>CM032769.1:1270084-6972802 GCA_019155195.1 Avicennia marina
TTGGTTTCTGAAAAAAAAAAAGAAAGAAGAGGCAAAAAAAAAAGAGAAGAGAGAGAGAGGCCAAAAAAAAAGAGGCCAAAAAAAAAGGAAAACAAAAAAAAAGAAGGGCCAAAAAAAAAAAAGTTACTTCTGTTGTTCATTGATTCTTTTTTAATATTATCGAGATTGTATCTGGAATATTGAAGATCGAGATAGTTGCTCATCTCGTAATTTTAGGCCATATCCATCGTACTGAGTGCTTGCATTTTTACATTTGAATCTTGAAACGATTTTGGAATCACACGAGGAGGGCACGAGAAATTGAGACTGGTGAGGAATAAATTGAGAGTGTGTGATACACGAGTGGAGGTAAGAAACAAGTGCAAGAGAGCCTTTACCTGAGGGAAGCGAGGTTGGTGAGGACTTTTATTACTAACAATTACCTGCTATTATTTTTTTTGTTGTATCACAGATTTCGTGATGGCCAGTCAATATTCAGGACAGGGTAACAGTCCTGACGAAACTAAATTCCTATTTGACTCCCTCAGCGATGAGTTGAGGAAGCTCACTAGGAGCGTGGAGGGCATACAGGACCGGATGACAGATGTGCACGATCGCTTGGGGCGAGTAGAAGCATCCCAAGCTGTAACTCTAGAAAGAGACGGTTCGCTGTCCAGACCAGCAGGACGTAGAGGCAGTCCTGTGCCAGGCCGAGCTCGGAATAGGGATAGACAAGGGCATCATGTCAGACCTGTGAGGCCCGATCGACATGACTATGAGGAGGAGTATGGGTCGAACGAGGACGAGGACTGGCACGCGTACGACAATGATCCCAGAAGGCATCGTCGGAGGGACTGTGTGGACGACGAAATACCTAAGGGATTGAAGTTACAACTACCGCCCTTCCAAGGGCGATCTGATCCCGACGCCTACCTCGAGTGGGAAAGAAAGGTAGAATTAATTTTTGATTGCCATCGCTACTCAGAAAGCCAAAAGGTTAAGTTGGCAGTAGTGGAGTTCATAGATTATGCGATCGTATGGTGGGATCAGTTGTGCACTAACCGGAGGAGAGCTGGAGAGGGGCCAGTGCGTACTTGGACAGAGCTGAAGGCAGTTTTGAGAAAGAGGTTTGTACCGAGCCACTACCATCGAGACCTGTATCAACGATTGCAGACATTAACGCAGGGAACTCGGAGTGTGGAAGACTATTATAAGGAGCTCGAGATAGCTATGATTCGAGCAGATGTTGTGGAAGATAGGGAGGCCACCATGGCACGTTTTCTGAGTGGATTGCACCGGGACATTGCTGACGTAGTGGAGTTGTAGCATTACGTAGAGATAGAGGAAATGGTGCAAAAGGCGGTTAAGGTAGAAAGACAGCTGAAAAGGAAGGGTAGGTTCACATCCCAACCTAATACCGCTAGCAGATCCTTCCCTAGGAGAGAGGATAAGGCACCAATAACGAGTGCCACTCGGGCCAGAACTGCACCTAAAGTGGAGGCACCCAAGGTAACAACTCCTACTCCCTCTAGCTCATCTAGCACACGAAATCAGGATATTTTGTGTTTTAAATGTCAGGGCAGGGGGCATATTGCTTTGCAGTGTCCCAATAAAAGAGCTATGCTGCTATCAGAAAATGAGGACATTGTGACTGATGAGGAGTGCGACAGCAGTGAAGAAATGCCACCATTAGAGGAAGTGCCGTCCGACGAGGAAAGGTTATGCGAAGAAGGGGGAATTAATTTAGTGGTAATGAGAGTGCTAAGCACCCAAGTGAAGGAGAAGATAGATGAGGCTCAAAGAGAGAATATATTCCATGCGCGCTGCCTGATTAATAGTAAGACTTGCAGTTTGATAGTAGACGGAGGAAGTTGTACGAACGTGGCGAGTACGACGCTGGTTGAGAGATTGGCATTGCCAATGAAGGATCACCCTAGGCCGTATAAGTTACAGTGGCTTAATAACAGTGGCGAGGTTAAAGTGACGAAGCAGGTGATGGTGAGCTTCAAAATAGGATCGTATGAGGATCAAGTGGCATGTGACGTAGTGCCTATGCAGGCTTGTCACGTCCTGCTCGGCAGACCGTGGCAATTTGACCGACAGGTGATATACAACGGATTGACTAATCGCTATTCGTTCTTATTCCATGGAAAGAAAGTCACATTGGTTCCCTTAACTCCAAAGCAAGTATACGAAGACCAGTCGTACATGCAGAGGCAGTTTAAGATGGAAGTCGAGAGGAGGAAGAAAAGGAAGGAGGGGTTAAGAGAGAAAGAGCCAAGGAAGGATGAGAGGGGAAAAGAAAAAAAGGAGTGCATGATGGCGACTATGAGGGATGTAAGGTTGGCATTGAGTGCTGAGAAGTCCCTTGTGATGTTGATGTATAAGGAGGCCTGGCCTTTGTGATGTTGATGTATAAGGAGGCCTGTTATATATCTGATGATGTCACATCCTCCCTCCCCTCTGTTGTGGTATCTGTTTTGCAGGAATACACTGACGTGTTCCCAGAGGAAGTCCCCAAAGGGTTGCCGCCGGTTCGAGGGATAGAACATCACATAGACTTTATCCCGGGGGCCTCCATACCCAACAAGCCAGCATACCGAACCAACCCTGAAGAAACCCGAGAGATCCAGAGACAAGTGGAGGAACTGATGGGTAAAGGCTGGGTTCGAGAAAGTATGAGCCCGTGTGCCGTCCCCGTGCTGCTCGTGCCAAAGAAAGACGGACAATGGCGCATGTGCGTAGATTGCAGAGCTGTTAACGCTATTACGGTAAAGTATCGTCACCCCATACCTCGACTATATGATTTGCTTGATGAGTTGCATGGTGCGACTATATTCTCTAAAATAGATCTTAAAAGTGGGTACCATCAAATTAGAATGCGTGAGGGGGATGAATGGAAAACTGCCTTTAAAACCAAGTTTGGCTTATATGAATGGCTTGTAATGCCATTTGAACTTACTAATGCCCCTAGCACATTTATGCGCTTAATGAACCATGTTATTCGTGCATTCATTGGCAAGTTTGTTGTAGTGTATTTTGATGACATACTGGTCTATAGCCGCACGATGGCTGAGCATGTTGAGCACATACGTAGCGTACTTGATGTCCTACGACGAGAAAAGCTATATGTCAATATCAAGAAATGTACCTTTTGTACTGACCATTGTGTCTTCCTAGGATTTGTTGTTGGTGTACAGGGAATACAGGTGGATGAAAGCAAAGTAAAGGCCATACAAGAATGGCCAACTCCGACGACAGTATCCGAAGTGAGAAGTTTCCATAGATTGGCTAGTTTCTACAGGAGATTTGTGCAGGATTTCAGCACCATTGCTGCTCCACTTACTGCCATAATTAAGAAGAATGAGAAGTTCAAGTGGGGGGAGGCCCAACAACGAGCGTTTGACACCTTAAAGAATAGGCTTACACATGCTCCTGTACTTTCCTTACCAGATTTTAATAAGGCTTTTGAAATTGAGTGTGACGCTTCTGGTGTAGGTATTGGAGCAGTCCTAATGCAAGACAAAAGGCCCATTGCATACTTCAGTGAGAAACTTAATGGAGCCGCCCTGAATTATCTTACATATGACAAGGAGTTATACTCCTTGGTGCGGGCCCTGGAAACATGGCAACATTACTTGAGGCCAAAGGAGTTCGTGATCCACACTGACCACGAATCCCTAAAGCATCTGAAGGGTCAGAGTAAGCTCAGCAAACGGCATGCCAAGTGGGTGTCGTTCATTGACACATTTCCTTACGTCATCAAGTACAAAAAAGGTATGGAAAACATAGTTGCTGATGCATTATCCCGTAGGTATAATTTACTGAACACGCTAGGCACAAGGTTATTGGGATTTGAGCACATTAAGGAACTTTACCAAAATGATCCTGACTTCAGTCAAGCCTTTGCGCTCACTGAAAAGTGTGCTTATGCCAAATATTTTAGACATGAGGGTTATTTGTTCTATGTTAATAGATTGTGTATTCCACGGTGTTCTCTACGAGAATTGCTTATCCGAGAAGCTCACTGTGGAGGACTAATGGGACACTTCGGTGTCACCAAGACTGTGCTAATTCTGCAGGAACACTTTTACTGGCCAGGACTAAAAGGGGACGTGGAGCGAGTCGGGGAAAGATGCATACGGTGTAAGGAAGCGAAGTCCCGCAACCAGCCCCACGGTATGTATCACCCTTTACCTGTCCCGAATACCCCTTGGACTGACATATCTATGGACTTTGTTTTGGGATTACCCCGGTCTAAAAATGGTAGAGATGCTATCTTTGTGGTCGTAGATAGATTTTCTAAGATGGCTCATTTTATTGCCTGCCATAAAACTAGCGACGCATCGCATGTGGCTGACTTGTTTTTCAAAGAAGTAGTCCGTCTACATGGTGTACCTAAAACTATAGTGTCCGATCGTGACGTTAAATTTTTGAGTTATTTTTGAAAAACACTATGGGCTAAATTAGGGACTAAACTACTATTTTCTACAACATGTCACCCCCAAACCGATGGACAAACTGAAGCTGTTAACCGAACACTCACTACATTACTACGTGCTGTTATTAGGAAAAATATTAAAAGTTGGGAAGAGAGCTTGCCGCATGTTGAATTTGCTTATAATAGGGCTGTTCATTCTGCTACTAATATGTCTCCGTTTGAAATTGTATATGGCTTTAATCCTCTAACACCTTTAGATTTGTTGCCATTGCCTGGCAATGAGCATCTGAGTTTAGAAGGCAAAAGGCGAGCCGAGTATGTCAGGCGAATGCATGAACAGGTCAAGCAAAATATTGAGAAAAGGAACGAGCAATACGCCCAGCAGGCAAATAAAGGTAGGAAGCGGGTAGTGTTTGAACCCGGAGATTGGGTGTGGGTTCATATGCGAAAGGAGAGGTTTTCCAAACAACGGAAGTCTAAATTGATGCCTCGCGGAGATGGGCCATTCCGAGTCCTGGAGAGACTCAACGACAACGCCTACAGGCTGGAGTTACCAGGTGAGTTCGGAGTTAGTGCAACTTTTAATGTTTCTGACTTGAGTTTATTTGATGTAGGTGATGAACGGGATTCTGAATTGAGGACAATTCGCCTTCAAGAGGAGGGGTATGACGCGATCCCAAGGATTCGTCGAATTTCATTTTAATATTTATTAATTTTAGTTTTATTAGTTAATGGGCTTAATTAATAAATTGGGCCGTGTGGGCTTTTTAGATTAAAGTCTGATAGTTTTAGTATAAATAGTAGTTTGTTATTCAATTGAGGACAGACAATATAGAGTGTTTTCAATTAATTCAGGTTTCCTTTCAATTCCCTGAAATTGATTCTTTCAATTTCTCGTGAGTTTCTATCCCAAATCGAGTCATTCCGAATTGGTTCGAGTGATTCGTAACGTATCAATCAGCAATCGGTGTGCTGATTGTGGCCGTTCTTATCGGGTTCAATCCAATCCTACCACGTTGGGTCGGCGTTCTTCGCCCGGTTCGCGTCCCTGGGATTATCGGATTCGGGTCCGGTTACACCGTCCTATCCGACGCGATCGTTGATCACGTCATATATTCTAAGCCCACAACCCCAATTTTTAGAACTGTATACCCACCAACACTATAAGAACAAAAAAAAAGGTTCTCCAAGATAGGATAGCAATAGTTATTTAGCTGAGTTTAGAGAATACGAAGGGGTCCTACCCTTGCATACTTAAAATATGGCTTGAGGATTGGGGGACCTTCCATGGTCTTCTATCACCTTTCAACAACAACCTTAGCTTTGTGTTCTCGACAATGGCGATGGTGTACATTGAGATAAGTGAACCGTCGACGGTGGATAATCTTGATGTGCTGAGCAATAAAGGTGGTAATGCTCAGGGGTAGCAAAGCAAGGTTCCACTCGAAATATGAAATTCCACCATTCTACTCTTAAATGAAGCAGTATCTATGATTTGGAAGAATGGAGAGAAAATCAATGCAAAGAAGAAGAGATTTATTGAATAATGGCAGCTTTGATCAGAATGAGGAGGTGCCTAAACTATCCATAGTGGTTATGTTTTGGCCCGATCTCACTCCCTGCCTTCGAATGTGTGACTTTTTATCATGTGATGGTCTTATTCCTTCGTTGTTTCAAAAATATTTAGAAGTGATTTCTTTTTGAGTCTCGCTTCTAGTACCATAAACCCAAACCTAATTTTACTTATTTATTGCTAGTGCACAGCCAGAGGGGGTGGAGGAACATTGTTCCACAGATGGTGTTAATGTTGCGTTCTACAGCCCAAAATATGTATAAATTGCACAAAATAAGGGAGAAAAAATGAAGATTTCTTCCATTCTTTCCTTCGGTATTTTGCTTGTTGCCATGGAGGAAGACAAAGAGTAATTATAAAGAAGAGAAAAGATATGCCCTCCCCCATATATGCCTTTCCTATTCTTATTGGATTATATATTTAATATTTCTCTTAAAAATGTGAGGTCCATTTTAGTCAATATCACTTTAGTCCACAAGAAAGTAAAACGATGTAAATAAATTAGTTACTCAATTTAAATTTGATTAAATTTAAAAATATTTTTACATCTTATTTGATGTGATTCAAAAGAGTACTATTTTATTTTAAATCATGTACTCAATTACATGAAATAACAAATAAAGAGAATAAAAAGCATGAATTATATGGTTTGGCCAATTTGACTTATTACTGGAAAGAGTTTGTCGTGTGTTTTATTTATGAAAAATAATAAAGTATTCTAAAATTTGTTCTGAGAGTTTTTGTAGTAGAAGATAAAAATTGGGACAGATAGATGAAGAAGTTGATCCACTCCCTTTATTCTCTTTGTACGCCTCTTTCCATTAAAGATGTTAGGGTCCTCTTCTATCTAGGTATAATGTGGGCAAGTTTTGCTTAAAGAACAAGAGTAATCACAATTCAAAATAGGCATGGCCATTGTTTTATTTAGAAATCAGGAATCGAATTGGACCGAATCTTGTCGGAATTGAAACCGAAATTGGTACCTGAACCCCGAAAAAATCATGTATAATAGTTCCGATTCTAGTTCTCAAAAAATGAAGTTAAAACTTGAATTGTCAATTTTATTTCAGTTCCATAACCACAAAAAAAAAAAAAAAAAACAACATATATAATATAATATAAAGTATATGTATAGTATCAACATAGATAATATATAATATGTTAATTTATATTAATATTAAGTAGTTAAGCCATATTATGTATATTTTTTTCAACTCAAAATATTAGTTAATTGACAACATAATGTATTTTAAAAAATTTGTAACGTTTATTCTGTATTTCATGGAACAATAATAAAATTAATATATGATTTTTATTCATTTTTAAAATTTTACACTTTATTATTTTTCATGAATAAAACGCAAGACACCCTCTTCCACAAGGACAAAAGTCCCACTGGTTGACTTACATAAATCTTGGTCTTTGATTCTTTTCATTGGTTATTACGTGTCCCAGTTTGTGACTTAAAATAAAGTGGCACTCCTAATTTTGCATTGCAACACTTGTGTGTGTATATGAGAAAAACGCCAAGAGTGAATATCAAGGCAAGACAAGAAAATGCCAAAGGCGACTGCAAAGGCAATATAAGAAAATGCCATGAATGACCAAGGCAAGATAAAAAAAAAAAAAAGCCATGAGTGAATACTATGGTAAAATGAAAATGTCGAGATTGAATACCAAGGGAATAAAAAAAAAAAAAAAACCATGTCGGGGAAGAATACAAAGCAAGATAAAAATCGTTGTAAATGAATGCTACGGCAAGATGAAAAATACTAGTGAGGAAACGAAAAATACATAAATACTCCAAGCATGAGCTCTTGGTTTGCCTGTGAAGCTAAAGCTAGAGTCTATTTAAGGTATGAATTCTTAGTCACTTAAGAGATTGGACCGAATAATAGATTAAGCCATGAGCTCTCGGTCTGTATGATAGGCTGAAGCTAGGAAAATACCAAGACAAAGAGTAATATATATATATATATATAAAAGCTAAGAGCGAAATGCAAAATTCTTTACTACATTGGCAGGGATTTGATGAATTTTGAAATTCTTTCATGATTGACATTCAAAAAATATTGAAATATCTGTGTTTTGTTCTTATCGGTGGGATTTCATAAGCTGATTATTTGTGAATATTGAAATTTTTGTCTTTTACTCTGATCTATGACCATTCATGTGCTTTGGAATTCTTATGTTTTCATTTTGTCAGATGGATTTCATAAGGCGACCTTCAAAGAATTTTGAAATGATTACCTCCAATTAATGCTGATGGGATTTCATGAATTTCATGATAGACATTTTATGAATTTTGGACTTCTCAAGAAGGGCCAACTTCTATATAAATGTGATGGGGGCAAGTTTTGCCTAAAGAAGTAGAGTTGATCACAGCCAAAGAGCAATTCTTATTGAGGATGATTTCTACACGAAAAAAAAAGAAAGAAATAAAGAAATAAAGAAAGAAAGAAAGAAGGAGACAATCTCAATTTAGACGAGGAACCTAAAAACATATAAAAAGAAGATTTTCAACTTTAGGTCATATACGTAACCTGAAGTTGGAAAGTGGTGTTGCATGTATGCAGTGGTCAGTTATGGGCCCTAATTTTGAGTCTTTAATTGGGCCATTTATGAAGAGGAGTGGTCAGTTCCAAAGAGAATGAACTCTTTTGCTATAACTTCTCAGAATGCACCTTTGGTAAACTTTTTGTACTTTCATTGATTTTCATGAATAAAGCACATGACTATCTCCTTTTCCCCGGGGATGTAGGCCAAATTCTTCAAACTATTTATATTCTGTTTCTATTGATTTGTTATTTCATGTTTGAATGTGTAATTCAAAATAAAATAAGACCTCTAAGTATGGATCGCATCATTATTAAATTTAATATCAAACTTTAAAAATGTTTTGAATTTAATCTTACTAGTTGATTTAAACTTAAAGTTTAAATTTGACATCTATAAAATTAAGTTAAGCCAAATTCGAATAATTGACTTATCAACGCCATTTGGCCCTTTAAACTAGTATTGATCTCTATCATTGTCATTTGTACCTATTTTCTTGTTTCTAAATAATTAATTGTGGAAAAAAAGACAGCATTCAAAAGGTTTAAAACAATTAGGCCCATTGGGTAATGAGAAATGGAAACAAAATAAATTCCAAGTTAACGAAGCAATAATTAGCCCAAATACATATACAGTCAAGAAGTTACCTCTCTTGGTCACACTCCACTAATCAAATTACTCACAAGATTATCAAATTTTGATAAACAAGAAAGAAAGAAAGATGATTATCTTACTAATTCAGGTCTGTACATGGGAGTATCTTCTCCAAGCAAAAGAGACCTCAAGATGGCTTCACAGACTGCACCATCACAGAATAACCAATGCCCCCCATCCTGGACTTCGTGATACTGTATCCATGGAAGCTTACCAGAGATGCGCCTTTGCAATTGAAATGGCACAATCTTGTCCTCGTGACCTTGCCAGACATGAACCGTGCTTTCCTTTTGAGGGTACGGATCACAGAGACTGACTGGATCAAAATCCCACTTGCTAAAGGCCACAATTAGGTCGCGACATATGGAGTCAAATGCACCTTTATTGCTCAGCATGTTCTGTGTGATAAAATGATACGTCATAATATGGAACTTTCGGGGCCGAATCAGAAACCTGGTACTTGGGCTGATTCTGACCCTTTAAGGATGGTTCAATGGATCAATTTTTCTGTTTCACACAGCATGAAAAAAGATCCATTTACCTGACTAGACAGTTGTTGATCTGGTGCGTTCTTCTTTAACTCTAAGTCTTTGTCAGAAAAAAACGCGGGGTTACCATCAAGGGATGTCAATATTGGGAAAAATAACTGAATCAGCCATCGGAGTAAAAATCGGGGAGTGTAGCGTTCAACAAAAAGCAACAACCAAGAAAGGTGCTTCCTGTAGTCATCTCTTGCAAGATCATCAGGAAGAGAGGGCCAGTTATAGTTTACGTATGGAACAACAAGGGCGATGCCTGACAGCCTGAGAAGAGAAAGCCAATGAGTAAACCATCATTACATCAAGCCTAACATATTTCATAAAAGCAGTTACATATCAAATTACCTATTTGGCATACACCGAAGGCAACTCCAGATGGGATAACATCCAAGAGACACACCAATTACATAGAATTTGGATCCTAACTGCAGCTTATCAGCTAACTCTTCAATGTCAGAAGCTTCACTTTCTAGTGATCTTTTGGGATTTGGATCACTTTCCCCATATCCGGCTCGGTCAAACGACAGAAGGTATATCTTCAAGTCGTCCAAAAGCTCCTGGTTACAGGAACAAAATTAGATCCTCCATCTACAACACAATGTAATGCTAATATTTAAAGTTATTATGTGAGTTCTTAGTGGAACAGAAAAGAAACTTAAAATCACAAACCGTGGTTATGAGAAAAGCATTGTTAGTAATAATTTCCCATGATCACATGCAAAGAAATTAAGGATTCCTATGCTACAAAATAGGGCAATCTCAAAATGTCACATGTTAATGGCGACCAACAGAACCAGTTACACGTTAATGGTAAACCGAAAACAATGATAATGGAGTAAACCAAAATCTTAGTATTATTTTTTCCAGTTCATTAGCTAACTGGTCAAGAAAGAAAGTTTAAGAATAAACCACAAATTCTGAATGAGTTCTTCAACATCTTTTTCCCACGGCTCTCTCAAATTCTGAATCCAAATGCCTGACGCCCCAGTCTATCAAACAGGCAGCACTAAAGTTGATGTATGTCCACGGTTTCATGAGAAAATAAGAAAATTAAAAGTAATTGTGAGTTTGTTTACTTGGGATGCCACAAATTGCATATCTTTGGAGCTTCCAAATCCATGAACAATAATAACCTTGTAATTGCAGTTGTCCTTGGGAACTCCTCTCTCTCTGTAAGCCAACAATCTACCATCTCTGAGTCTGATCCTAGGTGAATCACTGACTTTTAAATCAATTAACAAACTTCCATCGGTGTCAGCAGAAGGGGCAGGCTGCGTCCGCTGCTTTTCCAGACCCAGACAACCCATAACCGAAGCAAACAAGTTCTTGAAAAGCATTTTTGGTAGAAGGGAAAGGAAAGACAATCTTGAAAGAAACTTTTCAGTGGTAAAATGATACAGAATTTGGGTAATTTTGGGAGCTCATACAGATAAATTTAGGCTATCTTGCAGATGTATTGGGAATACGGGTCCCACACAGATCCTATGCAAACTTAAACAACATCGGGTTGTCAATAGCTCATTTGCCAGCCCGTTTTCCCTATTATACTGATGATTGCTTCGTTGTCTTAAAGCAGGTCTTAGAATCCAGACTGGCCCTGTGAAGACAATTTATCACTCCTGTTCCGGTTTGAGGCTTACAACCTGACGGTTTGAGCCATTAGATCGGTTTTTTCTTGAAAGGAGTGAAGGCCAAGGTTTCATTGGTAGTTTCAAGATTACTGCCTTTCTTCTTCCTAAACTTTAAATAACTTTATTCAATTAATTTATTATTTAACAGGAGTATAGCCAATTAAAATATTTGTCCAATTAAATATCGCCAGTGGTATTTTACTGTAATTAAATAATTAATTTATTCAATAGTTTATATTTTAGAGATTAAATAAATATAATTCTTAAAATTAAATAATAGATAAATTAACATTTTAATTACAAAAAGCATCACCTACTTAAATCGCGACAAGTGATGGGCCAATCATATTACGTCATGTGTCAACTCATGTAAGTTTAGAAAGAGAATATTGTTGATTTAGCAATTAATTTGTAATAATCCAATTAAAAGAATTAATGCCAAATCAAATATTTCTAATCAATCATGTTGCGTCATGTTATCAATTATACATTGCAGCAAAGCCCTCCCCACCATTATAAATATGAGCGACCTTTACAAACAAAAGGAGAACAACGAAAGAAAGAAGCCAAAAGACAACAAGCAACCAAGCGACATCAGCAACAAGAATTTTCTGAACAAGAGGACTTCAAGTGAAAAAGCATTTAACGAGTTCAAATTCTCTTCACCAACTTTAAGAAATTTGAAGGAGTTCGTCATCAAATTCAATGCGTTCTTCTCATAAACCTATCAAATCCTGACGCTTGATCCACATTCAAGGTTTTAAATAAGTGGATTAACGTTATTAAAAGTTCCGGTCAACATCAAAAAGGATCAAAACTCAAAGCTCCCTCAATTTTAGTCCAATTCTTCGAGTCTTGCAAATTGGAAGAAGAATCAGAGGACCAAATTAGAAATTGTACTCACAAAGTTTATTTGATTCAAATTCTTGTACAAATTTCTTGTTTAATAGAAAAATCTAATTATAAGATTTTTGTCCTATAAAGAGTCCAAACATTGGAGCCCTAATTTTCTAGTTTGGAATAGGGAATCTGCCCTGCAAGATTGTCGCCTAACTCCTGACACAGCATTGCCCGAAACCTGTTTATCTTTATCACTTCAAGTGTGCTAAACAAACACTTCCTCTGCACTAAGTGAGTGAAATAAACAAGAGAGGTTAATCTTACTTCATTGAAACTAATGAATAATCAAGAAGCAAAATTATTGGACTTTTTAAGCTCCTTTAGGCTAACCAAGCAAACTTGACATGTAGAGAGTAATTAAATCAGCACTTCAAATAAATTATCTTTTGGAATCCTTTAACCTGATGAAATTCTACACGTTTAATATATTGTGTCAATGATTTGCTATATTAAACTAGGGTCAATGTACATTTCAAACGTCAAATAGGAGTATAAAAGTCTTCACAGTGGGAGGAGAGCTTCGCAAAAAAAGAAAAAACTAGAGCAATTAAATGTGAGATCAGTTACTTAAATCAACATTGTAATCTTTACAAGTAATTATGGAGTGGAATCCAATCTTCATCGTTGTAATTGCTTGCAAACCGTAGCATTCAACGAACAGCAAACAAGAAGGGTCAACCCGATTTACTAAAACAACAAATTCTGTGACAACTAAGTTCATCTGTATCCAGTTCCCAAGCCTGCTCAAGTTTTTGAAATCCCCAAACATAGCGTAAAGCAATCAATGATGCTTGTTTGGGTGTCTGTAATTCTATAATCATTCAACACATTCCAGGCCTTTTATTCAAATAACCCTCGGAACTGGAATAACTCGGTAGCGTATCAAGAAATCATCTTTGCCAAGTCAACCAAGAAATCCATCAATTTACTCAATTACACTGGCAGAAACAAGCAAATTCGGAGCTGTACCAGTATCGTTAATTTAATCTACAACCGCAAATGTAATTTTATACAGAACCAGCAATATGAAATATAAAGCTCCCAAAATACATGCACGCGAAATCCATTCGGCTGGCAAATTAACGAACCAACCTCACTGCACGGTTTTACATGTTTCCCCGGTAACTGTAGTTTGATTTCCAATCCATGCCCTGTTTCTCGTTTACCACCAATAAATGGAAGTTGAAGATATTACAATCCCCCTCAGCCATTCCATTCCGATTTGAAATTGCTTGACTGTGTCCCTGTTGTGCAGTATAAGCAATTAAGCAGCAAGTTCCACCATGGATTTAAAGATCACATAAAACACGCAGAATCGAGTCAAGGGTTCGGAGAATTGGTAATTCATAAATGTCCCCTGTAACTATAATAAATTTGAAATTTTGCCCTCAAAAGTTAAAATTAGCATCTTGAACCATCGTGATAGGGTTATTTCAAAGAAAAAAGATGTGAAATGTTAAGCAACACCAGAAATAATCATAAAAATTTAAATTTAAAGAAGAATGATAAAAAAATAAAATAGAAAATATATTGTTATTTATTTTTGTTCCATATAATTGTATCTTTGTTTGATTTAATGTAATTGAATTTTGTTGGAATAAAATATCAATAAAAAGAAAATGATAATTATAATAAAAAGGTAATCGGAAATATATACGAAGCCGCGAATAAGAATGACGATACATTATGTTCTATTAATTAATAAATTGAATAATGATTAATTAATTAAATAATTGTTAGAAATCAAAGGAATACCTTGAGTATGCATGACTCCTTGTACCTTTTTTCAAAAAAAAATTCTCAAGCTGTCAGACAAAATTAGATACTGATTGCTTGCATCTAGTGACTATAATAATAACACCCTAACTAAATTTAAGTCTATAAACACATAAAATTTTTTATTCAATCAAACAGTGCCATATAAAAAATATAATATAAAATATCAATTAAATAAATTTTATTTATATTTTTAAAATTTTAAATAAATATAATTTTAAAAATAAATAAATAGATAATTAATATTTTGATCGGCTAATAAAATAGTGACAAAGAGCGAGGTCTTGTTAGAAGCATTGTAGATAAGGATTCTAACAATATAAAATTTATCAGTTAAATTTTTCGATAAACTCCAAATCAGAAAATTAATAAGATTGAGCCATGTCAATAAGTTGATGCAGCTATACTATATCTTGCACATTTATCAATAGGAGTCATATTTAATGGAATAGAGTCGAAGACTCAAAGGACCTGAAGCCCAAAAAGTTTCCACAATTTTTCTCTAAAATTCGAAAGAAGATCCACGATATTCGTTATTAAATTCAAAGCATTTTTTGTTAGAAGTTTTCAAATTTGGCATTTGATCCAAACCGTGGTGTTAAGTTGAGAGATTAATATTAATCCAAGGTCCAACAAGCTTCAAAAGAGATCAAACATAAACTTTTTTCTTAAAAATTGCTTACTTCTCCAAATCCAATGTTTGATTTGTGCATATAACGCCAAACTTCACAATTAATGTTTTTGGGAGGCCAAAACTGCTTTAAGAAAGATCAAGTCAATCGACCTTTCTAGAAGATTAACAAAGCTCCTAAAATCCCAGACTTAAAGGAAGAATCAGAAAATTTAATTTAAAAAATAAAACTTACAAAATTCATTTTGATTCAAATTATTTTGTCTTTGTACAATTTTTTTTATTATATAGAAATTTTGTCCTAAAACTTTTTAGCATGCCTAGTGAAACCTCTTCACCCTCATTTCTTCCTTCACTAAGTTCCAAGCAAGTTCAATGGCTAGCAATAAATCCAAAGTTGCTAACTCGAGTGCCTCAGAAGTTGCTGCAAGAGGCGTCGGAGTTGTCATCTACATTGTGGCAAGAAGGCTAGTCTACTTGAGCTAACTCCTATTCTTAAGATAGTTAACAACCCACTTTTCATAAGTGAAGGGAACGATTCACAAGGATGACTCTACACCTTCAAACCCTTGTTCCAATGCCTTATTTGCCTTCAACATTGCTCTAGTCATGACAATCTATGCCTCAAGCTTGGAGGACCAAATTATAGCACTAATCAAAGTTATCGAAGAGCTAGCTAAACACGTTTGAGTAAGACTCATGAATTTCAAGGCTAATAGACAAGATAAACAATGTTGATGGTAGCCGAGTGATAGAAAACGCTCTTAAAGTCCACAACGAAGCTAAAACATCTGTTAAGCAGCTAGTTGATGATTGAAAGAAATCCAAAGTTAAGGAACTCCAAATTTCCTGTGATGGTCTAATTCCTGTCAAGACTTTAATGAAAACACAATCAAAAGTAAACTCGATAGAGGTGCTAAGTCAACCTTTACATACACAAAATCTTATTCCCCAAGGATTGACAACTTGAAAATGCCAGTAAATTACCAACCTTTTAAATTTCAATAGTTTGACAGCATAAGAAACTCGAAGTAGCACGTGGCTCACTTTATAGAGACGTGCAACAATGTTGGAACCTATGGAGATCACTTGGTTAAGCAGTTTGTGCAGTCGCTGAAAGGGAATGCTTTTAACTGGTATATTGACTTGGAGTCTAAATCTATCAATAGTTAGGAGTAGTTGGAATGCAAGTTCCTCAACTACTTTTACAGCACTAGGCAGATTGTCAATATGATTGAGCTCACAAACACCTGCCTGCAGAAAGAAGAGCCTATTGTTGACTACATCAATCGCTAGAGCAACCTAAGCGTAAATTGCAAAGATTGACTTTCTGAAACTTTAAGCATAGAAATGTGCATATAAGGTATGTATTTAGGGTTGCAATACATCCTTCAAGGGGTTCGGCCTAAAACTTTTGAAGAAATGGCAACATGAGCTCACTGCAAGTAGTGTTAGTGGTCCACCTATTCAAGAGTTTCATAAGGAAAAAGACAATGAGGGCAAGTCTTCTACTGAAATTTCAAATAAAATATCTATGGCCATACACACTAAACCTATCAAGATGCATAAAAGAATAAAGTAAGAAGGAAATAGGCTCTTCAAAGGCCAAGAAAGCTGACTTTGAAGGAGATGAAACCCAAAACTTACCATTTTTTCAACTCAAATGTTTTAAGGATATTTGATGACTTACTTGAAGCCAATCTCATTGAACTTTCTCAAATGAAGCATAAACCATCTAAAATTTTCAAATTAAAGCTTCAACGTGAACTCCCTAGCATGAGTTAAAATTGTTCATAAATTCAATCCAAGAACTCATTGACATAAGTGGAAACTGTCTACAAATGTTCAAATCCAATAACTCTTTGTTACAAGTTGAAACTATTTACAAATGTTTGAATTCAAATGCTCATTAACACGAATATAAATTGTCAAACTAAGTTCAAAATCGAAGGTTCTATGGCACGAGTATAAACTATCAAACTAAGATCAAAGTCAAAAGTTCCTTAACACGAGCTTAAATTATTAACTCAAATCAAAATGCTCCTTGACGTGAGCATAAATTGTCGAACCTAACCAAAAATCAAAAGCTCATTGATATGAGTTGAAACTGTCAAACCAACTTAAATCAAAATGCTCCTTGATATATAAGCTTAAATTATATGTTACTCCTGACTCGCAAGAGTATAAATTATAAACGGCCATACCTTTTACAAATTTAAAATGTTTAAATTACGTTATGATTTGATCGCATTTTTGGGCACGTAGATAGCTTAGATGTTTCTAAGTTTAGTCATGAATTTGTGGTAGGTTATATTTTGATTCATTACATAAAATGACAGTTGCGGGGGGCATGCATCAATAAGATAAAAGAAGCAAGTAATGGTGCAACAAAAAGAAAATGAGGACGTTTTATTAATAAAAACAAATGTTTGACAAAAGAATAATGTTAATGATAGAGATGTAAAACAATCCTATCAAGGCTAAACAAAAAAATTAAGCTCTCTAATTTGTCTCTAACCATTACTAAATCGTCTTTAGAAGTGCACAAAGTCTCAGCAACTACAACATATAGAGGCTTAGTAGACTCTAAGGCAGCAATCTCCTCTTGGATCTCACCAACCTCCAGTTCAGCGTTTTGAAGAAACTCCCTCTGCTGTGCAAGAGATGCAGACAACTCCCTCTACTGCTGAGTTAAGGTCTCAAGCTGTTCTCTCAAAGCAACAAGCTGCTCCTTAACACCTTTTATGTCTTCCTCAAAATGTTAAACTTGCTTAACTTCCTCAATCTTCTTATTTCAAGCTCCTTAAGTACTTCACTTGATCATTGATAAAATCCCATAAGCAAGCTTTTCAGCTACATCCTTAGCAAACAATATCTTCAGTGTTGGGAAATAAATATGAGTTAAAAAAAGTGGAATTCAAATTGAAAGAAGAAAAAAAAATTGACTTGTATATAAGAGAACATTTGACCCATGACTCATAACCTTACAGTTTTGGGTTAATACATAGTGTCAAACCCACTTATATACGTACCCATGTATAGGCCTATGGACAGTTCTCCCCCATTTCATTGGTCTCTGCTCTAGACCCAAGAGACGTTGTCCATGGGTGATGCTCCCGATTTGATTGGGCTTCTTCTCTAACCTAACAAGGTCCAATCAGAGTTTGTAGTTGGACCCGTCACGCTCTCAACAATTGGTATCAGAGTCGATGGTTCAGAAGAGGACAAGTATGAAGATGGTGTTCGATGATCGCATGGGAGGTTCATATCTCATTGAAGGCCCATAGAAGTGATGGACATACAAGTATGCTTAGGGATCATATGAGAAGCCCATACCCTATGGAAGGAAAGCCCACGGAATTGATGGGCATGAATGAGCAACTTGATGAGACCATAAGATACTTGAGAAGTTTCTAATTATGGGATAATAAGTAGAAGAAATTCATATTTGAGAGAGAAATTGTTGGGAAATAAATATGAGTTAGAGAAAGTGAAATCCTACATTAAAAAAAGAAAGAAAAAGTGACTTATATAAGGGAATACTTGACCCATGATTCATAGCCTTAAGGTTTTGGGTTAATATATGGTGTCAAGCTCACTTATATACGTGCCCACTTATAGGCTCATTGACGGTTCTCTCTCATTTCGTTGGGTTCCGCTTTAGACGCGACATATGTTGTTCGTGGGTAATACTTCCAATTTGATTGGGCTTCTTCTTTGACCTAACAAGGTCTAATCAGAATTTATAATTGGACCCATCACACTCCCAACATTCAGCAATTGACAAAGTGGTTAAAGTCGACCTCCATAAATTAGTTGGTGGCTCTCCATCTTGAAGTGACCTCCATGGTAGCCTTGGAAACTCCATTTTAACGTTGGCTTCCTTAAACTTTTTGTTGGCTTCATCCCAAATTAGCCTTCACAGACTCTTCATCAATACTATCTTAAAGTAACTTCCATGGACTCCTCGCCGGCTCTAACTTGAAGTTGGCCCTTCACGTTGACTCCAATTTAAAGTTGGTCCTCTTTGTTGGCTCTATCTTGAAGATATCCCTCGCTCAAATTTTTGTCAACTACTTCAAGCCACTCTAGAGACTCCTTATTAGCTTCATGTGGAAGCCACCTATATGGACTCCTCAATTGTTGTATTTTAAAGTCGCCTTCATGGAATTGTCATTAGCTTTAACTTAAAGTTAACTCCCTAGGCTCTTCACTAGTTTCAAATTGAATTTGGTTTCCATAACTTTTTGATAGCTTTTGGAATTAGCTTCCAGCATCTGACACCTTAAAGTCGGTTTCCACAAATGTCTTGGTAAGCTCTCCCTCAAATGTAAACCAAAGCAAAGTTGGCAAGTTTTAGAAGGATTAAAATTCCAAATTAAGTGAAACTTTAAGTTCTAAACCTACCAAATTCAAGCCCACCAAATTTAAGTCTAGCATCAAATCAAGCCTAGTACTCAAAGGTCAAATTCAAGTTTAAATGGTACTTATTGGCCAAATTAAGCTAGGTATTCGAAGGCCTAATTCAAGCTTAAATAATATTTGTAGGCTAAATCAAATATGATATTAAAAGGATAAATTTAAGTTTAAATGGTACACATAGACCAAATAAAGCCTAGTATTTAAAGACCAAATTCAAGTCTCAACAGTACTTGTAAATTAAATTAAGTCAAGTACTCGAAAGCTCAATTCAACCGTAAATTATACTTGTGGGCCAATTAAGCTTGGTAATCGATGGACAAATTTAATCCTAAATGGTGGACGTGGACCAAATTAAGCATGATACTCAAAAGTTAAATTCAAACTTAAATGGTACTCGTGAAGTAAATTAAATATAGTATTTGAAAGTCAAATTTAAGCTTAAGTGGTACATATGGATTAAATCAACCCTAGTACTCAAAAATCAAATTCTAATCTAGGGTACGGACAAATTCTAATCTAAATGGTACCCTAGACCAAACTAACTTTAGTATTTGAAAGTTAAATTTAAGCCTAAATGATACTTATTGATTAAATTAAACTTAGTATTTAAAGGTTAAATTTAATTTTAAATGGTATATGTAAACCAAATTAAGTTTAGTACTTCAAAACTAAATTTAAACATAAATGGTGTGTATAAACCAAATCAACCTCTGTACTGGTTGACCAAATTAAAATTAAAGACTGGTACCTGTGGCCAAAAAGGGCGCCGAAAAAACCGAAGCGTGGAAAAACTGCCCAAACATGGTCTTATTGGAGCCCAAAAAGCTGCACCAAATGCGCCTCTCTCTCAAACTTAAAAATGCCCAGGCGGCGCCCAACTCTTCTTCCTTTTCCAGCTAGTTCACCCAAACAGAACCTTGTTTCAGAAATCCAACAAACGCAGCCTTCACCGGTCGTTGTCTCCTTCTTCTTTCCTGTCGCCCGCTCGGTCACCGCACGGGAACCCCCCAGCACCGCTTCCAACCGCTGCCACACGTCCAGAGTTGCCGCAGCGTCTGGGTTAGCCCCGCCGTCGCTTCAGCACGGCGCCGCTTGCGAGGAAGAAAGAGATCCATTCGCTCCTCCGTCATCACTCTAGCGTTGCATCACTGTCTCGCCGTCGTCTTCCTCAGCATGCCCAGTCCACCGCGAATCGCTGCTTCTGGTCCAGCGAGCCTGTAGTGTCGCGCGCTGCGACCGCGCCAGCACAAACATCCAGCGCCAAGCCGCTTCCACCGCCTCAAGGAAAACCGCCGCCATCAGAAGCCCCTGTAGGCGCCTGCTCGTGAGGTTCCCAGCACAGGAGCCACCGCGCTGCGCTGACTTTGGTGTCGCCGGTTCTCTTGGCCTGTCACACTGGCATGCTTAATCCTCGACAAGGAAAGTCGTAACGCAGAAGCTATGGCAACGGCGACGCGACGGTTAGGGACCTTGGGGTGAGCAAGCTTTGTTGGAAGAATATAAGTACCAACAGAAGGAAGAATCTTGATATGTGGGGCGTCATTTTACCGTCTTAGAGATAGTGCACGAGGCAACACACTCAGAAGAAATACATAAACTATACGCAAAGGATAAGAGAATGTACCTGCTTCTAGTGCTCCGACAGATTATTAAGAGCTGATTATGTCCAGAAAGCTTGAGCGCGGTTTGAATATATGGTGAAGAACCACTTATTATAGAGAAGGTGGTGCTTGGAGATAGAATTTTATGAGATGCGGTTTTCCTTGATGAATATCAATATTGGGGTTGACACTGTTTGAAGACGATCCATTCTTCTTGTTGATACTTGTCTGCTCCTTGCTTTATGGTTTTCGGTTGTCACTAAAATGAGTGTGTGCGTAATTCAAACTCTAGACTCTTTAATGGTTGGGAGTGTAGTGTGTGAAACTCCGATAAGTGACGAGATTTTGCATGGTGTTAGCCGCTACAAAAGAAATTTTGTCCGGAAGAAAATTCCGTTCCAACATGCTTGCTGTGTGGTCTTAAGTCTGATGGGCTTGGAGATGCATTCAAAATAGGTTGATGGAGGTCGATGGAAGTCCAATGGACGCACCATCTCGGCTATGAAATGTGTGCATTGAGAAGCTAGCGGGAAAAGAAAAAATTTTGGCCCGGACATATCAAAATATTGTGGCCCATCTTCGGGAATTGAAATGTGATTGCGTCTACAAGAGAGCGAGAGGTTCAAGATTTATTCGTTCAAAAATAAATTTTTTCATAAACAAGTTTTTAAGGGCATTTGTAAATACAAAAAATTTTGTGTCTAAATCAAACAACTTCACATGAAAAACATAGTGCAAAATATCAATTAAAGAAATTCTATTTATATTTTGAAAATTTAAAATAAATATAATTTCTATAAAAAATAAAAAATAATTAATATTTTAATCGACCAATCAAATGGTGACAAATAGCGAGATTTCATTAGAAGCATGGGAGATGAGGACTCTAACAAAATAAAACTTATCAGTTAAATTCTTTGATAAGTTCCAAATCAGAGGACCACTGGAATCATGCGACGTTAATAAGTTGATGCAGTCACTCTATCTTTTCTATAGTTATAAATGGAGCATACAATTTATTACACGACGTCAATTTAGTATTCAATGGAGCATATAGTGTTGAATACTCAGAGGAACTTAAGCCCAAAAAGTCTTTACAAATTCTCTCTGGAATTTAAAAGAAGATCCATGACGTTCATTACTAAATTCAAAGCATTCTTAGTGAAAAGTCTTCAAATTTGATGTTTGATCTAAAATCGTAGCGTAAGCCGAGAGACTAACATTAATCCAAGGTCCAATAAACTTTCAGGAAAATTAAACACAATCCATTTTCTTGAAAATTGTTCCAAATCCCAAATTGTATTCTTGAAAGAATTCCACAGTATTCTTAGCTAAATTTAATACATTCATTACAGTACTTCTCTAAATTCGGTGTTTCATCCGTATGCACGACACTAAATTCTACAATTAATGTTTTTTGGAAGTCAAATCAATTTCAAGGAAGATCAAGTCAATCGACCTTTCAGAAGATTGTCAAAACTCTTGAAATCCCAAAGTTGAAAAAAGAATAAAAGAATTTAATTTAGAAAACAAAACCTACAAAATTCATTTTGATTCAAAATATTTCATCTTTGTATAATTTTTCTTATTATACAGGAATTTTGTCCTATATAAGCCTCTTCAGTGTTTGTTTCTAAATATGCTATATTATTTGTATCAGTGCTAAAAGTCAGAATTGATACTTGTACATAATTATATAAATGAATAAATAATATTTTAGATCATTTATAAAAAATAAAAAGTAAAAAGTAAAAAATAAAGTAGAATGATTTTAGATAGAGGGGAGTAAATAAAATGAATAAAAATTCTGGAATTGTAGTAAAAAAAATATATAGATTCAAAACAGTTCAGTAATTATATATATACTGTGCAACTAAATTTTTGTATATTCTTAACATATTATATAGATAACTTATTAGTGACTAACAATATATTAATTATTAGAATATAATGATAATTAATTACAATTAATATAGATATTCATATAAAATTATTTCCACTAGTGTTAACCCCGAAAATTAAAAAAAAAAAAAAAAAAACAGGTATGGAGGCATGGGGAAAAACAGCAAGGATGAAGTTATAAATAAAATAACATGACCCTACTTGTAATGATATGCATCCATGTCTTGAAGTTGGACAGAGTTTAAGTGATATAATTTGATATTTATTATAAAATAATTTTGAGACAAAGAATAAGATTGTTTTGGAGAGTGGTTTAATTATATTTTGTCCTTTGTATCTTTCTAGTAGTGGAAAATTCGCTTCTCCCTGCTTACGATCATAATTTGGCTGATTTAAATAAATTAGCCAAACACTATATAAAATTTTGAATTTCTTTCATTTTTATTTCCTTTCTCTATCATTTTATTTTTCACTTAAAATTGTAAAAACTAAACCCACTCTTAATGTTTGTCCTCTCTCCTCTTACTTTTCCGATCCTTTAGAATATATATGTATATATACACGCATTCTTTATATAACTATATCTTTAACAATTATTTTCTCAATTTCAATTTTTATTTCCTTTTTCTTAACAAATTTAATAATAAAATAAATATCATTCTATAAAGCTATACTATTTGAGATGCCCCCAATAACCACAGCTATCTATACTATTTAAGCTATTGCATTATGACGTTATCTCCTATAATTAAATTTAATCATTGTAATAAATTTTCTAAAGTACTCTTCTTAATAAATTTTTTCCACTTCGTAGCTACTTTTAGTTTTATATAAATGAATTAAAATAACTTTTATTTTTTTAAATCTTTTTTTCTCTTTATTACTATTATTTTAAACTCTTTCTCTTTTTTTAATTCACATTTAGTTTCTTTATACTTGATTTTTTCATTACCACTATTTTTTTGCATTTTTTAAAAAATATATAATTAAGTAGCTTTATTTTAATATTGAACTATTAAAAATATAAAATAATCTTATATTTTTGTTAGAATGAATGAAATTATTTTCTTTTATAAATGTACATATATAGAGTGTGTAAGTTTTGTAGTAATATTAAAAAACATGAAGCATGCCAATAACACTGGCACGAAGACAGAAAAGTCCTTGTTGTTCATCATACGTAGGATTGTATGGTGTTTTCCTGAACACGAGTGCGTCTGTAGTCTTTAAGTGCAGCAATTGAAGACAGCATTTTCGATCAAATTAGAATTCACTGCGAGTACACGAATCATGCAAGAATGTACTTCATGACATTACAAAAAGAGACAATGTACTTATTATTCTTTTTTCTTGTTATGTACATGCCCACGAATGGATGCACGTATACGTGTGCCAACACATGTTGAAACAATTGTGAAGTACTTTCTATTCTCTATATCAATCAAAGAATAGTATTAGTGGAAGATGTGTCAAAATGAATCTTGTTAGATCTTTGATAATAGATTTCACCATAAAAAATAAGAATGAGTATGAAGAAGGGGAGGGAGAAAGCTTGACCCAAAACAAAATTATGAGCATTTATTCAGTTACATAGTTTGTGCTCTTAAAATATAGCGATCGCCATGAGACATTAATGAATTAGGAATTCTCGTTATTTTGTGGCAAGCCAATCCTTTATGATCAAGAGAATGAGTTTCAAGAGAATGATTTAAAATTCTAATGGATATTTCCATTTTAATACTCTATGTAGGTGTTATAAGCATTTATAAACTCTATTCTTATCCGGCGAAGCTGTTGGATCAAATGACAAAGGCATTGTTAAGAAAAAAAAAATATATTTCAAATGAAATGAAAATGGGATTCATGTAATGTGAGAAAGATTTCCCATTCTTTAACTAGAAAGATAAGGCTATGAAAGGGGAATTTAGTGGTATAGAATTCATGAGTTGTATAGTGGCAGAAACAATTCTTTCTTCAATATTTGTACCTTAACTCAATAAACAGTATATTACAATTAAAATATTGAAGAATTGAAATCTTAAATCAAAACACTACGTGGATGTTATGAATTGTCCAAACAAAAATTTCTAAATAATGAACGACTGGCTAAATTATCATGGCTAAGCAGTGCAGGATTCTAAATTAGATAGGCTTTGAAAGGAGAAAAGAGTGTGGAATGCCGACATATGTCTATTATTGAATTAACCTGAGTACTTGATACTACACAAACCTAACATATACTAATTACAATGACATATTTAATGTGTATATATTTTAATCCAAAATATAATATTTTATCACAAATGAAAATTTATTTTTATTATATAAATATGTCAGAATATATTACATGTATTTTATTTTAGAATTAATATTTATAAAAAAATATTTATTCTATAAGTGTACATAATTTCTTATTAATGGTAATGTATAAATCAATCGTATTTTAAAAACTTAATAACAAAAGTGAGTTAATTAATATTTAAATTATGATAACAAAACATAATTATATTATATTTGTAAAAATTTTAATAATGCAAATAAGTTATCAAAATGAAAATAATATTAGACAATTTGTATAAAATAAGAAAGAGAAAAAATGATGGGATAACAAAATGAATAGGAGAAAAATAGAAAATATAAACAAAATAAAAAAGATTGGGTTTTCTAGAAATTAATACTTAGCACCGAAGGTGGTTACAATCCACTTTTGACATTTTCTATATAGTATAAATGAGAATTATATTGAACAATTTGTGTAAAATGAGAAAGAGAAAAATGTGGATATTAGGAAAAATATTTATTCTATATGTGTACATAATTTTTTATGAATAATGTATAAATCAATGATATTTAAAAAATTTAATAATAAATTTGAAATAATTAATATTTAAATTATGATAATAAAACATAAATATATTACATCTGTAAAAAATTTAATAATAATGCAAATAAGTTATCAAAATGAGAATAACATTAGACGATTTCCATATAATGAGAAAGAGAAACAAATGAGATAAAAAAATGATAAGGAGAAAGGGAGAAAATATAAGCTAAAAGGGAAAATGAATAAAAATAAAAAAGAGTGGTTTCGAATAAACTAATGCTCAGCACCAAAGGTCATTACAATCCACTTCTCACACTTTCTCTATAGTATAAATGAGAATTATGTTAGATAATTTGTATATAATCAGAAAGAGAAAAATGCGGATATAAAAAATAATACATAAAAAAAAAATATATATATATATATATATATATATAGAGAGACAGAGAGAGAGAGAGAGAGAGAGAGAGAGAAGAGAAAAAAAATAAAAAAATAAAAATAAAAATAAAAAACATTTTAATGAATTAATATTTTGAACAACTTAATAAATTAATACTGATGATTAAATATGGTTACTGCACATCCTTTATTCTGTATGACTAGTGGTTGTGCACATTCGATATGTGTGCATATAAAATTTAATATATTACGTGTACACACAAAATTATATTAAAATACGTTGCATATCTATTTTATTAAATTATATTGTGCATGCATATTATTTTATGATTTACTATTTTAAAAATCACATATTTTAGATATGTGATAATGATAATAAAATATAAATTACCATATTTCAGTAATAAAAATAAATAAAATAAAAATAATAAAAAATGGATTAAGCGGAAAGTGCAATAAAAATACAATAAAACTAAGAGGAAAAAGCTTAAAGAAATAATAAATCATAAGATAACACATTAAAATAATGATATTTTTAGAAAATATAAAGGATAGAAGAGAAATGTAAAAGATATATTACATTAGTCTTTGAAGCCCAAATTAAAGTTACCACGTGGGATAAATGTATTTATATATGTCTACGATGTGTAAGTCCACACGTGAGATTGAGTGGTACTAATTAGTGCTAATCTACACATACGCGAGTCGTCCTAATTAGTTCTTAGTGTTTGTACGTGTCCGAGTCATACTTCTTAAAGTTAGCCCACATATGTGCAAAGGTACATGCATTTCAGACAGGTCCAATTCTCTTAACGAACAAACTGGATCATTCGCCATTCATGTTATCCGTGCATCATAAATAAATAATTAATGGGGTGGTACATACTTACACTACATTATTAAGTGAGAGGGTGGAATGGTAATTACATTTTGATCTTTTAAAATATTTTAAAATATACTGTTAGTAACTATTTCTTGTACTTACAATTTTTTTTGAATTTTTTTTATTGTAATTAAAAAATATAAAATTAGTTCAATAACATAATTTGTTTCCATATCAAGTAACTTTGTTTTTATGTACATTGACTTTTTTGTATTATGACTCCCTTCTTAAGAGTTTTTTCCTCAAACTTCTGCGCACACATATAATCCTCTAATTGCATTTAAATAGAAAGCATCACGATATAATACCTATCATTAAATTATTTATATCTTTTTATTATATTTAAGAATAATTTTAATTAATTTACGTGCATATAAAATGTGCAAATCACTATTTTATGCAGTATCTTGAATATCGTTTGATGTTAAATTAGTTATGCATTAATGCAACTGCACTACTAGATGCTTTAAGTAATATGAAAGATTTTTTAACAATAATTAATGATATTTTTCATGTAAGTATAGCACGATAAATGCCACTATAAGCGATCAGTGCATTTGTAAGTAAAAAATATTATGTAGAACTATGATACTGATAGTTTTTCACTCCTTCAAACAAGGCATGCACAATTTTCTGCACATGATCAATTAGACATGCAGCCTATAAACATTTGCGGGAAACAAATGAAATTTTATTCAATCAATAAAAATCAAGTATCAACAATTTGCTCTAATTAAATATTACTAAATAAACCCAAAATTAAAGATCCGCAGCACTTCTTGCATAACAATTATTTAAAAGGTAGCCTTATTTTTCAGATTATACATAACACTTCGTATTTTGGATTTGAAGTCCATAGAAATCAATAATCTATGTCTAATTGTTAAACAACATATTTAATTAGGCCCGGTGGAGCACCAACACAGCTGGAAAAATACACAACCACCCAACCAATTTATTTTTTTAAAGGGAAAAAGCTACACACAATGTCACATTTTATCAATGTATATAATGAGAAAAATATTTTTTCGTTACCCGACCAAAGCCTGTCTAAAACGTGTCTGATGGATAATTGATGGAAGTACGTACAAAGTGCCCAGAAATCTGAATTGCTTTTTGAAATATTTTAGTAGATGCCAACCAGGAATATAATGAGTTTACGGTCACAATCAAATTATTAGAATTTAATTAGGTTAACTAATGATTAAGTGCAAATATGAATCCATGTCTTTAACTAGTAACCACGGTAACTCTAGTTAAATTTTGGCTTTCAACTTTCTTTTTGCTGTGCAAAGGTTTCAATACTTACAATTAAATAGGATTACATTAATATCAAATATTTCAATATCTTATTAATTACAAATCGTTCTTAACCAACAAATGAATGTAAAAAATATAGTTTAGAAGATATGGAAGAATCATATCACATTATAACCAGGAATAAAATTAAAGCAATATGCTCTGGAGATTATGATGTGTCACTTCAACAAGGGATTCCCCTATAGTTTTCATTATCTTCTTTCGTATAGTGGAGCATATGTATTTATATATGGTGTCACTCTATTTAATTTTCTGGAAATTGGTGAGATATGGGTTAGTGGAGTTAGAAAACCCTTTTCGTAAGACAGATGCTCTGTAGGTCTCATGGCAGCCATTTCTCAATGGACGAAGGAGGTTTGATACAGCCCTTAAAACAGGCTTACGCAAGTGATGGAATTGGTGGACCCAATGAATGATAATTAAGGAGGTCGTAAGGTACACAAAAGGTTCTAACTGAAGGTGAGTAGCCTCGATTTTAACCTAAATTTAAACGATCTATATTATCAAGGATATTCTAGTTTGTGTGAGATGAGGTCATAAATTTAATGTTTTGAAGTTTTGTATTGAAATATGGTGATGTTAAACTAATGAATATACTTACCTACTGGTTCCATGCATGTTATTTTTCCGTTTGACTGAGCTTTTTTACCCGCAATTAAACAGGTCAAACTAGAGATTGCAAGTTAGATCCCTCCCTCCCATTTCCAGCAAATAATATAAGAGTAAATGATTCAACTTAAGATTAATATGAAAGGCGCTTGATTAGGTTTAGAGGCGGGGATTTCTAATCGATCCAAAAACCCAACCCAAAATTAGCAAGTTTTGGTCAAGTTTTTGCGAGTTCAGTTCGAAACTATGAATTTTAAAAAATAAATAGGTTAATATCGAGTTATTTGATGAGTTGACTTATGAACCCCAAATATATTTTAAATAATTAAATAAATATTTATATAAATATAAAAAACTAATTAAATATAATTAAATGGTAAACTTTGAAACTTTTTATTAATCGAATTTTGGCATACAAAATATGTTTTATTAATACTCAATCATGACAAAAGAAAAATAATTTTTTTTGGTTGACGGGTTGATAGATCAAATTCGAGTAACCTGTGAAATTGACAGGTTGGGTTCAAATTTGATTTTCTAACCTGCGAAAATAAATAGGTCAAATTTAAGTTGACCCATTGTATTGGGCCCCAACGCTACCACCCCATCTATCCCTTACATTAATAAAATAATATATAAATAAATATGTAAAACTATATATTATAATAATTAAAATAAATTATAATCTAGCAATTAGTTATGTAAAATGTTAATTAATTAATTTTGTGTCAAATTTTATATTTAATTAACCTAAAAATTAGTTAATTAGATTAGAAGTTTGATTATTCCATCGAAAATCCAAAGAAACAGTCATGTGAAAAGAATTAATTGTGAAAAAGTATATATTTTAATTGAAACTAAATATATATTCCGTCACAAACCTAATATTTTTCTCATAATAAAATAATAAAATATGACAAAATCAAATCTATCACAATAAATAAAAATAAAAAATATCGAGTTTCCACTCTTGAAAAGAAGTAAATAGTAAATATAATTTTAACTTCTAATTTGAAACTAATACAACCTTTTTAGTATGCCTTTATGTTTTGGATATGTAACTATTTCTTAACCTTGATGCAGTGACTTGCTATCGTGTGCTAATGATGCATTGCTTGATGAAAAGAAGATGTTTGTATTATTACAAAATAGATTTAGAGTTTTCATCTAATTTGGATATTTCTACTTGTTTATTCATTATTTTTTTTGGCCAACTTTTAATATGGTTATACTTGATTTTTTGTTATATTTTTATCATGGAATCAATTTATTTATAATTTTGCTACTTATTATGTCTATTTTTCATGTGAATTTATAAAATAAAATTTAGTATTTCATTTTAAAATAAAGTTATGTTTGGATCGAGGCAATGAATGGAGTGGGAGCGAAGGAAATTATATTTAACAATAGGGTAAGACATGGGAAAGGGATCTCCCGTGTCATTGCCATTCCTAGTTGCAAATAAAGAACTCATACTTGAAGGAGACAATGGTAGAGAAAGTCAAGTATTTGATGAAGGGAGAAAGGTACAAATTTAAAAGACTCAACTCCAAAAGAGAGATTTTAAAAAAAAATTCAAGTGTGAATTGTTGTACATTAAAAAAAGATAAAAAAGATAAATAATATATAATTCACAATGATCCACGGAATTTTTAGTTGGTATATGGTGTCATATCATAAATATAGATGTTCACTTAGGTTGATGCATATTGGTCTCCAAGTGTTATTCACTGAATATTACCCTCTAATTTTGTTTGGCTTAATACATTGAGTCATAACTTGAAATTTGAATCCCAACCACTCACATGAGGAGTTGAGTGGAAGCCCTGCACACTCCTTGTTGAATAAGAACTTGTAGTTAGATGTTTATTTCCAATTGTTTATTACAAATAATTTTTTGGATCTAAGGTTAATTTAAATTAATTTATAGACTTATTGAAGATGCTAGAAATAATAATGTTGTATTCATTTTGGTCATCAATAAATAAGTTGGCCATGTTATATTAAGAACAAGTTGTGAGTCTCTTTTTTTACCTTTCAAAAGAATTTATAAAAGATACTAATATTATGTTTCAAAATTTTATAAGTTTATTATATAAATATTGTATCAAATATTTTAAGTAACATCGCGTCACAATCTCGTGGTATGGTACAAACAATGATGTCTATGTAAGAAATTGATAATTTAATTATAGTTAAAATTCCTTTTCCGTGCCTCTTTCTCCCACACAAACACGTGCATTCGTTTCACTTTTTCGCTTTTCGGTTTCGTACATAATTAAAATTAATCCTACAAAGCAATTATTAAGGACGGATTATTATCATTCCCGCGACAACATCCTCTCGTGGCATACATGAAAGAAGTACAATTTATCTCATTAACAAATTCTCTTGAATAAAGGGCATTTTTTTCATTTTCATTTTCATTTTCAGCTTTTTATATTGTTTTTGTAAACTTGAAATATATGCCCTTTTAATTAGTTGGGTACTAATTTTTTCAAAATTTATCATCTTATATTTTGATATTTTCACTTACACTAGTTGTCCACCTATAAAATACATAATTTATATTATATCATTAAGTTCGAGAACTAGGTTGTACGGTGTAAATTTATAATGTTGTCCTTAATTAGTAAACTTACACTATTAATCTTAATTAATGAAAAAAACCAAACACACTTAAATGTATTTACTAGTATACCAATACTCATTTTTTATATTATAGATTTATACTTATTTATATTATTATGTAAGTAAGGCTTTTTAATTGAACATTATAAATTTCACAATTTTCATTAATTAATCTTTTATTTTTCTATCATTTTCTATTTCCTTTTCATTTACTTTATTACTTTTATTTGTTTTTTTATCTCAAATTTTCTAATTCTCTTTGCCTTTCTTTATTTTCTTATTTTAAATATTCTTTATACTTTTAATCTATATCTATACTATATTATCATGAAGATAGAGCTTCTCGGTTGCACATTGTAAAATTATACAACTATCCTTAATTTCATTTTTTGTTTTTCTATTCTATTCTTTTTCTTTTTCTTGTAATTTATTATTTTCTTTATTTTTCTCTCAAATTTCTCTCTTTCTAAATCTTTTTGTATCTTTTTATTTAATTTTAAACTTCTTTATATAATTAAATTTTTATTATTTAAAATATGACATTGCATAATTCTAAATAAATTTATACATATTAAGAAGTGTGCCACTTTTAGTAGCATTTGATAAAGCGAATACAACCCATGCTCACGCACTACGCACAAATCTGCAGTTCCTCGATCGTAATTACAGTATTTACTGAATTGCATCGGAAGGAAACTAACAGAATCAAATTCCTTCGAAAAAAAAAAAAAATTGCAGAAGAAGCAGCAACATGAATGACATCCAGGAAGTCATAGCCTGAAGTGGGAATTTAAGGCAGCAGACGCCAGAAAAAGGATACAATATGAAATTAAGGTATAACTCAACTCCAGTTCAACTAGATCAGTGGGGTGGGACTCTGAAGAAAAAGAAGCATCCGGACTTTTCCATTTATAGCAGGAAACCCATCATCCCAATTGCCAAAATTTCCTGTTCGGGCAGACCTAAAACTCTTTATATATTCTTCTTTTGAAATGACCTCCCACCATCTCATAGTTCATGGCCTCAATATTGTGGAGCTCCTTTAATATATGCCCCCCCTCAGCCTCTCCCTTGTTTTGATTCTCCCCAGATTTGGTAATGTCAATTAGCACTTTGAGAAAAGGTTCTCCAAAAACTCTTGGGGAATTTTCTCCTTTTTATACCTAAAGTACAAAAGGTCACTAACTCTTTTCGCTAGTAGCTGCAGATGTCCCAAACTCTGTATCTGGCTATCTGCAAATTAATCCCCGCTTTGCCCTTTTTCTTTGCGTTTAAAAGATAGAATATCCTCCTAATATATGATGGGAAGTTAAATTGAAAAAGAAGAAGAAGAAGAAAACCCTACATCTAGAGAGAGATGGAAGTAGTGTGTCAAATCATCTTTTTGCAAGTATTTCTTTCTTTTTTAATTTTTCCAAAAAAAAAAAAAAAAAAGCCCTTTGCTTTCTTGTTGCATGCCAGATAATGGCTCTACCCAATGTGCAAAGCAAGGTGGAGCTATGGCCTCTTGAGCTTTTCATGAAACCCTATTATTTTAACCAAAATTTTACTGTCTGTAATCACCGGCTGGTTTCTCACCGGGTGCTTGTTGCCACTATAAATATGTGGGGTTTGCTATTCCATTCTCAGCAGGATAATATCATACTTATATATCCAACAATCCTCCCCAACATTGCTACTTAGTTTTTTGCTTGCTTTATCGGTGTTGCATAATTAAGATATGGCAAAACCGTCATCAGACCCCCTTGTGATTGGTAGAGTAGTTGGAGATGTCGTAGACAGTGTCTCCAACACTGTGAAAATGTCTGTGGTTTACAACTCCAACAAGTATGTCTACAATGGCCATGAGCTCTTCCCTTCCACTGTCACCTCTAAACCTAGGGTTGAGGTTCATGGTGGTGACATGAGATCATTTTTCACCCTGGTAAAAGACTTTCTTTTAGCTATGTACTTCTTCTACTTGCCTCTTTTCTCAACCCTTTCCATGTATACTACAGCTGCAAAAGTACCTGCAGAATTCCATTGCAATACATAATTAGCTACATGGTTTTCTACTCCTGCCTTCGTGAATGATCATTTCCATCACTTTGGCATATAAGTATTGGACAACACCGTCTGCCTATTTTCTGTCAGTTAATTATTTGTTTGTTTAATTCTTTCAGATCATGACAGATCCTGATGTTCCTGGTCCTAGTGATCCATATCTCAGGGAGCACTTGCACTGGTATTATGTTTTTTTAACTACTTCACACAATAGAAAGTGGAATACTCACATAAGAGGTAAAAGAAAATTTCTTACACATACATAGTCAGGACCTAATTAATTTACTAGGTATGAATTTAATTAACAAGGGTTCTCCCCAGTATAAGTCGTAATAGAGTTTTAGGGTTTATCTTTCATTTAATTAGGGTATGTCATGACGAAATAAATTAGTATCTATCCACCGGACCACAGCTTTTTGCATGAATTTACTCCATGGTTCTTAGTGTGTACTTAACCCATATTATTGGAGTTAATAAATGATCTTGATCTGTACTTATACCGTATGTCGGATTAACAATAACATTGGCATATGTGGTTAGACCAAGAGAATTTCAACGGCCTAATGTACTAGCTAAAAGAGAACCCTTTTTGAAAAGGAAAAGATAGATGCAGTTCCCTTGATCTTATTTCAGTACAGCCACGATTGTTGAAAAGAAAACCCCAAAAGAACACCTTGCTAATTTCACATAAAACTACTAAAGGGAAACCCCAGAAAAAGAAGTGAAGGAATTGCTAATTATCACACATGTAAGTAAGCAGAACACTATTGTGTATTTAATCACTTTGCCGTACTGACAAACATGATTCTGATTCTAAAATCTCACAGGATTGTCACGGACATCCCAGGCACCACAGATTCCTCATTCGGTACACAAAGAGACATATATCTCAGTACATACATAATACAGTTCAGTCAATAGTCTACGGGTAATTAATGGATGGATCTTAATTTGTTCTGCACAGGAAAAGAAGTGGTGAGCTATGAAATGCCGAGGCCAAACATAGGAATCCACAGGTTTGCCTTTCTGCTGTTCAGGCAGAAGAAGAGACAAGGGGTGAGCCCACCACCTTGTAGGGATCGATTCAACACGAGGAAGTTTGCAGAGGAAAACGAGCTGGGCCTCCCGGTGGCCGCTGTCTTCTTCAACTGCCAGCGAGAAACTGCTGCCAGGAAGCGCTAGCTGGTCTGATGATGGATCGCCATAATTCTAGTCTGCTCGTGTATCAGCCGGGGGTGCATGTTTAATTTAATCGTAGTACCTACTGTAATGTAGGGTAACATCGCCTTCTACGAAATAAATCAGTGTGTGGGTCGTGATCAGTTCCTTGTATTGGAGTGATCAATCCCACGGCACTTGGGGCGAAATAATGGACTTCAGTTTCTGCTAGCTACTGTTGACGTGTACTGCTTTAATTAGGATGATAGTTATGTAATGAAGCTGTATTAATGTCATGAGTCGATTATCGTAATGGTTTCGTGTATTTATGTTTCTTTTATTGTGAAGGTTAATTAATGTTTACTTTGATTGTTATGTTGGTCTAAACCACACCTCTAGCATGTGTGTTAATTATAAGATTAGTAGTTTTTTTTATTATTATTTTTTAATATTTTGGAATAGCATAATCAAACTGATAAATTTAAATGAAAATCTTAAAATTTGTAAAAAAAAAAAGAAAAAAGTAACAGGTACACAACAATTTTTCTTGGAATGTAATCTAACTGTTGGTATAGCTTAACATTAAATTTCACCTAAGAGCATAAGATTAGAATTAACAGACAAAAAAAATGCTAAGTTAACTAAGTCAAATCGGCTTACATCCACCAGGAGGATATGCTTCACTATTCCGGAAAAATAAATAAATAAATAATGATACAAAAGGTAACATAAATTAAAAACAATTGTCAACAATAACCCTAACCCCGAAAAGGTGTCTATATTGTAATGTATTCCACTCCACAAGTATATATGGTGAGTACAATTAGTGATACAACCTGTGAGGGTATTAATGATGAATTTTTCCTAGGTTTCACACTTTCACTTATAGACAAGTAATATAGGGAATAAATGAAGTGGCTTAGACAAATGAAATTAATTAACCAAAAGTCGCGTATATTTAAGAGTGGCGGGCAAGACAGATCGTATCGATCTGTCTTTCCCTTGCAACTTCAAATTCGCACCCTCATGAGAATTAAGTGGACCACTTATATTGAAAAAATTAAGGAATTTACAACAATTTTTAAACAGTACAAGAGTTCAATTTTAATCATTCAACTTGGCGAACTTTCATGGAGTGGTTCATTAACTAAGAAGTCTTCATATTATAAGTTATGAAATTAAATGAAAATATTAACGTGAAACGACCCATTTTTTTCCACTAGTGCTCCACGAGGACGACAGCTATGTTCTGGCTGAGTCTGAAAAAAATAAAAAATAATAAAAAAGAAAATTAGGGTTCAACAAAGGCATCTTCACTTGGTGTCTCAGTTCAATACGTCATTTCAGTTAAGTTGCAGGCTGTCTTTATATCCGTTCACTTGTTTTTTGGTGTGAAAATCAAACCAGGTGTGCACAGATTCTTTTCTTAATTACTGCATTTTAATATGGTCGAAGAAATTAAAGTTTATTCAGTAGTAGTTTCTAGAATTCCATTATTACATGTTGAAAATTGAACTGATCACAAGGCTTAATTGGCAGTCTGCTAAAATTCGTAATATGGGTGCAGTGAAAATTTTGAGGTTTTATTTGCTTAAATATCAAATTTTTAGTTGTAATTACCGTTTTCGTAGCGGTATTGAGGTATGGATTTGGAAGAACCTGAGGCTTTCCAATTAGGAAGTCATTATTTTTAAGAATTTAGGGGTTAAAAAATAACTTCAAAAGTCTTGACACTACGTTTAAAATCATTTTAAGATATGTTCACTTTGAATGATAAAGTAAGATTAAATTATTTTATCTAAATTTAATCACATGTTTACTTTGATTGATTAAAACCTTTGATTAAATAAGGCCTGTTATAAATTTCAAAATTATAAGATAAATAATCTTACATGAGAGTCATGATTAAATAATTAAAATGTTAAGAATTATTTATATATTATTTAACTTATTATTTTAATCATATATTATTAATTGAATAATTTGCATACTAAGGTTATAATGGAAAAAATAATGCAATTACTTCAACTAGTCAATGTTACTAAACTTAATTATTGAGGATTAATTAATCCATGCAAACTATTTTAATATCTAAAATAATCATTTGGATTATAATCTTATTCAAGCAAGTGAACAAGCTCCTTAAGAGATGAAAAATGATGCTTGTTTTGTGTAGTGAAAAATGAAAGTGTAAAAGAGCCTGTTTGGATGGAAAATTTTGAATTTGAATAAATGATTTAGAGGGATTTGGATTTCATATTACTCTAAATAAAAGAAGTTTGAACCTATCCTAATTACTAAAATTATAGTTTAAAAAGAGAATTTAATGATTTGAAACTCAATGTTATCCAAACAAATATGAGGGATTATTATTATGGATTTGAAATCCATCCTTTAAAATCGATCAATTCAAATGCACCCTAATTCTAGTTTATTAGTTTTTGTACATTTATGCATGTAATAATTTAATAATATATAAAGATAATAATCTTACATAGATAGGATTCAAACAGTTTTTGTCTTTTAACTATTATAATTTGACATTTTTGTCAATTACTTTTTACACTTGACAAAAATATCCTAAAATTAGAAAATTTTGACAACTTTAGACAAAGATCTCTACTTCCGTCAGAATGTTATAGGCAAAACACACGTGCATGCCAATGAAATTTGAGATGCTCCAACCAAAATTACACTTTAGTGGTTGGTAAAAGACGTGGTTACTAACATGGCATGTGCTTTTCATCGGAAAGCTCCAAATAACATTTTCCAAGCATAAAAGTGGAAGGATAAAAACACCAAATTACAATAATTAAAGGACAAAGACTACATTTAATCCTGTATACACACACAAAAGAAAAAATTAGTGTGTAGCTTAGTAGTAGAGCGTTTGATATATAATTGCATCGATGTCGTTGTGGCTAGCTTGTGAAAACTCAATCGCACTGATAATTTAATGTGCTCATCCCTAAGTTAGATTAGCGTTAAAACATGTTTTGAAATAGGGCATGATGATTTTTGGAGATAAGATTCTCATTGTGACTCAAATTTAATAATGAAGTTGATGGATTGGGTTTACATTGAAAAATTGGACGTGTAAACATATAAATTTTCCATGTATAAGAGAAATGAGTACTCAACAATCTTAAGTTAACCATGTTACATGAATGTTCAATTTTTGTCTCATAGATTATGTACATTATTTAGTTGAATTATTAAGGACATAATTTGGGATAAATAGTTATTAAATAACGGCTTTGTGAACATAATTATAATTTTAATATAATAAAGAAATAATATGCGCCCCACGTTATGAAATTGAATGTTGCAAATTGTTATTAGTATATCATTTTTGAAAAGTAAAGGCTATATATACTTTTTAAATTATTATAATTTTTAAATTTTATATATTATCCTTTCTTACTTGTACATTATTTTGATAAAAATACACCTGAGAATACCCCTAAAATCAAAATAAATATTACTAAAGAAATTTTATTGGTAGAGTTGCACCAATATTACAACAGTCTTTTCTACCAATCGGGACAACACAAACAAACTCAAAAGCCTCAATTTCCTCTTCCAGCCAGGAAACTACCCAAGCCACAAAACGGCAAGGAACCAATCACAAAAACTAAACCAAACCAGACAACTCATAGGCTCAAAGTGTACTAATCCAAAATTTGCAGCTGTTGTTATTGTTATTATTATTGTTATTACCTGATTTAGCTAGTAAAATATGCTACCTACCTCATGAATCAGTTTACCCAATGCAAGTCCTCTATAGGATCCCCATTGCTCAAATGATTTTTAGCCATTACTTATTTCAAGAATATGGAAAAAAAATAAAGAAAAATAAATGCCAAAAAGTACCTTCCCATATGGTAGGTACAGCTCTAGTCAAGATCAAACTCCTACATGTTTATCTAGGAATGGTATAGCGTGTCTAACTACTTATGAGTTACGACCTGATGCAAACGCAAACAAAAGATGAAGAATTCAGCTTTATTGATGTATATATTGTTTAAGCATGCTATGTTGCATATATATATATATATGCTCAGCTTTTGAGTGAACTCTCTGTCCAAAGCCAAAGAGAAAAGGCATTAATCAGTAGTGTGTTGAATATTGCATAATGTGTAAGAAGAATGCCCTCTTTCTTGCCCATCAAACTGCTCACTTCAAGTGTCAAATGTCATGAAATTACCTCACAGACAAAAGCAATTATCTCACATGTGCTTATGACCATCGGTCTTTACATGACAAAAATACACACACAGACAACAAAGAAGAAAGGATAATGAATGGAATTGATGATCTCTCAAAAAGTATAAAAAGCTGGATTCGAACTTTGACTAATTAGGGACCTCATTTAACGATATTTTCTTTGATGTGAATATTAATTAAATGCCCAACAAAACACAGACACACACACAAAGTGCACTTGGGAGGCAACCAACCATACACATCTTGAATCATTTCATATTCAGCTTATAATTTTTTTAGGGGAAAGTCAGTTTGATTTGATGTAAATTTTGTGGGAGAGCAAAGTTGAAACTGAAATTTAGAAATATTATAAAAGTGATAATGTCATTGAAATTATATATTTTGATGGAAAAAAAGGAAGTTAAATTAGCATCCAAATACTTCCGTATGTATTTATTGTAATACCTTAAAAATTTGGGGATTATGTAGCAATATTAATAAGGATATTATTGGAAATTTTGGTCAAAGATATAATGACAAATTCTTTGATTTTATTAATGAATTTCCGTGTGAAATAGAATGGCAATATTTATGGTAAGGATGGAAGGTAATATGTGTATTAATATGCAAGTAAGACCTTATCAAAAATAAGAGCGGGGATACTTACCAAGCTCAAAGGAGGCTAAATTTGGGACAAGTGGGGCTGACTTGGGCTCAAAAAATCCCAGAAAAATTGTGTGGATTTTTTGGTCCAAAAGCAAGAAAACCTAAACTGCCATAAAGAGCCTATTTACACCTTTATATATATGTGTGTATGTGTGTGCACGCGCGCTCAAACCCTAAGGACAAGGGTTATTTCTCCACCCTAAAAGCTGCAAACTGCCTTCCAAAGAGATGAAAAGAGAGAGGGACTTGTTTGGCTTCAAATACACTACTTGAGGTGAGTTTTTTTGTCTGAATTCTATGGAATTCGTACATGCCTTAGGGACTTCATTTCACACATCTAGGCACTTGAAGCATGTAAAGTGTAGGCCAAACATGAATTAAAATTTGGATTGCAATGTTGAAGACGAGCCCTGCATAGGAAATTGGCGTGGAATTCACATATAAGAAATATTTTGTGCTTGGTGAAATTTTGGATTGTTTTTGGAAAATTTAGAAAAATTTATCAAAATTTAATTTTTATACTTTGAATAGGATTGAAGGCCCTAATAATGCTTGGAACATGTTCGTGAGTCGAAAAAGGAAACTAAAATTGAGTAAGGATGAATTTGGAACCATGTACCACCTTATCGCGCATGCAGAATTCGCTTCACGATTGCGAGACACTATCTCGCAATTGTGAGAAGCTAACCCATGAGTGCAAAGCAAAAACGTGGCACGAGGCAATATGTATTGCAGTTGCTAGCGTTATCGCCGGAGTCGACTTTGCGGTTGTGGTTGCTGTGTTCACAGGCGCGAAGGCTAATTGTAGGAAAAACTGGACATCCTATGCTTGATGGTGTAAGGGCAGGCGGACGCTTTGTGGGCACAACAAAGCTACTTGTGGTTGCGACGGTCAAACGTGGGACATGGCAGAACTTGCTACAGTTCATTCTGTGGATGCAGGACTATTTTACGCGAGCGCGAGTTGTGTTTTCACAGTTGCAAAACCCAGAAACAAAGAGAAACTTGATTTTAGCTTTAGGAATCTAATTTTTGAGCTTTTAAGGCTAAAATAGTATACAAAATGCAAAATAAAACTTGACAAGATGTGAAAAAAAAAAACGCATGAGTGAACTTGAATAGGAAAACCAAACCTATAAATAGTTGAAAACTGAGAAGAAGTTAAATTCAATACACATAGATTGCATTTAATGTGTGAGAATATAATTTTCAAAAGGGTGGGAAATTGAATAAGACTTTTTGGTGAATTTGGATTTAAAAGACCATAACCACTAAGGTTTCAAAACTACAAGATTAGCAATAGGTAAGCGGGTTACACATTTGCCAATTTTTATAACTATTTTCAAAAATTGCTTTTCAATACAGAATGTGATTTTGACTACAATTTTCTTGTTTTATGCCTGAATTTCAATGTGGTTATTTTCTATGAAAACTTTAAAATGTTTTGTTTTCTTAAAATTGGATGTGAGACTATTTATGAACTATTTCTAAATTGTTTTTCATATGAATGAGATACAGGTGATAAATGAATATGCCACTCACAATTGATAACCAATTATAGTGTGTAACGAGTTTCATCCTAGTAATCGAGTAATAGATTGTGACCTGTCTAATTGAGATAAAAGTATTGAGGCTAACAACAGGCGAAGTTAATATGTGACCCTATTCATTAAGAGTATAGATAGGGATACCTTCCAGTTGGTGTTGAAGTATTGAGGCCCCGCTGGGCATATCTAAATTTAGTATGACCCTCCTTAGTCGAAAGTGTAAACTAAAGCTTTAATCAGTAAAGAAATGACATGAAATTCTAAACCTATGAGTATGTGATCGAATATGTGAATATGTGACATGTGAAAAATACTATGAAAATGAAATGTATTATGTTGTTTTACTCTCTATTTGAATGTGTTTTAAATAAATAATCACATTTTACAAAAAGAACAAGGTAGGTAAATTCATTTATTGGGTGACTTCTTACTCACATTTTTCTTAACATCTTTTTTGCATTAGAAGCTAGGGAGAGTGATCACACATGGGGATGGTAGAGTAAAAAATTGGAAGATTTAATTACTTCATTTTACTTTACTTTCCTAGCAAGTAAGACAATGAGATTATAATAGACTAGTACTACTTTACTTTTCCACTGTGATGTATTAGACATTTATTTAGGAATGAAAGAATTTTATAGTTTAGTATATTCTAACATTTTAAGCTTTGGTATCTGCTAATATGTTTGTCTCGCTGGTATTGTCATGTTTCATTCCTGGATTGGGAGACATGTTTCATTCCTGGATTGGAAGAGACAGAGATTGGTATTAGAACTTAGGTTATGACTCTATGAGCATAAGATGCGTCACATAGATTGGATTGTAGGAAATCATATCATAAGAACTTAGAATTTAGTAGCTCACTACAGGCATATATAAGTTTTAGAATTGATATTATGTTGCCTTAGAAATTTGGAAATTGACATGAGAAATAAACGAGGCTAGCAGTTGGAGTGAGCAGGCACTTTTCCACTATAGCACTTTACTTAAGGAGATCATGGATTATCTCTTTATCATGATAACCCAGCTAGGAAATGTAGTTGCTGCATTGACCAAAGCCTAGCGACAGTGTGATAGACTTAAGGTTGAAAATAAGACATTGAGGTAGTACTAAGACATACATAATAAGAAACTGCAGGAAATAGAGGTTGAGCAGCAAAAGCTTGCTAGGATGAATGAGCACATGTGAAGGAGCTATTAACACTACATGGATGTGACGTAAGAGGAGTGAAAGGAGCTGGTTCGTCAGGTAGAGCACCTTTACCATGAGAATGACGAACTCCGTGAACTCATTCACCATTAGTTTGAGGATCTCGATCTATAAAAGGATCTAAAGGAGATTCTCGATGAGGCTGAGCCAAACAATAGAGGCATAGTTATAGATGAGTTATGTTAGGACTAGGGGATATAGGACTATAGAAATTTTGAGATACGAATAAGACTAGCTCGTCCATTGTGATTGACAATTTTGAGTTACAATAATAAAACCCTTATTTTCTATGGCAATTGTTGTCTTATTATTTTGCTTGTTGATTGTTACTCCCTATTTTACATACATGTATATGTGTATACCAAACTCACGTAATTCATTTAATCCCTAAACAATTTCCTAATGTAGGAAAATAGTTGGAAGACCCTGCCGCACTACTCAAACCTACGATACACCACCCCTATGGAGAAAATCAAAGAGCAAGCGTACAACTATCCTTCGCTTCCACCTCTGGTGCAATCATAACCACAACCACAATTAACGGGAGGTGAACAAACTTAAGGCAAGAATACTTGGTGGCCATAATAGTTGTAGTGGCCTAAGTGGTTGGAAACCAACAAGCTCTAGCCCTAGCTCAAGCCCAACCCAATTGAGGCACTAAGACCTACTAAGAAGCATCAAGGAGAGCCTACATGCCTACCTTGACTGCTCACATGATCCCAAGGTCGTGCAACAATGGTTAAAGAAAGCTGCTCTTTGGCGGGAGGAGCCTCACCCCCACTACTGGAGGAGGGGCCAATTACTTGGGCCTAATTTCGTGAGGCCTTCTTGAAACACTTTTTTTTTTTGTTTTCTGAACACTATTTTCCTTTAGAAATTGGTGGAATTTAATAGTTTGGTACAAGCGTCTAATATGTCTATAGTGGAGTATTTAGTGAAATTCCACACTTATGGGAAATATTCACTGATGGTGATGGTAAACCTAACACTTAAGATGCATAAATTCATTAGAGAGTTGAAAAGCAAAATACAAATAGCTTTAGCCTTATACGAGGCCAGGACTTTCGATGACCTATTAGGCTGCCATCTGGGTAGACATTGATATCAATTGGAGGGAGGCAGAGAATAACATAAAGTGCCTTAGATCGAGTTCCAACGCAAGGACAAGACCACAAGAGCTGTTGACTACTAGGCCAAATAATAAAAAGCCGAACCTATTTAGGAATGGTAAGGCACTACTGCTGATGCTAGAGTGCACATTATATCATCACTGGCATGCAAGAATTTGTCACAGGATCACTAGCGCCCCACACCAAGCTTCAATGTGGGCAATAAGACCATTGGGCAGCAGAGTGCATGGCCAACGCCACGACTCCAGCTCTCCTTGCAAATAACAATAATGGGAACTACTAGCAACAACACCAACAACTCGAAGCCTAACCCACCAAACCCCAGACCTAAAGGGAATGCCAAGATATTCACCTTAACCCAAGAAGAAGTAGTTAATGTCGTGGACACAGTGGAACGTAACATTTCTATTGACTAATTAAGTGCTTATGTTTTATTTGGTTGTTGAGCATCCTACTCATTTATTTCTAAAAGTTTTACCAAACACTGAGAGCATGTGCCAGAGATGTTAGAATTACCATATAGAGTAGTTACTCTGGGAGGTGAAGTAATGATAGCCAACTTAATATTTAGAGATTGCGACTTGGATTTGGGAAGGGGCAAAGAGCTAAAAGTTTGATAAGACTCAAAATGAGACATTTCACATAATTATTGGGATGAATTAGTTAACAAAGAGTTTTGCCCATGTGGATTGTAGGACTAAAGTCGTCAACTTTTGTCCACCATCAGGCCATACCTTCATCTTCTATGAAGTTTATTTTTGAAATTTTCATGTTTAGAGTACTTTAAAAACTGGAAAATGATTAAGTACCCATTAAATGTCCTGTGTGCCTCACGTGACATTATGTGCGTCATGTGACATTTTTAATAGGATGATTAATGATAACTGATAAAATAAATATAACGTGCCTATTGATGTGCAATAAGAATGATATGGAGATGATATGGAGATGAAATGGAGGAGAATAAGTTTTAAAAAAATACTGATTGAAAAATGAAATACCACATGGCTGAATAGTATTAGTTGAAAAGAACTAAAAAAACAATGGCTATGTTTATTTTCATTTTATAAACTATTCATCACCGTTTCAAAATCTCACAAATCGAACATTTCACTATACAAATTTTATTCAAATTTAAATTCAATTCTTTTTTCTTTTATCTTTTGTAACTAACAAATAATATTTTAAATCATTATACAAATTTACAATCAAATCAACATGAATTCCCATAAATTTTTAACTCACATTCACTTTTTTTTTTTTACCCTATAAACATATATATTATTACATCATTCAATCATTGTTATATATTAAATATAAAAATTTTACCCACATAATTTTCATGCCCACCTAAATCACTCAAAAATTTCTCCCCATACTAATTTGGAAACAAACATAACCAATAAAATTTTCCACCTTATTATTAAAACAATTAAAAATTACAAAATTAGAAAATGGAATATATAAAATAAAAATATGCATAAAAAATTAAAAAAATAGAGTTTAGATGAAAAATAACAATAAGATATGGAACTTTCTAAAAATATTTACTCAAAAAATAACAATATATCAAAAAAATATTTTTATTACATATTAAATAATTTGAAATAATAATTTTAAATAATATTTATATTATTTCAAACAAATTCATAATCCACATTAAAATATTTACATATTATAAAATATTCATATTACATATCAAATAATTTTTAACAAATAATAAAATAAATAATAAATTAAATAAAAATAAATTAGAAAATACATTATAAATAATAAAATTTGAAAAGTTAAAGAATATTAAAACCTAAAATGTACTTAAAATAGTTAAGGTCACATTTTCAGTTATTGTTTCAATTTTAAAAAACGTTATTCTTAAAATCATGTAAAAATAAAAATAATTAAAATAAAAATTATATACAATGAAAGAAAATATTTTTAAATATCTGAATATACAGTATTTCGAAAATATATTTTTCAGTATTTTTAGTTCTATATATTTGAGTTGTTTAAATAATTTTAATTAAAAATAACATATTTATTGATCAAATAAATTGGATAATTTATAATAAACTTTTATAAAAAAATTTAAAAATATAGTTAAAAAATTATTATATTAATAAATATTTATTTAAACTGTATTTTTCTGTTATATTCAAAATAATTGATTTCAATATATTTTTAGTACAATTTTTTTATATATCGTATACTTTAAGTTTAAAATATTTTTAAATGTATCTTTTCATATATCTAAGCAAACTGTAAATATATTTTAAATTATTATACTTTTAGATATGTTTGTAAATATCTAAAATATGATAAATATACTCTATAAGTGTTTAAAAAATATTTTTATCCTAATTGAAAATAAATGAATATGATTTTTCAATAAAATTTAATTTTATATTATTTTCATTATGTTGATAAATATGATAATATTAATAATTAAATATTCTATCTTATTTTTAAAATAATTTTCAATTTTTGAAATATCCTTTTACGTCACTTTTTAATATTGTAATATTTTTTCAATTTATTTGAATAATATATATTTCAAATTATACATTTTAAAATATTGAAAATATACATAATCAAAAATATTATTAAAATATTTTAAACATATTTTTAAAGTTTTCCTTGTTTTTAATATTTTACAAAATATATTTTTGTGTTTTTTATTTTTATTTTATTAATTATATTTTACCTAATTTTTAGATCTTTGAATTTGTAGTAAAAATTCCTTAGATATATTTTGATTTCCTAATTGATATTTTGAAAGATTCAAGTTCTTTGGCATATATTTATTTTAAATAATCTATTCTTGATTTTTTTATCTTAATTTTTTGTAAGGAAATGGAAAATTATGTTTTTTGATGTCTTTTCGGCCAATAATCTTTTGCCACGTGGCTATCTAGTCGGGTTTCTTTTTTTTATAATTTTTTTGTCTTCCTTGTTAGCGTCACTAATACACACCTGCGACTCTTGTACCTTGCGGCATCAATTGTGTTAATTATCAAATTGAAAACATCATGACCAATATTTTTAAAATCACATCGGTGTTTAAATCAAAAAACTTATCGAGTCTTTAGGTTACTGGTCTGATTAGTTGAACTATTAAAAAAACTAGTTATTTATATTATATATATTACTATAAAAATAATTTTCAAAATAAATGTAAGCCAATTTAACAATATACTAAAAAATGAGTTTTAGATGTAATATTAAAAATTAAATCATTCAATTAAAATAAAAATTTATTACACAAATTAAAAAATATATTAAATTAAAAATGATTAAAATTATAAAATTGAAAAAATAGTTTTGAAAAATAAATAGATTAATTATTATGATCAATTTTAATTTTAAGATACAATAATTAAATTTTCAAAATATTGATTAGAAAAATAAAAGGATAAAAATTTCTTAAAAAAATCAAAATAAAAATTGTATATTTAACTAATATTGAGGAGTTGTAAATGTAAGAAATTTTAAGAAAAGAGTGAAAAATTATTTTGTAATTTTTTCAAAAAAAATTGCTAAAATTTTCTTTTTTTCTAAATTTTTTAGATAAAACCGATTTGATCATTTTTTTAGCCAATTGTTTACCAGTTTTGATCAGTTCTTATTGGTTTTGTATATTTTTGGTTTTTATACCTTAATCGAATTGAAAAACTAACCGATTCTTAGTCGAACCAGTTGAATCGACCGGTCCGATCCAGTTTTCAAAACAATGGTCATGACATTTAAAAACAATTTAATCATCTTTCGGTGCTGTGGTCCCCCAGACGTGAACATTTCAAAAGTTAATGCCCTATTTTGTTAGGTGTAGAAGTTTGGTTATCAAAACTTGAACAAATCGTGAACTGTAATTCAAAGACATAAAAAGCAACTCTCCAAACTTAAAAGAATAGTGAAAAAAATGCATTTTTCTATGACTACGATTATCGTCTTGATATGTTAGGTCGTATAATCAATGCATGAATATGTATAAAGCAATCGATGATGGTGCTTTGCTTTTTGCTCCACCAGTATTCAATGATTGGAAATATACTTGATCGAAATCCAAAAGTTCCCCAAAACTAGGGAAAGTTTCCAAACTAGAGATCCAAACAAGTTCATAGGTTTGCAACTGAATATAGATAGAATCACAACAGTAATGGGGTATATATGTAAAGTATATAGGATACAAGAGTAGATGATCCTTTCTTGGATCAACATTACTTGGAATTGAAACCTCAGTTATATCAATTAGAATTGAAAGCTGATGCTAGCTACTTGTTAGCTTTGCATGCAATGCATGGCCATGCCTTCCTTTTCTCCATAGGATAGGGAAGGCAAGCTACTTGTTAGCTTGCTTACTGAGCCACAAACGCTAATTTGTTTCTGGATTTCGTCTAATTTTTGAATATGTATCTTTCCTTATTAATTACGTGTATGTGTAAGATTATTAGGTTAATTATCTTTATTAATTACTGTGAAATTTTGTAAAATGGCTTAAGCTTCTTATTGCTAATTAGATTTAGATGAGGGTGAGAACTAAGAGCAAGGTCATCATTTTGAGCGAAAATATATGCCACACTTGAAAAGTATATAATATGATATACACCAACAGTTAGTGAACAGATCTGTTTCAGGCCTCCATTTGATTGAAATATTTGAATTTGAAAAAAAGGATTTGAAAAGATGGTTTCAAATTATTTTAAAATAAAAGAAATTCAAATATATCATAATTACTAAAATTATCATTTAAAATGTAAGTTTAAGAATTAAAAATGTATTTTCATTCAAACAAATGCAATAAATTCTTTTTTATGGATTTAAAATTTGTGATGTATAATTAGTAGGCTGAGTGCATAGTTGGGCTAAATAATGAATATTGTGGGTTTGAGGGAATTAAACTGCAAATGTTTATGTGGCCCAATTATGAGAGGTTTCTGAAAATGGCAAAGTGGTAAATATTGGAACAACAAAGTCCAAATTTTGTCTTAGAGGGTTGAAACGGTAATTCGAGGTTTCGGCAAGTGAAATAAAATATGCTTGGCTTTTGGGCCCATCGTTAAAACACAATCCTAATGTTTCCTTTCCTTGTCTTGGTTGCCCCATTCTAGTCACCCGAAATCTTGTTGTCAGCAGGCAATTTCGCCCAAACTTTTCTCATTAATTGTTCGATCACCCTTTGGCCTTTTATTTGACCAATTTGTTTTCTTGATTTTGGCCTTGAGTGCTTGATTTTGAACCAAAAACTCCCTTTCTAATGAGCCTTTTCTTCTCTGATGATGAGGGCCCTTAAATCTAAAAAATCAATTGTTTGAGGACTTCTTGGTGAGGAAAGGGTAGGTGATGATGATGAATAAACACAATAAAAGAAAGGGGACTGATGAGGTAGCAAAGGAAAGAGGGAGAAATGAGAGAAAAAGAAAGAGTTGACAAGTGAAAATGTTATTGGTTTGCTTGATTCTATACAATGTTCTCTCTTCCTTTTATTACACATGATACTCATCAATCTTTACTTTTATTTACATTAGAGATAGAAATATAGCTGGAAAGAGATTTGACTCCTCGATTTGTGCCCAGATCTTTTTCCTATAGGGTGGATAGTTACAAGATGACTTGGATTTCCTGTAGCTATGTTTCTTTATTTATTTTCCTAGCATGTAATCATTTATTTCTTAGCTAGTTGGCAAAAATTCCCTTCATTTATGTATTATAACTCCCCTACTATATTTTGGTTGCTAGCCAGTTATTTGTGGTTTGGTTGCTTTTGTTTGTTGCGTTGCAGTCCCCAACTTTTTAAGATTATCCTTGCCCTCAAGGACATTGGTTGGAATTATTGTCGGAGGGCCATAAGATTCTCCCAGGTGGCTTCTGATAAGTCTAGGTTGGACCAATGGATCACAACCTTGGTGGTTGTTCCCCTGCCCCTTTTTACTTCCTTCTGTCCCAACACCGCCACAAGTTCTAACTTTATTTCTCCATTTTGAAATGTGTTTGGTAGTGTTGATACAGTATTTGCATAAGGACTAATCTTTTTCTTGAGTTAGGAAATATGTAGTACTAGGCGGATTTGTGAATGTGCTAATAGTCAAGTCTGTATGCTACTGTTTTAATCTTTTCCAAAACCTTAAATAGCCCAAAATATTTAGCTGATAATTTTCTATTGGGTTGGGTTGCAACACTCATATGCCTGTAGGGTTGTAGTTTCAAGTAGAATTCATTTCCTACTTAGAAGCTCCTCTCTTAACAATGCTTGTCTACTTGTGCCTTCATCATGTCCTAAGCCTTTTGATTTATCCTTTAATAATTTCAAAGCTATCTTGTGATCCTTTATGAATTTTGTTGCCTTACCATTTGGTTTTTGGATAGTGGGCTCAACCCAATATTGGGGTGGTGGTGTGCTGTATAATGCTTGGAATAGGGTTGTACCTAAATTGTTATGATAATTGATCTTGTACTATCATTAAGTTAATGGTAGCCATTTACTCCATTGTTTAGGTTTTGATCCACACATACATCTTAGGTAACATTTTAGGCACTAATTCCCCATTTTAGTTTGCCCATTTGACTAAGGGTGGTATGATATGTTCATATTTAATTTTACTCATGCAACTTACAAAAGATGTCTCCAAAATCTGCTAGTGAATATTTTGTCCGTTTTTGTAATTATTGACTGAGGAAGCTCATGAAGCTTGTAAACATTGTTGATAAATGCATGAGCCACTTTCAATGTTGAGTAGGGGTGAGACATGGTGCTAATCATCATGCTATCTTTTGTCCCATAGGATCACTATGAATGTTTTTAATGATTTTCCTTTTGAATTCTTGCCCATTCCCCACATAGAGCCTGTTATTATATTTAACAGTCCCTCACTATATGTAAAATGTTCAAATAGGGGTTTAGCTGCTTGAAGTTCTTTAATAAGCTACTTAGTCTCAAGGTCCTCGTAGCTGTCCCTGACTTCCTTGAACCATGTTGGGTTTAGATAAGCTACTTTCACACCTCTTTGATAGTGGATCAGTTGCTTGATTTTCCTTACCTTTACAATACTGTATCTTGTACTTGAATCCAAGTAACTTGGTGAGCCCTCTCTTCTAAATAGGTATAGTGATCTTTCGGTTTAGCATCTTCTGCCTTCGCTTACTTTTTGTTGCTGATTTCTTATTTGCTTCATTTTTCAATTTGGGAAGCCATAGTTTGCTTAGATGGTGTAGCACAATTAGCTAGATACGATTTCATAGCTGTTAATTGGTCGGAGGGTTTTATGGTCTTAGCAGTTGTATCCTTGGGTGAGCAAGTATAAGAACTAACAAGTCCCCCTAAGGTATACTGAATTTATTCCTCGACTGCTAGTCTTGAGATGTCAATTATATGCTTTCATCACAACTGACTAGTTTAAGTCTCATATATCATCTGGTCTGTATAGAATTCAATGTCATTGGAGGAAAAGAAACTTAGGGTGAAGGGTTAGGCCGAAAGACAACAGATGAATCCGAACACTTTACTTGGAAGGAGGATATCAAGGTGCCATGCGGTAGACTAATTCCCTTGGAGCATAAGAAGAGTCACCTTGAGTACCATGAATATGCCGTCTATAATCCATAACTAGTGACGGTGTACACACTACAAGTAACTGTCTAATGTTTTGTTTCCCTTTCTCTTCATGACTGGTCCTTTTGCCAGGTTAGCATAAGGTTCTTGGTGGCTATGAAATTTGAAGAGAAGGAGGTGGAATATGATACAACTGAGTAGAAAGGGAAGAACAAAGAAGTGCCTGTTTTAGGCATGGGAAGGTAGAAAACTAGACCGAGTTTTGCTAGCTAGGAGGTAACAAGGGTAATGCTCATTTTTGCTGTATTAGATGTGGACAATATTCTTGATGACACATTTTACTTGTCTATAGTCATCATTTCAGACTAAGAATGATACATGTAGGTCATGCAAGCTCCTTTCCTTTGACTTAGAATTTTCTAGATATCATGAAAGTAGAGCATGTGCAACAAAAACTTGAATCTTGTAGCTCACAGTTAGAAGTTACATATACCTATTAACTAATTATGAGATGGACATGATTGACAGAAGCAAAGACAAGTTGCAAACACTGGTATAGGTAAGATTGCCAATAGATGTGTTATGGATGAAGTTGAGAATAGTTTTACTTAATTAGATTCTATTCCAATGGTAAGAGACTACTTTATTGTGTTCTGACCTATTGATGCTTCCATTTATATATGCCTGAATGATATTACAGCCAATAGTCATCACGCCACATTCAACCTAATTTAGACAATATTTATGAAGTCTCAGTAATAGGTTGGTGAGCAATATAGGAAGTTGAAAGAGGAGCTACCTAGGTGCTCTAAGCAATAATGGAGATTACGAATCTTGGACGCATAATTACAAAATGCGTCAATCCTTTTAGAAATATTACCAATTATGACAGTACAAAAATTTATCTTAAGAGAACGCTCGAATGACAACATGCAAAAAAAAGAAAATTCATGTTATTTTTCACAATCGAACCTTCTAATACTTGTATTTGCAGAATATAGAAAGACTTACATATTAGCCACAGAGAACCTCTCTTTAATGACTTTAACAAGTTCCGAATGGCGTGTTAAGATGACAAAGGGGTTGATAGGGATGTCCCCTCGTTCATAAAATTGAACTTACAAAGATAGCTTATGTCCCATTTCCAAGACTACAATTCAGGCATATAAATATATATATATAAATCCACTGCTAAATACAATACAAGAGAATTTCCAACAAAATGAGCTATGTTTCCATTCCATGCATGTAAGTAGCGATAACTCTTCAAACGCCAACCCAACTGGACCAACCAACTTAACCCGCTGCCCAGTTGGTTGCATTCATGCAGTTTACAAGAATCACATTGCACTTCTCCCTCTCTTCTTCCCTAGTTTGATTTTGGCTAGCTTGTAGTAATTCCTCCCTCGTTCCCGATCTGTTCTTATGTCCTCAATGGCCAAAAAAATGGGAATAACTCTTCCGCAAAAACATATTTCCTTCCAAATGTTGACTTCTTAGCTTCTCAGCATCTTCAATAGCATAAACAATGCTACATAATAATTCCAATGCCACTAGCTTGAATTGCTCTTTTAATGAGTCTCATTGCATGTGCCTTGGTAAGCGCATCTTGCCCTTCATGCAGTGTGCATTGCCTTCTTCACCTTTCTTCTCTTCTGTATCACACCCAATCATGTTTGTCAAAATAAGGGTTGTCTACAATGTAAAAGGATTTTTGACACCGTCAAACCAGGGTGTGTATGGGACGATGGAGTCACGTTTCATTGTTAACTTTTAAATTTGCTTAATATTTTAACTTACGCCTCCTTTGAGTTTCGAAATAATTGTCTCAAGAAATTTCACTATAAGCCTTTAAATTTGTTTAATATTTCCAGTTGTACTTCCATTAAGTTTTGAAATAACTAACACAATAAAGTTATAAATGTAACATATAAAAAATAAATACACTAACATACCTAGTAATATATGTAACCTTAAATTTTAATATATCTCTATTTTTATTTGGTGCTTCAACTTGTTGATGGTATCATGGATAAAAATGATAAAATCGTGAATTCGTGCTCCACTAAATGATGTTTTTAACTCACCAAACAAATTACGAGTAGCAACACTAAAATAGATACAGTTTTCTCGTGGCAAGGTCTTGGTTGACCATTCCATGACAAGTTCACGCATATAATAATTGGATAGAATTAGTTGGAACCACACTTGTTTGTAGTGAACACCATTGTGCCTCGTGTCTCATAGCTCAACACCATTATAATATTATAGCATTGGGCTTCACTAAGACGCGCCATTGTGTAGACATAACTTAAACGTGACAACATTTTATGGCACAAGACAAAGAAGTTGCAACGAAAATGATAACAAATAAACTATATGTTGCAACAAGACTACGGAGATTGAATCTAACAAAAGTTAACTTGCAACAAGACCGGGAAGATTGAATTTGACAAGAGTTGACTTTTCATATCCAATAGGATTCTCTAAAGATTATATGGATGAAATCAAACTAAATAAATTAAAGGGAAATCAAAATTCAAATAATATCAATTTAAAATGTAATGAAGCTGAATATAGAAATAAGATCTCAGTTAATAAAACAAAACTCAAATCTATTACAACAAATATATTTGACAGAATATCGAAGAATGAATAAATCATGAGCTGATATGATTTTTGCGTTTAATGGAACACAATTTCTACTCCTTAAAAAGGATTGTTGTAGAAGAAACAACGACAATCAATAAAAAGTAGAATCAAACTTGTGTGGAGCATTGAGAGAAAAAGTGTCCACTGGTGTGTTAAAAAGAGAGGGAATTGTTATGTGGTGTTGTTGAGAGATACTTTACTTCTTGAGTGTCATTAGATCGAATGACATTAATTTGTTATAACGAGTGAGCTCATTGTAAAAGAGTTTATTGCAACAACTCTATAATTTTGTGAAACTTTTATATTGGATATAAGAGTAGTTAAAACTTTGAACTATGTAAACAATTAGTGCGTTGCTGCCTTTTTGTCTGTGTTTTGTCATATGTATATTGCAATATATGATATAACAAATTTTCGCTACATTACAAAAAGTTAGCTGGAGCTTACAAGTGGTATTAGAACTACGTCACCAATTTGTTGTAGCCTAAACTCAGGTGAGTGAGATCACAAGATAAGCTCAATCTTGGAAGATGAACATGAGAGTAGGAGATTTCATTCTAAACCCCAATTATTGGATGAGACAAATTATTCTTACTGGAAGGCAAAAGTGAGAGCCTTCAACAAGACATTCAATCAAAAGATAAGGAGTACCGTTGAAGAAGGATGGAGACATCTAAAAACTATCGACAATCAAGGAAATGAAATCCCTAAAAATAAATTGACAGTAGCTGAAGATAGATTTACACTAAGCAACTCAAAAGTGAGAAATGCAAATTTCAATAGGGCTGACGAAGAACAATTTAAGCTCATCTTAGTGACTCAATAAAGGGGGCATGGACTGTACATAAGGACACCAACATAGTCCAAATGTCAAAGTAGCAAATGCTAGCCACCAATTCGAAAATTTGAAAATTGAGGACGATGGTATCATCGCCACTTTCAATGGGAAGCTACGAGATATAGTAAATCTAGCATACCAATTGGGTAAAAGGTATTCAAAATCCAAGTTGGTATGAAAGATGTTAAGATCACTTCTAGATCGATTCTTGATGAAGGTTGCAACAAAATTCAATATTGAAAAGATTCAATGTTGAAAAATATTTGTATCATTTATCTACTAGGCAAAATTTAGTTTTGTTTTGTTTTTTAAAAATAATTAATAATTAATAATATAAATATATTTATTTACTTATAGAAAAAATTTCAATGTTGAAAAATATTTGTACCAGTTATCTACTAGGCAAAATTTAGTTTTGTTTTGTTTTTTTGAAAATAATTAATAATTAATAATATAAATATGTTTATTTACTTATATAATTTTTTTTTTTATGCTTCAATCTAAAAAACCTTTTGCACTATGGTGGACTCCGTACTATTAACAACTATGATTGAAAATTAAAAATTGATGACTTGATTAACCCAGTTCACCCGGTTCAATAAAAAAGGACTTGGTGGATGCTAGTCACGAGACCAGTGCCCTCTTGGCATCAAATGTGGACGTGTAGCCTATTTTCTCTCTCCTCACATGGGCTATAATTTCCCTTTCCTCTCGTATTCTTTCTCTCTTTTTATATTTTTCTTTTTTATTTCTTTTTATTTTTCATTTTTATGCATAGTTTTTTCCTAAATAAATTTAATTATTATTATTATTATTTATTTCTTTTATTTTTCATTTTTTGCAATTTTAATTTCAAAATATTATTATAAATTTAATTATAAAAAGAAATACACACACACACACACACAAAATTATTTGCATAAATTATTGAATGGTTCCTTTAAATGCAATGGGAACAAATTACAAAACAAAGTAAATGCATATAAACTATAGATACTGTGCTAAATTATCATATACATATAAGAAAATAGAGAGCTATAAAATGAGCATTAATAAAATATATTTTTTTGATAATTCATATGATATCAGTAACAATATTCAATTATTGTTATTAAATAATTATCAGAAATAAAAAATAATTATTGAACGTAATTTTAATAACCAGTGGTATTCTATCTTTCATATAAACTAATAACATCATGAATTTCAAGGTTATTATTGTAAATTGTGGATTTAAGTGAAGCAATACATAAAACCTTCACGATATTTTTCATCATATTTGTTTTGTTTTGGGAAACATAGGCTATGTTTGGATGCAAATTCATTTTGTTCTTCCTCCATTAAAATTTCCACTTTCAAATATAATATTTAACAAGATAATTCTTTTTTCTTATCTCTTTCTTTTTTATTTTTACACCACTTTTAAATTTATGCGTTAATGTTTCTGTCTTCCACAACTTGCATGCTTTTCATTCAATCGTGCAAATATTAATAATGGAGTAATAAAGAGGGGGAGTGACATGGATTTGAATTTTCAGTAAAAGTTTTGATAGAACGTGTGCTTAGTTTGTAAAAATATGAAAGGCATAAAATCTGTCCAAATTTTCAGTAGGTGGAGAAGCACCTTCGTTGAAGTTGAATTGGTGGCTTTTTACATATTTGTCCCTGTCCGCATGATGTTTGTTTGAACATCACGATTGAATGAAGCCAAAAAGCGCGTCCCAGGAGCAACGATTTCAGGTCAACAATTTGCATCCCCATGCTCGATTAGCCCTTTTCCAGACCCCTAATTTCCCAAATCCCCGTCCGATCAACCCTCAATCAAAAATATCAAACCCCAAATTTTCCACTCTTGAAATCCGATCTACTACACCACCAAAAGTTCACAGAAAACGGGTATAATTTATGCACAATAAAGAACCGTTTCAATATTGAAATTTTTGTTCGGAAGCGATGTACAGCAATTTCAAGGAGCAAGCAATCGAGTACGTACGGCAGGCAGTCGCGGAAGATAATGCGGGGAACTATTCGAAGGCCTTTCCTTTGTACATGAACGCCTTGGAGTATTTCAAAACCCACCTCAAGTATGAAAAGAACCCTAAAATAAAGGAAGCCATCACGCAGAAGTTTACGGAGTACTTGCGGCGGGCAGAGGAGATCAGGGCTGTGCTCGATGAGGGGGGTACTGGACCCTCATCTAATGGGGATGGTGCCGTGGCGACCCGCCCCAAGACCAAGCCCAAGGATGGCAATGAAGGCGAGGATGGGGATAAAGAGAAGCTTCGAGCAGGTTTGAATTCTGCGATTATTAGGGAAAAGCCCAATGTTAAGTGGAATGATGTTGCGGGATTGGAGAGCGCCAAACAGGCGCTGCAGGAGGCCGTGATTCTACCTGTGAAGTTCCCTCAGTTCTTCACTGGTATTGCCCTCCCTCTTATTTGGTTTTAGTTTTTTAATTGACGTTAAATCTATTTTTTGTGCGTGTGTGGAAGAAATTCAGTATGGAAAATGTGACTGCTTAGTGGTGGTCTTTTTAGTATTGCTTGGTTAGAAGATATCTCTCTCTCTCTCTGTTTTTTTAAATTTTGTTATGTATTTTTAGGTGTTTTGACTCTAGAATTGTATAAAAGTACGTATAAAAGTAAGAGAAAGGAAGAGATAAAATTTAAGGAGTATAATTGATTGTGTGTTTTTTGGGTCTAAAATTTGAAAACAAACATAGCCATCCTTTTTTTCTCGTTGACAGCCGGATTTGTGTTTCATCATTACTATTTAAGGAAAAAAATCCACGAAGTAATTATTGGAGGTTTACAGAGATGATGATGATGGAATAGTGATTGAGAACAAAAGAAAAATCTGACAAAACTATCATGGCTGTTGTTTGGTATGCTTTATAGATTTTCCCTTCTTTTTTTTTCTTTTTTTTTTTTTTATGTGGAGTTGTAATTCGCTGCTATATTCCTTGATCTCCATAGCAGTCACCTCAACATTGGTTAGGTGGTGGGCTCCAATATGATAATTTGTGAATCACATTGACCCTGCTTTATCTCAGAAACTTATTATGATCAGAATTCCATGAATAAGGGGATTGGCACTTGGCAGAGTAAGAAATACTACTACTGTAGAACTGAAGTTTGATGAGGCAGAGTTGGTCACACCATTAGTATTCTATAAATAGTAAATACTACTTGAGAAGTGAGGGTTTCTGAGGTGGAGTTGGTCACACCCATAGTTGTTAGTGGAGAATGGTGCTATGCGGCGCGGGCACACAGGGTGGCGTGCACCATATTGAAACATGGTGTAACATTACGTAATATGTGAAAAATCTTTATATTGTCTATAAGTTTTTACAAGAATAACCAACTATTAAATTTGATAAAAAATTAAAAATTTCATAATTTCAAGAATAAATAATTGAGAATTTGTCAATATTTAGCACTTAATTCAAAAAATTTCAAAATTTGAGCGAGGTTAACCACTTACAATACCCAACTATAATTTATAAAAATTCTTAAAATTTAAATCTTGCCCAGCTTTTTGAAGAAATGAAGAAGACAATAAGAAAAAAAGAATAAAAGTCCACCAAAGAAGAAAAGAAAATAAAAGGTGACAAAGAAAGAACAAGAAAAAGAAATAAGAGAAAAGAGGAGTAAAAGAATAAAACATGCCTAAATTATTCAAAAGTTATTGATAGAAAAAGAGAATATGTTAAAAAAAATGTCAAATCATTTTAGGCTTCATTTGAAGCAAATAATGAGAATCCAAGAAGTCGTTGAATATGCAGTTATATCATAGAAGAAAGCAATCATGTTGTTTTAGGACTTGTTTATGGCTAAAAATGAGATTTAACAAATCCCGATTGAATCTCCATATTTTGTGATTTTTTCCTCCTTTTAAGAAAAGATATTGTGATGAAAAAAAATAAATTCTAGAACGACATCTTCAATATGGCGTGCGCCATAGCACCATTTGCGCCATGTGGCATGGCGCGCCATAAGTGTGCCATATTAAAAGTGGTTGCCATATTTCATGGATGACTCCATGGCTGTGCCATTTGCACCATGGGCCATGGCTTGTGCCATTAACAACTATGGTCACAGCATCAGTATTCTATAATAGAATGTGCGGAAGCCAATATTTCTGCATTTCATGCGATTACCTGATTTTGCTGCTGGGTGGATGAATGAGACTGTACCTCTTAGCTTTGATCATTGACTCTACATATTCACTTCTTATGAGGTTTTAGTAACAACACACCAAACAAAACTCTGTATGGGTCATAGTTTAGTACTTATATCTGTATAGGAAACTGAAAAAGTTGTGGTAGCAAATGCAATCAAATTGTTGACAGTGCATGATGTTTGTGTGCTGTTTTCTGCAAGCTGATGAGTGAGGGATGTTATTTTTGGTGTTAAGGGAGCTTCTGGAAATAATGATTATATAGTTGTTTGTAATGGAATACTCTGGAAGGCAGAAGTAATATGCTTGAGAGGAGACAGAGAAACTTGTTGTGGTGAAGCTAAGCTTGAAATACCCTTTCCATAATGGTAATTTCCAACTAGACTGTTGTGGGAGGAATGCTGCCAATTTACTGAACTAGCATGTAAGGTAAAAACTTGCTTAGGTTTTGTTCTGCTTGGATCCTTTCCCAATTTTATTTCTACATCCACTTATATTGCAGCAACTAGCTGATATGTGTAAGATATAGGAACCCTTGATTTTGAATGTAACTTTGTTGGAAGTGGACAATGAACTTTAAGCCCTGATACAATTTGTTGGGCTTGGCGCAAAGGCTAACTATATGGGGAGCAAAACCACAAGTTGGACCATTACATAGGGGTGTGCATTCGATAAACCAACTTGAATTTTTGGCACACCTAAATTTTGGTTTGGTTCAATAATTTACCAAATTTTTTCGGTATATTTGGTTCAATAAGTTGGTGTACTAAATTTTAATTTGAAAAAAATTAAGAATAATAAAATAAATAAATTTATATATAAAATTATAAATTTTAATTATATATCTTGTAAATAAATATAAAATATTTTTTTATAATATTCATTTTTTAATTTAGATTTTTCATAGATAAAAAATATATCTATTATAATAAAATATTTTTTTATCTAACAATTATAAGATAATAATATAAAATTTAAAAAATTAAATATAAAATCAAAACAATTTATTCATAGATATATAAAAAAGGAGAAAAATAAGTAAAAATAAAAAATTCAATTTTCAGTTCAGTACAACATATCAAACCCAAATATTGAAATTGAATTGAAACTCGAAATTTTAAAAATTGTAATACCCAATATTGAACCGAAATTCCGGTTTGGTAATTTTAACGTATTGAAATTTTAGTTTGGTTCGGTTCAGTCAGTTTATTGAATTGTGAACATTGCTAATTACAGAAGGCTTAACACGACATTTGGGCACCATCCATGGGCAATGCTTCAAAAACAACATTCATGAGCGTGTAGATTCATGATCTGATATTATATCTCAATCTATTATCTTGAGACATTGCGTTTATGACCATACCTACTTAAATATTGTTCCCTCTTTTTTCATTCTTCTAACGCGGGGTGATCAATATATACTTATTACTTTACAAATATAGCCCTTAAGTATGAGTTTTTCAAATTTGAGAAAGATGACAAGTAGTTCTACAATTTCACCAAGGAGTATCAAATGACCTCGTGAACCCATCACGTGGGAGGCCAACCGCTTGACCAAATGAGGGCCTTTTTTGAAATCTTTTCAAGTCGAGCCACTATTGGAAGTGGGTGAGCCTTAACTACAAACTTTGATATACTTGAACTGGAAACCAATCATAATGGGAAATGATACTACTTGTTTGAATGGTTTGGAGACCACAACATGACATTAGAGTAGCATCTTTGGGTAACGATCGGGAAGTGACATCCTTGGGCCTGCACATGAGTATAAATGTACATGGTCTAATACCACTCTCAACCCAAAATCTAAAGGTATTGGGTTTATGGGCCATTTTTTCTCGTATATAGCTCAATTTTCCCACCTTTTTCTCAATGTGGGACAGTCAATTGATAGTTGATACTCAACAAGCAAGACTTGACATGTTTTTTTTGCTTGCAGTGATGAATCCAAATCAGGCCTATATTTTGAAGGCCTTTTCATTTTATTATTGAGTCATCTCTTTAAGAGTTTATATGATATATTCTTAGAACCTCAGGTAGTCTTACAGTGGATAATGGACAAATTAAATAAAAGACAGAGTGTTCTTATTTTTAATCGTGTTTTTAAGTGTGTTTTTTTCGAAAATTATGTGAAAGCATAAGAGAGATGGAACGAAAATTTAAAAAATATAATAATTGTAGTGTGTGTTTTGAGGTGGTTAAAGTGAAAACAAATACAGCCATGGTGAAAACTTAATCTTGGAAAATCCTTTGGCTCTCAATGAATGAAAGGAATATAATGAATGGAAGATCTATTTATTAGTTAAAGAAAACACAATGTGAATCTTATGCCAAACTATGTCCTATACTCAGTGTATTATTTGAATTATTAACTCATGATTTTAGGCAAGAGGCGCCCATGGAGGGCCTTTCTTCTATATGGTCCGCCTGGAACAGGAAAGTCGTACCTAGCCAAAGCTGTTGCCACTGAAGCTGAGTCAACATTCTTTAGGTACCTTATCTATTGTCAATTTTGTATATTTCCTTTCACACTGCCCCTCGATAATATTTTATCTAATTAACAGAGCCGTATTTTCTTTTCCTGCATTATGATGCTGGTGCTTTTTGTTACTGTTTTAAGAATATGACAGATGGTCCAACGCTATCAATCTAATGTGTTTTTTTCATACTTTTGAGACTATATATTAGTATTTATTTGAATGAATTTTGAGATTTAACTTCTGTTATCAGAATGAGGGTATTGGACACCATATGCCTATATTGGGTTTTAGTTATAATATGGTAAATTGATGGATCTTTTTAATATTTCTTGCCCTCAAAAGAACACAATGATTTATTGCTAGCAACCTTTTGTCTGCGGTTTCCAATTGGGTTTATAGTGGTTCCTGGGGTTATTGTTCTTTGTGCTTAGTCTTTTTCTTAAGTGAGAAGAATTGTCTGGATTGAGCAAGCACAGCATTACTTGAGGTGATGTCACATGGAACTAAATTATTGAGTTGATATCAGTAGTGATGTCAATTTCCCTGGGCTTTATCTTTGCAAAATTGTGAAAATTTGGTAATAGTTAAAAGTTGTCTACTGATATTAATTTCCCTGGGCTCTATCTTGACCAAGTTGTCAAGATGTGGTAATAATTCCAGCTTATTCTTATGGACTACTTCAAAATAAGTTTGAGTTACACAAACTGATATCAATTTGCCCGTACGAGAGTGATAAACCGTGGAGCATTGCATGTATAGATGATTTTATTAAAATTGGTTAATGGCAGTTGGAGCCTGTGCAAGTAACAATGCAAATTCATCCTTCCCTGGAGATTCTTAGGATTCTTTGACCTTCACCAACCAGATCATATCCATAGCTGTACATTGTGCTGATGGGATCAGAAGTGTAAGCTATTGGTTTGTTTAGTGGTATGGGGATGTTGGAAACCAATAGCTTTCACTTCTGAAAAGTCGTCACGCTTGCTGTCATGTAAAAAAAGTTCCTCGTTTCTTGCTGCTTTCTGCTTTCAGTTTACAGATAGTTGGTAATGAAGGATGCACTGTTTTTCCACAAATTTGCTATCGGCTGTTTGACTATAAGAGGGTGTGCATTTTTCCATTCATCTTTTCATTTGCGATTTTTATGTTCCCCATTTTCAATGATCAAGTACATAGGTCATGAACTCAGTGCCAACAGCTGTTCTCTCTCAGTGTTTCTTCTTCAGATTTGGTTTCAAAATGGATGGGTGAAAGCGAAAAGCTTGTTTCTAATCTTTTCCAAATGGCGCGTGAAAGTTCTCCTTCCATCATATTTGTTGATGAAATAGATTCCCTCTGTGGGCAACGTGGGGAAGGAAATGAGAGTGAAGCTTCCAGACGAATTAAAACAGAATTGCTGGTGCAGATGCAGGTAATCATAATGTGCTTGCAAATGATTGAAACCACGGCAAGCAGATATGTGAATGACATCTGTCATGCCTGCCCCTTTACTGTTGTTGGATATCCTACATATTGAACTCTGCATCTCAAAATGAAGTTGAACAATTTATACATCTAGGCCATATTCATATTGATGAATGAGGTAATAGTCCAAATGATTATTTGGAAGGATATAAAATTGTCTGTATTAATTTGTACTTGCAATTATGTTACGTAAGATAGATCAAGACATAGTAAACCTGTGATGCATTAATACTATGTTTGGTAAAATTCACTATCTAGAGTGATTCTGTATGTTTCCTCCTAATTCCTTTAGTTCAGATATCGAACTGAGAGACAAGGTTGTTCTTTCAATGTAATATGAAAGAGGTTCATGAGTTTTGATTATATTGGGCTAGATTAGTTATCTATTCTCATATGTCACTCCAAGTGAACGTGATCCTAAAATTCTACTGCTTTTACAGGATGGTTATCTGGTTTAATAAATTTTTTATGACTTTTTCTGATAACATCTATTGATATTTTATATTTTTTAGTTGTTAGTACACATTAGATTCTCTGAAATCACATGTCTTTGTTGTAAATTGGCTCTTTATATAAGATATTTTTTAATGCTTGTGATTGTTCTGGAGTCATAGAAACATGTATACTGGCACTTTTATCGTTAGTTCCATATATCATGTGACTTCTACCATATCCCTGGCTTTCTTTGCTTGCTTTCATTATCTGAGTTTTATCCATTCAGATTGAATGACTTACCTGGATTTGTCATTGGAAAAATCAGTTATTTCTAATTTTTATTTGATGCCTAAGCATCAAAATCTTGATATTAACATTAGATGATATTGGATAGAAATAATAATTAAATAAATGTGTAGTATATCTATAAAATCATTTTGTTTGATTTCAGCTTGAAATGGTGGTGATACTGTTTACATTAATTCTCAAAGACTTTTTACTTTCTAGCCTCAACCTTGTTTTCCTGTGTGGGGATTGGGCTCTCTGTGATAATTCTTTTTCATTGCAGATAATATTTTACTGACCAGTTTCCTTGTTATCTAATATCAATTATTAGGGGGTGGGCCACAATGATGATAAAGTACTTATCCTTGCTGCCACGAATACGCCTTATTCTCTTGATCAGGTAACATTTAGTTCTAAGTAGAAGCTCAGCCTTGGTTTTTCTTTTTGGTGGTGAGGACTAAGCTGTGTTTATTATAGGCTATTAGGCGGCGATTTGACAAGCGCATATACATCCCTCTACCAGATGTGAAGGCAAGACAGCACATGTTCAAAGTATGGAGCTTGCTTTTCATTTTTGTTATAAACAGAATCAAAACTAGTAATTGAAGATGATTGTGTTTCCTGGTGGCTTGTTATTTTTATGCAGGTGCATTTAGGAGATACTCCTCATAATTTGACTGAAAGTGACTTTGAAGTTCTAGCTCATAAAACTGAAGGATTTTCTGGTTCCGATATTGCTGTTTGTGTAAGAGCATGGCTAGTTTATGTTTTGGTTACTTTTTAAATATGTTGGTTTGTACATTACGCTTGATTGCATACTAACGGACACTTCTACATATTTGTGTTTTTATTTTTTTTCTATTTTTTCGTATATCACATAAATTATTGTCTTTCTGATGACTTTAATAGGTCAAAGATGTCTTATTTGAACCTGTACGCAAAACTCAAGATGCAATGTTCTTCATCAAGACCTCTAATGGTATGTGGATGCCATGTGGACCCAAGCAACCAGGTGCTGTCCAGATAAGTATGCAGGAGCTTGCTGCAGAAGGACTTGCTGCAAAGGTATTGATTTCTTCATAACTGTATAGCATATCTACTATGCATTGATAGTGTGAATAAATAAATGCAAGCGTTTTAGTGCCTCTGTTTGTATGTTGTCTTTAACCTGGTACTAGAAACCTGAACTTGATGCTTTTTTTGAATTTCTAGTAAGTCTTTGTCATTTGCTGTAAATCTCTTTAGAATCTGCATAGGGAATCATTATGTCTGTGGGCTTCCCTACTCTGCCTGAAACTAATCATCAGTGGAGGCTTATGGTCTTGTGAAATTGAATAGACCTAACAAAAGTAGGAATTAATATTAATTGGTGAGGTAAAAGTAAGGAAGTATTGCCTGCTTCTGCATGAAGTTATGTTAATTTAACGTCAAATTCATGCATGAGTTAACCATTTCCTTCATCTATGACACTGGAGAATGCATTCCTTATAGAAATTATATTCATCAAGCTGAAGATTGAAGAAGGTAGCCCAGTTATGATGATGTGGTGTGCTGGTGATATGTTGTATTAATGTTCCCCTATAAGAATGGGAACGAAAATTAACATGGCAGATGTTGTGGTTTCAGGGGACTAATAGCTAATAAAACTGAACAATTTTATAGTGGGCACAATGGTAAAATTCGAATAAATGGTGCCAACCAATAGAAATTTATGTGCCTTGTGCAATAAATGGCTATAAATATAAATTTAGTGATAGTTGCTATGTATAATAGGAAAAAAAATGACTATACCTCTCGCATCAAGGGTAATATGTTTGGTCTTACAATGCTTCCTTTAATGAAGATGATCAATGGCAACTAAGTGCATTTTACTACTTTTTGATGCTTCTGTAGATTATTCCGCCTCCTATATCAAAAACAGACTTCAATAAGGTGCTTGCAAGGCAAAGACCTACGGTTAGTAAAGCTGATCTTGATGTTCATGAAAGATTCACACAGGAGTTTGGAGAAGAAGGTTGAAGGACTTCAGATGCTTGGGCTACTGCTGACCCATGCAGTTTGGTGTAGTTTGTATATTATGCTTTTACTGGTTTCCAAACTTTAGCCTCTTCAAGCGGGAAGGTGCCTGACTATGCTTTTCCCTCAAGCATTTAGCAGAAAACTGAGACGAGCACTTCTCAAATTACATGTACTTATTTTGTGCAATTATTAAACTGCTGCAAGGAACATTGTTAACATGTGTTCATGCGCATCCCTTACAGCAATGGAGTAATATGAAGGCTTTGTTCCATTAAACTTTTCAATTCAGTCCAGACCTTCTGTAAGCTGTTTGCGTTTTTACCAAAGGAAACTTCCACTAACTAGCTGTTCAACTGTATATTAAGGATAGTTTGGTCTTAAAGCATGATAATGAAGGATTTCTCAAAATGAATTGAATTTGAAACTCTGTTGACTATATTTGATTGGAAATGTAGCTTTCAAACTCTGGAATGTGTGGTTCCAAGTTCTGAAATTTGTTGACTTCACCCCTCGTTCATATCCTTTTGATGATTTGGACAAATTAGATAGAAAGTACCCTTGAACGTGAGTTCAATTGCTTTGGAAAGAGAAGTTGCAGTTAGATCAATGACAGCAGCATTGTGGCTGCCAGAATCTGCCTCAATTCTGGCTTCACTCTTATTTGATGATCGTCAAACTTGAGGTCGAGTTTGGAGAATACCCTTGCCTTTCCCAACTCATCAAGCCTTTCCCAACTCATCAATAAGAGGGATGGGTTCGTCCTTAATAGTTACTAAATTTAAGTAGTTACCAAATTTAAGGTTCTAGAATCTACGCAAAACCTCCGTGTTTGAATGTTTTTTCTTCACTAGCAGGACCGGAGATGCGAACGGACTATTACTTTTCTGTGTGATCCCTAAACATAACATTACACGTACTGTTCTTTTTATTTCTTGCCTTTGCATGTAAGAGTACTTGTAAGGCTGCATTTTGAAGTGCTCGGTTTTAGGTTTCAAAGGATAGAATGCTCATTGGAGGGAGTGCTCTCGTCTCCTCAAAAACCACAGCATATTCTTGCAAGATAGACCGCAACTTGTTTACTCCTTCACTTTGTGATACCTCCACAACTGTCATCCATCCATCCAAACAATGTTTATTTTTCTAGAAAATCTTCTATATCTTCTCCCCTGTGATCGCCTTCAATGTCACTCCACGTTGAACACCCTTTAAACATAGAAATTGACCATGCAAGTTTAAGATAATGCTTTGATGTTCAAAATCAAAAGTAACTGGCATCCACTTCCTCAAAAAATTCACTCCCATGACCATGTCGCACCCTTCCAGTTTAAGAATTCTCTTCTCAGTTGTAAACATGTGGCCCTGCATACTCCACTCTAGACTAGGACACTTGAAATTGCACTTTACCCCCATCTGCCACAATTACAATTGAAGGGCTGGTGCCCTCAACAATGTACCTCAATTTTCTGGCTGTTGTCGGCTCTAAAAAGTTACGTATGCTACCTGTGTCTACTTAAATCGTCGACACGTACCACTCACATTTCCCTACATCTGGAGGGTATCAGGTGTTGTTTGGCATCCTAAAGCATGAACAGATATTTGATAGTCCTTTTCTACCATTCCCTCTTCCAATTCCTCTTCTTTATTTTCCTCTTGCACTTCCGTTAAACTAACGAATAACTCTTTGCATCCATGCCCCAAGTGGTACAGCTCATCACGATTGAAACAATTCTTTTCTCCCCCAACTTCCATGTCCTCACTGGTTAGTTTCTTAATGGGAGGATATTTCTTGCTTCTTGATGATGAGGATTTAACCACTAGTGTCGAGCCACTATTTTCAATTGTTTTTGACACCCCCGTGGATACCCTTGGATTTTTATGCAGTCCTTTTTGAGCCCTGGCGCTTGCCTCGAGTAGATTTTCTTGAGCCTTCGCAACCTGAATTGTTGGAGCCAATGCAGTAGGCTTCGACAAATACACCATGTGTCTGATTTCTTCCTTCAATCCACTCAAGAAGCTTTCCTCAAAATAATCTTTAGTAAAGACCTGTTCATGCTTATCATGAATGATTTACCTCCTCAAATCGATCCTGGTGTTCTTCTACACTTCCTTGTTGAAATTAGTTATCAAATTCCCTCCCCTTGGGTTGGAAAACCTATCCAACAACATCTCAATGAACTTGCTCCATACCTTAATTTTCTTTTCCTTCCGCGTAATCCGTATACCAATAATCCACCTTCTCCTTCATGTAAATGGAAGTTGTAATTATCTTCTTGTAGTTCGACATTGGATTCACTATAAAATACTTATGACACTTACGTACCCACCCTCTAGAGTTTTTCCATTAAATCTTGAAAATTCCAACTTGGACCCTTGCTCCCAGATCCATAACTTCCTTCCCAGTCCTTGGATTTCGAAACACTTAATTTATATTCTTTTCAAATGGAAAAAAGAATATTATAAAAATATTAGGTTTTAGAAATAACAAAAAAAAAATTTATTTGAAAGCTTTACATTTTGAAACATCGAGGATAATTGCAGAAATTGTCAATTGATTGTTGAACCGAGATGGAAGTTCTTTATAATCATTAAGTGACTAATTTTAATAAGTTTTGATTGAATCGATCCTCAGGAAAATTTGGATATATCTCTCTCTTGTGCTGCATAATTAATTATTTTATTAATCTTTGGTATCTATATATCATATTGACACCGACTCAAATTAGTTATTTAAACTAAATATAGGAATATTTACAGTAACTACCCTTGACTTATGGCAAAATTACAAATATTTCTCTCATTTTTTAAGAATTATTATTATCGCCTTAACTTTTGAAAAACATTATACGAGACAGTAGTCCACCGGTAGGGTTTCAAGCCAAAAAAGGTAAAATATCGAAAATACCCCTTCATTTATTGCCAGGACATGCTTGTAATATAGTATATAATATAAGGAACTTACTATAACATATCAGAAAAAATTTCATCGTTCTTTTCTCCGATCTATCCACTAGCAATGACTCGTATTTGGTTGCATTTTTATGCACTTTATTTCATCCAAATTAACTTCGCCCAATTCTCTCTTCGTCATAGGTGATTTTTCATTTATCTAAATGACTTTTTTTTACAAGTTATGAAATTCTAATTTTTCAAATTTTAACTTTTTCTAGATGTTTTCACTGTTGGAAATGGTCCCATTCTAGTCAGGTTTTTATGGACTTTTTTTTTTTCCACTATGCTAATTTTGCCCAATTCTCTCGGTCATTAGTAATTTTATTTTATCTTAATGGTCTGTTCTTACAAACTATAAAATCTTAATTTTTTGATTTTCGATTATTGTCGACCATGTTTGTCATTGATAACGACTTCTATTTGGTTGGAATTTAATGGATTTTATTTCTTCTAAGTCAATTTCACCAATTTTTTCCCCGTTATTAGTAATTTTTTTTCTATCTCAAGACAATTTTTCTTCTAAACTCTAATTTTTCTCACCAAAAACTTAAGGTCAAGTACATCGTTTTTCAATCTGTGACATGCTTCGTAATATTTTTTAAGATTTAGGGGGATAATGCTAATACTTTAAAAATGAGGAGATATTTGTAATTTTGCTGTCGATCAAGAATAGTGACTACAAATATCTTTTAAGTATATTAGGTACGTCAATTTCGCTAAGTCAATATATCATGTTCACTAATAATTTTTTTTTTATTTTTTAAGTAATTTAGTTTATTTTTAAATCCTAGGTGTGGATGCGCATTGGTCCAAAAATCGGGTGTACTAAAATACTTTAATAAAAATATGTATACGAGAAGATGAGCTTTACATATATTGTTGATGAGTTGTGTGAAATTGCAACTATTAGAAAGCTTCATCGCTTATTGCATTTTTAGAAGCGAATACAAATATAAAATCATATTTATGATTAATATACGATAGAGCATTGAATTTACTTTCTGCAATTTTTTTGGGACTACTAACACTTTTTTGTAGGACTAATAAATATATTAAACATGACAAAAATTAATTTTATAAGTTATGCTTTACGCTTTAACGAATTTTAAGGATATATTTTCTCCAGATTAAAAACCAATAGTAAAAGAGGCATGTTCTTATTAGTTCTTTCGTAATTGAATTATCATCGGTGGATGAATAGTTAAATTAATGAAAATAAAAAATAGGAAGTCAAAATATAGTAAAAATACTTATTATTTTAATAAGTATAGTCATAAGAATGAAGAAAAAAGGGTGCCTTGATTATACTGCATATGAAAAATAATTAAAAAAAATACATTTAAATTCAGTAATATATTCTAAACAAATTAAAATAACATTTTATATGCCAAAAGATAAAAAATATAACATTTAGGTTATAGTAAAAATTAATATTAATAACATTAAAAATTAGAATTAAATTAAGCTAATATTTTGACAAATTATTATCTTCATCAGCCACCATCTCATACAGCTTCGAAAACACATACAATACAATCAATAGATAGATGTTATTCTGAGAATGTCTCAGGACCCTTAATCCAAATGGAGAGGTATCATATTGAGGATACAAACAGAATCCGGCACGAGGGTTCCATCTAGAAATAATCAAAACCTCAACAGGTTGCAGAATGCCTTTTCTGGATGATCTGAATGATGCTTTTGTACTTAGGCCAAAGTGCAACCAAGCCGGCTTAACGAAGATCAACCACCATAGGCTCGGTGGTGTATAAAATCCCAGATCACTGATCACCATTGCACGCACGTTCTTCTTCCGAATCACTTGCCAACTGCATTCTAGCATTATGGAAATAGCGAAGCTTTTCGCCTTAATCCTGTTGTTTGGATTTGTGAGTGGAGATGGAGATGGAGATAGCCACGACAGAAGGGTAATAACAAGTGCGCACAGTCAACGATTATCTCTCATTTTCAAGTGCATAAACTCTTTCAGAATCGTGTCAAAGAAATGACAGCCGATGAGTAAATTCAAGCATTCCATGTTGCCACTAATTGATTAGGCCAGCACACGAAAACACAACACTAGATGTGAGACGTCTATGCTATGATTCGGTTGGTTAATAACTTAATATGCATATATATCCAATGCTGCAGCATTGCATTGTAATACATGGGTGATCACTCATTCGAGGACTCAGAATCGGTGATCGAAGCCAACCACAAGATGCTTGCCTTTGTAATGGGAAGGTACGTTTCGACAGCATCCCATGGTAAGAGCTTCTGTAAGCTTCATGTACCTGTAAGCAAGCAAGGATGGAAGACAATTAGAACTTACATGCAACCCACATTCTTGCTAGTGGAGTTATTATTTTGATACTAACAGTGGACCTCCTGTTGTTGAATTAATTTTGCAGCCATGAGGGGGCACAGGATGCAGCACTCAACCATTACACGAAAACCTTCAGAGGCTTCTCTGCAGTGCTGACATATGATGGTTTGCCTGATTTGGTATCTGAGTTTTTACAAATTGCAACCACTGTCAAACTGCAATTGCTGCGATTTTTTTACACTGAACATGAGTGTAAATTTTAGCTCACTGTTAAAATCCATGTACTGCAGGGAGTAAGAACATAATTGCATAACTGAAAATTTTGATTAATTCGAAAGAATTATTAACAAATAACGTTAGCAGGGCATTAAGTTTGTTAAATCTTGTACAACTTTGCCCAATAAGTGCACTCAATAAAAGCATTTGCAACCAAAAGCTGCAAACAGATTGCTTTTGTTCAAATGCAGAGAGTGACGCAGTTGTATCTGTATGCAAGAGCAAGATGAATATCATCCATACAACACACTCATGGGAAATCCTGGGTATAAACAACTTGGAAAAATATCAACAGCCATCAATGTACTCATTAGATGTTATTGTTGGGGTTATTGATTCAGGTAAAAGTATTAGAGCCTTGCTTTCTTTGAAGCTGCCACCAGTTTATACACTGTAAACATTGCCAAACCATGGAATCCAACCCCACCAAATACCTTACCTTCAGGAATATGGCCTGAATCCAAGAGCTTCAATGATTATGGATTAAGTCCTGTGCCAACTAAATTCCAGGGAGAATGCTCAACTGGGGAGAAGTTCACACTGTAGAAAAATCGTGGGAGCTAGATATTACCATAAAGAGTTTATCGCATATTATGGGCCTCTTGAATCATTCAACCGAACATTTTTCCTCTCAGCAAGGGACAGTGATGGGCACGGAACACACACTGCATCCACTGTTGCTGGCTCGGCAGTACCCAATGCCAGGTTATATGGAATAGGGCGAGGATATGAGCTGAAATCAAGAGTCTAGTTTCCAAAGTCCAGCCGATGATATGCGCACGCGCGTGTAAATTCAATATTTCACAATCCAGCTGACATTTAATGCACAGTCACAATGCTAAAACACTGTAAGTGCATAATTCATGTTTGGCTGATGCCCTGCATCTCAAAGAAATACTTAATTCTCCAATGTCATATGAAGCATTTTTGACATTACCAGCCACGGAAGAGTCTGTTTTGTTCTTCACTTCAATCCAGCTATTTCCTGTTTCTTTTTTAACTTTTACTCACCCTTCAGTTTTCTCACTTTTGTCCTATCTCATTGGCGTTCAGATGCAGCGTATAGATTAGCTAAGAAGACAATCCAGCCGCTGAGATGAAACGAGCTTTTCATCTGCAAGCTGGCAAACCTATAATCTTGATGCACTCTGCAGGCAGCCAAGAGAGTGGTGGCCATTCCATCAATAAGAGACGTAGCTCTATCAAACACTTCAGGCCTTTCGTCAACCATGTACAAGTAGGTGTCCATTGTGGGAGAAACGTAAAGATTGTTCACCATTATGTGAAAACAAACCTCACCTTGTTTTGCCAGTCCTGCATCAGTGCAAGCGGTAATGACTCCGATAAATTTAATATCATCCTACATACATACATACATATATACATATTACTAATGCAGGAGTTGGGGCGGGCAATGTTCCCCAATCTTGCGCCGCCCACATGTCCTGTCTCCCAATCCCTTCCTTCATTGTCATTCCTACAACACAATTCAATTATCTTTTTTAGGAATGTGTTATTGCTCGTGTAACATTTGAATTACGTTGCTTTGGATCATGGGAAGATCTAATTTGCTGAGTTATAAGAATTCTCATGAAGGGTTATTGGGACAAATTTCAAATACAAGTTGCAATCAATGGTTGAGGGGTAAAGTAAAGTCGGAAAGAAGCATAGCCAGAAGCCAGAATTTGTCAATGGAAATGTTATACATTGACTTCACAACATACGTGTGCATATCTGGTGGATGCATGCGAATGTGTTAACCCACATAAAGTCAGGGATTCCACATTTATTGGTTATAATAAAGTTTTAGGCCATTTAAATAATTAAATAAAATAATAAAGTAAATAGATCACGTCGTTTGAACTAAAGTGTGCGGAATTAATTTTATTTTGTATGAAATTCCAAAGGGCCTAACACATCAGGGTTTTAATACAAATAGAGGAATTTGGTCCCTGTTCTAGACAAGTCACTAGAAAACATCTGACGTTCATTTTCATTCATGAATAACTTATCTCCCTGAAGTCCACACGAGGACAACCAATCTCGAATTCGCGGAATGCTAGCAATTTGATTCAGATACATGTTTATGTGCATCCAATATCCATGTAATTTTGAACAAATGATTGAAATCCTAAAAATTTCAATTGAATTAGTCCCAACGTGAGATTCTTTTGGGGGCATCGATAAAGTTGATGTACGGAAGCACATGAAAATGGCACTTACAAAGATTGACCCATTTCGCTCCCACTAAAATCTAATCCAACCCCACTCAAAACTAATTGGATTAGATCGGATCCATCTTGCTGTCACTGCCGTTGATCCAAGAATCTTGAATGTGCTTCTCGTTGGTCAACCCTCAACTGTCTCAACATGTCTTGGGTGCAATTTACAGGGGATTTTGGGCTTGGGTTCAAATGTGAACAAAAATAATGTGTCAGATGTTTGAGGTGGAGATTTGAAAGCGCTTTAATGAATAAGAAATTTTAAACTCGCATCCCACTATTTGTTCTTTAATGATAATTTCTTATGCCATGTTTGTTTCTAAGTTAAGATGGAGAGGAAAATTTGAGTGATTCGAGTGGAGACGAAAGTTATGCTTGTTTTGTAAAATTTGGGAGGGTAGAAAAAATTATTTTTATATATATTTAATACGTAATAATAATAGTTGAATAATGTGATAATATATAAGTTTATATGGTGATAAAAAAATATTAATGTGAGTATAGAGATAGGTGTTAATTTAGTTGTGAATAGGTATAATGATTGAAAAATTATTAGTTAGTTATAAAAGATAAGAGAGGGAGATTTTTAAGTTTAAATTTGCATAAAATTTGTATAGCAAGATGTTTATTTTGTAAGATTTTGAAGTGTTAATATATAGCCTTAAGTTTCTTATCAAGTTGTATACAATTCTCATGATTTTGGGCTAATGATTTTGTTGAGTTAAATTGGATAATATAATGACTTATTTTGATAACTTTGTTAAAGACGAAATACAATGGATATTGTCAATAGCCCAAAATTAAGCACATGAATTTAAAAAGATTTCTTTGGATTCTTGATCAAATTATTAACATGATCATATGTGTTTTTCTATTGAATTCAATGTTTTGATTTCTATTATAAGAAGTTATGCCCCCCAAATTATCTAGAGATATCGTTTTCTTGCCGTGGTAATCAAAAAGCATCAAAACACAGTCAATCTATATTTTTTCTTATTGGTACAGATTCTATGGGATCGTGTTCATGATCAGGTTACTTATGAACCGAAAATCCAAAAACAAAAATAAAAAATAAAAAATAAAGAAAAGGCCATTTTGGCAGACGGTCATCCACCTAATGCCAACGGAAACCGCTTACCTAATGATATTTTTTTAAAAAGGCGGATAACAAATGACTTCATTGTGCTATGGTTGTGCTGTGGAGTGTCTTCTTTAACTTGGTCACTTCAACAATTAATTTTTACAACTTTAGGTTGTAAGATTTGAAAGAGAGAAAAGAATGCTAAGAAAAAGACAAAAATAAAAAATAAAAAAGTTGGAAATTGAAAATTTTATATGTTGTTTGGTTGAATGAATTTCATGAGGAAATTAAAATATCAAAAAAGATTTAAGAAAATATAAATTTTAGTATTTTTTTATTGTTTTAGAGAAATAATATGAAATGAGTGAGAAAAATACATACACAAGGATATATATATATATATATATTTATATATGATTTTTAAAAATCGTTTTATTTAAAGAATGTTAGATATTTGTTACCTACTTTAATAAAGAACAACAATTTAATAATGCAAAAATGAAAAAATAAGGAAAAAAATTCCTTATCCAAGAAGACTGTGTCAATCACTAACACACGGTCTTCCTAAGACATCGCACATTGATAGAGTACATTAATACTTTTCTACTATAATTTTTAACCTTTATGGGCTTTATCAATTTTTTGTGTTTTTTATTTATATACTTTTTATAACAACGAAAAATATCTGCTGGAATTTGGAATATGTTGTAACAGTTCTACCAAACAGTAGGTCAAGCTAATGTTTGGAAATATTATCTAGTTTTCAATGAATAAAAAGTAATATTTGAATCGACTAAAATCCATCACGTAATGAATGACATATACTTTTCAATCATTTAATATACAACATAAGACAGTGATCAATTGCATAACAAATAATATTATAGTTAGCATGTAACTAAACATATTAACTAACTGAATCACATAAAATACAGTATTTGTGAATTAATATGTTGGATGAGCCTATATCAAATTTTATATTATTATTGCATGATATTTATTTATCAAAATACTCATTTTTTTCTCAATAATTGCAAGAATTTCAAAGTTAAAATTAGTAAATTTATTTTGTAAATCAATCCATTCTAATAATTGTTCCATTCCCATGTTAAAACAGTTGTTTCAGTAACTGCCTCACTTATCATTTGTTGCTAAACCCATTTCTTTTTCCTTTTTCCAAAACCCTAAATATGCACATTTGACTTTTCCGCCTTTCCCCTTTATTTTTCATTTGGCATCAATACATTTGGTTGTTTGATATTATTCGTTCTTTTATTTCTAGTATTCTTGTTTATTTTTGAGGATTTATATTTATGGTGGAATAACATTTTTTTTTATTTTGTTTGACTCGATTGTATATTCTTCCTTAATGAAGTCGAATTAATGATTAATTTAGAAAGAGCAAGAAAGTATTTATTCTTAACTAGATTTTTTTCTCAAAAGGAAAAAGAATATATCAAGAAAGAAGTATTAGCAAATGGCATTTAAGACGAGAAACAGAAGAATTTAGAAAGGCTTATTCCAGCATATTAGTTGAAAGCAACAACTTTTAAATTGAGATATATCGAGTCGAGGTATTGATAATTATCTAAATTCTACTTGACTCAAATTTTTTAAAATCAAGAATTAACTTAAATTTAAGTCAAACAGTAAAATTGAATTCAAAAAAAAAAAAGTTCTGATTCGAAATAAACTTGAATCGAGTAATTTAACTTATTAAGAATCCCAATTTTTAATTAAGTGATGCCTATAAACTTGTAAAGATTACTATAGTACTGTTAGGTTTATGAGACAGCGAAAATGAATAAGAAAACAATATGCACAAGGTTTGCGTTTATTTTTCTCCTACTACAATTCTTAACCGTTATAGATTTTATTTTTGGTTTGTGTTTATTTTTTCTAAAATTGTCAAAACAACAAAAAATTCTGCTGGAACTTGAAAGACGTCGTACCAGTTTTACCAAACAGTTGGTCAGCCTAACGTTTGAAAATATTGATTGTTTTTTTCATGAATAAAAATTAATATTTGATTGGACTTAAATCTATCACGTAATGAACCATGTATACCTTATAATCATTTAGGGTACGCCGGTTACGTGAAAATGAATATTTCTAACACTGTTACAAATCGTATAGGAATGATTTTTACACGAAAATTGTCACTCCCAAATGAATGTTGTTTGTCAATAATATAATAAGTTTATGTAGTACAAATTTATTAAAAGTAAACTTATATTTCTGTTTAACAAAATTATCTTTTTATAATATATTAGAGTTGTATAATATGTAATTACTAAAATACCTTTAATTATTTAGATATTATTTTTTACTATACTCTGCACCTTTTATTCACTCCATTTTCTTCTCTCAATTTACATATATTTTGTATTTATCATCTAATGAATTATATGATGGTATGAAATTTATATTTAAAAGTCACTATTAATTTATATATATTCATAAATATTGAGTATCCTTAAATTTTAATTTATTATATTTTTTGGCCAAAATTCTTCTTCAATTTTAATTAATTTTACTTTGTCTTATTTTAGAATTCATTCTTTATCTTTTATTTCACAAATAATATAAAATAGTATTTATACAATCACACACACATTTATCTTTTATAAAATTTCTATATCAAAAAAAAAAAAGTCTATCATAGTTATCATCTTTTTTCCAATATTCTATTCTTTCTAATCTTTTTTTCTTGAACAATACGACTTTTTTTGGTCTTTATTATTCTATATTTGTTTTATTGTAAAAAATTGGAACCCTATGCCACGACAAAAAAATAACTTTTGGATTGATAAACAAATGATTTTTTATAAGGAATTCTTTTTGATTGGTAGATTTTGTTTTTTCAACAAATTTAAGTGTTCAAAAAATATAAGTATCAAATGAGTTTTTAATTGTAAGAAAATTTATCATTTAAAGATAATTTTGTCATTATAAATAACTTCAGAGTATTGATATGTTTATTTTTATTTGCTAATTATGAAAATAAAATTATGAGTATCAATTCTATTCTTTCAAATTTCTGGTAAGCAGAGTAATCTTTCTCAGTCTCTAAAACATCCTATTGGAACAAAGCAAATTCACTATTTCAAAGGAAAATTAATACAATTTTCATTTGACTGATTAAATTCTTATATTTATTCTATTTGTATATACTAACTATACCTTTATATTCAACATAAGACATCGATCAATTGCGTAACACATAATATTATATTTATCATATAATATTACATTTATCAAATTGCAGACGTAATATTATATTTATCGTATAATATTACATTTATCAAATTGCAGACGTAATATTATATTTATCGTATTACTAGAGATATTACCGAACTGAACTCATAAAAGGCAGTATTTGTGAATGGGTTTATTGGATAAACCTATATCTTATACTTATATTATTGCTCCTAAAATTCTTGTTTTTTAACTGTTTTTTTCTCAATAATTGCAAGAATTTTTAAGCTTAAAATAGTAAATTTATGCTGCAAATCAATTCATTCATATAACTATTCGATTCCCGTATTAAAACATTTTGTTTTTTAACTGTATCGCTTAGCATTTTTTCTGAAACCTTTCCTCTTTTTGAAAATCTTTAACCTGAAAATTTTGCTTTTTACCTTTTTCCCTTTATTCTTCATTTTTGGCATTTATATATTTGGTTGTTCAATATTCTTTATTCCTTTATTTTTAGATGGCGTTTGGGTTGCACTTTGGAATCATTCGCATTCGAAATTATTCACTTCAGTTTGGAATGGAATTATTCAATTCAATATATCTGTTTAGTTTAATACATGTAGTATGTATTATTGTTGTAATTAATATTTGGTTCTCTGGGTTTCAAAATGGAATATTAACATTTTTCAATTTTGAATTTAACTTGTATAAAATTAAATAATTGTAAATAAAGTTTGCATGTGTACATTATTTATAAAATTTAAATTTTTATTAATTATAATATTTTAAATAATAAATTTAAAATTATCCTAAATAAATAATATTAGAAAATACAAATAAATATAAAAATGAGTTGAAAGATAAAGAAAATATCAATATATATATATATACACATTAATAGAAAATGAGAAAAAAATAAAAAAATCATTGGTTAGTTTAAAGTACTCGAATATAATATAATAGTATAAATAGTTTTGATGAAAATAGAAGATAGAGGAAAAATGAAAGAAAAATAATATAATATATTAAAAGGAAGAGAAAAAGGAATTTTTTTAATTAAGGAGTGATTTTACATTTGGGTCAGTAAAAAATAAGCCCTGGTAAATTTAAATTTGTAATTATTATTCTTAAATTTCTACTCTAATAGTAAAAATTTAAACAATAATTATGAGATCAAGCTCCAAAACTCTCTTACCAACCCTCATCCTAGCTTTCTTTATTATTTTTGAGTGTTTATATTTATGGTGATATGACATTTCTTGTTTGACGTGACTGTACATGACATTTAATAAATTATACTAAAATTATTTTTTAAAAAATAAATTATACACCTGTGCTTGTGCATTGATGGCTGGTACTAATATATGGGAGGGTGGGTAAACAGCAAGTTCCTAACGAGGTTTTAGTCTTTTTTCCCTCAATGAAGTCGAATAAATGATCGGTTCAGAAACAGAAGCAAATATTTCTACGTTCTTGGCAAGTGTTAAAAAAAAAAAAAAAAAAAGAAAGAAAAAAAATCAAGAAAGAGTTAATTAGCAAATGTTAATTAAGAGAAGATTTAGAAAGGCTTGTCCCAGCAAATTGATTAATAGCAACGACTTTTGAATTGGGAGTTATTGGGTAGAGGTATTAGACAACTACTCGAAATAGACTTGATTTGATTTTCTAAAAATTGAATTTTAACTTGAACTTAAGTCATTCAATGAGATGGAATTCCAAAAATAGTTAAATTCAAATTTAATCAAAGAATCAAGTAATTTAACCTATTAATAGCCCCTATATTTAAATAGGCTCAACTTGTCAAAATCTATTATGTTAGACTCAAATTGAGTAATTTAGCAACTCTATTCATAAATAAGGCTTGCCAAAGGCCATTATAGCACTAGCTAGCTTTACGAATAAATGTAAATCAACCAAACTAATCCAAGAACAAGTATGTAAACAAATAATTAATTATTAATTGTGAGAAGAAACAAAAGACTTTAGAAAGGCTTATGCCAGCGAATTGGTTGAAAGCAACTTCCGAATTGGGAGTTATTGAGTAGAGGAACATGACAATTGTTCAAATTTGACTTTGACCCAATTTTCGAATAACCGAATTTTAACTTAAATTTTAATTAAATAATGAGGTTTAATTCAAAAAAGTATTCAAATTTTGAATTGAATTAAACTTGAATCAAATAATTTAACTTATTGACAACCTATTTTTAAATAGGCTAAACTTATAAAAGACTATTACAGCACCCTGACTAATTCAAGAACAAGTATGTCAACAAACAATGAATTATGTGAGCCATAAACAAGAAAAAAGTAAAGTGTAATTTTATTTTCGACAGAGTAAATAATCACAGATTAAAGAGCACACAAAAATCCACTGTTAAATAGTAATTACAACAGTCCTTATAAACTTTTGCCCCAGATAATTTAAAGTAATGACAAAAAGGGTATTTCACAATTTGTGCCTAAGGCAATGTATCGTTTTCCATTTTCTTGTGGTGACCCAACAAATTGCAGAGTTCTTTATAGGTAAAAAATGTTGTCAAGTGAAGAAAATAATTTGGGTGTTGAGTAGGTTGGAACCAACCAACCAGAAAAATTAACCCTCGTTTGAAGAAATATTAGTTTTTTTCTCAAGAAATGACATGCTGATGAAAAATGGGAAAATCGAGCAAACCCCCAAGTGTTGGGCTGTGTCACGTTATGGTGACGAGTACATGGACGTTGAAATTTAAGAATAAAGTAAAAATAAAATGTATAAAGAGATAAAAAAATATTTTTCTGAATGATATGGTAAAACCATAAATTTTGCTGTGAAGAACATTACGCTGCACCTTGGAAAGTATATGTGTGTGTATATATATTCTGCGATGTACCTTTTCTTTTCCCGCTTTTTTCTTTTTTTTTTTCCCTTTCTTTTCTTAAAAACGTAGGAGAGAGAGCATGACAACAGTGACGTTGTGCCTCGGGTGCAAGTTGAATGGACCATATCTGCGTCTGATCTCTGCAAACGATGAGCAATCATTTAGGCTATGATTGTTTTGGAAGTTATCAAATTGATTAAATTTTACATCATGAAGTATGCAGTTAAATAAAAATTTTATTAAGATTTATGTTAAATTTTTCTGTATTTTAGATGTATAATTAATTAATTATTATTTAATTATTACACTTATTCATAACTTATAATCAAATTCACATTTATATGGACACACTCATATACTCACGTTTATATAAATATAACTTAAAAATTAATTATTATTCATATATATTATTATATATTTTATATACGAAAAATACATAAATTTAAATAAATTATATTATTTATATTATTAAATTTTTTATTATATTATTTATTTCAATACAATTTGGACTAAACATATCCCAGCGAAAAACCCCTTTCCAAACATTGCCTTATTCTCACTCTGTAATCTACCGGGAAAAAAAAAATCTGCCATGACTTTTCGTCTATCCCTTTTGGGGTCCCAAAACTGCCGTAGCAGCAGTGCTATATATGTGCAAGTACACCACATCATTTGTACCTCTGCATTTGTCTTGTCTTGTTAATTAATCTCCTCCAGCATTCCTCCCTCTCTCTCTGTTAATCTTCTCCAATGGAGCTATGCAGTGTTCTCCGGTTCCTGGATAACAGGTCCATTCTTGTCACTGGAGCGACTGGCTTTCTAGCAAAGAGTAAGGCCTCTCTCTCTCTCTGTCTCTCTGTCTCTCTCCCTCTCTCTCAAATACACACACAAGCACAGGGAAGGCGTTGAGCCTGGTACAGTTGAGGATTAACACGTGATGTACAACGTTAACGACTTCGCTTGAACTTTCAGTCTTTACTGAGAAAATATTGAGAGCACAGCCACATGTGAAGAAGCTTTATCTTCTCTTGAGGGCTTCAGATAACAAGTCTGCCATGCAACGTTTCAACACTGAGGTAAGCTGTAATTATTAGTGCTATATATATATATATATATAAATTAAATCACCTATGATTTAATTTTTAGTCCCTCAATCTGTAAGTATTCTGAAGAGTTCAACTGCTTATATGTGTAGAATAAATGACTTAATTGGATGCAAACACAGGTCATAGGGAAGGATTTGTTCAGGGTTCTGAGGGAGAAATGTGGGGGAAATTTAAGTACCCTTGTTTCTGATAAAGTTAGTGTTGTGGCTGGAGACATTACCTGTGAGGATTTGGGTGTGAAGGATTCAGATCTGTTGGAGGAGATGTGGAAGCAAGTTGATGTAGTTGTTAATTTGGCTGCAACCACCAAATTTGATGAAAGGCAAGTATGCCTACCAATTAATTTTCCATTATTTCTCTCAGTAAAACTAGAAATTTAAACTAAACAAAATTTTCCATTCTTGCTGTTAATCCATGCAGATATGATGTTGCACTTGCAATAAATACCCTGGGGGCCACGCATGTCTTGAATTTCTCCAAAAAATGTACCAATTTGAAGGTGCTTCTCCATGTATCAACTGGTTAGTTTGAATAAACCATGCCCTCTGATTTTATTTATACATATATTTTTTAAATATATCAAGCATGTATTATTATATTGTGAAATATCAGAATCACGTACGAGCAATAATTTACAATTAACTTTATTAATAGAAAAAACAGTCATAATGAATTATCTTTATGCTGGTCCTTGCTAAATCTTGCACACATTATAATAAATAAAATATTATTTTAGGTGGGCTACTCAACTCAAATAAATATAATGTGATGGGATCAAGGTTAGGTAGGAAAAACAAACTTAGAGGTAGAAGGAAAGAAATGAATTACTATTAAGGTTTAATCCCTTCTCAGTAACGATTTTACTGTTTCAGCTTTTGTGTCCGGTGAAAGGGAAGGACTGATATTGGAGACCCCTTACAAGATGGGGGAGACGCTAAATGGGAAAACTGGACTGGACATTGATGCAGAGAAGAAGTTGGTGGAGGAGACCTTGAAACAGATGAAGGCTGAAGACTGTTCAGAAGGCAACATTAAAACTGCAATGAAAGACTTGGGAATTCAAAGGTTACAGACTATTAAAATGGAGACAATGCATGTGTCCTTATATGGCCTGTCACTTTGATTTAGTTAACAAGTATTCAAGTATACGGTCACATTGGAAAGTAGATAAACACATTGAAGATTTGATTGTCCCGTTAACAACTTAGCAATAACTTTTCATGTTTATGTCAGAGCAAGAAAGCATGGATGGCCGAATACCTATGTTTTCACCAAGGCTATGGGAGAGATGCTGTTGGGGCACTCGAAAGAAAACATTCCTCTTGTGATTATCCGTCCTACCATTGTAACCAGCACTTACAAAGAGCCTTTCCCAGGTTGGGTTGAAGGAGTCAGGTACTTACCTTATAATCTTCAATCCCTTTTCTCTTCTACAATGTTAATCATGTGTTTAAAAGAATGATCAGCCATACTTGTGAGTCTTCACTTTTTCATGCCTTGTTGGAATCACAGAACTATTGACAGCTTAGCCGTTGGATACGGTAAAGGGCAGATAACGTGTTTCCTTGGCGATCCAAGGACCATAATTGACGTGGTGAGTTTCTTCTTAGGTTCTTACGACGCAGCACTAGTTCATATGTATTCGTATCATAGAAGTTGGTTGAAAGGAAAATGCATGCAGATTCCAGCAGACATGGTGGCGAATGCAATGATAGTAGCAATGGTGGCTCATGCAAATCAGCCCGGTGAAAGCATTTACCATGTTGGATCTTCTGTATCGCATCCTGTGGAGTTCACTTGGCTTCAAGATTATGGTCTTAGGTACTTCACTAAGCATCCCTGGATCAACAAAGATGGGAGGCCTGTCATTGTTGGGAAGGTCACTGTGCTTAGCACAATGGATAGCTTCCACAGATACATGACCATTCGATATGTGCTTCCCTTGAAGGTCTGGTTTCAGTTTATAGATATGCTTTATTTTGTTCATCCAACAAGTTATATATGATTGTCTCAATAACCCTTTCACTTTGCATCGTCGTTTAGGGACTAGAAATATTGAACACGGCGTGCTGCCAATACTTCCAGCGCTCGTATCTCGACATGCACAGGAAAGTCAATCTTATAATGAAGTTGATCGACCTTTATGGTCCTTATTTGTTCTTCAAAGCATTGTAAGCATCATCATTGTGTTTTTATCATATTTATATTGGTCTGATCCGAAAATGGTAACCTGGGCTGTTTTCTTTTTTGCAGCTACGATGATATGAATTCAGAAAAACTAAGAAGGGCAGCAAAGGAAAGTGGGATAGAGAGTGATGTGTTCTACTTTGATCCAAAAGGCATTAATTGGGAGGATTACTTCATGAACACACACCTTCCTGGAATAGTCAAATACGTATTCAAATAAATTGAGTTCATGGCAGTATGGTACTTGTGTTTCCAGGTGCATTATTGATAAGTGTTATTGATTAGCAGTATGGTACTTGTGTTTCCAGGTGCATTATTGTTACTGAATGGCAGCTTAATGCGTCACTAGAGATGAACAAATTAAGGGTGTTATATTCCAATTTGTAATTTGTCTTCATGTATACCATACCATAATGGAGTTGTTTGATGAAATGTCCAACTCTGATTAAGAATTCTCATATTAGCATTGTCTTTTAGCTTTTTATTTCACTTAAAAATGAACCCTTTTGTGAATGTATGAAATATAAGAATCTCTGTGATTTACATAGGATCATCTTCTTCTTTCTTTTCAAAATTGGAGAAGCATAGACTGTACGGGGAATAACCTCAATAGTATTTACCATAAGTAGGCAATCAAGTATGGTATAAACATTACAGTGATGCCAGAATGTGGTCGTGTTCATAAGAGAGAGAGACAAGAATATGTTAATCGGAAGTTCTACCCTCACAAAATGCAGATCAAGAGAACCAATATTTGAATCATCCATCGTATGTGGCAACTCATTCTTAAAGGGTTCACATCAAAATGCTAAGTCTAGCTACATTTTTTTAATAAAAACAAAAATTTCACCATTATACCAAGATATCAATGAATAATTTAATATAACTTTTAATATTTGATAAAGTACTTAAAATAATTAGACAATGAGTTTGCATAATTATAAGTTTGATGAAACTTTTATGTATAACCACAAAGGTTTAGTTTTTGAATGAATGCACATTTTTGAGGGAAAGAAAATGTAGTGTAGAATTTAAAAATTGTATAAAAATAAAGGAGAAAAAAGAGATAAAAAAAATATTATTTTAATAAGTAGTATTTATGACAGCATGTGGCAAGGATGAATATAGGCAACGAAATATCTACCTCTTTTGGACAGTTAACTTAGGTTCATTTTTCTTTTTCGGGGAGGCGGTGTAGTTGGAATGTCTTGGCCAGAATTGGTTGCATGAATCGTCTGTTCGGAAGAAGTTTTAGATATTTTTCTAATGGAATAGGATTGAAAGTGGGAAAGATTTAAAGCTATCCAAGAGATACAAAATATAGCTATCAAAAAGCAACGTGAAAAGGGCTTCTTAGCCAAAGAACGCTTAGAAGACCTATTAGAGTGTAGTTCTGGGGTCAGCAAGAACGCTTAGAAGACCTATTAGAGTGTAGTTCTGGGGTCAGCTCCCGGAGAAGGGCTAGCCCAGCAAGACTGACATGGAAAAACCCACATCTGTTTAATTTATTAAGTCATGCTTGTCCTTCGGTTACATTCCACTTCAATTGATCCAAACAGGGCATAAAGGGACTGGGCATAACATAATAGAAGTTTAATTAAATTATATGGTATGGTATGGTATACGTGAAGACTAATTGCTTATGGTATGGCATTTGAATCAACTTGATAGATTATTGCTTAAAATTTGTTTAGTTTCAAGAGATCCTGATTGGGTCATGCATAGCCATGTTCTTGATGACTAACTGCTAACTTCCCCTACTATGGGCGCATGCCACGATTCCTTCTCGTGCTCTTGTAATACAACTAAACATGTAATAAGAAACACCTAGTATGACCCTAATTAATAGTTCAAAGTAACGAAAATGTCGGATATAATTAGAATTGGACGATATTTAATGTTTTGTAATAAAGATATTATAGTGGCTTTTCTTATTCAAAAATTTCCATTTCATTCATTCCAATATAATATTTTAAATATTTTAAATTTTCAATTGAGATTAATTTCATATAAAAGTAGATTTTGAAATCTTTCTAACAATATATTGTATGATATGTAAAGGATTTTGCATGAGAGATATATAATTTTTTAAATTTTCTACCGTAAAAAATTACAAACTTACTATAAAAATTGATTGGTAAATATAGATTGTGTGATAGTAAAAAAGATACGATGCACTTTTTTTTGGCTAACTTCCCATAGAGCCATATTTAATGGAGCGACTATTATAATTATACGTGTGTGTGTGTGTGTGTGTGTGTGTGTGTGTGTGTGTGTGTGTGTGTGTGTGAAATTGTGAAGTATTAGCTGTTTATATTATAAATAAAAAATGAAAATACAATTCAATCAGAAGAAAACAAAAAATGTCCTGAATTTTTGACCTCAAATATAATCATACCTAATAATAAAAAATAATGAAAATGTATCAAATATTTAATTTAAGTTGTTTTTAATATTAATGATATAATGTAAAAATAAACAAAATCAATTTTCCTTTTTTCATAATGTTTTTTCTTCAAGTTATATATCTCTATAAAATGATATGTTACGTATTCATTTATAAGAATACAATTAACTCTGATATTTATTTATGTATTTTGTGATACTTAAATATTATCAAAATATTAAATTAATATAGTTTAAAGAATTCCATCAATATCTAATTGTATTTAATATAGTCAAAACTTTAAAATCTAAAATTAAAAATAGGACTGTGATATTATTTGTCAAGAATTCGTTGCTATAATAATTCCATCATTGCAATAGATATAAATCCAGGAAAGTATACATCAGTTATTTCTGAAGTACAAAATTAAGAAACATAGGTCCTTAATTTGACCTTAACTATTAATATGAAATGACAAAAATTTAAAATTGATCCCCGATTATGTTTAATATTTTAAATTAGATACAAAAATATCTTTCTGTATCTACACTTCTTCACTTCTTCACTTCTTCATTTTGGATAACTTCTTAAATATTATTAGTTTTCAATTGGGATCAACTTCATCTAAAATTATACCGTGGAATACTTTTTAACACATATGGTTGCGTTTGAGAAAAGTATGATCATTCAATGATTAATGTAGTAAAGTAATAAAGAATTTAGTTAGATATTTCAAAGATCAAGCAAATTAAACTGAATTGTATGAACTTTGGTTTTCTAAAACATTAAATGCACTGGTTTTCTTTATTTTCTAAATTCCACTTTTTATAAGCGCGACTTTTTGCAACGAAAAAGGTTTGTGATGATTGTTTAAAACAATAAATTAAGACAATTAATTCGATGTATTACGTATGGAAAGAATTGTAGAAAAAATTTCTACACACAACACAACTTAAGAGTATTTTTACTTTCACACCTCAAAAATGAAGGCAAATTAGTGTGCTTAAACCGTCACATATTTTAATCTTGACAAGTTCCAAGCAATGTGCATTATATATAAGATATAAAACACTTCATCATGCATATTAATCATGTATAAAAATAGGAAGAAAAATACGAATAAGCTCTTCTTAAATAAGATAATATAGTGAAAATGCACTATAACTATATTTATTTCTACAATTTTAGTTATGAATGTAAAGTGAAGTTAAAAAATAGAAGATAATTTATAGATGTTCAGTCGTGGCAATTTACAGCCATGAGAAATGAATAAGGTGAAAGAAAAAGAAAGAGATGAATTGGCGAAATGTTCAAAATCTTTGCCAAGATAAATCTTTAACCTGAATAAAGGCTTTAACTTTAATAAATTAACGAATAAAAAAGAAAAAGGAAAAGAATGAATTAGTGAAATCTTAAACATAAAAATGGGGGTGTGAATTAGTCAACCCTTGAAAAGATAAATATGTGACTTGAATAAGTAGAGTTACTCTTAATCAATTAACTAATCAAGTCTCTCTAAATTCCCATATTATACGAAAGAATGAATTAATGAAATCCTAAAATAAAAAGGGGGTGTAAATTAGTCAACCCTCGAGAAGATAAAAATGTAATTTGAATAAGTGGAATTACTCTTAATAAATTAACTAATCAAGTCTCTCTAAATTCCCATATTATACTAAGGCGTACTTTTAACAAAGAAAAAATTTCAAAAATTCAACTCAATACTCTTTTAAACATAAATTTTAATAAAATGATTTAGATAAAAAATGTGTTAAATTCTTATATAAATAAATAAATGAAATCTTTTCATTTAAACATCCTAAATTATTTTTGTAAACAAAAAGATGCTATTACCTTAATAATTTGCACAATTTTTTTGTTCATAAATTAGTTATCCTCATTAAGGTCTTATTTCTCAAAGAAAAATAATTAAATTGATAGTTTAGTTTTTAAATACCGCACCTTCAATATTTCATAATTGCCCAACACGACAATGGCAGCATTAATAAAGTATATAATTGGAATGTTTGCCGAATTATTCATCACGATTATCATAATTTGAATAAGGAAATAAATTTGACTCCAAATATTTATTATTCCATAAGTTTTAATATTGAAACAAGAAGGAAGTAATGATAAGATAGATAAAAGAGTGGAGACAATATTAAAAAGTCAAATTAATTTCAGCGCATAATTTTTTACATCAGTCTTAATATTATGCAATCTTAAGTTTAGAATTTAATGACTATAAAATTATATAATTAATTACAAATGAAATAAAATTAAGTGAATAAACAAAATTAAATTCAAATCTATATCCGTTATTATAAAATCTTATAGATAAAAAAAATGAGTATACTTCATTTGATATAAATTAATTAAAGTTGTTTATGAAACAAACGTAGATACCAATTCAAATTCTATAAAACTGATATAATTTTAATATAAATGAATTTAGATTTTAAATATTTGGATTGAAAAAATAACTAAAAATTTATCATGTATGTTGACTATGTAGATATGCAACGTGTATTTATTATTAACTTTTAGATTTCATCTCATATATTATGAAACATAAATATTATTTGATGTTTTAAACACGTAAAATTTATGTCCAATAAAATGATGACATGTGGATTTATTTATAATAAGTTTTAATTAAATAAATTGGAAATTTAATCAAATACAATTCTTAGAAAAATAATTGATACTTTAATATAAATAATTTTGACTAATGAAATCGTATCAGGTGTTAAGTCTTGCCATGTGGATTCATTTATATTACGTTTTAATTAAATAAATTAGAAATTTAATTAAATACAATTCTTCGAAAAATAATTGATACTTTAATATAAATAATCTTGGTTAATCATATCGTATCAGGTGTTAAGTCTTGCCAATCTAGCAGTCAAATCAAATCTTTCTAAATTATAGAAGAGAAATATTGATATTTAGAAAGTAAGACCGTATCAAATTGAATTAAGTGATTAAAGGAAGAAATGCCAAGTTTAATATTATTGGCTAATCAAATTGCACTATATTGTTGGACGAATATAGCAAGGTTGCATTCTGCATCATTATAGATAGAGCTAGTCTTCGCATAATTCAACATAAACAACTGGATGAAGCAACTTGAAGACAAGTAAAGAGGCATTCAAATGAAGTCTAAATTCTCTTCACATGTCTCTCCACAAATCAAAGAACATCAAAGATGTTTTTCTCTAAATTCAAGATATTCTTCATGTAGTTGCCAAGCTAGTGATAATATTATTTGAAGATCAAGTAAGTTTCTAAGAAGATCAAAGTCAAATTTCTTTTTAAAGTTATTCCAAATCCCAAATTTTGTCCTTGAAGGAAGATTCACGGTGGTCTTGGAAAAATTCAACGAGTTCATTGCGGTGCTTCTTTAATTTGGTATTTGATCCATAATTATGATATCAAACCCACAAAACAAAGATCAACAACTTGAAGATGCCAGTAGGTGACCAACCTCCCAAGATCTTGGAGTTTGATGGCAAAAGGAACCCAAAGTTGTATGCAGCTCACTTCATAGATACTTGCAATGATGCTAGGACTTATGTGATCATTTGGTTAAGAGTTTGTGTGATCGTTGAAAGGAAATGCATTTGACTAGTATGCAGATTTGAAGCCTAGTCTATTGATAGCAAGGAGTAGCTAGAGTACAAGTTTCTTGACTGCTTTCACAACATTAGGTGAATAGTTAACATGATCTAGCTCATAAACACCTGCTAGTGGAAAGAAGAGTCTGTTGTTGACTATATTATCTATTGCAGAAACTTGAGTTTGAATTGCAAAGATCGATTATTTGAAACTTCAACTACTGAAATGTGCACACAAGGTATATGGTAGGGATTAAGATATATCCTTTAAGGAATCTAGCCTAAAACTTTTAAAGAGTTAACCATTTGTGCTCGCAACATGAAATTGTGCATGGTTACAAGTGGAGTTGGCAATCCACCTACTTAAGAGTTTCACAGGGAGAAGAACAAAGAGTGTAAGTCTTTTATTAAAATTTCAAACAAAGAATCCATAGCGATATACGCTAAACCTATCAAAGGTGAAGAAAAGACAAAGTGGTAGGAAAAAAAAAAAAAGCTCCTTAAAGTCCAAGAAAACCAAATCTAAAAAAGACACAAGCTAAATCCTACCTATTCCTTAACCTTAGATGTATCAAGAATGCTTGATGATTTACTCTTGGCTAACCTAATTGAATTACATGTAATAAAGCAGCCTAAAGAAGCTGGAAGAACTAATGGCTCTAAATAATTCAAGTATTATCATTTGGTTGAGCTCCCTACCTATGACTACTTCATATTTAAAGATAAAGTCATGGAGTTAGCCCATTAGAGAAAGATCACACTCCAGAGGACAATGTAAATGTCAATCCCGTCACCCTTAATGTACAAAGTAAGGGAACCAATAAAGTGGATGGATCCCTTGATGAAGTTAGTTGCTTCCAAAAGAAATTCCACACATCCAGTATAGACTTCATGTCTGCAGTGACCTTCACGGATGGAGATTTAATGTTTGGCCCTTAAACCCACAATGAACCACTATTCTCCTTGGCAACATCCATGAGTAGAGGATTAATAGGATGTTGGTGTTGGTCGATGATGGCTTCCAATTAACATCCTGCCAGAACAAACATTAAGAGAATTTCTGTTCCCTATGAATGACTTGTTAAATAGTTGATTGATCATCTTGGGACTTAACTAAGGGGAGCAAAGGGTTTTGAGCATGATAAGAATGAAACTACTGATAGATGGCCTAAAGATAAGCACCCTATTACATATCATAGACCCAAGAGATCATACAACCTACTCCTTGGCCAGCCATGACTTCATGAAAATGAGGCAGTTCTTTCTACTTGACATTAATGTTTCAAGTATAATCCTATGGAAAAAAAAAATCAATGATAGCAAACCTTTTACTAAAGCTGAGTTGTACTTTGCTGACTCTAAGTACTACTTAAACAAGGTAAGAACTTTGTAAGGGGGCTCTTCTCAAACTAAGATGTGTTGGGTGTGAGGCGGGCCAACTTTAATTGGACCTTGTTGGGCCAAGAGGAGAAGCTTGATCAAATTGGGAGCATCACCTATGGACAATGTCTGTTGGACTTGGAGTGGAACCCAACGAAATAGGGAAGAATGGTCCACGAGCCTGTACATAGGCGTGTATATAAGTGAGTTTGAGATTATGTATTAACCCAAAACCTTAATGCTATGAGTTATGGTTCAAGTATCCACTTATATGCAAGCCACTTTTCTCTTCTTCTACCAATGTGGGATGCTACTTTCTTTAACTCATATTTGTTTCCTAACAATCTCCCCCTTAAATATGAGTTTCTTCCACTTGCTTCTCTTCAATTAGAAACTTTCTTCCATTTGCTTCCCCTCAATTAGAAACTTCTCGAGTATTTCAAGGTCTCACCAAATTGCTCATCAATGCCCATTAATTTTGTAGGCCTTCCTTCCATGGGGTATGGGTTTTCCATGTGATCTCTAAGTACACTTGTATGCCCATCACTTCAATGGGCCTCCCATAAGATATGAACCTTTTTCATGCGATCACCAAGCACCGTTTCCATACTCATCACAAGCTAAACTATCAACTCTAATACTACTTGTTAGGAGGGAGGTGGGCCTAACTACAAATTCTGATTGGACTTTGTTGGGCCAATTAAGAAGCTTAATCAAATTGGAAGCATCGCCCATGGACAACGTCTGCTGGGCCTGGAGCGGAGCCCAACGAAATAAGGAAGAGCCATTCACGAACTTGTACATGGGCATGTATATAAGTGGGCTTGACACCATGTATTAAAGCAAAACCTTAAGACTATAAGTTATGGATCAAGTATCCACTTATATATAAGCCGTTTTTCTCTTCTTCTACTACCAATGTGAGATACCACTTTCTCTAACGCATATTTGTTGTATCTCAACAAGATGAAATAAGAAGATCAAATAAAGAAAAGTGAAGTACGTCCCTTCCAATGATGCTAAAAAAACAAGCCAATGCTAGATGATGCTCTTAAAGGTTTAGTATTACCCTTGATCCAAATTAACAAGAAGCCTTTTTTTTAACCATCCAAAGAAGTTCATAAATGACATGCTAACTTATTGAAACTAAAGAGAATAAAGAGTTTTGACCACAGAGCATACAAGCTCCTTGTTAAGATAGGAAAAACTTTTCACATAAGTGGTTGTATATGTAAACTTTTCAGTGCAGAAAGAAAATTGGCATACTCTAAGCTAATTCTTGTTCCCAAGGTTTTTGATAACCTGCTTTACATAAGCTAAGGAAATGAGAAGTACAAGGACAGTTTAGTGCCCTCCAGTCCTCGTTGAGGCGTCTTGACCGCCTCCAATGCAACTCTGGTCATGTTAACCAATGCCTCAAGCTTGAAAAATCAATTTGCTATGCCAACCAAAGCCATTAAGGGCCTTGCCAAGCATGCCTAGGAACAAGACTCTTGAATTGCAAGACTAATGGAAAAGTTGGACAATGTCGATGCTAGCCGTATAGAGGAAAAACCCTATGAAATTCATGATAAGACCGAGACATTAATGAGGCAGCAATTAAACTAGGGCAAGAAGACTGTTGTTGAGGAGTTCTAACTCTTTGTTGATGGTTTCATCTCTGTTGATCAACTAAAAGACTTCTTTGAGAGAACCATCAAAAGCAAGTTCAAAAGGACTACCAAATTAATCCTGACTTATGCAAAATCTTATACAGTAATAATTGATAATATGAAAATGCCAGTAGGCTATCAACCTCGTAAGTTTTAGCAGTTAGATTGGATGGGGAATCTAAAGCATCACATACCTTATTTCATCAAGATCTATAATGATACTGGAACCTATGTTAACCACTTGTCAAACAATTTGTTTGATCAATAAAAAGGAGTGCCTTTGATTGGTATATTAACATTGAACTCAAGTTCATTAGAACAATTAGAGGAGGAGTTCTTAACTACTTTTATTGCACCCGGTGGCAATCAGTATGATTGAGCTCACCAACACCTACTAATGGAATGATAAGCCCAACATTGAGTACATCAATCATTAGAGGAATAAAAGTTTAAATTGCAAGGATAAGCCGTTTAGAGTCTTAGGTATAGAAATGTCCATACAAGGAACGCATTGGGAGTTGAAATGCATTTTCAATGGATCCAACTCAAAATTTTTGAAGAATGAGCTACTTGTGCTCATGATACGGAGTTGAGCATGGATGCAAGTGGAGCCCCCAGTCCAGCTATTCAAAAGTTCTACAAATCAAAAGAAAAATCAAATGAGGGCAAATCCTCTCTCCAAACTTAAAGTAAGGAGTCCATGACAGTAAGAGCAAAGCCTACAAAAGTACACAGAAAAGACAAGGTCATAAAAGAGAAATAAGCTTCTCAAAGGCCAAAGGGAGCGTCTTTGAGAGATCCAGGCCAAAACCTACCTCTTCGTCAAATTAGATGTCTCAGTGATATTTGATGACTTACTCAAAACTGGCCTCATTAAGTTATCTAAAATGAAGTGACCTATCAAGGTTAGAAATGTCAATGACCCCAAATATTGCAAATATTATCACTTGATTAGCCATTCAATCCATGATTGCTTTATATTTAAACACAAAGTCATGCAATTATCTTGTAAAGGGAAAATCATACTTGAGGAGAATTGGGAAAATGCTAGTCCTATCAACCTCAATGATTAAGTCAAGGACGTAAGTGAAGTAGAAAACCCTCCGGATGAAGTTGGTTGTTTCCAATAGAAAAGCCATAAGTATATTAATGATAGCATGTCCATGATCACCTTAATGGATGATGATTTAATGATGGGTACTCAACCCTATAAGAGGCCATTGTTCATCTCAAGCTACATTCATGAATACAGCATTAATGGGATTTTAATTGACAGAGGCTTTGCAGTTGACATCCTGCCCCTCTATACAGTAAGAGAATTAGAAATTCCTACGAACGAGCTAAAATAGTTGATTGATGATTCAAGGGTTTAACTAAGACAAGTAAAGGGTCTTGGATACTATAAGGATAAAGTTATTGATAGATAGCATAGAATCATACATCTTATTCCATGTAATATATGCAAAAACATCTTGTAATGTACTCCTAAGACGGTCATTGCTTCATGAAAATGGTGTAATTCCATCCATCTAACACCAATGTTTCAAGTATAGCCGCAATAGTGTAGTAAGGAAAGTGTTTAGTGACAACAAGCCCTTCATTGAAGGTGTTAAATACTATTTGAGCAAAGTAGAAATTTTAAAGGAAAGCTTTTCCCAAATAAAGGTGAAGCAATAAGAGGGTTAGCCAAGAGGAAAGTGAAGCAAGTGATCCATCCTCTTCTAAATGTGCCTTAAAAGAAGAGCAATCACTAAATAACGCCTTTAAGGGTCTAATCATTGACCCAGCTTGATTGAAAAAGGTCACTTTTTCATCCACCCAAAGAAGTCAAGAAAGAACAAATTGAGACATGTGAGCTAAAGTTAACCAAATAATTTTGGCCCTTAGACATATAGGTTGCTCATCAAGGTAAGATATGACCCTTAAGAGCATTCTCCAGTGAGGAAACTCCCTTGACTATCCATAGATCAAAACCTACGCGCAAGCTTTGGATTTGTTGAGCAAAATCTAATCTGAATTACCATTAACATGGCAACCACAAATTCTTGAGATCAACGAAAAAAAACAAAAAAAATAATAAAAAAGAATGTAATTAAAAAAAGAAGAAGAAAGTATTCCTTCATATGAAACTATCAAAACGTCAAATTGAAGTACTCCTTGATATGGATGTGAATATAAACTATCAAAAAATAAATATTGAAATATTCCTTAATATGATTATAAAATGCTAAAAAGTCAAATTAAAATACTTCTTGATACGAGTATCAACTATCAAAAAGTCAAATTGAAGAATTCGTTGATATGAGTATAAATTATCGAAAGTCAAATCAAATTGCAAAACTCCTAGACATGAATTGAAAATGTTTATAAATTTTTAAGTTCAATGTTCCTTCATACGAATTTAAACTATTAAGTGAAGCCAAAAAAAATGCTCCGTAATGCATGAGCTTTAATTATAAGTTACTACTAGTTCATAAGAGTATAAACTATGAACGGTTAAATCTTTTGCAAAATTTAAAATGTTTAATCTATGTTAGGACTTGATACTTTTACAAGGAACGTAGGCAGTTTGGAAGACTTCCAAGTTCTGTCATAAAATTACGAAGAGATCCATTTCCAACGAATTGCTAAAAGGGGAGGAGTAGTTCATTATGCAATGAATAGCAAACAGAGAAAAAAGCATTTTATTACCAAATATTCTCCACACACAACCTCTTGAAGTTAGCTTATGTTAAGTTTTTATAAATTCTATTATGCGGTTGATCTCTGAAGACTCTTCAAAGATTTCAAGTCAACTTGACCTCTAGAGAATTCTTTTCTCCTTCATAAAGCTTCACGAGGGCAGCTCTACCAAATAAAAATTAAGTGAGTGAATTAATTGGTAAAATGCCTTATCTTGATAAAGTATCTTCTTTGGAGAAGCTCCACTAAGGCCAAGTGGATCTCTTGGTAGAGTGCCTTATCTCAGTAAAGTTTCTTCCTTTGCAAAATCCTACATAACAAAAGCTAATTAAGTGGATCACTTGGTAGAATGCCTCTCTCTACACTCCCCACCAAGCAAAACCTACTAAATGGATCACTTGGCAGAGCTCCTCTCCTTAGTTGTAAAATTTCTCTTCGTAAGAGGATATTAGGCCTCATAAATAACCTTTACGATATCCATATGGCGATAATAGGCAAAAGTGAAGCATAGATGGTGGCCTTTAGCTTGCACTCACACCTGTTGAGAGCGTCTTCGACCCAGTCTCAATAGCCTTGGTCGTACTAACACTCACCAACAAGTTGGAGGCAACTCCCTCATTTAGCTTTCTTGTCAATAATACAATGACCTAGTGAAGACAATGGGGCCATCTCATCGGAATGATGGTAATGAGTTAATTATGCACTGAAAATTGCTAGTGAATTAGAGGTAACTCCCATACGTAGCCTTCCTATTTGGAGACAATAGGGCAGCCTCGTTGGAAAAAGGGTGGTGAGTTGTTTGTGGAGCTCACACCTAAGAAATTTTGCTAAGAGAAATAACTTGAGGCCATTCGTCTGTGTGCAGGCCAAAAAGTGCCTTTCTCCGTAAGGTGGCTTTCATTGTTGAGGATAATCAAATGTTTCTCACCAGTTGATGGCACGTGACTCTTGCAATGCATCATGGTATCAACTACTAAAGAAAAAAGAAAATTTTGATTAAATTAGAATTATATACAAAAGAAAAGAGGTATATGTTCCATAAAATTTTCTTACAAATTAAAAGGTGCTATTGGGCATTAGAAAAAAGAGGAGGGGGGGGGGGGGGGGGGGGGAGAGAATAAAATGGGGGAAACGATTTTTAAAAAAAATGGGTAAAAAAAAGGGGACCCAAGACCCAAATTTCTTGCCAAGACCATGGAGTTAGCATCAGACCCGTTAAGCCCAACAACAATTGAAAAAGAAAGAAAGAAAGAAAGGAAGAAAATCATAATAAGATTCGGCCAAACAGGGTCTTATTTTGTTCCCTCATTTTTCCCTGTTGCCGTCCTCTCCTTGCGCCCAAACCGGCCTCCTCGGCCGACGCTCGTCACCCCTACATCTCCATTCCGAAGCTCAACCGCCGCCGGCGGAGTCGCAACCCCCTCGCGCTGCCACGTCGACGTCGAAATTTTCCGACTGGAGTTCGGATTGACAGCCACCTCCTCTCCTTCACCATTCAAGAAGTAGCCATTCTTCAGCTCCAGGCCCTCCGCCGCAAAATTCTTTCCGGTCGACGGCTCCCACTGCCTCAATAAAATCTCTCCCAAACTATTCCAGTGCCACCATCAGAGGACAGGAAAGGTGACGAGAATGTTTCACTCTGTGCTCTAATTATATGCCATAGGAGGACGAGTTGCGGTAATAGGAACCAAACTGGAAATTGATGGAACTGATTGGTACTTGTGTGATGAAGTAATCGATTGTAGTTGGGGATGGAGACGGCATGGTTGGTGAAGATGAACCCATGACTAGGAACAGGCGATGAAGATGCTGTTGAAAAACCTAGGGACGCTTTTTCACCTATTTATAGCCTGACAATGACATTAAGAAATTTTCATGTCAGGCTGGAATCTGTGCTGCTCTTCAGGAGGCGATCACTCTGAGTGTGGCAAGAGATGGGGAATAATGAAGGAAGAAAAAAAAATTGCAGCGGATAAAATTGGAAAGCAGAGAATCCGTTGGTCGGAATTATGTTCGCTGCTTGTTAGTCACTGATTATTGTAGTCTCATAGCTACACCTAAGCATGATTGGAGAGGAGTGAGAACTCATGTTGACTCTCATGGAAACCATCCAAAATGCATAAGTAGTAGCTCTATACTATGCTTTAGTGGGGCCTCTTGCAACAACATATTGCTTCTTCGACTTCCAATTGACCAGGCTTTTCCCAAGAAATATATAATATCCACTTAGAGACCTCCTTATATTTAAACAACTCTCTTACTCACTGTTAGCATATCCATCTATTTGAGTGTCCTTCGTATCTATGCATCATGATTCCATTTCTAGGTGTCTTCTTTAAATATTTTAGCACTTTGTAAGCACCTTCTAGATGCAGTTTCATGAATTGAGACAACACTTGAATTGCATATCTAATGTTTGGTTTAGTGAATGTTAAATAGATCAACTTTTCAACAACCTGCTTATAGAATGTCTCATCTTTCGATAGATCTCCAACATCCTTGTTTATGTGATGGTTCATCTCAATTGGAGTGTTAGCTACTTTTGCACCCAGCATACCATATTCATTCACTAAGTCAAAATAGTACTTCCTTTAGCACAGCATTATTCCCTTCTCTGATCTTGCAATTTCTACGCTTGTGATAGTTCTAGATTCCTTATCTTGAATTTACATTCCAAGTACTTTATTGCCTTCTTCTCAATCTCTCTTTGATCGCTCCCCCCAACTAAAATGACATTCACATATACAAGTAATGAAATCTTCTTCCCTTTTCCTCCAATTTAAAAGAACAGAGAGCATTCACTTTTTGATTGAGTAAAGTCATAATCCAAAGTGCTTAACTAAGTTTGGATTCCACTGCCTTAATGCTTGCTTCAATCCATAGAGTAGTGTTCATAGTTGCTATGTTATCACATCTAATTTGTTGCACTTGATTTCTTCCTTCAAGTTTTAGCCTTGTGGCAAACTCATGAACATTTCTTCTTCTAGATCACAATTTACGAATGCGTTGTCGACATTCAGCTATCTCAAACTTCACTCATACATCGTAGCCCAAGCAAAGAATATCCTCATAGTAGTTTGCTTTACCATTGGGCTAAATGTGTCATGGTAATCAAATTTCTCAAGTTGGTTGCATCTTTTAGCAACTAACCTTGCTTTGTATCTCTCAATTAAGCCATTAGACTTCATCTTTACCTTAAACACCTATTTGCACCCTATGATATGCTATTTGCACCCTATGATAGGCTGATCTCTTAAGACCTTTACCACACCTCAAGTCCTATTTTCCTTTAGGGTTTGAAGTTCATCAGACATTGCCTTTCTCCAGTGAGTCTCCTTCACAGCCTCAGCATAGGTTGATGATTCATTGATATGGTTTAAGTTGGCTAGGAAGCAAAGGTAATTTGGGCTTAGCTAATCAGTACTAAGATTGTTTGCAATGAAATGATTTGGTGGTGATCTTGGCTGATTTGGTTGAGGTAAGTTGTGTTGGTATGCTTTAAGATATTTTGATATCTTTCTGGTTCTTAATGATCTTTTGAATACAATTTAGGATTGTTTGGTTGGTTTAGCTTTGGTTCCTCTTGATGTAATGGTAAAGTATCAATGTATGTGTATGGCAAGTTTAATTCCATAGCCTCACACCATGAGTCTCAATTTCTTCTCTTATGTTCTTGGCTAATTGATCACATTTCTTTGTAGGATCAAAGATTATTGAAGGATCCATTTTGTCATTAGGGGAATTAGTTAAGGACTCAAGGTTTTTGGCATAAGGAGAAGTATATTCATGAAAAACAGCATCCCTTGATACAAAGACTTCATGAGTGTTCATGTTATATAACTTGTATCCTTTAACCCCTACTGGATATCTTATGAACATACACTTTCTAACCTGTGTCAAACTTTGTCCTATCTTTCTTTAATGTGGAAGCAAAGGCTAGTGAACCAAAAACTCTAATTTGGCTATAATCAGGTTCCTTTGGTAATTCAATGGTTGAAATAGCAATCTGATGATGATATGAATAGCTGCAAGTACTGTTTAGCCCTAAAATATTATAGGAAAGGAAGTTTGGAACAACAATGCTCTTGCAATGGTAAGTAGGCCTTGGTGTTTCCTGTCAACCACTACAATCTATTAAAAGCTTCTAGGATATGATAAATAGGTAATCATTCATTTAGATCTGGTGTATTGTCTAACCAGATAACCTTAATTTTAGTATTGAATTGATTCTGTGCAAGTTAGTTAAAAGATGGCATCGGTTGCAAGGCATCATTCTTGGGCCTCATTAAATATGTGCATGTGCACTTTGTGAGGCTATCCACAATTATTAAGAAATAGTGAAAGCCACCAACCAACCTCCAACATCAATGTGGATCAAATCAAAGTTGTTATAACTAGTCTTTACATGAGTTGGAAAGGGCTCTTTTCCACTCTGCTATGGGACAGATCCCACGAGTTTCTGTAATGGTACATATGTGGTTGAAGAATTAATGTGGTAGTGCAGAATCAAGAATCCACAATAATTCACTGTAAACTCGAAATTAAGGAATACCTTATAAACTTTTGTCCCAAATAATTTAAGGTAACGACAAAAGGGGCGCTTTCACAATTGTTTTCCATTTTCTTGTGGTGACCCAACACATTGCAGAGTTCTTTATAGCTATCTAATGCTGAAAAGTAAAGAAAATCACTGGGGTGTTGAGTAGGTTCTGCCAACTAGCAATCAACACTCGTTTGAAGAATTATGAGCTTTGTTAACGAGTCATTGTAGCATAGAATATTGACGTAATTTCTTTTAAAAAATAATTTTAAATTGCACACAATAATTATGCATAAATACTAATTATTATTATTATTATCATAATCGTGCACAAAGTCACAAACTATTAACCAAGTGAAAGGGAAAAGTCGGAGCACCTATTTCATGTATTCTTAGAGGATTAATAATCAAGGCATTAGAATTAATAAAATGACGTTTCAATAAAATGATATTATCCTTTTCTAACTCAAAAATATTTCAATAATTTTTCAAAAAAGTGAACCACATCTAAAACTTTCTTGACAAATTCACTAAAAATAATTCCTTGGGGATTAATAAAATGACGTTTCAATAAAATGATATTATTCTTTTCTAACTCAAGAATATTTCAATAATTTTTCAAAAAAGTGAACCACATCTAAAACTTTCTTGACAAATTCACTAAAAATAATTCCTTGGGGATTAATAAAATGACGTTTCAATAAAATGATATTATTCTTTTCTAACTCAAAAATATTTCAATAATTTTTCAAAAAAGTGAACCACATCTAAAACTTTCTTGACAAATTCACTAAAAATAATTCCTTGGACTTGTACAATCAAGACTTTAACACGTCTAACTCTATCGAATCTAATAATTACGTTCAAAATTAATTTTACAAATTATAGGTTGATAATTGAAACTGATTGATGTCTTTATAATATAAAATACAAGTGTATTTAACCATTCATCAACTCAAATAATAGATAACGTTAATTGAATTCGAGATTTATTTATTTTTTCTTTTAAATTCATTAATTTGAATGTTACCATCTGTGTAATGGTCACAACTATGACCAAGACATCGTGAGGATTTTGGGGGCAATCCTTGGCGTGTATGCAACATTGTTTTCAGGTCATTAATTCATGATTATATCCATAAGCCTTTTTCTTGTATTGACAACCCAAAATAAATGATGGATTACGTTGTGATTATGCTCGTTTATTCTCTCTTTATAAACATTAGAATGTTAAGAAACAAATGTTTTTTAGCTGCTTAAAATCTATGCGCATACACCATTACTAAGAAAGCCCACCAACAAACATACAAACTATATAACAATGAAAGGTACCAAATAAATGTTAAAAGTTGGGTGCCGAACATAACCTTAGTGTCAATATTTAATCTACCAAAAAATTTACTACAACTTTTCGCGTAATCAAACTGCACCGACGTTCTTTCAAAAAAAAAAAAAAAAAACTGCACATCCGTTGTGTGTATGAATCCCCTTTGGGGTACCAAAAAAATGCCACAATGATGTTTTATACCTGCAGACCATAAAACATCGTTTGTCGCCTCTCCATCTGTTTTCTGTATAAACCTCGTCCATTTGCTCTCTCTCTCTCTCTCTCTCTCTCTCTCTCTCTCTCTCTCTCGAATAATCTTCTCCAATGGAGCAGTGCAGTATTCTTCAGTTCCTGGAAAACAAGTCCATTCTAGTCACTGGTGCAACAGGCTTCCTAGCAAAGAGTAAGTAATCTCTCTCTCTCTCTCTCAAATGCACACACAAACACAGAGAAAACGTTCAGCAAGGTAAAGTTGAGAAGTAACAATGGAAGTAGCACGTCAGTGACATTGCAATGATCACATGGGTTTCAGTCTTTACTGAGAAGATACTGAGAGCACAACCACATGTTAAGAAGCTTTATCTTCTCTTAAGGGCTTCAGATAACAAGTCTGCCATGCAACGTTTCGACACAGAGGTAATGTGTAATTATTAGTTATACGTATATAAATCTATCACCTATGATTTATTTTTTAGTCCCTCAATCTGTAAGTATTCTGAAGAGTTCAGCTGCTTATATGTGTGTAGAATAAATGAATTAATTGGATGCAAACACAGGTCGTAAGGAAGGATTTGTTCAGTGTTCTGAGGGAGAAATGTGGGGGAAATTTAAGTACCCTTGTTTCTGATAAAATTAGTGTTGTGGCTGGTGACATTACCTGTGAGGACTTGGGTGTGAAGGATTCGCGTCTGCTGGAGGAGATGTGGAAGCAAGTTGATGTAGTCGTCAATTTGGCTGCAACCACCAAATTTTATGAAAGGCAAGAAGGCCTACCAATAAATCTTCCACTCCTTTCCTTTTTCAAAAAAATAAAGATTAAACTAAAAAATAATTTCCCTTTTTTGTTCATTTATGCAGATATGATATTTCACTAGGAATAAATACTCTGGGAGCCAGGCATGTCTTGAATTTCTCCAAAAAATGCACCAATTTGAAGGTGCTTCTCCATGTATCAACTGGTTAGTATAAACTAAACATGCTCTCTGATTTTATTTGTACATGCATTCTTTAAATAAACCAAGTACGTGTTATTATATTGTGAATTATCAACATAGAGTACAAGCAATAATTTAAGAGGGTGTTTTGATGATCTTATAAAAAATTCTTGAAACATCGTATCAAGTATTATGGAGTGTGTGTGTATATATATATATATATATATATATTTATTTATTTTTTTTTTTATTTTTTGATTTTTGCACTCACACACTCATCTAGGATTCAAGCCCAAGATCTATTCAATGAAGTCTTGGGTAAGTGCCCCTTGAAGATTGGAATTTATAATTTCTTTGTAAGCATTTGTCAAAATATATAGTAAAAGAGCTTTAAGCACTAAAATAAGATGATAAGAGTTTATAAGTATTTTAAAAATAAGTTAAATATTCTCAATTTATTTTATATATTAAAAATAGAATGAATATTTTAAATTACATTTTATTAATTATATTTAGTTTATAATTATCATTACTGCAATAAAAATTATAACAAAATATAATTATAAATTTTAACAAAATTTTATATGATGATCTTGTTACTCGTATCCAGTCATTTTGTTAACTTATTTTTAAAATAAAATTTTTAAACTTATAAATTTAAAAGAACATCTTGTAAACTATGAAAATAAGCTCGAACCAAACACCCCCTGACCTTATTAATGGAAACAAACGCTAAAAATGACTTGACTTCATATGATGGTCCTTAATTAAATCTGGTGCACAATATATTACACAAGATTTGATTTTAGTTGGGCTACTCACATCAATACTGTGCGATGGGATAAGGATTGAGTAGGACAAACTTCTGAATTTGGAGATAGAGAAATGAATTCCCATTAAGGTTTGATAATCCTTTCTCACGAACGACGTTACTGTTTCAGCTTTCGTCTCCGGTGAAAGGGAAGGACTGATATTGGAAACTCCTTATAAGATGGGGGAGACACTTAATGGGACATCTGGACTGGACGTTGAAGCAGAGAGAAAGTTGGTGGAGGAGACCTTGAGACAGCTTAGAGCTGAAGACTATTCAGAAGGCCACATTAGATCAGCTATGAAAGACTTGGGAATTCAAAGGTTAGCGAGATTTAAAATGATGACAACACAAGACAATTATACGGTTACATTGGAAAGTAGACAAAACACATTGAAGATTGATTGTCTTGTTAGCACCTTAGCAATATCTTTTCATGGATACGACAGAGCAAGGAAGTATGGATGGCCGAACACGTATGTTTTCACCAAGGCCATGGGAGAGGAGCTGTTGGGGCATTTGAAAGAAAACATTCCTCTAGTGATTATCCGTCCTACCATTGTAACCAGCACTTACAAAGAGCCTTTCCCAGGTTGGGTTGAAGGAGTCAGGTACTTACCTCAAAATGTTCAATCCCTTCTCTCTTTTACAATGTTAATCATGTGTTTAAATGTATGATCAGCCATGCTAGTGAGTCTTTGCTTGTTCATGCATTGTTGGAATGACAGAACTATTGACAGCTTAGCTGTTGGATACGGCAAAGGGCAGATAACGTGTTTTCTTGGCAATCCCAAGATGAAAATTGACGTGGTGAGTTGCTTCTTCAGTTCTTACAATGCCCCACTGGTTTATACGTATATGTATCATGGGAGTAGGATAGCACTATAGATGAAAGGAAAATGCAGATTCCAGCAGACATGGTGGTGAATGAAATGATCGTAGCAATGGTGGCTCATGCAAATCAGCCCAGTGAAAGCATTTACCATATTGGATCTTCTGTATCGCACCCTGTGGAGCTCAGTTTGTTTCAGGATTCCTGTCTTAGGCACTTCACGAAGCACCCCTGGATCAACGAAGATGGGAAGCCTGTCGTTGTTGGGAAGGTCACCGTGCTCAGCACAATGGATAGCTTCCAAAGATACATGACCATTCGATACTTGCTTCCCTTGAAGGTCTGGTTTGATTTCAGTTTATAGATATACTTTATTATCTTCATCCAACAAGTTACATACGACCGTCTCAATAACCCTTTCACTTTGCGCGGTCATTTAGGGGCTAGAAATATTGAACACGGTGTGCTGCCAATACTTCCAGCGCTTGTATCTTGACATGCGAAGGAAAGTCAATCTAGTAATGAAGTTGATCGACCTCTATGGTCCTTATTTGCTCTTCAATGCATTGTAAGCATCACCATCATGCTTCATCATAGTTGAATTGGTTTGATCAGAAAATGGTAGCCTTAGTTGTTTTCTCTTTTGCAGCTACGATGACATGAATTCAGAAAAACTAAGAAGGGCAGCAAAGGAAAGTGGGACAGAGACTGATGTGTTCTACTTTGATCCAAGAAGCATTAACTGGGAGGATTACTTTATGAACACACACCTTCCTGGATTAGTCAAAAACGTATACAAATAAATTGAGTTCATGGCATTATGTAAGTGTGATTGATTAGCAGTTTGGTACTTCTGCTTCAGGTCCTTGCATTCAAAGTTGCATTGACAGATTTGTGATTTGTTTGCATGTATACGATACCATGAAGGAGTTGCTTGATGATATATCAATTTCTGACTAAGAATTCCCATATTAGCATTTTCTTTTGGCTTTCTATTTCAATTACATATGGACCGTTTTGTTCATAAATATGAAATATAAGAATCTATTTCTTTCTTTTTTGCTTTTCAAAATAGGAGAGGCATAAACATTAGGTAGATTGACTTAAAAAAAATTAACCTTAGCTAGATAAGGAATCATAGCATGAACATTACAGTGAAAGCAGAATATGGTGTTCATAAGAGAGATACAAGAATACGCTACTCTGAAGTGTTGCCCTGAAAACGCAGATCTAATTGATATAAATAGTATTTGATGATCAAGAGGACCAATATTCGCATCACCAAGCATTTGTGACGACACAAGAACCTCAACAGTACTTACTACCTTCTACATGATCTGTAGTCGACACATTATTGCTAGAAATTTGTCCGGTTTCAGGAGATCCTGATCGGGTTGCGCATAGCCAGGTTCTTGACGACTCGTCACCAACTTCCCCTGCTATGGGTACATGCCAGGATCCCTTCTCAGACTCCTGTAATATAAGAAAACAAGTTAAAATGTTCATCCAAAAGTATCTACATCACAAACAAATGAGTTTGATACGTGATCATCTCGTGTACCGAAAATGACAACCCTGTGTTTCAGGGACTAGAATGGGACAGTTTTGGGACTTAGGAGCATAGCCTTAATATGCATAGCCAATAACTGGCTCTGATCAGATTACAAGAAAGAGAAGCAACAATCTTGCTGCTGAAAATCTATAAAGCAGGATGGCTCACTTTATTACCTGGATGACAACAGAATATGAAGGTGGCATCATAAATGTTAGAGTGCCTTTCACGAATGTATATCTGACCTGTCACATAGAAAGCAGGCACTTTAATTGACTTACTACACAACAGGTACATTTAGTCATACATGCAAATCACAGTAGCAACAAATTTGTCATGGGCAAAATTCTTAGACAATGTTTGGATGCAGATTATTATTCATTTTCCTCCTATCATAATCTAGCCTTGTAAACTTATTACCCAACAAATAAACCTTTTTCTATATCCATACTACTTTTACGCTATTCTAAAGTTTCCTAGCCAATTTTCTTCTCCACCATAATTCACATCCAAACAAAGCATTAGTTTTCCAGCATTAAAGGTTCAAGATTCTGCCGCAAAATCATGTTACTTTGTTCTGATGTTTATCCACTAAAACCCCCATTTTGTGAAAGTGTTTTTATCCTCGCATATGAACATCTGGCCTGCTGTCATTATGACCAGCAAGTTTCCCTTGTACCAAAGCACAAAAATCTAACACTTCTCAGATTTAGAGTTAGTAACAAATGAGTGAAGGTTATACCCCTCCAAGGAAAGAAACCAAGGAAAATTCCAGTCGCCAACAATTGTTTTTGATGAATTTATGGTTCAACAATGACACTACCCTTCCCTGAAGTTTGGACTAATTACACATGAACACCATGTGGCTTAAAAAAGACTTCCCCTATGCTGACCTATAGTCAATTTCCCAACAATTTTTTTGCAGAATGACCAATATATCCTCCTATTATTAAAAAAGAAAAGGCTGAAAATATCTCAGGACAAAAATAACTATTTTACCTCTATGTGTTTTCACACATAGAAGAAGTTTTTCTTGAGTTTAATCCAACTCTTAGCTCAATTTTCATATCCATGAATATCATTGCCGCAAAATATCTTATCATGCACCCAATATGAATGAAGTGGCACAACAACCAAAACAAACCCCAGAAACTGAAGAATTCACCTTGAAAATTCAAAAGATCCATTAAAACAGCATTACTGAGAGTAAAATCCACAAAGCTACACCATATTTATGGGTTAAAAAACTCTCTAAGAAAGCTATTTAGCCTTCAAGGACTTCTCCTATTTCTATTGGCTATGATCTCTTGAGGCTCCCTTTTGGTTACGCCCATGATGTGCATTGGGTTGTCTTAGCCTAAAATACACTCTAAAATTTGGGGCATTGCAAAACTCTGGTTAATTTTTTGATTTTTGTGGGTTCATGAACTTTGAGTGCAAAGTGTTCGACGAAATGCTGACTAAAGTCTTGGCTTCATTGAATACAATTATTGATGGTTTTGGCAAGGTTGGTGACTTGGGATTAGCACATAAGTTGTTTGATGCAATGCCCAAGAAGAATGTGATCTTTTGGAATATGAAGTGAAGGTTGCTCTCACATCACAGATGGAGCACTTCTTGTGGTGGATTGTGTTGAAGGGGGGTGTGTCCAAACAAAAATTGTCTTTTACAAGCTCTTGGTGAAAGAATCTGGACCAGTCTTGACAGTTGATAAGAGACTGGTGTTTCCTTGAGCTCCAGGGTGATAGAGAGGAGGCTAACCAAGCATTCCAGAGGGGTAATGGAGAATGCAGAAGTCATTATGGCCACATATGAAAAGCTCCTTGAAGACATCTAGGTTTGCCTTCAAAAAAAATATTATAGCATTTTTTGCTGGTTTGCATGGCTGGCTTTTACAAACTTTGCTAACACATATGCTTCCAAGTCTGGAGTTGACGAAACCAAGATGATGGAAAATCTTAAGGAAGAGATTCTTTGATCCTACATCTAAGAAGTGGACTACCACTTATTTCAAGTTCAAAGGTACGTGGGATTAAGACTTCCTCATCACAAGTAGAATGTCCGTGAATAAATAACTTGGTCATACACTTGGGTTTTATTTTATTTCTTTCCAATGATTTTCTATATAGGACTCTTACTTGTGTTTGATAACAAATTAGTCTTTCATAACTTCCTCAGTGTTAGATGATTTATAGATAGATAATTTTTTTGGCTGGTAATGGAGTTTCAAATTTTGGATTAAAGATTTTGTAAGTTAAATGGATTGTGGAGTTGGATGTGAATTTACCCTCACAGCTGTAATGTTTCAGACGGTATTTATTTTATCTTGGTATATATACAATTGTTGGTGTTATTACCTTATGCATGCAATATATTCATACCACATATGATGGATATGTAATACTAAAGTGCAAAATGCAAGGTGAATGCAATGAATTGAAATATGCATTTGAAATATTTAATTTTGAAGTATGTTTTGATTTCTAAAAGAATCAAATTACAAAAATTTATAAAAATTCCACAAATTTACAATTAGCAATGTATGTTTTCATAATTTATTAAATTATTACACAAAACAACCTTCCATTTTTATTCAATTACAACTACATTCTCACATGCTCAGCACATGAAAAGGATGTTTCGGTCTAAAAATTAGTCAAACATTAGACAAATCAACAGAGGATTAAAATCAAATTTTCACACAATTTTTTTGATGTTGTAATCAAATTCCAACAATTCTGTTGTTGCCTGGGATTCATTGATAGGTGGAGATGTATTTCAGGAGAGGATATGTAACCTCTCAAACCACAAAGGGTTTATATGTATTTAACCCAAACCTCATAAGATGGCGGCGTAATTATCCCCTTATAGTTTATAGGTCAATTGTTTCATAATCAACCAATTATATCAGTCAACAAACTCAGTAAATAATGGCTGTCTAGGACGAATATTCATACAAGAAATGACAGATTCCATATTCTGTGACTTGTTCCAATAACCTGCATACTGAAATCAAAAACTATTTATTAACCTTTCAATACTATTTCAGTTCATTAGTATGTCCATGCCTTACATGAGTATACAACATAAAAAAATAAACTATGGTCTAAAAATTGTGTGCAATGTTTAATAGGATGGATCTGGGCCCTAACACTAAAACCTGAGACACACTTATGGTTTCAAAACCCACCCCAGGGGAGGAAGTTTCATGCCAGCCAGTCATAAGCATAACCAATTGGAAAAACAGAGTAAAAGTATAAAAATTGCACTGTTCTGGTAACTATATAAACTAACATAAGCATGAAACAGGGGAAGGGCACAGAAAAAGATGAAATTCCTACCTGATGTCTTTCTTTCCATCTAAAGAAAAAATTGCTGCCAAGGAGCTCAAAAATATGATCTCTCATTTCATCATTTGTCACTAACAAGCATTTAAGTTTCACAGCAGCATAAAGCCAATACCTGGATTGTAGGGGCAAAAAAATTAGTGACAAGACATAAGAGGAATGAAATTGAAGCAGCAGAACTTTTCTTAAATGAAATGGTGTGCATATACTTCATGAATGAGAAGTCTGCCTCCAACTATCAAAACGGGAAGTAAGAGTTATATACAGATCAGCTTTTGCCCAAGATGAAGTTAAACTCATACAGAATACACAAACATTGATAAAAATAAAAAGATCATAGAACCTAAAGAACATCACAGGAAAAGATATTGCATGGATTCACATTCTGCAGTTTGTCAAAAAATAAACCAAAATAGGGATTGAAGATATCCTTCACAGTATAAAAGATTTACCAGTCATCGTTTGATCCATATGGTGTTCCATATAGCACTCCTTGATCCATCCACTCCTCAATTAGCTCTCTTTTAGATGCATCCTCAAAAAGTGAGCGCACACGCTTACTGTGCAACACAATAAGCGGCCATTTCTTGCTCTTGTCATGCACTTCCTTCACAACAGCATCAAGCTGCACTATACATATACGGAAAGAGAACAAAATGAGCCATGGCCATCTTTTTTCAATTTTAGAACAGAGAGAAGACAACATACAAAGAAATCATAAATACAACCTGTGAAATGCTAAAACTGCCCTCTGCAAAGTTCTGCTGGTACAGTCCAACATTTGCTCCATCTATCACAGTTTCATACTCAGAATGTTGTTCCAGCCATTCCTTTAAATTTAGTTTGGAAAAAATGTTGGCAGTCAAACATATTGGAATGTATAGATTAAGTAATACAGATATATTTCATATTGATCAAAACTATCACTGAATCCAGAGACAGGATTTGTACATTCCTAGCCAAGTTAATATTTTGTACATAACATTGAACTAGTCTGCTGGAAGAAGAATCTAACCATCTTCACGATTTTGTAATAGAAAATCAGAACATAAATAATTAACGAGAAAAACATTCGTCTCACCTGAAACTCCTTAAAATTAGATTTAACTTCTCTTTCCATTGCTAACAAAGCAACCGACTGTGCAAACTTCTGTGTCTCTGCTCTATCAGTATCAACACAAACCAACTGTTCATTACAGGCACAACACCTTCCATCAGAGGAGATACTTGATCTCTGCATGATCCACTCACCCTTCCCAAGCCACCCAAGTCCATGCCATCCACCTCCATTTCTTATAATAGCTTCCTTAACCTGATTCAGATCCAAACTAACTGAACCCACTTCAGCCGCCTTTTTCCCTCTAAACCAACTCCCTATGATTGCCACAGTTGACTCGCTGATCTCTCTAAGGGTCCCTCTCAGCTTATGTAAATATTCGTAAACCTTTTGCTCCCTAAATGCCTCGACGCTCACCTTAAGAAACAGAAATTTGATCATCAATACTAATCATGCCCGTCACTTTCTCACACAAATAGTTATAGTTCTTCTTTCTATTGGAAACCAAAACGCAGGATTGCCACTGGGATTGAAAGCAAGAAGATAAAATCTAAAACATTTCAACTATCATAAAAAGCTTAAAGCTTCAAAGAAACCAAGGAAAATCACTCCTACCACATACAATATATCAGGTGCATCGCGAGATTGAACCAAAGAAGTCGGCACAAGTCACAACACATTACTGATGGGAAAATAAATTAAACCCTTGCCAGAACTATCGTGATGAATACACAAATGTAACCGAATAACGCTGACATGGCTTCGCTTGGACCAAAGCGAATAAACTTTACCACCAAGACAAATCTACGCCAAAAACCACTCAACATCTCTGAAGTCAGAGCTCTCACCTTTAACAATGCCGCGAGCTCAGGTTCCTCTAAATGCAGCCCCACCGAATCAATATGCTGCTCCACTTCGTACGCCTTATCCGCCGCTCCACCATCACAAAAACAAATCAAGGCAGGGACGAAAGTCCTGAGCTTCGGCGCAACAGCATAGTTCGTCACGCTCTTCGCGAGTTCAAACGCGGAGTCTCCGTCGCCTTTCGCCGCCGCCAGACGGGCCATAGCCGTGAACGTCGCCTCGTTTGGCTTGAAATTTTCATTGTTATGGCGATGGAACAACTTGAAACCGAAATCGATGGCGGATTCCCGGGTTTCCGGGTCTGATATGGAGTTGGAACAGATGTATAGGAAGGAGTTGAGGTTGTTGAGGGTGAGGATCGGCGAGCCGGAGGATTCGTAGAGAAAAACGGCGGCGGAGAGGTTCTTCGTTTTGGAGCATTGATCGAGTGCTGAACGGAACTGAACTTCTGGGGTAAGTTTCTGCTTCTTCCGCCGTGTGTTGTGGTGGTTCATGGTGGCGGTTTCGAAGCGGGATGTGGTGAGCGCGGCAAAGGAAAGTGGAAAACCCTACACCATGTTCGGAGTTACAGTTTAAAACAATAACTAAATAAATTACTCCGTTAAAATGAAAATATGTTTGAATAACTAATTAAATAATTATAAAAGCAAAATTATTTTTTCTTTATCTTTCTAAATTATTATTCCTAAGGCTATGTTTGGGAGAGGGGTTTTTGTTAAATGTGACGTTAAGGAAGAGTTTTGTTAGAATGAATAATGTGTTTAGAATGAAAATTTTAATAAATTGAATAGTATAATTTGTTAGAATAAATGTATAAAATATATAATAATGATTGGATGATACGAGAATTTGTACGACTAATTATTATATTATAAGATATAAATAAAAATAAATGTGAGTATATGTGTGATATATATATATATATATAAATTGATTTGATTGTAAATATATATAATGATTAAAATTAATTAGTTACTTATATATCTGAAATAGAGAAAATTTGAATTTGAATTTATATAAAAAAAATCTTATTAGATTATATATTTAGCAATGTTAAGTTTTAGATGATATTTTAGAGTTGAAAGTTAAGTTACAAACATAACCTAGGCACTTAAAGTTAATTTAGTTGCACTTAATAAATTTATGCTTTTATTCTCAATTAAAGAATGTGAATTTACATAAGTGTCCTTGAACTCTCCCACTCTTTCGGATTCTTTTTGGTGATCTCGCCCTTTCATGCTTTGCATCTCCTCAATTTATTCTCCATCTCATTTTATATAAATTTTCTAATGTAATTTTAATTTTTGATAACTTATTTTTATCATTTAAAATATATTTTGTTATCATTACTTTAATTTCAATAACTTACTTTTATTAGATTTATGTTTTATTGATATTAAAAATTATGTGCACACGTAAAGTATGTAATTTTCGCTAAGCGATAAATTTTAAAGTAAAATATACAGTGTATAATATATTTAAAATATTTATGTAATTAAACAATGTATTTATAATAAAAGAAGTATGTTTTGCATACACATTAAGTGTGCTTCTATAACTAGTAAAAAATATGATAGAGTGCAATGGTAATGTGGAAAATTATGGTTCAATTATATGCAATCACGTAATCATGTCATAATATGTGTCTACAATAAAATATTCCATTAAGTAAACATAAAAATATATTTACATAATAATTGAACTGTTTATAAGACCTTGATGTGATGCAATTAACCAAGAAAAATTATATTTGAAAAGCAATCTAATGATTAAATAAAAATTAATACATTCTCTAATGTTTTCCTAAAAGTACTATTCCCAACACTCTAACCAAAACACTTCATAATAGAGTTTAGACTAACGAAGGTCACAAAAATAGTATATATTCAATGTCAATTTTCAAGTCACTAATGATTTCACGGCAAAATATGATGGGAAATAAGATGCAGCCATCAAACAAATGTATAGAAAATAAAATGGCAGTCTGGTCTGTCAATATGATCCATTAGTAGAAATGGAAAGCTGGGGCGAGAGCTAAAAAGCAATGAACGAGTTGATTAAAGAAAGTTGGACCAAGAAAACGATAGGAACTAAGTTGGACTTGGAGAATCCATAGGCTTAGTCAATTTAATCCAAGGATTAAGTTGGCCAAATTAAAAAATAATTTAGCCATTGCTATTTAGATTTGTATCGTATATAACTTATTTAATATTATTAATAAATACTCACAATTAATTCAAAAAAAAAAGAGCATCATCTATGCTGAAAAGTTCATCTTCATAAATGGTTTCTTTTAAATAATCAATAGCAAATACGACATTAAGAGCGGCTTCCTCAATCTCTAAAAAGATTAACTCTAAATCATTTTCAACTTGGCTAGGTACCTATTTAGAAACAAGTTATGTCAGTTCATAATTAACTTTCAACGGTAGAGAATTAAATATATGCTTCTACTTGAAAATGAACATTTTAGGGAAGCCTTCATGTACATTTTTGCAATGAAATGAACTCCAATTAAATGAAATTGGAAATTTTTCACTTGCCTGTTTTAACTGCAAGAATTTAGGTGGAGTGATGATTCTCCTTGGATTCTTTAAAACTTCTACTTTTATATCCATAAATGTTCCTTGTCTCATTAAATTCTTCCAAGAGTATAGCTCGTCGAAATGATTTGCTTACATCTTTTTAGATGTTTTCGTCCCATAAAAGAGAATTTGCAGTGGGAGAAGATCCTGAGCAACTTCTTTGATTTTTTGTACTACCACAATTTGAGCAGGAGACCATTAAAGAGGATCTTTCTTCAACATACTTGGCAGGAGTTTGATAGTTGAAAAAGATTTTTAATAACATCTAAAATATAACTCACCACCCCAATAAACTATTGGATCTCTTTTGTAGAATTCAACTAATAAGGAAACTTCACAAGTTCTTAACCCACATGTGATTGTAAGGGATACTGTTCATTCTTAATATACATTCCAAGAAGATCAATTTAAGAAGTCTAGAGGACCATTTTTTCTAGGAAAGTATAATTTCATAATTTTTTACATTATTGGTGAATTGCTACAATAATTGATCATGAGTAGCATAATCTTTGCTAAAATGCAATATGTCATCAATACAAACTAAGTCATTTGGCAAGATTGGATGAAAATCTTTACCACAACTTTCAAAAAAGGAGATGGGACAGTCTTTAATCCAAAAAGCATTGCCGTCCATTGATAACAATTATTAAGAATGCAAAATCTTGATTTGTGCCTTTCTTCTAAACAAATACCAAATTGTCAAAGTCCTACCTTCAAGTCAAATTTGGAGAAGACTCCAACATTTGTGACATTGAAAAAAAAAAGAAAAAAAAGAAGAAGTCTCCCTATTTGGAAGAAAAAACTTACCATCAACCAAAAAATCATTTAAAGGTTTATAATTGACGACCATATCAATTTTCATCTGACTTGTTCCACTCTATTGTAAACATACAATGTTTAGCATGCCAATTGGGAATCTATATGTTCAATCAAGCCTTATTGTTGTAGCTAAGAGAGCTCCTACACTACCCGACTATAATGTTCAAAATTCATTCTTCAATAACTGGCTTTGGTCAAATTGATATCTTCATTCTTTTTAAAAAAGAGTGTTATAAAAAACTATAGGATTTTCCAAATAAGGCATGGACAATTTTCAAGAACATCTACGTAGGAATCAACACAACAATATCTTATTAAGATTTTGCACACAAAGTGATTGTTTAGTCATGTGTATAGAAGGGGTTTGCAAATAGGGTAATAAAAAAAAAAAGACTTATATTTAAGGTCACTAGGAAGAGGGATGACCCTCTTTTTCCAAAGATATCTTTTTGTGAAACAAAAAATCTAATAAATTGATGAGAAATAACCAATTTTATGGAAAATTTTAAGCCGAACAGTTTTACTAATTATATCAATAGTAAAACATTCAATATTTGCAACCTCAAATGCCCTTTTGTAAGGGATCCAAAAGTCTACTGATAAAATATCTAGATGCAGTGTAGAGCAAACAACGCCTATATCAAATAATCCTTCAAATATGATAGGCTTATCATACTTCCTTGTTAGTATTTGAATAGGAATCATAAGAACTTTTAAAGTAAAACTAATCACTTAGGTTGGAAAGTAATCAACTAACTGCCCTTCATTATCTGTGTAAGAAAATTAATTCTAAGAAATTGTTTCTTCTAGATGGTCAATAACAAATAAGACATTAGGGGTGGCTTCCTTAGTTTCTAAAAAAGAGGACTCCAAATCATCTTCAACCAAATTAATCTATGTGGCTTTAATAATCTGCATAATAATTTTGTCTCTTCTTTTTTCAATGCAATTTTTTTAGGCAAAATGTCCCTTTTTTTCACATATAAAGCACATGTTTCCTTTCATTAAGATCTTCTTTCTTCTAAAAAATATGTCTCCTTTAAGGGAATTTATCATCATATATCTATTGATTCGATGAAATCTTTTGAAATGGTGTCTTTTTTATTGGAGCAAGTACATTCTTAATTCTTCTGATGACATTTAATTAGCAAATTAGGCCTTTCCAATCTTTCTTCTAGTTTGCTCAAACTTCTTCAAGAGTCTCCAATTATTCCATAACTTTAGTGAAGTATCCTAAGGGAAACACCTTCCAATGTCCTTCCTTTTGTTTCCAATGCTCTGAGTGTTTCTCAGCCCAAAGGTTTGGGTATTAGATTGAGATGAGCTTGTTTTACATTGGGGTTATCCATTCCTCCAATGATATAAAATCTTTTAAAGATATGTTGACAATGTTTCTCTAAATAACTTCTTTTGGAGCAGTATTTCATTCGAAAGAATTCTTCACAAACAAAATTCACATGCTGCTCAAGATATCTAATGAATTCAGTATAAATAATCGTCATGAATGATGGATCGTCTAGAATTAAAGCAATTTGGATTTGCCTATAGGAACCAAGCTGATACTGCCATTCTTTCAAAATTCCTCTCATTCTAGTTGTGAAGGCTTGGATAACAATGGACATAGTAGTATTGGGTCTTTGTATTTTTGTAATACATCAAGAAGTCATCTCATAGATTTTGTCCTTTCATTTTTTCCTAGTATGTCATCATAAATAAACTATTGCTTAGATTTTGAGGATTATGTCTACTTGATATATATTAAGGAAAAGTTTAGTTTTCTTCAAACTATACTTCGACATCTTCTTGCCTAGATTCTGTTGCTTGTGGTTGATTCTTGAAGATTATAGAAAGATCATTAGAAAAAGTCTTCTACATCAATGTTGTACCATGGCTTAAAGGGTGGTTCAGTAATTACAGAAAAAAGGTAACTTGAAGGATGAGGAATTAGGTTATATTGTCCATGAAGAGCGGGTTATATTGTCCATATGTTTTCTATATGTCTTGATCATCATTTGTTAATAAGGTTTCAAAGAGCTAGGTTTTGAACTAGATGGTTGAAAGAACTCTATAAGTTTTTAGTTGGTCTTTTTAGCATATTCTTTAAGAGTAATTAGAATTAGGGTCTCCAAGCATTTGCTTGAAGCCTTCAACATTTCCAATAAATACTAGCTACGATGCCATGGGGAAAGCGACCAAAGGAGATGATATGTGTTGAGAATCTTGGGGTTTCACATTGAGTCCTATCTCTAAAGATTTTAATTGAACTTTTAGATTTAGAAGTTCTCTTTCTTGGAATTGGAAGGCATGGAATTCTAAATTAAGGCCATTATTTCATGGTGTAGTTGGTCAATGTGTTTCCTAAGGGCTATAATTAGATGAATAACCATGGTTCTTTGAAAATCAATCTTTTCGTCAATTCTTTTAAGGGTTGCATTTTGTGCCAGTGTTAGTTGAAGAAAGCTTCTTCTTTTATAATTTTTGAGGTTGATTCATTAGCATTTTTTGTTGTGGGTCTTTGATCTTGAAGTTTGTGTACAACCATTCCTTTTGTAGTCTCTAGTGGGGGATATTCTATATTACTTGGAGGATGAAACATAAAACATGAAACTATAGGAGAGCTTTCAAAGCCTCTTCATAATAAGGTTAGATCTATGGTTTTGTTGTACCTCTTTTCTACTGGTTCTTTGGTGTTTTTGTCTTTGCTTCCATCACCTGAACCCTTTTCTTTCTGTAGTTCGTTTTTCTTCAAGGTTTCATCATCATCTCATCTTAAGTGAATAGTTGGCTAAGGAGTAGGGAGGTTGAGGTATAAATTTGATATAATAGTTAAATTTTCCGCTTGGTTCTCCAGGAAGTTTGATTGTAGAATGCTTTTGCTCACATGCCTAGTGCAAATCTTGTTGAAATGATATTGGTATTATCATAAATTGTGTTGCAAAATATAATGGATGGGTATTTTTCTTCTTTTTGAACTGGATGTTTACATTGCCCTCTTGTTGCTTTGCGAAACTAAGGTCTGCCAATTGGATAAACCTTTTTTTTTTTTTTGGAATTTTGGTGGGTAATCTTCTATTTTGTCGCCCAGGCCCTTGATATTAATTTCAATATTTCTTGTCTAGCTGTTTGTTTAAGAACATAGGTGTAGTATGGAACTTGGTTTGAGTTGAATTGGATATGTAAAGCATCCTTTGTTTTGTGAAGAAGAAAGAAGTCTGAAGAATGGTTCTGGTAATAAAATGTTGCACCATATATCGTTTCTCTAGGGACAAATCTAGAAACTTGTACTTGAAATTTTAAAACAATGAATAATATGGAATCTACAATAGGCATGTTAAAATTGGAGTACATGGCTATTAGAATAATACCCGCATTCAAAATTGTTTCAACAATATCAATACAAAGGATATTGGCACTTTGAAATTTAGAGTCAAGCAAGGCAATTCTAGAGGAGGTAGAAAGACCTTTTCTCTCATGAAAAGTAAGTGCAAATCTTACAGTTCCAAAGTGCAGATGAGTGTATCCCTCTCTCTGCAAGCTAGATTTTTGGGAAGTGATCAAGTATTCTAAAGGAGACTAGTTGATCTTGCTTAGTGATAAGAAGAATGTACTAATGAACGGAGTAGAATGCACACATTCTTTGACCGAGGATATTTGAGGAGAAACTAATTTTTTAACTTATTTGGCAATAGAGTGTTTTAACATCATATAAGAACATCAGGGATCAAAAGATGGGAACTCTATTTTGGAAATTTTTTCTTCATCCGAAAAATTATCTCATAAAGAAAATCACTTTTTCAAATAGAAGAGGTTCAACAAGAGAAAGAGGAAGATAGATTAGTGAGAAATATCATGAACAAAAATTCCTTCCACTATTTTCTAAGTTAAATTACCAAACTTGAACATCTAGCTCTGATACCACATAGCCAGACACCCATTTATAAACAAATTATGCCAACCCGTAATTAATATTCCTTTTAAGGAAAAAGCCTTAAGGAAAGAGCAAATCATGATGGCTTTAAGGTTTTTGGTTTGGCCATGTATGTGAGTTATCTCCATGTGATGAAACACATTTAAATTTGAATATAGGCATACAAGGCAGTCAAGTTGACTCATAAGCTTAGTAAGTTAATTCGATAAAAAGATGACTCTTGCTCAAATAAAGTTGAGCTCACTCGAGTTCGATTTTATTCAAATTCTTTATGAGTTGGGTTTGAGGTCAATAGCTCAGGAGCTCTTTTTTAATTTTTTAAAAATATTTTTGAATTTTTATTTGTCAAAATACTTTATCCATTCGAATATATTTATAATAACTAAATTAATGCATGATAAATAATGCATACCATATTAAATTTACATTTAATAAATGCTTTTTATTTTTAAATTATATGATAGTTACCGTGGGAATGTTAGATGTCTTATCAATGCATATATTGCAACTCTCTTAATTTTCTATAAATGATTGTTTAGTATATTATCTGTATTTTATATTTTGTGAATCTTCATATTAATTTTCAATTCATTAAAAATATTTTGGTGTAAACTGTCTAATAATTTATGCATCCAATTGTATTCTATTTTATAATTTAATATTAAATGATGTCTCAAAAAGTAAAGTTAAAATAGTATACTTTTTATTTAGTAAAATATTGATACATTTGTATAATTGCTATTAACTTCTTATATAATTTAATATAAGATGAAAAATTCATTTGATACATTTATTTTAAATGACATTATGAAATATATTAAAATGTTCACATTTATTCATTTTATAGACTAATGTATACATAATTAGGTTAAATTATTATGTTAATTAGTAAGTACTAACATGAGTTAAATTCATATTTTTTAAATTTTATTTAAAACTATATTTTGAAATCAATATTGATTCTATAATTTTAATATTAAGCTACACTAATACTTTAATATGCTTCACCTTTTAACGAAATTTTCAAGTTTTTAGTCATTTTTAATAAAATAATATTTTTATAAAATTTAAATTTAATAAGTTCAAATCTAAGCTCTAGATCGAATCAATATGAATTCAAAAATATTAGAATTTGAACTTAGAAAGATTTTTTTTTTTCAAAGTTCAAACACAAGTTTAATTCAAATTAATATGAATCGAGTTTAAGTTTAAAACTTCTATCTAGAGTCAACTCAAATTAGACTTGTTTGTGCTCCTATTTGAATGAAATTATGATTTTTTCACTTTCTTTGTTCTTTATTGAATTTTAGAATTTATCCAAATAATCTTTATTTTGTTCTTCTCACATATAATCCTAAATCTTTACAGTATAGTATCTTTTGCTTGACTATGTTTGTGAGAGGAGTTTTGTTGTGAATGATATATAATAAGAGTTGTGTTATGATAAATACGTTTGGTTATAAAATTTTGATATTTTGAAAATTTTAATTTATTTGAATATATGTATAAAATATATAATAATTATTGTATGATGTGATAATGCACATAAATAATGATTAGTTTTATGATATAAATATATATATGTGTGTGTGTGAGAGAGAGAGAGACTATATGTGTACATATAAATATTTATTTAATTGTGAATTAGTATAATGATTAAATGATAATTATTTAGTTATATATATAATAGGAAAAATATTTGAATTTGAATTTGAATAAAAATTTTATTGAATAGCATGTTGGTTGTTTAAAGTTTTATGAAATGTTGGAATATGAAAAATGTGGTTCCAAACATAACTCATTTGTTTGATCAAGTTTGGGAGATACATCACAACAAGAGTCAAGTTCATATTCAAAATATTATTCCATGTTTGGTGTTGTGGTTCATTTGGTGCGCCAGGAATGATTCTAAACACAAAGGTTTACCTATGAAAGCTAATATTATTATATAGAAGGTCCATGCCTATCTTCACTCTTTAACACTTTGCAAGCTTTGGAAATCATCCTATAGACACATAAAATAAATAAATAAATAATATCACATAAAATTGAATAAAGAAATTAAAATACGAATTAAATAAATTTTATTTCAAAATTTTAAAATAAATACACTTTTCTTAATAAATAATTAATCAATCAAAATTGTCAAATCAAATGGCGATAAATGGCACAATCTAGTAGGAAGGCAATAAATGATCAAGATGGCCAATCAGAAGGCGACAAGTGGCGCAGTCTAACAAGAGGCCAACAACCCCAACCAATCAGAATGCTCCACGTCAGCAGGTTAGGTGGTTACATCATCTCTCCTACAACTATAAATAGGGGTCAAAACCCCACAACAAAGGGGAAAAAAAAACAACAAGCCAAGGAGAAGAAGAGAAGACACAAAATCCTCTCAAGGCGTTCAAGAACATTTAAAGCGTTCTTCGTCAAGTTTAAAGAGTTCATCTCCAAATTCAAGGCGTTCTTCGTCAACGGTCTTCAAATTCAACGTTCGATCCGAAGTCAAGGCGCCAAGCTCGAAGATCAGCGTTAATTGAAGAAATTTACGAGTTTCAAGGAAGATCAAGCACAAGCCCTTTCCTTGAAGACACTTCAAGTTGAAATCACATCTTTGGAAGAAGAATCAGAGGACTAAATTAGAGAATAGAGCCCGCATCAAATTCATTTGATTCAAGCTGTAATCGATTTGTATAAATTTCTTGTTAGTGGAATCCAATAGCAAGATTTTGTCCTACACATCCCATTGGTCAGGATATCACAACATTGCCTCATATTTGTGACAAAGCCTAAACCAAAAGTTGTTTATTGGAACAAGCCTTGTCCAAACTGGTTCAAACTTAATATTGATGAGGCAACAAGAGGAAATTTGGGTTTTGATGGTGCAGGAGGCATTGTGAGGAATTTTCATGGAAAAGTGATTTTCACTTCCAAAAATGTTTAGGGCATATTGCTAATACATTGGTAGAATTGAAGCCATTACACAAAGAGATTTGTTCGGAAAAGGAATTTGCAAGATTTGGATTGAAGCTGATGCAACATCAATTCTTTCACTTTTATCATCCACACATTTTGGTTTTTGATCCTTCTAGCATACTTTGCAGAGGATTAAAGAAATTTTGAGCAAAATAAAAACGAAAATCACACACATCTATAGAGAAGCTAATCGAACAGTTGACTTTTTGGCTACGCAAGCTTGTGACTTCCATACTTTTACTTTTCTTTCCAAGAGCAGATTCATGATAAACTCTTGGGCATTTTCAGAGTTGATTCTCAGGGTTATCCCTGCTTTCATTTTAAATAATTTTCTTATTTTGGTTGCATACATATTAGTTGTAAATGAGTAGTACTCCTTATTTATTTTTTTCCAAAATTTTCCTTTTATGTATTCATTGTTGATACTGTAATAAAAAAGGGTTGAGAACTTTGAAAAGTTCCTCCTATCTTGGCATCAGCAGTTTGAAAAAAAAAAAAAAAAACATAGCCTTCAATTCTTGTTTTGACTAAGAATTGGACCAAAGATTTTGTTTCATGCTTTAATAAGACTTGAGTCAATTTTCTTTCGGCATCAGTTAACAAGATTAGAAAAATTTTAACTTGTGTATTATAATTGAAAATAAGTCTTAATTTATAGTATGGAACCAATATAAATATAAAAAAAAATAATAAATATTTTAACATAAATCTAATACAAAAAACTAGGAAATAAAATATTTTAATCATATGAATATGAAGACTAAATATGTAAATATCCAAATAAATATATCTTAATAATATTCTCCAACAATGTACAATGTCAAATTGATTTCTAAACTGTATTGAGCATAAAACAACTTGTTAGCAGAAGTTTAAGATCATACTTATTATAAGGTCACATCAAATATGAAATCCAAATCTAAGCAATTCGTTTTTTCATAAAAAGCAATAATTACACCATCAATTATATCAAGATATCAATGAATAATTTAAATGTTTTTAATAATTAATAATTTGTATAAAAACAATCAAACAATAAGTTCATATGAATGACATTCATAAAAAAGATTATTTTAACATGTATGCAAGTATGTATTATAATATAATGAAAATTTGAGTAAATTGCTATACAAACATAGCTGTAGAATTTCATCGTTGGATTAGTGGACAAATCTAGCTAATCTAGGGTTCACAAAACTATGTTGATACCACAAAAGTTGAATAAAGAGAGTGTTTAGGTGAGTTCATAAAATTTTCCAAACATCTTAAAAAATATTTAGAAGCTCATAAGTTCCTCATAAATGCTTGATAATTTTCTTGAGGAAAAAAAATTATAATTTTTAAAAATAAGATGTTTGGAACTTGTAAACTCTTTAAAAAAAAGTTGGATATTCTCAACTTATTTTTATACACTTTATTAACTACTTTATTTTATATAGTAAAAATAACATAAATGCTTAAATTACATTTTTATTATATTTAATTTATTTCATCATCATTATATCAAAAAATTACACTAAACTATTATCATAAATTTTAATAAAATCTTCTAAAATAATCTTATCTAACATTTTGCTACTTACTTTTAAAATAAAATTTATAAACTCCTAAGCTATAACAAATAAACTTAGCCAAACACCCTCTAGATGAGGCATGCCATTGACAACGGAATGTATTACTTTGTTGCGAAGATGATAGAATATTTCGCTATGAAATCATTTTCTATTTCCGCTGTTTAATTTACAGTCATTTTGGAAGAGGAAAATAGCAATTACAAAATGTTATTTCAGAACACAAGCAAAAACAAACGATCCGTTGCGCTTTTCTGTGTTGCGATAGGGCAAACAGTCGACAGCGCCGAACGTTGGCCCAACACGTGGAGTCAGATGGGCCTTTTATTTTCTATGACAGGATTTTGTAGCTAAATTTATGTATTTTATTTGTATTATTATTATCATTAAAAAAAATCATTATTGAAAGTTAATGGTGTAATGTAGTTGGCTTGAAAAGGAATTATTTTTTGAAAAAATAAAATGTTTTACAAAGAGTAAGAATCATTAATTTTCGACAGAGTACTTAATGCATATGTCTATATCTCTCTATAGTATAACAAAAAAAAAGCTCTCTAAATAACTGATTTTGGTCTCAATATATTTATTCAAATTTTCTTTTTAAATTTTAGATTTTTATTTTTGGCTGGCTATGATTTGGTTCAAACACAAACATTTTAAACATCAAACTCATATCTATAATATTCTGGGGCTATTTTATATGTTGATTATTTAAAAGGTATCTATCTAATCAAGATAAACAAATATATATATATACTTCATACAAATAATTTATTTGTAAAATATTTTTTAATTATACAAGCAACGAGTGTGTCGTTTATTATGTATAATGATGTTGGAACGAACACACATGTATCTTGATGAAATTAACTTTATTTAAAATGATAAAAGCAAGATGTTTTTGATATATAATCGGAAATTAGACTATCACATAAAAAAATTATTTTAATACATACCAAAAATTTAAGTACGTATATTAATGTGCTCACCGTATATCTTTAGTATCATTAATTCATTGAAATTTCAAAATGCAATCTATACTTACTATATATTACAGACTCAATTTTAGTTGCACAAAATGTAATTGCTAAATTATCCTTGCTTCTTCACATACTTTCTATTTACTCTCGTTTTCTCATGTTTTATTTATTTCACTTTTCCTCAATTATGATTTATTATATTTTCTTATAATTTGAAACACCTATTTTAATTTTAACTTATTCTATCCTTTTGATTTTTCTTTCTCCTTCTTTCATACATAATATAAAATATTATAATTTACCTATACTATAATATTAAGCATGAGGGGATTATAGTAACTTTTAGTATTCAGTGGTTCAATTCTTTACCCTCACCTTTAATTTTTCCCACTCTTTTATAAAATTTTTAAATATAATCTTAATTTATCAATAATTTTATTTTTTTACTATTAAAATTCTAGAAAATAATAATTTTATTTTTCATTATAATTAGTAAAGCTAATTAATTTGTTAATAGATATGCACACATATAGAGTGTATAATTTTTACAAGTTTATATAGTTAACTATAAATGTCTTCTTTGTTGGTAACATATTGTAGAATTGCCCCTACATAATACCGTCAGCACAAGAAAAACAAAAACTATTGGAGCCTCAGATTTTCAAAATTAAAATAAAATCAACAATTAGCATGAAACTACACTAAATTAGATATTCTAAAAGACAACATTCAAAATTCTTGGTACATAATCTTAGAAAGAAATAAAGACTTTATTTATTTTTAAATTTTGATGTATGTTTTTAGACGTTTTTATTTTAAAAATTATATAAAAAAAGAAATAAAAAAATAATAATAATAATTGAATGTATAATCTTAAAGAATATCTAATTCATAAACAAACCGACGCAAATAAACGCAAGAAGATGCATAGATCACCACATTGGCCCTCCTATGTACGCATGTTTGTCTTCCGATAGCTAAACAGAGACAAAAATAAGGAGCTATTCCTTTCCTAAAACACAGATACACATGTCGACATCATCGTACCCAAATTTTCCCAAAAACACGCTTTTAATTAAACTTCATTGATTTCCCATTTAAAACGTGCGTTTTTCTATTTTCAACAAATGGAAAGAACGTAAGAGATAAAAGGGGTCATTGTTTGTCAGTGGCTGGACATTAAGTAGAAGTGATATGATAGGACACGCTTTTTGACGGCTCATTGCCAGTTCATGTCCATTTATGATCAGACGTGACATTCAAACGAAAGATCACGTGTACAATTTGCTCATCGGGGTTTTTTATCAGAATAATTAAAAATATATATATTTGTTAAAATAACACGAGTGGAGGAGAGTTTGTAAAATTAACTCAACTGTGTACATCACAAAATTAATATTTTTTAAATAAAAAAATAAATTTCGTGATTTTAAATCACAAAATTTTACAATTTTGATTTGAAATTGTGAAACTAAAAAAAAATTAAATTTAAATTCTGTTATTCAGAATCACAGATATCACGCAGATCGAGATAATTTATGTGATTTTGAATCACAAAACTTAAAAAAAATTTAAAAATTAAATTCCGTGATTTTAAATCACGACAATAACCCAATGGTAATTTAATAATTCAAAATCATAGAATTGATTTTTTTTTATTTGAAAAAAAACAAATTCTACAATTCGAGATCACGAAATTTTTGTACTGAACTCTTCCATGTTTCATAAACCATCTCCAAAGTCCACTTAAACTCAAGCCAAGCCTGAGCATAGGTATATTCAAACATGTACCTATCTTTCACTATTTGCATTATGAACTTCATCTTGTACGATGAGTCTTGCTAGACTGTTCTCACAAATGGTGTGTTATATCCAGATTCCAGTAATTCATTGATAATTCATTGATATTGAGCTAGGGAAATAAATGTATGGACCCCACATATTTGATAATATTCCAACAACCCAACCTTAGTTTCAATGTAGCTCGCAATCCCCACCTGCACCCCTATCCCTCGGGTTATGCTTGGACTATACTTTTCATATTCAAAAGTGTTCTTCACAACTTTATATTCACGTCATGCCACTCTAAATGAATACTCCTTAATGATTACAATAACATTCTCTTTATTCCTAAAGTTTATCCCAACAGTTAACTCCTTAATACCCTCGTCGTAGAATCGGCCCCATACAGATAGTGTAATATCTATAGTATATTGATCACAATTACCAAGTACACACTGCAAAAACTCAATTGACAAGTATCGTGATAGCATGGTACCACTCTACATGACTAGTAGACTGGAAAAGCCTGCTTCATCTTGCAATGTACATAACTTCGACAATGTTGTGGTAAGTGCATCCTTATTATCATCCTTAACTTCGTCACCATCTCCACCATCACTATTTGAAAGGACATCTCTGGCTCCCCAATCTCAGCCAAAATTATCTCCATATACACCCAACAAGTCAACCTGCAACTGTGGCTCAAACTACTACTTTGTCTTTGCAGTCCTTCTTGGCCTATATTAGGCCCTATATCGCATTCTTGCATCCCTACATTGTCCTGAACCCACATAATTACAAAGTGTTTTTGTCACTGCAAGTAATTCATTAATATACTCATTCTATTTCTCAATATACAACATTAAGAGGACTTCGTTGCCCCTAATTCCATGTCAAGGCCTTAAATTCCACAAATAGTTCCAAAAAGTATAATATTTAATGGGGCTTAAACAAAACCTCAAATTACACTCCTCATCAAACTTTATTAAAATCGTTTTTTAAAGTACATGTCCATAACTAAGCACAGACAAAGCTTGCACTATTAGCCCATACTGATAACAATCAACACTACTCAATTTATATACTCTTGTAAACAGTGGCGTAGACTTAAGTCTCGACTGATAATATCAAATGCTCATAGTTGTCGATTGTATCTAAAACAATTTTCATCATGCAAAATGTGATTGCCCCAATACAAAACAAGTTGTACAGAGTCTCATCTAATCAACATATCTTTACAAAAAATTATCAAGTAAAGTTAAATAATTGACCAAAAAAAATCCAAATATTATCATTAAGAGTTCAAAATTGGTCTAAATTGCATTCAAGTATATTCTTAAGTATAAATTAAATATATAATTTAAAATATTATTAGAAAAATTTTTGTATACAAATTTTACAAATATGTATTTTTGCATACAATCTTTTCTTTTGCATGCCTACTGAATATTCATATTATTTTTTTAATTGTTAGAAATTATTTTATTACTTAATAACTAATTGTTCCTATCAAAATTAATTGAAATATATTTCAATTTTCCTAAACAATATTTTTATTTAATATCATAAAAATATTTTAGGTATATTTAATGAAATTGAACTATTAATAATATTTATTAAATATTAGTTTTTTTACTACTTATATTTAACTAATTAAGGTATTGTATATCATACAAATTATTTGAAATAAGTTTCAGTTCTCCTAAACAATTTTTTTTATTTTACATTTTTTATTTCTTAATGATAAAGAGATTAATTAATAATTCAGGTAAATTTAATTTCTAAATAAATATTTTCCATAACAAACTCTTGTTGATATTTAATTATATCTACTAATTATTTGCTTATGATTAACAATTTGTCTTAATTCATATAATGCCTAGTTTATAGTCTAGATACAATCATAGTGTAACAATTTAACACAAAATATTCTAAATCATGACTGAATAAAAATTAATTAAATTCATAAAATATTGCAATAGAATAAACATAACATAATTTTATTAACCTATCGTTCATGGCATTATATAAACATAAACATGAATTTAAGACAAATACAATATGATTAAAAATATAAAAAAAAGCATTAAAATAAACTTCACAAAAATAGTAAATAACTTTCATATATGTGTTTTAAGCATAAAATTACAACAAATACAATATAATGATGTATGAAATAATCAATTTTATCCAATAATTAAACCATACCTTAACGTTCAATGTTTGCGCAAGAATATGGTGCTTTTTTTTCACAAATGAAGTAAAAATGAAAATAAAATTACAAATAACGTCGGACAAATGAACGGTGAAAATCCATTCAAATTACTTCAAATGTAGCAAAACGTTTACCAACAACCTACAGGTTAAATCAACCAATTTTATTAAGAGAAACATCAGAGGACATTGAGCAATTTCCAAACATAACAAAGCCGCATGATTTCGGAATATTGTACAAAGCAAGTAATAACCGTATTTTCAAATTACATATTGCAGAAATAATCACCATTTGAGCACCTTGTTTCCTTTTTTTTTTTTTTTCCCTTTTTCCAGACCATCATTTTCTTAGGATTTATTTGCAAGACCAGACTATCCAACGCATCAGGAACAATTCAAATCAAGACCATTTCTTCCCATCAGACTACCAGTAATGCCATAGACAATTCATTGACACCCAAATCAAAACCATTCACTCCACACAAAATTCTGATAAAATTTAACTAAGTGCAACAAAAATGGATGAGCTAAAGTGGCTATTTCAACATCTCAATACATTAACAAGCTAATCCATACCATACTCATGAATAAATAAGAAAAAAGCCTGAGAAAATCTGAGAAATATACAAAACACTTCCATTTAACCTTAATAAAGCCAATAGTGGAAAGAAGAACAAAAATTAGATGATCTAATTGAGAGATTTAAATTCAAAACATGCCTTCCTACTATTATAAATGCCATTGAAAGGAAAAGTCAATAAGAAAAATGTAACATACCAAATGAATAACTTCTCCAAGGCACAGCGAACTCACTGTCGGAAATCGGCGTCGATGGTGAGCGATGGAGCTTAAATCTGGGGTTGAGGAAAGCGCTGACATCAGTGAGAAGAAAGCGAGAGATGTAGAGGAATGGGCATCCCCTTTCCAAAGCACGGTGAATGCACTGTCGAAATCCGACTTTAATAGCGAGCGACAGAGCTTGAATCTAGGGTTAAGGAAAGCACCGACGGCATTGTGAAGAAAACGAGAGATGTTGAAGAGGCATGACGGCGTGTTCGGTTCCGGGTTTTTTTTACGGGAGACAGTTGCGAAGGAATGGAGCCGTGTTTGGTTCGGTTTTCTTTTCTTTTCTTTTTTTAACGAGTCCAAAAGCCAAGATTTCAGCTTTATGTCAAAATTAAAAATAGGCATAAAATCGGAAACACAGTTTCCGGTTTTAAGCCTGGTCTATTACCTGAAACGGGGTTTCAGTAATAGGAGTAGTTTTTGAACTCAGCTGCAAGTGCGACATTTTTTTTAAGAAATAATTACAAAAAGAGAATTTTTATTTCAAAAATCCCACTTGTTTGTCTTGAATTTATCCAACATTAGTAAAATTTGTACACTCTATAGGTGTACGAATTTATTTATAAATTATGAAATTATTATATTTAATTGAAAAAATAAAATTATTTAAATATAAAAAAGTACAAAGAGTATTTAAAGTAATAAAATAAAGAAATATCAAGGAAATTTGAGAAAAAGAGAAAATTCAAGACAAAAAATAGATTAAAAAAGTTAAAAGAAAGAGGAAAATTAAAATTTAAAATAAGATCAATGTGTGGTTTAATATTGTGCAAAAATATTTAAAGTAAAAAAATGATAAAATATCAAAAGAATTTAAAAAATAATAAAATTTGAGAGAACATATGAATATAGATTGTAAGTTAGATGAAAAAAAGAAAAGAAAATGATGTAAAGAATAGCATTATTTAATATAAAAATAATTATGTAAATTTATTTTATATAATTATAAATTTTTATTGAAATAATAATAATAGTATCAATAGATATCTTATACACTACTTTTCTAGAAGTTATACCAAATAAATCATTTATTGGGTTCTTCAAGATATGACGACCGATTTCTAAAATCTATGTAACGTAAACGTCTATTATGATAAATAAAATCTTTTGATAATTCTAATTCGATCAATAACCACAGCATGTGTAAAAAAATTTAAAGAATTAATTAACGTGTTGATGTACAAAATTCAATAAAAAACCACATGTAGATATAAATTTGAATAACTCAAAGAGGATCATCAAGTGAATATTTTATACTGGGTTGACGACTTGAAAACAAAGGAACAAAAGAACTAATATGAATTGCTAATGAATTATTTGAATATTTATTTTTTGATTCTAAACCACGAATAAGTAATCCCATTAGGGGAAATCCAATTTTAGAGAGGTTAGGGTTTTTAAGATCACATATAAATACAATTTTGTAGTTTATTATTAACTAGATAATGTTTTAATCAAGTCATGATTCTTTTCCAATTCTTTAAAATTGTGTAATCAATTTCTTGTGAATTTTTATTTTCCAAATCAAGCTATTTTGAAGTAGTTCATCGTGTTTAATTTAATTCTATCCCATCAAATCGGCATTTAATAATCAATTCGCGTTTTTAGAATTCTCAAATTAGGTTTGATTACATTACTCACTATTTTTTTTGTTTCTCTTGTGTTCATGATCACGTAGCTATGTTTTTAGCCAACCCCAATTTATAATTCTATGGAGTCGATTCATTGAAAATCGACTTTTGTAGAAATGAATTGCTTTGTGGAAGTCAATTGCATTAAATTGTATTCTTGTACCCACCAAGTTTCCTGACCTTAAATCACCAATTTCTTAATATGACAATGTCAAGACGAAATTTAGTCCATCCCTTAACCCTCCCTATCAATTAAAAAGTCTATGTTTTATCCTTTTCTTTGTTCAATTTTTAGAAATCACACACACACACACACACACACACACATGGGTAGAATGAGTTATAAAAATCTTCAAACATTTTTATGCTTTTTTTTTTTCGTGAAGAAAGATAGATATAGAAAAAGATTTTTTATATCTTCAAGTTAGATTTTTTGCGGTTTCCTAGTATACATATGAAATATTTTATAGAATGCATCAACTTCTACGAATAAATAGGATAAATGTGTGTATGTATGGAAAGTTAATTGCATATCTATACTATTTATATACTATATTATTAATAGTTTGGGATTAATTTGGTTCTATGTTGTGAATTTACAATAATGCCCTTACTTTAATAAGTTTACACAATTACTCAAAAAGATGAAATATACTCAAGTATAAATACTAATATATTATTACTGTTTTCTATAATATATTATCTACACTAATTAATCACGGTTAAAAGCCTTATAAAAACTTACTTGGACTTAACAGTAGATGGACCAAAGTACCGTTATTTTTATATTTTTCTCTTTTTATTACTTCTAATTCTTTCCCTCCTCTTTTTAATTAACATTTAACATTTTATTTTCTCTTTCTCCATCTTTTATCTTACCTCTGACTTCTCTTTCCATCTTTGTAAAATTATTTTAACATAATTTTATTTTATTATTAAAATTATAAAAAACAAAAAATTATAATTTACTAAAATTAATAAAATTATAATTTTTTAAATTACGCATTTATCGAGCGTGCAGTTTTTATTAGTTTTATAATATTTGTATACTCATAGCTAAGAGTATGCATGGTGGACCTACATGACTCTCTCACAGACTTATATTTATATATATATATAATTAAAAATATTTAAGGTAAATAAAATGCTCCACAATTTTGTGCCTAACATAAATGTTGCTATGCTATAAATAATTATGTGTGTAAAAATAAAATATGTATAATTTTTGCTTGAACAATTTACATAATATTTGAGGGTTGTAACTATATGGATTTTTCAAATTGTATGTTATTAAAAATATAACCTATGTTTGGTAACCTTTTTCGTTCTCTCTGTGTGCGTGTTTGTGTTTGTGTGTGTGTTTTTGGAGATTTGCGTTTCGTGAGGTTGGTGCTCTTGAGATTGGTATTCTGCTGGCTTGTATGTTTGATTTAATTTGTTAAGTATTTTGAGTATGTTAATGTTTAGTGTTTTTATTTTATTGAGTTTTTAGGGAACACTAAATATTTAAAGTATTGAACTATGAATAATTTGAGACATAAATTTGTGCCATTGATTGGGTTATAATATTGCACAAGTGAACTGAAGCAATGGGGAGGGGTTGGGGGGGGAGGGGACATGCGCTAGCGGTTAATGTGGAATTGTGGTATAAATGATAAAATATATACGTTTTTTTTTTATAATTAGCCTTTTCAGTAATTAACATTATATTAAACTAGTAAGAGCAGTGCGCTCTATACGTGTAAATTAGTCTGAAAATTATAGAAATTAGCATTTTAAACAATACAAATAAAATTATTTAAAAATTAAAGGTATAAAATATTTATAATAAAAATAAGAAACATCAAAAAAATTGAAATGGGAGAAATTTTGAAAGAAAGTATAAATTAAAATGATAAATTAAACGAGAAGAGAGAAATAAAATAGTAGAATAAATAAAAGAATTTAAAATAAGAATTATTATGTAATTTTACATCATGCAACTATAAATTTTATTGTCTAAATAATATAGTAAGATGTATTAAATATATATATATATATATATTGTGTGAAATTTATGTTCATTACCAATACTTCAAAAATAATACAAAGTATAATATTAGGTGGCGGTGCAATATCTGAGGATACAATGCACTTGAACACGACTTATGTTCCCACGCATACGCTGTCACATCCGTGGCCCCACACTGCAATGCCCCATGATGCGGCAAGCTCTCACAGTTGTTTATTTAAGCATGCGTTATTCGTGCGTATTTCTGACCTGTCAATTAACTGAAAGCAATTCAATACCATTTTCAGCCGCAAACGTATCATTCGGTGGTTCTACTGTACAATCCAACAATGTATGTCTATTTAGAAACAGCCCACCCCAGTTCTTCTCATCTTCTTCAACCAGCCAATCCAGCTTTTCTCTTCCAACTCTTTGCACAGAATTCTTCCTTATCTGCTATGGGTTTTGAAGTTTCTGTCATATGGCTGTTACAGCTAAGCTTCGGTTTCCTCTTCTTCACTTTCGCAGCCGTTTTCTTGGTTTTGTCAGTCTTGGCTTTGGTTCTCAGGCTGAAGCCGTGGTGCGGCTGCGAGATCTGCCAAAGCTTCCTCACTTCGAGCTGGTCTTTGGAGTACGACAATCTCGGCGATTGGTACTCTCATCTCCTGGCAAAGTCCCCGACGGGGACGATCCACGTTCACGTCCTGGGTAACGTCATCACGGCCAACCCGGCAAACGTGGAATATATGCTGAAAACGAGGTTCGAGAACTATCCCAAAGGGAAGCCCTTTTCTGCCATTCTCGGAGATCTTCTGGGCAGAGGGATCTTCAACGTGGATGGAGATTTGTGGAAGTTTCAGCGCAAAATGGCGTGTCTCGAACTCGGGAGCCGTTCGGTCAGATCGTACGCCTTCGACGTCGTCGTATCGGAGATAGAATCCAGGTTGGTTCCTCTGCTACTGTCCGCTGCTGATTCGAACGGTTCTCTCGACTTGCAAGACGTGTTCCGACGATTTTCATTCGACAGTATCTGTAGATTTTCCTTCGGGATGGACCCTGGGTGTCTGAGCCTCTCGCTTCCCGTGTCTGAGTTCGCCTCGGCGTTCGATCTTGCCTCGAAGCAGTCCGCCGAGAGGGCGATTGCCACGTCACCCATGGGGTGGAAGCTCAAGAGGTTTTTCAATTTGGGCTCGGAAAAGAAGCTCAAAGAGGCAATCAGATCAGTTCACGAGCTTGCCGAAGCGGTCATAAGGCATAAAAGAAACAAGGGCGGCTCGCCCCGCGAAGACCTTCTGTCTCGTTTCATGGGCACAATCGATGACGACGTGTTCCTGCGTGACATCGTCATCTGCTTTCTCTTAGCCGGGCGCGACACGGTGGCGTCGGCTTTGACCAGTTTCTTCTGGCTACTGAGCCAAAACCCCAGAGTCCTCATATTAATCCGTGAAGAGTCAGACCTTATAGTGGGCCCGGAAACTGACAAACCGGTGAATTTCCGACAGCTGCGGGAAATGCATTACTTGCAGGCGGCGGTGCACGAGAGCATGCGTCTGTTCCCGCCCGTGCAGTTCGACTCCAAGTTCTGCAAGGAAGACGACGTTCTTGCAGACGGTACGTTTGTTTCCAGGGGGACGAGGGTAACCTACCATCCATACGCGATGGGGCGGATGGAGCGAATCTGGGGTCCCAATTGCCTTGAATTCAAGCCTGAGAGATGGTTGCATGATGGGGTTTTTAAGCAGGAGAATTCATTCAAGTATCCAGTATTCCAAGCGGGCCCCAGGGTTTGTCTGGGCAAGGAAATGGCCGTTGTGGAGGTGAAAACCGTGGCCCTGTCTTTGATCAGGAGGTTTGATTTCCAAGTGGCCGTGCCTGTTCAGGCTCCCAAGTTCATGCCCGGCCTGACAGCGACGGTCAGAGGTGGCCTGCCTGTCGCTGTCCGAGAGAGGAGGCATTAGCTGTCTGTGCAGTTGCAGAGGACAAAACGGAGATTGGTGGTCTAAGGGACATCATGTGGGTCCTCAAAGTCTAATTGCAGCTCAATTCTGCAGGGATCATCCACACTGCCCACGCTCACAATTCTGGGATCAGGAGTGCTGGATTTTGTGATGCATCGACATTTGAACAAACCTCGGAAGTGGTCCTGATTCATGGGGTGCATATACGTCGCCCATGTTTAATATTATGGAAAGAGCAACCGACATTGGCGACGGAGTGTTGTACTTTGCTATTTCCAAGTGGTCGGGAATTCGGAGCAAATTAAATGACAAGTTGATGTATACATGAACATGCAATTTGCAATCGTGGTATTATTAACGGAGGTTAATTAAATTTCATATTCTTACGTATCACCAATGTGGCAGTTCAAATCAACTACCCCTAGATGTCACTACGTCCCACTTTTTTGCATATATATATAATATTTTATAATCATGTCATGTGAGACAAACACAATCAACTTATATAACTAATCTAGAAACTACATAGAAAAATATATACATGACAAGATTAAGAGTGTGCTGGGACGAGTTTATAAACTCCCTAAAATATCTTATAAAATATTTAAAAATTTATAAATCTTTCAAAAATATTTAACTTTTTTTTTTAATAAAAGAGTTTATAAGTTTTCAAAATAAAATGTTTGGAACTTTTATGTTACTTTTCAAAAATAAGTTAAGTTTTCTCAATTTATTTTCAAATATTTTATAAGTTACTTATTTATGTATAATAAAAAATACATTAATATCTTGAATTGTATTATATTAATAATATTTAATTCATTTTTATTATTATTTCACAAAAAAATTATAATTAATTATAATTATAAATTTTTATAGAATCTTATTAGATATCTCTATACAAATACCTTAACTTATTTTAAAAATAAAATATATAAATTTATAAATTTTAAAAACACTTTATAAGCTATATAAAATAACCTTCGCCAACATCCTCTAAATATAAATGAACAACTATGCATGGCATAATCATTACACGGGATACAGAAATAAGAAACATTAGCCGATGGAGGATTTAGAGTGGAAAAAATGCTTAATGTATCATAAAACAACTGTCCATGAAGATTGTTTGTCCCTGTATTTCAGTCTCTTATCTCTATTCCATTTACATGCAACTGTTGATACGTGAAAAACTTTCATGTAGTGATGCAGATACCCGGATATAAAATTAAAATGGGAGGGACCTTTGATCTAAGACATATGAAAGGGAATGGCGGATAATGGCAAATGCCAGTGGGGTGAATGATGCAATGAACTGGCCTTGAATTTGATGTCTTATTGATTCACTTGGACTTGTTCGATTATTTTACAATTATATTATTCAAGAAAACCTATCGATTCCAGTGTGGGTTTCCCGTGTACGCCTCGGATAACGTGGTCGGACCGCCCTACAGGTCTCGGGTGCAATGTGACAAAATCTGTTAAATTTAATTATTAATTTTGTCGGCATTATGGTGCTACACTTGTGCGGCATACACATATACATGCGTTGGATTTATGTCATCATGAATTTTTGACAAATTTGAATTTTATCTTCTATCATCAAGGTTTGAAGATATTATAGGATCTCAATTAATGGAATGCAATCTTTGACAAATTGGAAGCATGGATCATTGGTTCAAAGCAAGAAGAATCACTTGAAGTTGAAAAATATTTGACAATCACGCCTAAAAGGAAGTAAGGATAGAGGAGATTAATTTGTCAATTTTAGAAGATTGAGAATCTCAACCAAGAAGAAAAATTAACGAAAATTGTTATAACAGCTGATCGACAGGAAGTGACAGTTATTCAATTAGCCAAGTTAAGGAGATCTTGATTGATTGTATGAATCAGGAATTCAGAGGAAAGTCTTTTGAACTAATCTACTTATACAGGAAGTATAGCATGGGATCATTTAGTGAAAATTGGAGAGTGAGGAAAAAAAATACATTGAGTGACTAACTGTGCAGAGTGAAGAAACAAAAGAGTGTTGTTGCAAAATTTGATATACTTGTTCTTGAAATTGTGATTACTATCCTAAAGTCTTATAAGACTTAGACTACTCACTTTAGAAAAAGGGTATGGAACTAAGGGAGGTTTGGGTTTACTTAGTGAAAAGAAGTGGATCAATACCTAGTGGTGAACCTTGAAAGGTGAGAAAGTGAGGTTGAGTTTAGTAAAGAGTTAAGTAAACTGTTTAACTTGTAAAACTCTTAACTCTAGTCCTAAGCAAGAAACTTAGAGAATTGATCAAAAGAGCTAAAAGACAAGGTTAGAACTAAGGCAACAAGAACCTAAGGAAGACAAGAGAAAACAGCTCTACAAAAGTAAGAAAGAAGGCAGAATGAATGCTCAGAAGGGAAGAGTTCAATGTTACGAGTGTGGAGGTTCTGGTCATGTTATATCTCAATGCGCCAACACCCAGAAAAGGCAAGAAAAATCAATGACAACTACTTAGAGTGGGAAAGACTCTGAGCACCCCACTCTAGAGAGAATGACTATCATAATAGCTATTGGCCTTCAATAGCATAAGTCGAAAGAAAATTGACGTAGTAGTGAGTTCGAGGAGGAACTTGAGGAAGGTTTGTACTTTGAACTTCTGGAAACTTTCTAGCTAATGTACGACTAATGAGTCAACTCCCGGAATGAGATCAAGAAACTAAAGACAAAAATAGATGGAATCTAATAGGAAAACTCAGAATTAAGGAAGACTTACAAAGACTTGGAAATGAAAAAGGTTGAACTAAAGGAGATAGTAGGATAGCTAAATAGCAATTTGATTGAAAAAGGAAGGGAGGTGGATATTCTAAGAAAGTGGTAATAGAATACCTTGCGAAGTCTTGAAGCTGTAAAGGAGATATTAATAAAACTAAATAAATGGAAAGCAAAACTAGAAGATATCTTAACATTGGGAAGAACTAGAACTGACCACAAGGATTAGCTTTATAATGAGAAGAAATCTGTATTGCTGGATGATAGAAAGGGAATTAAATTTATGAAAATAGAAAGTGAAAAGTTCAGATGTTGCAACAACCTTCCAACAACCTAGGAAACAATGCCACAGTCCTTTAGCTGCTGCAACAACTCATCTAGAAAAAACATAGCAAAGGTCATGGAGATGAAAACAACTCAGGTGTTACTTCTTCTCACGATTGGGCTATCCTATCGCAAAGTTACACACCTTCTTGCAAATGATTAGGAAGCCAAAGGTGTGAAGACCAAACAACTATGGGTTAAGTAAGTGATCTCATGTGTTATACCTTATAAACTGCATTGCGCGCATGTAAGCAAGACTAATGATACTTCGATGTAACTGCTTAAGACATATGACAAGTAGTCGAAACAATCTAACAGAGTACACGCAAATAGAAGAAGGAATGGTTACCTTTAAAGATAGGAAAAAAGGAAAAGTTATAGGAAATGGGGTGCTGAATGTTGGGGGACTACCACATTTGAGAAATGTCCTACACATGGAAAGGCTAAAGGCAAACCTCCTTAGCATCAGTTAGTTGTGTGATCGGGAACTCTTCATGAAATTCACAAAGGACAGGTGTACCATCAATGACCTTTTGGGAAGATGTGTGTTGACTAGACGGAGGTTTACAGACAATTGCTAGTTGCAAAGTCGAGGGGCAAGTTGCAATAGGACAATAATAAAAAGAAGTGAATTGTGGCACAGGCACCTCAACTACCAAGCGATACGAGGAGCTCTAACACTTGCTAAAAGGGGACAAGGCATTTACAGAGCATGCCAACAAGTAAAGCAATAGAGAGAGCCACACTGATGGTTGCAACAACCAAACAGTAGAAGGACCTTTGAACTTATTCATATGAATCTTATGAGACTAATGAATACCGCTAACATTGGTGGAAAGTTTTACACTCTAGTGTGCATAGATGACTACTCTAGATACACTTAGGTGGAGTTCTTGAGATAAAAGTTAGAAGTAGCCAAGTTTGTTAAGAAACTGTGTCTGAAAGTTCTTACAAATAAGGATGGCAGCAATATACATCACACAAGGAACAATCATAGCGAGCAATTTAACAACCAAGCAATGAATGACTTGTGCCAAAGTCTTAGAATCATACACGAATTCTTCCCTTCAAAAACACCACAACAAAATAGTATGGTGGAATGGAAGAATCGTGCCTTGCATGAGATGGCAAGAGTAATGCTTCACTCCAAAAAGATAAGTATGAAATGGTAAGCAGAGGCCATGAATACTACTTGTTACATTGCTAACAAAATACACCTACAGGCTGTAATTGGGAAAACCCTTTATAAATTTTGGAAAGGAAAATGGCCAAATATCGAGTGCTTTCGCATTTTTGGAAGGTATTGCTATATCCTAAAAGACAAAGAGCAACTCGAAAAGTTTAACTTAAGGAGTAACAAAGGGATCTTTCTAGGTTATTCCACAAATAGCCAAGCATATAGGGTTTTCAACTTATGAACTAAGAAACTAATGGTTTCTATCAATGTCAAGATGGAAGACGAAGAACTAGATATATGCACGGATTAGAGAAAAGAGCCTGAAGCTGAGTCATTTGAAATTCATCATGATGAGGAAAAGTAGAACTCGATGACCTTAAGTTAGGAAAAGAAAGGTTATTGCAACAGCTGACAAACAAGAAAAAACTAACTCTGTCATATCACAAGATGACAGCACCATTGAACCAACTAAACAAATGAAAACCCAAGGGACAAAAAGGATAAACTATAAGGAGTTTGCTGGACTAAATTCCTTTATCTCTCAAACTAAACCAAAGAGCGTAAAGGAAGCCTAGCAAGATGACTGCTGGATAAAAGCTATGCAAGAAGAACTTCCTCAGTTTAAGAGAAACAATGTATGGTCTTTAGTCTTAAGACTTGAAAATAAGAATATGATTGAAACAAAATAGGTGTTCAAAATAAGACTGATGAAGAGGAGAAAGTTACATAAAACAAGGCACACCTCGTCGCACAAGCATACATGCTAGTTGAAAGGGTGGATTTCGATGAAACATTGCTCCAATGGTGAGACTGGAAGCAATCAGACTTCACATGGCTATGGCATGCAACCTCGGGTTCAGGCTACACTAAGTAGATGTCAAAAGCATCTTCCTAAATGGTTATCTAGATGAGGAGGTGTTTGTTGAACAACTTAAGGGATTTGAGGATCCAAAGTTTCCAAACCATGTCTATAATCTTAGTAAAGGCCTATACACCTTAAAGCAAGCTCCTAGAGCATGGTGTGAGAGGCTTATCAAGTACCTTCTCTAGCAAGGGTACAAAAAAGGAGGGCAGACAAAACCATGTTTGTACACTGTTGTAACATCAATATTTTGATAGCCCAAATATATGTCGATGACATAGTGTTTGGCAGGACATCCGAGCATCTTGTGAAGCAATTTCTAGAGGTAATGCAAAAGGAATTCGAAATGAGCCAATTGGCAAGCTCAATTACTTCTTAGGGCTACTAGTTAAGCAAGGGAAGGAAGAAACATTCATCTGTCATAATAAATATGCACGGAATCTAGTTAAAAGGTTTGGACTAGAGAATGCCAGAAATCTTGCAACACCCATGTCAACAACTGCCAAGCTAATGAAAGATAAATGTGGGAAGCCTATAGATCCCAGTACATACAGAAGCATGATGGGTAGCCTTCTTTGCCACATAGCCAACTGGCCAGACATAAGCTTCAATGTCATAGTATGAGTCAAATATCAAGCCTTGCCTAAAGAAAGTCACCTAAGTGCAGTAAAAATAATCATCTGATATGTAGGTGGGACATCTGATCTAGGACTTTAGTATTCTAAACACTCTAATTCAAACCTCATTAGATATAATGATGCTGACTGGACTAGAAATGTTGAAAATTGGAAAAGCACAATAGAGGTTTGCTTCGATGTAGAGACTAATCTAGTCTCATTGTACAGTAAGAAATAGATCTCTATATCACCATCCATGGCAGAGGCGGAGTACATAGCTACAGGGAGCGACTGTACACAGCTTCTATGGATGAAACAAATGATAGCTGAATATGGGATCAAGTAAGAAGAGTTGGTAGTCCTATGTGACAATCAACATGCTATTAACATGCAAAAATCCTATACAACATTCGAGGACTAAACACATCGATATCTAGTACCATTTTATCAGAGAATTGGCAGAGGACAAGGTTGTGACCGTTGACTATATTGCAACAGAAAAGCAACAGGCCAACATATTTACCAAGTTGCTTGACACAAATAGATTTAAGGCCTTAAGAAAGGAGCTGAGCCTATGCCTGGCATAAAATTTTCAACCTAATAGTGAGGCCCACATAAAGAGGAACCGAATCATAGAAGATATGGAAGGATTTGGTGACTATTCAAAACTAATTTGATTGTCTAAAAGTAGGGCTGCTGTTATGGTATGTCAGTGCAAACTTACCTCATTAAAATACAACTAAAAGACGTCTGGGATTCACTCTCTCTACTACAAAGAAGGCTACTTTCTCATTTCCTACCACTGCAAACAAACCCAACCACACACAAAGAAGTCTTGACCATCTTGGAAATCTATTTTACTAGTGTCCTAACAAAATGGGTAACTCTCCATCAGCCTCATCCTTAAATACTCCAAGATTCTAGAGTTGGAGCTGAACACCAACTCCCATCCCCACTCAACAGTATGGGTGACCTATCATTAGTACAAGGATCCTTTAAGTCCATGGAACCCGATAGTAGCACCAATCAAATGCAAGAGGAGACTGTGGAGGAACTTGGGTAGATAGAAATAGAACAACCCTGAACAGCAGAAGAGGATCTCTCCCTTGCTCTAGTACCAGTTGACCTGCCACTCAATATTGTCCCTCTAGAGATTGTATACCCAACACCACATCCAAAAGATGCATTGGAGTAACGCCATCAATTTGCATGAGGAAAAGGAACAAGCTACCTAGATCGATGAGGACTTATCTAATGAGTACATTCCTAACCTTAACAAAACCCATGAGGACATGGGCACAAAGCTTAAGGAGAAGAAAGGTCTTATGTAGCAGAAGGAAGCAGTTGAAGAAGGATTGGCAGTCGAAAAATGTAGTCGGTGAAGCAAAATGATCCACCAAAAAAATTTGATGTCTCATGGCAAACAAATATAGGTATGGCACTTCATACTAAGTGTTGAGCCTTTTGCAAAAATTGAAGTTGAGATAGAAAAGCAAGATAGTGGCCTTGAGAATGTTAGTCTAGGAGAAGAGTCACCTGTTGCAATAGGGGCTTAACAGTTGGTGGAAGAATATGCCAATGTGATTGATTTGAAACAATTAAGCCACAAGGAACTGCTAAAGATGACACCGCACCATCATTATTGGCTTAAGGCTCAAAGAGATCTAAATGACAGGCCTTTATGTAGTCTCAAGATCAGAAAGAACCTAAGCGTAGCAAGGTCGCTAATGAAGGGAGAGAGAAAGGGAAACGTGGCGTGCACATAGATGTAAAACAGGCACATGAATGGTTCTTCTACATTAAGACAATAAAGTCTCTAGCCACCTACTACACTGGTAGGAAGTTCGCGGCTGAGCAAATGCCACATTTGCCCAAGTATGTAGATCTTGGCTTTGTTTCTGTGTTGAAGCGACTCAATCTCTATGAATTGGCTACAAAACTTTGGGAATTTCATATCACACTGGTTCATGAATTCCACTCCAACTTGAGGAAAGATGCAGGTGTACTTGAGTCACCTTAGTTTGAGAAGGTGTATTTAAGACATGAAGTATTCGAGTTCTCCCCTAAACTAATCAATGAAAGATTGGGCTGTCCCCACGGTGGCTTTGAGTCTCCTTTTGGGGATGAGTTCGTAGCCATAATGAATGAAGTAGCAAAAACCCTAACTGGAAATCAAATTGATGTGTGGCCTATGGACACTAGATTGAAATTCGCTTCACTCACCATGACTTACTCTTTTCACTCAAAGTTGCCATCAATATCTGGTTGCCCACGGCAAACACTACCTATGTTGGGAAGGATATGGTTGCTCTGCTCTACTATTTGGGCACAAGGCGAGAGGTTGACTTGGGAAGACTCATCTTCAACACAATGCTTAGCCATGCGGAGTCCAAATCCACTATCACCAAACTCCCACATCCATGCATATTTACATTAGTAAAACTGAACTAACGACAAAGGTGTAGGAAATGAAGTTCAGTCTAAGGTTCATGTGAAGTGGAAAGATAGATAACCTGATGCCTGTTGCAACAACTCAAGGATAAGAGGCCAAACCCTCCAAAGTGCGCATCTCCAAGTCTCTATAGTACTTTGAGAGACTTCTCAGGGATATTGCCACCTACATTATTCAACTACATACTCAAAGAGCTACCATTATCTCAAAAATAGCCAGTCTATAAACAATCATGGACACCTTAGGTGAATCACATCCTTTTAGACCAGAGGCTGAAGAGGAACCCATCCCTGAAAATAATGAAGCAGGAGGTGTTGCAATAGATTCAGCAACAGAGGCTAGGCCATCCTATCCCCGAGCCTAACTTTGACAACATGTGGCATAAAGGGGGAGTCAGTTTGATGGTGGGAATGGTGGGCTTGATGGGCTTAGTTTGCTTGATGGTAATTGGATTGGTTTAAGGGGGAGTAGCCCTTCTTATTTTATCTTCTGTTAGATTTGTTTTGATGAGCTTGAATTAAAGAGGAGTATCCTCGATTATCTTTATCTTTCAATTGATTTTGCTACTATTATAAACTTCAGTTGATTTGCACTTTGAATGTTGGAGCAATGATTGGTTAATTTCCTAGACCATGCTTTAATGTATATTGTGCCATTATTTAGGGTTATGCCATATAATGTTAAATGGGGAGATTGTTGGCATTATGATATTGACACTTATGTGGTACACATAAATGCACCTCTAGGATCCATGTCATCATGAATTTTTGACAAGTTTGAGTTTATCTTCCATTACCAAATTTTGGAGATATTATAGGATCTCACTTTATGGAATGCAGTCCTTAACAAAGTGGAAGTATGGATCATTAGTTTAAGACAAGAAGAATCACTTGAAGCTGAAGAATCTCTAATAATCATGCTTAAAAGAAAGCAAGGATAAAAGAGATCAACTTACCAACTTTTGGAGATTGAAAATCTTAGTCAAGAAAGAAAGTCAACGAAGATTGTTACAATATCTGACTGACAGGCAATGACAACTATTCAATTAGTTAAGTTAAGGAGATCCTAATTAATCATATAAATTAGAATTTCAGAGGAAAGCCATTTAAAATGATCTACTTATGGAAGAATTGCAGAGTGAGATCATTTAGTGAAAATTGGAGCATGTGCACGGTAGCATAAGTAAGGAAAAAATATATTGAGTGACTAACTATATAGTGTGAAGAAACAAAAAAGTACTGTTGCAAAATTTGATGTACATGTCCTTGAAACTATGATTAGTATAATAAATTCTTGTGAGACTTAGACTACTCACTTTGATAGAAGAGTGTTTGAACCAAAGGTAGGTTCAGGTTTACTTAATAAAAAGGAGTGGATCAACACATAGTTGTGAACTCTAAAAGGTAGGGAAGTGAGGTTGAGTCTATTGAAGAGTTGAGTAAGCTGTGTAACTTATAAAACTCTTAATTCTAGTGGATATTTAAATTTGGGCTAGGCTTTTGCAGACGTAGGTGTTTGATTCACTGAATTGCATAACCAACTTAGTGTGTTCTCTCCCTCTGTAATTATTATGTTTGCATTAACATATCAATAGAATAGAAAGGTCACGAACAAGTTTCACCAAGTTTGAGTAGCACAATTCCATTGCAAAGGAGACTATTGGTTCTTTGTTGATACAATGGTAGATCAACGGTCTACTAAATCAACCGATACACACCTTCAAATTTTATCTTTTTTGTTTTCAAATATTAAAAATATATTAAGTAAAAAACTTATATAAAATATGAGTTAAAATAAAAAATAATATAGGGTGAAGTAATGCAGTTATTAAATTTCGTTTTTTTATATAAAAACAGTACATAAATTAAACATATATATATGCCACAAAATAATTTTAACATCAAATTTTTCAATGTTAATTAAAATTTTAAACATGCATAAACTTATTTATTTTAATCATTTTGTATTTTTTATATTTTATTCTGTTTCTAATTATTTGTAATTTTTATTTCATTTGATATCCTATTTAATTTTTTATTTGATTTTTTTTCTATTAAAAACAAAAAAAACTAAGTAGATTTTTCAGATTGTGCACACGGCATAATCTCCTGCACATGGTGTATGTCACCGCGTGCAGCATCGAACTGACTTCTCTTTCATATGCATTGTATCTTAATTAATTTAGCGTACGATTTATTATCCATACATATGATTATTCTCTTACATTATTATTAAAACTTTATTTAGTTTTTCAATGATTTTTCAAAATGTTCTTCATAACCAAATTGATCCATATGCAATCGCGGTAACTGTTAAGTGTGATTCATAACTAATTTAATCAACATACGTGAAGGAAGTAATGTTTCACTTTCAATGAGAAATATCAAAATATCTTTATTTTCTTTATTTTTTATTTTTTTAACTTTTTTTTTTCTTTTCTCTCAATAGAAATAGGAATTTTCCCTTTTACATATTCTCACTTCTAATTTTTTAATTCCTCTTTCATAAAATCTTAAGCATAATTTTAATTTATAAATAATTTTAATTTCATTATTAATATTTTAACAAATATAACATTTTTTATTTAATTATAATTAATAAAATTAATTAATCTTAGTATGCAGTTGTTACAAGTATATATTAATTTGACTTACACCGATTTTATTTTTTATAGCTTGCAGTCTTGCTCCAAATTGGGAGTAGTTAGATTTATTCTCTGTCCATGTTGGACGAAATGAAACGGACATTGCAATCACAATTTATAAGATATTTATTTATAAGTAATTTTGTTGTATTAGAGGACCATATCGTTGAAGCACATGTGATTTACTATTTTAACCAACACATTAAATTTATTAATTGATCAAGTCATTAACAAATATTGCAATAAGTTTTCGGAGAGAATGGATCAAAGATGAGTACGTGGGCGTGACATGGACCTTCTAGAGTAGGTCATCATGTCTAAATTTTAAATTAGTCTAATCAAAACATTCAATTAAACAATTTATATAATAGATCAAGTGTTCTTCCGATGAGCAATATATAAACTATTTATTATTTTAATAAGAGGTTTAGGTTTCATAGAGTGAATTTACTTAATTACCCTCCTTTCAATTAGGTTTTATTCTATCATTTTTTTCTCACTTTTTCATTCTACTAATTATAATTTATATTTATATGTTCTCTGAAATTTTATTATTTTTAAATTCTTTTGATTTTTCATTACTTTTTTATTTTAAACATTTTTACACAATGTACAATACATAATTTTCTTATTTTAATTTTTTTTAATTTGAATTTTCTCTTTTTAACTTTTTTTTATCTTTTTTTATTTGATCACTTTAAATATTTATTATATTTTTTATGGTTAAATAATTTTATTTTTATCAATTAAAATACAAATTTTTTTATAATTTTCAAGTAAAGATGCATACCCATAGAGTGTTTAGATTTTACTAGTTATACACAATGTCATAAATTATGCCTTAGAAAATGGATAATTTATCTGCTTCCGCCACCCGTTATTTCCTATTTCCTTCATTATTGTATTTTTTTTTTATTAAAATTTTCCGACTGCAAAGTTAAATTTCATCTAGATTAGCCATCATTAAACATAGTTGGGTGCCACACTTCAAAACTTAATATAACATTTTGATAATCACAATGCATAATTAATTAATGAAATCTTGACTTATGGTTAATAATGAATGTCACTGAATATGTTAATATAATATAAGGTATGTACATATGCATAAGTGGCAAATCATTGAAGAAAATTTTTATTTAAATTTCTTAATATAATTGCTCTCACAATTGACAGAGGTGCAGCCCACCAAAGTCTTTAAGGTCTCGAAATAGAAATTTGGCAATTTATTATAAAAATGATAGTTGCAACGAAAGGTGACAAAGTTGTCAAGTGTTGCGCCATTATTTAATTACGACATAAACATATGTGGCACGGATTATTATGAAAAGAAAAGAGAAATTAGTATTGGTTGATTATAATATTAAAAATTTGATGTGGACGACAAAAACCGCCCCACGTCTTCCATCAGCCATAACGATAGATTTATTTATTATGATGGATTTGTCACTCGTAATTGTCGGCAGATGCATGCATAAATCATGTGATCGTCGGTTCATAAAATTTGTCATTAAGTGTTAATGGACACTTCCTTTACAATCTCCCACATGAAGTTGCTAATTAATTATTATTGGCATAATATATGAAATTTTCTTTTTATTTTAAGGTGTAATCAAATCGAGTTGAAAGAGTAAAGTTAGGTTAAAAAATGAATTCGAATTTTAAACAATTTTAAATATCACACTTGTGTTAAGTTAGATCTAAAATATTTTTAAATTTAATCGAGTTCGAATTAAATAATTTGGCACATGAAAACCTTAAAGTAATTAATTAAGAGTATGACTACAGTAACTATCTGTTAATATAAATTATAATACACTCAAACACCAAAAAAAATAAAAATAAATATATATATATATATATATATATATATCGTAACATACGGCATCAACATATTTAAAAATTTAAGTATCGCCGACTTTTTGTTATTTATTAATTTTATAATTCAATCAACCAATTTATTTTTTAAAAAATAACAGAATACATGTATGTATATTTATATATTAAGTAAATAATGAAATTTAGTTACACAATGTGTAATTATTTAAATACCATAATTCTTTATATATTATTATTTTATTCTATTCCTTCAATTTTCATTTATTTTATTCATTTCTTAATTTGAATTTCTCTATTTTTAATTATATATGGTGTACTATTATTAAGGTTAAAAACATGATTTTAGGTGGACGGTGTATTATTCAAGTATTTTTTATATATTTTTTTTCATTCGCTTTTAATATAAATCTTATACTTTTTTTATACCTTTCAATTCACTTTTTATTTTTCTACTTTTATCATATACTTTTAATTTTAGATTAATTTTAACGCACCCATTTAATGTGCTGCATGATAAGCGGCATCAAAATGTCAGCTACTACATCAATTGTAATGATGCCCTAAATCTAATCATTTGATAATTAATTAAATGTTGGCTCCATTCAAGAATGATGCCATAATTAATCAAGGTTGAATGCCAGCCTTTTGTCCAACCACCATCCTCCTATGTTCATTCCTCATCTTTATGGTGCTGCTGCAGTTGGGTTGAACAATCGTTTTCTGCTGACTTAAAATGATGACAAATAAAGTGGCTTGGAAGTAAAAAAATTGCCTAAATATGAAGTAAATTTTAGAACTACATATTCATAATTTAGAACATCATCTTTTTGACGTGACTAGGTTTGAAATTTGTTGTCTTTCTTTACTACTTGTAATCTGTTTACTTTCAGTCAGCCGAAACAAGGGCTAAGCACAGCAGATTAATTGGTTGGGACGACTAAAGTGGTTGCAAGACCATTTGTATGCATCAGAAATGAGAAACGTGTTTTCCCAAGCCCAATTTCCTTCATGTTCTCATTGAGTGTGACGCGTTTTGCCGCACCAGCTGCGACATTGCAGGAAGCAGTGGCAGTGTTAATGATCCGTGTTAGGCACTCAGGCTTGGTCTCTCCAACACATCAAAAACATCATGCTGTCTGTCCGTTTGTTGCAGACGGAGATGGTGTGAGCAGACTATATTGGAAGTTCTGCACAAATGCAAAGATCTCAACAAAATAACCTGTGATCGTGGGGAAGAATACGAGGAATGTAGGACTAACTGTACACATTTGCTATCTATAAGAGGTTTTGATTTTCATATGTTTCTGTAAGTGAATCCCTTTGGGGACGCTCCGATAGTTTGAATGCCACGTTTCATCCTTGAGGTGGAGTTCAAATTAATTTGAGAGTGAGTGGGTGCATGTATGAAAAAAATTTAAAATATATTGGACGTGTAAGTGTGGCAACTGGCATATCGTGTTAAGCTTTAGCTTGAGTATCATATTATCCTATAAATGCACTAAACAACAATTTTGAGGCTTTGACCTTCTCGAGCTCTCCCACATTCTGCAAACCAACATCTCAGAGTCCCAAAAGAGATTTAGTGAGCAAACATGTAAAGAGATGAAAATCAAGAACAGCATTTAGAGATGTCATATCAAGATCCCACATTATACAAGTTATTCTCTACGTTGCTCAAGGACCACTCGACTGCAAGGAATATTCATTGCATGCATGCAGATACATAGTACATTAAAAGCAGACTTTTTACATGGCTTTATTGAGCTATAATTGAATTTGCAAAATGCAGAGGTAAGTATATATTAGCCCGAGATAATTAAGGAATAGCTCTACTCTCTCCTGGGGCTTCTTGAGGGGCCATCCATGTTCACCAGAAGAACCATCTCTTCTTGGTGGATAATTTGTCCAACTGGCTCATCTTTCTTTCTGTTCTCCATTCCTTGCTTCAGGGCTTCCAGCCGCCTCAGTACAAGAAAAAAATGTATAAATGCATGTGGCCTCTGATGTTATGGGCTATCAACGAATACCGAATGTTTGAACCAATATGCATATCGTTAGAAGGCACCATTGGAATACCATCATCTTTGACTCAAAACATAAGGATCACAAGGCATTACTTTATATCAGTGACGCGACCATGTAGACTCCATCTCTGTCGAAGTCCCTCCATCCCTTCAACTCCACTCGCTAAAATCAAGCGCCTTCAAGACCAAAAATATGAAAGAAAAAACGTTTCCCGCGACAAGATGCAATAAGCAATTTTATCTCGCGCTGTATGGACAACCTAGCATGCTAACAAATTAACTGTGCTCTATGTTCCTCATGCAGGTTCAGAGAACCACAGAAGATGCTTCAACCTAGTCAAATAATGCGCATTTCAAAATTCAGCTTAGGATGTGCTAGGACTTTGAGGAATCAGAACATTGTTAGAGATGAGAGATGCAGATATGAAACGCATGTTGCAGGACGATCCTAGAAGTCGATGTACTTCTGGGATCCAGCAAATACAGAAATGTTGACTGTAAACAGCCATAAAATTAGCCTCAAGAACCGGCTCTCAGAATGTAGTTGTGGAATGGGATTGCTTGCAGTCACATATATTACAACTATAGAGGAAGGTGAAGACACTACATGCTAGATGACAAAATAAATCATGGATAGTTCAGCATAACTTTCCAACAATGTTGCTTCTGATTCCAATTGATCACGCCTTTCCTTTGCCCGCTCTATAGGCATCGATACCCCTAATTTCCGCTCACTGTCTTGAAGCCGCTGTCTGAGTTCCTTATCCTATACATTGGAAATTCTTCAGTGAAGAGTTGGGGAAAGAAACTATTAACAAGAGACAGAAAGATTACACATGCAATTCATTTTCGGAACTCACCCTCCTCCCTGCACACTCCCGATATAATGCAATTTCATCTTGACAGTATGGTTCAATATCATTAATTTGTAAACCTATGATTCAAAAGCATTGAAAAAATGTTAAGCATTTCCCACTCTGAAAGAAACATTAAAGTTCAGTCTAAAGATTAGCTCCTCATCTGCAATCCCCTCCCATTCCCTAAAGCGAAGAAAAGAAGATCCGAAAGGTGGACTTACATGGAAGTAGATTCCGCAAAATCCCATCACACGAATCAACACCTTCAAGCACGTGAGACGCTATTTCAGGTGGAATAAGTGGTGAGGGTGGCCCCCATAAAAATGCAATTTTATGTCTAATAAAATATTGACATGTGAAATTATTTGTATTAAATATCAATTAAATAAATTAAGAATTTAAATAAATACAATTCTTATAATAAATAATTAATATTTTAATATAAATAATCTTAACCAATTAAATCATGTCAACTGTCAAATCTCGCTAAATTAATAGCCAACTCAAATCTTCCTAAATTATAAAGGATAAATATTGACATTTGAAAAATAATACTACATCAAATCAAATTTGATGGTTAAAGGAAAAAAATTTTAAGTCAAATATTCTCAACTAATTAAATTGTGCTATGTCATTAGATGAATATGTCAAGGCTAATTCTTTCACCACTATAAATAGGGTGGTCTTCTCATACCTACACACAACTTCGACACAATTGGAGAAAACAACTTGAAGGCAAGCAAGGAGGCTTTCAAGTGAAGTCCAAATTCTTTCCACAAGTCCTTTTACAAATCAAGGAAAATCAAAGACATTCATTTACAAATCCAAAGTGTCCTTTGTGGAGTTCCTCCAAGTTTTGGCATCTGATTTGCAAAAGTGGTGCTAAGCCAAAGAATAGATGTTGTTTGAAGATTGAGTAAGCTTCTAAGAAAATCAAAGTTGAGCTTCTTCTTAAAGTTACTCCAAATTTCAAATTTTGTCCTCAAAGGAATATCTGCGGCGTTCTTGGAGAAACTTAAGGCATTCATGGCGTTACTTTCCCTAATCTCGCATTTAATTAGTGTGTATTCAATTAAATTCCACAGATTAATGTGTTCTGGTGGCCAAGTTGACTTCAAGTATGATCAGGTTAGCAGACCTTTCTAGAAAATTGTTAAAGCTCTAAAATTCCCAAGTTGGAGGAAAAAATAAGGGGATTAGAATTAGAGGATTATACCCATAATTCATTTTGATTCAATTTGAATTCAATTTTATACAATTTTTCTTGTTTTATGTAAGAAATTTATCTTCACAGTCACGGTACCCTAAGTTGCACTCATGGAAGCATGGTTTACGTTCACGAAGGCAAGCGCGACGAATTCTACTGAGGGCTCACTCCCAGGTCCACAATCACAAGAGATACATTTTTGCCCGCGAATCAGTCTAAATGGACCAACCACCCTTTGCCATTGATGCCCTCGCCCCCACAGTAGACAAAGTTGCAACCATAGTTCTTATGTTTGTGACTAGGACATCTCCCTGCGAAACGCACAATAGGCCTTTTAAACATTAGGGCTCGATTTTATTCACTCCTATCTTCACCTTCACACATGAGCACCTAACTTCCCTATTTTCCCATCACTCACATGCCTCTATCCTTCACTTCCCACACATCCTTAGCCCCATCCTCAACCTTCCATCGATAGTGCTCCCTACAATTAAAGCAATTTTCAGGTCCTCCTTTCAAACAAACTCATGGCTGTTAATCCTCCCTCAACCCTAAGAATGTCAAGTAAATTCTTCTCCTATTTCACGAATTTCTCTTTGAATTGGTGATGATTCCATTACTTTTGGTTATTATAATATGATTTTTGAGATTTGGGGATATATATTGCATTTATTTTCTTAACCATTTAGAGCTTAGAAAGTTGTGATTTTTGGTGCTTAACTTGTAAAATTTTTGAGAATGTGCAATAAAATTGTATGCTTGTTGATGAACCTTATAATGTAGGTAGATCGTATCTTAGATTTTGGCACAAATATTGGGCTTGCAATTAGTGCATGCTACACGTTTGACAGAATGCCTCGATGAAGGGACTTAGCTTGGGTTCATTTGCCTTGTTTTCCTTCATAAATGATGGCTTGTGGCATGATTTTGACCTCCATTGTGATGATTTTGATGAAGTTTTAGGCTAGTTGATGTACTATTGTTTGTTTCAAATTTTAGATGCACAAAAAAGGAGCTACAACATTAGAGGCACGAGTTCATCTCGCCAAGCAACTGTGGATTACTAGTTCGATTAGTTGCAGCACACCGTTACTTATTTCCAAACTACTGTGTATTTATGGCAAGCCTTTCCTGACATCCCATTTACCCCCATCTATTAGCCACCACTAGCCTAGCATTACCAACCATACCCTTACATGTGTTTTAAGAGTTTTTATGAAAATTGGACAAAAACACCCCCTGCAGTGTAATCTTGTCTGTGCTTCGCAGTTCACCTCACGACCATGAACATCAGTGTTGCATTGGTGATCCCAAGTGCGGGTTGTGCATGGCTCGCTTCCTAAACGTTGCACCTGTAGCCTTTCCTCTCATGGTAGCTACTTGTGTTCTCATGGTCGTGCTCTTTGATCACAAAATTTTTTGGAATTTTATCAAGGTCAGTCACTCCTATTCTCACAACCCTTGCTCTGCTGTCATGACTGCCATGTCAATTATTCATCTTCCGTTAGTGTGATCACCAACTTTGCAGTTGCGAGCTCTTTTTTTGCAAACGCGACACCTAAAAGCAAACATCAACTTTCTTAAGCATTGGGACTATTTTCGAGATTACTCAATTTTCACTTAAATTTTATCTAAATGTATTCCAAACACAAGTGACGCGGACGTCCAACATGATAAAGAGGAGTCGCTGGCAATTCCAGCTGGGCCAATAACCAGGGCACGGGCAAAAAGACTTAAAGAAGCCATTAACGTCTTGGTGCGCGACATTCAAGAAGATGTCACGCGTGGATGCAAATTCGAGGAGCCCGAGGAAGAGCGTAGAGTAAACATCCTGAGATGGAGGAAGACTTGGGGACGAAGGAATAAATAGGGATGATTAATTTAATTAATTATTTGTCCTTCAACTTAGTTTAATTATTTCTCTTTTAATTTAATTCTGGGCCCAGTCAAAATAAGCCCAGTAGGAGCCCGCAGCCCAGCTAGGTTAGGGTTTTGGCACTATAAATTCATCATGTACCATCAGATTTCGGACAGAGAGTGTTTTCAATTAATTCAGGTTTCCTTTCAATTCCCTGAAATTGATTCTTTCAATTTCTCGTGAGTTTTATATCCCAAATCGAGTCATTATGAATTGGTTCGAGTGTTTCGTAACGTATCAATCAGCAATCGGTGTGCTGATTGTGGCCGTTCTTATCGGGTTCAATTCAATCCTACCACGTTGGGTCGGCGTTCTTCGCCCGGTTCGCGTCCCTGGGGTTATCGGATTCGGGTCCGGTTACACCGTTCTATCCGACGCGATCGTTGATCACGTCAATTTGGTATCAGAGCCATCTTGTATCGAATTCTAATTCGATACACGATCCGGAGTAAAAAAAAAAAAAAGAAAAAAAATAAAAAAAAAGGGAAATTCGCCGCCGCCGCGCCACCGCCGTTGCCGCCACAAATTCGCACCGTTCAACCGATTCACGCACCAATCAACCCCGCCACCACCGCCGCCGCCGGAGAAAACAAAAAAAATTCAAAAAAAAAAGAGGAAATCGCTGCCGCCGCGCCGCCGCCGCCAACAACCGCGATTCCGCCGCCGTTTCAGCCGATTTCCGCCAGAAAATCACACCCACCGAACCGCCGTCGAGAGCCCATCCCTTCCCACACCGAATCGCCGCCGAAGGAGGAGCGAATCGGCCGGAATTTCACCGCGAGCCGCGCGACGCCACCTGGAGAAATTCGCCCGACTCCGCCTGATTCCGCCGTCTACCGCCGTCGTTGAGGGCCGCCCAGGGCTTGCCGACGCTCGGGGAGTCGACGCCAGCCCATTCCGCGGACGAACGCCGGCGAAATCAGCGGTTTCGCCGCCGCCGCTCGCGAACCAGGAAAAGAAAAAAAAAATCTGTCGGGCCAGGGGCTTGATTTGGGCCGGAGCAATTTTTTGGGCCAAGTTGCTGACTGGGCCCAAGTGAGCAAAAAAAAAATCAAAAAAAAATTTCTGTTGGGCCGCGGTTGATTGGGCCAAAAAAATATTCCTATTGGGCCGAAGGAATTGGGCTGGACCAGAAGCTGCCACTGGACTGGACCGTCCGCTGACGTGGTAAGGCCGTGTTTGGTTTCAGTAATTCTGTTTTTTTCTAAGGGCCTGTTTGGCTGCAAACTTTTTATTTCTGCTTAAGGACCTGTTTGGCTGCAGAAATTTTATTTCTGCTTAAGGGCCTGTTTGGTTTCTGAAAAAAAAAAAGAAAGAAGAGGCAAAAAAAAAAGAGAAGAGAGAGAGAGGCCAAAAAAAAAGAGGCCAAAAAAAAAGGAAAAGTTTCTGAAAAAAAAAAAGAAAGAAGAGGCAAAAAAAAAAGAGAAGAGAGAGAGAGGCCAAAAAAAAAGAGGCCAAAAAAAAAGGAAAACAAAAAAAAAGAAGGGCCAAAAAAAAAAAAGTTACTTCTGTTGTTCATTGATTCTTTTTTAATATTATCGAGATTGTATCTGGAATATTGAAGATCGAGATAGTTGCTCATCTCGTAATTTTAGGCCATATCCATCGTACTGAGTGCTTGCATTTTTACATTTGAATCTTGAAACGATTTTGGAATCACACGAGGAGGGCACGAGAAATTGAGACTGGTGAGGAATAAATTGAGAGTGTGTGATACACGAGTGGAGGTAAGAAACGAGTGCAAGAGAGCCTTTACCTGAGAGAAACGAGGTTGGTGAGGACTTTTATTACTAACAATTACCTGCTATTATTTTTTTTTGTTGTATCACAGATTTCGTGATGGCCAGTCAATATTCAGGACAGGGTAACAGTCCTGACGAGACTAAATTCCAATTTGACTCCCTCAGTGATGAGTTGAGGAAGCTCACTAAGAGCGTGGAGGGCATGCAGGACCGGATGGCAGATGTGCACGATCGCTTGGGGCGAGTAGAAGCATCCCAAGCTGTAACTCTAGAAAGAGATGGATCGCTGTCCAGACCAGCAGGACGTAGAGGCAGTCCTGTGCCAGGCCGAGCTCGGAATAGGGATAGACAAGGGCATCATGTCAGACCTGTGAGGCCCGATCGACATGATTATGAGGAGGAGTATGGGTCGAACGAGGATGAGGACTGGCACGCGTACGACAATGATCCCAGGAGGCATCGTCGAAGGGACTGTGTGGATGACGAGATACCTAAGGGATTGAAGTTACAGCTGCCACCCTTCCAAGGACGATCTGATCCCGACGCCTACCTCGAGTGGGAAAGAAAGGTAGAATTAAATTTTGATTGTCATCGCTGTTCAGAAAGCCAAAAGGTTAAGTTGGCAGTAGTGGAGTTCACAGATTATGCGATCATATGGTGGGATCAGTTGTGCACTAGCCGGAGGAGAGCTGGAGAGGGGCCAGTGCGTACTTGGACAGAGCTGAAGGCAGTCTTGAGAAAGAGGTTTGTACCGAGCCACTACCATCGAGACCTGTATCAACGATTGCAGACATTAACGCAGGGAACTCGGAGTGTGGAAGACTATTATAAGGAGCTCGAGATCGCTATGATCCGAGCAGATGTTGTGGAAGATAGGGAGGCCACTATGGCACGTTTTCTGAGTGGATTGCACCGGGACATAGCTGACGTAGTGGAGTTGCAGCATTACGTGGAGATAGAAGAAATGGTGCAAAAGGCGGTTAAGGTAGAGAGGCAGCTGAAAAGGAAGGGTAGGTTCACATCCCAACCTAATACCGCTAGCAGATCCTTCCCCAGAAGAGAGGATAAGGCACCAATGACGAGTGCCACTCGGGCCAGAACTGCACCTAAAGTGGAGGCACCTAAGGTAACAACTCCTACTCCCTCTGGCTCATCTAACACACGAAACCAGGATATTTTGTGTTTTAAGTGTCAGGGCAGGGGGCATATTGCTTCGCAGTGTCCCAATAAAAGAGCTATGCTGCTGTCAGAAAATGGGGACATTGTGACTGATGAGGAGTGTGACAGCAGTGAAGAAATGCCCCCATTAGAGGAAGTGCCATCCGACGAGGAAAGGTTGTGCGAAGAAGGGGGAATTAATTTAGTGGTAATGAGAGCGCTAAGCACCCAAGTGAAGGAGAAGATAGATGAGGCTCAAAGAGAGAATATATTCCATGCGCGCTGCCTGATTAATAGTAAGACTTGCAGTTTGATAGTAGACGGAGGAAGTTGTACGAACGTGGCGAGTACAACGCTGGTTGAGAGATTGGCATTGCCAATGAAGGATCACCCTAGGCCGTATAAGTTATAGTGGCTTAATAACAGTGGCGAGGTTAAAGTGACGAAGCAGGTGATGGTGAGCTTCAAAATAGGATCGTATGAGGATCAAGTGACATGTGACGTAGTGCCTATGCAGGCTTGTCACGTCCTGCTCGGCAGACCGTGGCAATTTGACCGACAGGTGATATACAACAGATTTACTAATCGCTATTCGTTCTTATTCCATGGAAAGAAAGTCACATTGGTTCCCTTAACTCCAAAGCAAGTATACGAAGACCAGTCGTACATGCAGAGGCAGTTTGAGATGGAAGTCGAGAGGAGGAAGAAAAGGAAGGAGGGGTTAAGAGAGAAAGAGCAAAGGAAGGATGAGAGGGAAAAAGAAAAAAAGGAGTGCATGATGGCGAGTATGAGGGATGTAAGGTTGGCATTGAGTGCTGAGAAGGCCCTTGTGATGTTGATGTATAAGGAGGCCTGTTATATATCTGATGATGTCACATCCTCCCTCCCCTCTGTTATAGTATCTGTTTTGCAAGAATACACTGACGTGTTCCCAGAGGAAGTCCCCAAAGGGTTGCCGCCAGTTCGAGGGATAGAACATCACATAGACTTTATCCCGGGGGCATCCATACCCAATAAGCCAGCATACCGAACCAACCCTGAAGAAACCCGAGAGATCCAGAGACAAATGGAGGAACTGATGGGTAAAGGCTGGGTTCGAGAAAGTATGAGCCCGTGTGCCGTCCCCGTGCTGCTCGTGCCGAAGAAAGACGGACAATGGCGCATGTGCGTAGATTGCAGAGCTGTTAACGCTATTACGGTAAAGTATCGTCACCCCATACCTCGACTAGATGATTTGCTTGATGAATTACATGGTGCTACTATATTCTCTAAAATAGATCTTAAAAGTGGGTACCATCAAATTAGAATGCGTGAGGGGGATGAATGGAAAACAGCCTTTAAAACCAAGTTTGGCTTATATGAATGGCTTGTAATGCCATTTGGACTTACTAATGCCCCTAGCACATTTATGCGCTTAATGAACCATGTTATGCGTGCATTCATTGGCAAGTTTGTTGTAGTGTATTTTGATGACATACTGGTCTATAGCCGCACGATGGCTGAGCATGTTGAGCACATACGTAGCGTACTTGGTGTTCTACGACGAGAAAGCTATATGTCAATATCAAGAAATGTACCTTTTGTACTGATCATTGTGTCTTCCTAGGATTTGTTGTTGGTGTACAGGGAATACAGGTGGATGAAAGCAAAGTAAAGGCCATACAAGAATGGCCAACTCCGACGACAGTATCCGAAGTGAGGAGTTTCCACGGATTGGCTGGTTTCTACAGGAGATTTGTGCAGGATTTCAGCACCATTGCTGCTCCACTTACTGCCATAATTAAGAAGAATGAGAAGTTCAAGTGGGGAGAGGCCCAACAACGAGCGTTTGACACCTTAAAGAATAGGCTTACACATGCTCCTGTACTTTCCTTACCAAATTTTAATAAGGCTTTTGAAATTGAGTGTGATGCTTCTGGTGTAGGTATTGGAGCAGTCCTAATGCAAGACAAAAGGCCCATTGCATACTTCAGTGAGCAACTTAATGGAGCCGCGCTGAATTATCCTACATATGACAAGGAGTTATACTCCTTGGTGCGGGCCCTGGAAACATGGCAACATTACTTGAGGCCAAAGGAGTTCGTGATCCACACTGACCACGAATCCCTAAAGCATCTGAAGGATCAGAGTAAGCTCAGCAAACGGCATGCCAAGTGGGTGTCGTTCATTGACACATTCCCTTACGTCATCAAATACAAAAAAGGTATGGAAAACATAGTTGCTGATGCATTATCCCGTAGGTATAATTTACTGAACACGCTAGGCACAAGGTTACTGGGATTTGAGCACATTAAGGAACTTTACCAAAATGATCCTGACTTCAGTCAAGCCTTTGCGCTCACTAAAAAGTGTGCTTATGACAAATATTTTAGACATGAGGGTTATTTGTTCTAGGTTAATAGATTGTGTATTCCACGGTGTTCTCTACGAGAATTGCTTATCCGAGAAGCTCACTGTGGAGGACTAATGGGACACTTCGGTGTCACCAAGACTGTGCTAATTCTGCAGGAACACTTCTACTGGCCAGGACTAAAAAGGGACGTGGAGCGAGTCGTGGAAAGATGCATACGGTGTAAGGAAGCAAAGTCCCGCAACCAGCCCCACGGTATGTATCACCCTTTACCTGTCCCGAATACCCCTTGGACTGACATATCTATGGACTTTGTTTTGGGATTACCCCGGTCTAAAAATGGTAGAGATGCTATCTTTGTGGTCGTAGCCAGATTTTCTAAGATGGCTCATTTTATTGCCTGCCATAAAACTAGCGACGCATCGCATGTGGCTGACTTGTTTTTCAAAGAAGTAGTCCATCTACATGGTGTACCTAAAACTATAGTGTCCGATCGTGACGTTAAATTTTTGAGTTATTTTTGGAAAACCCTATGGGCTAAATTAGGGACTAAACTACTATTTTCTACAACTTGTCACCCCCAAACCGATGGACAAACTGAAGCTGTTAACCGAACACTCACTACATTACTACGTGCTGTTATTAGGAAAAATATTAAAAGTTGGGAAGAGAGCTTGCCGCATGTTGAATTTGCTTATAATAGAGCTGTTCATTCTGCTACTAATATGTCTCCGTTTGAAATTGTATATGGCTTTAATCCTCTAACACCTTTAGATTTGTTGCCATTGCCTAGCAATGAGCATATGAGTTTAGAAGGCAAAAGGCGAGCCGAGTATGTCAGGCGAATGCATGAACAGGTCAAGCAAAACATTGAGAAAAGGAACGAGCAATACGCCCAGCATAAGTGATGTAACGTAGATTCTGAATTGAGGCAATTCCGGCCTCCAAGAGAGGGGACTGACGCGAAGTCCAACATGATAAGAGGATTCGCTGGCAATTCCATCTGGGCCAATACCGCCCGGGCCGGCAACTCTCAACATGATAAAGAGGAGTCGCTGGCAATTCCAGCTGGGCCAATAACCAGGGCACGGGCAAAAAGACTTAAAAAAGCCATTAACGTCTTGGTGCGCGACATTCAAGAAGATGTCACGCGTCGATGCAAATTCGAGGAGCCCGAGGAAGAGCGTAGAGTAAACATCCTGAGATGGATGGAAGACTTGGGGGCGAAGGAATAAATAGGGATGATTAATTTAATTAATTATTTATCCTTCAATTTAGTTTAATTATTTCTCTTTTAATTTAATTCTGGGTCCAGTCAAAATAAGCCCAGTAGGAGCCCGCAGCCCAACTAGGTTAGGGTTTTGGCACTATAAATTCCTCATGTACCATCAGATTTCGGACAGAGTGTTTTTCAATTAATTCAGGTTTCCTTTCAATTCCCTGAAATTGATTCTTTCAATTTCTCGTGAGTTTCTATCCCAAATCGAGTCATTCCGAATTGGTTCGAGTGATTCGTAACGTATCAATCAGCAATCGGTGTGCTGATTGTGGCCGTTCTTATCGGGTTCAATCCAATCCTACCACGTTGGGTCGGCGTTCTTCGCCCGGTTCGCGTCCCTGGGGTTATCGGATTCGGGTCCGGTTACACCGTTCTATCCAACGCGATCGTTGATCACGTCAACAAGTTATTCAATTGAAAGCTCAATCACCCTTAATGTTAACAAATAAAACCTCTAATAATAGCAAAAATCACTCAAATGAGAGGTAAAAATCACTATACAATGATGAGTTATTATGCTATACTCTTGAGTATTTGTTAGTCCCTAGCAAACAAAAATTTAACAATACAGCACGTTCAGCATAACAAGGCAAAATTCTAGGATGTGGCAGCAGTATCATTAAGTTGGCCATTTTCTAACTTTCGAAAAGATTAGAAGAATACGAGTTAAGCAATTCCAAAATCATTAAAGGACGCAATATCCCTAAACCACTTCATCTTCAGTAAACATCCCTGTGTGTGTGTGTGCCACTCCCTGTCCTTTAATCACTCTAGGAACTTAATGGTCCTATTACCAGGTAAAGAGAATTGGTTTATGGATAGGTCATCTTAAGGGATCCACTCACCAATGTTCAAACAAATTGAAATAACAAAAGGCATGACATCAATAAGGCTTTATTGGTGAGATAAATCCCTCCTTTTTCTCCCCATTTAATCTTTTTTCCCCTCTTTTGTGAGCATTTCACAGGTTTTCTCAACTCTTTAGGAACCTTTTTATACAAAAGTGAATAAAGGTCACTGCGTACCCCTAATTATTCAATCCACAGTGCACTTGAGATGTTATGTGTACTAATGGTCAGTGACTATTTTAAGCGAGAATGAACAGAGGTCTCTACACAATTCTGGTTAGTAAGTCACTTTAATTAATGAAGTAAACAAATTTTCTTTAGCTCACTTTTCAACTCCCTTTTTTTCAACTCTCTCTCTCTCTCTCTCTCTCTCTCTCTCTCTCTCTCTATTTTGTTGCCAAGGAACATGAAAGTCACAAAGGACAATCAATATAGGCCTAGGTAATTCTAAAAATTCGCCTACATCATTTCTTATTCCTTTCATTATTTTCGTTCATGATCCAAATGTTTATGAACACATCAAAACAAAACTCACATTCCCAAACTATTACCTTCTTCATAGTAATAGTACTTCTCATGCAACCAAGCAACTAAGGATAGGGGTGGTGTCAATATGAATATGGGGATCTCATTGTCAATAAAACTTGCCTAAGAATTGTTGTATTCAAGAATAAATAAGGAATAACATAACCATCTTCACAACCAAGCACATATTAACTTTTATAATAAAGTAAGTATGATGGCCATAGACCTTTCTTCCCAATGCTACCAACCACCACATAAGGAAATAAGAGCAATCATACACTCTAAACATTCATCTAGGCTAGTCAATCAAAGAGGCATCAAAGAAGTATTCATTCCATCTATAGTTTAGTACATACCAACCTTCAAGAGGGGTAAAATCATAGAAACCACTACTAGACTTAACATGACCAAAATAAAGATACAAAGAGTATAAGGAACAACATAGGCTAATCCCCTCGCCTACACTTATTACATTACATTGTCCTCAATGTATCTACATCATAAAATAGTCATAATAAAACATAGAAAGACACAACTTAGGACAAGTGGGGGAAGCTCCAATAGCTCACTGGTTGGCTGGTGGATGGCCATACGGATTTGTCCGGTAGTGATAATCAATGTCCCTCTCATAATAGCTGACAAAAGGCTCATTCGTGTGGGGTATAGCTCAATGGTTGGCTAGTGGATAGTTAGACTGATTTAGCCAATAGTGATAATCAATGTCCCTCCCATAATAGCCAACAAAGTGTTTATCCAGGTAGGGGTATGGCTTATACTGCTGGGCTGGTGGTAGTTACTAGTTGGGGTGTATAGGATGTCTGAAAAGGCCTACCAAAAATATGCAACTGTCTGTGCCTAGAAATCAACAATGGTGTGCTATAATTGATCGAACTCGTGACCCACATAGCTGTCGAAGTGATGCATGCTCTCCTTCACATATCCGACTCGGTGCTCCACTCTATCAAGCCATTGCTCTATATCTAAGGTAGGGAATCGTTACGCCCTAGGCCTCCACCGACTACGTTGTCCTTGCAATTTAGTACATCGATATAAAATTCTCTCAAGAGCTATTTTGAGTTCAAATTTGTGAATATTATATAGTACTAGTCCATCTCCATTGGGCCACTAGTTACGTTAACTCGTGGTCCGTGTTATCTATCATTTTAATGCCCCATTCAATAACTACCGTCGTATAAACCATGTTATGTCTATATCTATCATGCGCCTCCTCAAACATGAAGTGAACGACATCATAGAAAGCTACTTGGCAAGATGAACTCACTCCTCCAATGTTGTAGCTCTTTTTCGTACACCTAAAATTTGAAACAAACAACAGTACATCAACCAACCTAAAACTTTGTCAAAATCATCACAATGGAGGTCAAAGTCATGCCACAAGTTATTGTCTATAAAGAAAAAACACAAGGCAAACCAACCTAAGCCAAGTACCTTCATGAAGACATTCTCTTAAACACCTAATAGGCATTAATCCCATGTGCCATATTCATGCCAGAATCTAAGATTGGGTCTACCTAAATTGCAAGGTTCATCAACAAGCATAGAATTTCTCAGAATATCCTCAAAAATTTTACAAGCTAGGCACCAAAAATCACAACTTTCTAAATCCTGAGTGGTCAAGAAAATAAATGCAATATATATCCCTAAATCTCAAGAATCATGCTATAATAACCAAAAGCAATGGAATGCTCACCAATTCAAAGAGGAATTCGTGAGATAAACAAAGAATTTACCTAACATTCTTAAGGTTGAGGGACAATTAAAGACTATGAGCTTGTTTGGAAGGAAGACCCAAACGTTGCTCCAACCGTGGGGAGTGCTATTGGTGGAAGATTAAGGACGAGGCTAAGGATGTAGGGAAAGTGAAGAGTAGAGGCGTGTGAGTGCAAGGAAGAAGGGGAAGTTGGGTGCTCGTATATAAAGGTAAAGACAGAAGTGAATAAAATCGAGCCCTCGTGTTTGAAAGGTTATTCATACATTTGGCAGGTGGATGTCGCGGCTACGAACATAAGTATTGTGGTTATGACTTTGTTTGCTATGAGGGCGAAAGCCTCAGCGATAGAGGGTGGTAGGTCTATTGAACTGATTTGTGGGTGCAGATGTAAGCCTTACAACTGCAGAAAAATATTCTGTGACTATGAACTTGGGAGCAAGCCCCAAGCAAAATCCATCACACCTACCTTTGGGAATGCAAACCATGCTTCTGCGAGTGCAACTTAGGGTGCCATGACCACAAAACATAGGTAACAAACTTGGACAGAATATCTTGGGTGTGAGCTCATGAATGTAGATAGTGTTCTCGCAAGTGCAACTCTGTGTTCCACGACCATGTTTGTGGACAACTAAATTGAGCAAAATGTCCCCAAGGTTAGTCACCAACAAATCATTAGATCATCACCCACCAATATAGTTTCCTCCATGGAAGGCTTAGAATCAACTAAATATGTGCACAGAAAAAAATAAAAAAAATAATTTTAATAAATATATATTTAGATAAAGAATATTCTAAACTAAAAGGATAGAATTAATAAACTAAATGCACTATCATTTCTTCTAAACATCTTGTGATCTTCAAACAATTATGGTCTTCGATATAATTACAAGGGGTAAGCGCTATAGCTTGTTTCCAATACTCAGCAGCTTGATCAAACCAAGCCTCTACAATTTCAGAATCTCCTTGGCGAATGGCCTATTCTCCCCAATCGAAATACTAACCAATTTTTGAAAACCACATTTGGCTATCACTATTTTCTAGTTAGGTGAGCATATTGCATATCTTGCTCTCAGAACCAAGAGATACATTTCAACAAACATAAAGTAACCACTTTTTACCTGTCAGTATTACAACAAACACCCATAAAACAGTAACTTAATGTGAACAGAGAAATGGCATGCAAAATACATTCATTGGGATAGCTTTGTTATAGAACATAAAATGCTCTACAAAAGGCCTATGACTCATTAAAATATCTGGGATAGAAAAAGTACCAATTTTTAACCAGTTTGTATGCTAGAATTGAGGGAGAAAGATTTCGGCGATGATGGAGCAAATATCATGGCCAAACAATTAACTCCCAAGAACCTGCCAATGAAATAAATTCACAGCCAAATAATTAAAGCCATAGATTGTGTTTGTTCTACATTAGGCTAGGGGGATTTTCTATGATTTGAGTGGGATGAAAATTATGTTCAATTGTAAAATTGGGATGAGTAAGAAAATTATTTTTATATATATTTAATTTAATATGTAATAATGTTTGAATAATGTGAAAATGAATATGAGTAAGAAAATTATAAGAATAAGTGTTGATTTGATTGTGAATAAATATAATGATTAATAATAATTATTTAGTTATGAAAGATATTGAGGGAGAAATTTGAATTTGAATATGAATAAATTTTATAAGATAAAATATTTTATTTATAAAATTTTTAAATAAAAATGAATAATTTGGAACTAAACAGAGCCATAGAATCTGGCCAATCGGCAATATTGTGAATATTCGAACAATTTTCCCCCAGAGAGGAGTTCTAGAATTGCAAATTTTCTTTTGGCATTCAGCTTCTCAGCCAAAGACATCCCTTTTCCAGAGAAAATGGCATACTTCATGCAAGCCCGCAGACAGACCTGCAAGCATATTTTAGTATTGCACAGTCACAGTCACAATCACAGTTAAAGCAATTGTGAATAGATAGGGCCGAGTGTTAATTTTAGAGCATCGAAGGAAAGACGAAAATGCCATTTCACTCATTGTACATAATAAATAAAATAAATTAATTCCACCCAAAATTCCAAACACCAAAGACCATTCTCATACTAGGCCCAAGCCCAAGAAACAAGTCCTAGCAGCTTGTGCATTAATTTGTTTTGGGCCCAAGCTCCTGCAAGGTCTGTCTAGTGGCACTTGAAACCCTAACTGCAAGCATTAATTTTCAATTCTCCAATCTAAAAAGTGTCATCCTCCTCTGTAAAACCATAGTGGGTCCTGCATTTCAAGCGAGACGCTTCTCTGTCAAACCTGACAAGTAAGCTTTCCCTTACTCTCGTTGATTTATTTCATTCGTGTATGTACAGGATAATAAAGACGTTACATGGAAATTTTTGGGATAGAATTTTGATTTTTTTATTATAAGTTGAATAGAGATGAAGGTCATGGCAGCATATCTATTGGCAATTTTGGGGGGCAAGACCTGCCCCTCTACCGATGATATGAAGAAAATCCTTACCTCAGGTTTGTTTTCCTCTCTCTACTGTGAATTTTGTTCACACGAAAACATCGGCTATGTTTTTGTTGATAGTTTTGGTTATTCATTAAGAATGGATTATTTGTAGTGCTATCATCTCTCTTATTTGAGCAATTAGCTATTATTAGTTTTGAACTTTTGACTTTATGATCTTATAGGTAAATGTGGTGAAGGGGATGGGAATATATGATAATGCAAGTTAATTCCTTACGAAGTATTCTGTTTGGTGGCAGTGAACTGACAACCTATGATTGGTATTTGCACATGATTGATTTACTGAGGATTTTCTTTAAAAGCTGTGTGAATTCTGTCCCAATTCTGCTTCAAACTAGAAAATTGGGCTAACACTCTGCAAATGTCTTTGTTTTTGAGCACAGACCTCATATCGAATTCTTCTTAGCATTGTTATCGCTTTTGTGTTTTAGTCCCATTTCAATATAATAATTGATCAGGATGTTTGCAAGAGAAAAATGTGGATAGTGTGTGTTAACTTAGATTGAAGTTGCTCATATTATTAAGTGTTATTGGGCAAAGTTGCGGTTAAGTTAATAGCTGGAAAACTGTTTTCATCCTAAACTAGCAATTGGATTAGTCGCCAATAGACTCTTCCATTATGACATTGGGAGCATCTTCTGTCGTTTCTTTTGCCTTTCTGTGGGTGAAGTTATTAACATTTGATATTAAATGTCATGTTGATTCTTGTTGAGATATGCGATTTTGGAGTATGTTGTGTTTGATGGTGGGTTAATTAACCTCTGTTGTGGTTCAGTTGGGGCTAAGGCTAATGAAGACAACATTGACTTCTTGTTATCTCAAGTCGAGGACAAAGATATTACTTAGTTGATTGCTGCTGGAAAAGAAAAATTGGCTTCAGTACCTGCAAGAGGTGGCACAGTTGTTATTGCTGCGCCAGGTGGGGGTACAGGTGGTGGCGCTGCACCTACTGCAATTGCTGAGACAAAGAAAGAAGAGAAAGTAGAAGAGAAAGAGGAGTTTGATGAGGTGAGTGTTGTGATGCTCTGCATATGTATCATTTCGATACTGTATTGAAATAAGGGATATTTCAATGCAGCCTAACTTACCTGTTTGCTTCTGTTGTAGGACATGGGCTTCAACCTATTTGACTAAAACGTTGCAAATGTGGTCGTATTAGGGACAACCATTAGACCATGGATTTTTGATCTTCTTTTCACTGTAGTAGAGAATTTTTCCTTAGCTCTAGGTTTACTCAACCAAAGAAATTGAGATCCTGAAGATGTAATTCTCAATTATTTAGTGGCTAGCTGGTTTCCAAAATAGAGGATTCGATGTGTGAAGAAATGCTAAAGCAGTGTTCTCGGTGGAAGTCTATTTGCATATTCTTGGTAGTGAGATGTTGAATTGAATTTGGTAATATTGTTGTCTTGTTTGATTATTCATAGTAATTACAGCCCTGTTAAAATAAAAGAAAGAAGTAACATGATTTAGAAAGAAACAATTCTATGTGGAATTAATCTAGAGGAATGATTGCAAAACCACATTGAAAAATTGGACAATTGTAACAAATTTTTATTCCGTGCGCCAATTTTTTACCAGCATCAGGTCCATTGATGCCAATGCATTCCTGATTGAAATATTTGAAGAGGTATAACGTATAAGGTTCTTCTTTTTCGCATTCTTATAAAAGATTTACAAAATCTCTGCAACTAAAATTTCATGTGTCAAAATTGAACTTTAACAAGGGGTGAAATGACTGCTCTCAAAAGAAAGCCTTACTCTATGGGTTCTTTCAGCCCAAAGAATTATTAGAATGACAATCATGATTTCCCTAACCCGAGTATGTCTTTTAATAAGTTGATCGTACACAACTGTTGGCATTTAGCGAAGAATAGATTTGATTAAACTAATTGCATCATTGATTATTTGGTCATTATAGGGCATCACAACACTAGCTTCTCACGTCGAGGTTTAGGGGATGCTGCTCCTGCAAGTAGTGCATTCGCAGGTGACATGTCATCCTTTTGATTTTTAGAGTTCTCTTCTTTTCTGTTATATATATTTTTCTCTCATTGTACAAAGTAGAATGGAAAACATATGAGTAAACCTCATTTCTTTCTTATTTATTTTATTTTTTCTCCATTTCTTTCTCTTATAATATCATTTCTTTTTTGTTTATTTTTATTTTTGGTTTCTCCTTTTAAATAAAAAATTACAAAATAAATTTTAAAGAAATAAAGAAAAATGCAGAATCAAAAAACAAAAAGAAAAAGAGAAAAGAGAAAAAAAAATAATGGTAAATGAAAGTATAGGAATGAAAAAACTAACACTTGTCCCCATTCTATCTATTACCAGAACAGTGATCTTGAGAGTTGGTATGCTAGACCCAAATCACTCTCTATGAGGTCAAATCAATCACAAATCAGACCCACAAAGTGACTAAAAGTTTACATTTGACGAAGGAACAACTTTTATTTATTTATTCACTTTTTAACGGACCTAACATTTAGACAGTAGAAAACCATAAAACTACTTTACCGGTTATTTATTTGTTTACTTATGTTGCAAAAGAAATCTTTAATAACAAAAAACTTAGTCTGTTGTAACTTTTAGGGATATAATCACTTGTATTATTTTCAACCTAAATATGTTTGTTTACAAGCCAAATATTTTTGTCCTAATTAATTATTACCTTTTGCAAGTCAATCAAGAAATTGAGTGCTGCTGCAGCTAGCCAGATGTATGCCTTCGTATCAATCCTTCGTTCCTACCATGTCTATATTCCTTTGACAAATCTTTCATATCTGAATCCCTATAGGTACCTGACTTTAAAAATTGAGAATATATCTTACTTCTAAATGCCATTGTTGCCAAGATATTAAATCAATCCTTCATCTTTTCATCTAGGGCGAACAAGTGACTTATATTTGAAGTCTGTTCTCTAGCCTTTTTTATATCCCCCTCCCCAATATTGCTAATATAAACATGCTTGTTAACTTTTGAAAATTCTCTTCTGCCACTCTCCCAAATTATATATTAGAACTCTTATTCCCTTACTCATTTTGTGGTTCTTGTAGACAGAAAGAAATGATACCATTCACATGACACAAGAAGTTTTCATGACATAAAGTTATGTGGAAAATTTTTAATCATTTGCAAGTACTATATGAAGTAAAAAGTTCAATAGAAAAAATTGGCCATGGGACATGGAAGTTGCACGGGCTCTTGGATTCCACTTCTCATTGAGCCCCCCAACCCTTTCATTCCCAGTATTTTGGAAAAAGTCAGCTGCAAGTTGTTTGAAGTTAAACACAGATGGTCCAACTAAAACTTTTACAGGTGCAGTGGATGATAGTCGAGTGATTCGTGACTCTGAAGGCAACATCGTTATGGCCTTTTGAAGAATACATTGGAGATGCTACCAAGATGTTCTCTGAGATGTGGGCTTTGGTGAAGGGACTGGAATTAGCTTTGTACACAAGCCTCTTCTCACTTTAGGAAGAGTTAAATTCTCAAGCAATCATGAACACTATTTCTTCCTCTTCGCATGGACACTGATCATTTCAGAGTATAATCTTCAAAATCAACAGAATTACAAACTAAATTCAAGTTTATATTTCTCACATATACAGGGAAGGAAACGTTGCAGATTTCTTTGCAAACCAAGCATGTTACACTTGTAAATCAGTCGTGTTTGATTCTAACCAACTTCATAGACATGCACTTGACTTAATCAAAATGGATAAACTAGGCCTTCCCATCTTTCAGTTTAGATGATGCTAACCTTTTTCTCCTTTTTTTGAGTTAGGATTTCTTATACTCTTATTAAAGAAATAATAATCTTTATTTTAATTTTATTCAAAATGTTTATCCTACTCTTTCTTCAAGTTTTTTATATACATATTAGGGGTCTTACTTCAATCCGCACTCATAATGATGTTTTTATCAAAAAATAAAAAAATGTATGCCTTCATATTATTTTCTTTCCTAGCATATTTAAATTGACGTTAGATTGTTACAATTAATCTAGACAATAAACACCATATCGGAGCTAGCCAGTGGCTTGTCATGCAGTGGTTGTCTCTGTCCTATTTACATGCACTTTGCCGACTTCTTATGTAATGACATGGACCGAAGGCAATATCGACTTACAGATAACAAGCTAGCTCGTCACTTCAAAAGTTCTCCTTGTCGCATTTACACTTACTGTAATAAAATGTCTCAGATATCAGAAAAAAAGCAGTATAAGCACTAAGTATTATACACGTAAGTTCAATTTTTAATATATATATCTGATATATCTGTTTACTAATAATAGTCCACAAAAGTATCTGGGCAACTTTCATCAGTTAGAGCCTCCCTACTGAAAGGAGGTACATAAGGTGGAGTTGTGCATCTCAACAGTGCCCAATTCACTCCTTGGAAAAAGGGGTGGTTCTTGATGGCTGACGCACCCTTGGTTGAACCGATTCTCCTGCTCGAATCTTTCACCAGCAACTGCGCTATCAAGTCCTTGGCCCCGGCTGGCATGGCGGGTTCCTTGGGGAACTCGAGGGCTCGAGCCACGATATTAGCCAGGGTCATCTCATGGTCCACCCCACGAAACGGTGTCACACCATAGAACAGCTCAAAAATGAATATTCCCAGAGTCCACCAATCTACTGCACTACCATGTCCTTCTCCAGAGACTATCTCAGGTGCTAAGTACTCGTGTGTCCCAACAAATGACATGGACCGGACATCAATGGGCTCAGCCACAAACTCCGGCCCTGGCTGGTGGCTGGTCTTCTTTTTATGCCTGCGCTTAGTGTGGAAGCATGACACGGCGGGGACTATGCAGTTGGGAAGAATGCAGGAGGTGGAGGCAAATGCAGGTGGGTCGAGGGCGTACTCTTTAGATGGTGGGGGTGCATTGGGTTGATTTTTACTGGAGATGACTTGAGCTGGGGTGGAGGTTGAATCATCGCATCTTAGAGAAAGGTCGAAATCAGTGAGCATTATATGGCCATCTGATCGGACTAACACGTTTTCAGGCTTGAGATCACGGTATACAATCCCCATCATGTGAATGTATTCTAGAGCTACCACAACCTCGGATGCATAGAACCTGGTAGGCAATACAAAGAAACAAGTAACGAATTAACACAATGATCTTTGCACATGAAAATAATAGGTACGAACTTAATTTACTAAGAAAAAGATTGAGAGATCTGGTTTAGACCTTGTGACTTATTTGATCAGTTAATGTCGAGCCAAAACACATGGAAGCAATACTTAAAAGGGTACAAACTAATTTACTAAGAAAAACTTGAGCAGAGATTTGGTTTAGGCCTTATGAATCATTGGTTCGTTAGAGTTCAGCCAAAAGACAGGGCTTAATTGTCAATTTACTAATGAACAAGCCAATTCATGCTGAAACTACAGCAAACAATATTGTCCTAAGCATGTATTACAAAGGATCATTATATTATTACCAACACATATTCCATGATATCGTAAGCACTCCAATTAAGTGTGAATCATATGAAGAAGGGGCCAGTGTGTTTCCCCCTTAGTGAACTACATAATTGTGGGTTGTCTAGGGACCCCTCCTCCAATTGAAAATGAATATTTTTTGTCAGAGAAACGAAGATAAGAGGTGGGATCCTTTGCCTCTAAATTTCAACACTTAGTGTCGATATTATTCCTTTTTGTTGTCTTCCTATGGTTGCTTTCTGGACCTGGTATGGAGTCCTTTCCACTGTTTAGCTACATGCACTCAAAAAATAAAAGCGCAGGAAAAATGTTGATGCAGTATCGTTATAGAAATTACAATGCTCAACCAAAACAACAACACACAACGTATAATTCAAATTATTGAGCCAATTCAATCCCTTTCCCGACAAAGAAGTGGAAAAGATGATAAGGATACATGGCCACCAGTAACGTAAGATATATGGCCAGCTAACATTTTATAATCTTGAGTACAATTGGTCTACAAAGATAAGAACTACATAGGGTTCAATTCAAAAATATAAATAGCTGACTAAACATCCATTAGGCTGACTGCAGGCAAGAAGTCTTGTGATCAATCATTAATAATAAATAGTACTTTGGTGCAATAATCCATCATATATCTTGTCATAGAGTAATCTTTAATTGTCTCTATCCATGGCGATGCTATGAAATAATATAAGCAAATTGCTAACTTAATAGATTAATCGAGGTCAAGAAGAAGCTAATGACGCCAATAACCTAATGTTTATCGAATAAAATATCCAATCAAGAACAACTAAGATCCGGAGTGTCGTGTTCCATCACCAGTAGACACATTAAGATGAACAAGTGAAGTTCAAATCACTTCATTCTTCTATAGGCAACACAAGAACCCTTCTTCTTGACCTAGCTAGAAGCCACATTGTCCCCATCTTACTAGCTTCACTAGCATCACCATCTCATAATTGCTAAATTTCCAATCAAGTACGGGCCACAAAATAATTTTCCCAATCAAGAGGGGTCCATGAGAATGGTGAAACATTCACAAGAAGATAGAATCCAACAACTCTGGCACAAGTTAGCATCCACAGGTTATTGTCATGTTTGGCCCTTTCCCCTCCTTTCAAGGATAATAATTAATAACATATAATTATTGGTAACATAGGGGACATAAACAGATAATTCTCCCAAAAGTTTGCTCCTTTTCACCGTGAAGAATGCCTGCCTTGGATTTACAAAATTAGAAAAGCCCATAAAAAAGTAGAGCAGTACCATGTGATTAATCAGTGGCATGTTCTATGGGTCACCTAACCATAATAAAACAGTAACAGTTAATCCAACTGTGATACGAGTAACTAAAAAGCCACACTCACACCACGGCCAGTGCTGACCTACACCCAACAAACATTACTTATATTGTAATAGTAACTGAGATGGGTCCCTTTGAGCTGGCTTGCCACTGGACTTACTGTTTTAAATCATACCATACTTCCCGAAATTGGGTTTTGCGGTCCCAGAAAGCGGAAAATAAAAAGTATATACCGCTTCAGACAAAGTGTGACATTAATTTGATCCAACTTCTCATACATGACTATACAGTCATGATTTTGAATGCTCAATTGGTTCTCAGTTCTCTCCCATCTGACCTTGTGTTAATTTGATTTATTTGCGGGCCATTTTGGTAATTTCAGAATCAAATATTTTATTCCTCACACAAGAATGCAATTCGGGATTAAACTAATTGCTTTTTCCCAAGTGGGGCTAACGTGTAATTGGGCACGTGAGATCATAATTCCACTGCCCCAGTGAATCTGAAAATTTTACTATTAGTCACCCTTTTCAGCATCCCACAGGAGAAGAGTGCTCCAGTGTTTGTCGCCCTACAGCACTTTTCAGTTCTCCCAATAACTGAAAAAATTACTGAACAATGAAGACAGACAAGGACCATTAGATGTGGCCCCACAAGTGAGGTCCACCGGTTCCCCTGCCGGGTGGCGGGCCCTACTTCCCTACATGACACATTACTCTCTGTCTGCCCTTCATATTCAAACTTCCAAAACAAATACTTTCAAACACTTCTCAGCCCTCGAAACACCTCCCCAGTTACTTAAAAAATATAAAATAAGAATGACATGCCCACAAAAGAGAAAGAAAAACAAAAAGAATTTGTTGAAAAATTAGATGAAAATAACTCACTTGATTATTGAAGTCATTAGTGATTGTAGTGGCTTGTTAAGAAGTAATATAATTTATAATCTCCCCTAGTGACTGGTGCATGAAAGTGCGAAGCACCGGAACACTTCACCATTACGTGACAATTAATCTCTAAGAGTATAATAAAGCCATAAACGGACAAAACGGAGGCGAGTGGTGGTGTTAAATAAATGGTTAAACTGCGCACCTGACGGCGGACTCGGGGAAGCGTCTATAGGGCTGGCGCTGGCGGAGGACGTGGAGATCTCCGCCGGGGCAGAACTCCGTCAAGAGGCACGACCATTTCGGGGATTCAATGGCGGCGTAAAGCGTCGGCAGAAAGGGATGGCCCAAAGTTTCCAGAATTTCCTTCTCGGTCCTCGCTCTCCCTTCCTTATTACGGCTTGCCAGCTCCTTCCTGTCCATCACCTTCGCCGCGAAAACGGCAGGAGGAGGTGGTGGTTTAGGCGGCTCGGCCGGTGAAGGTTGGGGCGGCGGCTTGAGTTCGGCTAAGTAAACGGAGCCGATGTCGCCGGAGCCGAGGCGGTGGAGGAAGCGGAGGTCGGAGAGGGAGAGGGAGGGCAAGCGGCGGACGGCCTCCCAGCAGGGGTCGCCGGAGGGGGTAGTGGAGGAATGGGGTTTGGTTGCGGCGGAGGGAGGGAAGTGGGCTGAGGAGGAAGTCCAATCGGAGCCGGAGCTGGTGGAGCGGTGGATTTCAGTGGCGGTGGTGGTGGTTGTGGAGTTGAAGCTCATGCTTTGGAGGTCGTCGGCTATGTCGTCCGGCGATGGCTCCATGGCTGAGGTGCACCGAGTGGTGGTGTGAAGCGGAGACGAAAGAGGCGAGTGGCGGTTAATATGAGTTCATTGGAGCGGAAAATAAGGAAATGCGGGGTGGTGTATTGGGCCCTAGACGTAATATATTTTCCCTTTTTATTTTTTATCTTTATTATTTTAAATTTTTGCTTACGAGGTTCTTATTTCGTATTAATTATTCTAATATGGACAAGTTTTAATTAGAAATTGGAGGGGTTGTTTTGGTTTTAAAACTTGGATTGACCTTGATAAAATTATCAAATATTACATGAAAATAAAGTAATATATATTATGTGAATGACTCAATAAGGAAAAACCTAATTTTTCAAAAACAATGTTGTTTGTTTTTAAATTTTGATATATATTTTTAAATGTTTTTATTTTAAAAATTATATAAAAAATAAATAAATAAATTTTATAAAATATAACAATTAAATCTGTGTTTTTACGGTTTATAATTTGAAAAAAAATATAGCCAATAGCTCTTCAAAATGTAATATTTATAATTAATAAATATAGTATCAATCATCTACATATAAAATTATAAACTTATGTATAACGATACATTGTAGATATCTATAATTTCTAAATTATAGATTGTAAAATTAACCTAAATCTATATGGATAATTATGCAACTAATCTATACGTTCTTAAGTTTATTGTATAGAGTTTATATAAACAAATTGGTTTCGTTTGTTTTATAATTATGGTGTGTATTTTTAAGTATTTTTATTTTAAAAATTTTATAAAAATAAAAGCGAAAAAAAATAAAAAAAATAAGAGTAATAGTTGAATATGTATTTTTGAAGAGTGTATAAATATTAATTAAATATAAAAATTATATTTTTATATATAAAACCTATAACTATAAAATAAATATCGATTGAGGGATTATAATTAAAGAAATATGAACTGTTGGTCTCCATTAATAAATGATTTGAATCAATTTAAACATAGAGTCATAGACAGCCTTATTGGAATTTAAATTTTGTTGTTCAATAATGTGAGAGGTCAATTATTGAAATTTCATGTGTTGTTATTATTTTTAAATATGTGTGTTTTTGTCTGTATTTTATCTCTAAAATTGTATAAAAATAAAAAAAATAGAAATAAAATTTTTTAAAACATAGTAATTGAAACATCCGTCTTAGAAAAGTCAGAATGAAACTAAACATAGATGTTTTGACGTCGGAACCCTACAAATTACTTCATTTAGCCCATAATACTTTTATTTACATTTTTACATCCGTCTCAAAATAATCATGATCATTTACTTGATAGGATCGGATGAATTTATTATACAAAAGGAAAAACAATAATTATATTCACTACGTTTGAGACACTAACTCTCAATATTCTTTTAAACTTTACAACTAACTATATTACACAATAAAAATTTTATCAAAATTCAAATTTAAATTCTCTTACAATTATATACATAATTAACTAATTATTTTTTAATTATTACACATATTTACAATCAAATTAATACATATATATATCAATATACGCATACATTTTGTATCTTATAAGCTAATATTATTTTTATATATTATTACATCATCTAATTATCATTATATATTTTATACCTTTATAAATAATTAAATTCAAATAAAATAAGACAATTTATCATATCAAATCATCCTTCCAAACATACATCCATCCTAATACAATTCTTATTAAACATCAATCAGCATCAAAACACTCCTTTCAAACATGCCCTTGTGATTAGAGTGGGCAATGATTGTTGGGGATGCCTTCACCCCATCCACATCCCTATTTCTCTACTTGTGTCTACTTGTGTGCAAAGAAAAAGCATAGTTTTATTTTACAATGCATTTAAATAGAAAGGTTTGGAGGTACAGATTTTAAATTCATAATAACAAATTCATCTTATTTGTTTAGATAAGGAAGCATTTCAACTCTTTTCATTCTTACTTTAAGCCATATTTTTTAGTAATTATGGTGATTTCAAATTCTATCTATTTAGAGTAATTTGAAATCATTTACTTCAAATTCTGTTTTACAAATCATTCAATCCAAATAGAGCCTTCAAAATTAAATTTTAAAAGCCAGAAATTTGACATGATTTAATTTAACACAAACTAATAAAAATTTCACATAGTGATAAATTCAAAAACTAATAATAATAAAGAAAGAAAGAAAAGTCCTCATCTACTGCTCCATTGCCCTTGATAATGTTCGATTTGGGAAAGGATAAGCATTATTTTATTTTAAAAGTTAAAATTTATAATATAAAAATTTGATCTTCTTTCCTTCTTTGTAGCCTAAAAATTTTTGACATTCAGATCAATTCTAGAAAAAAGTTAAACATTAAAGCCGTTGCTGTAGTAGATAGAAAAAACTTTAAAACATAAAGCAAATAACGTTTTTACTCTTTTGGTTACATTAATAATCCAATTGATTAGTTACTAAAACACATCAATTTAAAATAATATATAAAACTAACTACTCAACATTGCATACTTAATTAATTGCTAACATTGTTTATTTATCTATACTCTATTATAAAGGCTTCGACTCTTAGACTTTTAAGTTTGGTCTCACCAAGTGAATTTCCAATATTACCCTTATTGTTATTAATTATATTAAATATTATTAATTAAAAACTCCCACTATGGTAATCTTAAATGTTGCATACGAAAATTTTATAAAAAAAACAATACTTAATCACTTAGCTATTTTTGAGGAACTAACTTTGGAAACATTAAATTCTAGATGCTGCTAAATTCTTTTAATTTTTATCCAATGAAACATTTTTCAATATAATTATCAACATAATTATTTATAATCACTTAGCTAATTTTTAGGAACTAATTATGGAAACATTAAATTCTAAAAGTGTATAAATTCTTTAATTTTTAGAAGTTAAACATTTTTCAATATAATTATCAACATAATTATTTTAAATATCCCCATCAAAGGTGGTGTGAAGGTGTCAAAAAAATGTAAAAATGATTGCAAATTAGCTACAAGGTAATGTCATTTTTCATTTCAGTTTTCTATTATTTCCATTTGCAGTAATTCATAACTTATATGTGGTTTATACATTTCTATGGCAGGTGCACAACAAATTCTGATTATCATTACTTTTAGATACATGATGTATTTTGCTTTTCATTTATACGTCATTGCATCCTTACGTGAATTTACTAATATGTTAAGTTTTAATTTTTATTACATTTATTATGTATATTTTTTTAATATTCAATATTATAAGTGATTTGAATATCCACAATTGTAACTGTTCTATTTTTTTTTGTGTACTGTGCCCTAATCACTAGTTCTAATTAAAATGATATATTATTTAAATAACACAAAGGATGGATGCTCTTTTTTAAATTAAAACAATATTAACACCCAATAATATATGGCTAATGAAAATTCTATTACTCAATCTATTTTGAAATTGGCCTTTCTCTTTTTATATAATAGTGTGCATTCAGTGTGTGTGTGTGTGTGAATTTTTTTTTATAAATTATAAATTTTATTCATTGTAATGAATTATAATGAAAAAAAGGTTAATGTAGAATTAAGGGAGCAATTAAAATTTTGAAAAAAAGGGGTGAAAATTTTAAATTGAAAATAAAAATTATGCTTCTTTTTAATCTTTTTATTGGGTCTTTTTAAGTGTATTTTTTTCAAAAATTGTACAAATGTAAGATAGAGAAAAAGAGAGAAAATTTAAAGTTGTGATAATTGAAATATGTATTTTATTTTGTGAAAAAAAAAAAGTAAACAAACAAAGCCATAAGAGGAATAACTATAGAAGCATATTGAAAGAGATCATATAAGGAAAGAAAACGCAACAATTTAAATAACTGCATTATAGTAATTTAGGATTATATAGCCTAAATATCTTTAGTCTTGATATATAATATAAAACATAATGAAAAGATCTTTTTTTAAAAAATAGAATAAATTAAAACCAAATTAAAATGAACGAAATAAATCAAAATAAAAGGAGTATAGTCAAAAAAAAAAAAAAAAGATATAGATAATTAGAAGGATTAAAGTAATTACATATTGTTCAATCTTATTTGCTTAATGTATAGCATAAAACAGATTGATCTAGATAATATATTTTTTCATCAACCCTTCTACGAGGGCTGATATCAATAACATGATGCTTTTCTTATTGCTAAAGGTATGACTGTAGGGTATATAGCGTTATCTTGATTAGCATCAATCAGGGAAAATAATCATGAAACTGATCATCACTTCTTCAAGTAATCAAAAATTGTCAAAAATAATTATTTTTGACTTGAAGACCCTTCTTTTGTTTGTGGATTGCCCCTAATTGTCGACCAAAATATGGGTTGACTGGGTTCACGTGGGTCTATCAATTCAATGAGGACTGATTTGGTAAAAAAAAAAAATGATGTTTTTTCCTTTTCATTCTAAGGTAAATTCTAGAGTAAAATACAAAAGAATAGTTATGGTTCATTAATCCGAAATATGTGATGTACATTCCAAAAATTTGAGTTGAGAATTTGAATGCATTACTAATTAGATTTTTCAAAATAATTATGTTTGAAAAGTACTTTGTTTTAATTTTGCTCCGTTACAAGGTCTTTCCTTTAGAGGGTGGATAAACTACGTCATTTAATATTATTTTAATATATTGAAATTAATTAAATGTACTCAATGATTCTAAATTAAATTATACATTTAAAGAAGGCTACAGATTCACTTTAAAATTATAGTGTTATAAATAGATATTAGATTCAAGTTCTACATATGGATATTTATGTACTCACTATAATTAAAATAATAATTTGTATTTCTATAATTTAGATATAGTAAATAATTTATTTATTAAAAGGAAGGCAATGGTTGTTATTTTGTGTAATTGCTGACTCCTGCACTCCCATTTGAACACTTTTAAGTCATGCAAGAGCAGTGCAATTTAAACAGTCGACAGAGAACGACATTTAATGATATTTTGAAACGCTTTCCTATTTCATTGTCCAACTAAAATTATATTCCCATTATTTCTCATATTCAAATTTCAAAAAAGGCAATATCTTCCAACTGTTTTGCAGTTTGAAGCCCTTAATGTGACAACATTTGGTGCAACTAAAAATTATTTATGGTTGTGTGGATTACAAAATTGTTACAAAAAGATTGTGCCAGAAAGAAGCTTTTCTTCAATAGTTGGAGTGTAAGGCATGTGATTGCATTCATTTCATTAGCTAATTTAAAAAAGACAATTCAATGAATTAATTAACTAAAATAAATGCATATATTTAGAAATTATATCATTTACAGGTGTATACCAATTATATATATATATATTTATAAATTTCTTGTATTAAATTTTGGGCGAATGGATAAAGGCCTCAGTTGGTTCGTTGTCAGTTGTCAGGTTCAGAAGAGGAAAGTGAAGGGTCCAAAACGCACACTAATAATTGTACTTATTCTTTTCCAGATAAACATTACTAATAAATAAATATATATATATATATATATATATATGTATATATTGAATTTGAAAATTCCGCAGAGAAATGGATAACGGCCTCTCAAAAGTGGGCCTAATGGGCTAAGACCCCTTATGTTGGGCCAGATAGATCATATGCAAATTCCATGTGGGTGCAAATTGCAATAAAAAAATATAAATAATTTCATTTTTACAAAAATCAAAATTCCTTGAAACATTGAACCGGGCTTCTATATTTTTATCATCATAAGCATCTGCTTAGCTGAAAGAATCGAAATTTAACTCTTGGTTTTTTCATACATCAGGGAAGTCTACCTCAGTTCTTTATCACCTGCCAGATGCCAAACTGATCATTGACTAAACTATCCAATTATTTTCTGACATGTCCTAAGCTTTGTTTGGATACAAATTGTGTTGGTAGAAAATTTAGCCCGATGACTTGAGCAAATTCTAAAAAAGAGATAATTTTATTGAATAATACATTTAGAAGGAAATGTTTTAGTGGATGCACGTTTACCTCCAAACATAGCCCTGGAAATTTTGTAAGACACAACTGGAATATATTATGCTGGAGAAGTTGCAATGACCTGTTACCATATATATTTTGTTTACCTCCAAACATAGCCCCTGGAATATATTATGTTTCGATACCCGTTTTAGAAAGTGGGCCCCCGAGGTTTAGTAAGATTGATTTTATAAAATTTTATTAAAATTTAGAATTATATTCGATTATAATTTTTTAATATAATAACAATAAAAATGACTCAAGTACAATTAATAAAATATGATTTAAGAGTACTTTTATTATTTTTAATATAAAAAATATTCAAAAATAAGTTAGAGCTTATTTATAAAGTTTATAAACTGTTTGGTGAAAAAATTACTAAAATTTATAAACTTCTAAATAGTTTATAAGACGCTTTGAGGAGTTTATGCAAGCACCTTTTAAAGTGTAAAATCTCATTAGTCTTTAACATTAGGCCCATGCTTTTGAATTTTGTTTGCCTATCCTCTAGATAAAATAGACTTGAATAATATTTTAATTCCAAATGCATTTCAATTTTTCTTACTATTGAAGTCATCCACACGAGTAATTCAATTTTCCTACATTAGTGGTGTGATTCCTCCTTTACATTGATCCAAAAACAGTTCCTTAACTCACTTATAAATTGAATCAACTCTCTTTCAATAACAAAAGATGATTCAGAGGTCGTAACAGTTGTAGTATTAGACTGAGTTCTATACATTGATGTTTAATGGAGGACTCTATGTGTGGGCCTAAGAAGAGGGATTTCCTCACATGTGACGTCATCTGTGTCCATTGGAGATTGATTCACATAGGTTCTGAAAGAACCCACAATGTGTGTATAAAGAAATGCAAGAGTTTGAGTGGAGACAAACATGACTTAACTAATCACCGAACAAAGAAAGAACCAATTTATAATTTAGGTCAACTTTCTTATTTTGAACTGCGGATCAAAACACGTTTTTTTTTTCCTTAGAAAGTTCAAAAACTTGTTGCAATTTTCCACACGGACAGGTTGAAAAGTCAAATACAAGGTGCCCTAATTAAATATTAAACTTATGGTTTGATCTATGAGAGGGATTGGTTAATTCAACTTCGTTGTAAAATGATTTAATTTATTATTATTATTATCATTTTTTTTTCTTGTCGTGTGATGATCTTAGTTTCACAGGTACCTCTAGAAGTGGACTTTTTTTTTTTTTGGCTGCATTTGGATATTTTGCTGGATCAAAGTAGTATGACCCCGTGAGAGGGAAAAAAACTATTAAGTATTGAAAATTGTGTTAGGGTCATTCTTTGAGAATGCCTTGCTGACAACACACACACACGTATTTTTTATATATTTTGAAGTGAATAGTTATGATAGTTTAAAGATTATAACTGAATAATGCAGTCAATTAGCTGTTGTGGCTTTAATGGGACTGAATTCCAAATAGATGAGCTTTTAATTTTCTTCGTCCTTTTACATTAATGAACTTGGTGTGAGCTATGACCATCTGTTTCATTTGGTTTGGTAAAATGTGGTGAGCCCTCCTTTTCTCTTCCATATAGATAATAATGAATGAATAGTCATTAATAAATATATAGAATAGAATATTCTTTACATTTTTCTATTGTCGTGCTTAATAAATGTGATATGATCTTTCATTATTTCACGTTCAAAATGTCCGCATATTAATTTTTGTCATCCTCCTTTTTACTTGTTCTCTTAGAGGTCACTTTATATTGTTACGTGTGAAATTGTGGACATTAATCCACCCCAGAAATGTAATGGTATGCTTAATCTTGATTAAGTTACTAATTTTTGAAGTGGAATTTGATACGTAACAGACAGCAAACTTTCGACATGTAACATGAACTCGTTGGTAATTAGAGAAGACCCAAAGAATGCTATCCGAGTAGTTTGCCCTAACCCACTTATTAAATATATTTCCTTATATATATATATATATATATATATATATATATAAAATAGTTTAGCACAATCAAGAATTTAATGTTATGGACTAAGAGTGTGTTTGCATGTATTTATAAGCCCCTTAAAATATTTTACATATTTGGGAGCTTATAAGCTTTTATAAGTATTTCTTAATTTTTTGTAAAAGAATTTATAAATTTGAAATATAACTTTTTTAAAATAATTTAGTTATTTTCAATTATTTATTCTTAAACATGATATAACCCACTTCATTTTATGTATTAAAAATAATATAAATATTTTTAAACTATACTTTATTAGTAATATTTAGTTTATTGATATCATTATTGTATCCAAAAAAGTATAATCAATTGCAATTATAAATTTCAAAAAAATCTTATAAGATAACTTAATATAATATTAGCTAATTTAAAATTAAACTTTATGAATTTATAAATTTCAAAATTATCTTATAAACAATATAATTTTATAAGTTATTGAAAATAAACTTAGCTAAACACCCTCTAAGTTTTTACAGTTAATTATCCTTTTTACAAATATCTATAATTTAAATCCATACAATACATATCATTAAAAAGGATTGCTGTAGATATGTTAATCATCATCATCATCTTCTTCGTCCTCCTTTTCTTATTCTATTTTTTTTATAAAAAAAATATTTTTCCTTATCTTTTAACCTAAAGGAGAGAAAAGGAAATAAAAACCATGAAGACTTAGTCCAAACTTACCCAGGGGAAAGAGTTTGGTAGAGTCTATACGATAGTCCTCATATGAGCATTAATTGCTTCCAAGCCTTGCCAATCAACCCAGCAGCACTTCCTTGACACACAGCACAACCTACGCAGGCTAATCAATAAAATATAATTAATACACACACACACACACACGCTTATCAATAAAATATAATATATATTACACACACACACACACACACACACACGCTTATCAATAAAATATAATATATCTATCTATCTATCTATCCATCTATCCATCTGGTGATGAAGGTGATAGAAAGCCGACTTTGGATAAAGAATAAAAATTAAACTAGCCTATTGTCTGCTGTAATCGATGATTAGAGGTGTGATCAAGCTGGGCTCCTGCATTGGATGCTCGTTTGCTGTATTCTTGATTTTATTTCTTGATAAGTTAGTTCTACGCCTCTATGCATATTTTGTGCCTGTGAATAACATGTCACACTCGAGAAATATTAACTCATAGATGGTCTGCTTATAAAAACAACGTGTACTATAGTTAATAGTAGCTATTCGTGTTTACTCAAAGAGCGTGCATATAAACTTTAAAGTATAACTTATTTTATATATATATATATATATATTATTTTTATAATATAAATATTTTGAATTACAAGAATGTGTCTTTTATTTTATAATCTACCATCATCCAAAAATACTTATAATAAAATTAAATAATTTATAGATAATAATAAATTATAAATTATTATGTTTTAAAATGGATATAAAATGAGAGAAAAAATTAAAAGAAAAGTTAGATTAGAATAAATAAATTAAATTTGGTTTAATTAGAAAGGATAAAAAAAGAAAAAACTGGGGAAATAAAGTAGAGAAACCGATATATAAAAGAAAGACATTTCAAAAGCTAGTTATTAAGATTTTAGTTATAATATATAGTACATAAATTATTCAAAAGACATTTTAAAAAATACATCAAACAACCGAAATTGGTTACTATGTGAGTCGCGCATTAATAAATAATATAGATGTATGTTGCCTAACTTGATACTAAGTTTATATATTGACATCTATAACAGGTGTCCCCTGAAAATTTCTCATATTTTAACTTTTATGTACAATTTAAAGTCAAAAGGTGACAACTCTGAACCCCATCAGAATATTTGAACAAGTAAACTTTGTTTGAATTTTTTACACAATAAAAAAAATGGTAATACCGTACATACATATTTTCTACTTATGTGCCAAACCTACAAAAATTCCAAGTGTTAATTAATTCATAAGTATTGTAACGAAAGATAAGATAAAATATTTAGGCCATCTTCACTATTAGTAATTAGTAAAAATATATTATTTTATATAAGTAATCACTTATTTTTCTTATTTAATTAAAGCCCTTGATATCAAGTTAGTAGTTCGCTATAAAATTTTAAAATTGTAAGATTAACTTTACTTAAAAGTTATGATAAAATAATCAAGATTTTATAATTCTTTTAAAATTTATTCAAAGGCTACTTTAACTTTATATTATTAATTAAATTATTTGTATAATAAAATTATAATAAAAAATTAAATATAATCACTTTAAAGAATCAAACATGCTAAACATAATCATAAAAGATTAATTAATCTTGCAAAATTGTTTATCCTTGAAATAATAATTACGTAAACGTAACTTTAAAATAATAATTATTAATAATAAATGGTTGGCTAGTGGGAGATTAAGTGTACATTAGGCATCCACCTAGAAGGTATACCGAGTGTCCAAAGTAAGCATAGCCTGCATCTTTACCAGCGTGTCCGTATATGTCCCGTCGTATTATTGTTAAAGTCAAATTCTTTGAATTTAAGCATTGCATTAATTATATCCTGTTGATTTTAAATGGTGGCAAGTCGTGTGTGAAATCAGATGATAGATGTCAATGCCAACCTTCATCGAAAATTGAAAAAGACTTTTTGCCAAGTTCCAGGCAATGCCCGTAAGGAACACATGTTTTCACGTACTAACAATTCATGCAGAAAAGAACAAAAACTGGGCAACGCGGTTGCAGTGCTTTCCCTGAAATCTAAACGGGAGGAAAAAAAACACGAGGTTTTGTCCAAGAGGAAGTTTCCGTCAGCTGGTCAACAAAATACACCCCTTTACGATTTACACTAGTCAAACTCGGCCACTCTCCATCCGTTCACTCGCATTATTATAATCGCATCCAAACTACTTACATTGATCTGCCAATGCCGGGACGCCACGTGTACGGATGGGGGATCTTATTGGTCTACCGCCCCGAGCTGCCTTGCGGCAAAAGCACTTGATTATTACTCTGGGCCGAAGTTTGACCAGGCTTTAGACGTCGTAAGATCGGTCGTATGCGTGTGTGTATATATATGAACTATGAAGTTCACAATGCACTCCTAAGAAAATATCTGCCTCTGCCCAGTTTTCTCAGTTTCATCGGAATTTAAAGACGGAGAAACTGCGCATGCAGCAATAGTTTCATGCTTTGTAACTGAATTAGGGACCAAATAGATAGAGACCATTCTTTCATTCTTTAAGAAAAAATCCGAGATTCCGCTCGGTCAAGAAGGATTTTGATTTATCTCAGCGCGAGGAGTTAAGAAGTGAATCGCAATGGCGGCGTCGGCGTTAGCGGGGGACGATCTGTCCCGGACGATGAGCAGCAATCGGAGCTGGAGGTCACAGAGCATAAGGGAAGTGTGGCAGGGGCAGCCGGACGTGTTCACGAGGAACAGCACGCGGCGGCAGGCGCTGGACGATGAGGAGGAGCTGAAGTGGGCGGCCATCGAGCGGCTGCCGACGTACGACCGGATGAGGAAGGGGATGCTGCAGCAGGTGGTGAGCAATGGGCGGGTGGTGCACGCAGAGGTGGACGTCACCAACCTCGGTGCGCAGGATAAGAAGCAGTTGATGGAGAGCATTCTCAAGGTGGTGGAGGACGATAACGAGAAGTTCCTCCACAGACTCAGAAACAGGACAGACAGGTACTTGTGAATCCCACCGCAAGCATACACACGCCCACAAGTGTGTGTGTGTGTGTGTGTGTGTGTAAGGGTGTGAATATCTGTATATATAGTCAGTCTAACGTGAGGGGGTGATGATTTTTCAACAGGGTTGGAATTGAGATTCCAAAGATTGAAGTCAGGTTTCAGAATTTGTCTATAGAGGGAGATGCGTATGTTGGGACAAGAGCACTTCCTACATTGCTAAATTCAACCCTCAATACAATTGAGGTATTACTTTCTTGATCATGACCATGATAGATATTGGGCAAAGAAGCAAAATTTTTATTTGGTTTTTCATCTTATGGAATGCAAGAATAGAACTAAAGGACGGTACTACCGTAGAAGTATGACAGGATACTCTTTGTTTTGCTCTGAATATTATGTTAATCATGTGATTTTGTTGTAGTTATCAATACCTGAATCTGGTTGAATGATGTTTTAGGCTGCTCTAGGGATGATTGGGCTCTCTCCATCAAAGAAAAGAGTTGTTAAGATACTTGAAGATGTTAGTGGAATTGTCAGACCATCAAGGTTGACTTCTATCAAGCCTAATCTATTATTTTTTTCCAACTGGTGGAATGTATTAGGTGTGAGTTTTTTTTTTTTTTTAAAAAAAAAGTCTCTGCTACTTGTTTTCAGGATGACACTGCTTCTTGGGCCACCAGGATCAGGAAAAACAACACTGCTAAAAGCACTGGCCGGAAAGGCAGATGATGATATGAGGGTACGTTTTTATGAATGAAGTTCCATGTTTTTCATGTTTTCTGATGTTTATTTGGTTATTACAAATGTGGCTAATCTTCAATTTCTTGACAGGTGACTGGAAAAATCACCTACTGTGGGCATGAATTCCATGAATTTGTTCCCCAAAGAACGTGCGCGTATATTAGCCAGCACGATCTTCACTATGGTGAAATGACTGTTCGTGAGACGCTGGATTTCTCTGGTAGATGCTTGGGAGTTGGAACCAGGTATGAAATGCTTGTGGAGTTGTCAAGAAGGGAGAAAGAAGCAGGTATTAAGCCTGATCCTGAGATTGATGCATTCATGAAAGCCACAGCAATGGTGGGACAGGAAACTAGTTTGATCACAGATTACGTCCTCAAGGTCAGTTTTCATCTCCTTGTGGCTTTGAACCTCATCCTGTGTATTCAAAAACCTAACGTTTGGTGCATAAATTTGGACAGATCCTTGGGTTGGATATTTGTGCTGATATCATGGTGGGGGATGACATGAGAAGGGGCATTTCTGGTGGACAAAAAAAGCGTGTGACCACCGGTATGTCATTCCACTTTGAGGTCTTTGTGTGTAGTCAGTAAGCATCTCAGGTTTTATATTTTAAGGCAATGTTCCTCAAGGAAATGAATCCAAAACATCGAATGATGCCAACCATTTCTTGATTTCAGCATACATGCATAAGCATGTTTAGTAAGATTTTGGTTCTGGAAAATGCAGGTGAAATGTTGGTAGGACCAGCAAAGGCATTCTTCATGGATGAGATATCAACTGGGCTGGACAGTTCCACCACCTACCAGATTGTCAAATTCATGAGACAGATGGTTCATATTAATGACATAACCATGGTCATCTCTCTACTGCAGCCTGCTCCTGAGACATTTGATCTTTTTGATGATGTAATCCTGCTTTCAGATGGTCAGATTGCTTATCAGGGTCCACGCGAGAACGTTCTCGAATTCTTTGAGTACATGGGATTTAAATGTCCTGACAGGAAGGGTGTGGCAGACTTCCTGCAAGAAGTTACTTCAAAGAAAGACCAAGAACAATATTGGTGTAGAAAGAACCAACCTTACCGTTACGTCTCTGTGCCCGAGTTTGCACAGGCCTTCAATTCTTTCCACATTGGGCAACAGCTCATGGTAGAGCTTGGAGTTCCATATGATAAGTCCAGAACTCATCCTGCTGCCTTGGTGAAAGAGAAATATGGTATCTCCAACCGGGAACTTTTCAGGGCTTGCTTCTCTAGGGAATGGCTCCTGATGAAGCGCAGTGCCTTCGTTTACATCTTTAAGACTACACAAATAACAATAATGGCCACCATAGCGTTGACAGTTTTTTTGAGAACAGAGATGAAATCTGGTAGAATAGAAGATGCTTCCAAGTTTTGGGGAGCATTGTTCTTCAGTCTCATCAATGTCATGTTCAATGGAATGCAAGAGCTGGCGATGACAGTTTTCAGGCTTCCTGTGTTCTTTAAACAGAGGGACTGTCTGTTCTACCCGCCATGGGCTTTTGCGCTGCCAATTTGGGTCCTGCGTATTCCCATTTCAGTGATGGAGTCTGGATTGTGGATCATCCTTACCTACTACACCATTGGCTTTGCACCTTCTGCTGCTAGGTAAGTGCAGAAGACATTTTTTGACAGAAGAGATGATTCAAGAAACCGTCTTTCTGGCTGATGCATGATCTGTTCTACATTTCCAGGTTTTTCAAACAGCTATTGGCATTCATTGGAGTGCATCAGATGGCTCTCTCCTTGTTCCGTTTCATTGCAGCAGCTGGAAGAACTCAAGTTGTTGCCAACACACTCGGAACTTTCACTCTACTGATGGTGTTCGTTTTGGGAGGCTTCATCGTCGCAAAAGGTCAGCAGTTTAGTATTCTGTTGATAATAATCATTAATGGTGTATTCTATTCACTGCAGAAAATAATAAGAAATTTTATCCATGTGTTTGACAGATGACATTGAAGACTGGATGATATGGGGGTACTATATTTCTCCTATGATGTATGGACAGAATGCCATAGCCATTAACGAGTTCCTCTCTGACAGATGGAGTGCAGTAAGTTATCCAGATTATCTGCTGAAATTTGTGAATGCTCTTATCAAAGCTGCATCAACACACTAATGATTGTTTGTTTGATGTTATTCACTCAGCCTACTAATGGCTCTGAACCAACTGTTGGGAAGACTCTTCTTAAGGACAGAGGTTTGTTTACTACTGAGACCTGGTACTGGATTTGCATCGTGGCTCTTTTTGGGTTCTCTCTTCTGTTCAACGTTCTCTTCATTGCAGCCTTGACGTACTTGAATCGTAAGTACATCCAATAATTCATAAATTATGCTGAAGAAAAGAATGAGTAAATGCATAAGTTAACGGCGTTTCTGCACTCAATCTCAGCTCTGGGCGATAATAAAGCCATCATAGCAGATGAAAAAGATGAAAGAAAGAACAGGCAGCGACTAACATCCAATGGTGAAGGTGAGAAAAAAGAGACGTCACTTGAGGGAATGTAAATTTTTTTTCCTGAAACTTAACGGAAGTTTAATGTATATGCATATAATTCTTGATGTTTGCAGGTGTTCAAATGGCTACAAGGGACAACCGTGGAGCGACAAGCAGTGAACCACGAAGAGGGATGGTTTTACCTTTTCAACCCCTCTCTCTTGCTTTCAACCATGTGAATTACTATGTTGACATGCCAGCTGTAAGTCTGCCTCCCTCCAAAACTTGTATCTGATCAAAATATCAAAGAAATCACCGTTTCTAACTTAAGAAACTGTTCCACTCAGGAAATGAAGACTCAAGGGGTTGATGAGGAAAGGCTTCAGTTGCTGAGAGATGTCAGTGGTGCTTTCAGGCCTGGAGTTCTGACAGCGTTGGTTGGCGTCAGTGGGGCTGGAAAGACCACCTTGATGGACGTTCTGGCTGGTAGAAAAACCGGAGGCTATATTGAAGGAAGCATTAGTGTCTCAGGGTACCCTAAGAACCAAGAAACGTTTGCTCGAGTCAGTGGTTACTGTGAGCAGAACGATATCCACTCGCCTTATGTTACAGTATATGAATCACTCCTGTACTCTGCCTGGCTTCGTCTTGCTGCTGACGTGAACACTGAAACACGAAAGGCAAGTAATTCGGTTGTAATACCTTGTGGGAGCCTATATGGTGCAAAAACTCATGAGTAATGTTATTCTAACAGATGTTTGTTGAAGAGGTCATGGAATTGGTTGAGCTTAATCCCTTGAGGAATGCTCTTGTCGGGCTTCCGGGAGTGGACGGCCTTTCAACTGAACAGAGAAAGAGGCTCACCATTGCTGTTGAATTAGTGGCCAATCCCTCCATAATCTTTATGGACGAGCCGACCTCCGGACTTGATGCCCGAGCTGCTGCAATTGTTATGCGCACAGTGAGAAACACGGTGGACACAGGCCGAACAGTGGTCTGCACAATTCACCAACCTAGTATCGATATTTTTGAAGCTTTTGATGAGGTAGGAATCACTTGAAAGCTGTCTTTGTACTTACATGTAAGCACCGAAGTCTCTGGTGTAAGAGTTGCAATGTTTACGCCTTGCAGCTTCTGCTAATGAAGAGAGGAGGACAAGTGATCTATGCAGGACCGCTTGGTCGCCAATCTTGCGAACTTGTTGAGTACTTTGAGGTGAGCTACATTATCCTCCATGTGCTCTTCAGCTTGTCTATTAGGTTAAATGCATTAAGAAGTCTAACAGAAGGTCGCATTAAACCAGTGTTTTGAAACTACTTCTCTGCTCAAAGATGGTAGTCTGTGAAATCACATGTAACTCCACATTTAAAATTCTAATCTGATACAGTGTCTGAATGTGGGATCCAACTTATTTATGTCAATGGGAACATGCAGGCTGTACCAGGGGTTACCAAAATTAAAGATGGTTATAATCCAGCTACATGGATGTTGGAGGTCACTTCCTCTGCAGTTGAGGCTCAACTTGATGTTGACTTTGCAGAAATCTATGCCAACTCTGGCCTTTATAGGTTAGTAAGAAATGATACAAATGAATTTCTGCATTTCACATTTCTCTTAAAGCTACTAAGCTCTGGGGTTCTTAATTTGTTTATTTACTTTTGAATTCAGGAGGAATCAGGAACTGATAAAGGAACTCAGCACTCCAGCACCAGGATCTCAGGACCTATACTTCCCCACCCAATATTCCCAATCCTTTTTGGTTCAGTGCAAGGCTTGCTTCTGGAAGCAACACTGGTCATACTGGAGGAACTCACAGTATAATGCTATCCGGTTTTTCACGACGGTTGTCATTGGCGTTCTGTTCGGAGTTATCTTTTGGCAGAAAGGGGACCAAATGTAAGCCTATACCTCTTTGTTAAACTGGCATGTAGCCAGTGAACCTGCAAATATTATGAGGTCTTTAAACTACTAGCTTTTCTTGACCTGTTAACAACCAAAAATATATGCGTTCTCCTAACAGACACAGGCAACAAGACTTGATTAATCTGCTGGGAGCTACATATGCTGCTGTTCTTTTCTTGGGAGCCACCAATGCTTCTGCAGTTCAATCTGTTGTAGCAATAGAAAGGACAGTTTTCTACCGTGAAAGGGCTGCAGGAATGTACTCGGAGCTGCCTTATGCATTTGCACAGGTAGAATTCTCATTAAGTTCTCATTTTAAGTCATCTCTCTCCAATTTCTGTATATCAGAAAGATGCATGACATCTACTCAATATTATTATGAAGGAACAGTCCTAACCTTATGCTTACCAATATCTTCAGGTGGCGATAGAGACGATCTATGTTGCAATTCAGACCTTTGTTTACTCTCTACTTCTCTACTCCATGATTGGATATCACTGGACAGGAGAGAAATTCTTCTATTTCTACTACTTCATATTCATGTGCTTCACTTACTTCTCAATGTATGGCATGATGGTTGTTGCATTGACTCCTGGCTACCAAATTGCTGCCATTGTCATGTCCTTCTTCCTCAGCTTCTGGAACTTGTTCTCTGGTTTCCTCATCCCCCGCCCTGTAAGTACACTAAACAAAGTCTACATCATGTTCATTCTTTCATTATGTAAACACTCATCTGGTGCTGATATGTATTGTTGCAGCTCATCCCAATATGGTGGAGGTGGTACTACTGGGCTTCTCCCGTTGCATGGACAATATATGGCATTTTTGCATCCCAGATAGGTGACCAGACTGGCCCAATTGAGCTCACAGGCAACACTGGTACAACGAGGGTGAATATTTTCCTTAAAGATTACTTGGGATATGATCATGACTTCCTCGTAGCAGTGGTTTTTGCCCACGTGGGTTGGGTTCTCCTCTTCTTCTTTGTTTTTGCCTATGGAATCAAGTTCCTCAACTTCCAAAGAAGATGAGAAATCTTCTTGGGCTATGCATACAACATTGTTGGAATATTGACATTCATACATCGCAGAACAAGTGTATCATATGTAGGCTGTGCAGCTGTCATCAAGTGAATTGATCTCTCTGCTTTTTGTTGTATTGTTTAGTTTTGCATGGTTTTGTCTGGTTTTGACGTAGGACAAGTGATTCTTTTTCTCAATTTACAAGAGACATTTATTAAACTTCTGTTCACTGTGTTTCAAGCACCAATACAAGTCTTAGGCATTTAAGCAGTTCAGAATGTACAAATTACATTGTATCTGCTGGAGAGAACTCAGTTCTGTCAGCAATGAGCTTCAAACAAGGAAAATTTTATCTCCAGAAGACCAGGCAAATACATGCAGCTGCAACTGCCATTGACTATGCGTTCTAAGCAATGACATGTAAGAAAGGAAAACCGACAAACATGACAAAAGAGTATGAACAAGACTACTATCAACTAATGGGAACGGTTTTGGTTGCATATCTAAGCATTCGCAATGCTCTAAGAAAGGAAAACCGACAAACATGACGAAAGAGTATGAACAAGACTACTATCAACTAATGGGAACGGTTTTGTTGCATATCTAAGCATTCAACTAATGGGAACGGTTTTGTTGCATATCTAAGCATTCGCAATGCTCAGTATCTCCTTTTTACTCCTCAGAACGCATCGTTTCTTGGTGTCAAAATCAAGTTTGTCAAGATCCTCTGCAAGTCCCAGATAACCATACAGAAAATTTTCTTCTCTGTCAGCTGATATTGTCTGTCTGCCAGAACCTCCGTTATTAAATTGACTCAGTTCAGCCCTCCCGTGCTTAGATTCAACATAGCTCCAGTGGAACCTCTGTGCCTCTCGTAATCCAGAAAGCGTACCATTAAACTTCACCAGCATCACACTTTGATTTGCCGGTTTTCCCAAGCAAACTTTAAGAATGCTTCCAAAACCCATATCTAGACCAAAAGTAAGTGATCACCATTAAGAACAAATCCACAAATAAACTACATAGCAACTAGAAGACACCAACAATTAGGGCAAGATGCAATATACAATTTTGGGTTGACATGTACAATGGATGGATACACATACAAAATTAATTAGCTGCTGAATAGGACAGGTGAGAACAAGACCCAGAGGTATGACAAAGGATCCAATGTAACAGCACAGGGCTCGAGTCCAAACAACAAAATGTGAAGATTGACATATATGCATTTACCCCGTCACTTGAGCAATAAAATTAGGATCATTGTATTGAATTGTACTAACAGGGGCCATCAATTGCGCTCATTAATTTCATTTCCAGAAAACTTGGAAAATAGGAAATCAGAACCCATGTACTATTATTTCCATCTGAAAATTAACATGAGCAATAACAAAGAGAATCTGAGAAAAACATTACCCTTGAGCTTCATACCCATTTTTTCAATGGTTACAATAACCCGTTCCTCAGGATTCTTGCTATCTATGGTGCAGTTGTGGACAATCACAACTGGCGGCCAGATAATGAGGTCTTCTTTGAAAGCTGAAGTCTCAGCATCAGTCATTACCTCACAATGCCATTCACTGCTCGTTTCCTCTGGAATCTTCCACCCCATCATCACACAAAGTGCTCTGTGCAGCCCCAAATGCTGAGATCTAAGGCCAAACTTTTCTGATGTAAAGGCATGTATCACCAAGCTTTCTGTCTCTATAAACTCCTCGGAGTTGCTGAAACAACAGTAAACCAATAAAAATGCTACCACTTTAAAGTTACAAGTAACATACCAAAGAAAATTGAAATAACTAAATAAATTTTTCATCTTAGGTACTGAAATAACTAAATAAATTTATCATCTTGGGTAACAAGATTGGCAAACAAGGGTACAAGAAAAATAATTTAATAAGGAATATGTTCATCCGAAAGAGTCCATAACTTGATAACTTCAATTACAATCAAGTTACATCACAGAGTGCGGTTTTGTTTAACAATAGCTCCTTGAGAAATTACAGAAAAATTTCAAAATGTAAACAGTGTTCAACACAATGATTACTGTCTAGCATGAAAATAACTATACAATTTGTGCTGAAAACACAAACGATCTGCCAATGGAGAAAATCTATCCCGACGGATAATAGAAAAGAGATTAAAAAGTCTGGGCAATAAAGATTTAAGTACTGAAAACCCTATCCGACAGTGAATTAATGAAAAACATGCTCCTCCCAGTAACAGGTGACCACAGCTTGAAGGCATTCTTACAACTCCAAAATCTCAAGCCACTCATCAACATCAAATGGCCAGCTATTATCAAAGTACCACAATGAAAGCTTTTCTTATGTCCTATGCAATTAAAGAAGACGGATAACCCCATACACATCTGGGATCGAAGAAGCTGGCTTCAGTACCAGAATAAGCCTTGTGAAGGTAATGCCAGATTTTCTGCTCTTCTCTACTTTTATTTTAATGATCATGCCAGCAGCCCAACATCTGCAATTGCTTCATCACCACCAATTCTACCACACATATACGGATGCCAAAATCCATCTAGAACATCCTTGCAGAAACCTCAGTATAGAAAGGCTGACTTTTCATACTTCCATTCTTTCCTATTTGCCTTCCCCAAAATCAATTAAATCAAATGCACGCATGGACCTTGAAGTGTGCATATGAAATTCTAATTTTTCCTAATCCTACATAAAATTCATGAAGTCAACAAGTAGCTAAAATACATCATTCTGTGGTACATTCATAAGTAACAGCATAAAAATAGACTAGTACTAAGGATAATCAACAGATTCACTGATGCTTAGGAAGCAGCAAAAACTTTCACAAATCCTGATGCAAAGAGGAGCGTGTAGCCAGAGAAATTCAGGAGCTCAAATGATAAATTTTACACTTTCCACCATCAAAAGAAACAAGCATTTTGAAAGTCACATTTAATGACTTTCCTATGAGGGTTGCATTCATGAGACGTCAAAGGCTCCCCAGATGCAGGTCGTTACCACACACTGTGAAAGAAGCTTGACTGAATGATCTTTCTTGGGATAGTGACATGAGTCTGGTAAATGAATATTCACTTGACCGCAGTAAAAACAAAAAGTTGAACGAAAAATGGGAAGATGAATAGCTCCATCTATGAAACAGTTCATAATGCAGAACACAGACCTGCCGCATACAATGCACTTTAAACTACCAGCCTTCCCTTGCTCCATGTATTTCTTTCTTTTTGTTGGGGTTTCATTGATCTCTTTGAGAAACTTGTAAAATGCGCTTCGCACCATCTGCTTGAAGTCCTTGGACCTTTCAGGGGGTTCAGGTTTTGCAAGAGGATGATGATCTCCCAAGTGGTCTCCATCTTGGTCACAAGGAATTTCATCTGAGCCATTGTGGACACTAGCCTTTACGTTAGAACTAATATTTTTAAGCCATGGAAGAGTAGCACGTTTCTTTGGTGGAGCAGGTCCTAACCGCTTCTTAATTGAAGATTTATATTTCTTTGCTAGACGCTGCGAAACATGAAGCTTGTGAGGAACTGGTCCCAGACGCTTCTTTATATCTCTAGAACCAGATTTAGACGGGCGAACTGAATGACTTGGGGAGAATTTGGATGAAGATGGCTTATAATTGACCATCTCTGCTGATGCACTCCAAGTTCTATCATAGTCAGGCTTCTTGGAAAAATTTACAACATCAATTCCATCTCCCTCACCTACTTGGTTGTAAATCATCCGAGAACCATTCCCATCAGTTGATATTTTAATCCCAACACCATGCCCATACAATATGTCATCATTAACTTGTTTAAGTCTCCTAGCAGATGGTTCAACCAAGCTAAAGTCAGAAACGGCAAACCTTTTTCTGGGATTATCATAGAGTCTACCAAGCGAAGGGTCATACCATTGTCGTTGCAAGACATCAAACCTTTCTCCATTGGACCACAGACCACCACCCGCTTCAGGATGTTGTTCCTCAGATCTAACACTGTCATATTGATGGCATCCTTCTGTTCCATAATTGAGGTGAGAACTTTTAGTACCCAACACATCTATATCTTTCTTTCTGGCTAGCAATGGCCCACAATCATCAAATTTGTCACGTGTTGCCCACACTTTTGAAAAAGGATAGTGTTCCCGTAGTTCATCATTCCTCGTATATGTACTATGAAAGGATTCATCAATTGTTGGGTTTAAAACATCAATTTTTCGCACATGCTGATCTGTGTATTGTTCTTCAACATCATTAGGACATGTACTTTTGATTTTGCTTCTTCCAAATTCAGCATATAACTGATCTCCCTGCTTTTGCTTGGTCAGCCCAAGACATAACCTTCGATCACCAGGTCCTCTTGGGGGCACGATCTGCTTCTCTTCACCATATCCATCAAATGGAATAGGCTCAGAAGTCAATCCATAACCTAGTTGAATCTCATGTGATGGCATACGAATTTCTCTGATGGAAGAGCAACCTGGGAACCCCTCCCTCAAATTGTCCGATAACAATGAAACATAATCCCTATGCTGAGATGATGGTATAGCATAGTCAGAATCTCTCTTCAAATAACCTTGCGAAGAAAGGAGGCTGTCTTCCTTTCTGAGTTTGCATATTTCTCTTCCATCTGTTTTGTCCACACCCAGAAGTTCATCTTGGAAATGCAAACCACCACTTTTCTTTTCAAAATAAAAATCTTGATCACAATAGGCTCCATCTCTTTTCTCCAAATGAAGTTCATCCCAGAAATGAGAGAATCCTTGTTTGTCAGTATCAGAATTCAAATATTTTGATGTCACAGATGACATGTGGCTGCTACCATCACCACCATTTAAATTACTTCTGGGCATATCATCAAAACCAGTATGAACTAACGAGTATGAACAGGAGTGCATCCTTCGACCCCCTTCATATTCTAAGCATACAGACTTAGTGTTGTCCAAATAAGGTGACGGTGACAACAGTCCAGGTTGACTTGAATCTGCACAACGACTGTGTTGATAACAATCCCTCTCGTCATCACGTCTAGTGGTACCAGTATTACCAACCCCATAATTGTCAGGCATGTGCCTATAATCTGTCACATTGAGGTGATCATATTTTCTCAGTCCATCTAAAAGACGATCCGATTGAAACTTCAATGAACTCAAATCATGACAATATGAGTCATCATCATACGACTTCCTTGGACTCCCAGCACCGGCCCCATGACCAGAGTGTCTCGATCCATCTAAAAGGTGATCAGACTGAAACTTCACTGAACTCAAATCACGAGGATATGAGTCATCATCATATGATTTCCTTGAACTCCCAATGCTGGCTCCGTTTTTATATTTGCCTCTATCTCCGTCATCATAACAAGGCGACCTTACAGCTCGCATGATCTCATCCCTATCAAAATTATCCCTTTTCTCAGTCCTCGGTGGATTACTGGATCGCCTGGCACCAACTACAAGCCTATCTCTGTCTCTACTATCATACCCAGAAAATCTCACACCACGTAAATTGAAACGCTTATCAATACAATCCCTTTTCTCAATTCCCCGCGATATTCCAGCTTCCCGCGAATATTCTTCTGTCCCACCATGATAGGGGGAATATTTCCGATGCCTAGAATCATTAAAATCCCGAGACCTTGAGAGTGGACGCTGCGGCGACCGAGACCGGCGCCGAGAGCCCACTCCATACCTTCCTTCCCGCATGGTTTCAGTTCAAGCCTACAGAACCTACGGTCTTCGACTAAAATCCGATTCACAAGTGAAGCAGAAAAACAATACTAATCGAGAGTACCAAAATAAGAAAAAAGAGAAAAACTAGGGTATCAAAATCCAGAACCCTAGAACCCCAAACCAAAACACATTCAACAAAAATACATTATTTAAATTAGAATTTTTCTACTTAAAAATTACTGATATCGGCTAGAACAAGAAGATCCAACCTTCAAACCATTGCTACAGCGCGATTGGATCATTGGAACTCGATCGAACCTGTATGTTGAAGGTGGGTTATAGCTATCCGCCTGTCGAGTGCAAGTATCAGTTTCTGCGACAAATCTAAGGTAACTGCCACCGTTCGATTTAAATTTTCTTTTAATGATGTTTTACATTTTTGTTAGGCATTCGATTCTGGATAAATCCTGCACTTTTCTTCTTCTTATCTTCTTATTTATACCTTTTTGACCTTTTTCCATGGCTAAATGCAAACGTTTTCCCTTTTTTATTTTCTTAACATCGTAATAAATTATCTAAAACATCCCCTTAAATCTCATTTATCTAAGATTAAGGTGTTTAAGCGTAAATTAATTACTAAATGTTAACCAAGATATCAAATTTTAATTCCAGAATTGCCGAATAAATCCAAAGCCATTTTCAGTTTGATTTTATCAAAACTAGTAACATGTTTTTCCACAATGAATAATAGCCAATAATAAATTAAAAATTCATTATAAAATAATTAAAATAATAAATGAATAATTTTATATAATAATTGTGAAAAAAATTTTAAAATAATTTTAATAAAACTTTTATCTTAACATTGAAAATGAGCGTGATTTAATTTTAGCAAGCAAAAATATTTTTTATTTGGCCACTTGTAATTTATAGACAGTCAATTAACAATAGATAACTATTTGATATTATAAACAGAATACCAAATATCCATATTCGCAATGAAAAATTAAGATCCCAAAAAAACATTTGAGTGCTTATTCAAGTTCTGAATGGCTTCTAATAATTAATTTATCATGGTTTAATAGTTTGCTATCCTAAACAGGCCTCCACTAGTAATCTTCTCCCGGTGATATGTGTCACGTGCAACAACATCGGCTCGTTTGTTTTTGAATTAGGATGGAGAGAAAATTTTGAATGATTTGAATAAGAATGAAAATTATGTTTAATTTTTAAAATTTGGATAAATAGAATAATTATTTATATATATTTAATATATAATAATGATTGAATAATGTAATGATATATAAATTTATAGAGTAATAAAAAATAAATTTGAGTAAGAAAATTATATCGATAGATGTTGATTTAATTATGAATAAATATAATAATTAAAAATTATTAGTTAGTTATAAAAAGAGAGAGAGAGAGAGAGAGAGATGAATTTGAATTTAAATAAAATTTATATAATAAAATGTTTACTTTATAATGTTTTTAAGTAAAGATGAATAGTAGAAAATTTGAAATCGAACATAAACTATCCAATTTCCAATTACCACGCTTTGGATGTTCATTTTCTTTTCAGTTTTTCACCCATCATAATATATATTTCTAAATATATTATAAAACAAAATAATCATATCTATTTTTTTTTCTTTTTTACTTTTATATTATTATGAATTTTTCATGCAAATTTTCTTCTTCATCATACATCTAAACGACAGGATCCTAGAAAACAAACATTCATTTCATATAGAAATATTATTTAGACATATCTCATCATCATTTGTGATCACAATGCCAAAAGGATCTAGGGTTATAGTAACAAATCTATACTATTATATGAAGTTTTAGGATCTCATAAAAGTTGAATTTGGTCAATTAATATATTGCCCAAAATACCCTTGTAAAAATGTTAATAGCACAAGTGTAAAAGATTATTACCGTAAAAGAAAGACCTTTAAGCTATTGGAAGCAAAGTATGGAGATTGTGCAATGGACAAATAGTGTCAAAAGTGATTCTTTTAACTTTAATGGAGAGTAGGAAAAGAAGAAGATAGGATATGTTGAAAATCTTTAGATATTCATTCCATTTCCTTTAATTCATGTATGCAAAGACATTTATAGTAAAGTTGGGAATGGTTGTTAACCATCCAACCTATTTTAACTAAGCAACCTAGCTATCAAATTTACCTAATCAACTTCCACTAAGTTGTCAACTAAAAAACATATATATGACAATGGGCACTTGTTGCACCTATAAAGAAACGTGTATTCCTGTTTGTTAGAAATTTTATGTGTTAGAATCTTGGTACTTAGTACAGATGAAATGATGACATAACAAATACAAGACAAAAATTACAAGAATCAAATTTTCACTTTTAACGTTTTATACAAAATACAACAATATAATATACATTACAATAAAAATTCTCTTACCTTTCTCACGAGGATTACAACCCTCCTAAATTATAGTAGAAATTTTGTCTAAACTTTATTAGAGGATGACCTCAACACACAAACTCACATATTCTCCCCAAAACTCACTTAGAGTATTAGCACTCAATATCCTCAATTCTTCACTTTCAACTAACTTTCTAAGTTTGGTTGCGACAAATGAACAAGCATCCTATTTATAGCAACTCCATATAAAAATGAACAATGTAGATTAATTTGATCTAATGGTCAAAATTAATCATAACCCACCTGCACCTACCCTTGCACCTACTATATGAATTTGGAAATCTGTGTTAACCAAATTCATTCACCTTTCATCTTCAAATAAATGAGTTTATGGAATTTCAAATAAACTTGAACTTCAAATGATCTAACAAAAAATTATTCTCCAAATGTTAGTCACTTTTCCAAAAATTTCCCCTTTCACGAACATTTGGAGGAGATGACTTTTATTCAAATGACTAGACCAAGTCTTACTTCCTTAATCTTCAGTGTTACTTTCATGCTTTGCTTGCTCTTGTTGACTCTTTGTTAATGTAATGAGCATTCACTTTGCTTCATTTTGCTATCAGCAAATTTCTCTTAATAGTTTTCTAAACTCTTTTTGAAAAATGACTTGAGTATCCTTCGTCATCAAATTTTCCAATAGACAAAATATTCATCCTTAATTCGGCCACATGTTTTACATTTTTCAATTTTAACTTGTGACCTAAAATTATTTTAAATTCAATTTCTCATTCGCTACAAACTTTACATGTCTTATCATCTCCCATTTGAACTTGTCTATTGTCAATTAATACTTATCTTGCAATAGTTCCCAAAAGTTACTACCCAGCTGCACTCTTATGTTAGCTTGTTCATACTCATCTTGTTTGATTATAACATCATCTTTGAATGTTGTGGCTACAACTTCTACTTTCTGGAATATTGCTTATTCCTATCTTCTTTCTCATTGGTCAACTTTCTTTTCAATACTCGATACTTAGTTTTTATGTGCTCTATCATATATAATGAAAGCATTTAACTTCCCTCCAAATAATTGATCTTCCTCTTAAATTGCCTCTCCAATGTAAAAATCCTTAATTGAAACTTCTCTCCCTTGATTCTTGTTTTTCCAATACTGTGGTTTGGGACTCAATATATTATTCTAATTCCTTCCTTCTCGTCACCTCTTCAATAAGGTTTCTTTAGCCATTTTAATAGTTAAAATGCAACTTGGGTTTAAATTTGTTAGCATTACAAACATAGTCTCCCAAATATATGATAAAAAATTAAATTACAACAAGGGTTGGACTCCATCATCTGAATTCAATTTCAAGGTAATGCAATCATTATTAATCCTTAAAACTCCTTTTAGAGATGGGTAATTCTTTCGAGACAGGTATATTGACCCTTCAGTATATTGGAACAGATAATTCTTCTGAGAAAAAAGGTTTTATTCAAACCCTATTCTCTTTTATACATAATCTCAAACTTCTTTGGTTAGACATCGATACGTTTTTTTTTTTTTTTTTGCTCACATGATTGAAGACACTTTAGTCTATCTACATGTGAATTAGACCTACTACTTTCTTGTGCATCTTTTCTCACTCAATCTCAGACTTATCTAGAGGTTTGGCTTGACTACCTAACAAAAAATCCCAAAGATCTGTAATTATTTGGTGGTCTTCCGTACGAGACTTTCAAATAGTATAATAAGTGGAATCCAATTTACTCATAGTGCCAACTATCTATTCAATCTAAACTAACACACTAAAATACCAGAACCTAGCTCAAAAACCACTTTTTGGTAATTTTTAGCTATAGAATTGCGGTACTTAGTATGATGGAAGGATTATACAATAAAAACAAGGCAAAAATTACAATAACCAATTTTCCATTTATAACACTTTATACAAAATACAACAATATAATATAAATTATTATAAAAATTCTCTCACCTTTCTTCAGAGGATTATAATTGTCTTGAATTACAACACAAATTCTCCTCAAACTTTATTGAAAGATCGTTCAACACACATTCATATAGTCTCTTCAAGACTCACTTGGAGAATTACTACTCAACTTTTTTACTTCTTTACTTTCAATTAACTTTTTAATTTTAGTTGTAACAAATGACCAAACCCTCTATTTGTAGCAACTTTATATAGAAATGAACCATGGAGATTAATTTAGTCTAACGGTTAGAATAATTATCACTTACCCCCACCTACCTCCATACCTACTCTATAACTCTAAATATCTATATTAACTAAATTCGTTCACCTATTACCTTAGAGTAAATGGGCATAGAGGCTTTTAAATTGACTTAGACTTCAAACATGCTCCAAAAAAATATTCTGCAAATGTGAGTCCCCTTTCCAATATTGTTATTCGTTTTAGCATGTAACAAATTCGTTTGAGTCTCTTCACAAAATCACAAATTCAATAATGAGACTCACTACCAAATTCAAAAACACAAAGGTTTTTATGATCATACACACAAATTCAACATCGAGAAATCAATAACGAAGCATTGATCAAATAATGCACATATTTTAATTGTCAAACAATCAATTAATCATAATGAAGTGGGAGACAAAGAATCCAAATGTGATTTGTGCTTTATGGGGAGCAACACAAGAATATGGAAGGGGTGTCTATGGCTATCATGCCTTGATGTCTTATAAATCTGCCTACTTCTCTATGCACTTCACTCATCAAAATTTTGCCTAAGTTCTTTACCTGGAAAGGTACAAATGCTACTCGAGTCAAGCTTCTCAAGCCTTAAACACCAGTACTTATATGTGTATTTATACTATACAATACTTTTACAGGTGAGCATTCTAATATGTTAAATTTTGATACACTAATTTTGGATAGAACTTCTACATATTAGACTCTTATTTCTTGAAGATGCTAATGAATTTGAAAAGAGATTCATTGTTTGAAATTTTGAAATATATGCCTTTGCATGCTACTTCTTTCCATCGCCAAATGGTGATTTTTTAGGCACTTTTGTGTGTGTGTGGATAGGTGGAGCAAACCTATTACAAATTTTGTTAATTTTTAATAAATTTTGAATTATCATGCAATAGTCCAATGAAAAAGGTACAATTCTTCCATTAGTTTGTAAACATAATTAGATGTGTGCTAATGACTTAACATCCAACATCAATTACAATAAATAAAATTGAATGTATTTCATTTGCCTTCTATTGATTAACCTTAAATAATTATTTTAAGATATCTCTCATTTTTCGAGTAAATTTCGTTCAATCAAAAGACTCTTTCACTTATTCTATGTGGTCATTTTGATTTATGTGAACTACCTTCATTATCTTTTTTAGATGATATTTTGAATTGAGTTTGTTTATGATAATTGAAATGAATTAACTAGATTTTAATCCCATGGATTTAAATTTTTTGCATCAAAATTAAATTTATTATTGTATCTATTAATGTATGTCCCTAATATTATTTTTCACACCCATCAAGTATGTTTAATTGCAAGTAGTTGATAAAGGTGTTGCTAGCAACAGCTGTACCACTTTCTCTAATGCTTTCATCTTGTTTGAGATAGGATACCTTCCAAGTTTCAAGTAACTTAATTCAAGGATAGAGAACATCTACTAATAGCAACCCTTGTAGTTTAATGGAAGAACTATCCCTGTAATTGCCATTAGTGGAGCAAACTTATGCAGGAAAATAATTGCTTGAAATGAAGAGACTTGTAGACTAGGTAGATGTGGATTATGGATGACTTTTTAAATTGGCAAATGCAAGGTTAAGAGTTCAACCTTTCACCATCTATTGAGCTTGAGTGTTTAAGTTAGAGATAAAAAGGAAGAAGAAGATGAAGAGGACACTGGGCATTGGTATTTTTTATCCATTATACAATTTTGTGAAATTATACATATTAGACATACTATTATCAACAATATATCATGCATCTAACAAAACATATGATTGGTAATTTAACTATATCTCACTTAGATGACGTGATTAGTTTGATAGATTGATTAGTAATCAAACTTGTAAGCTCCAGCTTGCTATTGTAATGATGTAACATACGCGCACACTAGAACACAAGAGTGATTAAGGAGACACAAATATTGTTGATATTGTTCGAAGTATCAACCATTTCTATATTTATGGGGTCTCACTTAGTATAAAAATTTCATTGAGATTGTGGAGTTATTACAACAAACTATCATGTAGTGAGTTCACTTGCTATAACATGCTAATTTTACTAAACCCAATAATACCCGCCTAACAGAGCATCTCTCGACAACATTCCTAGTCTGTATCCTAACCAAAACCCTTTTTGGCTTCGCCTCTAGTTGGCATATGATCATCTAGTGCTCTCTTATGCTATCTTCAGCACACTTAATGGATACTTTTCCTCAATGTGCTCCACACAAGCCTTTTCCCTTTCTTCACTCAATAATCAACATCACTCATACAACAAACCTTTTTAAGGAGGGAAAATGTTAAAATCGTTTTCCAAAACTTGTGGGAATCACATCATTTCTTGATTCCCTCAATCTTCATCAAATATATCAAATCCATTTGTTGTGACATATTTGACATTTTTTTTATCTAATAGATATATTCTTGCCATATTCTTATATTCTAAATCCTGAATTTAATGCAAGCTAATCTTCTCATTGTCCTTTCATTTATTCAAACTAATATAGTCCACAGATATTCAGAATAAGTTATATCCATACTAAAATTCAAGAATCATCTCAAGTATGGGAAGTGATACTTGCCCAATGTTAGAGTTGTCCGCGGCAATCAGTTTGTTGACCCAAATCTTGTTGCAGCAATTTCACTTTATGCCATACAATACCAATATATTCAAATCATGCCATACCACAAGGGTTACAAGACTCATTATCTTGTTGCAAGATTGGCTTTGGAAGAAAGGAAGACGATCTTACACTTTATATATTGCATTGATCTAAAGCATGTGTAGAGAGGTATAGCATATAACATCATCAGAATAAGACAAAGGCTATGTTTCAATATAAATTTGTATTCATCTAAATTAATTTAAATATATTATACATTAAAATAATATTTTTTATCTCTTTCTCTCTTATCGTTATATTGTTCCTAAGTTTTTGTGCTAAATTTTTATTTTTAAAATTTATATCCAAACAAACAAGAGCTCAAGAAAGATTGAAGAAAAAGAGATATAAAGAAATAGAAAGGTTATAACATAACAAAAATTTGCCTTGGAGGAAGGAAGCAGCCAGCTGCAGTCCATTGATATATTCGGAGAGTAGCATCAAATTATTGTGTTATATGATTAAGTTTGTCCAAATATGGATCTTTGCACTGAAATTACACGAGCAGATAGCAAACACGGCGCGCACTTGAATTTTGTTATTTTTCAAGTCAATCCGAGTTCTAAGCCTTTTCTTATTTATATCAAAACAATGACCCAGCAGCTCATGAGATTCCACAAAAATCAATTAATTCTTTACACTTTATTTTAGAGGACCAACTTATTTGATCTTCTTACTTGGGCTCATAGGTAAATGTGCAATTCACGACGTCCCAATGTGTCTATCAATCATGCAGACGCAAGTTTTATGAAATCAACATTTCAACGATATAAGTACGTACTGAGAAAATCTTACATGCAGATCAACAAAACATAAGCACATCATTGTACACGGTTTAATTGGGATATTCGGTATATTGAGAACTATAATGCAACTAATACTTCTCAATTTCATATATACTACATATTAATATAAGAAACAAGATTTTAGTCCCACGTTGTTAAATTACTATAATATCCTTAATCGAATAGATTTTGTTTTTCTTTCCTCATTTGTTCTCCTTGAATATAATTTTATATTTTTCTCTTATATATATATATATATATATATATATATCTCACTTAATATATACACACACATATATATGCTTCAAATAATGAGTTGACTGTTTATTAAAAATGTCTTTATTGGGTAGTACTGATTCTGATCTGATCAAGTTTGGATGTATCGGAAGGGATCATTTGGGGTAAAACTGAAATTGATTAATATTAATTAATTGAATTTTTTGTGAGTTAATCCTGTGTGAAAAATTCTATCGGGTCCAAAATAAAAAATAAATGAACGGATATCTTTTGATTACTAATTATAAAAAATGAAAAGGGAATCTCAATTCTTAAAATTTTTTCAATAAATGACTTTGTCTTTGATTATTGCTTGGTGATTACTTGAACATGTGACAGAATATATTTACAGACACTAGATAATCAGGGTGATAATAATTAGAGAACCCAAAAGCGCAAATAAAAAAATATTTGAATCATAAAGTACGCAAAGAATAAATTCAAACAAATATAATATAAGAGAGACACAATATTAATAAAGAAAATAAAACTCGACTCATATATTACTCAAATCCGGTGGATACTCAAACTAGTTGAGTACATATTATTTTCCAATAAAATTAAAAAGGATATTACTCAAACAAATATATCAAAAAAAAAAGTGAAAAAATGAACATTCACTCTACAAAAAAAATATATATATGGAATTACAAAGAGGATGCAACATGAAAGGAAGGGTCAATAGCAAAAACCAGCATTTTGGCTTTGTTTGTTTTTATTTTTTAAATAAAACTACATTTTAATTATTTTATTTTATTTTATTTTATATTTTTACACAATTTTAAAAAGATACACTTCAAATTAACACTAAAATTTAAAGGGTTTCTTGTTTAAAAAAATTGTTACTTGATATTTTTTTATATTAATGCATGCTATTGGTGTAAAATAGATGACGTTTCCAATTAATTGATTGATGCTGGAAAAAGTGGCATAAGTAGGAAAATAAGAAACACGTGTTGTTTTGTCAAGTCATGTTCAACAAAGCATTAGTCGTTCAATCTCTCACCGACCATATCTCTCTTTACCATTTTAATTGTACTTTTTATATTTTTTTATATAATGAATTTGTTGTTTGGACAGGCAACAAATTCATAATCCAGGGGTCACACCTAATTTTTCAAGTCCACCTTAAAATAGAAATACACGTGCAAGTGTAGGAGTAAAATATAAATATAAAAAAAAAATATCTGATGCAATTTATTTAAATATATAGCGATCACACATATTTTTAAATAAATTATAATAATTTGTTAATATCCTTTACATTATTTGTATTCAATGATTTATAAGAAATATTTTAATAAAATATAATATTTCTTATTTGTGCTGTATCAAACCAATGATAAACAACTTAGAAAAAAATTTCAATTTTAAAATAAATATTACATATTCATTATTATAGAAATGTAATTTATCAAATATTATATAGAATATATAAAATACGGTTACCTGACCTTTCACTTAATAACTAGGTTTATTATTCAACATGTACAAAATGCGTGCAAAAAGTAGGATAATCCTTTGATTTTTTGTATATACGTAGACTAGAAGAATCTTGTACAAACTTTTGCCAGTAGAGAATTTTCATCCACATTGTGTATGCTATTAAGTAAAATAACTAATATTCTTATCTATACCAAAGGTTATATATTAAGTAAAATTATTAGTGTCTATATTGACTAAATATATTCACAAGCGCATGTTGTTTCATTTTAATTTCAAATTGATAATAAATTAGTGTGAATTTTCAAACATAGTAGTGGACATTATATTTCAATATCAATTGATATTTAAAAATGTAAATCACTAGCAAAATGAATTCACAAACTTCACACAAAATGGTAAAATGTGTTTCTCATTTCCTAAGTCAATATTACTAGTATGTATGAATGGAATGAATATAGAAATGAAATAATATAAAAATAGAATAAACATTATATATGTTATTCCATAGTTGGTATGCACAAAAAATAAGAAAATAATACAATTATTATTCAGAATTTCATTCCTATAATTGGCAAATAGAAATGAACATATAAATCCTTACAATGATAAAATTATCCTTAAAGGATGATTTTTATATAATAACGTATGAAAAATTTACTTGATACTTATATTTTTTTACAAAGAAATTAATATTGAATAACAAATAAAGACAAAAAAAATTGTGTCTTTTAAAAATAAAAAATTGTAAATAAGACTATAATTATAGTAGATATAGATATAATTTTTTATGTTGTCACATAATTTTTATAAAAGACAAATATATGCTTGACAGTATAAATATTATTTACAGTGTTTATAAAATAAAAAATAAAGAATGAAATTTAAAATAGGAAAAACAAGAATAAATATAAATTTGGAGAAGTAAATAAAATTAAAAAATTATCGAAGTATAATGAAAAAAAGTATATATAAATAATTAAGAGTATTAACAATTATATATTGTAAAATCATAGTCGATTATAAAAAGATAATTTCATTAAAAAATATATAAATATATTCTTAACAAATTGATAATACATAATTTCATAGTGCTAAAAAAGAATGGTGATTCCTACACTATTGGAATCTATATACATTTGAGAATGACTATTTTCATATAAAAAATTATACTAATAATATAATTTCAAAGAGTTAAAAAATGATCATTCTATTCTTAACTTGCTCTCTCGTACCAAATATGCTGTAAAGATTTGGAAAATTTCACATTAATACTCAACACATAATTACACGTACTTTTTCAAATGATTTACAGCAAATAAATGAATGTAAGTAATTAAATGCGGTGGCTTGTGCATGTTCAACACATCTAGTGTCCCAACTCACAATGAACTACGAAGTGAAGGTCAAAATGTTGAAAGGCAATCTACGTGGCTCATATCATGCCACTAATTGAGTTAATTTTTCATAAAAAATTAAGATATTTTAAGTTTGAATTTCATCAATAAGGACATTTATTTACGTAGTATTTTATTTAATGTGTTCTTGATGAATAATATTATGTACTCGAAATGTATTTTATATGTGATACTGAAAATTGTGGTGATTGAATATATATTATATTATTATTCTAAAATAGTGAATGTCTACCAACAAAATTGTTGACTGTTGAATTACATTTCATGGTATAATATTATTTTTTTCATGATAAATCACAATATTATTCAATTTTATGTCACCCATTTGAAAAGGAAATTCGTATACGATGAAGTCAGCATTAATTATTAATATACAAATTTTGGATATGCGTGTGTGTGCGTACCTTCTTCTTATTTTTCATAAGAATTAATTAATAAAATTTATATAAAATTTATAAATTACAAATAAATTATAGCGAGACACTTAATCACGATCATTATTTCTTCAAATGAATGTGGGAGGCCTTAATTAGATCAACAAAATATTATATACATCGTTCTAATTTTCAATGAGCTTATGTGCATTTTAATTTATATTCTAATTGAGTTAGACGAAAAACATCCTATTTTTTGTTTTTATTTATTTAATCTAATTAAGTCAGAATTGTCCAAGTTAAACAAATCACGTGTTTGAATTGTATTCTCTTGCAGCCACCCCAACAATTTTGAATAATTCTGAAAACCTAATTATTAAAATCTAGCACACAAACAAATGTTGAAGATGTGTTTGTTAGGCCGCCATTCGGCCAGACCGCCAGACAAATAATATTCCTTTGGGTCCATCGTTTCTCACGTGAACGTAGGCACACTATTCAATTGTACGTGAAATAATATTTTATAATTCAGCCAAAACTGAGCTCTTTGGCTGACTCATTATTCTTGGCACGGACGTATTCATAATCATATATTCCTACATCATTCGGGTGATCAAAAATAAATAATAAATTTTTATAAGAGTGATCACTTTACTGGCATTTTTTTTCGACACACAACTCACACACACATACATATATATAATCATATATAATTGATTTAAAGTTGTTAGCATGAATTTGATAATAATCAAAAATAAATTCAATATATCAATGTGACAATTATAATCTTAGCCTATGGCCAGTGACTGTTCTGCTATGTCAAATTACACCCTTCTCTGTCCTTTCCCTGGTAGTATAATAGGGTTTAAAAAAGAACATCTATTTTCTCATAAGAATTTACTTGTAAGATTGAAAAGTGAAATAAAGATGCATGCTTCATTCATTAACTGTGAATATGCATTTACACAAATATAAGCCTGTGTGTGTGTGTGTGTATAATTAAACTATCAAATAAAGCAAAATATATCACAATATTCAATTAGATGTTTTAAATCTTGTGCTATAGCCAACAAAACCAAGGTCATATTAGGGTGTTAATAAATCAAGTTATTCGATTTAAATTGGATCAAGCTCAACAATATTTTGAAGTCTAATCGAGCTCTAATTTAAATTTAACTAAAGTTTTCAAATTCAATCTCATAATTTAATTCAAATTTTAATTTAATTTTAAATTTTAAAAAAATTGAAGTGAGTAATATTTAAATAATTATCAAATTTCAATTGCTACTCAAAGATTAACACCGCTCGGCTGTCTTTGCTTTCCCTCTAACCAAACTGATATATACACTCATTTACCACTACTTTTTTAAATTCTTTCTATTACTTTTGTAAATATTTTCGAAAAAGTATATCTCAAAACATAAACTAAAAAACCAAAACAAACATATATGGCATAACTCTTTTTTTATTTTCTGTTATTCTCGAAATTTTCATACATGCAATTTTTGTACGATGCGCGATCATATCCCTCGGCTCCTCCATTGAACCAATGCGTGCAATCTTATTGCATGACCACAAACTGATTCGAGTCAACTTCCATTTTCAGTCAACCCACAGAGTCAACTCAACGCCGTCATCGTCTTCTTCGTCATGGCTCCAACTGAATCCCTTCTTCATGCCCAAGGGAGTCAGAAGCATTCCCTCCGCCATGCTGTCCAGTAAAACCGGCATGTTGAACATCGCCTCCTCGTCCACGAACGCCATGGCCACGCCGCCGGAATCATCACGTTCGGTGGAGTGATGATCGCCGGCGAGTTCCACAGTTCCATGGACCTTCTTCTGGCGCGACGAAGCTGCCAACAACGAAGGGTCCAAACCCTTGCATACACGGTATGGTGCCGAGAGCCGCGGCGGGCTGAAATCCCTGGCGGCTTGGAGAGCCGCCCTCTGAATGTCTTGACGGGAGGAGGACTTGGCGCGGGGGAGCCGCCCCGCGGAGTCCGGGAAGTTGAGCTGCGCGTCGTCGCCACGCAATGCCAGGGCGGCCACGTCGTGCGCGACGGCTGCGGTCTCCGGGCAGGGGAATGTCCCCAGCCAGATTCTTGATTTTTTGTTGGGCACGCGCAGCTCGCAGATCCATTTGCCGCCGTCCCTTCGCCGCACTCCTCTGTACACAGGGTGGCGCGTCTCCTTGAATTTCTTCCGGCCAGCCCTCTTCTTCTGCTTGGACGGAGTGGTCGGAGTTATCAATGGTGGCGTTACGATGCCAACTGGAGAAGAAGAAGATGGAGATGAAGATGAGTATTGGTGGTCTTCCAAATCCATTTGGTACCTGATAAGGAATTGAAGCTTGTGTTATATTAATTTTGCATGTATTGAGTTAAAACACACACTTATATATATATATATATATATATATTTATATATGCACATAAAGTATTTCAATATTCGGGAGAGAGGTGTGAAATGAGGAGAAGAAGGAGGGCATGGTGATCCTAACTTCTTGTAGTTTATTATATATTAAGTGGAAGATTTGGTGATCATCGACAAATACATAATTTTGAAGTGCATCCGTAGATACCTTATAATTAATTGATTGTTAAAGATGGGAAGTATGAGTTGGTCCCATAAGAAAATAATTAATTGCCCAAACTAGACATTTCTACAGCAAAAAAAAAATAAAGTTGATGTTTGTATGCATTAAATGTAACAGTGTAAATTTCATTTCTAGTCAAGCACCATTACTCTCACCAGCCACTACTAAGTGGAAAAATGATTAAAATGAAAACAAAATATCATACACACACCCAAAATGAATGAGAATTCAAGACTTGGTGGAAGTGAGAACAGTGGCAAAGCAAATTTTGGTTAATTGACAGGTGTAATTGGGAAAGGGGATTTGAAGCATGTGGGGAATAGAATGGAAGAGATCAAGTGATTAGTCTATGGACAAAGTGCACGTGTAAACAATGGGAATTGGGAGTTGGAAATTGGTTGCTTCTGCGTTCAGACTGTGACTCGTTGGAAAATTAAATTTGAAAGGGAGAAACACACTGAACAGTTCGGCTCCAACAGCTGTTGAACAAATATACAAAGAAAGTGGGGCTTTTGGGGTCCTACGAAGGGGGTGGCTTTATTTTGGCCACTCAGTTGAAGTATTAGTGGGTAAGAGCTATCAATTTCAGTGAGTGTTTCACATGCCGCTTATTGTGTAGTTACATATCCAATTATACGTATGTATGAATGTATGTGTAGTTCACTTATAATCTTTACGCCATTAATTATTGGATTTTATAGAAGAAATATTTAGTACAAAATTTTAGATACAAATGTTTCGAGTAATTACAAGTAAGATATTAATAAATCAAACTGCTGTACTCAAGTCCGATTAAATTCAAAAATATTTTTGGGTGTTAACAAGTTCAAACTCAAGATTGTAAAATTTGATCAAATTAAATATCTTGATTCAAACGCGAAGTTCAATTCTAAATATATAAGATTATTTTGAGTCGAATTAGAATAATTATCAAGTTTAAATTATTATTTGAATTAGACTTGTTAACACACCTAATATATGAGGGTTTTGAGATAGTTCTTGTGGTAGCTTTGTTTATTATAAATTTAAAAGACTCAACTAAATCAAATACACCATATTTTGCATTATTTTACATACCATTTCCATTACTCTAAATTGGTAGTACAAATATTTTGTGTACAATTAGTCGTATTTGGATTGGAGAATTTAAATTTGTAAAAGCACAAGTAAAGCTAAACGTATAAAATGATTTTTTTTAAAAAAAATAAACCAAATTCTTCATAATTATTTTATATAGCTCAAAAAATGTTGCCGACCTACTTAACAACATGTACAAGTTAAGAATTGCACAAGCAAACTTAAGGAGTCTATTATTATAAATTTGTATGTTTTTATAAATGTTAAATAAAAACAAATTTAAGTTATTTTCTAGTAGCAAAATAGTTATGTGTGTTGTGAATTTTTGAACAGCTGAACATATGATATTCATGCTAAAGATATTTTGGTTCTTAGTTTTTCGTTAGTTCACATTTACTTTTAGATAATCTAAGAACAATTAATTTAATACTCAATTATGCATCTTGTTAATTACAGTTAACTAAACTCGAAATGGCAATATATAAACGATTGGCTCAATTAAGATTTATGCATTCTAACTCTATTTTGAAATTATGACATACAACTACAACGTACGTAATGCTATTAATAAAACGTTTAAGTTTTTTAAATTTACATAATTAGTAGCTTTAATAACAAAGTTTGGTATAAATATTTATATATATATATATATTGGCTTTTCTTATTTTTAAATAAACAATGAAATTAAACACTATTTGCTAGGAGCATAAAGACTTTATTATAGAATATTTTTAATAATTTTGTACACACTCTTTTCAAATATAATCATATGACCCATTTATTAAAATAATATTGTTAATCACGACAACCAACAGATAGCATCTCACTACGAAAAATAAACAAAATAAAAAATAATAATAAGGTCTCGCAAAAATTCACTACATGCTCACCGAACAAGGAACTTCATGTTAAAAACACACAACTTGAATAATAAATCTTGTTTTCGGAAAGCAAAAAATTAACTACTCACCCTATTAAAAATTATGTCTCCTTTTCTGGGAAATTTCAAATAGACCTTCTTTTCCTAAAATAAAATTATTATTTTTTAATGAACCTCAATTAAAACAAAAGGATGAGACATTATTGATTGTCAACCGTCAATTTTAGGGACCCAGATAAAAATATATAAGAAATTATTTTTTAATTGTCATATAAAACTAGTCAATCAAACGGAACATTTTATCATTGGAGCGATGGTTTTTTATTTTTATTTTTATTTTTTGGGCGGACAGTGGACTGCCTGACCATGTGAACGATTAAAGGGCAGCCCAAATGGAAATTGGGCTAATTTTAGTTTCCCAGAAAGCAGCCAAAATAAACTACCTGGACCAAGCCCAACACATCATTTAAAGCCCACAAGCCATCATTGCATACACTCCCAAATTTTACATTGGAAATCAGCCCTGTACTATTGGTCATGTTATTATTTATTCATATGGACCCCTCTCCTCCCAAACATACACACACACACCAAATAAATTTTAAATTCAATGTGGGTCTTTTAGTTTCAACTAAATAAGGATAAGTAGAAAGACAAGCTGGTTGAAAGGAAGAGGCCATAGCTTAAGACAAAATTGAATGAAAAATGTGGTCCTAAGTCCTAGCATTTAGGTAGCAAAAATTAATATATGGGGTTCTTTTGTGGTCTCGTGAATGCATAGTTCACAAGTGAAAAGTCAAACACATATTGTAGACAGTGTTACCTTTTTTTCTAGCAATCGATTGACTGTGTTGCGATTATGTTAAAAAAATAATCACACGCAATATTTGATTAAAATTTTTAGTAATTATTAACAACTTATAATCTGCCGAAAATTAATATGAAATTAAGTTGACGAAAAACTGGGCTATGCTTGGATGTAAATTTTCATGGAGAGAAATTAATTGGAAATTAAGAAATGGTGTAAAAAGAAGGATAAAAAGAGATAGAAATATAGTTTTTATATGGAAGTTTTGATTTTGATAAATAGAAAATGATGCAAAATTGCATCCAAACATAGCCTTAATGGGAATATGGTTGTTTACCAATTTTGATGGGCTAACCAGTATTTGTTTTCCTTAATTTTGAGATTCTTAAAAACTATATGCCTAACATTTACCTGTTAAAAATAAAAGCTTTCAAGTGAAAATATTAAATGTGTTTTTGATTAATCAAATTCGCATTTTTTTTCCCAAGGGATTGTATTATTGGTCAGTTTTGTCAATTTCGGACTAGTTAAGTTCATCATCGTTCACGTCAATAATATAATGTGCTCATTAATTAAGTAGATCAATTAAATCAAATGTTCTTCAACTTAAAAACAAACGTCTAATAAATATAACGTCAAGTATACAAATTACAAAATTATAGTGTTAAAAATAACACACTTTAAAAAACTCTACATAAAAAATATTTAAAAAGTCAACCGGACTCAGCTTATTCATTCATAAAATTCAATTGTAGTTGCATACCACCACTTTTCTTTTCCTCTCTCAATCCGTGTGGTTTCTGGACCCTTTTTTTGGGTTCTTTATTCTAGAGCCCTGATTTCCTTGATTACCACAAGAGATGCTTCCATGATGATGAGGCAAACAAATTATTCGAAGTAGATACTTTGTTTCCAGTGTGAAATGATTAGTTTGGTTTACTGGAAAGAGGTTCGTTTAGCAAACCAAAAGAGATTTAAGCAACGACAGAAAATGAGCATAGAAAAAAAGAAAAGGGGTGAAGAGGAGAAAGATGAAGAGGAAAAGAGGAAAAGAGAACAAAATGATAAGACAAAATTCACATTTTTTTTTCGTTGTTTTCCTCTTACAGTTCCTTAGGACATATAGACAAGTCTCATACTTCTCCAATTATTTGTGCACATAAGGTTGACTGGGCAATTACAAGCATGTCTCTCTCCAAATCTAGTGTGAACTTTCCTTTTCTTATCTTTTACTTATTATTTTTACAATTCAGTTCCTAGATGGAATTATTGTACCCCCTCCCATTATTGTAAATCAAATTAAATTCCCACACTGTAATTTGATCCTTCTATGCTCTGCTTATTTTGTGATGTATGTGATGATTGTAACTTATGGCAATCCTTTTCTCTTGAAGTGGTCCTTGTTCGCGAGTGCCAACCTCTAGGAATTGTTGCCGAAAGACTTAGTAGTCCTCCTAAGTGACCTCAAATGACTCCAAATTTGTCCATTGCACTAATACTTTGGTGGTTGTACTCTTTCCCTTCTTTTCAAGTATGGGAAGTGACACTAGTTAGATTTTGCCTTAACTATCTGTGTAAGGTAGTTCCTGCATTGGTTGTGTGTATTCCCTACCTTTTTTGTTAACTATGATACATAAAATACTAGTTGTTTGCTTCATCCTTCTGGTAAATTTAACCTATAGGTAACATGTCATACATTTTCTTAAATGGCAAATGGTCTAAAGTATTTGGAAGCCAATTTCTAGATGGGTTTGGCTGCCACGAATATCTATCAATATAGTTGTAGCTTTAAATGAACTTGATCATCAACTTCAAAATTCCATTCAACCTTTTTCCGTCTAAATGATACTTCACATGATTCTGCGCCTTTTGAAGCTTATCCTTTAATATGTATAAGGCTACCCCAAGGTCATTAATAAAGTGACTTACTTTCTAACAGGTGCCATATCACAACAATACCATGGGGGTACTGCTCTATGCAATGCCTAAAATGATGCAATACCTAGGCTACTATGGTAATCAGCATTAGACCACTATTCTACCGTAGGCATCAATTTATACATATTATTCACAAAAGCTTGTGCTATCTACATTGATGAGTATGGGCGTGACCATGCTATAAAGTGAGCATATTTATTGAACCTGTCCACAATTATCATGATGGTATCTTTTTCCACTAACTTAGTAATCTTGCAATAATGTCTATCGTGTCATCTTGCCATACCTCTTTGAGAATAGGTAGTGGTTATAGTAAGCCTACCAGATGAGTCCTTACAGCTTTATTTTTCTAAATATTACACTTATTATTGTTTGCACATCTTTGAATAACCCATGCTAGTGGAAAAGGATTTAATTCTTTTATAAGTTCATAAAATCCTTGAGTAACCACCTACTTCCTTGTTATATCATTTCTTTTTCCAACATATATCTTGTACTTGTACTTTAAAATTCCATTCTCAAAGATGTGGTTGAGCTAAGGCCCTTTTAGCGAGCTGCTAGGTTTCTTCATTATGTTGGTAACTATTTTGGAACTTTGAGAGCTATTCTGTTGTCACCGTTGAGATTGCATTCAGTTTACCAAGGTTCTCATCCCAACATTTGGACTATGCGTCATATGTCTTATTCTCGCTTTCTTATATTCTCATAATATAAATCCAATACCTTGGCTAGTCCTTTCCCTTAGATAGGAGTGGTTATTTTCTAATTAAATATTTAAGGCTCACATGTTGTCCTAATAATGAATTAATTAGCCTCTAAATATCACCTCCATTTTATTATTGCCATGAAAGTGTCAAAAGTCCCTATTCATATACTTTTCATATGATGACAAACTTTGGTGTCTAAGGGCTAAAGTGGTCTCATGAAGACTACACACCTGGAGTTTTGCATAAGTACAACTCTTAGGACATTATTACTGGTATCAATTTTCAAAATAAAAGGTTAACTAAAATTTGGTAGCGAAAGCATTGCGTCTCTAATCATGGCGAATGTCAGTTCCTCAAATGCTTTAACTACCTCAGAGTCCTAATAAAAGGTATCTTTTTTTGTCAAATTCTCCAGTCTTTTATTGCATAATCCTTAATAAAATGCCAATAGTAGTTGATAAGACCTAGAAATCCCCTTAGAGATTAAACTGTGTTGGGAGTTGGCCAATTACCATAGCCTCCATACTTTTGGGTTCGACTCAACTCCTTAATATAAAATCATATATCCTAAGTACTCTACTGTGGGTTGCCCGAAGGAACATTGTTTAAGCTTGATAGATAGTTGATGTGCAATAAGCCCTTAGAATGCAAATTTTAGCTATCTCAGATGTTCTTCCATGCTTTAGCTATAAATCAAAATCTCACAAAAAAGACCAATAAAAATTTGCACAAGAAATTAGATAGAACATCATTCATCAAACTTTAAATGTGGTAAGTACGTTGGTGAGTTCAAATGGCGTCACCAAGAACTTGAAATGCCCATGGGGGGCTCTAAACATTGTTTTGTGTACTTCTTCAGAAAACATCCTAATTTGGTGATAGCCTGATTATAAATCAAGCTTAGTGAAACAAGTTACTTCCCCAAGTTCATCCAATAAGTCTTTAATGATTGGGATTTGGAATTTATCATTTATTGTCATTTTTCTGAGTCGTCAATAGTCAATACACAGCCTCATTGTACGGTTCTTTTTCCTTACTAGAAGTACTGGAGATGCAAAAGGGCTTTGGCTTAACCTAATCAATCTTTAGTCAAGTGATTCCTTCACCTATCTTTCAAATTCCTCCTTTTCATAGTGTGACTATTGGCAATGTCTCAAACTCATTCATTGGAATTCTAATGTAAGTGGAATTCTATGGTCATGACTTTTTAGGATGGTAGTTCAAAAGGTTCTAAGAAGACATAGAAGTACCTCTTTACCAATTTCCTGATGCTTTTAGACAGTTCTTATTCTAATGCCTTGGTGTGGATGTTAGTTAAACTATCCATTCGACCTGACGTGGTTTAGCCATACTATCTACTAGTTCATAGCATGTGATTATAAAGGTGGGGTTTGAGTTATGCCCTCTTAATTCAACTAATTCTCCATCATATTCAAATTTTAGTGTAAGAAAACTGAAGTTAAAAGTAACTGGATTGACTATTTTAGACTAATCAACAACAAAAATTGTATCACAGTTACCTAACTTCAGCAGCCGAATATCAATTGCATATTCCTTTGCTTACATTCTCCATTTGAACCACCTGTATAGTAGATCGCTGAGGATTCTAATTCGCACTGCGATAATTAATAAGTATGTACGATCAATGAAAGTTTCAATTAATGCCCTTAAGTTTACAAAACTAGGTATATTACCAGTATCCACCAAAATTAAAATTGATTTGTTGTAGATTGTAACCCTCATACAGAGGATATTGGGACCTATTATTGTTTGGTTGCTTAGTTTTGTCTTATCTTTCCTATCATTTTGATTGACTTATTCACCCTCCAATATGGCGAAGTATCCTTTCTTTGCATTTGTGACCAAGATTTCACTTTTTGCCACACTAGAACCACTGTCTCTTCTTTCATTAAATTCCTCCTTTTGTAAGTGGTTTAGTAGGGCTTTTTGATTGATTTCTCTATTACTATTGTTCTTAGGTTTGAAGGAAATTCATTATTTTCTAAAAACTTCAATGATAAGCTCTTCAAGCCCCATTAGGCTATAAGTTTCTTTTAAGGTTTGAGGCCAAAACGTGATGACATGTCTTATCACAAAACCATGAGTGAAATGAAGTGAGTTTCAGTGAGGCGTGGGTTGATTTCAATCATACCGGCCTTTAACTCTTCAAAATGTTCTCCTTCTATGTTAACTTGTTAAAAGTCTCAATCACATGATCCAAGGTTAGTTTACCAAATTTGGCCAAAATGGTCCTCAACAATTTATCCCAACTAACAAAGTTTTTGCCCACCAAGAAATTGTTTAACCATCTTTCAACTTTTTCATTGAAATATAATTCAACCACTTATGTTTTCTCTTCTTCGTGAGTATCATAATATCAAAAGTATCTTTAGCATTTTCTCATCTAAAATATGGCATTTGTGCTATTAAATACTGTCAATTCTATCCTTAGTTTAGGATGGCAATGATGCCTTGGCAACTCAGCCTGAATGGGCCAGTTGGCAGTATTTATATTGTTATGTGTTCCTGGGTGAATTGGAGTCCATTGATGTTTAAGGAGGTGAAAGGAGAGGCAAAATCTCCTTTGATCCTTATACTAAAGGAGATCCCTCACCATTTTGTGGCATCATTGTAGACAGTTTGTCACTTATCTGGTGGTAGTGTGGGAATCTTCAATTCATTGCTAGAACCCTTTAATTGAGAAATTTAAATCATCTGTTATTTGTTTGAACTTGTTTTCTATGTGAGTTTCTAACTCTTGAATATGCTTTTTAATATTTTTCTCAGCCATTTGTTAAAATCTTGTCATTTTCAACTTTTCAACTCCAAAGATGTGCTCTAATACCACCGTTATGATTGGGATTAGGAGTTCAGGATTGTAAGACACAACAATTTAACTGACTAGGCTTTAGTTTCCTTGTCATCCTGGCAGTCAGCCCTTTAAATTTTTGAAAATTGACAGTGTCATTTAGACAATGTTTCTAAAATAAAGGTAGTTTTGGCAATTCCCAAAATCCATTGCCACAATTTTTTAGATCTTAGGGTTTGGGGGTAGTTTAGTATCTTCCCCAATTAGGGTTAAAATAAAAATGGAATGGAAAGAACAAGTGTGCGTCACAGACCCCTTCTTTTTTTCACCCCTTAATCCTTTGGGTTCTATGGAACCCCTTCTTCTGGTCCCTATCCTAGAGTACTGACTTACCTGGTTACCACAAGGGATACCTCCACAATAATGAGAAATATATTGTTGGAAGTAGATACTTCATAGTTTCTTTGACCTAAGGAGATTCATTTAGCAAAGATTTGGGCAATGATGGAAAATAAGAGAAGACAAAAGAAAAAAGGTAGAGAGGACGCTATTGTCTAATTACAGGTCCCTTAGATATGTATACAAGTCCATCCTTCTCTACTTATTTGTGTAGATAAGGTTGATTAGTTAGTCACAAGAGTATTTCTCTTCAAATCTGTTGTGGACTTTCTTCTTCTACCCACTGCTTATTATTTTCATAATTTATGCCTTAATTTCTTGGATAGAACTATTGTATTCCCCCATTATTGTATATTAAATTAAATATCCCACTGTAATTTGATTTGTTGAGACTCTGTTTATTTTGTGATGTATGTCATGATTGTAACTAATATTGACACTATCTTTAGATAATCTGCTACCAATAAAAAAGATTGGCATGATTTATGAATTGATTCAGAAATTTTTACCCCATCGATGTAAAATAAAAGTCACACACACAGTAATGGGGTTCGTGCAAGCCCAGGGTGACGGTGTGGCCTCGCAGCTAAGTGTTGTGACCACAAGAACTCTTCTCACAACCACAACTAATAGTGGTGAAACATTGCTGACTTTTTGCAACTTCGATTTTTCAATTGCAATCCTTTTCTTTACCAAGTTTTTTGATTCCAAACACTCCTAAAACACTTTTGAAAGGTTTTTAATGTATTCAATAAATTTTCAATGGAATTTAACTAGAAAACTAATGTCGAACATGGAAGAATCATTAAATTTATAAGTTTGAAAGAAAAAACGATAGCTCTGATATCACTAAAGTTTTAATCATAAAAACATCATGCATGCATAGAGGAACATAAAGAAATAAATCCCACCTATTTTTGTTACAAAACACGCAAGAAATCATACATACTAGTAAAGATGTAAAGTTGTTATCTTCGGAACGTTTTCAAATAGTTTTGGATGTGATCCTTGAGTCGTGGCCCTCAAACCTGATCTCTAGTTTGTCTTCACAATTAGGATGATCATGAGCTCCTTCAACACTTGACAAAACTACTTTTGTGAATTTCTAACTCAAACTACTTTGGGCAAAAAGGAATTTTGACAAGAAAGAACTTATAGAAGGTGGCTAGGGGGCTACTCTTTCTTGCTTGAAAGGGCCACACAAAAATTCTAGAGTAAAGGGTGTGTCTTGAATTCTTTAATCACTCCTTTAAATAATTATGAAACAAAGGTTTAGCGTATAGGCTTCATGGGCCCTTCTACATGAACTTTTTAATTAAAACTAGCCTATAGATTTCTATTTATTAATCTCATTAATAAATCAATACGTATACCCTTTAATTATTGATCTCCATTAATAATTAAATTTTAATTGTCTGTTATTAATTTAATTTCATCATTAACAAACACCATGGCAACTTATATAGCCTAATCTATTTGCAACTAAATAAATCATTCTACGATTTTCTTAAGCCTTGTATGCAATCTATCAATTTAACTCTCACTATACATTACTAACATTATGTGTGTAATTCTCTTGATTCATCTTTAATTGGCAACGATCCTAACTCCAAGATTATGGATAATGTTTAACCTACAACACCATATCGTTGCTAAATGAAGATAAAATGAATCAGATCATAATAAACCTTTTCAATCATGACTACCATAACGTATAGACATTTTGTCTTACTTTGTCCCAATCAAGGGGAAGTCATATATTTAATCAAACTCACAAACCTGGTCATATGATCAGTTAACGTTTCCTCGTGTGATAAATGTTCCTATCGAAAATTCTTTTCTGATCATGCACTCATCAAACACTGACTGCATAGGACAAGCATCTTATTCACTTACAAGGAAACAAATTCCTTATTGAACATATACATGCCTACATACACATCCGAACAATGGCATGTTGGGCTCATTACCCTATTCCATACCATGATTAATATTAGCCCTCAATGCTCTAATGACACGTTAATCGTTATGTACACAAGGCAATCATATCATCTTTAATTTAAGATTCGCATACACTTAACACGATCGCAAAAACAAAACATTGATAAGCAAGAGTAAACTACATGCATCTACTTCGTTTTATAAGTTATTTTCTAAATGCCCCATTCCTTAATGGCACATCCACATGTATATATTCTCAGTATCTTATACTAAACAGTATGACACTCACCGTATAAATAAAAGATGTACTGACTCTTTAATGCCCTTTAGAGTATCTATGACTAGCAGGTAAGTTTTAGTCCGTGAGGAGTACACGAGTGTGGATGCCATACAAACCAGTCTGCGAATCATAAATGCTCTAAAGGGCATTAGAGAGCCGGTATGACTTACACACTTTGTATTCATATGATGAGTGCCATGTCATTCGGTATGAGATATTAAGAATATATATGTATGGATGTGTTATTGAAGAATAAGCATTCGGACATTAACTTGCAAAACAAATCAGTTACACAGAGTTTACTCTTTACTATCAATATCTTACTTCGTAATAATGCTAAGTGTGCATGCACCTTAAACTTAGGACCATATAGCTGTCATGTGCGCATGATGATCAATGTATCATTAATGTATTAAAAACCAATATCTATCCTAATATGGGATAAGGTTATGAGCCCAAAGTATCATTGCCCAAGTATGTATGAAGCCATATATGCGTTCAATAAAGGATTTATCTCCTTGCAAGAGAGTAAAGCATTTGTCCTATGCAGTTGACGTTTTATGAGACAGAAATTCTAGTGAGTGATCGAAAAGGAGTTTCCAATAAAATATTAGTGTGGAAACATCAATTAGTTATATAACCAAGTTTGTGAGTTTGATTAAATCCATGGCTCTCGCTCGATTGGATAAAGCAAGACAAAATGTTTATATCACATGACATTCACGATCAAAAGTGTTTATTGTGATCCATTCACTTTACCTTGAATGGGCTACGATATGGGTCGCAAGTTAGGTGTTATTTATATCCTTCAAGCTATGCTTGTTATCAACAAAGGATAAATCTAAGTAATCATGCACATAAAAACAAGACAATGGCTTGAGGAAATTACACAGTAGCGAACACAAAGCTTGAGAAAACTCGTGGATGAAAAGTTTTATGATAAATTTAATTTGGTTGCAATTGGACTAAACCAAATATGAATGATTTATTTGTTATTATGTTTGTTAGTGATGAGATCATTAATTAGAAACATAATGAGTTTTTAATTTAATTAATGAAATTAATTAAATTAAAGAGACAAGAAACAAAAGAATTATTTTATACCTATTACATTTGTTAATAATAGAGATTATTAATTGAAAACATAATAGACCTTTAATTTAATTTATGGGATTAATTAAATTGAAAGAAGTAATTCAAATATGCTTTAATTATTAATTAGATTAATCATTTAAGATATATGAGCTTGGAATAATTTTAATATGTGAAAGTCCATAGAGCTCATTCTACAAGCCTTAAATATTCTAGTATATAAATGGGATTGTGCCTTGAGAATGAGTAATTGGAAAAGTTCCAGAAGCACTATTCACATGACCAGTAACCTAATAAGACTATTCACGCAACATTGTTCACTATTCACCACTTGCACGCGAGAAAAAATTAATTTTCAGCCTCTCTTAGTTTCTTTCAAGAAGTACTCCAAGCGCAAGAGTTAGGGGATTTCACAAAAGAATTCGTAGAATTTTGTTAGAGAGTTATAGCCAACAAATTGGTCATGTGGACAAACTAAAAGCCATGATGTTATCTCAGCTTATGAATCATAGATAGAAAACTACAGGATTTAAGTCCAAGTAATCATCCAAACAACTTTCTTGTATTTAATGTTTATGCATTTGTGAGACAAAAAGAGGACCGAGTTGGTATTTTACTTATTTCGTTATGTTCTTTGATTGTTTTGTGGTTAACATTTGGCATCCTACACCTAATGTAACCCAGCAACAGTTACCTAACTTCAGTAGCCGGATATCAATTACATATTCCTTTTCTTATATTCGTTATCTGGACAGCCTGTACACTAGACTGCTAAGGTTTCTACTTCCTGCTATGATAATTAATAAATATGTAATGATCCAATGGAAGTGCCAGTTAATGCCCTTGGGTTTACAAAACTATATGTACTGCTAATATCTATCATAATTAAAATTAGCTTCCTGTAGATTGTAACCTTCATATAGAGAGTACTATGAGGCCATTTACCCATTACTGTTTGGTTGCTTGGTTCTTCCCCATCTTTCATATTATTTTTATTAACTTATTCACCCCTTAATAAGGTTAAGTATCCTTTTTTCACTTTTATTACCTAGACTTTACTTTTTGCCAAACCAAAACCATTGTCTCTTCTTCCATTAAATTCCTCTTGTAAGTGGTGCCGCAAGGCTTTCTGATTGATCTCTCTATCAACATTTTTCGTAGGTTTGAAGGGAATTCATTGTTTTCGAAGAACTTCAATGATAAGCTCTTCAAGCTCCATTAGGCTATAAGTTTTTTCTAGGGTTTGAGGCTGGAACATAATGACAATGAGTCTCATTTCCTCGTTCAACCCACTGATGAAACCATGAATGAAATGAGTTTTAGTGAGATGTGGGTTGATTTCAATCATATTGGCCTTTAACTCTTCAAAATGTTCTCCTTCTGTCTTAACTTATTAAAAGTGCCAATCACGTGATCCAGCTTGAGTTTACCAAATTTGGCCAAAATGGTCCTCAACAAGTTATCCCAACTAAAAAAGTTTTTGCCCACCAAGAAATTGTTTAAATATCAACTTTTTCCTCAAAATATAATTCAGATACTTGTGTTTTCTCTTTTTTGGGAGTATTATAACATCGAAAGTATATTTGGCATTTTCTCATCAGAATATGGCATTTGTGCTATCAAATACTATCAATTCGATCCTTGGTTTAAGTTGGCAATGATGCCTTAGCAATTTAGTTTGAATGGGCTAGTTGGAACTAGTTATATTGTGATATATTCATGAGTGAATTAGGGTCCAATGATGTTTAAGTGGAAGTGAAGTGAGAGGAAAAATCTCCTTTGATCCTCGTACTAAAGGAGATCACTCATGGTTTTGTGCCATCATTGTAGACAATTTGTTACTTATCAAGTAGCGACGTGGAATCTTTAATTCTTTGCTGGATCCTTTTGATTGAGAAATTGAAATCATCCGTTATTTATTTGAACTTGTTTTCCATGCGATCTTCCAACTCTTGAATGTGCTTTTCAATATTTTTCTCATCCATTTGTTAAGATGTTGTCATTTTCAACTTTTCAACTCCGAAGAAGTGTTCTAATATCACCGTTATGATTGGGTTTGGGAGTTTAGGATTGTAAGGCACAACAATTTAATTGACTAGACTTTGGTTTCCTTGCTTGTCGTCCAAGCAATGAGCCCTTTAAATATTTTGAGATAGACAATGTTTCCAAAATAAGGGTAGTTTTAGTAATTCCTAGACCCCATTGCCAAGATTTTTCAAATCTTAGGATTTGGGGGCAGTTTGGTACGTTACACAATTAGGGCTAGAATAAAAATGGAATGGAAAGAACAACTATGGACCCCTTTGTTCTAATCCCCGTCTTAGAGCACTTATTTCTCTGGTTACCACAAGGGATACCTCCATGATGATGAGGGGAATATATTGTTGGAAGTAGATACTTTGTAGTTTCATTGACTAAGGTGGTTCGTATAGCAAAGATTTGGGTAATGATAGAAAATAAGGGTAGATGAAAGAAAAAAGGTTGAGAGGACGTTATTGTCTAATTACTGGTCCCTTAGACATGTATATGAGTTCATCCTTCTCTATTTATTTGTGCAAATAAGGTTGATTGGTTAGTTACAAGAATATTTTTTTTCAAATCTGTTGTGGACTTTTTTCTTCTACTTTTCATAATTTTTGCCTTGATTTCTTGGATAGAATTATTTTATTCCTCCATTATTGTATATTAAATTAAATATCCCACTATAATTTGATTTGTTGAGACTCTCTTTGTTTTGTTTATTTTGTGATGTATGTCATGATTGTTATTGACGGTAACACCACCTTTTGAGAGTAGATTACTAAGAAGAAAGATTGACATAATTTATGAATTAATTCAAAAAATTTTACACTATCAATGTAACATGAAAGTCACGCGTAGTAAACCATTTATCAGAACTCAAATAATATGTTTAATATAAAATATATATATATATATATATTAAATGCCAAATTGAGAGCACGTTGCCTAAAATTTGGAAATGAAAATATTTAATGAAGTTGATCAAATTAAAAGACTACATACTAATTACTAACTCCACGCGAGTCTTTGCCACAACAGTATGGTGCATTGAATGAATGGTTGAACAATAGCAATCGCTCAACCCACACTGTCATTTAATGTAATTGAGTTTCGTACCCTACTAACATTAACTTTTGTATTAATTTTTAATTAAAGGGTCATGAATTCTTCGCCCAAGATCCCCATTCTTGGAGTTATTCCAAATGCTGCCAATGGGATTTTTTAATGTTCATCAACACTTAATGACATTCAATATTCATTGTTGCCCATGGACATGGATTTCCATACCCTAAATAGTTGCTCTTCTTGACCCAAAATTCTCTTTCGTTAACACTGTTGTCCTTGTGAGAGAGGAGAAAGTTGGCACGTCTCTGCTGGTCTAGTGTTTTCAGTTGTTGGATCATTGTAAGTCTTCTAGTTCATAGTACTTGGGGACACATTGTGGTGACATGCAGACATTGTGAAATTTATAAAACTGCAGATGAGCAGACAAGCAAACTGCAGATGGGTTATCAAGACGGGGAAAGATTTGCATCCAAAAACCCTGTTTTATCATGTACTGAAAACCACCCGTTGCAACCCATGGAAATGTGGTCCAAAGATAATGCAGATTGGAATAAATTTTCAGTTCACATTCACCACTTCCTGGTGATGCTTTATTTTATATTATTTAATTGGGATGTCTTGTAAAATTAACTTGAATATTGATTAAATCCCACACATCATGTTGGTCTTCTCTGGAGATTCTCCCCTTTGTATTATGACCCTTTTCCGGTGTTTTGTAGCCCACTTTCTTGAAATACGTCAAAAAGCAACAGAAGGCCTGAAAATGGCAAATCAAATCTTCATGGAAATCTTTCAAAATTCCTAAGGATTACTTAAATTCTTTCTTTGGTTCTTATTGAGTTTACAGAACATCTCACAAAAATACTGCAAAACACCCTTTTGTTCAACTAAAAACTCTGAAAGACGGAATGTGAAGAATCAATTACTACAGAAATGAAAGAAGATCGAGTTGCTGCTTCATTCTTCAAATACAGAAACAAACTTCAAAACAAAAAAAGAGAAGGAAATTTTCTCTTTACATCCCTGAGATTCTTTGTCAGCCAAAATTATTTTCAATTACAAAAATTACAAAAATAATAAAGAACAATAGAAAGAGAGATAATAAACATAGTTCTAACTTCTTGTGTTCTTTAAGGCATAGAGCACTAACGAAAACTCCAGCTTATCTTGATCTGTCTGCACCAGCTTGTCTTCCAGCCACAGCCTGCTATCCATCCCTCTCCTTGTCCTGAACATGAACACACCACATCCCAACCCCGGATTATAAAACCAATCGTGAACATCCCACATTAAATCCACCGGCAAACCATCCAAGAAAATCGTCTGGTTCCCCCTGAAGTTCCACTGCAGCCTCTTCACCCGAATCACCGTCTTCTTGTCGACGCAAACGGACAGCACCGGATACTTCAGACCCTCGTCTTCCCCGCGGCAGCTGATCATGATGTCATGGGAGGTGCCCGTCTCGCTGAATTGCGCCCTGGTTGAATAAAGAGTGTTCCCCGAATACTGTTCCCGACGCGAAACGAGAGAGAATTTAGCCATACGGGTGCCGGATTTCAGCTTCCTGAGGGAAGCTTCCCGAGCAGTGTCCCCGCCGAGGATCAGGCCGAGCTCTGAATCAACCGTCATGAAGATGTAGTACCCGTCAACGGGTTCGGGCCCTGATCCGTACCCGGCTACGGAGAGATCCCAGAAGACTTCAATGCTGAAGGTCTGGAACTCGATTGATCGGGTGCCTTTCAGCTTTCTGAACAACCTGGAATTGGTGTTGACTTTGACCGCGCTGGAGGGCTCCTCGCCGAAGGCGATGGTCAGGCCCTGAGAGAGACTGTTCTTGCACCAGGTGAGCGTGATCAGAATCTGCTTGTCGGAAGAGAGAACGGTTCTGTACACACACGTGACGGCGGTTTGAGTTGACGGGATCGGACCTGGAGAGATGCAGGCACTGCTGAAACGGCTGGAGCATGAAGTATCAGAGACCTGAACTGCGTAATCACTGAAACAAGAACCGAGGTCCCTCATTTTTTTCTGTCCAAGGATTTGTTAGGCAGAAGAAGAGATGGGAGGAAAGGGAATGGAAATCCAGGTTCCTGACAAGCCCCTGTATGGATAAAATATAGTTCTTGCTATCTCTTTCTGTCGGACCTTCGATTTCGCGTTTTATGGTGGAAGAAAAGAGAAGGGGGAGAATTTTCAGTCAAGCAACTTTCAGGGTCTTCCCTTTTGTTTTGTGACAGTTCATTTGAGTCTGAGATGTAGAAATATTTAAAGTGGAAAGAGAAAACTAATTAGTGCATAAATACAGAGTCGGACGGGCTGGATTAGTGAGTCGTGTAATGCAATGACATTGCCCAATTCCTGCTTTGTATAATTTTTTTGTGGAATTATTATTGTCGGGAGTCAAAGGTTGACTAGAATAACATAAAGACACGCAGCCCATGAAGTTTTGTTCTGGTAATTTAACCATCTTAGGTGCAGAGAATAATTGCAATTTCCAAATGATTAGTGATTTGGGCACTGAGCGTTTGGCCCCCCACAAATTAAAACCAGAGGCTATTGCCCACCAACTTTTGCTCCCTAAACACCTAAGATAAAAAAGCCGAGAAATATTTCATAGAAATGGTATTTTTCACATGATTTGAAAATATCCTATGAATTGATCATAACATTAATGAATTTTGATTGAGAACTCGCAGGTTCGACTCAAAATTGAGTGGAATTGGATTGACTCAAAAAACAAATGGGTCGGATTTGGGTTAGCGATTGGTTTGAAGTACTTGATTATCAATTCAACCTGGCCAACCTGAATTAGATAAAACTCAAATACAAAATACTGAGTTTGGATCGAGCCTCCAAAGGTTTGAGTTGAAATTCAGTCAAATTCAATTAATTCAAAAAATTAATGAACCGAGTTGCACAACTTATTTATAATATTTTGCACTTCAATCAAATTCCCTAACCTATAATACGAACCTATAATCCTACTTGATTTATTCCCTTAATATGAACAATTGGTTTACCCTTCTCTCTCTAACCCTTTTTCTCTATGCCATCCGGAAACTTCCTTGTCCACGTCCCTTATCAGCTTCTTTATAGATGAAAGTCATTAAAATTCCACATTTAAAGAGTAAACTGATCCCGCAGTTACTCATTCTTTTATGACTTGGTTGATTTGATGGCTAAGCTTTCAATGTTTGATTGCGACGGACCTTGAAATTAGTATGGAAAAAGCTTTGTTATTCGTATCCATTCCCAGTTTCCAGTCCCCCACACGATTAGTTCCATTTCCCTTTTCCACTCCCAATTCCCAAGAGAAAAAGGGAAGGCATATACTTTCATTAAAAAATTGAACACAAGAAAGGGTTTTGATGTGATTCCATGCATGCATTATTAGGGTTATAATACTCTCCGTGTCTCAAAATTATTGTTCCATTTGGTGCAGTATAAAGTCAGTTCATTAATATTTCAACCAACTTACTGCAAGATTCTCATGTGCATTTTTCAAATCTTTGAAGAAGAAATCAACATGGGCCAATAACCTTAGTCACACTATACCTATTTTGAGTATAAGAATTGAACCGAGCAAACATTAGAAAAAGCAAAAAAAAAAATGTTACCCTAATTAAAGCAAAAGAAAAGGCTAAAAAGACTAGAGTGGTCAAGGATTTTGAAGGCCTAATCCTCTGCAGGTGTGGAGGCTATGATATGATATTCTCTCTGACACAGCACTGTTTACTCTTTAAGGACACTTTGCCCTTTTCCATACAAAGATCTGAATGAAAAGGCATTTTGAATCTTGGGCATAGGAATGGGGAAATCTAATTAATTTTCCTCATACTGACTGATAAAATTGAATTAAATAATTGAATCAATGAAAAAGAATTATTGCTTGTGTTTGGGTTTTGAGCATAAATGTGTATAGTTATTTCCTTAGGAACACTGGACGGCAGGTAGGCAGCCTAATTATCCATCCAACAACTTCCCCAATTAATATTCAACTTGCAGATTGTTTTTATAATACAAAAATAATAAATGTAGTGTTTTTATTATATAAATATTTTTAATTATACAATATACGTGTTTTATTTTAAAATTAAACTATATCCAATATTTAATTTTTTTGTAATTCATCATCTAATACTAATAACTTATTTCAGAAATAATAAAATTTTAAATAACTGAAAAATTAAAGTATACAAAGTGAGAAAGAAAAGAGGGGAAAAAAACTAGATAAAAGAGGGGCGTTAGTCTTTTCACTTTTAGTACACTCTAGTATAATAAGTAGCATGGATTATGCTACTTCTAATTTACATTTTTTGGTATATTGTACTGATTTTTTTTAAAAAAAAAACATTATTCATTTAAAGGATTTTGTGAATCAATATTTGTGTCTTCACTAGAACAAAAAGACGTATAATTTGAATTTAAATCAAACTCATATTAGGTATATGTAAGTAGCAAAATTAGGGAATATATTGTGACCCCACGTTTTGTCTTGAACAAAAAAAATTGTAATTACATAAAAATGGGATATAGTTAAAAATGAGCCTATTGCCCTTGGTGGATATATTGTAAGTATCTGAAAATGCTTTTTGTGACAAGATGATGAGCTAAAATTCTTCCTGGTAATGATGCAAAATTTAAATTATGACTCATTTCTCATGTTCATAACACAGCACGATTCACATCCATAACAAACAAATTAAGTACTTAACCAATTATCTTAGACACCAAAGTGCCTCACATATGTCATTAACACCATAATTAAGTTGTGGAAGCTTAATTATTGTTTTACCCAAAATGATGGCACTAACCTGTTTTTTGATTTAATTCACAGCGTTTGTTAAAATCGCATTTTAGAGAGGCAGGCAAGTGCTTGATCGACAAACCACTTCGCTAAAATCGCAAGTTAGAGAGACTGGAAAGTGCTTCACCGACAGACCATTTCGCGTGCTTTATTTCTGTTTTAGACTCCTTCGACGTTCAGTCGGTGAAGAACACTTAGATCAATTTGGATCTTCAAAAAATGTGAATTTTATCTTCAACTCTGCATTTAACCTTTCATTTATTACATCATTCAGGTTTGATAAATGTGAGATACAACAAACTCTCTAAACCTTACCCAAAATTCTTTATTAGCAGTGGTACACTGTGTAAATTTTTTCTATGAATTACACAATTTTATTCATTATAAAAATTTATAATAAAGAATATTTATTTAAAAATTAAAACCACGGGTGGAAATTTTAAAAAATGATAGAAAAAGTGAATTGAAAGTTATAAAAAAACATTAAAAAAAATAGAGTTATATTAAAGAAAACAGATAAAGAAAGAAAAAAATAAGAAAATGTTCAAATAAGAGTATTATAGTAATTTAATAATACACAATCAAAATAATCTCTTGTTTTGATAAATGGTATAGAATATAAAATAGATAAAAGAATTGAAAAATTAAAAAGATGGAATTAATTAAAACTAAAAAGTGAGTGACATAATGAAAAATGTGAGAACGGAGAAAAAGTAATATGGAAAGAATTGATAATATTTAAGCAATTTTAAATAAACAATCTTGTTTTTCTTTACTATTGTACAAAAAAATAATTATGGGCAAAATTTATAGAAAATCTCTGTGCATTTAACCACTCCGAGAGACGTGGGGACAACGATCTAAAATAAATAAAAATATAGGATCACACCAAACCCTAAAATTTTCTTCTTTTGGGAGCCTTGAGTCTGCTGATAGTTTTATTTTCTGATTAATAATATGAATGCTTTCAGAAGATATTCACATAAACACAGAAGGAAAATGGGCTACTGCTATTGAAATGTGATGAAAAATAACACTTTGTTTATTAAAATTTATTCAAAATGAGGCTCTGAAGGTGAGAAAAACAAATTTAATTTCACTTTGAGGCATTTGGAACCGAATGAATACTCACCCTTTCGTAGTGCAGAAATGTGTCATATTCTTGTTCTTGATATGATCGATGTGTCATTGTTAATCACAAAATTATATGAAAAAACAACCATAAAATATATGTATTAGTTGGCAATATAATTATAAAATGGAATCATTAAAGTTGTTAGGTGAAATGTAATTACAAAGAAAAAAAAAACTAATTAATTAACTATTTTCCACTGTCCTTTTCTCTAAATTAATCAAAAAAACGTACAAAGTGAAAAAAACATGTCATCTACTAGAACATGTGCAACCATGCCCCCAATCTTTATTAATTGTAAATAAAGACTTAAAACTAAGATCATATGAATCATAAAAGGAGATTCGATCAGGTCAAAATAGGCATATTTTATTAGTTGATCAAAGTAAATATCTATTTTGGACCAGTGTCAAAAATCAAATAAAGCTAAATATAAAATTTATTTAAATTCAAAAACTTAAAAATACAAAATAATGTGTATCCATTTTCTCGTACACAAGTATTCCCAAAGTTGAAGGGGCATTTAATTTTGTCCCTTTCATTTATGTTTTGGAGATCCACACATATTAGGACTTTTCTTTTCTTTCCTTTTCTTGTCGGTCTACATTATTTTAGAATTAGAGAAGCTCTATTTGATCATTTAATAAAATTCTTAAAATTTTAGAGTCTTTCTCCCAAAGTTAGAAGTCTTTCTCACGAGCCTTTTCTTATCTATGTACTTACATGTTAAAAACTAAAGGTCTAAATTTGGTTCCACATTATTAAGACTATGTTTGTCTTGCAATTTTAGAGTCCAAAAACAACACATTTAATCATTACACATTTTAAATTTTATCTCTTTCTCTTCTTTACTTTTACACAATTTTCAAAATAAAAATACGTAAAGACACACAAAAATTTAAAAACAAACATTACCTAAATTACTATAATACCTTTATTTTACTATTTTATAATTCTCCGTATTCTTCTATTATATTTTAATATAATTGTATTACTTTCGGTATTCGCGTGTGTGTGTGTGTGTGTATTATTTTCAAAAATTTTTCATATACTTTCAATTTTAAAAAAAATTTAAACACACATTAAGTGTGTAGCTATTGCTTGTTCTATTTTTATACACACATCATCCATATAAAATCAAAAGTCCTCATCATCAATGGTCGATCTTGTGATCGGTATCGACCACCTCCCCAGATGTGCGGTATAGTTGATGCACCGGATCACACCTCTTCCGGTGGGGCCGTCAGGAAAATCAACGACGCTAATGCTGCCTGGGTCGAGATGAAATGATCCCAACCATTCCTTGGTCAGGTTTAAGCAATGCCCCATCATTGCAATGTGAAGAGCTGGATTTCCCACAGCAACGACAGCGTTTTCAGGCTCTGATCCCTTTGAAAGTTCATCCAACAAGCATCTCCAGGCCGCCCCTGATTGATCCCACAATGCTCTTGTTATTTCATCCTCGGATCCCTTCAACCAGCCAGATTGGAGAGGTTGAAACCTTGCCAAGTCCTACACAATAACATAGAAAAGTACAGTAGATTTAAGACATTCTGAGGACTGGAACATCCGCATAGGACAATAGTAAACCTTAACATCAGTCCATTCAAAACTTCAAACCTTCTTTGTCTGCTCAAGGATGTTCTCAACATCAAGGTCCAGTATTTGCTTCATTTCGACGTAGCGTGGGATGCAATCAGCACCCAAGCAGTCAGCAGCTTCTTGAACCTAAATTCGAGTTGTTGAATGAACTTCATATTTTGATACAGGTTGTTTCGGTGAATGATGGAAATCTTTTCAAAGTTATGCATCTGGACTATCTTACCCTGGAGATTGCATTTGCTGTCTCCACCGATGCTCCAGCACTGCTGCTGACTATAGTCTTCACCTTGACATCAAGAAGTAGCTCAGCAGTTTTCTGTGCCTGAACGTTTTAGAGACACAAAAACCTCAGAGATGTAGTAGATGCGAACCCATGTAAAAATGTGTTTTACCTGAATTACACCAAGCATGTTCATCGGGCTATCCCCAGAGAAAAGATTACCACCCTGCTAAAAAGTGTCACTTGGAACTTAAATGACAATTGATGCGAGAAACACAATATATCGACAAGAGAAAAAACTGACGGCCTGAGAAAAGTTATTATCAGAATATGATGCAGAAAGCAAAACTATCTCAACATTGACTACCGAGTCAAACAGGACAATGATGGCAGCATATTTTATATAGACATACCTGACTATGTCCTTCCACATTTTTATCAAAACAAGTAGACTTAGCAACGAATTGCACGAAAGTTTTGTTGCATACTATTGATACTAAAACCAATATACAATTGATAAATGGAAATATGTTATAAAGATTAGAGGAAATTACAATGCTCTCTATTGAAGTTTGGACTTTGCATAGATTAAACCCTTAAGTATGAGAAATTGCATATACGTCCCCCTTAATTACACTTTTGATTAATAGTTAAATTCATCCAATAAGTAAGATATCAAAACCAAAAAATTTAAACAATAATCCAATTTTCTGAGAGGGTGTTTTGTAAAAAGCCCTAACTTATGGAAGGATGCTATAATTATCCCTAAAAATTATAATTGATAAAATATATTTTTTTACAATTTTTTTTGATAACGTAGTTAGAAAATATTATAAAATTTGAATTTTATATTTTTCAAAAAATATAAGTCTTTATCTTCAATCTTTTATAAAATTTAAAAATTTTACATTTATATTTTCTAATTAAAAATTTATAAGGAAGAAAATAAATTTTCTAAACTCTTTAGATAATAAATTATAAAAATAAATATTTCTATATCTATAATTTACATTTTATTAAATAGTTTTGTACTTTTAAAATTTTTAAATGTTTTATAATTTTTATAAAAAAAGGCATACCTCTAACTTTTATTCTCACATAATAAAACATTTTCTAATATATGATTAAAATAGAAAAACAATTTTTAAGATTTATTTTACAACAGCATAGAAATTTTATTTTCTAACTTACAAAACTAAATTTCAATTTTCAATTTTAAAATTTCCTAAAATTGAAAAAAATAAAGATTTCTATTTTTTTAAAGTTATAAAATTCAGAATTTGTTATGTATTTCAAATATATTATCTAAATAATAACAGTATATATATTTTAAGAATTATATGACATAAAATAAAATTTTAAATTTAATAAAATTTAGAAAATATTAATTAGAATATCTTCCAATTAAGATATTGTAATATATTTTTTCAAATATATAAAATATTTTTAAAAAAGTTTTATAAATAAATATTTATATATTTAGCATATATACCATAAAAATATAAAAGGTATACCTAAATAGTTTCTAAAAAAATAACAAATTTGATAAGAAGAAATACAAATGAAGAAATTTAAATTTCAAGAAAATTTATATTTTCTAGAAAATGTAAAATATAAAATTTTATTATTACATAAAAGTTAAAATTTTTAAGCCATATGCTTTTTAGAAAATATAAAATATTTTATACTTTTTGAAAATAAAATTGGTAGTAAATTTGGATTTTCATCTATAGTTTTTGCTAGCATTATCTATTTTCAATATCCCACTTATTAGATGGATTTAACTGTTATTCAGAAATGATGTAATTTCCCATACCTGAAAAATTAATATGTGAAAAAGCCCAAATCTTAGAAGAGAGTGTTGTAATTTTCTCATCCTTTGGTTCATGGGCAAAATGGTCATGTCAAGCAATTTTATCAGAAGCCGGTCAACTTGTTCAACTAAGGGAAGGTATACATAATTTTCTATACCTAAAGGGCTAATCTTTGGAAAACCTAAACTTTAGGAGAGTGCATCGTAATTTTCCCTAAATATTATTTTAGCATATGGTACGTATCTCCTTCAAAGAGCTTAATCTTATGGTATACGACGAGAAATATGGGTATTGAAATCATCATGAAGTTTCAGTTCATCAGCAATGATTATGCATATCCCATTACTATACTGGCTTCAGTTAATTTGGAAATGTTTGTCCATATCCCACTACCGCACATCTCATAGAACAATTTTCACTTCCAACAATTTCTTCAAGGAGAAGTCCTGTGTTCATACCTCTGCATCATTCTGAGTGAATCCATGGCAGATGAGTATAATCCGCATACTGGTTTTCCTTCCTCCAGAACCGCCAGTGGCTATGGGTGAACCTGGGGTCTGCATCATTACATTTAAATCACAGCATGAACTTCAAAGCAACCTACAAAAACAGAAATTTTATGTCTAATATAGCCGAAGAAGGAAGAGTTAATGTCTTCATAGCTGCAATTGATTCAAGAAGGAAACTGAAAAGGCAAATGAAGTTCTCATTTCTCAAAGTTAGCAATCTCATAGTTGAATTTTTTTTCCCCCAAACTAAAGTCAGAAAATATGGGAAGTTATCCATATGTGTACTGCCACTAGACCTCCAGGGAGGCAGCCAAGTGGATGAAAATTATTCTCTGTACAACTACATGACACTATCAATCTTTAAGCTGTTTTAGCCTATTTTCGTGCATGATTATTTTTTGCTGTTGACTTTAATAGTCAAAACTAGAAGAGATAATTTTTCAGAGTTTAACATCATAACGGGATATAGTTACATATATCTAGCACAAAGATTCTCATTTGTTAAACTAAATTTTCTTTCAACAGTTAAAATTGGCGCTTAAACTGATTTTTGTTCCTAGTCATGCCCCAACTCAAAATTTTGGGTTTTAAATTGGTCAAATTATTTCCTCTGTTTTGTTTTTGTAACTGATATATAAGGCAGTAGTATTGAGATATGACAGACCTGAACCAAATTTACATTTTAAAAGATCATGTAGAAATCCTATACTCAGAACACAAGCAAAATGACACAAATATTTTGAAACAAAGAAATGCCTTGGAGAGAGAGCATGAAAATGAAGCCCTTATACATGAGGCACTATAGAAATAGAAGCATTTACACCCAAGTCACAATTGAGACACACTAAAATCACTTCTAATGGAGTTTAAGCAATAAAAGCATTGGACACATGGACAAGATGCCAAAACTATCCATCTATATAAAGATGTCGAGATTAGCACTGAGCACACTTCAGATCATTCTGCCTTTTCCGTATCACAATAAACAGGATAAGGAATTTTGGCCATGCGATCATAAAACACAGTCATCTTTCCTCCAGTGTGTAGATAAATTGACTGAATGACGAGCAAAGAAATATGCTATCAATGAAATTTTAGTTCAAAAACTTAACTTCAACCAGTTTCGACTACTTTATCCTATGGCATTTTGCCATAGTATTCAATAATTTAATGCACTCGGAATAAGAATCCATTCAGATTGCTGCTCATGCATGACAAGGTTGTAGAGACCTGGTTAAGACGGTTAAGACATATTTCTGGAGATCCCCCTTCAGGGTTTGGGGTGAAGTCCACCACACTGACACCACAATTGCTCTGAAGTAGAATCCTGAAGTATTCAGTGCCCAACCCTATGTGTTGATGACAACCAAAAATAGACAGAACCATTTCGGTTGAAAGATAATATAAAATACACACTCAATGGCAAGAAATAAAGCAATACTATACCAATTGCCGTGGCAACAAGTGCCTGATTGACAGCATTGTGAGCCACTACTAGTATTGATCTACTTTCATGGGTAAGGATTTTTGTCCAGCAGCTTCTAGCTCTTGCCCATAATTCCCTCACAGGATAATGCCCATCAATATTGAAATTTTGTGCGTCTATTTGCCATTGACGATAAGCTGTACCATATCTGGCTTTTCCTTCATTCTTTAATAGGCCCTAAAAATAGCAATAAAATTAATCACATGCATACCAGTAAGCTGGGATCACCTCAAATATACCAATCGAAAATGAGATTTCCCATAAAAGATATCCGTAAAATCTAAATTAAACTAACTTGGAAAGAATATAGATCAATTTCCCTCAAGTTTGCTTCTGTTATGATCTCCGCGTCACGAGATCCCCATATGATCTCTGCTGTTCTCTTTGATCTAATTAGTGGGCTGCAGCATGTATCGACAAGGATAACAGACGTAGAAGACAAATAAACTCAGAAGGCACGATAATCGCTGAGTAACATGTGAAAAGCATAAATATTTCTTGTGACTAAGACTATAACATAACCTTAGGAATGATTTAGTTTTCTCACACAGAAACAATTACGGAAGCATCTTAGTTAATAAGTACGAGATTAAGCTTCTTTTAAGATTTATTCTTGTAGATTAAGCTTCTTTTAAGATTTATTCTTGTAAGGTTGAAGTTCGAATGGTCATTGAACTAAAATGCACCAGTGGACTAACTACTTATGCAGTTCCAAGTTTAGTCACTGCAAGAAAGACTATCCCATCCACAAAAATCCTTGAGGCTTTTATTTAACTCATTCCTAAACAAGTACACCTAAAAAATATAAGCAAATCATACTGGGATATTCAATAAAGAATCCACTTTTTTGTATTCAAAGTGAATATTAAAGAGAGAACCAAATTCCGCTTCAGTAAAGAACTAAGATATTTACTATATTTGACATAAAATTTAGTCTCTGGCCCTCGTTGCTGTCAAAAATTATTACACCGTAATTCAAGTTTAGGGTTAAAAAGAGTGCGAATGGGCAGACCTGGAGAAGCAGACATCGAAAGAATCATCAAGGAGCATTTGGCGGGAGGTCTCGGCTTGGGACTCCCCTTTGTTAGTGAGGACCGAGAAATCGGAGCTGCCTTGGATCCGACCTTCGGCATTCCACGTGCTCTGCCCGTGCCTCACCAGCACTACCCTCTTCGCCACCTGCAGAGGCGGCAGACCTATGCTTTCCCAGCTCCTCAAGAGCTCGTCCGAGCTGTCTGATGACGCCGGCGGCGCTTTCTTGATTTCTTGGAGGCCTGAAGAGGAATTCACGACATCGATTCTGAAGGGTTTCTCCTTGGGTCTCTGGCAGCCGTGGTGATGGAAGAGTTTGTGCAGAGGAAAGACGGAAGGGGTTAGCGCAGTGGACACCATGCTTCTGATTGCCAACCATTTCTGTTTCCGTTTGTTTTTCTCGTGGGATTTTCTCCGGCGCTAGAAGACAAGACAAGAACAAGTTTGGTCGTTGTTGTTAAAGTTAAGCCTCTCGCGGACGATAAGGGTATATGCCCAGTATAGGGCCCAAACAATTCTAGAGCACGGAGAAGCCCAAAAGGATAATTGGGCCCATTAGCCAACATCCACAAATAGGATCAATGGTCCAAAATTGCAATAACATAATTCAGTGAAAATTACCGTGAGTCTTATAATAATAATAATAGCAATAATAATAATAATAATGTAGAAAATTTTGAATCCATTGATGGGGCAACATCGCTCGTGCCAATCGATAACATTAAGCATTGGGATCAAGTATGAGTTGTTGTCCCGCATCGATCAACTATACAAACTTGTATTGTATACAAGTCGATACATGATTCATTACTACTCGTAGCATTAAAATTTGTTCATCGAAAGTTGATCAACAGTCTTCTACAATTTGGTTTAGCTTTATCCTAATTCCAATAGATTATTGTCTGTGGACAATGCTCATTGTGGGACTCGTTAGATCCAATTCGAATTTGTTAATGTAGATTGCGGGCTCAGTAGATTCAATTAGAATTTGTGTTTGGTTTGTTATTTGACTTCAAAAACCAATAGTTAGCCACTTAAACAATAATAAAAAAATATAACAAAGTTGACAAAACTTCAGAATACTTTTCCAGTCAACAGAAACTATTGACAAGAAAATAACTCGTATTCGTGCATCAAGACAAACGGGTGGTGGAATTAACATCAAGATCCAGATGTCTAACGAGACCACAAACAATCTAACGGTCCTCATTGCAAGTCACAAGCTGTGACCAGTTCTCATCATTTCCATGACGACAATAACTTCTCTCCATGTACAAGAGGAAATGACTGCTTCCTTGACACCTTCATCCAGAAAACGACGTTTTCCCTTCCCTTCGTATCGTCAAATGCTGTGTGTGACTGTATTACAACATGTAATAGATTGAATTCTTGGGCACATCCAAGTGGCCTATATTTAAGCATAATTGGTCGTTGTAGAAAAGTTAGAAGGAGGGATGTTGCCTTCAGGGATGGAGGGAGATGGGGTCTGTCTGGTTATTTCGCCATTTCATTTCCAGCTATCTTAGCTACCAATCCATCACTTCACGGCTACTCATTACTCAAGTCTTTCTTTCTTTTCTGATGATTGTGAACAGGAAAAGGAAGCAGCACCAACTTCTCAACTCTCATCTTCTTTAATTATCTTCATCTATATATATGTATGCACACACTAATAAAATAGAACTTGCACATTTTAATTATGTGTGTGCTTATAAAAACAAATTATATAATTCTATTAGCTATAACTAGTAAAAGTCCTACACTCTATGTGTGCAAATCTATTTATAGATTATAAAGTTATATTATTTTACATAAAAAATATTTAAAAATAAATGTATAAAGATATCTAAAATAAGAAAATAAAGAAAGTTACAAAGAAATTGAAAAAAGGAAAATTTTGAGGAAGAGCACAATTAAAATAATAAATTCAAAGAAAAGTGAGGAATAAAAGATAGGAAAATGAAAACAACTTTAAAGAATGTAGTAATTGTGTAATTTGACTTTGTTCAAAAAAATAACCTTATTTATTTAATAATATGGTATAGATAAGACCATTTAATGATATGTTTTTAAATAAGATATGACCAAAAAGATTAGAGATAATTAAAAAGATCAAAAAAGAAGAAGCTAAATGTTAATTAGAAAAATGTAAGATAGAATTTAAATAATATTAATGAAGTGGAAAAGAGAAAATTTTAATTTTTTTAATTTATTTATATTTAAAACTAAAATCGCTTATTAAATAGTGTAAATAGATTTATTAAGAGGAGTATTTTAGAAAAATTTTTAAAATGATCAAAATTAGTTGTTATGGGAAATAGAGTTATGATACATGGCATAGATATTATTGACAATTAATCATGAATGGCATTTTCGTAAAATCATTGAAAGAGTAAATGATGATTTTCGTAATAATATAATGGTGGGTGGGTGCGTAGAGAGAGAGAGAGAGAGAGAGAGAGAGAGATATTTTGTTTAAGAATTTGAGGTGCAAATTATTTGAATTGAGTTGTTTGTTAGCTTTGCTATCACAGCCAACCAAGGATCTATTTGATTTTAATTCTTCCACAATTAATATGATTGCTGATTGTCACAATTTGAGATCAACTAAATACAATTAGGCGGTCCTTTTGCCATTAAGGCAAGTGGTTCTCAAATCACTAATCCAAGCATCAATTTCAATATCTCATACTAATTTAAGGAAAAAAAAAGGATGTTTAAATTTGTTTAATAAAAAATACCAAAACAGAATCAATTATTCAAATTAGTACATGCACAGCAACATTTGAGTAAATGTTACTAATTGATTATAATTAAGTATTGTACTTTCTTTAACTAAGCTATTGAATTGAATTTCGATTAGAGTTGGTTAAAAGGTCACAATAAATTTATCCTTTAAGTCAAAGTTCGTGAACACTCTGTCAATTTTTGTGAAGTTTAAGTGATTTTTAAATAAATTAAAGTCGATCTAAATTCTTTTCTTAGAAGGGTTATTGATGTACATATGATAATTAAAAGTCACGGCAACACAACTATAATAAAAGTTATAATAATAATAATAATAATAACAATAATAGCAATAGCAACAGTAATATTGACATTACAGTGTATTAACACTTATGTGGCATTCAGGTTAAATTCGAAGTTAGCAAATAAAATGAGAATATTATATAGTGGTAACTTTCTTAACAAAATTGTAATTTGAAATTTTTGTTGGATAAATATTTTGTGATCATCCAACCAAAAAAAAAGTGGATCATCCAACAAGAAAAATTAGACCAAATCCAACCAAAAAAATCAACGAATATACATTTGATCATATCAATGAAAAATTGGGGAGATCGAGCTTCCAAAATCTAAAGATGTTGAGATATGAAAAATCACATGTTGGATAGATAATCAACTCGTTATAGCAATAGACAGCTAACAAATTATGACAACTATTGAGTTGACTAAATTAAAGAGATTTAGGCATATAATAACGATTTCAAACTTCATGAAAAACAATTGACTGAGAATCTATTTAAGCATAAGATGTGAAAAGTGATTGATCTAAATCAAAAGATTCACTGTACTGCATTGGTCTAAGTCTTGAAAAATATCCATTAACTAGATTGGTGAAGTTAAGTGTAACATATATGTATTATTGAAAGTGTTGAATTCACTGTGTGAGTCTTCTATAATTAAGTCCTAAAGTTATGTTCTTTATTGTGTTGCTCGCTCTGACGCAAAGGTTAGAATCTTTGGTGTCAGGTTTTTATTTTACCAAGTGGATCGTGTAAAATACAACCTAGTTATAAATCCAGATTGAGGAGAAGTAGATTTATTTGATAAGATTCAAATTAAATTGTGTAAATTATACAACTCATTTGATTATAGATGGTTTATTTCCACTAGATAAAGTCTCATAAATGTGAGTGTGTTTACACCAAACTGCATAAATAATTCCTTGTATTCATCAAATTACATCATTAATTGAGTATAAATGTTTTGGCAATATGTTTAAAATTATTTCACTGCCAATTTAGTCGTTGGTTGTGTGTTCCAACTTCCCATACCGAAGACTAAACCAACAAGCAGTGTTGCATCCATGCACACTAGCAAGTAATAATAATAATAATAATAATATGATACGATATATAATAAATTGTGTTTAAGTGATCAATAATCCACGGATCCAGAGGTGTGGAGCTACAATTATTTAGGTCGCTATAACGTGAAAGACGTGCTTGGGGACAATGTCCATCCCAATTAGCAAAATTTCACAAAATTAATTTTGTCCAGACAGCGTCCATCATTTAACTGTAGTATTAATTATGGATTAATTAGGATGAAACATGTACGGAACGATTTATATATTCATATAAAAAATCTACGTGCATGGATGTAAATGCAATGCTCACACACTTCACTTCATCGGATATATGTGATATAAAGTCATTAAAAATTCAAATAAGATATACATTAAATACTTTTATTTAAATTGTTAGAGTATAATTAATATTCATAAATTTATTTAAGAATTATATATATATACACACACGCACACACTATATAGAATATGATTCAATTTTAAATATCTTATATTCTAAATCGTTCAAAATTTGAGTTTAAAATATTATCACTGACCATTTAAGATAATCAATATAGTTGACAACGTAACTGTTTAATAAAATTAGTTCCTTTATTTTTTAAATGAACTTCAATCATTATAAACTACAAAAGGATTTCACCCAATAAGAAATACTATTAATTACTTAAATATATAATTACGCAAATTCTTTAATTGTATCCAAATTATATTTTTCCCAATTATTTGCTTGGGTATGTGAAGACTTTTATATAGTACGAGCAAACTATTCTTTTCCCCAAAAAGAAATAAGTAGTGTTTCTACTACATATTCACACTCTCTAAAACTTTTACTATATGTCAAAATTGTGTTATGATTTTTTTCAATGTTCTTCTTGTAGTTCAAGTTGACTTCGTAAACAAAATGTGACCTCAACAAAAAAATATATATATATGTGATAAGAATGAAATTTTAATGATAGTATTAATCAATTATTTTGGAATGAGATCAATCCGTTGTTGTTCATTGTAATATGAATGTTGTCACACGCATTTACATATTGAAAGATGTTGAGTCCCTAGAAAGTTATACTTGTGCAAATCGAGAGTGCTGCTCTCACTCTCACACGGCTTGCGCTGCTCGTGACTTGTTTCTATACTAAGAAAAACCTGCAGAAAAAAAAAAAAAAAATATATATATATATATATATATATATAAGAAAAAAAAAAGGGATAGAAATTCCACACCCAATTTCATATTTAATTTTTTGTATTTTTATTGAATATGATATCTTTAAACAAACTAATTCAAATTAATTTATATGGTAAACATGCTAATTATTTTTAAAGCAATTGCGCAAGATGATTGTTTAGAAGGTTATTTTATTGAATTTGTATAGCTTATGAAAGAAAATATATTGTATGGAACAAAATATATTGCAAATATACATGTTATACATTGCAAAAAAAAATTAAAATAAAATAAAGACAACAAATTCTATTAAGAAATATCATAAAAAGGCTTTACGACAGAATTCAAGAAAATAATGAGCAATGTTTTAAAAGTTATGAAAAACAACATAAATATTGTTTTGAAAATTTTAAAATCCCAATTTTAGTTATTCATATTAGGTATAGGTATAAATAAAAATAAATAAATTAGCTACCATTTTTGGTAAACTTGAAATAGATTATCAAATGAAAATTTTAAATTAGTATTAGTATTAATTTAAAATTTATTAATATAAATAATACAGGCAAAGTATATAGCAACACATTTTCTTAAAATTATTTAAAATATATATGTGATTTAAATAAATAAATTTATAATAAGTTTAATTTAATGGTATTATTGGATTTATATAGGTTATCAAACAAAATAGTTTACAAATTTAAACACCTTGCCCAATAAAAACGGGCAACAATTTTTATTAAGTAATAATTAAAAAGGTTTTACAAAAAAAATCAAGATATTATTAAAGAATGTTTGAGAAAATGAGATGAATGTTGTTAAGAAAAATATAATATCCAAAATATTTCAGTTATTCAAAATAATGTACGGATAAAAAAATATGCTTAATTAGTTAACACTTTTTGGTAAACTTGAAACATACGATCAAATAAAAAATTATAAAATATTATTAGTATTAATTTAAATTTTATAAACAAAAATAATATTAGTGAAGTATATAACAAAGTATTTCTTCAAAATTATTAGAAACATATAAAATTTTAATAGTATAAATTGGGCTCAAACGAATATAAATGGTTCAAATGAATTGAATAATAATATATAGATGTATAATATATTGCAGAATTTGTCTTCGTTTATAAAAAAAAAAAAACAAATAAACAATGTAAATTTGAAATTATAAAAAGGTATCATAAATAAATAAAAAATATTGAATGTGTTTCCAAATAAAATTAAAAAGAAGAAAATAATAAAAGGAATTTCCTTTAAAAAATTAAATTCAGAATAAAATAATAGTTATAAAAAATTATTTTTATGAATAAAATATTCCTATTATCAAATACCTTAAAATGCAAATGTTCATCAACATTCTTTAAATTTTCATGTTTTCTTCTTTGGCTTATACTCTATCTTTTTTCATTTTTTATTTTTTGGCTTTTTATTTAATACAATATGCATACTAATTTCAGTAACATGACAATAACATAATAAAATATTATAATACTATTTGCAACAAAGATATATTTTTTAAATAATTAAAATCATATAAAAAATATCATAGTATGAAAAAAAATGGCAGTGAATATACATGATTCCAATAACCAAAGTCTTCATGAGTATTTTCACTTAAATTAATAGATTGTAATAAAATAAAAATACATAAAATTTCACAAATATTATGATCACATGTGAAAAAGCAAGTGAACCGTGAAAAATAATTACGACAAGAACTCCCCCATTAATGTATTAAGGAAAAGTAAAGAAAACATAAAATTATGATTATTGAATGAAATTTCAAATATTATTACAATATGAAAAATGTTAAAATAGTGCTGCAATGCAATTTTGAAAGTTAAAAATTATTATTCAAAATATATTTATAAATAAAATACTTTGTTATTAAAAGTCCTTAAGATGCAAATGTTTACCAACTTAACCTTATTCCTTTATTATCTTATAATTTTCCTATATCAAGTTTAGCGGTGTCCTAATATATGCATACTTAATCATGTCAAATTGAATATGATTAAATATATAACATTTTATTTTAGTAAAAAATTAGATCTTCTTTCTTTTATTGAATCTTGTGATTTCCTAATTAACGGTTTTAATTAGAAAAATTTATCAAACGAAATTAAAATTGAGTGCTTATATTTTTTTTATATTTCTTTCAATTTTTTAGTCAAGCTTTATTGTTTCTTAATTTATGATGTCAGTGACATCTAAATTAATTAATTTAATCAAGCATTATATATAATAAATTAAATATGAATCAATCCATAAAATATTTCAATTAAATAAAAAATTCCCACCAAAATAAAAATTCAAGTGAAATATTGATAAGCATGTATAAGTACATACAAATTAAAAACTAAATTAATTTTAAAATCGGATAATAAAATAAAACATTAACTTTATAGCTTTAAATTTTAGAAAAGGCTCAACTAATCACGTATTGAAATTACTATAAAACAAACGGAGTTTTTCACGCAATTAAACCAACTTAGTATTCATATATTTGCTTTTGGATAAGATTTGATCTTGAATGGATTGACATGAATTGCAATTATTTCTAAATCTTATATAATGAGTGAGATTATGAAAATAGCATATTAGTTGGTAAATTATAAATAGTGTTTAAAAATATTTTAAAATTTTACATTATAAATAATATAACAACAATTAAGCAGTATCATTTGAATGAAGTAGTATAGATTTACTTGAAAAGTAATTTTTCCTAAACTTGGTAACATCTATAAAAAATTGAATAATATATTTAAAAATAGTGCCTTAATTATTAATTATAATTCTTAGAATTTTATGGCTAGCTAACTATATATTTACATAACATTCACAATCAACGAGATCTTTAACAAATAGAAATTAAAACTTTAAGAATCAATAATTAATTTAGAAATGCAGTTTGACAATTTTAAAAAATATTGTCATAGTTATTATTATTAATTCCATGAATTTTATGGCTACCAAACAAACGATACAACAGCATTAACAAGGACTGAGATTGTATTTAAAAAAAAAATCAAATTAAAGTATTGAGAATTAAGAATTAAGGACACACAATGTTTTGTTTCCAAATTTGGATTCATCAAATTTTTTTCAAACATACCACGCATTAGAATATCACTTTTTATCTCTTTCTTTTATTTTATTTTTACTCCATTCATAAGTTTTCATGTCAAATTTTCATTCATCTAAATTTGGATCCAAACATACATGATTAGAAATTCGCATATCACAACATAAAAGCACCTACTTGTACACATTGAAAAATAACTAAACTCTGAATTTTGGAAATTTTTATTAAAAATTAAATTTGTTATTGAATAAGAAAAGACTTTATTGGTCAACTTCATTTTTTAAGCCATGACATTGGCCGCGGGCAAGACCCACCACAAACTCTAATGCATTTATAGTGGGACCCAAACATAACAAGGAGCAACCCGATTGGTTGAAAAAGTTCAACAAAACATTGATAGGGAAGCGAGAACCCCACCACATTGAGGAGCAATGTTGATGGGCCATTTGCCCTACAAGTGAACACATATTTGTGGCCTAGTGCCATCTTCCAATTTAAAACTTTAAGGCTATGTTTGGAACTTTCCTTCCATTCTTCATACATCCTATCAATACCATATTATTACATATACAGTTAAACAAAATTTTTATTTAAATTTAAATTTAAATCTTAATTCTCTTACATATATAAGTAACTAAATCATTATCCTTATTCATTATCAAATCAATACCTATCTATATCACACACATACTCACACTCATCTTTATTTATATCATAAAAATTAATCATTATTCATATATATTATCACATCATCCAATCATTCTTATATATTTTATTCATATATTCAAATAAATCAATTTTTCCATCCATTTCAATCCATCAAAATTTTATAACTGAACATATTAATCGTCTTAACACAACTTCCAACAAATATCATCTACAACAAAAATAACCTTTCCAAACACACTGTAGATTCATAGATCATTATTAATTATTATTGGTCACTATTTCATCTCTTTCCGTGGGACAACCAATACATATTTAATTCTCCATAAACCTCCCTCTCAAGTCAGTCAAACTTGAGTGCATTCCCCTTCAATAGAAAAATTTTCAGTCAAACTTGAGTGCATTCCCCTTCAATAGAAAATTTTTCATATAATCTTACAATGTCACCAAAAAGTCTCAAGTAACTTGACGAGCCCATCAATAGCATGGGACTCAAGCTTATGGCCTCGTAAGAGAGTCAAACCAAACATTTTCTTCTTTCATAAGTGGGGTCGACCATGAGATCAAACAAACCCCAACATTAAACTAATCCTAGCCAAACCATTGGGTTTAATCCAACTAGGTTGGAGCGGGAAAGTGAAGACACAAGTTCTAATTCAATTTGTTGGACTTAGAGAGAAATTCAAGTACAATGAGAAGTGATATGGCTTATTAAACTAACAAATAAACTCTAACAAGACACAAGAGGCTATTGAAACTCCAAATGAATTAGAGAAAAGTACATCTATTGACATGCACTTGAGCATATACATCAGTGAGTCTAACTTCACATTTCAATAAAAAATTTTAAGATATTACATTTGTTATTTATTTATTGATTACATACTCCTTACTATTTTCATATTTCTACAATATGGGACAACCAATTAATATTTGATACTATTTTCATATTTCTACAATATGGGACAACCAATTAATATTTGATACCAACGCGCGATGTAAACCATTTTAAAATATAAGTAACTTGTCTCTTTTAGTTAGCTACCTTTACATTTTTATGTCAATTAAAAAACCAAATATAGACAAAAATTAGACAAATCTCCGTTGAAGTTCTAAACTTTTCATACTACTAAATTGAATTGGTCAAATCAACGGCTATTTCATATGCAGCTTTCAGCCTTTTATTTCTATATAAAACTTTTTTTACACTTCTATCTTTAATAATATTTTATTGTTCTTTCACATTTAACCACCACACATTATAAAATTATTTTTTATCTTATTTTATTCGTCTTTTATATATGGCTATCATACCATATTTTGTTCTTTAACGTTATCAAGGACTCCCACTTTATCATTTGATTTCTTATTGCTTCGATAATTTCTTCATAATTTCATCTTTGTATTCTTTTCATAATCATATGTGAATTTTTCTTAATCTTATTATTTATAGGATTTTGGTGAATTTTATTTTACATTAACTACATCTATAATTATATTATATATTAACAAGGGATGTAGTTTGCCTTGTTACTTGAATTCAAAATTGCTACGGGTTTGTTTGCTATTTTAAAATATTAACTTTTTCTTAAATATTGACTGGTGCAGAGTGTTTTTTTTATTATTATTGACTGGTGCAGGTTAATTACATTAGTTGATTACAACCCAAATTACCCATGGGACTAATTTAAGTTAATATTGATCAAAGCAAAATAATTTCAACATTAAAAATACATGAAAAAGGAAAAATCAGAAGAAAAAAAAAAAGCATGGATGATGGAGAAAAAAGAAAGAAAAAGAATAAAATTATAGTAAGAATAAAAAAAAAAGTGAGTGAGAGAGAGAGAGAGAAAGAGAAAGAGAGAGGGAGAGGGAGAGGGAGATTTAATTTCAAATTGTTTGACTTAATTTCAAATTGTTTGACTTAATTTCAAATTGTTTGACCTTCAGAGCAATCATCTGTCGATCAATTTGCATTGCCCATATGGCAAGCATGACCAAAGAAAAATCAACTTATATCGTATTATATAGATTGTGGTTAACAGAGTTTAAAGAAATTTATGACAAATCCTTGTTTTTCATAATACTTAAATAATACTATAATTTTAACTAATATTTAAATCATACCACAATTTTAGCTTAGATGTATGGAAACTAATTTGAATACAACTGCAATTTTCGTCCTTGAATTTATGACTTGTAATTGAATTACTATAAGGTTTATGTACATGTATAATGGATATCATCAAAGCAAGCAAGTTATATACCTTTTTTTTCCCGATGATAGTCTATTGTTTTTCTTTCATTTTAATATTTTAGCAGTGGGAAATTCTTCATCTCTATTGTTAGTTTAAATACACTAATTAATTCATACATATGTTCTATGTGTTTTGATTAATTTGCTCTTGAAATTTCACTTTTTATTTTATAATATGCATAGGTTATGATTTTTTTTTATTGTTACATTCTTATTCACATTTCTTTTATTGATTTCATCTAATGAAAATTGATATATGCCTTTTATTTTTTATATTTGTATTAATTTTTATTTATGTTCCATGATCGAGCAACCATATAAATTTACATTTTTTATTTTTTATATTTTTATACATTTAACAATAATTTTATGTACAATGATTTTATATTATATACATATTCTGCATATTTCTTTTGCAAATATTTCTCGATATTTCATGATTTAATTTTTTATTCTGTTGATTTTTTTCTTGGATTAATTCTCTTATTTAATATATCAAAAATGTTCTAATATTCTATTTGTAATACTTTTCTTTCACTAATATATTTTTCAAATATCAAATTTGTTCTTTGAGCACATATTTTCGTTTTACATACTTCAATTTGATGAAATTTGATTTAAAGCATTTTATACATCCTAAAATATTACTTTCATGATATCAGACTTACTATGTAAATCATATATCATAGTGACTTGTGAAATAATTAATTCCAATAAAATAGATTCTTTATTTAAATGCATATGATATATTTAAATTATTTTTATATACTTATGTAAATATTAACCATTTATAATTAATTTTTTTGCAGAAAAATAACTTGATCTTTGTATGTTATGGTATCCATAAATAAATATATATGTATATTCTATTAATTATTTATTTTCAACTTTTTTTCTAATTCATCATAAATAATACATGTTGCATTTTAATTTAATACCAGAAAACAATCCTTGCAATGTGTTCCTATCTCTTAGGCACCATTCAAGTTTTCATATTTATTCTCAATCCCTTTTCCATACCATTATTATTAATAATTTTATATAAAATTATACATAGATTAATAATCTTCACAAATTTTAGTAGACAATATAAACGCGTCTTACTCTAGAATACAACAAAAGCACTGCATTATACATGAACTAATTAAATTCATTTCTGATTTAATTTTATACTGTCTTTAGAAAAAAGGCACAATGATTATTTTAAACCTCCATTTAAATTTTTATATATCTATTTTAAAATCTTCTATTTATTTTTTTTTAAATATAAAATATTTATTGTTTTGAATTCTACAAATGTGCCTGTAAAATTTAATTAATAATTAACAATTTTTATTTTCAAGTTTGAAAATCATTCTACTTTACCCATCAATTTAATTTATCTCATTTCCCCATTATAGTTCACTACATCGATTTTTCTTAGTTATCCACCTTTTGCCTCAACTTTCATTATTTCTATTTTGTGGGGGTAAATTACAAGTTTGGAAATAATTATATAGGATTTGTTACATTCTCTCCTTTGTCCCCGAAATGAAAACTGCATCACCTATTTCAATAATAAATGACTCCAAATGGAAGTCGAACAAAAAAAATTACAATTTTAGAATTACAAAATAGCATTAATGTTCTTGCAAGAGCTCAACCTCCATTATGCTTTTTATTAGCATAAATTTCACTTTATCCAAAAAAAGGGGAATATTGATACATGCACACTACATACAAAATTATATTATACTCTTTCAAAATTTAACATATATTGCATTAATTTATGAATTTCTTGCATGGTGTGGGATTCATTCTGGTTTATATTTATATATATAAAAGCTTAGTGAATACAAAAAAAATTGTAAAACAAAACAATATTAATGGTTACATTGAACTTAGAAAAATTTTGTTTCTGGAAAAGCCAAAAAAACCAAAATTTTAGAGACAAAAATATAAAATTTTTAAAATTTAAAGGTAGATAAAATACTACATATACGTAATTGACCATGAGATGGAAAGAAAAGAGACTAAAAAGAAGAAGATTATTTACCTAGAAGTTTCAGAAAAAGATGAATATTGACTACGTAATGAACAAAAACAACCAAACAATGGTGCGAAAAGTTGGAAAAACATCACTGGTAGTTTCTTTTTTCAATTGAAAGTTGTTGTTGCATTTTTTCACACCAAAATATTAATATATATATATATATATTAATTGATATAAAAATAGAGAAATAAATAATAAAAAAAGAAACTATAAAGCAAAGTCAACCTACAAATTTCCAAAATCAATAAATTTACATAAAAAAATAGAATAACATCGAACGAATTTGAAGTAATCTAAAACTATAAAATAAACAACATAGTACAAGGCTCTTAAAGTTGGATCGACCTAAATCAGTCAGTTTCCCAATTTAGGTGTATCATAAAATTGGATAACAATTTGACCCGCTGTGAACGGTCAAATTGGTCGAGAAAAATCTAATTTTTATGTTTTTTATTAATAAAAATTTAAAAAATTGCCCTATTTAAGATAAAATTTAAATAAAATATTTTTATGTTTCATAAAAATTTCTACTCATAAAAAAATTATTTGTATGTATAATTTTCACTAACTAGTATTTATTTTTACTTTTATTTATTTAATTATTGTTATTTATATATTATTTAATAGAGTTATTGAAATTTAAATATTGAATCTTACAATTAAATTTTCTCATTTTAATTTTACCAAATTAAATTTTCAATATTTATATTTTTGGATTTGAGTTTAATTTAGTTCTATTATATTTTTATAATATTTTTTATTGACTTATTAAATTTCAGTATTACATTTAAAACTTATCATTTGACACGTTAATAAATGGACTTAAACTTATTTTGTAAAATGAATTGATATTGTTATGTGTGTGTATATAATATTATATATAATTTAAAATAATCAATTTTTAAAAAACGATTGGACTCGTTGTATTAATAACCCAATTAGTTTTTTAATTCCATAATTAGACTGATTTTAAAAACATAGATATGTTAGGTATTTTTGTTTATGCAAGAAAATTTTCATCATTTAATAAGGAGAAAAAGAAAAGGAAAACATAATACGAAAGGGAGGAAAAAATCACTTTAACCTCAATCGGCCAACTGAATGTCCTCAACATGATTCCAAATTTATGAATCTGCATTTCCATATACCTAAAAAAAAACCAAACAAACAAGCACTTTATGAAATTCTAACACTGACGTGAGATAGAAGAGTGCAAAAATAAATTAGAAACAAAGCATTTTTAGGAGAGTAAATCTTTTTTTTTTAAGTTATGAATTTTGAACATTTATACAATTTTATGGAATGTTCGTTCCGAAATTAACAATCTTTATCTCCGTATATCAAATAACTAAAGGAGTCCTATTTATTTTTTCTTTTTCTTTTTTATTGGTTTATTCATTTTATTTTATCTTTTATTTAATTTCTGACCTATTTCTTTATCTTCCATAATACCTGGAATTTTTGGACATTAGTGATAAGTCAAATTTAGTTAATACTTAGGTGAATGATTGGGATATTAATCTCCATCATTTTTCTTCTATTTTATTTTACTCATTTTATTTATTTTTGTGTGGATATATTGGTGATTAATGCAACAAGCATTGAATGGGATATGGGTAGTATATGGTAACCAAATTTTGTCACATAATTTGGATGTCATGGGGAGAGTTTTCCATGCCCTAGAGGCCAAGAAATGGGAAAATAAAATCTGAAAATTCGTATGAAAAATTAGCAGAATAATAATAACTATCTGTAGGAAGTTTAAAGCTCCTAAAATACTAGGATTTCATTCCTTCCAAACCCTTAAATAAAAAACCCTAGTGTAAATTATGTGATCAGGTGAGGCAGTAGAAACAGGAAAGATAGCGAATGGTGTAACCGAATCCAATCCGAAATTCTAGGGACGCGAACCAAGTGATGAATGCCGACCCAACATGATAGAAATTGATTAAACTCGATATAAATTGTCACAATCTGCTCTGATATCAACTAATGCTATTAGAAACACAGCGGAATAATACAAATTAGATTGAACTCAAATTGGATTCTAAGAATATGAACCATGCATCAAGGTGCTCGACTTGACGTATTGAAACTTAAATGAATTCAAAAACTGATAATCGGCGTAATAGGATGACTACAATCGATACGTCGAAATCGATTGATACGTCACAATTCACATAAGGATTACTCATGTTGAATCGATTTGAGCATTCTCAAATCCAGATAAAATTGAGTAGTTTCATAACTCTTAAATTCATAATATTCAAAATCTCTTTGTATTTCAATTGAATAAAAATACTATTTATTCTAAATCTTATTAAACTCTAACATAAAAGCCTATATGACTCAATTTATTAATAAAGCCCATTAATAAATAAAAATAATAAATACTAAAATAAAATTCAACGAATCTTTAGATCGCATCAATAAATAGGGTTAAGAGATGGAGAAAATTAAAATTCTCCACCCCTAGAAGTAGTTGGGGGTTCAGAAAGTGAGTAGAGGGAAAATGAGAGTCTTCTGCACACTAAATGTGATAATTTAAGGTAAATTTCTTGCCAAATCCTATGTTCTTTATTCATATTTTGAGAAAACCTTATTCCACATGTTATAAGCATGAGAATATGGAGTTACGTGAGCTACATGTGCATTAACGTAAGTGTATGTTAGTAAACTCATGGGTTATATATAGAAAATTGATAAGAATCAAGTATGAATAAAATATGTAAACCTTCACGATCATGGTAAATTGTTCAAAAACTTAGGAAACATGAATTGGTTGGAAATTATCATGGTTAGATTCATAGATACACATGCCTAGAAAACTTTGGAATATTGGTAGTAATGAATTTTAATAACTGGAATTACATAAGAAAAGAACTAATCAAACAACACCTTGCATGCATGGAACACAATCGTACTTTGTGGACATGATTACAAAAGGCACATCCATGTGTGCGAAGAGGGAGCATGGCCAAGTAGAACGACCCATAGTAATCTATTGCGATCACAAGGCTATTTCTTGTGGGCGGGACGCAAGCCTTCGCAGTTGTGAGGCTTGACCATGATGCCCTTACGTCGCGAAGCGTAATATTTTGCAGTCACAAGATGACTTTCCATAGTCGCAAGTTGAGGGCAAGAATGAAGAGAATGCACTACGATTTTGTTCATTGACGCAAAGTCACTTTTTGTAGTCGAGAGACCTGTTTCTATGACTGTAGAACTCAAAAGTAGATAAAATGATGTTTTAGCTTTATTAAGGTCTAATTTTTTGATTTTGAGGCTAAAATATGCTTAAAAATGCATTTTAAGACTTATCAAGATATAAAAGATAGTAATTGAACAAACCTCAAATAGGAAAACCTACTCAATCGGTAATCAAAAATTTGAAACGGTAACAATACCGGACATGTAAGATACACACAAAAACATTTGAAAGAATAAAATTTTGGTTGAATTGGGAATTAAATGAAAAATTATTTGATTGAAGGGAAATCAGGAACCAGTATCCAATAAATTCATTGGCCAACAAGAGTAGAAGTCAGATAAGTGGTTGCACCCTACTAGTTTCTGCAACTACTTTCAAAATATTTTTATGCTACAACTAAATTTTATTGTATATTTAAAATTATTTTTGAATATTATCCTCGCTTATGAAAGTATGATTTTGACATGTTAATTTTATGTGTAATTTAAATTATTTATTGTTTTCTTGAAAACCTAAATGTGAGTTATTAGCAAAATAAGTTGTTTTAAATTGGTTATTTTGAAAACCTAAATACATGATAAATGAAAAAACCTCTAATGCTATTTACGATAATGTGGAATGAGTTACACCTTACCAATTGAGTAATAAATTGAAACCCGTCCAATCAAGGCAAAATTGTTAGAGCTGGCAGTAGGTAAAGCTAGAATGTGCCTTTACCAATCGAAAAGTAATAGATTGAGATACCATTCAACTAAGGTTAAAATATTGGAACTCACGGCCAGTGCAGCCAATATTTCATACAACCTTTCTTAATCGAAGTTTAGATTAAAACCTTAATAAGTGGAAATAGTACATGATACATGGATTATATATCACTATGAGCAAGTTAATGGATGAGTACATATGAATTATATGAATGAATAGATGATTTGAAACAATTGTGAAATATTATGAATTTCATGAACTATTTAAATGTAATTTGTATAGTTTCCTTCAAATTATGTTTTGTGCAAATTATTACTATTCTACTCACATTCTATAAATATAAAAAGAGAAGACATACCATTTACTAAATAATTCATAACTCACGTATTTTGAATACTATTTTTTGTAGATGGGTTGGTGACCACGCTTGGGAATGGTAGACTTAGTTAGACAAAGACCTATTATAGTTTATTTTATTTTCACTAGCAAATAAAGTAGTCTTTATATAATTGTTAGGGTATTCTACTTTTTGTTGTCAAACAGTGTCACGATTAGTTCATTAGATGTTATTTTATTCTTTTTAAATTTCGAATAATACTTATTGGATTAGTTTGCTCGATATCTGTTGTTTTTGATACTTACTGAAATTGTTTGTAAACTATGTTATGTCATGCCTAAGATTCGTGGCGTGACATCTTCACTTTGTAAAATGTTTAATATAAATTTATTTTTATTATTATAATTACAAAAAACAATAAATTTTTATTTTATTATAGTAATCTTATTCTAATTTCTTCTCTTTTTTTTCTATCATTCTCTCTCCTATCTCTTCTAATATACTTTTATTTTTTATTTCGACACTACTTTCTTTTATTTTTTTTCTTTTTTATTTCTTCGCTGTTTTAGTTGCCATTTTGTTTCTTTGTCTTCTTCATAGAAAATAAGAAATATAGTTTTATTTTTATTATTAAATTAATTAAACACAATGATTTTATATTTTATTGTAGTAACCATATTCTTTTTTTTTCATTTTTCTCGTTTATTTCATTTATCTTTATTAGTGTAAATTTATTTTTCTATTACAACAATAAAATTGCCTATTACGTGGCAATTATGCATACATATGCGTATGGTTATCGCTACATTATCAATTATAGACATTTCAAAACATTTAAATGGTAGAAATACAAATTTAAACGTGAGAATATTTTATATTTTGAAATTTCAGATACACACATGCCAAATTTGCAATAATTGTTGGTATATTGTTATATCTTAGTACAACATCTATATTTTTCCTTTTTAATCTTTTAATTTTCCTTTATCCTACTCCATTGTCATTTAGGGTTAGCTAAAATCAAGGAATTTAATTAAGCAGGCTTAATATTTTAAATTAAAGACATTTTATGATTATCCCAAAATTTATCTTTTCCTTTTTTATCTTCGGCCTTCTCGTTGTTCCTTATATGATAAATAATAGCAATTAAAATTAATTAAAATCTCAATGTATAATCTCAACATTTTAAGAAGCATGGATTTGGTGGTATGGATTCTTTAAGAAGCTTTTGCATTTAAAACTAACTAAAACTATTATAAAGCATTTGAAAAGTTTCAAAATTTTGAGAAATCTCAAAATTTAATTCACAAAATAACAATATGGTCAACCCATCCCCTTCAAAAAAAAAAGTGTGTGTGTTAATCGCTAAAAATATAGTATAGTATCTAATTTAAATCAAATCCATCACTTGTAATTTCTTGGGCTATGTTAGCTTTTTAATTTTTTTTGCTATAAAACACAAATTTTGATTATTACAACTGCCTCGGTATGCCAATTTAGCTAGATTTTTCATCAATCAAAATACTTAATCCCAAACTCATTATCAATTAAAATAACTTTTTTTTATCTTTTTTCTCCTCTACTTCTCTATTATTCATAAATTTTTATGCCAACTTTAATCCTAACAAAATTTTTACCCAAACAAAGCCTATACTTTTAAAAATTTGTTTCTTTATTTTATATATACTCTCAAAAAATACTTAAAAATACACCAAAAATTTAAAGCATTCCTGTTGGACTCACCGCTCTATTACATGTTACTTCCCAATCCTTACTATCAATTTGCTGGATTATATTATTTATAATAATAATCTGAAAATTTTAAAAATGGAAACAGAAAGGGAAAATGGTGTGAGATAAGAATAAGAGTAAGAGAGAGGAGACTGCACAGAGTGAGGGAAACGTTACAAAATGCACGCGGTTGCCAGACTCTTTCTTCCCTTAGTTGTCTCGCTTTTGTCCTAAGCCCTCTCTCTCTCTCTCTCTCTCTCTCTGTCGTGGCTCTCTTACTCACTCCCACACACACTTAAACGACCAAAAATCCTGCCTAAAGATCTCACCCACGCTCTTACGCTCTTTAAATTCTCTAAAACCCTAAACAATCTCCTCAGATCTGCTCCCGCATTCACCTCCAAATACCTGTATTCGGTTTTTATATATTTATTATTATTTGAGTTTATTGTTTATGTGTTATAGATAGTACTGATGGCTGTAGCTATGCATTTCTAGTGCGATAGCTTTGGGTAAATGGCGAGCTCCGACCCTAGTAAGAAGCCCCGTCCCGGCCCATGGCCACCCGCGCCCGATGCGGCCGCAATGCCGCCTTCTTCCTGGGCTAAACGCACCGGATTCCGCCCTAAATTCTCCGGGGAGACCAATGCCAGCGACTCGGGTCGATTTACCTCTTTACCCCCGCGCCAACCCCCGGCCCAGGTGCAGGCTAAGCCCAGGCAGACAGATGCTAACCTGGAGCAGGCGAAGCCCAGACAGCCAGATACTAACCTGGAGCAGGCGAAGCCCAGGCAGCCAGATGCTAACCTGGATCTTGAAGCCGGGCGTCCGAGGCCCCGCCCTACCTCCAACGGAGGGGCTGTGGTTGTGAGGGATGGGGAGAAAGAGAAGGAGAAGAAGGAGAAGGAGAAGGAGCAAACGCCGCCGGTGAGGAAACGGAGGGATTCCGATGGGGACAAGAATTTGAGGGCGAATGGGCAGGCAGCGTCGGGGGAGGGTAGCCGGAGGGGGAGGAACGACGGGGCTGCCCCGGTCGACGAGCAGCCTCCCTCGGTGATGGATGATGCTGGGTTTGTTGCCAGACAATCGCATATGAAGTACGAGCTTAGAGATACTCCTGGCCTCGGTGAGCATTTTATTTTCGTAGTTACCTTTGTTCTAAATTTGAGGTTCAGTTATGATAGGAAAGGGTTGCAATCGGTAAACCGAGTTGTTGGAGTTAAAAAGTTGCAATCTTTAAGGCTTGAGTGTTCTCTCTAGTTACAACAGGTTTGTTGGCATGGATTCTTTAATTATTGTCCTTGTTTGTATGCCTTTAGCAGTACTGATGCTTATGCAATGTTCATGATTGTTTATTTGTGCATAAGTTTGGCGACTGTTTGAAACACTAACGGCTGTTCTTTTGTTGTTATTTCAGTTCCTATCAGTTTCTACGGGTTCCAGCATTTTCTATCTATACTGGGTTCGCTCATACTAATCCCACTCGTGATGGTTCCAGCAATGGGGGGCACATACGTAAGCATTTGTAGTTTGTTTGACATTTGATTTCCCAGATCGTTCTCTCGTGTTCAACTTATCCTTTTTTGAATAAGTTGGGTTAATTTTTGTCCCTCTTGTAGGAAGATACAGCAAATGTAGTTTCCACTGTGCTATTCCTATCAGGAGTGACAACGCTTTTGCATACTTCATTTGGATCAAGATTGCCTTTGATACAGGGCTCTTCATTTGTTTATCTTGCTCCTGCACTTGCCATTATCAACTCTCCTGAATTTTTGGGGCTTAATGGAAGCGTATGTATCTTGACTTAGTTGTTGTTTCTTCGACTTTGTTTATTTCTAATTGTTAGACATGGAATGAATATAAGCGTTCAAATTCCCTGAATCTATCTTCTAGATTATTTGTGAATTCATAATGTCCATGTGACAGTTGGATGCTAGCATCTCAAATACATTTTCTTGGTCACGCGTTCTACCTCTAATGTAGATAGAGCAGCTTATGCTAATTTCCTATAGAAGGGAAAGTCCTAAAAGGGATTCTAATTTAAGATTCAAAAGATCTGATTCTGTTTTGTTCTGCTAGTGATTACATGTAGAGTTGTTGGATAATAAGCTTCAATAATGAAAGAAACGTGTTAATCTGACTGATGTTTGTGAAACTGAACTACTGAATTATTTTAGCTGGTGATCAAAGAGCTAAGACTCTGGACACAATTAAGCATGGAGTGAGGCTAGCTTGTATATTCTAATTTGAGTACTGTTCTTGTATCTTTTTAAGACAACTTTAGACTTGTCTTGGCTGGGTCTAAACAGAACAGTGTTGAATTGAAGCACCGTGTAGGCCTCTGATGCAAAACTCTGATGAAGTGTCCAAAGTGACAATAACTATACTAGCTTCAGTTTCACCCCAGAATAGGATTGGTCAGGTATTGTTTTGATATTTTTTTTCCAAGAATGAAAGTACCTGAGTAGTCTCCCAAATGAATATAATTGAATTCTATTGCAAGAATTTGAGTAGGGCACAAAAACTAACTGCCAAATGAAAAGTTAACGTGTTTTGAAGCACTAAAACATTTTACTGCCATTTTTAAGATGTGTTTTTCAACTCTTGTAATATTTATATTCTGGTGTTTTGGGGCTGTACTTTCTCATAAAGAGCATTTTCAATTGGCAGAATTTCAAGTACATAATGAAACGGCTACAAGGGGCAATAATTATTGGTTCTGCTTTCCAAGCCTTCTTGGGATACAGTGGTTTGATGACAATATTAGTAAGGTACGGGTTTCCTTTGTGAGACACTTGTATAAAAAAAATATAACCTCTTATCTCATGTGCCCTTATCTTTTCTTATTAACACGGATTGCATGAGATTATAATTTTGTTATGCAAAATATACTGCTGATTACTATTCCAAAATGCAATGTTTGACTTCTTTCTTGTCTTGAGAAGCTAGTCTTGTTTATAATATTTTGAAAAGGTACTATTTATGAAAAATTAGGACCCAATATGTCACTGAAAAGCTAGTTTTGTTCAGTTGATATGTTCATATTAAAACAAAAAAGCCTTTGATTTCTCGGTTGAACTACATTTATGGTTTAAGTAGATATCATCTCTTCAGTTTGCAACAAATATGCTAGTGAAAAAGTTGCCTCGGAGAGGATTTTGTAACACTATATGGAATGTTTGTGAAGAAAGTACTTTGTGCTATAATACTGCATACGAAGCCTTTCAGTACATACTTTAAAGGCTTCTTAACACTCCCTTGCTCTTATACGCCATATCAATGGAAGAAAAAGAAGCATTTAATTTTTGTAACATGCAATGTTATAATGCAGCCTTTTTGGTCTATATGATCAATGATATTGTGTGATAACCAGTTAAAGTAATTGTGAACCAATTGGCCAACCAGTAAATAAAGCTGCTGATGTAGTCTGTGGGTTTTAGATAAATGGAGAAATAATTCATAGGTATTTAGCTTGATGTGTTATGTGGAAGCTGAATGCAGGATGACACTGATTTTAATAATTTATTTAATTGTATCTACTAGTGTGGATACAGTTGCTTCATAACACATGATCGACGTCAATCTCTTGGAATTTTATATTTGAGCAAATGCTATTGAGAAAATTAGTTTTGGTTTCCTCTTGAACACAGATTAGGCAATCTACACTTGTAACTACAACCACTTTTTCATTTTTTGTATGGATTTGTCTAAGGTCAATTGAATCTGGGATCACATTTTCAGTCCTTGTCTGACAAATTATCTTCTTTAAGTTGTGATTAAATCCTTTTATCAATATTTATTTGTAAGATTTGTCATCTCTGAACCATAATGGGGCACAACTATGCAAATATGAAATAAGAATTAAACTAAATGTATAGTCAGAATTATACTGGCTGAAAATGCTCTGGACTCTTGTCCTTTTTACACCCTAACATTGGTTCTCACCTTCTGTTGAAATATAATCTTATGTTTTTAAATGGAATTGAATGATAAGATTACCAATATATGACTTCTGTTGTTTGTCCAACTAGGTTAATAAATCCAGTTGACTTCTGTTGTTTGTCCAACTAGGTTAATAAATCCAGTTGACTTCTGTTGTTTGTGCAACTAGATTAATAAATCCAGTTGATTTCTGTTGTTTGTCCAACTAGGTTAATAAATCCGGTTGATTTGTGTTGTTTGTCCAACTGGGTTAATAAATCCTGTTGACTTGTGTTGTTTGCCCAATAGGTTAATAAATCCAGTTGACTTGTGTTGTTTGTCCAACTAGGTTAATAAATCCAGTTGTTATAGCCCCTACCATTGCAGCTGTTGGACTTTCCTTCTATAGCTATGGCTTCCCACGAGTTGGAACCTGCATCGAAATTGGTGTCCTGCAGATATTATTAGTTGTCACATTTTCCCTTGTAAGTTTGCCAACCAACCTTTCATTACCTATGTTGAAGTTGTGTTGTCTGTTGCATTGAAATTATTGTTCACTGCATCCAAGAAATGGCACACAAATTTACTATTTACACTGGTTGGGAACTGTGTCATTTGGAATTTTTTGTGACACAATTTCCTTTGCAGTACCTTCGTAAGATATCAATTTTGGGTCATCGTTTGTTCCTGGTTTATGCGGTAAGCTTATTTATTTTTTTGCCAGTATAGCCCGATTCTTCTTCCAATTTTTCTTATATATTTAATCTGTTTTCTGTTTTTATAAATGTAGGTTCCACTTGGTTTGTTTATTACATGGGCCACGGCCTTCCTTCTCACCGAAACTGGAGTATATAGCTATGACGGTTGTGATGCTAGTGTACCTGCCTCAAATACCATTTCCGACCACTGCAGAAGGCATGTTTCAAGGATGAAGCATTGTCGAGTTGACACTTCTCATGCATTGAGAACTGCACCTTGGTTTAGATTTCCTTATCCATTGCAATGGGGTACACCTGTCTTTCATTGGAAAATGGCTGTCGTAATGTGTGTGGTGTCTATAATCGCATCGGTGGATTCAGTGAGTTTGTACTTGCTTTCTCTTCACTTCATATTACATTTCATTTTACTTTCGGGGAGTCACGTTTTAGTATTTCATCAACCTGGTAATCGTGGTGCATTTGTAGATAAGGAATTTCATTTGCTAGTGAATTATGTGTATAGATCTTTTTAGTGCTTATCGAGTTACATACTTGTACTGTCTTTTGTTATCACAGATTAGAAATTCATTTGTGACCGATTTTCATTAATTGAGTGATATGTCTCGATGCCTAGGTTGGTTCCTACCATGCATCATCCTTATTGGTGGCATCCAGACCTCCTACACCAGGGGTTTTGAGTAGGGGCATTGGTCTTGAAGGTCTTTGTAGCATTTTGGCTGGCTTGTGGGGCACGGGAACTGGCTCTGCAACTTTGACTGAGAATGTTCACACCATTGCTGTAACAAAAATGGGAAGTCGCAGGGCAGTTGAATTGGGTGCATGTTTAATGATTGTCCTGTCCCTTATAGGTATGTGTTTCATGGACACCGGAACTAGGATTTTATTGCAATGCGTGTTGTAGTTGTTGACGTGTTAGACTTCTATCGTTCTTGCAGGTAAAGTTGGGGGGTTTATTGCATCGATACCCGAAGTCATAGTTGCAGCTCTCTTATGCTTTATGTGGGCAATGCTGACTGCATTGGGCCTGTCCAACTTACGATATAGTGAGGCTGGAAGTTCGAGGAACATAATCATTGTTGGTCTGTCTTTGTTCTTCTCTTTGTCAATACCAGCCTACTTTCAGCAGTACGGCATCGCTCCAAACTCAAACATGTCCGTCCCAAGTTACTTCCAACCATACATTGTTGCATCTCATGGTCCTATTCACACCATGTCTGGAGGGGTATGCGATATCTGTGTCTTTTTTGTTTAATTGGCTGATACTTTTGTATTCGTTGTGACAAATCATTTTTTTTATCTGATGCGGCAGCTAAATTACGCTCTGAATACATTGTTGTCACTTCACATGGTGATCGCGTTCCTAGTTGCTGTTGTTCTTGACAACACGGTACCTGGCAGCCAACAGGAACGCGGGGTGTATGTCTGGTCTGAACCCGAGGCTGCTAGAAGGGAGCCTGCTGTTTCCAAAGACTACGGGTTACCGTTTAGAGTGGGCAGAATTTTCAGATGGGTAAAATGGGTTGGCCTTTAGGACCTGAAGTATGTAATTCCTCGGTGACGCTAATATAAGGTTTTTCAGCTCAATGAAGCTACCAATCGGAAAGGATATGATTTCATCTGATACACCGTGTCGGAAGCTTCTCCGGTGTGTTTTGCTGTGGTTCTTAACACTGGTTGTGATGTCACAGAGACGATGACTTTGTGTATATTATATTTGCAGATTCTTCTATCCATTTTTAGTTACCCTATTTTGAATTTTGCCTTTTTTGGGGGGGAGGGTGGGGTTCTGGTTGGGTTTTTGGGGATGGGAATGGGAAAGAAGAGAGGACGCATGGCGGAGGGAGTTCTCCGAGTCCCATGTTGTAATGTAAAACTACTTTTTGTATATCTTTTTTGAGTTATAAATGACCATTGGACTTTCATACTTCAAAATTTTATTACAGGCTTGGTTTGGAACCCAATTTTGAGGGTGAGAGATTATTTGTGTTTTTTCTGTAAATATATTATAAATAGTGCGAGAATGTCAACTGTGTATGTTTGGTGTTTTTTAAATAATATTATATAATTGAATGATACAATATTATATATAAAAAAAAAGTAATTAGTTGTCAAGTGCATATATATGTATGTATGTATGTATAAGTATTAGTGTATGTGCATGTATATATTATTACGATGGGGGCTTAAATGAATAAAATGAGTCAAACAACCAATTTAAGCTCCCCTCTCTTTCGTCTTTCTTTATGTAAGGAAACATTATTCATTAAATAAGATTTGTTGTAAGCATAGAGTTTGAAATTTCTTGGGGGAGTTCACAAACCTGTCTCTATTTCCCTCAAAGGAAACCGACAAATTAGGTAACATATGAGCTGGAACATTGTTTATTGCATTGACTTCCAAAAAAACTTCTACGAACTCTTGATATTTAGAAAAATATAGTTTATTATTAGAGAGAAATCAAGCCCTTCATTAGTGATTTTAAGTTCCCTGGCAAAGTGCCAAGTTCTAAAAAAAGTTACGGACTCCACATGTTCAGCGTTGAAGTCCCCAAAAATTCTTTCATCATTGTCCATATTTTTATTTTGTTCTTTTTGTAATGAAAAATTTTGTATTCTTGCAGAAAATCCAAAGCAAAGTCACTAAGGCAACTCTGTTCTTACCTTCAAAGATCATTAGGTTCCTGCTAATCCACATCAGCTATTTTGTTGTTGCAATAAGACGTGTTTGCCTTCTGCCTGCAGGTATAAGTTTTATCCATTCTTTAAATGATGAAACTCTAGATTGTACTCCAATCCCAACGAAAACCCAAGTTCTTCAATGCTTCTAGTGCAAAATGGCAATTAAGATGTCGGAAGATGGCATCCTCCAAATGAAGATTCTAATCTTAGGAGGAATATTCAAGATCCATAATTTGTTCTAGAAGTTCGTTTCCTATATCCCATTAATGTCCATTTAGATTTGGATTTGGATTTGAAGCAAATGATTTCAAACAGAATGGATATGAAATTCACCACAATTGCCAAAAATAAAAAGTAAAATTAAAATTAAAATAAAATTAAAAAATTTGAAATGCTTAATTATTCAAAAAAGTATAATAGATTTGAAATCTATTCCTTCAAATCCTTCCAACCAAATGCACCCTACAAGTTTGAGGAGAAGGTGTAGACAAAATTTCTGTATAACAAGAAAAATTATACAAGATGAACAAATTTGGATCAAAATAAATTTTGTGAGTTTAGTTCTCTAAATTCAAACCACTTATTTTTCCTTTATTATTTGCAAATTTAGGGTTTTGACAATCTTTTAAAAGGTTTAGTTGACTTGACTTTTTTGAAATTAATTTGGCCACCAGAAAATATTAATCGTAGAATTTGATGTTGTGCACATAGATCAAATGCTTAATTTGGAAAAATGATGTGTAAATGCCTTGAATTTCATCAAGAAGGTCACGGAACTCTTTCAAAAACATAATTTGAGATTTAGAGTGATTTTCAAGAAAAATGCTTGTGTTTAATCTTTTTTAAAGATTGTTAAATTGTGAATTAACGTCGATATCTCAGCTTAGCACTGCAACTTTGGATCAAAAGCCAAATTTGGAGACTTTTTGCAAAGAATATCTTGAATTTAGTGATGAACATGGTGGAGTTTCCTTAAATTTTAGAGAGAATTTATGGAAAAACTTCTTGACTTCAACTTCTTTGAATTTTCAATTCTATCTCTTTTTTTCTATGGATTTTGATTCTTATTTATAGTTGTAGTAAAATAATGTAGCTGTATTAACTTACTGACATGACGCGATTTCATTGATCATCATAACTTGAAGCTTATCAAATAATTTAATTGATAAGCTCGATCTTGTAAAGTCCTTATTCTACATGCATTTGACAATATTTTGCCATTTGGCACTATTAGATTGATCCAATAAAATATAAATTATCTATTTACATATTTTAACAATTATATTTTTTTAAATTTCCAAAATATAAATTGCTCTAGTTCCATTTAATTGATCTCAAAATTTTATGTGCTTATAAATGGCTTCTGCCGGGCTGGGCCATAACACATTTTAATAAATGTTTGGTTGGAGACTTGTAAGATGGATCTTACATCGAAATTGGGCTACTTTGTCCAGCCCATGTCGTCGGAGATGAGATGAAAGAGCTTCACCCATTCGATATGCGAGCCATGCCCAACTGTTGTTTGGCTGCCCAAGCCCGTCAAAATTGGTAGAGAATATTCCGGCGCAGCCCCTTCTTTTACTCCGATAAAGCATTCGCAGGCCAGCATCCAAGATAAACATGGATCTTCATGCATATCCTCAAATAATGCAGCTCCCAGTAAACATTTATCTGGGAAAGCCATATCTCAAAAAAATTCTATCCCCAAACCCCACCTCCTCCATAAATTGCGAGGAGACGTGATCCTTCTCCACATATTAAAAAATGTTCAAGCTTCCTGAACATCAGTAGCCTTCTTTAAGAATGTGGCAGACATTTTGTGAAGGCATATCTTGCACAAGAATAATTCACACATATCCATTCTGGATGCTTTCTCTTTTACAGTATACGCATCACCCTTCCAATCGTCGGTTCCGTCACCAGTCCTCAAATGGCATATACCCACACAAAGGTGTGTCTTCGGAACCGTTGTCGATGCTGGGCTTTAGGCAGTGGTGGCACAGAGCGAACACGGCAGCGGGAGGTGGCGCTGGGCTTTCGCGTAAGGATGAGGGCAGCGTGGAAGCGGCGGCGGGCCATGACAAGTGGAGAACTGGCTTCCCTTGACACAGGTCCTTTAGGTAGCTGCGGTTTCACCCAGCAGCGCTACTTCACGATCCTATAAACGGCGGCGGTGGTTTCTCGTGCAACGGTGGAAGCAGCGGCGACGGGGCTCGGCTTGACATCGGTGGCTTGGGGAGTGACGAGCCAGATGGGTGTGGTGACACGACCGCGGCAACCTTCAAGAGGTGGCAGAGAGTTTCTACATAGACAGGCGCAGCGGCGGGTCTTCCGGCGGCGCTGGTGCGATGGGTCGCTGTTCAAATGGTGTTGGCGCGACGCGGAAGGAGCGACGGTCCCTTCTCGGATTCTCTTTGCGCGGTGAGGGAGAGCTGTGGCGTGACATGGAGTGGAGCGAGCAGAGCTGGTGCTGAAGTCACGGGACGACTGATGCGTCAAGGAAGACGAAGACGCGGCAACACAGTAAGGCCGCGTTTGGGGAATCCTTGGGCTAAGGCCGAGTTTGGCGGCTGTAACTTCCATTTTTCCCTTGTTTTTATATGGTTTTTTTTTTTTCCCGAGTTTTTTGGACTGTAGCTCTTGGGGTTGAGGAATAAGGCCAGGTTGGGAAGCCGAGCCATGTTTGGGATCTCATCATTTATAGACTAGGCTTTGTGAAAATGGCCTCACTAGTTTCCATGGACTCACTTTTTTTTTTGCTCACATATACTATTTGGACTTAAACTGGCCTTCCAATATTTGATTTAATTTAATTTATGAGCATCATTTAGGCTTAATTTGTCATTACAGTATCAAGTTTAATTTAACCAACACGTATCATTTAAGTTTAATTTTAACCTTTGAGTATTAGGTTTAATTGAACCCATATATAACATTTAAGTTTAATTTTAACCTTTGAGTATCATGTTTAATTTAGTCCATATGTATTATTTAGACTTAATTTGGCCTTTCAGTATTATATTTTATTTAGCTTATGCATACTATTTAAGTTTAATTTGACTTTTGAGTATTAAGTTTAATTTGGCCAACACATATTATTTAAACTTGAATTTGAGTTTTGAATACCAAACTAAATTTGGTCGAAGTGTACCATATAGGGTTAATTTAGTTTTTAAGTACTAAACTTAATTTGCTTTATGCATACTATTTAGATTTAATTTAATTTTCGAGTACAAAACATAAATTTGGCCTACGAGGAGACTAGCTTTGATGAAGGGTCTATCAAGATGTTTATAGAGACCTACCTTAAGTGTTAATGTTGTAAGTCATTTCTAAAATAAAACTATTGAAAAGTCACTAGAAACTAAGTCCAAGCTAATAAAGAGCCTATGAGATAGCTTCAAACACGAAGCCAACGAGAAGCTCGTTGAGGTGACTTAAGGTAGTTAACAAAAAGTAAAAGGACAACTAACTTCAAGGTAGGATCAGTTGGAGTTATCATATAAGTCAATCCTGAAGATGAAGCTGATAAAGAGTCCACAAAAACCAACTTTAAAATGGAGTCACTAAGGAATCCTTATAAGTTTGAGATAGAACACCAAAGAGTTCGAGAATGCAACTTGAAAGTGGAGTTAAAATGGAATTTATGGAGGTGACTTCAACATAAAGTTGACGCCAAGTCCATAGGGGCAACTTCAACATGGAACTATTGAGGAGTCTATGAAGGCAATTTCAACATGAAATTAGTAAAAAGTCCACAATGGCTAAGCCTAAGGTGGAGCTTTCAATTTATATTTTTTAAGTTTACTTGACAATTTACGTTTATATCAAGGGGTTTTCAATAGGCTTCATGTAATGAGATAGGAAAGCCGAAACCCATCACATACATATAATTGAACTTGAAAAATATCTAAATTGCCTCATATCCAAAAATGAAATCAGGTCATAACGTAATTCAAATATTTTGAATTTGTAAAAGGTAGGAACGTTTATAATTTATACTCTTGCAAGCCAAAAGTAAAATATAGTTTATACTCGTGTGTTAAGGATCATTTAAATTTAAATTTGGTTAGACAGCTTATACTTGTGTCAAAAAACTTTTGAATTTAAATTTAAATTTGGTTATAAAGTTTATAACTATGTCAAGGAGCTTTCAAATTTGAATTTGGTTAGATAATTTATACTCGTATCATAGAACATTTTGCTTTAGTGTTTTTTTTAATGCTTCAAGGATCCTCACTTTTGTTTGTGTAAAATTTGATGCTTTGAAGAGTATTTTTTTTAGCTCATTAAGACCCTAGTTTGCTTTGCAGCACATTTATCTCTTGCACGGGCTAAGTCTTTCAAAGATTGTCAACTGTGTTGGCTTCTTTTCAGTTGTCAAAGGTGACAAGGTTGTCATTTTCTATATCTTTCCCAAGCGTAATATTCCTTTGACAAGTTTACTCAATGACTTTATCTTTAAATATAAACCAGTCATAAATAAGGTACCTAACTAGATGATGGTATTTACAGTATTTGGAATCATTAGTCTTTCCAACTTCCTTAGGTTATTTTATTTTCGATTAGATTGGCTTCAAGTAAGTCATCAAATATCGTTGGGACACTTAAGTCGAGAAAAAGGTAGGCTTTGACTTGCATTTTCTTTAAAGAAAGATTCCTCAGCCTTTGAAGAGCCTTTTTGTTTCCTACTTTATCTTTTCCTCCTCTTTTGACAAGTTTAGCATGTATCGCCATGGATTCTTTTGAAATTTTAGTAGAAGACTTGTCCTTTCTATACTTTTCCTCTTAGAACTCTCAGATATGTGGATCATTAACTCCACTTGCAGTCATATTCAACTCCATGTCATAAGCATGTGTGACTAATTCCTCAAAAGTTTTGGACTAAATTCCTTGAAGGATGTGTGCATGCCTTGAATGCATCATTCGATAGTTGAAGTTTCAAGTAAACAGTTTTTGCAATTTAAGCCCAGGTTTCTCCAGCAGTTGATAGTCAATTATGGGCTCTTCTTTCCACTAACGGGTGCTTGTAAGCTCAATAACGTTGACAGCCCACCTTGTACTATATAAACAATTGAGGAATTCATCTTTAGCTGCTCCCAATTATTAATAGACTCTGGTTCCAAATTGGTGTATTAGTCAAAGGCATTTCTTTTCAATGATCGCACGAATTGCTTAACCAGATGGTCTCCATAGGTCTCGACATTATTACATGTCTCTATGAAATGAGCCACGTGCTGCTTTGAATTCCCTTTGCCATCAGACTATTAGAATTTAAGAGGTTGATAACTTGTTGGTATTTTTTAGTTATCAATTCTCGCAGAATAAGGCTCAACTTATGTGAGGGTTAACTTGGCACCTCTATCAAGTTTACTCTTGATGGTGTCTTTAATAAAGTCTTTCAATTTATCGATGAGGATCAAGTCATCAGAGAAAATTTGGAACTCTTTTTTTTTGATCATCAACTGATTGTTTGGTAAATATCTAAGCTTCATCATGGATTTCAGGCATCTTCTCCATTGCCCAATTGGCATTAGCATTCTCTATCTTGTCCATTGGCCTTGAGATCCGTGAGTATTACCCCTGGACATGCTTGGCTAGCCCTTCGATGACCTTATTTAGTGCAGCAATTTTGTTCTCCAAGCTTAAGGCGTTGGTCATCATACTAGTTTGGAATTTGGTAAAGAAAGAGATAAGAAGTAGAGATGTCCTATTAGACATGTTAGAAATTTATAGCCAACATTTTTGTATAACAAGAAAAATTGTACAAGAATGAATTTGTAGGTTCAATTCTCTAAATTCAATCTTCTGATTCTTCCCCTTCTATTTGGGAATTTTAAGGCTTTAATAATCTTGTAAAAGGGTCAATTGACTTGATCTTCTTTAAAGTTGACTTGGCCATAAAAAAATGTTAATGGTGAAGTTTGATTGATCTCTTAGTTTAGCACCACAACTATGAATCGAACTCAAAATTTTGGAGACTTTCTATGAGGAACGTCTTAAATTTGGTAATGAACATCATGAATCTTCCTCGAAGTTCAGAGAGAATTTGTGAAAAGACATTTTTCCTTCAACTCCTTTAAGTTTTTAATTCTCTGTTTGTCTCCCCATGGGATATGGCTCATATTTATTATTATAGGAGAGATAGTGTGATTACGTCAATTTACTAGTGTGACATGATTTTATTGGCTGTTATAATTTGAAACTTATTCAAATATTTAACCGATAAGTTCAATCCTGTAGAGTCCTTATCCCATAAGCATTTGACAAGACTTTGCCATATGGCGTTATGTAATTGATCAATTAAAATATCAATTATCTATTTATTTATTTTAAAAATTATATTTATTTAATTTAAATCCTCAAAATATAAATAAATTTCATTTAATTAATATTTTGCACCCCATTTCCACGCGACACGACTTAACTTGCCACAAATTTTTATGTGCTTGCAGAAGGAATCCACGGATCATCCCAACCTTTAACAAATGCCAGACGCTTTTTAGTTTTTGACTTTCCAATCATACACAATAACCCCAAATAAACTTTCTTTCCATCATCTTTGATGTGGGTTTCTCCTTTTCTTTCTTTTTGTATAGTGTCTGCGCTCATTTTCTTGCTTTACTCTATCAACTAGCCTCTTTATTTTTCTCCTTGGAACTAGTTCTCGCTCTTTCTTCTGTTCATTTCATGTATTTTTGCTGTCACTCTGTTTAGTTGTCCCATGTGACCGTCGCCATAGTTTTTGCAATGGCCACCCTATCTACTGGTTAATCGCCCAATCTATACACTGCTGTTGTTAGCTTGTTGAACTGGCAGTATTATCAGACTAGTTATGTAGGCTATCGATATAAATGGTGAGTGCTACATCAATTTTCTTGCACTCTGAGCTTAGAGCCTAGTCCTTTTAGTGAATCATTCGACATGTTATTGCCGTAGAATAAACAAGATATTCCCATGTTAAAGGATTTTTTATAGTATTTTAGAACTTTCTCAATTGCCCGAATATACATAATTTTTTGTCCAGTTTCATAATGAAGAGACTCCCTTCAGCAAATAAAGCAAGAATAACCACTAGCTCACCTCCTTCAACTCGAATCCCATTCCATACGCCTCTTTCATTTTTTAATAAGAGGAGAGCCCTTCTGGCTTATGCACGTATAATAAAGAGGTAAGGTGAAAGTGGATTCACTTGTCTGATTCTTCTTGATGCAGTGAAAAAAATGGTTAGACCCTATTAACGCAAGTTGAACACACCATAGAAATCACACAATTTGAAATCAAGTTTTCCCATTTTATATGAAAGCTGGCTGCTAAAAGCATATGATCAATGAACTGATTCACGGGGCTCTCACCACTTCAAATTACATGTCTGAAAATGTTTGGCAGCAACAATGATACATTATAGAGATTTGTGGGGGGGAATAAGCGATCAAAGTAGGATTTTAAACTTTTGGAATTAAAAAGTTGAGATTTTGTTTCTTATGTAATTGTCTTCTTGCTTTCTGTTTATTTATTTCCCTTTTATTCGTATATATTTGTGAAAAAAAAAAAATGAAAAACGTGAACAGTCGTTGGCACGTGTGGGAATAGGTCAACCGTGTGAACAATATCTTTTGTTTCTCAATCAGTCATCAAAATGGAATAAATAAAATTATAAACAAAATGGTCAAGCACATCGCAGTTCACACGTGACTCTGTCCCAATATTAATTGGTCGCACAATAAGCCTTACCAACAACTTATTTACATCTGACGACTGTTAAACGCATTAGTCATCTCATCATACATTTTATACTAAATAATATATATATATATATATATATATTATTTTTTCACTTTCATCTATTATATGCACTAAACGACATCGTCGGAAATATGTATTAAACTAGAATCTGAAATTGTCACGTACCGAAAAATAAATAATTAGAGTATGATATAAGATCAATAATTAGGTTCAAAAGTTTCACCCACTTTTTCTTACTGCCGTGTCTCTTAAATAAAGCTTCTCCAACTCAAATGAATTTTTATATGTGAAGAAAAATGAAACTTCAGAAACTTCTACAATGTCCAAAAGTCAAATTGTTTTCTAGAATTTAAGATGACTTCTGAATAGTTTAATTACCAAATTACTTTGATCAACTTATAGTTTTCGTGTACGTTTGTTTCCTTTTAATGCACAATGTATAGAAGGGATTAATTATGTTATTTGATTGAATATATTAAGAAAATAATTTTACTTTAAAGTATGAAATAAAAACTGAGGAATATTTACAACAACTACTCTTAGCATAAAGCAAAATTATAAAGAATCTCCTTGTTTTTTAAAAATTACTATTATCCTCATGATTACTAAAAATATCACAAGGATGTGTAGAGGATTGCAAAATATCATAATTGCCCTTAAGTTTCTTGTGGGAAAAAAAGAAAAAAAATTAAAAGAAGGTAGAAAGAGGAAATGGTTTAAGATTGAGATAGATGAAAATAAAGAAAATTAGGTGAAATTGACTTGAGAAAATAAAGCCATAAAAATTTGACCAGATATGGGCCATTTTTAGTGACAACATTGTCAACAATAATTAGAAATTGAAAAATTTAAGTTTCACGATTCGTAAAATATGTTGAAATAAAAGAAATATTATTGATGACAAAAACAGAGAGAGTTAGGTGAAATTGAATTAAAATAAGAAAAGCTAGATAAGAATTATTTTCAGTAATGAATGTTACTATCAATTGTTGAAAATTGAAAAATTAAGATTTCACAGTTTAATAAGTTGTTAAAATAGAAAAAAAATTTATTGATAATAAAAATAGAGTTCTGTAAAATTGATTTTAAAAAAAATAAAATTTATAAAAATTTGACCAAATAGAGACCATTGTCGGGGGTGAACATCGACAATAAATAGATTGAAAGAAAGATTATTGCAAATTTTTATGATATATTACAATAATATCTTGCACATATATTTTATGTGCATTTTGAGTAATGATTTAATATCTTGAAAATGAAATGAAGGGTGTTTTTGGCATTTTTGCCTTTTTGGCTTGGAATCCCACCCGTAGACCACCACTGTAATATTTTTTAGGAATTGGTGGTAATGATAATTCTTAAAAAAAATGAAAGATATTTGTAATTTTGTTATATATTAAGGGTAATGATTTAAAATCTCTCAATAATTATTTAGAAGCAATTAAATATTATATATAAAGAACAGATGTTTCAATGTCATTGATTAGCTCGTTCATTCATAAAGACAAGTAATGGTGACTTCAAATAACATAGAAGAAAATGATGCGTAGGAACGTAGTAAGTAAAAGCGTGAATGTGTTAAAGAGTAAAACAAACGCGGGTTTTCGGTAATGCGATAATGCAGAGTGAACGGAATATTTTGAGTAAAGAATGAAATCCCTATTGGAAAACAGTGAGGGAAAGACAATTTAAGGCTTGAGGATCTACGTATGCCATGACATTTTTAATATTTAAAATTTCTGTCAGATTCCTTGTTTTATTTACACACACACCAACACCCCTAATATGCATGTATGAAATAAAACACATATAATTTGACTAAAAAGTTAATGCAAGCATGTGCACATGTCGATCCATGTAAAGAAGGGCCCAAATGGTACCAAAAATTGGAAAATTCTTTGTTTGTTTTTTAACGCGTTTTAAAGATGCACTCTAAAATATAAATCACTCACATAATATTACAAAATATTAATTTTTAAATTTAATCATTATATTTAATATAAAAAAAACTTATAACATGCATAAACACACTCACATGCACATACATACATACATAGAAACATATATATTTTTTCATCTATAAGACTAATCATTAATCGCACATAAAATTATAAAATCAAATTCTTATACAGTGTTATATGAATATTTACATAAAAAAAATGTCACTAGCCAGAAATTATCTAATATTTACAACAAATTTTACTCTCTACAAATATATACAAACAAAGCAACCAAACATATAATTTAATTTTTACCCTATTCATAGAGCCTGTTACTACAAGAAATAATGAATATAATTAAGGAAAAAGAAAATGATGATGGCTAAGCAAAGTACGCATGTATGCTCATGGACAATGCAGAAAAATGGAAAGTGATGTAACCATGAAATTTGTGTACCTTTCTGTTCCATCAATTCCTCTAGCAAAGTCAACTTTTGTGGGCCCTCATAAATTTAATATTAAATATATTTCATTTTTTAATCTTCAAGAATTAATTATCTCTTCCTCTAATCAAAGTAAAAGACAAGACTAATTTATGGTAAATGTTCATCATCGCACGACTTGTTTCTCTTATTATGTTTGGTGGTCAAATTTTCAAAATTTTCTTTTGTCTTAGTAAAATTTTAGCAAGAATACATTACAGGAGGATTATTGGAGTGACAAGTACCAGTGAATAGACTTAGTTAACTTAAGGAGAGGTAGAAAGAAAAATGAAGAACTAATTAGCGATGGATAGCATTCTCTTGCAAGTTTATGCGACACTAATGATCTCAAATGATGTATGGATGATGCCGCCACTTGTCCGGACAATCTCTTAAGTGGACAACAGAGTTCCCAACTAATCATTAAATCTTGAATTTGGTTATAAAAATGTTAAATAAACCAAGAAGAGGAAACTGCCCCCACATATTTGTTGGGTACCTGGGCAAAACCCATCTCACCAAACACATTATAAATCGTTGAAAAGTGACATTTGTGGTTCAATGATTCAATATTTGAGCATAATCAATTCATTTTTTATATACGTATAAAATATACATTTAATCTGCTTGATAGATGCCATTGGAGGGGAAAACCCGTATTGATCGACTCCACATCCTTAAAATTACATTGTCAAATGAAGAAATGAAATATAAGTAGACCATGAACGTAAAAGTTTTAGGCTTTGTTTGGATGAAAATTATAGTGAAAAGAAAATTAGTATGAAAATTTAAAAATAATATAAAAATAAAATAGAGATACAGATTAAGTGATTTATTTTGTTGGAATATACGTTGAAAGTGTAAATTTTGATGAGAAGAAAATTATGACAAATTCTCACCTAAACATACCATTATGTGTGCGTGTGTATGTGTTAGGTTGATATTAAATATGTTAATTGCCATCTATCATTTTTGTAGAGACAACAAGGCGCTGTGTGAAAATGAAAATGTAATTTTCTTTGAAAAATATATGATATTCGTTTTTATTTTTTCACCCAACAAATAGATAGTATAATCATTACATTTTTTAAATTTTATCTCTATCTCTTTTTTATTTTTATATATTTTTCAAAAAATATATTTAAAAATATACACTAAAAAATCCAAACAAACATTTTTGTATCTGTCCCACACACTATAAAGCAAAATGCCTTGCATGTTTATGCAAGGTAGAAGTGGCACAAATTTAAAAAAATAAATAAGTCAATTTTGAGTTCATCCGCAAACTCATATACTCGTAAATATATTTTAAATAATTTGACAAATATTTATATAAATATAAAAATTAATTGAATAAAATTATATAATAAAATTGTAAATATTCAAAATATTCAATTTTAATTTTAATTAAAAAATATTTTTTTATTAGTCAAATTGAAATCACTCACGAAACTTGATAGGTTAAGTTCGAATCAGATATTTTGACTTATCAAAATAATTAAACCGAGTTTGAGCAATAAATTAAGAATAACACCTAAATCCCAATACCCTCAACCCGGCCGCTGCAAGGTGGATGGAAAAGTTCAGGGATTGGGCCTTTTAAAAATAAAATAAATTAGAAAATAAAAAATGGAAAAAAATAATATAAAGAAACTGAAAAGGGGTAGGTGTGGTATTGACCCTACCAACTTCACACACACACGGAGGTGGATCCCAACATCTCGATGTCTCTGGTCTACAGCCCACACATGATAACCTCATTTCCCTGTATAAAACCCCCGCGCATCCATTCCTTTTCTCTCTCAGCTTGGATGTTCCCTTCTTACAGAGAACTACAAGCTTTCCCCATATTAAATAATTATTCCATTCCCTCCCCTTAATTTCCCTTTCTTCATACTTTCCTCGCCTACATTTCATATCATTTCCAATTGGACCCCGAACCATGCCGTCAATCGCCACTTCCGTCGCAGATCTCAAGTCCTTAATCCGGACGGCGTCGCCGCCGGGCTTCGCCCTGGCCCAACACTGGGTCGGCCCGGATCGACTCGTCATTCAGTGCGCCTCGCGTTTCGATTCGGCCAAAGTCAACACCAACTCAAATTCCAATTCTGGCGCTGCTCCGGCCAGCGGCTTCAACTTCGAGCCCGGCCACGTGGGTGGGTTCCGCCACGAGTGGCAGAGTGCCTGCGCCATTCTCGCCAGCAAAGTGGTGGCCCAACAGCAAGACACCGAGAAGAGTGGCAGCGGCGCCGACGGTGTCTCCGCCGTCAATGGCCACCCCACTCTCGACCTCGTGCCGGTAAAAGATCAGTCAAATTCACCCGTCCCACGTCCCAAGCCGCTCAGCATCGCGGACCTCTCCCCTGCCCCGATGCACGGCTCCCAGCTCAGAGTTGCCTATCAAGGCGTCCCCGGTGCCTACAGTGAAGCCGCCGCCGGGAAGGCTTATCCGAATTGCGAGCCGATTCCTTGCGACCAATTCGAAGTCGCATTCCAGGCCGTCGAGCTCTGGATCGCCGACAGAGCCGTGCTACCGGTGGAGAACTCCCTGGGCGGCTCCATTCACCGGAACTACGACCTTCTGCTCCGCCACCGCCTCCACATAGTCGGCGAGGTCCAGCTCCCCGTCCACCACTGCCTCCTCGCCCTCCCCGGCGTCAGAAAGGAGTACCTGACGCGCGTCATCAGCCACCCGCAGGCGCTGTCCCAATGCGAGCATACCCTCACAAAGATGGGCCTGAACGTCATCCGCGAAGCGGTGGACGACACCGCGGGCGCCGCCGAATACATCGCGACGAACAACCTCCAGGACACGGCCGCAATCGCCTCCGCCCGGGCGGCCGAGCTCTACGGCCTGCAGATCCTGGCCGACGGGATCCAGGACGACTCGGGCAACGTGACCCGGTTCGTGATGCTGGCCCGGGAGCCGATAATCCCGCGGACCGACCGGCCGTTCAAGACCAGCATTGTGTTCGCGCACGAGAAGGGGACAAGCGTGCTGTTCAAGGTGCTCTCGGCGTTTGCTTTCCGCAACATCAACTTGACGAAGATCGAGTCGCGGCCGCACCGCCACCGGCCGATCAGGCTGGTTGACGACGCCAACGTGGGGACGGCGAAGCACTTCGAGTACATGTTCCACGTGGATTTCGAGGCATCGATGGCGGACGTGAGGGCGCAGAACGCGTTGGCGGAGGTGCAGGAGTTCACCTCTTTCTTGAGAGTGCTGGGAAGCTACCCGATGGACATGACACCATGGACGCCGTCCTCCGCTGGGGAAGATTAGCATTAGCCTCTCCACTTTTTCCCTTTCCCATGCCTTTCTTCTTTGTGAATAATTGTTGATTTGCCCCGTTATTATCACGAAATTGCAACCAAGCCCAAAAGGAAGAATTAGATTCAACAACCATTCAATTTCAAGAATTTGCAAATGGGTAGGTTTGAATATATTTGTTTCTTTCGTTCTTTTTTATTAAATTTTAAGGGAAGGTAGGGAAAATTGAGGCGGGCAAGGACAGGAGCGCTGGGTAAATATGTAATATGAGTCTCTCGTATTTGTGGGTCATTAAGTGTAAGCCTATTTTTTAATTAAAAAAGAAAGGGTGTGCCTGTGTATATGGTCCAGTGGCCTTAGCTGCCACAAAATCTTGTGGGAAGGTAGGCAAGGCTATACATGTAATTCCAATTTTTTTCATTTTCTTTTAATATCATCAGGCAATGAAAAGTCAAGAATCGTGCAATTGTAGACATGTCAAAAAAGATGTGTGTTTTCATGAATTCTGGCATCTGGAAATTCAAGCATGATGGCTGATGTATTTATTGGTTGATCAGACACGGAGCCAAGCGCAGTACTTGTGAAGTTGGAAGCTCAAGATGGAAATGGCAGCTTAATTAACAACAAATTCAACACAAAAGGGAAAACTACTCAAAGCATCATATTATGTTTCTAATAAACATTTGGAAATTTTCCTCGCAAGCCCCTCAATTCAATTTAATTCAGTGTTGCCTTTATGACTCCGACCATCAATCCTTGACCAAGCCTAGCTTTTGTTCACCCTTACTTCCACCATACTCACCATTTCCTAAATATTTTCATTGAGGACAACAGTAATGATTCTACCATTTGTTTGCTCCACTTGTCTTATTCTGCGCGTTTACATATGATTTGGTTATGTTTGTTTACTGTTTTTGAGGTGTGGTGCTTTTGTCTTCTTCCTTTCTTTTCTTTTTTAAACGAGGTGTCTTTACGCATGTTGTTTTTTCATGGTATAATTTTGCAACTTGCATGTTTGGCGTTATGTTTGTAATATATTTGTTTTTTATTACAATAATGTTTGGTGTGCTTATTTTTTTCAATTCGTAACTTTTGTTTATTTACTTATATTGCATTAAACCGTCTCGATAAAACAAAATTATTTACTTACATGACTTGTTTATGTTTGTTTACAGTTTTTTGAAGTGGGGTGCTTTTTGTTTTTTAAGTGAGGTGCCTTTTAGAACGTTGTCATTTTTGAATGGTCTAATCTTGCAACTAGCATGTTTGGCGTTACGTTGGTGTTATATTTGTTTTTATTATGATAATGTTTGGTGTGGTTAGTTTTTTTCAATTAGTGGGAAACTAATTGTATCATTAATGTTCAATTAACTTTTGTTAATTCACTTATTTTTTTCATTAAACCTTTTCGATTGACCGATTAATACAAAAATTAGTTTGATTAATCAAGAATTCTACTTGGTTGAGTGAGAATTCGATAGATGAATTACAAAAATTAGCTTAACTGAGTTAAATATTGATCAGTTGAAATGTTGAATACTAAATTAATTTGATTGATTGAACTCTAATTTTAAGATTGCTATATTTTAATAATAGAGGATTGGTATATTGTTGTTTATCTTGTTTTCAAACCAAAACAAGCATTTAAAATTCGAAATCGAACACTAACCTTGTTTTTAGTGAAAGATTTTCAAATACTTCAAGACGGGAAAAGTTCTTTTGTCTATATTTCACCTCGTGCTAGAACTTTTATAAGCATATGTTTTCAAATTTTATCCTGAAAACACACACGTTGTCGTAACATTTTTAAATTTTATTTATTTTTATATAATTATTGAGATAAAAATATATAAAAGTAAACATAAAAATTTAAAAATAAACATAGAATTTTTCTTTAGAATGGAGTTTTAACTCAAGCATCTTTTGAATAAAATTTCCTGAAGAAATGCCTTTTGAAGAGCACGGTACAATATCTTTGGCCTTTGTGGCAGAATTAGTTGGGGCATGAGAGGCGACGCTTTGCCTGTGAGTAGGGCTGGGAGTTAGTGGAGCTACTCGACTCGATTCGTCGAGTAGCTCGACTCAAAGCTCGGTTCTAGCTCGACTCGATTCAAAGCTCGGTTTGAACTCGAGTTACTCGAGTGACTTATCGAATCGAGTTCGAATTGACTCTATGTCGACTCGACGAGTTTCGAGCAACTCGACTCGATGGCAATTTTGTAAATAAGTCTTCATCCCATGGCATTTTGGGCATTTATTATTTTACAAATACATTTCTGATTAATTAATTTTACCTACTCGAGTTCGAGCTCGAGCTCGAGCTGCTTGATCTAGTTTCGAGCTCGAGCTCGAGCTGAACTCATCTGCTCTTCAACTCGACTCGAGCTCCACTGTTACATTGTCGAGTCGAGCTCGAGTATACCACTACTCGAGCATACCACTACTCGAGCTCGTCTCGACTCGATCTCACCCCTACCTATGACGGACGTCAACGGTTGCGTTGGACGTTGACAAAATACGTGGCATCATCACTAATGGCATTTTCACCCTTCTTCTTTGAAGGCCTATCTAAAGGAAAATTTAGTACTCATCCAAACTGATTATTTGTTGTTTGAGAATTCTAGATGGACATTTCATACAATTTCTAACTTAATATTTCATTTCTTCTATGCTTCAACTATAACACATTGTCCATATAGTTAAGGTTCAAAATATGGATCTATTAAGGGGTTGTGAATTATACTTGGTTGGTATTCAAAAATGTGACAATTAACTACATGGTAAGGAAACTTAGGAAGAGAGAATTTCAATTATATAGTAAGTTATTTCATTGATATCAAAAATTAATGGGCGAACATCGATTTCTTCGAAATCAAAAATTGAAGTGCATTAAAGTTGGTCTAAAAGCTGGCGATCCCGCAAAACCTCAAAAAGTTGGTTGCAAATTTGCAATCTACAAAATCAGTTATTCCAATTATTATAATCATCAAAATAATATTTTTTTTTTATCACTTTTTCTTTACTACTTTTATACTATTCTAGAGTTTCCATGCCAAATTTTTTACTTACAAAATTTACATACAAACATATTTCACAATGAAATTTAGGTCCGTTAATTGTATATTAATGTCGACCATCATTATCTATACCATATTATTAAGAGTTTAGACTTATCTTAATTATATAATGTGAATTTATACAAACACCCCTAATTTAAGTTCTTTTGCATTTTTTTATCCTCTATTTCTAATATATTTCGTATTTGTATGTTCTATTAAATTTTCTCACTTTTCAGTTTCTTTTGATTTTCTTTTATTTATGCTCTTAAATTTTAAATAATATTATGCCTACTATCTAAAATATAATAACTTTTACAATTTGTAAATAATATCACGCATGCATATCACGCACCAATTTAAGTAGTATGTCATTAAATTGCAGTTAATCATGTCCTCATGTGTTAGGTGAGGTCCATTGATTCACAAGCGATGTGTCACCAATTTCACTTACCACTCCAACATGGCATAGGGTTCAGCTCATGGATCAAAGTTGACATGTTAATCGTACCTAATCTCAAGCATAAGAACTAGACGTAGACAAGTTGAAAAGTTAAGGGTGTTAGTAAGCCAAGTTCAACTTCGAATAAGCAATTTAAACGTTACAACTACTTCAATTCGACTTTTGTAGAGTTGAATGTTGAAATTGAATTAGTCAAGCAGTGAATTCAAAGTTAAAGAAAACAAAAAAAAAAAAAAAATCAAAACCCGAGTGCAGATTTGATTTAGATTCAAATATTCTCGACGTTGATCGAGTTTGACTGGTGTATAGTTTGTGCTGTTAACCTCTAGCTGAAAGGATGGATTAGGTTTTAGGTTTGAGTGCCAAATTCCCATCAAGATTGCTCATTTGATTAAATTTATTACCCCTGAGACAATTAAACCAGAAATTGTGAGTTCAATTAAATTAATCATTAGATTTGAAATTCAGTACATGGCCACCAAATTGGAGAATGAATGCTCACTGGTTTGTGCTGAGAGCAGCCAACCACTCCTCCTGTATCCAACCAACCAGTGACCCTTTCTTTATATGTACGTCTTTATTTAATTTATTTATGAATTAAACAGCACCATCAGTCCAATACTTAATATAATTAGCTAGATGACCATAAAGTGTATAATTGAAAAAATAAATTTATTATTGAGCTTCATCTGAGAAGGTCTTTAAACTCCACCAATCATGCAATTTTTCCTCCTTAGATAGCTTCTTAACACAGTGTTCATCTGGGCCATTGGCGTTGTATAGGATTATTAAATTTTGTTATTATTTTTGAGGGACCATGAATAATTAATCGATATGTGTTGCAATATTGGAGTAATAAGAATTTCTCATGAAACACAGTTTACGTGGGTGAATAGATAAATTAATTTTTAAGGACTTGGTAACACAGAAAAACTATGAAAATTTTAACCTGCCTGTGGATTATGTCCTAAATAATTAAAAAATTGATAACAACTTATGTTTCATAGATACTTAGATTTGACCCGCTGTGTTCTCAACTATAAATTGTGTCACTGTATCATTTGTATAATTATTGAGATAAAAATTTTGGTAATTAAGTTATTCAACTGATAGTTCGAACTTCATTTCTTTAATGTCTTGTAGGGACAACATTATACCAATGCTAATTGAAGATAACTACGAAGATTTTAATTATACTTTAAATATAGTGACATACATACATACATACATACATACATACATATATAAATATAATAGCAAGTAGGTATTGATGATTGAGAGTTTTGACCCAATTCTATTTTTATACAATTTAGAATTAATTTACCAATTTAAAATTCATTGATTGGCGGATCATGGACTCATTAAATATCTTTAAATAATTAAATAGATAATAATGTCTAGAAATAACAACCTATTAAATAACATTGTATTGAATATGCTTAAATTTTAAAAACAAAAAAATCATTCATAACTATTGCAACTTATGTTTTAATTTACATTCTATTTTATGTGCAACATAATGATTAAACATACATATACATACATGCCATTTTTAGTTGGTGACTACCAAATTTAAATATCGATAATCAATTTTGAATACTATTTCCTCTGGCACGAAAATGAAAGGATCGAAATTATATTGCTCAAGCATTAGTGTTAAAAAATACTAATGGATTAATTTAAATTTTGATTTAAAATTAAACAATAAAAATGCATATATAAACAAAAAATTAAACTTATAATAATTTTTCATGATTTTTTTTTAAAATAAAAGAAATGAATTATATTGAAAATATAATACCGATAAGCTAGATGACAATTTATGAATGATGATGAAAACCATAAACTAAAGGAAAAAAAAAAAAAAAAAACTCATTGTCCAGTACATGATGAATGTAAAATCTAAGAAAATTAACTAAATATGCTTGTAATTAATGAAAAATTTGTTTGCAAGTATTTTAATTAATGATTTATTAAAAAAATATCTAATTTGGAACATGTTAATAAATTCATATGCCCTTTTAGGTTGATGCTTAATACATTTATATGTTAGTAATATACAAGAAGGTATATTATTTAAGTTTACTTGTTTAAAAGAAATATTGAAAATTTAACTTTAAGAATCCAATTTGTAATAAAAAAACATTTCATTTATAATTTGTTAAACTAAAAATATTGAATTATAATAAATCACGATCAAAATAAATATACCATGGTTCAAATATTTTTATAGTGTTTTATATAAAAATAATAATTTCTCTATATAAATTTCCCCATCTTATTATGTTTTAAATTCTACAATTGTTCTTTGTGTTTTTATTATTATTATTATTTTTATTCTTACTATTACTAGTACTGCTGCTACTATATTATTATTGATGTTGTTGTTACTATTGTTGTTAATACCTTTTATTTCATTATATCTGATTCTTTAATACATTATATTTAAATTGTAATATACATATTGTCAGCCTTAAAATAATCTACCCATTAAAAGTATTAATGATTTGAGACCGTATTTCTTTTTCTTTCAAAATTTATGTACTATCTTATATTGTGATGTACTCCTTTTTCAACTTTTCTTTATTTTGCGTGTCTAAAATTTAAGGATCAACTTTAATTAATAATATGGTTGATTACATTTGGTTTTTTTTTTTTTTAATTTTTGGCAAAACGGTTAGAATAATTGTTTTAATCAAACTTAATGCTCATCATAAAATAATTTGTTATTTGTGTAATCAAATAATGACATATTGTATGCACTAAAATGCGATACAAACATATATTACGAATTCTATTATGCGATATTACATCTTAATAAATGTATAAAAGTAAGTGCAAAAAATTCTCCATTTCTAAATTTTCTTGTCTTTTCCTTACTTATTTTTTTGATCTATAAATTCTTGATAATTTTGGAACTCAAATTTAATTAAAAATTTTTCAATAATAAAATATTAAAGTAATTAGTAATTATGTAGTTTTTAAATAAATTTTTATAATTAATCTAACCATAAATAGCACGAGAATTAGACTAGTACTTATACATATATCTTTATTGTATTACTACGAGTTTTGGGTAAATTTGATTACATATTATAGATTTACAACATTTTCATTAATTATTGAATTTACATTATTGTCCTTAATTAAAGTGGCCAAGCATTCTCAAAATAATTACTAATATACTATTACTTTTTTATATTAGCTATGGTTATGTTTGCTTTGGTTTTTTGGTGTATTTTTTTGAAATATTATATAAAAATAAGAAAAAGAAATAGATAAAATTTAAAAAGTACGATAATTACAGTATATGTATTTTTTGAGAGTGAAACAAAACAAACATAGCCTATATATCTCTACTATATTACTATTAAAACAAGAGCTTTTTATTAAACAACATGAAATTATACAATTATCCTTATTTTTAATTATTGCATTTTTCTATGTTTTTGTTTTGTCCTTTCTTTTTAACTTCTTATTTTTGTATGTGTTGTCTCTCAAATTTTCTCTTGTTTGAATTCTTTTTTTATCATATTGATTTTGTTATTTCAAATATTTTTATACTTTTAATTTTAAATAATTATATTTCTTTTATTCAATAAACAATCATGTTATAATTTTTAAATAAATTTATAGACATATATTATAAATTGTGTGCAATTTTACTAGTACACACACACACATTCTTGAGCAATCATGCTGAATTGATATGCATTCTGCTATCTCTTATTATAAAAAATGAAAGCCAAATAGGAAGAAATTTTTTTTCTATTAGTGTTTGGCATTACTCTAAACTCGGCAGTACAAGTCTAACTCAACCTTTACTTATTATAAACGGACTAATTAATGTCTGTGTTAAGGGGATTAACCCAAAACTGATTAAGCAGTGATGTTATGTTACAAATGTAGAGAAACTAAACTAGGTTTTCCAGCAAAGGGAGTTGGTGAAGTATTAATTAGTTGGTGACAAACTGCAATCAAGTTGATTATGTAAGAATGCCCTAATTCGACTAATTAATGATAAAGAAAAGGACATGGACCAATCTTCCATGTCCTCTCATTGCTAAACAGATTTTAGTTCTACTAATTTGATACTTACAAGACACCTGATCTGATACAAAATAAAATTAAATGTGGATTGCGACACTAATCTTGTAGGGTTACATGGCTAGTTAGAAACACATCACTGGCCAATATGGGAAGAGAAATGTTCATATTTTGAATAATTACAATTAATTGCATCCTTCGCAACTAATTTATAGGGTGGAATAGTTAGTGACGAAATATGATGAAGTTAGTAAATGAGTGTCGGCAAGAACATGAGATGCCACACCCATACATAATATATCACGCGCGACATCTCACGAACTATATATATATATAACACCTTTTTATTTTTCTCTAAAATAAATGATCTAAATGATAGAAATCAATGAAGCCTGCCACATAATTATAGAAACCGAACCCACCCTACTCTATGGAAAAGAAAAAAGTTGAAGTTGAAATAAATAAAAGAGAGATAAAATGGCCAATAATAGATAGATTTATGCAAGTGTGTGTTAAGAAATATTAGTAATGTTACACGTACCTCCTACATTAATAGCGTCTTTAATGTCCTATAACCAACTACTCGCTAGTCGGTTAATTTTGTAGTTAGTGTCACTATAAAATTGAAAAATAAATTAGTATGAAATGTATTAAGATTGAAAAAAAATGTAATCACAAAAGGGTTTGATAATTACGAAAAATATTTAAAACACGGAGGAAACAATGATTATATAATATAATATAATTAATTAGGGATAGGGGGTTTGGTGTGAGGGATGAGTGAGGAGGGTTTTTGTGTGGTAGTTGGAGGTGGTAGTTGAGACTTGGAGACAAAAGCTATCCCACTCTCCGACGCATTCAATGACCGCTTGATGACGTACACCTTCCTTTCCCCACGCATACTACATTATCCACACCATATCATTAAGTCTTGATTTTGATGGCACAAGTAAAATGACATATATATTTATTTTAGTTATAAAATATAAAATTATATTTTTATTTTTATTTTTAAATTTTTTTTGTCAATTTCTATCCTTAATTCCTTTTTCTTTAAATGTATTTTTATTTGAGTTTTCTTTTCAAACTTTTACTTTCATTTTCTTATTTTAATACATTTTATATTTTGAAAAAAATTCAAAATTTAATTATTTTATAATTTATAAATAACTTAAATATACATAAAGTGTGTAAATTTTATTAGTTATTATTGTTGTTGTTATTCACTACGTTTGGAAGCCTTTTCAAACCTCACACAATTCACCAATATTTATACTACTAAATATATTATTAAATAAAAATTTTATTTAAATTTTCCTTCCCTTTTGTAAATAACTAACATATTACTTTTTAATTATTATATTTATTCATAATCAAATTAATACAAATATATACATACATACTCTCACATTTATATATAGTTATATCCCACAAACTAATAATTATATTTATATAGTATCACGTCATTTAATTATTATTATATATTTTACACATGCATAAATACATAAATTCAAATAAATAAATTATTCATTCAATCAGAACATTTCTTCTAAATATATTACATATCATAACACAAATCTCGCCAATAACAATTCCACATGACAACCCCTCTTCCAAACATAGCAATTATTATTATTATTATTATTCCTAGTTGGTAGATGGACACTCATGTGCTTAATTATGTAAACAAATTAATAATATTTTTAAATATAAAATTTTTGACATTATAAAATAAGAGAAAAAAGATATTTAAAAGCGTAAAAAATAAATTCACTATAGGAGATTAAAAATAGTTATAGTTGAGGGAAGATAATGAAATAAAAGAAATTGAGGAGTAAAGCGAAAAAGAAATATATGAATGAGTAAACGCATTATTTTAATTCAGCATTGTGAAGCCAAAATTAGGCCCTTAGCCATAATATATTATTATTGTGGTTGGTGTTATTGTTATTATTGCTTCCACCCTCACACCCTCTTAGCAATTAATTTTTATTGACAATGGCAAATGAGATGTTGTAAGATCTTATTGGTCTAACATCCCAATTTTAAAAATATGAAAAGTACTCCAACTAAGTAAAATTAGGCTATGAAATGAATTGGGAGAATATAAACCTCAAGTTCAATTTAATGACTTAATATCAGTTGGGAAAAAAATTTCGACCAATTTATAAAGCACGACATTTTTATTTTTTTTACTAACAAATTTTTAAAGGAGTCATGAGACTAATATTACCATACATGCAGGTAAAATAACTTATCTTGATGGGATAAAAATGTATGAAAATATTGTAACAAACAGCCAAAGAACATATTAGTCGACATATTTATGAAGCTAACAAATTATAATTAGTAAACACAATGTGACCTAAATAAGGTCATTTCTTGCCGAAGTAGTCATTGTCTGTACGTAGGGCTGAACCCCAAAACACATGTCCATGACAGTTGATTGGATTGTCATGAAAAGAATGCAAAATGCTCTATCAATAATTGCAACACTGAAGCAAATAGTTAAGACAATGATGAGAGCAACCTCTTCTTCTTCCACAACTTTTAGACTAGATAAAAAAGATTTCCACGTCACAATTTTGTTATCACACTAAAAGGCTTCAGACAATCATCTCTAAACAATGTTGTATTTGTGACTAGTTGATGCAACTAGCTAGTGCCTGGATTGGGTTCCTAAGATCTCAACTTTTCGTTGTAATATGATTTCCATTAGACCCCCCCCCCCCCCCCCCCCCCGCCCCCGCCCCCCCCCCCCCCCCAAAAAAAAAAAGGACACAACACTAAATAAGTGATTACAGTAAAAGATCACTCGCATGCAATGGCACACCCTATTGCTTAAATAAGTTGGCCTATATATAGAATTTTTTTGGTCAAATATTGTATTAAAAATCAAGAAATGAAACTTCCAACAGCTCAATGGTCGTTTTGTTTGTTGTAAGTTGTAACACCTACGCCACACCATTTTATGCCGAATGAGAATGCCTAAAAAGGGTTACATATAGATTTAGCAATGCTTCTAAGTGTCGTTGCCTTAAACATTATGCAACAACTTAAAATTAATTGCAACGCTATGTCATAGGCAACAGTTATTTTAGTTTTGCAACAAATATATATTTTTTATATGTCAAATTTTAGATAACATTTCTAACACTTCGTGGGACAATTTTGGTTAATTTTACAACACTTTTTTCCAACATTTGCAACATTTTTCAGAGATTAAGTAACGCTTTTTATAACTGTCGTTATCTTTAGAAAACAATTTTTAAACTTTAACAACAATTTTGATCAAGTCATCCAATGCATCCTTGGGGCAAATAAGTAAACTCCATCATTCTAAAGAGTCCTTCAAAACACGGACATCAAAAATCCTACAAAACACGGTAACCAAAATATGATGTCATAAAACTTTGAAAATCTTGCTTTTATTGCAAATCTAACCATATGAATTGGAAAACATTGTTGCTTGCACCCCTACTTCCCGTTCACATTTTCAAGCTCAAACCATCACCTCTTATTAAAAGCATTTCGTAATTTTAATATTTCAGCTGATATAACAAATTAGTGCTTATGATGACTCTGTCATGCTATAATTGATATTGGAAGGGTCAAAGTCCAAGTCGTTTGGGATGAATTGGTGAATTTGATTCAGTGTTGCAGACAAATAATAGAATTTTGCTGTACAAAAAATTATTAGAAGTTACAACCTAATGTCGGAACGAATGTCCGAACAAAACACAAGTCTGCTTCCTTGAAGCACAGTATATGAACAACGAAGGTTTTACTTCTTGTTAATATTCTTAAATTGAAAGAAGATTTGACTTTGGTGAATAGAACAGATAAATCAATTCTTAAATACTCACCCTTCTGGGGAATAAATAAATAAGGGTTTGATGTTACATGAAAAGTAAAAGGGATAGAATTTGGTGTTGAATAATCAGAGGAAATTTTGATTGAGTATTGTGTTATATTTTGACGTCGTATTGGACTGATGAGGATTGAAGAAGAAAAAGCCCAGCCCTATCGTATTCAAAAATCAAAAGAAATTATACATAGAAAATGCTGATGTTGAGAGTGGGATTCGAACCCACGCCCTTTCGGACCAGAACCTTAATCTGGCGCCTTAGACCAACTCGGCCATCTCAACTTGTCCAACATGGATTTTAATTAATTAAAAATTAGATCCTTTTTTATTATCCAATTTCTAGTATGGGAATTTGTCTTCTTCACCTAACCTAAACTTCACTCTTGGTTGGTAGATTATTTGCTTGCATCACAATATTGCAAGATCCTCCTACCTAATTATGTTACCATATCATATCAAAATATATGTATGATTCGTTATTCTTCTTTATGTGTGATATATATGTGAGCAGATTACATTTTTATTGTAAATAATGATAATAATATTAATAATAGATATTTTGTTCCATATTCAACTTTTCACCTATGATACTATTTAGCTTTCACAATTTCATTAAATAAATTTTATTTCCACTGTCTTGATTTTGGCTTATTTTCTGGACTTCAATGGGTCAAAGATTAATTGGGTGGGAAACATTGATTTCTCATGATTTAAATAACTGTTTATAATTTTTTGTATGTAGTCGATCACACTCTTAATAATTTATATTTTTATTGAAGTCAATAAGCAGTCCAAATATTAAGTGAAATTCAAACTCAAAATCTTACACTGATGATGATGCAGCTTCTGTATACAAAGCCACAAAGCAAAGACAGATTGTTGAGGAAATTAAATGAAATCTGGATGTGACTTTGCAATTCTATCCAAAGAAAAAAATAACAAGAGTGGAAAATCTCAACCGAAAATTCGTATAGAAATAATTTTCTCTGGCAATAATACGATGGGACCAGTCAAAAAAGTTGTTCTTAATTGATGCATATCATAATTTAATTATTACCTAGTGTTTTTTTTTTTTTTTAATTTTACCTGGGCAATTGTCAGTTGATGTGGGTGTGAGGGGGCAGATAATTTTTCTATCCCATTTTTTTTATCTCTGTTTCTATATTTTTATCAATATATAATAGATATGAACTTGTAATTATCCCATAATACATAATAATATGACGGTGACAATTGTCATTAAAGTAGAGAGAGAGAGAGAGAGAGAGAGAGAGAGAGAGAGAGAAATTTCAGGCACTTGTTGCGCCTCTTCTTATTATGCATACTTTCTTATTATTTTAATAAATTTTTTTTGATTATAGTAACTTTAAATAATTATTTTTATGTTATATATTTTTCTCTCTCTTTTTCATATAATTTATAATTTCTATTTATATGTTCTCCCAAATTTTGCCACTTTTGAATCCTTTTGATCTTTCATAATTTTTTAATTTGAATATTTTTGCACAATTTAAAATTATATAATTTTTTAATGTTAGTTTTTTCTAATTCTTTTTTTAAAATTTTTTATTTGTGTATTCTTTAAAATTTTCTTTTTTTGAGTTTATTATTTTAATATTCTTTATACTTTTTAATATTAAATAATTTATTTTTATTAATTAAATATTATAATTTATAAAAAAAATTAAAATACACATAGAGCGTGTAAATTTTACTTATCTATACAATGTTATTTTGTTAATGCGACTTTTTTATTGCACAAAGTTGAAATATATAAATGCCCTTATTAAAACTGTTTTCATTTTTGTATCCTTTTATTTGTCCATTTTCTTTGAACTTATTACTTTTTGTGTACTCTCTCATTTTTTTTTCTCTTTTTAAATTCTTTTAAACTTTCTTATTTTAATTATTTTTATACTTTTTAATTTTAAATATTTTTATTTTTAATATTTAAAATATAACGACTTTATAATTTATTAAAAAATTAGGTGCGTGTACAATTTTACTAGTATTATTTTATTAGAATACACCTATAAATAAATTTAGTATGGAAAGCAGAGTTACATGTACTGTAAAGCATCAGAGAATATAAAATTACTAATTAATATTCTACACATGAAATGGTGGACCAAAGCCAGCAATCCAAGTTCCAAAACCAATTAATAATCTAAATATGAACACTCACGCATGAGTTCTAGAGATGCTTCTGTACTATTATATCTTATAAGATGTGTCTGTCACAGGCAGACAAACCATGCACATATTCCATCTCCTTTATCAATACAACTATTGCTCTTTAATAAATTACAGAAGCCATTATTGGGTACTTTATATTAATTTCACATCCATGGTGTCACCACTTTTTGAGGTAACCAAATCTTCAAAAAGAGAATTGTAATCTCCATTTCTCATTCTTACAAACATGCCCAAAACTCTGTGAGTGCCAAAATTCGTGCCAATATCTCCAAAAGAAGGGATAAAAAGTAAATAAGGACAAGTGAGAATATACAAACATTTACACAAAGATGGAATTTCTCAAACCCTCATTCCACTGATATTGATTGGTGGAGCAACCACTAAATAATATATTATTAGTACTGCAAACAAATTGAGGGAAGCAAGTTCATGCATGGGGCTAAAGTGCTGTAAATTTTAAGGCTGTTTGTTGAAGTGGCACACATAAGTGCAACTGGTTTAATTCATCCGTGCATGCATGTGTAGATTAGCATTTCTTCTCGAAGGATTAAAATAAGGAGAGATTTTATGTTTGATGAGACAGTGTCCTTGAACAGTGAGTGATTGAAAGAAAAAGGGTACATTGGATAATGGGGAACAAGTGTCTGCAATGTTCAAAAAGGATGACTTGTTGCTGTACTGTCAAACCACTACTGCACATTGATTTTTGGAGTGTTCGGGCTTTTCATATAGGCCACTAGCGCGTTGACAATTACTAAAGCTAAAGCTGAATGCTTTATTTCATTTTGTGATATGTTGGTGGGTTACACTTTGGTTATTCAATGATGTTCAAAAAAGTCGTACTTTTTTCATTCTTCTTTGTTAGGACGATTGGAATAATTCTTGTATATTTTATTATTAGGAAGATCTAATCACATATTATAAGACATTGTAACATATATTAGAGAATTTTAAAATATTTTCAAACATTCTTCCTTAAGTTAAATATGGTAAATGTAAGAATGTTTGATTTAGACCTCCAAGTCGAAACGAGCAAACAACTAGAAGAAGCCACGCATGAATCCAGAGTAGATAATAGATGCAAACATAAAAAATAGCTAGTGAAGTTGATAACAATAGTAGTGTAATAAGCTCAACAACATTAGAAGTTAGCATGTTTTAAGATATGTAACACCAGAAATTAAGCTGTAAATTGATAGAAGTTTCATTTAACAGCATCAAATAGCAGTAGAAGTTGCGCTCAACAACATAGTAGTGAACTCTTTCACTCTTCTTTCTAGTTCGGGATAATTCACATGAGTATGGGGAGAATAAAGTAGGACATATTGCGAGTTGTGGCCTTTTTCATAAGATGAACTTTTATGACATCGAAGTTGTGACAGGTATGCATTAAGCATGGAATCTCTTTACCTAAAGATACTCACACTTAAACACATATCAGATGGCTTAGATATCTTCCAACGGCTGAAAAATATAATGACATGGAATTAGCACATTACATGGGGCATCATTCTTAAAAAAAGGGACAGGCACAGTGCCTTATCTGCATGTATTTATACTAGGCATATGCTTCCTCCCGCCCCCACAACTCCCAACAAGAAATTTCTCCTTTTCTCTCTCAAGAACTCATCACTAACACATATACACACGCACATTTGTGGAGCTAAACTCAGCTCTGAGCAGTCGAAGATGAAGCATATCTGCCATTCACTAGCACTTCTCCTGTTCCTTGTTTTCGTTGTCAGCAACTCACATGCCTCTGCAAGAATGTTGGCTGCCAAGGAAGGTACTATTAGGACACTAAGATATCGCATCATTTTCTTCTTGCATAATAACTTTATTTCCTCAATTCTACTTTGATTTGTTCCCAGCAGCAGAAGCAGATGTGAAGATCAACAAGGAACCTGCGGTAAAGATGGAAAGCCATGAATCTTTTGATGTAAATTTCCTCTTTTTTGCCTCCTCTTGAAGGTTGTCCTTTTTTTTTTTTGGTATAATTTTTATGTTGGATTTTGAAAATTTTGGTTGACATACATGACAGAAGCTGATGGGGCTGGAGGACTGCCAAAAGGAAGATGAAGACTGCTCAAAGAGAAGGGCCACAGCAGAGGCTCACCTGGACTACATCTACACTCAGCACCAGCAACCTTGAAGCTTTCATGGACATATTAGACAAGGGCCTGTTTGGGGAAATCCCGTTGATGTGTAGACAGTCTTTTGCTTTGTGTTCTTGTATTGCTTGGAAATCAGAAGTGGGAACTCTTTGGACTTGGAGTTGTTGATACATCTCCTTTTATAAGTTCTTTTAGCTTCAGTTCAAGATCATCAATTCTCACTGCCAACTGAACCAACTTTGATCAAACTACTTCAAGAAAAAATCTATGGAGAATTATGACCTTTTTCTGCTCATCGTGCATCAGTTTTTAGCAAGTTCAGGGTTATTAACTAACTGCTGCTGTATAGCTCTTCATCCTATGGTTAAGGGCTGTACATTTAGTTCAGCTCCATAGTACCAATAATGTTGCAAATCTTAAAAACCAACTACTTCTACGTGTTTGAAACTGTTGCAAAATTTTGTATGAGAAATCCCATGCAAGGTGAATAGCTGCAGCCATTTATGATTACAGCTGGGAAGGTAGCTGTGTTGAAATTGTAGTAATGGGAATTATTATATTAGAGACATTGTATCATTCAGAATATGGAAAACAATAATGGAACAGAAGATTTTATCTATTTAAATACATAAAAATAAAATAAAATCTACAATAGCTTTCTGAAGCTACATACAGTGAAGAATTAAAAGGCGGATTTGATAATTTTCCTTGAGCCATTTACATGATTATGTCTAATATGGGTGAGTTTAAAATTTGTTATAAGTGTTCGGTAATTTTTTAGGTAGAAGAGATTATAAGTTTTAAAAGTAATGTCTTTGGAGGAGTTCATAAACTATTTAAAAATAACATGGCTATTCTTAAATTATTTTTAAATATCTTATAAATTATTTCCTTTTTATATAAAGAAAGTGGCATAATTATAATAAAATATAATTATAAATTTCAATGAAATTTTATAAGATTACCGTATTATCTATTGTTAAAAACTTTATTACCTTATTTTAAAATAAGATTTACGAATTATAAGTTTCAAAAGCATTTTATAAAATACATAATTTTATAAATATTAAAAATAAACTTAGTCGAGCAACTAAAAAAACGCGGTGGTGAAAAATGAAAAATTGTACAATTTTTACCATTGAATGATGAGTTAGTTGGGGGTGTTCATCATCTACCATACCTGCAAGCCATCACACCATAACTACGAATGAATCAATCCAGTGGGTAAATCTTTTAAGTGTCGCATTTATGGCACAATAAATCTAATAAATACAGTTGAAGACAAGTAAGAAATTAGGAGCAAGAATAAGATCTCTGGGACAGCTGATAGTGATGCTACATCATTCTTGGGCCTGATGGGCTATTAGAAGAGGCTGAAGAAGATGAAACCCAATAGAACACTGAGGCCCAGCCCATTTCTTTCAACCTTGGGTATTGGAGTTCTTGCTATTTATTTTCTAAGGGCATGGCCAGTGTTCCGACATTCTCTTCTCTTTGCAAAATGCTGGATTCTGTCCAACCCAATAGTCATATGCCCTTTATAGAAACAAATTAAAGTGGATTAGGCATTTTGTAATTTGTACTCTCCTTTTAGTTCTGTTCTTGCCACATCACACCTTTCAATTATCACGGTTTGTTAGCAAGTGCTGTTGTATCACTTCCATGATGAAATTAGTGCAGAGAAAATAATTCGAGAAGATGAAACATGAGGGCAAAATGTGTTGGAAGGAGCCCAAGTCAAGTAGCAGATCTAATTGGGCTTGTTTGTATCAGTCGATGAAGTCCATTCAAATGAAAGAGTATTATCTATGGAAAATATGCATAAATCTCCAAGCAACATCAAGTAGACTACACTTGGAGATGGAGCATGTTTGTGATCAAAGTGAACGAACATATTTGTGGGCCTTCTCAATTTAAAACCTCTAAGGGTTTGTTTACTTGTAAAGATTAGATTTGATAAATTAATTAATCTAAACTAATCAAATATTCACTTTAAATAATAAAAGCTCATGATAAAATTAGGCCCACTATTAATTTATCAAAATGTTGGATAAGAGTTTAATATATTCATTATTAAGTTATCCTATCTTAAAATTAATTTATTTTTCAAAATAATAGTTTCAAGATTAATGAACAAATCCCAAGGCAACGAGATTATGGATTACTTTCACTTATTGCAAGTTACTTTCACTACACTTTTTCAACGTGGACAACCACTCCATTAGTGAAATGGTCAATCCCAGACCTAGTGATTGTGATCTGAATCTACTCAAAATAAAAACTAACTTATCAAATGAAATAAATAATAAGAACAACACATAAATAAATAGTATAAAAACTATTGAAATATTTGGCATAAATATAAACATTTTCATAATACGTTTTAATTTTTAACTTTATTAATAAAATACTACAAAATGTTTAGATTTATTCATACAAAACATTTCGAAAAGTTTCTATATTATTTGTTTATTTATTCTTTATTTTTTAAAAATAAGATAGAAAATGCCATCTACTAAAGTTATGCAATTTTTAATATTTTTTTTATTGCTATATAATAGCATTGGATGAATAAAGCACATATATGCACCAAAACAATATTTAAAATATTTTTTATTAATAATGTTCAAATTTTAAAAAAATTATATAAATACTTAAATTTATTTATCTTAAACATTAAAAAAGTGTTTACATTATTTATTTCTTTATTTATATGTTTTTTGGTTTTCTAGTATTTTTTACTTCATTTAAGAAATTAATTTTCTTACTAATTTTGAGTGTGATTCAGATTGTAACACTTGTTATAACAATGACATGTGTCACAATCTCCCATACCCCTGGTGAATCGAATGAGCCCTGGTTAAAAACCATTCACTCTACTTTTGAGACCATGAGAACTTCCTTATTTTACCCCACAGAGAGTGTCAAAGTTCGAGGGATGATGTCCATGGGACCATAGCCTTGAAGTCATGTCCTTTCTCTCTGTGGGTCATAAAAACTTGTCTCAACCATGATGAATATTTTACATAATTTTTGAAATAAAAATAACTAAAAACATATATTAAAATTTAAAAATAAACAAAAATAACAATGTTAGTGGAGCATTGAGCAACGCATATTACTTGGAATGAAAGATTCTTCATTGAGTTAAGTATTGCATTCATGTTAAATGAAAATTACTTATAAGAGGATTTGTGTTGCATCCAATAGCGTGCGTGTTATCAAGCAATGGCAACAATGTTCGTACTACTTATGTTGCAAGGTTTTTACCCCTTTTTTTTTTACAAACGCTCCTAATGAGATTAGAACCAAAGACTTCAAAATTGAAATGTTAGTTAAGAAATCATTAGGATGTCACTTTGGAGACAGGTTGCTACTTAGAACTTCTAGTATTCGTTTAATAAATAAATAAAAGAAAAATATATAAGTAAAACCCAAACTTTGCATATTTGTTCACCAATGTTGGGCAATATAAAATTGGGTAAAGAAACAGAGAGAAGTGCATTTCACATTACCCATGTTTGTGTTCATTTTTATAGAAATAAAATATACACTACAATTATTATAATTTTAAAATTTTCTTCATATTTCTTATTGTTGCGCAATTTTTAACAAATTAAGGCCTAAAAGCCAAAACTAGAATCGCCATTGTGTTTTATTGTATTGGATTAATTATTTTCAGCAATTCTTATGTGCATGCTGTATAGAGACTCCGGAAGGAGAGAACAAATCTTTAGTGCGTGTAGAAACTTCTTGAATCTATATGGATTTAGAAGATGATACAGAAAAAGGTAAAAATAAGTAAGAGTTTTTGGCCATTACCATCATTTGACAATCAAACGTAGTGAAGATGATACTTCAAAAAAATCGGCTGATCATTGCCTACTTTGCAATCTTCCTTGATTTATGATATTTTTGAGGTCCCTGCTGATCTGATTTTGTCTGCAAATTTTGAGGTTGCATTGCTGGTAGCACTTTGATTAGTTCACTAGTGTTTTGAGAGTTGAAATTTCCAGCATTAGGATCAAAGGGAATTTTGTTTGTGTATGTTGCGTGTGATGTTGGTTTAAATTTATGTTTGTTTTTGTAAAATTTAAGTGAATAAAGAAATTATATATATGTGTAATAGTGATTAGATTATGTAATAGTATATAAATTTATGGGAAAAGATATTAATTAGTTTGATATAATAATTGAAAAGATATTAATTAATTATAAAATGTAAGAGATGAAAATTTTTGAATTTGATTAAAATTTTTTAGCGACGATGAATAATTAATAATAAAGAAATAAAGATATCCTTGGTGTCTCAAACTACGATTTTTTAGTTTGATTTTTATTTTTTTTCAAATTTTCCGAATAACGTTTGAGGGCCATCAAGCGACAGAAGAAAGCAACAGCCAAGACTTTACACGACGAGATTCTGGTCATATCGACTGCACTCGTCTCCACGAGGAAGCTCCTCTTCCCAATCACGTCCCGCCACGTCGTAACCTTGTCCACTTCAATTTACCATGTCATCATTTCCAGAAAATTAAATAGTAAACGATAAAGAATTATAGATGTTAAGATTGTTTGACCACTCTGTCCCTTCTCTCTCTCTCTCTCTCGGTATATTGATAATAATACTCTCTTCGATTTACTGGCAATCCGAACAAAAAATTTTCTGAAGAATTACACATCACAAGAAGAAGAGAAGACCAGCTGCTTCTTGATTAATTATATAAGCAAACGTCGTTTATGGCGTTCAACGAAGGGACGAATTTCGAGCGTGTTCTTGACAGCGCCTCGGATGGTGAGCAGTCCACGGCGCTGATGTCACTCGGCAAGATTTTTGACACCATCTCCGCCCCCCCGGATTCTGCTGGAAAGCATTCCCATCTCTGCCAAAATAATAGAGAGTCAGAAGGAGAAATTTTCGTCGCGAGAAACGTGGAGAAGAGGGTTTTCTTGGATATCGACTTGAATGTTGCTCCTCCCGAAGATGACTGTTCTGAATCTCCGCCGGCCGAGAACGGCGGAAATGAACTGGAAACTCGGCCTCCTGCGGTGGCCGTCGTTGCTGATGAACACGACTTGAATTTTAACGGGACTACCGAAGTTGTCGACAAGATTTGTTGCGCTAGAATTCGAAATGGAATTGAAGCCCATTGGTCGAAAGGGGAAACCAATGGATTGGCCGTCGTTGAAGAAGAAGCGAAACGGATAGAAACTGCGAATCTCGCCACCGACTTGGATAGAGAAAGAGAGGAAAGAGAGAGAAGAAACAGACGCTGGAACGCGCTTCTCGAAGTTTCCGAGAATTCTTCACGCGAGCGCGAGGAATGCCTGCGAAACAAAGCAGAAAAACTCCAGAATTGGAAGCGCGGAACGTGTCGCGAAGCGGAACTCGGTGGTGACTCACCTAAAGCAACTGTCGGAAAGAGTATCACCGGGAAACGACGTCGGAGTTTCACTTATTGTGAAGTGGCGCCGCCGCAGAAGCTGGTTGTGCGATCGACAAGGGGCAGGGCGGTGGCGATGCCGAACAAGTATAGGGACTCGGTTCTGGACGCTGTGGCGGCGGTAGAGGCGGAGTTTCCTCGACATTGCAAAAGCAGCAAATCCGCAACCGCCGCTGTTTCGAACAAGCGTAAATCCAGGTGATTGTCGGGACGGTGATTCCCTGTTTGTTGACTTGTTTTTTTTTTTTTTTTGAAGAAATTGAGAAACCCAATTCGAAGATAATGCCGTGTTTGGCTTCTTTATAGAGAAATCAAGAAATAATTGTACAGAAATCGCATTGCGGCTCTGTGTCTGGAGTGAGCAATTGAACTATTTGTTGTTATTGAATTTCATTTTAGTTCCATAACGAATACGTATGACATCTGCAGACAAAGCTAGTCCCAAGTGTTTTTACCTTAAAATTAAAATCAATATACATTTAATGATGTTTGGATGAACAAGTGATTCACTGCGAAGGCAAGTGAATTGATTTCTTACCAGTTTCAGTCGGTACAGAAATATAATAAGTGGCTTTTGATTTCGTTTCTTGTTGGAAACTGGCTGTGTGGACTTCCGGCGAACCGCGCATTGATCGCAGTTAAGAAAACGCTTACCGGTCATACTCGTGGTATTGGGGAACGCGATTTAGTGTATTTTAATGAACAGACAGTCGCAGTTACGTCTGGCCAGATTAGTGACCACATTCGCGTAACTTGTGTTTCTCTAGTTAATGTTTTTATATCTGGTTAAGAAAACGCTAACACTAATACTCGTGGTATTGAGGTTGTACTGTTTTAAAAAATTGATTATTTTTAATTATATAAAATTGAGTTTACAATATGAATACATTTTTATTTTTTAGTATGATAAATGATGAGTTTTGAATATAATGTTTGAAAATTTAATACTTCAATAAGAGCAAAAAAATCAATTTTGGCCAGTTTTTAACACGATCGTTGAAAATTGGCCAATTTTGGTTAAACTAGTTCACCCGGACCGATTTTGTAATCATTGTGTTTGGTTGATTTCGTACCCCTTATCTCACACCAATTCTATTACGTCCCGTTGATATTCTTTTTCTTTCTTTCTTTTATTTTTACATCCGACGTTCTTCTCTTACGAAATCTGTGTCCAAACGAAGCCCGTGTGCATTCTTCTCATGATTTCGGCCGGCAGGACTGCCCGAAAGGACAACAATGTCATTTCGAGCTTTACAAGTATCCTTGCAGTCGGGTTGAATGACCAGACTTCTTAATTCTCTCGGCACTTGCCCACAGCCCACCATGTCGGTTCATACGTATTAGCGAATCCGAGTTTAAACAATAACGTAAGCTCAGCAGCAAGTTAGACTCAATTTAATTTTGTAGAAATTAAATTCAAATTGAAATTTAAGTTAAATAGTAAAATTAAATTTGAAAAAAAAAATTAAAGTTTAGATTTGAACTAATAAGACGAAAAACAGTTTTTGATTTTTATTTAATTAGAGATAATTTGATTTATTAACCCATTCCCTTGTGATCTGGAAAACAATAAAATGATGTATGTATGTATGTATATAAGAATATTAGAATAAAATTTTAGAGATCAAAATATTAGAATGAATATTATCAGACTTTTAATTTAGTGGGATGCTTGCATTTGGATCTTCGAACATCGTATATCCTTGCGACAGGGCAGTACGACATTAAAATATTTGGCATGCTTTTAATGGTCTTTTATTATAATAATTAAACTTCTGGATTTGAAGTAATAAATTGATGGTACTTTGGTTCACACTTGAGGATCTCATGTCAATGAGATCATTAATAAAGTCCCTTTTCTAATTATTTTTTAATAATTAGGAGATTACTAAGTAAATGCTCGAATGCTTGGCATCATGGGGAAATCAGTCAAAGACGTAGAAGCTCTCTTTGAATTTTAAAATTTATATAAATTATAAAATAATCCAAGTAGAAGGGTGAATTGGTATGAAATTTTGTTATTGTTGGTACCACGTGTGTTGACACTCATGTGCACACACGTGGCTGCTAATATTCCCAAAAAATGTCATCAAAACGTTTGTCATATTTTTAAAGAATTTAGAAAATATTATATTAACCATATTTTTTAAAGTTTTAAGAATATTATTTTTATCTTATTTAATAAAAATTTCAAAAATATCGTACCTTATATCACAGATTAGTTATTATTTATTGAATTGCTTATCAAAATATTTTACAGTTAAATAAATATTGAAAATTTGTGTAACACTGTAGAAAAGGAAAGTTTTGATTAGTGTTAACAACATCCTATTGACAACAATGTTGATGATATAAAAAGATTTGCTATTGAATTTTAGGAAATCTTCTCCAAATATTTTCAAAATATAAATAAAAGATTGAAGATCAATTGATCAAGAAGGAACAAAGGCATGAAGAAAATCGAGAGTTTGAGTCACTAATTTTTGTAACCTTTGTGTAACATTGAATTTCATATTATTTTTTGTAAATTGTGTGTAAAGAAAGTGAAAATTAAAATCTTTTGAGAATAGTTCATTATGACAAAATATTGAGTTTAAAATAGATTTCAGTTAACTAGAATCAAAATTGTGTTATTTGGTTGTGTTATCAAGTCAGGATGAAATTAGAGCAATAAATTAGAAGAGAAATTTGTTGATTATCTCTTTGCTATTTAGTTTAATGGAAATTTTATATTGGACAAGGCCTTGTAAACACAAGAGACGTTGCTTTGAATTGTATTAATAACTTTGTGTCTCACAATATTTACTTTGCTGTTTTACAACATAAGTATCATTGTTGTGTGCGTTCATTCCCAAGGTCACTATAATATTTGTGAGTATATTGTCAAATTTCAAATCAACATCTAACGTTGAAATTTTGGAATTGTGAATTTGGTAGCCATCAAAACAGATAGGTAATTACAAAATTACCTCTACAAGTTATAGCTGTAAATAAAATATCATGTAATTCGTATATTATTATGTTAATTTGTTTTTAGTGGAATTAAATTTACTAAAGCTAGTAATTTATGTTTAATTATAAAAATTGGTTGGGGGGCGGTGCCTCCGCCTCCGCTGGAGCAGCAAATTCTTAAAAAAGGTAAACAATTAACGGCGGCTGCCCCTTTTGGCTGTGTTATCCGCCTAACTGCTTCGTTCAATTTGTTGTGATCTGCAATTTCAATATGTAGACGTCATTTTTATAGCATTATTAAATTTTTACCCTGTCTCATTGTTCAACTCAAGAAAGTGGGTCAGACATTATCAATCTGGTCCCAATTGGATCGAAAATTTATAGGTGTACAATCAAAATTTAGATTTTCAACTCATCACCCAAACTCTCATCCTAATTAGGAAACAAACATAGCCTTGTTAATCCTATAATTTTGGCATGTGCCCCTTCAATTGTCCTTAGTTGCCCCTCTAAAAATTGTCAGTCATTTCTCTGAAAAACATGAGACAACATTTAAAGGGCTCAAATACAACCATTTCATGCAACAAGTGCAAGGGAAACTAATGTCACGAGTACATGAAACTTGAAAATTATAAAGGATATCCCATTTTGGTCTTAGGAAAAGTACCAAAAAAATTATAACCTCACAAACTTTTCCCAGTTGCCGTGTCAAGTTATCGCATGTTAGCCAATTACAACACAACACTGTTCAGATCTAGCTGGCAAGCGTGGCTTCATTTTCACATTCGCCTCCCCCACCACTAAAATGACAAAGATGCCCCCCACGAGGAACAACAGAAATTGGTAGAACAGCATTTATTACACATGCAAAGGTACAGCCTAAAGAGTAGCATTAATTGTATCGTGCGCACGTATGTTTCATTCAGGTATGAATTGCACTGCTTGAAAGAGAGGGGCTATTCCATGTAACCCAGCGTTGCATGTTTTTTAAAAAAATTCAAGGGTTTTCTATGTTAGCAAAATAATCAATTCCTAGTTATTTAATTAGCCAACTCCTACTTTTACCATATTAATTGGCGAAATTCAAGTTTTGTTTCATTTGAACTCTAAATTTATTTTGTATACATAGCTCCTCTGTATGTCTAATCTCCCTGTAATCTTACTTAAGGACAATTGCTTGTAATTGAATTTATTAAGCAATAACATTAGTATAAATTAGTTTGAATTTGAATCAAATAAGTTTTGTGGGCGTGAATATCTAAATTCAATCATTTAATTCTTTTTTAAAAATAAAACTTAGAACTCGAACAACATTCAAGAAGAAATTTACACTTGAATCTTTTTTAAAGCTAGCTAGATTTTAATTAGTGTTGATTCACTAGTTTAACACTATAATTTTGAATTAAATGTTAGAATTTAATTATTTTCCATGAAAATTATTTTGAATTTGGAGACAATCTAGAAAATTTTGTGATCTAATTTTATTTGGAGAGAGAATTTACAAAATCATTAAGAATTTCAATTCTTTATGGACTTCAATTATTTTATTCTTTATAAAATCCACACTTATAGAAAGAGAATTTTACTGTACCAATTTGCTGACACGACGGAATCCTATAGAATATCATAATTTGGAGCTTATCACGAAATTTAAATGATTAGGACTTGTCGGGACCATCATCTTTCATGATTTGAAGAAATGACTTCACATAATTTGACTGATCAATCAAATTATTAATTAATTATCTATTTATTTATTTTGAAAATTGTATTCATTTAAATTTTAAAAATATAAATATAAAATATTCAATTAATATTTTAACACCCATGTCACCTTTTGATTGTACCAAAATTTTGTATGTATGTACTTCCCCAACGTAGGGGCACTAGATGATAGAAACCTAATGCATTAAACCTTATATAAATAGTTATCTTAAGAGTGTAATCTTTGAATAAAAGTTTATCAATTGAGTTGGGTTCTTCATATTTCACTCAACATGTTGGATCACAGCTTGTGATTGGCCAATACTTTGATTTGAATTTCAGATATAACAAATCCAAACACCAAATTATATGTCATATTTAAGCAACACGCCGAAACGACCCCGTTTTGGTAACTAACTGGAAGCTGAGAAGTGGCAGCGTGTTAAAGTGACACTTTGAGAAATTGCATCAGGTATTCTTTCAAGTGGCATCCTGTAATTTTACTTGCAAAAGGATATAAATGGAGGGCTGTTAAAGATATGCTTATTTTAGTTTTTAGATGTGTTATTTTTCTGATTAATTATTTTTTCAAAAAAATTGAAAGTAAGGAAAAAAAAAAAAGAAATAAAATTTTAAAAATATTATGGTTAAGGCGTGCTTTTTAATTTGAGTGGAGTGAAAAGTAACATAGCCTATGTAATTCCTGCATTTTAATATTCAATTGTCAATTACGACCAAGTCATATCTACCAATTTTTTCAAAGGAATGATCTATTTTTTTTTATTTAAGTTACCTTTTTGACTTTTAATTATAATTTCCATTAAATTATATGTTTAATTTAGAATAATTGACTTTATGTTACATTAAAAATCATTCATTATCCTCAGTTAGTATTGACAAATTAAATCCTTGCCTTTTAACCAAGTGTTGGCAGCCACAATTTCTGTGCAGCAAATCTATTTGTGTGCACACTCTAGTTTTTTTAGATGATCTACCTATTTCTTTAAAAATTTTACAATCATTTCAAACCCTAATAGCTGGTCTTAACTTTAATTTCAAACCTGTTTAAAGGAAATGTGTTGGGCCCAATTTTGTAGGCCTGTGGGGGAACTCTTTTTTGATATTGAAAAAAGCTAATCAAGTCAATTATTTAAATACAATTTTAAGAAAGAGAATAATTAAGTCCAAGTCCAACCCTTTGAATAACCTATCAAAGGACGGACCCTATTGACTAACATTTTCAAATAATATACCCACGTGGACAGGGGGCAGTCCATTTGACTTGGCTGGTCCTCACCCTTTGGGATCAAATCCATACATGTCTTAACAATTGTCACAAAATATGTGCAATTTATTACACCTAATAGGCGATGGGCCTCTTTAAGTATGGTGGGTTTTGTGACAAGCAAACTCATGGATGTAAAGTCGTTTGGTTGATGATTTTGTCGAGGGATGGAAATAACTGAGATATTGTTAAGTGTGAAACTTATGTTTGATTGTGATATTTTGATGGAGGAAAATTTTAAATTTATTGACTAATAGATTATTGATAAGTCATCCATTGATCTTTCAATGATTTTACTAAAATATACTTCATAACTGATCTAGACCCATGATAATTACATTTAATCTCTTAATATTTTACCAGTTATACACTTCTTACCCAATCAATTGAAACACCAATCACATCATATTTTTCTTTCAAATTTGATTTGAGAGTCAATAACTTCAATTTTTTTAATATCATGCTAATTTATTTTAAACTACATGCACATCAAGATTATTTATAGTAAAAATATAATATTATTTATAGATTAATTTTTGTATTTTTAAATTTAAATGAAAATATTGTTATATAATTAATATATTTAGACTGTATAGATTTGAAGGGGATAAAACCCATCACAATCACTGAGCAAACATAGCCTATCATCCCATTAAACATAACGTACTTCAACTATCTTCCCAAAAACAAAAATCTTATCTTAGATCAAACTCTAATTAATATTTTTGACTCATGCAACTTGAAACAACTGTAATCTAGCTACGTATACAAACAATCTGCGTTCAACCCCAGCAAAAGTTGACACAAGAAAATATAAAATAAAGTAATAAAATAAAAATAAAACTTTTTAACTTTTTGGGAGGAAATAAAACTATTCTTATGGGATCTGACTTGGGCAACAACTATTGCAATATCAACAGTTAATTAAAGCAGCCCTACTCAGCACACAATTTTAATTATTCTTCTAAGTGACCCTTTATTTTATTTATATTCAATGACAAGCACAAATAGGATAACCAGACCAACACAGCACACTAGCTAAGGTCTAAAGAGTCAATCTCCACATTTCAGAATTTAGATTTTAACTAAATTAAAAAAAAAAACAAAACCGTAAATATTTGGAGTCTGCAGGGCCTCGCCGTTTCCTTAGCTTTAGCTCCTTCTGTACAGTTGTTTCTGTCCTTTGCCCTCTTTTCTGCTTCAGAGGTTGAATGATACAATTTCTTGTTTCGTCGACTTCCTTCCATGGCGTCTCTTCGTCAACATCATCAGCTCAGCTACGATCGGCTTTCTTCCGATTCACTGTATTCTGCAACCAGGCGTCGTGGATCCACTTCTCAAATGTGTCTGCACAAGATTCTAACCATAATAACCACCGTACGGCCTCCTCTAGCCGCCGTAAGCCCCCCGCTTTCCGGTTCGGAGAGTAAGGAATCATCGGCGGCGAACGATAAAAATCGAGGGTGTGAGATGGTTGACTTGAACGTCGGGTTCCGTACTTCGCCGGAGCTGAAGGAATCCTTCGAAGCGGACGCCTCGGCACCGAGCTCAATCACCTCCACTGCCGTGGAAGGAGGTGGACGCGACGGCGGAGGTCTCCGAGTCGATCTCTTGGACGGCTGCGATCGACCAGAGAGCGAGGAGCACGGGAACGGTGTCTCGGAAATTTCTCACATCCAGATTGAAGAAGCAGAGAAGAAGAGTTTGACTCTGCTCATTGAAGCGGCGGAGCTGATCTTCGGAGAGCTAAACGGCGACGTATCGGAGTCCGCGCGGGCTTCTGAGCTGAAAAAAGACGAACCGGAGGCAAATATCGAGGCAAGTGAAAGGAAGTTTAGACGGGCGGAAATGGGCGGAGAGTTGGAAGCGCCGCCGCCGCCGCTGTCGCCGGTGGTGAGGTCGAAACGAGGGAGGTCGCGGGTACTTCCGTGCAAGTACAGGGACTCGGTGCTCGAACCATTGACTCGGTCGTCCGGACACCGCTCCTCCATTCTTACATCGAAACGCAGACGAAGGTAGAAAATCGAATGAAACGAAGGTAAGATATTTTCAGTCATCCCTTTCCGTTTTCCGTTTCACTCTCCCGTTTTGTAGAATTTAATTGGAAGTTATAATTTCATATCACTTTCTGCTACTCTTTGTTGTGTAATAATATAATATAATTTGCACTTCAACTGAGTAGAAGAAAATGACGATTATTTTAGGACTTTTATTAACTCACATTTCAAGAATTATGGTTTTTTTTTCTTATTACTGCGTGTTGTTTAACATTCGATCAAACCAATACAAATAAACCTGAAACCGCCTGAAAATCGAAGCATTGCGTCGTGAAGAGTGGGTTGGGTGAAGGGCTTTTACTGAAACGGGAACTTTGGAGCATTCGAAAATTTGGGTTATTGGTTCTAAAAAAAAGGCTATGTTTGGAAAGAGGGTTTTGTTGGAAGATAAATATTTGGTGAGAGTTGTATTGAAATGTATAACAATGATTAATGACATGAGAATAAATAATGATTAATTTTTATTGTATAAATATAGTTGATTTTAAATAGATATAATAATTAAAAATAAGAAAGAGGAGATGAAAATTTAGTATTGGAATTTGAAAAAAACGATATGTATGATGTAAAAAGTGTTCGGTTATATGGAATTCGATGGGAGGGGAAAACATGTAAGGGTAATAACAGTTGATGGTATTTGGAGAAAGAGTTAATTGGGTTTGGCAGTAGACAGCCGTGGTTTTGGTTCGTTATTTTCGATTAGAGAGTAATGTCAGAAGGCAGTTTCCAGACATGAAGTGGGCCCCAACCTATCAACTATGGTTTGTCAATAGTAATTGGTCTCCGCCTTCGTCAAGGGTATGTTTGGTTCTTTATTTGTATGGGTAGGAAAATTTTGTGATATGTTTATTTTTATTTTTCACTTCAAAAACACACGCTGTAATCATTGCATTATTTAAATTTTAGTTCTCTCTATCTTTTACTTTTACAGATATAAATGCACTTAGAAATATACATCGAAAAATCGAAACAAACATCAACTTGGAATTTAAGTGGGAGGAAAATTTTTGTTTGATTTGTGAGATTTGTGTGGGTATGAAAATCATTTTTTATGTATATTTAATATGTGATAATGATTCAATAATATGTTAGTATATAAATTTATAGGATAAGAAAAAAATAAATGTGAATAGAAAAATTATAGAGATAAGTATTGATTTGATTGAGAATAGATAGATTGAAAAATTATAGATTAGTTATAAATGGTAGAAGAGGAAAAAATTTGAATAAAATATGTATGTTAAGATGCTTCAACTATGTTTGGAAGAGAGGTTTTTGTTGGATATAATGTTTGATAGAAATTTTGTTGAAATAAATAGTATGTTTGAAAAAAATGCATTAATTGAATGAATAGTATAATTTATTTGAATACATGAATGAAACATACAATAATGATTAAATGGTGTAATGGTTTATAAAGATAATAATTATGTTATAAATTATAAATAAAAATAAATGTGAATATATATGTTATATGTATAATTATTGATTTAATTGTAAATAATTGTAATGATTGAAAAATAATTAGTTAGTTATCTATACGTGAGAAGAAAATTTTAAGTTTAAATTTAAGTGAGAATGTTGTTGAATGATATGTTTAATAGTGTAAAGTTTGAATAGATGTTTTTAAGTGCAAAATTGGGTTCCAAACATAACCTTGGTTTTTAAGAGTTTAAAGTAGCAATGAATAATTATTAATCGGGAAACAAAGGCAAAAGGGTTAGTTAGAGTACAATTATAACTTTTAATATTACGAAATAATTCTTGTATGCTTGAAATACTTCCGTGCTTTTTTTCAGTTATTGGTTTTGTATATAAATTAATGATATTATTAAAACATTTAATTGCCTTTTCCAATTTATTCTTAACTTATATTTTTGAAACCTTTTTCCATTTTTTTTCATGGAGTGTGAGTGACGCCATAAATTGTAATTGATTTAATCTTTGGTTAAAAATTATAATTTATTACAAACCAACCTTTCTATATTCAACACTCTGTTGGTTGTTATTATCCATAAAAAAAAAAGTAGTGTAAAATTTTCATAAATGAAGGCAAGAGTAAATTAGAAAAAATAAGTTAAAATTTTTGTTGGTATAATCAATTTTCATTTAAAACCCCAACTCAAAAAATGATGCGAACATTGTAAGCAGAGAGCAAAGTTTTGTAATATCAAAAAGAAAAGGAAAATAGCTTGTAATCGCACTAACTCACATGGAAGGTGGATTAATCCATATACAAAATGACAATGATGTAATAATAAAGCTGAATTTAGGCAAAACTAATATAGACAAATCAAGAAAATTGAACGAATGAGGGCGTAAAATTCTGTACTTGGAAAGTAACCCTTAAATAAAATAATTTTGGAAATTGTTTCTGGTTGACTGGAAATTAGTCATAGTAATTTTAACCCTTAAATAAAATAATTCTGGAAATTGTTACTGGTTGACTCGAAATTAGTCATAGTAATTTTAATCATACGAACACCCTGAATGGGATTTACAAATCTGTTATCCATTCGTCTTTAATTTCTTCAAATAATAACACAAAACCAGGAACTTCTAATCTCAATGCTTTTAAGCTCACTTTTTTGAAAAAATAATATGGGCAGCGTGTTGAATTGTAATATACTTAGTGAAGCTCCCTCCTAATCTAAATGGGTGAAAACATTAATAAGAGAATGTAAATTGGGAGCCAGCCATTGATTCGATGTAGACTTGACTAATAGAGTTTTCAGGCATATTATTAATATGACACAAAAAAGAAAGAAAATCATTACTGTTATTTATTTCTGCATCTTGGTTAACCAGAAAATGTTGGTCTTAGACTAATATCATTTGGGCTTCTTGCTTTTTTAACTAATTGGGCCAACCCATCTCGTAATTTTACAGTGCCGGCATACTGGGCTATAATATTTGGGCTTTGGAATGACATGCCCAGAACAAGGTATTGACATGATAGCTTGGAAACCGAGTTTTGAGTGTTCCCATATCAATGGGTGCATTTATTAACGTGGCGATGTCATTACCTTATGTTTGATTCTTGGAATTTACGGAGGAAGAGAAAAGAGAATATTGAAGAAAATAATTTTGGTCCTATGAAAAATAAAACTAGAGGGAAATGAAAGGACAGCTATTTTAACTCTTATTTTTTCAATAATTTCATTAATTCTATTTCTTTTATTTATTTTTTTCATTACTTTTGATCAAATTATAAAAAAAATTCAATTTTAAGTTTTTGTTTGATTTGATTTCTTTTTCATAAATTTTTCTTTCCTTATTGGAATCCTTTCAACCAAACACTATATACAATTTTAAAATTCTTTCATTTTCTTTTCCTTTCTTTATCATTTTCCTTTCCACTCCAAATTCTTAAAACAAAACATACTCTAAGAGTTGTTAAGAATTTAGGAGGAAAAAAGGAATAAAGCAAGAAGTTAATAAACTAGACATTAACAATATATTTTTAAGAAAAAACATTTCAATAAAAAGGAGGAGGGTGGGGTGGACAAAAGAAAAAGAAAAAAAGGGTAAAATATACTAGAGAAAACATCTGCCCTGTTATGTAAATTCACATTTGAGGCAACAAAATATGAACTAAAAGCAGAACAATCTGTTTCAAGAATAACTTGCATAGAGAGAAGAATCGTACCTAGAAATAATTATAGACACTAAATTTTTCCAAATCTCGTCAGTCATCATGTATTTGTCTGGTCTTGCAAACATGGAATCTCCTGGCAAGTGGCTTTGGTGCCCTAGTTACTCTTTCAAATCCTCTAACACAGATGAAACCTGCAAGTAATCAAAAACAAGCTACTTTCAATAAGAAAAAGACGTGTAATTGGGAGTAGCATCAATATTTTGGCATTCACTGGTATGATATCCTGTGAGCCCCATAGAAGTGGCTTTCTATGTTAATATTTGGATGCATTCTTAACAAACCCAGAATCACCCAAGCCTGACATCTTTATTGTCCATCGGAGCACATGAATACAAACCAAGATTGTTTGGCAAATTTTACCTTTCCTGAAGCAATATACTATTTCCCCCAATGACATGCCTGTATTACAATACAGAAATTTCTATCATCAGATGCAAAACTTCACTGATCAATTCAACTGAAATTGTAAAGGGCAATATTAAGTTATAAAATATTAATGAGCAAAGAGCATCACCCAAGTTGATACCGAGTAACCATGCATTCTTTCAAAATTCAGAATTTTACATTAAGCTATTTAGGGAGGAGAATGTATTCTGACAGGTGATCATCCAGCATCCAGACTCTTCAGTAATTTCTCAAGTTGTGAGCAACATATGACAATAACTCTAGATTTCTATCCGTCTATACACGTAAGCATTCTTCGTAGATAGACAGCATAAAATGTCGTGTATTTTTTCACCTCTAGATATTGATGTTGCTGATGTTCCACAATATAATGACCGTCTCCTTAGATTCCAAATCCATTTTCTAGGAACAGCTATTGGGTGTCTACTAGATTCATGATCAGCAAAAACCTGCATAAAAGCAAAAAATTCTTACATGGGTAATATACCATCGAAGAGCAATAGTTTGTGACAGAATGAGGAGCCTTAAACCGTACCTCATTGACCTGAAAGTATGTCCCATTGAGTGGAAAGCTTCCTCTATTAGCTGTTCGGCATGGTATCTGGGCACATGTTAGAGGTGTAAATTTCCCTAGTGCAGATGGAATATGGAAATTCTACAACACGAAATTAGTGCTGCAGGTTTACTTACCAAAATTGTTCCTCGAACCATCTGATCGTTTTGGTACTGAACGTTTGCACTTGAACAACATGCAAACAATTCACATTTTGACTCCTGGCAGTTGCACACTTTTGTCGAGTTTTGAGAAGAATTTGCAGATTCATCTGGGAGAAATTACAAGCAGAGCACTTAAAAACATGACAAGTCATACAAAATGTTACAGCAAGTCAAACAAAGCCAGTGGAACATGTTTTCGAAGTATTTTGCTTACAGGTACAAGAGCTTTGGGCACAGGAGTATGTTTCTAAGAATACTAGCTGAAGTCTAAGTTCATGTACCTGTCATCCATATTGCAAGAAGGTAAGGACACGGATCATCAGGTTCTCGTTTCTTGAACTGCCGCATTTATTGAAAAAGTAGAGTGAAATTTGTATTCAATAAGGGAACACTAAACACTGCAACATATACAAGTACAAATAAAAGAGGCTAACCCCTTCCAAAAGGAGGTGTGAATCTGGAAGCTCGTACCTGCAGTGAAATAGAGAAACAATCAATATTACTCTTTTTTTAACGATGTTGAGTCTCAAATTAGCAATCATTGATTAAATACCTGGTGAACAACATTCTAAAATGCATCAAACCTAATTTAGAAAAAAAATAATTATGAAAGATTTTTCCTTGCCAAAATCACATTACCATCCCCAAAGTGACATATTGCTCTAAATTTTTGATCTTGCAATTAGCTTGTAAAACATGGTCTACCTGCCTCATCATGGTGATCTATAAATTGAGAGGGGGTTTATAAATCTTAACATGGTTGTAAAAAGGTAATTTGTACTTACACATGGTGCACTGTCCTTAATCGGCTCGCATACTTCAATTTAGGCATGGGAACGGATGCATGTTCAGGACAAATGATCAATGCTTTTGACGAATCATCCTCTCCACCCACAAAACTCAGTACATTTTTTTTGAACTCTTCAGTATTAAGTTTAATTGTAGGAATTTCTTCATCACTAGACTCAAAGCTGGAGTCTTCAATGTCTCTTTCTAATGTTACAGTGTACACAGGTCTTGCAGATGCCAGAATGTCCCTTTCTAGTGATTCTGTGCACACAGATTCTAGAGATGCCGAAACGTCTCTTTCTAGAGTTTCTGTGCACACAGGTTCTGGTGATTCCGGAATTTCTACAATAGGTTCACAATTGCGAGAATTATGTCTGCCTTCAGAGAAATCACCATCACAATTGGAGAGCAATTGTGGACTTCTATGCACCATTGAGCCTTGACCAGATGCCACAGAAGATTCAGCTGCCCCATTTCTCTCTTGAGAATCTTCAAGGCAGAGCCTAGCACTGCAATCAACATATATACGTTATTGTACAAATATTGCTAATTTTAACAATTTAATGCTCGACCAAAGTTAATCAAATGCCTTCACAAATCGTATGGGCCTATTGGTGTAACTTATCAGATTTATATTCAACAATTTATCTTGCCCTAGAAAAAAAGGTTGCCCCTGTAATGGCTCATGCTCTGGCATTTCAATATGACTAGATAACAATTTTGATCCTTTACACAATGGTTGAATTACTAGATAAGATAGCCTAGCATATGTTTGCATGTGATTGCAAACATTACATCTTGAGTGTTTTCCTTTTAGACTAGGTGAATTAATTCAAAATTTTGTCTGACGTGATTCTTGAAGCATTAAAAACTGAATAGGTGATATGCTGCAGACCTTGCAACTGCACTTGCATAATGTCTGCACTCTCCATTCATTGGGCATGCGTTACAGTTGGGCTGTCTCTTCGTACAGAACAACTATTATCATTCCAAAGCAGATTGCTGTATCAATATTCTTTTCTATAAAGAACTGGCAATTTAGAGAAGCATGCTATTCAATCCATTTACAGATAAAACAACTGACCTTGCCAAAAGTAATCATCTGATAATGTCCTTCGTATCTATGCAAAGGTAACAATATTCGGTAAAGGGCCAAGTAACATCAAAATATCATGTACTTGTCACTACGATTATATCTATTTCAGAGTACAGAAATCCAAAAAGAGAGTTACAATGTTAGTGCCTCAAGATCGCACACACGTGGCCAAATGTACTTTTGGATGCTATCTAACAGTGGGTACCTGCAAAACAGTTACTGTCAAGATGATCTGGAAAAAGATCAAGTGGCATTAATTGTTCGCTAAATACTTACTGATTCAGAAGGTGTATCTGAACATCCTCAGGTAGTGGCTGCAAAGGGACCCACCCAAGACGCACCAAAATCCTACCAACATTTGTATCAACCTAGGGCAAGAAGACACCCATAGTGGTGACAATGAAGTTACTAATTAACCTAAGAAGTATTAATATCTAAGCATCCGAAGAAAATTACTGGGAAGGCATGATGATGAAGTGTCAAAAGCATCACACACTCTACACTCTTCAGGCCAAGTCCAGGTATGCTCAATAAGTATTCCCTGTAGAGAAAAACATATGATCATGAGAAAGAACCGAGCGAATTAGTTGCATAACAAGAATAACAATGACCTGTGTTTGGTATTTAATTTCCACACAAGTCATCAAAGCATACTTACTTTGCTTTATCTCGAGGAACATCTCTTAGCCACTCTAGGTCAATACTACCATGATCTCTAACTATCCGATCAAGGAAATCCTGCAAATTTTGAGTGAAGGAATGATTTGTAGAACCAAGAATGCGAAACATTTTCAGTTATTGCCATTGACTATTTTAATCACCTTAATCCTATGAGCAAGTATATTGTTCATGCCTCGTTCCATGATCACTTCAGCCAGCTCTTCGACAGTTACTTGTCTAACGGCTTCCCAGTTAACAGAATCAACATGATGGTCCATTCTGTTTCTTGATCTACCATTGAAATGTTTTTTCCTTAAGTCATCCCAATTGATTTTGTTTTCTTGTTTCTCTTTAGCCTTTCCTTTCTTTCTTCTTGACGAAGATTCAGTTTGGAAGGAAGTTTTGCTTCCATTTTCTGGATTGACTTCAACCTGATTGCTGGCAGTTGAGTACTTTTCCCTGATCAATAACGCTTCAGTCTTGCCTGAGTCAGATTCAACTAGTTTTGCTTGTTGAACTTCATGAATTGCAGAGTCACTCCTATCATCACAACTGTTGTTGACGTCAACCTTGTTGCTGGAAGTTGAGGGCTTCTCCATGATCAATAATTTTTCAGTCTTGCCTGAGGCCGATTCAATTACTTTCCTTCGTTGAATTTCATGAATAACAGAGTCACTCCTATCATCACAACAGTTGTTGACCTCTGCTTGATTGCTGGCAGTTGAGTACTTCTCCGTGATCAATAATTCTTCGCTCTTACCTGAGGCAGATTCAACTATTTTCGCTAGTTGAATTTCATGAATCGCCAAGTAACTCCTATCATCACAACTGTTGTTGACCTCAACTTTTTTGGTGGAACTTGAGTGGTTCTCTGTGATCAATAATTCTTCACTCTTGCGTGAGGCAGATTCAACAGCTATTTTTGCTTGTTGACTTTCATGAATCGCAGAGTCACTCCTAGAATTACAACTGTTTTTGACCTCAACCTTATTACAGGCAGTTGAGTGCTTCTCCATGGTTAATAATTCTTCACTCTTGCCTAAGGCTGATTTAACCATTTTCCCTTGTTGAATTTCATGAATAGCAGAGTAACTCCTCTCATCACAACCATTGTTGACCTCAACCTTATTGCTGGAACTTGAAAGCTTCTCCATGATCAATAATTCTGCAGTCTTGCCTGAAGCTGATTCAACTATTTTCCTTTGTGGAATTTCACGAATTGCAGAATCACTCCTATCATCACAATGGTTGTTGACCTCAACCTGATTCCCGGCAGTTGAGTACTTCTCCATGATCAATAATTCTTCACTCGTGCCTGAGGCAGATCCAACTATTTTCGCTTGTTGAATTTCATGAATCGCAGAGTCACTCCTATCATTACAATTGTTTTTGAACTCAACATTATTGCTGGCAGTTGAGTGCTTCTCCATGGTCAATAATTCTTCACTCTTGCCTGAGGCTAATTCAACAATTTTCCCTCGTTGAATTTCATGAGTTGCAGAGTCACTCCTATCATCACAACTGTTGTTGACCTCAACCTGATTGCTGGCAGTTGAGTACTTTTCCACGATCAACAATTCTTCACTCTTGGCTGAGGTTGATTCAACTGTTTCCACTTGTTGAGTTTCATGAATTGGAGAGTGACTTATATTATCACAACTGTTATTCCAGCTCAGAGATGAAGGAGGAAATCTTGCTGCAAGAGACATAAAGGCAGTGCTGCAAGCACAAGCCAACACATGCAGCGGACAAAAAAATTAAAAAAAGAGAGAATTGCAAATTCAGCAATCCAGGAAAGGGGGCGAAGATTTAAAATTCATTTTCATAACATAAGAGTTTACCTTGAGAGATGATCGCTGACATTTTGAGTCAGAAAGACTCCAACCACTGAATCAACAACTGACCCTTTCCATGGTGAGAATCGTCGGTCTCCTGAGTTTTTGATATTTGAATAGTCAACATAGAATTTCGAAAATACGGATTGCAGTCAAAGAGACCATTTAGACATTTTTAACCAGAAGTGTTTTTTATAATAAAAAATGTCAACAATCCTAAAATTGGTGATCAAATTATCAGAAACTACTAACAGCATCCCATGATACATCACATCGACATTAGCATAAGGATTATAAAATTTTTAAACATGCATTACTACAGGTGCCAGGAATTCTGAATTTTCCAAAACAAAAAACATTTCTGTGGTTAAACAATATTTATATGCTGAAAGTCGTATCGAGATAAATTATCTTTAAAGAACCGTCCGATTTTTTGTTTGACAGAAGTCCGAGGCACCTCAAATGCTGACAAATTTTTTGGGTAGTGCGAATTTTAGATTTAGACTTAAATTAGGATTTCAGTAGAATTTTGATAGATATTACAAAAGGTTCAATCCAAAGAGTCCAGTTCATGAGCACCCAGAAACACTCTTCATTTTCATCTAGTTGAGAGCTATGTGAAAAAATAAAAGTACTCAACTTAATAACTGGGGGAGGGGGGGGGGGGGGGGGGGGTGCGTGCAGAGCAATATGTTGAATAATTATTTTTTGTATCTCTAATGAACATTAATCAAAATTAAAATCACCTGCTAGGGTAATGGCTTTATTTATATGCCCAAATTTTTGTGGATGGGCCCTATCAATGAAAGAGTGACAAAAGTGTGTCTTGTATAGGATATGAAAAGTCATAAATTGCAGTGAAATAAAATGATTTATGAAAAGTCATATCTGATGGTAAAACTGCCAGATTTCAATTAAATTATCACATATGAGTGAAATCAACTTGCTAAAAATTAAAACATCGTAGCCCAGTCAGATTCTATCATCTTTAGATCATGATATGATAATATACAATGCATTTAACATCTTCAAATGCAACGAAAATATCAAAGATACCTTGAATAAGATGCATGCGGGCAATAAACGAGTCCATTCGTCCATGAAATATTTCTCTCTGTTTCTTCCAATATTTTGCTTTGTCATTGTCTTGTTCAGTATCCTCAGTTTCCTTATTCTCCATCAGCAGATTCCAAACTCTCAACGTCTCCGGATCCAGATCAACTTTTGGCAGTTGTTTACGTCTCTTGGAAGGATCAAATTTTCCTTTGGAAGGCACAAGATCACTATGGGCAGTTTGATCTTGCACCATAAGTTGGTTACATCGATCATCAATATGCAGAGACTCCATCCTCTGAATAGCAAAATCAACTAAAGCTTTTGAAAATGCATCATCTAAAACAAGAGCAAAGTCATATTAAGACCATTTATCAGTTTTGACAAACAATGTCAAGTTAAAAGTTACATAATTTGGTCTTCAGTCTTACAATCCTGGCTTGGAAAGACTTTGTTTTGTTCATCCCTTGGGCCTTCTATGCATGGTCTCACATGATATGACTCCAACGAATGCTTGGACTTGAGCATGTTGTCCTGTTCTCGGAAGCATGTGGGAAACTCAACTTTGCCATGCTTATCAAAATATGATTTCATCTCCATCATTTTATTTTTTACCAGGCTTTCACTGTCTATGACCTGATCGTTGACCACATCAGTTTCTGTAGTGTGTTCTATGAGATCCGGTTCAGCTTCAAGCATACAATCGCCTAATTCTCTAGGACTTTTCTGAGTGCTTCCATGACAAGAAAAGACACTATTCTGAGGAAGTTCATTCTGTTCAATCGATCTCTCAGTTGAGAAATGTTGAACACCTTCATCATGACCTGCAAAATTGTCACCTTCTGTGTCTTGGTTTCTGATACTGGAGGCTTTAAGAAGAAAAGCCTCTGACACCTGTATCTTTGCAAGATCATTAATGAACGACAATAAGTCACGACTACGGGTGGATGTCTTGGATCTTTTCCTCTTACAATTCACCATCCATGTTAAGGTGCATTTGTCAGTTGTTTGATCTTTAATTGCTTTTGTAGTCATTCTTTTGGTAGATACACATGCAATCAAGGACTTCTCCCTTTGGCTCAATTTTCGAGATATCCTTTTTGTATCCTTTCCTGCTGAGTACAAGTTCATTCGCTCATTCCTCGCTGCCCTTGCCCTTCTCTGTCTTTGAGCTCGTGAAATCATGCTAACAAGTTTAATGAACTTGTCAATCACAGCTGCTCTTTGTCGCCTTATCCTTTTTTTCTTGTAACAATATGGAAAATTCGGACCTAGCTTTCTACTGTTCTTCAAGCACTCATTTGGCCTGAAAATTCTTTGATAAACTTGCAAACGTCTGAATTTGCTTCCACTATCAGTCTGTAGCTTCAACTCGTCGCAGGCCTTCAGATTCTGAGTGACAAAACAATTTTCCATACTGTAATCGAGTTTTCGTCTGGTGTAATTTTTATATGATTTGCAATTGACATCTTTCAAGGGATCAACTGGAGTTTCAAGGCTATCTTTTTTTTTCACATATTTTGCACGCCTTGGAGTCCGAGGTTTAGGAGTTGATGGCTTCAAAGGCTTACTTTCATCAAAGACCTTAGGTCTATGTCTCTTCATTGTCATTCTCTTCCGTGGCTTTTTGTTCAAGTCTGTTCCCTCATAGCTCCTCTTTTTGGGAGTTTGATTCTTTTGCAGACTGGAAGCATTTGTTGAGCCCGAACCAAATTCACAGTGCAAATCATGAACGCGGACTTGGCTTCCCTCCTTCTCTGCAGAAGCCACTTCAAACCCAGTGGTTTCTCGAGGAGCTCTCTTGTCTGCACCAAGAAAAAGCGATAAACTTTCCAACTAAAGCACAGCTTCCCCAATTTAGCAATATCATAACCATATAGCAAGTAATTGATCTTCATAAACCATGTATATACCAAAACAGACACGGAGTAAGAAACAAGACAAATAAATAACTAAATTAAGGCAAGCCTACAAGACAGCAAAAACGGTGTTTATGTTAATGACTTTGACTTGTTCAACGTAAACTTCTTTCTGGGGATTTGGCTAAATTATGTCCTGTGTTAGCAATAAAATATATCACAGGTACTTGCAATACAACTTAGTCTCTCAAAGTCCATGATTCAATAATTCCAAATTTCAGAGCGAAAAGCACAGATGATACCTGAGATCCTATCAATTTTGTCCTCTGGTTTTCCAGGTAACCCTGAAGACTTAAACCTGCTCCCTTCGTCCCTAGAAATCATAAAACCAGCTTTTCCGGCCACGCTTCGGCCACCATTCTCAGCATTTTCGACACCACCCAATACCGCATTATTTGACAAACCAGCCTCGCGATCTTGTGCAACTTTTTGAGCCCTCCCAAGACAATCATTGCCAGAATTCCCAAATTCACAACCACAATTGCAACTCTTCTCCACCGCAAGTCCCAGTTTTCCACAAATTGGAGAAAATTGAGGGTTTTCGACTGAGCCGACATCTTGATTCAAGCCTCTACCGACGCAGTTTATCCGATGTCGTTCTGGTACAGATTTTGCGGGTGTCAACGGCACCCAAGCGCCCTTCTCCTTCACCTCTCCCCCCATGGTACTTCAAAGTTACATGGAAGCTTCAGGACAAGGAAAAAATCATCAGCTTCAAGAGAGAGAGAATAAAAACAAGGATTAAACTGAAGCAAAAGGCCATATCTAGAGAAGTACTGAAAGTCGAACTGATGAGTGTATAAAGAAAAGAAAAGAAAAGAATAACGCGCGCACACACAGAAAACAGCAGGTGGAATCTACATTAATAATTTTATCATCATTAGTTACACGCATTAACATATGGATCATCCTATGAGACACAATAAATTTATCGTTTGACAATGACTTGCGATCGCATCAAAGCTATTTTCAGTCTACAGAACAAGCAAAACTCAACCAATAAACGTCGAAAATCATTCAGTCCATAATAACACTGACAACTTTTATTCCAGATTCTCGATTTCCAACGACTTCCTCATTGTTTTTGATAGCGCAAGCAAAACGACAAGTCCCGGAAGAATGGGAAAACGGAGCGAGAAGAAGAGCAGAAAGGGTGGAGAAGTTTGTGATGGGTCAAAATACTGTCGTTCTGAATGATAGAAACTACCTCTTTTTTAATTATTATTTTTTATTTAGTTAGTAACTTTTAAGGTTTTGTTTGGTTGGGGAGTTTGTTGAAGAATGAAAATAATGGAATTCTGTCGGGGATGAGAGTTACATTTTATTGTTATACAGAGATAATAGTTAATTTTTATTGTATAAATATATATAAATATGAATGTATTTATAAGTATTAATTTTGATTATGAATAAATTAAATTTGAATTTAAATGAAATTTTTTGTTTATTAACGTGTTTGGACTGTGTAAATTATGATGAGATGAAAACCCCTGAAAATTAAGAACCAATCATAGCCTATGGTGTACTATGTAACAGTTAATATCCATCAATATTATATAATAAAGATACCATGGAATATAAATATTACATTTCAAGATCTCTTTCATTATAATTTCGAATCATCGTATTCTAAGTTCATGGATATGCAAATAACGAAGTCATTATCATAGGATTTAAAAAGAAATGTATTTTTTTATTTATGTTATCAAGACAAGATATGATCTTGAAAACGGACAAAGTGATCGAATTTTTTAATGCCAAATCTTTCGAATATCATATAAATGTAATTTCTTAATGAAAATTAATTAATTCTTTGTTGAACTTTGAAAATATTCTTAACCATTATAATATTTATTCTAAAACATTATTACCAAATTTAAATATACATGCATACATATTACATATATATGAAATAAAATAATCAAAATAAATAGTGATGTATGTATGTTTTAAAGTAAATATAACTATGTTATTTTTTCTTAAAAAATAAATAACAATATATAAATCTATAGATTGATTGTAGAGCATACGTCGGTCGTCTAGCCCATGAATGAGTGGAAAACTTTGTGTGAGTGTGACTGCAGAAATCATCAAAATCACCATGATTTTATATCAATCTATGGTGTATAATGATTGCTAAAAACCTATTAGTATATTTACAAAAATATTTTTATATTTTAAAATTTTCTCAGTTGTCCACTTCCAATACACTCCATGTTTTCCTCTTTAACTCTTTCATCCCCTAACCTTATGGAAACAGTAATTTATGACTCGACCTAAAAATATGAACAGTACATAGTAAGAAGTTAATAAGTTTAGATTAAACTTTTACAAATACAATTAGAAATTGGGTTAAATTTACAAACCCATAAGAAAATAAGTTAATTTCAATTTACGGGATGAGTTAGACTTGCGAATCCGTCTATATATTTAAAATAATTTAATAAATATTTTTATTAACTATTTTATTTTATAATTTTCTTAAGTTATTAATTATATGAATAGAAAACTAATTAAAAAAGTTAAAGGCTAAAATGTTGTGATTCAATCTTCATGAAAATTAAAGTATCTAGCATTTGATAATTTTTATATGAGTTTGAAGGCAAGGAGAATTGTTGTACTTGTCTCATTCCTTTTTCTGCTTTTTTTTTTTTTTTTTTCATTTGCATGATCATATAATTTTATTAAAACTTGATCTAATAAAATTTAAAATGAAAAAAAGTAGAAAATTACAAACTTTGATTGCATTTAAAATTACCTTTTCAAATAATAGTATTAAAACTAAAAGAAAAATTGTAATGTTTAAAAACTTATATCTAACTTTATTTTGATTAAAATATTTTTTTTAAGTTCTAGGTTGATAGATTAGGTTTGAGTAACTTGTGAAATTAGTAAGTCAAGTTTTAATTAAAAAAATAACTAACAAAAATAAACGAATTACATTTAAATTGACAATCTATGTGCAATACTTATATTTCAATTCGACCCGCCAATTTCTCAATCCAATCCATTACTACCCATATAATCTTAACTAACTCACCACATCCCACTAACACTTTAAATCCACCCTTATTTCTAGTTACACTTCAACCATCCAACTCACATTCTGTAATTAACCAAATCGGTTTTTTTTTTTTATTATTTAAATTATTTTTTTATTCTTTTTAGATATTAGTAGAGAGTGGATCAAAATTATGCCAAACACTTAAAGCTTAGAAGAAAAAAAATTGAGTTTTCTTGATGACAGGAAAAATAATTAAGGTTTTTCGTGGTAAGAGAGTGCAAAATTTTTCTCTTGATTTTCGATGGGTTATTGTTGTACTATTAAATATTCTTATTTTATTTTAATTTGGTTATACTATATCTTTACTATATAATAATGTGTGAAGGTGTTATAATAATAAGAGTGAAATATATTTACAAAATAACCTTATTATAGAATATTATAGCTGTGCTTATTTTACAATTATCCACTATCAAAAAACACACACTTAATTATTACTCGGCTTTTCTTATCTCTTGTCTATTTTACTTTTATATAATTCTCGAGTTAAAAATACACTTAAAAATTTAAAAACAAACAAAGTCAATATATCTATTTATTACTCTATATAAATTAAAGGATACACCCCCTATAGTAACTAATTTGGTCCTGCAAAGTAGATTTACAAAAAATAAATGATAATAGAGTTATTTAGTAAAATAACCTATTTGCAGTTTTTAATTTTAATGACTTCTCCCCCAGATGAGATGGATAGAAAGCTACTCACTTACTTTCCCTCAACGTAACTACTAAGATGGGTTCCAGAATATTGTTACTAAATTGTCTTTTATTATTATTTGTTCTTTTTATTCTTTATTAATTATAACATATTCAATACAAGTACAAAATTAATATTTAAATAAATTAATTTATACTATAAACAAAATAAATTAAGTGATTACTTTTATTTTTATATTATATTAATATAAACACACATGGTACGTTGCGGGCAATGCTGGGTAAAATAGGAAATTTACCTCTGCTTGCGTGGCAGTTGAAGCCTGAAGGTGACCTCTGAGTTGCCAGTCGTCCACTTGATTCTTCCTAGCCGTTGGGTTGGTTCTTCCAGAAAGTTGAAAGCCACAGTTTTATTAGCCAACAAATTTCAAATTCATTTTCAATGAATTTTAAATACATTTTAAATGATGTCAAGATAATCATAATCCCTACATTAAAATACATATTATTATTATTATTATTATTATTATTTTATACCGATACTATTTAGAATGTTTGGAATCTCTCTTTTGTCTTTTTAATGTATTGTCTAAAATATTTATTATAAATTTAATTGTAACCACGTTCCTTAATTTTCTAGCAAACAAAATAAATTAATAAACTAGTGACTTTATTAGTAAAAACATATTCTTGCCTTCATTAAAAAATTTATACAATATATAGTAACTACTTATGATTATTTAATAATTTTTTAAAATATAATCCGTAATAAATTTAATAACAACCACTTTTCTCTATTATTCAATGTAAAAAAAAAGTAAAATAGAGGATTTATGAATAAATATATACTTTTCCAACATTAAAAATTAATTATTTTAAATTTATATTCAATAATTTAATTATGCTTTTTTTTTTTTTTTGTCATCTTTGAAAAACATCCACCAATATAACTTATTTATGCTAATAAACTAAAGATATATATTTTATTCAAATAATCAACATAAAATAGTTTCAATTGCACACGCAATGTGTGCAAAAATTGCTAGTGTATATATCATACATGGAGAAGGGGTTTCCTTTTATCAAATTCTCATTATTATATTTTTAATTATGTACGCACTCATCCAGTGTGTCTCTGTTGCTAATTATTTGGAATGGTGAGGTAACAGTGGGGTGGTTGTCAAGGGAAAAAGGAAAACACCTTTCTTAGTCCATGGAAAAAGAATCAAACATACGTATATATAAATTATTTGAAAGGATAAATATTTGCTTCTTTTTGTTATATTTTTATGTATAGTGTTTGCACTCAAGTACATTTGAAAAAAAAAAAAAGAAGAAGAAGCGCGACTTCACTCTTTTTAGTTTATAATTGTAATTGTAACAATGTAGAGACTATTGCTTGAGATACATATTTTTATATATATATATATATATATATATATTAGTATTAATGATATTTTAAAAAGCAAACTTTTAGGAAAATTTGCCACTTCCCAGGACCCAGACTTGATGACCAAATTCATGGCTATACGGCCTAATTTTATTTTTAAAGAAAAATCTTATACGGGTTCAAGAAATAAAATAAAATTAAGTACAATATTTCCTTCTAGAAAATTTTATTTTCTTTGTAAATTAAAATTTAGAAAAGAGCAAAACTGGTAAAGAGACAGACAGAAATACAGAAGCCTTGTCAGCCTTGCATAATTGCCATCCCTCACAACACAAACTAACCATTTTTAGATAAAGCTGGACATCAAAAAAGTTACCCCTTTCATGATAACCCCTTCATATATAGATGAAAGAAAACAGCAAAAACACTGTACTTTCGGCACAAAGGGGGTTGGCTTTGTTGACATTTTTTTCGAACAAAACAAGTAATTGAATTATTATATTTAAAATTTTATCTATTTTTCTTTGTATTCTTGCATAATATTTCAACGACACAACTGAATTTGAAAACAAGCACAATCACCCCAATTAATTCATTTGTTTTAATTTGATCTCTTTGCTGATCTTATTTCTATATAACTTCAAAAAAAGAAAAAAAACACCTAAAAATAAAATCAAACAAAGTCAAAATCTCTCTTTGGAGGAGGAACACAGGGACTAGTGAAAGTCGTGACCCTCCTGCTATCACGCTTTTGACTTCATTTCTCAATAAATTCGTGCTGTAGAAGATTGGAAATTTGAGATTTTCTACACTAAAAATATTCTATTAAATAAAATTATTTGTGCTTGGATGGCAGCTCAAAATCAACATTATGAAAACTTGGCATTTCCTAAGAGTGGATTTGCAGGATCCTAAATGAATTGGTTTAGTGGAAAAAGCCCTCCGAATTATACGCCGATCACGAAGGTAAATGATGTAAAGGGATTTTGGGTGAATTTATAAATTCATCAAAATATATTATAAGATATTTAAAAAATTATAGGCTACTAACTACAAAAACAAAGATACTAGCAAGTTATTTTTTGACTCTTTGTTCACGAGATTCATCGAGGATAAGAGACAATATAGAGCTCTTCAAACTAATCACTTATAAGTATAAGTATACTTCAAATTACTTATTAACACTATGATTAAATCAATAGAGACATGAATAGAAGATGTTTTGATAAAAAGTGGTTCATTCTTATCAAGTAAGTATATAAAGTGATAAAAGGTTCATCCGATGCGTGGACAAAATATTTTAAATAAATAGTATTTTATATTCTTTTTAAAATAATAGATTAAAAACATGAAAAGTGAAAAAATATATAATAAATTAAAATTGAGGGGTTGAAGTGGAAATATAACATATAAATGATTAAGTATATTTTAGTAATTATACATAAAAAAAAGAAAGCAAGAAAGAAAATAAAATAAGAAAAAATATTAGAATAGATTAAAATTAAGTAAGGAAATAAAAATAGATATGATAATTGTATTTGTATTATAATTAATAAAATTAATTAATTTTTTAATAAATATCCACACATAAAGTGTGTAATGTTTACTAGTTAGTTTAAGCATGAGTGTGTATTGTAACCACTTGATTCCCAAATGTCAATTTATTAAAATGCCTCCTTTCTTTATATATTATTTCTTCCCATTTTTTAATATATCTTGTCTTTTTTATTTTGTTTCTCCTCAAATTTATTTTTTCCATCATTTTTATAAATTTCCTAATATACTTTAATTTCTAATAATTTATTATTTTTGTCATTATAATCTTTAAAGCATAATAGACGTATGTTCGACTATCATGGAGAAAAAGTTTATGCGTGCACATAAAATATGTAATTTTTACTAAATGATAAATTACATAAGAAAATATATGTGCAATAAATTGTAATACCATTACATAAGATTTAAACAGAATCTCATTAATGCATGATTTTTGGCTTGATGTCAATTTTGGAGGTAGAATTATTCAATCTATATATTCACTTAAAAAAAAATGATGAATCTGTGAAAATGAATATATTAAATCTATTTAATAGAATGATATCATTAGTAGTTTTAGAGTTATATGAATTCAGAATAATGATTGGAACATTTATCCAATTATTATATAACAAAAACAAAAATCAAGAATTATAGCATTAGACATATAGGCTTAACATTGCATTTGACCGTTTGCCTGTGAAAAACAAGGCACATACATGGACTCCATAAGCACATCTGAAATCGTTGACCAAAGTAATTAAAACAAATGTTCAGAAGGGGAAGCATAAAAAGCAGCTGTTCCTGTTTTTAGAAACATAATGTAGTCAAACATGACTCAGAATGAGAAAGCAAGCAAGCAAGCAAGCATAAGTTCCCTTGGTATTGAGGTCAAGAAAATATTAGCATGGCACACAACTTAAACTTGGCCTTGAAAACCAGAAATTTCATCCTAGTCATGACGGCTGCATTGGTGATGATTTCATATAGCATGGTAACATCATTGGCAATATTAGTATTAGCAAAACGACCAACTAAAGAGAGCATTGCAAATTTGTTAATTTACACTCAACACGGATTGACTTCCTAGAGTATAAGGGATGTGTGATTGAGGAGCTGTATACAATTGAGGAGTTCTCTATGTTGGGTGTGTAGTAGACTCAATTACAAGTTTTAGTTGACTTTTGTTAAGTCAGATGATAGAGTCCAACCAAATCCAACCAAATCATTAGCATCACCCATACATAACACTTGTTGAAATAGAAGCGGAGCCCAACGAAATCAAAAAAAAACTATTTATGAGTCTGCACATGAATATATACGTAAGTAGACTTCATATTATATATTATTAAAATATTAAGATTATGAATTATGAGATAAATATCAACTTATATATAAACTGATCTTCCTTCTTTTAATATAAGATTACAACTCATATTTACTTCCAGCACTCTTCCCTTTGTCACATACATACGTATAATCCTACCACATATTATAATTGAAACAAAACAATCTATACAAGTAACCAATCTAAAGAAAATAAGTAAATATGAGTGGTGCAATTATATAGATAGGATAAATGAACAAAATATACGTGTGGAGTGAATGTATACATGAGAGTGAGAGATAATAACAAAATGGGAATAAAAGATCTGGAGCGATGGCAACATGCGACATGTGGCGTTCAAACTTATTTTGAAAATTTTTATCTACCGCATTTAATTCTTTATTAGTGTTCTGGTCACTGTATTGCATTTCTGAAGTTCCCTACGCCTTGTTTGATTCCTATGATACTTTGATTTGCATTTGGTAGTTATGCCTTGTTTGCTCGCAATGGCTAGTGCAAAAATACACATTCATGAGTTGATTGAATGGTCATTGGTTATGCTAACTTGCTAAGCGTTTATTCATGAGCTTGACCTTTCCTATAGGGATGACTTCCCCGAGGGAAAACGCGCCAGGGATGGTGAGGTACGTGTGAAAATTTCAAGTTTTTATGGGGCCTTTAATTCCAATGACATGGACAATTCATGAATATGCTCTCTATCCGGCTTTCTAGCTTAGCTTCAGATATTGGCTTGTGCAGCTCTGATCACGGGTTCTTATGTATTGGTTGCTGCTTGAAAGTATCAAGGAGAATGGTTCCCAAAAAACATGGAAGGTCGTCGAGTTGTTGTTTACTTGTGGATGATGTACCTCTTAGCTGCTGAACGTGGGATTCAAGAGGAAGATGTTACAATGTCTGAACCAGCAAGTCCCGTTACAGAAAACTCCACCAAAAATACTGAGGAAGATGATATCACTCCCAGTTTTGGGTTCACTGAAGATCAAAACTCCACAAATAATGACCTAAAACGGAGTAAATTTGGAAAGTCTGCATTTGCAGCTTCCTTCCTATAATTTCCCAGTTTTAATCTCGTTTCCTTGTCCCAAGATTTTAGTAGTATGCCAGCAATTTGATTCTCGCCTTTGGCTTATAAGATGATCAAATCAATACAAATGTCTGTTTTTGCCCCTTGTGCAACACATCAGGAGGAGAAATAAAAATTTAAAATAAGTAGACTATCAAGAGTCCTGGTTGGATGAAAGGGTGCCTATCTTATTTACAGTTGAAGTCAATAGTTCGTCTTTGATGACCTGAGTGATCTTAAGTCGAAAGTGTTTGACTATTGTTATCAATAATCTACAGAAAGCTTAAACCGTGCCTACTGATATATCTAATAAGTGCATATTGGTTAAGTCTCTATTAGATTAAATGTGGCATAATGAAGCTAACAACAAAATTGACAATTAGCAAGCCATAAAGTTTTAACAAAACAAGGAACAAAGATATCAAATGAAATCTAGGTACCCATTTTTGTTAGTTATCAATTACTAGTTATTATTTACAATTGCTACTCCTAAAGTTTTCAAAGTTATCAATTACTAGTTATTATTTACAATTGCTACTCCTAAAGTTTCCAATATAATCTTCAAGATATTTTGACTCAAAGGTTGAACATACACATGTAGGCCTTTACATCTAATCCGAGCAAGTATATATATCTCATTGACTAAAAATGTCAACACATAAATTCCATATCTTCTCTCCCATTATTCTTAAAAATTTTATGTTTACGATTAAAAGTCCAGTTAGAAATTTCACTTCCTTTAGTTTTTCCAAAACCACAAATTGGCTAAGTTCCTAAAAACATGTATCAATTACAAATAACAAAACAACAATAATTAAACATCAAATTAGACTAATATAATCCACAATCACGAGAACAAGTTCCTGAAGTACGATAATTAACCTATCATTCAACATAAAAAAATTAAATATTCCACAACACAAATTAAAATACGAAAGATAACAGAAACTAGAACTTAGTCTACTTTGATGAATCTCCAGTGTTTCTATAGCTTTTGTTGAAATTCTCCTTACTTTCCAAAGCTTTCCCTCTGATATTTCTTCCTATTTTCCAAAAGAAATCCTGCACGATTTCTCTCCCTTCCCCTTTTTGTCCGCATCGAGTCCATTCAAAGATTGAATATATTGTGAGATATGACTCCAATTTACAAAATAATCATGTCCCCATACTCAGTTTGCCAGGCCTCATGCAAAAATAAAGACACATTACAATTGGTATTACTTGAAACTTAAATCATCCATGACACTTCTACAATAAATATTACATTTAAGATCACAAGTCTATCATTGAATAGAATTATTAAACTCCCCATGTGCATATTTGTGATACTAGATGAGCCAGCTCAACAAAGGCTTAAACCGAGTTTGAACAATTTTTAACATGATTCAAATGACTCAATTCAAATTCTTTGTGAACTAATCTTAAACTCAATTATTTTTGTTCACAAGCTCACTAGCCTTTTTGTTTTTAAATTTTATTATATTTTTATTTATGAATTTTATCCATTTAAACGTATTTACAACAATTGAATTAATATATGGCAAATAATGTATAACATATTATATTTTGTACATGCTTTTTTATTTTTAATTTATATAATAGTAATAATTGAAAGCTTTTACCAATATCATGCAAATATATACATATAAAAAAAAAAGTACTATCAATGTATATTTTGCAACTCTTTTATTCATTTATATATAATTTTTAATTATAGTATTTATCATTTATATTTATGTATCTCCTGATTAATTTTCAATACATTCAAAATATTTGTGTGTAAATTATTTAAAAATTTATAGGTACAATTATATGTCTCTTTCTAGTTAATCTTGGACAACTTTTTGGGAAAATAAATATAAAGTGGTTGACTATAGTGGATGATAACTACATTTATTTGGTAAGGGCTTACACACATATTCTATTATTATTGACTTCATATATCATTAATTTGAGACAAAAATCCTTTGATGCACTTATTTACAAAATGACATTATAAGCTTAATTAAAATTTTCATATTTATTCATTTTAAATAAATATATAAATAATTAGATGAAATTCTTGCATTAAATTGTAAGTATTTGCATGACTTGTATTCTTAGTTTTTAATTTTGCTAAAAATCTATTAATATTTTCAAATTAATACTACATTTAAAATTTTAAATATTAAGTTAAACTAATAACCTAGCATACTTTACATTTTATAAATGTTTCCAAATTTGTAAGTTAATTCTAATGAAAAGATATTTATTAAAAAAATAACAAGTTCGTCACAGATCCAATCTAATTCCTAGAAAATCGGTTATTTAAGAAAGAAATTAACCCACTATATAACATAGTTCAAGAATCCTTTTCTAACCAATACGGGATGGGAACATTATATTTTCTCTCACCTAACCCACGAACATGCCCTTGTGACGTGTAGCCCTTACCTTTGGCTAATTTATTCACACCAGTATAATCTCCTTGGCTTGCCTTCCCTTAAGCTTTTATATATGTAAATTTCACTCTAAATATTAGTTACATGGACCCTCTCTAGGTCGTTCTCCTCAAGTTCTCACTCACAAATCTTGCTTTAATACCACTTGTCACAGGCCTAATCCAACCCCTTAAATACTGTTTATCTAAATATGAAGATAACACATTATATAAGATGGTCTAGAAAACCTATCCCTAACTGATGTGAGAGCATTATATTCTCCCCCACACAACCCACATAACTCTCACGTGGTATCGTCCTTACTTTGATTGGGCTAACACATTTACGGCAGTGTGGACCCCTTGGCTAGCTCCCCTTAAGCTCTTACACACGTAGATTCCACTCTAGACATCAACTATGTGGACCTTATTTGAGTCGTCTTCCTCAAGCCCTTAAACACGAATCCTATTCTGATACCACTTGTCGCAAGCTCAATATAATCTCTAGAAAACCAATATTGAGAACTTGAGGAAGCAAGCCCATATAGTCAACGTTCAAAGTGAAATTTACGTATATGAGAGGTCAAGTGAAGCCAATCAAGGAGGCCACACCAGTGTAAATACGTTAGCTCAACTTAGATAAGGGCCTCATCGCACGAGGACATGCGTGGGTTCGGCGGAAAAGAATGTAACGCTACCATCCCACATCGGTTAGAAAAGAATTCGTACACCATCTTATATAGTAGATTACATTCCTTCTTAATAACCCATTTTATAGGAATCAGACTGAACTCTTGACAAGTAGTATTAGAGCAAGACCCATGAGTAGGCTTGAGGATGCCAGCCTAGTGAGAGCTCACATAATTAATGTCCAAAGTGAGACTCACGTGTGTGAGAGCTCAAAAAAAACCTGCCAAGGGAGCTACACCAATGTAAATGAATTAATCCAAACAAAGTAGGAGCCACACCGACGAGTGCGTGCATGGTTAGGTAAAAAAGAATGTAATGCTCCCATCTCACGTTGGATAGGGAATTGTTCTTAGACTATCTTATATAGTGCGTTACCTTCCTCCTGAGATAGCTAATTTTCTAGGAATCAAATTGAGCTCGTGACATAAAGCTCTTTTTATTTGAATTCAGAGATATTAGAGCACAAGCCTAATTGAGGTTTTTTTTTTTTTAATTGTTAGCTAAAGCTCAAACTTCAACTTGATACGAATTAATATAAACCAAACTTGAATCTAAAATTTTTAGATCAACTCGATTCAAACTCAACTCATTTACACTCCCATTTAAAATTGAAAATGTGTGTGGCTATTAGAAGTGCAAATCAATCAAACTCTAGTCAACTTGTGTTAAAATTTAGGCTCAAACTTGCTTGTATTAATTCAAATTAAGCTCCCAAAAATAAGCTTATATAAGTTCAAACTCTAATATTTTTGATCTCAAATCAAATCTAGCTCAAACTCAAATTTAAGCTTACTTTCTTTTAAGTTTTTAAAAATTAATAAATTCTCCTATATCATTTTATAAATAAGTGTAGCAAAGAAGTTTTTCTTTTACATTAAATTATATAAAAATAGTAGAAATTGTATACGTGTATACATATTTTACTACATAAATGTAGTTATCATTAACTAAAGTATACTAATTGTATTTTTAAAATATCGTTTCAGAATAAATTATAAAAGAACATATAATTGTATGCATAAATTACTAGATGATTTAGAAAAAAAATATGGTAAACAAATAGACAACTCATAAGTAGATACACAAATATAAATTATAAATATTATACTATACAATTATTTATAAATAATAAGAGAGTTGCAAAATATGGATTGACAAGACTTGTTTATATATAAATATATATATACATATATACATATATTTCACATGACATTGGCTAAAACATCAAATTATTACAATTATATTTTTAAAAATAAAAACATTAACTAAATATAAATTTAATATTTTACACATCATTTATCATATACCAATTTGATCATTATAAACTTGCAAAAGTCTCACAGTGTATATTTGTGCATGTTTATTTATAAATTATAAAATTGTTGCATTCTAAAAAATATGAAATTATTGAATATGAATTATAAATAACATTTAAGATAATAAGAAAATGAAAATGTAGAAAAAATTTGAAGAGGGAGAAGATTTTAGAGAAACAAAAATAAGAAATAAGTTAAAAGAAAAGATAAAACATAAAACAACAAAAATAAAAATAAAATTTATGTTGTGTAATTTTACATTGTGCAACTAAAAAGTCTTACTTCCACAATAATATAGTACAAGTATAGATTAAAAGTATAAAGAATATTCACAATAAAAAGAAGAAAAGATAAAATGACTTTTTAAAATAAAAACATTTTTAAATATAAATTTAATATTTCATACAGTATTTATCATATACCAATTTGATCTTTATAAAGAATATATAAAAAATTTGAGAAATAAAATACAAACATATTTTTAAAAATACAAAAATGCTCACAAACCAGCTCGTCAACCTTTTAACAGAGATAATTGGGCTCAAGTTTAACTCACAAAGAACTCATGTCGAGTTGAGCTCAACACCGTTCGAACTCGAGTCAAGCCTTTCCGGAGTTGACTTCCGAGCTCGACTTGAGCTTTTCTCGAGTCCCTAATGACAATCACATCATCTAGAGCATATCCCCAAGATTAGCACAGTCAATAAGCCTCAATCACGGTCAATACCAGATCGTTTGCCCAGAGGATGTAACCTGTAGGCTGCAGTGCTAAACATTCGTTATCTTCTATTACAATTTATCATTAACATAGTATTTTGGCTGTGTTACGAACAAATTTAGAATATTTTAATTGCAATAGTTGCTATGTATTTAATAGATTATTTGAAAAAAAAATAGACACAAAAGCTGGCAACACATTGGAAGACCCACCAGAAAAAAAAAATGGGGCGTTAATTATCAGAAACAAAAAAAAAAATCTACGAGTTGGGATTGAAATTTTGAAAAGGAAAAGAAAATGCAGAAAATCAGCCTAAAGAGAATGAAAAATAAGAAGCGATCGCAGTGGGATTCGAACCCACGACCTTTAGATCCGGAGTCTAACGCGATATCCACTCCGCTATGCGATCGTTTTCGCCACAAAATCTAAAAAAAACCACAATTGCAATTGGATTTCGCCTCGGAGGTACGGGCAGAAGAGACAAAATTAAATTACACGAAAATGGACAAAGCAAAGGAAAAATGCGAAACCAAATCGTTAAAATAACGCAAAGATCCGAATAACCCAATTCGTGAAAATAACGCAAAGATCCGAATAACCGGGTAAGCGATAAACGCGTACAAATTTTTATACGTAAAAACGATAATAGATCCAAGATTTCAGATACCTTATTCGTTCTTCAGTTATGAATCCAGGACGAAATATCATCAAAACAAGGGGAGAAGAAAGAACGAACATTTGAGACGATGGGCCACCGATTTGGACTTCCAATTACACTATAATTCAGAAACGCGGTGTCAGGGAGAGGGACCCGTGAGTAGCAATAGGGTTTTGGTTTAGAAATTTGATCCAATAAAATAATCTGTTGGGTAGTTGCGTAGGGAATAAATTTGCACTTATGGGTTCCACTTTTTACCTATTTGCAACTTAACCACTCGTTTTTCCGTTGTGGAGTATAGCACTAACATAAATAAAATGGTTAAGGTTGTATTAATTATATGAGTGTTAATGAACTAATTTTTTTTTCAAATTCTATTACATTTTAAAAATATTTTTTGAATTTAAATTTTAAAAAACTTTCAAACTTGAATTTAAACTCTATCAGATTGAGTTGAGTTTGAATTTGAAATATTGATGAGCTCAAATTATTGCTTTAACTTTAACTTAACTCAATTACTCTTGTATGGATTCGTTGGGTATAATTTAGAAATAAAAATGAAAAAATCAAAAAAAATATATATTATTCTTTCAAATCTTTAGAATATATTATCTAGTTGAACAAATAAGTGTCTTCCCTCTCCATAAATGATAGTAATTGTGCACACCCTTTGTGTATGCAAAATTAAATAAAAAGAATTTGATAAGATAAAAATTACTAATAATTTAAAATGGATATTACTCAAATATTGAACTTATTTTATTCAAACCTTAATATAAACACAAAGAGTTTGCATTATAATTTTTCATTTAACTATAAATATAAAATTACACAACATTTAACTTTTATAAATTTATTATATAGCATATGTGTGAATGTATAAATTTGGTGTCTTGACAGTTAAAAATGAAATAGCAAGACATTAAAAAACTAAAAGTTAAAAATTCTCCATTCAAATTTGAAGGATTGCCTTTTGGATCAGTTGTCGGTTTCAAGAATATAAGGTAGCGATAGAGTTAAAACCAAATCAAGGACATAATTAAGAAAATTTTTTAATTTTTTTTCAAATTTGATATGTACTTTTAGATACTTTATTTAAAGAATTATGTAAAAATAAAAGAGAAAAAAATTTTTAAAAATATAATAACTGAGTACGTGTTTTTATAGGGTATATAATTATAAAACAAATATAGTATAAACAACCAAAAATAATTATTGCGAGGGATTTAGCTTATTGTAGTACAGATTTTTATTGCTCTGGCATCAAACATTGTGTGAAGCCATTCAAACTCAAAGTTTTGAAATTTCTTGGGCCGCCCACATAGGGACCATGTTTCGCCTAGAAGTTAAATTTGAGCCTGCACCTTTCATTTTCAGGATTTAAGACTGCTAAGAAGTCCCCTGTTTGGGGAGGACCATGTGATGCAATGCATCTAACCACACAACACATGCATTCCCTGTCAATTCAAACTCCTATACATAACACATTTTAATCCACCATTGGTTGGTGTAATACTCCGTTTACTTCCTTGGTTACTGCAGCTGGAGTCAGACTTGTTGAAAGCTGGCAAAAGCATTTGCTTTCTCGCGTTGAGTTGCAGTCCTACCCTCCATTAAAAATTTAATAGAATTAAAGATAGCAATAGGTCGAGAGATGCTTCTCCCACCTCTCACCTCGCTGTCACGTCCTCACTCCATTTCCCATATCTCCTTACCTCACTTTTGCCCTATTACTAATCTTGATTCCTTTGTGGTTGTCTTGTTGTGAGAAAAAATAATAATTTAAATTATTAATAACATTGTAATAAAAAATACTATTTTGTATATATAGTAATTAATTAAATTGTTTAGTACAGTAAAGAATAAGTTTCAATTTTTGTATAAATTAAAGTAAAAACTTTTACACTTGTTTATTGTAATTAATTTTCTTTTCTTATTTTATAATTTTTTATTATAAAAAAAATTTGTTTTATGAGAAAGTGCATATTTCATCACAATTAACGTATATATTTATTTATTCAAAATTAATTCTTTTTATAAGATTTTTTCTTTTGATTCTAAGTAAAGTGATCAAATTACTAATTTAGTGAAATAATTTTTAAATTAACCAAACTTCAAATTATATATAAATTTGGATTATTTGATATTTAACATTACTAACTTTTAATAAATAAAATTATATATATTTATTTATTTATTTTAGTTAAAATAATACATATTTTTGTTAGTTAATGATTTATTTTAATTAAATAATATATACGTCTATAATAAATATAATTATATCATTAACATAATATTTTTTCTATCTATTTCTTTATTTCATTTTTGCAATATTACTTAGATTTCCGCAACAATTTTTCTCCCTGCCAAAATCCACGCCCAAACATTACCTGGCTTTGATACCGTGCTCCTTAATTCTATCAAATTGGACATTTTGATCAACATGAAATACCCAATTTTGAAATTATTTTATTTATTTGCCTGTTTTGTTGTTAGTTTGTGGTGAATGAGTCGGAGACAGCATTATGAGGCGGGTCCATCGTCAACTTGATCAAAAGTTTACTTGATGACATAGCAATTGCAACTTGTTTTCTGTCTTTTAGTTGCCCAATTCTATCTGGGAAAATATTTTTCTTCTCTACGGTTTAACTGTTTTTGCCTCCCTTAAAATTTGTTTCGGTGGGAAATTGTCATGAATTAATTTATCTTATCTTGCTTTATCAATACTTATAAAATACTAATTTGAAATATTTATGGACTGTGAAATTAAGCAAGATAATTTATTGCTGATTATCATTATTTTACGACTCGAACACAGCAAAACATTCTCTTACTTGAAAGGTATTGTGACTAAACATAAAATTATCATTACTCACATTCTTTCAAGGACATGATGGAATGGTGGGAATCCATTGGATTCTGAATCATTCAATCTTATCGATCCAATTTTGGCTTTTCTCTACGAAATATCTAGGAAACTGATGCTAATGATAAATGACCCACTAATTTGTGATTAGAGTTATATTAAAAATCAATAGGTACGTTAACCCAATTGAATGCGATTCTTAGAGTGAATTAGGCAAAATTCATTCTTAAAAAGTTTATAAGTTATTGTAACTTATAAAATATTTTCCTAGTTTATAAAATCATAGATCTCATTTCAAAAATAACCAGCTGTAAAATATTATCAAAATTTATAACTATATAAATTAATATAATATTCTAGTGTATGATGATAAAAATAAAATAAGTATTACTAATATAATATAATTAAAGATATCCTTATCATTTTTAATATAAGAAATATTTAAAAGATGTTACAAAGTGAGTTAAAAAGTGTTTATTTATTTTTAATAAATTTATAAACTTCAAAAATAAATATGTTACGAAATATTTTAGAGAAATTATAAACCCAACACCACTTTAGTCTCCTCACAGAAAATTTCAAATTAATTATCGGATGATGCCCGAATAGTCAGATGGTCCATACCGATGTGTTTGGTCACGTCCAGAAACTGCCCGATTTTCGTGTTTGTAAATTTAGGCAAATATCACGGTCGAGTGTAAATTACTAATTAACGTATTCCAGGACAGTCGGGGAACGTGAGAGTCACCGGCGGTGGTTCCAGTCACGCTATGAATGTCTGGTGGCTGAGCCATGCCCCACTAAGGATACAGTTTCTTGTTTGATTATTCAAGCTGACGTGGAATATAATTTTCACGAGTTCCATACGAGCTTTGGTGGCGCTCGCGCGCACACATGTACACCATATTATTATATCGATAAATATTTTCAATTGCTACATAACTATATTTTTATTCTTTATACCATTTTCCTCTCTCTTTTTATTAAATTGACAATTTACACTTATAGATTCTCTTCAATTTTTATCATTTTTTTTTTCAAATTTTTTTACATAATACAAAATCATATAATTTTCTTATTTTAAAGCCCTTAATTTTAATATTTTTTCTTTTATTTTAATTTAATTGTTTTTATTTGTATTTTCTGTCAGGTTATCTTCTTTAAATTATTTTTATATTTCTTTATCTTCTTATTTTAATTATTCTTTATTCTTTTTTAATATTAAATAATTTTATTTTTTATTAATTAAATATAATAATTTTATAATTTATTAATAAATTGGCATAAGCTTAAAGTATACAAAATTTACTAGTATATATAGCTGCTGTAGTGGTTAAACTCGGTGATTTGTATTTATCCTATCTTCAGTGTTTATTGTCCTAATAATAAGTATGGATTAACTAATAATTGTTGGTGACAATATTGATAGGATACAAAATAAATCAAATTTGTGCGCCTCACTAATCAAAGTCTGTTGATTGATTCATCAAAAATGTTTTACACGACTTTCTTATGCTCGTTGTACGATTCAGAAACCAGATGCCTGTATCAAAGAAAATAATAATAATCGAGACATGGAATGGAAGGAGCAACTTTTTCTTTAGAATGTATTTTTGGGGTTTAAAAGAAATCAAACTCGAGTCAAATAAATCGTGCTCAAATTAAATTTGTACTCCTTGCAAAATTAAAATCAATCTCGATTGAACATTCAAGCTTTGATAATAATTTACCCTGTAGTTTTTTTAAAAAGTTGACAATAGTTACTATTCCCGAATTCATCAGATCAAATTACAAGTAGTGTTTTTAAAATTGGATCGGACCGGTCGGTTCAATCGGTTCGATTGGGAATCAGTTGGTTTTTCGGTTTGATTAAGGTATAAAAATAAACCATGTATAAAACCAATTCAAAACTGGTAAAATCCGGTCGAAATAGGTTTGAATCAGTCAAAATTGGATAAAAACTGGTTTTATCTAAAAAATTTTTTAAAAAAGAAATTTTTAGTAATTTTTTTTGAAAAAATTACAAAATAAATTTTCAAACTTTCTTCAAAAAAAAAAATACAAAATAAATTTTCAAACTTTCTTCAAAATTTTCTTACATTTACAACTCCTTAATATTAATTAAATATACAATTTTTATTTTAACTTTTGTTTTTAGTAATTTTTATCCTTTTATTTTTCTAATTAATATTTTAAAAATTAAATTATTGTATCTTAAAATTAAAATGGGTTATATTAATTAATCTGTTTATTTTTCAAAACTATTTTTCTAATTTTATACTTTTAATCATTTTGAATTAAATATATTTTTTAATTTATATAATAATTTTTTATTTTAGTTGAATTATTTAATTTTTAACATTACATTTGAAATTTATTTTATAATTTATTATTATATTAGATTACATTTATTTTATAAATTATTTTTATAATAATATATATGATATTATATAATTAAAATAATCAATTTTTCAACAGTTCAATCGGTCCGACCGTATTAGTAATATAATGACTCAATAAATTTTTAAATTCAATCATCGACCTGATTTTTAAAACATTGATTACAAGTAAAAATCACCAAGTAAAATGATTATACTTGGGTGTCAATTTTCAAAGTACCGTGAATTATTTTGTGGCAGCATTTCATAAAAATTTAGGTTTTATTTACTTCAGTGGGTGACGTAGAACTCCAACCAATGAACGGATCACGTGGTAGAAGACCCAGGGTCAAAGATGAATGTGCAAGCGATTCGTTGCTACTGACTTCCCGTGTTACCCCGGACTAAAGGTTGGACCGTGGGAGTTGGACTGGCACGTGGACTGGTCTCACTGGCTGTCTATAGATGACGTCATGAAGTACGCTTGTCCGAGAACAGGGGCCCACCCCATCGCATGGCCGCCATTCTCGTACCAGTCATGGATTTGAGCCAGCCTGTCCTTCTCCACTGGACCGACCACACTTGATTGTCCTCCATCATTTGCAGCAAGCTGCCACAGGAGACCACTTCCCCTTGGCCGCCCCAAGGGGCGAATTATTGGGAAATAATCCCTAAATAATCGGCCCAAAAAAGGTCCCAACTAATTGGTCCCGTCACTTGTGCAAGTGGCGGGATTGGGTGCCAATTTTTATTTCTGTGTTATTTGTTGCTAGTAAAATTTGTAAGTTTTACGTAGGTGTATGCTTATTTATAAATTATAAAATTATTATATTTTAATTAATAAAAAATATAATATTAAAAAGTATAAGTCATATTTAAATTAATACAATAAAAGAAAATTAAGAGAATTTTAAAAGGTAAAATTTTGAGAAAAAATATATAAAAAAAGTCAAATAAAAAATAAAAAATAAATATTAAAATAAAAATAATGTAATTTTATGTAACATAAAAAATATTTCAAATAAAAAATGATGAAATATTAATTTTTAAAAAAATAATAAAAATTGAAAGACCATATAAATATAAATTATGAGTTGAATGAAAAGAGAAATAAAAGGTATAAAAATAATTAATATAAGAATAGTTATTTAAATTCACTTTATACTATTAAAAATACTTATTGAAATAATAATATTGTATATATTTTTTATTATTACTACTACTATTATTAAAATTATTCTAATTAATAAATTATTCAAGACAATCAAACTTTAATCTGTTTTAACATAAAATTTTTGCTTGAATATTGATTTATTTGAAACACATCCATCCAAATTCTTCATTATTTACTATTTTCAAACTTGGACTTCACTTTACATAAAAAAGATACGATCAATAATCTAAAATTATTTTCAAACATTTTTTTCATCCGTACTCTAATGAAATAATGATTTTTAGAAGTTTATATACTATTAATTATAATTTTTAATTCCTAAAAATATTACAGGTTTTAAAATTAATATAAAATGAATAAAATGACAATAGTGACCTTTTTCACATTCTACCACAACCGATCCATACAGTTATTTTTTCCATTGTTACACACACACACACACGTTTCCCACTCATTAGGAGAGAGTTAAAATTGTATAATAATTCAATTTATATATTATTTTATTTTTTGGTTAAACAAAAAGTTATCCGAAAATTGCTAAATAATGAAGTATCCGTAGCCCTTCCAAGACGCCGTTCCCTATCTTCCTAACCAATCAATCCTCTTTCCCGTCTTCTATAAAATCCCTTTGCTTTGTCATTCCCTCCTCGGATTTCTCAGCAACCGCTCTCTTCTCCAGTCTCTCAACTCTACGCTTTCTACCATTCTCGAATTTTCGTTTTCTGCTTATGTCCGCTGACCGCCGCCGAGAACCTGAGAGTCTCCTCTCTCCGCTAGTTCTAGGTTTCCCCCGCTTCCGCTTCTTCCGCTACCGCCGCATTAGGTAACCGTTAATTAGTAGCACAAGGATCCATTCAGCACATACAGGACACACGTATTTTACATATAAAATCGTTTGTACATCTTTGCGATGCCAACGCCGAGGAATCACCGGAAAGGAGGTCAAGAAAAGAACAAGAAGGGTAGGTTGTCGGAGAAGGCGTCGTCGTTTCACGGAAAAGGTGGTGGAGTGGCGGCGGAGATGCTTCCGAGGCCGAGGACAGTGCCGGACTTGCTGATCGGGAGAAGATCCGGAGGCAGCTCGGCGGAGGATGTGGTGGCGCTTGGAGCACCGCCGAAGCTGACGAAGTTGCTGCTGAACGTGACCATAAACAGGAGTCTCGGTGCTGTTAAGGTTCTGATACCGCTGGAGGATACAGTCGAGGATCTGATTGCGGCGGCGTTGCGACAGTACGCGAAGGAGGCTCGTGCGCCTGTTCTTCCGACGAGCGACTCTTCCGGCTTCGACCTCCATTACTCTCAATTTAGCTTAGAAAGTAAGTCTTCATTCATCTCCTCGAATTTGATGCCTTACTCCTAAACTAACTATGAAGAGAGTAATCATTCATTTCAATTCCAAAAGATTAATTCAAAGGTAATATCCTTTGTACCTTAAAAAGATTAATATAATTTGAATAATTCAATGCATCAATTATTTGGAACCAACCAATAGAAATTGCTTAACTTATTTAACGGTGCCAACAGGTTTGGATCGGAAGGCCAAGCTAGTTGATTTGGGGTCAAGAAACTTCTTTCTGTGCCCAAAGAAGGCCGCGGAGGTGGCGGCGGCCACCTGTGGCGCTGTGACCGCATCGCCCTCAAGATGTTCAAAGGAAGCTGAGAAGGCCACGACGAAGGGGTTGCCGTGGCTTAAATTCATGGATTTTTTGCTGTAAAATAATTGAATATTTGTAAATTAGTGAAGCTCTAGACTGTGGCCTTTAGTGATATGTTCACAGTTTGGCAGCACTCCAACGCGGTGGTCACACAGTTTCAAGGAAAGGAGAGAATAATTGTTGTTTAGCCTCCTGTATACTCCAGAAATTGTGCCCACTTGCCATATTATCTGTATTGAATTGAAGTTGGATTAGACGTTTGCATACGTATCGTGTCATATTAAAATTTGTGCACGAAATGTATTGTAAATCTCATTTGTGGAAATGATGGCCAGTTGGCCATGAAAATTACCGGGTGGGGGTTCAGCTTTAAGGATTTAACTAAATTTCATTATACATTACTTCTGGACGTAGTAGCTGTGGTGTCATGTGGTAAATTTTTTACAAAATATTCTAGTTTCTGACACGTGATTTAGGTTTTCCGGTCTATAGGATACTTGAATGAGATTTACCAAAAAGTAATCCTCTTTTTGGTTTTAAACTAGTCATGGAACTCGTGTGCAAAATCAATTAACAATTTGTAAAGACATCATACACCCTCAGTGAAACAACATTCTCCGTTTTCCAGCAAGAAAAGGCCCTGTTCCGGTCTGGAGCCAATACCCACGGATGTGGGCCCTCATGATCAACTTGTAGCCCATCAAATCGCCGACGTCGATAGGATTAGTTGGAACCCAAGCCAGATTCGCTTAAACTGATGAAAAGGCCCAGTTTTCAGACCGTTGATCCGATAGTAAATTTAACTTGCTCTGCCAATGAGTAAATCTACGGTCTTAATTTAATCTCAAAACCGAATTCGGAATATTATGCTTGCCCGTGATATGATGACGTATTAATTTTTATGCGATTGTTCATTTATAAAAAAGCTGTATTGTTAAGTCTGGTTCGGTTCTATCAAAACCATATCCTAAATTTGGCGCAACTTTAGTGAATTCGTACGGGGTTAAACCTCATGAAGCATTCGTTGGAACAAAAATTTATTTGTCTTTTTCTTCTTCTTTCCCTTATGATAAATGGGTGAATTCCAAATTTAATTGTTCTAAAAGGAATCGAGAAATAGACCAAACAGAGATAAATGTGATTATACACATTTTTGTCAATTATCAGCTTCATATATTAAGTGACTGCGTTTTGAAGCATTTTGGATTCTTAGTTATGCTAGACATATGCCATGGTTAAGGTTGATTATTGGCGGATATTATGTGGCCTTGGCACTCCCACTTATCTAGTAGTTGTGCGTGCTACTTTAATAAATTTTTCTCCTCTCGGTTCGAGATGATATGTTTCATTGATTTGTGAGGTCTTCTCAGATTCTGGACTCTACTAAAGATCCGGAGAAGGAAAGGTTAAATCATTATTATAGAAATAAATAAGGATGGTGCTTGTACTTGCATTGGCTGATTTGCACCTACCGCACAGGGCACTGGATCTTCCTGCAAAGTTTAAGTCCATGCTTGTTCCAGGAAAGATGCAGCATATCATTTGCATGGGCAACTTATGCATCAAAGTGCGCGTACTGTTCACGTGACATTTGGGCTTTTTAAATTGATTTTGGTTGTTGCACATGTGGCAAAAAATAATTGGGCACGATAGTGTCTACCTTGATGCCATATCCTATAACCTTTCAGGTTACTCCCAAACATAATAGCTATGGTTGGCTTTGTTTTTGAACGGGCATTTTTTTCAAAAATTATGTAAAGTAAGAGAGGGGAGGAAACAAAATTTAAAAATATAATGATTGAAGTGTGTGTATGTTTCAAGTAAAAGTGAATGCGATTATAGCAAATATGATTTAGCTCCTTGCTGCACAGTCCTTATAAGGAAGGCATTAATGGTCTAAAGATCCCCAAGAATGTGAAACTTATGGAAAAGGATTTTATTAAAAAAAAAGAGAAAGACTTGTAAAACTTGTAATGATGCCTTGTTAATTAAACTTAAAAAAGGCTGCAATATTTGACTCATCAACTAAACAGCAACAGTTATCATTGCATAGAAACATGATAATTTTCTAAGTCATAACAGGTTGAGGGAAGTGAAGAAAACAGTATCCTGCTTTTTATTCCTATTGTTTTTGTTAGATTTTATGGGAATTTTGCTTTAATGCTTTTCTCCACCCTTCTTATAGCTTGTGTTCGAGATTCAAAATTTTTCTGTCACTGTTGAGCTTGATTTGTGCAAGTTTTAGGTTTAATGGTGGCCGTACTTTGATTTTGTTACTATTATTTTGGTGAAGATTTGGTGAGCTGATTAATTTGGTAACAATTACTAAGGTATGAGGACCAGAGGGACTACTAGGTAGAGATACACAGCTATGGTCTAATTAATGGTATAACACACTTTACTCAGTGAAATATACAAGAGAATATTTTTCCATTTTATTTTTGCAGGTTCATTGTGCATATGGAAAACAATAATTAGGCATGATAGTATCTACCTAGATACCATATCCTATAATTTTTACTCCCAAACATTGGATGCTGCACGGTCCTTATAAGGACTGTGTTAATAGTCTAAAGAGCATGGAGAATGTGAAATTTATGGAAAAGGATTTTATAGATCAAGAGAAAGACTTGTAAAACTTGCAAAAATTGCCTTTGTGTTTTACTTATTAAGTTCATAAAAGGCCAGAGTATCACGATTGTCAGCTAAACACGAATAGCTATGGTTGCATAGGAGCATGGTATGTTTTGCTTACTCAGGAACAGGTAAAGAGAAGCAAATGAAATCGTGACCTGCTTTTTACTCCTTTATTTTTGTTAGATTATATGGTAGTTTTGATTTAATGTGTAAGAAGCTTTTCTCCCGGAATTCTTGTAGATTGTGCTTGAGATTCTAAATTGTCACCACTGTTGAGCTTGGTTTGTGCAAGTTATAGGTTGAATGGTGGCAGCGTTGTGCTGAAAATTTGGTAGGGTATTTAATTTGGTGAATAATTACGAAGGCATGAGGATGAGGGACTACTAGGTTAGAGACACACAGCTATGGTCTAATTAACGGTACAACACACTTAAGTTTGGAGTAGTTCCCCTGGATCCCTGGACAACAAAACTCCTTGTTCTTTTCTTTCTTTATTTCTTTTATGGATTTTAGTTTTGTGGCTCCTTTTGTGTGAAAGATTATTTTTGAAGGATTACTCAGTAGTGATATGAAGTTGATCAGCATTGAAAGAGAGGGTTTATAATCAATTATTCTCTAACCAAACAAGTAGTTAAAGGTTCATGATGTGTACCCCCTGAGGTCGGTCTAATGGACAGGGAGATCCCTTTTACTCCCTGTAATTGCAGTATCCTTGGAAAATAACAGTTATTGATTCATTCAACCACTACCTTCTGGCAGATAATATTGTGATGTCAGTCAGAAAAGGCCATTAATATCTGTATTCGCCATCAACTCATTGATTGCTTGAGATTTGTTCATTACTGGACCAAACCGCTCTCTTTCTCTCTGTTCTTGGCGTGTGGAGTCTTAAGTTAAATGCATGTGTTCTGCTCTTACTGTGCAAGGTCAATGGAATCAAATTCTTAATGAAGGTAATCACTCTGGTGCGTGGATTGTCCGATTCCTGTTAGAAAACCTGTGTCAGTCTGCTACCATGCATGTCAACCTGCAGATTTTAATAACATATGGCCACTGAATTAACCAATTGTCTCTCCCTCTTCGAAACCTTATTCCATCTTTTGCAATTCATAGCATAATGCAGCACACGAAGGCTCTCCCTGGACAACAAAAGAATCTCTCCCCTTTAACTCTTGACCTTCATATAAGCCCACCACTCAACCTTCAAAAGACAAGCAGGGGCGGTATTTTTGCCTCCTCTTAGCTTTCGCTCGAGCCCTGATCTCATGTTATTTTTGCTGGAAAAATAAATTTTAAAAACATGAATAATTTATAACCACCGGCCAGTGGTCAAAGTTCAAGCAGGCATTAAGTGTGACTCCTTCCTTATTTTGAGGTATACCGTGTGTCAAATTTGACTTTGATACCTTTATTGACTGGGGAAAATAGCTCTCGCATTTACAAGTTCATCTTATATAACTATATTTCAGGAGGTTCATGACTACTTGAAAACCGTTTGTCCGGATTTACACATTACTCGAGGTGATATGACGAGGACCCACGTTATCCAGAGACCAAAACTTTAAAAATTGGTCAGTTGAGACTTGGTATATGCCATGGTCATCAGGTATGATTTTCTTTCTTGCAAAGATTGTGAACTCTTCGATCTCATTGCATTATATATATCACACCTAACCTTTGTTGCTCCATGAGCTGGTTATAGAAAATATTACAATATAATTCCTGTTAAAGATGTTGGTTGGGTAGGAATAGCAGAACGGGGTTGGAGAGGCATTTCCGCTCCATTGCCATACCAACCTAGCTGGCATGGAATAGGCTGATTATTATGAGTCCCTTTCTATGAATATCCTAATTTGGTTTGATGCCTAATAGGTTTGCCTTGTTCTTCTTCTGTTTGACTAATGACAAATTAGAGTCGCCCATTGGAAAGAGAAATCATTTTCAGCATTATTTGGCAAAGACTAACGTCATTAAAAGTTTTCTAAATTGTACTGAAATTTAATAAATTTCAACGTAGCAGCCTGGCAGAAAACTACTAAAAAGTGCATGAATATCATTATTGCTTCCGTAGAATGCAAAATAAATTAATTCAATATTCCGCGAAATTTAACGTATTCCCTCATCATTATTTTTGATATATGAATCACTGAAAAATAACTACAAGCCCAATGTTCCTGTTGCATTAAGTTAACAAAAAAGAAACTTACTTAAGAGCCCAGGTTTTAGGCCCGTCTAAATTGAAAACAATGCCCAAAAAGAGTGCAAGGAAATAAAATGGAAAACGAAAAACACAAAAAAATTCTCTAATCAAAACCCTAGTGGCCAGAAAATGAGCCCCTTTTGTCAGTCTCCCAGTATAAAACCCCTTCCAAAACCCTCTTTGGCTGCGCGCCTCTTTCAAACTTCACAGTTCCTTTTGTGGTCTGGGAAAAATTGAGGAAAAAAAATGGAGTTTTGGGGTACGCTTCTCACTCTCTTGTATTATGTTCCAAAACTCTCCTGTTTCATCACGTATATTTTTATGTTCAACTTGAAGAATTTTTGGGTTTCTTTAATTCAAGTCATTTGTTATGTCTGGAGAACTTTTATGTTTGCATAGGTTGGTGGGCTTTCGTCTTTGCGCATTCATTCAGCCATATGGTTAGCTAAGAAGTTTATTGGTTTTAGTGTGAAACATATTGCCTTTTCATTTCTTGGTCGTGTTGTTAGAAGTAAGGATGTTTTCTAATAATATTTGCATTGCAAATCAAGCCCTGTTAACCATGTTATGCCACACTTGCCAATTTTTGGTGTTGAATGATAAAGTTTCTGCTCTAGAGGATCGTTTATGTGGTATTGTTAACAGGGCTTGATTTGCTGCATCAGAGCTAATAATATTTGCATTGCAGATAGTTATCCCTTATCTGTATTTGTTTCTATTTTTTCTACTATGATTGTTGTTTGGTACTGACAGTCTGACATGATCAGGAGTTGAAGTCAAACCTGGGGAATCACTTAAGGTTCAACCGGAATTTGGGAAGCTGATTCATATCTCACAAGTGAGAGTTGTTTCTTCTAATTTAGCGGGCTTCTGATTAAGTGTTGATGGTTTTATAACTGTGATCAATTTGCCTACCTTTTTTTTCTCAGGCTGCACTTGGTGAAGTGAAAGAGGCAAAAGCAGCTAAGAATGTGCCCCTCCGGCTGAAAGTTGATGCTAAAAATTTCATTATTGGAACACTTTCCGCTGAAGACAGGACTCAATTGATGTTTGATTTGGTACTTGAGAAAGATTTCGAACTCTCCCACGACTGGAAAAATGGGAGCGTGTACTTTATTGGCTATACTGCCGATGATCAAGTTTCAGGTATATAATTTACTCATGTGATGTCCGATATTTGTTGTTTTTTGCATTGAAAATTGTCTTATCGTAATTTCACTGCTACAATTGAACTGTTCTCTAGATGGTGAAGATTTCTCTGATGAATTTGATGTTAAGCCTTTGGACACTCAGGAAAATGGTAACTCTTCACTCTCTCTCATAACCCCAACGTCCCCCAGTTACAAATGTTCTTTGTCTTCCTATGGGTCACCTTCACTGACTAATTATTCATCAAAGACGCTAGCTTTAATCATCTTATTTTTTTAATTTTGTTTTAGGTGAGATCAAGCCCAATTTTGGGAATGTGAAAGCTGCTAAAAGTGCTGCTGCTGCTAAGGTTAAATCCAAGAAAGAGGTGCACCCTGGTTTTGATGAAGATGAGGATGACAGTGAATCTGATTCTGATGATGAAATGGCTTTTGGTGGGCAAGAGGAATCTAGTGATGTCTCTGGAGAGGTATATCTTCAATCCAATCTTTGGGCAGCTGGATTTACTTGCCTTATTTTCTTGTTCACTTTTTCAAGCATAAATTTGCTATTATACTTTTCATATTAGTAATATAATATTATATCAACACAGTCATTGATACATCTTGAATTGGTCTTCAGGATTCAGAAGAAGATGCAGATGGGAGGTCTACTGAGGAAGAGTTGCCTAAGGTAGAGCCCATTTTGGAGTGTTTCTAAATTTACTGCAAATTCTGATTCCTGCATGCCCATCAGAGAATCTCTATTTGGACCGCATTACATCAACATGTTAATTTTCACATGATCAGACTTATGGCATTTGCTAATTGTAATTTAAACTTGAAGGTGCAGCAATCCAAGAAAAGACCAGCTGAAGCTGCACAGGAAGCTCCTGTTCCTGCCAAGAAAGCTAAAGCGAAATCAGCTACTCCTGACAAGACAGGTTTCATGTTCATCCCTTTTTGCTATGAGTTAAACACATACACACAAAAATGCCTGCCAATTTGATGATTATTCTGTACACGTTGATTGTTAAAAAATGCATACGTTGTTATGTTTTTGCATGTTGGCATTATCATTATCAATCTTGATTTTGTCAAGAAGATATACCATATATGTTACCGTAATCCTTTTTGCGGGTAATAAGAAGGGTAAAATATTGAATCTCCTTTCCCTTCAAAAAAGCTTCAGGAAAAACACCAGCTGGCAACAAGGCAAAGGAGCAGACCCCTAAATCCGGTGGCCAACATTCATGCAAATCGTGTAACAAGTATGTTTGATGTACAGAAGATTGTTAGCCGGTTTCTTCACCACCATTGTCAAAAATAGGTTGTGATATATGTTTTTTGTTTTTGATCCTCTCCACAGGTCCTTCAATTCTGAGAAGTCTCTGCAGTCTCACACTAAGGCCAAGCATGAAAGCAAATGAAGTTGCGTTCGAGTGTAGGCAGTTGAAACATATTTTTGGTTGGATTAGTTGCTCAAAAAATACAGAGCATTTGAAGATTGTGTTGAGCGTGGTGGATTTGTAGCAGGAATCAGGAATTGATAAGCCGTGGCTCTATGTTGTCAAAATCCACGACTTATTGTATTTCTTCCTTTTCACGGATTCAAATATATAGTTTCATTAAATGGATGAGCATTGAATTATTGGGCCAGGCTGGTGGCAGAATGGTGAATCTTTCTTGGTGTGTGCTCTCACTGGGCTAACAATGAAAGCCAATGATAAAAAGCTGACGGCATCAAGGAGCCCCAAGAATTATTGAAAAAGGGCAAAACGAAATGGAGAACACGAAGTTGGCCTTGCATACCAAAAGCATTGCATGGTTGCTTTGCTTTGGAATTGATTGCTGAAATGGCTAAGTAAAAGGATACTAGTAAAAGCGATAATACTATTTATCTGCACAATTAAAAACTAGAAACAGAGGCACATTCATGAGTGTGCAAAATAAAAATAAAAATAAAAATAAAAATGTTTATAGCATGCATAAAAGTTTTAAAACCAAAAAGTAATCCATTATAATGTGGCCATTTTCTGACAAAATGAGAAGTTATTAGAAAAAGTGGAAGTGGGGGAAGTTAATTCTACCAAACAATCCCTTTAATATAACTTTGAATTAGAAATAAAAGGGTAAATTAGACAATTAATGTTTTGCCGACCAAATTCAAACTACAAGGCCCTCAATCGTTATACAAGAGTATAGATTATATAAATCATATAATTTTACTAATACAGCGAAACATAATTATTAATTTTGATAATAAAATAAAATTATTTAAAATATAAAATTTTATAAAAAATTTTTTATAAAATGGGATAGAAAGTAAAAAGTTTACCTTATAAAAATGTAAGAAGTTTGAAAGGAGAAAAATTAAAACCAATGAAATGAACTAAATATAAAAGGAATAAGAAGAAAACTAAACATAAGGAATATAAGGGAATTTCAGTCTGGGGTATTTTAGTCAACTGACATTTGACAATAGAAGTAATTACTTTAAATTTCTTCCATTTAATGTATAGTATAGATAGATACACAAGCCCACCTTTTCAAAACAATGGAGAATGAAAGTAAGTAATTTAATTAAATTTATTAAAAATGGCATTTTGGAGAATCTATTAATCAACCAAGATAGTTACTTTAGGAGATTAAGGCTTAATAAGTACTACGGATGATATGTTGAAAATATAAAATTGAAAATATAAGAAGAAAAGAAGAAGACGACGAAATAAATTAATTAAGAAGATGGAGAAAACTATAGAGTAAAGATAGAAATACGAAGAAAACTGACTTTAAGTTAAATTTACAATACCAACTTATTTACACTTAAAACTATTAGCAGTTAGGGTAAAAGTATTTTAGGATACTAGTCAAAAGACCAAAATCTCCTTCAACTATTTCATAATATTATAGATAATTATGATCAGTTGATCTCGTCAGCACCACCCACTCATCTCAGTTTCCTGAAAATTCTCATTTTTGCAATCCAATAATCTTACTTTTGGATGACAGCACTGTAAGTAGGAACACCTGGTTTTTCTTACAAGTGGTGTCATAAAACAATGTAGGGAAGGGAAATTAAGGCCTCAACGACAAAAGCTTCTTGCCAAGGGAAAAGAAAAAATGCATTCCACTTATTTAAAATTTTATGAGCCTTTTACGGTCCGGACAGGTGGTTTGCCCGAGTGGTTAAGGGGGAAGACTTAAGATCTTCTGCACACAAGTGCGCGTGGGTTCGAACCCCACAGCCACCACTTCTTCGTTATCATATTGGGGGACGTTTTAATTATTTATTACGTTTTTCGACTAATTTGGATTTATTAACCTAAAACGCTTTCTAGATTCAAACATGTGTTTTCTGTATAAATTATGTTAAGCTTGATTTGGGATTTTCTTTTCATTCTTCTATATTTATAGTCCTTAACTTTGTTTTGAATATTCGTTTTTTCCTTATAATGTACGGTTCTACATTCAGTTTTGATTTTTTTATTATGTCTAAATTTGTTATGTCAAGATCGAATTTAAATTTGTTATTTTCAATTCATCATTCTAAGTTTCAATTTGCATTTGATTGTTTTAAATTATTATCTCGAGTTTAAATTTTGGTTTGGTATAATTTTTAAATTTATTATTTTTTTATATTTTTAATTTATTGATCTCTTTTATCCTAATATTTTGTTTGATTATTTTATTTGTTATTCCTAACATTTAATAAACCTGGTTCTGCATTTGCCATTGTTTATACATGTATATAGAATTTTCAATCGATCACTTTATGTTCCAAAATTTAATCTTAATATTTTATTAAAATTTATTATTATACTGTACATCAATTCTATAGATTGTTTTTGGTTAACAAATTTATAATTACTTCTATTATTTTAAAACTTTTTTTTTTAATCTCTGTTTGTCCGCTTTCTTTTAACTTATTTCTATTGCTTCTAAATTTTTTTTCTTTCCTTCAAAATATTTTGATCTTTTTTTTTTTTTTTGTTTTCCTATATCAAATTTTAATATTTTTTATTTTTAGATAATTTCATATTTATTATTAAAAATTTAAAACTTTGTAGTTTATAATTAATAATATTATATAACACATAAATAATTTGCATGCATAAAGAATGTGTGATTTTTAGGAATAATAATGCTTATAATTAGATGTCACGTGACTAAATTGCTTGGGTTTGGATAGATTGAGATTTGAGACGGGGAAAAAATGTAAAAATTTCATATTTTTCGGATTTTGCCCTAAATTGTACGTGTTTGGAGATTTTGGTATGGGAAAAATATAAGTAATTGCAAGTTTGGGTTAATTTTCTAATATGCAAATAAAAAAATCTCCTAAATAAGTTTTGCGACTAAATGTTATTCGTAATAGAAGAGACATCGAGCGATAAGTCTTTTCTATTTATTTCTACAAATTGGATTAAAAACAATTTTAAATGAGGCACGGATGAAGCAAAAATAAACCCTTCTTACATTTTTTTTGTTATCTAGTTTTCTTTTTGTTATAATTTCTTTTTCATTAACCAAATGATTAAAACAAACTTTTCCTTTGACTTTTGTTTTACTCCCTCTAAAATTCTAGAAACAAACATAGTCTATAAGAAGTGCAGACAGAAAAATTGATTAATTGATTTTTTTTATTATTGAGTATTGTCTTATAAGTGATATTTGTATATTTTTAATTCCATTAAGATTCCTTTTTAATTAAAATAATTTTAAATTTTGGTATGGTAAGTGTTGATTTGAGTTTTCATTTGATAATAATAAATTTGCTATTCTAGGTTTTCGCATGGATTTCACGTAACTCCCTGATTATTATTATTATTATGCTTGATTTAAGTTACCTCAGAAGGATTATCGCATTAAATCACTCGTCTTAGCTTTAATGTACAAGTTTTCATTTAGTTAATCATAATAATTACAATGTTAAATAACTTGACTCAACTGGTGTGACAAAATCATCCTTTAAAATAATATTCGTAAGTTCTTATGATATAGATAAAAGTGAATATCACCACAATATTTTTTGTATGAGGGCTTTATTGATAGGTTAAGCAATGTAAGAAATAAAAAATTATGGCATAACAAAGACTGAAATAGAAAATTGTGAATGTATCCCATGGGTTTGCTTGGCATGCCAGTCTCAAAGTTCCAACACTTGACCCCATGGTTAAATAAATAGCATTGGATCATGCAAACCCCAGGACAGGGATTGGTTGAGATGGTGCATGCTACTCATTTGGGATTGGATGTGTGTGCATCTTTTTGGTTGTAGTCCCTTGCCCACAAAGACAGGTTAAAGAGTTCTAGAAAATAATAATAATAATAAATTATATGTTAAAGATCAACACAGGGAATACTTGTATATAGTGTTGAAAATAATATTAGTAATGTATATACACAATTAACAGAAAAATAGTGAGACGTATAATATATTCATGCAATTCAAGATAACTTTTTTACATATGAAAACGCCATACAAGTAAAACAATTTCACTATTATAAAATAAAATGATTACATTGATTTATATTCATCAATTCTCATTTAAACATTTTACTATTCCACACACTTGATTCACAGCTAATTGACACAACAGGTACAAGTCTCTCTTATTTTGTACATTGACTTAGCTCTTCTTAGCTCAATCTTTCAACACAGTAACTTCTCTATAGAAAATTCATACAAACTCAATTTATAAAATCAATTATTAATATGTGAGTGATGAAAAAGTAAAATTATCATTTTTCTCACTCCATAAAGTCATATTATTCGTGTATTGGAGGTGGAGGCTCATTTAAATCTGCACTATATGGCCTCTATTAATAGTGCAAAATCAGGAATTTGTTGCTTAAAATGCTCTAAGAAAATCACTTCAAACTCCTTTAAAATCAACAATCTGATCTACTTCTTGCATTGCAAGATATGTTGCAACTGTGGTTATATACATATATATATATATATATGTATATGTATATGTATATGTATATGTGCGTGCGTGTGTGTGTGTGTGTGTGAACTCTTTGATGATTGTCCAAGTAAGTTGCTTGTCCTTTCCTTTTGAGAACCCCTCTTCGTGGTTGTTTCTCAGCAACAATAAATCATCAAAAAGTTGGCCTACAAATACTCCACAAAACCGCAACCAATCAGCTACAAATTAGCATTCGAATCTTGGCAGTAATTGTTAGGATATTGCTATATGATTCAGAATATTGGAGTATGATTAACATTGAACTCTTTCAACTCTATCCAGTGAGCTATCCAGGTTTTCATCAGCTCTTCACGACTCCACATTGGCTGACTTTCTCAATGAAATCAACCTTTCATGATTCATCCAAACTCCTACACAATAAATCCTATATGCATGAAAAATTAAGAAGTCCCAAGTTCAAATGAGTAACTTCAAGATAGGCATTATTTCATAGTATTGTGCCATGATGTGATGACGAATATATTTTCACAGCTAACAAGTTTGAATTCAACTGAGTTGGACGGGTTAAATTAAAACAAAAAAAAAAAAAAAACAAAAGAACGAAAGAAAGAAAAAGAATGAAAGGAATTACGATCACCAATCAGCTATTTTTCTTCTGTAGCCTGTACTATATATGGAGTCTCATAGGCCACCGAGGGGGTACTAATAATTTAGATTCTATTACACAAATTAATTGATTTAAGAATTTAATTTGTTACGTAGTATTTTTCTCCACACCTAAATGTGAAGAAACTGTCTGGTAATTAATCTATAATGATGAAGATGCTACAATGTTCCTTATCAATATTCTTATGCAAAAATGGTGACCATGTGTTGTTTGTCCCCTCTCTCTTTGGGACAACCAAAAGTGAAAAGGTAAAGGAGAAGAGATTCTTCACACTTAAGTCTTTACCCGTTACATGCTCAATTTAATGCTTAAAATGAGGGCATGGGTGTGAATTATTAGCAAGAGTGACTAATGGGGACTATGCCTAGTTCCAAGATACTTTCTTCCCCCCAAAGCATCCCATCAATCAACCATTAAAAGATTATTAAATAATGCAACTATCTTTTTTCGGAATTAATGAGGATTTGATTCTTGGATAGGGTACTAAATTATTGTCCATTTCAACAATAACGAAATATTTGGTACATGAAAGTATGCCACCATCTAATCGCAACCAAAATTGATGACAAGGAAACAAAGGCGTGCCCAAGTAAAAATGTTTCTTCCCCATGAAGGCTTCCCTAGTGATGATAACTCATGAATGGCTTAGGCACTTTATTGTACCTAATAATTTTATGTATGTTCTTTTAGATGGTAGTAACATGGTATGGCTTGTACAAATCGTATGACACGTGAAAGTGGAAGCAAGAGGATAGGTGGTGTCATGGTTTGTGTTTCAATTTTGATGTGGTACCCAAAAACATCACACGCTCTGTGGTCCTTTCCATAGACAACATATGCATTCACAATAAAGTAGAAAAGTTTAAATCGCCTTATTAAACCCTTTCTCACATTGCTTAGTATTATGTCAAGTGATAATGTAAGATTGATTATTTTAGCTAAATTAATTAAATATTTTTTATTGATTAAAGTCCTTAATTAAATGAAGATCAGTATAAAATTGTAACCAAGGTGTTAGGAATTATTTATAAATCATTCAAATGATTATTATAACCTTTTGTTATTAATTAATTGAATTATTTTCATACTAAAGTTAAATAAAATAAAATAAACATAAACATTTTAAATACTCAAACTCACTAAACATAATTGTTAAAGATCTATTAATCCATGCAATTTTTTTTCTCTATCTTTCAAATGATCATTTGAATTATAATTACACCCAACTAAATCAACATAGCCTTCGTGTTAGGTTTACATTGCATGAAAGCCAAAACCATGATGTGCTCGTTGATCTTTATGGGGTTGGAATGTTTAATTTACTTTTATTTTCTCTATGTGTAGAAGTTGAGATTAAAAATATAATAAGCAAGGGATGGTAACAACGCTGTTAAGCCTCCACATCATCTTGTTAGAGTTAATTCATTGTTTCAAATTTCATACGATGTTGCGACGTAAGAGAAATCTCTTCCCAAACTTCCTCCTAACATAAAAAACATAATGTTACAAACTTGGTTTACTACAATATATAATGACTTGAGGAACAAATGGGATTCTATAAATGAAAAATGACAACTAATGACCCCTTTCAGTTGAAGGCTACAAGCTACGCAGGTCAGCTTAGTTCCTCTTCATTAAGCTGTCATACAGACATGGAGACACAAGAAAGGATAAGAAAACAACAATCACCTAACTGAGCGACATTCATTGTCACACAACTACAACCTTAATTGTCACACAACTACAACCACTATAAGCTAAAAGAAGAAAAGAAATGACAAACCAATACTTGTGTAGATTGAATATATATGCTTCTTCAATCTTTTTCTTGACTAAATAGCATGCTGATGCCACAGCATGCCTTCTTTTCTGTGCTTTCTGCCTATCTTTTGCTGGCGGTCAGAAAGAGATTTTCGAAGGAATTGAAGGCCCTTGATTTTCTGCTGTACCAAAATGAATTATTTTATAGCATTCTGCCAATTATACGTAACATGTTATGCTTCTTGCTGCTGCTGATGCTAAGACCTTGGAACTATCGTGCCAACATAGCCAAATCCCACGATTGTAAAGGTGATCACTTGAAGAAATATGTATATGAAATAGTTGGTCTTTCCATAGAGTACGTCGTACCATCCACATATGAAAAGAACCATTGCGAATCCCAGCTCATGTAGCTGAATTCTGTGAACATAAAGACCATTAAGCCTCAAGACCTAAGGCAATGATTACCAAGCTTCATTTGAAGTATAATTAGTAGTATGTTATTACCTGTCTCCTAGAAACTTAGACAGGGATTTTTTAGGTGCAGTTGATTTGTTGGACTTGTTCTTGAGAGCATCTCCTAGTTTTTCAGTGACAACCCATTCATTAGCCCTTTTGGCTTCCAGCAGGCCGATGAATGTGGCCTTGGTCCGGTGGAAAGACATCACATTCTCAAAGAGCACCCAATAGAACAACAGATGGAATGACCTGAAATTTCAGAGCTTTTGATAAGTAAATGGCAATGCACATTCATAGAACAAAAAATCAAAGTATTTGAAGTAACATGCTTAACTAGACCTTGGTGTTCCTACAGAATTGAGGGTTGTAATGATGCAAGGAATGTAGATGGATCCCCACTTTGGAACCTCCACTTCAGGGACCAGCAGTGTCAATGGCAGGACCACACAATAAAAGAAGAATGTGAACATGTGGGCCATGAGCTTTCGGACAAAGAAGAAGCTATAGATCACATAGAACTTCTTGTAGAGTGAAACTTTCTGCAGCAGCACAGAAATTAAGCACAATGAAAAGGATTGATGCAGTAGTAGTTCAATGAAATTAGAAGCTTTCCTTCATCTGATTAAACTAACCTTGTTGGTGGCAATTTCCCACACCATTTTTTTGAACAAATTGGCAGGCCCACAAGACCACCTGTGCTGCTGGAATCTGAAGGCTTTGAGGGTACTGGGGAGTTCACTTTTTACCTATTGGTAGCACAAATGTTGTAACATGTTTTACTTAGTGTTGAAAAGGGGCTAAATTATCAGAACAAAAAATGGACAATCTTGAAAATAATGTACCTGAAGGTCTCCTAAGTAGAGAAATTTCCAGCCCTTGAGGCCAGCTCGGACAGCAAGATCCATGTCTTCCACAGTGGTTCTGTCTTTCCACCCTCCGGCGTCGTTTATCGCTGCCATTCTCCATATTCCACCAGTCCCTGAGAGATTTCCAGCTTGATAATGTTATAGCCAGTGTTGATATATCTTTAACAGACTAATAATATCCAATTATCTAAGAGGCGCATTGCTTCTAGCAGTACAAATATGTGCAAGGGTGGAAGCGGCCACACATCATTCTAGCATAAATAAATCAGTTAACAGTGTAGTAATCTGACAAGGCATTGTGTTGGCTTACTCACCATTAAAGCCAAAGAAGGCATGAGTGGCTGAACCAACTTCTTGTTCAACTGTAAAGTGATAGTCCAGCGACATTTCCTGCATTCTTGTCAACAAGCATTCATTTGCATTCACTGCAAACGTTTGCCGTATGCTTCAGACAATGAAATCACTGTTACTGATAAAAGTTAAAATGCATACATAATTATGGGGCATCTAATCCCATTAAATATTTAATCAATCCTATATAACTTTGGATATGTAGCTTTCCTGTTTCTCAACGTTTTATTGCACATTAAGCCTAGCATTCATCATAAAAGAACCTATGCCAAAGTTCAATCTTGATTTGTGCAATCCTTCGTCTCTATCCTTCTTCTATCTCTGTATTTTTACTAAAACTGTGAGTTTATAAAGTTGCAACCTTTTACGAAATAAAAAATATGACAACTAAGAACTGAGAAAAAAAAGGACAAACAAAATTGTAAAAAAAAATAAAATGAAGAACCACATTTTCTGGAAAAAAATAAAGGCATATATATATATATATATATCTAAAGACACACGCTGGCCATGATAGGACAATTAATTTGTTCTTCTCATCCATTGGAGACAGACAGATGGAAATAAATTAGAGGCTTTATGTCCCAATCATATGACCAGAAATATAGCAGTTATTTTTTCTGACACCACGTGAGAAGCAGACAAAATAATTGCCACGTCACACCAAAACCACCTTCGGATTTTTTGGAATTACGCCTTTTTTCATTTTTCCTTCTATAAGAAGCGTGCTTATTGCCACCACACATCGTCGGTGTAAAAACTGACACGTCAGTTGAACAAAAGAGCCAGTGGTTTCCACGACTCCACGTGGCGAATCACAATGACAACTATGCCCCCATTTTTGCTGTTGTTTTCTTGGAAGGAAAGGACAAAGGCGTCCCGTGGATTGAATCGGGGGATCCGATTGCTGAACACCGTCAAAAGGTGAGGCCAATTTTGTCATTCCGACAATGTGCTATTTGTTGTTGAATAATTAGTTTTATTATAATTGGAATAAACAATAATATTTTATTGTAATAACAATTATTATTATTATTATTTCCGTGCATTATAAAGCTTGGGTGCCCACAGCTTGCTTCTAGTAAAAGGCAAGGCCAATTTAGTCATTTCCACGATATGCTATTTGTTGTGTTGAATAAACAATGAAAGATATTGTAGTAATAATAATTATAATAATAAATTATATTATTGTAATAATAATACATTATACAATAGGTAATATATTACCAAGATGAAGGTCAACAAAAAGAGTTCCCGGCTAATTGTAATATTAATGACTTTAGCTAAAACTTTTGATAATAATATTACTAGAATTAGTCTTTTTGTTTTTGTTTTTTTTTTTTTCAACGGAGGAGTTACAAGTTTCAACTAATTAAATTTTGTGCTAGTAAAGTGCTTGTTTTTAAAAACATTGACCACCAAATCAATAAATTAAGAAAAAGAACAAGAAATAGTATTACGGTAACGCATAAGTACATTCGTGTTATTGAACATGCACTAACTTTATTATTTTTTAGATACACACACACACACACACATATATATACACACGCACTTTCATTCATTATAGTTATAATTATGAAATTACTAACTATCAAATACTAATGTAATAATACAAAAATTATCATCATCATTGTTATTGGTTCGAAACTTCCATATTAAACGGCACAAGCATAGCGGATAAGGTAGGGTTGGAGATTAAAAAATTGTATTTGTTGGGTGGTAAAGCCGTGATATGTGGTGATTATTAGTAAGAAAAGTGTGGCTCAAAGGGCCCCAGCTGCCCCTCTAAATGTGGAGCAAATCTCCCCAACAAGCAACTACAGCAAGAATTTCATGTGCCCACCTACTCTAATAAACTAATAAATTTATGCTCACCCCATCACTCTGAATCCTGCATATGTTGCATAGCTAACAACGGCCACTAATGCTGCAAATCACCCTTAGGAACACCACCGACACACTATCCTTTCTTCATTGGAAAAATCTTACTTTTGCATTGCTAATACAAATTAATGCAGTGTTTAACTCGTGGGCAACCCAAAGAATGCAACTAATGAAGAAATTAAATGGGTCCGTATGGTTGAGAAGAAAAGCTTACCAAACCTCCAACGAGCTTGCACAAGAGCAATGTCCTGGTTGTGGACAAGGAAAGGGACGGCCCGGTGGAGGAAATCCGAGTCCGGCCGGAAATCGGCGTCGAAGATGGCCACGTACTCGCAGTCTTTGACATAGTCGTGTGTCAAGCCTTCTTTAAGGGCTCCGGCTTTGTAGCCTCCCCTCGTCTCCCTGATTTGGTAACGTATGTTGACGCCTTTGCTCGCCCACCTCAAGCACTCTTTCTCAACCATATCCTATAAAAAAAAAAAAAAGTTTCAAGTGCACCCAATTCAATGTCTTCACTATTACACAAAGGGAATGAGGAATTCATTGAAATGTGGGTTAGGCTAATTATGCATCATTGAGTGCAAAATATCATGGAAAGCGTGAGAATAAGTGCCCCTCTCGCCTCTTGTTAAAAATATTTATAGGAATAACTATGAATACGGCACAAGGTTGGTTGGCTGAGTGTAGATTTGTGGTACTTCCAAACTTTGTTTTATCACTCGCACACCCAAAGTTTGAACCCAATACGTCTTGAATGGAATAATAGATTTTCAACCATTAAGTTGGCTCTTGGAGGTGAGGTCAGGAAACTCTACATCTATCCATTCGGTGATTGAGTGTGTGAATTAGAGGGAGGAAAATCAAGGTCAAATTTAAGCACAATTTCAGTATGTTCCCAGGGGAAAGGCATTTTGAGAGTGAAAAAAGGGGTAATTGAGTAATACCAAAACAGACAACACAAAGGAACTGAATTTTTGACAAGAAACTCTTGGGTCAATTATTCTGTACATATACGGACAAACCTTGATGAAGAGGTCAGTGGAATCATCCAGCACTTGAATTACCAACCTATCAGCAGGCCATGACAGGTTGCATGCTGCACCAATGGAGATCTTGTAAACCTGTCAACCCCAACACCGAAAAATCATCAACAACAACTACCGTCAGCCAATTCAGTTATCACACAAACCCATGCGTGTATGCGTGTGTGAAAAGGTGAAGAATAAAGAAACAACAGAGAGACCTCTTTCTCGTTGAACATGGGGATCTGAATAAGGACCAAGGGGAAGGCAGCGCTCCCCATCTCCAAGTCATCCTTCATGGGCTCCCATTTGTATCTCTTCTCCGGCTTCTTCCAGAAAAGTTTGACCAGAATTATGACAACCCCCATGTAAAGCCTCTCCAAGAACACCATTATCGACATGGCCAAGCAAATGTACACGCAAATTCTCAGCAATGGAACTATCAGTGGGGCTCTGATTAACTCCCACAGAACACCAATTTGCCCCGAAATGTCCGACGTGTATCCCTGGAAATATTCCGGAACGAAACTCTTTGCAGAAATCTCAGCCATTCTTCTTATCCTTCTGCAGTCGAGAAACAGGGGAACTTAACGAAAAACAGGGGATTGGTTGTCTCGATGACTCGACAGATCTGTAGCCACTCCCTTTCCTCTTCCCCAATCGTGCAGAAAACTGAATTAGGCCACGATAATGTATCCCGGATTTGGTAAGAGAAAGTGGACTTATCAGCAGCAATTGTGCTGCAAACCTTGAAGGGCTTAGGATTTAGGCCAATCAACGAGGCGCAGAATCCCAAGCAGCAGTTTGGGTTATGGCCAGCCGACCCTTCTCGTTTCTTTCTATTGCATCATAACAAGAGAGAGAACGAAAAGTACGGCGGCATTGTGAGGAGAGGGGGAGAAAAAGAGAGGACAAGGGAGAGGGGAACGAGTTACAACTCTGTAATGAGGAGTGAGATAGCAATGACGAGGATTTATAGTCAGCGTTAAGAATGATTGGGACTTCCTGTTGGGGATATTGATAAAGCCATTATAATTTATAAATTTTAATTAAATACAAAATCTCATGATATAGATATTTTTGTATTATTTTCCAAATTAGTAAAACCAAATTTGATATTTATATAATATCTATTATTAAATTATCTATAAATTTCTATTATTTTAAAAGAATAGCTTTACTTAGTTATTTACATAAATTGATTGTGAAGAATCGCATTGTCTAATAATTAGAATCCTTCCACTCAAATTTGTTATATTTGGATGCTATTTTTGACTGAGGATGAAAATGTGTGTTTTAAGCGTAAAAAATTTATGGAAAAAAATGTGTTTTTATTTCAACCAGAAGTATAATTGGTATGCGTATTTTGATGGTAAATAAGAAAAGTGAGAAAAAGGGATCATTTAACCGTAGGCAAAGTTTCGTATTTCTTTAAAGGGTATAAATTGGACAACAACAATCACATTAAAGTACTTTTGAAATAAAAGTCAAGAAGGCAAAAAAAAAAAAAACACCTTTCCCTTCGACCGGAGACGATTCCTGCAGTGATGTAGCGGTAAACAATTATTGACGAAATGCCATGCCATGCCAAATGACTTATCCAGCAATGTGGCTTTCTATGATTGCGTGTTCCATGGCTTCAATTCAAGGCACATCACATATGATTGGTCCCATTGATTTTAGGGCACTTGGAATTGCCTAGTGAAAAAGGTCATATTTTAAGGCTGAAATCAAGAGTAAAAATGGAGGCCAAAGAAGATTTGAACTACCATCAAATTTTGGTGTTTTAATAATATATTAGTTATAAATACTTTACCTAATATAAATGTTCATGTAATGATGTAAATAAATGAACATTAAATAAATATTAGAAAATTAGAATTGGAAGAGTTGTGGTTTGCAAGATTCACGTGAGGAAGAGCAAAAGAGGCAAGGCAGACACAGCAGCATCACTTGAAATGGGTTTATTGCCATTGAAAAAAGTGTGGTAACCATGGCGTTGTTTGGTTTTATTTTTAAAGTATGTATTCTTTAAATATGATTTTGAGAAATGGTCACGAAATATAAAATTCATTTGAATTAAGACACACACACACCCCTTTGCAGTTTCGGAAAATGAAAACAAATTCATTGATGGGAACGGCTCCAATAATTAATAAAGGCCGTAAATGAAAATATTGTTTTCAAAGCATGGAAAGTTTGTTTTAATTTACATGGTCAATGCTTTTCGCCCTCAATTATGAGGCTAAGTAAATCATTGCCAATAAATGTGACATGACTGACTTCAATTTGCCCAACTGTTTTATCGTTCCATAAATCATCACGGCATCAAGATTAAGGATTTCAATGGACTAAATTATAAATTGTTTCTTGAATTCAATCCAAATTAAACTCAAGCCCTACAAATTCTTTCGATCTCAAGTTTGTCACTTCACTTGGATTTGAACTTTAGAAAATTGAATTGAATCGAGTTCTGAACTAATTTGAATTTGATTTCATTACACCTCTAATCAAGAGCAAGAGCAAGAGCAACAGCAACGTGTGTTGTAGGCAATAGGTGACTCTCTTCTGTCTCTTATTTATTTTATTTATCACCAACCAAATTGTAAATTACACAAATTATTGACATTTCTTTGTTTTAGACAAATTTTCGTGGATCCCATTAATCTGAATGTAATATCATTTTCATTGAAAAAACATGGTCACCACAACAGATTTTGTTGATCTCAATTTTGTTTTTATATACAATGAGTTAATGAAATCATTTAATTGGTTAAACTTGACCGAGAATTCAACTAAGATTTTCTATGTCCAGATGTCATTTATTCAATGTTTTCGACCCTTTAAATTATGTTATTTAAATATATTACATATTAAAATATTTTTTCTTTTTTCTTTCTTTTGGTTTTACTTTTATTTCCAAATTTATGCGTCGTAAATGACGTTTTCACCCCCGAAAAAAAATGGCATCAAAATATTCGCCGATATGAGGGTTGCTAAGATCAAAAGAAATTTAATGAACGTAATAATATTATTGCATTTCTTTTCAGGTTAATTTTGAGAATTCAGATAATCCCTTTTATTTCGTTAATTCAAATCTTCTATAAAGAAAAATGCAATAACCATTATTATATATATTTAATAAGTTGTATAAAATAATTTGGTTAGGTAAGGAAAAGAAATTTAGACCATTTTTCGCAGCAGTTTTATTTTATAAATGTTTTCCCATTTTGTTCTAATGTTGTCATTAGAATACTTCTCCAAATATTTAATAAAATATAATAAAACTGGACTCCCCATATTTGTATCATATCCTTGGATTCTTGGTTAGACTATTGTAACATGTAGTTTATTTGTTTTAATTATATGTGTTTATCATCGTCCATGAAAACAATAATAACAACAACAATAAATTTGTTTAAAAATAATTTTGTATCTATACTATATTATTATTTGAATAAGGCTTTTCGGTTTTACATATAAAAATATCTTTATTTTAAATTCTCTTACTTTTTTTTTATCCTTTTTTTTATTTTTCTTTTCTTCTAGCTGATTACTTTTTATTTGTATTTTTGCTATCAATTTTTTTTTTTTTTATCTTTTCAAATTCTTTTATCTTTCTTTTTTATGACATTTTTTTATACTTTTAACTTATATCTATACTATATTATCTAATAAATACTGCTTTTAGGTTGTACAACGTAACATTAAATTATTACCTTCATTTAATTTTTTTTATTTTTTCATCCTTTTTCTTCCTCTTTTTTCAACTTATTATTATTATTATTTGTGATTTCTCTCAATTTTTTTTCTATTTTAGTATTTCTATTTTTTTAATTTTGAATAATAACTTTTATACTTTTAAAAATAATTGTATATCTATTATTTAAAATACAATAATTTATAATTTATATATAATCTACACACATGGAGTGTGCAACTTTTATTTGTACCATCTTATTGAGTTAATAATACTTTTTGGTTACATAAAGTTAAATTATACATTTACCCTTATTTAAAATGTTTTACATTTTTCTATTCTTTTCTTTTAACTTATTATTTTAGTTGTATTCTTTTTCAAATTTTTTCTCTTTTCAAATTCGTTTATGCTTTCTTTATTTTATCATTTTAAATTTTTATATACGTTTAATTTTAAGTATTTTTATTTTTATTTAAAATAAAATAATTATATAATTTATAAATAAATTTGTACAACTCTGTGACTTTTATTAGTTTATAATAATCGTCAAAATTGAGTTCACAACTTTAAGAAAAATTAGACTTAGTGTTTGCTGGCAGTTTGTATGGTTTCAGCCCAAAGAATAAATTTGCTCTAAATATATGATATTTGATAAATGAATTTTCTCCCTTTTATATGTGGGTGTATTTAAAATTTAATTATTAAGTTTATTAAAAAAGAACCATTACAGATATATGTAGAGAGACATATATTTACATTTATATATATTAATACTTAAAAAATTAATTATTAGTATAACATTTAATCTATCACATAGATCTATTACATAATTATTAATATTGTGTTAGGTTGCCTTTTGTTTATTAATTGTGTTGATTAATGTAATTTAATTACATTAGCGGAATTTTTAAAAAATAAAAGTTAAAAAGATGTCAAAACTATTAAATATAAGCTTGATATTTTTAAATTGTTGGGTTTCATCTAAATCAGAATTCACTGAAAAAAAGGTGGAAATATCATTTGAAAGTAAATTTTTAAAAAAATATTTTGTTAAATTAACATAGAGACCAAGAGTGGCTATGAAGAGGGTCTCATGCTTTCTATTAAAAAAATTATATTAGTAAAATTGGAACACTTTATGCCTCCACCTAATTTTTAAAAAAAATAAATTTATTAAATGCCAATTTCAAATGATAGTATCAAAATTATAAAATTATGTAAAAAACTTTATAAAAAAGGGAAAAGAAAGAAACAGTTAATTCAAAGATAAAGTGTTAAAAGTAAAAAGGGAGAAACGAAAAATGATAGAAAACTATGAGCATTTTAAGTAATTTATATTCTGACACTTGTAGAATTTACACACTTAATGCATTAAAAATTTTGAAAAAGAAAGAAAATATTTATTAAGAGGATGAAAGATCAGAATGAATAAAAGGTGGACAAGAAAAATAAAATAAATATGAGGGTACTTTAGGAATTTAGTGTGATGACACTCAGAGCTAGTTATTATAGATCCCACACACTTTATTTGGGCACAATTAATGTATGAGCATATAAAATTTAAAATATAATTAATCAAGTATTTAAAGTTTCATCTTATTTATATGTATATTATGAACTATATGTATCAATTCTTTTATAATTTATTATCTAACAAGAATAATCTATTATAAAAATATGTAATTTTATTAGCTCTAATAAAATAGAAATTTTTTACGTTTTAAAATTCTATTAAAATTCTATCAATAAAAATTTAAATAAATAAGAAAAATAAAATAAATAAAAATTGGAAATCATTAAAAGAGATAAAATAAATTATTGGAGTCAAAACTTAAAAATAAATGAAAAAAGTGGTATTTTAATCTTTCTACTTTAACTACAAAATGTAGTTACTCTAAAAAGTCTAACAATAATAAATAATATAAATTTATTGAAGAGAGTATTTTAGAAAATATATTAGAGAGTTTAGCTACAATAAATAATAGAATATTTTGCACAATTGATGCACGGTCAATCCATAATTCAATGTATAAATTATATATGTGTTTTATTTTTTTATAATTTATAATCTAAAAATATATATATTTATGTATAAATAATATAAAGTATTATATAACTTTATTGATGCAGCGAAGTAAACATTTATGAAAACAAAACAAGAACAAAAGCAATAATAAAATTATTGATATTTAAAACAATATTAGAAAATTTAGAAAAATAAAGGGAAAAAATAAGTTAGAAATGAAATAAAAGATAAAAAGAAAGAAAGCAACTTAACCAAAAAACAAAAATGAGAGAGGAGAACATAAAGCAAAAATATTATTGGTAATTTAATTTTATGATAATATATATATATATATATATGCAACAAATAGTATCGAATATTATTGCTGTCATTATTATTAGTGGCATTCCATCCAAGACTGGTGACTTTAACCCTTCCATATTTTTCAGTGCCTCCACAGCATCATCCTTCGTGAATGGATGAGCTAACAATTGGTTCATTTCAACTGACACCCGACTCTATTGGTGCTTCAATGCTAAGTTAACTTGGTGTTGTCCAGGTTTTAAAGGTCCAGGAAAGCTCTCTAAAGTAGTATATCATCATATGCTGCATTAGGGCCTCCTCAGAAATCCATCTGCCCCATTTATCCTTCAATGATTCCACATGGTTGTTCCTTTTTCAAGTAGTGGTGTAGGCATGGAAAAACATTGTGTTTCTGTCCCCTCCCCCCTCAGCCAACTAAAATTGCTTTGCTTCTTTGTCTCGACTTAATCTCTTATGCTCGTTAAATTTTCAGACAGCTCTTCCCATATTGCTTCTTCTTCCTATTTCGAGAGCTTTGTTATTTCATCCCTTCTGATCTCATTTATTCTGTGTTGCAACTCCTTCATTCGCTGTTGCTCCTCCCCGAATTTCCTGACGGCCCAATCAGTCAGTTTTTGTGTAGTCAATCTTATGTATTCCTTGACAAATGCAGGACCTAAGGCATTCTCCCAAGCATGCTGTATGATATCTTCGCAATCTTATGCCGGCCACTTTGCTTCGAACCGGAACAACCTGATTTTCTTAATATTCTAAGCTAAATTCACCTGCATTCCACTAATCAAATTTGGGGAATTATCTAACCAAAAGGGGTTAAGATGATAAGTGATCATATTTGAGAAGAGTTTAGACCACCCTTTGTTGACGCACACTCTATCTAGTCTTCCCCGCATCGTGTTGGGGCTCTCCTTATTATTTGACCAAATAAATCTGTGTCCCACAAATCCAATGTCCATTAATCCCGCTTCCTACAATGCTTTTTTGAAACCTTCTATTGCCAATATTTAACCTGAGATGCCCTGGCCTTTTGCTCTGGGAATGAAATAGCATTGACATTGCCACAACAAAGCCACGATAGCTAAAACTTCGTGTTTAGTGAAATAAGACTCTTCCAAGAATCCTTCCTACAAGTTGCATTGGGGTCGCCATAGAAACTTGTGAACAACCATTTGACTCTATTCTCATCTTCTAAAATAGCGTCAAAAAATTTATGAGAACCCAAACATTTCTAACTGTTGATTTGTCCCACAATAATGCTAGCCCTTCTGAACAACCTGCAGTTGCTACACCTACACAATGAAAATTCTATTTCTATTTAAGACGATTAATAAAAGTAAGTGACTGTTTAGTTTCAAATACAAAAAATAATAGATAGGAGGTATTCCTGAATCATATCACAAACTATCTAAGGGTCCCCAACCCCAAGCAGTTCCACGCCAAGCATTTCATAAATGCCAGCAATGCTACAATGCAACCTCCACTACTGAAAAATTCAGAACCAAAGAAACACAATTCTCTACAAGAAGGATCTGTGGGCTTTTTAGTACATTGCCTGCAACATCAATGGAACTGTCACCCAAATTCCCTTTTCTACTTGTGATGATAGAATTTTTCTTTTTTCTTGGCCTTCCTCTCAATCTTTATATGTTGTGATTAAGGGCCCAAGATTGAACAAACCCATTCCAATTGAAAGGTGCCTTCTTCATTATTATTGGGCTTGTCATACACTCCACACTTGATTATTTAGCACACCCCCCCCCCCCTCAATTAGTCCACCCATATCCATCTTGTGGTTCCAATTAATCCAACCTCAGTGTTAGTTGTTGCATTTTCCAACATGATCTTATCTAAGATCTGATCCTCATTGTAAACGTGATCTGCCAGTTGGGTCTTGGAAAATGCTACTCCATTAGCTTCATCTTCAGTCTCTTCCAAAGCCACATCACCTCTAACTTCTTCTCGCATCGCCAACTTGATGGAATCCTTAGGCCTTACATCTCTGGACTTGATCGTAGCTGCTTGGTAAATGTCCCAATTGAATATGCTAGCTCTCTTCTCGCAGGCACAATGGTACGTAGGTTTCTAGGATTTGATGAGACGAAGTGTTCACCGTTGAGCTGAAGCTTCCGACATCACTTATATTCCTTACTCAGTTTCTAGAATGAATCATTGTCTCTCTCCAACAGGGGCCATATGGTGTGTTATGTCATGGATCCAAGAAATTATCCTCATACCAAAGTAGGCATAACTTCTAAATATGTTGGATCTTCCCACATAGGTAGCAAAAATTCAGGAACCTTCCTAGGTAAACCTAACCAAGTGCTCCTCCCCCACGGATGTTCGGATTTTCAAAATGCACCTCAGTTGTTCACCAATATTCAGCTTAACTCGAAGTTCAAGCATTAGGATACAATTAGCTATAGACGTCCTTGTTTTCCAGCTAAGGAATATTCCAATATTATTTCTAATAAGTTTGGCTACATTTTCATTTAATCTCCCATATGGAAGATCATGCACAAATACATCAAAGGCGCACCAATCTAAGCACACATCATCCAAGCTTTGTCCCTCAAGGACTTTGTTGAAAGCTAAGAGATTTCAATCAAGGTTGATGGACTTCCATATAGAACCTTTTGCTTGTCATGCAAATGATTAAATTGTAGAACGAATCTTTACTCATTAACTCTTTGAACCTGCATTCCTCTAACAGAGTTTAACATGCTATGTAAAGAATTCTTAAGAGCCTCAAAGTTGACTTCTCGATAAGACACAATTTTACCAACAAGTAGCAGGTGGTATAGGGTTCACCCAAAACTAATCCTCAAGCTAGGTAACCCCCCCCCCCAACTCTCTTCTTCTTTCATCAAAACGAAAGCTCGACGAAACAAACTGGATTCATCTTCTATGACTAAACACTTCACACCTATCTAACTCTCGTGCAAAAGAACACCAATACTCTCATGCAAGAGAATGATATCTTAAAAGGGGAGAAAAAAATGAGCATAAATAAAATCTCTTACCTTTGCATCAAGTACAAGTTTTAAGCAACTTTCAATATCCCAACATCTTATCAAATTCTACGTAACCTATTGCTCAACAAAATTTTCTTCTTGTACATATATAATTACTCTCTCTCTCTCTCTCTCTCTCTCTCTCACACACACATATATTATATCCAAAAAACTAATCATTAAGTCTATATATTTTCACATTATTTAATTATTATTTATATTATATATATATATATATATTCAAATAGATCAAACTTTTTATTCCATCAAAATCTTGTAACCAAACATATTACTCATCTTAGCAAAACTTCCACCAAACACTAACACCCAAACCAAGCTTATGATATGAGACTGTCTTTTAGGAGTGGAGGTACCCTTCTAAAGAAAGAAGAACAAAGAAGGAGATATGATTTTGGCTTAAGGTTGTTTATTTCATTATGCCTTAGTGACATTTATATCTCACATGGATACCACATCATTTTCCCACAATCAGTTATAACTAATCATATTCCTTCTTATACATCATTTTTCCTCAATTCATTTACCCATTGCATGTGCTAGTTGTACCACGTATCCATCCTAACATGCTAGTACCTTCCTCGCTCTTGTGGTCCTTTTAGTTCCTTCTTTAATTGTACCTTAAGTTGTGGCATTCGCTTTCCCTTCAAAATAAACCTTGTCCTCAAGGCAAAAATGTGGGTACTGATCTCTAAAATGGGCAAGATCTTCCTAAGTTTCCTAATCTTCACCCTCCTCTACCCATTGCACCAAAACTTAAGGTATTAAGGCACTGCCTTGCATTACTACCCTATGAGCAAGTATCCATTGTGGTAAACATGAGGCATCCTGTCCTACTAATTCTGGGAGTGGATTGTAGGCAGCTGCAGATGGTTATGGATAAGCCCTTAACAAGGACACATGGAATACAAGATGAATCCTTGCTCTAGTGGGTACACGAAATCGATAGGCTACAAGCCCTGTCCTTTCTATTATCTCATATGGCCCGTAGAATTTAGGCAACAGTTTGTGATCAACTCGGCAAGCTAAGGATTGTTATCTATAAGGGTGTAACTTCACATATACCCAAGTCCCCACATGAAAGCAATAATCTTTTAGCTGTTTGTTGGTTTACATCTTCATCCTCTGTTGAGCCTTAGCTAAATTAGCCTTCTGTGCCTTCAACAATGCATCTCTCTCCCCAAACATTTTGTCCATTCTCGTTACTGATGAACAATACAGAATGTAGGAAATCAAGAAAGGGGGTGGACATCTATAGACCGCAGTGAATGGAGACATCCCAATTGAATCATGGTGATTGGTATTATACCATAATTCAGCCCACTTGCAAGGTGTGTTAGCAATAAATGCCTTGAGATATATTTTAAGTATTTGGTTTATTGCCTCTAATTGACCATCAGTTTCTAGATGATGAGTAGTACTCATCCTCAATGCCAAAAGAACTGTTTTGGAATGTGATACCTATCAGAGGAATAAACATGAAAAAACTTGTCCTTTAAGTTTGCTCCAACCACTGTACGTTCCCTAACAAGCTTAGCAAGATGTCACTATGGATATTACAGAATGCTTACCTAAATCTGAGGAAAAAATACCATCATGGTAGTAGTCAACAAGCTCAGCAAAAACAACATTTTTTATTTCTGTTACACCCTTACTTAGCCATTCAGGTAGCCTAAACTTATGTAAATAATATATATATATATATATATATATATATTACATGAAATTGCCTATGTCAATCATCAGTGATAGAGACTAAGTTTTCACTATCGGGTTTTGGAAGATGTTTTTTGAGCAATAGGAATTAAATTGCATCTTAGCACCTCTTATCATCCTTAAACAGATGTTCAGGATAAAAGAGTCAATCAATATCTAGAATGTTATTTGAGATGCATAACAAGATCAAAGTCAAGGTAGTGGGCAAGATGAATACCTTTAGCAAACTAGTCGTATAATACTAATTATCACACCAATTAGCATACTACACCTTTTTAGGTTTTATATGGTAATTCACCTTCGTAATATGGGTTTGATACTAGACTTTCAACATCTAATGAATAAGCTTCAGATTTTATCATGGACCATTGGGTTGCACCCAAGTTATTAAAAAAGAAGTTGCACAGAGCCTAAGATCGCATGAAAACTCAAAATAAATAAAAAGAGGACTGAAAGAAGCTCTGAAGTAAGAGAACAAGTTTAGCTTAAACTGCAACCTTATAGATAGATGTCATGGCAACCCAATCCAACCAAAAATTAGCACTAAGTTCTTTGGATCATACATAATTTTGAAAAAGAGGGGGCAATTGGCATACAAGGTTAAACTGCCAGAGTACTTGCAAATTTACCCAATCTTTCATGTGAACCAACTCAAGAAAGGATTGGACCTAACACTAAATGGATGCAAGAATTACCGCTAGCAGAGAAATCCATATGGAACTAGTGGTTATTTTAGGATAGAAACATGTCAAAAGGGAAAAGGGGAAAAGTCACACAAGTCCGCATTTATTGGTCTAACTTAGACTTGAAGAAAGCCACCTTGGAGGATTATAAAGCCCTCTAGTGGCGTTTTTTGTCTTTTCCGTCCACTAGTCATGGAGAACAAGGACAACCTTAAAAGGGAGGAGATTGTCTCAAAACATCCAAATATAATATCATCAACGCATCAAATAAACAATAAGGATGGATCATAAATTATATTGAAAGTGTTATTAATATATTAAAAAAGGGATATTTTGCAGATCTATCCAAAGATGAGACAAATAACAAAGATAAATATAGAATAAAGTAGCACAAAAGGAAACGGGCACCACATCAAGAGTCAATATTAACTTAGAAGCCAAATCTACAAAAATGGTTACATATTAAGTCAGCAAATAAAGATATCAAGGAAAGGAGTGTAATAATCATCTTTAGTCAACAATAAAACTTATCATTCCCTTCTCCTTCTTTCTATCTCTACTTTATCTCATCTTCCCCATTATTCTCGTATTCCTTTGTATGTTTGTTATTTCCTAAACTTTGCTACCATCACCCAAACCCTTACCAAAATTAGCTCAAAGGTGTAGTAATTGAAGAGGGATTATTACCTTATCATTACCAAAAAAAAGAGGCTTAACAAACTAAAAGCAAGTTTAGAGTAGAAGTATATCAACAAGTGGCTTAAAAAGAAAACTTTTCCAATTAATTGATATATTGGGTTGTATGGAGTAAAAAAAACTAGGTTTGAAGGCGATTAGAGAACCTAGCCATCAACAACTGAAGAAGGGCGACATAAGGTTTTAGCCAAAGAAAGAGAAGAACTAAGGCCACAAAAGAGCAGATCTACAAATCTAAACAAAGAAAGAAGCTATCTAAGTCATGGAGGAAGCTCATGCTGGGATATGCAGTGCTCATTAATTTGGTCCTAAGTTATATTTTTCAAGTAAAAAGGATGGGATACTATTAGCCTACAATGGTTAAAGATTGCATGGACTTTGCTTAGAAATGTTATTCACCAACGCCTTGAAACACTACACCCCACTGTTGCTTCATAGCCATTTGATGAGATGGCAAAGTCATTTGTTAGACAATTGTACATCTTGGCAGCAACTAATTACCACCCAAAATAGGCTGAGGCCATTACCCTCGAAGAAGTGAAAAAGAAAATATTGTTAATTTTATCCAAGTCAACATCATCTCTCACTATGGAGTTTCTTAATACATCACAATTGACAATGGAAACCATTCTTTAATGCTTTAATAGATAAACTTTGTTAGAAATTTGGTTTTAAGTAGAAGAAGTCTTCAATGTATCACACTTCTATCAATGGCCTTGCGAAATCATACAATAAGACTTTGTGCAACTTACTGAAAAAAGAAGTGTCGAAATCAAAAAGAAACTGGTAAAAAAGAATTAGAGAAATTTTATGGGCCTATTAAATTACTTATAAGACACCTACTCAAACAACTCCTTATGTGTTGGTATGTAAAGTGAAGGTTGGGATCCTTGTAATAACAAATTTCATTGTTAAGAATAACTCTGTAGGAAGGCTTAACTGAAGAAAAAAAAAATGTTCATCTATGGCTTGAGGAGTTGGAAGGCCATGATGAGAAAAGATTAGAAGCGCAAATCGCCTTTCCAATGCATTAAGAAATCTCGATCGCACTCTTTCCAAGTTGGTGATTAGGTACTTGTTATAAGAAGACCTATAATCAGCACCCATCAAATCAAATTGGAAATACATTTACTTCTAAATGGGATGAATATGTTGTTGTTAAAGAGGTTTATACAAATGATATTTACAAATTGGTCAACCAAGATGGAATAAGAATTGGTCCAATAAATAGAATGTTCTTAAAGCGATATTACACCTGAAAAAAAAAGGGAAGTTAAAAAAAAAAGAGAGAAAAAACAAAAGAAGCAAAAAATATATATACTCCTTGATATGAGTATAAATTGTCAAACCAAACAAATAGCTACTTATTGCATGAGCTTAAACTGTACATTACTCTTAACCCATATGAATATAAACCATGAACGACGATCCCTTCACAAAACCTCAAGCATTTTAAACTATATTTCAACTTCATCCCTCATTGGGTTATATAGGTAGCTTGGGTATTTTTCAAGTTCTGTTATAAGTTTGTGATAAATTTTACCCTCCTTAACTCATTATGTAAAATCAAGTGAATGCTTCATAATACGAGCATAACTATCTAACAAATTAAAATCAAGTGAAAAATCCTTGATATGAATGTAAATTATCTAATGTATTTGAAATCAAACAAACGCTCCCTGATACGAGCATAAACTATTTAGCATATTTGAAATCAAACAAAAGCTCATGGATACAAGCATAAACTATTGAATAAATTCAAACTGAAAATTCACATTAAGATTGACATCCATGGAAGCTTTGTGGAGTTCATTTTGAAGTTGCCCTTCATGAACTTTGTTTTAAAGTTACCTTCGTAGACTATTTGTTGGCGCCATATTAAAGTTGTCTCTATGAGAACTCCATACTCCTCCTCCAAGTTGCATCCATAGAATCTTCATGGAATTTCTTCAAGCTTAGCTTTCTTAGACTCTAGGAGCTCTCAATCACAATAAAACATGTAATACTTTGTGACAATCACGACAGAGCACACATCACCCTATGAGAAACCTACCAAAGAGCACGCAACACCTTAAGGCGATCACAGCAAAGCAAGCAATCATGGCAGGGCATGAATCACCTAGTGCCAATTATGCTAGGATAAGTAGCAAACTTGAGAAACTCAAACAAGAGCACGCAACACTCTAAGGTAATCATAGCAAAGCAAGCAACCATGGCAGGACACACATCACCCAATGCCAATCAAGCTAAAATAAGTAACAATTTGAGAAACCCGCCGATGAATACGCAACACTCTAAGTCGATCATAGCAAGGCAGGGAATCATGGCAAGACACACATCAACCTGTGCCAATCATGTTAAAATAAATAATAGCTTAAAGCACCCACCAAAGAGCACGTAACACTCTAAGGTGGTCAAGACGGAGCACGAAACACTTCATGGTAATGGCCATAAAGAGCACAACACTGTAAGGTGATCATTACTGAAGCAACGACAATGCAAGAAATTCTAATAAAGCTTTGATGTGAACTCTAATTGTGGCAACGCCAAGGGTGGTGAGAATTTGATTTTGCCTCTCCGAAGATTGTTCCAAGCAGTAGTTCAATTTATGGAACCTAAGAAAAGAGGACCAAAAAAAAAAGATAGTAATAACAAAAGTAAGATGTGATTGTCTAACGTTTGGTCAAATTCTTCTTACACAAGCTAGAATTGAAAGAGAGTTGAGATGACATCGACAATGACCTAAAAGGAAAGGGGAAAAGTTAGATTAGACCATGAAAAAAAAAAGGTGGGTGTAGCATTCAAAAAGAAAGAAGGAGAAGAAAAAGTAAAAAAAGGGGGGGGGGGGGGAGCAAGAAAAAATCAAAGTTGGGCAAGTGTAGTTCCCATGTAAAGCCCTAAAATTTCGTCAAAAAAAAAAAATAAAATTGCAAGGCATCCAAACGTGGTCTTATTTCAAAACCGAAAGCAGCCCCCAAACACGGCCTTCTTTTAGACGCGGACGCTCCTTCCAAGCAGGGCCCTTTCTTCCGTTTTTCCCCCCCTCCAAGGCGCCAAATACGCCCTTTGTCCCTTCAGTAAAAACCGCTCCCAAACTTCTCTGCACCACAACCCGACGAGATTAGAGACGCGGTGGCGACTCCGCGGAGGAGATTTCTGGATGGGCTGATGACAACACCCCGCCAACTGCGACACCACCTCCACCGAGAAGAGCAAAAAAACAAAAAAAATAAAAGATATCTGACCGACTCTGCGGCGACGAACAGAAGCAAAAATTTGGTCACTGGTAGCGTTCACAATGGTGAGCGACGGCGTGAAACAGAGCGACCCGCGAAAGGGGAAACCAACGAAAGGAAAAGTGAAAGAAAGGGGCACGGAAAAATTAGCAAAGAGCAATCAATTTCTTACCTCCGACCGAATTCCCCTGCCCTAGGATGAACTTTGGAATAAGTCGAATGATTTCCCTACAACGGAGAAGAAGGCAAGTTTGCACATTCAGTCCATGTGTTGGAGTACAACCCACATGCCCATCGCAATTAGCCCAGATTTGCGGCAGGCCTACAATTACTATAAATGTCCTAAAAATTGGAGCCGAGGACATCGAGGAACAAAACTCACACTCACCTTTGTTGATGGCGTTTTGGAAATTGTTGTTGTAGCTGCATGTGAATATTGTGCTGGCGAACGAATACTTCATCTATATATAAAGGTGGCGATGTTTAGGAGAACAGAAATCCGTTTTTCAGTTCAATTAAAACCCACTCTTAGTTTGGATGTTTATCTACTTGGCTTTGCTGGGCGTTGCTGCCAAGGAGAGAATTAGTTTGTACACAAATCAAACTTCAAGCCTGTTGCTGGATATGAAGTCCTGACGGTCTGAGTGGTTGAGGCAACTGTCTGTACATGGAGTTTAATACTATCGGATAACCAAAGGAGATAATAGATTTCCATAATGTATTTGAGTAAGTCTGGAGTTGGCGCAGGATTCAAACTTTGTGAAAGATGGAAGGGCCTGACAGTGTTTGAAGATTTGCCTGATTCTAAAACACATGAGAAATTGTGCCAGCACATGGCTGAAATTGGAGACGATTTCTTATGGTATTGTGCATCAAGAGAGTTTCAGTCTAGCCAATGTCGCTGCAGAGAAGATGGCCTTCACAGAGTCACAAGAATTTATGGACTCTCAAATGAAGCTGGACAAGCTTGATGAAATATACCAACTTAGCCCAGTGTTCAAGAGCCCAGTCAAAAGGTTAGCTCCTCCTTTGAATGGCACAAAAATTTTCGGATGGTAAAAAGAGCCGTGGGAAAACATAGGGTCATTTTACAAAGCTCAGACAAAATAAAATATTGAGACTTTATTCGTTCAAACTAAAATTTTCATGATCGAGTATGATTTAATCTTTATAAACACTTAAATTTCATGTACAATCAAATAGTGACATGTGGAAAATGTTATCAAAATATCAATTAAATAAATTCAATGTATATTTTAAGAATTTAAATACATAAACTTTTTAAAATAAATAAACAGATAATTGATATTTTAATTGATAAAACAAATTATGCCAACTGATGAAATCTCATCAGATCATGGGAAATGGTGATTTCTGCAAATTCAAACTTATTGGTTAAATCTCATGATAAGTTTTAAATTGCAGTGGCTAATAGCGTTACGCTATGTCAACATATTGTATAATTAAGTTTTCTTTTATAATTATAAATAGGAGCTAATTACATAAAAAAAGACGGAACAATTTTAGTCTCGTAAAGAATTGAAATCCAAAGAGTTACACAAATTTTCTATACACATTCTTTAGATCTCTAAAGTTGAAGGAAGGTCCATGGCATTCGTCACTAAATTCAAGATGATCTTCACAAAAATTTAACAAATTTTTGTGTTGATTCAAATTGTGGCACTAAACTAGCAAATCAATGTTAATTGAAAATCAACAAACTTAAAAGAGGATCAAGTATAAACTCTTTTTTAAAGAATTATTTAAATTTTAAATTTTGTTTTTAAATGAAGAATCAAATGGTTGAATTTAGAGATTCAAACCCACAAGTCTGTTTGATTCTTTAATTTGTATCAATTGTCTTGTTTCAATAAAATTTAAATATACGAAATTGTCCTACAATGTGCATGTAATAAGAGATTTGTCACATTTTAAGTAAATGAAAAAAAATAATGCAAGGGCAAGATGTTAATTTATTGTGAATGGTGCAATCGAAACTTGGAAATTTAATAATAGAAATTTATGGGTTGCAATAAGATTGTACAAGAAGTATTTTCCACACTTACTAATATCTCAAAACTATATTTAATTTTAAATGTCATAAAAAAATATTAGTGATAATCATGTTGTGGGCCAAAATGTTTGTTAAATAAAATATCAAATAGGTCAACTAATTGAAATTGTTTTATCAACTCTCATGGGTTGAATTGTTTATCCTAAATTTTGATAATTTAATTCCAAACCCATATTTTATCATATGTCATTATTTCTTAAGAAAACAATTAATTAATACGAATAAATTAATTAATTATGCCAATCACTCTAAGTGAACTAGCCTAAATGTTAATCATTAAAATTGACATAAAAGTAGACGGACAAAAAAGGGACATCTGCATGAACATGCTAGTTCCAATTAAACAAAAACATTATTTATTAACTGACAAACAAAGGATCAATTTGGTATATTATTATTATTACCTGACAGAGTGAAAGGGCCTCTCCTAATTTGATTTTGGGCCACAGTAGAGCCTCTTTGGGTTTACTTCACTCTTTTAGGCCCATAAAACATGCTAAATGTTGGGCTTAATAAAAATCATCCATCTATTAAACAATATTACAACCCAAAATTTTTTGCCTACCAAAACGTGGTTTTACGTTCAATAGAGCTACCCTATCATAGAATCTCCCAAAATTGTGCAAATGTCCAATGCATGCCAGTGATAAAATAAACATTTGATGCGTGTAAATAATTGTATAAATGAATAAAAAATGTTTTATATTAATTATAAAATAAGAGATAAACAAAGAATTTCAAAAAAAATAAAAAAAGGTTGTATAAATTATAATTCTGAAAAAAGACCTGAAAGAAAACAAATATATATATAATAAATTTAAATTGAAGGACACCTTATGCTTATGTATATGAACAACATAATAAAATCTATTTTTAATTTCATATCATTTATAAAATTCATATAATGATAAAAAAAAAAGACTAAACTTGAAAAAGGTATATAAAAATTTAAAATTGAGGTAAGTGAATAAAATAAATGACAAATAAGAAGATATATAGTAAAATATATACATAAAGTACTCGTTATGCAACTAAAGTCTACTATATCCTTAATATAGGGAGGGAGGGAGGGAGAGAGAGAGAGTGTGTGTGTGTGGGTGGGTGGGGGAGGGCAGTGGAAGCAACACAAAAGTGATAGTAGAGAAAGAACTCAGTTTCAGACATATATGGCAATGCCCCAGACAGTAAAGGAAGTTTCAATCCCACCCTAACTCACTAGGGCTCCAATGGCCGTGCAAAATTTTTAGACTAACTAAACAGACTCAAATCCAACTCACAGAACATGATGACAATCTAAACAACATTGACACAGCTGATGCGGCCAGAACTACAGCCAAGAAACAAGGGCTACATTTTCGCTTCGAACCTTCACAGAAACAATGTGCTCCATGCACGTACGTCTTCATTCATCAACAATTACCACCTCTTCAGATGAAGATGGAGGGGCTTGCTGAGGAGAAGCACGGCTCGTGCTACTGCCCCCCGCTCTTCCCTCGTCAGCTACCTGTGGATCGGCGGCAGCTGGCTCAGCCTCCTTGCCTTCTCCTACATGCAACGCCTCCCCAGCCTGTGGATCAGCTTCTGGCTCTGCCTCTTGGCCTTCTCCTATACGCACTGCAGCTGCAGATGCGGCTCCAGCTGCCTCAGTTGTAGTTTTCTTAGACTTCTTAGGTTCATTCTTAGGTTCATTCTTAGGTTCAACACTGCGTCGCTGTCTACGTTTCTTCTTGAAATTCTGTTTGAATGTGCCGATGAGAATCTGGAATTTCAAGCATATCAGGCCAATGGCAAGTGTTAGGAAAGGTAAAGAACAGCTTCTTGTTAAAATGTTATGTGTAGAGACAATTTTGAGCTTACTTGAGTTGGCATTGCTGCAATCAGTTTACTTCCTACAGCTCCACCATTGAATTGCCCTTCAGTATTTGCAAACTGAACACTTAAACGGAACGTCTTGTCATTCCCTTCTTCATCATATAAATGGGATCCATTTAGGTATACAATTGTCAAGAAGCCCTGTAGTGCATCGGCAAGTGATGAAAATCCCTTGATCCATATATAGCACAGCATCATGTTCATTGATATTGTAATGTACTTCTGTGTGGAGAACATGCATACCTCATAACAGAGAGTATCACCGGAAGAATCAGGTACGATAATTTCTGCCTGGGAAAGTGCGCCGGAGGCCGAAATGATGCAGAGTGACTTACGAATCACTTCAGAGAATGTCAACATCTTTTCAACAATGTTCTGCACAAACAACTTGTGTTTAAGCACAGCATTGATGCTTCTCCATCAAATATAAAATATGCTAACGAGAAGGAGAACCACAAAAATAAACACCAAATGCAACTTCAATAATGTTTTTGTACCTCTCCTATCTGAACTGTAAGAGTGAAAGGAGTGAAATCTTTTCCAGCTGTCGGATCCCCAGCAATCCCTCCTTTTCAGAATACAAGAGTTAATTAGATGAGAAAAGGGCAAATTCTTGCACATCAACGTCAGAGTGCTTCTTCCAAAAAAAATAAATAATTCAAAAATCTCTATGAGATTCTTTCATGGCTTGTTCAGACTAAATTTTGTCCAAGATTGAATACCAAATTGACATACAATAAACCTTGCTTTAAGAACATTACACATAGGCCCTTTTGAGAGACCTGAAACTTTTCACATTGATTTTCTTGAACACAAAACTAAAGAAAACCTTTACCCCTTTTATCTGAAATCCTTCTTTTGATTCTTTCTGCCTTTCAAAATATTAATAAAACAATTAATTAATCAAATCTTGCATCAAGAAGAAAAATTCTGTGCCTAAACAAAATTAACATTTGCCCACCAAAAAAACAAGAAAATCACAGTATAGTACAGTACAGTACAGTACAGAGAAAAAAGATAGCACCCAATATTAATTTTCTTGAGAAATCTAACAGTAATATATATATATATATATTTATATATATATGTCATGTATCCATCCATGCATAAACCTTAGTGCTTCAACATTAACATAATCCTCATCATCATCATCAACATGAAGAATAATAACAATGACAGTAGACAGAAAGTAACCTAAAGAAGGAGGCAGTCTTTTCCATATGTTGCCCCCTCTGGGCCGCCCTCTTCCCCGCCTTACTGAGGTGGAAGTACTCCCCAGAATCGCCATGAGCTGATCTTGTTGCTGCACCTCTTCCGTCTGCTGTCTTGGCCCGACTCTTTTCCTCGTGACCCGGAAGTCAGCTTCTTGGACGATTGTTTCGACCCATACATCTTCTTCACCGTCGCCAGCACTCTCCAAATTCACCTCCTTTCCAACCGCCGCCTCTGCGGTCTGATCAGGACCTCTCGAAACTTCAGTCTCCGCGGCTGCGGAACCCGTAACGGTGTCCTCTTCATTAGGATTCTCCATTTTCTAGCCTGAAAAACATGAAAAACCTAATGAAAATCTATAGAACAATAACTAGAATGTTCAAGATTGACATATATAAAATATAGCGAGAATGGTTGATTCATGCATGCAAAGATTAAACCGCGGAGACACAAACACAAACTGATGTGTGTATGCGATAACTGGATTGAAGGCAGGCTGAGCATATGAAGAAGAAGAAGAAGAAGAAGAAGAAGCAGGGAGAGGATTCTTCTTGGGGTTCTAGAGCTCTTACTGAATTTTCAGTTGTAAATCAAGAAACCGCTGTTGTTCTGCAGCTGTGGGGGTGTACGTCTTTTTATGGGGGAGGATTTCTTGATCAAATACCAAAAATGCCCCTCTTGATTTTATTTTTGTTTTTTGGGATATTTTGAGAGCTTTAGAAAAAACCATTTTTTACGTGGAATAACTAATAATCATGATATTTGAATATGTGGAGATTAAAGAAAGAAAAAGAATAGGGGTAGTTCTCTCAAAATTAAAGAAATAGTCAATAATTTATTATTTATGTAAAAATAAGGGAAATAATATGCTTTGTAGCAGCCTTTTTTATGTCTATTTTCTATAATTAGTTTTGTTTTCGAGTATATAAATGTACAAAATATACACAAACACAAGATATGTGTGTGTGTGTGTGTGTGTAGTTTGTGCTCTAGAAAAAGGAAAAAAATATGATTAAACTTGTTTTTCTCCTGCTTTTGTATTTCCATTTCTTCAACTAGTTATTATTCTCATGGGTATATCGTAATTATTTGAAAATTAACTAAGGATTAAATATGAAAATTGTCACTCTTTTGGCTTGCATTTTGAATTTAGAATTTCCCCTTTTTTCTTTTTAGATTAAGATCGTATTGATATTATTGTAATCGTTAAATATAACAATAATCTAAAGCTGTAGTCGTAACCGAAAATAATTTAGAATTAAATTCTCATAAATTTGTGGGAACAATGAATTGAATAATGACATTTTGTAATTATATTATCAAGAAACGACAAACTTCGATCAACTTTTTTGTTCCATTTACAGATATACTTAAAATTGAATGCAAATTTATTCCTTCACATATCAAAAATCTACGTTTATCTTTATTTATAAACCAATATTTCAATCATTATAATTTTTATTTTTTATTTTTTATTTTCCTTTCAATTCCGCATGGTTCTCAAAACATACACACCAAAAGACATAAACATAGTCTATCTTTCTTATTGCTAGTAATATTCGGAAAAAAAAAAGTAATTTTTAATATTTTGTATATAATAAATAGATGAGAATATGAGAAATTCCTCACAACCTCCTATTTCAAAAGATGGATCATATATTTGTGCACAGACGTGCGAGCTTGTAACTAAAACGGTAGTAATAATCATGCAAAATCATAAAATAGTTGTAATTATTAAATTTTACATTGTTAGGATTTATTTGTTTTTAACTTTATTTCCACAGAAAATCGTGCGTATTATTCATGCATGAAGATTTTACTTGGTAGTTGCCACAAAATGTCCAAGAAGACTAATGAAAATGCCATGCATGACTGCCTGATGACTTTAAAGTCATGAATTACAATTTCACTAAAAATACGTGTATTTATTTATTTCGATAGTAATTACTTGTTGATATTTGATTATTGTAACTTGTTGCAAGTAATGATTATCGTTTCATGTAAACTGAGATTCAATTATAATGATATATTTTGTTGTTTCAATTAAAAAATCATACGCAACATGATTAATTAGCTATAGTAAATAGGGTTGATTATGAACTCAATTCCTATGAATTAGTATAATTACTTATTATACCCCTCTTTTTTTTTTTTTTTTTACAATTACAAATATTTTCCTAGTGAAATCATATATAAACCATTCATGTTCTTATATTTATGAAAATCAAAGCGTTTAACACCTCGTCATGCAAACTTCTAAATATTGGCCATATAAAAAAAAATTCTTTTAAGAATTTTGTAGTTTACAATAACTTTTGTACATGTTCTGCAAATATATATATTTTAATGAACAGATACATATATTTATAATTTAAAGTATGTTTTAGAAATATAATTTTAAAATAGATATTTGAGCTCCAAAATTATTAAACAGTACTATAAGCTTCAGAGTGGTTATTTTGCAATTTGAAAGTTACAGTTAATAATTCCATTAACTTAAAAGGAAGGTCGTAATTAAATTTAATTAATTACAATAAGAATAAACATATCTATCGATGCAAATATGTGTATATGATATTATATTTATACCACAAACACATGCATTTAAAATTATAGATGTGTGTGTGTGTGTGTGTGTGTGTCTATACTATCTATATACTATATTATAAAGTTTAAATCTATCATAATAACTACTTTTTGGTTATTTAACATGTTTTTACATATACTATTAGTAACTAATTCTAATCATGTCATTTTTCCAGATTTTCTGATTTGTCTTATTTAGTAAATATAAAACAAGTTCCAAAAATAAATTGTTTCCATCAAACGGCTTTTATTCTTTTATACATTGATAATTCTGGCTTGTCATTTCTCTTTTAGGATTTATACATGTGTGTGTGTGTGTGCAAGATGTAGTTATTAAACCATTACAATTTTTTAATTTTCCTTAAGTATAAAATATCATTTTATAATTTTTTTGTATTTTTATTGAAATTAGGTAAAATAAATAATCAGATATTTATGTAGCATCTAGCATTAAACTACCAGTAGATCTTTACTATATTAAAAATATATCTATATAAATTTTGCACAAATGTATAGAGTTTATAGAACTGTTAGCGTGAAATTATACATGAGTAAAATTACCATACAATGCGCCAGGACTAAAGAAATGATGTATGAAATTTGACTTTGAACCAAAATTTAGTCAATATAGAAATGTCATAATATTTCATAGTAATAATTTCATAGAAGTTTGTCTCTTTAGTGTTTTTTAAACAACAAAAACCTAACTAATACAAGACAAATCTTGAATTATATCCAACCTATTCTATTTACAACCCATACATCTATCATCTATGGGAATTTTTGTCGATTATATTATTGAAGATCTATAATCACACAATAGATGGATTTGTTGCTCTAAGAAGTCTCTGTATGGGATACTTTTTACAATTCACTTTACAATTTTCAATAATGAAACATAATTTTCAAAAAATGCCTTACCAAGATGCATATAAACTAATTTTGAATATTGAATAAGTTTACTAATTTTTGAATATTGAATAAGTTTTCATCCCAAGTTTAAATGCAGAAAATAAAAAATAATGCCTAATTTTTTGAAAATATCATATGACATTTTTTTGATAAATAGTTAATACCTCATTGGAACTAAGAGTGTAATCAAGCTAGGTCGATCCTGCGGTCGATCCTGCTCGAGCTCAAAATGTTTTCTAATGGGCTCAAACTCGAGTCGAGTTGCCGATTTCGAGAGCTCAAGCAAAACCATCTAACTCAAACTCGATAGGCTCGATTAGGCAAGTATCGAGTTCAAACTCGAACTTAGTACATTTTAAAAAAAATATTTGCTTGTCACCAGATTCTAATCCCTAACCTTTGAAAAATTAAACTACTATTAAGGTAAGATAAAAAAGAATAAAATTACCAAAATATTCTCCGATCGAATTCAAACCTACCACAACCTACTTAAGCTTGACTTGATTTGGAAGTCGAGTCAAGTCTAACTCAAGCCTAATTTTAATCGAGTCACTCGATCAAGTCAAGCCGAACAGTTTTGTTTGCCAACACCCCTAATTGCAACAATGTCTACTTTGAATTTCGAGGAAAAAATTTTACACACGAACCGCAATCCATTTCCTAGTACAAGTAAAAATGGACAAACCAAAACATGAACGTATAGATGATAAACGTCGTTGTCAATAGGATATATCCAGGTCCAGAAAACACACGTTATTCCCCAAACCCTCAAAATAGGAAATGATCTGTTTTTCGCCTTTTTTTTTTTTGTTTTTTGGCTTCACTTATTGGTTAACCACTTCCAGCAATGATACAAAAATGAAAAATCAGAATACGTGAAAAATGGTGAGTAGAAACTTCTATTCCTTATCGTCCAGGTGTCCAAAGAGTTTTTCCCAGTGAACTCTGGCTTCCTTTGGAGACCGAAAAGACCATATATGGGGCTTCTTTGTCTCTCGGCTTTCTAAAATCTCCTGCATACAGGAATGTGTACGGTTATTCAGTAGAGGTGCTACAGGAAAGTATCGGCTGTCTCATTCCGGGTGAAAATTAGAAGGAGCACAAAAGCTGTTAAAACGATAAAAGAACTACGCTATTGTGGAGTCGATAGTTGTTCAATCATTGCTCTTTCCTCCTAAATCCCTCTCTTATGTTAACCCAAGCTCCCCGCTATAAGTAAAGCCCGCCACCTCCACGACAACATCTCATTCACATGTTCAACCAACAAAACCAAAACCTGATTCGTAAAGCACAAAAACTTGCACACCTCAAAAATAATTCTCTGAACTACGTTAACTCTAGCGAAAGGCAATGCACAGAACAGTTAAGGAAAAACACACTAAGCAAGCCAGTTTCAGAGACGCACCTCGACTTCGGAAGCTCTTTTGGTTTTGAGACTCAAACAATCATAAAGAGCAGTCCACTTTCCAGAACAGTTGTCAAGGACACCAAGCCTATAGTATTGCTGCATCTGATGGACTGGAGCTGCCACGATATCAAATCCACCAGTTAACGGTCACTGACCCAATAGTAGATATTCGACGCAACCTTATATCAAACACTTGGTGTGCACAAGTACCAATCTTGCTCGCCCCACCCACTAACCTATTCTCAAGCATGTGCCTCGGGCAAGAAAAAACAGCATTTTCTGGTATGTAGACAAACATGAGAACTCCCCCAACGCTCAATTTTACTAAATTCTGATCGATCAATTAATGAAGTTACAAGTGCGGTTTTAATAACAATAATACAATCTCAATCAAAGCATTATTCTCGTGGTAGGAAGAAGGCAAAACGAAGGAAAGTTTGGGGCACGTACAATAGCAAAACCAGAGCGCATCGAAATATTTGGTGCACGATAATCGGCGCCTCGGTTCGGCGGCTTCTTCCTGTTCCGTGCTCATGGTCCTCCTTTCAAAATGCTAAACTTACGGCGAGCGCCAATAAAATGACTAATATTACTATGATACCCCCGAAAGTAAGCGGGCAAAATCTGACGGTTACCTTTTGTTTTTAAAATTTAGTATGTAAATTTACATGTTTTTATCTAAAATTTTGTAAGTATAAGAAATAGAAAGAAATAAAATTTAAAAATTATAATAATTGAATATATATTTTTAAATTTTAAAATATAAAAACAAATATAGTCAACTTTTCTATCATAAGCCACTTAAGAAGTTCAAGTGGGTTTGGTAAGCCCATGAGCTGACTTATTTGAATGAATTTGGTGGAATGAACTCTATTAACTAGCGTTTAGGGATGTCAAGAGGCCAATAATGGGATGAGAGGTGCATCCCTTACATAAATACGTTCAAATTTGATGTATTAATTAATCACATACAAATAGCAAAAATATAACATATTTGTTACATTACTATATTTAAAATAATTTTAAGGAAGGATATATTTGTTATATTAGTATGTTTAATGTGACAAAATTTAATTTTTTTTTATAAAATAATAATAAAAAAGAGATTTTTCTTGTTAAACTTCACATTAAAATAAAAGAATTAATGTGGATGTGATAACAATTCTCACACAGATGAGTGGGTATAAAATAAATAAATAACTTGTATTCAATCTATATATTCAATTTTAAAATAATAAATATAAAAAAAATGAGTGTACTAAATCTATTTACCATGAATAAAATAAATAGAATAATAAATCATTAATTATTTTAAAGTTATGTAAATTAAAAATAAAGACTAAAACATTTATCCGGTTAGTATATTACAAAAATCAAGAAAATTAGGTAAAAATTAGAGTTGGAGAAAGAGTATTGTGATGAATTTGATTTTGTTTTACTTTAAATTTTTTTATTGTAAAGAAAAATATTAAATTTTGTGACAAGATTTATATTTTATCAAAATGTTATAATTTATTATATTTAAAACAATATATACCCGTGTGTGTGTGTGTGTGTGTGTGTTAACTTAAGCAAGATGTGGAGCGAGGGTAAATTCACCCTTCTCCTTCCTCACTTTGAAGCAGAGAAAAAACTATTACTCCCGCTCTCTCGTCAACTTCACCCCACCATCACGCCATTTCTTCTTCTATAGGGCCAGTGTCCATACCTATCCGTGCCCATTGTGGTCCCCATTATTAACAGAGTTGAAGTAGGTGAAAAATTGAATAGAAGTAGTTGACAATTAATTCCAATTATTAGATTTAATCAATCTTAGTTGTTTATTACTATAAATAACTAGTATAAATAGGGGATTGGTCATTTGCTACAACAAAATTAGAAAATAATTAAAAGTGAAGAAGTTGGTTTGAATGATAATCTTGTAAACGAGTTTTTGAAAAAATACACTAATTTATATTAGAGATGATCCTCCAATAAAATTTAGAAAGATATTGTATTATAATTCAAGAGAGCATTAACTCCTCATAAAGAAGGTGAAGAAGTTGATTTGAATGGTAATCCTGTAAACAAGTTTTTGAAAAAATACACTAATTTGTATTAGAGACGATCCTCCAATAAAATTTAGAAAGATATTATATTATAATTCAAGAGAGTATTAACTCCTCGTAAGGAATGTGAGAATTGTTGTCGTAACTTATTTTGTATAAAGTTTTGTTAAGTGAAATTCTACTTGTGTTCCATTTTATTTACACTAAATACTCAGATTCTATTGCCAAAATTTTCAACAAGTAGAATAGAGTCGAAATTCTGGTACGTTTGTATTTTAGTTTAGATGGAAGAAACTACTAACATTGTAATTAAATTAACTCCCATTAGTTATGTTATTTGTAAGCCCCATGTGGAGGAACCCCTAATAATTAAACATCATTGAATCCTATATTAGATGATCAAATTAATCGGTAAATCTGAGGCTGATTGGAAGAAAGTACGATAGAAATGAAATTAGGTACTAAGATATTGTGCTAGTAAACCAGCTTTGATCCTGCTTAATGTTTTTGTTATTTTGTTTAAATTTTGACATGTACTTTTAAGTGTGTGTGAAAGAAAAATGGATAATTTTTTTAAAAGTATAATGATTAAAATATGTATTTTTATTTAGTAAAATCAAAAATGAACAAAGCCTTTATACTTTAGATCTTAAATTTTAGAAATAATGTGAAAGAAAGAATGCAAAAGAAAGACATTTTTTTTTCCCATGATTAACACGGGTTGAAGTGTGTATATTTTGATACAATGAAATAAAGAGAATAAGAGATCAAAATATAGTCTATATATTTGAGAATTTTAATAATAGAAAAGGGTTATTAAAAGTAAAAATAATATTAAAATATTTAGAAAGCAGAGAAAAAGGAAATTTAGAAGTGAGAGTTGTGGTGAAGAAATAATTGTAGAAAATAGGCAAAAAAAAAATGCAAAATCAACATTTAGAAGAGAGAAAAAAAACATTATTCCTATAATTTATCACTAAAGATTAAGGACATGACTGATATGTATGATGAATGAAATAATTAAGATGGGAATAGAATAAATATCATATATGTTAACTCATGATTGGTGTGTACAGAGAATAAGAAATGAATACAATTGTTTTTTAGAATATCATTCCCATAATTGATAAATAAAAATGAATGTATAAATACTATAAACTTACATACAATGACAAAATTATTTTTAAACGATAAATTTAATATAATTGTTCATGAAAAATTTAATCGATACTTATATTTATTACAAAAAAAAAGTTGATATAGAATAGCAAATAAAGATGAAAAATTGCATCATTCAAAAAGAAGGTAGGAAAAAAATATAAATAAAACTATAATTATGGTGGATATGATTTTGTTTTGTGTTGACACAGAATTTTTATAAAAAACAAATGCATGCTTGACTGTATAAATATTATTTACATTACGTATCAAATAAAGGATAAAGAATGGAATTTAAAAAAAAAAATGAAGGAGAATATTAAAGAAAAAGTAGAATAAATCAAATTTTAAAAATACTCAATGTCTATGCATATAAATAAAATAATAATAACAACAATTTTTACATATAAATTTTGTTCCATTTACGTAATTCATAAGATGATATAAAAGAAAAAAATTGATAAATAGAAAGTATAGAATAAATATAAATTTAGAAAAGTAAAATAAATAAACAAAAATTTTGGAAGTATAGTAAAAAAATATATAAACATTTAAGAGTATTTTAATAATTTTATATTGTACAATCATAGTAGATTGTAAAATGATAAATTCGTCAAGAAGAAGTATAAATTTATTCTTGATAAATTAGTAACACATAAACTTATGATGCTTAAAGAAAATGGTGATTGCTATATTATTGAGAATCAATATTTTTAGAAATGAATATTCCTATATAAAAATTATACTAACCATATAATTTAGAATATAGTTAAAAATATTTATTCCATTCTCAATTCATTCTTGTATGCTAGTTACGCCTAAAGCAATTACTGTAAAGTATGAACCCCTTTTGCCTAATAAATAATATATTATTAACTCATATACACTGCATGTATGAATATTTTGAATTATATGCATATGTATTTTTATTATCTAATATTAGTCATAAATTTAATAATGACAATCATTTAAACTATATTAAATATTTACATAAAATGAGAAAAAAATTTTGAAGAGAAAAAATTAAGAATTGAGAAATAAAAAATTAGTTAAAAAGATATAAAAAAGAAAAAGATATATAAAATGGAGGAAAGAAAGTAAAAATTAAATAATGGGAAGACATTTTTTTTATTTTATATTTTAAATGCCAAAATCTAATTACCGTAGGGAGCTTAATCATAATAAATATTATAGACCAATAAAAATAACATACTCTATGTGCATACCCAATTATTAAAAATTTAATTAAATTCGTGAATTACAGAATTTTGCTAACAAAAATAAACTTATTCATAAATTAAAACTATATTAAAATCTAAAAAATGAGAGAGCAAAACAAAGGAATTTGGAGACGAGAGAGTCTATAAAGAAATATTAATTGAGAGGAAAAATAATAGAAGGATTAAAAGAGACAAGAAAATTTAGAGTTAGTTTAATATGTTAACATTGTAACAAAAAAATAACTATTGTGAAGTATTAATTCCTTACTCTTAGTAAGATGAGGCGCAGGTGTGTATTGCAATTTATGATTAAAGACAATTCAAGTAAGGAAGGTCATTTTCGAAAAGATTAAAAATAATATAAATATCTATAATAAATTGTAAATGCGAGACAAGCGTATAAATAAACACATTTAATTATATTTGAGTGTAAATTTAATTAGAATAAAAATTTAGAAACAGTACAATTGTATAGATGAAACAAAAGAGACAGAGAGAAACAGAGACTATGTTTGTTTTGATTTTTTAGTGTGTTTTTTAAGTGTATTTTTTTGAAAAAGTGTGTAAAAGTAAGAAAGATATAAATAAAATTTAAAAAGTGTAATGATTGCAATGTGTGTTTTTTAAGTGCATGAATAAAAACAAACATTACTAGAGTTATTTTAAAAGATATTATGCCTATAATTTTAAATATTTATGCCATAGCTTCCACACGAAGCTTTTAATTTTTGTCAGATACAAGAACACGATAAATTTTTTCATAAATTCACAATAAAAGGGTAGAAAAATTTGTTATACACACAATTCTAAAGCTCGACTATAAGAGTATCAAATAAATATTCTACATTGCTTATATAACAAAATAAAAAAAGACATTTATCAATAAATGTAGAGTTCAAATCTCATTAAAATTGAGAGTTTAATTGAACAATATAATTTAAATAAAATATTCAAAAATAAATCAGCAATAACAATTGGCGGGGAACACTAAATCAACTACAAATTTCGTTCCCGCCGTTTCCCAACAGCACTCACCACGTTAGACTCTGCTATTAAAAAGAAAGGAAAATAAAGATCATAAAATAAAGAGGATAAACGAGAGCACATGCAATCGGCCCGTGCTGACCCGACCCAGTGGGTCGACTCAGCATCCCTCTTGCTCAAATTAAACTCGTCCTAAAATTTTTGATTCACCCTTTACAAATTATAAATAATTTAAAATTATTTAGTTTTTGATATTTTGTAGAGAATATTAAAAGCTAACTGGGTGGATTGTGGATATATTTCCACGTGTAATTTGGATTTTTTTTTGAGTTAGATTTGCAATTCAAGTTTTATATTTTTATAATAATAGTAATAATTATAATACAATATTTCATATAGTTTAAATTTACTATTTTTGATATTTTTAAGAAATATTCATAAATTATTTATTTATTTATTTATTGATAATATAAAGTAGGGTACTTTAAAAAATTATCACATAATTGATGAATATATTTTAAATAGTATGACATTTTAACGTTAAATTGATAATTTGAATTTGATTTTTTAGAAATTAACATTAGTACTTTCCTCTATCTGAAAATTAATATTTTCAGAATGTTTTAATTTTTAAATTTTTTATGTCTTGTTTTTTACATATAAAAAGTTTTTAAGGAGATCCTAATTTTCAATTGATATTTTTAAACAATAATATTATGAAAACATGCAAAAAAAATTTATAAATAAATCGTATCTTCAAATTTACAAATTTTATAAATTTGAGTAGACAAGAAATATGATTGAAGAATATCCAAATAAACCTAATCCCCTAAAAAATAAGAAAAAGGAAAAGTATAAGAAAATTGAACCAACAAAACTGAAAAAATATGCAATAATACACAGAAAAAGACAATCCAAAAATATTTGAAGTTGCATTTGACTCGGACGAGTTCCGCGTCGACTCAAATAGTAATTTAACTCCTACGATGCAGAGAATCTACCAACGCAATACAGGTGAGCGTGGCGAAGCCTTTGGCTAGGGCTCTTTCCCATTATCACACATCACATCACCTTACGCCTATATCCCCAACTCGAATTTCTCTCCCTTTTCTCCCGATTCTTCTTCAATGGCGGCGTTTCGTTTCTAGATTGACAAGAGGCTACTGTCCATTCATTTAACGGGTTCATCGTTATCTGTATTTTATTGTCGTTTCGCATAAACGCGCAACAAGGCCCAAACCCTAAGATTGATTGCATCGCCATCGGAATCCGATCGAATACGGGTAAGTTACTGCGTCTCTTGCCGTTTGATTTTGCATCGACGTTTTCATTTCGATCTAAAATTGAACTTCGACTACCGTCCACTGCCTTTTTCTTGCTTTTTCTTTCAATTTTGATTTTATTGCTACTTGTAATGGGATGTGAAGGTGCTGAGAATTGTGTTGGTTGAATGTGATAGGTATGGTGAGAGTGAGTACTGTATGTTACTGAAATATTCGCATAAAGAGGAGCTGAAATGCGGGATTAGATTTAGAGTTTTGGGAATTAAGTTACCGTTGGTGGTGGAATGGAGGCTGCTGTGGTTGGACCTCAGAAGCGCCGGGGGAGAAAACGGAAGATAGATGTACAGAATGCGGCTGTGGATTGCGATGGCAAAAGGAGGGCGCTGGAGACTAGATCTTTAAAGCTCGTGGGGAGATATGTGAGAAAAGAGTTTCCAGCCAGTGGGATGTACCTGGGAAAAATTGTATCATATGATTCAGGTTTGTATAGGATAAACTATGAGGATGGGGATTCTGAGGATCTCAATAGTGGTGAAGTTAAGGTGTTTTTGGTTGAAGATGGCGATTTAATTGGCGAATGGTCTGACAGGAAAGAGAAGTTGGACAAGTTATTGTTAGATAAAGAATTAAACAAAAAGTTTTTGAAAGTTGAGGACACTCCGGAGCTGGCAAATGTCAATCACGTTGATTCATCAGTGTTGGGTGACTGGAACAATGGTGGAGCTGGTGCTAATGAAGAAGTAGAGGTTCATGATGGAGGCAACGATGATGTTGATGCTGATTCTTCTAGTGATTCATGTGAGGATACTCGAGAGGTGGATGCCAGTCTTGACATGGAAGATACACTTATTCCACCACCCAAATTACCTCCTTCTTCTGGGCATATTGGTGTTCCGGAGGAGTTTGTTTCTCACCTTCTGTCTGTACTTAGTTTCTTGCGTTCATTTAGTGTCCCGGTGTTTCTTTACCCCTTTGGACTAGATGATTTTGTGGGGGCACTCAATTGTTCCATTGCAAACACATTGTTGGACTCAGTACACGTTGCTCTGTTGCGTGTTCTGCAGCGCCGCATTGAGAAGCTCTCATCTGATGGTTCAGAGCTTGCAGTAAAATGCATGAGGTATGTCACTAAAAAATTTGCTATACTCTAAATTTCTTTCACGGGTTAATTTTGCTGTTATTTTATTCATTTTGATGTCTTCAAGTGCATTCTTTTTACTTTATTCTGGTGGGATGGAAAGAATGTGGAAATTGAAATGCAGGCCGTTTTTTCCATATCAGTTTGTGACAAATAAAATATTGAAATTACACTATAAGCTATTCAATGTTTTTTGGAATGATTGTTTTTGCAACAGTTGTTTTGATCAATTGGTCATTGTCAATTAATGTTTGGGTGTGTGATTCCCTCCAGGTGTCAGTAATTTTCTGGCATTAACTTTTAGTTGCTGCACATCAAGGTTCTTGCTCTTTTTTGCTTGTAGGTGCCTGGATTGGAGCTTGCTTGACACCATAACTTGGCCAGTCTACTTGGCCCATTATCTAATGGTGATGCATTGTGCGAATGGACCCGACTGGAAAGGATTCTATGTCCATTCAGCGGAGAGAGATTATTACACTTTACCAGCTGGTAAGAAATTGATAATTTTGCAGGTTTTGTGTGATGATATTCTGGATTCTGAAGAGCTAAGAGCAGAAATGGACACACGTGTGGTATCAGAAGTAGGAATAGACATTGACACAAGCATGATGGTCGCGCCTACTGTCGAATTTAATAGCTTCCATCCTAGATATGCCAAAATTTCTGCATCCATGGACAGAGCGGCAGTGCAGAGTGTTGCAGGGCATCATGTGATAAATGCTTCGCTGGGTAGTCATTCTTCTCAGATAGGTGGACCACTTGGGAGTTCTGTTGATGAGGATGGTAATGGTGATGAATGCCGCATTTGTGGCATGGATGGATTGCTGCTTTGCTGTGACGGCTGCCCATCATCATACCACTCAAGATGTATAGGACTGAACAAGATGCACATGCCAGAGGGTTCATGGTATTGCCCTGAGTGTAAAACAAATTCTACCGAGCCTGAAATTTTGCGGGGGACAACTTTACGGGGAGGACATAGTTTTGGTGTTGATCCATTTGAACAAGTCTTTGTGGCAACTTTTGACCATTTGCTTGTGTATGTTTCTAACTCTGACTAGTCTCATATCTCTGTTTTCTTACATTTTATTCTTTCTGCTTGCACCGAGATGTATGCATGAATTGGTGCTCATTCTGTCCTTACCATATGACTGGCTTTTCCAAGTGCCTTCATGTAATGTTGATATTTTTCAACTTTACTAATTACAGCTTGATCTTTCTTGCAATTTTTTGGCAGATTGAAAGCCTCAATTAACTCAGAAAATTGTCTGAGATACTACAGAAGGCATGACATTCCTAAAGTTCTTCATTCCCTTTATCTAAAACAAGAGCATATTGCTATATATTCAGAAATATGCAGAGGGATCATGCAGTATTGGGAACTACCTAAAGATGTTTTACCTTTTGGTGAGATGCCTGAAGTTTGTGTACAGTTAACAAATGGAAATGGTGACGGCCAATGCACCACTCCTTTTGATAATTTGTTGCAGAAATCAGTCATGGAGACAAAAGAGGTTGAGAACGCTGCTAGTTGTGTCAACAGCATTAGTGCAGTAGATTTAGCTACCTCAAATCTTACAAACTGCAGCCAGGAACCTCTTTCACGTGTGAACTCTTTGGATACAGTAACCAAAACTGATCATCTGAAAAACATAGATTCTACCAGAATACGTTCTAGTCTTATTATGAGCACCGCATTGGTTGAACCTACGTCATTGAGTGGTTTACTTGTCCAGCCTGCTGATATCAATGAGTTGAGCCACCAAAGCACTTCAAGTGTGACAGAAACTGCTTTTAACACAGCAAGCAATGGCAATGTTTTTGGCATTGACCCTGTGAATGGTCCTTCTCAAGAAGCTAAATTGTCTCTTGCATGCCTGGACCTTAATGGTGAGGTTGACAAGAAGTCTTCTGAAGACTCATATGATGGTTGCTCATACATGGGTTCTTCCTTCAAAACAACTGGCTATGTAAATAATTATTTGCATGGAGATATTGCTGCATCTGCAGCTGCTAATTTAGCCATTCTTTCATCTGAAGAAAATCAAGTTCCTGATTCTCGATCATATGGTTGCCGAAAAGTTATGTCTGAGAATGTTTCACTTCAGGTAAAAGCATTCTCTTTGGCGGCTATGCGATTTTTCTGGCCAAATGCAGAAAAGAAACCTTTTGAAGTACCAAGGGAAAGGTGTAGCTGGTGCTTTTCTTGTAAGGCTTCTGTATCTAGCAAGAGAGGATGCTTGTTAAATGCAGCGACTTCTAATGCCACCAGAGGGGCTGTGAAAGTACCCACTGGTATTCGTTCTTTGAAGAATGGGGATGGGAGGCTTCACAGCATTGCAGCATACATTTTGTTTATGGAGGAGAGCTTAAGTGGTTTACTTGTTGGTCCCTTTCTTAATGATACTTTTAGGAAAAGATGGCGTAAACTAGTTGAACAGGCTACTACATGCAGTGCAATAAAGATCCTCCTGCTTGAAGTAAGAACTTTTATTAGTTGGTGGTACTTTCATCTCCGACTCTATGACCAAAGTACTGATAATTCTGTATGGGATTTTTAGTCGGTAGACTGTTTCACATGTCCGGCGACTTATTTTCATTTGTGTAGCATGCATCTATGCTTTTCCTTGATTTTACTTTTTTAAATTCTGTTTACTGCATCTCGGTTGCAAGAATTGAGCAAATTGAAACATATTTGTTATTTATTGGTTTTGAAGATGGTGCTCCCACCCTTTTTTTGCCAATAGCCATTTACTGAGCCAGTGACGCTCTTTATGTTTGTTTAAAATTGTATGATTCTTAGTTTATAACACTTTCTGCATTTACAGCTTGAGGAGAACATACGCACTGTTGCCCTTTCCGGAGATTGGATGAAGCTTGTTGATAGTTGTTCAACTCAGTCTTCCACTTCTCAGATTGCAGCAAATGCTGCTGGATCAACTCAGAAGCGTAGACCAGGGAGGCGTGGTCGGAAACCTTCTGCTGTGGTGGAGGTCGCTAGTGATGATTACCAAGATATGTTGACTGATTTCACTTGGTGGAGAGGAGGTACATTGTCGAAGCTTATGTTCCAAAGAGGGATTCTTCCTTGTTCAATGATTAGAAAAGCAGCCCGTGAAGGTAATGCACACAAGCTCTCTTCTTTGTGTTTTGCAGTGAAGTTCCTTGTTTAATGAAGGTGTTGTGTGCTTTTCTGTTTGATTTTTGTTATATTTTTGAAATTATATTAATCACAAGTTACAATCCTTGCAGGTGGTTCAAAAAAGATACCTGGAATATATTATGTTGAAGGACTTGGGTCTCCCAAAATTAGTAGGCAGCTTATCTGGCGGTCAGCAGTTGAAATGAGTAGTAACACGACACAACTTGCACTTCAGGTGCATTTTGGCTTATTTTACATTGCACTTATATGTTATTACCTATAGCTTGGTTAATACTGGTGGGCACGCACTTCAGGCATCAATTATATTCTGTGATATTTTATTGTACTTTCCTAATACAACCAAGTGCATGCACCAGGTTAGATACCTTGATATTCATTTGAGATGGAGTGATCTGGTTCGTCCAGAACAGACCCCTATTGATGGAAAAGGAGCTGAAACAGAAGCTTCTGCTTTTAGAAATGCATTCATTTGTGATAAGAAAATTGTGGACCGTGAAATTAGATACTGCATTGTTTTCAGTGGTCAGAAGCACCTGCCTTCTCGTGTCGTGAAAAATATAGCAGAAGTAGAGCAAATTCTGGATGATGGAAAGGAAAGATACTGGTTTTCTGAGACACGTGTCCCTTTATATCTGATTAGAGAATATGAAGAAAAAGTGGAGAAAAACAAGCACGCGGATGTGTTGTCCAAACTGCAGAAGAGGCAGTGGAAGGCTTCCTGCAAAAACATATTCTTCTATCTCTGGAGGAAACATGATAACACTGTCAAGAGTTATTGTTGTTCTTGTCATGAAGATGTCTTGCATAGGTATTATCCTAAACATTTATTTTTTAATTTTTTTCTCCTGGCTTGATCACTCTTTTCTTCTTCCATTACAGTCTAAACTTTCGATGTTTTGATGTTCAGGAAAGCCGTCAAGTGCAGTGCTTGCCAAGGTATTGTGATAAACCTATCTGGTTCTGCCAATTATTTTCTCTTTAAAAGTTTTTAAAGTGATAAAAATAAACTTGCTTCTGACATTTTGCCAATTTACCCTGTGCTAGTTTTAGTCATAAGCAAATACCTTTTTGTGTTGTAAAACGGGCAAACTTGTCCTCAAGTGTTCTATTCTATAATTGGCAGACTCTGTCCACACCCTCCAAACCCTCCATTTGTAATTGCCATCAAGACAGATGTAAATTATTGTGTTTGCAATGATTGTCATTTTCTATAACTTAAGTGTAAATTGCAGTTCATAAATTATACGGGGGTGTGACTTTCCATTTCCCTCCACTTGTTCTATTCCGGTTTAATCTTTCCTTAAATATTTATGCCCTATTCAGGTAATATGTCACTCTTCCCATGAGGTTTTATACTGATCACTTGTTGGATCCCTGGGAGCATGGTACTGTACTGCCGTTTGACTTTGAGCTAATAGCATCTGTTGCTATGAGTAGGCTGAATGCTAGTAATAGGTTTATCAATATGATAAGCAAGTTTTTTAGAATTTGGGTTAGATGAAGCACTTAAATTCCATGCTTTGTCTCTACCTGATTTGAGCTTGAAGTGTATTAAGGAGCACCAATTAGTGCTGCATCCCTGTGCCCATGTGAAAATTCAAGCTATTGCAAGCCATCTGCCAAGTCTACAGTTATTTTTTATATTCTAACTTTTGCCCTTGATACGAACTTTATCTTAATTTGCATTCCGATTAAGGTGGCATGTATTAGCATGTGTCTCTTGGATTCATAGGAAAATAAACTATTGGCTGGACAGGACAGATGGCTCACCTTTTGTGTCTATTTCTAGAGATACTAGCTTCCACACCGTGCATGGATTATAGAAAGCTATGCACAAATTGTGGTAGCTCTACTTGAATATGGATGAAGATGCAAGATATGGTGAATCACTGAAGCACTTGTGACCTTCTTGTATTCTGTTCTATACGAGTTAATTACAACTGGATCAAGTAACATTAGTTGTGCAATTAATTGCAGATGTAGAGAATGCTGCACCCAAATTGTCAAAGTTAGCATAGTCCACCCATCACATTTACAAGTTGCAAAGTAGCTTGGAAATATTTTCAACAGGAATTTTAGCCCCAAAATTGCATCATGTTTGTCCTGTTTTGACTCTGTAACAGATCCTCTTATTTATCACATTTAGTCTCCTTTGGACATCATCTTGTTTCATTATCACATGTTAATGCATATGTTGTCTTCTGCAATTTTGATTCATTTTGAGCCTTTGCACTGCTTATGCGTTAAGGGGATGAAAGGGGGCCTTTCTTGCTGAAGCTCTATACATGTTTCTCTAACTATGCGCGCCTGTGCCTTTTTTATTCATTTTTGTAGATTAATATTTTCAATTATCGATTAAAAGAAAGTAATGAATCTTTTTCAAGGATATATGCTGCTATGCACTGTTATCGATTTATTTGGGTTGGATGGTTTTAGGCATGTAGACTAACTTTGGGACATCTTTATATCTGAATTTTCTGCTCACAGAAGTATGTCATTTGCTATAGATGCAATTTTTTTCATCTTTTTTGGCAACATTATGTGACAGGAAATTGTTGTATCTACAAACACACGCCATTAAGTGTTTTATCTGATTCATGTATGTAAACTAGGGCAATATTTCTCATTTTGAAAGTTTCTAGTGGCAACTAAGTGTTCTATCATTTTTGCCGTCTTATGATGAAATATTTCATGTTTGTTTGCTGACCAGGTTTTTGTAAACTTTCATGTTTGTTGACCAGGTTTTTGTCATGAGCAATGTGCCACCAATTCAACAGTTCATGTGAATGAGGAGATTGAATTTTTGATCACCTGCAAGCAGTGCTGTGAGAATCGGGCAGTTACTCTTGGTCAAAGTAACTATGGATCCCCTACAAGTCCTTTGCTTCTTCAAGGTCGAGACTTTCCAAATGCAGGCACTGTCGACACACATGGGAAACTAATGAGTTATAAACGGCCACCTGCTTCTGTTGGAACTTTGGATCATTCTTCTGAGATGAAATCAGTAAATGCTTCTGCAGCTGCAAAGAAGAGTAAAAATAAACACTGGGGTCTCATATGGAGGAAGAAGAATTGTGAAGACACTGGCATTAATTTCAGATTGAAAAACGTTCTTCTGAGGGGCAATCCAGCTATGGACTTCACAAAACCTCTTTGCCGCCTTTGTAATCAGCCATATAACCCTGATTTAATGTATATTCGTTGTGAAACATGTCAATGTGAGTCTCTCCTTAACTGTGAATATTGCAGTTGATCTTCTTTTCACAAGTCTCTTGTTGCTTCTCTTCTTTATATAGCTCTGCTGGAGTGATTTATCTGTTGATTTTGTGCCCATTGCAGATTGGTTTCATGCTGATGCCTTGGAATTGGATGAGTCCAAGATTTTAGACTTGGTGGGGTTCAAATGCAGCAAGTGTCGTAGAATCAAATCTCCAGTGTGTCCATACTTGGATGCAGAGAAAAAGAGGGTATTGGAGGAAAAAATGGAGAGCAAAGCTCCAAAGCTGGATATTTATGGAATGGACAATGGTTCTCATTTAACCTCTAAACATCTCAAGGAAGAGGGACTGACCTATTCTGCGTTGCCTACAAAGGCTGAATTGGTTCATGTAGCAGCAGATGACCCTCTTCATTTTCCTTTTTCTGAAGTTCAGCATTACATGGATGCTCCAGCAGTAGATTGCAGATGGAATTATCAAAGTGCTTCTCATTCTGGTCCAAGGAAGCTGCCAGTTAGAAGGCACATCAAGCAAGAGAAGGATATATATCATCCTCATTCGCCAGATCCTTTCCAGATTGATCTGTCTTCATCTTTTGAAGCAAATGTCTTGAACACTACTGAGAAATTGCCCGTTAGGAGACATGTACAAAGGGAAATCAATCCCCTGCCAATCGAAGCACCTGACCCTTCGAAAACAAGTGCCGTGAGCACTGCCCAGGATTCGCTATCTCTTCAGGCTCAGTGGGTTATTTCTGAGGACAATTTCAATGATAACATAACAATGGATAATGATGTCTGTATTGATTATGATGACATGGAGTTTGAACCTCAGACATATTTCTCTTTCCATGAGTTGCTTGCTTCTGATGATGGTGGACGTGCAAATGGAAATGAATCATTGGAAAATGTTATAGAAAATTGGGAAAGTTCATCCATGCTTCCAGATGATGGAACAGTTGAAATATCTTACGATCAAGAAGAACCCATCATATCTGTTGGAACAACTATTGAGATTGTGCCCTGTAATATTTGTTCCCAGATTGATCCATGTCCAGACCTGTCTTGCCAAACATGTGGAATGTGGTTGCATAGCCATTGTTCGCCCTGGATTGAATCCTCGTCTTTGGAGGATGGTTGGAGGTGTGGAAATTGTCGTGAGTGGAGATAGTTGGTCTTTAATTTACCGTAAGTGATAGCTTATCTATCGTTTGAAGAGAGGATGGACGACAGCTGCAGTTAATTGCTTGCTGAAGGTAAATCATGCAGTGTGCCCAGCTGAGACCAGAAATTAAACTGAGCTTGTGAGACGGTGATATTCTTTTGCTCTTCAGTTTTCAGTTAACAGTCTTGATTACATTTTGGCAATTGAAGCGCATTTCTTATAGCAGCACAACCTGTTTTGCGGTCGCTGTCCGATTGCTTGCTTGGTTTGATTCATGTCAGGAAACCACAACTTATAAGTTCAACTTGATTCCCTTCAATTGTGGGGAAAAATTAGGGTGATTTTTTGGCCACGATTTCTCATCTGACATAGATGGATAAGCTAGTTTTTTGGTGCTTATCTGATTATTTGCTGGCAGAAAACATCGGGCAAGAGTAAATTGTATGATATGGCTTTCTGTTGTTCCACACCGACCACTGCTCTCTTTATGATTTTTTAGTCGTCTATTTATTTATTCTCTGTTTAATTTTAAGCAGGAAAAATAATTTCTAGATTCATAATTAATCCCCATGATAATATAAAGGTGATATCCATTTTTGGATGTGCTATTATGGGGGAAAAGGGTTTTAATTGGCAACCGTGGCAGTATTTCACCCGTGGTTAGTGAAATACCGGTGGCAGGAAGTCTAGCATCTCATGAACTGAGGCCTAGGATTGTAGTACTTGGATTTAAGAAAATTATTTAAAAGAAATGATTCAAGATGACTCTAAAATAAAAAAATTACAAATCCATCACAATTATTAAAAATGTAATAAAAAATAAAATGTTAGGGATTTAGAATTTATTAATATCTAAACAAGTTGAATGAATTTATTATTATGAATTTGAAATTAACTCCCAATTCTTCAATACATATGCCAATCCAAATGTCCCTTAAGAGAGTGATAGCAAGTATTTGCTTTGTGCACAATCTATATTATATTTTGATTCGTTTGTTCCTATTGGACCATTGGCAATTAAAATGAAGAGAGAACCAATGAAATTTATTTATTCTTTAGTTTTTCCATCTGATTTATTTATTTATTTCATTTATTTGTATTAAAAATAAAAGATTAAGAAACTGGGTCGTGCATAGAAATTGGCGAAGGAACAACATAATCAGCGGAGCTTGATAATGTTGAATAGTTTAAATATATCAATCTATAATAATATAATATATCTGAGTATCATTTTATGAGGTGACAATTAAAGTTTCTAAATTAACAATGCAATCAAATTAAATTTTATACTGCTTTTATTTTATTATTTTTTTTTCTTATCTTGCTTACAATTTACTCTTGTGTAAGAATCTTGATTTTGAGAAGCAAAAACTGAAGTTGGATTTTTTTTAAAAGTTGTCACAATGCTTCCAATCATTAATTACTTTTTCATTAAAATTAAATTCACATTAAATTTTGCTAAGTTTTGGGATATCGTATTGCAACTTCAAAATGAAGAAATACATGTAGAATTTCTCCATTAAAATTAAATTCACATTAAATTTTGCCAAGTTTTGGGATATCGTATTGCAACTTCAAAATGAAGAAATACATGTAGAATTTCTCCATTGTTGATATCTTTAAACTTGGCTCTTATCCTGAAATTTGAGATAAGTAAATTTTCACTACGTCTGTGGAAACCTAAAAGCAATATTAGACGACTTGGTTATATTAATTTGTACATTACAATGGTGATGTCAATACAAAAAAGTGTATATATATTTAAAAAAATTGAAAAACTACCAGTTGGTTCTATTGATAAAATTTCTTTAAAGTCACTTGAAGTTTATTCTACTTTTCTATAAAAGAATGAAGTAGATTACAAGTCTGGCACGAAGGAAAGATGCCGATGCTTTGCCTAAATTGATCAAATTGCATCACAATATCCTTTTTTTCTTTTCTTGTCTTGCTGACAATTTTCTCTTCGGTAGGAATCTTGATTTTGAGAGGCAAAAACTGCGGTTGGATTTTTTTCTTCAATGTTGTCAAAATGCTTCCAATCATCAAAATCCAAGCCAACATTTAATAACTTTCATTAAAATTAAATTCACATTAAATTTTGCTAAGTTTTGATCAAACTTAACATTTTATTTTTAATATGTTTTGGGATAATGTATTGCAACTTGAAAACGGAGAAGTGCATGTAGAATTTCTCCATTGTTGATACCTTTTAACTTGGTTCTTATCTTAAAATTTGAGAGAAGTAAATTTTCACTATGTTTATGGTAACCTAAAATTATCGTTAGTCAACTTGGTTATATTGATTTGTACATAACAATTGTGTTGCCAATACTAAAAAGTGTGTGTGTATATATATATATATTTAAAAAAAAAAAAAATTAAAAAATTACCTGTTGGTTCTATTGATAAAATTTCTTTGGAGTTACTTGTAGTTTGTTTATTCTAATATTCTATAAAACAATGAAGTAGATTACAAGTTTGGTATGAAAAAAAGGTAGTGATGCTTTGCCTAAATTGATCAAATTGCATCACAGTATTTTTACTTTATTAAAGTTCAACAAAGCAACCAAACTAGATTTTGTACTGCCCTTTTTCTTGTACTTGCTTACCATTATTTACTCCTTCTGATAGGAACCACCACTTCAAGAAGCAAAAATTGCATTTGGATTTTTTTTTTTTTTTTTTATGTTGTCACCATGCATCTAATCATTTTGAGGTAATTTTGATAAGTAATTATTTTTATAAATAAAAATTTATATTATAAAAATGTTAAATTAAAATTCAAAAACCACATGCGTAATTACGACTAAAAAAAAACTTGAAAAAAACCTATTGGTACTATTGATTAGATTTCTTCAGAGTTATTTGCAGTTTGGTATGAACCAAAGACGGTAATGCTTTGCCCAAATTGATCAAATTGCATCACAAATTATTTTTACTTCATTCAAAGTTCTACAAGATTGAAATTTATTTCAAATTTGGTATAATAAAAAGTTGATGATGCTATTTGAAGCAAATTCATTGAATTTCAATTCACGCTTTCACACAAGAATAAAATATGCAGCAAGTTTAGCATAATAAGAATATCATGATACTCTTGCCAGATTGATTAATTTGGGACACGATTAGATTTTTGTTTAATTAAAATTATACAGGATGAAGTGAGTTGTAAGTATGGATGGGTATATGTTAACTAGTAGTGGTTTTCTAAACTTTCAAATTTGATGTTAAGATTCAAACTTATGAGTTAGTGGTAAAAAAAAAAAAAAAAGAGTTGTAAATATGGCATCGTTTTAGTGATGACTATAATTGGGCCAAACAAAAAGAGATTCTTTTTACCTATTGATTTTCTTATTTTTAATTTCTCATTTTATTTTGATTTTCATATTGTAGTGTGATTAGGAATGGTAGTTTTGGTAATTCATCTCTTATATAATCAAATTAATGGCATATTCTTCATATGAGATTTCTATTATAATTCATTAATCAAAATTTGGATTGCAGTTCTCTATTATTCAAGTGCACTGGTATATACATACATGCTTACTTCGATGTAAGACAGATTTTGAATTGAAAATGAAAGAGTAATGCATGGTTAAAAGGATAACAATTAAATGCCTTCACCGACAATATTTTTCGAAGGAAATTTGTAAAAATCAACGTTAGAGAGTATAAATAGTAAAAGTTAAAAATAAATTCATTCGTCTTCTATTGTATATATAGAATGTCCTGACCACATAAAATTACGCATGCAAGTTAGCCTTTATCCTACAACCAGAAGAATGTCCCAGATAGAGTTTGAGCACACCATGAACCAGCAGGCAGAAGAGAACAATGTGGATCCCGATGGAGCAAATGACACCTTGTGCGCTGCTTGTACGCTGCCAATCTTCTCCACTCCGTTGGGCAGCGACGACGGCCACTTCTCCCTTCATAGAGACTGTGCCAGCCTCCCGGAGGAATTGACCGGCCACGTCTTGCATCAGGAGCCTCTCTGCCTCATCAAGAAATTGCCTGATGCCAGAGAGGATATCATTTGTAGAAACTGTGAAGGGAAATGCGAGGGCTTCTTCTACCAGTGTCCCGAGGACGCATGCGGGTTTGCTCTTGATATATTATGTGCCGTGCCTATTGGGAGGATAAAAGTCGTGCATAGGAGCCACCCGCACGAATTGGTCCCAGTCCGTGGGGCAACTTCTGTCGCTTGTGGAGCCTGTGGATTGGAGCACGAGGGCGGCGAGTTGTCCTACTTTTGTAATTTATGCCGCTTCTGGATCCATCAGGATTGTGCTGTGCTGCCGAATCTCATTCGGCATAAGCAACATGATATAACTGATCGGCGGCGGCGGCAGCATCTTTTCTGTCTTGCGTACGATGTCAGACCAAGTGATGAACGGATGTGGACGGCGAGGACTTGTTCTCTTTGCTGTGAAGAATTGTCCCCCAGCTGTTTGGGGTGGTATTTTTGCACAAGCTGCTTCCCAGTTATTACTTCTCATATCACATGTGCGACATCAGATCCTGACAGTTTCCACCGCGGTAGTTCTTAATTAATGCCCTCATTATCTTGCTATTTTACCTTTAATCACTTTTCAACTACATCGATGGATCCATCTTTCTGTTAACATCAATTAATTTTGAACGTTAAATAACTATTGGCGATATAATTATAATACTTGGTGTGCAGTATTGACGCGAGAGGCAGTAGGCAGTATGATTCATTTCCCAATGGATGATGATCAGAAAAGTATGGTGTGCTATTTGCTAGATAACGCAAGCAGCAGCAGTGCTACTGAAGGCAAGGGGGAACTATTAGAGGGAATACATGATCATCCTCTGGTGTTTTATGATCAGTTCGATAGTCATCATGATAACAAGAGGCCGTCTTCATCGAATCTGTGCAATGGCTGTGTTCAGCCTATTGAACCCCCATTTCACAGCTGCAATGTATGCTCTGACTTTTTCCTCCACAGCTTCTGTGCTAATCTGCCGTCCCAACACCCATGTCTAACAAGTACCTGCTGTAGTGATGATAGTGTTGATGGCCAATCATCACCACTTACCCTCTTCCCAGTATCAGATAATTTCTTTTCTTCTAAGTTCACGTGCAACTGTTGCGAAGGTCAATGCAATGGACTTGCCTATGGCTGTAGGAAATGCAACTTGAAAGCGGATGTGCAGTGCAGCTTTCTTCCACCAGCAATCACGCACAAGGCACACGGCCAGACCCACCTTCTTTTCCAGCATGTAAATGATACAGATATGTGTCAGTGTTGCGGCCTTTGGTTTGATATAGAAGTATGTTATGAATGTAGCAGCTGTTACGATTTCAGATTACACGTGCGCTGCGCGCTGCTTCCACTGAGTGTTGCACATGAATACGACAGACATCCTCTCAAGCTCATCACACAACCTAAAGATGGGGAGCATTTCTGCGACGTCTGCGAAAGGGATTTGGACACAGAAAATTGGTTCTACGGTTGCCGTGTATGCGACCAGTCGTTCCATGTCAGTTGCATTCCTAGTGTCGGCGAATACTCCAGGATCAAGTTCGGGGGGACCCTTCGTGTTGGATGCCATGGCTGCCCACTCACATCAGTTCGACTGCTCGACTCTTATAGCCACACGTGTGGTGCTTGTAAGAGAACTATTGAAGGGAAGAAAGATGGTATAGCATTTGAGTGCTCCAAGTGTTATTTCTGGATGCACGAGGACTGTGCCGAAAAGGAGCGTATTGAGATTGAGCTGGAAATCTGTGCCTTAGAGTGAAGCAAAGACTACTAATGTTAGTTAAAATATGGGTGCTTTACTTGTTACTACTGTTATTGTGTGTATCTGAATGTTTTTACAAGCTGTCATTTATTTTTGAACGAAATTGAAGTCAAAATTATTGGATTACAAATAAATTAAAATTAGCACAGTAAACTCGTCATATTTTCAATTAATTATGATACTATGAATGCTTATTGTAAAATTGGGTTAAATGTTGGGAATACACAAATACTAGTTCTTTGGAATGTTGTGATATTTGTGATCTTTTCTCTCTCTCTTTGTTTTTTCCGTTTTGACATTTGAGGATTGTAAATACTAAACGTGAGCATATTATATATATAATAAAAATAATTGTTTTCTCGATAAAATTGATATATTACTTCTAATAAATATATTTAGAATTATCACATCTGCATATCAAATAATGTATTCATTCATTTGACTATCCCCCCCACAACTTAACAAATATTTAAGTATTTATGATGTAGTATTTGCACTTTATTTAATTTTTTAATTAATTCAATATATTTCGTATAGTTTGAAGCATGTCAATTCAGTCGTCCCATGTAATCAAATCAAATCTACTACTGCTATAGTTCAAACGAGCTTTAGAAGGGGAAGGAAAGTTTGTTCAATTTTCGTATTATAAGGAAATATGGAATTTAGATTAACATTTTTATAGCAAACATGTGAATGAAGGTTACGGAATCACATTAAGGGCAACCTTATCCTTGGCATAATTAATTTTCCACTTGTTTATGTTAAGCGAACTCATTAAACAATTAGGTAACTCTCATTTGGAGGATACTAATGTGAAATTATAATTTCCTAAATGATGTTTCCTTTGCAACATGACCCCCAGGGAAAGGAACATTCTCATTTTGGTCCCGGCTTATCTATCTGTACTATACATTAGAATGCACAAGACATTTTAAAAACTGTTTTTTTGTCACACAGTCCAATAACCAAATTGTCCTTATTTGTAAATGTAAATTTCTATGCTCAAAAGGATTAATTAGAAAAACTCTCACTTGACAAATATTGTAAAAAAAAAAAAAAAATCCCATATTTTGTCAAACTAAACTAGTCAGTCGCTAAACTGTTTTGAAAATTTTTAATACATTTTCTTCTGAGGTTTGTATAGAATGTGAAGCTATAATATAATACCGTACATTTTGTTAAAATATGATATAAGTTATTAAGAATTTAGTTCCTTAAAATACATTTTAAACTAGTATAGTATGCATAATATATATTATTATTTGTTACCATTTAGATTTATTGTTAAATTTTGTAAAAATATATTATTTCACTAAAACTCTTGGGATCACTATAAGAATCTGGGGTTCTGAATCAAACATGGCAATAGGTTTTTACCATGAATGGCTACATTTACAAACACCACTAACCAAAACTTCACTCTTGCATTGCTTTGCAAAAGATATACATTTTGCCTAACATAGATATATAAATCACTTCTATTACAACGTGCTCACTTTTAGCACCAACGATTTGCTACTTACCTTCTAGACTTGTTCTTGTTCCTCAGCTTTGTTTTGTGGGTTTTCTTCAATAAAAATGAGTTATCTTAGCCATCTCAAGGACCTTTATCGACACTTGCTATGACAGAGGTTGTCACATGCATGCAGCAGCAAAGAGAGTCAACTTGTGCTTAGTTAAGCCCTCTTATTCCGATAGTTTTCCAAGTGGAAGGTGGCAGTTTCAGCAATCCCACAAGTCTTGGAACCATGCAAGAGAAACGTCGGTTTCTGGAAATCACAATATTCAAACCATAGAGAAACTTCTCCCATGCCGCATATGGTGGGCAGATGGTTGTTCTTGGTAAACCAATGCTCTTGGTGTGGGCGTTGTGCTCTCCACAGGGCCTGATTGGGAATCAGAAGACCGAAGAAGCAGTTTGCTGGAGCGAGCAGAGCTAAGGTAACTATGTGACTGGATCACCTTTTTCATCTCTTCCTTGATTTTACTGAATTCTTCTTCTAATTCTCCAACTTTGGACCTCATTTCTTGCCATGTCCACTCTCAGTGCCTGGTTCTCGCGGGCAACTGTCACCCATCCATCCTGCTGAACTTGACCGGCCATTTTCATTGAGGGCAGTGGCTGAAGCTACACGGGCACCTTCAGCGTCAAGAACATGGAGGCAGCCAGCTAAAGCTCTTCTCAAGTGCGTCTGCTCAAAGGACAAGACTTGTAATGCCACTCTAAGAGGCAAGTTTTCATTTTGAGATGCACGGGCACAACAATCAATTGAGACTTTCTGAAAATCAATAATGTTGGACGACTCCTCCTTCTCTTTCTCTGAGAGCACCTGTACAGTTTTAAGGAAGAATCATCAAAAACCAGATTAAAAAACTTGTCCGGTAATTACTAAGAAACAGGACGGCATAATTAACTCAAAGCACGCCATTACCAGCGAAAACCCAACATGGGAATAAATTCTCGTACATGCCAAAAAAAAGTGAATGCATGCACCAATATTGAACCATAAATACAGCAGCGGTGTGCTGAAAACTCAAAGAATAACACAACAGACTGGAATTTATGGAACCTTATATTATTTTAAAAGAATGAAATCAGGTCACTCAACTACAAAAGTAACTGCTATTGATTAACTCAACTGAAACCACAGCAGTCATTTCAAGGAGCAATATCCTTCAGCCACATTTTATCTTTATAACAAGACAGGATATTTACTTCCAAACTAAAAGAATTAAACACGTCAAACAAAAAAAGATTAAAAGAGAATGAGAGTCAAGGGAGAGCCTAGCAAAGAAGGACCTACTAACCTTAAAGTATATATCTAAAGCCCAGTATAGCCCATTGTGCAATGATCTTGAAGATTCTGGCAATGCCTCTGCCAATGACCTTATCTTTTCAGGTTTCAGGTTTGCATCAGAAGCATCTTCTGCAGTATAATTATCTACCAATGTCCCAACTCCATTCAAGCCTTCAGAGGATGGAGAAGTCTCTTGGTCGAGAGATGATGGGGATATAAAAGCTGCATTTGGTCCACAATGTACAAAACGATGAATCATCCTTTCAACACAATCCGTGTCGTACAACATATCAGGATTTGAATAACTAGGTAGTAGCAAACTATCAACTTTAGCCAATTCTAGCCGTACACCAATTTTTCTTTCCAGTGAATCCTGGCACACATTGTTAACTCCCAATATCAAAGCTACACGTAGGAGTCCCAGTAGAAAATGACAAAAAGATTTTCCCTTCATCTCCGGCAGTAATTTCACCACAGTATACTCTGTTCAATGGTACAAGATGTCACACTAACACTAACAACTCGCCTAGATATACTCTTTTGTCCTTCCTGCCATCTGTCCAATCCAGGAAGGTATTTCTTGCAGTAATGCATCATAGCATGTGCTAAATTTTCAGGCTTTATTCCTTTGGCTTCCATTGTTTGAATGAGTCTCTCAAACAATTGCACACAGAGAAATGAAATGTCCTCAAACCACCAAACAGATTCAGTGCAATGGATCCTTGCACCAGTGTCTATCCCATTCCACAGAATGCCACCTCCAGGGTTCTGCATACTACCATACATCTTCCCTGGCCATCCAAATAAACTAGTATCAGTACAGACCATGACAGACAAAGCATTCAGACATCTTGTTACAATTTGAAGTTTGTCAGCTCTTGAAATGACTGGTTCACAACTTTGAAGAGCCAAATTGCTATCTGTCCAACTGCATAGAATGTGAATGTGGAAGAAAGTTTCTGCCGCAGACAATAAATTGTCTTCACCATAAACAGCAGTCATATCAAGATAGTTTGCTGCACAATAAAGCATTACAATGTTTCTTCGTGTAAACTATACCCCGCCACCGTGACAGAATTTAACCATCATGGCAAAAGTATCAGCACCACCTGGAAATTCTTCAAGTACTTTGAATGTCTTATCGGTGTTTCTATGAAATTCATTGACAATGTCAGCTATCGTTCCACATCTCGAAATAAGAGCAAGCTGGGAAATAAGCGTATTGATCAAATAAAATGCTGACGAATATCAAAATGACAACTGCTAAAAAGTGTGTTGGAATTACCACAAAAGAATGGCAAGACTCAAAAAGGGAAGGGTCCCAATTAAATTAGCTTAACATTGACTTTATGAGACAAAAAAAAAAAAAGAAACATGGAAATCATTCAACCGACCTCAGACCTAAGATATTCACGTAATGACTTGAGATTATGAAAACCTGATCTAGCACATAATGTACCAAAGGAAAACTACAATTCACTCAACTTGTATAAAGTCATTTTTTTGACAAGTTGCATATTATCCCCTTAAGACTCAATAATTTCCAAGAACAATTTTTCCTGCCTCAAAGTATTTCACATTCCACATAGCCCATAGCTTAATAAGTATCCCTGCCCCCTAAGAACACATATTTCTTACAAAACAAATGACAAAATTCCACTCCATGAATCATACAAAATACCAAAACAGAAAAAGTAATCTTCTTCACTTAGGAGAATTGTATTGCAGAACCTGACAAGAAACAAATAACCCATATTAGGAAAACCACATTTTTAGTAAAAAATAAATATCAGTTTGAACATTTTTCCTTTCATGACAACGTTGTTTCATGGTGCATGGGTTATGCAAAGCAATGCACAAATTGGGTTGGCTTAACATGAAATATGGATAAAGATGCAAGACACGTGGAATCAAAGAAGCACTTTCAACCTTTTTGTATTTAATTTGGTTCTATACGAGTTAATTACAACTGGATCAGGTAGTATCAATAGGGGTGCAATTAACTGCAGACGTACAGAATGCTGCGCCTGAACTGTCGAAGTTAGCATAGTCCACCCATCACATTTACAAGTTGCAAACTAGTTTGGATACATATTCAACAGGAATTTTAGCCCATAAAATTGCATCACGTTTATCCTGTTTTGACTCTGCAACAGATCCTCTTATTTATCACATTGAGTCTCCTTTGGACATCATCTTGCTACAGTGTCACATGTTAATATATTTTCGTCTTCTGCAATTTTGATTCATAAAGGTGTGCGACATTCCATTTTCCTCCACTCTTTCTATTCCAGTTTAATCCTTCCTTATATATTTATGCCCTATTCAGGTAATATGTCACTCTTCTCAGGAGGTTTTATATTGGTCACTCGTTGGATTCTTGGGGACATGGTGCTGTGCTGCCATTTGACTTCGGGCTATTATCATCTATTCCTATGAGTTGCTTGAATGCTAGCAATAGGTTTGTCAATATGATGAGCAAGTTTTTTGGAATTTTGGTTAGAGGAAGCACTTAAATGCCTTGCTTTGGTTCTACATGATTTAAGTCATTCAAGTTTGAAGTGTGTTAAGGAGCACCAATTAGTGCTGCATACCTGTGCCCATCCGTAAAGAGGCAGCATCTGAAAATTCAAGCCATTGCAAGCCATCTGCCAAATCTACTGTTATCTTTTATATTCTACTTTTTGCCCTAGATACGAACTTTATCCTGGTTTACATTCTGATTAAAGTGGCCTGTATTAGCTTGTGTCTTTTGGATTCATAGTCAAATAAACAATGGGCTGGTGAGGACAGATAGTGTAACTTTTGGGTCTATTTCTAGAGATACAAGTTTCAGATAGAAAGCAATGGATTAGACAGCTAGGACAGATAGACAGCTTAGTTTACATATCGTGCATGGATTATAGAAAGCAATGCGCAACTTGTCGTAGCTCTACATGAAATATGGATAAAGATGCAAGACATTTTGAATCAAAGAAGCACTTGCAACCTTTTTGTTTTCGGTTCTATACGGGTTGATTACAACTGCATCAGGTAACATCAGTGGTGGTGCTATTAATTTCAGATGTAGAGAATGTTGCATCCGAATTGTCAAAGTTAGCATAGTCCACCCAACACATTTACAAGTTGCAAACTAGCTTGGATATATTGTCAACAGGAATTTTAGCCCCAAAAATTGCATCATGTTTATCCTGTTTTTGACTCTCTAACAGATCCTCTTGTTTATCATATTTAGTCTTCTTTGGACATCATCTTGCTTCAGTACCACATGTTAATATATATTTTCTGTCTTCTGTCATTTTGATTCATTCTGAATCTTTGCACTGCTTATGCATTAAGGGAACGAAGGGGCTTTCTTGCTGAAGTTCTAGACACGTTTCTCCAAGTATGTGCGTCTATGCTTTTTTTATAATTCATTTCTGTAGATTAATATTTTCAATTATCACTTATAATAAAGTCATGAATCTATTACATGGATATATGCTGCAATGCACTGTTATCGAATTATTTGGGATGGGTGGTTTTTGGCACGTAGACTAACTCTGGGACATCTTTATATCTGAATTTTCTGCTCACAGAACTATGCAATACATGCAATTTTTTTCATCTTTTTGGCTACATTATGTGACAGGAAATTTTTGTATCTACAAACACACACCATTAAGTATTTGATCTGATTCATGTATATATGCAAACTAGGGGAATATTTTTCTCATTTTGAAAGTTACTAGTGGCATCGAAGTGCTCTGTCATTTTCGACATCTTAAGATAAAATATGTCATGTTTGTTTGCTGACCAGGTTTTGGTAAACTTTTCATGTTTGTTTTGTTGACCAGGTTTTTGTCATGAGCAATGTGCCATCAGTCCAACAGTTCACGTGAATGAGGAGTTTGAATTTTTGATCACCTGCAAGCAGTGCTGTGAGAATCGGGCCGTTAGTCCAGGTCAAAGTAGCTATGGATCCCCCGCGAGTGCTTTGCTTCTTCGAGGTCGAGACTTTCCAAATGCAGGCACCGTCGAAAAACATGGGAAATTAATGAGTTATGAACGGCCACCTGCTTCTGTTGGAACTTTGGATCATTCTTCCGAGATGAAATCAGTCAATGCTTCTACAGCTGCAAAGAAGAGTAAAAATAGACACTGGGGTCTCATATGGAGAAAGAGATTGTGAAGACGCTATTGAAAAACATTCTTCTGAGGGGCAATCCAGATATGGACTTCACAAAAGCTTTTTGCCGCCTTTGTTACCAGCCATAGAACCCAGATTTAATGTACATTCGTTATGAAACATGTCAATGTTAGTCTCTCCCTAACTGTGAATATCGCAGTTGATCTTCATTTCACAAGTTTATTGTTGCTTCTCTTCTTTATACAGCGCTGCTGGAGTGATTTATCTGTTGATTTGGTGCTGATTGCAGATTGGTTTGATGCTGATGCCTTAGAATTGGATGAGTCTAAGAATTTGGACCTGGTGGGATTCAAATGGGGCAAGTGTCGTAGGATCAAATCTCCAGTGTGTCCTTACTTGGATGCTGAGAAAAAGAGGGTATTGGAGGGAAAAATGGAGGGCAAAGCTTCAAATCTGGATATTATGGAATGGACAATGGTTCTCATTTAACCTCTACACAACTCAAGGAAGCCGGACTGACTTATTCCGCGTTGCCCACAAAGGCTGAATTGGTTCATGAGGGCTGAAGACGATCCTCTTCACCTTCCTCTTTCTGAAGTTCAGCAATACACAGATGCACCAGCAGTAGATTACGGATGGAATAATCAAAGTGCAACTCATTCTGGTCCGATGAAGCTGCCAGTTGGAAGGCACATCAAGCAAGAAAGGGATACATATCATCCTCATCGCCAGATCCTTTTCAGGTTGATTTGTCTTCACCTTTTGAAGCAAATGTCTTGAACACTACTGAGAAATTGCCCGTTAGGAGACATGCACAGAGGGAAATCAATCCCCTGCCAGCTGAAGCACCTGACCCTTCAGAAGCAACTGCTATGAGCATTGCCTAGGATTCACAATCTCCGCAGGCCCAGTGGGTTATTTCTGAGCACTACTTCAATGATGACAACATAACAATAGACAATGATGTCTGTATTGATTATGATGACATGGAGTTTGAACCTCAGACATATTTCTCTTTCCATGAGTTGCTTGCTTCTGATGATGGTGGACGTGCCAATGGAAATGAATCATTGGAAAATGTTATAGAAAATTGGGAAAGTTCATCCATGCTTCCAGATGACGGAACACTTGAAATATCTTACGATCAAGAAGAACCCATCATATCTGTTGGAACAACTATTGAGATTGTGCCCTGTAATATTTGTTCCCAGATTGATCCATGTCCAGACCTGTCTCGCCAAACATGCGGAATGTGGTTGCATAGCCATTATTCGCCCTGGATTGAATCCTCGTCTTTGGAGGATGGTTGGAGGTGTGGAAATTGTCGTGAGTGGAGATAGTTAGTCTTTAATTTTCCGTAAGTGATAGCTTATCTATTGTTTGAAGAGGGGATGGACGACAACTACTGAAGGTAAATCATGCAGTATGCCCAGCGGAGACCAGAAATCAAACTGAGCTTGTAAGATGGGGATACGCTTTTGCTCTTCAGTTTTCAGTTAACACAGTCTTGATTACATTTTGGCGATTGAAGCGCCTTTATCCGATTGCTTGGTTGGTTTGATTCATGTCAGGAAACCACAACTCATAACTTCAATTTGATTCCCTTCAATTGTGGGGAAAAATTAGGGTGATTTTTTGGCCATGATTTCTCATCTGACATAGATGGATAAGCTGGTTTTTTGGTGCTTATCTGATTATTTGCTGGCAGAAAACATTGGGCACAAGTAAATTGTACGATGGCATGGCATTCTGTTGTTCCACAGAAAGGCACTGCTGGCTACACTGCTCTCCTTGTGATTTTTAAGTCGTCTGTTTATTTATTCTCTCTTTAATTTTAGGCAGGAAAAATAATTTTTGGATTCATAATTCACCCCATGATAATATCAATGTGATATCCATTTTTGGACGTGCTATTATGGGGGAAAAAAGGGTTTTAATTGGCAACTGTGACAGTATTTCACCCCTGTGCTTAGTGAAATACCGGTGGCAGGAAGTCTAGCATCTAATGAATTAAGGCCCTAGGATTGTATGGTACTTGGATTTAAGTAAATTATTTGAAAGAAAGAATTTAAGATGACTCTAAAATAAAAGAGTTACAAATCCATCACAATTATTAAAATGTCCCAATTACAAATCCATCACAAGAATTTGAAATCAACTCCCAATTCTTCAATCCAAATGTCCCTTAAAAGAGAATGATAGCAACTGTTTGCTCTATGGGCAATCTATATTATATTTTAACTTGTTTGTTCCTGTTGGGCCATGTACAACTAAAATGAAGAGAGAACAGATGAAATTTATTTATTCCTTAGTTTTTCCATCTGATTTATTTATTTGTGGCATTTATTTGTATTAGAAAGAAAAGAATAAGAAATTGGTTCGCTTATGGAAACTAGAAAATGAACAACACAATTAGTGGAGCTCGACAAATTTGGATTGTTTAAATATATCTATCTATAATAGTGATTTGCTATGTTAGTTTTGCAATTATATATATTTGAAAAGCACACATTCAATTATTACTTTTCTTTTTTCTCTCTTACTTTTATCAATTTACGAGATAAAAATACTTAAAAACATACACCAAAATTTTAAAACATTCAAAGAAATATATCTTACGAGGTGACAATTAAAGTTTCTAAATTAACAATGTAATCACATTAGATTTTATACTGCTTTTATTTTGATTTTTCTTTTCTTATCTTGCTTACAATTTACTCTTGTGTAAGAATCTTGATTTTGAGAAGCAAAAACTGCCGTTAGACATTTTTTTCAATGTGGATCACGATGCTTTCAATCATTAGCAACTTTTAATAACTTTTTCATTAAAATTAAATTCACATTAAATTTTGCTAAGCTTGGTTCAAATTTACCATTTTAGTTTGTTTTATATGTTTCGGGACAATGTATTGCAACCTCAAAATGAAGAAGTGCAAGTAGAATTTCTCCATTGTTGAGAACTTCAAACTTGGTTCTTAGCCTTAAATTTGAGATAAGTAAATTTTCACATCTATGGAAACCTAAAAGAATCATTAGTGAACTTGATTATATTAATTTGTACATTATAATTGTGTTTCCAATACAAAAAGTGTGTGTGTGTGTGTGTGTGTGTAATTGAAAATCTACATGTTGGTTCTACTGATAAAATTTCCTCAAAGTCACTTGTAATTTATTCTACTATTCCATACAAGAATGAAGTAGATTACAAGTTTGGCACGAAGGAAAAATGGCGATGCTTTGCCTAAATTGATCAAATTGCATCACAATATTTTTACTTTATTCAAAGTTCTACAAGAATGAAGTTTATTTGAAATTTGGTATAATGAAGAGTCTATGATGATGTTTGGAACAAATTCATTGAATTTCAATTCACACTTTCTAACAAGAACGAAGTATAAAACAAGTTTAGCATAAAAAAGATGTGATGCTTTTGCCCAAATTGATTAATTTGTGTTATCATTAGGGTTTAGTTCATCTAGAATTACAAAGAATGAAGTGAATTGTAAGTATGGCATCATTTTAATGATGATTATAGTTTGGGTCAAATCGAAAGAATGAAATCTTGGTACAACCATGTATCAGCTTTGGTTTCTTTCTTTTTTGTTTTTAAGTCCTCATTTTATTTTGATTTACATACTGTAGTGTGACTGGGGATGGTAGTTTTGGTAATCCAACTCTTATGCTAATCAAGGGCATAATATTCATATGAGATTTTTATCTTATTTTGTAGATCAAATTTTGAATTACAGTTCTCTATTATTTAAGTACATTAGTACGTACGACTCAAAAAATGTGCACTAAGTTTATTTATAAATAATTTTACATTGCATTTTTTATAAACATATTAATAAATGCAAAACATTTGGCAATTAATAATTTATATGTTAGGAACATCAGATTAAATTTATTTTTGTGTATTACATAGGAAATAATTGCAGAAGTAATAAAAAATTTAAAAAAAATAAAATGCTTAAAGTCCAAATTAAAAAAAAATTAATCATTCGTATGTTTTTTAATTAAACTATAAATAATAAGTTATAATATATAGAAATTATATGAATATATCATATATAGCATAGAAAATATTTTTGTGAAAAATATAATTATTTAATTGATATTTCATTTAATGTAAATATTTTGTATTATTTTCAATAATCTTTATATTTATTCAATATTTTGTATTATTTTCAATAATCTTTATATTTATTCAAACTACAATTTCGTTTAATTGAATAATTCCTCAAAATTATTTTTATTGAAATCAATCATATTGTGAAATTGGTTACCTTTGAATGTGAAAAATTAATTTTTAAAAAAATATTTTGGATTATACCCTACTTTGAAATATAAATTTATTCATAGAAATTTGCAAAATTGAGAAGATGCACTTTTGTTTAACTTGTACTTTTTTTATGCTTAATGTAATTATGATTCTTTTTTGCTTTTATTAATTTAGTATTGTAGTTTGGTTGAAACTGATTTTTAATTTCATTAAAAATTAGATTTAATTAAAATTTCAATTATTATAAGAGTTTTTATTTAATTATTATTAAAATTATGATTTATCCGTGCATATCACAGGTGATACTCTAGTACTAATCTAATAGCACCAAAGTTTGGTAAGCAAACTAAACAAGCATTGTGTTTGTATTTATATGCCTTAACAACATCCTAAACCATTATCTTACATGCATACACACGGACAAAACATGAAATATAAAAATATACAAATTACAACATACAACATCAACCATAAATGCTTCAATCTTCATTATCATCGATGAAGAATTGATGCTATGAAGCATTCGTTTTGAAAATCTTGATTTATAAGCTTCATACATGAGTTACATATTATAAGGTGACAATTAAAATCTTTAAATTCACAAAGCAACCGAATTAGATTTTGTACTACGACTTTTTTCTTGTCTTGCTTACCATTATTTACTCCCTTTTATTGGAATCTCCACTTTAACAAGCAAAAATTGCATTTGGATTTTTTCATGCTGTCACTATGCATCCAATCATTTTGAGGTAACTTTTGCTAAGTTCCATTAAAATTAAATTTATGCTAAATTTTACAAAGCTATGATCAAACTTAACGTTTTATTCATTTTTATGTTTTGGGATAGTGTATTGCAACATCAAATGAAGAAGATCAAATTTCGTACTGCTAGAGTTCAAACGACGAAACTTAGTTTGTTAAATTATCATATTAAAATGAAATATGGAATTTGGATTAACATTTTTATAGCAAACATGTGAATGAAGGTTGTGGAATGAAATTGAGGGCAACCTTATTTTTGGCATAATTTAATTTTCCACTTGTTTGTTTAATGCAAACTCATTAAACAATTAGGTAATTCTCATTTGGAGGACACTAATGTGAAATTGTAGTTTCCTAAATCATGTTTCTTTTGCAACATGGTCCCCAGAAAAAGGAAGATTCTCATATTGGTTCCGGCTTATCCATCTGTACTACATTAGAATGCACAATGTTTTTTGTCACACAATCGAATAACCAAATTGTCCTTATTTTTACTATGCTCTAAAGGATTAATTAGAAAAAATAACCCCCACTAATGTTCACACTCACTTGACAAATATTATCAAAAAAAAAAAAAAATCCCATATTTTCTCAAACTTAATTAGTCAGTCTCTTTGGCTATTAATTCTGCTCCCCTCCAAATAATTTACGAAAAATAATCTTATGTTTGAAGGCATTCAATAGATCTCGATAAGTGGATCAAAGTTGTTTGTTCACTTTGTATGCAGGCATGATGTTACAATGTATGCAATTGTTATTCGATTGATACGACAAGAAAATAATTTAATGATATCATTTTAGCCATCAAATATTTTTGTTAGTCGAATAAGTTGCATTTGTACTACTAGAAATTAGGACATTGTGAAATTTTTAATGTTATCACGCATTCATTGTATAAGTCTAATTACTATATGTATAATGAAGATGAGTAATTTATTTCCACTTGACATTATCTATGTATAATTTCTTGTAATCATCTTCCAATGAATGTCATGCAATGATCAAAGTTTTAGGTGATACTTAATAGTAACATGAATAGTAAATAATATTAATTATTTTTAAAATTAAAAATTTTACAAATGTACTTTAATCTAGAAGAATTATGGTTGTGATTCATCACATTGTCATAATTTATGTTTACAATACCTTTATTTTTTAAAATTCAAATATTCATCAGAAACTATATTTTACATTATTAAAATTAAACAAACGATGCGTAGTTCAAATGTATTATAAATTATTAAAAATCATATTTTGTTAAAATATATAATACTTTTTTAAGTATAGTATACACAATAAATATTATTATTTGTTCTCTTTCAAAAATAATTATTATTATAACCTATATAAAAATAAAAAGAAAGTTTCATAAATCATAATTTATTTTTATGTGTTATAATTTAATTTTAAAAATTACAAATTATTTTTTTCCTAAGAGTTATTTTCTTATGAATAATTAAATAATATAACCTTATAATATATAATAAATATATGTTTCTAATCATATACGTTTTTACAACTATATTTTAATATATCAGAATTATTTCTACAGTTAATCACATTATTATAATTTATATTTACAATTCCTTTTATCGCATTAATTTCAAGTTTTGGTTAAAAGACAAGTTATCATGTTTACATTATTAAAATTTTGTTAAAATGGTTAGTGATGTGAAGCTATAATGTAACATCGTATATTTTGTTAAAGTATGTTCTAATTTAATAAAAATTTAGTGCTTTAAAATACATTATAATTTTTAAACTAGTATAGTATACATAACATATATTATTATTTGTTACCATTTAAATTTATTGTTAAAATTTAGTAAAAATAAATTACTTCACAAAAATTCTGGAGATCACTGTAAGAATCCAGGTTTCTGAAGTGGCAGTAGGTTTTTACCATGAATTCCCTCATTTACAAACACCACTAACCAAAACTTCACTCTTCCTATGCTTTACAAAAGATATACATTTAATCTTACAAGATTACAACTTACCCAACATGGATATATGAATCACTCCTATTACAACCTGCGCCCTTTTAGCACCAAGGATCTACTACTTACCTTCTAGACTTGTTCTTGTTCCCCAGCTTTGTTTTGTGGCTTTTCTTCAATAAAAAATGAGTCACCTTGGCCATCTCAAGGACCTTTATCAACACTTGCTATGACAGAGGTTGTCACGTGCATGCAGCAGCAAAGAAAACAGTGCACCAATGCATCAACTTGTGCTTAGTTAAGCCCTGTCATTCCTATAGTTTTCCAAGGAGAAGCTCTTGGAAGCATGCAAGAGATATGTCCGTTTCTCGAATCACTATATTCAAACCATAGAGAAACTTCTCGCATGCCGCATATGGTGGGCAGATGGTTGTTCCTGGTCAACCAATGCTCTTGCTGTGGGTGCTGTGCTCTCCACAGGGCTCGATTGGGAATCAAAAGACCGAAGAAGCAGTTTGCTGACGCGAACAGAGCTAAGGTAACTATGTGACTTGGTCACCTTTTTCGACTCTTCCTTGATTTTACAGAATTCTTCTTCAAGTTGTCCGACTTTGGCAGAGCTAAGGTAACTATGTTACTTGGTCACCTTTTCCGTCTCTTCCTTGATTTTACTGAATTCTTCTTCAAGTTGCCTGACTTTGGACCTCATTCTTGCCATGTCCAATTTCAGTACCTGGTTTTCGCGGGCAACTGTCACCCACCCATCTTGCTGAACTATTTGACTGGCCATTTCATTGGGGGCAGCGGCTGAAGCTACTGGGGCACGGGCACCTTCAGCATCAAGAACATGGAGGCAGCCAGCTAAAGCTCTTCTCAAGTGCATCTGCTGCAGAGACAAGACTTGTAATGTGACTCTAAGAGGCAAGTTCTCATTTTGAGATGCATGGGCACAACCATCAATTGAGACTTTCTGAAAATCAATAAGGTTGCACAACTGCTCCTTCTCTTTCTCTGAGAGCAAGGGATGAGCCTGTACAGTTTTATGGAAGAATCATAAAAACCCAGATAAACATATACTTTTCTGATAATTACTAAGAAACAGGACGGCAAAATTTACCCAAAGCACCATTACTAGTGAAAACACAACACGGGAATAATGCCAAAAAAAGTGAATGCATGTACCAACTTTTACGGTGGAAAATATGGAACCATAAATTCTGCAGCAGTATGCTGGGAACTCAAACAACACAATAGATTGTAACTTGGGGGGAGTTCATATTATTCTATAAGCATGAAATCAGGTCACCCAACTGCAAAAATAACTATTTTCGATAAACTCAACTGGCACCACGGCAGTCATTTAGAGGAGCAATATCCTTCAGCCACATTTTATCTTTATATAACAAGCCAACATATTAATTTCCAACTCGAAGAATTAAAAACAAGAAAAGAAAAAGATTAAAAAAAATGAGAATAAAAAGAGAGCATAGCAAAGGAGGACTTACAAACCTTAAAGTATATATCTAAAGCCCGGTATAGCCCATCGTGCAATGATCTTGAAGATTCTGGCAATGCCTCTGCCAGTAACCTTATCTTTTCAGGTTTCAGATTTGCATCAGAAGCAACTTCTGCAATATAATTATCTACCAATGTCCCAACTCCATTCAAGCGTTCAGAGGATGGAGAAGTCTCTTGGTCGAGAGATGATGGGGATATAAAAGCTACATTTGGTCCAGAATGTACAAAATGATGAATCATCCTTTCAACACAATCCGAGTCGTACAACATATCAGGATTTGAATAACTAGGTATTAGCAAACTATCTACTGTAGCCAATTCTAGCTGTACACCAATTTTTCTTTCCAGTGAATCCTGGCACACATTGTTGACTCCCAATATCAAAGCTACACGTAGAAGTCCCAGTAGAAAATGACAAAAAGATTTTCCCTTCATCTCCGGGAGTAATTTCACCACCGTTCTCAGGAGTATACTCTGTTCAACGGTTCAAGATGTCACACTAACACTAACAACTCGCCTAGATATACTCTTTTGTCCTCCCTGCCATCTGTCCAACCCAGGAAGGTATTTCTTGCAGTAATGCATCATAGCATGTGCTAAATTTTCAGGCTTTATTCCTTTGGCTTCCATTGTTTGAATGAGTCTCTCAAACAATTGCACACAGAGAAATGAAATGTCTTCAAACCACCAGTCAGATTGAGTGCAATGGATCCTTGCACCAGTGCGAATCCCATTCCACAGAATGCTACCTCCAGGGCTCTGCATAGTACCATATATCTTCATTGGCCATCCAAATAAACTACTATCAGTACAGACCATGACAGACAAAGCATTCAGACATCTTGTTATAATTTGAAGTTTGTCAGCTCTCGGAATGAATGGATCACAACTTTGAAGAGCCAAATTGCAATCTTTCCAATTGCATAGAATGTGCTTATGGAAGAAAGTTGCTGCCTTGCACAATAAATTATCTTCACCATAAACATCAGTCATTTTAAGATAGTCTGCTGCACAATAAAGCATTACTATGTTTCTTGGCGTAAACTCTACCTGGCCACCATAACAGAATTTAACTATCATGAAAAAAATATCAGCACCACCTGGAAATTCTTCCAGTACTTTGAATGTCTTATCACTGTCACTATGAGATTCATTGACAATGTCAGCTATCCTTCCACATCTCGAAATAAGAGGAAACTGGAAAATAAGTATTTTGATTAGATGCTGATGAATATCAAAATGACAACTGCTAAAATTTATTCTGACATTGAAGATAACATCAAATGACCAAAAAGAATGACAACTGCTAAAATTTATTCTAACATTGAAGATAACATCAAATGACCAAAGAGGTAGGCAAGACACGAAAAGGAAAGGTCCTAATTAAATTAGTGTAACATCAACTTTATGGAAAAAAAATCCAAACATGTAAATCCTTTCAACTGACCTCAGACCTAAGAAAATCAACTAATGTCTTAAGATTACGAAGGACAATTCCCTCAACTTTATGTTAAGTCATTTTTTTTGGTAAGTTGCATATTATCCCCTTAAGATATAATAATTTCACATAACAATTTCTCCTGCCTCACCTTCTACATAGCCCATAGCTTAATAAGTATCCCCGCCACCTAATGACATATTTCTCAAAAGTCAAATAGCAAAAATCCACTCCATGAATCACAAGAAATAACAAAACAATCAAAATTAATTGTCTTATTCTTAAACATGATTGCAAGCGTTAATAAACACAAACCCTATGAAGGTGAAAGTTAATGTCATCCACCACCAGTGTAATATCACTTGGGAGAATTGAATTGCAGAACCTGACATGAAATAAATAATTCACATTAGGAAAACCACATTCTCTATAGATAATAAATCTCAATCAAATTATTCTATTTAACATCACGTATTAATTGAAAGTCAGGGCCCATCCTTTCAAAAGTTTGTCAAATAATTAAATGTTTAAAACTACAAAAGCATGTATAAACGTCAAACTTGATTGTAGATTCTTAGTATAATAGTGCAGTATCTGTGTCTCTTTGCATCTAGAGAAGGGGGTGGTCATTGATCATGATCGAGTGTAACGTAAAACACAAAAAAACATATCTATTCACATAAAGAGTAGAAAGGTGAGAGTGAGGAATACCAGTCATTTCCAGTGCGACAAAATCGAGGAGCCATCACTAGCCAAAGCCTGCAAGACTCAAGGATCCTTTCTTTGTTTGCCGAAAAGGCTTGCTTCAATTCGGTCCTTGCTCTTTCTAAATAAATTCTCAATCCAATTCACACTCCCTCCCTTTTCTCTCTCCCTCTCCAGACCTTAAGGCTCTCTTCATTTCAATCCGGTTTATTCAAAACAACGGAGCCATTATATTATTGTCTCCTCACACAGCTCAGCACTTTATCAGGTTGACTATACAAAGTTAATACACAAAAAACACCCAAAAAAGGGCAGGCCACCAACCACATCAACCATGTATACCAACTTCAGAAAAGACAAAATCCAAAAGATACAAAATAATTGGCAAAATGATAAATCATAAAGATTCTATCTTTACAACCCGTCAATCGATGTTGTATTCACGAAAAGGCCAACCACTACTCCTTACAACACATGAACAATTAGGTGCTGCAAATAGCTTTATTATGTACAATAAATTACAGGTCCCACGGAGAGAGAATCCGAATGCAAAACAAGCGTTCAAAGTTTATAAAACAAAAGAATAGGACATGTGAGTTTCGGCTGAGATTCGACCTTTTCCTCGTCCAGCCTTCTACATTTCTGAAAACGGCACATTTATGTTCTACACGGTATTTCTACATGCGCCGGCACGCCTATTAGGCCCGCGAGGAACAAAAGATGCAGAAACCAGAGAACATGACTGATCAAGATGAAGTAGAATAATACGTGCTCAGAATTTTGTCGAACAATTGGTGCGCGGAAATGCGATGATCTGGTCTCCGACGAGATCAATAAAGGTGAAGCTTGGAAGAGTCGCCCTTTGCTCTTCAACAGACTACAATCAATAGTTACTAGAAGAATTTACTCTACAGTCTATCCTATCACAATTTTGTTTTGAGCGGTCAAAGTTCATGGGCACAGCTCACACGACCCTCCCAATGTCAACCATCAATCTGGGTCGTGGCCACCACTTTTTACTCCCTCACTGGCGTGCGCGCACACACACATGTATGTATATATTTGTATCCTGTTTGAATCCCATTCGCTCTCACATTCCACAGGATTCATTAATGGAGTTGTATTCACGTCAAACAGATGGAGACAACAGCTGATCTTGCAGCGCATTCCAAATCCTCACCACCACCCTGCTTAGCCTCCTCCTCCCTCTCTCGTTCCTCCTCCTTGCCCGCCTGTCCACCGCTCTACCTACTCTCCGTCTCTGATAATTACCGCACACCGCAACCCACTCCTTTCTTAAGCTCACTGTTCTCGTACACTAAAAAACCCACGATTCTCCATTTGCTAGTTTCTCTCGTTACTGTATTATCACTAACTCACGCCTTATCTGGTAAAATCACGATATTCCTCGCCCAATCCCTTCATCGGCCCTTAACACGATCGCTTTTATACGCTGCCTGGATGCTTCTTTGCCTTTTCCAAGTTTGTGTCGGCTTGGGGATAGAAGGGAGCATAGCCGCCGGAATCGACGGCTCCGGGTTTGGTCAAGAGTGTAGTTTCCTGGGTAGAGTTATTTTCCTTTTCGGCTTGCATGAAACGACGCTGTTTTGGGGGAGGACGGTGGTGAAGCCGGTGGTGGATGACACTATCTTTGGTTACAGGAGGAAGGAGATGTGGGTGGAGAAGGTGGTTGTAGGGCTCAGCTACGGCACTTTGTGGTGGTGCCGGCTGAGGGAGGAGGTGGAGTCCCTGGTCGTGGTCCCGCAGCTGAAGAGAGAGCTGATGACAGGGATTGGCGCGGCGAATTTTGTGGGGTGGGGTATGAAGGGCATTTTAAGAAAAGTAAATAAAAATTTTAACAATATAATAATATAGACTATATAAAACATATTTGTAAAGTTCGAACAATGGTAATTAAGACAAATATGACATCTTTACAAGACAGAAACGAGAGGAAAAAAAAAAAAAGAAACCCCACAAAACCCTAAGACTAAGAGCACGCTTCTAACAACAAAACCCCAAAGGAGCAATACCAGCTACTGCCCGTCCAATATCCAGGATACTCACTATATTTCCGCTAAAAGTTCCAGCACAGAGTTAGAGCAGAATATTGTGAGAACCAAGAGAAGGGACTTCTCGAGGATGCAAGATACACAGGATCATTACAACCATGGCCAATAGACCAGCAGCAATAGACAAAGAATGTTGTATCGTATTAATTATATGGAAAGATCGTTGAAAATGAATCGAACGGCAGATGTTGATAGCGGCACAGAGATTAGAACCAAACAGTAATTTGCTTTCATTAACTCGCCAGAGGTTTTGAAGTAGCCTTCTTGATGGCTTCAGCGTACGTCCTGTGTTGATAAGTAAGAGTGGATTCGAGCAAGTCCCAAAGTGACGTCTTTGGGTTCCACCCTGAAAATTTTGCAGTTGAAAAAGATAATGTCAGAAGAAGGATAATGCCCACTGATAGCCAGGTTTGCCACTATAATGATTCATTACCAAGTTGTCTGTTAATTATGGTCATGTCCGGAATTCTCTTGTCGCTGTCATCATATCCTTCGCCGTAAAATTCCTTTGAGCTTACATCAATAGTAGGCGAATCCAGAGAAGGTTCTCCACTAACCTTACTGTAAACCTGCAAGTGTGCAAATAAAAGGGGAAACATCAAGAAATTAATTACAAGATGGAGAACTAAAAAATCAATGGCAAAGGGAGTACTTGAAATGGAGGGTAACGGTATGAAAAAATTAAAGATACTCGAATCACCTGAGTCATCATTTCAGCAAGCTGCCTCACTGTAACTTCATTGTGGGGGTTTCCCACGTTAAATATATAACCATTAGCCCTGGCTGGGTTTTCCTGAGTCAAATCTCACCACTTAGCTACGACTTAAAAGATTACTATCAAACAGAAATATCGAGGGACCAAATATTAAACATACAATCATCAAAAGAACAGCTTCAATAGCATCCTTAATATAAACAAAGGTTCTCTGAGATTGACCACCATCAACCAGCTTCAGTGGTTCTCCCCGTAAGAGATTCTGCATATATAAGCAAATTCAAAAATAAGACAAGCTTAGACAGTCTCACACGGACATTTTGAACCAATAGTGAATGGTATTACATTGCTAAAGCAAGCCAGAACTCTTGGAACACCCTCGCTTGGACCATCAATTCCAGGTATGAAGTCCATCCTGGGACCAATCCAGTTGAAGGGCCGCACAATAGCAAATTCAAGGCCGTTCTCAGCACCCTCGGCTGTAAAACAGAGCAGTTAAATAGCATACAATGCAAGACATTGAAACTGAATGGTCTCAGAACCATGAATGTGTGAGATGGCTAACTCACCATAGATCAATCTCTCAATTAACTGCTTTGCGCATGCATATGACCACCGCTGCTTCTCAATGGAACCAAATATGCAAGGGGAGGTGTCCTCCTTAAGAACATAATAATTGGGGTCCTGATGCAAGATAATGATTTATGGTTCACATTGTTTCACATATCAAACTTGCCAAGACGAGGAGAACAGTAAACTATAAGGACTCCTCTACCATCACTTCAGAAGTAGAAGCTCAAAAGAAATGAATTACAAAGAGTGGCATAAAACAAACGAAATCGCAAAAGTAAATGTTTTATCGACAAGGAACACGCATCAAACTATTAACTGTTTTCTTCATGCATTTCTAGAAAAACATCAAAATTGCTTAAAGTAATAAGAAAATTTAGGATTCATCAATAAATAATTTACAAGATATGCATTCGTTAGCTGTCTAAAATAACAATCCTCTAAAACCTGGAGGTTTTTAAACTACAAAAGGAAGGTGTATCAAATAACGACAAAATTCATGGGCTGTAATAACTTGCCAAGCCACCAGGTGATTCTGTCATGAATGATTCCCCCGGAGTCAGGCATATCATTCAATCCTTCATGCACAGGAACTAAAAATCGAATGCACGCTGCTGCGCCGAGTATGTCTTGGAGTTTAGGATGACTTGATAACAGTCATTTCCAATAGAAAACCATTTAGACTCAAGAATTAAGGATATTGGCTACTCCTGTAGCACCTCATTTGTTTTTAAAACGATAAGAGATTTAGACAGCCAATATGAGAACTCCACGAAGATTGAAAATCTACATTTTAGAAAAACCCCACCAGTATAATACTTGCATATTTTTGTTTCAATATAATTGATGTCCAAGAAATTTTTTCAATCTGAAAAGGCTTGATACTGTCACGAGCTCTTAGCTACATGTTATTATCCCATAAATTTCGTTACGCAAAACCCTGAAGGAGTAATTATTTTTCTGATATGGCTTGACTGAGGAAAATCTATTCCCACCATTCAAAATTCATGAGAGCGGAAAGAAATTCACCAAGAGGAAACCACATGGAATGGGTAAAAACAAATGATCGATGCAGGACCCCACATTGAAACACCAAAGCACAGTTTCTTTCTTTGTCAATTAATCACAGCCATCAGTTGAAATATTCAACACGAGAAATGTGAAAAGACGTCTGGTGTAAAAAGTCGCATTCATATCAAGAAAAGCAAAGAACATCGGCCAGAGGAATCTAATCTAGAGAGTGATGGGACATGAAAGCAAGGGCTAACCTGCCGTGATGGGCTATCTTTGGGTAAAAAGCTACCAATTGTTTTCCCATAAACTTCACACGTGGAGAAATGTATGAGACGTTTGCCATTTTCTGAACAGTATTTAACCTAAAAGAGTCAAAGCAACTTCAAAATTCATCAACTTCATCAAACCTTTAAAAGCGGGCTGATAAAAAATGTGCAACAACGATAGCATCACACTTACCACAGGAAGAGCGTCAATAAAATTGCTGTAGATTGTATCAAGAGGGCGTGTATTATAATCTGCTGGAGTGCATATGGCAGCAAGATTTATCGTCTAAGCCACAAGAAAATTTCCAGATTAAGTCCACGTCAAAAGTCTTATGAATAATAAATTTGGAAGCACACGGCACACGCTACAATCACTATAAGATAAAATTAAACACCCACTGAGCAACAGCTCAGGGGAATAATGTAGAATTACATACCAAGAATCCGATACATCAAAAATCAGGAAAGAAACGGAACAGATATTTCTGAAGAATCCCAGGACAATTCCGAGAGGCGCGCATGAGATACCAACTTAGATGCATAGACATCCACAATTTCCAATCATGATCTAAATAAACTCCAAATTGAGAAATACATGAAGAATTAAATGTGGAATTTCGAAAGCATGATTCCCAGAAAGCCCCAAAATCTTTTAAACTTGACAGAAATAAATTCTAAGCAACGGCAATGCCTAAAAGGGAAAAGCTCAACAAACAATGAGACCAGCTCAAAGAAACACAATTTCCAGATCCGAATCCAACAACCACAATTCCGAACGAAATTAACCAAAATGCAGCAACCAGAGCAAGAACCGCAAGGAAACTTACAAGATCCGCCATGCGAATAAGGCCTTCCAGGCGGGAGTCACTCTTGATGTTAAGTCGGTGGAACTGGATGCGATCGGCCCAGGGCAGCGAGGACGGCTCGAGAAGGTGATTAATCTTGTCACTGTAGACATCCACGGCCAGCACGTTATGCGGCGTCTCCTGCATCAGCTTCTCGCATAGATGGGAACCGATGAAACCTCCGGCACCAATCATGCATATCGTTATCGGCTCTATCGGATTTCCGTCCAGATCTGCTCTTCCACTCGCCATTCCCAAATGCCAAAAATTTCTTCTCAGATTTTTCTGCACTTCAACCCTAAATCTTTCTAGAAATCAATCTTGTGAATTATTGTGGGAAATTTTGAAAAATGCGCAGACAAGGAAATGGTGGAATTTGAGAATTCAGTGGTGAAGCAGAAGTGTCGAAATCATTATTTAAAGCAAACGTGAAAAGGGGACGGAGGGGAGTGGGTCCCAACTGCGGCCCTACTGCATTTATATTTGTCACTTCTGTGGATTTTCCCACAACTCGCTCTCATTTTCTGCCACGTGGATGCTTGAATATTTCCATGTTTGTTTCCATTCTAAAGCGTGTTGTGTATACTCTTATCTAAAATTATGTAAAAATTGTGATAAAATTTTAAAAATACAAATTACTTTGGTTTTATTTTATTCTTTAACATGCACACACTTTAATTATTATATTTTTAATTTTTTTATTTTAACATAATTTTTTTAAAAAAATACACTTAAAAATAAACGGTAAAAAACCAAATGTTATGTTTGGAACTTAACTTTAAATCATCACACTTTCTATTCAACATTACCATATAAAACATATTAATTAATAAAATTTTCATTCAAAATCAATTTAAATTTTTTATTTTATTGTATATATAATTAACTAATTATTTTTTAATTATTACATCTGTTTAGAATAAAAATAATATATATTACATATGTACACATATTTATATTAATTAATATCTCTATTAACTATCATATCTTTCAATTATTTTTGTGTATTTTATTCGTATATACAAATAAATTAAAAAATTTTATCCCATCAAAATCTTATAACAAAACTTACTATATATTTCAACACAATTCCTATCAAATATTATTTTTAATAAAATCCCATTTTCCAAACATAGTGAAAACAAATATGGCCAGAGTAATTAGAATCATATATAGATAAAATGAATTATTAAAAGTCAAAATAAAAAATAAGTAGTGAAAATTATATATATTAACCAATTATTCAGGAGTTTAAAATGTTAAAAATCATAAAAAAGAAACTTATAATCATTTTATTTATTTTTATTTTTAAAAAGTGATTTTTTTGTTTTTAAATTTTTCATCAAAAATATCTAAAACGAATTTTTAACTTATTTTACCCAATTTTGATTTTGACCGGCTCAGGTGATGGTCAAGTCACGTCGATTAGCCTTCAGTTGGACCAACCAATCTATTCTTTTTTTTTTTTAAGTTTTGATTAATTTTAAATATTTTTATAATGAATTAGTTATACGCATAAAAAATAAAAAAATTAAATTTAAATTTAAATAAAACTTATGTTCATAAGTGTTTTTTGCAATTAGAAAATCGGTGAATTGTGTAAATTTTAAAAGGGCTCCAAACACAACCTTAATCTTTTTTTTTATTTTTTATCATTACATCAATACATTACATATAATGACATCATTGCTGACCCCTTCCATAGTATAAACAGAAGACATGAGCTGTCGAGCCTTCATCCTCACGTGTCTCTTAATTATTTCTCCATACAACTTGCGAACGATGTCTAAATATAAATACGGCTCGCGCAGAGTAATTCTTGCTCTATCCTTTTTCTTTCTATATATATATTTTGGAATATTTCCTTTGGTTAACAGAACACGCAAGACCAAAAGCGTGTCATGCCTTTTTAATGCATATTTTTAAATAATAAAATTGAATTATTACAATTGTGGGCTAATAAATCAATATTTTTATATATAAGCCCATTAGCTCTCGTTTATATCTATTAGATATACATTAAAAATTAATTATTAACTATAATTGACATGCCATGTACAAACGTACAAATTCAAATAAATTCAAATTTTATATATAATAAATGTTTATAGATAGAAACAATTCTAGGAGTCCAGCAAAATATCTTTGGCTATGCTCTTTTTTAATCTTGAATTAGAAAATAAACACTCAATCATTATAATTTTTAATATTATCATTTTCTCACTCTTATTTTTATTTAAACGTGAAAATAAAAATATTTAAAATCACACCTCAAAACCTTAAACCCTACATCTATATTTATTTTCAAACTATAAATTTTAAAATGTATACATTAAATATTATACTTTTAAAATATTATTTTTTATTTTTATACAATATTTAATATAAAAATATTTAAAAATACACGTAAAAATTTGAAAACCAACCACGCCCATCATTTTCATCTCAAAAAAATCAACAGCTAATTTCTTTCTGTCTTTCTTGCCCTTGCAAGAAGGTAATTGGGCAACCCCACCTATAGAGTAGTACGGACGTCATATTTGGTTATTGTATTTTTTGGGCGTGTGTGTTCTATGGCATGCATGGTTCGTTTAAGCCCTGTGAAAGTTACAACATATAATCTATGATAAGCAAGCAAGCCAGCCAGCCAGCCAGCCAGCTGCTGAGAGATCACAGCTAGCAGCAGATTTGGTCATGTCCATCTGATTACTGACAACTGACAACTGACAACTGACCATACGTTGGCCGCTTGAACAAATTGTACTTTGTCCGAGTCTTTTCAGTCCAAACTCTATTATCTTTAAATATTTCAATCGTGGTAATCTTTTAAAAAACACTTGGAAAAATATAGTTGGAGAGAGGAAAATAATTCAAAAAAAATGAGAAAAGAATAAAAAGGAGGGGTGAGGGAGAGAATAGAAAGGGAATGGAAGCAGGCTCATTCGTTGTCAGCCCACCGACAGTCCTACATTGACAAACGACTACGCGCTTATGGGATCGCGTGCAGTTTGGAGAGAAAGACAGCTGTCTTTTAAGGCTATGTTTGGTACGCATCTTTCCATCTCATCCAAACGGACTTGCACCTAAATCAATTTTATTATTATTATATGGCTAGTTAATGTGATATTTTGTGTGTGAATGTTTTTAATAAATGGAAGAAGAAAAAGAAATGTAAATTTGCTAAATAAAAAAAAGTATAAACTAAAAAATTATTATTATTATTATTAAATAAATTATAAGTCAAATTAAAAAATAAATAACTCAGCATTTCATTTAGTACGGGGTTCCGAGTTATAATATCAAAGCTTAATAGAACAACTACTCAAAAAACCCATTATATCAAGTATTGAATCAAAATTTTCAATTTGATCTTGAAGCAGTTCAATTAGTTTACTTAACCTATAAGAACTTTCAATAGTAGTAGAAGTAGCAAGCAACCAAGAAATATATACTCTGACGTTGGTTGTTATTTTAATGAATATTAAAAAGAAAAACATAAAAAATAAACCCAACAAGGATAACTATTAAAATAATATATTATTGTTATATTTTATATATTACTCAGTACGAAACAATAAATACACTTATTACCTAGTATCTCTCCGTGGTGGTCCTTGCACAGAATCTCCATTCATATTTTCCTTAAAAACCCTATTCCAAATAGTAAATCTATATATTCAATCAATTTAAGACCGAACCAGCATTTTAATTAAATAAATAATTCTATATTCATAAACTACCCACGATGACAAATTAAAAAAAAAAAAAAAAGAACCAAGAAATGAATTACAAACAAAAATAAAATAGTGAAAGCTTGTGAGGAGAACAGACACAAGAACACTTTCTGACTCAGCACAGGGGATAATTTAGACCGTCTGGGGGAATTTGGGTTGAAGTATTTAAAAGAGTGGATTTCACATCGATAATAATAAATTCATTCCACTTATTTGGATAATAAAATATATTAAATTGATAAACTTATTTTAGTAATTGTAATGTATTTGAATTTCTTTAAAGGTATGTATAAATTGATGAATTTGAAGAGATGGATTTTAAATTCATAACAATGAATTTTAAATTTTTAAAATTTTTTTTTAAACTATAATTTTAATAATTGGAGTGTAATTGGAATTCCTTTTGGAGTAATTTAAAATCATTCCATGTAAATCCTTTCTCCAAATCTAACTACTTGCCACAGTTATTTGAAATCTATCCTTGTAAATGTTTCTCTCCATTCAAACGTTTTAACTCAAATAGGGCCTTACTGAGTGTCTTCCAATGGGCCCAGATCACAACTCATCCTTGGGCAGTGGGCTGAATGACATATGAGCTTGGTTTGAATGTTGACAATTTCAAAGCCTTATCTAAATTAGGCCAAGGTATCTGGAATATAATTCAAATATTTACTATTTTATTTATTTTGGTGGTTGGGACACAAGATGGTAAGGCAATGCACCTCTTACCAAGTTCTCAAATTTTAGGACATCTACTGAGCCAGTTGCCCTTCTTGTCCAAGTTATCTCTGTCCATACTCCCAAGGTTTCCACCTCTTTTGTTGTACATGCGCTTGCTATTCCAATAGTTACAACCCGCAATCTTTAATAATCTCACCCCAGGAATGTGACTCAACACTTGCATACTTAATTAGCTCGATAACAAACCTCTGAATCAATCTCAACTTCAATATTTTTAATTCATTTTTCCCCATGCTAATTTTAAGCCTTTGCTTAGAGCAAGGAGCTCAACTTGTGTGGTAGTGCATTCTTCCAAATGACAGCTGAATCCAAGTATTCGCGTCCCTTTGTTATCTTTTCCATCTCCTTCAACTGCTGCTGTTAGAAAAACGTAAGTCTTTGTTTGGATGCAGGAAAAGGATAGTATGAAAATAAGAAATAGAAGTATTCCATTTCCTATAATTGAAAGAGCAGATGATGACAACGTTCGCTTGAAACCCACTCATGTTTAAATTTGATAAGTACTTGAACATACTCAAACCCGTAAATTAACTTTTTTTTCTTTTTATAATTGAGGTTACTTAAATTTTGAATAATTAAAATTTGACACGAGGTCCTTCCCTTTATGCAAGCAACCAGTTTTAGTGCTCATTACGTGTAATTATGTATTATTTTCAAAAACAAATACATCTAAAAACAAAGGGTTATTTTTTTGCCAAACTGTAAAACAACTGTTGGACCCATATGATGACACATTACATTAACGAACATCAAAATTACAATTGAAAGAATAAAGCACATAACGTTCAAATTTAAGTGTCCCACTACAATTAAGGTCCGATGAAAACATACAGCCAACATAAATATTACGATGTAAATTCCCATACGCATACCTTAGAAAAAATTATCATTACACGGATACACCAAAGTAGTATATTCCCATAACAAGGAGAAGCACAATTTGGTCACGCTACTCGCTGCTATGTTGTCACGTGTTGGCTTGTATCGTACCTCATTCTCCAGCTTCAATGTGACAAAGGGTCGGAAAGAAACGTCCTCAACATTATCAGTTGGTCAGAGAAAATGGCAGTTCAATGCAGGTTCATGAAAACAGCAAATGAAATAAGAAACACGAACAGCACATCAAATTCTATCGTTGGTTTACAGGGCTGGCTATGGATTTAGAATCTTTCCCGGGTTTTGTTGATCCATCAATTGCCATGTTTCCCACCCTGACTTCCATGGCCTCCCTCTCATCCTTCTCTATCTTCTTCTCGGAACCAACATTGTCAGCCTTCTTGGGTTTATTAGAAGGGGCAACCTGCTGAGGGCTTCCGATAATCCATGGATGATTAAGGCACTGTGCTGCCGTCAGCCTTTTCTCAGGCACAAAATCCAGTATCTGGACGAGGAAATCAGCCATCTCAGTGGCATCCTGCTCACAGAACTCGTATTTTTCCATAAGAACCTTATGGAGAGGCCAAAATCTTAATCTTTTGATATGCCTCAGATCTCCAAATCTATTGAATAGCTCTCGTGAATAACGTCCACCCAAGGCAACCTGCAGAGTGTAGGTCAAGCACGAAACATGGCTTCTTAGAGTAAAATATCAAACAAAGGCAGAGACAATCAATTAATTGATTTTAATAAACATTAAGGTCATATGCACTTTGAATGGTTAGATTGGATAAATTATTTTATCAAAACTCATCACATGTTTTTTATAATGAATAAAAGCCCTTGATTAATATCAAACCTGATATAAAATAACTAAAATGAAGGATAATTAATTTTATACATTAAATGTAATCAAATCATCTTTCTAAATAATCCTAATGGGCTTTAATCCCATTCCTAAAAATGAATATGTCCTAAGTTTAAAGTTTTGTTCGGAAGGAATTTGATTTGCAAATAAATACATGCAGACAGCTTTACCTTGCGTGGCATCATCCCAAGAAGCTCCATCATCAGGGCCAGATGATCCTTCAAAATTCAGAAGGAAAAACAATACATAACCAATCATTGAATGATTCAAACCAGAAAGTAATATAAGTAAGTTATAAATTTGAGATGATGTTATGTAATACGTATGTTATGAAATGAATTCTGAGATCAACTTACATGAAGTTATCACATTGCAAAAAAGAAGAACCAGTCAGCAAGCAATAAAGTTAATGCATGCTACAGCTTATGAACTTAAGCAAAGAAAAGAATATTATTTCAAAATGATGTTATGTATGTGTACAATTAAATAAATGATGCCATCATACCTCATCACGGTCGTAGTTGTCACCACTATGTGGATCAAAAAGAACATCACCAGTGGCCAACTCAAAACAAATGCAAGCACATGACCACATATCTGCTGATGTTGAGTACTTTGATCCTAAAATAACCTCTGGGCATCTATATTGCCGCGTCTGAATATCGCTTGTAAATTGTTTGTACGTCCAGCATGCATTTCCAAAATCAACTAGCTTGCATTCCAGTTCAACCTCAGCCGAGAGCTTCTGCCTAACTGACCGGCTGCCTCTCTTGTGGCCCTTAGTTCCTTCATGTGCATTATTTGCTCCATCACCATTTCCTGCTTCAGCAACTGAAGCATTGGTTTGCCCTTCACTGCACTCTCCATTGGACTTACCATCCTGATGAGAATCTTCGGGCCCACTAACCTCGTTATCTTGCTCAGCTTCCTCCTTCCCAACACATTTCTGAGCTGCTCGCTTAGCCTTTCTCCTGATTTTCTTTTTCTGGTTCTTAGTTAGATCACCATATGAGCCCTTTGCATCTTTAGATGCCTCAGACTCTGTCACAATTTTGCTTTTACTGGATGGGATAACAAGAGGTGCACCTGATCTTCTTGGATCCTTTTCCGGATCAATCATCGAAAGAAGTAGTATATTCTCTGGCTTCAAATCTGTGTGTATGATGGATAGTTGACGGTGCAGATAATCCAATCCCACTAAAATGTGGAAACAAATTTCTTTAACCTTGTGGAGAGGTATGCCTCTGTAGTCAGAATACTTAATTAGGGTCAAAAGATTGTCTCCCAAGTACTCAAAAACCATGCAGACGTGCTGCCCATTTGGCCCTGAATGCTTAAAGTGATCCAAAAGCTTCACCACGCATTTTTTATCTTCTGGATCGCCCTCAGCAATCTGCTTTAAAATAGTGATCTCATCCATTGCCGCTTCGGTGTAGTGTTGTGCGCTCTTTTGAACTTTGAGAGCTACATAAATCTATAATCATAACAAGAAATGAAAAGGGCAGCAATCAATAATTGGTCAATTGTTAGGGTGTTTACAAGTCGAATGGTAAATTGTAAAATTTCAATTTTCAGGTAGACTGTTTCAAATTTAAATGCATGTGTGCCTGTTTATGGTATCTGTATTTTCTCTGCTTCAAATTCTTCTCAAAAAATATACACTCGATAAAGTAGAAACAATTTATGATTTCTTATTCGTCTTTACTTTCTTCAATCCAAAAAATCCTCATCTCCCACTAAGAAAAAACATGAATTTGATATAACCAAATTGACAAAATCAAAAATAATATTAGTTAACGAGATCAATTGAAATTAATATTTCCCAAGCTGTTTAAATGAAGGAAATAAAAGATGTGGAGATTGTGAGGAAGCACAGCCTCTAGGAGTATTCATTTGTTTCTAAAACAGAAACAAGAAAATACAACCAATAAGAACACATATACAAAGCTAATGCATGTAGGTAGAACAGTTGAATCAAAAAGCCAAAGAATGTTACCTCCAATAATTGAATTACTAACAGCAGGCAGTCATGTAACATGTTGCATGTAAGTAAACTCATCGCACACAAAAAGCAAAATTCGGGCTTCAAGGATCAACAAAAGCAAACGAACTCAGTTTCAATTTTCAAGTATTTGAGAGTCTTATTCTTGCAGTGGTTTTTGTGTAATGTTGAGAATGAGCATGGATTGATAGATATTAGGTTATGTTTTAACTGTTAATGATATCATAATGTATTTATTATACGATCAAATATTGATAATTATATTGTTTATTGTTTGAGTAGATAGGGGTACCACATTGTGTGCATATGCGTGTCCATATATTCATATACACAGAGATAGATAAAGACGTAATAATGTAACGATTGACGAGGAGATGAGATGGTGCCATTTCCAGTCGAAACAATACAAGCCAAATGCATTTTCTAATTTCAAAGAGATGGAATCCGACTATTGAAACCGAAAATGAAACTAAAAGGTTCATAGTTTTCAGCCTTTTCAAACATTCGAGAGAACACTTTCGTTTCCATGATGCCATAAACTTATGATGGGCAATTCCTCACTGCACATTCCAAACACACTAATTGAGACAAGCAAATGGTGGATTAGAATATTAGCCCACGGTAGGCGGGTAGGCATAAATTTTGGAGAAATGTGGAAAGTCCAAAAATAAAAGCAGCAGAATTAATAGAAAGAGTTACAGATTTCTGAGTGTCCCAAGCAAGCCAGACGGTGGAGAAGTGGCCCCAGCCGAGCTTGCTCTGAACAACGTATCTCCCGTGTTTGAAGGAGTCGCCGATTCGCACGGCGTGGTATCCACCACGCCTGTAGTCCTCGGTCCCCTCGTCCTCCGAAGTGTAGTCGCTCGTCTCGCTCCCATCGCCCCCATTCCTATCCACCGCCGCCGCCTCGTCCGCCATCAATCAATCTCAAGCAATCGGAGACCACGAAGCGACTTGAGATCTGGAACAGAAACCCAAGCCCCACGACTCTTCTTTCTCCAGGCGCAGATGAGTGTGAGATTAGGGTTTATTTTTCTTTATTTTAAGCATGAATTCATTATTCCACATTTCTTTTCCTTTTATTTTTTGATTACGTTAAATATATAATACAATACTAATAATTTTAGAAAATTCTACACGCGTCTTTAATTTTATGTAACATAAAATTAAAAATGATTACTTAATTTGTTTTATTTATAGTATACATTAATTTCTTTAAATATTTATTGTATGGTTGTCACAAAAATACCTTGATTGGAAAAAGAAAAAGAAACAGAATAAAATTAACAACTTAAAAGAAGGTAAATTTGTTATTAGTAATTTGAAGAAAGGTATATCTGTAAATTTATTTAATATTGCCATATAGGATCAAATTCTTAAGAGACATTTGATAAGAGAATTACCAAAACGAGAATCATAATAAAATTGTTATTATTGAAATTAACAAATTGAGAATTATATTTAAAAATTTAGAGGATTTTTGGCAAAACCCAACTTGATTCCATAATGACGGCTTTGTGATTTTAATTAACCAATGGCTTCGATCTGCCTGATTAAGGATAACCACTTAATCAAAATAGATTAGAGCTTTCCTTGCTTGAGAGTTTTTGTTTGTGCCCCTTTTTTCGATGAGCAGACAATGACGAGGCTGTCCCATTTTTGACCCACTACACCTTAAAGTGAGGGTGCTCTCCAGTGAAGAACTTTGGGGATGTTTATTTTAATCTTTATTTTTTATTTCCAAAATGTTTATATGTTTACATCTATGGTGACTGCTTCTTTGTTCCTAAACAAATAAGGCCAAATCTGGTCATTACAAGAGATTTGCCTCCATCCTTGGTGAGGACTTGCCTCGTTCATCATTTTGCTTATTTATTGCATTTAATATTTGCCTATTTCCCCCCAAAATTGCAATTTTAATGTTCTCCCACCGCAATTTGTGATTATGCAGGCTATGTTATGTTGTGATGGTGTTAAAGATGATGGTTTGTGACAGATTCTCATCTAATTTAATCTAAAATATGTAAGTGATATTGATTTAATGAATATGTAATGTATATGCGCACACTACACACACATATATAATTAAAGATATTGTTTACCGTAAAATTACTAAATTATCTGAATTTAAAGAAAACCCTTTTGTTTTTTCTACTTCTTTTTGATGTATTTTTCTCTTTTTTTATATATATATCTTTTCTTCTATCCTCTATTTGACTTATTAAACTAACCTTATTTTTTGAGCTTTTTTTCTTCTCTTATCATTTATTATATATAGTTATCTCTCTTCTCTTTTTAATTTTTCTTATACCCCATCAAACTTTATGTTATCTTTCTTATTAAATTTTTTAAGGTTTTTCATCTAAATTATTTATATACTATTAAATCATGCTTGGTGATTTATTTTTTAGTATTTAAATTGTTGACATAATAAGATGTGAAAAGATAGAAAATATTAGTTTTCATCGCATGATCTTAAGCTATGGAAAGATAGTAAAAAAAATAAAGATTTATTTGTTTTTGTAGCATGATCGCAAGTTTCAATAATTAATTAACCCTGACATAATTTTTAAACAAAATAAATGTTAATAATTTACATGCCCATTTGTAATTTACTAATTAGACATAAGGAGGCAGTGCCTTTCTATATTGGGCATGAGGTATTTGCCAGATTCAAACACTCTTGACAAATACTATGTTTGAAAACAAATTTGTATCTATCAAAATTTATCCTTTAAACATGATAGAAAACTAATATTAACTTTGAGTCGAGCAAAAAGCCTCTGTATTGAGCACCAAAACCATCACAAACGCGATAGCACTTTCAATATTTTTAAGGATCATTTTTTTTTTAAGTGAAAGGTTTGAAGATAGTTTGTTAGACAACAAATGAAAATACAATCTAATGTAAGTCTCTCAAAAAGAGGAGGAAGATTGGGTAGAAGCACAAAGGAACTAAAGGAGTGTTTGGCTAAGTTTATTTTTAATAATTTATAAGATCACATAGTTTATAAAATGAAACATAAATTGTAGTTGATCATAATTTTTTAATGAAATAATAATAAAAATAAAAATAAAAATAATATTATTAGTAAAATGTAATTTAAAGATATTTATATTATTTTAATATATAAAATAAATTAACTTATAAAACGTTTAAAATTTGGGTAGGAACGGTCAATATATTTTTAAAGAGTGTATAAGTTTCTAACATCTCATTTTTGACTTTACAGGCTATTTTATCAAAAAAGAAAAAAAAAAATATGCCAACTAATTATGAGGAATTTATAAATTTTCCAACCTCTTGTAAAATATTTTAAAAAGTTTATAAACTAAACATGCACCTGTAACCTGTCTTTGTGTAGACATTTCAAGCTTATCTATGATGCATGTTTATGCTAACATCTGAACTTATTGTGTATTTAAATTTTACAAGCATCTAATAAATTTTTTTGACATGATTTTCTTTAAAAATAAGTGATCCGTATTTATGTTTGTATTTATACCATTTATTAAGATCGTAGCCCTTGGCACCAAATATATTTATATGTTGTCCCTTATTTAGTTGAATGATGACAAGATTATATTTTTGCCTTATTTTTATTTTTTACATCATTTTCTAATAATCTACACTATGGGTTAAGTTTATGACCCTTAGATTAATTATTGTAAATGACTAAAAGTTATATTAATATATATCTATCATCATTCACTTCAATAATAACAAAATTATGATTTTCTTATGTTTTTTATTTTATTCATCGATTATGTCAAAATTATATATTTTATATATTTAAGCACATTCATCGATTATGTCAAAATTACTAATATCGTATATTAAGAGGGACTGACATAAAATAACTACATTTTAGTTGCTAAATGTTAATTGAGTAAAATTAACGCCCCTCGTTTCTTTAAATCTCTCTCTCTCTCTCTCTCTCTCTCTCTCTCTCTCGCTCTCTCTCTCTCTCTCTCTCTATCTCTCTCTCTCTCTCTCAGTTTATATATACTTTTTGAATTCATTTTTCTTGTCTTTCCTCTTCTATTTAATTTATGTTATTTCTTTATTTTTTATCTTCAAACATTTTACTACATCTAGATTTTGTGAAAGGCTGTATTGCAATTTTAAGCTTACAAATATGTTCTATCATTAAAATTTTTAAAAATTATATTTAACAATGTTGATAAAAATATATAATTTTTTAATTATGTATGTACATAGCGCGTCACTTTTCTAGTTTTTTAAAATCTTTAGGATGTTCGTTTCTTCTGCAAAACCATATATTGCTCTATTATGCACATTTTTTATACAATTGATTTTTTATTTTTTATTTTTTATTTTCACTCGGCAGCCTAGGGAAAAAGTTAACTTTGTCATTTTGAAAGAATGATAGTTTCATGTATCCAAGCAAAACTCTTTTTACATAAGAATAATTATCTTACAAGTACTTATGTATTTCAAATTTGTCGAGAATACAATTTTTTATAGTTTTTTAATATATTTTTGGTGGGGCGCAACTTGTACTTTCAAAACAATTTATCAATTCATGCATATGGCACAAATTGACGTAAGTAGAGCAACAAAGAAAAGAGATGATAGAAACAGTGTAAAAAAATCTAATTCTAAATTCTAGAGACATGAACCCATGCGTTCAATCACCCAACCCAATGTAAGAGGATTGAATTAAATTTAATGGAGATAGTTATAATCAGTACACTAAAATTTGATTGATATATTACGAATTACATAGACCACTCTAAAACGACTTGATTTGAGAATATAGAAATTCAATTTTCGTATTCAAATACTACCTCTTTTTCTCTTCTATTTGCTTGTTGCACGCATTGTTAGTTTTTCTTCTTAATATTTTATTTAACCTATTCATGAATTTGCTTCACATACTTAGCATCTTCTTTGTCATCTAAACACAAATGCTCATTGCTAAGCAATGGAAACAATTTTGACGAGGTTTATAGATTAAATTTATATACAACCTCACATGGAATCATATTTGTAGTAAAATCAATAATTTTATTATAGACAAATTTTACACGTGGTAAACTTTCTTTTTAATTCTTAATATTTTTTGTAATGCTCGCACGCAATAATGTAATAAATGTCCTAGTAACAGCCTTAATTTGCCTATTAATTTAAGGACCATATGTTATAAAAAATAATAGTTTAATCCTCAATTTAACCTGTAATGTTTTCTAAAAGTATTTCAAAAATTCAACATTGCAAGCTGACACTATAATCCTTGGCATGTCATACAAATAAACCATTTTTCTAAATAATCTCACCAAAACAATTTCTTGTGCCATACTTATGTGATTCAAAAACAATCATGTGATACATAATTAAGCGTAAGGTGTAATTGATGTAAGATTATAATGTGTACAAAAGACCTCGTAAAAACAATAAAAAGGTCAGATAATAATTCAATGGGTCAAAATGAAATTAGAGAAAACAAGTGAAATGACTCCCAAAAATAATAACCTACCAGGCAACCCCCCCCCCCGCCCCCCCTCTTCTTCTTCCCTTTTCTCCCTTTCCCTTTTCATTTCTATTTTTTTCAAATTTTTCTTTGTTTGCCTTTTTATTTCATTTTATTTTTTACTCAAGAACTAATTTAGTGGAACCTAAGTAAGAAACGATGCAACCTAGCAAGGAAAATGGAAAATTTGACATAAATTGGCTTACTGACAAAGGCTTAACTAAGTTGATTTAGTTTTTTTCCTCGACCCAACTGACGGTCTACCCTAGTGCAATTTTTCAACCCGAGTCAATGGGCCAATAGTTCAAAATTTTAATAAAAAATCCGACTTAGGGTTTTATAGTTGCGTTAATGATGGTGTTGGGTTAATACAGAATTGAGAATGCTTCAACCCATCAGTGGTGCAACATAAGGTGATGGCAGCATAGTGATGTTCGTGGCGTTGGTTAGTGACGGTGTCAACAATTAGAGCACTGAATCGGGTGGAGCGTTGCAAATAGCTCAGCTAAAGCTTTGGTTCCTATAGTGAATTTAGTCCAATCTCCAACAATTTTAAAATATTTAAAATTTAATTTTTATATTTAGTTTGAACTAAATCAATTCCTATGTATGAATACACATATTATGAGAACCAATCATTGTTAATAACTATCATATTAGCAAATTGTTATCAGATATATACACACACAACTACACAAATTCAAATATATTAAAATTTGTACTTTATCAAAAATTTCAACCAAATATGATTTTCTCAAACAAAATCCTCATCATTTTTACTCCCCAATAAAATTTCCCACCAAACACAACCATTAAATTTTTTCAATTATTTTTTCATTTCATCAAAGTTTACTCAATCTAAACAGATTAATTGACAACATTTTTATTTAAATATCAAATTTAGATTGTTCTCTCTCGTGTATATATATATATATATACATATTTGTTATATATATATATATATATTTAAAAACCATTCATTATACATATTTATAATCAAATAAATATCTTAATACACATACATTCAAACTTATATATAATTATACCCAAAAAATAAATTGTTATCCAAGGTTATGTTTGAAACCCAATCTTCATGTCTAAAACATGCCCTCAAACTTCATTCTATCCAACACGAAATTTAACAAAATTTTCATTCAAATTTAATTCAAAATTTTTCTTTCTTACATATATAATTAACAAATGATTTTTCAATCAGTATACTTATTCAAAATTAAATCAATATCAACATATATTACACAAACACTCATATTTATTTATATCTATACCTTAGAAATCAAATCATTATCTTTACACACGTCTCATTATTTAATCATTATTATATATATGTTCAAATAAATCATATTATTCACTGTATCAAAAACATTACTTCCAAATATACTATTAATTCCAACACAACTCCTACCATAAACAAAAATCTCTCTTCCAAACATACCCCATATATATATATATATATTATCACATCATTTAATTATTATTACAAATTTTATACTATCAAACAAATTCAAACAAATAATTTCTTTATCTCGTCGAAATTACTTTTTTTTTCCATATTTCTTTTTTTAAAAAAACAAATAACATAAATAGAGGCATGATTGTAACTACAAGAAGTAACATGTTTGTTTTTAAATTTTAGAGTATATTTTCAAATATTTTTCGTTTCGAAAGTCGCGTGTAAATAAAGAAGAAAGAGATAAACATTTTTAAAAAATAATAACAATCATATATATATTTTTGTTACCCGAAACATGGAAAACAAAACGTACATATTTTGACTCGTTTAACGCAGCTTCCCTTTGGCTTCATCCAAGTGTTTGGATGGATTCCCAGATAAGCTTCCTGCCTTACTTACTTGAGAAGATTCAATCAGACTTTTTTTGTGGTCCCTGTCCGTTAAGGTTTTATTAATGTATTAATCTCTTCATTGTGGTCCCCAATAATTATGTTTTATTAATGCATTAATCACATTCTTTACCTTCTTTGTCGGAGTTCCTGATGCAAGTATCCTCCACATGGTTTTAGAATAGGTTCTTTTATTTCCAAGACCTTGCTTCGTCGGGGAGTCGGTACAAATTCCCTCATGGGTTCCAACCACGCCTCGAACATTTTTTCGAACATTAAAGACTTTCGTACCAAAAAGACATCACCGTAAAAACTGGAAAATGTAGAATGGGCCCACATTGTTTTGAATAATAATTATCGGCCCCTTGAATATTAATTTCTTTTCTCTTACTCTATAATTGCCAAAAAAAATAAGAAAAAAAACATACTATCTTTTTCATCAATTAAATTCTTTTTTATATTTTAAGTATTTTGCTACCACACTAAATATTAAATAGATTTTGTTTGTGCAAGAGTAATTAATTAAACGACTAGAATGAAGCCATTTTATCAACTCCCTTTTTATTTTTGGTGCGGTGTACATCTTAAACAAGCCAATATTTTTAGCAACATAATTCGTGCAATAGGCATGACACTGAATAGACATTGTAGAGAAAATCAAATTAAGTTCGGAAAGGAGATAGTAGGAAAAAATATAATAAATAAAAAATGACAGACAATCAACACGAACTGATACATAGAAACAAATTAGAAATGACATTATTTTTCCCACACATTCATATTAGTACGACTGATAAAATTAATTATAAAGATTCATATTTCATTAAAAATCGCTATTCTTAGAAATTAAGGAATATTTATTCCACCCAAAATTTAGAGGTTTACTTATTTCTAATAGGTTGCCCCCATAATTAAAATAATTTTATTAATTTTTAAATTCACAAAATATATATCTTATTGTATTTGTAATATTACTAAGGTACACGTTAAGTATGTAACACACACACACACACACAGAGTTGAATCCAGACACTCACGTACGCGCATAGCTATAATTTAACTTGATTCGATATATATAATGTAAAAGTATCAAATTAGATTTTAAATATAACATACATTGATATACTTAACAAATAAATATAATATAAAATATATATATATATATATATATGTTGTATCATGCGTATTCAGAATATTTTTTGTAAATATAATTAATATAATTATATTAATTTACATATTTACTTTTTTCATATAATGAACATCAATGTATAATCAAAATACAATAAACAAGTTCAATATTAATTTCATATGTTTGCTCAAGTGTCTGCCATGAATACATATAAAACTTTTTGTACATAAGAGATATTATCTTATGATATTCTTATATTAAGTGTCTAAATATATAAACAGTGAACAAAAATATAATAATTGATTTTAATGTTTAGAAATAACGTCTTTTCGATTAAAGTATAGATTCGATTGCCAATGACACGCAGAGTATAATATAAATATATGGCAATTTAACTTTTTTCTTATTCTTGCTGCGATTTCATGTCAATCATAAGATTTATCAAAGTATCCTTTGTTTCATCATTATTCTATTTTTAAATATATTCTATTTCCATATCATTTAATTATACCATTAATGTTTTGTGTGTATAATTTAAAATAACAAAATCGAGAAAAAAGAAACATGAAACAAGAAACATAAAATATTAAATTGAGAAAGAAGATTGAAAAATATAATAAATAAAAATTGAGAAAAAATGAAATACATAAAAATAGAAAGGATTGTATTAAAACAGTATACATATAAAAAAAATGAAGATGTATTAATGATTATATAATTGTTAACACTAAATACTGAATATATAGGGTAGATTGATAATATAATTGCATTATAATATTTTAAACTCCAGATTTATTAAAATCCCAAATTTGTTGGGGAAAAAATATACATAGTATTAGTATAAATTTATCGGAAAACTAGGGGCAAAATAGTACAATCAAGTTTTCCACAGCTCACTTTTTGACGTGTCATCTCTTTGCAACATTAAATCAGACTAATTTTTCCGACTCCCAGCCTTTTGTTGTCTTTGGTCAATTTCGTCGCACTTTCGTGACGAAGCAAACACTCTCAACGATCTATGTCCTGCGGTTCTTTCGACATTCCGGCGGTTTCCGTCTTAATTAATATTTAATTACCTTATTATTAGATTTCTTAATAAATGCGCTCTAGCGTGTCACTGTACGAACCGCACAAAACGTATCCGAAAATCTAGAGCTCCATTTCCCCCCTCACTAAGTCTTCGCCTCGACCGCTTCCACCCAGATATATATAGGCGCCCCCTATATATAGAAGCGACCATTCTCTCACACCGTTCGGACTGTCAAGCATTCTCTGTCAGTGGGATACCTGGTACTGTGTAGTCGGCGATAATGTCGGGAAGAGGTGGAGGTGGACGTGGACGAGGACGTGGACGTGGTGGCGGAGGAAGAGGACAGCAGCCGCAGTCATCCACTGGACGTGGTGGCGGAGGAAGAGGACAGCAGCCGCCGTCATCCGCTGGACGTGGTGGCGGAGGAAGAGGACAGCAGCCGCCGTCATCCGCTGGACGCGGTCAACAGGCGTCACGCGGCGGCGATCGTGAACGTGGTCGAGGTCGCGGCATCAGTGCTACTCCGTCTCCGTCGTTTTCATCGCCTGCTCCGCCTTCCGAGCCGTCTACGGAGATATCAACGGCCTCCACGCTTAGCCATGAGATGGAGCAGAAGATGGCGCTTCAAGCTTCGTCTTCGACTCCTCCACCTCAGGATCCAGCACCGGAGGCGGTGAATCCGCCTCCGTCTTCCACGAAGGCGGTGAGGAATCCGCCAAGGCCTGGGTTCGGAACAATGGGTCGGAACGTCATTGTAAAGGCTAACCACTTTTTGGTGTCTGTGGCTGATCGAGATCTAAATCATTATGATGTGAGTACTTCATTTACAGATCAGGACTTCTTTATTTTTTATTTTTTTTGAAAAGTTATTGTCTGCTTATTATACAGATCCTTTTTTCCATGTGTATATTGTTGAGTATGTGTATGTTTTTGCGTTATTATGCATGTACATAAATTGATGTCGTGTATACCGTTTGTCTTAAAGAACATTTGTACCCGTGTGCGTGAAGTCTTTTCCAAGGATCTGTTGGCTGTTCTGTAATTTTTTTGAATTATATATGCCCTTTTCAGACCTGCAAAACACTTTTTGTATTGTTGTACGCTTTATTCAGTCCCATCTCGCTTAACTGTGATGTATATTCCAACATTCGTATATAATGTCTATATACATGTAAATGCGTTCCTTATGTCAATATGTGTGTTTCTATCATACTAATCTGTTGGTGCAGATTTAAGTATATTTGCCTGTGCTTTTTTTGATTGCTTCTATGCGTATTTGTGTTTTCTTCATTAACTGGGGCATGTATGTCGATTTCACATAGTATTACTCTGGTAATCACTTTTCTTTTTATCGCATATTTACTCAAAGAAGCATGTACTCTCATTATTGATGTTTGCATTTTTTAAGTTACGTTTGACCTTTGTAGTTAATGCTTCCTCACTATTTGCCCTAAAGTGTGTACACATTCTGCAGGTGTATTAGCTGATTAATGTGCTTGCATAGAACATATATTATCGCTTTTTTTTTTTCAGCACTGTGTTGCACAAACATATCTGATGTTTTCATGTGAATCGGAAGGAATGGTCCTCTGGTTTTGTTGCTGTCAGAATGTTGGTGGCTGCAGATGTGTTTGTTGTGTCTATTTGCGTTTTTGTATTGTACGTGTACTGATTCAAGAGATATATGTTCTATTATTTTTTTCTTTTTGGTTTTGTTCTAATAAGTTTCATGTCCATTATACCTTGAATTAGCTATTATAGGTTCATTAAATCTTTGCATCTTGTTGGGTATGTACATTTATTAAATTGAATGCTAACGCAGTCAATCTTTTTATTACATGGCAATTAATGAATTCTGCTGATGACATTCCTCGCAGAAGAGTTTTATGATAACTGGAAATGGCATATTGCCCTGGTCTTCTTTCTAGGGCTCCATTAAAAGCTATCATTAACTAATCTGTTGTATGGCTAGAAGCAACTTGATTGGTTTTGAGAGGCACCCTAGGTATTTATCTAACAAAGTTTGTAGTTTGTATACTACCTGATCTGGTGAGAATGCTGGAGGGCAAAATAGTAGGTGCTGTAAATTCTCCCTTATCCGAGATTTTTCAGGCATAATTCTGAATCTTCTGATTTAGCAACTGTTAAGGGAAAAGGTGAAAACTTGAAACAAAAGCTCAAAGAATGCTTCTCTTTCTATGAAGTCTCCACACAGACAATTTTTTTTGTTGGTTCCAAGTTTCTTTGTAACACAAGGGTATGAATCTTTTCAGGTGCTGTATCATTTTTCTCTTAAGCCTTCAGAGGCTGGCATTTGTGGTATATTATCATCATCTATTTGTGACATGCAATTCCCCATACCATCGGCATCGTACACATTGATTCTTTGATGGTTCTGAATCATACCATGGCACTTGATTAACTGTGTTTGTGCTTTTAGGTTTCAATTTATCCAGAGGTATCATCAAAAAAAGTATGTCGGGATATTATGAACCAGCTTGTCAAATCATTTCATGCATCACATCTCGGAAAGAGAATGTTAGCTTACGATGGCAGAAAAAGTTGCTATACTGCAGGACAACTGCCCTTTTCTTCTAAGGACTTTGTTGTCAAGCTTCTTGATAAGGATGGTGGGGCCAGGTGAAGGTTTACTGATAACATGCAGTAGGACATTTTGGTTGTTGCTAAAATATGTTCTTTTTTGGGAAGTTCTATGTTGTTGCACTCTCAGTTTGCAGCTTAGGTCTTGGACACTGGGTCGGGAGAGCAATTTTGAATTTTAGACTTCTATAAGAGGACATATATTGTTAAATTCTGGGAAAATGCAGTTCTTTTGTTCTACTTATTAACACCATAATCGATTTCCTTGAGAATTTTCATATGGATGCTAAATATGGGAAAATTTTAACGACCATGAAGAACTGATGTGAACAAGGAATGATGTGATTAAAAAAGTTGGTGAGCACATGCATCCTGGTAGAGTGTGATTCTCTTGACTCAGCAGGATTATTTATGATGCTTGCTATGCAGGGAGCGTGAATTCAAGGTTTCAATAAAATTTGCTTCCAAAGCAGACCTTCATCACCTTCAACAATTCTTACACGGTAGACAACTTGATGTTCCACAAGAAACCCTACAGTTTCTAGATGTGGTTCTTCGGGAGAAGCCATCTAGCAGGTTCCAATTTTTCTTCTCTTGTCTTCTATATCTCCCAATGCATATTCTTACTTATATTTTAATTGCAGTTATGAAGTTGTTGGAAGATCATTCTTTTCTCCCACGTTGGGCCAGACAGGGGAGCTTGGTAACGGTCTAGATTACTGGAAAGGGTTTTACCAGAGCCTTCGTCCAACTCAGATGGGCTTGTCACTCAATATTGGTATCCATTGGTTGATACATAATTTTTCTCTATGTTACAATAGGTTCTATTTGAGGGGTTAGGGCTGAGCACACCTTTTTTTTGATGTACTATTCATTAGTTCCACTTTGTAACAGTACTAAAGAATATGCACTCATATACATTGTGTCTCTCCGTTTCAATTGTTCAATTTCCGTTTTGCAGATATGTCAGCTAGAGCTTTTTTTGAACCTATTTTAGTATCTGAATATGTTGCCAAGTACTTCAACAGAGACCTGACTAGGCCTTTATCCGATCAAGATCGTATTAAGGTATACATCATGAGCTACATTATTGAGGCATCAATTATGAATATAACTTTTCCAACTTAAATATTTAGTCAATTTGGAGAATTGATTGTAAATCATTGATTTTATTGGTTTACTGAATAAACGTACTGCTGATGTTGAACATGTAATCCTGATGCAGTTATTGCTTGGGGTCTCTTGTTTCAGCAGTTAATCATTGCTTTGGTTTATCTTTATTCAATATCAGCTTGGTGAAAAGCACTGCTTTGATTTTAGGTGAAAAAAGCTTTAAGAGGTGTCAAGGTTGAGATCCGTCATCAGGGTCACATCAAAAGGCACAAGATCTCAGGATTGTCAACTGGACCAACACAACAGTTGATGTGAGTTCATCAGATGTTTCTGAGAGTGTTACCATTTTCCTGTCTTGGAATAGAATATAGCTTAGTTTGCAATTTCTTTTTTAATTCATGTTGCATGACTTAGCACTTTTGTTTAGTATCACTGATCATTTGCTGTGTGTTTTGTATTAACAATAGTTGCTCTGCTTGTTCAGCAGGTTAAATCACACCCAGCCTGTGTTAATAATACTTATTAATATTCAGTGAATGTTGTGCAGTGTTGTGGAGGAATATGATGGAAGGCATCTTGATGTATCTGCTGTCTTGGAAAAGAATATGGCTGCAGTTTGCAATTTCTTTTTTAATTCATGTTGCATGACTTAGCACTTTTGTTTAGTATCACTGATCATGTGCTTTATTTTCATTTTTTAACAATAGTTACTCTGCTTGTTCAGCAGGTTAAATCACACCCAGCCTGTGTTAATAATACTTATTAATATTCAGTGAATGTTGTGCAGTGTTGTGGAGGAATATGATTGGAAGGCATCTTGATGTATCTGCTTTATCTGCCTGCTTGTTCCTTTTTTTACTTTCTATTCTAGCGTAAATCCCCACTTGAGCAACCTCTATGCTATTATTTTGATGGATATTTTTCTGAGATTGAATACTGTTTAATCAAAATTATATTCTCAACAAATCAGGTTTTCCTTGGATGAGTCTGGATCAAAGATATCCGTTGCTCAGTATTTCCGCCAGAAGTACAATATTCAGCTTAAGTATCCATTTTTGCCTGCTATTCAGGCTGGCAGTGATTCAAAACCCATTTATCTCCCAATGGAGGTACCAGTTTCATCTTATGTTTTCTTCTATCTTGTTGTGTATGCTGGTCACTGTTTTCTTGTGAAAATTGTTGTTCTGTATCCTCTTCTGCAAAGGTTTGCAGAATAGCTGAGGGCCAGCGGTACACAAAAAAATTGAATGAGAGACAAGTTACTTTTCTGCTGAAAGCTACCTGCCAGCGCCCACTGGATCGAGAAAGGAGCATTATGGAGGCATGGATATATGAAATTGATTAGTATAGCTTTTTGGTTTTTGTCTGATTTTGCTTTAATTATCTCCAAACAATTTGGTGATGCATGCTTTCAAGTGCTTTTTACCTTAACAGTTGTTGATCAGCAGATGGTGCGACAAAACAATTACAATGGTGATGCACTTGTGAACAAGGAGTTTGGCATACAAGTTACACCTGAACTTACTTCGATCGAGGCACGAGTTTTGCCTCCACCCAAGGTAAACTTTCCACTTAACATTCATGGTAGTGTTTCCTTTGCTTGAGATCTTACACTCTATGGTGAACTGCCAGCTGAAATATCACGAGACTGGACGGGAGACTCTGGTTGAACCAAGTGTGGGACAATGGAATATGATTGATAAGGTGGATTTTCTTTGATAAAGATGTGCGCATAGCCTATTGAATATGCTCTTATAGTGTGCTTCTCTGCTCTGTGAATTGTTAACAATCTGATTTTGCTGATTCTCTCATATTTTACTAATGTTTAAAGTGAAAACAATGTGGCTCATCTGTTGGAGTCCCTTAGAGGACATTCCAGTGACTTGCTACCTAGCATTTCATCCTTGAGGCACTGGGTTTAACCCCATTTTGGAGTGTGGGTGAGTGGGTGAATGACCGGGTAAAGAAATAATCTGTTGGTGGGAATACTACCATTAAATGTCATCTTCAGGACGAGGACATTGTTCTGCTATTGCATGAGATATATACTGACCAACCTTTTGTTCTTCAGAAAATGGTAAATGGTGGAAAGGTGGAATTCTGGGCATGCGTTAGCTTTTCTCGTTCTAATTTAGATTTCAACAGATTCTGCAGCGAATTGATTAATATGTGCTGCAGTAAAGGGATGGTATGTAATGATTTATTGTACAATTGATGCACTTAGAAAATAGTAATTCAACTAATTTAGTGGTTGTTTTGTGGTCAGGATTTTAATTCAAGACCTCTAATACCTACTCGTTCCGCCAATCCTGGCCAGATTGAGAAGGCCCTGTCTGACATTCATGCAGAGTCTTCCTCAAAACTTGCGAGCATGAAGCCGACAGGGAAGCAACTTCAGTTGCTCATTGTTATCTTGCCTGACATCAGTGGGTCTTATGGTTAGCACACCCTCTGGAGTCTGGAATCTAATGTAGAAAGTTACATTATTATCTGCTTATATTTCCTATTTCTTTGCAGGGAAGATCAAGCGAGTATGTGAAACAGAATTGGGGATTGTATCACAATGTTGTCAGCCCAGGCAGGCGTCAAAATTCAATAAACAATACATGGAAAATGTCGCTCTCAAGATAAATGTGAAGGTTTGTTTGAAATTCATTTTTACCAAAAACTTTTGGATGTTTTATTCTGCTTCTTTTTTTCTTTCTTTCTTTTTTTTTTTCAATTTTTTCCTTGTCTTAACCCACTTCATTACCTGGTTCTTTTCAATTTGCTCATGGTTTGACTAGGTGGGGGGGCGAAATACTGTTCTTGATCAGGCGCTGCATAGAAAAATGCCTTTCTTGAGTGATCGCCCTACCATCATCTTTGGTGCTGATGTCACTCATCCTTCACCAGGAGAGGATTCCAGCCCTTCCATTGCCGCGGTATGCCAATCTTACCGTTGCACACTACTCTGGCCCACATCCTACATTGCATTGAAAAGAAAATAACTATAGATGTTGACTCATCTGTATCTGCAGGTGGTTGCCTCAATGGATTGGCCTGAAGTAACAAAATATAGAGGCCTGGTTTCTGCACAGGTCCATAGGGAAGAGATAATCCAGGATCTCTACACTGCAAAACATGATCCTCAAAGGGGCTTGATTCAGGGAGGACTGATTAGGTTAGATTGCCTAGTCAGTTTGTGAGCTTGATTCTTCCTTTATATATTCTTTGCTCCAATAATCATTTCATTTATTTATTGGCAGGGAACTTTTGGTTGCCTTCTACAAGTCCACTAGGCAGAAGCCTCATAGAATTATTTTTTACAGGCTAGTTCTTCGAAGAGTGCATTTGCTTAACTATTTGTCTTATGTTGCTGTATGCTAATTGATTTTAAAATATGGCAGAGATGGCGTCAGTGAAGGACAATTTAACCAAGTTCTGCTCCTTGAAATGGATGCAATCAGGAAGGTATATTGGCTTTTATAATTTTTTTTAATGCTTCATTTGAATAGTGTCTAGTTGTCGTTGGGGGTGTTCTCTGGATTTTCCTTCTTCACATCAATGAAATGGTGATTTTCAGGCCTGTGTTTCTCTGGAAGAAAATTATGTTCCGAAAGTTACTTTTGTGGTGGTTCAGAAGAGACATCATACACGTTTATTTCCTGCTAGACATGGAGATCGCCACACAACAGACAGGAGTGGCAACATTTTGCCAGGTTCCAATTCTGAATTTTAGATTGACCTCTTGGTTTCTTTTTCCTATATGCAGTTGGGTATTACTTTTGATGCTTTGTGATTAGGTACTGTCGTTGATAAGACGATATGCCATCCAAACGAGTTTGACTTTTACCTTTGTAGCCATGCTGGTATCCAGGTAACCCACCTGGCACAACGATTTTTACAAAGCAGCCCACTTTTCAGAAATATTATGTGTGGTGGGGGCGTATAAATGATTTAAAGTGATATACACAAGTCACACTGGTTACACTCTTCTTTTTCTGCTCTCAGGGAACGAGCCGTCCAACCCATTACCATGTGTTATACGATGAGAATGGGTTCAGTGCAGATGGTCTGCAAATGCTGACTAACAGCTTGTGTTACACGTAAGCATATGTCTCTTAATTTGGACCAAAAATGGATTTGGGCTACATCTATCTATCTCAAGTCACGGTCTTGTTTATTTCCAGGTACGCTAGGTGCACTCGCTCAGTCTCCATCGGTTAGTCCTACGCCGACTAATTATCTTCACAATCTGATTGCCTTGTCTCTTTTTAACAATTGAATTTGTTGAATATCTGAAATTCTGTTGTCGTGCAGTTCCCCCTGCTTACTATGCCCATTTAGCTGCATTTCGTGCTCGTTACTACCTGGAAGGTGGTGACCTGTCGGACAGTGGGTCAACTTCTGGTGGGGCTACAAGGGACCGCAGCAGGGAGGTCCGTTCTTTGCCCGTAATCAAGGATAATGTGAAGGACGTGATGTTCTATTGCTAATGGGGTTGGTTCATGGAAGAGGCCTAACTAAACATAACGCCTGGTGATCATGATTTTAATATATAGATCATTTTGAGGTGGCCTTGTAACTTATTCTGTCGATGAAAGACTCTACTGGCTGAAGTGGTGTGTCTCAGCTTTCAATGTGGTGTTGGACGAAAGAGAACTTCACTGCTGGCGCAGTTTGTCTTTAACGGGACCTTAAAATCAATGTACATGTTTTTATTGTTATTAGTGTGTTTTCGGGATTTTTTTTTTTTTTTTTTTTATATTGTGTGTTCTTTGCCACCGCGAATCCCAGCGTTTCTGTCTCCGACTTACGTAACTTGTTCATGGTCCTGTCTTCGGGTTGACTCCCCACTCGCGCGTTCGCGTCGTATATTCTTCCTTTTAGTTACGTTTGTTTTTCTTCTATAATCCAAAAAACATATATTATAATTATTATGTATTTTAAATTTTATTATTTTTTACATACTTTTCAAAAAAAACATATATCTAAAAACATAAACAAAGAAATCTTTACTTCAATGATGAGGTTAATGATCCAAAACTATTTATTTAATGAGGGCCATGATTAGACTTCCGTCCACATGAAACTTGAAAAGTTTGAATCTTTAATTAATTACTAATTGACCCTAGCATCTTGATTTTCGATTTATCAAAAAATGAAAATCAGTTTAACGTATGAGAAAATTTTGGCAAAATATGATACACGAATTCAGCAAGACTAAATTGAAAATAAAAGTAAAAATAAACCCTAAACCCCAATTAATAAAATTAAAAAATTAATTTAAATTAAAATATCTAATTAACTATAATTAATGAAAAATTCAAAAAACAGAAAGAAAACAGAATATTAAATTAAAATTTTTAACTAACTAAATTATTAATTACTAAAACATTTAAAAAACAAGAAAAAACTTAAAAAACAGAACAAGTGTTATGATTTGCAGCGCCTGAAATAGTATTTCGGCTGCACCTTCTACGGACCTCTTACGGATGAATGCAAGTGTACAAATGATTGCATGCGTAAAGTTGTACTTTGATTCAATTTTTTTAACTTGCAACAAAAATTTATGTTTGCCATTTTTTTATTGCAGCAAATCTGTGATCTTTTAATTAATTTTCCTACTTCTTTGCGTTTGTTCTTTTCATTTTTCTTTTTCTTCTTTTATTTTCTTGTTCATTTCCTTATATTAATCTTTTGCATTCTTCTTGTTCTTTCATCTTTAAATCAGCAAAAATAATAATTTTTTTGGGGGCTGTTTTTTAAGAATTTTCTTGCAACCTCCATTGACTATCTTACAATTTTGCATCCCACACAGTTATATTCCTCAAACACGTCTTTGCTGTCAAGAATCGTGCTTTCTCAAATAAAATACACAACATTCAGTCCTGTGTAAAGGAAATCCATAGAGTCCCTGTATGAATGTTTCGTACAACAAAAGGTGACACTAATTCTGTAGCAACCACGAAATGGTCTTTACCCAGAACATAAAGCCAATGCAACAACAAAGTAGAGCTGCAACAATCTGTATCGGACAAATTACGCGTGCGCATGAACATAATAACCGGGGACTAACCACAATAGAAAAATTTACAAAACCTCCCCTTGGGTCAAACAATATGTTACAAGAATGGAAGGGTACGAAAGAATGCAATATGCAGCAGGAAAGCTGTAATAGTGCTTGTTATTACAAGCTCGTACAGCTCGTAATGTGCTGAATTGTTACCGTCAGCTTGTCCGGCATTGAAGAATTCAGTTTTGCCTGTACTAGTTGTTGTAGAGACATTCACAGACGACGAACCTAAAGATATGAATTTGTGTGAATGAGTTAACATAACTATAAAGATACTGATTTTATGTTCAGAAAGGGTGATGGGGAATAAAGAAGAATTGGGAATACAGAACAGAATGATTTCTTGAGAAAATAATAAGACGTTAGTTATATTTACTACTAGAAAAAAAGCAAAGTGGTGACACAACCAGCAATTATCACAATATAAATTCCAAAATTGTTTAGGTATATGTCTAGATTGCATCATGACTAACACTTTGTAAAGATTAGGAAGAGAGAGATTCCGAAAATTAATACCTGCACACCTGCCAATGTTTTCCTATATAATTAAGTTATACCAAAAGCTTGTTCATATAAATGTTACAATAGTTAATATAATAATGAAAGTATATTGTTGCTGTTTACATGGGAATACTAACCTTCATTTTAATCTTCTATGTAGCAGCAAGCAGGCAATCAACAACCACAACTACTACCTTTAAATCGTTATACCACACTTTCTTTTCTTCCAGGACTTCCTATTTCATGTATCTAAACAATTAATGCTCATCTCAGTGATCTTCTATTATTGTCCATTTTGTTTGATGAAAATTATGAAATAAGTATTATATGTGTGCTTTTGTGCTTTTCTAACGCAAATGTACATATCAAATGATATTGAAAGTGCACACATCATGCACGGCTAAAGCTACACTTGCAAATTTATTTGGGTATATCCCTTATTTCATTGAGATTGTAGCTCAATTCATTAGAGCACCTCCCGGTCCTGACAAATCAATATTCAGTAAATCCAATCCAATCTAAAAACGAGTCTTTATTTATTTTTTCTTTACCATTTTCCATGTCCTTTCACTTTTATTGGTTTTTAGGTTCGTTGATATACACAAATGCACATGTATGTATTCCATTTTTCGCGAACTAGTTTGTTCATTCTCAATAGGTATTTGAAAATTGATACACACACACACACACACACAGAGTTATGAAATCATTGAGAGAGACAAAATTGAAGGCCTGCTATATAGGTAATTTTTCAGTATATTCCTAATTAATATATATTGCTTATGGCGATAAATTTACAGACTTAAGTAGTCCTCATTAATATTAGCTCCAGAAGATTTCTCTTGAGAAGTTTATATTTGAGTAGAACTTTTAGTTAAATTTAAACTTGTAATTTATTAATATAAATAGTGAGTCTTAAATTTACACAAATGATTTGAATTCTAAACTACATAAACAAATAACATAATATTTTGAGTTAAATATACTCTCCACATTATCATTTCCATTTATCATTTACCACAAAGAATGCAATATTTAGAAACTTTGCACTGAATTCCTGCATCTGATAAGACTTACAGTCATAATTTGCCCATCCGATCCTTTGCCCAGCCAAATCATAGGCCACAATCTTATCTTTCAGAACAAGGTCTGCAGAAGCAACGAATAATTCCATACAGGAAAAGAACTTAAATGTTATGGCAGAGCAGTCAAGACAACAATAGACACGAACAGCCGAACACAGAAATAGAAAACTGAAGAGGGAAAAGCTATAAACTGAATATGCACGTCAACGAGTTAACAACTTGTCCACTATACCCACAATAACGTAACAGAAAATCTGCAATAAGTTTAGTGAAGAACTTAAAATTATTCGTGCAAAAAGGATTAGAAATTTGAGAAGGATGGATTCAAAGTATTAAGGATCAAAAGAACTAGCTACAAACATTTATTTCATAATTCAAGAAAGACGAACCAATCAATAGAAATAGAAAGAATTAGACATCAAGCAAGAGGATGCTCCATGATCCATACCTCCCAAAATTGTGATTCCTTGACCTGGACTTTTCTGAATGCCGATACACCATACTGCAGCACCACCCTATGCAAGCAAATCATTGAACACCGATATTTAGTCAGCATGAAGAAACTTAGTGACTTGCCTAATTATTTATGGGCTCAATCAGAAAGGATCACTCACAATCACATGGCAATTATTTACAGCTCAGAGTTGCTCCACACTATATACCACATTTAAGCAAACAAAAGAATGACATAGAAGCATTTCCTTAGATGTAAAGTTACTGAACCAGTTGATTACATAGAGGATTCACAGATCGAAATTTAGCAATGCAGGTCTTGTTTATGATAACTACAGTCATACCATTTTTTAATGACCAAATGTTCTTCAGAAACCAAACACTGTTCATATGAACTGCATGTTTGAATCTTATCACAAATACAGTCCAATCAAGGACAATCAAACTTTAATCAACGCTTAACATCAAGCTGTTCCCATAAAGTTGAGGAATAGATCAGGCATGAAGCTAAACCAGTTTGAACTGAAGTTTGATTTTGTAGTGTTCAGCTTGAGAACATTTACCAGTTTGAAGTATGAATCTGGTATGAAGTATGTAAGTGGTGATGTATTTACTTATACTGTTATATTATTGCTAAATCCTCCATCGCTCTTTTAATGATTTTCCTAAAATACCCTTCATAACTAATCTACCCCTATAATAACAACCTTTAGTCTTTTTATATTTTACTAATTATATCCCTATTTTCTCAATTAATCAATTAGCATCAATCAACTCATCACATTTTCTTTTCAAATTTGAATTGAGAGTTGATAACTTTTATTTTTTAATATCATGCTAATTCATTTTTAATTAATCAAGGTTATTTCGTTTAATTTTTGCACACTCTATGCTAGTAAGTACTAACTTCCAACATTCAGCAGGCCAAGGCTACAGCTCCTGCAAAGAGAGATTTCAAAAGAGGTTAGAAGTTGACTTACAACAGAATTTCTCTGCAAAAGATAATCTTGTGGCCTTAGTATCATTGATGCACCACCAGCAAAGTTTAAACTAACTAGAGGGAAAATATCCGAGATGCTGCAAGGATAAATGATTGAAGAAATGAGAAAATGCAGTTAACCAGAAATATATTTAAATAAGAACGATGGACCCATCTAGATGAAAGAACCTGGAGGTAGTTAGATAGCACAGGTTTCCCTCAGAACGAAGAGGGCGCACAGATTGTGAGACAGTTTGAGTTATCTGCAAAACAAAAAATAATGGTTTGTATTAGGTACTCAAATAATACAAAATCCAACAGAAAAAATAAACAGAAATAACAAGGATTAGTTCCAAACGAGCATTAAACAAAAAATCAAAAAACTTTCTTCAGAAACTTACTGCTGTCACAAAAGGATCATAAGCTTCTTCTGCGAGATATGCCAAAGTTGTTCCCGAATCAATTATTGTTCCTCGGTTGTCTGATGTTGAAAACACTGATCGATCAATGTTTAATGTCTGACTGTTTACAGAAATACTTTGTAGATTGACATTGTAGTGTAGCCTGAGAATTTGGAAACACTGACAATACATCAGACTGCAATTATGGGGGCACCTCCAACTGACTGAAATAGTGTGATCTGAGAGTTTTTATGAGTGCACATAGAACTGCACAGCAGAGCACAGACAACAAATAAAATAAAGGCAATAACCTTGCGTTATTAGTTCCCCAAAAGCTCATAAGATTGAGCATTTTGTGCCCTGTAGTTCTTTTAAAAACAGAAGAAAGTAGTTAAATTTTGCAATTTGAGGATCACAAATGAACAAAGAATTAATCACTTTAGAAGATAATGCATGCCTTTGTTGAATTCGAGTTGAATTGCAATATCGTTGGTGTTAATATACCAAATAATGTTAGTTTTGGAAGTAAAAATTGTAAAAGAACTGATATATCATTAATCATTGAATAATCAAAGCAACAAATTTATACACATACTTTGGGGGGTTAATATTTGGTATTATCAGCCCTAATCATTTTATGTACAGCCTCCATTGTACCTATTCAATCATACTATCTACATATATTATTACACTAATTGACAGAACATTTACATATAATTATTCCATAATTGTAGACATACTTCCGTAACACACTCTCTCAAGTTGGGTCATAGAATTTAATCATACCCAACTTGTTATAGATGTAAGCTGACTCAATTGCCATTGAGCATTTTGGTAAAAAATGTCCCCTAGTTGTTCTTTAGTTCTCACATGCACTAGGGAATCAAATTCTGTTGTAACTTTTCTCGAATAAAGTGGCAATTGATTTCAATATGCTTGGTTCATTCATGGCATACTAAATTAGAGGGTATATGAAGGGTAGGTAGATTATCACATTACAACTTGGTCCACATAGGCACTTTGATCCCCACCTCTAATAGAAGTTGATAAAACTACATGATCTCACATGTTGACTAAGCCATTGCTTTATACTGAAACTCTACACTAGATCGGGCTACTACATTCTACTTCTTACTTTTCCATGCGACCAAGTTCCCTCCAACAACACATAATACCTAGCGGTGGACTTTCGATCAACTTTAGGGCCCAGCTCAATCAACATCTGAGAAACATTCAATTTGAATGTGTCCATAACACGTATACAATATTTCTAACCCAAGAACTCCTTTCAAGTAACTTAAAATTTGTTCTAAGGCCATCCAATGATAAACAATGGGGGAGGATGTAAATTGGCTTATAGTGCTTACTAAAAAGGCAATATCCGGACTTATTACCCTAAGATAATTTAGCTTTTCTACCAGTTTCCGGTATTTATTTGGGTCCTTAAAAGGATCTGCTTCTTTCATGAACTACTGGTTAGGGCTCATTAAAGTATTGCATGGCTTAACTCCTAACTTCCCAGTTTTTGCTGGCAAGTTGAGCACATACTCTCTTTGTGACAAGAAAATACCTTTCTTGTTTCTCAACACCTTAATTTTCAAAAAGTATTTCAACTCTCTTTAAGTCTTCTGTTTGAAATTACCCTTGTAGGACGGATTTTATTGATGCAAATACCTGTTGCATCACTTCCTATAATGATGATGTAATCGGCATATACAACCAAAAGGATGAGTCCCAAAGTAGTCTGTCTGTAGAAAGCTGATTGGTCAGATTTACATTTTTGCATTCTGAATCTTTCAAGTTCTTGACGAAATTTGCCAAACCAAGCCCTAGGGCTCCATTTCAAACCATACAGGGACTTATGTATAAAGCTGATTGGTCATATTTATATTTTTGCATTTTAAATCTTTCAAGTTATTGAATGAATTTGCCAAACCAAGCCCTATGGCTCCATTTCAAACCATACAGGGACTTATGTAGATGACAAACTTTCCTATAGTCCCATAAGCAACAAACCTAGGTTGTTGCTCCATGTAAACTTTTTCCCTGAGGTCTCCATGTGAGAAAGTATTTTTAACATCTAGCTGATAAAGTAGCCAATTGTTATTGGCTGCAAGTGAGATGAATAATCGTACTGAGGTCAAAATTTAGCAATTAGAGAGAATGTTTTAGCATAATCAACACCATAAGTCTGAGCATAGCTGTTAGTAATGAGGTAAGCTTGAAGTTGAACAATAGATCCATCAAAATTAAAGTTAACTGCAAATGCCCACTTACAACCAATAGCCTTCTTACCCTGTATGTAGGGGTACTAACCCTCAAGTACCATTAGCATTTAAAGCATTCATCTGTTTCAGCATAGCTTGACGCCAACTAGAATGAAATAAAGCTTCATTTACTATTTTGGGATTAGCTACAAAATCAAAGGAAGCCATAAAAGAGTGAGATTTAGAGGATACCTTATTATAGGAGATAAGTGCAAAAATAGGATAAGAATATTATCGTTAACCTTTGTGAATGACGATTAGAAGATCTAGCTTAAAAGTGTTTAGATCTGAAGACGAGGAAAGATTTGGTGCATGGCATGAAGTTGGCATGACAATCTGAATAGGGTTTTAATTTCAACACAAAAGGCACAAAAATGAGAAAATAACTCAAAACAATTTTTCATAAAATAAATCCATGTCATACGAGAAAAATCATCCACAAACGCAACAATGTATCGAAACTGAATTTTGGATACAATCGGACATGGACTCCAAGCATCAAAGTGAATTATTTCAAAAAGGGCACTAGCTCTCTTATTGACTCGAGGAGCTAAAGGTAAATGATGGTGTTTGGCATACTGATAAGACTTACATTCTAAAGAGACAGATTAGAAAACTCGGGATATAACTTCTTAAGTACGGGTAAAAATAGATTACGAAATCGGAAATGGCTCCAAATTCATGCCCTTTACCAATAATCTTCTTCGTCATAAGATCTTAAAACAAGCAATGAGTAAGAAAAAATGTGACAACATTTGAGTGTACGAGTCTTCTTACTAACAAAAAGCAAGTTACAGGAAAATCCTAGAAGACTTATTACTGATTTTAAAGACAGAGAGGAGGTGGGATTAATAATGCCACAAATGATATAGTAGAATCATCAGCTAAAGTGACACTAGCCGCAAAAGTGACACTAGACAGAGAATTATTAGGTTGAAAGGCTAAGAAAAGTTTTAGGTTTCTTGTCATGTGGTCTGTAGCACCAGTGTTAATGACCCATTTGGATGAAGAAGAAAGAAGGCACGTGTTTTGGTTACATGACTTAACAATGGCAGTGACAGGATGAGATGAATTCTTTAGTGCCTCTTAATATAAGGTGAATTTAGCACATTCCTCTGGAGAAATAGTAACTGAGTGCTTTGGTGTGGAGCGTCAAGTATCGTGTGTGGCTGTAATATTTGCTGACTGAGATATTTGATTTCTATTCTACAATTTTCGACAAAATGTTTTGGTAAGTCCTGGTTCACGGCAATAATAGCAAACAACTCCCCCTGAATCTTTATTATGATTAGCAGAGTTCCCCAAGCCTCCTTCGTAATTAGATTTTCTTCTTGTTCCATTATTTCAACTAACGAGCACACTAAATTCTTGAACCATCAGAGAAGAGAAGGTACTTATATCTGTACGAAGTATCTTAGCAAAGGCTTTAGGCAATGAAGTAATATCTACACTAGTTAGAATATGTGATTTAGCCACATTAAATTGTGAGCTTAGCCCTGCTAAAAAACTTACCACAACCATTTGTTCTCATTGCACTTGTATGTTTAATTCTTCATATGTTTTCTTAAAACTCATGAAGTACACCTGAAGAGACTAATCACTCTATTAAACTCGATAAAATCCTTTACACACATCATAGATCCATAAAATATTTCCTTTTCCATAATATAAGAACTCTAAATATTCTATTAAGTCCTTGACATACTTATAATGATTAACCAAGCTTACAACCTCATTGTCAATAGAGTTTTTAATCTGCAAGAACAAACTTGAGTCATCTCGCAATCATTCTTTGCTAGTATTATGAGTAGGTGGATCATCAGTGAGATGATTATCCTTCGATATACATTGCAAATATATTCAATAGTTTTGCTCTAATCAAAGTAATTAGGACCAATCAATTTATTATTTATGATCTTGGATATCATTGGAATAACACCATCACAACAAATTGTTTCTCATTACTTGCCATACTAATTCAAACAAACAACCCAAAATATCCAATGATAATTTCCAAAATTCTAGCAAATCAGAATTGAAACTGAATAGAAACCAAAGACCCAAGTAATGAAATAAAATTGAGAAGAAAGTAACCATAGCTCAAACTCGAAAACTAGTAGAACTAATAGGCTAGAAATAGCCTGACAACTCCAATGGGACTGGCTAGAAAGAATTTTGGCGACATATGACGTTACACGCTCCGATGCATGTGGTTGACTGCCAGCTGTGACGGTGGTGCATGTGTCTCACATGCTCTGATTCTGTTGACAATTTGCATTTGCGGCAGTGGGTATTCCCTCCACAAAGCAGTAGTGATGATGGATGGCTAAGGTTATTGAGCTTATAGCTCTAATACCATGCAAAAAAACAGATTTTTCTATATATCATTGAATAATCAAAGCTACAAATTTGTACACATATTTGGGGTTAATATTTAGTAGTGACTATCAGCCTCAATCATTCTATGTGTGGCCTACATCGTACCTATTCTGTCATACTGTCTATTTACATAATTACACTAATTGACAGAAAATTTATATATAATTATTCCATAATAGTAGATATACTTCTATAACAAAAATTTTATCCACATTGGATATAGGACCACGTATCAACACTCACAAGACATCAAGGAAGCTTCAGTAACCAACCTAATCTACTTATAGACAGTTCAGCTTACTCAGAAGCCATAAGCATCGAGTACTCATTTTAATGGTACAATAAACAAGATCGACTGAGAAATCATCTAGCCAGAAGGTCGTGCAGATAATGAATAAGTAATCCTGAAAAATAGACGTGTGAAATATGAGAACTTTGTCATTTTCAGAACCCCAAAACCCCCAACATACTGGTGTAAGTAACAAGTCAAAGAAAAAATGAAGAAAAAAATATCAGTTATTGATAAGCTATGGCCTTGAGTTCTTGAGCTTAAAACAGGGCTGAAGGGTGGCAACTGTATCCTCATCAACAAAAAGATATTCACAAAGGAACATGAGAAAGTACTTCATACAATGAATAGCCTTTATCAACGAACTGTAATGAGTAAAATTTAAAGGCCTATCAATGTTAAATATGAAAAATAGTTCCTTCTTACCAAGTAGTCCTCAATCATGTCCTCAATCATGTCCTTCCCCCAAATTAACAAAGTTCAAGCATAGATAGCCAGGTTGATAAAAGAAGGAATGCCATTGGCAGAGGAGGTACAGAGGAACAAGCCGTACCTTTCTATGCCAACCGAAACATGGTTTATAAAAATGGCATCTAGATAAATGCCAACTAGATCTGCATTAATGAGAAGAAACTTCTTACTTAGAGTCCCTTTTATTTTCTTTCTGTGAACATCTTGAGTCAATTCAGGATAATTTTTTTTAAAAAAAAAAGGCTAAAGAAAATAAATCCTAGACCTTTCACGGTAGTAAAAATTTGAATTATATTCAGATAAGTTCAGAGAGGGAATCAAAACATGCTAACAAACTAATGCAACACAGTAAATCACTATATATCATTCACAAGATCATTTTATAACTTCAAAGTGTCTCGTTTCTTGTGGTATATCCCGTAAGAATGTCAAATTGATAGCCCTTCAATTTCAGTTCCCTTTCCTGTTCAGAAGGTGTAAAAACTAGAAGTTCCAATGCTAGAACTTTTTGGGGTCAGAAATAGGATTTTAAATGCAGATCAATTACGTAGAAATAAGAATCTTTTCTAAGGCTATGACCAAGAGATACTAACAAGTGTGTCGATCAGATATTAACAAATAAACTGTGGGCTGTTCTTTCAGCTACTTAGCAAAGTGGCAGGAAGACAAACAAAATAAATAAATAAAAAGTAAGAAAACAAAGACAAAGTTTGATTTGTGCAACAGGAAAAATACATACTGTGAGGGAACAAGTGGAGTGTAAACCATATTTGGCTCAACTATCTGACCAAGCACCAATATACCACCGCTGCCATCTTTTCCTTTCAAGCAATGAGAAAATGCATTTGGGGTGATTCCCTGGGAAGAAAGCTGTGAAATCACTGATAATCCCTGCTGTCCGAGACCAAATATACCATCAACTGCCCTATCTGGCTTAGTAAGGTCCCCAGACTGCAATGTGCTACAACTGCATCCAAACAGCATAGGATGGGCAATACAACTACTCAAACAAATGTTAAACATACACATCACCAAAAACACAATACTCATAAACAACCACCTACCCAAAAACCACATATGCCGAAGAATTCGAAGCCAATGAATTCCCGCCTATTGAATTGAAATAAATTGAGTCGGATACATAATATCCAGACGTCCCACTGCCATCACCGTATTGGAACGTGTATCCACACTGATTCTGATCTGTACATCCAGAATCAGAAGACTGCAGACCCAGAGCACACCTTTGATCGGAACATGCAATTGGTGAAACTGTTGATGAACTGGAAGGATCAAAAACCTCAAGCTCTATCTGTTAAAAAAGCGATAGAATTCCACAAACTGTATCATACATAAGCTTCCAAAACAATCTGCAAAAAGAATATAATGAGCAATAAAAGGGAGATCAGCAAGAAAGAAGGATGGTATACTTGTAGCCCACTGGTTGTGGGACAACCAGAACATGGATTACAGCTGACCCATAGTACATCACTTCCAGTATCTATTTGTACATAGAATTCTTTTGGTGGAGTGCCCAATTTAACTCTTGTAAAGTATAGCCTATGAAACAAGATTCGCCAGCCCAATAAGTTCCAGGACAAATAATGTAATTCTCCACTACTTGGAATAATGGATAGGCATCCAAAGAGAGAGTTAATCACAACAGAAGTACCCAAAAGAGCACCATCAATAATTTGATATAAGTATGAAAAACAAGAGATTTTTATATCATTCACTTCAATGCAAGAACCAATCCAGAACACATCCTTGTGGGTAGTCTACTTGCACAGCCATCATAATCCAGTAGATCGAAATGAAAGCCTAGATGTACCTTTGCATGAAGGAATCAATGAATTTGTGTTGATAAGTTAGTTTCAAGATAGGACTCAAAATTTCATTAAAAACCCAGCAAGAAATGATGAAACTTTCCACATAAAAAATTAAATACTTAACTCGTCCATCCGTTGAAAAACCGCTCCAAAATTTTGCATAGAACACACGTACAATCACACACACACACATGCATATATACACATAATTTATAGAAAGACTAATGAAAGAAGAGATAGATACCCAACAAGATATGGATCGTAAGTGCCTTGGACGGGGAAATCAACAACCCCCAAGGGCTGTTGTTGCAAGAATCTGCCGTGTCTAACTCGGTCACGGTGCCTGAGTTGACTCATCCCCAGTCCAAGGTGACTCGCTCTCTCCAGAGCCAGCATCAGGCTCTTCCCTTCCCCACCAACCACCACACCCACCGCCACCGTCAAAAGCAGCGCCACCAGAATCCTCCAAGGCGGCATTTCCGCTAAAGAAACACTTTCCTATTTTCCTTCCTCTTTCTTGCCTTTCCTTATACTCTAAGCAAACATACAACGGCTACATTGTATATCTTATACAATTATCTGTGTATACATATGGAGAGAGAGAGAGAGAGAGAGAGAGAGAGGTGTGTGCGAATGTGGACAAGAAAGAAGATTGCGCGAGACGGCAGCTGCTAACTGAAAATTTTAACAATTAAGGTTTATATACTTGTCTGCAATTTGCATTACGTTAGATTTAAAAAGCATGATTTGAAGGACTGTACATTCCAAATCTTGTTTGACCAATAATAATTTATTTTTAATTTTTCATATATTTTTTTTCGATGATTTTGAGCACTCTGTCGGCCGGTCTTTCTCTTTTTATTTATTTATTTATTTAGGTTTGTTTTCGTTTTTTTTTTTTTTTTTTTTTTTGTTTTTTCGACCAGCAATTAGAAGGATTTCAGGCTCGCCAGTGTATTTTTAAAACCAATTATTTTAATATTAATATATAAAAGTTAGGGTTCGAAAAGGTTTATGGCAAGTAGATTCCACGTTTACTGTGATTTTACATGTGTGTATATATTTATATTGATTTTCAACCCCATGCAAATATTAAATTTATTTATATATTTATGCTACCCTTTTTTTAATATTTTAACAATAAAATCAAAAAATGTGAAATTCTCAACTCTTCTGAAACAACAATAATTCTTCTGCAAAGAAGTCCAAAGTGAATTAATTCTGGCTGCTGTATCAATATTAGGTAAATGTTCATTTAAGCAAACAGTTAAGTATCAATAATTGAACACAATTTTGACCTGAATATCTCAAAATCAAGACTTTTTTTAGGTGAAGTCTATTATGAGAATTTAAGGCATTGTCTTAAAACTTAAAAACATGCATTTTTTGTTTTATAATAATGATAGTAATGAGTAAAAGTTGCATATTCTATGTACATGTAAATTTATTTATAAATTATAAAGTTATTTTATTTTACATATTAAAAATAAAAATATTTAAAATTTAAAATGTAAGAAATATATCAAATGAGAAAATAAAAAAAGTTCAAAAATTTTGAAAGTGAACACAAATAAAATTAATAAGTTAAAAAAGTGATAAATAAAATGATAGAAATACAAAAAAAAATTTAAATAAAGGTATTTGTATGATTTCATTTTATACAATCAAAAAGTCTTACTATAGTATTAGATAATTCAAAACTTAAAAATATCCACATAACATCGTTCCTTTGCCACAAATTATACTGCTAAGTTTGTTTACATATAAACTGTAATAAAATACACATTTTAATTATTATATTTATTTATTAATTTTTTTATTTTTACATAATTTTTAAAACAAGCATCTAAAAAAAAAGAAAGAAAGAAAAGTAAGACAGCCTTTTTTTATTATTATTTTAATGTCCAACTAACGCCACCAGTTTTTTTTTTCATTTTAATTAATGTCCAACTCACACAAGTAGACATAGAAATTATCGAGATGGGTATGTCAATTGTGTACTTATTTCTTACAGCTTGCAAATATTTAATATAGCTTTACAGCTTGTTTGGTTGAAGGATTTAAGCAGGGAAAAGTAAAGAAAATTTGAAAGAAATATATTTTAGATGTTTGGTTAGGAGAGGAAATGCCACAGAAAGGAACATGTGAAGGAAAACCCATTGGTGTAGGGAAAATTGCTTTACCTCACTAAATTATGAGGAAAATGAAGGACAACCAAGTAAAATGCATGGATTACTCATTTTAAAGATATTTATTTATATTTCATGTATCTAAATTAATTTACTTTCTCAGTCATATTTTTATAGCAATCAAATAAAGAAAATATTATTAAATAAATTTGATATCCTCATTCTTTCCAATACAACCAGACAAGTTTAAGAATTTGTGCTTCTTTCATTTTCTTTTCCTTTGTCTTGACAGTTTTCTTTCCCGCACGAAATCCACAAACCAAACGCAGTGTTAGTTTTCAGAAGTAATGATTGATAAACTTTGGAATGTCGATGAGTTAGTCTCTGAATTCTTTCTGCCATAGATTGGTTTGGCAACAACGTTACTGAGGGTGAAAATGACTATGTTTTGTTTTGCTTCATTTTTTTAAAATACACGTAATTAATCATTACATTTTTAAATTTCATCTTTTTGTCTTTTTTTACTTTTACACAAACACTTAAAAATCAAAACAAATGTAACCGAGAGATTTGGGGAATAATATATATGTGTGTGTATTCATCTTGGTTATATTTGAAATTCAATTTTCAACTTAAACAAATTATTTCAAGCTTCACATTATTAAATATACAATTAAATAAAACATTTATTCAAATTTAAATTTTCTCTTTTATATATATATATATATAATTAATCTTCAATTATTATACTTATTAACAATCCAATCAATATTTATATATATATATATATCACACATATAAACACACATATTTTTATTTATACTCTAAAATATAATTATTATTCCTATATACTATTATATTATTCAACTATTATTATATATTTTATACATTTATTCAAATAAATCATACTATGCATCTTATCAAAACATTTCTTCTAAACATAGTACTCATCTTAACACAACTTCTACTAAATATCATCTCTAATAAAACCCAATCCCAAACATAGCCCTTTTAAGTTGGTCAGCCTAAAATTAAAACTTCATCCATTTATTTCACAACATTTGTCCATGGACGGTGGTTCTATTGACTTGAGAGGAATTTCGATTCAATTTGATCAAAAATTTACAAAATTGAGCCTTGAAATTAAAATATGCAGCTAAAATTCAAAATTGGAAATTTCTGCATAAAATTTCATGAATTGTACCGTTTATTTTATTTAGCCAAAATTCAAAGATATATTCTTTTTTGGGGGGGGGGGGGATTAAAATGAATAAATTAAATGAAGGACCTCAAGGTTTACACACACACACACACACACACACACACACACACACACACACACACACACATATATATGTATATGCAATTTAATTCCAAATCATCCCTAAAATGAAATTTAATTGCAAAATGAATAGACTTGTCATTTGTCTTCGGTGCAGTATGTATGTCTCACATATTCAATGTAGCCACAATTATACGTTGAAGTGGGGCTACTTAGAATCTACAAAATTATGGTAAAACTAGTCATTCAAGATTGCTTCATTTTCCTCTCTCTCTTTTAATTATGAAAGGCTGTTTATTGAATAAACCAATCTTTTCTTTCTCTTAGACCTGGTGGGCTGTCCCCTAATCTGGTAAAAAGTTGGTCAATAATTAAAGTAAAAAAGAGCATTCAAATAATTTTGTGCTCATATGCTTCACAACTTTCTTTTTGATGAGATAGATGCTAAAGCACAAGTGATATGAACCTTCTTGCTAACATCTTTAAAGAGTTCTTGCCTTGCCATCCTTTACTACCTTGTTTCTTGAGCAAAAAACTTGGTGCCTCAATTATTTCATGCTCTTCACTTTGCCCTTAATAAATGGGCACAGATTAAGCAACGTGGCCTTGGCCTTTTGCTGCAGTTTTACCAAAATACCCTCTTCATGTTCAAAACTTATGTCCAAACAAACTCCTGAAATTGCTAGATATGTTACTTATTAATTTAGTTTTTTAAGTCAGAATGGCTTTTGCCTTTCCGAAATTGAGAAGTGAGTTTGACCCAAAAGTAGCTGACCCTGTGATTAGTAACCCCACAGTTCTTGAAAACGTTAGCCTGGTTATTTTGGTAGTACCTCTACAAAGTCTCGGACCAAGTTAGGGGATAAGCTTGGAGATTAGATGGTGACTCTAATCTCATTTTTCTCATTTATTAGAAAAATTTCTTTAACGAGTTAACCCAAGTACTTATATTTTTAAGAATACCTCCATTTACAAAACAAACAAACTTTTCACTTTGTCATATTAAAAAGGAAATGTTTCACAACAAGATTTCCTTTCTTTTAGTTGTGGAGATCGATGTCATATTTAATTTTTTTGAACTTCCTACATAATGAGAGTCCATATTAAAAAAACTATTCAAGTTTCAAACCACACACAACAGTTTTTTTTACAATCACAATTTTAAAATTAAAATCACCATAGAACAAAGTTTGAGCTATTTTGTTAAAAAACTCAAATATATTCACATCAAGGGCAATGGTTTTTGGATTCGGTATATATAAGATGTGTCCCATAGGCCAACACTTAGATAAGTATATCGAGAATATAGGTGTGTGTTCATGAATATTAATAGATATTTAATCATTTCCACTAACAATGCAGATTCCATCAATCTTCAACAAATAGTAAAACATTTTAGTAATTTTTTTTTATCAAAAAATATAATTTAATACATTTTAACATTTGATGACTCATCATAATATAAATAATAGATATTTGGTGATTGCATATTTTATCTTTATTGATTTTATTTCTGTTTTTTCTTACACAATCAAGTTTAATTATGTTCTATCCTATATTCAGTAGTGGAATATTTAGAGTTCCATTTTTTAAAAAGCATACTTTTTACATGAAAATTTGTCTTAAATGCACAATTAAATTTATTAATAGAGAAATTTAATTACAAATGGTTTCTAAGATATGAAAATATAACAAAAAGGCCCCAAAAGAACACCAAATGCCTTAGAAAGACAACGCCTGTAGGCTTTAGAACAAACTGATGGCAACCATACAGAATATGAAGGACAGTAACAGGTAAGAGGTGAGGTGATGGAAGCATTGAAAAGGACAACTACTAAAAAGACAACAATTGACAGAAACCACTAACATATAGACAAAGACAGCTAAGTTTCAATGCAAAATTTTGCGTGCGCTTCAAGAATTAATTGCCTAGAAGCGAAGTTAAAATCGACAAAGTAACTAGCCAGTTCAAGTACTGAGTTCCGAAGTATGCAAAGAACTTCCATGGCACGATGCATATCTATTAACAATAGGACAATTAACCAAACCAACATGTGTGTGTGTAAGCAAATAAACACTAAAGGCTCTTGATTAGCTCTTTAAAATAAATAGGCGCTGGAGTAGACCACCATTGCCTGATTTGCAAGTGTTCCGTCAGAAAACATATTATTAAACGAAGATTGTATAATCAATTCTCAATCATAGCACTGCAACTCAAACAGATGAATAGTTAAATAAAATGCTAGCGTTCTATGGATTGAGAAAAATGCGCAGAATGCCTAGGATCATGTCTAAATGCAACCCTGCAAGCAAATTTCACCGGACATGGCCATGTCATCTGTTTCAGGCAAAAGGCCTGTTTAGCTGGAGAACAAATATGGCAGGCTTGACACCCTGTGAAGATAGACATCATGATGTATAATATAAAGATGAAAAAATGACTCAAAAGATGAGACCTTTCCAACAAGAGATCACAGTTCTCATGTTCGCTCAACTAAGACTCCTTGATTACGGCTGTCTTGTCAATTTATTTGTTCCTTTTTCTTCTTCGAGCAATAGGGATGTGCAGGACATAAGCGTAGACAGCTCATCTTCTGTTGCCAACCCAAAACCTTGCCATCGTATTCTACCAAGCTTGTCGAGTAAGAAAACATACCTGCACATCATCGGTGGTAGGGTATATCAGTGGAAATAATTTGAACTGGCTAATCATGAAGGGAAGCTGAAATGGAATCAGTAAAGAAAAACCATAAAATTCTTGGTACCCAGTAAGAAGATTTAATATTTTAAGCTCCTTCCTGAAGTAATAATGATCACCAAAAGAATAAACAATCTGTCTCTGCAGGGCATCCTGCCTATCCCCAGGGTTGGGTTTCCTCATGATCTTAAGAAGTAGCTTCTTTATAGGACCACGACTCAACAACCACGAATCTATACAGGATACCTGCACAAGAGAAATAAAAAAGAATTAAGACAACTCCATTTCAACATTTTTACATTGATTTAAGCCAAATGCTTGTACAACCAACTGCAAATTCTTGAATTAATCTGCAGCTCAGTCAGAGACACATGCGCGCCATCGTAATACTACGTGCAGGTCCACAACTTCATGTTTAAAAAGAAAAGAGGACAACAATAGGATCAAGGTCACTGCCAGATATTGATAGTTTTTTTCACTCCACTAAGATACAGTATATTTTGCAAAGCTAATAGTAACATTATACAACTCAAAGCCGTGAGGATTACAAAAATGAATGTAGATTGAAGTTTGAGTCAGTTGAATTTGAATAAGTTGAAGAGAGACAAGAAAAAACAGAAGAATTACGACGTTTGGCCATCCGGTCTATATCTACAAGCAAATGCTTCAAGATAAGAAACTAAAACCCGAAACAGTAAATCATGTATAGATGCATTGTGATAACCATCTATTTATGGGTGAGACACAAAATACAATAATAAAGACAAATCAATAGAATTGTAATCCATTAGTATCTAATCAAATCAATTCCCATTACATTTGATTTGGTTATCAGCACTCCCCTTCAAAGAGATCAATAATAACAAAAGATGACTAGACCTGCACCAATAAACTAGGATGAAACCCATATGAACGAAAAAAACAAGACAGAGCCTACACTAATGAATCAAGATGAATCATGTATGAATGAACAAAACAGGGTAAATCATGTACAAACAACAACAAAAGACAAATTCATTACCAACAAATTAGGACAGCTTGAAACAAACTGGACTAAAGCCTAGACCAATAAACTAGGTTGAAACCTAAACCAAACAGGACTAGAACTTGAAACAACAAACCAAATCGAAACTTAAACCAAGCCTAACAATGGTAAAAGTAAACCAATGGTAGCATTGAATCCTACTATAATATTATGTTCAAAATCAAATAGGAGTGAAAAGGGACACAATTAAGTAAAATGCAATGTGGTTTGGCCATTAGGTCTAATGGCACATGTAAATTCCCAAAAGGCTAAATCACATATTAGTTTCTTTATAGATGCATCACAATAACCGCCTACTTATAGGAGAAACATAAAGTATATTAATGAAAACAAATCAATAAAATCATAACCTAGGTATATCTAATGAAACCAATTCTTATCACAATTGATTTGGCCTCCCATATAGTCAATATCAACAAACAAAATGGGGAAAAAAGAAGAGAGAAGAAGTTGCACATCCCTTATTCAATGATAACCAATGACAATAATTGGGCTTCATACTAAAATTTCCATGGGTTTGTTTATATTGCAAACAAGGATTGGATGACAGTCATTAAAAAAAGGCCAGGAAAAAAAAGAAGAAGACAAAGTTTTACAAGTTCTCTTGAGCCATTATAATGGATTTCAAGCTTATGCATGATAATCATAGACTCTTGATTTCCTGATACATTTCTTAAAATGCAAGTATCCAAGAAAATAGGACCAGATGCCACGCACTGCTTACCATCTTAGTAAAGATCAAGAAAATAAATTATTGGACAAGAAAGTATAAGGACAAATGAGAAAAAATTAAGCTACAACGTTGTTGAATTATAGAAGTAGGTAAAGGAAGAAACAACAAAACATGGAAATATAATGTGGTTCAACCATGAGGCTTATATCTAGAGAAAAATACCCATTTAACCGAATCATATATCATTTTTTCCAAACTTTGATAGTACAATGACTATCTACTTATACAAGTGATTAATCTGATAAAAAAGGAATTAAGACCAAATCAATGTACTTAACTAATATAAAATTTAAACATCCAGGTACAATAAATATGGGCAAATTAGCACATGAAAAGTTTTTTTTTTTTGTAAGGAATCAATTTTATAATTCTCAACACTCTTCCTCAAGTTGACTATAAGGATTTTCATAAAGTGGTCAACTTGGATAATTGAAACTTTGACAATGCAGACTGGTAGTCACCATGAGGCAACAACCAAACAATTTTCATAAGGTAACAAAGAGGATACGGTAGCATCACCTTGTTTTGATACCATGTTAACTTTAAAAAGAGTAAATAGACAAGCAACTAAGTATAGGAATGTTAAAAAAAAGGGTATAGGAACGTAATGTGGTTCAGCCATTAGGCCTATATATATGGATGATGCCCACAGGACTAAATCATGTATTATTCTCTCATGACAATGTATTTATACAAGTGATTATATGTCATAGAAAAGAATAACACCAGATAAAAGCATACCAATTCAACAAAAATGCAATACCTCATATAAGCGAACATCACTGGAATGAGCAAAAGCATTAAGGAATGGCATGCTCCAAGAATCAACCAGAGGCTGTCAATGTATACAAAAAATTGAAGTAAAAAAAAAAATTGTCAAGAAAAGGTCCAACTCAGCTGTAAGGAATCTTTAGGTACTTGGTAATAATTTGCTCTCATGTCTTGAAAGAAACCTGTCATGCAAGTAACCGTAATATTTTTGGCCTCATCCTCCGTTCCCAAAATATATATTTTCTGCTCTCACTAACAATTTTTCTTTTTCATTTTCCTAATTCAGATGATAGTGAATCAAAATCCAACTTTAGGTATAAGATGAACTTTGAAAGTTAACAGGCAAAGCATGCGTTTTCATATTCCAGTATAAAATTTCTCTAGCAACTTTAAGAGGTGCAAAGCCTAAACTTCATTCAGAAAAACAAAGAAAATAAATATTTCCAGGCATTTCAGGCTTGTTAGGACACCGCATGATTTTAAAGCAGTTGTATTTTCAAATCCTCCGTTTTTGGTTTCATTTTTTTCACATTAAGTTACATTTTACTATTTTTCTTTAGAATTAATTACAAGGAAAAGGAAAACAAGAGTACAATTATTTGATTCCAGGAATAGAGGAACATATTGGAATTGAGATCCACCAACAAAGGAAAACTAAATTCTTCTAAAAATCTGACCTGCGAGCTTGCCCGGAAAGATAAACCCAGCCAAGTCACCTTGGGGATATCTGATTTGGACTTGTTGGCAACACTCTCATCAGACGTTATAGGCAGCGTAAGGCTGGAACCATCAGAGTAGTTCACTTCAATGGTAGGAAACTTCACTGCTGCCATTGCTGGAATTATAATCTTATTCGCCATTGCAATCTGATGTCATAACACTCAAAATGCCATCATACAGATTCCAATCTCCAACATTGTTTTCAGGACATATAAAGGGGGGGAAAGGTATAAGAGACATCAATTGTCATCAAAATCATAATCTAATAGTACAACATTAACGCACCTTCCCACCATGTTGCTTCATTTCCGACATGTCAGCAAAGTAACCCCTGTTCATCTCATCTTTACTGTCCTAAATTACAGGTAAACACTTTTATTCACCGTCACAGCGACGCAGCAGCGTAACCCAAATGAAGTTTGAAGAAAATGCAAATAATAGGAATGGACTTGAAATTACTCACATCCGAGCGCGTTCTTTCTCAATCGCCTCCTTATTTCCCATCTACGATCAAAGTAATCAAAAGCGTACCCATTAAACAACATAAATCTAAATTCTTTACTATGACTCACTCAAAGCAAATTCAAATCAACCCCTGCTTGCTTTCGAAAAGCTGCAACGAGAAACACTCGTTTGAACGAGTGGAAATGCCATTCCATGAGACATAAACTCCATTTCGGTTCAGTCTCGAGAATCAAATACAGGCGTGCACCAAAAACAAGAGGTATATAGCGTATTAAATCAAATAAAATTTCAACCGACCTGATAAATGTCAAGGAAACGATTGGAAGTCCATCGAGAAGGACGGTGCAAAGGAATTATCGGGAAAAGCTTCTCTTCTCCCTTGAGAAAGCTTCTAGCTTTTCTGGGTGTTGTTGCAACCAGTCTCTTCAATCTCAGCATCTTCAAGGTTTTGCTTCCTCTCTTGTTTATGCCATGCCTGTGAATCCCTCTTCTTCCTTCGTTATTTTCCAATTAATCAATTCTAGCACGGGGAAAGGAGTTGGGCTCATTGGGCTTCCATGGGATGAGCCCAAATAATTACTAGCAATGACTTTTATGACAGGGCCCAGTCTTTTACACCGACCGGCCCCCCTAGTGTAAAATAAAAGGTGCGGTTATCTTTTCTTTTCTTTTATTTCTCGGTTGGTCGGATAATATTATATGAAAAAAATAGTATTGTGTTAATTAAATTCACATAATCTCTATTAATGTTTTTTAATTAATATTCTCATCACATTAAATGTACTTTTTTCCATAATAACATGAATAGCTTGAAAGTTTATTAGGAGTGACACTAATATGTGTTTTTTTTTAGGAATATTTTATGACATATATATATATATATATGTAATTGTATCCTCAATTTTTAAAAATTTTCTATCTCAAAAGCGTGTCATGTTATCAATTGTTTATCTGGGTGAATAACTTAAGACTCCCATTGCGTTTTGTTATGGTTTCTAAAACTTCTAAATTGAATTTTAATTTAAAAATTGGACTCATCACATTTTCTCTCGCCTCGTAATAAATTATTTTTTTTCTTCTAGATGATCCTGTAAGTAAGAAAGTTTCCGGCCAATTAAATACTGCCACATGACATTTTTTGAAATTAAATATCAATTATTAATTATTTATATTTTAGTTTTTGGCCAATTAAATGTCGCCGTGTGGCATTTTCCTGAAATTAAATATTAAATATTAATTATTTATATTTTAGAAATTAAATTATATACAATTCTTAAAATTAAATAATAAAATAAATTGGTATTATACTACAAAATTAATCAACAAATCATATGGTGACAAGTATCAAAACGGGCTAGTTATATCATGTCACATGTCAAATTCTGTAAATTTAGAAGTATTGTTGATTCAGTAATTAATTCGTAATTATTTAATTAAAAGAAATAATGATAAATCAAATATTTTTGACTAATCAGATTGCGCTATATCATCAATTATATATGACAGCAAAGCTCTTTCTACTCCTATAGACAGGGGTGGCCTCTACAAACAAAAAGATAACAACAACAACAACAAACAAGAGTCAAAAGATGCAAAACAAGTAACCAGTGACAGCAGCAACAAGAATTTTCTGAATAAAAGGACTTCAAGTGAAGAAGCATTCAAAGAATTCAAATAATCTTAACCAACTTCAAGAAATTCGAAGGAGTTCGTCACCAAATTCAAAGCGTTCTTCATTATAGTCCCTCAAATTTAATATTTGATTCAAAATCGTGGTGCTGAACCCAAATATCAGTGTTACTGGAGACCTAACAACCCTCAAAAAAGATCAAACGCAAGTTATTTCCTTAAAAATCGTTCAAACATTTAAGTCAAGAGTTCTTGAAAGAAGAATAAAATGATTAAATTAGAGATTGTATCCACAAAATTTATTTAATTCAAATTACAATTATACTTATACAAATTTTTTATTAATAAAAATTTAATTACAAAAATTTCTTACCCTAAATTAATTCAAATTTGTGGGTTTGATATGGGTAAGGTATGCTTCTTGGATGAAAAGAAAATACAATTCATTAGCTTAATAAAACGATCGGGATCTATTAATTAATTAAGCTGATCCATTCTACTAACAGAACGGCACTAATGACTGGCAATCCTCACTTGGGTGGCAGGAGCAATTATATAGCCCCTGCCATAGTTTCAGCATCGTAATATAATTATTGCTTTTCTTCGCTACAACCACTACACAATGCTATGTGATAATTAAGGGTTCAACAATTACACGTTAATTAATTTTTCCCTGTCATCATGTCCTTCAATTGAAGGTTCTTTTATTGGATGGAAAGATTTAAATTTAAATGAAAGGATTTTAAATTATTTTAAATAAAAAAATATTTAAATTCATTCCTGTTATTAAAATTATAGTTTAAAAAGAGTATTTAAAGATTTCAAATTCATTATTATCTAAATAAATATGGTAGATTATTATCATGGATGTGAAATCTATCCATTTAAATTCATTAATTAAAATGCACCTTTATTGTGTTTCATTGGTGTTATTTCATGTTATATACATAATATAATAGAATTTTGCATGTGTTACTTAGTAGTAAGTGGTAATTGAATCTGTCATAAATTGGTCATACTAAATCTAACATATTTAACATTTTACTGTTTAGTTTTTTTAACTTAAACCTATCCTGCAATTTTTGTTAGTTACTTGAACATAATTCACCCATTCGAGAGAATATGGAAATCTTTAAAGTAGAGAAAAGTAAGTTATAAATTAATATTCAAGGCATTTGAACACTCATTACAATGAAGGAATTAATGAAATTTATCTAAATATAAATTTTGTACTATATATAAAATAAGAGAAAATGAAATATAATTAAAAAAGAATATAGAGAAATAGAAAAAATGAAAATTGGAAGGAGGAGATCAAAAATATATTTATTAAAACTACGACCCTTAAAAAACTAATTTTCGTAGATGTTATAATATATTTACATATTTACTCTTATTCAACTTCAAACAATTATGAAATCATATTTTTTCTTATTTTCTATTATTTCTTCCTTTTCTTTATTATTACAACTTCTTATGATATTATTTTATTTTAAGATATGCATAAAAAGTTTAAAAAGAAATCAACATAGGCTAAATATGAAATAGGCTAAATTTATGTTTATAAATTTAAGTGCACATGACGAGTGTGTCAAGATTATTATATATAAATAAAGATTAAGGAAATGTAATCGAATAAATGAAAAGAAAATATTTAGGGAAGAAAGACTATTTTAATAATTATACAATTTTTAGCTACTTTAATTAATCAATACTATTTGGAGCGCATGAGATTTCATTTTGGTTTTTAATAAAAATTTTGAATACTTTGAATAAATTTAATTATAACTACTCTCTTTGTTTTTCCATGTAAACTAGACAATAATAACAGTAATAACAATGGTAATAATGGAAGTTTATTTGTAACAGCACACACCATGTCACAGTACACACACTCACACACACACACACACTGTATGTATATAGTCGCAACAACTTTTAATCATTTAATAAACTTTTTTTAAAATTTTTTTATAAATTCAATTATAACTACTTTTCTTTATTCTCTCATATAAAAACATAAAATCTAATGTTTATTCATGACAAAAATATACCCTATTTTAAAAAATATATTTAAAACTTGTATTTAATACATTTGGATCTGTTTTTATTTTTTTAAAAAACTTCTGTATAATTAAATTATACTAATACCATAGAAGATACATTTCATATTAATTTATTATAAAAAATATTTTTTTATTTCACAAGTTAGTTATGAGTAGGACAGAGTAAACAGATGACAAATATTGTACTATAGAATACATATTGAATAAACAGTGTACACATAATATAATATAACATGAGAACATGTAGGAAGAACACTAAAGGGAAGTCAAATAAATCCAACCTGAAAAATAGACTTTATTTGTTTTTAAATTTTAATGAATTTTTTAATAAAAAAAGAATATAATAATTAAATATATATATATATATATATATTTTGAGTCAAACAAAACCATTTTTCAAAATTACACCGCACAATTAAGGTAGCATCTGTGTTTTTTCCTCACTACCCCGTCGAATTACTGAACTTTAAGATCTAACCAAGAAAAAGTCTTCTCAGAAGATCTAACCAAGAAAAAGTCTTCTCAGAAATAATTCAAGTAAACCCAACCCTCAAATTCCACCAAGAAAATCCCACGCACACGGCACACAGTGAGCGAGATTTCCATCGCCATGCGATCGTTGATCTGATCCGGTGACAATGACGCGGCGCGATTTAGTATCCGGCGACGGCGGGCCGTGATTGAAATGCAGTCCGGTAATAATCCACTAGCACTGCCGTTTCCACTCAGTCCATTTCTGCTCTTGAATGCCGCTGGCGGCGGCGCTGGGGATTTCGGAGAGGGAGGTTTCGAATTGTCAAGGTATTTGTTCCTAGGATCACTTCTCGCGAGAAGGAGGTGGCATGGACTTGTCCAAGGTCGGAGAGAAGATTCTCAGCTCCGTTCGATCTGCCCGCTCCCTCGGCTTCCTGCCTTCCCCATCCGATTGTCCAGAGGTACTGTACTTTTGCTCCTGGAAGCGTGGCGAACTGAACTGATGTTTCGTTGCATGAAACGATAATGTGTGCAGTTGACTAGTTGAGGTGTTACTGTATTGGATTGTGTCAGTGGAGGTGGTACATTGTTACTAGAGTCTGCGATGTTAGTTATTTTGGCTGATCTTCATGCAGATAAGTATGCTTGTATTGGAAGTTTAGAATTAGCACAAAGTTACGAACGTAATAAAGTTTTTGCTGTGTTAAAGATTTCCAACTTCTGACCTTAAAGCACCAATAGAAACTCCAAAACCCAATCGAGCGATTTATGTTGTGTAAAATGCTCAAGTATATACATGTAGAGCGACCGCAATTGATGATTTGTGATTATAATTACAGCAACTTTGGATTACTGACATAAAAATAAGTAGATTATCTACGTGTTTATGATGTTTGAGTAGGTAGCATGGTCATATTGAGTGCCATATTATTGGTCAAGGGCAGGCTGTTGTTTATGATTTTGAAATGGAACTTGGTTACATTTCTCAGAAGAAGCATTTGTCATTCAGGACAATACCTGGCCAAAATTTGCACAGTGCCCCAAGTCTGTTCTTCCAGGCCATTGCGACTGTGTTTATTTGATAAGAGTTGAAAATAGTGCTGGAGACTGGAAGGGCTTTCCTTCTATAATTTTCTTTCCTGTAAATTATATTTTGACAACCTCTTCACTTTAAATTCCGGAAAAAATTAATTACAGTGGAAGACACGAAGGCATGCTTCATACTGCAAAATTCAACATTAATGTTTCTACTTGATTAGTGTTTTGAATTTTCTGTCACATCATAATAAGTAGACAGATAAATTTTGAATTACTAAGTTAATGATTACTGTTCTTGAAAATCCAACAGTTTCGGAATTATGTCTGACTTTATTCTTGTGACTAATTCTGCATACAGGTTCCAGCACAAGCTGCGGCGGCAGCAGCTGTAGCCCGTGTTCTTGCTGGACTACCCCCGCATCAGAGGCATAATCTCTCATCAAGCTCTGAACAATTAAGTTCAATATATGGGAGCTCACCTCAAGCTCAAGCTGTGGATGAGCTTGAGAAGGAATTCTATGAAGAGGTAATTTATTATTTTTTAGGGCCATAAGATTTTCTTGCATCTCTTTGATCTGGGCATAATAATTAATTAAAGGAAAATGTTAGGTTCAAGGAATTTTATGTATAGGAGATTTAATTCTTCGTGTATTTAAAATAACTGCAGATTCAACTGGTAGTTATATGCAATCGAAAGCTTAGGCACACACTTTATAAGGGTACTGTCTTTGTTGTTATCCATATGGAAGGAGGCGTCTGAAAATTGCGTGCTTCTAGCTTCATTTGAAAATCTCTTGATCCTGGACAGCAGATCTCAGATGGGCTATTATTGGTTATAAGTTGAAGCACTTGTTGACTTGTTGTAAAGGAAAGATTTCTTGTGAATTACTCCTGATAAACACCTACTTACAATAAAAATGTGCAGCAACATTCTGTACCATAACATTAAGTATTAGTTATTATATATAATATGTAACTTTTAGGGCGGATAATCTTAAAATATGATTGTGGTTTCTTCCAAATATCTGGATCATACCCTTTCAATTAATGTTGCACAATTTGATTTTTGTGTCCTTTCTTTCAACTTTTCATTAATATCTGTCAGTTTTTACTTTTCTGTTCTCTATTGGATTTGTGCTTCAAATGATTGATTTATTTCCACATTCATTGCAACTGTCGTCATTTGCATTGGTTTACGTGTATTTGTTTGCATTTCCCCTTGTATTACTTATCATCACAAACTATGAAACTGATGAAAACTTCTGAATTTGGTTTTTTTAGGATTTTGATCCTGTTAGATATATTTTAGAACAAATTCCTTCTGAAGAAAATGAACCAGCATATTTTGAGGAAAAGGTATTATTCTATACTCCAAATCTATCTCTTTCTTGCCTTTGTAGGCCTCCCCTTTTTTGTTACTTTTGGTTTGCTTAATGGAACACCTATTGGTTTGTTCCATTGTTTTGTAGCTTGCTTTCTCCATTTTATGCTGTTCAAAGGATCTCTACCTATGCTCGTGAAGGCCTCTAAATTAAGATTGAATTTGTGTTAAATGAGTGATTTGTATGCTCCTAGGTGTGCCTTTTGTTACTGGATTGAACATTCTGCTTGGTGTAATGATAAAAGAATACTCTTACAGAGAAATTGCCTGTTTATTGATAAAATAATATGAGAGGCCTCTCTCTACGTGTAAGAATGTTTATCTGAATTTTGTCTAGAATCTTGGTTGCCTAACTTTTGGCTATGTTCACCATCACCATGAGAAATTAAAAAAGAGCTTGGTGGGACTTTTACATGTGTAATCCAACAAAGAATCATAATTTAGAAGGGACAAGACCAAATAAGAAGCTGTTTCCAAGATGTTTACACTGATGAAATCTGAACAATTGATCTATGCTATATTATATTATCCATGGTGATAATTTTTTTGTTGGCTAAATCTCCTCTGCCATCTGTATGCTTTTTTGGAATATGATGCAACTTGTAGAAGAGACCAGTGTGTTCTTGCTGGATTGATACTGTTTAAGATAATGTTCCTCGTACTAGTCCTTGCTTTCAGCATTCTACAACAGTAATTTTTCTTGTTTGAAAACTGAAACTTAGGCATTTAACTTTTAATTAGTACCTAATGGTCCATTTATGTTTTCAATTTTGATTTATGAAATTACTTCTTGTGCTTTTATTGGGTTTTGATGGTTGGGACTGGTTTTATTCTTTGCTAATTGTTCTAATATTTGTTAACCTAAGCGTTAAACATTTTATCAATCCGTTATTTACAGATCTATCTGCATTCTTTTATAGGCTGCTCTTCGACTAGCACAACTAGAAAGAATTTCTGAGCGCTTGTCACGCCATGTTATGGAGCATCATGAAGAAATGGGTGGGTTTCCTTTATAATCCATTTAATTTTCTGCCTATAAGGAAGTTCTTTGGAGTATCATATGTTGCTCCCATATCTGTTTATTCTGTGTTAAATAATATAACTTGCCGCAGTTTTATTTTTCTAATGATTGGTGTTGTCTCTATGGTCGGTGGATTTTGTTATTGAAATCTGTCATGTGCAGTATTTTGCTTGGTTTCAAACTCTTAGTAATCCTTATAATTTTGGAAATCTTGGGCAACAGGCAATGATTTATGAAGGTGAATGAATATTTGACTACTTATTTACTCAAAATTATTGCTCTGTTTTTCTCTGCCTGATGTTAGATAATGGGCAAATGAATTTCTTCATTGAAAATGTTAAACACCATCTGTTCTGCTAGAATTGGCTTACTTAACAGTTGCCAAACTTTTACTTCTCTTTGTGGGTAAGGGGTCTGTAAATATCTGCTGTTCTTTACTTAAACAGATTGGTTCTCTGCTGAAAACATAACATAGTTTGGAAGCACTAGTAGGTATAACTTCGAGGCACAATTGTGGTTTGAATTTGTGCTTCTTCAATAGAATAATATGTATTCAAAATTCTGTGGTTATGGAGACCATTAAAGAGAAAATTAATACTTGTGGTGGTGGGCTAACTTCCCCCAAGAACATTTCTCTAAATTTAATACCATACATAACACATTTCTAGCATAAAGAGACATATCTTCAAGTTCTTTGACTTCATTGTTGTTTGTTAGAGAATATTAAAAAAATATTTAGTCTGACGTTTTAAATATTTGTTACCGAGTTTGTGCTTAGGTATATTTATATAATTTTGTTTTCTATGTAATATCGTCAAAGTTATGGTAGTGGTTGAGTTATATTGATATTTTTTTGCAATTGATACCGAATCTCATATTATAAATTGAGGTAGGGTGTCTACGAATGAAGTATGGGTTAGTTATTTTAATCCTCTTAACATGATAATAGAGCATGTTTGAATTTGCTTCATATTTTCTCCCATAAGGAAAGAAAAAGTCAATTGGTCAAAGGAAATTAGGGACCTCATTTCCCACATTAAAAAGGTTGAAAACCTAAGGAATGTTTGTTTTAGTTATTAGGTGTGTGTTTTTAAGTGTATTTTTATTCAGAATTGCATAAAAGTAAGAAAGATCGAAAGAACTTGAAAAGTGTAACGATTGTAATGTATATTTTTGAGTGGATAATGTGTAAACTAACATAGAACTAGTCTCTTGAATCATCCAAAACCTAGTTAGCCCATCGCCGCTGCCTGTATTGCCATTTTAAAAAACCTAACTGCCACCTTCTTTAGCACAAACACCTACCGGTCGGTTGAAAACATAGAATTAGTTCTGCAAATATTGAAAATTGATGCATTCAACCACCTTGTCATGATGCCTAATCTGAAAATGGATGGCCCATCTAAAGCTTCAAATAACCTTAGTTCCTAAGTGTACCAATCTCTATGCGAGAAATAAATTGTAGGGAGAATCAAAACCCCAAATACGACAACCTTGGTGTCTTTATCTCCCAAACATAGTTCTAAAAGGTGAATAGTGTAGTGTGGCGCAAACTTCTTCTGGAGCCATGGCTCGATGCACGCCATGTTGAAGAACGGCGCATAATAAATTAAATTAATTAACAATATTCATGCTTCTAATATATGTCTTTGAAATATAAAATAACCATAAAAAATAGTAATTTTGAATTAGAAATAAATAAATAGCATTGATAAAGGTATAAATAATTCGTTTCAAACGCCAACTTCAAAATCATCTTGATAAAATTCAACAACCAAATTTGTAATGTATTTCACGTTCAAAATACAATCAAATGAACATTATAAACTATGTAAACAAGAACACAAATGTTAATCATCAATATTAAAATAATCAAAATCACTCTCTACATCATTTTCATCTTCATTCCTATCATTAGATTTAAACTTGGGTTCATTCTCCTGATAAGCGTCTTCTTCATCATATTCATCCATTAATTGATATGGTGGAAATTTAGATGTAATGTCTGTTAAACTTGATCCCGCCTTAGTCGTTACCCTAGATCGAAAATCATATACTTCTTGTTCAACTCCGAAGCTCTAGCAATATCATTCCAAGTCAATCACCTTCACGCATAAGGGCGTCTTCCTTGTCATAATCCAATCTTCTAAGCAACCATTTATTAGATTCATCAACATTCTCCAAACTAATAGAATCAAGTTCATGTCGTTTCTCAAAATGATGTCTCAAAATCCAATTATACTTGATATAAACCAAATCGTTCATGCATTTTTGAGCCAATCTATTCCTCTTTTTGGAGTGAAGTTACAAAAATTAAATTTTAAATTTTCATAATAATAGTTATAGATACATATAAAATATGTACTTACATTTTCAAACACATTCTAATTTCTTTCGCAACCTGATGATTTGCAAGTAAGGCTAAGAATTCTAATTCCAAAGTCTTGAAAATTTGGAGTGGTGTTTCCAAAATCTTTCCTCCATTCGGCTTTATAAAATAAATAAGTATCGAGATAAAATAGTTATTTGTTATTATATGAAATGATAAATATATTTAAATTTATATGATAAATACTTGGCGCTTTCAATTTTTTTTATCTAACCGTTGGTGCAAATTTAAATTGGCCTTCGGCATTTCTATACAAAGAAAGCTCTTGATAATTTTTGTCCTGTATATCATCTAGAAACAACATTTTTATGCATTTATGCATGCCATTTGTAATCTCTGAAGCCTTTCATCCATGTAGAGTGTAGACTATAGGTATAGCAAATGATTCTTCTTCCTCATCATCATCATTAGACTTGTAGCTTTCGGGACCATTAGACTTGTAGTGTTCGGGATCCTTTCCTCTGTCTCCATGTCATCTTAATTGATCTCTTCGTCTTCTTTATCAACCAATTGACATGCAATAGATTTTTCTTTGAATGAGGCCAATTTCTTGGAACTCGATCAAACATTACTTGCTTTCTTAGATCGAAATTGATCTGATGTTTCATCAACTCCTGAAGCTCTTGCGACATCACCCCCAGTCGAATCATCATCACCAAATGCTGGAACATTTTCATTATCACTTCCTTCATTCACCCTCCTTAACAACCATTTACTAGTTTTATCAAATTCAAATCTATCCAATTCGATGAGATCAATAGAGTCTTGCGCTTCATATTTTCACTTTAACGCCCTATTATACTTGATGTAGATAAAGTTATTAAGGCTTGATTTGCTTCAACCTGTTTCTTTTTTTAGAATGAATCTGCAAAATTATAAATAGTTAATATGCATTAAACTTTAGTTGTAATTTTTTTGATTGAATAAACCCGTACTTACATGCTCAAATACACTCTAATTTTTTTCACAACTTGATGAACTACAAGTTAGGCTATGCACCTTAATTACTAATTTTTACAAGTTTGGAGTATCAGAGCCATATGCAGCCCACCATTCTACTGGTAATTTTTTTTTAAAAAAGCCAAAATAAGCAAAAAGGGGCAGAATCAAGGGATACATAAAAATAAGAAAACACGTTAATTTTAAAAATATCAATTACCTAGTGATATGAGATTCCTTTGTTTAGTAGCAATTAACTTTCCAAAGAGCCCTTTAGTTCTTTTATATTACACAAGTTCCATGGTTATCTTATCTTATACGTTTGCACTTGGTACTAATCTTTCTATGCAAATATACAAATCATTTATTACCTCTTGATCCTTTTCAATATTAGGATGTGTATAGAAAAATTCTGGGTTCAAAAAATAACCAGCCGCATGCAAAGGTCGATGGAGCTGGAACTGCCATCTATTATCAATTATTTTGAAAATTGTCTTATTCTTACCTCATTATTGTCAAATAAGGCCATTATAGCTTCTTTTGCTCGATTCATTACCTCGTAAATATATCCCATCACTGGCTTCTTTTCACTATGAACAAGACGAAGCACATTTAACAATGGTGCACTTACTTTTAAGGCATAGAAAATGTGATTCCGAAATGAATTTATTAGAATCACTTCAGTCGTGTTATTCCCTTGCATCTCCTTTGAATGTTTTGATTTATTCCACTCATTAGAAGTAAACATTTTCTTCAAATTAGCTTTTGAACTTGAAAGCGCTTTAAGGTTAACTGTGGCAAATTGAGTGTTCCCTGCATGAACCATCTCCTTTTGGCTAGTAAGATGCCTCATCATATTTAAAAGATGCGACCTATTATATATATACCCGTTTACCATCATCGCTCACTCATAAGTTTTTTTTTTTTAATTTGGAAGTTTGAAGATATCTTCAAATATCAAGTTGATATACTGAGCGGCACAAGGGGACCAATATAAATATGGAGACTTCTCTTTCAAAAGTTTTCCTATTCATTCCAAATTATAAAATATAAATAACACTTTAATAAATAAGTAAATAAAACAAACTTAGTGAATGAAAAATTGAAATACTTTCTTAATTTTAATTCTTACCTGCTACAACATTTGCACTGGTATTATCAGTAATTACTTGTACCATATTTTTCACTCTAATACAATGGATGAACTTCTCTAACAACTTAATATCTTCTCTCCGTTGTGAGTAAATGAGGATGCATCAATCGACTCTATAAATTTGCTTCCTCTTGGAAAATTCACAAAAAAATTGACTAATGTCTTGCTTTTTTTGTCAATCCAACCATCAGCCATTAACGAGTAACCATACTTCAATATGTTTTCATCATGACTTTTCAAAATTTTGTTAGTGTGCTGAAGCTCCTTTTTTAAGCCCACAACTCTTCCTTCATGATATGTAAGTGGTTTCATGTTAGGGTCAAATTGACTAATTGCTTCAATCATTGGTGCAAAACTGTTATGTTTCACAGCAACAAATGTAACTGTAGCATCATATATCCATTTCTAAAATTTTTGCGCCACATAATCCCTCTTTATCTTCAAAGTTTCTTCAAATTTCAAAGTAGTATTTTTTTCCCTTCTTTTTTTTTTAGAACGTCCTCTGCAGATTGTGCAAAAAACAAATTGATGGAACCTATTTGCTTCGACCTTTTTGCGGTAGCAAAGGAGCTTACGGTAGATGGCTGCTTCCCATGACTTGATGCTGCTACCTCCTCTTCTCAATCCCACCTAGCATGCTCTTCCACTGTTATATCAAAATGAGGTAGCGCATTCATTTGATTTTTCAGCTCTTTCTTTTCAGTGTAGGCCCTTAGCTCGTCCTTAACATGTTCGGGACACTTGAGACATGTTTTTGTATTTTAAAATCCTCCAATAAGATGTTTATGTCGCGTAATCTCTCCTTTTGTAATTTTCCACAAAACTTACATTTAACATCGTTTTTATTGTTGGGATCGAGCAACAATGTATAATTCCAAGTGAGATCTTTTCAGTTTAAATTTGATGCATCAAAAGAGGACATTTTTCACTAACCAAAATTCTAAATTTCAAATACAAAAATTAGCAAACTCAAATAACTAAATAAATAATTCCTAACATTTAACAATCAATTCAACTCAACAATCTACATAAACAAAAATAATACCATGCACATTATTTAATAGAATCATAAGCAGCAATCAGAAATGTAATACAAAGATGGCCAAACAACAGAAGCATGCTTGTAGCACATTTGTATCCCTTTTTTATCTAATGCCCAGTTGATCAAACAAAAAATCATCAGCCCCATCAATGAATAAAGATATCATCTGACACGTGTCAAAAATAGATGGATACAGGTTACAGCTCTGATGTTACAACTATTCTAACAACTTGTTAATATAGTCTGGAGTCTGGACTCTGGACTGTCCCTTTGGCTTAATCAACATGACAAGCGTAAATTAGGTACATTGAGATTGTGCAATATAATCAAAAAAATTGTCATTTTTCTTTCAGATAATCATACTTAATAGTGAATAGAATAAAAAATCCCTTTTAAAATTTCATAGCATTCTTATAACATTACAGCCACATTCGGAAAGTAAAAATTTAGTTAACAAATTGTCAATAGAAAGCAAACTGAGGACTGACATTAGGCCATGCATGAATATGGGCAAAATCTACTCCAGTACAATTAAGGATGCTGTAAATGTTGCAGGAATTTAACATGAAATCACCACCCTAAACTACAAAATTTTCCAATTAATGACCACCTATGTCAGGAAAAGAATGGGAGTCTATGAGTTGCAAGCAAAGATAAGTTGCACAAGTGACAATCTATATATGATGGCCTATAGGAACAAAGATGGGTAAATTGTAGTAGAGCCTCTACAATGCAGGCAAGTTTCTCAGAGTCAGAGGGAGATTTTGTCTGAAGAAATAGAGAAAACTTACCTGAGCCTTTACGTCGCCGATGGATAAGAAAATATTGGAGAAGACTGGCCGAAATCATGGAGAGGAAAGCGTCTGCAGCTTTGCACAAGAATGAAGCCAGTGCACGAACGAGATTTTGTTTAGTTTTTAGGGCTTTTTTTTGTTTTTTTAAAATAAATCACATGGGCTAACGTGCATTTAAACACCCACCAACTAATCTGCCTTTAAACACGACTTTAGTCAATTTTTTTTTTAAAAACAAATGTCTTTACAAAGGCGTGCCAGGCGCGCGCCTCTGCGAAGGTGTGCGCCAAACATATCTTCAAGGTGTTGTGTTGGCGCCTTTAGCACCTTTCGCCATGGCGCGCGCATTTCTACACCTTTAATAATAGTGACATCAAGCAACCTCTTGGGTTTGTTGCTCAGGGGGAGTCTGGGAAAGTATGTAGCCTTTATCCATCACTGTATGAGCTGAAGCAAAGTCCATGTGCCTAGTTCGGAAAATTTCGCTAAGCAGTTGAGCAATTTGGAATGAGAGAGTAAATTTGATCATTTTGTATTCTATAAGCACTCGGGGGTAGGTGTTATCCTCTTAGTCGTTTATATGGATGATATTGTTATTATTGGGAGTGACACCATAGGCATCTCATCACTTAAATCCTTTCTGCATAGCCGATTCCTAACCAAAGATTTAGGAGCAGTGGAATATTTCTTAGGTATTGAGGTAATGAGAAACAAGAAAAGGATCTTTCTTTCTTAAAGAAAATATGTGTTTGATCTATTATCTAAAATAGGGAAGTTGGGAGCTACATTGTGCAGTATTCTGATGGCTCCTAATTCTCAACTTGTTAAGGAAGGCGTTTTAAGACCTTGGGCAATATAGGGGAGGCTGGTTGGGAAACTAATTTATCTCACTGTGACTCACCCAAATATAGCATATGTAGTTAGTATTGTAAGCCAATACATGCCATCACTAACAACAGATCACTTGACAATTGTAGAACAAATTTTATGCTATTTAAAAGGAGCTCCAGGTCGTGGCATATCATATAAGAATCATGGTCACTTTCGAATTGAGTGTTTCTCAAATGCGGATTAGGCAGAGTTCAAGGAGGATCGAAGGTCCACGTTTAGATTTTGCGTCTTTGTAGGCAAAAATTTGATTTCATGGAATAGTAAGAAACAGAATGTTGTCTCAAGCTTGAGTGCAGAGTTAGAGTGTAGAAGCATGGTTTAAGCAACATGTGAAATAATGTGGGTATACCAGCTCTTGATGGAAATAGGGGATGAGGTCTTGATGCTAGCAAAATTGAGGGGTGACAATCAAGCTTTTATACACATTACTTCAAGTTCAGTCTTTCATGAACGGACCAAGTACATTGAGATAGACTACTACTTTGTTCATGAAAAGATACAAAAGGGTCTAAAATCTACTGGAATTGTGAAAACTGGAAAACGATTGGCAGATCTTTTCACGAAAGTACTAAATGGAACTAAAGTTGAATATCTATGTAACAAATTGGGTATGATCAACATCTATGTTCCAACTTAGGGGAGATTGTTGTTGATATAGTTGTATATTACGTAATCGTAGGGATTTGATTGTAATCATATGATTGATTGTAATCTCTTAATTATAGTAGGTAGTTCACATGATAGAATTCTAATGAATACGGGTACCTTACTTAGGCTATTAGTGTGTGTGTATATACTTATACTATTCATTATTAGAAAAATAACAGAGAACATTATTCTCTACGTTTTACAGAAGACCAAATTGAAACAAAACTTTTAGAAATAGACTACAGGTAGAAATCATGTGTTGCACATAGCAGCGAGAATATCTAGGAGAGTAACTAAATAGTGAGTACATTGTAGAGTCATTGAGGTAGGCAACACTAAATAGATAGCCACTAGGTAGGCAACACCAGATAGATAACTATTTAGTAGGGACTACCATGATAGGCAACTACAAAAGGTGGCAACACTAAGAGAGACAATCAAAAGGTATTAGAAGATAGCCACAAAGTAAACGATGCTAAAAATCATGCCTGTAAGGTAGGTAATACTAGAAAATCATGCCTATATAATAGTCTACACAAGAAATCATTGAAGTGCATAATAGATAATTGTTGTATTTAAAGTAGTAGACAACAAACAATAGATTGTAGTAGCAGAAGTTGTGCTAGAACTGTAGTAGCAGACATATAGTCAACAGTAGTAGCAAATAGTAATAAAGGTAGTTAGAAAAGTTGAAAGGTGATAATAGTGTAGACAGAACATGAGAAAATTTTTTCAACCATACTCAGTAGAATGTGAAGGATTGCATTACCGTTATGATACTATGTCTAAAAAAAAATTGAAAGAATTGTTGTATATTTCATTAATCAAGAGTGGTCCCAAATTATAATATTGAACAAGTACAACCATACTGAAGATAGAAAATTTCTTAACATATATCTAATCCTAAAAATTAAGAAACAAAATATTCTAAACTTATTCTAGGTAATAAGATATCTTTAATATTAAATCAAATATTTTAATAGATATTTTAAATATTCTAAAATATTCTCTAACTATATTGATATGTTAAATATTTTGTTACCTAGTTTGTTTCTAAGCATGTGTGTATAGTTTTGTTACCTATGTAATAGGATATATGTTGTTGTAGTAGTTTAGTTATATTTGATGTCCTCTGTAATTATTGACCAACTTCATATTATAAATTGATGTAGGCATATGTTGCTTCCTAATTTATAGAATTTTGTTTCGTATGTAATAGGATCAGAGTTATTATAGTAGCTAAGTTAAATTTGGTACCTTGAATAATTGTTACGCAGCCTAATATTATAAATTGATGTGGAGTGTCCATGAATGAAGCATGAGTTAATTCTTAATCATTGTAATATTGCCAACATGTTTGCGCTACCTCAGTAATTTAAAAATTATCATTGCTTCCTGAGTGAATGAACTTCAACTATGTCTTGTTTCTTATGGCATCTTTGTGTCCTGGTTTAGTACATTTTCTCACATCTGAGTTTTAAGATTTCTGACTAATGAGATTTCACTTATTTTGTGTCAGATGTGATAAACATTGTTTAGTTAATTTTGCTCTTATTTGTTCCCTTACTTTGATCTGCATTATTTCACTAGTTTCACTTTACATTCTGGCTGCCCTATTTGTTCTTACTATGCACAATTCTTGTTAACTTAATAGTAGTTCTCCTTCAATTCTTCATTCTTGTATCCTTGAATTTGACTGAATTAATTTCTACATCTATCGTCTTTGCTTGGAGCATTGATTTGATTGGCTGCATCAATTTTCCCTCTGCTTATGAAACATAAGGGTTCGCTAATATGAAACTTCTTTAATTCCTGCATCCCTGAATTTTGGTTGCATACATGTCTCAGTGAAAGGGATGGATCTGGTAAGAGACTTAGAGAAGGATTTGAAGGTTGCAAATGTTATTTGCATGGTAAGCAGGTGACTTTTACATGAAGTGTTGCTTTAGTGCAGTATGGCTTTGAATGCTTGCTGATACGTACTATGAACACATGTCATACTCAAGCTTTTGCTTGATGTCTGGGCTAACCTCTGTGAAGTGTCAGATGGGAAAAACATGTGGGCATACGCAATATCCCCAAAGCTGTTTATATCTTAGACTGACCTAAGAACATTCTATTTCCTGATAACTTTGGCAATGCCACCATATTCAAGCATTCTAACCAAATATGTAGGGACAGACTGTCAAACTAACAAATGTCTTTTCTGTCTATAAAATTTAATCTATTAACCATCGTCCAATGATTGCTGTATGAAGCTAACTAGATGGATCTATTATTACCAGATGACATGGAAGTTGTTATCCAAAATTACTGTTGATTCATGACTTCTCGCAAATTTGAGAAGTGCACCAAGTGGGTTCTCATCAGCAAATGCTTATTTTATTACAAAGCTAACGTTATCCTCATACTTATTTTCATGTCATGCAGAATGGACAAAGACACCTTACCTCATCAAGGAATGAGGTGTCTAGGGATCTCATTGTTACAGAAAATTCCAAGAAGAAACAGGCACTTCTGGTAACTAATTCACCTGAGTGTTTATATAAATTATTGTACTGGCATTTGTTTTCCTTCTTCAGTTTCCCCCTCTGTAGCCAAATCCTTAACAGAAAGCATTTTTACAATATTCTGATTGCATCTGGATTGTGATCTACAATTATTTGCACATATTTTAAAGAAAATTTCATCCACTTTCTTTTGTTGATTATTATATTTTTGCTTTGGACCTTCAAAGGGCACTACATTTGTGACCTTTGTGAAAATGTATTCTCATGGATGCTGTCTAAACATGGCAATGTTCAATTTACCATAACGGTTACCACAGTTCTTCAATAACATTTTTTTTTTCAACTTCTCAGTTATTTGTTTGTGACCTTAAAACTCAGTAATGGCACATTTATGATCAGTAATATATATTCCAATCCCATTTGACTTCTGGATTTCAGAAAGGAAAAGGTGAAAAACAGAAATAAGATTATCATTACATCTTCCCTTCCAAAATGTGAACCAACTCTCAACTTCTCGACAATTATCCAACTTTTTAATAAATTAAAGGAAACAAATGTAACATATTGTTAAATATCTCATTTAGTAATCTAATTATTTTTAAACTTCGATTCACATGCTATGGATGGACTTTAACTCTAATTTTCTGATCAAAATCAAACATACAAATGGCAATCATGTTTATATTTGTGTTATCACAATTGGTACATTGGAGCTCTTTGGTCATAAAATGATAATTGTGTGGCCTATATAATTTTACTGTAACTCACAGGACATGCTCCCCATCCTAACTGAGCTTTGTAATGCAATGGACCTGCAACTGGCTCTTGAAACATGTGTAGAGGAAGGGAATTTCTCCAAGGTGCGGTTTTCACCTTATACATGTGTGTTTAATATAATGTATATATTGCAGGGGAACTTTCCAATTCTTCTTGCTATTTTTTTGCCAAGCAGATGTTATACTTTCCTGCATATTATTGCTTGCTTATGTGTAATTTCAACTTGCTTGCTAAGTGGGTGACCTCTATATTTCCAGGCTTTCCAAGTACTATTTGAGTATTTGCAACTTCTGGATAGTTTGTCTGACCTTTCTGCAGTGCAACAGATGAGCCGTGGCATTGAGGTGAATCGGGAAATTAGCTATATTATTTTACCTTTAAAATACATAAAAGAAACATTCTCTCATGTGCTTCCGTTATATTTATGCATGCATTTGTCAATTTGATGAAGGTTTGGTTGGGAAAAACTCTTCAAAAGTTGGATTCGCATCTACTAGAAGTGTGCCAGGACTTCAAAGAGGATGGCTATCTTACTGTTAGTTTCATATTTGCTCTGTATTATTAAAAACTGTAATCCATGAAGTCCTATTTTATAGCAAATTCACTCCTTTCTCACCCTACCCTTCTGTTATACTTATTCCCCCATATTTATTTGATTAAAATAAATTTACTGATAAATATGTTTTCAAGGTGCTCCTCTTATACAGATTGTTTTTGTCTTTGTCTTATTCATGCCTCAGATTGTGCAATATGTTTATTTCCATATTTCATCATAGTGCATTTACTCTTCTTTGAAGCAATACAACCAAGGATATTCCATTGAATATCAAATCACTCAAATTTTAACCAGGTTTCTGTTGGCATGGTTTGGCCATGGGTTGATTATTAATGCATAATAGCAATGAAAGAGAGTGTGATCATAATAGCAATGAAGATCACACTCTCTATAACTGCATAATAGCAATTATTAGTGTGACAATTCTTCTTGGTATTGTTATGTCAATATGACTAATTTCTTTCTGACAACAGCTTTTTCGAGAAATTGCTGTAAGTTGGTCATCAGAAAGCAATCAATTAAATCACTTAGTACACTAATATTTAATTGTCGTGACATTTTGTATCTTGATCATGTACAGGTTTTGTCCATTTCTTATTAATCTGATTGATGTGGTTTGAATCTTAGTACATTTTCCTCACAGAATAGGCCTCCTGGGTTGGGTTCTTTTTGCCATTAAAGAGAGCATGAATCTTATTTGTTTAAAAGAAGAATCAGTGAAACCAGCACATGAAGTTTCATTTCCTGTACATCATTTTGTACTCTGATCTTGTCAAATTCATTCTCATTAGCAAAAGTGCAACTCACTAATACTTTGGATACCAATTAAGCTTGATTCATTCACTCTTATTTGCAGGTGATTGATGCTTATGCACTAATTGATGATGTTTCTGGTCTAGCTGAAAAGATACAAAGCTTATTTATGCAAGAGGTTCTTTCCGAAAGTCACTCTGCATTGAGAACCATCTTGCAAGAGGTATTTTTCTGTACTTCAAATATTAGTTTAACAATCATTTTGCATATATAATTAAACCAGGCGAATTAACCAATATTATATGAGCGAAGTATCAAGAAATAATTTTTTAATGTGAAGAATCCTCACGTGATCATCATATACCTTAATTAGTCTTGAGAAGTCATTTAAGTTAATATGCAGTGCCTCTCCCTATGAACTGTGGGATATCCAAGGAAATTGTACTTTGTTTTATTACTATATTTGCGCTCAATCTGAAGATCATTGGAAATCTCCCCTTCCTTCCCAGTGAACTGTGGGATATTGATAGAAACTGCATTTTTGTCTGCAACTATAGGGTTTTTTGGTTAATTTGTCCTATGTTTTGACAGACTTTGACAAAAAGTCCTACTTGACCAATCTTTCAATTGTGAATTGTAATTCCACAATTTGGGGTTCCTGATTAGAATTGTGGGATTGCAAGTTGTGACATGTCAAAAGAAATTGAATGAGTTTTTAGGGTTTCATAACCTGAAAAGTGTAATTCCTTAAAAAACAATAATTAAATTTTATGATTTTTCCTTAAAAAAAGTTAAATTTATTTTTGGATATTTAATCCCAAATTGTGAGACTTGTTTTTGGGATTTTGTATCCTAGAATTGAATTGGAAAAGGAAATTAAAATTGATTTTGGAATCCTAAATCTCGGAATCAAATTAAAAGAGTTAAATTGATTTCGAAATCTTGCATCTCAGAATCAATTCCAATCATTGACAACATGCTTGCTGAGGCTTTAATGCATGTAGATAGAAATTAGAAGTACGCAGATATAAATTTTGAGTGGAACATGTCCCTTGAAGAGGATTGTGTAAATCCAATAATAATTACGTGCATTAGTGATTCTTAATTAGTGTAATTAAAATTATAATTTAAGTACTTATGGTTACATTGTACATTATGTTTGGTTTCAATTCAACACACTACCAGCAACATAAACTAGCTCTATTTCATCACATTAGCTTGTTTAGAAAACACATGTCAACAAGCAACCAAATATATTAGCATCTTATTTTTATTTTTCACTAAAGTACCAATTTTCAACTGTTTGAAGAAAAAGCTTCACAAACTTAGTATGCACTAGGCTTCTAGAGCAATAATGTTGCAATAGCAGTAATATTACCAACAAAGTACAATAATGTTGAAAATTGATGTTGAAAAAGAATAAAATATTAAAGATGGGATCCATTTGTTAATGTACACTAGAATTATTGCAGCACAACTACACCTACACTTGTAGCAAGCAAACTACACTAACACGTTACATTTAGTGCTTGGGCAACACATAAAGAACTAAAGAAACATCATTACTGCTGTTAAATAAGGTATAAAAATTAGCTTATTTTTGCAATTGTTATAGATAAATATCGTTATTGTTATAACTTTTTATTGCTTTCGTCAAGATATGTCGGTGGTGATTGCATGCAAATGGTGTTGTACTGGGGTGGCAGTATCTTGCAAACTACAAATTTCGTTAGATGATCACGATGCATGAGCGGTGAATTACATCCCGCCATGATGGGAATATATTATAATTTGGAAAGATTATATCAGTGGAATAATATGGTTTGTAGTATGTGTGTCTCGAAAGTATATACACAGTTTGTGGTGAGAAGTGGAGTTGGGCTCAAAGACTAATCATGATTTATCTAAACACAGAGCATATTTGAGTTTTTTCTTTAACCTGATTTGATTTCTTGAATCTGCACCCAGAAATTGAGCATAGAATGTTTGACGATACTTCGTAAAATCCAATGGCCCTTCATAAGGAGGAAGCAACAAAGTTGTATTATAGTGAAAGACAATTTCATTAAACTAAAAGCAAAATTTTTCCCAACTAACTCTATTTAACAAATTATAATTCTCAACTACTATTTTTCCAAGGACAGCCAATTCCTACAAACTCCAACACATTTCATTCCTTTTACGGAGCTCAATTCAAAAATTTCAAAATACTATTTAAAATATTACCAAGTACTGCACTAACCTAAATTATATTATCATAATTAATATTATCTAAAGTTAATTATCATAGACTAATTACGATAGATAATTATGGACAAATAAAATCAAAATTAAACTCACATCTTATAGATAAATTAAATCATACATTCATATGTCATCAAAGTAAATACAACATCGTGTATTAACATCAAATTTAATTATAAAAGGAAATCATATTTATTTAATTTTACCTACAAAAAACAAGATAAATCATCCATTCATCTATCACAATAACAAATTAAATCAACAACAATGCATATTATATCGACGCCCAACTTAAATATTTTTTTATTCTACAAATTATTTGTTTAACTAACAACATGGTGTTTGTGTCGTTTGCTTGGTATACATTGACAAATATTTTCACTATCTGTGATTTCGTCTTTAATATTTTAATCTTATTCAACATCAACCTTCAACATTATTAAATTTTGTTGATGATATTGCTGTTGCTTGATATAATTGCTTTGCAAGCCTGGCATATACTAGGCTTGCAGGGAGCTTTTTTTAGATGGTTGAAAATCGGTATCTTAGTAAAGAGTAGAAACAAGATGTTGATATGTTTGGTTGTTTGTTGATATATGTTTGTAGAACAAGCTGGTGTGGTGGAGTGGAGTTAGTTTATGTTGTTGCTGTTACTGTGTTGAAGGAAAACCAAATAAATATATATTGTACTAGTAATTTGAAGTATGTATATTATAATTTTAATTACACTGATTAAGTATTAATAATGTACGTTGACATGTTAGTTATTATGGGATTTACACAATTCTCTTTAAGGGATTTATGCTTGGAAACTTGGTGGGTTTTCAGTTTTTTTTCTTAACGGTTATAATTAATTTTGGGATGCAAGATCCCGAAGTTAATTTAATTTTTTAATTCAATTTTAGGGCTTAGAATCTCAAAATTAATTTTAATTTCTTTTTTGGATTGAATTCTGGAATCCCTGGATTCAGCTTTTTTTTTTTACTTTTTAACTTATTGCAATTACTCTTTACAGGTTTTGAAAACTCCCAAAACTCATTCAATATTTTTTTGGAAATTTTGCTATTTGGAATCCCGCAATTATAATTTCAGAACCTCAAACTGCAGAATTAGGCTCATGGTTTTTTAAATTGGTGAGGTAGGACGTTTTGGTAAAGTATTAGGACAAATTGACAAGAAATCCCATGACTATATTTGTGCTCGATCTGAAGTTCACTGGCAATGGACAGGTCCAGTGCCCCCACTGAGCCAAGCCTCCTAGCATATCTATTCTTTCTCATCTTTCATTTTTCAGAGTTTCTTTTTCACCCTTTATTATCAGAGAAAAAAGTACTTAAATTTATGATCCCTTAAACAAAAATATAAGCAATATATATATGTGTGTGTGTGCGTGTGCGTGTGTAAATGTGTTTATATTTATATATTTATATTTAAACTGTGGTAGACTAGCCATGTGCCCACATTAATCTTACTGATCAGACAAAAGCCATGTAGAAGCCATTAAAAGAAAATCACTAGTCTGGTCAAGTTGTCTGCTCCTGGAATTTTGGAAGAAGTGTGCACTTTATAGTATAACAGAAGGAAGGGTACTGCTGCAAAAACACTGAATCTTGCAATATTTTTAGATTATTTTTATGTTTTTTTATAACTTCCAAATTGAGCAATTTTTTACATATTCTTTTCTTTTATTCCTTCATCCAGCATTTTACTCCCCATATGCTTGAAATTAAAAGATTGATTTGCTGCAGGATGTCGAAAATCCCAATTTAAAAATTAGTAGGTATGGTCCATTTTTATCCAGTGTTGATATTCTATTATTTGGTTATACTTCCACCTCTTTTGATTAGATGCTTATGTTCTGACATATGCTTTTGTTGATTTGTTTTTTATTCCACATTCCAGGCTTACATACAGTGATTTGTGCACTTCTATACCCGAAGCCAAATTCAGGCAGTGTTTGCTAGTGACACTAGCTGTTCTCTTTAAGCTAATGTCTAATTATTATGCAATAATGAGCTTCCAACTAGAGGACAAAGTCAGTTATCACTCTTCTGCTGTTCATTTTGTTTCTTTCTTTGTTTAGATAGTATGTACATTAATGTATTTATTGTCATAGCATTCATATTTAATTTTAAACGTATTTGTGTGTGCATGTAAGGATAAGTTCGTTCTCTTAAATGATAAAAAAGAGATTTAGTATTATTTACCCTTTTTGATAACACGTGGGGAGTAGTTAGCTCTTTTCCATTTCATTTAGGGTTACTTGCCCTTCTGTCATTTCATACGGAGTAGAATGGCTTTTCTATTCGAGTTCTTTACATTGCCATCCAAAATGGTTCCTACATACCAACCAACTGTTTTGTCGAGCACTACACAGATAAGAAAGTACACCTTTCCTTTGAATTTGTGATATCATGGCTTTGCTTGAATTGTCTTTTGAGTAATGAAAATTTTAATTGTTTCCTTAAAGCTCTATATTTTCTGTGACAGGGATCACTCTCCCATGACCCTACTGGCAGGCAACACAGTCTCTTACCTGGGATCTCCGAGGATCCTGGAAAAGAAGTTTCTTCTACTTTTCTGGCAGAAGATGGCGCAGTCCCTGAGTCAGCAGAGAGGGGATCCCTTTTATCCTCAGTTAAAGTACCACCAGAAAGTAATGAATCTATTTCCAATGTGACCAGAACCTGTGCTTCTGAGATTGCTGATGTTCCAAGTGATGAAGGAAGAGATGATGGAAGTGCAGCATCAAGTAGTGGATCCCCGTGGTTCTTACTACGAGAAGATGCTGTGAAATTTGTGTCACATACCTTAAAGAGGGGTTGTAGGAACCTTTGGCAACTTACAACAAGCCGTCTATCAGTTTTGCTTTCTTCTTCAGCAGTTTCTTCAACTAGCATTCATCAATTTTTTAAAAATTATGAAGATCTGAGTAGCTTTATTCTAGCTGGGGAAGCTTTTTGTGGAATGCAAGCAGTTGAGTTCCGCAAGAAACTTAAATTCATTTGTGAAGGTTATTTTACTGGTTTCCATCGGCAGAATATATATGTGAGTGTCACTCATTGAACTAGTACTATATGTTAAAGCATTCATGGGCTAACTGCTTGATAGAATGATATACTTCTATGTTTGCTTGAATTCTTAATCTCATAGTATGATTTCGTGGATAGCTAGGTTTATCTGGTTAAAAGAATTTTGCTGTACAAAATCAATGAATCAGGTATTATGAATTGTACAAATGTGAAAACATTATAAATCCCTTAACATTGTAATGTTCCAATCGAGAGAAGGAAAACATGATAGGGTAGAAACTAACAGAAGGAAACACTGAAATAAAATAGAAAATGAAGGCTAGGGAAAAGGAAAAATACAGATGCATCAATATATTGGGTCATAAACTATTCACGCAGCTTTTTGATTGCCCCCCTTGCTGCATAGATTCAGCTAATAGAAATGCTCAAAGCTGCTTTCAACACAAATTGAGGTGAAGGTGCGGATAGACCATGGTCTCTTATTTGCTCACAAAGTGATTTCATTGTCATGAAAATTAAGAGTGCTAAACTGAAATTTGTATTTTCAAAGTGGCTTTCAACACTCAAATCAAGGTGCAGGAACTTATAGAAACACAAATCTCTTATTCACTCATAAACTTGATTTCAACATAATGAAAATTAAGAGTTCTGAACTGAAAGTTTTTATTTTCCAATTGTATTCCTCTCTGCTTGGATTTGTAGGCATCCCTTGTTTTGTGTTCCGGAGAATGAACACTTGGTCTGACAGAAACCTTCAAGATTGAGAGATCTACTGTTATTCATTTTGCTTCTTTGTATAGACTTGGAAATAAAGAGAATATTGATTGAAATGATAGTGTTGATGTGTGTGTCTTTGTCTGAATTAGATTTGGAGTGCTTGCCCATGAAAGGCTCTGATAGCTGTGCTTTGCGGAGGCCAGTGATGGGCCCAAGTTGCAACTGCTAGGTTCTTAGGTGAGCTGGCCCTGAGTTGCAAGCATGGGAATGGGTTAAGGTTAAACTGGGATTTGAACTTTCAACTATCAACCGAATTAGTGTTTGTGAAATTTCTGGATTGAAGGGGTGAGGGGGAGAGATAGGATGGTGAAAACTGGTGAGATGGGATTGATGGTGCTGAAAGACGGTGGTTGTTTCTTTGGAGGTTTAGCTGTCATGTTTTGGTAGCAAGTTCTGTAGTAATGTCCGATAAGGAACAAGTGGAAGGTTTTCTGGTTTATCCTTCTCCAATGTGAGTATAAATCATCTGCCATATAGGCAACTGCCTTGACATCTAAATTAGTCAGATGATAACGAAACATTTGCTTAAACTGCCATCTACTTAAAAACTAATGCACTAAGATGCTTTTTTTCCATGATAATTATTTTTCTTGCGACATGTTTCGTGCCTGTCTGTAAGATTAATAAGTTAATAAATTTTTGCCGACATTTTTCTTTGTCACATTGAAAATATGTGTAGAGAATTTCTTGCTTGAGTTATCATTTCTGTTCTTTACATTCAACCATCATGAGAATTTAATCATTATCTGGCTTCCAGGCCTTAAAACTGGAGATGGAGAAAGAGAATTGGCAGATAATGCCGCCAGACACAGTTCAAGTAGTTAGTTTTCCAGGATTTGTTGGTGATGGAGCAGCTCTCATTGTGTCATCTGATAGCTCTCCCAGGGCCAGATTACTGCATGACCATAGGTCAGTTGCTCCAATACTTAATGGATCAGAGAGGGGTGGATTTTCATTTTGGCTGGAAAATGGAAACCCATTTTTGTCAAAAATGAATGGTTGTTCAGAAGAATACTCCGACTCCTCCCAAGTCTATGGTTTTGCCTCACAAGGAACTAAAAATACTGATAAGATATCCCAGCACACTAAATCTTCTCCAAAGAATGGTGACACAGACCATGTTGACGGGACTACTCTTTCAGAAGATGAAAATGAAGATCTCCTTGCAGATTTTATTGATGAAGATAGTCAGCTCCCTAGTCGTATTTCCAAACCAGGTAATTCAAGGCATAACTCTTTATGCAGGAATGATGAAGATATGACATCACAAACAGGATCTTCACTTAGTCTCCTTAGGTGAGCTCTATACTCTTCAATTGTGAATGTATAAAATTCCATGACCTCCATATGAAATTGAACTTTGTTGCTCTTTATGAGTCAGATTGATGGACAAATATGCACGATTCATGCAGAAATTAGAGATTATCAATGTTGAAATTTTTAAGGTAGGCTAATGTATGATGGTTTCTTTGTTAAGGAAGTGCATCCCATTTATCTTGATGTGTGTATTTTCTCTGTCTTTTTTGTCTCTCTATTTGAAGTTTTCAGTAATAGGAATGTTATAACATCAACAGGGAATCTGCCAGTTGTTTGAGATCTTTTTCTACTTTGTATTTGAGTTGTTCTGTGAGCACAATGCCCAACCTAGTGGAAAAGTCTTGAATGACACACTTCCCCGTAAGTATTGTTTAGTCCTTCTACATTCTAGCATATCATATTTCTGTTTTCGTTCAAAAAGGAAAGCTGATACAGCATGTCTGGAGTAGGTGGCTTCTCCTAAACATCTTTTTGTTTACGTTCCTCAGAGAAGCTAAAGACTGCATTGTCAAGAACCACACAAGAATGTGACCAGTGGATAAAATCTCAATCTACATATACTTCTTCTCCATCCGCAACATCTCCGAGTGCATCTTTCACACATATGGACATTTCCCCTACCAGTCCTCCCAGTCACTTGAATTACTCATCTTTTGGGCTCAAGGTATTTATGCCAGTGGTTACCACTAATTCCTGTGCATAAATAAATGATTTTTGCTCAGAGATTTTAGTTGTTTCGAGTGCAAGTTCCTCATTAGATTCTTTGCTAGCTACAAGAGACACAGAAAGCAGAAATTTACTCATATTTGTTGTTTATATTGATCTGATAAGCACTTTAACTTCAGTAATTTTGAGCTACAGCATGTTTTATCATAGGTTGTTCTGAACTATGAAAACATCCTGAATCTCTGTGCTTTTCGTATGTTTTGATGATTACTTGGAGCATGCCTTGCAAAGTTTTAGGGCATGCAGGGGTTCTTTAATTTCAATTGGAAATGGCCATACTCTCATTTTGAACTTGGAAGCCATACATCTCTTGATATTCGACTATGCTCTGCATTTGCGCCTTTCTGCTCTCCGCTTTATAGTTTGGGGTTTGCTTAATGCTAGATAAGTGGATAGTGCATGAGTGCAGTGTACAAATGATGATGTTAACGGTTCATGACATCATCGTTTCAGTAGCTACATTTACTGGATCAGCTGTTGGTTTTCCAACTGATGGTGGCATTATCATTTGATAATCCAACAGCTCACATATGCAGGCACTACCTACTTAGTTATTATAAAGGAAAAGCTACTGTTGTTGGAAACAGACTATTGAAATCTGAAGTAGCTTTATGACCTGGAATCTGTTTCCATATTGACATTGTCGCCATGCAAAAGGGTTTAAACATTTTTAAACTTTGAAAATTATTATTGCAAATTCGATTAAGTCCTAAATCATTCTTCACTCAAATTACCAAATTGATTCTAGAGCTTTGATTATACTACTCATGAAAAATTCATCATATTCGTCTAGCCTTAAGGGAAGATGTTAATTTAGTGTGGTCATTTTGTGATTTATCTACCGCCTTTATTCTACCTCATCCTCAAGGAGGTCTCTAGCATTCCTCAACCTGCATTAAATAATTGTAAAAATGTAATAGTCTAAAAGTATTATCATTAAAAAAGTCTTGTTTTTGACTAGTAGAATGCAAAATTATTCTGAATGTGAGTTGCATTTGATTATCATCCAAGTAATGTACATTGATGTAATTCTGCAGGAAAGATGTGCTGGGGCTGACACTATAACTCTTGTTGCTAAATTATTAAATAGATCTAGAGCCCATCTCCAATCAATCCTTCTGCAGAATAATGGAGCAGTAGTTGAGGACTTCTATGTGCATTTGGTATGTTATGCACATGCATTTGAAACATAGATCTTTAAATAGTACGGTTATCTGTTCACTCTCTGGAAATAGTGGCAATTTGTAGCTTGGCACATCTAAAAGAATTGCACTTTTTTATTGGACTAGTGATAGGGCTTTAATTTGTAAAAATGACCTAGAAGAATATAAAATCTGCAAACTTATATACATTAATTATATTTGTGATTTACTGCATAATCCAGCAGTTGGGGTTCTTTCTGCTTGTTTACATTATCTTTCATAATTGTTGTTGACATCATTATCCAGTTATATTCTTCAGACATTTGTAATCCAAAAAAAATCACAAATTCATAAGATTTTTCGTTCCACGATCATCACCAAGTTTCTCCCTCATCAAAGTTTTTTGCAGTTGTTTGACTGGCCATATTTTGACAGGTTGATGCTGTTCCTGAACTTACTCTGCAAATTCATAGAACAACGGCAAAACTGCTACTCCATATCAATGGGTGAGAGAGACATTGAGATACTGCTCAACAAATCAATACTTTCTAAGTGATCAGCCTGAATTAGTTGAAGAAATTTGTTCACCTAAATGATCACTGTGCTTGGATATTTTTTATTGGTCTTATAATTTGTTAATTCTCCTCATCATTTAAATTTTAAATATATCAAGATACATAGTGTGTGATCTTCATTCTATGTTTCCTATTATCATTTTAGTCAAAAGAAGCATCATTCCTATGTGATCCATTTAATGTCCGGAACCTTGTGAATAGGTCTTTGCTTCCCTTGGGAAGAGTGACTATTGCATTTTTGTTTGAATGTCAAGTGATGACTTGTTCTACTATTCTTTATTATTCTTTTATCATGCAACTTTCTTCTCTCACCTTAACTCTTCCACCTACCACCTACCTCCTCTCTTAGTAAGTTTATGTGTTTGTTTAAGGAGTGGTGGCTATAAGCCTTTGCCATGTGAAAAATAATATTCACTTTCTTTTGTATATTAGAAGCTACTCAACTTATCACTTAATGGGGAAGGGGAAGAAAATATCTTGATTCATTTTGTGAAGTGTCTTTGATATTTGCTTTTCCATGTTTGATTGGCATTGATTAGAAATTTAACAGGTATGTTGATCGCATTGGCAATGCTAAATGGGAGGTAAAAGAGCTTGGATTAGAGCACAATGGGTAAGCTGTCTAAGAAGCCAACACCTTCCAAGATTGAAGCTCCTGATCCATTAACACAGTACTTCTGAATAAAGGATATGACAAATATAATGCATTTTATGCACTTCCTGTTGATCCATCATTATTTTGGTGCAGTCTTTTTCTATTGAAAATAATGGTAAAGTGGTCATACATGGGCTTGTAAGGTAAGAATTGAATAAAAATAAAATTTGAAACAATACAAATTAAAAAATCACCACCTCTGAACATCTAGCACGATTTTCAGGAAAAAAAGATGGTCATTACTGTTCTAGGAGTGTCCTTAGAAAACTAATTAAAAAAAGAAAGAAAGAAAGAAAAGAAATTTTTAATTTACAAAATGTGTAGGCCTTGTTTGGATGTGATTGTTGTTGGGGAAAAACTTTGGTGTCAAAATTTAGAAATAATGGGGAGGGGGGGGGGGGTGAAGGGGGTTATTTTGATGGGTTATTTGTTTGGAAGCGTGTAGTTTGCTGGGATGAAACTAGTAGAAAATAGAAATCCAATCATAGTCTGCATGGTTATCATATACCCCTGGATAATTTGATGATGATATTGTAATCAACCATTCAAAGTGGAGAAGAAAGAATTGTAAAGAAATGGATGTAAACATGATCTTAGCATGTCCTTGTTCATTTTGAGAGGTTTATTACTGAAGCAGCATTTGGGATAATATATCTTCTTCACACAAAATTTTTGGCATGTTGAGTCTGCTTGTATGTCCTATTCATGAGGCATAATTTGGCAAAAGATGATATGGTAAAACCAGGAAAAATGAAGTCAAGAGGCCAAAAAAATTCATGAATGTGATTATTGTATTGTATTGTATTGTTTCTGATTGAGAATTATTATCGTTATTGTTGTTATTATGAAATGTGAAAGTTAGCTAGTATGAAATGTATAGAATGTGTGCTCTTGTGAAAACAATATGATAAATTCATAACAGAGTACTGAGGAAGGGTCAATAAAACTGCATGAATGCAATCATAGAATATAGACCTTTTAAGGTAATAAGCATTTTCTGAAGCAGCAATTGGGAATGCATCACTTCAACTTTTTAGTCAACCCTTAATATTTGATGTCTTGCCTCTGCTATAAGTTATTAAACATTTCAGAGCTCATACAGATCTAGTTAAATTTCTTATGGATCCTGACTCTGCCAGTCCTTGATCTTTCTACTTGCACTCAAATGTGTGAAAATTTCTATCATATATATCAACATTGGATCAGTCATGCAATCTCTTGTTAGTCATAAGGTGTTAATTAATTGGAGAATTTAAACATTAATGAGTCGTCTTATTAGGTATGTTGATTTATTACTGGGAGAGTTTAAGCACTACAAAACACGGCTTGCTCATGGGGGTATCAAGAAAGAGGTAATAGAGCTATTCTATATTCTTAATTTCTTCTGACACCAATTGGAAATATTAGCCTGTAGCGTATCCTCATTTGAAGATTATGAGATTCTTTGAATCTGTTGTATCTTGGAAAACAGGCAAACAATAGATTTCCCTTCCAGATGAGGTTTTTAGGTTTTTGAAATGGACCAAATTTGATCTTCCAACCTGTTTGCTGCATACAAATTCCTTACCATGATCATATTTTGATGATTGGTCCTTTCCCATCTTAGAAGTAATAAGAGCTGGCACCATATTACATTATGTCGTCCTTGATTTTGACACAAGTCTTATGATTATAATTCTGAAATCTTGATTTTCCGTTGTTGATTGATAGGATCTTGTTTCTGTGACAAGCTAGTGTTTGAATACTGGCCTTTTCTTACCCCATCTTGGTCAGGTCTCTACTTTGCATTTGGACAAGCATTGGTATATGTGGAAGCAAATTGCATCCAGCTGTTCTGGCATCTATATCTTACTCCCTAATGTCCCTTTGTTTCCAGGTTCAAGACATACTCTTAGAATATGGACTTGAAAATGTTGCTGAGACTCTTGTTGAGGGCCTATCTAGGGTGAAGAAGTGTACCGATGAAGGGCGGGCACTCATGTTGCTCGATCTTCAGGTTTCTCCACTTGTGCCTACATGATACGATATATACTTCATTTTTCTATCTGACTTGATTGATTTTATTTTTTTTTTCTATTTTTCAGGTTTTAATAAACGGCCTGAAGCATTTTGTCCCAATTGACGTAAAACCAAAACTGCAGATAGTCGAAACTTTTATCAAGGTATTGAGAAGAGAGAGAGAGAGAGAGAGGGAGATGTTTTACAATTCTTCCCAGTGATACATATAGTTTGTGCTTGCTAACGAATCACATCTCCGTCTGCTTGGAGTTATTAATTGCTCTTACTGATGTCACTTTATAAGCAGGCTTACTACCTTCCTGAAACCGAATACGTCCACTGGTCGCGTGCCCATCCGGTAAATTATAACCTAAGTAACAATTGTGCGTGCACCATTCTGTGGTTTGGAACCATAAACTCCTTTCTTGAAATTGCAGGAATACACCAAGAGCCAAATTGTTGGGCTTATCAACCTTGTTGCGTCAACGAAAGGCTGGAGAAGGAAAACAAGGTTAGAAGTGTTGGAGAAGATAGAATAAATCCCAAATACACCTTGTTCTATTGCCTTTTCAATCTTTGAAAGTTTTGCGATTCCTTCCTGCCCTTTTTCCTCTTCTCCCCATTTTATATGGTCCCTGTAAATTGGATGTTTTACTCCCATTTCTATAGGATGCTTCTTCAGGTTGTATATATAGATATATATATATATATATATATATATATTTTTCTTCCCTTACAAGGGAACGACTGTAATTTTGGATAAATGCTACACGCAAATGAGGGATAAGTTCCCATAATTGAGTTGCCTGATTAGTTTTCCCTCGCCTGACTGACTAAGCTAGGTTAGGTAAAAATTAAATTCTAATTAAAGTAGAAATTCTCTGTAATAGTAAATCAATGAAAGTCTCATTTATCTAACATACTTATGTAGTTATCCATAATTTAAGAAATATCAAGGAAATTAAAAAATTATTAATATAAATTACGTACATTATTTATTAAAATTAAATATAGATAATTGAACTGTAACTTCATGACTATATATTTAAAGCTAATAATAAATTCACTGGACGATAAAAAGAAAAATCAATTAATTAATTGAAGATTTGTAAATTTATAAAATTATTTAAATAATATCACAAACAATAAAACAAACAACAGCATATATAGGCAAAGTTACAATAATGAGTTAAAGGTTCAAACAAAATGAAAATGTTATGCATATAATATCACTATTTTTTATAAAATGTTATTAAGTTATAAAATATTTAAAATGAGCAAACTTTTGACTATCTAGTCCACATTTTGTGCAGAATATTATTTTATTTTGAAATTAAAATTTCATGAATAAAACATTGTTGACATAAACTTTTGAGTTTTAAAGAAAAAATATATTATTTAATAGAAAAGTTTCAATAGATCAGTTGGAATATAATATCGTAAAAATAAAAATAAGTTAAAAATATAAAGTCTAAATGTTGTATAAGAGAGAAAATGGCATGTTAAAAAGAATAATAATCAAATTCAATATTTAGGTGATTAATTTTAATATATTACTAATACACACCAATAAACACAATATAAAAGATATAAGTATGGTATATTAAGATTAATATTCTAGGAACAATAAAACTTGAACTACGAAATAGATATCGAAGAATAATATGTGATGATAAACAAATGTGCATACCAATCTGCAAAGTATAAATACATTACAATTGCATGCAAATTATAAAAAAATAAATTTTATCGAATAAATATTTAATAATCAACATAAAAACCTTACTGAAAAAATATCATAAATTTTGTCGAGTTAAAATTTTTAATTAAAAACTCAAAACACATATTCAAATAAAATTATTTGTAGCATTTTTTTACAAGAATGAAAAAGTAATCATACTTAAATTTAACAATAAAAATTATATTATCAATCAATTTTTGGCTAAAATATTTAGTGGCATATTTTATTGATTTGTGGAATATATTATTGCAAGTTATCTATCAATCATAAATTAAGAATTGTTAATGCATAATAAAAATTAATAAAATTGAACTAATTAAAAAAAACACATTCAAAATTCTAGAGGGAATATATATATATATATATATATATATATTTATATATCATAAAGAGGTACAAACAAATGTAAGTAAAACATGATTTATTTGTTTATGAAACTTTTCTATTTAATGTGGATTGAAAATAATTTCACTAAAATTTAAGAATAAAAAGACTTTATATGATTAATCATTATAGAATATTTTTATTGAAATATTTGAATGTATATAATTTGTTGGTTAATAGAATATTTTATGCTTTGAGCTATGTGAATTGTGATATTCAAAAATTTGATAACAAGTTATTAAAAATATAATTGACCTATTAAATAATTACAAAACAATTTATATGATCAATCATTATACAATATTTTTGTTTAAAATATTAAATATATAATTGCTTGATCCATAGAACATTTAAAACTTTAACTTATATGAATATTATCTAACAATCAGACAAGAAGTTATAATAATATAATTGAACAACTAAATAATTTTAAGAAAGTACCAATTTGTTTAGAATTTAAAAGATTGGTCAAAATCATTAATAAGGGTGTTTGGCAATCCCCTTGTAATAATATATACTTATATACATATACTCACACACACACACACACACACACACACACACACACACACACGTATATATCTATGTATAGATGTGATGACGTCATAAGCTAATTACTATGTGATGTCTGCTAAATAAGTTTCTAGGAAACGTTTTAGTGATTTGTCACTGAACATCTTATAAATAAGATATTATCAAAATTTTAGGTGGATGCATGGTTGTTACATCAATATGTATATATATAAAGAAAAAATAAGTATAATTAAAATCTATATAAAAGTTAAAGCAACTGAAAATTTTAATACGAATAATATTAGTGTAGAACGTCATAGGATAAAGTAAATTTATTTCATTTGTACAAACATTTTTATTTACATTAATTTGATATTAAAATCTTTTAAAAAATTAGTGGAAAATCAACCAAATTTTAAATAGAAGATATTGAAAAATAAAAGGATAAAATAAGGAATATGATGTAATAATGATAGTATTAAATTAGCTCTAAACCTTTTTTGTTGAATTTCATATGAAACTAAATAGAAAAAAATTGACTAATTGAATTTATATTAATATAGAATGGTCTGAAATATATTTAGATTAACTGGCATTATGTATCTAAAATATTATATAAGGTTTTTAACAGTATGAACTACGAATGTTGTATGCAAAGTAAAAGTTATGTTAATGAAACTAGAGTGACATTTGCATACAATACTGTAATATAAAACTTAAAAAGTAAACAATAATTAGATAGATATAAATTCCCCTCAATTAAAATCTTAAATTTTGGTAATTATTTCTTAAAATGTGAATTCTGAAACTACCAACGTGTTTTGAAATTAAAAGTAAATAAATTATAGAAATAAGTATAAATTTTTTCTCATCTATTTGGATAAATCACTATTTGCATAATATCTTATATTAATTTTTTTTTCACTTCACCAAATTTCTTTGAGATAAATATTTGTGATCAAGTGAATCTTTTTGTTAATCAGAATTTATTTATGAAAATAAAATTTAAATAATTTTTTATTTATACATTATTTTTACTCAGTTAGAAGATACCATTAAAAATTAATTTATTACTAAAAGTATTGTAAATTGAATAAATCCTAATAATAAAATTTTAAATTACAATTTTTTATTTAACAAATTAATATTTTTAAATTAAGAAATTAATATTATTTTCTATTTGATAAATACAATAAAATAAATATATAACTCAATATTTATTAACTTCATTTTGAAAAAAATAAATAAATAAAAGGCCGTATCTATTAATAGATTACAAGAATATAAGTTAATTTTTATGCTTAAAAGGGGCATAATATATTTTGAAGTAAATAATGACCTATTTTTCAAAAAAAATATGTAAAGTGACTCCAAGTGTACTTTAATTTACTACATTCAAAATTATAGCAATAATAAATCTCAAACTTTTTCCCATAGAATTTTAATTGTATGTAATAGTAATAGTCAATAAATAATAATAATATATAATTAACAAATATAATATTTACCTCAAAAGACATACTATTCGTGCAAACCCCATATCTATTTCCAGCATATTTAAAGAGATGGATTGCATGATTCTAACGTGATTAAGATCAAGATCAATTATGTTTAACAATTAATACACGTGATTACTGGAGCAACTCATCCGAAGGGCAAAACAGCAAACATTAAGATGCATTTATGCCACAGTGGAATGAAACTTAAACAATCTCTCAAGTGAATTAATCTATCTTACCAAGTAATTTGGGCTAAAACAGGTCATGACTGCATAAAATATTATGCACTTGATATTTTTACATTGATGACTCACTCGATGACGTGTCAATTTTTTTATTTTTTATTTTTTATTTTCTGGGTTAAGGTGCTTGCAAATGCACCGAATAAGTAATCTCTCAAACCGTACCTTAAATCAACTAAGCATTATTGATGCAATAACCCAACCCTCCCGAGTGGATATGACATATTAATGCTTAAACACAGTTTTGCTGCTTATTTAATTATTCGATGAAATAAAGAAATAAAAAAAAGCAATGGGTTTGTTTGTTTCCTTAGGGTTGGGAAAGTTTTGGTGGTTTAAGTGTGTGTGAAAATAATGTGTGGTATCAAATAGTAAAAGATATTAAATTTTTACATTATATATATATATAATATAATAATAATTGAATAATAAAATAATATATAAATTTATATGTATTAATACATGCGAATGTGAATAAAAAAATTATAAAAATAAGTATTTATTTAATTATGAAGATACAAGTACAATAATTAAAAATGAATTAATTAATTATAAAAAATAAGAAATGAAAATTCTAAATTTAAATTTAAATAAAATTTGTATAGATATTTGGTTCGTAAAATTTTTGAGCAAGAATGGACAGTAAATATTGACTAACCAAACATAGCCTCCTAGAGGGCTTGAGGTGCAATTCCATGTTTAAGGTAAAAATTTTCGCCCTAAAGACTTATTGTGGCATTTATTTACGTTGCAAGGACTGCACAAATTTATTTTTAAATGAACATTTCATCTAAATTATTATATGTATATAATATATATTTAATATTTACAGTACCCATTGGCTAATCCCAGAAGGACGTCGAAAATAAATATAAACAAGACAGTAAACAAGAAAATAAAATGCATAATAATTTTGGTTTTTGTGGGGAAGAAAAAATCATGCTAATGAATAACAATAATTGCGAATTCTCTTATAGATGAACCATTTACTATTATTTTTCCTCTCTCATCATTTTCCACCACCTCTCGAGACTCTTTGGGTCCAATCAAAGTTTTCCACCCTGTATGAAATCATCAATTGGCTTTTATCTATTTCAAGTTAGGTGACAGCGTAATGCTGCCAATCATGCTCAGTGCCACACAGGGCTGATCAACAGGTACCTGCAACCAGACCAAATAAATGAAATTAATGATGCATCCCTTCACACACACACACACACACACACACACACACAGATTCATGAAAACTGCGTCGTGACTTTAAACGTGGGGTTCAGACAATTTTCAGAGGAAGAAAATCGAGTCTGACTTTCCAGCATTTCTGAATAAGCAGAACCATAAATGAGACTCTCTTAGCCCCCCACACTTCCTTAACTTCATGCACATGATACGGGTCATGAAATGTCACAATCATTCCTCCGATAAGATAATCTAGTTTAAATAACCTTCACAATCATGGCTCTTGATTAACCAGTGATATTATGTTGGGATCCAATTTTTAATGGACGTACGCAAATTTAAGAATAAAGAAAAAAATAAGGAAGAGAATGAAATAAAAATAATAATATTTGAAAGTGTTACATGTTTAGTATAAATGATTTAGATGGATGCTAATTGGGATCCGAACAATTATGAACATGACCGTCAAATACAAAGGAGAATGATTAATAACCAACTGATTAAAGTACCAATAGTTTCTTCCCTTGAATAGAATAGATGTCATTATCTTGCCTATTTTTGAAGGATGGAGATGGTAATATGATACATAATAGTCTAACAAGGGACAGGAAAACATAAGCAATACATTCACAAGCCTGATAGGGAATTATACGTCGAGGGGATCAAGATTAGGACAACACATTATTGCAGTCACGACAGATGTACTGTTCCTGCTATCATTGCATCAATTTGATCGCATCTTCTACGTGCTTTTGTCCTACCACATGGAATGCATCTACTCCTCAAAGAAACTATTTTCGTCATTAAATTATAATTTTAAAATTAAGCTTGAATTTTTTTAATGTCAAATAAATAAATAAAAAGATTTAATTGGAAAGTTCAGACTTTAAACATTTTTTCACCTGTCTCCACTTCTCATTTTTTCGCTTAAGTAGCTATGAAATATTATCCTATTTCAACCCGGTTACTACTTCTCTTATTTCACTTCTTTTATCTCTCCTCTTTCAGTTTCCCATTGAATATGGGCAGAGTGTATTCATATGTATATGGATATGCACATATGTGCTTGCTTGTTACAGTTTTTATTATACTCAAAATTTGTTTGCAGATTTTTTTCTCCTTATTCTTCCATAATTTTTTTTGGTTCAAAATTTTTTTGTTGCTGAAAAAATGGAGCAATGAATTCATCTACTGACAAATTGCTATTATACTTGAATTGTTGATGCAAAGGGCTATTGTTGTGTAAAATTATCAATTGTTATGGTGTTATTTTGTTTTAGGGCTTATGATTGTGGCTCATCATTGAAATTAACTTCAATATTTTGTAGGTGATAAAAGCATATCATGCTATTGTTGTGTATGATTATCAATTTATTAGAAGTAAATAAATATTTTATTTGCACACACCACAAGTGTGCCCGAATGCTACTATATAATAAGGATACAAAACTTTTTTGACTGCACAATATTAAATTACTATAATATCCTTACTTACTTATATTTTTCTTTTTACCCTTTCCCTCACTTTTCTTTATTTCATTCTCTTATCTCGATTTTAATTATTGTATTTTGTTTATATCTTCTCTCAAATTTAATTTATTCTATTTATTTCTTTTTTAAAAAAGGTTTTTTTTTTTTTCCTCTTGTTCTATAAATAATATTGCAGTTCTAATTACTAGGAATGAATAAATTGAGGGTACATTATTAAAGGTGGAATAACTCATTATCGTAACTTGATGAGAGGCCAAAAGGGGCAACGGTGGAGCGATTGACTTACAAAGTGACCAGCTCCAAGAATCCAGTAGAAATGTAGGTTTCTGTAGGATTTTGTGAAGCCCTTTGTGGTTCTTCCTTCCCCACAATAGATTGGTGTTCTATTCATGCTCAAGAATGTCTTGAGCCCATCCCACCTGATACATGGATAGTAGATCAATAATGACGAACAAATTATAGACTAGTGGGCCAATGCATGCTTTTTGGGAGCATTGAGAATGCAGAATTCACATGATTTGGTGGGATCAAATTCAGTTGTCTAATGTGTGAGTTTGTGCCAAAGAACAGGTGAATGAAAAGCAGCTTTCAGCAGCCTTACTTGAGCTTTTCAACCCATGCTTCAGTTCCCTTGGTTGAGCAAATGAGGTCAAGCTACAAATGACAACTGATTCTTGTCAGTTGTTGGGAAAGGTTTCTTCAGGACATGATGCTTTGCATCATCAATTTTTTACTTCTGTGGACGATGGGAGACCATTTCAATGAAGGCCTAGAATACAGAACAAAATAAATTCTTACTTGACCACTATATAGTGTAATATTGACTCCTTTTGCCAGCAGTTCATCAACCTGCAAAAAATGAGCCACCAGATGGAAAAGAGCATGATGACAACATCTGCACTTCACTTAGTAATTCAAAACAAGGGACTCTTCATTATGAGAATCGGCCTCCAAATATATAATTCTAGGAGGATATCTTGCACATTTAAAAAAGACATAAAAATGTTGGCAGCAGCACTTCCAGTAGCATTATATGTGCATAGTTACCTCATGGGTCCTTGGTCTCATGAATTCTCCTTCCAGGGCAGTGAAGACAAGATCTGATTGCCCTCCCCACCTGCACAGCGTCAGCTTATCCATTGACAATCCAAGAAAAAGCTAAAACTTTTAAGAAGACTTCATCATCATGAGAGAGAATAAACTCACACAACATTTTTTGGTATAATCTTTAACTTCTTCTTGATCACACCATTCATTAGGCTATCAAGATCACCATCACCACCAGGAGTAGACCTCAGGGAATTCAAATACCTCGAGTACCATTTTATTGCCATCCGCCGCGACAGCTCAGAAGCTGTCGAGGACACAGGGTCCATCCCTGAATCCAAGAGGAAATTGTAGAAATCCTGAAATCAAACAATTCATTGTAGAAACAATGCATTCCCAAATCTCCAGCCGATACTGGCAATTCCCACACATAGCTAACAATCGTAATGTCGGGAAAAAAAATCCAGGATGAGTTGAAATTTTACCACTGAATTGCTGCTGGAGCTGATGACACCTTCCAGCTCACTCCACGAATTGGTTGCCTCTACAAACTTGCCGGCCTCAAGCTGCTTCCTTATTCGCTCCGCTAAACTGTTTTCTGGAAACAAATTTATCAGCCAACTACAAAATTTTTCCAACTGCAAACCTGATAACAAGATCATCAATTAGGCCAAATATATAGCAAAAGAAGTACAAAAATCTAGACCTGTTTGACTTCATGAGGCCATTGTTGTCCAGCCTAGAGACATCTTTCAGTAGAGGACCCCATGAAAACTGCATGGCCATGTGAGATCATGAAATTAAATTGCAAATTGCTTAGCTGTCATATGTAACAAGAATCAAGAACAGATTGAAAAAGCATACCACAAAATCTTCTGGTGATATCCAGGTGTCCCCCAATGCAATTCCTGTGAGCAAAAGATGGCAGTTTAATTTAGATTCAATTTTGTGTCATCTTCCTGTCTTTACATTTATGATCAATCTTTATTACCTCCAAGCTTGAGCTTCAGCTTCCCAGCTTCTATTGCTTTGAGAGCTGACAATCCAAGGGTGACGGCGTACTTCCCTCCATAAGACTCTGCCACTATGTAAAGAGGGCTCTTTTGCAGGCTCTTATTTCTGTTGAAAACTTCAATCAACAACGTGGTTAAATCAGCTGCAGCCTCATCATCAGTTTTCACCAACAACTTTGGATCCTCCACAAAGCTGTAGCCAGTCCCAACCGGATTATCCTACATACCAACCAAACAAAAAGCTAATTATGAATGTCATATATTCAATGTATGTTTGGACAATGCCATACTCACGACAAACAAGAGATCAGCTTTTCTTAGCCATGTCGAGTTTCTAGGCTTCAAGAATGTGTCTAATGGCCCAACTTCTTCAAAATTTCCAATTCCAACCCCGGAGCCACCCTGGTGGATCACAGTTCCAATATTTGTAAGAGAATCTAACTTCTGTAAAAAAATTACAGAAAAATAAATGGACAAAAAGGGAACTAATCACTGATAAAGAATTGTTCTTCCAGATTTTTGTTGAAAAGAAAAAAAACTAAAGAACTGACAGGTCCACCCTGCAGCCAGAGAATGAGAGGCCATGGCTTTGATGGATCTTGATTTCTGTATGGACTTCTGTAATACCACCAAAACATGTGGGCTTCTGTTGACATACAAATTAATACATTCACAACAATCAGAATATCTAACACATAGAATTCGATAAATGTAACTAGTGAAAGGGCAAAAACTGAGAGATTCAGAACATGTGCCTTACTGGGCCTGACTTCAACATATCCCCAAGCTTCTGATCCATCTTCTGTTCTGGCAGCTATGGCCATTGATCCTCCATCAAAGAGTGGAAAGTAGAACAAAACAGAAAGGAAAAGAGTAAAAACAACATGCGATTTTCCCATTTCTCCAAATGTAGAAAAAAGATGGATCTTCCCCTACTTCTTTGAGGCTTGGGACTGAAAACAAAATTGCGTACAGAGATGAAAATCTGAAACAATTATTTTATGTGTAAAAAAGAAAGGATGGAACTTGGAAATGGCCTGGACTCATTTTATCTCTGACTCCAACAGAAATAGCCAAAAAATATGGCTGCTGCAGTTCAAAAGGTGACCAGAAATTTGACTTTACAGATGATAAATTTATTTATTTCTTTTTTATTTTTATTTTTATTTTTGATCCAGTCAAGAAGAAATGCGTATAGATCTGTCCAGTTGTGCAATGTGCACGGAATTATGCAGTGATCTCCATGATTAAAATATTTATGCATACATGTGATGTCTGTAAACTGTGAGTGTTCAGTCAAGCACTGCATTCATATACTCTTCATCTTTGTCTCAAAAAAAATAGTTCTTTTTTACTACAATAGGAAATTTTAAGTTCTTCGACACTGGATTATTTTATCGTTTTCATTCATTCATTCGTTCGTTATTTATCCATTACCACATAGTAAGCACAAAGCTTGATTTTTGGTTACATGCAATACATTGACTAAAATGCCCTTCTAACGCAAATCCAATACAAAAATTGAATCGGGCCAAAAATCAGGTAAATTCTGTTGAAGTATGGCAAAAATGGGAATTGATTTTTTGTATATTTATTATATGGATAGAGACCTCTTAACTTTTGCGTTTGACACTTTTTTGACAAAATCAACACAAAGAAAAATACATCTTTGGGACAAGGAGAAGGCATGAAAAGAAAGGCTTTGACTGAGAATGGATGATGCATCCAGTCCTGAAAGGTAATTTTGTGAGAATTGAATGCATAAATTTTTGAGAATACATAGCAAGAGAAAGGATGTGATTAAACGAGATTTATGAAAAATGCAATAATGATATTTTGGGTAGAGTAATGATAAGTGATTGATGGGTGAGTGATGTGCTTCTAAAGGGAGAGAAAATAGAATTAGTGAATAATTTGGACCACCCACAATTGTGGGGACAGATGAAAGACTTCATTCGGCTACGGACTAGGTGAGGACTAAGGAGGGCATGGGGTATAGGTTTTCTATGGGCCACAAATTTCTTAAGAAATTTCCAGAAATTTCCCATACAACCAACCAAAAGGTCCGTTTTCGAGAGAGCACAGGGAGAGTGGCAATTATTGTAGAGGCACCCAAAATGCTAATCTTCCTCTTACCTCTGGCCCCACCTTATATTATTACATGCGTCATCTCTTACAACCTATTATTGTCTAATTAGATCATTATTATTTCAATATTCTATTTTTTTGGTCTTTAATAAATAAATTGGACGAAGGAGCAAGAAATAGCCTCGTTTTTTTTTTTCTGAATATAGAAGTAACATAGGTTATGTTTGTCACAGTTGTTCGTTTTGCATTTTTAAGTGTTATTTTATGAAGAATTATATAAAAATAAAAAATTAAAAAATATAATAATTATATAGTGCATTTTTTAGTATGAAATTTGATAACAAACATAGTTTCTTGTTTATTAGTCCATGACCCTTTTCTGTGCTGTATACAATTCACTTCCATGCAAAGCAAAATTAGGTCAATCTTTTGTTCTTGATCATCAAATTGGACATTTGATTCGCTGACCAAAACTTATACACAACTTTGGTCTCCATTTTTGTATTTCACTACTGAATGTGCATTAAAACTAATCTAGCCGAAAGGATGAATTTGAGGACACCACTTACTTTAAGTCTTAATCTGAATTGCATCATATGTTTATCTACTTCTATTTTGATTGTTTATATATTATTTACTAACTTTTTGATAATACTTGCAATTCGTTAATATTGAAAAAATAAAACATGTGTAGATCGACAAATAATTACTTGAGCTTCAAGAAATGGATTACACAAATAATACAATATATATATATATATATATATTACTATTAATAATTGTTGAGCACTTTAGAGGGATGATTTTGGTTGTCAAAAGTAAATTTACAAAAGTATCATTACTAATTTAATGTAAAAATATTTATTTACAATTTTTAAAATTTAGGTAACTTGTCAAAAAAGAGTGGTGTCCTTAAAATCTCCAACTTAAGATAGAAAAGATGCTAGAACTACCCACTTTTTGGGTCTCCACTCACTTTATCTCGACAAATACCATTATGCACTACAAAAGTTTCAAAATACATATATTTTATGTGCATTTGTAAAATTAATTTTCTCCTTTAAAATTTTCACTTATCACTATTCTTTGTTTTATTTATATCTGTATTTATGTGTGTGTGTGTGTGTGTGACTGGGATCATATTTTTCAAAATAACCACAGCTATTCGCATAATAAAATGCACATCATACGTAAATGAATATAAATTTCATGTTATACGATGAATTATGGGTTAAGAAAATTTGAATGTAAACCCAAAATCTCTCGCTCCATGTCGAGATAACACAGCTTTGCCCACAGTGCACAACTACTGCTTATAATATCAAAAAAGTTAGAAAATAAGGAATTAAATCCATAATATATTTTTTACTTTTTCGTTCAAGATAATGCTTATAGACTCTTTTTATTTTATGGGAAGTATCTCTTTTGCAATGAAAGTTGTAAGTATTTAGTACAATCTATTGAACTTCTCACAGTTGTGCTTAAAATGATAAATGAAATCTCTGGCCCAGTTTAAATAGCCCAAATATGACCTGGCCCAATAAAAGACTTGCCTTCGTTCAATTGGCATATTCTAACAACATTCCTGAGTAAAGGGTTTCAAAATTAAAAAGGTTTTGTTTGTTTTTAAAGTTTGGTGAGTGTTTTGAAGTATTTTTATCTTAAAAATTGTGAAAAAGTAAGAAAAAAAAAGAGATTAAATTTAAAAAGTAAAATATTGAGTGTGTGTTAATGTAAATACAAACATAACCAAAATATTAGAGTATGTGCATGTGAGTTCGTAAAAAAGATGGAGTTGTTTTGTTACTAGTATAAAAATCGGGTTGGGGTTGAGGTAGAGGACAAACATTTCTTGATAATAAATTGAGTCTATTCAAACATGGTTTCTAGTATAATTAAGAATGTACTTCGATAAGTGATAAGCCCAAGTGATTATAGAGGAGAATTGTTTGCCGGGTGATGCAACAAATCAAGGTCAAGGAAGCAGACCAACAGAAGCATAGTAATCATCAAGTATCACAGTAGTAGTAGTAATAATAATAACATTAACAATAATCCGGATCCGAACAATTGTTTGGTCTGATTAAATTACAAAATTGGCCATGTAACAAAATTGTTGCTAATTGACACAAATGATCGATATTGACAATTTGAATAAATTAAAAGAATTTCTTTTTGTATTCTACTACGCGATTCGTAATAATATGTTTGTTACTTCATAAATAATAGGTAATGTATCAAGTACGTAAATTTTCTTATTTATTTTTTATTTTAATTAAGTATATTTTTACTCATATGCTATTCTAAATAATCAGTTGACAGATGCATATTTTGAATATTGCATCTCATGTTATTTTTGTATTAATTGAGTTTTGTTTATTTTGTTACACTAACTTACCAATATATATGTAATATTATATCTTAATCTAATTATATTTATTTTAAATTTGGAAATATTTTTTTTTTTCTTGTAGTGTTATTAAGTATTTAAATATTATATAAAACTCGTCATTTAGCTCATTCATTAATTGAGTACAATTTATTTTTTAAAGTTAATTTTAACAATATATGTATCACATGTATAGTTGGGTGTATAATATATTCAAAACAATTTAATCAGTAACCAATTAAATACCCCGTAGTCTATTTTGAAAACATCCAATTTTGCAACCTTCGAATTTTTTCTTCCTATAATGCATTAAAATATCATTTTCTTCCTCCTATTTTAATACTATTTTTAAATTTTCATACCAAATTTTTGTTTACCCTAAATTGGATTCAAATAGACAAAGGTAATCGTTTGTCAATGTTCTAGCTAGCATTGCATAGTTAGACAATAAACTTGAATTCTACAATACTCCCACAGTTATAAGTAATCCTCGATTCTTCCATCTGTTTTAGATAAATTTTACTTAGGTTGCCAAATGAAAAGAGAAACGAGAACCGACTAGAAAGTCAAAAAGAAAAAGAGGGGATTTTTATAATATACAGACATTTGTAGAACCAAACAAATTAGAAAATGATGGACAGCCATGAGAGAGTTGTAGCCAAAAAGGTGGAGAGGCTTTATAGAGTTGGAATTTAGCAATTGGCAAAGGGAAAAGGCTTGTGCTCTATCTACCAACCCTATACTTCAGCCACCAAGCGACTGAATGCCCAGCTACATCTATTTTTTATATAAGAATGTGTCTCACCTCCTTGCCACTTAAGAGTAGAATTACTTTCTTGTTTTTCAGAAACTAGATCGGTGAATTCCCACTCAAATCTTGTTACATCACGTAACCTGTTGGGCTCCTTTCTTTGCTAAAGAAGTGTTTTGTTTTTTTTCCACCATCAATTTAAAATTTGCTAAAGAAGTATATATATATTGTGCAATGCTTTGTATTTCCTTTTATTCTTTTGTTTCTTCTCACGCAAAGAACTCCCCATTTGTGCAAAGGCACCAATCGAAGTAACTTCTTTTTCTTTTTTTTTTTTTCTTACATAGGGTCTCATTTGACTTTTGCTTGATTCGTGCATATATACATTAATTTTGGTAATTTTGAAGGCTAAAGATTCCAAAGAAGATTTTCAACAATTGATCAAGCATGTCGGAGTGCCTCTCACAATCAAGTTTTTCAATTTTTACACCAGTCGGGTCGTTCGATTTCCTCTATTTTCTTTCTCTTTCTTGATTGGAATACTTTGGCTAAAATCTTTTCTTCTTTCTGATTCATGTTTCGGAATTTTCATCTTTGATGTCGGGAGAAGTGGTACATATTTGGAGTTCTTAAAGAATAGGTTTTAGGCTTTTACTCAGCATTCAGGTCTTCTTTGTTGGCTATGAAGTTTTTGAATTCCGATTAAATTGATTTTACTGAAAAAAAAAATTAGAATTTTTGTATACGTGTGCGTGTGTGCATATGGCAGGAGAAAATAGTTGTTGGATTATAATTGTATATATGATATGAATTTGAGAGAAGGCATCGGTTTACTTACGTAAGAGTCTTTTTTCCTTTGTTTATTGCCATTTTCTTTCTAAGTAAGTTAAAAATTTTGCCAAAGAACAGTTGTTGTGCTTTGTGCATTGAGTAAATAATAATAATAGTCATTAAAAACAATAATAACGATCGTTATCAGAAAATCTGTCACCATGGATCCGTAAAAGACACTTTTTTATTTTTTGTTTTTGATATTGATTTATTTTATGGTTATGCGACTGGCAAGGTTCATGAAATTTAGGATTAGCTGTTTTGTTTTTCTCTAATCTTTGTTTAGATGTTGAGTTGACCGAATAACCTTCTAATTTTATGGGTGATTTTCCTTGCCATATGATTGTTGAGCCTGACTTTTTAGGTTCATAAGTGCTTGATTTTAGCTGTGGGATGGGATATGATATGTACTGAATTCCAGTGTTAAATAATTTTGTTTAGGGTTAACTGATATTTTGATTAGTGTCACTTGATTTAAGATATTTATCCATTGCTAACATAGATTGTGTCAATCTTTTAAACAAATTATTTTGTCATTAAAGTGTAATTAAAAAATTAGGCTTGACTTTCTAATGTCAATTAAATAAGAGAGAATTTATTGGCAAATTCACCCTATAGACTTTTTGTCACCCATCTCCACTTCCTCTCTGTGAAAATAGTTATGAAAGACTATCCTAGTTTAATCCATTTATCACTTTTTCTATTTCGCTTCTAATATCTCTCATCTTTTAATTTATCTAGTGTATATGTACATGTGTGTACAATGGATACACACACACACACACACACATATATATATATATATATGTATATATATATACATATGTGTGTGTGTTTGTTAATATTTTTATTATACTCAAAATTTATTTACAAATTTCTTTTCGTCTTTCTCTGCCATATTTTTTTCGGGGATTGAAAATTTTTTTGTTGCAATAAAAATGGAGTAATGAATTCATGTACTGACAAATTGCTATGAAATTTGAATTGTTGATGAAAGGGCTATTGTTGTGTACAATTATCAATTAGTGAAAGCAAATAAATATTTTTATGGTGTTATTTTGTTTTAGGGCTTATGATTATGGCTCATTATTGAAATTAACTTAAATATTTTTTAGGTGATAAAAGCACATCATATTATTGTTGTATGAAATTATCATTTATTATAAATAAATAATTTTTTTTTGGCACACGAGTGTGCCCACGTGCCAGTACTATATTATTATTTCAATAAAGATTATTATTATTTCAATAAAGATTTGTGATGTACAAAATGAATTTTCATAAATACCCTTATGTCTAATTCTTTTATTCTTTCTTTCATTTTCTCTCTCTCTCTTTCATTTAATTAACAATTTATACATATATTTTCACTAAATTTTTTTTATTTTTATATTTTTTTGATCTTTCTTAATTGTCTTATTTTAAGTAATCATTGTTTTTACACAATGTAAAATCACATAATTTCTTTATTTTAATTGTTGTGTTCTAAATTTTTTTACTTATGTTTTATTTGTGTTATATCTCAAATTTCCCTTCTTTTCAAATCCTTTTGATATTTATTTATTTTGTTATTAATTTTAAATAATTTTATTTTTATTAATTGAAATACAATAATTTTATAATATATAAATGAATTGACACACACGTATAATTTTTACTCATATATTAGAAAGTTGCCTTTCATCAACACTACTAGTTATTTTTATCGTGGCTAAGATGTTTTGAGAGTTAAAATTGGGTTTAAAACATAGTGTACGATTATATATAGCCCTCAACTCTGACCCATCTCTATTAAATTAAAAAAAAAAAAGAATTACTTTGGTTGTCACCAAAAAAAAAAAAAAAAAAGAAAACAAACAAATTACAAAATGATTCAATAACAACGAGAAAAGTGGAGAGGCTTTATGGAGTTGGAGATAGGAATTAATTAGCAGTGAAGTCTGACGCACCATCTACTAACACATGCTTCAGCCGCAGCCACCAACCAAGTGATTGGTGATTGCCCAGATACATACGCTAGACAAGAAAGTTGCATTTCATCGACCCCAGCTACAGGTTATTTTATTCCGTTGGCTCCTAGCAAACCTCAAAGAGATTGACCCATCTGCAAGCACTGGCAGAAAAAGAAAAACCCTTGTCATCACCAAAAGCCAAGGCCCCACCGCTTCCATCTCACTCTCGTCCTAACCCTGCAATACGCCATCCTTATCCCTCCATCCTCAGCCATGCTCACCGTATATATATATATTGATGTATAATATGCATACATCGTTTTCCAATCCAAATGATTGCACTCATTGTGAGTCTGCAATCCAAAACAAATTCATTTATGCTTACAGTCTTCCCCCCATTATACGGGACTTTGTGCTTCTTCTGTGTACAAACATTCAATCCCCAGGAATAGAAGAACGATAACAATGAATCCTACCTCAGTTTTATTATGCAGACGCTTCCTCCAAGCAGCGGAAGAAGGCAATTTCGAAGGCGTTTCCGATGCCGCCCTCTCCCCCGCAGCCGCCGCCGCCGGGGTCAGCAGACCTTTAGACACCAGCTCGCCTGCCAACTCATCCTTAGTTCTGAGAATCGTTATCCTCCTTACCGCCCTCTTCTTCTTAGCCTTATGCTCGGGCTACATCCGCCACTTCACCGGGGTTTCCGAGGACGATTCGGCGCCCTTGTCCGATTCCCCCCAACGTCCTCCGACGTCCTACCGCAAGAGCGGACTCGACGCATCGGCCGTCAATTCTCTCCCGCTCGTGGCCCACGGCGAGGACGCGAAGCACCCGATGATTGAGGACTGCTCGATATGCTTGAGCGAGTTCGGAGAAGGGGAGGTGGTTAAGTTGATCCCATCTTGCGGCCACATGTTCCATCCGAGCTGTCTCGACACTTGGCTTGGGACTCACGTGACATGCCCTCTGTGTCGGACCGCACAGCTGTTCAAGAGGGCTGAGGGGGTCCCTCCGGAGACGACGCACGACAAGAATGACATCGGTGGCGAGGGATCGTACGGTGTCGCGTGGAGGAACAGTGGCTCGGCTGGAGGGAGGACGTGCAGTTGCTCCAGCGTGGCTAATCCAACGGTGTTACAGAGCAGCAGTACATTCTGACGGTGTACATGATTCCCTTTTAGCGTTTTTATTATTTTTTTATATTTTTATATTTAAAATTTTTTAAGTTAGCTATTTTGGTAATATATTTTTTAAATAAAACGCTTGAATGTATTATTAGATCAGAATATTTACTCACATTAGAAAAAGTGATCTTTTTAGAATAGTTAATTAACTAAAAATGAACACCAAAGCAAGCTCTATGCACAGAGCATGATTATTGCTATATGTTAATTATTGTCTTTGATTCCTATTTTAATAATAACATTGCAAAAATTATTAGAGGAAATAAAAAAAGATGAAGAATTAGGCGTTGATAATTAGCATTTATATTGAACAGATTAAAATACACCTATAATTAAGGTGTGTAAAACATGTTTATTGAATGTTCAATCTTATCATTTGAATTAAGGATTTAGTGGACATTCCGTATTATTAAAACCAAAATAAAACAAATTGCTATGTTCGGATCTAAATTGGCATTTATCGAAATCATTTCTCAAATATATCTTACATCAAATATCACTTTTTATCTCTTTTTTTTCTTTTATTTTTACACTGTCGATAAGTTTTTGTGTCAAGTTTTCATCGTTAAAAAATTGTGTTTTGAACCTTTTTGAAATAAACTAATACAAATTGGTGGAATCGTGTTTGATTATTGAGTTGTCAAAAACTAATATGCATTGGTGGAATCGTGTACAAGTTGTACAACACTGATTGGATTCGACTGGTTTAGTGTTGTTCGATTTCTTGTGCAACACCGGAGTTGACTAATTCATTGCTAATCCAAGGGGTTCAAGTGTTTAATCTTTGTATTCTAAAAAAAGTTCTTGCATTATAATTTTAAGTTTGAAAATTTGAAAATAGTGTAAAAATGAAAAATATTGTAATAGATAATATATTATATTGAAAATAAAAAAATTAGAATAACGCCAACATAGACTTCAATACCCTACTGTAAGTAGATCATATTTTGTTAAATGAATTTTTACTCTATTTAAATGGACAGTACTCATGTATCTGGAAGCACCCTCTCTGCCATGTTTAAAATTGAATTATTATTCTTACTATACACATATTATATTTAAATCCTAAAAATCTTTATATTATCACATATTCGATCATTACTATATAAAAAATATAATTTAGACAAATTCAAATTTTTATCTTAATTGAAATTTGAATATAATTTTCATACCAAACAAAATTTTTTATTATTTTCATCCCATCAAAATAAGCTAGCCAACATTGCCAAAGTAAAATAATGTCATCACTATGATTCTAGCTTTTGTAAGGGAAACACACACTCACATATGTTTATTTAGAATGTATAAAACTTCCTTTTTGGTCTTCTTATATGGTTTTCCATCATAACTCCCTCTTTTTATTTTTCAATATAAAAATGCAAAGATTTTATTAGTAAGAGCACATTCTCTTCTTTATTAAAAAAGTTATATTGTATATAGTATCTACTTTTAATAATTTAATATATTTTAAAACACTTTCTTTAATACATTTAATTATAATTGATTCCCTCTATCCTCTAATGCTAAAAAATGAAAGTCAGATAAAGAATTTATTGGTAAAAGTACACCATCTCATTCGTTAAAAGTAATTATTTTAAACTTATATTTAATAGTTCGAATATATTTTCATTTTTTTCTTAAAAAAATTCTATCAATATTATTAAATTATACTAATAACATAAAAAATATATTACATTCAAATAATTTATTTATAAAATATTTTCTTATTGCAATGCAACAAATATTTTCTATGCATGAAGGAATAATATATGAATAGAATAAACATAGGAATGAAATGAAAATTATACAAGTTATCCCATGGTTGGTGTTACAAGGAATGAAAAAGAAATAAAATTGCTATTTAGAATTCATACCTATAATTGACAAATAGAAATGAACATATAAATATTGTAAATGTACTTATAATAACAAAATCATCCTTAAATAATAAATTTTCATACAATAGTGCATTAAAAACTTAATTGATACTTATATTTTTCAACACTTAAATTATCTAAAAAAATCAATTAATTAAAAAAAGACTTCCACACAAAAAAATTATTTGTTTATTTCATTAGTTGAAAACATAAATAATTACATATGATTTTGCATCGATAACCATTAAATAACTAATTAATTCAAAAGTATCATCATTTTTTCTTAAGACATAAAGTTTCAATTTTTTACAAAAAGCTAATAGAGAATAAAGACAAAAAAGAAAATCGTATTATTCAAATAGAAGATAGAAACGGAAGAAGACCATAAAGAAGACAATAATTGTGGTAGATATGAAGTTTTGTATTAGCATAAAATCTTTAGAAAAGACAAATATGTACTTAACTATATAAATACTGTTTTACATTATTACAAATTAAGAGATAAAAGAATGAAATTTAAAATAGGAAAAAGTAGAAGAAATTAAAATTAAAGAAGGATATTAACCAAAAAATATTATAAATTAAAATTTAAGGCCACTCAATATCTATGCATATAAATAAAATAATAATAATTTTAAACATAAACTTCATACTATTCATATAATCCATAAGGTGATAAAAAAGGAAAGACGTATGAGAACTAGAAAATATAGAATAATATAAATTGAGAGAAGTGAATAAAATAAATAAAAATTGAATGAGTATAATGACAAGAATATATATATATATATATATATATAATTAAGGAGTTTTTAATAATTATGTATGGTACAACCATAATGTATTATTGAAGGGTAATTTCGTCAAATAAAAGTATAAGTTTATTTATGATAGATTGGTAATATATAAATTCATATTGCAGAAAGAGAACGAAGATTTCTATAAAATTGAGAACCAGCATCCTTGGGAATGGTTATTTTTGTATAAAAATTAAACCTATTTTTGTAATTCAGAATCGAGTCAAAAATTCTTATAGCATTCTCATCTTATTCTGCATGCTAGCAATATGCCCTAAGTTCCAAGAGCTCTTCATTCGCAATCAAGCCATCGCTAACCTTCCTTTCCTGTAAGAATAATCAGCAGTTGGATTGAGGTTTAAGTATATCTTTCTACCCCATGAAGGAAATTGATGCAGACAACCAAGACGCAAATCCACGGAAACAACTTATTCTGAGTTTAACATAATAAGAATAGAGGTTCCATCCATGGAAAATAACACATTAATTTACTGAAGATAGAAAGCTTGCCTGCGAAAAATAAAATTGCACAGGCATGCATGAAGCCATAGAGGTTAATTACCCGAGCAACTGCAGATTAAAAAAAAAAAGGAATAAATCATAAGCAACCCATGACACATCTTATCTCTGATCTCACATCTGTACAGTTAGTGTGCTGTTGGTTTCATTTTCCCTTACTTAGCAAAATAAGTAACTCTGGCCTGTCGCATTGGAGACTTTCCCATGCATTGCGCCAATTTTAATTTTCTGCGCACTTGATTGCACGGATTGCATGCTGAACAAGCACGAATAGTTTCTTAATTCCATGGCATAGACAAGTGGAACTTAAAATCCAAACTACAGTAGTGATTTCTGTGAAGAGACTGAGGTAGCAGCTGTGCACTTAATACGATGAATAATAGTGTTCAAAGAATCTACACTGGGATGGACAGGATGGTACAGTTATTTTAGAACTAATTCCTCCATCACTACTCTATTGCACTGGTTGGTAGAGGTTGATTCATAATTGGTGATAGCTAGATCAGCAAAATTTGAAAAACGAAGAATCTACCATAAAAATTAAGTCTTGGATAGTAAAAGTTTGAGAAGGAAAATGTACCATAAAGATAGGATCTTGGGGGCAGTTAATACCATATTGTGGTAATTTGTTTCCTAGTTAATAGTTTCCTTAATTGCATTAGCAATTATGTTAAGCAATTACCATACTTGTATTGTGTTTAAGTAGTATAATTTGATGGTGAATGTATTGTCTACAAACATAGCAAAACCGTGCAGTTCTTCCTCATTCCTATATAACAATGTTGAAGCTTTATTTGGTTATGCACTAAAGTTTTGATCCTTGGCCCTCAATTCTTGTCTACTCATTAGTCAATTTTCTAGCCTCTTTTTCCTATTGTCACATGTAAAATTCCAACAAAAGGTAAATTAAATTTATGAAAACTAATATTGGATAAGTATGAGTTTCATATTCACGAGGAGGAGAGTGTGTCTATCAATATAATTAAAGTTCTATTAGTTAAGAAGGTGACAAAAATAGAAATAACCAAAAAAGATGGACACTGTTGAAAACAATTACAGTCTTGAAATGGTGAAGTACCAATAATTAAATAACCTAACTGTTTGTGTTGTGTTGATTTTTAATGTATGCTAATTTATATTAATTATTAGTTTAATTGTTTTATTACGAATTGTTAATCCAAAAGTGTATAGGATATTTTTCCAAATTTTCTAATAGCTTCGACTTAAGATTTCAATGGATTTTCCCAAGCCGTATCAAGTCAAGAAATTTAATTTTATGATTAACAATATTTTACCCATACTAATCATATAATTTCGCTCATATTATTCCCATGAAATTAGTATTTATAATTAGTTGTTTAGCACGTAGACTTCACTCTCGTTATTCCCCACACAGCCATGAATTACTTACGAGGTTGATTAAGCCCTATAATTACCATTCAACATACTAATTGCAAATGACAAAAGTAAAAACAATTAATCATTTATTCGTGCATACATATTTAACCAATCACAAATGCAAAAGATTAAAAAATAAATTAGAAACTCATGTTATAATTAATAAAAACCAATGCTAATTTGTGTATCATCCAAACAAACATAAAAATAATAGAAAAAATCTAAGAAAACTTCGTCTAATATCAATGTGTTGCGTGGACAAACAAACATTCTCCAACTATAGTGCAAATCCCTTCTTCTTCACTTTCGCAATGATTGTTCTTGTGTTTTCTAGTTATTTGTATGATAAAAACTAATTAAAACCCCCTAAAAACCATGAATAACATGTATATATGTGTGTATATGAGGCTACGGTTTGAGTAAAGGATGAGAGATGACGAAAGTAGCCTTCAAAATCTCGTCTAGACCGTCTATCGTATTGTCACTTGCGGCTACGGGCCTTCTGGTCTTACCAGCAGATGTTTTGATTACTCCCGTGAACTTGGGCACAAGCTTTACATCTCCTGCTTTCTAAAACGCAGCGGTGGGACATCTTCTCATCACCGCATCTCCATTTTCCACAATTGCACGCTTGGCCTTGACTGCTTTGGCTGTGTTCATTCTTTTGTATGTAATTGTTTTATCTAATGTTCAATTGACCCGATTTTTCTACTGTTGGGAAGCCAATTCATTTTCCTTTTACTTTGAAAAGTTTCTTATCAAGCATTTGTTCCATCAAAACGTGACATATTTTCAAATTTACTGCATAATTTTTCTTCCTCAACTGCTGCTCCTTCCAGGTCCGTTCCTTTTCTTTAAGTCAAAATTATCTAAAAAATTTCAAGCCTAAAACATAACTATTAAAACACCTATATTAACTATAATTATGTAAGAATTAAATAAATTAAGCTCAATTTTTATCAATTACTCAATCTATTTAAATAATGCCACAAAGTGTTTAGAAATTAAAATATTCTAACATTAAATCAAATGACTTACATTGCATAAATGAATTTTTTTGTCAAGTCATCAATATTAGAGCCATATTGATCATAGTTGAGCATGACACCTTGGTAAGTTTTGCTTAACCTTCCTTGCTAATTTTCAAGGGAGACAATTATGAGTTTTGGAACATCAAGATGAAAACCTTGCTTAAGTTTCAAGAATTATGGGACTTGGTGAGAAATGGCTACAACCTAAGGGATGAGGAGACAAGATTAAGGGAAAATATGAGAAAAGATGCAAGGGCTTTGCTTTCAACAAGTTGGGCATAAATCGATCTTCTCCAAAATTGAAAGTGCTTCCATGAGGCATGGACAACATTGTGGTTGGTGTACAATAAATCATTCACAGTGGTGAGAATTAAGTAGCAAACACTTAATCGAGAGTTCAAAATCTCCACATAAAGGATGGAGAATCAATACGAAATTTTTGACGAATGTGGAGGGTAATGTCTTCCAAATGCGGTCGTATGAAGAGAATGTGTTCAAGCACACTCTCATGACTTTACTTCCTAATTTGATCGTGTTTTGGTAATTGTTGAAGAATTAAAGGATTTGTCAATTTATTCCTTTGATGAGTTGATGGAATCCTTGCAATCCCATAAAATAAGAATTAATAAGATTAAGGAGAAGGTTGAAGAAAGGGGTTTTCAAGTAAAAAGTGAGAGATCTAATGAGGATGACCAAGACAAAAGACTTGGAAGAGGCAAATGAGTCTATCAAGGTAAGAATAACTGTTGTCATAAAGGTAGTGGTAGAAGTTCAGACTAAAAACCGAACAAGAATGTCTAGTGTATCAATTGCAAGAAGTATAGACTCATCAAAGTCAACTATTGGTATAAAAATAAACAAGTTAACTATGTGAAAGAGACAAGTGAAAAGATTAGGCTATTCATGCCATATGATGAAGAAATGCAAGAAAAAGTCAAAGGATCTATAACTATGTAAGTAAACTAAGATAAATCTTATCTTCTTTATGATGATGTTTTTAATGATAACATGTGTTGGAATTGGGGGAAACGAAGAAAATTACATCTTGAAGCATGGAGAATAGAAACAACCTAAAGCCGTAAGGTGATAATGCCTACACCTAAGCTCTACACTCCTGTAAGAAGTATTGCAGCATTCCTCACAACTACAAGAAGAGAATCCTCAATTGCAAAATAGTGGCTAGTAGTCACAAGCCTCGTCGCCACAGCCATGATATAAACCGCAACAAACAAGTAGAAATCTGCAGGATGACTCAATATCGTGAGAGGTAGCACCATGACTGCATGAAGGAAGCTCACGACCACAAAAAAAACAGAAATCGTGAGTGGCATCCCTGCAACCGTGAGATCAACAATGAGAGATGCAATACTTGAAATTCCAATGTAAAGAAGATTACATCAACAGTAGAAGACAAATTAAGGAGCTGAAGCATGAAAGGTTAAGGTTAAGAAAGGAACTTGAAGCTAAAAAAGTGAAGTGTATGAAAACATGGACAAAAGTGTTGACTCTTGAAGATGGGATCAAAATGGCAAGAAAAAGAAAATTGGATCATGTGCCAAGCAACAAGATCATCTTAAGATAGGAAATGATGATGTTAAAACATACCAAACAATGGAGGTAACCCCTAATTAGTTGCAAGTTCAAAATTTAGATTGCGCATATTTGAACTTTAGTAGTTTTCAACCAAGTATTATGGCATACGTACAAAAAAAATCAAGTTTGGAAAAAGCACATAAAGTGGATGATGAGTTATTGGTTGGACATACAAAAATTAAAGGTTTTGAGAGTTATGTTGATAATTTTTTTAAAAAATATTTTTGATGGTGTATTCATTGATGCAAGTACAAGTTTTAGACATTACATTGCAGGGTATAAATAAGAGTGAAAGTCGAGGCAAATTCATGATTACAATCAAGTTCAACTATAAAACAAAGACATCACCAAACTTTTGAAAATTAGAGATTGGCATATGACAATTTATGTTGAAAGCATTACTTACAAAATACAATTTGAATCAAAGAAGAGTGTTGGAGATTGATTCAAATTGATAATAGCTAGATGAGCAAGATTTGGAAGACAAGAATCTATCATAAAAATTGAGTCTTGGATGGCAAGAGCTTGAGACGGAAGACTTATCATAAAGATAAGATCATGGAGGGTAATTAACACGTGATGTGTTTCCTAGTTAATAGTTTTCTTAATTGTATTAGCAATTAGGCTAAGCAATTATCTTATTTGTATTGTGTTTTAAGTAGTATAAATAGATGATGAATGTATTAAGCTGCAAACATAGCAGAACCGTGCATCCCTCTTCCTCTTTCTTATGCAATACCGTTAAGCTTTGTTTGGTTGTTTGGTTGTTTGGTCATGCAATAAAGTTTTGATCTTTAGCCCCTCAATTCATGTCTACTCCTTAGTCAATTTTCCAGCCATTTTTTCCTATTGTTGCCTCCAAAATTCCAACACTGGTTATGTCCACAATGTAAGCAAATATTTATGTTTTATTTTTAAATTTTATTTATTTATTTTACTAATATTATTTTTATTTTTACTTTTACTTTTTTGCACATGTCAGAGGCACAATTATAGTTTATACACACAAAATATTTAATACATATTTCATATCTGATACAAGGTAAAATTTCCTTTCAAAATACTTCCAAAAACTTAAAATTTTCAAACTCAAAATTACAATTTAAAAGAAAAAAGAAATATGGAAACCATCCCAAAGTATTCTTTCAAAAGTACAATATCCAAACATGAAAATGAAAACCAGAAATATAATCGGACAAACACACGAGATCAAGGCAAATCATCCCACAACCTCCTTTGCTCATCATTCATCAATATCTACGTCACATGAAACCTCCTCAAAACGCTTGCCCGAAGAAAACCGCACCGTCAGTGGCCCACATAAAACCTTAAGCCTTCTGTGAATCTTCAAGAGCCCGACTTTCAACCTGATCTTGGCCTTCATCTGCAATTCCAATTCCACGTCCCCAGACGCCCTCTCCGTTCTCAGATCCTTCGCCACCTCCCCGTGAACCGCCACGTCCCTCGCCAGCAAGTTCAACTCCAGATGCGTCACGTTTCTCGTCCGCTGGTGAAACGGAGGAATGTCGCAGGCGGACAGCTTCTGATCCTCGTACCACACCGTGGCGTAGATCTTGTCGTAGTAGAATGACATCATTCTGTTGCGATTGTCCGCGCGGAGGACGAAGTGGAAGTCGCCGTTGAGGCCGCCGTCGTCTGTCAGGTTGAAGCCCCTGATTGAGCTGCGCTCGACCGAGTATCGAAGCCTCTTTGGCTGGACCGCCAGCCATATGATGATGACTATTAGGACAATGAGGACGCTGAAGACTAAGAAGACGGTGGCCACGAATCTCACCAAGGCGGAGTGCCGCCAGTTCCCCCGCTCTCGTGGTACTATCGCCATGGTGAATTAAGGATGCCCGCGAAATGATTCTTTTTTCTACGTTTTCTTCGGTCTTCGGTGGCTGTGGGTGTCGATTAATGTTCTTAAAGATAGATTCTCGAAACGGTTAGGTTGTGATTGCTTCTTGATTTCTTGCATCAAACTCAAGAAATCTGCGGGTGGCGATCAAAAAAGGGAGATCGTTCGTGTCCTCCAGAGTCTATAAGTTGAGAAGAATGATACGTGGGAGCTTTATAATCTCAAGTGTCTGAACAATGGTTTGTGTCGGAGCTTTGCGTTGTGCTCAAGATATTCTAAAACCCCCTTCAAAGTTGTCCATCACACAGACATAGATACTTTATGGTGGTTCAAGCTTCACTAATGAATCTCTTTTTCTCCAATTTTTGTTTCACGTGGCAATACCAGTGTTAAAATGTTAGATTTCAATGGTCAGATTTTAAAACTTCGAAATAATAAAACAATAATATCAACATAGCAGAACAACATACTAATCTTGTTCTGCATTCACCGTACAGCATGTATCAATTGACAAGTATTGAACAAAACTGAAAAGAATGTATCTTTAGAATTATATTTTAACGATTGCGCTTGTAATCCTTGAAATCCCAATCTCTTGTCCACACAATTGTTGAAAATAAGAGGGTGACTAGAATAATATATCTTCTTGCTTGAATAGTAGTACATGAATTTTTCTAATTTTTTCACATACATAAAACTATTTTAAGACATGTATTTATATTAAAATATTAGGACACACTACCTATAATTTCCATGGACTTATTACATGAACGTTAAGTAATTACTAGCTCATGTACTTTTTAATTATTAAACTTTTTAATAATTACAACCCATAACTCTTAATTATTAATATCTATTAATAGAGATTAAGAATTAAGATTTAGTAAAATTATATTATTCAACTTAATTAATGTCATTAATCAAATTAAATGCCATCATATTTCCAGTTAATAATCACATTATCAATAAACATGTTTGATATCAAATAATTCCATTCGTGTCTTATTTCTTTAATTTAATTAATCTCATTAATTAAATTAAATTCTCATTGTGCCTTACCGTGGTAATTTATTTGGCTTAATAAAATTACAATCAAATAAATTATGCTACCCATTTATCATACACAACTTTTTGTATGTAACTTTCTAAATTCATCATTAATTAACAACAAGTATAATTTGAATGATATGAGTAATGGCTTAGCTATAGCCCATATCATAGTTCAATTAAGACGAAGTGAAATGAATCAAAATGAACACTTTCGATCGTAAATACTATGCGGTATATACTTTTCGTCGTACTTTATCCTAACCAAGTGAGAGTCATAAATTTAATTAAACTCACAAATTTAGGCATATGATCAATAGGTGTTGCCTCATAAGACTAAAGTTTTTATTGCAAACTTCTTTTGATTCACGTACTACTTTGGCTAAGGATTTTATCTTATAAAACACCAAGTGCATATGACAAACATCTTGCTCACTTATAAAGAGACAAATTTTTTTTTGAACACACACATATCTCAATAAGCACCTAGGTAATGACACGTTGGATTCATAACCCTATCTTGTACTAGAATAGATATTAACTCTTAATGTCTAATAATGCATTGACCATCATGTGAACCAAAGAACCATGTTATATCAAGTTTAAGATTCATGCACATTTAATACAATCACGATTCATGATATTAGCAGTAAAAAGTGAATTCCATACGTTTGCTTTACTTTGCAAGTCATTTTTCAAATGCTCGTTCTTTAATGGCACATCTACACACTTGTATTTTCAATATCTCATACTGAATTTGTATGACACTTACTGTATAAATGAAAAATATGCAAGTCATACCAATTCTTTAATACCCTTTTAAAAGTGTTTGTGATCCATGGACATGTTTTTGTCATCAAGTACTAAGATAATTTTATGTATATATTTATAATTTTTTATGAATAAAACTTTTTAATTCAATTACATGGATACATGCAATGCTTGCACCATTCAAGATTTACAAGTATGAAAATTTGTCATAATATTGATATAAATAAATCAAAATTTTGTTAATGAATGTAAAACCATAATGCTCCTAGTATCCCTCATTAACTATTAGCGTTAGAGAGAATATCACTAGCATCAACTATCAACTCGAACTCAATAATAATTCAACTTCACCTCAACTTAATTTATTAGAATTCAACTTAAACTCAAGTTTAAGTAAAATTGATCTAAAATATTCTTCAAACTTTGAATTTAAACTTCAAAAAACACAGAAATATTTTTTAACATGATCTAACTCAATTTGAGTAACTTGATTGATTAACATCTGCCTCCCATCATCAATCTCCCAATTGGTAATCCTTTCACTAGTTTGCTCTCTTTGTCTTTAATAATGATTATTAAATTTATTGAAATCTTGAAACATTATAATTATTAGACACTAATTTTTTGAATAATCCCATTGAAAATTTTTCATTCTTTTATTAGAAACATGGCTATATGTATTTGATACATTGCTGTGACTACATATAGTTTATGTAGAAAAAGTGCAACAATTTGAAAGATGTATGGTCACATACATACATATATGTTACGATCATCACATTTTTACAATTAGTCAAGAACCAATTAACTTTTCGATTTAAAGGGTGTTAGGTTTAGTTCATTTTTAATATGTTTTTTAGGATGTTAAAAATAACCTGCCATTGTGTTTGGATAAAACAATATTCAACACCTTAGAAGATTTTATTGAATTTTTTAAATATAAGTAATGATAGTGTAAAAAAGATAAAGGGTCATTAATATCATATAACTAAAAATGTTTGTGTCATTTTATAATATAGAATGAGATAGCTTGTATAATATTACAAAATATGTCAAGAAAATTTTTGCTATGTTTATTTTTAAATTTTGGTGTGTGTTTTAAGATTTTTTGTCTCAAAAATTGTATAAAGTAAGAGAAAGAAAGAGATTAAATTTAAAAAGTATAATAATTGAACGTGTATTTTTTATGGCCAAAATTGCAAAACAAACATAGCCAAAAAAATTTTAAGGAACTTTTCAAGTTAAAAATTTTATTTTTAAAGTTTGTAAGTTTACTTATTACACAAATATTGTAAAATTTTTATAAAATTTATAAGTTTAAAATTCTTAAATATCTTATAAGTTATTTTAAGGAATTGTAAGCTCAGGTAAACAGTTTCTTAATTACCAATGTGTAAATTTAAAATTTTCACTTGAAAGTCGGCAAGAGGAGAAATTTAAGAAGAAAGAATAACTCTATGCAAAATATGATTCACAATTTACATTTAATTTTTATTTTTATTTAAAATTTTGTACACCTAACTAATAAGGGTAAATTAAGTAAAAATTTTAATCGACACAAAACTTACATAAATCCGTGCCTTGAGAGTTGAGACCCAACTGATCTGAGCCAAGCACCCATCTCGGAGTTCATAATTATTGGGTCACACCTCAAGACGTAGGTAAGATTCCATTGACAAGTAAAAATGTAAATTTAAGTCCAATATTGTAAAAAAAAATATATTAGGCTAATATATTGTATCATTAAAAGTTTCGACTTGTCTTTGTAATACATTATGGATTTACAACATTATTATTAAGTAATAAATTTATGCTATTACCTTTAATTACAAAAATCAAGTATACTCACTTACAATTACTAAAATATTATTACTTCTTTCACATACTATTTTTATGTTCTTATGTTACTATCAAAGTAAAACTTTTTAGTCGCAAGTTATAAAATCCACGAGGATTCTTAATTAATTTTTTTTTGCTTTTAATCCTTTTATTTTTCTGTTGTCTTATTACTTATTATATTATTTACCTTTTCTCTGAAATTTTATCTCTTTTCAAATTCTTTTTATAATTTTTCTTATTTCAATTATTATTTACATTTTATCTATATTATATTATATTATTATAAGAGTAAAATGCTTTCTAATTACACATTAAAATTATACAATTATCATCAATTTCATTTTTTTTTATTTTTTACTCATTTTTCTCTTTTGCTTTAACTTATTATCTTATTTACTTTTTATCTCAAGTTTTCTCTGTTTCTAAATTCCATAAATGATTCTTTTTTTATTATTTAAACATTCTTTATATTTTTTATTGCAACAATTTATTAATTAAAATATAATAATTTTATGATGTGCAAATTAATTTGCACACCCATAAAGCTAATCATTTTTGCTAGTAGAATATTATATCTTATGTGATGTGGAACAAATTCCAAGTTATTTGACCTTGCTAATTATTAGTTCAAACTATAATTCGATAGAGTGCAACAAATTATAAGTTGTTTGAACTAATTTATTATTAATCTCAATGGAGAGTAAATGGTGGACAATGTGATGTTAAAAAAAGTGAAAAGAATTAAGAAGAAAACAAAAATAAAAATAAAAATAAAAATAAAACATCATTAAAATTGCTCCCCTGGACTCGTTACTTTTAAACCAAAAATTAAAAAAAAAAATAATAATAACTAAGAGTCCCCAAAAGGGAAAAGGATTCACTCAGAAGAGCAAAATAAAAAGATAATTAACTCCACTTGAACCTCTAATACATAAATGCGTCACGCCATATTTATCGATACTTGCAATTATGTACACCATACGAGTGCAAAAAATAAAAAATAACAATTTAATAGAATAAATTTATAATGCTAATATTAAGATAGATTATTCTCCAAAATCAAACTTATTTTATTCAAATATTAATATAATTATAAACAGTTTAAATCTTAATTTTTTTATTTAAATATAAACTCAAAATTGCACTAAACTTAACATTTTATATTTTTATTGCATGATATGCATGTGAATGTGTGTGAAAAATAAATAATTTTGGTGTCTTGAAAATAAAAACGAAATAATAAGACATTAAAAATGAAAGTTATTAACTTTTCGTTCAAATTTGTTAAAAATAAAAAAAAGATATCATGATTTGGATGATAGTTTTAGTAAAATTGGTAGTTATGAAATTAAAAAAAAAAACTAAATGTATAATTGAGAATATATTAAAAGATAAAAGGTAATTATTAAAGAGGTTGAACATTAATAATACAGTAAATATATATATATATATAGTTAAATTTAATATCTATTATTTGCTTTATCATCTTTGCATTACTTTTTCCATGTTGTCTTATGTATTTGAGATTGTGATTCAAACGCGGATTTTGTTAGAAAGCCGTGAACAGACTGAAATGGCTAAAGTTCCATGTTAGTATACCCAGTGTCAGATTTTTGTAAAATACAATTTTGTGATTATGTTTGATTAGTGATTTTATTAGAGGATGGAAACAATAAAAATTTTATTGAACACAAAAATTATATTTGATGAATGAAAAAATTGAATTTATTTGAATTTATATATAATATAATAATAATTAAAAGATGTGATAATATGTTAAAATAATAATTAATTTTTAAAATATATGTATATATTTTTGTGCATATATATGTGGTCGGTCACTCAGCTCTACCAAAGGAGGACTCAGTCGGAGTGGACGTTTGAGTCCTCTGTGGAGCCACCAGGCGGCGAAGGAGCCAGAATGGGAACCAACACTCCAAACGATTTAACCATGTTTGTTTTGTAATTATACACGTAAAATATATATGTATTTAATTATTATTATTTTTATCTATTTTTTTCTCTTACTTTATACAATTTTCAAAATAAAAATTTTTAAAAATACATACTAAAACTTAAAAACAAACAAAGTCACAATGGGTATACTAGCAAGGAAAGTGAGTCATCTTTAAGGACTTCAACACCGAAGGATAGTTCAACCAAATGAAAGACTAGATCATCTAAGTGACTTAAATTATTGCAAAAGTTTTGACTGGGAGGATGAAGGACTAGTTACTCTTAAGAATGTAATGACCCATAATAAGAAACTACACTTGTAGTGGGTTTGAGGGGCAATTACACGAACAGGAAGAAACCGTCTTTGTAACTTGACTCTATAAATAGTGATATAAGAAATGTAACAAAAGAGATAATCAACAATAAAACACATTATTTTGCTCCCATGGACGTGGGCTTAGTTGGTCGAATCACATTAATTCTCTGTTCTATTTACTTTCACTGTATATTGCATGTTGTGTTGTGTTTGTATGATCGTGTGTTTGAAGTCATATTCTTATGTGTTCTGATTTTGGACATGTCATACATTAAATGTAATATTTATAATCAAATTAGTGTGTGTGTGTGTGAAATAGAGAATGTCTTGAGTTTGAATTATATGAAAATTTTAATGAATAATATGTTTGAATTATGTAAATTTTAACAAGCTACCAACCTAACCTATGTTAAATGCATTGAACAAAACATGAGAGCTGTTGTCTATTTTATGAACAGAATAAAACACGCATTCCAATTAATGTACTTTTATTTTTATTTTTATTTTTATATTTACATAATTAAAAAAATATACTTAAAAATACACATTTAAAACTCAAATATGGGCATTCAACTATATATAATTTTTTTCCCCAATCTTGAGCCTATTTACAATTTTAAATAAGGTCTGTATCTCCTAAAATTCCCGTGGAACATATTGTATGCTTTATTCTTTAACTAAGTAGACGAGGAGATGGGATAAATATGATAGCAATTTACAAGATATCTTTATTAAGGTGGGTAGTGATTTGAGTAGCCAAAAAAATGATTTTAATGTATATTTAATATGAAAAAATAATTAGATGGTACAGTAATACATAAATACGAGTAGAAAATTTATAAAATATAGATATTGAATTGAATATGAATAATACAATACTTAAAATAATTAGTTATAAAATATAAGATATAAAAAATTTTAAATTTGAATTTGAATAAAATATATAAAGTCAGTTTGTACAAGTTTGAGTGAGTGATGAATAGGACAAAACAAGGAACCAAACATGGATTTAGCCAAATTATCGTGCAACGGTTAAATTTTAATGAGTATAAAATAATTCAATGAATTAGACAAATCATGCTTATTTTTTAATTAAAAAAGCGGGAATATTTTTGAAATTTGAAATTCAAACTAGGGTTCCCATTTAAGATATTTACGAAAACAACCCTCCATCATTTTGTATTTCTTTTCCGTTTTCACTCGTCCACACCCATTTGTTTTTTTATTCTGTGTGTGAGGTACACAATCAACCACGCATGTAACTGAAATCGGTCGCTTTTTTGTTTCTTTTTTCATTTTTAGAATCGTTGATTTTGCTTTTGCAGGTTCGAGATTCCTCCGGCGCTTACTCTCCCGTGTGAAAAAAGTTGTGTTTGAAGCAAATAGAGAATGGGTCAGATCCAGTACTCCGAGAAGTACTTTGATGATACCTACGAGTACAGGTGTTGGTGTGTGTGTGTTGTTGCATATTTCATTTGAGAATTTCGGATCTTTGCTTTGTTGATGACAATTTCTGAGTGTGTTTTCTTCTGAAATTTTGGGGTTTTTTTTTCCCAGACATGTGGTTCTTCCTCCTGAGGTCGCCAAATTGCTCCCCAAGAATCGCCTTCTGTCAGAAGTAAGTTATTCAGATATATTTATTGATGTGCATTGTTTGGTTTGTTTTTATTTGATATTTTAAATACAAGGAGAAGCTTTTTGGTTCAGTCTATTGCAACTGATTAGGGTTTTTATAGTCTTCATTGACGCTGGTATGTTTGACTCCAATGATAAATGAATATAGTCTCTGACAAGTTTTGAGCACTGCGTGTTTTTGGTAAGTGTGCTTTATCAGAAAGCAGTTTTATTGTTCTTGTTAGTAAAATCTGATTTCCTCACCGTACTTAGAGAAATGCCAAAAAGGTTTTATGTAGTTTAATTTGTGATTAGTTTTTATGGCTGATCCATACTGGGATTTGGTTATCTAATTTATGCGGTTTTATGCCGACTTTAATCGATGATATTGTAATTGATGGAGGTTTTGTTTTGGTAGAATGAATGGCGTGCTATTGGGGTTCAACAGAGCCGTGGGTGGGTCCACTATGCCATCCACCGTCCGGAGCCACACATCATGCTCTTTAGGAGGCCACTGAACTATCAGCAGCAGCAGGACAACCAGGCCCAGCAAAACATACTCGCCAAGTGAAGTTCAACTTCTGGTTTTGCAATTTTCTGCGCCTTTGGGTGGGAATGTTTACTACCCCCATTTCCTCTGGAAATATGCTTGATATGTACCATATGCTGCTATTGGGAAATTTGGTGTTGTCTAAGTGAATGTTGACAGATTGGAGGAGTATGGAACATTGACATTTCATTTTCAATGTAATGAGTGTGATATTCGAGATGCTTAACTAAAGATTCCTGTATTCACTGTTGTTGGTGGATAGCCATTCTGTTGCCTTATTATAGTTTGGCTACTTGTGGTTTGCTTGCTGGTTTACATGTTCTAGGACCTGGTCTATGGTGCTTGTACTTTTTTGTTATCCCTTTCTTATTGTGTTAAATGTGTGTTTTGAGGTATGTTTTTTAAAAAATGTGGTGATAGTAAAAGATCAAAAGAAACAAAATTTGAAATGCCTAAGGATAGAATTGAAAATTTTGAAAGGTTAGTTTGGATGAAAATTGTGATGGATAGAAAAATTGGTGAAAATTTTAAGAATAGTGTAAAAGTAAGAAAGATTATAAATTAAAAAAATCTTATTTTGCTTAGTAGTGTGTGTGTAAGTGTGAAAAACAGGTGCAAATTTGCTACCTTTTTTGTCTTGCTCACTTGCATCGTAGCCCAAGATAGGCTCTGAATATTTACGGTGGCTCAGTTTTTACCCTTCATGTTGGTGGATTTAGTTTTGCGATGTCTTATTTTATTTTTCCCCTTTTAAAGGAGTTCAAAAGAATCCTCGAACATTTCAATCATCTTTTGGTGTTTTTAACATCTGGAAACTGACGGCAGGGAATACATCTTGTCTCCAAGCTCTATGGATCTGCAGAAATTGTTATCAAGCCTTCGAATCACTTTATCAAAGTGAGCTTGAAATCACTTGTTTGCTAACCAACTAAATAACATGAAATTTCTCATAATGAACCCCCTTCAGGAGAAGCAGGAAAGCTATTAAATAATTGAATTTTAATTCTTTAGCCAAAAATTGTATCCACAAAATATATTTTTCCCCAATAAAAAGCGTAATCGCTGGGCAAGTACCTGTCCTTTATCCTGCTAAATTCTTACAAATCAAACCTTGAGAAGATGAACATTCATATTATACGAAACGTCTGCAATGTGACTTGATATTCATAGTTCAATGTTAAACATTGATGTTAAAACAAGTATTTTTGCAAAGAATATCAATTATTAATGCCATCTACGCAATACAAAATATTATCCGGCAAATTTTCATTTAAGTTGAACTTAAGATTATTTCTTCTTTTATATCTGCATCAAAAAAATTTAAAATTTAATCAATACACATATTATCAATAAAATCAATTAACATTTATATATTTTTGTATTATAAATTTTTTTTATTATCTTTATATACTATTATATCATTCAATCATTATTATTATTATTATATATATACACACACACAAATTTAAACAAGTTTGAATTTATTACCATCAAAATGTTATAGTCAAATTAAAACTCTACTTGCTAGTCGTTAATGATTGATTCATTGTTGTGATTGAGGTAAGCAGCAAGATCCAACTAAGCATGCATCACTCCTTTAGGTCGACTAAGCATTCATAAAGAATTCTTGAGAACCATCAACCATCACTCCTTTAGGTTTACGCGGCCGAGGCCACTTTGTGGACATTATAATTCAACCAAACACAGTGAAAATTCAGACACACTTCAAAGAAAGCGCCCATTTTTGTTATTATATCATGCAATTAATTTGTTCACTGCAATTCAGGCCATACTTTTTTCTTAAATAGCATCCAAGAACACCTTAAAATTGTTCTCACAAGTCAAAATGCAAAGTTGTATGTGATTGATGGTGGAGGAGGCATGATTGGATGCAGGGATGGATCTAGAACTTGAAGTTTTAGGGGGGCCGAAAATAAATATAATAATATAACATGATTGTTAGAATGTTTTAATAACAAAAACATATAAAAAAAAAAATATTCTTATCATATTAAAATCCATTTTTATACTAAAACCTTAAATAATTGAATTGATTAAAAGACAAAAAAAAAATAATAAGTTTAAAAGTATTAAATTATCATGACTAAAATTAAAAATTCAAAAATTAATTTTGTTATTATGTGTAACATTATCATGTTTCATATTAATTAAGAGGTGTATTGAACTCATAAATAATGAATTATTTTCCTTATTAATATTTTTTTAAAAAAAAGAATATTGGGCTAATTGTTGAATTTAAAATTTAAGAGACCCATTAAATTATTTTTTGGGACCAACTCATATGTTAATTTTTTAATTTTATTTTAAAAATTTACGGGATAAACAAAAAATGAACTTTGGGGGCCTAGCCCTGTGGCGCCACCCCCCCCCCCCCCCAACAAAATCCGTCCTTGATTGGATGTTGTTTTTAAACCTGAACTGGGCTCGGTCGGCTCGGGAGATGTTCGGCTTCAATTTTTTATTTATTATTATTATTATTATTATTATTATTTTTAGAAGAAGAAGAAGAAAATTGGAGGAGAAAAAGGAAGGGAAGGAAAAAAATGAAAATGGAGGAGGGATGGAAAAAATGAAAATAAATCGCTAGATTGAAATATACCAAAACAGAAAAAACAAATACAGAAAAATGAAAGTGTATAAAAGGAAAAAATATTATTCCATTATAATTGTTTAAATAAGTATTTATTATTATTTTTTTTGTCCATGTACATGATAATATACTTAATTTATACATAATGAAAAAGTCACTAAAAATTAATAAATCAATTATTATATATTTAAATTGTTTGACTTTTAAAAATAATTAATTAATTATATATTTTTTACTCAAATAATGATTCTACATTGATTAATATGCAAATTAATTACGCATTTTTAACATATTTTTTAATTTATGTTATTAAAACATCAAATATATTTATAATAAATAACATTAATTATTTGATTTTAAAATTTGGTTAAATCAATTGAACCAATCAAACCAGTAAATTGGTATATTTTCTGATTTTATCTCTGATCTAATTCTAAAAACATTGCCAAAGACATACAGCCACAGCATTGCCACCCAGCTTGCAATGGTCATGACTAGCTCAAACTACCTTCAAACAATGTTTTCTAATTTGAATTTCTTACAAAACTCATAGATTCTGATAAAATAATACATATGTTCGAAAAATAATGATTCAAAACATGTATATTTTCATCAAATCCCGTAACGCATAATTTTTAAAAATTTAAAACTTTAAGCATAAACATATCCTAGATTCATCTAAATTTTAAAACTTTATGGATTCAAAAATCAATGCAAATAATTACTCACAATTATCATACAAACACATACATAATCTCTCACAAATAACTCCAAGACAAGGATGGCTCTGATGGAACTTATTTAATTTAATACTCCAAGATCTAAATCCTTACTTAGATATTGCATGAGAAAAAGAATGAAAACAAAAGTGTTCTTGAACCCAAAAATGCGGTTTGCGAATTTGGGGAATTTGGTCTGATGAATGACAGTGGGGATGTGGGGAGATGGAAGCCTTGGGAATAAAACCTTAATGAATATTTTTTGAATGAAATTTTGTGTCTCAATAAGGGACCAGGCACTTATTTATAAAAAAAAATAATAAGAAGAAGAAAGAAAAAAAAAAAAAACCTTAATGAACCTAATAACCCATCATCAAGTTGTCAATTAGGCACGTGGGATTTCTCCCATCATTAATTTTTCATCACATTTTATTTTAAATTATTAGATAATGCTAATAATATAAATGTAAACGGCACATTTATGAGTGTGTAGGTAGACACACTATGTGTAATTGACTATACATACATCATCATAATAAAATTGTGCAGTCTACAATGCTCTATATATGCATGTGCATGTAAATGTACCCATAATTCTTTAAATATAAATTATTACACATAGTGTGTCTACCCATAATTCTTGTTACTTTTCACTTCTATTTTTTTTTCCATCAAGCCATACTTTATTTTGGGATTTTCTATTTTTAATCGTTAACTACTAAAAATAATTTTTCTCAAAACATGTTTATATGTTGGGTGTATGCAGTTTGGTTAGGTTGGTTGAACGTAAAATTTTTACCTTTCCTAATGTAGAAAAATTCAAAGTGTGATGGATTATAAATCATTTCGAATTGAATGACTTGAGTTTGTCAGTTTATTAATTTTTAACAATTGGAATGATGTTTTAAAAACTAGATCGAATGAATTGATTCAACCAATTCTACAAAGAATCAATTAGTTTTTTGGTCAAATTACACGAGTTCATCATTTGAATCAAAGTGAATCGGTCAAACTTGGTCAAGATCATATCAAACCACCTTTTAGAATGTATTATTAATAAGAAATTAAAAATAAAAATTACTGTTTTAAAAAAACAAAATCAAATAAAATATTTTTACATTTTCTTATGATTTCATTTTTTGCCTCCTAAAAAATTTATTGTTATGTATAATTTTCTCTATCTATTATTTATTTTGTCTTGTATTTATTTTATTATTTTTATCTATATTTTTCTAATTGATTTTTTGAAAATTCAAAAATTGCATCTTAAAATTAAATTTTTTATATTTATTGTGTTGCTTTTATTTTCCAAAAATCACTGTACAATATTTATATCTTGCTTTGAATTTAATTTAGTTTCTTTTATATTTTTATAATATTTTTTATTCTTGTTAAATTATTTTAGTGTTACAACTAAAACTTATCATTTGAGATATTAATAAATGAACTTGAATTTATTTTTTAAAATTATTTTAATATTATTATACGACTATACATAATATTATACATAATTTAAAACAATCGATATTTTGAACAAATTGAACTAATGATCTAATGACCCAATTAACTCTCCAACCGATAATTAGTTCAATTTTAAAAGCATTGGTTAAGGAGGTAGTTTGGCGGGTCAAAAGCTTGTATGCATTTTTTAAAGTATATTAATTAGAATTGAAATATTTCAATAGTTTAAAACTTATAAAATTATTATTGATTAATATATTATATAAAAAAAAATTTACTGATAAACTAAAATTGATATTCATTGCAGTCTACTTAATCTCTCTCTTGTGTTCAAATCAAATATATATATAAACTTTTCAATTATAAAACTACATTCAAAAATAGTTAAGTTGCTTCACAATTTCAACAAAAATCCACATGATGGTCATAAAATTAATAATGAAGATTCAAATTTTACAATTTTAGCTGTCTGATATCCTGCAATCAACATGTATACAAAAAACCAATTTCAATAATATTATAATTTAAAACAAAATCATAACAGCCTCCACACAAAACTATGGGAAAAAAATAACCAATTTAAAATAATAAAGATTGACTTAAACATAAGAAAAAGTACGTTTTTAATTACACATCATAGTTCATCAATATATTTCAACTTTTATTCAAATATATAAGTTACAATTAAAAGAATAAAAAATATTCATAATTATAACTACAACAAACTTGGAAAAGAAAGACAAAAGGTATCAACCAATATTATGAAGCTGAGTTTCGTTATAAATTAATTGTGTATGAGAAGAAGTTTTAAATTTTACTGAAAATACGCCAATATGTGAATAAATGTTTATTTAAAAATATAGGGTCATGTTTTAGGTTAAGCAGATTGTAATTATTAAACCTACCATCTAACCTTAAAGTGGCATGTTTTAATATTACAAACTGCTACTATTTATTAGAAAAACCAAAAATTTATGAGTAGGATAAAGCAGTTTGCACAGATGAATTGATTTGAGTGTGTTGATATACATCCCTAATTATATTATTGCAAAATTTTTAATTTTAACTTTTTGAACTTTGCCTTTCCTTAGTTAGGATTTATTTATTTTGATTGATAGGATTAAACTCTAGAGATTGTTTTAAAGAATAAATTAATTATAAAATAATTTAATATTATGTTTATTAATATGAATTAAATTATAAGATGAGTTAATGATGAGTATATCAAATGAATCAATATATTTGGATTACTTTTTCATACTTGTTGATGAGTTGAACTATTTTATCTAATATTTTGTTATACTGAATTTTATTATGAATTTTTATTACTTAAAATAAATATTTAATTAATTTTAATAAATTAATTTATCTAGTTTAATATTTAAAAGTGAAGTCTGTGTTTAAAATCTAAGTCCAATGGCCCAATGTTTTTTTGTCTTTGGATATTGGATAGATAGTGGCCCGATTCCTTGCGCAGTCGTGCTGTGCTATACGCCTATCAACAATAGCTGACACAACGGCGGCAGAAAACGGCGCGGCGACGACGACGGACAGATCTTTAATCGTAGATTCATCATTTGTTAATTTATATGCTGTTTAATATATCGACACAGTGTGAGGTTCGTTTATCCTTTTTTTCGTTTGTTGTGTCTGTACGAGTAATTGAGGCAGAAAAAATCTCAACGAATCTAATCCCTATTCGTGTTTCTTGTTAATTCAGTTCCTTGGAACGATGAATAAAGGATTAACTGTATGCGCTGTTTCCTACTGTTTTTCTTGTCAGTGAAGTTATTTGGCTTTCTAGATTTTTGTCTGGTCAGTGTGATTTTGTTATATCATGATTTTTTGGAGGGGGGCGGCTGGGGGGAGAGGTGGGGGAATTGCTTTATGTGATCGCAGTTTGACGTGAATCCTTACTATGTTTAGTTCGTTAGTCCCTGCATATTATTGATGTTCCTTAAAAACTAAATTTTCTTCCTTTCCATCGTTCATGATTTTTGGATTGGCTTGTGGGAATCGTAGAAAACTTGTTTTGTTAAAAATAGGGGACTTCGTGATAAAAGCGATGAACTTCTGCTCTTCATAGTACGCAATTTTCATTGTTTGAGTTTCTTCACGTCTTACTAATTGAGACTGCTGTTTATCAGTTACATTCATTAATTCATTTTTTGTATTTTTTTCTTTCCTTAGTAGCGTACATGCCCTATTATTTTTGGGCCTTTAGGCTCGCAAGATTTTTGCCAATAATAGAGAAAGAAATTTAGGAAGTCACTAGCATGGAAAGAGATGGATAATGCGGAAGAAGGAACAGAGTTCGAACAGAAGAATTTAGACAGGAAGACAGATGGGTGAGAGAATAACAACCTTCAAAAGAATAAAATGTTTTAACAAGAAAGCGAATGTGAGTTAGAGGGATTCATCATATATGAATAAAACAGCATTGGGCCTTTGTTTTTTAGGTCATCAAGTAGCAAAATCGGTACCATCTCTTGTTTTGTATTGTATTGTTTTTTATGCTTGTCTGCTTCAACCTCACTTGTCAGTGTGGGAAAGACCTAACTGCATATGGATATCACGGTGTATGGAAAGCACTCAATCAATATGAGAAGAAGAACCAACAAATTTCCTACACATAGGCATACTTCTGACTACCATTATCATGCTCATTCTCCTTGCGGCCTTCAAGTTTGTCTACCTCCCCATAATTAAAGCTCTATCCACCATCCTGATAAGCATGTTCGTTCTTCACTACCACGATGATGATCCTCAACATGATCACACCTTGTTCGCCCTTCCATCATCATCACCACACACAGAATGGCTTATGTTTTATGAAAGCCTTTTGTGCAAGAGTCAAAGGCCTTTAGCTTCCTGATGTTGTAATCTTCTATAGTTCTTCAAGAAAGCATTTTGATTTACCGAGTTATTCTTGATAATATGGTCAGTATTTTTGCAGCATCTGAGATTCAATGTTTGATTTATATATAATGTCAGTTATATTCGATTTTTCAGAATTATTCGATGTCATTTACCTCGTGGCTAAATGCATGACATCCTCCCTTTATTGCTGATAAAGATGCACATCACCATGAGATTATCTTAATGAGTTTTTAGGTTATTTTGGCCAGCGGATTAAGAATGATGGAGTAGGATTTTGTCCAAGTGGGCCCTTACAGGTTCTTGTATACTGTGTCTTGATAGAAAGCGTATTGTATTACCGGAAAATGATATAGTACCATAAAAATCAAGAACTGTTTCCAGTTGACACATGTATTGGTTTGCTTTGAGGTGGTTCGTTTAACTTATTCTTAAATTATCTTCTGTGCCTCTTGTTTAAAATCATTATTGCTTCAGACTGCTGTTTCATTGTGAAACATGTCATTGTGTTAATTATATTACCTTTTTTAATTATTATTGGTTCTTCTATTTCAGATTATCCTGTTATCCCTTTATAGCCATCTTGATGTCCCGCAAGCGCAATGCCATTGTTGCCATAGGCTTAGTAGCTTTTGCATCAGCAGGATTGGCATTTCCATTTTACATGGCGTAGGTGAACTCGTTGTCTAAATTTAACGGGCCCATTTTCTGCATGTGATTGCTATCTCTGTTTCAATTGTGTTAATCTCGTGTTGTATCCAGGTCCAAGTCATCAAGGAGTCCTGTGATAGATGCATCAAAGGCACTGCCCCCTCAGGCTACTTTTCGAGGCCTTACATCAACACGGGTTCACGTGATGTTGGACCTGATAATCAAACTTACACCAAGAAATAATCCATCAACTCAGTGCAAACTGGCGTGCTATTTATGGGTGCAGCAGATATGCTGATCTATTCTATTCGGTTGCATTTGTGAATTGTATGAAATGAAGATCTAACTGTTCTCATGGTGGATTATGCATGTGTACCTTTTGACCATTTGTTGAGGAATTGCGTTGTTGAAACAGAGAAAAATTGAAACCAAATTCTGGGAAGAATATTTGCATATTCGTTTTCTTTTATTGTTTTTTTGGATGATAGCAGACGTTGTCTTTGTTTGGATTGAAAATTCAAATTGAAATAGTTTGAATATTGTATTTTTCAATACATTAACAAAATGTCACCTGATGAGAAGAACTAGAAGGCAAATCAATCCTAACAAATAAGTGTTTCTCTGTTGTTTTTTGGGTTCATTTTCTTCATCCGGAATTTCATGTCAATTAGTTTTTGTTCTATTTGTTTAAAGAATTTAGAATTTTTGAAGCATTCTTTCTGCCTGATAAACATGCATTGATTATCTTCTTATTTATTGGGTTGTTATAATATTTTGTTACTAATTAGAATACCAAATTAATTGTTTGTAGTGCCCAAAATTTCTTGCAGTTCACTGCACCAGGCCCTGCATGGTGGCAGGTAAGATTCATTTCTTTGCTTAGGATGATTTGTCGAAGTCTGTTGGCGACAAAAATTTACAGTAAAGCATGTAATATTCTCTCTTAGTCCTTGATTGATTCATATTTGTGTCCTCAACTAAGTAACGATTTCTTTCTAACTTTCTGATGATCAGCATGGATTGAACAATTTACTCTCTAGGCCTAAAGCAACAGTATGGAGATGTGAAAATATGAAGAAATATTAATTTGGTTCTGATGATTTTTTACTTTGACATTACTGAAGAGTATGCCAAAGTAAACTGTATTGAAAAATGGAACTCTACACCATTAAAGAATATCAGCCATAGCATTTGTACTGTTGAAAAAACAATGAAAACCTGGTATGGAATAGGTAAATGACATCAGACAGAGTGACGCTTAATTTCTGTGAAACAATGCTCGAATGCTAATGTTTTCGTTTCATTTCAATTTAGAGTTATCTTGGAACATATTTACCTGGCGCATCTTTTTCTTAGTCAAGTTTCTGAATGTCATTGAGGAAACTAAATAGATCTGTGGCTTTCCTCTGTAGAAAATATTTGGACAGTGCCATTGTTATATGCATACTGTATGCTAGCAACTAGCAACATAATGTTATTGAGGAAAAAGCTTTAAGGGAACATTTCTTGAATAAGTTGTCAAAGTGTAACAAACTGAAAGTGTACATGTTATGTTCACCGCAGCTGCATTGCCAAACTGTTAATTAGGAGAATTAGAAGTGAAATGGATCTTATATAAGTTTGTTTTCCTGTTTCATATATTCTGAATTTTTATATGTTATCTTGTTCTGATTGTTGGAACATCTTGAAAAAATTGAAGCATTCTATCTGTGCCATGAATTTGCGGTATGTGTCTTGTTCATGTAACCTTGTTATCTCTTGTGTCATTGTAATTTGTTGTTACCAATTGGAAGAATCAATTATTTATTAACAGATATTAATTAAATAATTAATCATTGGAGCAAGAAATAATTTCAATGTTTCAATCCTTCCAATACAGAGTTCTTAAAGCATTTAATTATCATATTAGGTTGAATTGAGACAATAAACAAAGACGTGTAAGATGATTCGATTATTGAGTCTACTTTCACAAAGGAAAATACCAAATGACCAAATCATGTTAATTGTTCAGCTAATAAAATATCACAAAAATTCACCTATATGTAGCGTAATTCAAAGATCTCGGGCCATTGGGCCATTAGCATTAACGAATGTACCAATGTTTGTACAAAATAATCTTAGACATGTAGAGTAATGAACATGGTCAAATATTAGCAAATTAAATGGACACTAATTAAATAATTGAATCGGTTTTTTTAAGTTGAATTTAGTCGAATTGATCACATGTTCAACTCAGGCAATTAAGATCAAGTTGATAAAAGCAGAGACAGACATTTAAATTAATGAGCATGGCCAAGTATTTAGCCATTCTTGGACTGGATTTACTGTGAATTGGCTAAGACTCGGCTTTTTTTCCCCTACAAACTCACACGTCCAGTAAATAGTGAAAGGTTTGAACTCTTGATCTTAAATTTAAAAGTTTAGGAAGCCATTTATAAGTTAGGGATATATTCACTTCGAGTGGTAATATAAGATAGCTTATTTTATGAAATTAAAATAAATATTTATTTTAATTGATTAAAATTTTTGATTAAATAAAGATCCAACATAAAATAGTAAAATTGTAAAATAAATAATCATATATAAGAGTTATAATAAAATAGTCAAGATTGTAGAAATTATTTTTATTCATTCAAATGAATATTTTAACCTTATATAATTGATTGAATTATTTTCATACTAAGATTATAATTAAAAAATAAATATAATCATTTTAAATAGTAAAACTTACAATTTCTTTGTGGCAAATTTATAATCAATTATTATCGAGGTGGCAAATTTCTTTGTGCACTATTTTTCTTTTGTTCGGAAGTCTTGTAGACCCATAAAAATCATACTAAGATACACTTTACCTGAAACAATACACAAATAAACAGACTGTTAATAAAAAATCATAACAGCAGCATATCTGTATTAGATATATGGATATTATACATAAGGCATTTGCATTGTTTATATCTTTGTATATCCATAATCTATACTATTTTAAATGCATAAATATATTGGCTATGTTTGTTTCCCAATTTTCTACTATTTATTATCATTTAAAAATCTTAACAAACAAATTTTATTTAAATTTAAATTTAAATTCAAAACTTTTTCACTTTTAACTTTTATAACTAATTATAGTTTTTTAATCATTATAACTATTCACAGTAAAATCCACGCATATTATTATAATTTTTATATTTACATTCATTTTTTATTATCTTATCAACCAAGTGTATTTTAACATGATCTAATCATTATTGCATATTAAATATATACATATATATATATATATAATTTTTTTACCTAGCTAAATCTTATAATGCAAACCCAAATTATCTTCCAACTAAAATCACCAAAACCTACCTTTCCACCTTAATAACAAATCAAACATACCCATTGTGTTTGTTTCTTAATTACCAACTATTTATTACTATTTAAAAATCTTACAAATTAAATATTTTACCATACAAATTTTATTTAAAATTTTCCTTCTCTTACTTTTTGTAATTAATTAATAATTTTTTAATCATCGTATCTATTCACCATCAAATAAGCATATATTTCTATAAAATTTTTACTCACATTTATTATTTTGTTACCCTGTAAACATATATACCATTATATCATCTAAGTATCATCACATATTAAATATATATAAAAATAATTTTTCTATCTACCAAAATTTTACAAATTAAGTATAAATTTTCCTCCAACTGAAATTACAAAAATTTTTCTACTCACCTTGTAACAAACCAAACACACCCATTATAAAATTGTATTTAATCATTTAATGTATTGTCTGAAATACCTCTCTAAAGGTGCAATTGCATAGACATTAAGGACATGTTCATTCTACATGATAAGATTAAAGTTATAAGAATTATTTTGAATAATAAGTTAATTATAGAATAGTTTAATGATGTGTTAATTAAATTGGATTATTTATTGTAACTATTTTTGTTTTTTAAAATAACTTTATTTTAAAATTTTTAAAAATCTATATACCTTTTATTTATTACTTATATCTTCTCAGAAATTTATACAGTAATATCTACTATATAATTAAATTTAATATTTATTCGACAAAACTAATTTATTGTAAATTATATTTATTTTTTGTACCTATAAATATCACAAAATTATATTTAGTTTAAAGAGTTATAAAAAAATATTATTCATTATCATATTAAGGGACAAATATATTTTAAAAATAAAATATCGAATGAGCCAATTAAATAAAATTGTTTTATTACCCCTACTAAGATGGATTATTTATCTTAAATTTTAACCATTTAGTACTGGATTCAGATTTTATCATAACCTTTATCCTTTAAGTGAAGAATATATGATTAGTGTGGATAAATTAATTAATCGAACCCAATAATCCTAAATGAACAAGGCATAATAGGTTAATTTTGTAATTTACTACAACATAATCAATATAACTAACTTCCTTTTTAATTTATTCTTTCCTTCTTTATTCCTTTTGTATCCTAACTCCCAATCTATTGCTGGCATAACACACACACACACACACCCATTAATTTGCCTATAATTAGGTGGATATTACTCAAACTTAGGCCTAAACTCAAAAAGGACCTGAAACAATTATTATACAAATCCAAACATAATCCAGACCTATAACCAATGGGTAGCCCTAAATTTTTGTGTCAGATCGATTTTAAGTAGCTAATTTCCCCATTTTAATTCATTAATAAAATGATAAAGAAATAATGAAATTAAAAAAAGAAAAATAATTAAAATTGAGTAATTTGATATATAATGAAAAGATATATAAATAATTAAGGGTACATTAAAAACTGCACATTAGATTATTGAAATAAAGTCTATGGTTATTAGACTCATACCAAACAAAATGTATTTACTTTATACTGCATTTGGGTTTGGGTCAGAATAATATAAATTAGATTTGGATTTGAGTCTGGATCTTATTTGTAATTTATAATTTGAGCATGGATAATACTACCACAAGTCACCCCTTTTTCATTTATTTTTTGGTGCACAGACAACTGGACAAGTGTGCTAAAGCATTGTAGCTGTAGTAACCATCATGGGAACATAAAGTTAGATTATCATAATATTTAATATTATTTCCCTTTTTCTCTCTAACATAACTTAAATTTTGTCTCTTCTTGTATTTTTTATTTTTATTTTTATTTTCTCTTTCTTTCTCTTTCATCTATCTTGTATTCGTTTCTACTTGTTATAATATTATTTTAAATTCTAAAACCTTATATTTTATTATATCATAAGCAATAAAATTATATAAATTATGAACAAGTAATTATGCTCACATATAAATGTGTCATTTTTACTGTCTATGCTATTTATTAAGAGTTTTACCGTTAAGGTGATGGACACTAAGTAAAATTTACATCCATGCCCCTTTTCAATTTGACATGATGAAATTATTTTATATTTTGTTGTTACTTATATTTCTTCTTTTTGTTTTCATTCCTGTTCCCTAATTATATTATTTGTATAAAAATTAATAGTTAAATAAATAATATATACTTAAATAATTATATTTCTTCCTCTCAATCTTTATTTATTTTATTCTGTTCCCTCTATATTAACTTATTTTTTTTCAATCTCCTCACAAATTTAATTTATTCTATTTATATTTTTTAATTTCTTTTTCTCTTATTTTGTAAATTGCCAGATATTTATATTTTAAAAATATTAGTTATATAATTACGTATACGCACCAACTGCACCTCTAATAACTGCTTATATATAAAGTCTTGGCCTCGTACAGTAATTGTTACGGTTTAAAATTTTAATTACCACAATACCCTTTATTTTTTCATTTTTCTTTCTAGTTTCTTTTATTTTCTTGAACTTTATTTTTTATCTCTTCTTTCATTTTTATCTCTAATTTTTTCATTCCATCCTTCTTGTTTCGTCTTCTTTTTTTTTTAAATTTCTTAAATATATTTATGATTTTTATTTTTTTTTATTTTTATTATATTATAAGCATAAGCAATAAACTGATATAAATTTAGTTACGAACGCGCATAAAATGTGGTTTTTTTTTATTAGTTACTATAATTTGTGATGAATTGAGACACGTGGCAGCCGCACGCGCCCGTGATCTGTTTCCCCTTATTAATAATAGTTGGTCACTGTCTCAACGTGATTTTCGGGAATGGATTGGTTTGCATTAGTGGCATGGACAAGCTTGTTTCAATTTTATAAATTATTTATTATTATTTAAAAATTTTATAAAATAAATATCTTATTATATAAAATTATATAAATTTAAATTTAATTTTTTAAAATTTTTTATAACTAACTCTTAATTTTTTAATTATTATACTTAACTATACTTATCTCTATAATTTTTCTATTCATATTTATTTTTTTATTTCTTTATAAACTTATATATTATTATATAATTTAATTATTATTATATATTAAAACTATATTTAGAAGGGATGGTTTAATAATTAATGATGTTTGATAAGAGATGCTGAGGATGATTGTAAGTTTAGAAAGAAGATTTGATGTGACGAAGAATATTATTTATTGAAATTTATTTATTTGTAATATATAAAAAATATAATAATAATTGAATTATGTAATATTATTTAAGAATAATGAATTGTTCATAGAGTATATATATATATATATATATATGTATGAGTGTATGTGTATATAGATATATATATTAATTTGACTGTAAACAAGTTTAATAATTAAAAAATAAATAATTAATTATTTACATAAGAAAAAAATTTAAATTTAAATTTAAATTTGAATCAAAATTTTTGTTTGATTGTAAATTTGAAATAATTTTAAAAATTAAAATATAATATTTCAAATATAGTGTAAATATATATAAAAATAATTTAATTATCTATTCAAATCTTATAAATTAAATATAATTTTTCTTTCTAATCAAGTCAATCTAATTTTCTTCCTAAGTCCAATTCAGCAACAAACGTAACCCATGCAACCACAGTCCAAGACTTTTCCAACAAAAAAGCGGGCCCACAATAGCAAACGACGAAGAGTGGGGAAAAAAATCTCAGGTCGCGGTCTAATCCCCTTCTCTTTCTAATTGTTGGTCTTAATTTTTGCTTCGGCCCCTTGAATCTCCATAGGTCAGCTGGTATGAACGCACGCACATTGGATAGTTCCAGAAAGGGCTATTGCAGCCTTGCACGCAAACCTTCCTTCTTCAGCTATACCCTCTGTCTTTTCAAACCCAAAAAGAAATCTGCTTCGCCATTCCCATTATATACCCATGCAATTCAAATACAAAGTATAAACCAATCAGAAGCATACTATTGTAAAGAGACCTTTATAAAAAAAGTAGTGACAAGTCGCAGGGCTCGTAGTGGGAGTACTGTTTATTGGATTGCCCAAAAAAATGGGAGTTTCAATAGCCTCGACCGGGCCTGTATTCACATCCACCACAAGTAGCACCAGTCTACCCATCGTTTCCCTTTCCCCTCGCTTCAGTTGCAGAGTTCCTTCACCAAAAGGAAGAGGATTTTTCAAGAACCCATTACGTGTAGCTGCTCCCCCGTCCACTCCTGCCACCGACATTTCTGAAGAAGATCAAGAAGGAGTAGATCCTACAATCGATCCTGAAGATTCTGGAGAAATCCCGTCCTCGAAGTTCTCTTGGAGAGATCATTGGTACCCAGTTTCGCTCGTTGAAGATCTTGACCCCCGGTATCCCACTCCGTTTCAGCTTCTGAATCGGGATATTGTTCTGTGGTTCGATAATTCTGCTTCAGAATGGGTTGCTTTTGACGATAAGTGTCCCCACAGGCTTGCGCCCTTATCGGTAATTCCCGTTCCTTTTCAGATGGTGCTAAATCTAACAATTTCCTAGGTTTTTTCATCACTTTCCTGTTTCTTGATTAAACTTCTGAAAATTAATCAATCATTGATGGCGTTGTCATAATACCGTAGGAAGGTAGAATAGACGAGAATGGGCACTTGCAGTGTTCGTATCATGGTTGGTCTTTTGATGGATGCGGATCGTGTACGCGGATCCCTCAGTCAGCATCCGAAGGACCTGAGGCTTGTGCCCTGAAGTCTCCGAAGGCTTGTGCTACGAGGTTACCAACAATGGTTTCACAAGGCCTTCTCTTTGTTTGGCCAGATGACAATGGCTGGGAAAGAGCTCAAGCCACCAAGCCACCAATGTAAAAGCGCATGCAGTCTTTGCTTCGTTATATTCTTTAAATATGTTCTATTTAGTATTCCCAGTTTGACCTTACAGGATTATTTTATTGAATAAATAATGGGGGAGATCTTTGATTTGGATATTGGTTGTAGTTCAGTAATATTTTTTGGTTGGTATTAGAATAATTAACTGTTTCTTTTTTTCTCTTTATGGAAATTATTTAGGTTGCCCGATGACTTTGATAAGCCTGAGTTTTCGTCGGTGACAATCCAACGTGATTTGTACTACGGATATGATACACTCATGGAGAACGTTTCTGATCCTTCCCACATCGAATTTGCACACCACAAGGTAAAATGTGAAGAAATAGTAAGAACTAACTTACTGATATTTTCTTCTCTAATTTGATTCATAATTTGTGGGTCCTGTTCTTTTGCTCCAACTTGAATATATAGCTGCAGGTCGGCAGACAATACAAAGTTACGGTACCTGTACGTGTTAGAGTTTTCTAACCCATTAAAAACTAACAGGTTACTGGCAGAAGAGATAGAGCCAGGCCCTTGCCATTCAAGATGGAATCAAGTGGACCTTGGGGTTTTGCTGGTGCAAATAATGACAATCCAAAAATCACTGCTAAATTTGTCGCACCGTGCTATGTTATGAATAAGTAAGTTAATCAGTGGCAAAACTGATTGATGTCGCATGCTAGATTATTTAACTTGCTTGTTCTTAGGTATAGCAAGCATAGTTTGCACTTCCCTTCATGGCATAGATTGTTGTAGCATGGTTCTAGGATATTATTCTCTGGAAATGCTATTTTGTGGGATATATTTTAGTATATCTGTGAAGTCAATGAAGAGATTGAAGATTGATGGTTATCACAGATCAAGTAAACAACAGTTGTTTGTTGGAGCAGATTGAAGATTAAAGTTCTCATGCAACTTATCCTGTCCAAAACTTGACACCATATTTTGTAGTGTTAGCAAATTTGTATGCCAAGGACCTTTTTTTCTTCGGTTCTGTCATGATTTTCCTTTTCTTTTGTGGGATCAAACCTTCAATCTCTTAATGCTTATAGTATTCTGAGCTTGTAGTTTTCTTATGTAAATCGTTTTTAGCAATGAAATATTTGGCACTACAGTGTCTATGGCATTGAAGTATTTGTTATAGTTTTATAGACGTATAATTCTTCACAAAAACATGAACCTGACTTTCAACATGCTTTGATAATTTCAGGATTGAGATTGACACAAAGCTACCCTTTGTTGGTGACCAAAAATGGGTCATATGGATCTGTTCCTTCAATGTTCCAATGGCACCTGGAAAAACGCGATCCATTGTTTGTAGTGCCCGAAATTTCTTCCAATTCACTATGCCAGGCCCTGCATGGTGGCAGGTAAGACTTATATCTTTGCTCATGAGGATTGTTGAAATCTGATAGTGACAGAGTTTACAATAAAGCATGTGATATTCATTCCTTGATTGATTTTTATTTGTGTCCTCGAATAAGTAATGGTTTCTTTCTTTACAATGATCAACTTGAATTGCATTCGCTATGTTCAATACCACCTAAAAAACCCTTAATACAAGGGTGAGGAGATGTAAAAATTCAAAGAAATATAACACTAATTCTGGTGGTTTTTGCTAAATGATGCGCTGAAGAGTTTTTCAAAGCAAACTATACCGAAACTAGAAGCTGTACAATATTAGCAGTGGCCATAGAGCTATTAGAGGACAATGGGAGCCTTTTGTGGCCATGGACTAGGTAAAGTACAACTAGCAGATTCCATCTATATCCTGTATATATACTATTATATTATTGCTAAAACCCTCAGTTGGTCTTTGATAATTTTTCTAAGTTGTCCTTCATGGTTAATCATCTATACTATGTATTTTGACTCTTATCTTATATGATAACTAACTTTGGTCATCTATACTTTTTAAAATGGCTCTATTGCTCATATGATATTTAATTTCTACTTTTGGTCACACTATTTGATGGCTAATTTTGGTCTTAATATAAATGAAAAAATTAGTTTTTTTCTTTATCCTCTTCATTATTATCATTTTAAGTTGATTTTCTCTTTTTTAATTAACATTTAATTTCTTCTTTGCTCATCTTTTTTATTCCTCTAATTTTTGTCTTTGTATCTTTTTAAAAAATATAAAATTAAGTAGCTTTATTTATTATTAAACTACTAAAAAATGTAATGACTTTATGTTTTATTATAATTGATAAAATTATGTAATTTTTGTATAAATATGCACACACAGAGTAAGTCTTACTAGTTTGGAATATCCAGTGGAGAGGAAGGATGAAAGGGAAAGAAATAGAATCATATGCTCGAGGCCTGGGAGTTTGTTTATGGAAATATATATACTGTTGATGGTACTACAATAAATTCTAGGACTTTTTGCATCATGCTATATGAAATGCTAATAATCACATTAGGAATCTTATGCTTTTCAAAGCACTCCAGGAGGAGACATGTTTACCGTCTACAAGTCAACGCTTGGGACTTTATGGGTGCATGACACTCTAATTTCTCAAATATTGATGTTTTTCATTCAATTCAATTTTGAGTTCTCCAGGGGGGCAGATATATCTTAGACTCAGTCGAGCTTGTGAATATCATTGAGGAAACTAAATATAGCTGTGGTCTTCTCAGAACAATATTATGGATAGTACCTTTCTTTTATGCATTCTGTAGGTTAGTGACGTAACATTATTGATCAAAAAGCTTTGGGTAACATTTCTCAAATTGATTGTCAAAATAAATCAGCAAATACATAGGATTAAAACACCAGCTTCAGTATCTCTTATGGAAGTTCAAGATTGAAGTGCATGAAACAATTATCCGCTGCAGCGATTCTTTCTTATCTTGCATATATTACCATCTGGATATATTGCTTTAGCAGAGGCAAAAAAGGCTATTTTTTATTTACCTGAGCGCTCAAAGACTAAACTCTCTTATACCTAATGTCTTGCTCTTGTTGCTCTATAACACATTATCAGAGTTTTGCATGCTATATATGCTTGCCTTAGTGTTCTATAATGGCACTTTGAGAAGGTCACATTGGATCTTTGGATATGAAGAACATGGGCTGAAAGAATGATAGCTTCTGCCTATCTGAGTTTTTGTGTAGATAATGTGTATATTTTGGGCATTAGAAATTTGCATAAAGTTTTGAAGCAAAGGGCATCCAGATGTCTTGATTTGGCAAAAATAGCAAGCATTCCTTGCATGTTTGGTTTTGATCATAATTTGCGGTTTGAATTTTCTTATAATATAATTGTCCTCGGGGTCCACATGTGATTTTCACAAGTTTCTACTTTGTTGAAATTTCCTCTGTAACATGGGATGAGTGCCTGATTTTCCTTGTAGGACATGTGGAATTAACTTTATTTGTAGGACCTGAGACTATAACATGTTTGTTTGTTGGACGTCTTTCATGCTACCCTCATTTCTTTTTCAATTGGCAATAGGTGATTCCTCGATGGCACGAGCATTGGACTTCAAACAAGGTGTATGATGGAGATATGATAGTACTTCAAGGCCAAGAAAAGATCTTTCTTTCTCAATCGAAGGATGGTTCTGGTGATGTCAACAAACAGTATACAAAAATAACCTTTACACCCACGCAAGCTGATCGCCTTGTCTTGGCCTTCAGGAACTGGTTGAGGCGACATGGAAACAGCCAGCCTGAGTGGTTTGGTAGCACTGACCACCAACCATTGCCATCTACTGTACTATCCAAATGCGAGGTACTAATTTCCTTCATCATCTGTGATTCTGAATATCTAATATGCAATTTTTATGGACAAGTGATACACATACACGGGATGCTAAAGGCAGACATTAACTGAGTTTCTCTAGTTCAAATTCATAATAAAAATTCGGTGAAAACATTCTGTACAACATCAACTAAGCTTCTTAGGGTGATAAAAAAAATAACCTTTACACGCGTGTGGCAGAGTAACTGTACATGAGAATAGATGAAGTTGTTTTACCTAAACTACGCACTTTGATCACTGAATACTTTGGTAAGCATTTCAGAGCTTCAAGCTGTCCAATACCCACATGTTCCTAATCTCTCTCGCTAATTTTGCATTGTGCCTCTCAGATGTTGGATAGGTACGACCAGCACACACTGAAGTGTTCATCGTGTCGGAGTGCTTATACCACATTCCAGACAATGCAGAAGCTCTTGATTGGAGCAGCTGTAGTTTGCGCGGCTACAGCGGGGATCCCTCCCGCCTTGCAACTCAGGATCTTTCTGGGGGCTGTAGCAATCTTGAGCGCCGGCTTGGCTTATGCTCTTAATGAGCTTCAGAAGAACTTTGTGTTCGTTGATTGTGTGCATGCTGACATTGATTAATTTTACTCGAATGTACAAGAAATCAGTGAGTGCCGTACTTCAAAGTACATGTTCCATCTAAGATATGAAACCAGTTTCTTTTGTATAGAGAACTCAATCTTTCAGATAGGTTAAGGATCAAAGTTGAGAGTTTTTCTTTTTATCCAAATTCATTTCCCCTGAATTTTTAACAATGGCTACTGTACATTTATATATAGGAATAGATGCATTCTCAACATTCTTGGTAAAAAATTCGCCGAAAGATGACAGAGGTAGGCCATTTAACTAGTTCAACCACCGAACAAACTACCACAATGCGCATAGCGTGTTGATATTCACTCCATAAAGCCAAAACATCAAGCAGAAGAGATCAATAAAAGAAGGGAAATAAATCAGAACGTTTTCAATTCAGAAGCAAACCCATCAAAATCATAATCTTAGGCTTGCATTAACTTCAACCAAAAGACTCGAGTTCAGGCAACATCTAGCCCTCAGCTAAACGAAGTAACAGACACGTTAGAAATCATAAAAGAAATATATATAAACAAGACTTGCAAACCAAAACGAATTTCATTTGGAAAATGACATGTAGAATAGAAGAGGGCACAACGATTTCCATCAATCAAGCCAACTTTACATCTAACACAAACATCTAACCAGAAAACCACTCATATTTTCCCACAAAACAACCCAGATCCAAATCCAGACGCAGACCCTATGAGCTAGTAAACTTCGTCACGGCCTTAGTCCCCTCCGAGACAGCGTGCTTCGCAAGCTCTCCAGGTAAAACCAACCTGACAGCTGTCTGAATTTCCCTCGAAGTAATGGTTGGCTTCTTATTGTACCTCGCCAACCTCGACGCTTCCTGAGCAAGCTTCTCGAAAATGTCGTTGATGAAGCTGTTCATGATACCCATGGCTTTGCTGGAGACCCCGATGTCAGGGTGCACCTGCTTCAGAACTTTGAAGATATAGATCTTGTAAGTCTCCACGCTTCTCTTCGCCTTCTTCCTTTTCTTATCCCCGGCGGCGGCGCCACCGTCCTTCGGAAGCTTCTTACCGGCTTTGGGCTTCTTCTCCGCTGCCAGCGCCTTTTCGGCCACCGTTGTCTTTTTCTCCTCGGCTGGCCTTTTCTCGGCGGGCTTCTTCTCTGCCTTTGGTGCCATTTTGATTTCTGACGACCGGAAAAGGGAATGGAAATTCGTTTAGCTGTTCAACGCTTTAGAATGCAGAGAGAACAAGGATGGATTGATGCAGGCAAGATGGGGTGAATAAATAGAAGGAAAGATGAGATGGGATGGGATTGGTCGATCCAGGATGACACGGATTTTGCTTCTAGACCGTTGATTAAGTTCTGAATTAATTGTGGAGAACATGGACGGGTATGATTTGGGCAATTTGACTTTTAATCGGGTACGTTGATTTGATTAGTAATCTACGGAGTGGATTGGATTATTGTTACACGGACAAAAAGGGGTGAAAAAAATTTTGGGCACTAGTTCAATTTTTCTCATTGGGCGCGGGATGGTCGGAATTCGGAGATTTTGTTTGAAATTTTTAATCTGTCATTCGGTCAGTCTATTTAAATTTCAATATTCCGTCGTGTTAATTTAATAAAATTTTTATTCAATTTAAATTTAAATTCTCACAATCTTATATATATACTTAATGAATTATTTTTTAATTATTATTCTAATTAGAATGAAATCAATGCACACATGTATATACACATAAACTCAAATTTAAGTATATTTATATTTTAAAAATTAATCATTATCTTTATATATAATCACATTATTCAATTTTTGATATATATTTTATACATACATTCTCAAATGAATCAAAATTTTTATCTTATTAAAATCTTGTAACCATATTCCATCCAATACAATTCACACTAAACATTTCTTTCACCAAAATCCCATTCTCTAATATAGCCATAGATTCCTCACGGAGTGTGTATTTCAAGGATTACATAAAATTCTGGTCAAATATTTAACAATTTTAAAAGATTCCTAAAAATTGTTGCACTCGTTATTGCATTCACTCAATGAATGATGAATTAATTAATAAAGTTTTCACTCAATTTTTGTGTTTAATTGATCCAAATTTCCCTTTGAAGGTTGAATTTTTATCATCCCACTCAGCAAACGTTGGATAGTTCAATTTTAAATATTTAAACAAACAAATACATCAATTTTGATATAACAGTATAGTTATTTTTTCAATAACCAAACAGAACAACTACGCTAAACATTAAAATGCTAAAAAAATATTACACTAAACATATAAATTATAAAATTATAACGTTGAATATACCATCATTAAAAAATTCACACCTCGACAATATTTCAAAATGGTTACATAACATAGCCCATGGTTTTCTTCCGAAGCCATTTTTCGGCTCCAAAGAAAACTTTTCTACTTTAGTGATGTTTGGTTTTTTGTTCTAATTATCCAATTGAACTTCAAGTTATATACTCGAATAGGATCTCATTTCTCATTTTTCATTTCTCTAAGGGCATTGCTAGTACATGAGAAATTTATTCATTCTAGAATAGAGTTCAATTACTATTTCTATATTTATTCTATTTTAATATTCATTTCATTCTTATCTTATTTTATTTATACATACTAACCATGCCTTGATTAATTTTTGAAGATTTGTATACGTTTAAATAACTTTCAAATTTTTTATCAAAACAACTTTTTCTCTCCTTTTTTTCATTACTCTCTCTAGTCTCTTTCTATTTATTCCTGACTCTAATCCTAAGTCTACTCTCTATCCCATTTTTCTCAGTCTTGCCTCCCCCCACGTTTCCCAACATGGCATCCACTATTTCCAACCGAAATTCTCTGGACAGGATAGCTTGCAATTATATGACACTTCTATATTTAAAAATTGATGTTGAGACATTGGATAAGATTTAATATTTAAGAATAAATGGTAAAAGGATATGTGTTATTGAATGACTTCCGTGAGCAAAAGCATGAAGATTATGATTTAATGGGAAAGTAAGGGTTTTATTTGATGTGATAGGTTAATTTGTGTGTTTGTTAAAATGATGCAATTTGGTGGTAAAATAACATATTATTTATTGAGTGGAAGAGATTATTGGTGTGTATTTAATGACATTAGGTGCAAATATTGTCTGGTGTGAGGGTACATGAAAATTTCCTAGTCTTAAAGTTTCAAACTAGTGATATTATCGAGTTGACTTCAAATAACAATTCAAACTTAACAATTGCTTGAGTTCAATTCAATATAATTTTATAAAGTTTGAACTTAATTTCAAATTTGAGCCAAGCGAACAAATTTTGAATTTGAAAAAAAAATCAGAACTCAAATTAAAGTCAATTTGACTAAAAAATTCTCAACTCTAATGAAATCGAATTGAGTAGTTTGATTTATTAATAATTATTTTTTAAATAATGCTTCATTTATACCTTTCTTAGCATGACAATTGAGTACATCTAGTCAATTACTGTGATTGTTGTAAGGAATGTGAGCCACGGAACAAAAGTTGAAGGTCAAAATCCTAAGTGACTATGGTTGAGGTCCTACAAGGGCGATGGGAGTGGGATAAAGCTGTGGAAGTGAAGCTTGAGGCAACAAAAGAAGGAGAGGTAGTGGTGTTGGCTACACTGGCGAAGAAGAATGAAGAGCCTTTTTCCAGTGTCGGGGGCCTTTTTCATAGAAGAGACATTCCATTGATACCATGCTAATCATATAGGAATTGTAGCATGGCAAATGACGGCAGCAAATATGGAGAGTTTTGGTGTTTAAATACTTTGTAAAGTAAACAGACATTTTAAGGATATACTAAGGTTTAAGAGACAAAAAAAATAAAAAACCAGGTTGGGCAAGATTTGGATGGAGTGCAGAAGACACTACAAGATTTAGAATGACTTTTATGAAAAGCTACCCCAAAATATGTTCGGGACATGATCTAGAATGACTTTTTTATTGTTCTAAATACTGCTGTTTTCAGATAATTTGGGACGGTTTTTTTTAAGCCTATTTCATATTTTGGCACGTCTTTTGAAAGTTGTCCCTGAGCTTAGTACTGCAAATCTAAATCATTCTAAAATCTTGGATAACTTTTAAAAAGAGTAATGAAGAATAGTGGTTGAGACAAATTTAGAATGACTTTAGATGAGATCTTCGGGATGACCTTTTTGTAGCACAATTTTGGACATGGCTTTAGCACCATTTTATATGGGATGATTTTGATATGTCTTAGATTAGGATGGTTTTAGCATGATTTACTTTGAAACAAATCTAGAACAACATGTTTGGAGCTACTTTGGGACAATTTATTTTGGCAGGATTTAGGAACACTTTTTGGGGATTAGTATTTTTAATTGTATAATTGTTTCGAGACAACTTTGAAACGCTTATGGATCAGACTTAGCAGAACTTTGAAATGAATTTGAAACGATTTTGTTGTATTTTTTGCAATATTTCAAATTCTCTAAATAGTAGTCATTTTAATATGATATCAAATAAATAAGAGAAACAAGAATGTAACATCCAAGCCACTCAACCACTAAAATTAGATCAACAACTTTATTGGTAATCAATTTTTTTTTTCTTTTTCAGTGAAGGGTTACACAAACCATAGTCAAACATTTACAACAAGAAGTTAGACAAATAAAATATGTAATTAGTCATTCATGTCCTACCTATCCTCGTCTTTTTTAGTGTCGTCATCTGGGGCATACAATCGCCGAATCGGATACAATGGGCCAATCGGATCCTAAGAATGGAGGTCATACATCCTATTGACCCAATTCATAATTTGATCTAATTTTGCTTCATCACACTGCAACCTCTCGTTTACATCCCTCAACTTTTGATCAACCATCTACAATTTTTGCTCTATTAGTTGTGGTTTTTGCTCCATGCCACGTAGCTCCCAAATAGGATAGGAGGTGTATAAACTAGATGTTTAGGAAAATTGCCACTAGCGCTTGGCTTTTAACCCCATACATAATAGTTTTCTCTTCTTCAAATACAAAGAACTAACAGCACCATGTTATTACTGCTAAATCTAGAGGTATTTCCCCCTTGTGAGTGAAGCACGTCTAGATCCTCAATATTTTAGTCATCCTACATTTTTCATTGTCTCCAACATATGTATTTGTTAACCTAACATAAATTTGTAATATGTACAAGCAAAGTCTAAAATGCATATTAGAACATGAAAGAAGTAACTGCCCATTTCTTGGATGCAGTTTCCAAAACTTTGAGTATAACTTCAAGGGAATCAGTGGCCTGCCCGTTGATATCTCCTATGCAATAAAAATAGATGGAAAAATTACAAGAATCAATGGAAAAAAATGAATCCATACAAGTTAGAAATCGGAAGTCATATTGTAAAATTAACTTACCATCTTTTGCTATGTGCAGTAATGGATATGGAACCACCTCAATATCTAGTAGAAATAGAGACGGCTTAAGCTAGTTGGTTAGCTCAAATTTTGTCACAAACAGCTATGTAGGTGTCCTAAGCCCATTGAGCCAACATCTCCTCCCATTTTTTTTGTGAGATCTAGTTAGTCTTTGTTTGGAATGCCCTTGCCCGGTGCAAATGCTTTCTTAAAAATTTTGATACTTTATTCTATTTTTTTTTTCTTTATGGCCATTTTGCTAGCTTCATTCTACATAAATCTCAACTATTGACAATAAGCACATATAAGCACAAGTTTGAGAGAGATATATATCTATTTATAAACAATTTATAAGTAAAATAGCAACATAAATGATTGATAAAACTCATCCATAGTACCTATATCCATTTATAATCCATGAGTAAAAGTAAAAGACATTTGTATCACCTCTCACAATTACTACAACAAAAATTAGGAGTAGTGTTAAAAGAAATATCTTTTCTTACATTCTCATATATTGTGTTACTAAATTATAAGTTTGAGAATATTGTGTTTCTTATGTTATAAGATTAATATTGATTTGTTTCCTTTTCTATGAGATTAGTATTTATGTTAACTTTAAACGTAAATTTGGAAAATGCTATAATACTTTTCTAGTCTCCACAACTACTGTTTTATTTGCTCTTCTAATTCTTTTCTATCAGTACGTATTTGAACTTTTGAAATATTAAATTCATTTAAATCATATTTAATTGAGAATAAATTTATTTTTCTTATTAAAATTCAATCATATTTTGAAGAAATGCGAACTATTTGAAGGGGTGTTGATTATTTTAAACAAAAATGAATATATCCATACTAGTGTGATCAAACATAGTACAAAATATATTTATTATATTTATTCAAATACACACTTGTGTGTATGTACTTCTACAAATGTTTAGTTTAGTTTCACTTCATTCAATCAGGCACACCTCTAGAACTATAGATCATTTACATGGACCAGGATGTCATGAATTATGACTCCCCTTCCCAGGAAGCAGTGGAGTATCAAGCTTCAGCAGCAACAGCAACAATATGGTCCTCATTACCCTCGGAGGGTTTAAAAAGGAAGGGCTGTCAAGAATGGGATTAGAAAAACTATCATATTGGCAACTGCTTCGAGGTTCTTGCTCTTGTCATTGTCATCGTAGTCAGTAGAGTTTGGCATAGTAAAAGATGAGTTGCAACACACTCTGGATGAACTTAAGACTACAAAAGGAGAGCTAAAAGACTATAAAAAGGAGTTGAAAAAGACACAATCCAAGATCGATCTCATGAATGCTATTAATGATAAGTTTGGCATCTTTTTAGATTTCCACAATGACGATGACGATACTAGCACGGACGAAAGGCTTGACACTGAAGAGTAAGTTCTATTTTTCCATGGCCTCTTATTTTGAATGATTATTGTAACAAAACTAATACAAACATAAAAATTTTTTGGATTTCTATTTAATGTAATATACCTTCCTCAAATTATTAGTTGTTGTAATTTTTGACACTCCTAGGTGGATTTGTAAACGCGTCTTTATAACAATATTCCAAAAATAGGAAAAAATTTGTTAGAAAAATAAAAAACCATCTTAGATCCGTCTCTAATTTGTCACAGATCTATCCCTAAGTTATACCAAAAGCAGGTCATTGCCATCGCAAATGCCATCCCAAATTTGATCATCTCAAATCTTTGGTAAAAACGATAATCCTAAAATCGTGCCAAAAGTTACAATTTCAAATTCACCCCTATGTTGTCCATTGCAAATCAATTCCAAAAAATACCATCCCAAAGTATCTCTAATTATAACGTCTCAAGTCCATCTCAAAATTGGAGATGATCTATGTTGACTGTCGCAAATTTCTGCAATGGTTTTTAAAAACTGTTTCAAAATTTGAAATAGCTACATACAACTGTCACAAAAATCTAAGATAAGTTTTCCATTACAATTTTAGTAGTGATGTACCTAGATTCTTCAACAAAACTATCCTCACATCTATGTATAAATGGATTCAAACAATTTTCTACTAGGAAGTGATCCATCGATGCCAACTAAACCAACATGGTTATGAATATATTGCTCAAAACCGATTGCATATCAAGCAGCGACTCATAATAATTTTCTAAAAACATGTCATGGCACAAGATCAACACATTGCGTTAAAATTTACATCAAATGGAAATGAAAATCGAACAGTTATCTGAAAATGTCATCAATTTTCATATCTGGCGCACTTGGGACCTATACACGGATAGCATACCTAGCCTCCAATATTCTCCGTCTTAGTCGATGCATTAATCGCCGGCGTGTGGCCAACGAACAAGGCGACATGTCCCATGAGCTTGTCCTTTCGCGAAAATGAGGTGCCACACGAGCACTGCCACCTGAGCTCGCCACAGTGCTTCTCGTGACTCCGCAAATCCGACAGGACCGAGAACTTCTTTCCGTTGCACCGCTTGCACACGTACATTTTGGGGCAGTGACTCCTCTTGTAGTGATTCTTCACGCATATCATGGACTTGAGGGGCTGGAATTTGGCGTGCTTCTTGTTCCACCTGCACCCTTCGTGGGGGCACGAGTATTTCCTTGGCCGCAGTAAGGCGATTTCGCCATTTGTGTTGGTGAAATTTTTCAAGGGGCTGCTGAGGGCTGCGCTGGACTTGTACTCATCCCCGTGAGCCCTCATGTGCATTCGCCGATTCGCGTCGCGCTTGAACCCCTTGCCGCATACTTGGCAGTAGTGCGTGTACTTGGCCAGCAAAGAAGCAGCATCCAGTTCAATAATGTCTTGATTATTATTGGGACCAAACCCTAGAGAATATATTTCCTCATCATTGGTTTCTATTTTCTGGGCCAACTGATCCCTGACAGTGCCTTCGTCAGTCGGACTACCGTCGTGAGTATTAATGTTACTGTTACCATCATCTGCGTTCCAAATCTTGCGGCTGTCAGTACCATACCATTGACGATCGAGTGTTTCGTGATGATTACCGTAGAGGGTTGCTGCCGTCCCGTCCTCCACCGTTGGAAGGCCACCAGATTGGACCAGGGCTCGGCCGGCCCCGTCGGCTATTCCGTTCTCCCCGTGGTGGTTCAGTCGGGCAACGTTGTTGGTGGCGGACGATGGCGCCCCGATGGCCAACTGTTGGCAAGCGAACATCGTGGTTGACGCCGTAACAACGATTTCTTGAATCAAGGTGCCCATGGTGGTTACGGCCACGGCCATAGACTCGGGCGGATCAGGGGACAAAAGGATGCTAGTAGCCATTGAGTGTGCCTGGAGGACTTTGTCCTTAAGCAGTGCTAAACTGTAAAGAAAAGAGGTAGAGCTTGTGTGAGGAATGGCAGGACTTGGTTCAAGACATGAAGAAATTACTTCATCAGAATGGAAATATATTGGTGTCCCTTGTGGCCCATTAGGGTGATATGGGGTGGCCCCTGTGATCATCGTGCGTGGAGGACAAAGGAAAGTTTCTTGAATTGCCAACCCTATCTGCCTCCAAAAGTGCCTCCCCTTTCTCTAATGTTCTAATTTCTTCCTAGATTTGTCTGAAATCGTGTCTTCCCCCCACGGGAACCTGCAGTTTATAGATGTGGTGTAAGAGAGAGAGGCTTGACCAGAGGTGAAAAGGGCTGCTTTGGGTCATCGATTTGACGTCGCAACAAACCAGAGAAGGGGGGACCGGGGACAGACGATTCCACCGTATGCTGGTGCACCTGTCAGTGAATGAGTTTAACGAGACGCTTCTCTGTACATAAATATTGTCGTTACTTGAAGATTAGCTCTCAGTGCACAAACACCGCGTTCCGGGAGATGAGTTCTCGAGGTGGGCAAGTCAACCTTTGAGCTTCAACTCATCACCACTTGAGACCTCCCTCAAGTGCCACCTATGCCAAATGCAGGAAAAGATAGAGCTTTTGCACGCTAGGGATTGACGTAAATAATGTGCAAACACATTGTTTAATTTCATGAGTTTATTATATCAAGATGAGGTCGCTAACATTTAATTAATAGTATTATTCAAACCTGCTTTTGCTCATTTGATTTTGTGCCATGCGTGAGTGTTTGTTTCAAATTTATTTATTTATTTATTTTTGTGGTTTGTCGATAGAAACAATTATTAGATTGTTGATTGCTATTATTTTAATATTTGATGTTATGATGTGATAATGTAATTATTGTTTATATGGGAAAAGATATATATAAAAAGGAACCACCACCATATATGAAATAGGCGATGAGTTTTCGAATTTCAAGAGGGTAGTCGTGACGCAAAACATCTCGTGACTTCAAAAGCAAATAATTTTAATTAAAGAGAATATTAAATTCGACAAAATAAGCTTGACTCAGTTCTCATATATAGTTATTAACATATTAGCAATCCTGTGGATTCTAACATGATATATGCATAGAAGTAGTAGTAGTAATATGACGACAACATTAAGAAGAAATATTATGCACGTACATAATTATATAAATTATTACTAAAAAAAAACACACACACACACACACACATATATTATCATATAAATTTTAGCAATCCTATATAATATGAATATTAGAAATAGCATTTGTAGGAATATAAAAACAACGAGAAGACTTGCATAATTCTATAAATTAATATAAATAATATATATATATATGTGTATAAATATATAAATTTTATATCATTTATAGAATGAGAGAGAAAAAATTTGAGAAAATATAGAAAGTGAGAAAGATAGAGTAAATATAAGTTAGAAGAATAGAATGAATGAAAATTTTATAATGAATTAAGTAAAAATTAAAAAAAAAAAAGAACTTATTTTCTAAGGGTCGTCAAAGTTTGATTTTGTTACGTATTATTATCTTAAGATGAGGTCACCAACATTTCATTAATCGTGCTATTTGAACCTGCTTTTGTTGGTTTAATTTTGAAGCATGCGCGAGTAATGTGTCTTTGTCCTTGGTTTGTTGATAGAAAAATGTATATTACTTTGTTGATTGCTAATATTTTAAAGTGATGATGCAATTATTATTTCTCCTTATATATGCATATATATTTATATATACCCCACCACACCAGGCATGAAATAGGCTTTGGTTTTCTCAAATTTGAAGAGGGCCAGTAGTGGCATAAAACATCGGCCCTTTAATGACCTAAAAACTGTTAATATACTAATGGTCAAAAGTATATTGCACGTTTCACACACATATATGAACAAACATAATAAATATAACAATTGAAAATATAGTGGTGATGTTACATTCACAATTGTAATACAACAAACTACTTTATGGAGTTCTACAACAAAACAATCACATATGCAAGCGCACGCATGCGGGCACACGCACACACACTAATAATAACAATATAAATATAGAACACTAAAATTTATGAACGCAGTTTAGAGATGCATTCTTACGTCCTTAGACACCAACCTAAAACCACTTTACTATAATAAATAAAATATAGTAAAATAACAAGGTAAACAACCTCTCAACACTTATACAAACCCAATCATCTTCCCCAAGGTTGCATACAGTTGGTAACACAAAAACACCCTTATTTTGTACTTAACATATTTATTCATAGACCTAATATCCATTCACACAGTTGATTTACGTTGTTGAGACACTTCAAATTTCACAAAGATAATAATGGTGTTCAAGAGGACTAGCACTCTTATGGCTAGAGATTCTAAGACTTCTCTACTTATTCTATATGTCCAGAATACTGTGGTATTTATATTTAGTGGATGGAAGTGTTTAAGTTAATCCAAAATATTATGGATAAACATTTTCTCCTACAAAGTTGGATATCCTAAGTCTCCTACTAATGTTGCAACATTGGTTGCAATAAATGAGTATAGTCTGAAAATAAGTATATTTTTTTGATGCGTATCATTTTGTCATCTGGACCAATCATATTTCAAGATATCATAAATTTATCTGATCACTAGATTCTTCTACAAATCCCACTCATGCTGAAATTCTTTTAATGTTTCAAATCCATTTAAGTTGATTAATCAAATCCAATTAAATCATTATCATCAAATAAAAGTCCAAGTTAATTTGGTTATTATTAAGGGATAAGGTTGTGCTATAAATGTGACAATAATAATTTTGCAAACCACAATAAAAAAAAATTGATTAATTAAAAGTAAAAGTGAAAAGAGAAAAACTCGCAAATTGCAACAAGACTCAATCATCAAAATAACTTGACAAATATACAAGTCTTTTAGCATTTTACGCTTGTAAATTTCCATCAATGAGAGTAATCAAACTCTTTTTTTTCTTGCACCTCCCTTATTCGTAAAATCAAACGGTCTATCCCTCATTTTACAATTATTAATTCCTTTTCATGTAACAAGTTAAAGAAGAATGTTGGTTCACCTGCACGAGAGGAAAGATGTGTTAGGTTAATCCAATTAGAACTGATAGATTTACACTCTAGCGTACGCGTGAGTTAGGCTCAGCTCAACTATGTACGGACGACTAAAAAATGGCTTGAACGTTCTAAATCTTTAATACTTTCTCTAAACGTCTATTGTTGTGTGACTTACAAATACAAATTTCTCTTGATTTGGAGAACACAGTGAAAACATTCTCTCCTTTTGTTCTACTTACAACTTCATTCAATATTGCCAAACCCGATTGTCTTCTTTATTACTCATAAGGATAACACTATCCACACAACTCAATGGACCTTCTAGTTCCCAACAACCTAGAGTTGAAAGGCATTTAAGAGACAATATATGGCTAATTTGTTGTTCCACTGGGAAGCATGTATATACTCACGAACACAACTAACAGCAAACAAAAATGAACAAAATAAAATAACATTAGATTTGTTTGATTTCAGTTTTGTTAAAAAATATATCTACACACTATAATAATTATATTTTTAAAATTTCCATAATTTTCTCTCTTAAAAAATACTTAAAAATACGTACTAAATTCGGTAAACGTAGTTATTGTTATCATATATATTGGATGGACTAAATATAACTTTGAAGAATTGACACGTAGAGAAGATGGAGCTAACCTACAACCAATGTTTTTTGAACTTGGATTAGACCAACTGGTTCGACATCGAGAATGGAAATAGGAAATAAAGAAAGAGAAAAAGAAAAATAGAAATAATGTAGTAAATTGAAAATACCAAAAAAAAAGAAGAAAGAACGGAAATGCATAAATGGAAAATTTAATTCCATTACAATTATTTTAATGCATATTTTATTATTATTTTTGTCTTCTTATACGATTAATAAATTAGTATATACATAATGAGTATGTTATTTATTAACTAATAAATTAATTATTATAAATTTAATTTTTAATAATAAATTATCAAATATTTTTATTTTATTCAAGTAATGTCATTACCATGATTTGTATACTAATTATTTATGCAATTCTAAATTATTCTCAATATTTTTTGTATTTTTTATTTAAATAATATACGCGCACGTGTGTGTGTGTATTGTAAGATGGGGCTTGGGTTGATTGGTTTTTTAAATAAATTGAACTAATTAGACCAGTGATTTAAGAAATTAGTACATTGTTTAATTTTATCACTTGTCCGTTTTTGAAAGCATTATCTGCAACTACAGTGCTTCTTGAATCAAACCACTATAAATGAAGTAAGCATGATAAATCAAAATGTAAATGACTAACATAAACACGATTATCAGTACTATGGCATAAAAACCCCAACAAATTCTTTTTAGCTCTAGTTATGCATAAAATTACGCGCTCATCCATCGAGAAAAAGGAAGTGATCACAATAAGATTAATTAGTTCTCTAAATAAATGGACTAAAATTTGTCTTTCGACCGTTAAATAAACTCTCGTCAACGTGATGAATAATAAAAATGGAAAAAAAAAAAAAACAAAAGGTCACTAAATCATCTATTTAAACACACTGAATCAGCCGTGGACACAACAACTTTAACCTCAAGGAAACACCTTCTAGATTAGCATTCTTAGTGTCTAGGATCTCTTTATTGTGTCCAAAATTTCGACAATTCAAAAATCAACGATTGAAGATTAGGTGGAACCTTCCAAGGATGAACGAGGAAAGAATTGGCAGAGTTGGTAATGACAGTAATTGAACAAAGCAAAGACAGATATAACCTAGACGAGGAAAAGAGTGGCTCGACAAAGTAGAGGACGTAGTAATTGTGGACAATGACTTTGGCGCATTTACGTGGAAATGGCTGTGAATGTGTCTACCTGCATTCGGTAACTTTTCAATTGAATTACAACATATTCTCACAGTGTTTCATACAATTATGTCCATTGTTCTACAAGAGTCCCAGAAAAACAGTAGTTAGAAAATTAAGAGTTAATTTGTAATTGTACTTTTTACTGTCAAAGTAGCCATAATAAACGCTATAGAATCATAATTATGTTAAAAATCAACTGTGCGCGCACACACATACAGTCAGAAGAAAATTTTTTAAATGATTTAGTGCAAAGATGGTACGTTCACCTTACTTTATAAGATTAAAATCTATAATTATTTTAAAAGATAAATTAATCTTAAGATATTTTAATATTATGTTTATTAATATAGATTAATATATAGGATAAGTTAATGATGTGTTTACTAAGTTAGATGGTTTAATGTGACTATTATCATTTTTCTAAAATACCCTTACTTCATAAACTTTTTAAAACTATGTATTTTTTATTTATTACTTACACCTCATTACACATAGGAATGTTATAATATCTACTATACAATTTTATTTTATATTCATCTAACAAAACTAAATTATTATAAATTATAGTTAATTATTTCCACACTTATTAACATAAAAATTATACTTAATTTTAAATGTTGTAAAAATATTAGTGGTAATCATCGTAAAGAATTATAAAAAAAAATTTTAAAAATTCATTAGTTACAAACAAGTAGAGCTCTAGCTGAAATTCTAAATTATAAAATTAACTTGTATCTTTTAATTTCAAAAACATGAATACATTTGCACCTTAATTCTGCATAAATTAAAGATAAGTGTACAAGTTATATCATGAAAAAAAAAAACTATTATAATATAATCTTTTTGGCATGGAATTAAGCTTTTTGAATTTAGTAAGTTCTTTTGAATTTCTCTATAATTTTTATTTAAATAGTTGCAATTCTTCATAATTTGAGATTATTTGATAGTTGCTACTTTGAAATAGTGGCACAAAATCACTATCCTCTTCACACAAAAGATTATATATTTCATTAATGCAAAAATCTCTAAACACGCAAACCTAAACACATACACTTGCAACTTCAGATGGCAATTAAAAGTCACAAAATGTCATCATGTAATAAATGCCCAAATAGATCTAACAAATTGCTCTATATACCTAGCTTCATTATGTAAAAGGATATTGTTGTAAAAAATTTGACAACCAATACAAGAATTCATCTACAAAAGTATCATGTATCTAACTACTTTTAGTGTCTGTAGTGAGCATAAATATCATGTACCCAAAAGGACAATATATCTAGAAATTATAGAAACTTGTTAAATCTCTTCCATAAGAATCATTCTAACCATTTTAGTTTTCTCTTTATCTGGAAAATTAAAAAAAAAAAAAAGATCCAAGTCTTTGTGATTGTTGACAATGCTTTGCAACTAAAATTTTGTCACCACATCATAAACTATCTTTTTGTACTAAAAGTATCATATTTATATCTTATTCTTTATGCAATTTCCTCCAATCTTGCGTTAGTTTTGTAACAATAGTTCGCCGTCATATAAAAAAAAAAGATTATCACTTGACACAATAGACTTCCTCTTCTTAGATGAGTTACTTCTTCTAGATTTGTTTCTTAGTGGTTTACATTTAAACAATTTTTTATTTTCTCTATTAGCATCAAACATATCAATACCAAGAATACAGATATTTTTAGTTTCTTTCTCTCTTTCTTTGTTAAACAATTCTTGCACCACACTACTAAAGTTTTGGGCATATTCTCTAACTACGTTATCCTTTCCAAATATTTCAATTCATGCTTTGAAGAGTGGAGAGGGCTAAGCGCATTCCTCTATGAAAATATAAATTTTCAGATTATCAACAAACATATTACCTGGTTAGTTGACTGACTTGAGATGAACATATAGATAAAAATGGACTACATAAAAAGTTTAACTCAGAAAGCTTGATTTGATGATACTTACCTTGATTTACTTTTCTCATATGTTATCATTGGCATAAATCATGTTTGAACTATTATTCTATTCAAACCCTGATTTAGATAATATTGTCATTAGTGATCCATGATTTTTTTTTTCCAAACATAAATTTGGGAGTTAACGTGGTGCTTAGTTCAAAGGTCAGCACCAGGAAAACTCTCAAGCATTTTTTACTCCAGCAACCTTAGGTATCCTCTCTTGAAGCCATTATCATACTTTTATCATTTAGCAATTATATCTTTTAATGCCTTAGTTAGAACTTATTCTTCTTTAAGTGACCATATTCTCTAACTTTGACCAAAATTTCACCCACTTTCATTAGATTTGTCAATTGAACCTTCCATCTCCATCAAGCTTATACATGTAAAATTAAAAATAATGAACTTTTTAACCATTAAAAGTGTGCAAGTTAACCAAAATAATGTTCATAATTAAAGAAAATAAAATAACAACAATGAATTTAAACATATCACACTGCAACAATTCATTATAAGTATAAAGTCCAGCATAAACAAAAGAAGCAATATTTAAAATTCATCAATGTCAAAGTCCAACCAATCATATATCATCAATAAGCTTCACATCAATGAGCAATTAATTTCAAATCTTTATAAGAAATGAATAGAATTTCACTAAGATCAGTAAAGTCACGATATCATTTTCATATTACTAAATTATTTATAAATGTGTCATACTATTTAAGTGCAACTAATGCCCTATACTAGTTTAGGATATCACCATTGATCATACATTGACCTTGCCAAATTATTTTTCCATGTTGACTATTGTTGAGCTAACTCAACAATTTCAACGAACTCATTATTTACCTCATCACTAGTTCTAGTAGCTTTAGGAATCTTATTTTTCATAAGGTCTCAAGGTACATTAGAGCGGATGTAGTTATGAAGTAAACAACATACTATAAAATCTTGTTTTGACCCTTCATGAGATAATATGAGTTACTTTTTAAGAACTTACCACTATGTCTCCAATAATCTAAAAGGCCTTTTATCACATTACAAGTTTTTGAATGCTTCATATTGAAGAACTCCTTAAGATTTTGAGGAGTAAATGCTTCATTATCCCATTCATTCAAATAATATCTAACCCCTCGATATAGGGTTAGAAGACCATCTCTATTTGTATAGTCATTATCATATAAGTAATAATTTCTTGAAACAATAGATTATAACCTTTATCAATATAATATTTTATAGACAACTATAGAAAATGAACAAATTTGGTAATTTTACATGAGTTAAAATACCTCTAGGAATCCTCAATCTATTTTCTCTAGTTATTACATCTCATAAAACTCTACTATCTACTACCATTCCTTCCTAACTAGTGAAAACATAGACAAAAGTCAAATTTCTATCACAAACTTCAAGTAGGTTAAATGCAATTTCCCCTTTCCTTGATCGACATCTTGCTTTTTCACATTTGCAGCCCTTACCTTAATATTTCTCATTTAATACACCTAAGCATCCCTACAACGAAAAAATTAACTGTTAGATTCGAAAATGCTAATCATATATAACCTAGTTATTCACATTTACACATTTTTATAGAGAAGAGAAGTTGTATTATCTTAAAATATTTTCACCTGTCATTAGTGCGATCCTCATTGCCAACTATGGGTTAACAAGCAACAAAGGAAGAAGCTTCAATACTGTATTCAAAATACCATTAAAGTGCATGCTGATGTTCAACTTGATTGTTTGAAATCATATATCACAATTTGATTCTTCTTGTGGTGAGCCGGTACAAATAAAAATGTTGCTACTTGTTCATGATTTTTAATAGGTGCAAGATCTAATAAGAAACATAACCTACCAAATGCATTTCTGTCCGTTTTCAAGTTGTTGATACAATCTATATAGCTAATGTCAAAAAGATTTCTCATATTTTTTTTACTTGATATGAGATTTTCTCTACCAAACTATATGGTTTGAAGCCTTGTGTCACATTCGAGAATGTCGATTCTTGTGTATCGAATAACTATGGCAAAGTAAATTAAAAAAGGTAATACTATCAAACATAATCTCTTAAAGAATGAGCAAAATCTCATCTTTAGTTGCATCATGATCCATGTGAGATAGCACTGCAATTACGGTTTTGAAGAACAACAATCCTAAGAGTGTATTTGATACATGCATATTAAAAATTCACAAATAAATTATGAAATGAGATAAATTATGAATATTCAAATTTATGAAAAGAATAAGAAAAAGACACCATAAATCAAACAAAAAAAAAAACTTCTAACCATATGTTAGATAATAAATTTGGATTTGAGTTAGTTGACTAAAATTATAGGTAATTAAAACAAATGTATGCAAATACATAAAATGGTTTTAGTTTGCTGCATTTTGCACATGAAATATGGTAGGTCCTAATTCATCACAAAAGATAAGTAGCCAAAACTTGATTGTGACATCTATTTGGATTGAATCTACGACGCCAATTCAACTAAGGTGTAATATTCCATCCATTTTGAGCATATGAAAGAACAAAAATGCATGAGAAAGGGAATGCAAATTCTCTGCTGCTTAATAGTAGATTACTGGGCTTCAAGTTTTTCCTCTCAACTGGTACTTCATCTGAGTAATTCAAGTCTTACTCTGTCCTATTTAGCCATATAGAACTCTTGCACAAATCATTTCAATTCATAATAAACTAAAGCAAGTCTCATTCTCTCTCCATGCCAACAATAAAGACATGCGTACTTGCTAACGAAGGTGTCTTATTCATCAGTCCAAAGAAACCACCACCTTTAATGCATGAAACTAGACTAATGTCACATATAACATATGATGAACAGCTTGGATGAACATGTATCCTTATGTTCCTGGGAAGGATAACATGTCCACATGTGAGCATCAAACTATACTATAGTTACCCAAGCAAAATTACAACAAAAACAAAACTTGTGTATGCCAAGATAGGAGTTGTGAGGGAAATAAAGATAAAGAAAGCAAGAAGGCAACCAATAAATAATTGATACAAAGACATCCTACAAATATTCATCACAAACAGTTGTTTTCACACAATGATACAAGTGCATGAGAACCATTTGCGTAAGTTCACTGAAATGTTGGTACATTTCATCATCACTAACATTAATTTCAGGTGCATCACAAAACCAGATCCGGTTCTCATCAAAACCGGACAAGTAAAGAGCAACTGCGTCAACAAAAAACTTAATTCGAATACAGTACGCTTGCTTTCACCTAACTAAAAAACCAATCTATGCGCTTGCTTTCACCAAACTAACAACAAACAATACAAAACAATTTGAGGCCTAATGAATTGGGAAAAAATGCAATTTTTGTCCCGTATATACACGTGACGCACTAATTTGGGGTTTTCTAATGACATATTACATGTTGTTAAGGAAGATGTTAGGTGGAATGATGACATGTAAAAAAATACCACTTAAATGTCTGAAGTGTAAAAAGTTAAGACATTTTTGTTAGTTGCAAAAATTAAAGGATATAATTGTCAAATAGCTATATATATAAAATGAAAATTGTAATTCTTTTTTTACATGTTCGAAGTTTAAGTAGTGTTTTTTTACGCATCATTATTTCATCTAGCATCTCCTACTAGCATGTCTAAAGGCGTCTAAAACCCCAAATTGAGCCGTCACTTGCATGGGGTGTGAGTTTTTGCGACATAAATAGGCACATTATTTTGAAATTGCCAAAAAATTTTGAAATATGAAGACATTTTTGCTAAATTGAAAAATTAAAAGACAATTTTGTCTAATGGGTATAGTTACATGACAAAATTGTAATTTTTTCCAATGAATTGCACTTTTGACAAAATATCAAGCAAAAAATACAAGATTCCTAAACCAATGATTAAGAAAGGACAATCGTGTGCATATTATGTGAGATATATGGAGATTTTCACTTGTAACTATAGTTGAAATCAATAGATAATTCAGATTGAAATTGAATCCCACTTCGTCTTCAATATATGCCTTAAACTTGCCATAAATCCGTCATCCTCCATCTTGACCTCAAACTCTCCTCTTAAAATACTTCTCCACAAAATTTCACTCCAAAATAATCTCCATCACGCCATCTTACTAAATTCAAAGTTTTTGGAGATAGAAAGGCGGTAAAAAGATATGGATTTGAGGTCAAAATGGTTCGAAGCTTCTCGGATTTCAAAGAGAACGATCGTGAATTCTGGAGAAATAAGAAGTCAAAGGATTATTAATTGAATTAAAAACAAAAGGGTAAAAATGTCTTTAAAATAAAAAAGTAAATGGGCCACTTAATTGGGTTGTTTTATCAGACCTATCCTGCTGAATAATTTATCTACGTTTTTGACAAAATAAATTAGCGTTGTGTTTTTATCATGAATCCTTATTATTGTAAAAAAATATGGGATTATTGAGGGAACAAGACCAGAGTGTCTTAAATTCAACACAATGACTTGGGAAATCGCTCATTGTGAAAATTTAAAGGATTTGAATTATGTTGAAAGAAAAAAAAGTAAGCAATCAATACAAGTTCAGTTTATTTCGTTATCCTTTTAAAATTGTTAACTTCACACACTCCAATTCATATACCATATAATATAATTAAATTATTGGGGACCTTATAGTTGCATAGCTTGAACATATTAAAAATCCCCACAAAATCACAACAAAGAAGACGATGATGCCTAGTGATTTGGGCATATTCAAATGTGGCACGCACATAAAATTTAAAATACAATTTATTAGTTATATACATAAAATTGTGCTTATTATATAAACGTTTGGAATTGCATACATGCATATTTTGTTTTATAATTTATAATCTAACAAAAATCATCCATCTTAAATATAATAAATTATATCATCTTGTTTATGATGATAAAATACAAATTCTTATATTTTAAAATGTGTTAAAAATTTTATATAAAAAGAGAAAAAAAATTCAATTTTAAATAGAAAATTAAATAATGAGAAGTTAATTAAAAGAAATTTAATTGAAAATGATAAAAATAAAAAATTGAAAAAAGTAAAAAATAAATATAATAGAGAAATTTTTAGTCTTTGTACTTTAAGTATCAAAAAGTAGTTAACCACAATAAACTGTATACATTTATACTTGATATTATTTATTAGCATAAAAATTTTAAAAAATTCTATTAAAATGTCAAAATATAAATGATATATCGATGGTCATGTTTGCATTAACTGATAAGATGAAATTAATTCTGTTGTATAGGTCAATCAAATGTTCTTTTTGGATGATTAAAGTTGTTGACATGTTAAAAAGCTCAATATAAAATTATAAAATTGTAGAATAATTAATCTTATTTATAAGTTACGATAAGATAATGAAAGTGTTAAGATTTTTTATATATCATTTAAAAGATTATTTTAATCTTATGTTGATAATTGAATTATTTGCCTACTAAGGCCACAATAGAAAAATAAATATGATCACTTTAGATAGCCATGCTTATTAAACATGCTTGTAAAGGATTTATTTGTTTATTCATACGCATTTTTATCATTCAAAAAAATTTCAGAAATTACAATCCCGAAGATGTCCATTGAGGATTTTGCTGGTGTGGACTAGCCATAATATTGAGTCCATAGCACCTTCACCCCTACCACGGCTGTCTGTCTGTACATGGCTACGTTGTTTGAAGTGGAAGCACACTGAGAAAACTCACTGCGATTAAGGATGTTGGCTAAGAAAACCGACTTTCATTGTCCTAAAACAAGTCTTATCCCTTTGCTATTAAGTTGTTAGAAGTAGTGTTGAAAACTCCAACTTAGTTTTGGTATTTTGCTGGAAATAATGTTGAAAATTTCGATGAGTTATGGTGTGTTCCATCAATCAATAAAATTGTTTTGTTACTCAATTTAATTCGCTTGGGCTTGCCAACATTGGGCATTAGAGCTTAAGTCATCGACATGACTTCAAGTTCAAGAGCACAAACAAGTACAACAACTTCAACACATGCAAACAACAATTTTCAAGTTCGATGTAAAAACAATTTTTGCCATATGACCAAAAAAAAAAAAAAAAAAGAGCACAAATGCTATTAGTTGCCCAGTATGAGCAAAATATTTTTATTATATTTTCACTAAAATCCAAAGACTGTGTTTGTGTTCACACTATTTATTATTCACCGTCACTTAAAAACCTTACAAATTAATCATCTTTCTATATAAATTTTATTCAAATTCAAATTTAAAATTTTCTCTCCTTATTTTTTATAACTAACTAATATTTTTCAATTATTATACATATTAACAATCAAATCAATCCATATTCTTATAATTTTCCTATTAACATTCTTTTTTTTTATTACCTATAAACTTATATACTATTATATTATCTAAATTATTACATATTAAATATATATAAAAATAATTTTTCTACCCTCCCAAAATCTTCACCTCATCTTAATTAGTAAACAAACCTAGCCCAAACAACGGATAGATATTTTGCCAATCTTGCTGGTGTGTCATTATCGGCTTATTCACTTTAAGTAGAAGTCTAGTATCATGAAATTCTTAGCCCACCACGGCTATAACAAAATATGTAAAAAGGACTAGTGGCTTGGCAATCCTACGGCCTACAACCACAGACAAGTTTTTACAAAGCAGTAGAGTTCGGAATCGATAAATCGATTTTGGCCCCATAAATTTAAAGAAAAAACAAAATTTAACTTTTTTTTTTTTGAAAAAATAAAATAGAATTTCTGTTTTTTTATTTCCAAATTTTCTTACAGTTATTAACTCTTCAATAAATTAGAATGTATAATTGCTTATTTTAACTTTTGTTTTTAGTAATTTTTATGTAGTTATTTTTCGAATCAAGTTTTTGAAAATTTAATTAATGTATCTCAAAATTAAAATTATTCATATTAATTGGTAAATGTTATACGATTTAAATATTTTGAATTTAATAAGTTTTTAAAATTTATGTAATAGTTTTTAATTCTAGTTGAATTATTAAATTTTAATATTTCATTTTAAACCCATCATTTTATAATTAACTTAAATTACATTTATTTTATAAAATTATTTTAATAGTAATATATATAATATTATATAATTTACAATAATTAATTTTTTAAAACAGTTTAATCAGTCAAACTAATACTTAATTAATTTTTCAATTCAATCCGCCAGAAAACCCTTCGACTTTCCCTATACTAATTTCGTTTCTCATTAGTATATGATAATAGCAGAACTGTATATTCCAAATCTTCAAATGATTGTCACTCTTTGCACCCACATTTTAGCTGAAATTAAAATATTTTTTTTATTTTAAATTTATAATTGAAATTGGGACAGACTTATATTTTGATGTCCAGTTACGTGACAATGGCCGACAAAGGCGCGGGAGATTATTCTCTGGTGCTGGATTACGTGTGGGGCAGGACAAATGCATCACAGGCTGCACCATCGATGTAGATATCGTTTCCACCACTAATCACGCCCACATCATGAATTGTTACAACCGAACACTCTCTGGCATCCTAAAAGTCGCGAACGCGACTTCACTGTTGTGCTTTTCCAGCTAGGATGGAATGTTCTCTGGGAACAATTTTTAGCAGTACTTGGATGCTTATTTCTTTCTTGAATTTACCAGTTAATAATTACACTGGCAATGTTTGTTTGCTTAGAAAGTAATGAAAAAAAAAATTTTTTTTGAGCACAAAATTATATTTAATTATGAAAATTTAATTTTAATAAAGTTAAAATTTTGGATTCTCTTGAATTTGATTATATATACATGCGTGATATATATAATATTGATTGATTGCGATACTATAAAGGATTATCAGAATATAAAAATATATGTGAATCTATATTTATATAAATAGATATTGATTTGATTATTAATAAATAGAATAATTAAATTTTAAATATTTTTATATACATAAAAGAGAGAAATTTTAATTTTTAATTTTCATAAAAATTCTGTGTTTTCATTCCTTTGTTTTTGTTACAATTTTGATGAATTCCAAGCTTATCAATATAAGCTAGCAAACATGGCGACTGAATATGTTGTCTCTGGAGATTGTGCATTTTTCATCCGATCCAAATTCGTACATTCAAATATATTATTAATTCAAATTAGTTTTTATTTATTTGTCTCTCTTAATTTGACACTTTTTCGAATTCTTTTGTGAATTTTCATTTTCAACATAATTTTTACATTCAAGTTGAGCCTGTATTTTTCTTTCTTGCTTTTGCATTATTATGAAATGAAATAGACAAATAAATTTAATTTTAGTGGTAGACTAAATTCAAAAATTTAAGACTTGGGGATTTTGGAGTTTGAATTCACGTGGCCATGTACATATTTCCGTCCCTTGTGGTTCTTTTTCAATGTTCATCGTTTTATTTGGAAAAAAAAAATGATTTGTGAATATAAAAGAATAGAAATATATATTATGTAAGTTTTGAAAAAATTGAGAACCAATCAGGTTTCAAGTTGTGCGGGTCCTAATCTGTCCTCACGATGCCTTGGAATGAGCTTAAAATGCAGACCCGTGCGACGCACGAGGGTGTCGCCTTAGGCATATCCATGCCCATATGGCGCGCCACCAAAATGTACATTTTAATCCACTAATTTAAATTAATATCATGTTTGTTTCTGAATTCAATGCTCTTTATATTCGCGAAAGATCTTACAAATTAAATATTTTATAATATAAATTTTATTTAAATTTAAATTTAAAATTTTTTTCTTATTTTTTATAACTAATCAATTAATTTTTAATTATTATGCATATTAATAATTAAATCAACATCTATTTCTTTAATTTTCTCACTCATATTATATTTTTATTACCTTATAATTATATATACTATCGTATCATTCAATTATTATTACATATTAAATATATATATATATATATATAAATAATTTTTCTATCAAACCAAATCTTAAAAATCAAATATCATTTTTATTCTCACTCAAATCACCCAAAATTTCCTCCTCCATCTTAATCTGAAAACAAACATTAGCCATTAAATTTTCAAACTGTACAAAAGTTGCTCATCATATCTAATGTCGATTTCTACAAAAATGCGTTTTCAAGAAATTCCAAGAATAAGTTATTCTTTGTATTTTCATTTAACTGCGGATACATATATGAATAGGCAATTTCGGCATTGAATGTGCGATGTGACTTTGTTGTGCATTGCTAATTCTCTAATATAGTAGACGCATTTTAGGACGAAAGGCAGTACACTTGCAGGAAATTTAGGCAAAGGAATGAGTATTAACTAATAGTTGGTGTCCATCAAAATTTGTGGTGGCGTATTGTGTGGAGGAAAAAGACTTCGGTATTTGCTTCTTTAAGGGGTTTAATCAACATGTTTAGAATTAGCAAATTAAAGAGAATACAAATATGTTGTTAGAGGGTATCGGGAATTAGCTTTATAAGCTCAAACCAACACTATACATGTGGTCGTTTTGAATGAATCCCTTAATTTTCTTTCATCCCTTTCTTTGTATCTAGATATCTTAAACAATGTTCCACATTTTTACAACTTAAAAGGGTGTTTGTATAAGTTTATAAACTCTTCAAAAAATCTAATAAAATAGTTGAGAGTTTATAAGCTCTTTAAAAGTGTGTTTGGTAATTTTTTCAATAAAAGAATATATAAGCTCTTTAAAAATAAGTTGGTTATTTTAAACTTATTTTAAAACATTTAATAAGCTATTTCATTTTGTGTATTAAAAATAATATAACTATTTTTGAATTACATTTTATTAATAGTATTAAGTTACTTTTATTGTTATTATATTAAAAAATCTTAATAAATTATAATTATAAATGTTAATAAAATCTTACAAGATGACCTTAACAAACATTTTTTAACTTATTTTTAAATAAAATCTATAAATTTATAAACTTTAAAGATATTTTATAAATTATATGTTCTTATAAGTGCTTTAAAATAAATTTCACCAAACACCCTCTCAGTCCAATCTTTATAGAATCAGTTACATAAAGAGTAATGCTGCCAATTATTTAAATTGATTCAAGGTCTTGAATGTGGAGCACATCGTTACATTTTTTCTCACCCTGCACTTTTGCCCATGTGATGTAGCTCTCATCCTCGGTTAACTCATTCACAAATGTGATTCTCTTACCTGTCTTCTTGTAAGATACATGTGAATCTCTCAACCTTAGGCATAGGTTATGTGGAGCTCCTTAGCCAACTCGCTCGAACACTCGTATATGGTTTTTATTTTAATACCACTTTGTCATGAATTCTGCCTGCGTCGACAATAATCATCAAAATGTGGACATATCCAAAACTCCAAACAACAATCATCTATGCCATCATCTGTGGTGGTTGCGTAAATCAATTGTTAGCCAAACTTAACAGACATGTAATTTGGTTCAACAGCCTCAAGTGCAAAAGATCATTAGGTTATGCTTTACCTAACTGGTTGGTATTTCTAATCTTCTCCTCTTTATTTTTGATGGGCTTTAATCAGGTCCTTGTTATAGGCATTTGATTAATGTTATGCGTAATATTTGTTATTTTAAAAAATGATGAAAAGTACAGGTGAACAAGGGGTTTGGTGAAATAAGAAACTTGAAAAGTTAGGCATTATTCAGTTGAAGAGTTGGGGGCAAATTGGTGGGTTGAGAGCTAGAAGTGAAGTGAGGTGATCATACCTAGCAAGAAACGAATAATTATATAATTGAGAAATTTATGTCAAATTGTATATTTTAAGAGAACTAATATGTTTAAAAAGATGCTTACAGGTGGATACACTTGGGTTTGGCAGTTGCCATCCATCTTTCTTATCCATCTGTTTCTTTGCTTATACTTCAATAATAATAGTACAGATAATTTTCAGCTCAAGCTCCGAAAAATTTTCACTATGTTAGCCCAATTTTTTTAGAAGTTAAAAAAATGTATCTTTTACTGTCGGAGTTGTATGAACAGTATAAAACTAACAAAGATGTACGTTTAATTTAATTATTTTTTTGTGTTTATTACGTATATAAAATATTATATAATGATTGAATACTGTAATAATATATATCAGTGATAATTTGTTTTTAGTATATAAATATGTGTGTATATATGTAAGTTATTCTTGTATATACAATTAATGGTAAAATTTATTTCTAGAGTTTTGCGTGTTTAGAATGTGTTTTTTAAGGTGTGAAAATTTCAAAAAAGTGAAAAGTAACATAGCTTACGTTTTGGTCACCAAATTAATTATGCGGTACTTAGTATTAAATTTTTTGTTACAATATTGATCAGTTTCATTTGGCAGTACAGTAGACTTGAATTTAATTCTCATTTATAATTTTAGAAGACTAATAATATACCTAACTCACTCCCCGCTGTTGCGGCGCTGGTTATGCCCAACCTAGCCTTGCCATCTCATTCTCACCGCACGCACAAACAACAACAGCAATTATAAAAATAAATAAATTAATAAAAAGAGAAGAGATGCCTCACCACTCGCTTTTCATGGACTGAAGGCAACCATCAATGGAAACCACCGAATCATTCAAAGAATTAGATTACTTTAAATCAAAAACCAATGTAATTTCCCAAGTTCTACGAATTGATAATAATAAGATTGATGAACAATGACATTTTTATATTAATTTTATAACAGAACCAACAGAAAAATTAATAACGAAATTTTTATTGTCATTGGCCAAATAATGTCAACACTAGTCCCTTCTTAGCCTAGTTGTGGCAGCCCACCAGAGCCGCGGCGGAGAAGACGAGATGCAGCTGCTGGTTCGATGAAAAGTGATGAAATTCGGCGTCCCGGCCGTCGTCTGCCGGTGGCGCCGGTAAGTTGAGATCCAACTCCAACATGTTTCTGGTCTTCTCTCCGACATCCTGCGACGAAGAATCGTTTCTTGTAATAGTCGCCGACCTGTGCCTCCTCATGTGGCCGCCCAGCGCCTGCCCTGACGCAAACTCAGCTCCGCACTGCGAGCACTCATGAATTTTGGGTTTGATCTCAACTGTTAAAGGTGGACGAGTGACAGTCTGGGGTTCGGTGAATTTCCCTTCTTGTTGTGGTTGTAGATTGTCGTTTTGTGGCAGCGGCACGGACTCTGGCTGTTTCTTCTGATCAACATGACCGCCGGTGACCGGCTTGGGCTTTTTGTGGCTGGCCCTGTGACCGCCCAACGCTTGAAAGGAAGGGAAAGTTCTGCTGCAAGTCTTGCACTCGTAAACGTAGATGTCCGCTTTCCCGTCGGCGGTGGCGGCCATTTCTGTGAATTTCCTGCTGCAGAATCTGCTCGCGGCGGGCCTGACCTCCGGGGGAGAAAAACCGCCGCCTCGCGCTAAAAGAATCAAACAGTTGGCCACGTCCTCGTCTTCTTCTGTACAGGTAGAGCTAGTGGGAGACGACGAAACCATCGAATTATGACTAAACTCGCCACAACGACCGCCGCCGCCACCAGATGAGGTGGAGGTGGAGGAAGAGGACCTCGGCCGCTTGGTGCGCTTCCCTTTGGCGATCATCTGATCGCTAGACCCCGAAAACTCTTCAAAGAGGTCCAAACCGGAAGAGCAAAACTCAAAGGGAGATTGAATACCAGAAATCTACTCAGAGTAGCAGTTTGAGAGTGAAGAGGAGTGATGGAAGGAGGTGTGAATGAGACAATGCTATATGTGTGTGTATATATGCACAGAATAAAATTGTATGGATACAAAGATTTAAGGTAAGTGCGGAGTATATGGAGTGAAAAGCCTCCCTCGTGAGCACTTACCATGAAATGGCTTCGTAGCCACCAATCTCTCTGGCTTTTTCTAGCTAGTTACTATATTACAGTGACGGATTTTTTGACTTCCACACTTAGTACACTGTCCGAAAATGAACGTATTGTAAACAGCAAAATATAAATAAGTTTTAATTTATAATTGTTAAAAATAATAAAAATTATCGAATAAATTATCAATTTTTCATATTTAAATAATATCAAAGTTGGTGTGTTTTTAGTCTGCTATTTGGAGAATATGCATGCCTTCGTTTTTCTAACACAAGGGGAGTATGCATATCTATATTGACAAGGCATTTTTTTACAACAATACATCATCATCCATGTTTGACATTGATGCGTGTGTGTGTGTACTTAAGTAAATGAGCTGTATTTTGACATGTTTGGATGAATTTTTAATTAAGAATGACAAAAAAGAGAGTTTTAAGTGTAAAAGTTCAAAAAATTGTAAAAGTAAAAAACAAGAGAATTAAGGTAACAAAACAATTATATTATGAGTAGCGCATTTCGAGGGTGTGTATTTTAATGATGTAAATAACTATAATACAGGCATAGTGTTAACTTTTGTTTTAATGTCGAAAAATAAATTTGATGAGTAGAACGTATAGTATGCTTATTTTAATCAGTTGAAAATTGTGGTGTAGTAATAAGTTTTACTGGATTGTCAGAAAATATATTATGGATAGTAACCTGTAATACACCATTTTAACATATGATGAAATTTATGGAAAACGCCACATAAAACTAGTGAGAACTTTTGCCTGAATGTCAAAGAATGTTCTCTAACACGCCAAAAATTAAAAATATATATATTTAATGGGCTCGTTGAAAGTAAAGGTACTTACCCTATTGCTTTTATAAAGTACAAGTCAACAAACTCATGCAAATTATGTTTTGGATGTAAATTACCAACAATTTTTTTCTATTAAAAAAAATACAATTTTAAACATACTATTTAATAAAATAATTCTTTTTATTTATTGATCTCTCTTATTCATACTATTCTTGCATTTTTCATACAAGTTATTCTTCTCAACTTAATTTGTATCTAAATGAAACCCATGCCTCGTTTCCAAAAAGTTGAACACAAAACGTCAAATTACAAAAATTGAAGTGTCCCATGAGGAATTAGTTACCCTAAATTTACGGGTCAAAATTTCATGTTCTTGACCAAAAAAATCAGATGAGAAATTAATCTGATAGATTTGAGGGGTTAACTAATGTGAACTAGTGAGTAGATGGAAAGTCAAGAAGAGAGCGTTATTTATTTTTATCACATACAAAGTGAGTGGAACTGACTTTGTATAAATAAAAAATTAGTAAAATGCACACATTTTAGGTGGCGTAAAATTATTTGTAAGTCAAATATATTTTTATTTTAAATAGAAAATAAAATTATTTAAAATTAAAGTTATGAAAATATTTAAAACAAAAAATAAAGAAAAACAAAAAGAATTGAGAAGAGAGAAATTTTAAATGAAAACAAAAATAAAATAAATTAAAAGAAAATAGGAAAACGAAATGATAAATAATAAAAATAAAAATAAATAATTATGTAAGTGTAAATTGGACACCAAAATAATTTTATATCCATAATAATATAGCATACGGATTAATGCTACTATTTGAGCACACCCAAGGGAATTGTTTACATATTTGCAATCTTATAATATCGTTTATAAAAGTGAAAAGTAAATTGTTGGGAAGATCACAAAAGACAACAGTAACGGAGTATACATCATAAGTAAAGATAATGAAAAAAAATTATATGGTGTTATTAATTAATTAATTAATTAGAAGGAAATAAGAGAGAGGGTTGGTTGGTAAGTGTTTTTCTTCCTTTTCTTTTCAACCCACCCACGTGCACGGTGCACCCATTTAATAGATTAAAAAAATTTTAGATTGTGAACCATCTAACTTCTGACTTTTTCACATTTTTTCCAGCACAACTCACGGGCGAGCCCAACCAATCAGATGCAGAGTAAAAGCATACTCCACCCCACGCACTCCATCTATGGTTCCTTTTGAAAAAATAATATAAAATTGAGTTATTTTATTCTCGATCACCACACACATCAAGACACACTTTTAAAATTATAAGTCACTTATAAAGACACAAATTGTTCGTAAACGTTAATTCGAATGCTTGTCGACCTTTCTAACAGAAAATAGTCCATTCGTATTAATTGAGTAAACTTATTATTATTGTTGTTGTTGTTTTTGTTGCAATTGTTGTTGTTGTTATAAGGAAAACAAAAAAGGGCAAAAGGCAACAACATTCAATTGCCTTTCATGCAAATCCATAGCCTCTTTTTCATCCATCGTACTCCCTTCAAAACCATGAAATTAGGTCCCACTAGTTATCCACTCCAAAAGGACATACACAGACAACTCCTTCAGTCCCCAACAAATAATAATCGCCCCAACGCATGAATTAATCCGTCCAGTGTTGCTCAAAACATTTCAAGACACACATAGCGTGTGGTCACTGGTCACCATTGCGTGCCCCACAACACACACATGGCATGCAAGGATGGAGGGAATAAAAACCAAGGTAGCGACAGTAATGTCTATAACTTAAAGAAGTGGGTTTGTAGTGAAGTACTAGTGGAAGAGGATGCTAGAGAGTTTTGAGCACACTTTGCACCACATGAGTAACTGTCAATGGAGGACACTTGTGACCATTTACTCTGTCACACTTCAGAGCTGTTATCGCTCTTCCTAATTAATACATAATGGTGCCCATTAATCTTTGAGAAAATTACACCAACCCCTCTTGAAATTTGAATTTCGCACGTATGAACCTTTTAGGCATGTAAAATTATGTATACCTTCTTTCATAGGAGGTATATATTATTGTTTGAGGAGCTAATCAGTGCAAAGTCCACTCATCGAATGGATTTAAATATTAATCGATGAAAGGTTGCAAAATTCAAACCTCAAGTGGGCATTGTAATTTCTCCTTAATCTTTTCATTGAGAACTTTATTTCTTACAATACCCCAGCACTGGCTGTCAATTCAAATTAATTACGGGGAATGTTTCTATGTATTGGAATTGTTCAATTTGGAGTTTGTTTTGTGACAAAACCAACATGCTGGTCCCCTTGGAGGAATCACCAACATTATAATTATATTGTGCCTTTACTAGATTGCCAGTTGCCATATGTGCTTTTCTATGTTAATTACCCATAAAACAAGACAGCAGAATATTGGGCTATAAATAAGAAACTAATTGTGTTGTTCGGTTGTTTGGCAAATTGTGGCCAGATTTAAAGTTATTTTAAAGTAGAACCAATGAGTACTCAAAGGCTATGTTTGGGAGTTGGGTTTTAGTTATAGATAATGTTTGGTGAGATTTATGTTGAGATAAGTAGTATATTTAGAAGGAATATTTTAGTAAGATGAATATTATGATTTATTTGAATATATATATATATATATATAATATTATAATAATTAGATGATGTGATAGTATATAGGGATAATAATTATATTTTAGGGTATAAATAAAAAATGTGAGTATATGTATAATATATAATAGGTATTAATTTGATTGTTAATAAGAATAATAATTTTAAAATAAATAAGTATTTATATATATATATATATATATATACACACACATGAGTCGGAAAATTTTAAATTTAAATTTAGATACATGTTTTGCATTTGATGGTGACACAAGGAACACAAAATTTTAACATAGTTCCCATCTTTAGACAAATCCCCAAGGTCAACAGCTAAATTGTTTTGCATTCACTTCACTTTATACAAAGAATTTCTATTCATATGGAAGAGTATTCCATAAAGATATCCTATTTATGCAGGAAAATATGATGAACCTGGACAGCTAAAAGAAATTGAAGCTAAACACTAGTATTTGCGAAAGAATTTAGACAGCTAAGTACTATTAATATAGACAAATAGTGTATTGTGAATGAATAATCTATCCAAAGTACATTATTATTTTAATGAGGTTAGTTGGTGGTTTAAAGTTAAATTACACAAATACTATTTATTTTAAAATCCTTTACTTTTTTTTTTATCATTTTTCATTTCTCTTTTCCACTAACTAATTAATTTTCTTTGTATTTTACCATCAAATTTCCCTCTTTTCCAAAATTTTTTATTTTTCTACTTAACTTATATTTATATTTTAGTATTTAAAAAATAAGATTTTAGGGTGTACAATGAGAAATTACGCAATTGCCTTTATTTAAATTCTATTATTTTTTCATCCTTTTCTTTTAACTTATTATTTTTTATTTGCGTGTTCTCTCAATTTTTCTGTCTTTTCAAATTATTTTTACTTTTATTCTTTAGTTAGAAATTTTTTTTATACTTTTAAATACTTTTATATCTATTACTTAACATTTAATAACTTTATAATTTATATATAAATTTGCACGCGTAGAATGTGTGATTTTTACTAGTATTATATTATTAAGACTTTGGGGCCAATTTAGTTATGCATTGTAAATTTATAATATTACCCTTTATTAGTGCATTTACACTATTACTCTTAATTAAAGTAAAAAGACACTCAAATATAATTATTTATATACCATTATTTTTTACACTATATCTCTACTATATTATTGTTTAACTAAGATTTTTTTGTTTAACAATGTGAGATTACACAATTAACTTTATTAAATTCTTTTATTTTTTTATATCATTTTTTCATTTTTTAACTGCTTATTTTTATATGTATACTATCTCAAATTTTATCTTTTTTTTTTCAATTCTTTTTATCATTCTTTAGTTTCTTACTTGAAACTTTTCCGTATCTTTAATTTTAAAAATTATATATTTTTATTTACAGAGTATGCAATTTTGTTAATTTAAATGAATGTTCTCAATAGTCAAGCGAGTTAAATATTTAAATCGGTAGATACTAACATAGATTTTTTTTAAAACTTTATTTTACTTGTCTATACTATGTACAGAGATTATAAGAAAATTCAGTTGAATAAAATGTAATTATTAAAAAATTTTCTATCTTGTGTATTTTCAATCACCTGTCTGAATTTTTCATTCATTTCATTTACTTCTTTCAATTTTTATTTATTCCACCTTTCAATTTTTCAAGTTTATTAAAAAAACTTGTGCCTAGTTAACTTACATAAGTTACAAATACATACTCGATGCGTGTACAAATTAATTCAAAACATAATATGTTTACCACAAAAAATTCCATTTTATTGTATAAATATATTGAAATATATTTTAAACTTATTTTACTTCATACTTTATCATTTAGAAAAATTTTCATATTTTATGTGCATACATAAGTTTTTATGACTGATAGCAAAATATAAAAGATAGTCATTAAAATTAAAATTATGTACATTATTAAAATATTAATAATAAAAATTATTTGTTAGAACTTAAATTATGATAATAAAACATATATATCTATATATATACATTATTTTAAAAATTTTCAAAACAAAAAGAAGTCATCAAAAATTAAAATTCTATCAGATGACTTATAAAAAATGAAAGAGAGAAATAATTGAGGAGATAATAAAACAATAATAAAAAAAACGTGGAGAGAAATGAAAATAGAGGAGGAGCACATTTTAGTAACATTAAAAACAAGAGGTGGTTACTATTGACCCCTTACACTTAATATATACTAGTTGTTGCACATTTTGCATGTATATATAAAATAAAATTATAGTTCTCATTAGTACATAAAAGCAAAATTTTTATTATATGAATGTTTAAAATATATTGCATGTTCATTTTATCCAGTTTCATTGCATATGCATTTTGTTTTATAGTTTATCCTATACCAAAATCACATATTTAGGTATGAGTTAATGATAATAAAATTCCCATAACTATATTTTAATAATAAAAGTAAATTATCAAAATTTTAAAATGCATTAAAATTATATAAAAATGAGAGGAAAAAAGTTTAAGGAAAAATAATAAGAAATAACAGAATCATAATTATTTGAGAATGATAGGAAGAAAGAAAATATAAAAATGAAGAAAAAGATGAAAAAATAAATAAATAAGAGATGGGTTTTTTGACCTTCTAACTTTAAAGACTAAATGGTGTGATTATTTGAGGAGATCGATACTTAATATATAGTACAGTTTATTACCTTAATTTCATTTGTAAGATTTGACTAAGCTCTAACAGAAATAAATAAATTAACATTCAAAATTTTATTTCTCTCGTTTTTATTTTAGCACAAATTTTGAAAAAAAAAAAAAACAATATATCTAAAAGTTAACATTCGATAACAAAAACAAACATGCTTTTTCTTTTTTGGGAATATGAACACAAATCTAAAGTCAGTTCGTACAGTGCGACAGTACGTAGAGTGTCGCTATTTAGGCACGCATGTGTAACGAATATTGCAACAACCAAATTTAATATACAGAATTAGGTTTTCAAAGTTTAGAAGACTGAAATATATTCATCTTTTATTTATTTTTGATCTTTTCTTTTCATTCATTCTATATATTTTTTGTCCACTATTTTCATCTAAATATGATTTATGTTATTTCTTATTTTTAGTTTTTTCCTTAAACTTTTCTTCTCACATTTTGTATGAATATTTAATGCATTTTTAAAATTTTGATGATCTATTCTTATTAATAAAATATAATTATTTATGTTGTATAATAATTAATTAACGCATACCAAAAACACACATGCAATATGTTCTCAAAATGATTACATAAAAAAATATTTTACATGTATGATAAATTGTTTTAAATTTTACATTAAAAGCACGTTGTTATTCTTGTTGTTATGAAACATTGGAAAAAAAATAATTCTAGTTAACAACAAAGTGTGAGTCATTGACTCATAATGACGTAAATCTTCATCGATCCCTCGATAGGTGGAAAACAATTTGGCAATTCTCCCGACAGTACATCATTATTAAATTGGTCAATTTATTGGTTTATTTGATTATTAATCCATTTAATTCAACCATTTTTAAAAAATTAATTGAGCATACATGTATTTATATAAATGCATATATTTGTACATATTAATCTGTATATATATAAATATCCACTAATTTCTATGTATTAATAATTAAATAAAAATAAAAATGAATACAAATTAAATAAACCATCAAATTATATATAAAAAATTTATTATTGTAAAAGAATTACACTATTGTCATCCAAATAAGACACCGAGTCTTGCTAATGCTCGCTAGACATTTGTTGACTACGAAAAAAATATATAGTTACTAACCTTATTATATATTTATATATATAATTACTTCACAATTCACTTGATTAATTAAAAGAAAATCTCTTGTAACGTAATCATATATTTATACTTTAAAAAAAAAAATTCTTAAGCATTGAGTTTGATTTTCAGCAACCAAAGAAAATTACTAGGAAAACAACTTGATTGGTTGTGTATTTTAAACGCAAAATCATAATTTCTGAATGCATACCAAAAATCAACAAATTTAATTTATTTTATTTTCCTTCCATTATACCGTATGGTTTTTTTCGACATTCATGGTTTCTTGTAAATATAATATACTCAAAAACTTTTCATCAAATTCTAATGGTAGGAGAGAAAACTAACATTAAATAAGGCTGGTAGCATTAATGCTGATAATAACGATTGTATTAAAAACACGCCAAAAATCGTAAATTAAATGAGACAGCATTAACTATAATTACTTCCAATGATAATAAATGAATACACAACTATGAACTCTCATTTATTACAAAGAGACCAAGACGATTCAAAAATCCCATCAAATTCATTTTTTTTGTTAATCAATTAAACAAAAAAGACTAAACCGAATGAACCCATTTAAACTGGGTCACTGAATTTATCTGGTTTAATCTGATTGTATTCATTACATGGTCTTTTCTATTGTTCAGGACCAGTTTCGAACTGAACCAAACCAATGGATCCCATCCAATTCTCACCAAACATTTATGCTGCTCTACGAAATCCATGCACGCCCTCATGCCGGGCATCGCCTCCTTACTTAGTTCTTTTTGAACTCACACACGTGGTTCTAACATTTTAAGCATCAATTGTGTAACCCCTAAACAAGATACAAGCAAATGGGTTTTGCCCAATAATGATTATCTCACCTAAAAATTTAAAAATATAATCTCACATTTAGGTACTCTATACCATAATTTATAACATTTGGAATTGCGTCTCACTTGGTCTTATTAACCATCAATCATAAGTAGTTGTGGTCTAATTTTCTTGCACTTTCATGCTAACCTTTCTTAGATGGTGAATTGTGGATTTGGGTCACTTATTTAATTGTTTAACATCGGGATGGTCAAAACACTTGCGAAAAAGCATCACTTGAACTCCAACGCCAAAGATCTCTTAGGCTTTTAAGCTAAGTTTTAAACTTATTAAAATAGGAAGGGTGTAAAATTTTCAGGGATGGTGTAAAATAAATATCTAAGTATAATATTTACAAAGTCAAACGTAACATAGATGTAAGATTATATCTTACTCCTTTACTTTGATTGAATAAATTACGATATTGTCGTTCTATGGCCTTAAGATCTTTTGTTTAAAATAAGATTTCCATGATTTTATTCTAAACAGTTTATTATCTTTTTGTTTTTTTTGAAATGGTATAGGTCAACAAAGTTATATGATCTCATTCCAAACACTTAAAAATCTTGTCTTTAAAATGTGATCTCAAGAAACATCTTTTAGATATGCAATATATTCTAGATTAACCTTACCAAACAACCCCATACTTGAAAAAAAGCCAGGAAGTCCTCATTTCTAGTCATTTTCTTATTCTCAACTTGTGAAAAATTATTTAGGCGCCCAATAATGCTGACCCAATGTGTTATACTTGGAAGCATGATTCACAAAATGTAATAAAAGAAATAATTAATTAAAATAAATAAAAATCCCAACTGGAACAGGACCTAAAAAATGAGCTTCTCCAAACAGTGCATGCATCACCAATTCTACAAAATTGGGGCCTCATAGCTGATACTAGAATCATGTATTCCCTTCACCATAGCACTTCTGAATTTCAAAACAAATGAACCAACTTCATGCTGCCTGATAATAGTGCTACTGTTTTCTGCCAGAAACCTGAATGGATGATATGAAGGAGAGTAGAAGCAACTGAATCTATAAGCAGCTTTCAGGACTGAAAACCATCCCCAGCACCACCTACCTGGCCCCTTCTTCACCTTTCTTAGGTGGAAGAAAGGGCAGGAAAAAACAACCACCAAGTAACGTAGAAAATTTCCCAGAGTTATTGATTTGTGGTTGATTGCTGAGGGCCATTTCTGGAGAAGTGCATTCTTTAAGCCATTTACAATAATTTCAACTCTTATTGAAGCAAAACTCATTCAATTTGTCATGATGGAACACAACTTTCTTCAGTTTATAAGATGCGAGATGGAGAATTTTTCAAATTTTCATGCATAAGGTTATCAAATATGATGGAATAGACAAACAGACAAACAGTAGTACACAGACAAATTATTTGGCAGACAAAGCCAAACAGAAGTTATTTTATACAATGTAAAACCACTGCTACCATAGGCCTCTATATGAACCATAGTGAGTTGTAGAGGGCACACCAAGGTGATTTCGAACAAGGAGCTAACATTACAGGGGGGTCAAACCCACAATGCCTGCACGTTGCACATAAAGATACATCAACAGAGAAACAAAATCTGTTCCTATACGAAAAGCAGATTCCCATGAGTAAATAACATTTCTTGAAAACATTGAACCCGGGGGGTTTGCTTTCTGAATGACGTCTATTCGTTTAATCACTCTCCAAAATTTTATTTTCTCCATACTTTAATCTCAGATCAATATTTCATAACAATATATACACTTATTAGAACATAATGAGTACACCAAGAAATAAGCGAAACAAAAGTACTCAACAAAACCATATCAGAGGAACCTATTGTTTAATACACGAATAAATAGATGTTCTGGATAGCCAAAAAAAAGTTCCACAAGACCAACGATTGATGCAGTGATAAGGTCCAACACAGACCAAGATATCCTGGCAAAAAATCATTGAAAAATAAATGAATAGAAATAACCCCTTCTACATGTCTTAGTCTAATTTATTGTCCAAGTTTCCTGATATGTAACTTTTGATCAGTAATTTCTGGTGTCCAACATTATTAGTTTTCTTCTCTTTTGGCTATTGAAAAAGAATAATGCAAAATATACCAAGATGGGGATGTCTATAGAAACTTTGCATGTTAAGCTTTACAACAGACATTTCTTAATCCACTGCAACTATAAAATACTTCACTCCAGTCTTATGAGCATCAGCAACTACTCTCTTGGTGAAAAATTATCCGAGTTAGCTCTGTATTTTGTTGGTCAGCATTATCCCTATTTTACTGAGTTTATGGAGCTTATGACAAATGATGGTCTAGTTCAGGTAAGCAATCATCGACCACTGTGAGAATGAAAGTCATATAGTTTAACACAGTTGGGCCTAAAAGATAATAACAAGAAGTTATTAATACTTAAGAGGCTTATAGTGTTGATAAACTATAAAATCCAAGTCAGATACAAAAAGTCACATACCACAAGCCAAACGCCCGCCAGCATTGCCAGTAGAAAGGCTGAGTTCATGACCGCCTGCATCCCAAAGGATTCAAAGGTTAATAAAAACTTACAAACAATATAAGGGTGATATCTGATGTCTGGCATTGTTGTAAAGCAAATCAAAGACCATTCCACAAAAAATTTAAGAACTACAAGTGCAGAAGTGTATTTTAACACACTAGAATCATAAGCCTTACCCTTTCCAAGATCATCCTCAAGTTCATGAACCACAAAAGCTCTCCCAACAACTGAATTAGGACCACTCAATGGTATCTGCACATATTTACAATACAAAGATCCCATTTATATCTTCACACCAGGGTGAATAATCATTACAAAGAAACAAAATTACAACGAATACATCTACAGATAAATATAGAAGTTTAGCTACAGAAAACTACCTGAATGTCCACTATTGTTGCTTCAGCAACACCTATATTAATCACATTGCACTCCATCAGAACATAAATTTCTAAAAATAACAATTTCACTCAATACATGGTGTCAAAATGTGTCAACAAAAATACCCTCAGCATTAGCTACTATGTTTCCCAGGTCACCCGCATGACGAACTTCATCCTCGGGAGCTCCATGAGTCATACTATTTGGATTAAAATGTGCTCCTATAAGCAAGAAAAAACATCTATGTTTAGAAATTTATACAAAACGCACGAACAAACTAAAATTTCACATTGTTCGAATATACAATATTATCCTAACCTGTTGATATACAACCATTTGTAGTGTCTCCATACTCGTGCTACAATCACAAAACAAAACAGAATTTAGATTCAGCACATCAAAATAGAAACTTGTTTTCCCCTTCCAAATTCATCAGCCAAAAAGTAGTCCACATTATCCAAAAACACTCACCAAATGGAATCCGTGTTTCCCTGGAGTAAGTCCCATCACACGAACATTCACAGTAGTGGGGCCTAAATCAGCCAAAACACAAGCAAGAAAGTAGAAACAAAATGTCAGATTACAGCTACACAAGCATATGCGCGTTCATAAACACATGATCGAGGATAGAGCAGTGGACTAAGAATTCAAAAATCCCATTTCAAGAAAAGATTGCACTGCAAAATTACAAAATTTGAAACCCAAATCTTGAATTTACATATAAAAATAGAGGCAAAGGTATTTCCTGAACAACACTGAGAGAAAGAAAAGGAGTTGACCGTCGTTCTCCTGAGTGAGAGTGACAACGCCCTCGACACTTGATGTGCCCTTAAGAACGGCTACGGCTTTCTTGGTGGCAGCGACGACGGTGAGTGGCTTGGGGGCGGTGGCAGCTGACAGGGATAAGAAGGAGCGGACATTTGCCTTGAGAGCGACGCCTTGGAAGGAGGAATGAAGTGAGAGAGACGGTGGAGTAACATTGGAAATGCTGGGGAAGAGGAGAGATTGGTGGGCTGCCGGGGCAGCGGCAGAGAGGACTGCGTGTGCGGCCATGAGTGCCAGTGCTGCTTGCATCCAATTGGGGTTCGGATTAGGTGGATATTGTGAGTGGAGCAGCGCTTGAGAAGGGGTGGATATTCTTCTGGTTTCTTTCCTTGTAGTTTCCTAAACCCACGCAAAACGTCGGCTACAAAATATGCATATGAATGTGCTCAGTCCAAATGTTGGGCTGACAAAAATGACAGGGCCCTCAATAACACGATGATGGATTTGTCGTCTGAAGACGTGAAATTACAACGAAATTGAGTTCGTTAATACCTTTGATGTTTATAATTACTTTAAAATTTAAATAGTTTAGCATTTATTGTGAGAGAAAAATATTTTTCATCTGGAATTAAATCGAACTCTGTAGGAGACAACATTTTATGAGATGTTGCTGCAAACGAATCAACAAGCCCAGAGAATCTTGCGAAGGCATCAGAAAGGCCCAAATGGAGAAGGAATAGGTTTAGAGCCCACAACAACAACGCTGGCCTGACCTGATGTCACTTCAGATCTTGGACCTATGCCCCGAGCCTTAACTATCAACGATGATGGTTATGCCTTCACTTTACTGAATAGAAATTTGCCGATGAACTGTACGCATTGCAGGAACTCTTCCTCCAAAGCGGATGCATCAAATATTAAATTCGCAAGCACAATTTTGCAGCTGCAGAGGATATGTGTGGTGCATGTTCATTTTTTTTTACTACATTAATCCCGAAATAATGTTTATGATTGTCTAATCAGGAACGACGACCAGGTCGAGGGATTGCAGTGGTTTCCATATGGATTCATCTCATCCCTCTGTGTTGGTCGTTATCCTCGTTTGCCAAATATCCAAACATTAATGCTGCATTATATTTCTCTATGACGTGGTATCGTCCTACTGAATTTTTTATCATTAATCCCATGAGGTTGCTGCTATTTTATTGCTTAACCTCATCTCCAGTCTTCGTTTTAAGCGGAAAGTGGTACTTAATCTGCTAAGTAGGGAATGCCATTCGAGTTGGAGTAGTAATTCATACTTGAAAATTACCCAAATTCAACTAGACTCAAGAGGTCGAACTCAAACTCGTTTGATTCAAATAAAATTGAGCTTGAGAAATATGTAAATTTTGAGTTCGAATTTGATCAAACTCAAAATTATTTTCAAGTGGTTTTGAGTTGAATAGATTGACTTACTAAGTAATATAAGAAGATTCTAAAATTATCTTCTACAAAATCAGTTTATATTTGGTCTGATCCAAAGGAGCATTGAGAGGGTCTTTAACTGAGAGGTCATATTCGATCCTCGAATGGTTTCTTTTAGAACAATGATTCAATCAATTTCTTGGTTGACAAAATAGGAATCAACAAAGAGTAGTTGCTAATTAGCTCTTTCTGCCATGCCTTTCCTCGAATATATTTCTTCAAGCTTTCCCTTTTTATTGTGAATTGAAGAGTAAGTGCACCCTTTGCTTATGTCTAGTGTGCTGTACTGCTGTCCTTGATAAGCGAACATGAGTTGCTTGTGCTCCCTTTTTGCATCTTACTTTTTCCTCCATTGGGTTCTTTTATTCTTTCAGGGTTAATCTGGGTGGTTTATTGATACAGTATACACCTTAAAGCTTTCTCACATATTTATTCCTGGAAAAGGGGATAGTGGGAAAATATAGCTAGATTTAAAGGTCAACCAGAGATTTCGTCAGCATTTATATACTTCTTTCTGCAATGTCAAATAAAGATGTATTGTTTGGAAAGCAGATAGTTTGTGTGGCCACTTCAAGTAGCTTAGTCCCCCTTTTTGTGGTACATACAGTTTTATATCATTCATTTGTTTACATCCGTCTTTAATTACAAATTGAATTTTTTTTCCAATAGGTAAGAGTGCAGAGAAAAAACTGTGCACTAAATTTGCTTTGGGATGTCTATGTAACAGCATAATTTTCGATTCTGTTTGCTGCAGACCCAATTGTACGATTTGAGAAACATCACAGAAAAGAATTGCTATCAATTCTAAAAAAATTATTGATGCCCTCTAAATTGCCATTGTTTATTGTGTAAGGTGATTATTTTTGCTTTTAAGTTACTTTGTTGTTGCTTTATGAAGCTTAATACTGCAATGCTACCTTTTTAAAACTCGTGAGCAATAGCATTGCAACCATTTAAGGCAACCTTATTGGTTCTCACTTACCTTGGATGAATTTGAAATGCCAAAAAAAACAAAAAACTAAATTTGCACCCTTGACATGTGTTAAGTTTGTCTATATGTTTGTGTGTGCGTTTCCTTCATTTTTAATTGCAGACAAAGATAAACTGTTCTTGCCTGTAATTGTGATGACAGCATGGAGAGTACAAGGCCATTTCATAAGGCAACTTTGGACATCCTCTGAGCAAAATGCAAGCATCAAGTTTGGGCACAACCATTTAGGCATTGGAGATATTGCTTTTTATACCGTGTCAAAAGCAATTGATAAAGCACAAATTCGAACTGGTGAAATCAAGTTCTCGGAATAATTGGACTAATTTCAGAATGTCTAAAATTCTTGATGCAGAGATCATTGATAGTATCAAATGATCTTAAACGATACTCTTCTATCCAACTTCGAAGTAGCTTTCGCATGTCAATCCACTGGTTGATTTCTCTTATGTTGTGCTTTCATCGCATTATTGGTAAAGATTATGCAAGTTATACAATTGTTTACTTGTCATAATTATAAAGTTTCTGAGATTGTGCTTTATGTGTTTGTCCTAATTGCAGTTGCCATGTCCGACTTCCTCTATTTTAGATTGAGAATTCAACTTGGGTTGTCCGTTGATTCTGCCACCGTAGAATTGTCTCTCTCTAAGGCTCTCTTTTGTTTATGGTGTGGAATTAGAGATTAGGAGCCTGCATTTTCTTATCTTCGAGAAGCAACGACTACTCACTATCTATTTATGCTGTTTTACTTTAATGTACAAGGCCAATTTTGCGATCATCTAGTCAAGTGTACATGATAGTAGATACATAGGTTTCTGTTTGTGAGAATGTAAAGAAGTAGAGTGATTGTTAGGTGTCTCGTAAAAGGATATATATATATATATATATATATATAGAGAGATGAAGAGAGAGGAGAGAGAAGAGAGAGAGAGAGAGAGAGAGAGAGAGAGAGAGATTTCATACCAAATTTTATATTTGTGTTTTTAATGTTTTGTTGAATATAGCATCTTTATGTAAGCTACCTTAACTTAATTTATACGGTAAATGTGCTAATTATTTTGAAAGAGTTTGTCCAAGATGATCTTTTGGAAGATCTTTTTATTGAATTCGCATAGGTTATGAAACAAATATATTACAAATATACATGTCATGCATTTCAAAAAAATAAAAATAAAAACAACAAATTTTATAAAGGAATATCATGAAAAAGCTTTACAACAAAGTTCAAGGAAATATTAAGCAAGGGTTTAAAAGTGACAAAAAATGACATGATTGTTGTTCTTGAAAATTATAAAATTTTAAATTTAGTTATTCATATTAGTTATAATTATAAATAAAAACAAACAATAAAATAGTTACAATTTTTTAGAAAACTTGAAGTAGATTATTAGATGAAAATTTTAAATTGGTATTAGTATTGATTTAAATTTTATCAACACGAGTAATATTAGTGAAGTATATAGCAAAACATTGTCTTAAAAATATCAAACAAATATGCATGGTTTAAATAAATAAATTTATAATAAGGATTGTAATTAAATCATATTATTAGGTTGTCCAACAAAATAAATTACAAATTTAAACACCATACATTACCCAATAAAAATTAACAACTAATTTTATTAAGAAATAATTAAAAACTTTTTACAAAAAAAAAATCAAGATAATATTAAATGATGTTTTTGAAGTGATGAAAAAATGGCATGAATGTTGTTAAGAAAAATATAAAATCCCAAATAGTTTAGTTATTCATAATAGTGTATAGACAAAATCATAATCAATTAGTTAACATTTTTTGATAAACATGAAATAGAAGATCAAATGAAAATTTATAAAATATTATTAGTATTAATTTACATTGTGTCAACAAAAATATTATTAGAGAAGTACGTAACAAAGTATTTCTTCAAATTTGTTGAAAACATATTAAAATTTACATGGTGTAAATCGGGCTCAAATGATTATAAATAGTTAAAAAGAATTGAATTGTAATAAGTGTTTTTTTAATTTATGTAGTCATGCACTAAAATGAATTGATATCATAATATAAAAATAGATATATAAGATCTCACAGAATTTAACCTTGCATATAAAAGAAAATAAATAAACCATGTAATTCGAAATTATGAAACAAAGAATCAGAATTAAATAGAAAGCATAATATTTTGAATATTGAATGAGTTTCCAAATTATATAAAAATATATGAAAATAGTAAAAAAAATGTTCTAACAAATTTTTGAAATTTAGAACAAAATAATAGTCATAAATAATATATCTACAAACAAAATATTCCTATTATCAAATACCTTGAAATGCAAATGCTCATCAACGTTCTTTATTTTCATTTTTTTTTTCATATACTCTATTTTTTTTCATTCTTTATTTTTTTTAACTTTTTATTAATACAACATGCATAAAGTGTACATACGTAACATGCCAATGACATTATAGAACATAATAATATTATTGCAACATATAAAAATATATTTTATAAATAGTTAAAATCATATAAAAAATCATAGTATGAAATGGATGGCAATGAATGTACGTGATTCTAATAACCAAAGTCTCCATAAGTATTTTAATTCAAATTAGTAGATTGCATTAAAATGAAAATAAATACATAAAATCTCACAAATATTACGATCACATATTAAAAAAGCAAGCGAACCATGAACAAAACAAAGTACAACAAAAGCTCTCACAAATGTAAAAAGGAAAAATAAATAAAATATAAAATTATGAATACTAAATAAAATTTCACATAATATAAAAATCTAAAAATAATTAAAACAGTGTTACAATGAATTTTTGAAAGTAAAAAACTGTTATTAAAAGTATATGTATAAAAAAAATTCATAACTATTAAATATCGATAAGATGAAAATGCTTACCAATTTTAGATTTGGAACCTCATTCCTTTATTATCTTATAATCTTCCAATTTCAAGTTATGTTATGTCCGAATTTATGCATACTTCATCACGTCAATTTGAATCTTATTAAATATATAACATTTTATTTTAGTAAAAAATTTGATTATTTCTTTTATTTTTATCATACTAAGTTAAAGTTGAGTTCTAATATTTTCATGTATTATATTGCAGTTTTTCTAGTCAAGCTTTATTATTTCTTTATTTATGATGTTTAATAACATCTGAATTAATGAATTTAATCAAGCATTATATATAATAAATTAAATATGTACCAATCCATAAAATATTTCAATTAAATTAGAAAATTCGAACCAAAATAAAAATATTGATAAGCAAGTATAAGTACATTCAAACTAAAAACTAAATTAATTTTAAAATCTGGTAATAAAATAAAATATTAACTTTATAGGTTTAAATTTTAGAAATGATCCAGCTAATCATTTATCAAAATTACTATAAAATGAATGCAACGGAGTTTTTCACGAAAGTAAATAATTTAGTATGTAAATTTTTGATATTGGATAGATTTGATCTTGAATTTATTGACATAAATTATGATTATTTTTAAATCTTATATAATAAGTGAGTTTGTGAAAATGGCATGTTATATGGTGCATTATAAAGGATGTTTAAAAATATTTAATTTTTTTACAATATAAATAAAGACCAACAATTAAGTAATATCACCTAAATGAAATAGTTTCGGTTTACTTTAAAAGTAATTTCCTTAAACTCGGGAATATATATTAAAAAATCGAAAACATATTTAAAAATATTGCCTTAATTTTAATAATAATTCTATGAATTGTATGGCTAGCAAACTATTTATAATATGACATTCGCAATCAATAAGATATTTAGCAAAAATGAATTAAAAATTTTAAGAATCAATAAATAATTCAAAAATGTGGTCCCACATATTAAACAATATTGCCTTAGTTTTATTATTAATTCTCCGAATTTCATGGCTAGCAAACTAATGATAGAATAGCATTTGCAATGTTTGAGATTTTATGTAAAATCAAATTAAGGTATTAAGATTTAAGAATTAAGGAAAAACAAAACATGATTAAAGATTCACACATTACAATATAAAAGCATATGCATGTAAACACTCCAAAATGTATAAACTCGTTAATTATATAATAAAGTGTTATGTAATTGTAAAAAGTTTAATTTACATATACATTACAACATTAAATAATATGCAAATTAAAATGGGGGTGAAATTCAACAAAACAGTATTTTATTAAAATGATGATATAAGAAAGGAAAAAATTTCATACCTCTAAAAAATAAACCGTAAAAAAGCACATTATAACATCCAAAGCAAGGTTCAACGCAGTTGGAAATGAAATTCGTGTACTAAGGTAAAGGAAAGAATGAGGAAAGTCTAAAACCCTGAAAAATAGTTATTTAGCATTAAGAAAAATTGAAAACTTCTATGGAATGTAAAGAGCAAAGGATAAAAGGAAAATACAAAAAAATATTTATTCTAAATTTAAGTAATAAAATGTGCAATATGGTAAACATGGAAAATTATAGTGATTGATGTAAAATAGAAAACTTCACAAATTAATAATTATATGACGTATTATTTTACTTAAAAAAAATTAAAATATAACTAAATTTCTTTACATTTCAATGAGTGATTTTTAGAAATAACTAAAATAATAGAAAACTTAAGTAATTGACTGATAATGAGCGATTACTTCTATTTTGTTAACCAGAAGAAAAAAGGATATTTGGACACAATAATAATTACATGATATGTGACATGCTGTTATGAATGAGCGAGCATAGGTGATTTAATGCTGCTGAAGATAGCTTTTGGCATGTTTGTTGAGACTTATTGCGGTTGAAATTTAATGAACTGCGGTGTGCGACAACACAACTGAAATTAAAACATGATTTTCTTAAAATCGATTTTGCTCATGTTGAACTTGGAAGCAAGGGTAAGATGCTTGAAAGTTATGTTGTATTTTGCAGAGTTCAGACATGGTATCTCTGCAACCTTAGGTTAATCCCTAGTTTTTGAAGTGCCCATGTCCTTGCTTCCTAAATAGATGGATTACAAAAAAATCAGAAGAAGAAGAAGAAGACAACCTGCAGCTGCGGAGAGTGCAAAGGTGTTGGTTTGCCATTGTTATTTACGTAGGACAGCACTTACGAATATTTGATATCCTAAAAGTGTGTCTCACTCTCAAAATCTGTGCCTTTTTTCAATGTTTCTTAAACTTTTTACACCCCACTCTTTGTTATTTTCCCTATTTTTGTTTTAATTTATTTTTTGCCTCTTTTTTTTTTTTTTTTAAAGAATAATTAAAAATTAAACTAGACCCAACAAGGTTTTGCCCGAACGTGCTCGGCCGGGCTTTCAGCCCACAAGAAGAAAAGCTTGGGCTAAGTAAAATTTAGTCAACCAGGAAAGAAATACAACCTGACAGAAGAAAAGGCCGAGACCCAACTCACTTCGTGGCCCAGTGGACATGTAGCCCTACCGGACAACACTCTCAGGCCTAATGCTCATTCCGACGCAAACAATTCTGGTCCAAGTCGAAGGTTCTGGCTCAAAAGAAAACTTTAGTCCAACACAATATTAGTGATTTGCCATCTAATGTAAATAAACTGTGTGAGATATTAGTTGTATATGTAAACTTTCCACATATTAATAAAATGTTGATTTCATTTATATTAATATTATGACAATCTTTCATGCATATAAGTTTTGAATGGCATAAAGTTTTGTATGTATCCATGTGATTGTATTAGGAAACTTTGTTTAGAAATGGTTATAAATATAAACATAAGGTTATTTTAGTACATAATCGTTAAAATATATTCATATCTCTAAAGAACATTGGAGAGTCGGTACGACTCACACATTTTGTATTCATATTGTGAGTGTTGTGTTGTTCAACATAAAACATTAAAAACACGTGTGTGGATACGTTATTAGTGAATAAGTATTTGAACACACTAACTAGAAGAATGATGTAGAAATATGAAATTCACTATTTATTATCAATGTCTTGCTTTGTGATTGTGTTAATTGCATGTGAGTCTTAGATTTTAGATGGTATAATTGTTTTATACACATGATGGTCAATATATGATTAATGCATCAAGGACCAATATCTATTCTAGTATGAAATAAGGTCATGAGCCCAAGTGCAGTTGCCCAAGTTTGTATGGATGCATGTATGCGTTCAATTGGGATGTGCCTCTTTCTAAGTGAGTAAAACATTTATTCCATGCAATTAATGTTTTAAAGACAAAAAAATCCTTGACGAATGTAGTAGATGATTGGAAAGTAATTTCCAATAGGACATCAATCCCATAAGATAATATTAATTGATTAGATAATTGAGCTAATAAATTTGACTAAATTTGTGACTTTTGCTTGGTCAGGACAAAGCAAATCAAAAGTCCTATAATGTATGGTATTCATGATCTATTGGGTCCATATGATTCATTTGCTTTATTTTAATTAGGTCACAATATAGGTTATAAACTAGGCATTACTAATATCTCTCAAGCTTTGTTCATTACCAATTAAACATGAACCTAGAAAATTGTATACCAAAGGTAGGAACAAAGGACAAGTGGAAAATTGGTTGGACAAAATAGATTTTCATTGTGTTAGTTAATAATAAGATTATTAATTAGAAATGTAATAGAACTTTAATTTAATTAATGAGATTAATTAAATTAAAAGACAAGATATAAATGGGCTTCATTTATTAAAAAAATTAATAATTAAATATTCTATGGGCTAATAATTAAAGATTGATGTAAGAAATTCACAGAGCCTATGCCATGTATGTTCTAAGTATTACATATGGAAATAGGAATCCTACCAAATGTAGGAAGTTGTATTTTGAAAATAAATAGATTTAGAAGGGTTCCATATCACAATAGAACACAATTATTCTGAAAAATCAGAAAAATTCGTCCACCCTTCCAACTAAGAAAGAGAAATTCTTTAGCCATCCACTTTCTTTTCTTTTTCATCTGAAAGACAAGGATTCTTTTCTTTTTCATCTTAAAGCCTCCTTGTCTACCAGCATTTTGTGTTAAAGCCTTGTAGAGGAGTTGCAAGGGTATAGGAGGTGCTTATTTGTGTTTCAATCATATGGAAGAACGAGTTCCCTCAATTTGAAATACGATTCCAAGAAATACAATTTAAACACTTTCATACATTAATTGTTTTATGCATGTTATATAGCGAAAACAAAATGAATTTGGAATATATTTTCTGCATCATATTTCACGTTGACAAATGTTTTAAAGTTTGAAAATTTCCACTCCAAACCCATTGAAACTAAACACACAACTCAACCTGTTAGGGTTTCCTTGGCAGTGGTTGCTAGTAGCCCTTGAATGGAGACGCCAATGGGCGTTTCGGATCTCAGGCATCGGTGATGCCAATGGGGTTTTCAGACCTCAGCTAGAAAAATCGACGAGCAATTGGTAAGCCATCACTGGATTAACTTCAATGTCTGAAGTTGCGAGAATGGCATTTGGACAGTAAGACTGCGAAATCAAGCAGCAGAGTGACTTGGGTAGTGGGCGACGGGGACAATGATAATGCTCATAGGAGATGCACAGCTCGAGAACCGCGTTCCACAAGTTGTTTAGCCCCTTCAACTTCGCGCGAATCAGGGCAAAGAAAGCTTCACGATCGACACTTCCAATTCCACGATGACAGCAACCTTTGAATCAGTGGCAAGTAGCGCCAAGGTCACTAGGCCTTTGAGACAGTAATGCGGCTTGGTGGCTAAGGTTTTCCAAAGCTAGGCTATGTAACAGTGCCTTTTCGATTTTCATCCCTTTTTTTTTTTTTTTTGACTTTTTTCCCCAAATTTTTTTGACATTTTCTAATTTTCTTTTTATGATTTTTTTTTTTTTAATTTTTAAGAATGAAGCCTTGAACCGGTTATTAGATTTAGTAATTTGATGTTGTTAAATGATGTGACCAGAGATGCCAATGGAAACAAATTGAATAGGTAGTGTGCTAGGATCAATCAGACTAGTTGTTGAACCACTGAATTTATTGGTTAACTGAATCACTATTCCGACCAATTCATCTCTTTTCAAAATATTGATTGACCCATAAATAAATAGGTACATATACATATATAATGCCAAGTGTGTGTGTGTGTGTGTATGTAATTTTTAATACATGATTTAATTAAATAAAAAATAAAATTAAGTTCTAAAATACAATAAACAATCAAATCTACTACAAATATATTAGTTTGAAAAATAAAGAAATTAGAGAATGAAGAAAGATTTACACAATTAAATCATATTAAGTGCACCCTAAAAAATCTTGTTTGTACATAAATAAATAATAATTGTTTAAAAACCATTGCATCGGGAATTCATTTTGAGTACTCAAAAAAAAAAAAAACTTTCATAATATAATCATATTTTTTAATTTTTTAAGGGTTTAAAATGATTAATAACAAGATAAAATTTTTGGAAAGTGAAACTTAATTGTATGTGCAATTTTTTTTTATCACAAATGAGAGAACAATTTTAATGAATTTATTCTTTCGTTAAATTTCCTTATTTTTGGATCTCCATAAAATTCTTGAAAAAAATCACATTAAAATATATAACTCTAAACTTGAGTAACTGATTAGAATTTATATATAGGTAAACAAGGTGAGTAAACATCAATTAACTAAAACTATAATTATGACATTAACATAATACTGACCTGCATGGGAAAAGCAAGGCGTCTGTCTGCCCACTTCACTTGCATTGATCATGCATGGGGAATCCACCCACTTCATGGCATTGAGTACGCATGGGGCATGCAAAATCTGCAGACATCCTTCTCATTTATTATCTTTTTAGTTTTTTTAAAACCATTTTAACTAATGAACAGACTGGCTGGCTTTGGCCGATTCCAACCACTATATTCTGATTTTAAATCATATCCGATGATAACTATTACTTAGACCAGACATCAGATTGATTCCGTCCGGTTAAATTGATTGAACTAACAGGATCCGGTCTGGTCTGAAAATATTAAGTAAGAGATATCCCCAAAGCCAATTGATTCGTCATGACTTGATGAGAATCACCTTAAATTGAATCAATTTGAATAAAATTTACGTAAATTTAAAATCACTTAATAAATTAGAGAAAATGAAGACAGAATTTGTAACGGTAGCCCGCCGGAGTGCAAATAGGAATAATTATGAGTCTCATACTTCATAATAAATGAGTTTACAGGGTTCAAATAAGTCACAACAATAAGGTGAAAATCCTATACGTTTGTGGAGTTTAACTTTATAAATATGGATATTTATCTATTTAATTAATATATTTTTGGAAAATGATCAACGAAATATTGAAAATAAATAAAATCATCTGTTACAAATATTGACCCAATCAAAATTTGAATTTGTTTAAAATTTAAATGGCAATCAATAATTAGATCTGCAAAACGTGCCCAATCGTGGGGATAAAAAAATTGGTACTCATTAAAGCCAAAGATTTTGAAATACAAAGCCAGGCTGTATGGATAATGTATACTGATAGAAACAGCAAAAGAACAAGCCTTTCACCCGTCAGCGTCCATATTTATTATCTGGTCATTATATTTTTAATTTAAATAATCTATTTTCATCTTTGATCTGCTAACTTTTTATATCATTGATTATATATTTTGTGGTTATAATTCAATTCAAGTTGAGCGTGCGTGGCATGAACTTATAATTTAAAGGGAAAAAGGGCAAGTAAAAATTATAATTTTTTTAAAAAATAAAGCTATGTTTGGAACACATCTTTTTATGTTCCACTATCTCATCAAACTACACCACCAAACATATTGCCTTTTTTTTTTTAATCCGCTTACATAGCCAAACTAAGATGGCGATTGGTTTGCATTGTAGAATCGGATTTGGATTTGAAATCATTTCTCTTAGGTTTGAAATGAAATAATTTATTGCAATATATCTATTTAGTTCAATATGTAAAATAAGTATTAGTTGATGTTTTGCTTGTTGCCTCTTTAAAAAGAAATATTAGAAATTTTCAATTTTAACTTTGACTTGAATAGAGTTAAAAAATAAACAATTAAAAATAAATTTTTCATGTATACTTTATTTATAAATTTTATATTTTTATTAATTATGATATATTATAAAACTCTTATATTTTAAATAATAAAAATAAAATATTCTAAAGCAAATAATATCCAAAAGTAAAAAATAAATATAAAAAGGGTTGAAAGAAAATAAAATATCAATGAAAAGTAAAAGTCATAGGTTAATATAGAAAAAAAGAAAAAAGAAAAAACTTGATTAGTTTGAAACCCTCAAGCATAATTTAATAGTATAAATGATTTGTATAAAAATCTTTAAAATAGAGATGAAAAGAAGTTAAGAGGAGGATTGAAAAACTAAAAAAAATAAAATATATTAAAAGATACAGAAAAATAAAAAATTATAAAGTACAATAATTATAGTTTAATAAACAAAACGTAAGGTAAAAGGAAAAAATGAAACAAAAAATAACAAAACATAATAAATGAAAGAGAAAAAATCAATTTTTAAAAAGTATGCCTAATTTAGTAATTTTGAATTTGGACGTGCAAAAAATAGGACTCACTTTACTTATATAATATGTGTATACATTATATATTTGTCAAATTAGTATGACTAAATAATTTAAATAAGCTATGTGGGAATCACATTTGAGTTTAGCCAAAACCCTCTATTTTACTTGGGATTGTTGAATCCCAAATTTTTAGGTTTAATGTCTAAATTTGGATTCCAACAACAATAATCCAAATATCAATAGTGAGATTCATTCCAATTCTTAATTTTAAAACTTTCTTACCAAACGTTACCTAACTCACCCAACTTAAAGGATTTGAACTACTAAATATATTATTTAACAAAAAAAAAATTTAAACTTTTTTTCCCCAACACATATAACCAAATAATTATTCTAAAAAAATGCTATGTTTGGATGCTTATTTTCTTCCATTTTCATGGGTGGGAGTTGGGATGTAGAGTAAGGTTTTAAACGCAATTTATGTCTGGAAGTCTTTGTTCTTGAGTTTAATTTCCTTGTTGGGGCGTATTTGGACGCACAATTTGATTTGTCTTAATCAGGAAAGTGTCAGGGGATAATGCCCGTGCTTTGATCCCAAAACATATCTGGGATTGTCCCCTTAGTTGTGAATGTTGTCGGTGCTTGATTTGCGATCCTTGTCGAAGTAACTGACAGACATGTGGATTGGATCAAAATCGTCGAGGATATTTTTGTAATTTGGTTCTCATTTGTTGTCTGGGCTGGTTTCATTTCATGGTCCTAAATGTTTGGTGGGCCATTTTTATTGGTTAACAAGAAAGAGATAAGAAATCAACAAACACGAGATCCGAACGGCAAATCAAGATGGAACCATTTTGTTGGCAGTTAGAAATGCATCCAAACATATATGAAGACAAACACTCACATTTATATATTTATATTATAAAAAATAATTATTATTCATATATAATGTCATATAACTTAATTATTATTATATATTTTATATATTTATTAAAATAATTAAAAAATTTTAAGATATCAAAATCTTATATTCAAAATATATTATTAATGCGAATACAACTTACTTTACACAATCATCTCATCAGAAAACCCACTCCCAAACATTGTAAATGTCATAAAAATATTCAAAGTTTTGTGACTTGAAAGTTGTAGAAATAAATGAGAGTCTATTATTGGAAGAATAATAATAATGAAAATAACAATAGGAGAAAAGGATACAAGAAGCTATTGGGCTTAGGGTAGATCTTGTGTTTAAGCGAATCTTTTTTATTTATTTTTATTTGTCCTTTTGGTATATTAATATAATACAACTATTAAGAGCGTACCCACATATCCCAAATCCAATCAACTATTTATTTTTCTCTTTTTGGCGTTCATTAATTAATAGTTAAAAAACGTTTTAGTCTTTCCAGGCTATGTTTGAAATGCATTATTCAACTCACATTTTATTTAATTTTATACTTTCAAACATACGATCTAATAATTTTTTAAAAAATTTAAATTAAAATTTTCTCTTTCTCTTAAAAAATTTAAATTAAAATTTTCTCTTTCTCTTGTGTATGTAACTTATTAATTAGTTTCAATTATTATACCTATTTATAACAAATCAATACTTATATCTATATATACAATCACATTTATATATATTTATATCTTAAAATTAATAATTATCCATATGTACTATCACATCATCTAATTATTATTATATTATATATATATATTTAAATGAATTAAAATTTTTAAAATATAAAAATCTTACAGCTATACATATTATTTATTTCAATACAATTCTCATCAAATATCATCTTCTACTAAAACCCTCTTCCAAACATAACCTAAAAAGAAAACGGGGGCTTTGTTTGGAAGAAGTGTTTGGTGATAAATGATGTGTAGTGAAAGTTGTGTTAAAATGAGCGGTATGTTTAAAGGGAAGATTTGATATGATGATAATATTTGAATAACGTAATAGAATGTAAAAAATAATAATTAGTTCATAAGGTATAAAATCTATAAGTGTGAGGTTATGTGTGTGTATATATAAGTATTGATTTAATTGTGAATAAATATAATAATTAAAAAAATAGTTAATTATATATATATAATAGAGAAAATTTGAATTTAAATAAAATATTTGTCAAATGATATATTTAATTGTATAAAATTTGCTTAGAATGTGTAGAGTTTGAAAGGGAATTCCAAAACATAAAGGCCAAGTAGCGTCCTCCAATAAATTGGAGATTTGTCCAATGAAAAAGTGGCATTGAAATTCCCAATCTATTTCCCTTTTTCCGAAGGAAGAGAAAAACATTTTACTATTAGACAACGAAAGAGAAGTGGCACTGATCAAGCGGGCAACAATGAACAGGGAATTACCAGATCTTTAGTTAAATACACAGCACATTTTTATTTTTTTCAAACAAAAAATATAACTTGCCAATTGAACATAACAAATCATAACTATTTAAACTCTGTCGATAATTTCCAATAATCAATTACTAATACAACACCATAAGAACACACACACACACATATTATATATATATTATCTATATATATATATATAATTATACTTTAAATTTAATTCAAACTCATAGCAAGACTTTAACCTCAAAAAAAAAAAAAAATAGAACTCATACCAAGACTTTAAGGTTGTAATCGTTTTCATGTTTTAAATTTGTTTAAACGTAAGAAAGATTTTAAAATATAAAGGATATTAATCAAAATTTGTATTTTTATTTTATAAAAATATAAACAAACAAAGCCTAAATTTCTTAATATTTCAAGTAAATTGAGAAAAATGAATGATATATTAAAATATCAGTTCATCGATTTTAGTACTCTCGATGAGATCTCTCTTTAGTTGGAGAAAAATATCCGTTCATCGATTTTTTGCTGCTCTGCTCTGAATTAGAAGCCTTTCGAATGATGCTTTTTTGTGTGGGGAGATGTTGAAGGTGCAAATAGGTACCCAGATACTACACTTTTTGTGCACCAACTAATGAGGAAAGGGGATACTGATGAAGAAACAGAAGAGATATCACAAGAAGGGAAAGGAGAGAAGAAAATACAAAGATAGGAAGTAAGATAAGTTTCATTAAAACTCTGAATGACTCGTACATACTTCCCTTCTAGAAAATATATTGATTTTTCCTTCTTATGGTATTTATTGGATAGAAAAGCTTGGATTCGTAGTTACTAAGGAAGATCTGCCATCTGTGGAGTGAGCTATTATATTTAACCTTCTGCCTCTTATTTGCTATCCCTGATCTTTTGCCTGAATGATTCTGGTTTGTTATTTTCCCAGAAATGTAACTTAAACCCCCACTGTAATTTGTTAAATCATTCAACCCGGCTGTATTTATTATTATTTGCTTTCTTCCCTTGCTTAATGCGATGGTGCATGAGCTATTGAGGAAAGAATGTGATGATGTGTATGGAGATGGTGTTTGGTCTCGTGATTATGAACTAATATAGTGCAATTTTTTTAATATAATATGTCGCTTTGTGGGTACAAACAATAGAATCCTCTATTATCAAAATTATATTAGTACATTTATATACAAGTTCTTGTCAGAGAGTACAATAATTAATGATGTGTAAACAAGTTTAAATTTTCAATGGACGAAGATGAGTTAAATAGATTTGTTTGATAATCTTTGGAAACTAATTACTTGATATGGATCAAGGTTGGATAAACATCCTCAAAGAAGTTAAAATTCATGGAGAGTTTCAAATCCTAATGCAGATACGCTGAGCAAAAGTTGGATTGGATTAAATGTTAAATGAATATACATCAAGATCTGTGCTTATCTTCAAATGGTGGCTATAATGTTTTGAATACTATTGCAATATTATTGAAGTAACTAAGGACTAGCCAATTTTGTAGTAATCAAAGGTTATCTACAAGATTTTGAATAAACTAGGAAACTTTCATACTTCAATTATAAATAGGAGGCCATTTCTAGACATAGAGAGTAACATTTGAAGTCTCTAAACACTAGCCATTAAAGTGCTAGACATCTTAAGTGATCATGCATATTTACGTGAGAGTTGGAGAGTGTGAACAACCTTATTGATACACAAACTAGCTAAAAGAGTGAAACGTAAGTCTAAGAATAGTTAGGTTAAGTACAAAATTAGAGAGTTTTGATGTATTCAACTATTTGACTACCTTAAGAAAATGTGTTGGGCTTGTGTGAGAGGTGTGATAGTTGTTCATCTTGTATTTTACTATTTTTTGATTGAACTACTGAACAAATCCTAATTTAATGTTTATAAACGCAGGAGTAGATCTCCGAACCGTGTGAACAAACCTTGATTCAAAGTGGGTGAGATCTTGACACTTCCAAAAGGCTTACAGACATGAGAACTAAAGAAGAAACATCCACAGTACGTCCCCCACTACTTGATAGCTCCAACTATTCATATTGAAAGGCGTGGATGCATGCATTTATAAAATTTCAAGGTAAAAAAGCTTAGTATGCAATTGAAAATGGAGGGAAACTACCAACCGAAAGGAATGCTAAAGGTATGGAGGTTCTCAAAGATGTGAAATTATGGAACTAGCAACTTTAGCAAATTCAAAAGTAATTAACGCAATTTTCATGGACGTGGATGAGGATCAATTCAAATTGATATCCACATGTGAGGTAGCGAAAGAAACTTGGCAAAAATATTCATGAAGGCACAAGTATTGCTAGAATTTCTAAACTTCAAATGTTATTATCTCAATTTGAAACTTTAAAAATATGAGACGATGAGACTGTTGTTGAATTTAATTAAAAATTGAGCCACATTGTAAATTAAGCCTTTTAATTGAACAAAAAATATTTTGAAGCTAAATTTGTGAGGAAAACTTTGTGTTCTTTACCCTAAGGTTAGCCCCAAAGGTTGTTGTTATAGAAGAAGTAAGAAACGTGAATAATTTTCGTCTTGATGAAGTTATGGATTCATTACAAATATATGAGATGAATCTAAAATACATTAAGAATGAAAAGGAGCTAGCTTTATAGTCAAAACTCAGTTGAGATGAATGTCACAATACTAATGACAACATTATATTCATGATTAAGGAGCTCAAAAGGTTATTAAAAAAAAGAAAGTCAAATAGACTAGGAAATTCATTCAACAAGACCTCCAAATATTATGGTAACAGTTCCAAAGAGATTAAAAAGGCTAAGCCCCAACGAAAAGGAATTCAATATTATGAATATGGTGGATTTGGTCATGTTCAAGCGAAGTGCACCAAAACTATCAAGAAAGCAAAAAAGTTTAAAAACATGACCCAGAGTGAAGATGGTTTAGAAGAATTAGATGATGACAATGAGGCAAGTAACCATGTGGCATTCAATTCAATCAACAAGAAAACACAGAAAACAACCTACAATATTACAATATTAGTAGCAATATTAGAAGTTCATTAAAGTACAACTTTAGTGATTTTGAAAAAGAAATACTCAATACCTATAAATTAGCTTGTGGCAAGCTGTTGTCACTCTTAGCAAAAGATGAAGACTTCAAGAAGCAAGTATGTAGATTGAATAATGAAGTTCAAAATTTGATTGAAAAAAATCATAGGTTGAATGTTGAAAATAAGAGACTTGATGTTACTTGTGATAAGGGTAATAAGAGGGAATCAAACACGTGCTTTATATTTCATGCACTCCCAAAAGATTGCTCAAATAACACATGTCATGTTGACAATAGAAGTAAACTTTCAAATTACAAGAGTTATGCTTATAGGCACATGAATTTTGGAGAATGGAAAAGAGTCATATTTGAGGGAAGCAAGCAAAATTTTGTATGCCAAACATCTCAACAAAAACTTGCCTATGACTCCAAAATTGTTTGCATTAGAGGATGGTTGGAAATTATATTGGAACAAATGACGAATAAAGGATACAATGTTACAACACCATGCATAACAATGCATACACGTTCTATAGTAAATGCTAGTGATGCTATTATGCTTCCTTATCGTAATGCCCTAATTAATAGAGCTGATCCCTCTCATCTATGAAATATGTTAGGTATTTCCTTTACATTTACTTACCTTTTGGCAAATGAATGATACAAAGGAAGAGAAAAATTTCAAAAGAAAAGGGAGAGTATGATTGTTTGATAAAGGGAGAGTTTGATATTTTTGCTTTACAATGTTGTGATTATTGTTGGAAACAATAATCATGGATTACAGGACTTCTTTGCATTGGTCATTGTTAGCAAATCAATATATAGAGTACTATGTTGGTGCTAATTATGTATTGTGTCACAAATGTGACAAATGGAGATATTATTGTCAAAATTATGTTGGCACATTTGTACATAAATCCATTTATGAGAGTCCAATGATTAATGATGTTTAAACGAACTTAGAATTTCAATGGATCATAATGAGTTGGATGTATTTGTTTGATAATCCTAAAAAACCAACTACTTGATATGAATCAATGTTAGATAAACACCCTTAAAGAAGTTAAAATTCATGAAGAGTGTAAAGTCCTAATGTTGATATATTGAGCAAAAGTTGGATTGGTTCAAATGCTAAATGAATATACATCAAGATTTGTGTTTATCTTCAGACTGTGACTTTATTGTTTTGGATATTGTTGCAACATTATTGTGGTCATTGAGAACCAATCGATTTTGTTTGAGTTAATGGTTATTTACAAGACTTTGGATGGATTAAAAGTCTTCAATACATCAAATATAAATCGAAGGTCATCCCTAGAGGTGGAGAGCGGCCTCTAAAGTTTCAAAATACTAGTTGTGAGAGTGCTAGACATTTTCAGGAATCATTTATATTTATGTGAGAGTTTGAGAGTGTGAACAACTTTATTAATACACAATTACCTATTCAACTATTTGGTCATATTGAGAGAATGTGTTGGATTTGTTTAAGAGTTGTGATAATTGTTTGCCTTGTGTCTTACTATTCTTTAATTGAATTAGTGAATAAATCATAACTTGGTACTTGCAAATATAGAAATAGATTTTTGAATTGCGTAAATAAATTTTAGTGTTCAATACTTTATTTAATTGTTGGTATGTGTACATGTTTGATTCCACATAAAAAACTAATTAGTGCAGATTCTCCTAACTGCATTTTGATTGTTACAAAACTACTCACAGTACTACTCATTTTTCACCCCCCACAAATCCAAACTTCTTAAGTTGGCTACATGGCATAATAAAATTATTTTTCAATATTATAATTAAAGACCAGACTTCTTAAGTTTAGCTACACGTCAGAATAAAAATATTTTTCAATATTATAATTAAAGAAAAGGAGTTGACTAATTATTCAAAAAATTGTAATACATATCCATCATTCTTCACCAAAAAATTGAAATTGAAATTAAGGCAAAATTGGATTTGGTATGTTTTGGGATAGGGTAGGCACTTTTAAACGTTTAATTCTACATTGACAAATTTTCTCAACATTAAATGCATGTAGTAAGAACATCATTGACCAAACACTCCCATTAACAAATTACTTAGTAGTTTTTTATGTACATTTTAATACGACAAAAAATTTAATTACTTAATTATATTTAATAATAGATTTTATTTTAATAAACGAAATATTCGATACGTTTTTCAATTTTTTAAAAATAATAAACTTCAAATTTGAGTGATAATCTTGAAACGGGGAGTTCCAGAGTCTTCCAGCCTGGCATAAATGATTGTAGGACGACGAGAGGGGGACACCCGCTCCCCGAGTCGCTATCACACCGGACACATAACGTGGCCCTAATCTTGAAAGTACACGTGGCACCCGATTATCGCATCTCGGTTCCGGGCTTAGCTGTATGAACTCCTGTACATGGCCCTGGCCCCCCCAACTCTCTCTCCACTCCTACTGCTCCGCACACTACCCCACACTACATTACATTTCCCTCCCACAGCTGAAATAACGCAGAGCAAAATTCCCTATTCCCAGATCAAGATATTTTCATGGACAATTATATCCTTGGAGTCATTTCTCCACTATGCATTAAATTTAAATGCTTTATTTATTTATTTATTTTTCTGCTCAATTTTTATAGAAGATTTATAATAATAATAATTATTATCTAATGGAGTTTTATTTTGAAGTTATCGACGGCTTTGAGGGTGTTTGACCAGGTTTTGTGTTTCTAAAATATGTTAGATGTTTGAAAATTATAAAATTATTGAATTATTTGATAAAATAGTAAAAGAATCATGATGTAAGATTTCAAAATAAAATATTAATAAGTGATAACCTCGTTCGAAAAGTTATCACTTGTAATTTATTTTTAAAAATTTTAAAAAATTTTTAGTTTAACAACACTCGTTAAAAAATTATTGCCGTTATAACCGTACATCTTATTTTGAAAATAAGATGTCAAAATAAGATGTAATATTTTATGAACTACAGTAAAAACATTAAATTTTATAATATTTTTCATATAAATGTAGTAAAACACAACCTTCCTCCAATGAGTTGCCCTAATTACAATCATTGATCGTCAATCCCACTCAAGACAATTTTTCTGTGTGGCATGACCGGTCTATAATTGAAAGAATATTTCGGTTTACAATTTCTCTAAAAATTTGAATGAAATGACTTAATTGAAACTGAAATTGCTGGTATCTAATGATCATAGCTTTATTTTTATATAAAGAACTATCTTTTTGATATTTTTCTATCAAAAAAAATATTTGGATTTCAGCAAGTGGATCATCCATTTTTTTTATTTTTTATTTTATGTGGGTAAGTTTTGAAGTCATCATTAATGTACTTTGGTCCATGTGATTTTTGGGCTGTAGAGGTTCCAGCATGTCCAGAAAGGACATACGGTTTGCCAGCTGTAAAACCGTGCTCTGGCGATAGGGAAATAGGGTTTGGCAATTACATCACCGGCCATAATCATATCACCCCCCACCGGCAACCGGATGCACCGATTCCCGCCACAACCCATACCCATGCAGAGTTTTCCAATATAAAAGTCCTACAATCGCATGTTCTCATGAACTCATCTGTCGTTGCCCAGTCTCAATCAATTCGCGGCACCTAGCCCTCCATCCTCCTCTTCTTCTTCGTTCTCCGACCATGCCGGGCCCGAACGAGTACTTGAACATCCCCCTCCGCCGAGTCGCCATCGGAAACCCGGAGGAGTTCCGCCAGCCAGGCGCCGTGAAAGCGGCGGTGGCTGAGTTCATCAGCACCCTCATATTCGTCTTCGCCGGCTCTGGTTCCGGGGTTGCCTACAACAAACTCACCTCGTTCGGCCCGGCCTCCCCCGCCGGAGTCATAGCCGCCGCGATTGCCCATGGTTTCGCCCTGTTCGTGGCTGTCTCCATCGCTGCTAACATCTCAGGTGGCCACGTCAACCCAGCAGTCACTTTTGGACTGTTTGTAGGTGGAAACATCACCTTCTTCCGTGCTATTCTCTACATCATCGCTCAGTTGCTCGGTTCTATAGTTGCCTGCTTTCTCCTTTACTTCACAGCTGGTTTCGTGGTGAGACTGCACAAGATCTAGCCAAAAAGGGCTTTCTTTTAATTAGTAACCAAGCGAGGGTTAACTATAAGCTTTCTGCTGGGATTCTTTCATGAGCACTTATGAAATTCTTATGACATGTTCTGTTCAGATTTGTACTTCTGCGTGGTCTTTTCACTAAGCTATATTTTTGTTTCTATTAACAACTTCTAAGTTTTAATTCTGGCATCGCCTTTACTATGCAGGAAATCCCTGCATTTGAAGTTACTGGAGTATCTGTATGGAGCGCCCTCGTTTTCGAGATTGTGATGACCTTCGGGCTTGTCTACACGGTCTACGCCACCGCCGTCGACCCGAAGAAGGGAGAAATCGGAATCATCGCACCCATTGCCATCGGTTTCATCGTCGGAGCCAACATCCTAGCCGGTGGTCCATTCACCGGAGCTTCCATGAACCCCGCAGTGTCATTCGGTCCTGCTGTGGTGAGCTTCGTCTGGACCCACCACTGGGTTTACTGGCTCGGGCCTTTCGTCGGTGCTGCACTCGCCGGCATTGTCTACGAGGTCTTCTTCATCAGCAACACCCACGATCCATTATTGCCATAGTTCTGAGGGATCAAATCGAGCAGAAACGGCTGTTCATCCTCGTTTTCTGTAATGTAACTGGTTGAGTTTTCATGTGGTTGCAATTTCCTCTCGTGGTTTGAACTTTGAATCATTCAGTACCGTACGTGGAATGTATCTTCTCTGTATTTGCACATCCTGGGGTTTATTTCTAAGCCCATGCGGTTTATTTTGTGGGGTAAATTAAATAATCTATATTATTTTTTTTCAAAGTGAATTTGTTCACTTTTGTTTTCTTGCATTCATATTTAACCTAAATATTAGTGAATAATGAGTTAATAATCTTAAGTGTAACTCTTGTTAATTTAAGGGTAAATTAACAATTATTAATTAATCAATCAGTAATGATAATTAAATTATGTTAGAACTAATGTTTCCAATTCAACCAAAACAAATTACTGTTAAAAGAAATAGAAGTCGTCGTTTTTAGAGGATTAAGCTTATAATTCAATGTCTTCATACTCAATTATTCCTACAGGTCAAAACTCATGGTAGGTACCGCAATTAATTTAATCTCTTTACTTTTTTAACTGAAGGGGTGATTGATGCTTGTTTTTGAAATTTACTCTAATCTTAATAATAAAGTTATGCAAACATTCTTGTCTTATTGTAAGATCACTTATCTTCCTTGCGGAAGCATATCACGTGACAGAAATTATGAGAATTAGTAATTCAAAGTACAGTTTTTTCATGAAAAAATTGTAAGCCGTTCAATGGTTTTTTCTATTTTATCAGGCATCGTATAATTTATTTATTATTTCTTTTTTCCTATTATGGGTGGGCATTCAATCGAGACAAATAGAAGAGCAATTCCAATTTTCCTTTTAACAGGGAAAAAGATGAATATACTAACCCAAAGTGGTAAATCTCATGTCACAGAAAGTACGACAAAAGTCCAAGAAATCATCAATTTGAAGTTACTACTTCAATATTGGTAGTGCATTTAACTCTAAACCATACTATTGACAATAATTTACATTAGGGACCAAGATGGGATTAAGACATTATAAGTTGCTGTACTGACAACCAATATTTCAAATATATCTTGAATATAAAACAATACAGAGTCCTAATATATAATTCTTCTTCTAGGTGCATTGTTTCCAGTCCAACTTTTTAAATTCTTATATCACTTGATAACAATAATGATACGGACCATTCGACATTGACATATTTGTCTACCTTTCTCTTAATCCAAGTATGATAACAAATCCCAAAATAATTAAAGTTATAAATAATAATTTTCTTTTCTTTTTAGTTTTGTACATTATATATGCATATTTTATTCCAAGTGGCTACAACTATGGTGCAACTGAGTTGGAACAAAGTTAGGCTTAATTATCGCACCAATCCTTGCCCTTTTTCCACTAACCAACCATTTTTGCCGCGGAGTTGCATGTGTCATGCAATCACGCTTCAAGCTACCGAGGCCAAAAAGTAGTGCTATTGGCAAATAGTTAGTGACTATCTTTTACCTGAATCATTGACTTTTGGGTCCTATAGCCTATGTTTGGTTGCAATATGTGATATGTGTATTTTTCTTTTTTTTTTTTGTTTGAAAATTTGACATGTTTGATTTAACTAGTTTCGGACTCTTTGAGTACATATAATACTATACAATAAATAAATAATGAAGTAGTATATAAAAATAATAATTCAATTTTAAATATAAATATGTGTGTGTATGTGTGTGTTTGTTTGTGCGCGTGCGCGCATAAATGGTTTCAAAGTATTATATATTTAAGAATTATATAAATTAATAAAAGTTGCATACTCTATAAATATAAAAATTAATTGTCAACGAATGGAAATTCATTTGTCGACAAATTTTTTTTTTCTTCCATTAGAACCTATGCCAATAATTCTTTTAGTTGCTTCAATAGGTGCACTTGCTATAGCTTGCCAAGTATAAATCTTTCAAAATTAAAAGGTTAAAGAATATTTAAATAAGATAATAAAAAATCAAAAGAATTAAAAAAAATAGGAGAAAACGTGGACAAAAATAACAATTTAAAAGAAAAAGAGAAAGAAAAATATAGAATATACAAGAATTTAAAATTAATTATAAATATATAATTTTACATTGTGTATAAAATATTTAAAATTAGATATTGAAGAAAAAAATTATTTGAAAAGAGAGAAAATTTGTAAGAAAACTGAGTAAAGACAATACGTTAATTTAAAAGGGAGAAAGGAAATATCAAAAAAAAATAAAAGAATTTAAAATAAAAATAATTGTGTAATTTCACATTGTGTGATAAAAACCTTATTTTCATAATAATATAGTATAGAAATAATACAATGTATTAATGATGAAGGGACACTTGATGTACATAAAATATACATAACAAGTATAATAATAAAAATAGTAATAATATAAAATTATAGTTTAATAAAAATATGGATAGAACGGAATTTATCAAATTGTGATAAACATTATTTTTTAAAATCAAATTAGAATTCTACAATAGATTTGGAATAATTAAAATGCAAAAATAGATAAATTGTGAAAGAAAAAGGAGGGAAGAAGAAATGCAGAAGCTTTGGGAGGAGTGGCGAATAGATTTGAAAAAAATGAAAACAATTGCAAAAATGGAAATTTTGAGGGAGAAATTGAAGAAAATAAATAAATGGAGAAGTTATTGAGTGAATAAATATTGAAATTTAGCAATTATTACGAAATTATTATTTTATCGATATTTTAATACTTTAATGTAAGTTTGATTTTTTTTTAATAAAGATATTTTTAAAATTGTACGTTGTGGGAAAAAAGGATGGCTTCTAGCCATAATAATATGTATATGGACTCCTCGTTCTATGTGTGTGCTTTCTAGGGTAAAACTCTCAAAAACTACAACCAAACATAGCTATATAATTCTTTTGTCCTTAGTCAAAACCTTTTTTAAATAATGAAATAAATAAACAATCTTGTAGTGTAATGTTTTGAAGATATTAAGTGTAGGTTAATTTTTTAAATTAAAAAGCTTATAAGCTTAAAAAATATATATTTGAAATTTTACAAGTTTTTTAAAAATAAATTGACTATTTTCTATATATGTTTAAACATATTATAAGCTATTTCTTTTTATATATTAACAATGATATGCATGTTCTTAAATTATATTTTATTAATGATAATTATTTTATGTTTATTATTATTACATTAAAAAATTATAATGTATACTATAATTACAAAATTTTAATAAAATCCTATAAGATGTCTTATAATTTCTACTTAAACATTTCCTTAGTTTATTTTAAACATAAAATCTACAAGCTTATTAATTTTAAAAACATTTTATAAGTCAGATAAATTTTTTTAAAAAAATAAAAATAAACTTAGCTAAATGCCCTCCAAACGCAAATTGAAGATATCGTGCATCAATTGGCGGGCGATTGGAGAATCCAGGTTAGGATCTCTGATCGTGTAGCTTTCAACTATTTTCCTTTCTGTATTTCTTATACACGTTACTGTTTCTGGTTTGAGACTTATCCTATCTATTATTCAATTACATAGATGAAAAGATTTGAATTTAGAGGTCAAGAAATCAATCATCATATTTAATTTTGTGGTACCTATTCACTAGCCAATTATGCATTTTATAGATCTCATTGTTTGAAAGGTTGATACGTCTGTTACAAAAATCCAAAAGATGGGATTTTAAAAACTCTTTCACATGTTCAAACAGGCTGTTGTCTTGTTCAATGCACGTTAATTTCAAGTTTTAGTGGACCAGCTTATCATAGCTTAAATTATTTATTTTATTTTTTCATAACAAGTATCGATCTTTAGAATAAACAAACACGTACAGTTCTTGGACAAAATTGACCGTAAAACTTTACCACAAGCTCAATCTCATCCCTTGAATAATAATACATAGATTGGATAGAGGATACAATATTATAAATCATCGCCTACGTTCCCTGTATATGAAGTGGTGCATTTGTAATCGTAGATCCTAATTTCATGTTTACGTCATTATGTTGACGTGTCTCTTTTGGGGAAAAATACTATGTGAGAAGTAAGTTCTCAAGTAGGCTGTGTCTTCAGTTTGAAAACTTGTTATTTCTTACAGTTTTCTTTACACACACGCACACATCTACAAAGGTGTGTGTTTGTAAGAAAGAAGAAGACATCACTGGCAGACATTTTTCTTGTTTTTTGTTTTTTTGTTATTATTATTTATTTATTTGTTTGCTTTTTGAAAAAGGAAGGCTAATAAGTTGTGTTCTAGGAATAGTTGATGTCTACTCATCGGTGAAGGTATTGGACGGTGGGTGACAACATCAATCATATTCAAAGTATTGTATTTTTCTGGATGGTGAGTCACGCTCTTAAATATTTTTCGAGAAAATAAACTTGTCCAATTCAAATAATTACTGGACCTGGACTTTTCATCGAACGTAATTTTGATGTCATTTGTTTTAAATCGAAGTTTTGTGTTGAGTGTTGACATTAATTGATGCGTAAATGATAATTATTTATATTAAATATTATCAAGTTAATAAATACTTTTTAGTTGTAAAATATTAAATCATACCATTACTTTTATTTTAATTTTTTTACTTTTTTTTTTATTTTCTCCTCTCTCCATCTCTCTCTCTCCCTCTACCCCTAATTTATTATTTTTATTTATATTGCTCTCAAATTTTCTCTTTTTTTCCTAAGTTTTTGGTTATTCATTTTTTTTTATTATTTAAAATATAATAATTTTATAATTTATAAGTAAATTTTAAATATCCAACTTTTACCAGTTTAGTCGAAAAGCACCAAAGTACACAGACAAAAGTCATTTAATTCCATCCATTTGATCGGAGAACAAATTAAAGAAACAATAAACAAAAGTGTTCCAACCCAGTGTTCACGTCAGGGGTCACAAAGTCGGGATGTCGGCACGCCGTGAAAAGGAGATGCTGGCAGCTGGCCCATGCACGCAGATAGATGCCGATTTTTTTATTTAATTTTGATTGCCATCAAAGAGTGGTGTAGATGCTAACTCCACGTTAATATCAATTGGAAATGACACGAGCAAGAAATTAGGTATAAAGAATATAGTAGCCGTGAATAATTGGGGTAGAATATAGACATAATTGTACTACCTACAATAATTGGAATCTAATTTTGTGGGTGTTCTATAAATAGTGCAAAAATAATATATTGTATATTTACTTTTTTTTTTTTTTTTTTTGTTGTTGTTGTTGTGTGTGAGTATTGGAAAAGAATTAAAATTAGCGTAAATGTTGAATTAAACAATTTATGTAAGAATAATTATTACTTGTTATTATATGAATATATTTGTAAATTCTGAGTGTGTGTATATATGGGTAATAATTCATTTTTTAATGCAGGTAATGATGGATTTAGGTAATGAATATGTGTGTGTGCATATATGAAAGGAGGGAAATATGAATTTTAGAGTATTGTATATTTCAAAGGTGTGTTTTATGTGGATGACTCCCAAGCTATCCTTTTGAATTTGAATAATCTGTGTGTATTTATTTGATTTTCTATTACCTTCACGCGCGCGCGCGCTCACTCGTTTCATTTCATCTTTAATTTGTAACTTGCATCTTCCGAATACTTCAAAATTTTGGCCTTTTTCAATAATTTTATTTAAAAAGAAAGAAAGAAAAAAGAACCCTCACATATTTAATTTGTAATATTGAGGCATGTTGCTGTTTTATAATAAACAAAATAACGTGAAACTCCTCCAATAATACTAAGAAGAGTACCACTAGTAGACATTGTGTTGGCTTCTAAGCAGAATGGGACACAATGATGAGGTGCACTCCTTGAAGAAAGAGAAATAATATGTAAAAATTAAAGAAAGTAATAGCAAAATAGTAGAATTGGTTGGTTGGAGTGAAATTGCTCTCTTGGTTTTGGAGAGATGGCACTTCAAATATCAAGGGCCACAATTATTTAACCTTTCATGGAGGTCCCATCATGTCTTAAAATATCTATGTCACCAAAATATTAGAATTTTTGGATTTATTGTTCTAAGTAGAATTTATTAATAGAATTAAATTTTATGATATTTAATCTAAAATCTACTGCTAAAAATTTATTCAACTTAATTGATTATCAAATACAGTCAAAAAAATTGAAACATGGATTGAGATGGATAGATGGCTGTTAGCTCCGAAAATGATTCTGGGATTAAAAAAAAATGAAAAAATTGGTAGAAACGAAAAATAATGTGTTGCATATGTCTGTTTGAATTATTATTATTTTTTCTGAAAACACTTAATAATTAGTAATGATGCTATGTGATTGTTTAGGATTTATAATAGAAATAAGATAGATAAAAGAAAGGAAATTTCAAACATTTCACCAAATTAATATATTATTAATATAGGTGAAAAATAGATGAGAAATAAATCTTATAAAATTTAAAATATTTTAAAAATTATAAATTATAAGGATTTTTTTCTAAAGAACATTTTTAGGAAATAGAATGATTTTCCAATGATAACCACACACACACACACATTAAAAAAAAGAGGACATAAAACTTTGATTGCACTTGACATGATGATGTAAATAATTTTAAAAACATGTATAAAAAATAAAGCTATTTAGACTAATTTGTACCCTATTTAATTAAAGTACATTTAAATCGTTTAATAAATTTGCCAAGTTTTAAAACAATTAAAGCTCAGTAGAAATTTAAATAAGTTCAAAATAATAACATATTTTACTCGACTAAATTTATTTGCATCATTAATTTCAAGAATCATCACCAACCATGCGCAACGACTTGTACGCTTCAGGAGACTGAAAAATGTAACCTCGAATTGACTTCGATTAGACATCAACCGTTGAGGGGGCGCGAAAGCCATATTAGATATGTTATTGTTCAACAATTACATTTCATGATTTGTTTTTTTTAGGTTATATTTGGAATCCAACTTTTAATTTCAGAAAATCATTTCATACTTTAACCTATTAAAAATACTATTTAATAATATTCTTATTCAAATTTAAATTCAATTTTTTTCTCTAGTGTATATATATAATTAATTAATTATTTTTCAATCATTATACTTATTTACAATCAAATCAATGCCTATATATATACTCATATTTATTTTTATCCATACTCTATAATATAATTATTATTTTTAAAAACTATAACATGATCCTATTATTATTGTATATTTTATTCATATAGTCACATAAATTATATTATTTATCTTATTATTATTTTTTAAATATATTACTTATTTTAATATGACTTCTACCAAATATCATGTCCTACAAAAACTCATCTTCCAAACATAACCTAAATGTCTTTGAATTTGAAATTAGTATCTGAAAGCAAATATATAATATAACTTATCATTTTTATTAAAAATAATATATTAAAGACAAAGATAAATAAATCATAATTTTGCATTGCTAGCGGGCCCCAGCCTGTTCTAATTTTCAAGTTCACTTTTCTATTTTTGACTATTTAAACATAGAACTTATATTAATTTTGATATATGCTTTCTTATGTGTATTTCTACTATTTTCAGTACGCCACACATGGTCTACACATTTTCAAACGTATTAAATAAACAACAAAATCTACAAATTATCTTATAAATGCATATTCTTATAAACCGAAGGCGATGCTTTGGTGCACGTGGACAGTTATATAAATAAAGTGATAATATTTTATAAATATAAATCTTAAATTATTTATAAATAAAACAAGGGAACAAAGAAACTTAAAAATAAAATAAATTAAAATAAGACGATATAAATTGAGAAAAAATAAAACAAATGAAGATTAATGGAAAATAAGAAAATATGCATATATATGTACACACACACACACATATATATTTATATATACAAATCGTACGTGCTGTACTATTTATTAAGGTTGTGGCTTTTGGAGTAGTAACCATAGATGACACGAGTTACGTTTTTATGCATTTTCAACTTAATAATGACATAATTATCTCTTTTTCTTATTTTTTGTTATTTTCTCTTTCTTTTTACTTCCGTCTATTGAACAAATTATTTTATTTCTATAAGTATAGTAACAAATATATAATTACATAAATTAATATATACTACAACTTAAAAAAATCTAAAAAACCGTTTCTTTGGTATTTTATAAATTTAAGCCAACACGTAGAATATATAAAAATTTACTAATATGTAAACCTTTTAGAAAGAGGTTTTTAATTTTAATATATACTACTAATGATAAAAAAACACACTTGATGTGCGTATAGTCATATAAATAATTTTTAAATAAATTTAATATAATTTAAAAAGTAATAAATTAAGATATAACCTTTAAAAAGAAAGGAAATATTGAATTTACTACAACTGGGATAGGATATTAAAAAATATATAATAAATTAAAATTTAAAAGAGAATGATATATATGAAAGTTGGGACTAAGAAAGTGAAAAAATATTTATATAGTTTTTACTAGCCTGTTCGGATTAAATATGATGGTGCGTGTTAGATTAATTACCTTTGATTTTCAAAGTTTAATGACGAAAATGTCCATGAACGTATATTTGATTTCCAGTCTTTTCTCCTAATTCCATTTTCTCTGCAACACTCTCATTTATTATATTTGCTCTACATTTCCATCCTTAATTTTAATTTGTTACGTCACTATCCTTTATATGTAGATATTTTCTTTTTCATTGTCCATTTCAAACTTTCATTTATTATACTTTCTTTTCAACACTTTTCTCAATCAACTATGATTTATTATATTTACTTCTTTCAGTTTTATTGTTTCTTATTTTAATTTTCAATTATTTTGGTTTATTTTTCTTTTAATGTGGTTTTTACTTTTTATTTATTTATTATCTATCTTTTAATATCTTTTATTGTTTTTCAATTGTTCTCTAATCTCCATTTAACTTTTCTTTATCTTTTTTCTTTTTAAGTCTTTTGTATAATTTTAATATTAAATAATTTTATTTACATCAATAATATTTTATGAATGTTATTAATGATTTGAAATTTTCTCAATTTTGATGTAAATTTTTAATCAACCAACATAATTAAACAACAAATAATAGTGGCACACTCTATGCGTATGCAGATTTTATTAACTTAATAATATAATTTAGATATAAATACTAATCAATAAAAAATATAGTTTATTTATACAATTTTTTCTATAAAATATTGTTTATTAAAGGTTTCTTTGGAAAGTCAATTGCTATTAGACAAAGGAACCTAAGAGCAATAGGTAATTGATGTTTTCAAAATTAACATGCTTTATTATTTAATGTATTTGTTCTTTTTACTTATATTTGGCTTTTTTTAGTATTACCAATTGAATAGTGAGTTGCACATGGCTCTGATACTCCAAATTTGCAAAAATTTATACTCAAAGTACTTAGCCTTCTTATAGTGCATCAAGTTTTGAAAAAAATTAGAACGTATTTGAATATGTATGTTTATGTTTATCTTGTCATATAAAATTATGAAAATTAAGTTTAATGCATATTAATTATTTAAAATCTTTGTAACTTCAGACTAAAAAAAGGAACTGATTGGAGCAATTGCACTTTAATGATTTGGTTTGATATGGCGTTAAAGTAATGATATGATGCACAAGACTTTATTGATCTAATCATTTTAGATGAATTTGATGAAACAAGCAATAAATAATGATATGGAGGGTGGATGAAGGAAATGATAAAGAAAATATTTGTGTTTGGTGATGATGACCTAATTGGGGTGATGTTACAAGCGTTTTAGGTGTTGAGGAAACTTCATAGCAATTTTGATCCAATAAAATGAGTAGTGTTGGATCGAGTTCTAATAAATCTACTTCATCCAAATGACAATTTATTACACATCATCATTCGGTTGATAAAGAAGAGGAAGACAACAACTTTGGTGATGTAGAGGAAGAGGATCTTGAAGGCTACAAGTCTAATGAAGATGATGTGGAAGAAGAAGAAGAAAAACAATTTGATTAGAGTTCAGATGCTTTTTTAATACTACTTGATTTGCTAAATGAGTGAAAGACGTGATCAAACATTGTCATTTGGAGTTTAGATATTAATTAGTTTTATGTTATTTGTTTTATTATTAAAAATTGAAAGTTCATGTTATTATTCATTTTATATTTGTTATTCATGTTTGTTTTTACGAAATTGTTAATCACATGATCATATTTTATTTATTACATAAATTGTACACCATGCTTCAAAGAGGCGATCGCCGTGCCGTTCATTGTTCGCCATAGCTCTAGAGAATTTTTGTACATTAAAACACCATACGCATTGACAACTATGATCATTACCAATAGCTTAATGATTTTATTAAATATTCAAACATCTACTTAAAGAAATACTAACATAATCTTGAACAATCAAATTGAATAAATTACAATCAGATGGAAAAAAAAAACTTATATTAAAATTTTAAACATGAATATATATATATATATATCTATATATGTATATCAACAAAAAAGTATACATATGCAAAAAATTCATAAAAGCATATATACTAATATAAATATATAATTATATTCAACTGTTCAAAAAAGACGTGCCAATAGCTCTTTGATTAATTAGTTTATCTGGTCTTAGAACTATGGATAAGGTATCTTTAGCAAGTCATAGATAAAAAGATAGATATCGCAGTCCCCGGACTATTCCTTCCTACTCCCTACAACCATTTTAAAGTTTTCGTTCTTTACCTTCAGAACTTGATGTTCTTTATTTTTGGGTAAAAGAATTATTCAAGTACGTGAATAATTGACTTCTGAAGATCGTGAAAATAATAAGGGCAATTCTAGGAAAAAAATTATATCCACTCGTCTCAAGCAACAGTGCATGAATCTTAGATTTACTATGCTTTCTTTAGCTCCCTAAGAATGTCCGTAAAAATGTCCGTAAAAATGAAAAAAACAAGACGGATTTGTCTTCTATGCTGTATGTCCTAGAAGCCAGAATAAATAATTCAAACACTGGATAATATATGCTATTTTTTAAAATGGCAGATTTTTGTTGGTGAAGCGATGCATCTAATTGAGTTGAATGCTACAGTTGGGATTCCAGGAGTTTCTGTTTTATCAACACAACGAAGAAAGAGATCGACCAAAGCAATTGAACTTGTTACCAGTCTCTCTGTTATATTCATGGAGTATTGCCTAATAAGTATTGAACAATGTAAGAACAAAATACATGCATGAGAGTCGTTGTCGGAGAATTGGGACCCGAATCTTTGTGCTCCATTAGAGGAAGTTTGGACCCGATTTATGGAGATTACGGTGAAGGCACCTAGGACTTTTAGAAATCAAAGTTTGATTCTCCAAATTTCTAGAACTCAAAAGAAAAGGCGTTTTGTCAAAGTAAGCGTGCTACTGATCAGGAGCTACAAAATAGGAAAGAAGACAGAAAATGCATCAGGCAATCAGAAGGCACAGCAGAACGAGCCATGACAGCTTGGTTAACGACTGCTGACTCTTCAAAATAATATTGCACTGATTCATGAAATAAGATTGTTAGGATAACAGTGAATCCACGAATAGCGAACAAAAGCATTACACATACGGATTCCTTTGGCATTTCCAAGAACCTAAACACCAAATGCTTACAACTGGCCTGAAGAATAACTGCCCGGAAGACAGGGATCATTACAGCAGACATTGATTCCATTAGTTCCATGTTTTTTTCGCTAGGCACATTTCTCAAACTCAAATCCGTAATACAGAAAAACGCTAGCAATCCACAGCTTCACATTGGGTAAGCTCACATCCATTTCCTGTTCCGTAATCATCTTTTTTTTTTTTTTTTATTGGCAAGGAAAAATTGTTTCTTGAGTTAGGTCATGATCAAAAGAGCTAAGTGAAGGTAACTAAATGCGAAGGAAAAATATTAATGCTTACATGCATAGTGAATGTCAACACATAATTTTCGGGAGAAGCAGCTAAATTGGAGCTCTGAATAGAGAAGTTTGTGAGGGATTCGAGGGCCTTGAAAAGGAACGCTGCAACACCTTTCCCTTTGTTGCAGACTAATCTCACGTAAAACCCTCTATCCTCTACTTGAAACACATCCATCTGCACAAATATATATGGCAATATTGCGTACTTTACACATTCATTCAGTACGTGCCTTCTCATTTAATAAACTCCACATGTTTAGAGTATATCTGCACTCTCATCACAAGAAGATCGTACCTTAAATATCTTCTTCATTAGTATGGGATCTAGACTTGTAGCATCCATTTTCTCGGCGCTTTGAGAGTTTCTTACTTGATTCTTATCCTCTCCGGACAACGATTGCTCGAGACAAGCAATCTCCGCTTTTAGGTTCGTAGCCTGTGATTGCAAGTCTTGCACATAGAGCTTGGCGTCCCCAACTATGGATGCTTTATCCATCTGCTTTCATGCAAGCCAAAGCTACGTCAAAGGCTAAAATATGCAGCATGTAATATGATATGATTTTGACCTTTTTTGGTTGCACAACATAAAAACATACACTTATCCCCATTTTAGTTTAATTTCACAATTGAAAATTACATGCTTATCCTTATTTTAAGTTTTTTTTAATCCTTTATTTCTCCCTTTCCTTGTAGTTTGCTTTTATTTGTATTTTTTTTAAATTTTCTTACCTTCAATTTTTTTTCTTTTTATTTTCTCATTTTAAGAATTTTCTATATTTTCAATTTCTAACAATATTATTTATATTATTGAAAATACAATAACTTCATAATTTATAAATAATTTCACAACACATAGAGTGTGTTAGTTTTACTAATATTATATTATTATTTCAATAAGGATTCTTGAATACATAATTAACAAAACTACATACCCTTATGTTAAATATTTTTATCTTTTCTATCATTTTCTTCTCCTTTTCCATTCAACTTATAATTTATATTTACGTATTCTCTCAAATTTTATCAAGTTTAAATTCTTTTAATTTTTTATCATTTTTATTTTTAATATTTTTACACACCCGCAAAATCAATAGTTTTCTTTTTAAAATTTTTAATTTTTTTTCTTTTAGGTTTTTTATTTATGTTTTTCTTTCAAATTCTCTCTTTTTTAATATCTTGACCTTTATTTAGTTTATATCTTGTAAATAAATTGCACACTCATAGAAAAACCAAATTTTGCTAATATAAACGAAGGCAATACGATATATGGAGACATGGTTCTGAAAACAAGTATGACGTAGACAGACCTTACTGATATTGGGAACTAAAGAACGCAATGCGTAGAGTTTTTCCTTCATCATTCCTCTCCTCCTCCGTTCTGAAATCAGGGTTTTTGATCTATCAACCTTGCTATTCTTCGTCTTCGTCAACGAATTTGTTGTGGTGGTCGTGGCTGACGACTTCTGGTCGTCCCTAAGTATCCCATCTCCTTCATGGTCCCTCTCCTCCGCCACTTTCAGGCCCGCATTCTGTAAACTGAATTCAGGGTGGCAGTGGCTAATATCAGCAACTTGGCCTGTCCCTACGTCGAAATAATCCAACAACTCCACGGAGGGAGCAGCCGCCGGGAAAATATGGCCATCGGCACCACAGACACCGCCAACATTTTGCGGATGAGGAACTTCAGTGTAATCATAGTTCTCTCCACGAATGAGATCGATAAACTGACTGGAGTTGGCCTCGTCCATGAAATCTGTCAACCCTAAATGATCAGCTGCTGCATATTGTTGATCCTGAACTGGGATCATCCCTTCTTCTCCTTGATAATTCTCCATTTTTGTTTGATGATCTGATGGGCAAGTTTTGTGTCGTGCTCCGATATTCGTGGATGCATTTATAGAAGGACGTGTGAACAGAATCTAACCTGGACCTGGTTTCTAAAAAAAATTACAGGTATTGACAAATAGTTGCAAGAAATGAAATAGACGACGATCTACCTTGAACTAATCGTATATTTTAACTCGAAGAAAATGAATCCGACAACAATTTACTTGTGTATTTTATGTGGGATTGAGATGTAATAAGATTCTAGACCTGTCTTAATTTACAAGGAAGGAGTCCGCAAAATTAGGTCTACCACTATAAACAAATTGATTATGCTCTTTTGTCTACTAAAGTTGATTGATTAGTTCAGCTCCACGTATATCATTCATATATAGTGCGACAAATAAAAGTCATTAATATCATGATGTTTCACAAGTTAAGGAGTTAGTCCATACGACAAATATAAATATGTTTCGATTTCATCTGTAGAAAATCAGTTATTAAGGAAGCGTGTTAGTTCAATTTATAAGTAGATTTAAAAATTTTACCTTAGTAAATAATGGACAAGAGTCGCATTTACCTCAACCAAATTCACGTCTGTCTTGTGCACCGACTTGCCGTGGGCTTACCCCAAGTGCTCTTCCGTGTACAAACCCATATGGTTTAAATTGCGCACGTGGACTTACACGTGTTGATGCCTCGTCAACATATGGAACCCGCTCGGATATAATAAGTGTCACAGGTTTCAATTTATTCTAAAAAAATTGACTAGAAAGAATGTTGGACTAATTTATAAGAAGACACACCGTGGAAGGAATATTAAGATGAAGTTGGGAATTTAAACTCTAAGATATTTATTGCACATCAAGTATAAAACTGTACTAACGTGGCAAGATCATGAAAATTGATTGGGGGGGGGGGGGGGGGGGGGGGGGGGGGGGGGGGGGGGACAATGTGGAAGATTGTATTACCATCGATATAATTATATGTGTAAACTCGGTTTAATTTGGCACCGGGCTATCATTAATTTTCTTTATCCATATTGTAGCGAGTCAACCTTAAAGAAAGCGTAAAACTAGCTATATTTTTGTAAATTTGATGGGATATTATTGAGTTTAGAGTTTTTAACAAGTTAAAGAGAAATGAGATTTTGTGGTGATCAAATTCCATAAAAAATGGGCTAAATCCGATCCAACTCTTTCATGATAGCAACGTTAATGTTTGAATGTTAGAACAATAAAGTTTATCATATTACAACAATGATTCTCACAATTTAGATATTTATAACAGCTAAGTAATGCCCAAATTGCTGTCATTAACAATAAATTATTCTTATACCATCTAATGATTGGTATGAATAATCTGTGATCCATACATAATTAACGAAAAACTTAATAATACATTGTTTATGATTACACGTAACAGTAATTATTGATCATGTGAGTAATTTAATCACAATATTGTCAGCATTAAAAAAAATACAAACAAGAAAATTATCGTCAGTGTGAAAGGGGAAAGATGCGGAGAAAAAATAATTAGCGCAGTCCGCGTCAGCAGTGATCACAAAACTTGGATTAGGACAGCAACAAATCCATCATTATGGTGCTCTAATGCTTGACCTAACTTAATCCTTGTCTAATTATCACAATTAACAATGTAGTGATCCCGTGGTGTCTCGTGACCACTGTGTGCCAACACGTTGATCGGGTCAGGGCAGCACGTGCCCATTGTAATTGACAGCCCAACACTGCCACCAACTCAGCCCATGACACACTTCCGCCCAAAATACTTTCGTGATTCCGAATTTGAGGTAATGAAGGGTCGAAAATTAATATTTATGACTCGAACTAAATCTCCGTCTGTGTGTGTGTGTATTTAAAATAGCTCAGAACTCAACTGGATTAATTGTAAAAAATTAAAAATATGTTTGAAAGAATTGAGTAGTTGAACCGAATTACCATCCATCGTGATTAAAGCCGTTCTAAATTTAGAACATTAACTATTTTTGTATTCATGCATCCATCCTAGGCATTCGAACCTAATATTTCAAATTGAAATGTTGAATAAGTAGGGGTGATGACGTGATCAAGATCACGTTGGAGACAACGGTGTAATCGTACCCAAATTCGATAATCTCAGGGACGCAAATCGGGTGAAGAATGCCGACCTAACGTGGTAGGATTGATTGAACCCGATGGAAACGATCACAATTAGCACACCGAATACTGATTGATACATTACGAATCACATAGACCACTCCGGAATGACTCGATTTGGAATAGGAATTCACGAGAAATTGAAAAGTACAATTTCAGAGAATTGAGAAGAAACTTGAATTGATTAAAAACTCTGCCTGTCTGAATCTCTCTCAATTAAAAAACAAACTACTATGTATACTAAATACTATCAGACTCTAACCTAAAAGCCCATATGGCTTCATTCATTAACAAAGCCTATTAAAAAATAAAACTAAAATTAATAAATATTAAAATAAATTCGTCAGGTTCTTGGATCGCGTCACACCCCTCCTCTTGAAGGCGAATTGTTTTCAATTCGAATTTATGTCCTCCTGGATCAAACACGAATTTCTAAAAGCTCATTAACTCTTCATTGTCTTGTTGAAACTTCAACTTTATCTTTCCATGAGCCCAATACAGAAATATTAGCAACAAACCATATAAAGGAAGAAAAATCACTGACGACTTGCCCAGATATACATATGTAGCATCTGCAGATAAAAATACCTTCAACACTTGCGTAGTATAATTAGATAAGGCATCTACTAGATGGTCAAATGGATCAAGGTATATGTGACTCTGTAAAAGTTTAATCTCCTAATCTTTTACTTGTCCTTCATTCTTATGGCTGTTCTCAACTTCCACTTTAATTTCTATGGCTTCTTCCATCTCAACTCTATTATTTTCAATTTCTACTGATTCTATTACTTCTTTTCATTTACTTTTCTCCTCAATTCTCAGATATGTGCTACTACTGTCATTATTTTCATATTGTACTTCATCTGGTGGTATTTTCTCTACAATCCTCACTTTAGTCAAAGATGGCATCTCTATGGATGGGCTTTTCTTCTCTCTCATAACTTTGCTAGCGCCAATATGAGTATCAACTTCCTCTTTTTGACATTCACTCATGCTATACCTATGCTGAAAACAATTAAGACACAACCAAAATTGACTTTCAATATAAGAATCCAATACCTTGGATGTCTCATTATACTAATATTCCTCCTCATACTCATGTCGATCTTGCCTCACAGGTCTGACATGATGCCCACATCTGTCTCTAGTCCGAACTCGACCTGACACTAAGCTGCCTCTGCGTCTAGGTGGCTTCGACAGTGAACCGTCTCTTTCTAAAGTTGCAGCTTGGGACGCTTCTACACGCCCTAATCGATCTTGCATATCTATCATCCTGTCTTGCATGCCCTATACGCTCCTAGTGAGTTTCCTCAATTCATCAGTGAAGGATTTGAATAAAAACTTAATCTCGTCAGGACTATTACCCTGTCCTAAATACTAGTTGGTCATCACAGTAATTGAGGTACAAAGAAACAATAATAGCAGATAATAGTTAGTAATAAAAGTCCTCACCAACCTCGCTATTTTCACTCCTCTCAGGTGAAGGCTCTCTGACACTCGTTTCTTAGCTCGACTTGTGTATCACACCCACTCAATTTAATCCTTACAAATTTCAATTTCTCGTGCCTTTCTCGTGAGATTCTAAAATGATCTCAATGATTCAAGCAACATAATAAATACAAGCATTCGGTATGATGGATATGTGGCTACAATAAAAAAAGAGATGAGATAAGCAAGTATCTCAATCTACAATATCTTCAAATACAACCCCTACAAAGATTAAAATTAAATAAATAAGATAAAATTCTTCCCTTCTCTCTTTTTTTTTGGTCTCTTTTTTTTTTTGGCCTCTCCTTTTTTTTTTTCTTTTGGCTTCCTTTTTTTTTACCTCTCTTTTAAAAAAAAAAAAAAAAATCAGCAACCAAACAAGCCATTAAGCTGAAACAGAAATTTTACAGTCAAACAGGTCCTTAAGTGGAACAGAAATTGTAACCAAACACGGCCTTACTACGTCAGCACAGACGATCAAGCCCAACAGCAGCTCCTGGTCCAGCCCAACCTCTTCGGCCTAAAATATGCCTCTGGCCCTGCCACAGTCTGGTTTAAAGCAATTTCAGTCCAATCAACACTAGCCTAACTGAAAATTTTATTTTTTTTTTTGTCTGGCCCAGTTTGCAATTTGGCGCAGATCCATCCTCGACCCAACTTTGCCTCAACCCACAGAATTTTTCCTTTTTTAAAAAAAAAATTACACGAGCGGCCGAGCCGAAACACAACTAGTTGATTTCGCCAGTGTATGTCCACGGCAATGGCCAAAAACGATCGGCTTGGCCTGGACAAGCCCTGGGGGAGTCTCGACAGTGGTGATGAGCGGCGATTCTGGCCGTGGCGATGCGAATTTCAGGCAGAAATTCATGCGGTGTTACGGTGGTTCAAGGCTAGATTTCTCCCGATTCTGGTGGCGTTGGCTTCAATTGATGGTGGCAATGGAATGGGCTTCGGGCGGCTGAATTCCGGCCTGAGATCGGCTGCAGACGGTCGATTGCAGCGGCAAATTTTGACCAAGCGTGGTGGCACGGAATTTTTTCCTTTTTTTTTGATTTTTTTGACTTTTTTTTTTAAAACTACAGATCGTGTATCGAATTAGAATTCGAAACAAGCTTGCTCTGATACCAACAGTGTAATTGGATCTAAATCCAATAATCTCAAGGACGCAAATCGGGTGAAAAATGCCGACTCAACGTAATAGAATTGATTGAACCCGATGAAAACGACCACAATCAGCACACCGAATACTGATTGATATGTTATGAATCACACAGACCACTCCGAAATGACTCGATTTGAGATAGGAATTCACGAGAAATTGAAAAGTATAATTTCAGAGAACTGAGAAGAAACCTGAATTGATTAAAAACTCTGTCTGTCTGAATTTCTTTCAATTAAAAAACAAACTACTATTTATACTAAATACTATCAGACTATAACTTAAAAGTTCATATGGTTCCATTTATTAATAAAGTCTATTAATAAATAAAATTAAAATTAATAAATATTAAAATAAATTTCGTCGAGTCCTGAGTCCTTAGATCGTGTCAGGTAATGACCCAGTCCACCACCCACTATTAACCCTGTACCCCGCGGGTGAATGCACCCTTGACTTTGGACCCATCAACTTGAACTGAATGCCATCCCTCATGATTTAAAGTCGGCTTAAATTTAAAACATTAAATAAATTTGTTTTTCTTATTCATGCACCCATCCCACTCACGCAGCTCTCGATGGCATTCAAACCCATTATCTTAAACTAAAACGTTAAATAAGAAACCATTAGGGTACTGTTTAAGGACAATAAATTAATTTGTTCAAGACAACTAGATCATTTGCAGTGCTAGGGTTTCAGAAAAAACAAATTCTTCCAAAACCTGTTTGTCGATCAACCTTTTCAGGAGAAGGGACCGGGAGAATATTACTTGTGAAGACTGAGTTTTTTTGGGGTTTTTGTGCTGGCAATGTTTTAGGGATTTGATCATGGGATCTCACGAAGTAAATGAAGGGCTATCTTAACTTTGAACAAACCGCCCAGCCAGATGGAAGGATTTGAATTTACAGATAAATTTCGATGAAAAGATTTCAAATTACTCTAAATAAAAAGAATTTTAAATCTACCTCTACAATTGAAATTATAGTTTAAAAAAACAATTTAAAATTTTGAAATTCATTGTATGCAAATCAAGTATGATGCATATACTATTATAATTTGAAATTCATCCCTCCAAATCTATGAATCCAAATGCACCTTAAAGTTCTATGTGGTTTGGTCAGCCTCCTGGAGTCTAAAGGGTCGACATAAACTGAACTGGTTCTATCATAGAATGCAGAATTCTGTATCTGAAGTTGTCGTGATCCACTGTTTCTATTATTGTCAAAGGAGTGTGCATCTTTCTGGGAATATTAGAATGCAGCATAATTCACTCTAGTGTTAGTTTTCAAAAGACCAGTGATCTATCCACTAGATCATTCCAAATATATCTTAATCTAGTACTGCTCGATCTTTCTTCATTCCGATTTACACAAGTGTGTGCTAATATTCTGTAAGCAGCAAGAACACTGTTTTCAGTATAAATATTCATATTATCTATTCCGCACAAATTTTCCATCACTTAAATCTTTAAGTGTGCTCTCTAGGACTAGGCCCCATTGTCTGCGGATACCTTGGATTTTATTATAACCCGAGCTCCTGAAGCAAGCCTGCTGAGAAAAAAAGTTAAGAAGGAAAATTCAGAATGTGAACAAAAATAATAATTAGATAGGCAACATTAAACTAGATAGTTGAGTGACCGGCAAGATTGGGAGGAGTTGAAACTTAACTTTCTTCAATTTTGATCACATTTTCCTTGTCATTTTTGTAATAATCTGGTTTTCTTGATTGATCATTCCCCGAGAGATGCTCTGTAGTTCTCTTGCGTCCGCCATTTGACACGCCAGTCGTAATGGCTTGCGAATTTGCCACTCCCTCAGACGAGATTCTAGGTCCTGTGGAAAGTGTGGATCTCATTGATTCACATCTTGGCTGCTCACTCAGCGAGGCCTTGATTGATAAGGGAATGCATTTTGAAGTTTTGGAACTTTCCTCTTCCTTGTCTTCAACAGAATTAAGTTGCTGAGTACTACAAAACGATATATATAACTCAAACTGAAGAAGGGCAAGAGAATCTACACAAGTCTGTGGGAAAGCAAATGCTTTTTCTTAGAACCAAGGAATTTCACATTGGACAGCTATGATTGATTATTTATCAGTACACGTCGAATAGAGCAAGGGAAATTGAAATGCTTACCCTTTCAAATCCACATTAACTAGATGACAGTTGATCAAAATTATGATGTAGGATTAGAAGGGGCAAACAAGAATTAAAATCATTTAATGAGGAAAGTCAAATGATTCAATCATGAAGCTTCTATACTCCATCATGTAATTGATAAGCAATGTAATTACAACAGAGGTGAAGAAAACCAACCTGCCAGCATCAAAAGAAGAAGATGGTCTGAGAGTGGGTGCATCTTCACAGGGCATTCTTGTTTCAGCCAAGCTCCTACCGAAGTATTGTTTATCTTTCAATCTCGTGCCCATTAGACGAGGACTCTCTGCCAGGCAATCAATCTCTCCCAACATTAATGATGTTGAGAAAAAAGAGAAGGGAAATCTGGTGTATGAAAGCCTAGGCTTGTAGGTTGGAATGAGGCTAAAGATGTGATCCTTCGCCGAAATCAATCCACAAGAGATTAGTTGCATTATTTTATTTGAAGCTTTAAGCTTAGGATTAGATGCCTCTTGAAATCCCTCTTCTTCAAGTGTTTTAAAGTTGTTGAGCTTCCACACATCATCTCTAACAAGAGATTCCAATGTATCTGTCCTACCACTTGATGGAGGAGAGATTGCAGAGGGAGGTGGAGAAACAAACTCTCTAAAAATCTCTGGAGTCCATGTAACCCGAGAAACTTGGTTTGGACGAGCACCATTACTGTCAGGTGCCGGTGTACCTTCATCAGTTGAAACACCTCTTGAACAATTATCTCGAGGTGCAATATCTCTTCTGGCCTTTTCCTTGGTCTGAGTGGAGGCATCAGCAAGAACATCATTCTTGTAGACCTTGTACTTTGTCAGGCTTAAAGAACCATCCCAAGAGGAGTTTTTGACAACACCGGACTCCGGAGACATGACTAATGAGTAAGGATGCTGAATTTGAGGACACAGCTCGTCATCCTCAAAACTTCTGATAGTTCTGCAATTCAAGTTAGATGAACATGACGATTCCTGGTTTCTGGTAAATGGTGGTTCTGGTAGGGCCTTTTGATTCTGTAATATGATAGCCCCAACAGGACTAAATTGACCTATAAAAGAAGCATCGATTGAAACAGACTGGGCAGGAGCTTTCATACAATATGTAACTTCAGCCTCAAATTATAGATGGAGTTATTTACTCTTATCCTTTAAGTAAACAGGCAATATTTGCTTTTTCTCTTCATCCAAAATGGGTGAAAAGGATTGGAAAAAGAACATCTAGAAAGTTACCACCAACATTGAAGTGAATAAATGGCTACTTAAGGAAAAAGAACGTTCCCAACTAAGAGAACAAAGATGCTCAACACTTAGTTTTTCAATTTCATTGTCAGGATAGAAGAAGACTAGTGCAGGGCCTCATCTAATAGCCTAGTCAAGCATACTCAATAATGCCGTATCTTGTCTAAATGCTCCCTCAATTTCTGAAAATAGTTAAGCACATTTACTGTGGGCTCCAATCAAAACTGTGTATTCTCACACAAGTAGCATATTAAGCTGAACAACTGAAAACAACTTCATAATCAGATTACCAAAATCGGATTCTTCAAAGAGCTCTGAACCTTTGAGAACATACTCGTTACCATGTGCAGGAATGATCAAATCATCATCGCAAAGACCATGCCACACATACCCATTCTTGTAACTCCTGCATCCATGAATAATTCATATAAATTTATGGCAAGCACTCTCACAAGTTAAAAGAAACCAGGATCAAATTAAATGAATCGAATACAAAGTTCACTGCCGCATTTCACCTCTTGAAAGACCAAGAGTACATCGAAGCCATGCCTCTGCCTCTCAGAACTTTGAGCCTTTCAATGACATCTTCAAAACAGACATAAATATCAAATTTCAAGATACAAAAGAAACTACTTAATAAGCAAATGGCACTGCTACCTCTCAAGTAAAGGCCACTAGAGGAAGATAAGGGGACCTCCATCAAATGTGGATGCTCAAGTTGTCCTTTCCTGCTTAGATAGTAAACTACCGGCACTTTTTGATTTTGCTGCTGATGATGATTATAGTGATAGTTGTAGTCATATTCAGGTGATCCCTGAATCCATACTTTTGTTCCTTCCAGGCTCACTTGCTTATTTCTCTCCATTCTCCCCTCCATTTTGATCAAACCTGAATTTCTTCAACCGTCGAAAGATTTTCTGAACTACCCAATTCTCTTAAATTTTTCCTTCAAATGCAGGGGGCGTTCAAACTGAAAAAAATATTGGGTACACAGACATTAGGGCTTAAAGTCCCGAGACAACTGAAAAGGAAATCAATCCAGTTTAGACAATTTCTGTGAATAATAGAGCCCAGTAAATTAACAATAGATCTAGATGCCAACTAAAACAGCTCCTCCTCCTCTTCTTCTTCATTTTATTTATTTGTTTATCTGAGGTAGACCAAACAAGAAAAGAGAAAACCTACAATACTTATAATATTGCAAAACGCATCTACACTTCAGTACATGACACGTAGTCATACGTATGTCAACAAACATGGCCGTGAAAGAAAATATTCTGAGAAAGACCAAACACCAAAATGGAATGAATGCAAGTAAATCCAATTGCACATGGACAAACTGAAGCACAACATCCATTACAAAGAAAACCCGTACTCTCTACACATTTGTGAAAGAAAAACAGTCCAACCTAGGAGAGAAGGAACCAATGATAAAGTAGGACGCCGCACGTTAATGCATCAGTACCCATCCACCCGCCTCATTGCGGTAGGAGTGTGAGAACAGAGCTTTGGGAGGAATGAGATGATTATCGATGGAAATGGCAGAGTGGATAGATACGAAGAAAGGGAGTGGCGATGGAGATGGAAGAGCAGAAGTTGATGCGGAGGACGCTGAAGGGGCGGCCCAGGGATCTTCCGACTGATTTTTAATCCTGTGTCGGGGGGATTTGTTCTGGATTTTTCGTGGGATTCAAGCGTTCTGCACTGTTTGGTGGTGGGTAAGGGCCAACAGTGTCCCACGACAATCCATGTCTGACGTCGCTGCTCCTTTCTGTTTGTTAATGTGGTCGTCAGCTTGTGGGACCCAATTCCTTCGAATCTTCTTGCTTTGAGTGACAACTGAGGCCGGCGGTTCAGCGGTTCGGGTCGAGACTGAGTTATTCCTTGATTTGTTGATTTGAATTTAATTTAATTATTTTGTAAGTTAAAATTTGACTCAAATTCACTCTATAAATTTTTTGAGTTATTTAAAATTGATTCGTCAATTCGTTAATAAAAAATATTATTTTTTAATTAAAATTAAAATTAATATTTTAAATATTTATAATTTTATCATTTAATTTTATTTAATTATTTTTTTATATTTATATAAGTATTTATTAAATTATTTAGAATATATTCATGAGTTCGCAAATCTGTAAATCATTTGGCAAGTCAATTTAAAATTAACATATTTATCTTTTTAAATTCAAAAGTCTGATTCAATTTTTGTTCAAATTTTCAAAATTTTAATTTAAAATTCATTAATTTTGAATTGAATTTGAACTGAGCTTTTAGATCGAGTAAAAAATTGTAATACTCATTTTTGCTCCAAATATTTGAATTAATTTAGAATATATTCATAGATTAACTTTCTATAAGAATTTGCGCACGCACGCACGCGCACACACACACACACGCACACATATATATATATATATATATATATTTGTGTGTATAATTGTAGGTGAATTACAAAATTTGACCGATTTTATTTTGGAAAATATGTTTGGTGTTGTTTTTTCAAATTGAGTTAAAATCCATGTCTTATTCCCACGGGTATCCATCAGCTATGTTTGATATTCAATTTCAACATTCAATGTACCGTCAAATATTACATTATTAAATATATTATTTAATAAAATTTTATTCTTATTAAAATCCAAATTCTCTTTCTCTCTCTCTAACCATGTTCCAACAAGTCGTCAACTGGATTGGGTCTACTCATGACCAATGGGGCCCGGCCCAGTTAAGATGTGCTTTTGATCAAATTGAGATTGGTTTTGTGATAATAATCTTGATCCCAACTAGGCCCAGAAATAAACCCCAGGACTTGCCCTTCAACAGTAACATATTTTTAGGTTGTGATTGGAGGATATTTAATTCCCAAAAACATGATTTTTAAGGAAAATAAACAAAGAGTAAATTTTGAGAGATGATAAATATAACAGGGATGTGTGTTTGGATGAGTTGATTTTTAAAGAAAAAATTATAATGATTACTAATGATGTGTTTTTTTTAAGGTTTTGAGTAGATTTAAGGTAGGTAGAAGAAAGAAAAATTTTAAATTTTTGAAAAGTTATAGTTTTTAGGTTTGTATATAGGTGAAAAACACATGAAAATAAATTACAGTTTAATATTTTAAAATACGCTAAACATGTTCAAATTCTGAAAAAAAATAATCTCAAACACATTTTCATGAAAGCGAGGGACTGTCCAATTATAGACTTAATTTATATTTAAATCATAGACTATTTTTGAGTTACTAATTGAATTCAATATATTTGAACTAAATAAAATAATGAGCAGGAGTTTATGCATTCAACACAGTGAGAAATACTTTAAATGATGGCATGCGTCATCACTTTAACAGATTGTAAAATATAATTAGTGATTTAAAAAAAATAAATGAACATGTCATCATATGAAGCACCAGTGCATTTTTATGCCCCATTTTTCTTATAATTAGCACAATTAAAATTCCTGACAGAGGCAGAATTTTTTGTTAATCTCAAAGCAAGCATAACAATTTGCTGGACTTCAGAAATTATGAGGTAGACTGACTTGCATATCAAAAAAACGTGACAAGCATATGAATATCCTTTCAAGTCCCTCCAATTTGGTCAAATTCATATCCCCTCCCACAGATTAAGAGCATTATCCCCAAGTTTTTATCTAGATTTGCATATAAGTATACATACATGTGGTTGACTCCCTTTCGTCCCATGTTAGATTCATTTTATTTAAACCTGATTAGTGAATTTAAGTCATTTGAAAGGAATACTTCACAATTCAGCGTGATTGTGGGCCGGTTTCAAAGTCCACAACACCTACAATAAGTAGTCCTTCCCATGAACAGCCACATATTTACAGACAGTGCATCAGAAATCAATAGTGATCAGAAAGGAGGGAAGATGGAGTTAAACTTGGCAGATTCTGATTCTCACAAGTTAATTTGGAGCAAAAGCCCTTGTTGCTACGATGCCCTCATTCTTATGGCACTGCTTTTGACGTTCAATTTGGCAGGAGATTCTAATGATATGGGCCAATGAAGAAATTAAATTTTAAGGTTAACCCACGGTTTAATAATGCTCAGATACACTAAAACGAGGCCCAATGATTATAGCTCAAAAATAAGTCCAAAGCTTTAGGCCCACAACACAAAAAATCTTCTTCTCCTATGATTTAAATAAATATCAAGGGCAATTTGGTCATTCAATCACTAGGGTTATGGGCAAATATGGGGGGGGAATTATCAAGATGGGTGTTAAATATCAAACTGTCTTTAGCATCGACAGTTGTGCTTTTGGTTGCTTCTAACTTTATTTCAATCGCTCTGCGGTCTCAAGTTTAGCCGCCCAAATTCCTTATTGCAAGCAAGCGAACTCTTTAAACCCTTCTGATTAAAGCGCTCTTCTATGAGATGATCGGAGTCAATTTTAGTTTTATAATTTTTTGGCCCTTTGAACTCAATCTTTATTCAATGATGCTTTCCCTATCCTAAATGAGACTATGAAAGAACACAAATACCACAAAGAGATGATTTGCCAAGGACAAGGGTTAATGAAGAATATTATAGAATGGAATGAGAGGAGATGAGAAGGAAATATAAGGGAGAGGACAAGAGAAGGGAGAAGATAAGTTTTATTATGTCTTTTTTGATCAAGAATGAGTACATTCCATTTTCTGTTTATTTATATATATGTCAGTTACAATTTTTATTCTTAGATTCCCTCCAGTGAAGATTGAACTGCCTTCATAGATTTAGCTCTAGAAAAAGGTTGACTGCTAATTTGGTGCTCCCTTTTCTTGTGTGCTCTAATCCACTTTTATTTTAATTTATTTCTAGATGGATTTGCACATCTACCTCTTAAATGTATTATCATGTCTCCTACTGTAATTCTTGATCAATCCTTACTTATTTGTTGTATTATGATGCTTTGTTTAGATGTTTTGAGACAATCCCTTTCTTTTTATGATGGTCTTTACCCTTAAGGACCTATTAATGGAAAATGCCATTAAAAGACTTTATAGTTTTTTCAAGTGACCTTCGTTGAGTCTAACTTAGACCAGTGAATGAGGACCTACTTGGTTGTTCCTCATCTCCATTTAATTTGCCTTTGCCCTAAAATGGATTCCAAGTTCTATTCTGATTTCTTTATTGTTATCTGTGTAGGGTAGATGTTGCATGCATTTAGTATCTGCCCTTATCCTTTTCTTAAGTTGGGAAACATGGAAAACTAGATGGATTTGAGATTGATCTGATAGTTTGAGCCTATAAGCAATTAGTATTTTCTCCAAAATCATGTAAGGTCTACAGAACTTACATGCTAGCTTTTTGTTAGAATGTGCTACCACAAACTGCTATTTGTATAGTTGTAGCTTGAGGCACACTTATTCTTCCATCTTAAAGTTTTTCTTCTTCCTTTTCTTATTACTTAGGCCTTCATTTAGCCCTAGGCTTTCTATAATTTCTCTTTCAACATTTAAGTGCACCCCCATGATCTCTAATAAATTTTGAAGCTCTTCATTTGAGGTAGGGTGTACAGTATCAAATCCATAGTGAGGGGGCACAAATCCATACAAAACTTGAAAAGGTTTGGTACCCAGACTGGTGTGATAATTAGTATTACACCACCACTCTGTTAGTGGTATCCACTTTGTCTACTGTTTGGTTTCGACCTTGTCATACATCTCAAGTAGCATTCTAAACACTGATTAACTCTTTCAGTCGTCGATCCAATTGCGAATGATACGCAATGCTTAGTTGTAGCTTAACTCCCACTGCGTGAAATAAATTCTTCCAAAATTCACAAGTAAAAACTTTGTTCTCGTCACTGATTATTGATGTAGGTAGTCAATGTAATTTATAAATATTATTCACATAAGCTTAGGCTACTTGCCTAGCTGAGTAGAGGTGTGACAAGGTGATGAAGTGGGTGTATTTACTGAGCCTGTCCACTACTACCATGATAGTGTCCTTCACTTCTGATTTAGGTAATCTTTTAATGAAATCTATAGAAATTTCTTGCCATACTTATTAAGTGATGGGCAATGATAGAAGTGGACCTAAAGGATGAGTTCTTTCATTCTTTTTTCTTTGAAAAGTATCATACCCCATGACAACTCTCTTCACATCATCACAAATCCCTTTCCAATAAACAATTGATTTTAACCTCTAATATGTTACTTGAACACTTGAATGACCCCCCAAAGAATCGTTGTGAATGCCCTTAATGGCGTGTTTCCTTAACTACTACTTTTGACCTATATATAATCTGCCTTTTTATTTTAACTGGCCATTCTGAAAAAGAAGTATGCGCTAAGGGGCTATCTGCTGTCTGAACCTTCTTGATTAATTTCTGGGTTTTTTATCATTTGCACAACTGGCTTGTACTTCAATGATCCATTTAGGGGTGAGTGTAGTGATAGAATTTGTTTCACCAACTTCCTCCTCTTTTCTAGATGGAGCATTAGCGGCAATGTTTTCCTTTCCATTTTTGCATACTACTTTATAATCCAATTCCAATAGTTTAGTCAAGCCCTTCTTCTGAATTGGTGTTGAAATTCTTTGATTAAATAAGTACTTGGGGCTCTCGTGGTCAGTTTTAATGGCAAACTAACCCAATCACTATTTATTAGTTGTTGAAAGGGCTAAGAGCTCCTTTATATACACCGAAAGGCCATAGTTCCTTGGTGATAAGGCCTTGCTAAAAACAATGATAGGCCTGTTACTTTTGCATTAATACTGCCCCAATTCTCGTTTTAAATGCATCAGTTTCAAGAATGAACAACTTGCTAAAATTTAGCATAGCCAACACGGGCACCTTAGTCATGACAGCCTTTAATTTTTTAAAAGCTTTTGTGGCTTCTTGACTCCATTGAAATGAATTCTTTTTAATAGTGTAGTAAGTGGCTAGATAATTTTCCCATAATCTTTAATGAATCTTCTATAGTATCTTTTTAAACCAAGAAAAACCCTTAGAGACCATATTGTTTTAGGAACTGGTTTAGATCTGTGGCCACACCTTTAAAGGATATAATGTGCCATAAGTACTCTACTTGAAGTTTTTCAAATGAACACATTTTCAGTGTCACAAATAACTAATTTTTCTAAAGTTGATCTTCCATGATTAGGTTAAAAATTAGAATATCATGAAAAAAAAAAAAAAACAACAACAACAATACAAATCACCTCATAAACCTTAATAGAACTTAGTTCATTAGGCATTGGAAAGGGGCTAGAGTATTAGTAAAGCTAAAAGGTATAACTAAAAACTCGTAATGCTCGTGATGAGTTTCAAATGCTATTTTGTAAATATCATTAAGGCACATCCTGATCTGGTGATATCAAAATTTTAAATCTAGTTTTGTGAAAAAAGGCTACTCGTCTTAGTTCATCTAATAAATCCTCAATGATTGGTATAGAATATTTGTTTTTAACAGCCATCTCATTTAATTTCCTATAGTCAACACACATCATCATTATGTTATCTTTCTTATTAACTAATAAAGTAGGAGATGTAAAGGGGCTTTCATTGTTTTTAATTACACCTTGCTGTAACGTATCCTCCACCTGCCTTTCTATCTTTCCTTTTTCTTGGTGAGAATATCGATAAAGGTGTTAACTAAGAGGTTACAAATCAGGTTTTAGTAAGATCTGATGATCATGCTCCTTTTGGTCTAAGATTTTTTGAATTGGTTCTAGTACTTGTGGTTTATTGGTTTCAACAACACTATTAATTAAGTGTGCTTAACAGTTTTCTTCCCATCCAATAAGTAAACAAATCATTAACTCGAGGCGTGGGAGTCTGTTCACAGTTTCCTTGCCATAGCCATATAAGGTAACTAAATCCCTCCATATAGAAACTTTAGAGTCAACCTATTGAAATCAAAGGTGACTAGACTCACAGTTTTCAACAAATCCACCTTAAGGATCATATTAGAATTATCCAGTTCTAACAAACAAACATCTGCTTCAAATCATAACCACGCATTTGCCATTCGAAATCCTTGTATTCCAATGTACTTAAAAGCTTTCCAACATCAACTACAGTGACCTTTAGGGGTTATATGTGTGTGTAGGTTGAACAGATGCACCACATAATGCTTCTAGTCTTATAAAATTATGTGTGCTGCTAGTGTCGATTAATATAATTTTGAATTTACCATCAACTGTAGTTCTAATTCTAATAGTATTAGGGGGCTCGGAGTATAATAACATTTAGAGCTCTATCCTTGTTTGCATCATTTTCATGATAATGTTGCATAGTAGTATCCTCCTTAATTTGATCTTCAAACATTTCCTTTCTATCTAACTGATTTAGAACCCGTTCCTTGAAACGATGACCTGGACTTCATGTGTCCCCACATTTAAAGCACACATGCTTTTTTATATTATCATTTCTCTTCTTTGGTTGCTTAACAATGTTTTTGGCTAGAATTACTTTATTACCACCAAGGTTAAGTCTAGTTGGGTTTCTAACTTTCTTTAAGGCCTTTAACTTTTTTTTTTCCTTCATGTTTAGCTAATGAGAAGGTTTCCTCCAAAATTTGTGGCTTGAACATTAAAACTATGTGGCGTGATGCCTTCATCAAACCACTTATGAAATTGTGTAAAAAATGATACTCCGTTAGAAGTAGGTTGAATTGCAACATATTAGCCTTTAAATCCTTGAAGGTTTCCATATATTTTGTAATACTGCCACACTATCTCAACTTATTAAATGTCCCTATAATATTTCCCAAATCTTGTTTTTCAAATTTGTTAGAATGGCCCTTTGAAGTTCATCCCAATTGACATGCATCTTTCCCATAAAAAAATTGTTAAACCAGCATTTTACTTTCTCGTCAAAACACAATGCAACTACTCGCACTTTTTCATCTTCTAGTATATTATAGCACTAAAGGTACCTTTGGCACTTTCTAATCCAGAATTTAGTATTCTTCCCATCAAACTGAGTGAGTTCTATTATAGGCTTAGGCTCAAAATCCTATCTTCCAGGCTTTGAAGAGTGGAATTAAACAAAATTAGCTACATTAATGTGTGCAGTCTGCTAGGCATGGATCCCCTGTAATGCGAAGTAACTTGGTGGGTTGGGTAAAATCTACTTTAAAGTTGAAGACAATCCTTACCCTGCTGATGCATGGGATGTTGAAGTCTGTTACCCATCATTTAGACTACTTCCAACACCTAGTCCATCTTGTTCTTTGCAACAGATTGAGATTTCTCCATTTTCTACTAAACATTTTTTATTTGGAAACTGAACTCATCTCTTAGTTTCTTGAGTTTCATTGTCATCTTATTTTGTAGTTTGTTTTTAAAATCTTGTATCTGTTTCTCACTTGTTCTATTTGCTATTAGTTGTGATCGCGTCTTTTTGAATTTGTGTCCTAAGAAAGAGCTTTGAATGAATAACAAGTGTAATAATATGGGCCAATGAAGAAATTAAATTTTAAAGTTAACCCACAATCTAATAATGCTCAAATGTAATAAAATGAGGCCCAAAGATTGCAGCCCAAAAATAAGTCCAAAGTAATTAGGTACAAATTGAACATTATGGAGAAATTTAGTTTTACCTTAACAAGTTTGAACAGCCACAGTACCTTTACCTTCCACAGTTATCTCTTGGTTATCCCTTAACTTTACTTTTTTAAAGATATTTGAAAGGTCCTTCTTGTCAATCACGTGATTTGAATATCCACAATCTATAAATTACACTTCATCTCTTGTATCATTAGGGTTTAAGTGGGTCATAAACAACCTACCCTCTCTACTAATCTCTTCCACATAATTTGTTTGCTCGTCCTTATGCCAACAATTGGTCTTAACATGCCCAAATTTCTTACAATTAAAGCATTGAATATTCTTGTTTGATTTTTGGTTTGAACCCCTAACTTTTCCACAGAATTTGCCTTTGCCATGCTAACTTCTCTTACCTTTGTCACATCTAGCTCCCTTGTTATGGTCATTAGCACCTTTACCTTTTGCCTGAAAAGTTTTCTCCTCCATCCTATTAATTCTTGCTTTATATGATTGCAAATATCCCATCAACTCATCAAAAATATATATTGCCAAATCCTTTGATTTCTCTATTGCTACTATAATATGATCAAATTTAGAAGAGAAATTGTATAGTTTCTTTGATACTACAATGTGTTTGGAAACTTCCTCACTATAGGACTACATTTGATTGACCACAACATCGACTTTTGTCAAGAACTCTTGCTCACTTTTAACACTTTTCATGTACAACTTTTGAAATTCACGATTAAGGGTTTGTAATTTAATTCTTGCTATGGTAAATGATCCATAGCACGTCATCCTCAAGGTTGTTCATGCTTCATTTGCCATAGAAGCACCCGCTATATTTGAAAAGATAAACTCATAAACAACTTGTATGTAAAACAACGCCTTGTTGTCCTTCTTATTCTCCCTTAGCCTTATCTTATCATCCCATTCGTTATATCTATTCTGTACAAAGTCCCACAGCTCTTAAACTTAAATAAAGTTTTCATTTTGATGTTCCAAAATTCATAGTTATCACCTTTAAACACTGGCAAGGATGGTTAGGTAATGGAATTGCCATTGGTTGTCATGACTACAAGCCTAATCAAATGGCTCTAATACCACAATGTTGGAACATGAAGGCAAAAGGATGAAAAATAAAGGTTAAAAATTGACTAAGATAGAAATTTGATGGCAAAGTATAACTCTTTTATTGTATATAAAGAGAACACCAAGCAAGGCCTTAACTATTACAATAGCACTGAGAAAAGGGCTGCTACGTTTCTAGCACTCTTGTGCAGCCCAAAAACACAACTCCTATTTATACTACTCCAAATTAACCTAGATAAGGTAATTAAATCAACCATAATAAAGAAAATTAACCACTAAGAAATAAACCAACGTTATATGGTAAATATTGCCTTCCAATATCACACCTTTTTCATTCTTCAAGATCTCGTTATGCGTGGTAAGTTCTCCCTCGTAAGGCTCCACCTTTATAAAACAATTCTTCCAAAAATCTTTGAATTAAATGTTCAACTGTAAGAAGGCTTGTGGCCACGGGACGAAAGGGCATATTGTGAAGAAGCAATACAAGGCGGGGACTTGAACTGTTTGTGTTGATTGCAGTTTTGAGTCATATCTGGTTAATTGCCTTTGGCTGGATAAACATATGATGGTTAGTTGACGGTTTAAATAAATTGTAACCATCGTTAACTTATTGCTTGTATTAGCCGTTCGTATCGCTCTCCCCACAAATGGCCACACTTTCTCCCATAACTTTGCCAAAATCCAAGCAAAGAACTTCAAGACTTAAGAGAGGAAGAGATTGAGTGACACAACTAATTTCACTACATTTCCAGGACTACTGCTTGTCCTATGAGACATTCAGCGATTTTATTCTTAATGATTCAACTACCAATCCCAATCCTAATTGTTATAGGGAAACTGTCCGCTCTAGACAGACACTTGAGCATGTAGTCCTAACAATACTCCTCAAGAGATCCTTGGCCCAAGGATCTGAGAATTGATATCGGTTCCTATTCAACCGTTGAGAATTGAGGTGATCTCGAGGAAACCATGTTTTGCTATCTTCTTCGTGATCAAATGGTTATGTTTATTTGTGTTTTTAAGTAATTTTATCTGAAAATTATGTAAAAATAAAAGAGATAAATAAAATTTAAAAATCCATAGAGTGTTTCTTTTCTTTTTGTCCGGCCAAAATTGCAAAACAAACCTAGGTTTTTTATTGTTGTAACAGCATGAGATTGTAGCTTTCAATTGTATTGTCCTACGTGCTGTCAAGCACTTTCTTGAGTCCCATTTTCCTGCCTCAAGCCCTTCACTTTATTTAAGCATTGCAGCAGAAAACTTCATTGATTGATGATTACGCAGAAGAAAGCAAAACAAATTATTCGGAGGGGGGGCAGCTTGCGGTAGAGCACAGATGTGATAAATTGTGCAACTGTTCTTTTCATCTTACTGCCCTTTTAAATAATTAGGCTTTTAGTATATTTTTTTTAAATTGTATAAAAATAAGAGAGAAATAGAAAGAAATTTTAAAAGAATAATTAGAATGCATCTCTATTCTACCCAAATGTCAAAAACAAAGCTTAGATTACAAAATTATTCTCTTTAGTTTATCAAATTTTTCCTCCGTTCGAATTCTTGAGAGAAAAACGATGACATTAACCAAAATTTTTTTGTTCATTTTCTATTTTATTTATGACCCAAGTGTTTTTATGTTTTGCTTCATTAAAATTGTTGAGGTTCAGAGAGTGCAATGTAATAATTAGATGCATACAAATAGACTGTGTAACAAACACCGGTTTAAAAATATAAACATTTGGGAGGGTAAAAAAAGGCAACAACACAAGATAATTAAGGGATGCTACAATAATTATAATTATTGAATCAAGCCCTATTTTATTATCATCACTGCGTTAATTAAAGAAAATGATTTGCTCAAGTATGTTTTACAATCATTACGCAAAGGTGCTAAAATTATTAGATTTACTTTTTGTAAGTATATCTATTTTTGTTTGTTTATCAACTCTTATTCTAGACTTTTTTCTTACCGAGCCTATATTTATTTGGATGAGGCATTTCGATAGAATGATATTTATTATGAGTTGTTTTGACATTAATAATATATTTGAAAAATAAGTTTCGATAGAATAACTAGTATTATTTAGTCAAATTATTTTATTTATATATTTATAAAATACATAATAATAATCAGATGATAGTATATAGAGATAATAATTAATTTTTAAGGTATAGATATATACAAATGTGAGTGTACGTGTGAGTTAAATAAGTGTTGATTTATTGTTAAATAAATTTAATGATTAAATAATAATTAGTTACATATATAAGAAAAAAATGCATTTGAATTTAAATCGATATTTAGTTGAGTGAAATGTTTGGGAGTACAAAATTTGATAAAATGATGAGAAATTTAAAATTACGTGACAAACATAGCCAAGGTTATCCAAGGAAAAATTGAAATTGGCTTGTTGTACAATTAAATTTCAATTTAAATTAAATGAATGTTCGTTTTGTAAATGTGTGAAAATAAAAGTTGGGGTATGTTTGGTTTCTAATTCGAGTGAGTAGGAAAATTTTTATAATTTAAGTGGGAGAACATTTCCTGCTTGGTTTGTGAGATTTGGTAAGGTAAGTAAATTATTTATATATATATTTAATATGAACAATAATTAATAATATAATAATATATAAATTTGTAGAATAAAAAAAATAAATACGAGTAAAAAACTTGTAGAGGTAGAGATTGATTTAATTATCAATAAATATTATGATTAAAAAATTATTAATTATAAAAAAGTAAGAGAAAGAAAAATTTTAATTTAACTTTGAAGAAAATTTATATAATAAATTATTTGATTTGTAAGATTTTTAGACGAAGATAAATAATTAATAATAAAGAAACAAAAATGGCCCGCAAGCTTTAATATATTGTAGAATTTTTATAATAACAAAGTTTTATTTCGCCCTCAAGTAACGTAAAATAGCCGTTGGGTAAATCAATATTCGGTGGACAAGACAGGCGGTTGGACGCGTGGCCACTTTTTGTAAGAGAAAGAACGAAAATAATAATTCACGCCAATGGACGCCGGAATCTTAATGATGGAGATAATTAATTATTTCATCCCTGTCCTTCTTCAATCGTGTGCTGTGCATAAGTCTGTTCCTATCGTCACACTCTGCACAATTGTTACAATATAATAATAGCAAAATGATTTAGTTCAATTCTTATTCTACCATTTATGAAGAGTAATTTATAATGACACTATAATTAAACTTATTCCGAGTCACTTTCAATAAAGCGTAGACCTAACCCATTGGCTATGTTTGCTCGGAGTTCTATCAGAAATAAAAATTATGAATGGTTGTAAAATTTAAATTGGATAAACATTTTAATTTATTTGAATTTCTACAGCTACGTACAATACATAGTACCGATAAGATAATACATAAGAAAAATAATAATTATGTTTGTTTTACAATTATGTATTTTTAAAAAACATATTGAATTATTATTATTTTTAATTTCTTTTGCTATCTTACTTTACATGAATCATAAAATTAGGTGTCAAAATTTAAAAACAAACAAAATCAATTAATTTTAAAAAAGCATATATAAATGGGAGTGCATGTAATTATTAGATTTTGAGTATTTGCATGCATATATATATATATATATATATAGATAACAAATATTTCAAGTTTAAAATTTTTGAAAAATTGTGTAAGCTGTGTTTGGACCGACTAACTTTTAACGGAGATTAATTATGCGCCGTTGCAAGTCATCGTCACGGAGAAAGGGTTTTTACGCACAAGGCAAGCGGTCACCTGTTGTTTTTATGCATAACTTTTGGGAGATTTGCAGCGACCTACGCCAAAGATCGGAGACAACTTAAAAAACTACAGTGAATAAACAAAGTTAAACAAAATCACAAGAACAAATGATTGAAGAGGGCATCATTTTCAAACTTAAAAAATAATCAGACAAGAGTCCACTGGTAGATCCCAAGTTTGATCTGCGGGAGCCCACTCAAACAGACAACCCAGGCCCTCCCCCCAACCCCCCAATTCAACAATTGCACACACACAGTCAAATATACATACACACACATATCTATATCTATATATATATATATATATATATTATACAAAACGCACAGGCATACTTTGCCTACGGGCACCGTTGAAGATCGCATGTTCCGGCCACGTAGTGTACAGGGAATATGCTCCTTTCTTACAAGGCAAAGAAAAAGACTCACAAGAAAGCAACTACTAATTTATGTCAGGAAAGAGACCCTCCAACCAAACTGCCGGCCACGAGAGCAGAGAAACAAAAGCCTCGATTTGATCTCCACTCCACTCCACTTCCTAACTGGTCAACGAGAACCACTGTACAAATGCTACATCAATTGCTGTGCCCACTCTCCTAATCTTGACTAGTGATCGCAGAAGTTGAACGACAAGACAGCGTGGTTCTTAGTGAGTCATTGGAGAACAAACGACTCTTTGGTACTTCAACTCCTTGGAGGACTCGGCGCCTCCCTCTGGAACACTTCTTTTACTAATTATCCCACCACAGTTGGAGTAATCTTGATGGACGGGGCGAGTGGGCAGCGGCGGTGGCGGTTGATGAATAATTACCGGCGGCGGTGGAATCTGATAGGCGTCCAGGAGCGGCGGAGGATGGCGCCACTGCGGAAGAGGGCCGGCGAGAAGGAGGGTCTGGAGGAGCGGTCCTGCTTTCATCACTGCCTGCAGGAGCCTGCCTTTTTCCGGCAATGGCCTGGTGAGGGCCACGGGCAGCTCGGACTCTGAATGCGGCGGCGCTGGTGGTGGCACGTGCTGTGGGGACGAGACAATGCTTTCGTCGCAGTCGGAGGAAGAGAACACATGGTTGGACTCGATTCCTCTTCTGGGGTCATCCTCAATGCTTGAAATCCCTGAATGTGGGGCGGATTGCTGGCAGTGCTGCAGCTGCTGCTGGAGCAGTAACTTCTCCAAGAGCACACTTTGGCATTTCTCTTGGGCTTCGTTCCTCTCTTTAATGACCAAACTAAGCATCTCCTTGAGTTGGCTTATTTCTTCATCCCTCAGTTTCAGCTCCTCATGTGCCTTGGCTTTGGTGTCTTCCAGCTCCATACTCAGCAGGACACTCTGCCTCATCTCATCCATACACTGTTTTAACAATTAAACTCGAGTCAATTCAAGCTTGCCCACTATCAAGAAATGCTTGACAAAGGCAAAACAACAGCAATGCATTATTAGAATTGGTTAAGAAGTTAAGAGCAATTTTGGTAAATTAAGGCCCTTTCTCACCTTTTCTTGGTACAAGTAATTCCAGTCAGGAAGCAGACCTCTTTGGACATCCATAAACCTTGTGACTAAAAAATAAAATTGCGAAGTGGGGCTGGGAGGGTAGCTGTGGGGAACTTACAACTAGTAGGGTGGGAGAGATTAGAGGGAATGAGTCAGGGAATTTGTGCCCCTTTAAAGGACCAACTTTTGTCACTGTTTTCCTTACTCTTCTAGATATTATTCTTATTATTATTTTCATTTTTTTTTTGTTGGTGGGGGGGGTATTGTGGAACTTGGGGAGGGAAAAGCCAAGAGGCCTACATACACTTCCCCGCCAAAACCTAGCCAAGAGGTCTGTAACATGACAGGATACATCTAATCTCTCAAATCTGAGTCAAAGAAGTAAAAAGGCGTCTGTATGTGTGGTGAGTGAGGGGAATGGGAATGAGCATGGAAGCCTAGGGATCACAGGCAGGTGCCTATTCGGCCGCGGGTGAGTTTCGTATCAGCGACAAACGCGGGGGAGAGAAGACAAGTCCGATCCAGTGGAGGGATTTGCTCCCCAACTTGCAAACTCTGGCCCTGAGTTAGGCCCCCACTTTGATCTTATTTTTATGTTAAATTTTACTATTTTGTTGTTCCCTTCATTTTAAAGAAAAAAAAAAATAGAAACGCGTTTCTCTGAAAAACAATTTCCTTATTCACTTGATCTTTTCATTTCCTATCACCAGATTATGACGAAATGATATTTAAATATGTGCATAATGGTTAAATTAAAGTATTGTGGAATTTTTAGATATTTAAAGAGAAAATGCAGTGAAAATCCTAAAAAAATTCCAAAGCTTATTCAGTTGTTGTATAAGAGGGCCGAGGGCTGTTCTGTCCATCGAAAACACGGTTCATGGTGGGGTTCTTATTCCATGGTTAATAATTCAAGGAGCATGCCACACTGAGACAGTTGGGATGCGTTTGGTTGGTTATCTTTTTGGGATGAAAAAGAGTAAAATTTTGAAGGAATAAATTTTTTATTTATTTGAATTCTCTATTTATAAAAATGAATATAAAATTAAAATAATAATAATAAGATAATATAATAGTATATAAAAATAATAATTAGTATTTATACTGTAAATATGTTTGATTGTGAATATACGTGTGAATACATAAGTATTGATTTAATTGTAAGTACGTAATAGTTATACGTGTATTAAAGAGAAAACAATTTAAATTTAAAATTTAAATAAAAGTATTCTTGCTTAAAATGGCTAACCTGTCTCAATTTTAGCGGAACAAAAATTGACAAATTATAAAAACGAAGCGATTGGCACCTCCAATCCAAAGGTCCCATCTGAATTTGTCGTTCATTGGCCCATTGATGATGATGATGATGATGATGATGATAGTAATAGTAGGTGGCGGAGGATGAGGAGAAAGTGTTTCCCAATTAGACTTGTGAATTTCTTGTGGGCTTAGATAAATTAAACAATATTATAGAGGGTTTTTTTTTTTCATGTTTTGTACAATAGGATTGAATTATTAGATGGAACGTTTTTGGTTATAAAGATGAAGATTAGCACTCGGTTCAAGAACCACTTTTAGTTAACATGTTATGGCATTTACATTGCTCCCATGCATGCGGTGTTGTCGTCTTATATGGACTTTACTCTCTCAAATATCTTGTGTTAAATTTATTCTGTTCTTCAAAAATTAACTATGATTTGACATAAAGCCGGTTTTGAACACATTTTTTTCAACCCATAATAACCCGAATCACGTGTAGGAAGGGAGAAATCATAATACCAATATTAAGACAAATATTTTTCCAAGGTAGAATTTAGTTAATTAATCAATGGCCCACAATATGAAAACCAGCCAAAATGTGGCTTCTTAAAATTGTCATGGCATTGCACGGCGCAAAGTCGTTTGTCCGATTTGAGCAAATCGATACAAGATAAAGTCATCAATCATCAAGAAAGAAACCCCATTTTGGAGCCAAACTTCACCCCCCCATGGTATGCTTTGAACTGTCATTTGCCGGCACGCCTTGAATTTTTTTCTCTTCAAGACTCTCGTTCCTAATTAATTGGTAGGTGTCTATACTATTATATTATGACTAGAACTCCATTTTATCTTCTAATCAATTCCTTAAGATGTGCTCAGACAATTAATTTAATCTCTCAAGAACGTAAATATATATATATATATATATATATATATAGCTTGACATTTACTATGCTTCCCTTCTTTACTACATATAATTCATATCTATATTATTTAGAATACATCAGACTTTTTTATTTGATTTAATGGAAGAAAAACTGATGAAATTATGTAAACAAACGTAGTACTGGATTGCTTTAACCTTTCGTCCTCCAGTGTTAATTGATAATGTGCAGAAAACTTTGTTGCAAAGCAATTGTCACCTCCAATCCTAAGGTCCCATCTGAATATGTCCTTTATTCACATTGCTCTCAAGCATGCGGTGTTCAACTTTTGGATGGGCTTTACTTTCAAGTCATCTTGAAAATTAATTTATTTATTTAGGAAAAATGTTCATAGGGTATGTAAGTCGGTTTTAGAAACCTTTTCCTCAATCCATAAGAAGGTGAAACGCATGTGGGAAGTGAGAAGCGACAACAAAGATAAACGTTTTTTATATAAGGAAGAGGTTGAGTAGAAAACTAGTAATCTTAACACCTTTGTTCTTAAATTTATATAATATAAAATTAAAAATAATTACCTAAGTCATTTTATTTGTAGAATATATCAATTTATGTAAATGTTTATTTCATGCATTTGCAAAAACAAATATATCATAATTAAACAATAAGAATAAAAAATAAAACAAAAAACAAAAAAATTGAAAAAAGACAATTTTGTTATTATACATAAATTTACTTAGTTTAACCAAACTAACCCCAAAGTCTTAATAACATAGTTTAGATTAAGTTGAAAACAAGTAAGCGTATAAATTTATTTAATGCAATCAAAATGCTCGCAAATTTTTAATAATAGGGTATAGATTAATCAATGATGCAATAATGTAAAAACTAGCCAAAACTGGTTTCTTGAAATTGTCACAGTATTGCAGAACACAAAGTCATTTGTGGATTCTGGACATAATCACCAACTGATTCAATCAAAAATTGGCTAGTGGGGTGGTTTGGATGACCACCAATTGCGTCTTTTTATATATAAATTTATGTATCTAGTTATTTATTTGATTGTAAAGAATAAGGAAGAAGCAGAAGAGATGGGGAGGAAGAAAAAAGAAAATCAAATATGAAGTGGGAAAGGAAAATAGAAAAATAATCAATAAATGGAAAGATACTAAAAAGGAAAATCAAATAAAGAATGAATGCAAAACATATGAAAGGAAAAACTCTCATTCCATGATAATTATTTTACCACACACACACACACACACACATATATATATATATATATATTGCCTTTTATATGATTTCATAAGAATAAAAAAATTAATTATTAGATATTTAATTTATTTAATTTTCAAAAATAAATAATTAATTAAATATTTTTTGTACAAATAATGATTCTATATTAATTTGTATATAAATTAGTTATGAAATTTTAAAATATTTTATATATTTTTTCTAAATCTTTTATTAAAACGACACACACATATATAAATATTATTAGTTAAATTATCTGGTTTTTTAATTCGATTTGATCAATTAAACCAGTGAATCGATATCGATCTGATTTTATCACCAATTCAATTTTAAAGAAATTGGGCATAATGGCAAAAGATTAATTCATCGATCATCAAGAAAGGCAACATTGGCTTGTTTTTGTGCCAAGGTTCACCACCACGGGGGGCTGCTTTTAACCCTCATTTACCACGTATTGTCTTTTTCCTCTTCCAAGATTTTTGATCCTAACTAATTGGTACGTTACTTTATAATTTATATTAATATATACTATGGCTCTATATTTTATAATAAATTTCGTGATTTTAATAAAATTTTTAAAACGTCCCTCTTAACAAATTTATTCATAATATTTAATTTCTTATGATCTTAAATGTAAATGAACTAAAATACCTTTATTTTTTTCACTTTTCATTTTTCATTACTATTATTTTAAATTCTCTCTCTCTTTTAATTAACATTTATTTTTTTCCTCATTTTCTATAACTTCTAATTTTTTCTTTCTATCTTTTTTAAAAAATATAATTAAATAGTTTTATTTTATTATGGATCTACTAAATGTGTAATCATTCTATATTTCATTATAATTAATAATATATAAATTTTGAATAAGCACGCACATATGTAAAGTGTATAAATTTTACTAGTATATTAAATATCTTGCCCTTCATCATCCACTGGATTTTATATTGAAGGCGACTAGGGTATTTTACAAGCTAAGACCAAACCATGCGATCACATTCAAAATTAAGAGTGACCAAATTTTTTATTATACCTAATTGTTTAAAAATACAAATGTAACATTTAAATTGTTCCCTTCGAGTAAAGACTATTCACATATTTGGATAGGATTATAAAATAAAAGATTATTTTGAGTGATAAAATAGTTTGTATGGATTAATTAATCTCAACAATTATATTTATTAAATTTGACTATTTGAAGTGATTACATTTGTTTTTATAATTATAATCTTAGTATGGAAATTATTCAATTAATAATATAATGGTAAAATAATAATTTAAATGATATATAAATAATTTTTAACATCTTGATCATTTAATCACAATTCTCATGTAAGTACTTATCCTACAATTTTATAATTTTTCAGTGGGCCCCTATTTAATCAAAGAATTTAATCAAGTAAAATAAATATGTGATTAAGTTAGATAAAATAATCTATTTCTTTCTTCTCACTCAAGGGGAACATGTCATAAGGGTAAGCTTCATTCCTTTGCTCTGTTCTTGTACCTTGAAATGCTCACTCACGAGATTGCTTATCTCAAAAAAAAAAAAAATCTTTTAAAGAAGATTTTATTCTTTTGGGACTCCTACTATTTTTTACTATATAAACATGAAATAAGACATGAAAATATGATCTTTAACAGTGGCATTTATGTTGGAATTGGGAATAGACTTGATCGGATTGTGGTGATTGTGGATTACATGCATAAAGAATGAAATATTTACTTGGCTACAGTGGTTCAAAATATGAAGTCCCAATAAGAATTTTCATTAAAAACTTGATTTAAAACACTATGGGGCAAATTATTATAATAAATCTAAACTTGGACGTGCACTTTAATTAGTAGTTTTTACAAAGAAAGATTACAATTGTGTATTGTGGTCTTACAATTGATGTAATTAAAAACATTATAAAGATTTTTTCCCTTGAGATGAAAATAATGGGCAAAGATGCAGCAAAGGATTGTGAACTTTTTGATAAAAATTTGATTGAAAAATATAGCTAGAGGCTAAAATGTGCTATAAATTTATTTAATTTGTATTATGCTCACCAAGTGTAATGTGATTTGAGTCACAGATCTTAAAAATATTTTATCCCCTTAACATGTGTATAATATATATATATGTGTGTGTGTGTGTGTGTGTGTGTGAACACAAAAAATTATACTATAATCGTATGTATACTATATTCAAAATATTTTACACAAATTTTTAATCATCAATTATTAATTTTGAATTAATTAGTTAATGTAATTTGTAAGAACAATTAATATTTACTGTATATTACAAAATATTATTAATAGTTTGATTTTATTAAATATACCTAAAATATTTATATTATATTATATTATATTATATAAAGATATCGTTTGGGAAAATTAAAATATATTTCAATTAATTTTGATAGGAACAATTAGTTATTAGTTAATAAATAATTTCTAAAAATTGAAGAAATAATAGAAATATGCAGCAAGCATGCAAAAGAAAAGATTGAATGCAAAAATAGATATTCATAAAGTTTGTATACAAATATTTAAATAATAATATTTTAAATTATATATTTAATTTAAACTCTAGCCTATGCTTGGATGCAACTTATGTCAATTTCAAACTCAAAAAGATGCTTTTTGAAATTTTATTTTTTTAGTCAACTACTTAATTTTAGTTGATAATTTTTTGTAAAGATATATTAATTGGGAGAAATTACAAATGGCTCATCTTGTACTGAAACAGTCATATTATGCATGATGGGAATTTTCTTAGATATAATCGACAACTATGAATATTTGAAATTATCAATAGAGACTTAAGTCTACCGCAGTTGTTTGCAAAGAAATTTGAATTGAGTGCTGTTGATTATCATTAGTATGGTCTAATAGTGCAAATTTCGTGTGTACTTAATTACAGACATGAACTCTAGAAAATGATTTCAACAAAACTTGACAAGGAGCACAACTTTAGCTTTTGTTTAAATCCCATTAATGAATTATACTTTTTGGAGTTGTTTGTAGAGTTTAAGGCCTGAACACGAAACTAGGGGCATCAAAATACTCTTTATGTGGTATATGAGAATCAAAATGAGGATAATGATAGAAGAAAGTACTTGTAATAATAGAGGTTCAATGTAATGTAGGGGCACAAGAAAGTAATGTAGGACCTAGCTTTTAGGCTTAGCAGACTGCAGAGGCGACGAAGGGGATGTAAAGATAGAGCAATATTTTGAGCCAACATTGCAGATTGACTTGCTAGTTACATATAGAGTTAGTTTTGACTTAAATTGGAGAGCCACAAATACCTTTTGGACAGTGGTGGTGGATATGGTCATGAGGTTAAGGATGACAATGTGATTTTCACATCGCTATCAAGCATGTACATGCCAAGACCATCTTCGCTCACATAGGACATGCTTCCCTCCTCACACCACCTGACTCTAGATGACATCCACATTCTTGCAACTCCAAACCCACAATCATCTCACTACGTATGCCATATACATATATGATGCTGAGTGCATGCACTAAGGGAGATAGATTGGCCTTGTTGATGCAGTATTAGGGTACAGAGGAGTCCTATACACAGGCTTTCTATATGTCACCCGTCCCATCGAAGTATGAGATATCAAACTTAAAGCAACAAGATGAAGGCCTGTCTGAACAGTTTCAGGTACCTGAGCAGAATGTGGATAACGTAAACAAGGGTGACCAGCCTCCTCTAAGACCTCGTCAAATAGTGTGAGCTACAAATATTTTGATGTATATGTTACACTTAGGGATTGTTAGTTTTTGAGGATTTTGTTTATCTAATTTTTCATTGTGTAAAGCAAAACTTCGAGTTAATATAGTCAATGAAGTCTATTACTCATAACAAATTTATTTTGCATATTACTCATAACTAATACTCTCATGCGTATAAAATACATATCAAGATGCATAAGTTTGTTGATCATATACAATAACAAAAACTATAAGATATGTCAAAGCATGTATACTTTGATGATAATCAAAATATAATAAGAGCTAACATTATTTGAGAGAATTTTATTGATCTTCATCAGACATATAACAGTCCGACTTGTATCTTTGACAACTCCTAACATTTAAAATTTCACAACATGATAATCTATGACCTTAGGCGAATGTAACTTCTTAAGCTAATTAAAGTATTTGATACCTAGAGTGATATGCTGGCATTCAATTGGAATACTACTTTACACAATGGGGTTATATAGATATGGATCAAGTAAAACTTTCATAAAGATAAATTGAAATTGTTACTAATCTGACAAACATCTAAAGGACAGTTCACAAATGAAATTTTTTATTTTGAATAAATATACCAAACAACAAACATTGGTGCGTATATGGTGCCTACATATCTTGCGTGATCTCTATATTAAGTGGAAGTTCAATACAAGTTCTTAAACTTATTTCAACTTAGTCAACATACAAAAACAACCGCACGCATAATACCTACACAACTAGCATGCTGACGACATCTCAATGTCAGATATATACATTAGATACATGTTAAATGCCTAATTGACTCGTGCTTCTCTTTCCTCCTCATGAGTTGTACATTCACAAGCCATAATTTGGAACCCCGTGTGTTGTAGACACATGAGCATTCTATTGTTCTCCTCTCGTATTCGATTCAGAGCTAATGTCTTCTCTTCAATGTGTCTCATGACATAGTCATCGCCTTTCAAAGTGGACAACAAATTCCACCTTCTCGAATCTCTATTAAAATTTTATGTTATTCTTGCAATTATATTGCCATTTTGCCTCCATTGTAGCTAGGTATATGGGTAAGTATCTCTTATTTAAATCTAAGTATTGAAAATAGTCATCAAAAAGCCACAATCTTCCCATTGCTTGGAAGATATCCCCCACCAACGGAGTGCATTTTAGATGCTTGAAAAGGCTTCATTAATATTTAATATTTTTTTGCAAATGGTGACACATATATTTATACTCACAAACTTTAAACTCGCATGCATTGCATGGTTACATCAATTAATCATTGCTATTTGTATTGTTCTATCAAACCAACCTACTCTACTGCAAGTAAGAATGAAACAGTTCATGTAGTTTAAGCTCAAGGGCTTCAAGTCTATTGATTGACAATGCCTACCATTGGACTAATTTATCTCATTAATAGATTGATTTTCAACTTTTAATATCTTTTTATACTCAGATTGTGAAACATGTGTCCTTGTCTAATGCATACAATGACTAACCCTATCTCAATACATTGTTTTATTCCATTAATATCATTACTCATTTCCAACGTGTCACCCTTATTATAGCTTTATTGATATCAATAGATGCGGATTGCTTGATTTTTTACTAGCGAGCCCTATCACTAAATTAGTTTATCCCATCAATAGATGGATCCTCAATTTTTAATGTGTCGTCATATCAAACTGCCAAGTATTTGTATTTTTATGTTATCCAATCAATATCAATACCCTTTTTGCAGTGTGTCACCTTTATCACAACTTTACTAATAACAGGCCATGAGAACTGCTCGATTTTTGTTATACCAACCCAACCACTGCACTAATTTATCTCATCAATAGATAGATCATTAACTTTTAATATCTCGTCATATCAAACTTTAATGCAAGTGAACAAACCCTAACTCTATATATTGTCTTATTCCGTCAATATCAGTACTCATTTGTAGCGTGTCATCCTTATTACAATTTTATTGATATCAATAATTGGGAACTGGTCAATTTTGGACTAACGAGCCTTGCCATTGAATTGATTTATCACATCAATAAATGGGTCCTCAATTATTAATGTCTTATTATATCATATTGCGAGGTATCTATATTTTTGCAACATGTCATACTGTCACACTTTCGCATGCAGCTCTATTATATTGCTCCATGTAGTCAAATCAATGCCCATGTACTCTACATATTGTAGTTCATTTTATTTGTGTTGTATCAGTCGTCTTACATGCAACTATAAATATTGACTTTCATTTGAAATCCAGTTCTTATATAGAATAATATATATCTTTACTTAGGAGTCATTATGTTTTGTTTATAAGTATGACAAATTATCCAAATTTCAAGATACGAGAGGTGTGGTTAATTATAGAAAAAGATGACGATTATACATCTTTTATTGATGACTACCTAATTGAATATTACTATAGTATAAGGAGAGAATGAGCGTGCAAAATAGAGGAGTTTGAAACATTGGTCTACAATTTACAAACCCTGGCCGTAAAGGTTCCAAAACAACAATTGTTGCTTATACCCTACAATTCGGTAGAAACATACAAATATGACATCCAACAAATAAAACAAGAAAACAATCGGATCCTAGAGTGCACTTTAGGTGTCAAATACTTTGGTTAGCTAAAGAAGTTGCACTCGTCTGAGGTTGTAGACTATCATGCCATGAAATTTTAAATATTGTCAGCCATCCAGATTATAAATCAAATTATTACATGTTTAATGAAGATTAATAAATTTCTCTCATCTAATATTACTTATGTATGTCTCCTATTATATTCTGATTACTTTTAAAGAATATGTTATTATCAATTTATGTATGTTTCCACGTATTTTATAATTAAATCGTCCTTCAGTTCCACTTTCAATTACTAATGAAATTATATTACAATAAATCACAAATCTTGCAAAATTTTATTAAAAGTATAAAATTATCATATTTCAATTCATAACAATAAAATTATTTAATAGTATAAAGTCTTCAGAATAATTAAAATAATCAATTATTTAAATATCAATAGAATTTGAAAGAAAAAAGAGAAAATACACAAATAACAAAGTTAAAAGAAGAAGAAAAAATTAAATTAAAACAAAAACAAACTTATGTGATTTTTTTACATTTTGCTTAAATGTTTTAAATAGAAATTAATGAAAGATCAAAAAAAATTAAAAAATGATAAAATTGCTGATATTGTATATAACGTCTAAATTGAATAAGAAGAGAGAAAAGTCCTCGAAAACAACAAATCCCATCTTACAATCCGTTTTTTTCCTATTTTGTTCACCTAAAAATCGAGATCCTAGATTCCGAATTTTGCCACATTATTTTTCTATTTTTTTTATTGAAACTTTAACATTATTGTTTTTTTTTAATTATTTTTATAGTGATCGCATAAATCGAGAATCCCGTATTCCAGATTCATACGATTTTCGTTTTTCTTATTCTGGATTAACTCAGGCATTAGCCGAAGTAGTATTTTGCCAGAATCTAGGATTCTGGTAATATCTTTATCAGAATTTCATATTCCAGTTATGGGACTGATTTTTAAACCATTCCACAGGTGGGACATTTTTTTAAGACAAAATTAAAAATAAAATTTTTATTTAAAAAACCCTTCAAACTACCTTTCTAATTGGATGATTAAAATCCAGAACACTTTGTTAAAAAGTGAAATTAAATCGAAAAGGATAGCAAAAACAAAAAAGTGTGAAGCTTAGGTTAGTGGCAGAGTCAATCAAATTGATTGCCGAATAGAAATCTTCAAAAATTCAAAATTTGTTTGTTGTTTGGGTATTGTTTGCTTGTTAAGAGTCAAATGTAAATATTCAAAAAATAGTCAGAAAAAGAAGCTGGTTTTCGAAAATTTCCCACCAATATATAGTGAAAGGTTGAATTATGTAACCCTCTGCGCACAGACACACACACACACACATAAGTCTTCTTGGGCAGGAAACTTTTGGCCTTCGATTTGACTCTGGTTTTATTTTTGTTATTAGATCGAACCCATTAGATGATAATGATTTTTCTTTTTTTATTTTTTTTCATTTGGATGAAAAATCTTATTTTGGCCCCACTTTGAAAAATAAAATTGTTTAAATATACTGTAATGTCACATCTATTGAATTATACATCACAAGTGCCTACTCACTGACTTTGTTTTATTTTAAATTTAGCTACGTGTTTTTAAGTTTTTTTTTAGTAAAAATATATAAAAATTTAAAAATACTGTCCAAAAAAATAGTAATTTAATGTGTTTTTTTAGATGGATAATTGTAAAACAGTAACAATTGCCTTTGGGTTTTGTACAAATCATATGTATTCCACTGACCAACTAAAATTTTCTATTAACTACAGTCGCGACAGTTTGATTTCGATTTAATTGATGTTTATTAAGACCGATGATAGATTGATTTAACGGACAATAATTGTAACTTAAGTTCGATATTTTGTAATTATTAGCTATTATTATATGCTAATTGAAAAGTAAAGAATATATTTATGCCATTAAAAAATGCCAAATTGAACCAGCGACAATCAAATAATGAGAAAATTTAATTAGTAATAATATATAATAATGAGTCCGTGAATAACTTAATCTATTTTTGTCTTCATGATTCTTATGGAGTTTTAAATTCCACCAAAAAATATTTATCTTATTCGTGTGAGTTTATTGATTTATTATTTTGGGCATTCATTATTTTTTATAATTTTTTTATTATAGTAGAATATGTAACTTAATATATTTTTGTTCTAATTTTTATTTATTTTGCCCAGGTATCAAAATTTTTTAATTTGGTTTGGTCCCATATTGAAATTTGTTGTCCAGGCAAAATCTAATCAGAATCGTTTAATTACATGATAAGTGTCCTATTATTTTCTTTTAAAATTATAGGAAAATCATATAATACCTATATTTTGTTTTTCAAGTATTAAATCATTTTGGTATATTGAAATATGGTATTACAAGAGCTTCAATTTGTTTCACTTATGACAATTTGATGTTGAAAGGATGCTTCTATTATAAAGTAGGCATGTTTTTGTGTAATTCATATTCTATTAACTGATGATGGATTGATGTAATGGACAATCATTATAACGCTTGTAATAATCAGAGATTCCTACAATTATTACCATAGAAGGTTATCATGGTAGATTCTCTTTGCTCCCTTTTTTATTTTTTATTTTTTAATTTCCATATACAAGTAAGAATGAAGGGGAAATTGAATAAATGGCACCTATATTCTTACAAAAGTGCACAAGAATCAATTAAAATGGTTGTTCGGGTAATAATAGATAATCAACGAGTTAATGAATAAAATATTTAGTTTCCACCAACCCTAATATAATCATTGCTTTTCTATCATATACACATTTGCTTCCTCATTGATATTTCAATAAACGTCCAAACGTGCACTTGTTGGATGATTAACTAAAAATTACTTTCGGTACAAATATAAGTGGTAAAGTAGAATTTATTTAATTAATTGTTGCTCTAAAATTAATGTTGTTGGTGTTGCTAGTCAAAATAATTAATTAAAGAAGAAAATTACAGCTTTAAGACTGAGCAAGGAAATAATAATATCTGCAGAAAATCAGATATCAATCAAACGCAATTATAAGACCGCTTCTTTTGCCATGTTTACAAATATTGATATTAATTTTGTTTTCAATTGTCATCATTCAAAGGTCCTATCAACAAAATATAATAATTAACAGAAAGGTCAGACGTGGTGCCCAGTTCTACATGAAAGTGATGGGTTGGTAGCCCATCAACTGATACAAAAGGGGAATCCCAGATGACCATTCACGAAAAACAGACAAGGCCTGGTTTAAGTGCCAATAGAGTTGAAACTTCAAAAGTAAGACATACTTCTAACACAATTGTCACACAAACCAGTGTATTTATTTTAATCGTAAAAGACTTTAATGTCCCATGAACCAGACGTTTCTGAAAAATTCAACCATTTCGTTACCTGCTTGTCTACACTCCTCTGCACAAGCGTTCATGGCCAATAATTTATCTTTATTTTTATGTATGTTTCCTTTTGAGTCCTATACTGTCTGTCTTTATGCAACACTTACTAATACTTTAATAGATGGTCAAACATCCATTTGAAATTCGTCACAAAGGATGTGATAAAAAAGAGAACTATACCACATGCTATACATACACTGCTAATCAACATAAAATTAAGCTACATTTCAAGACATCCATCCAGAAGCTACCAAAAGGCAAAAAGAAAATGATGAATGCCTAGAATGGCTAAGGTCAGGGCAGGAGAAGATGGGCATCAAAACTTATGAGTGTAGTAGCTTAGGGTGTTTCAAAATATTCTGGCTTCATTTCCTGATTTGTCAACGGCAGCACCACCTATGCAAATAACAACCTTTACCGAACCTTGAGTTCACTCTGCATTTGATCATTCTGGGCCACACATTAGAAAAACCCAAGTTGGTGAAAGACCATTGCGTTTCATATTTCATTAATTCCAGCCAATAAATTTTGGAGTTATACACGTAACATGAGATGTAACAATGATTCTGAAGCTGTGCCTCTGACAAGAAACTAAAGTAGCGAGGTCTTCAGTAGAATAAATGAAACTGCAAAAACTTACCGGCTTATGATCTCACTTGCTTGTGATGCCTTGAAGAAGATATGAAGCTTTACTGCGGACCTGCAGAGTTGGGAGGAATTTTAGGAATGATTCTGTGGCTTGGCGACTCGTCATATTTTTGCTTGTGTTGTCGCGGTATTGTAACACAAATTGCATGCAGATATATTTGACCCAAACATTCAAGCAAAAGCCCAATAAGGATCAATGCTAAAACATATTCACAAACAAGAGTCAGTGAGAAAGAGATGGATACTTACATTTGAAGCATAAGACCTCAAGTCAGTGATGGTTATCCCACAAGAGCAATTTCGGAGACAAACACCCCACAACTCACGTAGTACTGCATTTTCTTTTACCGTGGTGTCAAATAATAGCCAGTTCTCCACCAGACTCAAGTATATGTACATTTTGAAAAGATCACAATTCTTGTCTTTTACATTTATCAAAATTAGCACTCTAAGGATCTCCTCTGCATCACACACCTGTAAACAAGGAACATAAATTTGTAATGCATTTGGCTATTCACATCAAGGATGAAAACATATAATCATCTTCTAGTCTGACTTCATCAAATATGAAAATAGCCCACTGATCAAGGTTTATGCTACTTCAAGACCCAACCCCTTTTTTGCGATAACCAAGGTTTCTACTGCTATTAGAAAAGTAGTTAATAAGACATTATTTAGAAAGTTGGATCTCCAATGAGACTAAATTGAACTGATGTGCAACTACCTTCTCATCCAAACACGACACCAGAAATTGGAATGCCACTGCACTCCTAAGCTGCTTACATCGTCCACTGACTCCACCAATACTCTCAACCACTCTCAAGCAATTAATGTCACAGGGAAATCTTCATTAAGAATATAATATTATCAGTGACCGATAAGTATCAAACTTGGGAGGATGTTTATCTGACAATTGGATTCACAACTAATCAAAAGGCTGAATAGAAGCATTAAATAAATTAAAGGCCTTTCCAACATGCAGATAATAACTTTGTCCAAATTCGTTGTTACTAGTTGAAACGTCCCAAAATAAGGTTGGACCTTCTAAAACAGAAACTTTTTTGACAAACTTTTCTCTCAATTGTAGCAGTGATGCAAACCCAACTCTCAAATACAACTTGTCAATGTGTAAAAATCTACAGGAGCGGATATGCGTCAAACTTGACATGGAGATTTATATGGAAAATTTGATCCACCACGAATAAAAAGACTGAATAGAAGCATTAAATAAACCAAAAGGTCTTTCCAACATGCAGATATTATGCCTGTCCAAATTCACTGTTCCTGTTTACTTTTTGAAATGCCATAACATAAGGTTCAACTTTCGAAAACTGAAACTTCTTTCATAAACTGTTCTCTCAATAGAAGTAGTGATGCAAGCCCAACTCTCAAAACACAATTTGTGAGAATGTGTGAAAATCTACAAAACCCAATCATTTTTTAACTCTCATATCAAATCAAATGGAAGTACTTATGTTTTTATTGGAGCATCTCTCATTATTCCTCTAAAGTCAAAATGTTGCAAGTCTAAAATTTTGAAAGCAGAATTTTAAAATTATTTTGTTAACTCCCACAGAATCTGGACCAACAGCCCTAGAAACTTTTGAAAACGCAAATGAGCTTGCTCGAACAGTTATGGAATAAAAAATAATCTAACCATTTGTCTTGAATTTCATAGTCATTGGCAGTGAAAGAGCTAAAGAACTTAATAGTTCTTCAAGATGAGTGAATGAAAGCAGAAAACCAATTTCGTATTTATTGAGTTGACTTTCAGTAATGAAAACATTAAGCCATGGACATTTGAGTACAATGCATCTCAGCATTAGAGTGCCTATCATCTGACTTAATATTTCACTTTTGATTTTCGGGAGCTGTATATAACATCATACCTGTGATCACACTTTCATAGGACTCAGCGAGAAACCAAACAAAAACAAGGAAGATATAATTCAACATGAAAAATCAAGATCAGAGAGTGACCTGTAAGCAAGAGACTTGGCCACTTTCTTACAGCTGTCAGGCCATTCCTCATCTCTGAAGAAATTAATTACTGAGAGCATGCTCTCATGCAATACTATAGAAAGGCCTAGAAGTCGTTGATCCAGAAAGAAAGATATGAATATAGAAAGCAATTCTTCTACTTCTTGAGTTGAGAAAATTATTTCTGCATTCCTGCAAACAAAGTGTGACGCAAAAAATTCAAAATCTTCAAATTTGTTGAAGTTTACAAGTTAACAAGCCCCTTTGTTATTCTTATTCCACATCATTCATTGATAATTAATGAACCGAGGTGAAGTTTGGACCACCCAATTTGTCAATTATGATCTAATGCTTTAATAAGAAGAGAAATAATCAGACATTATCACATAAAACAAAATTGACCAAGCAGCAGGTTGTAGTGCTCTATCAATATTACCTTATTTGGCAACAAAAGGCAGCGAATTTTATCCAAGATCGAATGTTTTGTGGCAGTCCTGCGTCAGAATCTAAGACAGATTGCAAGATGTAACGAACGAGCCAATTACAAACTATGTAATTACAAGAATGATAGCGCATCCGGCATATAATAACCCAAAAAGAATAACAAAGAAAGCAAATGGAATAGTTACATGAACATCTTCAAATCATGATTATTACAAAATCAAAAGAGCCATATAAGAATAATATAGCATGACTGTGTAGCTATGGCTCTCCTTTTTGCCATCTCATTTTGGCCCATTCTTTTTAACAGCTTAGAGATGAAGCAAAAGGTAAGAAAATACAGATTTTGTTAAAAAATTAAATTCTTCAGGATAACTTATTGTCAACATTGAATAATGCCAAGCACCATATCTCATTGACTATTTATCACCAAGTACCTGAACTCCACGGGCTTTGCACTATTACTAAGCAGGAAAATCACTCATTGTAAGAAATGGATCTGAAGGTTAGAAGGATAACCCCAATTTCATGTCACATGAATATGAACGTGTCCATACACTGAATCACAAGCACCCCACAATTTTTTTTCAAAACATTCAAAGTTATGGACACCCACTAACATGCAGAGCATTTTACATTGAGCCACAGGTCTCCCACTTGTAAGTATGAGATTTAAGAATAAAGATGCACTCAATGCTTACCAGCAGAAACCATATCAACATCTGCTGAAAATTGACAAGGTGAATCCAGAAGAAAACCATAAGCAATAAGAGCCCTTTTTAGCTCTGAATATTTAGGTAGCCAGTCAATTTTGATGCCAGTTGAATCAGCCTGCTCAACATCATCAAAGTTAGCCAAATTTTAAGTTAGAAAGTCAAAGAAATTATATCTCATGATGCATGAATAACCACAAGGGAGAGAAAGAATACCTTATATTTATGTGAGAGAATAGCACACCAAAACTCACAGGCAGCTTCCATCAACACCACTTTTGATGAATATAACACTGTCAAGCTGTTAGGAAAGAGCCTAAAAGAAAATGTTCGACAATTCAACAGAAGATTATACATGACACTACACTCACTTAAGTCAAACGTCCATATTGCAATGGATTTTTCAACACGACCAGATGCATATACAAGGTGCAACAGCCAGCCATCCACCAACAACCCTACAAGGAAATTTTCCCCTGTAACAGCAAAGCAGCTAAATTACTGTCTAAAGGTTTAACCGAAAATATTCTCAATTTCACGTTTAAATAATTCAGACAATTTAGCAAGATAGTGCAAATTTCAAAAGGTTGATACCATCTCATATCTTGCATAGAGAAACAATTTTAGTCAACAAGAAGACAAAGAAGATGCAGCTAAAAACCTTTCTCAATGTTTAGCTCAACCAGAGAATTGAGCTTGTGCTTCATGAAAGACTGGAGGAGAATGGAACTTTTCAGCTCTGGATACTCCTTTTGTGGCACCTTCTCCTGCTAGTTAACAGAAATAAATAAATAAATATAATTATATAACTAGCAGCAAATAAAATTATTAAATTGAAGTTGCACATGGATTTTGTGTAGTAAATATATTATTCATATGACCAAGTCGATGGAAATACAACCTGTTTCCCAAAGACCTTAATTCCCCAGAAGGGCATTTCCTCATCACCATTTATTTGATTTATCTACAAAAAGGATTCTGTATTAGAAGTAATAGAATACGAAACTATTCCACCACAAGGAATCAAAAAGAACACTAAAAAATAACCCCTGCCTCTTTTTGGCACTTGTCGACACACTCTGATAGTCGTGCTTCTGTAGCATTATCGACCTTATCCTCTGCGTCACAAACTTTTTGAATCTTTTTCTGTTTAGCTTTTCTCTTGTTGAGCTTCTTTTGCTCTTTCTCGTAATCCTCTAAGAGATCGTCCAAATCAATAAGTTTCTTCCTAGAATACAAGAAAAAAAATGTCACAGACAGAAAACCTATAAACATAGTCATGTGAAATACTCACTTAAAATCCGCTAAACTTTTGTGAACCATACACTTTTAGAGAAATAAAGAGAATAGCGATTAACAGCAACAAAGTACTCAGAAAGACATTCATCCCCTCAAAAATACTGAAAACTAACTCGTGCTCGTAAGCCTGTCGTTTTACACCTTTATCCTGCGGTAAGGACGGAAGAAGGCTTGAGTTGCAACTTGTGAGCAGCATTGCGGGTATCACTGTTTTGCGCCACTAACTTAATTATTAACATAGGAGGAGTTGATCATAACACTAATCACAAATGACGGACATTCAGGAGCTCATTATTAAGCATTCAGGATACAGCAATTCGAACACTAGGAAATCCATGCATTCTTGGGGGAACATGCCAAGGAAAACCTCAATGCAGGTAGGGCCGCAAATCATTATCACGTCATCAAAGTAACACTAAACACATTAGTTTTAGCCCTCTAACATCAAATAGAAGAAGAGAAAATTCCAAGCTTAACTTCTTTAGATACATCCAAATTAATACTCTAAACACAGCTTCTTACCAGTAATCTATCAAATAAATAAAGTATTCGCGTGGGGAAACTTGAAAGAATAACCTTAAAAAATGAGATGAAAATGACGCGACTACAATTTGTAGGTAAACAATGAAAAAAATACAGGAAAACTAAGGGGCGAAAAGAGCAAGCCTTTCAGACCTAACCAGAACAACGATACAGAGTCATGAAAATTTTGATGAAAGAAGAAGCAGGGAAAAAAGGGCATACTTCTTCTTGCTGATAGGCGGAGAAATCGGTATGGGGTCTTCAAACTCGAAGTCCAAGCGATCCCAAGGCTCGACCATCTCTTTCGTTTTCCCCTCAACACACTTAACACTAATTCCTTCTCTCCTACAAGTGTCGTCAATGGAGTTCTTCCTTCAGGCTTAAAAAGTGCGGGCGCCAAAAGACGACGACACCGAATCAATATTCAGTGACTGGGCTGGGCGATCATTGGGTCAGTCCCGTACTTGTGGGTCAGTTCCATAGAAGTGGGTTGAGCTTGAAGCGTGTTTGATTCATCAATTTTCCCATGATACGGAAATCATCTTATATTCAAATTTTAGTGTGTGCTCTTAATTATTTTTGTTTAAAAATTTATATAAAAATAAAATAAATAAATAAAATTTAAAAAAGTATAATGATTAAATTTTTATAGTTTTGAAGACTAAAATTTAAAAACAAACATAGTTGAATTTTTATCTCATTGAAATTCATCCAATCCAAACATATAGTCTAACGCAATTTTTATTTAAATTTTAAATTTAAATTGTCATTTCTCTTATTTCAGCAATTCCTGCAAACTAACTGGGTAGATGGGAGAATTTAATTGAAGAGGGACATTTTTGGCAATCTATTAAAAGTGCCAAATACAGTTACAGCCCCTCCTCAATTATAATATAGAAAGTATAGGGTATATGTACAAAAATATTAATAATTTTAATTATTTTACATATTTATAATTAAATCAATATTTATATGTGCTTACACTCACACACACATACATACACACACATATAACAAAATTTAATTATTATTTTTATATATTATTATAAAATCTAATCATTACTATTATGTATTATATATAACTAAAACAATTTTAAAAAATCAATATTTTCACCCCTTTCAATCATTTTCATACCCTTCTATATGTCTAGTTCAACTTGATTGATGAGTGTATGTCGTAATCGTACTCTCAACTTAATTATGATTATTTTAATAAAAAAATTTTATTTCATAAAATGAATCTACATAATTATACTTATATTTGTTATTTTTTTTATCCAACTTATAATTTATATTTATATTTTTCTTAAATTTCGTTATTTTTAAATTTTTTAATCTTTCATTATTTTTTATTTTAAATAACATAATTTTCTTATTTTTTTTTCATTTTTCCTATCTCTTTTAAATTTTTTTGTGCTTTCTCTTAAATTTTATCTTTTTTCTGAATTCTTTTTGTATTTTTTATTTTATTATTTTAAATATTCTTTGTATTTTCATTATTAAATAATTTTTATTAATTAAAATATAATTATTTTATAATTTATAAATAAATCTACGTATGTATAGAATGTGTAAATTTTATTAGTTTTTCTCAATTATACATTTGGTGGGCAAATAATGGAAGGCAGCCATGAAGGATTGGCAGTAGATGTCTCATGACCACCTCATCTAATTGGGGTTTGTATAGGTGCAGTGGAGAAGTCAATTAATTGGGCAATGTTTTGAAGCAATGAATCAGAAGTTCAAAGAATATCAGAAGGATGATTTCTGCCCCAAATCATGAATGGTTTTCAGCTAATATCAACCATCAACCTAAATTTTGTCCAGTCCAAAAGGGCATCACAAATTTGTGGTCAGCCCAGTTCAAGCATTACGTGGACAGAGACAAACTAGACATGGAATTGTAGATACACCTGAACAAAATTGATACCATCGCCAAACACCAAGCAATTAGGACAGAAGTCTTTAACATCTGTAAAAGCATAGCATGAAAGAATATAGAGACGTTTGCATTCGAGATGAGTTAGATCTAGCCTGCGTTTTAGACAAATTAGTACTATTTTTACATTGTGATTATGTGCATTAACTAACAACAAAGGTTATGGAGAACGTAAACTAACTGATAGTGGTCTTACGCCATTCATTTTCTACTCATCCCACCCACAAATCCACTCGTTTCCTGGTTGACAAAGCCATTTCTAATTGTGCTGATCAGCTTCGTCCCTACACTTCTTGTAAATATCACCCTTGTAGAATTCTCGTGTTCTTGCAACTAAAATCAGAGAATTAAGGGCTCCAAAGAATGTGATCGACGCCAAAATTATAAATGCCAGACGATAACATCTAGGGCCGGTACATATCAGTTCCCTGACAGATGATCTTGTCATCCCCTTCTTTGCTAGATCCTTTAATGCCTCTCTATCATACAGAAGCCCTGTAACTTTGACACTCAGTAGGTAGGAACCAAGTGGGCTAGCCAGTTGTCCACAATTGAACAATGTGGCGTAGTGCTTCAGGCCAAAGAGCTCAGAAATGACTGCAACCAGTAACGGCAATTGGGCTCCTAATGAGAAGCCGATGATTATGGATGCAACGTAGACCGAACCATGGAATGGGAATGCGATGAGGAGGAGGCCGATGCAGGACAAGAGAAGGACTAATGTCATCATAAGGGGCCTCGGGAATTTGTACTTTGCAAGTAAGCTTTCAGATGCAAATCCTGAGAAAATCCTCCCAAAGTGATTCCATATGCTGAGAAGTGACACAAATGTTTCTATGGTCTTTGTGGGGTATCCTAGTGATTCTCCAATCTGTCCCAAGTTATCCACTGCAGTTAAGCTCGATCCCAATCCGCACAGCGATGTGAGAAACAGAATCAGCATGTCAGTACTCAAAAGTGCTTGTAAAATAGTATAATCTTCACCTCTTTTAGGTTTATTGAATATATTAGCAAAGCATGACGTTGCTGATTCCTCATTTGGCTTTGTTGTTTCAGGTTGTAGTTCTTGAGGGGGTTCCTCTATGGTTACTTGAGGTGGATTCGTTGGATGTTTCTTTTGGCTCCAAGTTAAAAACTCTTCTCTGATGGCTATAAATAAAGGGACAAAGAGTAAGGCACAAACTACTACAGCACTTCCTGCATAGGCTGCCTGGGAGAAAGCCACCACCTTCTGAAGTATGGTCATGACTATGAGAAACAAAGCCAGCACAATTGATGCATAAAGGAATCGGTAAAAGACCTTAAGCTCATTCGGCAGCCTGACAACGGTCATTGCGCGAATTGCATAGATAAACACCACAGACAGAGCAGCCGGAAGCCAGGCGATGAGAAAAATAAGTGCTTTGGGATCATTTCCATAGATAGCCAAGTAGATCTGAGTCATAATCGCACCACTCAGCCCCGTGAATCCCTTTAACAGGCCTATCACGATGCCTCGGTTATCTGGGAAATTTCTCACACAAGTAACAAGAGCACCTGTGTTCGCAAAGTTCTGAGAATTGGCTCCAACGTATATGTAGATGCACATTTGCCAAACTTTTGGCTTGGCAATCTTGCCTTTGACAGCCATCCATATCATGAAGTAGCCAGCAAAATTCAAAGCTGAGCCAACCAATAGCACAAACCATGTTGGAGTGACCTCAGCAATTAGGCCAGACAGGACCCCAACATTTGCTCCAAGATCCTTAAAAAAGCCTAGGAGATTGAGTGCTGTCTGGCCATATCCCAGGGAAGACTTTATCTCTTTAGAGTAAACTCCAAAGAGATACGTTGATCCTGCTCCAGCCATGATGATGAAAGAAGCAAATAGGGCAAACCAACGGCCTCGAATAAAATAAGACGAGAAGCCAAGCAGGTCACAGCACCGGGCACTGATGGGGGGTGGCACAATCATCTTTCCAGTTTTGGAAGTAGAAGTTGCTGTGGAATGAGAGCAGAGAGTTCATTTATAGAAGTTTGCTAGAATTCGGATAAAAGTAGTTGTAGTGGTATTGGAGTTGAGGTAAGTGTGAGCTGCAAATAAGCCAACATGAAGAATAGATGATGATTTTGTTGAGCCAATTTTGTGCTCTACTTTTCCCAAATGATTGGGTGGTTTGGAAAAGCACTTCAAGCATTTTGTTAAAAGATCTCAACGCTTCATCAATGATCCCTTAATGGGAGTTCGACTTGAATGAAAATTTCTAGTATTTTTCTTTCTGGGAAAGCCAGGCAATAACTAAATAAATAAATAAATAAGCTGCGTGAATTGCTGATACATGTCTGATTTCCGCATTGTTAGAGATTAAGCAGAAACATATACGAAACTTCAATGTTTGTAACAACCAGTTATATCTAGTCAAAAATAAAAATTACAAGTGAATTATTATAATTCTTACAAACGTAAAAAGAAATGATGCATGCATTTGCTGTCTTATATATACACATGCACGGTCAACTTCCTGTCACTCATCAGTCGTTTCTCTGGCACCTCACTGCTTGACACTCTCATCGTTGAACCTTCTGCAGATGTAACTTTGTAGAACTCCTTGGATCTTGCCACTAATGTCAGCAACATAAGGACTCTTGAGGACTGTGGTGGCTGCCCAATGATCTCTGGGATGACCTAGTAATTCTCCGGTCCGTCCCATGCAGCGTCATCCCGGAGATGGAGCTTAGAATTCCCTGCAAGATGTTGTAGCCCTTTCTGGTTTACTAGAAATGTTATGATGTCATTTGGAAGGTGAATCAACGACCTCCTCTCCTTTTGCAGCCAAAGGTGATGAGAGAGCACCTGTGCTGTGAGTTTTGGCTAGAAGGGCCATGGCTTGCCAATCTTCCTAGTTACAGCCATCCATCCCGCAAAACCTGTCAGAAGCGCATTTCAAACAGGAGATGCGTCAGCCAGGATGTCTGATTAAAAGCCAACACTGCCCCACAATATCCTTGTTGAAGGTTATGAGATTCAGTGTGGTTTGATCACAACGTTGAAGTAGAACCAATTTTATTTTCCTGGGAGTAGGGGTGGCCCCATGGCCACTGCCCTGTCCTTTTCCGGAGTCAGCTTGCCTTGTTTGAACAATAAAATTAATCTCCACCGTCCACCTGCAACTGGAGCAGATTATATTAATATTTAATAATGTAACTGAGTTTGAAGCTCCGACCCATATTGCAGCATTGGGCCTACCATCAACGGATGCGGAGCTGGACGAGTCGTCCATGGGTTGGCCCGTATTGTTTTTCCTTCTAGTCTTCAACATTGAAGACAGGATATGATTTTACTATGTTTTTTAATTCAATTAAAAATAAAATTGCAGCCTATGTTTCGTATCTTCCCTTATCAATTAATCCAAATTGGGGACAAGTGGCGTGTAGTATTCACCTATGTGTTGTGCGGCAACATGCGAGACGAAGTACATCGGTTCGTGATTGGTCCGCAGATCATAGCTGCGCTTATTTTCGTTTCTTTTTCTTTTTATTTTTGTTAAAGTTTAATCAGTTTGTAATTTAGGTGTAAAAAAATGAAAGAAATATAAATATAAAACAAAAGGAAAATAATTTTTAATATATAGTAGGTTTGACTGGATTTCGGGCTTTGAGGTGACAAATTTTGCCTAAAAGAAAGGCACAACTATTAAGACATTAATCCTGCTTTTAAATTTTTTTCGTTTTTTCTTGTTTTTTGGTCTCTTCATTTTTGCTTATTTCTTTAATTTTTTATAACATTTGTAATATAATTTTATTTTTATTATAAAAATTATCAAAAATAAATTTATATTCTATTATAGTACCCATATTATATTTTTTTATTTTGTATTATTTATTTTTCAGTCGCTATCAACATAATTTTATTTTTCATTATAGAACTACTTTCTTTTATTTCTTCATTTTTCCCCTTTTATTAACTATTCATTTTCTTTTATTTTTTATTTTGCTTCTAACTTATTTCCTTATCTTATTTAACATTTGAAATTATAATTTCATATTTTGCTTAAAAATAATAATTTTATATTTTATTATGGAAATCTTTGTTGACACACAAAATTTTGTGTTCAGTCAAACTGTGTCATGTAAAAAATATAATACAAAATATCAATTAAAATAAAATTTATTTATATTTTAAAATTTTAAATAAATATAATTATTAAAATAAATAAATAAATAATTCATATTTTGATTAGCTGATCAAATTTCGTCACATGACAAAATCTCGTTTGATGCATGTGAGATAATGACCCTTGCAACATCGAGCTTATCAATTAAATTTGTGACTAAATTACAAATTATGATAGCTAATAAAATTGTATAGTGTTAATAAGTTGATATAACTAAATTATTTATTCTATAATTATAAACAGGGGTAGAATTTCATGGAAAAAGGCACATAATTGAAAATTTGAAGAATTAAAGTCAAAAAATCTCTTTATAGTTTAAAAAAGACCAACGACGTTTGTCGTCAAATTTAATATGTTTTTTATGAAAATTTGCAAATTTTGGTGTTTAAACTAAAATTGTAGTGTTAAGTTGGAATATTAAAATTAATTCAATATCCAACAAACTTCAAGGATAATTAAACACGTGTCATTTTCTTAAAATTTGTTCAAGCTTCGAATACTTTTTTTTGTAGGAAAATTAGATAATTAAAATTAGAAAATTATTACAAAACTTGATTTGATTCAAATTTATTGATCTTGTATAATTTTTCTTGTTAAACAGGAATTTTTTTCCACAATCCTATCATAATGTTTTTCCGTCTATTTATTTCTTCATTTCCATTAACATAATTTTAGTTTTCATTCTAAAATAGAATTACATAACATTGCATAAGTACAAAAACGCGCGTCTCTATGTTTTCGCGTGATTTTCAATACTTTATAAATTATAAAATAGAATACACGGACACTAAAAGTTTAGATGTAATAATGTAATAAGAATTTGTGTACAAACGTGCAATAATTTCTTAGTTTATCGTAAATTAATGTTGAGGTTGGCACCCGACCAAATTCCTAATGGCGCAGAGAATGAGAAGGTAAAATATTCTTTTGTAAAAAGAATAAATTGGAAGATTAAGTGAGAAAGTGGGACTAAGTAACCTAATTATTATGACCATGGATGACCATAACTTGTTAATGGAGCCCGTGACTCAGCCTATTTTCCACTTGAAGAATGGTGAATCCCACTGAAATTTCTTGCTTATTTTTTTGGCAATAAAATGAACCACTTATAATCTTGATTACGCATCTAAGTTCCAATAGTCTTCACAGTCATTATGGGATGACTCACTAAGAGGGCGGTGCTAATGTAAGTTAGAATTCCACCACACAAGTTGTTGATTATTGTCATCGTTTCGGTGAAGGTTCAAATATATTTAAGTATTATTTTATGATCATTTTCAGTGAAGGTTCAAATACGTTTGAATATTATTTTATGATCATTTTCATTGATTTTTCTTGCATCTATGTGACTAACATCAACGATAAAAAGGATAAAGACAATAAATCAACGAAAATGGTACAATGGACCCCTTTCCCCCACCGAAACTCAAAACAAATAACAAGATGATCTTTTGTTGTACAAATATTTTTTTCTTATTGTCTTCTTATGTTAGATTGAGTCTATATATATATATATATTGTGCAAATAGTAGTATTAATAAGTGTAAATTTTGACACAAAAATTTTAAAAATATATAAAAGTACAAGAGAAAAGATAGAACGTTTATCTAATAAATAAACGGTATATTTGAAATAGTTGATTTTGACGAATACAAATAAATTTAGGTTGTGTGTGTTTTTCTATCTTAACATCCATATAATTTATTAAAATATTATCATTATATTCAGAACATTATATTTTAACTTTTAACATTTTTTCAAATTTTACAATTAAATATCTAACACAATAAAATTCTCATTCAAATTAAAATTTAAATTCAAAATTTCTCTTACATATATAACAAATTAATTAATTTTAAATTATTAAACATATTTACAAATAATACTTATATCTATATACATATACACTCACATTTATATATATTTATAACATATAAATTAATTATTATTTAATGATTATTATTATATATTTTATATATTTATAAATAAATAATTTTAAATAAATAATATTATTTATCAAATCAAAACCTTCGTTTCAAATACTCCCGTGTCAACACATCTGACATCTTTTGACATCTTTTTACCAAATGTCATTCATCGTCTAAACATCTCTTCCAAAAATAGCCTAAACGGTTTAATACATTGAATTAAGGCATTCCACAGTGTACATATACATATGCCATCGGTTTAATACCACCTGGCACACTGACGAATAAAAACACTGTACTAAAGCTTGGTACTGCTCAGCTTTTGATCAATTGGCGCTGTCATTTCATGTGCAGAATGCAGAGAGTGTTCAGCTTTTGAGAACAACGTCATTAAAAAATAGTAGCCTTTCCTTTCAATGCCCTTCGCAGTTTGCACGCATCTGAATTAATTCCTCATTCCCATTTTGCCCTTCCTGTCAACTTCTTATGCTCCATTCCTCGATGTTTAATATATATAGAAAGGCAAGTAGTTGGCAAAATTAAGTTTGGCTTTAAATACAACTGATTAAGACAGGACTTGGTCCATATGGATGCGGCAAATATTGAGGATGTTTTCGTCACTTCCTATGTTGGAAAACCAAAGCTGAAAAACCCAAGACGGGGGCCGATGTCCACTCTGCTCCATCAAATTCCGATGCCCCTTTATCTCGGGCGAGTGCCGCCGTGCAGGTAACTTCTTCATGATTAGAGCGAAAATAATACTCTTTTTCTTTAAAACTGAGCTCACCGAAAACCCATCATCGCAGATACGAATTTCATACGAATACTGTACGTGTATATTCGGAGAGCAGGTCAAACCCTTTGTTCACTGGACTATTTATTGTTGTGTTGTCGAAGCAAAAACGAACTCCCAACAAAAAATTTTAAATTTCATCATCATTCATTCCTTCTTCCTTCGTCTCCACTTCACGTCAAATACCAAATGCGGAAAGTCCTATTTCAACCACTGCCATCTCTCTCTGTGTTTCTCTCCGTTGGGAGGTTTAACAGAGAAGGGAGATAATGGAGGAGATGCTTGAAAACAAAAGACCGCTCAGGACCAGCTGAGGTTTCTACGTGAGGATGAGGCTTCTGCACAGCATGAGGAACAACAGGAATCCAGAGAAAAGCTTTCGCTACTATAGATACTTCGGATGCGTTCTCTGGTTTTCCATGTCGTTCTGTTTCTTCTCTTCTTCTCTCAATAAACCCACCGCCTCTTTTCCAAGAACCACCGTCTCGCTTTCCAGAGAATCCCGCGCTCTCATTGAAGAACCACCCTTCAATTCCTCCGCTCTACGCTCCCTCAAAATCCGTCAGGGTAATTTCAAAATGTCGCATATAATGTAAAAACCTTTCCTTTCTTGGTTATCTGTTTTTGCTTAGACTGTGCTTTTGTGGGACAGATTCGGGTCCTTTGAAGGGGATGAAGGTGTATGTTTACAATTTGCCATCGCAATTCAACACCGACTGGCTGTCAAACGAGCGGTGCGGCAGCCATTTGTTCGCCGCGGAGGTCGCTATCCACAGGACATTGATGAAGAGCGAGGTGAGAACGCTGGACCCAGGGGAGGCTGACTTTTTCTTCGTTCCTGTTTACGTCTCGTGCAATTTCAGCAAAGTCAATGACTTCCCCGCCATTGGCCACGCTCGTTCCCTCATGGCGTCCGCCGTCCGGCATGTTTCCTCTCTGTATCCGTTTTGGAACCGCAGCCTCGGCTCCGACCATGTATTCGTCGCGTCCCACGATTTTGGTTCCTGCTTTCACACCATGGTACCAAAAAATCTCTCCTACTTTTCTTTGCAGTTTCTCATTTTCAATATGAAGGGATTGTGCTGATTTTGATTATGTATATTTTGAAGGAGGATGCGGCAATGGCAGATGGGGTGCCTGAATTTTTGAGGAATTCGATAATCTTGCAAACCTTCGGGGTGAAACACAAACACCCATGTCAGGACGTGGAGCATGTGGTGATTCCGGCGTACGTATCGCCGGACAGTGTACGTGCCACCCTGGAAAAGTCGCCGTTGACTGGTCGCCGAGATATATTCGCATTTTTTCGGGGGAAAATGGAAGTCCACCCCAAGAACGTTGGCGGTCGTTTTTACAGCAAGTAAGATTTCGATCGCTTTCGTCGTTTAATGCTCAAACCAACCTCATGGTCACATGAATTATGAAATGAACCGATTGACCGTTGTATTTTATTGTTCCACAGGCGTGTGCGGACGATGATATTGCGGAGGTATGGCAGAGACCGGCGGTTTTACTTACGGCGGCACAGGTTCGCGGGCTACCAGTCAGAGATTGTGCGATCAAAGTTTTGTTTGTGCCCTTTGGGGTGGGCCCCGTGGAGTCCGAGGCTGGTGGAATCGGTGGCTTTAGGATGCGTCCCGGTCATCATAGCCGATGGCATCCGGTTGCCCTTCCCCTCCGCCGTGCCGTGGGCGGAGATTTCCCTCACTGTGGCGGAGGACGAGGTGGACCAGCTGAGCAACATTCTTGAACATGTGGCTGCGACGAACCTCACAGCAATACAGAGGAATCTGTGGGACCCTGAAGTGATGAGGGCCCTACTTTTCTATGACCCAATGTTGAAAGGCGATGCCACGTGGCAGGTTCTCGTGGCACTCTTGGGGAAGCTCGACAGGTCCCACAAGGAGTCAAGGGTTGGATCTAATGAGAAAGGTCCACGTGGAGATTTCCAGCTAACAGATCGTGCTTTTTCTTGAGGTGCATGGGAAATACATAATAGTCGGAGACAGCGGGGAATTGTTTGGTTGCATTGTCAATGGGCCCCTTGCAATGGGCTTGCGTCATTGTTGGCCATGTAAGTATCGTGGACGTGAGGTGGCGACAAGTGATTGGTTACTTTTTCGTGCGTTAGTGGTAACATCCCGGGTCGTAGTACGTTGTCCGATCTGTACATGTGAAAAAGCGGAGGATTTTTTTGAGAGACGGAGATATTTGATTGCCCGCGTTGCTGTACAAAGTTCTGATTTGTGAGATAGGCTTTGGAATAATATTTACTGCATCTGCTCCCTACGTCAGACTATTTCCTCGTGCAGGAAGGGTTAAATTATGGTCCGTGGATTTGGAATTGAATGAGAAGAGAGTATTATATTATAAGAGATGGGGGACAAGATTGAGAGGGGGGACAGGGTGGCAGCTCTGATGTGTCAGAGGGAATTTAATTTGGGAATAGAGATGGTGGAGGGTGTCACGGGGTTTCCTTTTTCCCATGATAATACGGACATTACAGTGCCCCATGTTTCCTCTATTTTCAAGATACCTTTTTGGTGGGCATCCCTCACTGTTTTATATATATATATATATATATATGTATCATATGTGCATATTTATTTAGTGTTCCTGGCACAAGGTGATAAAGACCCAACTCATTTGATTTGATAATAATTCTTTTAATGTCCTAGAAATGTCAATTACAGATTGGTATTAATGACCTGGAGATGCTCAGTTTGTCTTGAGCGTAATGTACCCGTGAAGGAATTTGAAATGGAAGATTTTTGCTATCCAGTTCGAATTTTTACAATATGCATTTGGGCTACGTTTGAAATTTTATTTTCAACTCACCACATTCCTGAAGCTTCGCATAATCAAATATTTTACACTAGGAAAATTTTTATTTAAATTTAAAGTTCTATCATATATATATAATTATTTTTTAATTATTATATTTATTTATGATTTAATTAATATAAATATATACATGCACATGTGCACTTATATTTATATAAATTTATACTCTATAAATAATTGTTATTTTTATATGTTATCGTTATTATGTATTTTATATATTTATATAAATAAATAATATTATTTATCTTATTAAATTATTCTTTCAAATACTAGACTCGTCGGAATCCAATTCTCAGTGAATCAATAAACAGAAAACTCTTTGTTTTGATTGATCCAAATTTAAGCATCCAAAATGTTTGGATCCGAATTTAGATAGACTAAAATTTGATCTGAAAATTTAAGAATAATGAAAAATATAAGTGAAAATTTGATAAACAATAATTTTTTTTTATTTATAGTATGTTTAGAATAAATTATTCATATGGATAGATCCAAATATAGGTACAGTGATTGGCTTTATAGCATCGCTCTAGCTGGATTTTTAGGCTGTAGCCTCTAGGTGTCGCCTCGGCTTGGTGCACCCTAAGCCCAATTATCAAGACCGGACCCAAAGTAGGTACAATTCATATTTTATTTAAAGATGTGCATTGGTAGGATTGAAATGAATTTTTATTATATTGAAATTGTGATCCAGATTATTGTATCGAAAATTTTCGATTTGATTCGGTGATTTAGCTAAATATTTTAAGTCAATTTAGTTTGATATTTGAGCATATTAAATTTAAATTTTAAAAAATTCAAATATTAAAAATATATCCATCATAATAAAGTTATTTCGTTTAACATATAAAATATAATAATTAAAAAAATTAAATTATAGATGTATAAAAAAATTAAGAGAAAATCAAGTAAAAAGATAACGTATAATAAAAAATAAAGAAATTCACTAATCGACTTGATATGGGATAATATTGAAATTGAATTGAAAATTTAAGTTTTAAAATCGAAAAATCATTGAATTCGAGTGATTAAAGTTTAGGGCCAGTCAAGTCAAATTTGACCCCAAACTATTGCTCAATAATCAAAATCTACTGGAATAGCCCTGTTCAATAACTTAATTATTTGCTTGTGTAATATTATGTGGAATATTGTGGAATCGAGTTATGGTTATGGATCCAAAAATTTGTCTGCTAAGTGTTTGAATAATGTTTACAATTGGGCCATCGTATCCTTTATTCTTAGGTGTGTTCTTTTGCGGATTGTCATCATGGTATTGACTAGCTATGGGCTAAGCTACAATGCTTTATAAACTTTTATCATTAATTAACAAAACCCATTGCACCACAATTTATGTTTATTTATGATGCATGTTAGTTAACTAACTTTATAAACTACATAGGGATGAAGAGTTTGAAATACTGGCAGTAAAAGTTCTTTTATTCATGAACAGTGAAGAGTTCATGCAGAGGCATACCCTTAGGTGAATAGTTTGGCATATATCCACCATAAAGAAATGGTTGTCAACCACTGTGTGGTACTTTGGCTGTTTGCCTTCATAATTTAATACTTCGGGCACGATCGACGTTAGTTACGTTCATTTCAGTTCTTGCTGCATTTTACTTTTTGGTATATCTTATTCTAATTGGAATCGAAGACTTCAGTTTGAATTGCCATTGGTTCTAAATTTCTTGCTACGCTGCTCACTACAGAAACCCAGAATAATTTATAAGGATGAAGTCTTTCCAGAGTTAGGCTAATGCGATCATTTTCTTGAGAATTTGTTAGTGCGAGACTCACGGTTGATGCACTGAAAAAATGCCTTTAGATTTGTTGCATGCCCTTTTTTCTTGTGATATGATTTTGTAGCTGGAAGAGGTTGTCATTTTTAGTTTGTTTCTTAATTTTGGGGTTTCTCATTTCTTTTTTTCCTGAATTGTTAATCTCTCTCCTTTGCACCTTCATGACTTGGTATTTTATTCTTCAGCTGTTGCTCGAACTGTGGGATACTTGTCCAAAAGTGCTGAAGTCATGAAGCTTGTCAATGATCTTATGAAAGCTCCACAAGTAGCAGCTACCATGCAGGAATTCAGTAAAGAAATGAGTAAGGTAATTTTTCTTTTCGGCCAGCACAGAGTCTCATTTTTAACTGAGAAAGGCAGATTTTTTGAACTGAGTTGAACCTTCTTTTAATGATTATGCTTTCTTGGGTTAGTGATATTTGATCTGCCAGTTTGAAGCATTATGAGGAAACTCAGGCTGGGTGGGGTAAAATAAGCTGTATGGCTATGGTCTCTCAACCTGTACATTTTTTAAGATGTGAAAATAGCGTACAACTTGGTGCTTATGAATCATGTCTCCCTACTGCATATCTAATTGCCTTTGACTTATCTTCCATTTCCTTAATCCTTTCTGCATGTGAAAGTATCCATTTTCTTTTTGGGCATGCAGTATCCTCTGGAGTCAATGTTGTCCTGACTAGAAAGTGTTTTGCTGAATTCTTGGTCCTTGGCCCATGAAATTATCCTTTAAATGTGGTTAATCCTAATGACAATAATGTATTGTGTTCTTATGTTTGCTGTTCCATAGTTTTGACGTAAAATTTATATTAAAACACCACTGTTTCTAACACAATCTTAGTTCTATCTTCTACTGAGTTTATTATGTGTTGCCTGCTTTCGCCCTCTAACTTCAGTAGATGGTAACTTCTCCTTTATTTGCTTTTATATTCATCTCGTGGTTAATTCTGAATTATCTGTCACTAAATCTCTTGATTCATTGCAGATGATATGTCATAACCTTAATTTTTGCAAGGCTCATCGGAAATTTATATTTTCAAATGCGTTGGAGTGTTTTTTTGAGTTATAATTTTTGCAAGGCTCATCTGAAATTTATATTTCTAATGATTTGGAGTGTTTTTTTTGAGTTATAATGCGTATTTATGTATTCTGTAGCCTTTTATTAGTAGGGTTTGAATTAAGTTATTTATTGATTCTGATATCACTAGTTATGAACATAGATGGTATAGCCTGCCTTAGTCTGCTCGTTTGCATGAACAATATGAATGCACGATCCATCTCTTCATTCCTCTCCATTAAGTCAGAGATGCCTCTTTTTGCAAAAGTTGGGCCTTATAGAAATCTGTTGTGTATTCTCTTTTGAGACTTTAAAAAAAAAAATAAAATAAAAGAAGTGCTGATTTTTGAAGTATTGTTTTTGACTTAATTGAATGGCAGTTTGCAAATAACAAAGGAATTTCAGGTGCCTAATGATAGTTTTAATGCGTTAGCATAAGCAATTTATAAGTAAGTACTGCAAATGTGTTGATGGAATTCGAACATTGTACGTCTGATGACAAGGCAGTGAAAACTAAAACTGCAGTCGAAAGCTAAACTGAGCACAATGAAATATGTTAGAGCCTCGTGTAATCTAATTTCATATTTAGAAGAAGCACGGGGGCAGGATGATGACAAGCTTCGTTTTGTCCTGAAATTCTCCTGCTAACTCATCACGAGGTATTAAGCTCCTTTTACACCACTGCAGGCTGGTGTAATTGAAGAGATGGTGAATGACGCTGTAGACGATGCCCTCGATTCAGAGGACGTGGAACAGGAGACTGAAGAAGAAATTGACCAGGTCTTAACAGCAATTGCTGGAGAGACTGCTGCACAACTTCCTGAAACTAGAAGAAAGGAGAAAATAAAGCAACCCGCCATTGGTGAAGTAGAGGTACATTCCACACCATCCTCTGATGCTACACGGTACAGTTTTTATCGGTCCTTTCCCTTGCTTAATGTCATTGAATGCTTTTCCGAAAATCACAGGAGAGCGTTGATGATGAGGAAGAGCTGCAAGAAATAAGGGCTCGCCTTGCCAAAGTTCGATCATAACATGTTCTGTTTGCCTTCAACCCCATGATGAGAATACTAATATGAGGTTAGTAATATTCGGAACATCTGATTTAAACTCTTCTTACCTCTCCCGATCCCAGAATCTGCCCTCCTTGTTCATGTATCATGTGACCTTAAATGTAGTATATTTCAACGTCTGGTTCTTGAATTTGCTATGGGTCCCCACTTCGCCATATCTATGTCTACGTTACTTTAACAGAGAATGTGGTTAATCATGGGATCATTCGCCTGTCCTCGTGTTGCGGTGCACTCGTGGATTGTCATGGTGTGGTTGACATTCCATTCTAAGTGAAAGCATCACATGAAGACCACAGCGGCATTGCCTGAAATGACAGCTGCCTGATCTCAACCCACCTGTTATGTGCCGCTCATAGTTCAATTTTATTTTCATAAACTGCCTCCATTTTTTTTTTCGACGAAGTATATTACTATATTTTATCATACTATCTATCTAGCCATTTTATTATATAATATAATGCATTATATAACGCGTGATCACTTCTAAAAAGCTGTTCTGGTTACTAAATTTATTCAAAACTGACCCTCATTTTAAAATCTAAAATAAAAGATACAAGTGGGCAAAGATATACAGAAGGGAAACAACGCACTCTCGAGTCTCATTCTCATGGGAGCCAATATTTTTAAAACTAAGTCGTTGATCGAACCCAGATTATTTATTGGTTTACTGTTGGATTAGTTGAACTGTTTTAAAAAATCAGTTATTATTAATTATAATATATATATATATATATATATATATAATGCTATTTAAATGATTTTGCATAATAAATGAAATTCAATCTAATGATATACTAAAGGATGGGTTTTAGATGTAATATTAAAATTTAAAATTCAAAGCAATTTAAAAATTACTACGCAAATTTAAAAAAATTTATGAAATTCAAAATATTTGAAAGTGTAAAATTCAAAAAATGGTTTTGAAAAATAGAAACACACCAATTAATATGAATATGTTTAATTTTGAGATACAATAATTAAGTTTTCAAAAACTTAATTAGAAAATTAAATGATGAAAAGTACTAAAAACAAAAGTTAAAATATAAAATTGTGTATTCTAATTAATTAATGAGTTAATAACTGAAAGAAATTTTGGAAATAAAAACGTGAAATTTTATGTTGTATTTTTTTTTTTTTTCAAAAAATGCTATTTTTTAAAAAAAAATTAGGGGTGGTCGGTTTTCGTGGGTTTTGCCTGGTTCCAAAGACTTGGTTTTGTGCCTTGACTAGACCACTGTTAAATCGGTTAATCTAGTCCGATTTTAAAAACAATGATACCGGTTTTATGCTTTAACTAGATCGCTGTTAAATGGGTTAATCTAGTCCGATTTTAAAAATAATGACGTAAGTGATAATGGATTAGCATCTCTCATGTTCTCCTCTGCCACGTTGAACTCAAACTAAAGTCAACATATCCACCATTTGTATGAAGTGCAGTGCCAATCCAAAACAGAACTTACTGAGTTACAATATCTTACAGCAACATAGATAAACATGGTTGGAAGATACACTGCCCTGGGATTTGTTTTGGGGTTCGTGTCATGAGGTTGAAGGACGTCGAGGCAGGAGGCCTTCTCATCATTCCTTGGATTTGCAATTTTTACTTATTTTTGTTCTATACTTATTTTCATGTTTCCTTTTGCCCATAAAAGAATGAGTATATATAGAACATTCCTTCAAATTCACACTTAGCATGTATAAAATATATTAAGCATTTATAAGTCAAATATGAAGCTATAATAAGATTTTAAAAAAAAAATTATAGGGCTTTGGATGAAAAGATTTGGATTTAGATGGACGGATTGCAAATTATTTCAAGAGAATGGAATTTTAAATTCATTTCAATTACTAAAATTATAGTTTAAATAGAGGATGCATTTGAAATACATCCCTACAAATTCATCAACCCAAATGTACCATAATAGAAAATCCAAAAAAACACCCTAATGCAAAATATTTGTTTGTTATCTTTAAAGTTTAAGGGAATTGTTTGACCTATTAATTTTATTTCCACCCACTCTCCTTTTTGTAGAATTAATACTCATATATAAACCACAGACAATAATAATCAACATTTTAATTAATATTTATGCGAGTATTTTAAAATTCATAATAGGGACGTAGCACAAATTGACTAATAACAAATACTTCCAGACTAAAAAAAAAAAGGGACACATAGCACGAATCGTCAGTTCCCCTGCAACGTATAATTAATTGTTTAGGCATAAAGATGTCATATTTAATACAAATACTACTCCGGCGGGGATTTTTTTTTTTATTTAAACCCAATATTTTTCATTAAAATCAAAATTATACAGAAAAAAACTATTACAAGATAATTCTAAAGAAGGCAATATAAAATATTAAATAAAAATATAAAAAATATAAATATTGAATTTAAACTGGTGTAATATAAAAATAAAATAAAAATACTTGCAAAAAGTTGAATAAGAAGAATGGCAACCGATACTACCACTCCCAAACATATATAATAATAGTAATAATAATATTAACAATAAGAGGAAATGGTAACTGTAGTGGTAATAATAGTAGTAATATTAAACGTACAAACAACAAGAAGTTACGAAAATATAATCGCAATCGTCTTAATTAGGACCAATAGGTAATAATGAGTTGAAAATTGAAAATAAAAAACTTATTAATTCCCTTTATTCAACACACAGAGTGTGAGATATAGAATCGTATAATGCAATATCATAAAAAGCAAAGAAAAATGTGCAAAAATTGAAACATGCTCGCAGGTTTGTATATTTATTTTTTAGTTTCGTATTTGTATGTTAAGTTGATTGAAAATTTTTGATTCATATTATGACTCAATATGATCAAAATTGTATCTGAAAAATATCAAATTCAATTATTCAACACTTTTTTTAAAAAAATTAATTTATTTAAGAGAACAAACATGTCTACTAGTTACGTAGACTTTGGCAAAAAAATAACAATAATAACAATGATAATAAGGAACAAAATCTAGAAAAAAATGTTACCAAAAAAAATTGAAAGGAAGAAAGAAAGGTCTGAGCAAAATTGAAAAGAAAAAATAAACTCCAAGTTTATTTATTCAAGTAATAATTTTCAAAAAAAAAAAAAAGACAAGATAGTGATGAGAGGGGAATGTTTGTGCATAAAGAGAAATTTTCCACAACTCTTAATGATGAAATACACACACACACTGATCATACATATTCATTAAAAATCGTTTTAATGTCAAATAATAATTTTTTTTAAGATCAATAATGACGACAATGCATGCAAATGGTTGGTGATCGCTATTTGCAATTATTCAAATATGTAAAATGATAATAAAAATTATCATAATATTTTTATGATTTTATTTTTGATGGATTGTCTTTCGAATTGATGACACAACTACTTACAAATTTTTTTTTTTATTTACATGTCATTTGCATTTGCTATTTGTTTTTATTGAGACATACATGCTTTATTTCGTATATTTTATTGAATTTGTTATGTGTTTTATAATTTTAGATGTAATTGTATCTATTATATGCGTTTATAAATATTTATATGCTCAATTTTTTGTGCAAGCAGCGACTGTATCCTATCACTAGTACTCTATTATTAAATGTTATAGTATGAGAGGCTTATGGTAACTAACTTTACTACTTAATATTAAATTATCAAATTATCCTTATTTTTTGTGGGTTTTCATTTTTCTCTCTTTAATCTCTCTCTTTTTTTTTTCTTTTATATCTCAATAAAACTTTGATTTTACTCTCTTCCTTACTCTCACTTCATTCATAAAATTTTTAAATATGATTTAGATATATAAATAATTTTTAAGTTTATTTTTAAAATTGTAAAAAGTATAATAATTTTATCTTTATCATAAATAATAAAATCAATTAAATTTTTAATAAATATGCATATACACAAAGTGTGTAGTTTTTACTAGTTATTAAGAGTATAGGCCAATAGTTGTGTAATGCAAAATTACTAAAGTGCTTTTTAATTTTTTTTACTAGGTAAAATTGCATTATTTTTGGTTACATTCTCTAATTTAAATTTGTTCCTTTCTTATTTTTTAATCCTTTATTTCTTCCTCGTTCGTGAATAATATGTAGTTCATTCATAAAAATGTTATTACTTTGTTCATAGGTATATGTTGTTGGGGATTTTATACAGAATCAATACGACATCAAAATTCAATTGCTTGAGTCGTGCAACAATTCTACTATCTTCGGTGAATTATTTCAACAATGCGAAATATCTCCAAAGATAAACAAGTCTTAGGCCAAAATAATTCAGAAATACCCAAGCAATTCATATATATCTGTAGACACGTTAAAATTTAATATTCAATTAAATAATATCGCATGGAAAATATGACATTAAAATATTAATTAAATCAATTTTTATTTATTTAGGAATTTAAATAAATATAATTTCAAAAATAAATAAATAAATGATTAATATTTTTATCGGCCAATCACATGGTGGCAACTGACAGAATCTTATTAAAAGTTCAAGCAATGAAGACTATAAGTGAAAGAATTCTGCTAGAAGTCCAAAAGATGAAGATTTTAAGTGGCAAAATCCCATTAGAAGTCCAAGTAATGAAAACTCTATTAAGTTATTGAGTAGAGTACAAACTCTGACGACTAATAAAATCACGCCACGTCAGTAGGTTGATGCAGCCTCTCTATCTCTCCTACAACTATAAATAGGGGTCAAACCCCATAGAAAAGAAGTAGAACGGAAGTCAAGAAAGTAAAGCAACTGAAAATTTGAAATTCTCCAAATTCTCTATGGAATTCCAAAAAACATTTAAAGTGTTCTTCGTCAAATTCAAGAAGTTCGTTGTGTTTTTCACCAAATCCCAAAAGTTCATCGTGTTTTTCGTCAAATTCAAAGAAGTTCATTGTGTTCCTTGTCAAATTCAAAGAAGTTCATTGTGTCCTTTATCAAATTTCAAAAAGTTTGTCGTGTTCTTCGTCAAATTCAAATAAATTTATGTGTTCTTCATCAAATTTTAAGAAGTTCGTTGTGTTCTTTCTCAAGTTTAGAGAAGTTTATCATATTCTTCACCAAATTCAAGGAGTTCGTCACCAAAATTCAAGGCGTTCTTTATTAAAGTCCCTAAATTCATCATTTGATCTAAAATTGTGGTGCTAAATCCAAAGATTAGTGTTGCTGAGAAACCAACAATCCTCAAGGAAGATCAAACACAAGCATTTTCCTTGAAAATTATTTGAGCTTTAAGCCAAGCATTCTTAAAGGAAGAATCAGATGACTAAAGTTAGAGAGTAGAATTCACAAAAATTCAAATTAATTCAAATTATTAGATCAAATACTAAATTTTCTTGTTATTTAAGAATTTTGTCCTACAATGTCCAATGGCAATTGTCTTTGAAAGTGCAAAAATAGGGGAAGAGGAGTGGTAAGAGACAAACAACTGAATTGCTGCAGTCTTCAATCAGTCTTATTATCACCGCAAAGATTTGCTTTTTGTAGAAAAAGAAATCACAACGTTAAAAAATAGTGATTAATTAAAGATATGTTGGCTAAACTTTTTGAAGAACGATGGGGCTTATAATGTCTGTTAAAGGCCCTGTTTGGAAGAAAAGAGTTTTGTTGGGCATAAGGCCCTGTTTGGAAGAAAAGAGTTTTGTTGGGCATAAGGCCCCGTTTGCAAGAAAAAGTTTAGGCCTTGTTTGGAAGAAAACTTTTTGAAATACAACATTTATATTCAACATATGTATTGAGTGAGCATTCTTAAATATCTTTTTAGCTAGTTTTTGTTCTCTCCTATTTTTTATATGACATAAAATTTATATTTAAGATAATATTTATTTATTTATTTATTTATATGCACGTACCAGGATTGACTTTATCACTTGCGTTTTTTTTTAAAAAAAAAAAAACAAGTGGGAAAAACAAAATAAAAGTGGGGATGAGACATTTTTTACTTGCCTAGCTAACCCTTTTCTTCTGATTCAATATGTTACACATATAACCACACTTATAGATTAAGGACATGGTGTTTTTGTTGAATAGGATTATCATAATTGTAAAATGGCGTAGATATGAAACTGGGGAAGATAGAGATAGAAAGCTGTGTGCATGCATATTATTGTAAGTTTTGGGGAAAAGGGATGTCGGATAATTAACCTAAGTCGTTTTAGGTTTAGGAATCCAAAATAAAACCAAGTTGACTGGGAAACAAATGGTGGGTTCGTTTATCCATATAGGGTTTTCTTACTTGATGTGTTGATTATAAATGATGGAATTTGTATTTGTTTGTATCATTATTTTCAATTTCAAAAATCATCAAATGAGAGGATACGACTCCATTCTTATTAGGTTTCTTCTTCCAAAGAATTGTCTTTTTAATTTCCTAATGCACTGAAGTTTTTATCTTCATTTTCAAATGCCACTAAACTTGTTAAGTGAAATTTGGTACTCATGACTATTTACCTATTTCTGTCTTAAGTGAGGTACTTTTGAAAAAGCTGTCTTTGGGTGATTATGTAGACTTTTTTAAATACTCATCTTTTTACAATATTTTATTAGTTTTTCTTTCTTTCAATATTTTATTCTTTGTAACAATTCCTTTCTTCTCTTCTCCGTTTGTCAAAATTTTAGTGTAATTCACAAATTTTGAATAAGATTGTTTTTATTATTAGATTTACTAAAAATGATATAATTTTTATATTTAATTAATAAAATTCTATATATATTTTTTTAAAAATTATACACACGCATGGAGTGCGTGAATTTTTCTAGTGATATATTAAAGATATAAGTCTAATTTTTTTTCCACAATTTTCAATAATTATAATATTTCGAATACTTTATACACTTTATTCATTCAATTTTCATTACATCATTTACCTTCCTCAATTTTAATTTATTCCTTATTATTTTAATTTTCTTTCTTTGTCATTTTATTTATGATAATTAGATTTAAAAATATTAGTAATTCTTCTATATATACGCAGAGAACAGATAGCGTTCCTCATATCTAATGTCTCCTATCTGTTTTCTTTTAATCTTCTATCATAATTTACATTTAACTTTTTTTTTTTTTACTCTCTCTTGTTTTGCAAATAATATTAAATTTGTATTCGAGATTAATATTTATTTTTATAATTAGACTCCTGCATTGAATGTGCATCTTCTCACTATTTCAATAAGAATTTATGAGTTTGAATTCAATTTGTACGCCTATTTTTATTAAACAATCATTTAATTGTTTTATTTTTTTTTGGGGGGGGGGGGTGGGGTGTTTCTAAATAAAGTAATAATTTTAATGTAATTCAGTAATTTTTATATATTTAAACGTGTCAAATGAAAAAATAAAAAGAATCAAATTTTTAAAATTACACCTACATAATGGGGATCATAAAAGACAAACTATAACGTGATTACTTAATCACAAACGTGACCCTCAATTATGTTACAACCCACAATGCCAACTAGTTAAAGTGTCAATTAATTAATTAATTTCCATGTCAAATCATAGATTGCACGTAAATCTGCAATAAACTATATATATTAAAAATCATTCGAATTTATCTTTAAGAAGAAAATAATCACGTATAAGAAAACATTTAAATGAATGCCCCCCTAGAATTGCTCTTACGTCATGAAGCCCCCACTGCAACCCTTCTTTAGGACCATTTACGAGGTCAAAAATTACACGAAACACACATTAGCGAATCAAAATTTTTTCTTTCAAGCAAACAAAAATCAATTTGATTGTCCAATCCATTTTTTTTATACTATCATACACACATATTTACATGTACATATATTTATCCACCCTAAAAACTAGTTGATATTTCTATATAAATCTATAACAGAATATAATTTTTGTACCCAATAAAAGTCACATTATTTTCATCCGTCGAACCTTCAAAGTACACAAAGCCACTAATTAGCCGTGACAAAAATTTGAATTTTATATAATTTAAATCATAGACAAAACAAGGGATATAATTGTCGAATCAAACAAAACCACAGTCGCAGAAGGAAAAAGAAATAATTAAAGAGTCTGTTGCTTTACGGTTCCAATTACTGTGAAACAATAATTAAGGTTTGTTTCTATGCCTTAGAAGCAAAACCTTCACATGCCTTTTGTGGGTTGCCAAATCTTTTATTGTTGTTTCTGTTAGGTTTCGTACTAATGTCTGTTGCATGCTAATTAAGTTATGACTATAAATAGATACGTGATCAATTAATTGTGCATGATTGGATTTTTATTCTTTTTGTCGTAGAAAATAAATGCGCATTGGTAAAATTAAAAAAAATATATTTTTTAAAAAACTAAAATAATTCTAAATATGCTGGACTAAAATGAGAAAACGAATTGTGAAATAGTCTTATAAATTTAGTCGAATAAGTAGGGACATTTGTGTAGATATATGGTTGAAGAAATAGTCATAAAAATTAATTTTTACTATGTCGTCGTCTTCGTCGAAGAAAATCTAGTTGAAAGCAATCAAACTGGAAGAATGTGTAAAAATCTGGAGTATTTATAAATAAGGGAAGTAATACGATAGAGAAGTTAAATTGTGAACGTTACACAAAAAATTTTAATAATTAATTTTCGTATTGAAAATTTTATCTTGACTTAAAGAAGGTTGTTTTAAGTATTTATTTGGAAAGAGGATAATATATGTTTTAAGAGTGTTCGTAATTAATAAACTTTTATTTCTTATGAAAATCTTAAGATTAACTCTGATTTATTTATTAAAAGATAAAAAAGTTCTTAAAAAGCGTCTGAATTCTAAATCAAATTTAATCTTTTTAGAAGCTCGAAAGCAAAAAATAATATTTTTATAACTATTCTCATAATTGTTTTTAACCAAAATTACAAAAATACTTGTTTTCGAGTCTTTACAAACACGTTTGTGTGTAATATATATATTATTGGTCAAGAATGAGAAATTATCCACCGACTTTTGACTTGACTCGAAAATTCTGCAATTATATATATATATATATATATATAACTTGTGGACTGGGAGGAAGTCATGATGACGTCACCGTCATTAGATATCCTTCGTCAACAAGAAACAGGAGTCAAGGAAGCAATCGTAATTTCCGGGATGAGGCCCCATATTCAAGGTTAATTTTAATCTAAACTCCCACCTTTTTCTACTTTAAATTTAATACCTCATATTTTCAAAAGAACAATATGTATACATTAATTATACACACACACACACACACACACATATATATATATATATATGGACGAAAACAGATCAATCATAAAGTTAAACAGAAAGTCAAAAAGAAAAAGGTTATTTTACAGGGAAACCAATCCTACCTTTTCTTTTCTGGTCAAGTTTATAACAGAACGGATAGTAAATTAGTAAAATGTTAAAAAATGGCAACTCATTATATGTATATATATATATATTCGTTTTTAAAAAATAGCTTCTTATATGCAAAGAATATCAGGACTTTATTATTATTTTTTTTTCAAAATTCTTTGAGAAAAATGGAAATATCTTCTTATATAATTTACCAAAAGGACTTATCCAAATCCCTCAATAATGCACGCACCAAACTCATATGGTAAATATGAACATTTTTCAAGACGTATTTGATACTTCCCATTAAGTTCAACTTTTGAAGAATGATGATGTGTAAAAGCAGTCTTTATTCCAATTATTCCATCATCACCCTTGCAAAAGCATTCCCCTTATAACAAATCCCATTGTTCTATTCTCCATCTAATTAAAAGTTGGTTTGTTAATTTTTCTACTCCACTTTTATTCCCTGTACTATTTTGGGGTCCCTTAAAGTAAAAGCCCATTCAGTTTTAAATAAACAAAAGAGTTAAAAACAAAATAGAAAAATGAAATTGCAAAAAATGGAAAAAGACCGTTAAATTACAGTCCCCTGCACGCACGCAATGCACAGTTCTCACTCCATCTGTCAAATGCATCGATCTCTGTGTATATATATATGACCCGAAGACAAACAGTTCAACATTCCTTCTTTAAAACCTTGGCGGAAAATGGCCTCAGCTCGTTGCCTTCTATTCGTTTTTTTGGGTTGTTTGACAACTATTTCATTAGCAGAAACAGATGGAGGCAGTCTTTTCATGTCTCCTTCCAATTTGAAGTTGCCAAGAACTCAGGCGGAGAAGCTCATCAGAGCACTCAATCTGTTTCCAAAGCACGAAGTGAATCATCATTCCAGCCAAGATCACAATCTTGCCGCGTCAAGAATTGTTGAAAAGGAATTGAAGTTGCCTCTTCTTGGGGATTCAGGGGCCCCTGTACAAGATTTAGGCCACCATGCTGGTTATTACAAACTGGCCCACGCTAAAGATGCGAGGTATATATATTTTACATATGCTCTGATTCCAGTGAAGAAATGAGTATATTTTATTTACTTTTTAGAAAAGTGAGATTTTTTTTTTTTAGATCCATGAAGTCTGTTACAAGAGGATTATATGATGAGACTTAGTTGTTTCCTCTTATTTTGAGGGATTTCTAGTCAGTTCATATAATTGCTGACAAATACTTTTAATTGTTGGATTCCAATGAATAAGATGACAGCTGACACGGTTTCTCAGCATTCCTTATCGGTTTGCCAGAGTTGTAAGACTGATCCTCCTCTCTCTCTTTTAATGACAAGCCATTGCTAGATCCTTCATTTCGGAATTAATTTCTATCCTGTAGTTAATGCCAAAACACAAGCAAGATGGCAGTATCATGCTCCCGATTTTTTTACCATTATTGAACTAATTTTCTTGTCCAATGAAGAGATTTTTGCTGAACTGGTTGAGATGAACGTTGGCAGGATGTTCTATTTTTTCTTCGAATCGAGGAACAGCAAGACGGATCCCGTAGTTATATGGCTAACTGGAGGGCCAGGCTGCAGCAGTGAACTGGCTTTGTTTTATGAAAATGGCCCCTTCCACATAACCAGCAACCTGTCCTTAACATCGAATGACTTTGGATGGGATAAGGTTCCTTTCTGAAGGCACATTCAACATTCTACATATAGACTTGATTGCTGTCAAATGACATCTGGTCCCCTTTTCTTTATAAACTTACTGTTGTGAAGTTGTTAAGCACATTTTTATTGGTGGTCTTAAAATCCAGGTGTCAAATCTTATATATGTGGACCAGCCAACTGGAACAGGCTTCAGCTACAGCTCTGATGATGATGACATTAGGCACAATGAGGAGGCCGTCAGCAATGATCTGTATGACTTCTTGCAGGTCTGTTTGTATGTTTATGTTCCAAATTTCTTACCAAATATGGCATCCACACTGAAAAAGAAAAGGTGTCGCTGTCAAAATGAAGATTATCTTATTCTGTATATGTATCCACAATGTTAGGCCTTCTTCAAGGAGCATCCTCAGTACACAAAGAGTGATTTTTACATCACCGGCGAATCATATGCCGGGCACTATATTCCTGCTTTCGCCTCTCGGGTTCATCAGGGCAACAAAAACAATGAGGGACTGCATATTAATCTGAAGGTAAAAGTCTTGCTAAATTTTTGCACATAACAGCACGAGGATTTCAACTGTGATCCTGATTTTATCTACTTCTGTTTATTATTTCTCAGGGATTTGCTATTGGCAATGGACTTACAAACCCTGAGATACAGTATAAAGCATACACTGACTATGCCTTGGACATGAATCTCATCCAAGAATCAGATTTAGGCAGCTTGAGCAAATTGGTTAAAGACTGCGAACAAGCAATTAAGCTTTGTGGTGAATCCTAATCCCAATTTCCATTTCACAAATTAAAATTTGAATTCCAGCTTCTCTTACATAACACGATATCCTTTCTTTCTTTAGGAGCCGATGGTGGATCTTCTTGTGTGGCGGCATACACGGTTTGTAACGACATCTTTAACAGCATAATAGACCGTGCTGGTGGCATAAACGTAAGCAACTTAGTAATAACTCGGATCATAACAAACAAGAACCAAAAAAAAAAAAAACATGTTCTCTAATCACTAAATTTATGCAGTACTATGACATAAGAAAGAAGTGTGACGGTGAACTGTGCTATGACTTCTCCAACATGGAGAATTTTCTGAATCAAAAATCGGTTAGAGATGCTCTTGGCGTTGGGGACATAGACTTCGTCTCGTGCAGTTCCACTGTGTACAACGCTATGGTCACGGACTGGATGAGAAACCTTGAAGTAGGAATTCCAGCTCTGCTGGAGGATGGCATCAAAGTGCTGATATATGCCGGAGAGTATGATCTCATATGCAACTGGCTAGGTAACATTCTTTGATTCATATTAGAAATCAGCTGTTTCACACTCCTACTCGAGTGTGTGTGTGTGTGTGTGTGTGTGTGTGAATATATAGGAAATTAAAATAAGATCAAAAGTGCATATGTTTTGATGTAACAGGGAATTCAAGATGGGTTCATGCCATGGAATGGTCAGGACAGAAGCAATTCGAGGCAGCCCCCACCTCTCCATTCTCAGTTGACGGCGTGGAGGCTGGATTGCACAAGGGCCATGGACCCCTTGCCTTCCTTAGGGTGCACAACGCCGGCCACATGGTTCCTATGGATCAGCCAAAAGCATCCTTGGAAATGCTAAGGAGGTGGATGCAGGGCAGATTGGCTTTGACACCAGCAGATGGCCACCTTGCTCCCATGTGATTTAACAGTTTGAAATAGCCACATAAAACAGTCAAGATTTGGTCATTTGATAAATGTGAAAATTAAGGACTTCATATATATGTGAAACAAAGGAAGGTGCTGCTTGTCTACAGATAAAAAGTACCCTTTTCTTTCAGAGATTTAGTTTTCTCCAAAGGTTACTTTCATGGCTTTGGCTCACTGTATTCATATCAGGCAAGCAGTAAAAGCAACTTTGTTGAAAAAACTCAGTGCTGTGACTGATTTTGACCTAAAATGTCTGAAAAATAATACCAGTATCAAAGAGTACACACCCATTAAAGATAACACGACAATTACCAATGTGCAGTAATGAAGAACCAACAATGTACCATCATTATTATTTGAAACCAGATTCCTCCAATTTTTATGACATGTATAATCCTCAATTCCCTTTTAAGAGTTGACAGACTGCAGAGGTAGGAATAAGGGTTAAGGTAGCTGTTAGTGGTAAATGTGTAAATGGCAATCGATTGGCTTTCCATTATCTTGAACATCTTAAATACTATCATCTTTAGGGCTTTAATGAGTAGAAATTTAATAATTGACCCACACTTTTCGTGACTGGTTGAATTGACAGAGGATTTTAACGCACCCAACCCCGCTATCATGACAGAACATAATCAGCTTAAGTTGCAAAGAATATGGCCATCTACCTATCTCTCTATCCATACAATATAGAACAGCACAGAGGTCAAAATGACCAAATTGTGCTCATTTGATTGACTTCTAATTTTGTAGAATTTGGAATTATTTTATTTAATTAAAAAATATTGATTGATTATGGTATCATCAATTAATCTAGCAAAGGTTAATAAATGTATGTACTTAGAATATGATAATATATTGTCAGTACTTTGGAATATATCAGTAAAGTATAAATGTTTACATTTTTCCATGCATTGAAAATTGTTTTGCTATTGTTTTGAGCTTCAACAACTATTCGGCCTATAAATATATAAGAGGTATAAAAGTCTTTCGACAAACCTATTCTCCAACAACTAGAAGGATATAATTAAAACACAGCCCATTGGCACTCATATTTGTTTTTATTCTTTAGTCTCCTTGCAGACTAATTCTGTGATTATGTTGGAAAGTAAAATCTGCATTTGAATTTTTTCTGTTGTAGATGCCATATTGATGATGCCACATGTGTTTGTTTGAAGAAGATAGACTTGCACAGCATGAAGCTTTCTTGCCAGTAAGTCTTTGTGCGGCTCCGTTAATTAAGTTGAAAGACTTGGATCCCAATCAAGGTAGAGCTTCTGAGCAATTTTTGTTAGCAGTTTGTCACCAACTCCAGACTATTGATTGGACCCACTTTAGATTTGGATCCAATAAGCACAAGGTTTCAAAATATTTGAGTAGAAGACAACGCCGTTCCGAGGAAGTTTCTAAGTTTTGAGGATAATGATGTAATTTTGATAAACTAATGGAGTTGATTTAATTTTTCATGAAGACAAGAACTTTATTTGACCTTTTCTTAATATTTCTATTTACACCCACACAAACGCGATCCTTGACTACTTTATTTTCTTAGTATCCTAGAACAGGTGAAGACAGAGCAATTGTTGCGTGATTCTCGGCTGGAATCTGGTTTGAACATCCCTTGCTTTTAGCTTCAGAATCTATGTTGCCTTATTCATTTTCTGTGCTGTTTTATTTCTTGCCTTATCTAGATGGTTTTTCTGTGATCTCCCCTTAATTGTAACTTAATGAACCCAGCGTAACTTGATCCATTCAGATTGGTTTATGTTGTGCTAATGTTTTTATGATAAGCTATTGATGTATGTTTGACATCCCCCTCCTGTCCCCAAAGGTCAAAAGCTGGAAAGCACCATCGAGGGCCTTTAGGTCTTCTCAAGTGGCCTTTGTTGGTCCCATATTGGACAAATGACTAATACTTATGTTTTCGAACCCCTCCCATTTTTTTTAACAGCCTGAGCTAGGACAGCTATGGCTTCTAACTTGATTTCTCTATTGCTGTTTGTATATGGTAATTCTTGTGGTGCTTTGCACTTTGGTTTAATGCTTTTCATTAATTGTGAAACATGAAATACTTAGTGATGTTGGACTCTTGGGGAAAGTCTAGTCTATAGGCAACCGGTTCAACTTTTTCTATGATTGCGTAAGGTCTGGAATATTTTAAGGATAATGTCTGGATTGACCTTGAAGTTAAAAAGACATATGTGTGTATGGTTGTAATTTTAAATATGCGTGGTAAATAGAAGATCTCAATGGCTTAGAGCTCAAACGTGAGTATTGTTGTAAATTTGATTATATTTTTACTAAACGCTTTACTCAAGGACTTTAAAAATAAGAGGAATATTGATTTTAAGTTCCAAATAAGGACTAAGAGATGACATAAGAAGGTGTGGGTCATAAAATCTAACTTATATTGCTACACCATATATAATGCTATGCGGGCATACTTCAACAACACTTGGTATCAACAACACTTGGTATTTTAACTACATATGCTTGAAGTGCGTGATAGGAGATAAAGTAAACTTGATTGAACACACAAGTTTTGATGGAGGTCATGTTACTTTTGATGACTCATATATGATGAGAACAACAACTAAGTGTTGATTGGAAGGAGATTATTCAACAATTGCAACCTCCAGTAATGATGCTACAATGTCACACCAAACAACCATGAGACTTTATCTAGAGTTAGAATAAACCATTCTACAAAATTAATCATTGGTGATTTAAATGATTAAAGAAGAATTAGAAAGATCAAGTGTATTAATTATTGTGAACTACAAGACCATGACATATAATGTCAAACCAAGGTTATTGTGACCATGAAAAGTTAATGACTTGATCAATGTTGGAACTCCGGCTCTAGTTGGTCCTTTTCACTCCAATGCAACAACACTTGCCTCCTCCCTTTGTGCTTGATATTTGACATTGTGTATTAGAAAGGGGAGCATTTATTGAAAAGGAGTTTAGGAAATGAACACACTTCTGATTATGCATGAGTTTGAAGGAAAGCATGGTTTGATAGGGAATTAAAATTTTTGAATTTTTCCTAGATTTTCTCTAATTATTTGAAATGCTTTAGTTGGTCTTCTTTTGGCATTTTGCCTAAATGGGGCAATAGCATAAAATGAAGGTCTAAGATAATTTAGGAATGATACTAGTGGACTAATGTTGTTCCATTATTATGCAATTAAATGTTAGATTGTAGCCTGAACTTTAGGAGAGAGAAATTTACTGAATATCTTAAACTCACCTAACTATAATCTATAGAAATTTACTGAAAAATATCTTAAACTCACCTAACTATAATCTAGTGTGCACTGATGTTTCAATTCTAATTAAAAAATATTTTTTTTGTCAAGAATAATGGTTTTATAGTTATGCCACGTAATACTAAAAGAAGATTGTACTGTGTGAGTTTGACACTTATATGGAACAAATTAAAAGTAAAAAATATTGTTGAAATATCTTGAAAAAAAATTAAAAATTAAACTTCAACTGTTTTCCTATTGTAAAAGTACAAAAAGATGAAGAGCTTGATTTTACTATAATTATTAGAGTTCAAAAGGAGGTGGAAATCTTTCCAAAAACAACTAATCAGATCACATCTTTATAAAACAAAGAAAGATATGGAGAAGTTAAAAATAAGGAAAGTATCGTAAAGTTATCTCGATGAACAAAGAAACAACTGCTTGGAACTCCAACATTAGTTTGTTGACTGGACAGAATCTTGAACATGATCTTAATTAAAGATTTGATCAAATTTTAGAGTTAACTTACACAAATTTTATGGAGACAAAATCAAGAATATCTTGAACATGATCTTAATTAAAGATTTGATCATATTTTGGAGTTAACTTACACAAATTTTATGGAGACAAAATCAAGATAAATAAAACAGAGGTTGAAACCTTAAGAGTGAGTCTTCTTTGAGAGATTTATAAACTTAGAGTGAGAAAATACTCATTTTCATATATATGCTATAGTTATATTAAGTTTTTATAAGTTATTGTAAGTTGAACATTCCATGTCAACGTGTGTAAATTGTGGTTAAATGAGTTTTTGATTTGTCACTCAACAAAACGAGAACGTTATAGTGCAATAACTAATTGAAATTACATATAAACTTGATTTAAGTAAAGTGTTATGTGGACAAAAAAACTTAAACTTATTTAAATGCTTTTATAATCACTTTGATCAAGGGATTACAAAATTTAGACAAGGACTCTATAGACGCAGAAGATGGTAAACACATTACATGTCCTCAAATTCTTTTATTTTTTTTTAATTTTTGGCTCTATGTACGTGGTTGTGTCACAATATTGGATTAAAAATCAGAAGATTACTAAGCTAAGTTTAACTTGATATTGTAACTTCTAGAGTAACCTACCCTACAACAACTTTGGCTGGCAAGTGCACTTTCAAGCTGAGAGAGGAGCTTTCAGGGATGGAGAGAACAGGCAGCGAGAGTCAGGTTGGCAGCCATCAACGCCAAAGTCCCACTGTTCCATAGATGGCTGTGAAAGATAAGAGAAATATGATTTAGAGAAATAGACAATTTGCAAATAAATAATAAGTGTGCATGAAAAGATTTTCAAGACATAAAATAAAAAATAAAGCTTTTTTTATTAACACTAATGATTCCTTCTGTATAAGTAATTTTTATCCTTCAGTAACGTTTACGCATAAAGAATAATATCTGTAATTAATGATGCGTTGCCTTTTATAATAACTAATTGGAAGTTAAGAAAATTGAAATTAAGTTAAAAATTAAGACGTTACTTAAATAAAATTTACTTTGGTATGCATAATGAAATCTACTTTAATTCAAATTTCTTCAAGAAAACTATTTGAAAAATATTTTAATTGAAGTTAATTATGCCAAAATTTAAATAAGCCGATGAGGTTGATTAAGAAAAATATTTAATATATTTAAATATTGAAATAAAATTTTTAAGTATGGTTGTTTCTAAATTTATTGAACAAAAAGTCTACTCATTCCAAACTTAATTAAGAAGCTTGGTTGCACTTAAGTGTGCCAAACAAAAACAAAAAAGGAAGTACTTGAATTAAATTAAAATTAGTATTTTCTTAAATCCAAAATTCCACCAAAAAAAAATGCTTCAATCGAAGCTGTTCGCGAAAAATGATAAGAATCTTTTTCTTTGCATCATTTAAGAGTATGAGTTAATTAAGTTTGAAAGAATATAAATTTTCATTATAAAAGAATTAGTAAAACTATCAACATTTCATTTGATTTGTAGCAATCTAATAATTTGCATTTTCTCATGATACCTAAATTCTAATCGTATTAGTGAAATTAAGTATGTTATTATTGTTATCGAGTTAGGCACGACCAAATAAAGTTTGATATGTAAAATGAAAGAATTGCCCGTGTGAGGTTACTTAATTTTCCTTTCTAAACTTAGCAGAAAATTACCAGAACTTTTTTCAATTAGTAATTGTCTATGTTGTCATGCTTGATTCTAATAACCAACTTATTTTAATTGGAGGTTTTGAATTGAATTTGAAAATTAGAAGGTAGAAAATTTCAAAGATAGAATGAACAGTGTAAAGTATAAAAGACTATAAAATAAACAAATTTTATTTAGATGTGTGGTATATTTAAAAGAATTGATTTTGTTGGATGAAAATTTGCATCCAACCATAGTATATGGTTTGTGTTCTCTTTTTTTGTTGTCAACTAACTTTAAATATTACACTGTCAAGATTTCTTCGTAATAATGATTTCAAAATAAATTTTGGATGGCTGATGTTTAATATATTCTAATATTATAAATAGATACCAAAATGCATATGTACCAAATAAATTTTAAAAAATAAAAATTATATAAATGTAAATTCAAAAGAAGTTTCATATAATTTAAATTTTTTTAAACTATGATAAAAACTAATTTCAAACCACAAATTTTTTAAATAATGCACTTAATTGGGTTATTTGGTTTACACATTATATTCATATAATCTCTTTTTATCATAAAACTAATCCGCAAATTCATCAACTACAATTAATAAAATAAAATTTTCTTATATATTTTTAAAAAGTTATTCAACTTTAAACGAACTTGGAAATATTTTCTAATTTTTGTTAATGAATATGTTACTTTGTGTTTTTTTTAGAACATGTTAATAAATTCATATATAAATTCACTGGGAAAATAATGAATTTATAAATTAATAATGGATAACTAGGTATAATAACGGAATTATTTTAGTTTAATATTTTTCTTAGAAAATGAATAAATGCATGGAAAAGAACAAGAAATGAAAATTTTGAAGTCTAATTAACCCGAGATAGGCTTCGAATAAACAACCCTTTCCCATGGAAATTAAAAATAAAAGAGAATTAGAAAAATGTTTTTGAAGAAAATCATTAATTTCAGTTCTTTGAACTAAAAGAGTTTTCTAATAAATTCAATTTTTTTATACTCATTCAAAATGCAAAACAGTTTCCATAATCATGTTTATATTCATTGTATTTATTACAACTGTTTCAATTTTCTATTCAAACATTAAGTCATATATATCGAAATATGACATGTGGTGAAATGATTTAATTCATATTTTGATTTACTATTTTAAAAAATGTGATTTGAAATCAATTCAAATTTAATAAAAAAAAACTCATTTAAATTTTATAGTTATATTAATTGTATTTTATCTGTATTTCTACGTAGATGTTATATACAAATTCATGAACTTCAATTGTTATTATTATTTATGTGTTTTAGATTTTATTATAAAAATGTTAAAAATTATTAATTTAATTAGATAAATAATTCATTTCTTAAAATTCAAAAATAAATAACATTTGACATAAAATATGATTTTTCATGCTACAGATTTTATTCTAGTTTGTTGTAATTTGAGGATTTGATCCTAGTTGGAAGTTAGAACTACAACCTTATCTGCAATTCTTTTTATTAAAAAGAAAGATAAAAAGGGAAATATACAGAATTTAATTATTAACGTGATAACTTTAAAAAATAAAGTTAATTGACGTCAAAATTAGGAACAATTGTCTACTAGTTTTGTGAGATTTAATACTATTTTGAATGATGTCATGATTTATTATGTGAGGTTGATTTATAAATATTGTTTTGAACAAATCATACAGATATGTTGGAATTTTGGTGTGTGCAAAATTACTTATGTGGTTAAAGTGTTAGAACAACATAAACATAAAAACGAATCAAACAAGCCTGTACTCATGCTGTTCAGACGCAGCATTGCATGACACCCACAAAAAAGAAAGTCAAATTCATGCAAACATCGTGATGCGGCTGTGTAGTTGTCATGCTAACGTTACGTGGATATATGAAAAGTGTATCAGAGAAAGAAAAAATTATGCTCTCGACGTGCTGTTCAGATACATCATCACATGAGGCATTATGCTGCCACACAACGGGCATAGGGAAATAGTATGAGGTGCTAGAATAATTTAATTTGAAATTTTGTATGCAGAAAAAGGAAGGGTATAAAAAGGGAAAGTTGGGAAGAGGAATGGGGACGTCTCGAACACGAGAAAAGAGAAAACATATGAAGAAAAAGACTTAGGGAAGACAAGTAATTGAAGAAACTATTAGAAGATCCACCGTTGTCACCCCCATTGAATACAAGATTAAGCATTTTTACCCTTGAATTTCATGTTTTTTCTAATTTATAAATGAGTGGTTCTTGAATCATGATGGAGTGCTCTTTGCTATTTTTTAGCCAATTCTTATAATGATTATGAGTATAAAATGGTAGTGGAAGTGAACTTTAATAATGTGTAAAACAATCATAACATAATTTTTTTAAAATTAGTGGAAGTGAAACTAGGATATTATGGACAAGTCATATTATAATGCAATAACATAGGCATATAAGATCAATTGACAATTTTCAAAAGTTTGCACATTTTCTTATTTAAACCTATATAACAAATTTATTTCATAAATTTTTTAAAATCATTGCTATATACGTAGACAAATCAATAAATACAAATTAACCTCTTTGTGTATTCAACCTTTATATTCTCGTTATATTATTTGTCTCGATAATTGTACACTTACAACTTTAAACTAGTCAGTAAGCGTTTTTGGCATGAAAAAGGTTGCCAAGTAGAAAATAGCACACTTCATCATATGTGTACAAATTTATTAAAAACTAATTAATTTTTTTAATTATAATAATAATAAATTTATTATATATTTTAGAGTTAAATAATAAAAAAGAAAAAATTATAAATTAAAATTAATTAAAAATTTGTATAAGAGAGAGAATAAATTAGAGGTAAGAGCAAGGAAGAGAAAAAAATCAAAGTTTTGTTGAGATAAAAGAGAGAAAAGATTAAAAAATATATGTTTTAAAAAAGATAAGAAAAAATAAAGTAAACCTTATGGATAATGTGGTAATTTAGCATTTAATACAAAAATGTTAGTTATTATAAATCTCTCAAGCGTAATAACACAGCCAAATAGTATTTATGAAAGGTAAAAAAGTAAATTACACTCTCCAATTAAAATAAATTCAAACATTTAATAACAACAATTAAGGCGCAATGATTGTGCTTCAAAAATTAAAACACACATAATATATATATATATATATATATATATATAGGTGTGGTTAATAGATTATGTTATATGGTGTGAAGATTAAAGAAGATATGAAATTGTTAATAACAATTCAGACATAAATCTCTTTTGTCTACAAGGTCTCACTTTAAAAAATAATTTACTAAAGTATTTACAAGCTATAGTCACTCTCAAATACTTTTTCTAAACTCCTTTTAACATCAAGTCGATTCTACATTTCTAACTTAAATCTCTCGTGCAACAACTCAATTAGTGCATTAACTTCATGTTTCATTTAATATGCACACTGAGTTTCCATGTTTTTCTTCACTAAAAAATATGGGCTCGAATTTCTTCTCCCTCTCAAATTATTGAATCTATGTTTTAGCAGATCGACAAATGCATTTTTATGATGTGCTTTTAATTCTTAAAATTTGACTTCAAATCTCCAACATAGTTACCTTGAAACTCATATCTCCTACTTCTTGTTAGTATAACAGATCCAGTTGGTAGCTTCCTACTTACAATTTCTTTATTTGAGTAAATCTCCATATCAATTGGGAATCTTTAATCATAAGACATGTGTTTAATTATTAAATATATTTCATGTATATCAACATTGCATATTTTCTTCCCTAAAACTCGATCGAAGCAGTCCAAGAAAACACCCTCAAAATATGATAAGTAGACTCCACGCCGTTCTTAAATAAGAAAAGTTTCTTCACTACTCTTATCTTCATATAAAATTCAGCAATGAAAACACATCCAAGCTCGTTTGAAGATTCAGTCAACTTTCAGAAAGTAATAACTCGACCGATTATGGAAAGTTGTTGTCCCAACAAATTGTTGTGACGTATAATAAACGGTAGTCGCCAAAAAACACAACTCGAGTCGTGTCAAAAAATTAACAACATTTAATTTATGGCACCAACGATGTAGAGTAACAAAAGATCGAGGAATAAATATTTTTGAAATTTAAAAAGAAGTAAAAAAGAGACATTGAGTTAATGGAAGAAAGAGGTTGGGTTGACAGCAAATCGTAAAATTGATAGTATAAGAGCAGTTGTAATTAGAAAGGTAATTTAAGAACTTAATTAAAATAGAAATTACATCATGTGACAGCTAAGCTTGATTTGCGTCTGATCGACATCACATGCTTAGACATGATGCCATGATAGATTGCTTGATTTGTGGAAAAGAAATTTTAAGGTTAAATGTGTCCCTAAAGCAAGGGTGATCAAATTGAGATAGAAGAACCACGGTTGAGCTCAAGCATTGAAAAATTTTAAAATTTGAACTCATGCTTTGGAAATTTTATAAATTCAAACTCAGTTTCACAAAATGACAAAATTAATTTGAATTGAAGCTGTCGTGTAACTCGTTTTGGTTACGCCTTAATTACCTCAGCACTCCCTTCACATAATGTCAATGCAAGGACCGTACACTACATGCCACGTTTAGATAGGGCCTTGGTTTGGTTCTTCATTTTCCCTTATTCTTAATTTGCCCGAATTTTTTATCAATTAGATATTTTACATTATAAAATATTTATTCAAATTCAAAATTTTTCCCTCTTATATATATATATATATAATTACATATATTCATAATCAAATTAACATATATATCCTAAAAATTATAAATTATTACATCATTTTAAAATTTTACTACCAAATATAATTTTTATACTCGTCAAAGTCAACCCCACATAAATCAACAACCTAACACACCCATAGTTTCTGTCTTCGATTTTAAGATTTAGTGCAGGCACTGTCACAATTACATTACAACGTTAAAGACAATGAATGTCAATTTTGTGCGATTTCTTGAAATTCTTTCGAATTGAAACTTGCATAAAATTATAATGACGTGTCTTCTGTTGGGACCCTCGCAATAGAGTGCGCGCGCGCATTCCGGACCTCCAAGAAGAGAAAGTCACTATCTAATTAAATGGAATTTATTGTTATTGGGTTGGATATATTGCATTTAATGAATTGGGCCAGGTTGAATCTGTTTTGGGCCCAATACGCTGAAAATTAAATTGTATTGTGGTTAGTCGAGCCCTTACACGGTAAGCCCGATGGGGAGCCCGAGGGAGAGAACGGCCGAAAACCAGGCAAACTTAATTAAGTTATAATTATAAAAATAAACAGATTAAAATAATCCCTGACGTATTTCATTAGGTAGAACTGGGGTAGAAGTCAAACTACTTAATCTACTGGTACACGTGGCAATTAATTATTGAGTAACATTTTCCTTAATTTGGCAACTCTGCAAAATATATTTGATGGTCCGTTCTCCCTTCTCGAGAATTTGCCCATGGCAATTAATGCAAAAGTAGAGTTATTAATGTGAATCAATCACACGCAATTAAAGAACTAAGTGACAAAACAAGAGGAATATAAGAACACAAAGATTAAACAAGATTTGGCAACATGAGCATATATCATAAGAAGTAGCAGCAACGATAAAATTTTATGTAGAAGTAATTTAGGTCCTATTTATATATTACATGTAACCTAATCTGCATTTTCCAGCTAATTAAAACCCGATTCCTGCACCTCACAACTTAGTAAATTAACTTTTATCACTCACAGCATTACCTTAACAAGTAGGTCATGCTTCTTCTGGAATTATTAATTAGAAAAATAAATAATGAGGAGGCAATTACCATGAGCGTATGCTCTGTATACCCACATTGTTGGGCATATTCTTCGGGCAAAGCCAAGATCCGGAAACCCGACCCGCTTGACAATGACTTGTGAGTGCCAACTCAGTGTGCATAGGTGTGAATTTCAAAGGCAAACCAGAAACCCACCAACCCGATCTGACTAACCCATCATGAAAACGGATTGATGTCGACGTGATTGATTTGATCCTATTTTTCAACCACTCTGGCCATGAAAAATCGTGGCTCGAAACACTCAAAAATACAGTTACAATCAATATAAATTTTAAATTTTATTTTTTTATTTTTATATATATATTTTTTTTTGAAAAATACATTAAAGTAAAAACACAGACTTAAAAATATAAACAAACATGAGCCGTGATTGTTTGGTGCGTTGTACTGCGAAGTCGCAATTTATGTAATAACGACGCTACCGCTGTCAAATGCGCGAGACAGCCATTTAGATTGGGATGGTCTTGTAATAATATTATTGTTCCCAGCTATTCCAAAGTCCCCATTTCTTGTCAATCCGTGCGTTTAATTTGAGGATTTTATTTACAGAAATTTTGAATATACATTTCGTACGTATGGGATTTTAGACATAGTCAATTGGGTAGTTTGGCGACCGAGTTGGTTATATAAAAGTGATTCTTGTGGATATATGGGATTCAAAATCTTGAATTACGATCGTTGTGTTTATTTTGATTTTTTGACATCTTGAAAATTATGTAATAGTAAATAAGACATAAAATAAAATTTAAAATATATAATAATTAAAATGTATATATAATTTTAGATAAAATGAAAATAAATATAGCAGTACGTTTGACATTGTTGTTACATCCAAACAAACTTGAATCTATTGGCAGTATACGACAGCCCCCGTAATGATCCATACGTATGATTTAAAAAATATGGAAAAAAAAAATTGATGACGTATTCAATAAAAATTGATTGTCAAAACATACGGACAAAAATAAATTTTGTCGTAGTTTTTGAAATTTAAAAAGACAATATTTGTTACAAATTCGATTTATAATTCAAATTTGTCAAATCTTGACCGAAAAATATTAGAGAAGTTCCCGAACTCGACACTAATTAGGTCAAAACAAGATGAAGAAGTCATTTTATTGTCTAATAATAAAAATAAAATGCAAAAAATTAAAAGGGCATAAGAAAATAAGGGAAAAAAGTATGGACTAGGGTAATATAGAAGCAGAAAAATTCCTATTTAGCCAAATTTGAACAGCAGCTATTAACCATATAATGAATAATATTGCACATGTAATATAATGTCAAATAATTGTAACTTATACTAATCATGCAATAAATATATTTGTTTATATTCAAATGAATAAAACCTAAATTTAGTTGAACCTAAAACATACGTTTAAATGCAAATTTGTCACAATTTTTAACCCACCACAATTTTTCTCTATTTTTTCTTTTTACTTTTATATATACTAAAAAATTTTCCTCCATAACTTTTACTTAATTTGCATTTAAGCCGATCTAAAATTATCGTCGTACAAAGTCCGAAGGAGCAAAGAATTACAAAGATTGCGTTTGTTTTTATATTTTTATTTTAAAAAATATATACTATAATCATGATAAATTTTAAATTTTATTTTTATGTATTTATTTGTATATATATATTTTAAAAAATACATCCAAAAATACGAATGAAAACAAACGCTTTGTTTATGGTGTAGCGGAGCGGGCGGTCTCGGCAGAAAACTGCGACACGTTTCGACCGTCCATAGGCGTTTAAGGCCCGCATTCCAATGCTGATACAGTCGCGATCACACGGGGATTCTGAGTGGGTCTAATGTACCACACGCAACCCGTGGAATCCCTGTCAAAAGGCCCGTTTGTTTCCAATGCCACGAGAACTTTCTTGTCTTTTTCCTTCGAGCTCTCTCAATTGCTGTCAAGTGTTTTTCTTGAACTTCAATGCCTTCCTTGCCATGGAGTTTTTCCAACTTGGTCAATTTAAGTATCAAGTCGACACAAACTTGAATTTAGTATATGTATGGTTAGCTTTTTCTAGAGTTAAAAAATAGTTCATACTTTTTTTAAAAAAAATTATAAAGATAATAATTAATTTTTAAAATATAAATATATTCGTAGATGATTTTATAAATATATATATATATAATAATTTAATTTTGAATATAAATCATAATTAGATAATAATTCAATTTTAAATATTTAAATGTATATGTGTGGAAAGCGAAAAATATTTTTGAAATATGACATGTACAAAATGTTTATGTTTTGAAGAATGGAAAGCACACAAATAATACACCAAACAAGCCTAGTGTTTACTAGAAGTTTGGGGGGGGGGGGGGGGGTGGTAAATGGGTTAAGAAATGTTGATTACACCACCACGTAGACGATGTGTAAGGAAAAATAACACAAATTTGCAACGTTCCGAAAAGAACAACTTTGTTTGTTTTTAAATTATACTTTCTTTAAAAATACATATTTAAATATTATATTTTTTTATTTTTATATAATTTTCAAAATTATATATTCTTAAAAAATATATACTTAAATATTTTTTTTTATTTTATATAATTTTTGAGATAAAATACTTAAAAAAACACGTAATTACAAAACAAACAATTTTGCCGACGTAAGACCACCTAAGATGCGCTATCCTGCTGTCAAAGTTACTGACTTTTTTCATCTGTCTAATTAACCAAGTATTAAAATAATCAAACGTCCAAACTGAAAGAAAATAATAATAAAGAAAAGAAGAGAAATTTTCAATCTTGGTTGCCAACCATTGATTGACTTAGGTAAGGCACAACACAAGTCCTCACCTTATGTCCCAAAGTCAATGGAACGAGGGCACTTGTCACCTTTTTCCCTAATATTTTACAAATAATTAAATGAATCATGCTGTCTACAATAATTAGTTCAATAATTCACAATGTTTTCCTGGATCGGGCTAGGATTGAGCAGCCGGTTACCTAGTTTGCCTGGTTTAATCAAATTTAAAAATCGATAAATTAATATTATTTATTATATATATATAAATATATTATTTTAATACAAAAATTTAAAAATATGTTAATAATATTTTTAAATTATATAACTAATTTGTATATAATCAATGTATAATTATTATTTGATAGAAAAATATATAATTAATTTTTTTATTTTTAAATATCAAATAAATTAAATATATAATAATTGATTTATTAGTTCTTAATTAACAACTTATTTATTATGTATAAATTAAGTATATGATTATATACAAAGATAAAAAATAATAAATACTTATTTAAACAATTGTTATGGCATAATATTTTTTCTTTATTTATTGTTATATTTCAATCTAATTATTCATTTTTATTTTTCTATCTCTCCTCTATTTTCTTTTTTCTCCTCCCTCCCTCTTTCTCATTCCTTTCTTTTTTGTCTTCCTCTCCCTTTCTTCTTCCTCTTCTTCCATTTTTTATTCTTCTTTTTTCCCAAAAAAAAAAACCAAAAACCAAAAAAAATTCCCAATCAACTCAGTTGGTTGGCCAGTCCGAGTTTAATCGCATTGTGAATTTACACATGCGTGTGTGCGAGTGTCTCTTTCTGTTAGATTTCTTTTTGAGCTAGAGATTCGGTGTCTCACGAGAACGGATAGCTATATTAAGGATTAATTATTTAATTAATTTTGGATCAATATAAACTTCAAAATATATTTTATATTCAAAAATTGCATTCGAAGAAGTTTTCTTCTTTGGATATCACTATACAAAATGAAGGAGTATGGCAAGTCCAAGAAAAAAAATTGTTCGTGCGCGTTTGGTCATGCAAATTATTATAAAAATTCGAGTAGGCAGAACTAAATGAAAAATAGATTAAAACTATATATAGAAGACATAGAACTTAATAAAATACAGGCAATTATTGCACAATTCTCGAAGATTTCAGCAGACGCTAAAATTGTTGCATAAGGTGTGGAAGACAAAATACTAGAGATATGTGTGATTTGGTTGGGTGACGAAAATATGTTCCTATGTTTTTGTTTTTTTTTTTTTTCTCTATTATTTTTATATAATTTTTTAAAAATAAACTTAAAAACTAAAACAAACATAGCCAACAAAATTTTGATGTGGTGAAAATTTAAATTTAAATTATTTTAATATATATATATATAATACAAAACATATAATAATAATTAGTTAATGCGATAATATATAGTTATAATAATTAACTTTTAAAATGTAAATGTGTGTGTGTTTGTGTGGGAATGTGAGTATATATGCGTATTTATATGTATTGATTTAATTGTAAATAAATATAATAATTAAATTTTAAATATTTACGCGCACACCCATATATAAAAGAGGGATAGTTTAAATTTGACATTTAAATGAGAATTTTATTAGATAAAATATTTGAATTGTGTAAAATTTGATTGAATGAAAAATACTGAAAAAGAACAAACATAGATATCATCAATACCATATAAAATGTGGCAAGAGTGGATAATAACCACCTTCGTCTTCAAAGTTAATTTACTCTAATATTCTTTTCTTTTAAATCTATTTTTTCTTTTCAATTTTTAATATTTTCTCTTTTCTTCTTATCTTTTACTTATTAATATTTTTATCTTCATAATTTTTCTTTCTCCCATTTTATAAAAATGAACTAATACAATTTTTTATTATAAAATTTTTAAAATTTTAATAAATTCAAATTTTTATTATCATAATTTTAACTTTAATAATTCATTTTACTGTTAAAAATTTTAAAATATGGTCAATTTAAATTTATTGTCATTAATAAAAAATTATTATACATATGTACAATAAATAATTTTCACTAAATAATAAATGGTAAAAGAAAATGTATATCTAACGTATTTCAATTTATTTACACAATAAAAAAGGAATTTTATTTGTGAAAAAATATTTTTAATTAAGATGTAAAAAATAGAGAAAACAACACACACACACACACACACACACACACACACATACAAAACTTAGGCCATTATTGTATAATTATTGCATAATTCTTGTAGATTATATCAACCACTAAAAAGTAAATGTTGCACATGGTATGAAAGACAAAACACGGAAAATATACAATTAACCCAACTTACTTCTTTTTTAAATTTTAAAATATTGGTAACTGGTTTATTGGGAGTAGTGCAGATGGGATATCTATTTGTTGCTTCTTCAAAAAACTGTAAATTTGAACTGAAAAAAATAAAAATAAAAAGAGTCCGAATCGATACTTCAATTTCCTATTCATATAATATAATTAGCTTTACAATCCTAATTTATTTGGGCATTGTCATTCAAATTGTGAGAAATCTCTTGCAACCTTTGTTATTTGATTTTTAATTATTTTTAAAAGAAATCACTTTATTAGTCACTTCAAATTTCCTACGAAGCCTGCATGCATTTAAAAGAATTTTCAATACCCAGAATATAACGTTGGTCGACGGATACATTGTTAACGAAAAAATTATCACATAAGTAGTCTTTAAAAATAATATGCTCAAAAAATGACAAGAAAAAACACACACGCACTTACTATATCACTGCTTCAATAAGAATTTTTTATTGTATAAAGTGAATTTACACAACTGTCCTTAGGTTAAATGTTTTTATTATTTTTATAATTTTTTTTTACTTTTCGTTAGACTTACAATTCATATTTATATATTTTTTAAATATTATCATTTTTTATTTTTTTAATTTCAAATATATTTTTGCACAATGTTAAATCACATAATTTTCTTATTATAAATTTTTATTTTTTGTTTTGGCTATTTTATTTGACTTTTCTATCAAATTTTATTTCTTTTTTTCGAATTCTTTTGATGTTTCTTTAATTATTCATTTTAAATATTATTTATATATACTTTTTGATCAAATAATTTTATTATTATAAATAAAATACAATAATTTTATTTATAAATAAATTCACAAACGTATAGAGTGTACAAAATTTACTAATGTGTATGTATACATATACATACATACATATATATATATATATATATGTATATATCTCACAGATCCGACCGTATGTGTACGTGTATTCTCGTAATGTTCGGAAATATTTGCTTAGAAAAAAAAAAAAAGGAAAGTAAATATTTAAGTAGTATTACTAAGGCTTCAAGCGAAATATATTGACTATTTTAATACTCTGTAACTGACCATGGATAAGTTTTTAATACACTCTATAAATGATTAAAGAATCAAATTAATTTAACAAAAAATGCATAAAATACACAATCCTGTAGCTAAATTAAATTCAGAATTACTTCTGTTATACGTGACTTATGATATAAGGTAGCAATACCCCCTTCACCGTGCGGTACAGGAGTTGTTTGTCTAACTTTCAAGAATCAAGGAAGACAACCAAAGAAGCATTTGGTTAGGTGTGTTTTTGATTTTTTTGTCATGTGTTGTTTGGTGTATTTTTTAAAAAAAAAATGTAAAAATAAATTTTAAAAAATTGTAACGATTATAACATTTTTTAAAATGAAAAAAAATGAAAATAAAGATAACTATTTATTTGGGTTAGGATGTTATTTCCCAAAGTCCCCAGAGTTTCGAGAATTTCCCAAATTACCACCAATTAGAAAAAGCTACCGAAAGACTCGTATTTACATTGCTCCATTGGCCACTGAAATATTGGGTTTTACAATGTACAAGGACCAGTAAAAATTTTGGCCCAGTAGAGTCAGCCAGTGACAAATCAAAAAGGAGAACAGCTTTGATAAGTCAATTCGAAAGGCACCTGATCAAATGAATACAGCTCTTCTGAATCCTAAAAGATGGGTCACAGTAATAAAACATGATCATTCTCATCCGTCACTTGGCAAATCCTGCAAGAAATAATTGCTCATCTGTTTTTACTATTTTCTGATGCATCGTCAGCTTCATTTACTGTTTCAATTATGAAACTGGGATCCTTTTTTTCTTTAATCATCATGGCTATGTTTGGAACCAATTATTTCCACAAGTATTCGTCCCATTAAAAATTATTATACAATTCAAAAATGCTATTCGTCAAACTTTTCATCTGGGCATGAAATTCAAACTATTTCTCCCTTAAATATAAATGAACATTCAAAATTCAATCATAATATTTATATCTAATCAAATATGCACACATATTTCATCACATTTATATATAATTATATTTTAAAAATTAATGGTGATCACAATATATTATTACATCATTTAATTATTATTATATTTTAATAGATATGCATATATTTATTCAATCAAAATCAAAATTTTCAAAAATTTCATCTCCTTTCTAATTACGCAACCGGACACAATGCATGTTTTCAACCTCGAGCAAGATTTTACGCGTACAATCTTGGATAAGTCCACAGACTTTTAACTCACATGCGTTTTCCAGTTTCAAATGGTAAAATAACGTATAAATAAATAAATATATTATATTAAGAGTTATAATGCTTTTTGCATAAGCACAAAGTAAATATTTCAACAACTAATATATACTTTACATAAAATAAATTAAGCAATTATTAATGGCATATTTTACAAATTTTAGCACACACATAAAGTGTGCCGAAATTACTAGTATAAAACAAAATTTGTAGGTGTTGTTTTGTTTGGACATTTCAAAATGAAAAATTTTATTTTGAAAAATTATTCTTTTCTATTGAAATAATCAATATAACACTATTAAGTCTTAACTACTACTTTTCGAACATTAATATAAAAGCATTTTAAAATTTTGTGTCAAATTATATTATATTATGCGTAAAATATGTTTTAGAGTACTGTATGTATCTAAACTGTATTATTTTGAAAATAAAGTTTTTAGTTACATAAAGTAAAATTATACGAATATTCCTATGTTGATTTTTTTAAAATTTTTAATTGTTTTCATCCTTCCTCTTCTTCTAATCTAACTTGTTACTTTTTATCAATGTTTTCTTTCTAATTTTGTTTCTTTTTAAACTAGTTTTATCTTTTTTACTTTCTTTTTTTAAATATTTTCATACACTTAACCTATATCTATACTATATATTAAACAGATAACAAATTTTGGTTGGCCACTTTATAATTGCTCAAATATCCTTGATTTTTTCATATTTTCACTCTTCTCTCCCACCTTTCATTTATTTCATCTATTTACTAATTTTAATTTATTGTATTTTTTCTTTTTTTAAAATTTTTATGTAATTTATTATATTAAGGTTATATGCCTGGTTTTAGTTATATAATGTTAAATTATCATAATATCCTTATTTAGATATTTTTTTCTAATTAGTTCTTTTCTTATATAATTCTATGTCTTTTCTCCTATATATTTTAAACATTTTGCGATTAACTCTTTTTAGTTTTTTTATTTCTCATAAAATATTATACTAATACACACACACACACCCCTACGCAGGTTGCGTGACGTCTCGCTTGCTATAGCTAAATGAGAAGCTGATCAAGTCGAGTGTATATTTACAACGAATTATTAATTAAAATACAAGGAAAAAAACAAGCACGAGAATGTGAACGGAGTGGTGCATGTGGAGAATTAATTGCAATTAGAAACCAATGGAAACATTGGAAACTTCATACCCGTACCAGTTGAGAACAACTACTTCTAAATTAATCAAATATATGGCAGTCGTATTGACTTCTGTAGCGCTTCAATGACTTTTAAAGTGTTTCTTAACCAAAGTCTCTCAATAAAAAGCCTAAGGCCGCAGCCCACCGAGTCAAATTGGAGGAATAGAGCAAGACAGGTTTCTCCTACAGCCAACATACAAAGATACAGAAGAAAACACAACTGTGAGAGGGACACATAGAAATCTAGAGAGATGGGGAGGGCTCCTTGCTGTGACAAGGCAAATGTGAAGAGGGGGCCATGGTCTCCTGAAGAAGATGCAAAACTGAAGGAGTTCATAGAGAAATATGGTACTGGTGGGAACTGGATTGCTCTCCCGCGAAAAGCTGGTGAGGAAAGCTTGAATTTTCCAAGAAAAATCTACTCTTATTAATTTAAAATTCTTAGTGTATGGTTTTTCTAATGCTTGACTGTGTATGGGTTTGGTCTACTTTTGAATCAGGTCTGAGAAGATGTGGAAAGAGCTGCAGATTGAGGTGGCTTAATTACCTGAGGCCTAACATCAAGCATGGAGAGTTTTCAGATGAGGAAGACAGGGTGATATGTACGCTCTATACAACCATTGGAAGCAGGTAGGCAAGATCTAGTGGGGTTTTTTTTTCTGCTTTTGGCATGTCTTAAGAACTCCTGTTGTCCAAAAATACCGACTCATCCACAAATTTGGTTCTTGAATTTTAACTACTGGACATGAAAGAAGCCTCCAGAATTCCAGCCACAGAAGGAAACAAAGAGTCCATTAGAACAAATGTATAGGAAAGAAGGGAAACATATGCATAGTCCGTTGGAAATATGCTTGTTACATAAAACTGTCGAAGGGTTCTTCCCATTTTTGGGCAGCTTTGTAAAGTACATGTCAAGTTAGTTCAGATCATCCTCAGTTAAAACCAAGTCACATCTGCTGATATAAAACCTCAAAATATTTCTCACGGAATGCATCTTTTCTCTCTAACACCTCCTTAAAAATGTTTCCATAAATCTTCAGGTGGTCTATTATAGCTGCCCAATTGCCAGGGAGGACAGACAATGACATCAAGAACTACTGGAACACCAAGCTGAAGAAGAAACTCATGGGCTTGATCCCATCAAGCCTGGAAAACTACTCACAGCCATTTTCAGGCACCCTTCAAGCACAATCTCAACCTCTACCTAGCCCGTCACAGCTATACAGCTCAATCAACACACAAGCTAATAATAATAAATCTGTGACTGCCTTGGACTCCATTTCAGCCCCACAAAATATTCTCTACTCCAATAGTAACAAACTTCCATTTCTCGTCGGTCAATATTCTTACGACTATCAGCCAAAACAGGAGTGCAGTCTCGCGGACTTGCAGTACTATCCTGTCAAGGATAACATGCTGATGTTTGGAAGATATGAAGCCAGTTGTTCTTCGTCTGATGGGAGTTGCAGGCAGATCAGCTGTGGTGAAGAACATGTGATGAAACGGGAAGAAATTGGGTGCTGTCAGGGTCTTATCCCAAATGGCTTCGATGAGAATCACAAGTTCATGCTCCAGTACTGTGGAAACAATCTCATCAATGGAGATCTAGTGAGTCCATTCAGTTCGTTTCTTCATGATCAAAAGCCAAGTGGTGTTGTTCTGGAGAACAGTCAAATACAATACGATCTTGAGGAAGTTAAGCAATTGATTGCCGCTGGTAGTGACTGTAGCAACAATTTCTTGTTCAACGTTGAAAACAAGACAGGTGCGAGGGAGATGAACTACTACTGATTGTGAGTGCACGTAGCACCATTTTGAAAAAAGATTTGAAGGCGCATGGCGGAAAGATAAGATTTGCAGCTTCTGGGGTTCTGTGTTTTGATGGAAATCCAAGGGAGAAAAAAAGGGGGGGAAAATGCCTTGTTCTATTGACAGTACATAGAAAGAGCCTTTTTCCTTTCGATGTTTCATTTATGTTCTTAGTACGATTCTCCCTGTCACAGATCTCCCGCCTCTTCTTCGTGTCCACTGGGCATTTATTCTTGGTCCTTGATGTTTCATTAATTGTTTCCTGTACACTACTGCAATCCATTTTATCCATACAAAGGAAATCATCGAAGCTTGGGAAGCAATGCCCACTCAATGAAAAAGATTACAGAACGCTCATGAATCTTGTGGTAGAATAGTGAAATTGTGATGATAAGAATTCATTGCTTTTAAAAGAAAAAAAATTAAAGTAAAAATTAATTAATACTTGATATCTTGAATTATTTGGCTATGTTTTGTTCCTTACTAAGAATTATTCACCTTCGCTAAAAAATTATATAAATCAAACATTTTATCTTATAAATTTATTTAAATTTAAATTTAAAATTTTCAATATCTTATTTTTCATAATTAATTAATTAATTTTAAATTATTATATCTATTTATATTTAAATTAATACATATTCTTAAAATTTTCTATTCACCTTCATATATATTAAAACCTTATAAACTCAAATATATATAATTTAAATTTACTTGATACTAAATATAATTTTTTTTACTCACTCTCAAGTCATTAAAATTTTCCTACTCACATAATAACAAACCAAACAGACCCTTTGGGTACCATATTATATGCTGCACATTGGAACCTTTTTGCTATTGAATGAGTCCGGCCCAAGGCATGAAAAAATACATTTGAATTCAAGGAAAACAAAATATTATTATAATATAATGCGGGTAATTTTCAATTTGTACGGTGGCTAAAGCATAGGTTATGTTTGGAAGGGGGATTTGGTAGGAGATGTGTTGAATATGAATTGTATTAAAATGAATTATATATTTAATTATAAGATTTTAATATTTAAAAATTTTAATTTATTTAAATTATGAAAAAAATTATATTTTAATAATTAAATCACGCCGATAGTATATAAAAATAATTATTAATATTTAGAATATAAATATATATATATATATATGTAAATGTATAGATATATGTATTGATTTAAGTGTAGATAAATATAATAATTAGTTAATTAATCTTTCCAAGGAAAGAAAATGATGCATAGCCTATACGGAAATTAGAGAATAAAAGCTGGAAGGCGAGAAAGAAAATCGTGGTTGAGTGAGATGTTAAATGACTGAAAAATAGGTTCCAAACACAGCCCTGAACGAAAATGAAATTAAAAAAAAATATATATGGGGGACAGCAGGCATAACAACTGTACGTGCATGGGGATTATTAAAATTTAATCCTGGTGAAAATAGAAAATTTCGGACGACGTCGTTGTCGGGACGTCCATCACGGCAACCTCACAGAAAAATGGTCCCATTGATTTGATTGGTTAATCATTGACCCACGTTGCTATGATTTAAAATTTTTTCAGAGGCCCCCATTAGAGTTGACTCTTGCTCGCCTAGCACCAATAAAACTAGGGCATGATGCTAATTAAATTTAATTTATCCCTAACTGTGATAAAATAAATAATGGGTTCATGAAAATTATGATTTCTTCATACTGCAAGCACCCCTCTCTCTTTTAGTTATAAGACGTATGTAAGAATAATATTTTATTTGAATAGTGAAAATCACCCAAAATATTTTCCTTAACATGAAATTTGGACCCAATGCATTGTAGAACAACCCCCATTTCTATACGTGACCATTATGTTTTTTCTTGAATGTTTGATCAAGGTTTGTCTAAAATTTAGATTACCATAACAAAAAGCATATTTTGGCCCCTTTTTATTTTTTGTTTTTGATATATTCCAGAGTGAAAAAAAAAAAAGTCACATTACAGATGCTAGCTATTGATTGGTCTTGGAGACAGTAATCCTTTACCTATTTTGTTGGGAAACAACAAATAAATCGATCATAGATAGTCAAAAACATTCATATTTAAATCTAGTTGTTCAAGTTTGACTGGAGAATTATTTAGCAAATTCCTACTTGCAAACCCATTTTGGGCTCGACTGCTCGACTAATTGGAACTTGCTTTGAAGTTTGAACACAGTGCACACATACAAAATGTAGGAAAACGAAATGAAAGAATTAGAAAGAACTTGGCTTTAAACCAACTTTTACGTGAATTTGAGCATCTTTGCATTTTTGTCTTTAAATATACTAGCTTGAGATAGCATTTATATCAGTAATTTAAATGAACCTCAACATTTTTCACAGCCGGTCCAAATTTTTAAAAATTAATTTTTTTAAAAAAAAGGCTATGCACTATATAACTTGGTTAAAAACCACTTATTAAACAATGTCAGATGGGAATTTTATATTCTCTGCCACTTATTAAACAATGTCAGATGGGAATTTTATACAAACAAAATATATTTTTTCTCGAATGTTTGATCAAGGTTTGTCTAAAATTTAGATTACCAAAAGAAAAAGCATTTTTTGCCCCTTTTATTTATTTATTTTTTGTGTGTTTTTGATAGATTGTCCAGAGAGAAAAAAAAGTGGCATTCTGGATGGTAGCTATTAATTGGTCTTAGAAACAGTAGTCTTTTACTTTTCTTCGAAATAAATTGATCATAGATAGTCAAAAACATCCATATTTAAATCTAGTTGTTCGAGTTTGACTGGAGAATCATTAACTAAATTCCTAATTTGCAATCCCATTTTGGGCTTTAGTAATTAGAACTTGCTTTGAAGCTTGAACACAGTGCTCACAAACAAAATAGAGATCGGCGAAATGAAATAATTAGAAAGAACTTTGCTTTGAACGAACTTTTCACACGAACATTAGATGAGCATCTTCATGTTTTTGTCCTTAAATATACTAGCCTGAGATAATGACATTTACATCGGTAATTTAAGTGATCCTAAACATTTTTCACAGTCTGTCCATTTTTGAGATATGAATTATTAAAAAAACAAAAAAGATTATATCAACCATATAAGTTGGCTAAAAACCACTTTTTAAACAATGTGGACTGGGAATTTTATATTCTCTCCGCTCACTTCATGCACACCCTTATGTGATGTGATTCCTGCCAGCTTGGACCAAATCATTCACATAGCTACTGAAACCTTTTTGGTGGAGTTTCTTTGATTTCTCGCACACATGGAATGTATCTTTTGTGTATTAATTGTGTTGTCTCTTGACTGGCTCTCTTAAATACTGATACAGAGGTTTTATTATACTACCGTAATCCTAAGGGTCTTATTCAATTCCGAAAAAGAAAAGATGGCATTTACATCAATAATTTAAGTGATCCTAAACATAGTTCAGAGGGAAAAAATGTTAAAAGACAGTGTACCATTTATATGTCTATATGGATGCATTCAATTAGAGACAATGTAAGTACCAATGTATGATTCATTAAATTATAAAAAATCTTTTTTGAAACTTACATTATAAAAGATTTATTCCATCAAAATGCAGTTGCATGTGTGGAGTTAACTAATTGCCTAACGGAGTTAATGTGACTCTTGCTTGTAAATTAACTAAAGAGAAATTGCCTTACTCAACAACACCGTCAATTAATTAGTCAATGCAAAGTTATATATGTGCGTGTGAACTTGGACAAATTTCCTATTGCATCCTTCTAAGCAATCAATCAAATTGTAAATAAATATTCTATATGCTCCAGCATTGACTTTTAAACTTTGGAAGCATAGTCATGAAGAAGTCGTCCACCAACCTAACAAGCATGCTAGCTAGCTACAAACTACCTTCCCTACATTTGTCTAAATTTATATTAATTTTGGGAGAAATATTTGGTCCTTTAAATCACGTTTCCGGCTATTGAGTTAAATTTTGGATCGAAATTTTACTTCTTTAGAAATTGATAGTTGATAAGACTCGTATTAGAGTAATGAGATGCTTTAGTCTTTATTTTCATCTTGTACATGACATTATCGATCGGCTACACTTTTTTCTCACCAGACTGCACAGATAGAACATATTCAAGAATTTAATTCTGAGGTGTTAAGTTCTACTTTGAGAGATGTAAAGTTGTTTCATTTCACTGATATTTATGTGGTAAACTTAAGTATTCGTCTATTTTCACAATTATTAATTTTTTTTATAGAAACATAGGTTATCTGTTCAATATTATATTAAAATGTTAAAATGCGAAGGGCAAACTATTAAATTATTTAAAATATAAAAATATAATAGATAAAATTATTGTAAGAGCAAACTAATCATGATTACTAAGAACCCCAATCTTAAAACTCATTTAAGCCAGCTTAAATTATTGATTTTAACTTTTGAAAACTCCTGATGCTGTGTGATTCATGTTAACATTCTGGTATTAATAGAAGCCCTAATGGTTTATTTATTAAAAGAAAACGAAAAGAGAGTAGGGTTTTGTAACATCCTCAACAAAAACTGTGTCAACCGGTAAGGGTTCAACTTCAGCTATGTTGCTCCACAGGAAAAATCCTATTTACAAAATTTTGTTAGATAACCTCGACCTTAATCGGATTATATAATAAATGAATCATATGATACATTAAGCTCCCAAGTATCCAAAAATTTCACAAACTTGTGTGGTTTCCTATGCATGCAACTCATCACGTGTGACGATTTACTTGGAAAGCAGGACAGAAGACTGCAGAGGATTTGAAGCCTATCCTTGTTGGGAAACCACGCATGACATAAGCTCCAAATATTGTACCCATCCAAAGATCATATGATGTCAGTATTTGCTGTAGTCTTTATTGCTATGATAAAATAATGTCATTGCTTGGTGCTCACTCCTCTACACGTTCAAATATGTTGCATTATCAGTGTCGTGAAACATGAAAAATTTCTTTGCTAACAGCTCTTAAACTCATTAGAATAATAATGATCGATTAATTAGATGTAATTAATATATTTCAAGATGATCTAGGTAGGCAAAAAATTTATGCACACTACGCACGCACGTATCAGATGAATAGACCATATATAACTCTATTATTTTATAATTGATAATTAAATATACGTGCAAACCAGCTTGTATGAATGCAACGATTCATATTAGTCAGTCCTTTGATCATCAATAACCTTTTTTGTGACTTGAAGAACAAGAAGTTCCTCGTCAATTTTTTTGACAGCATTTGATGAAATTCAGTCGTTGTAATTGAGTGGGTTATTTGTTTCTTTCAAGAATGTCTTGTCCGAGTGAAGGAACAAAGGTCAAAATGAATGACAAATGCGACACAGATGAAATTGTGAAAAAGAGGCTGAGTTCTCTTTGACTATGATAAGTTGTCAAACAAGGACTAATAAAGTTGCAACACTTCGAAGCTTTGCCTGAAGAAGGAAGCATAAAATTTTGTAGCGTCCCCATTTCAGCTTTTAGCTTTAATCAGCCATTCTCATGAATAAAAAATAAGATATCATCCAGATCTCCCACGCCCACACCCACGATCTTAAACCTCTATTTATTAATATTGATATGATGCCCAGACTAGACAGGATAAATGGCCCCATATTTAATATTATTAATGCCCTGTGAAAAATTAAAAAAGAAAAGTCAGAAATAAGATTAGTTTTTTTTTTTGACTATTTTGCATATATAATTCCACAAAAAATACGAGAATATTTCATGGGTTTTAAAGATGGAATGCAAAAATGTTTTCCTCTTGTTTTCCTTTCTTTTCTTTTCTTTTTTCTTTTTCATGCGTTTTTGTTGGGTTAATTCAAGCATGATCTCGTCATCATGAAATCATGACGAGTTGAGTTAGAAGTCAGTAATGGAGTTAAGGTGACAACAAAACTAGAGTCAAAAGACAATGCAATAACTCGAGAAGGTTTATCTTATTCCTTTTTTGAATAAAGCATGAAATAGAAGACATAACAAAAAAAACTAAAAATCGGGTCGTCTCTTGAAAGCGGACCGTGTCCAGCACAGTTGATGGTTTCTGACTAAAATAGATGGTGTTGTTTCAGTGGTCATGGATGCATCACCGACAGCAATCTTGCGGTCAAAGCGGGAGGGGTCCATTACACCTAATCCACGCAAGAATCAGAGCACGAAAAAGGTCGTAGGATGAATTTCAACGCCATGTTTATCGTTTTGGATGGAATTATAATCTTAATAAGGATAACAAAATTTCTGTGACTTAATAATTATGTTTCATGAATGGACCATTTATAAAAAAACACCTATAATATTTCTATAAATTTTTTTACAACTTTTAAGTAAGATTGCTTATCTTATTTTTTGGTAGTTTTCGTATCATACCATTGACATATAAAAGAATTTTAAATTGGAGAAAAAGAACATTTATTTAATTTAAATGAAATAACATATTCTCTATTATCAAGGTTTGGAACCTATTTTTGAAAAATGAAAATTTGACATAAAAACTTCAAAATAATGTTAAAATAAGAAGAAAAAAGAAAAGGAAAAAAATAAAAAATAATATTTTAATATGTAGTATATTTAAAAAAAAAAAAAAAAAGAACGTTGCATGTAGACTTCCGTCATTGTGCACAAGGATGAAGAGCTTGCACAAGCACAAGTGACTAGCAATAGCACATGTTTACACATAGGAGTTGTGCTTCACATAAAATCGAACAAAATGGTTAATTTATATGCCAAATACTGAATTAAAATTTTTAATTTAATAAAATAATTTACCACTTTTTTTTTATGTATTCACTTCAATATTTTGATAAACCTAATTTTAATTTAAAAAATTAAAAAGTAACAAAAATATCAGATTTAAAATTATAAATTTAAATTGTATAACTTAAAAATGAATATTAAAAAATTTTATTGTAATATTTCATTTTTTTAAAGCAGATTTTTTTAAGATAACAAATATATCTATCGTCATAAATAATAGTTTTCAATAAATATAAGATCAGAATATAAAATTTTAAAAACTAGATGTAATGACCAAGAATAAATTAATAGATATATTACAATTTAAGATCAAAATGAGTAAAATTATGATTAAATACTAAAAAATAAAAAATAAAAATTTGATATTTAATTCAATACAATACACTAAAGTCGAGTTTTTAAAAATGACTATCTCGAATAACTATCGAACAAATATTTCAACTCCATATACTAAAATTTCGATTTCAATTCAATTCCATGGTTTTAGAAAAACACGAACCACCCTTCTCACACAATCTTTAAGGATTTGATAATCCACTACCATAGTGACAACAAGCAAGAATAACCATTACAGCACCGCAGGTCTACACTGAACAGGTAGGAACCCCTTCCCGTTCAAGATAGATTTTCTCGAATCATTCATTCTAGGAAAAAGCCATACACTACGCTCTTGTGACAAGAGCATTATTCAAGTTATGGAAAGCATTCAGTGAGGGAAATATATCCACTTTTCCACGTATGGGACACGAATGGTTTAACCATTTGAAAACATCTGCTCCTGTCTCCTTTAAGTGTCTGATACAACACAAACTCAAGGAGGCGTTGTTGCGCATCTTCTGCATCCATAGAAAAAGGCACTGCTCAGGAAACAATGCAGCAAAAATACAACTAGCAGCTGCATAAGCTGTCCTGCATTTCTTGTTCTACTCCCAAGGATTTTGCAAGGAACTTCTCTCGAGCGTTAGAGCAAAACACAATGTATTCACAAGAAACAAAATGATAGCTACCTGAGACAGGCGCAGCATGCAGTCAAACAGCAGCATCAGCAGTTGATTTGGCAATAGTCCTAGTGTCAAAGATTTCAATCCAGTAGCCATCGGGATCCTTGATGAATGCTACATCCATGATTTTTCCTGAAATGCAAAATGCAGCACAAAATCTGAATCAGATACATTAACTAAAGTTAAATTTTTGATACATGTTGAGAAAGTAAGTTTCGACTAGTATACAATAGTTCGACTGAATAAGTAAATAGCTCTAATTTTAATTTCTCAGTTGATGGTCTGCATGTTCCAGGATGATGGGAGCAAATAGTTTTGTTTCTAAAAATAGTCCTGAGTTACCGTCTTGTAAGATAATATTTAATTGCTAACACCTTAATGCCATGGTCTGGGATTATAATTAACAGCTGATCTTTAAGAAGCCAACACCAAGATTAGAATTTACTAAAAGTCATCTTTGCCTCATGGTTTAGACATGATGTGTCCACCTTATCAACATAAAAGCTAACATATAGGTAACAATTACATAAATCCCATCAGAAAACTCAAAATTGAGAAGTACTTTCACATGCGTATGATGAAAAAACTCTGAGGAAAAAAAATGCTCTTTTCCATGAATAGAACCAGGAAATAAACAGGGCTAAGTTCCGAACAAGAAAGGCGTGTTTATCCTGTTTACAAGACAAACAGAAAACATCAAAGAAACAATTCCAAAAATTTGTTACAGTGCTTAATTGGAAAGAAAATTCCAAAATTTGTTACAGTTCTTAATTGACATATTCAGAAGTTTTTGCAGTTTCCCTTTCCTCCACTGGGCCTGATAATTCATCCCAGAAATGGTTGTGCAGAATACATTTTATAATTATTTAAGGTAGGTCAAGAGCATTGAATGGATCTTTCACAACTTATTTCGAGGAATGAACCAAACCAATGTTTTGAAACCCTGATCTGACCAGACCAGCCAGTAGAACCACTTCGGTCAGTATTCTGGTTTGATCACACCATAAAACAGGTTCATTAAGAGAATTGGTACAAATTGGTCAAGTGATGGTGAAAGCTGAACAAAACCAGTTAAAATCGTGTAAATACAGTTTTGTACATTTTTTTATGACAATGAGAAAAAAAAAACAATTTTCCACTATTTTTTAATAAAAAACAAAATAAAATTTTAAAGTTTTCTTATAATTTTAAACATTTTATCTATTAAATATTCAATTTGTATATATAATTATACTATTTTTTATTTGACTTTTATTTATCTAATTATTTTTATCTATATATCATTTAGTTATTGAAAATTCAAATACTGCATCTTAAAATATTACATTTTCATATTAATTGGGCTGTTTTATTTTACAGAACTAATTTTTTAAATTTATATTTATATTTTTTTCTTAGAATTTAATTTTCATATTTAAATTTGTGTAATAATGTTTCATTCTTGTTGAATTATTAAATTTTTTATGGTACATCTTAACATTTATCATTTGCCATATTAATAAATTGAATTGTTGTCAAACTTGATTTAATACACTAGACATGAGTATATATAATATTATCAAATTTAAAATAACTGGTTTTTGGGGAGTGGTTAAACCAGTCAAACTAGTAATCCAATTAATATCCCAGTTCAATCACCGGTCTGGATTTAAAAATATTAGGCTGAACAGGAAAAAAAAAATGAAGTTGTGCACTGAGAAGTATAAATACAAATGATCAAAAAAACAGCATACGAACCACACCGAAAAATCAATAAATAAACAAATAAATAAAACATTTATTTCATAAATCAAAGGTTAAAGTTACCATCCCGAGGTTTCTTTACAAACTCCACTCCTAAACTTTCAAATCTCTCACATGCCTTGTGCACATCATCAACAGTGACACCTATGTGTCCTGCAAGCAGGCCACCTCATATTAGCCTTCTAACTAACAGATTGGACCAAACACCGTGTGTAATGGAAACCCCCTTGTGCAGTAAAGTATAAGCCATAAATCAAAAGGTATGAACAGGAACCAAATGCATTTCATATGTAGTAGCAGTTCCTTTCAATGACAAACTATCACAAAAAAGAAATGAAGCATAGACCTGCCAATACATAAATATGTACAGTAAAAACAGAACACCTGGAATAGGCCTTTGAAGTTACAATCAAGGGGTTTTAATCATTAGCATAATGAGAGAAAACTTCTGTGATTCCTCAAGAGAATGAAAAGATTCTATTTCTGAGAAAGCTGGTTGATAACAAAACCACTTTTGTCCACTCATCTCATAATCCCATTGAATAACTTCATATAGAGTGCAAATTAGTGTCTTCTTAATTTGAAGATCAAATCAGAAAAAAATGCACAAACAGTGCATACACCAAGAAACAAACTTACAGAATGTAAGCAGTCCTAGTAGTATTGATTGAAATCATAGTTCAAGATACAAATATATGTTCAGGCACAAAAAATACAAGAAAATTGAAGAAGACTCATGGACTTTGTTATCAACCCTTGGGCTTAGGAATACAGTAGGTCACAGCAAATCCAGTAAAATATACATGGTTCATTAAAAAATTAAAACATAAGATCTCTTGCACTAAAGGCCTTGAAACAACAGACCTAACAGCCATATATTAACATCCGCATATCTATGTTTAATTACATAACATGTTTATTCATAATTGTTAGCATATGCATGTGTATCATACACTGAACAACAGATAAGCATCAGAAAACATATTGGACCGCACAATCTGTTCCCAACAGTGGCAATGTTGATAGATTCTGTGCATGATGTTTCACTTTCAAGCCCCAGACCCACATAAAAGTATGTGAATTTCCTACCTATAAATTGACCTATTTGCACTCCCCAAGGTAAGTGAATACGTGTCATTGCAAAAAAATGAAGGCCAAGCTTATATAAATACATATGAGTATGTGTGTGCGAAGTTCAATAACAGGACATCCTGGGTAGAAGCATTTTGAAGTTTGAACCAGGCATTCTATTCAAAGTCCCTGGTTCAATAGTTTTACTATCATCATTAAAAGAGATTTGCGTACTTTCCAATGAATATCAATACATAAATTCGCATCTAAAGAAATAAATGGGAAGGGACTGAAGAATGTTTAAAATTAATGTTACACATACCGAAACCACGAGGATCTGAGTTACCATTGTGATAACCTTTGAACTCAGGATCACTTTCAGTACCCCAGTTACTGGGACAAATGATGAAAGTTAAGTCACAAGAAATTTTTAAGCAAATGTGTTTGCCTCACAAAATTCATGTAAAAATAAGCTAGCACTTACTGTGTAAGCTCAAGTACTGCTTTCTGACCAAAAGTCCACGACGTGCGCTCAATAGGATCACTGGGAGCTGAAGATGTGTCCTGAGCCACCCATACAGAAATTGATTTGGAGGCCACGAGAGATTACCAAACTATCCAAACCAACATACACAAATACACAAGCAGATTTAGAGGCCTGATGTGCTCACCCTCCAAGCATATCAACAGGCCTCTATCAGATACAAGCATACACAAACAAATAAACAAACAAAACATAGGGAAACTAAGTAAAAGATGCAGAAACACTCAAAATACAAAGGTTGAAAAAGCACGATCCATAACACTCAAAAAACGAAGGTTGAAAAAACACAATCCATAACACTCCAAAAACAAAGGTTAAAAAAACACGATCCATAAATTTTTATGTAAATAATTAGATAATTTCACCTCATATCCCAAAAAGTATAAGCTGAATTTCATCTCTGGGAAGTCCAATCTTTTAAGCAACCTGTTGGCCAAAAAACAATCAAGAAAATCGAGAAAAGTTCCTGAAATCAGTAATTCTTCAACTGGAAAATGATAAAAACCCTCTAGTTAAATTCAAACCTGTAGTTCACATCAAACACAAACATATTTAGTGTAAATAGAAATGCAAAAAATGGAGTTTGCACTCACTCAAACAGATATGCTGCATCCCCATTAAACTGCCACAAAACCAAATTCTGATTCTGCAAATTTTGTTGTATTATATATTTCTCCTACTATAACCATCAAACACCTCCCTTGTTCAAAAAGAATATAGAAGGAGAGAAGTGTGCCATATCAAGTGAGTGTAGGGTAGTGGAGAATATGAAGACATGTAATGGTGGTGGAATAAAAAAAAACAAAAAAACAACGGTGGTGGAATGAAATGAAGTGAATTTGTGACTATGGGGATAGAGCTGCTTATGGAATACAGTGTAGATTTCTGCTTCTATACGGGACTGTCTCTTGGCCTTCTAAAAAGAGCATTGTATTTTGCTGTTTCACATGATACCATCCATTACAAATGATATCCAGATGAATTCCATAGTTCTTATTTAACTATATGCACAATTTTCTGTGTGCTTTTACAGACCAACAACTTACGCACCAAGATTTGATGTCAACTTATTGAAAATGCTAAGAAGTTCATATGATAATGTTATTTAAATGAACATAATGCCGTAGATGTAACCAAAATCTTTAATAAATGTGACTACCGTAATAAACATGCTTGAAACTCCACTTATTCAATTAATCACCTTGTTAATGTACTTATTTAGCAAAATGAGGCCATCAATTTAAGACAATCAACCTTAAAATGCAGTTTGCTATCAATAAAACTATCGAGATCCTGGTGAGGTTCAAAATAAAGTCCAAAGAGGGGTTACTTCTGAAACCTAGACTCTTATTGTTAGTTAACATTTTTCCTAAAAACAGAGAATGAGGGGCATCATTGTCCTCACAATGGAACCACCGGTACCAATAAAAAATACCCAAAAACTTATACAAGTAGGATTGGCAGCTATCCTCGAGCTCCAATACATATTATTTAAAAAGAAAAATCATGGGTGAGGAGTTCCTAATGCAAATAATCACTAGATAGGATCAGCATAACAATTGATGAATGCCTATATATGTGCACCCACACATAAATCTACCACTATGTTTTTGGGGCTCTAACACTGATATCACCAGTACAACTGTTGGCACTGAGTATGCCAAGCTTGCAGACTACTGAAACGTAAAACATGTTGAAAGTATCACATCCAAAAAAGGATACAGACATTATGAGTTGATTATGTTAAAAGAGCATCAAAACCAACAGTAAAATCCTTCTCCAATTAAAAACTATATAATCAAATAACCAAGTTATCTGTAGCTATTGCAAGCAATTTTGCAATCCAGATAGTCAAATATCGAACCGGTAAATAAGATAGCATTACAAAAGCATAAGAACAACAAAAGCATGTTTAGAAAAGAGAAGCAGAAATGAAGAGTTTTTCACATTCAAGTATCCTTATGGTTTTGCAAATTACTGAGCAGGGGATGATAGGCTCCAATGTTACTTAATAAAAGTAGACTTACGACATTCCCATAATTCGAGAGTAGAAATCAAGACTGACTTTGGGGTCCTTTACCCGAAGCATCTGAACGAACAAACACGTTTGTATTAGATAAAAGTTTTATACGCGTATGGCAGTCAGCGAGTATAGAACAACGATAAAGGAGCAAATCTTCAGATAAAAATAACTATTATTATAAGCACTACTAGATTCCAATAACACAGATTTCAGTTTATGCACATTCAACAATACACTTCGCTACGCGAATCTATACAATGAGAAACTTGGAATTCTGCAGCCAAATCAATACGGGCCACATATAGAGAAAATGAGAATAACAACTTAGAAACAAGGATAAATGGACTATTCGAAAGCTTACGGTTTGCTGCAAGAAATAGCCTTTGGTGGCCTCATCCAGAGAAGTGTGGAGTCCTGGGTTGTTGTCGGCTGACTCTTTGGATGCCATCACAATAGTTGTGGATATAAATTTTTTGGGATGCTTAAAAACCTGCAGAAATCAACTAAAAGATGGATAAATATTGATTTATAAAAAACGTTACAGAGAAACAAGATAAAACAAAACTCTCGGCTTTGAATCGATCAGTGAATAAGTCGAGCAAAATAAAAAGGATTGTTTCATTTTCTAATTTGGACCTCAGGTTTGAGGGTGAATAGTGTGGCAAGTGGAAGCAACAGAGGTGAACTCCGAAAGGCGGGGCAAATGCGGGGGAAGGCGGCGGCGATGGAGGAGGAAGCCATAGCATATGAATCTTGGAGAGACGAGAGGTCGGAGAAGATTGAGAGGCGCAGAGGATAACATACCTGGAGAGAGAGGAGAAAGTGAAGATATTAACGCTTAACCCTCTTGGACGTCGAACCTTGAAAACCCCCTATAAATAGTGTTTTCTCGATCACTAATCCACTCAGTTCAGATCAGAAATTCAAGAATATGACATCCTGAAATACTGAACCTACAATTTACAAAGTTTGTTTCCACTAATCACAGGTCCAACGCGGCCCAAATGAAAGATTAGAAAGACTAGGCTGTCCAAACCTTGCAGGCCTTGTTCATACTTGGAACCAATACTGCAAAATGATTGATTAGAACAAATACTGACTAAAAGATACAAGGCAAATTTAGTGAAGATCTTCTTAAAAATATAATGAAATAAATTTTCTTACCATAATTAATCTTTCTTTTGTTGAACTTTGTGATACTTCCAACTTGTGAGCTCTTCTTTTCCATGCTAAACAAGTGATGGGAAGAAAATTTTATAGACATTTGATGTGTGTGTATATATATGTATATTTATTGGGATGAGAGTTGGAATGAAAATTTGAAAATAGTTTAAAAATAAAATAAAAGATAATTTTACAAGTATATGTTTGAGAAACTTCATTTTGTTAAGATAGAGAGGAAATGGCTTATAACATGTTGTTTGTTATGTTTGGTTGGTTGTGATTTTGCATGACGTCCATCAAGACAACGGGTCACAGAATTGTGAACTTGCTTTGTTTGCTTTTGCTTCATCATTATTGTTTTGCTTGATGTTTCATTTGGTGACATTATTAAGTGGAACAAATTTTGCATCCCAAAAATTTACTATTTTAATTGTTTAATTTTTACTTTTTATTTTTAATATATAAAAATGCATCAAATAAAAATTTGAACGAAACATCAAATGAAATAATAACTATAATCAATTATAAATAAAATTAAATACAAAAAGTTTCGAAGTGTTTAATCTCATTTTTGGAATTACTTAATTTTTGTTTTAAAACATATAAAAAAAATTATATGAATTTTTAAGTATGATCAAATATGAAACACGAGCATGCAACAATTAAGTCACGCGTTGCATGCAAAGCACGTAATGTTGGATCAATAGTTGCAACACAGACCCCAACATGAAAACTATAATAGAATAAGGAGTTAAGACATACAATGTGTTCATGTAATTTAAAGTCCCCAATCCCATATTTGCGAAGTCTTATCCAAATTAAAACAATATCACTATCACAAAAAAGTATTTACATTCAAACACTTAAAAACAATTCTCCTTTAGAATAGTTCACTGGCCATCACCATAGGTTTCTAATTAGTTAATGTTACTCCAACATGACCACCTTGTTTAGTGTGTTAACCTAATTCATTCTAAGTTTCAACCTTGTGTTATAATAAATTTTTTCTCTTAGTAATTGATACAAACTTGACACATTAAAATACTAAATGATAAACAAGTAATAACAATGTAAACTCATTATTTTACTCTTAAGATAGACTCACCTAATGCCTAAACTATTTAGCAATATAAATAGCATACTCTTTTGGATATGTAGATCAAATATATTGCTAAAATCAACAAGTGAATCTTCCAACAACTATCCAATTGTTATAGTTATCATAACATCCAATGGAACTTCTAATGTTGTTGGATTCTTTTTCCTCCATCAAATCAACTAAAACTTCTAGGATTATGGAAAGCAATTTTTAGCAAATTTTTGTGGCTAATCGCATTTTTTAGTGGCATATCTTTTTGAGTAAAAACAAACTTTATCAAATACATGGATTCTTAATAATTATACATAGCATGGAAACTTGGAATCTTACAAGCCATGGAAACAAAAGACATAATGATAGAAATTTTTTAAACAAATATTGTATCCCATCATTACCAACTAATCACATACAAAACCTAACAATCTTCTCTTTTGACAGTAAACGGTATAACTCCAAACTAAACCAAAGAAAATTTCCATTACAATTGAAAAAACAATAGCTAGACTTAACAAAATAAACTTCTAAAAGTTAACTAAGATTATATATTAAATAATTCATCTAAATGTTGCAATAAAGTATACAACATAGTTTAGCTCTTGTGCATTAGCTAAGTTAGCTAATCCAATTCAATACATTTGTAGTAAAGCTAAAAGAGGTTTAGTTGCCTATTAGCCAACTAAATAAAGTTGTAACCGACATTCTTGCACATCCAACATAGCCAGAACAAAAACCACGGCCAACATAAAATTTTAATCAAAATCATCAAAACCAAATCATACTTATGCTCTCCCTTAAAAATTGTAACTAGAGTATCACTATCTAATGAAAAATTATCAATTGTTGTCCATGAAAATTGCGACAATGTACACAATATTATTTCTCCAAATCATATTTGTAGGATGTTTGTTCAAACATTATAGTATGTTTTTGTTGCAACATTGGACAAACAAAGTTTTGTTCGCTTCCCTCCAACACAACGTTCTTCGATACTAGTAATGGTTGTAAGACCCATCATATCCATGTGCATCGTCTTCAATGCTTTGATTATGCTCTAATGCTGCAACATTTTATGAGATATCATTCTTCTAGACTCATCTTTCAACTACTAGTAAGTTTAAGAACAATTTGCCTTGAAAAGCCAAATCACGAAAATGTGACATGCTCTAGTACTACCTATAAGTTGAGTTGAATGTTTGAAAATGAGAATGCAATAGTTGGGTGGGCTGTTATTAACAAAGTAAGTAATATTATAACAATAATTGCAACACACACAACTACACAAAAACCATAACAAAAATAAGGAGCTAAGACAAACGATGTATTCATGAATTTTGGAATTATTACTTTTATGTTTGCGAGGCCTCACTTAGATTAAAACAATTTCATTGTTACAAAAGTATTTGCATCTAACTTTTTTCAAAATAGTTCACTACTCCACACCTCTGGTTCCCAACTAGTAACTCCATTACAACAAGACTTCCTTGTTCAGTGCATAGAGGTGTTCGTTCAGTAAAATCGATCAAATTGAATCAAAATTTAAGTTTACCAAAATCACTTACTAAATACCGAATTAAATTTTCTAATTTGGTTTGATATATATCGAATTTAATTCAATACGTTTGGTATGGTTTCCAATAAACCAAATTTCCATTAAAAAAGGAAAAAAAATGGTACATTAACTTTTTTATCATTAATTTACTATTTAGCATTCACAATTTAGCATATAAATAAGTTAACAACTATTATAATTTTCACTATTTAACACCCACAACAACACTGGTACAAATTTCAACAAATAATAAAATACATTCATAATTATTTTCCAGTATTTTTGCATAATTTCTAGCATTTTTTAGTAATAATTTTCTAGCATTTCAACACAACCTCAACATTTGAACAACAAATTTTCAACAATGAAAAAAAGAGTAATAACCATCATTATTTAATGTTCTTACATGATAAATACTAAATGTAAAGTCTATTAACAAAACAACAACACAACTTAACAATAGAATTTATTAATATTCATCATTTTAGCACCAACACCAACATGATATCAACAAACCAAATCCAGCAACATCGCTTTAACATTACGAATAACAATAAGGTAGAAATTAGTTTGTAGCATAATCTAACAAAAAAACCAAACTCAAATATTCAACAGTAACAACTAATTATGCAATAACCTTACAAGAGCAACAGCAATAATGAATACTAACAAACTATTTGATGTTATATTCAATATTAAAAATTTAACAAAATCATAAAGCTAAACATAAACTATAAGTTATAATAGACTATAAAACATAATGATAATATTGTTATGATATTAATCTTAAACAAAGAGAAAAAATGAAGAAAAAATATCATACTTATTTGGAACTTCACAAATCAATTATATTTGATTCTGAGTCAACAATGAACACTAAGTCTAAAAATGCATTAGCAAAAATGTTGCTAGATATGAAATATAGTTAAAAAATAATTTTAGTGTATGTTTAAATGATAAATGGAGTGGAAAACTAAGAACGCGAGTAAGAATAACATTATTTTTTCAATTTTTTGAATAAAATGATAATCCTCTGGCTTAATTGGAGCATGACAAAGCCAATCTCAAAAACAAATTACAACTTGTGCAATTTTTCTAGCCAATAAATTTTTAAAGTTATCAATTATACGACCTCTAGTACTAAAAGCAAATGTCGAAGTAATAGTAGATAAAGGCATATTTAAAACATCACGGACCAATTTGATAAAATAGGAAACCTGGGGCTGTGTAACTTTCACCAATTTATAATGTTAAAATCTTAAGAATCTCTTTCAATACGCTTATGTAGATACGTGTCCAACTCTAACTTATCTATATTTCCAATTTCCGATATCATTTATTGATATTTCTTTCAGTGAGTCCCAATAGCCCTCCTTTCATTTTCTTAATGTCAAATCTACCACTTGATTCACTTGATATTGTGCTTTCATTAAATATACTTGACAAAAGTTATGATGTTTGTGTAAGTAAAGAATACAACTTTTATATTCTTCAAAAACATCATAAAAAGCACTCCTCACCAAATTTCTCATTTGCTCTCCACATTCAAGTCCTCACATATTCTTAAAAATAAAGAACACATAACTAAATATGTGATGAGGGTCAAGCATAACAGCAATGTACAACATCATAATCATCTTCTCAATATTTTCCCAATATTTATCAAATTTGAGCTTTATTTGTCTTGTCATATCTATTAAAACACCATTATCACTCATAAGCCATTCTTTTAACAAGTTATCCACATTACTAATCTCATCTAGAAAAGTATTAGACGTTACATATGAAGAACTAGAAACCCCAAGAGTAAGCTCATAAAAGTAACATAACGCTTTCACAAACTGTTCAACAATCATCCAATCATATTTTGCAGATAAACCAATCTTGCTATAGGATCTATCAAGCATAAAATTTGCACAAAAATAAGCATCAAACACCTTGAAAAGCAACAGTTGTCTCAGGTATGGTATATATAAAGTTCAATCTAGTGGAAACATCCAAGCACAATGACTTCTTATTTTCAATTTCTTCTTTAACAACAAAACCATTAAACTTTTTCAATCTAGCTGGGCGATTGTAGCACATATCTTACCACAGTGTGAACCCGCTCAATGGACTCTTTCAAATATTTCAACCCATCTTTTACAATAAGATTAACAATATGAATAACACATCTCATATGCAATTATTTTTTATCTAATATAACTGTCCCCCAATTAACAAATCTTCTTCTCAAATATTTTATAGCAGTATCATTAGAAGAAATATTATCAATAGTAATAATAAAGATTTTATCAATACCTCAATCAAACAAGCATTTCTCAATCAAAATACCAACTTCATCACCCTTACGAGTAGGACATGGAATGACATTAAAAATCTCTTTGTGCAATTTTCAACTATCATCGATATAATGTCTAGTCAAACACAAGTATGTGAGTATTTTATTAAAAGTCCATATGCTAGTGGTCAATGAAATTCTTTGCTCACTTGTTTTAAAATAAGTTTTCAACTTATTTTTTCCTTCAAAGTACATTCTATAACAGGCTCTTGTTATGGTCATTCTTAAAGGAACAAAAAATTGAAGACATACAATAGACATAAATTACCTAAATCCTTCATTCTTCACAAACTTAAAAGAAAATTTATCAATTATTAACGTACGAGTTTGGGGTTTACTTGTCTTTTCTTAGTCAAATTTCCAATTAGAAGAAAGTTCTATATAATCTCCGGTTACACTTTGATAGAAAATTTGTATTGTTTGGGTGTCTCTTACACAAACATTATTAGGATGATTCTTGCAAACTTTCATATGATTATTCATTCTAATTATTTCATTTTTTGAAGGATCAATAGTGCAATTTCTTTCGTAATACTTACATTTAGTCCTAAACTTCCCATTTTCATTAGTGTAAAGAGTGAAGTGAACCTAAACTTGAGACCTTTTAGATATTTCTTTCCGCTTTGGTCTTTGACTTTGCTATTTAACCTTTCTTCTTAATTGTGAGATATCGTTTTTTTCTTCGTTTTCTTTGCTAATATAAGAAGGGTCGGAAGTTGGGGGAGAAATTGGTGATCAAATTAAAGGCATGGAACACACTAAGCTTCCCTCTTCACTTTCCATATTTAAAAATGCTTATAAGTAGATAACTATTACAAATATCTTAGAGAAGATAAAAACACTGCTACTTCAATTATAATAGAAATTAGAAAACATTGCTTGCACTTTGGCAAGCTATGTTTTGTCCAAGTTGAATTATTTTTTTATGAATAGGTTTAGAATTATGATGTCAACAAACATATTTGTCCAACATTCTTAAGGCATTATTTTACCTGCTGAAATCAATCCAAAAGTTTATTGTCCAGAATTTTGGATGTATATTATGGTCCTTATAATTTGCATAGAATTCTTCATAAGTACATGAAAAGTTAATTCGGTTTGTGGGTAATGTGACTTATGAATAAGTTGGAGTACAACTCATACATACATATCCAGAATTAATCTCTTCTCAATTTACGTTGAAGTTTTGATTACACAAATATAGAAAATAATTACAAACTTTAGTTAATTGGATAAACTAGCGACAACTTACAACTCAAAGAAATGCACTTTGGGAGTTTGGCCTAATAAATTAGAATATGAAATTAAAAATATAACGATACAATTTATGCGATAATATACAATTAAATATGTAATCTTTTTATGATAAAGGACAGAAAAAATGAATTTGATATTAGGAGATGTTAGTCACCTATTTTTATAAAAATCTGAAAGCACACCTATAAAGAAGTAAACAGAACACACCTACTATAACTATACAATTTCTGATGTAATGTACAATAATCCAAAAAAGAAAAAAAAAGTAAAAAAGAAAAAATCCAAAAAAATCGTAGTGCGAACCGCAAAAAGTAGTGATAGTCAATGCGACAGTGGATGATTGGTGAGTGGTGGTGTTGAAACGTGAATGCTGGAATTTGGATTAAGTTTGATGGTTAGGGTTGGATTTGTTGGAATTCAATTAGAAGCTTGGAAGATAAGTCACAACTCACAGGTGTGAATACGCTATCATCCTTTCATCAAAAGTGTGTTAGGATTTGGGAAGATTGAGGTAGAGCCCTATTTATTATGCATAATTGAAAAAGAAGAAAAAAGTGAAAAAATTATTAAAAATAAAAAATAAAAAATTTGTATCTGGTTCGGTACAGTATGTTAAATCCAAATATTGATACCAAACCAAAAACTAAATTTTTTGAAAAAATGATGTACCAAATCCCAAACCTTACTAATTGAAATTTTAGTTTTGGTATGGTTTGGCAGCGTAGTCTGGTCGGTATACCGAACTTTACACTCTTCTATAACTTGCATTGACTTAAATCTTCTCAAGCCTCTACCTTTTGTCAAAATAAATTTTATCTCTAAAGAATTGACACAAACTCAACATATAAAAATACCAACTGATAGATGAATGATAATAATGTAAACTTATCATTTTTCCCTCAAGGAAGGCTCATCTAGACCTGGCAATGGGTAGGGCTTTATCATACCCATACCTATATCCATAAATATCTATATATAAAATACCATAAAATGCTCATACCCATGAATAGACATAGCATAATACCTATACCGTACCCCGCCCAATATAATATTAGACCCGTTGGATAATGTTCAAAATTTTCCCATTTATTATGGTCTAATTGAGTAAATGTTTATTATATTTAAAACTTCATTTTTTTTTGTATTTTATATACAATGGTTATAAGGCCTTTCCCGTCAGAGCTCCCTCTGATCATAAAAGAGGCCTGTGATTTGGTAGTTTTACGGGCAAAGCGCTTTATTTGTTAAATAATTTCCCACTATTGAGCTCTTCTCTGTGATGTAATGGCCTGATCACTAACTAGCTTATCTTGTTACTTTGTTTAGTTAGTATTTTTAATACTGTTGGGCTTATTTATTTATTTATTTACTGGGTTTGGTGGGGTGGTGGGAGTGAAGGGACAAAGACAACGATGGCACCCCAGCATTTAATCACTTACCACCTTGGGGGTTTGTGGCACGAGGACTATCTCTGAGGCACATAATTTGTTGATGACTTCCCAGTGTTCGTAAAATGTCCAAGAACACAGGAAATCAAAGTGAGCTAGGGAAAAGTAGAATAGGTTGTGGGGTATCAATGAGATCTTTGTACCGTGTTCTAAACAAATCACTAGATTGTAATTTGTACTTGATTGATGAGCATTGAAGAATAATATTAAGTGGTTAGATATTTAGAGGTTTCTTTTAATTGATTGATAAGCATTGACGAGTAATATCAAGGAATCAGATCTTTATATATACTTCTCTCGGGTGATTGTATCATGTAGTAGCCTATAGAATTAGTTCCCTAGTCTTTTATGCCTTTTCAACTATGTGATAGAATAAAGTTTGGCATCTCTCTTGATACATATAGGTCGGGTTCAAAACCTTGATTCTGAATTTTGGAACTGTTTTGCTAGACGCATGGGATGAGTCTCATATGCTTTTCCTTCTGTACTTTGGTTTGTTCAAGTGCCGGGCTCCTGAAACTGAACGAGGACGTCCGAACTTGTGGATATGAGGATGTGCAGATTATATGGGAGATGTTGAGAAGAATAGAATCAGAAGACATGCCTCACGACACTAGGGTATAATAAATATTATAAAAATGAAGTTTTAAATATAATAAACATTTCAATTAGACCCTAAATATACAAAAAAAAAAAAAAGGTATGGAACATACTAATGAATACAACTTGTCCGGAAAGGTATGATATATGCAAAGTTCAATTTAGTGTAAACATTCAAGTACAAAATCATTAAACTTTTTCAACCTAATTGGCGATTGTAGCACATATCTTAGCATGGTGCAAACCAGCTTAATAGACTCTTTTAAATATTTCAACCCATCTTTTACAATAAGATTAATAATATGAGCAAACTTAATTTATAAAAATCAATTCTAACAAAATGTGAATTACACAAGTAAAATATAAAAACAAAAGATATATTTAAGCTTGTTTGCTCACGAAGCTTTTAACTAAATATTCATGATTATTTTTCTAAAATTGAATTCAGCAAAAAAAAATTGATAGCACATCTTTAAAAAATATCCACGGGTATTAATGGATAAATATATGATATAAACACCAATAAGTATTAATAGGTACATGTATATATCTGAATATTATATATAATATTAGGTATAAGTCTAAATTTAAGTATTGTTTAATAGAATGGATAGAGCTTTTACCCAATCCATTAACAGTCCTTTGGTCCTCGAATGCCTAAACTATTCAGCCACGTAAGTATCATGTTCATCCTGATATGTAGGTTGACTGTTCTGCTAAAAGTCAGCAGGAGAATCCTTCAACAATCAACGACTTGATATGGTTGTTGGAACACTTGGAAAGATTTATAATGTTGTTAAATTATTTTTCCTCCATTGGATCACAACTTTTATGATTGTGGCTGCTTACATTTCTTTCGTGGCCTTTAGATAAACACCCCCCCCCCCCCCCCCCCCCCCCATCAAAGGATTCTTGAACATGAGACCTTGAATCCTAAAACCACAGAAACAAGAGACATAAGGACATCAAATTTTACTAAACAAGCAATGTGCCACATAATTGTCAACTAATAACATGCCAATCCTAACAGAACTATTATTTAAAATAAAAAAATATTATAAGGTTAAGCAAAGTAGTTTGTAACATTTTTTGTTTTTTTTTTCATATAAAAATATTAAATAAATTCAACAAATATATGCAATAAAAATTGTTTAACATCAATCTTTTGTTAATGTGATCAAAAATTTAAACATGTTTCAATTTATTTATTTTAAACGTTTTATTTTTTGTTTTATGTTTTCTTTAATTTTTATTTGATGGTTTTTTATGATTAAAAACAAAATAGAAAAAAATCAGTTAATTGAAACTTTGAAGTTTGTCACACTATAGACAAGCAAAATTTGGGTCCAATCGAATGACAACACATGTCAAACATTATATTAAATATCAATTAAAAATTTACTATTTATATTTTAGAAATTTAACCAAATATTATGCTTAAAATTAAACAATTGATAATTTAATATAAGCATAACTAGTCAATTAAACCGTGCCATATGTTGGGTGCAACTAATCAAGTCACGCCAAGTGTTGTTTCTATCCAGTCAAATTACTCGGCAAGCCAAACTCATGCTATGAAAAGTGAGAAAATTCTGACTATAAATGCATAAATTGAAAAGGATGGTGACCAATCACACTTCGCCTCATCACCACCGGAACATGGCAAAAATGTCTTTTCCATCACTATAAACAGCGTGGCATCCTCAATCATAGAACACACAGCTAAAGTATCAAAGAGGTGAAAGTTTGAGAGAACCGAATTTGCCATCAAATTCAATATATTTTTCACGAAAATTCATCAAATTCGGTATTTGGTTTGTATTTACGATGTTCAGTTGACAAATTAATGTTATTAGAGTTCCAAATAAGTTCGAGAAAGATTAAAGCTCATAAACTATTCTAATCTCAAAGTGTGGTTTTAAAAAGAAGTTCAACTGTATTTTTATAATGTTTGAAGTGATATTCGTTAAGTACATTGAATTTGGTGCTTAATTTGAGATCATGATTTTAAATTATAAATTAACATTTTTTATAGGTGAAGTAAACTTTAAAGAAGATTACTATTAAATTTTTCTAGTGTTTTTTTTTGAAATTTATAAAATTTTCAAGTCGAACGAAGAACTAAATGATTTAAATAAAAAATTGTAGTAAAATTTATTTCAAAGTTTCATTTATATTAACTTCTTATTTATAAAAAATCTAAATTCAAATCTTTTGTCTAGGTTGGATGATATAATAATTTATTGAGCTAATAATTATGTTATAAGATATAAATAAAAATAAATGTGAATATATATGATATATAAACTATTAATTTAATTGTGAATAAGTATAATGATTGAAAAATAATTAGTTAATTATGTATACGAGAGAGATAGAAATTTTGAATTTGAATTTTGATGAAAATATTATTAAATAATATGTTTGATAGTGTGAAATTTGATATGCATTATAGTTTGAAAGTTGAGTTCCAAACATAACCCTTGCGTCGTTTAGTGCAGTCTTGAAAGGTGAAATAATAATCCTCGAATTATTCCAACTACGATTGATTTCTTAATATTGATTTTCATTATAAAAAAAATAAGTTGCAACACCAGGTTTAACTAAATATCATAAATAATAACTTTGCAATTTAAAAAATGATTATGGGGGTTCACACTCTAAATCCAGCCATATGGTTTACGAAGATGATTTTGACATCCTATAATATTTAAGACTACAAGTGAAGTGCTCTTAACGAATTGAAAATCCTTGTTCGAACTTAATTAATAATATTGCTAAACGTCGTTGTTTCACTCACTTTTCCACATAAAATGTCAAAACGATACACCAATCAATTGACTAATTGTGCGTTTGTAATTGTTTAGAAATTTTAATATGTATTTTTAAATATTTTTATTTTGAAAATTTTGTAAACATGAGAGAGAAAAAACAAAATTTAAAAAGTATAATTAATAATTGAATGTATGTTTTGGTATTCTGAAATTTGAAATAAATTTTATAAAAATTTTAATATATGTTTTTAAGTATTTTATTTAAAAAATAATGAAAAAATAAAAAAAATAAAATTTAAAAATTATAATAATTAAATGCATATTTTTATGTTCATAATTTAAAAATAAACGTAAATGTCAAAAGAAATTAACGTTCAAACTACGCCTTTGACATTCTGTCATTATCATTAATTATCTTCCACAAAACCTAATAAGTGGGATACTTAAATTATATTTGAAAGGGTAAAAATGACGGGAGATGGAAACAGAAAGGAACTGACAAAATATTTTTGGTTTGTATTAAAGGAAAAAGAACTTAATTGTTCAATATCTATTAAGTTATTTAACTCATATATTTGGTGAACAATAATAGATAGTATGAAGAAAAATTAAATAATAAAATTTTTGTACAAAAATGTTGTTTCAAAATATTTAATCAAGTATAAAAAAATTTATTTAATAGCTTCCACATATTTGGACAGGTGATATACGCTCATCGTTATTGTATAAAAAAGTCAGATACTAATATTTGTATTCTGTACAAAGTGTATATATTTTATAAATAAATGTTTATTGTAGCACTTATAATAAATTAATATTATATTAGTAAAAGTCGTACACTTTATGTGTAGAAAATTATTTATAAATTGTTGTATTTTAATTAATAAAAAATAAAATTATCTAAAATTAAAATTATAAAAATATTTAAAATAATAAAATAAAGAATATCGAAATAATTTGGAAAAGAAGAAAATTTGAGAGAAAATATGAAAAATACAATAAATTAAAAGAAAATTAGAGAAAATAGAAATTAAAATAAGAAAATTCTATAATTTTATATTGTGTAAAAATATTTAAAATAAAAAAACAAATTTACAAATGAGAAAATTTGAAAGAAAATATAAATATAAATTGAAAGTTAAATGAAAGAGAGAAAAAAATAATTGAAAAAAATAAAAAAAATTAAAATAAAAGTTGTCGAAATTCTCTCTATGTAATTAAAAACTCTTGTTTTCATAATAATTGTAGCATAGATGGAGCTTATTGTTTGACATGTTTAACTCGTTTTCTTATAGAAACATATAATTTAATTTTTGAATTTATTTGATATTCATTTTACACTGAAAATAAATATATAAATTGATATAATGAAACTAATTATCTTTACAAAATAATATACTTAAAATTTATTAAAAAGTACACAGAAACATACATTATATAACGTATAATGGAGTTCGCATGCAAGGAATCTGCAGCATTTGCTAATGAAAATATATAGTACACGCATTTAATTGCAATAATATAGGAGCATAGATTTATTTTCACTTGAGAATAAAAAACTATGGAATAATTACTTGTAAAAAATTGGAATTCTAAAAACATAATTACACAGAAACTGAATTTTGTAAACTGGAAAGAAATTACTGCACAGAAATAATTTGTTAAATTACTAAAGAAAATATGATATATAAAATCAAACTGCCCTAGAAAAATAAAGATCACAGTTTATTTTTTTTCACATATAAAAATGCATTATTGAGAATTAATAAACTAGTTTTAAATATTATTTATTTTTAATATTATAAAATAATAAATATTTACCAAATTATTGTAATTTGAGAAGTTTTGACATTTCACTGTCAACCAAAATTTAGAAGTTCGTTTTCGCTCTTTTAAATTTATACTTTTAGCTTTTGAAAAGATATTTTTAAGATTGTGCTTTCTTACATTTTAAATATTATATATCTAAATAATGTTAATTTATTGATCTCAAAATTAAACTGAAGATGCAAAATATAATAAAATTTGATTTTGAGAAGTAAAATTTTCTACGGCAATCATAGTGTCTTTTATTTCGAAATTTAAATATCAATAACAAAAATATAGACTACAGTGAGTGCCCTTGTTTTTGTGGAAACAAGACAACCAAAGCTTTTGCATTTACTCATCAATTACTCCAAATTTGGAACATGTTGCATCCTCGTACAGAACAGGAACCTTCACCACAACTGTGAGCATTCTTTGCAAGTATATGAGCAAGCTCCGTTGGCTTCTCCTGTGGCAAAGCTGCATGAGATGTTGATATCCTCATGCAGATGCAGTGGTCTCGCAACTGCGACGCATCGCCGTGCGTTGGCGAAATGGCCGTGAACACCTCCGAGTCCACCGCGGTCGCAAAATGTTTCTGTGCGGTTGCGGACTCGACCGCGGCCACATTACAGGGCAATCTGCAGCCGACGTCGCTCCGGCAACATCACGTTTCGCCACCGCAATATGGGTTTTCGCGGTGGGTTCCAAATCAGGTCACGGGTTGTTTTGTTTTCGTAGTCGTGGCAGTTTCTTCTACGGCCACGAAACACTAGTTAGCGGTGGAAATTGGCCAGTTAATTTGTTTTTCATAAAATTTTTAATTGCCGTTAACCGCAATTATGCCTTTTGAATTTATAGAAATTACCTTTTTACGTGAGTAAAAAATAGGAGTCGATACCAGAACATAATGGCCGAAATTATGTCGAGATATAGAAATGTAGATTTCATCTCGGAGAGCGTAGACAGTGAGATTATAATCATTTGGGATTAAATAACAAAAAATACTTTGATTGAGTAGGAGAATGAGGAATCAAGACCCATGAACTCTCAATTCCGATAAGTTAAACACAAAGTGAGAAAATGTTTTGAATTTTCATATATCTTACGGTTCGCATGTTGAAATTTTTATTTATGTCGACTTCAAATGATTTGGATGTAAACGAGAGTATTAATATACTTTATATTGAACTCTTATTAAATAAGTTGATCACAAAAGTTTTTTTACATTATGTCCTTTATTGAAACATTTACTGGCGTAGAAGAATTAGTTCCAACTCTTTCAAGCAAGATAAAAGTTTTGAGTTTTTCAACTTGAATCAAGTTAAACTTCTGAACTGAGATTAAAGATTAAGCATGTGATTTTTTCAATTAAATTTAAAGATTAAAACATATCTTCTTTTTAGTCAGGATTAAAAATTGAAATCAAGTTTTGATTGCATGTGATATTTTCAATTAAAGTTAAAAATTGAAACATATCTTCTTCTCAGTCAGATTAAAAATTGAAATCAAGTGACCCTTTTGATTAGAGTTAAATATTGGGATAGTTATTTTAGTTGTACGTGACTATATTCAAAATGCCCATGTTTGTTTCTTAATTAAGATGGGGAGTAAAAATTTTGATAAATTGAATAGGGATGAAAATTTTATTTAGTTTTTAAGATTTGGGTGAGCAGAAAAATTATATATATATATATATAATATTTAATAATGATTAGATGGGTGATAGTATATATATTTATAAAGTAATAAAAAATAAATGTGAATAGAAAAATTATTGAAGTAGGTGTGAATTTGATTGTAAATAAATATAATGGTTAAAAAATTATTACCTAATTATAAAAATTAAAAAATTTAAATTTAAATTTTAATAAAAATTATATAATAAAATATTTAATTTTTAATATTTTTAAATTGTGATAAATAGTAATAAATTTGGAAACAAACATAAACTCGCCAGTTTACAAAAAGATATGCATTATTTAAGTTAATTTCTATCAACTGAAAAACATTTAAGGTCATGCATGGTTGGTCCTATGAATATAACAAGTTAAGAATAGTATAAATTTCAAAAAGGAATGAAATTAAAAAAAGAATGAGATGATTTCCTACATCTTAATGTCATGTGCAAAAATGACATTAGAAATAATAATAAAATAAAATTATTATTTTATTATTTTATTTTATGTTTAAGAATAATAATTTATAATAAATATAATAATTAAAGATAAATATTTTTAATAAAAAGGATATTATTTGAAAATATTTAATTAATTATTATATTATTTGAAAATATTTTTATAATGCATAACATTTATTAATATAAATTTATAACTTTAACAATTAATAACATTATTTTGACAGTGTAAAATATAACGTGGAAATGGTAATCCATCCCTGCGTGCTGTCGTAATCTATTAATGACGAAACGCAACGCCCTCCGTATACGGATTAATCTTTTACTCCTCTGACACACGCGCTAAATTTCTTAGTCTAAACCACGCGCTAAATTTCTTAGTCTAAACCACGTGCTGAACATCCCCCAAGCCCGCATTTATTGACCCACAAACAGTTCTACCCATTCCGGAGAGACCAGCGCAGAGGGGAGAGTGGAGCATGGAGAAATCGGGATATGGCCGTGATGGCGTATACAGATCGTTGAGGCCGCCATTGTTGCTGCCCAAAGATCCAAACCTCTCTATGATTTCTTTTCTCTTCAGGAACGCTTCATCTTTTCCCGATAAGCCAGCTCTTGTTGATTCACACACCGGCAAGACCTTCACTTTCTCCCAGTTGAAATCCATGGTTTCCAAGGTCTCCCAGGGATTGCTCCAACTGGGCACCAAGAAAAACGACGTCGTCCTCATCTTCTCCCCCAACTGCGTCGAGTTTCCCCTCTGTTTCTTCGGGGTTGTCGCCATAGGAGCCATCGCCACCACCGTCAATCCCATGTACACCGTCTCGGAGCTATCCAAGCAGGTTCAAGACTCCACGGCCAAGATTATCGTTACCGTCGAAGCTTTGTTGCCAAAGGTTAAAGATTTTGGTTTGCCGGTTATTCTATTGGATACCCAAAAAAGTTCGGTTTCGCTCACTGGGAGAATTCCTTCAATCACTTCGTTTACCGATCTTGTGAATAATGAAGGGTCCGTGGATTTAGATGGCAATCGTTTTGGAATCAAGCAAGACGATACGGTTGCATTGCTGTACTCATCTGGCACCACGGGCACGAGTAAGGGCGTGATACTGAGTCACAGGAATTTCATAGCCGCGTCGCTGATGGTCACCGCTGACCAGGAATTGGCAGGCGAAATGCACAACGTGTTTCTTTGCTTTCTGCCTATGTTTCATGTGTTTGGTCTTTCGGTGATCGTGTACGCGCAGCTGCAACGAGGCAGTGCCGTCGTTTCCATGTCCAAGTTCGATTTGGAAATGATTTTGAAGACGGTGGAGAAGTACAGGATCACGCATTTGTGGGTTGTTCCGCCGATTGTACTGGGCTTGGCTAAATACAGTATGATCAACAAGTATGATCTCTCGTCTTTGAAGCAGATCGGATCGGGAGCTGCCCCACTTGGGAGGGAATTGATGCAGGATTGTGCAAAGAATTTCCCGCAGGCTGTTGTATGTCAGGTAATTTTTCTGATCATGTTAATACTAAGGCTAGTTTCCTGTTATCTTGCATAGTTGGAGAGTTGCTGCTAGCCTAAAAGTTCAGACGAACCGCATTTAATATATGAGTGTTTCTACCGATAACATGTGGACAAATTTAGTCGGCTATGCCTGAGATTGAAAGCACATTCATTACTCAGCTCACTAAGAGTTTATATATTAAATATGAAAGGACTTTTTTGGTTGATAAGGAGTAATTAATCTTAATGCAGGCAGAAATAATTGAAATAATCCCGCTAGCTCGCAAACTTTAAACCTGGTAGATGTAAAAGATATTCCCTAAAAATAAACACAGCTAAAAATAAAAGCTGTGTTTTCTTCCTTTTTTCGTGGGTGTGTGTGTGTTTATGAGTATTTTTTTTTGGAATGGTGTAAAAATAAGAGTGAGAGAGCCAAAATTTAAAGATTTGATGATTTAGGTGTATTTTGATTTTGTAAGAATGAAGACTAACATAACCATTCTCATGACCCCTAGTTGGTCAGTAACTTTTTCCCTTATAGATATGATGTACACCCTCGTACTCATGGCCTCCTACTTAGGCTGACTCACCTTGAGCACTTACATTAGTGTGACCCTTCACTGGCTTCCCTTGAATGTTCATGCGTGTAAGCCCCGCTCTTTGGACATCGGCTTTGTGTTCCTCCGTGGTCAGGCTCTCCTCAGTATTCATTCGTAGGTCTCATTTTGATACTACTTTATGATGGGTTGATTCCAATCCCTAGACAATCGATTGCATAAAGTGGAAAGTCATCCACTATATAAATTGGTCCAAAACTTTTTCTCTTGCTGACATACATCATCCTTACAATATGCTCTAAATAATGCGGTATTTGACTGACATATTCATTTCACATGAACGTTCATGTGTCACAACTTGGGATGCATTTTTTGTTTTGGATTAAAGTTAAAAGGAAAAATTGTGGGCATTATTATTATTATTTCTTACAGTTGGGCAAAATTTAACTTGGTAAACTTTAATCTGAAAACTGTTGACCCAATATTTTATTTTGAATTGAGTGAGAAACCAAATTTGAAGTTTTGATATTTGCACTGAATGCGCATGTTCTCTGCTTCAAACAAATGCACTGTAGAACTAGGACAGAACAAAATAAATGTTTCGCTGAGCCAAAGGAAAGCTAAAGAACTTGCTCTTCTAATGTATCCTTTGGGAGCTATGAATTTGAGGAACCTCATGGGATCTTCGAGTACTTAAAAATACAGACAAGTTTCTGATAAAGCATCATATCACGCTGCATTGTTTATGCAAGCAGAAAGATATAAGATTGTTTGCAAGCATCCAGGATGTGATTTATTACTGCAAGTACTTGGCCGCGGAGAATACTTGTTGGTAGATTCAGTTTGAGTGGCTGCTTGAAATTTCAACGTTGTATCTTTGACTCGTGTATTTTAACTGTGATGTGCTGCTGTGGTTGCTTGCTGACCAAATTCATGTTCTGATTTCAGGGTTTTGGAATGACTGAAACCTGTGGAATTGTTTCTGTAGAGAATCCATATGCGGGGCCTCGGCATTCTGGCTCCGCTGGAATGCTTTCTCCAGGAGTGGAGAGTCAAATTGTTAGCGTTGATAAAATGAAGCCCCTTCCTCCTGGCCAAAGGGGGGAAATATGGGTTCGGGGACCCAATATGATGAAAGGTGTACCTTTAATAGGATTCATGCACATAGTATTTGGCACATAGTTTAAATAATAAAAACTAAGGCCATGATTGATATGCATGAACAAAATAAAGTAGGAACGGAATGAAAGAATGGAATGAAACTAGGAAAGGAATGTGGTGATTTACTATATTCCTTGCTTGGTATACACAAAAATGGCATTAGAAATAAAAATAGAATGAAATTATCATTTTATTATTTTATTTTATATTTAAGAATGACAATTAAAAATAAATATAATGAATTAAAGATAAATATTTTTTAATAGAAAGGACATTATATGAAAATATTTAATTAATTATTATATTTTTATTATATGACTATATATATATTTAGATATAAATAAATATGTAATATTTATACAACTATATAATATTTATACTGCATACAAAAATTATATATTCATATACATAGCAAGTACTTGAACCAACATGTATTATTGATCTTTAATTTGTTATTGTAAAATAAATATTTATGTATTTTTATTTTTAAATTTATATAAATATTCATTATATGAAAGGTAAATATTCAATTGATATTACTATATTAACTATCTTTACAAGCGATATACTAAGCATTTATTATATATATATTTATACACATTTCCATTATATTATGTTTATTTATTAAGTATACCATATGCTATATTTAAAAATATTTTTATTATTGCTAAAAATTAATTTATTACTTTTACTGGATGCATAAATATGAATAAATATTTTATATATTTAGCATATAATCTTAATTCTTTTATAAATAAAAATAAGATAATATATATTATTAATAAATATGTATATATTTAATTTACAGTATACTTGTGTAATATATATATATTAATATTTTCACATATGACATTTTGTATATTTAATTTATATATTAATAATGCATAATATTTGATGATATAAATTTTGTAAATCCAAAAATTAATTAAATTATTTTAAACATGTAAAATATAAGTCATTCCCAATAATGTGGGAATGAGTAAATCCATGGGGTGGGGAGAAATGGATATTTCTTATTTTTGGGAATACTGATTCTCCAATATCTAATTATACCAATCATAGGCATAAGAATGATATGGGAATTGCGATTCTATTCCTATCTCATTATTGTATATCAATCATGCCGTAATTAATAAGCAAAAGAAAAACATACTCTGGCAGTTCAGCTAAGATTGTAGACCTACTGTCCTCACTTTTAAAGCATGTTAATGCAGAACTATTATACCCATGAAGGTGGGATTTGTAATTTTTCTGACCTATTGATTTGAACTTCCTCTTCAGGTTATTTCAATAATATCCAGGCCACAAAGCTCACCATTGATAAACAGGGATGGGTGCACACTGGAGATCTTGGATACTTTGACGATGAGGGTCAGCTATATGTTGTTGACCGTCTTAAAGAGCTGATCAAGTACAAAGGTTTTCAGGTAATTTACTCTGTGGACAATGGATGAGATTTTTCCCTCCACTATGAAACTTGTCAGTACAACCCAATTCATATATGATCTTTCATTGTTGCTATGTTTATCTGCCTCATTTTAATCATTGATCAGTTTTCATTCCATTTTAGAGACTTTTAAGCAAATGATGTAACTTATTGTGTTACTCATTTGCTGAGATTTTGATTGCACTAATCAGCCTCAATGTTCAAAAAATTGAATCTTGTGTCCTATGATTTAATTTCCAAATTGGACCTAAATACAATTCTGTTTTGTATTCCCGTATAAATATCTTGTCTATCTCCGGGTTTTAAGATAATACCGCTGGATTTTACAATAATACCCCAAAGGACTATGATATCCAGCAGACTTAAATAAGGACATGATAGGGAGTTATTGATGTACCATATGAATTTAGATAATGTTCTGAGATAAACTTGTAATGATGGAAGCACTGTTTAATATGAATTGAAAGATTAAAGCGCTAACAGCATATTCATATGCTGGTTAATGAAGAAGCTCCTGGTCAACATGAATTATATTGAGATTGTACAGGCACAATTATTGTAAGGCCACAACACGCATTATTTGAAGTCCTGGAGTTGATCTTATTGATAGGAGGTACTCTAGGGTGGTTGTGAATGGCAGATAGGATATAACAAGTTCATAGTGAAGACGGGATTATTTTTTGTGTTTTAGTCATCTCACTCTAATTGGCCTTTCCTGTGATTCTCTGTCCTGTAAGCTTGTCCATTCAGCATATTTTGGCTGCTGTCACTTTCTAAGTATACGGCTGCTAGATGTGTGCATTGTGATTTTCGGAAGTAGGAATTCCAAATGTTCAGAGGCAGTGCCACCATGTGCCTGAGTTTTGCATATTCTTACTCGTTGGTTGCATCATAATTTCTGTCTCTTTATTACTGTCCTTTGCTTACTTTGATTTCAGAACAAACTGTGTCTAAGTCAAACAATTAACAAATTCGATACACATTTTTAGCATGGCTAGATCATAGGACTGGACTCTAAAGCACAATTTGTGAGCTAAACCAGATTGACTGCCTCCTGGCTTGCCATCCTGTATGTAAGTCATCGAGTCATGTGCTGGATGGAACAAATCCGGAAAATAGACGTATTTCAGTTAGTCAATACCAAAGTTGAAAGCACGGTGATTATTTGTTATTGTTGATAATGCTTAATTCTCATTATAGGTTGCCCCAGCTGAGCTTGAAGGCCTGCTTGTCTCTCACCCTGAGATATTAGATGCTGTTGTCATCCCGTATGTCATGCTCACAGATTTCTAATAGTCAGTTTTGCAGCAGATTTTTTCTTGTATCATTTGCATAACGCATAAACGTTCTCCTTTCAGGTTCCCCAATGCTGAAGCTGGTGAAGTCCCTATTGCTTATGTTGTCCGCTCCCCAAATAGCTCACTGACAGAAGAAGATGTCAAGAAGTTCCTCGCAGATCAGGTATTGTTTCAGGAACCTTGGATCATTTTCTAAAATTCATACGGCAGACGTGGTCGAAGTTGTATTGTCATAAAGGGCTTTGCTTTAATCAATATTGCCGAGTGCCCTCTTTTATGATCGGAGGGAGCTCTGACGGGAAAGGCCTTATAACCATCTTGGTTCAAATTTCCAAATGGTCTACGTTACTTTGGGCTTCATAACTTCAATCTCTTTTATGTCTGAGCTAACAATGTACCAAATTGATCCTACGTGTTGCAGGTTGCACCATTTAAAAGATTGAGAAGAGTTACATTCATAAACAGTGTCCCAAAATCAGCATCTGGGAAAATCCTCAGGAGAGAACTAATCGACAAGGTCCAATCAAAAATATAATAGTGTATGTTTCTTGCTACTACCCAGTTTGGTTATGCTGCTGGTTGCTTATGAGCATGCAAGTCGTACAATCTACAAACTGGTTGCTAGGGTCTCTTGTCCTGAGCTCAATGATGAAATGTAGTCATATGCTTAAAACTGTTACTTCTTATATGTTGTTTTGTTACTGTATTATATGTAGATTTTCTGAATGTTAGGGGTATTAATTGACGAACGATACCCACTTGGGCTTTGTCCTGTGATGTTGAGTCATTCGATTGCGCAAGCTTGAAGCCGCTATCCCATGTAAAATATTTCATGCTACCCACTTAATAGTCTCTGTGTGTGTGTGTGTCTTTGAATGATTCAATCTCAGTTTGTAAATCTTGTAAGAATTCAAATGATTTTGAGTAATAAAATTACTCAATGTATTTATGTGTAAATGATTTTAAACTCAATCTTACAAGTATTTCCTAGCAATTCCATCCATATGCTGGGTGTGAGGTTGCATTTTGGACACGAATCCTTCAGCAATTTAAAATCTGAAATGATTTTGAATACGAGTATTTGATTCAATGGCATAAACATAGTTAAAATGGCCTACCAGGCTGCAATCGGTTTGCAACGTCAGCAGACATGAAAGCACTGCAAATCCTGAAGGTCCAGTTCGCATGAATCAATGTATCTCTAAAAACATTATCCTGGACTTTGCAAGAAAGAAAATAAAATAGGCAACAAAAATATAAAATGGCTGTGAGTTCCAGCAGTAGCTGCCACCTCTGCTTCTTGCAAAGCACATTCTTAATAATCCACCTCATACACAAATAAATATACGAAAATCAGACATAATAGACTGAAAATCACTTGATAACATTTGTATTCGCACACACAAGTCAAGATAAGTTGGGTTTTTTTATTTTTTTAAATATGTTGAGTGAATCTATAACCTTCTCAAATGTCTTATAATATGTTCAGAAATTTATAGGTTATTTAAAAGCATTTGATAAATTTTTTTGATAAAGTAACTTTTAAACTCTCAAATTAAAATATTTGAAATTTATAAACTTTTTAAAAATAAATTAGCATTTTTTAATTTATTTTAAAATATCTTATAAACTAATTTATTATATATATATATATATATATTAACAATAGTATAAATATATTAAGTAACGTTATTTAATGATATTTAGTTTATTTTTATCATTTTACACCAAAAATTATAATTAACTATAATTATAAATTTTAATAAATCCTACAAGATGATCTTATTAATTATATTCAAACATTTTGTAATCTTATTTTTAAAGTAAGATATATAAACTTATAAGTTCCAAAACTATATTATTAAGTTACATAATTTTATAAGCAATTATAAATAAACTCACCCAAACACCCTCTAAATCGTGTGGATAATGGACAAGGTTTTCTAATCTTGTGTTTTTAAGGGAAGGGTTATGTACATCTACAATAATTTACATTTAGCCAAACAAGGAGGTATTTACTGTTTAGTTAACTCATTTAAAGTATTTTATTTTATATGGTGTTTTTTTAAAAAAACTTTAATATAAAATGAAATATCTTATGTTAAACATAAATTTCAGAAATATTATGACAAAATATGATTATGAAACTTATAAAATATTAACAATGATATTTTCATAATTAATTTGATAAACAACCAAGAATTTGGTTATCATCTTAATATTGAGCCAATAACTTGTAATTTGTTCTTAAAGAACCGTATAAGATTTCAATGTTCTATTTTTGAATTTATAAGTTATTCTAAATATTTTATCAAAATACTCAATATTATCTTATAAGCCCCTAAAACATCTTGTAATATATTTTAAAAAGCTAATCATACACTTTGCCAAACCCCTTCCTAGTCCAATAATTATCAACTGAGAATCAGCAAGATCAAGATGCCTAACACTGTTACATACATCTGAAAATACCTAATAGGAGTGAACAGATATGCAAACAAGAGTGAACGAGAATCCACTGTTATGTGCAGTTACCTAATCATTCATTTATGCACCCGCCAAAAATCCACAGTAGTATATAAATTGTATTGAACCTTTTGAAATAAAGTTAACCATAAAACTCATAAAATTGAGATCAAAATGGTTATTGAGCTTGCAAAATCAGCTTGATTATGCTAAAAATCAAACAAACTTCTTGCTACACATATTTTTGTGATGGCATTGAAGCTTCGATATAATGACTTCTAGTGTCAAGCTTCAGAGTAGGGCTGGGTTTGGACCGAGCTATTGGACTCAACTCGGTCAAAGCTCGACTTCTTATGCTAATCATCTTGAGCCAGTGACTTTTGAGCTTAAAGTGTCATTTCACTTATTCTGCCCATTTAATCAAAATTACCTCTCATTTATTTCACTTATGTTGTTATATATACAATTCTAGTCGAGCTCTGCTCGAGTTCGAGCTTGACGAAGAATTACGAGCTCGAGCTCAAGTTTAAAAAAAGAAAAAGGTACTCCAGGTTGACTCGATTTGATAACATCTCTGTTTAGAGGAAAGATGTGTAACAAATTGAACAAAAAGTTCATGTATTCTGACAAAATTTTTCATTTTTTAAAAATGAAATTTTCTTGCAGTGTCGTACACATAACTGATTTACATCAAACCACACATACAAATACCTCTAACATGTCCATCAACAGTGGTGAACGGCTAATAAAAGGGATTATGATCTTAAACGGCTAACAGAAGGGATTGTTCCGAGGCTCACCATTTATCAAGCTCTAAAGAGAAGGTTAAACAGGACGAACATTATTTAACATGTGATCAGGTCATGGCAGAACTATCTATTACGTTGGAAAGCAAACCCTGGCAAGGAGTACACAGGTATGCACGCAGATAGCGAGAAAAGAGAGAGGGCAATATTATACCTCCATCCTCATACGCGAGCTCCACATATGCAGCTGCAGGTCTCCGTCTCTCTGGCCACTCAAATCAAAATTCTAGCAGCAAAAAGAGGATACGGGACGTGTGTGGAGATTATCAGAGAAATTCTTAAAGACGTTGTCCAAAGTGGCATTCACCTGCATATGCATCTGCACCTCCTTCTGTATATTCCCTCGCCCACGGCCCTAGCTTCTTCTGATCTATCTATGATCACACAAGGGAGAGGAAGCGAGGCTCTGCGCGTGTAAATTGAACGCACATCGGAAGAAAAGAAAAGGTGAAGGATGAAGAAGGTGCAGGTGTAAATGCAGGTAAACGCAACATCTTTGGCTTCCATTCCTTGTCGCTGCTGTTCGTTCTGTGATTTTCGCTCAGCTCCAACCCCAGATTTGCTGTTTCCCGACTAATTGCTCTCATATAGGTAACTTTTCTGCCTGACAGCGGGTTTTGTACATTGTGTAGCATTTAATCACTCGGAGGTGAGTCACCAAAAGTCACTGCTGCATATATCCAAACGCGGTGCAAGGAGAGTGTTTGTTTGCATCTCCAGAGGCCTTTTGATTCTTGAAAATATATCTTTGATTTGACGTAAAATTATATAATTCTCTTTATTTTAAATTCTTTTATTATTTTCATATCCACTCCTTTTAATTAACTATTTTAATTTATATATATATTTTTAAATTTCTTCTCATTTTAATTTTTTTTACGTTTTTTTTAATTTGTTATTATAAATATATTTTATACTTTTGTTTTTAAAGTAATTTTATTTATATTACTTAAAATATTATTATTTTATAATTTATCAATATATTTGCGTGTTACTTTTACTCAAAGTTAAATTATCTAGATTTTTTTTTCATTTCTCATTTTTTTAAAACTTGTTATTTTATTTGTGCTCTCTCTCAAAATTTTTATCTTTTCAAAAATTTTCAAAGTTTCTTTACTTTATGATTTTAAATATTTTTATGCTTTAAAATTTAAATATTTTTTTATTGATTAAAATAAAAATAACTTTATAATATACAAATAATTTTACACACGTATAGAACGTGCAACTTTTCCTAATATATAAAAGGTGAAAGAATACTGTTATTAGTGATTCACATATAAATTTGTACATCTATATTGTTTTATTTAAATATACACATATGCACTAGTAAAATTCACAACCTCGTGTAAAATTATTTATAAATGATAAGGTTATTGTTTTTTAAAAATATAAAATAATATTACTTAAAATTAAAAATATAGAACTTATTTCTAATGAAAAATTGAAAAAAACATACAAATAAAGATAAACTAAAAAAGGAGAAATAAAGGAAAGAGAGAAAAAAAAAAGATATAACTACTTAAATTAGAGATACATATGTAATTTCATATTGTGAGATTGAAACGAGACAAAAGTGTCCTTTTATTTTGTGAAGCCAAAATAAGGTTTTACTCTTCTTCAAAATATAGCATATAGCATATACCTCAGATTGTAGCTTAAATTTGAGCAGCTTGTTATACATGTTTGCTAGGCATCTACTTGCTGGTAATTAAATTATGTTAATAACAATAAGCTATGTTTGGTTCAATTTTTTCCACCCATATTCGTCCTATCAAAATTTGTTTAATTCAAACATATAAATTAACAAAATTTTGAGTTGAACTTGAAATTTAGATTATTTTCTCTTATAGATAAATAGTACATACGTACATACATGTATATATATATACACCCATACGCTCACATTTATAAATATTAATATCTTAAAAACTAACTATTATTTACATCATATAGTTATTATTATTATTAATGAAAAATCAAATAAATTAAAATTTTTATTCTCATCAAAATTTTACTTTTTTTCATCTTTTATAAAATCATCAATGAAACACAGTGAAAGAGGTTGAAGTGAAGAAATAATGTAAGAATTATAAGCATTTGCAAAGAAATAATATTGTACTTCATGAATATTGATTGGAGATGGACCACGACTCCCACTTGCTTATGTCATGTTACGGGGAAGGGGCCAAAACAGACAAGGCGACAGCCTCATATTTTGCCTAGTTTATTACTTTAATGCCAATTCAGGGGAAAGCATGATGTGGTGCCCATTTTTCATCTTATCCGCTACTAATTGAAAAAGGACCACGTGATGCACAACCTCACCATCACGTGGGTTTTTAGTACGGCAACTAGTTAAACGCTGCCACGTTTGCATATCTGTCGGAGCTTCAAATGCCTGTGTCCGGATTCCGCAGGACCTGCCCCCAAGTGCAACAGATTTTGTCATATGTAACACAAAATCTCAAATTATTAATTTGTTGAAGTTTCTTGAAATATAGAAAACTCATGAAATGAAAAATTAAATGAAACATCAAATAAAATAAGAATTACGAATGATAGAAAAAAATAAAATATAAAAATATTTGATATATTTAAAATAAATAAATTCACACTATTAAAAAAATTGATGTTAAATATTTTTATTTTCTTATATATATATATATTTATATTAAATTTGTGTCGCATTTTTATATAAAAAATAAAATTATCAGAAACTAAAGTATTTATGCTATATTGTTTTTTTCATTTTATTTAACATTTCATATAAATTTATTTAATACATTTTTATATTAAAAAAATGCAATTAGTTAAAATTTTACCACATGACAAAATCTATCGCATCCAATGTACCTCACCAGGTGCAGCATTGAGCAGACCATCTGAAAGCCATTATATATATATATAAGGAGGCATCAGTGTTGCAATTGGCTGCCTTCTTTGGCTTTATATATATATATATATATATATATATAGTCATTAAGAAAGTATCAACAAATAGTTTATTCAAATCTTTGGTATATTTCATTCTAATTCAAAAAATATATACATAGATAGGAGTGTATAATTTAAGAAACAAAATAAAAACTACACATCCTAATTTATTCAAAAAATAGAAACTATCCTAATTTATACGGCAAATAAAAACCTTTTACACTACACGGTTATAGTCTATGACCCAATTTACAATTAATACAAGATTAATATTTAGGTATTATCTTTAAGATCTCCCTTCAAGTTGAAGCATGAAATTTCGAAGTTTTGAATGCCCAACTTGCGAATAAGAAAATGAAAGTGATTACAACCTAGTGCTTTACTTGAGATATCTACCAAATGAAACTAATTTGCAAAAATATTGTGTTGCAATGATGCTAGATTGCAAATGTTCACGTCGATTTTAATGTGCTTATGGAAGACCAAATTAGCAGCAATGTATAATGTGTAAAATCTTTGGTTGAGAATGACACACTAAAAGTTCTATATCAACTCACTAGCTGTAATAACAATATAGTGATATTATAATTCTATAGAGGATTGAGAGGTTGTGGGTTGCTTCACAGATTTCCAACAGTTAGAAAAAAGACCAAGAAAAATGCAGTAGCCCTGTAATGGATCCTTGGGTCATGGGACAGCTTTCCAATTTGGCATCACAGTAAGCTTTTATTTGAAAATCACTATTCAAAGGAAAAAGAGGACTTCGACTAGGAGAACTCTTCAAATAACAAAAAAACATATGGCCAGCAATCAAGGTGTGGATGACGAGGTTTCTACAGGAACTGACTAAAAAGCTATATTGCATAAGTGATATTGAGTCAAGAAATACTGTGATAACTGAGCCGCTCAATCAAATGGCGATATTGGCTCGGTTATTTTAATGGTTCACCACAATTCGCTGAAAAACAATACTGTTGGGGAATGGGAAAAGCTATGGTTTGCTACAAGACATCCTAATTTCTTACAAGAGATCGAAGGTATGTTCGCGTTGGCAAAGAGATATCCCCTTAAGAGAGCAAGCTAGTTCCAAGCCAAGAAAATACTTATGGGTACCAAGATCCTTTAAGCAAAAACATGTGGTGAGATAATTCTTAAGCTTTGAAGATGCAAGATATCATTTTCAACAATAACCATGTCATCTATATAGACAAGAAGAGCAATGAAGGATGTGCCTTCAGTTAAAGTACAGAGTAAATTATTTAGAGAATATGTTACATTGGATGTAGTAATTCCAACTTAAATTTAACTTAACAATGTAGCAATTCTGCTGGATAATTTTTAAGGTGGTGTTGTAACTCCACCATACACATAGACCATAAAATAAAAGCAATCATAAAGAGACATAGTATGTTTATGCAGTTTGAGTCCAATCTCTTACATTTGTGAGGTACTCACATAAATCAAGATAATCCATTAATCAAAATAATTATAAGCCAATCAACAAAGTATAAGTCTCATACCTTCCTCACACTCTATTTAAATTAAGAAAACACTTACTTTCAACAAGTTGGTGCACTCTCACACTCTCCATAATTGAAAGGACAAGTTAAAACCACTTTGATCCCAACTTACACCTTGACATGAAGTGTAAAACTCACAACGACTTGCAAAATTCACTAAAAGTTTAGCACATAGGTGCATATGGGTGTGTTTCTTACTTCAAGCTCTCAAATTTCTCAAGACAAGCACACCCTAGCTTTGCCTGACTCTACCATATTTATACTTGAATTTATTTCCAAAAAATCCATGTAGATCAGCTTCAAATTATTTCCAAATTTTCGATTAAGATTATTGCCAAAATTCTGTCTAGTCAGTGTACTGGTGTTTGAGTCATTATCATATGAAATAGTGCTTTTGAAACTCTTTCAAATTATTTTTTCTCAAGACATAATTTTATTTATATTAAGATTCTTAGGACTTGTGGACTAGGTTCTATTGATTTTCACATGGATTTTAAAATTAACCAAAGCCCATCCAACTTTAATTATTAATTTACTTAATAATTAAAGCCCATTTGAATTATTGTTTTTCAATTTAATTAATTTTATTAATTGAATTAAAGACCTATTATGTTTCTAATTAATAATCTCAATTATTAACAAATAAAATGGGCACAAAATAATTCTTTTGTGCCTTATCTCTTTAATTTAATTAATCTAATTAATTAAATTAAAGGCTCATTATGTTTCTAATTAATGATCCCATCACTAACAAATATAATGAGGAATAAATCATTCCAATTTGATTCAATTCAATTACAATCAAATTAAATTCACTATGAAGCTTCTTAAGCCTTATCTATAAGTCTACTTAAATCTTGTAATCACCACTTTGCAAATGCAACAAGCCATTAATTTATTCTTATGTATGTAACTTTTTAGGTTCATCCTTAGTTGGCAATGAACATAACTCAAAGGATATGAGTAACACCTACCATCTTCGACTTCCTATATATTTCAAGATTCTTTGACCTTCAACTTATAAAAATACTTGAATTGTAATTTTGCAATTTTTTTCAAGTTTTTTCAACAATATTTTTGACAATTAATTTGTGTAGCATAAGTGCCAACTCACACTTAAAAGGCCAACATTATCATTGGGATATTTTAAAAGCCATATTTCCTTAATGACATAGAGAACTTTTTAAACCACTGTTGAAGGACCGACTTTAGATCATATAAAGATTTATAAAGTCAACATACATAGTGTCACTTGGTCAAAGGTAGCCTGGGAGAGGGGACATAAAGACTTCTTCATGTATATCATTGTGAAGGAATGCAACATTTACATCTAATTGATGTGTCTCCCACTTTTTAGCAGCAACAAACTCCAACAAGCACCTAATAGTAGTTAATTTCACAACAAATGTGAAAGTTTCAATATAATCCAAACTCTCAAGTTCTGAATACCTTTGAGTTACCAAAGGTGCTTCATAGTGTTTAATTGAATCATCTAACTTGTAATTTATTTTGAATATCCAATGAGAAACAATTGGTTTCTTCCCTAGAAGTAGTGGTACTAAACTTAATGTATAATTTCGCTCTAGAACATAGACTTTTTAGTCATAACCTCATACTATTTTAGGTTTGTGGTGGCCTTAGAAAAGGTTTTAGGCTCACTAATAATGGAGATATAAGCAAGAAAAGTTTGAGGTGATGGAACAAAATGAGAATAAGGTAAGCGACATGACGTAAGTGTACTTGATGAAACTGTGTTGGATGTGGGTTGTGATTACTTATCTTCTCCAGGAAGCTTATACACATAATTATCAAGATGAGAGGGAACACAATGAGCTCTTCGAGGCTTTGATGTGTTAAGAAGAAATTATAGTGAGACTTGTTTGTGATGCTTGTGTATGTGAATCTTTAGGAGAAGACATAACCTCATGGTTTAAATATATGGGAGTAGGTGAGGCAACATCATAACTAGAGAATGAACAACATGCAGAGCAACACCAACACTTGGGACCTTTGGAGAATTGTGAGAATAAAATTGGAATTAGTTTTCATCAAAAATGACATCTTGTGATGTAAAAAACTTCTGTGATTACATGTCATAAACTTTGCAGTCCTTTTGTGCCGTAGGATAACCAATGAAAATACAAGGCTTAGAACAAGGTACAAACTTATCATTTGATCTATCTTCTTTTGCACATAACACAAACAACTAAAATACATAAATGACAATATGACGAGGCTTTGAAAATAACATTTCATGTGGACTCTTACCAAACAATTTAGGTGTAGAAGCATAATTGATCAAGTAAGCTGCAATACAAACACATTCACCCCAAATTTAGATTGGCAAGTTTACTTGAAGTCGAAGAACATGAGCAACATTTAACAACTGTTGGTGTTTGCATTCTACAATTTCGTTTTGTTGTGGTGAATCAATGCAAGATGTTTAATATTAAATACCATTAAAAGAGAAAAAGTTAGACACATGGCCATTAGTAAATTGTAGACCATTATTACTCCTAATTGTTTGACACTTTTATTAAATTGAGTATTAACCATAGCATGAAATTAAATGAAATACTTTTGTGCTCCTGACTTGTGTTTGAGGAGATTAACTCAACTGCATTTTGTGCAATCATCTATAATTGTAAGAAAGTAATGGGCATAGAAATAGATGATGTTTTATAATGTTCCCAAATGTCATAACGAACCAACTTAAGAGGAAAATTATATTTATTATTACTTAAAGGAAAACCATTTTGACTTTGCTTACTCAATAACACACATCACAACATTTATTTAAATATTTAAAAGATAAATTAGATAACTCAAGAATTAATAGCAATCGATTAATTGAAACATGACCTAATCACTAGTGCCATATGATAGATCAGGAATGTGGACAAAATTCTTATATAAAAAGTAAAATTATACGAAGATGAATAAATTTAGATTAAAATGAATTTTGTGAGTTCTATTTTTTAAATTTAATTCTATAGTTCTTCCTTTAACTTTGGGATTTCAAAGGTTTTGATAATCTTTTAAAAAAGCTAGTTGACTTGATCTTCTTTCAAGTTGACTTAGGCACCAAAAAACATTGATTGTGGAGTTTGATGCCACGCACATGGATTAAATGTCAAGTTTAGAGAAGTACAACCATGAACACCTTAAATCTCGTTAAGAACACTGTGGAACTTCTTAAAGAATACAATTTGGAATTTAGAATAATTTCCAAGAAAGACTGGTATTTGATCTTCTTTGAAACTTACCAGATCTTGAACTAATATTGATCTCATAGTTTAGCATTATGACTTTAGATCAAAAACAAAGTTTCAAAACTTTTACGAAGAACGTCTTGAGTTTGATAACAAATGTAGTTAATCTTCTTTGCATGCCATAGAGAATTTGGAGGGAGTCCTCTTGATTTCAATGCTTCTGAGTCATCAATTGTGTCCTTCCACTGTGGAATTTTGCTCTTATTTTTAAATGTAGAAAAAATAGTGTGGCTATATTAATTTATTGAGGTGATACAATCCCATCGGTCGTCAAATTTTAAAGCTTATCAAAGAAACCTACCGATAAATTTAATTTTGATAGAGTCCTTATCTTCTATACATCTAATATAATTTCGTCATTTGTCATCAGATTGATTAAAATATGAATTACTATTATTTAATTAATACTTTGCAGCATATTTTTCACATGATTGGACACATATTTTGTCTGTCCACAATTAAGAAAGGGAAGTAGCTGACACAAATGGTGATTGGATTCCACTGAAGTAATATAAACCGACACGTAATTCACCCTTTCCAATTATTTTCTTTATAAACCGACACGTAATTCACCCTTTCCAATTATTTTCTTTGATTTGAGATCCTGTAAGATGCAAGAAGTTGACAAACCATGGAAGAGCATTGGACAATCAACTAATTGAAAGAAGATTATATCTAAAAGAAGGTGTATGAAGAACATGATCAAAAATCTTATTTAATAATTTAATTTGACCCATAGAATGCACATGAACAAATGTCCCATTGGGTAATTTAACCGGCAAGGAGTAAGAGGTAGATTTCAAACTGAGAGAAAGCAGATGCACCACATGCAAGATGTTCTGAAGCAACACTGTCTAAAATCCAAGTTGAAGTATTTCGAGACTGAATCACCTTACCAACGAAATTTGCTACATTCTAACCAGCATATGGCAATAAGGACATTAGTTGTTCACATTGTTCTTTCGTGAGACTGAAACTTTTATCCGAAGTTTGAATTGAACCTGCAGTTGGGTTATTGGATGAACTAGATTCTCTCTTTCCTATTGAAGTTTTTGCTTTGCTTTGCCTTGCCTTGCCTTCCTAGAGGAAATCCGCCAAGCATAAACAACTGTCTCTCGTGTGCCCAAGTTTATCACAATACGTGCATTTTGATTTGTTTGTTCCTCCTTGTTGATTTCCTTTTGGCTACTCTCTTGTAAATTCCCTTGCCTAATTGTTGGAAGACATGACAACAAAGACTGCACGACCACTTGAAGAGAACAGTGTAGAATGGGAAAACAAACACAGGCAATGAATTCGTTCTATGGTCATATCGTCAGGATCTTGGTGTATTGCAATCATCATGGATCAGGCCCATTAACACCATAAGCCCACAATTGTTGGACATAGTTTTAAGCCCTTGATTCTGTGAAGTTGCTATTTTAGCTGTCAAATTGAAACACGGAAGCTCCCATCTCCCCTCCAATCATCACCGTAGGATCTTATCTGACGCCCTTCATTCGTCGCCACGCGTCCCTTGTCCCTCTTACCTGAGCCTATATATTTGGTGTTCGCCCCCGACCAACTCGGGGACGCTTGTTCAAGATCTGAGCCTGCTGCGCGAACATTTCTCGAGATAAAGGGCAAGCGACGAACCCTAGATCAGCCTCTTCATACGATATACCCTTTGTTTTCAAGGTAAGGTTTGCGTATTCTCTGTTTCTTACGTTCGGCTTTGGCTTTGCCTTTTGCTTTGTGTTTTCTGTGTTTGGGCCTTGCGGATTGACTGGTGTTCGATAGATGGTGTCCGATGCGAGTAAGAAGAAGGCGGCTCAGAAGAAGGCTGCGGCTGCCGCCAAGAGAGGAAACAAGGCTGCGGCGGCGGCCGCCTCATCTAAGGCTGCTGCGGTGGCAAATGGTACCAAGGCCGATGGTTTGGCCAGTAAAGTAGGGGATCTCCAGATATCTGATCGGACATGCACCGGAGTTCTCTGCTCTCATCCTTTGTCTAGGGATATTCGGGTGAGCAAGTCGTTCCATTCTTTTAGTGTTCTGTTGTTTACCAAAATTGATTTCCAAAATACATGATCTTCGGCAAATCTGCATCGCAGCCTTCTGTTAAAAGGAGATAAGATTACGTTTTTTGGTCAAATTTGGTATTACGCTCGTTAAACTGTGTGGTCAAATTATTAAAACCTTTTTATATGAATTATTCTTATTTGACAATCCTTGTTCGCCTTTATATGTTTCTATTAAGTTTAGATGCTTTCATATGCCAACTGGTGAGATGCATATCGAACATGTCAACAGTGAATGAGTACTTGCTTTCTTTATCTAATTTATATACAATATATGTGGCTTGTCCGTTGGTTTTAAAATCTTTCATGGATAAGTGGCTCATGCTTAGTTTATTGTTGCTAGCTTGGTGCACCTAGCTGAGCGCCTGGTGTGTCCAATAACTTCAACGTTGTTTGGGACGCCCTGTAGTAGGTAATAATGTGTATAAACTGTCTTTTTGTCTGTGAAACTGTAGTACCTAATTCTACGCTTGTATTTTAATAGTTATCATCTTTATAAAGAATAATTTAATCAATCGTGATCTATTTTTCCCACAGATAGAGTCTCTTTCACTCACTTTTCATGGCCATGATCTAATAGTTGACACTGAATTGGAACTCAATTATGGAAGGTAAGTGAGATTCGTTGGCGCTATGTTTTTCATGTAATATGTGCACAATGCTTGATTCCATATCATTGCAGACGTTATGGTTTGCTTGGGTTGAATGGCTGTGGGAAGTCTACTCTTCTTACAGCCATAGGTTGCCGGGAGCTTCCAATTCCAGAACACATGGACATTTATCACCTTACAAGGGAGATTGAAGCTTCTGACGTGTCTGCACTCAATGCTGTCATAAGTTGTGATGAGGAGAGGCTGAAATTGGAAAAAGAAGCTGAAGCAATGGCTGGACAGGTATATGGATTTATGTTTAAATAGCATTTTGGTGCCTTGTAGCACTGAGCATCTAACGAAGTACTTCTGTTTTTCATATTATAGGAGGATGGTGGTGGAGAACAACTTGATCGCATTTATGAACGCTTGGAAGCAATAGATGCATCAATTGCTGAGAAACGAGCTGCTGAGATCTTATTCGGTCTTGGATTTACCAAGAAAATGCAAGAAAAGAAAACACGGGACTTTTCTGGTGGCTGGAGGATGAGGATTGCTCTAGCAAGAGCTCTTTTCATGAACCCAACTGTATTGTTGCTTGATGAACCAACAAATCATCTTGGTAAAGTTTAGATGCTGTTTTTTCTATCCTCTTTATGAATCGTAATCTGTGATGTTCCATTGGAAATCCACAATTGATTTGGCTATGTTTGTTTTCAAATTTTGGTCCCTAAAAACACTCTCAATCATTATAGTTTTAAAGTTTGATCTTTTTCTCTCTCTTACTTTTATACAAATTTCAAAACAAAAACACTTTAAAATGCACACCAAATATTTTTTTTAGTGTGCTTTTTTTTTTATAAATACATTAGTTATACTAAACTTAATGTTGTTCACTGCATCCAATTACAGACTTGGAAGCTTGTGTTTGGTTAGAGGAGACATTGAAAAGGTTTGATCGAATACTTGTGGTGGTTTCACATTCCCAGGATTTTCTGAATGGAGTCTGCACCAACATTATCCATATGCAAAATCAGAAGTTAAAGCTGTACACTGGTAATTATGACCAATATGTTCAAACCCGTTCTGAACTTGAAGAGAACCAAATGAAACAGTACAAGTGGGAGCAGGAGCAGATTGCGTCAATGAAGGAATACATTGCACGCTTTGGACATGGCTCAGCTAAACTAGCTCGTCAGGCCCAGAGTAAGGAAAAAACTTTGGCAAAGATGGAGCGTGGTGGGCTTACAGAGAAGGTGGTCAAAGATAAGGTTCTGGTTTTCCGATTTCATGATGTGGGAAAGCTCCCCCCTCCTGTTCTTCAGTTTGTGGAAGTGACATTTGGCTACACTCCTGATAATCTTATCTACAAGAACCTTGATTTTGGTGTAGACCTTGATTCAAGGGTTGCCTTGGTGGGGCCTAATGGTGCTGGGAAGAGTACCCTGCTGAAGCTGATGACGGGGGATTTGGTTCCTCTCGATGGCATGGTTCGGCGTCACAACCACTTGAGGATTGCACAATTCCATCAGCATTTAACTGAGAAACTTGACCTGGAATTGTCTGCTTTGCAGTTTATGCGGAAAGAGTACCCAGGAAATGAGGAAGAGAAGATGAGGGCTGCGGTGGGAAAGTTTGGGCTTACTGGCAAAGCTCAAGTGATGCCCATGGAAAACTTGTCAGATGGGCAGAAAAGTCGTGTGATCTTTGCATGGCTAGCTTGGAGGCAGCCACAGATGTTACTATTGGATGAACCAACTAACCATCTGGATATTGAGACAATCGATTCCCTTGCGGAGGCATTGAATGAATGGGATGGTGGCATGGTTCTTGTAAGCCATGATTTTAGGCTCATAAACCAGGTGGCCCATGAGATTTGGGTGTGTGAGAATCAGGCTGTGAGCCGGTGGAATGGTGACATCATGGACTTCAAGCAGCACTTGAGGGCTATGGCTGGTTTGTCTGACTGAGCCAGCCAACAACAGCAGCATGGAGGCAGATAAGTGTTCCTGGCTGTGGCTTCGATGCACGGGACCATTAGATCAAATATTCTACTCTGTGGGTATGGTTAACGTTGAGATGAAATTACTCTTAATAGTAATTAGCGTGATCCTGCTGCTTTAGCGACCCCGGTAGAGTAGTGGAAGCAATGCTGATGACTAGAGTTGCAGCTTTTATGTGACGTTGCCATATGCTTACCTTACCCACCACCCCTTTGACACAGCCAGGGGCTGAGTGGCTGCCTATCATGGGAGTTAGTGTCGGTTTGCTGTCATATCTTATATAATCTGCGTGCGGTAGTCGGTATTGTTACGGTTATGGAACCATTATCTCTATCAGGTAGTATAATCTAAATAAGCAAATGTCATTTGGACTTTAGAGGATTAATACTATGTACGTTTTCGGTGTATCTACTTGTATCTTTGCTAAAGATCATCTATTCAGGTTGTGGCGTTACATAATCCTGGTTTGACTGGAAAAGCCCCGCTATAATTTATCTGGTATAAGAGGGGTGGATCTTGAGGAAGTAGGGAGGTGATTGATGTTTTCCTTATAAGCAGTCTGGAGTCTGGTACAAATAACACAAATGGTTACTGAAAACGCGCGCTAACAAGAAGTGCTGCCAGTCTCCACAGGGTTTATGAAATACACCCCACGCCCGTACTAAAATTTGTAATTTTAGAAATTAATAATTTATTTCTCAAACTATTTTTTCATCATTTGAAAATCATCAGTTTGCAGTTTTATAATTTTATACCAAATCTTTTATCATAAAGCATTTTATTAATCTTTAACCAATAAAAAGTCATTTGATTAATAACCCGTGTACCATATAACCTCTCATATCTTAAAGGGGACCTCCATGGTTACAAGAGTACCTTCTTAACGATGATACTACAATGTGAAATGAGAACAATATACTCCTTACCCAACCCATGCCACACACGTTCCTCGTCTATGTAGGCCTCCCAAACCGATTAGAAATTTCTGGCACAGCAGTCAGCATCAGCAGTGAAAACATAAATCAAGCCACGACAGTGTAAAATGCCATGAAATCATTCTCCAAAACAGAACACAATAAATAACCAATCTAATTGCATTCATTAGAAACATTAAATGAACTAAATATCACAAGTTCCTGATAGTTCCATTGTTCATTTTGGTTTGTTGGCCTTTCGATTACTACGCCGGAACAAACAACAAAGGGATGGGGTCCTAATACGTAACTGTAGCAAAATAAAAACAAGAGCACGATAACCAACAGCCATGAGAAACAGTATTAGTAAATTTTCCCACTTGGAGTTGCTGTCAGCTGATATATCATAGACGTTCCGAAGGGCCTGGTAACCTGATAGGGACCTTACCTGCCCAACAGCAAAGGAATTTCCTATGTACTCATTCTCCAAGAGCCCCTGAAGCAAAAGTGAGAACTTGTTCAGACTTTAGAGTAGGGGGCAATATTTTTTCATATAAAAAAAAGGCACTTCACAGTCATTGGATATGAATGAGTACTTTTACTTTTTCACGTCCAGTGAATACAAGAATTCTGTGGAAATAGATATGCCTTGACGCAGTGCTTTCTAGACTGGCTCTAAGATCTAAATTGAATTGGAAATACTTCCATTCAAATTGGAATAGAATTAAAAATGATATTAGCTTTTACATAGAGATAGCAATGGATCAAGTTGATGGATTGATAGGTCGAGTTGAGACACGAATATTACATAGAAACCACAACCTAACCCCAACCCGTTTACTTTAGCAAGTCAATTTTTTTTTGACTAAACCCCAATCGCTAATTTTATAGGTCACCTGAACCTAACTCGCCAACTTGTGACAAGAAAAAATTATTTTGACCAGCATAAAGTGAAAAATAAGTTTTTACAAACTGTAATTTTTCTTTTAGTTTTAATACTATTATTTAAAAGAGTAATCTAAATACACTCAAAATTTGAAAGCTATGTTTGTTTTGCAATTATGCACTCTTCAAAAACATACACAAAATTATTACTCTTATTTTTTTTATCTATTTTACTTCTACACAATTTACAAGACAAAAACACCTAAAAACACACACCATAATGACAAAACAAAGTCGAAGTTTTCTACTTTTTTGTTATTTTAAATTTTATTGGATTAAACTTTAGCAAAACATATATAATCATGCAAATGAAAAAAAAAGGAAGAAAGGAAAGGAATAAAGCAATCTAAATAGAGTCATCAAAATTGTCTAGGTGAGTTTAATGCCCAAAAAAAAAATGAACTTGAGAATGTAGACATAGGTTTGAGTTTTCACATATTTACTATTTTAGCAATTAACTTTATTTAATTAGTCTTCTAATTTATATAGTTAATAATTTAAGAAGATTACAAAATAAAAAATAGTATATAAAATATTTATTAAATTATTTTTAATATACAAACAGGTTTGCGGGTAAACAGGTTTGCAGGTTAACTCATCAAGTAACCTAAAATTGACTCATTTTTCTTTCTAAGTTAACAAGTTCGACACAATTTCAACCCACACATGCGAAGTTTAACCCAAATCCATGAATTCTGTGTTAGGTTTGGGTTGTGTCAGAAATTGTCATTCTTAATTTCACTGCATGAATTACAATCTAACAATCTACAGGTGTGGTTTCTAATATAGAATCAACTTGCCTGGATAGAGTAAGTATGGAAAGTAACGTAGGACACAGGATACATCCATACTGGCCTAGGCAAATCACTTCGAATCCTAAAATACCCAGCTGAAAGCATCATTACCATCTGAAAGACAACATTCATGTGAGTTAGACTGAAGGCACAAAATCACATTGGAGAAAGCCAAAACAAAGGAAATTCCATGAAAAATGATACTGAGGAAGCATAATAGAGCTGGAGATTCTGTAGAAGCATTGAGACCACTGCTGTAAAATCCTTGTAAAACAAACACTGGCCAAGGCAAACATGGGAAAAATGGAAAAGTGTGCTCCCTAATTTGTAGTTTAATTCATCTGCGAGTAGGATGGAACTTACATGTGTGGTTACCAATATTATGGTACTCCAGAAGATATTTTGGCAAATGGCAGCAACAAGCAGCACTAGTCCTTCGTTAACTAGAAGGCACATAAAGAAATTCAGCGTGAAGTACATCAACAAGCTGAACTCATCTCGCAGCCCAACAAGGAAATAGAAGACCAAACTTGATGCAATGGACAGGAGAAACAAGAATGGAATACTGGAGAAAAGTTGCCCAATTAAAAAGACCAATGTCCCCGAATGCTGGTGTGCTTCTTCATGGGTGTATATCTGCATTTAGAAGTGTACCTTGAAGAATTATAACTAACCAAGATAATCCCAAATTGAGGCTGTACCACTACTTGGAGAAATACTACACTCATTTTTCTCATAAAATCACTATTTTTTTCCTCCAAAAATGACATAATAAAATGCAGATTCTCAAAAAACAAAAGTTAATGAACTGTAGCATAAATGGATTCTGCCTTGCATGGCTTGCATTTAGTACGAAGAGTGGAAGATCCAATAGCAACTTCATGTCACGACAGATACATAAAGCAAATGATGTCAAAAATATATCCAAGATACTAAACTTTACCAGCACACAATTTGCCATCATATCCTTTTTGGGAATCAAATAAACAATATTCACTTCAGTGTAACTATACCTCAATTTCTATCAGTCATATTATCGGAAAAAGTACTTTTAAGTGTACACAACCCAAGTATTACAATTCATCCAGTCCCACTCACCAAGATACAAGCAGTACTATAGTCACCAACTTAATTATACTAAAGTTTCACCAATATAGAAAAATCACTACAATAATCTTTTAGCACTCCAAAACACTAACTAAAATATATAAGTTTGCAACAAAATATTTACAGGAATACGGTAAACAGATCTTCATTACCTTGAGTTCCATAAAGTGTGCAGGAGCACCAGCAATACTTAGAAGTGAAGCAAATGAAACAAAAACATATACGGCTCCAACTCTTGTCTGCAATAAAGGAAAAAAAAGCCAGAGAGAAATAAGAGTGTTTCAGGTATGCCATCTGTCATTTTAAAAGAAATATTTTATGGTACTTTGGAGCGGAAATGGAGGTGAATTATGTTATAAAAATAATAAAGATTACACGCGCTAACAACAGATTAAGGGAATTATTAACATCAGTGCAGGCTTAAATGAATTTTACAATGATAAGCAGGTGAAGCTATTTAAGAATTAGATATAAGAATTGTTTTGAATCATTCCAGAGGAAAGAATGTTCACTCAGTGCACAGCAGTCTGTGAAAGAGTCAAATGACATTCTTGATAAATAAACCTTTCGACATTAAAATCAACAAAAAAAATTTTTTAGGAAGCACTGAAATTATGTAATGTTAAGCTCAAAGAAAGCTAATGCAAGCAAAGAGTCCACATTGCATAGGAAAAAAATGGTTATTTCAGATCTCAGCATGAGACAAATAATACACAGCTTCAAAAAACCCTACATGTATCATATTTCCTATGAGGAACCATCATAACTAATGTTGATACAGTTTTTTCCTTTTACAAAACTAAACTACTGTCTGGCAGCTCGAAACAGCTAAAAGAAAAATTAGAAAAGAACACTTGAGTTCAGTAGCAATTAGGGGTGATTTCCTCATACCTAACCTGTTACAAATTCCACGAAAGAGGTGCTCAATTTAAAGTCTAAATTAGTATCATAGAACATAGCACCTGAATAAATGAATCTCGAGGCCACAAAAGTTTCCTCGGAGTTCAAGTTCCATGAGGTGATATGCTTAATAAACTAAAGCACCATGGCAATAGTTTAACAATAAAACGGGGTTTCAGTGTAAGAAAGAAAGTCCCATAATTTTAAAATTCACCATAGCGCAGAAAGAAAAGGACTAAAGTTAAACTAGACATCAGATTGAACATTTAAATAAGGATGGAATAACAACTGAGACTACCTGCTGTTATTGATATAACTTACCCCAATCGACGACAATGAATGCCCCAAACCAGTGAATATAGTCCCTATACATAGTGCTAGGAACATGTAAAGAATTAGCCGCAGCCAATAGTATTTCCACTCTCTTGACATAATCAACAATGATCTCCAAGTCAACACTGCAATTTTGGAAGCACAGTTTGCCTTGCCTTTGCCTTTTAAAGATGAACCTTCCTGTACCATAATGAAACAACAATTAGTAAAACAAGTACAAGGATCAAAATTTGCAGCAGCATCTACAAGATGAATGGCAGCTAAAGGTCTCGATAATTATACTGTATATATCAAATATTTAATACTTGTGATAAATGTTTCTGTGAATGATAAAGTTACTCAGGTTAAGCAGCATTCTAGTGAAATTTCCACATATTGTTAATGAAAGAATATAGATCTATAAATATCCAGGAATTTTTTCCTTGAATCAACATTGTACACGGAAATCCAAATGACAAAAAAAATGCCAGCCTTACAAGTAAACACACATATGATTCACAATAAATTAACAGAGACTGAAATCTGCAATGCCTTTGGATTCCTATTGTTTCATTTCTTTTGCTCCTTTTGTGTTTATTGGCAAGGAGATGAAAACAGGAAGAAGTCCCCTGTCCTAGAGGGGCATATATGAACTGGGAAATTATAACATTTTAGCAGCATGATTGGTTAGAGCAACAATGTTCTTCATTCTCGTTCAATGATTGGAAGAATTAGGCAATATATTATTAATAAAAAACCCATCTCAATTTATAATAAGAGATTGGGGTTAGGAATTGAAGGGCCAGTTTATATAAAATTGAAAACAAATAATACCTAATACAATAAATAAGAAAACTAAATATAAGAATATATCATAATTAAATATTACCGCTAACACGGTGCTTCAACTGGAACATGGTAACTAATCCAAATATCATTTCTAACAGTCCCCCAAGTTAAATGCAATAAACACAAACAAGTTGTTAGGAGGCCAACATATAAATCATGTTCATCAAGTGAAACCACAAGTGTAATAGCAGACATAAGGTCGTATATGGTAGATTCTGATTGTCGCCACTGGTTTCATTGTTTGCCAAGGTACAAGCTTGACAATCAAAAGTCGACATTCTCAACAGTGTCATTGGTGAGAGACAACTTTGAAACTTATATAAATCAAGGCCATAGGCTACCCTTGCTTTTTAAACAAGACATGTGTCATTTGTAACAACTATTATAGGCATGATAACGGTTGATACCAACAGAGACAAAAATCATGCTTCATTGAACAACAGGCATGCAAAAAATAATCCTAGATACCCATGAAAATAAATAGCCAACCAACATCCATGAGCTAGAAGTGACACATAACTTGTGTAAATAGCTTGTCAGCATAAAAAGGACAACTGGAGACTAGACTCATAAATCAATATGGACTCAAATTAAACCAAGCAATGCCCTAAAGTATCAAACCACCAGCAATTGTTAATAGAACCTCATAAAAATCGTAGAGACCACAATAATAATCCCACACTGTCACAGCAACATGGCTTCGGCAGCGGCAACTGCAACTGCGGCTAGTTTGTTTGGGAACATATTAGGGTTATGGGTATTTCTTTTTTTTTTTTTTTCCTTTTTTTTGGAAGAATTATGTAAAGGAAGAATAATACCCACTTTGGTACCATGGTTAGAAGAATTAATCCATGTATTATTAATGAAAACCCTGTCTCATTTTATAATATGATATTAGGTTAGGAATTACAAAAGTAACAAGAATAACTTTAATGTTAACATATTTCTACTTTTATTAGATTGAAAGCAAGTAATAATACATGGAAATATCATAATCAAATAATACTTCTAACAACTCTGCCATCAATTAGTGGTATTTATTGGAAGGGAAAAATAATACATAAGAAAATCACGAATGATTATGAATAAATAAATTTCTTTTTTACTGGTAAAGTAAATAAAATCAACACAATAAATAATATAGAAAAGCTTTAACCATGACAGGAAAAAAGGGAAAAAAAGGAATATATTGAAGTTCAATACAAGCATTACAAAGCATCAAGTTCAGCATTAATAATGACTCCACCTTCTCAGTGAGTTTCAAAATCATATTCTCAACGGCAGCTGCATCTGCAGATGATTTATACGTAGCTTCAAGAGTGCGAATGGCTACAGCTGTGTCCATATTAACCGATGAAAACTCCCCATGGTCATCCTGTCATAATATCTACTGATGAGTACAGGTGCCACCAAAGACTGGCGTTAAAAAAAAATTCTTGCATAATCTTCAACAAGAACTTAACACCTATGGGCATAAGAAGATGCTAAAATTTCATTACTCAGAAGAATTTACAGTGGCAAAGGCAACTGCTAATATTAGCATTAATTAGCTACATCCATAATCGACAGCACAATTTCATGAGATGGTTTATTCAACTATAAGGTCAGCTGTGTAGCAAAAATTACAAGGTAATACCTGCCAGTTTTTGCACATTGCAATGATCCTATCAAAGTCTGTGTTTATTGCTCTCAGAAAGTGATCAGAAGGGCTTTGCATGATTGGGCAAGGAAAGCCAGCATTCGAAAAATGCTACATAAGAAACAATTAAGAATAAGTATTTCTTCATTTACAGATAAAGAGAAAACAAATGAATTAATTTCTAGCATTAAGAAAAGCTGAATATATTTTTCTAGCATTAAGAAAAGTCAATATATTTTTCTAACATTAAGAAAAGTCAATATATTTTCCAACTATATTTTATGTTAATTTCACCAGGATCTTACTAACCATCAAGAAGAATGCAGGTGATTTGAAATTTACTTTGCTTTTTTGGCAGTGACATGGCAAACAACATGCTTAAAGAAGATAAAAATTTGTGTGCAAGGTAATCATGACTCCTCCAGTCTGAAAAAGACAGCAAATTTTAGAAAAATTATACAACTTTAGCAGATTCATATCTTCAGATATATTACCTGCAAACATGCAAGTGTTTCCCCAAAGAACAACGTGTTTCCATTTGAAAGAAGACAAATTCTATCAAAAAGGCCAAACACTTCTGTGCTACTCTGGTAGATAGTGAAGATTAGGGTGCACCCTGTGCTTGCAAGCTTCTTAAGGGTGACCATCATTAGAAGTGCAGATACGCTGAACATGAAAATAAGCTTATTAAAAATAGGTAGTAGACTAGATAAGTTTTTCTAGATGAATATAGAACAAGATGGTGCAGGCACTTATGAAAGACATTGTACCAAGTATAGGTTGTTATAATCCCTATTCATGTTAGGTTTGACTGGACGGGTGAGTAGAAGAAAAAATAAGAAACTATTTTCCATTACACATATTCCACTATAAAAAATTGCACTCTAATGCTATTACACTCAAAGCAGCTACAGAATAAATAAAATGCACAAGAATCATAACAGGCATCTCCACAACAGGAAGAAATAATCACTTGTTAAAGACTATAAGGCCTTTCTGTTATCACTTTGGAAAAAGTGTCAATGTTTTAATTCTCTAAGCTCCAGTTTGATCGAAGCAAAATTCACGACAGTACTACTGAGATAAATAAGAAGATTTAATTGCCTAGTTGCTTCAACATTCTAGCAGATCTAAGATTCAGTTATTCCACATATTACCACAGCCATTAGTTAGCCAACATTGCACAAATTTAATTAACAAAAGTGTTGTAGTATGCAGGGAAAGTATAAGGGATAGTACAACTATGTCACCAAATGTCGCAAATGTAGGCCATAAAATTTTCTCAGTCAACCAAAAAAAATGGAAACAGATGAAGGAACAGACAGGGCATTCATCTAGGGTATATAAAGATTGGCGAAGATATTGAAGAAAGAATATTGTATTTAGCAACTAAGTCCTTTCCCTTTTTGCTTCATCAGACATGCACTATAACACAAGGCTCATAATGACAGACCCCACAGTAGCTTTATGAATATATTTTGAAAAGGACCTGTCAAGATGATAGAGAGGCTCATCAATAAATAAGATATGTGGTCTCATCACAAGCTCCCGAGCAATAGCGACCCGCCTTCTCTCACCACCAGGAAGACCCTTCAGATAACAGTGGCCACCTATTAGCTTATTTGCGTAGTCCCCCAATGACATAGCAAAAATGGCATCCTCTACTGCACTCCTCTTTTGAAAAAGGAAGCCTGGAAGCTGAAGCAATGCTGCGTAGTAAAGGTACTCACGCACAGTCAAGGAACCAATAAGTGTGGTTTCTCTGTCCACATATCCCTAACACGAGGGCATCACAACACTCAAATCAAACCTTTGAAAATATCATACGAACATAAAATTACAAAGAAAGTGTTATCCATGACTCTCTAGAAATGTTACATTGCAGCAGCTACTCTGCCCATAGACCACGCAAAAAATTGCGATTTCTGACATAACACATTACATTTTTCAATCTTCACTAGCTTAATTATTAGCCATAGTAAATCCATGGCCTATCCTTTCAATTGTCTAGGAGAATTCTTGCATTTAGTGGAGATTAGAACGAGCATCTTCACGTATTAGTTTTATGATGCCATGTCAACAGAAACATCAAACTAACAAAACAGTTTTGAAACAACAAGATATTTACCAAAGAATAAACTAACCTACAAAAAGTATTGTTTTTGTATTCTCATTTAAATTATTCAGTCATTTTAAACCATTTTGAGAAGTTCAAAAGCTTCACTTAACTTCTTAACCTAGTCAACTTTCTCTAGAATAGATTGTTACAACATAAAAGTTTAAAGAATAAGTAAGGATCTTCCACATTCCAAAGTCAAAGATTTATTACAATAATTGGATACCATCAATCATTTGACCCATAAGATAAAGCACAACAGTTGATAGGCCATTGACTGCACATTTGCAAATTTTTCTACAAGAAGAAAATCAAAAGTGAATCATGATGTCTGCAAAATTTTATAATGTAAACATTTTTTTATGTATACACGCCAGAAACAGAAAACCCTGATAATGGATTTCAGCGTTTTACCTTTAATAATTAGATAATGCCATTTTTAAATGCTGAACATGACTCTTTGAAAGAGTACGGGGAAAATAAAGAACTGTACTTTTCAAATTGTCCCAACTTTGCCTTTTGGCTAGGGTATTGTATATTTCAATATATTCACAAGATGAGTCCGTACAATTTCAGTAAAATTATCAAATTTATAATCTTGCCTAAGATTCAGTTTGAAACATACACATGTATTCTCTTTGCTGATTGGCATGTTTAGTTCTTTTTAAGCTCCCAAAAAACGCATTGCAAAAACACAACCACAATGTACAACACTCTAAAATATATTTCTCTTTTTTCTAAATACATAGATACACACATATATATACACATCAATATTCAAAATTTAATCATCACGTCTACTCAAAATCAAATTATTAGCCATGCACACTCACACACTCATATACATAAATACATACATCCTAAAATCTAATGATTCCCTTATATAAAATCACATCTTCTGATCATTATATAGTTTAGTATATATAAATTTACACAAAATTTCAATAAAAAAACATAATTTAACATTCACAGTAATTTTTATCCCAATAAAATAACATATGCACAATTCAATATTTCTCTGTTTTAAATAAAACAGCCAACCCGCAGGAAAACAATGAACCTTCATATACGACTACCAAACATAGCCATTTCAGGCAGCAACATAAGAAAAGAATAAAATCAAACTTTTATAAACAAATACATAGTCCAACAAGTAATCACTAAATCATTGTAGAACACATTAGTATTAGTTCAGATCTAACAAGTGGTACGAACAGGAACTTACATATGTTCCATATGGCATGCATGATTTTACACCATTAACAAACACCTCGCCATATACTCTAGCTGAATCAGGCAATCTTCCTGAATTAGAAGAAACAAGAACTATTGAGATTTATTCATAGAAATAAATCCATATGTTATTGTAACTAGGCTAAGACTGATAAAAATAACCAAAAGAAAACAACCTGCAAGAGCTCTTAGCAGCGTTGATTTCCCCGACTTGGCAGGACCCATAATTACTGTCATTGTTCCAGGTAATGCATAGCCATTGGAACTCTTGACAACCTTGTCAGAGTACTTTCTTTTTCCCTTTATAGTGACTGTCAAATCCTTCCACACAATTGAGGCCCCTGCAATCTTTCTTGCCACAACTACACCCTCGGGTAAAGGAGGTGATGGCAGCGAACCACTATTGAGCTTCGAAAGAGATGGGGAGCCTGGAGTAGTAGCTGCATTAATGGAATCAGCTCGTCCTTCCTCCACCCTGACTTCAACATCTGTATCATCCCAGTCTGGTGAGTCCTCAAACGAGATAGGTTGCCTGAGAGCGCCAGGTTTTCTTAAGTAGAAGAAATTGCTTGAAGGGACTCTACTTGCTGGGCTACTTGCTGAAGATGATGAGGACCTATAATGATCCGATTGTGACTGTATTTCCTCCATGTTTGCAATCCTATATGCTTCTAAAATTCTTCTTTTCACATTCACAAGCCAAGCATAGTCAAATTAACACATCTTCAGTAACCTTTCCTCCAATCTTTAGCAAGACTAGTTAGCTGAATCTGCCGTAGAATACAATTAGAGTCAATAAGCACATAAAAGAAAGATATTTACAGCAGTCTGAGTAACAAAATTCCATGTCAAAAGTAACGCATAATAAACATTTAGAAAATGATCTTTGAGAGAAGAATGATTCAAATAAAATATTTAATGCTCTGCTTGCTTACCACAAGGTCCGACCACTTGTATAACCAAAACACAAGAAATCAACAACTTTCACTTCAGAAAAAAGTTCCTCCAAAACAGTTCTTGCGTCAAATAAGTGTTCCAATAACATGTAACACATTTTTTCTTTTTCTATGAGTAATTTTAATAAAGCTCAGCCTTTTCTTTTTGATAAATCTATACCAAAGTATAAATTTCCAAACATTTCAGAACTCTGCCCAACAACCCAAATGCTCCAAGAAATTTCACACAGAGACACATACACACCCTGCCCCACAAATTAAAACTTAAACAACATTATACGATACAAAAATATTTAACGCACAAAACCTAGAGCACCAGCACTTCTAAAATACCTCAAATACTCTTCCTTTTAAGCTGATAAACCTGGGAGAGACGGTGGAAGCAGAGAGAGAAAGGGTGCTGAAGAAATGAGAGAAATACCACACAAAGGCTGGATCTGGGGTTTGGGTTTTTGCCCAAGAGTGAGAACTCTAGTGAGGGAATAATAATGGAGTCAACGAGGGACAAGAAACAGTAACTAGTCAGAGAGTGTAAGCTCGACGGTGGAATTTGGAGTAATTAGAAATGATATTAAAAATGGATTTGAGATTTTGGAATAATTTGCCAAAAAGATTGATTTCAGGCGAATCTTTTGACCCACTTTCTTGTGGGTCTCTAAGGCTTTCTTATCAGTCTCTTATTTTTGGGAGAATGGATTTGTTAGTGAAAAGATTACGTGGGGATGAGGTATACATTTGATTATTATAAAATTTTAATATTTTAAAAATATTAATTTATTTAAATACATGTAATACAATATAAATATAATAATTATTAAATAATGTAATAGTATATAGTGATAAATATATATATATGTATGAATATATGTATATATAAATATTAATTTAATTATAAATAGTATAATAATTAAATAATAAATAGTCAATTATATAAAAAAAAATTAAATTTAAATATAAATAAAAATTTTATTAAAACTATATTTAATTGTATAAAATTTAATGAGATAACAGGAGAATAAAATATGTACCTTAAACCACGGTTTTAAAGGAAAAATTGGTATTCTTTTTTATGAATAATTAGCGTTTAAAGTTGTTGTGTCAAATTTGAAAAATAAACTTCTAAAATTTGCTACAAATCTCTGTTTGAAATGATAATTGGTATTATAAAAATCTTATAAATGTGTGGTACATTCAACATCAAAAATTCTATCTTTCATTGTTTAAAATTAAGTTATCAAAAAAAAAAAAAAAGAAAAAACATATGGCTAGGGAGAAATATTAAATTACTCTCGAAAATACTTGAGAATAAATTATAAGATATTGCCTCAACTATATATGCTTGAAATTACATTTTATCCTTCTTAACAGTGGAAAGCCAGATGGTTAACTTTGTAAATATTTCTTTTACGGTGGTAAGATTGAAATTTTACAAAAATTCTACAATTGGCATAAAGATTAAGTTTTTCCACTTATGTGGAACTTAATCTATTTTATAGTAATTTTTTATATATTGATTCCCAATTATTGGCGATATAGGATATAGATATAAATCTATATATATCTATGCTATATAAAATGAGTAAATGGTGAATAATAATTATTTTTATTCTCAAAGTTAATTTACTAAAATATTCTTCTAAATTTATTTTTAATTTTTTAGATTCTCTCTATCGAGGGTGCGCATGCACACAAACACATTATTACATTATCTCTTCATTTTTTTTTTCTCATTTTATTGAAAGTGCCTAATATAATTTTTATTTTGATAACTTATTTTTATTGCCTCAAAATAATACTAGATTTAAGTTTTATTATCGAAATTTTCATTTGAATAATTCACTTATATTATTAAAATTTTTAAAATATGAATAATTTATACTTTATCATCATTCATTAAAAATTGTGTACACATAGAAAAAATAATTTTGAATTAAATAATAAATTATACAAAAAATATATATTTACATATTAAAATACCTGTATATAGAGTGTGCAACATAATTAATATTAAATAATATATACCTATCAAACATGAATCCATTGTATACTCGTCTTTTGAGAGAATAAAAATATTTGGATGTAATATTTATTATACGAAAATCAACACCCCCAAGAATTAAATAGGTGCATATATTTATAAGATATATTTATTACATTATAAGACTTTCCAAATGTAATTATTTTCCCCTGTTTTTGATTTCTTATATAAGGTGATTGTGTGTGTGAAATTTTCTCCTTTAGCGAGTAATTACGTCTGCTTTTTGGTAGGGTCTGATTTTTGGCTAAGTGTGTCATTGAAGTTGAAAGAGTATGATTAGACCAAAAAAGCAACAATATATATTATGAGAGGCATCTTCTCTTTTAAATTTTGTAATGTGAGTGTAATTGATTTTGCAGCATGCTGACAAATGCCAGCAAAGAATAAGGACGAGTTGTTTTTTAAAAAATAAAAAAAAGTAAAAAAACTAGAGAAAAAAAAACGAATGAGAATAATTTATGCGGTTGCATACAAAAGGGGTTTTCTTTCCTTTTGGCCATCTCTTACGCCATTCCAGGTTGACATTTAATTGAGCAGTTTAATGTAAATCTTTGGGAAATTTGGTTAATTAAACTATTCAAAGTGCTCTATTGAGATTTTATATCAAGTTTGAGTAATTTATAGCGATTGAATGGTTGAACAAGCTCCAAGAAATATTCCTATTAAATATTTAATTATTGTTTATTTTTAAATTACTGTTTTAGGTCTATTCATTATAATGATTACAAAAAAATGGCCAGTTTAGAGAGTCCAACTTGAATTCTACTTGAAATATTTGGAGTTTGAATATGTTAGTGAAAGATCGAGTTCGGGTAATTTGCTACGTTAGAATGTAATTTGCTACATTAGAACGTAAATTCACACCTAACAAATTATTTTCTTTCAAATATGTTAACTATGAAAATAATATTTTTAATCCTTTTCTTTCTTATTTTTATACGATTCTTAAATTTTTAAGTCAATTTTTCTCCCAATAAATTTTGAATCCAAACTCAAGTAGGCTAAATACGAATTGCCCTACTCCATTTTGAAGTATCGCCTGTCACGGCAATGTAAAGTATCACTATTATTGTGTGGTGTATCTGCACGTGGAAGGATGAACTTGTGAAAGAAAATTTTGTCCTTTGGAAAGGGTAATGCATTTACTATTGCAAATGGGGATTGGTTTCTTTTTTCCTAAAACGGTACATACAATGTGGCTCTGAATTTTGGAGAGTTTTTATTTAAAATTCTATTTTTATTTTTGTTTTTTCAAAATAACTAACTTAAAATTTTTTTACAGCACCTGACATGAATTTTGTTGATTGAATTGATGGAATGCATTGCTTTCTGTGGGCGTGGCCAGCCCCTCTCCCCTCCCCTCCCCCCTCCCCCAAGTGCCAGAAACCTCTCCTCCCCAAGTAGCAGACAATTTTTCATAATTATTGAATAATTTAAGATAGAAATTACAATAATTAAAATTTAAGGGTAGAATTTATAAATATTGAAAATTTTAAGGTAGAACTCAACTTGTTTTAAATTTTAGGGTAGAATGTTCAATTATTAAAAAGTTTATGGTGCAATATACAAATATATAAAAGTTTAGTGTATTATTTTGAATTCCGAAAATTTTAGGGTAGGATTTACAAACATAGAAAAGTTCAGGGTAGAAAGTATTTACAAATATAGTAAATTTTATTGTTGAGTGTGTGGTGCATTTGTTTGTAAGTTTAATTTCATGTATTATTATAAGATTGTGATGTAATATATTACATTATAATTTAACATTTTTTCATATTATTGACATTGGTTATGTTTTGTAAACATTTTATTAGTTCTTTACATCCCGTTGATTATGCATTACACTTGTTAGTTAGTATATTACATTATGATATAATATATTTTCATAATATTGACATAAGTTATGTTTTGTGAATATTTTATTAGTGTGTTATATTTTGTTGATTGTGTGTTACACTTGTTAAATGGTTTATTTTTATTTATTGTGGTAAGATTTTGATTTAGTATATTGTATTAGAAGGAACGTGATTTTATATTTTCGTAGTATTGACATAAATTTTGTTTTGTGAACATTTTTGTTAGTGTAACTATGTCATTTGAGAGTAAGATACAAATTATTTTGTATTAGAAAAGCGTTATCTTACAAGATTCAACTCCTGTAAGTTATAGTTGTGGTTTGTCAATACTGACCCTCATTTCTCGTGATATTAACTTTAATCAATTCATGGTTATTGTATATCATTTGTCTATGTTTGATAATACTAGGGTTTTATTTAAAATTTACTCCAATTATGTATTTAGAGAGCAGTTCACTAAGTAGATGTTATTAGTATTTCTTGTTGATATTGAAATCAATTTGAACTTTTTACTAAACTTTAGGAATTGATAGAACTACTTAGAGCTATATTTACAAAAAAAACCTAGATAGTCTAGTGATCAATTTACATATGCCTCGAGGGTACTAGATATGGGCATGTCATCTCATCAAATTTTCTCAATTGGCGATGACATAATTAGTGTGCTAGGAGTCACCAAGACATTATCTTAGTTCGATGTTCGTAATTCAATTGGGGTTCCTAATATGAAAGTTGAACCTTATTCGTATAAGGTGTTGTTCGTGCAATTGACATATGACGAAACATCATATAGTGTGTAGAGGCAACCCAGTTGAAGCAGGAGGTGAATGAGGACATAGGTGAAGAGTATGTAGATGAGCATAGTTATCAAACAATATAAACTGCACCTAATGGATAGGGTGCTATTGGCAGTGCATTCGACAATGACAACAACCACGATGAAGTTGACGTTGTGTTTATGGAAGAGGTGTTGGCACAATTTGAAGCAAACCCTTTGGACACATCACAGGCATCGATTAGATCGGTGCCATCTGCAAGCATGTTCATCTACCCATCAGTACCTCTAATTGAGACCTCTATATACTCATTAGTGCCATTCTTCATACAAGTGAGTGAGGAGAATTATGTTAATAACTAATGACACCTTGTGGGTTAAAGAAGAAACATACTATGACAAACACAACGCCAACCTTATGCTAATATGATTTTCAAGTTTAAGAATCACGTGTAAACAGTTGTGAAATACTATTCCATTACGGTTACCTATAGAGAGTATTTGGTGGTAAAGAGTACACCTATTGTATGAAAGCTTGTTTGCCGCCATGTCACCGAAGATTAATCTTGCCAGTGGTATTTGACGACTTTATGTAGTTAGGGGTTTGGATTGTGGAGAATTACCCGGTATGGATCTAAACACAATTGTGTTTTGGAAGACTTCTTGATGGATCGTGCAAATTTGGATAAGAATTTGTCGCATCACTCCTGATTGAAATGCTTTGCCACAACCTTACCTATCTAATTAAATATATTATTCAAATAATGAAGAACAATTTTAGGTTCGATATAAAGTATAGTACGGTAAGGCATGAGTTGAAATGTATGGTGGAAAAAATGCATGGTATATGAGAGGATTCTGTGAAAAAAGTTCCTACATATATGTCTATTTGCAAAAGTAGAATCCTAAGATAGTAGTGGAGTGGCAACACGAGGATACCAATACTTCCACGACTAATATGTTGCACTTAGAGATGGCAATGGGGACTGATGACCGCAGACACTCACCCCATTGGGGTTGGGGCAAGGCTGGGGTTGGGAGAATTTTTTTTCCCCTTACTTTAAATAGGCTAAAGGATCCCTACCCCAACCCTATATATATATATATATATATATACACATATATTATTCTTATCTATTTTTATATTTTTTAGAAAATAAATTGTATATGAAATTATCTAATTATTTGTATTTTATCTCAAGTTTTCTTTCTTTATAATCTCTTTTAATATTTTTTATTATTGTACTTTCAATATTAAATTATGTTGCGGGCGATGAGGCCGGAGAGGGGGGAAATATTTTGTCATGAGGTGGGGGATTGCACCCCCTACCCCCAGCCCCATTGCCATATCTAGTTGTACTATGTGTTCTAGGCATTCAAATTATGTATAGACAGGTATGCTCACTGCCGACAGGTCATCGATGTTGATAGGACTCATTTGTACATGAAATACAATTACAAATTATTGATTGTCGTGGTAGTTGACGTTAACCAACAGGTGTTACCTCTTGCATTTGCATTAGTAGACGAAGAAATTTTTGAATCGTGACATTGGTTTTTGTGGATGATTGTTGCACATGTGATTTGAGATAGATTGGGTATCTGTCTTATATCTGACTACTATCCAGGGTTGCTGTTAGTAGTAGAGATGTTTGATGAATTTAAACCCCCTCGAGGTGCCCACATATTTTACTTGAGACATATTTGTTGAAAAAATTTAAGAACCGCCACTATCGAGACTTGTGTTGGTATTCTTAAATGCAAGCTCAATTATTTAAGTTTGAGAGGACGGTCGAGCACATTATGACCCTAAACCCACGTGGGCATGATTAGCTATCAAGAATCAATCTTACAAAATGGACTCTTACACATGATGGTGGTTCACATTATGAAATTCTAACAACTAACATTTTAGAATCCAAAATTGGGTCATCAAAGGAATTAGATGACTGACTATCTGTGTCATAATATAAATGACATTTAATAGTACAGTGGCTTATTTTAATGAGTAATACATGAAGGGACAGGAAATGGCTGTAAGAGGGAATGATTGGTTGACAATGCCAAGTAAGACCTACCTTGTCATTTGTATATGCTTGACTTGCTGCACCCATCTCCTCATTTAGACATGCCTGGCATGTTGCACCCATCTACTCATTTAGACATATTTAGGCCTTCTTTATACATTGCTACATTCGGTGATGCGCCCTAACATGTGATTATCGATCGGCATTGGGCTTAGAAATGATTACTATACATTGGCACCATCAGACATGGCTATACAATCCTCGTACATGTTGATGGGATTAAATTCATTTCAAGTATAGTATCCTTATGTGATGTTAGATTTATAGTTGGGATTAGAATTTACCTCTCCAATGTAGTATAATGCCTTTTGCTAATATCCTATATCTCCTATACCATTTAATGATATTTTTTCGTCATTGCAACCGTATTACGTAGGAAAGTCTCATAGGCAAGACAGTGGGACTAGTCATGAATACGAGGATCAGCTAGCACTGTAAGGATAAGACCTATAATGACAATAGAAACCATGTTGTTAAACAAGGCCATAAGGGTGCGGCACTGTGGGCCATTTATAATGTTAGACATTTTTTGTACATTTTGTGCAATTAGTTATTTTTCATGACTTGCATGTACTGATAACATATTTAAATGATATTAATTTTTTTTATATTTTTCTATCATTAAATTACATTTTGTGTTGTGTATTATTAAGTCCTTCATTATAGGCTCATTTCTATAATTTTCTTATACATAACCTAAAATTAAAAAAAGATAACGCTGTACATAAGATATTAACATAAATTGATACACTTTAATCAATAATAATACCAAAATTTACTTAAACCCTAAATTCTAATCAATTTACAAATTATATTATTTTCTCAAAAAATGGTTATTACAAAACCATAACTACACAAAACTATTATTTCAAATATCACTTAAATATTCAAAATCATAAATCATAAAAAAACGATAAACAATAAAAACCCTAAACAATGAAAAACCCTAGCATCATTACACAATCATGTATGTTGGCAATTATAAGGTTATAATTACACCAATCATTTATGAGTGCAGGTGACGTGTATGCAGGCAGAATGCTAGGTGGGCATTCCATCTTTTGTTTTTTTTTTTTTTAAATTCATTTTTCTAATCAAAAGTCGTCTTTTCAAACAATAAAAGTTGTTTTTGAAGATGGATTCAGTTATTTTATCAAAATCATTTCACCTTATTTATTTTCAAAAAAGAAATAAAAATAGAACATTTAATTAAAAAAGCCCTGAATTTTGCCAGTGTCTGTGCATTATTTTATTGATCTAGAGCATGTATGTGATACTTACTATTAAACTAAGGTTGGTTCTCTTTTTTTTAGTGTACGAAAGTGGGCACATCCTACCTTCAATGTGAGATTAAGTGTTTAAACCCCACTTATTTTTAAGGTGTGTAAGTGCAGTGAAAAAAAAATCTAAGATGTGTTTTTGTTTCTCTCTCTCTTCCTTTTTTTATTTTTTCAAATCTAGGTTGTATGATGATAAGTTTGAGGAAGAAGATAACTCTCTAAGAGATTCTAGTGGTTAAGAAGTATTGTAGAACGAAATGTATCTGCATTTTTCATGTTGCGGTAAATATATTGATACAAAAATATTGACCATATACATGTGTGTGTGTGTGTGTGTGTGTGTGGGACTAAAGTGAATATGCATAAGTTTTTTTTTCAAATAAATGAAAATTAACTTCAATGTAATTTTACTTAAAAACAAGGGAAATTCACATTTATTATTCCTAATCTTTAATGAAATTACATATATTCTTCCTATTTTTAAAAAATTACTATTCTCCTCAATACTTGAAAAACATTACAATTAAGCAAAAAAATGGGCAAAATACTGTAAATACCTATCTATCTGATGACCTTTAGGTCTAATAGAATTTTATGCATTAAAATACCCTTTAGGTTCTTCAGTAGCATTTATATTAGTTAGAAGGACCTACTTGTAACATAATATATGTGTGTGTGTGTGTGAGTGTGAAGGACTTTATAGTAATATATCGAACCTTTTAATATTTTCTCCAATATTATTTTACAATCATAATATTTTTAATATATTACTAAAAAAGATTAATATTAGTAAAATAAAATATTATAAAATTAATCCAATTATACTTAAAATGTAAATATTATAATTATCAAACTAACAATTTGTTCACTACATAAACTAGAAAACATAATTTGAAGAGGTTCAAATCATAGATTTAGAATTTTAAAATTTTAAATTTGAAAAACAATCCTATTAAGAATAAACTAATCATTTGCAAATTCTTTAGTAAATGTTTAATTAATTTTTAAAATTAATTAAATATAACTAAAATCTAGATAATTTATTAGTTATATTATTATTTCAATTTAAGATAATTGTATATTTATATATTATATGGGAAAGACCAACATTATCAAAATAATTTTATCAATTGCTTGTATCATAAAAACAACATGAATTACAAACTCACATTAAAATTGTATTTGCTCAAAATTCAAATGTTACAACAACCACATGAACATGATGCTCATAAAACTCATGACTAGGTGGTATTCTTACGTAGTAGATCTGCAACTATGGAGTTTTAATCTATAGTTAAGAACTCAATCTATATATTTGAACTTTATCAACCCTACATTATTATGTTATAATGTTGTCAACTTATTGTCATAGGATAGTCTTAGTAGTTTTTAGAATCATTCGTAATTCGTAGTCTAATAATAAAAAATAGCAATCATATTTCTTATTTCGATTCTTTAAATCATGCTATATAAGCTATGTGTGTTTGTTAGCACTCTTCCTACTATAATTCATCCAACAAGTAGATAGTTATAATGTGTAACAGATTTTTGCTCTTTTAGCATACAACAAAATTAGAGTCAAAATATAATATGATTTTCAACTGATTTGATTGTGCTTGTGATCTTTTCTTTCTTTAAAACCTTATGACCTATTTGTTTGCTTTTCAACAACCCATTATTGGGTTATTTGCATATCTCCCTAGCATCCTAACAATGCATGTAATATTCAAAGCACACAAACATGAATATACGTTAAACTTCCTACAATTTATGTATAAAGAATCTTTTGAATTTTTCTAATTTTTAAATCACCTTTTTGAGCCTTAATTTAGAATAACTTGTCATCTTTTGCGATTGAGACATCAAAAGGTCTGGTGTTTTTCATGCCATATTTTTAAGAATATTCTTGATATATCTAAATCCTAATAAAGAAGAGGCATAAACAAGATCTTTCATCACAAAATTTCTTAGTTTTCATGTAACAAGCCTATATCATTGATGTTAAGTAGTATGTCACTTGCATATAAAACCAAATATTAAACTTACTAGCATTGAAATTGTAGTATATACAATTATCTACCATGTTCATCTCAAAATTAAATGACTTGATACAATTAATAATACTATTGATAAGATGCTTGCTTGAATTCATAAATATCTTTAATTTGCACACCATTTTCTTTTAATCACTTGATGCAGTTTTCTAATTGCACAATATTAATGTTATTGTTGTGAAGCACGTGTTTAACATCTATTTGATGTAAATTAAGGTTAAAATGAGTCATTAATACCATAATAATCCTAAAAGAGTTATTTGATAAAATTGGAGATAAGGGCTCTTAAAATCGATTTTTGTATAGAGAACTTAGCAACAAGACATGCCTTATATCTTTCCACATTACTTTTCAAATTACTTTTGATCATAAATATCCATTTTAGAAACTATGGGTTTCATACCACTAAGTAATAGGGCAAGGTCCCAAATGTTATTATTTTTTATGAACTTTGTTTTTTTGTTCATGTTATTAATCCACTTTTGAGAACTAGAGCTTTTCATGGCTAGATATAAAGTTGGTTTAATCATGTTCCATAATTTCAATGCTAAGATTATATTTTTTAAGTAGTACAACATAATTGTGAAATACTGTACTTTTTTTGTGGATTTCTTTAATGACATAAGTTCTTGAGGTATAAAGTTTGATTTACTTAAATCATGGATTATCTACAACAATATCTTAATCTAATATTGCTTTGTGAGTAATGTTGGGTATAGTTTGTTGGTCCTAATCATTCTTAATAGTAATTTGAGGAATATCAATATATTTTTCCTTAAAGATAATGTCATTTATCATCCTCTCACCCAAATTCTGTACCCTCAAAGAATTGGAGATTATGCTTTTGAATATTGACCTTAAAGAACTTAGATTTTTTACTATATCAAATAAAATGACAATTGATCATACTCTGAATGTAGTTTATTTTTATTCGATCAATATGAACAATTGATCATACTCTGAATCTAGTTTATTTTTATTCGATCAATATGGCCTTACTTGTTGGGCATTCCCAAATATGTAAGTTCTAAAAACCATCTTGTTTGCTTGTCTGAATCATATGAGCAATCTTACAAGTCACGTTTGTTAGAGCTCCATCGAAGACATATGCTATAGTTTTTAATGTTTTTCTTCAGTGCGATCTAGATGTTAAAATAACTAATAATTGCCCTAATCATATCCTTAAGCATTATGCTTCATCTTTCAACACCATTCATGTTAAGTGAATCAAACATGCTGTACCATAAACCTTATCGCATTCCTCTGGTAAATTAGCAAACAATCCAAGTTGTTCACTTAATCCATCATATCTAGTGTAATATTCATCATTACAATCTATTTTGACAAACTGAATACCATTGCCTTGTTAATTTTCAACTTCAAATTTATAATTTTTAAATTCATCCAAGGAGTGTGATTTTTCATGAATGAGATAGGTGAGTCATATTTTGAATAGTTGTCTACAAGCACTATAATATTATTGACCATTCCAAGATGGTATAGAAAATGGGACATAAATAAATGTATGTATAGGTTTTAAGACGTTTGATGTCTTATTAGCTCATAGTTGCTATGTATTTATATGTTTGCCCTTTATAAAATTGACATGTGTTAAAATCTATAAAATTTAGGAGATCAAAATAATGTTTGACACAATTCTTTCTATTTTCCTTTTGAAGACATGACTCAATCTTTCGCGTCACAATGAACATAAATTTTTTTGTCGTTAATATGTATTTTATTCCCTATGAATTAACATGTGAAGTTTCGTTAAAAGATGTAATTACGTCAAGTGACAATAGACTATTATATCCTAATAAAGAACAATCTCCACTTAGTTTTGAATCATGAAATTTACGAAATTTGGTATATTCAAATGAACTAAAACAACAAAATTTGTCTAATATAGAAATAGAAATTAAGTTCCATCTAAATCACAATAGTCTTATCCAAATTCAAATGATAATAGACACTCAACAACAATCTAAAATTTTCTAGTGCCTCTACTTCAACAATCTTGTTATCACATACATAAATGTCTCTTTCACTGTCATTAGGCTCTCTAGCAATTTAGACAACCTAACACAGATATATTGTTGTGAGTAATTGTACCAGATTCCATCCACCTTGTGCCTAGGAATTGAAGTCGTATTAACCTCACAATACACAAAATTAAGAAGCAGCCTTTTCTTAGCACACTAAGCGTGATGTTACATTATTATTATTATTATTTTTTATGCTCCACAGTTCCATAGAAAAAACAAGCATGTTTCTTTTGTTCCTGATACTACACTGTTTGTTGTGCCACCCCAGCAATTTTTAATCTTTAGTTTTTTTATTCTTTTCATCTTTTAAGTTGGATGTAAAACGAGCACATTCTATCTTGTCCATCTTTAACTTTTTCTTTCATTAGACACAATACGATATGAGCTTATTATGGGGCCAGGAGTCTCTTTGATAGTTTTTGCTTACTTGCAATTGATTGAAATATGCAGGGAAGAGATATTAGAGTCAAATATACTAACTAATCTTTAGGTATATCCAACTCAAGTACTTTAAATTTTGAAGCAGTGTGAAACATTTTCATAATGTACTTTATAATATTTTCTTTTTTTCTTTTTTGTTTTGCTTATTGAGATGAGATTTCCCGAGTGTATTTTTGTTTCATCCTTTTCACTTGTGGAAAGCCTCTTCTTGAGGTTTCCAGAAATCCTTCTGTTGTGTCATCTTTTTCAGTCACACATGCCTTAAAAAGCTTAAAGAATGGTTGGTTTGATGACTGTCAAACAAGTGCAATTTGACCTCTCCTCTTTATTCATCTCACATTTGTATTACTTTTATCAGTGACAGGTGTAGGTCGATCAGTCCTTGATATACAGGGTCCACAATTATGACTATGAGAACAATTATAATTTAATAATGTTTTTTTTTTTTTTTTGCCATGACTTAGACTTAGTATCATTCATGAATTGACTGACAAATGACAAAAAAGTCTGAATATTGAGCCATTAACATTAACAACACTGAATCAAATTAAGGAATACAAGAATCGTGATTTACATGTGTAATTAGGATTGCTGTTTCACATAAGCAACATTAGCAAAGAGGCAAGTGATTCGTCAAGAGACACGTGAGTACCTGCTGCATTTTTTTTATAATAAGGAAAGAAAAATAAATAAATAGGATTTCTTTTGAAACACAATTTTGAGAATCAAATTTTAGTACCAAACCTTTTAGAGTTTGATTTACACTATATTTATGAATCTTTAAGAACTACTATATTTCGTTGATCTTTTATAATAAATTTTGATAGTAAAATAAATTTTGCTTTCTCGTGTTATATACAACTAAAGAAAAGATTATGTATAAAGTTTTACTTTTAAGATTTGAAATTTCTTTGGAAGAATTGAATCGTGGATAATATCTTCAAAAGTGGACAATTAGATTAGTAAACTGCCATGATAGTCTTTCCATGGAAGTTTTTCATGACATTTTTTTTGAATGCTGGGATGTGGTGTTTTTACCTAATTATTTATTTTTATATTTAGAATAAGGTCATTTTTGTAATTCTACATTTATGACCAAGGTAGTTTTCTAGGGGTCTCCCTCTTAATTAATAGTATAGAAGAGTTTAAGAAATATGTTAGATGAACTTTAATATTTTTAATTACAATAAATAGTTAAAATTTTGAAGGATAAAAATGGCTTTCTGTTTAAATATCCAATATGTTTGGTTTCAAATTTTCTATAAAAAAATACACATATTTCAATCTTAAAATTTCATTTATTTTTACACAATTTAAAAGAAACAATATATCTATAAAGACACAAATCTAAATTTCAAAGGCTATACTTACTCCTGAGTTAGTATGGGTTTTCATCCCAACATAAAATAACCATACATGTTATTCTACAAAATAATTCAAATTCAAATTATTATATATATATATAAATATTTAAAATTTAATTATTATATATTCATAATTAAATAAATATCTATATATATATATTTTATATTTATATATATTTACGTCTATAAAGTATTGTCACCGCTTTACATAATCATTACTCTATACATATATATAACACCGTACAAATTCAAATAAATAAAATATTTCATTTTCAAACATAACTTTGGTCCTCACAAAAATCACCAACATATTGTTACCTCACCAAAATTTTCAACTAACCATAACCAAAACAAGCTCACCTAATATTTTCAAAATTAAAAATTTTCAAAACAAATCTTCAACGGAAGGCAAAGTGCAAATAAGAACACGTGAGATGAGAATGCTATGACCAGTGGGCGAAGGAAAGCATCAACTGATAAAATCAATATATATAGTCTACATTTCACGCACGCCCAACCGTCCCTCTTTTCGCTGGTTATCATATCCTCTTCCAATCCTAGAAAGTTCAATCTCCTTCTCCGGTTATCCATTTTCTAGATCGCCGACAACATGAGTCACCAAGCGGAGTCGTCTGATGTGTAAGTATCGCATGACTAAATTCAACTCTCTTTCGATGAATCGCATTTTTATTTTTTTGGGCATCGTTTTGGATTAGTGATATCCGGCAATGGGACGGTTCTTTTTCTTGGAACAGGAAGGGTGGGAAGAAGGATTACTCGACGGCGATCTTGGAGAGGAAAAAGGCTGCGAATCGCCTTCTCGTTGATGAGGCAGTCAACGACGACAACTCCGTCGTCACTCTCCACCCCGAAACCATGGAGAAGCTCCAGCTTTTCCGTGGAGACACTATTTTGATTAAGGTAATCTTCTTTTAGAGCTTCGCCTTTTAATTTCGAATTTTCCATTTGGTTCTAATTGGGGAGGGTTTAGGGTTTTTCCCCTTCTTGATTTTTGAAGCTACTTAGGCGGCGAAATATATGGATGTGGTTTTTAGATGAATCGCTTATGGCTTGGTTACTGATTGAGGCAAAACTACTTGGAAAGAAATCAGATTAGGTTTTGTCGGGAAATTTTGAAAGGGAAGGTTTTTAATGGTTTGCCATATTAGCTTTATATATATGATAGATTCCTATAAAATACTTGGTGGAATGGGTTTTTGAGTCAGTCTCAAAGTTGTAATGCTTTGTTGTAACTGAATGAAGATGATTTATGCTAATGTGGGCTTGATTGAGAAGGATTGTCTTATCTTAGCATCTTTCAAAATTTTGTGAACTTCTATCAATGCTGATCCTCAAGGTGAAAGATATGAAATGGTGATTCTCGTGTTTATGGTTGTGTCCTTTTAATCTTGATACGAGTTCATAATAGAAACATGGGGCTTAGAATGCTTATTGCTTTTTGTTACTTGCCCCCAGGCACTGATTACACTTATACGAAGTAATTATTCATTCATTCTCAAATCACACACTTGGATAGGGTTCATTATTTTCCGATATCATGTCATTGGTGTTACTTTTAACTTACGGTGTGTTATTTCTGTATACTTTTTTCTGATTTCTGAGAACTGTATATCAAAAAATAGATACTGAGTTCCTATGGATTATATGCTGAACTTTTGAGCTTAAATTTTGATTTCCAGGGGAAGAAAAGAAAGGATACAGTTTGCATTGCCCTTGCTGATGAGACCTGTGAAGAGCCGAAGATTAGGATGAACAAGGTTGTCAGGTCAAATTTGAGGGTTCGGCTTGGGGATGTTGTATCAGTGCATCAGTGTCCTGATGTCAAATATGGAAAGCGTGTCCACATATTGCCCTTGGATGATACAATTGAAGGGCTCACTGGGGATCTTTTTGATGCATACCTTAAACGTATGCACTTAATGTCATTAGCTTGTTTTAGACCTGGCATAAATTTATCAAGTATTGTCTTGATTTAAAACCTTATCTATCATTGATATTTTATTTGTGCAGCTTACTTTCTGGAAGCTTATCGCCCAGCGAGGAAAGGGGACCATTTTCTTGTGAGAGGAGGGATGAGAAGTGTGGAATTTAAAGTCATTGAGACTGACCCAGGGGAATATTGTGTTGTTGCCCCTGATACTGAGATCTTCTGTGAAGGGGAGCCTGTGAAGAGAGATGATGAGGATAGGCTGGATGAGGTTGGCTATGATGATGTAGGTGGTGTTAGGAAGCAGATGGCTCAGATCCGTGAGTTGGTGGAACTGCCTTTGAGGCACCCTCAGCTTTTCAAATCTATTGGTGTGAAACCGCCCAAAGGAATTTTACTCTATGGGCCTCCAGGTTCTGGAAAGACCTTGATTGCTAGAGCTGTTGCTAATGAAACTGGTGCTTTCTTCTTTTTGATAAATGGGCCGGAAATTATGTCCAAATTGGCTGGGGAGAGCGAGAGCAATCTAAGAAAGGCATTTGAGGAGGCTGAGAAGAATGCTCCATCTATTATTTTTATTGATGAAATTGATTCAATAGCGCCTAAGAGAGAGAAGACGCATGGTGAAGTTGAAAGGAGGATTGTTTCTCAGCTCTTGACTCTTATGGATGGGTTGAAATCTCGTGCCCATGTCATTGTTATTGGGGCAACTAATCGTCCTAACAGCATAGATCCAGCTCTGAGAAGGTTTGGCAGGTTTGACAGGGAAATAGACATAGGTGTTCCTGATGAAGTTGGGCGCCTTGAAGTTCTTCGTATTCATACCAAGAACATGAAACTCTCTGATGACGTAATGCTGTGTGTCTTATCTGTAATTCATATGTATGTTTGCCCTTTGCTCTGAATCAAGTACTCTTTCATTAAAATAATTTTATGATATTGCAGGTTGATTTAGAAAGAATAGCAAAAGAAACCCATGGCTATGTTGGTGCTGACCTCGCAGCTCTCTGCACTGAAGCTGCACTGCAGTGCATCAGAGAGAAAATGGATGTTATTGATTTGGAAGACGATTCAATTGATGCTGAGGTACTAAACTCCATGGCCGTTACAAACGAGCACTTCCTCACTGCTCTTGGAACAAGCAATCCTTCTGCTTTACGGGAGACAGTAAGTGAACTTCTGACTGGAACCCTATATTATGCATGAGCAGTCGTGATATTCATCTTCGTGAAAGAATTTAATTTTACTATGTTTTCGTAATTGATGAACAGGTTGTTGAAGTGCCCAATGTCAACTGGGAAGATATTGGAGGGCTTGAGAATGTCAAGAGGGAGCTTCAGGAGGTAATATAATTTAGCAGATCAGATATACGTGTTTGATGTGCTATATCTACTTATGTTTGCTAACCTATTTTTTATGCTCTAGACCGTTCAATACCCAGTTGAACATCCAGAGAAGTTTGAGAAATTTGGTATGTCACCTTCGAAGGGCGTTCTTTTCTATGGTCCTCCTGGATGTGGCAAAACTCTTCTGGCCAAGGCAATTGCAAATGAGTGCCAAGCCAATTTTATTAGTGTTAAAGGACCTGAACTGCTCACCATGTGGTTTGGAGAAAGTGAAGCTAACGTTCGTGAAATATTTGACAAGGCTAGACAGTCTGCTCCATGTGTCCTCTTCTTTGACGAGCTTGACTCTATTGCTACTCAGGTTATTCCTCTCACATTATCTTTCTTCTGATGAATTGAAACCAGTTATGAGCTTATAAAATAGCATATTGGACTAAGAACAAAATACAGAAAAGAATCAACAGTGTTTGGATAGCCTGTATCTGGAACGTTGGCATTCACATTTTTCACAAATACGGTGACAGCTTACGTGCAATTCATTTTTGTGTTGCTGCAGAGAGGAAGCAGTGTCGGAGATGCTGGTGGTGCTGCTGACCGAGTTCTCAATCAACTTCTCACTGAAATGGATGGCATGAATGCCAAAAAGACGGTTTTCATTATTGGGGCCACTAACAGGCCTGACATCATTGATCCAGCACTTTTACGTCCTGGTCGTCTTGATCAGTTAATATATATTCCTCTTCCAGATGAGGAATCGCGCTGTCAGATCTTCAAAGCTTGCCTGCGAAAATCCCCCCTTTCCAAAGATGTTGATCTTCGAGCTCTTGCCAAGTATACTCAAGGATTCAGTGGAGCTGATATAACGGAAATATGTCAGAGAGCGTGCAAATATGCCATAAGGGAGACTATTGAGAAAGTATGTCTTAGTCCTTCTTTATAGCTTTTTTCCTGTATACTGCTATAGATGCATGATAACTCATCCATGTGCTTAACAACTGCCTGGTCCAAAAATTAACTCCTCGCCAATGCAGTGGACTTGCACACCATAAAAAAAAAGCTTGAAATTTTCAGTTTGTCTCTTTGGGGGTTGTATTTCCTTATGCGCTCCTTCAAGTTGGTTAAAAGCCTAATTTTGGATTTCTGGGTTTGTTTTGTTGAAAACTTGAAATCTATGTTCTTTCTGGTGTTGTGCTGGTTCTCTTTAGTTTCTTGCTTCTGTAAATTTTCTGTGGAATTTACTCCATTTGCTGACTTGGAGAAGCATTGTGTTTTATGACTTGCGGTCCTTTTGCCTGGAAAATAAACTACATTTGTTTTGCCCTTCTTTCTAGAAATTTTACTTGACGGGGATATGAAAAATATCAAACATGCATCTGGCCTTCTATGTTTGGCACTAGTAATTTTGTTTCTTGCAAGTTGTTAGATAGGAAAAAATCTCAAGCAGTTCCAAAATAGGCTTTTAGGCTGTGATTCTCTTCTATTCTGAAATTCACAATACTTTTGTGAAGAATTCTATTAACTGCTTTTTATGTCTATTGGCAACCTTACCTGTCTCCTTTAACTACTACCTCAAATTGATAAGCCCTTTTAATTTATTCTCTTCCTCAGATAAAAAGCCTAAGTTTAAGCTACTACTTAAACATAAGTATTGGCTGAGCCTGCTGAGGGCAGTTGGGTAACTCAAATCCCATGCTTCTAGGCATTTTGGGAGCGGCTAGTTTATTTTCTCTCTGTTTATTCTTTCTTTTACTCTGTTACATCATCTTCGGTGTTTCCATGTGTAAGTTCTATGTAAGATAGGTTTCTTCAGAGATTATGCAGAGGTATTATTGACAAGAGTGCTCATTTCAGGACATAGAAAAGGAGAGGAGAAGCAAGGATAATCCTGATTCCATGGAGGAGGACCTTGATGACGAAATTTCAGAAATCAAGCCCGCTCATTTTGAGGAGTCTATGAAATATGCTCGTAGAAGTGTGAGTGATGCTGACATACGCAAGTATCAAGCATTTGGTCAGACCTTGCAGCAGTCACGGGGATTTGGAACTGAATTCCGTTTTGCTGAATCAGCTGCTGGAGCAGCCGGATCAGACCCATTTGCAGCCTCAGCTGGTGGAGCTGATGAAGATGATTTATATAGTTAAATCTATAGGAGTCTTGGATTCTACTTTGCACCACCTTCCAATTTCAATTTATTCACAACTGGTCTTCAGAAATTCGTGATTTCCCCATATTTCTTCTCACACATGTCAGGATTTGTGAGGATGCTCAATTAACTTCTATAATTTCTTTGGCACTCACCAGATGTTATATGTTCTAGATGCCTGGTTTCTTTTGGATTTAAAAATGAAATGCTACTTGATCTACTGACTGAAATGTTACCACACTGGCCTAAAGCAAACGTTTCTTTGGCGGTAATTGATGCTGTTTTTGATCAACTAAGAACTGCTAGATTACACCGTATGCCTAGGGTGGATTGGCTCCTGGGGTGCAGAGAACATTCAATAAGCAATGCATGGTGCTTGTGAGCTTCAATATTTTGGTCTGAGTAGGCCTAGTGTGCTTGCCCTTTTCGTGTCGGTCCTATTTACCAGCTTGGACTTGTAAAACCTAGGACCTATGAAGTCCTAACTCTGTAGGTTGGGGAATACGGACGCGAAGTTTGGTTCACTTTAAAATTTGCACGTGTAGTATTTAATTGCAACCTCTGTGGGTTCGTTGTAGCTGCTAGCTAAGTATGCCACAGCTTTTTATTTATCAACTGTTACCTAGACAACCATACAAGGTTGTGGGAGGTAGAACTTTGGTGAACCTCTCTATGATGTCAAACTCGTCAGGCCCCTGGCAGATATTCAGTCAATTGGCCAGTCGAAATCCAGAACACTAACCCAGAAGCCAAACAAGATGTCTAGTGGAAAACTCGTGTTTGTAGAAAAGAAATGTGGAGCCAACTCCTAATTCTCGCGATACTAAGAAAATTGGAACATTTTCACTTTTAAAGATGATTAGGTTTGATAAATTAATTTATCAAAATTAATCAAATATTTATTTTATGTGATAAAAGTTTAAGATAAAAAATTAGTCCAGTATTATTTAACAAAATATTAGATAAAATAATTTAATTTAATAAGTGTGACAAAATAATTTAAATATGTCAAGACTTATTTGATATACTCATAACTAAATCATTCTATATTCTAATTCATATTAGTAAACATAATATTTAATTATCATGTGAATAATTTATCATTCAAAATAATCATAAGACCTTAATCTATTTAGTGAACAAGTCCTTGGAAAATTTATAAAGAAAAGCAGAATACTTGAATTTATTTTCCCACGAGTATCCTGATTAATATCACGTAGATGAGCAAATTGCTATTCTTCAAATTAAAGACAGCACTTTATTATCCCACAACTGCCCTGATTAATTTCACATCGACAACCAAAATGCCACTCTTCAAATTAAATACAGCACGAACTTGTTAGTTGGAGGTGCACCTCTCTCATGTTAAATTAACTGCTGCTTGACTGCATTCTTTAATGCAACACTATATGTCATTGATTAATTAGTAACCATAGACGTGACTAGCTGCTAGGACGCTACGTCCAACTTCAAATTTTATTCACCTGTATTATCTAATTTATTTCTTCCCTTTAATGGCGGGGGGCTAAAGGGAAAAATTTCTGCATATTATACGGAATCAAATCCCCATTAAATCCAGCAAATTTAAGTCTACCCATTGGCCCAAAAGCCAAACCAATATGCCCACATTGGTGAAAAACCTTTCTTGTTGCTGATTTGGATCAAATGAAAATTTGATTGCTCATCTAATCAAACTAGTTGGACTCAACAAGGAAACTCACATTCAAGATAGGGAAGGCAAAAGGTTTTAAAAAAAAGAAAGAAGAAAATTGCTCACTACTCTATATAGTTTTCCAGGTGAAAACAACCCTCAAAAGGCAGGAGTACATAGAAACAACTCTCACAAGTGTCAAGTTGGCAAAGCTTACCCTTTCCCCAAAACAGCCTGATGACACCACACTACTTAACCATGTACAGACACAGCCTTACATGAAGCCCTCATTCCGTGGCTAAGGTGTCTGGGAATGCCCGCCCGAAATGCACCTCGACAAGCCAAGTGCATGATAGTTCACGTATCGGCTAGGCGCCGACGAATGGCGCAACCCTTTGGGCATGCAGTTCTTGACTTCCTTGCGGTGAAAGACTCTTTGCTTGTGATTCAAAAGTGGTTTCATGGTCACGTAATCCCTAGTTTGAGACGCTATTGGCAATGCAGTAGAGGGGGCACTAGGGAGGATCGGATAGTGCCTGGCCATTGCTTCATGCGTGGAAGACAATAGGAGGAGATGAATAAATGTAAATACGCAAAGCATATGGCTGGAAGACTGCATGATTCTGCTTTTTTTTTGCTATGTGGTTGCTTCTATTCCGTGGAAGAGTTTTTAGAGGGAATATGCCGCGTGTGTATATGAAGGAGTAAATTTCTTGCTGAAGAAAAGTGATCATCAATTTGGCTACATAAATAAGCCCGTGAGCAGCAACTCGGGCCAGCAGGACGTATACGTACATTGTGTTCGTATAAACACACATATACACATACGTATCTATTTTTAAGGTGAGCTAGAGTTGCTGAGAAGGTGATGATGCTCGTGAATTTCTGTCAAAGCACTAAAGTTCCACTTATTTCATGCATGACCATAAATAAATCCAACATTTAAATTTACAGCAGTTGGTGTTTTTCTTTTTCCTTTTTGTTTTCCTGAATTTCCTTTTAAGAAATTAGGAAGGGGGGGGGGGGGGACCAGGTTAGCATATATGTGTTGAGTCACATTGCTTCTTCAGTTCAATCCGTCTTAAATTTGATCCCAATGTCACGAATATCTACCATTGCCTTTCAGACATGAGTTGCTCTTAATTATCTATACACAACCTTACTTGACGTTCCGTATACACCTGCCACTTGGCAAGTTCCCAGCACAACATTAATTACACTAGCGTGCCCCGCCACCTCTGGATTCAAGAATTCATTGTGTATTTATCATCTTCGGAAAGATAAAGTGGATGATAAATAGTTATACCTAACCTGATGTGGCATTTGGGGAAAATTTTTTGCATAAGTCATGTCACATAGGAGCCAATTAATTACACTAGTGATTAGAGAGACACTCGATGTATGTACATAATTATATAAATAAATTAAAAATATTTTTAAATTCAAATTTTATGTTATCTATAGAATAAGGGAAAAAGAACAAAATTTTAAATAAAATAAACAAATTAAATTTGAAAGAGAAAATGAAAAAAATACAATTAAGTTAAAACTGAGAGAAGAGAATATATTAAATGAAAATTGAGGGAAAAATTAAAAAGAAAATAAATAAAAAGTAAGAGTATTTTAGTAATTTAATATTGTGTATATCCTTAAAATATAACTAGTCATGATGACACACTCAATGCATGTGTGGAAAGTTTTTACAACGTATAAAATTTTATTCATTATGAAAAACCATAATAAAGAATAAAATTACTTTAAAATTAAAAGTATATGAAAAATCTAAAAACATAATATAATTTACATAAATATATATAACGATTGAATTGAATATTTATATAGAAAATATGGATAAAAAAGTATTGGATTACATTATAATATAGTAGAAAAAGAAAAAAAAAATTAAAATATTATAATAAGGGAATTATGGTGATTTAAGAATGTGCAACAAAAATTGAGCTTTAAACCTATGCCAATATTGACAGAGATTATCACATCTTTTATGTGGCTACTTCTTTCTACTCATTATAAAAACCAAAATTTGAATAAGAATTACGTTTCTACCAGTGCTTGCCTTACATTACACTAAGTAGAGGACCACATTCTATCTTATGGGTGACTATCTTTATTGTTTGATATATGTAACGAAATTTATTATTATCCAATAGCACAGCTGATTGGCGTGGTGGTTTTAGTGGTTGGAGAAAGGTTCAATCTTTTTGGGCTTGAGTTTGCAATAATTTGATGGGCTCCTGATCGGTAGTGTAACACATCCAGCAAAGGTAGTTAATGAGGTGTAACTGTACTGTAGAGAAACCCGTAATTCATAATGGATATTAAAGACTCTTAGCCGTGTTTCCTTCATAGGGTTTTCCCTGGTCATAAGTGTGAATTCAATTTTTCAGTTATGATTTGGTTAACCACGACGTCTTAGTTGTTAGCGTGAGTAAAGATCTGTCTTCACAGAGTAAATTCTTTTCTCGGTTTTTTGGATTGTCTTAATTACGGAACAGTTGTCTTGATTGGTAGTTAAGTGGAGTGAGATAATGCAGGCACGAGGGATAGTGAGCTGGTTTACTTTTATTACGATTACACATTAAAGGTTACATTGGTTGTGTTGGTTGATGCTCAGAGTTGTTGGAGAAAAAAATGCAGATGGAAAAGATGAGGGTTTAAAGTTTAATTGAGGCAGGCCCATCAACAGGCCGTTGTATTGTGTTCAAGGGGGGATGCCTTCTTGATTTAGTCTTTATGGTTTGTTGGTAAGGGAGTTGAGTGATATTGATAATCTTTCAATTTGGTGCATTAAGTTATAACCAGAGATGGGTGCTGATGTGTTCATGTAATTGATGCAGCTTGAAAAATCTTTTATGATTTGAAGTGCAAACTTCGATAACTATTCATAAAAGGAATTAGGTGGTTCAATGAAGTTTGAGAATAAGCACGAGAAATATATTTTTTAAGCTAGCAAGCCTTTGTGGGATACTTTGGTGTTAGATTGTTAATGTATGTATGAATAACAACAGCTGATAAACAAGACAAGTTCTAACTTGATAACAAATAGTAAGGCTGCTGGGGAATATTGTGATGCAATGGTCGTTGGGCCGTCATTTCCTTTGCTACTGGTGTAGTTGGCACGGTTGAAAATCCCAAATTAATAGCAATTTTATGAGTTTAATTGAGTTTGCATATAAAAGGGTGTATTGAACTAAAACCTGAGATACGCTTGAAAATTTTAAACTTGTGGGTTTGTTGGTCACTTCCACACTTGATTTTCATCACTACCCTCAAGTTGGAGTTTCGATTTTTTTAATTGGGTCTCACTTTTTGCTTAGGTGGACCTCGTCTTTTGTTTTTGCACTACCTTTAAGTGAGAGTTTTTATTTTTTTTGGCCTTGGTTTTTTTGCCTAAGTGAGCCTTGGTTAAGCTTGAACTTTGGTAGTATTTTTTGTCATTTGGGCCATAGTTAGAATGTCACACCCAATAAACGTTGAATATGGCTCTGATATCATTGGTAATGTAGTTGATGTGGTTGGAAATCCCAAATTATTAATAATTTAATGGGTTTAATTAATACGTGAGTTTGAAATATAATCAAAACTTTAAGGCGTGGGTTTGTTGGGGCATTTGCACTTATGCCAAGCTCACTTTATTTATTATTTTTCAATGTGAAACATTGTCTTTTTCACACTTAATTTTTCAACAGCTTCTAAGTTAATACCTCAAGGATCGGGCTAAATCCGAAGTCCTTGGTTCGTGTAGGCAGAATCCGGAATTCAAGGCTTTCATAAACACGTGGAATTTCCGGATTTTGAGAAATGAATCCAACTAAGAGTTAGAATTCTGGTTCCCTTTACATAAATAAGTTGCATATGTAAATGTGGGGAAAAGATAGTCTTGCTTGAGAGAATAAAAAAAGTTCCACTTCACGATTTGGCATGGAAATTGTGGCATTTTAAAAATAAATTTCACTGTATTTAATGGCAAGAGGTTTTCTTGAAATTGAACGTTGAGATTCCACAAATTGACTTCCGGCCACTTTCCTTCAACTAGTTTTTCATTCAGATAAAAACATATTCGATAAATAGTTTGTCATTTACCTTTGCCCTAAGTTCTGAGAAACAATTCATGGTTGAGTTCTAACAACTTGTATAGCTTTCATAGAGTGATATGGGTGGCATTATTTAAGATCGAAATAAAGAGTACGATTGAGCATATCTTTACCATGAATGAGCATTGTTGGAAACAACCTTCAATTAATTGCTTTCTCGTCTCTTAGAAGTTGAACATATGATTATCATTGTGACATGTCAAGCAATTTGGTTGCCGAGAATTTGAATGATATAAACAAAAACAAGGGGTGCTATGAAACAAAAACAACGGAATGCTACCACCATCTTTGATGTGGAACATAAAAAATTTCTTTAAATTGAATTTGAATAAACTCGATCTTGGTTGGAAGATTCATCTCAAATAACTTATAACTCTATAATATTTATGGGGGCCTAATTGACCTAACGCGACTTGAGAAGGAAACAATAATTTTGTAATATGGATCATTTAGGAGTCAGAACAACACGGATCTATTTAGGATGTTGCGATTGATCCTGCAGTAGAGGAGTTGCAATGGATACTGAATTGGGCATGATCGATGGTGTGATGCTGGAGAAGTACAATATGAATTCCAATACTTGGTTTAAATTAATTCTACTACTTATTTCTACTAAGAGTCATCTAGGGAGAACTTAATTACCTAGGATTGTCATATTTTAAGAGTTTAAATTGTGGACCCATTCCCCACAAATCGGGACTCTCATATTATAAATTAGGCATCCTAAGACTTTTGTAATATCCTTGTCGTATGGTTCTACTGTTAGTGATATGTCCTTTAACTCTAATAGATAATGAAGGATATTGGAGGTATATTAATTGTATACATACATTTTTTGTATATTAATAAAATATTGATTTATTTTATATCAATATTATAACAATCTTTTATACATATAAATATTGAATAGCGTAAAGTGTTGTATGTGCTCATATGATTGAGTTAAGAAGCCTTGTTTATAAAAAGTTATAAATACGAATATAAGGTTATCTTAGTGCACAATTATTAAAACTACTTCGCAAGTTACAGACTTTCTAAAGGATATTAGGAAGTTGATATGACTTGTACACTTTGTATTTGTATAATGAGTGACATGCCATTCAGTATAAGATATTGAAAATACATGTGTGTAGATATATCATTGGAAAATGTATATTCAAACACTAACTCAAAGAATGCAATAAACACACGGAATTCATTCTTTATTGTCAATATCTTGCTTTGTAATTGTGTTAAATGTGTGTAGGCCTTAAAACTGAAATGATATGGTTGTCTTGTGTACATGGCGTTCAACGTGTCATTAGGGCATTAAAGAGTAATATCTATATTGGTATGGGATAGGGTCATGAGCCCAATATGCTGTTGTTCAAGTATGTAAGGAGGCATGTGTGCGTTCAATAAAAAATTTGTTTCTTTACAAATAAGTAATGTGTTTGTCCTATATAGTTAATGTTTTATGAAATGAAAATCCTTGGATAAGGTAATATGTGACTGGAAAGGAGTTGATAGAAGTATTAGTCTCATGAGGCAACAGTGATTGATCATATGATTGAATTAATGAGTTTGAATAAATCAATAGCTCTCGCTTGGTTAGGACAAATCAAGATAAAAGACCTATACTGCATGGTATTCATGGTCGAGACAATTCATGTGATCTATTCACTTTATTTTAGTTGAGCTATGATATGAGCCGTAAATTAGGTACTACTCATATCCTTTAAGTTATGTTTGCTGCCAAATAAGGGTGACCTAGGCAGTCACACTAAATAGGTTGGAACATAGGATAAGTGGTAAATAGGTTGGGATGTGAATACGGCTTGAGAAGTCTCATAGACGAGGCTTGAGAAGTCTCATGGACTAGCTTTGAGAAGACTCATGGAGGAATTGGTTTGGTTGCAATTGGATAGGACCAAGTAGATTATTCATGGTATTGTTAATAATGAGTTTATTAATTGGAAGTACAATGTGCCTTTAATTTAATTAATATAAATTAATTATATTAAAGCGCAAGACACAAATAGAATTATTTAGTTCCTATCATATTTGTTAATAATATGATTATTAACTTGAAACATGATCGGCCTTTGATTCGATTAATAAGACTAATTAAATTGAAGGATATAATTCTATTGGGCCTTAATATTATTGATGAGATTTATAATTGAAGGTTAAATGGCCTTTAATTATTAATAAGATTAATAATTAAATAGTTTATGAGCTAAGAATAATTAAAGGTCAATATAGCAAGCCACAACGCTCATGCCATGTATGTTTAAGGTGCTTTATATGGAAATAAGAATCCTACTAAAAGGGTGTTCGACTAAACTTATTTTGAATAGCTTATAAGATATTTTTGGAGCTTATAAGCTTATACATCTTATTTTTAAAATAAGTTCATAAAGTGTTTGGATAGAACATCTTATAAGATTTTATTCAAATTTATAATTATAATTAATTATAATTTTTTGGTGTAATAATGATAAAATAAATTAAATATTATCAATATAATGTAATAGAAGATATTTATGTGATTTCTAGTATATAATAAAGTAGTTTATAAGATATTTGAAAATAAATTGAAAAAAATTAACTTATTTTTAAGATGTTTATAAGCTCCAAACATTTTATTTTGAGAGTTTATAAGTTCTTTCATTAAAAATTTTACTAAACAACTTCGAGGAGTTTATAAGCTCCCAAATATTTTATAAGATATTTTGAAGAGCTCATAAGCTCAGCTAAACATCCTCTAAGTGTAAGATATTGTGTCTTGTAAATAAAAAATATGAAAAAAATTCATCCATTCCCTCTAAGCAAGAGAGAGAGAAAAGCTTATATTCACCCCTTTTCTTCTCTCTTTTGTCCATGAGCCTTCTTGCTTAAATAGGTTTTGAGTGATAACCTTTGCGAAGGTGTTTGTAAGGTAAAGACGACACTTATCCTACAGTTGGGATTTGAAGGCCACGGCTTTAGGATCACACATTTGCACATTTTAGAACACAGTTCCAAGAGGTGCAATTCATCACTTCTGAAATTGTTTTATGCGTGTTATGCAACAAAAATGGCATGGGTTTGCTTTGTAATTTTCAACTACATATTCTCTATTGTTTAATGGTTTAAAATTTGAATTTTTCCACCCTAAATCCATCAAAACCCAACATCTGCTGTGTTAGGTGGTATAAAAGTGAGTTTCTCCTATTCTTAAATTAAACCTTAGATACATCATGTGTAAATGATAAAGTTATTGAGGCAAGAGATTGGCTTTTGCCCAAAAATTTTTTGAAACCTGAAGATCTTATGGGGATGACATTTTAGAAAAATTTTGACAACAATAATACTACTTTAAAAATCAAAGTATTCAAAGAAAAATGGTTATTGTTCCCTCGTTTTAGACTGGATTGATGGAATTGAGAGACTTTTTGAATCTATAAAAGTCCCGAAATATTGGCAGCCCTAGTTCATAAGTTGAAAGAAAGAGCATTATAATGGTGGAAATTAATGCAAAGCAAACGGCGCAAACATGGCACGTCACCTGTGTTTACTACGAAACAGATTAAACATCTTCTCACTGTGTGGTCTTTTTCTATTAATTATGATAGGTATTTTTTTTTATAATATTCTTATTGTGCAAAATTTAAGAAATTTTATGATAATCATAAGATAGGTGAAGAAGTTGGGAAATAGGAAAGTGCACAGGGAGGAGCGAAAAGAAAAGATAGGGGACCATATATGTCAATTAGATGATGTGGATGGTAATGAGGACAGTGTAGAAGTATATTCAACATTACTTGAATATAAAAGAGGTAAGAATGATGATATGAGTGGTGTACAAGTTGTTGGTGCTAAAAGTTCTATATTAATTGAAGATGTTGATGTTAGCAATATGCTATCTAATGCCAAATATTTATACTTTGTAGAAATATTGATTGCAAATGTTATTTTGCATCATTAATAAAATTGATCATTTGTTTCACCAATATGTGATAGTTCATTCATGACTGTAAATTTTGAATTAGCGTAAAGTATTATATGTACTCATGTAATTGTATTGAGAAGTCTTATTTATAAGAACTATGAATATAGACACAAGGTTTTTTAGAACATGACCACTAAAATTAGTTCTTGACTTGTAAAATCTATGAATGGGCATTAGAGATGTCGATGAGATTTGCATACAATGTGTTTTGTATGGTGAGTGTCATATCATTTGAGATGAAATATTAAGAATACATGTATGTGGATACATCATTTAAGAACGTGTATTTAAACATTGAATAGAAGAATGAAATAAACACATGGATTTTACTCTTTATTTTCAATGTTTTGCTTCGTAATTATGTTAAATGTGAGTGACCCATAGACCTTAGATGACATGGTTACCCCGTGCATATCATGATCAATGTGTCAATAGAGTATTAAGAACCATATATACCTTTGTAGGATTATGAACTCAATGTGCCATTGGTCGTGTGCGTATAGAAGTATGTGTGCTTTCAATAAGGAATTTATCTTTTTGTCAAGTAAGTAAGGCGTATGTTTTATGCGATCGATGTCTTATGAGGAATAAATCATTGATTAAGTTAATGCATAATCAGAAAAGAGTTTTTGATAGACATTATTCTCATGATGTGCATTGATTTGATCATGTGATTGAGTTAATGAGTTTAACTAAATTCACGACCTTTACTTGATTGGGACATAGCAAGGTAAAAGATCTATGCCACATAGTATTCATGATTAAAAGAGTTTTTGTGATCGAACCACTTCACTATAGTTGGGATTCGATATGGCCCATGGACTAGGTATGACTTATATCATCAGAACTATGCTCATTGCTAATTTAAGGTGAACCTAGAGTCATATACAAAAGAATAATTTAAGAGGAAGATGGTAATTTATCATGGATGGAATGATTGAGACTTGGAAAGTATAATGATTGAAATTAATGGGCCACAACGAAATAGGGCCACATGAATTTTATTTAGTCTTCATTATGTTTATTAATAATGTGATTATCAATTAGAAACACAATAGGCTTTTAATTTAATTAATGAGATTAATTGTAAATTAGGTTTTAATTATTAATTGAATTAATAATTAAAGATAAATTGGGCTTAAATTAGCATTAATGCCTACGTAAAAGTTTGTTTTAGCCCACTTCATATACCCTCCTAATTAATTGTGGAAGAAGATGTTCTTTGTATAAGAGGGGATTGCGTTTTTGATTAAATTAGGTTGAAGACTCATTCCATCCCTAAGAGTAATTAAGAGTTGGCTGCCTACCTTAGGAAACAAGAAAGAGAATTTTTAGCCTTCTCGTATTCTCTTGTCTACATTCTTCCAATTCATATAAAAAAGTTTTGTGAAGGAACAAGGACAATTTTGCTTGGTGCTTGTTCATGTGGATAAATTAGAGGTTACAACTCAACTCTTGTAGCAGCAAGATCACAAGTGTTGAAATCATGTATCAAAGGTAAAATTTATTGTTCTCTTCCATGATTCAATTTTACTTGTTATAGGTAGAAATACGTACCGGATTGAGAATTTTATTCCTTTGAGTTTGAATGAATTTGTTAATATTAAATTATAATTTTATATTCTGAAACCTGCAAAATCCAATAGTTAAGAACAACGGTCTCCAATGAAGGTTGAAGAAAATTCTATGACAATTGATGAAGAAGAGGTGGTAAAATAGGTCCATGGCATGAGGGAATAGTCTTAAGATTCAACGGGTTTGAAGTTATTATGCCAGGAAAGCATATTAAGAATTGTGCTTAATTGCTATTTTTATTTAGATGCAAATGCATAACTAGCATGGATGCATGTCATAAATTTCACTCTCGACAAAAAATAAAGGCAATAATTACTATTCAAAGTCGTTGGTAAATTTTTTTAATTTGTTCAAAGTACATCGAGTTGAAGAAGGCATTAATCACCATGCCATATTCAAGAGTCCAAAAATTGGATACAAGGAACTATCCTACGTCGGCAACAGCAAGTGCAATACAAAGGTCGGTAGTGACAATGGCTTGAAAGAGATCATCATCAATTAACTTGATTTGGTACCCCATGTGAATCATTTTGTCTATTAATTAACAAAATGTTTTTATGTTTGTATTTCATGATGTGGGAGTTTTAATTGCACTTAGGTGCTGTACACTTTTATGGCATTGGATTGATATTAGAATTTTGACCATGCATGCTTGGAGCAATAATCAAATTAGAATAATAAATAGATAGGGTGTAAGTGATTCAAGGAAATCGCGTTGTTTAGAATGTTCCATAGCACTAGTTTTCCAGGAAATACAAGGACGGTTTTTTTCATCAAGAGGTTAGTTTTGTGTGGAATATAAAAAATTCCTTAAAATTGAATAAGCATGATTGGTCTTGAAGAAAGTTGGGGCTCTGTAATATCAATTGAGGACATTCAAGATTGGTTTGGCATGATTTGGGAGGAAATCAAATATTATGTAACATGGATCATGTAGAAGCTAGATCTACATGAATCAATCTAGGTGTTTTGCAATTAATGTGATATTGATCATGGCCGAGGAAAGGAGTAGCAATTGATCATGTGATGTTTGATAAGTAGATTAATTCTACTACTTATTTCAATTAAAATTATTATCTAGCATTTGGATAAAACTTATAGCATAAGATTATCATATTTTAAGGGTCTAGATTATGTTAGGATTTATTATTGGATTTTGACACCAATTCCATACGAATTAGGACTCATATTATAAATAATGCATTTTAGGACCATTTTAATCCTTCTCTTTCATATTAATATAACTTTTGAAATCGTTTTCTATATTTTATATGTGGATTCATGCTTCTTTCTTACAAAAAAGTGTGTTTCTTGTGCGTTAAGGGTTGAACATGCTTTCACCCTTATTTGTGATTTTGTTAGTATAATAAGTCCATCATTTTCGCACTTTCATTCGTATCAATCTATCGTGATAATCAATCAAAAGTTGTGATGACAAAAATATCGTGTTTATCACAATAGTACTAGCCACATAAAGACATGATATCATGTTATTAAAAGGCATGTTGAAAAAGGAGATATTAAGATAGAATATTGCAGCACTGATGAACAAATTATTGATTCATTACAGGCCATTGTTGAAAATTACATTAATCTTTGGGGTACCCAAATTAGCACCTTTTGGGCTGTGAATTAAATTAATTTTTTGGTCAAACAAATTGAAAAAATTATAGAGTAAAAGTGGGTGATACGCACATATATTTGTATCTACACACTATACAAGATGTTAAATAATCAAAGAGGATAGAATCGAGAAGCACATTGTGAAGGTGATTGTGTTGTTGATAGAAAATTCATGCTATGGATAGCATTCAGGATCCACTTGGAGAAAGTGGTGGCCTTACAAAAGGTTAACAGAGACACTCTTATGCTGAGATGTGACTGAACGAGGGATAGCCTACACCATCATCTGGACTCTCCTATGACAAGGATTTTGGGTCCATTAAAGATGATTATGATGAGACACCAAGGACACCATGTAGGAGACTAGATGGAGATGATGATGCACTGAAAGGAGCAAATTCACTATTCCTTCATTTTAGGGACAATTAGATCTAGATTCATATTTAGAAGGGGAGCGTAGGATAGAGTTTGTGCTTGATTGCCACTTGTACATCAACGTGTAGAAGGTAAATTGACAGTTGTTGAATTTACTAATTATGCAATAATTTGGTCGGACCTATTATGCATTAACTGGAGGTGAGTTGCATACGAACTAAGGGAAAGTTGAAGGCCAAGATGCATAAGAGTTTCATACCTAATTACTACCATAGAGATTTGTATAACATAGTGTGAGCAGAGCTTGGAGAACTACTACTAGGAGACGGAGATTGCCTTGATGAGAGTCGATGCAATAGAGGATCAATAGGCCACCACAGCACGTTTCCTCAATGGGTTGAATAGAGATATAGTCAATATTGTTGAGTTGCAGCATTGCATGGAGATACAAGACAAGGTGTAAAACGTAATCAAGGTAGAGTGAAACCCAAGAGAAGGGATAGTGACCGCTACAACAATCAATTGACCACTTTTATATTTAGGAGTGCATTGTTAAAGGGAGAGAAGCAATCATCTAATGCAACTAGCAGTAAGTCAACAATGAGGGAGAACACACCTAAGAAAACATTGACTCTTGCATTGTCTACTTGTAGTCATGATCTTTTGTGCTTAGATGTTAGGGTAGAGGAAACGTGGTGAACTAGTATTCAAACAAGAAAGTGATTATCATGATAGAAGGAGGAGACACCATTTCTAATAAGAAGCATGGTTTGGAGGGAGAGACATGTCAGGTGATTGAGAGTCTTAGCTTCGTTTCTTTAAGGCCATTATATGCACATATGGGAGAAGAGGTAGATAGTGAGTAGGGTAATTGCATCTTCTAGATAAGGTGTGAGCGATCGAGTTTTTAGTTTGATCATTGATAATGGGAGTTGTATTAATATGGTGAGTATGATGTTGATTGAGAGGTTGTTATTGCCATTGTTAGATCACATTGAACCTTACCAATCGTAGTGGTTGGATAGTCACAATGGGTTGGAGATGAAGAAGAAAGTACTTGTGAATTTTAGCATTGGAAGTGACATGGATGAGATCATGTGTAATGTGATGCATGTGCATTTTAGTTATTTACTACTTGAGAGACCATAGTAGTATTATTGACGCTTTAGTTATGATAGAATCACAAACAAATACATATATATATTTTTTATTTGGGGGAGCTGCATCGCACATGCACCATTGCAACCATCTATAGATAACAAGAATCCAATGTACAACGATAGTGGGAAGATGCGAGGAAAAGAATTAAGCGAGAGAGAGAGACAAAAGAAAGGATCAAAAAAGGGGAAAGAGATAATAGGCCAAGGGACTGAGAAATATGTGACAATGAAGAGTATATTCCTGACTTGCAACTATGAGTATTCCTTTGCGTCACCATTTTCTATTAGTTCATCTTTATAGGAGTTGAAGCATGCATAAATGAAGATATGATCACTCTGATGAAGAAACGGCATAGCGAGTTGATGGTTCCTACATTCATGAGGATTTTGGAGCTTGTCATGACAGAAAGATACTTAGCTAGATTTTGGCTATTTGCTTTTGATTTAAGAGAGTGAGAGTTAAGGACAACTCTCAGTTAAGACAATATGGGGATGGTGTGATATTGGGCTAGTTTTTTTATTGGGCTTTAGAAACCCTGGCATTTATTATAGTTTTGTCTATGTTTATTATGTATTTTTCATATAAATATTGTTTTCTTGCTTAAAAGACATAAAGTTTGAGTTTTGAGTTTTAAGACATTAAATAGATTCTTTCTTGATTTCTTCGAGTTGTTTTAGTGATTCCAAATTCTTACAAATCAAAATTCAAATTGCTTTAATTAAGAGTGGTTTTTTATTTTAGTTATGATATATCAATCAATTTTGACGCGTCGATTATGACTGTTCTACCATACTACCTATCCAAAATTCGCTTCCTTATTATAACATCAAGTTACTTTTCCCCCAAAGCGTTCCTCTAAACTTCAAAAAATAACAGATTATTCTTTTTTGAAATTGCAACTGTTATTTGTGGTCAGCTTGTTTGGATTCAACCAAATATCGGAGTGCTAGTGAAAATTCATGGAAGTCATATAAGGCAGATATGGAACTTAGACAATGCATGTGCAGCTGATTAAGACTTCAGAAATTAGCAGTAGAATATACGCTATAAGCGCAAATTGCATTTGAAAGGCTATCGCAATAATAAATGAACCTATATGTTGAACTCTATTTTGGGATCCGATACCCAAATGCATTCGTTATCTTTGTTTTTTTTTTAATGGAATTATTTAATTTTTTGTTTATTTCTTGCTGAAGTAGACACGTCAACGTGCATATCTTACAGTTGAATCCGAGAAAAAAAATGTGTATCATACGGGTTCAAAGGATATGGACGGAATCCTATGCAAGCAAATTCGAATATTTAATCACTGCACAGATGTAATTCAGAAAAAAAAAAAAGGAAAAACAAAAATCTCCGGAGAGTGCTTCTTTACGAGTGAAGTTTCTTTCGTTGACTTACATCGGAAGCAAGAAACATGGTCAGTTAAAGGAGGACTGTCAGAAGTGCCGTGCTTGCTGCTCTAACCTTTGTAGATGTAGGATTCTCACTTCCTAGTTTCTTGGTGAAGTTGTCCATAGTTTACTTTAGTTTTTGATATTTGCAGTTGACTAGATCGCCCACAAACCGTTTTAATTTGGGATCGTTAGATCAACCTCTTTGGTTTCGCATTGACCATATATATTAGCTTCTCCTTGGAGGTCAGACCATTAAGGTCGGGTTTCTGTAACTTTGTCTGTACGAGAGACAGAGAGTTTTACTCTTTAATATATATATATATATATATATTAAGACCTGACAAAAACAATGGTGCTGACGATGCTTGAGCTGGCCCAGAGAAAAGTCAAATCTCGTGAAACTCCCAGGAATCTTCCATGTGATTTGTGCCGTGCAAGAATTTTACGTAACAGTTGACAATCTACACATTAATAAGTACGGTGGCACTTGTTCCTTTTGTTATTATAAGTACGGTAGAAGAACTCAATCAGTGCGTTATTATATGCAATAAGTTCAATTGTGCCTGCAATTCACAAAACGTCAAGGCTGTGCTTGGGAGAGGGAGTTTTTGTAGTTGCACTGAACAAATATGCACTGAACAAATAAGTAGTTTGTTTAGAAAGAATATTTTAAAAAAGAATATTTTAAGGAGATGTACAGTATAATTTATTTGTGTGTATATATATATATAATTGTACTAAAATAAGTAGTATATTTGAAAAGAATATTTTAAGGAGATATTTATTTGAATATATATATATATATATAAATATAATAATTATTGGATGATGTGATAATTTATAGAAATAATAATTATATTCTAGTGTATAAATAAAAATAAATGTGTGTATATATGTGATATATATAGGTATTAATTTGATTGTGAATATGTAATGATTAAAAAATAATTAATAAATTATATATATAAGAGAAATTTTGAATTTGAATTTGAGTTTGGATGAAAATGTCGTTGAATGATATATTTGGTAGTATGAAATTTGAGATATTATTATATGATAGAAAGTTCCAAAACTAACCTAAGTTTCCAATCATGTTGAAGGTATGGGGCTATGTTTGTTTTCATTTTAGCTCCTAAAAAATATATACTATAATCATTATGTACTTTTTAAATTTAATTTTTATTTCTCTTATTTTTACATAAAATTCCAAAAAATACATAAAAAAAAACGCATTTAATAACGAAAACAAACGTAAGTATTTGTTTAAGCAATGGTGGTGCGGTTGCTCAGATCTGACCCTAAGGCTACCTACGTCGTAAAATACGTTTCATCTAATGTGTTCCCTAGGAATTAGCACATGAGATTCTTTAAATGACAGATTTAGGGCAGTTCCTACTTTTGTTGATTATCACAAATGTAATTTCTCAGCAAGATCAAAAATGTAATTAACAGATACAATCAACTTGTCACCTTTAATTTTAACGATTAAATTTTAACTTCTTTTTGTAAGTTGAGAGATTTCTTTCGATTTGTAAGGAGAACATGCTTTCGGGCAGGTGGGCCGCCAATAGCGCCAGCCATGCCGCAGCTCAACGATGAGCTTTGTCCGGAGAAAAGTTGGTCGGTGGACTTACCATTTTTTTTTTTTTTTTGGGTTATTGTATTGATACCTTATATCCAATTAATTGAGTCATAGGATGTGGGTTAGTTGGATGGCATTTTCAAAAATTATTTGAAAGATCGGGCGAAATTTAACTTTTAAGGGTAAATAGTAAACGATTATGTGAAGTAAATAACTTTTGTTAGATGAGAACATCGTAGAACAAAATAGGTACAAATATAATTTAAAATATTCATGTAATGAAACTATAACTTCATATGTATGTATCATAAATTATAATTTAAGTGTGGTTAGCAGACCAACTGAGGCTAGCCTCGGCTTTGATGATGCATGGAAATCCCTCAAGTCAAATATCAAAGGTCATGCTGATGGAAGGCCTACGAGATCTATCGAGCATGCATGAGTTATTGCTAGAAGGTTGACAACGGGTACGAGTTTGTCGGGAGTAAGTACGGACGTACCATATGTCTGATGGTTAATTTTTTTTTCTTTTAAAAGACTTTGGCTATGTTTGGGAGTGAATTTTATTAGAATATGTTTAGTGAAAGTTGTATTGGTGAAATAAATAGCATGCTTAGTTATAAGGTTTTAATATTTAAAAAATTTTGATTTTATACTAATGAATAAGGTTTTAATATTTAAAAAATTTTGATTTTATACTAATGATTAAAGATTGGATTATATATATAGAAAGATAATGATTATTTTTAATGTATACGTATATATAAATATGAGTAATGTGTTTATATATATTGATGATTATCAATATGTATAATAATTAAATAATAATTAATTAATTATATGTGTAATTGAAGAAAAATTAGAATTAATTTTATTGACTATTATGTTTAGTTGTGCATTTGATTAGATTGGAAAAAGATGAAAAGTATAGAAACAAAAATAGCAGAAGAGATCGAGACAATAGACATGGATAATTAGTACAACAAGCCTCTTAGTACGATGGCAAAAATAGCCTCTTATTTTCATCTCTCGTGGTTGTATGTTTCAATTGCTACGTCAATATACGAACAACCGATCACCGTATATCGCGCTGCTATTTTCTAGGTCATTCCATATTCTGAGATTATTCTATTCGTGGAGCGTCAGTGATCTGACAGCACACCATGGCAGCAGCTAAACATGGTCCGGGGTCGAATAGGCCGGCGGGGTTGCAGCCGAGGCGATCTCTTGCCTCCTCCCACGCTCCGATCGGCTGTTCTCGGAGAACTTGAGGCTGCCGCCGTGCAATCCCTTTTCCTTCTCGTCGTCGTTCCACTCAGACGAATAGTAGCTCTCTTCCGTATACTCGCCGCTCTTCGACGGCGGAAGAAACATGCTTCCCCACTGTGGGAAGTGGATGAACGCCACCGGAATGGTGCAGGCCACGGTCATGATTCCCATGTAGGTGAGCCCGGTCGCGGTCGAGAATCTCGTGGTGGAGAAGAATATGAGCTGTGTTAATCCGCCGCCGAAGTTGCCTCCGGCACCTGTCAGGCCGGAGATTAGGCCCAGCGATCTTCTAGAAACGAAAGGGATAATGCCGTAGGCTGCGCCGCATGCGGCCTGTGCTCCAATGGAGAATAGGATCATGGACGTGATGGCTATCGAGAGCGAGTTCGCGCGCCCGAGCCAAATGCAGAAGACTCCTCCCATGGTTTGGACTATCCAGAGGATCCAAAGCCTGCCTCTCATCCCGAATCTTTGCGCTGCTTTGTCGGAGGCAAAGCCTCCGAAAGGACGAGCAGCGAAGTTGGCCATGCCGAAGGAGGCCGCGATGATTCCGGCGGTGTGGAGTTTGAGATTGAACCTGAAGAATCAATTCAAAGACAGAATTCAGACCAAGTCTCATTTGCTGCTGCTGTTCTTTAAGATTTAATCTGACAAGACTGTGTAAATGGGCTCCAAAGTAAAATTAAATAAGCAGAGTTTGATAATAGATTTTGACTTATAAGCTTTGAATTTGCTTAAATTACTAAATAAACGGATGGCTGAAGAGTGATCAAAAGATTAAGCTAAAAGCATTTTCATGATATAATTAAGGTGTATTGGAACTCGAATCAAGTTGCCTCGAATACTCCAAGATAAACGGAGATGGTACCTGTCATAGAAATATTCAGCGATAATATTATTTATGCATAGCTCAACTCCCATGGAGAAGCCGTAGACGAGGAAAAAGATCCATGTCCTGTAGTTAGTGACGGCATACTTGAATACCTGCAAACAATCAAACAACGAAAAAGCACTCAAGTCAGTCGTTTTGGAGAGTTCCTTCTAAGTAGATGGGTAAAAATGTTACCGCAATCTTGATAATTCTGAAGTTACCTTAGAGAACTTGTCCTTTGCCACATCCCCTGTCTTCTGCAGGGTGCTGAGGTTTCCATCAGGCAAGTCTTGCCCTAGAGTTAACACCATAACTCCGACAATAATATGCAGCCATCCTGGGATGAAAAACGCAATCCTCCAGGCAGTGAAAGCGGTGGCCCCGGAAATATTGATTAAGTGAAAAATAAAAGGCATCATCAGCTGAGTGACGCCCCCTCCCATGTCTCCCCACCCCCCAGCCACCCCATTCACCGTCCCTATAATCGCACTGTTAAACATGACGCTCGTCCAGTACTGGCACGAGACGAACGTCGCCAGGGAGAATCCTATCATGAACCTCACCACAATGAAGCCCTGCGCCGATGATATGAAAGCCGCCGAGAAGACAACGGGCGCCGTCAACATGTTGAGGAAGGCGCAGCCGTACCGCGGCCCGATGAGGTCGCAGACCACGCCCATGACGAGGCGGGAGAAGATGCAGCCCGATAAGGAAGCAACTCCGGCGTTGCCGATGTCGGAGCGGGTCAGGTCGAGATTGTCTCGGATGATGGGGACGAGAGGCGCGGCGGCGAAAGTGGAGATGAAGCAACTGAAGAAGGAGATCCATGCCAAGTGGAAGGATCTCATGTGGGGCTGCGCGAAGGACATAATCTTGAGGGTTTTGGCTCTGTGCTCGGAATCAACTGGAAGAGCAAATTTATTATCTGCCATGGGCTCAGAAGGAGTTATGGAGAAGCCGGCGAAGGATGGCTGTCCGCCACGCAAAGAACTCTCCTGATTATCAGCCATTCTGCGGGCTTCGTCGCAGCCAAAGATTGATAGCGATGGCAGAGGAGGAGGAAGAGAATTAAGGCGATGATTTTGTGGCTTGGAAGAGATGAGGTGGTCGGGTATTTATAGAGTTCACAGGAGCTATATTCCTTAAGTTGTGAAGCGTAGTGTCATCACTCTCTGTTTCAGTCGCTTATTAATTAATAAATATATATTTGTAGTCATCAACTTATGCACAGATTTGTATACTCCTTTTTTATTTTATAATTAAATATTAATTAATATTAATTAGTGAATTTTTTAATGGTTGAGTAAGTTTACGAATTCCACTGAAACTGAAAACATAACAACATATCACTAATAGTATGCCGATGCAGATACTGAAATAATTCTTATGTTATTTTTTCTACTTCTTCGAAGCGACGATTATTCCAGGGGTTGTAGGTTTTATTTGTGCAAATTGTGACTCTCCCTCCACCATTCCAGGATAATCTGCAGAGTTGATAACTACTTTTTTTAACTATCAAACGCTTGCTAAGTCAACGCTTGGATCCGGCTCTACCCAAACTTTTCTGGTTAAATAGAGCTAACAAAAATTGGGGGTATTGAGTTTTGAGTTGCTTTGCGTGTTATTTTGTTTATTTTGTGGAAATTTTCAATACGTTAATTTATTACTTCTAATTTTTAATTTTGATTGAGTCTAAATAATTTTATTATTCAAAACCAAGTTACTAGGGCGATGTTTGGTTTAACATTTTGTTGATGGATGCAAATGATGCGGAAAATTTTCAGTTCGATTCGTTTTAAGGCTAATTCTAGAGACTTGGAAAAATTTCATTGCTAATTCTAGTAAATAATCAAGTTGCTTATTCTAGTATTGATGAGGAAAAAGAAATTGAATCAATGCTATTTCTAGTAAATAAATAATATCAAAATAAATAACAATCCTTTCTAAAGCAAATATTGAAACCTATCTAAGTTACAGAAAACAATTCTAAGTAAAATTAATAATTCTTAATCAAAATAGGCTAACTGAATAAGTTTTAAACCCAATTTTGCATTTATCGCTTGATCTAACAGTCCTACACTCGATCTCAAATTCTATGCCCATGATCTTGTTTTCGGCCAATTGACCCACTAATCCATGAATAGTTGCTAGCCCTAATTTTGTGAGAGTGATCACAATTCCTAAGCGGTCTTGCAGTGTTCATATAAGTGATCATGGTGGTTGTAATTTATCATGTAACCTTTCGTGAAATTTTCTTGACACTTGCCTACATGTAAGATCAATCACCCCTCATAGGATTAATTGTGACATGCACGAAGCCAATTTTTCAACATTTGATGTTCCACATTAGACTCTTCTCATGGAAAAACTCTTGAGTTTCATTGAAAACTTGGGTAAGATGGAGAACCAAAATAAAAATACAAAATTGTATCCCTAGTTTTGTTAAAAACTTGGTTATGATGAAGCACCAAAATAAAAGCACAAAATTGTATCCCTAAGTCAATTTTGGACGTCCTACACATAATTTTCTCCAGTTGGGTGTTTGAGATATGTGGATGCAAGGTTATGTACTATTGCTTTGGAATCCCATACAAAATTTCGTTTACAAGTTGGAGCCTTGAATACAATTCTAGGTATCATAAATCCAAGTGTTCTAGTCGAATCATTTGTTCTTTCTTTGATTTTTACATCATATTCGTTCCTTGCAAACACACTCTAAATGCACATGGTGAAATTCTCTTCTTTAGCGCAAAACTTTTTCGCGTCATTAGGAAGAATAATTTCAAGTAGTGGCTACTTCATCGACACGTTGTTGGGGTTAATGGACAAAACAAATTCCATTGTTTGCAAAAATTCAAACCATGCATCCATTAACTCCTTTAAGTCTGTATAATCGCATACCTCTATTTTAGAGTTATTGATGTTGGAAGAATCTTCAAATGCTTTGTATTTTTGAGAGAGTCGAGATTTTATATGTTCTTTTTCTTGAATTGGCACAAAATTTTCTATCACATCTATTAAAAATTATTGTTCAACTTCCTCAATTTATGCACGATTTTTATCCTCTTCATCATATTCCTTATCATCATTTCTTCCTCCAGCGGACAAATAATATAATGAATTTACAAAATTAGTGTTAAGTAGTGAATCTACACTATTATCTTTAATTAAAGTGATCAACTACCTCAAATATAATCATTAATTCACCATTTTTTTTTCTATTCTCATCTCTATTATGTTGTTATTAAAATAAGAACGTTTAGTTATACAATGTGAAATTATAAAATTATCATAATCTTAATTTTTTTTATTCTTCTATCTTTTTTCTTCATTTCATTTTAACTTATTATTATATGTATTCACCATCAAATTCTCATTTTTTTCAAATTCTTTTTATCATTCATTATTTTATTATTTTAAATATTTTTATGCCTTTTAATTTAAATAATTGTATTTCTATTATTTAAAATAAAATAACTTCACATAAACTTTAAATAATTTTGCACACACATACAGTGTGCAATTTTACTGATTTTCATAATAAATTTGATGTTAAATATGACAATGAAACATGCAACAAAAAAGTAAAAAATGATAGATGTAAAAAATGTTTACGTAGTTTGAAGATACATCTCCTATGTTTGTGGAACCAAATCTAAAAATGATTCCACTATGACAAGTGTTTACAAAAAGTTCACTCTCCTAGCTAAGAAAACTTGCATTAGCCAAATTTATTTGGTTTTAACTTCATTGACTCGTTTTCAGTTTAGCTCCTTAGATAGCAAGATTTCCTTACCTTCACCTTGCCAAGGGTTCACTCTTGGCCTTAATTCAAATGTGGATGCAAGCCTCCTCCTCTCAAAGATAAGAAAAATCAGTTACAAAGTGTTTGGATGGTGTTCTTGATGTAGAGTTTCAATGGATAAGCCAAGAAAGTTGTTTTCTATCTAGTGTATCTGTCGTTTAATTCTTCATGCACTATCATGGTGTTTCTTCCCATGACTTTATCTTGTCCATATCATCCATATTTCTAGGTCTTATGGGTAAAAATAATCTCCAAGAAAATCCTACCGAATATCTCCAAGAAATCCAAAGTTGTAGCTTTTAATGGCAACGGGTCAAAAAGGAGATCTCGTCTGGTTCCACTACAAAAAATACCACAGCACCTGACTCAGAGGCAAAAGTGGTCTCATCTGCTGAAGCCTCTTAAGCTACAGCGGAAGATTAGGAGATAACAGAAGATTCCCTTACAGCGGACTCTCTTTCACCAGAAGATGAAGCGGCATAAGTCGTCAAGGACTGGAAGAGAATAATCCCCAGAGAGAGAGAGGCTGGAAGGTGAGGCAGATAAAGAGAGATAAAAAGCAGCATAAGCAAGGTTTCGAGTAGAATATTCAAAGCTTTTGAGTAAGTAAGATGGATAGAGATTCTAACAACAAACTACCTAGCTACATCAACCAAATCTACACTTTCCTTTATCCAAAATAGTTCAAATCTTTCAAGATTCTATTAAATAAGGTAAGTGAATTGAAAATCTTTACCCATTATAGTAAAAATCCTCATTAATATTAGCCATAAAAAATATTCCGCAAATTAGATTCAAATCTAAAAAATCTTTGTCGATTTGGAATCATAATCATTTCATTAATTGGTCATTTAAATATGGTAAATATGGTAAGTTACCATATTAACATATATTGACACATCTAGCGGAATAGATTTCTATATGTCACAAAATTTCTGCATCACCAAATTTGTCATGTCATTTGCAACATAAGCATTCACACGATCCAATTTGGGATTGTGCTAAAATAATGACAACTTATAAATACCATAACTATAACAATGGCAATTCTAATGTGCCAAACATGCTAATCATAATTAAATATGTTGTTTATCTATAAATCACTCTCTTGATATGCTTATTACTAAATACTAAAAAATGACAAAAAAAACTAGCTTAGGAAACCTGGATGAAAATAGAACTTCAGAATGACTTTTACTTGATTAGGACCATGTTAATTTGTTTAGTTTTCTTGAAACTCATCTTTTTAATTCACAACATGTTCGAGTTCGATTTGAACTAAAGAAGACTTTCAGCCTAATTGCTCAAATTTATCCTTTCACTATCAAGATTTTTTAAAGGATTAAATGTAAAATATGTTTATTATGTTTGCTCATTTGACGATTTTTTCCTTTATTTTTTGAACTGGAAAAATGTCCACTATTTTAAAAATTTGGCAATTTGAGGACTCCTAGTCCTAAAATCACCAAAAATCCACACGTGGCACACATGGGTCACCCAAACTTGGGGGACTCTGGCCACATTTATATGTTGGACCTCTGCTGATGCTGACATGTGCTCAACGGTGCCCACATGGCACTAAGGAGATGATATGGTGGGATGACATAGCAAAAAAATGCCACATCATCCCACTTTTGAGGGGAACAGTGATTGGGAATTAAAGTAAGCAATCTTCTCTTCAAATAGTGATAGCCCTCCTACAAAATCATTCATCTCCCGTAGACCTTTGTAACCTCAAAATTCTCCTTGAATTGCTACTGTTTCTTGAAGAGTCCATTCAAGATTCTTGAAATTTTGAATTATTCAAAGAACCCAAGGACAAGAAATGGGGTTTTGGCTACATGATAGGCATTGGAACTCCCACCTCCAACATACCATAAGTTTTCCTTTAGATTTGAATAATGCTATTGTAGGGTTTGAAGGTTGCATTTTGGGACAATGGTCGTCCTTTTTTTTTTTTTTTTTGCAATGTCTCTTTTTTTGGTTGCTATGGTCCCCTCTGTTGTTTTGTGTGTTGGTTTTGTGTATTTTTGTATGGAGTATGGGCATGGGGTTATCTTTGTCGGCTTCTCATGATTTAAACATTTTTTTTATTTGTTAGAGCACGTAGATCCTGAATCTACATCCATAACCGTTTGCTTTTGTTTTGGGGGCTTAACAGTCCACGTCCGAACTACTATGTATGTGGGTGGGTCTGTGAAGAAAATAGATTACATGGACGTACGTAGGCTTTGTATTACTGAAATGGGTGGACTATGGAACCATATTGGTATAGGTACAGAGAGAAGATTTTACATAATAGTAAATGATGGGTTTAAATTAATGTTGGATGACCAAGACTTGAGGACAGAGGCATTATAACATATGAGTAGTAGGGAATTTCATGTTTACGTGGAGATTGAAAGTGAGGTGAAGGCTGATGGAAATGAAATAGAAACTAGGAATGGAGTAAGGGTTAATGAAGAAGACAATGAAGATGAAAGTAGTGATGAAGATGTTGTGGAGGATGAATTTAGTAGGTGTAGTGGGGAGGATGACTTTCTCTTTGATATATAGGTTGGCCTTGATGTCGAATTGGAAAGGAGCAGTACGATCAAACTACTGGTGAAGCAACTAAATTGGAAGTGGATGTTACTACTAAGGATCATGATCAGATTAGTCCTTCTGATTTGGAGTTTATGGAACAAGAAATAGGGCACTGTGTAAGCCAGCATGATCAAGAAAGTGAAAGTAGTGATGAAGAAGTTGTGGAGCCTGTAGTGGGGAGGATAACTTACTATTTGATGTGTATGTGAACCTTGATGCTGAGTTGGAAAGTAAGGAGGAACAGGATCAAACAATTAGTGATGCTATTGAATTGGAATTGGATGTTGTTGCTGAGGATCATGATTAGATGAGACCTTCTAATTTGGGTATTGTGGGAAAAGAAATAGGTGAGACCTACTTTGCAACAAATGTTGAAGCAACTAAATTGGAAATAAGTGATGAAGAGTTCTTGCATAGTGACCCCGCTGATAGTCTTGGGGGAGATAATGTGGAGTTTGAGGAGCATGTGGATCAAGTTGTTGAAAGGACAAATGAGCAAGAATAGAAGTTGAATTCTAATAATGGTGAAGGAGCAGAATCCATTGTGGATAGTGAAGGAGAGCTGGATGAGTTTACTTTGTGATGGAGGAAATAAGGGTCACTCTCAATCTGCATTTAATCTAAGACAAATGTATAACTTTGCCTTTGAGATTGGGATGATATTTAGCACTAGAGTTGAATTTAAAAGAGCTGTGCAATCTCTGGCAATCCATATGAAAAGAAGTGCTAGATTCACAAAAATTAACAAGATTAGAGTTTATGCTAAGTGTGCAAATGATGCCATTCGAGTTAAGGGTGAGTGCACATTCAAAATAAATCTTTACAATCCTCAACACACTTGTGCACAAATTTTCAATATGAAACTGTGAAATCAAAGTGGTTGATGAGAGGTATATTCAGAAGTTTAAGGTTGATCCTAATAGATAGCCAAAAGATTTAGCGTTGAGGTGATCAATGAGTTAAGGTGTAATGTATTCTGGGCTTAGGCCTATAGAGCAAAGAGGAAGGAATTAAAAATGTTTGAGGGATACCTTACCTACAGATATAGCAGACTGTGGAACTATGTTGGAGAACTTAAAAACATTAATGTTGGAATAATAGTCATATTGGGGATTGATGAAGATGAAGATGGACAACAAGTTTAGCAGGTTCTATGTCTACTTTGGAGCATTGAAAATAAGGTGGAAGGTTGGCCACATACCTATCATTGACTTAGAGAGATGCCATTTAAAAGGCCCGCATGGTAGGGTTTTATTGACAGCTATTAGCATTGATCCTAACAACAACTTATTCTTAATTGCCTATGCAGTTGTTTGCAAAGAGAATAAGGAGATTTGTGAGCAATTTTTTATAGTCCTCAAATAGGACTTAAAACATTTTGGATGAGCAAGTGACTTTCGTGTCTAACAAGTAAAAAAGATTGATCCAAACTTGTGAAGAAGTCTTCCTTGGAAGTGATTATAGATTTTATGTTTGACATTTACATAACAACTTCAAAGATGTTGGATTTAGAGGATTGAATTTTAAGAATACCTTATAGAGAGTAGCTAAGGTCAACACTCTTGGAGAATTTAGAATGAGGATGACAGAATTTAAACAGCTTGATGCAATAACATTTGAATGGTTAAATGGCAAGTTGGCAACAAAGTGGAGTAGATCACATTTCAATGAGGTTTCGTGGTGTGACATGCTTCTAAAAAATATTTGCGAGACCTTCAATGGATGTATCTTGAAGGGTAGGGAGGAGCCTATACTATATTGGAGTGGATAAGAGAATATTTGATAAAAAGACTTTAGCAAAATAGGGACAGGACATTAAACAAGTGGGAGGACAGATATTGCCCTAATGTAATGAAGTTCATACAAAAAGTGTGTCTAAGGTTGTTGATTGTATGCTTATCAAATGTAACGATAGGCATTACTAGATTTTTACTTTGATGGAAGCCAACATTGTGTTGATCTAGAAATGACGAGCTGCAACTGTAGGAGATGGCAATTGACAAGCATTCCTTGCAACCATGAATTTGTTGCAATCTTAAACCAGAAGTTGAATCTAGAGGACTTTGTTATTGAATGCTATATCGTGGTGACGTAGAATAAAGTGTATGCTCTTGCCATCATGGGTGTGAGCAATGACATGTTGTGGAAACAAACATCTTTCATTCCTTCTTTACCCCTATATTTTAAAGAAGTGTAGGGAAGCCTTCAAAGGCAAGAAGGAGGGAACTTGATGAGCTAATGATAATGAGGAAGAAAGGTACAATTTAAAAATTGAAAAGGTAATAGACCACTGTGTACTATAGCTCTTGTGTTGAACTGTAGCTCTTATGGTGAACCTAGGCATAATGCTACTAGATGTCCAAAGAAAATGGGAGTTGTTGTAGAAAGATTGGACACAATTCAACTAGATGTGGTAGGAAAGAGCAATGCTGGAGAAGTGGTAGCTGGCCTGAGCAAGTCTAAAAAGATAGTTCCACCAAGGAGATCTCCCTTAAGATATCATTTCCCAGTCATTAACACCACCACAACCATAAAATGAGGAGATTATTCAAGAGAGGATTGAAAGGCCCACATCTACCTAAGGAAGTGATGGGTCTACTAGGAATGTGAGTTTTAAATTATGTTTATGATAATTTATGTTGCTAGCATCTAAGTGTAACTTATAAAATATATGTGTTGTTTGCACTCATAGTTGAGTAAGTAAGGGAAGGAAGAAAGGCTTGACACAAGGACAATGAAATCTTCCCTAAGGAGGCGTGTGAGTACTTAGTTTACGTTATTACACTTTTACAAAAATTTTACTTGGCTTATGTTATTATACTTTTACAAAAGTCTCACTTGGCTTATGTTACATGAAGGGGAGGCTAATGGAAAAATAACCCCAAAAACAGAGCATCTAAAGATGGATTGAACATTGCATCAACACCTATCGCAATAGATGATGGCGGTTCAGCAAAAGTGAGTGTAAGTGCCTTCATTTTAGTTTTAATTATGAGCATGACAAGGCTACTACTAACAATGTTGTTTCATTTGGCAGGTTGGTCTGAAGGGTAAGGGAAAACAAGTTGGTTCAACTCAATTGGATGTGTTGAGCCAAACTACTATGAGCTTGTATTGTAGTATCATTCCTTCAATTTAGTATCATGCTGAGCTTCTTAATAACAATGATGTTTGTTACTTCGAATTTACAAGTGGCGTCTGTAATATTACCCCCTCACACCTAAAGTGTGCAAGAAGAGGAGTCCTCAACACCAATTTTAACTTAATCCCAAGTTCCCTATACTTAGGATGCAGTGCCTAAAATACTAGGTTCATCAATGTACTAGTAGCTCAACATGTCCAACACAAATGTGGCATTACACCTTTTGTAGGTTGCCACGCATCATGGTGTTCAAATTTGACCACTTATATCAATGAGGGGCTCAGACTTCACACTAATTTTTTCAACCTTAACCTAAGCACCAAATGTAGTGACCAATCAAAAGAAACCTGGAGCCATCATACTAGAGGAGAGAAATTTTGTTCAACTATTAGCCTTCAATGCAGATGCTTCTTAACCATCTAAGTCACCTAAAACGACTAGGAGGGGTAGGGCTTAGGATTTGGCTGAAATTGGGAGGATATAGCTAATGTTTTAGAAGATCATAGTACTTGTCAACAACTTGTTCAATGTTGTACTAATATAAACTTGTGTTGTTTGTTTTTGATTTTGATGTTAGTTTACCTTAATTATACCAAACTACATTATCCTTGTCCAAATGAATGGTCATGAAACCAACTATAGTTGAAACATTATATGCATCATTATTTGACACCAAAGCACTAAAACGTGCATTGAAAAATATTAATAAAGTTTACATCTAAGGGTAGATTGCATCACAAATCAAAATTATATCAATAAGTCTATTACAAATCAAAATTACATCACTAAACATTACATACAACTTACACATGCTACAACTAAACATATTCAACAAGTTCATCAAACATTCCTTGTATAGATTCACACCTATAAGTCAAGTAAAATGAATCCAATAAGTCTAGCCAAAAATTGGAAATTCATCCCCAAGAAGTCACATTACAGATCTGTAGCTGCATATGTTGATGATCATCATCCTTAGTTTATACCAATTTATTTCCCTTGTTGGTAATGCCATCATAGCCACATTTAAAATTCAAGATAGAAATGACCAATACGAGAGCCATTACAAGCAACAAATGTAAAAGCTTCTTTATTTTTACTTTCAGCCTTGCATTTTCCAGCTCTAGCTCATTCTTCCTCAATGCCAGGAATCATAGCCTATTCCCTCCGACAAATTGGAGGATCCTTCCACAAGAAGAAACTCCGTCCTCCTCTCTATAGTAATTACCCATTAAGTTTGGAAAAGGAAATAAAAGAAGATACATTTAGAAGCCCCAATTCACTTTTGCTCTTACATTATACTGTAGACAAGGATGGAAGCGCTGCCCTAGTTATCATCAACCCACAAAGTTTGCATGACAACTCTCCTACCACTGTAGAAATCAACATTACTAGTTACATATGACACAACTCTTTCTTTACCTTCATATCCATTCTTCAATAGGCAGACACCACAAGTTGTAGGAGCTTTGAAAGCTTTAAAGTTTATTTAGGTTAGACTGTGTTCTAGTGTATGAGAAGCAAATTTCAATCGCTAGGTAATGAGTGGCAGTGGCAGCTTCAATTAAAGTTGAGGATAACAGTTGCATGTCATCTCTTTGGTGCCATTTGGGCATCGACAAGCAGACGTGAGCATTTGTGGGGGTCTAGCGTGTAAATGTGGCTAGAATCTGCCAATTTTGGATGAAATGAGTGGATTTTTGGCGATTTTAGGGCTTGAAGTCCTCAAATTGCCAAATTTTTTGAAATTGTGGACATTTTTGACAATTCAAAAAAATAAAGAACAAACACCAAATGGGCAATCATGAAGGACATATTTTGCATTTAATCCTTTTTGTAAAATTAGTTCAAGTTTTAGCAAGAAAAAGAGCTTTTATTTATATGCTTTCTTAGAAGAAGTGAAATCGCATTGATTCTTGAAATAAAGATAATCAATTATGAGGTGTGGATTAATTGGATTTGGTAGATTAGGATCTCTAGCGTCATTTAATACTGTAAGGGGAAAAATGGGTAAAGGAGATAAACACAAAACTTCAACTTGAGTACAATTTTTAGTCTTAGTATGATATGTAATGAGTGAATGACGAACTGGATTTAGATACTATTTTCTGTCCTCTATTGTTTTATGTACCAAATTGAAATTTTATAGATGTTTATTGTTGACGTCGTTAAAGCTAACGTATTGTTTGTTGTAGGAGTGACAACGGGTTGGGTCGAGATTCGAATATTACACATGATTTATTAACTCGAATTCGACCTAATTATTTTCAAGGGGTTAGAGTATCTGACCCAAATTTGACTGATCAATTTGCAGGTTATTCGAATTTGACATGCCAATCTATCAACAAAAAAAATATTTTTTCTTTAATTAAAATTAAAGTTTAATATTTTAAATATTTACAATTTCATCATTTACCCTTATTTAATTAATTTTTTATATTTATATAAATATTTATTAAATTATTTAAAATATTTTTGCAAGTTAGCAACTCAATTTAAAATTGACCCATTTATTTTTTTAGATTCATGGGACTGATCAATTTTAGTCCGAACTTGCCAAAATTTGATCCAAAACACACTAATTTTGAACTGAGTTTGAGTTATGATAAAAAATTGCCACCATAGTTTGTTGACATTGCCTTCCATACAACCATCCAACTTGGAAGGGGCAAATGCAGTATTGACTTTTGATTGCTTGTCTGACTTGATTCTTGCATTTAATAATTAAATTTCAGAACCACTCTTATCTGTTCAATATTAGAATAAATTAAGAACCTTCAAGAAAATATAATTCAAGCTATTTTGTTTTTTGTCGTTTTCGAAACAGTCCCCAAGTCTCATGTGATGGGATGAAAGCTTTAAATTTTCTTTTGCCTTTTTCTCTGAAATCTCAACTTTTCCTAAGATAATATTACACATAATTTGTGAAATTTAATAATTTAGACGAATTAACTAATTAGCTAGCATTAAATATACGGGTAACTGCATTAATGCTAACACTTGGCTGATTCAACCATTAATTAAATTAATCTCTTGTAAAATTAAATAACAGTTTGTAAACCAAAGTTTTGGCATCTTGTGGAGACAACATGCATGAGCGTGGGCTGAATAGCCCGAAGAATCGCGCGAACATACGTAATAAAGTCAACGACAGTACGGCCAATAAGGTACCGTACTGTAGCTTCTACCCTAATTAAACAATTTAAATGCTTCTCTTTCACTCCACCGACTTTGAAAAAATAAATTGTATATTAATATGAGCACATTTCATTTCTGGCGGACAATATATAATTTTATTTTTCAATAATAAATAGGAACAAGAATCAATATTTTGCTTGAGATAGGTTCTCAATGTCAATAAAAGTTGCGTCATTTTATGTACCCGTGTCAATAATAATATAAATTATGTTATATAGTCAAAAAATATGACATCTACAGCTTTTTAAATCTTACTTAGCTAATAAATTTGAGTCTCTGAGAGTAATTTTCGGACATTATAGATTTTAATATTCAAGTTCTGTTATATTTTTGTCCTTTAATTAATTTTTCATTCGAACTCAGGGTTTAAATTGTTAATGATAATACAAAACTATCAAACTGAGTGTTTAACATGTATAATTGTTTAAATAATTTTATAAAATTATGCAATTTTCAAGAAATGCGAAAACATTTGTGTAGACTCTAAATATTCTAAATTTGTTACAAGCGAAAAATTGACTTCAAAATATATCTTTTGACTACTAAAAGAATTCTTGAAATTGAAAAATCTTAGGTTAGCTCTACACCTGACGGTTTATTTGGAAGAACTTCAAAAATTATATATTTACATAAATATATTATAGAAATGGTTAGTCATATTGTTGTTGACACATTTGGACACAACTTTGTTATACAAGGATGCAATAGGTTCTCGATGATTTTCTAAACTTGGTAGAATCCTTATGATGTCTAAATGCATGTTGCTCGATGGAATATTCACAAAACAAGCTCTAATTCGTGAAACTCCTCAAGAGTTTGAATTGCAGAAGCTATAGTGGTGGAAGAGTTTGGATTAAGACAACTTTTTATTGTATATGAATTAAAGAGTTTCAACTTATCCAAAATTGCTATGATAGTGTTGGAACTGGTACTATAACAAAATCCAACCTTATTTGAAACCATTGTTGCAGCCGAGCCAAATTCACAAGAAGTCTTTTTGAAATTGGCAACCTTGTTTTGACAACTATAAATACTAGCCATTCCAAAGATAGAAGATCAAGAGTGACAGTCGCCACAAGTTAGTCATGAGAGAGCTGAATATCTTGAGTGACAAACACTGATGTAGAGCATCTTAGGTGAGATAACAACTTTGTTTTTGTACAAATTTACCAAAAGGAGAGTGTTGGACTTAAAAGGGTAGTTTAGACTAAACACAAAACATGGGAACAGTTTTGGTGGATCCAACATATTCAGCTACTTAGGGAGGTATTAGGTTTGTGAGTTTGTGAGAGAATTGTTTACCTTATTTTGACTATTTTTTTGATTGAAATAGTGGAAATTTTGACTAGCAAAGTGCTCGTATGCATAGGAGTGAATCTCCAAACTGTGTTAACAATCTTAGTGTTTATTATCTTTTTTCTGTTGGTGTGCATGTGTTCCTATTAATTGTAATTAGTGTTCTTGTGCTTTGTTGTTGCAACCTTTCGGCACTACACTTTTCACATGGCATAAGAACCAAGTTGCTTATTATGCTTGGTTTGAAGTAGGTGTAAACATAGTGATTCTTGAAGATCTACGAACATGAATACTAAAGAAGGAATGTTAGTAACTTACCCTCTACTTCTCAATGGCTGTAATTATCTATATTGGAAGACACAGATGTGTATATTCATCAAATGTATGTATTTATGTATGTATGAATGTATGTATGTATTTTCTCTAGTGTCAAATGCCTTTATTTTGTCTCTTATTTTATAAGCGCATAAGCTTTGTATCTAAAAATATAATTTATTGCGTAATTAAGAACATGCATTGAATGTGTTTCTAATAAATAGTACAAATTTTATATTTTAAAAATATGATTCATTGCATAAAGTTGAAGATGCATTGAATGTGTTTCTAATGTTAATTTTATTTTATTGACATGATACAAATTGGTTGTAGATATATTCAGTATTTTCAAAATCGAGCATTGAATTGGAGGTCTAAACCAATTAGATTGTTTTTAAAACATTAGTTTTTTTAAATTGTATAAAATATAAAATATATACACATGTTTAATAGTATTAAATCAAATTTGAAATATAAATTTCAAATCAATTCGTTAACATACCGAATGATAAGTTTTAGATGTAACTTTAAAAATTTAACAACTCAATAAGAATAAAAAATTATTTTACAAATCTAAAAGAAATTTAATTAAATTTAAAGAAAAAATATAACTATAAATATTAAAAATTATTTATGTAAAATAAAACCAACTCAATTAAAAAAAAGAATTTTAATGTCAAGTTGCAATATAAAAATTTTTAGAAGCTCAATTAGAATAATCTGTATATAAAATTAATCAAATAAATAAAACTCAAAATAAAAATAAGTAAGAAAAATTACATCTACTAATCAACAAAAATGTTAGAAATATGAGAAAAGTTTCAAATTATTTTCTTTGATTTTATTAAAAAAAAATGGTGAAATTTTGTTTTTATTTTTAATAAAATTACATAAATAGATTTTACTTGATTTTTACTTTATGTTGACCAATTTTTACCAATTTTGACTTGTTCTTGATCGGATGGCATTAATTCTTTTAATAGGTGTGTTGTCTGATACAATCGAACTGAACAACTGACTTATTTCCTATTGGATCGATCAACCAACTGGTCCATCCAGTTTTTAAATTATTGTAGTTTTTAGGGTGAAGGTTAATTGGGATATGAATAGGGTAATTATGGGAATTAAATAATTACATTTGAATAGGGTAATTATTGTAGTTATTGGTTACATTTGGGACTAGAAATTGAATTGTACCAGATTGTTGAAGCTAGAACTTGAATTCAGATTAGAATCGTGTAATCGAATCTATGCAAGAATTGTGCATAATGGTTTTAGTTCAAATTTTCAAAAAATAGAATCACAACTTGAACCTCTAGTTAGGTCCAACTTCCAAAACCACCCAAAAATAAAAAAATATAATATAACACATACTGTATATTATGTGCAGTATAATATATATATATATGTATGTATGTATATTAATAGTAATATTAAGTAGCTAACACTTATTTCAATATTGTATTTTTAATAAAAATATCATATATATGTTTTCCCACTCAAAATATATGTTAATTGATAATGTAATGTATTCTTATAAAATTTATATCACTTTACTTTATGGAATAATAATAAAATCAAAATATGAATTTTCTTTAATTTTGTTTCCTTTTTACATTTTCTTAAAAGTTTTAAATATTTTATCACATTACTTTTATACAAAATTTACAAGGACAAGTAATTAAATAAAATTACAAAAAATTAGAATCATAAAGAACCAAAACCAGAACCATTAAATAACTAGAATAGAAATGGAACCATTAATTCTAAAATCGAAACCAAAACTGTTGTATAAGGTCTAGGAATGGTAGTGAGGCATGGGTGGGGTGAAAGATGCCTCCTTCATCCCCTATTTTGCTCTTAAATATCTCTCCCTTCCAATGCTCCATCCCCCACTACCACATCTCCCACACCACCCCATCGCTCAATTTAATACTTTTGGGGGTGTCTTGTCGAGAAAAAAAAAAAGATTTTATTTTAAAAATTATATTTTTAAAAATGAAAATTTAATTGGGTTTGCTTTCACAAAAATTGATAAAAATTATAATATATTAATTAATTTTTTTTGGTAAACATAAGATATATTAGTTATATTAGCATGATTTATGTGACAAGATTTATTTATTTTTTTTCAAAATATTAACCATCAAAAGGACAACTTTTTTTGTTGTAAATTTTATATTAAGACAAGAAAATCAACAAAACATGATATGTTTCTAAACTAATAAGTTTGCTTGACAGTAATTATATATAAATAAAGCCAGAGCAGGCATATATTCAATGTAAAATGGAAAACAAAAATTCGTTATTCGATCAATATATTTAATTCAAAATAGATAAATACAGAAGCAAATAGAGTGTATTAAATTTATTTATAAATGAAACAAAAGAAACATAATGACTATTCATAAATTGTTTGAGAGTTATATGAATTATAAATAGCAACTATTTTTTTTCTCAAATTAGTATGCAAGATATCAAGAAAAATGAAAAAGTAAAAAAAAATATGTAAAATCGAGGAACAAAATAATAATGAATTTGATTTTGTCATATTCTACTACTTTTTATTGTGAAGAAATTATTGATTTTGTTAGATGTATATTTTATCACAATTAAAATATATATTCATCTCAATAAATTCTCTAAATATTCTTTATTTTAATTTTCTTGAAGTGGGCCAACTAATAATTTAATTGAGTAATTTTCAAATTTATCCTATAAAAATTATCTAGAAGTCAATTACAAAATATTAGATGTAATTAATTACAAATTTTACAATTTATTGTAATCAAAACAATATATACAATATATTTTTATATATGTTTATATTAAATAGATGGATGAGTTAGGGGTAAGCTCCCTATCCCTTGCTATACTTTAAAGTGGGGGAAAAATAGTCTTCTCGTCTTGCCTCAACTCTTATCCTATTTCTTTTTTCATGGGATGAATGCCTACTTACAATTCTCTTTACTTACAATTGAATAGTGCAAACTCTCTTTGACAACAAACATTGTCTATAGTGTGCTGTTCTTGCTTCTAACTTGACCAAACCCCATTTAGTTTTTGCTTTTATTGATGTGGATTTCTTTTACTAACAAGTAAAAAGTAGTTTAAATATTCTTCATATCATATAATTTTAAAATAATTTAATTATTTAAAAAATGTAAAAAATTTATTTTATTTTATTAAACTCCTTTCATATCTCCAATCACTGATAATTCAGGCCTAAGTTGACCTTTCCAGCTTTTATCCATATTGTCACCCTACTGCCATTGTCTTCATTTTGCTTCATTGATTTCGTTTCTTTTACTTATTGAAAAAAAATTAAATACAGACATTGCATTCAAATTTCTACAACCTATCCGTCAACCTCAGCAAAGCCACCCATCCTCATTCTAGTTTCTTGGTCCAACATAAAAATTTCATTTCCTCTCAAGGGTTTATCCAACAACTATAAATTATCGCTCTTCAAAAATCTTAATTATGTTATTGTTTATAATTTATTTATTTTTATATTTTTCAATGAAAAGTGTATGAACATATTATTTATATGTGTTATTTCAATTTTTATTTTTTCTGTTTATTTTTTATTTTATAGGAAAAGTAATTAGAGTATCATCTTAACTATCTCAGTCGTATTTCATTAACTTAGATCAGTCTTTAATTTTTTTTGTTCAATTTCAATTTTTAATAACAAATAAATAATTTTAATAATTTTTCGAACTATTTTAGTTTTTGAAGTTATTTTATTTTAATTGCATTTCTTTTACCATAAAGAAATTACATGGAAATTTTTGAATTTTTGATTATTTTGCCTTTTATCTTATCTTGATTGACATTTTTTCCCAAATCAATTGAATATTGCACATAAAATTCAATATGTTGATGATATGGTATATGATTTAGAGGGTGTTTGGCTAAGCTTATCATAAATAGTTTATAAGATCATGCAGCTATAAGATGTTTTTAGAACTTATAAGTTCACATATTTTATTTTTCAAATAAGTTAATAAAGTATTTAATAGAGACATTTTATAAAATTTTGTAAAAATTTATAGTTATAGTTAATTATAATTTTTGATGTAAAAATGATAAAAATAAATTAAATTTCATTAATATAATGTAATTTAAGATATTTATACATTTTTTAGTATATATAAAAAAGTAATTTATAAGATATTTGAAAATAAATTTAGAAAAGTCAACTTGTTTCCAAGGAGTTTATAAGTTCTAAATATCTTATTTTAAGAGTTTATAAACTCTTTTACTAAAAAAAATATCAAACACTTTAAAGGAGCTTATAAGCTTCTAAACATCTTATAAGATGTTTTAGAAAGTTTATAAGCTCACTCAAAACATCTTATAAGCAAACCCAAGGTGTTTGGCTAAGTTTATTTTAAAAAGCTTATAAGATCATATAATTTATAATATGTTTTTGAAGCTTATAAATTTATATATCTTATTTTTATAATAAGCTAATAAAGTATTTGAATAGATTATCTTATAACATTTTGTTGAAATTTATATTTATGGTTAATTATAATTTTTGTTGTAATAATGATAAAAATAAACTAAGCATAATTGAGATAATGTAATTAAATATATTTGTAGAATTATTAATATATATATATATATATATAATAAATTAGCTTATAAAATATTTGAAAATAAGTTAGAAAAAGTTAAGTTATTTTTAAGAAACTTATAAGTTCTAAATATTTTATTTTTAAATTTTATAAGTTATTTTATTATAACATTATCGAACACTTTTTGTAGAGTTTATAAGTTCCCCCAAACACCTTCTAAAAACAAAATTGAAATATCGAATTAGGTTTTCATCTTTGCTCCTTTGGCGTGCATGAATGTGTACACTGACAGTTCAATTCATCAAATTCACCGAATAAACACTTGCTACATGTTTGATCCAACCTAATTTGCACCAAAACATCAATTTTCTTGGTGTATTAGCATTAAAAAGGTTAAACATTCCTCCATATATTGGGAGATTTTCTCTCACGGCAATTAGATTTTCTGTTTGTTTGTCAACTAGGAACGACAACGAACAAGTACATCGCCTAGTTCAACTTTTTTTTTTTTTTTTGCAAAAAAAAAAAAACCTTTTATATCATATGGGTGCTACCAATGGACATTTCTGGAATCCTGTAAGCAAATTTACTGATTTAATTACTGTATCATCTATCTTTTCTTGAAAAAAGAAAAACCACCTGGAAGGTACTTCTTTACGAGGTATGAGTTTTCGTTGACTTCATGGCAACAAAAATATGGCGAGTTAATGGCGGGCCGTCCCCGGTGCCGTCCTTGATGCTCAAGTCATTTCATAGGACTGATCTTACCTCTTATTTTATTTGTCGGGATGTCTATAATTTACTTTGTTTTTGGCATGTATAGTTGACTACATGGCTGAAACTTAAAAGGGTGTTTGGGTGAGCTTATTAATTCTTTGCAACGTATTATAGGATGTTTGTGAGCTTATAAACTTTTTAAAAGTGTTTGATAAAGTTTTTACTAAAAGAGGTTACAAGCTATTAAAATAAGATGTTTGTAATTTATAAACTTTTTAAAAATAAATTGATATTTCTTAACTTATTATCAAATATCTGATAAATAATTTCGTTATATATATATATATATATTAAAAATGATATAAATATCTACTATTATATTACATTGATAATATCTAATTTATTTTTATCATTATTATACAAAAAATTATAATTAACTATAATTATAAATTTCATCAAATCTTATAAGATGTTTTATTCAAATACTTTATGAACTTATTTTAAAAATAAAATTTATGTACTTATAAATTATTTAAAATAAACTTAACCAAACACGGTTTTAGATTTAATTTTGGGACCATCAATTAGGTCAACCTCTTTACGCGTCCCTCTGTGTGCGTGTATGAGAGAGAGAGAGAGAGAGAGAGAGGGAGAGGGGGGGTATACTTTATCTTACCTATCAAGACCTTATTTATAAGGACAATGGTGCTGATTGTGATGCTTCATCTGACCAAAATAAAAGTCAAATCTCATGGACTTCAGAGCAAACTACATGTGATCTGTGTGGTGCAAAAATTCAGTCCAACAGTTGACAATCTACATGAGTACTGAGGCACGTTATTCTTTTCGTTGCACGGCTATCCTTGGAACCCATTCTTAAATCTCTCACATTTTTAAAATTTACACTTCCAAGTATATAACTCATCACTTTTTTCTCGTTTTAAATTCAATTTTTTTTATATATAACTAATTAATTATTTTTTAATCTATACATTTATTTATAATAAAATCAATACTTATATTTATATATATGTATACTCACATTTATATATATTTAATCATTATTTTTATATAGTATCACATTATCCAATTATTATTACATATTTTATACATATATTTAAATAAATTAAAAAATTTAAAATATTAGAATCTTACGGTCAAATATATTATTCATTTTAATACAACTCTCCTCAAACATCATCTCTCATCAAAACCTTACTTCCAAACATAATACAAATATGGATAAGAAAACTCAAGGGCTATATTTGTTTCTAAATTTACAACTATTTATCACCACTTAAAAGTCTTACAAATCAAATATTTTACTATACAAATTTTATTTAAATTCAAATTTAAATTTTTTTTCTGTCTTGCCTTTTATAACTAACTAATAATTTTTTTTAATTATTATACTTATTCACAATCAAATCAACACTTATCTCTATAATTTTTCTACTCACACTAATTTTTTTATTACTCTATAACCATATATATTATCCCATCATCCAATTATTATTACATATTAAATATATATATAAAAACAATTTTTCTAGCTATCCAAATCTTACGAACTAAATATAATTTTCATTCCCAATCAAATCACCGAACTTTTGTCGCCATGCTAATTAGGAAACAAACATAGCCAAGCCGCGCTATTATATACATTAAGTACATTTGAACCGCAATTAACGGAATGTCGTGTCTCTAACCATGGTGAAGGCATGGCATTTTTTTAAGGCATGAAAAACGGGGTGGGATGGGGGGTGATGGTGGTGATCTTATCTGTCACTATTGCTTGTGCTAAACTAGTGCTTAAAATATGTTTAATCTAATATTCTCAAACTAAATAAATGCTTTTCGTGTAATTAATTTCCTCGTTTGTGTTCTCCAGGACGAATGAGCGCACGGGAGTTTGAATATATCTACGTACATTTTAGAGTTCAGAAATAAGTGTCTGGTTTAGGGTATTTGAAACTTTGATTTTCTCAACAAGATCCAAATTTAACAGATATAATGAACTGATCATTGCCTTTAATTTGAAGCATTCAATTTTTAGCTTACTTTGTTATCGTTGGAGGATATCACTAAAATATATAGGAATATTTATTTTTTTATAGAATAATATTCTCCAACAGCTATAAGTTTCTGTCGTTGATTTTTTCACGATAGAATGCATGTGGGGCCCGGAAAAGGTGGAAAAGAGTTCGTTGGTCAACTTATCAGATTTTTAAATATTATATACATATATACATACATATATATATATATATATATATATATATGTAGATGTCATAGTGTTGATATTTTACGATATCTCATCTGCTGGTTTATAAGCTGTGGATTAGATCACCAAAGGTTTTCTTGGAAAATTGAACTGTACCCACTGCAAACATTTTCATATCTTTTGCCTTCAGGCGTATTCCATTTGACTGCTTCATATGTTCTATTAAGGATAAAGAGCAACTTAATACTTCTAGGCTAGGCGTTGGTCATGCAGTACAGAGAAATGTCTGGAAGTGATCAGATATATTGGGAGGAAGAGTCGTGGGAGTTTTTTGTTCTTGCATGAATTTTAGATCAAGAGTTGACAATGCGAACCAGTTAGTCAAAAGCAAGTATATAAAATTTTAACTTGACAATGCAAACCAGTTAGTCAAAATTGTATTCTTCTTTCAAAATTAAATTACATCAAAAATGTTATTTAGTATATAAAAATATATAAAAATTTAAAATAATAAGAATACTAAAAATAATAAGAATATCTTGTGAAAATAAAAATATATAATAACGATTACGTTCTTTCTAAACTAATTCTCTATTTCTAATAGTTAATTCATATACAAAATTTAATCTAAATATAAATATTAACAAAAATTGTAAAACAGAAATAGTTTTTTCGTTTAATTTTTATTAATTTTAACTTGTTTTTGTGTATTTGTTCTTGTCATGTTTATATTTATAGAAATAGAATTTTTAAAGTAGAATAATGTTTTAACGTTATTTAATATGACATTTTACATGAGAAAACATAAATTGATTAAATTTATTTTTAATAAATAAAATATTCATTTTTTAAACGTAAAATAATAATTGGTGAATCAATGTGAGTTATTGCTATAAATTTATACGAAATTCAATATTAAATTCTTTCAATAATTTCTATAATTATTGGAACATATTAGTTTTTGTGTAAAATTGTTTACGTAATTAGTTTTTGCTATACGTCTAGACAACATCATGTTCAAAACTAAATTTTGGACATCAGGTTTTTTCTCAAATTGATAAAAAGTAATAATTAAAATACAAAAAAAAATTCTGGATTATATTTTATTATTTTATTCATGAAATATTTTTAATTTAATCAATATTGTTATTTAATTAATTTAATAAAATATATTATAAATTTTTTTCATTTTAATCAATATGTTTATTTAATTAATTTTCTCATTATATATATTTAATGAATAAAATTTTTGTTAGTTTTGGTGAATTCAAAGAAACTTTGAAAAAAATTGAGTGATCAAAAAGAACTGTTATGTCTAATTCGCTGAGACGAAACTTGAAATTATGAAAAGAAAAATTAAATAGATATATATTTTTTAACTTTTTTTTTTACTCCCAGAATCTTTGTTTAATTTTAGTTATCAAAAAGCAATATTAAATAAGATTAGTTTTTTATGGAAAATAAAATTCTAGAAAATATCAACTAAATAGGAAAAATGCACAAAAATTTTAAAGAAAACAAAATATTAATATAAATTTATAAATGAAAAAATTAAAATATAAATATATTAAAAATATTTTAAATAAATATTCCATTTATAATAATACTTTCATTTGTGGTTACACAAGAAATGTCCCCTCCAATTTCTTGTTAAAGAAATAGAGGGGTGTGCTTTTATTAAATTTGACATAGTAAAATCTTTTACCTGGATTAGTACCTCATAGACGTAGGAGGTTGGCTTCAAATTGCTTTAACAATTGTGGTTTTCATTCTCTTTACTTTTTGTCTATGTGTGTTGGTGTTCCAATACAACAATTTCACAGCAACACTTGGTGTTTTAACATTTAATTAAAACCAACAAATGGCATCAAAGCCACATCATCTTTTTGTGACATGGTTTTCAAGTAGGTAAGATTCTAAAATTTCTAATTAAGTTAGACATTTGAGATGAATTTACTTCAAGTTAAAAGGATAAGGAGATAACCTTCAAAAGTGAACAAAGTTGCCAAGGTGATTCATGTTGCCACACCAATGTTGGAGTCAATCTTGTCGTAGAAAGAATAAAAAAGTTTAATGAATAAAGACAAGAAGGGAACTCTGAGCAAAGTTGCCAACAAACCTAATAATCCTAGGGAGGATTGTTCAATCAAAAATATTGGAGAAAACAAGACTGAACGAAATAGAATCCAATACTATTAGTGTGGTGCCTATGGGCATATTCTTGTAGAATCTGCGAATATCTTGAAGAACTAGGGCAAGTTAATGGCAATTACATGGAGCAAGGATGATTCTAACTAGTTTGAGGAAGAGGAACTTGTATCCACATATGTGTCAAATAACACCAGAAAGAAGAGGACTACTACTATAGCACCTGCTACAACACTAATAGAATCTTAGAGTAATGGTGACAATGATTGTAAACTTTCACAAGAGTGAATATTGTCTGCTTATAACCTGCTATTTGATATGATATAGAAGTTTAAAAAGGAACATGAGCAGCTAAAGATCAAACATGAAAAATTAGAAGAAGATCATGACACAATTGTTTCTAAGGTAGAGGATACTAAAACAATTCTAAAGAAGTTAAACTTAGGGATGACCAAATTAGAAGACATTTTCTGCATGGAAAAGATATTAAAAGAACACGATAGTTAGCTTCTTTGACAATTCAAAACATGGCTTGGAGGCAAGTTTAAATAGCAAGTTCGTTAAGTAATCATCAATTGATGTTGGAGCAATGGTTCGTATAGAATTGTCCCGAGAGAATGATCATGTTGGTACATCCATGCTAGTAGATCAAATTATAGGTGAAAGGAAGAGTGCAACTAGTCTTTGAGTTTTAGATTGACAAGCTCCTTCCCTTAAAATGGCACCAAGGAAGCCAGACCATCCAACACCTCTATTGGAGTGCATCAAAATACACCGCCTACTTGTGTGATGTTGGAACATTAGAGGAAGACGAGGCCTCCTAAGAAAACTAACACCTGTGATTATTGTCTAAGGCCAGTACATTCCCTTTCTACCTTTTATTTTCATTCTTTAGAAACCTCATGAATAGGAGACAAGACTGTACTTAGTTTCTAAGCAGGTTCAAAGGAAGAAAAATTATAAGAATTTGGGTAAAAAAAGTGGATTTAAGGTGCTATGCTTCCTGTACATCACTAAAGGTGTGTTTCAACATCATGAGATATTATGAAAATATTAAATCAAGATACATGACTAGAAATATGACCAACCTAACAAGCTATGCAAGCGTTAATAGAGAAATTGGAAATGGTCAAAAGGACATGTAGTTGATGAAGGAGCTATGCAGACTAATGGAAAGCTCTATTTGAAAATTTTACCACATTCGATGTTTGGTAAGGAATGAAGTCACAGTAGTAAAACATGTTGCAACATTAGTGCAACTTGAAGCCATTTTTATAAAATGATTCGACATATGAGGAATTGGAGACCTAAGATGAAAACTACGCCTTTGCTTGGATTAAAGTTTAGCCCATGACCCAAAAAAATAAAAGAAAGGGGTGGAAAAGATTAAGAAGGAAAGAAACTTCAAGATCTCAACTTATTCACTTTCCTTCTTATTTGGAGTCTAATTATATGAAATGCCCTCTTTCCATAACATCAAAATTTCCAAAAGACCTTTGGATCTCTTTCTTTCTTATATATATATATTTGCAGGTTGGAAAATCAAATCTTCTCTTTTAAAAATTTCTAGCATTGTTAAACACCAGGGTCAGAAGGTTCAAGCACACCCTTGCCCACAAAGGAATGTTTTATTGTAGTTATCACACTCTTAGAAGTAATTAGGAGTGCTATTGACGGGGATACAAGTCAATTGCTACTAGAACACCGTGACTTAGACCTACAACTTGTTTGAAATCTGTCTATGCCTTTGTTCTCGGTAAAAATAAAATTTTAGTACAACAAACATTGACCTTTACAAAAGTCAATGATACCAAAATAATATATACAAATATAAGTGTGACATGGAAGCATGAATGGGTTTTGGAATCGTTACATGAACACATTCGAGCATAAGGAAATGAATCACATTTAAACCTAAAACATACAAAGACAAGTCTGTGTGGAGAAATAAGCACAACACATGCAAAATTTATAAATTTAGATAAAATTGTATGAAAATATGGCTTAAAATTTCCAACAACTCTAATGCCCTAGTTATAGATAAATCACAAGGAATTTGATTCCTATTAGGATATTAACTTTGAAATAATCCTAATTCAATTAAATAATATCAAAATAGTTAATTCCCTCTCCAAAATTAACTCTAAACTCAACAAAAAAAATACAACTTTTGTGTGAATTAATCCTTTAAATTGATCTGACGCCCTTTTGGATTGTTCTAGCTGGTTTAGATCAATCAAGATCGATTCTAACTTGTCCCAATCGTAATTCCAGAGCATTCTTTCTGGTCAATGTCGATTCATCTTATCGAAACGATCTGCCCCTATTTGGATTGACATTCATATTGATATGCCTTGCTTCATATAAATCTTATGTCATTAGGATCAATCTATATCCATTTGGTTTGATCCCATGCCATCAGGATCAGTCTGAATCCATCAAGGTCAATTCGTGTCTGCCCAAATCCTAATTACAAAATGCTATTTTCTTCTTCGAATCTTGCCAAATCAATTTCCCATGCTTCTAATTAACATTGTAGTGCTCCAAATCCTTTCAAAATGCATAATTTCACCCAAAAATGGTTGAAATAATCTAAATTTAATTTTAAAATTTTTTTTGACCATCAATGTATCACATAAGACATCCCTTCTTGAAAATATGCTCATCCTCGAGTTCCATTAAAAACTAAGGTTTGATGAAGCTTTTAAAAACATCAATTTTAGGACTTGTATATAATTTTATTTTGTGGAATATATGGAATCCTTAGGTGAAATTCTACTTACCATGGCTCCTGGATCCCCCACAGAAGTTTGCTTATATATAGGAGCCTTCAATGCAACTTCTTGTGCCCTGTTCCCAATGGTCTTCCCAAATCATTCTATTCATTATTCTAACATCATTATCAATTCAAGTATGCATACTCTAAGTAACCACATCATAAATTCCAACCCTCATACATAATTTAATAATCTCCCCACGATGTGTAGCAAGAATAAATTTAGGTAGTGACTTCCTTAGGGGCTCTTCACAAAGGTTAAGTGGCAAGACAAATTCTACATGTGGCATAAATTCAAATTGTAAATCAACAGACTTTTTTAAACCTAGGTTGTCACATACCTTTATAATATAACCTTTGGAAGCATTGTCATGAGAGGATCCTGAACATGCAATATTGTCACTTCATAAACATGCCATAATAATCAATTCTTTTTTCAATTCAACAGACTTCAATCAAACTTAAAATCTTCGTCAATGGCTTTGAATTGTGACTATAGCTCTTTTTCATTGTCTAGCATAAAACTCACTTCATGCTATAATGGCCCACATTCCTACTCGAATCAAGATGGCAAATGGACACAATTTTTGATATGATTTCTTAACATAATAGGCTCACCATGCTCTTTGAATCTTGACACAAGACTTGTCCTCATGACTTGGATTTTCTTTACTTGTTTATGTTGATCATCTTCTTTTTAAGAAATCAAAGCATATGCCATACCATTTTTCTTAATCACCTATGCACAATCTTTCTTTAAAGTGGCACCCTCTTTAAATTTCCACAAATGTCCCAACAAAATGTGTTGAACATCACATCTAGTGAAATCACAAATGAAACTCTACACCTTCCCACCACCTCAACCATCTTGGTATAACCATATGAATAGGGTACATGTAGTCTTTTGATAGGTTATTTCAACTTGTCTACAATTTTCCTAGATTTATTTTCAAGAATATGATCACCAACGATCAAGTTGAAACTTTACCTAAACTCGGCATCTTGTTCAAAAGAGTTAATCTTGTTGAGTTTTAGATGATCAAGGGTGAATTGCTCGTTGCAGAAACCTTGTTGAATGTAATTGGCCATTGGATTTACATAGGAAGGGGAAGCCTTCTTTGATATCACCTGGTGTGGCATGGAAGTGTAAGTGGATTTTGAAATTGTTATATAAACAAATTGGGTAGAATCAAGTTCAAAACCAAAACATGCAAACACAAGTTTGTATGGAGAAATGAGCACAAATACACGAAAATTGATTAATTTAGAGAAAATTCGTAGGAAAGTATGGCTTAAATTTCCAACAACCCTAGTGCCCTATTTATAGCTAAATTACAAGGAATTTGATTCCTACTAGGATATCAACTTTGAAATAATCCTAATTCAATTAAACAATATCAAAATAGCTATATTCCCTTGCCAAAATTAATTTAACTCATGTGAAAATACAATAATTTCTAAAAAGAATCCTAATCAAAATAAACTACAAAAATAAAACTATTGTGAAACATATTCATCCTCTAAATTGATTCAATTGCCTTTTAAATCGATTTCAACTGCTTCAGATAAATAGGATCCATCCTGACTAGTATCAATCATAATACTTGTATCAATCATAATAATTAAGCATCCTATCTTGCCAATGTTGATCTACCTTTTCCAAATCGATCTACCCTTATTTGGATCGACATTCATATCGATCTGTCTTGCTCCAGTCAATCTTGTGTCATCTAATCAATCCATATGCATCTGAATCGACCTATGTCATCAAGATTGATCTGGATTCATTCCGATCGATCTACATCCACCCAAATTCATATTACGGAATGCTATTTTTTTCTTTGGATCTTTTGCATGACTCTAATTAACATTATAGAGCTCCAAATCCTTCCAAAATTCATATTTTTAATTTGAGATTGTTTGAACTCTTACATATTTAACTTTAAAGAATTTTTGACTTAATGTATGACATCAAATGCATAGTCTTTTGAAAACATGACATGGTCTTGAATAAAGATTGATTTTATATTTATTTGGATACGATATCTATAACATAAATGTCATATAATATATGAATATTTTGTTAGATATTCAAATTGTTGTTTAAAATTCAATTGGCATTGAGTTAATGATTTTATCCCCAAATTTTTAAATTTAATGATTTTTGTTTTTGACATGGTGATTGTGGGCCCTCTCAAACTCTATATATATAGGATCTATATTAAAATCTTGACACATAAAATTTGTTGCAATAATACTTAAGGTTGCTCTTACTAATCTAAGTACTCCATGATGGGTTCTTATGATGATTTAAATGTCAATTGTTTGGCTAGCCGGTTTTAATTTTATCAAATAGTTTAACAAAATCCAACTAATTAATAATAACATTTAGAATTTTAAACAATATCATAGATTAATATAAAATATCTAATTATGAGGGTATGTTGGTGAGCTTCTAAATTTCTCAAAACATTTTATAACCATTGAATATAGTTCTAGGCACCTCAAATCAAGCAGGATCTCAAAAGAGTTTTTGAATCCTACATTTTTTTGGGTAGGAAATGGAAATTCTGTTGACTAATTATTTTGCAAATGATTGGAGTCTTCATTAAATATAATATATCTCACATATACAATTCTTGATATATAAGATCTAATGAGTGACAAACCTTATTATCAAATCTCATGTGCAGTCCAATTTTAATTCGGTGCTTATCGAAATCTTATACATACAATCATGGGCATTGTGTGTCTACTTCACTCACACCCATGGAATGAAAATAAAGTATCAAAAAGTAAAATTCATATTTTTCACAATAAAAAAAAACTGTGAGTGAAATAAGATAAAACCTAATTTATCTATGTATCACTATGCAAAACATTTATTGTCTGTATTTTTATGATTTTTTTATTATTTAGTAAAAAAATAAAAAAATCAAAACTTTTTTTATTCTCTTTCTTTTTCTTTAATATTTTTTTATTTATTAAAATCTTTCAGCCAAACGAGACATGACTTTTTCAATTTTTTTATTTTTATGGTAATTTTTTCCTTACTAAAGTAGGTCAACAAAACATGGCAATGCGTTCTTAAGCATATCATTTAGGTAAGAGACATTCTTAGCTGGCGGGTTAAAATTTTAACTTCTTATTATATATCTAATTTAAATTAATACTTTTCAATCAATTTTTTTGAAAAATAATAAGCAAAATTCCATTAAAAAATTCTGTTTTTTTTTTTTTTCTCTCTTATCTCATATTTACCCTGCCTCATTTCTTCCCTTCCTGTATATCTTATAGTTAAAATGACTTTATGGCAAAACCATAACTTATTAATCGAAGCCATAATTAAGGTCAAACATCTTCATACTTATATAGCGATAAACAACTACTTATATGAGATATTTAAATATAATCAATGTATGTAATTTAATTGCTTAAAGTTCATTCCGTTTTATATCAAAGATACTAATATTTTTGTTTAATATAAGAGCCTCACGAAATCACCAAATTTGCTTTTCCTTATTTATTTATTTACAATCTTCATGGTCGTCATAATCATCGTTATTATTATTATAATTACTAGCTTCTTAGTTCACTCAATTAAAAAAAATAAATTTACATATAAATATTTACATACTGATGGTGTAGTTTAATTATATTAGCCACTTACAAATTGAACAATCTATAGATAAATATTTTTATTAAAAATAATTTAAAATTTAAAATATAGGAAAATGTTAAGAGGAAAAAAGTGGAAAGAAGTATAAAGAATAAAGAAAAATGAATAAAAAGTAAGGAAATTTTAATAATTATATTTTGAAATGAAAGGTAGTTATTATTCACTGTACATATTTAATATGCAGTATGGAAAGAAAAGATTATATTAAAAGATAGTGAAAAATAAATAAAAAGTGAAAACAGAAAAGAGCGAAGATAGTTATTAACCACCTCGCATATCAAAAACATAGTACAGATGATGATGACAACGATGACGACGATCATCATCATCATTATTACTATCTAAATTTTTTAAATTCTGTATGCAGTATACAATCAAAAGCTGCATTGTGTCGTGAATATGGGTCACGTAATGCCCTTTAAGGAGCATTTTCACCAACAAATTTACCATATTAATGGGGTAGTCCCTTAAAAGCCAATGACGCTTAGAGTAATATTTCTATAGCAATTTTGATGTTATATGTTTGTTTAGCTTCCATATTTGGATGATCAACTCTCCAAGCCTTTACATTTTGAAAATTTTGAAATATTGACAAATTCATGTTATTTATTTATTCTTTCCACAAATTGCAGAAAACTATGCTGACCTTAAACACTATTATTAATTAATAGGACTTTTTGGCTAAACAATTTCAAATTAGATAATTATCTTTATTTTAATTTTTTAATTTTCTATTCTTTTCTTTGTCTCGTTGACATCAGAATGTAGCCGAACATGAACGTGCATGTTTTCATGCAAAAAGCTGTCACAATTTAATTTGCAATGGCTGTGACATTTTGAATAACCTCCTTGTAGATTATTTGTGACTGTGTAGAGGATTACTGTCCCAGAACCTAAGACGGTGGCTTTTTAACAATTGCAGCAAATTGTGATGTTGGAAAAGTTGCCCATCAAATTTACGATAGTAATTTGAAATGGCATATTTTGGCACGGTTTAGAGATAGAGAATTTTGGAATGGATCTAAGATGGCAAAATTAAATATGATATTGGATTTGCAATAGCCAAATTAGGGATGGTTATGAAACGACATATCTTGGCACAGTTTTAATATAGTTAGTTTTGGAACAGATTTAAGATGATATATTTAAGGACAGTTTTGAATTCACATAATGGGATGGTAGTTTTAGGGACGATTTTGGGACAGGAAAGAGTATGTTTGGGCATGTCTTAGGAATGGATTAGGAACATATTTGGGATTGATTTGGAATAGTTTTTTGTTTTCTATTTAATTTTTTCTTGTTTTTGGTATTTTGTAAATAAAATACATTTGCATGTTCACCTAAAGTGCCTTAAAATTGCAAATAACAATAAAATGAGCAATTTAAACTTAACTTGAATAGAAGGAATACATATCATTATCATATTATTTTAATGTTTTTTTTAACAATCACTAAGGGACTATATTAAGAAATGGAACCTACTCATCAATGCCAAGCCACTCATCCCCACCATTATCATCGTCGTTATCCTCATCATCGTCAGGGAAGTCTAGGAAGATTCCAAGTTGTGCTCTAATGGTGTTCATAATATGATTTAGCTTGGACAATGTCTTCTTCAACTCCTTATTGTCCTTTAACTCCTCGTTTGTGGTCTTAAGTTTGTCCTGAGTGTGTTGTGATTCATCCTTAACTCTAGCACGCTCTCCTACTTGTGAAGATGATGAGGAGGAAAAACTTCAGAGCCTCTATTGATATATTCTTGCCTTTGATCCCATTCTAGTAAGCCTTCCTTTTTTGAACTCATTGTGGGTGATGAGGACCATGTTGCTATTGCTGCTGAAGCTTGAAGCTCCGTTAACTTCTAGAGAAAGGTAATTTTAGTCCATGACATCCTGGTCCTATTGCATTTTCAACAACATTTCCTATAAAAAAAATTCAATAATACTTGCTTAACCCTTGTAGCACAAATAAAACTATACTAGACAATTTAATTTAAGAGACAAGTAGCATGTACCCTGTATCTTTGTGTGTATCTTTGTGCTCAAGGACTTGTCCACTCTGTAGCTACACACACACTCTTGAGTATAACTCAAGAGTTGTTGGTGGTCATCCCAAATTTGATTCCTAGGCAGCATTGGAAAAAAAAAAAAATCAAATGTCTTTTTGTCCAAAAAAGAAATATTGCGAGATGATTTTAAGGTTGGGGAGAACTTATAAGGCAGTCATTGTGTACACTAACTAATATGGAACTGTCCTAATAGATTGCGGAAGCCAAGGTGTCATCAGCTAAGCAATTGTTTCTATTTTTATTACTGAGGCTCTGAAGGTATTCTTAACCCACTTTTCTAGCATTTTGTTTCACCACTCTTTTGGAACTCAATCAAATTTTTTTCCTTGATGTCCTAGCTCAACAGAAGCTTTTTCAAATCAACTTCACCACCCGTTTCTTGAATGCCCTCTGAATAGAAATGTTGTCAACTGGACTGCATGTATATTGCTATTGTCATTACAAAGTAGAAAAAGTGAAATGGACATGCAACTGCAGTGACAAGTCAAATATTAAAATGAGTAATTGTGAACAACACCATACCTTGAATTTTCACACCACTAGTGCATTGTGTTATGTGGCACATTAATGTACTGAGTTCATGATCTATGGTAATGGCCAATGATGATAGATTTGATGCAGTCGACCACCTCCTTATGAGCATTGAAATTATACTAAAAATTGTTGTTTGCAAGCCGAGATGCAGTATGAATGTTATACCCAAAAAATAAAATTAATAGCAACATGAAGTGAATGTGTATTTGTTGAATTTTTATGATGGGTAATATGAACTAACTCCCAGGCTTGCCACTAGACATGGGACAGTGTGTTCACACCTAGAGTGTTAGGAATCATGGTCCCTTCCCCCTAACTCAATGAAGTGGATGGGTAGCTCGTGTATTGCATGGAAGAAAATAGGATATCTTGTTGTGTTGGAGATGGTAGTTGTGTCTTATCCTTGTCAAATGACTTAAGCCTAGAGAGGCGGTTTATGGGGTGTCCCCTGCATTCCTATAGCCACCCCTCCCCTTTTGTGATCTGGATCCACTAGACGATCCTCATGTCATGCTTAAAATCATAAAACACATAAATGTATAAGTAAATGTATCACAGCATAATTTGAGCCACCTAAGTACATACGAAAGAAATCACAATCTCCATTCAAACATAACCTTAAAGGAACAAGTAAACGTATAAGTATCTAAAATGTATATGTATCCAAGTACAATTTGAGTTGTCCAAGTACATACCAAGTATGTACCAAAGCAATCACAAACTCCATTCAAACATGTACTCAAAAGAACAAAAGTACCCTTTTTGCAACTCTTTCAATCAATTGTCATGATAAGCAACTCCAACCACACCTCACACAAACCTAAGATAGCTCAAATGTCTTAGTGCACAATCATTTGGATCAATTGAACAACATAAATACCACATAGTCATTCAAACAAATCATTGAGCACATGACACACAAGCTCTCACAAATCACTCATTAACATTCCTGTGAAGTCAACACCTTGTGACATACATCATCTAACAAACTTGAGTAGGGTCAACGTGCTAACATCATCTAACAAACTTGAGTAGGGTCAACGTGCCATAGCCTCATAAATTGAGATAAGTTTCTCCTTTTATTATAATATTATTGTCCATATTAGTAGTAACATGGACAAAGAAACCAAGAAAGCAACCATAGACAATGAACTATACCTCAATGTCCCACGGATGGCACATAGACTCATCAGTGGTATTGTAATGCGCATACCATGTTATGTACTATGTAGTCATCATGGAGGTGTATAATCACTATAGTCTAGGAATCAAAGGCAAATAATGTAGTCACGAATGTATAACCCATTTCTCACTCAATGAATAAACCTGCCTTATTTTATAGCTTACTTTACCACAAAATTTGTAGTTTTGAATATCCCCATCAAATTTTCAGAACAACACATATTTGGCTTGCAACAATAATTTTCACCACAGGAAGTCCCTACTTCTTGAACAAATGCTTATTGTTGTAGAAATTCGACATTATTCTATTGCCACTTGGCAGTAGCTCTACAGTCAGTCTGCATATGTCATCATAGCAACTTTGCGATATATCATGCTTTGCTTTAATATTTTGTAACCTTGCTATTGCTAATGGTTGAGAGAAATTTTCACATCCACTATATAATGGCTCACCAGTAGCTGCTTAAAAAATATTAAAGAATTGGTCAATCAAACCTGTGATGTTTGGGGCCCCTACACTTGCATCCCTCTAACCATCACCATGTCCTTGCTCCTATATAATTGATAGTCTTACACCTCCCAATCCTGCCTCACCATGATAGTCGACTACATCATGGACCATACAATGTTCCTAATTCAACACTACACCTTGAGTGCTCAAAGTTGCGAAATGACTACTCGATTCTTCTATTGATAATTTGTTAATAGGGCTTTACCATGGCTTGTCTTGTTAAAAGAATTACTACAGAACTCCTTCTTGAACAAGTGAACCTTTATTTAATTTGACTATAAACCTACTATTCTTGTATCGAAAGTATGGATATCTAATCTTGCTCCTAACTATAAACCTACTATTCTTGTATCGAAAGCATGGATATCTAATTTTGCTCCTATCCATGTGGATATATTGTGCACTAGCCCAATTCATGAATTTATTCACACGATTCTAAAATTCCAGTCTCAAAGCCCAACACCTAGGAAATATTTTTTTTATATTTATAGATCTACACCCTTATTTCCTTAAGCATTTTTCCCTTGCAAACCTCTAACATTAACAATTTTCTAATTACATAATATAACATTTCATCTTCACAACATACAACATCTAACAGTGTAAACAAGTAACATATATTTCAATATGTGTGTGTGTGTCTATATATGTGCAGTCTAAGAAATTGTTTGTACTAAATCATAAAGCTAGGACTCACACACTAAGCCAATAATATCATTCTTCATCCCATCCTCATTTAGTTATGGAGCATATATTTAGGGTTCATATGCATTTTTATATAATAATAATAATAATAATAAAATAGATAAATACACCAAAATAACCCAAATAATGGACAAAAACAACAGTAACACAACATACATTGTGAGAGAAGGCCTTTTGGATGAAATGGAATGAGTATGGGTAGGATAAATTATGTTGTAAATGAAATGGATGAAAGAGTAGGGTTTTAAGTATTTTGCAAATTAGCATGACCAAATTACTATCCCAAATCTATCCTCAAATGGAATGGCTCTCCAAGAGCCATCTCAAAAATTGGGACAACTTGTTAGATTGTCTCAATTTGTGACGCCACAAATTTAGCCGTCCTAGAAATTGCGACGGCCTGGCAAAATAGTCTCAATTTTTGGTATGGCATAGGAAACTATTCCAATTTGGAATGACAACAAAATGATCAATTGGCGATCACAAATTTTGTGATGAGCAAATATAATCGTCTCAAACAAGGATGGCTTTTGCATGTTTGTCTCAAACTCTAAGATGACTTATCAATGCAATCTCTGTTTGGGATGGTTTTGGGTACACCATCGCCAGACTCTGGGTTAGACACCACTACCATCTCAATTTGAAATGATTTTCTCATGACCGTCCCAAACTTTGAGACAGTACATTATATCCTATCTTAGATTGCGACGGCTTTTAATGTCCATCACTAACTTTAGGAGAGTTTTGTTATACTATCCTTGAAAGAGACAACTTTGCGACGACATTTCAACATGTCTAAGTGTTTTACTTCTGCGATGTACTTTAGGACAACGTTAGAATAGGTTTGTATAACTATTTCAACTCCATTCCAATTTGAGACAGTTTTTTTGCCCGTCCCAAGTTGTCCCTATCAACTTATGTTTTGGTAGTGGTTTCTATTTTGCTATTTTAACTTATTATTTTATTTGTGTTTTCTCTTATAATTTCTGTTCTTTTCAAATTCTTTACTCTTTCTTTATTTCATTACTTTAAATATTTTTATATTTTTAATTTGAATAATTTTATTTTTATTATTTAAAATACAATGAATTTATAATTTGTAAATAATTTGTACGTATATGTGACTTTTACTGTATATATATATATTTTTAATTTGATGGACTCGTGCATCTGCTGAATGTTTGGATAAGTCCTTTCAATTAATTAATTGATTTAGGTAGACACCATTATCATCACATTTAAAGATAAGATGGGTAATGATGTGTCAAACACGTTACTAAGCAGAATGCAGCTTAGATCTTATCTCCTTCAATCTAAAGTCTATAAATCTCTCTCTTGATGTCCATATGCCTGTCATTAAGTATTGAATATGACAAAAATAACTAGCTAGAAACCTAAATGAAAATAAAACAAAATTAAACTGATGTGGAACGTCAATTTACCTGTAATTGAATTCGGACAGATTCTATCGCTTTTGGCAAAAGAATATCAATTTTAATGAGATCTGACACTCCACGATATTGATCTCAGAAATGGATTGATCTAAGTTACTTGCAATAAATCAAAATGTCTATCTTAATAATTTGATGGTGAAATTGGTCGGGACAATGAATCATAAGCCAATAATTTATTTAGATTAACATATTTAAGTTAGGATTCTCTTAGGGTTATTATTAATTATTTAGATACGTATTTGTTCAATTTTAGATAGGATTTTAATACTTAGTTTGATAGGTTTAAAATTATTTTGGGGTAAGATTTGCTTAAGATACCAATTCCCCACAAATTTGAAATTTTATATTATAAATAAGATATTCTATATATCTTGTATTCGAGCCTTATTAATTTTATACGAATTTTAAGTTATTTTTCATATTTTTCATGTGAATTTGTACTTGTTTTCTTCTGTGTACACCTATTTATTACATGTGTTCTGGGGATTTAATGTGTGTTAATTCATCATTTTTTATGTTTGTTTCTACACTTAAGTCCAAACTTATTTGCGCTTTCGCAGCACACAAAAACTTTTGCTTAATTAGTTTTCTTGAAAGGAAGCTTTTTTAATTCCATAATTGAATAGGATTTTCAAACCAAATTGCTCAAATTTTATGGATATTTATAGTTGCTTCTGATTTTACAATGAGGAAAAAAAATTATTGATCTAGAATTTTAGTAATCAAACATTAGGTGTGGATTTGTTTGAATTCGTATAGATAAGGATCAACGGAATCATTTAATAGTACAAAGGGAAAAATTATTTGAAGAAATAAACAAAAACTTCAACTTGAGTATCAATATTAATCTAGTGTAACCTGCACTACATTATTAAGATTGAGCCTACTTTACTGACAAAAAGCAAATTTACACAGGTACTTTTGATTAAATAATGTTAATTTACACTAGTACTTTTTAATTAAATATATACAATATTATTAAGCGTGAGGGACTCATAGTAGCCAACTTTTGGCCTTGAATGTCAGCTTATCCAATTATACATGTTTTCTTTATGCTTACTTTTTAATCTTATTTTAAACTTATTTTTCCTCTTTTTCTAAAAAAAATTAATTTTTTTAATTCTTTACTCCTGTCGTTAATTTCTTCTCTTTTTACAAAAATTTTAAACATAATTTTAATAATTTTTTTATTGTTTATTTTTTAAAAAAATAATAATTTTTATTATAATTTATAAATTCAATTAATTTTTTTAAATTGCAAGCACATAGTATGTAGTTTTCATTGGTATTAAATAAAAATCAATGACGGATTGCTTGCAATTTCCTGTTCTATCAAATATTTGAAATTGTATATAAAGTTTTATTGTTGACATAATTAAAGCCAACTCATTGTTAGTTGACATTGCTTTTCGCACATCCTAACTTCTAAGGACAAGTAAACAAACGAGTATTGGCTACTTAGTTTGTTTCACTTTCCTTATAGAATTTCATATTACAATTTCAACCATTCCTATCTTAAAATATTTCCATAAATTAGGAACCCTTCGGCCAAAATTACTCAAGTTATATTTAGGTCATTTTTTCGAAACAATCCCAAATATTCATGTGACGGTTTTATAAATATTTCAAAGCCATTGCCCATATATACCAAATCCATGAATTTCAGACATATCAATTACTTAACTTAAAATAGCATTGGACCACAAGATTAGTGCAGGTCCATTACATTACTCTGAAAAATTTTCAAATATCGCAATGTGACTCCTCTAATAAATGTATAGTTTAGTCTATTAATGCTACAACTGAACAATTCAAACATGGATTAAATTAATCTACGATAAAATTAAATAGTCATTTACGAAACGAAATTTTGGCATCATGGGAGACAACATGCATGAGCGTGGGGAAATAATATATTCATTCAATAGTCCAAAGCACCATTTGAATATATAACATAGGCCAAGTCATGAGAGTACAGCCAATACGGCACCGTACACTGTGTACCCAAATTAAATAATTGGAATGATTGCTTTCAGTCTAAAGAATCTAAAAAAATAAAACGTATATTACCATCACATTAATTTCTTGCATCATAGTGTTTGACTATATATAGTTTTATTTTTCTCCAATAGACAGAAACAAGAATCAATTTTTGCTTGAGATAGGTTTGCAATGTCAATAAAGGTTGCGTCATTTCATCTGCCCGTGTCTATAACAATATAAATTATGTTATATAGTCAAACAATGAGGCAATGATGGGTGTCAATAAGAACAACTGACATCTATTGTTTTAAAATTTTAATTTATTAATTTTTTTTGGTCTTTGATAAAAATTTTCCGACATTACAAATTTTTAATATTCATAGGCCTTTCTTTAATTTTTGATGGACATTTAAGGGTAATGGTTGATTCCTAACTATTAAATTGAATATTCAAACTGTATAATTATGTTTACATATCTTAAAAATTTATTTACTTGCTTAAAATATGAAAATTTTGTAAAGACTCTAAAGTCTACACTCGAAAATTCATCCCTGAATAGTAAAAGAATTTTTATAATTGAAAATTTTTAGATTAGTTCTACAACCTCTCGGATTATTTGGAAGAATTCAGAGAAGTTACATATTTATATAAATAAATTATAAGAAAAAATTGTGACTGAAGCAGATCAAAAACCTCAGAGTGAATTTAATATGTCAAGATTATTAATTTTTTGATCAATTTAATGTGTTGATTTTTACTTAAAACTTATATTGTGTGCAAATTTTTTTTTATTTTAGTTATTGTCGAATTTTTGTATTTGATGTGATCCAAAATCATGGATATTTTTTTTTTCTGAATTAAATCACATCCATGAAGTGCAGAAAATCATAAATATAGAAAGAGCACAATATTTAGCATGGTTTGACCAATTGACTTATATCCGCGAAGAAGATGAATATATTTTTGGAATATGACAAGGTTATAACACCCAATTTACTTTTGCTCCCATCTTAATACATATTTAGACTAATCAACTAGTTCAATAATTATAGCCACAATGGAGATTTCATCCGTTTCCTCACCACCTTTTACAATTGCTAACATGGTGGGTAACAGATAAATAATCGCCTTTTTGGATATCTCTTCTGTACCTGAGTGTGCAGAATGGATGACTCAAGTAGGATAACTGGGAAAGGTGACCAGAGTATGCAACATGGCCAGCTCGAGCATGGCCAACCCGAGCACGTCGCGTGGTTGAGTTGAGCTTATTAAGAATGTGTCACCAGGGTCGAGAAATTGTATCTCTTGAATTTGCTTGGGCCAGAGCTCCTGTTATCGATTTGCCATGTGGACATATGTGGGGCGTCATTAAATGGATATGGGGCATATCTTTATGAATTAATGCCAACATTTGAGGGGTTACGATTTAGGAACATATCATTACTCCCTCAATAAATTGATTTAGAATTTAATCTCCATGAGTATTTTTAGCCTAGCAAAACGTAGTGATGAGTACAATGCATCAGATTAGATAACTAATTATTGTGAAAATATGCCAGTGTTGAGATGTAATAATGTTGGGCATTTGGCCTTGTATTCTATTGCATTTCATCCACCATGGGCATTGAACTCTTGGCAGACATCTATCCTTGACGTGGATCCACTCCATAGTGTGCACCAATCCCTTGGTGTTACTCAGCCTATAACATGCAATCGGCAATCGACTTATCGTGTGTGTTTGTAACATGGCATGCATTTAGCCCATGGTGTGTTCCTATCTTTTGTTTCTCAAATTTCGTCTCACTTTTTGAAAATACCAAAAAGTTCTCAATCCCAATATTCTATTAGAAATTGCTATCACAAAATTGTTAGAAATTAAGCTTAATTTTCTAGTATTTCTATCGAAATAAATTAATTTTGTATTGAAAATTATTTCCTCTAGGATGTGTATGTATGAAAATTGAAATAATGTCTAGATATATAGAGTTGGTGATATATTTAGACAATGTGTGTCCATATTCATATAGTTGGTAAGTTAGGTGGAGATAGGTGAAATAGTTAGGTAGTGATTAATTTGAACCGTTAGATCTTCTTAATTACGTCTGTCCATTCTTGATAGAAAATAGTATAAATAGAAGAGTCTTGCAAGTTATTTGTAATTTAAGAGAAGAAAAAAGAAAGAAAAATATAGAGTTGAGAGAGTTGTAGAAGAGTGAGTTTATAAAGTGTTGAGTTGATAAGTATAAAATTATTGAGTGTTCTTCTCTCTATTTTCTCCTCTTCTAATCTTTGCTCTTTTAAATTGTTTTGTAAGCCCACTATACAACAAACTAGTATCAGAGCCTTGTTAGGATGACCGTTGCTGGTGGAGTCTTTCCAATTCCAAAACTCATAAAAGAAAATTATGAAAAATGGAGTATCCAAATGAAGGCGTTCCTTGGTGAATAAGATGTATGGAATGCAGTAGAAAGGATTTGGCTACTGCAAGCAAGGATGTGAAGAAAGCCGTGAAAGAGGTTAAAGTGAAAGACCAAAAGGCACTTTTACTGATCCAACTCAGTATGGATGATTCAATTTTTGAGAAATTGCCCAAATAACCACTTCTAAGAGGGCATGAGATATTCTTGGAAATGCCTTTAAAGGCATTGACAAGGTGAAGAAAGTTCAACTTCAAACCCTTGAAGTGAATTTAAGATTTTACAAATGAAAGACTCTGAATAAGTGTTTAAATATATTTCTCGAGTTACCATGGTTGCAAATCAACTTGAAAGAAATGGTGAAAAAATGCCCAATAGTCGAGTCGTGGAGAAGATACTTCGATCACTTGATTCAAAGTTTGATCATGTGGTTGTAGCAATTGAAAAATCTAATGACCTTGAGACCATGACCGTTGATGAGCTTACCGGAAAGTTGCAAGTCCATAAAGAGAAAATTAAAAGAAGAAATAAAGAATCAATTGAGCAAGCCCTTCAAGTGAAGATAAGCATTGGAGAAAAGAAGGACAATACATATTGGAATCAAGGTGGACGCAATCGTGGCTGAGGACAAGGTTGTGGACATGGTTGAAGTTGAGGCCGAGGTCGAATAAGAAGTGAAAGCCATCAAGATTAAAACAAAAATTTTGAGTCAAACAAGTTTCGATCATCAAAAGATCGAGGAAGAGGTGGCTACAATCAAAGGCAAGACAAAAGGGAGGTACAATGCTACAATTGTCAAAGGTACAGACACTTTTCATATGAGTGTCGAGATGAGAAAAATAAAAGTCCTTTTATGTCGAAGAAATGAATGAAGTTGAAAACACAGTCTTGCTGGTACACAAAGGACAAAATGAAAAGTCAATGCACACCTAGTACCTTGATACCAATACAAGTAATCACATGTGCGGTCATAGGCACATGTTTGTTGAGATGGATGAATCTGTGATGGGAAATATTACCTTTGGTGATCTTTCAAAGGCTCCTATCAAAAGTAAAGGAAAAATTCTCATCAAACTGAAGAATTGAGACCACCAATTCATATCAAATGTGTACCATGTTCCAAGTATGAAAACTAACATTCTTAGCTTGGGGCAATTGTCGGAGAAGGGATATGATACCTATTTGAGGAATCAAAGTCTCTACTTAAAAGATAACAAAGGAAATCTCTTAGCTCATATGTTAATGACTAAGAACCGAATGCTCTTAATATATATCAACACCAATGTGGTGAAATTCTTGAAAGTTTACTTTGAAGAAGAGTCATGACCATGGCACCTAAAGGAGTTATATGGCACAACACCTTATAAGTTTTGTAATTACAAATTAGCACACTCAACCAAATTATCATCCAATCCCGATTTCAAGATAGTGCATAAGCATGTGTCTAAAGAGTTTGACAAAAACCTAACCAAGTAGAACTAAAACCACCTAAACTAACTTGACTCTAAACCATTGATGTTGTAACATTAATATAATGTAACGAATCAAAACTTCAAAATAACTAGACCAATAGTAGAAAACTAGAAACTAGCCACAAACTCCCCCTTAATTATACAACTAGAGACTTCTTTGCTCGCCCTAAACCATTAACTTCTTCCCCTCCCCCGCCCCCTGCCCTTTTTTCGTAATAAGAGTAAGACAAGAGAATTCAAAAACTTTTCAAAACCATGGCAACAAACCACTCATAGACCCCCTCAAACATGCACTCATGCCCTGACTTCTCTTCAATTCATACACTCTCCCCTTTGTAACACATAATAACAAAGTAAAAGTAAAAGGAAGGATAAATAGTGACCAAAATCAAGAGCATAAAGGTCTAACTTCGTCAACCAGTTCTGATAATATTGCAACATCACTCTAGCATCAAGTTCATCAAAATCAACTTGCCTAACCACCACCTCTATAGTTCAATTTGTTGCTCAACATCTAGGGACAAAGTATTCATAAAATTTTAGAGATTCACAACTTCCAACTTCGACGCAATTTCTATGATCTTGCAATTAAAGTCTATGTGAATTAATGCCTCAACCAATCCCTTGAGAAAGGTAACAGTTCCTTAAAGTTTGTTTCTAGCATAAGCAAGCTCATGTTCCTTCAATGTTGCAATTAGAGTTAGATCATCCATTTTTCTTGCACACAAGATGCTATTTTCCTTTCACCCTTTTTTTATTTATTGTTGCTTTCACTGTGTTTCAACTTTTGTTTCTTCAGTGATTGTTCTTCAATAATTGATTGCCATGTAGCTCTTTGTGTTAACTATCTTAGACCTCCAATAAAGGTTCATGTTATGCTAGTGTTCCAACATGAATCTAACTGCCTCATGTTCTCCATTTACTAGTTTTTTGCCATTGTTAATTCCAATGCAATCCTTTGTTCCTACACCTTTGGAATATGAGCATTACTGCCAAAAAAAGTCCTTCTAGATAGTGAAAAGTTTGCCCAACTTTGTTTCAACCAGATTCTGGAGCACGCTGTTTCAATCTTACAATAGGGGAGAGATCATAAACCTTACCAGTATTTAAAATCCTCAAACTAAAAGTAATTTCATATTTCTTGTCAACTCAATCAGATCAATCAAAAACCTTTTGATTCAGCAATATATTTGAGATTAAGGTTGAATGAGGCAAATTCAAAATTGTTACTTTAAATTCAACATGTCCAAAAATGGTGTTGAAGACGATTTGTCCAACATCCATTTGCTTATCAATTCCCAAGTAATAAAGGTGTACATTAATTTCCTTCACAACTAATGACGTGTTTTCTGTATATAGCTAATTATGAATAGTTTGAACAACAAAAAATATTTCAATGTCACTACTAAAGCCGTTAAGTTAGGGTTGCATGGCCAAGAAACAACTTTATTCCTTGCCAATGTCCTTGCAATCTGATCATCGCTAGGCACAAATCAACTTCACACACTGATTCTAGCCTAACATGAAGTCTACCCAGTCTCTCAATTATCAACTTGGAAGAGAACTCTAACACTTCACCTTGTACATAAACTTTCTCGAACTAAGGAAACTTAGTAACAACAACATCTTTATACAAATTGCTATAAAAATCATCCACTAACCTAGGCTGGTAGCCTTTAAACTTAGTCACCAAGTCAAATATGCTAATGTTTTTGAAAGCATTAACAAAATTAATGTCCTTGTACCTATTCTGTGTTACAATATTCGGGTTTCTTGCTATCTCTTCCTTTGAAGGACCACCTTCCTTAACTATTTGACTATTTTCTGTTACATTCAAACCCTTTAACTCAACATCATCAACTTTAACATTTAGAGATTACACCATCAAAATCTTAAATTTCCTAAACTTTAAGGGTTTAGTAAAGAATGTTTGCATGTTACTTCTATGTTGCAATAAAGTCAGCTACCAGTCATGTTCTCAATCCACTCTTTAATAACATGGTACCACCACATATACTGCTTTCTCCTCTAGCATCTTAAGGATGAGGACCAACCACTACTTGTGTAGCATCATCATCATCTAGAAGTGTCATTTCAACATTTTGTGTCTTATCAATAGGACTCATTAGATCTATATGAAACAACTTAAGTAACTAATGTTGCTTTAGTATTGCAACACTAGGTGAACATTACTTTGTTGTTTGGCTAGTTGGTATAACCTACACATTCCACCATTCTTCTTGGTCAGATTCACCTAGTTTTCAGACATTCCATAACCCGTCTTTGTCATAGTGCCTTAAATGTTTGTCACATATGTGGTAAGAGACTAGTGGAATATTAGACTTTAGCTCTTCATTTTTAACCCAAATTTATTGACATTGTTGTAAGAGTTTCCTTTGTGCATTGCCATTGACATTCCTCTTATGAGATGTTGTAATCGAGTGTAACATATAGATATAAGGTGTCCAAATTTCAAGCAAAAATAGCACCTGATATGATTGCCTTTTCTTTTTCTCATTTTCTACAGGTAGTGGTGTTAGAACATGCAAAGAACATTAGAGCTATAACTTTGATGTTGCAACATCACTATCATCCAACTTTGCCTTACCTTTATTTAATTTACTAAAGGTAGCTTTAGCCTCATCCAATTTCATAAGGGTAGCATCATACAATTTATTCAGCTTATCATTCTTACCTTTTAGATTAACACAATTATCTCCAACTCTGCAACAACTTCTTGCTCTAACTTCTTTTCTTTCAATTTGGTGTAGGTCTTGTTAAGCTAGCATTTTCACCTTCTATGGCATCAACCTTTAGTCTCAAGGTTTTTACTTCACCTCGGGTAGCCATCCATCAGTCATGCATTAGCTAGACCGTCTCCACTAGATTCTCATATGACATCTCTTCATCACAACAGCTACTGCTTTCAAAAACATCTTCATGTTCTTTCAATGTTGCAACACAATCTACTATCACCTTCTTCTTCTATCTTGTACTATTGAAGACAATGTGACTAATGGTTTGCTCCTCTTCTTTTATATGGTCAATAGCTTCTTCACTTCATTTGGCGGCAATGATGAACTTCCTTTTTTTTGTTAGGATATTTGCATACTTGATCATTACATGTCCAAAGCTACCATATTCAAAGGATGTTGAACTTTTAATTTTCTTTAAATTTTTGTTGCCCACATCCCCTACACCTTATTTCATATGGCTCCCATTTTGTTGAAACCAAATTTCTTATCCTTTTCAGTTGATTCCTTTGTTCCTTAACATGAGCAACATTCATCTTCGTGACTTTGTTTTCTTCATTATCAAGTCTAGCTCATTTTCTTTTTTAGCTTGTTTCATGTTCATCTTGTATATTTGAAGGGATCTCACACGCTTGTCTAATCTCAGACTACCCATATCATGAGCTTCTTCAATAGTTGTAACTTCTATTGCAAATCTCTTAGGGAGTGATCTCTAGGTTTTCCTTATGAGCGTTAACTCTAAGTATTTTTTGTAAAGCTAGTAAGCTTGGTTTGCAATATCACACACCTTCCCATTAAAGATAGAGATCATTTTATCCTCTCCCATTCACAAGTTTTCAAACTCTAAAGCCTACATCTGCAGCTTTGAAATCCTCAAGGTACTTTTTCTTTGTCCATTGTCCGTTTACTTGATGTCCCAAGCCTAAGCTTTCCAGTATGGGTAATTTGTGCCACCCGATAGTAAGGGAGTGTCAACAATGCACCTTCTTTTATACTTATTGTCCAACCACATAAATCAAGACCTCACCTACTTGATCAACTAAGTTGAAAGTGGTGACGTGGTTCAAATGCCACATGTTGATATAGACAAATGCACCAATTGTTAAATAGCACTCTATGTTGTTTCTAAGTTGGAACATGAAAATAACACTAAAGCATGCAACAAAAATATAAAGCAACCTTTAGGTGCAAAAATGGTTAATATACACTTAAAGTCCCCAAAGTTCAATCACTAAACAAACAAAATAATGATGAGATGAAAACGAAGAATATTTATACAATTGGTGTAACCACACTTATATTTGCAAGATCTCACCCAGTCAAAATGACTCCACTAGAAATCAAACGAGTTTTTACAAAAAACCCTCTCTCAACCTAACTTTAATCTCCCTTGAGTTGTTCTACTTCCCTCACAATGCGAGTTTCAACTAGGTGGAATTCTAAAATAAATCCTCCTTACTAGAACAAAGATCTAATCCAATAAGGTCCACCCTTCTGTCAAAGTGAATACTCCACAAGAGGTGTAGGGCATTTGGACCCAATTTCAATACAAGAACAAAGTACAAACATCACTTTCAATGACACATAGGTTCTACATTCAAAGCTCACAAAATTGGCCACCAAAGACACTTCGAGACTTTACCAAATCACACACACACTCTTTTGTGCTTGTTTGCTTATGGAATCTCCAACATTTGTAGAAGTCCCACAGACTAATTCCCAGGAAATTGAGATTGTTCAAATTTGCCAAGATTCATTTGATTTGGCCAACTCTGCACTTCCTATAGGATGTTGGTTCCTTATTGTAACATGCAGTTGACTGTCCATCCACACCAAGATTCATTGTTTTCTCAAATCTCTTGGATTAAGGTAGGATAATTTTCTTAAATCCCCTTGATATGATCTGATCTTCTTGGGCATGATTCTTCACAGGCAAGGTCAACTTTTCTTCTATTGGGTTGATCGCAATATCTCCAAATATTTCTTCAAATCTTGCCATATTTTATAATCACAATTTGTTAAGAAAGTATTATCAAAATATTAACTCTTGAATATGCCAATGATTTGGTGATTTGAATTACCATATGTATGCCTAATAAGTGTTAACACATCATAATACCAACAAGTTTGTCACTGCATTTTGCTATTTGAATAAAACTGATCTTGAAGGGTTTAAATCAAGGACAAATGATGGCAATCATTTTTTGTGACAATAGTTCAGCTATTAAGCTTTTCAAACAATTTTGGATCACTTGGTCGAAGCAAACACATAAGCGTCAGATTTCATTTTCTTCGTGAGTTTATGAAAGGTGTAGTAAAATTGATCTACTGTCATATACATGGACAAGTTTCAGACATAAAGGCTGATATGTTTGTTAATATTAGAGGTCTATTGAGCGAACGTGTCTATCTAATGCAAGTTAAGCGATTCAGTTCTAGGTCGGCTATTGAAGTTGTTAGAGTTGAACTAGCCTCTACCAATATAGTTTCATATAGTAATTTAGTGTTTAGTCTATCACGGTCAATCCCTATTCTTTTGGAGTTAGTTATTTGTTTTCAAGTCAATTACCATGTTAACAGGCATATAAAACGTGGCTGTACTCTGTTTTTGTTATTCATATAAGGCTATACATACACATAGCCATATCAGTTGTTTAATGAAGTGCAAGTTCTTATCAACTCGTTACTTTTACACTTAAATTTTAACAAATATGACAGCACTTTCTTGAATCAAAAACAGACAAGCTAAAATTATTGTATCCCACATAATTTGGTTTATTTTCACATCTGGAATTCAGGAGGTTGATTAAACGGGGTTGGGTGTAGTGTTTGGCGGTGTAGGTGCAGAGGCCACACGCTTGCCTCGTTCGGATCGGCTGTTTTCAGCAAACTTGAGGCTGTTTTGGTGCATGCCCTTGCTCTTCTCCTCCGTGTTATACTCCGACGAGTAATACTGTTCTTCAACGGCGCCCTTGGACGGCGGAAGAAACATGCTTCCCCACTGCGGGAAGTGAACCAGCGCCGTTGGAAGAGTGCAAGCCACTGTCATTATCCCCATGTAGGTCAGCCCTTGTGCTGTCGTGTATTTGGAGCTCGTGAAGAACAGTAGCTGCGTCAAACCGGAGCCAAAGTTCCCTCCAGCACCCGTCATCCCCGATATGACGCCCAGTGATCTTCTGGAAATAAATGGGATGACGCCGAATGTCGCTCCACAGGCAGCTTGTGCTCCTATGGAGAAGATGATCATGTGGGTGATAGCCACCGGAAGGGTATCTGCCCTGCCCAGGAGGACGCAGAAGACTCCTCCCATCGTTTGCAGGATCCAAAGCGTCCACAGCCTACCCCTCATTCCGAACAATCGAGCTGAATAATCTGAGGCGAAACCGCCGAATGGACGAGCCACGAAATTCGCCATGCCGAAGGTGGCCGCTATGATTCCTGCAGTGTGAAGCTTCAGATCAAACCTGTGGAATTGTTTGTGGAGTTTGAAATCAGAATCAATACTTCGTTTTATATGGACTAATAGTATGTACGTATGTATATGAATAATGGATCTACCTGTCGTAGAAGTGCTCAGCAATCACGTTATCAGTTGACAATTCAACTCCCATGGAGTAGCCGTAGAGAAGGACAAAAATCCATGTCCTGTAGTTAGTCACGGCATACCGCAGCACCTGAATATATCAAGGTAACATTAATGAGCCCAAGTTTAGTTGTAAACAGCCGGGTTACGTACAAACTAATGAAGAAGAGGCAATCAATGATTACATATTATATACCTTGGCGAAATTATCCTTTGCAATATCACCCTTTTTCTGCAGGGCACCAAGGTTCCCATCGGGCAAGTCTTGGCCAAGTGTTAAGACCAAAATACCCATAATCACGTTAAACCAACCCGGAACGAAGAAGGCGATCCTCCAGGCGGTGAAGGGGGTCGATCCAGCGCGTTTGATTATCTCGTAAAGCACCGGCATCAGCAGCTGAGTGGCGCCGCCTCCCATGTTCCCCCAACCTGCCGCCGTGCCGTTCACGACCCCAATGATCTTACTGTTAAACATTGTGCTCATCCAGTACTGGCACGACACGAAGGTCGCCAGGGAAAATCCAATCATGAAGCGCACGGCCACGTACCCGCCTGTGGATGACACGAACGACATGCAGAAGACTGTCGGGGCCGACAGCATGATGAGAAAGGCGCATCCGTAGCGGGGGCCCAAGAGATCGCAGACGGCACCCATCACCAGCCTGGAGAATATGCTTCCGGAGACGGAGGCGACACCGGCATTGCCAATGTCGCCTTTCTTAAGGTTCAGATTGTCCCGTATAATGGGCACGAGGGGTGCAGCGGCGAACGTGGAGACGAAGCAGGTGAAAAATGAGATCCAGGACAGGTGAAAGGTCCTCATGTGAGGGTTAGCGAAGGAAAAAAGCTTGAATTGCTTGGCCTTGTGCTCCGAGTCCACCCCCAAATCGAACTTGGCGGTGGTATCAGTCGTGACGATTGGGGAAGCCACTGAAAAGGCAAGAACTGGCTCCCTGCCTGTCACTCCATGCATGGACGAGCCTGGAGACCCTGCCACATCAGCCATTACTGTTCTCTGGCTATACTGAAATTAACTTGTACCAGGATTTCGATTTATCTTCTGAGAGGTACAGTTGGATGTCTGGGGAAGTGTGGATCGTTGGGGCATATATATAGTGTTGGGCACTAAAAATAGGATGGGCTTAATCGGCCATTGGAGCTTCCCAATAGTCACGTTACGCATAACCGGTATTAGTTTAATCATTCCAGGTCGCCGCATCTGACCATCTACAGTGATAACCTAATCGTATATCCCTAAGGATCAAAGACCGTTCCAAGGGCCAGATATTCAGTAAACTTCCTCAGATAACCTTCATTCACTACCATGCAAATCAGCATCATGACGTACAGTTAAGTTGCAGAGCTTAACAGGAACTGTAAATTGCAATCATCTTGATGGCCTTGGTGCCAGCAGTGAGGTACGTATGTATATGAGCTTAATTCTCTTGTATGTATTATTTATTTTCTTAGGTGTTTTTACTGTCAGAGCACATAAAGAACGGATCCTTTCGACTGATCGAATTTGGTGCGAGCAACACTAACATGCTCTCGTGCTTCTACAAGTTTGGAATCGGTTAATATTGATTGCAAATTAGCTTGACATTAAGTGGGAAATATTCGACATTAATTGGATGCTTGTTGGCTTTACAAGCTCAATTTTAGCCACGATCTTCAGCTTCGTAAGATTTGAAACTGTCCCTATATATTAATTAAATAAACATATAGAATCGTGCTCAATTATTTTGGATAGAAACTTCGGGAGTATCTGGCAACTGGTAAGTCTCAATCCAGGTAAGCATAAGTAGAAATACATAGCATGTCGACGTTCTTCCATTGCCATTGGAGATAACCACTATTTTTATTAATTAATTAGCATTTTTGTACTTAAATTTGTAGATGTTCACTTGATCACAAATTAGTTAAGCCTATCTTTATTCTAAAGTCTAATGGCAGGTATTTCATATATATATATATATATTTAATTTTTAGACTATACTTGACTTTCTGCTTCCCCGGAAGATAAGTACTAATCGATACCAATAATTTTATCAACTGGGCTCACCTTAACCTTTCGGATGCCGTGAGAGACTTCACCATATAATTAGTGGGTTACATATCGTATGCTTAAGATATATTGTAGTAGATTAATCATTGCTACTTATTTAGTAGTTAAAGACTTTTATTATTATTATAAAAAATTCTTTACGTGTAATTAAAAAAGCAATTATTCATATCGATTTGTCCAATTTTATTTAATCAAATAACAAGTATAATGAATGTTACTCTTTTTAGGTTATTTTCAATTAATGATAAGTATAATTTATTAATTATATAAGAATGTATTTGAATTAATGGGTTTGAAGGGATAAATTTCAAATCTAAAAAAATAAATTTATGCACTAGTTTGAATGATTTTATTTTACAATGAATTTCAAATCTTTAAATTATATATTTTCTTAAAATATTTTTAGTAGTTGTGGTGGATTTGAAATCTTTTTTAGTTAGAGTCATTTCAAATCCTCTACTTGAATACCCTTTCCAAATCCAAATTATAAAATAGGACCTAAGTGAGAATTTTCATATGTACAATTTTTTCCATCATAAGTTATTGCCGCGATCGTGGAATTTAGCTAGAAGAGGATAAGAGCATTTTGCAAATGATCGATTAAGAACATGGGATTACATTATTGTATCAAAAAATTAGTAGTTCAAGAAACCATTGTTCTGGAAATCGAACAAACCAACCATCGTTAACCAGTTGGTTTTTTTGATTCAATTAAGACACAAAACCTAAAAGTTTACAAAATTAATTCCAAACTTGGTGTGAACTTGATAAATCCGGTAAAAATCAGTTAAAAACTAGTCAAAATAGTTTTCACCCAAAAATTAAAAAAAGAAAACAAATTGTAGCAAATCTTTTTGAAAAAAATAACAAAAATAACTTTTCACCTTTCTTTAAATTCTAATATTAATGACTCCTCAATAATAATTAGAATATATAAATTTTAGACTTTTGTATTTTAGTAATTTTTATCCATTTATTTTTTTTAATTTGTGTTTTTGAAAATCTAAATATTGTATCATAACATTAAGATTGTTCTGCTTAATTGATGAGTTCTTATTTTGCAAAACTAATTTTTCAATTTTATATTTTAATTCTGTTATATTTAATAAGTTTTTTTACTTTGTATAATAATTTTTTATTTTAGTTGAATTATTAAATATTTAGCATTACTATTTTTCAGCATATTACTAAATTGAATTACATTTATTTTGTAAAACTAGTTTAATGGTAATATATATACGTACACATATATGTATATAAATATTATATAATTAAAGGTAACATGTTTTTCAAAACGGTTTAAGTAATCGAACTAGTGATCTATTAATATAGTTCTTTGCTTCAAGTATCAATTCGATTTTAAAAATATTGCATAAAACCAGACATGGGCTAGGCCATATAAGAGAGACTAGTTCGATCATATTGACTACATTTGGGAGAGAGGTTTTTGCTAGATGTAATATTTGATAGGAATTGTATTAAAGTGAGTAATATGTTTAGAAGTAAAATTTTAATGGGACGACTAGTATAATTATTTGAATATATATATATATATATGTAATATTTAATAATGATTGTATGATATAATAGTTTATAGGTATAATGATTCTATTTTTTAGGTTATAAAAATAAATAAATATGATTATAATTGTGATATATAAGTATTGATGTAATTGTGAATCGGTGTAATAATTGAATAATAATCAGTTAGTTATATATATGTGAGAGAGAAAATATAAATTTGAATTTGGATGAAAATGTTGTTGAATAGTATGTTTGGTGGGGTGAAGTTTGAGATGATATTTTGGTGTTGAAAATAGGCTATGTTTGGTGTGAGTTGTGTTAGAATAAGTAATATGTTTGGTAGTATGATTTTGATGTTTCAAAATATTTTATTTATTTGAATATATATAATGTATAAGGAAAATGATTAGTTTGTATGGTATAAGTATATATAAATGAGAATATATGTGTATATATGCATAGATATTGGTTTGATTAGAAATAAATATAATGATAAAATAATAATTAGTTAGTTAGAAAGAAAAATTTTAAATTTGAATTTGAATAAAAATTTTATTTCGTAATATGTTTAATAATATATATTTAATGGTATTTTGAACGTAGAAAATCAGTTCCAGACATAGCCATAGGGTTCCAAACATAACCATTAAGATTTATTACAGCATGTATGCAGACATTATTATCACTGATAATTTATACCGAAACATTTGTATTGGAAATCATCCTTCATTTCTACTGTGTGTGTGTGTGTGTGTGTGTCAAGGCTCTTCATTAACCGCAAGAATTGTTAAACACAAAACGACTTCTTTAATTTAATTAAATTTAAATAATTTATATTCACTCACTTAATCTTTGACTTCACCAACGAGTTGGGGGACACCAAGTCATAATTTGCTTAGGCATTGACTCTGGGCAACTTATAAATGTAATGCTTAATGTGGTGGATCTGAGTCACTCTTCATCAGCGATTGTCATTGCCAGTTGCCACAAAGAAATATATTTGTTAATTTACTACGCTATTAAGTTTTGAGGATTGTCAGGCTCGCACGTGTATTTGCCCTCAACGATATTGGAATCTCGCACACAAAATGGGGCATTCTTTGGTTTTGTCATCTAGTGGATGGACTGCATGAACATTCCCAAATGCCATGTTTGGAAATTTAATAATTCAATAAAAATATAATATTATTATATAAATTTAAAAGAAATTATACTAAATTCAAAGCAAAATGGTTTCGTACCTTGACTATACAAAAAATCAACTAGTTCCCAGTTAAACCGGCGGTTTAACCCAATATTTAAAAACCTAAAAATAGGGCGCGTGCATTTGGCGTGAATGTTGAAAAAATAATAAGCGTATATTTCAATATATTTATTTTTGTGTGTTTATATATTATATAAAAATTAAATAAAATGAAAATACATATTAATATCAATTTTACATTTTGTTACGGTACTCTTATCCATTTCATGCCATTCATTTCTCCTCCCTCTCTCTCTCTCTCTCTCTCTCTCTCTCTAACACAATTTGATATCATTACATCAACCAAATTATATAATTACTGATAATTACGCACACATAAAGCCTGTGGTTTTTGACAAATTATAAATTGTAAAAATAAAGCACATGTACAATATGTTTCAAAATATTTATTCAACAATAATAAAAATTTTAAGTATAACAAAAATTTATATTTTAAATTATCGGTTCACATACGTAGTCTGTGTGTGCGCGCGCGCGGCGTGCACAAATTGGAAAAGGATGTTCTACTTATACAAACTTAAAATCAAGATAAGGTATCCATTCTTCTCCTCATATCAAAAACCCAATCGCAAACAAAAGAAGAAAGGAAATGACAAACGATAGAAAAATGCAAAATACCTAAAAAAAATAGGATAGGTACCTCTTCCATTTTGAATTAACAACGTGGTAATAAGTAAGTGAATTCCAATTTTCTGTGTAGGGAGAACCAACAGTAAAGCAGAGGTCATTTTACTTATGATTTTTGTTAATTTAAAAAAAAAAAAAATTGTTGCATGACACATAAAATTAACTTGAAAACATATATTACTTTAGAACAAAAAAAAAAACGAAAAAGGAAAATCTGAATTGTTGTTGTAACAGAAGCAAGAAATTTTCCCCTTTTTGATTACTCGATTCTTCTCTCTATTACTGTACGAAACAAACCAAACCACCCGCTACTAGAAGCAAAGAAAGTCCATAGTTCTCACACAAAATCTCTACACTGCAAAGAGAGGGGAACACCAATCTTAGTTTAGATTGAGAAAGGTTATCATTGAGTGCTTAATTACCTTCATGATCTCTGCATTGCACCAAAATCTTCCCACCAGGAGCAAACTTCAATGAGCAAACGTACCCGATTCGGTTGTTGTGGGCCTTCTGGATGCTCACTGCACTCCGAGTTGGTGAAGAAAGCCTTCTTGCTATCAATTTTAATTCAGGGTGTCGAAATCAAAATATTGAAGTGATAAATATGAAAACAGATTTCTATGAGTTTCTTTTGTGGAAGTAGTTAACCATTCGTGTTCATTCTTAGGATGGTTGATGAGTCCAGTGATACTTGGGTTTGTTGGTGGGGTTCTAGTTATTTACATTTTTGCCTTTTATTTGTAGCTCTTATATCACAGTTTGGAGTTATAAAATAGATTTATTAGGGTTAATTTTGTAATTTAATTTCATTACCAAAAGACGGTTTCTTTAGGGCCCATTTAGTTTCTTTCGTAGAAACAGTTTCTTCCCTGGTTGTGCTGTTAGTGCTAGTGGAATATGTGATTTTACTAATTAATACCTTTGAGTGTATATTTTATCCTTATAGGTAGGGCTATTTTTGTAAATAAATTGCATGACCAAATGACAGCTTTTATACAGCCTTCACCCATTCTATATAGTAATAATAGATATATACACACACACACACACATATATATATATGTGTGTGTGTGTGTGTGTAATACACTAACAAAAAAAAATTGAGTAGTTAATGCATGTGAATTATAACAATGAAAACTAAATGTATGAAGGGACATTAATTTTTAAAAAAAAAAACTTCAAATTTCAAAAATTTAATGCGAAAAGAGTCGTTGCCATGATACTATACATACATGTATCATTAATTCATTTATAATGAAAATTTTATGTATGAAGTAGCATTAATTTTAATTTTGCTTTAACTCAAATTGATTTTCAAAAATTTAATGCCAGAAGAATTGTTGCCATGTTACTATACATATATCATTGATTATATATAATGAAAATTTTAAATTAAAACTTTCATTATTTATCAATAAGTGTTATCCCTATTAAAATTGTAAAAATTATTGTTGTTTTTGAGTCAAAACGAAACTTCTGGTCATTTAACATTTGCCAAAACAAAAACTCTCTTAATAAGTATTTCCGCATTATATTTGATTCAAAGATTTGAGTAAGGAAGAGAATACAAAAAATCAAAAAATCAAAAATCTTATATATTATTCCAATTGATAATTTAAATGAAGAAAGAAAAATATAAAATTATTTTTGGGAAAAATATAAAATTATTTTTGGGAAAAATATAAAACTATTTTTGGATCAATAATTTTGGGAAGGAAAATATGAGATTGTTTGGGAAAATAATTTTTATTGTTTGATGCATAGATGCTAAGAAAAAGATCATTCAAAGAAATGTGTAGTATAAATGTGGAAATATTATTTTTCTTTAAATATTTCTAAATCATTAATGTGGAAAATGAGAGAAAAAGTAATTTAACAATTTCACTCCAAAAATTCTCCAACTTCATTATTCTAATATAATTTCTTATTATTTTTTTAGATACTAAAAAATCATCTTTTAATTCTATGTAACTTTTATAGTATTTTTCTTTCCTCGTTAAACCCATTAAAGTGCAAAAGAAACAAGAGGTATTGAGCAACATAAAATGTCTTTTCCTTAAAAAAATCAAAAATACACTCAATTATTACACTTTTTAAATTTTATATCTTTTTTTTTTACTTTTACACAATTCTTAAGATAAAAATATCTAAAAATACACACAAAAATTTTGAAAAAAAATTATATATATATATATGTATGTATGTATGTATGTATGATGTATGCTAACATCACCTATGAACTAGCCTGACAACTCCTTCCCCACAGTGAGGGCACTTAATATAGTAATAGGTAGAGTGATAGTTAGAAACTATAGCAATTGAAGTATTCTGTAAGTAGACACCGCACTCATCAAAGTAATTTACTTTTGGTTATATTGGGAAAAAGAACACATGGTAATGGCTTGTCTATGAGAACTTGTGTTCTATATATATATATATATATATATATATATATGAAAGTAAGGAGAAAGTGAGAATAAAATATTGGGTATAATTACGGAGGAGGGAGGAGAGAGGGAATATGAAAGAGAGAGGAGAGAACATTGTCAATTGTCCCTCCAACTCAAGCTATACATTTCCTAAAGAAGTCAATTACACCAACCCACTAGGCCTTCAACATCTCTTTGGATCAGTTGAATAAGGCAATCTCAAAGCAGTCAACACAGCTTTAGCTAAGAAAGGCAAGACAACCCAAGGCATAAGTAAGGAAGGGATGCCCCAAGCTATGAGCTCGAAAATGGGAGACAGTGATAAAAGAATACGGGTAGGGCAGGATATGGGGAACAACGGTACGGATGGAAGCATATCTTCCTCTGACATGGTGGAAAAAAGGCTGGTCAACCTCTAAGAAGAGCCAAAAAGGATGAAACGACAAGGAAGCATAACCAAACTTTTGAAGATTTGCCTTTCACTCCAGAAGTGTTGGCAAAACCCTTAGCCTAAATAACTAAGAAGGCAGACAAGAAATTCCTTTGAAAAAACATAGTATGTCGATTTGGGATGCCCAAAGAGTTAATCATGGATAATAAAAGACAGTTTCAAGGAAAAACCATCGTGATTGGTGTGAGAATTTGAAAATTCATGAAAAATTTAGTTCATCATATCATCCACAAACCAGTGGGCAGGTAGAGGTAATTAACCTAATTATTGTTTGAAGTTTGAAAACTAAACTTGAAGGATCCAAAAGGAATTGGGTGACCGAGCTGCTAGAGGTCCTCTAGGCATATCAAACAACGCCCATCGACTCAACTCAAAAAAGCCCATATGCCTTAACATATGGTGAGGATGTCGTAATTCCTATAGAGATTGGGGAAGAATCTCAACAATCCATGGCATATGACTCAGAGCAAATGGAGCTAGTAATAAAGGATGAGCTCATGTTGATAAAGGAAAATAAAAAAAGCAATGCCAATTTAAGGAGCCTAAAATATAAACAACGAATCTCCACTTTGTTTGACAAAAGGGTAAGAGAGTGCAAATTCAAAGAGGAGACCTGGTACTACACAAATTACAGGCTATCAAGCTGACTGGAAAGCTAGAGGCCAATTTGGAGGGACCGTACAAAATAAAAAAGATACTACCTAGAGGAAGTTATAGATTAATTGATATGTCAAGACAAGGCTTGGGAAGACCATGGAATGTACTTAATTTGAAAAGATATTATAGTTGAATTTTCCCACATAGATGACTGGGCTACATGTTGTCCAATACATTCTCAAGCTACAAGCTGTTCACCGGGTTACAAGCTGCATAATACATTCTCAAGTTATAAGTTGCTCACTAGGCTACAAGTTGTCTAATACATTCTCGAGTTACAAATTACTCACCTAGTTATAAGTTACGCAATACGTTGCCGAGCTATAAGTTACTCATTAAATTACAAATTGCTTAATGCATTCTCGATCTACGAGGATTGCAAACTGCCTTATACTTTTTAGGATGTCAAGTTGGCCAATACCCTCAAAGATGCAAATTGCTTATCACAAAACCAAAAATTTGCTTCAAATTGCTAGTTGCTTACTACTTAAGTTAACTCAAATTGTTCAACTAAAACAATTATTATATGTTAGTTATTCCATTGTCATGGACTTAAAATTTATTATAACTCAGCTATTTCGTTGTCTTAGACTTTAGAGTTTTTGGATAGAAAGGTGCATGATGAAATAACAAGACAAAAAAGTTAATCAAATTGAACTTTCATTCATAAAAATATTTACAATACATCAAAAAAACAAAAAGATGAAAGAAAGGATTGAACTTGCTGCTCTCCTCCTTAGACTTAGCCTTCTCTTTAGCCCTGTGCACCTCATTGCCAAGCGCTTGAGCTCCTCCCCAAACTCTCCCCATGAATTAAATCTGGGAAGCCACCTTTAAGAACATAATCAAACCTAGCCTCAGGATCCAAGTCATTGAGATTTGCATCTACCTTCACCATACCTAACTTGGTCATCTGATCTCGGCACACATTGAAGCCAAGATCATAATATGAGACAGCATGGTAGGCTAGAGTTTTTTGATAATCTTTGGATTTTTGATACTCCGTCAACTTGAATTTCTAGTACTATTTCAAGTACTCTTCCCTTCAAAACTCATTGGAAACACCTTGAAGACCTCTTTTTTGGTTTCAGCTCGGGCTACCTTAAGCTCCTTGGAAAAGCTCTATTTCAAGGCAATCATATTCTCTTTGAGCTTTTTATACTAGGCTCCTCAATGTTGTATCTGCCAAGTTTGAGAGTTTACCACAACCTCAGCCTTAACAGCTTAATATTCACATTTTTTAGCCCAAGAAAGCAAGGCCTCATTCTTGACCTCTAAATATTTTTTCTCCACCTCCAAGAAGGAGTTCTTGCTAGTCAGCTCCTAAGTCCAGAAGAGCTTTAACTTCAGCAAAACTACGAGCTCGTTCGCCTATATAACATTCTACAAGGATTAAATAGTTAGAACCAAAGTATTAGCATAGAAACAAAACAAAGCAACGAAATGAGGTTCCAAACTAGCAAGGTGTTCAAAACACAATTTTGAATGAGCTAGCTAGAGGGAGGTTGTGAGCCAATTTAGCATCGAGGGGCATCACTCACTAAATTATGTGATCATGGGCTACATATTCATCTCCTAGCACAAATAGCTTGAGCCTTAAGGCAAATGGTACTGGAGTGGGCATGCTAGGCTACAAAGGTGAAGTAGGTTGAGGTAGAGGAACAGGATGAGATTGAGGTGGAGGAGTAGGTCGAGGCAGTGATTAAGAAGTAGGTTGAGGTTGGTGGCAAGGAGCAACAGGGGAGGGAGTGGAGTCATCCACCGAGATGTAGGTCAGATCCTAGCCATAGGAAGGAGATTTCAATAAGTTTGGTAGAGACATAGCCTGTGGTTAGGAGGAGGACAACAATACCTTAGGGTGAGATCAAGAAGTTGACGCGAAAAAAAGGGTGAGCCTCCTCTTTCTCCCTTTTCCTTTTGTCCTTCCCCTTATAGCAACAATAGGAAATCTTCAATTATTCTTTCATTACTTCACCTATAAAAAATAACAAAGATGAGTAACCAAAACAATACTTAGAACTAAATAAAATAGCTATAACTACCAATTTTGTCATAAAGCTCTTCAGGATGATGACTGAGACTAAAGTAAAATAAAACCACTGGATGGGTAATCACCTCCAAATTTATAAATAGTTTATTTAAAGCAAAAACCTTCACTTAAATATTCAGAATGGACTTTTTGGAAAACCAAAAGACTAAGGGGGAGTAGAATAAAAAAATAATAATAATAACAAGGAAATCTCACAATTTGAGTCCTTTCAAAAAGAAATATTTTGACTTTTAACTTTTATTACTGTTGGAAGGTGGATGCTTAAGTAGTTTGTACTCAGCCTTGGATTAAAATAAAAAACCCAACTTATGGCACTTAAGAGTGCAAAAATAAAGGAAGAGTTTAGCAATGGGTAAAATCAAAGCCTAACAGCATAAGATCATGAACCCAGCTAGCGAACAAAAAGAATTGGGAGTTAGTTAAAATGATATTAAAGATCTTAGCAACTTCATAGTAGAATGGATGAAAAGAGAAATGTAAGGACAACCTAAGCCGGTGGACAAAAATGGAAATGATGCCACTAGATGGGAGTTTATGAGGTTAAAACATTTCATGGGGTATTATGTATTCATAACTAGTAATAGGGATGACAATAGGGGTGGGTAACTGTGGGCAACCACCCCATGGGGAAGAAATAGGGTAGGATAGGGTGGGGCTATCCCCTGCTTTGATATATATATTTATAATAAATATTCAAATTTGTAATTAGTTACATTATATATTTTGTACTTAATTTGTAGATAATTTTTATACGATCAATTTAAAAATTTCTCAATTGGATTATTAATTAGTCTGCCCTATGAAAACTAAAATAAAGAACTTTAAAAGAATTAATCGAGATAAAATATATATATTTTTTTTAAATTATGATAAAATATACATCTTCTTATCACAATAAAAATTTATAGAATATCGAAAAATCAAATTCATTATTATTTTCTTTCCTCAATTCTACTTTTTTATTTTTTATTTTTATTGATTTTTTGCATACTAATTTGGAAAAAATTTTAGTCACCATTAATAAATCATAATTCATATAACCATCAAATAATTTAAGATTTATCATTTTGTTTCTTTTGTTTTATTGGCAAATAAATTCAAGATACTCTATTTGTTTTTGTATCTAACTATTTTGAATTGAATATATTGATTGAATAATGAATTTTCATTTAATATTGGATGTATATACATTATTTCTCTATTTATATATGAAACTTGTATATAATTGCTATCATGCCTGCTTAGTAGTTTAGAAATCTATAATTGCTATCATGCCAACTTAATAGATGTTTAGAACTACTCTTTGTTTGATGTCATATGGTATAAGCACCCTATGTCCAAAATTCAGGAATCTAATAGTTGTGTAGATGAGACCGCTAGCATTTCACCACAACTGCTTTCTGAGTCTACTTCTTCTACCACATTTACAGACTTGGATGATTCTTCACTTTTCTTATCATCACTCTATTTTTTCAAGTTCAGGCAAACCCTCTTTACATGGCCAATTTGCTAGTACTTGAAGCACTAAATGTTCTTTTTACTCCTACACTTTGACCATGAGCTCCTTCTCACAGACCCATCTCTAAGTTGCTTATGCCCACACTCCTAAGCACCTCTCACATACAGGCTATCACTCTTAGAACTTTTGTCTATAGTCAATTTCATTTGGTTGTGAGGCATCAAGACTAAGTAATTTCCTCAAGCACTACCATCTCCTTTCCTCATGTGAAAGCTGTCACTAGGTGTCCATACCTTCTTGCATTTGTAGATCATGCATTTTTTGCTTCAATTACAATTTGTTTATGAGAAACTTCAATATGTAACGATTCTCCAATTTTTGGCACACCTCTAATGGAGACTTAATATCCTTCACATGGCACATCATTTAATCTCCAAAGCATAGCTTAATTTTTGCCACTACTCTCCATTGAAGTTTTTCACAATCAAGCGCATCCATGTCATCTAGCCTTTTCTCCCACAACGCCTTCGGCAATCCTTAGTGTGCTAACAAATCCTTCACCCTTCATTGCCATAATTCAAAATTTGCTAAGCCATTTAATTTTCTCACATCAAATTTCGCAACTAAACCAAATGCCATTGCTATTTGTTATTTGTTTATGTTCACCCTTTAATTACTAATTGGCTCTGATGCCAAATATTGAGTACAAAATCACAATTGATTAAAGCAAACAAACAATAACATATAAAAACACGAGAATTTAACAAGATTTGACAACAAAGGCCTACATCCTTGGGAATGGCAACGGATACAAAATTTTATTCAAAAATATTATGTTTACTAGTTACAAAAGATTGTATTTATATATGCAAATAAAACCCCTAAACCTAGCCCATCACACACTCTACATCCTGTTTCGTGCTTGCGAAGTCCCTAGCTACGATCACGAGCCTAGGTGCGACTTTTACATAAAACTAACACCTAGGATCGCGACCATGAGATCCTATCTCACGAAAGATCTTGCTATCATGAATGCTTGATCTGCGTCGGCGGACCACAACTGCAAATCATTTTGCTTCTCAATGCTCTGCTTCCCCAAGCTCACGGCTCCCTTTTTCACACATGTAGATCTTCTACTAACGATCACGATCATGACACCATCGCCCACGTCCTGACTCACGACCACATTTCTTACCCTCTCAATTGAAATCAACTTTCTCGTAGCAGCAAGCTCTACATACAGATTATATCATAAACATCTTCAACAAGCTCCATTTGTTTGTAAAAGAAAGGGTCCACATTCAACCTTAAATATAATTTGGCATATTGTAATTGAAGTTGTTTAAAGCCATAAAAGGCTTCAAATGTTGCGGAATTTTTCTCACATTGCAAGGAAAGAGGTATTAAAATCCCTTATGAGGGAACAAATGAGACATATAGGGACCAACCATAAGGAGAAATCAGTATAATAAATGCAGTCACTAGTCCCCCCCATTTATAGTGCTTTGATATGAACTAAATCTGCACTTTCTTACATTCACAAACCCTACAATTTCTGCTTTAAATATAATTTGTTTGTGAGGGACTTTGACATCAACTCCTATTTATAACTACAGGAGATATAACATGGCTAGATCGACTTACAAACATGGTATGATTTCATTGACCGTTGCAACTTAGGACTCATCCAAGAATTCAACCGATAAAACTCAATCTTGCAGAATTCTTATCCCATATACATCTAATAGCATTTTGCCATTTAGCACTACTTGATTGGTTAATTAAAATATCAATTACTTATTTATTTATTTTAAGAATTATATTTATTTAAATTCTTAAAATATAAATAGAATTTATTTAACAAATACTTTACATCATAGCTTTCACGTGACACTATTTAATTGGATACAAAATTTTCACGTGACTGCAGTCTTTCGGACATCTTTGAACTTGATAGTGTTATAATCAATGATTAAATCAAAATGAAAATATATCAGCCGCCATTTAATGTTGCTCGCGAGTTGTTTAATAACCTTTAATGGAAAATATGGATCAGGCTTGTGATCAAACCTTTGACAGGCCCTTAATACTACATATAGAATCCAACTTCACCGTCCAAACTATTCTCCCAAACTTGACACTAACACATTATTCAACAAAAATTTTATATAAATTTAAATTTAATATATCATTTCTTACTTATATAACCAACTAATTATTTTTTAATTATTACGACTACTTACATTCAAATCAATACCTATATGTATCACACATATATTCACGTTCATTTTTATTTATATTCTAGAAACTAATTATTATCCTTATATTTCATCACATTATTTAATTATTATTATTTATTTTATACATACATTCAAAAAAATCATACTATTCGTCCCATCAAAACTTTTTTTCAAATATATTATTCATCCTAATACAACTTTTACCTAGAATCATTCCAACAAAAACCCCTCCCAAACAAAGCCTAAGAGTTCTTCAGATTTATTTTGCTGATTATGGTTGGAATTCTTTTGATTTCCCACTCGAAAACCCTAGTTAAAGAAAAAATAGTACATTCTCGAATAAAATTTTTTTAAAAAAATAGATCATATAAAACAATATAGGTTCCTATTTCATTATCCAGATAATAATTTTTCAATATAATTTACATATCACAGTCAAAGAAATTTAACTTGTAAAGATGTGTAGTTAGCATAGACAAATATATACTAAGACAATATATGAAAATTGTTTTTGTATTCGTACATGTGTTTAAGTAATTCTTCACGTCGACGTGGATTTTTACCTGAGTGTAAATTTTTAATTAAACTAGAAATTCCAATACCTCCTCTAATGAAAAACCTAAGGCTGTTTTTATTTCATTTTAACCACTACAAAATTCTCTCTTTTTTAATTTTACACAATTTTTTTTAAAAAAAATACACTTAAAACAAACCTAAAAATAAATATCTCAAATTATAAGAATACCTCAAATTAATCGTGCTTTCAATTTTTTGTCCTAAATAGAAGCCTTTAGGCTATGTTTGATGCACATATATCTAAACCTTCCACTCATCATTTTTGTCTCTTTTTCTTTCCTACTTTTACATAATTCCTCAGTTTTCTCACTAATTTTCTTACCTAATAAAATTTACATCCAAACACAGCGTTAATATTTTATAGGCCCTTAGGAAGCACAGGATATTTCAGTAGCCGTAAAAAGATGTAATGTACTAACATCCAAAATGCGGATGCTATGTGCTAAATAATGTTACAAAGGTAAAATTATGGACTACAAATATTATTCGGTTGAACCTAAAAGTTATAAGATTGAAATCTTAACACCATGGCAAATGGAACAAAAGAACGAAAAATGCAATTACAATTACTACTACTATGTTGTTGTAATGTAAAATTCATAAATGATACCAAGCTCCACAAAAAACATATCAACCACAGCACAATTTGAACCTTGCGAGCATTTCTATCCTTGATAAGAAGTCTACAGAACACAAATTAGTTTCACCACAGCAGCCTATAAGGAAATAAACCACCTTTTACTGCTAAATAACTTTCAGCTAATTCCTACCGCCGCTCCAATCAATAAACACATCGAAGACAGACAAATAAGGTTTCTGGTCCCAAAAATCACCTGATGCTGTTTCATGACCTTCTAGGAACTGGTTTGTAAAGCACAACAGTGACAAATTTCGAACGAAACCGATGAGTGACCCCAAGCGCCACTACAGATCGAGGAGGTTCTCTGTTCTCTATGTAAAGATGATTTAGAGTAACATTCTGTGGTGGCGGGAGTGATTCACGAGAATCGACGTTTGTTGGATGGCTTAACAAAGTATGCTGCAAGTGGGGAGGTAACATAGGTGGCTCTCGCCCGTCATCTTCACTTCCCTGGTAGTCGTTATTGTAACTCGCTTCAGGTGAACTGGGAACATCAAATCCAACTACCCTCACTCGATCCTGGAAATAGATTAGACATTTATGAACAGTTTGGCAGGAGACAGAGAACTGATCCCCAAAGTTTTTCAACTTACTTGGTTGTCACCGAATTGTTGGCTCATTGTACCTTAGCAGAACCAAACAGCCTGAGAGTATTATAAGCGTAGTCAGTTAGCATTTCGGGAAACATTTATGCTGAAAGAGTACATTGCTAAAGTCACTAAATAAGTGTAATTGCACAATTTCAAATTTCAATGCAAAACCACTGGAGTAAGCCTGAGTGCAGTATAATACAAAGGACCAAACAACAAAACACACATGTTATGCAATTTAAGCGGCAAAAGTAGTCAATTTTACAGAGTGTCTCCTAAACCCCATATCCATTAGTCAGAGATTGCATCAAACTGGTGTTGAGAAGATCAATCAGTTTACAACCAGATGCCACATTTATTATCACAACAATTACAATAGCGAGCTTATCCGTAGGAACAAGTTCACTCCATTTTTCAGTGTTAGCAAAACAAAGCACATAGGACAAATCAAAAGACCTGGAGATAAAATAATTGGGCTACATTACAGACAAAAGGAGCAAAGAAAAATATCAAAAGAAACAATTTATATTAAGATCCAGATCTCATCACCTAGCCGGTTTAATTAGGTACCAACTGTTACCTGTTATCAATTTGGTGTGATATTGCGATAACAACTGCAGATTTATTCATTTATTAGGAGGGTGTAAGCCCACCCAAAACATACCGTTCAATTCCTTTCTATGCTGATAGATTTACTGGATCCAATTCATAGAATAATGATAATTATGTCAATTTCAATAACGATCAAACATGTAGCTATTCTAACAAACTATAAGGTACATATTTCCTTTCTCATGCGGTCGTGCCCACAGTAGTCATCAATTAAAGATGATACCAAGCAAACAGATCTCATTAATGCAAGTATCTCAAATGTTTTAGTGCATAAACATTCCAAAAAAGTTCAAAAAGATGGAGTGAACTACATCTAAAAAAATACTATAACAAAAGTAATATATTTCAAAGACAATGAACTGGAATACAAAGGAAGTTGGTAAAATGAAGAATCTAGCCACAATAGAAAAGGTGGAACTTTTTGAAAGTTTGGAAGAATTAATTAATGTACACATTATTTCTAAACAATGTCCCAATTTATGACATGAAACTAGTACAAAGATACCAAAAACAAGAAACTTGACAAAAAAAACTAATTTTATAAAATACGAAACAAAATGTCTTAAACCTATAATTTAGATAACAGAATATGTATTACATGTTCTAAAAAATATTCTTCACTTTCCCTTAAGGTGAACATGGTGAATCAAGAATGCTCACTTGGTCTTGAGATTTGAAAAGGGAGAATTGTCATAAGGCGACATTCACATAACCTTTTATAATGAAACTCAGGTACTGGAGATAAGATGGTCCTTTAAAAAAAGATGTAAGGTAATGTTGACAAAGATATCGTAAAGCAACACTTGAATATTTGGAGATAAATGTTTGTAAGGCGACAAATACTATTAGTTAGAAATAGTTTTCGTAAGGCAGCAAACTCCATTAAGCATTAGTCAACATTGGCAGTTGATGGAAGACCATAAGCAAATAAACTATTAAAGGCTAAATCAAACACAAATCTAAATATCAACTCAAGTCTTTTTCTTGATTCAAGCTCACAAAGTTGTTATCAACCTAACTACACAAAGCCTTTATAAAGCCAAAAAATCACCATTCTTTCTAAACAAAATCTTTAATAAAAACCCAACTACACTACAACCGTTAATAGTTATTCCTAAGCCCACTCATTGAGACCCAAATAAAGAAAATAGGTCCAAGTCCATTCAGTCTAGAGCACAATGCACAGTGGTTTTGCGCAGCAAGAAGTCCAGCAATGGTGGTAGGACTTAAAGAGATGGTTAGAGCTGATTAGAGTTTTGCAACACCAACAATTTGAGATCGCTAGAGGAGCAGAACAAGATTTTGGGGGCAATTAGTGGTTGGCAGCATTTTCTGGGAGATTTCTAGGAGTGATAGTCATAACTCTCTCTCTCTCGCCCTCTCGCTCTCCCCCCCTCTCTCTCTATCTCTCTTCCCCCTCCCTCTCTCCCTCCCTCTCCATGTTTAAATTATTAGAAGACTTAATTCACACTTTATTAATAAAGAATTGTTCCAATTTATAATATGTAACTGGTACAAACATAACAAAAATAAGAAACAACTTGATATAATACTAATTCTATAAAATAGGAAAAAACATGTCCTAATCCTATAATTAGGTAATAAATTATGTATCAAATATTTTAATGGGGATGAACAAGTTGTTCTCAAGAGATCACTAACATTCAGTGGACTAGAAAGGTAAAAACATGTGCACCAACTTTTGTCCTTCTCAACTACAAAACTAAAAGGTAAAATTCCTACTATGAGAACCATACTAATTTGAATCTTAATTTTTGAATATCAACAAATGATGTGATCCAAAAATCATGTTATATTCAGCAAAGCCCAAAGATACATCTTTATTTAGAAAGTCCTGAAAATGATGAGCACTGTTTGGAAATATTTTTGTCTCTTTCTCACATGCTATAGTTCAGATCCCATTTTTTAGCTGTTCCCCTGTTTCCAACATCTCATTTTCCCCACTCCCAAACCTGCTATTGTTGGTATCTACCTTTACCGACAACACAAAGGCATTGGAGCAGGCATCTTGACAAGGTTAACAGCATTAGCATGCCAGTTGATCAAACTAAATAGGGAGGCAGGTACGTTAATTACCCTACACACCTGTCCTCAAGCATTCTGGTGATCTGTGTTAGCTGTCAAGCTGTCTTAAGCATGGAGAAATAGGCATCCATATAACTATAGTTCATCATGTATGTGAAAGACCTTAAATAGACGATCATAATCCTTGCTGAGTTCTCCAAATGATCTCCAACACTCAGCAACCACTGTTATTTCACTCCAAGAATAGAATTTTTTTAAGTAACATCATAGCTCCTTTCATTAAACAAGCTCCCAAGAGAGCATATACAATAAGGAAAATGAATACACCACACAAAAATTCAATTTTTATTAAGTTCATCAAACATTTTGAGGAAAAAGAAAATCTAAGATAAAGCATATAGCACAAATAGGCTTCAACATAACAAAATGAAAGGAATTAATACAAAGCATAAACCTATGCTGTTTCCATTTCTATTCAACAAGATTTCAATTTAGTTATCTTAATTTTCAAATTCCGTATTAAGAAGAGCTGGAAGAACAAAATACTCCTTTCACATAATTCCATGCAGGCAAATATCAATTGAATGAAAAGGAAAACAATAAATCCTTCATTTAGATATTAAACAAAGGATGTCATATTAATACTCCATCCATCCCACAAAGGATGTCATATTTGATATTTTTCTGGAAAATACAAAAAGTCAACTTTCATTCATTTCCACCAGAACAACCCTTATTTAATAAGACATATGAAAAGAAGAAATGTCTACTCAAATGCTTTCCTTTCAAAAAAATAAATACATAAATAAACTTTATTAGGCACACAATAGCAAATAGATAATGTAAGGAAACTATCATTGGATCAAAGGAGGAAAAGTAACTTGAACTATGAAAGACGTGACTCAATTTGATTTTTATCTATTGATTCCATTATATATTTTAAAAAAAGGTTCTTGAGGCATCATTTTTATTGCAAGAAAAATATGATTTTTTAACACAATTAAATTCTGGCTAAAACATTCATATGGAAATGGTATGTTTCTTACAGTATGGACTATAGAGCAAAGAGTTCAGGAAGAATCAAAATAGAATATCAGACATCCTTTATGGCACAGATGGAGTGTTGATTTTTGTATGTCAGTGGGAGATATTTATTATGTGATCTAGCACGCTAGGGTAGAGTCTCTTCTAGTTCTAGCTCCCCAGTTATCATCTTCAATACTTAAATAATAAATACAAAATTTTTGGCCTCAAGTAAAGATGATGAAAAATAACAGTCTTTTAAAAGCAAGAGGAGTATCTGTTGTATACCAATGATATAACTAAAAAGCAAATGAAAGCTTCCAATCAATTAACAACATGACAGAAAACCATCTTAAAGTTTCATTGAAGCAATATAAACGTGAGCTAGCCGAGTATTCACTAAAGCTGGCCCACACACTACATAGCAATCTAGTAACCGACAAGAGCATTACTGTGAAGTAGCCACACTCATGGAAGCATTCAATGAATCAGCCACAAGAATCTGAGAAATGCTTTGAGGAGCATTCTCTTAATGGTATTGGCATTCAAGGGTTCTAGGTGCAACTCAAAGTTACCTACCATGCAAAGCTCCAATGTCTGCAAACCAACGCTACACACACACACACACACACACATATATATATTATTGATGCTAGCTCATTTAACACATCACTAGTCACCAACAAGTGGCAAATTATATAAACAGCAAGCAGAAACGCCATATTTATGATGGGATAGCATCTTCATGATCAAATAGTTTAATCCATTAGAAAGATGAAGAAAATACTAAAAATTCAATCTTACTAATAATAAAAGCATTGGCAAATCAATGAAATCATACATATTCATCATACAACCAGAATGCCACCAACAAAAAATAAAAAAAAATAAACACAGAAAAAAAAAGCCTGATCTAGAGACAGAAATTAGTTGCTAATATTTTTGCTTACTGGATATCATAGATAACAAAAATTCCCACCTTCTTTTCTACACACTGCCCAAAATGGAGGGATACAAATTCAGATAATCTCACATGCAAACCAGACAAATAAAAAACTATTTCACCCAAAAAATTCAAGCTGCAAATTTCCCTAATATAAATGACATATGAGACCAATAAGTGCCTTGCAGAAACACCAACAAACCTGATTGAAGAAGGCTCGGCGAGTTCAATTATTCAAGAAACTCTTAAGGCGATTCTTCTCTTCCAGACTCAACGCAGAAAGCCAAAAAACCAAATCTTCGAAAGATTTCCAGAGACCCGAAAATTCATCTATTAAAAAATTCCATGCAATAAATAGAAAGCAGAGAGAGAATCATCGCATGACAGATATCGACGAATGAGAGAATCCAATAAGCGCCACAAAATCAAGAAATTCCGGAAACAACGCTATAAAATATTTTAAATTTTAGAGCAAATTCAGAATCTAGTTCCCAAACATCAGAATAAAACAGAAACAAAACAAAAACCAAGAAAAAGAAAAAAGAAACCCATCAATAATCTGAGCAAACAGAAAAAAACACGAAAAATCAAAGAGAACTCTTACGTCAAGAATTGAAGAGGTGACGGAGTAGCAAAAGAAAATGAAGAAATCCAAGAACTTGTGACCATAATAAAGAGTCCGAAAGACGAAAATAAAAAGGATTTACGAAACAATTCATTTCTACTTATTCAATTATTATTTTTATCTCACAATAAAAAGAAATGGGGGAAATATTAATTACCTGGGACAATCCGCCAATGCAATCTCAAAGCATGATGCGCGTCAGTCAGTTATTTGTCGGATGTGGAGAAAAAAACCCAACTGGGCCCTGCAGTCCATTGATCTTGAGCTTCCATGGGAGGTGGAGATAGTTCATGTCTTTGGGTCGATAATACTAAATTTGGCCCAGTTTTTCAAGTCTCTCTTTCTCCAAGTTTCCGTTAATGGATTAGAAAGCTCAATTACATCTATAAACCAATTCGGACTGGTCGCAGAATCTGTTAGAATCATTTCATATTGTCTCAACACAACATCATGGGCTATGGTTGTCTTCTAATCAGGATGGACGAAGAAAATTTGAGTGATTTGAATAAGATTGAAAACTACGTTTAAGATTTAGGTTGGTAAAAAAAATTATTTTTTATATATTTAATTTAAGATGTAATAATAATTAAATGATGTGATGATATATAAATTTATAACATCATAAACAAATATATATGAGTAGTAAAATTATAGAGATAAGTCCTGATTTGATTGTAAATAGATATAATGATTGAAAAATTATTAAATAGTTATAAAAAGTAAGAGTGAGAAACTTATTAATTTGAATTAGAATAAAATTTAAAAAATAAAATATTTAATTTATAAATTTTCAATGAGGAGAAGAATAGTGTGGAATAAGGAACCAAACATGATCATGAGAACTATAGTCGGGAAGCAAAAAGGATAAAAGGAAAGTGTTATATGTAACTCATGAAAAAAAATTAGTAACTGGATTGCACTCTGTTATATAGGATTAATTTTTGTAAAATTGTACCAAATGAGCTATATTTGAATAGTTTTGCCAAGTATCCTCGTCAAGTAATTAAAGAATTTCAACATAGGTCAAGATTGTCGGACCTCATTAAATCTTTGTATTTTATAATTTTGGATTTAATTTTTTGTGTGTTTAATCCCTCAAATCTAAGCAATCAAGCAATCCTTGTCATTCAATTCAAGTTCAAATCCGTCATGAAAAAGATACATTAAATATTGCAACAATGCCACTTTAAAGTTCTTTCTTTTTCCACTTTTGTTCAAGCCCACTTTTGCCAATCCAGGAATTTCTACTCAAAAATCATCCAAGGGGACACTAACATAAAAATTATAGCCCAGAAGAATTGTCAGCATAGGTCCATAAAAAAGTTGGATACGTTTATATATTTAGATAAAGTTTCAACAACCCCTTGTCTTAAAATAGCCACTTTAAGGTTTTTATAGGCATAGTTTATTGTCTTAACAACATGAATCCAGTTTCTTCAGTTACAGAAATCCTTAGTGTTTTAAAGAAAAAAATTTATAATATTGAGCGGCGACAAATGCACTAAGCTCATGTGTTTAATTAGTGTTTACACTAAAGTGGAGTCATGAATATTATCAATAGAACGGCTTTTAATGTCAAAAGTAGATTAAGTCTAATTAATTAATTAATTAAAACTATTAAAAGTGATTATGACCACGGAACACTGATAATTAATGGGCCCCTCCGTATTTTGTTGTTATCAAGTCCCTGCTTTATTTGAAAATAGCACACTGTTTGGGTCAGGTTACAAAGTTTTTCGGCTTCCTTGGGTTGCTCCTCACACTAAAATAATTTATTGCAGTTCTACAAAACTGGGCATATCGGTTATGTTTGGAACTCAACTTTTAAGGGTAAAACAACATTTAAACTTTATACTACTAAATATATTATTCAATATCTTTATCCAAATTCAATTTTAAAATTTTTCTCTTTTATATATAAAATTAACTAATTATTTTTTAATCATTACACTTATTTGTAATCAAATCAATATACATATATATCACATATATAACTCATATTTATTTTTATTTAAACCTTATAATATAATTATTATCCCAATAAATTATCACATCATTCAATCATTGTTATATATTTTATACATATATTCAAATAAATTATATTATTCATCTCATTAAACATCCTTTCCAAACATATCACTCATCTTAACATAATTCCTACCAAACATCATATCAAACAAAAAGCCCTCTCCCAAATATAGCCATCATAATTCAGATTTCAACATATCATCAATGAAAAGAGAAATATCATAAAGTATTTTTGTCGGGTGATTCAATGAAATCTAATATAGAGTCATTACTATTTTGATTCAATTGAATTTTAATATGCACTTTATTATTTATCATTTCTTATTTTCCTCTCTTCAAAACTTTATCATCAAAATCTAATTTTCCTATTCAACATCTATATTGAAGTTTTAATACATACACTTTACAGTTTAAATTCTCAATACAAGTTATAATAAATATCTAGACTACCATAATACATATATTAAGAGTGTTGTCAAGTCAAATTCAAGTAATAATTCAAGTTCAATAACTACATGAATTCAATTCAACTTAATTTAAAAAAAAATTGGTGAGATTGAACTATCAAAATATTCAAAGTAAAATCCTCTCTTAGACTCAAAAATATTTCAAATAATTAAGTTTGTTATACACACACAAATATTTCTAATAATTTAGTTTGTTATATTTTAATCCCTTCTATTATATATTCATAAAAAAGAAATTAGGGACACTTACATGTAACGGGTCAATATAATTTTATTATTTTAAATTTATTTGATTATTATTATAATTTTTATTTTAATGGAGTTATGAAAGAAAAAGTAGGTTTGTTTCATGCGTGATGTCTTTAAATAAATCATGATCGAGAAGAGATTATATGAAGACGTCTTTAAGGTATATCTGCATATTACATATGATCTAATAATTTACAATTTAATTAGATATATACTCAAGTGGGCGACATAACATGTAAATATGAAACAATGCACACACACACACACACACGTATTATATTCATTTCCCTCAGTTTTTAATTATCGAAGAGAGAGAGAGAGAGAAAGAGAGAGAGGGCTAGGCTCCACTACTCCTATAATTCAATCTATAAATGCCTATCTTCCTAGGTATTGTAACTAGCAGTTTGTTATCAAGATAAACATTGTTCCACAACCAAAAAAATGCTCCAATGTTTTTCAGATAAATGCGAAAGTAATATCTCGAAGATAGAACATCAGAATATTGAACAATGAGTTGCTGGAGTGTCCAACGTCTTGTAATAACAAAAATGGTTGAAAGCCCACCCATTCAAGTGTCTTCTAATATAATTAAATCTTTATATTGTATGAATAAATGTTAGCCATTCTTCGAAATTGTGCTCTCAAAATAATTCACACCAAGATTTTTGAGAATGATTAAAAATTATATTACACATCTTGCATACAGACACTTTTCCAATAGTACAGAGGAGATGCAATGGGTATGTTTGGATTCTTATTAGGGTGGGTACAAAAGTTTTTCTGATTTGAGTGGAGAAAAATTTATCTTTGGCCTGTAGGATTTGGGTTGGTGGAAAATAATTGTTATATATATTTAACATATAATAATTATTAGACAATGTAATAGTATATAGATTTGTAGAAAAATAAAAAATAAATATGAGTAGAAAAATTATAGGGTATGTGTTAATTTAATTGTGAATAGATATAATAATTAAAAAATTATTAATTATTTATAAAAGTTAAGAGAGAGAGAGAGAGAGAGAGATTAAATTTAAATAACATTTATATAATTAAATATCTGATTTGTAAAATTTATAGGTGAGAAGGAAGCTAACATAACCGATCATTTCACTCTCAAAATGAAGTATAATGTGGACTCGTAGAGAAAGCAACGAGATGTATTTCCAGCCTCTTGCCTTTTTCCAGTCGACAGAGAAGGGATTGACAGCATTGTTTTGTTTCAAATTGCACAGTGCACAGTAGGATCAGCGTGATTGATGTGTGTCGTATTCATGCACTTTGTGTGGAGAGTAAAGAGCAACGTTGCGGCATGAAAATCAACCAATTAATGGACATGATCATCGTGCTTTCTCTCAATCATCAATATTAGAATCTCAAATATGTTTGAATAATCCAAAATAATAGTTATTATTTTCATTTGGTATTTTGCCTGTTCTAAATTCCTTACCTTCTCCTCGATACTCAATCAAATCCTCCTTTTGGAGGATCGAATGCATTTATAGAGTCTTATATTTAATAATACTCGAACTCTTTCTTCATAGTTAGGCACAATGACATAATTATCAGATATGTACTTTACTTTACTATTGAGCTAATAGCTGGTCATGCATTTTTTTTTGGACATATGCCAAAGTGATGGGAAAAAAAAAAAAAGAATCTCTTTTACGTATCCCTCTAGTTTATCAATTTTTTTAGAATTTTTTTTGTTTTATGTTCGCAACTCTTCATCAACTAGCTCTTTTGAATATCAACTAAGATTTTGAATACTAACCATCACATAATATCTCCAGTTATTTTTATCTATTTTTCAAATTTCATAAACAATAATTGTCTCCTTAAATCTATCGGATTTTCATTGGGCTAATTTAGACAAGTAATTGTAGCACATTTAATGTGTGTGCAAATTTTATAAAAAATTATAATATTTTGTTCTTTATAGCAAACTATCAGGCAAGCACACTCAAATGTGTGTGCCAAAAAAAATACAAATATACATACACATACACATAAATAAATAAACAAATATATATATATATATATATATATATCAACACACATGATAAAAATTAAATTGAGATGCAAGAAATGAAAATCCTACAAAATTCATTTCAACTATTACAAAATAAAATAACACAAAAATGTCACAAAAAATTAATATAATCCACGTAATTCTAAAGGAAATATATATAAAAAAAATGAAAGGGTCTAAATTTTGATAGAACGAATTCGGTACCGAAATTGTTTTTCCGAAGATATGTGTAAAACAAGAAATAAAAAAATCTTGTTATGGATGAAGATGGGATGACTTTGTACTTAGAAATTGAGAGAATGAGAAAACTATATTATGGTGCCAATGGGATGACTTGATGAAGTGATATAGAAGTCAAAAGAAAGTAGAAACTAAATTTATTAAATTTACCAACAATACCTTCCATTTTTATTTTACATTAAAAAGATAAGATTAATTTTGAATTTATACTTTCTGTCGTTCAAAGTGGTTTCTCTCGGCGTCTCATCTCAACCATAATATATAGTAATAGATTATAATAAAAGTAATATTAATTTAAAATTAAGAGTATATGAAAATTTTGCAAAAAAAAAAATGGAAAAAGTGAATTGAAAGCTATAAAAATATATAAGAGAAAAATAGAGTTATATTAAAGAAAAATGGAGAAAGAAAGAAAAATAAAAAGATATTCAAATAAGAGTATTGTAGTATTTTAGTAATATACAATTCAAATTATGTACTGAAAATTGAAAGAATACAAAAGGCTCTATGTAAAGCAATAGGAGTATTCAAATAATTTTATTTTGTGTAAGCAAATTTCCTTTCTAATTTAATATATAATATGAGTGTTGATCTAACAATCACATTTGGTTTTACCGAAAGAAGAAATATAAATAAATAATAGTAGAAAAAAAATACTAAAATGGGTAATTACATTTCTGCTGAATTTACAACCCGCCCTTGTAATTATTATAAGTGATATAATACCCCCTGCCAAAGTTATTAATGCCCAATATTCTAATAAGTACGTCTATTAAAAATTTTGAATTGGTGATTTTTAAATTAAATAAAAATTAAAACTACTTATTGCATCTAATTATTATATATTTAATTAAATGTGGCGACAGGGAATATTAGACTTTCAGAGTCAATTCTTTCACTTTGACCCACTTGTCTTTGTAATTGAGTAATTGAAGAAAATTGTGAGGAGACCATACCTCAATATCTTTTAAAAATGAACCAAATTAAAGATATCTGAATAATTAATTTGATATGTTGCTGTGATCTCGCAATTATAAAAGAATAAATTTTTATTCTTTCAAATTAAAATTTTCTTGCTACTAAATAAAATATATTCGAGTATAGGAAAGCACATTATATTACAAAAATAAATAAAAAAAAACTCCATAAAAAACTAAAAAGGTTTAAAAAAAAAAATCAATGCCGATGGATGATGAATAAATTGAATCATGTGTCCTGCGTGTTTGGTACAATTATTGTTTTGGTCCAAAGGCCACCTAACTTCAGTAAAATAATTCATAGTTCTTTGAGAAAAATTAAAGACCCATTTTTACAACCTAATAAAACAAATAAGGAAGAAACTTAGTCAACAGTCCCATCAATACAGATTTATGGACACTTGCAAAATTGTTTCTGTCAGCAAATGATGAAACTGATATGCAACTATCAATTCAGTTTTATAAGCTGATACATGCTTGCATGTCAAGTGATTTTATTATCACTTTAAATTATTATCTGTGACATGTATCCTTTGGCAAGCGTTGTACTGTTCTAACTTTGTAACTTTTGTTTTCCTTTTTTTTTTTTCCTTAAGATGCAAAATTTATAACACAATAGAAAGATTATATTTGCCATCAAGAATGAGCCAATAAACCTCGTTGAATTGAACGTAGGGAACATGTCAAGAACACAATATTTGTGATGTGTGTGAATAATTCATGTAATGTGGTAACATTTTGTCAACACATACAATACAAACAAAAAATTAAGAATGAAATATATAATATGTTCATGTAATTCAGAATAACTCTTGTACGTTTACGAAGTTTTGTCCAAGTAAAACATTTTCACCATCACAATGTGTTTAAACTAAAAATCTATCAAATTATCCTTAATAGAGCAATTTACTACTCCACACCCAATGTCCATGACTTTTTTTTTTTCTTTTTTATGTCCACAACTAATTGACGCAATAAATACAAGTCCTTTTTATTTTGTGACTTAACTTAATTCTCTTTAAACTTTAACTTTCTATTATAGTGAATTTTTATAACATAAATTCAACACATAAAAATATTATATAATAAGTGAGTGATGACACGGTGAACTCATCATTTTTTCTCACTCGCACGTTCAAATTTGCATGAACGCTCGTCCAAACCTACACTACATGACTTCTATTTATGATCTTAAATTCATGAATTTCTGACCAAGGATCACTCCAAAAACCTTCAACCAACTCCCAAAAAAAAACAGCCACAAAATACTGCAGTAGTTACCTTCGTGTTAGCAACTCGGTTATTAATCTCGATTTTGGATAGGATTGGACTCTTTCATGGTTATCCAATTTGTTACTCCTACCTTTCCGAACTCCATTTAAGTCCAGCTTCTTTTACAAATTCAGGCTTTCAAGACTTTTGACTCAATCACGCCCAGAGTCTATAACCATAGAAATTTTAAAGCACAACAAAGTGAGACAAGTTTGTCTTAATGTGTCAACTCATAATATCAAACCTAACATAATCGAGTAATTCACCTGTATAAATAGGAGGTTTTCAATTGCTTGTAATGCTTGCAAAAATTATTTTGAGTTACGCTATAGGGTTGAAAGATTTTACTTAAGCGAAAACAATTTAGCACATAATTGTCTAGGAAGGTGCAACGTAAAACAACTCAAACGACATTTTTTAAAAAAATTATTTTTAATTTTACTTCAACCATTTTAATTATTTATTTATTTTTATTTTTTATATTTTTTACTTTTTCTCCTTTTGTAATATTTTATTCTCTTTATTAAATAACTTAAAATCATACATAAACATATTATTTATTAATTTATATAATTTTTATGAACATCAAATGCACTTCCAATGCTGATTATAAATAATTAATTAAAAATGTTTCGTTTTTAGTTCCAAGACAAACCAGGTAATTGACGCCAATATTAGGCACACAAAGAATATGAACCACCCATATGAAAATCAGATTGGACCAATTCGTTAGAGGGTTTTTTGATTAAATTTATTTTGTATAACTTATAAGTCATCTAACTTATAATATTAACTTAAGAACAACCAGCTGAGTAATACGAAATCGGGCATGTCACTATTCCACCATGAACGAATTGGAGCAAACTAATAAATCAGTTTGAATCAGCTTTATTGATAAAAATTTAATATATATTTGTGTGTGTGTGTGTGTGTGTACACATATATATTACTCTCCTATGTGATTTTTTAATATTTTTTACTTCTTAAAGATTGAGTCTTGTATGTGATATTTTTTATTTTTATTAAATTTCTCTTACTCATATGTTATTTTAATTGAGTTATTGACAGATACATATTTTAAATATTGCATCACAAATTTGTTATTTTTATTCAGTTATGTTTTTTGAGTTTGTATAATAGTTTTTTCTTATTGTGTTATTAGTTTTTATTATATATAAAACTCAGCATTTTATACATTAATCTATTAAGCTAAAATATTTTTTTGTACAAAGTGTATGAATAACTGCTGCGTATGTGTAATATAGTATACTCAAAAAAACTTATTTTTCGAACCGTCCTATCCAATAAGTAATCAATTCGATCTTTAATCCATTTATTGGTTGGATTTTAAAAACATTACTGTGAAAAAAAAAATGCAAATAATTGTTAATTAATATGAATGAATATGGGTACGTGTGCCTGGGAAGTGGAGGCATCGGGCATCACGTGACATGCTGTCTTCCGGCACTCCCATTTGAACTCCGCCGCCCCACCATCAAACAATTTCTCGGTTGCTCCGCCGCTCGCCCGCCGTCGGCCACTCAAACAATATATTATAATATTCTAAATTTTTGTCAACGACTTCCCTTTTAATAGCATTAGGTCAATTATTCTTATTAAAAGCTCAAAAGGTTCAAATATTGCTTTCAACTAGTGTGCCAACGCAACACACACACACACACACACTAGTTACTTCATGTCTTTGCATTTTAATTTAAAATATTTTTAATTACATATAAAATTTTATCTTTATGATATAAATTGGAAAAATTTACGCACTCTATGCGTGAGCAAATTTACATATAAATATAAAATTATTTTTTTTATTAATAAAAATAAAATTATTTAATATTAAAAGTATAATAAATATTTAAAATAATAAAATAAATAAATATAAAAATTGAAACAAAGAGAAATTTTGAAAGAAAATGCAAATGGGTAAAGTTAAAAGAAAAAAGAAAAAAGAAAAAATTGAAAGTTAAAATAAGAAAATTATGTATTTTACATTGTGTAAAAATATTTAAAATTAAGATGATGAAAGATCATAAAAATGAAAAAATGATAAAATTTGAGAGAACATATGAATATAAATTGTAAGTTGGATAAAAAGAGACAAGAAAATCATAGAAAAAATAAAATTTTTTAACATAAGTTTATTTGTGTAAATTCATTTTGTGTAACCAATAATTCTTATTGAAATAATAATATAATATAAATATGTAGTAAAATATATATTTTTATTTTCTCATTTATTATTTAACAAAAATTATTTATTTTATATGGATATAAAAAATAAATTAATCACATTTTAACATTTTTAATAGTAAAAGTGAATAATTAAATTAAAATTATGATAATAAAACATAAATCTATTATTTTTAAAAATCTATTAGACAATCGGATAAAATGAGATAGAGAAAAAATTAAGAAATAACAAAACAATAAGTAACACAAATAGAGAGATAAATATAAAAAGTTCGAAAATAAAATGAAATAAAATTTCTTTAAGTGCATCATTATGAAAATGGTTTCCGCCAACAAGTGTGCTCCATCTCCATATATTTTAACGGCAAAAGGGCTCATTCAATTAAAGAGTAAATTCATGAAAATACTTTTAATTTTTTCTACAAAATATTTTTTATTATTCCTTAGCTGATGTCAAATTTAGTTGAATCAGAATTAATTATAGAGTGTTCAAAAATAGTTATGGAATAAAACCAAAACAGAACCCAAAAAAAGAAAAAAGAAAAGCTGCTCATTTAATCTTTGGTCTAATTGATTAAATCGTATCTCAAAAATTGATTGACCCAAACTATAGTCATATGTATGTAAATGAATATTAAAAATATCTAACTTATAATAATTAAACAAATTAAAGGTTTAATTCAAAAAAAAAAAAAAAAAGGAACAAGTGCATATTGTCATTCATTTTCATTGATTAGATAAAGGTTCATTAGAATTATTTTACAAATTAATTTATTACACTTATTGGATTGCATTATTTATCCATTTCATCAACAAGAATATAGTCTTTTAAAGTTAATTTGGCCTAAAAGTAAAAGATCTACCCTATGTAATTAAAATAACTATAACATAATTTATACAAATGATATATAGTGTTTACTTCAAAGTATTAACTGATAATCATGAGTATTGTTTTTACATATTGAAAACCAGAATTAAATATGTTTGTCAGGAAGAATTCCATTTAATCATTTTCCCATATTTCTACTGATTTTTAAATCTATTCTTCTAGTTTTTCTCTTTTCTTTTCTTTGTCCCTCCTTCTCTTCTCCACAATTTCCCTCTTTTTGCGCATGTTCTTGTTTCTTCTTTCCATGTTCTTCTTTTCTTTTCTCTTCTCTTACCTTTTTTCCAATATTTTTGTTTTTCACAATTTATTATTTCTGTTCTTGCTTTCTATCGTTTCTCTTTATATTGCCCAATTTTTCCCTCTTCACCTTTCTTCTCCAATACACTAACCACTTCACCTTGTTCATGATCATTGTCATCCTCTTCGCCATTTCGTATTTGTAGACTTCGCAATATCTTTTCCTCTTCATTGTTTCTTACTAACAGCAAAGTCACTTGTATGTCACATCTATTTTTCTTCACACCATAGTCTAATTGCAGTTTAATAAGTCGAACCGTTAAAGGCTATCCCATTTTGAAAATATTGGTACAATAATATACCAATATGTAAATTTTTATTTATTTTTTTTTTTCTACTCTCGGACTCATTCACATAGCCGCTCCACAATAAATTTAAACCCAACATCTCGAGAATGAAACATTGGGATGTGCCATATATAAAAAAGTTCAATTGCATCTGATTAGAGTTAATTTAGGCTTAGATTTTTTTCCCTTTTCGTTGTTATCACTTCAAACCCTTTACTTGAAAAAGGACCAAGTCTTGATGTTGGTCAATCAAAAAAAAAATAAGAAAGAAAAAAAGAAAAAAAGACAAGCAAAAAGAGAACAAAAGAAAAGCAAGACTGCGGTCGATAACAGGCTCCTTTCAATAAATTGATTTTGGGGGGAAAAAAAGTGAGATTTTTTTAGATATAGTAGAGTTTTTGGTGTGATTGAATTATTTTGATGAAATAAATAAATATATATATACATATATAATGATAATGTGGTATTAAAGTAATAATTATCATGTGATTTGAAAATTTATTTGGTGTGTTTTATGAGTTTTAATGTCGTAAGTTGTCAAAATAAAATATTAACAATAGTTTTATAGGTTTTTTAGTGAATTGACATTATTATTAATTTTATTATTACTAAAATTATTATTAGAACACTATTACTAATTGTATATTAATTATATTGCTATTACAATAATTAGCTGTTGGTTGATGTACATTCCATACATGTACAAAAAATTGACATCTATGTCTCTGTGTGTGTGTGTGTGTGTGTGGTTATAGATATATGCAATAATAAAAATTATTTGAATATGATTAGAAAAGAAAGTTTATAAGATATATTTGTAAAAAGTTAAATAAAAATAAAATTAAAATTAAAGCAATATCCATAAAAAAAATATGTGAACAAATTACAACAAAAGTTCTGGATACAACTACTGCTCGGCCCAGCTGCACCAGGTTCTGTTGACCCTGCGACCGGTGCTATGCACTGAATGCTTAGATTGAACGTTAGTCTCACAGCTTTGACACGTGTTGTGTTTTAATAATTTTAAATTGTAACACCATTTCCACTTTTTCATTTTTGAATAAATGTTGCAAAAAGTGGACTAACTGTAAAATTCCTTAAACATTTGAATTCATGTCAAAAATTAATTAAAGAAACATAAACTAAAATTTCATCCTCTCATTTCACATATACTTTAAAAATTTGTGACAACAATGTTGAGAATAACAACCACAATAGTTTCCAAACTTGAATACTTGGAGGTGTTGTGATCATGCACCCAAATAAGAAATAAAATGAATACTAATATGTTAACGCAATTCAAAAAATCACTTATACGTTTGCAAGTACATTTCTATGCAAAATCTTTTACTAACTTTAATAAATAATAAAGACTAGAAATCAACACTCACATAAACTCAATACCTTAATTTTTAAGTTCACAATTAGTTGATACTTCAAAATTTCAATCCACACATTTTAAACTTCACATTTTATCTTTAGACCCAACTTTCTGTTATAGAGAATTCCTCCCTCGAGATAATTGATTAAGAATGTCTAACATTAAGTCATAGACTTGAACAAACATGATTTTCAACAAAACATCACAACTCTCACACGACAGGATCTTCAAGGGTTACTCACTTTCAAATCCTTTGCTTGTTGTCTAATATTTATAGTTGAGAAATTTCAAATACCTCAAAGTCTCTTTTGATCAACTTCTTCATCCTCCAAAGTCGATTCACAGTCAACTTTAACTCTATTTTAGGTGATGTTGTAACAGTTTAGGATAGATTTGAATTCTTTGATACCTATCCATAAGTATCTAAGATTAATCCAACTTTTTTCCAAGCCTTTTTTAAGTTTCTTCAAACTCTTTTTGTCTTCCCAAATGTTTGAGAATATATATTTGTAGAAATCCAATACAAATTTCATGCTCTATTAGAGTTTGATCATCATTAAAAATTATCAATGTAGAGTCCTAATCAGAATACGATTCAACCATTACTGTGATATTGCCACCAAAAAAAAATTCCAATCCAATTCTATATTTGGCAAATTTTTGTATGGATAATACATTTTCAAATTTAATATTTTTAAAATTTAATTTGAGTGCAACGTCAACTTCATTTACTCTATTTTTAACTTCATGATATAATTTTTCAAACCTCTTATATTCTTCCTTTAAACTATTAATATTCAAGTAAAGAATAATACAAAAAATATAGAAAAAGAAAGGAAACAATTAAATAAAGGAAAAATACAAAAGAAATGATGAAAAGCACATAACATAAAACAATACTTTGGAGTAGTGAATAAAAAATACATATATAAAAACAAATAAAAAATAAATAAAAATAAAATAGTAAATAAGAATAGGAGAAAGAGAAAAGATTAAAATAGTTAGAGATTGTAGGATAAAATTCTTGCAATTGGATTTCTATTAACAAGAAATTTGTACAAATCGATTACAATTTGAATCGAATGAAATTTTGCAGTTCCTATCCTCTAACTTGGTCCTATGATTTTTCGTCCAACTTGTATGATTTGAATGTTCTTAGAATTTGTTAAAGCTTTTGTAGATTTGATCTTCTTTAGAGTTCTCTTGGCCTTCAAAAAAAATGTTAATTTCTTAGTTTGACACCACAATTCTGGATTGAAACGCCTTGATTCTGGATGAGCTTTTGAGCTTTGATTCTCCTTGATATTGACTGGAGCCTTCAATAATGTTAATTCACTAGTTTAGCAACTTAGATGTAGATCAAATACCATAATTTGATAGGTTTCTGCAAAGAATGCTTCGAATGTTGGAAGAACGGCCTTAAGCTTGGAGAGAGGATTCATTGAACTATTTGGATCACCTGTTGCTTGATGCAGCTTCTATTCTTCTCCTTCGTCTTCTTGTTTTTTCTTACTTGGTGTTTGTGTCTTGTGTTGATGTTGTCCCCATTTGATTTGTGAAGGCCACCCCTATTTAAAGGAGTGGAGAAGGCTTTATTACCATATATGGTTGATGATGTGACATTTAATTAGATAATTACAAATTAATTATCGAATTAATAATATTCTCCTTTCAAACTTATAAGATTTGACATGTGACATGATTTAATTGACTAACCTTGACACGTGTCACAATTTGATTTGCCGTTTTGACACTTGTTGCTGTTTAATTGGGCATTACTGTTTGTAATAAAAGTATTAATTTATTTATTATCTAATTTTAAGAATTGTATTTATTTTAATCCCTAAAATATAAATAATTAATTATTAATATTTTATTGCAATAAAATGCCACATGGCGACGTCTGATTGGGCAAAAAAATTTTAATTGCTTACAAATGCTTCCTCAAGACTTGTTCATAGAGAATTTTGTTTTAGCATGAATAAGTCTCGAAATCCTTCTTTATTATTTTTTATTTTTTCTCTTTTTTTATTTTTTATTCTTTTTGATTTTTTTAATTTTTGTATATATATATATATTCCTTTCCTTTTTTTCTTCTATTTATTTATTTATTTATTTATTATTATTATTATTATTATCATTATTATTATTATTATTATTATTAAATTACTGTATCTTTAAGTAGGGGAATGTGAACCACCTAGATTTTCATCGTCTCTTTCTTCCATCGTGGTTGTCGAATTCTCCACATTCTTCCTTCCCAATCGTCACAACATCTGATTGCCCGATATGATACTTCACTAGATTTTAGCACCATGATCGAAGATTTGCTTATTCAGGCATCGTCTATCTAGCAATAAAACGGCATTCTTCTATGAAAACTTCAATCAAGGAACGCTTCCACCCTGTGAGTCGGCTTCACCAACATTTCCGTCTACTGTATTTTTCCTGTGAGCAGACTGTTATTGTTGCCTTTCTTTTTTTTTTTTTTTACTACTATTGTCGAGGGAGATAGTGGCGCTAGCATGTTGGGCAGAGCAACTGGCGTGCTGGATGTCGGGTGCACTGGGTGACTAGTGTGCGGGGTGTTGCGCATGCGTGACGCCGTGTTTGGTCTTTTGTTTAAGGGGAAACAAACTGAGTTTGGCTCTTTGTTTCAAGGAGAATAAGGCTATGTTTGGCCATGTAGTTTTAAGGAAGAAAGAAAAAGATAAAGGGCTGTTTCGTTGTGTAAATTTTTTGTTTAAAGGGGCTGACTTAAGGGTGTGTTTGACTGGGCTGGTTTTGAAGAACTGAAATAAAAGAGTAAGGCCGTGTTTGGGCGTGTAGATCTCTCTCTTCTTTTTTTCTTCTTTTTTTTTGGCTTAGGCTTTTAAACTTGGACCTTTGAACTCAAGTATTTAAATTTGGACCTTTGAGTTTGGGCCTTTGAGATCCGACATTTGAACTTGGGTTTTGAGCTTGAGCTTGGGCCTATGACTTTGAGTTTGGACTTTTTGATTTGGATTTGAGCTAGACCTTTGAACTTGGATTTGATCTATGGGCTTGGGTTGGACCCTTGGACTTGGCTTTGATCTATGAACTTAGGCTGGACCCTTGCACTTGGACTTGATTCATGGACTTGGGTTAGACCCTTGGACTTGGGCTTGATCCATAGGCTTAGGTTAGACCATTGGACTTGACTTTGATCCATGGACTTGGGTTAGACCCTTGGACTTAAGTTTGATCCATAGACTTAGGTTGGTCCCTTGGACTTGGACTTGGGCTTGATCCATGAACTTGGGCCAGATCCATGGGCTTAGGTTAGATCCATGGACTTGGGCTAGACCTTTGGATTTGGGCTTGATCCATGGACTTGGGCCAGATCCATGGACTTAGGTTAGATCCATGGACTTGGGTTTGATCTATGGACTTGAACTTGATCCATTTTAGTCACTATGTATGGTTTTAGTCCTGTTTCAACCCAATTAAGACTAATGCTCTGCTTTTCTTCTATGTTGTAGTTCAGAAGATGACATATTTTAAGAGTGATGTTGCATCATCCAGCGAAGAATGCTTGATCATCCTTGAAGATAAGAAACAGTGGGTGGAGTGAGGCACCTCTTTGGTTGTGCATGCCCCCTGATTGGTCATCTCGTGGTTTCTTAGCCCAGACTGACTGTTCCCAAGAGTATTGATGAATGGTCATAGTCTACTGCTCTTGCACGGTTTGCCAAAGCATAGACCCTGCAATCGAGGCACCATCAACTCTTTGATGAAATTATGCCTTTGCCCACAGTTGACTGCTATATCATCGATGGAGAAGCTAAGTAAGGTGGCCATCTTGATTTGACTGGTGAATTTCAATACATTCCTAGATATTGGGAGTGGATCAAGGATGTTCTTAACAGATACAAATTGAAGCTGGATGCTACCAGAATCTTTGACATGGTATATGCTTCGCTGTTCTCGTATGATTAAAGCACGGAGATCATGAAAGCATTTTTCGAGACTTGGTGCCCTCTTACCAATACCTTATTAACTTCACTCGGGGAGATGTCGATATCCGTTTATGACTTGCGTTCGATAGCCGGGCTCCTTATTAGGGGAAAGCTTTATGACGAGGCCATCCCAAGTGCTAAGGAGTTGGTTAGCGTCGACGAAACAGGTCTGAAGTTTGTTCCCCATTTGTGCAAATACCTGTTCCATGCTTTTCATAAACTTTGTAGCAGGGTCTCTACAGGCTAACTTCAAAAGTGCCGATTGTTCAGTGGGTAAAGTTTTGGTGTAAGAAGACTACAAAATACTCCACACCTCCTGCCCGTAGGGAAAAGAATACAGTCCGCCCCGATCTACATACAATCTATTTGGGGATATTAATCCCAATGCACCTTAGTTTGTATCAGAAGAGACCTTGTTTAAGAGTCTTAGCATCAGCGGGGGAGCCAAGGAGAAGACGAATATGGCAGCATTTTTGTTATGCTGCTTTGTGTCTTTGTTGTCCCTAGCGAAGATGTTGGGTTTATACGGTCAAGTACATTTAAAATGGTTGGGATTATGGCTACTAGGCAGTATGCGAGTCTTGCAGTCCTAATTTTAACATCTATTTACAACGGCTTCAACAGAATCGCCAACTCCCACCGCCCATGCCGTGAGCCTACAGCATTCCCAGTACAATATGTTTACAAATGGATCTCGTATTACTCCAGAACCCACTTTTGGGTCTTCAAGGGCGTTTAGACTATAAGATAGTGGTATGTTCTAAAGAGGGATGCACTAAGTTTTATGACCAAAGCAAGGCCTGAAAACGGATTCATAAAGCCGAATAGGGCTATTGGACCTGCAACAGGGTCACCAAAGGCAACGGCATCATTTACATAGATAATGACAATGCGAGGAGCTCAAGCGAGATCATTTCATGGCTATTCATTCGAGCTATCTAACCTTGAGACGAGGTGATCATTTTTATGTGGAACCTTATAGTCCTCATTGGTTTAGTCGCCAGTTTGGTTATTTTCAGGATGTGCATGGGTCGCTTGTCCATAATGTGAGGTAGTGTTCTTTAGAAGATAGCCTTCATTATTGGCGCCTATGCCTTTTTCTTTGATCAATGGCTATGGCACGTTTCTCTCACAACTCCACTTTCGCGCAATGATACTTCTCGGCCGCTAATAAGAAATGGTGGCCCTTTGTCCATGGCAATTTCTTAGAGGAACATGTTGCTTGCCTGACTGACCCTTCACACGATGATGCCTCCTCAGGGGAAAGCGGTGCTGGTCTACTTGCTGGCAATGCCCAAGATACACTTCTTGAGTTTGCTACCATGGTTGATCCGCTTGGTGCACCGAAGAGAAAAAATGCCATCAAGATTTTGGAGGATAACTGTAGCAGCATTGCAGATTGCCATTAGAAGATAACCAAAAGGGATTCGAATTCTTTGGTTCCAAAAGATGGGGGTTCGAATAACAAGCAGTTTACAGAGGAATACGCCAAGGGGATATTTTATTAACTTGCCCTTTTATACTGCAACACCTTAATTGTTATTACCATTATTGTTATTTTCAGCTGGTGAAGCATATATTCGAGAGCTATGCTAGTGAAGGTTCACAGGAGTCGGCTTGCGAATGTGATCCACAACTAGCACCCGTCAGCAGTCGGGATGGCTTGACTTCGAGGGCAGTTGTCAGGACTACCCCTTCTACGGTAGTTTCTATCTTTAAAGTTGATAAATTCCTTCACGACTATCAGAAGGAAAATCCTGAGAAATTATGGGCCAACCTTTGCAAGAGGATAGGGAAGACACTAGCCAAGTCAATCTCCTCCCTTAGTGACGATGTTTCACCGGTCATTCAGTTAATGAAAGGTTTAGGCCAGTTCGATATTTCTTACTTGCAGGCATTACTAAACACATTATTTACTAAAGTTATAGCTTATGATGATGCAAGGTCCCAAGTATCTAAGAGACCAACAAAGGAGGTTTTGGCCCAATAGCTTAGTGAAACTCAGGGTCATTTGCATAAAGCTCTAGTTGATAAAAGTAAAGGGGTCAAGCAAATTGACTAGACAAAGGCGGAGCTAAAGAGTGTTGAAAGCCAGCTTGCTGTTTTGAAAGAGAAGCAAGAGGAGTTTTCCAAGTCTTTGAAATTGCAAGTCTAAGCTCATGAAGGCATTTCAACTAAAGTTAAAGAAATAGAGGAAAATGTCAGGATCATAACCAATACTCCTCCATTAGATGGTGAGATGACTAAGGCTTTGAAGTCTTCAAGAGCCTTTGTTGAAACTGCCAAGTGAGAGTTGGAATATTTGAAGCCCTTTGACTAGACTTACTTTGCTTTCATCTTCTGTATTCGAAGTGTTGTAATCGTTGACCTATGAATAAAGTATTTCTTTTACCCTTTGTGAATGGATTACCTCCCATTAGCAGCTCATTTGAAATGAATGTTTCTATCATTTTATGACTGAACTTGAAATTCATCAATTTTATCATTTTTTTCACTTTTTTAATTTCTTTTTTTCGAGCTATCTATGTTCCCTATAAAGGGATCAAATCATAACGTATTTCAAGCATTTAATGTTTGTTGAATGATTTAACCGTTCATAATTTAAACTCTTATAGGTCAGGAGTGACATATAGTTTAGGCCCGTGTGTTGAGGAGCATTTGATTTGATTTGAGCTGATAGTTTATGTTCAAGTCAAGGAACTTTTTAATTTGATTGCCTTCATCTTTTCTTTCAAGAATAATATTTCTTCAGGAATTTTCCGTTGATTAGGCTAACTCTTACATTGTCTTGATCGATGAGTCTATAAGCGCCATTTGTATAAGTTTCTTAGATGACATATGGTCTATCTCACTCAGAGGTGAACTTGTTTCTAATATGGTGAGTGACTATGATGGGCCTTCCCACAGTTAGCTTCAATTCCCCCACTTGAAAAGATCAAGCATGCACTTTTTTTGTTAAAGGCTTTGGATATGCGGGCTTGATAGCATTCGAGCCTTTGCTGTGCATTGAACCTCTTTTCATCAAGTGCCTCCAATTCTTCAAGACGCAAGTGAGTGCTCTCTTCTTTGGTCAATCCTTCTTGTATGGCAACTCATAACGATGGAATTTGTTGCTCAAACGAGAAGATATCTTCAACCCCATATATCAATGCCTAAGGAGTTGCTTGCATAAGAGTCCTGAAAGTAGTTCGATAGGCCCACAGAGCTTTTCCAATCATTTCATACCAATCTCTTTTTTATTTTTACACCACCTTTTTCAACAAGTTTCACAAAGTCTTGTTAAAGACTTCTATTAGACAGTTTGGCAGAGCATAATACATTAAGGACTTCCTTTGCTTAAAGCCAGATCTTTGACATAATTTGTCAATTGTGTTATTGACGAATGGCTTCCCATTCCATCAAATTGTTGGAACCTGGGGGTTGATAACCTATTGGCATCTTCAGGTTGTTAATTAGGTCGTGCAAGACTTTGCATAAGTCAAGGATGATTTGGTGGTCCCTTCGAATTTGCTTTTAAGGTCCTTTCAGTTGATCAAGAGGAATGAAACCATCTGCAGAGGGTTGGAACTCCTCAATAGTCCTTTTCCTTTTGTTTGGCTACTACTTGGATGTCTCAACCTCATCATGGACTTCTTAAGGCTTCTCTTTACGCGACTAGCCTCAGCTAGTTCTACATTTTTCAACAACTTAGAGATCTTGGAGTCCTATTCTTATACATGCTTGGCAAGACCTTCAATCACCCTGATTAATGCAGCGATTTAATCCTCCAAACTCGAGGTACTTGTCATCATTATTAGAGCTGTGTTAGAGCTGGGTGAGGTGACTGGGTGAGGCTTGGAGGGCAATGAACCATTCTTGTTATCCTCGCTCTCTTGACCTGGATAGTATGGTTTATCAACAGCCTCAGGGATGGTAATCGGCTGAAAGTAAGTCAACTGCTTTACTAAGCCTCTTGTGACAATCCCTCTTTCAGGAGCAACTTTTGAGGCATTTGAGGCGTTGGCTTTGGACGACTTCGCTTTTTCTCCAACCATTTGAGATTCTTAAATTTTCTTTTCATTGAGAGAAGAGATGAGAGGTAGAGAGGTCCTATTGGGCGTGCTAGAAACTATAGGACAAAATTCTTCAATTAGATTTCTATTAACAAGAAATTTGTACAAATCAATTACAATTTGAATCGAATGAAATTTTATAGGTCCTATCCTCCAACTTGGTTCTCTAATTCTTCTTCCAACTTATATGATTTAAATGTTCTTAGCATTTGTTGAAGCTTTTATGGATTTGATCTTCTTTAAAGTTTTCAAGGCTTTCAGGAAACGTTAATTTCTTGGTTTGACACCACGATTTCAAATTGAACACCTTAATTTGGTGAACTTTGTTGAAGAATACTTCAAAGGTTGCGGGGGATGCTTTAAATGTTGATCGAAAAATATGACTAAAGTTGAGGGAGCTTTTGAGTTTTGATCTTCCTCGATGTTAACTGGAATATTCAATAACGTTAATCTACTAGTTTAGCACCTTAGATGTGGATCAAATGCCGTAATTTGATGGGCTTCTGCAAAGAACGTCTTGAACGTTATATGAACAACCTTGAGCTTAGGGAGAGAATTCATTAAGCTGTCTAGATCGCCTGTTGCTTGATGCAACTTCCGTTCTTCTCCCTCGTCTTGTTGGTTTTTTTTTTTTTTTTTTTTTTTGCATAGTGTCTTCGTCTTGTGTTAATTTTGTCCTCCTTTAATTTGTGGAAACCACCTTATTTATAGAGGTAGAGAAGGCTCTGCTGTCATATATGGTTGATGATATGGCAATACATGATTGATTAAGAATATTTGAATTGAGATTACTTCTTTTAATTAGATAATTACGAATTAATTATCGAATTAACAATATTCTCCTTCCAAATTTATAAGATTTGACACGTGGCACGATTTAATTGGCTAATCTTGACACATGTCATAATATGATTTTCCGTTTTAACACTTGTCGCTGTTTAATTGGGCATTACCGTTTGTAATAAAAATATTAATTTATTTATTATTTAATTTTAAAAATTATATTTATTTTTATTTTTAAAATATAAATAATTAATTATTAATATTTTATTACAATAAAATGTCATTTGGTGACGTCTGATTGGATAAAAAAAATATTAATTGCTTACAAAGATCTCATGTGCTACTCCACTGGCTAGGGGCGTACTACCCTTAACGCTAGGACCCACCACAGTAATTGGTGCTTGGATTTAGACATCTTCTCCTGATGTGTGGGACTTAAACATTTTCATACAATTATAGATTTTTACAAGTAAATAAAATAACTGGGAAATTCACAAAGAAATAATTAGAAATAGATTCACTTCTTTTAATTTAGTAACCCATCAAAATTTTAAAAAGTTGAGGAATCAAATTAGAGAAAAGATTGAGAATGCTTGCTTCTTCTCCTAGTCGGTAATTTTTTGTTTCTTAACCGTCAACCCTTTCTTCAACTTCGTCGTACACATGCGTAGTGTACACACACAGAGACAGACATAGAAAGCAATAGAGAAAAATTTATCCAGAAAATAAAATTAGAGAAATTAAAAAGGAAAAAAAAAATGTATCTAACATTTTAACTTCCAGTTTCTTGAGTTTTTGACAATGGAATATTAAATTTTTTTCTGTATTTTTCTTTACTTCTTTAAATTACTTTAAAAAATTATAATTGAAACAAGTTTAAGAATGAATAAAATCAAAATTGATCAAATATGGATATATCCACACACAATCAAGATGAGTCAATGAAAATAGAAAAAATTGAAGAGAAAAAAAGAAATAAAAAAAATACAAAAAGAGAAATTAAAACCACTAATAAAAATTTAAAAAATTAAAAGCATAAAAACGAAATAAATAGAAGAAATAAAGAAAATACAATAAATAAATAAAAACTAATTGCAAAACCACTAGATTGCATATAACTTTAGAATGTGCAGACAACAATGATTCGATGGCGGTTCTTGTTATCATGGTTGGTTAAAATTGTGGTAATAATGCATCATTTTGAAGTTTGGACTTTTAGCAATAACTAATAATCTAATTTTTAACAACTTTAAGAGAGCCAATGCTATTCAATAATATACACTTATATGCAATCACTCTTTAATAAGCATGAACCAACTAGTCTTTAATCAAGTATATATATTGAGAAACACAGAAGGTCATGCTTCAAATTAGGGACGTAATACAACAGTATCTTCAAGCTAAATAATTCAAAAGTACCAAAGTGAAAATATCAAAGCAATTAAACCAAACGTCTCGTTCCTTGTAAAAATACGAATTCATGACAATAATTGTTTTTCAAAGAAAAATAAAGTAACTTATATTCTTTTACATTCATGTCTAATTTGTAAATAAATGGCAACTAAACACTAAATTATGAGTAACTGGGAATTTGTGTTCTCTAACAACCCCATGCTTGTTTGTTCTCTTCAAGATTCTTCGCAAAAATACATTTTGAAAATTATAAGTAACCAATTGCTTAATAAGCAGTTTACTACCTTTTATCACGACGTGAACATAGTAAAAATCATTTATAATTGTTTTACATTCAATTGAAAATACATTTAGAAATTCATGTAAAACTTAACAGAAAATAATTATAAGATGTACCGTATCGCATATCCATATCATGTGCACTTTCCATTGTCATATCCTGGGACTTAGACAATCCGTATATCTTATTCACTAATTTGGCTTTAGTTTATAATTTCGACTAAAGAGAGTAATGTGCATCCTTATGGTTGTTTCAATTTTTTAACCTAATTAAAAGAGTCATGTATTTAACCTACAATCTCAATTAAGTAAACCATGTGGTAGCAATCTCTTACTCTAATTAAAAGAGTTATGTATCTCACCTATTGCTCGATAAGTAGATAAAACTAGTTCCTTACACTACCATTTAGTCGCCAAGGACATTATATTACATATTCTAATATTTCAATGTTAACACATCCAAAACAATTTAAATTATGAATAGTTGATACATGTCTATGTTTGAAATGCTTTCAGCTAATTGGAACAGGAAGATTTTTCAAAAAGTTTTTTAGAAAAATCTAATTCCTTCAAAAAACATTTAAAAATAATTTCAGTAGCAATACAAAAATTTTCAGAAAATATTTCATGTAAAGGTAGTTATAAAAATTAAACAGTAAACCATTTACAAAAATATTTTGTTTATTTATTCTAAAAGTAATTATAAAAGTTTGCAAGAAACCATTTATATGATATTAATCTTGGGACTCAGTTCTTTCACAAGTTACTGTCACTTGATTTCCTATTTAATAAAAATTATCTTCATTTAATTTCCAAGTTATGCCAAAAATAAAACTTCTACATGTTTCTTGATGTCCTTTATACTTCTTCTTAAATTTTAATTTATGTGCCACACAGGCTTTTCTTATTGGTATTTATTTAATTGACATCTCCTATCAGACTTCTAACATTCATATTCATATGTATTTTTGCCTTAAAATCGACAAAATTGAGCAGAAATACACGAAAATATATTTTGGCCATTTTTTAGGTTTTGAACCCACGAAAATATGACTTGCAACTGCGAAAATTGATCCCATGACTACGCGCCATGCACTGCAGTGCATTTTACCAAATTCCACACTTTTCCTCGCGACTGTGAATGGAAGGTCTACTACTACGAGAGAAGTGATCATGACCGTGCCATCAACTGCTGAGCATTCTATTTGTTTTGATAGTTGGGCTTCAAGATTGCGGAAGTCTTCGTTGCAAACTCAAGGCTTCATGTCGCATCTGCAGCCAAAAATGCAGAGTATTTTTATCTTTATCCACAGATCAACCCACAATCATAGAGTCTCGCATTGCAACCAAAGAGCATAACCTTATGGCCGCAATGTGAGACTGCAAGACGCAGGTAGGCTTCATGTAAGGGTTTGTTTTACTACTCTTTTTACATTTTACGCACCTTTAACCTCCTTTTTCAACGATTACTCATATCCTATAGGTTCTTATGATCTTTTGAACAAAACATAAAAATCCTATCTTTGTGAATTAACCTAAGTTCTTGACTTAAAATGCAGAATTACAAATTTTACATGTATCGCGTCTGTTATTCAATTTCCTACACATAATCTAAAACCAACATGTCTAGTATTCATGCTATATTTCTACATGCATAATTCTCATGTTTTCACGTGGCTAAATGCATGAAATAAATCCCTAAACATATTCACAAAAACTTGTAAATTTGGATAAGGATTTTGCCCTAGATTCAACATAGTTTCAAGGCGAACTCATTTCTCTCTCTTCCCTCTCTCTCTCTCTCTCTACATAGCTAGTGGGGTGTTTGGAGTGTAGGATGATTTATTTCTCCCATTCCTAAATCCTATTTATACTAGGAATATTTAAAATTTGAATTAGATCGGGTGCCTTATTCCTCAATTATAAAAACTCTTTATTACGACCCACCTGATCCTTTCTTCCATTATCTTTACATCTAAAAAGATTAAAATAATGTCTTTTAATTCTCTAAAAGATTTGGGTAAACTTAATCACCACAATCATGCAAAAAATCAACTTCTATACGTGTTTATTTCTGCCTTACATTATTTATCTGAGAATAATAAAATAAATTAAGTAATTAAATAAATAAATAACTAATAATAATATTGTTGCTGCTCTTAAATACCCAAAAATTCCAGGTATTACACCAAAATATTGCATATGCATTGTAAGGGGTATGTTTGGTTCTTTATTAGAGTGAGTAGGAAAGTTTTGGTGATTTAAATGGGAGAAAAATGTTTGTTTGATTTGTAATATTTGGGTAGAAATGAAAATTGTTTTTATATATTTAATACATAATAATAATTGGATTATGTTATAGTTTATAAGTTTATAGGGGGTAAAAAATATGAATTTGGATAAAAAAAATTATAAGAATAGGTATTAATTTGATTGTAAATATGTAAAATAATTAAAACATTATGAGTTAATTATAAAAAGTAAGAAGGAAAAAATTTTGAATTTAAATTTAAATAAATTTATAACATAAGATGTTTATAATTAAGATTTTTAAATAGTAATGAATAATGTAAAAATAAGGAAACAAACAAAATTAAGATTTTTCAAATTTTTGTCTTCTTATTTTTTGAAAACGAACAAGAAGAAAAACTCAGAGAGGGGATAATAAATTAAACTTGACAATTGACAAGGTGGCAAAGAATCACCACGATTATCTGTTTATTAATTTATTGTAAAATAAAAATAAGTGGCACTCTGCCCCACATCGCAAGTGGGAATTCTGAATCCAAACAGGCCACATCATATTGTACGGAACGGGTCATGTGTTTCGTTCGAAGATCGAAACTGATAATAGAGATAAAAAAGAACTTGCTTCCGGAACCATAACGCACGACATATGTACATTTGGTGGATCAAATTAATTATTGAATTTTTTATTTATGTTTTATTTTTATTCTTTTTCTTTCTTCCTAACAGTAGTAGGAAATTAGTAGTAATTTGCCGACCTTATTAATACTTAATAACCACTGTGATTATTTCTTATATTTAGATGCATTCGTTATTTTAATTTTTTTTATAATGTTTTATTAGTATTAATTAAGGCCATTCATTTTTATACTTTTTATTCTTTCTCGCAACAATTTAATTATTTTTTAAAAACGTATCAGGTAACGAAACATAAGGCCAGTTGTTTTGGAAGCTTTCGGGTACGATTGCTTTTATTTTTAGATATGTAATTTTAAGTTTAATTTATAAAACTTGAGTATTAATAAGAGAAAAAATTAAAAATTTAATAAATGAAATTTGTATTTTATATTGTGGAAAATGAAACCAAACTTAGCCTTTATTTTTCGACACTAATGCCTCCAGCTCCATTAATTGCCTAACCCTCGTTTAATATGATAAACCCTACTATATATATATATATATATATATATAGAGAGAGAGAGAGAGAGAGAGAGAGAGAGTAGGGTACCTTAAATTTACATACTGTTGAGATATCTTAGGCTTTGCTTGGATATAAATTTTGTAGGTAAAAAAATTGGTGTAGATATTTAGAAATATTGAAAAAGTAAGAGAGAGAGCATTATCTTAATTGGTAATTATTTAGAAGGAAGTATTTTGATTGATGCAAATGTGTATCCAAACATAACAACAATTTCAAAGGTGGAAACTATGGAATACACTAAAGGGCACGAAATTTTCTGAAGTCAAAATGGCTCATTTCCACCAAACTCTTCGACAAACAATGATTACATGTCTATACAATTGCACGTGTCTGAAATAATATAGGTTATTATAGCTTTGGACAAGGGCGATTATATTAGATGCAATGTTAAATTAATACTAGTTAATTTGTTGATGCGATTTCACAGGGGAATATGTAGTTTGATGTTTTACGTAACTACTCTCACAAAAATAGAAAACGCAATAAAATCAAATGCTCCTAATATGTTTACATAATTTGGATTCCATCTCTATATGTGGTGCCTCGCCCAGTCAAGTGATCTACTATTATAAATAGAGTTTTACGACTAAAAACTTTCTAAGCATCATTTGGAATAATCCACTACCTGAAATTTTGGACTCACCACTTTATAATGCTTCTGCAATAACCTTACTCATTTAAAGTATTGATTTAACCCCTTTTAGACTTAAATCTTTCGTTATAGTGAATTTTCACTCAAGAGGTAAGCACGCACACTATTTAATTCTTTACTAAAAAAAATAGAACACATGATTGATGGGTAATTTACAATTTACACTCATACAAGACTCTCATAAGGGCCCTAAAGAGGTTAGGTTCTCACATGTAACTTGAAAGCTTACCCTTGCCTTCTGAACTTTGAACATTTATAGGCAATGTCTTTAATGTGTTTCCATATAAAATGGGTGGCCAAATTTCCACAAAATCAATTGAATACACTAGCTCTTTCATGTGCCTTGTTTAATTGTATTGATGTTTTAACGTCAGTATTGACTTTTCTTATGTAGCAAGATTATTATTCAAATTTGTTGTGATCCATATCCTTGATTTTAGGCGATGTGAATATTTGTCATGTAGTGGTAATTTTGGAAGATCACCCAATAGCTTTCTCGAACAACTCTTTCTTATTTCATAGTGATCTTCAAATCTCAACAATAGCCACAAGACAATAGGAAAATCTTGTCTAAAATGGAAAGTATGATGGTTTTGGATTCTTTGCATATTTATAAGCATGATGTGTCAACCACATGTATACAACATAATCTTTATCATTTATAGACATCATCCATCAATTAATCTCATGAAAATAAGTTTCAAATCATCATAAAATATTCAAACTAATTCTACTATTGATTATGTCCACATCATTAGGTTAGTGTTACAACTCTAGGTTACCATTTTACTTCTCTAGCAGGATTTCTTTTCAAATTATGTTGTTCCACTCCTATATTTTAGAATATCACGTCTTTCCTTCAATTTTGTAGATATGGTTAACCTCCAACTCCTTTGGCTTGATCTTTTTTCACTTTGGTAAGTTAAATCCTAACAATTTTGTTGAGATCACAAGGATAATTACTACTTATTCTTGTGCCACATAAGTGCCAACTTGTCCTAAATGCGAACAATCTTCCTCTTTGATATATGCGGCACAACCTACTAATTACAAAAAGAAAGACAGTCCAATAATTTTCATGTCCCCAAAACCTTCAATGACACACGCTCCATGACAAAGTAAACAAATTGTTCAAGACACATGAAGATATGACGAAGTAAAGGGACCCCTCCCCTAGTAAAGCTACTATGACAATAGACTTACCATTGAACAATCATTGGTAATATAACATGCATCTCAAAAGAAAACATAACCGAAGACACTCTCTAATGTGAACACACAGTGGAAGCAAAGGATTGAAACACAGTTGGGAAAATGGATAAATAAAAGGGAAAATAAAACAAAGGATAAATAGTGAGATTATATCAAAAATTACTAAATAAAAATGTACCTCACGTGGGGAGAACTCTCACTACAAGTTATAAATGAAACGACCAAGAACCAAACATCCATGCCGTTGAGATGTTAGCCACAAACTATCGAAATTCAATCGAATGACTCGATTTGATATTTGAGTTTAGGAGCTGAAATCCCTAAACACACAAACACACAAGTATGGAAGAAAGAAGAACAAAGTCTTCATTCAAGATGTCAAATTATTCATAGATTCATTGTTCAATTATGCTTACAAATGCAAGGGAAGGATATTTATAGAGTTATAAAAGTTCCTAGGCTCTACAAGTCTGATAGGCCGCAAAATGGGTTCCAACATCAAAAAATTTGAAATTTAGCCTAAAATATGCATTTCCCACCTTGTGTGATTGATGTAGCCCAAAAGGCAATTGATTGTGTCTTTATGGGATCAATCCGTGTTGATTTGGTCATCTTGTGCTAGTCCTAACATAGTTCTACCATGTCGATCATGCGTCTTTATGTTCGATCACGTCCTTTGCAATTGTAAAAACAACAAATGCCAAAATACACCCTTGTCGATCCAACTTAGTGCAATTGATTGGGCCTTGGTTTGATTGTAACTCCAAGATACCTGAAAGCCCTCCAATGTTGATCTAGTCACCTTGAGATCAATCCGAAGTAGTCCAAATTGTAATTCAAGCCCTTTCCAAGTATTCTTTTGTCTCTTCAAGTCAAAATTGAAACCATAGTCCATCTTTTTGGGCTCCTTCCAATCACCAAGTCCACTTTAATTATTACTTGAACCCAATTTTATCTATTGGGCTTTCCAAAAATCCCAAGGCACAACAAAATACTATGCTTTGATTGCATGGCACCTCCAATCGGTTCGAAATCACATCAAATCCCTCCTCTTGAAAGTGAATTGTCCTCCATTCATAATCTAGTCCTCCTTATCAAATAAAATCTAGGCAAGCCTCTTGTTATATCATCATAATCTTTCACCAATACTCCCAAATTAGACACATATGGCAACTCCCCTTGTCATGACACCAATCCCACAATAATGACATGCAATTGGTGAGTGACGTAGAACATCAAAAATATTGTTTGAGGTTTTTCATAGATTTATGCACGAAAATTCCATAGTTGGTAGCACTGTTAAGTCTTGAAATTTACAAATAGGTTGTGAAGGCACTGGGAGATCAAAACGGTCAATGTACTCGTGATCCTCAACATATCCCATACTCAAAATAACCTTTTCCAACCCATGCTCCTCCACTCTAATTCAATTACCTTGGATTCTTCCTGTTCAAATTTCCTCTACTCTTAAATGTCTCCATTTAATGACACCAACTCCATAGATAGAATCAGTTTGCACTCCACAATTCTGCCTAACTCAGGAGGAATCTCGACCATTTCATTTGGACACTTGTTCATAAAATGTCCCAACCACTTATTAGCCTTTTATTATTGTTGTTATTCTTTGGCAATTAGCAATCAAGAAGAAGCACTTCACCTATTAGGCTCGAGATGTCATTATAACATTGTTGAAATATATTGTGCTTAATTTTAATATTAACCAACCATGCAACTGTCAATAATTTAAAAAAAATTATTTCGTCTACTATAGGAAAATTGATCCACATGCATGAAACATTAAAATTCTATCTGACAATCACACAAAAATCGTCAATTCTACTTTAAATTCCTTTGTGATGACTACTAAACAATTGATCACTCTCACCAGGCATGGTAGTATGCTCACCTTCACTAAAATGCATCCTACATCATTGGTTCCACCTAATTCAATTTTTGATAATGTTCACCTACTCTAGTTTTAGCCTCTACAACATGATCCATCTCAAAGCTAAATTAGGCTTTAAATGCACCTGAATTTCGTTGGACTAAAAAGGTCTATATAAACTTCTAATTTTACCCTCATTCATAAATCATGTTGATTCATTGCCCAGTTTATGAAATTATTAATTCTTCTTCTGAATTTTAATGCTATTGCCTGATGACCTAAAAGATTTTATCATGTATCCAAGCTCTTCGTTTCTACAACACTTTCCATGGAACAAAATAAGATGTATATATTTCAATTGTGGAAATAGATGTAACTTTATAAATACAAACTATGATACTGAACCTCACACGAATATGCTCAAACATGCTAGTATAAATTCGACGTTATATTTTATACTGACTATAGATCTTACAGCAATTCGTAAAATATATACATGCTTATTTATATTTAATAGTATAAACAATATATAAATATATATATAACCTGTATATATTTCAATTTTGGATAAATCAAAAAGAAAACCTAAAAGTATAAAACATCCTCTTAACAAACCTAATAAAAATTATAAAATTAATTTATGAAAAGAGTATGGTTAAAGCTAACATTAACAAATTCATATATAAGCATTGTCAATATTCAACAGAAACATTGTTAGCAAAACTTATGTGATATGTGTGTGTGTGCGCGCGCGCATATATTATATGTAAAAACATTTGAATATAATTAAAGATCAGTATAAATATCATTAGCAAAATTAAAACACATATGTATATAATTATACATAAATATATAAATATACTTTTGCTAAGAACATTCAAAAACCATAAAAATAAAGTTTTTCGACAAAGACTTGTACATTTTAATTTAGCACCCATTTGAAATTTTTTGATGAAGTACAATAACTTATAATGGTCTAATGAAGATTGAATTTTTGGAGATTATTCTGCTAGGTAGAGGTAAATATTTCTTGATTTAGAGTTGAAAAATGATCTATTCCAAAGTGGTCCTAAATTGTTAGTAGGAATCAGTGGAGTGCAGCTAATAAAGTTAGTTGGGTAGAACAAAAATCCTTCCCAAATCTGTACTAAATTGGATGAAAGTTAAATCCCTCCAAATTTGGGATAGATGCCAAATCTGGCCCCAAAGGTTAGGGATGAATTTGGCACGAAATTTTTATTATTTTGTTCTAATTTTGCACAAATTTTGGGACGAATATTCTTCTGCAATTTTCGAGATAGAATGTTGGAAGATATGTTCAGCGATCCTGATCCATCTCAAATTTACATTTTTTATTTTGTAATGTGTAGGTGGAGTCAAATAATATTGGTATTTTTGGCACCACTGATGTTCTAATTATGTAAAATTCAATTTTGATTCTCAATGGTAAGAAATCAGAGATATAAATTGTATAATAAGTTCATTACATTATCAAATTATTAAAAATATTTTACGTAATCATTTGGTAAAACGTTTTAACTAGAAGGACGATACAGATGTCTACTACATTCCCTTTGTTAAAAGTTCTAATCGGGACGGGAAACAACGTTATCAGTTCTTATTCTATTTTAAGAGGGCTAGAAACTGAATCTTTTGTCCAAATAGAGTGTGAATAAATAAATCAACCTCATGATTGGTCAATTTGGTCTAAAATAATTCTATTTTAGAAAAAAATGTCACATATGAAATTTTGAAGTTTGGAGTTGTGGGTCAAATATATTTAATGCTCACTTGTAAGATGCTTACGGGACAATAGTTACTATTTTGTCTAAACACTGGTCTCTCCAAATTAATGGTGTCAAAAACCAATGCTTGATTAATTGTCCCTATGTAAACTAGCATAATATTTAAATCATCGTTATTGATGATAAGTTGTGATAGTTTATGGATAATAAATATTATATATATAACTTGTACTTTTGTTAATCAATATATTTATACTTATTTCTTATGATTAGTGACATGCATTAATTGGTTCCCCTTAGCTTTAATCTTTAATCCAGTCACAACGTTGTTGCTGTGTGGTTCAAATCTGATATATTTTGCTTGGTCCACGCCTATAATGCTAGCCGTGTGCTGAGTAGTAATGGTGTGTACAAAGGTAAGTCCAACCAGGAGAGAGACCTGATGTCATTACAATGACAGTGGCTGATGTCATTAAATAAACTGCTCTCCATAATTTAGCATCACTCAAATATAAAATTTTCTCTAATGCATCAAAAAAGTACATTAGATGCCTCAATGAGAACACACGCATGTATATGTACACAATATGCTATATTGGATGCCTGATCTAAACTTATAAGCAGCAATGTCGTCATCCACATGTGTACATATGCGTTATTCAATGTGTATTTATTGAGCCAGCAAGAAAATACCTTCCCCCTAGTGTGAGTTCCCTAACCCTTTTCTCCCCCACTCATCCCCACCCCACCCCATCCAATTGAAGACCTTTTTTTCAGTTTCTTCATCCTCACACTCACGCACAGAGGGATGGAACACTCAAAGCCCTTCAGATCTTTGGGGACACAGGCTCATGTGTTCGTGTGTTTTATTATCGTTTTCTTTTTTAGTTCTTCCTTTAACTGGTTTCTATCCATATGCAGAACTAGTTTTCAATACCATTTCTGTGTAATAGCTACTGAAGTGAGCCTTTGAATTCATATTCCTGTATCTTTTTTTTTAATAATTAATACTGTAGTGTACGCTAAGACTCTTTCTCCTTCAAAGTGCTGATTTCTACTAGTCAGTATTAGAATATGAAGTCCTTGTTTATAGGTTAATCTGTTTATCTTTCCATTTTCCGGATGGCGGATTTTCAATTGATCCATCCACCCTAGATAAGGTCAATTGCTGCTGGAATCTGCCGGAATAAACTTTCAATCTCATAACCAACGAGAATTGGATCTGCTGCTTTCTAGATTTTTCTGTTAATTCTTGTGTTTATTTTACCTGAAACTTAATAATATGGGCACTGGAATTTCTTGTGTTGTAGAGGAGATGAGTTTCAAGGGGAAGAGATTCATGTTTGCACATATATACAAATATGCTCTTGTAAGCAAGTCATTTCTTTACATTTGACCACTGATATGAGAGCCAGATTAGCTTCCTGCTCTCGACTTTCCTGATTGTGTTTGATTAATTCCAAGATGAACATTGATTTCTGCCTCACCTTGTGTGTGTCTTCAATCTCTCTTATCCTCCTTCTCTCTTGAACACACACAGACACTCGTCCTTTTGAATTCTTCCTAATTTTTTTTCCTAAATTTTGCTGAAGAAAATCCCGGTAACCAATGGAACATATGAAAGTCGTTGTTTTCTGGCGTAGCATCATCAAGATTCACAACCGAATAAAGGCATGGTGACAAGCGAGCAGACGATGATCATGCATCCGTTCTCTCTCTCTCTCTCTCTCTCTCTCTCTCTCTCCACCGAAAGCCTTCAAGTGGTGCTGAGAATCTTGATGATGCTGCATCAGCAATAAACGACTGTCAAAGCAGTTTCGGAATCGACGGCTAAGGTTTATTTGATCGAAAAGAAAGAAGCTGAGAAAACCCTCTCTTCCAATATGATGAAAGGTGGGATCGACTTTGTGGGAACTGAATATTCTTAATTTATGCAGTTCTCCTATTTTGATTCTCTGTCAGTATGAGTTTATTCTTTTTTTTTTTTTTCCTTCTTTTTCAGTCAAGGTTGTGAAAAACCCGACGGGAGAGCCTCCTGAGACAACTAATTAACTCTGCAGTTGAAACTGGTAATAGATCTGTTGTTTTTTTCCAGGGAACAGTAATGTTTTGATAGCAGTCTTTCTGTTATATCCATGGCAGAAAAATGGGGCAATCTTTTCACAAATCCGACAAAGCGGAGATATCAAGAATTTGCCTCAAGGCTAGGGGTAATTTTCTTCTGAGCTTGCATTTCTTCATAGATCATTACTTGACTTGGTTTTCTTTTTCATCAGCAAACTTCATTAATCAATGTTAGTTAAATGAGTCTATAAAAATGTCATTAAGAAGATGCAGATTGTGCATAATCATGACCTATTGTATGGAAGACGAGCTCTAGACAAGAACTGAGAAAGGAAGCAGTGGTTAGGAGCAAGAGGTTAGCAAAATTAATTACTTGTTGGTCTTTCTATATGTTATGCAATTGTTTATATAATTGAATGTGGATACACAGATATTAACATATAATTACTGAACAGCTCATAGAAATTTGGTTTTTATGTTTCCTTGTCTTGGTTTGGAGGAGATTCATATCATGCTTGATTATTTTATGGGCATTCTTCCATGTGGTCAAGTGTAATTCTCTGTGGTGACTCAGTTTCTTTGAAAATTTCAAGTACCCCTAAGAGCAAAACTTGGTTTTGCAACATGAAAAAATGTATGACTGCCATGGCTGTCTCACTGCTTTTATAAATTAATCAAAAAATATATATATAAATCAGTGGACCTACTTGGCCTATTGACATGGTACTTGATGTGCCTCATTGACCGGTACATCCCACAACAATTTCTCATCTCTTAATTCAAGAGGATGCACCTCATTGGACTCTCCAAAAATATCTTGGTTTTTGATTAAGAATTTTATTAAGCAGATGCTTGAGATAATTTTGTTTTGCCTTGCATTTCATGATGTTAAGACCATGAATTCGTAGGATTCTGAAATCATAGTGCACAAAATTAATTAAAGTTGAATAATTGCATTATGTTGTCTGGATATTTGAGGCAAACGTGTGTGCCTTTGTGTCATTTGAGACCTAGATTTAGCAGAGGACCAATTCTATTTTTAAGATAAACTTATACGTAGCATTTTTATTGTACTTGGTATCTTATTTTGATCTTTTTCATTTCTACAAAATAAGCTAAAAAATGGATTGATTAAGCATTGCCAACCTTCAATGTACGTCATTATTCACTAATTACTTCTTCCCTGCAGGATTGAATGGATTTAAGTTACAAACCATTTGAAAAGAACCCTTTTAATATATTATTACACAGTTAGTTACAAGTTGACGTAAAAATAGATAAATAAGGTCTTTTGTACAAACTTACATATGTGTGTGGTATGTAATGACTTTGTCATTGTTGTACACAATATCCACTGCTGTTTACTTTCCCAGTATTCAGTATGTGCACAGGCATCAAGTTTCTTTTCTTTAACGAATTATTGTACTTGTCTGGCTGTTTCTTACCTTTACATAAGTTAACAGAGCTATGCAAGGAGAAAAAAAAAAAAAAAAAAGCCACTCCAATATCTTTTATTGGATAGTCCATTTCATCGATCCTTGAAAATATATATGGAACCAGCTGCACATAGATTGGAAGACTACTCTAGATATTTTTGTTCACATAATAGAACATGATTAGGGTCTAGGATAACACGTAATCTCTTCATTGATCCTAATTATTCATGAAATCTCCTTAGTGGATGATAAATCATTTATCAGCAGATCTCATACATAGGCTGCATTGTCAAGATTGATCATTAAACCAACAGTTTTCAGTCAATTCTAACTACTTTGATTTTAATTTCTTCATATATGCTCGAGCGTCTATCATCATGCGAACAGGTTGATAATCTTGCTAATCCTGCTCTAACTATTCCATGTGATCTTTCAATTTGCTTCTAGCTTAATTAGTTGATTCGCATACTCACACTTACTACGATGACTACTAATTAAATATAGTTCAAGAAGACAACGGTATCAGTTGTGAGGTTCGTCAATTAGATAATGTGAACTGAGCATGCGGATAAAGCCCTTTGGTTTTGTCCTCTCAATTCAATCTAATTCAAAAGTTATGTTAATTAATTGTGAGGATCATCGTGGCATGTACACCTGCTCTAATTCAAATTTGCTTTTACCTTATTCATATCCCAACTTAAATCTCCCGATGAACGAATGCGTCGTAGGTTGTAAGATATCAAATTCTGTCAGAAAGTCAAATTAAGCTTTTCATCTGTGTGTCACTCTTGCCAGCATTTCATTTTCCTGGCAACACTAGCTTTTTAATATGGAAATTAACTATTACAGGTTAATTGTACAAGTTATAAAAAAAAAAAATATATATATATATATATATATATATATATCAATAGTATTCGTACGTGGACCAGACATATCATAACCCCACAGACCACAAAGTTATGGCTAAAGGTGGACATCGTACAAAGCTGTAATATTCACTGACAATGGACTATCATTATAGACACAGCTGGACAAAGAAATATCATATGGCCTTCAGACAAGGGCAGGGATACGAAAACGCGTAGAAATTCACTTCAGTAAGTCATGAGTTAGTAGATTCTGTATCAACGTTATCATTATATATTTTATATTAATTGATGGCAAATGGCACAATGCTTACTGAATAGGTTATACATGTGGTCCAAGATGCCGTGCAGCTTATGTTATATAAATCGTGAGAATGAGCTAGGGTTTTTCACGCATCGAATCTGGGACCATTTTTGGTCATCATCGAAGGATCTTACACGTACAAATGAGATCGATTTTGAGGGGAACTTATAGAAGAAGTAGAGTTCAATGAGAGTAACTTTGTTGCCATTCACAAGTCCTGATTAATAGTTGATGTGTGTGTGTGTGTCTGCACATGTGTGTTTGTATGTATTTGTTGTCCCGTAACTTGGCACCATCCAACCTCATCATCATCTGTTGTGCACTCTTTGTTTGTGTATGTCTATCTATGTATATATATTTATATGTTGGCATTGTGTATTGATGAACTCAAGATTCACTCCAAAGAATGAGGTGCTCATCACAGCAGCTAATTTTAATTGTTTATTTTAAATAGGATTCTTTGTAAACTATTATTATCTATTTGAATGACTTAAAATTAGTTTATTTAGTTGATTTAGAATTCTTTTGAAGTTAGTAGCCTAGTATGATATAAATTTTTAGTAATTTGGTTATAAATAGGGTATTATGCTTGTTGGAAATTTTAACCCATTTTCCATACAAATTTTGAGTTATTCTTTTGAATGTTTGTTTAATCCAAATCCCATACCACAATTCCCTGCCGCATCAGGTGGCATCAGAGCCAAGAACATGCAGTATACAGGTGATTGACTCCCATTCACTGTTGCATTCCCCTAATGTGGATAGACTCAGCAATTGAATTTGTCCAAATATTTAGTGATAATTAGCAACCTATTTTCATGGAACGGATGATGTCCATAAATGATGAAGATTATGTGGTGTGCACGCGGTTAACACATCATTCTTATAAATACGTGAAGAATCCAAAACTATCATGCTTCCCATCTTGGATAAGATTTTCCTATTTCTTGTGTCTATTGTGAAGATATGAAGATCACAAACAAATAAGCAAGAGTTGGTTGAGAAAGCTGCTGGATAATCTACGAAAATTATCACTAGATGGTAGAGATTCACATTCCCTAAAATCAAGGTGTGGATGACAACAAATTTGGATAAGAATTCTACAACATAAAAAAAGTCAACACTGATTTTAGAACATCAGTATAGTTAAACAAGGCAAATGAAAGAGCTAGTGTATTCAACTAATTTTGTGGAGATTTGGCCATCCATTTTATAAGGACACACGTTGAAGATGCTGCCTATAAATGTTGGAAGTTGAGAAGGCGCCAGTAAACTTTCAAGTTCTATGTGAGAGCCTCTTTGGGTCCTTTTGAGATCTTGTGTGAGTACAAATTGTAAATCACCCGTTGATCATGCACTTTGTTTATTTTAAGTGAAGAATCAAGTTGTGTGCCTGTTTAGCTCTTGAGTGAAAGTTCATTCTGACTTAAGGTTGAAGCTTAAAAGGGGTTTGGTTAATGCTCTAAACATGTGAGTTTGTTCTCAAAGCGTCATCTAGTAATGAACCCAAAATGTAGGGTATAGTAAACTGTTCCAAGTGATGTTTGGAGAAGTTTTAGTTGTAAAACTATTTTTGTGATGGTGGATCACTGTATGAGACAAGGCACTGCTCATGTACGAGATGAACTCCAAACTATGAATATGTATTTGGTACATTTGATTTTATTGTGTTTATTATTTTGGTGTGAGTAGTGAAGTTATAACATCAAACTGCAAATTTCTTTATAAAATCGCATTATCTAATTGACCAATATTAATTTAGTGTCACATCTAGTCTAATTGCTCCCGTCCAAGCCTACAATAACTTATATTATTTCGTGGTATGTGTAATTGTATAGACAAGTAATCAATGTTTATTGGAGAATTTAGAGGAATGGAGACATTTTGACTGTAGAAAGTAGTGTATTCCATAATTTCAACCCTTAAAATTGTTGTTTCGTTCGGATGCAAATTTGCATCCATCGAAATACTTTCTTTTAAATATATTATTTATTAAGATAATACTTTATTTTTTCTCATTCTTTTACTTTTTTCATTATTTCTAAATTTCTACTCCAGCTTTGCGCCTATAAAATTTACATCCAAACAAAGCCTAAGTTTTATTAATGTTAAGTAAATTTAAGCTACCCTACTATCTCTCTCCTTCTCTCTAGCTACACACACACACACACACACATATATATATACATTGATAGTAGGGTCTGTCATTATCAGCCAGGGTTAGGCAATTAATGTAGCTAGGGGCAACAGGGTGGAAAATAAAGGCTGAGGTTGGTTTCATTTTTCACAAAAAAATATATATATATAATTCATTTATTAAATTTTAATCTTTTTCTCTCTTATTAATACTCAAATTTTATAAATTACACTTAAAATTACATATTTAAAAATAAAAACAATCATACGCAAAAGCTTCCAAAACAACTGGCCTTATATTTCATTACTTGATAGGTTTCGAAAAAATAATTAAATTGTTACGATGAAGAATAAAACGTATAAAAATTAATGGCCCTAATTAATACTAATAAAACATACTAAAAAATTAAAATAACGAATGCATCCAAATATGAAAAATAACCACAATAGTTAATTCAGGATTGATAGGGTTGGCAAAATAATACTATTTTCCTACTATTGTTAGGTATAAAGAAAAAGAATAACAATGAAAAAATGAAAACATAAATAACAAATTCAATAATTAATTTGATCTACAAAATGTATATTGGTATGTATTTTTAGATATTTTATTTTAAAAATTATATAAAATTTAAAAAAAATTTAAAAATATAATAATTAAATTTATGTTTTAAAGTGCATAATTTGAAAACCAACATAGCTACATACGTGTCCCATAAATTATGGTTCAAGGAGCAAATTCTATTTTATTCATCTGATCAGTTTAGATTTTCCAAACACCTGAACACAGGACCCGCTTCCGTACAATATGATGTGGCTTGTTTGGATTCAGAATTCTCACCTACGACGGGGCGCAGATATATTATTAAACAAATAATTATGGTGATCGTGGCTACCATGTCAATTGTCCACTATAATTTATTGTCCCCTCTCTCAATTTGTCTTTTTCTTGTTCGCTTTGATAAAAAAAAGAGGAAAAAAATTTGAAACACCTTCTTACAATGCGTATGCAATATTTTTGCGTTTATCAATATATATACTTGATAAATAAGAGACTTGGAACTTTTTAATTTTATACGTTGAATATTATAGGCTATATTTGGTTTTATATTTTGTTGAAGGGATAAAGATGATTGAGATTTTGTTGAGATAAAAATTATGTTTAATTATAAAATTTGGATAGCAAGAAAAATTTTAACTTGGTTTGAATATGTGTAGTTATATACATAATCTATCTATACTGTTAATTAAGAGGAAGACCCTATAAAAACTACCTCGGTGTCATAAGTAGAACTACAGAAATGACCTTATTCCTAAATATAAAAAAGAAGATAATTAATTAGATAAAATTAACACCATCCGGCATTCAAAATTAAAAAAAAAAAAAAAAAGGAAAAAAAACGTGTCATGAAAACTTCCTTCGCAGTTTGTTGAACTATTTATCCACTGAGTGCGTGGTGCGCTTTTGCTGTTTGAACATGTTACTCACAATTCATTTCTCCCAAAAGAAATTTCATATCTTAAAAAGTAATGTCTTTTACATAGTAGTCATTTCTTATTAATTCACCCATCCTTACACCTATATTTAACTGAAAATTGGATGATTTTTCCAATGGAAAGGATATTTGTTATTAACTTTAATAATTATATGCCGCATGCATTTTGTATCTAATTAATACATTTTCTATTAATTTTGTACTCTAAAATATTATTGTTAACCTTGTAGTTGGCAAATTTATTGTCAATATCATAGTTATTATGTTGATAAAATTTTAAGTTAACTAGAACTCTATAATGAATTTTGTTGATATTCAAATTTTTAGGACAAGATTAAATTTGAATAGGACTTCTATAAACTATTGGAGATATGAAGAGCGAAATATGAAAAAAAGTCTTTGAGAAGTTTGGATCGAAGACAGATACTTATTAGATAAGTATTAAAGACTTTGAGTTTATTTCAAATTGTTGCAACATTATCTATGACATAGTTGCAGTTGCCTAGAAATGATTTTAAAGGACCAACAAATGGATCCATGGTGGACTTCTAATCAAAGGTTGTTGAGGTTTCTCAACTATAAACAGCAGACTTCAATCCAATAAAAACAAAGGGTGAACTTCCTTGACATTCAACCGTGAGAGCGTTGAGAATTTTGAGAGAGAAATAGTTTGACTATGTGCCTAATTGTGACTAGTTTTGTGAGAATCAACTCTTGATTGACTCAAACATTGCGAGAGGTGTGAGTTAATTATAGTTTATGTTAAGCACAAAATGGTGAGAAAGGTTTCGGTGCATCCAATCATTCAAGTACCTTGTTAGGGAATTGGGTTTATGAGAGTGTGGGAGTTGATTGGCTTGTCTTTACTATTTTTTTTTTTTTTTTCAAGTTAGTGGAAGATTTTCCACCTAGCATAGTACCCACAAATGTAAAGATGTATCTCTTAACTGCATAATCATATTGATTGTTCAATTTTTGAGTTTTTTTTGTGTATGTGTGGGTTTGTGTTCAAACATTTTTTTAGCATTTTTCTAAACTATTGTTGCAACATTGTCATCATGATTTTTTGCACGGCATTAACGCTAAGTTGCTTGAGGTGTTTGGTTTGAACCAGGTGTAATTTTGATGATTTCTGTGACATGAAGACATGAATTGCTAAGCAATCAGCATCCATAATTCGTTCTCCATTTCTCAATCGTGCCAATTATTTTTATTGGAAGGCATAAATACATGCATTCATTAAATATTAAAATGAGAAGTTAGGCATACAATTGAGAATGGATAGAAACCACCAACTGAGAATAATGCTAAAGGTATGGAAACTCTCAAGAATGTAAAATTATGGACTGCTGATAAAGAACGAATTGCACTAGAAAACTCGAAAGTAATCGATGAAATCCTCACGGGCATGGATGAGAAGCAATTTAAGTTGGTATCTACAAGCAAAACTGATAAGTCATGATTTTGTAGTGAATTTGTACCCTGATATGCTTGATTTTTACATGTGTTTTGAGCTAAAATAGTCATTTAGAAGCAATTGCATGGAGAAGTAGCATTTCATGATGAATTAAACATGTATGGACACATATTTGAGGCTATGTAATAAAAAGTGAGCATAATTTGCACTTAAAAATAAATTTTATGTGTGAAATGTAGGTTTGCAATTGTGGAAAACGTAGCAACAACCATGAAAAGTGAGGTTGCACTCACAAAGCTCAACTGCAAGGCTTATTGGAATTTTGCAACTGAAGCTCCTAGTCGTGGGAAAGAGGTTCATGAGAGCGAGAGCTTAAGTTGTGACAACAAAGTGGGCCGTGGAATGCATTGGAAGATGAATTAGAATGTACTGCGGCCAAGTTTGCGATCATGGTGAAGACGGACACAACCATGAGGACAGAAGGCACGAGTGCAAATCAGGGTGCTGTGTGCATGGACAATGGAGCAAAACTTGTTGCAATTTCCTTTGCTAGAACGAGAGATGCTGGTGTGAGCATAGAGTGAGGCATTGCAAGAGTGAGTTCTGAGATGCATAGTCTATGCAAACCTGTGTCTAGGGTTCCCAAGTGCAAGAAAGGACATCGCGACAATGGGGTTTAGGTTTCACAGCCATAAAGCATAAAGAGGAGCACAATCAGGGCAGCAATCATGCATGAAATTTTAAGGGGTTTTTTATCTTTTCATGTATGCACATGCCTACCTTAGCCTTTGTAAGTATAAATATTTGTTCTACAAGGTTTTTAGAGTCTCTAGCTGAGTTTTAACATCAAAAAACACTTAGAAATTTAGAGATACAAGTTTGAAAGGCTTGGAGATAGAGGAATCCATATCAAGGTTTGAAGCACATTCATCGCCCACACAAAGTAGAATTTTTAAACAAGGTTTTCCAACTCTTTCTATTATTTTTATGTTGTGTTGGATGATGAACAACTTAGCTATGGTTTTCATTCGAATTATCATGAGTTTCAAAGTTTTTTAGTCACTTGTGTTTGTAATTTATGAAATATGTATGTTGGTATTGATTAGTTATCCTTACTATAGTTATTCACAATTGTTAAATTGGATAGTAATTATAGGAATTGGTTAATCCACTAATTAAATTATAGCTATATAAGGAATAATGAAAGTGAAACTCACACGTTAGACATCAACTTATCTACAGTGGCCTTAGCCCCTTCTTCAAATTGGGCAATTTCAACATCCTTTCGACTAGGTCTCTTTCACTCAGTGCACTATGATAGGATGACCCAACGCTCTCTGTGTCAGCTTTCTTGTCACCCACTTCAACATTTATGTGGATGATGGTTTGTATCTTTGCTTTTAAAACCTTATCACATGTGATGATTAAGTCTACATGGCACTTCATTCTTGATGAAATCTGACTTCAGAGCTTTTGGCCCATTATCTTATTTTGTTTAGGGCTTATTATTTTGAGTACTCCCTTTCGACTTGGGCCATGCCTCCGGTGTGTAGTTGAGCTAAATCTATCGAAGACAAGCACCTGTGACAACTTCCTTTGGTTTATCAAAGAGTGGTTATCTTTAGTGATATAATTTGTCATAGTTCTATTGATGGCAATACGAAGTAGACTCTACTTTATGTATCCAAGATCATCTTGTGGGTTTTGTTCGCAGATTGTTGAGGCAACTTTCCCAATGGCAATGGCTTATGTAGGTTATATCCCGCTTTAGTGAGAAGCTTATATGCCTTAAGGCTAAAGCATTTGGATGTTTTTAACTCTTGTGCCTCGGCATGCTCTCACTTGAGCTCTTCTGGTGGTTGAGAGGATGGACCCTTTTAATTTAGTTAAGTAAGAGGGAGGACCAACCCTTCAAGGGACCATTCTCCGTAGGTTCTTTCCTCGGGTCTTGTCTAGAGGAAGATGCGTCACTTGGGCTGCCATCGGTTTGTTGGTGCTCCACCATCTTTATTTTCATTAGAGAGGCCTCCTTTGTGATACTAGCTTCATTTATATAATACTTAACATATGCAAAATGCAACTCAGTCTCGGTGAAGGGCATGTTGTAACCAAGCACTCTTTTCACTATGTTGTTTTAGGTGTATTTAAAGCACTGATACCAAGTAGAGGGAACCACTCTATTTTCATAAAGCTATGGATGGCCTAGGAGTGCATTATAAGATGTACAAACATCAATCACATAAAACAAAGCTTGTGATTCCATATCATCTATCACTCGCTTTATTCTGATGGTGCCCAAGGCTCTCTACCTCCCTTGGTTGAATCCCTAAATCATTAATTGGCTATTCAGAAGTTCATCCATAGGGATTTCTAGTCTATAACAGTTCGGATGAGTAGGATGTTTACTGTTAAGCCCCTATCAATTAAGATTTGATTGATTCTTTACTCGTGAATGTAGCCGAAGACAAATAGAGACTTGTTGTGCGGTTGAGAACCCAATATCAGATCTTCATCAATAAAGGTGATTGTAGTGATACAATCTTCAACAGGCATGTGGCATTTCTTTTGGAAGTTGCTAACTTCAAGAGAAGGACCTTCTAGTTGACTGCCCCCTTAGCTTGGTCACTGAAGGTGATAAGATTGGTATTTGTTTTATCATCCTCTAGTGCAATTTTTCCTTATTAGACTAACTCCATGACTTTATCCTTGAATACAAAACGATCATGGATTCGATGTCCAACTAAACGATGATATTTTTAGTTTTTAGGGTCATTGACCTTCCAACTTCCGCAAGTCGCTTCATTTTGGGCAACTTGATGAGGTTTGCCTCGAGTAGGTCATCGAATATGCCCGAAACATCAGAGTCGAGAAATGAATATAACTTGGCTTGCATCATTTTTAGGGTCAGCCCTTTTTGTTTTGTTGGAAGAGCCTCCTTATTTTCAATCAGCTTTTCCTTCATGGGTGGCTTAATAGGCTTCGCCTTTATAGTTATTACCTTAACTGCCATAGACTCCTTATTTGGGGTTTTAGTAGTAGGTTTGCTAATAGAAGGCTTGCCCCCTTTTTGTTTATCTTTAGGCCATTAGGCGTCTTGCATGGGCGAACCATAGACTCCACTGATCGCCATACTCAGCTCCATATAATGGCTCAAATGGGCAACTCTTCAAAAGTTTTGGGTTAAATCTCGTGTAAAATGTGTTTCAACCTTCAGTGCAAACTTTGAATGCACATTTCAATACTGGAGCTTCGAATAGTCTATCCTTGTAGTTCAAACTTTTGTTTCTCCAACGATTAATGTATTCAATAACTGGCTTGTTCTTTCATTGGCGAGTGTTAGTGAGTTCAATTATGCTAACGATTCGCTTAGTGTTGTAAAAGCGGTTGAGAAATTCTTACTCTAACTGGTTGCAGTTGTCGATGGACCCAGGCTCTCAGTCAGTGTACAAATCGAAGACGTTTCCTCTTAGTGACCGACTGAACTGTTTAACAAGGAGGTAATCGTGGGTTCTGGTATCGCTGTAAGTTTCGATGAAATGGGCTGTGTGTTGCTTTGAGTTTTCCATCCCATCGAATTGTTGGAACTTGGGATGCTAATAACCAGCTAGCATTTTTAGGTTATCAATCCTTAAGGTATAAGGTTTAATATAAGTGAGGGATGATTTGATAGTCCCTTCGATCTTGCTCTTGGCAGTGCCCTCGATGAAGTCTTTGAGATGACTGAGGAGGATAAAACCATCAGCAAAGACTTGAAGATCCTCGGCAGCAGGCCTTTTGCCTTTGTCCAATTGTTGCCTTGTCGATGTCTCACCTTCATCATAACCCTCATGAGGCTTTTCTTCCACCCGACTTGCCTCAGCATTGTCCACCTTTTCAATTAACTTAGAGATGCGAGAATCTTAGTCTTGTAAATATTTAGCAAGATCCTCAATAACTTTGGTCAAAGCTGTAATTTGATCCTCCAAGCTTGAAGTGTCAGTCATCATAACTGGGTAGTATTAGCACCGGGTGAGGTGATTGAGCAAGGGTTATAGGGCATTGAACCATTCTTGGTGTTTTCTCTTTCTTAGCCCATGAACGATGGTTGGCTCGGAATAAGTCAACTGTCTGGCCAAGCCCTTTGTAATAGTGCCTCTTCTATGAGTAGCCCTAAGGCATTGGAAGCAATAGGTTTAGATGACTTAGTTTTTCCTCCAACCATTTTAGAGTTTTTTGGTCTTGACGAAAGAAGAGATGAGAGGTAGCGAGGTCCCACTGGGCGTGCTGAAAACTTGTAGACAAAAATCATGCAATTGAATTTTTATTAACAAGTAATTTGTACAAGTGCAATTACAATTTGAATCAAATTAATTTCTGTAGGTTCTATTCTCTAACTTGGTCCACTGATTCTTTCTTCAACTTACAAGACTTAAATGTTCTTTTATTTGTTGAAGCCTTGATGGATTTGATTTTCTTTGGAGTTCACTAAGCCTTCGGGAAACATTAATTTATTAGTTTTATACCACAATTCCAAATCGAATACCAAGGTTTAATGAACTCATTGAAGAATGTTTCAAATGTTGCAAGAACACCTTGAATGTTATTTAAAGAACACGGCTGGAATTGAAGGAGTTTCTAAGCTTTGATCTTCTTTGATGTTGGTTGGAGTTTCAAATAACATTAATCCACTGATTTAACATTTCAATTATGGATCAAATGCTAGAATTTGGTGAATCTTCGTGAAGGATACCTTAACTGTTGCAAGAATGGGTCTGAACTTGTGAAGAGAGTTCGAACTTCTTCCAAAGATGTTGCTTGCTTGATGAGTGTCTTGATGTCCTCGTGGTGTAGAAACCACTTCAATTTATAAGGGTAAAGAAAGTCTTACTACCATAAGTGTTCAACAATGTGGCAGAATCTAATTAATTGAAAATATTTGATTTATCATCATTTCATTTAATTGAATGATTATGAATTAATTGTCAAATCAATAATATCTTCCTTTCAAGTTCATAGAATTTGACACATAGCATAATTTGATTAGTCAGTCTTGACACTTGTCACAATTTGATTGGCAATCGTATTTCTAGTAAGAACATTAATTTAGTTTATTTAATTTTAGAAATTGTATTTATTTTAATTCCTAACTAAATTTTATTGCAACACATACCACATGGTGGCATTTAATTGGACGGAAATTTTAATTGCTTACACTTGCAATATTGAAATTATATAACAATGTATCAAAATGGCAATCTCCTGCCCTTTTCCTTGACTAGAGACCGATTATTGCATGGCTACCAATTTCAAGACAACATACATGAGCTAACTCATTACAGTCAATTAACTAACACATTTCATTACCTCTTCTTGGAGATGTTCCTGTTCATCACTAAGATCCCCGTCACTGTCTTAACTCAGGTGGCTCCTCAGCCTCTTCTTCGCTACCATGCACAGACATTTCTTCCTTGAGCTGCAAAAGGCAGGAAGATGCCAAAAGACAAGGTAAAATGACAGGGAGCACAATTAGAGAATCATGATCAGGTAACAATAGCATCCAATTATATTAATATATATATATATATATATATATATATAATCTTGATGACAAAATGATGCTTTTAATTCCAAGGGCCATGTTTGTTTTGCAATTATATACCAACAAAAATACACACTCAATTATTATCTCCCTTTTATTTTCTCTCTTTCTTGCTCCTACCTTTATACAATTTTCGATGCATAAACACTTAAAAACATAGACCAAAATTTAAAAATAAACAAAGCCAAAATAATCCTCTTCAAAAATAAAGTCCCAAAATAAAACTGCTTTAGCAACAGGCAATCCATGGTGATGATACACTTGAACTTAGCTCCTTGGAAGGCTCCCTTGGTGCGCGGGAGGAAGATGAAAGGCATCTACTACCATTGTCAGTCAACTCGCCTCTTGATTCATCCAAACTGCTGCCATGGCTTGTGCCAACAGCATCACTGGGCCATGCACTAATCCCCAAATGACCAAAATACTGGTTGACGGGTTCTGATTTTCCTATCAGCAAAGGCCCATACAAAGGTATTCCTATTCCACTCCAAGTCGGATGGTGCATAATGATCTTGCCATTTCATCTGTTGAGTCAACAGGCCACGCTTTTGCCATCAACGGTCTGGACGAACCTTTCCTTTGAATCAACGGAAACATTCCCTTGGAGCTCAATGAATTAGCAGTGAGGTGAGTCCCATATTCCTCATGAACAACAGAAACTGTGTTTGTAATTGCATCATAAAGCTGCTCTCCCATCTTACGCCTTCTTAGGCAGCTGAAAATTGTTGCATGAATGATTGCTACACATTTATCGACATTAGTATTATTTATTTTTGGTACCAAATGTCTATCTGCTCGTTTGAAGAGATGTTCTTGTACTGTTCTGATATTCCGTATATATTTGGCATACTTGGTTTTAGCAGGGTCTAGCCCTCACGTATTTTGCAGGAACAGCAAATCTTTCCAAGTGCTTGCCCCTCGTTGGAAATATAAATCATGAATGGTATGATTGAAGGATGTTTCTTCAAGAGCCGCATCTGCATGGAAAAAACATCAAACTCTTAACAAATTATGATCATCATATCATAATTTCACAAGTAACTTTCTCAGCAATAGTGGCAAAATCACAGAACAAATTATTACCACAAAAGTGAGACTTAGGTGAACACCCTCCACCACCACTGATTCTTTTCGTTTTTCCCAAGCAGTTATCAACCTATCAAGGCAAATTATTACCATCTCACTTTGTGCTTTGAATCCTTCTATTGCCATCTGCTTTTGACTAATTAAATCATTGGTGGTGGTATCTCCCTCAGATTTTCCAGTCACACTGGGATCAATCTTAGTGATCAAGTAGGCAGAAGTACCAGCTGATCTCTTTACTTTATTTTTGGCCTTAGCTTTTGCAACAGTAAATGGATCCAAATATTTGCCAGCATGATAGGTTGAAGCCCAGAGTAGTGGATTTTGTTTTTTATCAACAAAGCTTCTCATCATATGCCGAATAGAATCTGTAGATACGATAGTTGTAATACCCAACCTACGACCCTACAATGATAACTGGTTAGTTTAAAGAAAAATCAGATACCATCAGAATTATGTTCCACGGCTGTTATTCTGGAATAACAAAAGAATGAGCATTAACTTTCTGTGCATGGCCAGGGATGCATCATCATGATGAGAGAAGTCATTTTTGAACAAGTAACCATAAACTCCAATTGAAAACATGAGAAACTAGAAGTCATAGTTGCAATAAGGAAATGTTGTTTCCATATAATCCACAGGCATGCAGATGTAAGAGACAACAAAAACATAACCATGGAAAAAAAGAAACTAAGTTGCAACCACTAAAAGTTCGATGAAATCCTTGATATCACATATCAAATTAACATAACAACTTGGAAAATTCGATCAGGGACCCTTCATATTTTATGTGGATTATATCACATTCCTCACAGGGTATATGGGCTATACCACATTCCTCATAGAAGAGCTCATTCTTCTGGTCAAAAATCAGATAAGGAACTTGTTCCTTTATTATGCATAAAATTTTGATAAGAGGATGTGACTCGGTTGCTCTATGCCATGAAAGTTAAAAACTTATAAACAGGAAACAATGAAATCATTGATTTTAACACAATGCATAGATAATTGTGACAAATGTCAAAGTAATGGTTCAAGCCCACTCTCAAACCTGGAAAAGAAAAAGGATAGGGGCAATGACATCCAAAATCAAAAAAGAATAATATAATAAATCCTTGGAAACAGAAAACCAACCAGCAAGGCTGACTTGTGCCACGAGTAACACATTTACAGATTCCTTCTTTTCTCAAATTCTGAAAGAGCAAAATGAGATTTAGGAAATTAACACGTGTTCATAAAGAGGAACATTGAAGGGCACATACTAAAGTAACATTTCAAGCAAAACTACTAGTTGCTTGAGTCAACAAGGAAAAGGTAACAAAAAATAATAATAATTTGCAATGAGACCCATACTGTAGGCACTTGGTTCAGATATTACTGAGTTCCTAAACGTGAGAAAATTCCAAGGACTGAGCTGTCCTGAAACATTGTACGTCAGACAAAGTTGGGCATCTAAAAATAGGTTATGCAAATTATTGGACTTTGGGGCATGGAGGTTCGATGCTGTTTTCTAACTTGAAGCATAAACAACAAAAAGAGTAGAAAATATCAGGTGAGCTTTTTCAGGAGAAACAAATTATAAAATATCAAAAGAAAGTTGATACTGGACAAAACAACAAAAAGAGTATAAAATATCTTAATCTGATCACCTATTCAATTTCTAGCTATTAAGTCAAATCTTATTTCCCAGCTTAAAGAATCATTGTAATAACATTAATAGAAATTGTAGCTGAGGTGCACTTTATTTATTTATTTATTTATCTGGCCCCTCGAGTCCAGTAGTAGATGAGACCAAGAAAGACAACCTCCATTCTCTGTCTAGTCGATACTTCCTGAATCCATGGTAATTGCCTTGATCATTTTACACAAAAAGGAAAGGAAAAAGAAAAGATCAGTTCATGATCATACATCTGTAAGTAATTCAACAATTCAACAAAAGCCAGGAAAAATGAGCAGCTTTGGCTTAGAAGCACTCAAATGCATATTAAGAGTAAGTCACACAGCTGATTCCAATGAAGAAAGAGCTCCATATGAGTAGCACAGGACGCATATTGGAAAATGGCACGTTCATACAAAAGACATTTAGTTGCAAGTAAACCCTGTATCTGAACAGTGGACAGGGCTAAATTGTTGACTGTTGGGAAGAACTGAGGTAACAGAAAAAGGCAGAAACTTGGCTGCCTGAGTTAATAAAGATGAGAACGAAATAACATAAAGCATAAGTCATCAGACAGGATAAGCACATGAAAATATACTTTTCGGAGTAAATAATCTCATATCACTACTAACCCACACAGTTTTGGCCTGAAATGCAACACTACCTGCAAGCTATGGCCAAATCAGCCCTCTGATTGGGCCCTACATACTTATACTCAGAAAGGGCTTCACAAACAACATCAAAGAAAATTTTCCTTCGAATAACTAGAGTGGTCCGTCTTTTGTACATCTCAAATGGTTTGCTCTGACTTTTGTCTTTTACCACTATCTGCCTTGTTTGGGAAGGTATCAACACTTTTTGCAGTCTCCCTGTTTTGGTGAACTTTAACATCTTGTTGAGAAACCTCTTCACATGCAGAAATCAACCCTCCCTGCCAAGCTTTCCTGATTCATCATCACAAAAACCCTTTTGCTAATCTATATCAAATAGATGGCTATGTTTGTTTTGTTTTATTCCAATCAAAAACACGCACTACAAATTTTATCTATTATCCTCTCTTACTTTTACATAATTTAAAAACAAAACGCATGCACCTAAAAACATAAACATATATAGCCAAAGTGTTTTAGGACACAACATCACAAAAGACTTGATGGTAGCATTAGTAGACAGATGTTATGGAAAGCCTACAGAAAGTTACTAAAAAATCACAGTAAAAAATGCCAGATGACAAAATAAGCAAATACGGTTCCAAGACGAAAAGAAGGCATGATTTAGATTGCTGGCTTTTTCACATATACACACACACATATATATACTCAGGAGGTACAACACAATTCTATATATTTAATTTAGAAATAAAAGACACTCGAGTCGACTATGCAATACGGTTTGATTTTACAAAATTTTAAGGATTTATAAGCTATGAACTGTCCATATTCAGGTTGCTAAATGTGGCAGTTATATAAGGATCACGTCAATTCTATAACGTTAATTCTATAATAATAATAACTAGCGATGGTGGCAGATTCAATACAAGTGTAAATTTTTATTTATTATAACAAAAATAATATTAATTTAAAATTAATAGTATAGATAAAATTACAAAAAAAAAAGGGAGAAAAATAGTGTCTTGAAATATATAAAAATATACAAGAAAAACTATAGAATTATATGAAAAGAATTCGGACAAGGAAAGGAGAAAAATAAATAAAAACATTGTAGTAATTACAGCAATTTAACATTGCGTGCCCAAAATCTTGTCTTTAGCTTTAATATATGGTATAAACTATAGAATTGATAAAAGAAATAAAGAAATTTGAAATAAAATAAATCAAATTAAAAATAAGAAGTGAATGAAATTTATAAAAAATTAAATAATTATACATTTTGCAACCAATAATAATAATAATAGACCCAGTAGTTATATAGATCAATTCAGAGAGAAACAAACAAAGAGATAATTATCAGGTCTTTAATAACAAAACAAAGGAATCCATGGAACTAAATCAGAAAGTTGGAGAGTGGGAGAATGAGAGTGATTAAAATAAAAAGAAATTAAATAAGAAATTAGAAAACATATGCGTCCTCCAAGCCCACTGATTTTGAACGAGAAGCAAGATCAGCAAACAAGCTCTACGACCAAACTTCACTTTTTTGAACGATCTTACCTACGTTCGCATCATCACAGACATTAACAGTGTCCAGTCAAGCTACCCCTTGACTTGTGTAGAAGCACACCGCGCGTGTGCATCATTAAGGTATTGCATGTCTGCATCGCACATTCTTCATTCCAAAAAGACAAGCTAACGCTAAAATTAGAAAGCGCAGAGAGAGAGAGAGAGAGAGAAACCTTATAGGCATGACGAGGCTTGCAACCCATGAGCTACAGCGCATTCAGGAGAACAGAACGAGTGTAGCGAAACGTCGGAGTTGCATTCTCCTCCGCCGTCGCGGCCGCCGCGTCATCCTCAAGCACAACTATGTAAAGAAGCTTCGCCACCCCCTCGGGCACCGCCATTCCTCAAGCGCGTTCCTTCCCATGCAAAGCAAAACAATCCAAACAAACAGTTCAAATACGATCCGAAATCCCCAACTGAAGAAGTACTCAAGAGACAGAATCAAAACACAGAATCAGAAAATCAAGCGCCATCACGGCAATGCAGGTCAAAGTAAACAAAAAATTAATTACAAAAATGAAAACAGACCTGAAGCTGCAGGCAAACCCAGAGACTCCTCCGGTCAGAGGTTGTACGAGTCTGTGCCGGCATCAATTGAAGAGGGAGAGATGAAAAAGGATAGAAGGAGAAAAAAGAGAAGGCGGTTTTCGAGGGGATCCGGCCATTTGCGCTGCTACCTGCTTCCACGCATCATCTCTTACTGTGCTTCGACTAGCCCATGAATGGAGAAGATTCTGTTTGAATGACGATTTTGGGTCTGGATTCTGGGGAATTACCGGAAACTCTTCCTGGTGAATCTGGTAATTTGAGAAGAAAATGAGGGTGAGTTCTGGAATACAAAGGATGATGAGGGCCTTAGTCTTGTAAACACTCGAGCATCAATATTATTATGAATGGGTCAGAAGTGGCTGTGGTGACTTGCGAGTTTTCTTTTGCCCTTTCAGAATGGTGAGATTTTTTAGGTAAGACAAAATAATTTATTTAAACTAATCAAATTCTCTCTATATGTGTATAAAATTATTTATAAATGAAAAAATTATTGTATTTTTAATTGATAGAAATAATTTTATTCAAAATTAAAAATATAGAAGGTATTTCAAAAAATTGAAAGTAAAAATCAGAAAGAACAAGCAAATAAAGATAAACTAAAAAAAGGTAGAAATAAAGGGGAGAAGATTAAATTAAGGATAAATATATAATTTTATATTATATAACTAAAACGGTGTAAGTGTGTCATTTTACATAGTGAACTAAAATGAGATCAAACACATAATAATATAATATAGATAAATAGAATATTGTAAATTAAATTACATGTTAAAAATTGCAAAGTTTATTTAAAAAGATATTTTGACATCTAAGCAAATTTTAAAAAGAAATAAAAATATGAAAGTGGGTAAAGAAAAAGTTAAAAAATATATAAAATAAAATAATATATATTAGATAGTTCTAAATAAAAGAAAATTTGAAACAACTTATCATAAATTTGATATATTCTTTTAATTGGGGAATCATAACTATGCATTTAGAACTAGAAAATTAGTAAAATAATTTTAAAAGAAAAATATTCTCAAAACATGGATGGAAAAAGCAACAACAAATAAATAATAGATCATTCAATATGTAAAAAGGCGGTTGCACAATTAAAGATGTAATCAATCAATTAATTTAATTCACAACATTAAAACTAACTGAATATAAAATGTATTAAATGTCATTAATTTAATAATTTTTAAAATTAGTGTATTATTTATATTGGTAATTAATCACTCTTAATATCGTAATTTAGCAAGCTATCTATGGAAAATTTAGAAAGATTTCTTTAATCACTTATCTTATTTTTAGGAAATAATTGTGAAAAAAATTAAATTCTTAAAAGGTTTTATTTTTTTAAAAGCAATGAATCATTTAAAATAAAATTAAAATTATGGGAATTGAGAATTTTGATTTAAATTGATCAATTTGGCCTAGCCACTCCCTTCTAATAATATTCCACATGTGTGTATAAACAAATTCACTCTTAAATTTTATAAGACAAATTAATGACTTCAACTAAGAGATGCACATTTCATTTTTATTCTTTTCTTAGGATGAATCTCAATTAATTCAATGCTGCTGTGCCTATTGGCCATCCATGCTGCATTGAATTCAAATACATTGAGGAATTTTATGTTTATTGCATGCAAACTGATATTGTCAACATTGTAATAATCTAAGGCTAATTTGACCAAGTAATAAAATTAAAAATTCTGTCAGATCATGATTTACTTTAATTTGTGTTCACAGTCTCCAAAAAAATGTGTCAAATTTTATTCTTGTAGATCACCTCTATTTACACTGAATATTTATCTCCTGGCATTTATAAATAGATAAATAAATAAATAAATAATCAATTATGACTTGTATTCAATCATTTGAAATTCAAACCAGATTTGTTTTGTGGTTCGATCATACCACAAAATTAGTCCCCTCTCAAGAATCGGTGTGAATGGGTTAAATTTTGGGTAAAAATCAATGTTGAGTGGTTTATTGATAAAAAAAAGTTAAAGAATAAATTTTAACCAATTTTTAATAAAATTTAAGCAAAATAATTTTTTTAAGTTTTCCTGATTTCTAATATTTTTATCTCCTAAATATTTCATTTGTATGTATAATTTTACTTTTTATTTTGACTTTTATTTATCTAATTATTCTTATCTATATATTATTGAGTCATTGAAAATTCGAATATTGTGTCTTAAAATATTACATTTTCATATTAATTGATTTGTTTTTATTTTACAAAACTATGTTTAATATTTATATTTATATCTTTTCATTGAATTTAATTAAGTTTCCTTTATTTTTGTACGATATGAATTATTGAAATTTTAATATTATATCTAAAACTTCGCATTAGGTATATTAATAAATTGAATTCTATTTATTTGATAAAATTAATTTTATATTATTATTTATGTGTACATACATAATATTTCATATAATTTAAAATAATTGAATTTTTGGGAAGCGGCTAAATTTGTCAAACTAGTAATCAAATTAATATTTGATTTTAAAAACGGTGCTTGTGTTATGGATGAACTTTTAACATGTGTTGCCCCAAAAAAGTTAATAAGCAACAAATTTAGAGTGAAAGAATATTATTATATTTTTCGTTGCTTTTTAATAATTTTTTTGGCTTTAAAAAATTGGACCAACTAGAAAATACTATAAATACCGAATTTTCAAAATAGGATGAGTTCTCCACCGTTCGCAGGTGAATGGAGATTCCTTACACAAATTTATATTAAATAGGACATTTATATCTTTGTGTAAGGAACATAGTTTGCTACCCGCGGTAATAAAAGAGTTGATATTACCACAAACAATATTATGGCTTTGTTTCTTCTCAAATTTAGGTGTGTATTTTCAAGAGTTTTTTTTCAAAAATTATGTAAAGGTAAAAATATATATATAATTTAAAAAGTATAATAATTGAATATATATTTTTGGATTCAAAATTTGTAAACAAACATATCTTATATTTTTGGCTTGATTTCTTTGCACAAATACACACACATATGTATACACACATGTGTGCTTCTATACTGTATTATTAAGTAAGAAAGATATTTGATTGCACAAAATAAATTTATTCAACTACCTTTATTTTAATTTTGTACTATACAATTGGTCCTAATATAAATTCTTTTGTTTTCTATATCTTTATTCTTCTCTTTTCTTTTAACTTATTATTTTTATTTGCATTTTCTTACAAATTTTCTCTTTTTCAATTTTTTGATCTTTTTTATGTTCTTATTTTATATATTCATTATATTTAAGTTTAAATAATTTTAATTTTATTTATTTTTTAAAATATAAAAATTTTATATAAATAAATTGCCACATGCATAAAGTGTTCAACTTTTATTATTATATGTAGATTCATTATAATAAATAATGAAGCAATAAGTTTTTGAAAATGAAGATGTTTTTCAACCCATATAATGGCATTGTGGCATCGTTATACTACATATTTTTGTATACCCAATATACCCTTTTAAAAAAACATGAATAGTGATAGCAATTATTTTTTAAAACAAAGGTGATAGCAAATTAGCAATCACCAAGAAGGGAAAAAAATAATTTTTAGATTTATTTATCTGAAATTTCTGCGTGGATTGTTTGTATGTATGGAGGATGGTGATCATCTTAAAAATTAGTGTTGAAATTTACTAAAAAATTGTTCGTGATCCAAATGTTAAAGCAAAACACAACAATTTTTTATATAGGGCAAGAAATTAAAATTTTAAACATGTGCAGTGGGTTTTTTTTTCTTTTTGTTGGTTATTTAAATGTAGGAAAATATGCACACGTTCTTCCCAAATGTCAAGCCCAAAACTTCCGTAGCCATAGAACCAGATTCCCTAAACGGGACTAGCTAGAAGGAAAAAATAAAATAAATATATTTTGAATAAATATGTAAAATACAAAATCTTACCATTAAAGTGAAGAAAATTAATTTAGAATGTTGTATAAATTTCAAAATTTTATTTATTCAAACATTTCAAGAAGTGAATTGTAAAATAAGATTATCTAATTTCTTATTAGGTATTACATATTAAAAATTTTCAAACTGAATTAACTAATAGGGAAGGGCACTCTCCAGGATAAATTTAATTTTTTTTAGCATACATATAAAATTTGAGAACCTAGCCATTTGAATCCAATGCCCCTAGCCTCCACCTCCATTTATAAAAAATATATATTTTTTATAAAATATTTTAAGAGTGCATTTGAATTTTTGAATTTTAAAAAATAGATTTTCAAATCTTTGGAGGGAAATATTTGAATTTAAAGAAAATATTTCAAAAAAAAAGATTTCCAATCACTTTAATTAAAAAGAATTTCAAATCCGCATTAACTACTAAATATATAATTCAAAAAAAAGAACTTAACAATTTGAAATATATTATAAAATGAAATCATCTAACAAGTATTATGGATATTAAATTCATCACATCAAATCTATCAATCCAATTGTATTATAATTTTTTAAATTTTTACATACATAACTACTCAATAAAGTAATGGAACTTAAACTTTTAACCTGTCATTCGAAAAGTTGAGGTTAAGACCATTGCTCCACACACCCGCACCCTACACCCTAAAAATTTAACCTAACCAGCATTCACATATTAAATTAACTCTATGAAAAGAAATTATTATTGTAAGGGCACTTTATTCCATCCCAATATTTAATGAACATCAAAATCTTTGTACGATACGAAATCTATCTATTCCATCAAATTTCCTTTAATTAAACATTGTCAAATATGCACAAAGCACTCTTTCCTACAAAATGAATGTTGAAGGAATGCTTGGGGGGCCAATCTAAATTGCCAAAGTTCTCACACACTTTCCTAAAGTTGATGGAAAAATGCCTACTCCTTCCATAATTGAAAAATCGTTTTTTAATCAACATACAAAGTAGAATATCTCAATTTTCTAAAAAACAGTTTTAACCATTTTGGCGTTTATAGCAAGAAAACAAGTCGTGTGTGTTTCTAATATCCAGAAGATGATATATTTGTAATGCACAAAAGTCGAAATTATGCGTAATAATTAATCTTTGTAGGAGTTAGTTTACTATATTGATAATGTCTTTACACACAACATTTCATATTTGCACCATACCCCCTTGAATATTGATCCAAAACTATGAAAATATTTTATATCAAACCTCTAAGACTCCATTTGGATTGAAGAATTTACATTAGTGGTTTTAAAAAAAAAAAAGACAAGAAAAAATTTCAAATAACTCTAAATAAAAAAATTATAAATTCGATCAAGAACACTACAAATATAATTTAAAAGGAAAACTAAAGAATGCAAAATGCATTGAAAAATAATTATTCAAACAAATATGATAAAATTTATTATTATGCTTTTGAAATACATTTCTTAAAATACTTCAATTCAAATGCATCCTAAAATTGCCCCATGACTCATTTAACAATTCATATACTAAAATGTTTTGTAGTTTGAATTATTTCAGAATATTGAACTTTATTTGTGGAGCTCTAAGCCTACTGTTGTTTTAACGTCTTGATTTTATATTTATGCACAAAGTTTGTCCAAACTTCGTATAGCCATTAGAGTTCTACTTTCACATTTGAATATCTTGCGGAACGAATTCGAGGTATAAATAATAAGTGTTCGAAATTTTATAGTTTGATTGAAATTACGTCCTCATGTGATCCCATAACAAGAAACTAAGAAGAGCTTAATTTTAGTTGCAGAAAATCAATTATTAAAAATACCCTTAAATTTTTATATATTTTCTTTTTATTCTACTTTTTGAAATTTTATTCGTTTCTCTGTCCTCTTTCAATCTTCATTTATGTTATTTTCGTAGAAAATTTATCTCATTTTATGAATAATATAAAAATTTATATATATATATTTAAAAAAATATTATTACTTGATTTATATGAGATGAAATAAAGCAAGTAGATACAACAAACCCAGGAAATAAATGGCCATATGAACTTGAGGGGAGGGGGGGAATATTTTCCATCAACAAAAAATAAAAATAAAAATAAAAACAATAATGGTAACTAACAGTCAATAAAAGGATAAGGAAAGTAGCACCAAATCGAAGGATCAACTGGTTATAAATGCATAGATCAGCCTTATCTGCATGGTGAGTAGGCAACAATCAGCACTGTATACAGAGAAGGATTGTAAATGTAAGAAATCATTTGATAAGCACACAAAAACCCTAATCTGTCCCCTTCTCTCTTCTGCCTCTTCCCTCCTTGTCTTCTTCTCCTCTTACTCCTCTCGTGATTTCACCGTTCTACTCTATTTCCTGTTCTTGTTCTTTCTTGATTTTCTGTTAACATCGTCACCCAATCCTCACGAAGGATGTTATCTGAAGAAGGGATCACGAACTTGACTATTTTTGGGACCAAATTTTTTATTTCAATGCATCTCAATAAAATTTTTATACAAATGATTTATCTATATATCATTGCACTTGTTATAATAAAATTAGTGCCCACATATACAAACATTTGCTCGTCGAAGTGAAAGGGGGCTCAATGCAGATCTCATCACAAGGGATTATTGGAAACCTTTCCAATTAATTGATAGATCACTTTCGAAGAGGCAAGGAACACCAAGTTTGAAGGTGATCAACGACTAGGAAGGAGCAATTTAGGGTTTGGGTTAGACAAAGGAAAATCAGAGGCAGAGAAGAGAGTCTGTGGGTCTGATCCTAAATTCCTATTTTGCCCTCCGTCAGACAAATCAACAGAACCACTCTTGGACATCGAAATTTACTAAATTAACCTGGTTCCAGAGGCTTCTCGTAGAAGCTACAATCAAATGAGAAGACTTTTTATTATTGGGCCATTTTTATTTTTAGTAATTCGGGTCACAGCCACTTATTAGGCTAACAATTAAAACTCTTCTGGGCTCCAACATTACATCTTTGCCACTGGACTCTCTTTTTCGTAACTAAAATAGCTTTATTTATCTATTTCCTTTTTCACTTTGTCAATTTTCATATGTTTCGCTTTCTTCTTTTAATTTTCATCTGCCACGTCTCTTTTGCATTCAGTATCCTCTTACGATTATAATATCTTCTATTTTTCTATTTTCTCAAATTTTCTTCTCTCACTTATTTTACAAATGATATAAATGTTATATTAAATATATTATTTATTCAAGTGTGTGATTAAATGTCTTTTTCTAGTCTAAGGTAATATATTGAAAACAAAAAAAAATTATGCCTCTGTTTATTATATAATAGCACTTCTTTTCCACTTAGAATATTAAGATATTGCGTATCAAACTGCTAATGTTTGGGTATCAAATAGGTTGGTTTTTCGACCCAAAACCCGATGCATCATTTGAACCAGTTGAACTGGTCAAAAATTAGATTAAATTAGTTAAAAATTAATTTTTAGTATTTTTTATTGATAAAAATTCAAAAAAATAAATAAAATATTTTCCATATTTCTTATGATTTTAGTTTGACCTCCTTAAGAATCTATTGGTATTTATAATTATCAGTATTTATGTTTTGACTTGTATTTATTTTATTATTTTTATCTACACATTTTTCTAATTGAGTTCTTGACAATTGAAAGAATGCATCTGGAAATTAAAATTTTTCTGTTACTTGTGTTGTTTTTATTTTTCAAAACTCACTTTTAAATATTTATATTTTCCTTTGAATTTAATGAAGTGTCTTTTATATTTTTATAATATTATTTATTCTTGTTGAATTATTAAATTTTTAATATTATATTTAAAACTTATCTTTCAATATATTAATTGAGGGATTTAAATATATTTTATAACAGTACTTTAATTGTATTATACATAATATAATATATCATTTAAAATAATTAATTTTTTTGAAAACATCTGAACCATCAACAAGTGACTTAGCGAGCCCTTAGTTTTTAACTTCAATGTACGTGTTTAAGAGCATTGGTTGCGAAAGAAACCACAGGTACTCTAATCATTTAACGAGGACCGAAAATCATTGTCCCATCCACTGGATAAACTTTCCATCTTTGACAATCGATAGAAACATCAACACTATTTAAGAATGTGGGAAGCCATCATAAAAACTGTTTTTACTCACATAATATATTTACAAAAATATCCCTTTGCATAACGCACAAATTTTGCACTCACAAAGGTTAATAAGTAATTTACCCATCCTTTCTCCACTCAAGCCCATTGACTGTCTATGAAAGAAACGAATGGTTTTTCTCATTCGCAAATCGCCTCTCCTCTGAATCTTCACCTCAATTTTACAAATTCTCCAACTCAATTTCACAGACTCTTGGGGAAGGGGACTGCATGAAGGTAATACAGTACCAATTGTGTTTTAATTCTGGAGTTTGAACAATAGTGCAAAAGGAGGGACGAAAAGTTAAGGTAAATGATTCTGTCAGTGAATTTAGTTCTCATTTCTAAAATTATTGATCTGATTTCTGCAATATAATATTGGGTTTTTGTGAACAGTGCCTTTTTTACTTCATTTTGGATGATTTTAAGTGCTACTTCCAATTGTGCATTATCTTACTTGGCTGTGAATTTCATTTCCTCTTTGCATTTCTTCCCCTTTGAACCATTGATCTTGCCGGGGCCCAATTTCAGATCCACCTTTTCTTTTAACAATTTCCGTGGTTCTTTTAGGCCCAGGTTCGTGGGTTTCTATTTATGAGATATATATATATATTCCTTGAGCTATGGAGTGCTTATATCCATTCATACATAGATGTATATATTTATATATCTTTGTGTGTGCGTTTCGAGATAGCGTAAAAAATTTGATTGTGCTTGATTTTATGGTATAGTGTTGGTTGCAGTTTCCTGCTGGTAGTTTGTAATTTCAGAAGTCAGAGATATTTAGTTTGTAATGTAACTGTGTTATGTTGCTTTCATTAATTCCTATATTGTGCTATAAATAGTATAAAAGTAAGAACGAAATTCTTTTGTACAGCTTGCCAATACATACAATTCCGACAAGGTGTCTATATTTGTTGCTAACTTACTTCTACATGCTCTATATGTACTGCATTCAACATTTTTAATTATTTGTTTAGATGTATTTTTGTGTGTGATAATTTCAATTTAAACTCTTATAGCGGTAGAATACTAGAAATTCATAAGCGCCCTTATGAGGTTTAGTCCTACGTTTGGATTCTTTGAATGGATATTTTTTGGTTCACATAAAATCATGTCTGAAAGAATTTAATTTTCGTGTCACCATTGTGGTTCATAGAATTATGCCACTTTACTGATTTTGTAGAGTTATTTAGTTGTTTCTTCTGATTCTTTCAAGTGTTTTTGGTATTGAATTTCTTGACTTTGACAAAAGACAGCAAGAAAAGAGTGGCTATTCTTTGTTCAAAAGTTAGAGCATCAGACACTTCAATCACTTCAATTTCTTTTAGCATGGATTCATTCTCGCACTCAAATTGGAGTATTGAAAGTTCAAGAACTAAAAAAGAGGTATCAAAGACATCGAATTAGAGTGTGTATGCATGTTTAAATTTCTCTTTTGCATACAGGTATCAACTGTGCATCGATTGAAGGCTAAGAAAATTCTTACAACATAGTGCATATATTCTAATGGACCGAATGGCAAATGTTTTGGGAAAAGAAATCAGAACAAGAGTACTTACTCACTAAGGCTATGTTTGGAAGCTCCTTTCAATCCCACACGACCTAATAAATTTTATATTACTAAATATATTAATTAACAAAATTTCATTCAAATTCAGGTACAAAACTTCTCTCTCTTACATATATATATATATAAAATTAATTAATTATTTTTCAATTATTATATATATTCACAATCAAATCATCACTTATATTATTACGTACACACACGCTCATATTTATACATATTCATATTATATAAATTAATCATTATTCCTACATACCATCACATATATCATCCAATTATTATTATATATTTAATATATTTATAAATAAAAAAATCAAATAAATAATATTATTCATCCTATCAATTCTTGCATCCAAAAACAACATTTATCTCGATACAACTCTTACTAAATATCATTCATCACCAAAACACCCCTTCCAAACACAACATATGGGCAGAAAATTTCATGTTTCAAGATTTATTTCGTGAAGAAAAAATTAGACATAAAGTAGCTTCGGTAGAGACAAGGAAGTAACCATAGAGCTTCAGGTAATCAGATCAGACAGCATCCATCTATGCTCGAAACCTGCGGATAAGGCAGGCTTTGAGAAGGGGTAATCTATGAAGAACTAAAGCCAAATTAAAATGCAAATAAATGAAGTGGATGATAAGCATCTAATTACTACATCATCAACTGTAATCATCAGGTAATTCCACGTGTTCGTGTTGAGCAGCCTCCCACCTCTTCTTCTTCTTGGTCCGAAAAGTGGGACAATCTGGAAAATCATGCAAGCGTTTAGATACGCTGGTTTAGTTCATCTGACTGAAATGGATTTGGAGCTTCAGTCGCAAAAGGGCCTCATCTTCGCATAGAAAGTTCTCTCTAGAAATTACAAAATATTACTGTCCTTGCATGTCCATTGGATCTTCATTTTGTTTCTTTCCTACAACATCTGTGCTGTCTGCTAGAATCTTTGTTGATAATATTATAACATTAAAGGATGTTGATTTGGGAAGTAGACAACTTGACATTACCTCCTTGAGGATATATTGAGTTGTAATGGACCTCCGCCCAAAAGCTCAAAGAAATAACTGCAGAAGAAATTAAACAAGTTTGTTCAACATAACTGGTAGCGTTGAATAGTAATTAAGTGTGGATTAATATAATTTTCCTCAAGTCACATAGACAAATTGCTGTGAGAATTTTATGCACTAAAAACCCAAACAAAGATAGGATTTTTAAATGGAGGCTGTTTGTCTACTAGAAAAATCACATAATCAACCAACTGACTTGCAGAATGTTTGGGTGAGCTTATAAGTTTCTCAAAACATTTTATAAGATATCTGAAAACTTATCAACTATTAAAATGTGTTTGGTTTTTTTTTTTTTGCCAAAGAACCTATAAGCTCTAAAATAAAATATTTGAAACTCAAAACTTGCTTAAAAATAAGTTAGTTATTCCTAACTTATTTTGGAACACCTCATAAGTTATTTCATTTTATATATAAAAAAATGACATGAATATTCTTAATTATATTGTATTATTGATATTTAATTCATTTTATCATTATTACAATAAAAAAATTATAATCATGTATAATTATAAATCTTATATAATTATTTTTATTTAAATATTTTTAAACTTATTTTTAAAATAAAATTTATGAGTTTATAAGCTTTAAAAACATAAGCTATGTGATATTATGAACTCTTAAAAATAAGCTTAGCTAAGCATCCTCTATATGCAGGTTTGCAAGGCCTTGGGGAAAACAAACCCCTACACATATACATGTTAAAAGGGATAACTCAATACTGAGGAAAAAGCACTAATGTACCTCGTTCGGACTTTTGAATGCTTGGCACAATTTCAATGTAGCAAGTGTCCTTAAATGATGTTATGACAAATATTTTTACACCATACTGAAATAAGTCAAAAACGAGCGTCAGTCTGCAAGAAATCGCTTGCTTAAAGAAGAATGGGACAACATCATTCGAATTGCGAAATCATTTACCAAATGATGAATCCCAAACATACGAACTTATAAACTGCAGCTACAATCCTTATGCTAAATTTTTTATTTTACCATTTCTAATATTATAGATCTTTTGTTCACAGTAATAGGAAAGTGAACAGAAGGAGAGGTTTGTCCAGTAGGTCTCAAATGTCAACCTCTAATTTGACTGGTTGCATTACCATCTTAGTGGTAAACGGGCATAGCTCAAAGCAAAATGAGCCCAATGATTGTCAAATGTCATTCTTTGAAAACACAAAACTATCATAGAGCACCACCAATCCATTTACTGTCATTTTTAAATTAGAAACTTTTAAGTTTCAAGCAAATTAGCACAAAAAAAGGTTATAGCTAAAGAATACAGAAATCCAATCTTTCAGACAACCATATGACTAATCCAAACTCCAAATTCTACTCCAACAAACTCAAAGAACCTTCAAGCAGTAAAACCAAACCTGAGTTAATATAAACTTATCAATGCCATATTTGTTACGGAAATGGCAGAGTGCTCGATCAATGGGATTAGAAAAATAAATTCATTGCTTGACTGTTAGAAACTTGAGCAGACAATTTAAAGTGCACACTTTTAGTTTCAAATGTAGACAGAGAGAGAATAGCATAAGGTTATCAGAAAGCACAAACTTCACAATAATTTAGGAATTAATAGTACAAAAATTAGCCTGTTTTTGCTTAAAATAGATAATAATGAAGGCAATATGACTATAATAAGGTAGAACAGATGCAAGAAAAACGTACTGAATCAGCAGCTGCTTGTAAAGTGACATGATCTCCCCACTCTCCACTCCTAATGTCCACGAGTATAATGTTTAGAAGTCAGTCAAATAGGCATAGAAATGAATCATCAAATGATGAAGTGCAGAGTTATACTTTGACATCTTTGTCAGATAGTGCTCATAAGCCATGGGTACATAACCCTCGTATATCTCCGGGCAAGACCTAAGCTGGAACTCCAAGTTGTTATAGCAGAATAAATGTAAATTCAAACAAAACCAAGCTGAAGTTTTAAGCAAGGGCAGATGTTTACACAAGAATATTACCAACCTGATTTACAACTTGCTGTCTGACAAATTTGTGATGCTCAGGAGTACGATAAAATTGGTCTGACAGAGCTCGAAACTGAAAATAATAAAAACAGAAAGATAGTGCTGAGTTATTCGTGTGTGTTTGTACCTTACTGACGCTATATAAATAGAATAATGATCAAAATGAAATGCCTAGTGCAAATGGCATTGTAAGCTTCCCAACATATTTTTACATATCGGTCAAAATGAATAAATATACAGATACAAAAGAACTCATTTTACATGTCTATTTGCTTTTGGAAGACACGAAAAGGTCATCCACGGTATCAAATCCATATGCCATATGACACACAAGATTATAAATCACAATTCAGAAAACATGCAAAAATACTTATAATCTGTAGTATTTCTTTCCAATTCAGAGGATTTCAAGTCACAATATTGATTTGAAAATTGCTTTAAAATTTGTATAAGGATTTGATCATTATAAAAACTGAAACAAACAAGGGTTTTAAATTTTCCATCTGAAATTTGAAATATGTAAGCCTAAGCTTGTTGATCCAAATGAACTACAAAGGAATCCGCTCTTGCATCAAGGAATATATTCTTGAAATCTCCAAAGTCATGTCTGTGAGTTCATATAACCCCGATTCACTACATCTGTATGGACTCTGTGCCTTCATCCCATTGAAAATATTTTGCTAAAACCCTCCTTTATGTAGAAGTCCTTCCGGTCACAATAATGACGATAACAAAATGTGACAGAGTGCTAGAAAGAGAACGCTGAAAGTGAATAAATACAACAAACTGACCTGGCAGTTACCATCACCTTGAACCTTGAATTCCACAAGCTCATACACCTGTAATCTACATAAAGATAACATTACCTAAGTTGTTTGTAAAAAAAAAAGTCTAAAGCTTGTGCCTAGTCCATGATTAATATTTTCAATTATTTGTGATAACTCATTATCATTTTTTAATAGCACCTTATTAACAAACAAGTTATTGCAAAGGCATCCTGTATACGGGGGTTCTGAAAAATGTCAGTGTTTGGTCAAGTTATCTAAAGAGTGCAGAAGTTTATATGAGTCTGCTTTAATAAACAGTATATTGATAAGTTCTGGGCCATCTTCTGGGAAAACCAAGAAAAGAGATTAGCATTTAAAAAAGCATCATCTACCCAAAAACCGAAATTGAGAACATTATTTGACCAAATTTGGTGGAATGTGCCACCAAACCAAAGAGAAACACAGTATGTATGCAAATTGAGCTGGAATCAGTTGACCACTCATCAGAACATACTTAATTCTATAATAGAACTTCATTGAAGAAACGAGTTCTTAATACCTGTCAAGAAGTCTTTGATGATCTAAAGTTGCTTCATCCATGGAGGGTATTTCCCCATTAATTTTTGGGATATGCTGCAAAGATGAGGATTCTATTGAAGAGGAATAATCTGGATCATCTTGTTTTTTGCAGTCAAACAAGCAATGTCATATATGACCACAAATCTAGCATAACACTGAAAAGATGAAATCCCGGTGGATGACTCTAAGAAAATATTGGCACATATTAAAACATATACATCTCAAGTTGGTTTAGAAGTGTGAGTTAATTTCACAAAAATCAACATAAGTCCATTCAACTTATCTCATTTTAATTGTCATTTACAAAATGCATTTTTACTAGTGAATACGTCATCTTTGAGTCTAAATGGTTATGTACTTTCCTTTCATTACCGAATACAACTGAAATTTTCAAATTTAATGCACAAACCACCTGTGAGGCCAACAAAACCAAATCCAAAACAAACGACCATCAATGAGATATTGAGCACAAGGAAGAATTTAACAAGTCACCCTTTTACCTCATTGAAGATGAAGAGAAAATATAACCACATCAAACTATCTAACAGACCAATATGTTGGAAAAGAGACCAGAGAAGAAGTTATGAGCAGTAGTCAAATGGTGTGAAGTTAAGACTATGGCGCCAACTACAAACTAAGTAGGTAAACAAAAGAAATAAAACCCATATATTAAAAATGGCATTACGGTACCAAAGAATAGTTACTGTATCCCATTTATGCATATGATTGAAGCCTCTAAAAGATATTGGCTAAATCCCATCACTTAAAAGACCATAAATGAAAGTACAATAAGCATCCGCAAGAATTAATAATTAAAAAAGGGGTTTTCTCGGTTGGGAGTAGAACAGGGATATCATATTGTTGCATTTCTGCCTCTGATAGAAGAAGAGTACTTGAAAGAGCTATACTTACAGGAATGGGAACCATCTGGTTTAATCTTTTTCCCACTTCACCATCCGAAGAGTACTCATCCATTAGTTCAAGTGAGTACAACCACTCCTCGCCACTATATGATTCATCTCCGGGGCCAGAACATGAAGCTGAAATTCCCAAATCAGTTTCTTCTTCAGATTGGTTTTCATTTCCTACAAGTCATAAGGATGTTGACAAAAATTCATTCAAACAAGACACTTTGAAATTAGAGAAAGACATGAGTCTGTTTCGATGTCGGTATAATACCATCAATAACACAACCATAGTTTCCCAATGAGTTAGGAAACCAATCCTGAGAACCAAAAGAAGTCTGTAGGTGTTCCGTCCCTTCTTGAAAAGCCTTCGGTTCCATTACTGAAAGTTGTGAGAATTCTTCCTCAAGACAGTTTACAGAAAGGTCTTGATTTGCATAACTGCAGTCTGCATCATACTGATATCCTTTCATATAATGCCCTGAGTAGCAGTCTGCATTATGTTGGGTGCTGGAACCACAATATCCGTAATTTGAATATGGATCACCATCAAAAAGCTGAAGACCCCAACGAATAACATCAGGATCTTGCTCATATGTAATCATCTTGAAAGACTATATCTTAATCAGAGAACTTCTCACTCCAAAAATACCCTGAATAACTGCAAGAGCAGAAAGTCAAGATTAGTGAGATCTGCAACGGCTAATCTATTGTATGAAAGTAACATAAATTCCTTAAATGTCACACTTTGAGAGAAGTAAGACATTTACTTCTGTTTAGTTTCATTGACCAGAAAACTACCTTGACAACGAATTTGACATTTTTTCAAGTGTCCTTTGGTACGCAACATCGTAAGTGAAAAAGGTCAAGTTGGTCATGAAAATTTCAGTGTCCAAATCATGATGAGCTCAAAGACACGTCACTAAGCACTTACATGGCACTACTTTTTATTATACCCACTCCAAGAATGCACTCAATCTTTTATGAAGGGCCTCTGTTTAACTTAAAAATTGCAGTGAAACGGAAATTTAGATATAAAGAAGAGGCACCCCTGTAGCCATTAATTCCTACCATTATTATGTAGCCATCAATCCCAGCCAGCAATATATTTCCAATGAAGAAGTCAACAAAGGGCATGAAAAGCGATCCACTGGGGAAATTGAGGAAAGGGACAGTCCAGAGACATTTGTATAGCGTCTCCAGATGTATAATACTAGGTGGCTATTAATCAATGATTTTCTATTAAACACACTGTCAGTATCTTCCAAGAAAACCATGAAAACTGAGCGTTTTCCTGTGATACAAGCATCAGCCACCCAGTTAGACCTGGATTCTCAGGGGCTACATCGTTTGAATGATAATAACACTGTGCTAAGACAAACTGCCATACACAATCGATTCCAAAATCCCAGCCAATAAAACCAATTGCAATGGCGACACCTGTAAAACAAAAGGAAAATAAATCTTATAGGAATGTCCCTTCCCTCTAAGTTCAACTGGATCATGTCTACCATAACGAATAGAGGCAATATTCCAGTGCCCTCAATCAATCACCAATTTGATAGTGCACGTATGCTTCATTTCGTAGAAAGTACATTGCATTTGCATCCTAACGATTTGGCAACAGACTAGTCTCAGCGCTGCTCTAGCGAATCACAGAGACCGGGATGATCATCAAAAACTCAAACCAAACTTTTCTCTCACCAGCTATCTATCCTTTGCGAACACAAATTCAGCGTAATTTAGAGAGAGAGAGAGAGAGCAACAACAACCACATGCCTGCGTTCACAGCCCAATTCTACTAGCACAGACCATAAATCTAACTTGAATTGAGGTAAAGAAAACAAGTAAAGTAGCAGCAGCGATCAAGGTCATATAAAGAATTACGCTAAACCATTAACAGACGGAAAAATCTAGCATCGCATTGCCAACAATCCCAAAAATGCATAATAAACCACTCACCTTGATTTTCTCAAACGCCAAATCGATATAAAAATCTTCGCACATACGCTTCTATTCCAGCAAGTTTTTATTTTCTGTACACGCAACAGTTTCGAGTCGCCGCAAGAGGCTTGCGGCGAGGCCAAGCATTGAGAGATGGCAACAAACAATAATGGGATCGAATGAAAAAAAAATGTCGGGAATTTCGGGGGGTGGGGCGTCAGGTCACGAGGTGAAGTACTGTTTACAGGGGGAAAGCGGACAAAGGAGTTGGAATCTCAGTTTGGGTCTCAAGTCCCAGTGTTCTGAGAAGCAGTTGTCAAACTGACGGCGATTCCTTTACCTTTGTCCGTTTTCCCGTTTTCTTGTCTTGTGTTTTTTACTTTTGCAAATTATGCTTTGTACTATTTCTTATTATCGAATTAAATAATATTTAATATATCGTAAAAACTCTGACACAGGGAATAATCTTTTTTGCTTGTGCCCTTAAGACTGAGCAGTGTGGGGATAATATAAATTGCAATGGCTATGTTTTGCTTCTTGTTAGAGTGAGTAGAAAAATTTTGGTAATTTTTAAATGGTATGAAAATTTATCTTTGTATGTAACATTTGAGTAGGTTAAAAATTATTTTTATATACATTTAATACGTAAATATGATTAAATGATGTAATTGTATATAAATTTGTAGATTAATAAAAGATGAATATGAGTATAACAGGCTATGTTTGGAGGTAAATTTACATCCATCAAAATCAATTATTACAGATATATCACACATCAAAATAATTTGTTTTTTTCTCTCTTTTGTCTTTCATACTTTTATATTGTTTCTAATTTTCATGTCAAATTTTCTACCATCAAAATTTACATCCAAACAAATGATTATGAACACACACACACACATATAATAATTTAAAAATTATTAGTTAATTATAAAAAATAATACAGAAAAAATTTTAAATTTGAATTTAAATAAAATTTACATGGTAAAATATTTAATTTGTAAGAGTTTTGAGTAGTAATGAATAGTTGATAATGTGCAAACAAACAAGCCAATTGTTTTGTGCTTAATTTTTGTTAACTCTTGTGATTAAATAAGTCTTGTATGGAAATTATGGTAGAGAAAAAATGACATAAAATTTTAACAATAGTGTAAAAGTAAGATAAAAAGAAATAAAATACTTTGTTGGGTATTATATTTGAAAATGTAAATTTGAATGAGAGTAAAATGGGTTTTAAAAAAAAATACTTTTAAAATTTTTATTAAAAAATGACCCACCTACTAGGGATTTCAAAAAAATATCCTCTTGCTGGAAATTGGGTTTCCAACAATGTCTTACTGGAAACCAATACCTAGCCTGAAACCCATTTCCGACTTCAGTCTTAATTAAAAAAAAAAAAAAACTGAAAACAAGTGCCGGTAACACTTGAACAAAATAAAAAAAAAACACAAAAAGCTTACCATTCAATTTTAAAAAAATAAACACAAAAGTCGGAATCTTGGAACTTGACTTCTTAAAATTAAAAAAAAAGTTTGACCGTTTAGTCAGACTTTAAATTAATAAATAAATAAATATAAAAGCTGAAATCGTAGATTCTGACTTTTACTTTAACAATAACCAAAAAAAAAAAAAAACACACACACACACACACAACTAACCAAACATAGCCAAACCAGAACCAGACCTCTTCTTGTTCACAAAATTTTTTATAGTACAAAAAATTTCTTTCCTATTTATCTTGTGAGTTGTTTGTTTTTGTATTTTCTCTAGCTCTCTCTCTCTCTCTTTTTCAAATTTTATTGATATTTCCTTATTTGATTATTTGAAATTTTTTGGAAACTTTATAGTATTAAATAATTTTATTGTTATTATTTGAAATATAATAATTTTATGATTTTAATATAATGCGTAGGATTTGTCATGCATTGTAATATTAATTTTATTAGCAATTGAGAATGAAATTGGAGGGTGATTCGATCATAACATCTATGAAAATGTACCTAGTTTAATAATAACATATTCGTTAAAAATAAGCACAATATATAAAGAGCTATGCATAATTAACATTAGATCACAAGCATTTTTTATCTTCATCAGATATGTAATAATGTGACTTGTATTTTGGATAGCTGACCATATTTAAAATTTCACGGCTTGATAATTTATGACATCGAGTAAATGCAACATCTTTAAGTCGAAGCATTTCATATCTAGAGCGGCATACTAGTATCCAATTGCTTTCTTACCTTATTTGTTAGACAGTATTTTCATATGTTTCTATTGAATTTCTAGGTATAGACAACAACTGTCACTTGGAAACCTTCACGGCTAGAGCTCGAAGATTGAGGACCAATGCCTCACACTTCTCTACTCTGCATCATTTCTTTCCTTATACCATAATAGTATTTAACTGAGTTGTCATCAATAATCATCATTTCTTTTGTAATAAGCCACACCACTTATAGCCTGGAATTTGAATAATCTCACAACTAATGGACAAAATACAATGACTTTTAAGTAAGGATGAATATCATTCTATATAAAAACTAAACTTAAAATAAAATTAATATTTATAGTTATATTTAAGATGATTGGTACAACACAAATAAAATATACAACAATATATAGAGGATAAAGGCACTAATTTGATTGCATGGAGCAGTGTAATGGAGTTGTATATAAAAGTGTGAAAGTATGACATGCTGCAAAAATACAGATACCTCACAGTCGAATATGATAAGACAATAAAAGTTAAAGAGTGATCTATTAATGAGATAAATCAATTCAATAATTGGGCGTGTCAGCAAAGAATCAAGCAGTCTCAATCTATCGACGTCAATAAAGTTGTAATAAGAGAGGCACGCTATAAAGAGATATTGAGATTGATGAGATAAAACAATGTATAGAACTACGGTATATTATTCAATACATTGAATAAGGTCACATGTCTCACAATCTGATGTAACAAGATATTAAAAGTTGAAGACTCATCTATTGATGTGATTAATTTAGTGGTAGGGCTCGTGAGTCAAAAATGAAGCAGTCGTCTTAACCTATTGGAAATAAAGCTGTAATAAGAAGACATTAAAAGCTGAGTACTCATCTATTGATGGAAGAAATCAATTCAATGATAGGGTTGGTCAATCAATAAAGCACTTGTGCCTAATCTAATTAAAGTTTTCTCATTCTAATCTGCAATAAAGCAGGTTGGTTTGATGGGACAACACTGGTAATGATGAACAGTTGATGTGATCATGCATTGGAGGTAAGTTTAGGGTTTTTGTTATAAATACATGTGTCGTCATTAGCAAAAAATTTTCAATGGAACCTCTCTAAGCATCCAAAATACACTACACTAGTGAGGATATCTTCCAAGCAATAGGGAGATTATGGCTTCTTAATAACCATTTCTAATTCAATTTAGATTCAAATAAAAGATACCCACCTACTTACCTAACTACAATGGAGTTGAAATGGCAATATCAATTGTAAGAGCAGCATGGAATTCTAGTAGAAATTTAAGAAAGTGGAATTCATTGTTTCCATCAGAAGGCGGCGACTATGTCATAAGAAATATCTGAAGAAAAGACATTAGCTTTGAATCTGATATAAGAGGAGAACAACAGAATGTTCATGCATCTACAGTACACCGATTTCCAAAACAGGCCTCACGAATGTGCAAGTCATGAGGAGGAAGAAGAAGCATGAGTTAATTAGACATTGAGTATGCGTCTAATGTATACACTTAACGTTGAGATATCAAATGATGGGTAGTGATATATTTCGACATACTAGTTGTATAGGTGTTGTGCATGCAGTTGTTTATTTTGTTAACGAAGTTGAAATAAGTCCAAGAACTTCTATCACTGCAGGTAATTTATTAACATCCTCATCCTAATTCTTATCTACCACATTAAGATTACTTCGACTCCCTTGGTTCAATGTCAAAGCCTCAAACTCCACAAACAACTTCATAAAGTATAATACCTTAACGGGGTTTAAATAAAACTTCAAGTGATCTTCATTGTCAAGCTTTATTAAAACTATTTTCTGAGACCCATCTGTGTGACTAAACACAAACACTAATAAGTATATACTATCAGCCTGTATTGATAACAATCAATACCAATTAGTTGATACACCTTTGCAAACAACTACAATAGACTCAAGTTTCAATTGATAATATCAAATGCTCATGATTATCGATCATATCTATAGGAATTCTCATCCTACAAAATCTGACCGCCCTAACATAGGAGGAGCTATACGTAGTCTCCCTCAATCGACATATTTTTACAAAAAATTATCAAGTCAAGTTAAATAATAGACCAAAAAAATTATAATTTGAAATAGTATAATTATGAGTTCAACATATGACAAAAAAAGATAAAAATTTAGCATGCAAATAATAGGTCCTCGACAGGCAGGTTGTTGGTTTTCATAATGCAACATCATAAGCAACAACATATGACACATCTAAATATGGTAGCATTAGCAAAGATGAACAAATGAGTTATAAGGAGTTGTTGACACCGATCAGATGTTTGTTCAAAAATTAACAATCATTCAAAACAACAAGAAGACATTGAAACAAAAAGTGAAAGTGATGAAAAAAAGAAAAGGAAGAAGTATCATACCTTTATTTAAATTTACAAGATGAACTTCATAAGTTAGACATATCTTATTAATTAATGTTAACTAGGGCTGAATAATTGGAGGCTACCCTGAAAAGATTGAATGATGACAAGATAAAGCTCAAAGAAGTTCTCACTATGGATAAACCATTAGTAAATTATTATGGAATTAGATACACAAATTAAGCTAGATGAGCAAGTCAAGATATCTAAAAGTAGAGTTTGTTAAAAAACCATCACCTGTTGATTAGCATGTTGCCACATTAAAGCAAATTGTAAGCAAAAGACTAGTTGTAGCAACATGCATAACATCTTTGAATAACAGACTTATTGCCATATCAATGGACATAAGATATGTACTTATTTCATGTTGTTGAGGCAAATGGTGGAGAAAAGGGTATATTAATATTGGAAGCAAGAATAGTGACAAATTGAGAAAGGAAGCTAGAGATGGAAGATTTCCCACAAAAAAAAAATATATATATATATATATATGAGTTAAAAAATTTGATATCTTCTATTTTTTACTAATTAATTAAATGTTATTTGCATAACTATGAAAACTATTCCAAATGATATGCATGTTGATTAAAGAAATTATGTTGTTGGTAAGGGCATGTTAAAAATAAATAGAATGCCCAAACTTCAAAATGTACCAGGTAATTAAAATTCTACTATAGAACAAAAGATTGTACTAGATGTAGAGACACAAAAAACAACATCAACAGATACAAGTACGCATTTTATTGGTTTTCATGAACCCTCATCTAAAATCATAAGAAACCATCCTATAGAAGTCATTGTTGGTGATATCAATGTAGAATGCACATGACATAAGTGCCCTCGCGGTTGGTGGAAAGAAATGATATTGGTATTATCACCAAACCTTCAAATCTGCAAGAGTTGAAAATGTACAATGTAAGATAATTATTAGTTAATTTTTGCTGCATAGGTATAATAATAGTTTCAAAATATATTAAAAATATAAAAATGAGGTGGAGGGAAAAAAATGAAAAATGTTGTTGTTGTTTGTTGAGTTGAGATGACGAGAAGATAATAAGTTGAGAATTTTTGTTGGTTGCTTTTTTGTAGATAATGATGTTGGAATTGATATTGAAACTATTTTATACCTTATCAATTGTATTTTTTTTTATTTAGGGAAAGTAATTAATGTAGCCCTAGGAAGAGTTTAGCAAATTTTTAACATGAGACCAAGGATATTAAATTATGTTATCACTTCATTGGTGATCTATTTGTTACGAAAACTATTGTTATATATAGCAGATAAACATTGGGTTGATATCTTCGCCAAAGTTCTAGAAAGTTCCAGGCAATATAAGGTTTGAAACTTTTATAGATTTTTGGAATTCTCTCTTCATATTATGTTACGATTTTGGATTACTTGTGATTTACTTAAATTGAATTCTTGTTGCGAATAATGCACAGGGTGACACATTTTTGAGACAAAGTATTTTATAATTATTGACATTTTGTGGCCTAAAGGGTGAGAATTTTAGCATAGTCTAATTTTCTTCTTTAGAGTGAGTATGAGTTGGTTTCCACATTTTGTTGATTGCCTAGACATGTTATAAGCCATGTTACAATATTAGCTCCAATTGAGTAATTTGATATTTGATTGTTGAGAATGTTGTGGCCTTTAATACATATATCTAGATGATCTTTTGCATCTTAGTTTTATTGGAATTATGTTGCAATTTATGGTATTTGATGATGATGATGATGATGATTTTTTGTTGATTAAAGTTGTCCGCATAATGCTAAGGGAGAAATTGTTAGCGGAAAAATGGTATGTTAGCCATTATTCACAATACTTTAAAGTGATTTATGTTGAAGGTGACTTGAACTTGGATGTTGTTGTGACTATAAGCAAACAAAAACCTTCCACATTTAAGTTCTCAAATTTGGTAGGTGGTGAGACTATGAGATGTGATAGTAGATGCAATCTCATAACCTAACTAAATTGAGCAAGCAACACTATGATCAACAATTTTACCTATACTCATTCCACGGTTTCATGCCCACTAGTTTATAATTGACTTTCTAATTTATGGGCTTATTTTTCATTAATTTCCGACAAATCACGATTCAATCTAAAGGTGGTCTTTCCTTCAAACCATTAACCCATTGAATTGTAATTAGGCAAGTAAGGACAATTGAGTAAGAATCAAACACTCATCAATTATCAATCACAATACATAAGATCCTACATAGAATTTTTGCAATCCATGATATTCAATTCTACCAAAGCAATAAAAGTATTAATCATCTCCACACAATCAAAAGCAAAGAGAAAAGATAAAGAAATGTCTTAGTCTAATGGTAGTTGCAAGATTTGATGAAGCTCTTCTCAAATACCTTTGCGCTTTCAAATCCCTTCTTGATCCAGGTTCGATGTTCTTGGTGTTATCTTCGTGCCAAAAGTCCCTCTTCCTTAATAAAATTTTCACCTCTAATAGTCTTAAGGTTAAAGTAAATCTTGTAATGAAACTAGGAAAAACTGCCCTTGCATAAAAATTCCCGTCTATGTGTCAAAATCTTTCTTGCTACCATAACAAGTACTTTTGCAACCACAACTCCTCTTCTCGTGCTTGCAATTGCCAACTACAAACATCCATTTAATTGTTGCTTATTGTGATGTGGATGCAACATTTTTCTATAGCCACAAAATGTTATATTGCACCCATAAGACACAGCAACAATAAAACTTGACTTTCTGTTGTGTTTCTTTCTTTTCCCATGAGACTCTTCTCAGCATTCACAACCATGCTTCTTGTGGCTGCACCCATAAATTGCAAGGCAAAGTTGGTTTTTGTTGCTCTTCATTTCACAACCACATTCTATCTCTCCACACTACATATGTGCCCTTTGTGGCCACAAGTTCAATTACAAAGTCAAAATTCATCCTCTTAGTGTATGTAAAGCTCATAAACAACTTATTTATCATCTACATATGACAAGAACAATGAAAAAAAGGAGCATAAGAATATTTATCCAAAAAGTTAAAAAATGTTTCCCCTAAAACTCAACGAACTAGCTAAAAACACAAATAACTAAGACATTGTGAAGTTACTAATAGGATTTTCCTTGCCATTCATTTAAAGTAGATAAAAGATTAATTGGAGTATAATTTTTACGGAAAATATGAATTGATCTTTTGGCTATGGGAGTTGGATATATGTACAAAACATTTCTTTGTGATAAGAATCCTTAAAGATATACATATCTATTTGGATATGAAAGCTACTATATTTTATATAAATGAGATTCTATTTCAACTAATTTTAAAGAATTGGGATTCCGTTTCATTGTGAAAAGGCAACATTTGAATATCTTGTGTGAGATTTGAGGTAGATTTTTAGAGATACTTATCATATTATAAAAATTACATATTTGGATGTTAACCTACAAACTAAGCTAAACTTTATGATATAAAATAGTGCATCAAATAAGAAATATTTGTGTTCAATCCAAAATTTCATATTACTGTTTTTTCCTATCCCCAATAGGGACAAGGCTCATGTCAGTGATAAAAATGTAATGGGTGTTGGTCTGTAGCGAAGACTGAGTGTTGTGAAGCATGTACGAATGTGTAAGATTTGATAAAGGCATAGTTTGAATTCGAGCAAATTTTGCTTGTGTGAACTGTAGGAAATGACCCAAATGTAATAAATTCCAAGAACTCAAGCAAAGGATGACCACAACCAACACTCCTTCGTTGGTTGATATATTATGAATCTTTCAAGGACACATTGGAATGACTTTGATAGGGAATTCACAAAAATTAACTTGCACTCAACTGCAAGGAAAAAAAATAGTTCTATTAATTAAAGAAGAAAAAGTCACTTAACATAGCTAAAGCGCCTATTTATAGTACTAAAGTCTAGCTAAAAGTCTCCAAAATCGTGTAGAATGATCATAAGAAAATGCTACTTAAAATTAAATTGGAAAAGAATCCTATCGAAATAAGGAAAGCCTTTTATCCACATAGCTGTCGCGATCAATTTAAAGGTCTTCTCGATCGATCGGCATCCTTCAGATCAATCTTAACCAATTTGTGTCCTAATTGCAATTGAAATTATAGAAAATGTGTTTTCAACTCTGTCAATGGTGCTTTCTTGTGATCCATCCACATCTCTTCTATCAGCATAAATGTTGATCTCCTTTGGATCGATCAACCCTTTATAGGATCATAATGTCAAAAAGTCGCCACCAAACAATATTGACGCAGACGTCCAACATGATAAAGAGGAGTCGCTGGCAATTTCAGCTAGACCAATAACCAGGGCACGGGCAAAAAGACTTAAAGAAGCCATTAACGTCTTGGTGCGTGAAATTCGAGAAGATGTCACGCGTGGATGCAAATTCGAGGAACTCAAGGAAGAGCACAGAGTAAACATCCTGAGATGGATGGAAGACTTGGAGGCGAAGGAATAAAGCGGGATGATTAATTCAATTATTTATTTCTCCTTTAATTTATTTTAATTCTGGGCACAGTCAAAGTAAGCCCAATAGGAGCCCGCAGCCCAACTAAGCTAGGGTTTTGACACTATAAATTCATTGTATACCATCAGATTTCAACAGAGAGTTTTTAATTAATTCAGGTTTCTTCTCAATTCCCTGAAATTGAGTCTTTCAATTTCTCGTGAGTTTCTACCCCAAATTGAGTCATTTCGGAGTGGTCCGTGTGATTCGTAACATATCCGTCAGCAATCGGTGTGCTGATTATGGTCGTTCTATCGGGTTCAATCCAATCCTACCACGTTGGGTCGGCGTTCTTCGCCCGGTTCGCGTCCCTAGGGTTATCGGATTCGAGTTCGGTTACACCGTTGTATCCGACGCGATTTTTAATCACGTCAAATATCAATCCACCACCTTGCGATCAGTCCGTCCATCTTGCAATCAATCTACATTGTCGTTGGATCGATCCAAATGTGTCCATAACAATGTCCTTTTCAATGTATTGCATCGAATTGATCCATGAATTTTTTTTGGCTCCCTAAGCTTCTCTAAACTCCCAAATTCTTCTTGAGAACCTTGAACAAGTGCCTCCATGGACTCCTAGAGTTTCATTGCCTTGGCTTGCATGATTGGTCCTATAGCCAACCTTGGATATTCTTGCTTTAGTTGGATGCTTGCATCATCTCCCTTCTCTCGATAAACAATTCTTCAATTTGGCTTCTTGTTCATCACCTATATTAAAGGACTCAATCAATGACATTGAATGTGGCATTTATTCCATAGTTACCTAATAGTTTTAATTTGTAAGCATTGTCATTAATCATCTCCGACACTTAAAATGGCCTATCTCCTCTAAGCATGAGCTTGGATTTTCTTTGTTTTGAAAATATTTCTTTTCTCAAAGGCACCCAAACCTAATCTCCAAGCTCAAATACAATTCCCTCGCACCTCTTGTTGGCTTGTTGCACATATTATTCATATATTCTCTCGATATTTTGCTGAACTCTTTTATGTAACTACTTCACAAACTGAGCCTTTCTTTCACTGTCTTTACTCACTTGCCCATTATGAGGTAAAGGCAATAAATCTATTAGTGTTTAAGGATTAAAACCATACACAACTTGAAAAGGCAGAACATGAGTAGTGGAATGTGTGCTCCTATGTGATCTCAATTAGCAATCAATCCAAAATAAGGCCCAATCGATTACAAAGGTAGTTTCCAACAAAAATTTGACTTCTTCCACCAAAATTCAACCCAATTTCAAATTCTTTCACTTCCAACCTCTAAAACTTCAATCAATACTTTCCTAGCTCACTTTTTTAACAACTTTTTCCCTTTTCATGCTTTGGACACTTTTTTTACTCTTCTTTTTTTTTTTCAAAAACCCAAAAATATTTAGAGAATCAAGCTAATGAAAATACAGAGTAATTCACTGACTAAAAAAATCAATCAACTAAGTAACAGAAAAGATATGAATTAGTACCTAGACTTGGTATTAAATAAGAATTCAATACAACCGACTTTCATGCCAACTAATGCATGTGCGGAAGTATAGGATAGATTTGATAAAGGCACAATTTGAACCCAAACAAATCCTACTTGTGCTAACCTTAAAAAATGACCCAAATGCAATAAATTCTAAGAACTTAAGCGAAGGACAGCCACAACCAACATGACTTCATTGGTTGATATGTCATGAATTTTTCAAGGGCACTTTGAAATGACTCAATTTGGATAGAGAATTTACAAGAATTAAGTTGCACTCAATGGCTAGGAAAAAAAGAATAATTCTATTAATCAAAGAAACAAAAGTTGTTTAATATAGGCTACTAAAATCTAGTTAAAAGCCTTCAAAACCTCGTAAAATACTCCAAGGAAAATGCTGCTTAAAAATAGAAACAAATCCTACCAAATAAGGAAAGCTTTTGTCCACATAGCTATCACAATGTGGAGGTCATCCTGGTCAATCCGTGCCCTGCTCGCAATTGCAATTATAGAAAATGTGCTTTCAACTCTATTTATCATGCTTTGTTGCGATCGATCTGCATCTTTCTAATAAACATGTGTCGGTCCATGCTCCCTTGGATCAATCGACTCTCAACAGGATTGTAACATTAGAAAGTTGCCACTAAGCATTGTCTTATCACCTTGCGATTGATCTGGCCAAGTTGCGACCAATACAAATTGTTGTTGGATTGATCCAGGGGCATCTCTATATCACTATCTTCTTCCACAAATTGTACCAGATTGATCCATGAACTTTCCTTTGGCTCCCTAAGCTTCTCCTAATGCCCAAATTCTTCTAAAGAGCCATGAACAAGTGCTACCATGGATTCCTTGAGTTTCTTTGCAATTGCTCATGTGATTAGTCTTCCAGCTTTGGATATTTCTACTTTAATTGGACACTCATGCCATGTTGCCATATAGAGGGCAATGAATATGTGTCTATTGATATGCTTAAGTGTGTATCCAAAGCTCATGATAAACATGATCAAAATAGTATGTATTGATATGCTCAATTTATTGTCAATTTAATTGCCTAATGTCGGACCTTTATCCCTAAACTTCAGATGATATCCTCTTAAAATCTCTCAGAATTGTTACCATGAATCATGAATAACTTCTTACACACTAATGCACAACCAAATTAAGGTGAAAATGGTGATTAATGGTTAAGGCCACATAAATTGACAATTTCACTTCCGTTATTCATGCCAAATATGTGTGTGTTAGGTTGTCATGTTTTACATCCATTAGTCTTTAACAACCTATTCATACAACAAATGGTCAATTCATTAGTAAAAGAAACATTAAACCTTAAACAATTAAAGTAAGGACAATAAATCAAATTCAACATAGCACAACCAAAATTTCCTTGTTCCAAATTCCAAGACTAACAATCTGGCTATTAATCATGTTAGGCCATGTTCACTTTCAATGATAGAATAAAGACCTTTAAGATTATTTTATCATACTTATTACATAGGATTATGATTTTAATTATTTTATCATGTGTTTATCATATATTACGGCTTTTTATCCATCAAAGTGAACATGGGATTGAATTGATAAATAATTTATCACACCTAATCATGTAAAATGAACATAGCCTTAATCAATCCAACTACAGAGCATCTCATGACATGATCCACTATAATAGAGCAAAAGTCCAAATCAAAACAATAAAGACAAAGAAAATTAAGTTTGATGAGAAATTTTACAATTTAAAGAATCACATGATGATGCGAAGATTTTGTTATATAACATGTCTCTCTAGTTGGCACTAGAGCTAAAAGCCCCCACAAATAAGAATCACATGAACACGTGCTTGGAGAACACCTTTTTACATTAATAAGGTTTTGTGGTTATATGATATAAAATTACATAATTTCCTCATTTTGAATTTTTTTTTATTTCTTTTTATCATTTTTTCACTCGCTTTTCTTTTAACAAATCATTTTAATTTCTTTTGTTCTCTAGTTTCTTCTCATTTCAATTATTGATATTTCTTTATTTTTTATTGTAAATATTTTTTATACGTTTTTTTTAGTAACTTTATTTATATTACTTAAAAACATAATAGTTTTATAATTTATAAATAAAGTTATACACACATAAGATGCGTTACTTTTACTAGCGTACATAGCCTCACCAAAGTGTCTCAAAATAGGGCTTCCTTTTTCTCACAATTAGGGTTTCGCCAGTTGAATCTGTATTATGTAAGGAGAAAAACTGACCTTAATTTTACAGCATGATTAAAATTAATCCAAACGCATAGCATGTTGGCAGTCCTGTTTTTCAAATCAATAAAATTTAAAAGATGTGCTGTAAATAATTCCTTGTTCAGATATGAATTAAATCTTATTATAAAGTTGTAAGCATTTTAATTTTTTTAAAAACTTTATTTTAATATATCGAATGGAATATTATTCAAGAGGTTAGAATGTACATCTTGTCATGCATGACTCTCCATCGTTCAAGATGTCTGATGATTTTATTTAGCTGTCAATTTTGAATCTCATTTCCAACCAAGACAGATATACCTTTACGTTGAATGCCAGTGTATCTGCGGCAATTAAAATCCTGCAAACTACATTGAAAATCAGTAAAACCAAGCATCTCAGACAACCTTAAAAGTCCTTCATCTCTTCTTCCTGTGGTAGGTGGTTTATTCATAGACTTGGGAGATTATAATTTTGTCACGGATGTTGGATAATTTAATTGATAATATGACTTGTAAGTAAGCTCTAAAAAATAAGATGGTTGAAAGTTATAAACTCTTTAAAACTAAGTTGGTTATTTCCAACTCATTTTGAAATATATATCTTATAAGTTACTTAATTTAATATATTAAGAGGTTGTTTGGTTAAACTTATTTTTAAGAACTTATATATCATGTTACTTATAAGATATTTTAGAGTTTGTAAGTTTATAAATCTTTTCAAAAATAAGCTAAATAGTGTTTGGATAAAAATAGTAAGATCATTTGATAAAGTTTTGTTAAAATTTATAATTATAATTAATTATAAATTTTTTAGTGTAATAATGACACAAATAAAATAAAGCTTATTAATATAATGTAATTAAACGTACTTATGTCATTTTAGGTATGTATAATAAAATAGATTATAAAATATTTGAAAATAAATTAAGAAAACTCAACTTATTTTCAAAGAACTTCTAAACTCAAAACATCTAATTTTAGGTGCTTATAAACTCCTCAAAACATCTTTGAAGAGCTTATAAGCTCACCTAAACACCCTCTAAAAATAATATAAATATTTTTCAATTACATTTTATTAATAATATTTAAATTAATTTTATTATTGTACATCAAAAATATTATAATCAATTATAATTATAAATTTCAATAAAATTTTATAAAATAATCCTACCAAATACTCTTTAACTTATTTTTCAAAATAAAATTTATAGAGTTATAAGTTTAAAAAATATCTTATGAGCTGTATTACCCATAAACTTTTGAAAGTAAATTAAGCCCTATACCCTTTGAGACAGAGACCATGGCACTACTTATCTAGTTTCCTTGCTCATTATACCTTTCGGCTACTGGCCTCCTTGCCTAAACCTTTGCATATATCATTCTCATCAACTTCCATGAAATCGTGTGGTAAGAATCGAGGGATGGGGGCTTCTTCAAACAACACATTGTTGCCATGGCCAATGGAAGTAGATGGGTTTGTCATGTTAATAAGTCGAGTTCAAATAATAACTTGAATTTTACTCTACTTGCCTTAATTTTGTAAAACTCAAACTCAACCTAAAACATTAATTAAATAGGGAAATTTATCTTTAAAAAATGTTAAAATTCAAGTCTAAGTACGACCAGACTCAAATATTTTTTAATCTAATCTTACTTAGTTTATTAACATTCCTACTAAAGAACGTTTCTTCTTCTTATGTTTCGTGTGTGAGAGATGAATATGCCAGAATCATAATTCAATGCATGTTATGTTCTTACCCTGCGTATATCCACAGCTATAGGGAACGACAGTGGAAAACATGGACAAGTGATGTTACATTTTATGACAAGAGAACAGTCTTCCACCACTTCCTATGGAAATGATCGCCTCAAGCTAGTCATGGCACAATGCAAGAAGGTGCACTTATCTATATTAGCAACGTTGTACTCAATGCACATACGTATAAAATTTTAAAATATTATTTATCGTGCGATTTATAAATTCTTCGTCCGTTATATAAATATTTTAAATTCCACTGTGCGTGCGTGTGTGTGTGTGTATTATTTTATAATTTATTATTTAATAAGAATTTTATATTAGTGAAAATAAAATATAAATTATAATATATATGATAAAAATAAATTATTAAAAAATTTAAAACGTTTTAGAAATTTAAATAATGAAATGAGACAGAGAAAAGAAGCTTAGTAAGAAAACAAAATAAAAAAGAATTATAGTAAATTAAATTTTAGTAGGAAAGAAAATAAAAACAACATATATAAACAAATGTAAAGAAGTAGAAACATAAATAAAGTCAGGATGTCTTGGTTCAGCAACTTTTAATACGAAATGACACTTTTTATGTGAACATAAGGAAAAATCTAATGAGAATAATCTGGGTAATCAGACCCCATGTTCAACTTAAATAACCATCTAAAGTCATATAGAGTTCCATAAACCTGTGTTCCTAAATCAGTAAATTTGGCAAAAAAATAGATGTGCAGTAATATATATCTATATATATAACACGAAGACGATGAAGACGACACCAACTAAAGGCAAACGTAACCTAAACAAGAAGTAACGTTTGAAATTCGAGGTTTTCACCTCCAAACCACATCTCCCATGAATTTGAGGGCTGCAATACCTCTTATTTCTACATCAATCAAGGGTGAGTGGACTACTTTCAACTTTGCTAACTCTGGATCTTTTTGGATCATATCAAGAGCTCGCATCTGGTCCTGCAACCAAAAAGAAAAAGGAAACAGATTCAAAGCTATGGACCAGATACCACAAGCAAAAGTTCCATCCAAGGTTGACTGGACGGTAGGGAATCACGGTATAATTTATTTTCTTGGGTGGTCAAACCCAAAATTTATTTTATGCGACTCCTCAAAAGAACGCAAGAAGCTTTTGTTCACAGTGGTACCAAAGCAGAAAAGTGGTCTGACTAATGAAGTATGTAAGATAACTTTTTCATTGCACGCCTGCAGCTTCTTAAGAATATTACCTTAGTTATTTACTTTGGGACACCTAGAACAGTTTACATGCCTACAATACAACATACACAAAAATTGTGGACATCCTACAAAAATGTGAAATTTCATCCTTCACAACAAATTCCAAAATGCTATAGGCATGGCCTGATCCCAGGATTTATATGAAGTTTGCCGCTCTCAAATTTCCAGTGCAACTCATTATGTCCAAACATAATTCCAGGAACAAGCATACAAGATAGATTTTTTATACCAGCAAAAAATGTTCCAGTTCAGCTATGCCCAAAGGCAAATTTTAATGCTGCCAGCAGAAAGCACGACATCTATTTCATATTTTACCTTCCTTTTCATTGCACAGAACTTGCAATCAGAGGTCGATGAAGGCAGCAGTTGATTTACAATAAGTCTTTGTACTGGGACCTTTTCCTTTTGCAAGGATGCAAACAATCTTGAAGATTCACTGAGTGCCATCACCTGCCAAAAATCATACCTAAATGAGGCCATGCAATGCTTTAAACGAAAAGGATGCACAACTTATAGAGTTCAGTCTTGTTTTCATCTTATCTTGGTCTCACATGCAGCCCCAATACTTCGTAAGTGTTGGAAGAGTTGGTTAGAATCACTTCTAAGTATTACAGATGACGTGTGTCTCCTAGAAAAGAAATTAAAGTCTTGATTTATTCAAACTTTCAAGCTTGCCTGTTACTGATGACAGTATCGATCATGCTTGTCTGTCACTAATGACGTTGATCAAGCTTGTCCCTCAGGATTTGCAAAGAAAAATTATTGACAATAATCATGATTAACAATGGATAGCGTGCCCTCTACTATCATAATGATGACTAAACCATGCCCATCTGCCAAAAATTAAGGATTGTTTTGATTCCTTCCCGCACTATCAGTCATGAATAATGATCTCTACCTGCCTGTCATACTTTTGGCATCACTAAAGAACACGATGTCTATGTCACCTTGCAACTATCTGTTCACATTTACAATCTTCGAGATTCCAATATTTCAAATTAAACATTTTTATGAAAATCCTCATATTCAACTCAAAAAGGGATGATGGAAGAGTTCAACTAGGAATCAACTATCAACAATTGCATTAAATTAGTATTATATCTATTAGGTTTTTATGTTTCGGTGTGTGTGTGTGTGTGTGTATTATTTCTATTATATTAGTTAGAATTTTAGCTGTTAGAGTTCTAATTTATTGCTCTGTCTCTGTAATCTATAAATTGAGTGTTGGAAAATTTAAAGTAATGAGAAAAATAGTTTTGATTCTTCAGTTCCTCAATAAGTCTTATATAAATAGGAGAGGTCAAGAACAGTGTGAGAAGTACAACAAGGAGCTTGGCCTTTTTCGGGTTGACTATTCTCTTTGAGAGGGATATTACTGATAACAGATAACCCTAGAATAACCTATTCAACAATCAAAACCACATCCCTTTCTAAACTAAAATCCACCTTCCTCAACTTCCAAACAGTCAACCTTAAATATAGCAACCATACTCTCTAGTCGCCCTGTGTCAACTACACACACTTCATCAATCTGACTCTTCGTAGCCAAAGCCAATGAAATCTACTCAAATCTTTGCGCATTTTATATTTTTAAGTTATTTTTTCCAACCAACACAAGCTTAGTGGTCAATTCAGTGGTCATGTGCTCAGATATTTGTTAACTCAAAATGCTTACCTGCCTTAGCAAACCACTATCGCTATTGGGTATCAGTAGCAGGACACGAACAAAAACAAACGAAAATTCATTTAACTTCAGAAGGGTATATTTTATTGCAACAAGTGATTAATGATACTAAGTTTGTCACCCAGGATCAAGGATGCATGTCTTCTTCCTCAGCTCCATGGGTGCGAAGCAGTAGCACCCAACAAGAAGATAAACTAAATTGATAGTTATGAAGGCATAAATAAGTGAGTGGAATAGAGCTCAAATAAATACTTTAGAAGCAGAGTCATCACATGACAATTTTTTCCATTTGAATACGTATCAGCCGAGCAACCAGCTTGGACTTTCTATGTGAACTTTTAATAGTGAGAAACACCTCCTTTAAATTATGGTGTGAAAATACCTGTTAAAAACCAAGTGTCCGTAGACAATACTTACCAGAAATAGAAATGGAGCTACTAATTCCAGAGGATAAATAAATAGCTTCTTATAATGTAGGAAGCTCAAGGAAAGAATGCCATTTTGTTGGGCTGGTTAATATTAACTTCTGGTAATTTTAGCTTAATGATTGATTTACTTGGAAAAAGATAATACAATCACCCAATTGCTTCAAGGACGTGTAAAATAAAATTATAAAGCAAAATAAGTGGGTTTATTACTGTGGGTATTGTTACTATCACAAATTCTGTGGTCTCCGAGTCACGGAAAAGATCTCGCACTTTTGCCATCCTTTCTCTCAATTGCTCTAGCTTGTCACTCTGAATAAATACAGGAAAAACAAACGTCACATTTTAAGTACTGAATCCAAAAAAACAGGAAAAAAGACAACCGAACTTCTAGTGATGAAAAAATAACGAGAAAAAAAAAAAAGGACTTGTGCTTACACCATCTTGCTGCGGCTCTCCTTTTCCAAAGGCCGATTTAAGGGCTGCTGTTGCAGAAGCTATCTTCTTCTTGAGCTGAATGGAGCGATACAGCAAAATGAGTACATCAATTATATTGCAGAAGACTAAAGAGGGAGACTCTGCATCACCACTATCCATGTTGAAAAAGGAGAAAGGTGTTTGTTTACTTTAGAGAACTCCCAACATTGTAGTCAATTACAATTTGAAAGGAACTGTGGGACTTCATTGCTTAAATCAACTAAATTTTTAACCAACAATACTTCATTTATTATTTCATATTGTTTATCAAACGACCAAAAAAAAAAACTATCGAAGAACTAGTGAGAGAGGATGGGCAGGGGAAACCTTCAACCTGCAGACTTGAACTGATATATATGTTAAGGAAAACAGTGAATCTGGCATTAAGCTGAAAGCTGCGCTCATATGGAATCAATGACATTGGCTGCCATCATCCAGGTGAGAAGAAAATTATTCGACTCAAAGAGCACAAAAGTGGTGCATGAAAAATTTCCAGCAGTAGAAGTGTATCAAAGAGACCGTGTGAACAATTTGACTTGGACAATGATCAGCATGCAAGATAGTTATGACATGGTAAGTTAATTCAGAGCCGAGGCCACAAAATAATCAGAAAGCAAATAAAGCAATTTTGGTAGACAGCAAGCAGTCTTTGGGAAGCAAGCAGAAAGTGAGAAAGAAAAGACAAAAGAAATTTAAAGAATGCCGCCGGCATCAAACTAGACAGAGACACATTATAACATCAAGGGAGAATCAAAAAGTTTCCTTTTACATGAAACAGTTGGACAAACTGGTTTGTTGAATACAGATTCTTGGTATTTCCAGCGCAGGCCTGGGAATAACTAACAGCCTGCACTTCTGTAAGTTTGCGTTTGTTGAGAATGCAATTAGTCATAAAAAAAACAAGTTATAATTCTGTAAAATATTAAAAGGAAGAAATGCTTTCTAGTTCACACAGACAACTATTGTTTATAAAGTTCCAAATGATGACTTTTCCAACATTTGTTGAGCAAAAGCTCTTGTTCAAGGAATGCATGAGTTGATTTTTTTAGTACTTTGTAAAGATGTGCTCAAGAAAGGAAAAGGAATTTGGCACGCTTTGGTTAATGGGTGGGAGTTACCAAACAGAGTAAGAGAGCTGACAGCAAGAAAAGAGCCAAACAAGGACATTTTGCAACTTCCTTTGTGCCCTATGAGGCTTTCTAGGTCGCATTGTCAGGAATTAGCAGAACCAGATACTATTAATCAATTTGATGATGTGCAGACATCAAAGTAAAATTTCAGTTATTATGGCTTGCACGTACCTAATATATGGAACGTGAAAATCTGCTAAATTATTTCAAAGCAATCACTTCATTGCACTAAATGTCTAGGTATTTGCAAGTCAGCAATGGCATACCCACCTTCATCATCTTGCCTATAGATGCATCCAAGAAATCTGGCAACGACAACAACCGAAGTGTGTGACCCTATAAAGGGCATATTATCAGTGCCTCCAGACGGGCAACAAAAATGTGAATAATCATTCCTTACCGTGGGAGCCGTATCAAATACAATGCGCTTAAATCTACAATGCTCTTGTGATTCCACCAATTGCATTACCTGCAAGATTACTTTGTAGTTATTCTAAAGTTAAATTATGATGCAGCATCAATCCAGAAAGTTTCAACAACAATTTATTATACATGCCGTTGATATAGCAATAGCTTCATCAAGACCAGGAGGAGGAGTGTCCAACAGCTCTCCAAGTTTAAGTTCTCCCAACTGCCCATGAGAGAAATATATGATATAAATAAATAGTTCAAAATCGACCCTGTAACTGTAGACCAAAACTAAGATATGGAGACTGTAGAGAACAGCTCAGCCAAAGATTTAAGATAGCATCCCCAAAATCTGAAGCAGCTGTTGCTACTGGCTAGCAATTCTATTTTGCTGCATCCATTAAAGAAATTTTATCTAACAAGGCAACTACTTATGACAATCCTCATCAGCAACCGTTTCACCCATGCTTGAAGTGAAACTTGAACTTGATTTGTTATTTCATATTTAAAAGTTCAACCAATTTCCTCCTCAAATGTTTTCCACCCTCATATAAGCGTATAAAGCGTTCACATGCAGCAAGAAAGGCCACCGATCAATTAATCAATAAGCCACGAAAAATTAAATATAACAAATGACTTATGAAGTAATTCACAGAAAAGCTATGGAACATAATAAAGAAGTACACTAAGGGTAAACTAATATTAAAGGCACAGACAACTAATACCTGTTCTCACCTGGTCGGCCATCATCCCAAAGCCCATGCTATCCATGAAGTTTTTTACACCCCCTTCACCATGTTGACTAGCAGATCGAAAATCTTCCCTCGCTTTCTCAGGGTTTACCTTTGATAGGAATAGGATGAATAAAACAAATCATCAAAAGCACTATACATTCAGGAGGTATACGAGATCTACATCATACTAAATAAAACATCATACTAAATAAAACATACCTCAAGTGCATATAGTGGAGAATCCACACCTTGTACAGGAGCAAGCATCCCTCCCGTCAAATCCTGGAGAAAAATAACTACATGATCACGAAAAGAACATTCTCTTTGAATTACCTTTTTTAACTGAAATTGGATCCAATATAAAGGATGTGCGAGAGATAAGTCGTTACTTGATCAAAAGAATCACTTAACGAATGAGCAGGGTCAGTAGAAACCACAATAGTAGGGTGACCATGGTTTGCAAATTTTACTGCAAGAGATGCTGCACAGCTTGTTTTTCCAACTCCTCCTTTCCCACCTAACATGTAGTATTTTCTCTGTGACCCAGAAACCATTTCATCAAATCCAGCAACGCTTTCCATGGCGGTAACCACAGATCTCCCTGCAAGAACAATATGCAGTAGCTAATTACAAAACCATTTTCACTGTGGTCTAATTTAAACAGAATTTGTAGAAGAAGAGGGCTCGTAACATCTAAAGTTCAGCATAAAGAAATTAATTTTTTGACTTTCACTAACTTTAATTCCTCTGTGCATCTTCACTGCTCTTATTACTTTATGCCTAAAATGCTAGAAAGGATACCTGGAGCGAAAAATCATTATTGTCACAAGGTGTTCACAAGGATAATTTGGATAAATGCCTTACCTTTTTCAACTCTTACATCTATTCCATCACCCTAATCTGTCTTTTTATTACTTAATTACTCTCCGTACTTGGTATGGCTTCAGTGCTATCAGTTTTTCACAGCTATTTATTGTCCTTTCACCAAGGTCTAGAAATGTTCAGCTCACGGACAAGAAATTACACACAAAGCCTACCAAAGTCAACCATTTTTGTTTCTTTTTTGCCAGTGTGCTTTGCGAACGATACAGCTAAATTCTTTATAAGACATACAAAGCTACAATCTTGGAAAACACACAGAATGCTCCTACGATACAAACAACGAAAATCACAAAATATTACCATATAAAACAAGAAAAAGAAACAGGCAAAAACGCGCATAGGAACTAAACACTCAAAGTTAAGTATACTAAAGCCCCACTACAAAACAACGAGAAAAAAGAAATTGAAACCACAAGATTCAAACTTGAATTGATGTGTGTGTGAGGAAATGAGCGAAAGGTACCATGGATTAGTGGGTGACAGAGTGGCTTCGGGTGGATACGAGTGGACAGGGAGTTCGATAAACTTGTGCTAACTTTAGCCAATGAAAAGTTGCGAAAGTGTGACTTAGATAAACGATGGAAAAGAGAAGCAACTGCCATTCTTGATTCCTTGGCGACCCAGCTTAGCGAAAACGAAAGGAATGGTTTGGAAGCGAGCAGGGAAAGTTGGTATGGCGGCGTGGGGTGGCGGGCGGAGGGAAAGTTGAGGGCTTTGTAATGTGATGTTCAACAAGTTCAGATATCTGAACATATGAATAAGTTTTTAATTGCAATTAAGATATTATTTATCTATGCTATACACTGTATTATCAAATGCTCAACGACTCAACTCTTTACAATAATCATCCTTGTCTTTTAATATTTTGTCAATTATATTATTAATTATATATTTTAACTCCATGAATAGTTTATAAACTAACAACTAACCAATCATGTTAGTTTTCAAATTTGAAAGGAAAGTAAATGACTTTCATTTTTTTAATATCTCACTATTTCATTTTTATTGTCAAAATAATGAAATTATCTATCTTTCCTATATTTGAACACATATTGTATAATTAAATACAGAGTGTTAAATTTAGTTTAAATTTATTTTAATAGAAAGTTATGATATAAACCATTTGTGTTTATATTAAACTTTGAATAAAATAAATTCGATATTGGGGCATTATCAATCTTAAATCAGTATTAGAATTTTATTATATTAAATCAACTTTTTATTTAAATTATAAAAATATAGAGTGTGCAACAATAGCTGGTTCGTATTAATTACGAATCCGTGACTATTATCTAGCATCGTTACACACCATGGCAATTAAAAAAATATTTCCAAAATAGAATCATATAAATGTAATCTATTTTATATTAATCAGTGTAGTTTGTTGATATTATTTTATTGGAAATTTACTTTAAATTCGATTAAAAATTAATAATTAGTGATCTGTACAAACTACTTTTAATAACAAAATAAATGAAATTATTTAAAACAATTAAAATTATATAAAAACCTACAGGAGAAAAAAACAGAGAAGAAAAATCAAAACAGATGTTGTGAGAGCAAATGAAAGGAAAAGGAATAAAAATATATTAAAAAATAAATAAAAAGTTCAAAGAAAAAATGTGTATATTAGTTTCTCATGACGTCACACGCACTCAATAACACATCAACTCTCTTTCACCTTCCATTATATAATTATTTTCTCTCTCAATCAACTTGTCCATCTTCAAAAAGAGTTGATTATTTATATAATATGAATTAGCTTGATCATGTATATTTTAGAAATTCTAGCTACCAAACTCCTAAACCTTAACCCTTACTATTCAAATTATAAGTTCAATTTTAAAATAAATCTATCCTTTCACACATTTTAACTAAATATAAACTTCTACACTACTCTCCCTCCCTCAGACACCCTCCTTCTACAAAAGAAGGGGTGGGAAACGTGTTTATTTCACTAAAATGTTCATTTTGTCTTTAATTATGTTGAATGTGCTATCATCCAATCATGATCCTCAGTCATAGTTTTATTTTGTCTTGGCAGAAGAATTAGTAACATCCCTTTTAGCTCACTTTGCAAAAGTGTCTTGAGTAGTGGAAATCCTACATAAATCTGATCATTCTTCTATGTTTAGAAATCCCTCATATCATCTCCTGTTTTGTGACCAAATGGCTCAACTTTAGCATGACTTTTTTTAAGTTCACCGTGAGCTTAACAATTACCTTCAAAGATGTCACGAACTAGAGCAATTAAGGGAGGACCTCTTTAGGGAATACAATCACTTACTGGATAAGTTCCCTTCCTATCAAAACACACAGAGCCACCATTTTCATGAGTATTTCTCTAGTCTTAGTGACTAATCTTATCTTCAATCCCTCCTAGATGAGCATTAGCTAGAATATTAAGCTTCTCCTTATTTCATTGATTTGTTAGTTCGCCAAGCGAGGCAATGGTATAGATGGCATTTTAATGACTCCTTACGTCAACTCTCTTCTTAAGGTATTTTTAGCTCAGACAGTGATTGTAATGGGCTAGACTAAAAAATTGGGTGGAAGACCATCTTAGAGGACCTGATTCTTGGCCACTCTAGCAATGGGATTTCAACCAGTGATCCTATCGATGTGAACCCTTGATAGTTGCTTCTATGTTTTTATCTTGTTTTTCCTTTTTTGTATACATAGTTCAGGCTCTAGACTCGTAAGTTGATTGTGATGTCTATTACTTCAGTATGTTCCCAACTATGGAGTCGAGGAGCAGGTGCTTTTTTTCCCGCCCTCTAGTTTGCAGGGAGTAACTATTATCCTAGATGTCTAACCTTTAAGTTCTAGGGTCCTTTTTGCTTGAAGTCACACACAGTCTCTAGGTTGGTCTCTCTCTGTACTTTTCTCGATATAGGGAACTCTTTTTTACAAGCCTCTGAGGCCCTCCTGATTACTGAACAAATTTTTGTAGTCTTAGCTTGTTTTCTATGCTTTATTATTTTATGTTGTCCTTTTAGTATCCTTTTATCCTTTCAACTTCTTTGCATTTAATACCTACAAAACTGTCATTTGAATTTCCCAAAATCATCCTCACGCTACACATGGCTTGATCCCTTAACTCCATCTTCCATCAAATGCATCTATATCTTCCATATGTATAGCTTGGATTGCTTTCCACTTTCTACATACATTAAATTTCCCTTGTCTCTTCTGGGGCTTCCTTCTTGCCTACTTATTCTCAAATACTTGTTTATCAAAGTTTTCATTTTTTCTCCAAGTAATTTACTTTCTTTTTACTTTTTCCCTGATCATGAAGCCTCCTTACTATCTTTCTCTCTCCAACAACTGCAATAGTGGCCTGGTTGCCCAATTATATCGTACAAGCAAGATTCCTTCTTTTTTTTACAATGTGATTCATAGACCCTCAAATCCTCCCCATCGTCATCCTAAGAACTCCATTCTTTTTTTTGTTGCTCAACTATGATCTAGGCTTGTTTTTCCCATATCCTTATTTGTTGTTGGATAGTGGACCGTTTCAAGCTTCTCTTATCCAGCCCACCTCCATTGCATTTGCATGACGATTGAGTTTATCATCTTTTGTAGTAAAATCCAAATACAGCATTTTGCCGACCTGTGGGCTGCTTTTTACTATAAAAGCATCAAGGCTAAGGGTATTTTATTTCACTTCCGGGGTTGGTATCAAATGTTTTGAGGATACTCCTTCTAACAATAACAAAGGTTGGAAGAATGAATTCTTTTAAATTAAAGGTCCCCATCCCTAGGGCTTCCCCTCTTCCTAGTCTGTCTGCCACTAAGATTGATTTTTATAATACCTCCTTTTGTACCTTAGAACGGCAAGTTGTCGCTTTTAATAATTATGTTCTTCACCTTAAAATAGTTACCAAGCATGAGATTCTCAACTTCTTTAGGTTGAATTTCCATGAAGAGGACTTCTATACTGATGTTGGTAAGTTTTTTCCCACTTCGACCCCTATATGCTTCTCCTATTTATTTATTTTTGTTCTAATTTTTTATAAGCACATGATGAAGGAATTGTTCTGCTCTGAGATTGATCGCTAAGACGTGGAGTACACTAATCTGGTTGTCAATAAGAGGCATCATTTAGCCTAAAAGGCTAGCACTTCCCAAGCTGTTTAGGGGACCAATGCCTCCTAAGCTCTAAGTAGCCCAGCTTCTTCCCAAGTTGACCTTCTTCCAATTGCTAGCCCAACTAAGAAAGCTTCTCTTAAACAAGTAGCTCTTTTAAAAAAGACTCTTCCCTCTCCAGCAACACCTCTGTCTTCTCCCCGATCTATTAATGTTGGTGAGGATTCCTCCTCCACTTCTCCTCAATTAATTTGCCTCCCACGTTTCTTTGTTAAAGCCTTAAGCTCCTTTCCTGCAAGTGGGCTAGTCTTTAAGTCTCCAATGCATCCCTCTTTGCAGGTGGATCCATGATTGATAATCTTGGGTTAGCTCAAGACTTTTTGCTAAGAAGCCTTACCCTTAGGTATTGAAGCATGATTAATGTGTTAGGGGACAAAGACTTGTTGACTTGCAACGTTTAAAACAAAGCTATAATACTCTTTCCTTCAATATTACTACCTAATAACAACACTGCAACAAGTCTATATTATTATAACCCTTAAATCAATTATCATTATCTATCCATTTATCTTTGATGCAATAGGTAGACGACACATCGAAGACTTGTTCATGCCTATCTTTGGGAGAGCTAAAGTGGAAAGCTTAAAACCATAACATATGCAAGATGTAATAGTAGTGACAAGCACCAGAATAATTAACCTCCTTGAGTTTTTAAATTAAGAAAACATGATTATTTATACTCCTTATAACGATTCATCAATAGAGAGTAGGCATTACTCTAGCTACCAACCATGAGAAACCTATTACTCCGACTATTGGAGTGGTGTTGATGTGGCAATTGACATAGACTAATAAGGCACTGATTGGGCACGTGTTGGCATGACGTAGCACGAATCAAATTTTGAAGAATAATTTGTAAAATCCATGTGATCAATTGAAGATTACATGGAATCTTATTTCCAAGTTTTGTTGATATGATTTTCCATGTTGTTATGTTTCCTTATATGGATGAGAATCAGCCCTTAGACGTGGAATATCTATTAGGATTAGGTGATTCTATTTATACTTGATTTGTAGGAACAAAATCCACACAGATAGAAAAGAATCTCGTATAGGATGGAAAGTTTGACTAGTGTTAAAGCATCTAATGTAGAGTTTGGATAGGAAAATTTGTTATTTGATATGATGTACAGATTTTTAGAAGTTAATCTTTTAGAACTCATGGGATACGCTAAGTAATGAAGGATATAAAGTCTAGAGACTGCTTAGAACTTAGTCAAGAAAAATTACCCTTTTGTGGTGTTTATATTCTCTATCTATATCAAGGTAAGTGAAAAGAGTATGCAAAAGTGAGTAAGTGTGACATTGTCCATTTCAACCTTTATTTAGACCATTTGGGTTGATTGTGAGTGCACTATGCAACTAGTAAGGTTGTTTGAGATTTTGAGAGGTTGAAGTTAATAGAGAACTTGACTTGTTGGAGTGTTACTCGTTATCTTGTTGTACTTTTACTACTTTGGATATAGTGAAAATGTTTTTCTTGAATGTAGCCCTATAGATGTAGCAAGATTACTCTAAAATGCATTATCAAATCTTATGTTCATCACTATTTACTTTCCATGATTCATCCTCCCCAAGATTATTCTATTTGTGTGGTGTCTCAATATATAAAAGAAACTAATAAGTAGCATCAAAATCATATCATCCTTTTGTAATTTGATTTACAGGGAAAAGAGATTCTAATATTCCTAATTAGATGATGAGCATTAAAAAAGGAGCCTCATTCACTTATTCACCTCTACTTAATAGGTCCAATTACCCTTACTCGAAAGTTCGTATGAGAATTTTCTTAAAATCAGTTGATGAAAAGGCCTAAAGTTTCATCATCACGGGATGAAGTCTGCCTATAGCCATGGTGGAAGGAAGGATCTAGCTCTGAAACGCAAGCGAAACAATCAAGATGATGGATACTATTACAATAGGAACAGTCTTTGGTAGCTTGAAAGGTTAGACAGTTGATGAAAAAAGAAAATAAGCCAAATCGAGAAACAACATTTGACGACCTATAGAGGACCTATATGGAAAAAATAAGAAGGAAGAGAACCTTGATGCACAATAAAAATGCATTCAATTTTATGAATGTAGTGGATTTAGACATATTCAAGTTGAATATGTAAATACACTTAAGAGACAAAAAGATTTATGGTGATAGCATTGAGTGAGAATGATTCCAATAAGTCTGAAGAAGATGAACATATGAGCATCTATATTGCCTTCAACATGAACAATTGTGGAGACATGTCGTTAGTGGCCAATGTTGAAACTCGGAGACAAAATCAGATTGTATTAGTGATAGTGAGTGTGACTCACTTAAACTAAAGTGATGAGAGCAAATGATTAATTATATAATAAAACGAATAAGTTGAATAAACATATTGAAGAGTTGAAGCAAAAAATTTGGAATTAAATGATGAACAAGAAAAGACCATTTCAAGGGCTGAAGTTGCAAAAGCAACACTGAAAAGATTGAATTAGGAAAAGTCAAACTTAAATACATACTCAATGTGAAGATGCCAAAAGACTATTATAGATTTAACTTTTCCAATAGTTTAGAAACTTGTCAAGAGGCAAGTTTGAAAAATAGATTTGTGAAGGAGTCAGCAATTATTGTTTCAACACTAATCAATAAAAAGTTTGACTATACTACAACACCACAAGATTCAAATCATGTCAATACCTTAATACAGAAGGATACAATACAAACCAAGGTAGGGAAGGAGTTGACAGATTGTTGTTTTAATACTAGAACACACAAAACTTGGCTCTACTATAACACCAAAGGATGTAGATCATGCCTGCATGTTAACATCAATGTACCAAAATACAATACAATACACACTCAAAGAATGTCGAAAAATAGTAGAGGTACGACAACAAAGAGCAATTGAAACAGTGTGTATTGTTAAGACCTAGGCCTCTTGTGTCTACCTATTTTTCATTCTTTAAAAATCTTATGAACAAGAGATAAGATTGCATCAAGTTTTTCAACAAACTAAAAGGAAGGAAGATAATAATAAAAAAATGGGTAAAGAAGTTAGATCTAAGATGTTATACTTCTCATACTTCCCAACAAATAGGTTCAAATCTCATGAAGTATTTTAACAGCAGTGATTTAAAACACATGATCAAACAAAAAGCCAATCTCACAAGTTACATAATCTTCAATAGAGGATTCAAAGATTGTCAGAAAAGGTGCATAATCGATAAAAGATCACAAAAAACTAATGGCATGCCCATTTTGAAAAATATACCTTATTCTAGAGTTTTTGGAAAACAAAGTCATTACGGTAACATATATTGCAACAAAGGTACAACATGCATGTATCTATAAAAAACCGTTGAAAAACTTGGAGACTTTAGAAGAAAACCAAGCCTTTGTCTTGTTTAAAGTTTTGTTCATGAGAAAGTAAAGGAGCAAAAAATATTAAGAAGGAAAGATTTTCAAAGATCTCAACATATTTACTTTTTTTGCTTGAGTAGGAGTTTAACTATAACAAACGTCCTTTTTCTTTAACAACAACGACTTCAAAAGACTTTTGGATTTCTTTCTTTCATGTATACATTTAAAGGTAAGCTCTATTCTTTTTCCACTATTCCATTAATTCTCCTGACTTTTTATTGGCCACCTTGGACAACATGAGTAGAACAAAAAGTCAAATCTCTCTAACCATAATCAACCAAATGAAGCCTTAACATCAAACATAACAATATCTAGTACTGCTCCAACAACTATTGAAATCTTGAAGGATCAAGCACCAATTCAATAGAGTTGATAATTGCATCTTCTGAAGGGAGGAGTTAATGGAACTCCCATGGATACTATTTATTTTGAGAGTTCTAAAAGTGTAAAAGAATAAAAGATTCCACACACTAGAATCATATTTGAAAGAGACCCATAAAAAACTTGTAGGAGACGAAACCCAAAATCAATCAGACTCAAATGAGGATTTTGTAACAATAGAGAAAAATAGTCCCAATTCAATAGAACACACCAACATCCTAGATTGAGGATCCTGTTGAACCTGATGTTGGGGCACTAGATAAGGAACAACTAAAGCCATTTATTACAATTTATTTTGGGAACTCTGGAGAGTGAAGAGAAAAAGGACTCATATTGAATTAGTTGAAAAAGTGCCAACATCTCAAAGCCCAAAATCTAAAATATTTCATCAAAAAAAATTAAAAACATGCAAGGTGTGTTTTTACAAAAGCATTAAATATGGCAAGAAAAATTGATATTGATAAAATATTGGAATATGAGCATTGGCTTGTTGCTACATGTCTTTTAGAAATTTCACCCTACACTTTTACCTTAATTTTATTATAATATTTTGAAAAATGTTGGGAATCTAGAGTCATTCTTCAAAGAGAAGCTATCAAATTTTCATCCAAAGTTATCAGAAGGTGTTAAACAGTAGGCAATAAACTTTCCAGTTATATGAGGTTTATTCACCTAATTATAATGAAATTATAAGGAAGACAATGGAAAACACTCTTGTTAGGCACCTCCCTTACCATTATTGTTAAGAAGTGGACATATTATTGAGGTTAGGATAAGTGAACAATTTGTATCATATTAGAACACCGGCCATTGTTGATGCATTTATTTCTGAAAAAGCTCACTTCCAAACTATCATAACTCATTTTCTGAAACTATCACATGGCATGAATGCTCAAATTAATTGATTGCAACTGCAAAAATGGGATTTAGAACTATATATTGCATTTTAGGTATGTTTATGCATCTCATCCTCTCTTTTGATAGATTTGTTATTCCAACACCAACTGAAACCAATCCCTCTCCTTTTTAACAATGTTCGGCATGAAAAGGGAATGAATTAAGGGGAAACAAGAGATTAAAAAGAAATGAATTGAGGGGGAGATGTAAAAGTTGAAGAGGAGTTGAAGTACTAAGGAGAATGATAGATTTTTACATTATTATGTATTTTGGATCCATATACGGCTTCATGATTTTGTCCGAAAAACTGTGTTAATACGTGCTGCAACATGATGTTCCAACTTCAGAAGTGGATAGAGGTTTAAGTGTTAGTGCAAAATCAATGCCTTGAAATCTAAATCCCAAATGCTAAAATAGAGGAGATGGAAATTAGGTCAAGGCGACTGAAAACCTACAATTGTAACAAAAGAAGCTTAATGAGGGGCTAATGTTGAGATATTTCTAAGTGAAGAACGAGAGTAACAACATGTGGAATCACTTTTTTTAGTCACCAAAAAAGTTGCAAGTCAATAAGGTGGAACATCTTTTGGTGAGCAAGGTGAGTCTTGTTAACCAGGACAAAAGGAGAAAAGACAAAGAACTCATCCTTTTCAAAAAAAAAGAGTCGTTGATGAAGTATTATGACACTAGACAAATGATTTTTATGATGCGAATTATGATCTCGTTACCATCACAGATACTCAACAAAAGGTTGTTATTGAAGATACTAAGCATATTCGCCAAACTGATGTGATGTAGTATAGTGCTCGATTGTTTTGTCTTGATAAGGTCAATGATCTTAATTTTGCTGCAACATTAGGGCCAACGAATGCAACCTCTCCTTAAAATGAAAGGCCTTTAGAATACTATAGCACACTTGGAAGTTATTTGAAGAGGATGGACACTTATTCAAATCAATTATAGATGCAAAAATGAGATATATATATATATGTGTGTGTGTGTGTGTGTGTGTGTGTACACACTTGTAAATGGTTTTCTTGAAGTCTTTACATGCATTCCTTCACTAGATTATCTAGATGTTATTCTAATATTAATTGTCTCTGGGATGATCTAGCATTCACTTAGATATCCTACAAAGCCTTCCTCCGCTAGACTTATCTTTGTCATTGTGTGTCCCACAAACGGAGTACATTGAAAGGGAGTACTAGGGGAGTGGATATGTGTAGGCTTGGGGTTTGGTTGATTCACTTGGATTGTGATTAGGTGGATTTGATTTGCTTGGGTGGTGTTGGAACATACAATTCGACTAGATTGTTGTTGAATCTATTTCTATTGTTCGGAAATTTTGTTGCTACTTCATTGTTGCTATCTTATTGTTATGCTAGAATATGATTTTGTTATTGGTATAGCAACAGTTTCATGAACTTTGCAATGATGATCATAGTGTTGCAATGCCATAATAAAGTACATTACCATTTGAGAAATTTTGAGATTGCCAAACATGGACATAAAAGATAACATGGAAAAGGCGATTATACCATGCAATGCCAAAGGAGGACTGTTGGACTGGTACTAATGTGGCAGTTGACATTGTGGCTGACTTGAACTGACGAGGCACTCAAGTGGAACATGTGTCGGCATGATGTGGAATCAATCAAATTTGGAAGAATATTTTGTAATATCTATGTCAATAATGAAAGATTTCATGTAATCTTTCCTCGGAACAATTTGTATCAAGCTTGTGTGAGAAACCAAGATTTGTAAAATATTTTTATTAAAATAATATAAAGTAGTAAAATAATTAGGAAAATATATTACATTGTTTTTGAACAAAATTAATTAAGAAAACTAGCAGCACATACTATCTAACGCGCATAATTTAAAAATTATTTAAATTTATAGTTAATATAGTGAAATAAAATTTTTGATTGTTTTAATAGTAAAATAATTTAAAAATTAAGATTATGTTAGAAACTTTTTTTATAAAATAAAAAAGAAAGTAAAAATTATGAAGAGTAAATAAATTTAGAGAAGTAAAATGAAATAAGTATAAAAGTTGTGTGTGTGCGTGTGTGTGTGTAAAAGAGGGATATTTTAATCAATTAACATTCGACTAGCAAAAGGTATCCACTTCCTCTTAATATGTAGTATAGACAGATGACATATAATATAGCTAGATAATATAATGGTATAATAGTCAAGGACCGTGCAACGATACATTTCACAATATATAAATAAGAATAATAGTGCAATTTACAATTTGCTGCTAAAATAGTGACAAATTTTTGATAATAATACAATATAGATAATAATTGATAATAAATAAACTACACTGTTTTAAAAATCCCGAAAATGTTATAACATAAATTGGATGTTGGAAGAAAGTTTAAGGTAACAAGAAGGTCTATATTTAGATAAAAGATAGCATTTTCATTTAAACTAACAGTCACACGTTTGTGTTTATTTAACAAACATCATTAATTAATTAATAGACACGCGTAAATTAATTTTAAAAAATCAAAGCTTTAGGAAGTATGTACAGCTGCATGTAGATGTACAATTTTTTACGTTAAATATATCATGACATAGCTTATCTAAATAAAATTTTGAACACTTTGAGATTACATCAACAGCCAATTATATTGGAAAAACATTTCTTTTAATTTCATTAATAACATAATGAAGGTTAACGACACTATACCATTTTCATTATAGTATTAGTACCACTACTATTTCTATTATTATTATTATTATTATTCAAAAAGTATATTAATACATATATCAGAAGATGAAATAGTTTCCGTCCACTGGATGGACCAATTTTTGGAGAATACAGCAACACTGTTCTTCTAGCTTCCCCAACACATTAAAGCCATCCCCCACAACAAAATTTCTCAATATTGATGGGAAAATACTTGCTGGGTCCCACACTCCGGGAACGACCCACATAGGTGAGTCAAGCTTTTGTCTTTGTCTGAGGAATATGAATTCATTGTCCCAAAACAAAAAAACAAGTAATGGTCGTGTTTGGTACCCAGCTCTGCTTCCATGGCATCCTCTCCTCTCAAACTTAATATTATTAAACATACTGTTTAAAATATTCATTATCATTGACAGAACTTCTACCAGACAATACATTATATCAAACAAGACCCCTCTGCCTGCATAGCCGACTAAGATTCAAAGGGTCCATCAAATACCAGCTGTCTTCTTTTTCCTCGTTTTTCTTCGCGTGATGACAACACAATGGAATACGAGAATATAACACCTCACTTAAAAAATGTTAAATTGAAAATAAAAAATAAAATACACCTAACCCTCGACTGACAGGAATGGAAAATACAGTCTGTTCTCACTTAAATAAAATGCAAAATTACATAAACTCTTTAATGTAAAAACAAACCCAGTCAAAATCTTTACATGTCTCCTCTCATATACGTAAGTCACTCAAAATGTCGAATCGCGTACGCTTCGCTTAGTTTTATTTAAATTATTAATAGATTAGCGGAGACCACGCTGCTGTAATTTCAAGATTATTGACTAAGTATAGCAATTACAAGAACAACATTAAAATTACCCTGTTAACCTCAACAAATACAAAAATTATAAATGTAATTCAATGTGTTTTTTGGTTTTTTTTGGCGACAACTCAACGTAAAAATATTATTTTCCATTTTAGAAGTCTCTTCTCACTTAAATAAAATGCAAAGTTACATAAAATCTTAAATTTTGAACTTGTCCTCGTGCCCAATCAAACAAAAATTGTTTAGACTGTAGAACCGAAAGTAAACAGGACTGTGTCTGCATTATTTGGTGGATGTCACATATAATCACTTTTACTAGTTAATTGTAGACTTAGCTAACTTTGACTATTTCAAAATTTGAAGTGAAAATATACGTTTAAGTGTTATATTTTTAAAATTTTATTCCTTATTTTTATATAATTTTTAAAATAAAAATACTGTTAGAATTCAAAAGCCCACATAATCATAATTTTTCAAAAAAAATATATATATAATCATCATCATCATCACAGTGATACTAAAGTGAAAAAGGGCAGAAGAAAGCGGGGGGAGCACTAAATTACTGCGCCTACAATGAATGTTATTTAAAGGAAATTACAATCAAGATTTTTGTGATGGGACTGCAGAAAAAACCCTTGAGGTTGAAGTCTATATTACCCAAAACCAGAAAGAAGCCAGTGGGCAGGCATAGACAACTTCAAAGTATAGGTACAATTGGTTGAGAGTCCTGTCTTCGTCAATTGGTCAACCGGAACAATATTTTAAGATCTTTCTTTAATTTCGTCGACTGTTCTCAAATCAAAATCTCAATTTCTTTAATCCAATTTCAACATTTATCTGATTCGCCCACTCCATAGAATATTATTGGATGAAAGAACTTGCCCATCCTTTAATCAACCCTTCTTGCCAACGCTGTTCATTCTATCACTCTGGGTTTGAATTTTTAGCGTTATCCACTTTCTATGACTGCTCCAATGTTCGGTAATGCCATCAGAATGTTGGCAATCTTTTTCAGGCATGTGCAAAACAAAAATGGCGACAAGAGCTTCAGAACCCGTCAGGAAACCCAATTCAACAAACCCTAGAACCCCAAGAGGATCATCGTCCGGATCACACACGCCGCACAAACCCTCGTCGTCAAATACACCGCGGATTCACCTCGCCAGCTCCTCCGCCTCCGCCGCCGCGTCCCCTTCCAACTCCCACCTCCTCGGCAGCTCCGTCGCCACCACTTCTGTCTCAAGCCACGCCTCCTTGTCCAGCCTACGCGATTCGCTCCCCGAAAGCACCCATATCCACGACTTCTCCGAGATACGCGCCGCCACCAACAATTTTCTCGGCAAGCGGTACTCGTCCGCCTCCTCCTCGTCCCAATCTTGGCGCTGCGTCCTCCGCGGCAAGGACGTCATCGTATTCCAGCGGAAGCTGCGTAAAGCCATGACGAGTTCGGACGTTCAGCAGAAACTCGCTGTGATCAGCAAGAGCCACTTCACGAACATCGTCAAACTCCGCGGAGTATCCATTTCCGGCGAGCATATCTACCTCGTGTACGAATTCGTAAAAGGATCGGACCTGGGGTCGTGTCTGAGAAACAAGATTAACCCCCATTTCACGGTGCTTTCCACTTGGATGTCGCGGATGCAGATCGCGACGGACGTGGCTCACGGCTTCGAGTACATTCACAACAATGCCGGGTTGGGCTTCGACGTGGTCCACAAGCACGTGAAGAGCAGCGGCATAATCGTGACGGAGCCGTCGTTCAACGCCAAAATTTGCCATTTCGGCGCGGCGGAGCTCTGCGGCGAGACGCGGGAGGAGGGGCGACAGGCGGCGGGGGGGCAGTTCGAGGGCGTCAGGGGGTACATGTCGCCGGAGTTCAAGGCGACGGGGGTGGCGACGCAGAAGTCCGACGTGTACGCGTTCGGGGTGGTGATTCTCGAGCTGATGAGCGGGCAGGAGCCCGTCAAGTACAAGTTCGATCGGAGCAGTGGGAGTCACAGGTTAATTTCGGTTGTTGAGACGGCGAGGGCGGCGGTGGAGGGCGGCGGGGAGACGACGGTGGAGGGGCGTTTGAGGCGGTGGGTGGATAGGCGGTTGAGTGATTCGTTCCCGGTGGAAGTGGCGGAGAAGCTGACACGTGTGGCGTTGCAATGCGTGCAGGAGGATCCGGAGAAGCGCCCGGACATGAAATGGATCGCGGGTAAGATATCCAAGCTTTATTTGGACTCTCAGGGATGGTCCGACCGAGTTAGCGTTCCGACGGCGATTTCGGTCTCATTGGGTCCGAGGTAGAAGAGAATTAGGCATTTACGTGCCTTAATTTTTGTTTTCTTTCCTCCTTCGACTTTTTCGGGCCAATATTTGGGAGATATTTCCAAATTTTTTTATTCATAAGTATTGGGCAATTATTTGAAATCTCATTTGTATTTAAGTATTAGAATATTTTTGGATGGAGTTTGAGCAAATAACAATTCGGGTAACATTATTACAAATCTCAAGGATAAATGTCTGAATATTAACATTGCGATTCATAGTGTATTGTATAATATTTTGATTTTGGCATATGTACGTGTAAGCTCTTTGAATCAAACCGATCTAACTAGACTAAACTTCAATAGGCATTTATAAAGGTGCTCTTTATATTATTTTATTTCCGTTTAGTGTACAAATGGACAGAAATGACAGCCACTCTGCACTGAAGAAAATGGACGGACAAGAAAGTAACTTTTCCTTTCACACAAAAGCGATCGCATGTGAAAAAAGAGGCCAAAAACACTAAATTGGTTCGTTTGTTTTGCAATTTGCAACATAGATACACGTTACAAGCATCAATTTTTTTAAAATTTTTTCTTTCTACCTCATTTTTTAAACAATAGTTAAAAAAAAAAACTAACTCAAACACAAAAACAAACGGTATCATATTCATCGAGGAACATCCTTGTCCCTTAATAAAACTACGAAAGAAAGGAAAAATAAATGAAGTGCCAATACGAACTATAAAGTCAGCAAAAGATGTAACATCCGTTGGAAATACAAAATCCAGTTGGTTTCCAAAAGCATCGAGTTCAAAGTCGTAAGAAGCTTTAAATGCTGAAGTGAGCTTCGCGGAAACTCAAAACCCGACTTTAAAAGGCTTTCAAAGCACAGAAACTGAAGACCGTGACTGCATTTACAATGAAAAAGCCAACTTGAAGTTTGCAAAACAGGTCAACCATAATGTTTGGCAAATATATTGATAAAGAAGAAAGAAAAAGAAAAAGTTAGGCAAAATTGCACTTGATATCTGATTTATATTCTAACAGAAATTAAAACCTGATCCGAATCCTAAATCTTATAACGGAGCTGCGAGACTTTATCATAGTTGCCTTTACCCTTGCCCAATACTGGTACCACAAGCCATCGAGTAAATTTGAATTTCATTCTGGGTTCTTTCAAAAGATTCATTTGACAGGCCACTGGCCCAGGCACGGAAGACCAATGACACGCGTTTAATAAGACACCATTGTCCAGAAGATTTATTCAAGTGACCATGGAACAATATGTGTACAAATAATATTTCTCAGCAAACCAATTTTTATTAGTGGCACAACGTGGAGCTAAATCATGTTACACTGTTAAGCCCACGTCAATGCTTTGAAACTTTTGTCTTCACATCTCAGCTTTGTATGAATGAACTTTGAGGAAGATTCAGCTCAATGTAAGGAAACATGCAACTGCCTAAGAGCATTTACTGCATCTCATGGGTTAGTAAAATGTGGAAATAGTATATCTTACCCAGAAATAAAATCAAATACACAAATAAGAGTCAAAACAGGTCTAATATCTTTGTACTAACACTGGAATTTTACCTCAGTTGCATAAACAGACACGTAAGCCACTTCTAAATGTTAAGTCGCCCCACCATATGCTACGATGCATACTTTTAGCTCTTTAACGACATTTACGCCATCTGAGCAGTAACAAGATGTTCAAGCAACAATTACCCATGATACACACCATACAACTAAAGCTGCTGGCGAAGATCTGAAAATGTCCTCACCAATCAGCAATTGCATGAACTAGTCATCTTCAAATCATTTGTTGATGAAGATCGGCAGCCTGCTGAGCTAGTTCAACAACCATTGCCTCATCAAAGAATTTGTTAATGCTTACATCTTCGGACATTCCCTGACAAACCAACAACAAAGTTACAGTTAGTGATCTTCAATGTACACTCATTTGTCTTTCGTTTTTCTGAACTGGATTCCTTCAACTTCAATCTGCAAATATCTCTCCCCAATTCCATCATTGAAGAATGAAATGTACACTGAGTAAAATACAACTTAAGAATATTGGAGGATGAATAGCAAGATGAGGCGAAGAGGACCACTTGCCAAGCAAGGCATCAATGCTTCAACAAAAAATGTAAGTAAATCTGAAAAAAAAAAAAAACACACACACACACACATATATACATACATACATACATACATATATATGTATATAAGATGCACACCAAATGTGCATCTTACCACAAATGGGGACAAAATGACACATTCCACCAAGAGGCCAATATACAAGGTCTCAAAGAAGTCAAATTTACCAAATTGCATTATTTCAAGGACGGAGGCGTGACGAAAGAATCCTTCAGTCTTCTTTATGGCATATCATGGTAAAAATCACTAGTTGCATATGATTAAACGATCAAATGCCACTTGAGCTCCAAGTGATGCATTCCAAAATGACATTTGGATAAAGGAGTAGATGTAGTAGTTGTACCTTACGACGCCTTGTCTTCACCATAAATTCTCGAGCCAAATGCTGGATTGGAGCAGGCTCCAATGGGCGTAAAACAATACTTTTATCAAGTGGATCCCCAGGGACAATAGCCCAATGATCAAACACTGATAAGCAAAACGCCTGCCCCTGAGTATGATACCTCAGGTCTGTTTCAAAACCAAATGACTCTATCACAGGTAAGAATGCCTAAAATGTAGAAAAGTAAGGATGTCAATAACAAACACAGATCCCACTAAATCATACGATCAGAAATTCCAATGATAGTAGCTCAGGTCTCAAACCTTAACAATGTAGGCTGGGGTCCCTGGTTGTGGAACATCAGCAGTGACATGACCACGTCTACGTGACAAAACCGTATATATTGCTGAAACACAATCTATTGGAGTTTGTATCTGATAACAATATCCACAAAATTTGGGTCATTGAGAATGAAATGCTGCTACAGCAAGGAAAGACACCATTTGCATTTTATTCAGTTAAATTTTCAATACAGTAGTCCAGAAACAGATAATTGTTACCTTTAGCAAGTTCAAAAAACCAAGACATCACATATTCTATTAAAAAACGCACATCCTAATCCTAGCCTGAGAGATTGGTATATTACTATACAAGCAACCTATACTAGCTGACCAAACAAGGAGCACATAGTTTATTTTTAAATATTCACTAGCCAACCATAAATAAGGTTCAGATAAACTATACCTCCACATAATACACCGGTTCCATGAGTCTAGGTGTTGCCATAAGGAAAGCAGAATAGGCGACACGTCGAGCTGTTGGAATGATCTGACCAGTTCCACGATTCAATGGCTCAGGAGCAATTTTGGCATCCACTATTTTGAATTTCACATTTCTGATTGGCTCGTCACAGAGAGGGCCTTCACGAGCACCCCATTGAAACCTGTCCAGAGAACATTTAGTGCAGCCGAAAAAGGCACAGAACATGAAGAAATGCAGGATTGGAAATTTAAGTTACCCTTGAACAATAGAATCTTTGACTGCATTAAGTAAGCTCTTATCAACTTCACTCGATAGGGTATCATCTAACAAAATATTGGGTCCCTAACAAGACAAATACACATCATTGCTGAACATAACCGAATCAACTCAATCAAGGACTTTGAAGGATAGCAAAACAAAGTCTGTTGAAAGATTACGCAGCACAGATGATTGGAAAAAATTTAAGAATTCACTCAATTCACCTGCTTATCAGGACCAAATGCCCAAATTGACCGTGCAGCTAGCAGATCCCAATCATACTTTGTCTGGAAGAAGTCACCAAGCTTCTTCCTTGGCCAGTCAATGCTTACAACACCATTTTCGATGTCCTCAGCAAGTCCCCTCTCCAATGGCTCAGCAATCTAGAAATTGAGATGTAATAACTCAGTACAACTTCCAAATTCAAATCTTCTTCACTATTATACTTTCTTACCATGGTAATTTTATTTTTCTTGTTAGGCGTTTCGGCAAAACATTTCATTGAAGAGGACTCCACGACTGTTTCACAAAATGAGACAACAGGATCTGCCACCTATGTGACATTGATGGGAAAAGGAAGAAAAAAACCAAAATCATTGAGAACAAATTACAACTTCTAATAAGTCACAAGTATTTGGTTAATAAAATGTACGGAAAATAAATAATGACAGCAAGCACCTTGACTTCCACTTCTGAATAAAGCTCCCTGAGGTCTTTCATTATAGAATCCAGGTATAGCTCTCCAGTACCCAAAATAGTATGCTCCCCAGATTCTTCAACCTTCGTAATTGCTAATGGATAACTTTTGCTGATCTTCCTAAGACCCTCCACCATTTTTGGCAGTTCACTAGGATTCAAAGGCTCAGTAGCAGTTTTCACCACAGGAAGAGTATTGAACTGAAGGGGCCTGAATATATAAACATCATCATCATATTCCAGGTTGCAAAGTGTAGCAGTCTTCATGATAGAAGCATCGACACCTTCAATGAGAACCCAAGAACCAGGAGGGGCCTTGGTAATTGGAATCCTATAACGAGATTGATAGACCCATAATTTTGTCACTTCCTTCACGGTCATGTCCTCCTCATCATCTGGAGAATATCCTTCACCCAGTACACGTACAGTCTGACCATTCATAATTTCCCCACTGTAGACCCTACCAAAGGCATCAAAGACGCTGCAGTCAGATTTAGGATATAATTTTGTTACATTAACCATCAGAGGACCTGATGCATCACAATCTTCCATTGCCTGGTAAATTGGGGAATCCTTAGGCCCAGAGTAGATGTGCTCAACCTTCCGAGGTGCAGAATCCTTAGCAGATGGAATGTGTTGAACCAGCATGTCTGTAAAACCTGTGGCACTGCCAAATACTGAGCTGCATGCCAATCTTAACAGAGGCCTGACATTTAACCGATAAGCCGCATTACTCAAAGTCACACCAAGTTCAGCAAGTGTACCCTCCACACTCTTCTTATGTTCTCCAATCACTTGGCTATATATTTTATAAAGAGGTTCCAGCACAAACTGCACAAAGGACCGTTCTACTCCACTGGCTGGTGGTTTCTTCTTGAAACTTCTGCTATCAGGATCAAAGTAATAATCACCCCAAAGACGAGAAGCAAACTTATTAGCATCAAATGGAATACCATGGAGCTTAACATATAGCTTAGCAAATGACTGCAAGGTGAAAGACCATCCTGCAGTGGCACTTGCAAAACAAACGTTTCCCATTGCAGGATCAACGACTTGGACATTTCCAGCAGTTGAAGATGCAGCAGTTATGTGGTTGTTGATGACTTCAATTGTGTGCCTCAGCTTATGGTAGGCATCCTTCGGAGGCAACTTGAGCTCGGAAATCAATCTATCGACCTGATTATTACATAGTTAAAGAAAAGCATATTAAAGAATAAAACACATTAGACAGTAACGCTTCAGTCACAAGCATACAAGAATCACCATATCTGACAAAGAGAAATGGGTTAGAGATATCACCTTGTTTATTACAACTACCATGGGGATGCGCTCCTGGATTGCATGGCGTATTGCCCTCTCTGTATTTGCCTGTTCAAAAGAGAAGATTAAATGAATAAAGACAGAAGTAAAATTTCAATCAAAAGCAGTATGAAACAAAAGAATCAAATTGACATCTAAACATTCACATCAAACAACGGTCACTGATAATGGCAGCCACAATTTAGAATATACATTGCTCTCAAGATTAAGAATGACAAAAATTTAGAAATGAAATTGCATTATCTTATAACAGCTAAATCAATCACGCCTTCAACAAGAGCCAAATGGTTATTAACATAGTTCAGAAATTATCAGAGAAAAGATAAACAAGGCAAGCAATAATAAGGAATACCTACTGAAGTTCAATAGTAGCAAAAAGGGATGTAAGAAAAATATAATTTTAGTAATAAAAACAAAACAAGAGTTAAAAAATAAGATTTGCTCCAGGCAACAGATTATGTTGCAGCGACTATTTCAGTGAAGCAAAACTTCAAATTCATTTCACATACCATGAAACTTAATATGCCCATTAAAATCCCCACAAAATGAGGTAAGAATTGTTAGAACAAGTTTTCACTGGACATAATATCAAGTAGAAATATGTTCAAACAGCAATCTGGACAAATCTAAACTAAATGAAAAGCAGTAATAAACAATTAATAGAAATCTCAGTATATGTAATTGTATTCAACATGTATAAACCTACACTAATAATTAGAGCTTAAAAATAATCGACAACAACTAAGAAAATCTACCATCACTCCTTCTGCAGCATCTACAATTAACACTGCACCATCAGCAAGCCTGAGAGCTGCAGTCATTTCATCAGAAAAGTTGACATGACCAGGTGTATCCATAATGTTGCAAAGGTATGATTTTGAATTGCTATCCTCTAAAACAAGTGACATAGGAACTGCCTTAATGGATATCTTTCTCTCCTGCTCGTCTATCCTTGTATCAGTGTATCTCATATGTTTCTCACTGTTCTGATCAAAGGTTGAGATGCGATGAGTCTGCTCAACCAACATGTCCATGAATATCGTCTTCCCATGGTGCAAGTGGCCAACCAAAGCAACATTCCTGACCAATGTGGGGTTTGACATAAGACCCAAAAGGAACTGGGTTGATACATATGTTGATGAATCCCTGACCCCCAACTCAAACTTAAGATTTTTCACAGGCTTAACAATGGGTTGTTCAAGTGGCTGCTCGTCTTCATCCATGACTAAAGTTTCAACTTCTTCCCCATAGACCTCCTCAGCAGTTGGGTAGTATTTTTTGTCCTCTGCTAGGACAATTTGGCTGTCCATATCAACATCCTCGGTAGTGGCCAGCCACCCATTTGGTTTCCCAGGACCATGCTCGTCCTCAGACATAAGCTCCTCATCCTCAGTCCTGACTGGGAGTTCCTCCTCGTCCTCATCCCTGTCACTCTCTTGATCGGACTCAATGTCAGGTCCGATATAGTTTCCAAACTCATCATACAAACTGTCATCCATATCTCTACAAAACAGCAAATTTCAAATTCAATCATCCACCATTCATAGGAGCCAATAGAACGTAAGTTATTAATACAAATGAAATTCATGGTTAGAAACCCAAAAAAAATCTAGATAAATTCAACCCTAATCCAATCATAAGACCATCTATTAGAAAAACCCAAGTAAACAAGCTACAACTTGGTTTGTTAAATCATGAATGACAAAAATATAAATAGATAAATAATAGCTCGTTGTTAAATTATTTTAGGAATAGTTGTCCATTGTAACTAACTAAATTGAATACCATGATTCAGAGTTTCTTCATTGGCACAATAGGGATCGGCATTTTATGGATTCCATCAGTTTAAAACTCTTAAATCCCTTAATTTCTGTAGCAGCCAATAAGGTTAAAAAGAACAAACACTAAATCTCTAGCATTTAAGAATTCTGAGCTGTTTCATTTAAGCCCTCACTTCGAAGGTCCATATAATAAAAAGCAATCAAACATGGTGAAATAAAATTTGACATTCGTGTAAGATGCTGTGCAATTGCATGACATGAATCATTTAGAATTACAAGTTGGTGGATACCACACACTTGTTTATTCGAAGTAGGAGTTCATAGGAATCATTTAAATGATGAAAATGAGGTCCACCACTACATTAAATTGTTGTGGCAATAACGAGCGGATAAAATGTTAACATGTATCTCCTGCGATGATAATTGATATCTAGATGTTTGCCGAATAAAAGAATCTGCACCTTACACAAGTAATCTCTTCACTCTGGACGATTTAGATAATATAAAACTAAAATAAGCAAAGAACGATAAAAGCCACTTTAAAAATTCTATTGCCGAGTGAACATCCTGTTTGAAAACTGTTGTAAAATTTCCCAAATCATGGTCCAACAAGTCAATTGATATACTTCATGCGAAGAAATTCCATCGAGCCACCACATTTTTCCGCCCGAACAAGGCACGTTCAAGTTCACAGAAAGAAGAAGAAGAAAGGACTCACAGTACAGGATAAATAAACATAAGTAGTAGTATATGCATACCCGTAGCAAATATGGAAGAGAGAGCGGACGTATGAGCCGCGGCGGTCGTGGTGGCGGACCGCAGAGAATTGTAGGTCAGAGAGTTAAGAGTGAGGCCGGGCGAAAGGCGATGGGCTTAGGCTGGGGTTTGCTGGAAGTGTGCCGAAGAATTGAGCACGATTTTAGGAGTAAAACGTTAGTCGCACAGACAGACACACGACTTTCAAGAGTTCGCATATTCAAAAGTAGCACACTACTTACATCAATTCACAAAATAACAACACATGTGAATATTAATTTTTTAATGAGTCCTACGATGTAATCAACAGAAATCACATTAAAATATACTTGATTATTAAAAACACTTGTTATTTTGAATACACTGAGGAGATGACCATGATGACGACCACGATGAATTATGTTAGTTTTAAAATTTTTATTTGATAATATATAATTAAATTCCGTAATTTTAAGTCAAAATTTGGTTAATAAATTCAAAAAACTATACAAAATAAGTTTAAGAAATAAAGAAAGGAATAATGTACTTGATTTTCAAATAATGTAAGTTCTTAGACTAAATAAATATTACAAATTAAATTACATTGTGACTTCCTCCACAAATTTGTGCTACATCAAAGTGAATTTGTGGCCCACTTTTACCACTAGGCCCAAAAGAAAGACATTGTACCGGCAGCTTAAAAACCTTCAAGCAGCACGGAGAATAACAACTATTTTGAGGTCATTTTGATTGCAAAATATAAATTTACATTACGTTTTAAATTTATATTATATTATTAAATTTTTTAGGTTAATTTAATTATTAAATTTGAAATTTTAATATTATCTTTATTTAAATAATTTGAATTTACACTATCCATTTATCCATATGATACATTAAGAGGGAAGCGTTATTTTTGGTAGCCAAATAATAGTATTTTGAAAATTTTAAAGTAATCGATAATAATTAAGTAAATTAACCTCCTTTGTGCAGTTTGTACACCTTTTTATTGCTTTCAAATTTTTTCTTCTGTTTTCGCTAATCTAAAATCAAATCATGGAAATTTAGTTTTAATAAGAAAATTATGGAAGTTTGGTTTTAAAATTAAATTTCTTTGGGTTGGTTTATGATAAATTTGTAGCATTTAAAAACGTACAATATTTTATTAATTTATAATAATAAAATAAATTGCCAACTAAGGAAATTCTATTTAACACGTGGTGGTGTGCCCCTTGACTCATTGAGGAGATGTTGACTGACACGTGGTCCGATAATAATTTTGATCTAGGTGAAAAATACGCTTTTTAAGTGTAAACAAAAAGAAAAGACAGAGAAAGAATTTATTTCAATGTATAACATGTTTGAAATGTGTGTATTTAATGAGATTAAAAAAAGAGAAAAATAAGAATCCAACAGATGGGGTTTAATTTTTTTTTTTTTTTTAAAGTCTACTGAAGAAATAAAGAATGTTAAGCATGATGAGCGTGGCTGAATAATAAACACCACCATAGATTTGTTTATAAGCGTGTACTTAAGATTAATATTTAATAATTGAAATAATCAAAAGTGAATTCATAAGATTACAACGTTCTTGGTTCCCGGTAATCTATATTAATATATTATTAAGAATTTGAAACTAATTTAATAATACATTGTAAATTTATAAATTTCGTCTATCACTACTAATTATAAAGGTCAAATACACCCAAATATGATTATTAATATTATTAATAATCTGCAATAATATTCACTCTTTCGAATAAACTGCAGTATTTAGAATTATTTTGTTGAACAAAATAATTTATTATTTTTTTATTGTAAAATGATATAGATAAATTGTTTATAATATCATAATTTTTAATCAAAGAGGTTAAGTGGAAGTCAGGTTATTCAATCATGCAAGTAATTGCCTAAAATTGTATGTCAAAGAGGCTGTAATATTTCGTCTGAAATATATTTTGTGCTAAGACCTCTAAATTATTTTTGAATTTTTGTAGATTAACACTACCTTTTCTTTTATCAATAAACTATCAACACCATTCACCATCATTTAAATTTCTTGTTTATTACCTGCAAATTGCAGAGAGAGAGAGAGAGAGAGAGTATTGTAAAATATCATGCATGCCCATGCACGCTGTTGACGTGTGGGGTAATTAATTTGCTGTCACGCACACACCAACGTGTCTTCGGACAACTTGCAGACCACAAAGGTCGACAAACCCTTCATTTGATTTCGCTCACCACAAGTGCACACACTTCGTCTTTTGGCCAATCTTTGTGCTTTTATATTTTCAAAAATTAAAGTATTTGTATGTTATGTGAAATTTATTCATATCAAACAACTAACATTCTGTTCGGATTTAGAATTCTGGAGAGGAAAAGAAAGTGCTGGTGGAAGGGAAAAAAAAAATTAAAGAAATTCAAATTTTTATATCTTGTTCGGTTGAAATGATCTTAGTGAGGAAAATTAATTTTTGAAAAAGAAGATATGAAATTAACAAAAATTAGAATTAAATTTCTTTTACTATTTTGGAAAATAATAGAAATAATATAAAATGGAGGTGGTGAAATTTCTAGAGGAGTAAAGTGCGTCACATTTGTTTCGTTTTTTTCTCATTTTTTTTTTTGTCTTTTTTGTCAGGAAATGAATTATACTACAGTTTCCTTTAATTCTCATTTGTGTAAAAAATTTTATTTACCAAACAATAAAAATTGTTTACTTTAATATTTGTCCTTCCTCCAAATGTAAAATTTGGTTCAAATTTGACTATATTTGCTCCCTTCTACATAATCTTTCTTATAGATCACTTATCGTGACTTCTCGTCCATCCACTTACATTGTAAATATCAACTGTATGGACAATCTCCTGTGTTTGTTTTGTTTCCAGCTGAAAAAAATACGCACTTTAATTATAAATATTTTAAATAAACCCTAACCCACACATAAATGCATATATATATATATATATATATATTTTATTGTATTTTATTAAAGCAATATATAAGTGTCTAGGACCATGGGTTATAGGTGTAATAGGGTAGTGGGTGAACGTTTGTTTCCATTACATTTTTCGCACAAAGGTGGAATTTCACTTTCATTCCTTTCACCATTTCGTCATGAATTTTAAAGTACACGGAAAAATTTAAATAATTAGATTAATTTGACAGAATATATATATGTGTGTGTGTGTGTGTGTGTGGAAATTTCTAACAAAAAAGGAATATAAAGGAATAAAGTGTCAGCTTACCAGCAAATAAGAACTATTGGCTATGTTTGGGAGAGGTTTTTTGTTGAGTGTTGATATTTGGCGTTGTATTAAAATAAAATTTTTAATGAAATAAATAGTATAATTTATTTAAATATATATATATAATATATAAAAATAATTAAATATTATGATAGTGTATCAAAATAAATATGAGAATATATATTAGATGTATAAGTATTCTATTGGTGGTGAATAGAGTAATAATTAAAAAATAATAAATTAATTATGTATATAAAAAAATTTAAATTTAATGCGTGAGTATATGTGTTATATGTATGTATTAATTTAATTATGAATAGTATAATAATTTAAAAATAATTATTTAATTATATACGAAATAAAAAATTTTAAATTTAAATAAAATTTTTATTTAATAATATATAAATTCGAGAGAATATTTTAAAGTTGGAAAGCAGCTTCCAAAAGCCCATTTTAATTATTGATTAGGACGACATGGCTTTGTTTAAATGTTTGAACAAAGGAGTTGCCGTGTGCGTGCCCCTTCTGTGTTTTCCGTCCCATCGCGATCTTTAATAATGGTATTTGTTTCACTTTGCCTTTGCCAGTGATGGGACAGCGATGGTAATAAATATAACAAATGGTTGTAAAATCTGTGTTGCACAACCAACCAGGCAGCCCTTGGATCGAGATCCGACGGTTTTCAATCTGTTTCCCAGTTCCTAAAAAAATGTACTTGTTTTTGCTTTCCTAAACTGACAAAAGGAATTGTCAACAGCGAGTTTCACTCGTTGTCTGTCCCATCATCACAGCAATTATTTTAAAACAGCATTTTTAAATTTGGGATAATTATATTTAATGTGTAAAATTAATTATTTTATATGAAATTTGACATTTCTCAAATTTTTTATTTATTATAAAAATATATATAATTAAATTTGATAAGATAGTTTATGCATTTTGATCATTCGAAGTCATGATGGCCGTAGATTATGTCTATTACTATGTCTATGTAAACACGTAAGATGGTGAGATTATTTTGTTATATTTAACACATTTAGGAGTGTTGCACATGTTGATTGAAATGGGAATATTAATATACTAATTCTCAGAAAATACAGATCATGATTTCCTTTATAAAATCAAGAATTTCAGGAAAAACCCAAATGCTTCTTAAGACCCATTATAAACCTTGCCATAGCAATTTTGAGTATTAACTATAGAAACCAATATTTATTCTCGGATTTTTTTTGTTAATTTTATTCTCTTGAATTGCGAAACCAATTTTAGGGCCGAAATTAAATGAGATCTCCATATTTGAAAATTAATTTTAGGGGATTTGGTAACATTTAATTTTTTAGGTTAAACAATAAAAGATTTAGTATGATTGACTCGATTTTATAGAAAACGCATTCTGATGATGATTTGTATGATATTATAAGATTTATTTGATTATATACTTAGATGAATGAAATTCAATAAAATTTTATTAATATAATATATTTATGAGAACGATATAATATGCTGGTTAAATAAAATACTATTATCATGATATATTTGTATAAATAATGTAATCTATTGGTTAAATAAAATATCATTAGTAAGTTGAGAATAGGAAGGGGATAAATTAAGCAAAAAATAAAATAAAAGTTTTCTTCAAAAAATTTCATAAAAACTAATCAAATGAATGATTTTTGTGAGTTAACAGTGTCAAACTTCACCTAAATGGTCAAGCAAACATAGCCTAAATCGCCCCATCTGATGGTTAGAACAAAACATTGATAAATTGTTTTTCTCTCTAAAATAATATTTTTTCATTCACATATAATTTAAGCTTGGTTTGATTATAGACTTTGGATACAAATGGTGTTAATAGAAAATTTTAGACAAAAATTTATAATAATTTAAATGTAGGAGAAAGAAAAAAGTAAAAAAATATATTTTTTGAATAATCTGTTTAAAATGCCAGATCTTGGTGAATACAAACATATGCTACCTGTTTTTACAAGTGAAAAAAAAAATTATAATTGCAAGTTAATATGATTATTTTTTATTTTTTATTTATTTGTTTGGAGTGTTGGTAGGATGGGGCAATTGCTGGGTTGACGTGAAAAGGACAGGCTGTGATCAGGTGATGATTGCGTCACCTGCAGGTGACCAGGGGCGTTGGGGAGTGAGCTGAGTCTGATAATGATCTTTTGCTTGGATGCAGTGACCATATTACCAATTACCCATGAAAAGCTGCTCTGACCAACAACTCTCCCTGCACTCCATTTGCTAATTGTAATTCATCCTAGTTGTATAAATGCTAAATTATTAAATTATATTTATTAACAATTTATTTTTTTTCGTTTGAGTACTTATATTTATAATAATTTAACAATGGTCTTGTTCATTACACAATTTTAACAAGATTTATATCCATTAAAATTTACGGTATTCAATGAATTTTTCTTTAATTTTAAATTTAAAATATTATTCCTCCTACATATAATAACCATAATTTAATAATTATATATATATTAGTAATTAATCAATATATACATATATTCATATATATATATAAACTTCAAAACTAATTATTATATATACTACCGTATCGTATAATTATAATTATTGTTATTGCATTATACTCAAATATTAATATTTAAATAAATTTAAATTTTTATTCATTAAAATTTTACGACGAGAACTTTCGTACGCAATACAATCTCCATCAAATATAATTAATTAATTTTACATAAAATGATGACTGATGTTTATTCAAGCCTTGCTTGCACAGCAGGAGCTCACTCTCGCACACCTGCGTGGGTCGGCCCACATGTGGGGCCACCTTGTGTCTGTGGGAATGTGTGCTTCCGGACTTTCCCAGTCTCGACATCTTTATATACTGTATGTATGAGTATATGGTAATTTATAGGTTTTTTTCACCGTTTATATCAAAACATTTTCTTATTTTTTAAAATATTTTTATTTTAAAATTATTTTTTAAATTAATTCAATTCCATGTTTTAAAACCATAAATTTAGAATTTCGTGATTTCAAAACAGTAAATTGTAAACAAATTAAAAATAAAAATAAAAATAAAGAAAAATCCATTTGGGGGATTTGAGTTTATGGAAATGTTATCCTTTCATCTATTCTTGATTTGTTTGTATATTTGTTAAAGTAGTTAAAAAAATATAATTTTTATATAATAAAAAATATATAAATAAATATAATTTATCATTAATACGTGAATTATAAACGAGGCACAGTGTCATTTGATTAAAATGAAAACAAACAAATAAGACAGTGCAAAAACAAACAAACAAACAAGACACAGTGGAAGATGGGCGGATGACGTCACGAACTCAAATCATGGTTTGTATTTTTCCCCCTTTTTTTATATATATATATATATATATATATATATTTTTCCTTTTAGATCAATTCCGTAATTTCCAACACACAAAATTAAAAAAAATTATAAATAATTTTAAAATTAAGATATTTTAGAAAATGAGATAATTTTCCATATTTTATATACTCACGCAAAGATTGAAAATTTATATAATCTATAATCAACATTAAATTCCAATAACACACACATATGTTTATATTTATATTAATTTTACCTTTAAATTTTACTACATTATTATTCATTATATAAGATTACAGGGACACAAAAATAAATCACATGACAAAAGCACACTTTATTTTTTAATCTAGGCAGTGAATCCTAAACAAAGCCTTGAATTGCTCGGTCATTTTCTGCACCCCACCTCAGAGCTCAGGCATTATTTCTATGATTCTTGTGATGGGATCTATTCAATTGAATACCCCACAATCTGCATCATTTTTTGAAAGTTACACAGGTGTGGTACACACCACACATAAAAATGTGTATGATCTGCTGTTTGCACTATGCAAATTTGGGATTGGTGTTTTTCTAATTGATCATATAAAATTTAGGCTGATAGGCATCCTTTTTAATGAAACCTATATTGGGTATTTTCAGAATGAATAATGTTTCCATACATCAATTAGGAACCACATCTGTTAATTTATGTTGAAATTATGATGGGCCTCAAAGCCAACTTGCTCCATCAACAGTTGACAATGGAACTCTTAAAATTTCAAATAAATTGATTAATTATTCACATTTTATTTTAGTTGACCAGGCCCATTCACGTTATAATTTTGTTTGGTTACTACAAATATACCTAAAATTTTATTATAATAAATAAATATGCAATTTATGATGCAAGTGTGTACCCACGAGCACAAATACGTCCATCACAGACGCGCACACATTTTATGAACTCCACAGCCTATAATTTCCTACATAAACAATATACCCATGTTAAGGTTATCGATCCTTTGATTGCACATAAAAAATTATTATAGATATCTGAACATGTGACATCTTAATCAAAATGCAAAATCAATAATTGAATGACGTCATAAAACAAAATAATATTAAGCCAACCATATGATAAACTCCCACTGATCAAATAGCATTCATACGAGCCACATGCTCATAAAAAAATGTCGATGATAGTCCTTGATTAGCAAATCTACAAACATATAGTTTGTCCCCCCAAAGGTTAGTACTTTACTAATCAAAATGTCGCAATATATCTTGAGTGGCATCAGAATGCCATTGATAATATGCATTCTAAAAATAAAGTTTATGCAACCAAATAAACTAATAGGATGTGTCGCACAAGGTGAAAATCAAAGTTGGAGTTAGAGTAATTATTGATTTGAAGTTTATTTGACCTCCTATATAGTCAGACTAATTAATGATTTGAAGTTTATTTGACCTCCTATATCAAAGCATATACCCTTGCGTCTTTTTGTAAATATCTAAAGACTATTTTGGTGGCCACTTAATGTTTATGTCCCAAATTACTCAAATATCTAGCCAATATTCACACTATAAACACAATGTTTGAGTGGATATAGACTTGCGCATGCATGAAACTCCCCATTATCATTGTATTTAGGATCTCGCTCGTGAACTTGGAATTAACTTCGTTATTTAGATATTGCTTGACACTAACCTTAACCCTACCTCTCTTTGACATTAGTGTATTTTGGGGTGTATAATTTTGTGATGCGATTTGTGTATGTCCACATGCTCAAATGTGTCAATCTCATATGCACAAACAGTATTAATAAATCATGTTAGTTTGGGGGTGTTTGTTTATGCTTTTTTAGATCTAATTAGTTATTTTTGATAGTTCTAATTAAACGATACGTTATCATGTACTTTGATTAATTGTTGCATTGGCACACAAAAATGTAACACGTAAAAAGTAAAACAAGTAAATACAGTACTTGTTGACGTAATTTAGAAAAATTCTTCTACATTCGCGTGACACCCTGAAATGTCTTTCCTAACTAAAATAAGTCAAATGAACAATAAGGAAAGTTACACTTCAACAAAGCCAACTCTCCTTTGACTTCAACTTTTCAAATATTCATGCAATCTTATTATTGTAATGTTCATAGACAACCGACCTAGCTGGTCCTATCCATCGGTTGAATTGGACAATTTTAAACTCACACAACACTTGCTAACATAGTTTGGCATAAAGAAGACAATAAAATCACTACATGGACAATCTTAGCATTCAAACTCTTGGTTATCCAGTTTGCTTAAATTTGGGTTACCTCCAAGCGTTACAGATATTGTTGAATAACAAGTCCCTTGAGTTTTGGAGGCTAGATCACATGCACTATTTCAAATTGAAGATTTTCTTGCTTAAACTCTGCAATTGCTGTTAGGACATTGATTAATCTTTCTTTATGGGTAGGATGCTTTCCATTCCATGTAAATTTTGCTTTTATAATTAAGGAATAGATAAAAATCATGATGTCATGATCAAATATTCTAAGTAACAACTGGTGCTAATCTATTGTGGGCATTCTAAAGTCAAGGAAATGAATCAAACAATCTATGAAAATAAAGATCATATAATATTTCCTTGATGACATGAAAACTATAAACATATTTTCTGTATTTTTGGTGCCACATCATACCAACACATTAACACAAGAGCTAGCAATTTTTACACATTTTCTCACAAATTTTTTATCCTTATTGCTGTTCATTTTTAATGCACATTGTCACTAGGTGTTCAATCGGCAAAACCATATTGAATTGAAGCGAATTATTGATATATCAAAACATCAATATGCCAAATTTGCGTAACATATGCCAAATCAAAATTTTTTGATTCAATTTAGTACATTATTCAAATAATTTTAGTTGGTTTAGCTTGGTTATTCAATCAACCAAATTTTATTAAAAGAAGCAAAAGAAGAAAAAAAAGAAAAAAGAAAATCCTTAAATTTTCATCACTAATACACTATTGAAATGAAGAAATAAAAAAATTATTTTATATTAAATGAAAAGGTAAAATAGGAGGTAAAGTAAAAAATAAAAATAGTATTGGAAAAATAAAATATAATATAAAATTTGATATTCAGTTCTGTTCAGTACAATACATTAAATCCAAATATTAAAATCAAATCAAAAACTAAAATTTTAAAAATCATCATTCACAAAACCGAGCCATTTAATTGGTATTCAATATGTACTAAAATTTCAATTTTTTGAGGTGGTTCAATTGATAAATCAAATTGTGCACACCCTAATAGTCACACATACTCTGGCCATGATTCCAAATGTAATGCGTTAAAAACATAATTTTTTGTTCAACTCTCATAAATGCATGCATTTTTGTAAATATAAATACCACAATAAGAACCTTTTTTTTAAGTTATGTAATCATTGATTTTTCATGTATAAATTTATGTGTAATCTAAGTTTTATGAGAGCAATCAAGTTGAATTAGAATAACAATTTGATATCATCAACTGCTTGCACTTGTTTCGACTCAAGTTTATAAAATTTGAACCCAAACCCTGTGTTCGAATTAAACAAGCTCAACTTCAAAAAAATATTTTCTAAACTTGAATTCAAACTCGTTTAGTTTCCATATTTCTAACCATAAAAAAATTTTCAAGTTAAGTAATTTGATTTATTAGCACCCTTTTTTAGTTCCACACAAATTTTATGTAAAAACGTATTGGGTATCAATGGCGCAAATGATAAACATTTAAAATAGGCTTTGAGACTGAAAAACAAACTAGCCCTTAATTTTCAATTATTTTTGGGCCGATAACGAATTAGCGGATGTCATAATCGGTAAATTTGACAATAATTATTCGAACTTTTTAATTAATTTATTTAACTAACTTATTTGGGTGATTTAATTACATATAACCAATTGATAAATTATTTCGAGTTATTTTGAAGTTATTATTTGAATTAAAATTGTTTCAAATAATTTCTCCAAAATTCGTTCTTGAAACCAATATCTTTCAATGTAAATTACAAAATTAATCTGTATTAGTTAATAAAGATTCTGATGTCGTGTATGGTTTTATGAATTAAAGAAAATCTGCTAAAATAATGAATTGAATTTGTTAATAATGACTGATAATTTGAGAGTGATAGTGTAAATGCATACAAAACTTACGCATTCCAGAATTTTAGAATAAGGGAGTAAGTCCACATATATGATTTTTTTTTCTTCATACCTAAAAGAGCATTAGAACATGATTATAACCATACCAAAACATAAAATGGATGCTGTTATGTAGGAGAACTTTTTTGTTTCAGAATTTTTGAGTGTGTGTGTATATTGGCAATACGTTTTGGAGTTCGCATTGAATATTGTGTTGAATGTCTGATAATAAATACACACACACACACACACACACATTTTAGAAATTAAGTAAAACAAAAGGAAATAGGGGTTTTATTTTATTTTTCAGAGGTAAAATTTAATATGTATTATGCTACATTATGTTTCTTAGATTCTTAGTTTTAAAAAAAAAAAATTGTCACACAGTGTTTATTGAGAGGATAAAATATATCATACGATTCATATCATATCTGACAACTGTGCATTATTTTTACTACTATTCTTGAAAATTGTTGAAGGTCAAATTATGTTAGAGATTGTACTGTGAATATATTTTGGAGTGGCCAAAAGATGAGGAAGAAGTCATGATGTCATCAAACACGTTGAGATATTTATAGTTCCAAATAAGGTAAAAACAAAGATCTTGCATTATGGAACGAAGTTCCTATTACCATAAAAAAGATGGACATGCTGTTATGGAAGCAAATTGAACGACGTCGTGTGCAAGATTTGGCTCGTACAAATGTGGAATTTGGTTATCGGTTTCCCCGTAAAAAGTGCGCATGCCTAGTGGAATGAAGAAATGAAGAAATGAAGAAAATAGAATATCTTTGTAAAGTTTTTAAGTGAGTCATTTGGGCTATGTTGGAAGAGGGATTTTTGTTTGACACGATGTTTGGTTGGAGTTGTGTTGAGATGAGTAGTATGTTTGGAAAGAATGTTTTAATGAGATGAATATCATGATTTATTTAAACATATGTATAAAATATATAACAATGATTAGATTGTGTGATAGTTTATAAAGATAATAATTATGTTATAAAGTACAAATAAAATAACTATAAGTATATATATATGATATATATAGATATTAATTTAATTGTGATAGATACAATGATTGAAAAATAATTAGTTAGTAATATACGTATAAGAAGAAAAATTTAAATTTGAATAAAAATATCGTTGAAATGTTTGTGTGAAGTTTGAAATATTGTTTTATGCTTGAAAGTTAGATTCCAAACGTAACCTTACAGTGTTGAGTTGGCCATTCGCCCTTTATATGTTAGTGTCATTTTACTGCATTCGAGAGTAGCAGGATTGTCATGTCCCATACTGAAAGATGTTCACGTCAACATAGGAAAAAAGCCAAGACAGTAATTAAGTTAAAACATGGAAAATGAAACTTCTTGTTACTAATTAATGGTTAATGGATAAATTAATTTAGATAGGTTAGTAGTAAAGGAGACTTGAACAATTGCGATTGGTGATTATTAACATTAGTTCAAATAATGGAGTTTCTAACCTGATGTGACCTCGACAACGACTTGTGTAAAGACCTCAGGGCCTTCACTGCTTTTCTGCTTTTGTGTTGTGTCATGTTGCAATATACAAGATAATACATATCCGTAGCATTATGATGTTTAAATTGAATTCACATATAATTTAAATTTAAATTTAAATTGTAAGAAGGTAAATATAATAAAAGATGATAATTAAATAAATTTGGAGATTCTTAAACAAAATAAAAATCCTTTAACTACGCACAATATATATCAGGAGAGAAACTGATGCAACTAAGGACAGCGTATTAATGTCACCGGTCAAAATGTCAGAAAGAACAATTGAGGAACAATGGCTATGTTTGGTTCCAATTTACACAATATTCATTTTCACTCAAAGAATCAAATATTTTATCTTATAGATTTTTATTTAAATTTAAGTTTAAATTTATTTTTATTTTATATTTTATAATCAATTAATTATTTTTCAATTCACTACAATAAATTCATTCATTACCAAGGAATTTTAGTAAGAAAAATAAATTTGTTACTAATTAGCTAGGAAAATTGGAAGAAAAACCGAATTTAAATCTACAAACTTATGAAACAAAAATTAGAATCAAAATAATTCATTGCTAAGTTTACAAATGAAATTTGCATCAAATAAATTGGTTGCTAATGTTTACTAAAAACCACAAAATTGGGCAATGAAAAAATTCCTTTCAAAATGCACATATAATGTACTTTTTGTAAATATTTTTTAAAATATAAATATTATATTAAAATTCTTTATAAAAATTCTAATTTCTTGTTTTTATATATTTTAAAACACTTCTCTTTTAGAATGTCATATAATCCCAATTAGATTAATTGTGATATTTCATTATTAAAAATCTAACTATAACTTCATTTATATTTAATTAATTTATATTGTAAATTTTTTCTAGAGTCTAACTAAGGGTATAGTACAAAAAAGTTAATATTTTTGACCAAAGTATCGTAAAAAAATTTTATTTTTTCACATTAACCAAAATAATTTATGAAATGTTTACACCACATTATTGCTTATATAATATGATAAAATAATTTTCCTCACAACATTACTTATATATTGTGATGATTGTTATTTTTCTTATAATAGTATATATCAATTGTCAATAAAAAATTATTTATTATTTTAATGTAATTATTATTAATATTATTCTTAAATTGTTTTTCATAAAATAATAAAAAACAATAAGTTAATTTAATTCAAAATGGCTTTCAAAAATTTAAAATATTTATTAGAAACAAAATCAAAAATAAATTTCATTGTTATTAATTTCATGAATTTAAAATATATAAATTGTTAATATGGATTAACAAATCTCTCACACGTAAAGTCTAGTACTCAAATCCATAAAATTTCAAAATTAGACATTGGAAGAGAAAAAAGACAGTAAGAAAATTATTTATTTTAAATAATTTATTCTTTGTAACAAATTATTCCTTGTTAGTAGGTACGAAAAATTTTTGTTGCTAAATTTAGCAAGGAAATTTTTTCTTGCTAAATTTATTAATGAGTAAATCACTTAGAAAAAAAATTTGTTGCTAAATTCCTTACTGATTGATACCAGCAAAGAATTTCTTTATTTTGGCAGGAATTTCAATCCTTAAACACTGAATGTTTTGTAGTGATTATTATACTTATTCAACATATATTTTTATAATTTTTTTTACTCATATTCAATTTTTTATTACCATATAAATCTATATACCATTACATATTATTCAATTATTATTACATATTAAATAACATATAAGAATAATTTCCTTATCCACTAAATTTTACAAATTAAACATGATTTTTATCCCAACTCAAATCATCTAAATTTTCCTCCCTACCCTAATTTGAAAACAAACATAAATGTCAAGTTTTAGTTGTATGATCCAAAATTAATAAAGCATTTTAATTTTTTTGCACATTTAATTATTTTTCAGTCTATGTCTTTAATCTTTATTTCTTAAACTGAATTTCATTAATTTAGTTTATTTTATTTCTTCAAATATTTTTCTTACTATTTTATGAATTTTATTAATCTCTTCTCAAACTTTCAATTTATTATAATTTTCTTTTTTCCTTTTCTTAAAATTCTTTTTGTGTCTCACATTTTATAAATAAAATAAAATTAATATTTAAAAATATATATAGCAAATACATCAAAAATTTATTCGTTATTATTGCTATTACCATGTTTTAGAAATAAAGACTTAATGTTGGTTGGATAATATGTAATTTTTAAAATACATTTTTAATACTTTTACTCTATTTTCTTTATATTTTATTTTCTTTCCTTTCCTTTCTTCAAATTTAATGTATAATTTCAATATTTTTAAAGTTTGTTTCTCTCTACCATCGTGGCTACGCATGGAACACGTCTTCCAACCGTACCAATCAAATTTTATATTATTAAATATATTATCTTAAAATTTTTTTATTTAAATTTAAATTTAAAATTTTACTCTTTTATATATATATATAATAAATTATTTTATAATTATTATATTTATTCACAATTAAATTAAGATCTATATACATGTAAACTCACATTTATAAACTTATATTATACAATTTAATTATTATTATTATAAATTATTACATCATTTAATTATTATTATATATTATATATATATTTAAATAAATTAAAAATTTTAAATCTTATGTCCAAATGTTTTAATCGTTTTAAAATAAGTCTAACCAAATATCGTGACACAACAAAATCCCTCTCCTAATTATTGTTAATTAAGGTCAATTTGAATATACACCTAATATATTTATAATTGATAAATATTATAATTTTATATTAAAAAATATAAATAATTTATCAAATATTAAAATTATAATATTTGAAACAACCTCGTTTGCTTTTGCACCAGATGCTCCAACGTTTAGAAGGCAGTTAATAAACAGATATATAATTATAGTATGCATGGAGTGCATAGTGATCATAATTACTGTAATAATGACACCTACTCAACAACTGAGGTGCACATCAAAACGGCCACCAATTTTCCTTTCACGGCCTCTTTGCTGCGGTTCACAGGTGTTTGTCGTCAAGTCTAACGGCGAAGCGACGTAATTCGCTCTTCCATTCTGATTGTTGCTTTTGTTTGTAATAAGTTGAGAGATACGAAGTAGGAAGAGAAAAGCCAAACGGCAATAATCACCTCTCACCAGCAATCATTGTCCTGCACTTTTACTCTTCCAGCTGGCTCTGCTAGCTGCTCCCTTCCCGCTCCAAACCCACGCATCAAACCTGGAATCTTCGCCGGAAATCCCACTGGAAAGCCTCTCCTCTTGGAAACGGGATTTCTTCAGAAACAAATTACAAGAGGTAATACAAAATTTGAAAAATCTCAGTTCCTTACGCTTTTGTAAAATCTTTTTGTGGTTCGTTTTACTTCGCTTTATTTAGAGAACTGTTTTTTTTAATGGTATAAAGAGATTTATCTTTTAAGGTTCTTTTCGCCATTTTGTTAAGCTTGTAATTTTGCATACATGCAGGTTGAATTTCTTCTTTTTCTCTTTTCATTTCGGAGTTCTGAACCAGGAACCAGTAAAATTTCTATATTTCAGGTCGCTTTTCTTCGTCGATCAGAGTCTTGGTTTCGCCTGAATCTGGGTTTTGGATTTTTCCTGACTTTTAAGAATGGGGCCGCTGTTGGCCAGTAAGAGTTCTCCAGATCTCGTTGTCCGGAGAATAATCCAAATTAATTTTATTTAGCTTGAAGTCTAGCTAGGGTTTCAGTAGTAGTGTACGTGAAATTTATCTCTGCACCCTAGGCCTAAATCTTAATTACGCTGCAGTGTGCTAGAGTATGTAGTCCAATAGCGTCACTCTTTCTTTCGAGTTCATTTGCGGTTCACAAATGTTCAGCCATATGATTTAACAGTGAATACCAAGTCTAGTCACTGTTTGCGTGGCTGAGGAGCCCAAGTCTAATTCACTGTTTGCGTGGCTGAGGAGCCCAAGTCTAATTCACATGGACTTGCATTTGATGGTCATTTATTGTGCTCTCACTCCCCCCCCCCCCCCTCTCTCGTTACCAGGAGAAAAGGTGTTCCGCTTTGAATTTTCATGTGCTTCTTGGTTATGTTTGATTTGTTTTTATAGGTTATCTGTATGGTTCCGACGCTGAGAATGCATGCAGGAAGTAAACAGCCATGAAGATACGTGTAATGTTTGGTCTTCTCTTAAACGAGTAAAGCAGCAGTTTGAGATTTACCTCGTTTAAATCCAAGAATGTGGTTTTAAGATTGGCATAACCTCATAGCAGAATTTGCTAATGGATATGGGCAACTTTAGGCCTGAACTTCATGTTCCGCAGCAAAGCCTCCGAGATAAGTTGAGAATTCAGAATGATTCAAACCCACTCCATCATCACCTGGGGGTTTATGCTAACAATTTGGAGCAACTTCCTAGTTCCCAGGTTGGTCTAAATTATGAATCTGCAAACCTCCAAAATTTTCCACCTGGAAATACGTGCTATGATCCTCCAGAATTTTGCTCGGAAATGCTTGTAAATTCACAAGGTATGACAGCACAAAGGGACGGCTTGCTGATTCGTCGAGAACCCTATACTCGGGTTGGTGAGGCTGCCATTGGGAAGTTCTTTCCAACCACCTTCAATCCTTCGGCCACAGTGAGTTGTGACCCACAATACTTTAGCACATGGAAAAGCATCGGCTCACAATCCAGCAGGGTAGCTAATCAAAGCCCATTTTTTGTCGGAGACGACCCATCAGCTGGTTCTCCGTTGAAAGTCATCAACAGTGCTCCTATATCAACATCAGATGTCAAGCGTTATGTTGAACGTCAAGAATTTCATTCACCTGTGGATAATCCATCTATTGCGGTTGCTAGTTCATCGCTCTACCAAAATGCACTGCAAGAACTGACTACCCTGAAGCAAAAAAGTTGGGATGAAACTAACCATGGGGTGGTTGGTGGGGGGGAACTCCTACTTCTTCCAGCCTATGCTACAGACCAATTGCGTCTTAAAAGTCCTCATGATTTGACAAGTAGGCCAGCAGGGGGCCGGCATCGATGGGGATGGGGCGGTGAACTGGATTACGCAGCAGTAAGGAATACTGATGATGGAGACCTCACAACAGCATCGAATGATAATTCCAACACTCATGCCCTCTCTTTGTCCCTTTCATCGGTTCCGTCGCCTACGGCACGCGCTAGTCAGATTGCTGACAGGGCTTCCACCGCAGACTTGCATTCGAGAGATGCTGCCGGTGCAAATATTCAAGATTCCGGAGCTTGGAAGCCGGAGTACTCGTCTCCCTGTTCTAATCTGTTGACCGGAAGTAAAACTGTAGGAACTGCTGGTCAAGGTACGATGAGCACCCAAGCGTTGGCTCATCGAAACCTTGGCCCCCTCGGGCCCTTCACGGGGTACGCGACCGTTCTGAGAAGATCGAAATTTCTGTGGCCGGCCCAACAGCTGTTGGATGAACTCTGCCACTTTGCCCGGCCTAAGGCTGCGGAAATATGCGAGGCGCCTGATAAGATTTTAGAGGAAGTTAGGGTTTCTGATGTAACTGATGGTAATGCTGGACTTGCCGTGAAAGCAGTAGCAGGCGATCATGCTGGTGGCTCGTCACTCGCATTCAGTGGCTCGACTGGCAAGAGGGTGGACCCCTGGGGTATGAGCTGCCCGCCTGATTCTTATCAGCCAGAAAATCTTCAGAAGAAGGCGACGCTTTTGTGCATGCAGGATGAGGTTAGTGAGACCTTTTGATGACATTATTATTTTTTGCTGTACCTAAACATGTTTCGATGGTCCATATATGAATTGTGAACAGTATTCCTATGGGTAGAGGAAGCTTAGGTATTCCATGGATTTGTATGTTATAAAAATGTTTTTTTTTATTCTTGTTAATATTGCTGTTTGGAATATAACTCTATCAAGCAATTGATATTAATTAATTTCCTTCTTATAAATCTCACATCTTTTGACTCCCTATCTAAAAATTTGTTAGAGGTTTTACAGTCATTTACCTGTCGAGATAGCTACCGAGTAAATATATTATACTTCGTTGCCAGGGTTATCTATCTAGTTGGGTCTATTCTATTGTCATAATCTTTTTTAATTTTTTTCCGAATAAAATAAGAAAATACTCTTCGGTTAAGTATTGTAATTCTTAATTTTTTTGTATTTTCATATAACAAATAATAAATTAATAAAGCAAAGATATACAAAAAAATGATTTAAAATGTAATTTCATTAATAAAGTTAAACCTAAAACATAATATGAAGATGCTTAATTAAATTTTATTTATTATAAACATTTCAAAGGTTTCTATACATTTTTTATGTAATCATTTTTTGGCTTTCTAATTTTTTTTATCATTCTTCGCCCATTTAAAAAGTTTGTTTTTTTAATAATAACTCTCTTAGCTGCAAATCAACTTGCTTATCTTTCTTGTTTTACTTATTTTAAATATATTCGTTTAATTTTTTCAATTTTATTTCAGATTTTAAGTGTTTTATAAAATTTAAAGCGGTAATGTTGGGTTAATTAATAGTCAAATTAAAAGGTCAATTTTGAAAAAATAATTGAATAACTTAGAAAATGGGACAATAAATTAAATTTGCATAATTGATTAACAATGAAACGTCACAATTTGGTGTTATCATGGGGTGTGCATTTGGTTGTCGACCCCAGTATGTTGTTACGTATATTTCAACTAGTTGAATACCTTGCAAATTCTGTAATTTAAATTTTCACCAATGAGGTTTAATTTCTCACATTGACTGCAGTAGTAACTCGGAGAATCACATCAAAACAATTTTATTTGATTGCAAGTGATTTCATGCCTTTGTTGAATATGCCAAATATTTGCACGTCAGCTCTAGTTTGATCTAAATAATCAAGAAAAAGTGCATCTCCATTCACGGTTTAAATAGGCATCTCTGAAAAATTTTGGAACTTCTGTCCCTTTGTGAACATTTCATTCTCCATGATTCTGTTCTCTCCACTAATAAGTTTCAGCCCTGTTGTTTTAGAAGATCGGGTGAACTTTTCTATTTATGGGGTAGGAAGATCCCATGCTTGAATATTATGTGGGCTACCTCATGTATTCTCAAGCTGTGACATGCCATGTGTCTTTTATTGGAATATAACTTTTTGCATATAGTGAGCTACTTTTGCTGTCCTCTTTTCTTTTCTCTCCAACCTACGAAACTACAGATGCGTGGGCGGTGGCAGTGGTCCTAAAAGGATGCATTGGAAATAGTTGTTAACTAGGAATTTTTTATGAGGTTAATCAGTACAAAATATATATCATTTTCAGTGATAAACAAGGTTTACATATTAGTGTGTTGAAGGGCATTTTGTTCAACACGTTGCTGTGGATTGTGGAAATGCTTGCAACAAATTAGCTTGGATTGCTAGGCATTTTTTTTGTTTTTTTCAATGAGAAATAGTGTGATAGAAATAATGCTACGAGGTGGCCAGATAATGTTTTGAATGTGTGTTGGATATAGATAAAATATAATTATGACGTTTGATGTGATGTGTTAATTAAAGTTGGTAGGTAATAAGAGAGAAAAAGTAATTATTATAGTTGATGTCATGTAATTTTTTCTTTTATTGAGATTGTAAAATATTTTTTGAAATATGTTTGATGTATCTCACTGGAATTATTTCATAAGATAAGATCACTGCCTAAAGTTCTCTTGATTGGCAATTTAGGTAATTGCTTCTTGTTTGGCTATTTGGGCATTTTACCTGTTATATTATTTGATTAATAAACCCCTCGCATCTAATTTGATATCTCACCTACTATGACATCTTCTTATCACTTGTTTCTCTTCCAGTGAGGTAGAAATATTATTATCTGTAATAGAAAGCTGAAATTTGTAACGTGTTCTTGTTTGTTAAAGGTTTGCAAAAGGTACAAACAGTACTGCCAACAGATGCACATGGTGGTTTCATCTTTTGAATCAGTGGCAGGTCTTGGTGCTGCCACTCCATATATTTCTCTGGCTCTTACAATGGTGTTCAAGGATTTCCAGTGTCTGAAGAATGCAATTACCAACCAACTCAAAGCCTTAAGAGATGCCTTGGCAGAAGACTTGTGCAAAGATGGTGCTGGTGTTTCAACATTGAAGGTCTTTAACCAAAGCTTACAGAAGCAGAGAGGGGCAGGCGGTCAAGGCGTCATCCATCAAAGCCAGCATATTTGGAGGCCTCAGAGAGGCTTACCAGAACATGCTGTCTCTATCTTGCGCGCATGGCTGTTCGATCATTTTCTTCATCCGTAAGATTAGTTTTCTTTCTAATGATCGGTTGTGCTCCACTTTCATTCGAAGCGTTCGTTGAATTGAGTTTATTTTTGTGTGAAGGTATCCCACAGACACCGACAAGCATATGCTGGCCGCACAAACTGGCTTAACTAGGAACCAGGTATTTCCTGTTTATTCTTGGAGTTTAATTCAATTTATATGTGTGTCAACTGAGTTGATATTTTCTTTTGATGGGCTTGTGCTCAAAAGGATAGTTAAGGCTTTAAAATTCCATCTTTATGATTGTTGACTCTTATCACTCTTTTCCAACCAATATTTTAGCATAGTTTTGCTAGCTATACATTTGTGACAGCAAGGATCGGATGTCTCTCTGATCATCACGTCATGTTCATACTTTTTTTCGGAGATGCAACATTTGCAACTGCAATAGTGATTTTGGTGCCCAAATTAGGTTTCCAACTGGTTTATCAATGCCCGGGTTCGCGTGTGGAAACCTATGGTTGAAGAGATGCACATGCTGGAAACCAAAGGAGTGGCCCATGAAATCGGATTGGACACAGGAAAAACCACAGTTGAAGGTTGTGACCAGCCAAGCAACACCACCCAATCTTTGAACATGCTCAGCATAAGCACGGTGCCTGCCAATCGAGGGGAATGCTCAAGTATCAGCCCTCCAGAACGCGAGGCAAGCAGGTCGAATGCATATATGTGGAATCGAGACAAGCGCTCTAGAATCGAGTATTGCTTTCCATCGACTGTCAACGGATTGTTCATGGGATTTGTGAGTGGAATTGAGATAGGGGGCCAAAGTGCCGTGTCACTGACATTGGGTCTCAGGCAAAGCCCTGAGAACACCCCATGGCCACCATTACAGCAAGACCACCATTTGAGGCCACCTTTCGGAGGTCAGGTCATTCAGGATTTTGTTGGTTAGCTTAGCTGCAGTGGAGGAGGGACGGAGAAGCTAAGATAGAAACCTGAAAGCTGAGAAGGTGTTGCTACTTGCTTTGATGCCACAAAGGTTAGGAAATTCAACCTTGAAAACATTTGCCTGATAATTCTCCAGAAATGTATGTAAAGCAGTCGGTAGAGCAAGTTTTAGTTGGGATGGAAATTAAGAAAAACATGTGTTTAAGTTTTTAGGTTTTAAGAATCTAGTATTTTGTAAAACTGGGATTGTAAACCATTTCTTGCGGCTAATATGTGAGAGCAATTTGTGCTGCTTTACACTTGATTTTCTGCCTCTCTGATGTTTAGCTTGTGTAGCTATTTTCTGCCTTTATTTTTGATTTTCTTCTGATTGATAAGAGCATTTAATTAAAATAAATATCGTTCGCAATAGTTGCTTTTACAAGAAAATAATTGTGATAAAATTAATCTTTGAAATTGGTCTGCATGATATTTACTTGTGTATTTGTGTTTTTAGAATTGCATGTAGTTATTAACGTGCCAATTATCAATAATATGTAATAACATATGTTTCTCAAACAATTGTTGTCACCATGAGAATTGTAGCCGAATCATAAAAATTCATCACTTCGCATATATAAACACACACAGAAACAAACACACAAGCACACATATATTTTCTCTCATGTTTTTATCTCACAAATTTAAATATTTGTTCATTGACAGTATTATTGTCACGTATCTATACTATTATACTATTTATAAATCCCTTATTTGGTCTTTTAATGATTTTTATAAATTACCCTTTGTACTAATACTTACTATATTATTAAGTATCAACTCCCTAAAATAACTACCTTTATTCTTTTAACATTATATGAAATTATACTCCTATTGTCTCAATTAATTAACTAATATTAATCAACTCATCATACTTTCATTTCAAATTTGAATTGAGAGTCAATGACTTTCATTTTTGTTAGTATCATGTTAATTCATTTGAAATTATCAATATAATAAAGTTATTTATCGTTGTCATACACATTCACACATATATTACATAATAGAAGTATAATTATAATTATAATGTAATTTTTATATATGTATTTAAAAAATTATGACGTAATTTTTGAATTTTACATTAAAGTTTGAATAAATTAGGTTTGATATTTGTATATTATTTATAATGAATTACTATTGGGATTCTATTACATTAATAAATGAAATTTTTATTTGATTTTTGCAAACTCATAGAATTATATTCTCCTATATTTTTTCTCCTTGAACCAATTTCATACACAAGTTGGTCATAAATATATATGCAATAACAAAAGCAAGGGCTTCAAGATATACTATATCTTTATAACACACGTTGTATTCATTACATTTTTTAAATTTTATTTCTTTTTCTATTTAATTTTTACACAATTCTTGGGAAAAACACTCAAAAACAAAATCAAAAGCAAAACATAGCCAATATTTTTTCTTATTTACTAAGTACACCACATTACCCCTCATCAAGCCACTGCACATCTCACACAAGCTTTCTTGCACTGGAAGATCCACATTACTCATGATATATTATTTCTAGTAATATTATTCATAGCACAACAAGGCATATATATATATATATATATAACAACATGTCAGCCTCCCCCAGGAGGCATATATATATATATATATATATATATATATATATAAAACAACGCATCAGCTTCTCCCAGGAGCTTTCCCACGACCTTGCCTGTTGAACTCTCTGGTATGTTGTAAGAATGGTGATTCCCTTGATTCACCCCATCCTGACCACTGTAAACTCTTATCATCCTCATAATTATCCCCCATTCCTGGCTGCTGATTTCCCATCACTCTCATGGCATTGCTCATGCAAGACCCCACCAGCAACAGCACTACAAGAAGCACAACCAGCTTCATTTTAGCCATCTTTTGCTTGTTGCCTCCCATTAATCCTAAATTCAAGAGAAAAGTATTAAGATCATATGACACATCCAACTAAGGCTTGCACACACTTTTGCTAGCTTCATTTCGTTCTTTAGGCCAAAGCACTCTCGATGTTTATCAAGTTCCTCTTCTGCGCCTTGTGTGGATGATGAGATATAAGGGTTAAATCTTTAGATGGGGGTTAGTTAGTTACTCTAGAATATGAGTAATTTGATGATTTTGAAGAGGTATGAGTTGAAATTGGAGCGAAGATTGTTATTATGATGCAGACACACACACACACACACACATATATTTATAGCGTGACCTCTGAGATGGAATATAGACCAGATAGGGCAAGATGAAGTGGGATGCCCATAGAATGCACCACTAGCAGGATTAATCACATTAACCACAATGAACAAAATGATGGAGTTGAAGGAAATTATTAGGGCATTCTGGAAGAACAAACAAGAACACCATGGTATCCCTCAACCCAAGTGGGTGAATCTATGCCAGAAGTCAATGGAATAAGATGAAAACCCTGCTATTTTTGCAGTATGATGCCACTAAAACACACACACGCAGAGTATAAGTTATTACATGAGATAATCTATGTGGTTGCATTGTTTTATATTTTAATTATTGCAAACCACGCACGGGTTAAAGCATTATGCATTGTTTTTCAATTGATGAATTAAAACAATGCATATGCCATTAGCTTCATAATGCAAAAGCATCGTTAACGGCGGAATTCTCCACTAATACAGACACTACTTGTCATTTCTGCAACTTGTTGGCATAACACAATTGTTCTAAATTTTATCATCTAATTTGAAATTAGCACGACTAATATGGCTTCCACCTAGAAAATCAATCTGTGTGAATACATATCTACTGTGGTTTCTCAGTTGCAAGACAAACGGACACAGCTCAAACGAAGTCATTAGATTATTGTCATATATACATACAAACATATATATAAAAATTAATTATGTAATTTTATTGAGAGATAATAGATATTCAAACATGGGCTGCCACTTTAGATATTTATTTGGGCCTATACAGAAATGATACATCACTTCCCCCTTTTCGTCTTCAACGAATATCGAGAATCATATTTCTCTATAAGGCCCACATCTTTCGGAAAGTGAATTAGGATTCGAACTTGTTAATAAGATTCCATTTAATATTAGTAAATAAAAATAAAAATAAAAAAGAGTTGAAAGAAAAAGAAAATATCAAATAAAAATAAATGCTTAGAATTGGTTAGTCTAAACCCCTCAAGCATGATTTAATAATATAGACAATTTGGATGAAAAACTTTAAAAAAAATAAAAAGAGAGACAAAAAGAAGTCAAATTACAGATTGATTCTCTCTCTCTCTCTCTCTCTCTCTCCACACACACACACATTTTGAAGAATGTTTGCCTAGGAACTTCCTTCGATTTGGCTGCCTTTTTTATAACGTAAAAAATTAAAATTTAAAGCTCCATTGGTCATGTAATTCCATGAAAAATTAGATCATATAGTCTTAAAATTTCAAGGTGGATAAAAATAATTTTGTCGACCATGTTTGGCTTTTCACAGCTATAATGATTACAGATTATTCCATTTGGATCATATTTAATCTGTTCTCAGACTAATATAAAACCATCAGTTTGACATTCTACAAATTAATTAAAGTATAATACATATTATTAATAAAAAAAAATGGTGAAGTGGGGTTTGGGAGAATGGTCGAGGCATTTTAGCAGTGTGTATTTGGTAAAATCGAATGCAACCAAACTTTCGGTTTCGTAGTTTACCAAATTTTTAAGTACATACGGTTCAATATTTTGATATATTTAACTTTAATTTAAAAAATTAAAAATAATAAAATGAATAAATTTATATTTAAAATTATAAATTTTAATTATATAGCTAATAAATAAATATTAAATATTTTTATTTTAATATTTTATTGTTTTAGTTTAGATTTTTTCAAAGAAAAAATATATATTATAATAAAATAATTTTTGTTTAAAATATATAAGATATAGTTAAAAATTAATTAAAAAAATTCTGAATACATATAAATTTTTAAAAAATAAGAAAAATATGATAAATATTAAAAAATAAAAATAAAATTTAATATTCAATTCGATATAATATAACAGATTCAAATATCAAAATCGAACTTAAAATTAAAATTTTAAAAATTATTATATCAAAAATTAAATTATAGTTCTTGTCAAAATTTTGATTTCATTCAATTTAGTTGTTTTATTAAATGTTAACACCCTAAAAGCATGTGCACTGAAAATATCCAACCGACAGGGCACAACTTACAAACAGAAGTACTGCCCAAATGGAATCTAAACATTTACAAATAAGGCATTCTTGTTTTGAATGACAAGGTTAGATAGGCTATTTTATTTAAATTAATTAAAATTTTTTTGAATGATTAATGACTTTAATATATTAAAAGTTTGTTACAAAATTATAAAATATGTAATAAATAATTCTACTTCAAAATTATGACAAAACAATCAAGGTATTAAGTGTGTGTGTGTGTGTGTATACATATGTCATTAAAAAACTATTTTAACCTAATTGAATTGTTGGCATACTAAAATTACAATGAAAGATAAATATAATCTTCTTAAATAAATATATTTATTAAATATAATTATAAATAATTAATTAATCTTGATAATTTTTTATTCTTCAAAGTAATATTTGGATTACAATCTCACACAACAGAATCAACACGCTCTAAGTTAATGACTACACTAGTTCACCCTCTTACACGCATATACAAAGTTTTCTTCATCTGCTAGGAACCCTGAAAACGTGCAAACCAACAAAGTCGATGTTTACTTTAATTGATTAGATTTGATAGATTATTTTATTAAATTTAATTATATATTTTTATAATAAATTAAAGTCCTTGATAAAATATAAAATAACTAAAATAATAGACAAGTAATTTTATATAACACTGTTATAAATTAATTTTATAAAATATTTTTCATGGATCTTAATCCAATTGTTGAAAGTGAATATGACCGTATTTTGTGATGGCATCATAAAATTGGAAATAAGGTGTTGTCTCCTGTTTCACGCAAGAACTTGCTGCAGTAAATAGAATAAAAAAACATAAATATCCTCGACAAAAGAACGTACAGTTAATAAGCATTACAGCAGCCAACACAATCTAGCGAAGGTTTCCTACAACTTTCTTCTTGAATCACACCATCCTGGCAAGTATTTTAAGGACATCATCCATTGATGGCCTGTGCAAAGGGTCATCTTCAACGCATGAGCCAGCTAAAACTGCTAAGCACAAGGCCTCTGCCAGCGGATAATCACCCCTCAAACGACGATCCACAAAGTGCCTCAACTGATCAAAGTACCCTCCTTCATTGGTTCCACCTCAAAAAATGTGATTGATTCCCTCGATAGTTTGCCATCGGTGGCCTCTTTTCCCGATATGAGATAGAGCAGAACCACCCCGAATGTAAAGATATCTACTTTTTCGGACACTACGCTGTGAGGGGCGTGCTCCGGAGCAATCCATCCAGCAGGGCTCATTAAACTCCGGGATCCTTTCAATGAAGGTGGAATTTCGAAAACTGTGATTTTCGCCCTTCAATTTGAGGTCAGGAATACGTTTTTTCTGTTCATGCTCAAGTGAGTGTAGGCAGGAATGACAGAATAATGTCAATAGTGAAGCCCTGTGGAAATATCAAAGGCAATTTGAGTCCTTCTGAGCCAGTGAAGAGAAGAAGATGAGCCTGCCAAACAGTCCCTTAGGCTGCCATTGCAAGGGAACTCGAAAACAAGATAAGACCATGAGAAATCATCCTCAGCATAGCACACTCCACGCAGCTTCACAATGTTTACATGGTCGATCTTTCAGTGAACATCGACCACCTGTCGCATGCCCTCAAACCTCATCTGTTTGATCACCACCTCATCATTGTCAATCAACAACCCCTTGTAAACACTGCTGCTGATCTTAGCATCTTGGCTGAAGTTTCCCGTCGCTTGTTTGATCTCTTCCATGGTGTAAGTGCCCAAAGAATATTTGATCCCAATCAGCAAATCAGGGGACAAGCAAGAATTTGTGGAGCTCGCTGTTGGGTGTCCAGAAACCGGGAGTTGAACAAGAATTCAAGGAGCTAATTCTATGCGTCAAAGAAGGGATCTTTTCTGCCTTGAACTTCCTTAAGGCCTTGATATATAAACAACAAGCTACTAATAGAGCAACAACAAGAGAGAAACTGACAACTGATCCAGCAGTATCGGCTTTCTTCAGTGGTGAGGTTTTGGCCTTTTTCTCCACGGGCATTGTGGGAAGAAACTGAGGGGTTGGAGGGTCAGAATCAGGGACTTTGAAGTTTATGAATGGCTTGTCTTTGAGGGGTACTAAAATGGTTGTGTTTGGATACACGGTGTGGGATCAAAAAGGTTGGCCTTCCACATTTCCTCAACAGAAACACTGAACTTTTCGCCAACTTTTCTCGTGTTCTCTACAGTGATGAGAGGGTAGGTGACAAGGTACTTCACCCCATCACTACTTGAGAGATCATCAGGGCAAGCAATACTTCAATGGCACACGAAGCACGGCGCCAGCAGAGACGCCCGTTCCTAACCAGAGGTTGTCCTCTGCCAGTGTAACGGATTTCACCAACCCTTGGAGCAGCCTCACTGAGTCTTGAGATTGACTCTTTTGTCCAACGATTGGAAATTTTGGTTAAGATCTGTGGAAGGTTGGCATGGGAGGAGGAGAGAGTGCTGTTTGTCTTCAATCAGAGAAAAGATTAGAATGTAGACATATTGGCTGCGGTTGATGGAAACTTTGTTTCGGATAAAATTTTTTTTGAGAAACAACGAGAAATTTCTTTTAAGGGAAAAGAAAGAATTATGTGAAAGGATAGTGTTTTGAAAATAATATAATGATTGCAGTGACGTAGGAGATAATTATTTATTAAAAAATATAATTAATGTAGTTTTATATATTTTTAAATATATACATATATATATATATGTATATATAAAAGATGTGATTAAAAATTATACAATTGTTGGTAACGTTGTAAATATTTATTTTAGTAATGTGATTAAATGAATAAGGTAATAATTTAAATTAATAATGTAAAAAAATAATAATATTAATATTAATAACATAAATAATTTATTAATTTAAATATTAAATAATATTTATTAATAATATTACTAATTTAAATTTTAAATTATCAAATAATTTAAAAAACAGGTTAGTAATGTTAAATAATTTAGTAACATTAATATTTAAATACTAAATAAATAACTTGTTAATTTAATTAATAACTTATATAATTTATTAATTTAAATAGTAAATAATATTTATTAATAATGTTACTAATTTAAAATTTAAAATTATCAAATAATTTAAATAACAGGTTAATAATATTAAGAATAAAATGAAGGTGGATAGAATAAGCAAAATATGGTGGCTGAAGATTTTTTGCCCTTTTTTTCCGTAAGTTTTTCCCTTTCTCTCACAGATATGGCCAAACAGGCCATATCTCAAAAACAAAACTTTCCTAGATATGAAAATATGGGAAATAGACACGGACCAATCGCAGCCAATATTTCTTATTTGTTTCGTGTAGGTTTTTCAAAATATAATTGACTCTATATTTTTCGAAGTTATTAAATCCTATAATCACTAAAGAAACTTAGCAATTTCTTTAAAAATATATAAAAATAAGTAAATAAACCAAGTGTCAATTTAAAAAATTTTCACGTGTTATATCAGCTTCTTAATTTGATTAATCAAAATATATTATCTGTTTACTAAAAGTCAAAAAGTTGAGGCAATCACATTTTAAAATTTTTCATTGAAATTTTTGTAATTGACACAAAAATAAAAATTGAATTCTGTGCCCATTAAACATGGTTATATTGAGTTTAAAAACTTTAATTATTCACTGATATAAAAAAAAAAAAAAAAGAAAGTACATTACTTTTAAAATTACTTTTTTACCTGACAACACGATTATTATTTTGATGTCTAGTGTCGTTCAACGAAATATTTTTTCCTAAAAAATTAGCCTTTTTTTTTTTATAATTTTTTCTGCACATAAATTACAGTTTCCAAACCTAGATATTGTTTAAGGGCATATCATCAGACACACTTTTCCCCAACACAAATCACCTTTCGTCCCCATCACCAGTTCTTCTTCTGCTCTGGATCTATCAAGCGGGTCGGATCCACCAAGAATGATCCCGACCTGATCCGTGAAGTTAAACCCGAACACGGATGCCACGTCATGCAATCTGAGCCCAGCAAAGTTTCGGCTACCCTAACGTCAACAATGATGATGATGACGACGATGATGGTAAATTAGGGTTTGCCATGCATTGCTCCTGGTTGAAGTTTGTTGTGTGTATTGGTTTTCTACCCACTATCTGTTTGGACGTTGTAGAACCTTACATTGTTTTTTTACTTGAATAAAAACAACAATATGTGGTTTTTTTTTTTGGATAGGCTTTTAGTAATTTGAGAAGTTAAATGTATTTGATAGTGGAATGTTGTAGTAGAGTGTGTAGGTTAGTTCGATGCAATTCCCTAGTGAGGCAGATGGGATTAATGCGTTTGATATAGTAAAGACTTCCAAAAGAAGCTCACATGTTTAATGGGCCTGAATGCCTTTATTGAGATTTTTTATTTTAGAGAAACTTGTGATTGTGGGATAGCAAACTCAAATTTGAAAGGAATCATACTTGAAGGAGGAAAATATTAAGAAAAGGATCCTTATGAATTGTGCTCTATATCAAAAAAAAAAAAAAATGGAAGGAGTAAGTAATATGTAATTGGTAATGACCCACATATCTAATACTTAAGTTTTTGAACATAAATGTGATGCCAGATCCATAAATATATTTGTTCACCTGGTCATTGATGGCTCTTTCCAAAATCTTACAGTTGAAAGTCAGCCCTAAAGTTCAATTAAGCTTTGGATACTTGATGCAACTAATTTACTTAAAACATGTTGTCGGGTCCATCCAATCTTAGAATAAATTTCTACCCAAAAAATTAATTAGTGGGTTTGGCACTGGGACCCATTCACACCAACCTATTTCTTAGTAACTCCCAAAATTCTTTGGTAACCCTTTTAAATTAATGGCCATTAGGGACAAGTTATCCGTGTATGGATATTAAAACCAATGAAAGAGAAATCCAATTGAAAAATAAAATGTCCTTTACATAGAATTAATTAAAAAAATTTAGAAAGTTGGTCGTTTGGCAAAAACAGTGAAGTGGAGTTAATGTTGCGATGTCTTCTGACATCTCAATTGGAATGAAGTCATTAATTTTAGTTAGCAACGCAATTGCAAAAGCGGAGGCAAGTTGGATAAATTGGTTCAAACTAGTTATTGAAAAAAGTGGGGGCTTACTTTCCCCAGAAAAAATAAATAAAAATGTAAGTGAGGGGTTCAACCTTCTTGCTTTTAAGGTGCATAGAATCGAAGAAAAGCCCATATATCAACCAAGAAAAACTCTAGAGTTGAATATTCTAACTAATAATATAAAAAGGGGGTTGAAATGGAATATGCCAATGGCAATTGGCAAGCAATCCTGTCTTCTTCATAGTGATGATTTTGGAGACCACTTCTCCAGTCTTCACATCCGTAATTGGAAGTTTTGACCAGCCACTAATATATACTTTTTTATTTCAAGGAATTTTTAGGAGAGAGGGAGATATATCATAAATAATTCCTTATGATTTAGGCAAATGAATATCCTTATTGTTACCAATGGAGTTGGCTTTGTTTAGCCTATGCTATGGCTCAATCGTGCATACATGATGATGACAAGAATCCCCATTTTGTGCACATGTAACAAATAGATAGGCATTTAGTATTTTTTTTGACTTTTTGGGCACTTGATTTCAAGAATCCACCGATCATTCTGCCCACTTTTGTGCAATTGTGTGATGCTTGACAGCCCGTGGGTTTTGATGAAAGCTTCAGCTGCAATTTCTCTCTTTCCTACCCTTCATATGTTTGGTATTGGAGCACTAGTGTCATTTCTCACCTTCCAAGAATATCCCATCCAAGGAACATTGAATATGAAAAATCACAATAAATCAAAAGATCAAATATGAGTAATTTTCCACCCTCAGTAAACCCCACTAACGAAATCCCCACAAATAACAAACGCTTGTTTAAACAGGCTACGTTTGGAACACAATTTTCAATTTCTACTCATCCAGTCAAATTTCACATTATCCAACATACTTTTTAACACTCTTATTTAAATTCAAATTCGAATTTTTATATCTTTTATATATATAACTAACTAATTATTTTTTAATCACTACACTTTTTTTCAATCTGATTAATACCTATATATATACACACATATACTCATATTTAAATAGGCTCATATCCTATAAATTAATTATTATTCCTATATACTATCATATTATCTAATTATTCTTATATATTTTATACATATATTTAAGTAAATTAAAAATTTTTTAAACATCAAAATTTTATAACTAAACACATTACTCGTCTTAATACGATTCACAACAAGGGCTCAAATTTGAATCTTGATTTCGAGTGTGAAATTAACCGATCATGGACCAAAGTTGGAGGCTACAAATGCACTCTAGATGCTGATGAGATGTCGGGACTCATTCGTTGCGTATCAGTGTCAATATTGTGGATAAATATGCCAGCATTTTTATAATCTTGTTTTAATAATCTCTAAACATATCACGGTTTAAATGTTGGGTTATGAGTTTTTTACAATGTGTGCATGTATGTTGGTGGAGGCAACAAGTAGCGTTAATGATTAAACATTTATCGTTATATTAAGATTTTTACCATGTTTGCATGTATGTTGGTGGAGGCAACAAGTAGCATTAATGATTAAACATTTATCGTTACATTAAGATTGTACGTTTGATTAGAGTGAACAAATAAGGTTTGAGTTCAATCACTTGAAATAGAAGTGTGTAAACTACTCAATTTGTTTGAAATCCCACGACTTCAATTACCAATTAATTATATGCTAGGTTGGTAGTCAGCTTATTAGAATTTCCTATTTATTAGAGATCTAGTCGATAATTTAAAAAAACATATGATGGTATTTTTATTTGGAGGGTCATTGTATCACAATTTGTACAATTAGAAGGCTAGTTCTTTTCTTTTCTTTTCTTTTTTGTTTTTTTTGTCAATTCATTGATCACAATCTTGCATTCACATATGCTTCTACCTTACTTTTTTGTTATGAGAAAATAAATGAATTAGACCATCACTAAACACTCAATACACATTGTATCATTGCAAAATTTTGAATTTTCAATCCCCATTTCAAGGGCTTTGCACCGCAGTGCTGGCTAAACATTCTTGAAGTCTCTCTCTCTCTCTCTCTCTCAATTTGGTGAATCTTTTTGGTAGATTAGACGCATATAAACAATCTGTCCAATACCATTAAATTAGACGAAGGTCCATGAATTGAAAAAAGAAAAAAAAAACAAAAAATCAAAGAAATAACTTTTCTTTAGGTGTTAGATTAGATTCATTCCTGCAAAAATAGCATTTTCATTCAAAATAGATGGACTATTGTCGTTTATTGTCAATCCAGCAAAAGAAATACATTTGCATGCGACTTATTCAGCCAAAATAACATTTCAATTCAAAGTAGAAATATCATTATTGTTTAATGTTATCACAGCAAAGGAAACTCAAAGAAATTTTATCTAAGCCCGTCGGAGTGCACTTCTTTTAACACTTCCTAATAAGTAACAAAAAGAATAAAAAAGATGCATGCAATAGTCTGGTATTGCTATTTTTAGCTCACTCAGATATAATTATTCTTCAGTGACTGTAATTTCATATCTATCTTGATGTGGCCTATATTTAGAGTATGACATGAATTTTTTTTCATCCCCGAAAAATATTACTTAAAAGTAATTAAAGTTAATAAAACGATAAACACATTTTTTTTTGAATACATATATACTAGATTTTTTTTTCCTTTTTTTTTTTTTGTATGCTTAGTGATTAGGTTGATTTTGAAATCTCGCCATTTGGTCAACGGGAGGAAGTGATGGGGGCCACATAATGTACATTGTATAATGTAGGTTTGGAACACACTGTATACCTACATTACTCTCTCTCTTAGTCTTAATATTTTTGTTTTTATAGAAATAAATAAGTATATTATTTAATACCTTTTGATAAATATTAATTAAATACATCAATAATTTCATATATCTATAATCATGTCAGTGCTGTTAGACTGCATGAGATATCTAGAGTAAACCTTTTTTATTTTTCTCAAAATATAAAGTTTTTGTGTCATTTCAGTTTTAATTGATCTTATTTTTATTATTAAAAATATTCCTTGTATGTTATTAATTATTGATTTTTCTGAAATTTAACGTAAAGTTTTAATCAGATGATATAATTAAATTATGCTAATTAACATAAAATATATTTATTTATACAACTTTATCTTTGATGCAATTTATTGATTCAACACACAATCAATCAGCATAAGTTCTAGTTAAAAGAAACATTATCGTGGGTTTATAGTGTTCTCATGTTTGAGATTCCGTATGTAATCTATTAATATACTTTTGAGTCATATTTATTTTAAATGATTATGTTGAATTATTTTATCAAATTTAATCATATATTCTGTATAATGGATAAAAATACTTAATTATTAATATGAAACTTGATATAAATAATTAAAATAAGAAATAATTAATTATGTACTTTAAATATAATTAAATGAACTTTCAAAAATAGTTCAACAACATGAATCTCATCCTAGTGGCGAATATATATTGTGGTATATTATTAGGCCCACTTGTGGGCTGACATCATTTTCACGTCCTAAAACTTGTAATGAGAAAAAGATCTTTTGAATTTTTTTGTTCTAAAAATCACTCAAGTTGTGCCATTATGACAATAACTTCTAATTATAAGATATTGGGTTTGAATTTTAAATTTGTGGGTATTGGTTTGTTTTTTTAATATTTTTTTACTTATTTGATGTTTTTCCTTGTCAATGTTTTAGCCAATGAAGTATTTCCTCAATGATAAAGTGCGGATTTTATTATCAAATTCAAAAAATATTTTACACTATGTTTCCCTTCTTGTTTTATTGTATTTTCATTATATTGAAACACACACCCTTCAAACACAATACACATTAAATAATTTTTGTTTGTCTGCATTTATTTATTTTTATTTTTACACTATTCTTAAAATTTTCCTCCTCCCACAAAAGTGACATCCAAAGAAAGCCTTAACATGATTTCTAGTGTTTGATATATTGTTTGTGAAGAATATAATCTTGTTATAATCTAATTGATCAATATTGAAGTATAATGAATGACTATGTTTTCTTAAATCGATATCAAAATAAAATGGAATAAAATTTAGAATTCCTATAATAAATTAATATTGAAATAAGTTTTTAATGCATCATATTAATTTCTGGAGACATTAAACAATATAATCGATCATTTATTATTTTTAAAGAGATAACTCCTTTAATTAAAATTAAAAGATCAAATTCACAATCAATTTTTGTTAAATGTGTCATCCGATGGCCCTTGAAGTTGATTCAATTATGGAGAAAATTTAAAAAAGAAAACGAGGTATCTTGAAATTCGAATTGGTCAATTCCAAACGAAGTCTATTAAAATACTAATGGTGGGAGTGTGGGAGTTGTCACCGTGTCCTTAGCCACAATGGCGTGGAAGGATTAAACTAATCCACACTTGCTCGCCAAATTGCTTCCTCCAAATGCATAAAAATTCCTACAACAAATGATGGGCAGTGAATGTAAAATTTTTTAGGGGAAAATGCATGTAGTATGCATCCATACATCACATCGAGTATTAATAGAATCTAATTGATAATTTTCTATTAAATTATTCCGTATTTAATAACATAAAACTGTCGCTAGGACTTTCGAAAGAAAAGCAATTAATTACATCTTTTTTGATGCGTGAACATGTTATACATTAATTAAGTGCATAAAAATACAGACAATTCTAATTGATATGTAAAATTACCTTAACATATGTATTAAGATAATAATTCTAAACTGTATTAAAGTAGATTGAATTTTTTAGAGGTGGGTTTCAAAGCTATAAAATATATTGTCGATATAAACACTATAAAATTGAACTAACACGCGTATATTTCATAAGACTATCAAGCTCTCTCGCTAAATTTATAAGTTTTTTAATTAAAATAATTTATAAGATGTTTAGGAGTTTATTAAAAGTTTATTTTTTTATTTTTTAAAAAGGTATATTAAGAGTTCTAAAAATAAGATATTGAAAATAAACAGCCAAACACACCCTACATCAAGTCTTGAATTCAAACACTAAGTGAGAATTATTCCACTTGATAATTGTTTAATATTTTTTAATTCCCGCTTGATTACTCTTAAATTTTTTATAATATCTTAATAATACATCTAGTAATATAATTAAATATTGATCACTTGTTCAAAACAGAAACTTCTCCAGTGTGATGTCGTTTAGTTTTTTTAAATACATGCGTCAAAAATATTATTCTGATTATAAATAATATTATATTCGAAAGGTTAACTGGTGTGGTCTGCTTCTTCGAATACAATTGAATGGTTAAAAAGCGTAATAAGCAAAAGCGGCGCGCAATCACACATCTTTGGCTGCAATCAAGAAGCGTGTTTCATAGTTTTTGCTGCGACTCGCGATTTTTCCTCCCATTTGCCATCCACTAATCTAATCTCGAATTCACTGATACGGATCACTCCACTTGCCTAAAATTTTCAAATTTTATGAAAATTTTTTCGCCTAAATTGTTAGGTTATGTTTGTTTTCGAGTTATGACTATAAAAATACATAATCAATTATTACACTTTTTAAATTTTATCTCTTTTTTTATTATTTTTATATAATTTTTAAAATAAAAATATTTAAAAATATACTTTAAAATTTGAATAGAAACGTCAACCTTATTAGTTTAGTGTGTGGAACGTCACAGAATCATTTTCTTTTCCAATTTTTGTAACAGTTTTCAAATTTTATCTTAAACAAACAGTTGCTTCCCTTATCCAAAATTTGACCAAATGATTGATTATATCAGCAAAAATAAACAACTTGGCGGACGTGGTTTGATCTTTAAGATGCACTAATTAAAGTCGTGTTTGTGTGTACCGATTCATAATTTTGACTTGAGCGTTTCAACTTCGCCCATAATGATAAGAAGCCACAGTTTTGTTTTGACTTTGGAATTGCATCAAACTCACAATCGTAAAAGTAACTTCAGAATAAAGGGCAAACTTGGAAGTTGAAAATTCTTACCATTTATTCTATTATATGTATTACTTCTGAAATAATGCATATTTACTCAGTGGGCTTTTTTGTAATAATTTGTTAAGCTATGTCTTGACTATTGATAGAAAATAGAGTTAGGGTGGTACCTTAATTATTTTTTTAAATAACCAAAACAATTAGCATATATTCGAGTGCACATATTTTCGTTTTGTTTTTCTTCTAATTATTTTGTAATAATAACAAGAACAGTAACTAGTCCACTTATTTTTTAGGAAACTGTAAGAAGTATCTGTGGATGCTAAATATTTGGTCAAAAATTGCATATGACAAGGTTAGTAAAATTTGATTTTGCTTTTGAACCTCTCAAAGAATAATTTTTTAAAGCAGTATCCTAAAGGGTAACCCCAATGGCTTCTAAAATTTTTGGTAGGTAAATTAAATTTGACCTTAACATTTAATTCTCAATAAAAACTTCATTAATGCGGAAAACATCTTTGAAACGCGTCTTGCCTTTCATTTAAAATAAATATTATATTTCTTTAAATAGAATAACAACGTTTTTTAACTCTTCAAAGTATCTAATGCACTTATAAAAGTAATATACATACTCCATGTTTAATTAACAGAGTCAGTGTATGTACTGCAATTAATCTATTATTTATAATACTTTTTATATTTGCACATATAAAAATTCAGCGTGGAATTTAAATATTTCGATACTAAACTTTTTTCATTGGCCATATCTCTTTTTTGCAATTCAATACTAATATGTATTATTAAAAAAATCTTTTAATGCACACGTGAAATAAGTCTTAATGGCTAACTGTCTTGTTAGCCCACATTTACCATAGGATTAATAAGAAAATTAAGCATATAAGAATCCCAAAATACCAAAACTCCAAAGTTGAATGTCTAAACCTATTTAAAGGCCAAAATTCTTCCTATCCCAACAAATTGTTTAAATTAAGTCTTGTTTTAGAATTTTGGAGAGAAGGTAAAAAAGAAAATGTTTAAGAAAAATATCTTTTATCATTTGGTTAATAAAAAAATCTTGAAAGAAATTATAACTTAGTTTCTTCATAAAAGAATGAGGAAAAATAAGCAACTTTCTCCAATTTTTAATTTTTTTTCATCTATTTATTCATTACGTTTTCCTAAATAATAAAAAAAATCTAATGTTTATTATTTTATTTTATTTTTAATATTTTTCCTTTGTCATTAAAACACTTCCAACGAATCAAAATATGAAATTTTGTTTATTTTTCCCCATTTTTTACTCTCCAAAATATTAATTGGAAACACCACAAATGACCCCACTCTCCATTTTGGCCCCCCCCGCCACCACCTCCATTATATAATACCCATAAAAATTTATTACCGCAGTTGTACAGACAATCCCATATGCATCCATATAAACGGTTATGGTTTTGTCGAAACGTAAAGCCATTGGTTATCGTGTTCTAAGAGAATCCACAAGCCCAGAAAAAAAAGTGAAACCCAAAAAACTGAAGAAATAGTCCAAAACAATCGCTCTCCGTCTCCGCCGAAAGAAGTGGCTCACACGCCGATCTGTTCTTCGTGTAGAATGTCGCCGGCTTCACCATTTCTCTAGTTCCTAAAATCCCATACATACATGCATGCACTTCCGCATCTCTGTTCCTGATTTGCGTATCTATTTGTGTAAGCACACGTCTTGAACTGTTTTTGGAATTCAAAAATGGGCGCGAGCAAATGGATGAAAGCGAAGTTGGCCCTCGGGTTGAAGCTGAATTCGTGTCTTTACGTTCCAAGAGCAGTCGTGGGTTCTCCGGCGGTGGCGACGCCGGCAGCAGAGAGGTTATCTAATTCCAGGCCGCCTCGGGATTCGGGTCACGGGGTTCAAATGCCCACCACACCGACGCCGTCTTCCTCTGGCCTCCTCTTGCCTAAATATTCGTCCGAATCTTCCAAGGTTAAATATGGAAATATATATATATATATATATATATATTTTTTTTTTTTCATCCAGAGGTCTAGTTTGAAGTGCTTATTTCTGCTACTTTTGTTCGTCATGTATAATCGGTCATCACCATATACTGCTTGTGATATTTGAACCTTGTCCTGATTCGTTATTTATGAGAAGTTCGCTAATTTATACTTGAAATTATTAAGATGTTATTTGCTATGCTACTCATACAATGATTTCTTCTTTTATTTCTAGTTAATCAGTTGTTGTTTAGAATTTCATGAATCTTGATTTCTTCTTCGATATGGGTTTTTCAAGAATCTTAAATGGGTACTCGGAGAATTCCTTCGTCAAATATCATTCTAAGGATTGAAGGAAGGAAAAATGTTCTTACTAGTGAATTAATTTATTTTATAACGTTAGTTACTGATTGTCTTTTGCCCTTGTTAGATTTTCTTCTGCTTGAAAAAAGAAAACTGAAAACTGAAAAAATAGCGGTTTTTCTGATGGGATGGTTGGATGAATGTTGTCTAAAGAGTGTTTCAATCACGTGGGCCAGAGGTATAGGGCATAATGGAGATAATGGAGCTAGAAAGCCTTAGAAATATTAGCATATGAACCGTCTGAAAGATGGGTCTGTATTGTAGTGTAGTTTTCCATTTTGTCTAAGTCGAGGTGGGGATAAAGTGGGTGGAGACTTTTGAGGACGATAGTCATCTGGCTTTACTATAAGACCCCAAAAAGGGCAGCAACAGTGAAATCTTTCCTTAGCCCTCTCTGCCCTTCTTACAGGGGAAATGATAGTGGTTTTCTTGGTCAGCAACACAACTGTTGTGTACACAAGCCAATACTCGTTTGCCCATTTCTCACCCCTTTTTATGAATGCTATCTTCAAGTTGACCATTGGTTGAGAGCTTTCATGCAATAAACATCAAAGCAAGGCCAAAGGTTTGTAAAGTGAATGACAATCTTATAGTGACTTGATGATTTCTGCTTCTTTTGATACACGGTGCGCTTTAAACCATTGCTTAAAATTTTTAATGCCTCAAAAGCTTCATTATTAGTTTTGGGAGCCTGCTTATTGCCCTTTACACTATAGAAGTTAATGATTTGGGAGGGTTAGGCCTACTTTACCGCTATATGATTGACTTTATAGATTGGATGTTCTTGGAGTTTGGGGAATCTGTGTTGCATATCTTGACGGCAAGCGTATCTACTGGTGCATTGATGTCAGCCTTGTGGAATGGAAGTGTAGAGTTAGTATCAAGTACAGTGCTCATTTCTAATTAATGACAAACTGATTAATGCGGTTTTGCGGATCAGAATATGTAACTTAAGCTAATTTTGAACAGGAAACCTTCTATGGGACCACTTTGAAACTAAATCTCATTTGCAGGAAGAACGTTGTTGCTTGCTTGAGTCAATTTTGTGTTTTGCCTCAGATAATAATGTGACTGTGAAAAGTCTACTGTGAGATCGATATGGTTTGCCACTCTGTTTCCATGACATATTGCTCATTGACTGAGAGGGACCTGAGAGATTCCCTACTTTTAACTAAACTGGTGCAGGATTAAGTAATAAGTCATTACTTTGCTAATTGACTTGAAATTTGTTACATATTTCGGAGCTGCTTAAAACCAACTTTGCTATATTGCAATATTGTAGCTAAAAATGCTGAAGATATTTATATCCTTAGCCTTTTCTTTTGCATTTTGGACATAATTGACAATGAAAATTATCAGCACGACGAAGGTAGTTCTTTCATAGCATTATTTCTGTTAGCTTATGTTTAAATTCTCTGACAGTGTTCCTTGTCTGAGCGCTGTCACATGATTTTTGATATTCTTCCTTTTTATTTTTTCCTCTTCACTTTTTGCAGAAGACTTGTGCCATATGCTTGACAACTATGAAGGCTGGCCATGGGCATGCTATTTTCACTGCGGAATGTTCTCACTCATTTCATTTCCATTGTATTGCATCCAATGTGAAGCATGGAAAACAAAGCTGTCCTGTCTGCAGGGCAAAATGGAAAGAAATCCCTTTCCAGAGACCTGTCCTTGGCAGATCTTATGGAAGAGCAAGGATAAGCAATGTGTCCTGGTCTCAAGACGACAACTGGGCGCCGCCTATTGGACAAATCCATTCTCCACGAGGGGACATCAGTCCGCAGGTTGCTTCCCCTTTTCATGCTCCAGAACCTGGTGTCTTTGATGACGACGACGAAGTTTCTAGTCACCAACCCAGTGTCACCCCAAACAACTCATCCAGTAACGATGCTTGTGATGACCATTTTACTGGAGCAGTTGATGTTAGAACGCATCCAGAAGTTCCTGCTGTTCCAAAATCACAACCCCACAATAACTTCTCCATTCTTATTCATCTGAAAGCTCCAGTTACCACAGGACTACAACATTCTGAGGTTCATGCGGCAGGTATGCCACTGATATCTCAAACTCCTCGTGCACCCGTTGATCTTGTCGCGGTGCTTGATGTCAGTGGCAGTATGGCCGGTACCAAGCTTGCTTTGCTTAAACGAGCAATGGGGTTTGTAATTCAAAACTTAGGTCCTTTGGACAGGCTCTCGGTGATTGCCTTCTCCTCCACTGCCCGGCGTCTTTTTCCTCTTCGCAGGATGACCGACACTGGAAGGCATGAGGCACTACAAGCCGTCAATTCTCTAAGCTCCAATGGTGGGACTAACATTTCTGAGGGCCTCAGGAAGGGTGCCAAGACCATGACTGACCGCAAGTCGAGAAATCCAGTTAGTAGTATTATACTGTTATCTGATGGACAGGACACGTACAACATTAGCAGTCCTAGTCGTGGCAACACCCGCTCTGTTCACGAGTCGCTACTCCCGGGTTCCATGCATCGCAATAGTGCTTCTAGTCTCCATATACCGGTACATGCGTTTGGATTTGGCACAGACCATGACTCAGAATTGATGCACTTGATTTCTGAAACTTCTGGTGGCACATTTTCTTTTATAGAGGCTGATGGTGTGATTCAGGATGCTTTTGCACAGTGCATTGGGGGACTTTTAAGTGTTGTTGTGCAGGAACTAAAAGTCGAAGTTGAGTGCATCGATCCTGCACTGCAACTCACTTCAATAAAATCCGGAAGCTACAAGTCCGTTTTGACATCTGATAGAAGAAAAGGCAGCACAGAGTTTGGAGACCTATATGCCGAGGAAGAAAGAGATTTTCTAGTGACAACAGATATACCAATCAAAGAATCCTGCGATGAAATGTCACTAATAAAAGTCAAATGTGTTTACAAGCATCCGGTTTCCAAGAATTTAGTGACACTGGATTCAGCAACTGATGTGGTCATCCAAAGGTCATTAGTTACAGGACCACTGGAGGTGTCAATGGAAGTGGACACGCAGCGGAACAGACTCCGGTCAGCAGAAGCAATGGCGGAAGCTAGGGCTGCTGCCGAGCAAGGCGACTTAACTTTAGCTGCGTCTGTCCTAGAAAACTGTCGCAAAGAATTATCAGGAACCGTGTCTGCACGAGCTGGAGACAGATTGTGCGTAGCGCTGGATGCTGAATTACGGCAAATGCAAGAGAGGATGGCCAATCAACACGTTTATGAAACATCAGGGAGGGCTTACATGCTGTCCGGATTGAGCTCACACTCTTGGCAGAGGGCAACTGCTAGAGGTGACTCAACTGATAGTACAGGCCTTGTGCAGGCTTACCAGACACCATCTATGGTTGACATGGTAACTCTGTCACAGACTATGGTTTTCGGCGGTCCATCACCTCAACCTAGACCTACAATTAGGCCGACACGGTCCTTCCCCGCACGGACACAGCCAAGGTGATTTTTATCTGCCAAGCCTCACAATTTCATGTTCATTGTTACCTTCTGGTTTTTGTTATTTTGAAAATTTTGGGGTGGGGTTGCAATAAAAGATATGGAAAGCAAATGATTCTGAGTACCTAAAACTTCGGGCTGTGTATTCATTTCAAATGTACATGAATGAAAATAGAGCAAGTGGTGAGAAAGATGAAGATGGGATTTTTCATAGTCAATAGTGTGGTTTGTACATGAAAGAGAAGATATACTTTCTCTTTGAATACAGATATGGGGCATAGACTCTTTCCTATTGGGATAATTATATGATGCTAATTTTCCACTTCCTAAGTGCTAAACTTAACTGTCATTGGTTTCCTTTGATAATTCCACTCTATTTTTTTTACATTAACTAGTTTATCTTTCTGTTGAGAAATTAGCAGAAGTTATACAGTTGCATTTGTTTCTTCATTTTTTCTAATACACACCCCCACTGGCCAAGGTTTGTGAAGATGAGATAATAAAATAAGAACTCTCAACTCTATTTTAAATCATACAGTTAGTATAACTTTTACACTGAATAGCCAATCTTGAATGAATTTTGATTTCAAATAGTATATGAATTGTTATTCCCTTTAACTCTATAGGTCTATGTATTACTAATATATTAAGAATAAACTTATACTTCTATTTAATGAAATTACCTTTTTATAAGATAATATGATTATATAATATATAATTACTAAAATACACTTAATTATTTATACATTCTTTATTCATTATACTCTCTCAATTTTTATTTATTTCATTTACTTTTCTCAATTTATATTTATTCTATATTTTCTATTTCTCAAATTCTTGTCTTTTTTATTATCTTATGAATTATATGAATGATATAAAATTTATATTTAAAAAATATTATTATTTTTATTTGTAAGCATAGATATTAAGTTTTCTTAAATTTTAATTTATTATATTTTTTTATGTCAATATCTTTCTTCAATTTTAACTTATTCTACTTTTTCCTATTTTAAAGTTCATTATATAACTTTTATTTAATAAATAATGTAAAATGGTATTTACACAGTTAAGCACCTATTTGTCTTTTATAAAATATTTTATGCTAACACAAAAAAATTATGTCTACCATTGTTATCGTTTTTTTTTTTTTACAGTTTTCTTTTCTTTCTATCTTTTTTTTATGCTCTATTCTGTATCACCTTCTTTGTAAAAAGATTGAAGCACTATGCCATAACAAAAAAAGATGATGCTTTTGATTTGAAAAGTCTTTTTTAATTGGTGGATTTTGTTATTTCAACCAATTAAGTGTTGAAAAATATAAGCATTATTTGAGTTTTTAGTGCTCAATTTAATTAAAACTTATCATTTAAGGATAATATTATCATTACAAGTAAGTTTATAGTATTTATATGTTCATTTTTATTTGACAATTATGAGAATAAAATTTTGAATAACAATTATATTCTTTTTTCATTCCTTATATGTATCAATTATGGGATAACTTATATAATTTTCATTCTATTCGTATATTTATTCCATTACTATATTAATTTCATTTCTAGATTACTCCATTCATATATATATCAACCACAGCCTAAGACCTTACGAAATGAGAGATTGGAATCAAAATCACTAGGATGTCCCTCCGGGACATTTGTGTCTTAATTTTTGATTATACATTACTAGTTAGAAGCAAAGGACCATTTTTTAGATATCTAATATTTATTCATTTTATTTACTTAATTTTAATTTATTACATTTTTAATGTTTTTTAATTTTAATTTTAATATACTCTCATTTTCTCTTTCTTTCAATTTTTTTTTCTCTTATGTCACTTTAAAATGATATAAAACTAGCATATTTTTCAGTCTTTACTAACATCTATGTTAAAATTTGAAGTTCTTACACGAGCCAACCAAATAACCCCCAATTCTTAGCCATCGAACACGAATTTTTAGTAAATAGAAGACAAACTCAATTGGCTACGTTTGATTTGTATTTTTTTTATTTTTTTTTGTGCGAACGTCCATTGCATAGTGTGAAATGATTAGTATGTTTGTTTACTATTGGTTTTTGTGTGTTTATAACACACAGTGTGTAGGGCAAGGATTTACAAATGTGCATGAAAGTGGACGTTGTTTGTGTGTATGAGTAATGATTTGATTTGTATTAAAATAACGATTGAATTTTAAATATTTATGTACATATGAAATTAAGAGATACAAATTATTTTTGAAGTTATATATTTGAAAGTGAGTTTTGTGTGTGAAATTTTGAAAAGGAGAGGAAAAGGAAAATGTAAACCAAACATAGGATTTTAATTTCATACAATACCAAGTCATCGCTCAGTATGTCTGAATTTTGAAGATTTTGAAGTTATTTTGATTGCAAAATATAAATTTATTATATACTCCTTAATTAAGAGGGAGGGGTTACTTAATGATAGCAAAATTTTAATTGGCCAAAATACTCTCCCTTCTTTATATTTATTTTTCTTCTTATTTCCTTCTATATTTAATATGTTAATTTTTGAGCTTGCTCTATCTTCTAACATTTTATTTTCCCTCTCCCCTTTTTCAAAATTTCTAAAACAATCTTTAAATAATAAAATTTTATTATCCAAATTAAAAAATTTGCATTTTGATATATTAATTATAAATTTATATTTTCTTTTTAATTATGCACATATGTAGGGCGTAGCATTTTTACTGGTCCTATACTATATCAAGTGACAAGATTTCTAAATACTTTTTCGATTCAAGATATAAAGACTAAAACACTTTTGACATTTATTTTATTATTATTTCTTTCTCTTAATTTTCACTTTCTTCCCCAAACTTTGATTATTGTGACTTCGTAAGTTATTCAACTTCAACTTCATTGTATTACATATTCCAATCTTTTACATACTCTTTCTTTGCTCGTTCCCTAGATTTTAAGAATCATATTTTTTTTATACTTTCTTTGACAAGTTTAACTCATTATATTTTTTTCTTTTATATTTCTTATTTGTTAGCTATATTTTTTTTAAGTTTTTTTCTTTAAATGTGTTTTTTTTAATTTATTTGTCTTTTATATTCTGATTTATACTATTTTTATTTGTTTTTCTAACATTCATTTGAAACGTTTCTATATCCCCTTTTTATCCTTTTAAGTTTTTTGGTGTTATTTCAATTCTAAATACATTGATTTTTTTATTAAAAATAATTTGTACAATTATCAATTAGTGACTTTTGTATTAGGTATGATGTAAATTTCAATTAAATAATCTATTAAACACTATAATCTATATGAAACCTATTTTTATTTATATAATTTTATCTATAAATATTTTTATAATTGCACACACAATAAGGGGTATATAAACCTAATTTCTCATCATTTTCGAGCTTTATACATGCGTATTTTGTATAATTTCATTACAAACTCTTGAGGATGACAACCTAATTAGATTCTATGCACTTGTGTGTTGTGTTCATCGTTTTTGTTCATGTAAATTGCTTTGAATATGTTGAATTGTTAATGTTCACATATTTTACTTGCATTCCATATTGAAAACACCAAATTGTAATGGGTAATTTTAATATATTGCTTGTAACATGCGTAGCCTAGTTGTATGCATATAGATTAGTTGAGCTTGGAGTGACCTTGGAAGCGATTTCTCTATAGAATGTCTGATCATTTGCAGCTTGTGGAATTGGTTGTAAGTAGTGTTTTGATGGGTTGTTGTATTTGGATAGAATTATGATCAATCTTTGTAACTCCTACACTTAACATGTTTGCATGTAAAGTGTATGATGAAATGTTTGTTTGGCCATTTAATGTGAAAGTGGATAATAAGGTGTTGTCATGCTTGTGTTGACATTGTGATATGGTGAAAACAAGTGAATTGGACAATTTGTATGGCCATTGGACATGAGAATGGGCATTAGATATATGTGTTTGCATTCTAAACTAGAGAATGACATAAAGCATGTGTGGTTGCATTCCATTATAGAGAACGGGCATTGAACATTTGCATTTGCTTACCATGATCTTACAATATTTTGGTATGAATGTTTTGGTTAGATAGATATAAGTAACTGTGTGTTTAGGTATTAGAAGTGAAAGCCATCTGTTGGCAAATTGAACATGCTTTGGCTAAACGTAACTCTTGCAAAGTTTTAGTAGGATTGTTTTATTGAAATGACTGCCAGAACAAAGAGAAGAGAGCAACCCCATCATATAACCGCAAAAAGTATGTCTCATTAGATGTGGCCAATTGAGCTGTGGATGTTACTAAACATTGGTACTGACTCTTGAGAGAGGTTTGGTTGATGCAATGAGGAATGACACCATCTTATCCCCTATGTTAACATGACGGTAATGGACCTGATTCACCTAATAGCCATAAGTTGATGCAAATGTCCTATTGGTAAAGGGGTTTTACGCCAACCTAGTCGAGCATCAATGGGATAGAGTTTTTGTTCATAGCATGTATGTTGATATCAACCTCGCTACAATTAATGCTCACTTACGCACACCCAATGAACCCCATAGCAACAAATTTAAGGAGCTTATTAACCATCGATAGGCATTGAAAAGAGTAGCTAATGTAGTGTGCTCTAAGAGGAGACACTGGAATGCCTTCTATATCATTTGTTTCATTAATTCATTCGACATAGTTAGGTTAGACGAGCTGTGCAAGACATTGTTATACTTCGTTGCCTCGAGAGTCCAGCCAATCAACCATCACAGCACCATTACATGTGAACTTGAAGCCAACATCTACTGCATATTGGAAGGACACTCTTTTAATCTGGGCCAGTTCATCAATGAGGGGCTACATTGGTATGCACAAAGTCAGCACAAGTCCTTATGGCATTTGCATCTTATTAGGTGGTTGAAAAGTTAAAGTCACCCTATTGCTTGCCCACTCCTACGGAAGGGCCAGCCGTCATATGTGCAGCGTCACTGCAATATTTAATTACATCATATATCATATGATGCTCTCAACCAAAGTCCTGTGGCATTCTAATATATTCAAAGGTCAAGGGGGTTCGTCTAGTATTCACTTCTTCATTTGGCATTGTATTGCCAAATTGGGTATCGCCGTGACTGATCTAATTATAATTATTTTGAACAAATCCCTTCCTAAATAGGTGAACTTTAACTTCATTAGGGTTCAGAAACCTTGCGTTCTTACAATAAAAGTATAGACATCTAATTTTAGCACCGTCCATATGTTCATGCTTGTGAATTGTCTAGTCAACAAATTTATTAATTCCATTTTCAAATTCTGGTGTCAAATTCTTATATCTAGGTAAGTTTTTATTATACATTCACAACCTAATATTACGCAATATCTTACTTGAAAACTATAAAAAATAATTTAAATTTTCATAACATGTCGACACCGATACCACCTACCCTTATACATTAATCAGAAACAGAAGTTACGAACAAATTTCATTTTCACTTACAACATGTGTAAAACTTTTAAAGCTAACAACACATAATAAATCGACCAACATGTTCTACTCACATTGGACGTGCCACTGTAACGACAATCACAATTCAAGCCCCCCATCTTAAAATAATACAATTACACCAAAACTATCACAAAACATGTGTATTAGTGGCATTATTTGGGGGACATCATAAAGCAGGTATATAAGAATCAACATTAATACAAATCTAACAAATAATGAGGTACCCATTCTTCACATTTATCCAAGGAAAAAAAAAAAGCTGAAAATATGGTACAAATCTACAAAAAAAAAAAAAAAAACATAGACATATATACATGGTATAACACTTGTATAGTAAGAATAAATTCAATAATCCAAATTATGGTATCATAAATCCATCCATTTACTTGAAAATGGTGTCCTCCTTGTGTTTGGTGTGTGAGAAAAATTCTCAATTTCAAAATCATTCAAATGTTAGAAATGTTAGGGATTGGGTGAATTGATTTCATGTTTTGGGATGGCCTAAACTTTGCAAAATTTGGAACGACTTTAGAACATGTTTTTTTTTTTTTCAAAACATTTGACATGGTTTTAAGATGAATGATTATACACCCTATGTGAACAAGCTATCCCAAACCCGTTCCTAAACTAATATAGCTTTGAGACGGTTTTATTTTATTTTTTTCTAAAATAATTTTGGGATGATTTTGGAATAGATTGTACTTTATTAATGATTACTCCTTGCCAAAACTGTTCCATAACTTGGGGATAATTGTCCCAGAACCCATTTCAAATTTATCTCCTTGCCAAGGGTTTGAGATGGTTTTCATAAATTTACTCGTCTTAAAAAAAATCATCTCAAATTTACTCGTCCTAAAACCATCCCTAATTTGAGATAGAATTTACTCGTCTCAAATTAGTCGCCTCAATCCGATAAGTTTTCGGTAGTATATGTAATGGGTGTGATTTAGCCCAAATACAATCTAGTGTGTAAACCAAGGTAAAATCGAGCTCAATCTTTCAAAAGTCTGCCCAGGAACTGCAATGTGTGCAGAAATGCTAATATATATTACCATGAACATAATCTAGTGTATAAATCTACGTTAAATCAGGTTTAATATTTCAATTTTTTTAGGAAAGTTCTATGGTATTTTCGAGTGAACTGGTAAGGAGATTATAGTTTATTGTTAAAATTTTAATATTTTTCAGTTTTAACTCTATAAAAACTACAAATAACTATTACTAGCATTTTATAAATTTTAAGATTTTAATTTATTTAAGCATGTCAAAAGTTTGATTTTAATTATAAATTGTAATAATTTCAGAATGAATGTAAGAATTTGTAAGATGTGTGAAAAGTTTATTCAAATACTCTTTTATTTGATTTGGATACAAACCGAGAAACCGAACAATTGTTTGTGTAAACAAAGAAATGTAATTGGACCCATACTCATTTGTTCAAAAATAATTTTAAGAGAAATGAGATAAACCTAAATTTAAAGACATTAGATATAATTTGTGATATGTATTTGGATAGATTAATTTTTGGAATACACACACGCGCGCGCGTATATATAATGATTATCGTTGATTGATATTTTAAAAAGTGATTTAAATTTGAAAATTTCGAGGGATTTAAATTTTAAAAGAGATTAATAATAAATAAGAAATAAATTCGAGTGATTTTATTTCTCAGGCTAAACTTTCATAAGCTTTAAAATCAAATTTCTTTAAAATACATTTTTCTAAAATAAATATGCCATATAATTACAGATAATAAAATGGAGGTTCCATGCTCAATATACTACCAAATTTTATATTTTCCCTATAAAAAAGGACTCTAGATTAACTAACAAGTCCATTTTCATGCAACATATGCTATATATATTAAGATTAAGTGTCTAATTTTAGTTGCATAATATTAGTTCCTTGTAATACCCTCTTTTAAATTTTTATATTTTATTTCTTTTTGTACTTTTAATGTGATTATATTCGTTTTTCCTCTCATTATATTCTTTTTTTCTCTCTCGTATTTCTTGTGTATCACAACTAACTTCTTCATCTTTCTTTCATTGTTTTAAGTTTTCTCATATAGTTTCAATTTTTTAGAGTATGTTATGAAAAGTATACTCATTTTATAGCATGTCAAACTATTGTGGCAGAGGTACACCCAATGCCCGTGTCAGAATATTAAACCATATATCTGTAGATGTCTTCAAAGACATTGAAATTTTACAATATTTAGTCAACCCTAAAATCAAAGCTGGGCAAAAATATTGTGCATTGAAATAATCACTGGTGGCTGCTCTACTAAATCGTATCCAGAGATGTGAAATTTTTAAAATTATATTTTTTATCTGACAACATTAGATTCTACAGTAAAATCTCTATCCAAACCATCATTTATGCAATATATATATATATATATATTTAAAAAATTTTCTTCATGCTACAACAGTTTCTTCGTTAATATCTAAATTGACGTCAATCAAAGGTGTCTATATACACTAAGCTAGAAAACAGATTAAGAAAAGAAAAAATTCAGTATTAATGCCACAACTGCAGTTTTGCCCGTTCAGATAATTTGATATTTTTAATCGAATTTTTCATGTATAGATTATCCATTTTATTTAAGGGCGATAAAAAAATTATGAACTGTTGATATCACTCAAACTAAAGTGTAGTTGCGAGTCAAGCTCGACTTGACAAATTAATTAGGGCCCGAGTTTGAGCCAAGGACTTATACTCAAGTTCTAACTTGGGCACACCATAGCCTTGCCATCAAAAATGGAAAAAAAAAGGTTACTCTAGAATTTGAACTTAAAATGTTTAAAGTTTACAATATTGTGAACTACCGTTAGATTATATTTTCATTATAATATTAAATATAATATAATTATTTATTTATTTATATGATCCAATAGAATAGACTCGACAAATATCGAGTTCATCCGAACTTTGTCAACACAAGTCGAGTTGCACGAGTTCAAATCGAGACTTATTTGGTTGAGTTGAGTCATGAATTTCAAACTTACCCTGACTCAAACTAATTCCACAGCACTGTTTTTAACAATTTAAAAGATATAGTGCAGTTTCAAACTTTTAACAAAATCACATCACATTTGGTAGTGACTTTGGACTAAGACTTGGTGCACCAAATCGCACCGCTCTATGCATAAAAATGTAAATATATTAATCTAAAAATAAAATATATAATAGATCAATAATTTTTTAATTCAAACTTTACATATTTTAAATTAACACAATTATTTTTTAAACACAAAATATTTTTACACATGACGAAGTTAGGTTCTACAAAGGGATATAATTAAATTATACAACAGGAGCTTAAGTTAAAAATAATGAAAGATAGATATATTTCGAAGGTAAAATTTATATTGTGAATTAAACCTTCCAAAAAATTTATTAAAGTATAAAAGCAGTAGTAAAATTTATATAAAAATTATTTTTATGCTTGCAAGTATTCAATGGTTTATTGATAATAATTTATTTGTTCATAGAACTAGTAGGATCAAGGTTCCTTGTAACCTCAATTGCCGACATATAAATTAATAAGCTTAGAGTGCATATTAGATTGGTATCTTTATTTATAATTATTTTTATTTTTCTCATCTCAAATCATTTTTTATTTCTCTTGTAAAATCATTTGAATAAGGTATATCATAAAGTTTCATAACTAGCAAAAGAGACGTGGACAATATTATTTTCGATAATAAAACTTTACCTCGCCACAATTATTGTCTTTAAATTGTATTGTTATTATCTAATTGCAACTAATCAACAGTGCTTTTGGTGTATCAAGTGTTTGTTTTACATAATACATGTTAATTTATTGTCAACACAAAATTCGTATTTTGATAGACTACGTTGAGATCCAAGTATTCGAAAATTTTCAAATCGTGTCAAACTTTTTAAAATCACAAATTTGATTTTTTATTCAATAAAATTGCATATGCCAATTTGATATGAAAATTATACGAGGAAAAATAATCAACTCTAATTCTAGTGGCTATGTATATTTTTATTTTTTGATGGGTATTTTTAAACACATTTTTTCAAGAATTATATAAGAATCAAAGAATGATAAAGATAAAAAGTGTAATAATCGTCATGTCTATTTTTTGAGTGAAATAATGAAATCAAACATAGCTAGTGTGATTTCACCCCGGACAAAGCCTTAAAGTAGAATTACCGAAATATCTTCAACCCTACAAAATAATAGGAGGGCAATACACTATGTTTGGATCAAAAAAAAATAAAAATAAAAATAAGAAAAAAAAAAGAGATAAAAATAATATTTTAATAGATGGTATTTTTGAAAAATTGATATGTAAGGTTCATAATTTACATCCGAACATGTTTGGGAATGAAATAATCAAGAAAGAGGGACGTTGTCTCTTTATTGGTAAAAGATGCATAAATATTGTATATTCCCCATACAAAGACTAGATCCGAAAAAGCTATTGAGCTGACTTTTTTACCCCAAACTTCCCTCCTCATCAATGTTAAATTAATACAACATGTGCTCAGTTTAGTCCTGACCAGCCCCATTAAATCGAAAAAGGAAAGAATAATTGGACTAATATCAGAAAGATTAAAATCCAAATGATACAATATAATTGGCTGCATCACTTCCATGGATGAGGATATGAACCAATCATCCGTGCTATCGTGTCTCGTCGTCTGTTGTGTGTTGTCTGTTAGTCTTCTCACCTTGTGCGTGGGGACCATCTTGGTCCATGGACCACCCCCGCCTGGCGCCAGCGAAGCATGAAAAGAGGTTTCATCCAATAACATTGTGACACGTTTCTCGAGATTCGATGCGGTAAGAAGAATATCGTTTCCATGCGCGGGACTAGTTCAAAAAGTACTTTTGGTACAATTAAATTAGATAAATTCTGTTATCAAATATAAAAAAATAGAAATTCTAATAAAAGACAAATTTAATACAAAATAACTAAATGAAAGGTAATTAATGCTACATAACTAGTATGTTTAAATAATTTTTCAAAATAATTTAAATAAACCTTAATCCATAATTGAAGGTGAATATAACCCAAATTTGTTGTATATATTGATTGAAGCATTCAAATCCGCCACATTTGAAATGTTTACATCTTTATTTTTCCTATTAGAATTCTGAATTAAAATTAATGACCTTATAATAAAATTTAACTAATTTTTTTTTTCTAATTTCTTCACTTTGAATTTTAAAAATTTCACACAACCACATATATCTAGTCATTAATGTAAAATAAATAAATAAATAAAATTGAGGGTTTATTGGTAAAAAATATGCTCTCTCCTTCATTAAAATTTATTATTTTAAATTTATATTTAATATTTTTCCTTTTTATTTTTATTTTCTAAAAAGTTTATATTAAACGAAATTTTAGATGACATATAAAGAGCATTATTGCCTATAAATAAATGTAAAAATTTTGAAAATGATGGTTAAAGGGTAATCTTATCAATTTCCATCCCTTACCCTAACAGAAAAAGTAAATGAAGGAAATGTTTTTGTAATGTCAAAAAAGAATCATACTAGTTCAAATAAGAGGTGGGTATAATTAATTCTCTTTATATTTTATTCTATAAATATGGATTAATGTGTCATTAAAAAGATAACTTAATTATAATTTTATAATTACCATTTTTTGTTTATACATACAATAATATTTTTGTTCTATTAAAGATTAATTTGGAGATTTGTTGGTAAATCTTCAACTTAAAAAATTAAAATTTTTAAACATACCAACTATCAAAATAATATTTTTTATTATTTTTACACTGTTATTAAGCTTATGTATCAAACTTTCTATATTCAAATTTTATGTAGAATTGTGACAAATCTGCTGAAATTATCAACTTGCAATATGATGAATTACCCAAAAAAAAAAAAAAAAATCCTAAAAAACTTATCATCTGATGGGTGTATTGGATCAATTCCATCCGAGAATTTCCACATGAAATTTTGAGCCTACATAAAGCTGAAACTCGAGGTGGCGAAGGCCCTTTTCTTCAGCTGGGCTTGGATTCTGCATAGACATCTGTGCACTGTGATCTCAGTTGCTCTTCTTCCTTCGAGCTTTAGCAGCGTAATCCTGTCTCACTGTATTGTGGCTATGGACACAGTCACATAGACGCACCCACTTACATTAACTAAAATGTGTGTTGTGGTGTGTGTAATTTGCCATGAGAAACCGCAGATCTTCACTACTCTGCTTCCTCACATAAGCCGTGCCCCTGCTTCTTCGTCTCCGCAAAATTACAAGTTCTTCATAGATTGAAGCTCCATTTCTTGCTCTTAAGGTCAGAGTTATTTCAGACATCAGTTTATTGCAAAAGTGCTAAATCATTGCAGTTTCTCGTACGAACGCGTGGTTGCTGGTTTTGTGGAGAGACCCAAAGCTACTCAAGTGTGCACCTGTAATTTCGAGGTCATTTTTGTTTCCCGGGTATGCTTAGCTTCTTGTTATTTTCCCAGGTCAATTATATTTCATAGTTCTGAAAATAATACTACTTCTGCAATTCTACCGAATCTCCTTCGAGACATTATCCCATCATTAAGTATGAGACTGCGTACACAATGATGCTAGTCATACGCGTGTGGGCACTATGAAAATTTCTTCCTGAAGGGATTAAACTTCTCTTTCGGAGTTTTTATTATGTATTTCAATTTAAAGAAATTATTTAGTGGTGTATTATCAGAGAAGGGCAGAACTCTGTCAGTGTTCTTTGGATTCCTTAGGAGATTTTGGTCCACCTTCATGAATTCTTGCAATTATAAATTTTCTCGAAGAAAAGAATGATTTTTTAATTTACTGACAAAAGATGTCAAGGTCGTGGGGCAGGTTCAATAAATAGTATCTCGCCTTTTTCTAACACATCACCATCCAGATCCTCTTCAAATATAAATAAAAAGCAAATGTATAAAGCTAAAACTGGTTACTATACTTGACTGTTAACCTTTCTCGATATGTCTTGGAAGCAAAGTCTTTTCCAACCGTTGGAATGCTTGTACACATTGTGGACCGCGGATAAAATTTGAATTATTTGCCTTTCGCAATCACAGATGTGTAATTTATTATTACTTTATATAGAACCCAAGGATTTATATACCAAAGATTGACAATCATGATTGTGTATCCACAGCTGTTAGTACACTGTATTTTATTGGGGCTGTATCTAGTTTGATTGTTAAGTAGTCCCTGTCATGCTTGAAAATGCTATCTTTCAGAGAGTTTGGTTTGATGGGACACATTTTTTAGTTTTATACAATGATTTATTGAAATTCTTGATTTAATTATTGTCTAACCACGCACAAGTCTTTTTCTTGTATACTTTGCTGTCATATGTCTATAGTTTGTATTTCACCTCTGATCTTTCAATGGTTGTTTGTTGAGGTGTCTTTCTATATCTGAATCTTGGCTGCAATGCTTTTAGGGTATGTAATTTGCTTTCAGGTGGTTTTTCATGCTTGAAGTCGGAAGTATCAATTGGTAAGAATGGCACTTCTTTTGCTCCAAATACCTTTCAAGCCTTTTTGGATTATGACATGGGATAAATGAATTTTGAGTATCGTGTGACAGTAATGTGAATGTAACATGTCAATCAACTTCAGGGATGTGTTGGATTTCCATTTAGATTCTATTCGTCAGTATCCTTTTCGCATTCCTTAGGATTGGATCTCCTCCCACCTCTTATCAAGAGATGAATAACTGGAGAATTATAACTGCTGATTACAAAGTCATGTTACACCTCTGTGTTAAGAGTTGATTTGAAGAAACTTATTTTGAAGCACAATGTTGAAGAGAAAAGCTGTCCTTGAATGAGTATGTACTCGTTAACTTACTAAATTGCTGGATCTTTATGGGCAAACTCTCAACAGATTGCTGGCCCGAGCTTGTTCTTTGTTGAAAAAGCTTATTATGTGTGCATCATTATCTTTGAGGGTCCAGAATATCAGTTCATCTGATTGCAGCTATTGTATGCCCATTTCTCTAATATGCATTCCTCGTGTCTTTTAACTCATTCTCTGCAGAAAAGGGAAGAAAAAATTACCGTTAAAGCAATTCCATTTTACATAGACTTCATAATACTAAAAATATGGGATAAGTAAGTCAGAGATTTGTTGGCCAACTATGTATTATTGAAAGATCCTGACTTTTGTGTGCCATTTTTGTTTCTTATGATAGCGTCATTCTATATGAACTGTCAAAAGGATTTGCATTGTCAAATCTTTCATCTTTTTTGGCATTGATTTTGAGTAAGCTATGACTGTAGTGGCTAACTTGATGCCCAAAATAATTAGGAGTTACTAGTCTGGAAAATTTCTTCAGCAGATATTTATTAATTTTGCATTTATTTTCCACAGGTCGCTCAATATTTTCATTAGCTTGGTGCATGTTGGTTCTTCAAGGTAAAATATATCGTAAGATCATCAGGTTTTATTAAGGAGTCTCTTTGTGTCTCGTCCCTCTCTCTATGAGTGTGAGTTTCTTTTATTCTGTGTTTGTCTCCCTTTCTCGGTGGTCAGACGGACATGGATGGATTTTCCTCTGGAAATAAAACCATGATTTGGTTGAAAGTTTGTTATAGGCTGAATGCTGAATGCTTTGTAATACTCTGTTGTCTTGAGCAGTTATCCTGTACTTATTGAACTCATTTGTGCAATGTTGTTGTGACAAATGCACCCCTACTTGTATGATAGACATTATTCAGCGTGTACCAGTTCGCTGTGTGAGGCTTAGCAAGATTAGCTGAATGGTTGGATATCTGTCTAGCATGATTTGAAACTAGTCATTGAAAGACCACCAAGTGAAAGTAAGTTCTGTTTTGTAGTTTTCAAATTATAATCCAATAGCATTCTAACAAAATGTTCTTCTGACTAATTTTTGGATTAGCACATTCTTAAGGCTTTTATTTACTGCTCAATATATATATAGAAGATTGTAATTTCCCCTCCACGCCTTCCTCACTGTCATCAGTGAGTTGCATAATGCTAATCTTGCTAACTAAAATTTTTTTTCTGCAATTTATATAGTTTTTGTTGTTTTAAGTTATTTAAATTTCAATTTCAGTTTTGTTATTGGTTCCTAACAGATGGGGCTTAAGTTGGAAGTTGCACTTCTTTGCATCATTAATTCAGTCTTGATTCAGCACAGTCTTTGTGGTAAGTAATTCCCTTGTCCTTCTTGAGTGGTTATCTACACTTACTTGCTGTGTTGGCAGTTAGGATTCATGAAACTGAGCTAGACTCTTAGAATGCAACATTCAGCATAATTTGTGGCAGCATTATACTGAAACTGTAGTAGATCATATACACTCTCATGGTACTAGCCATGGAGCCATGTCAAGGCATCATAGTAGCAATATGAGACTGCAAAATAACTGTGCTTTTGTAACATTACCAGATGGGCTTCAAACAAAGTCTGAAGCAAACAAGTGGACATGCACCTGTTCTGTTGCGCACCAAGAGAACTTGAACTTTGTTCCAGAAAACTGCTCGTCATCCTGTGATTGCAGCCCAGGTATCATTGTTTCTCTTAATGTAACCCTGTCATTGTTGCTACTTGGATTAAAGAGATTTTGATCTGGGTTCCATATTTGAGTTCAATCTTATCTTAGTATCTATCTAAGAAATGTAGATGGGTGTGATTGTTCGTTTAAACTGATTCAGTGCTACACGTACATCTTACTAAAGGGAAAAGAATGTCTGGATTAATGCGTAGCTTGATGAGGATAAAATTGTGATTCAAATTTAAGGTTCATATCCTGTATTTTAATAAAAATTATTAAAAAAATGTTTAATAGGTTGTATTCAGTTTCTCTGAATTCATTAAAAAGCATACTATTATGGAGTATATAAGTGGTTGAGTATTTAACTCGCAAGGCCGCATATGGTGTCGACTCATGTATTCAGAGGTTCAGGAGAGTCTATTTCATCTGTAGAAGTTGAAATGACTGACCTAACGCTGTGCGCGCTAGAATTCACTTGTATTGAATTAGCGTAAATCATTATGCATGGTGAAATGTGTAAGTTCATTTGATTATCTATACTTATTTTTTGGGAGTGTACTATCTTTGCAATTTCTTTCCTACAATATGCTATTTGGTATAAATACAAAAGGTGTTAAGCATTTGTCTGATGTTAAAATAATAATAAATCATATGAAATAACTGGATAAAATGTTCTTCACTGGAAAGAAACATAGATATAACACAGGCGTGCATGCAACTGTCTCTAGATAACTTTGGTCTATTAATTTGATTTTGCTCATTCTGTAGATGAGCATAAACCTTCCTGACTTGCTGTTTTCTTAACATGTCACTGTAGGAGGATCAAGGGAAAGCAGATGGACATGCATCTGCTCCACTGGTGGGTTGCCTAAATTGGTAGGTGAAGACAATGACAACAGCTGTTTTACAGCATGCAATTGTAATGCCGGTAATTTGCCTTCCTGAAATGTTGAGTAAAAGCTTGTTTTGGTAGTTTACTGGGCTCCAGTTTTGACCATAAATTTGTCTTTTACTACCAGGCAATTTACTTTTCCCAAGCAACTGCAAAGCTACTCTGAATTTAAGAAAAATTTTGTTTGTCCAAGTATAATAATATGAGAATTTTGAAAGATCAATTACATTATTATTTCAAATAAATAAATAAAGGGTCCTTGGCATATACTTATGTATTCTGGCATTGTTTTATAGGAACTTTATCTGAGTTAGAGCCTTCAAAGAAGCTTATTCCCAGCAAAGTTGTTGTGATAATTGTCTTACTGTGTCTAGTCGTCATAGTGCTTGCAATCATTGGTTCAGTGTTGTGGTATGTCTATCAAAAGCATAAAGATCCTGTTCAATGGGCTTCAACCCCATCAGATAGACTAGCAAGTTGTAGTAGTGCCACCAATTTTTTGAGCCGAGCTGGCTCTTCAGTGCCAGTATATAAAGGATATCTGAATTCCTCTGTTAAACCATTTTTAGGTAAATATCTCTTTAAATTTACTAACAAATTATTCAATTGAAGCTGGTTTGCTTGATTCTTGGATATCTGCAAGTTTTATTAAAATTTTAACTTGTCTAAAGGATGCATTCCGAAGACTTTATTCCTATTCCGAGGCAGAACAGGAGCAATACATGGAACATTGTTACATTTCTCATATTCTGAATTGGAAAGTGCAACAAACAGATTTTCTGATGCTAATCTGATTGGAGTTGGAGGAAGCAGCCTTGTCTACCGAGGCAATCTTGGAGATGGTAGAACTGTTGCAATTAAGAGAATGAAAACTCAAGGAGGCCCAGATGCTGAACGTGTTTTCTTGACTGAGGTACGGACTGAAAATCACTAATATATGATTCTTTGTAAGGCAAGAATGTTTGCTGCATTTGGTATCGTAGATGTTACCCTCAAAGTCACTAATATCACCTTCCGTGCATTCAGATAGAACTGATATCAAGACTTCATCACTGCCATGTGGTTCCTTTGCTTGGATACTGCTCAGAACACCAAGGAAAACATGCTGAGAGGCTACTGGTCTTCGAGTACATTCCCAATGGTAATCTCAGGGAATGCCTGGACGGGGGTATGGGCCAGATTTTGGACTGGAGTACTTGAGTTGCTATAGCTCTTGGAGCTGCACGTGGGTTAGAATATCTACATGAAGATGCTGCCCCTAGAATATTGCATAGAGATGTTAAATCCACAAACATTCTCTTAGACGAGAATTGGAGGGCCAAGGTACATAATAATATTGAGCTATGGATAATGACAAGGGTTTTGTGAAACAAGTGCAAAACTAATGAAATATTAATTACAACGTACCAGGTTGTTCAAAGTACCCTGTTTTGAATATGTTAGACAATTTAAAGTGTCGTTAACATGTCAATCTATTATTTCTTTCTGGAAGAACCTTGTTTTCAGCTGTGAATGTTAAATGTTTCTGTATGCAGATTACTGATCTGGGCATGGCTAAACACCTACACAATGATGGCATTCTCAGCTGTCCCAGTTCCCCGGCTAGAATGCAAGGGACATTTGGTTACTTTGCACCTGAATATGCAATTATTGGAAGAGCCTCTTTGAAGTCCGATGTTTTCAGTTTTGGGGTAGTTCTTCTTGAACTGATCACTGGTCGTAATCCAATACACAAGTCATCAAACAAAGGGGAAGAAAGCCTTGTGATATGGGTACATGAGATTTTTTCTTTTCTTGTTTGTTTTTCTTTTTCCTCTCTTTTTTCTGCCTGAAAATGTCAGCTCTTACAACGACTGATTTTTTATCTGACAACTTTTTTTCACATTTTGAATGCATCTGCAATTAGCTACAACATAACTGAATGCGAAGAACGCTCGAGCATCTGCAATAATTAAGCTGGTTACAAAAGAAATCTAAGATAAATTTGATGATTTATTAATCAAAGTTTTGTGTGCTGTTCAGCTAAAAAAATCGTATGCTTTCTAATTGTTCAACCAATTCCTTTGTTCTTCCAAGAAACAAGGATTTATGTCCTTGTACTCATGTGGGACTGACCTGAAACTTGTTTTGACCTCGCCAATCAGGCAACGCCACGGTTGCATGACAGTAAGCAAGTGATTTTGGAGTTGTCTGACCCACGTCTCGAAGGAGCTTTCCAAGAAGAAGAGATGCAGGTAATGGCCTACCTAGCAAAGGAGTGCCTGCTACTGGATCCTGATTGTCGACCAAGCATGAGTGAGGTTGTGCAAATTCTGTCAACTATTGCACCAGACAAATCTAAAAGGAAAAATTTGCCCATACATGCTTTTCAGGTAATCTCTACACGGCTGATCACCTGACCCTCTGATGCCCATATAATACATATGCCCTGTAAATTAACATATTAGTGTCTTTATGAATTTTTCGCTCTCACCTGAGAGCCCAAATTTCATACAAGTCCCTCTGGTGGATGAATGTATTTGCTAATATATATCAAATAAGATGATTCTAATTTCTAGAACTGTCATCTCTCTGTCTCAGCATCAGTCTCTGTCCGGTGGTGACATGAAGAATGGAAATCCGGAGGCAAGTGATCATGAATATTGCTGCAGCTCTGCAAGTGAGGAAATTAAGCAAATTACATCTGAAATGCCAGCTCTATGCTTGTTTCCAACAAATCCTAGCAGTAATTTCTGCTTTAAAAATGAGAACGAACCAGATGATGACTCATCCGCCGACATTGCAAAACTGACACTCCTGACCTCAAAATCTCAAAGCTGGCGCTTCCAAGACGATGAAGTAGTGGATTTGACTAAGCCAAGGTTTGAGTCCTTCAGTTTGCCCAACATTGATTCACACAGTCAGAATTGCATGACACAACTGTCTTAAAATGCCCTCCATCTTAGTTGCATCTTGAAAGAACCCAACCAAATGTGCCTGTTCCATGTCTGCCCTGATTTTCCATTTGAATTATACATCACCGGAGTAACTGAACAGTTAAGGGACATAGTCAGCGATGACTTATATCTTCCTGTTTCGAGTTGTATATAGTTTTAGGACACATGGTTAATGTCTCTTCATTCATTCGTTGGTTCAGCGGTGGGCAGTGTAAACCGTTTTCTCTTCTTTTATTCGAACAGGGATGAAGTGAATGGAGCAAAGAGTTATGCATATCTGACAAATCCCTTATTTCTTTCAGCTTGAAAGCTTACGTGATGGCAAGAAGCATGGCACTTAAATTGCTTGTGGGAATGCTTTCTAGAATGGAAAAATGAATTGTAGTTGTTAATAATGCAAAACGACATCGTCATGGTGCCATTTGCATGTAGTGGCAACCTCAATATGGTGGTGCATGGCACAAATGGCATCATGAGGCGCACAATATTGAAAATGGAATTTTACAGATTTTTCTATTTCAAAATATTTTTTTAAAGAGAAAAACCATAAACTATGGAGATTCAATTGGGTTTTTGTTGAGTTTTATTATTTTGTCGCAAATAAGTTTTAAAGTATAATGATTGTTTTCGTTTATAGTGTGATTATGCTATATTTTCAAGGATTTGTTGGGTTTTATCATTTGCTTCAAACAAACAGTTTTCTAACACATATATTTTTTTTCTATCAACAACTTCGAAATAATTTAGGTATGCGTTAGTTTTGAACTCCTTGTTTCCCTTATTTCATTTTCTTCTTGTTCTTTATGTTTCAACCTTTTTTGTATCTTTTTTCATTCTTTGCTCAACTTTTATTCTTTTTTGTTTCTTAAATAGTATGGACGTGATTTAAATTTTAAAATTTTATAAATTATAGTTGAATATTGTAGAAAGTTTAACGAAATTATAAATTAAGTGGCTGGACATTGTTTAGATTTTGAAATTTTTACTAATTAACTCGTTGAATTTTGATAAAATTTTCTAATTTTTAATGTTGAAATTATAAACTTCTAATTTTTTTTATGAATTTAAATAATTGGACATTAACTAATTCTTTTTTATTTGTTTTTTTAAGATAAAAGTCAAAATTTATTTGTAATTCTTATTTAACCTCTAGAATTTGTTTAAATTGTATTTTTATAAAAATTAATGGTAATATAAATATATTTGACATATTATGTATTGTTGTGCCATGTTTTAAATAAGGCACACGCCATGCTATACATTGTGCACCATAACTTTGAGGAGTCTTTGCTGCCATTAGCCACTAATAATTATGAAATGAACTTAATGTATAAGCTACAAATTATTTCTTCTCTAACGCCAATACCCCAATTAGTATGTTTCAAATTTTGTCCCTCATTTGGCTTGAAGGAATATTTATAAAGTATTAGACGAAAGTTGAAAAACACATGTCTATATTTTTTGGATTGACACTATGTTTGGTTCATGGATTTAAGAGAGGAAAAAAGAAAATAATAAGGATAATAATTTTAGTTGTCTAATTAATAAGGAAAATGTCAGGAGAAAGGAAACTGGGAGGAAAGTGTAATATTGAATAGAGGAAATTCATTCTCCTTACAAAATGAGGAGGAAATGCCAGGAAATCTAATTTTCTCTCATATTTCTTGAAACATATAATATTTTCATTTTTATTCATTTTCATGTTATTTTTGAAAATAATAAAAATTTCAAATTTATATTTTTGTCTCATTATTTTTAATATATTTTTTATATGAAAAACATTTAACCAAGTAATATATGAATTTTTGGGTTTCTAATATTTTTTCTACCTACTCACATTTTCATTTCTTTTTCAAAATCCTAAAAACCAAATATAGTGCAAAGGGCTTAGAAGGTTTCAACAAAAGAGAGTGGGTCTAGAAATAATATTTTTTCTAATCTGCCTCATTTATAAAAACACCCTAAGAAAGGGGTGTCGTCACATGTTATCCTAATTCAAAGCCATGCAATGGCCACTTCTACCCCACACTACTCTCCCAGCTCCTCATGCAGGGACTAATAAAAAGAAAAGGCATGTCTAAAAAATCAATTTCTAACCAACAACATACTCAACACCTTGACAGGTTAGAAGAAAAGTAGGCTCCCTATTTCGGTGCCTCTTGGTTTGCTTAAGTGCAACGTCAAGCTATATAATGAAGTCCAAGTCAAAGAAAAGTTGTTGTGAAGGGGTTGATAAACTGGACATGAGTTACACAAGTTATGAGGCATGGGTTACCCTACAGAGTATGAGTTGATTTGTCCTATCACAGTAAGCCTATAGCAGTTGATGCTACATAAATATTTAGATTGTTTTACCCAAGGATAGGAAGAAGATTTAGAAAAATTTGGCGCTTTCCATGAGAAGTTCTAAAAAAAGCTGAGATGTCCCCATGGGGAAAGAAAGAGGAGAAGCAATAAAGGATTTGGGGGGAAACAAGGATGTAATGCCTCTCCCATAGGCCTTTGACAACCTTACGTTTTTTGGATGAGCAAGGGATGCCACAACAATGATGGTGCACGTCCTTGTAGATCAACTAAATAAAATAGTTAGTGTAGTAGTAGAATCAGCTTTGTAGAAACAGCGGGGAAGTTCAATAAAAGCGCAGAATGAGCTTACACATCAAACTGACTAGTTGGAAGCAAGGGATAGGCAAAGAAGGATGGTAGTGGGCATGGTAGAAGCAAGCAAAAAAAATGGGGTTAGGAGATTTAGAAAAAAGAATAACTATTATGTATTAGCACATAGAAGAAAAGAAGAGGCAAGAAAAAATTGATATGCCAAGGGAAAGCCTTCCTTTTACTATGGAAATATTAGTTGGCTCATTGCTTGAGAACTTTCGACAAATAAAAATCCCCAAATTTGGTGGAGCTTGAAAACAAGCTGAACATCTAGTAAAATTTAAACACCAAGCATCATTACACCAATATTCAAAAGTAATTAAATGCAAAATATTCCTCATAGCGTTGGGAGGATCGCTGCCAAAGGAGTCGAACCAACTACCTTCAGGAGTTATAACAAACTTTGACTATTTCTCTTCACTTTTTCTAAACTAATTTGATTGTTAACAAAAATATGAGTGAACATTAATGTCACTATTCAGTATGAGACAAGGTAATGAAGACCATTGAGAGAGTATGTGAAACGATTTTCAAGAATCACTTTACATACATCCTTGGCAACACAAGAGGTGTTGGTAAGCACCTTTGTGTAAGGATTGAAAGAAGGGGATTTTTTTTTTCCCTGCATCGCTATAAAAGAAACCAGCAAAAGATTGTGATGAATAACTTGTTAGAGCAGAAAAGTGCATGAATATGGATGGTGCTTGGTAAGAGACAATGGAAGAAATAAAATTGTTTAGTAGAAGCAATCAACTCAAGTGGTAGTACCACTACATGCTGAAAAGGCCAAGAATGTCCAAGTTTACTCCTCTTAGAGTAATTAGGGAGCATATTCTAGGCTTTATACAGAATACAGAAATGTCTAAGTGGCTAAAGGATCTTATACCCCTTCTTAAAATCCTTGAAAGAATCAATTCGATAAATTCCATAACGAATACACACCACATAAGATTGTTCTAATCTAAAAGTGCAAATTGAAAATCTTGTATGTAGGGGGTATTTATTGGAATTTATTAGAAAAGAGGATTAAGTACAAAAAGAGAGGGGGAAGAGACATGCAAAGAAAGAAAGGATAGATGCAACTAAAAAGGAGTTTATCATTATGATATTTAGAAGGCAATTTAAAAAGGAGTGTTGAAATGGCATTGACACTATGGAAGTAGTAGAAAAAGGATTGAGATTGACCAAGGAAGCCCAGGAGGGACTTGACCTCTATATTAGTTCAAGGAACCTAGAGAAGATAATTACTCCTCACAAGGATGAGTTAGCAATATTATGACGTGGCAAGGTGCCTTATGGACAATGGTTGTTTAATTGATATTATTTCGACGAAAGTTTTAGGTAAAATGGATTTAAGGTGGGAAGGTGGGAACTTCCTAGGCGACATTGTTTAGATTTACAAGACAAATGGCATAGTTAAAAGGAAAAATAACCCTCCTCATCACCATGAGCTAGTGAGAGGTAAGAAGACTAAAATAATTTAATTTTTGTGGTAACAATCTCATTTGCGTATAATGTCATAATAGAAATGCCTACTTTCGAGAAGTTCAAAACGGTAGTATCCTCGTACCACTTAGTTGTTAAATGTCCAATGGGAAAGAGAGTGGGGGGTAGTTAGTCAAATAGTGATAAGAAGATGTTATATGAAGTCAGTAAAGAAAGTAAAGAAAGACTCAACTGAAAAACAAGCAAAGAGTAACACTAGGCAAATGGACTTTGTAGAAGAACTTTTAACAATTGAATTATGCTAGGAAAGAAGGATAAGTACTCAAATAGGAGTGAGAATGCTAGAAGGACTAAAGGATGAGTTGGTAAATACATCAATGAATAACGCTGACATGTCTTCTGTCTCATCTGGGGAGCTAAAGGGAGTGGCCTCTCACATAGCCAAGCGTAGGCTAAATGTTTGGCATGATAAAAGACAGATAAAACAAAAGCTTAGGCAATTCAACCCTAAAAAAAATGACAATGATCCAAGATGAAGTTTGAAAATTAGTTTGGTCATATTGAAGAAGTGAGATAACCAGAGTGGTTATCAAAGGTAGTGGTGATTTTGAAAGTGGGAGGAAAATGGATATTGTATTCAGATTTAAGGACCTAAATAAAACTTGTCCCACAGATTCTTATGCATTTCCAAAAATAAATCAGTTGGTTGACTTTACAATATGATTGGAACCAGTAAGTACAATAGATATCTATTAGGGATATTGTCAAATTCCACTTGCATAGGAGGATTGGAAAAAGGCAAGGTAAGTTTTATTAGCCATTTTGGTTCTTATTACTACAAAGTCATGCCCTTTAGCCTAAAAGATGCTAGAGATAGTCTATACAAAAGAGTGTACAACTAACCTTTATTGAAATGCCTAGGGATGGAAGAAGCAAATGTTTATTAAGAGAAATACATGAAGGATGTTTAGATTCACATTTTAGAGGCACGAGACTTTCTTGAAAGGTAGTAAGAGCTAGGTACTCTTGGCCAACAATGAGAGAAGATGCTATTAAGATAGTACAGGTGTGCGAGAAATGCTAAAAGCATGAAGATTACCTAAACTTGCAAGCCCAAGGATGAGTGTGAGGATATGGGCATAGTAGGTATGATCCCAATTGCCTTAGGGAAGAAAAATTCTTAATAGTGTTGGTAGATTATTTCACAAAGTGGGTAAATGCCAAGCTATTGGTAAGGATGTCCAAAAGTGAGGTAATGAAGTTCCCACGAAAATATATCATAGGTTGGTATAGAGTCCCGGGGAGCTAATATCTAATAATGGCAAGAAATTCCATGGAGCAAAACTATAGGCATGATGCCAAGAAATGGAAATACATCAAAACTTTAGATCAATGGACAAGGCTAAAGGAAATTGGGTGGAAGAATTGTTAGGAATATCATAGGCGTAGAAGACAACCCCTACAAACACTACCAGCACAAACTCTTATAGGAGGACATATGGAATAGAGGCGATAATTCCTGCAAAAATTGGGGAAGAATCCTATAGAGTTATTACCTATGACCTTAAACGGAATGAATGGATAAAAATGGTTGGGGAAAAAGGGAATCTACTCATATATGGAATCTTAAATACAAACAAATGATACCCACACTATTTAATAAAAGGTGAGAAGAAGAGAGTTTAAAGAAGGAGAAATTGTCTTAAGTAAAGCTGATGCCCTTCATCCGTTGGGTAAAATTGATTCCAATAGAGTAGAAAATCCTCTAAAGAGAGAGATTTAGATAAATCTAAAAGTGAGGAAATGAGAGAGTCTTCAAGAGAGAATCTTAGAGAGAAAAAGAACTGTATCAGTATGTCATAGATAAATTCTAGAGAAATATAATTTGTGTAGTGTGAACCTCTAATCAAGGCTTAAAGAGAATACATGCATGTGTGTTAAAATTCAAAAAGGAATCCAATTCTTCTAGAAAATGTTGAGAACTCCAATTGTATTTTTAGATTGCATTATCTTATATTAAGTTTATACAATATGTTATAACAAAGTTGTTTGCTGTAAATTGTATTTTAAGAATCTTTGCTGTGGACCACATATTACATATTAGTTAAGATAGTGGTCAAATTAGTTGATGATAACTTAAGGAAATTATTAATTACAAAATATTTTTTATGTGAAGATTTTAATTGATATTGACCGTCTATAAGAAATCTATTGATGGAATGGTGATGATTTTCTTCCATATTGAAAAGGGTACTAACCTAGCCATAAATACTTTATGCCTGTGATAATTTATTAATTACTTCATGTATACTAGAGAGGTTATAGAGTAGAAAACTCTTTTCTAGTTTCTTTGTCTTGTAGGCATATACACTATCCCACTGATTCAAGTCAATTGCTTAAACAACGAGTCCAAGTAGTTGTTAGGCTATTTATATTTTCAGCTCTTATACTTGGTATCAGAACTTGCTGTAGTCTTGTTATATTTTCAAGTGAACGACCCTTAATGTGAAAATTGTGATGCAAAATTTGTTCTTGGTACATGAATGTATGTTTGATTCATGACATATTGTTGGTTGTTATTGGATCAAAATTATGATTTTAATTCTGAAAAGATATATTGATGGCAATCTTTCAAAGGATTTAGAGGTTTAAAGATCGTTGATAACTCACTTCAAATCAACACATTTGGACAATCTTTAAATGTGAGTTTGGTGGTTTAATGATTGTCATTGTTTTATCTGTGATATTACTGTTATAATATAATATTTTGGAAGTAGCTACCAGTTGATGGAAGTATCTACTTAGTCCCACACAAAAAATGCAGTTTTGATAAGATTAATTGAAATAAGATTGTAAATAGAATATAATGTTGAAAAATATTTCCTATGCCCAAAGGAGAGGAAAGTTTTTCAACGTTTTTGCACAATTTTGTTGTAAAGAAAGTTTATTCTATGCATGGTTGTTGCTTCCACCCATAGGAAGATTGAGAATATTCCTTCTTGAGAATATAATGTTGAAAAATATTCCTTGCTTCTGTGTGTAAAGAGGATGGCTTTCCTTCTCTACTTCTGTGTGTAGAGAATAGAGAAGAGGAGGAAACTTGGAGGGTTTGCTGAAGAGGAGGGCGGGGCTTCTGCTTTGGAAAGGGATGAGAAGGTCGTTGAGGGAGAGATTGTTCAAGGTTGACTATGGGGTTGGGGGAGGGGTTTTTTCTATAGGGTTGCGATTAGGGAGGGGGTTCTACCGCATGTGAAGAACAACGTAAACCACACCATTATGAAAGTCTGCATTCCATCATTTTAAATGTGTAGTACAACAGAAATACAGCGTGGGCATTCCATCCATTGTTTTTCTTTTTCTTTTTATTAGGTTCTGAAATGATGTAATGGTACATTCCATAAAAACCACAATGTGTTATTTTCAAAAATAAGAAAATAAATATTAAATTAAAAATCCCAAATTTGAAGGGTTTTTTTTATGAATATTATGTTGTTTGTATATATTTCAAAATAATCGTGGGGTGGGATGTTTACGAATTGTGTCATTCCATCCAACTAGACAACAAAATGTAGCCATGTGGCTCAATTTTGTCCTTTGATTTGATAAAATGTAAAAAAAGAAAAGGGCATGCAGGTGCCAATCCGTCATTTAAAATGGTGGATTGGCCGAAAAATTAAAAAAAATTAATGATTGAGTAATAATTGAGATTTGTAATTGATTAATAATTGTTAAGGTTTTTCTTGATTTAGTTTTTCTGATTAACTATTGTTTAAAACAATAGATTGGTCGACAAATTAAAAAATGATGATTGAGTAATAATTGTTAGAATTTTTGTTGATTTAGTATTTTTGATTATTTTGAGTATTTAATATTTGACTGATATTTAAAATTAGAGTTTTGTTAATCATATTTTTACAATAATCATTAATTTTGTAAGTTGAAAGCCCTATTATAATCCTACTTTTTTCTTTGGAATTAATTATTGAAGGTATTTACTAGAAGAAATGCAATTTTGACACAATAAAATTGACCAATTTTGACCAATTCTTTAGTTTGGAACTAACAATATACAATAGAAAATAATTAATTTTATTTAAACATGTAACCAGTATATACAAGCGGTGGAAAAAATGGCTAACTATATGAAATATGTATAAAAGTGTGTGATTTACCATTGAGTAGGGTTTTTTTTTTGTAGTTTAGGGTTTTGTATGTTTTAGAGTTCTTTATATTTTAGGGTTTTAAATATATAAGTGGGATCTAAATAAGAGTTGTATAGTTATATTTTTGTAATAAGCATCAAATTTGTTGGAAAACTATCATAATTTGCAAATTAATTAAAATTTTGTTAAAAGCAAATTTATGCTTTATTATGAGTTAAAGTGTGTGAATTCATATTAATATTATATGAACAATGTTGTCCTATTAGAATTTTAGACTGTGCATGCGAAAATTTTACAATCACCAAAGAAACTAGGACATAAGTAAGAACTAATAATATATAATAAAAACTATGATTTAATGGTGGAAAGATATAAAAGTAAATAAGTTCATTTAAATATGTAATCAGTGCATACAAGTAATGAAAGAACAAATAAATATAAAAATATGGCCAACATATATGACACTATAAATGGCCCTTAGTGCCGCCTCCCAGTAGCCATGTTTGATAATGTGACCTATATCATTGCTATGGGCCCTATCCTTGCGGTGCTGTTTACTGCTAGGAGTCATGATTGATGTTACTATCATGGCTCTACAACCTTCCCATATAATATGGAGGGAAGAAAATATCAACAAACGATATAGGAGACATGGAATAGTGGTGAGAATTGTTGTACTATGTTGGCAAGGTAAATCCTAATTTCAACTGTAAATTCGATGATATGTAGGGGTATTGTAGCTGAGAAAAATTTAAACCCAGCAACATGTACAAGGACTGCATGTTAGGGTCGGGTCGGGTCGATATGAAGTAGTTCTCTTTGGACTTAATATTGATAGTCCCAAATCCAACACATCACTAAATGTGGAAGTATATGAGAAAGGCCCATGCATATTTGGATGAGTAAATGGGTGCGACAATTTAGGCATATCCAGATGAGAAGGTGGGTGTGTTGAGCCTAGCATGTTTGGATGATGAAGTGGGATCGGGCTGTATGGCTAGAAAACCCAAGTCACCATGAGGCCATGGTCTCTAGTTGTCCAAATACCGTTGTGTCATGCCTTGTCTTACGCATCTACTACATTTTTTGGGCTTGTAACGAATTGTCGACAACCATACATTAATATACATGCACTATATGATTTAATAAGGTATATGCAGACAATGTAATGAGGTGAAAGAGATCATATCATGAAACTACAACACCTTTAAGTTGATATCTTCTACACACATAGTGCTGTGTAGATCTAATGATATGTTGTGTGGCGCATTGATACCACTCTTAGTACCCCTCCTTGATGTAAGGCTAGCTGTAGGGGTGTTCAATACAATAGAGCAAACGAGATGGATCCTACCATTGGTACACGTATGTCACATGATGTAGGGCATAATCCTTACCATATGTCTATTGTTTGGTAGCACTATGCAATAGGTAAAGTCTCTTGTTGGGGTCTAGTGGTATGGACTACACTACTCTAAATTGCATAACCACTTTCTCGAAGTATTGATGCTCGACTACTTCAAATAGGATCATGAGACATAAGTATGTCCACAGAGCAAGTAATCTATCATTATTCAATGACGCAAAGTGCTACTCATGGTAGGGTTGCTATATGAACTACATACAATGAAAATTGTATAGTATAAGTGTATAGCATAGGACATTAAAATTTCATTCTATGTTGATGCATAAATGCAAACCTAGGTTTGGGCCTTAAAGTTAAGAATGTCACTAATCACGCGTACAAAGTGGGATGATATCTCATACATGTGGTTGAGCGTAGTGTACTTATATTAAGATATTGTTTAATAAGTTACCATTGTCTAACAGCATTGATCACATGTCTATCGACGATTGCCTAAGAAGGGGCACAAGCTTGGTATCCGGAACTATGCCCAAATCTGTACTAAACAAGGATTGAGTATTATTCATAAAATGTTGCACCACGTGATTTGATTTGAAATGAAATTAGACTTGAATTTACCTGTATAAGCTTGAATGGACTAGAACTAGTGGAACGCCCTTAGATAAATGAGGCACAAAGGTTTCTATATAGATGTACCAGCATAGCATGCCCAAACTATAATGACAGCAGTGATTAAGGTCATTGAGGGGGTAAAGTAAGTGTAGACCAACTTTATTGCTTGAGGTGTCAATCAACATCGTGCATCCCAATATAAGCAATGCATATCCCTGTGTGTGTCGAGCTATCTGCTTTAGAATATTCTCTGGCTGTAATGTGTTGTTCCTTAAATGCCCTGCCACGTCTACGCGCATGAGGTAGTTACCCTTGAGTAGATTTGCCTCTAGGGTAAAACCTAAGTAATGTTGGTAGTACGCCTGCTAGTAGCCATATCTCGACTAACATCTACCCTTGTCACTGGCTTACTTGAAATAGACAACTACCATAATATGATCACATTCTAAAAAGTGATCATGGCCTCTCCTGACACTAAATGGAAGGTGTGGGCATCTAGGCACTATCTTTCAAGTATAGTAGTCACTTGATACTAGTCCATGTGAAGGTGATTGCATCTAAAAACTCTATAGAAATCGATCTAATTTAGTATGGCTACTACTCTCTTATTTACTTGAAAATTCTGTATCTGGAAGTTTGGACATTTCAGGGTAAGGGTTAAGTTCAATTCTCCATCCTGCACCTCATGTGATCTATGATTACGCCGAGCATGCAATAAGGTGGGATCAATCGAGTTGGGGTACATCCTACAAGATCAAAGGGGGATAATTTTAGCTTTTTCAAGCATTAAGATATAGGAAATTCTCTGGAGTGTGATTTTTAGGTGTTAGGAATTGAACTTATTAAGTTTATTGGGAATTAGGGTTTCGTGAGTGTGATTCTTTGGTGTGCAATTTGTATGTGTTAGTCATCGTGGGTCTTTAGCGTGTGATTTGTAAGTGTTTGGAATCAAACTTCTTGACTTTATTTAGAATTAAGGTCTCTGTGAGGGTAGGCCTTTAAAGTGTCATCGCCTAAAAGTCTGGAATTTATTGGAAATTAAAGGTCTCTATGAGGGTAGGTCTTTGAAGTGTCATCGCCTAAGAGTTTGGAATCAAACTTCTTGACTTTATTGGAAATTAAGGTTTCTTAAGGTTAAGTCCTTGGTCTGTAATTTATAAGTATTGAGAATTAAACTTTGTGACTTTATTGGGAATTAAAGTTTCTTAGGGTTGAGTCATTGGTGTGTAATTTTTAGGTATTGGGAATTGAACTTCTTAACTTTATTAAAAATTAAGGTTTCTTCATGGTGAGCCATGGTGTGTCATTTGTAAGTGTTGAAAATTGAATTTTTTGACTTTATTGGGAATTAGAGTTTCTTGGGGATGATTTATTGGTGTGTGATTTGTAAGTTGGGAATTAAACTTTTTAACTTTATTGGGAAATTAGGGTTTCTTGGTGGTGAGTCATTGGTCAATGATTTATAAGTATTGGAATTGAATTTCTTGAGTTTATTGGGAATTAGGGTTTCTTAGTAGTGAGTTATTGATGTGTGATTTATAAGTGTTGGGAATTGAACTTCTTGACTTTATTGCAAATTAGGGTTTTGTGGAGGTGGGTCTTCAAAGTATGATTTTTAAGTGTTAGGAATTAAGATTCTTTACTTTATTGGGAGTTACAGTTTTATAGATGTGATTCTCTAGAGTGTGATTTTGCATTAGAAAAGAATATAACTATCTAATAGTATATATGGTTTGTAAGTAAAAAGAATATAACATTTCGTTACTAAAACTGAAAGCCACAGTAGTCAAATTAACACATAAAATTTCATTACTAAAAGTGAAAGTTATAACAGCAAGACATAACACATATTACTTGATTACTAAAAGTGAAAGTTACAGTAGAAAATAAAACACATAGCACTTCATCAGACCTACTCATAACACTACAAGAGTACTATCATTATCGTGGCTGTCGGGAGGACAATGGTATATGTTCAAGACAACAGGCTTGCTTTTCACTTTCTTTTTGCCTTTAATGCTTCAGCTAATCCATTTCATTCAGAATTCTTGTATTCAAGTTACACCCTTTACACTTGATGAATCGCCTCTCAGAACAATAAATAAGTCCAAAGTGTAGTTGTTCCCAATAAGTCTCAACTTAAATTGGGTAGAATTGTCCCATCTATGTGTTAAGATAGACTGCCATAGAGAAGTAGGGTTATACAAAAATCTTCGGGTTCAGCCCTCAATTCCTGTACAACTGAATCATATGGGAATAGGGAATGCGCATAGTGCCCACTTTTTACTGGGGCATTGTCAATCTTTGATATGTACAATTTGAATGTTCTCACCTCTTTGACTACGATGGTTCACTATGACAACTCGAGCTGTTCCTTTGCACCTATCAAACAATTGCACACTGTGTCCGACTAATTTGCTGTCTACTTATGCATATATCTTACTCGGCCTCGTCAGTTAATGATTCCCTACAGTGAACTTTTCTTGTCCCTTTGCATACTACTCATGGAAATACACTATAGCATGATCAAATTTTAGTTGTACTAGAGCACAAATAGGCAACTGTCTAATTCCCTTGATAAACCTATTAATGGATTTTAAAATGTTCATAGTCAGAATCTTATAACACTTGCCACCATCGTGGGCAAGCGTCCACTTCTCGAGATCAATCTAGGACAGCCAATCATGCACATGTGGTTCTAGAGTCTTGATGTGCTCCATCGTCTATTCAAATTAAGATAGTTGAGAATGACTTCCAACATATTAACTTAAGTCTCTATAGTGGGAATTTTTAAATTTTTTCAATAGATTTGCGCACACATGCTTTAGGCAGAATCGGTGGGCACCTTAAAGGAGTTTGAACTTATCAAACATCTCCATAGCTAACAACAACCTTGCATGGCGGTGGAATATAAGATAAGTATTAAATCTACCTCGAATCACACGTGGAACAATTATTTGCAAAAACTAATGCTACAATTCGAAACTCTCTTCGTCTACAATGCAAATGTAGGGGGTAACGCTTGTTGGTTAGCATCAACTGCCACTACAATCAGTAATTTTTGTAATTGTACTTCACGTACAAGTGAGTCTTGTCAACACTAATGGCCTGTAGGCAATGAGTGTAGCTATCTATGTATGGTTTAGATACCTAAAACACATAATGCAATATCTTAATTGTGAGCACATTAGTGTCCTTGTGTTTTCACTCCACACCGTCTTGAGATTCCACCTTTACAACGCTTACATATATGCTGGCAACTTCTTCATGGAATCTTCCCATGTCTCATACACTTTTTTCACCGCATGTTTCAACTCATGCCATGCCATGCCTTACCAGACCTTATCTCAAACATATACTTGTCCTTTACCATTTGAGTAACATATTTAATCGTATAGGCAGGGTCATAATGGACCATTCTAATCAAGAGCAAAGCGATCGTATTCTTGTCTAAATTTGCATCATATTTAATCGTATAGGCAGGTATGTTCAGACCTATATCGAGTAATTCGCCACAAATCGTACTATTGACTATATGAAGCAGTCAAATGCCACGGGAAAGGCTTTTCCTCATTGGTGTAGGAGCAGCCAAGCTTCTACATAGTTGGTGCACTCTTCAACACCAAATACTTCCTATGGGTAATCCTAAGGGAGTAGTCTTTCATAGCTTCTTGCACGTGTTCCTTAGATTTAAAATTTGTATTGACACATAAGTTGGTGTTTTGTTCATCGTAGTGAGTTGCTCCTTTAACCTTTGGGATGTCATAGTTATTAGAATGAATCTTCTCACTTACTTGTATGAAAATTTGCACAGATGGGAACATTAACATCCTAGTGGGAGGCACATTATAGTACATAGACATCCTAGTAGGAGGCACATTATGGTACATAGATGTCTCAGTAAGAGGCACATTAGGGTATATAGATGTTCCAACAGATGGCACTGATCTGACTAGTGCGTGGGGCATTTTCAAAGGGCCTATTTCTGATTGTGCTAACTCCTCCTCAATGGCCACAATGTTAATTGTGTCATTCTTGTTGTCCTCGTTGGATGCACTGTCTTTAGCACTCTCTCCCTCTAATGCAATTTGTATTATTTAGTGCCCATGCTTGTCTATATATATAATAGTTGTATTCTCATCTTCCTCGTGGTCCAATTGGGTTGCCTTTTTTAATTACTTGTCATATGTGTGTGATATCTTGCTATATGTTTGTTGTACATACAACACCTCATACAAATACAATTCGATGTTCAGATTAGGAATCCCATATGGATTATGAATACCAAATTGAGATTGTACCTCAGTGACTCCTGGCACATTAGCTATATCATTGCCAATAGAAAAAAGTTTGATGTGATGACACGCCCATGTCCAGTACTCCCGGGACATGGGCATGTTGATCATTAGAATGCCTGGGCTCTATTTGTAAATATAATTGCCAATAGTTCAACTGATTCTTAGGATTTAGTAGGGAATTCAAATTGGTTGCAATGTCAATTGGTAATACTGATACCATCAGCCCTCAAAATTAATCCCTGAATATAAAGTTAGAATAAATTTTAAAAAACACACTACTACTATCGAACATTGACAATTGATATATAGTAACCATGAATTGATCGAAGTCTATGTCATGAGGTATGAAGGTTACTATAAATGGTACATGACTATAAATCACAAAATTGAATCTTATAAAATCATGTTTTCTCAATATAAAAGAATTTGTATTTTACCTTCAAATGACATGGCTACAGTAACAAAAATGTTTTAGAACAAAAATCTATGTCTACGAAAATATAAAATTATATTCCCCCTAATACAATTAAATCAAAATCTTAAAACAATATATTAAATTAAACCAACTTACAAATCTGATGCATAATGAATAGCATGTAATGCGCTATTAAAATGTTCACAATTTACAATAATATGAAATCAAAATCTTACAGTAGTACATCAAATTAAAATCTTAATGCTTTAAACTAAATCAAAAACTTACAGCAATACATGAAGATAAGCAAACAATCAAATGTAATGCATAAACTACAACATATGTAACATACTTACAAAATATTTACAAAACATAACTAAACCAACAAACAAATTAATGCACAATTAAAAACATGGGTAATGAATAATACATAAAATAATGAAAACTATCAATTCTACCATCAACTTTTTTATTAATGGTGATTTCTATCCTCAACTTTTCAAAGATTTTGAATTCTACCCTATATTTTTCTGATAATTGTGAATTCTATCCTAAACTTTTTATTAATTGTGAATTTTAAGCTACATTTTTTAATCATAGTGAATTATATCCTAAAATTTTAAATAATTGTGAATTTACCCTCAATTTTTAAATAATTGTGAAATCTACCCTAAACTTTCATATATTTGTGAATTCTACAGCAAACTTTTTAAATAATTGTGAATTCTTCTCTAAAATTTTAAATAATTATGAATTCAACCCTATACATTTAAATAATTGTGCATTCTATCCTAAACTTTTGAAAAATTCTACATTCTACCAACTATCTTTCAAAAATTCTAAATTTCACTCTAAAATTTCAGAAATTGTGACTTCTCTCCTAAACTGTTTAATAATTCTTTCCTCTACTAACAATACTATCACATTAGTGTTAGTTGTAGGGTGAACTGTAATATTCAATTCTCAACTTTTCAATATGAATATTTTCTCTATTTTTTTTAATATAATTTCAAAACATATGTCTACTACTACAAACACTAACATAGCCTATAAAATCTCATTCAAAATAATATTATTTAAAAAAATGTATATCTACAAATATAATGAACTAACTACACGAATGATACCAAAAACTTCCTTAGATTGCCTGTATACGAGAATGTTTTCTTTATTTTAACAATGATTTCACAAGACATGTCTATTTTTGCTACTAAAACGAGTATAAATTATAGAATTTCATTTAAAATAATAGTATTTGAATAAAAGAAATGTATACCTGTAAATATAGACAACAAAGAATATGAATCACACTAAATTTTTAACCCATAAATATAGATAACGAAGTATAATCCATTACGTGGATGCTAGCAATTAGAAAAATTGGGGGGTTTTTCTCTCATCAGTCAAGTTGTTTGAGGCCGAAAATTTGGATTACAATGTAGAGGATAAGCTCGAATGGGAGTATGCGTTTGTGCGTTTGGCCCAAGGGGGATGCATTTGTGCGAAGGAGGATGTGTTTGTGTGATCGATGTACAAAGGGAGATGCGTTTGTGCATTCGGCCGCATGGGGGAGGGGGTTTATTGCATGCAATTCCCTGCCACATGCAGCTTTGCATGCATGCATTTGCAAAATTTTTTTTTTAAAAAAAATTGGTTTCATTCTATGTTGTCAAACAACAGAATGTAGGCTGAATTCCATGTGTGATAGGACGGAATGGCACATTGTGAAAACACCCCACCCCTGGTCATTTTGAAAAATTAAAAAATATATATTCTATAAAAAAAATCCGAATTTGAAGCCCCTCCCACCCTATTCCGTACCTTCTTTAGTCTGGACGCGTGTATGTCTGACAAATCTTTCACTCAATACAGTCAAACATTCCTTACCTTCTCTAGTCTGGACGCGTATATGTTTCACAAATCTTTCACTCACTACTGTCACATGCATATGGACGTATACACAGAGATACACAACGATATCTGGTAACAAAGTGTTCAATTAATTAATCCATATTGATGCTGTTGTGTTTAGAAAAAAAATAACTGATGAACTTCTGGGGTGGCAAGTTTACAACTGTCACACAATTTTTTTTCTTTATTCTTTTTGCTGTCAGTTCTACCCTTCTCACTGTTTCTTCTTTGTGATAAGTTCTCAAAAATATTTATTATTCATTTCTTGATTCTCATTTTTATTGAGAGCAAAGGGAAAACCAAAGCCATAGATTGATTGATTGACAGCACAGCTGATCATAAGGTCAATACTTTGCCAGCAAAACGTCTGTAAATTTTTTGTATTTCTTGATTATTTTCCCTATTTTCTGGGATTCTTGATTGCTGCAATAACTGGACAGATTTTGATTTTTGTATTATCTTCCAATTTTTATTTTGTTTCAGTGAAGAAGGAAGAAAGAAATAGTCAATGGGTTCAACCACACTTGAACTTGGATAAGCTTGACCTTCTAGTTAAAGGGGTCTAAGAATTGACAGAAATAATGGGAAATTTAATAAATTTGTCACACGTTTAACCTGACTTTTGAAAAGAAAACAAGAATCTGATACTCAGATAGCTTTTATTTGTCTCACATGAATTCTTATGAACCAAAGCAAACAGCTGTTTCCTTTTTCCTGGTGGCTACAAATCCATCATCAGTCAATGTCTCCCTGCTTTGCCCCCAATTTTGACAAGTTTCCAGAGTTTATGTCCAGCAGACAAAATTATGTACTTGTAGCAACAGGAAGTTTTCATGATCAACTGCCAGGGTCTATAGTAATTCAAGATCTGTAGGCGTATCCTATGGCATATTTGGGTCTCATACTTGATCATATGTTCGTTTGGAAACTCCTGTGATTCATTTAGTACCTTAAGAGTTTATTAGGTTTCGTGGCGATGTTGATGTTAAAATATAGAACGGATCGAACACGAGTGCCGGATTTGAGCAGCAAGAAGAGTGAAAAGCTGGATGACATTAGAGGGAAATCATTTAAAGCGAAAGAATTATCCCGAGTCTTCTCAGAAGATTACGAGAGAGTGAAGAATAAGATATTAGATCCACGAGGACCTACGGCCGGCAGATGGAACAAGATTTTCTTAGTAGCTTGTCTAGTGTCTTTGTTTGTTGACCCTCTATTCTTCTACTTACCGGTTGTGCAGGAAAATGTTTGCATAGAAATTGGATTGACTCTAAAGGTTGTCCTAACAATCATAAGATCAGCAGCAGATGTCTTTTACGCAATTCAGATTTACATTCAGTTTCGCACCCCATACGTGGCGCCTTCTTCTCGCATTTTTGGCAGAGGAGAGCTTGTAGTAGACTATTCAACAATAGCATCAAGATATCTTCGGAAATATTTCTGGATTGATGTTGTTGCAGCACTTCCTCTTCCTCAGGTTTGTCGAGCAAATTCATTAACTGTTATTTTGATCTTAATCTTCTTATGGTGATCATATAAAGACTTATACCTGTTCGTACCATAGGTTTTGATTTGGGCCGTTATCCCTAACCTGAAGGGACCACCAGTGATGAACACGAAAAATGTCCTTAGGTTCATTATTGTATTCCAGTACATACCAAGACTTTTTCTCATATTTCCACTCTCGTCGCAAATTGGGAAGGCTACTGGTCTTGTCACAGAAACAGCCTGGGCCGGAGCTGCTTATAATTTGATGCTCTACATGTTAGCAGGCCATGTGAGTGACCAGCTTCCATATAATTTCAATATAGTTTGTGACTTTGTTTTATAATATTATTGACATGATAAGTCGCCTGGCTTAATTTCCAGATTCTAGGGGCTTCTTGGTATCTCCTGTCGATAGAGAGGCAAGAAGCTTGCTGGAGACATGTGTGCAGTCTTGAGAGTTCATCTTGTCGGTACAAATACTTTGATTGCCACAGAGTTTTGGACGATGACAGAAACGCCTGGTTCAGGTCGAGTAACGTCACAAATCAATGCAACCCTGATAACGGCTTTTATCCGTTCGGCATTTATGAAGGTGCTGTGACTACAGACGTCACATCAGCAAAATTTTTCAACAAGTACTTCTATTGTCTCTGGTGGGGATTGAAGAACCTTAGGTATGGTGCTTCTTCATCTCGAATTTCAGTTCCTACAATATTAATTTCTTGTAAAGGTCTGGGTGGTGATAGGATAAAAACTGTTCACATTGCTGATTAATGTTCTTTCAAATTATCCATCTAAATTCATAGAACATGCTTATGCATACTGCTGCAATGTAGTCATGATTTCCAACCACAATTATTGATCCCATCCTCCATACCTCAATTTCAATAATCGCATATTGTTCTAGTGTAACTCAGTATTGTCATCTGTGCAGTTCTCTGGGACAAGATCTTTCTACCAGCACCTATGTTGGAGAAATAAGCTTTGCCATCTTTATCGCGACTCTGGGTCTGGTTCTGTTTGCCTTGCTTATAGGAAACATGCAAGTAAGTCACGGATATACAGCAACTCGGTTACATCTTCTGACCTCTAAGTTCTTGGTTAGATACGAAAGTCCATGGCTTCTTGAACTAAATATACTCCTCTAATCTAAGTAACTGTTCGTCAGATATGATTCAAAATACTGATTAACATTCATTTGCAGAGCTACCTTCAGTCGACAACAATTAGATTAGAGGAATGGAGAATCAGGAGAATGGATACCGAACAGTGGATGCATCACAGGCAGCTGCCCCAGGAGTTGAGGGAGTCCGTGCGGAAGTATGATCAGTACAGATGGGTGGCCACAAGAGGAGTTGATGAGGAAGCTCTGCTCAGAGGACTTCCCTTGGATCTCAAAAGAGACATTAAACGCCATCTCTGTTATGATCTAGTTCGACGGGTCAGTCATGTCTCTTCTCCCTCTTTAGATCATTAGATGGTGCTTTACAACTTCCACAAACTATTTGAGTGCTACAAATAACATGGTAGTGAAAAAATGCCTTTTTCTTTTTTCTTTTTTAATTTCCCATGAAAATTATGCGACAGGTCCCTCTGTTTGATCAAATGGATGAAAGGACGTTGGATGCCATATGCGAGAGGCTTAAACCTGCTCTATGCACCCAAGGAATGTGTCTCTTGCGAGAGGGAGACCCCGTGAACGAGATGCTATTCATAATCCGTGGGAACCTCGATTCCTACACCACCAACGGCGGGCGGAGTGGTTTCTTCAATACCTGCCGCATTGGTCCTGGCGATTTCTGTGGGGAGGAACTCCTGACATGGGCCCTCAACCCTCGTCCGAGCATCATCCTCCCATCATCCACGCGCACGGTTACCGCCATTTCAGAAGTAGAAGCATTCGCTCTGAGGGCAGAAGACCTGAAATTCGTGGCGGGTCAGTTCCGCAGACTTCACTGTAAGCAACTGAGGCACAAGTTCAGATTCTACTCGCACCAATGGAGAGCGTGGGCTGCACGTTTCATCCAGGCGGCATGGCGGAGACTCAAGAAACGGAGGAGTGCGGCCCAGCTAAGGGCCCTGGAGAGCCTGTTGCTGGAAAGTGAGCTGAAGAATAGACAAGCAGTAGAGAAAGACGGTCCTGGTCCTGATTCAGGACTTGCTGTTTATGCAGCAAGATTAACTGCGAGCAGGAGAGGTGTCCACAAGCATACCGACTCGGATTCCAGTGCGATGAACTCACTGCAGAAACCGGAGGAGCCTGATTTTTCTTCCGTGGACGATGAATGATTTTTGGGTGTATATGAAGGTCCAGGAGTCATCAAGATACCTATGTAAAATTGATTAGTAGGTTTTTTTTCTTAGTAATAGAGAAATTTGACATCGAAAGAACTGGCAAGGAATGATCTTCTGAAGGATAACCGGAGGATATGATTCATGACAGGGCAAGGTCTAATTGAGATGCATGCAGTACATGAATTATTATAACTGGTTAAAATTTTTTGGCCATCACTAAATTAATGGAACAAGATAGGTAAGAATTGAGACAATTGATTTTTATAACTAATTAATTAACGTGCAGATTGGGAAAGTTAAGATCTATGTAGGCCTAATAATAAAAAATAAGATGCTTGATTCAACTCAATCGAGTAGTTCGATTAAAACTTGATTCAAGGTCGAGCATGCATTCCTCAGGTTTGTCACTCATTAACTAGCTCAACTTGGGACGTGTTTGATTTGGGGTAATCCTAAATAGCATTCCTCGGCTTGGCTCCATTTTGGAAGGGACAAACTTAAAACTTTGAAGGGCTAAAGCCATTTCTCTCGTGCCTCAAGATGGTCAGTCTCATTGGACAAAAATAAAATTTAGGAAAAAGAAAAGATAATATGGGAATTTTAGGAAATCAAAATTTTGGGGACATATTGTGAATGGCTCTTTCTCCTCATGTTTTTAATACAGTCTTCTTTAACCTCAAAACTTAAATGATGTAATAGTGATGGTAAAAGAAGCACAAAATAAAAGGTACTTGTGAAATGGGTTGGTAATTTCTAGGGGTGGCAACAGAAGTGGATGCCCGCGCTTAAGTTAATATATATATATATATAAAGTGGATGCCCGCGCTTAAGTTAATATATATATATATATATATATATGTAGGTCTATATATTGTTTAAATATAATAAATTATAATGCTACAATTATTTATATTTAACATTTTGTATTTAATTCGAAAATTAATTAGGTAAATTACAAGTTTGCTCATTCTATAAAATCAAAATTAAAAACTTTAAAAGAGTTATTCATGATGGTATGTGTATTTTAATTTGATAAAATATAAATCCTATCACAAAAATTAATATTTTTCTTTACAATAAAAAATTGTAAAGTAAGAAAAAATTAAATTCATCACAATGGTCCCTCGTCCCCTGCCCCATGGCCATCGCCAGTAATTTCTAACACAATTCAAAAATATTACTCGAACTCAATACCAAATTAATGAATTTGAGTTGAACATTTGCATCTATAGGTCAAAATTCGGTCAGACATAATGAACTAAAAAAGGGATTAATATCAAGTTATCCATGTGCTAACTCGTTAACTTGTTTATAAATTTAAAATAGTTTAATATATATTTATATTGACTAATTATTTTAACACGTCTTATTTAACTTATTATTTGATTAACTAAATTTTTATATCTTTATCTTCTTAAATTATTAATTTGTTTAATACTACACTAATTAACTAAAACTCAACATAGTTAGTAACAGGACTTTGGACTTGTGATTATGAATTTTATGTCTTTTAATGGCTTGTAGCCATATAGATTTGGATTATATTTGATAGCCTAGTGATTGCCTTTACATATTAGCATATAGTTGTCTTTTTAGTTTTTATGGCTTGTAGCCATTTGAATTTGAACGGTTGATGATATTAGTATTTTGAATGGATTGTAAACATATGATTTGGTTTATATTTAATAGTTTGGTGATTGTCTTTGCATATTAGCATATGATTATATCTATTCAGTTGTTATGCCTTGTAGTCATTTGAATTTGAATGTTTAATGATGATATTAGGACTTTGGACTTGTGGCTATGTATGTTATGTTTTTTAGTGGCTTGTAGTCATATGGATTTGGTTCATGTTTGACAATTTGATGATTTTATTTGCATATTAGTATAGGGATTATGGAATTGAGAATCTAATTGTTTGAATTGAACTTAAAAGCTTAAAGTTTGTCTCTAATTTCATTTTGGCCAAAATGGATTGGTGATTCATTTTTTGTGTCACAAGTTAACAAGTTATGTTTAAATGACCCACGAAAATTAGGGTTTAGATCAAAAAATTAATCCATGAAAACTAAATGGCTGGAGCTTGAGTTAGGGGTTATGTGGAATACTCAATTCGACCTACCAACCAGTGACATGATATAATTGTCATCCCTATCTATTAGAAATGTTGACTTTGGTTAAAGATAATACAACAGGAAAATTGCTTGTATTTGTTTGGCAAAATATGTGATATGATCAATAGAATGAATTGGCCCAAATAACATATGAAGGGCCATTTGCCCTTATTGGGCTCACAATTCTACGAGAATTTGGCCTTCTAGGATTAGCCCATAATTGTGCCTTGTCTACTTTGCTTTGTTTTTGTTTTCTTTATATACATGTATTAAAAAATAAAATTTTGAATTTAAAGTCCATAATGGGACATAAAATTTTACTTAAAAATGAAATAATAAACCAAGTTTCATTATTTTAGATATGTATTACATTTAATGTTTAATGTGTATAATTAAATACTATAAAAAATTGTACGATATAGACAAACACATATGATAAAACCTGATATAACCCTCATACCAAGGTTCCGTAATAATAAAGGCTGGATTCTCCACCCAAATAGGAGCTAAACTAAATGGAATACTTTAGCAGTTTACTATCTAGAGAAAAGCTAACCTAGGATGTGTGAGCATATCGAGCCCAATCTAAATGAAAATATACCACCCAATTATGCCCTGAGTGATGGGCCACACAAGACAATGCAGTTACATGGCAATTACAATCTATTCAACAAATCGATCCATTATTAGAACATGGAGGAAAGGATTATAGGAAGTGGTTACCATACATAGTGGGTGTAACTGTCAACAAAAGAAATTATATAAATAGGGGTGATTATTAAATAAAGGAACTTCTATATCTCCTACATTATAAATAAAATAGTCATCCTCCTTGTGGATGTAGGTCAATTGACCAAACCATCCATATATCATATTTTTATTAATCTTATGCAATTTCATTTACAATTTCATAATTTTAGATCAAATCATTGGCGCCATCTATGGGAAACAAGTAAGTAAATCCTATTATTACTTTGGGTTGGATTTAAGATGGATGAGAATAGTCACTTACCACAATTGCAGGAAATTCACATCGCCATGTTACAGCTTCAAATTATGATAAATGAAGCTATACATGTAGTCTTGCAAAGAAATTTAGTGCCTTAACCCATTCTTAGGGAGTATTGCAGTCCTAAACAGGTGAAAACTCGAGGGTTGCGCCTAAAAGATAATGGTAAAAGTCATATTCAATCTAGACAACCACAAGAGCTAGGTAAGGAGTTGAGCACATTGGTGAAAGAAAGGAGTTTTCAAGATAATCATGAAGACTTGCCTTTGTGATGGAATCCTAAACGATATACTCCCAAAGAATTCCTGAGGGGTGAAAATCCCTAAATTCATTGGTGCATCTAACCCATTGGTACACTTGTTTAAATTGAAACATCAAGAATTGCTCCAGCAATAGTCGAATGGAATAAAATATCGAGTCATGTTAACGAGATCAGAGGGAACTACATATAGGAAGTTTAGTCACCTTCTAGAATTATTAAGAATTTCTAGGACTTTGATTCTCTCTTCTTTACTAATTTGCCAACAACAAGTGATAAGAAAGAACACCACTCTTGTTGTTTAGTGTAGAGCATGGAAGCAATGAATCTTTGAGGAGAGTATGTGAAGAATTTCACTTGATGTAATTTAAAGACACCCTCAACAACTTAAGAGATGTTGTTTGATGCCTTCGTGCAAGGACTGAAGGATGGGGGTTCTTTTATTTTTTTATCCAAAAGACTTTTTAAGCATTTTGATGAATTATTGGCAAAAGTAAAAAAATATATATCAATGTAAAAGAGGCTCGAAAGGAAAAATAGAAGGTCAACTAAATAAGCAATATAATAAGCAAGCCCATAGAGAAAGTACTGGGCAAGGTTTTTTTGACGATCCTAAAGGCATAATCATGATGAAGGATCATTGGTTGAGTGGGCAAAGACCCTTAGAGAGCAAGTGTTGAATACACAATGGGATGCTAACATATTCTAGTTCTCTCCTTATACATCCAAACCTCCCAAGAATTTCCTTAAATATAAATATTACATGTTCCATAATGAATACAAAATACCACAGAAGAATGCATTTAGTTAAAAAGATAGGTTGATGCATAGTTTATAGAAGAACAACCCTAGCACAACAACTAGGGAAAGGAAAGAAAATTGATGACCTAGCCACAAATTAGGAGAAACTAGAAAGGCTTTCATCATTTTGGATGGACTAGAAGAAAGAGTTTCCAAATGATCTATGAGTTAGGTGCAAAGTGTTATGTTAGTAGGCAAAAGAAGAAGGGTCAAGCCCTCATCGAAAATCAAGTATGATTACTAGTTTTGGTGACAAGGACCTGGTGTGGTTTTTATGCCACACCAGGATGCCTTGGTTATAATAGTAATTATTAAAAATTATGATGTGGCAAAAATTTTAATTGACAATGGAAGCTTTGTTGATATTTTATCAGTTGACACTTATAAGAAAATGGGTCTCACTATCAAGGATTTGGAGCATAGAGACTGCCACAACTGACTAGAGCTCCCCTCTTCTAGGTCATCCAATCAAAAAGCATGGGCATGAAGATCATCATAGTTTCACCAAAGTTCTTCTAGCCTTCCTTTCATTTATGACATAACCTCTAGTGTTCCTTTAGTTGCAGCGGGCTTCGCTCAAACTCTTCCTAAATGGATTACAACTCTTGATAAGAAGGAATACTTGCCTTGAGATTCTAATTTCTTACAATAGTTGAATATTCTTCTACTCTAATTTTTGGATTCTATCTATGGTCTTCTTGAGTTGCTTTGCTTGTTGAGCAAATGATTTAGCCAAGTTGAAAGGAGTCGGCGGATTTTTATTGCTAGAGGGGTAGTTGACCATTTGAAGAAAATGAAAGCAAGAGGTAGAAGATTCGAAGGAAAGAAAAAAATTAAGGGCAATGTTTTGTAGATAAGATGGCCATAGTAATTGTCTAATTTTTATTAAAAAAAAAAAAGGTAAAGACTCCCCTACTGCCCAAATTCTTGAAAAGGAGTGATTCATAAAAGCATTGCACGAATTGAAATTCTCTCCCAACTATTACAAAAAATAGTGCAAAAGATAATTGACAGGACAAGAGATTCAATGTTTGGAACATTGAACTTGTGGTGAGTAGTGATATAAAACAATATAACCCTTGTAGTATCATAACAATAAAGGTTGGATCCCTTGTCCAAATTAAAGTTGAAATAGATAAAATACCTCAATAGAGTATCTTAAAAAAAGCTAACCTTGGATTGTGTTAGCATACTCAGGCCTAGTTTAAATGAAAAGTGATTGTAACCTAGCAATATCAACTCTTTCATAAATTGATCTATTATTACAACATAAAGGAGAGGATTATGAGAAGTGATTATTATGCACCGTGGGTGTAACTGTCAACAAAAAGAATTTATATAAATAGGGGAGATTCTTGAATAAAGGAACAAATTTATATATTTTATACATTATAAATAAAATAGTTATCCCCCTGTGGATGTACATAAATTAACTAAACCACGTAATATCGTGTTTTTATTTATCTTGTGTAATTTTATCTACAATTTTCATAATTTTGGATCACATAGACATTCATCAATATAATAGTTTGCAACCGTATTAATGTTGCTTCTCACATTCCTTTACCATTAAATGAAGGAAATATCTTGTGCACTTTTCTTTAACTAATCAACTTTAAATTTTATTGGTAAATAACAACAACAATAATAATGCGATATGTTGTACGTCCAATTATTAACTTTTAACAAGGAATTCCTCCCTTAGGTATTGATGGCTTACTAAAAGGTTTGCTAAGCTCAAAACTTAACTGATATCCTTACAATGAATGCTTGGATTAGGGGGTTTGATTACTCAACCACATGTCAGCAAAAAATGCTACACGTTGGCATCCAACCTATCCAATAGTACATATTAATTGTAACAATGATAAAAACATCAATGACAACAACAATAATAACAAGGATAACAATAATTAATATTTTTTATTGTTATTGTTGTTAGAAGATGGTGATGATGATGATGATGATTAGCATTTAAAGTATTTAAGTCCACTTAATGTTGATTCAAGAATGCAATCAAGATGCTACATTGTGATTGAAAACACATCATTTTCATTGTGTGGTTCACATGTATATATTAATGAAACATATTTGACATATCCCAAAAAAATCTCTAAAATTTCCTTTTCTTCACCTTAATTAATATCTAAAATCTAAGTTTTTTTACAAAATTTTAAAATCTAAACTTTTCTACTTACCTTAAACATGTTCTAATTCTCTAAAAAAATCACATCATTAGTAATGATGGCCATTGCTTGCTTACAAATTTTTTTAAATCCCTCTACCTTCCCACTAAAAACACATAAAAGAAGAAAACAATTTTCAAATATACAACATTTCAAAAATAATTTAAAATTCAATTATTACATTTATTCATAATATAGTTGCCCCCACCCCATATCAACAGTTAAGTATATTTATATTTCAAAAATTTATCAATTACATTTATACATTATTGCAACAATCTAATCATTATATAACATTATATTATATTATATTATATTATATTATATATATATATATATATCGACAGAAAAATAACCTACACATACACATTTATTATTTTTACACTATTCATGAACAATCATATATATATATATATATATATTTCATTCATAAAAAATAATACAAATCAAACATTGCCATGATGTCTTTCTTCAAAAATCAATTTACACAAACATATACTTTATACTACATTTTCATTTTCCTAAACTTATTGTCTCACTTTTTTCTGAAAAATCAATTTTAAGAAAAAAAGAAATTCCATTCAATTGCTACTTGGTAACTGAAGTTTAGATTAATTGGACACCAACGTCGTACAATATGAAACCATTTAAGCATATTAATTTCTTGATTGAAAGAACTACTAATCTTGCTGTATTGCAGTCCATTTGAAGAATACTGTGTAGCAGCCCGTTTTAGAGAAGCCCAAGATACCCATTTACTTGAAAGTGGTTAAGTGAAATAAAATTGATTAACCTAGCCAGAGTCATGAAGTCAACAAGGGGATGAGAGAAGATTGGTGATAATTAATTTTAATCATTAGATTGAATTGATCACAACCATTTATTTCTATTTATAAAAAAAAAATTATAAATAGGGGATTGATCTGTCGTCTCTAGTCAATCCTTTAAAAAAGAAAATCTTCTGGAGAAAAAAGAGTGTCATCATAGATAAGAAATTTAGAAAGAGAAGTTGAAATTGAGTAAGATCCTCTAAGAGAGATTCTTAGAGAAAAAAATCTTGTATTGATAATCTTCCCGAGTTATATTATTGTTGTATTATTGTTATTTTGTATAAAGCATTGTTATAATAAGAAGTTATCTATTGTAATTCTTATATAATTGTAATATTATTGTATGAGTTCTTTTATCTACACTGAGTATCAGCGATCCTATAACATTATTATATAACTTTCCCAACAAATAATAATGTAATATTTGAACAATGAATTCTCTTTTTGGTAGCAAAGTGACTAAAACATGTGAAATGCCTCAGCAAAGTAATTAGTCAACATTCTTGCAAACAGCCAGCCAATTAAAGACCACATTCTTAGCACTGACCAAATTTTTAACTTTCAATTAGAGATGAAAACATGATATTATCATATATAATTTGAAAATTCATTAGCCAACCTAGATGGTTTCCTAATTGAATTGTATGTCATGTTCAGATAAATACATGTATAATTTATAACTAATTTTTAATTTCAATTAGGACCCTGACTAGCGACCTCTTGGCTCACACGATAACTTAGACTATCGTAATTATTGTGCTAAAAAATTAATCAAGTGCAATATTAAGTGCCATGAAAATTTTTAGTATTCGTGTTAATCGATATGTTATTATTTTGACCGCAGTTTTTAAAATTAAACAAGAAAAGTGCCAAATATGCTTCCATGTGACTGAAGTTTCTTACAACAAAATGATAGTTACTAATAATAAATACCACCATGGTTAATTTTCTAAGTTTATAATATAAATTCTTTACCCAAAAAAAAAAAAAAGCACGTTGACTTCTTCCAAAATCTGAAGTGGGTTTCTGAATTTTGACGATGAACTCAAAAAAGAGTATATTCTGAGAGGTTATTAAATAACTAATCAATTCAAATTTTGGATTTTCATGTAATTATGTATATAAAGACAATAAGAATTATTGGCCTTCTCTACGTGCGTGAACCAGATCCAATCTGCATGCACTGGATCCCATGCATGTGACTGTACGTGTTCACTTCTAATTACTGAGTTTGATAATTTGTCAAACTAATTAATTAAAAATATACAAGAAAGAATCATAGGGTATGTTTGTTTTTAAATTTTACAACCCAAAAATACATATTTAATTATTATACTTTTTAAATTTTATTTCTCTCTCTCTTACATATTACATAATTTTCGAGATAAAAATAATTTAAAATATGCACTAAAATTTGAATACAAACATAACCATAGTTTTGGGTTTGAGATATTTTAATTTTAATTTTAATTTCTAGCATATAATAATTATAATTTCCTATTTTTAAGGAAAAAAAAAATCAATAGCTATGGGAATGTGGGCAAAGTCAACCTTGAGACAATGTTGGGATCCGACTTCATAATTTATAACACACGGGCTGCATTTGGGAGAGGGATTTTTGTTTGATTGGATATTTGCTAAAAATTGTGTCAAGACGAGTAAAATGATTAAAAAGAATGTTTTAATTAGATAAATAGTATAATTTATTTAAATATATATATATATATAATATAATATAATAATAATAATTAGATGATGTGATAATTAATAAGGATAAAAATTATATTATAGAGTATAAATAAAAATAAATGTGATATATATAGGTATTGATTTAATTATGGTAAGTGTAATGATTGAAAAATAATTAATTAGTTATATATAAATATATATATAAGAGGACTAAATTTTAAATTTAAATTTAGATGAAAGTATTGTTGAATAATATGTTTGGTAGTGAAATTTGAATTGCTTTATTGTTTGAAAGTTGGAGTTCAAATATAACCAAGGAAAAGTTGACAATTTTTATCATCATGTGAACCTTTTTTATTATAAAATCATTAACATGAAATGAAAAATTTTTAGAGAAATCATTGAATCGATTGTGGTTATATGCTTTTGACTATTGAGGCATTAATTACCTATTAGTAACTAGAGATAGCGCATGTTGATATGGTGACGCCAGACCTCAGTTCTTGCAATACTTAATTATTTTTAATTGGTAGTTGTACAATGAATCTTTGTAAGTAATTCATGCGAATTTAAGGGTTTGGCTTTTTTTCCAACTTTAATTTGAACTTTATTAGGTATCACGCTATACATTTAGGTGATACGTTTATAGAACCCATTTTATAAAATTACATTTTACACTGTCTGTGGTTTGTTAATGATTCCAAACTTCAAAAGGGTAGATATGATTTACCTTAATTAATATTAGGTTTGTCAAGTTATTTGGTTATATGGCTATGTTTCTCACAATTTTGGCCCCATTATTATCCTATCAAAATTCTTATTCTAAAAAGCACAACACATCAAATTAATTTTCTCTCTCTTTTTCTGTTGCACTTTCTATCTCCACAATCGGACACCTTGTAATGAAAAATTTTCGAGTTGCTCATTGGGCAATGAAAATATGTAAATTATGGCTTATTTTGAATCATTTATCTTTCATAAATTTGGATATGTTGTAATAGCTGGAATTCACCCGAGGGACCGAGTTGGTATCTTAAGGATCCAAATTAAATAGGAAAATTAAGAGCACGTTATTAAATGCTCCGTTTTGGGAATGTTTTGTTGTTACCATAAAAATCAGCAATTCTTTTGAAAAAAAAAAAAAAAGAAGAAGAAGAAGAAGGAAAAAACGTAAATTTAATTATTTTTGCAATGCATGGTTTATCGTAGCAGAATTTTGTTCAGTGAAGATTAATTTATTAGCATGTAGTCAATGATCTGAGTTGTTTGACTCTCAACTACTGAAACTTGGCATGCCCAGTTTGATTAATATCCTGAAAAGCTTAGACAACTACTTGATTCAAATTTGATTATAAGTACTACACGATGGCTGGCTGGATGAGCTCCTCCCACGTTCTGAGTAATTATTAATTATTTCCTTATCTTTTCTTAACTTACTATTTTAAATTTAATTTTTACAGCATATTCAGCTATAATGGACAAGTTGTTTGTGGAGTTGAGTTCTACAAGCTCTTTATCGAGCTTGAGAGGTTTAAAAATTTTTACGACCTCTAAGGAATCACTAATTAACTCATAATTACTTTCATATATTGATACTCAACCTACACAAACTTATATTAGCTTCAGATAGTAAAACATTTTTGCAAAACGAAATGGCATTTAGTGTTTAATTGGTTAATTCGTTTCATAGTTATTATTTTCTTTCAAGTAGTTCTCTTTTTATGTTCCACAAAAAATGAAATTCTAATAAATGCATGTCAATATATAATCAAAACAAGTACTAACATTTCTTTTCCTATTTCAGACAAGGAGTTAAATCATCAAAGAATGTCGCATTTTAAATTGAAATTTGGTTCAATGTAGCAGTTGAGATGTTATCTAGTTAAATATATAATAATAACTATATCAATTCCATTTCATTATGATCACTTATTTCAACTTCACCCAATTCTTCATTTAATTATGTCCTGTGCTGCCAAAAGGCTAACGAAGGCAAAGACGTGATTAAGAATAAACTCCATCTACATGGTGCAATTCCCACCTTATTCCAGGTAAAGAACCTGAACACAAAACATCTAATCATCCTCAAAACAAGCAAAATTCAGTCCAAGGATGGGCGTAAGCTTGTATTCAAACTTGCCAAAGTTTGGCAATAAGCCATTAACTAATTAGATTGCAGCAGTATTTATCTGCATTGTAATGAACCAAGAATTAGTAATGCATGTGCAGCTGCCACAAAAGTCAACCCTCCTGCCCACCATTTTGCTTTTTTTTTGACACATAAGTTTCTTCCTGCTCACTTATTCCTTCATCGAGAACAACTCTACGTGGTTTGTGAAACCCATCAGCTGCATGTTCTGAGGTTTTCTTGAGGCCCAGCTTTTAGCTTAATTTGCTGAGGAAGAAAAGGAGGGTTTTCTTGAGTCTTTTAAGGTATATTCATGACTCGTGAACCTCTATGTGTAGTTAAAACCGGGTGATTTTTGTTTCTAAGTAGAACAACGAGCTGGAGTGCTTATTAAGCTTAGTGGCTTTTCAGATTCTAGGTGTTCTGGTTTGACAAACTATGATATTAATTGATTTTCTCAAGTTTGGGATAATGTGAAGCTTTGAGTTGTCTAGAAGAGAAACAGCTGACCATTTTGTACTTTCTGAGATTCAATGTTTGAGCACTTCTGAGTAGTATCAGGGACTTAAGGTTTAATACATTATATGTTTTTAAAACCTCCACCAAGACTAGATTTCTTTCTGTATTTTCCATTTTACAACGTTACTTTGTATTTTTTTTTCCCTGTTTCGCTCTACTCCGGAAGCTAATTCAACTTCCAAAGGTAAAGAATGCAAAATTTTGTTACTTAATTTAAAGTATCGAAAACGCGGGAGTGGCCTCTTTTCGTGGCGACACTAAAGGCTTTTCACTGAGTTCCCTAATGAGATATTGTACGTGAAGGAAGGGTAGGAAACTCGTTCACACATTGCATTTGTTTTATATTCGTAGGCTGCTAACCCCATGTGACCTTTGCTGCATTTTCCACGGTTTCTTTCAACACAATTTATTATTTTGCATGCACTTCTCCGTGTGTGCCCTCTGGTTGTCTATATATGTTAGCCAAGTTCAACACAATTCATTACTAATTGAACTTTATTAGGCCTTGGTTTCCTTAAGACTAAGTCTCCTCTTCCTTGTTGAGTAAATTGCCATTATCTTAGTCTTCTTGACATTCAACCAAGAATTGGCAAAGTTGATGTGCATTTCTTGCTTTCAGTTCGAGACTCTGCCTCTGATTGATTGTATTGGTGTTACATATTACAGGTGGCTAGTGATTTTGTCTGCGTTTTGCGAGATGTGGCTATCAAGGAATCCGACCATGAGAAGTGGAGAGTACTTGGAAGGAGTGTTGAGTGAATATATGGGAGGAAAGGCTAAGGTGAAAGCACAAAAGAGTTCATCTGCACGGCTTGTGACCGTCTTAACCTGTTTTCAATTCGCCTTTGCAGTCTACGCGACGTTCCTTCTGTATTTCATGAGCCCCTCCATAGACTTGAGAAGCAAACCGGACTTCTTGTGGGCCACCCGCATTGCACAGCAATGGAAACATCTCATAGTCACCCCTCATGTTGTTAGGCACTACCAAGGAGCCAACTCCCTCGTCAAAACTGAAATCCCTCCAATTAGCCCACCACAAGTTTGTGAGCATGAGAAGATAGACTTTGAGCAGAAGAAGTCTAATGATGCTGTGATGATCAAGTTGAAGAGGGAACTCTATCAAGAAGTACTCGGTTTCCAGAGAAGGAAGATCGGAACTGAGACTCTTTCTGAGTTGATGGCAATGAAATCCAAGTGGGATTTGCAGGGGCCAAACATCCCCAGGGTTACTGTGATCCTAAACCATTTTAAGCGCAAGACACTATGCGGCCAGCTTGACGCTTTGCTTCACCAGACACTCCCATTCCATCATGTTTGGGTGCTTTCCTTTGGTAGTCCAAATGAACAATCCCTGCGGAGAATTGTTCGCAGCTACAACAACTCAGGAATCAGTTTCATCAGTTCAAGCTATGATTTCAAGTACTATGGGAGATTCCAAATGGCTTTGCAGACAGAAGCGGACCTTGTCTACATACTAGATGATGACATGATACCAGGAAGAAAGATGCTGCAGATATTCTCACATGTAGCAGGAACAGAGAAGTACAAGAATTCTGTTCTGGGAAGTATTGGGAGGATTTTGCCTTTTAGACAGAAGGACTTCACTTTCCCAAGCTACAGAAAGTTCCGTTCCAAGGAGGCTGGCCTTTATTTGCCTGATCCTGCTTATGATCTCACCATTGACAGAGTTGTCCAGGTTGATTTTCTTTCTAGCTCTTGGTTTCTTTCCACAGAGCTCGTTAAGACGCTTTTTATGGAGACGCCGTTCACGTTCAGGACCGGAGAAGATCTGCACTTGAGGTATGCAACTTGTGTGATGCTGTAATTTTGGTAACCATACATTTGGTGCATTTACCATATCAAAAAATTCTAGCTAACATTGTAATATGCCTAAAAGTTGATGCTTGTAAGAAACAGATCTGTTTGATTGCATTTTAATTTAACTCTGTGATGGATGTTCTATAAAATATGCATGCAGCTATCAGCTTCAGAAGTACAGAAATGCTGGTTCCTTCGTGTTGGCCGTTGACCCTTTGGATAAAGACACGTGGGGCGACAGTGAACACAGACTTGCCTATCTGTCTCAGACAACGTAATCTTCAAAGACATCGTTCAAGTTCGAGATGATCAGTGGTGGAAAGCCCTCTCCACCGGCTACGTCACGCAGTGGGCTGCAATGTACCCTCAAAAGATTGATGCACTTCTCTATGCCCACTCTGTGGAAGAGGTTAAGGCCCTTGCTCCACTTCTTGAAAAATTCAGGTCCATTGTTGGAAAGAAGGCCTATATTGTTGTCTCAGGAGGCAACTTCTGCCCTTGTGAAGATGCAGCCACGACTTTGAAATGGCCCAAGGCAGTGTGTAGGGAGAGAAGGTTCAAGATTTTTGATCTGGGAATTGGTTCTGTGTCTGGGATTTCAAACTCAGAGGTGCCTGTTTTACAAGCTGTGTATGCCAGCATGAAAGGATTGATGAAGATTCACAACCCGAGCTTGTTGATTGCGGTGTCAGATATCGACCCGAATGTGAAAAAAGCTTTGAAGATGGCATCAGAGACTAATGAAAATGGTTCATCATTGGTACTTCTACCAAGAACTTCAGTGCCAATGGCTCTCTGGATGGCTGATCTTCGCTCCACGGCATTACCTAGTAAGAGCACTGTTTCTGCTGAAATCCGTTGCCTTTCTTGTGTCTTTTTATATTCCCATACTCTGAACCATTTGGCTGCCATAAACAGATTGGAACAGAATGAGGCTTTCAATAAGCATCATTACTCAAAATAGGGCTGTTTCTCTAGCAAGGCTTCTGAAGTCTCTGAGCAAAGCCTACTATTTAGGAGATGAGGTTCCCATCACCTTCAACATGGACAGCAAAGTTGATGAGGCAACCTTGAAACTAGTGAACTCATTTGACTGGCCTCATGGGCCTAAAATCCTTCGCAGAAGAATCATCCAAGGAGGGCTCATTCGTGCTGTCAGTGAAAGCTGGTATCCGTCCTCAGACGATGATTTTGGCCTGTTACTGGAGGATGATATTGAGGTCTCACCTTACTACTACCTATGGATCAAATACACCCTTCTTGCCTACCACTATGATCCACATGCATCGCTCCCAGAGCTCTCATCCATCTCCCTATACACACCACGTCTAGTTGAAGTGGTGAAAGAAAGGCCAAAATGGAATGCAACTGAGTTCTTCAAACACATCCATCCAAACACACCATATCTCCATCAACTTCCTTGCAGTTGGGGTGCAGTTTTCTTCCCCAAGCATTGGAGGGAGTTCTATGTCTACATGAACATGAGATTCACCGAGGATGCCAAGCAAAATCCTGTCCAAATCCCAAAGTCAAGAACTAACGGCTGGCAAGCTTCTTGGAAGAAGTTTATGATAGATATGATGTATTTGAGAGGATATGTGAGCTTGTACCCCAACTTTCCAAACCAAGCAAGCTTATCCACCAACCATATGGAGCCCGGTGCACATATCAGCTCGAAAGACAACATTGTAAGCCACAATAAATCAGACTTTGAGGTGCTATTGTTGAGTCAGGACTTCAGGACTTTGTTGCCTAATGGGAAACTGCCTCCAGCTTCCAAGCTGCCATCATTGAACCTCTTCAACCAGGCATTGTCCCTCAAAGGTTTGAAGGCTGCAGGAGCTAAGTTGGGACAGGATGTACTTGAATGCAGTCCAGCAGAAATAGTGGTGGTGAATCATGATACAGGGCTACCTTCCCATTGTGCAAGATTCTGATATTTACTCTTTCATTACCATTTTTTGTTTTTTGTTTTTTTTTGGTTATTTTTCATTCAAACAATTTTTTTATTGCAGCAACAGAATGTAGTTGCTGGGGAAAGTTTCTCATGGTAAAAAGGGGGGGGGGGGGGAATTAATGTGGACCCAAAAGGAGGTATATAAGGATTGATATGAGGAAGTGGTTCATCCTAATTTTGGTTCCCTATGTAGTTAAGGGGAATCAGAATGTATAATTGAAGAATTATACTGCATGAGCTTGTAATGCAGCCAAATGTGGCTAATGTGGGTTTGAGTCTCAATGAAATCATTAAGCAGGAATGTGGTTAAAAGACCAAAACACTAGGAAAATATGAAATTATCTGATAAAGGCCAAAATCAGTAATTGTTTCGTGTGAATATATTATTTTACGTCAAAGTTGTAAGTCATTTTATTGTCGGGATTAATGACCCGTATAAGTGACAAAATATTTCCTATTAGTGCTTTGGGATGAATGAGGGTGTGAAAGTGTGATTTAATCATTGTTAATCTTAATACTTATTTAGGAAAGTCTTGCTCCCAATTTTATTAACTCTTGTGTCGGCGAGTACGTCTACAAGTATGGACATAGATATGAGTATGTGGTTAAAAAAAGAAAATAAAAAATAAAAAAATTGAATCAAAGAGCGACAAAACTTGTATCTATCACTTAGTCAATTCTCCACGAAGGTTCACAATGAGGCCCAGATTGCTGTTTACTCCCAAAAATAATGCCCCGTGAAAATGGGCTGCCACAGAATTGGATCCAAAATCCAAACAGCAAATGGATTGTGAATTGAACAAAAATACACGTTATCCTCTTGTATTACATGTTGCTTCATGCTATATAAATTCGTAATCATGCTACACGATGTGTGTGAATTTAAAATTTAAAATATAAATTATTATCACATTTTAAATTTTATTTTTATTATATAATAAATATTTTAAATTATCTTACGTAAATGTGTTAATTTATAATTCATACTCTGGCATAAATCACGCATTTATATGTGCGTAGATATCAAATATTATATTATTTTATTGTATCAGTAAAAAAAATATGTGTTACTTGAAAAAATAAGCAACATGAAATGTAAAAGAACTAAAAAGGGTGCTGAAATAAATTATGTTGTGAGATTTTTAATAATAGAAATTAAAATTATGTTTGAAAATTTTGTCACATGAAGATGGTGAGAAAAATGCTAGAAGTGCAGTAAACCAAGAAAGGGTATAAATCAAGAAATATGGAAGAAAAGTAGGGTTATTTATGATCTAAATTGTGACAAAGTTATTTACTTTGTGATTCAGATACTTAATAATATAATACTAGTAATGATGGCACACTCAATATGTGTGCAAAATTATTATAATTTATAAAATTTTATTCATTATAATAAATTATAATAAAAATAAAATTATTTTAGAATTAAACTTATATGAAAATTTAAAAATAAAACATACATACATACTTATATATATATATATATATATATAAATGAGCGGATTGAAAGGCATAGTAAATATGTAGGACAAAGTTATGGAATAATATTAAAATATAATAGAAAAATAAGGAAATCATAAAGTATTAAAACAATGGTATTATTGTATTTAGCAATGTGCAACCCAGTTCAGAACTTTAGCCACTGAGAAATTGTTAGGGCATGCCACTGAGAGAAATAATAAAAGGTACTTTAAGAAATGTATTAAATGACTAAATAAGATTTCCTTGTACTGAAACAGTATAAATACATAAACAAATATATAAAAACACAAATAAAAGTATATATCCTTTTCATTGAGTTCCTTCAATGAATTTTCCTTATCATAATGCACCTTAGTCTACTAAGCATATATACTACCAACAAACAACAATTGAACTAATCCATGGATATGATTCTATGCTTCTAAACTTGAAGCATTGCATTGGACAAGATCCTGCTTGAACCGAATCAAAATTGAATTTGGCTATGATTAAATAAGATGTCCATCCTGGAAAAATAGTTTTGTAAGATTGGAGAAAAATATATTTTTTAATAAATAGTCATGAATTATATGTGATTTGGTAAGATTTGTGAGAGAAGTATATAATAATGATGTTCGGTAGATAATTAATGATTGATAGTTGATGTGATAGATAATTATATTTATTTTTGTAAAGTCTATTATATTATTGTTAACTCCTCTGTTGGTCTTTTAATGATTTATCTAAAATATCCTTCGTAACTAATCTATCCTTATAATAATTACATTAGGTCTCTTAATATTTTATCAATTATACCCTTAATCTCATTTAATTAACTAATATCAATCAAGTTTTTTCTTCATATTTGAATTGAGAGTTAATAACTTTTATTTTTAAATATTGTGTTAATTCATTTTTAATTATAAAAAATATTAAGATTGTTCACCACGGTCACACGAATACTATATAATAAAAAATATAATGTTATTTATAGTGTAATTTTGGTATTTATGTTTTAAAAAAAATCATGACATAATTTTTGTATATTTATACTAAAGTTTGAGTAAGTTAAACTCAATATTTGTCTATTATTTATCATAAATTAGAATTAAAATTCTATTATATTAATAAATGAAGTATTTATTTTGTTTTTCGAACACATAGAATATGCACTATTGCTAGTAAAATATTGTTAATGGACATAAATGTATTATACTGTATGTAGAGTATTATTAATGTTTTTGTAAGTAATTTTGATTCTTTTTGTACTGTAGTATAGATATTGTAAATGTTGTATTTTTTTGTTGTTATTGTAATTAACTTTGTTTTAAAGGGTCATAATAGTTGTTGTTGTAATAGTAATAGTACTTACGATGATGATGATGATAGTTGTTGTTGTTGTTAGTACCGGTACTATAACTATCATTACTGCTATTGTTGTTGTACTCATTTTTAGGGTTAATATCTTATATTTGTTTTTGTTGTTATTGTTGTTAATATCACTATTCATATACTTGTTGAAAATAATATTATTCTTGTTGTTGTTACCTTCATCAACACTAGCATTGTAATTGTAAATATCAAAAATCACAAAAATTAAGCAAATCATGGTGCAAATACTAGTAGGAATTTGTCAGTGCAGACTTAGACAAAAAGAGGCCTTGAAAATTACCCTAAGAAAGGAGTCATTGTCGTCCATGGCTTGCTTCACTGACATCAACAACGAAAGAATAAAGCATCACCATAGTCAACCACCTATTAGTGGAGGTGGACCAAGACCACAAAACCCTACTGATTAATGTACCCTAACTCTAATACAACCATGCAAGGCCCAAACATAAGCCAAAACGCGTATCAAGAAACATCAAGAAAAATTTTCATGCAGCTTAGCGTGATCGATCTGGATAGCATTGCGATCAATCATGCTTTATTTGGGTCAATTGGGATCAATTTGCTCTAAAAGTGATCATATTTCCAAAACAATGCCTAATCGACCACATGCTCATGCAATCGATCTTATCATGTTGCGATCATAATTCCAGAATGCGACTCTGTTAATCCCAACGCCTTTCGATCGATCCACTACATGCTAGATTGTAAAAGCAAAACCCTCCTTAACCTCCTTGTCTTGCCATATTAACACTTGAAGCTAAGCTCCCATCTTGAGCTCGTCTAATCGATCCTGGCCATCTCTTACGTTCAACTTTCAAATTAAGCTCACCATGCTTCCTTAAACTTTCGAGCTTAAGCTCTCATCATTGGTCCAAGTGGCAAAGTAAGGAAATCACCATTATGCTTGATGTTCACATCATTTTCCTTCTTTTGATAAGGTTGTTTCATCAATTGAAGCTCTTTCTCATCATCTATATTAAATGAAGCCAAGTCAAAAACTTTGAAAGCAACACTAACTCCACATTCACCTGGAAATTCAATGTTGTGTGTGTTATCTCCAATCCTCACCAATACTTTGAAAGGACTGTCTTCTCTAGGGTGCAACTTGGACTTCCTCTACTTTGAAAACCTCTCCTTCCTAATGTACATCCAACCCAATCACTTGATTCAAACACTACTTTCTTACGCTCTTTATTAGCTTGCTACTCAAACTACCAAGTCCTCTTCTCCAAATTCGTGCAAACTTTTTCATGCAATACCTTGATGAACTTTACGCTAGTAATACCATCAAATGAGTGTGCACATGACTTTGCCTCCCAACACTAACTACGTCTATCCTCAAGTGAGTAGAAGTGATCTAGCAAAACACTCACTGTCTTTGTAACATAGAAGTATCCCATCAATTCACCATCATGAGCCTCTCTCTAACGAATAACTTACATAATGAACACCTGGGAACACATAACCTATCATCAAAATATAAATACCTAATCTCCTAGCAATATCTATTGTGACATGCAGAATGTGTCAAAGCATACATAGCACCAAGTCAACATCATCATTATACAAATCACAAATATGCTCCAGTCCCATCATTTTAGTTCTCAAGGTGGATACTAAATTGTGCCTTCATGATAATGTGCTAACTATAGTGTTTTTCTTACCTCTTTTATATTTAATTGCATAAGAAAAAGTGTCAATAAAAGCAACCTACTTAGCATGCCTCTTATTTAAGTTACCTTGGCTCTTTAGGTACTTAAGGGATTTGTGATCGGTGTATATCACAAACTCCTTTAACATTAAGTAGCACTGCCAAGGTTGCATCACCAACACTAAGGAGTACAACTCCTTGTTATATGTCGGGTAGTTAGGTGTTGCACTACTTAACTCCTCGCTAAAGTACACCATGAGCCTTCCTTCTTGCATCAACACAATTCCGATCCCTCCACCAAATGCATCGCACTCAATTTTAAATGTCCTTGAACAAATCAAGTAATCTAAGTATAGGTGCTGGTGTGAGCCTTTGTTTTAAATTTTCAGATGCCTTATGTTGGGCTTTGCCTGATTTCAATTTATTATTCTTCATGGTCATTACTGTAAGTGGGGCAACCAAAGTGCTAAAATATTTCATGAAACACTAGTAAAAGCTAGCTACTCCATGGATGTTGTGGACGTATTCAATGGATTAAAGTGTAGGCCACTCCTATATAACTTTCACCTTGGTCTCATTAACTTATATTCCTTGTGGGCTTACAACAAAGCCTAAGAATTCACAATAATTAGTACAAAAAACACACTTCTTCACATTAGCATAAAGATGCTCTTATATCAATTTAGTCAACACACTATGCAAGTGCTCAATGTGCTCATCCAATGTCCTACTATACACTAGTATATCATTAAAATAGACAATTACAATTTTATCAATGAAAGTACACAAGACATAGTTCAATAATTGCATGAATGTACTAAAAGTATTCGAAAGGCTAAATAGTATCACAGTCTACTCATAAAACCTAAATTTAGTCTTAAACATTGTCTTCCCCTTTCCTTATCCTAATTTGATGGTACTTACTCTTTAAATTAATCTTAGAATAAGCATTATGTAACTCATCTAACATATCATCCAAACAAGATATAGAATGACAACACTTTACTGCAATGGTGTTATAGCTTGATAATTGATGCACATATGCCGCTGACCACCTTTCTTGAGAATGGGCAAAATGGGCACTGCACAGAAGCTCATGCTCTCGCAAACCCAACCTTTCCTTAGTAACTCCTCTACTTGTCATTGTATTCCTTTGGTCTCCTCTAAGTTGGTCTTCTAGCTAGCCAGTTTTGGATGGAAGCTCCAAGTACCAGTCATTCTAATGCTCTATCCTTTAAATTAGTAGCAACCCACTCGACAACTCTTCTAGGAACACATTCTCGAACTCCTGTAAAAGAGAAACAACACATTCAGGGAAGGAGGATGTGATATCACCAAGCATAACCAAACTTTCTCTATATATCAATATCATAAGGCTCTCAAACTTGAATGTTCTCCTCAAGTATTGTGCCCTAGCTAATAAGCACTCTTTATCTCTTCCTTTACTAGTCTCATTTTTCCTTGTAGAGATACTCTCACCAATATTTTCTCTCTCACCAATATTTTCTAACTCTACTCCTTTGTGACTCTTTTCTTTCTTTTCCTATTTCTCTCCAACTCTATCTTATATTGTTTTTGTAGGTAAATCTTGTTTTTGTGTACTTGGCTCAGGGACAATGGCACCAAAGTAATCTTCCGACCACCAAATAGAAATGAATATCTATTGGTGACACCATCAAAGGTCATTCATTGATCAAACTACCATGGTCGTCGTATTAAGATGTGGCTAGTTTGCATCAAAACGTCATAAGTAATCTCATTGACATACCCTCCAATATTAAATGCTACCAACACTCACCTTCACCTCCCGACTATTATTCAACCATTGTAAACAATATGACTTAAGGTGAGCAAATCTCAACTTCTCAACTAGGGTAATGTTAGTCACGTTGGTACAACTCCCACTATCAACAACTAAACTACAAGTCCTTCCCTACACCTAGCATTCAGTATTGAAATATATTCTCCTTATACTTATCATTCAACTCCTTTTTTACTTGCGTGTTATGGGCTCTTGTGGACACCAAATTTACCCCCGTTAGTCCCTCACACAACTCCTCATCAACATCACTGTCTACATGACTCCCTTATTCTCACTCTTCCTCTCATCATCTATTACTATCTCACCTACATCATTCGACACCAAAGTCTGGGGTCCCTAACACTTAAAACAAACAACATAACGGTTACAAGAGGTACTAGAAATGGGGTATTATGTTATACCTTCATCAAGGGACCTTCCTTATGTGTCTCCTGGCTTTGGTAGAACTAGCTAGACTCGCTCATCCTTCTTAGGAAAAGTCCTAGGACCTAGTGTACTCGATCTTTCACCATGTCAACCCTCATTATCAATAATTCTAAATCTTTACAATAGTCTTCTATACTTCGAGATCCCTGGGTAAGACTTTGTAGCCTTTAATACAACTCCTGGTGGTAGTGAGACAGAATAAAACACCATCTCATGGCTGCTTTCAACTCATTCCAAGTTTGAATGAGCCTTTTATTAGCTCTTCACCTACTTAACGACAACTGACCCCATCAAACCATTGCGTAGATTATAAACTCTACCACAACCAACTTCAATTTCTGATCCTTTGAATACTGATAATAGTTGTAAACCATCTCAACTCTACACTTTCATTTCAAATATAGTTACGGGTTTGACTTACCTTAGAATGGTGGTACCCTCAATTTTGCTCCACAAAGATCGTCATCCTTAACTGTTTGTCTTCTCCTAGGCCATCTATGTAATCATTAAATTAGTTATCATTAGAATCACAAAGGTCATCTAGAGATTGTCCCTCCAAACGATAGTGCATCTCCTCCACAATCTTAGAAAGTTTTCAAATCTCCTGAATAATTACTTCAAACATCAACTTCATATCATACGGCTTCCTACTTGAACCTACTTGGCTATATAACATGGTAAAAGGTAAAAGTAAATTCAACATAGTAAAAGATAAAAGTACAAGTGTGTGTGTGTGTCTGCGTGTGTGTTTGCATAAAATTGTAAAAAAGTAAACTTCACACCTCACAATGCTTGTTTATGCACTCTACAAGTGTATGTTACTTAGTACTCAAATAATCTTATCAAAACCCAACCCACAATGCCACCTTGGGAAATTCGATAGAATTCCTAAGCTCAAGTGGCTACCAAAAATGTGAAAAAATGCATAAAATCTATAAAAAACATTATGAGATCAATCCTAGAACTATAAATGCGATCGATGAGTTAGGATCGATCGAGAATCGAAATGACTATTAGGACAACCGCAAACACAATAGCATGATTGCTTAAGCATATGACACGATCGATCGCACAGTGGAAACTGACATAAATTAGTCCAAACACCCAGCAACAATGTTTCTATTGAATTTCTTTTCTCTCTCTATTTTTTTCCTTTTATATGGGTCTGACTTTTACCACTTGAGAACACACAAAAAGACCCAACAACTTTCATAGTGAAATCATAGTAATTCATGCCCTCAATAATAAAATTTCCTCCAAAATTCCCAACAACTAAGCAATAATGCAACTTCCACCAAATATTCTACAGAATGACCACGATAATAACCATAACACAATCACAAATATGCCTGCAAATTTTTTCTCTTTTTTTTTTGAATTTTTTTTAGATAAAAGATATAGAAAAAAACAAAGAATGAGATGGCGAAGATAAAAGGAAAACAACTAAAGAAGACAAAAGAACTGGTACCTCATTGGATATTTGGATTATGAAATCCAATCAACTAGCTATAATGCCAATTGATGAGAACACAAAAGTGCACAAATTGAAAACATAATTGAGATAGATAGGATGGTGAAGGTTGAAGCCGTCTCTAGTTAATCAAAAACCTTATCACTAAAGAGAGACCCAGGAAAGAACTGAAGGAAAAACAAACCAAATGATCTAACACCTATGCTACGGAAGTGCTAGCCACAAACATAAGCTAAAATGTATATTAGGAAACATTAAGAAAACTTTTCATGCAGCCTGGCCTGATCAATTGATATCAACGCGTTCTATTATAGTTAGGGATGCAAATGAATCGAGCCCCCTATTTTTTTCGAGCTCGAGCTCGAAACAAAAGTATGAATATGAAACTCGAACTCGTGCTCAATGCAAAAGTGCTGAGCTCGAGTTCGATTCACTTTACATAATTTTTAAAATTTTATATGTTAGCTAATTTAATTATTTTGTACTTCAATATATGTAATCAAAATAATATCTATATTAATTTGATTAATAAGAAATAATATAACATTTCAATATAAATCAATTCAATTAAATATACATAATAGGGTAAACTAAAAATAAATATAGAGAATGAAGCATTATTTTAGAACTATATGAAAATAAATGTAGATAATAAATTTTGAAATATAACTTAAAATTTTCGAAGTAGCATAATAATTTTGAAAAAAGAAGTATTAGTTTAAAGTTCTCAATTTCATATGTGAAATATGTTAATAACTGGATAAAAAATAATTTTTTGGAATCCTTCATAAACTATTCAACAATAACATAATTATAATTCATTTAAAAATTTCATATAATTTAAGTGATATTTCATAAATAATATATATTTATTATTTTGATAAGATTTTCATAAGATTTTACTATTATTTTCATTGAGTTATATTTATTTTTATTATTTTAACTAAAAAGTTTGAAATATTTTGGTTGTATTATTTGATAGGGGCGAGTTGCAGTTATATCATATATATGAATTAAAAATTTAAAAGTTCTCAAAATTTGCACCTAAAATTTTATAAAATATAAATTAAAAAGTGTACATCAAAATTAAAATTTCATATATTGTGTATATGTATATGTGTAAGTTGTAACAATTACTATATGGTAAAATAATACTAAATATGCCTAATTGTATTACTTTAATATTTAAAGTTTATTTATATTATTTATTATTTTATGCATATGCACGATTACGGACATTTCAAAATTTTATATAATTTTTTATAAATTATATTTTTAAAAGACATAAAAAATTAAATCCTTTCATCTAATTTATTTATAAATGAACTATTATGTAGTAACATGTTAATACAAGATGCAAATTTACATTAATTTGTAATATCCAAATTCTATTTAGGATTTATAGATATTTTAATATACTTTCTTGCATACTTTAAAATTGGAATCAAATTTTGAATATTTTCAAAACTTTATAAAGAATTTTATAAATTAAAATTTTATAACATATTTATTCAATTAAAAATTTAAAATACTGTATACACTTGTAGATAAAATTATATATAAAATAATTGCTATAAATTAGTATATTTTTACTAATAAAATGTACCATTTAAACGTATATAAATATATTATTATTTATAGAAAAAATAAAAATAAAAAAAAAGTTTACGAGCTTTTGAACATACAAAAATTAGCTTGAGTTCAAATAGGTTCGACTCAAGCTCGAGTAGTATCGAGTTTTAATCCAGTCGACTCGTAAGGCTCGTGAGCTGACTTGACTCATTTTACACGCTTAGTTGCAATCATATTTTTAGAACATCGCTAAATCGGATTACACGCTTATGCGATTGATTCTACTGCCTAATCATAATTTTAAAATGCAGCACTATCAATCCCAACGCATTGCCATCAATCCGTAGTATGCTTGATCGTAAAAACAAAACCCTCCTTAATCTCCTTATCTTGCCAATCATGTGGAAATCAAGGCAGGCTAGTAGTGACTCCTTTGCTTTACCACCTACACCAATGACTAGAGCCCGAGCTCAAAAATTTTAGGAAGCATTGGCAAACTTAATTTGAACCTGAATGTAAAAAGATGACTAGGGAGTTGACTACAAGTGTTGACACGACAGGATAAGGAGGCTAAGGAGGCTTGTGTATTTACTGTCTAGCATCCATCAAATTGGTCGCAAGGCATTGGGATTGAGAGGGTTGTGTTTTGAAATAACGCAACGATATCAATCACTTGGACGTATGGTTTAAAACCATAAGAAATAACTATCTAATAACTTCTGTTTAATTAAAATAAAAAAAAAACAAAAGCATTAATTCTAAGACCGTGTCAATATTTAAATGTGACTCCCAAGATCACAAAAAGACGCTAGTTATATGACGTGAAAGCACTTTCGGTTGGGCCAATAAAATCTTGACACATAAGACGTCGCAGATCAGTTGGGCCAACAAATCCAACACGCATTAATAGAGGTTCCTTGTCTTTACTTTCGTGGGTGGGAAAGTTATTCTCCAACTTAGAATATCTTGAAGAGAATGGATTTGTTTGGATTTAAATTCTATGGGCAGATTATAAAATTTTAAAATGTTAGAAAAGTAAAAATGAATTACTTTAATATTTGAAGTGTGTGTAATTTGATGGAACGAATTTTTTTTTTGATGTGTACACATCCAAACATGGCCAATATAATTGTACAAAAATAATTTTATCATTAATCTAATTTTGATTAATTATTTATGTAGTTTTGGTTTGATAATTATTGGAATTCTCTGGCTCAATACATTGGGAGTTTATGTTTTCGTTGTTATAGTATTTTGGAGTTAAATTAGTGTGTTTTTTGTAAAAAAGAAATTACAAATAGTATAAAATGGATAGATGGATGTATTTAATTTCATTGGTTTTATATGTATATAAGATCATATAATGTTAATGCAATATAATATTATATAGAGATAATACACATTAGTGCAGTGAGTATAAACAATTATTTAATTTCAAATACATGTAATCATTAGATTATTTTTTTTTTAAAAATGTGTATGTACAAGAAGAAAACATTTAATTTTTGAAGATTAATCTTATGTAAATGAGACATTTAATCAAATTAAATTATTTGAGCATCCAAAACTAGATAGTAAAATTATTTTGAATTAAGTTTTTTGATTTTTTTATAAGGGGAATAAAGTTTGTTCTCATGAAGCAACGTATGCCTAGTTGTCAATAATGCAACAGTGGCATGTGATCACCGTCATGCAGTCAGTGTTTTTTTTTTTTTTTTTAAATTATATATTTGGCTTCTATTTTAGTGTATTAAAAAAATACTCAATTGCAGTGCCTCTGACGCTCTGTACCTCTTCATCCGTTATTTTTTCTTTTTCTTTTCTTGGAGATTGCATAGTTTAGAGCACATTAAGATTTTTTTTATTTATAATTAATATAAACATATTAAAAATTAAGTTATAAGCCATCTGCCAATTTCCGGATGACGTGTTGTTGCCCAAAAATAGAATAGAAAGGCCATTGTTTATGCCCGTCATGTGGATGATGGAACATGTAATTTTATAATCAATAAATAATCAAACCCTCCAGATGTAAGAATACGTGGTCTGGTTAAGGGTGAAGGGCCTGTTTGGAAATCCCCATAAATTATAATAATGATAAAGCATCTATCCAAAGGCAAAAGATGGTATTTTGCCTTTCACTTTCACTTTCGCTTTTAGCATAAGATAATGCAGAGTTGAAAAAGAAACATCACTCGGTTCACCACCACCGCCAAACTGCACTAGTGAACCCTATATTCTATTCAAGTAGTGGTGTGCTTTAAGTATTGTCTCAAGAGAATAATGCCTAACCCAACTAAATTTGAAAATTGGGGAAAAACAAATGTTGGGACTTATGCCTCTTGAGGATTCCAAGAGTGAACTTGAAGTGGGAGGGATGTTGCCATTAACAGATCACCATGTAACTTGATGGGACCATAATGCTTTCTACTTAATTCTCGCTCTTGTAGAATGAAAGGAGAAGAGGAGAGAGAAATGATCATGTACTTAACATAAGTATAAATACACTTTTGTGGGTGATAAATATATTTTGTTTGTCACAATAATTAATAGATTATTTGATTTGAAACTTTTTGGGCATTTGGCCAATTTACCTTGCCCCCTATCCCCATTTAATTAGAGGCTACGTTTGGTAAGTAACTTCGGAGGAAAAAGCGCGTTGCTTGTATTTATCATTTGTTTGCTTTGTATGTTTATACGCGTGTGTGTAATATATAACAGTTGACATGCGACGTAATATTGTATAGAGATAATAATTAATTTTTATGATATAACTTTATATAAATGTGATTGAGTGTGTTTATATAGATAATGATTCGATTATAAATACGTATAATTATTAAATTTTAAATATTCATGCACGTGTATAATAAAGAGAAAAATATTTTTAAAATATTGTATATATGACATTTATTGTTAATTATTGTATTTTTATGTCAAAATTCGCAAAAGAAGGAAGCCAAACAAAGCCTAAAGTTTTATTGGTGAGAGTCTTTCTTTTGTAAACATAGTAGAATTATGGCAGTGATGTTTTTCGGTAATGAAACAAAATTTATTATTCATAAATGAATCAAAAATTTCGGGCATAATTTATCTCACAATGTCGCCTCGAGGTGATGCCCCTTTAATCTACGTTTAAATTTCATTAAAATAAAAAATTGTATACTTTTAAAAATATTTATAATTAATCATGACGTATTGTTAACTATTGATATTTAATAAGGTAATTGTTGACGGATAACTTTTTTAAAAAATTAAAACAAAAGGATTTTATGCTATTTAAAAACTTTATTTATTAAATAAACACACTTGCACTTTTAGTTTTGTTCTCTCTCTCATGCAAACGCAGCCCTTCTCTTCTTAAAAATAAATGAATAAGGGTTTGCCCAACTGATCGCTCCCTTCTCATGACAGGTGGCTTCAAATCATTTATCCACAGGGTCTGCACTTTTTTTGACGGTCAGATTCTTTGGTCTCTCCATTCAATTATTCATGTGACCAAAGGTCAAAGGTCTCACTTATTTTACACTATCTTGTTTTCTCACTTTTTTTTTAATAATTCAAATTGTGTAAAATACACTTTACTTTAGCATTATTTAATTTGTGCTGCAGCTTTTACTCAGTATAATAAAATTCAATGTAAAATATAAAATATCTTCTAAACTATACAGTATTATTAAAACTTTAAAATTAATTTATTATAAATTTACGATATTATTTTTAATTAATAAATCTAAACATTTACCATTAATTATAAATATGCTGTTACTTCTCTTTTATACTTTATATTTCTTATTTTAATATTTTTATTATTTAAAATATAATAATTTTATAATTTATAAATAAATTTTTGCATATATAAAATGTGTCATTTTTACTAATTGAATATGAGGAGACATTAATAATAAATTTTATATTTTGAGAGTACAAACAGGCATTTTTTTTAAAAATTTTGTATTCAGATTTTGAAAAGATAAAACCAACGTCTAGTGTAAACTCTAATGCTATTTATAGAGCAAAACAAAAACTACTTACGAGATAAAGACGTTCACACCCAACAGTCTTATTAAGTTTGAAAGGGGATTAATGTTAATTACAATTTCATTATAAGTATAGTAACTAATCGATGAAACTTGATTTTGCTAAATTAGAAGTTAATAACCCGATTAACTGATTCATAAAGCTTTAATTGTATTTAAGGTTAGCCAGGGGAATTGTTCGTGATATTGGAAATTTGTAAAATGATTTATTTATGGGATAGATGGACATAAATCTTACTAGTATTTTCTTTTCACTACCATAAATATTAATAATTTAACTACCTTTAAAGGAAAGGAGAATTTCGAATATATAAAACGTGGAAGATGCAAAAAAAAAATAAAAAATGGCATTTTTACATTTTATTATTTATTTTTATAATATTTTATCATATGAACTTCACATTTTTTACATTTTATTTTCACCCAGTGGTGGAATTTGATTATTAATAGTCTGACCTACAAAATTATTGGCTATGAATGGAAGCTGACTTTCCAGTATTTTCATCTGATCAAAATATAAAATTTTTTAATATATTATTTATGAAAATATTACTTTTTACTTTTTTAATGATATTTTTTCAATGTTTTTAAAATTTTACAATATGTTTCAATCGTACTATTTTATTTAATTTTGAATGAAAATCGTGAGATAACATAGTGTAAGAACATGTGAATATTAGATGTATTTATAAAAAACAAACGATATAAAACAAAAATACCCATGATTAAAAAGTCAGAATATTTTTATAAAAAATAATATTCTAATTCAATTATTCGAATATTATCCTTTTCTTTTGGGATTCGGAAGCAACCTCTGCTCGTGACCAGTGCAACCAAATTTCAAATAATAATTTATTTAATTCATTCAATAAAATAATCATAAAGAGAAGGAAAGCACTTTTTGAATGGAGGGTACAAATGTAAATTCATAAAAGGCATACCTGTTTTCAGTTTTGTTGTCGCGTCGCCCGTCGTAGTTCGTACGACCAAAATTCACGCATTCACTCGCTCTCTCTCTCCCTCTATCTCTTGTTTGGTTGCGACAGCTACACAATCTCTCAGGAACGCGAAACAGGCCCCTCGTTTTGCTTCTCTCTTCCTCTGGCCAATTAGGTAAGCCTGTCAAGCCTTGGTTTCCATTTTTTCCACCCTACATTTGATTTCTTCCGTTTTAATTTTTTTTTCCAAAGTTGTTTGTATTTTCTTTAATTTCTAGTCCGTTTTCTTTTTCTTCTTTCTTTTTTTTTTTTGGAACATTTAAGAATTGTGGGGATCGATCTTCGAAAAGGAGGCGGGATTTGGGTATGTTATTTATTGCCGTGTTATCTTAGCTCGCATTACGATTTTTTTTTTTTTTTGATATTTTTCTGCTTGGTTCTAGTCTAAGCTCAATTTGGTTGCTTTATTTTAATTTTTTGTTTTCATCCTCCGGGGTTTAGGATTTATTTATATTTTAATCACTAATTCACTTGAAATTTCAGATGAGTAGAAAATGTATTAGTTGATTAGTTTGTAGTAGGCGCAGATGATACGTGGCTGGTAGCGTGTGCTTTAAGTTTTACTTTTTTGTTTTAGATAATTCGACTCGGTAAAATGGTGGAACCGTAGCACGAAGTTTCCTTATGTTTTGTTCTCAGTGGTTTACTTTATTTTATCTTGCATCCATGGCGCTGTCTGCTTAATTGTTAGAACTGTCTAGAAATTTGCTGCAAAATGCTGTACTAATTTGCTTTGATAATGGAAGTGTTTCATCATAAAGACATAATTGATGAGAGTGGCTACATATCACAGTTTTGTATTGAGATGAACCTCTGAGCTATATAAATCTTTATGTCCAGTGTGATATACAGGATTGTCATTTGTGGAGAGGCAAATCCCTATTTTGCTGACGTGGCAGATGCAATACATTTTTCTGCAGTTGCTCGCAAAATTGGTTTCTGCCTAGTGCATGACCGCTGAGTTGAGCAACTTCTTTTGTCATAATGGGAACCTCGCTTCGCAGGTTTGTGGAGCTGCCCATATTAATTTACTAAGTGGAATGACACTGGCCATTTAGCTTGTTTATTTTACTGTTTCTGTCTATATACAGTGGGGTTTTGAAGAAATCAAATGATAGTGCACGACTGCTTATAACAACTATCGTGGGAATGGTATTTGGATATTTCATAGGTGTTTCATTTCCTTCTGTTTCTTTAAGTAAGGTATGGCCTTGATTCCTGCATAACTTTGGTCTTTAGAGGATGTTATCGCCCATTCCAATAGTTGTATTGTAATCCAATTTTTCATTTTCAGATTAATCTACCTTCGAATCTTATGACATCGCTTGATTCAGCCTTTAATGAGAATCAGCATACTGCTATTCGTAGTTTTCCTGAAAGTCTTGGTTCCGGCAGTACTCCTTTAACGCCCAAGGTAGTTCATTTGCTCATATGTTTTCATTTGGTATTTGTGTTGCTTTTATTGTAATTTTTGGGCATTTTGTCGTTTTGCTGCTAAGCAACAATTGATTTGATTTACTAATTTTTTTCCTGTTAATAGTAGAGAAAATTGAATGTAATTCATTTTTAATAGTTATCAAGCAGGGAAGTAAGTGCCCCTCAACCATGTTATCAAACAACACCTCCTCATAAGTGATGCTTTAATTAGTGTACCTGGAAAAGATACACAAAAAGCATTTTTGTTGCTGCACTTGTTACAGATTGTAACAGTGAATGGTCTCTCACACGGTCAGCTTCAATTTAAAAGAGCCTTCATGTGAGCTTAAAAGAATTCCTAAATTCTCCTTTGAAATTCACATTGCTTTATGACTGTTGTTGGCCACATCATAATTTTGAATTGCTTTTAGAATCACCTGGTAGGTATACTGTCATGTTCTCATCCATGTGCCTGATGTTGCCCAGTTGCCTTCATTCTAATTGGTCTGTGCTCAAACTACTTTATGGCATCCAAGTACCAGGAAGTAAGTGCTATTCGTACTGAGAAAACTGAATGAAAAACTTCTTGCATGGTTCTGCTGCAAAAGGCATTTATGGGTTTGTCCAAGATGTATGGGGGCATGGGCAAATGGTTCTATGGTAATGAGTTAGATTGGAATCTCAGAGTTTTCTTCTCTGAAGAAAGATTTGAAATACATATTGTTTGTTGCTGGGGAGCATTATTGTAGAACGAATCTATTGCGCTTTCTTGTGATAGATTTTGAAGTTTGATAAGATGCGGGGAAATAAGGAAATAGTGATTGTTTTTTGCATTACCATTTGTTTGGTGATCTTTTATATGGATTGGAAGGTTTTGATACTTTTCCTTGTGAAATGCCTTTCGATATATTCTCGGCTCCAATATAGTCATGTAGTTTGGTCTTTTTCTGCTCAGTTAGATTGCATATTTTCCAGTATCCTCTGTATTTCTATTTTTTTCTTACACAAACTTGTTTACTTCGTATCTTTTGTGAATTAGGGAACTTTTCTTTCTTGATCAAGCACTGCTCCAATTGAATTGGTGTGATAATATACTGTTGCATAGTGTAGTGTTTGGTAATGTCAGCATAAAATTCATTTGTAATCATATTTTGCTTTTCAGATATATGTTCCTACAAATCCTCGTGGTGCAGAGTCTTTACCTCCTGGAATTGTTGTTGCGGAATCAGATCTTTATCTGAGACGATTATGGGGTGAACCAAGTGAGGTAAGATTTGGGCAATGTGGAAATGGTAATAGTTATGTATCGAATATTTTCTGTGTGCTCTACTCTTACCTTTCATCGATGCTGCATTTGTCATTAGTAATTATGGAGATTAGTATTTTCTCATTTGCATTTTTCTTGTTTATTCTTATTAATCTCTCTCTTTTTTTATGCCGTCCCTTAGTTGTTTGCTGCAGTTTTTGTTCATTATGATGATTAATACTTCTACTAGGACTAGAATTGTGAGCTTAGAAATTGTTGCTTCACCTAATTACCCACCGTCTTGTTTGACTTTTTCTTTTTTTTTAACATTCACACACCCCCACAACTCGCGCCCCCATCTAGGGTTTGAAGACTTCCCCTGCTTGAGGTTAGAAATGATTGGTTTCACTTGCCGTCTTTTCCCATGTTGCATTTGTTGCTTAATATTTCATCATGGTTTGTTAGCTCAGGTGATGTAAGAAAGGAGATAGTAGGATCTTGCCTTACATTTTGCAGCCTTGCCTAATAAACTTTACATGGATTATGATGGCTATGTTTGTTTTGCAAAATGCACCTTTCAAAAACAGACTCAATTATTACTTTTTTTTTTATTTCTTTCTCTCTCTTACTTTTACACAATTTTTGAAGTAAAAACACCTAAAAACACATATCATACTTGCAAAACAAACAAAGCCGATGATATTTTAGGGAATTGAAGAGTGCTTACAATCCATTATTGAACTTCCAGGATTTGAAACAGATTCCGAAGTACCTAGTGACATTTACAGTTGGTTTTGATCAGCAGAGAAATATTAATGAAGCAGTGAAGAAGGTTAAGCCAGTTTAGAATTTTTTTTCTTCCCTAAATAGATTTTCTTTTGTTAAAAATCCACAACCACTGAATAATTTTTTCATTTTATTGTAGTTTTCTGAGGATTTTCAGATAATGCTTTTTCATTATGATGGACGGGCAAGTGAATGGGATAAATTTGAGTGGTCACAACGTGCTGTGCATGTCAGTGTTAGAAAACAAACAAAATGGTAATGTTCTGCTGGACTTTGCCTACTTCTAGCTTTGTCTGATTGTTGGATGTCTATTTTGTAGAATAGAGCCTGTGAGGTGTTTTATGAGATTGAAATTATATGTTGTTGATTTTGCTGGGTTCGTAATGACTTTAAAAATAAAGTTTTGTGGACATACTTTCATATTATTGAAATTCATTGTGAACAATTTTTATAATTTGAGGACCTCACTAAATTGATCTTATATTGAAAACTCTAATTTGAGGTGTATGGTTTATAGTTTATGTCTGTATGATTCAGATGGTTCATATTTATTGATTTGTGATCCTCAATCTTTGAAGAAATAAAATTGTCCTTTCCATGTATGATAGAAACCATTGATTGTCTGATCTCGTAGGTGGTATTCAAAGAGATTTCTGCATCCAGATGTTGTAGCTGCTTATGATTACATTTTCATTTGGGATGAAGATCTTGGAGTTGAACACTTTAATCCTGTGAAGTAATTATCAATTCTGTTACTCACCAGTGCGTGACAGTTCATTTATTTATGTTGTATGATGTTCTTTACCCAATGTGCTGGACCGTTTTCACTTTGCTAGATATATGGAATTGGTTAAGAAGCATGGTTTGGAAATTTCCCAACCTGGCCTTGAACCCAACAACGGGCTGACTTGGCAAATGACAAAGAGGCGTGGGGACAGAGAAGTTCACAAGTAGGTACACTGGTTTAGAATCCAAATCCCCCTCACCCAACTTTTATCTGCATTTTAACTGGAGATGAATAAATATTGATGACAGGAGTACGGAGGAGAAACCAGGCTGGTGCAGCAGTCCTCATTTGCCTCCATGTGCAGCGTATGCTCTCTCTCTCTCTCTTGCTTTGTAGATGGACCTGTTTGCGGTTGTGTTTTTTGTGTCGGTGCTAGTGAATGTGGCACCTATATGCTTGCAAATTTTTTCATAAATTGTATAATAGTGTTAATCAAAATATAGTACGTTACATAATTATTATATTTTTGGTATTAAAGGTCAGCTTAATAAAAAAATAATGGCATGCTAAAAAATATAAAACAAAAGATGGATAAGAAAGAAGTCATAGCAGAGAAAAGAAAGACGAGAGAAAAATGTAAAGTTGGATTAATAGAGGGGAGAAAAAGGAGAAAGAAGAAAAAATGTCATTATGAGTTGCTGGAAGAACAGAGTTTAAAGTCAATTCCAATAATGACATACTAATAAGGGACTGATGCTTTATTCAAGGACACTGACAGAAGTTGGCTTGTATTTATGTCCTTAATTCATTGGTAATACCACTCCTGCATTTTCCATACACCTTTTTTTTCTACGTTTGTGTTCGTGTTTTGGGGGCCGGGGGGGGGGGGGCTTCGGAAAGGAAATTCTCTTTATCGGATAGAGAACCTGGAAAATCTGCTTTGCTACAGGCCTCTTTTACTTTGTAGTCTTTGCAACAAGTTCCTTAATGTGTAGTTCACGGACTTAGTTGTTTCCTTAATTTGGGAATGCGAATTTATCTGAACCAGTCATAAAGATCATAGATCATTTACATGGGTACATACTAATAAATTGAATTTATTATTGTTTTATGGTGCCAATTTGGAACCATGAATTAGTAATTTAATTTAAGATGGGATAATTATCTGGAGTATATTAATTAAACCGCTTGGAGAAGATAATCTTTAATGCTTGTTAGCCTGGGCCATAAACATATTGACAATCATGACTTTATATTAAGAAACTGATATACTATATTTAGAATGTTTTATCTCTCTCATCTCTTTACTATGATTCAGCTTTGTGGAAATTATGGCTCCAGTGTTTTCTCGTCAAGCTTGGAGATGTGTTTGGCATATGATTCAGGTAGTGCATTAATCTCTTCTCCCTGCTTTCGTTTTCACATGGATTGAATCTGTACATTCTCAGAGCTTTCCATCTTTTAGTTGCTTTTTCTTGCCATTTCTGTTTCAGCCTGTGCTTCATAGTCACTTATTTTAGTCATATCATATGCTTGCAGAATGATTTGGTTCATGGATGGGGATTGGATTTTGCATTGAGAAGATGTGTTGATGTTAGTGACTCTCTTTCTCTCTCTCTATATATACACGTGTGTGTGTGTGTGGATATGTGGGGGGGGGGGGGGGTGGCACTCACAAATACCAAGTTGAAACTTTTTGGTTGGCTTGTAATTTACCTAGCCTTTTTTTCTGCATATCTGGCCATTATTTAGGTAAATTAAAATTTAAAACATCATAAAAAAAAAGACGATAAGATTCGTTCTCATGATCCTGAATTTTTAATTGAGCGATTATAGATGATTATTAAGCTTTCTTATTCCAATTTTCCATTATATCAGTTTAAATTTTTTAAACAAAAAAACTTAAGCAATAAATTGCTTTTATTTAATAAATATGATGTAATGATTAATTTTGAAAAAGTACATGTAAGAAATAAAAATGAAATCATAAGTAAAATTTATGAATATATTCCCTCAGCAAATTCTTAGAATTTTAGATGGGATGGGAATTGTCCAAAAAATAACTTTAGGTAAGAGTTGAAGCGCCGAAAGGAGGATTTGAAAATTTTGAAGCACCTCATATAAAAAATCTGGAACTTGTGAAAGATCTTTATATGAATATGAAAAGACAGATTTATTAAGAAACCATAAATGAAAAGAGATGCTAGGACCACCCCTGAAGTTTGGGGGATTTCAAATCAAGAACTACGAGATCACTTCTAGTTAAGAATTAAGACCTCACAATCACTAGCTAATATGCATAAGAAAAATATGAGGACAAATGTGATGTATACAAATAATAAAAATAAATTTTGATATGTGGTTTTCTTCAGTAAACTAAAACTGATGAATCTAATAGTAAAATTTTAAAAAACTTTATACCAAAGTTTTAGTTTTGGTATGATTTACTCGGTTTATTGAACCATGCATACCCTTTTTATTGCCCACCAAACCTATCCCTACCCTTTAAAACAAACAAAAATAGAAATGATAACAAGTCTTAGATAACTTAAGGATGAAAAAGAACGAAGAATGTAGAGCAAGAGAAAGGAATCACGTGTTTACGGGTCAGATCTAATGGGCGCAGATGTATGATTCCAACTCCTGACATTGTGGTGCTTAAGCTAATTCTTGAAACATGGTGTCTTTTGTCAAAATCTTGTGATCATTTGTTGTGTTGCAGCCTGCACATGAAAAAATTGGTGTTGTAGATTCCCAGTGGATTGTGCATCAAGTGATTCCAACACTTGGAAATCAGGTCAGACTAATTATTTTTCTTGGTAATGTTTGTTTCCCCTCTCTTAGTACTCACACAATCCATCAAACATTATACTATCAAAGATACAATTTAACAAAATTTTATCCAAATCCAAATTTATTTTTTCTCCTTTATATATGTAATTAATTAATTATTATTCAATCATTACGCCTATTCATAATTAAATCAAACCCCATACACACACACATACATACATTCACTCACATTTATATTATATTTATACTTTATAGAATAATTATTATACCCATATATTATCATTATCATTTAATCATTATTATATATTTTATTAATATATTCAAATAAATTAAAACTTTTATCCCATCAAAATGTTATAACTAAACTTACATTTCATCCAAATACAACTTGCACCAAATATTTTGTTTTATTTCTGTACTTGCTTGCTGTGTTAAGTTTGCTTGATCATGTTACATATTCCTGGATCTTATCACATTGTGTGCTAGATTCTATGTTAGAATGATTAGATGAATTTTTTCATTCTTTGTTAATGAAGAGAGATTCCAATTTATAGTGTGAGATAAATACAAACATACCAAAAATAGGAAATGAAACTACCTAACACAGAACTAATTTTATAAAATAGAAAATGAAATATTTTAAATCCTATATTAAGTAACAAAATATACAAAATATCAAATCAAAGTTTTTAAAACATTCTAAATGATATGGCTATGTTTGGGAGGGGGCTTTGTTGGAAGATGATGTTTGGTAGGTTGTGTTGGAATGAGTAGTATGTTTGGAAGAAATGTTTTTGTGTGATGAATAGTATAATTTATTTAATATGTATATTTAAATATGTATAAAATATATAATAATGATTGAATGATGTAATAGTATATAGGAATAATGATTATTTTTTTGGGTATAAGTATATATAAATGTGAAAGTATTTATATGTATAGGTATTGATTTGATTGTGAATACTTATAATAGTTGAAAAATAGTTAGTTATATATGTAAATAAGGAAAAATTTGAATTTGAATTTGAAAGAATATTGGAGAGTAAGATGTTTAATTGTATGAAATTGATGAGATGAGGGAAGGTGAAATGTGGCTAACAAACATAGCTTGTATTTTCTAACGCACAAATTAAACATGGGTCATATTAAAATATTCAACTTGAAACTCCAAAGTTAATTGCAGTAAGTAACCAGAAGTAGCCAAACAGACATTCGGCAGTAGCGTCATTAACACCAGTGGTCAGCGTGGTGGGCTACACCAGAAATTAATTTGGTGTACTACTGCAGGTCATTGCCAGCACCAAATCATGCAAGGTTGATGATACCAAAAATCACAAATGTACGTCACAGACAGGTTGCGCATTATGAGCAACAATGATCATGAGTAACAAACAAATGAAGTTTGGCAATAGCAGAGGTTGCACATTACTAGCAGTAGAAGGTTGATAAAAATAGAGGTTACACTCGAAGTAGCAGACAGAAGTAGTAGTGGTCATGCTTGAACAACAACAGGCCAACAATAGAAAAGTCGTGCTTAAATAGTGGCAGACAAACACCCGTAGAACTGCACTTGATAGCGACAAACAATAAACAGTGAATAACTTATCATGACAACTAGCTAGAATCCAAGTGGAAAACAAATAAGGTGCCAAAGATACAAGCCCATAGAAACTTGAAAGTAATTTATAAAATGAGCTCAGACTTGAAGCCCGAAAATATCAACCTACTTAACAATTCAATCATGTCTTTTTTTTTTTTTGGCGGGGGAGAGAATATGAAGAAATGGGACCATGCCTGCTCTAATGTCCATTCATGCTATATTAATGAAGAGAGGTTCCAAATTATAATTTAGGAAAAATACAAAAATACCACAAATGGTAAACAACTCAACATGGAACTACTTTTATAAAATAAAACCAAAATATTATAAATCCTATATTAAGTAGCAAAATATAGAGAATATCAAACCAAATATTTAAAAATATTTTAACTCATGTTGTGAATATTTAAAGATATTCTCTAATGCTCTGTGTAGGCTTTAAGGTGCTACATTCTGTAGCAAATTTGATATATACGATAATCTTGGACCTGTGTTTTATATTTAGTAGAATTAAGTTTGCAGGGGGCTTTCTTTTGCTATGAAATGACATTGCTATATGTTTGTGTGAACATGAGAGCAGAACCATAAAATTTTAAGGTACATATTGTGGATAAAGATGAAATTGCTGGTAAACAAGAAGTGCCTTTGTGTAGGGTCTGGTACAGGATTCTTTTTACTCAGCCAATGTTTATTTTTTTGAAATATGGTAATCTTGCTACCCTCAGCCACTTGTTGAAAGACACCATTTAACTGTCCTTGCCCTTGGAGAGTTAAGCAACGTTAATATTGGAATATTATTTTCTTATTTCATTTATTTTCCATTTTTCCCTATTATGCCTGTTTTATGTTGTCTTCTTTTGGTCCACCCACCCTTGTTACAATTGTGGGATCATGTATCTACTTGTTTGCTGAATTCAAACTTTTGTCATAAATTCTCAGGGTGAATCAGACAAAGGGAAAGCTGGATGGCGAGGGGTATGTATACCAGCGCTATGTGTACTTCGTGTGTATAATGTTGTACTTTTGTGTTACCGTCCTCAATGCATAAGTTGTGGTATCTTTTCCTGTTCTCAATGGGATGGTAGCTTGAGATCTCGTTCCCATATTTGAAATGTTTAAAATCTGTTGTGAGGGGTTTTAGCTCATGATCAGGCTATAGCAGACTGAAAGACTTAGTAATTTGTGGCTTTTGAATTCTTCTTGAATAATTTCGTTGATAATTTACTCTAATGGCCTGTTGTTAGTGTCATAAAATTTTTCTGCCGGAAGGATACAAAGTATTGTTCCTTGTGCTGTATTCGAGTTATCGTCCTTGTATCTCCACCTATAAGAATGATGGCTTGTGCTTTTCTTGTAGGTAAGAGGCAGATGCAAATATGAGTGGGGTCTTTTTCAGGATCGCCTCGCTAACGCAGACAAGTCATATATATCTCAAATGCAGAACCACCCTTAATCATGATCTAACCTAGGTTGATCTTGTATATTGTTTGATTTTCATTTCTTCTTCCTCCCCTCCTTACCCTTGAGGCAGGGCGTTTCATGGCCCTATTCTTCTTCTACGCAAATTGTATCCTTCACTGTAGGATAGCCGTGTAGCTCTGTGGCATGAAAAACACGGCTTGACATGCTTGAAAGAGAACTTGATCTTCTTGTGCTGAAGTAGATATAGGAGGTTCTGTAGTTTTTGGTTACACAGATGAACATTACCAAAAAGTATTTGCTTTTCCATTGGAGCATAGTTTGCCATTTTATAAGGCTTCTCGTTTGCTTATTTACCTTTAGTAGAAAGTAGCAAGTGATGGTTCGTGTTCCCTTCTATGCGTGGAAATTAACGTGTGGTTTGGTTTGGTTAAATTTCTTGCATGGTACAACCAGACATAATTTCTTCTATCCTTGTTTGGATTTTCAAAACATTTACTAGATCTCTCTAGTTGTATATCTCGTGACGTTGGTCAAATGCTCCAAAAATTGACAAGGGTGACTATGCTTGCAGTCTGTTAAACTCCCCCAGCTTCATTTGTAGCAGCTGATAAAATCTTTAGCACATAGCTTTCTTGATTACGGTAGAGAAGGGATGTGAGTTTATGGCAAGAATGTGGTGTCCCAATTGGGGCCTTGTGAGTCCAAACCCAAACACATCAAGGGCTAGCATTATCGACATATTTCTATGTGTCTTATTCTGTGAGATTTGCAAGCAACGGTCAATGCCTTGGCGTGTGTCTTGGAGTTATTTACAACCAGCCGATAGAGTATTTTTTACAGCATCAAAATATTTGTAATTTTTTGTCTGTCTTCATCTAGATTTAAATGCTCAAGTTGAGTTTGGAGCATTCTGAAAAGATTGAAGATCCAACTACAAGAAACTAGGCAAACAAGTGTTCATCTCTATTATTGATGCGTGTAGGATATGCACAAATGTCTCCATACTTGTGTTCGAAGATTAGCACTTACTGTTCACTTTGGTATGGCATTAGGATTGCAGACGAGATTTTCCTTCCTATCACTTGAGCCGTACGCTAACCCTTTCGCACTTAATGCCAACCATTTGTCGCTAAGGCACCCAGCCGGTTCAACTGTTTTAAAAAATATTATTTATTTTATATTATATATAATATTATATATGCACGTAATAATGTTAAATCATTATACAGAAAAAATTTAAGTTCATTTATTAATATACTAGATGCTAAGTTTTAGATATAACAATATTTCAATAAAAATAAAAAATATTACAAAAATATAAAAGAAACTAAATAAAATTCAAATTCAAAAATATAAATGTTGAAAAATATAGTTTGGTTAAAAAAAAACATAATTAATATGAAAAAATTTGATTGTATGATTCAATATTTAATATTTCAATAATTCAATTAAAATAATACATAGTTAAAAGATAATTAAATAAAACCAAAAATAAAAAATAGTTAGTGAAATGATGCATAAAAATGAATTTTTTTTTATAATTTTATTTTAATAGGGTGATTTTTAAAATTTTATTAATAAAAAATACAAAACTATTTTTTTGATCAAATTGAGTAGTTTTTGATTAGGTTTGACCAGTTTTTGACAGATCAAACAGTAGTTTGATTTTACGATATACCTAAATTGAAAAACCATTTGTGATATACCCAAACCAAAAAATTGACTGGTTTTCAGGCAAACCGGTTAAACCAACCGGCCGACATGGGTTTAAAAACCTTGTTCATGGTAGGATATGACGCTTAATCACCAAGTTTGGAATTGGAATGCTGCCTAGAACTCAGCTTCACTGAAGTCCATCTTCATTCCATTCCTGGTATCATCTATATCTATCTAAAACAGTAGGAAATTAATAAATTTTTAAGTTATGTAAACTACTCATATAATTACTAATAAAATAAGTAAATAATTTATAGAATCCTAGATCAATTAAACTAATTATATTGTTGTTTGAAATGTGTGTATATGTAAAAAAAATTAAATTAAATCACTAATATCAATATAAATAAATTTACGATAATGAGTTATAATATTTCTATGAGCTAAAAAATCTCTAAAACAAGAGAATATTTTACCAACGGCTTTATTAAAGTGTAATAATTCTTTGTATATAAATATTTTTTTAATTTAAGAGGTAATTATATTTAATACAATGAGAAAAAATAGCAAAAAATAATGCGAAGATAATGCACAAAAATTGTAAATAAATTATATATATATGTATAATAGCAAAAATAATGAAAGAACAATATGTTATAAATTTTTCAAACCAACAACTTTAAGATTACAAACTTTATTAATTATGTTATAATTCTTTTCATATAATTATTTGTATTTAAAAATTAATTATCTATAATATAATACCATAAAAATATAATAACAACTAAGATATGAAACACTATATTGTAAACTTAAAATATGATATTTGAACAAAAAATTATTAATAGATCCATGTGAATATAATATTATTAAAAATAGTAAAATAAATCTAAATTTGCAACATTGAAAAAATGAAATGTTGACAAAAAAGACAATTATAAAAAAGATAAGTTGAAGAGAACATTTCTATAAATAATGTTTCAATCAAAAGCCAAATATAATTGTTAGGTTATTAAGTTTAATATATTATAAATAGAAACTAACAAATAAAATATAGAATAAAATGTAATAAGAATATTATAATGATACAAAATCAAATTTAAAATATAATAAATATGTTAAAATTTAATATTTGATGGTATGTGTATATATAGATAGATTGATGATAAACTATGTTATAATTGTATTCAAACTTAATGAGTATAATAAATTCCAAATAAAAAGTAAATTGATCTGCTAAAAAAGTTACAGAAATTAGTCTGAAATAAATGCATAAAAAAATTCGTTCCTTCGAGAAGTGAACTAAATTTAACAAATTAGAAAATGAATATTAATAGTAAGAATAAACTTTCAAATAAAATGCTACAAACTTTAATAAATCCAAATTGCTCAAATAAGCCAAAATAAATGCATTTGTGTTAATCATTTTAAAAAAAATATTACAAAATGTAATAAATAACATATGGAATATTAGAATTTGATTAGAAATACAGTAAATATTTAATAAACATATGATTAACATAAATAAATAAAATAAAATATAAAATAAAATATATTATTTCATTGACCTAAAATATTATATTACAAAATTTAATGTTTATACTCGGAAGATGATGAAATGGTATATTGAAAAAAATATACACAATATTAACAGAAATGATTGCATTTAAAATATATACAAACAATACATAATTGTAAATGATATAATTTTACAACTCCATAGTATAATCAAAATCATTCCAATAGCAAGTCCATTTTTTATTTGAAGTATTGTAATATGATTAATCCTGAGGCTAGAATGTAATATTTTAATTTTATTAGCTTTTATTTAATTTATTAATCTATTTTTTAAAAAATTAGATATCAATATTATTTGCCACATTATAAACATACCAAAATAAATCATTGAGGCAACTAAATACCAACCAAATACCAAATGGCACAAGAAAACCCTACATACCTCCCCTTGGCATGACCAGATTGTCTTCCCGACCAGGCAGGCAACATCAATTATGCAAGGTAGATGACAACCATCCTCAGTCCACAGGGCATAACCTCAACCTAAGCAATTCAGCTAATTGAGCTCAGCTTTCTTGGCCACACACATTGACGAAGAGAACACATAAGTTCTTGGAAACCCTAATTACTGGGCTTAATTGATCTGGTCTGTGACTCAAGTCTAAACAAATTGGTAAATGGTTGCCCAACAGATAAACTCGCACAGCCAGTTGGTGGAGAAACGAGGGAGGAAATGGGCAAAACCCTGGTCGTGGAGCATTGTGGCTATAACTTTTTAGCTAATTGATTTTGTATGAATAGAGATTAGACACAAAATGAAAAAGGATCAACATTGTAACCTTATCACTGTTTAATTATACACTCATTCTCCTTGTAGAGGTAGATCATATGAGGTAAACCACGCGAATCTGTGTTCTTTGTTTGCTTAATCTTTTTTTTCGTATGATTTGAAATTTTGGCGTTCTCTTAAAATTTGGATCACATCACTAGTTTTGAAGAATCCCAAAATTTCATGTCACATTCGTACTTCATTTTAATAGTTTAAACTTTGAGATGAGGTGGTCATTCAACTGTAGTATCAAAGCAGACTAAATAAAAGATTGTGAGTTTAAATCTCAACTACAATTTGTTTATAAAAAATCCACATGACAGGCTTTGCAAAGAAAAAGCAGAAAGGAATATCATCTACATATGAGAGTGTGTTGAAGCTACCAAATACTAACTAAATATTAGATGATACTTTATTCTAATACCTTAAATTTTTAAATGAGATCGTTATTAATGACATAATTATGAAGTTTCAATGGAAAAGAAGAAAAGAAAAATATAATATAATTAGAATTAAATAATCAACTATTGTTTAAAAATTTGCATTGTTTTGCATGATTAAAAGGTAAATTCGAATTTTAGAAAAAATTTAATTGTGCATAATAGTAAATAAATAGTAAAATGGTGTAATCGATATATTTTATTTATCTTAAAACACTTGTTTCTACACACGTAAAGCATGTAACATTCTCTAGTTTAATTAACATGAAAAATAAAGTAGTAAGAGCATGTATTATCTTAATTAAAGTAAAATGTAAACTAACAATTAGGCATATGCAATGTTATGTAATTAATTATTTATAATTTTATGTTTGATTAATAAAAAAATTAATTAATTTAGTTACTAAAAGAAAAAAAACTATCAAAAATGATTTTGAATAATTAGACATTTTAATTAGGATAATATATATATATTTTTAAAAAACTAGTATTTTCTTAATGATGAAAAATTACAAAATATGACCAAATTTGATTTGTCACAATAGAAAAAAAAAAACAGAAAATATAGACTATCCAATTTAATTAATGCAGAGGTTGAAGCCTATAAGTATTGTACTAAACTTGTTAATCAATTATTATAAGTATAATAAGAGTAGTATTTGTTGTAATGATGTTTGATTGGTTTTTAAATTAATTTTTTTCCAACCAGCAACGCAGGAGAAAGGGTGGGGTTGAGAGAAGATTTTTGACAACGAAATTAGGACCGGAGGAGTAACCTCCCCAACCCCATCCCATTACCATCCCCATAATTGTCCTTCGTTTAAATTTAATGCTGGGCTATGAAGAGAAATGACATTTATGTGATAAAATAACACTTGTAAGGTGAGATTTAAGTGCTGCCCTCTCACCAAACGAATCGCTTTCAAGGGCTGTCAACATTTTGTTTAGATCCCACCATCCTCCTATCTTGTCTCCTAAGTCAATAATATGAAAAATATTCAAAAATTTTGTAATAGTAACGTTGGTTTAGGCAAAACTAGTGTTAGGTTTCTTTGTTGGACTAGAAAACAAAGGTGAAATATGTCGCTGATTGTCCCATTAGGACAACATATACAAGAAACTTCCTTGGACAACAGATGAATCACTTCTTTTATAGTAACATTTTCAGATAAATTTCTAGCATCAGTGCAAAGATTTAACAGATTGAATCTTTGAGGTATTTCTACATAGTTGACAATATCATATTGAAGATGAGATAAATTCCTATCATTCAAACTCTCTGTGGTTTCGAATAACCATGAAAAGGGCAGCCAATGCCATTGCTTACAATTGCCGTCAAGTTAACCACTTTCTGGAAGAACATCAATTCCAAGAAAAGTTACAAGTAGGTTAGCACCAATCATAATGTTGTGATAGACAGTTACTAAAGGCTCCATCCACGGTTTGCATTCTCATACAAGCCATATATGGCCTCTCAGATCTCTGGCTAGTTCCATATGCGAACCCCCTTCCACTTGCACCACCATTGATTCTAGGCTGCGCCACCTCTTCTGCTGTTCATCTATTTTCTTCTCTGAGGATTGGAGAGCCTAAAGATAGGACAACTACTGAAGGTTTTCTTCTTTATCCATCTTTCTGGATATTATTGTCTTATGCTATTTTTTCTTAAATGATCATCACCTGCAGCATATTCAACTCTTCTTCTAACACTATTTGTGTGTGTGTGTTTTAACCTGAAAATGGTTGATTTTCCTGATGTTCATCCATAAAGGGTTAGTCTTAAACTGGCCTGTTATTTACGGAATTTATGTGACTAATCTAAGGAAAGAACAAAGAAACAAAACTATAAGCAAACCCCACATTTTAATCCTTCTGTTTTGTGCAGAAGATGGGAGAGATGGCAGGCTTCCAGCTGGGAGTCATGGGTGCGTTGTTTCTTTCTGTGGCATCATCTGTGTCCATTGTCATCTGCAACAAAGCCTTGATGAGTAATCTTGGTTTCAAGTTCGGTAAGCAAGCAACCTTTGATCTTTTCATATTTTGCATCTTAAGAGCGCCATTAAGTCGTCGTGCTTATTAGTTTATAGAGAATGGTCACTTCAAATTGACACACAAGCTTGGAAACTTTGTCTAAGATATCCAAGAATTGACTTCAAATCACACCAGACAGGAGAAATGAAATTGATGCACACAAGGCAATGTAGAAACAGAACATCTTATCTTACCTTACACCACTTTCTCTGATAAAACTTCCGGTTTGGCCTAGCAAATCCATTCAAACTAGTAAAAGATTGTCTTCTGTTGCTGGCGCTGGAGTACAGCATGCAAAGTGATTGTAATAACACGTTCTCCGCGCTAATTTATGCTTCTTAAATATTTTTCCAGCAACAACGCTTACTAGTTGGCACCTGATGGTGACATACTGCAGCCTTCATGTGGCGATGCGCTTGAACTTATTTGAGAAAAAGCCCATCGACATGAAGACAGTTATGCTGTTCGGAATTCTTAATGGAGTTTCTATTGGACTTCTCAACCTCAGCTTGGGATTCAACTCCATAGGCTTCTACCAGGTGCCTTTTGCATATTACTTTTATTGACTTCAATAAAATAAGTGTTGCCATACACCCTTGTGACAAATGTGCTTTAGACACTCATTTTCAGCTTTAAGTATCCTAATTTTTGCAGATGACAAAGCTTGCAATCATACCTTTCACTGTCCTGTTGGAAACCCTCTTCCTGAAAAAGCAATTCAGGTCTGTACGCACGACCAGAAAGCACTCTATGTTAACAATTACGAAGAATCTTTAAACTAAATGGTATTTCAAGGCTTTCTTCATGCTTGAATTATCCATATATGCAGCCAGAAGATAAAGATTTCTCTCTCAGTCCTCCTACTTGGAGTGGGCATAGCATCTGTAACAGACCTTCAGCTCAACTTTGTTGGCACTAATATCTCCCTTCTCGCCATCATAACGACTTGCGTTGGCCAAATTGTACACAATCCATCTTTTCTTCAAGTGTCACTACTTCCCTACCTAACCATCAACTCATACATCTTTTACCAAATCATTAACCTGATGCCCCCTCTTATTTCAGCTGACAAACACGATACAAAAGAGGCTTAACGTGTCATCAACTCAGCTGCTGTATCAGTCAGCCCCATTCCAGGCAGCCATTCTGTTCCTGACAGGCCCTTTTGTGGATCAGTTCCTGACCAAACGGAACGTCTTCGCCTACAAATATTCCCCCATTGTTTTGGTATGTCTTTTACTCAGTTTCCAAAACATTGACAGAGAACAACAAAGTTTGAGGCTTAACAATGTGCTTTGATTGGCAGGGATTCATAGTACTCTCATGCTTGATAGCAGTGTTTGTTAACTTCAGCACATTCTTGGTGATTGGAAAGACATCACCAGTCACATATCAAGTGCTTGGCCACCTCAAGACATGCCTTGTTCTTGCATTCGGCTACACTCTTCTGCATGATCCTTTCACTCCAAGAAACATCATTGGAATACTTATCGCGATTACTGGGATGGGAATGTACTCGTATTTCTGTACCAACGAGGCCAAAACAAAAAGAGTCGTGGACGTGTCAACAACATTGTCCCAGGTACATATGCAATGCTATAAATCGCCTTCTTTTGCTGTCCGTCGGATTGATGAAAAAAAATGTGGTTTTGTTTGTCTTCTCCTTGCAGGTTAGAGAAAGAGAGACTGCTGCGCTTGTGGTGCCCAGTCATCAGGACAAAGAATCCAAGGAATCAGTGGTTTAAGATATAGGCACATATTTGATCAGTAAAAAAGTTTTGTTTTCTAAGTTCTTTTGCATTGAGATATTGGTTTCAAAGAGTGATTTGTTTTGAATCATTCAAGTATTAAATCTCCGTACGAAATTCTAATTAGTCCTTTTTCATGCGGAATTTAAAGAGAACTTAGGAGTTCGCTTTTGTAAGAATGCAGGCAGTGCATGAATGTATGAATCTTAAACATGACCAACCAAAATTTGCGTATTTGTTTTTGATTAATGTCAAATAAATTTTGTGAATTCAAAGTATTTGTGTTTTTAATACAGTTTTGATTACAAAAACTGAACTGCTATTTTTCTACTGTTGCAAGAATGATCGAATTTTCTTTACTCAGTATTGACATATTCTCATATTCTTGTGGTAGAACATAAAATACTGACGGTAATTAATTAGGGATCAATTCTGTTCTCCTGTATGCTACATACTTTGGTAGCAATTATTCCATTGCACCAACAGAAACTCCAATTGCTTTTGTTGACACTACGAAATACTTAGTAATGGTGGCACATGTGACATGTTTCTGCACTTTTTTTAAAAAATTATAATATTTTATTCGTTGTGACAACGCATATTTAAAATAAATTATTTTAAAATTAAAAGTATATATATAAAAAAAAAGCGATTTGAAATGCATAGAAAATGTAAAATGTTGTATGTGACTCATGATAGATGTTAGTAACCAAGCAGGGCTCGACTGTTGCGAAGCAGAGCAGAGAAAGAAAGTGCACCAAGGAACAAAGCAGAAGGCAGCTGGCCGTATTACCAAAAGGGAAGAAGATTATAGGATGTAAGTAAGTAAGTGTACAAGAAAAAGCTTGCAATTTCAGAGAAAGTAGAAGAGTTCGAGGCTCATCTAGAAGTAAAAGGGCACTCAAGAGATAGGAAATTGATTAGGATGAGATTTTCTCTCATGTGGTTAGATTCACTCTCATCATAGCAGTGTTAGCATTGGTAGCAAATTTGGACAAGTATTTAGAGCAAATGGATATGAAGACTTTTTCTTGCATGGCGATTCGGACAAACAAATACACATGGAGAAATAGAGAGCTTTAGGTAGGCTGAGTAGGAACGTTTGGTTTCCAAACTACCAAAATTGCTCTATGGGTTGAAGTAGTCTCCATGCCATGGTACAAACGGTGGACTCTTCTATGATTCAAATTGGCTACAGGATGTGTGAGTATGATTCTACATTAATGTTAAGAGTCTGGACGATGGTTCCTTTGTCTTCTTGTTCCTTGGATGATATACTTATTGTTGTGAAGAATAAGCATGATGTGAATAAGTTGAAAACTCTATTTGAAAAGAAATTTCATATGAAAGATTTAGGTATTGTAAAGAAAAATTTTTGAAATGGAGATTAGTAGGGATAAGAGTTCCAAAAAAAGCATAATAATTATTCGACCATTGTAATTGCTATAATTTCGACCGTACAAGTAAAGTAAAACTAAGTTGAGAAAAAAAAATTAGAAGGCAGAAATATCGATAATGTTTGTTTTCATTTTTCAGTTGAAAACAAATATAGCTTAATTGTCTTAGCAAGATTATGTTGAGAATGCGTTGGACTGATTTGGGATGAAGAATGTAAAATTTGTGAACACTCCTTTGAGAACATTCCCTTGATTTGTGTTTGCGGATAGAAGAAGAAATCGAATGTATGTCAAGGATTCCTTTTGTTAATGCGGAGGAATGTCTAATGTCTGTTATGGATTGCATTGGACTAGATTTGGCACATGTTGTTTCTCATATTAGCCTTTAATTGTTTGATCCACAAAAATAACATTAAGAAGTAATTGAATGGATAATTTAGTATTTGAAGGGTGTTGTAGATTATGGGATTCCTTTTAGTAGTTAGAAGCATGATCTTTCAATTGTTGATTTTGTAGATTTAGACAACGTAAGTAATTTAGATGACCAAAAGTCTACTACAAAGTATATGTTTAATTTAGGAAGAGCACCTGCTTGTTGAAAACAATTAATTCAGCTTGTGGTTACACTCTCCTGAACTAAAGTTGAGTATATCGCTATTGCTAAGGTTACTTAAGAAACTTTACTTCTACTAATTTAACGAAGGAACTCGATATTGATCAAGACAAGTTCTAGTGTATTTTGATAGTCATGATGTCATAATGTCAGTTATTTAATAAAAAACCAAGTGTATCATATTAGAATCAAACACATAGTTGTGAGATTCTACAAGATCAAAAAATTGATTTCTTCGGGTGAAATTGTGTTGAAGAAGGTGCACTATCAAAAAATGCAACTTGTATGTTTACTAAGTTGATCACTATGGACAAATTCAAATATTGTTTAGACTTGTGTATTACATAATGTGGAAGAGGCGATCGATGCCTGACTGGTTGATGAATCATTCACAGTATTGTATGTGGCTCATAATAAAAGTTAACAAGTAGGCCAGACCTAATTATTACAGGGTAATATTTAAATTTATATTTATGGAATTATTTACGTAAGAAAAACAAGCATTATATTGTAACCCTGCACACACATAAATGAGAAAACTCGACCACTATCACTCGGCCACCCTTGCCAAACTTTGTTAAACCCATCTCTCTTTTATTTTTCTGTTTATTTTTTGTGATTGATCATCAACAAAAAAAAAAAAAACAATATTAAAAGATAATAAAGAAGGAAAGAAAAAATAAAAACTATTTACATAAGTTTATTATAGTAATTTAATATTATGGAAACAAAATCACGTTTTTAGCCTGAATACATAGCATAGAATTTATGATGGATAAAAATGAAAATGAAAAACTAAATTAAATTAAAGGTAAAAAAGTAAATGAAATAAATGAAAATTAAAGAAGTCGAGTGAAAAAGATAATACATAAAGAATTAAGAGTATTGAAATAATTTTAACTTATATAACTAATTTTTTATATTTGCCGAATATTTTTTTGTTTTATATTCACTTGTGTAAAGATATATAGAAGATTCGTAACATTTTATACTAGTATGTTAAATGAATTGAAATTTACTTTATGGTGAAAATAAACAAGAAAGAATATTTCAAAATTTTGAAGTTCTAAACAATGAAATCGTCCAAAATCTTAGGAAAAATCAATGATTAGATACATCAATTCATTTGACTCAAAACTTTACCTCACTTGAAACAAGTTAAATGAGTATCGCACATATAAAGAAGCTAATAAAACATCACTGTGAATGATAAAAACAAAAATATTAATTTTATTAAATAATTAAGAAAAGTACTTTAAATGATGAAGTCTTTAAAAATGAAGAATGAACAAGTCTAAAATAAAGTGAAGAATAAGCATACAATTTAAAGCATTTTTGGTTTGTTTTATATAAATAATATATGTGGTTTAGTCTACCAATACGATATTTGTCGAATACTTCTCTATTTCCTTAGTAAAATTGATGCATTTTTTAATTAAAAATTTCACGAAGAGTAAAATTTATAGTTGACGATTTTTTCCTTATAAATTCATTTTTTAAATATTTTTATTTGTTCACGACTTGTATATTTCAAAATATTCTTCATACATTTACATATATATATATATATATATATTAATGCAAATGTTGCAATCATTTTAAATCACCAGTAATGATGCCATATTAATATTTGCTTCACTTATATGTATGTATTAAAAAAACACAGCATATAATCAACTTTTATATTTCATAAAGCTTAAAATCACATTTTTTTTATATCTTAACTATATAGAGGGTAAATTATAAAGGATTAAGCATTTGATGCCAAAACAACAGCAATAAAATGAATTCAATGCTAATAATATTTTAAAATTTAAATAAATAAATCAAACTTAAGCATAAGTCAATTTTTCCAAAAAAACGAAAAACAAATTCAAATCGAGTAATAATTCGTGCGTCATTCCGAATTTCCGACACTGTGTTGGGTAGAAATGGCGATGAGTAAAGGAGCAGTGGTTTGCGTCACTGGCGCCAGCGGCTTCATCGGCTCTTGGATCGTTCACCTTCTCCTCCGCCGTGGCTACACCGTCCGAGCCACCGTGAAAAATCTCGGTGCCTACTTCTTTCTCCTGCTCGTTATCTGATTAGTAATATGTTTTAGCTTGTAGTCAGTCGTTCTGCTTTGCTCCTCAACAGAGGACGAGAAAGAAACGAGGCACTTGGAAGCTATGGAAGGAGCTGAGTCCCGCCTCCTTCTTTACCAGATGGATTTGCTTGACTACGATTCCATCACCACCGCCGTCAGTGGGGCGGCCGGCGTCTTCCACGTGGCTTCGCCCTGTTTTATCAATCGAGCACGCGATCCTCAGGTGCTTGCCGTCTTTATTCCGTGCTTGAGCGATGTAACATGTTTGAATTTTAATTCAGCTTTTGGCCGTGAGTCTTTTAGCGGGAGCTGTTGGAACCGGCGACTGAGGGCACCATTAATGTACTGACTGCAGCCAAAGAGCTTGGGGTTCGGCGCGTGGTTGTCACGTCTTCTATTTCGGCTATGATTTCTGGCTCTAGTGGTCTGGCTGACGTGGTTGGGAATGAAAATTGCTGGGCTGATGAAGAATACTGCAAGAATAATGAGGTATCGTATTTCTGATCAGTTGATTTATAGTTTTAATAGCCGATGGAAATAAAAATTAATTAAATTGTTTTAACATCAAAAACTAGATTCATGTACAAGCTGCAAGATATACATGTTGTGATTCCAAGTTTAACTCTGGAAATTCTTACTTTAACTAGAATTTAGTAGAAAGTCATAAGTAATTAATAGTTACTTACGGTCTTCAGTTATACAATTGAGGTGATTGATCAACTGTAATTAGTTTACCGATGAACTTAGATGTTTATCCAAAGTGATAGAAGAAGACGGAACAAAGATACTAGATATACCCGGACAATATGGATCGGTGATATACGAGGTTAAAGTAGTCAATCCCTTAGTTTTCGAGATATTTTTTCTTTCTTCTGTCAATCTGCATTGTTCATGCCGTTTTCTGAATAATTTATGCAAACAACTGATCTCAATATTACCTCCCATGATTGCTACTTACATCCTTACCATTTTGGCCTTCGTAGATCTAGTGAGATTGTAAGGAAATAACAGAAAGGGCAAAGATAAATTGAGGAATATTTTTTAGAAGGAACTAAGGAATGCTATATCTGTGCAATTTTGAAAAGGTTCAGAAACTTTGCTAAAATATGAGGGAATAATTATTATCTGATAGCACCCTTATGATTTTAGCGTTTCTTCTACTTTTTGATTGCATGATGGCATATTTTCGTTCTGCCGGCTATGGCATATGTGGTTTTGAAATTTCATTTTGCTGTTAGCTCTGGTATCCACTTTCTAAAATCCGATCCGAAAAAGCTGCATGGAAATTTGCTGAGGAAAAAGGTCTGGATATTGTCGTGGTGAATCCTGGTACAGTGATGGGCCCTATTATCCCTCCAGAAATAAATGCAAGCATGCTGTTGACTCTTCACCTTCTTCAGGGTAATCCAATTTCAGACATGAATCCTCTATTAGTTCATCAAATTGCCTGCCTCTATTTGTAGGTTTTCAGTGTCTAATACTTGGTATGGCAGTACAAAATAACCATAGTGATTGCTCTGACTAAGTGCTGCAACAGCACGTGTTGTGCTGAGCATAGCTATATTGGAATGCCAAGTAACAAAGATGAAAAGTAAAAAAGTGAAAAACAAAATCGTTAAAACAGTTTGGAGGTTTCTTCCTACATATGCAGGGTATCAACCCAAGAAAAAGATTCCACTATGTCAACAATCTCAACAATCTTCAAGAGAAACACTTAGACAGAATCAATCCCATTGACCTCAACCTTTCAAACATTTCAAGCAACCTACTCCATTGGTCCTATTTAAGTTGTACAGGATATGTTTCACTCTTCCCTCACTTGCTCACTCCTTTTTCCACTCACTTTGGCATAAAATCTAACCCTCACCTCAAGAGAAAAGTGATTTGACTCAAGTATACTCAATTCATGAAGTCCATATGGTCAAATATTATACTTGCTTGTCATTTTATCTTTTGGCTTTTTCAAGAATTTGAGCATACAAAATTGCTGCAACATTATACTTGCTTATCATTTTATCTTTGGGTACAGGCACTGAAGTCCCTGCAGATTTCTTTATGGGATTCGTGCATGTTAAAGATGTGGCTCTTGCACATATACTGGTGTATGAAAACGCATCAGCCACCGGAAGGCACTTGTGTGTCCAAGATGTATCGTGTTATAATGACTTTGCTTCTAAAATGGCTGAACTCTACCCCGAGTATAAGTTGCCCAGGTAAAATCATAAGACATACTTACACCGTGAGAGTCTATAATCTAAAATATAAATCGAAAAGTTAACTCTCAGACTATGAGTTAACTCTCAGACTATGTTATTAGAACAAACTCAAGTTTCTGCTCATTTCTGTTGGCTGCATGTTATCCACCCTTCCAGTGCAGCTTCCTTGTATCAGCAGGCGTCATTCTTTTGTTTAAGTGGCAGATATTTTGCAATCACATACCAAAGCTACTTCCAATCACCTGATGCAAGTATGACTGCTGATTTATATGATGCATCTTGTAGGTCAGCTAAGGATGCTCGACCTGGACCCCTAAAGACTAAGTATGCATCGAAGAAGCTGATACACTTGGGTCTGGAATTTATTTCTTTGGAGCAAATAATTAAGGATTCTGTTGAAAGTTTGAAGAGCAAAGGATATCTTTCCTGAAAAATTATGTGGCGTGCTTGTACATAAATGAAAGAGAATCGGAATTTCATGCTCAGGGCTTTGAAATTGGGACTGTTCGACTCATCGGGTAGCTTGACTTGTTTGATTGAAGTATATATCTGAGTAATATTGATGCGTGGCCTAATCGTGTCAGTTGTACTTTTAAAAGTTAGAAGTCTTGGATTCAAATGCTATAGTGTGTGATTATGTTTTCGTTTTTATTCTGTTCTATTAATAAAAAAAATCATATTAAATTTGTGTCATAAAACTCTTGGTTGGCTTAGTGGTGACTTGCTTACATACCGAGTGAAAGGTTTCTTGTTTGATTCTTATTTTTCACAACCCAATCTAGAATCCTATTAAACTTGTATCATAACAATTGCTTGGTTTTGTGGTAACTTACATAAAGAGCGAAAGGTTTCTTATTCAGTTCTTATTTTCACAACTCTCCAATATAAAATCATATTAAATTTGTATCATAACAAATTGCTTGTTTGGTGGTAACATGCACAAAGAGTGGAAAGTTTCTTCTTTGGTTATTATCTTTCAAAACTTTTATTACTGTTGTTGTTGTGAAGTTCAATTGAACTCAATACTCAACTCCAACTCATACTTGACTGTTCGACTCAAGTTCGAGTTTAGTATGGTAAAAGTAGTGTTGACGCGATTAGAATCACGTCGAAACAACAGAATAGCAACGGTGTAATCGAATCCGAATCCGAGAATTCCAAGGACGCAAATCAAGCGAAGAATGCTGACCCAACGTGGTAGGATTGGATTGAACTCGATGTAAATGGCTACAATCAGCACACTGAACACTGATTGATACGTTACGAATCACACAAACTACTCTGGAATGACTCGATTTGGGATTGAAATTCACGAGAAATTGAATGAACAATTTTAGGGAATTTGAAAGGAATTCTGAACTGATTAAAACTCTGTCTCTCTGGAATCTATTTTCAACTGAATAACTACTATTTATACTAAATTCTATCAGACTTTAACCTAAAAGCCCATATGGCCCAATTATTAATAAAACCCATTAACAAATAAAGATAAAAATAATAAATACTAAAATAAAATCCGATGGATCATTAGATTGCGTCATACCCCTCCTCTTGAGGGCGAATTGTCCTCAATTTGAATTTGTGTCCTCCTGGATCAAACACGAATCTCTAGAAGCTCCGTAACTCTTTATCGTCTTGTTAAAACTTCAGCTTTATCTTCTTATGAGTTCAACACAGAAATATTAGCAACAAACCATATAAAGGAATATAAAAAGGCACTGATGTCTTATACGGATATGTATATGTAGCCTCTGCAGATAAAAATATCTTCAACTCTTGTGCAGTACAATTGGACAGAGCATCTGCTAGATGGTCAAATGGATCAACGTACACGTGACTCTGTAGAAGTTTAATCTCCCAATCTTTTACTTGTTCTTCATTCTTATGGTTGTCCTCAACTTCTACTTTAATTTCTATGGCTTTTTCCGTCTCAACTCCATCCCTTTCAATTTCTACTAATTCTGTTATTTTTTTCGTTCACTTTTCTCCTCAATTCCCAAATGTGTGCTAATACTGCCATTATCTTCATATTATACTTCTTCCGGTGGCATTTTTTCTGCTATCCTCACTTTAGTCAAAGATGGCATCTTTATGGAAGAACTTTTCTTCTCTCCTATAACTTTGCTAATACCAATATAAGCATCAACTTTCTTGTTTCGACATTCACTCATGCTATGCCCACACTGAAATCAATTAAGACACAACCAAAATTGACTTTCAATATAAGATTTCGATACCTTAGATGTCTCGTGGTACTCATTCACATTCGATCCATAATTTTTGCCACTATAGTGCCTTGACGATGGATGTCTATCTCTTGTCCTCTCGTGTCTCGAAGTATGGTTGTCTCTAGCAAGACAATTCTGCACTTTATCCACAACTCTAGACAACTTTTGAATTTCATAAAACATTAGCTCCTTGTAATATACGTGATCAATCGACATCCTGTAAAATAAATACCAATAGATTTCACTATTCTCTATAATATTTTTTTTTCACTCTTATTTTTCTCTTCCTATACGTTTTGGCATTTTTTTTTTCAATTTTTTTTCCTCACACTCTTTTTTTTTTTTCTATTCTCTTCTCTTTTTTTTGCCCTTTTTTTCTCTCTCTTTTTTTTTTGTGCTCTCCATTCTCTGCCCTTTTTTTTTCTTCTTTTTTTTTTAAGGAATTAAATAACTAAATAAATAAAATAAAATAAAATAAAATTTCAGCAACCAAACAAACCCTTAAGTTGGGACAGAAATTGTGCAACCAAACACGGCTTTACCACGTTAGCACGGATGGTCTAGCCCAGTAGTAATTCTTCGCCCAACCCAATTTCTTTGGCCCAGACGCGGCCCAACAGTTCCTCTCCTCTTTTTTTTTTTCTTTTTGTTTTATTGGTTTGGCCTAGAGCAACCTCTAGCCCAATCAACCCTTGGCCCAACTTTCTTTTTTTTTCCTCGCAGATGGCGGCAGCGGCGATGGCTAGGTTGATTTTTACCTGCGCACGCCCGCGGGAGCGGCCGACATCAACTACCCAGACGTTAGCAAGACCTGGGAAGCCCTCAGCGGCGACAATGGGTGATGAATTCGGTGGGGGAGACGCGAATTTTCAGGCAAAAACTCGCGCGGTGTCGTGGCGGTTCGCTGCCAAATCGCTCCTCCTCCGGCGGCGAATCGGCGCGGGGTGGGATGGGCTCACGGCGGCGTCACTCTTAGTGGGGATTGCAACCTTGAATCGCCTGAAAACGGGGTGGAATTGCGGCTGTGTGTTCGGCCGACGCGGCGGCGGTTTCCCCTTTTTTTTTATTTTTTTGACTATTTTTTTTAACTTCAGACCGTGTATCGAATTAGAATTCGACACAAACTCGCTCTAAAAGCAAAATGAAGCGATCAGAATCACATCGAAACAGCAGGATAGCAACGGTGTAATTGAGCCTGAATCCGAGAATTCTAGGGACGCAAAATCGAGCGAAAAACGCCGACCCAATGTAGTAGAATTGGATTGAACTCGATGTAAACTGCCATAATCAGCACACCGACACTGATTTATACGTTACAAATCACACGGACCACTTCGCAATGACTCGATTTGGGATTGAAATCTACGAGAAATTGAATGAACAATTCCAGGGAATTTAAAAGGAATTCTGAACTGATTAAAACTCTGTCTCTACGGAATCTGTTTTCAACTGAATAATAACTATTTATACTAAATTCTATCAGACTCTAACCTAAAAGTCCATATGGTCCAATTTATTAATAAAATCTATTAACAAATAAAGATAAAAATAATAAATACTAAAATAAAATTCGACGGATCTTTGTATCGCGTCAAGTGTCCTTGATGGAAATTATATCAAGATAATTTTAGAGAAAAAAGATTTTACTTGATTTTATATTAAATTGATTTTAAATTCACTGTAGTCTATCTATGTATAAAGAAATATGAGTTCTCCGAATGGTTTCTTACAATTTTTAATCTTTCTTATGTATTCACTGAGAGTGTTCGGTTTTATAAATTTAAAGTGGAAAGCAAAATGATAAAGAAGAGAAAAGAAAATAAAAGAAATCTAAAATTCTATATAGAGTATGTTTGGTTTAGAAATTTAGAGTGGAAAGAAAAATGATAGAGAAAGAAAAAGAAAGTAAAAGAAATTTAAAATTCTATATCTCGTTTGGTTCAAAGAATTTCAATAAGAAAAGGAAAAATTTAGAAAACAAAAAAGAAAAAATTCAAACAAAAACTCAAAAATGAAATTTTTTATAATTTGAGAAAAATATTGAAGAAATAAATAAAAGAAATAGAATTGGAGAATTTTTTTAAAGAAAAATAAGAGTTAAATTAATTTTCCTTCCATTTCCTTACTATTTTGTGAGGAAAATAAATTTTCCTTCACTAAATTATAATTTTTTTCTAGCTTTTTTTTTATAAAATTTTCTTTCTTAACAATTAAAATCATTTTCCTTTTTTGTTTCCTCTCCAAATTCCAAGAGCCAAACATAGTGATAATGTTTGATTGAAAATATCTCAATAAGGTAAAAATTAAGGAAAAAGAAATAAAATCGAATAAAATTTAAAATTGAAATTTTTTATAATTTGAAAACAAATAATGAAAAAAAATAAATAAATGAAATAAAATTGGTGAAATTTTTAGAGGAAGAATAAAAGTTAAAATAATTTTTTTGACATTTTTATCACCATTTTGTGAAGAAAATAAATTTTACTCGTAAATTATAATTCCTTTTTAGTTTTCTTTTTCATAAGATTCTTCTTAACCAAACAACTAAAATCATTTTTCTTATTATTTTATTTTCTTTTATTCTCAAAATTCCAATTCTAAGAACAAAACATATTGTAATCGTAAAACAAAGTGATAAAAATATAGAGCATAATTGAAATCTCGTACTGACTAACTTTGTATTAGTGCCTTCCATTTGGCAAAATTATTCTCTTTTCTTCTTTACAGTATAATTTTCAAATATTTTAAATTTTTAAATAAATTCATTTCCATATAAAAGTGAACTTTGAGATATTTTTGACCATGTGTCATATGATACATTCAAGTTCTTGTATGAGAATCATGATTGTTAAAAATACATTATTATACAAAATGACTTGTTTATAATAAAATTAAAGAAAAAGGTTAATTGAGGTGAAAAGGTGTCTAATCACAAAAATACAAGTTCTTGCTAAAAGGTTTATTATAAATGTGTTAAAAGCATAAATCACAAAATAAAAAGAGTTTCTTAAAATCTGTTGATGCCCAATCCAATCATACTCAATAACTAGCAAGTAATTATTTTTAATGAAGGGAAAGTATATTTTTATCCACAAATCTTTCATTTTATTTTTTTATATTGAATAACAGGATAAAAGTGGTTATTATTAAATTTATTGAAGAGGATATTTTTAAAAAATATTAAATAACCAATCACTATATGTAGTATAAATTTTTTAATGAAGGAAAGAATATGTTTTTACTGATAAATTCTGTAGTTTATTTATTTATTTTTTATCTAGAAAATTGAGGAAAGTGATTATAGTTGAATTTATCAAAAAATATTTTAGATAGTATATTAAAAAGACGAAAAATAGATCCCCAAGCATTCTAAATAGTATGGTTTAAAAAATAATAATAATATCCATTTAAATGTAGAGATTATGATGATCTTGACGCCATTTAAAATGTACTTAAAATTCATTAAAAATGAATTTAAAATTTGTCAAAAATTGTGACTTCGAAGGTAGTTCCCAACCCAAAGGCTAACCCAACATCTAGGAAAAAGAAATCGCCTTCAACTGCCACGCTAGCATGTATTGTAAATTACCAATAAAGGCTCTTGAATTTCTTTGATGCTTAATATATTTGTACTTAATAATATAAAATATTGAATTATAATAATTTAAAATTTATTACATATACATGACGTTGTATCAGAGCATTAAATAAAACTTAATTGACATGTAAATGTGTTGACATTACTAAAATAATACGAAAAGTATTAAAATAATAAAGCATAATTAGCTACCTCGTTCTATCTTTCTATATATTTATAAATTTGCAAAAATACAAATCACTAAAAGGATTTCTTGAATTTCTTTGTTGCCTAATTTAACTGTTTTTAATAATATAAAAATTAATAAAAAGTCATGCTGTAAATTAAGTTATTATTCGTGTTATATTTTAAATAGATTGTTATACTTTCATTATGCGAATTATGATCTTGTAATAAAAAACCGTTATTTGATAGGTATGCTCATGAGAGTTAAGTAATGAATTTGTAAATAGAACCAATTCCGTACAAAATAGACAATTAGATCTTTATAATTTTACCTTTCATGTAAACATTTATTTTTATAAGAAAAATATAATTATTTAAAATTTATTATTATAAAAAATTATGAATTTATAATAAAATTATAAAAAAAATCATTGATGTGTGAAGATGTTAAAATTATATGTCAAGTATTTAAATGATAATATTAGACACTTCATTGTATCTATTAGAAGTCTAAATTACGAAAAGAAAAGAAAAGAAAAGGAAAGGAGAGAGAAAGAGAGAGAGAGAGAGAGAGAGTTCCATTTATTTTTTAGACACCTCTTCCTATCTATCTATATATTTGTACATAAGTCAAAGTATAAATCGTATAATAAAAGCTTCATTGATGCTTAAAATGTTCATAGTTAATAACATTAACTAATAAAAATATTATACCACATTTCAAATTTAGTAGACTTTCTCACCTCGATTATTTACTATTATACAAAATTATAAGTTTAAATATATAGAACTTAATAATCATATAATAATATATAATGATAAATTATGATAATTTAAAATTTATTACATACACAACATTTTTAAGTGAATTATGATGATTTAAATTTTTTATTATACAACATTATACATTTATAATAAAATTAAAAGTTTTAATTGATAAGTAAAGGTGTTGACACTATTAAAAGTCTACGTAAAGTATTAAAATGATATTAAAAGAGGGAAACTTAATAGGTACTTCAATCTATCTATCTATATATTTACAAACTTGTCCAAAGTATTAATCGCAAAAGAAAGTTCTTGAATTCATTTTGATGCCTAATTTAATCACACTAATATAACATAAAATTTTTAATTAAGGACATTTAAAATTTACTATTATAAATTAAAAATATATATAAAAAAAAACTTAGTTGATGTGTAAATGTGTTGGCTTTATTAAACAATCACAAAAAATTATTAGATATTTCATTCTATATGTCTATGTGTTTATTCGTTAGCAAAAATATAAATCACAAAAAAAAAACGGCTTTTGAATTTCTTTGATGCCTAATATAACCATACTTAATAATATGCAATAATAAAAAAATCATCTTACACATTTATTTACTTTTAATGTTATATTTTAAATATAATAGTATACTTCCATATCTCAATTATTTATTATTGTACAAAGTTATGAATTTGTAATGAAAAACTTTAATTGATAGGTCTATCTATATGTGGTCATGAAATTTTAACAATAAATTTGTAAACGAAACCAATTCTATACAAAAGTAGATTTAGAAATCTTTCTAATTTTATCTCATGCACATGAATAGGGACACGCGCGCACCCACATATATATAACTTTGTACGAAAAAATTATGATTAGTTAAAATTTATTATCATAAAAAAATTATGAATTTATAATGAAATTATAAGAAAAACTTAATTGGTATGTAAATATATTGTAACAAAGAAACTTCCTTTTTTTTAATTGGAGTTACGAAGGACAATGTAATCCTTTTGCCCATGATTTTTGTAGTTATCCCTTGATTGTTAACATAAAAAAGGATATATAGAAGTAAGGAAATGAGTACTTAGAATTACACTTTGACTTAGATTTTTTATAAGAAAAAATGTGTTCTTGAAACAATACCCTTTGTTGCATATATATGCCTTTGATAATTTGGGTTTAATTTGTAAAGGTGTTGAATTTGCAACAACCAATTTTTTATTAGTTTTTTCATAGTATTTTGATAGAATTAATCCTTTGTTAGCTCCATTATCTATTTATCTACAGTAGGGGCTGCTGGAGATATTTTTTGGATTTCACTAATTTCTTTAGGAGTATATGAATTTTCTTCTTTGATTTGTTGGGATAAGGATAATTGCGCTTCTATTTCTAAATCTTTTGTTTTTAACAAGAAACTCATTAATCTTTTGTTGCAAATCTTTTAAATTTAAAGGCTTACCTAACGAGGTTGAAGGATGTTAGTCAAATAATTTATAAACACATCTTTGTAAGACTTTATTTATAACCTATTTGATTGAGAAGAATTGATATTTTTCTATTCCTTAAGTTTGTGTGTTACCCAAGTTCTTGTTAATGCAATACTAAATCGAGGCATTGTATGTTGTTCTTCAAATGATTTAGGATGTATCAACCAAGTAAGCATATCAAATGGCCTGTTGTTTGCTTGAATTGTTTGTATTCATTGCATTTGAGTTATGCCATTCCATAATTCGTTCATTAGGGTCTGCTTAGGTTTAGGCTTGTGCCATGATCATTGTTCAAATCTTTTTAGTTCATTCCAACTTGCTTTAGTACTCGTGTTAGTTGACATTAAGGTCAACAGTACCAGATTTTAATTCAATATTATTCCATATACCAATTTATTTTCCTGTCTTTATTTGTTTTTTATTCTTGTCATGTCTTCTCCTTCATCTTTGTCTTTTTTAATTCAAAAATTAAAAAAAAGAAAAGAAAAGACAGAGAGCATCAGTGGGTTGTTGTTTTAGTCACTTGATTTATTGAATACTATTGAATCTTTAAAGTTTTAAGAGTTTGAGAGTTGAAAAAAAGGACATGAAGTTACAAAAGTCAAATTAGAAAAGAAAAGAAAATATTCAAAAAAAAAGAAAAAAGAAAGGAACATAAATAATTGCCCAATAAAGAATTGAAATTTCAAGAGTGTGGACCTAAATCAAAATGATTAAAATTTCCTATTTTTGAAGTTGTTCATCACCATGATCAATCGCCACCTATTGTGATCAATGGTTTTTTTTAATATATACTTTTTTGTACATAGTAAAGTATGAAAGAGTATGGACAATATATTTCCTGATGCATTGTCACCACAATGAATACTAAGTTGTTAGGATTTTGAACACATTAGAGAATTGTATGCCAAGGAAGATGATTTTGATAAATTGTTTGAGTTGACTAAGAAGGGAGCATATGAGAAATATTTTCAATATGATAGATATTTAATTTATGGCAACAAGTTATGTACGCTTCATTATTCATTATAGGAATTACCTATTAAAGAAGCTCACAGTGGTGGATTGATGGACATTGTTACTAAAATAGTGATAATTTTGTAAGAGTACTTCTATTAGTTTCAACGATATACTGAGGATCAATCACCAAAAAAACAAAAAGGAAAAATACAAAAGACAAGAATTTAATGAGTTTGACAATGATGGCTTATGTCCTTAGAATCTCTCACTTTTTAGTAGAGTACAATGCAGTAATGCTTATATATATAATCAACCCAGTATAATTTTATAAAACTACCCTTGTGTACTTTGCTCTACTACACTATCGAAAGTGGCTAGCCCACTTCTTAACCTTAATCACGAATCATATACAACAATCTTCACTTTAACAAATGATTCATCTATAGGTTGGGCCTAAACTTGTCAACAGTAACTAACTTGGTATGCTTATCAGTTGCATTTTCTAAAGTGTGCACCTCTTCCAACATATTTTGCCTAAAGAAATCAATTCTTTAATCTTGTATAATATCACAACTATATGTTTAGTTTTGGCATGAGACACTTGTTTCTTTTGCCAAAAAAATGACACCCTGACTATTAGAGTACAAGAGAACTCCATCTTGATCGATACCCAATTCCTTTACTAGCCAAATGAACCATAAAGCTTTTTTTGTAGCTTTAGCTATAGCCTTAGCTTCATTTATAAAAAGTGCAACCATAAACTAAACTAATGATTTCTAGCAAATAGGTCATCTTTCTAGAGAAAACACGAACCATATTGTAGACCTTCTATTATCCACATCATCAACATAGTCTAGATCCACAAAGCCTACAATTAAAGGATTATGCTACTAACAGCTAAAAAGAATCCCATAATTAGAAGTATCCTTCAAATACCAAAAAATCTATTTAACTCCTTCCCAATGTTGTTTCCTTTTCTTAGATATATACTCTCTAACCTAGCTAACATGTACTAAATTTAATCTAGTACAAACCATATCATATATTAGACATCCCATACTATTAGCATAAAGAACTCTTGAAATATCTTCGATTTCTTCATCTATATATGGAAATAAGTCCAGAGATATCTTAAAGTGATTCACCTACGGAGTGTTGACAAATTTTGTATTTTTCATCCCCAACCTATCAACACTTTCTTAACATAGTTTTGCTAAGACAAGCTTATCTTTTTGGAGCTCCAATCATGTGAATCTCCATCTCAAGAATTTTCTTGTTAGCTCACAAGTCTTTCATTTCAAATTCTTTTCTAAGAAAAGTTTTCAACTCATTCACGTCAGGTATGGTCTTAGCAAAAATAAGCATATCATTCGCATATTTTAACGAGAAAATAAAAGAACTATCATTAGGACTCTAAACAAAAATCATACCCACATCTCTTGTAACTAATTCGAATCATGTAAGAGAAACTATTTGCTCCATTAGCGTGGAATCTACTTTAACCTATGAAGGGATTTTCATTGTAGTTTGCAAACTAAGTGTTCATATCTAGCTGCTTCCTGTAAAATTGTGCATCCAAATTACCATGCTAGAAAGCTATCTATGTGCTAAATACTAGCTAAAATGTGTTATTAACGCTAACATTATCCTATTGGAAGTGTGCCAACCCATAGGTGAGAAAACTTCATCATATTCCACTCTCTTTTTCTATGAGCGTCCTTATTCTACTAGGCATGCCTCAAACTTTGCCCCCCCCCTCCCCCCCCCTCGCTATTCTAAAATTACAAGCTTTTCTTGTACACCTATTTGCACCCTATAACCTTCCTCTATTTGCATAGCTTAACAAATTCCCATGTTCTATTCTTGTGCAAGGATTTCATTTTCTCTTCCATGACATCATTCCATCTACCTTTCTCATGACTATCCATTGTCTCCCAAAAGGTAATTAGATCTCCATTGCTAGAAACAAGTGCAAAAGCTACAATGTCTTCTAAATTATATCTTGTTGGTGGCTTGATGGTATGCTTGGGTCCATTTGTGGCTAAAATGTGATATTGCTCCTTACTAGGATCACTATTTTCAGTCTTTTTAGCATCTATAGTGTGATTTGCTGCTAACTATATCATTTTTGAATCCTCATTACTACTCTCTAGTACTCATACATCATCTGCATGATGATAATGTAATATAGCCTTTTGGTTAAGGACTATATCTCTACTTATCACCACTTTTTGTATTACTGAATCTCAAAATTTGTATCATTTCACACTTTCACATAGCCACTGAAGATACAATGCTTATATTTAGGATCAATTTTAAACATTTCATTGTTGGAAACATGCAGTTAAGTAGGATAATAAAAAATTTTTGAAATTGAAAAACTCAACAGCATTATCTAATCAAACTTTCTCTACAAACTTCTCGTTTAATCTAACTTATGGTGATCTATTGATAAGATAGCAAGCCATGCTTAATGCCTTTGCCCAAAAACTTTTAATAGACCCTGCATTCAATCACAAATACTTAACCCTTTCAATGATGGACTTGATCATCCTTTCTAGAATCCCATTTTGTTGTGGTGTCTTATGAACTATAAAATGTCTTTAATTGCAATAATCTACATAAAAGTTTTGCAACTATTAATCTATGTACTCAATCACATTTTTTGTCCTTAAATATTTTACCTTCCCGCTCGTCTAATTTTTTGCCTCTATTTACTTGAATTTGTCAAACACTTTTGATTTATACTTTATGAAATGTACCTATTCCTTTCAAGAAAATTCATTGATGAAGGTGAACAAGGAACAACCTAGTGAAGCTTCCTTGGTAGGCTATAAAACATGAGGGTGCAAGTATATAAAGTATTCCTTCAATTTTGCGCTTGTATGTCTTGAACTAAACTCTTTTTAATTTTTCAAACACACAATACTTGTCAATGTCTAACTAGCAACATCTTACACCTTTCAACAAGCTTTCTTTGTGAAGTTCACCGATATTTTGTTTACTTGTGTGGCTTAATAGCATATGCCCTACCATAGTAGTATCGTATTTAGACTCAATTGCAACAACTCAACCTACAAGCACTTCTTATCAATTTACAGATATTTTCTTTGGGCATGCTTACTTTCATCAAAGTCTAGATAACCTTATTATCCTTTTAACAACCACCTTCAATTTTATAACTAAAACTGTTCTTATGTAAAGTAGCCAAGGAAATCAAATTCTTTATCAGGTCTTGTACATGCCTATCATCACACGAGGTTCTAACAATGCCATCATACATTCTAATTTTAATATGTTCTATACTGATAACTTTACATGATTTGCCGTCACCCATCATAACATGACTAAGATTATTTGACCCATATGTTTAGAATTAATTCTTGTTTAACGCCATATGATAAGAGCACCCTCTATCTAAAATCCATGAACATGTAAGTCAAGTGGATGAAACAACAAACATATCTCCATAATTGCCTTCTAAAGTAACATCCTATACCACATCTATAGAATTTGATCATTCTTCTACTTTCCTTTTATTGTGGACAGTTGCTTTTCATATGGCGCATTTATAAGCACTAGATGTTCTAATGCATGTCATTCACAACAATGTAATAAATAACAAAAAAAAGCTAGTACTCGGTAAGCATAGAAGTTGAATCCATAAAGAGGGTGTAGTTGTGTGTTTATTGATGTAACTAAGTAAATATTATTTAGGTCATCACAATGAAATGAGAGTGAAAGTAATAAATAGCAATAGTAAATCTAATATCTCAGAGGTAAAGCAACAACAAATTCAAAGGTAAGTTTCAATTATGAAGAAGTCTAGTCCCTTGTACAATATTGATTCTCAATGAATAGTGAATTGTGTTAACAATCATTTTAATTGTCTTGAAATGGATTCTCAATCATATTGTCTTTAAGATATCCTTGCAAGCTTGAATTCAAATTAAATGTATTCTCACAACTTAATTAAATTGAGATGGAATTCGGTGATCAACAATTTATTGCACACTAAATTTATGGTTCTGTTTCCATGAATCCCACAAATTAATGTTTGCAATTATTGCTCTAACCTATAAGTTTCACTTCCATTATTCTTTATGCAATCACAAATTGATTAAAGGACCTTTAAAAGCGTTAAAATCATAATTGTAAATAACAAGAATAATGAAAGCTAATCAAAAATTCATTCACCCATCAATTGTTAACACAAATACAAAGTCCTAGAATAAAAATTTAGCAATCCATAAATCGTTTAACAAATCTAAACTAAATTTTGTCATCCACAAAGTCAGAACAAAAGAAAAAAACAAAAGAAAGCTTATTCTAAAGTCTTGAATTGTTGCGCATTGGATGAAGTCTACAAAACTGAATTAGATCCCTTCTTCTCACCTCTGTCAATGTGTTTCTTGCCTCTAAGGTAATGTAAAACTCTCAGAAAGAACTTGCAAAATATTTTTCCACATTCCTTTTATATGTAGGTAGCTAGTTAAAGAAAAAGAACACAAAATTTGACCAAAAAATATATTTCCAAAAATAATTTAACACTGTTTTGCTGCCTCCATTGCAGCCACAAAAATAGCCTTTGCAGTCCCAAACTACTATCTTACCATTGCTAGCCCAAGTGCAATTTTTACATCAAAGTTGTAATTGCGACTCACTACCACAAACCTTGCTCATGTGGCCACACCATCTACTTCCACTCTTATGACTCTCGACTACAAACTTTTCTAGTATACCGTGCGCTTCTCTTCCATGCTTGCCATTTTGCCTCTTACTTCTCTGATCATCAACATCAGGTCCATAGTATTCAACTATGACAGAATTGTAGAATGCATTACTCTCAATCTTGCAAGTACCAAACTCATCCTCACGGTTACATCTCTTGTGTTCGTTGTTGCTAAGCTACCTGCTCCAAATCTAAGGTTGCCTTCCTATCTGCTGGCGATATCATCTCTTCCACAGGGGAGGTTCTTTTATCTACAGTTGTGATTCTAAAAGCAACATGAGTTTTTTGATTATTATGTTCAAGAAATCTTATTTTCACTCCAAATTCATCAATTCACATTCCCAACACATTGTTTTTAACTAAAAACTCTTTTCCACGAAATTTTAAAATAAAAGCATCAATTGATTACAAAAGTCACTCAAGTAAGAGGCCTAAATTCACTATAAAATCAAGTATAATCAGTTCCTCTTGTTCCTAGATTTTGATCTTGAAATCCTCTTCATAGAATAATCTCTATGTTGCCTTCGTCCATGATCTTGACTCCTTCTCACGTACAATCTTTCACTATGGGGCTCATTACCAATAGTTAATTTTCGTTGGTTGTGAGACACCAATGTTAATGTAATTTCTTCCAATACCATTATCTCTTTACCCCATTTAAGAGTAATCGCTAAGTGTTCATATGATAAAAGCAAGGAACCCAACAGAGTAATTGTTTTATCCTCATCTTCAATCTTCACATCAAGTTTCAATAGATCTATGACTATTCAGCTGAAGATGTCGATGTGTTGAACTAGAACTATACCCTCCTAAATTCACAACTCATATGATTTCTACTTAAGGTATAATTTGTTCATTAGGGACTTCAACATACAACAATTTTCAATTCCCGTCACACCTCTAATGAAAACTCAATATTCATGATGTGATAAATAACTTCATTCGCCAGACATAACTTGATTGTTTCCATTACCCAAGCTTGCAATTTCTCCAAATCAAGTTCACCCATGTCACCTGGCTTTTTTATCCGTTAATGCCATCAACACCCTTTGTTGAGCAAATAAATCCTTCACTCTTTGTTGCCATGATCTGAAGTTTCTAGAGCTATTAGACTTGGTCACATTAAATTTTGTAATGGACCTTAATGGCATCCCAAACTAGCTCTTGATTTGGCTTTGATACTAGTTGATGATCAATCACTTAAAAACAAAGGGAAAAACAACATAGACAAGAATTTGATAATGTTGAAAAATAACGGCTCGTGCCTTCAAGAGCGACGGTGGTAAGAATCACTTATTATCAAGAAGGGCTACAATACAATGTTGTCTTTATATATATATAACCCACTCAATACAATTTTATAAAATTACCCTTGTGTGCTTTGTCACTTTACTCTACTCCACAACAACATGGCATAGCCCATTTCCTAACCTTAATCGTGAGCCTTAAACGTGAGCCACATACAACAAGATGCATCAAATGTAAAGAGGCTAAGGGTACAACCACATGCTTTGTATACTCCTTTACTAGTTCCGAGTGCATATTGATAGATTTTGTTGTAGATTTTCCTATGACTAAGAATGAAATGGAAAACATATTTATTGTTGTAGGCTATTTTTCAGAAATAGGCCTTTTCATTGTATGTTATAAATCAGATGATGCATCACATATTTATGAGTTGTTTTAAGGAAAATTGTTAGATTGCATGGCATGCATAGGACAATCATTTCAAACTAAGATGTTAAGTGTCTTAATTATTTTTAGAAGATGCATTGGAAAATTAGGCACTAAATTGTTGTTATTTTTACTATTAGTCATCCCCAAATGGACAATCAAACAGAGGTAGTAAATAAGACCGTAACCACATTATCATGAACAACAATTGGGAAAAGCATTAAGAGTTGGGATATTTGTTTACCACATAAAGTTTGCATACATTAAGAGTTTTCATTTTTCCATGCACGCATCACCATTTAATATTGTTTATGTTTTTAGTGCCTTCACTCTAAAGGATTTGTTACCATTACCCTTTAATGAGCATATTAGCGTGGATGAGAAAAGAAGGCTAAATTTGTGAAGTAGTTGCACGAAAAAGTGACGAAGAATATTGAAAAAAAGAATAAACAATACGCACAACAAGCTAACAAGTGGAGGAAGAAAGTGGTTTTTAAACCTAATGATATGTTTGGATCCATATGAGGAAAGAAATGCTTTCCAAATGAAGAAAGTCTATTCTAATGCCTTAGGCCAATGGGCCATTTAGTGTGCTCACCAAAGTTAATGACAACACTAGCAAGCAAGGGCTTCCAGGTGAACATGGTGTAAGTGTCACCTGTAATATTATTGAGTTGAATCCTTTTGCTACAAATGATTAAAAAAGTTATGATTGGGGACAATTCCTTCTCAAGACAAGGGGAATGATATGAGCATCAAGCTTGCAATTGTAGACCAATTTAAGATCTCAAGTGGGCTAATAACTAGTGCACATGTTAAAAAATTGACAGAGGTAATGGCATGATTAATTCAAGATGTCCAAGAGAAAGTTGGGTGGGCGGACAAGCTTTCGGAGCACAAGGAGAATGAATGGATCAACTTGTTATAGTGAGGATTCAAAACAAAGAATTTCTATAGCCATCAAAACAAGAACACCCTTAAGTTTGTGGAATATTAATCTCACTATACCAAATCAATTGCGTTGCTGCAGTAATTAGATTCTCGGGATTTCCTTATACTATCTTTATTGGACTCAATCCAATTTGTTCTAGCATAGTTTCATGATTTATATTATTTTAACACTATATTATCATATTTTTTTGAGACATTATTCATAACATGTTTGATTAACAACTGTAAATTGTAATAGAATGGGCCCAATAGTATTGATTTTGCGTGAGGCCTAGATGATGGTCAATTTGATGAGTTGAATTAGTGCATAATGTGGGCCCAAGTATTAATGGGTCACAAAGTCAAGGCCAGTTGACTGAAGTTTTTAGATGGCTGGTTTTGTGATTTTCTATAGATCGAGGAACAATTTTGGGATTTGGCCATTAGGATTAAGGGCAAAATAGTCCATGCAATTCAAATTGGGGATTTAAACAGAAGCAAACTGAGCAATGCCATTAGCAGCTCTTTGTTTCCCTCTTCCTCTACCTCTTTTCCCTAAAAAACCATTCCACCCTATGACCCTTTTTTTATGGTCATCAACAGTCTTATAGTCCTAAGATTATATTTTTTTGAGTCCTGACATGTTGCTTGACCCTTTAATTGAAGTAGATTTCTTGTTTGGCCCCTTGTTTGGTTCTATGACTCTAAGCTTTAAAGTTGATGACTCACTACCTCGACCTCTTCAATGTAGTGCTGAGAGAGAGAGGTTTTCACTTTTGGAGCACAATAAAAACAAGGAGAGGAAGATAGTGAAGTGTGATGTTAAGAGCATTACATAGTAGAAGATGAATGGGGAAGAGAAAAAAAGAGAAAAGAAGAAGATGGGCAGATAGTAATAGACAAGTTTCTAAACTTTTTATTCATACTTTTAAGCTATTACATTTACGATTTATACACAAAAGTTGATATCTACTTCTTTATTGTTCAAATCTATACATATAAAAAATATTCTTATCTTTTTATGCTCAAATCTGAGGGATTTCGCTGCATTTATTCCTAAAAGCCTGAAATCTAGCCCTTCTATGAACAAATGTACAACAACTCAATACCTTGATGTGCTTTGATATATTTTCCTTTTTCAAATGGCTTATTCTAATCCCATGTCATTAATGTATAATTTCAAATCCCCTGTTGTATTTGCGCCCATTCGATTTTTTTTACTACTATTTCTATTTTATTCTATTCACTGCATGACATGCCCTTCCCCTACGAAATCATCCTTGTCCCCAAGGATGGCATTCAGATAACATTGCCAAAGGGATTTGATATTCTCCCAAGTGGCTTCCAAAAGGTCTAAGTGACACCATGAAATGAGAACTTATTAGGTCGTTCCCCTGGCCCTTTTTATCTATCTTTGTCCCAGCATGGCCAAAGGGTTAATTTTTATTTCACCATTGATATCTGTGCTAAGTAATTGCTGATCTGCTAATATGTTGCTATTTATTTGTTTCTTTAATTATCATACATAAAAGAATAGATGAACTTGTGAATGCTTAGGCAAATCAAGCTTGTAGGCCACCTGTCTAGTATTTTTTAAAAAAAAAATAGTAAATGGTCCAAAATACTTAGTTGCAAGGTTTTAGTTAGGTCCAACACTCACTAAGGATTGCCTATAGGGTTGCAACTCTATGTAAACCCTCCTCTTAGTACCTCTTTTATTTGCTTAGCCTTTCATTCTGTCTTGTGCTCCCCTTAACTTGTTCCTTAGTAGGTTGATAACTTCCCCATGATGTTTTATGATCTAATTTGCTTCTTCATTATTTTTGAGAATTGCCAAATCAAATTCATATTGAAGGGACTAAATCCCATGTAGGGCTTGAATTAGGGTGGTTCTCAAGTTGTTGTGGAAATTGATATCGTACCACCACTAAGCTAGAGGTAACTAATTACTCCATTTTCTTAACTTAGACCTTGTCATACACCTCAAGTAACACTCGAGACACTAGTTTACGTGTTCTATTTGCCTGTTGGTTTGGGGATGGTATGATGAGCTTAGCTGTAAATTGATTCCAATTACTTGTATTAAATGCCTCCAAAAGCTACTTGTAGAGACCATATACTTATCACTCGTGATAGTTTTTGGTAAACTATGCAGTTTATAGACATTGTTAATAAAGGCATAGGGTATAAAATGCGTATATTTATTGAGCTCGTCCACTACTACAAGAATAACATTCTTTCCATTTGATTTAAGCAATCCTTCAATAAAGTCCATGGAAACATCTTGTCATACCTTTTTAGGAATGGACAAAGGTTGTAGAAGGATTGAAGGATGAGCTCTATCACTTTTGTTTTTTTGATAGACTTTACAATCAAGTACCATTTCCTTCACTATCCTGAACAATCCCTTCCACTGAAAAATGGAATTAACCCTTTTGTAAGTTCCTAAAATTTTTGAGTATCCTCTAACAGAATCTCCATAAATGCCCTTAACTAGTTTGGCCCTCACATTCGAACTATTCTCCACTATTATTTTTTACTTGTAGCTTAGGTGGTGTAAAGGTTCATGTCTTGTTTGGGCTTCTTTAATGAGGTATTTAGTATTGTTGTCCCATAGACAGTTAGCTTTCACTTCTTCAAGCCACTTTGGCGGTAATAACAATTATTGGATTTAATGTTGCACCATTTTCGCGGGCGTTTGGATAAGGCATCAGCCACTTTGTTCTCCCCACCCTTGCGATATTATATCCTGTAGTCCAACCTTAACAATTTGGTTAAGCACTTTTTCTAGATTGGAGTTGTTATTTTTCTAATTTAAGAGATGTTTCAAACTCCCATGCTCAATCTTGATGATGAACTAACTAATTTTTAAATAGTGCCTCCATTTGCTGATAGGTAAAAGAAGGGCGAAGAATACCTTTTCATATGTAGACAATCCCTGATTCTTTAAGGATAGTGCCTTACTAAGAAATGCTATAGGTCATTGGTTTTGCATCAAAATTGCTCTAATTCCAATGTTTGAAGCATATGTTTCTCGAACAAACAATTGAGTAAAATCTAGTAAAACTAGCATATGTGCCTAGGTCATGACTGCCTTCAATTCTTCAAACACCTTATATGCTTTAGTATTCTATTGAAATGCATTTTTCTTTAACAAGTTGGTCAACGGATTGCTGATTATACCATAATCTATAAGTAGCCTATCAATCCTAAAAAACCTCACAGTGACTTGATGGACTGGAGTGTTGACCATCTTGTCATAACTTTAATTTTACTTAAGTCTATGGCCACTCCTTCCTCCGAAACTATGTGGTCCAAGCATTCCACTTGTCTTTGTCCAAAAGTACATTTCTTCATTTTTACAAATAACTTGTATTGTAGCCAAACCTGTAAAATGGTAATAAGATGCTACAAATGCTTCTACAGGTTTCTACTAAAAATCAAGATATCATTAAGGAAAACTAAAATAAATTTTCTATGGAACTAAGACAAAAAAAATATTGATTATTAATGCATGAAATATAGCTAGAGCATTTGTGAGTTTGAAGGGCATCACCAGAAACTTGAAATGGACATGGTGTGTTCATAAGGCTGTTTTGTGAACATCTTCTGGGCACACCTGAATCTAAAGGAAACTAGACCTTAAATCCAGTTTTGTGAGTAGGTTGCTCTCCTTGGTTCATCTAACTGGTCTTTGAAGGCTAGTGTGGGAAATTTATCCTTAATAGTAATCTCGTTTAGTTTATAGTAGTCAATACACATCTTCATAGTCCCATCATTCTTCTTGACTAGAAGGATAGGGAAAGCAAATGGACCATTGTTGGGCCTAATCGCTCCCTGCTGCAACAACTTTTTAACCTATTTTTTGATTCCTAATTTTTCTTTAAAAGTATACCTATAGAGCCTTAGATTTACTTGTTGATGATCTAGCTTAAAGGGAATGTAGTGATCATGAGCCTTTGCTAGTGGCAATCCAGCAGGTCCTGTAAATGCTTGAGAATATTCTATAGGCACTACCTATATCTCTTTTGGAATAGGCTTGTCCTCTTTATCACTTTGAATTTCTACCGGCTGTTCCACCCATTCGTTTGGTTTGAGCTTGTGTATGCTGTCCACAATCTTGTGACAAGTTAATCTAAATGTGAGATGTATAATTATTCCTTGTAGAACTATGTCCTACCCCCAATGGACAAACTGAAGAGTAAGTAGTTTATAGTCAAATGTGCTAATTGTTTTTAACCAATCAACCCCTAAAACCATATCATAGGTTCCAAGTTTTAACAAGCAAACATCAACTCAAACTTGTAGTCTTGTATTGTACACTTCAACCTCCTACATTCCTAATTACTAGTCATGTGGTTATTATTGGCAACCATAACAACCATTGGGTAAGCCTCAACTTGTTGAATTGAAGTTCCCGTTAAAGCCTTGGGACTAATAAAACTTACAGTGTTGTGTATGTCAACAAGAATCAAAGCTAGTTTTCCCCAAATTCTTACTTTAAGTTTGAGAGTAATTAGGGAAACATCACCTGTGAAGGTATTTAGAGTAATCTCACCTTTAGAATAAACCTCCCTTCGGTAGAACTCCACTTCCTAACCTCTTACATTGTCCACATTATTCTCCATTTCTTCCTTGATTTGGTTAGTTGCTCTATTCTTACAGAGGTGTCCAGGGGTCTATTTGTCTCCACATCTGAAGCACAACCCCTTTTTAAGGTCTAGCGTATTCTTTCAGGGCCATCTTGGGGTCATTTTCTGTGATGCAGGCTTATTAGCACTACGTTCTTCATTGTCGCTTACCTTACTAGCATTTAGTACCTTTTTAAGGCCTTTAGTTGCTTTTCCTTATGTTCAACTAAGAAAAAACCTTCTTGTAGGGTTTAGGGCCTGAACATCAGCACTAAATGGCATATTTTGCTATTTAGTCTATTGATAAAGTTGTGATAAGTGTTGCTCTATCAATAATGGATTAATTTTGAGCGTACTAGCTTGTAAGTACTCGAAGGTTTTAATGTAGTTTGATATACTTTCTCCCAGCCTCAATTTGTTAAAGTTCTAATTACGTGGTCAAGGTCTTGTTTATCACACTTGGCAAGTAAGGCATACTGCATTTCTTCCCAATTAACATGAAATCATCCAACAAGTTGATTATTGAACCACCTTTCCGCCTAATACCAAGCGTTAGTATCATCAAGAATTGTCAACTCAATCCTTAGGCTAAAACTGTGTCTTGGTAGACTCAGTGGTTTGAACTTGACTGTAGATAGCTCTAAATGTGTAAACCGACTGGTGCATATAATCTTTTTGTTGCCCACTTGAGAGGGGGATATAGGTTAGGTAGTATCCCCTTAGACCCTGAAGTTAAAGACCCTTCTTTAGCAGGCACATATGAGGCAGATAACTTACTATCCATCTGTTAGATTACTGCCAACACCTAATCCATTTTTCTCTTAACAGCAATGTGGGAATCTTCCACTCTCTACTAAATTTTCCTTATCAAAGAACTAAATTCTTTTTTTAGCTCCTTCAGTTTAGACTTCATCTAGTTTGCTTACTCCTAGATTTGCTTGTCACTTTTATTTTCATCCATTTGTTGAGATCTCATTTTGGTTGGGTTGTGATTCCAAGAAAATGCTCAGACTCCACATGTAATAGAATGGGCCCAGTAGTATTAATTTTGGATGAGGCCTAAATAACGGTTGATTTGATGTGTTGAATCAGTGAATAATGCTAGCCTAAGTATTAACAGATCATGAAGTCAAAGCCCAATTGACTAAAGTTTCTAGAGGCTTGATTTTGCGATTTTCTGCGAACCAAGGGGCAATTTGGGATTTGGCTTTAAGGTCAAGGGCAAAATAGACCAGGAAGTTCTAAGTGGGGATTTAAATGGAAGCAACTAGGGCAACGCTGTCAACTGCTCTTTGTTTCCCTCTTTCTCAGCTTTTTTTCCCTTAAAAACTGTTTCACCGCTTGACCCATTTCTGATGGTCATTAACAGTCCTTTGGTCCTAAGATTACTCTTTTCTGAATCCTGATCTGGTGCCTAACCTCTTAATCAGAGCAGATTTCTTGTTTGGTCCCTTGTTCGATTCTCCGACACTAAGCCTTAAGTCCAATGACTCATTATCTTAGCCTTTTCATTGTAGTGATGAGAGAGAAAGGTTTCTCTTTCTAAGCACAACAGAAACAAAGAGATGAGGATAGTGAGGCAATGATGTTAAGAAAGTTACAGAATAGAAGAGGAATGGGGGAGAGCAAAAAGAGAAAAAGAAGGAGACAGGCATATATTAAGAGATAAGTTTCTGAACTTTTTATTCATGCTTTTAAAGCTATTTCATTCACTATTTATACACAAAAGTTGATATCTACTTCTTTGTTGTTCAGATCTATACATATCAAAAGGATTCTTATTTTTTTACACCCAAATCTAAGGGATTCCACTGCATTTATTCCTGAAAGCTTGAAATCTAGTCCTACCATGAACAGATCTACAAAGACTCAGCGCCTTGATGTAGTTTAGTATATTTTCCTTTTTTGGATGGCCAATTCTTATCCCTTGTCATTAATGTATAATTTTAAGTCCCTACTATATCCGTGGCCAATCGATTTTCTTTAACTGCTACTTCTATTTTATTCTATTCGCGGCATGACATAAATATCTTTATGTTCATTAAATTTGTGAATGGTGCTCATGAATACAAGTTCAAAACGAGTCATCAAAATCATCCTTAAATTGATTAATGATGGATCAACCATGTAAACATATTGATTGTGACCGTCATTCACTTATATTCTTTGTATCGGTCGCATATTCCATGGTTCACATTAAAAATGGTTCTCTCTCTCTCTCTCTCTCTCTAAAACCATTAATATTGTGCAGTGGTGGTGTAAAATGGAAGAGACCAGTTGGACGAGGCAAGATAACACAAAAAAAACGTTAAGCTTGCGGTGACAAGTACAATGTGGGTGATGTTGGCCGGCACAATAAAGTCGAGAGTGGGGCGTGGCGGTGATCACTGGCTTGGAGTTAGAAGAGTTTTGTACGTAATGATAAGAAAAAGGCTTTGTTATTTGATCCAAAAAATTGAATTGGGGATGAGAAGTATGGAGAAAACTGCCTAAAAACGAAAAGATGAATATAAATAAAGGTATTTTTTTAGTATACTTTAATGATTAAAATGGTTTCTCTAAAGATATGCGCATTCTGAAAGTAATAGAATTTAGGGAGTAAAGTACATATAACATGTGTGTGTGTGTGTATATATATATATATATATATATATAGTTGGAAATGTGTCAAAATTAATTATTTAGAAAGGAGAAGTGTTGTTTAAAATATATTGGGTTGTGGTTTGACGGGTGATTCTTATTTGGAAAAGCAAATATATATATTTTTAAAAAATTAAAGACAATAATTTGAGATATATGTTAGAATGCTAGTTTTTAAAACACACGCATATAGTGGTACGTGTGCATGTTTGTGTATCCATTCTTTACATTAAACAAATAAGAAAACTTGATTGTTTAGTGTATAATTAGTTAAACACCTTAAATTGTTTACATAATATCTGTTCTACTCAATTCCATCGATTTCTTTATTGATTTTATTTAATTTCTAATTTTAATTTACAAATTTTTATATTTATTCTAATCTATTATATAATCTATAGTATGTATTAAAGTTAAAGACATGATTTTAGTTACCCTCTTTTAAAAATTTTTCTTTTTGTTTTATTCGTCAGTTTCTTTTACTATAATTCTAGTTTTCTCTTTCACCCTCTCTCTCACACACACACAGAATGATACACTATATATTAAAAAATATTATTATAATTTTACATTTGTATTTAAATTTAAAGTTTCATGATATAACTTTTTTTTATTTTTATTGACATTAAGTAATAGATATTTAATGTATATGAACATCCATCATTAAATTATTTTTATATTTTTATTACATTAAAGACTACTTTATTATTATTTTTTTACACATTCTAAGAATATTTACAATTGTTGGTATAGCCAATGGATTGTTTGTTTCTCAATTTTTACCCATTTTCATTCCAACAAATTTACTCAATTTAAACATAAAATCTAACAAATTTTTATTTAATTTTCAAATTCAAAGTGTTTTCTCTCTTTTGTATGCACAAATATTCATAATTCAATTGTTGCACTTAATAAAAAAATCATTACATATATATACAAATACACACACACACATTCACATTTATATATTATTTACATTCTAAAAATTAATAATTATCTTTATAAAATATCATATTATTTGAGGATTAGTATATTATATATACACACTCACATAAATCAAACAAATTAAAATTTTAATCCCCTTAGGCCATGTTCACTTAGAATGATTAGGTTGGATAAATTATTTGAGCAAATTTAATCACATGTTATTTATGATATATCAAAACCTTGATTAATGTCAAATTTGTTATAAAATAACTAATATGGATGATAATTAATCTCACATATCCAATGTAATTAAGTAATCCTTCAAAATAATCTCAATGGAATTTGTTTCATTCTTAAAAGTGTACATATCCTTAAAATATTACAACCAAACACATTCATCTACAACAAATATTCCCTCTCATTTCTGTCCCCCACAAATTTTCAAACCAAACGTTGCAGGACAAAATTTCAAACGAAACATCGTCGTAGTGCTTGGTTACCGTTCGGCAACGGTCTAAAATGCCGTGCACAGCTCCTATGAGCCCCACTAAAACAAACCATCAGCATATTCTTTGCTAAACTGTTTTTCTTTTTCTTTTTCTTCCTTTCCTTTTCCCCATATTTTTTTATTTCTTTTAAGAAGTGCCCAATTTCCCAAAGAGACAAGCCCAAAATCAAGCTTTTGTTAAATTTAGTCAATTTAATTTACGTGTCTAATGACGCTAGAACTGTTCAAAATTAAAAATTAAAAATTTCTCGTTCAACTCATTGTAAGTAAAAGCCCAACAAAACGACACCAACTCATCACTAATATAAAACACGAAAAGAAAAGAAATCTAATGAAATCTTCAAACAAAATTTTGAAGTTCAAAATAACATCTGCCTCAAAATGTCTTTCTTCGATTTACGTCGTATCAAAGAAATTATTCCTTTTTTCAAACTTTGAAGGGGAAACAACTGCATATTGCCAAAATCCTTAGATAGTGACTTTATAGTTGCTTACTTCAATCATTAGCATCAGTTATTATATTTTCGAAGAGCACATACAAATTAAGACTTAAGACTATACTTCATGCACGAGAGTGCCTCTTCGAATAAACATGAAATAAAGCAACTAAACCAACCACCACCAATTCCTCCTAATTGTTCAGGCAATGGAGAAGCTCAACCAAATTCTAGTTAATTCAGTTTGCACTCTGCATGAAGCTTGCCACCAGTTACTAATTATTCAGTGTCAGCTACAAAAGTATATTATATTATATTATATGTTACTACAATATGAAACAATCACCGACACAAGCTTACACTATTTGTCGTTCACTTTATACCACAATAACTTCGACAGAGTTGTCCATGCAGTCGTCCATCTACTACAAGATTATTACATCTTCAAACAAGGATAATAGACCACTTCTGGACTGATGTGAAATCTCTACCATGAAGCTACTATTTTGTTGCGCCACAACAGTTCTAGCTTTGACTTCGATGCTTCTTCTCCATGAAGATAGCTGATCAAGTTCATTTTCACCTTTCGAATGCCTCCTCCAATAGAAGATTTGGTGCAAGCGGATGGTCTGGCAGTTCCTTTATATGCCTTGCAGATATAGCTCACAAAGTCTCTGTAGTCCTACAATAACAAAAAGAAAGCCATTACTCAGAAATGCTGAAATTTAGAGGAACCGCATTCTGGTCATGCCTAGATGATAGCCTTCCCCCAGCGTACAACTATGTGGATTAAGCCAAGATTGAACACTAGGCAGCCTTTAAATGAGTTGTGGTGAGTTGTTTGTATGGTTTGAGTGTAGGTATAGATGAACGGGGTTTTGGGTTAGTGTTCATGTAAAAAGCAATGTATTGTGGAGTAACATAGCATCAAGTCAACATTGAGCTGCATCATCCACCTAAAACAATTTAGCACACATCAAATATGTTTGAAATGTATTTCTCTTGTCCAAATATTTGGCATGACTACACATTATTTCCTTTTGTAAATGTGCTTTTCAACTATAAGCAAGATCACTACAATCCAGTGCACTTATTTACATCTGGCATTCTCTGCATCAAAAATAACTTAATGATCTGAAATGCATCTGTAAAATCCTAAATATAGGATTCTATTGTGGCGCACTACAAGCCATATTCATCAGACTGGTCAGAGAATGGCATGAAAAATAGATTGAAATGATTCATGGTTTAGGATGAAGAAGCACTAGAATGAATAATGTCTTCATTTGACTGTAAAATCATTTCCTTATATGATGTTTGGAAGGCAAAGGTAGAGGATACTAACATCATAAAGCGGTTGCCCGTCCACAACCACCCAGGGTACATATCTATGAGGGGGTTGAAGTGCATTTGTTTCAGCCGCATATCCAAATTCAAGCTGCACAGAATTGAACTGTATTAGGTAACTGCAGAAAGTTATAAATTAAAAAAGTAAAATAAAATCTGAAAAATATACCCCACATATGAAAGCTATGAAAAAAAACACAAGAGTCTTCTTTTAAGTTAAGTATCTTAATCACCAATGGAGAAAATTTTGCAACTCTTCAAGCAGACCTCTTCCTTCCAGTTTTCAGGTTTTTTAGCCTAATAGATTATCTATGTTCTTACAGTTTTCTAATGGCCATTCTCCAGTAAATACTGCCAAAATACACAAACGGATAAAAATGCACAATCATCATTAATTAGCATCTCTTCTAATTAACAAATAAGATCGTATTGAATGTCATAAATATAAACCCTAAATAGATTCGTTTAAGAAACTTTACAACACCATGCTTCATGCTAATGGTCTAGTTAGATAATTTTGATAGTCATCCAGAACAAACTGGTGGTTAATTCATTCAATTTCTTAATTGACATTTTTTAATAGTAGGAAAGAAGTAATCAAAATCATGCTTGCATAAGGTTAAGATGAAATAACTTTCACCATTTTCTGTCCTTGTAACTTTTTAAAACATCTAATTTACTTTAAAGGGCCTTCAACATTATTTCTGATTCAAATTTCTTAAGATCAACAGAAGAACAGATTAAAACTTTTTGTAAGCCAGTTTTCTGTTTTTCCCATTTTTCCCATTCATTCCCTTTTGTCAAATGAGCTGATGCAATAATCCATAACCATCTGAGAATGTAGATATATCAACAGCAAGAAGTGTCTTTCAAAAAACAACCAGGTGCCACATGTATCATCATGGAATAACAATTCTATGTAAAGTATATCGCATAGTTGATGAAGCATTTAAGTGAAGAAATGAGCCTGCATAAGATGACTGCCTTCAAATTATGTTAGATATATTTCACTTGGGGATGACAATTAAATATGGTTAGTTACGGAAGAAACAGATGATTGCTGATAGATATTTATATAAATTGGATAGAAAGCTGAACACACAGCAAATAGTTCCCAGTATAACCTAAAAAGATGCAGCTAGAAGTGGAATTGACGATTTAGACTTATTAGCAGAATCAAATCCTTTGATTCATCTTTATGAATGGGAATTATGACTTAAATGGCTAATTCAATATCTCAGGTAAAATCACCAATCACTTCTAAGTTCTTTATCATGGATTAAAAATAATTCCTTTATAATTTAAAATCTTTAGCATTAGGCCATTAACTATTTGTTTATTGTGTAAGTCATTCAAGATTTGGGACCAAAAAGTTTTCTGCTATTAACTCTTTATTGGGACTATCTACTTCATAATAAATGGACTAGCAATGGAAAATTAAACCAAGAGATTCAATATTTGCATAAAATCATATTCATCACTGAGCAAAGGCGATGCATAAGTGTCTAATGCAAATTAAAATAACGAGTCAGTACAACTGACCTCTTTTCCAAGCCCACTGTTATAACAATCAGTCACGGGGGTGGCATCCAAACCTAATTTCTCAAAACATGTTTCCCAATATGTATAATTGTGCTGGTATACAAGTCTTTCCACACAATAGATGAATGGGAAATAATCCTTCTGCATCATGTATCAGACATTAAACAAAGACATCAAAAAACCACTGTTAAATGAATAAAATATATGCTAAGAAATAGGCCCCTCTCAAAACCACATTCTCCTTAACAATATCAAATACCAGTAAGGCTATAGCTCATGACTGAACCAAGGAACATGCCAGTAGGTAATATGCATAACGTGCCAGAAACAATATTTAGACAAGAAAAAGGTATCTTTGCTCCATAACAGGTACAAAGATCATATGGCTACTTTTCCCAGGTTCAAATCAAAAGGTTACTCAAACCTAATTTGTTGATCTGAAATCCAAGAAGTCATACTAACCAAATCAGGCCAGGCATGAATCGCACATGCCTCCACAGTGTTCAGTAAGCATTCATACTGACCATGCTGCAACCACAAAAAAATAAAATAAAAAATAATCAATTGTGGGCATGTTCACTTTTAAAAATTAGGCTTGATAAATTAATTTATCTAGGCTAATCAAATGCTCACTTCACGTGATAAAAGCTCATGATAAAACATAAGCTCGGTATCATTCAACAAAAAGTTAGATAAGATAGTCCAACCCAACAAGTGTGATAAAATAATCCAAAAATATTGGCCAATTTGATATACTCGTTATTAAGTTATCTTATAATCTAATCCATATTAGTGAACAAAAAATTAGATTATCATATAATTAATTTATCCTTCAAAATAATCCCTACAAAGAACAAGTCCTGTGTGTATAACTGAGATAGTCATCCAGGTCAACAGCAAAAACAAGTGATTTTTCTGGAAATTGCTTCTTTCACAAACACCTACTTAGTGAAGTTTACTGAAAGTCTGTTATATGCATGACCTGGCATTTGAACGTATGCTTGCCATAAAGCTAGCATTGCACCAAGGCACACTGTTGAGACTAAGCATAATAATGAGCACATCGCCCAAGATCTTAGCTAAGGATTCGAGAACGAAAATGGCACTGCGAGGGTGAAGGCTTTCCTAATACAAGCCCAATGACATTTTGTTGCAAGAAATGGGTGACATTTATGATATGAAACGATAGCAAGGGAAAAGGCAAGAGAAATTCACTTGGGGATAAGAGAAAACCATTGCAGAGGCAAAAGAAATTAGAATTTATTGTTTTGGGAATCCGGTCACCAGCAATTAATTCCAAGGCCCTGTCGGCTTGTGACATGGCTAATCAATATTTGCAAAAATAAATGCTTTCCTTTAGCTCGATGGCAACGCATAACCATTCTGCATGCAGCGACTCCAACTCCAGTTGGACCAACAACCAGAAGTTCTCTTTTATGCGTCTCCCTTTCACATCATCACCCAGTGGACAGTCTAAATGAATCTAACTCTCCTGAGAGAAAGACCGCTCACTTAGATTGAAACCAATCGACAAAAGGCAGGCCCTGTTTGCTTTCTCCATCGTTAGGTTGATACATAACACGAAAATTAATTTTACAAAAATCAAATGCAGAATTTTAACAAAACCAATTCGGAAATAGGCTAAATCCCCAACAAGGAACCAGTTTATTTCTCGATTAACAAAACACACACATCAACGACGAAAACTATAGGACAAAAATAATCCCCAAAACCATAAAACTGCAACAAAAAACAATAAAAAAAAATAAAAAGAAGAAGGACGAAACGAATGGAGATGAAAATCAATACCTGGCAAATGATGGTACCATTAGGACTGATTTTAGCGTTGCCGTAAGGGACGAGCTTCAGATCGGTGATAGAAATGAGATCAGAATCGAAAAGCTTGTACAAGTAGTTGACAATGAGATTGGAACAGTATGGGCACAGAGTCTCGTAGTATATCTCGAAGCTCACTTTCTCGCCACCGTTAGCAGCAGCAGCAGGATTAGAAGAAAACGAGACGATCGATAGAATCAGGAGCAATCGAAGAGCATCCATGGCTGGTTGACTGACTGCTCAACTGGGATTTTGCAACCACGAAGTCCCCTCGCCCAGTTTCTAACGCGTGGATGTGATTTAGGCCTTGTTTGACTAATCTTTTCGTGAACACACACTTTTCCCCCAACTTTTTGGAGTTTAATATCCAATGACAACAATAATAATTATTTTATGTATTAGTGTACTAAAAAAATTTAGTAGAGAATAATAAATTACAATATTGGGAATTTCATCGTGCTCGTAAATATCTTATTTATAAATATTAGAAATAAGCAATTTTACATGGTTGGGATTTTTTTTATTATTTTTTCAAATAGCTTCTTAAATTCCTTTTGAGTGACGCATAAATAAAGAGCACAGAATAAATTAATTATGCGTTTGGCGTTCCTGGACGGATTTGTGGAAATGTACATTCAGCCATAAGCAAGAAAGGTAAATTGATTTGCAAATGTTTTGATTACCCTCCAAACTCTATGTCTGGAATGCAACTTTCAGCTTCAAACTTCTGTGCTACTGAACATTCAATAATATTTTTATTTAAATTTAAATTTAAATTTAAATTTTTAATTACATATATACTAATTATTTTTTTATTGTTATATTTATTTACAATCAAATCAAACCTACATATATCACATATATACTCATATTTATTTTATTTGTACCTTAAAAAATAATTATTATCTGTATAAATTATTATATCATCCAATTATTATTAAAAATTTTCTTACAAACATACTACTATTGTCAACACAACTTATACCCAACGTTATATCTAATAAAAATCTCTCTCTCAAACAAGCCATTAAAAAAAAACAACACATGAAATAACCTCTAGAAAAATTTAGTAGGACCTCCACAGTTATTGGAGAAATCCACGCTACGTTTGTTTCTATTTTACAAACTATAACTTCACTTAAAAATTTTATCTACAAAATATCTTATCGTATAAATTTTATCTAATTTTAAATTTAAATTTTTTTCTTTTTTTATTTTATAACTAACTAACTAACTAATTTTCAATCATTTTCAAATTTTATAAATTAAATATAATTTTCATCCTCATTCAAATTTTTCAAAATTTTTTCACCATCCTAATTTGGAAACAAACATACCCCAATTTCTAATTTATTTGTTAGCAGCAATCTTTTTACCTCACCATTTTCACTTTGTATTTATGTCATACCTTGATTTTGGCTATGTTTAGTTTCATTTTTTTAATAAAACTTACATCTTAATCATTATATTATTAATTATTTTACCTTGTCTCTTTTATTTTTTGTAGTTTCCAAAACAGTGCACATTAATACTAAGAAACTTATACTTTTGGAGGTTTTTTTAAAAGATACTGATTTTGTTTGTTTTTATTTTTTTATTATAAAAAACACGCACTACAATCATTATATTTTTTAAATTTTATTTATATTTACCTTTTACTTTTATATATTTTTTTAAAAAAACCACACACACACACACATTTATACACACACATTGTGGTATCATTTAGGTACAATTTTACAATTAAACATAATTTTCATTTCAACAAAACTCTATTTATTTTTAAATTTTACGGTGTATTTTTAGATATTTTGTCTTAAAAGTTATATAAAAGTTCAAAAAAAAAAAAGAGATTAAATATATATTTTTAATTTTCAAAATTTAAAAACAAACAAAACTAATGTATTTTAGTTACTTAAGTTATGTTTGTTTTAAAATTTTAGATCCAAAAATAAGTATTTAATTATTACATATTTTAAATTTTACCTCTTATTTTTATAATAAAAATACTTAAAAATATACTAAAATTTCGACATTTAACAAGTAACATGCATATAGTTTTATTTTCCATAATAAACAAAATCAAAAAAGTATAGTGGGCAGTGAGTGGCCTCTCAAAATCACAACCAAAGGGGGCATTTTGATTTCGGTTGCCTTCGCTCCCACCGTTGACCAAACTTTGAACGCCCGCCCCTTTCTCCTGCTTGCGTTCCTTCCGAGCCGTTGTTCCTCTCAAGTGGCTTTGCATTAGCAGGGAGAGAACTCTGAGTTTCTTTACCTTTTTTTTTGAATTTTTGGCAAATTTTGAACGGGAAAGCTTCAAGGGTTCGGCTAACTTTACCAATAGGAGGACCGAAACAGCGGAAAAGGCGGGGCGGGGAGGAGTGGGACCCCTCTTTGCTCTGATCGTGAAGTTTGTCTGCCGGAAACCCCACTGGGATTGTGGGGATTTGTGAGCACGAGATTTCGGTACTCTATACATGTAGGCCATCTCTTTCTTTCTTTCTACATGCGTTGATGTATACGTATGTTTTCTAAGGCATACATCGGATTTTAATGCGCCTAACGTGTTCACTGTTTTTCCTCTGTTGCGGATTCCCGTAGAAAGGTTTCAGCTTTGCATTTTCTTCAGAATGGCTGAATTATTATGAAAGGCTTGAGATTCGACGGTTGTTTGAATTCTGTGATGAGGGATTCATTTTACATTTTCTCCTTTCAGCAGTTCTTTTGGCGGTTTCTTTTATTGGAGAAGTGGGAATGAAGTGCAAGATAATTAATTTAACGTTTGGGTTGATCTCGGTGCTTCTTCTTTCTGGTAAGCTGGCCTTTTCTTACCTTGTTCGTATGAAATATTATTAGGGCCGCGCTCTTGGTTTTTTGTTCGAAACATGGGGATGAGATATTTACTTAACCGAGAATTCTGGGTTGAGCTTGTTTTCTTCAGCCCAAATGAGGTTCTGATTGCTAATGCTTTGTCTTTAAATGTCCCTTTCAGTTACTGTCACAATAAAGATAGCTGTGGCAGATGATGGCTTTCGGCAGTGCAAACATACTGTCAATAACTGGGCATCCTCTTCAGTTGATTCTGAAGTTAAAACTGACAAGCATGCCTTGCGGGACTTGCTCTTTTTCCTTCATGTACCTCGAACTGGAGGAAGAACATATTACTACTGGTAAATTTTATGTGCCATGGCATTAAATGATGCCGTCCTTGCAAAAGAGAGGAAATGAAGTCCTACGATCAGTAAAAATGTAAATGTTCTAACATTTACTTTGCTAAATGAGTTACTGATGTTTTGTTTTATAATTGTTTCCTCTCAGTTTCTTGAAAAAGCTGTACTCAAATTCCCAGGCATGTCCGCGATCTTATGACAAGTTAAGATTTAATCCAAGGTAATTCTTATTGTCCTTACTTTGTTAATAAATGAAAATCTTTGATTTTGTATGGTTTGAGGAAATAATGTTATGGGGCAATCAGCAGAGGAGATAATCTAACGAGTATGTTCTCACATGATGCACACCTTTAAAATGATTAGAGTTTGTTTTATAAATAGCCTTGGTAGTGAGAGTTAGACTAATATGTCAACTTGGGTACCAGCAGTCATGTTTTCCCATATTTGCCAGAACCAGTTAAGCAATAATAGTTATTTATCATAACAAACAGAAAAAATTTGTAGTCTGTTTTGGTACTCTTTCTGGTTTACTGTTTAGTAAATTATTTAGTGTTCACATTAACAGAATTGGGGTCCAATTACGTGCTTGGAATTAATTTTTGATTTTGCTGCATTGGGGTTTGGACTTCTTCAGAACTACTTGAACGCAATCCAGTGGAGAATTCACCAATTGATGAAACTATTGAATTACAGACTTGTTGTAAAATAGGTTACTCTTTTATGCTGAAACTTATAAATATATGTGTGTGTGTGTGTGTGTGTGCATATAACGATGGACTAATTCAATAATCAACTCGAATTTCTTTGTTCTAGTCGGCTGAAGCTGTAGGTTGTAGCCGGATTTGGCCTATTTTTCTCTTTGTATTATTCAATATGTTTGCTTTTGATATTCTTAGAGGCAGCAAACATGTGCTGATATGCTTTTGTGTATAACTTGGTTTAGATAAGGAATCTGCATAATAGAAGATACTATCAAATAGCTTGGCCCGTGCATATTGTAATCTTTTGTTAGACTTATGAAAAATTTATACTGGAGTTTCTATGCATATTGTAGAGATGCCTAAGACTCTAAGATATGGAATTTTGTTTTTGTCACACAGACAATCAAACTGCAGGTTACTAAGTACCCATGATGACTATAGTATCATGTCCAAACTTCCCAAGGAGAAAACTTCTGTGGTGACAATACTTAGAAACCCTATCGACCGTGTTTTTAGCACTTATGAATTTTCTGTGGAGGTGGCAGCTAGATTTTTGATTCATCCTAACTTAACATCAGTTGCAAGAATGGCTCGTATGCGTCGTAATACAACTGGAACAAGCACACTGGAAGTATGGCCATGGAAATATTTGGTTCCATGGATGAGGGAAGATCTATTTGCTCGAGTATGTTCAGCTGCTATTATTGAAAGCCTCTTTGGATTGAATTTTTTGCTTCTTTTTGGTGTATGCTTGATCAAGTAGTTGATTTTTGTGGCTGAAACAAAATGATACTCTGATTTAGTTCATATGTAATAGTCATTACACAAATCTTGCTTTCCCATTTCTTGCATGGTGTCTAGTTATTCCAGTCTTCTTGCAGCTTGCTTTGCCCTCAAGCCACATCTATTATGTTGCTGTGGCTTCTGAATTGAACATTTACTTTTTAATCTTCAAGTGTGGTTTCACTTGCATATATTTCCTCTGGACTCTTGTCATGTAGTTGCTCTTGCAAAATAAGATTCATATTCAATGCTTTACCATTACTATTTCAGTGTACATGATTTACATTTCTTGATTTGTGTATATATCCTAACCAATATGCATTGTAATACAAATTTTCCAAAGATTAATATGTTGATAATATTATACTTTAAAGATGGTTAAGCTATTGGCCCCTGATAGTTGACTTAATATTGTAGTTGTCTCTTCTCTGGATACTTCTCCACTTGATTAGATGACAAAAGTCTTAGGTAAAATTGACAGTTTATATATGGAATGAAAATTTTCGCTATATTAAGTAGTACGTGTGGAGCTTCCAATTTTGAGATGAATTGATTTGCGATGATGAATCAGGAACTTTCCAAAGATTAATATGTTGATAATATGATACTTTACAGTTGGTTAAGCCATTGGCCCCTGATAGTTGACTTAATATTGTAGTTGTCTATACCCTATTTATTTCTCCACTTGATTAGGTAATGCAGGTTTTGGGTAAAATTGACAGTTTATGCACAGAATGAAAATTTTCACTATATTAAGTATTACTTGTGGTGATTGTGATTTTGAGATGGATTGATTTGCAATGATGAATCAGGAACTTGCTCTTCCATAATACATGCATTGGTAATTTTTACTATCTTGCATTTGTGAACATTTACTTGTTCTGTTATATTTTTTGCATGATTTGGTGTTGGAGCAATAACTTTGAATTCTGTACTTGTGGTCCTGGATAGATGGCATTCTTGTTGGGTTTTACTGGTGTAGCTAAAATAAGTTTTGGGAATTAAAACGTCACTTTGCTCTTTGAAACCTGTTGAAAATATTGGTATCACTGTGAATATTTTGTTGGGCTTCAATCATTCTACCTAAAATCTGTCCACATCTTGTGGCAGCGGGATGCTAGAAGACTCAGAGGCCAAACTCATTTGGTGGCTAATAACCCATTTGACATGGAAGACATCTTGATGCCTCTACACGAGTACATTAACTCCCCTATTGCTCAAGACATTGTCCACAATGGGGCCACCTTCCAGGTATTGCTGTCTGCTTTACACTTTTTTGATTTTATATGTTTATTTTGATGATAGACTTTGGAAATTTTGTTATTGATGTTGGTGACACTGCCATGCTCTGCATTATGAAGAAATCAGAAGATAAATAATAATTTACAACTGGTTATTTTCACAATATTCACCACAAGATCTTTATAAAGTTCATTCTGCTGCCAAATTTTATGGGTATGTTTGTTTTCATTTTTGGGTGTGGCTTTTTAGTTTTAGGTACATTTTTCTCAAAAATTGTGTAAAAATAAGGGAAAGATAGAGAGAAAACTTAAAAAGTATAATGATTGTAGTGTGCATTTTTTGGGTCCAAAAATGAAAACTAACATAGCTTGAGTTTTTGTCTCACTTGCTGAAAATCTTTGCTCTCCTTGAAACCAGAGTGAGAGAATGGCATTCTCAGCATAATATTTAAGTGCTTTCTGTGTTTTGAGGCCTTGCCTTTAGGTAATTGAATCTTGGCTTCACAAATCACAAAAATGCATGAGATGTGTATGGTCATGTGGGGTTGTTTTTCCTCGTTCAATAGAGTGTCAGATGAAAATGTTATAAACAATGAATATATAGAATGATGATGTCACCTTAACTCATCTAGAATCAATAAGCATTATCTTGAGGAAGTTCTGGATAATTTCTGCTCACTGTTATTATTATTTTTTTGTGACATACATATTAATAGTTGCATTGAACTTGCATTCTTATGAATCATGAATTAGCTACTCTTAAAAATAAATAGGAAGTGTTTGGTTCACTTTTTGAGGGTTAAAAAGTGTGTTTTGGGTGTGAAAGTTTTATGAATGAAAGTAATAATTATCTATATTTGATTTGATTGTTTTTGTGTGTGTGTGTGTGTGCGCGTGTGTATTATATAATTATACAGTGATTGGGTAATATATTATTATATGGGGGTGATAGTTACATAAATGAGTGTGACTATAGTTATAGGTGCTGATTTGATTTTAAATACAGATAATTATTGGGTAATGATTGGATTTTGAAAATTTGTGTATATACAAAGGACAGAATAAATTATTTTTGAAGTATCGTATGTTTGGATGAATGTTCTATAGGGGGTCAAAATCAGTCTACAATCAAATGTAGCCATAATATTTTGGGAGGGAATGCGTGAGAGTGTTTTAGTTCCTTATTGATTATTGAAGAAACTTTCCATCTTCACCCTTTGTATTTTATATTTGCCCAGCTCAAACTATTATATGTGTTTCTCAGACGTCATTTCTAATTCAAACCTTAACTACATCCTTTTGCCTTTTTTTGACCTGAAATTCAGATTGCAGGTCTCACTAACAACTCTTATTTTGCGGAAGCACATGAAGTGCGTCATTGTGTACTTAAGTATCATATCCTTGGTGAATATGTGCTTAAAGTTGCAAAGGTATGAGAGAAGCTTTCTTTAAGCATGTTCGACATTGATTAGGTTCATTGTCACTTTTAAATGATTTCTCCCATCCATGGACTAATCACGATAGAGAACTTTAATCTTGCAGAAAAGGCTGGAGGAAATGCTTTATGTTGGACTGACTGAGAATCATAGGGAATCAGCTGTAATGTTTGGAAACATTGTTGGTGCACAGGTGATATCTCAGCATATATCTAGCTCCAGTGCAGATGTTTCCCGTAATAATGGTTCAGGTTAGTAGTTGGAAATAATTCATCTGAACTATATCCCAGGTGTCAGTATTGAAACTGATATTCTAAGGGATAATTTGTCTGTGCACGCATGTGATTATTGATTCAGGGCTTTGATAAGCTTCATGTTTTGCCATACTTAATGATTCTAGTAATATTTATTCTTTATTTTCGTTAAGATGACTGCTTCTATCCACTGATTTCTTGTATTATTACTAAAATTTTGTTTTAACCATATTTCTAGGAATATTTATTATCTTGGTATTCCATTGAGATGATTTCTGAGTAGAACTACTAATATTCCTGACATATTTCTACTCTGCTGCAGAACCAAGCACTTTTTCTAATACGAAATCTGATGCTGGTGGTCAAGTAAGAAGTTGATGATTTTTGTCTGAATAAGTTTTGACAGTCAAAATGTAACTGACAGTGTCTTGTCTTCCTAAATTATAGGATAACAACACTTATCAAACGTCAAAGATTGTTTCAACAGAAGAAAATGAAGAAGCGGAACGCAAGAATGTGAGCCCTCGAAATTTGTTTTTCTTTCCAGATTTAAGATTTGGATCTTATGTACTCGTTAACCTTTTAGCTAAAGTGTCTCTGTAATTGTATCAGTTGACTGTTGAGAAACTAATGGAAGCATATGAATCTTGTGTAAAATCCTTAAGAAGCTCCCAATCCAAGAGGCGAGTAAATTCTCTGAAGCAGATATCTCCAGCAAACTTTACAAAGGAGGTATGATAGCTTTAAGTTGATATTTTATGCGCAATGTATTTGCTGGCTGCTTTTTAAGGATAACAATGATTTTAGTCTCATGCCATCATTTGCTAAACTGTTTTCAGGATCGTCGCCGGGTTCCTGAGGAGCTTATTCTGGAGATAATGTCACTCAATAGTCTGGATGTAGAGCTCTATCGTTATGCTCAGCACATCTTCAAAAAGCAAGAGAGACATATGATGCAGAACATGGTTTATGCTGTAAGTCTGTATAATTTTTTACTTAAAAGATGGTAAATATTGGTTTCCTCTTGCTTGAATCTCAATTCCAGATTTAAATTGTATGGAATAATTTTGGATGCTATATATGTCTTCAGATATTTGTGTGGTTGGTATTGGACTAAAGAGTTTCAAAATCCAGTTTATCAGAATATGCCTGATAAATGTTATTAGGAGGAATGCACAAACCGTCTTTGGTTTTTATGTAGGACTAGAAAAAATATTTACGCAATAAGTATTGCCTTTGAGCTGATAGTTCAACTTCATGCTCCCTTAGAATCCAGGGAGTCATCACTGTCTTTTGGCTGTTCAGCCGTCGTAGTTTCCATGCTTATACTAGCATATATTGGCAAGGTCTTACTGTGACATGAAAATTGGAAATTCTTAATTGTAGCTAAGTGTGCCAATACAAATATTGACAAGTGGGTACTTGTGCTTCGGGTTTCAAATTCTATGAGCCAGGTAACCGCTGGTACTGTCGTTCTAAGTTCTAAGTTCCTTTTGGTCAGAGGACAGTATATTTAATCTTTTTTTGCTCGGTTGTGCAATTTTTTATTTTGAAATTTCCTCACGTGTTAACGGGGCATGCAGGTGATTAAAGTGTCTTGATATTACTAGTTCTTTTGATTGCAGGGAAAGCTGGAAAGCTACCTCTCTGCAAGTGCACATCCCACTTTCTACTTCAACCCTCTTTCTTGGAAATTCTTGTCCTTATCCCTCTCCGGTCTCTTGTTGCTTCTCTTCGTTCTTTTCTTTGTAAATGCTAGGAGAAGAAGATCAAAAGTCAAATTGTAGATGTGTTGTTGAGTTGCATCGTAGAAAAGAAGTGCATAATTATAAAGTTAGCCCAGCCTGTCTCATCTTCTGCAATGCTGGGCGGTTTTGGACAGACTTCTTCTGCAAAACACAGCCGGAAACCAAACAGGTCTTTGTAACTTCTGTTTGGGCAAAGGACTGGGGCTGAACTGAAACTCTCTGGCTCTGGCTTGATGCATCATTTCATCCAAATTCACATCATCGGACAAATTATTTCGGCCATAAGTTTGGATTCTCGGTTTGTAAGAGATGGCTGAATTTGCTGTAACAATTCTATCAGGATGTTATTGAAGAAAACGATAATATTATTTTCTTGAAACCTTAACTCTGTCTGAAATCACTAAGTTTCTAAAACTGAAATTTTAATTTTATTTGAAGATTTATTTAGAAGTTTAAATTTTAAGCCCATCTTAAGAAACGCTACTATGGGTCAAGGTTTTTAGTTTTTATTTGTAAAGTGAAAAATCGGCGAAGGATAAGACAACCACGATTTACTCATTTTAGAACTTCGGTGACGTAAAACTTGTGAAATATGTTGCTTGGATGCAATATGCAATCAGATGGGTAGCCCTATGAAAGGAAAACAAGTGTCATAGCAAACCATTTGGGTTGTCTCCATAATTAATGGAGAAGGGCATGTCTCTGCATCATTGTTTGATAAATGCTATATTCATATAAAGACATTGAATGTTTAAAATTATGATAAATATTATAATTTTATTATTTTGATAGATGTTATATTTAGATAAAGATATTGAATGTTTAAAATTATGATAAATATTATAATTTTATTATTTTGTACATGAGATGTAGGTTTTTAACATTCCATTGGAGAAGCCCCCTCTTATATGAACCTATGCTTTCACTCAATATTTATGGCCTAAGATGACACTATGAATAGGATGTAACAAATCAAAAAACCCTTCATTTTAATCTATTATCTATATTATATTATTATTCCAACAAGACTCTTTTATTGATTGATGTACAATCACATAAATATCTCTTATTTTAAATTCTCTTATGTTTTTAAATCGTTTTCTATAAATCTTGTATTTTCTATTTACTGTTTACTTTTATTTGTATTTTTACTATCAAATTTCCTCTTTTCATATTATTTTATCTTTCTTTATTATGTTATTTTTTTATACTTTTAACTTATATTTATATTATATTATATAAAGGTAAGACTACCTTTACAATTACCTTTATTTGAACTCTTTTATAATTTTCTATCATTTCTCTTTCTTCTTTTTTTAACTTATTTTTTATTTGTTTTTTTTTTCTCAAATTCTCTCTTTTAAAATTGTTTTCACTTTTTATTTAGAACATTTTATATTTTAAATAATTTATAGTTATTATTTAAAAGACAATAGCTTTAGAATTTGCATATAAATTTTCACATACAAAAGTGTGCAACTTTTACTAATTAATTATTATTTTAGCATTCTTTTTGTGACAGTAGAGATCTTGTAATCAGTTCATTACTTATGAAGTTCATAATTTCAAGCAATGCGTATACAAATACCAAACACTGATGCAGCATTTGATGGATCATCTTTTAGGTGGTGTTTTTTCTTAAAAATAAAAATAAAATATTCTAAATTCTAGGTCTCACTCGTCAAATTTCAAAATAACCCTTTAATCTAGTGTTTTAACTATTATTGTAATGAAATTTCGGCCAATGTTTTATGCCTTTAATTTATTCACATATATAATTTCATCAAACTCTTGTACTCACATGCAATTTTTTACTAATCCATCTAATTAATATTTAACAAAGTTTTGTTTGGATGCAAATTTTATTAGGAATCAAAGTTGGTGTGAAAATTTAAAAATTGTATAGAATTGAACAAACAAGAAAGAAAAAGAGGAAACTATTTTAATAAAATGTTGAAATGAGGGCCACAATAATAACCAAAAATATATATGGAGTAGGAAGGGAAAATTTATTATCAATTAGTTGTGATATAACCACATTGCTTAATAATCATTAAATTCAAAGCTACAACCAAACAAACAGATTATCGGTCTATTCGACCAGCACCCAGAATAGTATTCCGAGTGTAGTAGATTGTCTGCCCTTTTATTTTTTTTTCCCTTAATTTTTTTTCATTTTTCTTAATGTTTTGTTAATTACAATTAATGTAATTACAATTTTTATTAATTACACCTATTATTTTAATTTTATGATAAGTTTAAATTTCTTCAATTATTTTGTAACTTAACGATTACATAAACACATAAAAAAAATTATAATAAATATGAAATACTACAAGAGTATATTAAAAGTGTATTTTATTTTTGATTTATTTTTCAATTGTTAACAATTGTAGTTAATTAATATCCACACATATAAATAGGAGTCAAACATACGATCTTACTGAGTAAATGATTTTAGTACATTGACCTTACTATTGAAGTAAATTTTTTTAGGTTTTTATATATTAATTAAAACAATACACTTTAATTTATAAAAAATAATAAAAAATAACATACTAATTAAGCAACATTGAATTGAAACTTGTTTCAAAATTAGAATAATAGATAAAATTAATAAAAATAAAAAAATTAAATTAAAATATTCAATTGATTATAATTAACAAAATTATTTAGACAAAAAAAAGGCAGAAATTAAAAAGAAAAAAGAAAAAAAAAAAGAAGAGGAAAAGGCTACACATAGTGTTCTGAGTGCAAGATTGAACGGACCAGATTATTACTCGTCCAAAAGCTAAAAATTTTGAAGGGATTGAATTTTTGATAGGTTTTAATTTGTTTAGTTATATATAATATATTAAAATAACTATACCATGTAATAGTGTATAAGTATATAAATTATTTTTAAAATATAAATAAATATATAGATACGAGTACATGTATATATATAAGCATAGATTTAATAATAAATAAATAAAATGATTAAATTTTAAATATTTATGCATATATGCAAGATAGAATTATTTAAATTTGTAATTTAAATAACAATTTTGATGAAAATATACATTTGAAATGGAGAAATTTTAAATGAATAAAAGCCTTCCAAATTGCAAATAGTGAAAATGTATTTGAGATTAGGAATTCACAAATTTGCCCAAGTCCTATCACAGAACTGACTGAGACCCTTTGCTCATCAATCATGGAGGAGGAAATTTCAACCCAGATGGGCCCCATGAAATCATCGTCTCCCTCACTGCATGGAGGAGAAGCAACACCTCAGTTTCCATGCACCAGCACATCACTCAATCACTGTCTCCCTTGTTTATACTACGCCCTTCTGTCTTTATCATTTTCCATTTTACTCTTTCCAAACTAAGCAAAGATATAAGGGCAATATAGGCATATATTAATTTCCAATCAAAGCATTCAATTTTATATAACCAAACTTCTAACGCTGCAAAATTTTCTCTTTTATATATAAACTAATTATTTTTTAATTATTATACTTATTTAAAGTTAAATTAATACTTACATATATATATATATATATATATAAAATATGAAAAATCTTTTAACTTTAATCTTTGACACAGACTAAGAACCTAAACATCAACCTGCTGAAATTATTTAGAAATCTTTTATTAGAAATTGTTCGGTTTCATTAACAACTGAAATAACCACATAAATCTGCTCATAATAAAATCAGCAATTTTCTTTAAAAACAGAAAAATAGTAAGAACCCACAATGGAAAAGTAGAATGTTCATGAGAATCTTCCAAAAAACAAACACTCTATAGGACACAAACGATATAATATCAAATAAGGAAAATTTAGAAACAAGATGCATTCTCATAAACTTACTTCGTCCATATTTTATAGGCATTTTGGGTTGAAAATTAATAGTCATGTTGTTATATTAGCTTCAGATAATCAGATATTTGCAACATTATATGGTTTCCATTAGAAGCCCAGCAAATGAAAAAGACAGTAGAAAAATATCCAAAAACAAAGAGAATAATAAAAGCTTTATTTAATGATTCAACCACGAGAAAATAGACATACACTCTTTACTTAAATGGACAAAACATTTACAAGGCCAAGAATAAAATTAGCAAAAACACTTAGAGTGGCATTGTTGAGAGTCTCAATAGTTAGTGTTACAAATAGAAGATTGCTAACCAGCAAAATTTGGAGACGAATAAATGAAAAGAAAAATTGCTACCCATCAAAAACCCCTCACACATATAGTACAACAAAAAAATTCAAGAGAAAGTGGACACCATTATTACTTAGAGGTAAAGCAAGATTTAAAGGACAAATCTACACTAAAAAATGCAACATAAAAATTGAAGTCAGTTCGTAATTAGTGTAGCCATCCATACTGCAAACACTAAGGCATGAAGGCAAAGCAAAACTACATGGTCAACACATGTAGTGAAATGTAGCCTATCTACATAAGGCATGTGACCCTTGTGTAATTCATGAAGTATGAGAAACAAAAACTCCATTATAAATGAATTAGGGCACTGATACGAAAGTCAGGTGATGTGAAAACACCAAATTAAAAGTGTATGTGGAAAAGTAGAAAAGTTAAGACGTATTAATGGAAAACCAAAGGAAGAGGATTGGTGGAGGAAATGGGTGATAAAACCCCTTTTCTGTGGAACCCCTCGATTAGGGCTTTGCGATATCTAGAAGAGCAAAAAGCGTCAATAGAGATGGTAGTACAATTGTTAGTCTAGCAATTGAATGAGATGGTAGAAGCAATTGTAGGTGTGGCTCTACGCAAGCAAAAAGAAGAAATGGATTCAAAAGGAGTGGTGGAAAGTCAATCTCATAAGTTGGAATCAACGAGTAGTGATAGGAAGGCACTAAGGGGAAAAGGAAAGAATGTAATTACAGAAGACATGTAAAGGAAGATAGCTGATTTCTACCAACAATTAGAAGAAATAAAGAAACAAACTAAAAGAAGCCCACCCAAAGACATCATACTTTTTGCAAAGGAAGTGCTAGCTGACCTTTACCTAAAAATTTTCAACAAGTAAATCTTTCAAAATATAACGTGGCTTCATACCCCGTGAAGCATCTGGTTATGTTCAAAGACCAAGTGCTATTGCATCATTATATTGAGGGAACAAAGTATAGAGTATTCTTTATTACATTAGATGAGTCAACATAGAAATGGTTTAATCAATTATAAGTAGGAGTTATTAGAAATTTTGATGATTTCTCTTTACTTTTTCTACATTCGTATTGGTGCTAGTGACATTATCATTTTAAATAGTAATGAATCCCTAGGAATAAGGCCAAGAGATTCTCTAGGGTAGCAACAGAAGCACTATCAACCATTCATGAAGTATTAACAAGTGCTTTCGCACAAGGATTGAAAGAGGGGACTTGATTTTAAAGAAAGTAGAAGAACTATGCCTTGTGGGAAAGTTAAATCCTAAATGGAAAACTCCACATAAAGTGAAGCCATATAAGGAGGAGTTACCAATTCGTAGATATGGATAGAAAACTATTTCGTTAGCCTTGGAATGCAAAGAATTTCAAGAAAGTTTACAATCTTTTTTGAAACAAAACTAAGAGTTAAGATCCTTTAAGATGAAACTATATCCATCGAGTTAAATGAAACTTCACTTGAGACAAAACTAAAACTACCGAACTAAATTAAATTCCATTTAGGATGAAACTAAACCACCTAGTTAAATTAAACTCTATTTAAGATGAAGCTAGGTCCACCAAGCTATACTAAGCTCCACTTAAAATGAAACTAAGCCTATAGAACTAAACTAAACTCCTTCAAGACAAAACTAAGTCACCAAACTCTTTTCTACCAAACTAAATTGAGCAAATTTGACAAAAAAATAGTCTACTAAGTTCAATTGCACTCTACACACACACCCATGCACAGAGAGAGAGAGAGAGAGAGAGAGAGAGAGAGAGAGAGAGAGAGAGAGAGAGAAGAGATGAGAGAGAGGAGAGAGGAGAGAGAGAGAGAGTGGTTGTGGGTATGGGGGTTGTGGTTTGGCTAGCTAAGTTAAGAGAAGTGTTCTCCTCTAAAACTTGAGTAAAGCACCAACACGGGTAATGGTGCTGGATTTTACTAGTTTTGGATACAAACTAAAGTTTTTATTTAATTTTTGTTATTACTAGTATAACCATTTGACAACAAAAATAAATAAATGAACACTGAACAAGGTAAATGGACCAGCAAATTGTTTTCTGACAGATAAATTCAATTTCCCACTTCAATACGAAGAATGTGACAATGCCCTATATAGATTGCTTGCATGTGAAAATAATGTTTTTAAAATCAGATCAATTATCAAATTAAAAAACTAACTGATCATTTGTTCCACTAGTTTAATTATTTTCAAATTATATATAATATTATATACACACAGATAATAATATTAAATCAATTTTATAAAATAAATTTAAGTTCATTTATTAATACGTCGAATGATAAACTTTAAATGTAATATTAAAAATTTAATAATTCAATATAAATAAAAATTACTAAAATATACAAGAAATTAAATTAAATTCAAAGCAAAATATAATTATTGAAAAATTAGTATTTTAAAATAAAAATAACACAATTAATATGAAAAACTTTAATTTCGAGATGCAACATTTATTTTTTAAAACTAAATAAAATAATTAAATAAATAAAAGTCAAAATAAAAAATAGGCAGTAAAACTTTTGTACACTAATAAATTATTTAGGAGTAAAAATATTCATAAAAAAACTTAAAAAGTATTTTATTTATTTATTTATTTAAATATGATTTTTCTTAAATTTTTATCAATAAAACACTAAAAGCTCAGTCTAGATGATGTATACAGTGCATTATGCACTGATTGCATGTGTTGTGGCATGTCTGTGGATGCATATTATTTTACTAAAGTACTGTATCATGTCATATGACTTGAACCCTTAGGACGTGTTAATTTTTTAGGATTAAGTTGAATTAATAATTGCATACAGGTTAATACCATATTCATTTTAATGGATGAAAATACTTAATTAATTAAAAACCCATTATAGAATAATTAAAATATATGAGAAATAATTTTATCCGACACATATGATAAAATAATCTATCAAAACATCTTTTAGGACTCTTCTCATATCTAATAAAGTAGGCATGTTCACTTTAGATGATTAAGTTGAATATATTATTTTATTAAATCTAATCGTGTGCTCATTATGATTAATCAAACCCATTGGTAAAAGACAAGTTTGGTATAAAATAATTAAAGTAATAGATAATATCCCACATATCAAATGTGATAATTAATCAATCAAAATAATTTCAATATACCTTAATCTCATCCTTAAAAATGAACATGGTCTTATGCCTAATATATAAATATCCAATACAGCATTTTCAAGATCTTAATACAAAATCAGGCCATATTCAACTTATAGAAGCCCTGCTTGGTCACTGGCTCGGCTTAGGGCTCAGCCACACGTCGTTTTAGCTGGCCAAGCAAAAATGGAAGTCACTTTGGGCATATTTTGCCAAACATAGGGAAACTCAAGATGTAGCCATCATCTATTTATTATTTAATTATCAAAAATAACAAATTCCTATTAAAATAAACTAAATCTATATTAATGCAATTAAAACAAGAGTTTATTAACAAGTAAATAATTCAATTTCAAGAATATTAACTAATAGTTGAAGGATATAGATCGATTCCAATTTCTAAGATCATACGCATAATCATAATATTAACTATTAATAATTACACACTTCATGTATATATTTATGGATTAATTATAAAGTTATTATATTTGAAATAATAAGAATAAAAAATTGAAATTGAAATTATAAAAAATATTTAAAATAAAATAATCAATAAATATTTAAAGAATTTGAAAAAGAGAAATTTTGAGAGAGAATACAAACTAAAATAATAAGTTAAAAGAAAAAGAAGAAAAATAAAAAATAAATATAATGATGTAATTTCATATTGTGCAATTGAAAATCCTTCTTTACTTAATAATTAAATATACATTAGTATTAGCAACTCATCCGCACTTGATACATGTGCATATAAAATTTAAAATATGATTTATCACTATATATATATATATATATAATGACATTTTTTATAGAAATATTTTGAATTATATACATGCATATTTTATTTTATAATTTATCATCTAATAAAATAGGCAACAAGAAATTAATAGAATAAAATTTAATCGAAAAGATAAAAAGGATAAAAATATAAGAAAAGGGAGAAAAATGTAAAAACAAAAAAATATAAATAAAAGAAAGGTATTTTTATTCTTAGTACTTTAAGTAGCAAATTGTAGTTACTGTATGGAGTTTAATAGTCTATAATAAATAATATAGATAGATAATGACTATTAGGATGTTTTAATAAATTTAGTAAAATAATAGCTATTCTAATGGTTTCATGATAATATAATATAGAATTTTTTTAAACCTTTCTTTAATTGGCCTACCTACTTCAGCCATATGAAAGGAAACTTTCATGTCCGACTTGGAATGGACGAGAGATCCAATAAGATAATTTGTTTCACAATGTGCACTTATATGGTATAGTGACTTTACTGTTATGCACCATCTATTTTAATATCAAAGCTCAATTTCTTACTAATTATAATTGAAATATTAAAACAAAAAAAGTTTCAAAATTAATTTCGCCATATTACATTATGCAAGAAAGAAATTATTAATTTATTAATAAAAATTAATTTATTTAATATTAAACTATAGAAATATTTCAAGTATATAAATAAAGAAATATCGAACAACTGAAAGAGAATATTTAGGAGAAAATACAAATAAGCGTAAATTAGAATAAAATAAAAATAAAAGAATGTAACTACGAATAATTATATAATTTTATATTATATAACTTATTTCCTTAAAAATATAGTATAAATTAGAATAATATAAATATATATATATATGTATATATTAATTAAACTAATGCGGGAATTGGACAAAAAATTTATACACCACGCCCCACCTGTCCCATTTTCACCCCCCCCCCCCCCCCCGGAGTGAGTACCCTCTCTCATATAACTGGCTCACTCCCACTATATTTTGTTTTCATTTTTTTTCATATGTGTGTTTATATATATGTATATTTAAAAATTATATAAAAGTAAAAACGAGATAAAATTAAAATTTTAAAAAAGCATAATGCTAATTGTATGTGTTTTTAGGTAGAATAATAAAAAAGCACAGCTCTCATTTTAATTTAAATGTGGCACAATGGGTCGAAGTTTAAGACTTGTGAAGTTTGAGTGCTTAAATTAATTTACTTTTTGTGGTATAATAAATGTGAATAATCAACAAGACGACAGCAATTTATTATCAATAAACAGACAAAAAACTAATAATACCTACATTAGTTGTGTATGAATCTAAAATCTCATTTCTGGGGTCCCAATGGTGCTTTTTCACGGTATTCCATCAGTATTTAGTAGTTTGTCAAAATTGATTAGAACGTGTGCATGCATGTAAATCTAATTTGTGAAATAATAAGTGTTCCATAAGTAAATTTATCAATAAAATCTAAATAATTAGGGTAAAAGATAGAGTTACAATTGATTAAACATCAATTTAGAATTATGTTGAAACATTTTAATTAGAGCTAGTAAAATTGGCGTATACAACGTGTGTGTAAAATTATAAAATGTTTGTATTATAAAAACAGATTTAATATTATTTAAAATATAAAAAATATTTAAAATAAGAATATAAATTATGATGAAAAGAAATTGAAAGTGAAAAGTTTAAAAAGAAAGTACAAATAAAAATAAATTAAAAGAAAAAATCATAAAGGATAGAGAAGAAAAAAGAATTAAAAAATAAAAGTAAATATGTAATTTTATTTTATGTAACTAAAATGGAGTCAAATACTTAATATAAATTTGATGCTTCACACTAGAATGTGATACACATTGTTTTATACAAATAACTATTTTATTTTCGAAAAACAAAGCATCATGCACTAAAATGAGCTTTTTAGAACTACTCGATTCAAACTTCCATTTAACGTTATTTGTCTTCATTACTTAAATAAAAACATAATCATAAGTCCGTAAAAACAAATATTAGAAAAAAAAAGAAAAGAAAACTTGAAAACAATTTTTCCACCATTTTTTTGGATGCATGGAAAATAAGTTTGTTTTGGTTTTTTGGTGTATGTTTTAGATATATTTTTCTTGAAAATTGTGTAAAAATAATAATAAAAAAAAGAAATAAATTTTCAAAAGTGTGAAGTAAAACAAACATAGCCTTGGGATTTTGAGTTTAATAAAGCAAGCATATTATTATTACTATTATCTATATTGAGCAAATTCAAAGAAAGTTTTTCCTATACGTTCATCACAAGAAATTTCTAGATTCCAATAGATTCATTGCCAATTAGGTGCCAAAAAGCATAAGTCGAAAAACACAGTATATGACCCAACTACACTTTCGTAAGTCTAAATCTCCTTATTCATTACAGTTACTCCTATGATACCCTTAAATAGGTTGTTCTTAAACGAGTTATGAAGGACATAACGTACATTGCATGTCCCCGCATTAGATCAATAACAATGCTAGAAGAATGGAAGACTAAAACTGCTGATTTATACAAAGCCATTGAGCTAAAACTTTTTTGCTGCAAAAAATATATTTATAAAAGTAATTTCTTCCTCAATTTTATTCTTTTATTGTGAATTAGAAGATAAAGGTTGATTAGTAAAATTGGTAAATAAATATTTTTGATAGACTTTTCCATTATTCAATGTTTCAATCATTTCTTCAAAATCTCGTAACTTCTTTGATAACTCCTTTTTCAAATTCAATTTCTTCAAATAACTTTTTAATGCAACTTCTTTGTTTCGTTTATTTTTTCTTGAATCAATTTTCTTTTATTATTACATTTATTAAGTGCATTATCTCTCTCTCTCTCTCTCTCTCTCTCTCTCTCTCTCTCTCTGTGTACGTTTTCGCCATTCACATTTACTAATAAATAAAGTTAATTAGGTAAAAAGAAAATTTTATCTAAAATAGCAGGGAACTAAAAGAATTTCAAATTATATAAACTACTTATATAATTATAGATAAAATAAGTAAAATTAAAGAAAATTATAAAATCTAAAATTATGAATTAATTATATTTAATACAAAGAGAATGAATAACAACAAAAATAGTGTCAAGATAATGTGACAAAATTTTAAATACACAGACACACACAATATATATATATATATAAATATATATATATATATATATATAGATAGATACACACACACACACATATATATATAATCACACATATAACAATTACCAATCTCATGAAAAAATGATATGTCATAAAACTTTTAAAACCAATAAATTTATGAATATCAACTTTAGAAAATATGTTATACTTCTTAGAACATTATTATTTTCAAAATAAAATTTATTATTCATATAAAATACAATAAATATAACATAAGAACAACTAAGATACGAAATTTTATATACAAGATCTACAATTCAAATAAAAAATTATTAATAGATCAATGAGAATACAATGTTATCAAAATATAGTAAAATAAATATAAATCTGCAATATGAGGAATTACATACAAACTTATAATACATAACATAAAGAAAAATAAACTCGTGTGCTAAAAAATTATAAAAATTACAAATAAATAAACAAAAAAAAATACCTTCTTTGAGAATTACACTAATTTTTTAGAAAATAGAAAATTAATTTTAAATAGTAGGGAAAAAAACTTTGCAAATAAAATGATACAAATGTTGCTAAAACAAAATTGCTTAGAAAACGAGAATAAATGCATTTATACCAATTATTTTTAATACAAATATCATGAATTATAATAAATAACACGTATAATACTAGAATTTGATTATGAAGTTAGTAAATATTTAATAAAATTATTAACATATATATTTTATTGCGTTGACCAAATATTATATTACAAAATCTAATGTTTATACACGATAAGACAATGAAATTAAAGTTGAAAAAAAAAAAGAAAATATTGACATAAATAATTATGTTTAAAAACTATACAAACTATATACATTTATAAATTATATAGTTATGTAACTTCATAGTTTAATCTAAAATTGTTTTAATATTAAGGACATTTTTAAATAAAATACTGTCATCAAATTGAATCCAATCTTCTAATTCTTGTGGAAAGGAAAAAAGAAATTTACTCTCTTCCCTTTTGAAAAGGGAGGATTAGAGAAATCCTATTGATTGCAGTTTAATCCTAAAGTTAGAATTTAATATTTTGATTTTTTTAGCTTTGATTTAACTTATTAATCTATTTTAAAAAATCAGACATTACTGTTATTTGTCCAAAAATACATATACAACCAAACATTCAAAAATTGAATACACTAAAAAAAATATTGGGCATAATTCAGAAAAGCAGTACCAGTCTAATTGAAATCATTTAGAACATCTTATGATACCATACAAACTATCAAACATGGCATAAAGTATTCCTAGAAATTCATACACCCATCCAAACACCCTCTAGATATATATATATATATATATATATATATGTATGTATATATATATATGTATGTATGTATGCATGCATGTGTAAATAAAAACACGCAGAAGTAGGTAGGCATGAGTTAATGAGTAATGATTAGCCCAACTGTCAAGCGCCACCATTTGGAGCGTATGGTAAATAACAAGAATAATAACAATAATTTTAGCACATTCAATGTGTGCGCCTAAATTTATTCAAAATAAAATTAAGAAATATTTAGCTTAATTTATTTGTAAAATATATTAATTTATTCAAATATTTATTTTATACACATGCAAAAAATACTATAATTAAAAAATATACAGAAAAATAAAATATAACCAACCAAGATAAATTAGTCACAATTAAGTTGAATAAATATATATATATATATATATATGCAAAATTATTTCAAACAACAAAGCAACCACAAACTCTTGATAATATGGTGTTAGTTAAATTGAAGAAGAGTATATATAAAACATACTCAGTGCAACCAAAATAATTCAAATCTTTTAATAATATAGTATAAATAGATAATAATAATAATCAACAAGCACCGGAAGATACCAAACTAGTTACAGCATAACGGCTTCATGTAACAGTCAAGTGTTTATGTCAACACAATAAGATAACACAATGATTTCATGGTTTATATCATCGTCTCCTAATGTCCACTAAAAAGTACCTAATTCATTCTTTCAAGTATGAAAGCTTCGTCTATATTATAAATATAAATACATCTCTCATCCAAATGCATCCCGGCATAGGACCTGCAGGCATCAAAATAACAGAAAAAATGCACCTGAAGTTCCGTCCACTAAAGAAATTGGAAAGTGTAGCTCAAGTAACTCGGATAATCCTCACTTGAATCAGAAATAAATTAAACAAGTAAATTAGGCACTCACCAACATACAAAGTTCAATTTATCTTAAGAATTTTGGCAGGCAATGCAAGCACTATTACTCAAAGTACATAGCTTTAGATAACTGGATGATTGTTACAAAGAAAATTTGAATGAAGCACCTCGTTGCTAAGAAGAATTTGTATTTTCTAGGCTAGTCAAGCTGACATGGCAAATAATATTAAAATAGACAGATATAGAAACTAATGAATCCTACATGGAATTTGTTGTGGGCTAGGTTGGCTTGAATTTGTAACAAACCGAGAAAAAAGGCAGTGATAATTAAGTGAAACCCAATACTTAGTTGGACTAATCATGAAAATAAGCTTCTCATGATCAACTCCAATTGCAAGGAGTGAGATCGCTGCCGTGCACATGCATGTGCAAGGCAGAAGGCGAACAAACCGACGTTAAATTTGTATGAAATTGTAAAAAGATGTTACAATGAGCAAAACATATGCTTGATTATGGACAAAAAACGCTATTGGGTCAAAAAGAATATACCGTAATACAGAGTCTTTTGTTTAGGTTGCTTAATGTTGAAAGATAGATGGAAGTAGGCAGTATTTCCAGGAGGATAGTAGTTGCGCTCTATAAATGCTCCATCAGATGGTACTACATAACCAATGGAGTTGATGATTACTGGAAACTGACATTGTGTTTGAAGGGTATGCGATTAAGGATAGACTGTTCGAATTAAGTAATTCAAGTTTCCAAGATGCCTTGTATGACTTGTGCTTATTGACTAGATGCTAGCTAATTTCTTATTTTAATGAATTTAATGGTTACTGACAGTTGACATTGTGTTGATTGCATTTACTTTAAACTTTGCAAGGGGACCCACTAACAGATTTTTCTCAATTCAATCCAATCATTAGAATTGCATTAACAGATACCACACATTATCAACACATTGCCTTCCGTAGTAGCACATCACAACTCTGATTGGAGCCATGCACATTCCAGAAATTAGAACCACACTCTATTATGCAAAGTTAATGATTTCGTATATTAAAGATGTTCAACAAGCTCAAGGAGTCAACTGCTGAATTCAGTAGAACTCGTGACACACACACAAATGCCAAAACATAACACTAGAGGCCATCAATGTGGAAGTATGTAGCTTCTTTCTAACAAATCAACCCACTCAATTTTCATGGGAAAATCAAACATATGCCTCACCTCTTCTATTTGCTAAATTATTCCCTGTGCTTCAAACTTATTTTTCTAATTAATTTTAGCCCAAGGATACATTAGGCATTCATAACTAGGTTCTAGTAATTTAGAATAGGCTATCATTTGGCTACTATGATTAATTAGTTTTAAGCCTAAATAAAGAAGAATTTCTGAATCCTAGTATTTCCTAGCTATTTTCCATATAGGATTAGATTTAGTTTAGTCCACGTGATAATATCTTCCTCCATTCCAAGCAATCAATAAAAGAGTAGAATTCTTGCAGGGTTTTGAAATTTTTAAAGGTGTGATTACACTACTACAATGGAGCAGCCTTGGAGTTCTCCAGAGGTTAATTCATGGCATTAAGGAGATTCCAAAGCTGCATCTTATCCAAAATCTCATTTTCTTTTTACTTTACTCCCCCCCCCCCCCCCCCCCACAATTTTTTGCAGCCCTGGACCAACAATCTTTAAATTCTAATCAAAACGGTTATCCTGCATCACCTATCACAAGCCTTCGAGTTGTTCACCAGAAAAGCATTGAAAATCATGTGGCAATTCATGTAGCACTCCTTGTTCATAATTTAGGCAACTAACAAAAAAGGCAGGTACAGGGATTGTGCGCTTAAAAATAGGCTTAAGTACAGATCCACTTCAACTGATGATGATAGGTCAAGAACTACTTGGGCAATTTCCCAAATAGACACCAAAGAATTTAATTTGAGATGTAGATTTTAATCATGTTTTCTTTAACAAATACAGCACCACTTTAAGCAGTTTCTTTTAGATGCAGGCCCCGATCAAATGCCATCAATTGTATTGGCATGCAGGACTGATTTCAATAATTCCGTCCTAATGCATTGTCAGCGATCAATATCTACGAAAACACAAAACCAACATAAAGTCTTCATAGATTAGCGTGACAGACCACCTGAAAGCTCCCACAGTTAAATCATAATACCAGATTCCCCCTTCCAAATTTCTAAAACATATACACAACCAATTTTCTCCCCAAGTAGAGTGATAACACAATTAGGAAAATATTGGTGGATCAAAGTAACAAACAACACCAAACCTCAAAGTACCGAAATAGAAACATAAAAAAAAAAAGAAAAAAGAAAAAAAAGGCAAAAAGAACCCCATGATTAACGCACAACAAAAGCCCCCAAAAGATAAGATCAAAATCCCCATAGAAACAACAACATTAACAGTCACACCACAAACGCACAGAGAAAGACAAACATCGGTGTAAAAGCGCGTCAGAAAATTACTTTGGCGAAGAAGGTAAAAGGTTTTGACAGCGAACTAGTTGTAGTAGAGCTCGAGGCCCATCCCGTCATGGATCTCATAGTCCTTGAGGGTTATGTGATCCTTGTAGATGGTGTACCATTTCTGGATCCTGATCTTGTCGGCCCGAGTACCAGTCTGAGCCGCCACAAGCTTCTTGAGGTCTCCAATGGTGTCGTCGTCGTTGCACTTCACTCGTACCTTCTTCCCCAGCCGATCGTTGAGCACCACCTCGATCATTTTCCTTCTCCTGACCTTCCAAAGCAACACCGCCTAACCCCTAGAAAGGATTTCTCCCCCTTTTCTTTGGATTTATAATAATTAATTAATAATTATAACAATTTTGGTGCCGCGTAAAGAAATTCCAATCCCACGCGGAGTCCGACTGAATGGGAAATCGGGAATCTGATTCAGTCCCTGCGCCAGAAGAAACTCACGCGTGTTTTGATTTTATTAAAACACGTTTTTAGCACACGTATCCCAAACCACGTCTTTTACCCTTATCAAATAAATATCGTTGAGTTTTTTTTTTTATTATGTTATATGCGTGGGGATGAAAATGGCGAACAATTTAAATTGTCTATCTTGATGCCTTAGTACCATACATCACCTAAAAAAAATTTGTACCACTAAAAAATGTACTTACTATCCATATGGCATTCTATTCACCCTTTGGGTAATTTGTAGCTAAATTTTTATGTTTGCTTTTCTTTTGTTGAGTTGCAGTCTATTTAGAGAAATTTGAATTGTAGTCCATTGAGAAGTCCAATTAAAGTCTTCCTATCAACATATCTAGGTGTTAAGTAAATGTACGCAGTCAACAATAAATCCATGAATATTCCTAAATTTGGTGAAGTGGTTGGTGGGAGCTGGTGAAAAACTAATTCTAACTGTTAAATTGGTTTGATCTTCACAATGAAATCTTGAAGTTGAATAAATAGAATGAAATGTCATTGTCCAAATCAAGCCTTTAGAGGAAAACTAAAGCTTATGAAGAGTGAGAATCCTCTAAGAAATGTGTTGGAGAAAGTAGGAGAGAATGGTTAGCCTCTAAAAGTGTCTTAGGAGAGAGTTTGCATCTTAATCATCTACGAGAATGTCATGATCCTTATGAGAAGGTGAGAATTCTTTTTACAATTTGTATTATCTTTGTTATATAAATATTTGTTTTACTGAAATTTTAGACAATGCAATTCTTATGTTTGTTTCATTTTTTCATCAATACTAAATATTGGCGGTTACCAAAATTTTCCAAAAACTAGTATGTGAACCAACCTTATTACATTAATGTAAGTCTAGATGGAAAAGTCTATTGGAACTTTGATTAAATTGACCCCTACCAATTATGTTGTCTAGAAACTCTACATAAAAAACCACCCAATCATCTGAGATTTATAGGATCTTGTGTTAGATGATCAAGTAAAACTTACAAGAAAATATGAAACTAAGTGGGAGATAATGCATAGAACAATTAGTCAAATCTTTTGTGGATTAACCAAAATGTATCAACCATGCATTCAAGGAAGTTCCTGATAATGTCTTAGAGAAAAGTTAAACTCTATATACAAAAAAAATGACCTAAATAAAGCCTCCCTCAACATAAAAATTACACATTTGCATTCTAAAGAAGACTCAAGTATGTTAGAACGCTTAAATGAGTTTTAAGGGTTGATTAATGATTACACTATCTTGAAATTTAGTTTAGATCATGAGGTTAAAAAATTATTGTTATTGTTATTAACTCATAATTAGTAGACTTTGTCTATCAAGAGAACAAATTCAACACCAAGTGGAATTATGACCTTAGATATCATTAAGAAAGCTTTCTTGAATGAGGAAACTAGAATGAAAGAGTTGAGGTAATGTATTAACTCACAAGCAAAGTCACCAACCCCAGTTACAAAGAGTAGAAAGTTGAGGGGGAGAATTCATAGTCAAGGATTTAATTTTCAAAAGGTAAGTCAATAAGTTGAAGAGATTTAGAATGTTTCTTCCTAAAGAGAGTTGGACAAGGAAAAGAAAGATCAAAAGAGACAAGATGGCAAGGAAGATAATTTGACAATAATGGCAGCTAAAGATGATGTTATTATTGCAAAAGATGAGTTTTCAGTTAATTTGACAAGACAAGATTGCAACTAAGAGGTAGATTCTAGGTGCATTGCCACGTGACTCCACACAAAGAACTATATTCATCATACAAACTAATCTACAATGGCTGAATATAGTGAAAGACAATGCGAACTATAAAGTTTGTGGTGTAGGAGATGCTTTAAAGGTGAATCTTTTCTTCCGTGATGAACTGTTGGCACAAATCCCACATTTTGTCTTGGAAAAAATAGCTGAAAGAAAATATTTTAATTGAAAAATTCTCAATAATTGTCTTATAAAAAAATGTCGATATTGCCTTTGGTTATCATTTGAAACAAAAACTATCATGCATGTATTGGATCTAAGGATGAATATCATGTCTATTGGCATGCATGATGATGAAGGATACTCCAAGCATTTTTTAAAATGTGCATAGATGCTTGTCGAAAGGAATTTGGTGGTAGTTAAAGGAAATAAAATAAATACATTTCACACCATAAAAACCAAGATGTTCAAGAACAAGTAGGAAATATGAGCACCACCAAGGTTAGAAAGGAGCAAATGAGGTTTAGTTCAGTTAGGTATATAATACTCATTGAAGAAGGAAAAAAGTATCCTAGTAAAAATTGAACATTCCCCCCAAATGAGTTGAAGGGTTAGAATTGTTGAGTTGCATCACATTAATGCAACCCACTTGAAAATCTGATTTGAAGTCTATCTATCTATATGTTTAATTACATTCACTATGAAGTGAGGTGAATGGACTTATTTTCTTCAGTAAATATAGATGAATGTACTTAATTAACAAATAAATTTATTTTTTTAGGGTTAGTGAAGGAGTTGGTGAATAACCAATCCCAACCGTTAAATTTATTTGATTTTAAACATCCACTTTTGAAGTTGTGTAGCATGAACGGTAGTGAAACTGTTATTGTCCAAAACCAAGACTTCGATAGAAAATAAAACCTTAAAAAGTAGGAATCCTTTGAAAAAAATGTTTGCATAGCAAGGAATGTGAGCTTTTGAAAGTGTATTAAAAAGAGTAGGAACCTTAATCCTACTAAAAAGGTAAGATTTCAAGTTGTATTTTGTATTGTCTTTGCTATTGTTGTATAATTTTTTGTCTTGGTGAAGTTTTGAACATTATAATTGTCGTGTTTGTTTCATCATTCTATCAATACTTAATACTTACAATCCCCAAAATTTTCCAACACTCTTGCCATATGTTTTTGCACACTCTAGACTAAACAATTTACACCTTTTTTCCTCTTAATAATGAGGCATCATTGTTATTTATATAACTCTCCTATAGCTTTAGCAAAAAATATGCTACTAGAAAATACTTACACTAGGACAGCTTAAATGTCATTCCAAAATTCCATTCCAGTTTGGAACAGTTTTTCCATAGATGTAAGATGAAAATCTTATAATACAGAATATCCGTTCCAAATCTGTTCCAAACTTAAGTATGTATAACAACATGTCCCAAATCCATTTCAAAATTGGGACAGTTTTTGAAGCCATCCTAGATCTACAATGGCTTATTAAATGTCGTTCGAAATCTAGAACCGTACCCAAAAGTCATTCCAGATTTGGAATGGTATTTAAGATGTTGTTCCACCATCTAGAACAGCAGGGTAGCCATTCCAAATTCTGGAATGGTTTCACAAAGACATTTCACAAATTAGAAAAGCCTTGTGAAGCCGTTTCAAAATTTAGAATGGCATTTCAAAGCCATTCCAAATTTGGAATGACTTTCGGGCATGGATTTTTGGAATGATTTTTTTTGCCATTCCAGAATTATCTCGATTTCACAGATTTAATTTCGAAATTAAGGCTTACCAAGTTTTTTGTTTATGTTGTATGTGAAGTTGTTGATATTTAATTTACAGTTTTGTTTTAGCTTAGTTTATAATGCAAATGTTGAGAAATATTAGAGTATAGATGTACAACAAAAACCTCCTTGGCCATCGAGACTTAGTTTTGGAATTCACGATTGGTCTTAATGATTTTGTTGAATGGATAAAGCAACAACCAATTACATGGATAATTCTAAGATTAGGTACCCCAATTACCGATGTAATAACAATAGGTTCTCAAAGCCTGAAGAAGTGAGAGTCCATTTGTTCAGAAAAAGATTTTTCAAGAATTATATGACTTGGTGAAAATGAATACTTTGACAACAACTCTCCGCTAAGTTAAACATCCTCTCAAAAGAGTATAATATTGGACAAGGCAATTATCGAAGTATTCTATGAGATCAAAGGATAATATATGATGCCTAGAGGCATGTATGACCTTATGTGTGTGGGAAACAGATGCTAGCAGTTCTAATCAAATGCGCAATGATGATGAAGGTAGAGATGACACTAAGGATGTTGAAGTATGTGATGTTGATTGGTTAACTAGATTTTTTGACATACTATATATGGCAGACCAACCACTGTATACTGGATGTGAAACTTCATCTCAGTTCTCGACCATAGCCATAATGGTGAGTATAAAGGTAAAGCATGATGGTTAAAAAGTTGCTTCAATGATGCATATAGTTTGATTGGAGAAATTCTACCTTGTGACCATTAAATGTCAGTAAACTACAATAGCACGAAATGATTTAGAAGAGATTTAAGGCTTCTAGTACAACAGATAGATTGCTATCCAGCTAGATGCATATCATATTGGAAACTTGACAGTAATCTTTATAGCTATAAATTTTGTGTCATGCTAGGTACAAGCCCAAGTCAAAAAAACAAATGTTCAAGAAAAAAGATACCATATGCTCGTCTACATTACTTTCTTTTAACTCGGTTGTATAGATTGTATGCATCGAACATAACGATAAACCAGATGATATGGCATGCAACTCACATGGTCAAGAAGGGTTCCGTGTATCATCCTTAAGACAGCACAGTATGGAAGAATTTTAGTTACTGCCATCCTAACCTCGTTTCCAAGCTACGCAATGTAAGGCTTATCTTTGTACAAATGGGTTTGTACCACATGGATTGTATAGGAAGATGTACTTTTATTGGCCAGTGGTTGTTACATCATATAATCTTCCACCATGTTTATGTACGAAAACCCACATATGTTTCCATCCCTATTGATTTCTTATCTAGCAAATCCTAAAATACTTGTCAATATTTACCTACAACCTTTAACTGATGAATTACTTATGTTGTGGTATGAAGGAGTTCCAACTTATGATGCATCTAAGCTGAGTACTTTAAATATGAGGATTAATTTGTTGTGGACCATTTATTACCTGCCTACTTACTCTATAATTTTCGACTAGAATTTTGCTAGGCTGATAGCGTGTTTGGTGTATATGGATTATGTTATAACATTCTACCTTCAACATGGTAGGATGGTAAGTTATTTTGATTGTCAGCGTCAATTTCTTCCTCCAGATCATCCTTATAGAAGACACAAGAAAATTTTCATGAAAGGATGTGTAAAATGCCGCACCCTCCTCCAATTAAGTCAAGCAGATGTGTATGGGAGATAGTGCGTGGCCTCCCTTGAGTTATTAATGATCCTGCCTGGACAATAGCTATTTATGGTTCTAAGCATAATGGACAAAGAGAAGCATTCTATGGGACTTGCCCTATTAGAAGAACAATATATTGCAGCATAATTTCGAAGTTATGCATATTGAGAAAAATGTGGTTAACAATGTGTTCAACACAGTTATGGATGCTAAAAGGAGACCAAGAATAATCTGAATGCTCGAAAGGACATCAATAGGATCTGTGATCATCTAGAGATTGCAGTTCCATTGAATAGACATAGGCCTAAACCTAAGGCGGCGCACACCCTTAATTGAGAGCAAAAACGCATGATATGCGAAGGGCTTATGCAAATATGGTTATGCCACAAACCTTAGGCAGTATGTTGATATGAAAGAGTTGAAATTACATGGTATAAAAAGACACGATGCACACCTGTTCATGGAGAGGCTACTGCCCATTGCATTCAAGGAGTTACTATTATAATTTGTATGGAATGCGTTGATAGAGTTAAGTTTGTTCTTCTAACAAATTTGCTTGCTCATTTAGAATGTAAATCAGTCACAAGAGCTGGAGAAGAAGGCTTCAATTCTGATTTGCAATCTTGAGAAAATCTTTACCCTCCATTTTTCGACTTAATAAAACATTTGATTATTCATCTACCATATGAGATGAGGTTTAGTGGACCTATACAATATAGGTGGATATACTCATTTGAGAGGTACGTGTCTTACAACCGGTGCCTGTCCAAGTATTGTTTTTATGTTTCTTTTTATGAAGAAAAAATTATTGTTTTGCTTGGAAGGTTTGAACTCTGAAGAAAAATGTTAGAAATAGAGCACGTGTTGAAGCTTCTATATATTAAGCATATATCGTGAAACAAATTGCCACATTTGCCTCATATGATTTTGAATCTCATGTCCATTTAAGAAGAATGAGGATGGTCCATATTATTTTGAATCTCATGTCCATCGTGAAAGCCTAGACCATTTAGACATTTCACCAAACACCTGCGATGCATAATGTTTGAAATGCTAGACATGGATGTTGTTCTTTTGTGTATATACCAAATTTTCAATCTCTCAACCAACACTCTTCACTCATGACATAGTATCACTTATCACCAAAGACTATTCACAGAACTCTTGTCAAAACAAGAGTGTTCAACAATTGCACATTAAAACAATAAATTAGACTATTCATAAGCCACATTGTTCAACATTTGCATTTATTTAATAACCAACAATGTTTAACAAATGAATCCCAGTTATAACTTGTTGAAATTTTGGAGAAAGACCGTAGCTTGTCTGGTGTGGTGATGTGTCTGGTTAGAGGAATGTTTGAGAGTGCGGTTTGTTTGTGTAATGAATCTCTATTTAAATGATTACACAAATGTCATGCCCATCATTGTGACATTCAAGACAATAACACCCTTTCTTCTTGTTGTTGTGCCCACTCATCTCATAATAACTCCAAAAGGCTGAATGGCTGTCGTCATCTCCATCATCTCAATGTTGGGAAAGACGGCCAACATGATTCCTTTAAAGTTGCCATCGCCTCACTCTTTGTGAACACCATGCATGACGACAACCATGCAAGTGACCATTATTGTTGCTATCGCCACAATCTTGCACAACGACAACTCCTGAACATTCTATAGCTATCATCATGCGTGGCTATCTAAACGGAGAATAACGACGGCCATGCAGGTAGCCATCATTGCTGTCGTTGAGACAAGTTGCAAGATGGCAGCTCTAAAACATTCTGGAGCTATTGTTGTGCTTCATCATCTCGATGTAGGACAACGACAGCCATAGAGCCATTGTCATCATGTTATGAAGACAATTAAGCTTGACAACGACAACCTTGTTTTTAAAAGCTAGATCGACTTGCCTACCGTTGTGAACGACCATGATAGCAACTTCCTAAGAGATTTGAAAGCAATTTGGAGTGGTTTCTCTTAAAGATACCATGCTAAAGTCATACAAAAACTAAATATATATTACACACTTCACCCTAAACCCAAACATTTCGCCCAAACACAAAAAAATTCCACAAACACGGTTCATTCACTGGCGGCCATCGTTCCAAGGCAAGTTTGCCCACCTACATTGCAAATATTGTCTTCTAGTGAGGGGACCCATGAACATTTTCTTAGTGAAAACTCTACTTATCTCATCTCAATCTACAAGGTATTAGTTTAAAAATTTTAAATTGCTTAATTTTCCTTTAATCATTTAAATTATTTTGATTTGATAACATTTTCCTCGTTGCTACTTGTGGAGGTTTTTTTTTTTAACCTAGGAACTTCATGTTTAAGAATCAAGTTAATCTACCTATTTCGTCGTATATGTCGTCCACGTTAAGCATTTGATATATTTATTTGCATTTCTAACTCTGTTGAGACACTTGAGAGGTATATCTACTTTAAGGACATGAATTTTGTAATTTCAATGTTAAGATGATTAATCTAGTCTAAACTAATTCCATTTTATTGAATATTATGTTACTTTACTGTATTTTGTAGATAAATAAACTGAACCAATCTATTTTATTAGACATATGTGTTACTTGTATGAATATAACTAATAGTTTCTTTAAATAGAAGTATTATTTCAATTTTTGAACAATAACTTCATTTTTCTTCATTTTGAGAATGACTCATGGTTCATAATCAAGAGGCTAGGGACAGAGATCTCAATATAGCGGTGGAAGGCTTAATACAAGTCGAGCAAACTTGCCTTTGCCAACACCTCTTCCTAATGACTCCAAAACACAACCCTTTTACCATCACAATCCTTGTCACATAACCCACTCATCAGTACAGGCTCATTTGAAGAACCATTTATCTTTGATCTGCAACAAGAACAAATTGTTGTTAAGACATCCCTAAATGCACAACCAAGAAAATTAAAAATATATTAAGCTTTATTATAGTTGTAACAAGAAATAAATTTTGTAATATATAAAAATTTTCTTAAACACATTGAACATGCCACAACATAGAATATTCAAAACTTAATTAAGATATTATTCTACAATATTTAATGTAGCATAAAAATACAAGTTCATAAAGTCCACAAAAATACAATTGGAAAGTTTATAAGCCCATTTTCGTAAAAAGGAAAAAGGAACTCTAAGAGCTCCCAGTTCAATTTTTAAAATTTCTAATACTTAACTTCATCATATTCAAACACTTTCAGAAGTCATTTTTAAAAACAATCTAGCATCTTGTAAACTCAAAGAATTACAATATACAAAAATTTGTAAGATAATTTAAATAAACTTAACCAATCACTTAGAATTGGCTGAGAGTGATCGGAGGCACTTGGCTAGCGGCTGGTGAATCACTTAATGCAGATACCATACTATAGGGTGAAGAATATATATACAATCTAATTACAATATTTCTCAAATGAAGGTATAACAGTACCTCTGAAGAAACAATAATATTATTACATATAATTCAAAGATACACAATTAAATTGTCTACGTTAACTGTCGTCATCTGAAAACCATAGAAGAGATCAAATCCCTCTCACCAAGTGGTATATATTTGGGCTTGAGATGACTTAGCATGAGGCACCCACCCCAGTGTTCACCTGAGACCGTGCAACAACACAGCTGAAGTCATTTCAACACACCTGACAGGTAGTATGGCTGAAGCACATACAGCAAGGGCTCGCAAAGAGACCATGGTCGGATTCACTCAGTGACAACATTATCACCGACGATCCTTCTACACGACATTGAATTGGTAAGAAAGAAGTAAACAAGAATGTGACATGAGAGATGGGGGAGAACCCACAAAATCTTTAAACAAAACTAAAGCAACCGTAGTGAACAAGTGAAAACAAATCAGCAGCGACAACTATGTAGCCTAACAAAACGCAATCCCAATTTAAACAAGATATACTGTACATGTGTTTGCTGCATATGCTCCAGTCAACACAGAATGGGATCCTCAGATTTAGTGCAGATAGACGTTGAAAGATGATTTGATTTACAATCATTCCAACAATGCAACCTCCCGATCAACTCTCCAGTAGTTAGCATCATTGAATTCCTTCATACTCGCACCACCATCATCTGAATCCTCTTTTTCAGGTTTCTTTTGTATGTTGTTCTTTTTCAGCGGCCCAGCTTCCCCAACAATCCCTTCTTTCAGAGCCTGCTCCATAGCCTTCTCAGTACCCTCCACCTCCACACCTACAAATTCAACGTCATCTTCAAACAATGAGGGCACAGCAGCATTTTTCTGACTAGAGTGAGATTTATCAGAACCATCGCTGGAATCAACGGAATTGGATGTCCCATTAGGTGTGGAGTCTCCGCTTGAAGCGGCAATCAGATGAACGTTGTTAGTGTCCCCCGAATGCAGATCATTGGCAGCTATATCGCTTAGGTCATCAAATGGGTTTACACTAGATCCACCAACTTGAAGACCTGACGCCTCTCCAAATGCTACCCATTGAGGTACTGGATCATCTCCAACTGGATTGTCATTGTTCGATGTTTCAAATTGAAAGAAACCCAAATCTTTAGAGGGGAGATTCTTCTCATTCTGGGAAGTTGAGTCTCCTCCGTTAATAGATCTGTCTGCATTAGATCCACTGAAAGGACTTGCTTCAGTGATGGAAGAGTCGTTGGCAGAAGTACTCACAGTCAATTCTTCATCCTCTCCTACCACTACCTCATCATCACTACTGCTGTTACCACCATTTGACATTCCATTTAACTTAAGATCATCCAGTGGGTCAGACAGTGAGGTGAGCATAGGTGTATTACCACAAATTTTGTCATCTTGGAATGCAAACCAGTCGGACCAGTTGGAATTTGTGAACAGACTGCTGCAGAGAACAAATAAACAAGGTCATACAACAAAGTATGCCTCCACAACGGACTCTCAAAGCAATCTTGTCAATGTTCTGGTAAAAAACTTCATGAGATGGGAAAAAATCTCATAAGCAATCACGTGTCAAACTTCAAACCTTTTTGTTCTTTGCCATCCTGAGACAAAATTTCTTTCTCCCTCATTTTTAACAAATAACAAAGTAACAATTCCAAAATTTTCAATTGGAACACCAACAGAACCCAGAAGTCTTCCTGCTCTGATGTTGCAGCTAAAATTTATTGGGAGAAGGGGTATAACAAAGAAGACTTACCTCCCTTGGTCATCACCCAACCTTAAGGAAGAAATCACCACTTCTGCAGATTCATCATCAAAGTAGATGTCCTACAATTTCAACAGTTTCATGAGGCATCACTTGGGCAATTCATTAAAATGGAAAGACAATTGCAAAAACTTGTTTTCTACAGTTCATTCCTCAGAATTAATGAATACGGATCCCTATTTGACTATTCCAAGTTGTTAACATAGTGAATAAGAAAATTTGATGCACATGTTACCTCATCATCACGGTCAAGGGAACCATGAATCTGCAACAAAGAATGCACAAGTAGATATATGTCAAAGAAATCATTTACTAACTTCTGGGAAAAGTTAAAAAGGAGTTTAAAAGCAGGCTTTTTCTGTTACACCGGTTAATACTTACCTCAGCATTATCATTATCATATATACTGTATTTAAATGCTTGGCTTAAATTATTTGCCAATGCTGCAACATCATAATCTCTATCATGAACAGCTTCCTCATCACTATCCCTGATCCGATCTTGCAATGCAGTTGGCCGACTGCAAAGGAGGGAAATAAATTATCAGTGTCCAAACTACATCCCAGGAAAACCTAGAAATAGTGACTAAATGGGAAGAAAAGCCTCTGCATTAATTACAATAGATAAACACATAAGCTGGTCCACCAAACAGATATAAAAGGTAGTAATGACAAACTTCTTCAATCAAATCAAACTTCGTAAACGTTGCTCAATACCTGACTACTCAATAAATCAATTTAAAGCTTTAAACAAAAAAAGATTTCTTCAAGTCTAATCATGTAACTTTGACCACTGACCATATCATTCTGCATTACTAAAATAAAATGACAACCACCACCACAATCTCAATTTTGTACAAGCAATTGCAGAATAAAAAAAAGCATACCCACAAGCCCATTGATAAATGTTCTCAATCATATTACGCTCCTGTAAAACAGTAGTATGCCACTCATTCCACTCACTGTTTTCCTGTAGCCAACAAAAGGATATCGTAAGCCGTGGCATGTCAAACTGTTGAATTATAAAGGCTACATTAACACAAAACTCAATAATACAAAATGTGAATCCCCAACTCAAAATATAAAGGAAGATAGGAGGGAGGCGTACATAAATCTATAACTCAAACATCACGTTAAAGAAACCAAACAAATGCCTAGAAATCTAATATAATTCTAACAACTAAAGGCATATCGAGCATAAAAACATATTTTAATACATATATAAACTTTGCTCTTCTAACTAAGCAAATACCATTTTCCCCCTATTCAATCTAAACAATAATTAAAACTAGAAAATGTCGCTGGTCTAGTATAATGTCTAAAATTGGATATGTGACAAATTTAACATGAAGTTCCACATTGTCAGCCAACCTGAAGGTATGTTTGAATGCGATCATTGTTGTTTCCCAACTGCATTAATTTATTTGATATGCGTGTTAAATGTCCAAAGTATCCCGCTCGAGGAGACGATCTCCCAGAAGCTGGCAAAGTTATCTGCAATTAATTGACAGTTCACCATCAGATGTGCCACCAGGAAGTCCACTAAAGGAAGAATGCTAAAGAAGATGGAAAATAGAGGTATGGTAAAGCTGAAAGTTATGGACACATCTACTAATCACACTAAACCAAAGTAAAAATCTACCACGTGTAAGATATATGTTTATTATTTCACATTGATATTCAACACAATTAACCAAAATCTGAAAATTAGATAATATCCTAAATTAAATTGGTCAGCTTCCAGAGCTACGGCATTAGCATTCTCAACTGCCAAAACTTTCTAGTTCCCAGATGCCAATGCCAGCTATTCTTTCTATTCCATAAGGATTGGGAGGACTATAATAAGCAACACAAGACAGATATAAAAAAACAACCAACTAAAAATTTAACAAACATTTACCAAATTAAATTCACCAGAAAGCATAGGACTCCTGTCAGTTTGAAGAATTTTGCCAACTAGATTACAGTGTAGGAGGAGATGATCAATAATGGCACCATTTTTGCTGTCCAAGCATGAACATACAATGCTCTCCACATGGTGATGCAATGCATTATTGTATGGATACCTACATCAGAAAAGAAGATCATTACAAGTGACCTTCTTACACCAAGTCCCACTGAAAGTGGCTAGAGCTTTATATTGCTGTTTAAAATAGTGTCATCTGAAAGGCACAAGTGGCAGTTACATCAAATTCTTACTCAAAAAAGAGATCAAGGACTCTCAGAATTGATCCAGAGCTGACCAGTTCCTTCTCTGCCACCTCATTGCCAGTTTTTAGCAGCACAGCAAGGAACTCCACAATCTGCAATCAGGTGTCACAATGACGCTAAAAATGTGATATAGCCATCTAAGGGAAGCAAAAAGAGAGAACAATGTTTTGTATGATAATAACAGCACATTGCCTCTTTCCCTGGTTTTGATGGGAGAGCACACATGAAATCTCAGGGATGTTACAATCTAAACAAAGAATTCAATAATGAAGTCTAGAAAATGACACAACTTCTCCAATTCTTGTAAAAGAGATAACTCTTCAATTATGGGAAAATGGAACTACTTTTCCTTTCCTTTCCTTTCCAGTAATTTTCATAAATGAACTTGTAGCTTCAACCAGTTCTAGCACTAAGTTGAAAACGAAAATTTATTTAGAAAAAAAGAAAGAAAAAACAGTCAACAATTTACAAAATTGCAACATCAGCAAAATACAAGGACATCAAGTTAACTAACCTTTAAACGATGTTTTCCAAGCGGAGGTTTTAGTTCACCATATGTTGTGGGTAAAATCTCATCATTTGATGAAACATTCAACAGCATCAGCAACTCTCCTAAACACAAAACACGCAGATGCTTATCACTACAGTTCTTGGAAAATCCCAAACAATATCACAAGAAAATAAACGTATAACAAGCCAAAATACTGCCTTCAAGTATCTGATATTTGGAGGTCCAAAAATACTCCCCTACTAAATGTGAATCTTCTAAAATCATTAAACGAAAAATGCAGCCTCAGCCCCATAAAGGATTGACAAATTTGACCTCAAACTTCCTCTACTCAATAGCAACCAACAGAGAGGGACGGAGAAAGAAAACCATAAGAACATTAAGCATGGTTTGCATGAATTGAAATGTTAGAAAATATCTTAGAATATTTAATTATATGTCATAATATTTCATTTGATATACTGTATATTGTTAACTATTATAAGAAATAGAAAATTTAATTTCTTGTTTCATAGAATTAGTTTATTTTTGTTAACTTTGTATTAGTCTTATACTATAAATTAGGGCATTTCTCTTAGTAATGAAGCACCATTCAGTTCTTCCAATATTTTTAACATGGTATCAAAGCAATTCTTTCCTAAAAAGAACCCTAGTTTGGTCTGTCAAGATTGTGTCAAAATTGTGGCATATCGTGATTAATTATGAATTGATTGATTTTTTCCTTGTAGAGTTGATTTCTTTCTGTGATATAGTGATTAGTTAATTTCTTTCCTTGTTAAGGGATTTGGAATAAGTTTTACTTGTAACCTATATATAGGTGTATTTTGTACCCTTTTGAGATAAGTGAAAATATTATTTCATTGACATGGTATCAGAGCACTATTTCCTATGCCTTTAGTTATTAAAAAAAAAAGGAAAACCGTCATTCGCCAAGCCAGCGCCGCAAGCCCCTCACCAGCCTAGCGCCACGTGCCCTAGCTTTCCTGCTCCGCCACGAGCGCTACTGCTCCGCCGTATTCGTGGTCGCCAGACATCCTACGCGACAAGGCATGAACAAATCGCTATATAAATCAATGCCTGCAACAAGGATAGAGCGTCACCGATGACTTCGACAAACTACACAGTTGCTTAGAATTGGGATTCTACTTCAATTCGCCTGATTTGGACCCCAAACTCTTGTCTACTTTCCTCGCACTTCTGTTCTACCACGTTGTGAATAGGGAGCCCCACATCGATCATAGATCCAGGTGAAGAACCAGAGATGGTGAAGGCGAGATTGAGGCAATAAGTGCAAGTGGTTGCGTGTTCAGTGCAGCAATTATCGCATAACCCTTGAATCAAAGGCAATTCACAATTTTTTAAGGTATAAAACAGTGTTGCCCGTCTCACGCAAACAACGTCGCCCAGTGACCGCCGATACTCTCCCGTGTTTTTTTTTTTTAAGTCTTTACCTTATTAAAAAAAAAAGGTCTTTTGACTTAAATAATTTAAAAAAAAAAAACAAAGAGGACAGATATATACTTCTGGGCCGGTTGTTTAGTTACCTAACCAGCCCCTCTTGCTAGCTTTTCCTTTTGGTCGTGAATCAACATGCTCTTTTCTCTCAATCTCTTCTAGCTTAATGTTATTTTGTGATGGCCTCTAGTAGTGAACATAAACCTATTTTGAGAAATACTGTTAAACTAAATGGTCAGAACTATATTTTGTGGTCTCAGGCTTTCAAAATCTTTTTGGGATTCCAAAATAAATTAAATCATATCCTATGTGACCCTCCAGATGTTACGGACATTGAATATTCTCCTTGGCAACAATCCAATTTCTCAATAATGACTTGGTTACTTAATAGTATAAAAGAATAAGTTAGTGCAAATATCATGCCATATATTCTCATGAAAAGAATGTTTCTCGGGTTTTTAAATTGCATGAGAAGCTGTTTGCTCTTAAACAGGATAGTCGGCCCATATTTGATTATTTTACTTCCCTTAAAGGAGCAACTGATGAAATCCTATTGTATCATCCACTAACCTGTGATTTGCAGACTCGTAAGAATCAGTGGGAAGAATTCTTGGTTGCAAAGTTCCTGTCAAGTCTTAACTCTTCACTTCGATCTGTCTAAGACAACTTATTGGCCAATAACAATGTTCCTTCTCTATCCAATGCCCTCTCTCCAGTCCTTCAAGTAAGTAACTACTAGCAATTCCAAATCTGCTCCATCAGCTGTTAAGCACTCTAGTATGATTACACAAGGTATTGGGTCCTCTCATGGCCGGAAGGGAGGTTGAGGCCGTGGTGATGGCTCAAGATCACACGTCCCTACAATCATTGTGGCCGTTCTAATCATCCCTCTAAGAAGTGTTGAAAAAAATTTGGTAAACCCGAATGGGCTAATGCTAGTTCCAAGGAATCGGATACTCCACCTCAAAGCTTAGATACAATTTCATTATCTCGCGATGAATATGAGAAACTGCTACAATCAGCCTCTTCCTCTACAAGAGCTAGCTCTTCCTCAATAAGTGTCTTCAAGGCAACCCATGGCAAGTCGTGGATGTTGGAATCCGGAGCCACTACCCACATCACTGGTAATAAATCTCTTTTTTCCACCCTTCACACTATCTCCTTATCCCCTGTACGCCTTGCCGATGGTAGTTACTCGCCTATCATTGAGTGTGGCACCATTCGTCCCACTCAGACCCTCACTATAGATAATGCAATGTTTGCTCCTCAATTTCCTATCAATTTGCTCTCTATTTATCAACTTACGCAGTCACACAATTGTTCTGTAACCTTTTATCCGTCATATTGTCTTTCAAGATCTGCAAACGAAGAAAATGATTGGTGGCAGGTATGAACATAGTGGACTTCAGTACCTAATACCAATAACCCGTGTGATGCTCGTGTGCTCTCTGCTTCCACATCACCCTTCTAGTGGCATTATCGTCTGGCTCATCCTTCCCTTTCAAAGTTACAGCATCTCTTCTCCATTCCGTCTTCTACCTCCTTGTTAGACTGTGAGCTATGTGAACTAAGAAAACATCACCGTGCTTCTTTTCCTCCTAGAGTCGAGAAACATAGTACGTCTCCATTCGTTACTATTCATTGTGATATTTGGGGTCCTAGTCAAGTTGAAACTCATGGGGGGTTTCACTATTTTATTATTTTTGTTGATAACTATTCTCGAATGACTTGGATGTATCTATTGCGGGATAAGTTTGAAATTCTCCATGTATTCAACTCTTTCTACAATGAAATAAAAACCTAATTTTCAATAAATTTACGCACGCTCCGCACTGATAATGCTCTAAAATTCACTTAAAAAGGTCTCCAAGTCTTCTGTGGCACTCATGACATTCTTCATCAAGCATCTTGTGCCTACACGTCACAACAAAATAGTGTTGCTGAACGAAAGCATCGTCATATTCTTAACGTTGCTCACACTATGATGCAGCATTTAAATGTTCCTAAATATCTTTAGGGAGATACCATTCTCACTGCATGCGTTCTTATCAATAGAATGCCCTCTAGCGTCCTTAATGATGATATTCCCTATCTAGTCCTTTATCCTGACAAGCCATTATTTCCAATCCCACTTCATACTTTTAGGTGTACTTCATTTATTCATAATTTTGGTGCTAGTTTTGATAAGCTTTCGGCTCAATCCACCAAGTGTATTTTTCTGGGCTATTCTCAAACCTAAAAAAGGTATCGTTGTTATGACCCCATTAGTTGTCAGTGCTTTACCTCTACCAATGTTAGCTTCTTTGAGTCACAACCTTATTTCTCGACGTCCTATTCCTCTTCAAACCAATCTCCCCTGCCTCCTGTACCCGTTCCATTACCTCCTACCACTAATACAGATTCGGCAGGCCTTTTCAAGGTTTATACCCGACGCTCGAGGCATACGCATAATGCCACCTCTCACCCTTTGTTTGAAGATCTTGGAGCTCCTCCACCAATTATGCTTGAGACCGACCTCCCAATTGCCTTATGAAAAGGTACCCGTTTGTCCACTTCTCATCCGTTAACTCATTATATGTCTTTTGATCATCTTAGGCCTAGTTTTGAATCATTTGCCGTTTTTCTCTCATCTATGCCACTTCCTCGAACTTATCATGAGGCTTTACAACATCCTGCTTAGAAGGCTGCTATGGATGAGAAAATGTCTACACAAGTTTCTCAAGGCGCTTGGGAACTGGTGTCAATACCACCTGATACTGAAGTTGCTTATCATTGGGTGTTCACCATCCAATATCGTTCCGATGGGACTATTGATAGGTACAAAGCTCGGTTAGTTGCGAAGGGGTTTACACATACTTATGGGGTTGATTACTTTGAGACCTTTTCCCCAGTCACCCGACTGAACTCTATTCGGATATCGCTTTCCTTAGCGGTAAACCACAATTGGCCCATGTTTCAGTTAGATGTGAAAAATGCCTTCTCGTATGGTGATCTCCAGGAAACTGTGTACATAGAGCAACCTCCACGATACATAGCTCAGGGAGTGCAAAAACATATGGTATGTAAACTCCATAAGGCTATATATAAGTTGAAACAAAGCCCTAGAGCTTGGTTTGATAAGTTCGGTGGTGTCCTGCACGGTTCTAGTTTTCAGCAATGCAAGTCTAATCATTCTGGATTTGTGAGGCATGGGCATAATGGAGTTGTCATCCTAGCTATATATGTAGATGACATCTTAAGTACTAGAAGTGATAATAATAGGGTTCACAAAACTATGGAATATCTGCAACAATTTGTTATTAAAAATATAAGTTGTCCTAAGTATTTCTTGGGTACTGAAACATCTCACAATCGACATGGGGTGGCCTTGCCTCAAAGGAAGTATGCACTTTACCTTCCAGCTGAGGCTAGACTATTGGGCTCCAAGCCAATAAGCTCTCCTATCGAAACTAGTCCCAACTTGTGGAATGACAGCAACGATTATGTACAAGAATAGACCAGGTATAGACGTTTGATCGGTAAGTTAATTTATCTAACCATTACACGGCCAAATATAACCATCGCTATGAGGTGGTTAGTTAATTCATAGATAAACCACAGAAAGTTTACTGAGATGCAGCTCTTAAGATATTACGCTACATTAAAAGGTACCCCAGAAAGGGGTTGCTGTTTAAGAAACATGGGCATTTACGTATTGAAGCATATTCTGATGCGGACTATGCAAGGTCGATAAATGACAGAAGGTCTACCTCTGGCTATTACTCCTATATTTGAGAAAATTTAGTGGCTTAGCGAAGTAAGAAACAAACTACATTCGCTAGATACAGTGCAGAAACTGAAAATCGGGCTATGGCACACACTGCCAGTGAAATGTTATGGCTAAAAAACCTGCTCAATGAATTGGGATACACCTACGATGAGCCTCTACTAATGCACTATGATAATCAAGCTGCAATTCACATTACGAGTAATCATGTGTTTCACGAAAGAACTAAGCATATCGAAATATATTGCCACTTTGTCCAAAATGCTGTCATGAACCGTCAAATTACCACACCATTTACTCCGTCTTCAAGACAAGTAGCAGATATATTTACCAAGGCCTTAGGAATCAAGTGTTTCAAGGACTTGTGTACCAAGCTGAGCATGATTAACATATATGCTCCACCTTAAGGAGGCGTTTCAAGATTGTGGCATATCATGATTAATTATGAATTGATTGATTTCTTCCTTATAGAGTTGATTTCTTTCCCTAATATTGTGATTAGTTGATTTCTTTCCCTATTAAAAGATTTGGGGTAGGTTTTACTTGTGACCTATATATAGGTGTACTCTATATCCTTTTGAGATAAGGGAAAATATTATTTCATTGGCATGTTCAAACTTCATCAAGTCATTTGTCGGTGCAACAGCATGTGGTAGTGCATGGCACCAACCCCTTGATCAAAATAATAAAAAAAAAAAGACACTTGGATTGCAAATTGTTAAAATCTACTACTACTACTATTTGCTGCTATCAAGCACAACTTCAATTACTATTGTCAAATGCTTTAAAGGTGGCCTCTGCTTCAGCCGACCTCTACCTATCTGCAGTTTATGATACACGATTTCTATCTATCATGGACGTCTGAGATTTTTGGAATTACCTACCTTAGAACCATTCTATCTGAGATTTTTGGAGTTAACTACCTAGAGGCATTATTTCTAGTGTTGCAAACCATACAAACCATTGGTGTTGCCGACCTTACAGGCTATCTTTTGTGGCTATATCTACTATCTATTGAATGTTTATCAAAAGTGGACGTCTGTTTGGCTACTACTTGTCTACTTGTTTCAATTTAGAGTTCTAAGTTGAGGTTTCTAACACAATTCCATTTTCAACTTCAAGTTTAATAAAATCTTTCCTGGAATCTACATATCATAACCTCAATCAGACATCACCTTCAAAATAAGCATGGTGAGTCAATTCAAGTATTCCCCAATTCAATACACTCTCAGTCAATCTTTAGTCTTGAGAAGTTCAAAAGACGCATTGTTCTTTAAACAAAGGAATATTAGCAAATAGAAATTTATATAAGTGCCTAGGAGTGTTAATGATAGAAGATCTACATCTGATCATTACACATTTATGAAAGAAATCTCGTCAAATAACTAAAAACAAGATGTGGTGGCAAGAAGAGCAATAACAAAATTTAGATCAATAGCTCATGGTACTAAAGCAACTAGAATACACGAAATTTATGGACTATTAGTTTTTTTTTTCTTTTTATTGAACTCACACACCCATAGATAGTGTATGCACCACCAATTGATTAAGCTTTAGCATGCCAACAAGATGGCATTACAATTGCCCATAATTTATTTTTGCATAACAGAATTGAACATATGGAAGCAAACAAACGCTTTATCAAGGACTAGGGAGGGATAACTCGTATGCCTTCTACATCCGCTTCCGATCAAGTGACAAATATTGTGCCAAAGATTTTCACAAGAGAATTTAAGTAAGATGGTAGTGAAGGATATCTTCATGCTAGCTTGAGGGGGAGTGTAGATTGATTTGATTGATTGTAATGAAAGAAAATGAGAACTACCAGATTTTTTTCTGTTACAGAAAGTTATGTGTTTTCTTTTTGGTATGATTTCCACCTTTTAGAACAGGAAATATCTTCTTCCGATGTAAGATGGATACCCATTCAAATTCCTTCCAATATTTTCTTTGAGTTAAGCAGGTAAATAGTGTAATGTCCAAGAAACAAACTAATTATAATTCTACTTATGGTCTTGAGCATATGGCAAGAACCTAGTTAATGCCAGCCAGTAACAAGAGCATCAATTGCCAGGATTTAACCATCCAAATACTTACTAATAATAAAAAAAGCCATTGTCAATATCAACTAACCACAAAAATAAGATGATAGGCATGCAAAAGTATATGCATTTATAGTTTGTTTTTAGGAAAATTTACAACTTGTGTGCTTTTGTAAATTATAATATCCTTTACAATCCATGCAAAATTTAGTTTCGTTTTCAACTGTATGCAGCCTCTATAAGATCAATTCCAGACGCACACAAGTTATGAAACGTAACAAAATGCAGTCTCTTAAGCACAGTGATCTAGCAACAAGTTTGAACCAGATTCCATCGAATTTATCAATCCTAACCGTATTGTATTGCCAAAAGTGCAATATCCTGGGACTCTAAAGCTTCCAATAACTAAATACTTGCATCCAGTCCTAAACATGCTAAAAATTGAGAGTATGCACAAATCCAAGAATGCATTAACCAAGACTGCTACAAAGAGAAATCTTAACTCACTATTTTCGACTGAACTGTGTAGCATCCCCTATATAGAAGAGGGTGGAAATAATGAGTTCACCAAGCAATTAAAAGTTACTTCCAACTACCACATGATAGAATAACAAAAAGCACAATATTAACAAGTCTGAAACTATTACCTAGTTTTGGAACCACAGCACTGATGATATCTGGGTTAACATGTACTGGTGGTTCATACACATGTTGATTTCTGAAAGAGTACATTACTGATGAAGGAAATGATCTTTTTGAATCCAATAAAGAAATACAAACAGACAGCGAGTTGACAAGGGTGGATTTCAAATGAGTGTCTTCAAGCGCATGACCAAAGATTCTTACCACAAAACTGCATGTTAAGAAAGCTAGTAACTCAACACATATTCATTTCACTGACACAAATATGAGACTCTAAAAGCAGAAAGATATTATTCAACTGTGTTCTACAAACCTTGGACTGGATAATTTAGTGGACAGAGGAGATGGTGCATTCCTGGTTATAGCACATAGTACTTCTGCAGCGTTAGCATGGACTTCAGGAGCATTCTGGAGGACATGGGATATTGTATATTCAGATAGCAAGTTTTAGGGAAAAAGTTCCAAAATTATTAAAATAACTACAGGGCCAACAAAATGACGACAATTTTAAAACACCGTATTATCAATATCAAAAAAGGCTATCTAAACATTCTGCAGAAGGTATGGCATGGGAGAAAACATAAGATACACTCTTAATAGAATAAACTTCTATGCAATATTTTTCACGTTGCGTGCATAATCCACAGTCCAAACACAATCGAATCAACAACATACCATGCCAATAACCAAGGACTGGAAATTGAATGAATTAATAAGCAAGTTAAGGAAAAAAAAAATGTGCAGTGGCATGGACTACTCTTTAAGAGTTCTAGAGATAGGACAGTTATGAAAACTCATGAAGGCTAGACATTTGCATTTTATTTAAAAAAAATAGCAGCATGTGATGCAATCCGCATTATGATTTATAGATACACAATCTTCCAACTAACTCATGAAACTAGACAACATCAATTGGTATGATTTCTACACCAACAGCTGAAAATTCAGACACACAGGGCATGTTTTGAAACTTACTGCAGCATTCAGTTTATCCACAATCATTTCTAACAAATCGGTATCAGCCAACCATTGCATCACATACAAAGAATTGGGGTAGAGATGGTCATCTGCACCTACAAGTCGCACCAAGACCTGACAATAAAGTTCTCATCAGATAAGAAGCTTGCACACTAGCAGCAGTGCCAAGGCCAATAAATACACAACAATATGAAGAAACAAAAATTACAGACCAATGATAGCTATATAGATGTAAGGTCCTACCTCCATGATAGATGTGATGCCAATCAAATCAACCAGCTTCTTAAAAACATCTTCGCGGGCCTGCAAGGAAGTAATATCAGTTGGAAACTAGAATATTATGAATGAGTAAATTTTTCTTTTCCAAATTGATAAAAGGAAAGCAAGATTTTGAATTTACCAGAAACAACAGATCATAGAATTTATGTTTTACATGCTAGAGAATAAATGCAAGTGATTGATAAGCCCCACAAACTTCAGGGCTATGCTTGTTTTGCTTTTTTCGCCCCAAAACACACATTGCAATAATTACATATTTCAATTTTTATCTCTTTTTTCCTCATACTTTTACACAATTTTTGTAAAACACACACCTGAAAACAAAAACAAACATAAACCAGGCTTCTTGAGATCCACATTTCTAAAGAGATTTAGCATTTTAAAACTTCAAATTTTTGAACTCGTTCCAATTTTGGATGAACTTTAACACAAAAACTTTTGAACGTACTTGAGTATATTTTATCATGGAGTGGAAACAATTTTTTTTATTTGATCTCTTCACTTGAATCAAGAAAATGAAACCAGTACTTGACTAAAAATTCTTCTTCCCAGAAAGCCTTTAACAACTGTTCTAGCTGCTTAATTTAAAACAATTATACAGGAGGTATAGTGAGTAAGGAAAAAACAGAGCATGTAAATATTCAAGAAAGCATCCGCAATTATAATAGTTGTTCAAGATTAGAATGATATTCAGACAAAAACAATTATACAGGAGGTATAGCGAGTGAGGAAAATACAAAGCATGTAAATATTTCAAGAAAGCATTGGCAATTATAATAGTAGTTCAAGATTAGAATGATAGTCAGACCATAACGCTCTTAATTTGCAAATTCAATTGCTGTGGAAGCATAAATCCTTTAAAAACGGTAAGGACAAAAAGAATGCCTAACAAGGTTTACACAATTATGATACCTGAAAGAGGTGAACAGACAACAATCAATTCAACATATTCATTTTCCTTAGACAACAACCCGACCCAAAAAACCACGAAGCACAAAACGCAGAACTGCATCATCAAACTTTGCAATGGTTCTATATGTGGCAGTATGAAAAATGCAAAATTAATAAAAGGTTTTGCTAATATCACCTCGACATAATTCATCAGCAGGATAGTCTTCCGCAACATCAAGGATATCACAACCTGCAACAGACCAAAATTTCATCAAACAAGTCGCTTGAGCAAAAAGTCCATCAACAATTAGCAGGAAAAATGCACAGGCATATGGAGCAATAAATTTAAACCTTACTAAAATACCCAGCCAATAGTGCACTATGGCGACGGTTTGGTTCCAAAAAAGAGAAGAGCAAGCTCATAAGCTGCAACAAGATTAATAATTTGATTGGATCATCATGAGGACTAAGCATCAACTATGTCATCAACACAAGTCTCTTCGAATTTATAATATAATAGGATGATCTTACTTCCTCTTCCTCCACCAATGTCTTCAAAATGACATCAATTTCACACGTAACAATTTCACAAGCAATGAAAGGAAACCTGCAAAATGAAACAAAGGCTGCTACAAATAAATTCCTTCCCTAACAAACTTTGAGAAGCAAGGAGTTTCTTGCAAAAACATGCATAAGAACTCGAAATTTTGGAGCAGAACTTTTTTCAAAAAACAAGTTTGACGTACTTGAAGGTCCTCTTGCTATCCGCATCCTCAGGGGGGTCGTCAACAATATAATGCAGTAGCTGCTCAATCTGAGCTTTATCCCTCAAACTGAAACCAGGAACTTCAAAAAGATTAAAGCAGAATTTACAATCAATTATTTACACAGATAAATGAATCAGAGTACTGAGTTTTTTTAGCACAAGGGTTGTCAAAAGAACAGGGATGTTAGAGGGCCATACAAATTTATGAGGCGACTGTTTAAAGCTTTGCATTCTTGGATTAACTCTTCTTCATCCAAAAGCTCTTCCAAGGTGAAATTTTCCTTGTCCAGCACAGCCTCAACCTAAATCCACAATAAATTGACATCGAAACATTGCTTAGAATAGAAAATGCGAACCCAATCCTTAAACCAGCTTCAAGATCACATTCAACCCTTAATTATTAACCCCACAAAAATAAGAAGCAAAAACAACATTACTTGTGTTGACTTACAGGAGACGAGGCAGACAGAGCAGTAAGCTTCCAGAACATATTTGTTTGGGCACGTGTAAGTATTGGCGGAGACAGAAATGAGCAACAGAGAAATGCAGGCAGACGTTGAGTAGATGCGCAAATCCTCAATTTGAATCGAGAAAGGAAAAAAGATGATATTGTTGAGAATTCATGCAGGGTGCTTTCGAAGAATTTGGAGTAAAGGAGGAGTTTTGGAGAAGAAAAACCCTAAAGTGAAAGATCTAAAGAGGAAGAACTAGCCTGCCCTCAGAGCGAGACCTTATTTTCCTTTCAAATTTCATTATTATTGCTATTTGAATTTTTGGGGGAAAAATCATATTTTTTGACCCTAGCAATGCAAAAAATGAAAAAAGGCTATATTCCAATCATACAGCAAAAGTAAAACAAAGTTGAGAGAAAATTAGAAGACAAAAATATTGGCAATGTTTATTTTCACTTTTCACACGAAAAAATACTCATTACAATTATTATATATTTTAAATTTTATTCTTTATCTTTCATATTTTTGCGCTTGGACAAAAATACATTTTAAAAGTTTTCATGTGTTCATCATTTATATAAAGTGGTTGATAAATCAATTTCTAATGCATGAAAACTTTTATAATGAAAAGCACAGGGCTGGCCTTTGCTTGCAATTTATAAAGTTTTTCATTTAAAAAAATACATGAATACAAAAAAATCAATAGATTAAACAATGGCATACTTTGAATTTTGTACTATTTTATTAATTTTTAATATAGAAACACTACTAATACAAGGTTATCAAATGTTATGGATTGAGAATAGTGTTTTTTTCTATTTAAGTTTTGAAAAAAAATAGAATAAAAGTAATAATTGTGCATTTTGATTTGGTTGTTTTTTATTTTTTTATACATATAATGTATTAATATATATTAAGCACACAAGTAAAATTGAATGCACATGCAATTATTTAAAATATTATTAATTCTTTACTTAACTATATTTATACCATATTAGTAAGTTGATAAGCTTTTTTTTATTGTACAAACTCAAATTACATAACTGCTCTTATTTGAAATTATTTTTACTTTTCTATACTTTATTTCTTATTTTTCTTTTAATTTATTATTTTTATTTGGACTTTCTTTCCAATTTTTTCTCTTTCAAATACTTTGAACCCTCTTCATTTTTCTCATTTAAACAATTTTTTATGCTTTCAATTTTAGATATTTTTATAATTACTATTTAAAATAAAATGACTTTATAATCTATAATTAAATTTGTACACACATCAAGTGTGCGACTTTTACTAGTTTAATTAAAATGTATGAGACTCCTTTTTGGTTTTTTAATGAACCTACTAAAATACACTTTTTAATAAATTCAATTATAACAACTTCCATCTATTATCAAAATCGAAAATAAATTGAAGTAGAAAGTTTATTAATGTAGACATACCATCCATTTCACATTCAAAGATCCATAAAGGAATCAATTTTGAAGACACACTAGTAATGGAAACTAAAGAGCAAACAATTCACAACGCACAAATTTACATTGTTTGGTTGAAGTATGCTTACGTCCACGTGTAAAAGTATTATTGTGTTATTCTATTCTTGTGTCTTCGTCTTCTCCTTTCTCCTTTCCATACAATTTCTACAAAGGCAATTTTTCTCCGCTTCTCATACCACTGTCATGCAATACATATAGTTATTTACTATCTATTAATCGCCACTGACAACCAATAGGGAGGTCTTAGGACTAGATGACCACTTTCTGCAACTAGTTGACCTTGCTGGACATCATTATACCTAGCCATGTGTTTATCTCGACTGAGAGCATCGTTTAGACTAAGGATATCCTCATACACTACAACCACCTAGCCATTATACTGAGCGCTTATTCTTCCTCTGCCTAGCCACTTATCCTCATACACTACAGCCACCTATCCTCATACACTATCTCTTATCCTGGTGACCTTCTTATACTATATCACTACTCCCCCTTCCTAGACTAAGGAAATTTACTTAGTTGGAGATAAAGCTTCCGTGAATCTCTAAGGATAGATTAGTGGCTATTAATGTAGGTTTTCTTGTTATCCTTGTCTTTTAATATGCTTAGTTGCTCCTATGAATACCCTTACATGGTAATCAATCCATATCATTGCATACCTGTTTACCATAATGTCAACTTGTATGTCTAGTATTGGACATTCTAGTTCTCTTTGTACTAGACAAGGGAATTTTTGGACTTGCTGTCCCCAAGAACTTAAGACAATAATAAATGACATAGAGAAACTACAATCACAGAAATTGAGATTAGAAGTAGAGATCTTGGATTTGAAGAGTAATTAAAAACCTTCTATAAAACAATTGGAAAAGGAACTTCACAAACTTATAAGCGAATTGAAGAGTTTCACTGACTAGGTCAAGAAATGGAAGAAAAGCTACGCTTTCTTATTTATGAGCATCATAAGGTTCTAACCTAAGTTACTTAGGGAAAGCACTAGCCCCCGTCATTATAGGAAATTCATTGTTTACCGAGTGTTTAATTCAAAGGAGGAGCGGAAGCTTTTTAAGCGATATTTCCTTGCCCACCTAGATAAATATCTTCAATCAAGTTCCTAAAAGGCTTAACGAGCAGATGATGCTCGGGTTTCTTTCTTCTAAGGCTTTACTGAGTGCCTAGAGGTTGTCATACAAATAGATGCTATTGCTTAGGGGTTGAAATTTCGAATGTCAATTGGAAGGACGCTTAGTAAAAAGCACTCCTCAAAATCTTGGCTTACGCCTTCCCCTCTTGGAAAGGATCATTGAATTGCGTTTATGTTGTCCAGTAACTTAGGCTAGATGACCATGCCCAACACCTCTACAACTTTCCCTTTTCTTTTTCTTTTTCTTTTTCTGTTTTGTACTCTAAGTGGGTGCAATAAAAATTTCCCATTTATGTTGTCCCTTTGCCTTGCCCTATTTACTAACTATGAATAAATTGACTCAAAGAAACATATCCTTAATCACCTTGGATAAGTGCTCTACAACCATGGTTAGGTAGTTAAAATAGGACCATAATAAATTTTATCAAGATGCATGGATCTCCTCAGATAATCAAATCTTGTCTTTTCATGTCATACCTTACTATTTCTCCCTTTATAAATACTTTGAATTCTTGTTGCTCCATCAAATTATATCTATTATCTCCTTCATATAGGATTTGAGCATACTATAGCCAATTTGCCTTCTAGTAGCAATTCCTCTATGTTAGCTCATAATAGACTATCAAGTGTTTGGGCTGGTTGTTCTGAGGAATTGAAGCTTGTCTTAGATGACCACAAACACTTAGAGGTATATCATGGGAGGTTGGTGGCTGAAAATGAAAAATTGAGAGAAGATATCATAACCAATAGGCAAATCAAGAGCATAAATAATGAGCTTTTACAAGCCTGTCCTGAGCTCGAATGTTAGCATACACTTTAACAAGAATTTTAAGATTTTGCAAATGAACTACAACGGGCTCAAAGGAAAGAGGGTAGCAGTCAGTCTCATTCTACCCTGAGAGCAATTTTATCTCAACTTAGAAGATCTAAGAGGGATAGTGTAATTCTCCATTCTTACTTTATGAAACGACTTATGGAATATCACAATTCCTTTACATATTGAATTAACGAGGCCTTCAAATACCATAATGTCTTTTAATGGTGTCTCATTGAATGTTTAAGGAATCTCAAAGAGCACAGCCTAATTTTCAACCTGACTAATAGTATTTTCTAGGAGGATATTTGAGAAATGTGGTTTCCCTTTGAGTGGATATACCCAGATCCATCCTAGGAGCAAGGTGATGACTATAGTGTTTGCTTTCCAAACCTCCTACTCATGGCTTGTGTGATTTGTCTTCTTTCTTTTCCTTATTTCTTCTTCTTCTTCTTCTTCTTTTTTAGACTGGGTAATGAATCTACTTCTTGTTGATATCATGACTATTATGTACTCTAAAAAGAATAGGATGGGGTAGGACCACCCTGTTCAGACTGATTGGGTTTCATCTGGCTAAAGTAGCGCTATCTACTTAACTATCATATTTAAGGATAAGGTTGAGATAAATCTTCATCAGTCTCACCATTGGTCAAATTAGGTCTCTTCAACTTCCACATCTTTTCACATACTCTGACTTCCTATAAATATCCATTTGTCCACGTCAAAGCAAATTAACCTATTCCCCCATATTCTGCGTAAAATCCCACTACGTCGAATTTTTTTGTTTTCTAAAAATATTTCTAACTCACCTTTTTTTGCTAAGTTAGTCGATTCTTGGTAGCACCATATGAAAGTAACAAAAGAGATAATGGATCATACTGAAAACTGTAATTGGAGAAAATGAAACTGGGGCTAGAAATCATCAACTTGAAGGAAAGAATTCCTCTCGAAGTTGAGATACTTTCATTAAAAGAGGAACTTGAAAAGGCCTACAAAGAAGTTGAAGATTTACACAATGCCTGTGCCAGTAGGAGCCAGGGGCAATTTTCTAGAAGAAATCTTCTTCCCAACTCCAAAGTTTTGAGAAAGGCCACAGGGCTTTGGAATCACATGTTATGGAGCGAAATCGTATGAACCAAAGTATTCATTCTAACATTTCTTATACAAAGCGGATGAAGGGGTTTCGGTGAATATATGAATAACTTAGTAGATGCTAATATTGTTTCGTGGGCTGCAAACTTTTCCAATATATCTTAGAAGAAGGAATGGGAGAGGCATCCTTACAAGGAATGGATTGTACTAAACCTAGCATGAGAACTTAATGACAAGGACGATTAAACAAGGTTTTGACTACTTATTTCCATTTAGTGTTTTTGTTTTCCATAGTTTTGTGTTCCCATCAGCTATAAAACCTTTGCTCTGTAATGTTTTTAAAATTAATGAAAGAATCCTTTACTTTTATTCTCATGCAATGCTATAATAAACTAAATTCTTGAACAAAAATTGATTGACTATACTGACTCCTACTATTTCAACTCAACATAGCCCATAATTTTATATTCGCATTGGAAAGCATGAGCTTGTTTCATTTTAGGCCACACAATTGATATTTTTTGTGCTTGAAGGGGATATATCCAAATATGCTTTGCATGTCAACTTATGATTATCTTTAAACTTTGATTCTTCGATTACTTGGCTTTAAAACTAGTTGATTGTACCTGTCTTTGCAGTCTGCAACATTTTGAAGTGGTGTATCATAAAAGCATAGCTTTAGCTCTGCAAATTAGCAAAATAACCTTGCTTAGGCATTTTCCTGATGTATTTTTGCTGCTTCTCATGAGAAATCTTAAGTTATTTAACCATAGAGTTCTTCTAAGTTGTGGTTTAAATGTACTGCATTTTGTAAGATTCTGAATTATTAAGCCACCTATACCCCAAGATAATTAGGTATGCCAATTGTTAGAGTATGAGCTCTACCTAGCCTTTGGCCAATTGGGTTATTTCTCACAAACTTTGGGCTATTCAGTCATCATACACCTGAGATGATTGTGTGCATCATATTTTGTAGCTTGAGCTTTTCTTAGTCACCTGCTGACTAGGTTATTTCTCATAAATTTTAGACTATGCAGTCACCATACTCCTAAGATGACTAGGTATGTTAAATTTAGTAGCTTAAGCTTTTCTAAGTTTATGGCCGATAAGGTTATTTTCCACAAGTTTTGGGGCTATTCAGCCACACACAACTAAGATGACTGAATGCTAGATTCAGTAGCTTGAGCTCTTCCCAGTCAATGGCCGACTGGGTTATTTCTTACAAATTTTGGGTTATTAAGCTACCACATACCTAGGATGACTGAGTATGCTAGACTTTGTAACTTATGCTCTTCCCAGACCAAGGTCAACTGGGTTATTTCTTATAAATTTTGGGTTATTTAGTGTTTGTACACCTAAGATGATTAGGTGCACCAGATTTAGTAGCTTGAGCTCTTCCCAATCTATGATTGACTGGGCTATTTTTAACAAAGTTTGAGTTATTTAGCCACCACGCACCTAGGATGACTAGGTATGCTAGATTCAGTAGCTTAAGCTCTTATTAGTCTATGGCTTACTAGGTTATTTCTCACAAAGTTTAGGTCATTCAGCCTACACACACCCAGGATGATTGGGTATGTCAGATTTAATAGCTTGAGTTCTTCCTAATCTATGGCTGATTACGTTATTGTCACAAATTTTTGGCCAACCACCATACACCTAAGATAATGAGTGTACCAGATTCCATAGCTTGAGCTTTTCTCAGTTTATGGTCAAATAGGTTATTTCTCACAAATTTTAGATTATTTAGCATCATACCCCAAGATGACGAGGTATAGTTCAAATGATGTGGTAGGATCAATCACCAAAACTTTGGGTATGCCGATTGCCCAGGTATTCAAAATGTTTCTCCTTGCAGAAGAAGCCTTTGGAATCCCCAAGCAAGATCTCACCCTACATGTGTCACTTACTGTAGCATACAGTCTCATTATATTATATATTCTTCTTGTAGGTCATTATTTTGATTCGCTATTTCTATTTTCTTCTTATTTGCTCTTTTATTTTCCCGGTTTTTAACATTTTCTATTGAGATCAATCCTTTCTTTCCACAAAAATTTACAAAGGATTTCTCCAAGTAAATGACATCCTCATCTTCAAAGGAGCCTCGTTCTTAGTTTTATTTGATTGTAAAGAATAAATTAAAATTTAGTATTGAAGAGATTCAAGAGAAGTTCCTCATCCATAATGACTACAAAATTGTTATTCCTGGTGCCGATGATCCTCCAAATCAACCTTCAACGGTTTTCGTAACAATTTTCGCCCATAAACTCCTATCAAGGTTGTCTTTTCCTCTTCATCCTCTTTTTCAAGGAGTCCTTAAACAATTTTGTGTAAATATATCTCAGATTGCCGCTAACTCATTTAAACTTTTATGTGTTTATTTTATCCTCTATACTAAGTTAGGCACTTCACCTCAAATTGATTTGTTTCATCCCGCCTTTACTTTACGGTCTCTAGATACGATTGTATTATATTTTACTATGAGAATTAGACTTCACATCTTCAAGGGTCTTCCTTCCACAAACAAACATTAAAAGAAAGAACACTTCTTCCTATGGTAACCAAGTGAGCAATATGAATTTTCCACAGCCTAGGTAGATTAGCTCCCAATACACTCCAAATCAATAAAAGAGCTTACACCTTCTACCAAATGAAACCTAGCCCTTGTGAATAGTGTCATTCTCCAACTTCCCAATTTAAATCAAAAAGACATTTTCTTTCACTATGGGTGTCACCCAAGAGGGAAGAGTTGGCCCAAGATATAAGTATTTTATTTACAACATTCCATATTTCCTCTTTTACTTAAATAAAGAGCTCCATGTTATTCAAATTATGCAAAAAGCATTCTTATGGCACAACTGGTGGGACCAATGGTGAAAGCGATTATGGCAGGTAGAAAGAGGAATGCCTCTAGCCATCCTAAAGCACCTTCTTCAGCTTTTCTACCGCATATGTCTACAACTAGGAACATAACTCTTATACCTTTTGCACATAGTATGGAGCATCCTTGGGCCACTACTTCCACTACTAGGACTAGTTCCTTCTCAATCTCAAATGCCCTTGAGACTGCCTAGACTAAGCAATTAATATTGTCTTCTATAGTTCAAACTTCTATCCATGAATTCATGCTAAGGGTGCCATTTGAACCACATAACATTGTCCCTAACTCATTCTTCATGGCAGGGATGTCAATTGGCCAAGGCTCACATCTGACTCGTCAATTCTTACGTGAATCATTTACCTAATTAGATAAGGAGCTGACCTCAAACCTAGACTCAGATGAGGCTTTTGACAAGTTTGCTAGTTCTATGGCCATGGAAAGCATTCATTTTGATAATTCCTCCCTTCTCATCTTCTTTTTCTTTCATTCACTTACATATAATTCACTTTTATCACTCTTATGACTCATTCTTATCATAGCCAACAATATATTGTCTCAAGATGAGGAGTTCGAATAAGAGAAAAGTAAGATTGAGGTTGTGAAAAGCTAGTTTACAGGAAGAGAACGTTGCCATTGTAAGGTGCATTCATGAGCTGATGAAGGAGCTGGATTTAACAAAGAGAAATTTGCATAAACTTTAAGAATCCTTTCAACATATATTAGATGAGACAAGGTGTTGAGCCCTCCATAAGTTTCCTTCCACTACTAAAAGAACGGCTTTTCTCAAAGATTACCTCGAGAAATACAAATGATTAGAAGACTTCAAAGTTGATCTTGCCAAATGAACGACAATGGCCTTTATAAATAGATTTAACTTTCCACAAGAGGAAATGGTCAAGAATGGTTTTGAGGGAGAATTGTCTAATCTTAATTCTATCAATATTCTAAAAGGGAGTAAGCGAAACTAAGTAGTAGCCATATTTAACTCGACTTCACTGAGGCCTCCTTAGACAAAACCTACTTCTCCTCTGGAGTTTGCTCTGCCCGAGGGTGCTTCTACTAACCAACCGACAATGGTGGAAGAGATAGGGGACTTGAAGGGCATACTTGCTCTAACTTATAATGCATCAATCCAACCAACTATACTTGAAGAGGATCCAATAAGGAACATTTCCCTTATTTCTCCTATTCCTTAAATGTAATGAGGATAACCTTTCCCATCCCTAGTTTCTCTTACCCCCCTTTTTTTATACAAGTAATTTTGAGGATGGAATGAAATTTCATTTGCAATTATAGCATTTTCAAATACAACTTAAACATAAAATCTTTTCAACATTCTCAAAATTCTTAGATGAGTTGCTTCTCACTTCTCTTTAACTAAGTCTATATGTTCCTACATGCCTTGCTCATGATGCTTAGTGCAATAATCCTATACTCTCGATGAGTCTTGATTGCCTTCTGATAGGATAACAATGTCTACTCCATAAACTAGGCTAAATAGATTTTCTCCTATAGCTAAGTAAGTGCTGTTATGTAAGCCTATAGTACTTTTGGTAATTTCTCAACCTAAGTATCTCTAGCTTTACAAACCTTTACCTTAAGTCACTTGACTATGGTTTGATTAGTTGCCTCGACCTAGCTATGAGTTTAGGGATGGACCATAGAAGTGAATTGTTTTATTTCCCACTTCTAGCACTATTTTCGTTTCTTATTCTCTTGAAATTGTCTCCCATTATTAATAATTATTTCATGTGGTAGCCTAAATCAGCACACTAGTCATGCCAAATGAATTTTATAACCACTGCTTCTGTAATCTTGAGTAAAGGTTCTACTTCAACGCATTTACTAAAGTAATCCACTACCTCAATCAAGAACTTCCTTTACCTAGCTAGATTAAAGCCCCTACAATATCTATTTCCCATCAAGAAAAAGGCCCAAGATAAATGGGTATAGTCTTCATAGCTTCTACTGGTAGGCAAATGGCATTGGCATGCTTGTTGCACTAAACACACCTTAAAATAATATCTAACCTTAAAAAATTTTCTACCTAAGGCTCGTCTTCGAAGATGGCTTACACAATATCCATCATGGGTCTCCTTCATCACACCATTGGCTTCTTCTGGCCCTAAACATCGCTATAATGGCTGGGAAAATTCTTTATGATATATCATGTCTCTAATTGGCCCAAATCAGGAGGTTTGGATGTCATTATTTTTGACTAGAAGGCTTCCCCTTTAGGCACTCTATTATCCGCGCTCTCCAGTCATCTTGTCTTATGGTGAGAATTTGTTCCCCTAGTGTACAATGCAAGATTACCCTTAGGGTAACGTTGTCACTTGTGGATAGATTTAGCGTTCTTGCCAACTTTGCCAGCTCGTCAACTATTTGGTTATTACTTCGGTTAACTTAAACTAATCTAAAGTTTTCCAACCTCGTTGCCACCTGTTGTATGGTCGTAGTGTGCTGCTTCATCTATTTGCCCTTAATTGTGTAACCACCTTGGAATAGTAAAAATATGAGTTATGAGCCTGATTGAACTTAACTACTTGGGCATTGAGCTGATGTGCCATTTTAATCCCCAAAGGAGAGTCTCATATTTTGCTTGATTATTAGACACATGAGTATCTAATTTAAATCCATACTTTAGGATATCACCCTCAAGGTTGATCAATACATTCCCCACCCTCTAGTCATTTAAGTATAAGATCTATCAATGTATATTTTCCAAGGTCCCAACATTGTGGTATGTATCATTTTAATAAGGAAATTAGCCAACACCTAGGCTCTAATAGCCATTCTAGGCTGGTACTCTATATTGAATTCTTCTAACCCAACTACTCACTTCATCGTCTTACCAAATGTTACCCCGCCTTCTAAAATTCTCTTAAATGAGTAATTGGTCAGTATAGTTATAGGATACAATAAGAAATATGGGCGCAATCTTCTTGTAGTAATAATTAGGCACAAAACTAACTTTTCAATATTAGAACAGTGTACCTTGGGTCCTTACAATATCTTACTAATGTAATAAACATGATAATATTGTTTTTCATGCTCCTTGATCAAGGCAGAAACGACATCTACCTCTAAAATTGCCAAATAGATGAAGAACATTTTTTGTAGATTTAGTTTTCTTAGGAGGGATAAATTAGAAAAGCACAACTTTAATTTGTGAAAGGCCTGTTGGCATTTTTCATCTTATTGAAACTCCTAGGCCTTTCTCAAGATCATGAAAAAAGACAAGCTTTTATTTGACTCCTTAAAAATGAACCAAGACAAAGCAGCTATTCTCATTAGTAGTTTCTGCACCATATAAAGATTGGTGGGTGGGGGTATCTTTTGAATGGCCCAAATTTTCTCAAGATTAGTATCTATACCCCTTTGAGTGATCAAGTATCCTAAAAGCTTTCCTCCCTGAATGCCAAAAGCATATTTAATAGGGTTTAGCTTCAAATTATATTTCTCTATAGTACGAAAGGTTTCCCATAAATCCTATATGTAATCCTTTCCTTTTCCAGGATTTGTATAATATAGCATCCACATAACGTCCATGTTCCATCCTATTTGAGACTTGAACTCCACATTCTATGATAAGTAGCTCTTGTATCTTTCTCAAAAGGCATAACATTATAAGGGAATATACCAAAAAGGGTGATAAAACATACCCTTCTTTTATCTTTCAGTACTAAGGGTATTTGATAACCTTGAAAGGCGTCTATCATGGACAATAGTTCCATCCTTGCTGTGGCATCCACCAACTGATCAATGCAAGGCAAAGGATAACAATCCTTTCAGTAAGCCTTATTTAATCCTTGAAGTTGATAGACATCCTCCACTTCCCTCCAGCTTTCGAGATGATTACGACATTGGCCAACCACTCAGGGAATTAGATCTCCTCAATTTTTCCTTCTCTTAATAGCTTATCAATTTCTTTCTTCATGACTTTCATTTTCTATGAGCTAGAAGATTTCAACTTCTACTAAAAGGGCTTTTTAGAGGTTGATGTTTAGCTTATGCTCTACTATTGAAGTACTTACTTTTGTTAAGTCAGTAGTTGAGAATGCAAAGATATGGGTATTCTCCTTGAGGAAAGATACAAGTTCTTCTTTTGCCTACTTCGTCGGCTAATCTAGGTAACAATCTCGGGTACTCTAGCCCTTAACTTGACATTTAGGGGTTCTTTGGATAGTTTAATACACCCTGTCTTAGACTTGGGTTGACTAGGAGCATTTCTTAATTTGAAATGCTGAATCAAATCTGTGTAACATAGATAGGACAATCTCTAATCTTCTCGAACCACCTTAACTCTTCCATCTGTAGTAGGAAATTTTAAAGCTATCTGAATCGATGAAGCCACAGCCTACAAGACCATTAGGAATGGCCTCCCAAAGATCACGTTATATGTATTGAGTATATCCACAACATAAAATTGGACTAACCTAGTCAACACCTTCTCCTCCGTAAGTTATCAGTAAAGAAATTTTTCCTCTACGGGATATCAATTCGCTTAAAAACCCATAATTCAAGATTTTATCTTTTAAACCCATTTGTTTGAACACTTTTTCTGAAAATACATCTATCGAGCTTCCTCCATCAATCAAACATCAAGTAACGTCATAATTGGCTATAATGGAGGTCATTATTGGGGGATCCTGATGTAGGAACAATAACCCCAACAAATCTTCTTCTCCAAAACTAACGACTACTCTAAGGGGTGATGGGGCAGTAATACAAGGTTGTTTCTCCCCTTGAGTAATGCCCTGTAAGAATATTTTCTAAGCTCTATTGAGGTCCTACCTTCAATTTCTCCTAGAATCATGTTAATGTACCCTTTTTGAGGATTATCGCGAGAGAGGCCTTAGTTATTCTTATTATTCTTCTTTCCCTTATCGTGCCTTTACTGGTCATCTTGTATGAATTTTCTAAAATGAATCTTGTGGATCAGCACTTTAATTGGCCTCTTAAGACTCCCATAGCCTTTAGTGGTGTAACTATATTCATTATAAAATTTACAAAATTAATCACCAAGTGGATTCCTATGAGGGGTGTTGAGTGAATGGGCCATCTAAACACACTGTGTTCCAATGAGAGAATATGCTCACAGGTGGTCTATAAGGGAGTTTCTCGAATGGAATTGTCTTGATCTCCACCTTTCTCTTGAGTTTGAGATCTTAAGAATTGTTGGCTATGTCTGCTCTTCTTCAATGATTAGGGTTCTAACTTTCTCTCCTCTTTTTCCCTCAAATGCCTTCCATATTGATGTATTTTTCGACTTTAGCCAAGGACTCATCAAAGTCATGAGTAGGTTCCTTAGCTAATGAACGGAAGAACTCTCTGTCCTTTAGGCACTAGCTAACACTTCTTGGGTAACTGTTGGATTGTCCAGAGCATTCTATGTAAACCTATTCCAATATTCCGACAATGGTTCTTCATTATCCTGTCAGATACTAAATAGAGAAAAAGGCATCTTTTCATAGTGTTTGCTGCTTGCAAACTAATGTAAAAATAAGAATATGAAATTATTAAAGCAAAAAATGACTCTAGGAGGGAGATGAGTGAACCACCATTAAGCCATTCCGCCTACTGTGGCTAAGAAGACTCTACATTTCACACCATCCAAGTACTAATGAAGCAGGTTTGATGTCAAAATCTAGATATATCTTTAGATGGATCTAAAGCCCCATTATACTCGGTCATCGCCACATTATGAAAATTATCTAGCAATGGTTCATTCTAAATTTATTCAGAGAAAGGATGGTCCTCTTGTGGTCTTTGGAGTTTCTTACTCTTTAGTAAAGCAAACCCCTTTTGTTTCCAACTCTCTAACCCTGTTCCTTTCAAACTTTCTTTTGGATGATCAGTAACATTAAGGGTCTCAAGTTACACCTTTCCCTGATCACCTTCAGGAATTTCATCAAACCTCCCACTATCGAAAGCCCTCAACATTGAATGGTTGTTAAGGGTAACTCGCATGGCTTCATTAATCATAACTTGGAACTGCTCCCTAGTTTAGCTAAACTACAAGAAAACTAGCCTTTGTTTGTTTTCTTCCATAGCTTTGATAACAAACCCTATGGGTGAGTTTCCATAAAAAGCGCCATGCAGTGCGTTCAAAGATCAATAAAGGAATCAATTTTGAAGACACACATGAATGATTGAAAATAAAGAGCAAACAATTCAAAACACCCAAATTTACATGGTTCCGGTAAAATATGCCTGCATCCACGAGTAAAAGTATTATGGTGTTATTCTATTTTTGTGTTTCCTTTCTTTCCTTTAGCCTTTTTATATAGTTTGTACATAGACAGTTTTTCCCACTTCTCATACCGCAATCACACAATACATACAGTTTTTGAATATCTGTTAACGCCATCGATGACCAGTGGGGCAATAGGGGTGCAAATGAGCTCGAGCTCAAAACAAGAATATAAAACTCGAGCTTGAGCTCGAGCTTGATGCATAAATGTTGAGCTCAAGTTGACCTTGAGTTCAAGCTTAAGTTTAACTCAATTTACACAAATTTTTAAAATTTTTAATATTATTTAATTTGTTTATTTTATAACTTTAATATATAATAAAAATAATGTTTACAATAATTTGATTAATAAGAAGAAATAAAATATTTAAAAATATATCCATTTAATTAAAAATATTGAGAATGATGTATAAATGCTTAGATAATGGTATGTGATGGTGTTTTTCTTGGTGTCAAACATTGCTAATGCATTAGACAACCCCTAGTTTCATTTTATTTTTGAGAAACCAAGGAAATTTGTTGTGCAAATGGTTTACGGTATTGTGGTTTTGTCGGGGCAAAATTGAGTTAGACCCCTTGTTTTGTGGTGTTGTTGAAAAAATTTAGAACTTGGCATAAATAAATTGCGGTAATGTGATTTTGTTAGGCATAGATTATTGGTAGAGTAACTTATGAATAAAGTTCCACCTTTTGATGATGAAGACAGAGACAAAAAGGGAACATACCTAGTGCACTATCTCCTTCACTCTTTTTATGCTTGCCTTATGTTTTTATAAAACTAAATGTATACAATGAAAGAAATTTGCCTTTTACCTCTCTTTGACAATGGTCTTTTTCTTACTGATCTATTAATTGATGGCAAAATGATATGCTTGCTATTGATCTTTCAAGATGTTGTGTGAATATATTTTATTATGAGGTCAACACTCTAGCAAGCAGATTATACGTAACTGTTATTCTTATGTGACCTTGTGAACAAGCAAGCAGAATATACATATTTGTTATTCTTATGTGATCTTGTGCAGGTCAGACTACGTCGAGCAAAAAATACAGAAAAAGATTTGACATGAAGAAATCAGAGATGCTCAACATAAGAAAATAAGAACATAGATTGAAATTCTAATAGTTGATTCAAGTATTTCATGAATTTTGTAGTTAATATATCTAAATCAGTGTTTGATATACTTATTAAATTCACATCTTCAAGGTTAAGCACATCCAATCCGAAAGGAATTTGCTTGTCAAAGTTGAAGCTCTTTTATTCCTTCCAAGATTCTGATTTCTTATACCTTATCATGGAGTATCTACTTGGTGGTGATATTATAACTTCGTTGATAAGAGAGGATGTCCTTTCTGAAGATGTTGCTTAGTTTTACATAGCCAAAAGCATTCTAGCTATCTATTCAATCCACCAGCACAGTTATGCGCATAGGTAATGTACATCCTTTGATTTACACACTGATAAGAAACTCAGTTGATTTTTTTTTTCTACTATGATGCTTTTTCTACCACAAATTTATATTTTTTTATGCTTGAAGATGAAACATAAAGATATAACAACAATGCAATCTTATTGGTGGTTAGATCCTGTATGATTTGCTCTGTCAAGAAATGACATTAATTCTATGTCTAGTAATGATTTTTCAATTGACAAAATCAGTCCAAAGAACAAAGAAGGCTTAAGCCAATGTAGATAGATGATTCTATTCATGGCTATGTTTCATTTCAACTTTTATATAGGTCTTATGCTTATTTGTTTGTGAAGCATAAATTTAATCCAATAGTATTTTGTCTATAGGGATATCAAACTAAATAACCTAATATTAGACAAAAATGGACATTTGAAGCATTCGATTTTCCCTTGTGTAAGCTACTGGAGAAGTATTCATCAATTTTGTTTGAAGATAGTAATTTTACTATTTAGGATTTTGGAACTAAGGGTGATGAACATACTGGCACCAACGCTCCTCCTTGGTTAGTGGCCTTCAAAAGTTGAAATGAATATTGATTTTTGTTGTCTTTTTTCAAATATTGGCTAGAAAATGTGATAGAGGAAATTGATGCATAGGACGTGGAGGATTAAGACGAGCATTTAAATAGCACTAAAAATATGCATGAAGATCTTGTATAATTTTGGCATGAAAGATTAATGAAAATGAAAAGAATAGATTAGACATTCGAAAATTTGTAGTTGATATAATACTTTTGCGTACACTTTCATAATATTAGTTTTTTTAACATGAACTTGAAGATTTACAAAAATTAATTGCATTTTGATATTTGAATTCGTACTATAGTACTTTTGAGTTAGTGCCTATTTGTTGATGTGTCGAATACGTTGGTTTTGTTACTTCTTCTTCTGTTAATAAGTGAATAGTTGATTATATGAATTAAAATGTGAAATTAATGGGATTAAACTTAATGATTGAACTGATTTAAAGAAATACTTCTTTGCAAAAAATTGCAATATATTGTTGGACAACATGATCAAAACCATTTCTAAAAATATTAAAATTGATTCATAAAATTGCAATGATTATAAACCTTCACTTCAAGAAATAAAACTATTGTGAAACAATGTAATGGTGATAATATGAACTTATCAAAAGTGTTACTTAAATTCTTAAGATTTTTGTTAATGCTACCAAAACTGTAGCAAAATTTGCAAAAAGTGTTGCATAAAGTGTTATCTAAACTTTAATATATTAAAAATAAATAAATGTTTCAATATCAAAAAAAAAAAAAAAAAACCATTACCTATAAGTGTTGTAATATGGTATTACAATTTGTTTAAAAAATCGTTGCATAATGTCTAAGATAACGATACTTTTGAAAGTGCCTCAAAAGCATTGTAAAACCATTGTGAAAACTTTATACAATACTTTCAACACAATATATAATAGTTTTTAAACAATGCATATTAATAAAAATGTTGTAGTGTGAACTTGTTTAGCATCCCTAATTTTCCTACTTTGGACTTCTTGGAGACTATCCATTACCTCACTTAGCTATTAAGCAGAAAACTTCTTTTATAGGCCTTTTCAAACACTGTAGATCTCACGTCATCATAGACCATAGCTTTAACAAACAACTCCTCCAATAACTCCTCTAGATGAGAGATGTCAAAGTGGTTGAAACTCTTCATAGAATGAAGTATTAATAGAACGCTATACTTAATAGATGAAATAGACTCAACTGAAGTCTTTTTTTTATTTATCTTTTGAGGAGATCAACCCACAATTTTTGTTTCCTTGCCTTAAAGACTTACACTACTACAAGAGGTGACACCTTTTTGGCAACCTCAAGAATGAATGTCCTGCACTTTGTCATTAGAAGGGACCACAATTGGCAAATTAGGTTCAAAAACTGACCAATCAAGGATGTATGTATCAATAAAGAATCGCCCGAACTCACAGAGTAGCAATTGTCTTGCAGAGAAAAAAAAAATGAATATACTTGTTAAACCTACTATTTAAATGGGTCAAAAACCTAAAACCCTAAAAAAATAGTGCATAAGATCAAAATTTTGCTAAAAATATGTCGTCAGTGTATGGTCATAGTTGAGACGTGGCCATTAATACTCGCTTTGTTAGTTCCCAAGAACACTTCTCCAATTACGGTTGCAATATGTTTGTTGTCCATTCACAGTTCTGCCCAAAACGAGGAAATGTTGTTTTGACTATGGAACTTGCCATTTTCTCTCAATCTGTCATTCTTAAACCCCAAATCTTCAATTCTAAGCTTGGTTTCCCACGGGCATATTAGAATCACATCGAAATTGCTACATAAGGCTTAGTGTGCCTTCCAAACAATGTAAAAAATGTCTGGTGTACAGGTAATAGGCCCCTGCTTGTATCAGGTTCGCAGTTAAGGTCGGACCAACAAACAGCACAGCACGATTCTTGAGATCCAAATTCATATTTGCACCATAAAGAGTAAAAACATACCCAAAACCCTTTTTTTTTTTTTTTCTTTTTGATGAGTAAAACATACCCGAAACTGTCCAGTAAAATGCATGACAATCTAAAAGAAACAGGCATTCTAGTAATTCTTTAAATTCAAGTGAGGCCCAGTAGTTCAGCTGCATTAAATAACTCCTATTGCCAATTTGCCACCGCTTCCGCCACTATCACTGCAACCTTGCTTTGCTCCATCCAACTAAAATTTAACAAAAACTAGTCATTCACAATAATTCTGGAAAATAAAGAGGAGGAAGAAACCGATGGAAGAGTTCACCTACCCCACATCGAAGCATGAAATAAGATTGGATATGGGTAAAACAGAAGGAATAGGAAAGGATGGATTCATATAATCGAGCAGGATAGCACAAGGCAAACAATACAACGCAAATACGTAGCAAGAGTATTCCTTTATCTTGTATATTTACTGGGCATGCATCATATCTCAAGTTGTTTCAGACATTTGATATCAGTAGATTCATCTACATCGCATGTATTCTGGACCAAAATTTCCTCAACCCCAGCTGGCAACTTCTCTAGTGGTGTGGAAGTTGATGTCGCGTCATCTCTTGGGCCAGAGGTGGCTGCAAATGTAGGAACTGTTTGCCTGATACATACAGGTGTGGCAACTTGTACAGGTCGGGGCTGCATCCCTTGAAGGGGGTGTGTACAAGGCCGTGGGAATGGTGAGGCAGAGAATACAGGCACTGCAGTTCTTACTGTTACAGGTGGAGCAATGCCGCGGAAAGGCGTCCTACATTGTCTTATAGGCATGTAAGAAACTGCCTTGACAGTGGGAAACCTCTGGATGTGCATTGTCCCAATTGACTGGGCCGGTGATGATAGCAGAGACTGCGATAACATATGTTGGCTGTTAATCATTACAGATGAGGGTCTATTTCTTGAAGCAGTTTTCTGACTGAACAATGGGAGCATTTTGGATGTTGATACCCAAGGACATTGTGAGCTTGAAGGTCGAGGGGTTGGAGCCAATAATTTCTGTTGGAACTGCTTGGGGGAACCGTTTCTGCTGGCCATTACCAACTTTTCCCTCAAATGATAGCTCTGTAGCGCCCTTGCTATTCTGATCTGTTCTTGTTCATCACTGTCTTCATTTTCAGGTGAAGAACTCGAGCCATGCCGGGCCACTGACCAAAGAAAGTGCACTATATAAATAAAGGTCTAGAAGCTCCATGCCTCAATTCAGTAATAGAGTAGACAACCCCTGCATTTACCTAAACCATGAGGATGCTCAGCTGTAGCAAATTAATAATGCACATACCTTGTTTCAACAACAACCAAGCTGCCAGAGCAGCATTTTTCTCAGCTTGCTTTTTGTTCTTTGCAGGTTCTCCAGTAAACGTGATTCCTGCCAGTTCCACAGTCCCAGTAAAGACAGGCGAGCGTCCTAAACCTGCCCTGGAGGTTGTATATTGAGGCAAAGAAGAACCAACTCTTTGTGCAATCTCCTGCAAAAGGTTCTTATAAACCCCCGTCTCATCCTAAGCATAAATTTAGCCAACAAAGAACAAAGGAAAATTTAGTAATGCTTGCAAAACGTTGAAACTGCAAGTAATGGGAATGTAATGAGAAGATCAGATAATACGAGCTAAAATAATCTTAACCACAAAAAGTCACCTTCACATTGAGGTCTTTATTGCGTATCTTTTGCTTAAGTTTTATATATACTACGCTTTCGTCCGTGTATTGCCTTCATCGTGAAAAATATCTCAATCATTATCCAGGTTAGATCAAAAAACTAGTTCTTAGATCAGGCCTAGAGGGCCGTGTTACCCTGGAACATTGCCAACGCTAAGTAGTTTCTAGGATAATAAAGGTTCTCTCTAGTCATTGTCTAAATATTTTTCCTGCATCCAATCATCCTGTTCAAGATGAACAGCAAAAACAGAGATTTGGCTCTATTAAATTAAAGACAGCCCATGAAGATGGACAGGCACATGCATGGTGCAGCATGCTTGTTGATAAGCACAGTAAATTGAGGGAGACAAGACCAAAAATTGTCCCCTTTGCAATGAATTTATTTCTTGCATGTGCATAGAAGAAAAATATCCTATAGTTTATGCAATAAAATACTAATTTGGTCGCAGATATCCAACCCTCTCAACAACTAATTCAATCTCCAGCATTTAAGAAAAAGGATGAATGCTACACATGCAATTAATTCGGTTAATGGATTTAATAAAAGAATAAATTTGGCATAAAGGTGTCCTCAGAAAAGTAAAGTAAATATCTAGCTGGTGATTGTAGTATTTCTCAGAAACAAAACAAACTACATATACGCTACCCTCAAAATCCATACAAGTAACTTGAATTCAACATAATGTGAACTAAAAAGCTCCCTACATGTACCAGACTTCCAAGATGTCCTAATCTTAAAATCAACAAATCCCTGCGCTTTCAAGAATTCATAAACCAGGCATAATATATTATTACTTAACATAATAATGTAATAATGAGTGTTGGTCGTATATCACTTCATAATAACTTCCTAATATTATAGAAAATAACTCTGAAAGTGATCCATATACTTGCTTCTTCATACAGTACATGAATGGCCAACTTACAATTAATTTCTGAATAATGTAGTTACTCGCCACAAAAAGTCTACACTATATTGGGCCTCAGTCTCATTAATTCCATCAACCATATACGATAAAAACATCAATAATAGCTAATAAATTATGGCAAAAAAGATATAACTCAAATGATAAGGGTGCCCCCAAACAACCCTAATTAATGGAATTGATGAGAGAAGAATCCAAAGAACACGCAAACACAGCTGTTAAGGAAAGGTAAAGATAATGGCATGACCACAATTAATGGCTTCCACATTAATTATGGTCTCGTCTGGTCCATTCTCCCACCCTCCCGAAACTTCACCGTGTTTTCACTTTTCCCATATCTAACCCTGTTCAGTGAAACGTTCTTAACCGTCGACCTAGGGGCATTATTGTCATTCTACCCTAATGCGGCCGGTGATCGGAAAAAAGGTGAACGATGGCGTTCTTCTCCGTTTAGAATACGGAATAATTAGAGTGAAATGGCGCGATGAATGCAGTACAGAAATGTTTGCTTACGAGGATGCGGGCGGCGAGGGAGTGGGAAGACAGGGAGGTAAGGGCGGCCTCGGCGGCGGAGTGCTCGGCCTGGCGCAGAGTGGAGCAGTAGTTGGGGCTTTCGAAGGACTCCCCGTTGAAATTGACGATGGCCTTGAAGCGCGGCGCGTGGTCCGGACCCTCCCTTATGCACGTGTAGGACGGCAAGTTGAAGCAGCTCCTCTGCGCCAGCTCCTGCAGCTGGTTCTTATACATCTCTCTCTCTCTCTCTCTCTCTCTCTCTCTCTCTCTCTCAGCTGTTCCCCCCTGGCTCTGCGTTTGCAATTTTGCTTCAGTGAAATGAGAACGAATCAATTCAAAGGTGTGCTTCCGGAAAATGGGTACACGGGTAAGGGCCCAGAACGGGTCTGGACTTGTGACAGAGAACATTAACGGATGCAGCCATGGAGGAACGATGGAGACAGAAGAGGCATGAAGAGGAGAGTCAACCGTGAATGACGTTGCTCTGCATGGACGTGAATGAGATTCTCTCTGTGTTGCTTCTGATCTCTACTTCCTCGATTTTGTGAATTGCAGCTGGCCTTTCTGGCTGTCTTCTTTATTACTTTTTGTCCTTTTTGTCCTTTTTGTCTTATCTTTTGAATGAAATGATGGCACGCATCATTATATTTCTATTTTTTTTGGTAATTCTCTATGATAATTAATTTAGAGTTTTATTAATAATTACTGGTTAATAAATAATTACGATATGTGTAAATGAAATTTTATGGTCTCAACTTAGGTTATTTGGCGGGCATTTGCATTTTATAGTTTCATTATAACAAGAATTGTTTTTACAATTTCAAAAATTCATGATTAGTCCTTTTCAATAAACGCCATTTATTATAAGTATTGAAATCCACCAATTCAATTATGTATAATGTTTTAATACTCTTGAGCCAAAGTAAAAGTATCTCATTGGCTGTCAAATCAATGATTAAATTTCATGTTATCGTGTTTATTTTATTCAATTTGAAAATTTTAAACAAAGTCACAATTTTTAGCTCTTCTTGGTGAGAATCTCAGAAGTTTTATCATAAATAATTTAAGAAACTAAAGAAGTTTGAATCTGAGTAGAAACCAATGACAATATCAATTATTCATCAATATTCTTGTGCCCTTAACAAATAAAAAAAAATTAATAAGCTAAAGCTATTTTCAATTCATTGCTAGTTCGACAAATAGTTTTGAAACAAAGTGCAAGGTGAATAAATTAAGTCTTTTTTAATTAGCTTAATGATTAACCAAAAGCAATTAATTACATTTGCTCATTAGACAGTTGTAATGATTCTGCTATATATTTAATATTTTAGTGGATCAAAACTATATTATATCCAATTATTTCTCTAATCACTAATTAAAACACAAACAAAATCTGTAAAAATGAACACATAAGGCTGGTCGAACCTTCAATCAAGCAAAAGTCAACACTTCCACCAATGAATTTGCATATGGATATGAATTATATTAAAATTTTCTTAATTAATATTTTGATATGTGTGTGTGCGCGTGATTTTAGGGAGTGCAGTTGATTTTAAATGAAATTCTTTATTTATTTCAAGGATTTCAGAGTGTAGGACCTACGTTCCATCCTTTAATTAAATTAAGGATCCACAATTTTCCATGCTCTTACAACTCAAAACTTGGTTAGAGAACTTGATAAAATTGCTGGCATTCATCATTGAGTCGTGACTGCACAAGGGACTAGTTTCATTGCCATTGATCCTTGCTTTTGTTGATTGTTTGCTTTTTGAGTTTGCTAGTTATTTACTTCATAGTTTAGTTCATTTACTACTTTTTGCACTATTTTCACAATTTGTATGGCCGGCTTAATTAATAAAAATTAAGAGATATCAATACACATGATTCCCTTTTAGTGGATATGACATTTGTGATAATTGAATATTTCTTTTTTTTTTTTATCTTTAATAAATTGTTGTGTGATGACACATGTCATATAACATATTTGATATGTCAAATTTGAACTGAAATTATTAAAAAAGAAATTATTTAATAGTTTATGTATGGATTATATATGATATTGATTATGTTAATTGTACTATTATAGTTTGTTAATATGTTCTTTTAAAGTTTTGACTCAAAGTGTAGTTGTTCTTCTTAGACGAAACTGACTCAAGTGATTAATCATATAACTAACTATGTTATTCAGTTAATCTTAAATTTCTCTAGAATATTCTAAACTCTTCTAGGGCTCTAACTTGATTCAAGCAAGTTCTCCTAACTAAGTTAAGTTGGGAAGCAAATTTTATGATTAATAATTTATTGCGCTAATTAAGTCTAAGCATTTCACTCCCATTTCCCCCCCTCTCGGGCCACATTGTAATCAAATGGTTAATCAAGTTTTTTAATTACCATGCAAATCATCAATAAAAATGAATATAAAAACAATCAAAGACAAATCCATTCAATCACCCATTAGTAATCACTACACAAGTTCCTAAGAAAGTGATTTAGCTATTCATAACAAAAGCAACAAAAATCAAAATTAAATCCATCATTCAATCAATACAATTCAAAAAACAAAGAAAAGTTAGAGATTATTGGTCAAAGAAAAGCAAAGAATCATGAAGGCTTGGTCATGCATGGATTCCTCTGTTCGCATTAGTTGTCTTGACACTTTCTCCAAAGTTTAACTCGTGTTCCTCCCATAATCAAATTCAAGAATTCGCTCTCCTTTTCTCTCTCTAGAGTGCTTTCGAATTTTATATCCAAATACATGCCCTCACGCTTAGGGTTAACAAAATATATGAATTGGACAAAATTTGTGCTTCATAACATGGCCTTGTAGCTACAATATTGTTTGTCACATGCGCACACCAAATTGCAGATACACATCAAGTTTTGCTTTTAGTTTTGCACCCGCAACAACCTCTCTCATGACCACAGTGTCAACTGCAACAAAATGTTGGTCTTTTGTGCACTTTTCTCTTACGGCCATGGCAAAGTCCCTTGTAGCCACGCTCCGTTATCTCATGGTCTTGCCACTTACTGCACAATACTACTAGTCTTTTGCCAATTGGTCATAACATTTTTATCTGATATCCATTTGACCTACTACTTGAACTAATGGATGTCAACTCAATTATCTACATCTTTATAAAATTGCATTTTATTTGGTCATCTATCCAAAGAGTTGGTTCCTTCCATAGGCTATATTGGGTAATTTAAGACACATTTTAACACAGTCCTCTCAAGTCTTCATTGTCCTTTTGCTTGCCCATCTACCAATAATCTACACCTTAGGCATCCTTTGTAGTTTCCATATGAAAGCACAATGAAACACTAAAGAAAAGTGACAAACAATGCAAATATAGAGCAAGAAGCACATGAACACTTAAAGGCCACAATCAAACACATTTGTAGTAAAAATTAAGCAAAACATCAAGGATTCTAATCTAAATAAAAGCAAAGTAAGGCATAGATATTTCAAAATATCGAGTTATCATATCCCCACACTTAAGTATTTGCTAGTTCCTAATAAACTCAAACAATAAAAAAACATAGAGACAACACTCTAAATCATGTAAGTGGTGAACATGAAGACGGGTTTCTTCTTAATTTCAAAACATAAATGTATGTAAGCACACAATTCAAAAGATCATTCAAGAGTACAATAGTTTCAACACAATTCCATCAAGAAGAAGTTTAGCATGCGTGTGTGTGTAACACTCCTCACCCTTAAACACTCAGACTCTTAATGGTTTTATCACAAGTTGAGGATGATCAACTTCAAGAACCACTCACATCAATACAGTCAATCCACCCTTTTCAAACAAAATTCAAACAACTCAAAGAGAACATTAATAGGACTTCAAGGTGCGAGCTAACTCAATGCATAAATGGACTATGGCTTGTCCCAATTCAATTCTTCTTTTCTTCTTTTTTCTTTTTCTCCTCCCCACACTTATTTCTTTTCATCTTTAGTAACCTTCTTTACAAGTTTTTTAGATTACTAGGAGCCTTTTTATACGAAGGTGAATAAGAGTCACAGTGTACCTCCAATTACTCAACTCATAATAAACTTAAAATGCGTGACATACTCATGGTTTATTGACCGTTTAACGCAATAAAGAACATGGATTTGTACGCAATCTCAATTACTAAGTCACACTAGGTAGCAGAGTAGAATATTTTACAACAAACTCACTATCTGTTTCAACTTTTTGCTTATTTTTCCAAAATTTATTTCTTTTCTTTTCTCCACAATTTTTCTTCTATCCCTTGTTGTAGCCTGGTTACAACAAAACCAAAAGGATTTAATAAATAATAAAAGGAATACATTGAGACTCAAATGGGTTGATCAAAGGAAGAAATGGTTTTTGTACTAGCCAAAATTTTTAAAAGGAATTGGCTAAAACATTTCTAACCCTTTTTATTAGTCTTATTTATTTTACGAAGGCTTTTTGATGCACTAAAAGGAGAATTGTATTCCTAAATCAATCATCCCCTCTTAAACGATAATACTTCTCAAACACTTAAACATTTGAGGACAAGGATGACGTGAATAAAATTTATAAGACTCCTTGCAACAAAATCAACCCAAAAACTTGCTATACGCAAGAACAATTGATGCATTATACATAAACAACTCAAGAATCAAAAAAATTTATCATAAATTAAGTATCAATCACCATGAACCTCAATCAACCACAATAATTTACGTTACCCATAACACAATCATATGCATTTAGTACCTCCAGACATTATATTTGCTTTTGTTCTAGACATGATTTGTAAATAAAATTTATTTCCATAGAGAATAATCTTCTTATCTATTTTTTCTTTTACTTTTACATTGTTTTTCATTTTTCTATCTAAAACATTGATCTTAGTCCAAAAACAAAAACAAACAAGTTTAATTCAGCATCAACGGTAAAATGTGATTGCAAGCGAAAGGTACAAAATGGAATTTTCCCAAACACTAATAATGGAAACTTATACTCATTGACGCTGATGAGTGCAAAACCAAACAAAAGGAATAAGTGAGAGAGCTATATACAAATGCCGAGAAGAAGACCTAAATCTAAAAAACAAAATTCTACAAGAATATGTGTATAGGAGGCTTAACAATTTAAGGATTACAAACATGCACTAGTAGAGCCCATCTAAAAAACTTGGGCAAAATTTCATAGAAGAGGCAAACCTATAATAGCGTCCAGCACAAAAGGAAAAGAGTAGAACACACAAGCAAGTTTACAAAATATTTCTCAGAAGCACCAGAAAAATGTACTTGATCCCAACAAGAATATATCATTTTCTACATCTTTCACCCATTGGCAAACCTCATTGCATATCTTTATAGCAAGTACCTGGAAGGATATGGTCATGGCACTCAGCAAAGATGAAAATACTAACCAGTATCAGAATAGCATAACAATCACTTTAAAATTTAAGAAGCGAACAAGAAAATTTTAGTTGTTCCTTAATGAGCTAAAGAAAAGAATGGAAGACAAAAACTAATCTTCTGAAAGAGACTATATCCAACATATATTAAGAGTCAAAAAGTAGTTAAGGATAACAATGTGCATACCAATTTATTAATGCACAAAATAGTTTTTAGGATCAAAATAAGCAATCTGAGTTCAAAGAAACAATCATTGGTTGCTCTAATATTTTACAGTCGGCAAACTTATCAAGCATGGGGCAAAACACAAAGCATGTTGACAATAATGAACTTATCTGTCAAGAAGTCTTAAGTAGTCACACAAACTATATCATCTTAGTTTAAACCACCCAAAAAGGATCAAGCTTCATTTGAGTCAAATCCAACTTAACAATTTGAATACACGGCTAACTTAGAAAGTGTAAAAAACTTTTGTATACATGTTCTAGGTTAGTGAAACTGTAAGTAGATTAAAATGAGAGAACTTTATGTGCAAGGGGACCAAAAGTCACATACAACTCAAAATCTTATTTAACCTAGCCAAGTAGCACTGTGATTTGAAGGACTAATTAGAAACTTCACAACTAGGAATCAAACTTATTTCATAGAGTCACTTAACTACACCATATCAAATAGTAATAAAAACTAAAAATGCAAATAAGCTAAGAAAAAAATAGTTGGAGAAATTTCTAACTTAAATTCTATCAAACTATTGGAGAAATCTCTAACTTAAATACTATCAAACTAAATAGTAGCAGTGGATGCCATTATGAATATAAACAGATTTAAGAAAGTTTGGATAGATAACCAATCTACAATAATGAATTATTCACCTTTAAAATATCTATGACAATTAAATTTCTTATAATTTGAACCCATGAAACTGGGCAATGCCAATGCCAATGTCAATGTCCTAAAGTAATATTTTCCGTAGCATCCAATTAACTAGATTTAGTTTAACTAAAGCTCATGGAAACTCATTTTTGAACTATTATTCACCATTAATGGCAATCTCATTTAGTTTCTTCGTTGAAAAATCTCAATAAAATTAACAAATAATATGCAATTAGTTTCTTTCTTCCATGGTTTCTTAAAAACAAACTAAGTCCCCCTTTTTCTCTTATTAAAAGGATAGTCATGACTCATGTAATATAAGATTATAACAGCCTCGATTAGCCCATTTCCTAGCCTCAGACAACTGACTATATGCTTCAATTTTGACAAGCTTTTTAATACAACATATATGAGTTTCATAATTTTAGAAGTATTAATAAATAGCAAAGATAACTAAGGATGGTAATGGAGCAAGGGATGCTTCCCCCATGCCCCACCCCATGGTTAAAAATCTTCCCCCGCTTTCACTCCATCTTCCGCCAACACTACACTCGCCCCACTCCATCCCCCACCCCACTTCCTCGGTGGGTATCCTTATGGGTACTTATCAAGAAAAAAATTAATTTTACAATTATATTAAAGAATAAAAATTTAATTATATTCGCTTTTACATAAATAAGTAAAAATCCCATATATTAATTAACCTCATAAAAATAGTAAACATAGCATATTTTTTATATCAATATATTTAGAATAATTTTAAAGAATGATATATTTGTTAATATTAGCATGTTCAATGTGACAAAATTCAAATTTTCACAAAAAAAAAATAGTTACACAATGGATTTTTCACACTAAATTTCACATTAAAATAAAAGAATCTATGTAGATACGACAACAATTATATATATATATATATATATATCACACATAGATGAGTGAGTACAAAATAAATGAACAATGTATATTAAATCTATATATTCAATTTAAAAAATGATAAATGTAAAAGAAATCAGTGTACTAAATCTATTTACCATGAAAAAAAAAAGAAATAAAAAAGAAATCATTAATTATTTTAAAGTTATATAAATTACGAATAAAGACTAAAATGTTTATCCAATTAGTATATTACAAAATCAAGAAAATTAGGTAAAAATTAGAATTGAAGAAAGAGTATTGTGATGAATGTGATTCTGTTGTAAAGAAAAATATTAATTTTTGTAATAAGATTTATATTTTATACAATTAAAATACACATACCTTCATAAATAATTCTTTTAAAATTCTTATTTTCATTTTCATTTAATGAGCAAACTAATTACTTAATTGATTAATTTTCAAATTAATCACAAAATGTTACATATAATTAATTACAATATTATAATTTATTATATACATATATATATATATATATATTTATATATTATCTTATGCGGGGGGTGCCTCACTTTAAAGTGGAGGGAAATTTATTCCCCCCATCGCCATCCCCATGCTCGCCTCGTCCCAACTCCCACCCCATTTCTTCTCCCTTGAGGTAGGTGCCCGCGGTCATCCGTTCCCACTATTATCCTTAAGGATAACTTTGTGTTTTAAATTATTTAATTCATCTCAAAATTTTATCATGAATTACTATCAATTACTCAAATTTCCATACTTCATTGTATGGCAATTGAGCAAAATCCACAAGACTTCGATCCCATAAATTACTATAGAAGTTAATTGATAGCAATGAACAACATAGAGTTGGAGTCGTTGCCTTCTTTTACATCGAGAAAATGTATATGAGAATGATAACTGGTTCTTAGAAAGGAATAGCTAGCAGGCTTTCATTAAATTAACAAGATAACTCGATAGTTTAAGAGATACAAACAAAATAGAAAACGATGGCATACACATGACTAGTTGCCAACAAGTGATGAGCTTGGGATCGGTTTGGATTACAACACAAAGTAGTGCTAAGGTACAATATGCATAATGGGCCTTGTTAATATTATGGTATACAAATTCATAATATTAGTTCAATGTCTGGAGCAGCAAAATGGTAAGGTGTGTTTGAGGAGAGTTTGTATTTGTACATTGGCCTACTTTGGGCTATTAACTCATTGGACTTTAAATTTTCATTGCATTTGTTTTATTGCATTTCTCATTTGACTACTCTCACTAATTTCCACTAGCATGTTTCATTAACCATGTTGCAGGAAGCATTGCCTCATGAGAATAGGCAAGTGCAAGTTCCTCCTGTGGAATGGACACCAAGCATAAGGCCAAAATGGCTATCGAATTGCAGACGGGTGATTTGCATTCAATAAGCAAAGGAATATATATTATTTAGTTTATGCAATATAGGTACACCGCTTGAAAGAAGATTCAATTGGATTTTACTTATGTCTTTAAATCATGAGTGAGATCTCATTTCCATCAAATAATGGGATTTTTTTTCTATCTAATTGTTGCTAGCTGCACAATGAAAACTTTTCTTTAACTAATTTGAGTCTTTTTCGGTAATAAATATTGAGATTAAGATATCAAAAAGATTAAAGCTCAAGATATTCTATCTCCCTCGAACAAGTATGTGAGTATATGGTTCTGATTATTCTTTTTGGAAATTTTTAGAGCAGTTGAGTTGGCAAGGCAATCAAAGAGGAGAAAAGGTGAAGGGTGTGGAGATTCTTTTATGCAAAACAATGGCGTGGGATGCAACAGCTCGGTAGAGGAAATTTTGGTTTTTCTTGCATGCCTGCTTTCTCCAATTGGGGTGAACATTCTAATTGCAGCAAAATTGAAAATTCAATGCTTTCTTTTGAATTTAGTGTTATTGCTTTGAAAAAAATTTCTTATACTATTATTTTACTGTTGAATCTACTATATATATGTATGTATGTATATTTTCTCTCTCACACACACACCTCTAATTAAGTTGAACATTCTACTTGTGGCAAAATTGAACAATTCAATGCTTTATTGTTTTGAAACAAATTTCTTTTACTATTATTTTACTATTGTGTTTATTATGTAAATTCTTCCTTACACACACACACACACACATATTGTTTCACTTGCATCGAGTGTGCTTTGATATTATAATTTACGTGCATATCTACAAATATACTTGCTCAACTTCCTTTTGGACAAGCATTAACTGTGCCCCTATCACTAGTATTATAGAAAATATAATCTTAGGAGACAAGTAGTTAAGAAACATCTCCCTCAGTTGTAGTGAATGACCATGCAATCAAACTGGAGGAGCCATCTCCTTCTGTTGTGATATTACACATTAGATTAAGCCTGTAGGAAGGGTTTTTTTCCCTCTACAATTAAGGCAGTAGGAGTTGGACGAAAATGGATTTACACTACTTATTTTCCTACCACGTGTTTGATTGACCTGTACGTAGCTTAGCTCATCATGCAAAAGGAGATATAAACATGCATATCACCAAAGCTGACCTTTGGGATTGCCTAAGAGTTGGATTATATCTCTTAGAAATGCATATATATCATTCAACACATGCAACACTGACATGACCAGAATCCTCAGGTAGAGGACAATACATATATTTAAAGGGAGAGATATTCTAGTAGATATAGATTCAACCAACCAGAGTTACATGTAATCTATTCTTAGATTTATTCAATTGAATACTCCAAAATCTAAATCATTTTTTGTAAATTATACATTTACAGGTGTTGAATACACATATAAGACATGCATGAATTCAATGGTTGTGAAATATGGATTCAAGATTGATATTTTTTTATACAATCACAAAGATAGCAGGGAGATGAGACCTGTTTTCTAAACAAAAACAAGCACAATATGTTTTTAGAATAAATTGTATTTCTATACAAAAATTAAGACCAAAGTTCTTTAATTATATTAAAATTTTCATGGGCTTGAAAGCTAACTTGTCCGTCAATGGGTAACAATTAGACTCTTTGAATTTCCTATAAATTAAAATTAATCACGAGCACTTCATTATAAATGACTTGACCCTCCTTTATTACTTTATTTGATCACCGTAAATTGACTCAAATCATCATTATAATGAATAAACGTGCAATCCATGATTCAATGCATGTGAATTCACACTCCAAAAAGTGTCTATTGAATATATGTGCACATGGGGATTGAAGCCTTCAATTGTACATAAATCATTATAGATATCTAAATGTGTGCATATAATTATGACATCTAAACCATCTTATCTATTTATCTCAAGGATAAAGGGAGTTAAGGAGCAATTGTTTCATTTATTTAGCACAACCAAATCCACATTAAACAAAAGCTCTAGCTTGATTGAAAGTTAAATGTATGACATATGAGTTCAGAGCAACAACCGCATTCTCCCTAACCTTCCTTTGTTTACCTAAATGGAAAAAGTTCAATGCTAAGTGAATATTTTTCATCTTATTTGGTCTCTTTTTAGCTCACATTGACTTGGCTAAAATAAGGAGACAAGAAAATTAAGACCAAATGCACCAAAATAGCCTCTCCTAACTCATTCTTTAAGGTTTCTAATTTTCTCTCATAATAAAATGTACCTTGTATGATATAGAGACAAGTTTCCTAAGGACAATGCTTGTCTCTAACTTATCACTGGGTGTTGTGGAACTTTTTGCCACCCATATCCTTAAACATAGTGCCTAAGATGGTTTCAGACCCTACACTCTTCATGATCACCAGACTTGCACAACCGAATCTTTCCCACCTTTCATATGTCTTTTCCTATTGTAAGGTCTTTTGTTAGTAGGCATTGTTTCTTCAATTTGTAGTATACATTCATACAATTCAGAACCACTCTTACTTGATCTTTCCAAGTTGTCAAATTTGTACTGTATAATATTGAAATTATACTAGCGGTGGGAGACATCGAGTTCAGATTGTTAGTTGTGTAAGAACATTTATAAATAAAGTTTCATGCACATAAAATGGGTAGAGTGAATTAATTAACAAATAAGAACAACTCCTCATCTTCAAGTCAACCGATGCAATAACAAATCTAATTTTTGGACAAAGATTCAACTTACTAGTAATTAACTTGTTTCAGTAATTAAGATCCATAACAACGAAATTACATACAACATACGCTAAGAGTTGTGTATTGTTCTCATGTAATTTTATGATAAGACACCATTCCAACACCACTTGAAGGGATTTGTTCAATTGAATACTCTAGAATCTAAATCCCTTTTTTGGAAATTACACTAGCATTAAATACATGTAACGACATACCCGAATCCATAGTTTGCAATATGTGAATTTGGGATAATAGTCTTCCAATTAATTGTATAGAGTGGAGGGAGATGAGGACCCTTTTCTAAATAAAATCAAGCGCCAAATGTCTTCTAAATGGACTGGGTTTTTTCATCAATTAGGGAACATATTCTTTTATTCATATTAAAACTCTAAGTAGCCTAAAAGCCAACTTGGCAGATCAACATGTGGCAACTAGGCCTTTTGAATTCCACACGAAATGAAATTAATTCCTCACATTTTATATTATATTACTTATCCCATTTACTTTATTATTTTCTTTGATCACCTAAATTAGCTTAAAATTTTATTATAATGAATAAATGTGTAATTCACACACCCAACGTCTACTAACAATGAACCCACATGGTATCAAGTTTGCATTCCATCAATTTAATCACTACCATGTTTGTCCTCATTGGAGACAAAAGCTTGGACAATATTTGTTGAGTTGAAAGTTAATTATAGGACGAACACATTCTACATATAGTTACATGCATGCTTCAACAATGAAGCGGGAAGTTTACACTAATTTTAGTTACTCGTGATGAACCATAAAGGTGCATCAGCCTAAGTAATGACTCCAGAAATTTACGACTTCAAATAATAACCACCACACATTCCTTTAAAATGTATAGTTGGAACAATTAAGTCATTTTGATTCATTAATCAAAACCTTATTAATTTACATGAATATATATATATATATATGTATATATTTATTTATTTATATACACGCTCCATATTATTCTATCAATAAGATTTTTTGATTGTGCAATGTATAATTACAATAATACCCTTTATTTCTCTTTTCTACTAACTAATTACTTTCATTTTTGTTTTACTATTATTTTGTTATTTTCTTATACTTTTAGCCTATATTCATGCTATATTTGTACAAAAAATAAGATTTTTAGGTTGCACAATGAGAAATTATATAATTTCCTTTATTGATATTTTTATCCTTTTTCATTATTTTCTTTTACTTTATTATTTTTATTTGTATTTTCTCTCAAATTTTCTTTCTTTTCAAATCTTTTTTTTTATTTAAATTTTTTAATATTTTTAAATAATTTTATACCTACTTTGACAATATAATAACTTTATAATTCATATATAAATTTGTACACACATAATATGTGCAATTTTTATGAGTATATATGTATAATGGGAGTTAGTCACCTCTCGTCTGTCTTTTTTTTTTTTTTTTTCTATTTATGTATTACTTTATTACTTGAGTTTACACATCCTTGTTGATAACAGCTAATTATTGAAAAGTCTGTGAGTGAATCTGATCAAAAAGATTGATGAAACATCAAAATTAAGATGATTAAAAGGCTATATCAGTGGCCACTTGTAGCATGTTCGTCGGGCCATCCAACACATGGAATCTCATTAAATGCAAGCATATTGATTGGGCTGGGGAATCATTTGTCGCAATCCAATTGAATTTTTGCCCCTTAATTCATCATTTCTATAATGAATGGATGCTTTTCATTTTACTTATAAAATAAAAAAGCTTTTAGCTTTGGAGGCAATCGTTGTGAGTGGAGGATAATCTGATTATCTTGATTCTTGACTAGATCCCACATCGTATAAAAAGGGGATATTGCAAGAATTATACCCTCATATTATATTTTTTGCTTATATAAAATGGATTTTTGCACATCACAATATCAAACATAATTGAACATATTAAGATATATAGTGCTTCTAATTAACAAAGTAGACTCATAAATTTAAAACTTATATTTGATTAGGTCCCCTCACCACGAATGGTTAGATCAGTTGATTAAAGATTTTGATTAGATTTACTCTAGGATAGTTTTACTCAAAATTTATTGTACTTTCAATATTTTATCTTTACTATTTTATTACTTTTAAACAATTTTCAAAAAATACATCTAATTGTATACGCCTAAAAATAAAAACAAATATAGCTATTATCATTTAGGGTGGGTTTTTTATTAAGTTTTTGTAGGATAATCCCAAACTTTTTAGTGGAATTTTGTAAAATATAATTTTATGGATAACTATAATATCTACAACTCCAATTAAATTCATGTAGGATCTCAGTCTTAGAGAGGGTTTGGCTAAATTTATTTTTAATAACTTATAAAATTATATAACATATATCGTGTGCATATTCCCATAATTTATAAAATGATAGATAAAATAAATTTTATCCATATCTTGTAATGGCGCTCACGCTGTCAGCAACTTCGCATAGAATTAAGTTCTTGACGTCAATACTAACGCCGTTAACAATACCGACGCTCTATCACTCCAAAAGGGTGGAGATCGGACCTGAATTCACGAAAACGACAGGCGAGCTCGTACAATACGCAACTGGGCTTGTCCATAGTAAGGACAGTCAACGAAACGTCCCGTTCAAGGGCCCATGCATTCGGCATCGACGGTCCAGATCATTCCATCTCAATCTTCTGGAGAGGACCGATTGGCCCTTTCATAACAGTCATTCTACCAATTCCAGACTACAATTTCCTTAGAAAGAAGGTTTGAGCTCTGCTTTGTTCCTTTGGTATTTGGAATAATGCCTTTTCGAGAACATTCCATCATTCATTGGCTGTTTCATATGTTACTGTTTCTTTCCTAAAACTTTGAATTAAAGCGAGTAGATTTCATTGATCACATTTTTAGGGTCCAGTCGACTACTCGACCGTGATGTCCGATGCTCAAATTTTAACAAATTAAATGTCATTATTTGTGTATAAGTTGATATTAGATTTTGACTGCGTTTTCATGCGTGACACTAAAAAAAAAAAGTAAAAAATTAAAATTTTGTCTTTCAAAAACATAAAAAATAAAAATAAAAATTAAAGTGTTTATAAAAAAATTAAGGTTTAGTATAATCCTTCAAAGATTTAAACATTACCTAAATATAATTTAATATGACAATACAAATGATTAAAGCTTCGTTTGGGTTCTTATTCTTAAGAGTTCTTAAATTATTTCTAGGGTTCGTTGTCTTTGCAAACTATATGAAAATTGCAATTTGTATGTTTGAATTATTTTTTTTTTTTGGTTTTTTAAATAAATTAAAGTAAGTATGAAATCGTATATGATCGGTAAGATTTTAACAACCTGAATCTAGTTCAACTCAGTCTATAATTAAGTCAACAACTTTTTTAACCCTTTAATGTCGCAAATATATATATATTGTCATCTTTATTTTTATTATATATTATATTTCAAGAATTTCACGTGCGGAACGTGCAGGACAACAGAGCCAATCTTATCATCTAGCAAAAATATAACAACAATAATTATTTACATGGGTGACTGACAATGGGAAGATATGCGGATAAGGCGTTAATTTTGGAAAATATGGCGGTATAAAGAAATTGGAAATAGTAGAATTTATGTTTGGATTCATATGGTGTTCTCCAAAATACTACAATAGGGGTCTAGTTTTAATTTTCTGCAATGAAAAAATTATTATTTAACCTTGAAATTAAGACACTTTAAAACACACATTTTTTATACATGTTTATATAGACGCATTTATTGTTAAACTAAATATTAGTACTCAAAATCAAATCAATATATAGATATAGATATATATATATATATATTCACAATCATATTTAAAATTTATTTTTTGTTGCTTCGTCAAATTATACTTGCCATTTCCTAATACTGGGATACATTCATTTAAAAAAAATCCACAACATAGAATGAAATAACATGTAATTAGCTCTCTCTCTCTCTCCACACGCACACACACACACATGTACTATGTATGAGGATAAATGCATTTTTTTATAATTTAGAAGGATGTTTATCTAAATTTATTTATAATATCATTTAACTTATAAGATATTTTTAAAAGTTTATAGGCTCATAAATTTTATTTTAAAAACAAGTTAATAAAGTATTTAATAAGATTATTTTATAAGATTTTATTAAAATTTATAATTGTAACTAATTATAATTTTTTGATGTAATAATAATGAAATAAAAGTAAATATTATTAATAAAATATAATTTAAAGATAATTATTTTATTTTTAATATACAAAATAAATTAGTTTATAAGATGTAATTGCAAAGAAGTTGAGAATAGTTAATTTATTTTTAAAAGAGTTTATAAGTTTAGAATATCTAATTTTTTAAACTTATAAATTCTTTTATCAAAAAATTTACCAAATTGTTACAAAGAGCTTACAAGCCCTTAAACATTTTATAATATATTTTAAAAAACTTATAAGCTTATCCAAACACCCTCTAAATGTACAATTAGTCTCACGCCCTTATATCTTTATATATCATTTTTATTTTTCCCAAATTTTTAATTTACTATTTGTTCCTTTAATCTTCTCTTACAAATTTAGTTTATTTCTTTTATATTTTTTTTATGGTTCTAATTATGTACCACAACACCATGTGGCAGTGAGAGTAATTTTGGACACCAATTAATAAAGACAAAGTAAAAAAATTATTAATGCAGTTGTTTCTTCCGATATTTTATGGGTCACCAACCCATAGAAAAGATTCCACCATCTTAAATTAACCAAATGCACAACAAAATTCAAGAAAAAAAAAAAAAACTCCAAACAGTCATTCTCTATTTATCTCAACCATCTAAGCATTTTAAACAATCTCATAATGTCTAAGTGTACGCTTGATCAACCCCACTAGTTCTATTTAAATTGTACAGAACGTGTTTCATTCTTTCTTGACTTGCTCATTTTTTTTCCACTCACTTTGACACGTCTAACTCACAACACAAGAGAACAATGGTTTCGCTGAAGTATACTCAATTTACGATGCCTTTAAATTTTGAGTTGCATTTTGAAATTTTTAGCCTTTATAATCCTCAAAGGTTAATGAATCACATATGTTTTGGAGACCATGACACTAGAGCTTCAGGCCAAAATTCAAAAAACAATTCTTCCTGTCCAAACTCTACACCGAATGTTCTAACACCAATCAAACTTTCTTTTTGATCAAGATATTTTCTTACTTTATTAATTTAGTCACAAACGAAGATGTTATAGACGAAAATCTCAAATATTTCAAGTCAACAGACTTGATTACTATCCATAAATAGATACTTAACAAAATAACAACGATTAAATTCATAAAATAAGGTAAAAGGATTACATATAATCTTTTTCAAATGATTTGGTCATTTTCTCTCAAATTTCTTTTTAATTTTTATATATTTTATTTTCTTCCCTCAGTTTTAACTTGTTTATGGGGTTCAATCTTCAATTTTTTTTTGACTTACATTATAAATTATTTAAAATTTTTATTTGAAAATATGATTACATTCTTTATATGTATGCATTATTTATGCCTTATCACTATTGTAATATTATTTACTTATCAAGTCTTGCAAACTCACACGCATAGTTGGCGCACGCACGCTCATTTATTATTTACCACGTACGGGAACCCTTCTTGGTGTTTTAATATAGTTTTAAAAAAGTAATTTTAATAAATTCAATTATAATCATTTCCCTCCATTCTTCAATCTTAATAAAATAGACCATCTATTACAGAAACCTACCATCTTCTCCACTACAAGAAATCTGTACTGTATATAACAAGACTTTTGCACATTTAATAGGTTTTCAAAAAGGCCTTCTTGAATAAAATTCAATAATATATAACCGGTACCCTTGATTATCCAATGTTGAAAAATAATAAAAATAAAATAAAATAAAGGCTTCATTGCTAAATATATAATCTCACTCGTCAAAAATTAATTCAGAAACATAAAATTAACATAAACGTAAATTGTGAAATATTATTTTTAAGTACTCAAAATAATATATATATACTCAATTCAAAAAAAAAAAAATCAAATCAAATCAAATCAAATCAAAGATAGGTTACAAACACAGGAAAGTGGGTGGATTCCTGGAAACTCACGGCCCGGGCTTCTATAAAGACAGAGACGCTGAGGTCCCCTCCATTGAGTCAAAACAAAGCCAGATTCAGAGCCCAGTGCTTAACAGTACATTTGCCTTTTGTGAGTTGGCTTTGTTTACTTCATCACATTTGTGTCGGTTCCGGGGTGCTAAAATTGAGGCATTGGTATTTTTGAATTATGAATTTTAATTTCATATAATTTTTTTTTAAATATAGATAGCTGTTTATTTTTATAGCAATTGTTTTGTGATGGTTACTTGATTTCGTATTTAAGGAAAAAAAAAAGAAAAGAAAAGAAAAGAAAAAAGAAAATATTAATTCCTTATAAATTGACATTATATTCAACTACTTCAATCATGTAAAACCTGAACACTGAATTTCATAACCAGTCTAAAGAAAGGGAGAAGAAGGAAAACTGTGGGCTGCTTCGGATGGATGAGTCATAAATTACCATAAATCCACGATATTGATTCGGGGGACACGAAGCAGAGGTGAATCCGATGCTTCATTGAAATGGTGAACGAGCAGTATCAATTTTTCTAGGCAATGTCTTAGAATTTTGAATTGGGAATAATTTGAGTACTTTGGTGAAGTCTTTTTTCTTCCGAGGCATATATATTTTTTTATGAAACTCTCATTATTAAAATTTGATAGGTACGATACACCTTTTTTTTTTCCCTAGAACTCAAATCAAAATTTCATTCAATTTACAATTTATATTTATATATTCTTCTAAATTTTATCCTTTTTTAAATTCTTTGATCTTTCTTCATTTTTATTTTAAATATTTTTACACAATTTAAAATCAAATATTTTTTATTTTACTTTTTTAAAATTTGTATTTTTCTTATAAATTTTTTATTTGTGTTTTCTCTCAAACTTTCTCTTTTTTCCCCCCTCAAATTCTTATGATATTTCTTTTTTGTTATTTTGAATATTAAATAAATTTATTTTTATTAATAAAATTAAAATAATCTTATAATTTATAAATAACTTTATACACACATTTAGCATGTAAATTTTACTAAGATATAATAATGTTTGAATGATGTAATAATATACATGGTTTATAAAACATATATATATATATGTATGTATGTAAATGTGAGAATATTTATGTACATATTGGTATTGGTTTTATTATTTTTAAACTCAAGGACCTGTCTATACTCGTATATGTTCCGAATGACGTTGAACAAGGAACCATTAGGATGCCCTTTTGAGATCGTAAGTATTAATTTAATTGTTATAAATTATTTATATGTACAAAAACTAATTTAAATTGGGAAAAGTGGGAAACCACTAAGAAAATTCCTTTTGTCCTCTTGCGTAGTCACGCGTTTTTGTGGTTTCTTGACACTGAATTTTAGCCCCTCCTTTTCCTACCCCATCACCCCCACTCCCGAAGCCTTGTGTCATTTTACTAGTAACTGCATTTGCTCCACTCCACCGTTTTGATTGTTAATGCATCTTGCCACGTTTATAAATTATTTTATTTAAAACTAAATTGATTAAATTGATTTTTATTGATCAAAGCAATACAATTAAATTAATTAATTATTGTTTTTGATGGATTAAAGAGAGAAAAAAAAAATCAGATATACAATCCTAAAATTATTAGTTCTACTTAAAAGCAGATAGAAAAAAATAATTTTAAAATGGTTTTATAAATAATTTAAAATATTATTTTAATTTGATATTACCAATTGGATTATTTATATATTATAACTTAAATAAACATAATTACATTAAATATCGAACTTAACAAACAGCCAAACTCACTTAAATATAAGTGAGAAAAATTAATTAATTCATACAAATAATTTTATTATTCGTATTAGCCCTCTGAATTGCAATCCATCTAACGAAATAAACATGACTTATTTGTGGGCTGAGGGCATGTAGGTATGATCCCATCAAATTCGTACAATTCAATAGCTATCAGTGTATGGTTTATTGCATGCATAGCCAAATGAAGAAGCATTATTGTTCATTATTGATCGTAAAATTGTAGATCCATCCATCCATCCATTATTTAATGATCTCTTACTCTGCAGCTCTTTATTTCCTACAACTCTTTATCTTTCCTTCTTAAAGCATTTTCAGTTTCTTTTGGATGTCCACATCTCAAGTTCTAACTTCGGCAATCCCTACATTCAAAGTCCGAACAAAATGATATAAAGTTTAATAAACCATAAAACAGAAAATCTAATAAACTATTTTCTTTCTTTTTTTTTTTTTTTTTTTAAATTTCCTCTTCAACATGTCTAGAATTACACGCCCTAACACCCAGCAATGCTGGCAATACCGCCTCAACACGTCATGCTCAAAAATGAGGCTTTTTTCCCGTAATACAAAACATATACCGTAGGATGGAAAAAAAGGGGGAAAGATAGGCGAAAACTAAATCTCGTTTATTGAAGTTGAAGCGTAAAATGAATCAGTCCTCGAAACCCGTTTTCTGCCAGACCGCATTTCTAACCCTGCTGAGATCTCTACCCTTGAGGGTTCTCCCAATCCCTTCGTGCATCGAGGAGGAGGCGATCCTGGTCCTCGCCATTTGCCGCGCCAAAAACTCGTGTGGCGGAATCCTATTCCCCTTATCCTCGGCGTCGTACTCGTCGAAATCGTCGTCGCCGTCCCTGCGGCGATTCTCCCGGTACTCGTCCTTCAATATCTTCGACCAGTCCGGGATGTTCACTGGCAACGAAGCCGGGCCACCGGCTCCTCCTCCCCTCGCCACTGTCGCCGACGGCTTCCTGGAGACTCTAGAACTCGCCTTACGCATATCCGGCGACTGCGAGCGGGTTGCCGAGTTCCACACGTCTGACTCATCCATCTCGAATATCATCGAGTCGTTGGTGTGGGACTGATCGCTAGGGAGGAATCTGTAGTTTTCTCTAGAAAGGTAGCTCTTCGATGCGGCCATCCTGAAAACTGCTCGCCGCCGATGCAACAAAAGGTTCACTCCTTTGCTCACTCTTTTCTTCTGTGTGCGTATGTTGGTTTGATGATGGTAAAGAAATGAGGAAGGGAGAACTGGGTTTTGTTAAGCTGATGCTGCAAAACGGAGGAAGTGATCTTCTTTTATAGAGGGCTGGAATGGATAAGGTTCTCCTCTCTCTCTCTCCCTCTCTCCCTCTCTCCGCCCTTTCTAAATTCCAAGCGAGGAAGCTGTCCTGTAAATTGCTTCCTTCTCTTACTCTGTCTTAGTATTTTCCTCGCAGTTGCAGACTAACACGAAAATACAATTTTGTCCCCCGACAAGTTTGAAAAATAGCCCCGTCATTTCTTTTTTAAAATTTTACCCAAAATGAGAATGAATTAATTAATTATTACATTTTTAATGGTTAATTATATGTATGTGTGTGTATTATATGAATTGCGATAAAATTCTTTAATAATCAGCATTTTCAAGTTTAATTTATTATATCTTTTCTCTTTTCTCAAGCTCATTTCTTCAATCTCTTATTTTATAAATAAAATATTCTATATTCATTACATATTTATTGTTAAAATGAGAATTATTCTTCTTAAAATTTATTTTTATTCGCCTCACGGCACATGTTGATGAGGGTGTTATTATTCAGTTAAATTGCATAATTGATAATTTTTAGCTTTTCATATCTGTATTAAATTTATAATTTATGCAATGTTCAATTAATTATTTCGCTTAAAATAATTGATGAGACACCTTTCATGTAGTTAGTTGGATTTGAACTTTTCACTAACTTGCTTAATGCTTATATTTCATAAATATATATATATATATATATATATATATATATCTCTACTTTTAGCCACAACTCAGACATTTCCAGAAATGTCGACATAAGGCATTGGCCCAATCATTTACGTCCGCGTTGCAAATTAGTAAAATCCCAGGCAGCGTCCAAAGAAGGAGTTGCGAGGGTATCTTAGTAAAATCAATATATGTCTCTTTACCTGAGGCATTTAACTTTGTCTCGAGTCTCGACGTTGGGGTGGGATGAAATTCACCTGGTACAAGTCCCCAGTTGCGCCATCCCAGGAAATCTGCCATGTGTCAATCATGCCACGTGGCTGCGCGTCTGGGAGGGGGCGTGATGGCACGTGAAGTGGGCCCGATGGGGCAGCTGGCTTAAGTAGCAATCGGACGGTGAGTTCTCGTGTCAATGTTTCATCTCCTTATTGATCGCCTTCCTAACTTGTCGCATTTAAAAAGTCATTTAAATTTACGTTCTCACACAATCGTCGTTTGTATAATTAAAATAATTGATATCTTTTAAGTATGGTTTTTTTAAAAAAAGTATATAAAAATAAGAGAAAAAATTTAAAAATTAAAATAATTCCAATATTATGCGTTTTTTATGACAACAAATGTAGACAAAACATAACCAAAGTAGTTTCAAACTATTAAATACAAGTACGATAGTTAAAGGTTTGCTCACGCTTCAAATCACAGCCTAACAACAACGCCGAAATATAATTTAAAATGTAAATTAGATAAAAACATGTAAGTAAACTAATATTAAAATCAAAAGCTATTAGTATAAGAGGTTTTACTTTCTACGATAGTATTATTAAATAATTCAATAAAATAAAAATATTAATAAATCAAAATATTGTTACCTGAATGTCCGTAAAATAAAAGCGCGTCCACGCGTCTTAACCGGGTTTCAGCGTGGTTATGAACCCGCGGTTGAACGTTTGAACACTCATCATGCTTCGGAAGTGACGAAAAGCGACGCGTTAAATCAACCAATGAGAAGGTAAACGTCAAGGCTGTGTTTGGTTCTTGTTTTTGATGAACGATGGTGGCATTTTCTTTAGGGTCATGTATTTTACGATTAGCTTATAAATAATAAATTATATATGTGATTATTTTTTTCAGTTTTTGGGGGAATGAAAATTATTTCAGATATCAAATTACTTTTCTTCTTGTTTATATGCATACATACATTGTAATTTTATGAGTTAAATTTTTAGAGAATGCTATTTAATGATTAGATATTTAATTTTACACATGAGACATGAAGCGTTTTTAATGTAGTATACATTTATATGAGTGTTTGCGCAGAAGTAATAATTAAATTTTAAATAAATTTAATTCTTGAATTTTCTATGATTTAAGTATAATCAAATATAGTCCTTCAAAATTACAGCGAAAAAAGAAAACAACAAAAAATAAACAGTTACACACGCAATCAACAAACACGTCAAAAGACAAATCAAACAAACAACTTAAAATTTTTTTTTTCTAATGTGTATTCATATCATAAAATTACATCTTAAGTCATTATATAATATTTTATATACATTTTTAAAAAAAACCAATATTACTAATGATACATTATTTGATATTAAAATGATTTTATCCAAAAATATTGATATACAATTAATTATTCGTGACCAATTAAAAAATTACTCAACTCTAAAAAGTGCACATCATTTTCCTTACAAATGAGAGCATAAAAAGACATATATTCTAATGTCTCTTCTAATGTCTATAGTGCATTGTGCTTGTTAGCTTTTATGGGGAGAAAAGAGGAAAGAATAAAGGATTAACACCTCCCCAGAAAAAAGAAAGAAAGAAAGATAAATGAGAGCCAATGGTGGTTGTTTCTTTAATGATTCCATAGTCAGCATTATTGATGGTGGTATAGCCCACAAATTATGTTTAATTATATTTTAGTACCATGAATAGAGAGTGAAGATGACGATAAACGCACACATATTTAAAAATATAGATGATGTACTCCCAATCAATTAATTGAGTCCATGATCAGATCGATTTAACTGGTTTTAAAAAATTAGTTATTTTATATTTTATATAATTATATATATATATATATAATATTAAATTATTTTACAAAATAAATTTAAATATATTTATTAATTTGTTAAATGATAAGTTTTAGATATAAAATTAAAATTTAATAATTCAATAAAAATAAAAAATATTATAAAAATATGAAAGAAACAAAATTAAATTCAAATTTAAAAATATAAAAGTTGAAAATTTTAGTTTGGTAAAAAAATATAATTAATATGAGAAAATTTGATTGTAAGAATCAGTATTTAATATTTTAATAACTCAATTAGAATAATATATAGTTAAAAGAAAGTTAAATAATATTAAAAATAAAAACTAGTTACTAAAAATTATACATAAAAATAATTTTTTATGGAATTTTTTTTATAAAATATAAAAATATTTTATCTAATTTTTATTTTAAATAGGGAGATTTTTATTTTTTTATTAATTAAAAAAACAAAATTGATTTTTTTGATTGAATTGATTGGTCGGTTTGACCTGTTCTAGACCAAGTTTCATTAGTTCTCGACAGGTCAAATAGATTTCGACCTCTGATTTTTGGAAGTACTTAACTCATAAAGTTGACCAATTTCTGGTCGAGTCGGTCGAACGGACCAGTTCGATTTGAGTTTAATAACCTTATTCTCAATATATTTTAATTATCCAAATATTGTTGATTATATTTATGCGTATTTTATTTTATGATTTATCAATCTAAATATAATTAAATTATATAATTTTATTAATGATGATGAAATATAAATTGTTATGTTTTATATATACTAGATATTTACATAAAGTAAGTGAGAAAGAAACGTTAAAGAGATTAAATAAGAAAAATTAAATTAAATGAAATTTAACTGATGAAAAGGATAGAAAAGAAAAATAAAAAGTGAGCAAAAAGTAAACTATGAATAAAAATAGACATGTTAGTTTTTCTACTTTTAAGTAACAAAATATAGTAGCTAATCACAACAAATAGTATAGATATAAATTTATTAGAAGATACATTTTAGAAAATTCATTAAAATGATTAAAAATAGTTACTCTAAGAACCTTACACTTACTGATATAATATGAATAAACAATAGGCCACTTAAATTAACAATTTAAAATCACCAACTTTTGACTATCTTCAAAATTGAAAAATTAGAATCACCTTGTTAATAACGACCAATTCTCAACTATCCTCTAATTTATTTTCTATAAAAAAAAACCATCCTCTAATTTATAGTATCACTTGAAATCAAACTTGATGAATTAAGCTTAGATTGAGAAATGACTTTAGAATGTTGAGACGTATTAATTAATTTAAGAGTAAATCGTTTTGTCCACCAGTTATGTAAATGCACCACGTATTTAAAACCGTGATTAAAGTTACAATGTTAATTTTTTATTATAAGTTTTAGATTCTTTGTACAATATTGTGACTTATCTTGTAATTTTAATCACTCGATGCATGTAAAGCGAATTGAGAAAGACCCAATCCATGATCAACACCAGTAATGACCCATGACTATTTTACTGAGTAAATAAACGTGCAAAAAGTATACTCTCTGAATATTGACATGTCTCTCAATCAGGGGCATAATGAGAAAGTAAGGCCAATATTTGGGATTTTATTTATGTGTGAACTAACCTACTGATAGGGTATGATAATATTACTAATTGCCTGTTGGGATTTTCCAAAATCCAAGTGTAAGAATATAATTAATAAGAAATAAAGTAATGATAATATTCCACTAGCCTTTTCTTTTTTGATCAATACGCTAGCAAGTTTTGTTATGTAGCAGCTAGCAACTTGACAATGCATGCTTCATTATTATTGCCGACAATTTTAATCCTAGCAACTCCTTCATTTACCAAATAATGCTATGTTTTATTTCACTCCACATATTTTTGTTTAAGCGGTGAGATTGAATTATTAAAACGAAAATTGAATTTAAATTTAGTATTTTGATATCTTAAAAATTTAAAAATCATACTTGCTATATGTTGTTTCATCTTTTGTCACATGTTATTTGATTATTACTAAGATAAATATTTGTCATATGGTAATTATAAATTAGCGAAATACATTTATTGCATTAACACTTTTTTTTTTTTAATCAAAATTAAAATGAATGAAACAAAATCATGACATGAATTTGGGTGTGTTGGTTATGTGCTCGTTTATTAGATTCCTGTATTTTTTTCTAAAATAACATATATTTTTTTATATCTTAGAGCATTTTAGGCAACTTGGCCACTCTTTTCAAAAAAGCACTTGGTTAATTTATCCCTGGCATATTTTATTATCTTTGTACTTTTGTTCAATGAGTTGGTTTCTCTTTTGGCATACAAAATGGTAGATAAAAGCAAAGTTAAAGATTAAACCAAAAGAAACCCTCCACATACTCTGTATTTTTAATAAAAAAGATGGTGATATAATCTGACCTAACAGTTGCTTTATTCTACAAGAACTTGCATTAAATTTGTGTTATCTTCTAGGAAATGAAACTATTGAATCCATGTTATTTAGGTTTCATTAATGTATAAGATTCCATGTTCTATGCAGCATGATAGCAAAAAGAATTAGGGCTTGTTGCTTCAATACTGCCAACTTGAGATTGTTTTTCCTCAAAAACAAAACAAGCAAAAACATCTATAGACATATAAAGATATTGCTTGAGTTTGATCACATCAAATATCTACTACAATTAAACATATATTTTGATGGGGATATTGCAAATTGAATATGTGATTGGATGACATGTTATTTCCTTAGAATAATTTTTTAGATTGTGTTATTTTATTTTTGAAAATACGTGTTAATTTTCGGTATTTCTTAGGGAAAAAATTACGAAAGTAATTTGACACTTCTCTCCCAAAAGTCCCACGACCCTATACGTGCGATTTCTAACATATTGTCTTTGTCATCCCTTTTGTTGATCTGCAATGTTGAAGGATTTCAAAATGGTACGTAATTTTTAAACTAAGTATGTTTCCTCTAGATTATGAGTAACCAAACAAAGAACTCTCGATAGTATTGAGCCAAAAAGCTTGTGGGGAAGGTCGGGGATAGGGGCGTCTATACTCCTCTAGCCCTTCAATTTTACATCCACAAAATGCCATGGACGAATAGAGGCCATTGATAACATGCATGATGGTGGTACTATTGTCCATCTCACGAATTCTTGAGGATAAATCCTACGACTTTTTTGGAAAAACGACGAAGTGAAGATGGGACCAATGGGCCTATCACTTGGAAGTCATAAAATGTGTAGTTGTAACTAGTTGCTACTTTGGTGATGGGATGTCACACTTCTTGACCACATTATCATTTGCATTTTCCTAGTGATTTGACAACTACATATGGGTACTTTGAAATCGACTATATTCATATTCATATTCATGTTCTTATCCCCTTGACTTTGTTTTATTTAATTTTACAGCTGTTCAATTATTGCATTGATCAACTTGGTAACGATTGCTTTGAAAGGAATGCATATCGGAAAAAGGCAAGCTTGGAGTCATCGTCCTCAGATGAATTTACGTTATTAGGAGAAAATGTGGTGGTTTATCTTTTTTTTTTTTCATACTCACACGTACTCGTCCTAGAGATTTGAATCCAACCCATGATCTTATAATTGAGATAAAGAGTACTAAACCAGTGAGTGCCCTGGAGATCAGAAAATGTGTTAGAATGTTAGAATATGAGGGGTTTTGTATAATACAGTTCTTAAATACAATTCAATTTTGAAACCTTAAACCCTAAGTTAAATATCCCATCTTAAAATTCATTCTACTGTGTATTTTATAATTGAAATTGAAGCAAAATAAATGAACCCAATTGTCGTCGTCTTTCTTCACTCTGTAATTTGATGTATTTGCTGGGTAATTATTTTATAAAGTATATTCATTTGTTTATACCATGTATATTAAGAATTACAAATTAGATTTAACTGTACTGTGTGGAATTTGTTTAATTTTCGTCTATACGTGTACATTATATATCTATATTATATTATTACTTAAATAAAAATTTTTAACTGCACAAAGTGAATTTACGATATTTATCCTTGCGTTGCATGCTTTTACTCTTTTTATTATTTTCTTCCCTCTTGGCATATAACTTACCATTTATATTTATATGTTCACAAATGTTATCGTTTTTAGATTCTTTTGATCTTTTATCGTTTTTAAATTTTAATATTTTGTATAATGTAAAATTATATAATTTTTTATTTTAGTGTTACTTTTTCTTTTCCTTTCTTCTTTTAATTTTTTTGTTTGTATATTCTTTAAAAATTTCTCTATTTTGTTTTAAAGTCTCTAGATATTTCTTTATTTTATTATTTTAAATATTTTTATATTTTAATATTAAATAATTCTATTTTTATTAATTAAAATATTATAATTTATAAATAAATTTGCACACGTATAGAGTGTGCAAATTTTATTGGTATATATTTATTTGACTATGTTATTTTTCAATTATTTTAATCACTTTACTCAATTTTAATTTATTTTATTTTTCTTTCTTTTTTTTCTAATTTCTTGCTTTCTATACCATTTTATCCATCCTGTATAGGCATATATATAGGTTAATGGTCTTAATTTAATTTGGTTGAACAATGTAGAATTGCTTTTGCACTTTATTTTAATTTCTTTTATATATTCGTTTCACTTATTTTTTAGTATTTTCTCTAAGATTTTATCTCTGTTCAATTTTTTTCTGATCATTTTTATTTTAATATTTTGTATGATTTAAGATTAAGTAATTCATGTTTTTTTTATTAAAATATAATAATTTTGTAATTTTTTATAATTAAAAAATTATTTAAATCTATACTATATAGAATGTGAGAGGGGGTGGATAGTAATCACTTTTATATGCAATGTTAAAAAACCAAAATGCCATCCTTTTACTTTCATTTCTTTTCTCCCTTTTTTTTTTAATATTTTGTCTTTTTATTTTTTACTTATTCTTTTGCTATCTACTCTTTCTTTTTCTCATTCTCTTTTCATACAAATTGTCTAATATAATTTTCATTTTCGATAATCTATTTTTATTATCAATTTTTTAAAAATATAATTAATTTCTACTTTATTATCATTAATAAAAACTAAGTACACACATAAAATAACAAAGTTTTTCAAAATAATAAATCATTATAAAATAAAGCATACGTGTGGTATATTCTAACATGTTTATACAATAAAAATAAAAATTTATGTCTAACCAAAATATTACATTTTGATTAAAATGCACATGAGGATGAGGGAACTTCAGTCTCTCAATTTTACCATTAGAGATTTTCTATACCCTTTGAGAGAGAAACTAATTTTATTATTTCTCAATTGTGTCCGATTTAGCATTATACAGATGTTTTCAACTCCATTCTTCACGAACTCAGACTGGCCTCTAATTTTGCTCCACATGACTTCTAGCTTTCTTTACCATCACAACACTTGGATCAAATGATTTTAATCACCAACTATTTTATCTATATTAAAGAAATTCAACTCCAAGGTCAAATCTATGTCCCTTCTGTTTGCTGTTGAATATTTAATTTTCTTTGGATGCCACATCGTCCAATCAAAGATTTTTCATTAGATACAATCAAATAAAGTTAATTTGATGAAATCGCGAACGCAGTGGAGGAATTTTTTTGGGCCGAGTAATTAACATAACTGGTTGGGCCTCAAAATGAGAATAAGCCCAACATCCAGGCCCGTTTTTTTTTTTTTTTAATTAAAGATTATAAATAATTTTCCAAATGGATACATTACAACAAAAATTGGATATACATTATTCATCATTTTAGGCCATTTTTATTTTGAAGAATCAGGGAGGATAAATTATTATATGCAATGCTAATCTTAAGTTATTATATACTATTAAAGTTACTGATTAAATAAAAACCTGGTATAAAGTGACTAGAATTCTTGATAAATTATTCAACCTAAGCGATATGATAATATTATTTATCAAAATAATTCTACTAAACACTTATCTTATAAAGTAAATATGATTTTAAAAGACAAATTAGACTTCTATAGGGGAAAATGAAAAAAAAATGAAAAAAGAAAAAAAAAATGCAATCAATGGGCTCATTATTTGTTGACTTGAAAGAAAAAATATGCAAGGTGCAACTTTTGTGAAGGCTCTTGCTCTTCCCCTTGACCATTTATTATTTGCTTTTTTCTAGTGAATTGACACCTGCATTTGGGTATGACTTCATCCATTTTATAGCTGTTCAATCATTCTCAAATAATTTTTTTTTATTTTTATAACCAAAAAAAAAAAACCTATGTCTAATCCTATTCTATAACTCACGCCACTGGTTTTTTAACTTTTAATATTGAGATTTTTTAAACTCCATTCTTCACAGAACCATTTGCTACAAATAGCAGTTGATATGTTCACCATCATCATATTTGGATCATTTGTAGCACTATGATACTGATTGTCAGCATTTTCATTTGAAATTTATTTTATGCGAGATAGATTATGAGGAAGCCATAATTTCAAATGAATTCATGCAATGAATTGGGATGAGGTGAAATTATCTAAGGGCATTCTTATGAGTGAGCCCAAACAATGATTCTCGGCTCAAAATAATTTCATTTTTCCAAATATTCGTTGAGCAAACATAAAAGCCCAATTTCACCCAAATAGGCTACACCATTCAGTTCAACTTGTCAACTACATAAAATCCGAGCGAATGTGTTATTGCTTACGACTTATTTGATTTTTTAATGATTTTTCATAAATATCTCTCATAATTAGTTTAATTTTCATACTATTATGTTAAGTTTGAGGATTCATAGGAACAAATATCTGGCCTTCAACATTAAATTACTGCGTTACTTGCATTTTCTTTATTTTTATCTTTTTAATATTTTTTAAAATTTTTAATTTTTTATTAATAAAAATTGATTCGATTTTTTTTTCTTTTTACTCTCACCTCTATTTTTTATCTCTCTTTTATAAAATCTTAAACATAATGTTAGTTTATAAATAACTTTATTTTTTATTGTTAAAATTTAAAATATATAATAATTTTATTTTAATTATAATTAATAAAATTTGTTAAATTTTTGATAAATATGCACACATAAGGAGTGTGTATGTCTTTCTAATTTTACAGAAAAAGACACCTAAAATGAAGTATTTTGCATCAAATTTGGCCCTCTTTCGAGTGTCTTAGATGTTATGCACAATCTTGGTTACAACTTACAATTTTGAGTGCCACAATTTTTAGGCACTCATAATTATTTCTAGTTCACAAAGCTTAATCTATATTCCCTGGGCAAGATCTCTAAGCGAATAAATGAACTTGAAGTTACTCACATTGAAGTTGGGCATGTCACCTTTGAAAAACTGCGAACTTGGCGTGGTAGTTATAGATGATTCATTGTAGCTTTAGTCGATCATCAATTTTATTTCGTACCTTGAACAATCATATGGGACGACCAATTTGTCCCTAAACTATCACTGTAGAAATGTTGATGGATAGAGATAGTCAATTGGGCCAACTTTTTGGCAAAAATATGTCCACAAATAGATTTGCGACGGTATTTGAGATGGCTTTTGGTCTGTTCGAATGACCTATCGCAATCCTGCTTCAACGGGCTCGACGAGTGCTGTCCTAAAATTTGGTCTTCATCGATGGACCATCCCAAAATTTTGAGAAGATTTTCTTATGTTGTCCCAGATACAGAGATTGCAAAGTAGAGGCATTGCAAAAAGTTGGGATAACTGTTTGTGAACCATCTCTATATTTGGGATAGCCTTGAGATAGAACTTTTAGAGGCAACTCTGAGACAGTTGATTTAAAGATGAATTTAGGATGGCTAACCTTGGGATGATTTTAAGATAGTTTAATTTGGGACATGACAGATTTGAATTTGGAATGACAATTTGGAATGGATTTATGATGGTTTGTTCAATTTTTATGATATTTTGTTTTCTTTGTTATCTTTTGCAGTATTTTGAATAGAAATAGTAATTATGGATAATTTAAACCACAATATCTACCAACAAGCATAAAGAGTATAATAAATCAAAATTTATCTAATAAACACAATGTTTAAATAGTAATAATTATCATGCAATGGAAAGTGAATATTTGTTTACAAAAATCCTTGTAACATGGAGGTTATCATGAAATGAAACTCATTTATTAGTGTCTAGCGTCTTGTTATTTCCAACATCATCCTCACCATCCTTGTCATCATCGTTAGGGAAGTCCAAGGGGATGCCAAGCCACGTACCAATGACATTCATAACATGATCCAACTTAGCCTCCATTATTCTCAAATGGATCCTATAATCCTTTAACACCCCTTTTGTGCTCTACAACTCGTCTTGAGTATGTTGCAACTCATCTCTTATCCTAGCCATCTTTGCTAACTATGATGATGACGACGAACTAAAACCTTGATGCAATTGCCGATAAGCTCCTGCCTCTGATCCCACCCTCGCAACTTACTTTATTTGAGCCCACCAAAGGTTGTGAAGAAGATATTGCTATTGTTGTTAGAGCTCGAAGCACTACTACCTTCTTGGGAAGGGACTTTTGCTCCATGGCATCGTGGCCTTGTTGAATTTTGATAACATTTCCTACACACACACATATATATACAGAGATGGTGAATCTATTGCCCACTGCACATATAAGATAATAAATAAACAAATGAAATATACATGTACACCTTGCAACTGTACTCGAGGACTTGCCCACTCTCCACTTACTCAGAAGAAAGTGGTTGTTTGTATCAAGTCCATCAAAAGGAAGAGGGTCCTCACAAAATCGATTCCTAGGCAGCATTGGAGAAAGAAAATGTGTCACATAAGTTCGCATTAGGTAATCAATGCAATAGCATAGTTGAAACGTGTATCCCATCAAATAGCAATAATAGGGATAAAATATAGGCTGAGCCCAAAGTGACAATATAGAACATTTTGAGTATAATACATATTCTACACTGAAATTTCAAGTATGTCACATATTCTAGGTTGAAATTATGTTTTATATTAAGAAAAACAATAATTGTAAGCTTAAGATTAACGAGCGCTTACGAGGGGGTCATTGCGTGTGGTGATTGAAATGGAACTGCCTTGCTAAATCATGGAAGTAGAGGTATCTTCAGTTAGTTGGTTTGTTTTATTCTTGTTGCGATGGCTTAGAAGGTGTCTTGGGCCCAATTTACTAGTATTTCATTCCACATCTCTTGCGAAAACCAATTGGCCTTTTTCCCAAATGCACTAGTCCAGTGCAAGCTGTTCCAAATTAGTTCTGTTGCTTTCTTCTTGAAAGCCCTCTCAATGGTAATGTTATCAACAAGCTCCACGTATATTCCTTCAGTCATCATACAATAATTTAAGTCAAAAGGAACTAGAATTGAGAAACATGGAAGAATTGCAACATATGCAAGTAGTAAGAGTACAACATTATGTGTAAGCACATGCCTTTAATTTTTGATACTAGAATTGCTTGGTATCGAGTGGCATGTCACTGTATTAGGTCCATGAGCATTGGCAATACTTGGTTGCGATGGACTTGATGCAGTTAACCACCTCATTTTAAGCACTACAAATTTCAAGTGTTGTGAGTAAAATGATGGAACTAAATATAAAATTAATGTAAAAGAGATTGAAAGCCTAATACAATGAGAATCCACTCATTGAAAAGTGCAAGGTGTGATCTATACAGGCCCCCTTAATGCGCCACTAGTTAGGTGATATAGTGTTCAATCTCAAAGTAGTTGTGATTGTTGTTCCTTCCTCTTAGCTTAAGGATGTTGATAGCTGGTTCGTGTGGTGCATGGATGAGGAAGAAATATCTTATTATGTATGAGAGGGTGGTTGTGTCTCATCCTTATCCAGTGATTAGGGACTTAGGGAATGGCCTTTTCAGGTGTCACCTATATTCTCGTGGCTGCCTATCCTCTTTGCGATCTCCCATTGGAATGTGCTTCATGTGTAATGCTTAAAACATTGAAATGATTAGTTACAACATGTCGAACAAATTTAAATTTAGAAGCAAAGTGTCCCTAAACACTATTGACCGAACAAATATAACAATGACCAATAAAGAGAATAGCATGTTATCCATTGCAACTTCAAGTAATGATATAGCCACTAGGATGATAGAGGAACAAATTCTTAAAGTACCAATAGTAAGTTAAATCATGACACCAAAGTTAATACAATTAATTATCAAAGCAATTGCCAAATTGATCAACCACACGAACACAATCAATATCAGTGGATAGAGCATGCAAAAAGGGGTTGCACTTTGCAATTCCTTTGTAATTTATTTAATTTGGATTGGAGCCAATGGTTCATTACATAAGCCATATAAAGCTAGTACACTTTTGTCATTTACAAAGTAAGCATGTTTAAAATGAACAGTTAGCAGTGCCTAAGTGTGTGTAGGATTAAGAAAACAATGTTATGAAATTGTATCATGGAGACATTTTCTACAATTCCTTCTTATCACGAAGTATAGTTTACTTATCCAATGGTTATCTTTCTACAATTTCTTTCTCAATCATGAAGAAGAAGTGACTACATGTAAGTATTTTTTGGGAAATTCCAATCACAAATTCTTGGAACCATAGTAGCAATATTATCTAATTATTGAGAGATAAATAACTGCAATTGAATGTAACTTATTTTCCAAAAAAGGTTCCTGAGGTTATTCCAAAAAAAAAGAGTAACATTGATTTGGTTTTTGTAGAAATCTATTAAGGAAAAAATTCAATGCAAAAATAATACATTCTCTCATTCATCCCTTTCAAATCTCGAAAATGTGCACTATGGTAACGTGTATTCCTTCGCAATTGGAGATTAATTGCTTATTATATTTGAAAATTTCACAACACAGTTTGAAAGAACCCTAGCATGGCATAGATGTCTATACGTCTTATAATTGAATTAAATGAACCCTAGTTAGAGGGATTATGCTGGAGAGGCATAAACCAACCTAAATGTGGGAATTTCTCAATTCTTGAATGGTTAGATCGTGGGATGGCAGCATGGAAGGAGGTGAGCATTGTTCTTGTTTAGTTTTGTTTTAGATGAAAATGAGGGCAAAATTAGAAATTTAGACTTTTCGAATAGTTGGGATGGCTTTGACACATTACTTTTGGCCAAAACTATCACTATCCACTTATAAATTGTATCATATATAGTGAAGTTGAACCCAACTTTAGCACACAATGTTGTGGCAAGTAAGATAATAAGACATTATTTTTAGCTTAAAAATGCCCCATTTCACATACCATACACTTTGTTTATTTTAACACTAACAAAACCAACTCTGGCATCAACTTTCCAATTGCAAAAATCCCTAGTTAATGTGCCTCCATGCTTACTTTTTCCATGAAATTGTTCAATTTCAAATTGTAAATTGAGTAGTTTTTGCAAATTGGTGATGAATTATTCCATTAGATGGTTTATTCCTTTTTCTTCATTCGTGGAGAATGTTATGTGCATTTTGCGATGTGCTTCTCATTCCCTTTGAATTAATTTGTTTAGTAGTTATTGAAAATGCTTGGAATACACTTTGTTTGGGGGAGTTTAACAATTAAGGGATTGTATTTGGTAAGTTTAACAATGCATATGCATGTATTGTGCTCGATAAATTGCCCTAATGGATTTGGCACAAATCCTTCACACCAATTAGTGCAACTATATACTCGAAGCTAATGTGAGCATGCTTATGCACCATGTTATCTTGTATTGACCACCACACAATGGTTCAATGATATAAATTTTTGTGATCGGAGTCAATGCAATGGAATGATGATATGTTTAGTTTGAGTATCACTTACATTCTTACACTCTGTTGATGGTGTCAATATGCAGTTTAGTGACCATGGTAAGGAGGAAGCGAGCCACCCCTTCCTACGACCAACATCAATATGTTAGTGTAGAAGTCAAGCATTGACATAAGGAGACAACAAACATTGGTCACTTGTGCTTGAGTAGGGCTTGGTGGAGGCTGTGAGGAACAACCTTTTTTACGCACTGACTATTGCCATGATAGACTGGGGCACTTTCACCTGCTAACTCACTAATGATGTTGTCATATCTATTGTTTGCAAGTTTTACACCAATTTGGTTAAGCATGTGGAGGAGAGTAGTATACATGTATGGAGTTGCCAAGTGGACATTAGGGTGTCAAGGAGTAATCGACATAAGGGAATACCCAATGACCCACATAGTGCTAAGTTCCAACAATTATTAGCGAACTTGAGGCCATGGCACATAGGGTGTGTCTAAAGGCATAGCACTAGAATATGTCTTAGATGTTGTAGTTCATCACATCATTTAACATAATTGGCTAGGACAACATCAAGAAAATGTGGTGGTACTTCATTGTAGCACAAATTTGGCCCATTAACCATCATGCCACTATTATTAAGAAGAATGTAGTCATTGTGTATGCCATCTTAGGAGGCATATACTTCAACATTGGAAAGTTGATCAAGAAGGGATGCAATGATGCGCCCATAACTTTTGTGAGTCTCTATAGCATGAGCATCTCATCACACAACTATGTCGCAATGATGGGTTGACATCGAGGCTATAGAGGAGTCTCAAGAGCCATAGTGTGTGACTTATCTCACCCCACCACCATAGCCACATCCAAAGGTGCCTAGGCCTATAGGAGTGATCATGGTGTGGTTTTGATTTTTTTTGAATAAATTTCAAACTAAATTGCCATATGTGGTTTTTCTAACAAAAATATTTAAAATTGTGGCTTTAAAAATTGAAATCGAAGCTCGGTTTTGAATGATTTTGTATGATTTGGTGCGGTTTATAAATAAGTTCTATTTCAGTACTAATTATGTAAAAAAATTCAAATATATCAAAGATACCATTCATACGCACTTTTAATAATACATGTACATGCTTAATCTCAATAAATAGAAATTAGATGCATCCCACAAAGAGTATAAATTGAATAATAATGCAATATAAAAGTAACGATTACTACAAAATAGAGTTTTATTATCATTAAAAATATGATCTCCTCCTCATTTTGCTAACCTAGCTACAATATATCATGGAAAACTAAAATGTAGCAGGCAGACACAACACTAATTTTGCAAAAGAAAAGAATAATTTAAGAATAATGAGGAAAATAAGAAGGCTAAGAAAAATAATTATAAATAGAGATGCAATCTTCATATACACTCCATGAATATTAATAGTTTGCATCGGTATCCAAGCTTTAATAAATAATTACACTAATATTTTACTTTCCAATGACTAATGTAATTAAAAATAATAATGCAATTGTCAATTTGTCATACATATACATGTAATTAGTTTACATTAAATAATGATGGAAGAGTAAATCTTTATGTTTTGAACTTTTGGGGTACACTAAGAAGTAAGAATCATATATAAACATAGATTAATTACAAATGTTAAAATATATAAAAGTAAAAGAATCATTAAATTAGCATTCAATAATTTTTTGATAAAACATATGAAAAATTATGATGAATTAAAATATATTTTTTATGTTGACTATAAATTGTGGCAATGGCAACAATTATTTTAAGTTTTAATATTTTTGTACTTTTTATCAATAATTTAATAATTTTTTAAAAAATTTTACTCATATTTTTTGTTTAAAAGATAATTTTATTAATTTAAAATATCCAAAGTTCTAAATAAAAATCAATATTCAACTATATTTTATTTAACACAAATATTTAATTTTATTTATATTTTATACATAGAACATTGCGGTTTCAGTGTGGTTTTTTGAATCCAAAACAAACCACATTTTGCAGTGCATAAATTTGGAATTGTGGTTTATATCTTAAATTATTGCAAACGGTTTAGTTTGGTACGATACAGTTGATGCGAGTGATTTTTAATTTTTTCTTATCACCCCTTTGGGTCAACAAAGAACCCACAAGGACAAATTGATTACCCCACCCTATTGCCTACATCACTAGAGCTCCATTTTGGTTTTCATGACATCATTGGAGCGCTCCAAGCTTAGACGGACCAGCTCAAGAACGATGTCTTTATTGAGTTATTTGAGTTGTGTATGCAATGAACCGCATGAAGAGACAATAGACCCATGTTGTGTCTTAGGTGCATTAGTTTATATTCTATATAGTTGTAAGGGACAATGTAAGGGATCAGGTCAACATGGCACAACCTCCACATCCTCTCAATTGGGTTGACCTATGGACTCTAGTCCTTTTTTTGGAAGACGAGTTAGTAGCTCCAGTGGATACCCCATTTAAGCATCTGTTAATGGAGGGCGAGCATGGGGATTGGACTTGTAATTTTTTTAATCCTAATGTAATGTAAACTTTTGTATGTTGGACATTGTAAATAAATTAAGTATTTTCATCAACTAGTGTTTTTAAATATCAACACAATACCATTCACTATATGGATTGCAAGAATTTTAATAAACATGAGCTTATTATTTACCATAACATTTACCACAAATGCGAGTTTATTATTTACCATATCGTTTATCATTTACCATAGCATTTAATATAACATGAATTTGTACAGTTAAGACATAATAATGTCATCATACTCGTGTCAATAGAAAATGAACATTACATATATCAAATCACTCATCTTTTGAACTGCACTGACTATTTGAATGAGTCAAGCTCAGACTCTTCATCATTGTCTCCATGTATTGCGTCATCAAGGTCCATGTATAGTTGTATCCTATCAGGGTTATACAAAAGGGCACATCAAACATTCTTGTCTATTGGTGGGGGAGAAACTTCGTGTTAGGTCGGTATGGTATGTATTCCTACCATCTTTCCATCATTGACCTGGCCTTAGCTTTCCAAACCACCTGCCAATCTTTTCTTTCCGACTTCATGCTATGATATTCAGTGAAGTACACTAAAACAAATTGTTAGACTAATATAAATGGTTCATTCTTGCAAAAAACTCTTTTGTAGTTATATTCCATAAGTTTGTACTTCGGGCGCACTCTTTGACCTCTTATAGGGTCGACCTACTAACACTTGAACAAAACCACACTATGTTTATAATCTAGCCATAGGATTTCTGCAATTACTCCTTAGAAATCATATTCAAAGTTATCATAAGATGAGCTGTGCATGCATACTCCATAATTTTGGGTCGGACGCCCTTATCCATGAATGGAGGTGTGAAACTTGAACTTATTTACACAATAGGCATGCATAAATGCATGTGGTTGATGGGTCTCACACCTAGCTATGGAGTATCAGGTCTGATATGTTGTTATTCTCATCTGTGACCTGCATGGATGATCCAACACTATAAAACCACATGTATGTTATATGACCATTAAAGTGTTGAGCATAAATATATAATAGTACTCACATATGCTTTGAACCATGAGATGAACTGTTGGGTGACAACCCTGCCAATGCTAACCATTACATCATCATACTACTCCACGAACAACTTAGACAAGTAATAAAACATGTGCTCAATAATAGCAATTAGCCACACTAAACACATTTCACATGATACCACAAGACTTAAACAATAGAAAATCACATCTGTACAATGGACCTAATTCGAGGTAGTTTAGTAAGACATATGTCTCACAAACATGGTGCCGATCACTCACTAGATACCTTATTATCTGCTTATGGGATGATCTGCCTAAATAGTTGGAGAAGGAGAAATGAGATGCAAAGCTCGCATTGCATGGGGCTATATTACATAGGAGCCTTGTGTGCTTTGATGCCACATCTAGCTCTAAGTAGAAAGTGGTAAATGTGGCTATCTCCTTGACAATGTAAGCCTCTACAATTGATACCTCAACATGGGTCTTTTTCAACCAAACCTACCACAATGTCCAAGTTATACCATCAGACTGCTTGGTACCCAAAAAATATAAAATATGTCACGTACTAACCTGTTAAAGTGATACATCAATTTGTATTCCACAAGGCCACTTACAATTGTCTCTTGTGATAAATGTACAATCAGGTGCTTTATAGAGTTGAAAAATACAAGAGGAAATTTTTTCTATGAGTTACTATTGATAAATACAATATTTTCATTCATGTGCTGTAGCATCTCTCAACTCAATATGGGCATGCACAATTGTTGCAACAACAAGCTCAACCCAGTCAACGTGTTCCATGCATATTCAAGAAACATCTCTCAATGTAATAGGTAGCATTCATTCCATGAAAACATGGCAATCATGAGACTTCATGTTATATAATTTCAGTTTATGCATATCAACGCATCTACCTATGTTGGAAGCATATCTATCTAGAAACTTCAAGCCAACTAACTACTCACATAACTTAAATCATAGATCATTGTTCAATGTGTAAGTAGATTTTAGCTTTAGTCCATCACTGTCTGGTGGTATAGCTAACTTGAGTCAATCACAAATAATGCCAAGATCCTTCCGAGCATTCATCTTATCTTTCAACTTCCCTTTCACATTAATTATTATGTTGAAAATATTATACCAATGGCCAACAAGAATAGGTCTAACCACATGATCCATGTAGGGTAAATCCATCAACACAACGTCATAGACGTAGGCTATATGATTTAATGTGAAATTTGGATATCTCCTGTTAAAGCACTTCCATGCCTCCGTGTCCGACAGGTGCACGAAGAACCCTCAATGGTGTTATGACATGTATGCTAAGTCATGTGCTCTACTGTCACACTAGAGTTATACAACCGTTGTAGTCTTGGTATCAAAGGGTGCATGGGGAACCTGTTTCTCACGTGAGGAATAACCCCACCTTATTTTGTTTCTTGTTTCTTCATAAAGTCTACAAATTCTCAAGATTCTCATCACTTTTTCAAAACATATGTCCAATTTGCAGCAATCAATCTTCACTACAGGAATTTCCAACTTCTAAATCTACTGTTTAATGCTATAAAAGTTTGGCAGCCTCTGATTACCACATGGGGCCATATCTCTAATCAATTTGCAAATGCCATCATAGTAGTTCCGTGACATATCGTACTCCACCTTAATATTCACTTGTCTTATGACTGTGATAGTTGAGAGAAAATTTCTTGCCTATTGTACATAGGTTTATTGGCTGCTTGAAGAACATTAAAGAATCGATCACTCAACCTAGTAATGTATGAGCCCTCTATAGATGCATCACAATGAAAACGTGTTGCAGCCTAGTGATCATCAACATAGCTTGACTTTGATACAAAGGATGAACTTGTACCTCCCATTCCTACCCCATTATCACCCCTGATTGCATTATACACCATATAGTGCCTCTAATTTAACACTGCATCATCATTGGTTAATATCGCAAAATGACTACTTGCTTCTTGTGTTGATGTATTGTAAATAGGAGGTTTGCTAAAGGTTGTCCAATTAAAATAATTGCTACAGAACCCATTTCAGAACAAGTGAACCTTTGCTTTATTTGGGTATAAAAACTTTCCATTCTTACACTGAGAGTATGGACATCTAATCTTACTTCCATGTAGTCATACTGCACGCTTGCCTAATTCACAAACTCATTCATACCATTCTTGAATTCTAGTCTCAAATCTTAATGGTCTGATTGACGTAAAAATGCATATTTGGTCCCATAGGAATAGCCTATTATGGATTTAGGACTTTGCTTTTTGGGATTCTAAAATTAGTCCTAACTTTGGTCATGGTTCTTAATTTAAGGCCTGTTTTTGGCGTAGATGGTTTTGTAATAAATCTAGTGTTAATATAGATGGCAAATTAGGGGAAAAGTGGCACGTGTCCTCATGCGTCGTTACTTTCAAAATTAGAGGGAAATGTTGCATGCTTTCAACACGTGAGGGACATTTGAAATGAATTATCTTTAATCTTACAATTAAATCCCCAATCTTGAAAGCTCAAAAGTAAAACTCCTCTATATTCCCATTCGAATTTCAATGATTTCTGTGGAGAATCCTTATATTTCGAAGGAGAGATGTGGTTCAACATGGTAATAAGATAGAAGAAGTACAATAGGTTGGCAAATCCTAAGTATGGTGAGTTTTGTTGAGCTTTTTAAGCTTTAAAATTTGTGATTTGGGGTATGGATAATAAATAGTACTTCTGGGTTTGTACTAAATGATGTTGTCATGTTTGTTTGTCCATTAATTTGTATAGGTTTCTTTTTTTAATACCAGTTGGTGAAGTGGTTGTGAGAAATGGTCCTCCATTTTTGCTCCTATGGGACAATACATGTTGTTTTGTTCCTTTTTTGCATGGATGAATGTACTCCTACAGTTGGGGACATAGGGGTTGCATTTTTTTTGAATGTCACTTTTATTCAAGTGTTTTTCTATTGGATTTTTGTTGTATGTGATATTTTGTTTGTTGTTGGGTTTGTTTATTTTGTAAAGTTGTATATCTATCTTCAAACTTAAAGAAAGACTACGCCTTTACCTTGTTAAAACTCCATCACGGAGGTAGATTGGTCTATGAACCTAAGGCTAGGTATGAAGATGGGAAATTACAGTACATTGGCTCTCTAGATATTAACTCACTTTCTTTGGATAGGCTCAATGGACTTGTAGAGCTAGTGGGATAAAAGGGGTCCAAAAAAATTTGCAGGCTACATAGGAACAAATTTAAGGAGATCATTTTTCAAATTGAATTCATACTAATTATTCATGAATATATAACCAAAAATAGATAAGTACATTTGTATTTAGAGGCTAAGGATTATAGTGAGAGGTAGCCAAATCCTGAGATGAATTAGGTTGGGTAGGTAAAAAGAGTGGTAGTGATGATGAGACTTTGAATACTAAAGACTTCTTAGATAGTGATTATCAACAATTAAGTAGTGATGATGAGGTTAATGAGGTTAGACTGGATGCGTAGAGGGATGATAAGGATGGTAGAGGGTTGATGAGGATGGGGATAATGGGGATGGGAATGATAGGGAACAAAATGAGGAAAGAGATGAAGGAGATGTAAATGGTGAAAGTGATGAGAAAAATGATTTAGTTTCAAGTGAAGAGGACTTTCATAGTGGTTTAGATTCAAAAGGTGAAGGTGAACTAAGATAGCTTGTTTTAAGGTGATCTCAAATCTTTGCTCCTACATTTGAAATTGGAATGATCTTGAGTACTAGAGAGATATTCAAAATGGTTGTCTAATCTCACGAATTGATGAAAAGAAAAGATATGAAGCTCATTAAGAATGACAAAAGAAGAGTATATGAAAACTGTCAAGAGGAAGGGTGTGAGTGGAGAGTAAATGCACTAAGGTTAATGGATGAGAACACATTCCAAATTAGAGAACACAACTCCACTCACAAGTGTAGTAAGTAGTACAAGGCAAAGAATTGCACTACAACATGGAATTGCCAAAAAGTATTAGGATAAGTTTGTATCTATTCCCAGAAGACATAAGAAAGGATTTAGACATGATGTAATTAAAGAATTAAGGTGGATATTTCTAAAGGACAAGCCTTCGAGCCAAAAGTAAGGCTATGGAGAAACTCGTAGGCAAGGCTAACAGGCAATATAAGATATTGTGGGATTATGTAGAGAAATTGAGGACTAATCTTAATTCCATTATCATCCTATAGATGGCTAAAGGACTAGGCGATGCACCAAGAAAATTTGGTATGTTTGTTTTGCTACTCTAAAACAAGGCCTTATTGTTGGTTGTAAGCCAATAATAAGAGTTGTTGGATGTCACTTCAAGAGACCGCACAAGGATGTGTTGTTAGATACCGTTGGTGTGGACCCTAATAACAACTTGTATCCACTAGCATATGCTATGGCCACTAGGGAGACAAAGCAATCATGGAAGTGGTTTTTGACATTATTGAGGGAAGACCTACACATCAAAAGAGATGATATAATACTTATATCGGACAAGAAAAAAGGCTTGATTCCTACCTTTGAAAAAGTATTTACAAGTGCTAAAAATAAGTTTTGGGTTAGACATTTGCATGGAAACTTTAGAAAGGCTGGTTAGCTCGGATTAGCATTTAAAACAACACTTTGGAAGTTAACAAAAGCCACAATTATTCTTGAATAGGAGTGAAGAATACAAGAGCTTATTTGCTTGATGAAAAGGCGGTTGAATGGATCGATGATAACCTTGCCAAATAATGGAACAGATCACATTTTAGCACTTAGCCTAAGTGTGATATTTTGCTTAACAACTTGTGTGAAACAATTAATTATATCATCCATGAGACTAGGGAGTAGTCAATGTTAACCATGTTAGAATGGATAAAACAATATTTGATGTCTAGCCTACAAGAAAATAGGGACAAAGTTTTGAACAAGTGGAAGGGTAAGCTTTGCCCTGGGATTAAAAAGCTGGTGGAAAGAAATCTTTAGAAGATAGCTGATTGTATACCAATTAAATATGATGACTACCATTATGAAATTTCTTACTTTGATGGATCAAGGTTGACTATGGATTTAGCAAAACATAGCTGCTCGTGATAAAGATGGGATCTTGAAGGCATCCCATGTAACCGTGTCATGAGTGCCATTTGTTGCTAAAGGTTGGATCCTAAAGACTTTGTTTATTTATGCTACTATGTAAGTGAATACTTGAAAGTTTATGAGCTATTAATGTCTCTTGTAAATCATTTAAGGTTGTGGGCTAAAATAGGCTTCATTCCTCCATTTCCACCAAATCTAGGTAGAGGTTTTGGTAAGCTTGCAAGGGTTAGAAGACTTGAACTTAATCTAGGTTTCCCAGACTTCCTTTTCATGTGACCTATAGATTTTGTGGAAGAGTTGGTGAAAAAAGTAGGGGATGCAGGGGCAAACAAAAATAACCTATGAATAAAGATAATAATTCAGTTAAACATGAAGCTATGAGCGAAGAGCTTGCAGTTGTGAGTGAAGAGCATGTAGCTGTGATGGACAATATAAACCAAGAAGGAGGTGTTCTTGGACTCAAATCAATATTGAAGTTGATGCAAGTGGTAGTGCCCTTGCAACTTAAGAAGACAAGGCCACACAACCCTGAGTGATTGTTGATGAAAGCTTGGGAAGACCCTCACTGCAAAAATTACCAGTTAGTGTTGTTTCAGCATGTTGAAGTTTATCATCATCTATTGTCTTACTTAGTTTAATTTGATGATGAGAAAAAAGATGATGAAAAGGCAAGTGTTGAGATGGTAGTCCCAACTCCAAGGACAAGAAGCATAAGTTAGTTGTTTTTACATTTGTATGTTTTACTTAGTTACTCATTTTTGTTGATTAATCTCCTTGAGTTTACATAGGCCACTAAGAAGGCTTTTGAAGAACAATCAAGTTCATCTGCTAACATAAAAAGATTGAGTTTACTTCTAAATTTAATCTATAAGTCAAATAGTTAGTCTCAAAATAGGCAGCAGCACAAAGGACTCAAGTGCTACATCTAAGTATTGTAATGAAGGCAAGAAATGTGAAAATTATTATAAGGCTATGTGTTGTAATTGCTTATGCTATTTTCCCTAATTAGTATAATGTCTGTGTCTCTCTTTCAGATAAGAAAAAACAGTAAATTAGGTAGCCAAAGCTTTCTCTTCAAAGGTAGGTGTTCAGCATGAGTATGCATGCTACCAATGTTTGAATTTAATATTGTTTATTTGTATGGTAAGGAAGCAAGGCCTCTGAACATGATACTCCAATGTCTAGTTGGAGTCCATAAGTAAGAATGTATTTAACTTCAGATGAATTCGAAAGTATCATGCCCGAAAGTATCATGCCCAATCATTAACCTAACAACACCACCATGTAAATGCAGATTAGGTCAGTTCTAGTATTATAAAAGGAAGGCAAGACTTATGTTACTATGTTCAACTTAAGTGCTGCTGTTGACATTGCAAATGGAAAAACTACTGCTCAAAAGAAAGGAAAGAAAAAACATTGGATCCTATATATTGCCAATACCGGTTGGATGTTTTAGTGGCTTACAAGACTTTTGCTATTTGTAAACAATTGTAGTTAATGCATTAATATTTTTTAAAAATTTTTTGGGCTTACAAGGCGTTTGCTATTTACACAAACCATATTATATGTTGGTTGGATGACAATGTGGCCTACCATTTGCTCAATTTTAGTGAAATGAAAATGTGGCTTACCATTTGCCAGTTTGGTCAATAATAATGTGGCTTACCAATTGCTATATCTGCAAACTATTTTTACAATGTAAGAAACAATGTACATAGGGCATTGGGAACAAGGCAATTGGAACAGGGCAGGGATTTCCACACTTCCAATTTACCATTAATAGCTGAACTTTTGAAGCTTAAATTAGGATTACAATCAGTGGAGTCAAGCTAAAAAGAAAAGGGACCAAGAAAACGTCAAACTTGCCACCAACTCCTTGATTCTCACCTCCCACTTATCGTTTGACCTCTCCAATTCAACACAACATTCCCAAGTCTATTTAGTTTCTGAAGTAAGCCAGGAATTATCATTTTATCTCTTGCACAAATTGGATTGTCCTCCCAAGTAGAAAACCCATAGCCATTTTCATTGTATTTGGCACTAAGATGGAATCTTCTATTTGGGTTTTCATTTGTCTATGTCGTTCAAAGTTTTGCATGCCTCCCATAGAAGCAATAGATGCTCCTTTGCTTTGACATTGAGTGGAAAATCGATTGTGAGAGAAATGGGAAGAAAACATGTCAAACAACCCTTTTTATTCTAGTTATTTCCCTCCAAATAAGGCATGCACATCACACTTGGTCAACATTTCCCTTTAATTCTGAAATTAATGACACGTAAGGGCACATGCCATCTTTCCCCAACTTTGTCATATATTTCTAGCAACAGATTTCTTATGGGACCGTCTACGCCCAAAATTGGTGTCAAATTAAGAATCGTAATCAATTTAGGACAAATATCAGAATCCAAAAAGTGTGGTCCTAAATCCATAATGGGGTATTCCAATGAGACCAAATAAGCATTTTTGCCACTGATTGATTCTTTTGGTACATCTATGACCTAATTTCCCTCAACATTTTTACTTCCTCTACAAGACTCCAGCATTAACATATCACTAACTAGGTAATGTAACATTCAAAACGCAATAATTTACAAATAGAACATTACATTTAGATTAGTATATATCAAAATCTTCGACAATACATCACATATAAGAAAACCAAGAACTCACACACTAAATGAACTCTTTTCATCCTCACCTAACTAATTTTCCATTACCTAATAAATAATCAAATAGAGTATTAAGGGTTTAGGTGCATTGGTGTGTGTGTGTATAAGACAAAATGACACAAATGACACAAATTATCAACAATAATCATCATACCTATGTGAGAAAAGTCCTTTTGGAAGCAATGGGATAGTAATATAAAGGAGACGATGTGTTTTTCATGAAATGAATGAATGGGTAACATTTTTAAAGCTTTTCATAGATTAGGATGACATATTGCTCATTCCAAAGCTATTCCAATATGAGCGACAACACTCTATATCATCCTAATTTTGATGTCCCAAAAATTAGGACGGCCAAGGCTTAGTTGTCCTAATTTGGGATAGTTTCTTACTTGTTGTTCCAAAATTTATGACAATCTAACCTTTGAATCAGAAAGAGCGACGGCATTAGGCGACCAATTTCAGATTTCAATATGGGTGCTTACTGTTTTTCCTACAAACATGAACAAGTTGTCCTTATAAGTTAGGAAATCATCACACCAACTATGCTAAAAGCTAGGATGACATTAGACAACTGTCTTATTTAAAACAGAAAATGAAAGTCATACTTGATTTTTGGACGGTCACTTCTTTCTCTCTTAGATTCTGCGATGGCTTTTTATTTTCCGTTCTAAATAGGGATAGTTTTGGGATGACATATTTCTAAAACTAAGAATGGAAACTCTATAATGGTCTTTAGGACGATTTTAAATTACTGTCCGAATATCGTCCTAAATAAGCTGTCCTAATTTGGGACAACCTTCTTGCTGTTCTTGAATGTTGTCCCCCTTTGGCAACAAAGAATAGAAGAGAAAGGGCTTAGGAAAGGAAATTGTGTGGTGTGGTTAGAGGTTTAGGAGGTAAAGCGGGGAACAATTTTTAATGCAAAAATATCTGTGAGGGGTATTTTAGACAAATCACAAATTTTGATTTTTCATATTTATATACAGTTTCCCCTAAAAAAGAAGGGTATCTATATCTTTTTGTGTCTTGCAACAAGGGGTTGTAGTGGATTTTAAATGTGCAAATGTAAATTTTCTTTTGACACTTCACATGTCACCAGAAGTCCATTCAATGTTGCACTCGAAATAGTATTTCGGTGTAGCAAAGGGTGACAAGTGTCGCCATCTCACCAGCTCACCTTTAATGATGAATAATACAATACAATTGATTACCATTAATTAATTCTCATTTTTTTTCCCGACCTACACCATTAATTACCTACACAATTAATAAATAACTAAAATATTAACTTAAAATTCTTTTTTTTATCAATTATGCCTATTATTTGTTAAATTCTAAGTTAATTAAAGAAAACTAAAACTTGTTTTAAACTAGAAAATGATGGATGTAATTAATTTTAATTTGGGAAAATTAAAAACAATAAAAAAACAGAATCTTAAATTTACATTTTTAATATTTCATATTTTATCATAATTTTTTAATGTATTTACACAGTTTTTATTATAATTTATTTCTATGTATATATGTATTCTTTATTTTTAATTTTTTATCAATTACAGTTCATTAATTATTTCAATTCATAAATTAGTTTTTTTTTCTTTTTAAGTATGTTACATATTGATTCAAATTTTGGTTTAGTTTATCATTTTCAAATTATTATTAATTATAATCAATTAATTAGTAATATATGTTGTATAATTAACGGTGAGATAGTGACATGATGACATTTGACACCGTCCGCTGAACAGGACATGGACTCAACCATCCTTAAATATCTTGGTATCAAGACAATCAATAATGGACGAAATTACATTTTGGAAAATACTATATGTGCATTAAATACCCTACGGCCACCTGTATGGTCAGTAGATGCCCCTCGGAGCAACCCAAGTTAACGAAGGCCTGAATCTGCATGTAGTGCCAAAAAAGGTTTTAGTACAACTCACAAAGTCATCACCTTCGTAGAAAGCCAAAATGGTACTGTCTTTGCTTCATGTTGTTGGAATTTCTTTCCCTGTGACACGCGTGGAGCTTCTTTAAACCGTCCAAGACTAGCAGTTAGTTTCATCTCTCAATTCTCAAGTACAGATATTTCCCACCTCGTTTCCCTACTTAAACCCCACTTCTCATTGCCTCCTCTTCCAGCCCAGGAACTCCAGGAACTCCTCGTTCTTGCTTATGAAAATGGCAAAGAAGATGGGTCGATTCGAGAATTGCATGGAGACAGCTCCATCCCCTTTGCTGTCCCCTCAGAAACCCTACTCCCATTCTCCTAAGCTGGAGACTATCAGAGAAGATGGGGCAGAATCAGGGCGGGAAGGTTTCGTGATTTCTGCATATTTAAACTTCCAGTGGTTCTTACAGATTATGTCTTCTTGTCTTTCCCGGCTGTCAAAGAAACTTCTAAGGCAACCACCGAGGGTTGTCGTGAATTAATGGGGATGTAGTTTGCAAATCTTTATATTCTTGTGATTCCGGAATTTCTCTGTTCTCCTTGATTAGAATAAACTTAATATAGTGTCTTTTGCCCAGGTTTGATGCGGCAATAAACATCGAAGTCTGTAGTAAGGTTTTGGAGCAGTGTATTAAAGTACTCAGTCCAGTTGTCAACTGTACTAGGTAATTAAAATGCATGAAGATTATCATGGTTGGAGTATTCAGAAAGTTGACTTTCATTTAGAAATCGTATTATCATGACAAGTTGAAGCCGAAGCGTAACATAACACCTTACTCAAACTTGCTTTCAAGTGTAGTAAAAGAATGACGGTGTATCTGAGAGTAGGTTTCTGAGCTCGATTAAGATCTCTGTTTTTCTTAGATTAATTAATGTTTTTGAACGTGATCCTTATGCAACATCAAACAAACAAATAAAAAGGGATTTCAGAAGAAGGGTAAAACGAAGAGTTGCTTGTGGAATAGAAGGGTTCCTGAATATGTTTATAAGCCCCTTATAACATGTGATGTAACTGAGAGTTTGCAGGAATAGACACGCGCATAGCCCGCGGTTGGATGGGCACCCGTATTCCATTTTTTATTATCTACAAGATATTATGTCACAGATTTAGTTCACTTAACCAAATTCTATATCCATTTTCTCATATATTCCTTTTTTTCCTTCCTACGACGCTTTTCTCTTTCCTTCATGCTTTTTTCCACATATTGGTTTCTCTCTCCTTCATTAACCCACTTATTCTTGCTCATTTCGATATCCCATCTTTTACTATGTCTTCTGCTTTTGTTGGTTTTAAATAAATCTTCACATCTAAAACTTTATTTAGAGCTACATGTGATTCAACTTTCACCTAAAAATGGCAGATTTCTAGTTGCCAGATTTGTGTTCCGGCATTTGAACGAGGACTAAGCCCTTTTTCATTCCATAAATGCTGGATGTGGGGAAGAAAGAAAAGAATGGGAGAAGAAAGAAAGGGAAAGAGAGAGGAAGACGAAGAGAGAGAAAAAGACTGAAAGGAAAAATGTGTACAGGGGCGGTGTAGTGGTGTCGCCGATCGCGATCCACTGTGAGGGATGTTGGATTTTGAAGCACATTGTTGTTTTGTAGTGAGCACAATGTGTGAAGAATAAGATAGATGCGAAATTTGAGGCCAAAGAACGAACTTTGTTGTGTGCACAAGACTAACGAGAATAAGAACAAAGTTGAGGGAAAATTTAAAACTTTATTATAAACTCCTAACCAAACATAGCCTAACTAATACAAGAAAGCATTTCCGCAGCACCTCTCGTTCTCTCTCTATATTCTCTTCTTTTCTCTCTTATTCTCTTCTCTGTTCATCTCTTGTTCAATCTTTTTTATATCTCTTCGTTCTTACTTGATTAATTCTCTTAAGCAGTGCCGCTATTCACAGGATACAAGAACACATTGTTGAGGGACGACCTAACCAACTAAATTATCACAATTATGTCAACTAATTAAGTAGGACACTAGATCTATTATATGGAAACTAATCGCCATCCAAGATTCCAACTTTGTGGTAAGTCTTCTTCTCCAATGTCTTCCTCACAACTCAATTTTTTAAGATAGATTCTTGTCTTCTATATTAAATGCAAAATGTGTCTTTTATGTTTACCCTTTCGATATTTTGGCCTTAATTTTTTTGAAATGGCAATATGTCCACAATTTCAAAAAATTTGGCAATTTGAGGACTCCGAGACCTAAAATTGCCGGAAACCTGCATGTGACACGCACTTGCCGTCAAAAATTGAGGGATTCCGGCCACATGTACACGTTGGACCCTTGTTGATGCTAACTATGTGATCGATAATGCCTACATAGCACTAAGAAGATGACATGGTGGCATGATGTGGCAAAAAATGCCACACCATTCCACATTTGGAGGGAATATTGGTTGGGAATTGCTTTTCAAACAATGATAACCCCTCTTCCAAATCATGTTAATTATATGCCCTCCAACGCTGATGAAAAATGAGGGATAATAGAAAGACATTTGATTGTATATGTATTTTTCATACTAATTAATAAAATATTAATTTTAATATTAGTATTGTGACAAGTTTCGTGCATGTTAATATTGATTGGCATAATGTATTGTATGTATTTAAGTTAACAAGTTTTATTCATAAAGAATTATAAATATGGACACAGCGTTATTTTAATATTTAATTATTAAAACTTATATGTAAGTAACAGACTCTCTAGAGGATAATAAAGAGTTTGTACAACCCACACATGTTGTATTTGTACTGTGAGTGTTATATCGTTCTGTATGAGATATTAAGAATACATGTGTGTAGATGCACTATTAGAAAATGGGGCTTTCAAACAATGACTCGTAGAATGAAGTAGATACATGGAATTCACTCTTAGGTGTTAATGTTTTGTTTCGTGATCATGTTAAGTGTTCGTGTATCTTAGATTTCAGACGACATTTTTATCTTGTGTGCATGACAGTCAAAGTGTTATTATGGCATTGATGGCCAATATCTATCTTAATATATGATAGGATTATGAGTCTAACGTATCATTGCCAAGTGTGTATAGAGGTATGTGTGTGTTCAATAAAAAATTTGTCTATTTGTAAGTGAGTAAGGCATTTGTCCTATGTTGTTGGTGCTTTATAAAATAGAAGCCCTTGGCCAACGTAATGTGTGATCGAAAAGGAGTTTCGATAGGAACATTTGTCTCGTATGGAGACACTGATTGGTCATATGATCAAATTTGTGAGTTTGACTAAATTCATAATTCTTGTTCAGTTGGGACAAAGTAATATAATAGGTGTACGACATTGTAGTCATGATAAAAAATGTTCATTGTGATCCAAATCACTTCATTTTAATTGGGCTACGTTATGGGTTGTAGGTTGGATGTTACCCATGTCTTTCGAGTTATGCTCGTTACAAATTAAGAAGAAATCTAAAGCATGACATACGTAAGATTAGGATGTTTTATAAGTGTTAAATTGATGTGTTGCATAATTTATTTTGTTTCAATTGGATTAAATTCAATAAATTGCGATAGTACTTGTTAATTATGAGATCATTAATTAGAAGTATAATTAGAATTTAATTTAATCAATGGGATTAATTGAATTAAATTAGTTGGATATAAATGGGCTTTAATTATTAATTAGATTAGTAATTAAAGAATAAATGGGGTGATTTATTGATGAGATTAATAAATAAGAATTTATGAGTTATTTAATTAAAAAAGGTCCATGTAAGAAGCTCATGAAGTCTATGCATTAAACCTTAGTATCTAAATTATAAATAAGAGTTTTAAAGAGTTCAAGATATCATTCAAGGCACACAAATTTGTGTACCCCCAAGCGAAAAGGAGGAAAAAACCCTAGCCATTCTCTTATGTCCTTTTTTTTTTTTGTCAAAAAGTCTTTTTAACCTTAAATTGTTTGTGTTAGGACTTCGTAAAAGGAGTTTTATGGAATATAGAAGGAGCTTATAAGCATCCTGATTATGTGGACGATTTAAAGGTAAAGGTTTAAAGACCGCAACTCTAAGAATCGTGTATGAACAGTTTGGAAACATTTTGAAGGTGCAGTTTTTATTTTTATGCTTGTTTAATTAATATTTTCATGTTTTGTAATAAAAATAAATGGTGTTTGTTTCCTTATGTTCCATTGTGTGTATATTATTATTTTATATCATAAAATTTTAATTTTGACGGACAAATCTCAACAAAATCCAACAAATCACTCATATCCAGTTGACTCTTGTAACCTTAAAACTCTCTTTGAATTGCTACCGTTTCTTGAGATTCTTGAAATTTTAACGAATTGAGGAATCCTAAGATAAAAAATTGGGTTTCGGCAACATGACTGGCATTTGGCTTTTCCACCTCTAACGTACCATAAGTTTTTTTTTATAATTTATTTTTATGCATATATGTGTTCTTTATTTTTGATTTGTTATCAATTATAGTCAATCAATAATTTCATTTCATAAATCTATTTTTTTCTTTTTAAGTATATTTCATATGTATTTCATATTTTTTTTTGTTTATTTTATTATTTTTTAATTGTTATTAATTATAATCAATTAATTAATAATATATTTTTTACAATTAATGGTGAGACAGTGAGAGGATGACATTTTTCACCATCTACTACCCTTGAAACTGGGCATGACGCTGCCGTCCTCAAGACACCTTGACATCCAGACAATCAATAATGGAGGAAATACATTTTGGAAAATACTGGATCTGCATTAAATTCCCTACTGCCACCTGTTTGGTCAGCAGATGCCTCTCGGAGCAAGGCCTATCAGCATGTCGTGCCAAAAAAAGGGTTTTGGAACAACTCACAAAGTCATGATCTTCGTAAAAAGACAAAATGGTACTGTCTTTGCTTCATGTTGTTGGAATCTCTTGCCCTCTAACACGCGTGGAGCTTCTTTAAACCGTCCAAGACTAGCAATTATTTTCATCTCTCATTTTCAAGTACAGATATTTCCCACCTCATTTCCCTACTTAAACCCCACTTCTCATTTCCTCCTCTTCCAGCCCAGAAGCCACAGAAACTGCTCATTCTTGCTTATGAAAATGTCAAAGAAGATGGGTCGAGTCGAGAATTGCATGGAGACTGTTCCATCCCCTTTGCTGTCCCCTCAGAAACCCTACTCCTATTCTCCTAAGCTGGAGACTATCAGAGAAGATGGGGCAGAATCAGAGCGGGAAGGTTTCGTGATTTCTGCATATTTAAACTTCCAGTGGTTCTTACAGATTATGTCTTCTTCTCTTTCCCGGCTGTCAAAGAAACTTCTAAGGCAACCACCGAGGGTTGTCGTGAATTAATGGGGATGTAGTCCGCAGATCTTTATATTCTCGTGCTTCCGGAATTTCTCTGTTCTCCTTGATTAGAATAAACTCCGTATAGTGTCTTTTGCCCAGGTTTTAGGCGGCAAACATCGTAGTCTGTAATAAGGTTTTGGAGCAGTGTATTAAAGTACTCAGTGCACTTGTCAACTGCATTAGGCAATTAAAATGCATGAAGATTATCATGGTTGAAATATTCAGAAAGTTGACTTTGACACCTTACTCAGACTTGAAGCAAAAACGTAACATGACACCTTACTCAAACTTGCTTTCAAGTGTAGTAAAAGAATGACGGTATCGCTGGGAGTAGATTTCTGAGCTTGATTAAGATTTCTGTTTTCTTAGATTAATTAATGTTTTTGAACGTGATCCTTATGCAACATCAACAACAAATGAAGAGGGATTTCAGAAAAAGGTTAAAACGAAGAGTTGCCTGTGGAATATAAGGGTTCCTGAATATGGTTTTAGGCCCCTTATAACATGTGATATAACTGAGAGTTTGCAAGAATAGACACACATGCATAGCCCGTGACTGGATGGGCATCCGTATTCCATTTTTTCATATCTACAAGATATTATCTCACAGATTTAGTTCATATAACCAAATTCTATATCAATTTTCTCATATATTCCATTTTTTCCTTGGCACCACGCTTTTCTCTTTCCTCCATGTTTTTTCCAAACATTGGTTTCTCTCTCCTTCATTAATCTATTTTGTCTTGCTCATTTTAGACCTACTGATATCTCATCTTTTACTATGTCTTTTGCTTTTGTTGGTATTAATAAATCTCTATATCTAAAACTTTGTTTAGAGCTACATGTGATTCAACTTTAACCTAAACATGGCTGATTTCTACCTGCCAGATTTGTTGTCCGGGATTTGAACGATGATAAAGCTCTTTTTCATTCCATAAATGTTAGATGTGGGGAAGAAAGAAGAGGAAGGGAGAAGAAAGAGAGAGGAAGAGGAAGAGAAAGAAAAATAAGAGAGAGACGAAAAATGTGTACGAGGGTGGTGTAGTGGTGTCCCCAATTGCGATCCACAGTGAGGGATGTCGGATTTTGAAGTGCAATATTGATTTCGTAATGGGTACAATGTGTGAGTAGTTGCACGAGACAAACTAAGGTACATGCCAAATTTGAGGCTAAAGAACAAACTTTGTTGCATGCACTAGACAAAGGCGAGGAAGAACAAAGTTGAGGAAAAAAATCATAACTTTATTATAAACTCCCAGCCACACATAGCCTAACTAATACATGAAAGGGCTTCCGCTGCACGTCACATTCTCTCTCTATATTTTCTTCCTTTCTCTCTTATTCTCTTCTCTATCCCTCTCTTGTTCACTGTCTTTTATTTCTCTTTTCGTTCTTACTTGATTAACTCCCTTGCACAATGCCACCATTTGTAAGATACAAGGACACATTATTGAAGAATGACTTAACCCACTAAATTATCACAATTATGTCAACTAATTAAGTACGACACTAAATCACATTATATGGAAACTAATTGCCCTCCAAGATTCTGGCATTGTGGTAAGTTTTCTTCTCCAATGTCTTCCCGCTGAGACTCAATTTTTATGGTAGATTTTTGTCTTCTAAAGCTCTTTATGAAAATAATTTACCACCAATTTTGAATCATATTCCAACAAAGGAAACAAAAATTTGAGGAATGATGCGAGGGAATGAAAAAAGAGATGGGACAGGATGAGGGAAAAAAGAAAGTCAAATCAATAAATAAATAAATCATTTAAAAATAATAGTAATAGAAATATCAAGATTAATAAATAATAAAAATAATGATAATTAAAATAACAATGTTAATGAAATTAATAATAATATTTACATTAATAAAAGCATTAAACACATTAATAAAAAACAATATTAACTATTTCCATAATTTCAAATACAAATATAATAGCAACATCACTATTTCTAATCAATTAAACAATCACACTAATAATACATTCGATTCATTATAATATATTTAATTTCACAAAAAAATTTAATATATATATATATATATCATTAACGCACCTTTCTACAATTAATTACCTGATGTAACATTGCATTCATTATTTTATTTCGTAAATGCCAATTGTTCACATATATCTTCCTATTTTTATATTTCATTTCGCTAGAAAAATTTCATCTCTCTTCTTTTTAACTTTTTCTAAAGGAAAAAAAATATTTTTTTATGGATCATGTTGTTTGTTTTATACAGAACGTTCGATAATTTGTAGCAGATGATGTGGACATGAATATTGAAAACAAAAGATAAATAAAATGAAACATTGAAAAACTCCTTGACGGGTAATATTTGTTATAATGTTTCCATTCTTCTTAATTGCATTGAAATTTACACAATTCATTCTGCCCTATAAAATTTTAATTTAAATATCAAATTTAAATTTTTCCATCTTAATTTTATATATCTATACAAATATTCAAAAAATCATTATAACTATTGACAATTAAACTAACACCTACACACACACACACATGCTCACATTCACCTATATTTTCACTCTAAAAATTAAGTATAATTATATATATTATGCATATTTACATAAACATAAAAAAATTAAATAAATTAATATTTTCATTCTATCAAAATTTGACTCATTTTCATCCCCCAAGAAAATCACCAACCAAACATATACATTGAGATTTTTTTGGGTATGAAATTTACGTTTGGTTGTAAAAAGTAAATAAAAGTTTCAATTTATTTAAAATTGTATATTTATATATAATACAATAATAATTAAATAATACGATAGTATACAAGATTAATGATTAAATTTTAAGGTAACTTGTAAATTTGAGTATGTCCGTGTGTGGATGTGTCTTTTTAACTCATTCACCACTCTTAATTAGGATGAGTAGAATTTAGACCTTCAATCTCACGCCCAAGGTAAAGTACTAATTATAATCTGTATATACGTTGGTTTGATATTAATAGATATAATGATTAAATTTTGAAGATTTAAAAATATACATAAAAGAAAGAATAATCTAAATATAAATTCAAATAAAAAATTTATGAAATAATATGTGTACATTGTTTAAATTTTGACAACAGAAATCCGCCAAAGCTGTCAAACATGGCATTAAAAGTAATAAAATTGATGAATTATTTTACCCCAAAAAAGAAGAAGAAGAAGGCTGTTTATGATAGGAAACGTGGCGTGGTTGGCTCTTCGTTGCACATTTCAATCCCAAATTACTAACAATAACATAGGACACAACCAACTCACGAAACGTGTACTCTTTCGATCCACTAATCGGCTACGTCTAGGTGGTCCCCCATTATTGTCTGTCTTACGTGGGCAGTGCTCGTTCTAAATTTCGTCCGGCGTTAAATAAGGAGACATTGTGTTGTGTGTTGGCTATTTATTATTCAGCTAGGAATTGAAAATAACTGAGATTTTTAAAGGGCGTGAAAATTATATTTTGCATGAAATTTGAAGGACATGACAATAATGTTGGCAACGACGGTGACAACAGTTGTCAAACTTAAATGCTTGGAAACTTTGCAAAGCAAGTACAAGCACACCAATAAGCAAGGGAGTTTGAAGAATCGCCTAGACATTGGTAGGTACTTTGCTTAGCAAAATCTTCCACATATCAAAAGAAATAGTGATGGTAAGTGTTCAACACAATCAACTTTTTTACGTAAATCTAATACTTTAATTCTTAGTTTCATGACTGATTGGATACTCTTAAATTTTTGTCTACGTGTTTTGAATTTCACCTAAATCTACTTATAGGTCTAAATTTCCATCATAGAGCGATTATCATTCAAGAGAATTGGTTGAAAAAATTTAACACAAAGTCATACATATAAATAACTATGATTGTCAATAAAATTTTACAATTTTCTCTAACATCTTTGATTTAATGTTTGAAATTTAGAGTTGAAAAAATTTGGATGCATCACCCCATATGTTTCCTTTGGATTAAAGTTGGTTCTTAATCAACTTTAACCTTTGTTATAAGTGATATTATAACAGTTTCAGATAAACCTAAACTCTACAAGTATCCAAGGCTGATCCAACTTTCTTTCAAGCCTTTTCCAAATATTTACAAACTCTTTTAATATTTCAAATGTCTAAGAATATTTATCAATAGAAATCTAACAAAAATTCCACCTTCTACAAAAATTTGAACAACATCAAAAATCTTCAATGTAGAGTCCTGAGTCAATCAGAACTTTATCTTAATTGAGATATTGCAACAACTGTATCAACAATAACTTTATACTTAATAATCCTTTCCATTGATACATGTGTGGTACAACTAATCTAAGTTCTCAACAAGGTAATAACAACAAAAAGAAGTGTGTAATAGCAATAAATTCCAATTGCTTGCTAAGTAATATCATCAATCACAAAAAACTCCCTTTGTAGCACATGTTTCAATACTATGAAACACTTTTTAAAAGAATCTCCTAATTTCTTGTGAAAACCACCTAACATTTCAGTCTGTTTTTTTGGTGTGTTATCACTTGTATTAATTTCACTTGTATTATTATTGTCATCTTTAATTACAACATTCATATTAACATATTTTTCTTATTTGGTGTGTTTCAATATAGTAAAGTCTCTTGACATAGAATAACTAGTTGTGAAACAATAATTACACGTGCGCTTAAAGTGAAAACAGAATACGATGAGGAGTGATAAATGTACTACAATGAAGAAGTCATTCTTGATAACACGAAGGCAAGTGTTAATACACGTGACAATTTTTTATTAGTCTGTAGCGTGCATTAAATGAATACAATTGTCAACTTGCCCTTGTTACAATTTCATAATTGTTTAAATTCAATTGCAATTAATAATATTACAACAAGTCTTTGTGACAAGTAAGTCCTTTTGCAAATGTTCCTAAAGCTTCCAAATGGTATTTTTAGTCCATGAAAATGAAACAAATTTGATCAAATTTGACTTATCACTTGACCAGAGAGGTTTTTTGAAAGTTTACTCTCTTTTTTTCTTGTTGAACCAGAAAATTGTCACTATAAAAGATTATCACTTCCATGTTTTAAAAATCTACGTGCTACTCAAAATCAAATAATTATTGATTGCTAAAAACACATTATGGCATTAGATTAACTAGTGCAGGATGCACATACGAAGAGGGGTAAAGCAATTTTGACGTAGGTCTAACACCGTAGAAATTTATTTGAATTCGAACATTTAATTTTGTAGAATTTGAACTCCAAGAGGCGGGGAAGGCGTGACAAGCTTTTCATGGTGGCACCAACACTTGCACTATGTTTGGGAGAGTAGTGTTAAAAGGATGATTTTTGGTGTAGGTTATGTTAGCATGAGTAATGGGTTTAATTGTATGATTTTGTTAGTTTGAAAATTTTAATTTATTTGAATATATGTATAAAATATATAAAATAATTAGATTGATATGTAAGGATAATAATTAATTTATAAAGTATAAATATATAGAAATATATATAAATGTAAGATATGTATGTATTTATGTATATATATATATTGATTTGATAATAAATATATGTAATAATTAATTAATCATATATTTAAATGAAAAAAATTTTAAATTTAAATTTTAAAAATTTTTTTGAATTGCATATTTGATTCATTGCTAATTGCTAAATGCTAAATGCACATTTAATACACACTCCCGGAAGTTTGACTTACGGGGCTATGTTTGTTTCGTAATTAAGACATGGAGGAGAGGGTGATTTGTTTAGGGATAAAAATTATATTTGGTTTGTAAGATTTAAGTAAATAAGAAAATTATATATATATATATATATTTAATATTTAATAATAATTGAATGATATGATAGTATATAAGTTTATAAGATAATAAAAAAATGAATGTAAGTAGAAAAATTATATAAATATATATTAATTTAATTATTAATAGATATAATGATTAAAAATTTAATAATTAATTATAAAAAAATAAAAAAATTAAAATTTAAATAAAATTTATATAATAAAATATTTAATTTATAAAATTTTTAAGCAACCATAAATAACGCAAGATTTGAAAACAAAGGGAAAGTTATACATGTAATTTATTTCCAAGGCCCAGCAGGCAGCAGCTGATCTACACGTTGCCTGGCCACGGAATGCCACTAATAGGAGTAAAACCGACGATCAAAACGACGCGGTTTAAAGGCTTCCACTTCACCCTCAGCCCTTAATAGGCCAGCGTCCACCGTCAGATCTGAGTCAAAACCCGCGAACGGATTCCATTCATACAAATGGCGATTCGCCTCGTTCTCCTGCTTACACTCCTCTCCCTCCTCCTCTGTCTCAGACCCGGCCCCGCTCTCTCCGCCGCTCCCGACGACGACGACGACGAAGATCTAAGCTTCCTTGAGGAACCTGAATCAGACGACGTCGTCTCCGGCGACCACCATCACAACGACGCAGAGTTCTCCGACAACGACAATGAGGACTTCGAGAACTACGACGACTTCGAGGTTCCTTCGGAATTCAATCACCAAGAAGAGGATGAGGATGAAGTCGTCAAATTCGATGAGAAGGACGTTGTCGTTTTGACGGACCGTAATTTCAGTGATTTCGTGGACGAGAACAAGTATGTGATGGTGGAGTTTTACGCCCCGTGGTGCGGGCACTGCAAAACCCTGGCGCCGGAGTATGCGGCGGCCGCTACCGAGCTGAAGGCGGAGAATGTGACACTGGCCAAAGTGGACGCCACCGAGGAGAATGAGCTAGCGGAGAATTATGAAGTGCAGGGTTTTCCTACTATATACTTCTTTGTCGATGGGGAGCATAGATCTTACTCTGGTCAACGTACCAAGTGAGCCTTTCGGTGTTTTTCTTTGCCATTTTCCAGATCAATTCCTATCCCGAATTCTCACTTAACAATGTTATTCCTATTTGAGTTGTTTCTATTATTTGGTGATTAAACGCCACAATTATGAGCTTCTCAGCCCAAATGGCTTTACCGTTATGCCAGAGAAGATATAATTAAGAAATGGGATCATTTTTGTGACTGTTAGCTTCCAAGTATCGCAGTATCACCTTTCTGCTACATGATGCTTCACTGAACTGCTTCAAGTTCTAAACATTTTGGACAATCATTCAGAGAGAGAGAGAATTTATAGAGAATTGATTTTTTTTACGGTTTTCCAGTGCCAAATTAAGGCATTGAAATTGAAATCGATAAAGAGTTGAAAAACTAAATAATTTCAATGCAGGGACGCCATAGTTACCTGGATTAAGAAGAAAATTGGACCTGGTATATCCAACGTAACTACAACTGAGGATGCTGAGCGTATATTAACGTCTGAGAATAAGGTTGTTTTGGCCTTTCTTGACTCATTGGTGGTGAGCAGCACTCTCTTTACCCTTATTGTTTTGGTTCATTTATTAATTCTTTGTTACGGTACTGAATCCTCCCTAATATAGTTACATCTTTGTTCATGTTTGCACACTAAGATTCTTCTTTGATCTTGAATGAGACTTATCTTTCTTTATCTGCTTACTTCTTTGTATTTTCACTTTCACTTTATAGTTGCAGGAGGGTCTCATAAAATGGACACATTCTTTTGTCCTCTTTTTTTTTTCTATGTTTGAAAAAGCTGTCTTTTATATCTATCGTATGCAACTGAGAAATATTACCCAAGGCTCCATTTGGATTGAAGGATTTTGATTTGGAGAAATGACTTGAAGAAAAGGATTTCAAATGACTCCAAATAGAAGGGATTTGAAATTCTGCAAAAGATATAGTGTAAAATAAGAACTGAAGGATTTGAAATGCTTAATCATTCAAACAAGTTTGATAGATTTGTTATTATGAATTTGAAATTCATTCTTTCAAATTCTCCCTTCTAAATGAACCCTAAAGGAAAAAGTGAGTGCTATTATGCTACACCAATCTGATTGACAATTTCTATTAAAAGTTTGTTATAGAATATCATTGATATAGTATCTTGGTTATTGATTATAGTGCTCTTGTTTGTTCTAGAGTTTTCTTTATGTTGATGTTAAAACTAAATTAAATGGTTATCTACTTACATTTGCTCAAACTATTTAGGGTCCTGATAGTCAAGAGTTTGCTGCTGCATCGAAGCTTGACGATGATGTTAGCTTTTACCAAACTACAAACCCCAATGTGGCTAAGTTATTTCGCTTAGAAGCTGATGTTAAACGCCCTGCTTTGGTCTTGCTAAAGAAAGAGGTGGAGAAAGTAACCCATTTTGGTTAGTATCCAAATATGATGCCATTTTAAGTCATCTCTCTGTCCATATCTGCTGAAATATGCCTCTTGATTCTTTATGCAGATGGGCAGTTTAAAAAGTCTGTAGTAGTTGAGTTTGTTGCTGCCAACAAACTTCCTTTAGTGACCACTTTCAGCAGAGAAAGTGCACCGCTGATATTTGAGAGCCCAATTAAAAAGCAGGTTGATAGCCATTTTAAAGGATAATTCCTTCCGTCAGAATGTTCCTTCCTTTCTCAATTTGAATATGCATGGGAATCCACAATAGTTTTCATATGTACTACATTGCGTTTGCATTTTTGTAACACTGAACTGTATTTTTATAGCACTGAACTCTATTTCATTCTCAGCTTTTGCTCTTTGCCACATCAAATGAATCGTCAGAGGTCTTTCAAACATTTCAAGACGCTGCAAAGCTTTTCAAGGGAAAGGTATTGTAACTGGCTACTTAATATTTTTGCATCCTTTGAAGGATATTTGCTTGGATTTGAATTTACACTGCCAGAAATTTGAAATTACTGATATAGAAAGGCAAATTTCATTTCAGCTTTGAAGTAGTTCTAAGCCTCACCCCCATATATTTCCATTATAAGCACACACATGCACAATTCCTCGAAATTGAGATAAGTATATGAAAACCTAATTTGTAATTTGGTAACTTTTTTTAGCACCTGTAAAGATGCTATCCTCTAAGAAGCATTATTAGCTCAAACAAAAATATTTTTGTCTAAAGTTTACTGACCAAGGTTGAGCTTATGCTGTGGGATGACATATTGTGTCACCTATATTTTGATAGATAATTCTAAATCAATGCCTATTTGAAATTGATGCAGCTTCTATTCATATATGTGGAAATTGACAATGAAGAAGTTGGAAAGCCTGTAGCGGATTATTTTGGAGTCACTGATACTCCTCAAGTAACCTTCTTAACATTTTCATCAAGTTACATCTGTTTCTTTTTGCATTGTCTATTGTTCAGAGAAAATGATTCAGTGATCTAAAAGATGTGATTATCATGCTGTTGAATATTGCTGTAGGTTTTGGGCTATATTGTAGGTGATGATGCCAAGAAATTTATATTTTCTGGGGAAGTTACACTTGGGAAAATTAAGGTTGAATACCACTCTATCCACTTCTTTGGTTAAGAGGTTCCCCTTCTGTTGATTTTATTTGATGCTTTACAGTGTTTTACTAGTGGGTTGATTAAATGCACTTTTTACTGTCTTTGGGTTGCATTTCATAGATGCTGAGATTGCTATTTCTGTTAATTGCATTAGGCATTTGGGGAGGCTTTTCTGGAGGACAAGCTGAAACCATTCTATAAATCGGATCCAGTTCCTGAGACTGTGAGTTGTACATGTCTTTTTGGGTTTGATTAATCTTGCATTTTGATAAGCTGTTAGCGTTTTCTGTTATCTCTTGTATTACAGAATGATGGCGATGTGAAAATAGTCGTTGGCGATAATTTTGATGATATTGTTTTGGATGAGTCTAAAGATGTTCTTCTTGAGGTACCACAGGAATTAATCTAGTGAATGATTTTGGTTTCTCTTTTATGTTTCTTATTAGCTGTCATACTCTAATTTAATATCATTTTTTTGTACATATTACTTAGATATATGCACCATGGTGTGGCCATTGCCAAGCTCTTGAACCAACATACAACAAACTTGCCAAACACTTGCGTGGCATTGAATCTCTTGTTATAGCCAAAATGGATGGGACCACAAATGAACACCCCAGAGCCAAGGTATTTTCGTAATCTCTGACATCCACATTTTGAAAGCAACTTCAGTAGTTGCCAGCTTGTAAACTTGGTTGTGTTAGTTATAATTTTGTTCTTATTCAATAACTGAATACATCTGCCTAATATTGTGATAGTATTGCTCATCAATGATTGGGCATATTTTAGAGTTTATGAATGCTGAAGCGAGATTACCTCTTTGCAGGCTGACGGATTCCCCACTATTCTATTCTTCCCAGCTGGAAATAAGAGTGCTGATCCTGTAAGCTTTGTTTGAAAACTGTAGTTTTGACATGTTTTTCTTCGTTTCCCCTTTGTTGCTTCTTTTGCTTTTTAAACTGCAAAACTACGTATGTTTGGTTGTCTGGCAGATTACTGTGGACACGGACCGAACAGTAGTAGCATTCTACAAGTTCATCAAGAAACATGCTTCTATGCCTTTTAAGCTACAGAAACCAGGTTCATCTCCATCCGACTCTAATGCTAAAGAAGACGTCAAGAGCTCCACCAGTGATGTGAAGGATGAGCTATGAATCCTGTAATATCAATTCTAATGCAGTTCCCGGGCGTCCGTTTGCTGATGCTACTAAGTAGGGAGCGAGACACAGATCTGAAGGAAATCTAATTTATCAAATTTCAGTATTTTGTTATCAAGTTTTGATTTTGTGGTTACTTGTGGAAGTGCAAGAATAATGTTCTAAAACTGAAATGCTTCTCTGAGCTAAGTAGGCTCAAAACACTCTTTCGGATTGTCACAAGCTGGGCTTAGGGATAGGACCCAGTAATTGATTATGCTTAAGGATCTTCCTTCAAGCTTTGTGACCCCTTTTGTTTTTTCGGCCTTAGGGCCTCTCCCTTTTGAGTACATGTCCTCGAATGAATGGAGAGGAGAGGTCGTATAATGGGTTGGCGGGTTGTATTCAACATCAGCTATCAAGTCAAATTTGACTAGTTTATTTTTATGGGTTAATTTTTCTGATTTGAATTTAACTTGTAATTTCGAGAGTTGCTTAAATTTAACTCAGTAATTCATGATACAAAAAATATTTCTAATCTATTGTGGCTAAAATGAAGCTTAAGATCAATTCAAACAATGAAAATATTTAATTTCATAATTTATATCCCAAACCCAAAAGCGCAGAGATAATCATCAAACAATTAAACGTACGATTTAAATTCATCTGGTTACAAGTCATTAAAAGACATGGCATTTATAATTACAAGTTTAAATTCAGTGTTCAAACTCATATAGCTACAAGTCATAAAAATTAAGAAGTCATAATAGGCTAAATGCAAAGACAATTACCAAATAAAGTCGTTGGAAAAATAGTATACATAATCACAAATTCAAAGTCATAATTCCTATTTATTTACTGTATTAATCTTTCGCTTTTGGTTGATTAGTTTATTACTAATCTAATTAATAATTTAAGAAGATTAAAAAATAATAAGTCAAAATAATTAGTTATTAAATTATTTTAAGTTTATCCCGTGGTTAACTAGAAACCAATCCATCTTTTTTCGACTCATTAGATTCGACCCAATTTTAAACTGCACTAAAAAAAGGTCATTTCAAATCTACCAAATTCGTTTTAAATTCGGATTATGTTTACGAATTATGTTAAAAATTGCCACTCCTTGATGCAAGAGCGTTACTAAAGGGAGGGTTTTGAATATTTATGAGAGATGCTTCTTGGTTCAAATTAGCAATGTTTTCTTTATACTAAATTTCCGCTTGGACAGGATTAATAAGAAGTTAAAGAGATGCTTTTTGGTTCAAATTAGAAGTTGATAGCCATTTATATAGGCCTAAAACTATCACATATGGAAGCATTTCAACAGATCAGATCTGAGCTGTGCTTAGTTAGGTAGACCTAAAACTATAACCTGTAGAAGCATTTCAATCCCAATTTATGTAATTAATGGCTTGTGTGTAGACATGGCCGAAGCCACCTAACTGGCTGTCACTTGGTTGTTGGCTCTGGGCTGTCATCTTCTGTTAGTAGCTAGTTGATTTTTGTGGCCCATGCGTGGTGAAGGCAACATCAGAAAGGTTTTCCTAAGCCTCTTAGGTAGATTCTGATTTTAAAATGTAATTTCTGTTGGAAGGAACATTTTGTGCTTAAAAAGTGGATGCTATTTGTCATTATGAGTTAAATTAATGTTAATTAATGGGTGAAAAATCATTTGTCAGTTGGTATCTAAGCAGGGCAAAGCCAAGTCAAACTACCAAGAAAAAGCAGATTCCCAATCAGCCATGTGCCATCTTTTCGTCCTATTCATGTTGCTCTTCTCTCCTCTCAGTCAAATGCCTCCTAAATTTGTTCTTCATTTAAATTTTTTGAAGTTGTATTTATGGTGGCGTTGGAATTATTCTCATAACTACAATCATTGAATGATCTCTGGGTTTACGATTAAAATTTTATATTTAGATGCAAATTTGCATCTATCGAAATACCTTTTTCAAGCTCATTGGTGGATGCTCGTCCACATGCAGGATTTGTTGAGGTCATATTTACAAAATCAAGAATTAAATAAACATCGATTTTTTTTTAATGTTAATATGTTTAAGTAATTTAATTTAAATTTATTATTTGTATTTGTAACCGCCCCCCCCCCCCCCCTCCCCCACTTTCACTTTATAACCACACACCATCCCATTCGCTTGCTTATTTTCATAAAGACTTTACTTCATTAGTTAAGGAGAGTCTGATGTTTATTTGAATTGGCATTGGTATATTTGAATTGAATAAGATGAAGATATAAAATGGCTTTATGAATAAAATAAATAATAAGAGAATAAGATATAGTAAGATATTCTTTAGCTTTAGTGTGTGTACATAATAAATAATAAATAGAATGAAAAAACAGTGTGATTGGACAAATTGTATGATAAGACAGTTATAATCAACACGTTATAGTTGATTAATAAATCACGATTCAATAAGAATCACTGTTAAATAAATCAATTTAAAATTATTTAATAAATTTGGAATCATTCAACAAATTCAAATAACTGAACGTGAAAATTATATTTTTGGTAAAAATCAAAACTCCATAATTCCAAAATTTATTTTTCCAAGTGAAATAAAAGAATGTTCATGCTAAAATGTCCTAAACCTAAAATCTAAAGCCCATGTAGCCCAAAATATGTGAAAGTCAAAAAAGATTTATTAAAATAAAATAACAAGTAACAAATAAAAATTTGGTGATTCCCACGTCGCATCACCATTAATTTTATGGACCGTTCATTGGATCAACTGAGAACCATCTTCATACTATGACATTAACGTTGACACTACTTGTTGGGAACATCTAGGCTAATCTCAAGCAACTCTAATTGGACTTGTTGGACCTAGTTGAGGACAAACTTGGGGACATCATCCATGTTCACCTATGGATTTCCTCTCTCCATCTCTTCTCTTTGCTTGTAGGAACAAGGAAGGAGCTTGTCTATCGAATACTCTCTTGTCTAGTTTATGGCATGGTTTTCTAATCTCTTTATCTCGATCGTGTAGGAATCCCCACCTCTATAGGGACTCTTTAATCCAACCATTGCATCTATGGCTATGGTTGAGAAGTGATAGTATTCTCGCCTTGACTTTATAGAGTGAGATCGAGACCTGTATTTAGTCCCGGCTCCTTCAGTAGCGTCATAGTTAACACACTCACTTCCATTCATAGTTACAATTCCAATGAATCCTGCTTAAAAGAACAACTTCGTTGAATTTTTAATGGAGCTTAACTAAATTTGAGAAAGTCATTCATGAGCCTGCGCATGAGTATTTATAATTGTGGGCTTGATAAATATAATCTTAAACCTTACGGCTACAAATATGGATTATACGTCCCTCATATATAACTCATCTTTCCCACAATTTTTTCTATGTGGAGCAAGAACATCTTTTGAATTCATGTTTGAACCTAACACTTTTTAATTAATGTAGTCATATTAATCATTTTTACAAATTATATAATAAGCACTCAAATTTAATGTTTTTAAAACTAGATCGGAGATTAAACTAGACACCATACCAATTCATTAATTTGACCAGTTCAATCGGATCTAAAGACCGGTCAATTTATTTTATTTATTATATATATATATATATATGTATATTGTTTTAATAACAAAAATTAAATAATATGTTAAATAATATTTTAAAATTGCATAACTAATTTGTCCACTAATCAACATAGAACCATTATTTAAGAAAAAATATATAATAATTGATTTATTAGTTTTTAATAAATTATTCATTATATATAAATTAAATATATAACATATATAAAGACAAAAATAATAAATACTTATTTAAATAATTGTAATGGTATAATATTTTTTCATTTTATACACTTGCATTTTATTATTTGTTTTTTTTCTTTTTTAGTATATTTTAATGTAGTGATTCATTTCTATATTTTCTATCCCTTCTTTACCTTCCCTTCCTTTTTCTCCATCGTTTTCCTTTTCCTCCTCATCTCTTCTTCTTCTTCCTCCTCCTCTTCCTCCATTTTTCTTCTTCTTCTTCTCAAAACAAAAAAAAAAAAAAAAAAAAAGAAAGAAAAAACAGAAAAGAATATAACCGTAATTAAAAAAATTCAGACGGTCGTCGCCCAGTCAGACCACCCAGTTCGGGCCAAGTTTAAAAACATTGCTCATAATAACAAATATATATAAATCTTAAATTGTTATATATGTGTTAAGTATATTAATACATACAATATTTGATATATTTTTATTTTCATTAATTAATTAATTAATTAATTTCTTTCATATTATACATGTCAAATTATGTTAAATTATATACTGTTGGTTAAGCATGTTAATCTATGAAAATGTATGTAAGAATGCTTATTATGAATAAATATTTTGCACGTTTAGCCCATGTTGTAGTAATGTTATAAATGATATAATATATTATACACATGTTTGAAAGTATATATCTATGTGTGTGTGCGTATAATTTTATGTGCAGTTATGGAATTTTATTCATATTTTTACGTAAAATATAACAAATATGTAATTTCTTTAATAATACCCGACATTTGTTGCTATAAATCTGACAAACGCAAGCCCACGAAGCCCATCTCAGCATTATGAAAAATGATCCATTGTTGGTAATACTTAAATTTAGACGGGGTATTCTCTATTTTAGGAAAAAAAAATTACTTAACGAATGAAAATTTCTTGTTATTAATTATACTAATATTAATCACACCAAAAATATAAGCATGAATAAATGTGGAAATGACTGTTTCTTTTATAACTCATTCCCACGTAAAAAGTAAAAGTGGGAATCTAAGAGCATGAGGAGTTGTCAATATATGGAAACATGATTAACTACGTAACTAACACACTAAATTCCTCTTCAGTTACAGAAGAGTGAATGTAGAATATTTACATATATAATTGGAATATAATTCAATAAATTGAGTGTGTGGGATCATCGAATAGGGTTCATCCTCCAATGTTTGACAAACAAATCAGCACTACACATGCATAATGTTGTAACCTCACACTATTGTTTAGGTGGTCAAGTTGGTTGTCTTTCATTGTCACTTTCCTTTTCCACATACACTTGAAACTTAACATTGTTCTAATAATATAATTACATGAAAATGCAATCTATCAAAAGAAAAAAGGAAAAAAAAGAAAAACCAATCTGTTGATGTAAAGATTAAAATTAACGAATTTGATAATTTCATTTATAAATTACATAATTATATTTTATACTATGATAAAGTTAGTGATTATTTAAAAACAAAGTAACCTCTTCTCTCGTCCCACGTTCTCACTTCCATCGCAAACAAGACTCTTTCCTTCTCCTCAAATTCATCATCTTCAAACTCTTCAATCTCAAGTCTTCGACTCCTCCTTAATCACTCTCTCGATCATATTTCTTATAAAAAGTGGTCTCCACCCAATCTCTGTTATTAATTCTCTAGACCCTTTTCGTTTCTCTGATCTCTCTCTTCACACGAAGAGAATGGCTGCACGTTTTCATGCTCTCTCCGTGACTGTTGTCCTCGCTTTCCTCGTCTTCGCGCATCCCGCTTTCTCCGCAGATTCTCCGGAATATTCTCCTCCTTCTCCGTCCCCGTCTCCACAGCTTTCGTCGGAAGACGTTTCCCCGTCTCCGGAGATCCCATCGCCTTCCCCTGCACCGTCGGTTTCGCCGCCGGCGCCACCTCCGTCAGATCTCGCTCCTGCCTCGCCTTCCCCTGCGCCGTCTCCGGCTGGAGACGACTCGGATCACATCAACGCTCCTTCTCCGGCGCCGGCCGTGGCTGGAGACGACGCAGATCGCGTAAACACTCCTTCTCCGGCTCCGACCGTGGCTGGAGACGTCCGCCACGTAGATCGGCCTAGTGATGTCGATTTTGAGAAGGATGACTCCGGAGGAGGCATGAGCGGAGGGAAAAAGGCCGGCGTCGCGATTGGAGTGATTGCCGCGGGGTGCATTGTGGGAGTCGCCGCGCTGGTGTACAGGAAGAGGCGGCAGAACATCCGCCGGTCGCAGTATGGCTCCTACGCCAGGAGAGAGACTCTGTAGAAGCCCAAGCATAAATCTTATACCTCTACATTATAGAAAAATAAAATTCAATATTGCAGTAGTGGCACGGCACTCAGATTGCTTCGTTCCGATATTGGGTAAGATTTCTTATAGATTCATTTGGGTCGATTTGAATTGTTTGATTCTTTACTGCTGCTTATCAATAAGGATTCTATTGCTTCATTATCGGAGACTGGAACTATTATGGGCTTTGATTTAGTAATTGATCAATGCATTCACACAGATTAGTTATTTAATGGTTTGCAGTTTGATTGTCAATTTGCAGTGTCCATAATTGTGGGTTTTCGGCCTGTGTTGGATTATGACTATTCTTATAGATCAAGTTAATTGTGGCTTTTTGACTCTGTATATTGATCGATTTCTTGATTATTTTTTATACATCAATCGGGAAACTCAAAATTTATCCTATTTGATTAGATTTAGGGTGACTGCTATTTTTCCCACCTAAATTGTTCGGTTTACGTATTCCCTTTTTTCATGCTTTTGGGATCTGAAAGCACAAATAGAAATCCTAAGGCTTTGTATGGAAGCCACTTTTGAGGAGTGAAAAATATGGAGGCCAAGTTTGACTTGTATTTTCATAAATTTTCATTCTATAATAATTCACATTTCGATTATACTGATTTTCCAAAACAATATTTTCTCTCGTTTACATATGGACAAATTTTTAAGATTCGATCATTGTCTATTTATACACTTATATTAACACACTCACACACATCCATATCTTCTTATTATATAATTTTACTTGTATAAGAAAAACAGAATTGAATATACACACTCTTTATTTAAAACACTTTATTTTAATCCATCAAAATTCATCAACATGGGCTTTCGAACAATTTTCTTGTGTGTGCTGCTGCAAATGCTTATGAATGGTAAAAAAATGATTGACGAATGTTCTTTTTATTTATTTTTACTTCGAGAGAGAGAGAGAGAGATATATATATATATATATATAATAATAATAATAATTAAATGGTATGGCATATTATTAACATATATAGCATGTGTTGAAGATTTATGTAATGATGTGATTTTCAAAAAAATTGAAGATCAAATTTTAAATGAGTATATACATAATAGATAGAATATAATTTTTTAAATATTATGTGGTTGAATGTCCTGTTTATTCTATGTATTATTTACAGGTGAAGACTCATCAAAAATTCAAACATGGCAATAATTTTTCCATTACATATGTAAGGTACACATACATATATGCATCCACGAATATAATATTGGAGGTTACATGCATACATACATACATATATAGCAAGTATAATTTATGTGCGTATCATAAAATTTTTTGCGCAATAAATACAAATCATAAAACTTTATATTATTATCTATAGTTAAAATATTATGAATTATATATATATATATATTGCCAATAGCTTATGTGAATATGTTAAGTGCATAATCTCCCTAAATGTATTGGTTAATTAATTTATTATTATAAATTAATTTTAAAATTAATAAGAGATTATAGTTTGAAAAAAATTAAAACACTATTTAATTAAATGGATTGCTAATATTGAATTTAAGAGTTTTAGAAAGCTATTTTTCTTTTAACATGAAACTTTTAAAGTTTGATTTCTTAGTTTTAATTTGAGTAACATGACATGACATTGTCATATTTTTTTATTAATAAAGTAATATGACATTGTTGTTTTTTTTTCTATTAATATTTTACATTATTATTTTTGTCCAAATGATTAATACGTATCTATTGTCATATTTTTTGGATAATTAATAGAGTAATATGTAATTTTCTTTTTAATCTTTCTTTTGTAAGATATACAAAAGTTGGAAAGACTTCACTCATCAGTCAAAAGAATCGACACAATCTCATGGTAGTAGTACGATCTCTCCCTAAAAATTTATTGAATGTTGATAAATTGTAGGATGGAAAATATTTCAGTCCATTATCATTAAAAAGTTTACCGAGATATCTATTAATTTTTATTAGAAAATAAAAAAAATCTAAGTTTATTAATATTGTCATACTCATGTTCATTATCATCATACATGATATTGTTCTTAGTGGCATTTGTTAATTTTCAATTTCATCAGTAAGATTTTCAAACACATGAAATCTATTATTGGAAAAGTAATAATTAAATCTAAAAAAAAAAGGAAAATTGATACTACTTTAATATCTAGTATATGAAAGAAAAATGAAAAACAAAGTTCCCTCCAATCAGTTTTAGCCAGTATTACATACATTCGAAATATATGTTTGCGCGCGCACTTGCGCATATTCATGCTTACATATATATACAAATATAATAGAAATATTTATAAAGAAGTTAAAACTTATAAAAAATGAAAAACAGATTTTAAAATAAAAAAGTGTGAAAGTATCAGTGTGGAAATATTAAAGCATATATAATGATCCAAAATTAAAAAGTAATTAATCTAGTAAATGCTACACTTGGTACATTCATAAGATCATAACAAATGTTATAATTTTAAAATTTTATTTATTTTTATATTTTTTATATAATATTATAATATTTATCATAATTTTAAGTACTCAATATAAATATAATAGGTGCATATATTCAAATGAACCATACATCGTGGATGTAGTTAAACATACATAATTTACTGAAGTAAATTTTATAGCTCCCAGGAGTGCAGAAAATTAAATTGCACTGAACCATTACAGCTTTAATGGATTTTTTATTGGAAACAACAAAAAGTCATTGTCTCATTAGCATCATAAGGTAATAAGAAGAGCAACGTGTCTTACCATAATCTCAACGGCTATAATCCGCACTTTATCCAAGTTCATTGATTGTCTTATGTTAGACCATTAGTATTGCTTTGTTAATATTCTTATGCAGTTCCATATGTGCACAGATATATCTCACTATATCTGTCTGCTCTTCTTCAAATCATCTTCAATGGGGAACCAACATCTCCATACTGTCGTGGCTCTACCACCAATCAATCTAGAAAATGGTAGCGCAGGCTAAATGCCACGTAGTAACTAATGTATGGCGTCATCATAGTAATTAAAAAGGTGAGAAAGCATACAGAACGTATATGACAAACCTGAAACGCTAATGCCATTGGATTTAATACAATTATGGCCAATGAGAGAGAGAGAACCATTATTGTGGAGGAATTACACAGGCTATTGCAATCCATGAGACAATCTATGCCAGCCCAAATCTACGTAAGGAAATTAGAGAGGGCAGCCTCTTATGTCCCAGAAGTGCCAAAGCCTAATCAATCATTGTTCTTATATTTAGAATTTTCTGATGTAAAAGATCCACTGGTGATAATTGTAGAGCATATTTTCTAAATATTTAGATGTTTGGTTAATATGACAAAAAAATAACTTTACAAATTAAGAAGCTTAGAAAATCATAGTTTATAGAATAGATTAATTGACGTGATCAACGATCGCGTCGGATACAATGGTGTAACTGGACCCGAATCCGATAATCCTGGGGACGTGAACCGGGTGAAGGATGCCGACCTAACGTGGTAGGATTGGATTGAACTCGATAAGAAACGGTCACAATTAGCACATCGATTGCTGATTGATACGTTACGAATCACTTGGACCAATTCGGAATGACTCGATTTGTGATATAAAACTTATGAGAAATTGAAAGAATCAATTTCAGGGAATTGAGAATAAACTTGAATTAATTGAAAACTCTCTGTCTGAAATCTGATGGTACATAATGAATTTATAGTATCAAAACCCTAGTCTAGTTGGGTTGCGGGCTCCTATTGGGTTTATTTTGACTGAGTCCAGAATTAAAATAAATTAAAGGAGAAATAATTAACTGAATTAATCATCCCACTTTATTCCTTCGCCCCCAAGTCTTCCATCTATCTCAGGATGTTTACTCTGCGCTCTTCCTTGGGTTCCTCGAATTTGCATCCACGCGTGACATCTTCTCGAATTTCGCGCACCAAGACGTTAATGGCTTCTTTAAGCTTCTTTGCCCGTGCCCTGGTTATTGGTCCAGTTGGAATTGCCAATGACTCCTCTTTATCATACTGGACGTCTGCGTCATTAATTGTCGGATCCAATCTACCATACATTACAAAGATTCTGTTTTATATAAATGGTGAAAACTTGGATGATAGATATACTGCGGCGTTTGGTTTTTGCAATTTTGCCACATACCATGTAGTCATTTTATGAATTTTGTGTCTCCATTTGTAGTTTGGAATGCCATCAAAAGAGAACTATTGTTTGGATTCTATTGAGTACGTCGTATGTGCTATCAGGGAATTTGCTTGGTTTCCCTTATGTCATCATCTAATTCTTCTTCTTTGATTTCTAGCTCTTCTTATGGTTGATTAATGAAAATGGTAGGAAAATCTTCAAAAAAAAATCTTCTATATCATTTTCGTATCAATCTTTTACGGGATCTTCTGTTCATAATTCTTCTATTTAAGGACTAACAACTCCTCTACTTAGGGTATGAGGAGGAATATGATCAAACCAAACACATTTCTTTAAAATTAAAGAAATTTGATTATCATCTTCAACTATATTTTTTAACTTCATTTGAGGTGGTGCAAATGTGCTTGGTTTGGAACTGTCTGGTTGCGAACTAGATGGTGGAGGTTGGGAAGTCCATTGGTTAATTTTTTGAGTACACTCAACTAAGGCATATTAAGAGGTGGTATTTTTAAACATCTTTTTGAATACTTCAACATTTTTAGTAAATGTAGGTTGTGATGCAGCTAACAAAGTTACCAAGGGAACTAGTATATATTAAGAGAGGAATATAAAATCTTGAGCTTGTGGCAGGAATTCTTTTAGTAAGGATATTAACTGTCTGACTCCTTTTCTTAGGAGTGGAAAGGCATAGAATTCTAAATTGATGCTAGAATTTCTTCACGTAGTCTGTCAATATGTTTTTTAACAGTTGCATTAATAATTAAGGATTTCTGAACATCAATCTTTTCTTCAATCTTATTTAATGTTACATTTTGTGCAAAGTCATTTTCTGAATGCTAGTTTAGTATAGTTTCTATTTTAGAGATAGAAGGTGTTAAGCTATTAACATTCTTAATTGTAGGATCATCAATTTTGCAGGATTGTGTACACGTATTTTTTTTAATAGTTCCTACTAGTGGAAATTCTCTATTGCTTAAAGGGTGAAACAAAAATTGGGGAACCCCGTGGAAGTCTTCTTCTTTTTTAACTGTTTTCATGCCTCTTTATAATAAGATTGTAGTTGCATCATTGTTCCTAGCTCATCCTTCTGGTCTTTCTATGGAGAATCTTTATTTTGGTCATCATCTTCATCAACACATCTTGAATAGGTTGTTGACCATGGGTAAGAGGCGGAGGACTAAATTTGTCGTAGTAATCAAATTTCCCACTAGGTTCTCCCATAAGTCCAATTGTAAGTTTTCTATTTTCATAGGCGTGGTGCAACTTTTGTTGTAATGAGGTTGGAGTTATAGCAAATTGAGAAGCAAAGAATGGAGGTTTTAGTTCTTCCTTTCTTCTAAACTGGATTCTAACACTACCATCCTACTGTTTTGAGAAGTTGGGATCCGAGAATTGAATTAGTTTATTTTTGTGAAAGTTCTAGTGTGTAACTTCATAATTTGTTTTCTAAACTTCCAGGATCAGCTTTGTAAGTTCCTCCTTAAGTATTTGACATGATACATAAGTGTAGCATGGTACTTGATTTGAATTAATCAGGACATGTAGCACATCCTCTATTTTGTGTATGGGAGAGAGAAATATAGAGAGTGATTTCGTACCCTATCTATCATCTGATAGTGAATGGTAGCTCCATATGTGATTCCTCTAGGTACAACTCTTACTAATAGGATTTGAATTTTTAAGGTAGAAAGTAGTATAGGATTTGAAATAAATAAGTTGAAATTGAGATAGATGGTGATCAAGATAGTCTCAACATTTTATATGGTTTTAATGGTACCTATGCAAATATGTTGGTACTCTAGAATTTGAAATCCAGTAAGGCTATCATTGAGGAAGTAGGAAGACTTTTTTCCTATAGAAAATAAGAGCAAATCTCACACCTTAAAATGGAAATTGGCATATCCTTATGTAAGCTAAATTTTTAGAAGATGATCTGGGATCTCAAGTACTTATTGTTCTTTCTCTGTTGTAAGATGCAAACGATGATCAAAAGAAGTAGGTTGGACATATTCCTTGACCATAGATTTAGGAGGAGATGATACAATATTTTTAATTTGTTTAGAAAGAGATTGTTTGAGCTTCAAATAAGTAAAGTAAGGGTCTACGGCAAAGAAATCGGTTTTGGAAACCTTCTCTTCGTCAAGGAGAGCTATTTCACGAAGAAAATCAGTTTTTTAGGCAGAAGAGTTTCTTCAGGAGTTGTCAAAACGGGCCATGCGTACAAAGTATTCTTCCACTATTTTCTTTACCAAATAACCAAACTTATAGGATGGCTCTCATTCCAAATTACCTAGGCTACTGCAATCTACGATACAATCTAACTAAGGCTTCAAATTTAATCTATTTAAAAACCCAATGGGCACTGCTTTCTGAGTAAACACAACTAAAATTTTGCCTCATTGTATACCATCCAAGGGTCAGTTGAGAACATGCCTAGAAGAAGGGAAGATTTTATAGTTTCTTAAAGCATGCACTTGCTCCATCGCAAGAATTGTATCATTAACTACGGCTGCCATGCAATCTTTTTCAATATTCAGTTAATCTATACTGTTTATTAAGAGGGCTACCCTTATATTAACTGTTTGGTTGTCATTATGTATATTTTCTTAAATATCTATCTTTTTTAAAATTAACATGTGAAGTGTTAGAATTACCTACCAATTTAATCCACGTAAAATGTGGGGGAAAAAATTGTTGACTTATGCCCACGTTAATTAATTAAATTTAGTAATATTTGAAATTTTTGTTAATTTTATCTAGTAATCTGTATAAACTAATTATTTTTTCTGCATTTAATTAAAATAGAAAATTATTTCTACATTTGTGTTTGTACGTGTGCGTGCATTACTTATGGTATTTATTCCATTTATTTACAATATGAGAATATGGGGTATTCATTTTAAAACATGTATAAACAATAAATATTTGTTTACATGCCAAATTACTTTCGTTGTATAACATACATTTTATTTTCCTTTTCGGTAATTAAAATAATTCATGCTTTCTACGTATATTATTCATTTTGATATTTTTACTTTGTACATATAGAAATTTATTTTATTTTATTTTATTTTGCACACTCATCACTAGTTAATTATAATTACCATTTAGCAGGGCACAAACTGACCCCCCAACTTCTGCTATCATTTATGTGTAGATAGATGGGTACATTAAATAATGACACGACATGATTAATCTTGGATGCCCCCACTGCAAAGTCACTGATCCATCAAAAAAGTAATAAGTTGTTTTATAAATACAGTGGTCAATTTGTTTGTCTCTTGAGTAGTTTTTCATCTAATTACCATGTGTGCCCAAATAGAATTGAAACATTCAACCTAAAAAATTTAATAATAAATAAAATAATTTAAAAGAAAGCAAAATTCAATATTAATCGGCATATACTGGGTGAAGAAGTACATCATTCAACACAATACATTTTATATTTTAAGGAAAAAAAAATCATATGATAAGGAATGTTGTAATTGTTTTCAAATTTTCGACTAAAAAACACACACTCAATCATTATTTTTAAAATTTTTTTCTCTTTATTCTTTACTTTTATACAATTTTTGAGTCAAAATATTTAAAACACTTACAAACATACGAAAATAAACATAGTATTTATTCCAAACTAAAACTTTAAATACAGGCATCTTTTAAACACTTTTATCGTTAGATTTTCTGATAACTCTTCTTTCTCGCTTTCACTGTGTATCTTTTGCCTGTTAGCTTCTCGAATTTATGGAGCAACGTTTTTTTTTTTTTTTTTTTTTTTTAATTTTTGCCGATTTTATATATTGTTAATTTCTATTCCTAATTTCTTTCCCATAAATTGCTATGGTAGTTTGTAACTTGGAAATTCTTTTTACCACATAAATTAACAATTTCCTCTCTCTAATTTGTTTCTCAATAAATCAATAGCTTTATTCATGGCTTCGTGATCTATTATGTTGATTTTATATTTAAAGTACATTTTTTGGAGGTCCATTTTACTAATTAGCTCATATTTCTTTTTGTAACATTATTGAGCTAAAAACACTGATTTTGTAATAAAAACTTTGCATGCCACAATAGTTTTTACAGAGCCCTTAGCAGTAATAATGTAATATCGATAATAAAGCACTTCTAGTCAAGAAACCAACATGACTTATAATAATAAAATCAACGCAAACACCATTTAAGATCATTATTGACTACAATATATTAATCATCTATTATTAGATTAAATTACGAAGTATGTGGTTATGTTTGGACTAAGGGTTTTGGTGGAAGATGGTGTTTAGCATAAGTTATGTTGGAATAAGTAGTATATTTATTTTTAAAATTTTTATGCATTTAAATATATTTACAAACTATATAATAATGATTTGATTATGTAATAGTCCGAAAAATAATGATTAATTTTTAAGACATAAATATATATATAAATGTGTGTATGCATATATAGTTATAAATAGTGATTTAATTATAAATAAGCGTAATCATTGATATAGTTATTTGCATCGATTTAACTGTAAATATATATAATTATTGAGGAATAATTAATTAATTATATAAAAAAAAATTTGAATAAAAATATTGTTAAAAGATAAAATTTTAATAGGTTGTGTGGAGTTAAAAATATAAATACAAACACAATACTTGATTTGACACAAGATGGGTTTACACACCTACGTTTTATAATATATTGACAGAAATTTTGATATCTTAAATTTTCATCACGTTTTTTATTTATTTTATGATCATTTATTATATTTCTTTAGTAATACTTCAAAATTTATACACGTAAAATTTATGCATTCCACGTGTGTACCAATTTAATTATAAATCATAAAGTATTATATTTTAAACAATAAAAATAAATAATTAAAAATTTAAAGTATAAAAATTTCTAAATAAAGAAATAAAAAAATTCAAAAGTATTATAAAAGAGAAAATTTGAGAGAAAAGGGAGACAAAAGAATGCAAAAAATGCAAAATTAAAGTAAGAATAGTTGTACAAATTCATATTTTGCAACATAAAAGCTTTTATTTTTAATATGTTTTATTATAATATATGTTATATTAAGATTTTAGCCTACTTTGACTACAAATTATAAGATTAGCTACAGTTGTCTATCTATACCCTTAATTCTTCAAATGCTATTGCTTTACTTCACTTCTTCAATTTTCATTTATTTCATTCACTTTATTCAATTCATTCTATTTTTTCTTCCTATTGTAAAGTTTCTTATTTATTTGTTTATTTGCCTATGCTACACTCTACGCTATATTGACTTTAACAACATGATTTTTTTCTTGCACAAAATTAAATTACTATAACTCTTATTTAATAATAGCAATCTTTGCACACTTAATTCGTGTGTGTGTGTGTGTGTGTAATATTTAAGTATAATTTATAATGTATATGCTTATAATTTTATATTATTATATAAATATTTTGAATTATGTACATATATATTTTGTTTTATGATTTATCATCTAATAAAACTTGTATATTTCAAATATAATAAAAATATAAATTTTTAATGGTAATAAATTATAAATTATTAATATCTTAAAATGCATTAAAATTTATATAAAATGAGAAAAAAAAATAAGAAGATAATAGAATGATTAAATTTTAATTGAAAAGTTGAAATATAAAAAAAAAAACAAAAAAGAATAAGAAAAGTAAAAATGTAAAAAAACAGAATATCAATCTGTTTAATTTAAGCACCAAAAAGTAATTCTTTTCAGAAGTTCAGCCATAATAGATGGTATAAATTTATTATGACCATTACATGACCAAAAGTTGATCATTTTAGAGAGATTAGCCATTACAATATAGTATTGATTACTTATTTTTCGTTTTCTTTGTTCTCTTTAAATATAATTTTCATTTTTTTCTTAAATTTTTATACCTATCTATTCACTGTTGGTATTTTTTTAATTTTTTCTAATATGCCTTTAATTTCTAGTTAATTCTATTTTTATTAAAATTTGTTAAATTTAGCAATCCATTATAATCTGTTAAAACACTTATGATTCGGAAAATTATTCAAATTAAGAACAGAAACCGGTTATTTTTTCTTTTTTGATAATTAATTGAAGCCATATCCCTCTATCCATTTATTCATACGATCCAACTTGATTTTGCTGTGTTCCAAGAATTCGAATAGAGTTTTATATCCATCCGATAAAATTACTAGCATATATTAATCCAAAAGCAGTGGCAAAATATTCAAAACTATCATAATTAACAAGTGCTGTGGATAAAAAATTATTAGCATATATTAATTCAATAGCGGTGGCAAAAATTTCAAACCTATAATAATTAACAAGTGCTGGGGATCAATAGGCTCGGATTCATAATTTTCTATGAACCATACATGCCCATACCCCTCATCGATCCCATACTTTTTCTGAAAAATTATTTGAATATAAAAGAAAATGTAACTCGGAGACAATGGGAATTTAAACTTCTTGTGGAGGGTAACATTTCATATTGATAGAGAATTAGTTTAATTAGCATGAATTTGAGAGAATTAAGAGTACAGAAGTAGATGGCATAAACATGTACATAAACACACTTTTCCACCAGCACAAAGGCAATTCCTCAGAAACTGGGACTTTCAAGGTTTAAGGAAAGTACTCAAAAATTAAATTCTCTATCCTGATCAATGTGCCAGTGCAAAAGAACCAGAGAAGACAAGGATGCCACTTATCTGATCGGGGCAGAGAGATTGGAGCAGGTTGACGACACATCGTATGCAATCCTTTGAAAGGCCAGGAGAGAAACTAAAGTCGGCCAAAGGAATTGATGCGAATATTATCAGGATATGTATCTGTCCTGCTGCTCTTGAAGAAGCTTTCCCGAAGATTTGGCATCCCGATAGAGAGAATTCACTTCTTCAAGATCCGCCTGCCAAGGTACAAGTTAAGCTATTTTTCTACCCACTATCTTTGAGAGCAACATTGACACAGTTAACACAAATCGCTATTGTACCTTGCAAATATTATCGCGACCATTCATTTTCGCAACTATGCTAGCAGGAGATAACAACTGGACAGCATGCCTGAGGAAACAACACGGATCGAATTACACATAAACAAGAAGAGCAATGATATCCACAAAACCACAGAAAGAAGAAAAAAGACCTCAGAGATGCTTGTTGTCCAATATCTCCAAGATAAGCCAGACTTTCCTCGTCTATGTTGAGTTCCTCTACCTGGGCTCGGATAGCTAATATCTGTCATCAGATCAGTGTAGCAATTTTATTAAAGAAAAAATACCTCTATATAAAAATATTGGAGTTCCCAAACTTTTTAAGCAAACAAGTTCTGTAAGGTGAGGTAAAACCTGTATCATCTCAGCGGGACCATAAGTTTCTGTTCTTATAATAACCAACCGGTCCAACAAATCAACTGGTATACCATGAGGACTGGTCATGTCTGTTCCTCTACAAAGCAATGCTATAATTTCAGCTTTTGTTATACAGGTTAGCTATTGAGGAAGGGAGAATGCCCCCGCCGAGATACAAGACTGCACATATAAATAAACAGAACCAACCCAAAAAGTATACTAGTGTTTCTAGATTGAGTTTGACATTGTATCAAACAAATTTACAATAACTATGACAATAATTTTCTTACTTTAGACAATGTACATGGGAATGGTTTGAGTTTGGAAACAATACTTCAAATATAAATAATAGGTTTGGCGCAACATTTGAGTGACCCCTCTGGCTAAAAATTTTCAAAATAATAAAAGGAAATGTATGAAGCACGAAAATATAACCATACCTGACACCACAGATTCCTCTATTCGTGGCAAAAACCACTATGGGAGACAGTGAACTTTCTAAAGCACGATTCAAATAAGAAAAGCACTCAATATCCAGCATATGAACCTGAGTTGTTACTAAAATGTCAGTCAAAGAAACATGCAAGCACCTCAACATAAAATTCAACTCAGTATGAATGAAAACAACCTCATCAATAAATAAGACACCAGGAACAAGTTCTGCCACACCTTCATCTATATACCGGTTAACAACCTGACCATATAAGAAGAAACTGTTTTAAACAATCTACATCCTAACAAGATTGAAAATTGTCCCATGACATGCAACCACAGGAGACCGACAACAATAGTGATGCCACCAATTTATAACACACCTTATTTATTTCTTGTCGTAGCTTGTCCGTGATTTCAGTTTTCCTGGGCTTCATCATCTGACCCATCAGAGACAATATATCTTGTCCTCCTTGAGGCCGTGCATTTGCAGCATCAAGATCATGCAATGTCACATCCTAGTAAGGAAAAAAATATTCACATTAGAAAGGAGATGCCTCAAACATGTTCAAACACTTGTATCATTATTTTCCCCAACTTGAACAAAACAAAATCTAAGCCTTAGAATTTCAAGATGATAACCTCACATTGTCTCAAACATTATTATGAAAAACCAACTTAAGATGTTCACATCATTTTTTGCTTAAAAACAGTATTTCCTCACCGACAAAGGAGTGGATGAGCAGAAAGTCAAGATGTCAACTAAACATTAATTAAATGGTATGCAATATCTATAAAGCAAGGAATACAGCAAGTGCATGTAAGTTATATCAAAAACTTCATAAGTGTTGACACCAAAAGTTTAAGGAATGAGATAAAGTGAATAACACAACCTTGTACCCCTCAACAACTATGACACACACACCAAAGTTATATATCACTTGAAAGCTCACACATGCACAAAAGTTCAACAAAATGGCCATGCCAAAGCTCATGGACATGAAATCAAACAAGCCTATGGACAGGGATTAAACTTGTATGTCGTAACTTTAAATTTCCATGACAATGCTGCCCACTGCCACGTAAATCAAAAGGGCAATCTTGCTTTGGAACATACCTGGACTATCTCCTTCTTTTTGTGAACCTCTCCTTTAGGAAGTGGAACATATTCTTCTGCCTCCAGATCAAACTCAGTAGCAAAAGCATCACTCCTTCCCACCCTTTTAACTGCTCCACTATTTGCTTCAATATATATAACATCACCAACAGCTACCTACAGTTTGTGACATTAGTCTTGCAGTTACAATGCATAATATAATAAGGGGCAAAATATACACAATTATGAGAAACATGGCAAAACAGTGCTGTTAAGAAGTGTGAAGTGTAGATTAAAATCAGTTTGTGACATTAGTCTTGCAGTTACAATGTATAAAATAATAAGGGGGGCAAAATATACACAATTATGAGAAACATGGCAAAATAGTGCTCTTAAGAAGGGCGAATTATTCATTAAAAACTTTAAAATCAGTTTACAGTACGTGAGGCCATGCTGATGCACATGTAGATTAAAATGAAGTGTGAAGGAGAAGACAGCACAACAAAGTGAAAACAATAAAAAACTTAACCAACGAAAGCTAGTTTTCTTGGAAACTAACCTTTTCCTTAATCAGGGCATCATATATTGTTGGGTCCAACTTCAATTGTTTGGTTCCTTTTACAGTTTTCAACCCAATTATGACATGGCTTATGCTCTTACCATATCCACCAGTAACACTCTCAGTTTCTTCGGGAGATAGTTCAGTTACCTGTAATGTAAGCAGCACACATGATGCCATTTTTGAAAACAGAAAACAATCTATTATATTAACAAACCATAAAAGATTCCAAAATAGTCAGATAAAAGGCAACTTTCTTATAATGGTAATATTACCTCTCCTTCATAAACCTCCTTGTTTTCCTTAATACGGAGACCAATAGCACGTCGAAAATTCTCCATTAGAACCTCAGTCTTCTTTACTTCTGATGAATACACTTCTGATCCGACCATTGGGCAAAATGGAACCTTAATGTCACAAGACACAAACAAGTCTATATATCAAACATCAACACTAAAGATAACTTGTAGACTACTAAAAATCTGTGAATCAGTAAAATGTTTGTTGGTTGTGAAAATCATAATTAACCAAGATTATTATGTTTACTACTAGTTCTTACACAAGATGTTTCCGACCTTTCATGACAGCCGATGTCCAATTTAAGTCTTGGTTTCTAATTCTTAGAACTCTACTAGACTACCATGCATGGACAGCCACAGTGGGCAAGCACCCTTAGAAATAAGTATGTCTGTTGTCCCAGGAAAGGTTCCCATTGAAGAAAAGTGGCAGGTAGCATAAATTCTCATGCCCAAATGGCACTTTACACATAGGGACAGTGAAGGAACTAATACCCCAAGGAATGTCAAAGCCGAGAAAAGTAGACAGAAAAGATTGAGAATTTAAATATGCTATTTAAAAGGAAAATTTCCTTTTCCATGCAATTTTAATAACTCAATGGCATTGAATGTGACATAATAGGAGATGAGATCAAATGATACAAGAAATAGTGTAGCTAATACATGCCTTGCTACCAAGTTCTTGGGAAATTCCTAGAGCAAGAGCAGTTTTCCCGGTACCCGGAGGACCAGCAAGTAGCAAGGCGCGCCCAGCCATCTTCTTTTGGCGAATCATATCAACCACAAGGCCAGCAGCTTCCCTTGCAGTCGCCTGACCCACAAATCCAGCAGCCAATGGCAATGCTTTCCCATTGGGCTTATAACACAATCAGAAGGAACATCAGTTAATAGAAATAACACTATTCATGTCCACTAAAAGCCAACTGCACAGAACTCAAACTCACCTAAGCGCCAATATGTAAAGAAATTACTAATCTTCTCTCCATCAACCTTTACTAGTATAAATAACCCAATGATAAAAATCAAATCTTGAAACTTTAAAGCACGTTGCCTACTTTTCCCTCTCAATTGTCTACCTAAATTAGTCAAAATACTCTTAGAAGCAAACTTTGAACAACACTTAACAGTTCTAGAACTAATCTCACCAAAACAGAAGACACGGCACCCATTATTTCTATAAAAGTCAAAAACACCAAAACCTCAAACCCTATACCCAAAACCATAAAACTAGCACCCCTACATCGCAAAGTAGTGAAGAGCATTAACTGAAGACAGGACGGAAAAAGATAAAACTCAGATAAAACATAATAACACAGAGCGAAAAAAAAAAGGGAAAAATGCTAGAAAGTTACGTCGAGGCCAAGGCCTCTAATGTGAGTATGAGTGGCTATTCTCTGCTTCTTTGCGGTGGATTGTACTTCTTCTATCTTCATTCCGACCTACTCCCTTCTGTTTTCAGTCTAGTTATATCCCTTTTCGTCCTCTTTTCGATCTATTAACGCCCTTTTCCTCTACTAGGCAGAAGCTTCTCCTCTTTTAATGGAGGCGTAGGTGGGCTTTCAGGAGGCTGAAGGTATGATGCACCTCCAGAATAACAAGAAATTGTCGAAGCGGAAAAAAATCTGTCACATAGAAATCAGGGATTTGGGCTTATCAGGGGAATGGGCTATGTTGTCTTGAACTATGAACATGGGCTCAACTTTCGAACCATATCCATATCAATTCCTCCAGCCTTTTATCTTTCCTTTTTCATATAACAATAAGTTGCACTTTGACTAAAATTTGAATTTTCAAGCGATGATTGTTTCTATTTATACACTTAAAAAATACACATTATAATTATTATATATTTTTTAAATTTTATCTCTACATCACACTTTTTTTTATAAAAATACACCTAAAAAAATATAACTAAAAATCACAACAAACACAGTATTCTTTGTAAGTTTGGCTCTTAGGCCATGTTTGGGAAAAGGGTTTTGGTTTGAGGTAATATTTGACAAGAATTATGTTAAAATGGGTAATATATTTGAAAAAAATGTTTTGATGAGATGAATAGTATAATTTGTTTGAGTATATATATATAATATATAATAATGATTTAATGATAAAATAGTATATAAGGATATTAATTATGTTTTAGAATGTAAATAAAAAAATATAAGTAAATATATGATATATATAGGTATGGATTTGATTATTAATAAGTATAATGATTGAAATATTATTAGTTAACTATATATATATATATAAGAGAAAAAATTTGAATTTGAATTTGAATTTTAATGGAGATTTTGTTGAATTGTATGTTTGATAATGTAAACTATGAGATGGTAATTTTGATTTGAAAATTATGATCTAAAAATAACCTTAGGGAACGCGTATTGTAACTTTCCACTGAAGAAACGTTGGATTCAAATTTATTTGAGGCAGGTGTATAAGTGGATGCATATATAGAAAAAAAATTAAAAATATTTTTTTAAGTTCATAATTTCTTGGTATTATATATACTATAAGTATGTATATTTTTACCAATTATGAAAATACATTTATATCTTTAATTGTTTTGGGAGAAATATCTTTAATTAAATACCCATATTTATTAATAAACAAGGCTAGTTATATAAAAATGAAATTCTATTTAAAGTAGAAACCTTTTGGTAGCAAGAAACTAATAAAAGTTATAGTTATCTAAACTACTTACATAACTATAAAATTAAAGAAATTAATAGGATTCTGAATTATTTAAACTAATTATATGGTAATTTATAGTGATTATATATTGAGAATTGAGAATAAATTAAATTATAATCATATAATTGCATTTCGAAAAATATATAAAATATATATTTTCGTGGCCAAAACACTATATAAACTTTATATATGGTACACATAAAGGTAAGTTAAATTAAATTGTAAAAGATAAATAAATAGAAATATAAATAAAGTTATAATAATGAGCTAGAAAAGTTAACTAAGTAAATAAATTTCATATAAAAAGAAATCAACTATTTGTAACAATAAGTTATAAAATTCCTAAAATTAGGGAAGTTTTGACCTTTAATTTTGTTATATATGGATGTGATGATTCTTTTTATGAAATTATTCTTATTTAAGAGTTAATTGCATTTAACATAAAGAGAACACAAAAAAAACAAAAATTATATCAAGAAAATGAACTAAAATTTTAAATAAAAAAATTACATAAAAATTTACTATTCACATGAAAAGACAATCATGTCATAATTTCTTAAAATAAACGAATATATGACTATCAACTTTATTAAATATGTATAATTTTTATATATTATTAATTTTATTTTAAAAATAACTATTTGTAAAGCAATACAATAAAAATAGAATAACAATTAGAGTATGATATTTTAGATTGTAAGGACAGAATATATTACTTGAATAAAAATAAATTAATAGATCCATGTAAGTATAATATTACCATACACAGTAAAACATAAATACACATTTTCAATAAAATAAAAATGACATTAAAAAAGATAATTGTACGAAAAGAATAAGTTGAAGAACAGTGTCGAAACAATGTTTTAATCAACAATCAAAGAAAATATTTAGTTATTTATTTCAATATATAGAAACTAAAATAAAAAATTAAAAATATAATGAAATAAGAATAATATTACCAAACAAAAAATATTATATACAATAAATAAATATTAAGAATAACGCTCGACGACAGGAATATATGTGATTATGTTGATGACAAATCATATTATAATTGCATATAAACTTACTAAGCAGGATGTGAAACAAAAAGGTACATTGATGTGCTGAAAAGCTATAAAAATATAATTACAGATAAATACATGCAAAATATATAAAACAGAAAAATACATTAAAGTTTAAAATAAACAGAAAATGAATAATAGATAGTAAACACAAAACCTGGCAAATAAAATTTTACAAAATTTTCTAAATAAATTTTGCTTATAAAAATTCATAATAAGTGGATTTGTATTAAGTTTTTTAAAAAATTTAATGAATTATGATAAGTAACATATCCAATATAAAAAATTGATGATAAAGATAGAACATATTTAATTAAAACATTAATTGAAACAAATTGACAAGATATTTTGAAATAAATTAAAAAATAACTATAAAAATATATTTTAAAATAAAATAAAGTTAAAGAAAAAGATATTATATTAAACATTTCGATGTTTATACATATGAAGACGAGGAAATAATAAGTTTAGAGTCAATATTGACATAAATAACTATATTTAAAATTTATAAAAATAATAGAAATTTTAAATGAATAATATAAATATATTACTTTATAATATAATCTAAATTATTTTAATAGTAAGGACATTTTTTTGAATTAATTTATTATTAGAATAATACGTTAATATTTAGTTATAGTTAACAAATTTGAAAAAGACGCCTAATATTGAACTGCAGGCCAAACTCATAACAAGCAAATCTCACTAATTGGTATTACTTTTATATAAAATATCTTTCATACATTATTTATTTTAATTTTGTATAAATTACCTGTAATTATACTATAAAATGGATGGAACAATTAATAAATGCAATATAGAGATTTAGATTAAAAGGAAGATATACTAAATAAGAAGAAAAATAATTTTAATTCAATTTACGATAAAATTTATATGAAGTTATTTAAAATTTTGTTACAAGTTTTTTATATGAAGATTATAATATTTAATAAAAATGTATTGGGACGTTCATATACAAAGGAAAGGAGAAATTTGAGTACTTTAAGGTATAAGATAATTAGATTAATATAAATGAATTTAAACTGAATAAGAAAGACCATCCGGTAAATGGATATTGACAATTGGTAGGTCCTAATTATTTGGTTGAGGAAGCACTTTGAATTTTTTAAGCACCAATATAATTCAAAAAAAAAAATTCAAAAAATATTTCAACTTTCCCAATTTAAAATAATTATTTTTGAAATATATAACATCTCCTATATTATATTTTAACTTTAGTGAATAGTTTTGAGATGAAATATATTGGCAACCAAATAACTTTTCATCAATCAAAATTTATTTGCGACGAATTTAATTTTAAATGATATTTTCTTAATCATTACTTAACAAAAGGTACTAACAAAAATGAATTTACTATTAAAATATTGTAATATGACTAAGTCTTAAGCTAGAATTTAATATTTAATTTTTTCTCAGATTTTGGTAAACTTATGAGTCAATCCATTAAAGTTAGATAATATTATTATTTGAAACACGATAGATGTAATAGAATAAATATACAACTCAAAATTGAAAAAAGAAACTATAATCCGAAAAGAAAAGAAAAAGGACTTAATTATGAAATTTGACAATAGAAAATAAAGAAACACATTATAGATAGAATTAAATAATCATTTTTTTTGCTTAACTCGATATTTATACAATTAAATAAATTATTTTTTTTTTGTTTAACTCGATATTTATACAAAGGTTTTAAGCATGCATAGCTTCGCTAGATTTAAAACGAACTCGTGTTTTAAAACTGAGTAAGGACAACATGATTTAGTGCTATATTCTGCAAAACCACATTTAGCAAGCACGCTTTTTGAAGAATGGACATGCTAATTTCAGGAAGAGCAAAATCTTTGCCCCTAGATTTTCTATTTGGTTTTCAAGTAATGGAATACAAAGAATGCAATGGGACTACAAGAATCAGGTACATGCAGTTTATCTGGAATTTTTGTATTCCTGTTAGATGCATAAATAGGGCCTACTCTAGTGTATGTGTATTTTTGGCCACAAATCATGTCACACTTGGATGTTACCAACAAATATATTGCTCCATCTCCATGGATCCATCTTCCATTAAAGAACCTTCTAGGGCAGATTTCTTTACATGAAGCATCAAAATAAGATTGAAAAATAGAAATCTAAACATTCCAAAGTCCATGCTGATCAAAGCTTCAACTGCAAGATCAGAAACTTGAACAATTACACCATGCCCTTTCTTTATGCATACATGCACATATATATGTGTGTGTGTGTGTGTGTGTGCGCGCGCTCTTTCCAACACACATGACGAGCTTACCCCTAACTTGGGCTGGCGGGTTCTGAGCTCCCTTCGACCATCCTACATACTTGACAGGCACGCATGGCTGGCGGGCTATTGCACCCGGGGGCCTGCCCAGTGACTAGTGGTTTCCAGTCCCGCGAGATCAGCAGATGACAATACTGTAGAAGTATTTCGAATCCTTTTCATCACTTGTGGCCCTTCCCTACTTTCTTGCTTTTCATGTTGTTGTTTGGTCGAGGATAAGATAAGGACAGTAAGCAAATACGGCGCAAGATCCATTCAGAAAATGAAAGAAATCATCATATTCAGCTTTGCAACTTGTAACAGAGTTTTATCCTCTTTAGCTTCCACCAAAGGTTATTTGATTTTCATCTTCATTCTGATGTGAGCTAAAAAGTGGTGTTCCTGTTAGGCATGCTGGAGGGTCTCGACGAGGATTCGACCTCGACCTTACTGGTTGCTAGTATCATCGTGATTGATAGCAGCAGCATGGCGTTGGTCTCTCTGTCTCCGGGCCTCCACAATAACAGAAGTCCCGCTCATTGCAAGACCAAATCCCGCAAATGTAGACAGAAAGATTGATACAATTGCTTGCACATGAACCTTCAAATCAAGTTAATGCTAATTGGTACACATGGCATTTCATTTAAGATACATTGAGACATAGACTCCACACATAAATTTTCTCAGTTCACCAATTAACATGCTATTTCTCCACCATGAACATAAAGGTCCACAAAGATAACATCTAAATCACCGGCAAGTTCCATGAGCTAATAAATTCTGCTTCACTAAATGAGCAAGACTTATGATGGAATGAAAAAGAGTTTCTTACCAAGTCACAGAAGATATGAGCAAATGAGACCACTAGGCCAAATTGAGACGACGCGTAAGCCCAGACAAATCTTCTCTTCACTGAGAATAGTAAGGATGTCAGCACTTTGGCACAGATTGTAAGTTCAGGAAAGTGCGAAAAGACTTACAGCATATGAATTTGGAGACAAGGACACAATTTGAACAAGGATTCTACGTGTACTTATGCAGCTTTCAATGGGATTAGACACAAATATTGATGTTTTTTGGAGGTAAAATGAGAACATACCCATCGTTGAAGAGGTCATAGATGAAAGCAGGCCAAGCATGCAAGAAAATGGAATTGATATTCCAAATGCGCTGCTATCCATTTTTCTAGCCTGCATGCAAACTGAAACATGAGTAGATGATCTTCTGTTTGGTCTCAAGTCAAACAAATTTCAACTGATCTTACCAACAGCTGCTCGAGAAAACAAAAGTAGGCAAGCATACTGACAAGGACAAGAATGGGCAGTTCCTGCCAAACCCTGCAACAAATGGTCAAAAGCTTCAGATGACAATGTAGATTTGTTTAGATTGACTACTTGAGAGAATAATTTAGAGTACACTGATTTAAATTGAATCCATTAGAATATTAGCCAAACAAGCATTCTTGAATCCACACCACTTTATAACATGATTTCATGGGAAAAATATTAACTAGGAAATATTGTAGCAATGATGCAGGTTTAAGGTTTGATAGACTTCGAGATCATAGTAGGCATCCTCAGATGCAACTATAATCACAACTAAAATGCCAGATTTGCTTTTGTATGCTTGCCTGTATCCATTGAATTCCAAATCTCCAAAACTGCGTGCTCTATTGTTGCGATTTATAGAGCTTTGAACACGTAGAAGTGTGACTGGTAGATTTTGAACTTCTTGTTTGCAAATATCACAAGTCTTGTTACCTTTAATGGCAAACCATTTTACAGCACATTCTTGATGAGCCAAAGCAAGTTCACCTTTGCAGCTGCATTCCATCTTTAGAGTTTCTCCACCTTCACGTAGTCCAATCAAGCAAATTCGACAAACAGCTTCCTCTTCGGGTATATCTTCACCCTTGGCTTCATTATTTTCTGAGCACTCAGGTCAGTTTAGATTCATACAGCATAATTGTTAACTTTTAATTTTCTGCAAGCCAAACTAGTAAAATACAACCATAGAAATACTTACGGATATTGCCAACAGTACAAACATTTCAAAGAAAATTTTTTTTGATCAGAAAATACTTTTTGAAAACTTATATTCTGAATAGAAATGGGAAAAAAGAAAGGATCAGTGTTATTGAACTTAAGCCAGCAAGAAAATATTGTGCTGCACTACAGTGGAACTACAGAGAGAAACTTACCAGCGGCATCTGTTGTAGTAATTGACACTTCAGAATCCTCACACTTCATTCTTGGAGTTGAAAGAATCACGCGGAAGAAAGAATTGATTCTTTGGATTCCTTTTTCTCTGTTGACGACAGGTAGAGAAAGCGAGCGGGACACGGACGGAACTTCTTTCCTCTGCAAGAAACAATTAGCAACACACACTGTCAGGCTCCCTCAATGAAGTTCGTTCAATTTATTTCCTTTTCCTATCCCTAATTCAAGCAGCCAAGTCAGCTTTTGTATGATAAACTTACTTAAGCCAGTATGCCCTGACATAAAGTACAACAAAAACAAAATTTTCCCTAATGACTAGGCAACCATTTCAAAGAGCTTACATCAAGTGTCAGATGGCAGTTTATACTTCTCCCATGAGCAGTGTCAGTATTGGAATTCACAAATGGAGTAACAGGCAACGACGATGTCCTATTTATTCTAGGTGTGAAAATCTTCGAGAATGACCACGACCGCGAGATTGATGGCTTATCTTGTGTGACCACAGTAGAAGAACCAGAATCAAGGTTGTCACCCTTCTCCACATCTGAATCAGGACGCCGGGGTTTAAAGCTTGACTTGGGCTGGAGGCTCCTGATCGATGATTTCCCTTTGGTTGAGGAGGGTCCAGAAGATCCATTTAGCATTGAATCAGGACTGCTTGGTAAAAGGAAGTTCACTTTTTTGGGGGTAGGAGTTGGTGTTGGAGGCATCCTTATTAGAACAGATTCTTGAGGCAACACCTCCAATGTTCTGGTAGGTATCTCCAAGAAAAGGTTAGATTTTCTCCATTGTTTGCCCTTAGATGTTTCTTCAGTCGTCCCCAAGGATTTCGCCAGCTGAGAAGTGCATCAAAGTTTGATTCAATTATTATCTTTTGTGTTGGTTAAAAAAAAATAAACTTCATTAAAAATTATCTGGAAGCCAAAGAAGTTTCTCTTAACTGTTTACCCAAAATTATTCTCAAAATCTTGTTAAAAAATCTACAGTGCTGATTGGTGAATAAATTTTTAAACCTTAAAAATGTCTTTCGCCAGAAACCATTAGATATCTATAGGCTTTACCAGTCCAATATGATTGCCAATATTACACGGGAATATGTCTAAATGCTAGATTCCAGACACCTACAGTCAATTCTTAAGAACAATTTCCCTCCGTTCCACAAATCCTTGGAGTCCCAAATACTTAGTGTGGAATATTGGATATGAAATTAGGCTTCTATGTAACAAAAAACTGAGATCAAATGGAGTTCAAAAGGCGTCCTTTCAATGCAGGCCCACGCAATTTTGTTTATCCCTCCACCTTCTGATTTTCTTAGGGTAAGTTCCATAAGTTCCCAAAGTGAAAAATAGAGCTAAGAGAAGATTGCTCGGGCCCCTGAAATTCCCTGAATTCAAGATCAGGAAATCATATTCCGCCACAGACAACTTCATGAACCTTAGAAATTCAACTTCTGAAAAAAAAAGTCATATATCAGCTAAAGCATTCAAGCGTCAAAGTTCAGATACCAAGTAAAGTTGTGCCCCAATCAAAGCCAGAGCCTGCCCTTTTCTAGCTATTCAATTAACGAAACTAAAAGGCAAGTTACAGCAGAACAAACTCGAAACCCAAGATGCACGTCAAAGAACTGATTTTTAGAATCAAAATTCAAGAAATATCTTGGTCAGAACTTGAACGGAAAGAACATCGCAGAAATCAGCAAACATTTACTTCAGGAATAGAAACAACAGCTTGCGTCTCACGCGCAGTGCTGCCATCATGCGGCCGAGGAACGGTCCTCTTCTTTTCTTCACTAGGGCTCATCATGTCGCAGTCATCCACCACCGTCCCGCAAGTGTATTTTCAGACTTCAGAGAGAGGTGAAAGAGAACAAGTACTGATGAAGTGAAACTTTGCTAAGATGGGAGGGCGGCTGTAGGTGGAGCGACAAGAATGGCAATCAAATTCCAACAGAAGAAATTAAATAAGTGGTAGGGTTAGTTGGTTATGATATATACATTCCAGGTTAATGGTTCGCCCACAGAATCTTGGGAACGTGTCAGAATTCAGAGTGGAGAGTAGAGAGTGGGAGGGGCTGGTTGCTGCCGTCCATATCCATTACCACTGCCAAAAGTTAGTGCGGGCTCTCCACTCTTCACAGACTGCATGAAAGTGTGGTGGGGCAATGTGTAAACAGTTGGACGGACGTCATCAATAATCAAACACACAGTGAAAATAAGCGGTTCTTGTATTCACTCAACGTCGCCAAAATATAAACCCTCAATTAATGATATAATTTACAAGAGATGAATACACAATTTGATATCTACTTATATGTTTTTAGAGTCTTGTCCAATCAAAATGAATAAACTAGAATCAAAATAAATTTACACATCTTACACAACTCAATTTAAATTTCACTCGATGAATTCTACTTCTTCACAAGCTCGAATTTATGAATAGGTGATATCCTATACTTATTACTTGATAAAATAAAGACTTAACATCAAAGATCTCCACATTTCTATCAAAGTGAGCAACACAACAAAGTAAATGATTCTATGACTTAATTACAGAAGCTTTACACAAAGAACTCAACAATTTTAATAATAGATGGACATTTCATTGAAGGACACAAAATTGGTCAGTAGCCATTCTTCGACACTTAAAGCAATTCAGCACAATAACTCTCAAGGCTTCGCTACATCATTTCTCACATCTTTTGTATAAGTAAACAACCTCTGAATAGTGTTCCATGAAATTTGGAATTGTCTTGATTTGCTAAAACCTCCTAATTCGGTTAACTCAATAATTGTCATAATTTATCGACTACTTATTACAACAGTGAGTTGACTTTCCTTCCAATAGAGGATTGTCCACATTACCATATCTTTGGATTTTGGAAACTCAATCTCCCCAATCTTCTATTGATATGATCAAGTCTATCTTAGGTGATTTTTAAGTTTGATATGATACGGCTTTCCTCCATTGAAACAAAGGTTAGGAAACAAATATCACAATAATATCTTTTGCATAGGGTAATGATTTTGCTGAGTTAGATTGCCATGTGTATGTCACATAAGTGCCAACACATCACAATGCCAATAATCTCCTCCTTTAGCATTATGTGGCACAATCACTACTATATCTGTTATGACAACTCAACACACTCAACCAACACATCACTCAAGACCCAAAATTAAAGCTTAGAGCAAAAACGCATGTGAAACACGACTTCTTGTTTACTTAATCAAAACTAACATCATAGCTACTTAAACAAAGATCGCCCTAATATAATCAGCCTAATTAATCCAATTGATGTTGCAACATTGATGTGATACACAAGATCCAACAAGATTTCAACAAAGCTAACAGGGCTCCAATAACGCTATCAAACAACCTTATTAAGACAAACCAACACTACTTCAACAAAATGGATTTAAATGAGACGAAAAGACACAACACCAGCAAAATCAACTACAAGCAAGAAAAAACTTCTTCCTTCAAGCATACTCCCTCTACATCCAAACTTCCCATTTCCCAACAAACAAGCAATGTGTAGTCATAAACTCCCCCTTAATCATACAATTAAGGATTTTCTTATTCCCTCCGAACATGCAATGCCCTTACTTCTCACATCACTAAGGATTTCTTTACTCCCTCTCAAACATGCAATACCCTAACTTCTCATCAATTCACACACTATTTTCCTTTGTCTAACATAATGACAAAGTTCAAGTAAAGAGGATAAATAATGACCAAAATTATGAGTGCAATGGTCCAATTTCATCAATTGATTTTGAAGATGTTACAACATCATGCTAACATTAGGTTCAACAAAGGCATCCTGGCCAATCAAAGTGGGGCAAAGCATCCATCAAAATTTGAGGATTCACAACTTCCAACTCCAAGGCATTTCTATATTCTTGCAACAGCAATGCCTCCAACCTATTCTTCAAGATAGGTACCAATTCCATCAAGTGTGTTTCTTGCAAATACAGGCGCATGTTGCTTCTGCATTGCAATAGGAGAAACGTCATCCATTTTTTCAACTCTCAAGATCATGAAATTGAATGGAAGAACATCGAAGTTTATTTGTCAACTCCAAGGGATCAACATAAATGTGCTATTCTATCAACAATTTTGAAATTAAATCTAGATCTAGCATACATATGAGGTGAAATTGGATTCAACATGGCTCAAATGAGTGTTGAACATAAGCTTTCCCATATCAGCTTTTCACCCAATCTCCCAGCAGTATAATAGGCCAACCATTTTTGAATAGCTTTTCTATCTTTTTACTATGGGTCCAACTACAAATATTTAGTGGTTGATTCATCTTCCACTTCGACCTAAATATTGGTTGCTTACTCCATTGGATTTCTTTGGTTTTTTTTTTCTTTGATTGATTCATCTCCAAAAGTTATCCATTGAGTGGCCTCTATTTTTGACCTTCATAATCCTCCAATAAAGGTTCATGTCATACTAGTATTTCAACACAAATCCAACTGCCTTATGTTCTCCATTCTCTAGTTTTTGGCCTATCTTCACTTTCAAAGCAATCCTTTATTCTTGAACTTGCAGAATATGAGCATCAAGTTTGCTCTAAGTAGATTATGGAGCATATTGGTTCAATGTTGTAACAAGGGAAAGATTGTTAACCTTAGCAGCCCTTAGAAATCTCAAGATGAACAAAATTTCATCTATCATTCTTTTCAACTTAGTGAGATAAATCGTCACCTTCTATTTCACTAAGATTTTAGAGAATCTTAACACAAGCTGAACTTTCAATGTAAGGGCTAGATAGCTAAGATTCAATTTTTTTTTACCTAATAAAGTCCTTGCAATTTGATCATAATTAGACACAAAATCATCTTTATACATCGATTCTAGCATAATATGAGGTTTGTGCAATTTATTACCTATCAACTTAAAAGGGAACTCAAATGCTTCACCATGTACATATACTTTCTCAAACTATAAAGAGTCAAGAACTCTAACATCCATTTTAAAGTTAGCAAGGAATTCTTGTACCTATGTATGGTGGAATCCCTTAAAATTTTATGTCAAATTCATACACACCAAGACTTTTCAAGATATCAACACAACCTATGTCCTCATACTTGGAGATTTAGAGCTTTCTTTCTAGAGTAAATTTTTGGTAGTGTAGTATCAAGCTAAAGTTTTAGCCCTCTCAGTGTAGAAGCTCCAATTGTAGGCATTCTTCACGTCAATACTGGATTACATTGAGGATTTCTTTCGATTACCTTGGCTAGACACAATTTTGTTTCTCTTTACATGTGTTTTTATTAATAAAGTTTAAATGGATGCTCTCCTCTTGGACCTCCTTAGACTTTTCAAAATTGATGATAAGAAAGTGTTATCATCATCCTCCTAGGTACAAGTGTTGCAACAGCTGCTCTTTTTTTAGCACTTGTCTCTTCTATTGGCTGTTTTTGTAAGAAGTTTTGCACTCATGATCTCTTCAGCACTTGCACTGGCTTGCGTGGTCCCTATTGCAACAAGCTCTGTCTTCATAGTCTCTTTAATACCTATGCCTTTTTATTGAGTGCCAGTTGTAATAATCTCGACCTCAACAAATTTTTGCAATAACACTTGATTGTTGCTTATATGTTGCAATAGTTTTAGTCTCTATAGCTTTACCTAGTTCATCAAAAACCTCTTAGAAAGGGTTGTCACCACTTTCCTCCCTCTATGAGTTTTCTCTTTCATTCTCAGTTCTTGTTTACTCTAAGTTATTTAGTTCTTTGTTTGGTAGGAGGGTTGCCCATTTCTTCTCTTGTTGTGGACTCCTACGAGGGTGCAGGATCAGATATTTTTAGAGTATTGGATTGGAAAGTAGATAGAGAATTTCGTATTATGACAAAGCTTGAATAATAAAACAATGGGGGTTTTTTTTTTTATGAGTTTTATCGTGGGTTAATCATTCACAGAGGTAGGGTTATTTAGAACATTGAAAGGGGGTTCCAAAAGATCTAGGATATTATTAAGGTGAGGAAAGAGAGGCGCTAACAGACTTTAAGAGCTCCACCTTTTTAAACTATTAAATCTCAACTATTCTTCACCATCACCTTCAATATTTGCTACTTCTCTTTCTATCCTTAGACTGGTAGTGTTTTGCGTAAAAAACAATCAAGCTAGGCAAAGGCCTAGGTCCTTTCTCAAGGCTTCAAATTGGTTACCGTTAAGTGCCTTGTGAATATGTTTACTTGTTGCCTATTTATTGCAACATACTCCTTTGTCATAGCTTTATTCTCCACCAGCTCTTTGCATTTTAAGCTCCCTTTCTTTAACAAAACACCTCACACTGTAGTAATGGGACAATATTTTGGCTTTCCTTGTACACAAGCTCCATTTGAAAGCCTTTTTAGCAACAATACTAGATCCTACTCAAGGACTAAGGGTAACCTTAGTTTGCTTTGGCCATAATTCTTTTCTAAGGGATTTTCTAGATGCTCATTTTTTGGATTTTTTAAAGCACCTAAAAAACAAAAGTCAAAGGAGAACCATCATTAATTTCCCACTCCCCATGTTCCATTAATGTTGTAACATGACCTTCATCTCCAATTTCTACTTCTTCACATTGAATCAAAGTCTAAGGCCACCACAACAACCAAGTAAGGGGTGCCAAGCATCTAGCTTAATCCTACCTTTAACTAGCGTGTCTTCAATAAGTTGTTGCTCCTTATGGTGTGTTCTTGTTCCAAGATTTGGATCTGAAAAATCAACGCTTAAGGGTTCATACCTAACCTTTCTCTCCAGATTTGCCACTTGGTACCACAAATTTGGAATTTCCTCTTTGGTGGGTGGTGCAAGAAGGTAAACCACGTCTAAAGGTTCAACTTTAATAATAATATCAAGAGAGACCATAGCTAGGGGTATTAGAGTAGAGTCTGTTCTTTCAAGAAACTTTAGGCTCAGATGGTGCAGGTGGTTCTTTAAATGATGTAGGGAGTTTCATAGGTTCAATCTTAGGTATCCTTAAGTGATTTGTTGTAAGGAAGATGAAGAGTTACCCATTCCATGTTAAACCATAAAAGTAACAAGGACTTCGGAAAAGCCCTAGAACTCCACAAAAACTCATGAATAGAAAAAGTTACAATAGGGATAGACTTTTAAATATAAAATAAATATCCTAAAAGATTTGTGAAACTTCCAAGATAAGGAAAGAGGTGTCTAAAGTTATCATTTAAGAGCTCCACCTTTTTAAGAACTAAACTATGATGATCTTCCAAGATTCCCCTCTTCACCTTAGAAGATGATTCTCAATCCTGCACATTGTGTCCATTATTAGTCTCACTTTGTCATTCTAATGTTGCAATATGAATATCACATGTCTGTTTTGTGTTGCTACAATTGGATCTTATTGCTGTCTCTTCATTTGAAGGGCCACCCTCCTCTACTCCTTGGCTATTTCCTACAGTATTTTTATTCTTTGGCTCATCATTATCGACTTTAGCATTTAGTGGTTGCATCATCAAGATATTAAATCTACTGACATCAAGGATTTAGCAAAGAATATCTACATGTTGCTTCTTTGTAGCAACATAGTCAATCACCAGTTATGTTCTCAACCCATCTTTAAGGTCATGATTCCTTTTCATATATTACTTTCTTCTTCAACTAAATCTTTGGATAGTTGCTAAAAGTAGAACCAAATGCCAATGCACATGCAAAAATAGTAGAGACGAATGTAAACCTTTAGTATATTTGAATTAAGAGCATAGGTAGCCAGGAAGCAAATTCCAAAACAATAACCATTGACAATAACCAAATAACAACTAGTGACAAATACTTATAAATATTCCTACAGGTTCTCCTACTCCCCCTTAATTTTAAATAATATCCATAAGATCTGGAAAGGGGATAAAATAGAAACTCGTCTAAAGAAGAGACCACCAACTTTAGCTGGTGTTCTAGCATCACCATCATGAGGAGTCTTGACATTATACATTTCTATATTAGCACCCTTATATGCTAGCTTGAGTAATCTGTTGTCGTTGTGGTGTTGCAACGTCAGCTAAGACTTCTTTTGTTGTTTGACTTGTTGACATGGCCTACATATTTTACCTTTTTTCTTGATCATATTTGTCTTTTTTCTAATCAATTAATTTGACCATCCATTCTCACAATAACCCAAAATTTTATCACATGCATGCTAAGCGATATGTGAGTAATTACATATTAGGTCTTTCTTTTTTACCCAAATTTGCCCAATCTTCACTTGTTTGCCTCCTATATGGGTTATACTTGATCTGCTTTAATAACATACTACAATAGAGTATAGCATCTAGAAATTGTGTCCAAATTTAGAATGGAAATGGAAATGGAATCTAACCTGCTGCCTACGCCTTTTCTCTATGCCTCTTCTTATTACTAGCAATCTATGGTGTTATAGCATTGAAAGAATTGGACTTGTGGGGGTGTGATGTTGCAACATGGGAATAACATTTGGGTTGTAACTTCAATGTTGCAGCATTTCTGTCATCACTGCTCACAATTTCTTCAGCAAACTTTATTTCAGTCTTTGCAGGTTGTGCTAGGGTTATATCTCCTCTATAGCCAATCCCATAACAGTACTTGACCTGCTTTCCAATTTGCAACAAGTCAGCTAAATTAGCCTTCACCTATTCAATTTGTTAAAGGTGGCTTTAGCTTCACCTAGCTTCATTAGAGCACTATGAAATGACTTAGTTAATTTTTCACTTTTGTTTTTCTATTCTAACAAAGAGATTTTAAGCTCATCCATAGCTTCTTGCAATTTTGATTTTTCTTCCTTCAGTTTGTTGTATGCTTTCTTAAGTTCTAAAATTTCACCTCCCATGGCATCCGTTTACTTTCAAAGTTTTTACTTCAACATGAGTAGCCACCCATTAGTCTTACATCAACTGGCAAGTTTCCAATAGATCTCGACGTGACGTCTTCTCATCACCATAGCACTTGCTTTTAGAACCAACTTCTTGTTCAATCTTTGTTGCAACATGTCTAGTAATCTCCTTTTTCCAACTTATGGCGTTAAAAGCTATGTGATTGTTGTTCTACTCTTCTCTCTCAGACTAGTTAGAATCCTCCTCGCTCCAAGTCAGAGCCATTGACTGTCCCTGCTTCTTTTGAATGTTTACACACTCATTCATCACATGTTCATATCCTCCACACTCAAAGCATAGTACGCCCTTTCTTTGAGTGTTACCTTTTCTGGCCCTTTTTGTTCTTTATAGAAATATCTTCAATGAGCCTCTTGGAGTTGTTGCCTCTCTTGTTCAAAATTTGCCTCTTTTCGCCCTTGATGAGGTTTCTTTACATTTTAGTGATGAGGGTTGTTTCATCCTCTTCTATATTGCAACATTTGTCCTTCCTAAGATATTTTTCCATTCATAAAGTAATTTCCTTTTCTTTCTTAGCATGTGTCATGTTCATCTCGTATGTCTAGATTAAGCTTAAAAACTCATCCAAGCACATATTATCCACATTACAAGCCTCTTTTATGGCAACAACCTTAACTACAAACCTTTCAGAAGTGACCTCAGAATCTTTTGTTACCAATCTTGATTCTAAATACTTTTTCCAAAGCTAATAGGCTTGGTTTGCTATATCCCTTACCATTCTCTTAAACACTGGAGTTGTCCCATCATCATTCATCTGTAAGTTTTCAAATTGTGAGGCCAGCATTTGCAGTTTTGATAGCCTAATTGTGATTGTGCCCTCGTGGACATTCTGTAGGATGTACCATGTTCTTTTATAGATTCAAAGGTGGTTATTTATTTGAATTGTTCTACGTCCACCCTTATAAATATGATATTTGTAGCCTTGGAATTTCTAAGGCCTTCCCATTCTTCCTCCAAAATCCATTTGTTCAAGTCTTTGGGCGTCATCTTACCATCCTCACTTTGAGCAATAAGTGGTGCCATCGTATAGTTATGGCAAAACATGCCATCTCATCAAGTGATTTGATGAAAGCACACATTTGGGCCTTCTAATAAGAGTAGTTCAAGCCTTCTAACAATGGTGGGCACATCACCAATGCACTTTCTCTCATATTCATCATCCACACATGTTAACTAGGATCTCACTTGCTTGATTTACCAAGTCGAAAAGGGTGACGTGGATTTGATGCCACTTGTGGGTGCAGAAAGGTGACATCAGCACTCATTGGTTCAGTGTTAGAACAAACAACCAACAAATAGACACGCAGTGGAATAATTTTGACAATTCTTAGATGCAGACCCATTCTTGTGTTCACTCCACCTCACTAAATATCAACACTCAATCAAAGATATAATTTACAAGAGATGAACATAAGAAATTATTCACATAATTTAGTGTCAACTACACCTACATCTACGGGTCCTAGCCTAATAAACATGGGTCCACCAAAATTAAATGAGTTCACACTACTTACACAACTCAATTTGAACCTCACTTGACCAGCTCCACTTCCTCTTGAACTCGGGTTCACGACTAGGTGGTATTCTACACTCCTACTTAGTAAAATAAAACTCTAACACCAAAGATCTCCACCCTTCTGTCAACGTGAGTAGCACAATGAAGTACACAACTTTAGGAATAAATTACAGAAGCTTGACACAAAGAACTCGATACTTTCAATAATACATGGACATTTTACTGAGTGACACCAAGCTGGTCACTTTTTGATCCTTAGACAAATTTAACATAATGACTCTCAAGGATTGACTTCATTATTTCTTGCATCTTTAGCATAAGTAGATCAACTTTCAATAGCTTTCCATGAAGTTTAGGATCATTTTGATATTCAAAGATCTCCTTAATTCAGTTAACTCAACAGTTATCATAATCTGTCAATTACTTGTTGCAATAATGAGTTGATTTCCTTCCAGTAGAGGATTTTCCACATCACCATATGTTTGGATTTTCCACATCACCATATGTTTGGATTTTGGAAACTCAATTTCCCCAATCTTACACTGATATGATTAGACATATCTTAGGTGATTTTTAAGTTTGATATGGTTCAACTTTCCTCTATAAAAAGGTGGCAAGCTTCTTGAAATGTTTAGTCAACTTCTTCTCATATTTTCTTAAACAAAGGTAAGGAAACTAATATTATAATAATATCTTTTGCATACAACAATGATTTTTCCAAGTTGGATTTGCATGTCATACCCCAAATTTTTGGAGCATTATTAATAATGTTTATAAAAATACTATTAGTAAGATTATGGTGGGTGATTTATTTATTTAATGGCCTATTTATTTATTATTTTCGTTTGAATTAATTAGGGTGACAATAAGTTATTGTGGAATGCAACATAGATAAAATTTTGCAAGTTAAACCTTATCAAAATTTAGTAGGGTGATGGGGAAGCAATTTACATAATCATGAGAAGCTAAAATTAGAGATAAAGGGGTTGCCAATTATTTTATTAATTTCGGTGTGGAAATTTTGTGGAAAGATTAAGGAGGTATGGAAGGTGGCATACACAAAATTCATGCAAGACCAACCCTTCCAAATTTTGGTAGATTAATGAAGGGACATTACCATGCACAAGAAGGGCCAAAATTGGAGAAATAGAGCTGCAGAAATTCTGTAGAAATTCGTGCAAATTTTTATACCAAATTTATGAAAGGCCAATATTTCAAAATTGACCTAGTTATATCCTAATATAAATACCCCACCGTAAACCCTAGGAGAAAAATTTATTCTCCACCTTAGAAGACACCTAGCAGCCATCAAGTGAAAGGAGAGGAGGAAGAAATGAATTTTGAATGTCAAATACGTAGAACTCAAGATTATCTTTTAGTCTGAATCCTGTAGAATTCATGCATATCAGGAATTTTATTTTACATGTTTTTGGCACTGAAAAGCATGTAAATTATAGGAAACACAAGGACTAAAATTTAAACATGGGATTGTGATTATATTGGTTGAATTATGGATAGGAAATCTGATGTAGAAGTGCAGATAGGAAGATATATTAATTTTGGGTGAAGTTTTGGATTTCTTTGGGGAAATTATAAAAAGCTTATCAAGAAAGGATTTTTATGTTTAGAGTATGATTAAAAGCCCTAAGGACCTTTTGAACATGTTCATGTATTGAGGAAAGGGATTGAAATTGAGTATAATGAAGTGGGAACCAGACAGCTCCTTAACACGCATGCAGACCTATATTGAGTCTACAACTGCAATCGCGACACCTCATATCACAACTACAACATCAACCCGCATTGTGGGTAAGACTGCGGCACCTCCAGTAGGCTCCACAACCGATGCCAAGAGCGTGCTAGTTCGTGATACGGCCCTCTACAGTCAGGAAGTGGGTAGAGCTAGAATCCCAAAATGCTTTGCAGTTGGTGCCGCAAGGGTAAGAGAACTCTCTGAATGTGTAGACCTACCTCCCGCAGCCACAGGGTTGAGCCCAGACGTAACTAGAACACCCTACGGCTCCTCATGTGGTCACAAAACATCGTTTTTGTGATCGTGAACTATGTTTTGGCAAGGGTAAGACTTAGAAATTGGCCAAAATTCAATTTTAATAATTTTAATGTCCAATTTTCACTTTTAATCCAAAAACACATCGAATTAGTTGGAATATTGTCTCTCAAGATAGATGTATTTGCAAATAGAAAATTCCAAATAAGGGACTCTTTCGGTAAATGAATTTTCATTTAAAGACAGTAGGGATTAGTACAAAATCTATAGGTAAGAGGTAATTCATAATCCAAGACTTAGGATTGCTTCAAAAAGCTTGTAGCAATTAAATTAAGTTAAGAATTAAATTGGGATTTCTTCCGACATGCATAGGAAATCAAGAAAATCAAACCTATGAGTTTTAGACCAGTAAGTGGGAACAAGGCAACTGGTTATCTACAAGTTTTTGTGATTATCTTTTTAAATGAAATATTTTTCTTAAAAATTTTTACGTCTACTGAAATTATTCCACATTATTTTCTGAAAATTTTATATTTGGTAGAGACTTATTTTGAATTATTTCAGAAAAATATTTCTATTTTATTTATGCAAATTAGCCAATTCTTAGTTTAAAATGCTTTACCTAAAAATATTTTGGATGTGAACAAGTACCAACTGATTTATATTTTTAAACTGCTTGAACATGTTAATTGTGTATATTGGGCTATTGTGATGTTATTCCCATGGGAACCAACTGGGATAATAGAGGGACTAGTTGCACCCACTAATGGAGCAATAGGTGAGATACGTGATCTTCTCAATCGAGGTAATAAATTGGGTTCACGTGACCCACTCAACTGGAATTATAAGTTGAATACGTGACCCTCTCATTTAAGTTCATAAAATGAGATAGTTGCAAAGATTGCATATGACCCTCCTTATCTAAGATTATAAAGTAAAGTCCTGATTAGTTAAAATGGTACGCAAACTGCTTGAATCCCTAGGCACGTCAAGAAATAATACATTGGAAACGAATTTGTGGTACATGGCAAGTGAAATTTTTAACTGTTTACTTTCTTGCAAATTTCAAATAAATGTTTGAATTTTGTGAATACATTACTATATTCACATTCTAATAAAAGGGTTATGTAACTGCTTACTGAGCAATTAGTCGACATTTCTCAAAAATTCCTTCTACATAGGATCCCAGTTAGGAAGAGCAACGTGAGGATGGTAGAAAGTACAGAAATGATAGAATTTAGCTCTAAATTAGCTTAACAAACAAGACAAGGGATGTGACAGCATAAGTTACTTCACTCCAATTTCCTGCAATGCAATGGTTAAATTACTTTGTTTCCATTGCTTGACAGTGTTGCATTATTTCTTTCGAATATTGAATAATACTTAATAGATTAGTATATTCTAATATTTTGGACTTTAGTACTCATTGAAATTGTTCGCAAATATTGCCATGTCACAACTTCAGTTTAGAAGCGTGACATTTTATATGTGTTATATAAGTGATAACACACCATAGTGCCAACATAAACATTAACAAATTGCCAGTAATCTTTTTGTGGCGGCAAAGCAAGATTTGCCGTTGTTATCACAAGATTTAACAACTATGAAGCAGCTTATTGGTTCGTGTAAGGTTACTATATGAATTTATTTTTTGGCATTATCTTGTAAATGACTTTAGATTTCTCAGAGATTAATCATTGAATCTTCTGAAGCCCATTTTGATTTCACACTACCTCTATGATCTAGTAATGTCTTGAAGAGGGAGAAAAAGGAATAGACACTAGCAACAGGATAAAAGTTTGACAAGTCCATGCCACAATGGGACCAAAGACAGGCATACATGGATTGGAATGATCAGTGGAATGTGGTCCCATGTGTCTGAATATTTTTTGTTGCTTTGGTTGACATTGACCCGCTATTCTCGTCGACACGTGTGCCCATCACCTTCTTTTCCATTATTATTTTTTATATGCTTTTGGACTTATTATTAAAATCTTAAGAATTATTTTTTAAAAAAAAATTAACTATTGGATAATTTAATGCTATATTTACTAATATACTTTAAATTATAAATTAAATTAATGATAAGTATACAAAATGAGCTAAGATACTTGGATTATTTTATTGTACTTATTGGGTTAAACTTTTATTACTTGTTCACTTTATTTAATAAGATTAAAGCCTTAATGATTATTTTGAAGGATGCATTAATCTTTAGATAATTTAATTGCTAATATCGATTAAAATATAAAATAAATTAATAATATCCATATTAAAAGGATGGATTATTTTATCACGTTTATTGGAATATATTATTTATCTAATATTTTGACAAATTAATATCAGACCTAACTTTTATCATTTGTTTTTATTATTTAAAGTGAACATTTGATCAGTCATATACAAATCAATTTATCAAGTTTGATCTTTAGAAGCGAACAAACCCTAATTATTTATAAATTTATAATGGAATGTGTATCATATTTGATTTGAATGTGTGGAAAATGAGTCAAAATAATTACACAGCACTATGTTACAAATCATTTTAATTGTTGGAGAAACTATTGATAGTCACCCAATATGTAGTTGAAGTGTACCAAACATGAAAAATACTAATCATGTTGATCAAGCTATGTTAGTATTACTATTTATTTAATTCATATCATTTTGACGTGATATTTTTTATGTGATTTATATTTAAAAAATTCCAATTATCCTATATATTTCATGCCTTCACAAAAATAGTTAATTCCACCAACCTCTGGTACAAGTTAGCATAATTACCACCTACATCTCTTTTCTTTTTGATATTACAAAAATTTTGACTCTATATTTTATATGTTTACATTTTTTGTTATTAGGGTTTTGAATGAAAATTAATGATAACATAAAAAAATAATTAAAATTTTCAATTTACACTTAATTTTCATTTTTGAATATTTAATATTTTTTACGGACAATGATGTACTTAATAATGTGTCAAATTTAAAGATATTTAGTATTTGAGTCTTTTTTATTTTAATTTTTTAACCAAAGATTAAATTTTAGGTACCATAACAGAAATTCATTAAAGTTTTTTATGATATCATCAATTTGCATCAAAATTCTAATAAAAAGAATAATATGAAGATTTCAAACATGAAAATGATAGTTTTTGTAATATCAAAAGAAAGAGAAATATAACTTGTAATTATACTTAAATCAGGTGAGATGTTGGTGTAATTAATTAGAAAAACGAAGAAATATAATGCTCTTGAGGTTCGGAACCTGATTCGCCACCTTGCAGAGAAAACCCTATACCAGACTTCTACGGGAAGTAACTGCTTTTCTCCTAGTCCTTTAGAGCGACATGAAAACGATAGTTTTGCTTATCCAACTAATCGTCAATGCTCAGTGATTGCTTACACGTACAGGTCCTGTCCTCCACTGATTTGCCCCTCTTTGCAGGTATTGCACGGAATTTTAATAATTAAAAGACATAGGCATTGGAGCTTTCCAATGGTTGAAGAATTTCCGGAGTAGTTTAATTAGCAGAAAATTGTGACCATGTATATTATATATATAAATATATATATATTGTTTGGTTAATCAACTATCAAGTTGTTTAATACAAGTGTTACTAATTAATGTCCGATAGAGATTTGCTTTCAAGCTTTTGCTTTTGAATTTTCTTTAAAGATACTCACGCGGTTGGAAATTTTGGAAATGTTTTTCCAACTCACTCTCCATTTTCCCAAAAAAAAAAGAATAATTACCAAGGGTAAATCGACACCAAATCCATGTATTTGATTGATGATGATATGCATAAGCATTGCACTCTTGTTCTTTGCAAGGTGAAGAGATTAATGGCTTTGTTTGGATGTAAATTTGTAAGAGAGGAAAGTTCATGCAGAAGCCTAAAAATACTACAAAGCTAAAAGAAATAAAATGATAAAATGAGTCATTTTGATGTATAATATGTTGTGCATTGCAAATTCTGATGGGATGAAAATACCATCAAACTGACATTTAAATATAGAATGATTTTCAGCACTCTGATTTCACAGTAGTAAACTTGTCTGTCGCGGCAGTATCCTAAAAATACTCCATCCTTCCCTTATAAATCCACAGTCAATAAAATTTCATATGATGTATATCGTACTTGTTTTTGTTACTAAAAGTAGACACCATTGTGCATGCATAGTTTACCAAGGGAGGTTTATACAAGTTCATCCTATGTTAACTCGATGGCTCAAATGGAGCTTCATGAATATTTGTTTCTTTTGTGCGTATCATTAGATTATGTATAGGTAGTTTATGATGAGATAGGGATAGGTTAACCGATCTTGTCAGGTTTGTTTAGGTAGGTTATTGAATGTGTTAGGTAACGTTTGCTATGAATCTATTTCTCATTGTACCTTTATAAATAGCAAGCTTCTTCTAGTTTGTTTTCCTTTTATAAATTATTCGTTACTGTTTAAAAATTTTATAAACCTAACATCTTTTATATAAATTTTATTCAAATTCAAGTTCAAAATTTTCTTCTTATCTTTTATAACTAATTAATAATTTTTTATTATTGTATTTATTTACAATTAAATCAATACATATTCTTATATTTTTCGTACCCTCGTTCATTTTTTTATTACCTTATAAACCTATATACTATTACATCATTTAATTATTATTACATAATATATATATATATATAATTAATTAATTTTTCTATCCATTCAAAACTTACAAACCGAATAAAATTTTCATTTCTACTCAAATCATCCAAATTTTTTTTTCCGTGTTAATTAAGAAACAGACATAACCTTTGTTATTCAATAAATATAAATTTTACATTCACATGTTCTGTCTTTCTTCTCGTACTCTTTTAATAATTATATATACCAGTAGTGGTGTTAGTCATAAATCGGGAGGATGCCGTGAGATCAAGTTCCTCCAAATAATCCACACACACAAAAACTCATAACCATTCCAAATGAATTCAAAAACTTCATACACTGCACTTGCCCTTCACTGGTGGAGTAAACTATTAAGCACGACTTTTGATGGGAAACATATGTGGGAAGTCGTTGAAAAAGAATATGAAATCCTGACCCTATCAAACAACTCCACCATCACAGAAAGAAGACGAGGCAAAGGAAATCAAAAAGCGAAAGCAAGTCTGTTCACGTTACTGCCACCCGCCATCTTTTACCAGAATAATGACACTAAAAACAAAAAATGAAATTTGGAATCTCTTAAAGCAAGAATACAGAGAGAATAAAAAAGTCTAATAAAAATTTCATGGGATAATTTGAGAAGCAAAAGATAGAAGGATTGGCGATAGACTACATTGAACTACTTGGCATTGCTAGTAAAGTAAAACTCGTTGGTAGTGATTTTTGTGATTCTAGAAAGGTTCAAAAGATCTTAAGTCATAATTATCGATCATTGGAGAACTCAATAGATCGATTTATTATTATTTTGATAGAATTGTTAATAAAGGAGGCTTATGAGAGAAGAAAGATTTGTAACCTTAGGAGTGTTCCAGTAAATTAATCAAATAAAACTAAAATTAGAATTTCAGTATGTATTGAGTATTGAATCAAAATTTTATTTTAGAATTCGATATGTCAATTTTTAAAATTTCAATTTTTAGTTTGTTTTCAATATATAAGTTCATTATACAATGCCAAAAGAATAAAGGAGGCTTATGAGAAAAGCAAGATTTGTAAACTTTGTTTTCAATAGAGGTGTTTATGATACCGAATAAAACTAAAATTGAAATTGGGTATGTATCAAATATCTAATCAAAATTTTGATTTGATATTTGGTATGTCATTTTTTAAAATATCAGTTTTTAGTTTGCTTTCAATATATAGGTTCAATATCTTGTACCAAACCGAACATTAAATTTTAGTTTTATTCTTTAATATTTATTATATGTTTACTTATTTTTCTCTTAATTATATATATATATATATATATATATGATTTAACTTTTTTGATATATATATATATATATGATTTAACTTTTTTTATTATTATATTTAATTTTTAAAAATTTTATATTATTATATTATACATGTTAAACAAAAACATTTTATTATGATAGATATATTTTTTATCTTTGAAAAAATCTAAATCAAAACAATGAAATATTAAAATAAAAATATTTAATATTTATTTAAAAGCCATATAACTAAAATTTATAATTTTAAATATAAATTTATTCTTTTTTATTATTTTTTAATTTTTTAATTTTTTAAATTAACATTTGGTATATCGAATTACCAAATTGAACATACCGAAAAAATTTGATAAATTAATAAATTGAATTAAAAATTTCAATTTGGTATTCGATATACAAATTTGGCATATAAATGTGGCTAATTGGGACATGTGAAAAAAAGATGCAAATCTCAACAACAAGAAGAAGAAGCTAAGACATTTGAATATCAACCTCAAGAGGATCTATAATCCGTGATATCAACTGTACTACCAACAACTTTAGCAAATATTGGCTAGTAGATAGTTGCTTTACTAAGCACACTGACTTATGATTGAAAACTCTTCAAGAGCTAGACAAAATTGCCATTTTTAGAGTTGGAATTGAAAATGGAACATATCTATCTAGGTGCTATTTGAAGACAAAAATTGTATAGCTAAAGATGACAATATTTAGAATTCAAATGAAGGATAAATGTGTTAGTCTTGAATTTTGTGGAACTAGAGCTTGCTTCAATACACAAAGAGAAAGAGAAGCATGTAACAATCTACAAAGAAGAGAAGCATGATGGTAATAAACAAAGGGGAGGAGCTTGGTCTTGCAGATGCTCCATCTGGTTCACATGCACTAAGTGATGTGTCACAATCTTAATATTTAATTAAGTTTTCACTTTTTTTCAATAAAGATTGTGTGATACCTAACAAAAATGCACCACATGCATTTTTGATGGATTGCCAAAAAAATAAATCTGTCGGATTAGGATGGGAGACATTCCAAATCTAGGATGGCTTTTAGATGGCAAATTGAAAACCATGGCAGAGCCATCCCATTGTATGATTTAAAAATATTTTAAAAAATCATGCCAGAGCCGTCTCAAATTTTAGAATTGTTGAGCAATGATGACAACACTATCCTAAAGTGAGACGGCCTTCAAAAGCCATCCCTAATTTTGAAACAGCTAGTCTACCCATCCTTGATTTGGGATGGCATTGGGACGAAAGCTGCATTTGATTAACCATCCCAAAGCTATCCCAAAATACCAATTAAAAAATAGTAAGAAAAACGTTCCCAAACCCACGCCAAATCTTCCTTGGAGTGGAAAAACGGTCCCAAAACCATCCTAAAATACCTTTTAAAAAAAGTAAGAGAAACCATTCCAAAACAATCCTAAAGTACCCTTTAAAAATAATAAGAAAAACCATCCCAAAGCCGACCTAGGCCTAGGAAAGCTTTGGAACGGTTATTTCCTTGGAGAGTGATATTGATTCCAAAGCGAACCCAATATACTTTAAAAAAAGCTAGAAAAGTTGTCCTAAAGGTGATCTAGATCTGGGACGACTATTTCGTTGCATTGGGAAAGCCATCCCAAAGTTGTTTCAGACATATTTTTAAAAAATACAAAGACAATTGTCTTAAAACAGTTTCAAATTCTAGAATGTTTTAAAAATTATTTACAAAAACCATGAGAGAGTCATCCCAGATTCTGGGACAGTTTCTATCTCCTATCCCAAATTAGGCACAAGTTTTATCTATTTCAAAGCTATCCCAGATCAAGAAACATAAATGAACAATCCCCAATATTTGTAGCCTTTAAAGTTTGAGTTTTTACCCAAATCCAATGTTGGGAGATGTGGCGGCTGTAGGTGAAATAATAGGTTTTCAATAGCATAACTTGTTTTATTGATTCTATTTATATTTGTAAATATACCATGTTGATATTTGTATCTTTTTGTAATATATCTTTGTCTTGTTTTTCTGCCTTTTTTTCTAAGTATGAATGTGAAGGACAATTGCGGTTTTTTGTAAGATATGTGTAATTTAATCCCCATGTATTACTATTTTCTACCAATGTAATAAAGTATTTTGTGGGTTTTTTCATATTCTTTGTAAGTTTGATGGAAGAAATTCTCATTGCCATTTCAAATGTGTACTTTCTTTGCATTTAAAATGTAGGTAAATATATTTTTGTTTTGTTGCTTTTAAAAGCTTTGCACGTGGTGTTTGATTATGTATTTTGTTGCATATTTTTGTTTCTATGGAGTATGGGTAGTAGGCATCAGTCTCGGAATGAGATGGAAAGTGAATTTCATTGTTTTGATTTGCAAGTAAAATGTTATGCAATATTATATCAAGGATGTATAATAAAAACTTACTAGGTCATAGGAATTTGACACCAATATTCGAAAATGAGGTTTATGAATTTGTTGACTAGGCAGTAAGCCAACATGAATACATGGACAGAAACAAAATTAGATGTCCATGCTTCCATTATAAGAATACCAAATTTTTGGAGTCTAGTGAAGTTAAGTTTCATCTATTCAATAAAGGCTTTATTCAGAATTATTATAACTGAATAAGTCATGTTGAAACCCAGTATTAGGAGATCACAAATGTAGAAGTGAGTATCATAGCAACCTCCTCAACCTTAGAATATATTGCGATGATGCAGAACTTAAAATGGGAGTACCATATAGTATACGATGCATCTAGATATTGTACAAGCATTACGCATGTGATGGCAGACCCTTTCTCGGTAGGGGATGAGTAGCACGCATGGCCAAATTGATTTTGTTTCCACCCATTGTGGTGGGGGTGCAAGTTATGATGTAGAGGATGTGGACGGGTTAACTAGCAGGTTTAATGTTTTATGTGTAACTGACTAAGCATTATACAGTAGTTGTGAAAATTTCTCACAGTTATATGCAGTTACATGATTGGTGAATATTAAGTTAGATCACAATATGTTGCAAAATTGTTACGAGGATGTTTGTAAACTAATTTATGAGATGCTCCCAACCAATCATCAAAAACCTCCCAACTAAAAGGCTAATAAGAGATTTGAGTTTTCCTAATGTGAAAATTGATTGTTACAAGTCAAGCTACATGTTGCATCGGAAAGACGATCAGGACTTATAGCATGGCAAATTTTGTGGAAAACAAAGGTACAAACTAAAAAGGAATCCTTTGCCACATGAGAAACAGATTTCGTAGAGGTGTTTGTGCTACTTACCTCTCATTTCAAGACCACGAAGGTTATATACAATGTTGTAATAGCTAAGAATATGACTTGACATGCGACTCACATGACAGAGGGTGGTTGCATGTGTCATCCCTCAAATGTCAAGGCATGGAAGCACTTTAATAGAACATATCCTAATTTTGTGGCCGATCCTCGTAATGTACATGTTGGTCTATGTGCAGATGGATTTGCCACTTATAGGTCATATGAGAAGACATATTCATGTTGGCCAGTTGTAGTGACACCATATAACTTGGCTCTAAAAATGCGTATGAAGTATCTATATATGTTTTTAACAATAGTAATTCCAGTTCTATCAAATCCAAATAGACTTATAGATGTGCACCTCTAACCACTTATCGAGGATTTAGTACAGCTGTGGACAGTGTGTGCAGTCGCGTATGATACTCACCGATAATGTTATTTCGGTATGCAAGGTGCTCTCTTTTGGACAATCAATGACTTGCTAGCATATGTCTGATCTACCTTAATTAGAGCAAAGCTTTTTACTTGTGTCATGGTAGCTTTGTCAATTCCTGCTGCCTAATCATTTGTATAAGAGGAATAGAAAAAATTTTACAAATGAGCGGGCTGAGAAACATGTTTTATCTCCGAGGGAAACTGGTGACCAAATTTGTGAGTGTGTTAGACACATATCTGGGTTGTGGATGATCCATACAGTAAGACTCCAGGATTCGAGGTTAATCACAAGTAGTCCAAAAGAAATATATTTTAGGATTTATTATATTGGAAAACAAACATATTACGACACAATTTGGATGTCATGCATAAAGAGAAAAATTGTATTTTGTAACATTATAAACACGCTTATGGATATCAGGTATGAGTCAAAAAACAATCTTAATGTTCAAAAGGATAGGGGTATAATATGTGACCGTCCCAAGATAACCTTGCCATTGGATAGTGGGGATCCTAAGTCCAAAGCTACATACACCCTTTCCCTAGAACCAAAACAAAAACTTTTGAAGTGGTTGAAGGGACTAAAGTTTTCAAACGATTATTCTTCCAACATAGGACAGTGTGTCGACATAACTAAGTCGAAACTAAATTGTTTAAAGTCTCAAAAGTTCCGTGCTTTTAGGGAGAGACTTCTACCCATAGCATTGAAGAACTTCTGCCTAAATTTGTGTGGAGTGCATTAGGGAGGTGAGTTTGCGATTTCACTAACTTTGTATGTCTGTCTTACATACCAATGTTGTATTAGAAATGGAGAATGAAGTAGCACATGTAATGTGCCATTTGGAGAAGATATTTCCTCTTTCATTCTTTGATTCTAGAGCACATGATAGTGCTTCATCGCTTTGAGGTGAGAATGGGGACCCTAATCCAATACAAATGGATGTGTCCTTTCGAGAAGTGTATTTATGTTACATTTTTTCTTTATGATACTATTCAGCTAGAACAATGTACTACTTGTTGTTGTTCATTTCAGTTCATACACAGTTTAAAAAGAAAGATGAAGAACAAAGTCCACGTGGAAGTGTAAATTGTTGAGGCATATATAATGCAGGAGATAGGAACTTTTACATCATACTATTTTAAGCTAAATGTGGCTCCAAGGTAGGCAAGGCCCTAAGAAATGATATAGTAACACATTGACAGTTCACTCTCTTTTCTCCATATTTAACCATTCTGGCCGACTATCTTGTTGACAATCCTTGAGATATATAACGAGTGAGGAGCAACATACAACACAAACTTATGTACTCCTAAATTGTCCAGAAGTGCAGCCATTATGTAGGTCTATTTATTTTAGCTTATATTTAATTGATAATTTTTATTCTATTGTGTTCCCATACTAATGTTATGTAATTTCAATGATAGAAATAAAATTCATATGTAACACGCTATTTATGCGATAGTTTAATGATTCTTATGTTGATGTTAATGCAATTGTCGTAGTTCTTTTTGCATAATGGTTCAAAGAATACACGAGTCATCTTTCATGTCCCCTTGAGTCATCTATATTTGCCTTGATAATGTTTTTGGTAATATCTACTCATGGTCAATAGGTCGACAACCTTAGGCACCAACATTTTAGACCTAATGTTACATAGCTTGGCATGTGGCCCTTGTAATTATGTTACAATTTACCCAAGATACTTCATTAATGGTTTTAAGTTCCACATTACAAGCCATGGTAGGGGTAGACTAATGTAGAATTATAGAGTTTGTGTCCATACTTCGTGCTATGACAACTTGGAGTACGATTCTTATGGTGTCGTTGAGGAAATAATCCAGCTTGATTACATGCTCTTACCAAACATGCATATGGTCTTGTTCAAATGTTAATGAGTAGATCTTGTTAAAGGTCAAAAGGTGCACCTAAGGTATAAATTAGTGGAGGTCAACCATGCTTGAGTTTGCAAGAAAAATGAGCTCTTCATCCTATCTTAATAGGCTAAACAAGTTTATTATACTAATTATTCTAGCATAAGAAGGGACAATAGTGAATGGATGGTTGTATGCAAGACCACGAGCTAGATTAACTATTGAAAAGCGGTAAAGACATGCCATACCAACCAAATGACCAACCTAACCCCATTCAAAAAAATGTCCAATGTGTTAAGATTACATGATCCTATAGGTATACAATTATTTGTTGACATCGTAGAAGTGATGGCAATGTGACTCACCTGGAGATCCATCAGAGCATAGCTCCAGTGGGAGTGAATCTTTGGGTGGTGATGAGGATGATGAGACAGACAATAGATATTATGTATGTTTCACTCTCATAGGCATTATCCTATAAGGATTATTATTAATTTACAATAGATATTTAATTACTTAAAATTGTGAAGTTTTTAAATTGTCATTTCTAGGAATTGCAGGACACTTGAATTGTAAATCTAATTAACACATTGTTCATACATTGTGACAAAATAATTCAAACCTCCGAACAGAACTGGAAAAAATTAATCCAAAATTCATTAAAGTAATATAATTAACATAATGTAAGTACATGGTGACTAAATAGTGTCATTAGTTTATCAAACACGCATGATGATGTATGATGTGAGCATTTTCTTCCTTGATGGCTACCATGTACATACGTGCATCTTATTTTCTTGATATCAAATAAGATTGATTTTGACTTTTTAGAGTTCGAAATTCCCTAACTTGATGTTTTTGGCTCTGCTAATATGATCGTAATTATAGAGGCATAGTTTTTAAACTTATTCTCTTACAAAATTTGTTATGGATCACACATGCCCATCTGGTTGTACCATTACTTTCTGTAATGATGCTTTTGATAATTGTATTTCTATATTTTTTGACATGTCTCCATAGAATGAATTCAAATAGGACCTGACCAAAAACACAGCAATTACTGCAAGCTTTTAAGAAAAAGACAGTAGAATTATTATGAAAACACTTGCACTAAGCAAGAGTCACAAATGCAAAAGCTAAATAATCATGACTTTATTTGCCCACTTCTCATTTGGGATTATCATCATCATCATCATCATCATCATCATTATTATTATTATGATGATTATTATTATTGTTATCATCATCATCATCATCATTGCCACTGCACCACCATCATCGTCATTGTAGTTGTTGTTGACCTTATTGTTGTTTGCACATTTGTTAGCAACATTATAGTAGTTTTTGTGGAAGATCATGTGATAGAGTTCTAACTTGTCTAGGATTTTATAATTGACTATAGTGAATTTTTGTGAAGGCCAAACTCCTAACAGAAAGATGAATTAAGATGGACTTCTACATGAGAAAGCCTCGAATTCTAAAAAACTTAAAGATTTTTAAAATTCATACCAAAAAGGCTTGAAGAAGTTGGATCGAGGTAGGATGCTTATAGGATAAGCACCAAGAAGTTTGAGTTTATCTCAAACTATTGCAACAACACTCACACTAGAATTTGAAGTTATCTAGGAACCAAGTTTTAAGGAGGTTGAAACTGACCCAAAGTAGTTCTCTAGCCTAAGGCGTTCATATTTCCATAAGCATTAATATCAGAGAAATTACTTGTGAGAGTGAATACGAACTTCCTTAAGAGTCAGCCTTGTGAGTGCTAAAATTCTTAAAGATAGACAATCCTTGTCTAGATGGTTATTTGTGACTAGTTGAGTGAAAATCAACTCTTGAATTGTACAAACCTTTCAAGAGGTGTGAGTTGGGCCTAAAATGGTAGTTTCAAGCTAAGCGCAAAATGTGGACAAAGTTTTTATGCATCCAACAGTTCGAGTACCTTGGACAGGTATTTTGGTTTGTGAGAGAGTGTGAGTTGATTTGATTGTCTTCACTATTTTTGGTCAAGGTAGTGGAAGCTTTTGACTATAAATGTGCCAGCAGACATAAGAGTGCATCTTTGAACTACGTTATCACATTGGTACTCATTTTAATTTCCATCAATGTGTGTGAGTTCATGTCTAAGTATTCTTAACATTCCTAAGATTCATTGTTGCAACCATAGTTAAAACATCTATGCTTCATTTCTCACATGGCATCAAAGCTAAGTTGCCATCATGCTTAGTTTAAAGCAGGTGTGATCTTGGTGATTTCTATGAATTTGATAATATGAGTGCTAAGGAAGGAGCCACGTCCTCCAATTCTCGATAGTTTCAACTATCAATTTTGGAAGGCAAGAATGTGTGCATTTGTTAAATCACAAGATGAAGAGGCTTGAAATGCAATTGACATTAGATGAAAACCACCAACTGATAAGAATGCTAAAGGTGTGGAAATTCTCAAGGATGTGAAATCATGGATGCTAATGAGAGATTTGTCGCATCAGGAAACTCAAAAGCAATCAATGCAATCCTCACAAGTGTAGACAAGAAGGAATTCAAGTTGATTTCCATGTGCAAATTTGCAAAGGATGCTTAGAAATCTTGCAAAATATATATGAAGAGACAAATGCGGTAAGAAACTCTAAGCTCTAAATGTTAGCTTTCGAGTTTGAGAACTTAAGGATTGGAGAATATGACACTATTACTAGGTTCAATGGTAAACTCCATCACATAGCAAATCAAGCCTTTCAATTAGGCAAGAGGCATTCTGAGACTAAATTGGCAATAAAAATTTTACATTCTTTACTTGAAAGATTTGCCGTAAAAGTTGTTGCCATAAAGGAAGCAAGGGACGTGGATAATTTATGATTTGATGAGCTCATTGGATTCATACAAACCTATGAGATGAATTTGAACTACACCAAGAAATACAAGGAAAAGGAGATTGCCTTTTAGTGTGAGGATTCAAGTGATAATGAGAGTGAATGTTGCAACATCGATCATGACACTGTTTATATAGCCAAAAAACTCAAAAAATTCTTGCATAAAAAGAAGTTTGATGGACCAAATAAGGCTGGAAACTCCTACTAAAAGAATGCAAAGGACTATCTTAAGAATTTTAAGAAGGATGAGAAGGCTAAACAACAAAAAGAAGGACCATAACATTATGAAGGTGGAGGCTTTGGTCACATCCAAGCCATGTGTGCAAAAAAGTAAGGAAAATCCATGAACACAACTTAAAGCAATGAAACATCATATTAATTTGATAAGGTAATCAAACGAGCAACCATGTAGCATTCAACTCCATGAGCAGGAAAGCAAAGGATGTAACCTATCATGTTATAAGATCAGTAGCAACAGAAGAAGGTGAATCAAAGTACAAGTAGCAGTAATTCTAAAGAAGAAATATTAACAACATACCACCTGGTATGTGACAAGTCACTATCCCTCCAGTCCGAGAATGATGATTTCAAAAGGCAAGTAAGGAGATTAAAAGATAAAAATCAAAATTTGATTAACACAAATCATAAACTTAATGTTGAAAACAAAAGACTTAAGGTTGTGTGTCATGAAGTCGAGATTAGGGCAGATGAAACTAAAGTAGCTTTAAAGAAGTTGAATTCTAGAAAAGCAAAAGTAAATAATGTTTTGTTAATTGGAGAAATGGCAAAAGATTGTACAAGTTTAGGTTTTGTGGAAAAACTCAAATGTAAGTACTCAAGAATCAAAGGAGATCAAGTTTGTCAAGAAAACTACACCACAGTATCCTAATCTAGTGCCTACGTTAATTAAATCTAAGAAGGAAGAAGTAGAAATTAAAAGAATTCTACACTTATTGCAAGAAGTTAAGCCATACAACTGATAGGTGTTTTACACTATTAAATCGCATGTTGTGTGGTGGCAATGCTATAACCAGTGTTGATCACATCAGAGGTAAAAGAAACCATATGAAAAATGTTTAGGTTAAAAAATCAGAACTTAAGTGTCTTGTTTCTTATACCTCTTTACAAGCTTGCTCAAAAAAAACTTAGTTACTTTAACTAAGGTTGGTCTAAGCACAAAAAAAGGTGATCAAAACAATTTAACTAATTATAAAACCTTTACTAAAGGCTATGTTACTTTTGGTAATGAACAAAGGTGTCGTGTAATTAGTAAAGGAATACTTCTAGTGAATGGTATGTCTAAAATGCAAAGAGTTTTACATATGGGTAGTTTGAAGGCTAATTTACCGAGTATAAGTTAGTTATGTAATCAATTATTTTTTTGTAAAATTCACAAAAGATCAATACCATGTGTATAACGACTAAAGCAACTGCATACTTATTGGGAATAGGTTAGATAAAAAATTTTAAAATTTTCATCAACATGTTATCTTGTCTAAAGTTTACCGATGATGAAAATATGAAATGGCGTTGGACACTAGGCCTCATCAATAATCATGATTTGATAAAATTGTCTAGGATAGGCGTTGTTCTTAGGTTTCTTATGTTATCCAAAGTTTCAACCCAAATTTGTGGACCATGTTGAATTAGCAAGCAAAGAAGACAATCACATGAGAAAATGCAACATCTAAACACATCAAGGGTGTTGGAATTGCTACATATGGACTTGAAGGGGCGAAAAAATGTTGCAAGCATTGGCAATAAAATGTATATCTATATTTACATTGATTATTATTCTAAATTCACTTATGTTGACTTTTAAAAGAAGTAGTTGACACATTTTAAGCTTTCAAAAAGCTTTTTGGCCTAGAAATTGAGGAGAAACAACTGGAAATATCATAAAAATTCATAGGGATCATTGGAAGCAATTTGAGAACTAGCAATTTGTTTTGTAGTGTTACCAATATAGGACACAACATAAGTACTCATCACTCAAGGCTCCCCAACAAAATGATATTATGGAATGTAAAAACAAAACTTTGCAATAGATGGCTAGACTGGAAAATTTTCAAGTAAATGTGATGAAGGTTCCTTTTTGGTTAGTCTACTAATAGTAAAGTATATAGGGTATACAACATTAGAACAATATCAGTAATAGAGACCATAAATGTTGTGATCAATGGGGATGATGAACCTGTTTAAAAGGTGCTTGAAATTCCTCTAAAACCTATTGAAGATAAAGATCCATCATCAAACAAAGTTGAAAACCCTCTAATAACAAATGGGGAACAAAATGCAGAATAGATTATTGGTGATCTAAAATTTGATATCGTGAGATACCTAGGTAGGTACCCCGCAGATAAAAGAACCATCCAACTAAAGCTATAATAGGTGATCTACGATCAAAGAAGGACTAGAGATTAACCTAAGGTAAACTACTGTAACCTAGCTAGATATTCATGTTTTGTTTCCAATGTGAAACCAAAGAATGCATATGAGGCTTTAAAAGATGAATTTTGGGTTGTGGCCATGCAAGATGAATTGAATCGATTTAAAAGAAAATGATGTATAAACACTTGTTGAAAGACATTAAGATGTTAATATAATTGGGACAAAATAGGTCTTCAAAATATAGACAAACAAGGAGGGTGTGATAATAAGAAGTAAAGCTTAACTAGTGGCTCAAGCATATACTCAAATTGAGAGAACTCAAGTTAAGGGAGTAGACTTTGATGAGACTTTTGTTCCAATAGCTCAACTTAAGGCCATTAGACTACTTCTAGCAATGACTTGCTCATTAAATCTCAAGTTATTTCAAGTGAATGTAAAAAGTGCATTCTTAAATAGCCTTTTAAATAAGGAAGTGTATGTTGAGCAAAAAAAAAAGGGTTTGTAGACACATCATCCTAGTCATATGTTTACAACTTAAAGAAGGCTTTGTAAGGGTTAAAACTAACACCTCTTGCTTAGTTTGGATGCCTTACACATTTCCTTTTAAAGGAAGGCTATAAATGAGGAGGAGTTGACAAAACTCTATTTGTGAATGTTACAACAAAGACATCATGATTACTCAAGTATATGTAGATGATATTGTTTTTGTTTCAACCTCACAAAAGTTGTTAGATGAATTTGTGAAAAGTATACAACAAGAATTTGAGATGAGCATGGTTAGTGAACTATCATATTTCTTGGGATTACAAATCAAACAAATAAAAGAGGGAATGTTTATTTCACAATCTAAATATGCTAAAAATGTATTAAAGAAATTTGGTTTTAAAGGAGGCTGGCATGTTGCAACACAAATAGCAACATCAGTAAAGTTGCAAAGGATGAACAGGGTAAAGCAATTGATGAAAACCTATATAGAAGTATGATTGGAAGCTTGTTATATCTAACAGCTACCAAACCAAATTTATGTTTCAATGTAGGTGTTTATATCAGGTATCAGTAGTATTGAAAGAAAGTTAGACGGTAGTAAAAAGGATTATAAGATATGTAAATTCTACAATAGACCTTAGTGTTTGGTATACTAAAGATTCAAAAGTGAGTTTGGTTGGCTATATCAATGTTGATTGGACTAGAAATTGTGATGCTTGAAAAAGTACTACAGGAGGTTGTTTTTCGTGGGAAATAATCTAGTATTTTGGTATAACAAGAAACAAAATTGTATCTCACTTTCTACAAATGAAGTTGAAAATATTGCCACAAGGAGTTGTAATCAATTATTATGGATAAAGTAGATGATAAGGCGCATAGATATGAGGCATCACTTCATCCATGAACTTGTGGAGAACGAGATTGTTGTTGTAACTCATGTTGAAGCAAAGCATCAAGTGGCAAACATTTTTTCAAAGGCCTTAGATGGGAACAGGATTGATTTTCTTAGAAAATCACCAGGCATGTGCCTAGTTTGATTTTTAGTTCAAAATTGATTAAAAAGGATAGAGGACTTTTGTGCAACACACTTCTTTTCAAAGTCTTTAAAATCAAGAATTTAGAAACCTTTCTTACCTTAATGGGTTTTTTTTTAAAATCTTGATGTTGGTTATGCCTTTAATGATGATTTTGTAATAGTTATTAATGGGAGTCGTTTTGCTACAGTTTCTTGTTTTCTCTTGAGTCAAAACCATAGCCCTATTTCAACAATACCAAACAACGCAACAAGAAATCAACAATGGTAGGAGACTCTCCTATTCAAAGCCCAAATCCGACCAAGAATCTGAAGGAGAACTTGCTATAAGCTTCTTCTATCATTACAGAAATGGCCACCTCACTAAAGTAAATTCCATTGCGAGAGAATATGGTTGAAAATCAATTAGCATTGGGGCTTGTTCCAATCAAGGAAGTGCCACAACCAAAACCTTTAATGTTGGGTTATCCCATACACTTAGGGGGAGAATTGGAGTCAGAAGGCCAGGTTGATGAAAAACTTGAACCATCAAGGATATAAGAGCTTGTAAGTCAATGGATACGGAGCCATGGACCAGTTGAGGGTCAAACAAGCTCTTCAAAGAAGAAAAAGAAGAAAAAACCCTTAAGAAGCTCAAAGAAACTTGCAGGAAAAGATATTCCAACATCACCTCCAACAAAATAGGGGATTCCAAAGGAGTAGGAACATACCGCTCTATCAAAAATTTTGAAGGCTAAGTAGAAGGCATCTAAGGGACCTTCTACACTAGAAACAACCAAGAAAATCAAGAAACAAAAGCATGACCAAGGGAAGTCGAAAGTGGATGAAGAGAAAGCAAAGAGAAAGGCAAGAAAAAGGTCAATGAAGAGCCACAAGAAGGTATGAAAAAAGTGAAAACTTTTAGGCTACAAAAGCCTATTAGATACAAATTTCATTCCCACAAGTAGACCTATAAATGGATAGAGCTTTACCCTACTCATACCCATTCAAAAAAATACATACCCTACCCTATCCAATATAATATTAAACTGATTAGGTAATGTTCAAATTTTACCCATAGGTGTAGGGTCCAATTGAGTAAATGTTTATCATATTTAAAATTTCATTTTTTTTTGTATTTTCTATACTTAATATAATACATGTAAATATTATGATCTCTTGATATGGTAATTATTCTAAATTATCAAATATCATTTCAATGAAGTCAACTTTATTATAAAATTTTATTATATTTTTGAATTTTCTCATTGATATTTAACATAAAAATGCATTTAAACATGTTTGCTTATGAAATTTCATGAATCTTCAGTCTAAATATTCATGATTATTTTTGTAAAATTGAATTTAAAAAAATTAATATCAAATCATTAAAAAATAGCCATAGGTATTAATGGGTAAATACAGGGTACAAATACTCATGGGAGTTAATGGGTAGGGTAAGATCCATACCTGTAGTTCTATTTTCAATGAATATGGGCTTGGGTATAGGCTTGAATTTTCCTAAGCATTGCATTGATTTTAATAAGATTGTAAGTGTGCTTACTAATGAGAAACTGACAAAGTGGCCAAAATCTAATACCCTCTAATCATCTTTGCTTACTTTGAAATGTTTAACGTTGTACAAGGTTGTTATATCAAACTAGTTTCCAATAGAGAATGTGGCAATTAGTGACAAGAGAAATGGTATCCCTATTGTATAGCATTGTTAATGAGCCAAGGTAAATTTAGGTCATTTAAGTTTTTAGTCAATCATTCACTTTTCTAGTCAAGAAAATGTATTCACATATCTTCCTTATCCTGGTTTGATTATCAAAATTGTGACTAATCCTAAGTATAAAGTGAAATTGGAGAAAGGTGATGTCAAAACAGACTTAGAAATGATGAAATGGAGACCAAGACTTACGAGACTCAACAAAATTGATGACTTAGTAGAATATGCATCAACTGAGGCTGCTCCAACTCTTACACCATCAATACAACGTATTCAAAATACTCTATACTCATTGCTAGCTATAAATAGAGTGATGGTGAATGAGGTTACATGCAAAAATATAGAATATTGACAACAATATTGCAACATTAGAATTCTTGAGTGAGCCAATGCTTGCTGAGAGAGAGCAAGCAGAGCTTGAACATGCTGAGCTAATTGATGAACTAGTTTCTAATATTAATCAATTTGTTAGTACTGAAAAAGAAGATGAAGATGTTGGTCGACATGAAGATGATGCTATTGGTGATGAACCAGACTGGTATGGTGCTGTAGATACTGATATAAGCAATGAAGAAGTTCTAGTTGAGCAAGCCATTTCCCCTAATGAGTTAACTGCTTCAACAACCTCACCAATTGAGCCATTGCTAATCTGAAGAAGAGAGAGCCCTACCTGTCTACCAATCCTTTGGCAAATATATAACACAAAAGAAAAGTTCTCAAATTCAATAGGGCCTTAAAGTAGCAAGAAGATTTGCAATTGAAGGGGAGTATTTTGCTGACCTTTCTGATGTTCTAAACTAATGTTAATAATTATTGTTGTAACAATGGCCAAGGACTATATCTAATGAATAGCTATTGTGGATGTTCGTGTCTTATAATTTGGCTTATCTTTGTTAAGATTAATTGTTGTTTGATACAATCCTAAACTGTGTATGATGTTAAGGATGAATGAAAATGAGTTGAGTATTTTTAGCATTATTCTTTGGATACCTAGGAGGTGTTTGGTAAGAGGGTATTGGAATTGGGAATTGGAATGAAACCTATTATTGTTATTTGGTTTACTACTATTTAATATTGAAATTTGGGAATCATATCTAAAAATTTAGGATTCACTAAATCCTTAGTAAATTGGACAATTTTGGAAAAACCCATATTTGTTTCCCATATATTTAATTTCAAATATACAAGTTATATTAATTTAATAAATATATAATACATACAATATAGAAAATTAAAGATAATACCTATGCTTTGCTTAATTAAATGTAAAATTACTAAATTAGCCTTATAAAAAAAACTTTTGTTTTTCTCCTTTTTTAATGTATTTTGTTCCTTTTTTATATATATTTTTCCTCTATCATTCATTTGGCTTATTAAATTACTCTTATTTTATTTTTAAACCCTTTTTATTTCTCTTCAATCGTCGAATATATTTTATTCTCTTTTTTATTATTTTTCCTATCATTCATTTGACTTTATTTTATTTTTTTATTGATTTTTTTTCGTCCAAACTACTTATATGCTATTAAATTATGCTTTAGAGCTTTAAAATAACTACTTTTTTCTTTTTTCTTATTTGTCTATTAATGTATAACATTTATTTTTCTTTGATATTCTCTTCTCTTTAAACTTTTATATTTATTTTTATTTTATAATATTATTTAATTTAGAAAAAAATCATATTTAAAATATAAAAATTTTATAATATATATTATAATTAATAAAAATATTAAATTTATAAATAATTTATATATGCAATGTTTATTTTTTAATTTATATAAATCAAGATTAAAATTAAAAAATTTTCATATCTTATTCTAAAAGAGCACATGATAAATAACTTCATTCCCAATTTGAGGGGAATGATTTTGAATCCAATTCTAATTCCAATGTGCGAACCAAACACCTACTTAGTTTAGTTGTGTCACAAATATACCAAAGAGAGAGATTGTTAACCTTATTGTTGGCACATTTTTTGGCAACATTATAGTAGTTGTTATGGAAGATCTTGTGATAGAGTCCTAACTTATTTAGGATTATATAATTGACTATGGTGAATTTTTGTGGAGATCAAACTCCTGGCGGAAAGAGGAATTTAGATAAACTTCTGCATGAGAAAGCCTTAAATTCTGATGAACTTGAAGAGTTTGAAGATTCACAAAAAAGACTTGAAGAAATTGGATTGAGGCAGGATGCAACAGGATAAGCACTGAAAAGTTTGAGTTTATCTCAAACTATTGCAACTGCACTCACAACAGAATCTAAAGTTGTCCAGGAACCCAGTTTTTAGGAAATTGAAGTTGATCCAAATAAATCCTCTAGGTTGAAGCATTTGTTTTTTCACAATTATAAACTTCAAAGAAATTACTAATGAGAGTAAGCATGAACAAACATCAGAGTCGGTTGTGAGTGCTGAAATTCTTAAAAATAAACGGTCCTCGTCTAGATGACTAGTTGTGACTAGTTAAGTGAAAATGAACTCTAAAAACCTTCTAAAAGGTGTGAATTTGGCCTAAAATGGTAGTTTTAGGTTAAGTACAAAATGTGAGAAAAGTTTTGGTGCATCCAACAATTTAAATACGTTAGATAAATATTTTAGTTTGTGAGAGACTATGAGTTGATTTGATTGTCTTCACTGTTTGTCACTCAAGATAGTGGAAGCATTTGATTGGCAAAGTGTCCACAAACATAAGACTGTATTTTCGAACTACGTTATCACATTAGTGTTCATTTTTATTTCGATTAGTGTGTGGGAGTTCATGTCTAAGTGTTCTTGGCATTCCTAAGATTCATTGTCGCAGCCATAGTTACAACATCAACATTGAAATTCTTAGTTGTCATCGTCGTCATCAATGAGTTAGAGCTAAAGTAAGCTCGTTATGACATGCTAACAGTCCTAGTGTTTTTAGATTTAGGTGGCGCAAATCATGTAATGGCAAGAAAACACACTACTGCAATGGGGGGCCAAATGCTTGCCAGCAAAAGTTAGCTAAGAGAATGTTTGGCTAAACCTATTTTTCAAAAGTTTATAATCTCTTGTAGCTTATAAGATATTTTTAAAATTTACAACTATAGAAATCTTATTTTAAAAATAAATTAGTTGAGTGTTTGAATGAAAATAATTATTGTATAAGACATTGTTGAAATTTATAAATATAAATAATTGTAAATTTTTTGTCACAATAATGACAAAAAGAAACTAAATACAATTAATATAATATGGCTTAAGATATTTATATTATTTATAATATATAAAATATGATAACTCATAAGATATTTAAAAATAAGTTATGGAGAGTTTATTTATTTTTAAGGAGTTAATAAATTTCAAACATTATTTTTCAAAAGTTTTTTTATTAGAAAAATTTACCAAATACTTATAGCAACTTTATAAGATCTTCAAAATATTTTACGATACACTTTTTAAAGGTAAAAGTACTGTGACAAGTGGGAGGCAAACTACGCACAAGGCTAACAAAGCCTGGGCACATAGGTGGGGTAAGGACTTGGCATGCAATACAATGCCAAGCGTACATCGGTACATCGGTTGATGCTGGATGCTGCACTCAATGCAAATATACTAGATAATAAAATTGTGATATTTGTTACAATTTTAATATTTAATTAATTTTTTACTTTTTTAATATATGATTATGATAAATGTCAACGTAGATATGCCAAGCACATTTTTGAATTGGCCAATGCAAACATCACACGCAAGTCGACAAATAGGCACTACCCAATGCAAGTAAGGAACGCAAGAGCACAGGGCTAGGGTGATTGGGGTATAGTGCATGCGTTGTTGGGCACATGCAGACCAACCGGTGTGCGTAGCAAGGGCAGAGCAAATTCTCAGGTAGATTGTTGCGCAACCGGCAACGAGGGCCAAGTGTCAAGCACAGATTGTTGCGCATGCCAGGCGCCCTATACCCAACTAGCATGTTAAAGCCACCAAGTGTTGGGGTATGGAATGATGGGCACCTGGGCCTTACCACAAGGCTGGCAAATCACTTGCACCAGCAGCAGCAATGCAGGTAACAGCGTATCGAATGAGGAACCCCAGGCGAATATATATTGCTGTTAAGAGATATGCTTTCGGTAAGCGTGTTCGCGGCCTCCGGGGAAAGTGTCTGATGGAGATTTTGTGGTCCTATTGTTGAATGCAAAGTTAAAGAGTAATACATTCCCTAGGAAACGTGTACTGTGTATGCCCACCAGTATTTGAGAGATTGAATACTGAGTTTAGCTAAGGTCGTCGAACTCGTTGTTCGTCTACTCTTCGCATTATATTCTGTTGGAGAATGAAACTGGCGTAGATCATGTGCACGTGGAATGGGCACATAATCTGCCATTCTCCTCTGTGAACGGTCTACGTAATATCCACTGCTGGGGTGTGGATGAAACGTATCTATGCATGTATGCACTGATAACAGTGGAGCTTCGTCTATGTGAGCTTCATTGCTTTGTAATTTGCCTCAATTTGGCTGCGGTTGGTCATGTTCGCATCCTATCAATATTATATTTGGGGGACTACTTATTCACCATACAAGGAACAATCGAACTTTGGACAGCTCAGCTAAGTGCCCTTTCCAGATAAGAAGTAGTTTATAATTTTTCATCTAAATCTCGGGTGGATAAAGGACCAAGATTTGGGCCTAAACAAGAAGAGAAAGAAAGAATAGACAGAGGGTGGTGCCATTGCTGTCCAAATCTAGCCTGTCCAACGTATTACAGTGTTGTGGAACACAAGGGAATTGGGCAAGAGCATGATACCTGAAGGGGCAATCGGCAAGATTAGTTGATAAATTAATGAAATTGCTCGCTTTTTCTGTCATGGGATAATGAAATTGGTTGGACACAAACATGGACCAGTGCGACAACCGCCACGTCAGTTTCGTACCAAAAACCAGCCCACGTTTAACATTTGATTGAATACGTCGGACTTTCTGATGTACAACAACTTGTTAAATTTTATAAGATTTCATCATCATTTACACGAATCCGAGTAAGACGGCTTCAAAGCTCATGTACTTAAAAAGAAAAAAAGAGAGAGCCCAGCAGAGATTATTATGTTTCTTATAATATGCTGAATATGTTTGAGATTTGGGTTTGAATGAATGATATTTTTCATCCAAAGTACTTGCCTAAGGATAAATTGAAAAAGAAACACTTACTAGGTCTACCTTCTCTTTTCAATAAGAGAAGGAAAAAAATGAGTTATCTTCACTTGAGGCTCTCATGTGAAAGCATTTGCTGCAGACAACATAATGACAGTGTTCACTCAAAGCAGATTGATCCAAAGGTTTTTGGTTGCAGAAGTATTTCCATCCTACAGGGTTTTCGCTTAAAAAGTTGCTACCAGGATGGCCTAGCAAGCCTTGGCTGCTTGCATGTTAACATGAACAAGTATCTTTACTTCACCAGATGGGAACAATGCATTTCTTCCTATATATTTACTTTCACAAGTACACATAATTACGCTACTACAGATGTTTTTGGGCAATACGAATAAAATCTGAAAATAGTTACTGCAAAGATATTTCCACCAAGTAATATTCAAGGATTTGGAAGTTTGTTTCAAATTGTCTTAAGTGGCAATCATGTAGTATTATAAATTATCTCGGACCAAATTTTCATACAGCCACCACATCTAGGCCAGCATGCCATTTAATTAGCCAAACTCCACAATTCATTGTAAAACCTAGAATTTTCCATTTTGTCATAGCAAAACAGGTGGAGCCTAGAAAGTGACGTGGAAACCCAGTTTAAAAGCCTCAAGTAATTTTCAATGGTTAAAGGGACTTTGAATCTGACAACCATATGAAACAACATCATCAACATTCACAGGTTGATGCTGGGGAAGGATCCCAGTAACCAGCAAACCATAGAGCAAGCACTCTCATGGCATAACATCTACAATAGAACACAGAATCAACTAACATGCTACCCCACATCTACAGTAGCCAAAAGCATGAAACTCACACGATATGGAGATTCAGTTCTTACAAATCCTCAAGGCATATGTTATAGTGCCGCCTATTCAGAGATAATGCATACTGAGCTTCAACAAAGTATGTTACGAAGTATGAAAAATTCATTGTTCTACAGAGTCAATGTCATGTAGATTTTTTGAAGAGGGGCTCTCTGAGCATCTATAAGAGCATGATGACAATGAACTCATATTGTGGTAAGCAACAAGCTAAAGGAAATATGACATGATACATGAGCTGGGATTAAAACAAGTGCTGTGTCTCCAGAGAATGCAGTGTTTTTGAAGAATAAAGAAAGCAGTCTGAAACATAAATTAACAGGGAAGTCGGCAAGGAACAGTATGATCATCACAAAGAACACATTCATTGTGCACCGCATTTTAACATATGCATCTGCCATGGTTTCTGCAGACAGTGCAGATGACATAATTTCACTAAATACTGCCATCATAGAAGTTTTCCATCACACTCATTTTCCCTAAATACTGCTGTTTTAGAAGTTTTCCTCCAGCACAGATTGCAAACACAAATGTCAGTTGGAATCGGAAAGGGTAGATAAGATAAAATCACTATCCCTTCTCACCAATCAAGATTGAGAACCAGGAATGGCATGTCTCCCTCTTTCTTGTCTTCCATTAAAAAAGTATCAGAAAACAAACACATACAATGCTTGCGGTGTTTTTCACATTATGCTGTATCTGTTAATCACGACAACAATCTGAGAAAATGCACATACCCAAACTTACGAAAGTAAAATATGATGCAGAATCTTATATAAACTCAAAGAGAACTTTATGCAGCAATTGAAAGAGGATAGTCCAAACAATAACAAATTTGGTCAATAGAAAGAAAGGAAACAACCTAAATCCAGAAACATGTATGCAAAAGCCTGTTTAGTCTCCCCAGAAATCTCCTCAGCAGCCCATGACAGCACAGTTGTAGACAAAGACGCCAGCATGCTCCTTAACTCCGAGGACTTCCCAATCCAAAGTTCCATTCCTGACCCCTGATTTTGGATGCCAACAATTTAACACAATAGCTTCACCCTCAGGACCGCGTTGACCACCCACGACAAGAAGAGCCTCTCCACAGGACTTGAAAGCAAGACCCCAACCATTTGAAGAATCAGCCCTAACAGGGAGTCTTCCCAATTCATGCCACATGTTCTTTTCCTTGTTATACTTCTTCACCATGTTTGTTAAATATTCAACAGCATAGAGTTGGTTGTCAACAACTGCAACGAGAGGAGGTGCTTGTGCGGCTCGGTTGACATTAGGGTAAATACCCTCTATTTTCCGCCACTTTCTTGTCTGAAGGTCTAACTCTTCTGCACAAGTTAATGAATCACTGGGACTAGTCATTCCACCAATCACATAAAATTTTCCATCCATGAAAAACCCTGAGCACAGTCTACGAGGGGAATGCATGCTTGGCAGCAATTCCCACTTACCTGTTAAAGAATCATAAAGTTCTGCAGATCTCAACACATTCCCATTCTGGTCGCTTCCCCCAGCTACAATAGCAATTGAGCCAAGACTCCCTGATGCAAAAAGACAACGAGGACGATTCATTCCTTCACACTTGGCCCAAGCACGACAAGTCAAGCTATACTTCCAAATGGCAAATTCTAACAGCTCACGGCCAAAAACAAGCAACTCACTTCCAACCGCCAGCGACTCTTTATCTGCGTAATTAAAACAGTCGTCACAGGGAATTTTTGGCAATCTCATCCATTTATTCCTAAATGGGTCGAATGCCTCCCATTCCCTTGGATCACAAACCATATACACCCAATGCTCCACAATCCCCAACTGCCTTCTCAACTCATACAAATACCCACTTTTAATAAGCTTATTAAATTTCACATTTAAGCATGACAAAGAAGCATAATCTGATCTACTAGCCCGAGCTAGGCATGTTAATGCTACATCATCATGCAAACCAGGGAGAAAAGAATCACTTGATCTGAAAAGATGATCATCATCAGCTTCTGCTCTGGCAGTTTCTTCTCCATCTGAATTAGCAAGATCCGTCAGATTCCTATTTAAAGAATGAAACATAAACTTCTTTGATTTATGGATTTCAGAATCCGTTTTATCCATTCTCAACACCCCAAACCAAACAACTTACCAAATCAACCAAAGTCAAAAAATTCAAAACCCACTTCAAAAAAAGGAAAAAAAATGACAAAAGCTTGTAGTTTTGGTTGACACTTAAGCTCCAGCTTTCCAAATAACTTTCCAATCCAGACTACCTTTTCCCAGCTCTTAACTACAGTTTCTTCATCATTGAATCACACCCATCAATTCATCAACCCAAGAAATACTTCTTCCAAATAAAGTATCTTCACCCAGCATAATCAAAACAACCTTATTCGATCTCCCAATTTATCCATTACAGCCGATTCATACCCCGCCAGGAAGACAAAAATGACTATTCCAATAACGAAACAAACTATCGGAAATAAAGGCAGAACCCCATCTGCGAATCCATTTAATTATTCATTCTTGAGAAGAAACGAAATAAAATAACAACAAATGCAACCGACTAGCTTTTCAGATGAAGGCACACAGATTATTTCAAAGAAAGAACCACCGACTCGGATCCAAACCAGGCTTCGGGAGTCAACCGGATCTTTCCATACAAAACGGCGTCATTCCGACCGGACAGATTCCAGGGTCGCCGGAATTTCTTCCGTCAGCCTAGTTCAATCAGAAATAACTGGTGCATATAAAGAATTAGCGCCAGCTAGCATCGCCGCCGTAGGCGGTGGGGTGGACAGAGAGAGAGAGAGAGAGAGAACAGAATTTCTTTCTAAAAAAAGAGTTGATATGCAAATTTGGCAGCAAAATTACAACTATTTCAGATTTTACGGGTCAACTTTTGGGTTTTAATCTTATCTTAACGCCTCCAAACTGTGCTTCCAAAATTTGCTTGGTCTACACATTATAAATAAATAAACATTACAACATAGGAAAATCCAATAATCATATTTACTAATATAACCCTATTCTAAGATTATCCCACCATGTGCAGTTGTTTATCTTTATCTACGGCACATTATTAAAACCCCACCCCGCTAATAACTAATTTTACAGGATTTTAATGTTTTACTAAGTATGTCTCTATTCTCAATGAATTAACTAATATCAATTAATTAATTAATTATATTTCTTTACAAATCTAAACAGAAAGTTAATGATTTTTATTTTTTAATGTTTTATTAATTCATTTTTTATCATCAAGATGTCAAAATTATTTTTTATTTTCCGCACACATTAACACATATTATATAATAGAAATATAAAATGTTATTTTTAGTGTAATTTGTGTATAAATATTTAAATAAAATATCATTATGTAAAGTTTTTGTATTTATATTAAAATTTCGATAAAATGTTTTCAATATCTTCATATTATATATCTTAAATTGCTATAAGAATTTTATTCATTAATAAATTAATCATTTATTTAAATTTTGTATTTTCATTGAGTGTGCACTATTGCTAATTATACTATTAAAGATGAGATCTTGAAGAATAACAACTTTCAATTATTTTGATAAATTTTCTTAAATACTCTTTAATAAATGTATATTATATTACCAACCCATCGTGGCAAAACTGTCCAACTCCCTGCAATATTTTTGGCCACTAAAAGGTTGAAATGCTGAAATGCATCTCTTTGATTCAATTTCTTACTTTCTTCTCTCTGTTTTTAATTATTTTCTCCTCCTGTTATCATTGTCGATTAATTTTTATTTAATTTATTTTTTCTTATTTGATTTTTTTCTCTTAAACTTATTGTTTCACTCTCATTCTAAATAAATTTTTTATATATTCAAAACCTAATAATTTATATTTTATCGTCATGAATAGAATTATATAATTTTGTTGTATTTAAAGTAAATGATGATTGTTAGATAATAAATACTGATGTGTATAATTCAAAATATTTATATAATAAAAACAGATTTTTATACGTATATTGTGGAATTATGTTTTAAGTTTTATATATACATACAGTGAGTGTGCACAGATTTCTAATTTATTATAAGAATTTGATTTCCTTAGTTGCTCAATTGTGTTACTTCAAGTACTAAGAGTATCATTAGTATGGATGAATGAAATAAGGTAGGAATGGAATGAAATTAAAAAAGAAATTAGATGATTTAGTCTATCCTCACTTCATAAAATGGCGTTAGGAATAAAAATGAAATAAAATTTTCATTTTATTATTTTATTTTATATTTAAGAATGATAATTGAAAATAAATTAATGAATTAAAGGAATATATTTTTAATAAAAAGGACATTATTTGAAAATACTTAATCAATTATTATATCTTTGTTTTATGACTATATACATTTAGATATATAATAAATATTTAATATTTATGCAACTATACAATATTTGTATTGCATGCGAAAGGTATATATTTATTTACATACCAAGCATTTAAATGAACATGTATACAATATTTATATAGTTTTATTTTTAACTATATATAGATATTCATTATATAAAAAAATATTCAATTAATATTACTATATTAACTACAGGAGTAATATACTAAACATTTATGATATATATATATATATATATACACGCACAAATATTTCCTTTATATTCTGTTTATTTATTAAGTATATAAACATATGTTATATTTAAAAATCATTTTTATTTATTGCTAAAAATTAATTTAATACTTTTATTTGATGCATAAATAGGAATATATATTTTACATATTTAGAATATATCTTAATTATATTATAAATATTATTAATACATATACATATATTTAATTTTAGGTAGTGTAATATATATATATATATATATTAATATTTTCACATATGATATTTTTATATTTAATTTATTTTTAAAAAATGTATAATATTTGTTGATATAGATCTTGTAAATCGAAAAATTAATAACATTATTTTAATAGTATAAAATATAAGTCATTCTCAATAATACAAGAATAAATAAACATATTGATGTGAAAAGGAACAGATATTTCTTATTTTTGGCAATACTAATTTTTAATAGAATATTGATTTTCTAATATTTAATCGTACTGATCGTAAGAATAAGAATGACATGAAAATCATTAACTCATTCCTATATACCAATCATATCGTAAAAGTGGCGTACATAGATGGATAATTCTACCTCCAACCTTTTAGATGAAAGGTTGGGATTAGAAGCTCATCTATTGGGCGGTATGTAGTTAAAGCTCCCAAAAAACACAACACAAGGAAAGGAAAATCACTGTCCTATCTTAAAGAAATTGGAATATTCTTGAATGGATTGCTTTATTTGAGAAGGGATTCCTACATTTGTGCCACAGAAAAAAAAAAAAGAAAAAAAAAAGAAAAAAAAGTTATCTTCCAGTTGGACGATTTCCTTTAAATGAAACAATATAGCATTATTTGGCAGAAGACTTTATTTTTCCTGTTTTAGTGTTCACAAACATTAGGCACCATATATTGAAATTAAATGGGCCAAATTCAGTCGTCTACTTGCTGAAATTTATGGTCATCTAAAACCCTCAGGACAGTAGTGTTGTGAAGCAGAGCATCCATGTGAGGTGTTTGATAAAACGCCAGTTCAAAACCATGAGATGCCCGCCCCAAAGTTGGTGGCATTTAATTGGATTACCAGGCTTGCAACTTTCTCCAATGGCAGCCATCCACCACGACCATATTCTTCCCATAACGGGATGCAACTGAAATGTCTCAACCATAACTACAACACATAAAAGGCATAGGACCAACCCATCACAGGATCATTTACTATAGCTTGTCTGGAGCTTCCCCCTTGTAACAGGCCCGGGGGCATAGGGAACTATTGTCACCTAAATTATGAACAATATGTTCACATTTAATGAAGAAATACCTTGATGATCTCCTTCCCGAACGTAGCAGAAGATCTATCACCAGAAAATAGTTGATTGATATCATTAGGTAAGAGAGTGAGAGAGCAGCAGAATACCCGTAACTCCAACTCTTTTTGGGCTCGGGGCGTTGATGGACAGAAAAGGACAAAGTTAAATGCAATAACTGGGCAATTAACTTGTCAGAGAGATGCTAAACTGCATTTGCATCCCAATCAAGTGGTTCTGTAGCAATGAAAAAGGTTATAACACGGGGAAGAAATGTAGTCAAAAACCACTCTTTTTTGACATCACAGATAAGCCTCCATACATATGAAAAGAATCTTTGAAGTCTATGAGAACAAAGCATCAAATATAACTTCTATCAAGCAAAGGCTCTCCTATATCTCCGCAATCAAACTACAATTTGCATAGGTTTTTCCCGCCACTTTATCCTCAAATGCACATTCCACTCACCTTCCGGTATAACCATTTTAGTTTTGTGTTTAGTCACTTGTTAATGAGTGAATATCAGTACCTAAGTGCCATGCGGAAACAAGATCTAATGAGCACAATACTTCTGCATTCGCATTCTCAAGTGAGTATCTGTTCACTCCCATCAGACACTCCTCTCTGCAGACTTGAGTTTACACCAACACAAGTATTGAGGGATTGGCCCTTCTTCACCAATGACCCATGCATGCTTTGAAACGTTCTCCAGAGTCAGTCTTTGTCCTGGATCTGCACATTCAGATCACTGGTGAATCAAAGAGACTTTGAACTATCAAGAAAATGACAAAACAATGACATTGACCCAAAGACCCACCTTTGCACAGAAGGCCCTCGAGTAGATTCTTCAAGAGAGGATTCATCCCATCAGGAAGCAACAAGGAGTTATTTACTATCTGAGGGAGGAAACACACATGGTTAGAAAACAACGCAAGTCGAATTGAAAACAAAATCAATGCTGTTCGTGTATGCACACAAAAATGGAGAAAATCATCCACCTTGTCATACGTATCCTGAAGGGTCTCTCCTAGAAAAGGGTACTGTCCCAATACCAAACAGTACAACGTAACTCCAACAGCCCAAGTGTCAGCAGGTTTTCCATGGTAAGTTACACCTATATATAAGATGGATTCATTATTAATTTTTTTATAACTTAGATACCAAGATATGCACCATCAATTATAATAGAAAAACACCAACCTGAACAGCACTCAGGTGCAGTAAAAACAGGAGTTCCTGGAGAACGACGAAGCTCATCATTATCATCCTACACAAGTGATGAACAACTTGACTGATTTGTGTGAGTGAAGTGCAGCAGCGAACGAGATAAAAAAAATTTTAAGTTTTGGGTTTAGGGCTATTGAATGTTTCTAAAGAATGCGATTCATACACTACTTGAGTTTAAAGGGGCATCTAGGTATGAAAATCTTTAATATAATTATCCTAGGTTGGCATTTTGTAAGATTAAAAAGACGAGACCAACATCCTTATTCCCAAAGTTCTTATGAAGAAAATTGCTATAATTCCAGACTAGATAAAAGATCAGGCTCTTAACTAAATGATACATGATTATGTATCTTGTAGACAAAATTACACTAGTCCCTTAGGGGACACCCCAGTGGCTTGCAACTCAATGTTCCATCTCGGAGGCATTGGATTCAAGTCCATTTGGGTGTGTGTGATAATCTGTGGGGTTAACTGACAGAGAGAGAGGCGCACAGAGAGAGAGAGAGAGAGAGAGAGAGACCAAACTACACTAGCATTTTCCTGCAATAGGCTATTGAGAGAAGATTCAAATGGCGAGATTTATAAACTACTTGAATTTGAAAGCATATAGAATATTCAAGATCCCAATATTATTACGCTAACATGGTGCTTTTTTATCCACATTTTCCTAAGACATCAAAACTAGATACAGAATTATTTCGTAATAAATAAAACAAAGGGAGGGTAAAATCCTTGTTCCTGTGAATATCATATCAAAAGAATTGCTCTAATTCAGGATGTGAGGAAAGCCAAGCATCCACTATTTTGGAGCTTCAACAATGGTAGCATTTAAATACAACAGGAGGGGCACAGATATACAAATCGAGATTCAAAAGTGAGATATTACGCTGCATTGCACACATTAATATGTTCTCAGCCTAGGTCCTGACAAACTTGAAAGATAAAGATCATTCACACAGGCTAAAATGGGGACAAATATGGCTACAGTGGACACAGATAAAGCAAGAAACTTTTGCAAAACTTGTGTTTGATTTGATTCAAATAATTTAATCATTTTAATTGACCATCTCAAATCTGACAATAGAACTTGTTAAAGACACTATTTTATTTCATTTACTTTTCGAATAATAATTTACTTCCAAAGAGTCTCATACTTCTTAGCAAATATTTATTTCCCCCAAGACATTGAATTCATGTTTGGCTAAGCATGAAAATTCACCCAAAACAATTCAACTCCAGTCTCCCAATAAGATGCAGACACACATGCAGATGATGCTGAACCAGTATTGTGTCTACTAAGAAAAATCTCTTACCTCAAAAACCTGGCTGACACTGAAATCAGCAATCTTGACTGTGCCAGAACCGGTAACTAATAAATTGTCAGGTTTAATATCACCATGGACTATATTCTGCCAATTGCAAAACACTAGCATATCATGTTAGCAAATAGAAATGAAAGTAAAGACAAGATTAAGGTTAGGTGACCCAAAACATATGATCAGATAAGAATTTGCCCGGTCAAGATACATAAGCAAAAAACACACGACTGAGAAATATCATATGATATTAAAGAAGGGGGAAGGAGAGCATTATAGGCTAGAAAGTGATAACAAACTGATGGTGAGACAAGGGAAAAAAAAAAAAGTGGACTTAGAATAATACATGGGCATGAAGATACATCAAACCAGCGACTACATCACGTAAGTACTTTCGTGCAGTACTTTCTTCTAGACCACCTGGAGGACCAGCGCCCTCATAAACCCATTTGCCTTCCACAAATTCAAGAACTGAACAAATGTAGCCTTAAATCAACTTTTACACAGCTAACAAGGGGTTTGGGGGGTGAGTTGGGGGGGGGGGGGGTTTGGGGAAGACAAAAGAAGGGAATAGACTAGAATACCCATATAGAAGTGATCTGATGTAGGGTCATCAATAACCTCAACTAGATTGACTATGTTAGGATGACTCAACGCTTTCATGATTAAAACCTGAAAACATTACATCCACACAAGTCAGAAGAAGCATCTAAGATGTTGCAAACAAGTCAAGGACCAGCATAGAAATAAGCACGATGAGCAATCAAAGGTCCAAAATGGTCCATAACAATTACAAGAAAAATAAAAACAACAGCACAAGCATGATTAAGTATTGGCACTGCAATATAATAGGAATATAATGCATCAGTATGCATACACAGTTGGAAATTGGAAAATACAACAGCAGAGATAATTGAGCAGGATGTAACTAGCTAGTATTTCATCATAGTTTTAAAAAATTGACAAAAACACGTCTGGAGGATGAAGCCAAAGCAAACAACTAATAATAAGGGCCGAGGCTTCATTACCAAAACCCAAGTACAATCCAAAAGTTCATTTCATCGGCCACAAAGGATATTACAAAAGAAGAACTATCAATCACCTCACGGAAAACATCAGTCATTGCAGTTTCCGAAGGTGCAACTCGTAGCTTCAACAAATGAGACTTGTGAAAGGCCTGTCCAAATGTGGAATATAGTCAGTTATAATGTGAAGCCATCATTTCCAAATACAATATTTACTTTTTTCTAGAGAAGTATGATTATGTTTTAATCAAAACTAGCAAGATTTAATTGGGAGAAGTCTTGCTCTTCCCTAGTATGATGAGAAATTATAATGATTACTGGTGCACTGGATCCATGTGTACCAGATGGCAACCCAGACCAAAGCCCATGTCAAAACTGCTGAAGAGAAATGCTCGGACTGAAGGTAGAGCAAAAAGAAATCCTTCGTTGTTAATATAACTGAGATATCAAGATTCATATCTAATGACTGCCACTTGATGCATTTATTTACTTATTTTTTTTTTGGGAATAGAGGATTTAAGACAGATTCTATCAATAAGCTCTCTTTATCCACAGATTTAAAAAGATAGTGTGTGGGATTTAATTGCAGATGTAAACACCAATATACTTGAGCAGGTACAAAAGTATGCATACCTTTATTGCATAATGTTTTCCATCGGCCCGGCTTCTATAGAGAACCTAAACATTTCCATCAACATAATGCTACATGTTAAATTCCACAAAAAGAAATTCAGAAAATAATTACAGCAATATGCCCACCACTTTCCCATAGCTTCCAGCACCAATCTTGCGTTCGTGGACGTATTCATTAACAGTCTTGTTTCCATTTTCATCCTAGAACATCAACGACCAATACTCAATGCAAAAATACCTTAAAGAAAATCTCTGTAACAAAAATGAACTCATGGGACAAACCTCTTTCAACCAACATAAAGATATACATTAAGCTTCAACAATGGTAAACAGATTATTTGAACCCCTATACAACAGCAATAAATTCAGATTCTATAATCTCTCCTCAAGTCGTAAATGTTCATAATATCAATAAAAGATAAGAGATGCTGCTGCGGATGAGAACCTCACAATATTGAAGACAAGAGAGCCCCATTAATGCAACTTCTATTGAATATGAAACTTCATAAAAATAAACAGGATTACCTGCCTCTGGAATTTTGCATTTCAATTATTATTAGTTTTTCAATAGAGGAGGTATGTTGCTTCATAAGGCAGCTTGTTAAGAATACAGCATTCTAGTTAAGTAAAATAACATAAGAATTTTGAGTAGCACAGTCCTATGAACTAGCAGCATTCTAGTTAAGTAAAATAACATAAGAATTTTGAGTAGCACAGTCCTATGAAATAGCAGCATTCTAGTTAAGTAAAATAGCATAAGGATTTTGAGTAGCACATTCCTAGGAACTGGCCCCAATGCAAGGTTAAGAAGTAAAACTTTCTTGGCAGTGTTTGTGACAGAAGCAAAATAAAAAATAAGTTTTTTTCATGCAACTTACCTCAGAGCGTGTTAAACTGTAGGTTTCCTTAACAGGGAACTCCCTGCATATCAATCCATGCTGCACTCGATACAAGAGAATCTCCTCAGATCGTTTTGTGGGGGGGTGGAAGTCAGACTCATCCTCGTACCTGGAATCCATCACATCACCATTAGAAAATCCATCATCCTCATCTTCCACGTCATCATCCAGCAAGGACTCCTGAGACGCGCTATTGCCCATTCCCCTACTAGGTCTCATTGCCTTCTTCGGCTTCCTCACAAATGAGAAACCAAAACACCCACAGCAACCCATTTCCGTCACTTTCTCCATCAAATTACTCTTAGTAAACCTCACCGAACCAAAATGCTCACCCAAGAATTTACAATGCACAAGAAACTATCAAGCTAGTTGCTAAACCTGAAAAGTTAAAAATTTGAAACCATATAGCAAGAAAACCGTCAAAGATTTACATCTCAGGGCATGAAATTGATAACTTTGAATAAGAATATCAAAGCTTCCTTATTGAAGCAAAGATAACCTTTTTTCTTAGTCTGAAATAATTAAGTGGCTTCGGAGGACCGATCAGCTATGCTACTCCAGAGGATGCCATTCAGCGAAATGAAGGAAACAGTTGGCCAGACTGCTACCATTGCGATTCAAAGCCAACATAGCTAAGCCTCCAGTTCAGTTATTTACAGATGAAAGAATAAATCAGTGCAAGTCAAGGTCACAATTTCTTGCCCCCAAGATACCTTGCCCTACGAGTTACTCCAAAAAAAAGGCCTGCAAAAAATGAAAATTAATTCTCAAGGAAGCCGTATTCTTATTCAACTAATGAAAAAATTGCCACACGCAAGTAGATTAATCTGAATTGAGGCTGATCTCAGGAACGTATAAACGTCCAGAACATCCAGAAAATAATATAAATTACAAACGAAAGAAACCCATCGAACAAAGAAAAAAGTTAATTTGATATTTCCAATTTCACCTGCCTTGAAATGTGCGGGAACAACAAAAGCCCTATCTCAGAAATCATCAAACAACTAGATTCTCGCCTACAATCAAACCAACCAACAGACAGATATCACCAAACAACAGAAAAAAAAAAAGGAAATATTGGGATTCAAATTCCAACTCCAGAAGTTTCAAGCTTCTATCACAGTTGATGATTGTTGCACGAGATGACACGGAGAGAAGACAGACAGGGGCGGTGAGAGAGAGAAGAGCGGGGGGATATATAGTAGGACGGAATCGATGTGAGAGAGAACTTTTTTTATATAATTTGTTTCCCAAATGGTATTTCTATATAAAAATCGGTGAAATGGGGTGATTGGCTTTTGGATGTATGTGCATGGAAATTCAGATGAGGACTGGTAGAGGGTTTGATCATGGATGGGTCGCGTAAGGGTTGGGAAAGGGAGCACAAATGCGGAATAAATTAGGTTGTTGGAGAAGAAAGCAGTTTTCCTTTCACTTTCAAGCCCTTTTTCGCGTTGCCTGTCTGTTGAAGGATTTCTTTCCAACTATTGGGAAACAAAAACCTTGGGTGCAAGGAAATCATGTCCTCAAACATAGTTGTCTTGCACGGGGAGACAGTCGCAGCACGGTTTACAGATTTTGCTATTTAAGTTTTTTTTTTTTTTTTTTTGATGAGGGGATTTTTCTGTTTGGACTTTACATTGTTTTCCATTTGTTTTTTCTTTTCTTTTTTTCTTAGAATTGGATTAAATCCACGGCAAATTGATATTAGATGAGGACCATGTCCCATATGATTCAAAATCCATCTCTTAAAAATCGATTATTAACAAAGAAGGCTGAATTGATTAATATATTTATAAAGTGGGAGTCACCATCTCTTCTTCTCAATCTCATCACATATACATTGTATATCTCATTAACTAACGCTGGCTCGCTACAAGTATTTATATATGTTCAGTGTTAACCATTCTTTAGAATTAGATTGTTTATAAAGGGTCACTGTCACAAATATTACTAAGTCCAATCTATTCTTAAAAATTAGTTGCTAAAAATTCAAGTATAATTGATTTATGATTGATCTAAAAAAATTTCTTAATTAATGTGAAGAAGAGTCCCTCCGTATGGGTGTGTGGGGAGTTGGTTTAGAGGGTCTAATGCCCATAAGATGTGTGAGTGCTTAAGAGAACTAAGTAAAGAGCCACACTCATGAATAAACGATGGAAGCTAACTTAGGGTTGGGAGCATACTACATAATCACAGCTATAATTTGGGTAAGAGAAAGTACGACAATCTCATATTATGAAAATTAGAAAAAGTTTTTAGACCAAGTTGTAAAACAAGTAACTATCTTTCAACAACAAATTTCCTCGAGATTTGACAAACTTGGAGTAAAGAATTGTGGTCACAATTAGATCACTATTTTTATTTTTTAATGATATTCAGAAAAAGAATGAAAAAAAATAAGTTTGGAGAAATGGTAAAAAAAATTCAAGATATATGATTAAATGAGAAGGAAATATATCTATGCTATATTCTTAAGTGATTGGGGTCACTTAGTTTCAGAATATTACTCTTAATCTTAATTAACAAATTTACATCATTATCCCTAATTAAAAAGACCAGGTACACTCATCTATTACTATATATCAAGATTATAGCCTCATTTTGGGTGCCAAAAGTTAATTACTTATTTGCCCTCTAAATGCTTAAACCCCTCTTAAAAACTGTTATTTGGTCACTAAATTTAATTACAAAAATAGACTCATTCCCTTACAATGAAAACAATAGTAGAAGGGTTAATTAGTGAAATTACTTCCCCCCACTTTTAAAATGAAACTGATGTTTGAATGTTGGTGATCGTGAAAAACCATACTAAGCCACGAAGGAATAAGCCTGCGCCACATCCTCTTTAATGAAGATCTTAAAATAACGTTATTCTTTTCAATCTTTGCATGTGTCTTTGTTATTTCACATTTGTTGTAGTATAGAATTACTGCCAAATAAAAATTTAGAGTAAAGTAATTAACTTAATTTTAAAATCTCCCCAGGCCAACAATAGGTTTTTTAATTAAATATTCCAAATTTTAAAAATGTTATCAAAATGGCCAAGCGGGTACCGGTTTGATAAAATGAGCATTTCCGCTCCCAAACGGTGGAATTTTTCAAAAAAAATTAAGTATCTTTCGCCCTTGCTGAGGGCAGATAATGGCTCACATATTTGGCCCCATCTCCCAAACGAGACTTTCGGTTGTCTCTCCCAAACACAGCCTTCGATTATCTCTCCCAATCACAGCTGTTCTTCGACCATTTTTCCAATCCTTAACTATTTTCTCCAACACAACCTTCACCATTTTCACAATAAAAATTTAAAATAAAAATTCAAAATCAAATACAGTCGGTTACGACATTTTTTATCTAGATAATCATCCCAAAAATTGTAAGGTATAAAATTTAAAATTCAAACTGAAATTTAGTTAAATGAGTATATTTTTATTATTTATTTTGTGTATTGTTGAAATAGTGTAGTAGAATATTAAGAAAATAAATTTTTAGCATAAATTTGAAGCAAATTTGCCCTCTACCGCAATGGCCGTGGTGACGCGTGGAACACCGGCGGCGACGGTTGGGTAGATCTGTAAAAGAAAAAGATGATAAAGGAAGAAAAAGAGGGAGAGAGAAAGAGAGATTGGTGGTGGTGCTCTAGTGGCGGCGACGCTCTAGTGGTGGTGGGTGGGTGATTGGTGGTGTGGGAAGAAAAGAGAGAGGACGCAGAAAAGAAAGAAGAAGGGAAAAAAAAGAGGGAGAGAAGGAGAGACGACGGCGGTGGCCGGTGATGGTGGTGGTGGTGAAGGAAGAAAAGAGAGGGAAAAGAAAAGAAGGAAAAAAGAGTAGGAGAAGAAAGGGGGAGGTGTCGATGAGGGAGAAGAAGAAGATGGAGGGGAGGGGGGCGTCGGTGGGGGAAGAGAAGGGAGGGAGAAGAGAGGAAAAAGGGTAAAACAAGAAGAAAGAAAGGTAAAAAAAGGGAAAGAGGTTTGGTGTGGGGATTCGATTGTAATAAAAGAAAAATATGTCGGTAGAAATTGTAAAATTTAAATAAATAAGAGAAAAAAGAAAAATAGGGAAAAAAATAAAATTGTTAAATTGATATTTAGTTTTATGTAGTTATTTAAAATTACAATTTAAGTAATTAAATTGCAATAATACATTGAAATTACGATGATTAGTATTTATTTATATAAATTAGTGGTAAAATTTTTTGTATTAATTTATATAACCATTTAGACAATTTTATTTATATAAATTAGTAATGAAATTTATGTATATTAATTTATACAAGCTTTTTGTCAATTAATACAAATAAGAGAAAAAAGAAAAATAGGGAAAAATAAAAATATTAAACTGGTATTTAATTTTATGTAGTTGTTTAAAATTACAATTTAGGTAATTAAATTGTAATAGTACGTTTAAATTATGATGATTAATGTTTATTTATATAAATTAGTTGTAAAATTTATGTGTATTAATTTATTCAAGCTTTTAAGCAATTTTTTTATATAAATTAGTTATGAAATTTATTTGACCAATTTATTTGATATTAATGCAATTGGTGTATTAATTTAGAAATTTTTTTAATTTATGCAATATAATATTATACAAATTTATTCGATGTTAATGCATTAATTATAGTTTATATGTCATTAGTTATGTTCAATTCAAAAAATTATTATTTAAATAATATAATTATCTTTCATAATTTATGTTAGTTTTTAAAATTTGTGTTTATTTAATGTTACTGTAATAGTTGTAATTTATATATCATTATTTATATTTGAAGTTAGTTGTTTTTAAATAGTTTGATCATTAAATATTTGAATATTAGTTAATCAAATTAATTTTAGCAGTGCAACACTAATGTGACTATTATTTTGTTATTAAGATATAGTAATGGGAGATAACATGCAAATTATTTTGTATTGGGGAGGCAACATAGTGCGAAGTTCGAATTATATAGAATATGATCATGACCTATGTAAAATTGATATAATTTTTCGTTATACAAATTTTGACTAATTTCTGGCAACGTTGTATCATTTTATGGGGTTTGATAGTAGACAAGTAACATTGAAGGTTTTTGTGAAGCATGTTCTGAAAGATATGTTTGGGGCCCGGTAGTTTGTTTTACTGCCCATAGATAGTGATCAAAATTTAAGATTTTTGTTGGATCTGAGCAAATATATCAACTACTTAAAGTTGTATATTGATATAGAAAAAAGGGACCCTGTTAATGAGCCAATGGTGTCATAAGGATTTGAGAATGCAGTGGGCTATTATGCTATCAAGCAATTCACTACTCTACCTATGGTGACTAAGTCTTTATCTCAATTCCATATTCAGGACTCTTTAGTAGCACATCAATATTCCACAACTTCATATACTAATACACACTTAGAGGAAAAGGTACCAGTAGATGAGGAATCTGATCTGACTTTTAAAGATAATACAGGATGACCATATAGAGATAGTTGTGAACAAAGAGATGATAATGAGACTGCATCCAATGGTGGCAACGATGTTGACGACTATGATGAGGAAATCAAGGGTGATGGAATAGATGATGAGGAAGAAGCTGACATTGGTGCCTTTGTGGCGACACTAAGGGACCAACAAGATGAAGGGCATTCTACACGTAAGACTGCGCCTACGACTAAAGAAGGAATGTTATACCCAACCATCTCATTTTTTTCTAATATTAATTCGGACATCGAGCAAGATTCAATTGATATTCCAACCAAAAAATGGGGGCAGTTATATGATTATAATAAAGGGGTGCTCAAAGTAAGTATGGTTTTCAAAGAAAAAAAATGATTATAGGCTGCAGTTAAGGATTTCTCGATGCGTGTTGCCAAACGTGAGTATGTTGTGCAAAAAAACATGACAACAACTTGATATGTCACATACAAGTATAATACACCAACACAAATGTGTGGTTAGTATATCAGCGCTAATCTTCACAAACATTATGAGTTATGAAAGATTACAAAGTGTGAAGGTAAACATATATACTTTCCAATTGATCTGTCGATAGATCATGTTAATTTAGATAAAAATACAGTCGCTATCATGTTGTTAAGAATAGTTCAAGAGAATCCTACGTACAAAATACAGTATATTAGGCAAATGGTGAATGATCGGTATGGATACGAGATCAAGTATGCAAAAGCCTAGTATGCCTTGAGGAGAGCCATTAAGAATGTATATGGGTCTTGGAAGAGTTTAGAGGGGAAGTTGCCATATTATTTAAGAGCTCTACAAAAGTCAACCCAAGCACAATCATGGAGCGGAGAAATATTCCCATGGAGTACTCAAATCAGTATATGTTGTACTATGTATTTTGAGCATTCTAGCCATGCATTGATAGATACCAACATTATCGCAAGGAAATATGTGTTGATGAAACTCACCTATATACAAAGTACTAGCACAAGTTATTAACTGTTGTTACGTTGGATACTAATCACCAAGTTATACCTCTATGTTTTAAATTAGTGGATGAAAAGACTTTTTTATCATGGCTATGATTCTTGGACATGATTAGCAAGCATATTATAAGAGAAGTTGAGGATAATTGTTTGATTTTAGATCAACACATAGGCATCATATCTGTAGTGTAATTTAATGGCAATTTTATAGCCTTTCGGGGTGTTCACCGTTTTTATCTTAGGCATTTGTATTCAAATTTCAAAAACAGTTTAAGAAAGTGCAACTGAAAAACATGTGTTAGAGAGCAGACGCGCATAACCAAACTTATAAATTTGATAGGATTATAAAGCAAATCAAGGCAATTAAATCATGAGCAATTGAGTGGTTTTCTGCTATTGACAAAAGTAAGTGGGCACTAGCACATGATGATGAATGGCACACCGGTATTTAACAACAAATATGAGCGAAAACCTATATGGAGTGCTTAAATGAGTCAAAAGTCTCTCAATTTGTGCAATAATTCAACTTACATTTGATAAAGCTGTCAGCGTACTTTTAGAGAGGCAGGCAATGAGCTTTAGTATGCAAGGAAATGGGCGAGAGTGGCCCAACTAGCCCCATGCGAAATATGCTATGGTTAAAGAGGAATCTGTCCACCATAGGAGATGCTTGACAATAGAATGTTTTTGGTGAACATAATCACTGAGAATGATAGACATGTTGTGAAGATTAGAAGTGGAGAATGTTCATGTGGGCGATAGAGGACCTATGAGATACCTTATTCACATGTGATTGTAATTTACCGAAAAAAAAGGTTTGAATCTTAAAAGATATATGAAAGAATTTTAATCCCTTAAAATTTATCTGAAAACATATGAAGGAAGATTTAAGCCAATATATGGCAAGCCTATGAGGAATACTCCATCTTTTCAAGTAGTGCACAATTTAGCCTATCGCAAAAGGAGAAGAAATGGGCGAGATCGCACAACACGCATCGAGAATGTGATGGATTGGGCATACACTCGTGCAAGGCAAAAATACATTCGACAGTAGGTAGGATCCTCCTCTTGACAGTAGGCGGCATCCTCATCCCGACAGTGATGACTTCATTAGTTATTAAGTTGACATTGTATGTCTTATGTATTATCTTTGTTCTACAAATGCATACCTAGTATATGTTAGAATATCTTATGTATTATCTAGCAGATACTTTTATTTACTGATATTTTACTTATGCTAACATTTTTTTATAAAGTTAGCGCACAATCAAGAATAATTTAATTGAAACTTCACATAAATGATTCATTACTGATAGTCCATTATTGCTCTCAAGGAATGAGAGAATGAAAATTGTAAATGCTTAAACTGATATTCTTGATTATAGGATTAAGTTATAATGTAACTTTATACTGTAATATATTTCATATGTTAGTTTTCATACTTTGAATAGCTTGATTTTACATAAGAGAATAATTAATACCTTTTCAATTTATAAGATGGAGGCTGTTATAGAGGTTGGAACAGTAAATTGTACATTGTTGTTGAGGCAGGATCATCATAGGTCTAAGAAAGTGTGAGCCGATTAGTTAGATATTATGATACGGGTTCACTATGCTGATAAAGCATGCTCTGTGCTAGATGACTTAGCAGCTCCCATGGTACGAATTTTTCATGATATTGGATTCTATGGAGTATTTGGGTGTCATCACCTATCACTGGATTGGCATTTGATCACAGCTTTAGTTGAGAGCTGGTGACGTGTGATGCATATATTTCATTTTTTGTTTGTTGAGGCTACTGTTACATTAGAAGACATAACTGTTATATGGCAGCTACCAGTTATTGGTGATCCAATTACTAGAACTGACCTTATAGGGAATAAGATAGCATGGCAAGCATATTGTGAGACATTCTTAGGCATCTGACCCGATCTATTGGAATTTTCCAAGAGTGTCATAATTCGACTAATTACACTTGCTTAACACATACAGGATCACCGCCTAAGAGACAATATCACTGAGATTCAGATTGCATAGTATACCCAATGTTGTGCATTGTTATTGTTGGGGACTAGAATGATGCCCGATTCATCGAGCAACAAGGTTAAATTGCTATATTTGCAGTTGTTGGAGGACTTGGATAGGGTTGGTTGCCTCAGTTGGGGTTCAATTGTGCTTGCATATCTGTACCGTGACTTGTGTACATAATTAACAAATAGTAAATGTATGGGTGGTGTTCATATGCCAGGTATATTTTATTGATTTTAATGGTATCATTGTTTAAGACACATGTCTACTTATTATTTGTGTATGTTCTGCATGCAAATATAGGCATGAAGTTGAATTCTTGGTGTAGCTCCTATGTTGGGTTAGCATGAGAGTTTTTACACGGACCTGCTTCAAGTGCTCAGTGAGGAGTTGCCAGCTACGCCCTATGGTGCACTGTATTAACAAATATACCTTAATAATTTTTCAATTTATTTAAATAAAGTATGTTATTCCTTCCCAATTTAACTTGCAATGTTTTTTTGTAGATCGGTTAGTAGAAATAAACACCACACTGTGACTAGGACCCACGCCTTACGCATTATACGTGATATTTTTGACATTGAGGCACATAGTCAGATAAGTTATGCTAATTTATCTAGCCATGTAGGGCAGCGTATGTGGACCTATTCAGGTCCACGTATGCTATACAATATTGTCAAGATGTATAGTGCTAAGAGGTTGCTACGATAGTTTGGAATCATACAATATATACTTGACAACCCCCCACGCCATGAAGACCCTTTACACAAAATTAGTCGTTGTGGCAATAAGCAAGTAGATTAGTCTAGACATCATGCTGAATACATTACACAGTAGATGAGGCAGGCAAACTTAATTAGGGGAGAGGTTCATCATGATCATATTCCTCTCATAGTTTATGGGTACACTAAGTGGTATGGGCGAGTTACATATCGGTATATCAACCCTGCAAGGGAGTTCGTGAACAGTGGCTACCACTAGGCCGGAGTGGCATCTTTGCATGTCTGGTATGCATTAAAATTTTCTTTTGAATATTATTTTCATAAATTCTTTTATGTTATATTTATGTACAGATTAATGTATTAATGTATAGTTAATCAAATTTCATTTCAGGTAGATCAGATCGACCACCTAACTCTTTACTGGGATGACAATAATGTCCTTCAAAATATGCGAGCCTTATGCATATTACGTATGACGAGAGACTTCACACTATATGAAGTTATCCTTGATCTCCCACTACCTACATCACATATAGAAAATACAAGTATATGATACTCCTCGATGTTATATCTTGTGGATATGTCGGGACCTTTCACTTTTTATCAAATAGAGGCACTCGGTCCATCCATTTGATACCATTTAACAGAGCCCACTAATGTCTACATACCAGGTCCACCAAACACTATGTATAGCTAGATGCTAATTATACTTGGTTGGGCCGATTATGTTCCTTTAGTTAGCACTGATGTACCTACAAATCTCTAGTTGGGATTTAGGTTTATACTATTTCAATCTAGATATACAGTTCCGCTAGGATCTCGTGATTTTGATGCATCGCCCATACCATTCATTGGTTTCTCGCCTTCTCAATCATAGGATGAGCAACATGATTCCGAGGAATACTACATCTGAAGCAAATCGAGGACATCGTTGACGATGCATAGTTAGACCGCCTCTATGTGATACTAGAGGCTATCGCGATTGTTAGGTTTAGAATTTAGTTTTTTAAGATACTATCTTTGTCTATATGTTGAATAGTACATATAAAATCATTACTATATATGTATTACACTTTTTGTAGAAAACTTTAATTTAATTTTTTGAAGTAATGTTTTTAAAACCAAGCTAGTGATAGAATTGAAAAATTTATCAGTTCATTAAATGACTAGTTCAACCTATTTTACCATTTAAACTAATTTACAAAATAAATATAATTTAATTTAACAATATACTGAATGATCAATTTTAGATAAAATGTTAAAAATTAAATAATTCAACTAAAATATTCTCTACGCAAATTAAAAAATATATTAAATACAAAATGATTAAAAATATAAAATTGAAAAATTAGTTTTGAAAAATAAAACACATCTATTAATATGAACAGTTAGTCTAAATTGTAGTGAGCAAATTAATATGAAAAAACACATAAATATAAAAATAAAATACATTATTTTTGTGGGTGCAATTATAATTTCATACATAATATAATTTTGTATTATTTATAAAATAATTTTTTATTTTGTATCATTAGTACAAAATATTTTTGTACAAGAACATCTATAATATTTTTTTTCAATTTTTATAAATAAAATATATAAAAAAACAACAAATTTTAACAATAATTTCGCTCTCAAAAGTATATAATATATTAGTATAATTTTTTCAATTTTTATAAATAAAATTTGTTTTTTCATTCCAATTTCACCCTCAAAAGTGTATATATATGTGCACATATATATATATATTTATATATATATGTATATTGTATTCCACCCTCGTAGAGAGCGGAAAAATAAAATATTTCTTTTTTAAAAAATTTGAATTCTGCACTTGGAGACGGCGGAATTTAGTCAATTCCGTCGTGCCCAACAGCGCAAAGTCTTATTTTATTGAATACCTCCACACTCGCCCATTTTGATAAAATTTTTAAAATTTAGAATATTTAATTAAAAAGCTCTGCCAACTGTTATGGTTCGACGTCTGGTATATGATTATAATAATACAATTACTTCCTTTCTATACTATATATTAATCTCTACATCTTTTATTTTGAAAGTAAAATATTTTGAATTACACATTAAAAAATTACATGGCTACAATTAACTTTTTCTTTCTCTTTTGTTTTAATCTATTATTTTTATTTGTTTTCTCATAAATTGTATCTCTTTTAATATTTTATCTTTTCTCCTTATGTTAAATATTTTTTATATTTTTAATTTGTTAATCTTTTATTATTTAAAATATGATAATTTTATAATTTATAAATGATTTAAACGTACATAAGGTACATCTTTTACTGGAATATAAGGTAATTGACGTGATGCATTTTTTCCCGGTGTTTCAAACAGGCTTGAAGAAGGTAAAAGGAATAATTTTTAAATTTTGAAACTTATATGTTTTAGGTTTTTGGTATAAATAATAATTAAATTTTAGAGAAATTAGAATATGTCTAACAAGTTTAGTTAAAACAACATATATGAAACACTTTTCTGTGAAATTGATGTGCTGTCCAGCATGTGTATTTGATTTTGTTTATACAAAGGTAAAAATACTCATATAATTAGAGTGATAAAATTTTATGCACAACTCATATTATGCTTTATTGGAAGGGGATACATAAATTGAATTTAGAATATAAATTGCATAGAGAGAAAACACCTTAATATATTTTAAAATAAGAGAAATACATGCCTCGAAACATGTGAATGAAATGAAAACAAATGTAGTCATTGTGGCTGTGAATTGTAAGATTTTCTTTTTCTTTTTTGTGCATTGTGTCCCGATAAAGAAACTGTGTAGATTAACAGTATGTTTGGTTTAAAAAAATGGGCGTGGAAAGTAAAATGATAGAAAAAGAAAAGAAAATGCAAAAATTCAATCATCTATATATTGTTTGGTTGAAAACGATTTCAACGGGGAAAGGAAAATTTAGAACAAAAAAAGAAATAAAATCAATAAAAATTTTGAATTGAATTTTTTTTATAATTTGAGAAAAAAATAATGAAGAAATTGATAAAGGAAATATAGTTGATAGAGATTTGAAGGGGAAGCAAGAGTTACTATAATTTTCCTCCCATTTTCTTCACCTTTTTGTAAAGAAAATAAATTTTCCCTTCTTAAACACAATTTCCTCATATTTTTCTTTTCCATAGAATTTTCATTATTAACAAACAAGCAAAAACATTTTCCTTAACATTTTCTTTTCTTTTCTTCTATGAATTCCAAGAACCAAACATAGCATAAGTTGTATTAATAGTGATATTTGTATCATTTAATATGATTTGCTAATGGAATGTTTGTTTGCTTTTTTCGATGGGTTCAAAGCAATGAAAATTTTGTTAGGTATAAAATTTAAGCTCACATTCTTTTGTTTCTTTTACTTTTTCTTTCTCAATCATTCCCTTAATTTTCTGCGCAGTTGCTGGATCAATCTTTTTTTCAATTTCTATTTTATTTTTTTCCTTGTAGAGGTTTTTTTTGCTCCCCCATTGTTCTTCCACATGTTCTATTAATGCCAACAATAGTGGTATAAACTTAATGCGACGACCTCCAAATGAAAAAGAATACTTAATTATAAACTCATCATAACTAACTTATCAATTATATTACTGTGATCCCCGAAGCAATTTTGATTGAATTGCATAGAAACCACATTGTATTGTATCTATCAATATGATATAAAACAAATACTCTATAAATCATTTCAAACACCTCATTATCAATCAACCACCATAACATGTATGGTTGAGGATGGTCTAATTTATCAATAAGGATATCATTTGCCGAATTTGTATAACTCTACTGCCAATTACCAAACTATAATTTCGACCTCCTACTTACATATTGGCTAAAAAATATAGTCTAACTGTTCACTAGTGTTTACCATGTTCAACGCCCTACAAGTCACTTGTTTATCACGCAACACTTAAATAACCCAAGCAATCATGTAATTCAGATTGTGAAGATGTATATGAACAAGTTTAGGAATATTAACAACTCAAAAAAAGTACAAAAACATGAGAAAGGTTCGAAAATAGTGAAATTTTACATCTAGAAAGTTTTGGCATGTCTAAGATGCTACCGAGATAGCCTTTGGGTATGCAGAAAAAATCACAAAAAAGAAAGGAAATCATACAAAATTCAATTCAATAAGATTTCAATAATTTTTCCAATTCAACAAATAAAAAAAATTACTTAAGAATGTCAAGAAAACCCATGGAATTCAACTAGTTTAACAACAATTTTTTCAATAAAATTTCAAGAATAATAACCCACAATCTTTTGAATAGAAAGATGCCATGAATTGAAAAAGAAATAGATATGAAAAGAATTGAGTACCTAAATTGGATATCGGTTGGACATCAAATTGGAATTTAATATAGTTGGCTCTAATGTCACTCGATGCAATAATTGAAAATGAATTTGAATTGACAGCATATGTATGAAAACCCCAATTGATATCCAATAGTCGATTGATACGTCGCAAATTACTTAGGCATCTTATGTAGATAATTCAATTTGATTGTTTAAAAGAATTTTGATTCACTCAACAAATTTTAGGAAACAACTAAAAGAATTTTGTTAAGAAAAAATCAAATAACATTAATTTTTTAAAAAGAACACAATTGAGTATTTATAATAGTTTAAACCTAGGACTTATATGGGGCAAAAACACATGAAAAAAGCCCAAAAATCAAAATAATGCATACAAAGAAAATTTGTTTGAAAATTGACCTATGTGCAATTACTTCAAGTCCTTACATTCATAAATAACAAGGAGAAATTGCATTGCATATAACTTGATTTTGGTAAAAGCAATATTATGATTCCTAGAACAATCTCTTGGAACTACTTTTGGAACTTGGAAAATGGAATAAGCAACTACTCTTTACAAAGATAATTCTAGAAAATTGGAAAATATATAGATGGTGATATCGAGAATTTGAGATTAAATTTTCATCACAAATAAAATTTAGGCTAAAATTAGAAGAATCATCTATGTTCTCTACCTTGTTCCATAAATGGAATTTGAAAATTTTAATATTGTTTGAGTAAATAAGACTTCTGAACAAGCCAACTTTCCGAATCAAGGCCTAAATGAGAAAGGCCAAATTCTTCGACGTTTTTAGATATAAGTTATAGTGTTATAACCTTATTAGATTCACTAAGCTTACGTGATTCAAGATAAGTTCAAGGGTTTAGAGTTATGAAGAGAAATGGGATTCATTGTTTCTTCTAATTTAATAAGCAAAAAAGATATATATATATATATATATATATAATGGGTTGACCTAACTTTTATAAAAAAACTTTCTTTTTTGAGTGGCTTGAGAACATTTATTTTTCTTAGAGAAGATACAATTTTGCAAATTGTAATAATACTTCATTCATTAAAGTTTTAGACTAGGTTTGGAATACAAGTTTCACTCCTCCAACTTCTCTTCAAACTTTACCCAACCAACTTTCTACTTAACAAATTTTCATTTAAATTCAAATTAAATTTTTTCCTCTCTTATATATATAACTAATAAATAAATTTTCAATAATTATACTTTTTAATAATCAAATCAATATCTATATGTACACACATGCACTCAAATTTATATATATATTTATACCCTTTAAATTAATTATTATTCCTATATACTAGCATATCTTCCAAATATTATTATATATTTTATACATATATTCAAATAAATTAAAACTTTTTAAATATCAAAATATTATAACCAAATACATTACTCATTAAAATTCACACCAAACATCATGTTTCAAAAAAACTACTTTTCAAAAATATAAAAAAGGAAGAAATAGTTTCCTCTATGCATGTTTTTGCCATTACTTTACAAATAAAAGAAACTATGGCTATTTTGATAATTGCAAGGGTGGTGGGATTTTTATTTTACTGAATCAACTAAACAGTAGGGTATGAAATCTAGGATTCAAGATCCATGCCAATCTTAATCAATCAGATACAATTAATACACTTATATAGACTATAATATCTCATTTCATTGGAGTTAATGAGCTTCAAATGGAAGGGACACAAGAACAATTAATGAATTTAAAATATCAAACATTATCTCATTTTAGATGGTATAAAAATGTTTTCTTATTTAAGATATTGAAAAGAAATGACTGCAATGCTTATTACTAGAAAGAGAAACTTTTTTGTAGTTTGCCTTCTTTATTTGCATAAATGATTACGGATGGTGTTGAAGTCAAAAGTTCAGATGGATCTATATTATATTTATAATTATTTGATGGAGATTATCTTTTGAAGTAATTGCATAATGAAGGAACAAATACACTATATCAAGCCAAAGAAAAGGCTCAACCTTAAAAAAAAAAAGAAAATTGCATTTTTCAACACATTCTTAGCATATTAGTATCCCAAGCTAAGAGGTAGGTAGCCTGCATATACATTAGTGCAAGATTGCTCTCAAGGTTAATGTTTGTAAAGGTTTACATTCTCACTCAAATTCATGTACACCTTCTGCCTATGTTGCGGTCCCTACATGCATGTGCCAAGTCTCTTTCTGAATCTCTTGCATGGGGTTCACCTTAAAGCATTAATACATTGGATAGGCATGTGAGGAGTATCAACATTTTAAGGTGAGTGGGTAGCGCATACATATATTAGTAAAAGATTGTTTTTGATGTTGATGTTCATGGGGTTCACTTTGCGAATTTCTTTGTTTTCGAAGATCAAGCTTCTTTGTAGTTTAATATCACTGTAGAAGATGAATTTCCACAAGCTTAAAATCATCATAGGTTACAAGGAAAGAGCCAAACTTTAGATTCCATATTGGTTGTCAAAAGGATGCTTGCGGCCACTCATTTCATCCTTAATTTTTTTATCCTCCCATACTTTTTTAATGAATTGCATCAAAAGAGATAGCAAGTAGGGCTTTGAAGATGATTTTTAAGCCATTTTTTAGAGTTTCACTCCTATTGAGCAACGATTGGTCTTGTAAGAAAATTATAATCAAATTTAACATTTTGAAACTTTGAATTTTATGAGTGAAATTGATCTTGTAAGTAAAGTTTGATATGAACCTAACAACAAAGAACATACCAACGATTGGTGTACAATCAATGCCTGTGTAGAAGAAGAAAAAAAAAGAACATACATGTTTTCGTAATATAATATAATATATAATAATTGGGATGATAAGCAAACAAAATTTATCATATATTAGCCAAAGTAACAAAACTAAGCAGAGAAGGTATTTGCCAATTTCAAGGCCATTTTATATTTAAGTTCTATAGGTCTATCAATATAATCAGTTTGTTAAACATATTGGATGGATGTAGCTTATGCATGTGAAAAACATGATGAATAAGCAATCATATAAAAAATAAAACTAAAATGGTAGATTGTAACCATGAATATAAATACAAATAATAGTTAGAAAGAAGAGAACCAGGGACGATTGTGAGAGGAGTTCATTTTCTCATCCCGCTAGTTCTCAAAGAATTTGTAGTGATTGTAATCTTGAATTATATCATCAAGCATCACCCCTTAGATGAATGAGCTATGTAATCCTCCACTAGTTTATTATCATCCATAGTCACTTCAAAATAGTATCTCAACCTAAAGAAGATGACTAAAAAAAAAAAGGTGATCAATAAACTCCATTAACTTCATCACAATTACTTTGATAATAGCCTTGCTCAATTTTCAAGCATGTGCCAACTAAATAATTTTCTTTAATCTAAAATATTCATTACATGCATTATATATTTTTAAAAATATTAGTTTTTATTAAAATTTAACAAATTTTTATAGTTTATAATCACCAAAAATGAGCTTCACTTTAACATATTCAATATAACGTACCAAAAAAAAGTGAAAATCTATAATTAATCTTTAAAAAGATATACTATAATGTTAATGTAAAAGGGAAAAAAATATACTCTATCAAATCAAGCATTGGAGATGAAGGCAATTGCGGCCAACAAAAATCAATTTTGAAAAACATTAAGCTAGTCAACAATAGATAGCACCTTATGGTTGAAGAAGGTGTGGTTGAAGAGAATGAGTGCCGATTTGGTGGGACAGAGGAAGAATCAGACATTGAATACTATGGGAAAAGAAAATAAGTGGGAGAGGATTGGGACGACGCTATGGAGTTACAGAAACTATAAATGGTCTAATTGAAGCCAGTATTAGAATGTGGAGAAGTTATGGTACATAAATTTACTTAATTGTCTCTCACAATAATCCATATTTATTACTTTAATTCTGTAATTCCATGTTATTTTGTCTAAAATGAAGGATATTTGTGTAATTATATTATGTCACTACTAAAAAAAAAAACAGTTTTTGTGAAGGACGGAGACTTTATACACACATATATCGTGTGTGTGCAGATTTATTTATAAATTATAAAAGTATTCAATTTTAATTAATACAAAATAAATTATTTAAAATTTAAAAGTGTAAAGAATATGTAAAATGATTAAATTTGAGAGAATATTTAATTTAAATTGTAATTTGGATAAAAAGAAATAAGAAAATGATAGAAAGAATAAAAGTATTTAAGGCAGGAGTATTTGTCTTAGTCCATTTTGTATAATTAATAATTTTTATTAATTTAATAATATTGGGTAGGTTATAATAGTAGTAATGGACATTCAAAGCGGCGAAACGAGTTCTCTCAGACCAATAAGACAAGTTTTAACCCAACAGATCCAAGTTGAACAAATGGGCCTAAAGTGATCCATTTTCGGAGCCACAGTACTTGGAATGGATTCCTGGCTTCCAAGCTAGTCACGGCGGCGGACCTGCGTCAAAAGGCAATTTTGGCTTCCAGTTTGTCTACCATTTTCACTCCGGGAACCAGAGTCTTACACGATTCTTCATCCTTCGCTTGCCCGGGCGATTAATTAATAATTTCACGGTCTGTACCTTATTCATGTGGCTGGAGACAATGGCGGTCGGCGTTCTTGCTTTACAGGGATCTTTCAACGAACACATTGCAGGTATTGATAGTCACAGATCCATCTTGTAACTATGTCCGTGTATCCTTGCACAACCGCGTGTTCGCTTACGTTTTGCATGCGTGTAATGGGTGTGTGTTTGTTCGTTTGCTAATTGGTGTTGCAGCGTTGAAAAGGGTTGGGGCGAAGGCGGTGGAGATAAGGAAGCCGGAGCAGCTGCAAAGCGTGACGGCCCTTATTATCCCTGGCGGGGAGAGCACCACCATGGCCAAGCTTGCTGAATGTCATAACCTTGTGCGTCATTTCCCCCGCTGCTTTCTAATTAATTATACGTGTGTCTGTGGGTGTGCGTGTGTAAGGTGTTCAAGTCAACAAGGTGATTATTATCGAAGATTGGCGAATCGATTTTTATTCCTAGTAGTTTCAATTTTTTATTCTTTCTGGAAGCTCTGAAAAGACCAATAAGGGAAATGAAAAAACGCCCAATTGATAAATGCAAATAAATTACTTTACATTGCAAGACCTAAACTAAGGGACTGGTAGGCAGAGTTTCATGAAGTCAAAGGGCATAGCGAAAGAGGAGGTATTCAGAGGTTGGTTCTCGATGAAGAGTTTGCCAAATGCCTGCAGAACATGAAGTGCTTTTCATCGATTCTTTCAACTGAAAATTTCTGGAGGAGTGCTTACATGTGGATGAGGCCCGGCCGTTCTAATCACTTCTAAGGGACCCAAATGAAGGGCAATTTTATTTGCAGGTTTGGATGAAATTTCCTTTAGAAAATCTCATCTAAGTCACAGAACTCGTCATTGTAAATGGCAGTAAAAGGGCTCTTAATGAAGTTTGGAAGGACTAAATTTGGAGTGGGCGCTACCGCACCTGTCCAACTTTCACTGCTTTAAGACAAGCTACTCTGGAAAAAGAAGTCTATTCTATCCTTCAAGGGTCAAGCCAAAAATAAACACCTCTTTGGTAGAATCCTTCTTGCTTCTTTTTGATGACCATCCTACCCCGCGAAAGTGCCCTGCTTGATATTTGAAGTGATCTTTTCCACAATTTGCAAGAAGCTTACCTCTAATATTTTTGACTCAAAAAAGATTTATGAACTTTGTTGTGCTATCACAGCACATTCATAGCCACTTGTCAGGAATTTCACAATTTCTAATTCCTAGGCTGTTGCCATTCTCCTTGGGTTGGCATCTTTTTCACGTGTAGGAGCCTTTTTTTCCCCCTCTTTTGTATAACCATCCAGAAAGTAGCTTCTTATTTTATCAAGAGTATTTGCTCTTGACAGAAGAGAAGAATGAACATCATAAGAAGGTATAGACACATTAACTAACTGAATTAATTAAACTTAACCTTCAAATGAAAAACACTCAGTTCTCCATGAAGAAACTTGGGCTTGAAATCTTCAACACGTAAGCTTATAGTATTTTCTTTTAATTTTTGCCCACACATGCTTTGAAATAGAATTGAACCCAACACCTCAAGGATGAATTGTTGGCATTCAAACCATTGAGGCATTCCTCAAGGGACATGTAAGCTTATAGTTTTTGGGTAGCCCTCTTATGAAACTTAAGCAATTTCTTAACCAGATCATCAGTGGCCTTTATATGCATATTCTTGAGGCATAACAGATTTTCCATTTATTTAGATAATGTGCAAAAAATGGTTCAGAGGACCAGATGCTACGTTACATTTTCAATTTATGCCTCCCTAAGTATGTAACTTTGCACATCAAGTGATTGGATTTGCAATTTGTTTTGGAATACAATATACGAAGATTCATCAATATCATAACTTTTGCATTTTTTATAAAGTCTATATAAGTAGATTGTATATTTTTCATGTTTAATTTGGTAAACTGTAGTTTCCAGCGTTGCGGGAGTTTGTTAAAATGGGAAAACCAGTTTGGGGAACCTGTGCTGGCCTTATTTTTCTGGCTGACAAAGCAACTGGTAGGTACTTACTGTTGTGATGTATCTGGCTGAGAAATTTTCACTCTTCTTTCATTTGGACAAATACTTATGAAACTCTTATGAGTCGTGTGTATTATGTTATCTAAGAGAATAGGAATGAAATGTCTTGCAGTATTTTGGTTTTTTAAGTTTAAGACAAATTTTCTATTTCAGGTCAGAAAACTGGTGGCCAAGAATTTATTGGTGGCCTTAATTGTACTGTTCACCGAAACTTTTTTGGCAGTCAGGTATTTGTATAAGTACCATTTTCTGAATTTCACACAAGTAGAGGTTGTTTGGTAAGTTTATTCAGGACATCTTTTAGGCTTCTATTACCTATATTAAATTTATTGAATTTTATGAGATGTAAGATGAAAATCTTATAAGATATAATATCTTATTTAAATAATTAGTAAAAATATATATAAATTTATAATTAATATAGTAAAATACCATTTTTTGATGATTTTGATAATATAACATGTTATAAAAATTAAGATTATATAAAACAATTTGTGTAAAATGAGAAATTAAAAAGTTTGAAGAGAAAACAGATTTTAAGAGATAAAATCAATTAAATATGAAAGGAAAAAGAAGAAAAATAAATATAAAGAAGGGAGGAGCTTTTTGTGTGATTTAATCAAGAAGCAATAGCACAAATTTACATATTTAATATGGGACAATAGTTTACATTTTCATTTTGCAACCACAATAGCTTCAAAATTTTAATAATATAGTATAGATAAGTTTTTGAACTATTTGGATAAAATAAGTTAATAGAGATTATGAGATGGTTTTAGTGACAAGTTTATAATTTAATTGGTTAAAATTATATTAGTTTGTTAGGATCTTAAAATAATGTAGGAACTCTTTTTTTATTTTTTAATAGGAGCTTATAAACTCTCCTATCCAATCCTCCAGGACGTATTATAACTTTTTCTAAGCACTTGTAATATATTTTAAGGAGCTATAAGTTTTGCTAAACATACACTAAAGGACAAAAAATGAACGGAGGCCCTCAAACTCTGTTACAAGAACACTGTTGCAAGTCTCAGATCAGATGATCTGCACATGTGCTCAGCAGAAGGTGCTTGAGAGTGAAGTGTTGGGAATTATTTTTTAGTTTTGCTCCTTATTACAGAGTAAAAATTTATGAAATGTTATTTAGTTTTTTCTCTGAGTATTTTATTAAAATCTACATTCTTATTTATTTGAGCTGCCTGCTATTTTTATCAAAATTGTGGTTGGGAATGAGTCTGCTATTTATCTTTTGGATCCTAAGCCCTACAGAGACAGTATATATGCGTTCTCAATTGGTGTAATCACAAAAAGATAAACTAGGATTTTGCTCAAGCAAAATGGAAAATTTTCACCAACAATTTGGGAGCCAAAAAAGTGTGCTATATATAATACAAAAGGTGGATGCTTTTTCACTAATAGAATGATATATATGTGCCTCAAATAGTCAAATAGTCAGAATTTCCTCCCCCCCCCCCCCCCCCCCTCGCCAAAACAAAACTTTTGACAACGCTTATCTATTTAACGGGTGGATTGTCGTTGATTTGGGTCAGATTCAAAGCTTTGAGGCTGAGCTTTCTGTTCCTGAAATTGCTGACAAAGAAGGTGGTCCTCCAAGCTTCCGGGGTGTGTTTATTCGTGCCCCGGGAATCCTTGAAGTAGGTCCAGAAGTACAAGTATTGGCTGAAGTTCCTGTTCCTTCTGAGGGAACTGCAAAATCTGACCATGCTGTTGCAAGTCTGGAGGTAGTTGTTTACATCTCACATCAATGCATATAATTTATTGCTTTTTAATTTTGCATTGGTTTATTTAGGAGGGTTAGTAAATTTGAACTTTAAGTATATAATGAATTAGGCTCACTATTTTTGGTTTTGAATCTTCCAAATCTTTAATGTTGGTGATCGTATTTTTTTTTTGTATAATCATTTTGATTGATATTAATGCACTTCGTTTGCTATTTATATCTTCGTATGCATGTGTGTATGCATGAATTCTATTTTATACAATTCTTTGTATCAATATACAAGTTCTACTATTTAAAGATTATTATCTATTTAACATTTTGGTTTGAACCCTCCCCACAGCAATAAAGTCTTGGTTTTGCCTTTCTTTTTTGTAGAAAAAAGGCAAGCATTTCCCTTTAGTCTGCACAAGTGCCCTCATGTGTTAATAAGTCAGGTTCCAAGAGCAATTTTGTATAGTGCAACTGATTTGAGAAGCAGGATATGTGATGTTTTTCATGTTAATTTTGAAGTATTGGTAGGATGTCTTTGTTGATTTGGTTTTAAAATGAAAAGTTCAACTTCCAAAAAAACCTGCAATGTTGCATTTACAAATAATGTTAAGAGTTCAGTCTTGTCTATGAATGTTAAGTGGCCTACTCCATTTGCATTCATGCTGTTCTATTCTATTCTTCAATACAAGAGGTTTTCGACAATACATCCCTTAATACAAGAGGTTTCTGATAATGCATTCTTGTTGAGGTTTACTTTTAACAGCTTGAACTGTCACAATTTATGATAACACTTCTCTAGATATTTCACTGGAAAAATCTATCATTTAGATGAAGATTGTGGGCGTTGTCAGTGAATTCTTTCCGAATCTTTTAGCTATAGCACCTCAAAATGTCTTTCAAGTACAAAAGATGCCGTCTAATGACAATCAAGGTACTTTCTGTGTACTCCATTTTGACATCAATACAAAATCATGCTTCAGGAAAATGCTGCAGCTGAAAAGAAAGTGATTGTTGCAGTAAAACAGGGGAACTTGCTAGCAACTGCTTTTCACCCAGAATTGACTGCGGACACCCGATGGTCTGTTTCTCTCACACTGAAGTGAAGAGTTTCAAAATATTTAGTTCCTCAACTCTGTACAATTTCCTGTACAGGCATAGTTATTTCTTAAAGATGGTGAATGAGACCAGCCAAGAAGCATCTAGCAGCACTTCCTTGTCTTCTGAGGATATAAGCTTCTATGAACTGCCTAAGTATGATCTCCCAATATTTCAATACTAGCAAAGACAAAAAAGTAAGTCTTGATATGGATTGTCAGATGGTACGATATTCCATGTTTTCTTAACCTCTCATTTGCTATATTTTGTGACTGCAATTCCACTTTGGAGATCTTCAATGTGCCTAATTTGGTCTGTGGTTGCTTTAACAACTTCTCCAAAAGTATATCTCCTTTATATGGAATTTAAGTAGTTTTTAAACTGTGATTTTCCATATTATTTTATAACATAGAAGTTTGGATGGTTGTGTATGGGTGGATTTTATGTTATTACTTAATGTTCTCCCAAAATATTGTTAGAATTGAAATAATAAAATAATATATTTTATTGAATAATCTATACCTGACTTTATGGTGTGAGAGTTGGACAAAATATGATAAAAGTTACATGATTTGCACAATATCTATGCATACAAAAAGGAAAATATGAAATACTAAAAAATATGGAAGTAAGGAAAGAATGAACAAAATTTTAATACTCTCTTCTGCTGAATATAACGGTCTTGATTGGCTTGTTCAATATAGATTGCTCAGAGCATGGAGCGTACAGAAATCAATCATGCTTACCACCTAATCTTCCTCGTTTATAAATCTATGCAAGACGGATTAGAATATGAACCAGTAGCCTAAAACTAGGTTTTGAAATATGGTGATTGCTGTTCTCGCAATTCTGTTTCATGGGCAATGGACAAGTAGGGTTGTTTTCTTTTTCACATAGTTTTTTCTTTCTTGCTTGATGGGCAGATGTGATGGTTTTCACTTTCACACAGTTTTCTTTCTTGCATTGATGTGCTGGTTACACATAATCGGCAGACATTCATTGTAGCTGCAGTTTACTCATTCTAGTTTTTACTTTCGTACATGATGGGCCGGTCTGCAATTTTCTATTTCTTGCACAATGCGAGACATAATAGGCAGGTTCACTTTTGCATGCAATAGGTTAGTGCAGTAGGTTTACTTCCACTGGTTCATCAGATCGTGCTGCACGTTACTGACTAGGGCTTGAGCAGAGGCACAAAAGTGTAATAATGGATGCTAAGTTTTTTCTTCCATTTTTTAGAAACAATAAAAAAATTAGATAAAGAAGGCAATTTTGGCAGTTTAGTTGTTGCACAGTGATAGTGGCTGTGTAGTGATGCATGTTGTTGGCTTCCGATCTCTTGGTTGGCCAACCCCAACAATTATGGTAAGTTTGCTCTTACCATAATTAACAGAAGCTAACAAACATTGTAATAAAGAAAGGCTGGGCCACCAAGGAAATATAGGAGAAAAGCATTTGGCCAGAAGAAGATGAGGAAAAAAAGATGAAAAAAAAAATAAAAATGGCAGTTGCAACAAAAAGAAGAAAAAGACAGAAAAATAGAGAGAAGAAGGAAGAAATCAAGGGGTAATTTTGGTTCGTTTTTGACAAGATTTTAGGGAAAGGTTCTACTTATCGAGCTCTATGCATCTATATGCTCTGATTCTCCATCATCTCTAAATTTTATTGTAACCTGTATCCTTCTTAATTAGCCAAGTTTATTAAACTTGAGAGATTTTGTTGATTCCACTTTTTCAGTAAGATTTATTGTTTTTAGTATTATTGTTGGTATTTCAAGAGGTGTTCTCTTGAGAAGCTGTTATTGATTTGGTTTGAACTAGTTGTTTAAGGAGAGATTGTATTCTCGAGATTGTATGGTCTAGTGGTTTTTCCCAATTTGGATTTCCCATGTAAAAATCATTGTGTTCATCTATTTCCCACTTCCTGGGTTTAGTGATTTGGTTGTTAATTGAGTAATTTCTAAAATTTTCATATTAATTCACTGGTTAATTTAAGGGTGTCGTAAAATATTACTAGAACATTTAGGAAATTGTTTTGATATTTACATATATTGTTTCTATATTAATAGAATTAAAATATTTTGTTTCTATATTAATAGGACTATACATTGTTTTTATATTAATAGGATTAGAATATTTTGTTTACTAATTTATTGTCTTATATATATGTTAGGATATTTTATATTTTTGATATTTTTGTACTTGTCTCATGTTATAAATTGGGACTTCTGTTAGTAATAAAGTACACATCAATTCTTTCAATTAGTATTCAACATGGTATTAGAGCGGGTTCCCTCCTAAACCCTGCTCTGGTTACAACGTTAGCATTAATTTGCTGCCAGCTTCACCGTGCATGGTGGCAGCCTCTCCCTTTATTTCAAAAAAACTACTATACTAGCTATTTGCTACTGCTGTCTTTTTACCATTCTACTAGCTTTTACTAATACCATTGCCTGTTGCTCTAAGTGCAACTTCGATCACAAATATTTGTGATTTTTTGGTGTTTCCGGCTATACTGATGATATTTCTCTGATGTTGCCTATCTTGATGTCTTTTACTGCTACCTACTATTTACTATTTGCATTTTTGATGGCTGATGGCTGATGGCTGATGGTTGATTACTATTTACTGACTTATTATACTACTTGCAACTTGGTTATTATATTGGTGATTTGCTGTTAATTAGTTGTTTACTCTTGCTTTCTATCATTGTTCATTGTATATTGCTATATTATTAGCTTCTTCTAAGTTGAACATTTTAACACTACCTTATGTTTAATTTGAAAGGGAGTGTAGGAAAATATTACTAGAATATTTAGGAATATTTGTTTTGATTTTTACATATATTGTTTCTATATTAATAGAACTAGAATATTTTGTTTCCTAATTTTTAGTCTTAGATATATGCTATTATATTTTATATTTTTGGTATCATAGTACTTATTTTATACTATAAATTTGGACTTTTTTTTTAAAATTAAGTACACATCAATTCTTCCAATTAGTATTCAATAGAGGGAAAAGAATTTCGCTTTCGTTATGTTGTTTGCTTGAGAATTTTAGTTTGGCACTCTTTTCTAACAATTGGTATTAAAGCTGCATTAGAATTGGTGTGAATTGAATATGGAGGGATCTCTTGAAAGGATGTTTAAATTGAATAGGTTGAATTACTTTTTGTGAGAATCCAATATGAGGTATCTACTACCATGCAAGGATTTATATTTTACCTGTACAAGGTGATGGAGCCAAACTAGAGAATATAAAAGTAGATGAATGGGAAGTTATGCATTTGCAGACGACTACTTTTATCAGGCTTCTCATTGGCTTGAGTTTATAGCACAATTTTGAGTATGAAATTAAAGCAGATTTGTGTGGAAGAAAATTATGTCTAAGTTATGGTTGTTAATGGCGTCAAATGGCGCGGCCATGGTATTATTCATAAGAAGTGGCAACCACCTTCAATTGGTGGACCTATGGTGTGCCCTGGCACATGGTGCAAATGGTGTTCATCTTATTGAAGATGATTTTTTAGAGTTTTTTTTTAAATTTTTTATCATAAAGCCTTTCTTTTAAAGGACAAAAACATCCATATAATATGAAGATTCACTTGGGTTTTGTTTGGTCTCATTTTTTGCTACAAACAAGTTCTAAAGCACAATTATTGCTTTCTCATGTTGCATGATTTGTTGGATTTTCAAGCATGTTTGATATGTTTTCATTATTTGTTTTATATAACCCTAAAATGGTTTGACCTTTCCTTTAGCATGTTTCTTTTTTCTATTGACAATTTCTGAATAATTCAATCATGTGCGTTTTTTTAACTTTTCTGTTTCACTTTTTTCATATTCCTTCTTGTTCTTTCTTTTTCACTTTTCTTATGTTCTTTTTTTTAGTTGATTTTTATTCCTTCTTTTTTCTTCTTCTTTTTCTTAATAGCTTAGGCATGATTGAAATTTTAAAGTTTTTATTATTAAAATCCTTATTTCTTTACGAATTTAATAATTGGATAACTAATTCTTTGTATTTTTGTTTTATTTTTATAAGAGGTTGAAAATATTTGTACATATTTTTTTACATGTAAAATTTGTTTATATCATATTTTTGTAAAAAATTGAAGTCTATAAATATACTTGATATATTATGCAGTGATGGACCATGCTTTAATATGGCATGTTGTGCCATGCACCATGGCTTTAAAAAACCTTTGCATAGCATAGTGCCGTTCACTAATAACAACTATGTGCTATGTTTAAGAGAAAAAGTGTCTTGAATAGAGTTGTCTTTAGAAAGATAGTGAGATTTAAATACTAGGACGGTAGTTGGATAATTGAGCACTTGAATTTGCTTTAGGGGTTGATCAATCAAACTATCTCTCTAGAAATACCCCTAGAAGGTGAGGTATTGGTATTGTTACTTCTTAGCTGGTGACACTTGAGAATTTAGCTCCACATGGAAAGTTAAATTTGGATTCAGTTAAATCTAGTTTGCTTATTGAGGAAGTAAGTAGAAGGGAGTGAGATTCTAATTCAGAACTAAAGGTTTTGGTGATAGAAACATTTCAAGAAAGAGGAAAAAGTTAAAATTGAGGCCCACATAATAACAGGAGCAAATCCAGGGCAGGTCTAAGTTAAGGCATAAGAAGAATTTCACATGTAATTATTGTTGTGGGAGACTATAGAAAGAATAAAATAGACCAAAAGAATGGAACCATTAAGAATAAGTGAGGTGACAAGAACACCACAACAGTTGCAGTTTCCTATGATGTCATTGTTTTTGATAATGTTTGTGTTAGTTCTGCATGCTAGCAGGCTGATTGGATTATTGATATAGGAGTTTCATATCATATCACTCCACATAGGGAGATATTTACGTTGTATACTGGTGGTAACTTCGACAGAGCTAGACTGGCTAACTAAGGTGGAACAGAGATTTTTGGTATAGGGGACATTATTTTGACAATAGACATAGGTTGCGAATTCCTTTTGAAGGATGTCAAACATGCTTTAGACATTTATCTTAATATCCATGAGCAAGTTAGATGATGATGGATATGCACATCACTTTGGTTAAGAAAAATGGAAGCTCACCAAACACTTTCTTATTACTGCAAAGGGTAAGAAATAGAACACTCTATACTTGAGGCATAGTATCTAGTGAATGCAATTAACAAGAATGCTTTCATGGAGTTATGATACAAGAGACTTGGATATATAAGTTAGATAGGCTTACCGCCTTTGCCTAGAAAATTTTTCCTTGAGTTGATAGGTATGGACTTAGACACCTAGGTTGACTGTTTAGCTCACAAATAACATAAAGTGGCTTTTCAAACTTTACCTAAAAAGAAAATCCCATCCATTAGAATTAGCGCGTGATTATTTGTGTTATATGAAAGGTAAATCTATGTGATGTGTTATAGTTTATCACATTTATTAATGATTTCTGTAGAAAAATTGGTGTTGAGGCCATGAGATATGACTTGGCTTGAGGGCAATAGATGAGTTGAAGTCCTTCTAGGAGAATCACACCTATGACTTGTTAAGTTTGCCTTAGGTTAAGAGAGCATTGAGGAATAAATGGGTCTACTAGTTGAAGACTAAGAGCATACCTCATAGCTAAGGTACAGGACTCAACTAGTTAAGTAGGGTTTTTGTTTTATAAAAGGTGTTGATTTTGGAGGAGATTTACTCCTTAGTGGTCAAGGTGTCATTGATCAGAGCCGTTCTTGATATTGTAGCCAATTTGGACTTGGAAATTGAACAATTAGATGTGAAGACTACATTTCTCCATGGTAATTTGGAAGAAGTAATCTACATGGAGCAACTTAAGGAATTTAGAGTTAAAAGAAAACTTGGTGTGCAAGTTGAAGAAAAGCTTGTATAGCTTAAAATAAGGTCCTCGGACAGTGATATAGGAAATTTGGCTCCTTTATGATAGACTATGGGTATGGTAGGATCTTTGATCACATTGTGTTCTTTAGGAAGTTCTTTAATGGTGATTTCATCATGCTACTATTATAGATAGATGATTTATTGATTGTTGGTCCTGATATCAATAAAATTGAGAAACTTAAGAGAGAGTTTGTCTAGTCTTTTGCTATGAAGGACTTGGGACTAGCTAAGCATATCTTTGGAATGAAGATAACTTGGGATATAGCCGATGAGAAGCTTTGGCTATCTCAAGAAAAGTACATTGAAAAAGTTCTTGAGATGTTTAATATGAGCAAGTGTAAGGCTGTTCGTGCTTGTAGGTCACTTTAAACTTAGTATATCATAGTGTCTTACACGTGTGATAGATAAAGAAGAGATGAAGAAGGTACCATATGCTTCTATAGTTGGTTGTTTCATGTACGCTATGATATGCATGAGGCTTCGCATTGCTCATGCGATTGATGCCATTAGTTGGTTTCTCTCTAATCCTTGAAGAGATCATTAAGAAGCAGTCAAGTGGATTCTGGGATATTTGAGAGGTACTTATATAGTTTATTTGAGATTTAGTGATTGCCAAACTATGTTAAATGGGTACATAGATGCAAACATGGCATGTGGCATTAACTTTTAGAAGTTGAAATCCAGATGCTTAATGATCTTTATAGGGGGAATTGTCTCTTGGCAGCTAAGATTTCAAAAGTTTGTGGCATTATCCATAACAAAGGCTGAGTATAATGCTGCAATGGAGGCTTGCAAGGAGATGTTGCAGTTAAAGAAGTTCTTGTAGGAGATGGATTTAAAATAGAAAAGGTACACTCTATATTGTGATAGAGCCTTATTCATTTGTGTAAGAAATCTACTTTTTAAAGTTCAAGTACATTGATGTGAGATACCATTGGATTTGAGCTTGTGCTCGAAGAAAAGTTGATGCACATCGAGAAGACTTACATTGATGACAATGGTTTGGATATGATTACTAATTGTTTACTAACAGAGAAGCTTGAAACTTGCAGATGCAGTGCGGGCTTGATTGTGCCCCCACGTGATTGGAGGAGGAGAATTGTTAGGTCCTAGCCATGTGCTGGCCACCCTCAACAATTATGGTAAGTTTGCCCTTACCATAATTAGCAAGAGCCAAAAAACATGGTAATAAAGAAGGCTTGGCCATTAATAAAATAGAAGAAAAGCATTCGACTAGTAAAAGTTGAGGAAAAAAAATAGAAAAAAGGTAGCAAACAACATAAAGAACAAACAGAGAGAAAAAACAACAAAAAAAAGAGAAAAATGATGGGATCATGGGATATTTATTGTTCGTTTTTTACGAGATTTCTTGGAAAGTATGGTGCATAATAAATCAAATTAATTAAAGATATTCATGCCTCTAATATATGTATTTGAAATATGAAACAAATCATAAAAATTATCAACTCCTAATTAAAAAAAACAAATAGCATTGATAAAGGCATAAATAATTTGTTTCAAGTACCAACCACAATATCAAGTTAATAAAATTCTACAACCAAATGTATAATGTATTTCAAGTTCAAAATACTACTAAATGAACATTATAAACTATGTAAACAAGAACGTAAATGTTAGTTATCAATATCAAAATAATCACAAGTCACTCTCTACATCATTTTCATCTTCATTCCCATTATCGGATTTAAACGTGGGCTCATTCTCCTCATAAGTGTCTTCTTCATTATCTTCATCCATTAAATTGATATGGTCTAGATTTATATGTAATGCCTTTTGAACTTGATTCTGCCCTTGTTATTGCCTTTGATTGGAAATCATACACTTTTTTTTTCTACCCTAGGAGCTCTAGCAACGTCACCACAAGTCATTGCCATCATGAACAAGGTCTTCCGCCTTATCGGAATCCAATCTTTCAAGCAACTATTCATCAAATTCATTAACATTCTCCAAATTGATGGGATTAAGTTCATGTCATTCCTCAAAACGAGACCTTAAAGCTCGATTACACTTGATATAAACTAAACCATTCACGCATTTTTGAGCTAACTTATTCCTTTTTTTGGAGTGAAGCTGTAAAAATTAAACTTTAAATTAAAATATATTGTTATTTTAGAATAATACTTATAGATTCATATAAATTATGTATTTATATTTTCAAACACACTCATTTGTAGCCCGATGCACTAAAAGTAAGGCTAAGAACTTTAATTGCAAAGGTTTACAATTTTGGAGCGTCGTTTCTAAAATCTTTCTACCATTTGGCTTCACAAACAAGTAAATGTCCAGATAAAATAATTATTTATTGTTATATGAAACAATAAATATATTTAAATTTATATAATAAATACTTGGTGCTTTCAATTTTCTTTATCTAACTGGTGCAAATCCAAATTGGCTTTTGATATTTCTATATAAAGAAAGTTCTTGATAAATCTTCTCTTATACATCATCTAGAAACATCCTTTTTATTCACTTATATAAGCCATTTGTAATCTTTGGATATTTTTCAATATTGGGGTTCTCATAAAAGAATTTTGGATTCAAAAAATAGCTGGCCGCATGTAAAGGTTGATGAAGCTGCATCTCCCATCTGCTATCAATAATTTTAAATATGCTGTTATACTTCTCTTCATTGTTGTTAAATGAGATCATTATTGTTTCCTTTGTCCTATCCATAGTCTCATCCACCAATCTTAACACAGTTCTTAGTGGTACGTCAATTTTGAGTGCAGTGATAATAGCATTCCAAAATAAAGGCATTAATATTACACTTGCCACCTATTTACCTTGTGTTTGTTTTGAATATTTGCACTCAACCCACTGCTTTCATTTAAACATATTCTTCAAATTTGCCTTCTGTACTTGAAAGCACTTTAAAGTTAAGAAAGTGTGGCAAATTTGGTCTTCACTTGCTTGGACCATCTTTATTTGTTTAATGAACTCTCTCATTATATTTAGGAGATTAGACTTACTCTCTCTCTCTCTCTCTCTCTCTCTCTCTATATATATATATATATATATATTCATTTATCATCATTGCTTACTCATACGTCTTCTTCAAAGTAGGAATTTTGAAGATATCTTCAAAAATAAGATTTATGCAATGAGTGGTGTAGGGTGTCCAGAACAAATGCTTATATTTTGCTTCTAAAAGTTTTCTTATTAATTCAAAAGAAAACAAAAATTAATATGTTATAAATGATTACTAATGCGATTAAAATAAATAATAGAATTAGATGTATTGAAATTTTCTTACCTGCAACAACATTTGCACTTGTACTATTAGTAATTACTTGCACTACATTTTTCTCACCAACTTGTTCTATATATTTCAATAACAACTCACATTTTCTCACTAAAGTGAGAATACTTTGAAGCACCAACCGATTTAATAAATTTGTGCCCCTTTGGGCAATTCACCAAAAAATTAGTCAATGTTCTATTTTTCTTATCATTCTAACCATTTGCCATCAACAAATAGCTATATTTTGCAATTGCTGTTTCAGGTGTCTTCAAAAGGCCACTTGTGTGTTCTAACTCCTTTTTCAAATAAGTGATCCTCAATTCATGATAAGTTGAAGGTTTTATACTGGCATGGTACTGGAAACAAGCTTCTAACATGTGTCTAAAAGTATTAAAATTAACATTAAAAGGTAACATGTTTTTATATGTCCATCATGCAAACCATTGCACTATATGCTCTCTTTATTTTTGCAGCTTCATCAAACTTTAGGACTTTGTCCTTATTATCGCTACATTTCAATATTTCATTGCCATTTTGCATGAAAAAACATGTCAACGAGGTTCATCTTCTTCATTTTTTTAGTTGATGCACTTGATGAACCAACAAATGGATGCTTGCTAAGACTTGAGGGTTTATTATATCCATCGAATCTCTCAAATTTTTCAGCGATCAAATCAAAATAAAGAATTGTATCAATTTGATTGTTTTAGCTCTTTCTTCTCCATTAAATTTCTAATCTCTTCCTTCACATGCTTAGGACATTTTGAGCATGCCTTGGTATTTTGAAAGCTTCCGGCAAGTTGTTTGTGCCAGATGGTCTCTCCTTTCGAAACTTTATTTCAAAAAACATATTTGATGTCGTTTGTGTTTTTTGGATCAACTGATCTCGCATAATTCCATGCCAGGTCCTTGCGGTTTGGATTTGATGCATCAAAAGTCGACATCCTTATTCAATAATTCAAGTTTAACAATTAAACGTTAAAAATGTAAACTGACAAATAATGTCAATACTCAATTGTCATAAAAAAATCAAAATTAAAGAGCAACTAATAAGAATATTCATAATTCAACATACATATTCATGTAAGCAAGCCACGGTAAACAGCCCTAGTGAAGTAGCACGCATTATATACCCAAAATTATACCATACCCAGTTACACACAGCATACACAAGCTCATGATATATGGGGAATCATACACATAGGTCACTGCATACAATACAACACAGCATAAAATACAACAAAGGTCCCTTGTGGCATACAGCGGTACAGCCATACACAGCATACAACATACAGCACCCTACACCCTACACCATACACAGTTACACACACAACATACAAACAGAGTACATTACATATGTGCTGCAGCCCGTTAGCCCCGTACCAAAAATGAAGACTCACATGAAGAAAACACGTGTGGCAAAAAGCAAGAGAGATTAGGAATAAAAAAAAGATGAATTTTTAAGAAATTGACTCACAGAAAGCTGCGGATGCATGGGGAAAGTGAAGAAAATCAAAGCCTATGGTATGTTCTTCATCACTGCATGCGTCTTGCTTCGTTTCGGACTTTGCGTGCTAGGGATTGAGATTGCGTCTCGCTGAACGATGGTCTGTTTGGTGCTCATTCAATTGTTTTTTTTTGGTCTTAACACCCTTAAAAGAGTGTTTTTCATTTGCATGTTTTTTTTAAAAAATGTGCCTTCACTTTGGCGCACGTGGCATGCGCTAGAACGTCTAGGCAAAAGGTGCTCTGGTGTGTGCCATGTGAAGGCAACTGCCATCACAGTCAAATTGTATGGAGGCCATGCCACACCACGCCACGCCATTTACAACTATGGGTATTTGAAGAGGTTTGCTCTTGAGAAAATGTTATTGATTTGGTTTTTTCTAGTTGTTCTAGGGAGAGATCGTATTTCTATTATGGTTGATAGAGGATATTTTTAGATCGTTGTACAGTCCCGTTGTTTTTTTGGATTTGGGTTTTCCATGTAACAATCGCTGTGTTCATCTATTTCTTGACTCACTGGTTGTTTCAGAGGTTTAGTGGTTTGGTTGGATAATTAAGTAATTCTTAAAATTTTCATATTAATTCACCGGTAAATTTAAGGGAAAAGAATTCTGCTGTCGCTCTGTTGTTTGGTTGCTAATTTTGTTTGACACTCGTTCCCAACACATCTTTAATCTGATACCATTTTAGAACTATAATCATACAATTGTTTCTTATTGATTGACCTAAACCTCAATTTATTGTGTGAAATTAGAGTAAAATATTATAAGATTTAGATATAGTTAGATTTATTTACACGATTTATGTAATTAAAATGTCTACCTATCAAATAGGAAAACTATGAAGTAGGAAAATGATAATGTAGGGGGAAAAATGGATGAATACAAGGAATATGCCCCATATAGAATCTGCAAAATTTGTTATTTGTTCACGGTTTGTGTATGTATTTATTTCTCTGTTAATTGAACTGATTGACATTATAAGCTCACATAATTGAGATTGAACCCCACTATTTGAGCATTTTTTTTTTCTTATCCATCTGCTTGGCTGTAATTTGCAAATAAAAATGCAGAGGCAGTGCGACTCCAGTGAGCGGTGATTATGACCTTATAGCCGTCTGTTCCATTTTTGTTTTTGCATGGCAGGATAGTCAAAGAAAGCAGAAAACCATGTCATGCCTCAACAAGCCACTGGATGCATTCTTTTGAAGGTCTGGGAACTTCAGGGACGCGGTTGGCTAGAAAAGCAGCTAAACCCTGTTGACAGTTTTTGCGTAAACGATGTCCTGACGCATCTTTTGCACTCTATATAGCGTGTATGCCAGAGGCTTGTGATGTAATTTTGCACAAATAAATTTCTGTTTGCAACTGTAAAGCAATGGAGACAGTGAAGAAGGGCAGACGTAGAGATGCATCAATTTGATGATGCTTGGTTTTATCAATTTGCTTTATTGACTTTTGGATAAGTTTTAAATATAAGTCTTTCGCAGACCTCAATGTGATTCATCTACGTGGTTTGCGAGTCTGAAGTAGTTTAGGCCTGGGGAAATGGGTGTGAGATGGTTTTTTAAATCAGATGTGAAAATATCGACTGGTGTGATTCACAACTGGTTTGCCTAAGTTTTTCTTCACAATGGTCTGAATGGTATGCACTATGAGTCTTAACGCCATCCCAGTCCCAAAAATTAACGAATTATAACGAAAAATTCCATTTACGTGCAAAAAGTATTGCAACCTTTGTCATTAGGACGTTTGGTTTGACTATATTTTTAAATCCCTTTGTCTTGTAACTTATAAAATGTTTTTGATCCATAAAAGTTTATGGATCTTAAACTTTAAGTAAAAAGTATTTAGATAAAAATAAGAAGATATGTTGTAAGATTTTGTTAAAATTTATAATTATAAATTGTTATAAAATTTTTCTGACTTGATTAACATAGTACAATTAGGGATATTGATGTTAATTTTTATGTACTACGTGAAGCAGTTTGTACGATGTTTTAAAATAAGTAGGGAAGAATTAATTGATTTTTAAAGGGTTTACAAAAAATGTATATAAAACTAGTTCAAATAGGCTTATTGGAGGGTCTTGTAGAATCTATGAACTTTCTGGACATCCCTTCGGTAAATTATCTAAAAATCTACTTGTGTAAAGAGAGTTGTTGTGTTGTAAGGCAAGTGAAACAATAAATCTAAGTCAATAAAGGAAAATCCAAACCATAAACGTGCCTCAAATACGAAAAATCTTACTACCTTTAAGAACGTTTCACTGGTCAATGAGCTGACTTCCTAATGACTCAAGCAGAACATGCTCCAAGTCATACCTTAATCTCCTGAAAACGTCAAACGAGCTCCACAGCTGTTGAGCATCTACGTTTCTCCAGGTATACAAGCAAAGTCACTGAACTTCAGCCAGACTCCACGCCCTTGATTTTCCTGCCTATAAAATGCTCTCGCACTTGGAGTCGACTTCTTCCACCCAGAAGCACAACAGAAGAGTTGAAATTTGCACCGGAAAAATCACACAAATGGATGCTAAGAGGGGGCTTTGCTTTTCGTTGGCTCTTCTCCTGCTGTTGGTCTCGTTGGATGTGAGTACCGTTCTGGCCCAAGGCAATGGCAACGGCAAAAACAACAATGGCAAGAAAGACAATCCATATCCCTATGATGCTGCTTCAACTAATTACATAGCACTATCACCCTTGCCGACGGGGCAGGAAAGAGTGTTCTGCCAGGCTAGGGGCAGTTGCCAGTATAAGATCCTCGTATGCCCCGAAGAGTGCCCCGAGAGGAAGCCCGTCAAGAACAGGAAGGAGAAGGGATGCTTCATTGACTGCAGTAGCATGTGTCAAGTCACTTGCAAATGTAAGTCATAGTTTCTTTTCAGGTTCTGTTTGCTTGCACTGTTAGTTTTGGACTCAATCGAGTTCCTTTGGCAGGGAGAAAGCCCAAGTGCAATGGATATGGTGCACTATGTTACGATCCACGCTTTGTAGGGGGCGATGGTGTGATGTTCTACTTCCACGGAGCAAAGGGGGGCGATTTCGCCATTGTCTCGGATGACAACCTCCACATCAATGCACATTTCATTGGGACAAGGCCGCAAGGAAGGACTCGGGACTTCACGTGGGTTCAAGCCCTCTCCGTGATGTTTGACAGCCACACATTAGTCCTGGCAGCCAAAAAAGTCTCACATTGGGACAACAATGTGGATGCAGTTATTGTGAACTGGAATGGAGAATCTGTGGATGTTCCCATAGACGGCGAGGCTGAATGGAAGACCGGTGCTGGAGAAAGGGAAGTTGTGGTAGAGAGGACTGACGATTTCAACACGGTGAGGGTGATGGTGTCAGGGCTCGTGGAACTGCACATAAGGGTGACTCCCATTGGGGAAGAAGAAAACAGGGTTCATAACTATCAGATACCTTCAGATGATGCATTTGCTCACCTAGAGACACAGTTCAAGTTCTTTGACTTGTCTGATCTCGTTGAGGGAGTTCTGGGCAAGACCTACAGGCCGGGCTACGTGAGTCCGGTCAAGAGAGGTGTGCCAATGCCCATGATGGGTGGGGAAGACAAGTACCAAACCCCATCACTCTATTCACCTGCCTGCAAAGTTTGCAGATTCCAGAGACCCTCAGCCGTTGCCACAGCCTGATTTGGTTTTAAAGTTGATGATTGATTAATATATACATACATACATACAGACATATATATATATATTATATTCTTGTGTGTTCAATGGGGTGTTTCTTGCTTATACTTAACTGTTCCATGCAGAATTGTAACCTTATGAAGAATAATATGGAACTTTAGGCCAGCAACCTACTGCGTTTGTATTGTGGAAGTATTATTTATGTGCCAATGGAGGGGGACATACAACTTGACCTCCACAAAATTACAAGATTCAATATTTGCATTAAATAAAAGGATGATTACGAATCCTGTTCAAAATGTATGCCCTTTGTTTCGGTGGATGCCCTTTCATTCTTTTGAATTCAGAGAGACTAACTGATGGATATGTAGAGGCTCTTCAGTCGTGTATGAGATGTTACTACAGTGTTTCTCGTGTCACTAGGGACAGGTAAAGATTCTGAAACGCGTGAGCCCACGTGTCCTCTTGTAGTAAAAAATACCCTTTTTGGATCGCTACCCATTTCTCGAGAACACAAATTATTTTTTAATAAATAAGTGCCCGCCCAATTGCAGCTTCACAGGTGAAGAAAACTGCTCCAGCGCTGCATAGTGTCACATATATAATTTATTAGTAAGTTAAAAAAAAAAAAAAAAACAAAAAAACGAAGGAAAAACACTTTAACCCAACAATACTTCCTATCCCAGTGTGGGCCCACTTCAGAACAGGCCACTCACATTTCCCAAATTTTCCATTGAAATCAAGACCCATGGCTATTGACTTTTAGGGTGGTCTGGGGCCTGGGCCGCCAATGATGTCTTCCGATCCAGGTTACATGGTTTTCGTTCTCCTCGACCGGATTTTGGGTTGTTTAATGTACATGCTTTTGTAGGGATGCAAGTCAATTTGTATTGCAGGTTGGTGTTGAGACATATGTATAACATATAAATCATCAATTTGAATTTGATCTATTTATTTATATAGGTCAGCCTTTTTTTTTTTTTATCCAAACTTAACCCATAATTTTCATGAGCTACATTTATCCGACCACCTAATTTGTAACAAAAAGTTTTTGCGAGAAAATGGGGGAAGGAGAAGTTACCTTTGAAAAAGATGCTCATGCTAGGCTGTTTTGATGGTCACGCTTCAATTTTGCTGGTTGATAGGCTTAACTACGACAGTAAATTTGTAGTTGGGCACTATAGAAGTGCAAAATTGTGAGGATTGTTGAAGTGGAGAAAACGAAGATGTAGATTGATATTTGATGCATTAGATCTCACTGCCAATGTTGTTAAAATTGGACTGGACTAGCTGGTTCAATTGAGAACTGGCCTAATGTCCGGTTCAAGTGTTTGGAGATTCAAAAGAATAGATCGGAATTGGCCAAAACCTGTAAAAGAAACCAGAAGGCGCTTAGGCGTTGATTTCCTTGCACAATTAATGAGGTTCTTTAATATTTGCATATATCAATTGGTATTAATTATTATTGTCAATGTTAGTTACTTTTTGTTCATGTGTTTATTTATCAAATGCCAAATTTAATGTAATATTTTCTTTATACGATATCTTTTGAAAATTTTATGGGCGTAAAAAATCTAGAAAGTTTGGTAAAAGAAAAATAAAATCTCTTAACATTGTTCTCTTTTTGTGTTAAAAATTTATGATTGATTGATATTTAAAATATACAATTTAGTTTTAATTTTCAAAATTTTAACTGATTGTTAATCATCTTATACTCTTAAGAAAATTTAAAAAATGTGATTATTTTATAATAGAATTTCTATTGTGGAATCAAAATGGATTTGTGGTGCAATCATATAAATACTAAATGCAATGATTATTTATTTATGCATAGATGATATTTTTCTTAGGTTGCACTCAACATAATTTAATTGCTACATTTAAATACTATAATTTGATTTTTAAATTATCATATAATTTTTAAATAACACATTTGTTATACTAGATTTGATGGTTTATTTTATTTGGAGCTTGCTCTTATTTTTATTTAATTAATTCATGCATCAAAAATTATATATGAATGTATATATACTTTTTACATGTCAATCAATTTTCATGTATAAATATATGTATATATATGCCCACATATATGGGTTAATTGATTTTTCGAAAACGGTTAGATTGGTCAGAATAATGACCCAGTGAATCAATAAGGTTATCGATTCAATGACTGGTCCAACTTTAAAAATATTGCTCATGGCTGAGACAAATGATTGGTAGCTACTGTTGAGTGTAAAAGAAGAAGATTTTGAAATGTGAAGTGTGAAAGAGGGGTGATGTTTGCAGCCATAATTAGTGTTAGAATGCTAGAGTTTACCGCTTTCAAAGAATTTTAAGAAAAGTTAATAAATAAAATAATTAATAAAACAATAAGTTCATTAATTATTGATATTTATTACATATTTTAAATTGGTAAATGCATTTTCCAATTGACCCTTGAGTGCCTTCAATTGTATTGTTTTTTTTTGTTTTTTGAGTTCATTGGATCAGGCCTAGTTTTGATCGGCATCCACAAAGGCACAATTCAAATTCATTAATTTCAGATTATGTTAGTTTCATGCCATGGAATTATGTCAAAAATTACTTATGTAATTTTATGCTTTAATATAAAGGTGATACATTTACTTCAAAGTTTTAACAACTAAATTAATATTTAGAGGGTTCCTAGCCAAGTTTATAAGTTTTCAAAAATATTTCCTGAGATAATTTAGAGCTTATATTATAGCATAAAATATTTGGTTAAACATTTTACAAGATTCTCTACGAAGAGTCAATGACATTAACAAAAGCAAAAGTACTTTTCCCACCAATCAAGATCATCTACAAGGAGGTTTTTATATTGTTGGATGGATTTGATAAAACTAGGGTGAGTTATATGTATTCTGTATTTTGATAATGCCAATTTGTATCGATCATAAGTTTGAAAGACAAAAAATTTGAGAGATTTTATTACGAAAAAATTTATAGGCTACAAGGTCATGTACAAGATACAAGTTTTGGAAGGAAAATGCTTGCTCCTTCCATCCTGCGACTAATTTATTTATAGTTGCAATCTTAAATTTGAATTTTCATTACATTTTTATTACTTTGCAATTTGAATTTCATTTGCATCACATTTACTCTTCATATTTGAACATTGAACAAGGTGTGGAAAAAACATTATGTTAGTTTGGAAGTCTTCTAGCAATTGAATAGGGTCTTGAATAACTTTATATCATTTCACTACTTTTGAGAAGTAACCTTACTTAAATAATTGATATGCTAGCTTGAATTATTGTTATCCTTTAAGAATTTTGTTATTCCTTATTTTCAAAATTATTGAAGTTAATGGAATCATTACTTAAATGGATCTTAGCACATGATCCTCCAAATAGATTGTCATTAGACCCTTGAGGTCCATGTTGAATTTGTTGGAATTTTGTGGGCAAGGTTTAAAGGAAATTGAATAAAATCTTTTGCAAGTTCAAAACAATCTGACATCTTTTCTAATATTTTGATATTTTTTTCAAAAATAATATTTTTTAACCTTTTCTTTAACCTTTGCTTTTTCTTTATTTGAATGTTTCTTGAAGATTTGTAGCCTAGCACTTTTGTTTGGTGACACGCCCACTCAATTAGGTTTAACTTAATACTTCGAAACATAGAATATTAAGCAGCAAAATCATTGAGGTAAGCTATAGGGATGCCACAATGTAGACACCAATTTTTGATATTTCCCGACCATTCAACAGAACTTGGAATTTAATTATTACCAAGTCAGATTGCACAATGAAACAATTAAAATAACAATTGCCATCACTATTATAATGGTAAAAATCATACATTAATACATGTGTAAAGTTATATAAGAATTAGCAAAGTTTAAATTGTTTAATAATAAAAGTATAAAAATATGGATGAAAATTAAAATCAAAAGAAATTAAATATAGAAAAAATTGGTGAAAATTGCAAATAAAAATAAATTAAGGAAAGGAATTAAAAACAATTTAAAATAAGAGCAATGATGTAATTTTAAATTTGAACCAAAATAATTTTAAAATCTTAATAATATAATATAGATAATTTAGCTGATTCTTTCAATTCATAAGATGCATCTCCCCAGTTATGTTAAATGGTTAAAACATCCCATCACCTATATATATAAAACACATACCTATCCATCCATGCCTATATGCATACGTACAAACTTCAATTTAGCTTGATGCTTCTTTGCATGATAAGCCAAAATTTGAAACATATATTTGTCAGTGATTATTGAAAAATTTCAGCATATATTTAGCTTGATCAAATACGAGTTGATTATGAAGTTTAATTACACATCCCATGTAATCAATTATAATGCTAGTATTACTGCATTTCATGTATGCTGCTGTTCGATTTTGATGTCAGCTTTCTCGCTTTTCTATATCTCTATATTTTTCTTTATTATTTCTTGTATTCTCTGCTATAAGGAAGGTGATAATTTATACAGTGTTCTTAGTATGACCATGCACATCTCACGAATTATAGGCTAACGACATCCCTAACTCGTAGGCTATAGGTAGATTTTGGACTCAATTTTAAGTAATTGAGTCAATCTAATATATCTTTTTCACATTTTTGGTTTGAGTGTAAGTACCTACACTACTCCTCCTCCTCTGAGTTGTAAAGGCTACCCATCACTTGTTGCTATATCCCGTTTTTTGTAAAAAATGACGGAAGACATTTTTTGGTTTAACCTACCTTTAAATTTTGAAAATGATGAATATTTCCTCTTTAAGCCATGGTCCCCGTGCTAGATTTCACCATAATCTAGCTGAAGAACTTTTGACCTCTCTTTCACTATTTTGAAAAGGTGTCAAGGGCCCCAACCCTTGAGGTTTTCCAACCTCTTGGTCTGCTTCTACCCACAAACTTAACTTCTATAAAATTACTATTTCTCTTTTTACTTTAGATGAACAAATTAGTACCATCAACAGATACTCCCTTTAACTCAGCATTATGACGAAATGTGGGGTGTTTCATTTTTTTGGTTTCAATTTCTATAAAGAGGACCTTTATGCTGATGTTGGTGAGTTTTTTACAAATTCATTTTTCTCTATACTTCAACTATTTTTTTTTTTTTAATCTTTTCTTGTTTTCCTTCCTATAGATATAGCCATGAGGGAATTGTTCTGATTAGAGATAGGCTGCTAGGATCAGGCTCCTCCTAAATTGGTAGTATAAAAAAGGTATCATCTAACTTAAGAGGCTATCACTTCTTAAGCTGTGAGCAGCCTTTTGCATCCGGATTGATTAGAGTCCCCCTCCTCCTCTGGCTGCTAGTCTAACCTGAGTAGTCTCTCTTGAGAGGGCCATTCCCCTAAGTGCACCTCCCTGATCTCCTCTTGATCTCTGAGCATAGGCGAGGATTCCATTTCCACCTTACATTAGCTAATTCGCTACCCTTGCTAATCCATTTCTGCACTAAATACTTTATCCGCTTCTAGTGGGACTAGGTTTTGAGACCCTATCATGTCTTTACGTATTGGGGGATCTATAATTGAGAACCTTAGATTAGCAAAAGCGTTGCTAGGACATGTTCTCAAGACACATCTCAACAAGATGTGAATAGTGGACCACTCTTCTCTGTCTTGTGGAGGTTTGTCAAAGAAATAAAATTAACTGATAGGTGGAATGGAAATTACATTACAAGAAATTTTGGGTTGGTTTGGTTTTCGAGCTATCTCAAAAGGACCTTGTCGCAAAAGTTTAGGATGGCTAAAGAGGATGCTACTCCTAATCTAGGACAGTTTTGGAAGGGATAATTTGACATGGCTTTGGAACAGTTATTTTTGCATGACTTTAGGATGGATAATTTAGCACAATTTTGAAACGGCAATTTTAGGATGGCATGGCTTTGGGACCATAATTTTAGCACAATTTTGAGATAGTTATTTTAGGACAAGTATTCTGGTACGGCTTGGGGATGGGTATTTTGGCACAGCTTTGGGATAGATAATTTGGTGAACATTTTTACATGGATTTGGGATGGCTTTGGGAATGCTTTTTTCACAATTTTAAGAAATAATTTTTTTTAATTGTGCTAAAATTCTTAGTTGTTCCATATAATAAATTCCAGAATTCCTTACACTAAATTTTAGGAGCAATATGTAAAAATGAAAATATGTAATATTTTTAATGGTAATACGCCACTGAAGATGAAATACATCCACAATTAATTTCAAGAAAAAGTTCATGCAATCACATTTTGTCCAAACTCAACAAACAATAGGAATTGGGAAATGTTGGGCAAACATGATGTACATCTTGTTGTCGATGTCCTCATTATCTTTCTCATTTTTATCATCATCGATGGAGTTGAGTCCCAACTGTTTTGCAACAAGTCGCATAAATGTGTTTAATTTCACTCTGTTTGTGTCAATCTAGTCTTGTAATCATTTATTTTGGCATCTATCTCTCCTGGAGCTACTGTTGAGTACGTTTTAATATTTTCTACATTGCTTGTTATTTAGGGTTGGGTGAGGAAATGGAGCTATTCATTGCATGGGACAGCTGCCTAAAGGACAAGGCCTTTAAGCTTATCCTGAGTAGCTAACCTGTTTTGATTCCACTAAGCACGTTAAGGACAATCATGTTACTATTGGTGGAGCTAGATGTAGTCGTACTGCATTCTATCTTGTATGCCTCTGGGTCCTCAACTGCATTTTGGTCTTATTGCATTTTTTGCCATCATTTCCTATACACATACAAGATCATTAAGTGGTTGCACGACATTGTAGTCAATATAGATATGTTTTAATAATTGTATTTACCCCTTAAGACTGTGCACAAGGGCCCGCCCAATCTCTTACAGCATTCTTCTAGACTTTAGAGCAAAGCTTAAGGAGAGTCGATAGCCTTCCAAGCTGTACTTCTTGAATTGTATTGTTTGAATGTAAGCAAATATTACAGGATGTTGTATTTAAAAATAAGGCTAATCAAACATAAATGAACTTATTGCTCACCATTCTTTCATTGTGTGCAGTGACTGAAATCAAGCTACTGCAATAAATGTTAGATGTAGATGCGTTGTCAATTGCTCGGTTGGCTAAATTTTTTTTCGCATACTGCTCAATATGCTTCCTCTGCTCACTTACTAAACATCTCATCCCATTTCTCTTGTGGAATCCAATCAACTTTCATATTAGAAATTCTTAGCTAGTGTAAGTGTTTTCGTATTAAATCTTCAGCTTTTTTTCTTGAAGGCTCATTGTATTGTTGTGCTATCTGCTTGGTTCCACGTGAATTCATTTTGTAGACAAATATGTCAACACAAAAGTAATTGAATTATGAACATGCTCATTATGTACATGGTGTGAGCAGCTTTAGGCTTTGGACCCACACTATCCAATGGCACCGGAATCTTAAGATGGCCAAATATGATGCCCATGTCCTTTCAAGTATTAAAATTGTCTTTGGACTTACTTCTAATATCCATAATTATGTTGATAATGTTATCGAAAACATTTTTGCCTATATGTATGACATCCAAATTACACGGTACTATGTTTGTCTTCTAATACTACAAATCCCAAAATATACTTCTTTCCATCCACTTGAGATCAACCCCGAATCCCAGGGTCTTACCATGTGGATTATCCACCACCCATGGCATGTGTTTTATATGCTCCAATATTTGGTCACCCATCTCTCTCGGAGGCATCAGGTATGGATGATTAGACAATAGGAATTAGCGATGACAATTAAAGTAACAAACCTTCTTACCATGATACAAGTAAAAAGCTCTATTCAAATCAAGGTAAATCGGACATCTTATCACTCTAGTTGCACTCCACTTGGACAACATGAAATATGTTGGCAAATCATTAATTGTCCAAAGGAGGGTAGCCCACAAATTGAAATAACATTACCAGTGAGCATTGTTTATGACTGCACTCGCTGTCCATGGTTGTAGTAACTCATCTATAAGTGGTTGCATATATACATCTATAAGTTTCTTTAGATTAGATAGACCTTAAATCACCACTGTTAAAAACATGTACAGATATTTCATATACATTCTTGGAGGTAGATTATATGGTGTTACCACAACAGGTTAACATCACTATATCTTTCCATATAACCTATGCGAGGCAAATCCACCCACACATTAACCAAGCATTATGTTATAAGGATCGGCTATGAATTTTGGATACGTTCTATCAAAGTACTTTCATGCCTTAGAATCTGAGAAATGGCATATGCAACCACTGTCTATCTTGTGAGTGGTACGCTAAGTCATATGCTCAGTTGTCTTCATCGACGCATAGAACTTTTGTAGTCTTAGAATAAGAGGTAAGTAGCCCAAATGCCTATATGGAATGTGCTTCTCATGCGCCAAGGGTGCCCTTTTTGCTTTGTACCTTGTCTCTCTACAAAATTTGCAATGTTGCATGTTTTCATCCTCTTTCCAATACAATATATAACCAGATTTGCAACACTCAATTCTTACAACAAGAAGTCCAAAATCTAGTATTAGCCTTTTAGTACTGTAAAAATTAGGAGGAATTTGATGATCAGTTGGGAGCATCTCACCAACCATTTTACAAATATCATTGTAACAACTTTACGATATGTTGTGTCGACTTTAATATCCACCAATCGCGCAAATACAAACTAATGTGAGAAATTTTTAGAATCATTGTATAGTAGTTGGTCAACTGCATGTAATATGTCAAAAAATCTATCTGCCATGCTGTCCACATCCCCTATACCGTAACTTGTACCCTCACCACATTGCATGGTTAAGAAGTCAAGGTCACCCAACTACTTACCCACTTTTGAGGAAGGACCCCCCGTCACATGCATAGTATCGCGGCAATACCTAGATACATGATATACCATACAATGTTCCAAACCGAAGCCCTGCATCATTGCAATATACTATGAGGTTAAGAGTGTTGATACAATATTCATGTCTATATTTGGCACTGTCTTCCAAAACTGGGTCTCATTGTGACTGATCTAATTATAATAATTTTGAACAAATTCCTTCTCAAACAAGTGAACCTTAACTTCATTGGGTTCGAGAAATTTGACATTCTTACAATGGAAGCATGAACATCTAATTTTATGCTAGTCCATATGCTCGTGTAGGGGCACCACCCAATCAACAAAATCATGAACCCTATTTTTAAATTTTGGTGTCAAATCTTTACATCCAACCAAGTTTTTATTATACATTCATAATCTAATATTGCATAATGCCTTACCTGAAAATCATAATTTTTTTTAATTTCCATAATAAGCCCAAATTGAAACCTACTACCCCTATACCTTAATTAGAGACAGGTATCACAAACAAATTTGATATTCACACACACTACATGCAAAATTTTAAAGTTGACAACACCCTACATATTGACAACATTTTCAAATCATATTAAGTGTGCAATTGCAATGACAACCACAACTTATTTATTTTCTTAAAATAATAGAAATATACCAAAAGCATCACAAAATACTTCATTAATGACATTATTTGGTTGAGATTATACAACAACACATGAAATCAATATCGACACATATCTTACAAAAAATGAGGTACTCATCCTTCACATTCATCCCAAGGAAGGAAAATGTTCAAAAAAAGATACAAATCCACAACAAAAACATAGAGACATATATACATGGTATAACTCTTATAAATATGAAAAAAATCAATAATTTGAGTCATGGTAAATCCATCCCCTCACTTGCAGACGATGTCCATGTGTTAGATGTATAAGAAAATCCCCAAGTTCGAAGTCTATCAAATGTTAGAAATGTTAGGGATTGTTTGCTTATATTTTGCAATTTAGGATGGGTTTGTAACAACTTAAAACAATACCAAGATTTAGGATGTATTTGGCACGATCAACATTTCGCAATGTCAAAGTTTTTGTTTAGCTTGGCTTTGGAACATGTATTTTAAATCAATAGAAAAACTACCCTAAAGTCGTCTCAAATTTGGCATGGCTTTGAGACACTTTTTGTGAGAACATTTTATACCTCATTTTGGAACAGCTTTCGGGTAGTCATTTGCACCAAATGTTGGTTCATCTCAAAATCTTCCTAGATTTTAGGACGACTTTAGTACAATGTTATGATTCATAAAGTAAAAATAAATTTGGTATGGCATTGGAATGGTTATAGCACCAACAATAACATACCGTGTCAAAGCCGTCCTAAAATTTAGAATGACTTTAGAGCGGAATAGTAGGTCCACAAACAGAGTTTTTTTTGTTTTGTTTTTTTTTTTTCAAAAACTTTGGCACGGTTTAGGGGTAGTTTTTACACTCCATATGAAGAATGTGCCCTAAAGCTATCCTAAAAGTGGCACAACTTTGGGACCATTTTTTTATATTTTTTCTCAAATTATTTTGGCACGGCATTAGGACGGATTGTATTCCAAAAGGACAAATCCATGCCAAAAGTGTCCTAGTCTGGGATGGTCAAACAACGATCTCAAAAATTGGGATGGCCATATGATGTTTTTTTTTTTCGAGGCATAATTTGGCACAATGTTAGGATAACTTTGGGACAGTTTTACAAAAGCCATTCCTAATTTTGGACAGAATTTACCCATCCTAATCCAGGAAGGTTTTGATAGTATTATTAAAGTTATGTTAGTTAAAAGAGGTTACTTTCCCCTGAATCTCGAGTGCGTTTAGCTTAGATGAAGAGAATGAATAGAATAGTTCCAATCCCTTAGAAAAAATTCATCCATACCTTATAGCATCACAACTGTTCCATTAATACAACTTCACACAATTCAATCTTTGTGTTGTTTCAAATTTGTTTCTAAAAGGTATACTAGGTGGACAAGGTTCTGCTTCCTTTTAGCATCGTTAGCACGTCGGCTCTTGCACCCGCTTCCCTCCTAGTGGCTGCTAAGACTAAGAAGAAGTCGACGGTGGCTGGAAGCCCAGTGGTTGTTGACGACTCACCTGTCGATTTGTCTACTGTGGCTAGTACTGTGATGCAAGTGCTTTGGGTAGTTGGATCAATGACTATACTGATAGTGTTGTGCTTGTGACAGAAGCGAATGGAAGAACAATGGATGTTGTTTTAGTATATGTATGGTAGCATGGAGGAAATGCTCTCCATTGTCCACGTTGTTCCTGTGAAATTATAACTTTTTATTGTCTTCTTTTTTTGGGTTTGTGTGTGCTTCGTTATTAAGGTTAATTACACCGTTCTCCTTTGACATTTGCACTAAATATAGATATATCATTTCAAATTTTAGAAATTATAGCGAGCTCCCTTGTGATATTGACCAAAATTTAGAGAAAATTGATGAAATGACCAAAATGTTCTGACTCGAAAGAAGTAAAGTATAATAAAAAATAAGACAATTACACTGTCATTCCTTGAAGTTAGAAGTATATATAATGACCCTCCTCATGTGTGAAGAATTACAAAAATCTCTCCTATACTGACTATACTGACCAAATTTTGACAAAAATTGATGAAAAGACTAACATGCCCATAGTCCTAAAGATTAGAGTGTAATAAAAAACCAAAATTCAAAAACTATGAAATGACTCTTTTAGCCCTTTAGATATATGCTTTATATTTTTATAATTTACATGTCAATTTTTTTAATAAAACTTATTTTTAAATACTTTATATATTTCAAAAAATATATTAGAATATCTTAATTGGAAGATATTCTAAATTAATATTTTCTAAATTTTATTAAATTTGAAATTTTATTTTATGACATATAAACCTTAGAATTTTTAATTTTTATAATATATAAATCTTTAATTTTCATTTTAGGAAATTTTAAAATTATTTCTATGAGTTAGAAAATATTTTTTTTGCTCTTATAAAATAAGTCTTAAAAATTATTTTTCTATTTTAATGATAAATTAATAAGCATTTTACTATGTGAAAATAAAAGTTAGAGGTATGCTTGTGTTATAAAACATTTAAAATATATAAAAAATTTAAAAGTACAAAATTATTCAAGAAAATATAAATTATAAATATAGAAATATTTATTTTTTAATTTATTTTCCAAAGATCTTAGAAAATTTATTTTCTACCTTTTAAATTTTAAATTTTAAAAATATAAATTTAAAATTTTTAATTTTCTAAAAGATTAAAGATAAACACTTATATTTTCTAAAAAATATAAAATTCAAATATTATAATATTTCTCAACAACATAATCAAAACTATATAAAAACTATATTTTATGAAATTATAATAAAATATTACCGTGCCTTCCTTTGAGGTTTGAACTTTTTACATAACATTTCAGAAAAATTTGGTCAACTGGCCCTAAAATCAACCAAGGGTAAAATTAGATTTTTGCGAATTTTTTTTTATAATGTTATTATTTTCCGGCCACCTACTCACCGAATGGACTAAACTGTTAATTAGATAAGTAATTCAACGAATGTCACTGTAATTCCTCTTATCGGAAGAGATGTCACTGTACATACTCTTAACTTTAGAGGAGGGCAGTGCAATTCTCCCTTATTATTAAGATTAAAAAAAATACTTTTGTCCATTATAAGAAAATTATTGTCTAAATTAATCATCAATTAATTAATTGAATTAATTATATGATAAGTGTCTTACCATATGTCATATATATAATTATATATCATCTTTCCTTGAATTGTATCCCAATCGATCACAACATCATGGTAAAAATATTTCACCCACAATGTTTTGCTAAAACTAAATGGATCATGATTAAATTTCTCTTAATTACTCGATGATATACAATTACTCAAATATAATTTAAAGAAAAATTACCCTACATTTTCACAACACTATTCTGTCTTGGTCACTTCTCCATTCAAATGCACAGCTAAATTTATTCCCCAGGGTCAAGAAATCAATGCACAAGAGAGACACACACGTCCAACCGTTGGGATCTCTTCATCCCATCAACAACTATATTTTCAAACATATTATCAAAAAAAATATTACTTCTTGTATCTATATGTCTCTTAGTTTTATACTATTATCATGTCAGTTTCTCTCCTACCATAATTTACATCTTAGCAAAGCCTTGGAGTTTACTACGTAGTATGTTAATCGGATGTCTATTACCAAGGCTCACTTGTAAGTGGTCTGCTAGAGATAGCTCCACAATCTTGGGGCTTGCAATTAATTTCTCACGTACACATTTATATCTTCTCCTTTTGTGAAATTAAACGGACTAATAAATCAGATGGACAAGGGCCATAGATCTAACATAAACCCACAGGATTTCAAATTTACAAAGACCAACTCAGGCTAGTAAGTTTCCAAAATTTTATTCTTGTTCCTCAAAATTAAGTTGTCTCGGCCGTCGTGACTCATTAATAAGTGCAATTTATTAATACTACATTTACTATATTAATATTTGCAATTTTATTGGCTTGTTAATAATACAAGTACTATATTATTAACATATTAGTGCAACTTACTTATATACAGTGAAATTACCCTTATTTCAATTTTGTCATCATTTCTCTCTCTCTTTTTTTTTTCTGAACTTATTTTTATTTTTATTTTCTCTCAAATTCTCTCTCTCTTTTTATTTTTGATATTTATTTTTTATTTTAAATATCTTTATGATTTTAAATTAACAAATTTCTTCTTTATTTAAAATAAAATAAATTTATGCATGCATATATTGTACAAATTTTACTAGTAGGTGTGTGTGTCTATATATATATGTATGTATGTATGTATAAGTAGCAGTATAACCCATTAATATATTATGTGACATGAAATTTTGAAAATGAGAGATATATTAATATTGCTCCTTGCACAACAAATTATCATAATGGATGATTTCAAATAAAAATATTTGATTTTAATTTCTAAGTTCAGATATTTTTTTGGTGACAAAGAACATAGCAAGATACTTATTAATGTTAATTCTAACACTAACTACCATAACAAAAAACTAATTTGTTGTATTTGCATGCATCCTTGTAGGCATGGTTAGATTATATGTTGTAATCTCAAGTCAAATTTAATGCAATAATGTTGTGATTCCATTAGTAGTTTTTAGGAATGTCGATTGATGCTGGCTTGCTCAAAGGCTGATTTTTGGACCAATTATATATGAGGTAAGCCTAGTTAAATATGAGTAGGGTTGAATTTGAGTTTCTAAGTTGAGCTTGATAAATTTTTGAGTTAAGTTGGAGCATAATAATGCTCAACTCGATTATGCCTATATAATATATATATATATATATATATATATATGTATGCATGTATGTGTGCATGCGTGCGTGTGTGTTACTATATAGAAAGCATGAACTACTGATAAAAAACTATCATTTGAGCACTAAATCTAATTACAAAATTAGGTTTATTTATTTATTTTATAAAATAATAATCTAAGGTTTAGTTAGTAAAATTTCTCACTGGCCAACTTTCAAAATAAAATTGACTCATAAAAACAGTTGTATAAGAAAAACTATCTATCGTGCATGATAATTACAGCATCCACAAAGAAGACACATAAAAATTGCATTAGTGTGCATTAAAATTGCCATGAAGGAACCACTTCAGTATTATGTTAAATTTTCAACAATTTTAAATTTTTATAATCATTATGTAACAGTAATGGCCTCACTTTTGAATTAAAAGATGTTATTTACTAACTTTATGTTGTCATTGCAAGTTAAAATTTGTATATATTTATAAATTGTCTTATTATTATTGCAAGTATGATTTGGTCAGAAATATGCCTGAAGCTCAAAAAATAAGTGAGCCAAGTTTGGGTCATATATATATATATATATATATATGATTTTTAGTTTGATTTTATGATTAATTTGCCTGGTGGTATTGAGTTTGAGAGAGTTTAAACTCGGCTCATAAAACCCAATTGACACCCCTTGTACTTTTTAAAAAGATGTGAAATCACTTCGTACACCGAATAGAAAATGAAAATCAACACAAATATGCATAATATGTTAATGCAAATTGAGGACAACCTTCTACTTCTATTGGACACTTGCTTAGATCAAACAATCCACTAATAAAAAGTAAATAATGGTACATCATATCATTAATAAGACATTTAATTTGTGTCCCTAGCACTTCATATAAATTAAATTTACATTTGATTTCAATTAGTTGATAATAACACTCTACTCTTGTTAGCATAACCAAAAATTCATTGAATTGGAATGATCTTTTTGGGATGGCTTTGGGATGAACTTCTTGTACTGTTCCAAGAGCTGTCCTACCCAAATACATGGAATGAATATTGGGACTATTTGAGATGGTTTTTAGTCGAAATTTGGAATAAATTTAGGAAGACCAACTTTGAGACAGTTTATTTCTAATGAATTTGTGATAGTTTTCGTCAAGGATGGATTTGGGATGGGTTTATTTGAGATGAATTTAGGATGACTTTTTTTAGGATTGATTTAGGACAAATTTAAGATAGCTTTTTTTGGGATATATTTGGGATATTTTTTTGGGGATGATTTGGGTTTTTTTTTTTTGCAATAGTTTCATTAATTCCATAGATTTGAGATGTTATTTCCAATTCATTTACAATTTTTTATGAATTATTTCCTAAATTATCAAAATTTAAAAATATGAAATAAAATGCATTTGCACCAAAATAGTAGATATTTAACACAAATAATTAATTTACAATCCAATCATATTAGTCATTGTATCACAACACATACAAAAATAGAAGCAATTCTTTAAAAAAAACATATAAAATATTTTAAGAAGGAAATAATTATTTGAATCAGTAGAGTAAATAAGCTATATCAATTATTGGTGTCTTCTCTATCAGCAATGTCCTCTTCCACAATGTTTTTGGGGTGAGATGTGCCATTTGATCTTATGTGAAGCTACCTTTGAGGTTAATTAGTCTCACAAATTCATTCAATGTAATCTCCGTATACTCCAACCTAAACCTTGTGTCTTGTATTTCAAACCTTACGTCCTTTAGCTCTATTTAATTTTGATGTAGCCTTTTACAAAGCATATTTATTTGGAGGTGCATGGATGCTGTGGAGGAATCATATTTAGAGTTTGAGTAACTTTTAAATTATTTTTCTTTGGATCCCATATTGGGCAATGTTGCCTTTTTGAAAGCCTCAAATGCAGACAAGATGAGACTGTTGCTGCTATAGCTAGATCGACTCTGGCTCCCATATTTAGATGTCTCAACAGTTTTGTTGTCTTCTTGAAATTTTTTTATTATCTCCCGCAACATGTAAAATGCGTTCATATAATGAAATTTATAGATGTTATTTAATATACAACAAAGTAAAACTTGAACTTACATCATGGTATTATGCATGTAGACATGTCCATTCTTTAACTGTATTTTTCCAAACTCTGAAATATAGCTCCAAGTGAGCGGCAGGTCTACCTAAAGTGTTACCTTTTGTACTTTGAAGTATGTTAAATTAATATATTTAATGTAACCTAAGGAAAATATAAAAAGACATGGACTAGGAGTATAACAACAAACACCATGAGCTATCATCGATAGAAATACGCTTTGATAGATTGTTGAAGTTGAGGCAGAGTTAGCAATATGGTTGACTTTGTTTTTCTTTTTTTTTTTTTTTTTCACGCACTACCCTATATATGCCTTGTCTCCATTAAGTCAATATCTATTCTATTTGTTTATCTGAATCTAGTTAGCCTTAGTATTAGAAGCCCTTGCTCAGTGCAAGTGATTCTTCAACAATTTACTTGTCTTTTTCTTGAAATACTTTTTCATTATTGACATGTCGGCTTGATTCTAAATGAATTGTTCTTAAAAAGGAAAATTGAACTATGTAGTAGCACTTTAGAAAAATAAGACAAATGAGGTAGTGTTATTGCACAATGGTGCATACTTAAAGTTTCAAAGTTAGCAACTATTTTTCAACATATGTAAATTAACTTATTAGTTACATCCCCACTATCCTAAGAACTATCCAATAAAGGAACATTACATAAAATTTCAAAATTTTGCAACTTTTTGACATAAGGAAAAGGAAGGCAAAATTCAACTTCAAAATACCAATGTAACAATATTTTTTTAGAAAAATACCTTGAATCTTCTAGACCAAAATTCCCATACTTCTATTGGTGTGTCGGAGTGTTAAATCTAAGAGCTATTGTAATTATTAATTATAATCTATCTAATGGTGTTTGTTACCTCTTGAAAAGCAGTACACATAAACAACATTTCAATTACGCATATATCTTTCATCTGAGTTAATTCATTTAGAGAGTTAATTTAATGTTTTTGAAAAAAATTTTGATTACTAAAATGAATAAGGAGTCAAGTGCTTAGGACCTCTAGTTTAACTATGTGACTCCTGTGACATGGGCACGTTTAGTGAGGTAGGTATTAGTGGATTATCATAGCCTTCAGATGAAGTGAAAGGACTTTGTGTGCGTGACATTAACAAAGATGGGCACATTAACTTTATATGTTACGTGGATTGTAGTGATGTTGATGCTGTATTTGGTTGATGTGCACTTGTGTGTTGTTACTTCTCATCATATTGTGGTGGGATGAGCATGCGATCCCTACCCTTATGCCCTCGTTGGACATCCTTTCCTTTAGAAATTCCACCCTCACTAAATGCTTCTCAAGTAATTATCAACAAGTACAAATATGAAATGTCGTATTAAGTGTTATGCAATTGACAACAATTTATACCAAAATTGCACATGATTTAACAAAGTTAATCAACATTTCAAATTCAAGCTAAACCATGATAAAATACATAAAATTTGATTTACAATAGGCAAACAACATGAATTCTCAAAAAAATATGGCCAACAATTTAAACCAAACCACCTTGTGATAGAAAAAGTCAAACTACCACGTCAAATTTAAGCTAAAACAACATTGCAATTTCACAACCACCATGGCATAAGGAAGGGTACAAGAAAATTTATCAAAATATATACACTAATCCCAAACCTAAACCAAAATTATCAACATAAACAAGCAACAATAATATTGAAATAAAATTCACAACAAGGATGATGGTAATTATTTTAATTAGATAAAAAAAAAAAGTTGAAATGTTGTGTACCTTTGTCTTCTTTGAGAAACAAACTCTTTTTCAATAAAATACTCCGATTACATTGAAGGATGTTGTGAACTAAGAAGAATGGGGGAGAAAATGTGATTTAAGATAGAGTTTTTTTTTTTTTTTTCTGGTGAAGTGAGGAAGAAGATGAGGGGAAAGAAGGGTTTTCATAATATAAAGCTTTGTAACAACATTTGGACGGGATTTAAAAAAAGCCATCTCAAATTAAAAATTTTCAAGTTCTTGGTCACATCGTTGAGCCCGATTGTCTTAATGATGAGCTTAATGGCCTAATTTCTCAATTTTGGATTGGTCGTCAAGCCCGATCGTCCTGACAGCCCGCTTGACAACAACTCAAAAACCTATTAGATTGGCATGTTGTCTAGACGATTAGCATGATGAGTGGATGTCAAGCAACTTGGTCTCGATGGCAAGCTCGATGACCACTCAAGAACCTACTGGGTTGCTCATTGAGCTCGATTGTTTCAACGGACACTCCAAAACCTACTGGACTATCTGTTGACCTTGTTGTCTTGACGTCCTATACTACAAGTTACCGTCGAGTAATGAAGTCTTGATGGCTAGCTTGATGTCCACTCCAGAACCTACTGGAGTTGCCATGGAGCTCGTAGTCTTGACAACAAGCATGATGAGTGGTCATTGAATAGTGTCGTCTCAATGTTAAGCATGATGGCCACTCAAGAATCTACTTGACAAGCCATCAAACTTGCCATATTAACAGTCAATTTGATATCCACTCTGGAACATATTGAAACTACCATCAAGGTACTCATTGAGATGGATGACTTGATAAGTGTATGTTAAGCAAGTATGTCTTGATAGCTAGCTCAACGTCCTATCCTAGACTTATGGGGGCGGGCATCAAGATGATTGGGCTCAATGGCAAGCTCAACAATAGCCAAAAGTATATAAAGCCCTGGCCATGTCCAAAATTCCCATCCAAAAATCATTCCAATCATCATCTAATTATACTCGTCATCTATCAACACCTCCATTTCTTCGAAAAATGAGGTATATATGCCTTCTTGTCTGGCATTTACATAATTTTCAACATAATTATGTGGTTTTTTGTTGAATTAATTTTCAATATCTTGTGGTTGTTGGTATATGTTCCTTCATAGTGATTTGGTCTATGATGACACATGGCCAAATATTTGATGCATACTTATTTGGAAAACTCAACCCTTTTGGCCACTCACACGTCACTCAATTATTTTATTATTATTACTATTGAGTGTGTATGCAACTTTAGGTTTGGGTCCTTCGCTGTTAAGTGCCAAAATATCTCAAGATGGTTGCATGTGATTCCAACATCTTTTGAAGTATGTAGGTTGTCCTTTGTCTTCCTTTTAACATCTATAATTGTGTTAAAGATTGTTGTTGAACACATTTTTTTAAATGTGCATGGCCTTGAGATTTTGACAAATCAAGTTAGTCTTTTAGTAAGGCAGATCTCAAAATATGCTTCTCTTTGTCCACTTATGGACACTCCCATAACCCACTATTTGACCATTTGGATTGTCTGTAACTTAATTCAATTCCTAAACGTGATGCAATATTTGTTTGTTATTCTCCCTTAAAGGCATGACATGCTTCTCCACCCATCCATAGGTTGCTTCTATACACATAGTTTAGTAGAAGGAACTACCAATGGCAATCAAAGTAACTCACCTTTCTATTATGTTGAAGATAAATTACTCTAGCATAATCCATACATATTAGACAACTCATAACACCTAATGTGCTCCCTATCAATATCATCAGATATGTAGTTAAGTCATAAATAGTTTACAACAAAGTTGCTCTCATATTAAAATAACTTTGTCAAGATGAATTATATGTCATGATACTAGTATTCCACAATAAAACTAACTTATCAGTCAGAGGCTACAGGTATATATCAATTAATTTCATTGAGTAAGATGAACACAAAATCACTAAGGATGGAAACATGTATAGATTCTTCAATCACATCCTAGGTTGAAGATTCTATGATGTTAAAACAACTAGCCAACGTAAGTATTTTTTCTTATAAGATCTATGTAGGACAAATCCATCCACATAAAAGCCAAGCCCACATTTCTTAGCTCAACAACAAAGTTAGGGTGTGTTTTATTAAAGTGTTTCCTAACCTTAATATCGAACGAATGATACATCGAGAGATTGGCATGTCATGTCATGTGTTCTATTATTTCAGTTAAAGCATATAATATCTACAATTTTGTAATTAATGGCAAGTACCGTAACCTCGCATATGGAGCACATTTTAATTTTCAGAAAGTGTACTTACAAAATATATAGCCTCTTTCTTAAATTTATTCCTTTGATGTGGATTGAAAGTAATGATTAATTTGTAAAATTGTTAAATTCAGTTTTTTAATGCTACATGACCTTTTCTCTTCTCAAACTTCTAGCCCACATCTCTTAACAACTTTGATAAATTATTTTCCAATTCAATTTTTTTCAAATAGCATTTAATGTAAATTATTTTTCTTTTCTTCTTCCAAAAGCAATCTTCTTTTATTCTTTCTTCTATTAAGTACAATATATATGTATGTACGTACGTACGTATGTATGTATATACCCATTATATTATTATTTTAATAAGGCTTTTTTATTGCACAAAATGAATTCACATAACTACTCTTATGTTACTTTTATTCTTGCTATTATTTTCTTCTTCTTTTTTTCATCCAACTTACAATTTATATTTATATACTTTCTCAATTTTATCATTTTGAAATTCTTTTGATCTTCCATCATTATTTATTTTAAATATATTTGTACAATGTAAAGTTTCCTAATTTTCTTTTTTCAGTTTTTAGTTTCTTTGTTTTTTCTTTCAACGTTTTTATCTGTATTTTCTATCAAACTTTCTCTTTTTAAAATTCTTTTAACATTTTATTTTTTCAAATACTCTTAGTACTTTTCAATATTAAATAATTCTATTTTATTAATAAAAGTACAGGAAATGTTTTTTTAAATTTTTGAGTGTGTGTTTTGAGTATATTTTTTTAAAAAATTATCTAAAAATAAGAGAGAGAGAGAAAAAAACAAATTTTAAAAAGAGTAATAATTGTAGTATGTAATTTTTGAATTTAAAAAATAAAAACAAATATTTTTACAGTAATTTAATAATTTATAAATAAATTGGCTAAGACCTACCTTTGCTCCCCAATCATCCGATGACAGGAGATTGGCAAATATCATCCTCATATGGTAAAGTAATCCGTCATATCAAAATTCGACATGCAAATACATTAGCACAGACCCCAATGACTCACAGGCGAGCAGTAACAACGTGGTACTACATATCAAACCCTAGAAGGAAAAAGAGAAAAGATTTAATTTAATGCGCCAAAACTTTCTAGATGCAGTAAACCAGAATTTGTGCCTCTTGTGATTGCCATCTCACCCTTCTGTCAAGTCTCTTCCAGCATGCAGTGCCCCACCCCACTCTGACAGTTCACAAGATCTCTTCTGTTTCGAGGTTCTTGCAGCAGTACTCCTTGGCTCTTTATGGAAGCTTTTCGTATTCAAACTTTCAGCATCCCATCCTCTCAGTAAATTTAATTTTTACCACATGTGGCAGCTCAGTGATTTCTGCTGTAGTGGCTCATGTCAATTGCTGAACCCATGGAGGCAAATTTGGCCAGCTCATTTTCTTGCAGGAATTGCCGGTTTTCGTTCCTTCCCACTCCAAGAAAATCCCGGGTGAGGCTGTTTTCGGCTTCAATTCCACCGGACTGGCTTTGTTTCCCGCTGCTTGGCATCACGTGAGTCATAGGCCTGCAATTGATGTCCCCAAGCAGCAATCCATGGTCAGCGTGGTTGTTGGTCAGCGTGGAAGCAGATGTGGCGGCCATTACCCCATTCAAGTTTTCAGCTTTTCCAAGATTGTGATGAACTCGATCGTTTTGGCTTTGGTTCAAAGAACTGACCAAGCTTCCCATAGTAGAGAAAGACGAGCTCATGAGACCAAAACTGGTGCCAAAGATGGCAGAGTTGCTGCTTCTGGTTGATCCCATCTGAGCTGCTTTCTGCAGCAACGCAGTAGCAGACATGGGAGCTGCCAGTGGATTATTTGTTTCATACTGACTCTGGTTGTTATTGTAATACAGTGAACTAATGGCTTCAGACAAATTTCCTTTGTTTTGTTCTTCCTCTTTCAGTGCTACTCTTGGCATTGCCGATGATGATGGTGATGAAGCATTAATGTTCCCACCAGCAAACGTAGCCTCTTGTCCTCTAGCAAACCAATGGTTTGGCGAAGCCACTTGCACCAACTCAGGCTGCAGGCTGGTTGAGCTTGGCGCCAGGAAACTAGCATTGGAAGAACTTGGATTTCCAATGGGGTTGAGATGGGAATTTTTGTTGTCCAGCCATACTGGGAGCCTGGGCCTCTGCAGATCCAGGTTGACTTGATTCCCTGAGTCTAGCCCCCCAAGTTCTGGCCTGAACACGCCAGTAAATTGTGAACTTCCAGCGCTTTGGAGATTGTTTAGCCCCCCATTCACCAAATCATTTCTGTAGTTCAAATTTGCAGAAGGAAGTGGAGTGAACCTTGCACTTTCTTCTGCTAGTGCATCGCAGAAGGCTCTGTGAGTGACGAAGCTATCCTTTCTGTTTGATACATGTAAACAAAAAGCCCAAACTGAATATTTATTCTAACAAGTTCTTATCAAGATTCATGTTCATTAAATTCACAAGCATAATTGTGCATTCACTGCTCAGTAAATGCTATCTAGGACTTGGAATAAATAGAAGAATTGAAGACGTAGTATCATCATATATATGACAGAGAAGTTTGATACATAGGTACATATATATGTAAGAATTGTGCGTGTCCGCCCGCGCGCGCATGTGTGTGAAAGTGTGGGTAATTACCTGGAGAAGAGAGTTCCACAGTCACATTTATACTCTCTGGTTCCACAAATCTTGCTGTGGGCTTTCCAATCAGACTGGACAGCATATTTCTTTGAACACTTCTCACACTTATACTTCTTCTCACCATGTTTCCTGCTGTAATGCTTCTTGATGCCTGTTAAGTCCCCGAGTGCCCTGGAAGGGTCATGGTGGACACATGTTTTCTCAGGGCAAATGTAAACCTTCTTCCTCACCTCTTTGTTGCTCCTTTGCTTGAGCTTCCATGGAAGGTTGTGACCTCTCCTGTGGAGCTGCAAGTTCTGGTCCCTCTGAAAACCCTTATTGCAGATTTCGCAGATGAATCTGTTTGTCGCCATCAGGGACTTCGGGGATAGTGCTATCACTTCTGCATCTGGATCTAAAAGAATCAACAAATTAAATCAAAGATTCAAATACTCCAGGTACATAAAAAAACAGCGATATTCAAGTGAATAGATTAAAGAGCTAGCTTGCCTGGTGTTCCTGGAAGATTTCTTTTTCTCTTGGATGGATTTGAATTAGGGTTTGGATTAGCGGTAGGGTTGAGGTTTGGACTTGGATCTTGAACGAACCCCCTCATGGATGGAGGGACTGAAGCAAGCCCATCATCAGACATCCTTTTGAGTGTCTAGAATTGCAAGGACAAGAAAAAAACCAACAACTCTACAAGAATAATATGAATTGAGATGAACAGCTGATGGCAGTTGGCACTCAGCAACAAGGTAGAGAAGAAACAAAGGATTTGCTGAAAATAGGTGAAGCCCTGAAGAAGTCCTCAGGTGGTTCCCCGAAAGAGAAGCGAAAAGTAGCTATGAAGTTGTAATTACATGAATGGAGTGGACTAGCAGCAGCTGCAGAGGTTTTACTTTCTTGCAATGTTCTGTTCAAACCTCAGTAGAATATATCAAATGCCATGAAACCTAAGCTCTCTTCCGGAGAGTATTTTGCATCTTTTCCACACCTTCTCTCTCCTTATCTGCTGCTTCACGAAAAGTCGGTCAGCCATAAACTCAGATGGACCACCTTCAGCTTCTCTCTCTCTCTCTCTCTCTCTCTCTCTCTCTCCAACTTTGTATTCCTTTCTTTATTAATATAAATATATTAACATGCAATCATGCAGAGCAATGGTCACCAGAAAAATTGAATTAATTACTCTGATTTTCCTGACTGAATAATATAAAAGATAAACATAGTCTAAAAGGCAAACATTCTACGGGAACTGGGTAGTGGTTTTATTGGAATTACTATGCAAAAACTGCAAGCCGAAAATGAGGCACGGAAATTGGAAAAAAGCTAGTGTTATTTAATTAGGCATTTCTATAATAATAATTGATGTGCAATGACCTCATTCCTAACACGGTCTATGGCCTAACCTGACACTCCCTCTTTCTAGCCTGGACGGCAAACTCTTAAGTGTAGGATGCACAGTGATAACCGATTATAGCAGTTGGTATATTCTATAAATAGCATCCGCTCTTTATAAAAAAAAAATACAAATTACAAAATATTCTTATTATTTTTAAAAATTTTTACTAATTTTTTTACAAATCATTAATTTCGTTAATTATTTGTTTTTCATAATTATTAAGGTTTTAGAAACTAACCCCACATCAAAAATTATTATTAATTTTGCTATATGCATGTAAGATTTTGGTATAGATTGAAACACATATGAGTTTTATGAGAGTGTAATTTGGGTAGTTGGAAATTCCAAGGAAAACTATCGAATTATATATATTAGGGTTATTTACATATGAAAACTATGTTTGTTTTCATTTTACCTACAACAATACACATAGTTTGTTAATTATTAAAAATTTTAAATTTAATATCTTTCTCTGTCTTAACTTTAACCATTTAAAAAAAAAATACATCTAAAAACACACCAGAAAAAACACTACTAGGGATTTTCTTTATTTTTACTGCCATCCCTTGACTTTTCCACTGAATTTTATAAATTGTGTAATTTATTTTTATTAAAATAGACTGAAATTCCAAAAATTTCTTTGCTGTATGAAAAGGGCATTTACTAGATAAATGATCTGAGATTTAGGTTAAAAAATCCAATTTAAGGGCATTTAAACTGAAATTATATCTCTCTTATATTACTATATCAGAAAAAGGCCATACTTTTGCTTAATCTTAAATCCTCTTCAAAAATAAAAGGCATGCTTTTCTTATTTACTTGTTTTTTAAGCTATACAAACGTGACTCAGTAAAAGACAATTAATTTTAAAAATTCTGACAGGGGTTATGGAAAGATAGTCATTGGAGAAAATAAAAAAGTATGGCAATTGAAAAAGAGTAGAATCAAAATCGAACTTGGGTAGTCACAAGAAGGCTACGGAAAGAAAGTGAAAAAGCTTTACTGCAAGGGATTTGTGGAAAATGATTAAGCCATAATTGCTTTTGGACAATTCAGATAAAAAGAAAGGGGAAAAAAAAGGCAAAGACTAGTGTGGAAAATTAGTGAAGAGTGCTTGTAATAGAATACCATGTCACTTACACGTTGCCGTCTCGTGAAATACTGACGGTCCCTGGGCCAGTGGGGGAGTAGGTGAATGTTGATGGGACCCACCCATTTTGATTTAATCACTTATAAGAAATTATAAACACAAAATGCAATCAATTTTTATATTTTTTATTTCCAGCATTGCCCATCCATTTTGATTTAAACGCACATAAGAAGTTATAAACAGAAAATGCAATCATTATGTATGTGTGTGTGTATATATATATATATATATATATATTTCCAGCATCGTAAATTTAATTTATAGTCAGATAAGAGTCGTAACTAAAATGTTAGCAATAAAGATGATCAAAAGTAAAGTTTTGATTTCTTTAATTAATTTTATGTAAAATTTGAATCTGTCAAAAATAACGGAAGGGTTTTATGGTCCCATCACTTTTCTATATATGTGTGTGTGTGTGTGTGTGTAGCTTAGAGTCACTGCATCAATATTTCAAAAAAGAATCATTTGTATGCATATGCTTGTGTGTATGTATACATAACATCTATAAATAAAAATTTTGACCACAAATTGAATAATTAAAAGAGTTTCTTATATATATATATATATATATATCAAAATCTGACTCATATAATATTTGATACTTTAAAAATATTATATTCTTTTAAAAATATCAAATTATTAATTATTATATATCTCTTGAAAATGGTCTTATTTTCTATATCACCTCAATCTATTAGTTTTTGTAGTTTTGTTGTTTCCTATATCAAATACTAATTGTTAAAATTTGTTACAAGAAAGGCTGTACGGTCACCATAGGTTGAAAAAGAAAATCCGAACATTGATTATATTTTAACGACTGCTTTAAATTCGAATTTTCTATTCAAAATTAGTGTTTCCAATTTGGTCACCTATCAATTATTTGCCGAATTTCACATATACATAAATAAATAGTTATTAATGAGAAAAATGACCCTTAATCCAATAAGACATGAAAAACTAGCCTAAATTGAATTGACCCTTTAACAGCAACATTTGAAACAAATTAATTAAATATAATCACTTGGTATCTGTAAAATATTTTACGTTATCTAAAATATATTCAATATTGTATTAAGTGCACCATATACACATGTATGTGTTAAAAATTAAAATCATGTGTAACTTTCATACTTTAAATAAATGTAAAATTAAAACAAAATTCCGTACTGAAGCCTAATATTCAACTATGAATATATAGATACATACATACATACATACATACATATATATATATATATATATATATATATATATATATAGACACACACACACTCCCATGTACCCATTATATAGTGGAAATTTTCGGAAAGAAATGAAAGGGAAAGGTGTGGAAGTGATATACAAAAAGTTGACAGGAAAGACAGGAGATGACTCGTACCATTTCAAATGTCGAGAAGCCCCCGAGATCCACACGATTCTATCAATATAAAATTTTCTCTACCTAAAAGAAAGAAAATTATTATTATTATGGAAAAACAAGCTTTCATAATGGGTCCCCCTGGTTGCTTTAGAAGATAGTTGAAAAATTCACTTATATTCTTTCTTCATTTCATTGTCTTGTTTCACCTACTCAACTTGGGTTAGTTTAAATTAAACAGTTTCACATAATTCCTTTTAGTTTAAACATGCATTTTTTAATTGAAATTATCAAAGTTGGCATCGGCATCATATTTCAATGAAGTGGTATCATCCATTATTAAGTGAAATAAAATATACCCGCTGTTTATGTTTGCTTCGAATTTAATCAATATTTACTCTCACTAAAAATTTTTACAAACTAAACATTTTATTTTACAAATTTTATTCACATTCAAATTTAAAATTCTCTCTCTCTCTCTCTCTCTCATCATTTATTCACAATTAAATTAATACCTATCTCTATAATTTTCCTACTCACATTTATATATTTTAATATCTTATAAATTTATATAATATTACATCATTCAATTATTATTACATACAAAATATATAAAATTTAAAATTTTCCCTTCTTTTACAATCTAATACCAGACATAATTTTTATCCTCACTTAAATTACCAAAAAAAAAATCCTCGACCTCGTAATTAGGTTGTTTGAATTAAGATTTGAAAGAGATTTCAAACCTTTCAAACTTTCAAAATCCAAACATATATTTTAGCAAAATTTTCATTTAGTTTTTAATTTCAAATTATTCTCTTTTCATATATTCACAAATATTAAAAACTTAATCATAATATATATTTACAATTAAATTAAATTATTGCCCCCCCCCCCCCCCCCACTCATACTCACATTATATCTATTTATAATCTAAAAACAGCTAAGTATGTTTGGTTGGAGATTTGAAGGGAGATGAAAATGATGGTGATTAAAGAATAAAAATATTAATTTATTTGAATTTAAGCAGTTAACTAAACAAAAAATATATAATCTGGAGTGGATTATGCGATTGTGTCTAGTGTATATGGGTAATTATTTTTAAAAGTATAAATATATATAAATATAAATGTATGTATATATATATATGTATATAAATATTAATTTAATTGTGAATAAATGTAATAGTTGAATTATAAATATTTGTGTATATGTAAGAGATTGAAAAACTAAATTTAAAATTTAAATGAAAACTTTGGTAAAATGTATGTTTGGATTGAGAACATTTGGATAAATGAAAAACCTTTCAAATCTCCAACATAATCAATATTATCCTTTGACATTATTACATCATCCAATTATTATTATATCACACACACACGCAACTAAACAAATTCAAGTAAATTAAAATTTACATCTCATCATATCTTTATAACCAATCATAAATTTTTATATTTTTAAAAAAATCCATCTATTTCAATCACCTTTCAAATCTCCAGCCAACATATAACGTATAGTTATTATAAAGATGGCTCTCAAGTGGCTACATAGGAAGAAATAAACAGAAAAATAAACAATTTACAAAAATTAATTTTGGTGAAACTCGAAATTGGAAACTTGTGGCTTCAAAACTTCAGAATCATATATAGCAGAATTAAGGAAATATGGGGAAACTAAAGCATTAATAAGTATTTGAGGATGTTAAAGTTATTTACTCAGTGACATATACTCAGGACACTGAAGTTCACGTGATGAAATTTAATGATAAATATGAAATTGAATGGTGACTTAGTGAGTTTTTTTTGGAAATTATATTGCAATCTAATCGATTCATTTATCATCTCATATTACAAAAGGTGGAATTTTTCTATCAAACTTCTCATCGTTTAATTAATTTTGAACTAACCAACTCCATTCAAATAGATCTATCCAAATAATTTCATTATTTAATTATGTCATTTTTGTAGCTATGAAAAAATAAATTGATACATAAATGATTGAGGTTGGAACTAATTTTGCAGTCATATATTTTATACAAACATATGTATGATACACTAAAAAAAAAAAAAATCGAATTTCCGAGATGATACACATTTCTAACTTGAATGCCAAAAAAAAAAAAAAAAAAAAGGGCCTCCTCATTACATGGACTCAATTGGCAATTTGCTCCCTTCAATGCTATATGCCTGAAGTTTCAACTAGGCGCGGTAGTCAGTATGTAGCATGTTAACGTGTCACGTTTCCGTTGGCCCTAATCAAATCACTACAAAAACATGAGTTAGTCAACATACGGCTTTGCCCAATCTTGAGGAAATATGTAAGGACTTGGGAACATATTTTATTACTCAACCACTCTTGGCTTTAAGCTTTCGGATCTTACTATTTTGGAGGACATGGATTCTTTCCCAAGTCTCCTCCATCGCCCAATAAGGTTGACACAAATACCCACACCAACAACATGCTGTCCTAACTTCCCCATTTCCAAGTCTAAAATATTCCCAAAACACTAAAGGAAATTGCATGCAGTCCATCCACTTCAGTCAAACAAAGTATTCCAATGGCATAAGATACCACGTTTTTTAAACACGATATGACCGATTTGAAATTTATTGCGAGCTATTGTGTCAGGGAATGCATGTACGAAAAAAAATAAAATAAGAAAAGAAATAGAAAGACACACAGTATGTTGTAATACATGTTTTACGTTTGAGTTAGTCAATCTTATAAGTTGTAACAAATAAAGGGTAGTCTTCAAAATCCTAAGGCTGCATTTGGATTGACAATTTTGATAAAATAAATTTCGGATTCTTAGTAGCAAAATAATTGCATTAGTGTTTGGATGACAATATTTTTTAAATTTTTAAACCCTCATTTTAAACTGTGTACCTAGAAATTGTGATGAATTTAAAATTCTTTCTCATTGGATATTTTCCTTTCAAATTCATCCTCCCTATAAATTATTAATTAAACTCTTTCAACCCAAATGGGCCTGTAAAATTCAAATAATTGTTAGAATCCTCTAGTTAAGTGCTGCCCTAAAATAATGAATATTGAGATGGAACTAGAGGGAGTCTGGCTGAGAGCCTATCTACACAGCTCTTATCAGCTTCTTCGTTACAAAAGATAAATAGTTCTGAAACTCGTACGACGCAACATCTTATCTTAAAAATAACATAATATATACAATCATGAGATGTTTTAAAGAGTTTATAATCACATAGAAATAATAATACTAACAATTAAAAAAATCTCATCAAAATACAGTCTAAGAAAAATACTAGACTTTAGATTCTTACTGGCAAAATTTGCTATGTACATCACACTACCAAGAATGAGTCTTCTTGGTGTGGTTTAGAAAATTAAATAAATAAATAAAGCCAAGAGAAATGGTAATATTTATTTGGATAAATGTTATTCAAAATGTTTCTGGCAAACTCATTATCTGAAAGCTCGAAGAAGATATGTTGGGATATTGAGAAGGCCCAAGAAGGGCCTTCATGTATGACTCTCTGTTTGAGGATATGACCGGTCATGTGAGGGTGCATCCAATGTTGACAAGTGCAAATATGTTTATTTTTTTATATTATTTTTAAATTTTAAAATAAGTTTTTAGAATAATACAGAAAAAATTAAATGAAAAATAATCAATGCTTTTAGATTTAGGTTTAATTAATTCAAAAATTCTGATTAAATTTAAATTTTATTAACTAAAGCTAATTTAACCAAAAACTACAACTAACTTCGGTAATAACTAGAGTTAATTAATTCAAAAACCCTAATTAATAAATAGAGTTAATAATTTAAAATTTATAGTTAAATTCAAATGAAATTAACCAGAGTCATCACCCAAAAATCCTAATTAATGTACACTCAACCTTCTTTTTTCCTGTACACAATCATTACCTTGCGATGTGAACTAAAAATTTTAGCGCTTTTTAAACAACACAAAAGCAGCCAGAAAATGAAGAAAAACACTACACTTTTATGTGGTTTGGTCAATGTGATCTAAATCTATACAAGGGTGATTGTATTGATTTGAGTTCTGGTAAGAATACAACTAAGATGATTATTTCTTGCTAACCAACTCTTCTATTTTTTTTAATAGAGAGCAGCTTGCTCTCATAATGAGCCATAATTAACACTCGACCTACTTCTTTCTCACATTCTCCCACTGAGTAGGAGGGTTAACAATTGTCAGGTGACCATCTATCCTATGAACCGTCTAGACTCGAGGTTCATGCACTGTCGCTTAAACTCAGGACTCAGACTTTCTAAGTGTCCTTTTTCACGATCTTGTCAATACATGGGGCTTGAAGGCTTGAGTTCAATTCGATTGGCTTAATCTATATGGGCTAAGGCCACGTTGTGACAGCCAAGGGCAAGGTCCTCTGCCTTGCATAGTCAATGGTCAAAGCACTGTTTGATCATACCACAGGGGGCCATATCGGGCTTTTAATGCCGTGGCTTGATGAGTTGCATTATTCGGCACAAATTCGAAAGGCTTACGTGAAGAATGACTTGACATAGCCATTTTATTTTATGAAAACTCTGTAACTATAGTAATCTATTGCATTTTGTGTCGCTATAGGATCTGCATGAAAATATTCTTTATGTTAGTTGCTGATTTTGGATGAATCTCTCTCTCCATAATAGAAGATATTTTCGGATTTGTTACTAATTTTATAAAAATTACATTTAGTTATTTTTTATAAGATTGCTTTCTTAATCCTAGAAGATGTAGTGAATATGTGGAGTTAACCATACCTTATCCAAATGTGTTACTAGCAATTAAGAGAAGATTTTTAGTGGATTGTGAGATCATATTAACAAGGAGAGATCTTGATCCAACCAAAAATTAAGGAAAGAGAGAATCATGAATCTGTCACACTATTTGTTTCAACATAACAAATAATAGATTAAGGTAAATTGAGTAGATTTAGTCAAATTTACTTTGAGTTTATCTTGATCTTTAAGGTTGATAAATTGGATGACTTACAAACGACCAAACATAGAGAACAAGAGAGAGAAACTTACAGATTGAGAGAGAATTTACTGAAAAGATAACTTCAAGAGAGTTCATTGAGAATTTCATTGAAAAACACTATTGAGTGAAGAAAAGTTTGTGATCACTGTGTTGAAGAGTTTTTCATCCATCAAATCTTATTGAGCTCATGCATCAAGGTTGGAATTGAGATTAAGAGAGGGTCTTTGTTAAGATAGAGGTCAGCAGACTTGCGATCATTAAGAGTTGGACTATAAACATGTCAACGAACTTCAACATTCTTTGGTAAAGGAAGCTCAAGCATCAACATTCGAATTGAAATTAAGAAGAACCCTAGTTAAGCTAGAGGTAAGAGGATTTGCTGTCTACAAGAATTAGGCTATAAGCACGTTAATAAATTGAGGGTTAAAGAGTTTGGCTTAAGCGAATGAAATAATGCTATGAGATCCACCTTGTCCTATCCATTATTGTAACAATTGTAATAGTGGAACTTTTCGAGCATGGCTCTATAAATGCAGATAGGTTATCTAGAAACTACACAAACAATTTTTTCCTATCTTTGTTTTGAGTTTTTGCTATGTGAGTGTGTTGTGTTAATTCGTTTTCATACTTACAACATTAAGTCTAATAGGAATTTTTTTGACAGTGGAAATTTGGGCCACATCACATAGTAGTACCCTTGAAAAGTCTATTTTGGAAAACCTAAAACCCTAATTAGATTCAAATTTAAATAATTATAATTAATTGATAAAAAATTCTAATTAAATTTTTAATAATTAGAGTTATTAACAGAAAATTCGTAATTAATTTTTATTTAATCGTTTACTATATTATTTTGGAAAGGTTACTTTAAAATTAAAAACAATATAAAACACAAAATCTTAACACTTGTCAAGATTTGATGCACTAAATTAATTAACTTTGAGTATTAATTAAGATTTTTTGAATTAATTAACTCTATTTATTACAAAAATTAATTAGAGTTTTTGTAATTAACTCCAGTTAGTTAAAATTAATAATTAGGTTTTTTTACTTTATTAAACCTAAATCTAAAAAAATTGATTGATTTTTATTTGTTCACCCTTTTTTCGTATTATTTTAAGCAGTTTATTTTAAAAATTAAAAATAATATAAAACAAGTTTTGATGCTTTCGATGTACTTGACCGAGTGCTTCTTTGAAATGACCATGTACACCCTTCTATAAGAAGAAATTACATTAAATAAATAGAACCTTTGAACCAATAGTTCAATCCCACATTGATCACCATTTTATTGCAACTCTTTTGTAAGCACATGTTTCACACACTTTACTACTGTAGACATTTTGTTTAATTATTTCTTTTTAAGACTGTTGTGTGCTTTTCTTTTTTTCATTTTTTTGTGGTTAAAATCATTATATGTTTGATAAATTCTATAAAAGTATGAAAGAGAGAAAAAATTATATTTAATGGATTCTATTTTAGTAGTGTATGTTTTGATTTCGGACACATGTGGCATTTTTATTTATTTTTCTTATTAGACATATACAGAGAGTGCTGAATATTTACTGATTACTTAATGATACTCTTGAAAAATATTAACATATGTAAAATACTCAACTTTTTAGTTTTCAATTTAGGTCATTTCTTAATTTCTAATTTGCTTTTCCATCTTAAATTGGCATGTTAATATCCTTTGAATACCTGTATACTTGTTAGTATAAATATAGACAAAAACATTTATGCAAATATAGCTATTATAATTGCACATGAATCATCAAAACATTTAAAGGGCTATCTTTTTAGTTGAAGATTTTCAACCCTTTCGTCCCATCAAAATTTACGCAATCTAAAATATTATCAAACAAAATTTTTATTTCAATTTTAAAGTATTCCCTCTTATACACACACATACCCGCACCCACCCATCCCCCCTCCCCCCAACACACACAAATATTCAAAAGTCAATCATTACATTTATTCACAATCATAATATTTATATATACACAAACATAAACTCACATTCTTATGTATTTATACTATAAAAACTAATTATTATTTTTATATACTATCTTATCATTCAATCCATATTATATATTACCTATATCTACACAAATTCATACAAACGTAGATTTTTAATCCCATCAAAATTTTATAACAAAATATATTTTTTAATTTTACCCCATCAAATTCTTCAACCAAATATAACCTAACTATGTGCATTTTTAAGCTACTTTGATACATTTTAAAATGAATCAATCAAAAAATGAATATATATAGAGGGAGAATTATACCCACAATTCTTAAAGCAAGGCTAAATTATAACTTACCCCTTCTTATTTTTGAAATTACCATCACAAATGTGCAAAACAAACAAAATGCCCAAGTCTAATTTTTGCAAAAAAAAAAAAAAAGGTCTGGGAAAGTGGGAAAACGTGAAATGACTATTTTGTCAATAATTCACTTTAACAAAAGAAGTTGGTTCTTTCTTTCTCTTCAAATGAACACATCCACTTCCTCTCTCTCTTCAACCAAAAACCCTACCTTCCCTGGCTTCACGTTCCTAGAGCCTACAATTTTTAGCTGCCGGCTAACCAGAATACTTTGGTCATTGTGCAAGGAAAGTAACTAGAGGATTATCTAAAGAAGACCGAAATCTGATAGCGAGCATTTTCAACAATAAAAGGTATTTGTATGTTGTAATTGGCTACGAGTTTGTGAGGTTTTGAAAATTTTTTCTTTAAGGTATATATTGTACATTAGGTGATTTCTTTTCATAGTTTTCCCTAATTATTTGGTTAATGTTGACTGTGCATGCGTGTGTTGACGAATAACTCTGTGTTCTGTTAATTTTTTAGGCATTTTCAGTTCAATATGTTAGAGAATGAGCCAATTTCATATTTTGGTTGGATTATTGGCATTTTTTTTCCATTTTCCTTGAAAACCTCAAAATTAGAGTTAAAGTGTTTTTGCATGTGTTGAATTTTTAAAATGATTGGTGTTGTGTGTAGAATTTTTATGAAATTTAACTGATATATTGAATTTTGAGGGACTACATGGTACGATTTATTAAGGGATGGATTTTTTTGGCTTTCTTACACAATTTGATCTTCAAGTTTATTCATTTTTGACATTATATGAAGGTTGTGAATGCATGTTTTTTTCTATTTTTTAGTACTGGTAAAAAAAATTTATTTGCTATTGAAATCAATTTTCAGCATTGTTAGTGTTTTTTTTTTTTTTTTGTCTATTTTTCAGTTATATGTTTTTGTAATTGTAATGTAGGTATATCTAGTGTTGTAAAAATACATTTTTTAGTTAGTTACCACATGGAACTAATTTTTTCTTTGCTTTGATTTTTGGTTTGGTTGTAGGGATAAGTACAAATATGTAAAGTCTAAATGTTCACTATCTAAGTAAGCAACACAAACTATCTAATATTGATTTAGATAAATATAATTGTTTTGTTTTTGTGGATGATATTAAAACAATTTGGATTTTAAGATTAGTATTAGTACTTATTGGGGGGGGGGGTGGTGAATGAAAGTAAAAAAGTGATATTAATGTCCTTGATAGGTTCGACAAAAACATAAATGTGACTGAGTTGCATGTGTTCATAAGTACTGCAGTTGGTATTGGTGAGGATTATGTTAATGTGGATGTCAGTGATTGTGGGGATGGTGAAGGGAGTAGAGATGATGCTAATGATGGGGGTTCTAATTTGTTATATGATTCTAGCGGTGGGGAAGAGGATAATGCTAGCATTCCTTGTATCAGTGAATTAAATTTATTATCCAACTATACATCTGCTAATCATTGTGAGATTGAGAACTTGTTTGATTACGAGTATTGTGATGATCCACTAAAAGGCAGCTTGAATAGGGATGCTATTCATTTTTCCTACCCATTTGGTGGGTAGATCAGGGAGGAAGGTATACCTTTTAGAAATGCCAACTATTTTAGAATTGTATTGAAGAACTAAGTGATTCAATATTAATTAATGTGTTAGTATTTGATTAGAAAGGTTCCTGGGGCAACTTCTCAAAGTAACACATCTAATACACTAATATTAATTGATGAAATTGAACTGTCAAAGATGAAAGAAGCTTGTACACGCTACTGTACTTCGTTAGTAAATCTAATGGTGGTTTGTATTGATGTTAGTGGTGGACACAAGCTACTAAAAATAGCAATACTGGAGGTGGAGAGTAGATTTCACATATTTAAAAAGCTAAGTAATTGGCACCATATGGAAAATTGGAGGCACCAAGTAGAGGAAAGCTGGCATTGGAGCAAAACCTAGCTATGTTAGCCCAGAAGCTTTAGTTCTCAATTATGACACTATTGATACTCTTTCAATTTCAGTACTAAAGACTTTCCCAAGTGGCAGGAAGAAGAGAGGATGTGGGGGCAATAGTAGGAGAGCAACCACTTAAGAGGCATCAAGCCATGTTAGCCCTTTAAACTCAGGCCCCCTTATGCTCTTTCAACTTTAGTGTCAAACTTGGGTACTGGCCTTTCACCTTCAACTCTAGATACTTCCGCACCTTTAGGTACTTCCACAATTCTAGGACAATTGAATTCAAAGACCAAAGAGAGGAGTACTAGAAGGAGGCCAGTAGTAGCATCAACAGCGGTAGGGGGTGATGATAGTGTCAAATTACAGGTTGTAAGGGCTAGAGTTATCAAAGGAATCAAGCTTAATCCTCTATGTCCAACTATGTAATGTCATTTACTTAAATTCAATTTTTATTTGATGGTGGATTGTAACTAAATTGCATATTAGACTTTGTTTTGATTTGGATGAGATGTTTATATGGTGATCTAATGCATAAGGTGGAACCAACCAAGTGTTCTTGCCTTGCATGTGATTGGCAAGATTATTGTGGATTGGCAAGTTGTAAAAATTGGTGACTTTTGTTTTTGCTTACCTTGTGTGTGCTTAGAAAGGTGATGCTAGATTTGTTCATATTTTGCAATGTGATTTTGCCCATGTTGGATTGGTAGGTTGTAACAATGGTGACTTTAGGTTCTGTTCATATGGCTAAGGAGGGTTGATAATGGGATCTATGTAATTTGATAATGATGTTTTATGTTATATAGTGTATTGTTCATATTAGCTTTGTATGTGATGTTTCAAGTCTGATGATGTGTAATGGTTGTGTGCTAGGGATTGTATATAGTGTTTGTAATTTAATGTTGGGTAATGTTTGTTTAAGTTGATAATGGGTGTTGTTTGATGTGCTAGGGATAATGTATAATATGTTATGCAGCATGTTGATGTAGTGTAATTGACATAAAATTTGCATATTAATATTAGATTTACAACATAAGAGTTCATCAATTTTATATTACTATTTAATTATCATTTGCCATACTTAGTATAGTAGAAACACTGAGATAAAAAGTACATTTACTAATAATTAGTTTTCTATCAATGAACTATTCTTTTTCAATTGATCTTTGCATTCCACTTGTAACTTTATCTACCTGTCGGGTCTGAGGTTGAATACTTTCAAAACTACTTTAGAGAGGATCTTCAATAAGATGGTGCCACTTAGAAAAACTATGATCCATAAACAATACAAAAGTTTCTTGTTTCGGAAGTCATAATTGTTTTCTCCCCTTGTATTTCTTATATTTCGCATTTGTATATATTAATTCAATAGAATTTTATTGTGTAGAACTCTATTGAGAAGTCATTTTGTAACACTACAATAAACTACCTTTTATATGTGAGAAGACGTATTTATACATGCAATCATAATGGTAAAAAACAACCAAAAAAATGATTGTTTTATAAATTTCCTCAAAAAATTACAATTCAATTTTTCTACTTATTTAACATATTACAAATGGGTCCCATGGCTACTAGATTCATATTATTATAAACTAAAAGGGTAGTTTTGTCCATGCAATTAGGTCAAATTCGGTCAATTTTAATCACCAGACATCAGAGGGGCATTTTGGTTATTTTTCCACTGGAACCCTATCATCATTGTAGAAATGTGTGTACTTTTTCTTATAGATACAATCTTGGAATTTTACTCCTAATCCAAATATTTTTATCAAACAACTCTATCGCTGTGAATTTTTCCCAATTACGTTCCATTTCTTCAAGTATATGACTTGGAGATTCAATCGTGGTTTAGTGGGTGTATCTTACTTTGTGATTAGAAAAAAACAAAAAAAATGCCTTAACAGACCAAATCTTTCCAAGGATTTATAAACGTAGGCATATATGGGTCTATATTCATGATTTTATGTTTTCTTGAATCGCATAAATGACATTTTGGTTCGATGGAAACAAGATTAGAGCATAATTCGGCCTGTGTTTCAGCTTGAGACAAATTCCATGCTTAGATTGCCAATTGTATTGTCCAAAGAAATTTCACTATCCTTCCAGAATTTCATATATATGTCTCCATGGATAATGTATTACACAGAATATTGAGACGAGATATTGTACTAAAGTATGTGAAATCATTTATGTTGCATTACGTTTCTACAATTCTTTTTATTGAATATTAAATATTCCATATATATATATATATGTTATACACACACACAGGTTCACGTCATTTGAACTTCATATTTTTTTATAAACAAAAATTTAAAGAAGAATGCCGTATGCTTTGCCTGCATAGAGCATGTATTTATGATAAATAATATATATTAATTACATAATTTTTTATTTATTTACTGTTACGTACAATTAACTTTTTATTAGAAAACATGAGTTCATTTTTGAATCTAACAAAACTATATATACTTAAAACGTCTTTATAATTTTTTAAATTAGCAATTGATTACTTAATTCAAATTATAATTATACGTTTCCTTTATTGTCTTAAAGTTAACTTTTTAACATGGTTATTTTTTGAATATTGGGTTGCATATTTACTTCAAGTTAATGTACTTATCATATGGCAATAAACATTAGTGTGTAACTTTTTAATAAAACTAAAATTTTAAACTATAGCAAAGAACTTAATCGTATTGCAATATTTTTAATAATAAATTAATTTTAGTAGCATCTTTTAATCAAGTAAGATTAAAGTCAACTAAATTATTTGACTATATATCACCCCTCATATCTATTTAATAAAGTTTAAAAAATAGTAACAAAGAGGTTATTTGAATTTTAATTATACAAATAAATGAGAAAAGTAAATTTATATACATTATGAAAATAACTATTCAAAATTGAGTAAGTTGAAATATTCTTAGAATTTAATATTCCTTGTATTTCGAAGTATATGGTGCTTACATAATTTACATTTTAAATACTATTCTTCAACTTAAATTTTTCATACAATTACCTCGTCTCTTTTATTATTTGTACTATATATTATAAATTAATGACAATTATATATAGTAATTTAAATACTTTTTGATTCTTTATTTCTATTATTATGAAGTAGTTTAATGTAAATAGAATTCTAGATAGCAGTTTATATAATTAACATTCTAAATACACACTTCATCTGAATGTAGTTATGAAATAGTCCAAAGTAGAATTCTACATAATAGTAAAATTACAAAATAATATAGATTCATAAATAAATGTTACGATGACTTCATCCAATCTTTAATTAACAACTTTGGAATCTTTTGAAATATTTTATATATGTTTAAAAAAGCAGTTTAAATATTCTAAATAATTTATTTAGCGGATCTTTAATATTAGTAATACCCATAAGTGAATATCAAGAAAGGACAAATTTGTCTTTACACAATTGACAAAAACATACACATACATACTCTTATAACATACACATACATACTTTTATATATAGTGTATTATATATATATATACACACACACACACATATATATTACAATAATAAGTGCTAAGTTTCTGTGAAATATGACAACATATTTCATTTAAACTTCACGGAAAATCGTTACTAAATGTTGAAGCACAACAAACGTAAAGTTCAAAGGTTAAGCACAATAGAATTTTTTTTATCACTGTTGAAAAAGTTCTTAATGTTGAAACTATACTATGGCCATGTCTGGATGCAAATTTGACTAAATTAACCTTCAATCAAAATTTATATTTGCTAACATATACTACCCAATAAAAGCAAACTAATTATCTCTTCATCTCTTTTATTTTTACAATATTTCTAAATTTACGTGTCAATTTTTCTGCCACCACTATTCACATCGAAACAAAGCCCATGTTATTAATAACTTTGATTATCATTATTACTATTCAAACGTAATGTCTTGTCCCCCTACATTTCAATTACTAGTCATTAGGTCGAGTGTCACCTCATAAACTTCAGTAATGGAACTAGTTACTGCTGGACAAGAAAGAAATGTCACTCACGTTATCTTCACTCCAGCTGATTAGAAAAGCCGAAAACGTTATACCCCACATATAGTTTTTCACTACAAATTTTCAGATGGATTAAGGGCAGCAAGGCAGCATCATATGAGCGACCACTGGTTAGCAGAAACCTATTCAACAGAAAAGAAGGCACGAAGGCTAAGGAAAGAGTCAAGATTAACCCTATGCATGCCAGGGCAGGAAATACCTTGGGCAGCTATTTTAGCTATGTGTCGTGCTGTTTCAATGCTGTCAACATACAAGACGACGATTGCAATTCTCCATTAAGCCTGGGGTCGAGAAAACTGATGGAAACAAGCACAGAACCCATATGTCTATGTATTTTTCTTCCCACTAGTTTGCAAGAATATAAGTCCTGTGGGCGTATAAAGCAGTATATATGTATGGGTCCAAACATCAATTATTAATTGAACGATCCATTGTGGATCACAACTGTTACTACAGTCGAGTTGATTTCCAGATTTTTTTTTGGGTGCAAACATCAATTATTAATTGAACGAGCAAATTATTATCTTAAGATCGATATTTGGGATGATGTCAACTTTTTGACACAATGACCCTTTGATAAAGTGATATGCATTATCTTGAATAGTCAGGGACATGAGAATTCTATCGTAGGCAAAAATGAAACAAGCCCTCGACATATTCAATCTATTTGGGGGTGTTTGGCTAAACTTATTTTAAATAGTTCATAACATCATGTAATTTATAAAATACTTTTAGAGCTCATAAGATCATATATTTTATTTTTAAAATAAGTTTACAAAGTGTTTGGATAAAACAACTTATAAGATTTTCTTGAAATTTATAATTATATTTAATTATAATTTTTTGTATAATAATGATAAAAGTATATTAAATATTATCAATATAATATAATAGAAAATATTTATGCTATTTTTAATATATATAATGAAATAACTTACAAAATATTTGAAAATAAGTTTGAAAAAGTCAATTTATTTTTGAGAAACTTTTAAACTCTCAAATATCCTATAATATATTTTGAAAAGTTTATAAACTCAATCAAGCACCCTATTAGTTACATAATCCGACAAGGCAAAAACAAAAACAGATTTGATCAAAACCAGCTAGAATCAAATAACTTACCGTTAATGAGTAGCAATGGCAATCCATCAGTGAATTTCAATCAGGAATGCACAAGGCACTGCAAAATGTCAAGCTCAAAACATTTTTCATTTCATTCGACCAGTTTAACAGATCGAGGCAGCAAAGAACACTTCAAGGAAAACCACTAGTCCAACATGCACATCAAAAATAAAGAATGTTGCTTTCTGGATCAATTTATTTAAATCTAGCGTGGTTTCTCTGTTCGCCATAATTTTAATATTTGTACAGATAAGTCAGCATCTGGATGGAGCCATGACCTCACACCATAAAACGAGGGAGGACAGTGTTCTCCCATGCTATACTACTCACCCAACCAGCTCTCATAAGAAGGGGAAAGAAAAATATTATTTCATGGAGGAAAAGCCTATGTCAGATATCCAATATCCTTCGGGCATCAGATTTCACCCTTCTGATGAGGAACTCATCACTTATTACCTGCAAAGGAAAGTGAAGTCTCTTCCCTTGCCAGCAAATGTGATTACTGACATAGAGCTCTATAGTTATAACCCTTGGGATCTGCCTAGTGTGTTCTCTATCAATCCTTTCTCATCTTGCATCATGATTTTCTTTACAGGATATGGTAATTATCATTCACTCTTCTTTCCAGGAAAATCTTCGTTTGGAGAAGATGAATGGTACTTCTTTACCCCAAGGGATAGTAAGTACCCAACTGGAGGAAGGCCTAACCAGACAGTGGCTTCAGATTACTGGAAAGCTACCGGAACTGATAAGCCAATTCTCAGCTCATATGGATCAAGAAGAATAGGAGTCCAGAAAAACCTGTTTTCTACAGAGGTAAGCCACTTAGTGGCCAGAAGATGGATTGGATCATGACCGAGTACAGGCTTCCAGAGACTTCTTGTCCAATGAGATCCATAGGTTCCATGAGAGTAAGTGTTTCAGTTCTCTGTCATCAACTGATTATGAAATTTCTAAAGTTTCAATAACAAAAACAGAGATAATTCATCACAGAATTATGTTTCCTACAGAAATAGTAATCTAGGCAGCTGAACACATGTGAAGATCTTAATCGTATTTTATACCAAAAAAAGAAAATTTCTAGCATGGTTTCTGTGTTAAATTTCATTGGGTCAATAATAATGTGAAAGGATATCCATGCACTCATGATTACACATATAATCTCGCAAATCCACTCCTTCAACTCTACGTATATGCATATTTGAGGCCAGTCTTTAATATCTATTCTCTAGATTAACCGAATGTTTTAACATTATACCAACTTATTAGTTGCCAAATAGTCTAAGCCCTGTGGTCAACAGTTTTTATATTCTAGACCAGAAGAAGAATGCATAGGAGATTTTCCAGGAACATCTCTACGCATAAATCGTATGCATTTTAAGATTACAGAAACAAGTGTAAAGAAAGATTTGGATTTCCGTTCAGTTGGATAACTGGGTACTATGTCGGATTCAACAAAAAGGCAACAAGTCAAAGAATGCACAGGACAACAAACAGAATTCACGTTGAATTTCTTGAAGGCCTGCCCAAGATTAAGGTCCCTCCAGTTTGCACAGAAGAAGATAGCAAAAATATGCTTGTAGATTATGATTCGCTACCAACTGAATATCACCCAATGGATTCATTACTCATTGGGGATACCTGGAATTGTTACTATTCCTGGGACAAATTTTCAAAACCACATGTTCGGCAAGAGCAGCAGACCAATAAGTGAAAACAGGTCAGGAGAAGCAAATAATCAGACAACATTTTCTTTGCTTGAGAGTTTCTGTGATCTAGTGCCAGGTCAACCTAAGGAGAAGAATACGTATACAAATATCCAGCTGAACACCAATGAGATTATGAATGAGCAAAAAGACAGTGCCTTGCGATTGGGACTGATTTTAGCTACGTCATGCACAAACTCATACTGGCAAAATGGGCCTGAAGGCAAGAAGTTTGATCCCAATTGTTCATCAAATGCCTACATCAACAAGAAGGAACCTGACATGTCAGCATTATCAGAAACTTTCTAGAGTAACACAGCCAACATTCCTGAAAGAGTAATTGGCTTCAATATTAGCTTATAAATATGGAATATTCCTCTCCCACTCTTTCAAATCCAACAAGATCCTTGAAGCTCATTTTTCTTGCACATATGTGTGTATAAGTTCTATGTTTATATGTACTGTTCGTTTATTTTCTTCTAATGTCACTCCATTTTCAAGCAATACTGCATCCTGTACCATAACTGACTGAAGAAAGATGATCCAAAGGCCTCAAACATAAACAACTCATCAGTTGAGCAACTTAGATCTTATCTTAAGTTTGGCTAGTTAGGCCATAGAAGAGACATTGGAAAGAAAATAATGCAATGATAACCTAATCCAGAGTCGACTGAAACAAAATATTGACCTTTAATCTCTGTCCACAGCTTTAATGTCTTGCCATCTCAAAAGAAAAATTCTCTAGTTAATAATCTTGTTTAGCATAAGCAGTAAAAGAAGGTTTAACAGCTCTTGTAAGTTAAGAGAGACTACATGAAATTGAAAATCAACCATAGGCATGCAAAGAGATATGGAAACAACCACATAAAGGTGACAGAACGGGTCCATTGGGGTGGAATGTGCTCATCAAGTTTAGTACAACCATTCCTGGAGGCAATTATATAGGTTGTGCAGGTGAATTTGGTGAAGAAAATAATCACCTTGGATTGGGATGCAATTTAAGATCATAAACTACTCAGAAATAAGCATGATTGCTATCAATTAAGAACTAGTTCAAGAATAGTAATTTATTTTCTATGGCTTAGTTGGTGCTCAATTATCTGCAATTATAGGCGAGCCACAACAGGATCATCCGCTACCTAGGTATTTTTTTCTTTCATTCATCCACCAGCATCCACTACCCTGGTTGAGGCATGGCCTTGTCATTGGTCATTAAGTATAACTTTAAATTCCATAGCCATTTTCTCTGGCAAGTAAAGGAACAGAATTCAAGATGCGCTGGGGCTCATTTATTATAAGGATTCACAAACACCGGGGAGCCTAAGAGATCTCACAAATGATTTACTTCAAAGGATATAAATATATTAAAAATGCTGAATACATTACATCATAGAAGACAAACTAGATAAAACAAATGTATGGATAAAGAACTATAATTAAAGATAGGTGTGATTTTATTTCTCCAGCAGTAGTAACGAAGCTCATTTGAACTAGTTTTGACAGGATATATCCGTTGAACTAGGATAATTTAAAGGATAAAGATTGACATGACAAAATGAATTCTTATGAAAACAAGGCAATGCATGGAATACCAGCATGATCGCATGGAATCTTTGGAAGCGCTCAGCTCAGTATGCTGCATTAAGTGAAGTAACATTTAATAAGTACAAGAGTTTTGAGTACGGATTTGGCAGGAAAATTAGCAATTACTACAAAAGTGGAAATCCTCAAAAAATATGCCATATAAAAATTCATTTAAAAAAATAAAGTTTTAGATGAATACTTGAAAATAGCTGCATAGAAGACATGTTAGCATTTCTTTTCTCCTACAGTTGAAAGCATACACCACCCATTCCGGAGGCTCTTTATCATCCATTCCAATGATTGTAAAAACATATATGGAATATGCTATCTTAAACTGGCATACACTTCCATGCACTCACAGAGGTGGATGGTTAAAGCATATTGCTAAACTTCCACCTCCTCTTTGAGATTTTACCTACCTAATTAAATCATGATATTTTCATCAGCAATAAACTTGTGGGTTTATAGATTACAAAATTGTGATGAAGGACCAAGATTCATGACCATTTGGAAAGACCGCCATTTTTAGGAACTCATATTTGGCTTGAATCTTGAATCATCTGTTTCTGAGGACTTACTTGTATAGATAGTACGCAATTCCCAGAATAACACAAATCAAAATGCAATCAATGCAGAAGTTCTGACTGGACCTCACCTGCAACACATTTATTTAGAGATAGAAAAATGCGTATGAGAATAAATCCTTCATATTAAGAAATATTACATATAATTACCTTGTGAAGTGTTTCCTTCAATCTAACATTGTTACGTCTCAGATCACCTGTTGCCTTGTCCACCTGAAAACCGCCGAGGAGAGCATTATGTCAAAATATCAGATAACCTATTATCACTTCTTTATTAAAGAAATTTAAGTACTGTCCTCAAGTGTAAATGTACAAACCTTTGTATCCATTTCATCTATTAAGGGGACCTGCTTATCCAATTCCTGGAACCAGGAAAACAAAGAAGAAAAAGAAATTAATCTCTTTTTCTTATGGATGGTATTGCAGGAAAATAATAGACAAAGCATAACCTCATTCATGTCCTTTGCCAAATTTTTTAATGTATCCAGACCCTCAGAAATTACACCCAAACCTTCATCCTGCATAAGCTCAGATAAGATTGTATGAGAAGATTGAATAAAAATGGAGGAAATTTTCTGATGATAAAAACCTAAAGGAGAAGTTACAAGCCTGCTTCATTTTCTGCATCTCATATTCTTGCCTAAACTGACTTGCTTCTTCAGTTTGTTGAAAGAAATTGCTATCAAATTGCCCATCTGATATAGATTTATAAATATTGTAAGGGAGTTGTATAAGCAACTATCAAAAGACATATTTGCAAAAAGAAAACAAAGGGAAAAAACTACAGCATTCTAGATATATGTGCTAGAAATAAAACAGCACCAATAATCACCAGAATCAAACTTTATGTTTTTATGAGATGATGAAGCTCCCCAGCCTTGTGTTTCTTTGTTTGCACCAGTAGTTCCATCTGGTATTGCTTGAATTCTCTCCAGGAGTGTGAGAACCAGGTCATTACGAGCTTCCAACTCTTCTTTAGAGAGCCCTTTCACCTGTTGGCCGTGTAGATCATCACCAGAATATCAATTTCTAAACATATTGCTAACTGCAATATCAGTCAACTCGCCAAAGGGGCAAGATGGTGGTGGAAAGCATTTGAGAAGGTTGATCATTAATTATCAAGTTCAATCCTATTGTTCATGTTACTATGCTTTCACTATAGCCTACGCCATTTCAAGTAACCTTTCTTCATTACAAAGGAAAGAGGTTCCAATTGTAGACAAGTGGCGAAAGTTGCAGCACTAGTTTGAACATATTATGTATGGAAATAGAAGGAATCAAGAAAATGTTTAAGATTGTAGGTGCATAGCTACAAGTTCAGAGCAAGCATTAAAGAAAAGGATTGCAGAAGTTTCAGCTCTTGCTTCTTGTTTCCTATACTAAGTGAAGTCTTGTTAGCTAATCTAATATACAACGTTTCTTCTATACGTTTGTCTTGATTTCTTCAAGGAATGAGGATGAAACCAAGAAACTTCAAGAATATAATTTGGCACTCTCTGGAACTCTGAGGTGTCTCCGAATCCATAACTAAGAATGTAATAAAATATTTTAAGGTGTCTGAAATTTTTACAGACTTTGACAATAGGAAACGAAAAGAGAGCAGAAATTCAATTTCTGTTTGTCAGAATTATTTTGTCCTGGGCACAATAATATCAATCTTTACCTCAAAAATAGAAGCATAGCTACAACATACAACATGATGTAATTTATCTGCCAATGACATTTATCGAAGTAAAAAAACAAAAAAAAAATTGCAATCTATGACGTTATATTAAGCATCATGATTGTTAATTTTGAATTTATGGCTATGTTTGTTTTCAAATTTTCTATGATCAAACACACACTTCTATTATTAAACTTTTTTAATTTTCTATAATTGTCTTACTGCTTTTCACAATAACACAACTAAAAATACTAAAAAAAAAAAAAAAACTAAATCGAACATTAGTCTTTTCTCGTCCTCTCAATATTGTCTTCCAAGACGCAGTATATTCGGAAACACATTCAATTCGAATAAGAATCTATAAAATCTATTATCTAAACAAACAATTAAAACAAATTCAACAACGTGCACAAACACCCAAATACAGGACATATTAAAAAAAAAAAGGAAAAAAGGACCTTCTTCTGTGCAAGTTTCTGCAGCTTAGGCACCCCATCCATGAGCCTGGCTTTCATCCGCCGCACCTCTGCATTCATCGCCACCACAGTTGCTCTGTTTGTCTGAACTGCCGCCGACTCCGATTTCTGGAGAGAAATTTTTTCAAAGGAAAAGACAAAACCGTAAGCACAACAATCAAGAACTAATTAACGAAGGGAAAATCAGATTAACCCAGACCAGGAGAGCGGCTTCAATTTGGGATTCGAATGCGGCGTAGAGACCGGCAAAGGCGTCGTCGGAGCCACCATTGGTGGACCGCTGCTTATCGACGTCGTATTTGTCATATTTCTTGCAAATGGCGTCAACCCTGAACAGAATGTCAATCGCGCTCATTTTTCTTCCGATCCTTCTCTCCTTCTCTTGTGCTCGGGGGAAGGGAAAAGCTGTTTCAATTTCTTCTTGTCTCGATCAGTAATCTTCTGGGAACGAGAAGAAAATGAGGATCGGAAATGGCGCTTCCTGGCATTCATTCGTTTGTTTGGCATTGCAGGAGAGGTGCACCGTTAATGGCGCTTATGAACGGCGCTCGGCATCTAAGAGAAAACTGCGCGCCGATGGCCGACAATAAACTAGCCTGATGAAAATTGAAATTACGAGCAGCAAGTTTATTGTCATCCACTGAATAAATATTTATATTTTTCATAAAAAATATTAGTGATAAAAATGGTATTTAATGCGGGTTCGTAATTATAGGCATAAACAATATTTTCTATTATATTTAGACTAAGAATAAATAAATTAAAAAAGGAAAAAACTTATAAAAAATTAAAGTGAGTAATTGCAAATAGAATAATGTTTTTAAATATAAATTTTATGTCATTGATAAAGTAATAAACAAGAAAGAAGTGTGTACTAAATATAATAAATTAGAATCAAAAGAAATGATTAAAATACTTAAAATTGAAGAATTAAAATAAAAATAGAATATATATATAGAGAGAGAGAGAGAGAGAATTAAACAATTATTCACTGTGTAATCAAATTCTCTTATTATTGATACAGATATATTATAGAAGTACTTTCTCCATTTTAAAATTACTGCCCAGAATTAATTTTGCCTTTATACTACAGAAAGTTAAAAGATGCTACGAAGCTACAAAGATGACACAAAAAAACAGAAATTTAAAGTGCAATTTATTATGCCAAAAGGCAATTTAAGGTCTTGGTGTGTTGGATTGAAGTCCATTTGGAGAATATTACTCCAATCCATTTGAAAAAAATTCACATCTACTTGAATGTGGTTAGCTAGAAATAACTCTGTCGACAAGCATATCTTGATTCGAAAAGTTGGTGAGAAGGTTGATGAAGGTTAGTAACAATCAATTTCAACAGTTAAATATTTTTAATCTCATTCATTAATTTCTAAAAGAAAAAAGTAAAAATGGAGGGTGGTGCTTTTATCCTTACAAAGTTAGAAATTAAGAATATCGTATAGTATTGAGATATTGAGTTCTAAAAGTATACCTTTTAAAACTGTTATGGAAGAACAAGTACAAGTCTCTTCTAATATGATCTTCATATTGTAATCAAATCTTTATAATATAAACTTGCCCTTGATATTGATTGTAAGTTTGAAAAATCTAAAGAATTGTAAGTTTCTTTCTCTCTTTTTATTATAATTTGTTCTATTACTGTCGAACATAGTCAGAATAAAATTAAAGAAAATTTGCTGTCAAAGAGAGTTAGACTAGAAATGCATTAGCAAGACTAAGACCAAAGTGATTGTAGCAAGCATTGACAAATATAGTTCTAGCTAGAAGATCTAACTTCGTGACCAAAAACTTAAGAGGTTTATCTCCAAAGTTCATAAACAACTTTTGGTGTTTCCTTCTTTATTTTTCATTGCATGTTTCATTATATATTTCAACATTTTTTGCAACATTCACATGCTAATCAATCAATAATAACAAAGATCACCCCACCTTAATTTTTCCATACAAATGTTCTTCCTTCGTCAGGTTCACTACTACTATTACAATATGCAGTATGGAACTCTTTCGCAATTGGGGAATATTAGTTCTCAAATATTCTCTAGCCATGTAATAATGCATTAATAATGTTTTCTTGTATTCTACAATTCAAGATGACACAAAGAAATGGTGCAAGTTTGTGAAAGTCGAATGTTCCTGCTGGTGCTTCTTTACATCAATGGCATCAATGGAACTACTTGCCATTGAAATACACAAGATGTCATGTATGTATAATGACAATGGAGAAGGGTTTACTTAAACAAACTGAGGTTGATTCTAAATTCGAAAGAAGATCAGTGGCACTAATAGTTATGAAAGAGCCTAAATGATGCCAACTTTTTTATTGGGAAATTCATTTTTCTCATATGCATTGATGAAACAACATCAACGACATGAATGCGCGATTGCAGTTAACCTTATTGAGATTCATGAATGTGCAGTTAGGGAGACAATCAGATAAACTTCACAACCATATTCTTGGAATTCCTAAAAGCCACGGCGTCACACAACCAATTTTAGAGGGTGTTTGAGTGAGTTTATAAACTTTTCGTAGCATCTTATTATAATAGAAGTTGATAAGTTCTTTATAAGTATTTGATAATTATTTTGTTAATAAAGCTTATATGTTCAAAAAAAAGAAAGATATTTAGAGTTAATAAACTCTTTAAAAATAAGTTGATTATTTTTAACTTATTTTCCAATTTACTCTTCTAAGCTACATCGTTTTATATATTAAAAATGATATAAATATTTTTAAATTACATCTTATAAATGATATTTAGTTTATTTTATCATTATTACACAAAAAAATTATAATCAATTCCAATTATAAATTTCAATAAAAGCTTATAACTTGATTTTATTATTTCTATTCAAACACTTTAATAGTTTATATGTAAAATAAAATCTATGAGTTTATAAACTCAAAAAAATCTTATAAATCTTTAAAATAAGATACTTTTATAAAGATATTTTTCTGCTAATAGTGATCTAGGGAAAATAAATCTAGGTACATCCTTCCATAAGAAACAAATCAACCAAGCAATAAAATTATAGCCTGATTAAGTCATGTCACGAGAGCCATCAGTCTATTCTACACCCTACAAAATGTTAGTTCTAAATTAACCTAATTTGTCCAAATATGGAAAGTTTAAATGCATGTAAATAAATGTTTTCGCGAGCCTATTATCATATATTAGTGAAAACTTTAAGCTATCACTAACAATTATATGCTGTCGGCCATTTTCCATATTCTTTTGATGTGAGACAACTTATGCTTGTTTGATTTGAGACAATTTATACTTACTTTTTTCCTCCTCAATAAGAACAGCTCACTCTTTTTAAATTCTTTCAACATATACTATTCTTAATTGATTTTTTTTCCTAACACAAAACACATTAAAATCAAAGTCCTAGGATAAAAATGAAATTAAAGAGAAAAAAAAAAAAGCACACTGCTAAATAGCCAACTCTTGAAGATTCTTCATTGACAAGAAGATTTATTGGAGTCCAATAACATTCTGTTGTTTATCCTCAAAATCAGTATGTGTTATTAAATGATGGGGGGAACTAAAAAGTTTTGAAGAGGCCATGGATGATGAATAACAAAAGGATTGGATTAAGGCCACGCAAGATGAGATAAAAATCCTTGTTTGAGAATAATACTTTTGAGTTGAAGTTGTTATAGGAATAAACTTTGATGAGATTTTTTTGTTGGTAGTGAATATGAAATTTATTTATATAATGTTGGGGCTAGCAGCAAGCCTTAATTTGGAAATCAAGTATATTGATGTGAATATTGGCTTCTTTTATGGTGATTTAGAATAGGAGATATACATGGAGTGGTCAGAGGGTTTTGAAACTATGTGAAAACAGAATTATGTTTTGCATATTGAAAAAAAAAGCTTGTATGGCTTGCAACAAGCATTGAGGCAATGATATAAGAAGTTTGAGTTTATGATAAGGGAGAAAGATTATAAGAAGATTGTATTGGAGCATTGTATATTTATGAAATATTTTTTTTCCAAAGCTGGTTTTATTATTCCTGTACTTTATGTGGATGATATGCTAATTGTTGGCAAGAATATGCCAACCTAAAGAAACAATTGTCTTTTGCTATAAAAGACATAGGGCTAGCAAAACAAATTCTTAGCATAAAGATAACCAAAGATAAAAGTGTCAAGAGATTGTAGTTATCATAGGAGAAGTATATTAAGAAGATACTTTAGAGGTTTAATATGCATAAGGCTAAAGTGGTTAGTTGTCCTCTTGCTGACTATTTTAAATTGAGTTCTACGTAAAGTCTTTTTATAGAAAAGAGAAGGTAGAAATAGACAAAGTTCCACATGTATCAACAGTAGAGAATTTGATATATGCCATAGTGTATAGACAGTCAAATATTACCCTCTAGTTAGCATAGTAAGTCAATTCCTTTAAAATCCAATAAGGAACGTTGGATTCTAGCAAGATGGATTCTCAATTATCTTTTAGAAACCTTTAAAATGTGCCAATTTTTTTGGAGATAGGAAAACCTATGGTGGTTGGTTACATAGGTGATGATGCAGCTGGTGATGTTGACTTAAAAAAATCTATATTAAGTTGCTTGATTTCACTTGTATAAGGAGTAGTGTTATGTCTATCAAGATTTAAAAAGTGTATTACTCTCTCAACAACATGAGCAGAGTTTATTTAGTAACTAAAGCTTACAAAGAGTTGCTATTGATGAAAAGTTCTTAACAAAACTTAACATATTGGAGAAGTTCGAGTTGTTTTGCAACAATCATAGCCCTATTTGCCTTGGAAAGAATTCTTTCTTTCACTCTAGGTCAAAACATTTTGATTTGAAGTATCATTAGATTAGAGATATGCTGAAAAAAGGATTATTATAAATTGAGAAGATTCGTATAGAAGAACATGGATTAGATATGTTGACTAAAGTTTTTATTAAAAGAAAATTTTGACTCTCTATAAGTACTTACAACAAGATTTTTTAAGCTCCCAATTTTAGTTGGAAGAAAGATTTATTGTGGATTTCTTCTAAATTAGTGTAGCCCACACACGTTGATAAAAAAGAATGCTTAATGATTATAAACCGCTTCAATCATTCAATTGAAAGGAAAAGGTGAGTGAAAGTGAGATTGACAGTGGGCAAGAGAAAGGCCAAAGCAAGCTTGTGCATGCAATAATAACATGATGCTATTTTGTTGTGTTACGTAATTATTAGAGTGAAATGACAAAAAATTGCACGAAACTTTTTTTGTGAATGATTAAAGTGTGAGGTTTTATTAAGGCTATTTTTTAAAAATATTTGAATGCCGCCATTTAATTTTTAATTCGATGGTAATGTTGTTTCTTTATTTCTTGAGAAATTTCACTCTTGTGTTCTTACCGTTTTGTAGTAGAAGAGCATTTTCGTAGCTTGTTCCATCGATGTAGCCAGTTGAGGGTAAACAATATTAAATTTTGTGTTATTATTTTATTATTTATATTTAATTTTTACTTTATTCGATTCTTGCTCGGGAGTTTGTGGCCTTGCTTGACTTTGCTACGGCTTGTCTGTGAATGGACTGTGACTTGCTTTTTTTATGTTGTCGTTATATAATTACTCTTGATAAATATTTCAATTTTGTCGACATTTGTTTTTATTGGACTATTCGATGATAAGATTGAAATTTGATACTTGTTACCCAATTTTGTTTATAAATTTATGTATGTATTTTGTGATTGTAACTTTTTGTATTATATAAAATAAGAAAGAGAAAAAATTAAAAAGATACAATAATCAATGTGCGTGTCTTTCTTTTTTTCTGTAAAATTACTTAGCCACTCAATCCCATCCAATAGTGAATAATCTGAATATTAAAGTTAGAATTTACGGTGAAAGATGATATTTACAGTGAGCAGTGAGCTCTGTTGCATGAATAATATATTTGATAACGTAGTTTTAATATTTTAAAATTTTTAATTTATTTAAATATATATAATATATAATAATAATTAAATAATATTATTTGTATATAACAATAATAATTAATTTTTATGATACAATAATATATAAATATAAATGCATGTATGTATATTTATATGTATTAATTTGACTGTGATTAGATATATTAATTAAATAATAATTAATTAATTATATTTATAAAAAAATAAAATTTTAAATTTAAATTTAAATAAATATTTTGTGAAATAATATGTTTGATGGGATGATATTTGATAGCCTGTTTAAGGTAATGGGTACCAAGCGCTGCTTTATTGCCATCTTATAATTAAATTGACTTGGTTGACATAAATTATAAATTAAAAGTGTAACAGATAATCCTTACCTTATAGGCATCTTATAATTAAATTGACTTAGTTGAAATAAATTATAAATTAAAATTGTAACAGACAATCCTTAATTGGAATTCCAATTAAAGTCATAAAAAATTATTAATACTTAGAATAAAATTTGCTGTCATGAAAATAACTTGACAGGATAAACAGAATTCCAACAAACGAAATTTTTAGAAATTTACTTTTTCGTTATTTACAAAAACCCATACAGGAAAACATAGAGCTAAAGACACTACACGTGGCAGCCACAGAAACTCTAGTATCCAAACCCGGGATCGGATCCGCATGGTCAGGATTCGGATTGGAAGCGGTAGAACTTGCCGATGGCGTGGAGTGCGGCGACGAACCCGATGAAGCATAGGCTGATGACGAGCACCACGGTGGGGCCGATCTTCAGCCCCGGCGAGTCATCCGTGTAGAACCGAAGCATATTGCCGCCGGAGGTGCCATCGGAAAGGGCAGATGAGTTGACGGAGGAGGAGCCACCGCCCAGCTTTCGACGACGCATACCGGCGGCCGCTGCGGCGGAGCCACGCGGGGCCATGAGACCGGGGCGTGAGGTCGAGGCGGAGGAAGCTTGCGACTGGGAGGAACCTCTGGCCATGGTTGATTGAAATGATATGGAGACTTCGAGGACGCTCGGATGAGTCGAGAGAAATTCAGTTGGTTTGTATCTGATTGTCTGCGTCTCTATGAGACAATTTACAGAGTACTTTTAGGATAATTACGTCCACACCCCAGAGATTTGGTTAAATTACAACTTTTCTCCTCTTGTTTTTAAATTATCGTTACCCATCGCCCAAGAAAAAATTATTGCAGCGATCCATCAATAGTAGGGTTTGGATGGAAAAATTACAGAAAATGCCCCTCCAACATATACACGGATATTGAGATTGATCAAATTTAATCTATTTTCATAGCCAAAATTATCCTTGAGATCTATAATAATATGAATGCAATAGTCATTAGATCTAATTGTCCTATATTAAATAAATTGAAAGATTGAATTGTAATTTTTTAAAAAGTTTATACAACAATTGTTTTATAACCATTTTTAGCTATTAATGATGCGTTTGCAAAATTGTTTTCTCACATATAAAAGGTAGTCTATTGTAGTGTTGCAATATAGCTTTCCAATGGAATTCTACACAACAAAATTCCAGTAGATTGACTTATAAAAAAAACAACAATTATGAGTGGTTATTGTTTCAAAAACACACTTAGTTTGGTTAAGCCTTAGCCAATACTTCCTCAATGTTTGGAAGGTTTCTTCTAAGTCCTTGAGATGATCTTTTTTCCGTTTTTAGCTATCTATTTCTAAATATCCTATCCACTAACCTTTGATAGGTAGCTCTAGTATTTTTTTTAATCTAAATGGCATCACCTTGTAATAATAAGTAACAAAAAGGGTTATGAAACTTACGTTTTTCTAGTCTTCTTGTGCCAGTAGAATTTGGTGATATCCTTATTATGCATCTGTCATACTGAGCAGTTCCAATCTTGACTTAGAATCTGTCAACTAATCTATCCTAGGTAATGGATAACTATCTTCTAGACAAGTTTGATTCAAATTCTTAAAATTTATACACATCCTCCACTTGCCTCCTACTTTAGCCAATATCACCACATTGGATAACCATTTTGGATAATTAATCTCTTCTAGTTATCTCGCTTCCACCAACTTTGTTAATTACCGCCCTATTTTCAGGGTTGAATTATCTTCGCTTTTATTTTAAAAGTTTTTTTACCCTTGCTCCACATTTTATCGATGCTCCATGACATAAAAGGGATACTCTTTTCAATTCTTTGTAAGAAAAGGTAAAAAGTCAACATTTTTCTTCAACCACTCAATTAGATTATTCTTAAGGCAATCCTGTAGTATAGCCCCCACTTTCATCGTTAGTTTGCTTTCTGAACATATTTCCACACTTGATAATTCTTCTAATGGTTCCACTTGCCCGATCTAGCTTTTTACATTCCTTGGTATTTCCTCTTTCACCACCTCTATATAACATCTTTTGGAAAATGTTTGGTCTCCTTTCACTAATGCTTTTTCTCTAATAGGGAACTTAATGGCCAAATGATACAGTGAGGCTATCACTTGGAATTTAGCTAAAGCAGGTCTCCTAATAATGACATTATATGTGAGTGATATATTGACCACAAAGAATACAACCATACTATCTTCTTCACATTCCCTTCTCCTATCATAATAGGTAGAGTGATTTTTCTTTATGGCTATGCAGTTTCTATAGTGAAACCAAATAGCCCATGCTTACTAGCACTAAACAATCTTTGCACAATCCTATTTTATCAAATACTTCAACTGATATAATATCTATCGAACTCCCACAATCCACTAAACACCTAGCTACATCATAATTAGCTATGGTTGTAGTGATAACTAGCATGTCGTGGTGTGGTGTAACTATACCCTCTAAGTCCCTTGGTCCAAAAGAAAGGTTAGCCCTTTTTTCTTCTTTAGTCATCCTTAGCCTTTTCTTCCTGATTGACATTATTCATAATTTATTCTTCTCCTTTTTTCAGGATTCTCCTTCCATTATCATACTAGTAAATCTTTTTTGTGCTAGCCCATGTCTCGCTTCTTCTTTTATAATCCTTTTTCCTCTTTTCCCTTGTTTTGTCTTCTTCACATACTCTTGTAGATAACCTCTCAGAAAATTTTTGATTTACACATTCTTCCATCGTATGGCTATACTCATTACAAAATTTACAAAATTTATCTTTATGGAGTGTCCGGGGGGTGTGTGCTCCTAGCGGCCATTTCAACATTTTTGTATCCTATATAGAGACTTAAGACTTGTTCCTTGATAACTTTAAGGGGAGTAAACTGAAATATCCTTTGCTTCACTGTTGTTGTTGGTCGAACTTAAGGGATTTGTTTTTCTTTTTGTGCAATTTGCATTGTCCCCTTTTCTTCCATCCTTTCCTTCTAGGCTTTCTCCATATTAATTTTTTTTCACTCTAACCAATGCCTTGTCAAAATCTTTGGCAAGCTTTTTTGCTAGAGACCAAAAAAAAATCCCCATTTTTCAATCCTTGTACTAAAGCACAAATCCTCCTCTATGGATGATGATGCTTCTAATACTATCTTAGAAAACCTCTTCACATGGTCCCTGAAGGATCCATTGCTAGCTTGTCTCATGTTAAAGAGGGACATCGCTGCATGTTTGTGTTCTTACAGTTGGAAAATTGATGTTAGAAAAGCAAAGAAAAATCATCAAAATTTTTAATGTTCCTAATAGCACTTGATTGAACTATTTCTATACCAATCCACCTATTGTGGTAAGGAATACCCCACATTTTTCCCTTCGGTGCATTAATGTAATAGCGCCCAATGTCTGAATTGAGCCAATCAAGAAAACCCTTGCACATATGTTATAGACACAAGAAATATAAATTTAAGGAAGGTTACACATGGGTTTATACATGTATATGCTGTTAGAGTTGTGACTTATGCATAGAAATTAGTTTGAAGCGCCTATTAATAAAGTGCATAAATTCTGAAACATGTTATTAATTGTCCAGAAATTGGGTTGATATAATTAATTGGATTTTTCTTGGTGTAGATTCATGAATAAATGCCTAGGGACTGTTGAAATTATTGTGTTAATGAGTTTTGATGATTGAAACTGGGTAGATTGAATAAACCAGCCAAACTAGACCCTGCACATGCAGTTGCAATTGCCTTCTGTGGTCGTGAGGCACCCTGCCATGGTTGTGGGAGGTCCTCTCGGGAGAGCGGAATGGGAGCGTGGACTTAGGTAGAATGCCTCACCGTTGGAGCCATGGTCATGAAATTCCGACATACAGTTGCAATGATGAACCTCACGGTCATGAGTCTTGGGCGTAGCACAAACAAAACGTACCGTAGTCCTTGGCACAACCATAAACGGGCATCTCGCAGGCCTGAGACCTTTTCTTGTGATCACAAGGAAGAACATTAACATAGGATAGAATGTCCTACAATTCATTTCACAAGTATTAAGCCACCTTTCACAATTTCAGGACTTGATTTTGCGAGGGTAGAGTTTGCAATCTATCCAAATGATATTTTAAGAAATTAAGGCTTAATTTTTTTGATTTTTTGATTACAATAAGCTTAAATATGTTTTTTTGGACATAACAAGATATAAGGGATATTAATTGAAAAAATCCTAAATAGAAAAACCTACTAAATAGGTAATAGAGAATATGAAAAAATAATAATGCAGCACATGTAAGATACACACGAAAGTATCTAGAAGAATGAGATTCAATTGAATTGGATATTAAATGGGAAAAATATTTGATTGCATAGAAAGTTAAGAATTGGTATCCGATGAACCCATTGATCAACAAGAATAGTATTAGGTAAGTGGTTACTCCCAATCATCTTTTATAAAATTCTTTCAAAATTGTTTAATATTACAATTGAATTGTTTGTAACATGTTTAGAATTATTTTTAAATATTAAATCTTGTTTATGAAAGCATGATTTTGACTATTGACATTGTGTAGAAATGAAATTATGTAACGTTTTCCTGGAACTTAGATGTGGGATTACTTGTAAATGAATTGATTTTAAACTAAATATTTCAAAAATCAAAATACATATAATAAAGCGTGAAAAGCCTCTCATGCGATACCGATGATAATTTGGAATGAGTTTCGCCTACCAATCAAGTAATAGATTGTGACCCACCTAATCAGATAGACGTATTGAGGTCTACACCTTGTAAAACTAATATATGACTCTACTAATTGAGAATATGCATGGAGATACCTTCCAATCAAAATTGAAGACTGGGCCCTGACAGCATAGTTGATTTCACGTGACATTCCTTAGTTTGGAATATAGACTAAGGTTTTAATCAGTGGAAATAATACATTGAATACATATCACTATGTGCAAGCTGAGGAAATGATACGTGATCAGTGTAAATGACGATATGATTAGATATACATGTGAAATGCTATTATTTTCTTAAACTATTGAAATGTAAATCATTTTGTCTATTTGAACTATATTTTATGGAAATTGTTATTTTGCTCATATTCGTTGAAAGGTTAAAAAGACAAGAGGTACCATTTATTGGGCGACTCGTCACTCACAATTTTCAAATGACATGTCTTATAGAAGAGTGAGGGTGAACTAGCATAGGGATGGTAGAGTAAAGAGACGAGGGCTATTTTTACTTTGTTTTTTTTTTTTTTAACTTTTGCTAGTGAATAAGACATGACTAATGTAATAGTTAGGGCAATTTATCTTTTACTGCAAAAAAAGTGATGTGAATATCGCTTGAGATGTTACATTATTTCCTTTTAGATATTATATGACATTTAATAGATTTAGTTGCTACGGTATTTGTTGGCTTTGGTATCCATTGAGGGGTTTGTGGATACTGCCGTATTATGTCTTGAGTTCGTGGCATGACAAAAGTGATATCAAAGCATAGGTTTTGACACTAAGAACCTAAAATGTATAATATAGGCTGGACCTTAAGGATCACGTCACAAGAACTTAGAAATTAGTGGTTCATTTCACTCATGCATAAATTAGATGTTTTTATTTTACTTTGCCATTAGAAATTGTATCCTGGAATAGAAAATGAATTGGAGTAGTGGCCCTAATGAGTGTACACCTGTGAAGAGGAGTGGTTTATCTCAGGAGGATAAGGATTGCTTAGATAATATAGTCGCCAAGTTATTGATTCTAACGGCGTTGCACGAGACTTGAAGATGAAAATAAGAAATTAAAGGATGAGAACTCCGACCTAAGGAAGGGGTGTCTCACCCACTCTACTAGAGGAAGGTTTGATCACTTAGGTTCGATTTAGGGAGAATTTCTAAAATCGTCTCTTCTCAAATGCCCTTCGGTTATAAAAAATGGTACAATTCAATAATATAGTACAAGCCCCTAACATGTCGGCGGTGGAATACTTAGTGAAATTTCACACCTTAGATAAGTATTCAACAATGGCAAACCTTGCATTGAAGACACATAAATTTACCAGAGGATTGAAGTGTAGACTACAAATGGTACTAACCTTGTATGATGTTCGAATCTTCGATGAGTTGTTTAAAGCTACCATCCAAGCGAAAGCAACATCAATTAGAGAGAGGCAAAAAACAACCTAAAGTAACCTAGGCTGGATTTTGTCTTAAGGGTTGTACACCAAAGGCTGTTAGTCACAAGGCTAGCCAAATGAAAGTCTAACCAACCTAGAAATGGTGAAACATTACCTCTACTACCTGAGTGCACTCTGTGTGTGCATCAGCATATAGGAGCATGCCATAGGATAACGGGTGCATGTTTCTAGTGCAGTCAGTTGGGTCATCGCGCTGTAGAATACAGGAACAATGCTGTAAGACTAGTTACCACTAGTAATAATGATGACAATAATGACAAGAACATCATTGTCTACAATTTTAGGCTCGACTTGGAAAATCCCAAGCCTAGAGGAAACGCTAAGGTCTTTTCTTTAAAATAGGAGAAGACAGACAATGTTGCTAATGACTAACTTATCTTGATGCTTGTCTAACTAAGGTGTTTGTTATTCACCTATTTTTAAAGATTTAATATGCACTTAAAGTGTAAGACTGAAGCATTAGAGTAACCCTATAGGGTAACCACACTAGGAGGAAACAAGGAATCAATACCCCTACCTACTTCGGAGTAATTTAATGCAAGTTTCGAGGATGAAACTTATTGTAAGGGAGGAGGATGTAATACTTCAAAATTTTGGGTATTAATAGCAAATTATTAATAGCGTAACTAATAAATAAATTTTCTATTTATTTTAGTGTAAAATAAAGCTAAATATATTAGGTTATATTTAGAATGGCATATGTGTAGTCTTTGGCAACCAAATCTTGCCAAATAAATTAGATATGAGAGAAGAGCCTTGCCATGATTAAAAGACCTAAAATTGAAATATTGAATTAGTTCATGTAAAAATTTGATATAATAATAATAAATAGGTATAGGAATTTTATAGCCCCGAAACATATGAATTTGAACCCTTTCAAATTCTTATAAAAAACCTAATATAAATAGGGTGAAGAGGTGGAGAAAAATTAAAATTCTCCACCCAAAGAGCAGTAGCCATTCTATGAGTGTCTAAAAAAAAAGAAAAATTTCTTTGGCTTCCAAACACGATAATCCAAGGTAAATTCTTCAACAAATCTTGCGTTTATCATGCATACAATTAGAAAACCCATACATATATGGTATAGGCACAAGAAATATGAATTTAGGGAATGTTACACGAGGGTTGATGCATGTATATATTGTTAGAGTTGTGACTTATATGTAGATATTGATACGAAGTAATATTAATAAAGCATGTAAATTTTAAAACATGTTAGTAATTGTTCGGAAATTGGGTTGATATGATTAATTGGATTTTTCATGGTGCAAATTCATGAATAGATGCCTAGGGACCATTGAAACTGTTATGTTAATAAGTTTTGATGATTGGAACTGAGTAGATTGAGTAAAACCAAACAAACAATGCCCTGATCATGCAGTTGTGGTCATGTTCCGTGATCATAAGATGCCTTGCCGTGATTGCCGAAGGCCCTCTCAAGAGAGCAGAGTGGGAATGTGGGCTAGGGGAAAATGCCTCATAGTTAGAGCCGCGGGTGCACGATATCCCAACATCTAACTATGGCGATGAACCTTCCAGTCGTGAGTTTTAGGCATAGCACAACTAGAATTTACTGTGGTCTCTAGTGTAGCCGTTGACAAGCATCTTGTGACCACGAGACCTTTACTTGCAATCGCAAGGAAGAATGTTGACACTAGACAAAATGTCCTATGGTTTATTTCGTGGGCGTGACGCCACCTTTCGCAATCACGAACCTGATTCTGTGAGGGCAAAGTCTGGAATGCTGTAAGGTGATATTAAGAAATTAAGGCTTAATTGTTTTGATTTTGAGGTTAAAATAGGCTTAAATATGCTGTTTTTGACTTAACATGATATAAGGAACACTAACTAAATAATTTCCAAATATAAAAGCTTACTCAATAAATAACTGAGAATCTAAAATAACCTTTCATGGTCACGAGGCACCCTACCACGGTTGTGAAAAGTACTCTCACAAGAGCAAAATGGGAGCACGAGCTTGGGCAAAATGCCTTGTAGTTGGAGTCACAGCCGTGACATCCCAAAACATAGCTACAACAATGAACCTCATAGTCACAAGTCCTGAGCGCAGCACAAATAGAATGTATTGTGGTTCATGGCACGACCGCAAACGGGCATCTCACGGGTGTGAGACATTTGCTTGCAATCGCGAGGAAGAACATTGGCATAGGACAAATGTCCTACAGATTGTTTCACAGGCACAAAGCCACCTTTTGTAATCGTAGGACCTAATTTCATGAAGGCAACGTCTACAATATGGCCGAATGATATTTTAATGGCTTAATTTTTTAAATTTTGTGGCTAAAATAAGCTTAAATATAATGTTTTGGACTTAACAAAATATAAGAGATATTAACTGAATAAATCTTGAATAGAAAAACCTACTCAATAGCTAATTGAGAATCTGAAAGAATAATAAGATGAGACACATAGGATACGCATGAAAGGACTGAAAAGAATGGGATTCAATTGAATTGGATATTAAATGGGAAAGTATTTGGTTGAATAAAAAGTCAAGAATTGGAATCTAATGGACCCGTTGGTCAACAAGAATAGTGTCAGGTAAGTGACTACTCCCTATCAACTTTTATAAAATGCTTTTAAAATTGTTTAATGTTACAACTAAATTGTTTATAAGATGTTTAGAATTATTTTCAAATATTAAATCTTGTTTGTGAAAGCGTGATTTTGACATGTTGACATTGTGTGAAAATGCAATTATGTTATGTTTTCCTGAAACTTGGATATGGGATTACTTGCAAATGAATTGGTTTTAAACTGAATATTTTGAAAATCAAAATATATGTAATAAAGCATGAAAAGCCTCTCATATATGCCGAAAATAGTGTAGAATGAGCTTTACTCTATCTATTGGGTAATAGATTGGAACTTGTCCAATTAAGTAGAAGTATTGGGGCTGGCAGTGAGTGAAGCTAATACGTGACTCTACTTATCAGGAGTATAGATAAGGATACCTCTCAGTTATAGTTGAAGTACTGGGGCCTAGAGGTATAGCCAATCTCACGTGATCATCCTTTGTCAATAGTGTAGACTAAGGCCTTGATTAGTAAAAATAGTACACAAAGTACGTGTCATCATGACCAAGCTAAGGAAATGACATATAAACTATGTAAATAATGAGATGATTAGAAATAAATGTGAAATGCTATGATTTTCTTAAACTGTTTAAATGTAAATCATTTCATCTATTTGAATTATGTTTCATGGAAATTGTTATTTTGCTCACATCTATTGAAAGGCTAAAAAGGCTGGAGGTGTCATTTATCGGGCAACCCATTGCCCACAATTTTCAAAGACAGTTCTTGAAGAGGAGACTAATAAGGATGAACTAACATGAGGATGGTACAGTAGGGAGATGAAGGCGGCTATTACTTTATTTGGGAAATTTATCTTTTGCTACAAAACAATGATGTGGATATTTCTTGGGATGTTGCATTATTTTCTTTTGGATATTATATACTATTTAATGAATTTAGTTGTTAAAGTATCTTTTGGCTTTGACATTTGCTAAGGGATTCATGGATACTGTCATGTTATGTCCCAAGTTCGAGGTATGATAGAGATGACTTTTTTTAAAAAAAATTTATCCCAAAAGCCATTCCAATCCAATCTTTCATTTGTAGTGAGTAAGTAGTGGTAGTGGTTGTAGTAATAATGATAATGATAATGATACAAATATTAAAATTAATGTTAGAAGCATAATATTAAGATGCTATCTATTATCTAGTCTAGGAGTATCTAGAATAGGGTTTTGTGTTTTGGAATACTTTTATAGTTGATCATAATTAACTTTTGGGATTTTAGTTTGACTTTATTAAACTTTGTTTTTATAATACACGATATAAATTGAGTATAAAAATAATTTTAGAAAAACCATAAATTTTCAAAATGTCTATATGAACTCAATTTATTATCTTGGGATAAAAATATAGGCATGACGAAAATGACCTTTCAAAACAAAACAAATCTCAGGTTTCTTTTTTTTTGATAAACAATGTGTCTTTTATTTTATTCATCCTTACAATGAAACAATAGACTCAAAAGTTGGTAATGAAATATGCTTTTCTTTCAATTCTCTATTTTACTTTGAACAATTCATGTGAATTGAGTTTATAGAAAAAATTGATTTTGATGAACCTATCAACTAGTTACAAGTACCAAAATGGAATGAACAAATAAAAATTGTACAACAATGCCTTCAAAACCAAATGGTTCCTCTGCAAGATTTGTAGATCATTAGTCAACACATAGTAGGTGAATATTCCTACTCTATCCTTTATTGGCCATGAAGGACGAAGCAGGCTAGATTAGCTGAAAAATGATTGTACCGTCAACGTAGTTTTTTGTCAAGAGAAATGCACTAAGAAAGGGCATATGTATAGAATCTATAAATGAGATAATGCATTTTTAATTATGTCAAGATGAAATCAATTCCAAGTGTATATGTAACAGTTCCTTACTTTGTCAAGTTACAAATATCTAAATTTGGTATTTTTAGATATTTTTGAAAAAACCTATTGATGCATTTACAGAAATGTAAAGATATAAAATTTTCTGTCTGCTGGAACCTAACAAGAACTGCTTACACGAACCATATAGAAATAACCCAAAACACAACGATCTTCGATAAAACTCAAGCAATAGACAACCACAACTAATATGCCTATTAGTTGATACATCATGAATTAATTTAAGAAGTGTTTGGAATAACTCGATTTGGTATTTGGAATCACAAGAATTGAGGCACACTCAAAGTCAAAAGAAAATTAAAAAAAATTCACTAACCAAAATACTAAAGAGTTCTTCATGACCAAAAAAAGAAGAAGAAAAGAAAAAGAACCAAGGGACCTTTATATGGTTTTAGGAACACTTAAATAACTATCTAAATTCATCTATAGGTGTTTTAGAAAGATATGAATGAAAATTAGAAAGAAATCCTAACTAAAATACAATTCTTGGGCTCTAAGCCATAATTTGGATTGATCTCGGCCTTCTTGGAGTGATCTAGCGTGTTTAGGATTGATCGGAGTCGATTCGTTTCATCCTAGTCATAATTTTAACAACTTGGCAAGTTGTTGATTTTATGATCTCGAATACTGCAAACGATCACTCAGCAATCCTATGCGATCGTAATTACTAAATGTTCAAAATCACTTGCAGGTCGATCAGCTTCAACTCTGGATAAATCTGACCTCTTTGGGATTGATTGGTACTCCTTTTTGATTAATCTTAAGGCTAACCAAAGGCTATTTTCTTCATTATTTTGAACTAAATTGATCCGTAACCTCTATTTTGACCTCCAAGACCTCTCAAAACATCCTAAAGTCCTTTGAAACTGATGTCCAAAGTTCTTGACTTTTTGGAGCTCATATTTTTCAACATATGTCCTTAGTTTGACAAACATTCCTTTTTCTAATTCGATGCTTGTGTCATTCCCTTCCTCTAGAAGAAGAATTGACCTTAATTTATTTGGATTCTTGTTACGTACGAAATAAGACTCTAAATAAAAAATAATGTAGTATAATATAATTAATATTCATTCCCTATACTCCGATCTTACAACTCGTCTTTGTTATGGGCATGTAAATTCTCATGTATACCTATAAGTTGCAAGTTTAGAAAATTTTCCTTTAAATTGTGGCTTAATTCTTGGATCAAATTTCCTTAACACATGCTAGCACCCATGCTTGAATACAATTCATGGGATTCCATTTGGCTTTTTTTTCTTCTAACAATAATTCCAACATCCCAAAGAAAATTCTCCAGAAAAATCAATCTCCTTTGGGTAGCACTTATGTGTTCCAATGGTTAGCACAAGTGTATTCCAATAGTGCAATTTCGCCAACATAATAATTACAAGGAATCAACTCACAACAATACACTTCAAATAATGCACAAGCTACCAAAACAATGCACATTATCGTGCCATCTCCAATCACTTATTACTCGTGCAAATGATAACTCTCTAGCATATCCTATTACACCATACACATCAAAATTTGTGCACTTATGCTCAATACGCGTAAGTTTTATACTAACTCATCTATGTGTGTGTGCCATGATGTGTGATTTAATTTCATGATACTTCTTATGCTCAACCATGTCATGTACCAAAAATTCAACACAATTGATTCCTAGACCAAGATTAAACATAAGTCTCATAAACTCCTTTAGTGTAAGGTAATTAAGCCAAAAGTCCAACATCTTTATAATATGCAACCAAGAACACAAGTTTTGCATATGTCTGACATCTCAAACAACAACATACTTATGCAATGCATGTGTGGAATAACAATCACCAAAAGAATGAAATTCATTATGCTTAGATTCAACAAGTGACATTATTGCAGCATAGTTTTTACATGCATTCCTAGATTCTAGCTGTAGAAAATTGTTATATGATCTTAGAGTACTTATCGTGTGTGTACCATACCCTACATGTAACTTTAGATATCTCAATATAATCCAACAAATTTTACCAAGAGTTACTGAATTTTGATAGTTCTCCTCTAAGGTCACACACATGCACAATGAAATCCAATTTTTCAATGTCAAACCAATATCATGTAAACCTCCAAGAATTACACATGCAAGATTCTCAACTTCATTTACTCTATTAATCCTCATAGGCCCACATTTGAATGATAAACTCATAAAGTAGAAATCATCCTTAAGATTTAGATTAGCAAACAATACAACATTAAGCACATTATGTGAATAGTACTCAAAGGATTATCAGAACTAAAGTTGCTGACTTCTTTCTATGGTATCACTCCACATGGATTCACCAACTTTTTCACTTGTGAATCTTCATCAATTTGAGCTATAAACTCTACGGTTAACTTTTCTCCAATATTTTCGTGTTCTTGCAAGAAAAGATCAACAAAAGATATAGGACAATATAAGGGGTTAGTGAAAATAATCTTCTCATTATAAACCCTCAAACCTCTCTTAAGCTCTAAAGCACTCTCCTCATCTTTTCTCTTTGTTAATTCATTCTCCTTTCTCTCACACTCTTTTTCTTATTTTTCACTTTCTTCTTTTTTCTCCTTTTCTTTTTCCTCATTCTCCTCTACCTCTCCTTCCCTCTCTTACTTTAGCTCATTTAGATATTCATCATATAATAGGTTATCAAGAACCAACTCTATACCATATGTAGGAATTTCTTCTATACGACTCTAATCATTCTCTCCTATAGATGTTGTAGATGTATCTTCATTCAATGCTTCATCTCCATGTTCCATTATTGCCACTTCTACAATATCTTCACTGTCTACCTTATCTTCTAAATCCAACTTATACTCAACTTTACAAAATTTTTCTTCTACGGGGACTTCATCAATGGCCCCCTTTTTATCACCATTGCATGCCTTAACATTGGAAAATCCAACTTTAGCTCATTCTTCTCATGAGTTGCAACATCACCAACATTACAATCATCCAAATGCAAATATGTACAATTTATCTCATCTATTAACATGGATGTAGTGCGAATAATACCCCTCATATAATCTCCTGTCAATATTTTGCATAGATATCTTAGTTAGAACTCCACAATTGTTATATTAATCAGTCCTTCTAGCAATAGCCTTATAGGATCATGTAGGCCTATCAACAACATCTCCTTGAAGCACATACAGTATATATCTTCTGACACCCCTCCTCTTGAGCCTATGCTCAATTCGGGTTGCTCGTTTTACCATATCTTCAATAACCTTATAACTATGATGCTCTATAATCTCCATATTACCAATATCCAACCTATTAATGAATCTATTCATTATTTCTTCAACACCCTCACCAACATTAGCTCTTCTCATAGCATATTTTAACTCATAATAATATTTTTCCAGACTTAATCAATCTAGTACACAACTCATGCTACATGGAATATGGACATACTAATTTCTCATTACTCTCTTTAATTCCTTCTATGTGGTGATTTGATTGCCACCGTAACTCGTCTTACTACTCACAAGTTTATTCCACCAATATTTAGCATATCCTACAAAAGAACAAGTGGTTAATTTTACCTTATACGCTTCTGAGCAAGGATGAGAATCAAAGGCTAGTTTCATTTTTCTTTCCTAGGCCAAGTATACATCTAGGTTAGCTTGTCTCACAAATAGAGGAATATTAAATTTAGCCCTTTGATGACTCACCATCTTCCTTACGATGACTCTATAAAGTCTTCCTAGGAAAGTTATCAACTCCACAACTACTAACAAATTTATTATAATGAACATCTACATACCATTTCCATCTATCTTGACATGTGGTTTCTCCTAATCCATGCCCCAAATTTTCTTTACCCCAAGTCTTGCAAGGTAATGGACTACTTGGTGCAGTAGTATATGAATCTTCCAAGTCTTCCAACCATTGGTTTATGCTCACCAATGTCTTTGTCAGTTGTCTCATGTAGAATGCATTGTCTCCCAACATTCTAAAAATATGGGTAATATAGAGTGCAAGGAACCTATAATGTGTGTGCGAGTGTCCTCTCATATCACCAGATGTAATTTGCTTGTTTCTTATCTCTCGCTTCTGTATCAGACAATAAAACACTCAATGGACTTACCAAATCAATTCTCATGTTAGCCTCCTGGAATTCCAAGAAATTTCTGAAAATTCAAGTAATATATCCCTTAATGGTGTGTAAGTATGTGTAAGGATGAAATTTGAGGGTATGAGATCAATCCAAACACAATTAGATCAATCCAGAGGTAGAAAAAAGCCTTGCAAGTCAATATGCAAAAAGATCGACCTTAGGCAAGAAAATTGGCTACACAAATGATCCGAAATTAGAGAGGATCAATCTCAAACAGATTGTAGGGATGTGATTATCCTAGGGACAATAGCGAATGATTGGAATTGTGCATGATTGATTGGGTTAGGGTTTAGGGTTTTGTTTAAGTTGGGTGCCCAATGACACGATCGATTCTGAAGGCGACACAATCGATCACTGGCTTGAAATATCATCCAGGATCTCATCCAAATTCTTCCCAAAATCCAATCTTTTTGGTTTTTCAATGTTCTCTACCACCCAAGGAACTTCCCAAGACAAACTTTCACACAAAGATCACAATTTTTCTCCTTTTTTTTAAATTTTGTCTACATAAAATTTTCTAGTTTTTTTTTTTTTTTGCAATTTTCTTTCATATTTTTTTCTCTCTTTTTATGTTTTTTTCTAACACTCACAATAGCTCCAACCGAATAAAGAAAAATAATTTGTTGGAAAAAAAAAATCAAGGTTCACCAATGAATTTTTGTTTTAACTTTTTTGAAACTCTCAAATCTCATACCAAATAAGGACCAAGATTGCTAAAAAATCACCAAAATCAAATGAATTTTTTTTAATTTTTTTGAGAATTTATGAAGAAGAGGTGAAAATGAGATAGGAGAAGAAACAGAAAGAAAAGAAGGATGGAATTTGGTACTTGGACTAGTGTCCAGATTAGAATTCAAAATAGTCAGCTTTAATACTAATTAATGCGTGTGCGAAAGTATAAAGATCCAAAATTCAACGATTGCTAGAACCCAACAAAACTTGCTCGTACAAATGGTGTAGACACAACCCAAAACATAACAATCTTCAATAAGTTCTAGCGATAGATGGCCACAACTAACACACTTAGTTGGTTGATACTTCACGAAATAATCCAAGAAGCACTTGCAATAACTTAATTTGGTGTTTGGAATCACAAGAATTGAGACACACTCAAATTCAAAAGAAAATCAAAGAAAGAATTTCACTAACCAAAATACCAAAGAGTTCTCCATGACCAAAAAACCATCTAAATTCGCCCATAGGTGTTTTAGGAAGATTAGAAATGAAAATTAGAAAGAAATCTAGACTAAAATACAATTCTTGGGCTCCAAGTTGTAATTTAGATTGATCTAGGCCTTCTTGGATTGATTTGGCATGTTTAGGATCGATCGGTGTCAATCCATTTCATCCTAATCGTAATTTCAAGAGCTTGGCGAGTTGCTGATTTTATGATCTTGAATACTGTGATTAATTGCAATCATATGTTATCATAATTACTGAACATCCAAAATCACTTCCAAGTCGATCGACTTCAATTCTATATCGATCCAAGCTACTAGGATTGATTAGTACTCCTTTGTGATCAATCTTAAGGTTGATCAAATGCTATTTTCTTCAATGTTTTGTTCCAAATTGTTCCGTAAGCTCCACTGTCACCTCTCGAAACATATCAAAATCCTTTGAAACTCATGCTTGAAGCTCTTATTGACTTCTTAGAGCTCATATTTTCAACTTGTGTTCATAGTTCGACAAACACCTCTTATTCTAATCCTCGCTCATGTCACCTATTGCTAGTCCTAAGTAAAAAATTTGTATTCATTTTTCATTATGTTATGCATGGATCAAGTATGTCATCAGGTTTTCTTTAGAAAAAATTATGTCTTCGACAACTAAATTAGATAAGTGAGATATTAAGTAATTATTTACATAATATTCTGATATTCAAGTAATTCTTCTGCTTTTCAAGAGTTATATTAGAAAATCTTTATAAATCATAGAGAAATAAAGAAGTTGAAAATTAAATAGAAGATGAGAAAAAAAATCAATTATTAATAGAGCTGTTTATTTGGTAAAATTGTATCCAATTGAAGTGAAAAGTTGGTATACAGAAATTGCATATTGAATACCAAATCAAATTTTTAAGTCTAGTTTGATATTTTATTGAGTTATCAATTTGATTTGTTATTTTGGCAGCATAAAGAAAAAATCTTTTACGACGTTTTTATTTTAAAGCTTGTTTATGTGATTTATTATATTTTTCTAATAAATTTTGGGAAAATAAAAATATAAAAATGATAAATAAAAAGAATTAATTAATAAAATATAATTATTATTAAATAATATATTATAAAAAAATAAAAAATGCGGTATTCGATTTGCTACACTATATCAAGCCATATTGCCAAAATCAAATCAACTACAAATTTTTTAAACAATATTATACTGGATATCAAATTAAAATAAAATTCTCAGTTATGTTTTAATATTAATTGAAATTTATATCTCCTTTTGATTCGTTATGTCTATTAATATGAACACATTAGTTATCCAACCGACAGATTCAGCTTACGAATTGATCTACTGCTCGTGGGATGGGCGTAATACATTTATCTTAAAATATTGTTTAAAGGAACTGTTCTAGAACATTCTTCTCACTCTCCTAACGTTCCTACCACTTTACCTACACTTTCATTAATGTTTATTTTGAAAGCGACCTTGATAACAGTTGACAAGGGTAAGTATTGTTGGAAAACAAATATGAGTTAGAAAAAGTGGCATCCCACATTGGTAGAAAAAGAGAAAAGTGACTTGTATATAAAGTGGATACTTGACCCATAACTCACAGCCTTAAGGTTTTGGATTAATATATGGTGTCAAGCCCACTTATATACGTGTCCACGTACAGGCCCATGAACGGTTCTCCCCGATCTTGTTGGGCTCCGCTCCAGGCCCAACATACGTTGTTCATGGGTGATGCTCCCAATTTGATTGGGCTTCTCCTCTAGCCCAATAAGGTTCAATCATAGTTTGTTGTCGGGCCCGCCACACTCCCAACAAGTGGTATCAGAGCTGATGGTTCAGCTTGGGATGAGTATGAAGACGGTTCTCGGTGATCGCATGGAGGTTCATATCCCATTAAAGGCCCACAGAAGTGATGGGCATGCAAGTGTACTCGGAGATCTCATGGGAAGGAAGGCCCCATGGAAGGAAGGCTCAGAAATTGATGGGCATTGATGAGTAACTTGGTGAGACCGTGAGATACTCAAGAAGTTTCTGATTGAGGGGGAGCAAGTGGAAGAAACTCATATTTGAGGGGGAGATTGTTGGAAAACAAATATGAGTTAGAAAAAGTGGCATCCCACATTGGTAGAAAAAGAGAAAAGTGACTTGTATATAAAGTGGATACTTGACCCATAACTCACAGCCTTAAGGTTTTGGGTTAATATATGGTGTCAAGCCCACTTATATACGTGTCCACGTACAGGCCCATGAACGGTTCTCCCCGATCTTGGTTGGGCTCCGCTCCATCCCCAGGCCCAACATACTTGTTCATGGGTGATGCTCCAATTTGATTGGGCTTCTCCTCTAGCCCAATAAGGTTCAATCATAGTTTGTTGTCGGGTCCGCCGCACTCCCAACAAGTAGGCCTTCCTTCCATGGGGTATGGGCTTCCTATGAGTTCTCTGAGCAACTTGGTGGGCTCCACTCCAAGCCCAACATACGTTGTTCATGGGTGATGCTCCGGATTTGATTGGGCTTCTCCACTTATATACGTGTCCACGTACAGGCCCGTGAACGGTTCTCCCCGATCTTATTGGGCTCCGCTCCAGGCCCAACATACGTTGTTCATGGGTGATGCTCCCAATTTGATTGGGCTTCTCCTCTGGCCCAATAAGGTTCAATCAGAGTTTGTAGTCGGGCCCGCCACACTCCCAACAAGTGGTATCAGAGCTAATGGTTCAGCTTGGGATGAGTATGAAGACGGTTCTCGGTGATCGCATTGGAGATTCATATCCCATTAAAGGCCCACAGAAGTGATGGGCATGCAAGTGTACTCGGAGATCTCATGGGAAGGAAGGCCCCATAGAAGGAAGGCCCATGAAATTGATGGGCATTGATGAGTAACTTGGTGAGACCGTGAGATACTCAAGAAGTTTCTGATTGAGGGGGAGCAAGTGGAAGAAACTCATATTTGAGGGGGAGCAAGTGGAAGAAACTCATATTTGAGGGGGAGATTATTGGAAAACAAATATGAGTTAGAAAAAGTGGCATCCCACATTGGTAGAAAAAGAGAAAAGTGACTTGTATATAAAGTGGATACTTGACCCATAACTCACAGCCTTAAGGTTTTGGATTAATATATGGTGTCAAGCCCACTTATATACGTGTCCACGTACAGGCCCATGAACGGTTCTCCCCGATCTTGTTGGGCTCCGCTCCAGGCCCAACATACGTTGTTCATGGGTGATGCTCCTAATTTGATTGGGCTTCTCCTCTAGCCCAATAAGGTTCAATCATAGTTTGTTGTCGGGCCCGCCGCACTCCCAACAAGTGGGCCTTCCTTCCACGGGGTATGGGCTTCCCATGAGTTCTCTGAGCAACTTGGTGGGCTCCGCTCCAAGCCCAACATACGTTGTTCATGGGTGATGCTCCTGATTTGATTGGGCTTCTCCACTTATATACGTGTCCACGTACAGGCCCGTGAACGGTTCTCCCCGATCTTATTGGGCTCCGCTCCAGGCCCAACATACGTTGTTCATGGGTGATGCTCCCAATTTGATTGGGTTCAATCTCGGGCCCGCCGCACTCTCAACAAGTGGTATCTGATGGTTCAGCTTGGGACGAGTATGAAACGGTTGTGATCACATGGGAGGTTCATATCCCATCGAAGGCCCACGGAAGTGATGGGCATGCAAGTGTGCTCGGAGATCTCGTGGGAAGCCCATACCCCATGGAAGGAAGGCCCACGGAATTGAAGGGCATTGATGAGCAACTTGGTGAGACCGAGATACTCAAGAAGTTTCTGATTAAGGGGGAGTAAGTGGAAGAAAATTTCTGATTGAGGGGGAGCAAGTGGAAGAAACTCATTGGGTAACAAATATGAGTTAGAAAAAGTGGCATCCCACATTGATAGAAAAAGAGAAAAGTGACTTGTATATAAAGTGGATACTTGACCCATAACTCACAGCCTTAAGGTTTTGGGTTAATATATGGTGTCAAGCCCACTTATATACGTGTCACGTACAGGCCCGTGAACGGTTCTCCCCGATTTCGTTGGGCTCCGCTCCAGGCCCAACATACGTTGTTCATGGGTGATGCTCCCAATTTGATTGGGCTTCTCCTCTGGCCCAATAAGGTTCAATCAGAGTTTGTAGTCGGGCCCGCCACACTCCCAACAAGTGGTATCAGAGCTAATGGTTCAGCTTGGGATGACTATGAAGACGGTTCTCGGTGATCGCATGGGAGGTTCATATCCCATTAAAGGCCCACAGAAGTGATGGGCATGCAAGTGTACTCGGAGATCTCATGGGAAGGAAGGCCCCATGGAAGGAAGGCCCACGGAATTGATGGGCATTGATGAGTAACTTGGTGAGACCGTGAGATACTCAAGAAGTTTCTGATTGAGGGGGAGCAAGTGGAAGAAACTCATATTTGAGGGGGAGATTGTTGGAAAACAAATATGAGTTAAAAAAAGTGGCATCTCACATTGGTAGAAAAAGAGAAAAGTGACTTGTATATAAAGTGGATACTTGACCCATAACTCACAGCCTTAAGGTTTTGGGTTAATATATGGTGTCAAGCCCACTTATATACGTGTCTATGTACAGGCCCATGAACGGTTCTCCCCGATCTTGTTGGGCTCCGCTCCAGGCCCAATATACGTTGTTCATGGGTGATGCTTCCAATTTGATTGGACTTCTCCTCTAACCCAATAAGGTTCAATCATGGTTTGTTGTCGGGCCCGCCGCAAGTATACACATCAGCTTTTCCACTGCAATGCAGTACACAGTTGTCCAGAAGCTCTCCTGAAATTAACAGTCCCCGAAACTCGAATCATAGCCCAATATTGGGTTTGTCTTACATATAATTTTAAAAAAAATTTCCAGCTCTTCTTCATTTCAAACATACTTTGGTCTGTTTCTTATACAAACTAAAAATTGCATGTACTTACAGAACAGAAATCTGAAACGATTCCTACAACTGTGGAGAAAAAACGTATGAAACCGAAAGTGACTAGGAAAATCTCTCTGTGCTTAGAATGGACCACCCATCTCATTTTGAGGGAAAACAATTGGTCCTGCCTTCAAACACTATCTCATGTGTACATTATTTTTTATAATTTCTTGCCCATTCTGAGAAAATGGGTGTTTGAAAATGTCCACAACCCGAATATCCCTTTGATGGCACCAAAAAAGGTAGACAAGTCCAAAACATAATCAAGGCTGCTCCAGAAAAGGAGCAAAACAAACCCTCCATACCACAAGTTAAAGTGGCCGAAAACTCACCAGACATTTGACAATTATATTGTGGAGAGTGTCTTCCTTGAATTCAGACACCAATTACGACAATAAAAGATTCTTTTGTCGCGAATTGTGTTGGAAAATTTCAAAATATATAAAGGATATATGTTGCCTGTTGTGTTCTTATCCATCATCCAATTAGAGAAGGAAAAAGGCAAAGAAAGGCAAAGATATATGTTGTGTTTTTATTGTCTTTTATCAGGTTCAAAAGATTCCTTCGAATTTATATAAGGACATGTGATAAAACCATTCTTGCTTGGGTGAAATTATTGGTTGATTCATTTATTTTCTGAAGATCTGTGTAAAGTGAGTAATAAAACTTTTAATTCACCATATTAATTTGTAACGTGGAATTAAAGCCCACAATTTTCATAAGAATAAGTTATGAATTCTTTTAAATAGATTCCTTTCCGTTAATTTGTTATTGTTGGTGGGTATATTGGAAAATCACCACCTGTTGCTATTGGATAAAGGAATAAAAATTTTCCTATTCAACCTATACACACACACACACATACATATAATATACATACATACATATAAAGAATGGGTGTTGGCTTGAAGAGTTTGAGTGGGTGCGCATTCATATTAATCTACTCTATTCTTGATAATGATCGGAACCATTTGACTAATTATCGATTGAATGATTAACAAAGTTGAGAATTTTTAATTGTGCCAAGCCAGCATGATATAAATTGGATGCTGGGTTATTTTCTATTTTTTAGAAATTCAAAAAAATCCAACCACAAGACACACCACACAAATTTGAATTACATATCATGAATTGAAATTGAACCAAGAAGAAATTGTAATGGCAATTATTGCAAGACGACATATATTATTAGCGTAACAAATAGATTACTAAACCACAATGTCAAGTCAAGATAACAAGAATCTCCTAAAACACATTGAAAAACGAAAGGGAAAGGCAAAGTTCTAAAGAAAAAGAAAAAGATATATTACTAAACCACAATCTCAAGTCAGAATCTCTTAAAATGCTTTGTAAATGACAAGAAAGAAAAGATAAATGAATAAAGAAAAAGACAAAATGAATTTAAAATTATCGAACTTTTGTTTGATCATTACCCGTCATAACCTAATCACCTTCTAAATTTATATTTCATTTAACTTATTCTAGATTGCTTATATAAGATACAAGATTTGTTATGTGTGTTTTGTACCTAAATGATTGTTCTCATCCATATGCAAACTTTATAATTTTGTTTTGTAAAATTTGGGTTGGATGTTATAAGGCAATGGATATCTTTTATATTGTTTGTTGCAACGCAAATAACAAATTTTGAATAGTAAAGGAGCAACATGCAAATTGTTTACATAATTTGGAGTCTCAATTACTCATAAATCTATGAAGACTATCAAACTTTTCTTAACTTTCTGATGTTGTTCTCTATCTTGGCAAACGTCCATTATAGAACTTGAGGAATAATTAAATTCCTCAATTGTAGGAGCCAAGGTCATCACTTGATCTCATTTAAAAGTTTCCATAACTGTTTGTTGCAACATAGTTGATTTTCCTTTCTTGGTGAGGTCTACCTATCTTATATTACATACTCCATATATTGATGTGATACCACCTAGATATGTTTAGCTTTGCACATTTATTCAAGGTGACCTTTTCCATATCGTGGGCATAATATCACGTTTAAATATGTTGACAAAAATCTATTGAATTTGGAAAGTCAAATTCTGATGAATTTGGACCCCATAGATCTTATTGCAACAAGTAAACCATCATTTATTATATATGTTGCAACATTCACACCTTGTATTATGTAACGCCAATACAATTCATGTAAGCCACAACAATTAAAGTTGAATTCTAGTGATTGGATGGTTTTGTGTGCTCCTTCTTAGTTTTGACTTTATTTTTTGTTTATTATTATAGCTATACTTAATTAATGTATCTAACAATATACAAGAGGTTTCTTGATTTTGCAACTCACACTAATAAATTTGCTAGCTAGTCCCAATTTTGTTATTAACCTTTTAACTAGAAAGTCGTATTTATTACATGTTATTGCTTGAGAGAGAGAGTATTAAAGCTTCATATGTGGAAACAAAAGAAGAGAATTTATGAGTATTGAAAACACATAATTTGATTAAGAGATGAATAATTTGAACGATCATGTTTCCACAAACTAGAATCTCTTAGAACATTTTGGAAAAGATAAAGACTAAGAGAATAATAAAAACAGAAAAAGGTAGAAAGAAACCAAATTTAACGACAGTGTTTCAATAAACTGGAATCTGTTGGAGCACTTTGGAAAAGATAAAGGCTAACACTATGCTCGGTTTTAGGGTTTTAGAAAGAAGAAGAAAATATAGTGAAAAGGAAAATAAATTAAAAAATTCAAAATGTCATAGGTAGTTTGGCAGCATGATTTTCATGAGGAACGTAAAACATTTATAAATAAAAAAACAAGATAAAAAAATTCAAAATTTATAATTTTTTGATTATTTAAGAGAAATAACTTGATAATAGATGAGAAAATAGAAATATTAAACGTTTTTGGAGAAGAATAGAGGATTAAAATAGCTTTTTTTTTTTATTTTCATCACCATTTTGTGAGAAAAATGATTTTCTTTCATTTAAATTATATTTTCTTTCGATTTTTCTTTTCCTTATCATTTTCCATATCAATTAAACAACTAAAACTATTTTCTCTACCTTTTTCTGTTTTTTTCCTTCCAAAATCTTTGAACCAAACATAATGCCAGAGTAATTATAGAAGAAACAGATATAAAGAGACCAAATTTAACGACAATCTTTCAATAAACTAGAATCTCTTAGAACACTTTGGAAAAGATAAAGACTAATTGAGAATAATAAAAGAAGAAAAAGATATAAAGAAGTCAAATTTAACACAGCAACATTTAATTAACTTGAGACAAGGCTGTGCAATTTAGTTAATCGAAACTTGAGTTCCGCCACATCATTGTTCTGAAGTTTTTTTATTAAATTGGATAACCTTTTATTTGTTGATGTGCATTTGTGATTGTTCTTTTATATTGTAAAAAGATAATAATGTGTACATTGTTCTTCACACTGTCAAAGATAATGACTTATTACACGACTTTTTTTTTCCAGATTTAAAACAATTATTACTATAGTTCAGGATAATAAAAAACTTGAGGAACGTCCAATATTCCTTATGTATGTTTAACTTATGGATTATAATTATGGTTATCCAAAACGAAAGGCAAATAAGATAGTCCTGCACTAGAAAACTAAGAATCACATATACAAAGATGAGTTCGTGTAAAATTAATAATTTGTTCCATGAATAAAGATGAATTCCAGTTGACTAGATTGTCTAAATCCATATTTTCTTATTGACACTCCCAAAACTAGAATTTTAGGTATATAAGTTAACAAGGGAAAAGCACACGAGATTTTTTGAGGCAATAACAAAAAATAAAATAGAAATATTTTGGTTAAGAACAATGAGTTCAAATTGAGAAAAAAAAAAAAATAGAAAGAATAATACATAGAGACATTCTTGAATTTAAGAAATTAATTTGTATTTTTTTTAAATTTTGGTATAACTTAGCATGCACGTGGGTGGGGAATTCAATATCTGAAGATTTAAAGTTCGTTCTTAAATCGTCTTTGTGGCTGCATTTACTATAGTTGTTTCTATAACTACTACTATTATCATCACCATCATCATTTTCTAGTATTACTTGACTTAGATTTGTTATTTCCACTTTCAACCCTATTTTTAATCCTTCCCTATCACACATATTTTTAATTTGAAAGAGCTGAACAACAAAGTGAAAGGTGATATCTTATCTATCGGTATTAAACTTAATAGAATGAGATGCATAGTGATCTCACTTTTTCTTGTTAAATTGTATAAGCCCACTATATTTTTGAAATAGATATTTGCATTTCTATACTGCATAATCAACTAATCATTTCAACGTACAAATTCAATAAAATTGAAACGTACAGTACAAGTAAAAGCTGACAAGCTTGACCTTTTGTTTTTTGTAGAGGCTAGTGAACGCTTCATCAAAGGGAATTCCTTTTTTTCGTTTCAAAAGCTAACAACTCTTTTGGTCGTTTCTACTTTTTATTATAATATACCACAATGACTTAGAAGGAAATAAAAGAAAAAAATAAAAAATAAAAAAAATAAAACCACATTTAGCTCCAAATTGAGTGTGACGTGAGCATTGCACAACGTGTGATTTCCTCTCTCAAGTTCAAGTTGTTCTCTTCATTGTTCTAGAATTACTTTTGTCCTTCGAACCGACACATAAAGTATATTTACGTTGGGTTGAGGGCGGCAAGAGTGGGCCCCGCCCCCCGCCCCGGCCCCTCCAAGTTTTGGCTGGGCAGTATTTTTTTTTGTGTAATTTCATATTTATAAATGTAAACAAATATATATATATATATATATATTTATACACTTGCCCCCTCCACAAATTTGATTATACCATATTTTCTATATATTTATATTCCCTTTTATTCAATCTTTCTTAAATTTGATCATGTTTTATATTTTTATATCAACAATTTACATATATTACTTTTAAATTAAAAAAAATCCGAATGAAATAAAATGTTCCACCAAAATACTATTTACGTCATGCTCCAAATCTGAAATGTAGCACATTAATACCTATGAACAATCTCAATTAATACCAAAATCACAAATACTATGCTAATTAATCTATTAAATGTCAAATAATGTCTACAAAGAAATAATATTATATCCAAAATACTAATCTCAACTCTATTTTACAACAAAAGATAAAATGTCTTAATTATTACATCAATCAAGTATTATTTTTTAATAATAATAACAGGAATAAAATAAATTAGTGTAAAAATCTTCATCTCTCTTGCTAGATATACTATCCCCATGTGAGTTCTTTTTTATTTGTCTTCTCTACAAAAATAACATTTAAAATATATGAATAATAAGTTGTCCATTAAATGGTATCTTCTACCTTTTTTTTTTTTTTGAGTTTTATAAGACGTGAAGAAATTAATAATAATTTGTATAAAACACATTTTCAAACAGATAATATGAATCATATTTTGGAGTAGACAATAATGGTTCAAGAAAATCATAGCATTTCAAATTCAATCCAACCATCTCATCAATCATATTATTAACAAGTCCATATTCCTTAGCTTGTTCATGGTGATAATTACTTTGTGTATTTATTTTTACTGATCAGAACTTTAGTCTACACTCTCAACTAAGGTTACATATCAAGATTGCTCATTGCCGGTTTCAATACTTCTACTCGATTAGGTGAGACCCAATTCATTACTTAATTGGAAGAGCAAAACTTATTCCATATTATCATTGACGTCACATGAGGGGTTTTTTATATTTATTACAAGTATTATAAATTCAAAATATTTTGTTTAAAAAGTTTTATTTCGCAAACAACTTATATCCAAAACTTCAGAAAACCAATAAATAACTTCAGTTTCGCTAAAAAATTCACATGTCAAAATATACCTTCATAAGCAAGAATAATTGAAAATTAATTTTTAAATGCATAATAAAATTTAGTTAGAACATAAAAATAGTTTTAAAAGCATTTGTTAAAAGCTGGCAAAGAGTAACCATTTACTTAATGCTAATCCTGTTGATAATTGGCTCACCAGATATTAATTCTTGACTTTTTTTCAATCAAATAATTTTTCATTTAATATTCAATTCAATTAAAATCATGTTCTTTCAGGTATTTTTCGTGTATATCATATATATCTCGTATTATATCCTTTTAGACTATCAGTTACCTATTGGGTAATTTTCTTTATCCGCGATTTATTTGATTCACGTTTCCTATTTTCTATTAAGCCCTATACAGCATGTTCAAGCCTAATTTAGCCTTAAATTTGGAAAATTAAGCCTTAGTTATGTGAAAATAATATTCTACCACTTTTCAAGTATTGCACTTACAGAAATAGGTTTCACAATTACGAAAAGTGGCTCCACGCATGGGGATTGAACCGCAAAGCATTCTATCTCACTTCGTTGTTCTTCCTTGCACCCACAAGGTGGTTGTTTGCAACTGCATCAAGAACCACCGCATATTATGTTATGCTATGCCCAAGACTCACAACCACAAGGTTCATTGTTGTGCCTGCGAATCGAGTTTTTGCGCTTGTGGCTTTGACTACAAGGCATTTTGCCTAAGCAAGCATTCCTATTCCACACTTGTGGGAGCGCCTTCTACAACTGTGGTAGGGTGGCTCATGACTGTACAATGCAATTGTAGCTGCATGCACTAGGCGCTAATTGGCTAGTTTTATTCTTAATATGCAATTTTAATCACCAAAACTCATTACCATAATGATTTTAAAAGTCTCTAGACATAATCCCATGAATCCTAACCATACTAAGTCCAACCAGTAATATTTCTAGAATTTTCAACTAATTTAAAATAAGTTTTAAAACTTCACATAGTTTATCAATACACATTTCCTACAAATTTCTATGCATTGTTCACAACCCTAAACAACTTTATGATCATATACATGCTTCAACCCACGTATATCTTTCTCCAAATCCATATTTCTTGTGCCTACAACATGTGTTTTAACATTCCCGAGTGTATACATGATAATCATAGGATTCGAATTAACAAATTACCTTGGATTATCATGTTTTGTGCGAGAAAATTTTCAATTCCTATTTTAGATGGTTTCCAAGTATTGAAAGGTGAGAGAATGATTTTTCTCTCACCTAATGATCTATTTATACTAAGGTTTTCAAGGATGTCTAGAGAGAAATCAAATTCTAGTATTCTAAAGGAACCAAACTCTTTTATATTGTCATTATATTTTGCTGCAAAATTTCCCATGAATTTCTATCTTAAATTTTCCTATTTTTGGGCTCTCCTATGCTACACACCCTTTCTAATAGTCTTCTTTACTTTGACTGCAAAGATTACTAGGCTAACTTTATCAGCTTAATCCCTTATGTTCTCACATAAATAATATTTCTCACCTATGGATAGACAGAAGTTGATCCCCTTACTTCGATAGCCAATATGGGCAAAACTCTTCACTAGCAAATCCCTTCCAAAGATTACATCAAAGTCAGCCATGTTAAGTCTTATTAGATAAGCTCATAACTCCCTGTCCTATCCCAAGTGTGCACATAGTCCTTATATAATAAATTAGACACTAAGGTTTCACTCTCAGGTGTGGCTACCTTATATGGCTAATCTAGAGTTATCAGCTTATACATTAAGTATTTTGCTAATCTTTTTGACACAAACGAGTGTGTAGTATGTTAGTTAAACAATTCATAGGCAATTAAATCATTAATATTGATGTTACCTGGCACTACATCCTTGCGTTAGCCTCCTCCTAGGTTAGAGCAAACACTTTAGCATTCCCTTTCTGTTTTGTGTTTGTTTGATTTAGGCTAGGGTTGCTATTGTTGTTGTTTTATTTGTTGCTGTTATGGTTGGTAACAATAGTAGGTTTGGTGACATTATTTGGGCAGTCTGCAACTCTGTAACCCTACTAACTACCTTTAAAGCAAGCACCATCAACATGCAACACACCTTATTGTGCTTCCTGTGGCATACATTACATTCTAAAATGGGGGTTGAAACTGAGCCTACCATTACCAGACTAATCGAGCCTCTTTTTGGCTAGTGGATTGATCTGCTACCCTTGTTGTCTACCTCCTAAATTGGAGCGTATCTGGGCCATTTTAAATTGTTCTCAACCTCTCTTCTGCTTATCTTTGTATTTACCCAAATAGTGGCACACAGTAATTTATCAAAAGTTTTGGCCTCATATAGGGCTAATGCAATTTGTAGTCGACTCTTCGAACCCTTAGTAAATTTATGCATCTTCATCATTAGATTCGTCATTGTCATGGGCAAATACTTTCCCAGGGTGTGAAATTTAGCTAAATATTCCACCATTAACATGTTTGGTGCCTAAATCAAGTTATCGAACTCAACTATTTTAAGCAACTTAATAGTATTCAAGAAGAAATGGTTGATAAACACCTCCTAAAACCTAGCCCATGTTATTAGTCCTTTTTCCAACAGTGTAAGGGAAACTCCCTCCCATCATAATACTGCTTCACTAGCCAAAAAGGGCACTACTGCTTTAGGCCTTACCTCCTCTCAAACTTCATATGCACAAACATGTCATCAATTTCCTTGAGTCATTTTTGAACTAATTCAGGGTTATGAGACCTGTCAAAGGTGAGTACATGGGCTCTCCTAAGAGCCTCATAATGGACCTTTGTTCCTCTATTAGGTTAAGCCTAAGTTGGAGCTTAGGTTTGTTGTTGGGCTCTAACTACTTAGGCCACCACTGTGGTTGTAGTTATGAGATCTTCTTATCTTAGCCTAGTTTGGCCTTGAGGGGGTTGTGGTTGTGGTTGAATAGGGGATGGAGATGATGGGTAATTCAACATGTATTCATTGTTGTTGTTCATGGGAGTGGCGTATTGTGGATTCTAGGTGGTGTGTCATGGTCCACCAATCATTTCCTACATTGGGGATTCTTTGAAGTTTAGCAGTTGTAACATTGAATATTTCATGATTGCATAATATACGTGAGACAATTAAAATAAATAAACATTCCATAAAATAAAATTTATTACTATCCATCAAATCTTGAAACATCAAGCTGATTTGTCCTTATTCAATCACATAATCATTCACAAAGTTTCATTACATTCATCTCACTCCTAACTTAAGATTCCCTATTGTTCTCTAGAGGCCTAACCACCTTTCTCTAGTTCTTCTTCTAGATCCTCTTCGAGGTCCTCCTTTGAGTCCTCTTCTTGATTCCTCTTTGTTCCCAATACAAGCACATGTATCATTTCCATTAACTTGTCGTTCTCTATGAGATTGTTTACTTGTAAGGTCAATGCTTACAAGAACCTCTTTAAAGTGAATATCCTGAAATCATAATCTGCCTTGTTATTCTAAAACCTTTGCCTTATTATTCTAAAACCTTTCTTGAAGCTTACTATGTTCAATGTCTAGTTTTGTATGCTTCCTTTTGAGCCTACCATGTGCCTTTTTTTTTTAGAACAACTCTTGTCTTAGCACCTTACTTTCCATTTTTGCTCTAGCACAAGGTCTCTATGACTCGACTAATGTAGCAGCTACATCTCCTAATTAAGCTAATGTGGTAAAGAGACAATCTCTAGTCTTCTTAAGAAATTTATTGTTGTTTCTTGATGGTGTATGGTTTCCCAATCTATTAGCTCCATCCATGATCTATGTCATAAGTTAAACTAAGTTAGTAACTAACTCAACCAATATCTAAGATGTATAATAAAGTAGTTATCTTATGTTTCGTTAACTTATATCTTCATACTCTTAGGGCAAAGTTGAATTCAGAAACCTTATGTGTTTAAGTTCAAATTAGCACCCTATATGCATTTAAGGTTGGGATAGTTAGATCGTTTTCGTTAAGTTCTAACAATTTAATTCTTATGGTTTAAGTCTAAATTAGAAATCTTATGCCATTGGGATTAAGCATAAGCTCTAATACCACTTTTGTCATAGCCCTATTATGGGATCGCAACATGTCAGTACTCTTGAGACAAACATCTTAAAGGTACCGAATCCTAGGAAATTAGAGAATCTAAACTATAGTAACTATTGCTTTACAACTGAAAATCTTCAATTACAAGATAATTATTCTTAAAAAAATGTGAAAAACATCACAATGGAAGACATAATTTATATTTTTATGTCCATAATTATTAACATGATTGGAACCAAGGTCCTAATCTCTCTTTTCCAGCTTTTTCACCATCCCCACATGTAATCAACTTCAAGGTCGTCATCTGCAAAAAGGTTTTTATTTTTGTGAGTTATTAATCACTCAATAAGAGGTTTACCTACCTTTTTGGAATGTGAACATAGTAAAACATTTAAACATTTCATAATGGTGTAAAAAACATTTTTAGAACTATAATAAATATTAGTAAATCAAATCAATGTCAAAGTTTCATTTCACTCTCTATCAGTCTACTCATGGATTCAAACATTTCATTTATCATATATATTTATCAGTGCCTTGGTCTTTACCCCTGACTAAGGATAGTCACATGTAACCTTTCAGTTATCTCAATATTTAACCCTAATTGAAAGTGTCCTAAACTCAGTATTTACCCAACTAAGAGGATCACGTGGACTTAATCTTTTACCCAATTAAGGGGCTCATGTGTAGTTTAACAGCTATCTCAATTTTTAACTTCAATTGTAGGGTTAACTTAATTCTAAATAAATGGCCCAACACTTTAACCCTAGATGAAAGGGTCAAAATTAGTTTCCCTACATTAGTGTACGTTCGAACTAGTATCATAACATAAACTTTTTAGAATTTAATTCTATTACTTTAAAACTTAGTATGAATCATTTTAGCATAGCTGTTCACACCCAGAATTTTCATGATAAAAGCAATTTGAGTAGTCATAGATTGGTCTTACTTGAAAGTAGTAATAATTTGTAAATATAAGAAATTTTCTCTTTGACAATCACAATGAACTCAAAAACATAAATTTTCGACAAGCAGTTGCATAACTTTTCTAAGTAACTCACTTACTTAATATTAGCTTGCTTGATTTAGTGCCTTTGGTTTCTATTCAATCAAGTAATTCCCAATTTAACTCCAATTCAACAAGAATTTACTACATATGTATGTCATGAAAATAACTTAAATGTTTAGATTATCATATAATTCTTCCCTATACAATTTGTACCACCAAAAAAGTTTTGACCACTTTAGTTTTCATAAATATTTATCCACGTAGCTCAATGACCTAATAAGTTAAGCATGAACCAAATCTTTGTTAGATCAAGAAAGAGTTAATGCAGTAATATAACCCCTCAAGAAATAATCTTAAAAATCAAACAAATGGTCAAAATTTCTAATAACTTATTCATAGTGCCCCACTTGACTATTGCCACTTTTACTACTCTTCACCACAATAGCACAATTATTATTCTGATAACTTCATCTTTGCATTATTAATACTTCCACTTACACTTCATAGAATTTAAGAAAGGATCATTTGCAAAACTCAAAATAGCATCATCCCATCATAGAAGTACACTACTCCATACAACATACTCAAATAGAAGAGTCACAATTTCACTTCCACGTTGAAATCAAGCCATGAAAATAAATTAAAAAATTTCAACGACCAGCACCAAAAAATAAGATTTACAAATGGAAATCATTTTACGATTTTGAAATTCAATAACAATGAGAATTCAGCTTTAGAGTGGTTGAATAATTAATTCTATTTCCAACATGTATGAATATAGTTAGAAATCTCTTCAATCTTATTCAAGAAAACATCTCACACACATATAAGAAAATTTCTATACAACTTACATTCTAGGTCCTCTATATAATCTAGAAACAAATCTAGAATTTTGGTCCAAGAATTTACCAAAGTCCTGAAGTCAATGAATTCCTTTCCTTTTTCCTTGTTATACCTTGATCAAGGGCTAAAATGAAGAATGTGACTGCTTTACAAAAGCTCTCCTTTCTGTATACTCTTTTCTTTGTTTTATAGATGAGGCCACTTATCATATTAATTCCCCTTTCATATACCACAATCATTCTTAATGCCTTGCCCAAAAAATCAGCATCTAGTCACTCTGGTTTTTAACACTTTTGTGTGACTAAACACTTTACACCTATTCAGTCATCATCTCTCCATTTAACTCATGTTGGACCAAGCTAGCACTACACCCATTAACTCTCATCCTACCCATCAGTTACCTAAATTTTCTTCCATCAACTTAATTTCCTTTAACCCACAGACTAATTGGCCACAACCTCAACATCTTTCATTTTATCTAAAATGATCCAAACAATCTGTTTCGCTCATTAATCCCACCTTGATTGTCATTGATAATGGATAATGTCTGCTACTTCTTTTGACTGTTATAGACAATCTTGAAATGATGCACAATAATCATAACCACGTATTATAACTAAGTAGCTACGAGTATAAAGTAGGAAGTGAATCATGAGACAAGTTTTACATTAAGTATTTCCAATTTGAAAGCAATTGTTGCAACAAACCTCCTCTTCTTTGGTACTTCCAACATGGATGGGAGACTTTACTAAATATGGGCTATCCCTAAAAGTGTTGAGACTCTAGTGTAAATCTAAAGAATTGACGGCAATATACCTACAACTAAGGATCATCAACCAATTTAAGATAATTCAACCAAATTTATTCCTTCTTAAATATGTGCAACTGATTTAACCAATTTAAGTTGAATTGATGATATTAGGATAGATTGGATTGGATATGATTGATTTACCTTATCTATAAATATATGGGTGAATCTTAGAGTTAATCATATCTTAACTTACTCATGTTCAATCTAACTCAGCCATAAAAGGGATAATTTGCAAAGGATTTTCAAATCATTTCACTTCGGAAAGATTGCTAAGCTTTCAAAAATCAAGAAACGGAAGAATCTTGAAAATGTTGCAATAGATGTCCTAACATGGAAAGTAACAAATTTCGATATCTTTAAAACTTTTAGCCAGATTTCAAGAAAGTTTATTTCCAGCCATAAAGATTGATAGGACAAATGCATTTGGATGGTCAAATGTGAATATAACATTGAGAGAAAATCATTCACTCAGGAAAGAAACTCTATGGTTTTGTTTGGAGAAGTTATATTTGAGTGATGTTCAATCAAGAGTTCAAGTGTTCTTCGTTATTTACATCATTGAGAAAAAAGATACCGAAGAGGCCAAATGTTTTGCTAAGTTTCCATCTATCCACCAAAACCATTTAAATGATCAAGTGAGAAAACCATTGTCAAGAAAGGAGATTTACTGATCAACAACACTAGTAATTAAGAATAAGAGGGAGTCCTAGTACAGTAAAGGCAAGGGAACTTATTGTGTAGTAGAGTTAGGTTAGAAACGCATCAACAAGTTAATTCTAAAAAGAGTTTAGGGTAGGCGAGTATTTGTATACTGATTTAGGCCAATTATCCAAGCATTTGTTAGATCATTTGTTAGTGAAATTTTTCTAGATTTGGCCTATAGATGTAGGAGGGTTACCTCCAAATTATGTAAACAATTTTTGGTGTCTCTTTTACTTTTTCATTGCATGTGTAAGTTTGTAGTAATAATTATCATAATAAAACTTACAACATTCATTGCAAAATCAACTAACAGTATGTCTCACTTGACTATACCTCTCAACTAAAGTTGTGATGATGTGTCGAGGTTTCTCGTACAAATAACAGAGCCTATATCACCACTGCTAAGCTTCTTCCAAATTACTTGTCTAGTAACTCTGTTTTTCTCCTTGAAAACATTCAATTAATATGATATCAAATGCATGCGCTACCATTTAATTAATAGTTCATGCATAGTAAAATAAACAAAAGTAACAAATCACAACAAATTATATGAATATAATTTATCTATTGCAACATTTGAATTTACAAATTAATCAAATACAAGTATTCCCATGACTAAAATAAAGCAATTTGCACAATGTAAATTAAAGGAATGCGATCTATTTTTAAATACACACAATTAATTTTACCAAGGATAGGGGCATAGTATGCCTTGTGCAAAAGAAAATTGAGCATACATATGATAAAATGGAATAACATGCAAAAAAATTATCAAAATAAATGACAAATTCAAGAATTTAAATCTCAATTACTTTTTTAACTATATAAAATCAAATAAATATAAAATGACGTTGAAATAAAAAATACATAGTTTTCTTAGTAGTCAAGCAGACAATTAATGATACCTCAAAATTCAACAAACAAAGCACATTGAAAAATTCATTGATCTCGTTCACTCTCTAACTCTGTGAACTCAAAAAGTTTGTTGCATTATCACATTCTATTCAACTTATTCTAAATAAACAAAACCAACATTCATCAATTTTCAACACCTCATAAACATGTTATGATTTGAATTGTTAAAAATAATAAAATATCTTAACTTCTGAAACTAGAGCATTTTCATCGGCATGATATCTATAAACGAAATTATATAATTTGTCAAATCTTCAATTTTGATGTGCTTTCACTTAATTGCGAGTGACAGGATTGCAATATTTTCTAGTTGATCTCTTATGATAGTGAACTTAAGGAACTTCCCCTCATTGCCCACCCTCTCACCCTAGTTCACATTAGCCCAACCCTGTGTACTTTTAATGAAATGGGATTAGGCCATAGTTACAATCAATTGTGATGATGGTAAAACACAACTTCTACAAATAAAGAATTAATTAACATGTGCCCACTAGGAAGATGGTCGAATTGGAGGTTGGAGGCTTCACCTCCACTTAAAAAATGTTGAATTCCACTCTGAATTAGGTAACTGACATGATGCAAATATTTTCTCATTTAGTTAAAAACACTTCGGCATCTTTGTACTGTGGAGGGAGGAAACCTAGATTGGGAGAAGTATCTAAAAGGTGGTTAACAAAAGCAATTAATCCACAATACAATTACTTTTTTACATTCCACAATTCAATTAGAAGTCATAATATGGATTAAGTTATAAGGTCATTTTAGTAAATATATTAGTAGACCAATATCAATTATTCTATACCCTTCAAGCATGATAAATACTTATGGGTATATATGAATTATATGCACACACTGATAAAATAAATATAAATAAAAATTACAATTCAACCATTTCCCATGCTCGTGGGAGCACAATACATGTAAAAAGCGAATCATATGCTCCACGATGCAAAGAGGAAAAAGAACATAACAATTGCAAAAGTACAACCTCAATGTTGCTACAAAAACAAAAATAGGCTCTGCAAGGCTACATTTTAGGTCCAAAATTCTAAAATGACAGGAAATATGATGTCTGAAGTAATCTTTGCTGGTGTGATGCTTGGATTTTTTTTTTTTTGCATTTTTAATGATAATGATGATTTTATTAATGACAATAATTATGGGTAATAATAGGTTTTGCATAGTGCATGGTGATGGACAAGATTTGGGCTAGTCAAGCTACACCACAATTGCGTGGAGGACTTGTGAGCTGATTTTGGGGGAAATGAGGGCTGAATTGGGGTCTTATGAGAGGAGAAGATGTGGTTGATGGGATAAGTTTTAATTGGTCAAAACATGACTTAAAGATTTGAGAGATTTTGGTGCTAGGTCAAACTAAAGCTCATAGAGGGAAGTTTTGGAAAGTTAATTCTATCTAAAATTCACCCTAAACTATAAAAGCCTAAAGAGGTACCAAGAAAGGATGTAGAACACAAAATCTTTTCACCAAAATTGTTGCAAAAATCGGCTACTAAAGGAGGAGAAGGAGATGAACGATTTCACCTTCAACGCTTAGGTAAATCCCTAGACTAAACTCTTTACTTCAATTTAGGTTATGTCAAGAATTAGTATTTTGAAGAGTCGGTGCAATTGCATACATTTTTCCATGCACATATGTTGATTTTGTAGGAACTACACATAGAAATTCAAAGGTATATGAATACATGTAGAAAGATGACATTAATTTTAGTATTTGAGTGACACGATCGACATCGATCGATCGTGATACAGCTTGATCATAATTCTAGTAAGCCTTAGTGTCAATCACCATGCACCCGAACCATACAAAAATGCTCCCAATCAATCCCATACCCGTCCAAATCGATCAGCCAATACCTAAAAGTTGATCCTATTTTCATGTTATTTTCACTATTTTTGCATTGCCAACCACTATGCACCCACAAGTGCCCATTATGGATCCATGTAAAATATTGTTCACATGATTCAAACACTTGGAATAGAATAGCGACGTGAAATCCTAGGATTAAATGGACATTATCGCAAGCCACGCGAAGAAAGGACCACCCTAACTTCCAAAGAGTAAGATTACACTTAGGGAAGGAATCGGGTGTTCAAATTATTGAATTTGGGATTAAGTATGAATTTTCTTATTGTAATAAGGACTCGATGGCTCGATGACACAACTCTGGTGAATAACCAGATTAGTGGAGCTAAGTCAAGTCAGTTGGTCTATTTGGAAAACTTTTACCACTACCTTATGAAAGGAAATTTCTTTTGTACAAATGAGTTTTATGTTATAAGTGGGTTACTTTACAAAATTTATCCAACTACCTTGTGAAAGGTATTATTTTTACTATGCCAAAAATGTTTATACTAAAATTTAAAGATGATTGCCCCTCATTCTTTACGAAATTCCATTATGTTATCAATTGAGATTTGACATGCCAAATAATAAAAATTCAAATTTCTTTTACTATGAAAATTGTAGATGTGGGTAAGCTTGCGAATTAGTTTACAATGAAATTTCATTAAGGATGTTTTAACATATGGTAAATTTTGATGAAATTGCTCATGACATAGTAACAAGCATTGGAGTAAAGGAAAGAATTCTGATCTTTAAGTGGATAAAAACAATGCCAAGTGACTCTCTCTATCAAGGTTAGATTGAGTATATTACCCCTTCAATCAAGGTTAAACATTGATTACATAACCCCTCTCAATCGAAATTAAAAATTTAGTATACGACCCCCTCTATTTGAATTAAAATTTGAAACTCGCCCAATCGATATAGAAATATTGTGGCCTACAGTTGGTGAAGCTATTAACTAGCCTCCTCAATCAAGGATATAGATTAAGTCATGTAACCCTCCTTAATTAAAGTTATAAATTAAGGCCCTGATCAGTAAAACCGAATACAAGATGTTTGAAACCCATGAGCAATGTAAACACACGTGAAAGAAAATGTTTAGTTGTTTCAGTATTAAAAGATTCTTGTGAATTTTAAAATTTCTTACAAGATATTTACATGGAAGAACTGTTTTTATGCTCACATCCTAAAAAGTCAAGTAAACCCCTTTCTAGCGATTAGTCACTCATAAAGATTTTGAAACCCTTTTTGCAAATGATGCCTACAAGGTCAAGAACACCTAGGGATTATAAGTGAGGGAAAATAGAAAAAAAAAAAAAGTTTTTTAGATATTGTTTACATTTAGGAATAATGAATGTGTTTGGAAGTGTTAATTTTATATTTTCGTTGCAACTTTGTAACAGAATTTTTTTATCTTATTGAATGATCATTACTTATTGTAGTTTAGTTACTCAGATGATTTAACTTTGGTATCCTTTGAGATAGTGTCTTGAAGGTATTGCAATGTTGTGCTCGAATTAATTAAGGGTGTGACAGGTGTGGTGATGTTAAGAATGTCGCAGTGTACCTTTGCAGTTTCCTTATTTGGAGTCAAGGTTTAGTTTTCACTTGTCTTTTCTTATTTTTGTTGGTTTAAACACACTTTTAGATTCATTAGAATTAGCGAATGCATGCTCTAATAATTTACAAAAACATCTAGTAATTTACAAAAACAACAAAGTTAGCACAGTATCATAAAATCTACAATATACATGAACATGAGGCTGTGAGGAACAGAATAATGACCAAAAGAATGCTACCAATTTGAGTTTTCCTCCAATGATTTTTGACTAATTGGGTTGGCAATGTTTGAATCTTCAAGTAAGTATGCGCCGAGACTTTATTGAACCCAAATTCCCAAGTTGAAAACCATTTTAGTGTTGATCAATTGGGTTGTAGAATAGGAGGATGGGAATGACTGTAAGTTTCTTTCAGTTTTGTTTAAGTGGAGATTGGTCAGAAGGTTTTTGAATTGAAAATTAGAATTTTTTTTAATTCTTGTTTGGATTATTATTACGAGAATCAAAATTTGAAAATTATATCCAAAATCTTAGAATTCTCCAATTCCTAGTAAATTGGTAGGTTTTAGACTAAATTTGAATATGATTACTATGTGTATTTAGATTAGTATTATTTACATAGTAATTAAATTCTGAGTTTTGTCTAAAACCCACCAATTTACACACACACACACTATAATTAAAATTGAGGAGTACTTTTTGCTTAGAAAATGTAAAATTATTAAATTAATCTTATTTGAAAAAACTTTTAATTTTTACTCTCCCATCTTTTAAACATATTTTGTTCTTTTTTCGATTATTTTTTTCTGTATCCTTCATTTGGCTCTAACTAAACTAAAATTATGTTATTTTAAACTTTTTTATTTCCCCTCTATCTCATGCTATATATTAATCTCTTTCCATTTTTCATTATACTCCATTTTACTTCCATTTATCACTCTTATTATTTTTTAAAGTTTTACTATTTATATTATTGTATTATTCATGAAGGCTTTAGAGTAATGAATTTTTTTCTTTTTTCTCCTTATTATATTAATGTATAGCATTTATTATTTCTAATATTTTCTCTTTTAAATGTTTATTATATATTTTTTAATTTCAAATATTATTTTAATTTCAAAGAAATTCTTCAATATTAAAATTTTAAAAGGTTTACAATATATTATAATTAATATAAATATAGAATTTAAAATAGTTTACACTTTCAAGTTTATTTTTAAATATTTATTTTTTAAATTTTCGCATATCCTATGCCAAATTAGCCAACATCGAATATTAACTATATGAATATTAATTATAATAATAATACATTTATCGAGTATTGAATCGAACAGATATATTAGAATGAAATATTCAATTCCAAACCCTAAAACAATGATTTTGAAACTGATTCTAATTTTAAGATGCAAACCAAAAGAAACAGGTTTTTTAGGGTGAAATGGCGTTAAACCATCCAGAGGATTAGTACACGTGTGCAATGTTAAGTGGATGGCGTACTTTACATGTTAATGTAATAACTCAGAAATATTAAGTAAAAATCTAAATCTAAATCAAAATATATTTACTATGCATTTTTAAATAATTTTTAAGATTTTATAAATTATTAAATTGTTTTTTAATATATCGATTCAAACGTATTATCTGAACGTGCCCAGCAAACCACTGCCCATAACCCTACCCGCTCTCATTTTAACATACCAACCCGCCCCCGTTCTACTTTTTCCCTCTTCTTCCCTTCGCTGGATCATTCTTCTTCCATTGCCCTCCTCCCGAGCTCCATCCGGGCTAGCAACCCCACTAGAGGTTATTTTGATTAAGAGAAGTTGGTAAAGAGGTTAATCTGACGAGAGGCCCTCGTCTTTCCTAATTCAAGTTCCAAGCTTTTCCACTTATGGAATCTTGCCTCAACCCATTTGCAACCAAGGAAATTGACCCTTTTATGAAGCTAGTCTGAACCCAAACTATACTATCTCCCTAAGATCTTCTTGCTACCTAACTCATACTTTCTTGGGTGGCCCGGGTGGGTTGGCGGGTCTCAGCTTTCAACCGATTTTGTGACCTTGTGGAGGTAGAAAATTTGTTCAGACATTTTTATGTGAAGCTCAAATGTCGTTCTTGATTTTTAATTGGTTAATTTTATTTTTGTGGGATGAAGAAATATAGGCCATAGCTGATTAGCTTTAGGCTTTCGAGAGTGTTGGCTTTGTGATTTTTCTTGATTTTATTGTACAAAATACTATTATTAATCATTCCAAGAGGCTACTTTTGTGTTGTCAAACTCAGTGATATCAGTTAAGAGAGCAATGTTCAAAGCTTGCCAACATTTAAAGTGAGAACTAATAGGCATTGCTAAACAAGTTAGATTTGTGCTTGGTTAGTGATGTTCTTGCAACATTTGCAATTAGTGTGTGTTACCGTGTATTAACTATCGACAATTCTGTCTCAACTTTGAAGGATTTGCTATTTTGAACTGGCGTAACAGTCTGTTGGTTTGCCGGAAGATTCAGAAATATGTTGAGAAAAGAAAGCAACAATGAAGAAATTCGATTTAACAGAGAAGAAGAGGAAGAGGAAGATGATGTGGATGGTGGGGGCCTTGATGCATGGGAGAGGACTTATGCAGATGAGCGATCTTGGGAATCTCTGCAAGAGGACGAATCTGGACTCCTCCGACCTATTGACAACAAAACTCTCTACCATGCTCAGTACCGCCAACGTCTTCGCACAACATCAGCTACTCGAATTCAGAAAGGACTGATTCGTTATTTATACATCATCATTGACCTTTCGAAGGTATACAATGATTTAACTATCACGTACATCTACTGTGTAGGAATCAGTTGGGTTTTGTTGCTTCTTTTTTTGTCTTAACTTGGCGAATCAATTCAGGATGAACCACAACTAAAATTTAGTTCTTAACTGTAGTTATTACTTGTGAAAAAAAGACAATCATCTCGTCTTGATTTAGTCCTTATAGAATCTATTATTTACTTTAATCTACTCTCTAGAATTCTGGCACTGGATTTTTAGGACCTACAGGGACATGAAGATGCTGGTTTGAAATTTCCTTGAGAATGTGCGTTACTTTGTGATGATTCTGACATAAATGGATTGCATTTATATGTTTAACCCAAAATGCATTGGGATAGTTGCCAAGTAGCCTACCTGACAGATTATAGAGATTATAGATAGTGCCTCTACAAAGTATTGCTCTTCATGGCTTGATTGGTGGTCAAAGGTTTCTCATGCAATAAAGTATTTATGAAGGGATGATATAAGAAAATGCAGATGTTTTGTAAAACATCCATGTTAATGCCTCCATCTCATCGTAACTTCTTTTTCTTTTAATTGTTGGATGTAAAGTGATGTTATATTAGAATTACATTATTGCAGTACTTTCATCAGTATCTTGAAATATTCTTGCCTTCAATTGCATATCTTTGCAGGCAGTTCATAATGCTATATTATTATTTGCGTAAGATTCTGGTTCATTTGGTATTTGACATACAGGCAGCTGGAGAGATGGATTATAAACCCAGCAGAATGATTGTTGTTGCTCGACAAGTGGAAGCGTTCATCAGGGAGTTCTTTGATCAAAATCCCTTGAGTCAAATTGGACTAGTGACATTGAAAGATGGGGTTGCACATTGCCTAACAGATCTTGGTGGAAGTCCTGAGTCTCATATTAAAGCTTTGATGGGGAAGTTGGCAAGCTCTGGGGACGCATCACTACAAAATGGTCTGGATCTTGTGCACAGCCTCCTAAATCAAATTCCCACATATGGTCACCGTGAAGTTCTTATTCTGTATTCTGCTCTCAGTACTTGTGACCCTGGTGACATTATGGAAACCATCCAAAAATGCAAGGCATCTAAGATCAGGTGCTCTGTTATCGGTCTCTCAGCTGAGGTCTACATTTGCAAGTGTCTTTGTCAAGAAACTGCTGGATTATACTCTGTGGCGTTAGATGAGGTAAGCTGTGTTTGTCAGTTGTGTTTGCTTTGCATAATTGATGTGATGGTAGGGGTAGAAATAGAAAGGTATAAATCAAATTAAACAGTGCAAAACTCCATTTTCATTAATGTGAAGGAAAAAGCCCAAAGATTAAAAGAAAGCTTGCATATGACTTGCGTAGCTTAATCTAATTTGCAAATGTTTCTATGTCAGCCTCACTTAAAAGAATTGGTCTTTGAGCATGCCCCACCACCTCCAGCTATAGCTGAATTTGCAATTGCAAATTTGATTAAGATGGGCTTTCCTCAAAGAGCAGCAGATGGTGTTATATCTATCTGCTCTTGTCATAAGGAGGCTAAAGTTGGTGGGGGCTACACTTGCCCAAGATGCAAAGCACGTGTCTGTGAATTGCCCACAGAATGCCAAATATGTGGGCTGACCCTTGTTTCTTCACCCCATTTGGCAAGATCTTATCACCACTTATTTCCTATTACTCCATTTGATGATCTGTCACCATCAGTTCCAAATGATCCATGCTACCTTCAAAGAAATTGCTTTGGTTGTCAACAGAGTCTTCTGAATCCTGGTAAGTATTAAATAAAATGCGGGTTTCTTGTTTACTGAAATATTTATGATCGAATTTAGCACTTGCATAACAAATGATTCAGCCCTGATTCTTCACGTTGTTACCAATTGGCGTAGTGCATGGTAGACATGCTCTCTCTTCTGGCCCGTGTTGGATTTAAACTACCTAAGGAAATGATGTGATACTTTGAATGCTGAGGAACCTGCTTTTCTGTCTCATTAACAGTAACATCTAACAATTATGCTTCGTTTTCTCTGTGGCTTCAATAATAGCTTTGATGCTTTGCTGTGTCTCCATGTATTCATTTGTTATTTGTTCAAACCTAATCAGGCCTGCAATAGACACATCAGATCCAAAAAATTCTATATGTTCTTAGTATGGAAGAGTGTTCCATTTGTTCCCAAAGTTGGAGAAAGTAGAAACAGGTTAGTTCCAGGAATAAGTAGGCATGTAAAAGTATTATAGGCTCAAATTGACCCATGTAATGACAGTTTTGCTTCACGACGTATCTTGATAGTAACAGTATTGTTACATCCTTGGTATTTCCTTAGTCACTCGGCAAAAGTTCCAAGTTTACGCTAGCGAGTGAAATTAACTGGACTAAGGTTACATAGAAATTACAGATCTGCTTATTCTTGTTTAGGTAGTTTTGTGACGACTAGAACAACTCAAAACTCATCCTGCGCTCATCCCATTATACGATACATGCCTAACTTCAATCTGCTTATGTTAATGCAGGAAACATGCCAGCTTCTTGTGTATCGTGTCCAAAATGCAACAAATATTTTTGCCTTGATTGTGACATTTACATACACGAGAGCTTGCATAATTGCCCAGGTTGTGAGAGCCTGAGGCATTCTAAAACTGTGGAGGGATGACTCAGCTCCCATGCTGTCATGTTAATTGCACCAAAAAACTCAATAGAGGTGATCCTTAGCAGTGGAGAGTAGAACAGAATACTTCCAATGTCCGGGATGTCTTCAGTTCTAAAGCTTGCCATTTTACAAAGTTCGTTCATGGTTGGCCTAAACTTGTGAGTTTGTTTCCCCCTCCCCACCTACATTTCCTCTTGATAATGCCTTGGGCATATTCTCATGTGTCTCGTTCTCCTGATTTATTGGGTATCCAACAATGCTAATGAATTTTTTATAGGAAAAATTTAAATAAAATAGGATTGGATTTAGTTCTATTTTGTCATGGTCTTGACATTTGTATTCTTCATTTGTACACCAATTAAATATTTTCCATCCGGAAATTGGTAAAATATGCGGAGGAGCTCAAAGTTAGGAAAAGCAGCACGCTCACGCATACCGTCTTTGATTTTTGCTAGTCCTAATAAAGACATTTGGACTTTTTCAATCATTAATATAACTAAATTTAAAATTTGAATTTTGATGTACTCCCTTGGCGAATGAAGCCATTTGGAATCGACAATACTTCACAAAATAAATAAATAAATAAATGATGACAGTTGATGATGATTAATTCCCAATTGACACTTAAGTTGATAGTTGATATTCTAGTATGAGTATGCATTTGATCATTTACTAAAAGAAAAGCAGAAAAAAAATTTATGGCAAATTTGTTTTTCTTTAATTATACGAGATATTTTCATACATGTTCAATAATGTTGATTTAGATTCACCAAAAAATCAAAAAAGATTCACATCCATTAGGGATTCGACAACACTTCACAGAATGAATAAATAAATCACCTTTTCAAAGGCCCTTAAATCGCAACTGGCTTACTATTAGTCTAAATATTTTTTATATGATTCATATGTAGAACATGGCAAATATAAAATGCCAAAAATATGAGATTGTGCAATACTAATATATGTTTTTTTGAAATAAATCAAAGGATGTCACTACTAGCCAAAAAGAGCAAAACTAAATTCAATATTATAGGCAAAAAGTTAAGTAAAATCATCATTAAGTATTGCCAATACTCTATCATGGGCCATTTGAATAAATGAATTTGAAAGATTGAATTTCAAAATTAACATTAATGAATCTATTCTATTTGATTGGGTGTCAATGCGATTCAAATTTTTAGCATTTCTTTTTAAATTACATTGTTCTTTCATTTTAGACAATATTTTTAGTAATCGTGAGGAATTTTAAATTCTTTTATTTAAAGTCATTTAAATTTTTTTGTTTTGAATCCTTCATTTGAATTCAAATAATTCAATCTAAATAGGGCTTAAAATTCTTAGAGTTAGATTTTCACGTATTAACTACCATGAAAGGAAACCAAATTCTGATTTCAACAAGTAAACGCCAAGATGAATTGAGATGGACATCGGATTCACTTTGTTAATATTGGGACCTCTCTTCAACTGTACATCATCTAATCAAGCACTGACTGCACCAAAGGAAGAGTATTTGAGTAAATTTATAAACTCTTTAAATTATTTTATAAAATATTTAAAATTTATAAATTTTTAAAAAATGTTTGATACGATAAAAGAATTTACGAAAAAAAATATTTAAAATGTATAAACTTCTTAAACACAAGTGACTTTTTCAAACTTGTTTTTATTATTATAATTATATAAAAATATTATAATTAACTATAATTATAAATTTTTAAAAATTTTTATAAAATACCTCTATCTATACACTTTATTAATTTACTTTATTTTATAAATAAGATGTGTGAACTAACTCTAAAAATATATTAGAAGTTACATCCCTTTTAAATTATTTAAAATAAACTTAACCGCAAACCCTCAAAGTAAAAGCCCTCTCGGCTCGATATGTTTAAGCAACCCTACACAGATTGCGTGCCGTTGAGACACGTGCAGATTACTCCAGCTCCACAACAATAGCGATCGTCTTACACCAACCCACTCTCGACGGGTTAAAGAAGAGATTTTAAGCCTAATTGAATACATTCCAAAGCAACAAAACACATGGTTTTAAGGGTCAGAGAAACATACCAAAAAGGGAGAGATTTAGAACATAAATAGTCTCATAGAGCAAAAACAAATGTCTCAGCGTCAACATCGACAAAATAATGGAGTATTCTAATTTAATAGAAAGGAAAGAGACTCAAAACTCTGGAGCCGCCCAGTAAAAACTGAAGCACCTCAAACCACATGGACACAGACGCGACTGAAGTTTCAAGACATGACTCCATCCATGCTGGAAATTCTGCCACCTCCTGTCAAGTACCCAGTTCTGGGATCTACCACCCAACACGAAAGGCAGAAAACTACGGCACGAAAATAATAAACGACCAAATAAAGCAGTAATAATGAAAATAGAGTTCATTAGACAATTAGCACAGGAATAAACTTCCCCAACACCAGGACTCGGATATAGACCCTGCGCCATTCACTTGGCGCCCTTCTTGGCTGCAGCCTTGGTCACCTTGGCCCCAGTTGGTTCTTTCTTCTCCACATTCTTGATCACACCAACAGCAACTGTCTGACGCATGTCACGGACAGCAAAACGGCCAAGGGGTGGGTACTCAGAGAATGTCTCCACGACCATGGGCTTGGTGGGAACCATCTTAACAAAACCTGCATCTCCATTCTTCAAGAATTTGGGCTCCTTCTCAAGCTCTTTCCCAGATCGCCGGTCAATCTTGGTCACCAGTTCAGCAAACTTAACAGCAATGTGGGAGGTGTGACAGTCAAGCACAGGGGCATATCCATTTCCAATCTGGCCAGGATGGTTCATGATAATGACCTGGGAAGTAAAGCTAGCAGCTCCCTTGGCAGGATCATCCTTGGAGTTAGAGGCAACATAACCACGCTTAAGATCCTTCACAGAAACATTCTTCACGTTGAACCCAACATTGTCGCCAGGGAGAGCCTCCTGCAAGGCTTCATGGTGCATCTCAACAGACTTAACTTCAGTGGTCAAGCCAGATGGGCCAAAGGTCACGACCATACTGGGCTTAAGCATACCAGTCTCCACACGACCAACAGGAACAGTACCAATACCACCGATCTTGTAAACATCCTGAAGTGGGAGACGTAGGGGCTTGTCTGAGGGCCTCTTGGGCTCCTGAACCATGTCCAGAGCCTCAAGGAGGGTTGGGCCCTTGTACCAATCAAGGTTAGTGGATCTCTCGATCATGTTGTCTCCCTCAAAACCAGAAATAGGGACGAATGGTATCTTTTCAGGGTTGTATCCTACCTTCTTTAGGTAGGAAGACACTTCCTTCACAATTTCATCATACCTTGCCTTGGAATATTTTGGTGTCGTGGCGTCCATCTGCATAAATTCAAAATCACAGAGTTAATATTGGTACGGACAATTTAACATATTATTGCAGCAACAAATCATATTGGTACGGACAATTTAACATATCAAACAATAACAATTCTACAAGCCATCGCACCTTGTTGCAGCAACAAATCATTTGCTTGACACCAAGAGTGAAAGAGAGCAAAGCATGCTCGCGGGTCTGACCATCCTTGGAAATACCAGCTTCAAAACCACCCGTGGTGGAGTCAATGATGAGGACGGCACAGTCAGCCTGTGAAGTACCGGTAATCATGTTCTTGATGAAGTCACGGTGTCCAGGAGCGTCAATGACAGTGCAATAGTATTTTGTGGTCTCAAACTTCCACAACGCAATATCAATGGTGATACCACGCTCACGCTCAGCCTTTAGCTTGTCAAGCACCCAGGCATACTTGAATGACCTCTTGTTCATCTCAGAAGCTTCCTTCTCAAACCTTTCAATGACACGCTTGTCAATGCCACCAAGCTTGTAGATCAAGTGACCAGTGGTGGTCGACTTTCCGGAGTCGACATGGCCAATGACCACAATGTTAATGTGACTTTTCTCCTTACCCATGTTTTAACTTCAAAAAGAATCCTGCATCAAAACAGCCTTTGTCAAAATACTGTATATGCTGTATATATAAAAAAAACATACAACATAATTTAAAGAATCCAAAGAAAAACTTCATAATAAATTCATGAACTGATTTAGTTTCTGAACGTTTAAGTCATAAGTTCACGAATCAAATATTAGAAGGAAAAAATGGTCCTCACAAACAACCAAACCAAATAATTTGCAGAATAAAGAACCCACGCAACAACAAACCGAGACACGTATTTAAAGTTACCATATTCAGCACAAACCGAGCCAATAATTTCCACTAAACCACACGGCCACAATTCATCAAAAATAAACCAACAATCAACACGAGAATTAAAAACGAATAAAAATCATGAAAGCAAAAGCACATACAATTACATAAGAAAAATTAAGCACGTCAACGAAATCACCCCACAAATAACTAGAGAATAAATCAAAAACATAGTTAGAAAGAAGAAACCAACCTTGGGCTGGAGCGACGATTAACGGCAACAAAGAACAGAGCTCTCTGGCCGGCGAATTGTGAGATGGAAGAGGTGATTTGGGTAATTTATAGGTGGGAGTCTTAGAAGTGATGTGCGATAAGGGTTTTTGGTTGGCCGTAGGATCAATTAAGATCGGACGGATAACGTGTCGGCCACGGATTTCGTTCCATATGTGCTTTACGCCTTTACGGCTTTGCCTGATTTTTTCTCGCTGCTTCTTTAATTGCCCCTTAATAATTTCCTTATTTCTCCAATTTGCCGACTTATTATTAGGGCAAACAATTCAATACAATAACAGTGCACGCTCTATGAATAAGTAAAAATTAAATAAAAATTTATTTATTAATAAAATAAAATTTTAATCGTAATTCATGATGAACGATATATAAATATCAAATTTAATTTATTCAAATTTATTTTAAAATATAAATTTTATATGGTTTATAAAAGTGTAGATAAAAAGTAAAGAGTTTTATATATAAATATTCTCATAAAAATGATTATTCTAACATTATCATGCTTGTTGCACTCAAGCATGTTTTTTAATCTAAGAAGAAGAAGACAAAAATTGGAGGAGAAGGAGGAGGAAGAAAAAGAGGGAAAAAAGAAAAGAGAGGAGAAAAATGAAGGGAAAGAAAAAAAAAAAAAGGAAAATAATTGAGGGATAAAAAAAGAAAAATAAATTACTAAATTAAAATATATTAAAAAAACTTATAAAGAAAAATGAAAGTGTATAAAAAGAAAAAAATATTATAACATTACAATTGTTTAAGTATTTATTACTTTTTGTTTTTTATATAATTTTATACTTAATTTATATGTAATGAATAAGTTAATATAAACTAATAAATCAATATTATATATTTAATTTGTTTGAATATAAAAAATAAGTAATTATATATTTTTTTCATAAATAATGATTCTACGTTGATTAGTATACAAATTAGTTATGTAATTTTAAAATATAATTAATATATTTTTTAATTTTATTATTAAGATAATATATATAATAAATAATATTAATTGATCGATTTTTAAATTTGATTAAATTGATTGGAACAATCAAATCATTGAACCAACATGCTATCAAGTTCTATCTGAGGGCTGGATCTGAAACATTGTCTTGATCCCTTAATTATTATCATTGTTTGTGGAATACCTTTGCCAACGGTCCATTCGAGCCTGCACCGAACAGTGTTTTGGGTGTGGTAGAATGTGACAAGTTTCATATTCTGATATTTTTTTCTTTTTTTTTTATTTTACTTTTTCCTTTAATGTATTGTTGATTATAATTCATGTAATTACTATTTTTATTAATTATACCTATTATTTTACTTTTATAAAAGTTTAAATTTTCTTCAATTATTTTATAATTTACAAATCTTATATAAAAACAATTTATAATAAATATAAAATATTACAAGAGTACATTAAAATCATAGTTTTATTTAAATTTATTTTTCATTTGTTAAGAATTGTAGTTAATTAATATCCACACATATTAATGAAAGTCAAACACATTATAAATAAGTTTAGTACATTAATCTTATCATTGAAGTTAAAAATTTTAAGTTTTTATGTATTAATTGAGACATACATTTTAACGTATAAGGCAAAAATTAATAGAAAAATAAACTAAATAAGAAACACTAAAATAAAACTAGGTTTAGAATCCAACCCAGAGGATATATGCATACCATAGGTTGCATGCACACCATATGTCAACTGCATGCCATAAACACGTGCCATAGATATGTGCATGCTATGGATTGAATGCATACTATGGGATGGATGTACTCCGAGGGCAAAATGCATAAGAACGTAAGGCCATGGGCACAATGCCATTTTACTTTGACAAATGTTGTATTTTTACACACAATTACTATTCGTTACATTCTTTACATTGTGATATTTTGTAAGTCAAGAGTACCCATGGTTCAAGGAGCTAGTAGAATTATTCTAGATCAATTTCTTGATATGGATTTTTAGGAGGAGTAGTGATATATCTAATATTAATCATCTTCATTATTATCATTATCATTATAATTATTTACATTAAATCCTACTATTAACGTAAGGCTAGGGGCACAATGTCATTTTACTTGGACAAATTCATCGTGATATTTTACAAGTCAAGAGTACTTATGATTGAAGGAGACTAAAGAATTGAACTCGAGATCAATTTTTGTATCTAGATTTTTGGGGAAATAGTGTTATATTCAATATTAACCATCTTCATCATTATCATTATTATTATAACTATTTATATTAAATTCTACTATTAGATTTTAGTAACGATCCCCTAACTATAGGGAAGTCTGGAAAGTGGAAGGATAGATTATTTTATTTAGACAAGGAGATAGAAATGAAAGGGGTATCTCCATCTTCACTCTGAGGGGATTCCTTTTTTTTTTTACTGAAAAGATTTTCTTTGTATTTACACTATTTTTCACTAGTAATATGATATACAACGAATGCCTCCCTGTGGATTTTGGCCAAATTGACTGAACTGCATAAAATCATTTGTTTTTTAATTCTATTTCTTTTATTCTTGCTTTATTTGTATGATGTGATTCAAAATAAATTGTATGTTTTGGACCGCATCATATTTTGACAAATTTTAATGCCTTAATGAAAATTATTATATTTTATTTACATAATTATTCTGCATTTTGTAGGGCCAAAAAAGTACACAAGATTTTTAAAAAATTAAACTTAAAGTCATGATGTTAACTTAAAGTTGGGTAAGTAGTGCTATACCTTTAATTATGCACCTTTTAATTATCTTTATTATTTCCTATTAATTACCCCTAATTATGCGGAAGAACGGTGGTGAGAGTGGAATTTGGGGTGATTTCATATTGGCTTTGGTATGGAATTTCATGACATTTTTACCATTATTTTTGGCATGGAATTGGAATGGATTAAACAGCTTTTTGGAATGGTTTTGGCGTAGGAATATTTGAAGCAAGTTTGGCATGTTAGATTTGGAACGCTTTTAGCACGGGAATATTTGTAACATATTTGGCACATTGTAATTAGAATGGTTATGGGACAAGAATAATTGGAAAATATTTGGGACGGTAGAATTGGAATAGCTTTGGCATATGAATATTTGGAATGAATTTGGTACAAAATAATTGGAATGGTTTTAGGATGACATAATTTGGGATGAAATAGAGATGGGCATTTTGGCACAATTTAAAGGCGGTACTATTTGGAACAAAATTAGGACACACAAAGTAGGGTGGTTTTAGGACACCATAGTTTAGGATGGATTTGACATGCTAGTTTTGTCACAGTTTTGGAGCGACAACTATTGGGAGGGAATTGGGACAATATTTGTGGAATAATTTTCGGACGGTATTTGTGGAACAACTTTGATACAGATTTTTTGGGACAGTTGTGGGATGATATTATTTGGAATAGCTTTGGCATCGAAATTGTTAATTTAGAGTTTAGAACAGATCTGGAACAACTTTGTGACCTTTTTCAAAAAAGATTTTTTTATTTATAACCAGCCAAATACCTATGCTTATTAAAAACGAAATTCCAATACCATTAATACGAAATATCATTCCCATTACAACGTGCACAACAATTCCAAAATATAGAGGCAATGACATAATTTAAATTAAAATACAATTCACGACACAGTAATTGAAATATAGTATAAATTTTGAAAAATATTGTAAAACAAAATAGATGAAGTATTATGAAGAAGAGGAATTTCAAGTGCAAGGATAACTACTTGTCGACATCGAGTCTATCCTTGTTGTTCTTGTCATTAGCATCATCCATGTCATCATCCCTGCCATCTATAGGGGGTGTCTAATGGGCCAATTGGGTCTAAAGATGATGTCCTATGCATCTTATGCACCCAATTAATTGTCTTTAATTTTTCATCTATCAAGTGCAATTTTTTGCTCCATGGCCTAAGCTCTGGGGTAAGGGATGAGGAGTACAAGCAAGATCATCAAAAAAATTGTTGATTACCAACCCATGATGACTTGGAAGGTTCTTATTGTATTTTCATGTGTCACTGAAATGATATACGAAACAAACATATATTTAAAAATGGATTTATAACCAAATGGGCCAGGTAACATGTAGCCAGAAAAATATTTCTACGTTCTCAACCTAAAAAAACTATGAAAACACCACGAATATTTAAGTTGAGACCAAGTTAAAAGCATATACACATTTATGTACATATATGTCTATATGCATATATATATGTATATATACACATATAAATATGTCTTGTCATTTTAGACAAGAAATTTGCAACCAAGTATTGGCATGAAAACGAGCCCTTTCTATATACCTACACATTCTCCGTTTCAAACCCCTCCTATATCTAATTTCAAACCAACATATATTATATATTAAACACTCATAAAAACATAGAAATAATGGGAAGCAAAATTCCAATCCCGATATATTTATACAAGAAAGAAACATAACAAGTAAAAAATGAGCAAAATACCTTGCGCAATACCTTCCAACCTTTATCCTATGTGGAGAAGGTGTTAATAGAGTGTTTTTGAGTATTAGAATGGTGGAATGATAACTACTGATGAGATGGGTATGCCCTAAGTTAGAGAATAAGTTTGCGAAATTGGGACGACTTTTGAACCGTGTCAAAAAAAGACGTCCCAAAATTTTTAACGGTTTTGCAAAGAATCCATTCTAGAATATGGCACAACATCTTGTAACTGTTCCAAATAGTGGAATGGGTATTCAAGCCATTCTGATATTTTTGAACGGTCACTAGAGGTCGTCCCAAAATTTGGAATATCAGGAAAACCCATTCTGAACTATGGAATGGTCTCTATACACCGTTCCTAAAAACTAGATCAACTTCAGAACTTGTTCTACATTCTAGAATGGCTTCAAAATCCATTTCAATGTTGGAATGGATTCAGTTGCTTGTTTCAATTATTGGAACGGCTTTATCACTTTTTAACCATTCTCTATTGGAATGGAATTAATTTTGCCATGCCAAATTTGGAATGGTTTCAAAATTCTATTCCAAATTTGGCACGGTATTTTTTTTTCCGCTCCTTTTTGAAACAATTTCTTAAAATTGTCCTAAATTTAGAACGGATTTGAGATGACTCCTTCACTTCATAAATTATGCAAAAATTTGGAATGGATTTGGGACAGCTTTTGGAAAATATATTTTTTTTCATTTCAAAGTTGTTTCAATTTGGAACGAAATTTTGGAACAACTTTAAAGCCATCCCAATCTGACAATTTTCTTGTAGTAGATAAAAAAATAAAATAATAGGAGAGAAAAATAAATAATAGAAAAAACTAAATATTTTAATTAAGGATAGTTTTATAAATTAATATACAACTTAAAAATCTTACTTGCATAATAATATAAGTATAGACATGTAGCATTAAAAGAAACTAGTGCTATATTAGTTATTATATTTTAGTGGGTTAGGTCATATTAGTCATGAGTAATGGTGTAAAACTATACTATATTATTAAATTTTTGAATTCATTTCGTCGATACAAAGTAAAATTACATATTTATCCATTTTAATTGCACGATATAAAATATCACATTTGTCTTCATTTCAAATTATATTATTCTTTTGTACATTTTATCTCCCTTGTCTTTAAATTTATCTTTATTTGAATTGTCTTTTTGTTTTTTTACTTTCAATTTCTTTTTGTCTTTCTTTGTTTTCTTTTTTGAGATATAATTTATATTTTCAATTTTAAATAAAATTATTTTTATTATTTAAAATATAATAACTTTATAATTTATAAATAATTTTATACATACATAGAGAGTGTCAATTTTACTAATTTGCTAATTAAGGATAATATTGTAAATTCACATTATGTAACTAAATTAGTTTCAAATTCTTAATAATATAGTGTGGATAATTATTAACTGAAATTAACGGCCAAATATAATTTTAAGTTAAAAAATTTGGCTGATTGTGAATCAGTTTTAATTCTGAAGATATAATTAAGATTACTAGCGCAAAGTCATATTTGCATGTTTATTTTATTTGATTTGATGGGGTGACTGTTTAAATAAATTTATAATGATTAATTAATATTAACAATTTTTTTTGTAAATTAAACTATTTGAAATAAATACATTTATCTTTTCATCTTAAATATAAAGTAATGTCATTGACAATAGAAGAATAAAATAATCTTATAAAAGGGCATATAGAAGTGCCTGAATAAGCTTTATTATTTTGTTATAACTTTTACGCGTGACTATTTATTTTTTAATTTTATATCTTCGTAGCCATTTTTTCCCTTAAAAAATATTTAATTATTATAACTAAAATAACATGTGCAAAGCGTACGTGGGCAAAATATTATAAAAAAAATTAAAAATGGTAATCTATCAAATCACACAAAAGTAAACATGATAGTAGGAGAAATGTGAAAAGTAATTTAACTGCATTGGAAGATAATCATATGCTACAAATTAGTAAAGTACGTATTTGACATTTTTCTTTTCCCCTTCAAATTTGTATATATTGCAACTTCAAAATAATGATAAATAATTCAAACAAGTATAATGGAAAATAATGTAAAACAAAATAGATGAAATATTATGATGCGGAGGAATTTGAAGTGCGAGGATAACTACTCGTTGATATCGAGTCTATCCTTATTATTCTCGTCATTGGCATCATCCATGCCATCATCCCCACTATCTATTGGGGTGTCTAATGGGCGAGTTGGGTTTAAACATGATGGCCCATGCATCCTACACATTTAGTTCATAATAGGATCAAGTTTTGCTTCTATGCGCTTCCAATCTTCCTCAACTATGTTTAATTTTTCCTCTATCTAGTGTAAGTTTAGCTCTATGGCTTAAAACTTCATGGTAAGGGATGAGGAGTACGAGCAAGATCTCTAGGAAAACTGTTGATTGTATCTTAATTCTAAACCCATGTCTGGTAGTCTTCCTTTATTGAACCCATCTAGGGCAAACACTATCATATTACTATTCATGGAATTGGAAGCACCTGCCTGATGCCTGCCAGGCACGTTTGAATCCTAGGAATTTAAATCTTTCTGTATCTTAGCCATGGTTTCTTTCACATATAATTTCTCACACACTATATGTTTAGTATATTCTCCACAAGTTAACAAACTAATGCAAATAAGTGGAATAATGGCTATACCCTTTGTGTTTCCACACGAGGGGCCACCCCATTGACCTGAGGAAGTCTTCCACACTCTAGAGTATAGCTTCAAGAGGGTGGGTGGCCTGTCCATTGATGTTCAAAGTGCCTATACAATGTTAAATTAATCTCTCTAAATTCATCGATTCATCTCCTTATGTTCCATAACAATTTAGAAATAGTAAAACACTTACCATGTGTTTGCCATTTGAGTTTTGAATTATATCTATAGAAAAACTTACATAATTCAAAATTATCCAATTTAGATAGATCTCACACTAATTGACAAACTAATACATAGTAAGGCTAATTGACACGTTGTCGATTAATTCTCAAATGCACTACGTCAGTCATAAGACTTCTTCAATATACCACTTGAAAAAAGCATCCTTAATTACATTGACTAGAAGTAATTAGATGTAGTTCAATAATCAATTAATTGGATATAAGTTAATAAAAATTGAGAAGGATAACTCACCATTTGTTCACTATAGGTTGTCATGAACTAAGGGTGTGAGATTACCTATTGATATTATCTGGTTAGACTGAAACCTCACAGTGTAAACATTCTAAGCTTCCTTTTAAATCTTGTAAGACAGATAAGAGCTCACTTATGTAATTACTATTTTGTTTGTTTCACTTGTAAATTATACAAATAGTAAGGATTGAAGATCATAATTTGGTAGGAAATTTTCCCTTTTAAGACTCAAACAAAAGGAGATTAGAAATGAGGGGTGAGGAACAAACATACAACACGATGATGACTCGAACATGAAGTGTTGAAAGAAAGAATGTGCCAGCCTAAAACAAATATTGTGATGCTTTACATTTTTTTTTCAAGTATGCAATGCTGGTAGTATGGAGATGGTGATGATCATGCATGACTAGGTGTGTCAACTTTTGAACCTCCTATGTTTTGTTGTTCAATACTCAATTGCTGATGCAAATATGAATTTCTATTTGCATGCCTTGTAATTAGATGGCTCCAAAATGAGGTTGAGATTCAAGTGAAGCATCATATGACACTACTAAATTTCAGATGTTGGTAGCCTCGAACAAATATCACAATACGATGACATATCATACAATTTTGGTTGAACAGGATATAACCTATGCTATGAGGCATCATAAGCTGTACCACTAGACTATCAATGCCTTAGGCTGGTAATATTTCACCTAGAACCTCAAACACAAGGCTGTAAAACCAATTGTGTGGGAGTTTTATGCAAACCTCCTAGAGGTAAGTGATTATGAGGTATGGGTGTGACGGAAAAAAGTTAGCTACACCTCTTATGACATAACTTGGATGTTGAAGATGCCCTCTAGACTGCATAGTACTAGGTTCAACTAACCGCTAAACTTGAACAATGAGTTACAAAAAATGGATAGGGAGTTTTTCCTAGGTGTTGTTTGGATAGACAATGAAGTACGGATTGCACTTAGGATTTCAGGTCTAAACTATATTTTGTGCATATGATGGTACTTTCGGGTTGCTCGTGTTTGTCTTGTTGGCCATCACACAAGCATATCAAAGGAGTGTGCAGTGCTACTACTATATGCCATAACTAATGACATTTACTTTGATGTTAGGTAGATAATTGAGCAAGGTATTGATAAATATGGCCGATTATTGAGGGATATGTTGTGGCACCCCTACTTCATAACCAACTTATGTCAGTGTGCCGATGTCCCAATAGAAATAGTAAAGGAGATGTTGTAAAGTCAGTAAAAGATTTCTTTTGAGCTACTACCACCTAATCCCAATGCACCTCGAGAGGGTGATGAAGTGCAACCACCGATTGCTCTACCAGTACTGATGTGCTAAGGTCGATAGCATTTGGAGTAACTATTGATTGGATTGACTGAGCACATGGATGCGCTCATTAGATGCATGGATAGGCATGATGTATATCTAAAGGGTTCCAACACACACATTGATAGCTTTAAGACACAAAAAGCCACTTTTAGACTTTGACAAGATCACTACTTTGAGCAAAATGATCAATATTAGGATTACACAGTCGCACGAGATGAGGCTGTATGGGACCATATTCAGATAATGGCTACTTATCATGGTTCCAAGCTGGTGCCTTCGTGACCTTGCCGTTTATCTGTTAATGATTTCCAAGCATGGAGCAGCAGTAGGTGCACGAGGCGGTAAGCTAGTATTAGGACATGGGGAAGCTACTCCGGCTGAAGTGACACTAGAGCTGGATGGGGAGGATATGTAAATAATATTATGGATGATCTGTTTTAAATTAGGGACACTGTGATACGTTTGTAGTTACATAATGTAGAAAGAATGATGTAATGAATGCATGAAGAAGTTTGGGTTGTTTCTCCATCTTAGATTGTACATATGTGAGTAGGGATTATTTTACGGCCTTTCTTAGTTATTGATATAATTTACCTGCTCAAATTTAGCCATGCTTCTATCTTGGCACTTGTGTGTAGGATGGGGTCTTATACACATATCACAGACTTGCATAACAAGAGAAAAGAAAGGATTATGAGAACTTACATTGATATTGTTAATTTTTTTGGACAGTTGCTCTACTTTTGTAGTGAGGGCAAAAATTGCATCTATGTTATAAATTCTAGCTACCCTTCTTGTATTGGATCTTTCATCTGGCCATTTATATGCATTTGAGGCCATCTTCTCAATGAGGTCCTATGTGTCTTCTAGCATTTTATTCATCAAAGCTCTTTCAGACGTTGCATCCAACATAGTAATCAATTGCAATTGTCCTTTAATATCCTTATAGAAGGTTTTACCTACATCTACGAAGGTTATCCATGCTGTGGGCACTTCTTCCACAACACTTTAAACCACTCCTACACTTCTGGAACATCTTAGACTCTTGTTGTTTAAAAGTTCCAATTTCTAATTGCAACTATGCTATTTTGGCAAGTGGAAAGTATTTAGCTAAAAATTTATATACCATGTCCTACCGTGTAGTGATGTTACTTGGTGGTAATCCTTATAGCTACTGTCTAGCTTGATCCCACAACGAGAATAGAAATAATCTCAAACCACATCATCTGATACACTCTTGAATTTCACTATGTTACATAGCTCCAAAAAACTTGCTAGGTATAAATTGGCATCCTTGTGTGGTCCTCCTCCAAATTGGTTCAATTGAACCATATTTATCAAGGTTTGCTCTAATTTAAAATTGTAGGCATTGATCAAGGGTCAGACAATTCTTGTCATATTTCATTGCATTATCGGCTAAATGTAGGCCCTAATAGGCTTGTGATTCTATGTTGGCAATTGTAGGGTAGTTGATTATCCTGTGTAGATGGTTGTTGATTGTTGTGTTCTTCCACGGCTAACTCTCTCTGCTATTGGTGCTTCAAGGCTCTTCTCTACCAAGTTGTTCACCTTATTTCGAGATCGTTTTCCTCCAAATCAGAACATGGCTCTCGCACATAAAAGATCCCACAAACCTCAATAGAAACCAACAACAAGAATGCAATCAAAAGAAAAATAAAAAGAAAACAACTGTCGTAAAATGAAAAAATAAAACTAGCCCAATCTAGCAAACACTAAGAATGTTCAATATCACTCATCATCCTTCTCCAGCAACGGTGCCAAAAATGTCGTGCATGTCATCACCACGCTAATGTATTAAACAATAGAAAATAATACTATGCAAGCATAAATGTCGTCTCCACAGGGGATGGGTTGCGTGTCTATTGATATAATTGAGGGTTTATTAGTTAAACCAAATTAATTAGTTGAAATAAACTTGAAAAGCAACAAAAGAAACAGGAACTAGAGTATCTAGTAAGTATTCACAGAAGCAACAAACACTAGAAAAAAGAACAATGATTAGAAGATCAAGTCCCTTATGATATGATTGATTTAAACCATTGAATTCCTTACGTTAATTATAAATTTAATATCTTTGTCATGGATTGTTAATTTTAAAATCTTCAAGATATCTTAACTTTCCTAAAGCTTTGACTCAAGATATTAGCAGGTTTTCTTTAGCCTAATTAAGTTAAGTTATGAATTATGGAATTAATAATATGCGCCCACACTAATCTTATAATTTCACTTCCGTTATTCTAATAGGATTAATGTTTACAATTGAATGTCTAACATACAAGTTTCACTCTTATTATTCCCCACACAATCACAAATAAATTTAAGGGTCGATCAAGTCTTTTAATCGCATTTCAAAACAACAATTGTTAATAACAAATGCAAAGAATATTAATGAAAAGAAAATTCATTCATTCATCACAATCATAAGGTCTTAGAAAATAGTTTAGCAACTTTTGAATTTAGCATAATAAACCAAAACTAAATTAATCATATCCAACATTATCTTAAAACTAAGAAAACAAAAAGAGTCTTAGCCTAAGATATGGTAAAATAAGGTTTCCCCTAATCTTTGCATAGTTGTTGCCTAGAGGATTTAAAGTCTTCTCCAAGCAACTTGAGAGCCACCCATGCTATTCATTGCATCTCTAGTTGAAGTTTTTCACGTGGAATGACGTCCTTTTATATGTAGAGTTGAGTAGAGGAGGAAAAGATAAGTTTGCCCATGAGAAATAGCGTTTGTTGCAATGTTGCACAATGTCCCACACATACATTGTCTAATCTCATGAGTGTGTCACTAGTTCTCACACATGTGCTAGCCCTTTCGCATCAACACCCATCACTTGCAATCTCGCTCAATGATTTTGAATTCTTGCCTCACAATGCGGCAATCGACTACGAAAATTCCAAAATGCCCCACATTTCTTCTACGTGATAACGCTCCAAGCCCTTGTGGTCGCAAATGTGGTTGTTACGATCGCGACACTATTTGTGCCAAAGGATCTTGCATTTTTTGCTTGCAATGGTGGATCTATCCTTGGCAATTGCAATCTCTTTCCTTGCAAACGCGACTTGCACATTCCCAACTTGTTTTAAATGCATAAATTGTTTCAAACTCAAGTAATTTCACATGAAAACATTTAAATCACTAATAAAACATCAGCATAGCATGTCTAGACAATATCAATCAATTCCTTTACAATTAACGCACATAATGGCTAGGAAACCAATAGAAAATACTGATAACGTAGAAGTAAAATGATGTAAATTTTGAAGTTATCAATAGGTTTGAATTACCTGTTATGTGTTTTGTGGCTCCAAAATCAATGATCCACTTTGAAGACAACAAAATAAGACCTATGTTTGATCTACTTGATTTAGCAATCATGGTGATTAGAGTGAATGAAGACTTTAGTGATTCTTGGTACTGAAAAAATTTAGCAAATTCATCTACAAAAATTAAGATTGCCTTCTCATATGACATATCATTTATGGAAGCAACACGTGTCGATTGATTTTCTTAATTTTTGTACTGCAATTTACTACAATCGCACTTCATATGACTAGGAACAATAGTGGCACACGATATCTCCAGAGTTTAGCCCCCTAGTATGAGCTTCTCTTCCACCACCACTTTGTTTTGTTGGTTTTTTTATTAAAACCCACTCTTTTGACTAACAAAAACAGTGTTCATTAAATGGGTTGAAAAGATTGAGAATTCTCTGTATGAAGCACTCGACTGAATGTATTCTGTAATTATGCAATCTTCTCACTAGAGAGAATTTGAGATCTAACTATCTCAAATATTGCTAGAAGACTGGCTAAGAGACTCGTCACTGCCATCTACTCTTGTTGCTCTTATTGGATCTTTATATCAGTATTGAATGATAGCAACATATTTAGTTCCTCATACATTTTCTTAAACTCCATAAAGTAACTTGTGATGAACTATTCCTGCTTTTCTGCAAAGTAAAATACCCTACACAGTTCATATATATGAGATACATTCTCTCTTCCAAAGTATAGGAACTAGAGATGTTCCATTAGCTCTTTACAAATTTGCAGTGATTTTCAAACCAAGTACCTCGCTATTAATAGAATTTCTTATTTGCAAAAATAATCAGGCATCCTCTCGGAGCCATGTATGTCATGACTTGTCTTTTGGTGGGACATCAATGGTATAGTCATCTTTATCAATACTTATCAACTAAAGCCTAACAGTTTTATTCTACTCAAAATAATTGGATCTATTTGATTTGTATTTTGTGATTTTTGACATCACAAGAATCACGTCAAAAATAATGGTTGGCTTATGCTTAGATACATCTAATAGTCGCAAAAAAACCAGTCCACACAACTGAATAAGAGAACATATCATACAAATAAAGGTAACATCGAAAAAGGTTCCCAAAGACAATTTTGATGGTCCAGGTGCCCTCATGCGCCACCAATAAAAATGACTGCAAAATCGTGGACTAGCATGTATGCCTCACACATGCTACCAATGGACACTGGACTTCAGGTAATCACCGATCGATGGGCACGATCCTTTCCAAGTCAACAATGTCAATGTCGACCAAAATGCCATGTCTTGGTGACTCAAATCTAACTCAAACTGAAACCTTAAGGCTTTCTGTTTTAAAACCAAACAAGAAAAAATTTCCCACTTCCAACCCTACCCAGGCTCTAGTACCATGTAACAAAATTGGGATGAATTTTTCTTGCATTTCTTGAGAGTGATTAAACCAATATATATACACAAACTTAAGGCCTTAAGTTAGAAAGGTGTACAATTACAATTTCACTAATTTAGTGATATATTATATGTATATGATACTGATTCCAATCTAATCTTTATAATTATGCTGTTAATATCCAATCTAATCTCTAACAAGGGGTTTTGGTTTGGGAAAGATACAGGTGCCCTTGAACATTGACTAAAGGCAAGGCACATAACCAACTCCAATTTGTGCAAGCTCTATAGAGCCATTCGTTTTCAGTTGTTCCACAACATTCAGCATGACCCGAATCTTCAACGATGCTAACCATGAAGACTTGGAACCAATCGATGGAGATACCAATCATGTTACCAATGTGCTTAACGACTTCCCCGTTCCTTCGACGTGCATTCACACTAGTCAAGGTTTACTTCCAGTGGATTAATCATTAATGGATCCTTCCCTATCCACCTAATTTCCAAGGTTTATCATCCTAAATAAAAGTCGATTTGAGTGCTTCAAAATTGACTTCGTGGTGAGATAACAAATGATCAAGTACCAGCATGTCGGAGCACTAACTTCTGGTTACCACACTTCTTATGCCACTGTTGGCTTCATCCTCTGTTAGGGTGACAAATTTCTAGATTTCTCGATCCATTGAACAAGAGCGAAAAGTAGAAAGAAATCCAATGATGATCAAAACCAAAATTAGACTTTAGGCGAGAGACAACCAACTCTCTTGCAGAGAGAGACAGTTATGACTTTTGTTTTTTCAATCTCATTTCTTTTTGCATTTCTTTCTCTTTCTTTTAATTTATTATTTTTACTTATATTCTCTCAAATTTTCTCTTTTTTATTAGATCCTATTGGTTATTCTTTATGCTATTACTTTCACACCTTTATGCTTTTAAACTAAATAACTTAATTATTTGTATTATTTAAAATATTATAACATTATAATTTATAAATAAATTTACACACATATAAAGTATGTAATTTTTACTAGTTGTAGATTAATTTTTTAAAATATGTTAATCTTTCTCTCTTTTACTTTTACATAATTTTCAGAACATACACAAAAATAATACACATTTAAAAATCAAAACCGACAATCTATTAGCCCCTTCGAGCATCTGGTGAGTCTGGCTCCCAAGCTTGTGAGCCAAACCCAAGATCAGGTGTCAATGTGGTACAGCACCCAAATTGTGAAAAAGTCAGGCTTAAAATTTTACATTGCACGCATTCTTTGGTGAAGGTATTGACCGTCCAATTTTTGCCATGTAGAATTGATCATAATTTAGTTAATTGGTCGAATCAAATTGGAACTCAAATTTCAATATACATCGAATATTAAATTTTAATTTTAATTTTATATTTTATTTGACAATTATTGAAGTTTTTAATTTTTGATTCAATTTTAATATATAAATTCAATAAACCGTCTCAAATTAATACTCAAGTCCTATTTTTTAAATATTTATTATATTTTTACTTAATTCTCTTTATATTCATTATTTATCTACAATTCAACCTTTTGATTATTATATTTAATTTTTAAAATTCTTATATTATATTTGTCAAATAAAATGCATTTTTATCATGACAGATAATACTCCGTTGTTTTGAAAACACCTAAAACAACAAAATAATAAAATTGGCAATTTCAAATTTAAAATCCTTAACCCAAATGCGCATTCATAAAGTAATACCAAAGCAAACGGTCTGGCGAACAAAAGCGTCAGAAGTAACAAGAATTGCACCAAACATAAATTAAACTGCATAAAAACTCTCCATCCTTGCAAGGAAACACCACAAAAATCTCGGGCCGCCCAGTAGCACCTCAAAAACACACGACACACGGAAACATGTTGAAAATTCAACACAAAAGACTCCCCGCCGTAAATCATGCCTCCGCCTGTCGAGTACCCAGCCTTGAGACCGACCACCCAGCACACGGGGCAGAAATACAGCAACCGACCTAATAAAGCCACATCGTTGAACAGAATGTTATCATGACAAATTTTATTAAGTCAAAGTTCGCTCGCACCAGAAGGGGAGCCGAGGACCTGCACAATTCACTTGGCACCCTTCTTTACAGCTGCCTTGGTCACCTTGGCACCTGTAGGCTCTTTCTTCTCCACGTTTTTTATCACACCAACAGCAACTGTCTGACGCATGTCACGGACAGCAAAACGGCCAAGGGGAGGGTACTCAGAGAATGTCTCCACGACCATAGGCTTGGTGGGAACCATCTTAACGAAACCAGCATCTCCATTCTTCAAGAATTTGGGCTCCTTCTCAAGCTCTTTCCCAGATCGCCGGTCAATCTTGGTCACCAGTTCAGCAAACTTAACAGCAATGTGGGAGGTGTGACAGTCAAGCACAGGGGCATATCCATTTCCAATCTGGCCAGGATGGTTCATGATAATGACCTGGGAAGTAAAGCTAGCAGCTCCCCTGGCAGGATCATCCTTGGAGTTAGAGGCAACATAACCACGTTTAAGATCCTTCACAGAAACATTCTTCACGTTGAACCCAACATTGTCGCCAGGAAGAGCCTCCTGCAAGGCTTCATGGTGCATCTCAACAGACTTAACTTCTGTGGTCAAGCCAGATGGGCCAAAGGTCACGACCATACTGGGCTTGAGGATACCAGTCTCCACACGCCCAACAGGAACAGTACCAATACCACCAATCTTGTAAACATCCTGAAGTGGGAGACGTAGGGGCTTGTCTGAGGGCCTCTTGGGCTCCTGAACCATGTCCAGAGCCTCAAGGAGGGTTGGGCCCTTGTACCAATCAAGGTTAGTGGATCTCTCGATCATGTTGTCTCCCTCAAAACCAGAAATAGGGATGAATGGTATCTTTTCAGGGTTGTATCCTACCTTCTTTAGGTAGGAAGACACTTCCTTCACAATTTCATCATACCTTGACTTGGAATATTTTGGTGTTGTGGCGTCCATCTGCATAAATTTAAAATCACAGAGTTAATATTGGTACGGACAACATATCAAACAATAACAATTCTACAAGCCATCTCACCTTGTTGCAACAACAAATCATCTGCTTGACACCAAGAGTGAAAGAAAGCAAAGCATGCTCACGGGTCTGACCATCCTTGGAAATACCAGCTTCAAAACCACCAGTGGTGGAGTCTATGATGAGGACAGCACAGTCAGCCTGCGAAGTACCAGTAATCATGTTCTTAATAAAGTCACGGTGTCCAGGAGCATCTATGACTGTGCAGTAGTACTTTGTGGTCTCAAACTTCCACAAAGCAATATCAATGGTGATACCACGCTCGCGCTCAGCCTTAAGCTTGTCAAGCACCCAGGCATACTTGAATGACCTCTTGTTCATCTCAGCAGCTTCCTTCTCAAACCTTTCAATGACACGCTTGTCAATACCACCAAGCTTGTAGATCAAGTGACCAGTGGTGGTTGACTTTCCAGAGTCGACATGGCCAATGACCACGATATTAATGTGACTCTTCTCCTTACCCATGCTGACAAAATACAGAATTTCCAATGAATAATGAACCATGGTGAACGATAAAGCATTTAATTAATGCAAGCAAGAACAAGACTTCTACAAAAATGTAACTGCAACAATTTACAGCCACGCACAGCAGATCTTAAAGATTCAAAATGAAAGCAGAATAAGTTTGTCCCATTACAATTATTAGGTACAAATTGATTCTCAGATCCAGCTTTCTAAAACTACCGTTACATATTAATCCTAACAGCAGCAAAAGCCTTGGTCTAAATCAGACATCGTTTGGAAAATCAAACAATGTCGATACACTAATGTCTAAAAAAAAAAAATCTTCCAGTCCAGCATACTACATAAATACATCAAAGCACAAAATTCAACAAAATCAGCAGAAATTTAATTTATAAACTTCATTAATAAATTGTATCATAATTAAAATGCATAACAGTTGCCAAAAGTACGTAAATTTCGGATTTAGACTACTAGAATAAAATATGAATTCAATTCAATCGCTACAAGTTAAAAGATCATAGCTCGCAAATACAGTCAGATCTGCTTCAGAAACTTAACGATTACTACCAATTACAACACGACTGCAAATTTTCACATGCCAAAACCAATTTGTACAAAAAATTTTCTAACCAAAGGAAAAAAAACGCTTAATCAACACAAATAAAGAAAAAATGGAAAGAATTCTAACCTTGCAGACAGACACTAGAATGAGAAAGAACGTAACTTCACTAGCAAGCAGCCTCAGAGCACCAGGAGCGACAAACCACAGGAAGAAGGAGAGACGGTTCAGACTGATGTATCAGTAAGCCACGCGAGATTAGGGCTTTCCTGGAGATTTTTTGTTCAAATTTACGAAAGTACCCTTGGCTCTTTCCCAGAATATTCTTTATTATTTTATTATTTTAATTTATATTTTCTCTCAAATCCTAGTCTTTCCAAATTTTTTGATTTTTTTATCCTTTTATTGTAAATATTTTTAATACTTTTAACTTTAAAATAATTTTATTTATATCATTTAAAATACAATAATATATAGTTTACAAACAAGATTGTGTATTTGAAATTAGCACACAAATTGTACAAGCTTTGTTAGTCTATATAGATTATTTCATTAACCTATATATCCATATTATAATATTAAGTGAGCGTTTGATCTCTATATTTTAATTATATAAAGTAAAATTAGATATTTAATTTTTTAATTATACAATGTAAAATTATATATTTATTTTTATTTTAATTGTTTATCCTTTTATATTATTTATAATTCTCTTTTTCTAATTTATTTTTATTTATATTTTCTTTTTAAATTTTTTATTTTTAATTTCATTTTTTCTTTATTTTTATTCTTATTTTAAATAATTTTTATATTTTAAATAATATTATTTCTATTATTTAAAATATAATAATTTTATACACATATGTGTGTCAATTTTATCAATATTTAATAATATTTTTATTATTTAAAATATAATTATTTTATAATTTATAAATAATTTTACACACACAATATATGTGCCAATTTTATTACTATGCTAACGGCTGTGCTATGGTCCACTGCTTGTTTCCATGTGAGAATCCCCGGCGTCTTTTGTTCCCTTGTTTTGCCTTAGCAGCGAGCAGTGTGAACATATTTCTCTACGTTCAAAAGTTCTCAAGTTAAGTATCTTTTTCCAAATTTTTACATAGTTAATAATATATTAATATATACCAATAATATACTTAAATGTCGATAATAATAAGCTAAGTATGGTAATTATTATGTGTTATCTATTTATATGTATATATAAGATATTAAAATTTGATTTTGATATACATATTGTGAGTACAAATCTCTAAAATAAACCTTCTAATTTTTCCTTCAATAATAAAATTTAAAACTTGAACAACTAAAAATAAAAAACTTAAGTTTTGATCTTTCTTGAAATTTGTTTAATTTTTTAATAATATTAATTTGCTGTCTTAACACTCCAACTGTAAATCAAACATCAAAATTCGATAAATTTCCAAAAAACCCTCATTGAGTTTCTTCAAGAACTTGGTGAAATTTTCTTCAAAGTGGAGAAAATTTTAAAACCCCTTTGAAATTTCTTTTCTTCACGTGACTCTCTATTTATGAAATTTACTCCTTTTTATAGGGGTTATAATCTCAAAATATCTATTTAATAATACAGTATTGACCTTTATAATTTGTTACTTATCGAAAGAATTAATTTGATCTCACATTGACTTGTCAACACTATCTTTGGAAAATATTTGACATTGGGTTTACAATTTAAACATTCTAAAAACTTTCCACATTAACAAACTAAGCTTCCGAGAAGGGATTTGTTCAAATAAGCTATATTGACTTCATTTGAAGTCACTCCAATTTTCAAGAAGTCAAAATATACTTATAAAAACATAAACTAAAAAACATATATCTTGTATTTTTATTATTTTTTCATTATATATTATAAGGGTTATTATTTAATGATTCAGAAGAAAGTAAATTTTTGACAAAATAGATTTTTAATTTATTAAAATTAAATTATAATATTTAAAAATAAATGATGATTTATGGAAATTACGTTTTATTTATACTTGTTGGACTATAATTATAATAAATTATTAATGTATATTTGCAAAACCATAATAGTAATTTTTAGTGATAACTAATAATAATATTTATTATGTATAGTATACATTAAAAAGCTATCATATATTTTAACAAAATATGATTTTAAAAAATTTATAATATATTTTAACAGAATATACTATATCGGATTATAATTTTTCATTCTATACACATCATTTCTTTAATTTAATAATGTAAAATATATTTCTTTTGATAAATTTTTGATATTAAAACAATAAAAGGTATTATAAAAATAAATTAAAATAATCCAATGAATTGTAAAAATAACCATTTTCTTTTCTAATTGTGAAAATTGTAATCAATAGAATTATTTTTACATTTCATTTCATTATTATAGTTTACACTTGCAGTACCTTTTATTGTTTTAATCTCAACATTTTGTCAAATAAAAAATTACTTTTTGACATTATTAAAATCAAACAAATGATATGTATAGATTATTAAATTATAATGTAATATGGTATATTTTGTTAAAATATACCGCAATTTATTATTTGAATATATTATTCTTTTTAATCAATATAGTATACATAATAAACATTATTTTTATCAATTAAAAATCATTACTTTAATTTTTAAAAATAGATTAAAATTTATTGAATTTAAATTTTGATATAGAAAAGTAAAATTATATTTTTATTATTTATAATTAATTTTTAATCTTACAAATTAATTATAAAAAATTATAAATTTTATAAATGCATTTCGACTTCATGAAAGTTTGAATGCTAAAACATTTTTTTGAATATCTAAATAATAAAACCATTTAATTGACCAATAATATTTGTAATAAAATATCAACTATTTATCTATTTATTTTAAGAATTTTATTTAACTAAATTATCAATATAGAAAATATGTAATTGATATTTTAAGATCATATTTTTATATGGCAATATTTGATTAGACATGAATTTTATGTGTCAACAAAAACTTTGGACAATATAAATTAATACAATAATTCATCTTTTAGCAATATGTTAATGCATAGTAATTTTCATTTAGAGATATATAAGATTTGAAAATTTAATCATAGTATATATTTTAGATTTAATATTTATGAAATTTTGATAGAAAATGTTGGGGCACCCTAAAATTTTAAATTTATTTTCAGAAAAAATATGAAAGTACATAAAATTGAAAAAACTCAATTGGTCCAATGAAACTTTAAATATCATAAGTTAATTGTAGAAGTCTACACTTACCCTAGGCTTGTTAAAAAGAAGAAATGACACTATCAGAGTTTTTGAGAATAAAACCTCATATCTAAATAGTGTAATCTAGTGCATAGAAGCATGGCCGCCCATGATCTCTGAGATATGCACGGCCGCCCATGATCTCTAAGATATGCACGGCCACACTAACAAGTACTATATAAATTAACAACTACTTTGAACTAAAGGAACAAGTTGGTTAAGAGATAGATAATAACTTATTGAGAAGAAAGAAGAGATTGACATCATTAATACGTCAAGTGTGTGACATCAATATGAGCACCGTATGTAGGAACAAGACATTAAGGAGTTCTAATGGAAATGAAAGAGATGGGAGCATCAACAAGAAATATGGACCAGCAAGATGTTATACCGTTCCCAAAAGCACCACTAGTAAAAGCATAGACATTTCAAGAGCTCAAATCGTGACTCTTGGGCTAGTTTAGATATCGACAAAATAGCTGAATGGATGGTGGAAGCAGCGGTGATGTCTGCCCAAAAAAAAAAAAAAAAGCAAGGAGGGGGGAAAAGAAAATTCAAAGATGATGCTAACTGCTCAACTATAGCTAGTAGTACAGAAAAAAAAAAAAAAAAAGCTAAGAAAGGGAGACGAGGAATTATGCTCTCTGACATAGAAAGAAAAATCACTAGCATCTATTAGTTGTTGGAAGAAATGAAGAGGACCAAGGAAAGGTCTAAGGAGAGCCTTTCATTTACAGAGGAGATGCTAATGGAACCCTTGCTTGAAAACTTCAAATTGGTTAATGTCCCTAAATATAATGGGGCTGCGAGCCCATGAAACATTTGGTAAAATTCAGACACCAAGCATTTTTGAATCAGTAGTTGGAAGAAATCAAGTGTAAAGTTTTCCTTACTACATCGAGAAGATCAGCACAAAGTTGATTTAATCAACTGCTAACTAGAATCATACTTAACTTCAATGATTTTGCTTTCTTATTTTTATATTAGTTTGCTAGTTGTAACAAGTATGAACAAACACCAATATTATTGTTTAATATGAGACAGGAAAATGAGGAACCCTTAAGAGAATATGTAAAGTGATTTTTCAGGACAGCCTTGGAGACACCCAGCTACACAAGAGGTCTTAGCTAGTGCTTTTGCTTAAGGGTTAAGAAAGGGGGATTTTTTTAGAACTCTAACTAAGAGGCTAGCTAAAGACTTCGATGAGCCCTGGGCTTGAGCGAAAAAATATATTAATATGGAGAAAGCATGGAGAGAAAAGTTGGAAGGTAAAAGGTCATGCAAATCTTAAAAAGGATGAGGTTGCCTTCACTATCTCCAAATGCCCCTCCAGTAAGGAAGACTAGGTCCTTTAATTTTACAATCTTTGCAGGTAAGCAGACAATAAGTATTGACATTGATACAAGACACTAAAATGTTGAAGTAGCCAAAAGGATCATATACTCTCCCAAAAAATCCAAAGCAAGCTTGATTTTGTAAGTTCTATAATGAGTATAGATATACTACAGAAGGGTGTATTAATTTGAGTGCAAATTGAAAATCTGATAAAGAAAGGTGATTACAAAAGTTTGTTAAGAAGGGAGAACTACTAGATGCTAGAAAAGGCATAGCACAGGAGGAAGGAGGGACACCCAAGAAATGTTTTATAAGCATGATATATAGAGGAAAGCCCTGAAGTAGGTTAAGAAAAAGGAAGACGATGGTAGTATTGTATAAGGAAATGACTATAGAAAGTAGAACTGAGTTAAGCTTCAAAGCCTAGGATTTGGAAGGAGTAATTATCCTATATCAAGACACATTAGTGGTAATTGTTGACATAGCTAATTATGATATGGCCTTATATTTGGTGGATCAAGCTAGTTCGGTTAATGTTCAATCAGTAGAAGCATTTGAGAAAATGGAACTAGAGAAGGCCATCCTAGAGCTTGTCAAAAATGTGTTTTTTGGATTCACAAGATAAGCAACACAACCCTACGAAAGGATTGCCCTCCTAATAACCATAGGGTAGGGAGAAGTAGTGGTTACCATGTCCCTGATGTATAATGTCATTTTGGGAAGACTAATGTTAATTGAGTTTCAAGTCATCGTCTCGACATATCATCTGGTCATGAAATTCCCTACTGAGAAAGGAGTAAGGTTAATGAAAGGGAACTAGATGAGATCAAGGAGATATTATATAAAGTCAATTAAAGAAGTTAGTGATAAGAAGCAAGGAGTTTGAGAAAATAGTGTGGCATCTATGCGACTTGGAGAACATCTACTAAATGTGGAAATATGTCTGTGGGGAATGAGCACTAGAGTAAGAGCAACCCTCCCAAAAGATCTCAAAGAGTAGTTAGTGCAATTGCTTTGGGAGAATGCTGATATTTTTGTGAGCTCTTCATATGAACTTCGAGGTATAGCCCCTATAGTGATGGAAATAGGTCGAATGTAGACAAAGAAAAAAAACTAGTAACGCAAAAGCTAAGGCAGTTTAATGAAGAGAAGAAGTAGGTTATACAGGAAAAAGTAGCAAAATTATTGGAAGCTAGACACATATTAGAGATAACAGATCTAGAATAGTTGTCTAACATGGTTATGGTATCAAAGCATAGTGGAAAATGGAGGATGTGCGTAGACTTCATGGACTTGAACAAAGCATGCCCTAAAGACTTCTACACTTTGTCCAGAATAGATCAGTTGGTAGTTGCTACAGTAGGGTCAAAACTGCTTAGTAAGATGGGTGCTTATCAAGGATACTATTAAATTCCACTAGCAAGAGAGGATTGGAAGAAGGTAAGTTTCATAACCCTTTTTGGAATACATTATTATAAAGCAATGCCTTTTTTGTTAAAAATGCTACGATGACATATCAAAGGTTTGGTGGATAAGGTTTTCAAGGAACAAATAGGAAGAAATATGGAAATATACGTGGATGATATAGTGGTAAGATTAACCTATAAAGAGGAATATATCTAAGACTTACAAGAGACCTTTCAGATTGAGAGAAAAATTGGATTGAAGCTCAACCCTTCAAAGTGTGCATTTGGAATAAGTGGAGGTAAATTTTTAGGATATATTGTTACACAAAAGTGAAAAGAGGTAACTCTAAGAAAGGTAGAAGCGATCCAAAACATGTCTTCACCCAAAATATAAAACAAGTCCAAAAATTAGCCAAGTGCTTGGCTGCCATTAGTTGCTTTATTTCTAGGGTAAAAGATAAAGGCTTACTTTTCTACAACTACTGAGGAGGTCAGAAAGGTTTGAATGAATAGATCAATACGAGGAATCTTTCCAATAGCTAAAAGAAATACCTCGCCAAGTTACTGTTATTAACTAAGCCTGAAGCAAGAGAAAGATTGTAAGTGTATTTAGCAATGTCCTATGAGGTAATAAGTTCAATATTAATGAAGAAAGTGCAAAGGACTTGGTTACTAGCATACCATGTTAGCAGGGTATTGCTAGGGCCTAAGCTAAGGTACACGGAAATTGAAAAGCTCATCTTATCACTTGTGAATACCGCTTGAAGACTGTGAGCATATTTCCTAAGACACCCCATTACAGTCCTCACATAACACCTGCTCAAACAAATAATGTAAAAGAATGATGTCTCAGCAACAGTGGTTAAGTGGGCATTAGAATTAGGAAAATTTAAGATATTTTATACACCAATAAGATCAGTTAAAGGGTAAGCCATATCTAATTTCATAGTAGAACTAGAAGAGGAAGCAAACCTACTGATCTGGACTATATATGTGGATGGTTTGGCTGCACACGCTAGTAGTGGGGTAGGAGTGGTGCTCATCAGCCCAAAAGGGCTATGGGTAAAGTGCATATAGGTTTATTCTGATTCTTAGTTGGTGGTCAAGAAATACTTAGGAGAATTTGAAATAAAAGAGGAAGGTATGAAAGTGTACTCAGAAAAGGTCAGATAGTTAACTATAGCAATGATCGAGTTCCAACTACAACAAAAACTAAAGGGAAAAAAAACAGCAAAACTAACAGGTTAGCCCGACTAGCAGCCACTAGTAAGGTGGATTCAGCCCGGAATATTAAGTTAGGAAGGGTAGAGACGAGAGTATAGGTTGAAACCAACCTATATGATTGGATGACACTTATAATCAGTTGCCTAAAAGGGAAACAAACAGATAAGAAAATATAGTACAGGCCAACTCGATTCCTATTGATAGGAGAAAGTTTGTATAATTGATCATATGCTTAACTGTTGCTTAAGTGCTTAGGTAATGAAGAAGCAAACTATATAGGAAGTAGCACGGTAGTCATACAACTAAGCTAGCCTAAGAAATGAGCATTAGGGTGACCTTAATCCCATTCACCAAATGGGGCATGGATATCGTGGGACCTTTCCAAACTACGCCAAGGTAGAAAAAATTCTTAATTGTGGTTGTTGATTATTTTACAAACTAGGTAGAAGCTGAGACGTTAGCAAGAACATCAAAAAAATGAGGCGATGAAGTTTTTATGGAGAAACATAGTTTATAGATATGGGCTACCCAAAGAGCAAATATCTGACAATGACTGGTAGTTCCAACGTAGAAAAATCCAGGATTGGTGCAAAGAAATGAATGTGCAACAAAGATTTAACTCAGTAGCTCACCCACAAACCAATGGTTAGGTGGGGGCAATGGGCAAGATCATCAGCAAGATAAGCCAAACAAAGGTAATTGGAGCTCGAGGTAACTAAGTAGAGGAGTTACTTAGAACACTTTGGGCATACCGAACTAATCTTTCGACAGCTACAGGAGAAAGCCCTTACAGTTTAGTGTAAGGGTAGAGGCTGTAATTTCAATAGAAATTGGTGAACTGTCTTATAGAATTGTAGTCTATGTAGCATAACAAAATGAAAAAAATTCTAGTTGAAGAGATAGAGCAAAGAGAAGAAAGAAGGGAAATGGCTCATTTAAGAAACTTAAAAAATAAGCAAAAGATAGTTGCCCTATTCAACCAAGGTGTAAAGAGAAAGGTCTTGCGAAAAAGATATTTGGTACTGAGAAGAACTGAGATTATGAGTCAACTAGGAAAGATAGATCCAACATAAGAAGGACCATTTTAAGTAGAATAGATTCTATCAAGCAGGAGTTATAGGTTGGTAAAGATACATGGAGAATTTTTTATCCCAACCATCAAATATAGAAAATTTGAAAAAATTTTATGTAACTCAAATTAACAAAGCATTGGTATACACTTAGGGGTGAAACTAAAACATTCCCCTCGAGAGGATTAGACTAGGTTCCACAAATATGGATGAAGTTAAGATATGCTCATCCCAAAGAAAACCAAATTAGATCCCATAGAAATGGATGAAGCTAAAATATGCTTACCCAAAGAGAACCGAATTAAGTCCTACAAATAGGGATAAAGCTAAAATATACTCACCCAAAGAAAATGGACTAAACTAGGTTGCAAAATTAAGCCAAAGATAAGAAATTCACTCAAAAAGACCAAAAGCTATGAAAAATGATAATGTTTCTATAGACACATTAAAATTTGGTGCCCAATAAAAAAAATGTCATATGAAAAATATGGTATTAAAATTTTAATTAAATCAGTTTATTTATTTATTTACTTATTTGAGAATTTAAATAAATATAATTCCTAAGATAAATATGTAAATGATTGATATTTAAATTAGCCAATGAAATGGTGACAAATGGTGTAATCTTGTTAGAAGAAAACAAGATAAGGCTTGTACAAGATTAAACCTATTAATTAAGGTTGCTGGATATGGTTCAAGTTGTGACAGTTAATATGACTACACCATATCAACAGGTTGATGTACCCATACCATTTCTTCTACAACTATAAATAGGAGTCAAATCCCACAATAGACAAAAGACAGAAGTCAAAAACTGGAACAGCTGAAAACTTGAAATAGTAAAAGCTCTTCAAATTTTCTCTGAAATTTTCAAGAACATTCAAGGCATTCTTAATCAAATTCAAAAATTTCGTCATGTTTTTCATCAAATTTAAGGAGTTCGTCACCAAATTCAAGAGGTTCTTTATCAAAAATATCCAAATACAATGTTTGATTTAAGATTGTGGTGCTAAACTCGAAGATCAACGTTACTAAAGACCTAACAATTCTCAAGAAAGATCAAGCGCAAGCCTTTTTCTTGAAGATTGTTCAAGTTTCAAGCAAAGCGTTCTTGAAGGAAAAATCAGGAGGATTAAAGTTAGAGAATAGAACCCATAAAAATTCAACTTGATCTAATTTATTTTTTCTTGCACAAGTTTTCTTGTTATTAAAAAATTTTGTTGTACAGTTTCATTTGTTAAGAAAAGATTACAAAGAAATTTTTGCTCTAAATTTAACAATCAACTTTAGCTGGGACCTCCCCAATAGGAATTGCAACAATTGAAGTGCTAGAAGTAGGGACCTCAGTCACTTGAGCTTTGAGAATAAGGACTGGAAGAGCTCCGATTACTTGATCATTAGAAACAAGGGTTAGAGCAGCTTTGATCACTTGAGCATCAGGAACAGGGGCTGGAGGAACTTGGCTCCTAAATGCAAGACCTTCATCTTAGTTAGGAAAGTCCGCTTTTAAGAACAGTGTTTGTGCTACTGCCCTTATCTATCTTTGACCAATCAACATCTTCTTTCTATAAATCTAAGTCGATGAGGTGTTAAAGGCGACTATCACAACCATGAAGATAATACCAAGCTGTTCAACGAACCAACTTTTAGTTAAACTCTTTAGAACAAGTCCAAGCCTTAAGTCGCTCATCCTAATACTTAGCCAGGTAGGTCTGACCCTCCCTGGTCCGAAGGAACTCAACAAAAGCAGCAGCCTAAGCTAATTTAACAACAACAACAAAACTTTTGGTAAAACTTTGATTCTCACACTGAAATCGCTAAACCTCAGCCTTAAAGGAAGCCACATTGGTGGAAGAAATTTTTCTCCCATTTTTTTTGCTTCGCGACACTCAATCTCTATGACACGGCACTGATGTTGGATAAATGACTTCTTAGACTCTAAGGTGGAACTCTAAGCTTGCAATTGTTAGATGTGCTATTGGTCTTGACTTGCCTAGCGATAAGCCACCTTTCTAAGATAAATGAAACCTTTAAATGAAGAGAGAGAGGTTATATATATATATATATATATATATATATATAAGGGGAGCAGAAAGAAAAGAGCTTTACTAGACTTTGGTTTTTAATGCATCAACTTAGCACGTCATTGTTCTTCAGGCCATCAATAATGCTTTGATCTTAAGGATTAAGGCTCATAAGCAAGAAATCTTAAGCTAACCTAGGAGTTGGGGACTTAAAGCCTGGCTCTGCTGGGAGTTGGGGACTTAAAGCCTGAAACAAAATGCTGAGGCTAGCAAACTAGGTGAGGCGGGGTAGAAAAGGAGTCCTTGCCTGTGCTAACAGATTAAGGAAGAGAATGGGGAGCTAAAGTAGGGAGAGGAGCCTTTTTTGGAGAAACTGCATGAGGAGCTTCTCAAATTGGGCTGGCTACTGGTGGTACAGGAGCTAGGTCAATTTGGGAAGTAGAAATGCTATTAGAAGTCTAAGATGTGCTGATCCTTTGAACAGCTTGAGACATACTAGTCCCTTAAGCTAAGTGATGTCTTTTGTGAACCATCAGATCGGCAAGCTCTTAGCCTTGATAGTTGATTTCGGATTAGAGCAGTTCTCTCATCATGTGTCTATAGGTAATAAGAGAAAAGACAAAATAAATAGGAAGAGCATAAAAGATGTTGGTATAGAAAGAAAAGTTACCAACATTAGTGTAAAGGTCCTCCTTGTGGTAGTTTAAACTAAATAAGTGAAAGTCTCCTGCTTGGTAATGATTTTGAGATGAAGAACACAATGGTTCAAGGCAGTAATCTGCTACTCTAGGATAGAAAAGGGAATGGTTATGTTACAAAAATTAATTTTAATGGTAGAGACTAACTAAGCAGTAGGAAAGCCCTAAAGATTAGGGCCCTTGATATAAAAGAACTCATTCTTTCAGTCCTTGTTGTTGTTAGAAGTAGTATCTTTGAAACACTTGGTGTCAGTTCTAGAGGTAAAGCAAATCACCTTAGACTCTAAGGACTTAACAATATAGAAAGTCCAAACAAGTCTGTAGAAAGTTGTATTTAGACTTCACTGCATAGAATAAGGAATCCCGCCATCATACGAATGGTGTTAGGGTAAGTTGGCTAAGAAGAAGTTTAAAATAGTCTATTATCTAACAATAAATTAAAGGAATGGGAAAAACGAGACCAAATCGTAACTAGGTGACAAAAATAGGAATGAAATCATGAGAAGGATTATGGAGATAATTTGAAGACCTAGGGATTACGCTATGAAATGTGAAGGGAATTCCATAAGTGCAGAACAATTGAGTAATTGAACCAACACTACAATTGCTTGTGATGAAATATAATAAGGAATTTTCATTATGATAAAAAGGAGGAAAATGTATTACTTGAAAAAGGCTAGGAATAACAAAAGAACAAGAAGATTCTAGAAAAGAGGAGGCGAAGAGAAGAAATGGAAAGAATAAGGGAATTCTGTACACACAGATATATATATATATATATATATATATAAAGCAGGAAGGAATCTAGACCATACATGTGGAGGATGTCAACTTATTAGAAGAGGATGGAGTTAGGAGATCAAGCCACGTGTAGCATTAGGATGATCTAGAGAAATTGAAATGACGGTGATATAGGCATTGAATGTGAAGGAGATGAAATGACAACGGGTAATGAAAAGATAGTAGGCAGTAATGATATATTAAAGCAAGAAGAATAAGCAAGTAAGAAGAATAAGCAAGTAAGCAAATACAATGAATTTATTCATTTCAAGCCTAGAAGGCTAGTGCAAAATCCCCATTTAAGCCTACAAGGCTAGTACAAAAAGTTCCCTAACTTGTGAAAATGAATAACACTTAAAAACAAATTGCAAAAAAACACCTTAGCTACACAATTGATTACTCGAGCTATCAAATCCCCTAGGCTGTGAGAGCGAGGCTAGAAGGGATCACCTACACCTCAACCCTGGAGCCTAAGGGGCTTACAGAAAGGAAAAAGACTGTTCTACCTAAGTTATAGGCCCAAGCCCAAATTTATACAAAAAAGAGAGAGCAGAGATGACGTAATGAAGAGACAAGAACCCTTGTTAGATTAGTCAAGGATCCACGGTGACTAGATCACTAGCAGAAGTACTACTTCCAGATTGACCTAAGATTAGATCCTCAGAAAGGATTGCCCATTTGACCTTTCAGTCTAATTCATGTAGGTCGGCACTTGAGCTGAGAAGACTCCAAAAGAGGAGCTAATCTAAGCATCTTGAGAAGTCTCATCTATACCCTTTCCACACTTGATGGATTAGTAGATTAGCAAATTGAGAGGAAGCTTGGTATTCAAATAGACACTTGTCCAGAAGGGTTTCCAAGTAGGCTTAACCATCGGGGCTAGATAGGCATCCGTGGAAGAGGTGATTTTGAGCTTTCCGATAAGAGCAGAATTCATTAAAATCTATCATGCTTGAATGTAGGTGTGAAGAGATGTCACTGGATTTATGATTGCAAGGTAATAAGATTAATCTCATTGGATCCAAGCAATTAAAGTTGACTTCAAGTGATGTTGGCGAGATGTTTAGGGAGAGGGGAAGACATTTGAATTGAAGAAAGAATCCCATGCCTACTATAATTCCTCATATATGAACGGCAAAGTTAAAGGCTTATGGAAAATAATTTGGAGGCACAAAAAGACACAAGAAGAGAAAATTAGCCAAGAAAGCTAGAATATTCATCTAGAATTGAATGTCAAGAAGGAAGAAGGTAACAGCTTGAGAACAGAAGTTCTTTTCCTCTCTTTTTCTATTTAGTTGTAGTTGACCATGAACATAAATTTTATCCGCGAGATGGTTTAAATATGAGATGCTACACCAGTATTGCATACGGTGTTGATAAAATGAGTTAAAACAATGTTTTGATTATCTACTTTCTTTCATTATAGCAACCATTGACTTCAAGTACAAGTATATATTTAATTATTATTCTATATTATCATAAAATAAGAAAATTACTTGTATATTTAATGCTTTTAATCATGTGTATGAGATTTGAATGATTTGTTCTATGTGAAATTAGACTTGAGAAACCTTATTCAATACACTAAAACTTAGATACACATACAAAACAAACATGACTAGAGATGTCAATGGAGTTTAAACGATCTTGTAAAAAATTAGATTTTTAATGCATACATTTAAACTAAAATACAGAAGAACATGATTTTTCAGTTGCTCTACGTATATTTTCTTTGACTACTTGCAAGGGGAAGAATAAAATTACCATTACTCGCTACAGGGATAAATAGTTGGCCCTTGCCTTTATTCGAATTACTTGAATCAGGTTCAATTTAGTTAACTGGACACCACTTCCCAATTGCCGTACGGAACCATATTTGTACTAGCTCGCCGTCGAATTGGACTTCAACAAATCCCCTATTCCGTCTCTGTGTTCCATTTTCCTTTTCCACCCACAGTTTACTGTCATGTTTAATGCATTAATTAACGAAGATATAACAAGTGTTTGAAAAGCATTTTTTTTTTCTTAACTCACTCTCTCTTTTTTCAGTTATATTTATCCAAAAATTTGTGGCAAAACTAAAAAGGTAGGTTATCAATATTTCTTTATTATTTTTTTAATAACGTTTATATCATTGAAAAAAAAAAAGAAGTAATAACTGATCACAATTAATAATTAAAAATTGTTTTGAAAGAAGTATAGTTAAATATGTGATATTATAAATAGTTAAAAAGTTTACCACTTTTATTACCAAATTATACAATATTTAAAGTTGACAATAAATTTTACTAGCAAATAGTATCAAATCAGTGAACAAATTTATTTAAAAATTGCGATAAACAAGGATAGAAGTTGATATACTAAAAGAACTATGTGTGCAATAAAATCTATATAGAATTCAAAGTTAATTTACATATAGATATATATATATATATAATTACATATATATATATATATATAATTACATATATATATATATATGCACACTAGAATTTGTGGTCAATACCATTAAAAGTATAAACATCATAGATAAAGTGAATATAAATAGCTTAATATATATTAATTAATGCATTTGAAATACATCATTATTGAAATAAAAACATTACATCATATATTGAATAGCAATAAAAGTTATTTATATAGATAATAAACATGATCGGGATACAATGTACCGCAACCCTAAAATAAATAAATAGATAGATAAATTAAAGGATACTAAAATGTTATATAGTTTGATTCAATATTAATTTCTTTGCCATTGCTCCAATTTGAGAAGATTGATTATTTGTATCTAAACTTATAAATGAACACATAAAAATTAAAGTATTTTTTGTTCTTGAAATTGTAATCTTCACTAGTATATTTTAATTCATTTACCTTGTAAAAATTCTTTAATATTTCTTTGATCCGGATTGTACTTTCACTATTAAAGATAAAAATGTGTGTGTATTCAAATGAAATTAGTTAATATGAATTCAGCCATTTATTTTTTTTTTTTTTATCACTATTCCAAAACATGTTAGTTCACTAATTCAATAATATTTTGTTAGTAAAATTTATTGTTTATTTTAAATATTATATATTTTCGTACAATGAGAGTGGTAAAATTATTTATATTTATAATATCACATATTTAATTTTATTTGTATGGAGTAATTTCTAATTATTTAATAGTAATCAGAATTTCTTCTTTACCTTATTTTAATTGCATAAACGATATTATAGAAGGTAATTAAATAACTCTAAATATTTTTTAATTTTGGTATAAATATTTGGAAATTATTAATAAGGAATGAAAGTTAGATTAAGAAATACTTTTCAAACAATACCATTCTAAATCAGTTGATTCAGTACACATGTCATAAATTTATTGGTGGAAAACAAGAATGAAATATGAGATCTGGAGCCATTAAATTGTGATAGTTAGGAAACACGCATAACTAATGCAACCATGAATCTTTTACCATTATATAAATATATTATGATTATTACATATACACGCATATACAAGATATCAAAATTTTGATGTATATTTTTTATTTTAAAATTATAAATTTTTAAATAAAATTTTTCAAAATATAAATGTTTTAATTGTAATTTAGAAAAAAAACATAAAGTTATCTAAAAATATAAAAGATTAAATATTATGTTTTATTACAATTACGCATTTTTTAAGTAATAGACTTCACATGCGGGATCTAAACACGGCAAGTTCCATCAATACAATTAAAATATATCTTGAGATTTTAAGTTAAAATAATAAAAATAAATTTATTTTTATTGTTAAAATAATAATAAAACCTTATAAAAATTTTATTAAAATTATAAATATATGCAATTTATCAAAATCATGTTGTTATTTCAATCGTTATTGCATAAATTTATTATCATATTATTAAATTAAATATAATAAAAAGTATATATATATATATATACACACACAAAAAAATTTCGGACTCCTATGAGTTTATTAAAAACGTAGGCAATGATTATTGCCTGTTCTCTTGCAAACGTAAGCAACGACGTAAGACTGGTAAGAAATTGAAGCACCACAAATGTAAGCCCCCGTGTGGGTCGGTGGATTCGCAGAACCCGCGGAATGCACGCCAAATCTCTCTTCCTCTTTATATACGCATTGTCGTGCCTCTTTTTCTGCATTACCTTCACCGTTAAATTCTCAAACACAATTGAAAGCAAGGATTTCTCCAAGAACACTTCGACAATGGCGACCGAGAAGAAGGGCATGAAGGAGACCTTCTACATATCTCACGGCTCACCAACGCTCTCCATAGACGATTCCCTCCCCGCCCGCCACTTCCTCAAATCATTCCGGCAGAAGGTCTTGTCGGAGAAGCCCAAGGCCATTCTCGTCATTTCGGGCCACTGGGAAACCTCTGAGCCCTCGGTCAATGCCGTCTCCGGCCCCAGCGAAACCATCCACGACTTCTACGGGTTCCCCGATAGGATGTACCGGCTTAAGTACCCGGCACCGGGAGCCCCCGAATTGGCCAGCAGAGTGAAGCAATTGCTCCTCGAATCCGGGTTCGGGCGCGTGCACGTCGTCAAGAAACGCGGGCTGGATCACGGCGCGTGGGTGCCGCTCATGCTGATGTACCCGGAGGCTGACATCCCCGTGTGTCAGCTTTCCGTCCAGACCCACAAAGACGCCGCCCACCACTATCGTTTGGGTAAGGCGCTGGAGTCGCTGAAAGACGACGGCGTTCTGATAATCGGTTCGGGCGCCGCCACGCACAACTTGAGATTGGTCAACCGCCAGGCGGGCGATTCGGTTGAGCCGTGGGCCTACGAGTTCGATAATTGGATCAAAGAAGCGCTGATGGAAGGGAGGTACGGCGACGTGAACGATTACGCCGAGAAGGCGCCGTATGCGCGGGTGGCGCACCCGAGGCCCGACCATTTCTACCCGCTCCACGTGGCAATGGGCGCCGCCGGGGAGAATACGAGAGGTGAGCTTGTGCACCATAGTTGGAGCTACGGCACGCTTTCTTATGCTTCTTACAAGTTCACAGAAATGTCTAGCTAGTTAGTAGACCAGCTGAACTTCTGATTTATGCAGCTTCTTTACTTTGATGTACTTTGTGATCTTTTCTGTTCTTTCTGCGTGTAATCTGTTCGTCATATGAACTGAATGAGTTAATTTCTTTCAAATAGTGCAATCTTTTGATCTTTAATCATATTCAGAAAATCCAATGCTCATTGCAGACTCATTGAGGAGATAAAATACAAAGAGAGATTGACTCATATCATCATAAGAGGATTAAGCTGTAGAACCTTTTCTTTCCCTGTAACTAAAACTATTTACGTGGGGAAATTTTATTTGAGATTCCTGTCAGTTAATCGAAGCTCATGTGGGCAAAGAACGGCTGTATCTTATTTCAAAAGGTCTCTGTGGCGATTATTTATTGGGGAAGGGTGTTTTCCGTATTATGACAGATGAATCTGGGTTCTAAAGTAAAACTATTTACGTGGGGAAATTTTATTTGAGATTCCCGTCAGTTAATCGAAGCTCATGTGGGCAAAGAACGGCTGTATCTTATTTCAAAAGGTCTCTGTGGCGATTATTTATTGGGGAAGGGTGTTTTCCGTATTATGACAGATGAATCTGGGTTCTAAAGGGATAAAGTTCTGATGAAAAATGAAAATTAGCCCCTTTGATCTTTTGCATGGATCCAACTGAGATGCTCAAGAAAATGTAGATGCCTGTGAAAATGAATTGAAGCATAATCTGAAAGGGCAGTAATTGCTTTGGGTTCTTTCTTAAGCTCCATCTCTCTTTCTCAGCTAATGTTAAGTGCAACAGAATCCAAGAAGAAACAGACAGTATATGTGTATTGCAGGCTATGGCGCTTGCCGCTCATATGCATGTATGTATGGAGACTACTTGACATCCAAGTTATATCACACCCAAAGAGCAATGTCAAATATTATGTGCTCTACTACTAGTTAAATATAAACATCAATCTAGGGCATCTTCGATACTTCTTGGTAAAGAAACTACGGGAAACCGTGTATGCAAAAAACAAGCTAGGACATACATATGTATCGAATTTATATTTAACAGTAGAAAATTCATTTTGACATCAAAAGGTGAGGATATGTGGCATGGTGAAATGGCGGTGTCCAAGAACATGATCAGCTTCCGAATCGGTCTATCCATCTGGGACATATTTTCAATAACATGGAGAGAGTGAGGAGACGAATGAAAGAAATGAAATTTGTGTAGTATTGCTTGCATGTATTATTTACTGTTTGACTAAGCATACTGCCTAATTATGAGGTAAGCCTTCTGTCTATAAGGATGACGTGCTTTCTCAGACAAAAGGGCAAAAAATGAGGATACCTGGGGGCAAACTAATATTGTTCTATAAATTTTATAAGCTGTGCTCGTAGTGATTAGACCTGGTAGAAAAAAAGGAAACCCATACACAAGATTTGCATTTGCTGCTAAAACAGAGTTTTCATCCTGATCTACTTTCGCGGGGGGATGGGGGAGAGCTCTGGAGGTTCCTTTCTTGTAGAAAAAATGCCCTCTCTTTTGGTGTGGAAACAACTCACCCTGAAACTTGGCCAATTTTGCTTCTAAAAGGCAAGTGAAAATTAGTGGATGTGACTGTCATGAGGACTCAGACACTGACCTGTTATCTGGAGATACTACGATAATGAGTCATCGCCTTGATGCGCTGTAACCAGATTGCCTAAAACTGCCGAAAATGTCGAGCCAAAATATCCATGCAGATGGAGGAGACGATATCAAGAAGATGTTTGGTAAGTGATTGTGAAATAAATCCCAAAGGCACGAAAACTCAGGCTAAGGGCAATGCCGTAGCTGTCCAGGAATGGTAAACTAAGCCTAAATCATTAACAATTGGCTAAGAGTATCAGGTAAGAGGAACCGTGCTCAGAATGATGCATTGCCTTCCCCTGCTGCAGTCAACTTCCTACCGGACGCCCTTGGGAAAGGAAATGGTACTTGTTATATGCTTTATTTGGGGTTTAGTAAGCACTTGATTTTCACTTAATTCATCTGTACATGGTTGTCTCGAGAATTATAGTGTGAACTTAGTAACTTGAGCACTGTTAGTCCATGATTTTCAAGCCGCTATCAAGAATTGGAGTCACCTGTGAACCTGATTTAGGCAACTTATGTCTGTAATGATATATCAGTAGAACCGTAAAAAGGACTCATTTGGTCTTTTGAAAAGAAAATTTTTTGATTCAGTTTTAGCTGCCTCTATGTCATTTAGAAGTGAGTATGGCAAATGATACAGTCAAATGTATCCTCGATTATCCTTTCCATATATGATCAGCTTTTGGGCATGGCAGTGGCGTTTGCTGATGACTGAATGTGCAACACAGTGCGTAGGATTCCTGCGAGCAAATTTAGCTTTTTTGATAAAGCAACCAACATTGAGCACAGCCTTGGAGTCATTTTCTTTCGTTAAAGACCAAAAGATAGAATCTTAACATGCAAGATGTGGGCTTTTTGGCTTTGCTTTTATTACAGAAGATAGAAAAAAAGACTTGATCGTATTGCTGACTGAGGAAATCCAAGCAGTGTGTGTGTAATATAGGTTAAAGATAGCCCTTTTTTGGACATTGTTAACTATAAATATTAAAATACACACACGTCTATAAATGCGTATGTTCACACCATTTGGGCAATAGGCTCTTTAAGCCTCCATTCTTTTTCTTTTTGAACAATTTTTTGCGTTTGTTCATGTTGTCTTCCTGTTTTATCTTTCCACACTTAAAAGTCCAGAAAGGCTTCTGGTGGCATAATCATCTGTGGGCTATACAAAGATCGCTTTTGTTGAGCATGTGTTCAAGTTGGACGCGTCTTTATTATTGTAAAATAAAATAATATAAAATAACAAGGAATAAGCTTGTGATTGGATAGATAAAAAGTGAGAAAAATTGAAATGAGATAAAGAAATAGGAAGTTTTTTGTGAATGAATGATATTTATGAAATAATGTAATAATTATAATGATGTGGTGAATAGTTATTTATAGAGAATTTAAGAGATGTGATAGGTAATTATTATTGTACAGTGAATATGTTAGAATTAGTTATAAAATAATTTTTTAAATTATTATTATGATTTATTTTATTAGTTAATAATTTATTTTTTGTATTGTTATTGTTATTATGATTATGTTTATTATCAGTATTGTTGTTGTTGTTATTGTTTGTTTTTATTGTTTTAGTTAGTGTTGTTATTACTATTATTATTATGATAATAATAATATTATTATAGTCACAATTATTACTATTACTAATAATCCTTCACTAAAAGTATGACATTTTTATTATTATTCTTGCTTTTATTATTTGTCTTATTATTATTATTGTTATCATTATTATTATTGTTATTGTTGGTATTATTACTCTTTTATATTTATTGTTTAGCATTATTCTAATTATAATAATCATTCTTATTATGATCATTATTTCTAAATTATTTTTAGACTATGATTGGATAAAAACTTTATTTCAGAAAAAAACAATTTTTTTTAAAAAAGTAAAAGAAACTAAATTTTTTTAAAAGAGAAATGCGATAAAAAAATTGTGTATAAATAAATAATACAGTGATTATAATAGTATGATAGATAATTATTTATTAAAAAACGTAATTGAAGTAATAAATAGTGTAGACATATAAAATAAATAAATAAATGAATAAAATATCACATAAAATTGAATAAAGAAATTGAAATACGGATTAAATAATTTTATTTTAGAATTTTAAAACAAATACACTTTTCTTAATAAATAATTAATCAATCAAAATTGCCCAAATCAAATGGCGACAAATGGCACAATCCGGTAAGAAAGCAATAAATAATGAAGAGGGCCAATCAGAAGGCAACAAGTGGCGCAGTCTAGCAAGAGGCCAACAACCCCAGCCAATCAGAATGCTCCACGTCAGCAGGTTAGGTGGCTACGTTATCTATAAATAGGGGTCAAAACCTCACAAAGAGACACAACAAGCCAAGGAGAAGAAGAGAAGATACAAAATCCTCTCAAGGTGTTCAAGAACATTCAAGGCGTTCTTCGTCAAGTTTAAAGAGTTCATCTCCAAATTCAAGGCGTTCTTCGTCAACGATCTTCAAATTCAACGTTCGATCCGACATCAGGGCGTCAAGCTCGAAGATCAGCGTTAATTGAAGAAATTTACAAGTTTCAAGGAAGATCAAGCACAAGCCCTTTCCTTGAAGACACTTCAAGTTGAAATCACATCTTTGGAGGAAGAATCAGAGGACTAAATTAGAGAACAGAGCCCGCATCAAATTCATTCGATTCGAGTTGTAATCCATTTGTACGAATTTCCTGTTAGTGGAAATTCCAGAGCAAGATTTTGTCCTACAAAGTTCTGGCACGCCCAGTGGGACCTCTCTACCTCTCATCTCTTCCTTCTTCAAGTTTCCAAGTGAATTGCAAGATTCGAGCAAGTTATCATGGCTAGTAACAAGGCAAAAGCTGTCAAAGCCGCTACCTCAGCCGCCAGTGAAACCGCCACAAAGAACGTCGGGGTCATCACTAGGAGTTTGGCAAAGAAAGCAGCGCGCTCAGAACCAGCTCCCCTCCATGCAGATGTTAACAACCCGCTCCTCACAAGCAGAAACAAGGAGGACGACTCAGCACCTTCGAGCCCTCGCTCTGACACTTCATCTGCCTCCAATGACGCCCCAGTCATGACGACTAATGCCTCAAGCTTGGAGGACCAAATCGCCGCACTAACTAAAGTCATTGAGGGCCTAGCTAAACACGTCCAAGAGCAAGATGCTCGGATCTCAAGGGTGATGGACAAAGTAGACAAAGTCGAAACCAGTCAAATGACGGAAAAGGCACTCGAGGTCCTCGGCGGAGTCGAGGCATCTACTAAACCACCAGTCTATGACCACGAGGAATCGGTAGCCAAAGAACTTCCACTATCATCGGATGGTTCAATTCCTATTGGCCAACTTAAGGACTTCATTGAAGGCACCATCAAGAACAGGCTCGATGGAGGCAACAAGCCGACTCTGGCCTACGCCAAGCCCTACTCAATGAGGATCGACAGTCTGAAAATGCCAACGGGCTATCAGCCTCCTAAATTCCAGCAGTTCGATGGCAAAGGAAACCCGAAACAGCATGTGGCACATTTCATAGAGACATGCAACGACGCTGGAACATATGGAGATCTTTTAGTCAAACAGTTCGTCCGCTCGTTAAAGGGAAACGCGTTCGATTGGTACACTGACCTTGAACCTAGGTCCATCGATAGTTGGGAAGAAATGGAGTACGAGTTCCTCAACCGCTTCTATAGCACAAGGCGGACCGTCAGTATGATTGAGCTTACCAACACTCGCCAATGGAAAGAGGAGCCAGTCATTGACTACATCAATCGATGGAGGAATCTAAGTCTAAATTGTAAAGATAGACTTTCCGAGGCTTCGGGCATCGAAATGTGCATACAAGGAAGGCATTGGGGACTGCGGTATATCCTTCAAGGGATTCGGCCTAAAACTTTCGAAGAGCTAGCTACGAGAGCCCATGATATGGAATTAAGCATTGCTGCCAGTGGCATAGGCGCCCCACCTGTTGCAGAATTCCGCAAAGCAAAGGATAAACAAGAATTGAGGAAAGGGGGCAAGCCTCCCCCTAAAGCTTCAATAAGAGAATCCATGGCTATACGAGCCAAGCCCGTCTCGATCAAAGGCAAGGAAAAGGTTGACGAGCGGAAAGAAGCCCCGCAAAAGTCAAGGAGGCCAACGCTAAAGGAAATGCAAGCCATATCTTATCCTTTCCTCGACTCAGACGTTCCCGGGATTTTCGACGACTTGCTAAAGGCCAACCTCATCGAACTCCCTGAAATGAAAAGGCCTGCAGAAGCCGGGAAGACTGACGATCCCAAATATTGCAAGTACCACCGCTTGGTCGGGCACCCCATCCACGACTGCTTCATATTCAAAGAGAAGATCATGGAACTTGCCCACCAAGGAAAAATCACATTGGAAGATGATGGCGCAAACGTCAACGCTACCACCTCCAATGACCAAATAAGAGACGCTTCTGAAAACAACCACTCCTTGGACAGAGCTGGTTGCTCCAATGGAAAGGGCCAACCCTCTAAGGATTGCATGACAACGGTTGTCTTCGCAGACGAAGATTTGATGTTGGGATCCCAGCCCCATAACAGGCCCTTGTTCGTGACCGGCTACATTCATGAGCAGAAAATCAACCGAATGCTAGTCGACGGCGGATCAGCAGTCAACATCCTACCACTACGGACGCTAAGAGAGCTAGAGATCTCGATGGATGAACTTTCAAACAGCCATTTGATGATCCAGGGATTCAATCAAGGGGGGCAGAGAGCCTTAGGCACCCTGAGACTAAACCTGCTCATAGACGACATGGAATCAACCACCTTGTTTCATGTCATTGACGCTAGGACTTCGTACAATTTACTGCTCGGTCGGCCATGGCTCCACGAGAACGGGGTAGTCCCTTCTACCTGGCACCAATGCCTCAAATATTGCCGCAATGGTGTCGTCAAAAGCATCTTGGGTGATTGCAAGCCATTCACCGAAGCTGAATCCCATTTTGCTGATGCAAAATATTACCTGAATAAAACTAAGGCTCCAGAGGTCAGTAGCTCCCAGCAGAATCACAAGACGGGGGATGTTCCGGCACAGAAAGGCGAAGTCAACGACGTGCGCCCCAAGAACCATCCAAATAAGACGCCAGAAATTCCTGATGCTTTAAAGGGCTTGACACTGCCTATAACTCAAATTGACGGCAGCATACTTGCCCAACCACCTGAAGGGATTATAAAGGAACGTCCTGAGGCTCGAGAATTGAGGACTGCAAAAGGTTTCGGCCCCAAAGCATACAAACTCCTCGTCAAAGCAGGGTACAATCCGCAAGAAGAGTCACCATTGGGAAAGCTCCCGCAAAGGTCCGAGGGTCAAAACCCACGAGCCGGACTCGGATACAAACAGCCACAGGGCCCTGTGCGCATTGCCATAAGAAGAGCCCTTACCAACAACGTAAGGAGAGCTTCCACTAACAACACCACAGTGGAAGACCGCTCCCCAAAATTTGAAAAGAAGCCAGTGCGAGTGTCAGTCTTCAAAAGACTTGGCTCGTCCCAGAAGCAAAAGTGCGAGAAAGTGAAGAATAGAGCCGCTGAAGCACCAAAGCACGAGGAAAAGCTCCACAGTCGAATTCCCTCCCGCATGAAAAGAAAGACAGACTTGATCATATCATGTGACAGGGTCCTCAAAGCTAAATTTCGAACGATCATCTTCACCAAACCCCAAACTGAGGAAGACGGTGACAGGGAAAGTGTAGGCTCATCCAACCATATAACTGTGAATGAAGGAGAACCCATTGAGGAGGACGCCGAAATCGCCCCACCTCAGATGGAAGCAGGCACAAAGTCCACGATGGATGAGTTAAGGGAAATAAGTTTGGGAGACGATGACACTCCTCGCCCCATCTACATCAATGCACTGCTAGGAAATGAAGAGGCTTGTGCATACGTAGAATTGCTACGGGAATTCAGGGATGTCTTTGCCTGGTCATATAAGGAAATGCCTGGCTTAGACCCGAAGGTAGCGGTACACCACTTGGCCGTTAAAAAGGTAGCTCGCCCCGTTAAGCAAGCACAGCGCCGTTTTCGACCCGAACTCCTCCCACAAATTGAGGCTGAAGTCAACAAATTGATTGAAGCTGGGTTCATCCGAGAAGTCAAGTACCCCACATGGATCTCTAGCATCGTCCACGTAAGAAAGAAGAATGGGCAAATCCGAGTCTGCGTCGACTTTAGAGATCTCAATGAAGCATGCCCTAAGGATGACTTCCCTCTGCCCATCACGGAACTCATGATCGATGCCCCCACAGGGCATGAGGCGCTGTCTTTCATGGACGGGTCATCCGGGTACAACCAAATACGAATGGCACCCGAAGATGAAGAACTCACGGCTTTTCGCACCCCTAAAGGCATATACTGCTACAAGGTTATGCCATTTGGTCTCAAGAACGCCGGGGCAACATACCAAAGGGCCATGCAGAAAATATTTGACGATATGCTGCATAAGAACGTTGAGTGCTACGTCGACGACCTCGTAGTAAAATCAAAGAGACGAGAAGATCATTTGCACGACCTGAGAAAAGTCTTCGAACGCTTGAGAAAGTACCAACTGAGGATGAACCCTTTGAAATGTGCATTCGGGGTCACCTCTGGTAAATTCCTAGGCTTTGTTGTTCGTCATCGTGGAATCGAAATTGAACAAGCAAAAATCGACGCCATCTTGAAGATGCCAGAGCCTCGAAACATCCACGAGCTCAAAAGCTTACAAGGAAAATTGGCTTATATCCGGAGATTCATCTCTAACTTGGCTGGGCGCTGCCAACCTTTTAGTCGCCTCATGAAGAAAGACATCCCTTTTAAATGGGATGAGTCCTGTAGAAAGGCACTGCAAAACATCAAGTCCTATCTAACAAGCCCTCCAGTGTTGGCAGCCCCGGTGATCGGCCGCCCGTTGATCCTATACGTCGCAGCACAGGAATGCTCGGTGGGAGCCCTACTAGCACAAGAGAACAACGAAAAGAAAGAAAACGCTCTGTATTACCTCAGCAAAATGATGACACCAAATGAGCTGAAGTACTCACCGATAGAAAAGATATGTCTGGCACTCGTCTTTGCCATCCAAAAGTTGAGACACTACTTTCAAGCTCACACAATTCATCTGGTGTCTAAAGCAAATCCATTAAAATATGTTATGTCAAGGCCTGTCCTCTCTGATAGACTCGCAAGGTGGTACCTCCAATTTCAACAATTTGAGATTATCTACATACCACAAAAGGCAGTGAAAGGACAAGCCCTAGCAGACTTCTTGGCAGACCACCCTATCCCAGCTGAGTGGGACCTTTCTGATGACCTACCGGACGAGCACGCCCTGCTGGTAGAAGTCACCCCTCCATGGAAGATGTACTTTGATGGAGCTTCCCACAAAGAAGGAGCCGGCGCCGGGGTAGTATTCGTAACATCCGAAGGCGAAATCCTGCCCCATTCATTTACCCTTGTGGAAAAATGCTCAAACAACGTGGCTGAATACCAAGCTTTAATTCTCGGACTCGAGATCGCTATGGATATCAAGCAGCTACACCTTGAAGTCTTTGGAGATTCTCGATTAGTGGTCAACCAGCTACTAGGGGAATATGAAGTTAAAAAACCCGAATTGCTTCCATACCACAACTATGCAAGCAAAATCATGAGCTGGCTCGGGGACGTCACAATCAAGCACGTACCAAGGAGTGAAAACAAACAAGCTGACGCACTGGCTAAGCTTGCCTCCACCCTCTCGTTGCCTGATGCAAAATACCAGGTGACTATATGCAAAAAATGGGTGGCGCCGCCAACATTCGAAGATGACGAAGGGGTGGAAAGTTGCCTCGTAGAAGTCTTTGACATAGAAAAGGAAGACTGGCGCCAGCCATTTGTGGATTATCTGAAATACGAAAAATTACCAGATGATCCACGCCAAAAAGTCGACGTCCGACGCCGAGCAGCCCGCTTCATCTACTTTAAGGGTGTCCTATATAGACGCTCGTTTGATGGAGTGTTCCTACGTTGCTTAGGCAATGATGAAATGACTCAAGCCATGGAAGAAGCGCACTCCGGCATATGCGGCGCTCATCAGTCCGGACCAAAACTCCATTTCCGAATCAAGAGAATGGGATACTACTGGCCCACAATGGTGAATGATTGCATGGAGTTCGCTCGCCGATGCCAAGCATGTCAATACCACGCCAACTTCATTCACCAACCACCCGAGCCGCTACACCCGACGGTAGCTTCATGGCCATTCGCCGCCTGGGGATTAGATGTCGTAGGACCCATGACAAAATCATCCGCTGGCCATCTCTACATTTTGGCAGCCACTGACTACTTCTCCAAATGGGCGGAGGCAGTTCCCTTAAAGGAAGTAAAAAAGGAGAACGTTGCCAACTTCATCCGCGCTAACATCATTTACAGATATTGGGTCCCCCGGTATATCATCACCGACAACGGGAAACCATTTGTTAACAGCACCATAGACAAGTTATGCCAAAAGTTTGGCTTCAAGCAAAGAAAATCATCGATGTACCACGCTCCGGCCAATGGTCTTGCAGAAGCCTTCAATAAAACTCTAGGCAACTTGTTGAAGAAGGTGGTGTCAAAGTCTAAGAAGGATTGGCACGAGAGAATTGGGGAGGCCCTGTGGGCTTACCGGACTACGTTCAGGACACCCACGCAAGCAACCCCTTATGCTTTAGTGTACGGAGTCGAAGCAGTCGTTCCGCTCGAACAACAAATCCCATCGCTACGTGTTGCTATACAGGAGGGACTGACTGAAGAGGAAAACGCCCGCCTGCGTCTTGAAGAATTGGAAGCACTGGATGAAAAAAGGCTTGATGCTCAGCAGAGGCTCGAGTGTTATCAAGCCCGGCTATCCAAGGCCTTCAACAAAAGGGTGCGTATGCGATCCTTCCAAATTGGGGATTTGGTGCTTGCAGTAAGGAGGCCTATCATTATCACTCATCGCACTGGAAAAAAGTTTACCCCAAAATGGGATGGGCCGTATGTTGTCCGAGAAGTCTACACAAATGGCGCCTACAAGTTGGTCGATCAGGATGGCGTGACTGTTGGCCCGATCAACGGCAAATTCCTCAAGAAATATTATGCTTAAAGGCGAGACACAAAAAAAAAAGTGTTAAAACAAAATGCACAAATTGTACCCACTCCTGGCCCGCAAGAGTATAAACTGTGAACGGCATTTACTTCTTGCAAATTTAAGAAGTTCCTGAACTACGTTCTGACTTGATCCCATTCTTTTGGGTACGTAGGCAGCTTAGATATTCTCTAAGTTCAGTCTCAAATTTGTAACAAATCATGCTTTGATAGCCACCATCGGAGCACTCGCAGAAAGAAGAAAGAGCAACAAATGAGGAAATAAAGAATGGCATTTTATTGATAAATCCAGTTGTTGGCAAAAGAAATAACATCAGAATCCAAGAAAAGGGAAAATACAATTCTGATTAAAGGCTAAGAAAAAGGGTTCAAGCCCTCTAGCTCGTCTTTGGCCATCACCAACTCTGCCTCAGCAACGCGCAAGGCCTCGACAGCTCTCTCGTCCGAAGGCTCCATAGATCGCAAGGTAACCAGCTCTCCATGAATCTCCCCAACCTCAGCCGCGGCCTCCCGCAAAGACTCTCTTTGCTGCACGAGGGATGAGGAAAGCTCCTGCTTCCGCTTCGTCAATAGCTCAAGTTGCTCCTCCACATTCTTCAGCTCAGCCTCAGAACACTCAACCTCTTTAACTCCCTCAGCTTCCTTGTCTAACGCCTCTCGAAGCCGGTCATCAACGTCCTTCAACTGGCGGGCGAGGGCCTCCTTGGTAAGTGCATCTGATGTAGCAGATCGTGCTTCGTCATACGCCGCGGCCCTGGCAAACAAGCTCTCCAAGAATTCCTCGATGCATGAAATGTTGGCATGTTCAAAACGCTTCATGGACTCAAGGACTAACATGACCTCGTCCTTGAGGGAGGAAACAGCGTCAAGCGAGGTGCCCACTAATCTCTCACGAAGGCCCGTCCATAGCTTACAAAGAAACTCCCTCTCGTGGCTCCGAAGGAATTTTTCTGCCTCGAACACTGAAACTGCTGCAGGAAGAAGGGCGTCCTTCTGCTTCTCTGAGGGGCGAGGTCGGTCCAGCACAACATCACCAGGCACGACAGCAGATGCTGCGCCAGATCTTCCTAAAGACTTGCGACTACCACTGAAATCCCCGCCATCACTCCCAAACACTTGCTTCTCTATCTGAAAATGAGCATATACATAAGCACATTAAAATCAGGCAAGTCAGAAAGAAAAAAAAGAAAAGAGATCACCAGTTATAGCTAATCACCTCCTTGGCAAGGACCTCAACTGACTCATGGTGGCTGGAAGCAGCATCTTCTTTCGGACCACTGGGGGCAGGATCCTGTCTAGCCCTCTTCCAATGACGGTCCCCGTTGCTGCTAGCACTGTCATCCAAAACTGGAAGAGCCAGTCGCTTTCTTTCAGGGGCGATCGGGGCAGCATGGTCGTCAGGACGATCAGGGATGTTGGGAGATGGACCTTCTGCTTCAGGCACATCACTTTGAGACGAGCTGGCACACAACTTCGCTGCATGCGTTTCAAGGTAATCCCCATGAACTGCGGTCCACCATTCTTTGTAGCCCTTAGAGTGAAATTTCCTTACAACCGCTGGAATGCGAGGGAAAAATGCCTTAGCCTTCGACCCAGACAGAGTCAGCAATCGCCAGAAGTAGAGACCCTCATCCAAGGAAGTTTCGCGCACATCACGTGTAAGAATCCCAGGAGCCTCCTGATAAAAACCGAACTGACGGCTGAATCGGTGCGGGCTGTAAGGCTCAACAATACACTGAGCGCCCCGCCTCAATGAAAGATAGCCTGAGCGAATCGCAGCAAAATAATCATCCTCATGACGCCTATGGCTACCATCATCAAGATAGAAAATATCCTGTTGTTTAGTAATCATGGCGTCAGTCCAGCTAAAAAGGTCGCCTTTGTGAATTCTCCGGCGCGCCTCCCGTGGGTCATAATACCTCGCTCCGCCTTCACCTGAATAGACAACCATCTTCGGACTATCGATGTCTTTATGGATTAAATAATGAGTCTTGAAGAAGTGTGCAGCCCACGCATAAATATAATGAAGCGGGAACGGGGAGAGTATCCGTGAAGGCCTCCGTGATTGTGCGATCCTTCCCAAACCACGATAGAGGCTCGTAAGGACAGGGATCGCCAGACTCACTGCCCTCCCAGTCGCCATAACACATGCCATCTTGAAAGTGCTAGGACGTACAGAACCAGCACTCTCGATGGGAAGGACGAAGACGCTGAGCCAGCAAGCTAGAAACGCCGCTAAATAAGTCCCCACTCTCAAATTATCAGGGACACCGAGGCGTACAAAGGGCTCTTCATCTACAACAGACCAGGGCTGATGCACACCGATCTCACCGGATGGGTTGCAAGAAGATTTAGGGCGAGCCGACTTCTTCTCTTTTCGGGCAGGAGGTGCAACATACTTCGCCTTTCTCCTGCACCAGAAGCTAATCCAGTCTTTGATGGAGACCGAGGAAGCCCGAGCATCATTTGAGTTGCTGCGCAAAAACCGGTAAGCATGAAACAGATATTGACAAGACTGGGGAAGATGCCTCTTGCCTTGATCATTGAGACCCACAAGCTCCTTCGCGCTCGGGACCACCTCGTCATAAAACCTCCCATAAATCGGGAGTCCAGCTAAACTTCGTAAGTCATGCAGCGAAATGGACACCTCGCCATAAGAGGTGAAGAGCGTGTTAGTGGATGGACACCACGCCTCATAAATCGCCCGCAGAATGTTAGAGCATCGATCGTAGGTAAACATCGAGGCATACACGGCATCGTAAATTTGGGCTGCCCTTAAGTCACGCTCGCAACGGCTAAGCACATCCTCGGCCCACTCCCAATAGCCTTCGATAAAACGAAACTCCCCAACACATGGAAGAACATACCCCACTTAGCTTTTCCTTCCACAATCTGGCGCCCTAGAGTCGGAAGAAGGACTGGCCTGACAGCAGCGTGATGATGAGACGACCGCAAGGTATATGCCTTAGAGGTCTTACTAAAAGGCACCTCTCGAGTCCAACTGTCCATCCGATCAGCAGCTTCCAGTCGGGGCCAAGGACGATGGAGAAGTGGAGGATAAACATCCAAGATCGTGCTCCTCTCAAGAGGATGGCCTTCTTCATCAAGGATGACCAAATGCTCCACGCCTGAAGGAGAAAAGCTGCCCTTGAAATGCACCATAATGAAAACTGCAAGAAAAACGCAAGAAAAGGTTAGACAGATTCGCAAAAAAAAAAAAAAAAAAAAAAAAAATAAAAAAAAAAAAAAAAAAAAAAAAAAAAAAAAAAAAAAAAAAAAAAAAAAAAAAAAAAAAAAAAAAAAAAAAAAAAGATCAAGGGCCCAAAGCTCAAAGCCCAATTAGTACACCTGGCCAGATCGAGCCTTGTCACTCAAGGCCCAAGTTCGAAGCCCAATTAGTGACACGTGGGCTAAAATCAAGCCTGGTAATCAAGGGCCCAAAGTTCGAAGCCTCATTAGTCCACGTTGGCCAAGATAAGCCTGGTACTCAATGGCCAAAGTTCCAAGCCCATTGGTACCCGTAGGCCAAGATCAGCTGGGTACCAGGGCCCAAAGTTCGAGCCCAATTAGTACCCGTGGGCCAAGATCAAGCCGTTACTTAAGGTCCCAAAGTTCGAACCCAATGGACACTAGGCAAGATCAAGCCTGGTATCCAAGGGCCCAAAGTTCGAAGCCCAATTAGTACACGTGGGCCAAGATCAAGCCTGGTACGCAAGGGCCCAAAGTTCGAAGCCCAATTGGTACACGTGGGCCAAGATCGAGCCTGGTACTCAAAAGGCCCAAAAAATTTGAAGCCCAATTGGTACACATGGGCCAAGATCAAGCCTAGCACTCAAGGACCCAAAGTTCGAAGCCCAATTGGTACACATGGGCTAAAATCAACTGGTAACTCAGCCCAATTGAAGCCCAGTCGTTACACACAACGTTTGCTTAGATTAAACTTGTCACTCAAGTCCCAAATTCAAGCTAACCTGTACACGTGGGCTAAAATCAACCTGGTACCAAGGCCCACATTTAAGCCTAGTCGGTACAAAAAACAAAACTCGGGCTAAAGATCAAGCATGGTACTCAAAGGCCCAAAAGTTCGAGCCTAACCAGTACACGTGGGCTAAAATCAAACCTGATACTCGAAAAAAAAAACAAAAAACAAAAAACAAACCCTGAAACACAGCCTTCCCCAGAATCAGTACCAAGTGCAGCCCTGTTTTCCAAAACACAAAATTCACACCAAACCAAGCCTTGTCCTTAAAAAAAAAAAAAAAAAAAAAAAAAAAAAAAAAAAAAAAAAAAAAAAAAACTGGTCATGCCAACAGGGCCTTAGCCCCAAGCCGAACTCACACACCCAACACAGCCTTTCCTTGGACTCGGAGATCAGCACAAACCTACATAATTTCCCGAACATAAAGTCTGCTTAAACACCAGCTCATTTTCAAAAAAAAAAAAAGGGGAAATCAGCGCCAAACAAGACCCAAGCCAACGCAACCTCTGTCGCCGCCGTTCTACACCAACCACAAACACCGCGGACAGTCCACGCTTTACCCACTCGGAAGCCGCCAGCATCAGTGCAGATTTAAGGCTTGACATCACTCCTCTTGGTGTCGAACGGCGGTGCTGGTTGCTGGGGGAGAAAACCAACATCGACCCGCGCCGCCACGGCCTCCGCCCCGTCACGCACTGTCCAAGTTGGCAAACGGCCGTGCCGCCGCCGAACGCTACCCAACGCGACACGGACCGCGCGCTCGCGCGCCCACAGGCCTAACGCCACACCTCGCCGAGTCTGCAACCTTTTCCCTCAACGCAGCATCGCCGCAACACTCACTCGCCAGCGCTGCACCGCCGCAAGCCCAGCCACGCCACCGTTGCCCGAAATCTCTGCACTCGGAAGCTTCCCAACACAGCCGTCGACTGGAAACGCGTCACGCCGTGTCTGCAACTCCCCTGCCTCGGCGCCGCTGCACATTCCCATGCCACCGCAAGCCCAGCCGCGCCTCAACCGCTAGGAGCTCCGCCGCTCAGAAACCGCCCAACATCACCGCATGGAGGCACAACATCACCCTGCGCCCAGCAACCTGCGACACCACGCAGCACTGCATAGAACATGGTGCACACACTCTCAACCCCCGTCGCCGCCCGCAGCATCGCGCAGAACACGGCGTGCACACACCCAGCTTCACAACACATGCCCGCAGCACGCCGCAGAACTGTACACGCCCAGCCACGCAGTACTGCATAAAACATGGTGCACACACTCTCAACCCCCGTTGCCGCTCGCAGCATCGCGCAGAACACGGTGTGCACACACCTAGCCACGTCGCCGCCCGGAGCACGGCGCGCGCACACACCCGCAAGACCACGCGGCCACGCAGGGTGTAGCGTGATGCTGCGCGACTGGGTGAAGTGCTGCACCGCGCGCACCCACGACCCAGTAGCCGTCACGCCATCGCTGTCAGGCCCATCGCCAAAACCGCGCGACACCCACTCGTCGGAGGCGGCGGAAGCGGCGGTTGGCCAAATAAAAAGAAGAGAAAAGAAAAAAAAAAGAAAAGAAAAAGAAGAAGAGAAAAAAAAAAAAAGAAACGGCGACTTACCTCTCCAGAAAGCCTCAGACGAGCAACCATGGACGAACCGACATAAATGGAAGAACGGTGGCCTCGGCGGGTTGCAGAGAACGTCGGAATTGGCGCGCGCAGCTTCCCAAGGCGAAGTATTAAACACTAATAAATATTAATGAATTAAATACATATACATATTTAAAAAAAAAAAAAAGGGGATTTTGTCAAATATATATATATATATATATTCATGTATAAATAAATAAATAAAATCGAGACTCGTTCATTCAAAAAAAAAAATAAATAAATAAAATAGGCTTTTCATGAACAAGTCTCGAGGGGGCATTTTGTAGACATATAAAATAAATAAATAAATGAATAAAATATCACATAAAATTGAATAAAGAAATTGAAATACGGATTAAATAATTTTATTTTAGAATTTTAAAACAAATACACTTTTCTTAATAAATAATTAATCAATCAAAATTGTCCAAATCAAATGGCGACAAATGGCACAATCCGGAAAGAAAGCAATAAATAATGAAGAGGGCCAATCAGAAGACGACAAGTGGCGCAGTCTAGCAAGAGGCCAACAACCCCAGCCAATCAGAATGCTCCACGTCAGCAGGTTAGGTGGCTACGTTATCTATAAATAGGGGTCAAAACCTCACAAGAGACACAACAAGCCAAGGAGAAGAAGAGAAGATACAAAATCCTCTCAAGGTGTTCAAGAACATTCAAGGCGTTCTTCGTCAAGTTTAAAGAGTTCATCTCCAAATTCAAGGCGTTCTTCGTCAACGATCTTCAAATTCAACGTTCGATCCGACATCAGGGCGCCAAGCTCGAAGATCAGCGTTAATTGGAGAAAATCAACAAATTTCAAGGAAGATCAAGCACAAGCCCTTCTTTTGAAGATACTCCAAATTAAAGCCACAGCTTCGATCCTAAACTCGAATTCAAGGCGTTCTTCGTCAACGATCTTCAAATTCAACGTTCGATCCGACATCAGGGCGTCAAGCTCGAAGATCAGCGTTAATTGAAGAAATTTACAAGTTTCAAGGAAGATCAAGCACAAGCCCTTTCCTTGAAGACACTTCAAGTTGAAATCACATCTTTGGAGGAAGAATCAGAGGACTAAATTAGAGAACAGAGCCCGCATCAAATTCATTTGATTCAAATTGTATTCGATTTGTACGAATTTCTTGTTAGCGGAAATCCAAGAGCAAGATTTTGTCCTACAAATAGTTAAAAGTATATATATATATAAGAAGTAGTTAAAAATTATATATTTGTTGACAATTTTATTAATATTTATTTTATTAATATAATTGTTAATGTTAATATTATTATTATATATAATTAAAAATATTAAAAAGATGGTAGAGTCAAATATAGGCTAATGATAGAGTCAAATGTTGTAGGCGAAAAAGGAAAAAAGTTGAAATAAAGTGAGAATGAGAAAATCTCACAAAATTTCTAAAGAAATACTTAAGTGAATAATTTTTCTTAAAAAATTTTTCAAAGTAAAAGAAAAATAAAAGCAAGATTCTATCCAATAGTAGGCTAATTGTCCTTATCGTTTTGTTTCATTTTGCTACGACCAATGATAGCCCACGTGGCTTGGACGGGCAAAACGTTCTTAACTAATTAGTGAAAAGTAGAGTACCTAAATTAATTTATAATTTATAAAAGTATTGTATTATCATCATAAAAAATTAATAAAATAAAAATATAAAGAATATTTGAAGTGAAAAAAAGAAGAGAAAAAAACAAATAAAATAATAAATTAAAACAAAAAAGATAAAGAAAAAAATAAAAGAATAAAAAATAATTAAAAATAATTATGTGATTTTATAATGTGCAATTAAAAAGTCTTAATATAAATATATAATATAGAAAAATAATAATGATATATTAGTAATTATATTTTAGTGTGTAAAATTTATAGTGTAAACTTATATAATAAAAGTAATGTTATAAATTTATTATTTAGAATTTAATTAAATTTAAATACTTAATATAGATATAGATATAGATTAGTGATTGTGTGATGGAAAGAAAATATTAATTAATTTTATAGAAGGTACTTAAAAGTACTTCCATTCATGGCTATCATTTAGATGGTGATATCTTTTTGAGAAAGACATTATAATATAAAATTAAGGTACTACTAATTGATCTATATTCACAGTTTTTCTTGGTTGACTTTCTATGTAACTTATGAGAAGTGCCAAATTTAACATAGCACAAATAAAGGCCATTGTGTGAGAGGAATTGAATGAAACAAACTAAAGACAAATTTCAAAATGATCTATAGCAATTTTTTAATTAATATCTAGTTTTGAAATATGAACTGCACATAATTTGTTAAACAGGACAATTAGATTGGTTACAGTGATTGTTCGAGACATGATTAATGAGGAGTGATTTGTGAGTTTTAGTTATGTTATTAAGTGGGTTTCTGGTTTTAAATTTAGTTTTTCTAATGGCTTGTAACTTTATCATAATTATTTTACAAAATTATTATCATTCTTCTTGTTGTCGTTGATTAATTGATTGATTCTTACGAGTGTCATACTTGGAAGAGGAATGATATGTGCTTTTAAAGTCCTCCATACTTGTAATATGGATTAGAAGAACTCTAATCAACTAAGAATGCGTAGGTCCCTTTTTTATGATTTTGATTACTATAGCTAATTTTGGTTAAGAGTTTTGTCCAATATTTTCGTTCACAATTATTAGTAATTACTAAATGTTAATAGTGGGTTTGTTTGATTAGATGGAGACTAGCAATCGAACACATTCGATGTGCTTGTGGAAAAAGATAAAAACTCATGCATGTGATTGTATCAAGAGTGTTAATGAATCAAGTTTTAATAATAATTTGAGTTTGATAATTGCTTTAATGTAGCTACCCTTAATCTTGTAAAATTCAAAATTTTAAAATTTGAGTTAAGAAATAAATTTGAATTTAAAAAAATTACTTAAATTTAAATTTGAATTTAATTAAACTTTAAAATATTGTCAAGTTTAATCAAGTTCAAGTTAAATAGCATGCCTTACTAACATTCATTGTGTTGATATAAAATATATAAGCAATAACCAAAAGAAAACTAATAATTGAATAAAAATGATAACAGATTGGTGCCCACAATCTCCACTCTAAACAGAAGCATTTTTTCGCAATTTTACCATTTTGAATTATATCAAACATGAAAATTTATGAGGTACTAAAACAAAAAAGGAAGAACATAACATAAATAAGCACAGTCCTCTTACCATGTGGTTATCGTTGTCATGGCCCCACCCCATGTTGCAAACCTAGCATTTGAAAGCCCTATATTCTTGGGTCATCTAAGAAAATATTTGAATGACTTGAAATCTCTAGTGATAATCTGTACCAAACAATTTGGCAGTAAAATTAGTTCTCAATTTTAAATATGCTCTATTTAATTTCGATTTTCGATATCATTCTTATTATTTTGACTCCATTACAAACACTTATTCAAGGATATAATGTAATGTGCACAATTTCTACTTGGAGACAGTGATGCTAAAACAATTAAGAGTAAAAAACTTTGTGAACATACAAACGCATGATGTTTAAGGTTGGAATCATCCAAAAAAGAATTTATTATTGTCTAACTATATCTATGAATTTCATGATATATCATTTGTTGAAACTAAACTCAGCAATAAATATATGACCCTATGTAAGAGTCATCCTAAAAAAAACTTATTGTAGTCAAAACATATATAACGAATTCATCATAAATTAGATGTTACAACTAAAATTTTTAACAAATAAATGATACTTAAGGCGCCAGTCATTTAAAAAGGGGATTTATTGCAGTTAATGCATATTCAGGAATTTTATCCCAAACCATTTTTTGCAAAGGGTCAGTGGGAAAGCAAATGGAGAAAAATGTCGCTTCATAGAATTAACGTGTAACCGAAAGACAATAAATTCACTCTACATGTAAATTGTATAAATTTGAATTAGTACTTAGTGTACACCTCATTTACGAACATGCAGAGATTTAACTCAAGCAATCATAAAAATCTTTCTTCATTTGCTTTGATGTAGCAATTGGAAGCTGGTAACAGAGGCTAAATACATTGAATGTCAAATGTATGAGTAATTCTAGACTTATACACACACTCGTTAAATATGTAGTTGAGCCATTTGAGTACTTTTTTTTTTCTTTGACTAGTTCCAATCAAAAATCAATTTTAAGGCTTAAGTTGCTTATTTCATTATCATTTCACCGCTTCAATATTATACCATCACTATACAATTTGTGTAAGTTTCATAACATAGTAAAAATTGCATAATTACTATAAATTTCTTAGAACCCCCAACATCAAAGCAACTTAAAGAGTAGAATCATCTTAACATCATAAAATCTAGCATGGAAATGTGTAAAAAAAAACTCAATGTATCCCAAGAATAATCTTCTCCTTTTGTCAACAAAAAAGAAGCCCTTCATATCCTTATGAATCTACAAACATAATTCAACACTATTTTTTTTTTTTTATCTCTGAAACCAAAGAGAAGAAAATCAAACCAATTAATACATTTATGCCCACATAACGACATAAAAATTTATGTGTGTATGTGCCATCATACTTGTTGGCAAATCTCAATGTTAAATTTGTAGAAGATGAAGTCAATTGTGCGATGAGAATTTCCTCAACAAAGACATTGATTCTCTCCATGGCATCAACAAATTAATTTTTTGTTCTTCTCATCCAAATTTAGCATCAATTTCCCATTGTACAATACTGCACTTTCTCTTTTTTACTTATGCACAATGCAAAGGGCATATGTAGAGGGAGGAACATGTATAAATGAACTTTGAGTAAGAAAAAAACCAACAAAACACACAAATATACATACACACACACACACACACATAAAAGTATATGTGAGTCAGAGAGGAAACTTATTGATTCAATGAAAATCTCTTAGTTTTTCATGCTTTCTTCTTATTTTAAGAATTATTCATAGATTAAACCTAAATGGGTATTGGCTTATTATTCTTATGATTCCTTTTTGACCACAAAAAAAAAAAAAAAGAAAAGCCATGAATCAATAAGATGTTGTTAGATATTGGCTTCCACGTCCATAGGAAAACATGTATATTGATATAAAATCTGAAGAAAAATTTACTCTATTAGAGGCCTGAAAGTTCAAAATTATAATATGCACTAAGTTGTTGGAGCCTTGGCAATTTAGTGACAATACAAGAAGTTATTTAGTTCATATCACATAAACTTAACACACCAAGAGAAAAAACCGTTACTAATGCCATTTCACACATACCCATAGCATTATGTCCTTTTTATGAAGGCCGTGAAACCCGAAATCAGTACGTTCTTCTTGACCCAAAGTAAAACTCTAAAACCACAATTAGATTATTACAAATCAATGGAAAATTTTTAAATTTCAATGGAATGATTTGTTTTGTAGAATGAAAACATATTGTCAGAACCACCATTATCATCACTGTTCTGTTCAATAAGTCATTATTTCTAACTCACTCGCGGAGGACCATGGAGCAACGTCAAATTGTCCAAAGTAGAATTTCAAAAACTTAATGCAAAATGGCTTCTTGAACACCATTCCCAACCATTTTCAAACAAAAATCGGAAAACTTGTCAAGAACAAATGATAGCAGAATAAGAAATTTGAGGAATCATGATGTTCCTTGGAAATTTTCCATAAACAACATTTGGATGAAGCTCTCAAACCTTAGTCTTGTCCCTAAGGTGAACTATGTGCGCTAGTAGATTGTCCTTACAAAGCATTAGAAAATTTTGTTCACATATCCAATGAAGTAGTCAAATGCTGATAAAATGGTTAAAATAAAAGAAATCGAGAAGAAAATAATAATAATAATAAATTGTGAAAATAGTCAATGCCAAATTTTCAGTACCCCGTGCTTCTTTTGTGGTTAATAGAAAGTGGGTTGCCGTCACAACAAGAAAAGTCAAAACTCTAAAACTTCTTGTTAGAAAAAGAATCGGACAATAACAAAATAGCATATCAAAAAATGAGCACATGCCTAAACAAATAATTGGCTCCAAGTTTTCTTTGCTTCTATATCTAAATCTTGTTTTATTTCCTTATTTAAGCAAATAAAAAAAATCTAATAGAACAATTCCAATTCAAAATAGCAATTTCATTTTCCTTCATCTGTAACAAAACAGAAGGTTGGTTTTCTTTCCTCAGTTACAAATCAAGAAATTAATGGAGTCGTTGTAATAGTTATTTCATTTTCTTCCCCCTTGTAAAATTGATTTTCTTTCCCCTAATGCAAAGCTAGAAATTAAAGGAGTGATTGTAATTTAAAAAGAGAGTGTAATGCGTGGTTCTACAACTTCTCAACTTCAATTACAACTATGCCATACCTTCTCAACCTAATTACAATTTTACAAAAAAAAATTTGTAAGTTAATTTGGAAGAATAGTTAAAAGGATAAATATATAATCCACTTTGAACACCAAAAGCTAATATATGCTTCAGTCAGTTTTCATTATAGTTGACAGGGGATCTATTATTAAATCTAAGCGTCAATTGGAGTTTTGGAATCTATTCTTTTGTTTTTCTATGCATTTCTTTCCTAACCTTATTCATTCTATAAGCTTTTTTCATAACTTTGCTTTTAAATAATTTTATTTATGTTATTATTAAAAATTAGTTTGTGATTAATTTCTAATTCTTTAGTTCGATGCAAATTTTTAATAAAATAATATAATTAAATTACACTAATTAATATGAAATACATTTTATTCACATAATTCTATTTATAAAATATTTTTTAATTGCACATGCAACGAGTCTAAAATTTGCTAATAATATAATACTAGCTCATGGGGTACAATCAATGTCTGGGCAAAAAAAAAAAGAATGAAGTATACATTTTTTTAAATACACATTGTAAACACAATAGCATATAAAATAAAATTACACGTAATAAATGTGATGTTATATAAATATTTGACCATGTACATCTTAATAAATACACATATACACATATAATGCAATGACATATAAATGAAAAGGAATACACATGATTTTGTTACTTAATCCAAAAGACAGTTCACCATAGCTACCTATAATTTAACAAATATTATATTTGAAAATTTCATCCATCTTATTCACTTTCCAACTCTACAAACTTAAAATTATAGCTATGTTTGTTTTCATTTTTTCACCTCTAAAATGCACACTATAATCATTACAATTTTTAAATTTTATCTCAATTTATCTCTTATTTTTATTCACTTTTCAAAAAACAAATACATAAAAACACACATCAAAAAATCAAAACAAACATAACCTACAAATTTTGCAGCATAATCACATGAAGTTTTCAAATTCTATAGAAATATGATATTACTTGAACGATTAGAAAATAAAGATTTCAATTCAAAGACACATGTGGTGACACATACATATCCAATACTTAGAAATAGCTCATTGTAAATTTTATTTTGTTTTAAAGTAAACATTGCAATACACACACACACGCGCACGCGCACATTTATATAACTTTTGACATTCTTTGACTCATTTATGTTTCTCCCCTAAAAACAATATCAACAACACCACACAAAAATAGAAGTTCACATATTTTTATGAGTTTTTGTCATGATCTTTATTACATTACAAGATGATATTGGAATGATTCATCTCAAAAGCTATCTTCAGCAAGAATGTAGCAATTGTTAAACAAAATTTGATCAATAAAATGGAAGAATATAATTTTTAAACAATTTCAATGAAATTAGAATAGTCAACACAATTTCACTAGATAAAAAATCATGCAAAAAATTTAAATACAAGAAAAAAATTATGATTATGTATATAGAGATTACAACAACAAAAATTTGCTACGCATATCCAAAAGTATAGACTTTAATTTCTGTCTAACAAAATATTTTGTTGCGATACTCACTCCCTAGTAATATCACATGCAATTTTAAACAATAAAATAAGATACAAAATGTTGATCCATTTGGTAAATTGTTGCTAAAGTTTTGTGAATGCCAAGTCATTTAATCTATCATAACATAACAAACAAAGATGTAATTACTTAAATTGTTAAAAATTGATCTCAAGCACATTCAAATCATAAGTTTATCTACACTTGGATAAAAAGAATACAAGACACAATCAATTCAACTTACATTTTTCATTAATTGCAATCTCCTAGACAACATAAACACAAACAAAATAGAAAAAAGATGTCAAGTTTCTTATAATTTTTCATTTGCAAAAACTACTTTGCATTATGGGTTGTTGTCAATGTAAACCATTGGAGTTTTAACATAGAAATAAATAATTTATATAACAATAACTCTATTATTAAGGTGTGCATTTGAATTTAATGGAAATGTTCTATTAAAGCTCGCTAGTTCCTCACATCTGAGACTAGTCTTTGGCATTTCTTGAAGCTTCTAACTTCACTACATTTGGGAAGGATTTGTTGAAACAATACTTTCATCTGTAGGAAAAGTGGCAGAACAAAATTCAAAGAGCAGTTAAATTGGTTAACCAAGTTGGTTAAATGTATACAGTAAAAAAATTGGTATCGTATACAACACTTATTTGATTTCATTATGCAGTTAAATTGCTTGTCACTTGCACAGTCTTGGGCAATCAATAGCTAGCTAAGAAAAAAAATTAAAAAAAGAAGAATTATATATAACCTGTAATATAAAAAAGGAAAAAAAATTACACAAATGAAGATACACTCCGTAATCTAGGTTGATTATTGCAAAATTTTCAAATTATATTATTTACATGATACACATTTTTTTAAAATTACAATCAATTAAGAGAATAACACAAATAAATAAAGGAAAAGAAAATATTATAGTCTTATTACTTGAGTTGAGAAAATGACTTCTTTTGTGAGTTAAGTGGGTACAAGAATTTCTGAAATATTTGACTACAAAGTAAAAAATGGATTTCTTGAACTCTTCATGGAAATAGTAAGGACCCCAAAATTGAGGCTTTATCATACTGTGAGGTGAAAACCAACCCACTACATAGGACACTTTCATTCCTTAAGCAATTTGGCATATAAACAATGAGATTCACTAACTATTGCTATTGCTTGCACAATTCCATCACCAATGTAAGGTGGATTGTTCTATGTTATTTGCATTGCAAGAATATGGTCTTCAATATTCTAAGATTCATTAACTGCTGTTGGGTGCTCTAATCCATGGCCAATGCCACGAGACAAACTATTTGATATTCTTTGAGTCGTGGAAATCTCTATGGATGAATCAGCTTGAGGCCCTAAATTTCTTTTTCTTATTTCTCATTCATTGGTGGAATAGGTAAAAACTAAAATCTAAGGCCAAAAAAATATTGGTAAATAGATTTACTAAACTAAAACAAAGCCTAACCTGACCATGGAAAGAGGTAAGTCATAAAAAGCTTGTAGTCCTTGAACGACAAATCGTTGACAAAATTGCCTCCGATCTCGTAGAAATGCTAGAGAAAACTCTCGACTTCTCCAAATTCCATTGAGAAATGCTTTGGCTCTTATTCACAAACAATGAGTTTGAACTTCTTAATGATTTGGAAAATCTGAAAGCATGTTTACTCAAAGAAATCAAAGGAAGCACTATTGGTTTGAATTGGCAATGAAAGTGATGAAAGTTTTCTCATAAAAAGTTGGTTTTCCTATAAGCAATTGGTTTGAACCTCTAAAGGATTTGAAAGTGTTGAACATAGGTATGCTCCAAGAAACCAAAGGAAGCATGATGTTATTGGAAACAAAGACAACTAAAGTTTTTCTACTTATAGAGACGCACAATTTAGTTTTCTCCACTCTCATTTCTAAAGCAATTTGGTTCATATAGATAATAAAACTGTGTAGATATGTAAATAGATTTACAATTAGGGTCATTTATGTAATTAAATTTTGTGACCAAAATATAGTTTCCATAGGATGTTCACGCTTTATTAATAGTATCAAAATTAATAGTATAGAAATAACTAGCAACTGAAACACACAGATAAAAATAGTATAGGCAGTTGCAATTTGAGAAGAGAGTTCTACAACTTCTCGACCTCAATTACAACTATGCTCTAATTTCCCAACTTAATTACAATTTAACTCAAAATTTTGTGAGTTAATTTGGAAGAACAATTAAAAGGATAAATTCGTAAACCTACTTTGAGTACTAAAAGCTGTTTCTCTAAGTGTTGTATAGAAGGATAGATTAGTGATGTTTATAAGTTTGTAAATAATATTATGAAAATTAATAATATTATTTTTATTAATTTTTTTTGTATTTTTGATTAATGAAGGTAATTATGGTTGATATTTAATCAATATTAGTATTTGAAATTAATAGTGCCTAATAGTTTGTTTGTTTAGACAAATTCAAATTGAGATTCATGATGGTCGTATGTTTGTATGTAAAATTATGAAAATTAATAATATTATGTATTCTCAAATGTTTTATACTTTTAGCTAATGTAAGTAATTGATCTATTATTGTTGTTGTAATTGTTATTATAGTTATTTGGCCAATTTGATCAATTATAGTATGCAATATTTGATTAGAATAATGGTTTTGTCAAAAAAAATTTATAAGATCTTCCAAATCTGGGTGACCATTCCTCTCCCTCCCTTTTTTAAAAGGAGAAGCTACTATTTCTCCCTTTGAAGATGGTATTTTGACGGCTTGTAAATAAGTATGAATATGTATAATAATTGAATTTTCAATTAAATGCCATTGTTTGTATAAATTTGTTTGTACATTTATTTGAGGTTTAGAATAAATATATGACATATTAAGTTTAAAGCATATGATTTAAACTAATCAAATAAATAAAATTTAGAAGATAATTGTTTAATTTCAATAATCCCTTCTTCCCTAATTTTCTTTTTAATGAAAGATTCTAATTGTTCAATTCAATTCCTTTTTTTCATCATTGTAATCTTCTTCTAAATTCTAAAAGTATGTTTGAAAATAAACTTTAATAATCATATTTATTTTTGCTTGCATTTGAAATATGGTATGAGATTGAGGTGGTGAATAAACCTTTTTTGGAACAAGAGTTTTGAAATTGATTTTGGTTAATGGTTTGCTTCTTCAGTTATTTGGGGAACTTCTCTTCTTATAAGATTTATTGGAGGTTGAGTATTTTCTCTTAGAAATTCATTTGGAATAGTAGTTTCATTCCATTTTAGTCTTTAGCCTTTAGGTATAAAGATTATTGGAAAGTCTACTGAACTTGAAGGAGAATTGTTTCTTCTATAATAGAAGGGGTCATTTGGATTTTGGAATTTAATTGAAATGACATTAATCTAAATTAAATATGATAAATGATATCAAAATTCTTGCAAAGACTTTCAAATTTATCACATTGAAGATAAAAGCCTAGTAATAAGAAATTATTTATTAAAGATTCTATAAGATCTACAAAAAAAATAATAAAATAGGAGCATAGTCAAAATAAGTAGATTTGTTACAAAGAAATAGATACTATTTCTTTATGAGTTTTTATGAGAAATGTTATTTTAAAAATTAAATGATCGTACTTGATAAGTAGTTTTTATTTGTTGTTTAGGAATAATTCAATTTGAATAATTAATAAGAACAAGAAGTTTTTAAAATTATATAACCCTGTTATTTTCACAACTAGAGCTATCTAGAAATAGTTTTCGCAATCTAGAGGCCACTTCCACTAAATTTTATTCTCATCTTCTCGATGATCAATGTACATTGCAATTGAAATGGGAGTACTAAGAATACTAAACTAGGAGCACTAATACAAGCTTACCACAACTCGCCAATGCTCTTCTAAGAAAATATTGTCAAACAAAAGATAACTCTGAAAATTTCTTTAACAACCTCTCTTTTAGAAATAATTACATAAGTGTCTTTAATACCACTTGAAAAACATGATCAACAACAAATGAATGAAATTTTAAAGAAAATAAAAATTAGAAATAATTCATAATGAAAAACATAGTAATGAAAATGAAATAACCAAAAATAAATGTTTACTTAAGTGATTACAAATAAAATTAGGACCTTAAACAACTTTGTAATTTTCTTCTTTTTAAATTTATTTGGAGACCTTTTTCTAATCTTAAACAGTATTCAAGTAGAATTGGCGATATTGATCCTTATTTGCGAATGTGTTGGAAGGTAAAAATTTAGGGTTTAAATAAGAGAGTTGTATTCTTCTTACCAAAATTTCATTACATTAGAAACATGTCTATATTCTTTATGTATGAATTTCAAATAATTGGCTAGGGATAGTTTATATTGGTAACGAGGCATGAAATAAATTATAGTGGGAGATGTTGGACAGTACAAGCACTAAGTAAGAAATGGTTAAGGAATCAAAATCACTTGAATTCTTACAATTCTTCAATAATGTTCATAATTCAAGCTTTTAGTGCATGCCTTTGAATATTTAAAACCTAATGAATAGATTTTTTTGAATACTTAAAAACCTGATGAGTAAACTTTTGAGTATCTAGAAATTTAATGAGTAAAATTGTTGAATATTACAACTCTAGTGATAGATGTGCCATAAGCTCTTTGATTATCCAAAAATGTCTTTGGTGTCTTCATGTCATGCACCACCACTTCTTTGGCAACCACTTGAAATTGTTGTTGGAATCTTTCTAGTTCCTTCTCCAAACTTTTTCAAATAATGGTTCTTGAGCCATTTCATTACAATTCAAAATTATCTTATGCGTATGGTCTTTCAAACGGATCGATACTACAACCTTCTGGGAATGCAATATGTTCTACTAATTTCTTTAAAAGAAAATAAATATGCTCTATTGCAATATCTGGGTTGTTTGCCATCATTTGTAAAATTTTGATACACGTTTCTAGAATATAGGGCTATTATTGGGTTTCATTCTCGTCACCCATCTTGTTATTTTCTGTCTTTTTTCCAATCTTTTGTTTGAGTGGAAAGTCTTGATTTGAAATATTTTTCTTTTTATTTTTCCCTGTCTCATGAATTTTTTGACAATATTTTGAGTATAATATTGATTTGAAATATTGTTCCACCATTTAATTTTGAATACTCTTTTAATGAAACAGGGTAGGGTTTTGGACAATATTAATGAAATTAGTAATTCCTATGGACCTTTAAGTTCTGCATAGAACTTCATATCCTTTTCTTCTCTTGGAACAAACTCAAGATGATATTAAAAAGTCCCATTTTGATATCAAGTGATAGAATTTCTTCTATAGGGTCGAAGTCTTTCCACCATTGTAAAAACTATATGGGAATTCCTTTTTTAAAATTGGAATATAATGTGAAAAATCATGAATGACTGAAGGGCCTTTTGAATATCATATTTACCATGTGAGTTTATTATAATCTTGGTAATTATAACCTCTGGATTTGAGTTTTCAATGGGTTTACATCTTGGTGAGTGTAAAATCTGTATGACGCGTTGAAGAGTTCTGAGGCTTTGAGGTTTTTTGAATCTAACGAGGATTAAATGTTCAATATTAGGTTTAGTAAGATGATTTGAAGTAGATTTGAAATTGACTAAAAGTTTAGTTTTACCCTAAATTTGAGTAGGTTGAGTATAAAATAAAGGAGGAAAATCACCTAATACTTGAAAACTACTAAGTTTTTGAATGGGAATTGAAATTGAATAATCTAGAGTTTGCACCATTTGCTTTTCCGTTATATGCAAGAATGGATCTTGAGAAATTCATTCATGAAGAAATTATCCGGTTAGAAAATTTAGAAGTGAATCATTTTTTCTTTTTATCAAAATCAAATGCTAGCAAATCAGCTCGCTAGCTGGCAAATATTAGTTTTAAAAGTAGGTTTTAAACATCTTTTTGTGAACCTTCTTTTGTTGCAATTAATACGTAATAAAAACCTTATATTACATAAATCCTCTTGAAACCTTAAAACATATAATAACATTGATAAAATCTCTTTAATTATTGTTAGATAATTCTTTTATGGTTTGAATTAGACCCTTAAACGGAATCTTACTATTTGTTCTTTCGACTCCAATGAGATTTTTTGCTTTAGAATACCTCCATATCCTTTTTGGGTTTTATTGGATTTTGAATTCAAGAAATTAGATTTAAAGCATCATAAAATATTTGAAACCACAATGCAATTATAAATTTAAGCCCAGTGCATTTCTCTTCATATAACAAGTATAATCAAACGTAAGAGAGAAGGACAAATTTTACCTTTGACGCTATCTTTTGTGATCTTCTAACTTCATAATTTAAATTGTAACATCTAATTTCTCCACACGAACAACAGCTAGGAAAGTTTCTCCTTTTTTTCTTATAAAACTCTTTTGTAAAAAGTTGAGAGCATTGAACAAGAGAAAAAGTGCAGGAAAGAAATTTTCTTTTTGTTATGTTGGAGGGGGCAGCTACAAAGCTCTTTTTATTAGTGTTAGAGATAGAGAACTATCCTCTAAATTCAATCGTTCATACTTTGTAGAATTGTAAACGTTAATTCCTATTAATAAAATATTAATTGATTGTTTATGAATATATGACAATTTATTTATGCACGTAAATCTTGAAATAGTTTAAAGTTTTGCACGTGTCATAGGATTGTGTTAAAAAGTCTTATTCATAAGAGTTACGAATATGAATACAAAGATTCTTAATACATGATCATAAAACTAATTCACGAGTCACAGAATCTTTGAATTGGCATTAGAGATATCAAAAAGACTTGCACACCTTGTAGATGTATGATGAGTAACATGCCATTCTATTTGAGATATTGAGAATACAAGAGTGTGTGGATTCGTTATTAGAAGATGACATATTCAAACATTGACTCAAAAAACAAAGTAAACACTTGAAGTTTACTTTTTGTTGCCAATGTTTCGATTCATGATCATGTTAAGCGTAAATAGACTTTAGACTTAAGATGACATGGTTATCTTATACATATTATGATTAATATGTCATTAGAGTATTGAGAATACATTATCTGGCAAGATCGGAAATCAAAAGGGTTGGGTTAAGCTTGATTTACGCTGGAAATATTGGGAAATTTCCTGTAAAATAGTAGCCAATGTATTAATGCATGAATGTTAAAGAATAGGCTTGAATAAAACTAGTCAAATTCTACTAAAATTTTTGGGTATTTAATAGGGCATCATTGTCGATGAAAATTTTGTGGAATCATAATGAAAAATTATTTTCAATTTATAAATTTATATTTATTTTCGGTTGAAAATATTAGGAATTGAGTAAGGACGCCTAAGAAGGAAATTTGACATGTTAGATGATGAAAATTTTGCCATATGATTTAATAAATTAAGGGAGATAATTTCCAAGTCATACAAGTAAGAAAAGTAGAATTAAAAGCTTAAAATTTCAGAAGGTAAATAGGATTTTAAGGAGCTAAACTATTAAGAATTTCAATCCAATGCAAACACAAATTAGCCTAGGGCATAAATAAGATGTTTTAAGGGTTGATATTTTTAGTCTTGGAGAAGCTGACAGTGTTCATAAGCGTGAGGGAGAATTTCTGACCTTCACATGTGTGGACAGGAGGTAAATTCTAAGCCTAATTGCTTGGTTATTAGACTTACACTTAGAATTGTTAAATTTTCACATATAGGCATGTTAAAAATGGTAGTTTTCGAAGGATTACATGTGTTTCAAACATGAAAAGCGAGCTAAAGCCATGGAATAATGTGTCGAAACTGTAGGAGCGCATATTGATATAACTCACAAGTAATTAAAAACATGTTTATGAGGTTCTAAAAATTGTAAATAAATGTAGAATGGGTTTTCTATGGTTTTTAATCCATGAGGACATGCCTAAGGACCATGAGAACAAAGGTAGAAACAAGTTTGGGAGATTCGATTAAGGTAGAAGTCGAAAACTCAAACAAACAACCTTCTGCACAAAAACTAGTGCATTACCGGGGTCGACGTCACTATCGCGGAACACAGTAGATCGGTTGTAGGGGAGCTGAACACAACTGTAAACCCAGGTTTGGGAATCACATAACACACCCATGGTTGCGAACCTTAAAGTCATAATCGCATAGTAGCACATCGCAATCATGAGAAGAACATTAGGAATTCCAGTGCGACTCGCGATTGAATATTGTGAACATACACTAGGACCTTGTGGTCACGGACTTATATGTCACGATCTTGAAACGAGATAATGGCCATTGAACAGTTTACATGTTTAGGTGAGTTTAAGCCGAATTTTCCAAATGTTGGGACCAACTAGGCTTAAACCTATTATGTAGAAATGATAAAATACAAGGAACAATGATTGAGAGAATTTAAGGGAACGCAAATGCATAGAACGCATATTAAGCATAGATAGGTATGCATTAATAGATGAATCAAGCACTAAATAAGAATTATATATGTGATTGAATAGGTGACTGAGAGGTAGTTGCCAAAGGGTCCGATATTCAACTAAGCTAAGCAACAAGTAAGTGGTAACACCTTCTCAAGCTTTTACAATTGCCTTTAAAAATGATTTTATTGCATAAGTGAATTTATATCTTCTTACGTATGGGGTAACACCTTACCAAAATTTTACTACTGTTTTCTAAACTTGCGTTACTTTTAAAACTAAATGTTTATATGCATTTTAAATCAAATTTCTAAATGTTTTCTGAATTGCAAAAGTTTGAATTTATGTGATGATTTGTAAATATGAAAGTGTTGTATTTTGAAACTTGGACGTGAGTTACTTGTACATTCGTGATTTTTAATTGTATATTGGAAACCAAATACATGTAACAAGAACATAATAGCTACTCATGCAATTACTAATAAGCACAAGGAACGTGTTCTGGTCTACTAATCGGATAATAAATTAGGATCTATCCAATCAGGGTGAAGATTAGGACCGGCAGTAGTTGAAGCTGACATTTGGCCCTACCAGTTCAGTAACTGTAGATTGAGATACCTTTTTGGTGAGGTTAAAGCCTTGGGGCCACAATGGTATAACTGAATTAGATGTACCATTCCTTAGTCGGAGAAGCATATGCTAAGGCCTTAATTAGCCTTGATTAGTGGATAACACGCTCAGTGTACATGACTATTTGTTGGCTGAGAAATTAAATATGCTAACTACAAGAATAATGGAATAAAGTGATTAATCGCAACTAGTTTTTCTTAAGTGTAATGTGAATGCCTTTTATTGCTTTCATACCTTTTCGAAAGTTGATTATTTTATACAACTATAAATTTTTACAATTATTATTTTCTTGGTTGCATCTACTTTTGAAAACTAAACAGATAGGTGTTATTATTTACTAAGTGAACTCTCACTTACCACTACTAGTTGACATTTTATAGAGGAAGCAAATAACCAAGGACAAACTTGAGAATGGAAAAACAAGAAGAGAGTCTTAAACTTTGCATAGCTTTAAGCTCATTGACATTGATTTCTAAGAACTTTGCAGATGTAACAGCTAGGTACTTGAATTTTCACAGCGTATTGGAAACCAATGTATTATGAACATTTTATTATTGTTATGAATGGATTTTGAATTACATTATTGGCTTAGTTGATTCCTTTGTATGTTGGCTTGGTATTAGTTGGTTGGTTCACGAATACTGTCATGTCATGATCTCAGGTTTAAAGTGTAACAGAATGTATTCTTGTCTAATAAGGATAGTGTATAGAATGTGCTAGATTTGATTACTAAATGGATCTACCCAAATTTAAGCCCAATTATCTTTAATTGTTAGCGTAATTAATAAATAGAGCCCAATCATGTCTTAACTTTTAGTTTTAATTAATTTTATCAATTAAATTAAAAGTTCATTATGTTTCTAATTGATAATTACATTATCAACAAACATACTGAAGACTACATAAAATTTTTGTAGCCTAATCTCATCTTGTTAGAAGCAAACAAGATAAGGACTCTACAAAATTAAACCTATCAATTAAGATTACTGGATAGGGTTCAAGTTATGACAGTTAATAAGACTACACCATATCAGTAGGTTGATGCAGCCATACCATCTCTTCTACAATTATAAATAGGAGTCAAATCCCACAATAGATAGAAGACAAAAGTCAGAAACTGAATCAGCTGAAGATTTGAAGTAGTAAAAGCTCTTCAATTCTCTCTAAAATTTTCAAGAACATTCAATGCGTTCTTCATCAAACCCGAAGATCAATGTTACTAAAGACCTAACAACTCTCAAGGAAGATCAAGCGCAAGCCCTTTCTTTGAAGATTATTCAAGTTTCAAGCAAAGCGTTCTTGAAGGAAGAATCGGGGGGATTAAAGTTAGAGAATAGAACCCACAAAAATTTAACTTGATCAAATTTATTTTGTCTTGCGCAAGTTTTCTTGTTATTCAAGAATTTTGTCCTACAGTTTCATTTGTTAAGAAAAGATTACAAAGAAATTTTTGCTCTAAATTTAACAATCAACTTTAGCTGGGACCTCCCCAATAGGGATTGCAGCAATTGAAGTGCTAGAAGTAGGGACCTTAGTCACTTGAGCTTTGAGAGTAAGGACTGGAAGAGCTTTGATTACTTGATCATTAGAAACAAGGGCTAGAGCAGCTTTGATCACTTGAGCATTAGGAACAGGGGCTGGAGGAGCTTGGCTCCTAAATACAAGACCTTCATCTAAGCTAGGAAAGTCCCCTTTTAAGAATGGTGTCTGTGCTACTGCCCTCATCTATCTTTGACCAATCAACATCTTCTTTCTAGAAATCTAAGTCGATGAGGTGTTGAAGGCGACTATCACAACCATGAAGATAATACCAAGCTGCTCGACAAACCAACCTTTAGTTAAACTCTTTAGAACAAGTCCAAGCCTCAAGTCGCTCATCCTAATACTTAGCCAGGTAGACCTGACCCTCCCTGGTCTGAGGGAACTCAGCTAAAGCAGTAGCCTAAGCTAATTTAACAACAACAGCTAAACTTTTGGTAAAACTTTGATTCTCATACTGAAACCGCTAGACCTTGGCCTTAAGGGAAGCCACATTGGTAGAAGAAATTTTTCTCCCATTTTTTTGCTTCACGACACTCAGTCTCTGTGATATGGTGCTGATGTTGGATAAATGACTTCTTAGATTCTAAAGTAGAACTCTGAGCTTGCAATTGTTGGATGTGCTATTGGTCTTAACCTGCCTAGCGATAAGCCACCTTTCTAAGATAAATAGAACCTTGAAATGAAGATAAGTAGAAAGAAAAGAGCTTTACTAGACTTTGGTTTTTAATGCATCAACTTAGCACGTCATTGTCCTTCAGGCCATCAGTAATGCTTCAGTCTTGAGGATTGAGGCTCCTAAGCAAGAAATCTTAAGCCAACCTAGGAGTTGGAGACTTAAAGCCTGGCTCTGCTGAGCGTTGGGGAGCTCAAGGCTGGAACAAAATGCTGAGGTTTGTGAACTAGCTGAGGCGGGGTAGAAAAGGAGTCCTCGCCTGTGCTAACAAATTAAGGAAGAGAATGGGGAGCTACAGTAGGGAGAGGAGCCTTTTTTGGAGAAACTGCATGAGGAGCTTCTCAATTGGACTAGCTGCTACGAATACAGGAGCTAGGTCAGTTTGGGAAGCAGAAAGGCTATTAGTAGTCTAAGATGTGCTGGTCCTTTGAACAACCTGAGACATACTAGTCCCTTAAGCTAAGTGACGTCTTTTGTGGACCATCAGATCGAAAAGCTCCTAGTCTTAACAGTCGATTTTAGATTAGAGTAGTTCTCTCATCAATACGTTCTTAGGAAATAAGAGAAAAGACAAAATAAATAGGAGGAGCATAAAAGATGTTGGTATAGAAAGAAAACTTACCAGCATTAGTGTAAAGGTCCTCCTCATGGTAGTTTAAACTAAATAAGTGAAGAATCTCACGCTTGGTAATGATTTTGAGATGGAGAACACTATGGTTCAAGGCAGCAACCTGCTACCCTAGGATAGAAAAGGGAATGGTTGTGTTACAAAAATTATTTTTAAGGGCAGAGACTGACTAAGCAGTAGGAAAGCCCTAAGGATTAGGGCCCTTGATATAAAAGAATTCATTCTTTCAATCTTTGTTGCTGTTAGAAGCAGTATCTTTAAAACACTTTGTGTGAGCTCGGGAAGTAAAGTAAACCACCTTAGGCTCTAAGGACTTAACAGTATAGAAAGTCCAAACAAGTCTGTAGAAGGTTGGATTTGGACTTCACTGCATAGAATAAGGAATCCGGCCATCATACGAATGGTGTTAGGGTAAGTTGGCTAAGGAGAAGTTTAAAATAGTCTGCTATCTAACAATAAATTAGAGGAATGGGAAAAATGAGACCAGATCGTAACTAGGCAACAAAAATAGGAATGAAATCATGAGAAGAATCATGGAGATTATTTGAAGACCAAGGGATTATGCTATGAAATGAGAAAGGAATCCCATAAGTGTGGAACAATTGAGTAATTGAACCAACACTACAATTGCCTATGATGAAATATAATAAGGAATTTTCATTATGATAAAAAGGAGGAAAATGTATTACTTGGAAAAGGCTAGGAATAACAAAAGAGCAAGAAGATTCTAGAAAAGAGGAGGTGAATAGAAGAAATGGTAAGAATAAGGGAATTCTGTACACACACACACACACACACAGATATATATATATATATATATATATATAAAAGAAGCGAGAAGAAATCTAGACCATACATGTGGAGGATGTCAACTTATTAGAAGAGGATGGAGTTAGGAGATCAAGCCACGTGTAGCATTAGGATGATCTAGAGAAATTAAAATGACGGTGCTATAGGCATTGAATGTGAAGGAGATGAAATGACAACGGGTAATGAAAAGATAGTACGCAGTAATGATATATTAAAGCAAGAAGAATAAGCCAAGTAAGCAAATACAGTGAATTTATTCATTTCAAGCCTAGAAGGCTAGTGCAAAATCCCTATTTAAGCCTACAAGGCTAGCACAAAAAGTTCCCTAGTTTGTGAAAATGAGTAACACTTAAAAACAAATTGCAAAAAAACACCCTAGCTACACAATTGATTACCCGAGCTATCAAATCCCCTACACCTCAACCTTGGAGCCCAAGGGGCTTACAGAAAGGAAAACGATTGGTCTACCTAAGTTATAGGCCCAAGCCCAAATTTATACCAAAAAAGAGAGAGTAGAGATGACTTAATGAAGAGACAGGGACCCTTGTCAGATCAGTTAAGGATCCACAATGATTGGATCACTGGCAGAAGTACCACTTCCAGATTGGCCTAAGATTAGATCCTCAGAAAGGATTGCCCATCCAACCTTCAATCTAATTCATGTAGGTCGGCACCCGAGCTGAGAAGACCCCAAGAGAGGAGCTGATCTAAGCATCCTGAGAAGTCTCATCTATACCCTTTCCACACCTGATGGATCACTAGATTAGCAAATTGAGGGGAAGCTTAGTATTCAGATATACACTTGTCCAGAAGGGATTGCGGGTAGGCTTGACCATCAAGGCTAGATAGGTATCTGTGGAAAATGTGATTTTGAGCATTCCAATAAGAGTAGAATTCATTAAAATCTATCGTGCTTGATTGTAGGTGTAAAGAGATGTTACTGGATTTATGATTGCAAGGTAATAAGATCAATCTCATTGGATCCAAGCAATTAAAGTTGACTTGAAGTGATGCTGGCAAGATGTTTAGGGAGAGGGGAAGATATTTTAACTGAAGAAAGAATCCCATGCCTACTATAATTCCTCATATATAAACAGTAAAATTAAGGCTTAAGAAAAATAATTTGGAGGCACAAAAAGACACAAGAAGAGAAAATTCACCAAGAAAGATAGAATATTCATTTAGAATTGAATGTCAAGAAGGAAGAAGATAATAGTTTGAGAACAGAAGTTCTTTTCCTCTCATTTTCTATTTAATTGTAGTTGACCATGAACATAAATTTTATCAACGAGATGGTTTAAATATGAGATGCTACACCAATATAGTATAGGGTGTTGATAAAAAAAAGTTAGAACAATGTCTTGATTATCTACTTTCTTTCATTATAGCAACATTTGACTTCAAGTGTATATATTTAATTATTCTTCTATATTATCATAAGATAAGAAAATTTCTTGTATATATACGTTTTTAATGCCTTTAATCAAGTGTATGAGATTTGAATGATTTGTTATATGTGAAATTAGACTTGAGAAACCTAATTTAACACATTAAAATTTAGATACGCATACAAAACAAACATGACTAGAGATATCAATAGAGTTTAAACGGATCTTTTAAAAATCTAGATTTTTAATGCATACATTTAAACTAAAATACAGAAGAACACGATTTTTCAGTTGCTCTACGTATTTTTTCTTTGACTACTTGCAAGGGGAAGAATAAAATTACCATTACTCGCTACAGGGATAAATACTTGGCCCTTGCCTTTATTCGAATTACTTGAATCAGGTTCAATTTAGTTAACTGGACACCACTTCCCAATTGCCGTACGGAACCATATTTGTACTTGCTGGCCGTCGAATTGGACTTCAACAAATCCCCTATTCCATCTCTGGGTTCCATTTTCCTTTTCCACCCACAGTTTACTGTCATAATGCGTTAATTAACGAAGATATAACAAGTGTTTGAAAAGCATTTTTTTTTTCTTAACTCACTCTCTCTTTTTTCAGTTATATTTAGTTGTTTCCAAAAATTTATGGCAAAACTAAAAAGGTGGGTTATCAATATTTCTTTATTATTTTTTTAATAACGTTTATATCATTGAAAAAAAGAAGAAGTAATAACTAATCACAATTAATAATTAAAAATTGTTTTGAAAGAAGTATAGTTAAATATGTGATATTATAAATAGTTAAAAAGTTTACCACTTTTGTTGTACCAAAATTATCCAATATTTAAAGTTAACAATAAATTTTACTAGCAAATAGTATCAAATCAGTGAACAAATGTATTTAAAAATTGCGATAAACAAGGATAGAAGTTGATATACTAAAAGAACTATGTGTGCAATAAAATCTATATAGAATTCAAAGTTAATTACATATAGATATATATATATATATAATTACATATATATATATATATATAATTACATATATATATATATATGCACACTAGAATTTGTGGTCAATACCGTTAAAAGTATAAACATCATAGATAAAGTGAATATAAATAGCTTAATATATATTAATTAATGCATTTGAAATTCACATACATCATTATTGAAATAAAAATTCATTAACACATAAATATGATAGATATCTCCTAATATATAATGAATAGCAATAAAAGTAATTTATATAGATAATAAACAAGATGGGGACACAATGTACCACAACCCTAAAATAAATAAATAGATAGATAAATTAAAGGATACTAAAATGTTATATAGTTTGATTCAATATTTATTTCTTTGCCATTGCTCCAATTTGAGAAGCTTGATTATTTGTATCTAAACTTATAAATGAACACATAAAAAATTAAAGTATTTTTTGTTCTTGAAATTGTAATCTTCACTAGTATATTTTATTTGTATGGAGTAATTTCTAATTATTTAATAGTAATCAGAATTTCTTCTTTACCTTATTTTAATTGCATAAACGATATTATAGAAGGTAATTAAATAATTCTAAATATTTTTTAATTTTGGTATAAATATTTGGAAATTATTAATAAGGAATGAAAGTTAGATTAAGAAATACTTTTCAAACAATACAATTCTAAATCAGTTGATTCAGTACACATGCCATAAATTTATTTGTGGAAAACGAGGATGGAATATGAGATCTGGAGCCATTAAATTGTGATAGTTAGGAAACACGCATGACTAATGCAACCATGAATCTTCTACCATTATATAAATATATTATGATTATTACATATACATGCATATACAAGATATCAAAATTTTGATGTATATTTTTTATTTTAAAATTATAAATTTTTAAATAAAATTTTTCAAAATATAAATGTTTTAATTGTAATTTAGAAAAAACATAAAGTTATCTAAAAATATAAAAGATTAAATATTATGTGTTATTACAATTACGCATTTTTTAAGTAATAGACTTCACGTGCGGGATCTAAACACGGCAAGTTCCATCAATACAATTAAAATATATCTTGAGATTTTAAGTTAAAATAATAAAAATAAATTTATTTTTATTGTTAAAATAATAATAAAACCTTATACAAATTTTATTAAAATTATAAATATATGCAATTTATCAAAATCATGTTGTTATTTCAATAGTTATCGCATAATTTTATTATCATATTATTAAATTAAATATAATAAAAAGTGTATATATATATAATTATATACACACAAAAAAATTTCGGACTCCTATGAGTTTATTAAAAACGTAAGCAATGATTATTCAGAGCTGTGCCTGTGCTCTTGCAAACGTAAGCAACGACGTAAGACTTGTAAGAAATTGAAGCACCACAAATGTAAGCCCCCGTGTGGGTCGGTGGATTCGCAGAACCCGCGGAATGCACGCCAAATCTCTCTTCCTCTTTATATACGCGTTGTCGTGCCTCTTTTTCTGCATTACCTTCACCGTTAAATTCTCAAACACAATTGAAAGCAAGGATTTCTCCAAGAACACTTCGACAATGGCGACCGAGAAGAAGGGCATGAAGGAGACCTTCTACATATCTCACGGCTCACCAACGCTCTCCATAGACGATTCCCTCCCCGCCCGCCACTTCCTCAAATCATTCCGGCAGAAGGTCTTGTCGGAGAAGCCCAAGGCCATTCTCGTCATTTCGGGCCACTGGGAAACCTCTGAGCCCTCGGTCAATGCCGTCTCCGGCCCCAGCGAAACCATCCACGACTTCTACGGGTTCCCCGATAGGATGTACCGGCTTAAGTACCCGGCTCCGGGAGCCCCCGAATTGGCCAGCAGAGTGAAGCAATTGCTCCTCGAATCCGGGTTCGGGCGCGTGCACGTCGTCAAGAAACGCGGGCTGGATCACGGCGCGTGGGTGCCGCTCATGCTGATGTACCCGGAGGCTGACATCCCCGTGTGTCAGCTTTCCGTCCAGACCCACAAAGACGCCGCCCACCACTATCGTTTGGGTAAGGCGCTGGAGTCGCTGAAAGACGACGGCGTTCTGATAATCGGTTCGGGCGCCGCCACGCACAACTTGAGATTGGTCAACCGCCAGGCGGGCGATTCGGTTGAGCCGTGGGCCTACGAGTTCGATAATTGGATCAAAGAAGCGCTGATGGAAGGGAGGTACGGCGACGTGAACGATTACGCCGAGAAGGCGCCGTATGCGCGGGTGGCGCACCCGAGGCCCGACCATTTCTACCCGCTCCACGTGGCAATGGGCGCCGCCGGGGAGAATACGAGAGGTGAGCTTGTGCACCATAGTTGGAGCTACGGCACGCTTTCTTATGCTTCTTACAAGTTCACAGAAATGTCTAGCTAGTTAGTAGACCAGCTGAACTTCTGATTTATGCAGCTTCTTTACTTTGATGTACTTTGTGATCTTTTCTGTTCTTTCTGCGTGTAATCTGTTCGTCATATGAACTGAATGAGTTAATTTCTTTCAAATAGTGCAATCTTTTGATCTTTAATCATATTCAGAAAATCCAATGCTCATTGCAGACTCATTGAGGAGATAAAATACAAAGAGAGATTGACTCATATCATCATAAGAGGATTAAGCTGTAGAACCTTTTCTTTCCCTGTAACTAAAACTATTTACGTGGGGAAATTTTATTTGAGATTCCTGTCAGTTAATCGAAGCTCATGTGGGCAAAGAACGGCTGTATCTTATTTCAAAAGGTCTCTGTGGCGATTATTTATTGGGGAAGGGTGTTTTCCGTATTATGACAGATGAATCTGGGTTCTAAAGGGATAAAGTTCTGATGAAAAATGAAAATTAGCCCCTTTGATCTTTTGCATGGATCCAACTGAGATGCTCAAGAAAATGTAGATGCCTGTGAAAATGAATTGAAGCATAATCTGAAAGGGCAGTAATTGCTTTGGGTTCTTTCTTAAGCTCCATCTCTCTTTCTCAGCTAATGTTAAGTGCAACAGAATCCAAGAAGAAACAGACAGTATATGTGTATTGCAGGCTATGGCGCTTGCCGCTCATATGCATGTATGTATGGAGACTACTTGACATCCAAGTTATATCACACCCAAAGAGCAATGTCAAATATTATGTGCTCTACTACTAGTTAAATATAAACATCAATCTAGGGCATCTTCGATACTTCTTGGTAAAGAAACTACGGGAAACCGTGTATGCAAAAAACAAGCTAGGACATACATATGTATCGAATTTATATTTAACAGTAGAAAATTCATTTTGACATCAAAAGGTGAGGATATGTGGCATGGTGAAATGGCGGTGTCCAAGAACATGATCAGCTTCCGAATCGGTCTATCCATCTGGGACATATTTTCAATAACATGGAGAGAGTGAGGAGACGAATGAAAGAAATGAAATTTGTGTAGTATTGCTTGCATGTATTATTTACTGTTTGACTAAGCATACTGCCTAATTATGAGGTAAGCCTTCTGTCTATAAGGATGACGTGCTTTCTCAGACAAAAGGGCAAAAAATGAGGATACCTGGGGGCAAACTAATAGTGTGCGATAAATTTTATAAGCTGTGCTCGTAGTGATTAGCCCTGGTAGAAAAAAAGGAAACCCATACACAAGATTTGCATTTGCTGCTAAAACAGAGTTTTCATCCTGATCTACTTTCGCGGGGGGATGGGGGAGAGCTCTGGAGGTTCCTTTCTTGTAGAAAAAATGCCCTCTCTTTTGGTGTGGAAACAACTCACCCTGAAACTTGGCCAATTTTGCTTCTAAAAGGCAAGTGAAAATTAGTGGATGTGACTGTCATGAGGACTCAGACACTGACCTGTTATCTGGAGATACTACGATAATGAGTCATCGCCTTGATGCGCTGTAACCAGATTGCCTAAAACTGCCGAAAATGTCGAGCCAAAATATCCATGCAGATGGAGGAGACGATATCAAGAAGATGTTTGGTAAGTGATTGTGAAATAAATCCCAAAGGCACGAAAACTCAGGCTAAGGGCAATGCCGTAGCTGTCCAGGAATGGTAAACTAAGCCTAAATCATTAACAATTGGCTAAGAGTATCAGGTAAGAGGAACCGTGCTCAGAATGATGCATTGCCTTCACCTGCTGCAGTCAACTTCCTACCGGACGCCCTTGGGAAAGGAAATGGTACTTGTTATATGCTTTATTTGGGGTTTAGTAAGCACTTGATTTTCACTTAATTCATCTGTACATGGTTGTCTCGAGAATTATAGTGTGAACTTAGTAACTTGAGCACTGTTAGTCCATGATTTTCAAGCCGCTATCAAGAATTGGAGTCACCTGTGAACCTGATTTAGGCAACTTATGTCTGTAATGATATATCAGTAGAACCGTAAAAAGGACTCATTTGGTCTTTTGAAAAGAAAATTTTTTGATTCAGTTTTAGCTGCCTCTATGTCATTTAGAAGTGAGTATGGCAAATGATACAGTCAAATGTATCCTCGATTATCCTTTCCATATATGATCAGCTTTTGGGCATGGCAGTGGCGTTTGCTGATGACTGAATGTGCAACACAGTGCGTAGGATTCCTGCGAGCAAATTTAGCTTTTTTGATAAAGCAACCAACATTGAGCACAGCCTTGGAGTCATTTTCTTTCGTTAAAGACCAAAAGATAGAATCTTAACATGCAAGATGTGGGCTTTTTGGCTTTGCTTTTATTACAGAAGATAGAAAAAAAGACTTGATCGTATTGCTGACTGAGGAAATCCAAGCAGTGTGTGTGTAATATAGGTTAAAGATAGCCCTTTTTTGGACATTTTTAACTATAAATATTAAAATACACACACGTCTATAAATGCGTATGTTCACACCATTTGGGCAATAGGCTCTTTAAGCCTCCATTCTTTTTCTTTTTGAACAATTTTTTGCGTTTGTTCATGTTGTCTTCCTGTTTTATCTTTCCACACTTAAAAGTCCAGAAAGGCTTCTGGTGGCATAATCATCTGTGGGCTATACAAAGATCGCTTTTGTTGAGCATGTGTTCAAGTTGGACGCGTCTTTATTATTGTAAAATAAAATAATATAAAATAACAAGGAATAAGCTTGTGATTGGATAGATAAAAAGTGAGAAAAATTGAAATGAGATAAAGAAATAGGAAGTTTTTTGTGAATGAATGATATTTATGAAATAATGTAATAATTATAATGATGTGGTGAATAGTTATTTATAGAGAATTTAAGAGATGTGATAGGTAATTATTATTGTACAGTGAATAAGTTAGAATTAGTTATAAAATAATTTTTTAAATTATTATTATGATTTATTTTATTAGTTAATAATTTATTTTTTGTATTGTTATTGTTATTATGATTATGTTTATTATCAGTATTGTTGTTGTTGTTATTGTTTGTTTTTATTGTTTTAGTTAGTGTTGTTATTACTATTATTATTATGATAATAATAATATTATTATAGTCACAATTATTACTATTACTAATAATCCTTCACTAAAAGTATGACATTTTTATTATTATTCTTGCTTTTATTATTTGTCTTATTATTATTATTGTTATCATTATTATTATTGTTATTGTTGGTATTATTACTCTTTTATGTTTATTGTTTAGCATTATTCTAATTATAATAATCATTCTTATTATGATCATTATTTCTAAATTATTTTTAGACTATGATTGGATAAAAACTTTATTTCAGAAAAAAACAAATTTTTTTTTAAAAGTAAAAGAAACTAAATTTTTTTAAAAGAGAAATGCGATAAAAAAAAATTGTGTATAAATAAATAATACAGTGATTATAATAGTATGATAGATAATTATTTATTAAAAAACGTAATTGAAGTAATAAATAGTTAAAAGTATATATATATAAGAAGTAGTTAAAAATTATATATTTGTTGACAATTTTATTAATATTTATTTTATTAATATAATTGTTAATGTTAATATTATTATTATATATAATTAAAAATATTAAAAAGATGGTAGAGTCAAATATAGGCTAATGATAGAGTCAAATGTTGTAGGCGAAAAAGGAAAAAAGTTGAAATAAAGTGAGAATGAGAAAATCTCACAAAATTTCTAAAGAAATACTTAAGTGAATAATTTTTCTTAAAAAATTTTTCAAAGTAAAAGAAAAATAAAAGCAAGATTCTATCCAATAGTAGGCTAATTGTCCTTATCGTTTTGTTTCATTTTGCTACGACCAATGATAGCCCACGTGGCTTGGACGGGCAAAACGTTCTTAACTAATTAGTGAAAAGTAGAGTACCTAAATTAATTTATAATTTATAAAAGTATTGTAATATCATCATAAAAAATTAATAAAATAAAAATATAAAGAATATTTGAAGTGGAAAAAAGAAGAGAAAAAAACAAATAAAATAATAAATTAAAACAAAAAAGATAAAAAAAATAGAAGAATAAAAAATAATTAAAAATAATTATGTGATTTTATAATGTGTAATTAAAAAGTCTTAATATAAATATATAATATAGAAAAGTAATAATGATATATTAGTAATTATATTTTAGTGTGTAAAATTTATAGTGTAAACTTATATAATAAAAGTAATGTTATAAATTTATTATTTAGAATTTAATTAAATTTAAATACTTAATAATATAGATATAGATATAGATTAGTGATTGTGTGATGGAAAGAAAATATTAATTAATTATATAGAAGGTACTTAAAAGTACTTCATGACTATCATTTAGATGTTGAGATCTTTTTGAGAAAGACATTATAATATAAAATTAAGGTACTACTAATTGATGTACATTCACAGTTTTTCTTGGTTGACTTTCTATGTAACTTATGAGGAGTGCCAAATTTAACATAGCACAAATAAAGGCCATTGTGTGAGAGGAATTGAATGAAACAAACTAAAGACATATTTCAAAATGATCTATAGCAATTTTTTAATTAATATCTAGTTGTGAAATATGAACTGCACATAATTTGTTAAACAGGACAATTAGATTGGTTACAGTGATTGTTCGAGACATGATTAATGAGGAGCGATTTGCGAGTTTTAGTTATGTTATTAAGTGGGTTTCTGGTTTTAAATTTAGTTTTTCTAATGGCTTGTAACTTTATCATAATTATTTTACAAAATTATTATCATTCTTCTTGTTGTCGTTGATTAATTGATTGATTCTTACGAGTGTCATACTCGGAAGAGGAATGATATGTGCTTTTAAAGTCCTCCATACTTGTAATATGGATTAGAAGAACTCTAATCAACTAAGAATGCGTAGGTCCCTTTTTTATGATTTTGATTACTATAGCTAATTTTGGTTAAGAGTTTTGTCCAATATTTTCGTTCACAATTATTAGTAATTACTAAATGTTAATAGTGGGTTTGTTTGATTAGATGGAGACTAGCAATCGAACACATTCGATGTGCTTGTGGAAAAAGATAAAAACTCATGCATGTGATTGTATCAAGAGTGTTAATGAATCAAGTTTTAATAATAATTTGAGTTTGATAATTGCTTTAATGTAGCTACCCTTAATCTTGTAAAATTCAAAATTTTAAAATTTGAGTTAAGAAATAAATTTGAATTTAAAAAAATTACTTAAATTTAAATTTGAATTTAATTAAACTTTAAAATATTGTCAAGTTTAATCAAGTTCAAGTTAAATAGCATGCCTTACTAACATTCATTGTGTTGATATAAAATATATAAGCAATAACCAAAAGAAAACTAATAATTGAATAAAAATGATAACAGATTGGTGCCCACAATCTCCACTCTAAACAGAAGCATTTTTTCGCAATTTTACCATTTTGAATTATATCAAACATGAAAATTTATGAGGTACTAAAACAAAAAAGGAAGAACATAACATAAATAAGCACAGTCCTCTTACCATGTGGTTATCGTTGTCACGGCCCCATGTTGCAAACCTAGCATTTGAAAGCCTTATATTCTTGGGTCATCTAAGAAAATATTTGAATGACTTGAAATCTCTAGTGATAATCTGTACCAAACAATTTGGCGGTAAAATTAGTTCTCAATTTTAAATATGCTCTATTTAATTTCGATTTTCGATATCATTCTTATTATTTTGACTCCATTACAAACACTTATTCAAGGATATAATGTAATGTGCACAATTTCTACTTGGAGACAGTGATGCTAAAACAATTAAGAGTAAAAAACTTTGTGAACATACAAACGCATGATGTTTAAGGTTGGAATCATCCAAAAAAGAATTTATTATTGTCTAACTATATCCATGAATTTCATGATATATCATTTGTTGAAACTAAACTCAGCAATAAATATATGACCCTATGTAAGAGTCATCCTAAAAAAAACTTATTGTAGTCAAAACATATATAACGAATTTATCATAAATTAGATGTTACAACTAAAATTTTTAACAAATAAATGATACTTAAGGCGCCAGTCATTTAAAAAGGGGATTTATTGCAGTTAATGCATATTTAGGAATTTTATCCCAAACCATTTTTTGCAAAGGGTCAGTGGGAAAGCAAATGGAGAAAAATGTCGCTTCATAGAATTAACGTGTAACCGAAAGACAATAAATTCACTCTACATGTAAATTGTATAAATTTGAATTAGTACTTAGTGTACACCTCATTTACGAACATGCAGAGATTTAACTCAAGCAATCATAAAAATCTTTCTTCATTTGCTTTGATGTAGCAATTGGAAGCTGGTAACAGAGGCTAAATACATTGAATGTCAAATGTATGAGTGATTCTAGACTTATACACACACTCGTTAAATATGTAGTTGAGCCATTTGAGTACTTTTTTTTTTCTTTGACTAGTTCCAATCAAAAATCAATTTTAAGGCTTAAGTTGCTTATTTCATTATCATTTCACCGCTTCAATATTATACCATCACTATACAATTTGTGTAAGTTTCATAACATAGTAAAAATTGCATAATTACTATAAATTTCTTAGAACCCCCAACATCAAAGCAACTTAAAGAGTAGAATCAGCTTTACATCATAAAATCTAACATAGAAATGTGTAGAAAAAACTCAATATATCCCAAGAATAATCTTCTCCTTTTGTCAACAAAAAAGAAGCCCTTCATATCCTTATGAATCTACAAACATAATTCAACATTATTATTATTATTTTTTATCTCTGAAACCAAAGAGAAGAAAATCAAACCAATTAATACATTTATGCCCACATAACGACATAAAAATTTATGTGTATGTGCCATCATACTTGTTGGCAATTCTCAATGTTAAATTTGTAGAAGATGAAGTCAATAGTGTGATGAGAATTTCCTCAACAAAGACATTGATTCTCCATGGTATCAACGAATTAATTTGTTGTTCTTCTCATCCAAATTTAGCATCAATTTCCCATTGTACGATACTGCACTTTCTCCTTTTTACTTATGCACAAAGCAAAGGGCATATGTAGAGGGAGGAACATTTATAAATGAACTTGTAGTAGGAAAAAAACTAACAAAACAGGGCTAAAGGTGACGATGGACAGTGGGCATGGCTGGAGTCAAGGAAGACGGACCGAGAGGTGTTCAAATCCCTAGGCTTTTTTCACGGTTTCATGAGAGAGAGAGAGAGAGAGAGAGAGAGAGAGAGAGAAATTTGCAAATAGGGGCCGTCAGACCTTAATTTCTGTTGCAGAATGAATTCATCACAGTGAATATTCCTAGGAAAGTAAATGAAGTATCTGACAAGGAATTCAACGCCTCCTATTTATCAACTGGCAAGCAATGCCCAGATATAGAATCTCTATCAAGAACATTGGAGGAAATGATTCACCTGTTGGATTAAACAACGAGATTCTGCCCCAGAAATCAATCAACTTCTTTAATCTAGCGAATTGGGAGTCTATTTTGATGGAAATAAATTAAGCCAATGATTCTCCATGCAATTCAAGCTGAGTTTCCTTAATAAGCCAAAAACTCTCGATGGAGGCCAAGTTTGCTGGGTTGGACAAGTGTGACAAGTTTTGCTAGGTTTGGCCGGTGAAATCTGGACTACACATTATATGGGTTGATTTGTTGATGTGCAGTTCTGAAATAAACAATAAAAGCTCAGATTCATCTTGTGCGATACTTGGGCCCATGGGCCATTTGTCTCAGCCCATCATTAAAATACACACACACACATATAGGAAGAAGAAAAAGAAATTTTGAGACTTATTCACTCTAAAATTAAATTCTCTATGGACAAGTCTTAAAAGGGTATTTGTAAGCACTTAAAATTCCCATCCAATTAAATGTCACCATGTCGTATTGTGTTGCATTATAGTTAGGAATTAAATTAAATACAATTCCTAAAATTAAATAGAATAAATTGATGTTTTTACTACAAATACAGCCGTCAATCAAAAGTTGACAAGTGTTAAGGTCAGCCAATTAAATCATACCACATGTCAAATCCTATAAACTTAGAAGGAGGATATTGTTGATTTGACAATTAATTCATAATCATTCAATTAAATGAAATGATGCCAAATCAAATATACTCAACCAATCATATGCTACAACGTCGTCGATCACTCCACCCTATAAATAGAGGTGGCTTCTACACATCGAAAAAAAAAAAAAAAAAGACATCAAGGAAGAGATCAAGAGACATCAAACAATCAGACTCTCTCCACAAGTTCAGACTCTCTCAATAAGTTTAGAGCCGTTCTTGCGACATTCAAGGCATCCTTCATGAAGATTCACCAAATTCTAGCGTTTAATCCACAGTGAAGGTATCAAACCAGTGGATTAACTTTATTCGAAACTCCAACCAATTACAAAGAAGATCAAAACTCAGAAATTCCTTCAATTCTAACCACGTTCTTCAAACAACATTCGAAGCGTTCTTCAACGAATTCATTAAATCTTGGTGTTCAATCTAGAATCGTGGTATCAAATCAAGAAATTAACGTTCTTTAAAGACCCAGCAAACTTCAATGCCATTCTTGTAATTCTTGGTAAATTATTTTTATTAATTCTTTTTCCTATTCATTTATGATTTTTTTCACACATTTTTATGAATAATGATACCCTTAATGCATGTCAAAATTAGAGAGGCTTTGTTTTTAATAAATTAATAATTTAAACTAATCTATTATAATGATAAAATTTATAATTAACCTTAAATTCCAGTTTTAGTTTAATAAAAATTTCACTACTTTTATCCCAATTTTTGTTAACCAGAAAGTAGAATTTGGAGGTAATATAATTCTTGTTTTTGTGATTGATTGGTTTGAAACATTAATTTCTTTAAAAAATATCCTTTAAAATTTGAATCTCAGATTTTTAGGATTAATATAATTTTTATGATTATTGATTGATTTAAGTTCTTAATTTTCTTTCAAATAAAGCCTCCTTAAAATTTGATGCATTACTAAGAGTATCATTATCTGTAAGAAAGTGAAACATTTTTTTTGAAAAAATTTAAGAGTAAATTAGAAATTTTATTTTTTAACATCATCAATTATTATCTAAATTTTAAAAAATAAAAAAAAGATATACAAATATTTCAAACATGAATATATAAAGTGAAGATTTTAGTAATACGAAAAGGAAAGCAGGGACAGAAAGCGACATGGACTCTCATGTCTATTTTCATCCGTCAGATCTCATTTGATCCTACGGTTCAAGAAGAAACCCTAATTTCACCCTCCCTTCTCCAAACCGTCTATAAAAACCCACTTCTGCTCTAAGAGCCCTCTCCTTCTCCACACCAATCACAAGCCTTCTCTCTGCAATCGGCCTGCAAAGAGAGTTTTCTTCTGACACTAATATCTGTCCAAGGTACGTTTCCTCCTTTTCTCTGTATGTATGTATTGTGTTGTATATCCAACGGCATGACTATGCATGGATTATGTAGATATTGTCAAGTGTTTGAACTTTGAATGAATGTCTACAGATTAGTGTCTGTGCGCGTTATCTTTGCTGGCTTTTTGTGTTATTTGGAGATCTGATTCGACTGATGACTGCATGATGATGAATTATGCCTGGACGATTGCGTCTTGTTATATGATTCTCTGCTGGTAGTCGGTTCAAATGTTTCATTCCAGATTTAAATTTGAAGGGGCCAGTTGATTTAGTGAATCGTTTAAATCTGTTAGTACAAAAAGTGACGCCACTTTGAAGTACCCTGCAGTTTCATATCTTCTAAAATATTCTTTTATGCGTATAATCTTAAGGTGTGCCGAGTTGTAAGCAGGTTTGTTACTGCATGTGTGAAAGATGCCACCCTTAAATCCCTAAATACATATTATGCTTGTGTTTTGATTTTGTTGTTCGTTTTATCTAAAAAATATTGGCTTCTAAACTCTTTTTTTGTAATCACTCATTTGTTCAACGAACTTTTGACTGTTAACATGTACAAGAAATTAAATAGATTATATTTAAATTGTGATTATCTTTCATATTATATTTCACTTTAAGCCTGTTCAGATATTTCGTGTTTTTTATTTCAAATTTTAATCATATTGGACTACTCTAATCACCATTGTAGTTGCAGTAGTCCGACGGTGTTTACTTCCCTGCTTGCAGTATCCTTTTCAAAGTTCCAAAATGGGTAAAGAAAAGAGTCACATTAACATTGTGGTTATTGGCCATGTTGACTCTGGGAAGTCAACCACCACTGGTCACTTGATCTACAAGCTTGGTGGTATTGACAAGCGTGTCATTGAAAGATTTGAGAAGGAAGCAGCTGAGATGAACAAAAGGTCATTCAAGTATGCCTGGGTGCTTGACAAGCTCAAGGCTGAGCGTGAACGTGGTATTACCATTGATATTGCCTTGTGGAAGTTTGAGACCACCAAGTACTACTGCACGGTCATTGATGCTCCTGGACACCGTGACTTTATCAAGAACATGATTACTGGAACCTCACAGGCTGACTGTGCTGTCCTCATCATTGACTCAACCACTGGTGGTTTTGAAGCTGGTATATCCAAGGATGGTCAGACCCGTGAGCATGCCTTGCTTTCGTTTACCCTTGGTGTCAAGCAAATGATTTGTTGCTGCAACAAGGTGAGTCTATAGTTAAATTGCAAAGTTCTAATAATAATTTTGTTGTCACTCCTGGGGTCAAGCAGTTGGTTTGTTGCTGCATCAAGATGCAACTACAGTTACATTGATTTGTGTCGACAGTGTTTTGATATCCGCATGTCCTTAATCATCAAAAGATCTGACACAGTAATGTACATTTTATGCAGATGGATGCCACCACTCCAAAATATTCTAAGGCAAGGTATGATGAAATAGTGAAGGAAGTGTCTTCCTACCTCAAGAAGGTTGGATACAACCCTGAAAAGATACCATTTGTCCCTATTTCTGGTTTTGAGGGAGACAACATGATCGAGAGATCCACCAACCTTGATTGGTACAAGGGTCCAACCCTTCTGGAGGCTCTGGACATGGTTCAGGAGCCTAAGAGGCCCTCAGACAAGCCCCTACGTCTCCCACTTCAGGATGTTTACAAGATTGGTGGTATTGGTACTGTACCTGTTGGTCGTGTGGAGACTGGTATCCTCAAGCCCAGTATGGTTGTGACCTTTGGCCCGTCTGGCTTGACCACTGAAGTTAAGTCTGTTGAGATGCACCATGAAGCCTTGCAGGAGGCTCTCCCTGGTGACAACGTTGGGTTCAATGTGAAGAATGTTTCTGTTAAGGACCTTAAACGTGGTTATGTTGCCTCTAACTCCAAGGATGATCCTGCCAAGGGAGCTGCTAGCTTTACTTCGCAGGTCATTATCATGAACCATCCTGGTCAGATTGGAAATGGATATGCCCCTGTGCTTGACTGTCACACCTCCCACATTGCTGTTAAGTTTGCTGAGCTGGTGACCAAGATTGACAGGCGATCTGGTAAAGAGCTTGAGAAGGAGCCCAAATTCTTGAAGAATGGAGATGCTGGTTTTGTTAAGATGATTCCCACCAAGCCCATGGTCGTGGAGACTTTCTCTGAATACCCCCCACTTGGTCGATTTGCTGTCCGTGACATGAGGCAAACAGTTGCAGTTGGTGTGATCAAGAATGTGGAGAAGAAAGAGCCAGCTGGTGCGAAGGTCACAAAGGCTGCTGCTAAAAAGGGTGCTAAGTGAAGGCAATTCTGGGAGGACAACCCTGTATCGATTTTGATTACATGAGCTTGTTTTTATTTGTATCCCTTTTTGGGAAATTTTGAACTCTTTTGTTATGGTTATCAGATGCGTTATCGAGGTCATTTAACCTCTTAGATGAGAAAAGTAGAGAATTAGGCAATTTGGTATTATACCTTGTTGATCAAAACTTTATGGATACCCATCATGTCCACTTAAGTTAGTTGATTTGTTTTCTCGCTTGTATGTGCTATTTTCTCATTGTTTAGTTGCAGACAAGCGTGTCTTTTGTGCTTTGTGCTTGTTCGTAACTAAGTGATTTTGTCCCGTCTGGCTGTCAAATTTACTTAATTCTTAGGGAAAAGAAAGTCGTATGTATGAAATGATTAAATTAGAAGACACATTTGGTTTAAATATTTCAAAATTTTCACTCATGAAAATGCAAGCATGTTACAATCAAAAACGCGCTTTCAACGTGCCTTTTTTCTCTAAACATATTTCTTCTTCCATTTCTATCAGAAACATGCATTTATACATCTCATGAAAATGCAAGCATATTTCCATCAAAAACACGCTTAGTGGTTTTCATCAATAAACTTTTTCTCCAAACATGTTTCTATCAGAAACATGCATTTAAACATCTATTTTTATTATTCGCAACAAACCCAGACAATCGGTGGGAGACCCCTTACTTCTGCGATCCATGGAGTCTGCGCAACAGAGTACAGCTAGAGCTCCGAGAGGAAATATGAAAAATGAAGCTCCTCACATTGCTACTGCAAGACACCAATGCCATTTCGAAGCCAAAATCAGAGTAAGATACCTCTGCAAGTTTTAATTAAAGGAATGGTTTCACCGAATGCCCACGGTCGTAAACTAATCCTATTCCATGTATTAGTGTGTTTCAACAATCCATCGCGGACAAAATGCTAGTGCGGAGCATCTTCACTATATTTGCTAGCATCCAAAGATAAGTAGTTGGACAAACTGCAACAATGTTGCTTCTTGTTGGAAGTGAAGATCTGCCCAGCAAGAACTTCGAAAACTGCAGCAAATTTGTCATGCAACACTCTAAACAAATATTAAACCAGCTTTGATTAATAGCAGAAAATAAATGGGGCCATAATTACCTGAAAGATTCACAGCTCGCCCTGGCTGTCTAGCTGTGCTTTTGTAGCAGCTTTTTCAGTTTCTTCCAAAACAAATGTTTTGAGTGATTCCACATCCCTAGCCCCTGTAAGATCCAAGTTTTGCCAAAGTTAGAACTCGTACATGCAACACAAGCCCTGCCAATTCCACAAGTCTCAAGTGAGAGAGGGTGGACCGATCACTCACTAGGATTGTTAGTGTTTGATGTTAAAAAGACTAGGAATTGTGGAATGTGCGACAAATGCATAGAGATGACTATTAAAATAAAACTCAAACCATATAAACCAAACCTAACAGCTGCAAACTTCCCTCATCCTCGCAACACATGAAAACAGTTGGAGAGTGAAAACAAATGATAACATGAGAAACCAAGAATAACATGTAATCACATCTCGCATGGTAGGAACCAGTTTTGGTCGCTTTTTTTTATTATTATTTTAAGAACTGGTTTGCATCTTTTAAAGAAACAGAGGGCATTTAGTTGAACATGTTCATAAATATTCGGGATAAAAAATGAATCCAGCACCTGGAAACAGAGAATATGTACCATCGACATTTTCAGAATTCATTGTAATGAACACCAAAAAGTGACCCGTGATCAGGAAAATAAAGAATTATAAGTTTTTAATTGTCAAATAACAAGCAAGCATGCTCAGATAATTTTATAAACACTCCCCAACAAACTCTGCTTCCACAAAATATTCAGGGGGTCCATGTGTCAAATAATATGTAAAGAGTCAATGGAAATTTAGAAACTTTCAAGGGGTAAAATAAATTTGAAATAAAATGATAAAATAGAGTGGAGATTAGCATGGCCTAAATATACCTCATTAAACCCAAAACAGAAAGGAGAGCCATTATCCATTTGGTTCCAAATAGATACCGTGATGAAACATGAAGCAGAAGCTCAGCCTCTTCAAACTTGAAGGATAAAAAAGGTAAACACAAATGTTTTGATAATAATTTCAAAGAATTATCATCGAAAGAGGGAAGAGGTAAAAAGTGAAGCAACTTTTAGATGCATAAGAAGAATATTTGTCATGAATTGACGATGACAAACTGTTGTTTCCAATAGATCCATTAATTCTAGTACTTAAAGCATGGGCAAAAAGTTTTGCCCAACAATGAATACTCAAAATAGCCCAAGTGATAATTCTGGATGACAATCTGGCTTGTGTAAACCAACTCATAAAATACAAGTTGCACAGATGCTGAAGCAAAAATGCCATACAAGAGCCATTATCCGTTTGGTTCCAAATAGATACCGTGATGAAACATGAAGCAGAAGCTCAGCCTCTTCAAACTTGAAGGATAAAAAAGTTAAACACAAATGTTTTGATAATAATTTCAAAGAATTATCATCGAAAGAGTGCAGAGGTAAAAAGTGAAGCAACTTTTAGATGCATAAGAAGAATATTTGTCATGAATTGACGATGACAAACTGTTGTTTCCAATAGATCCATTAATTCTAGAACTTAAAGCATGGGCAAAAAGTTTTGCCCAACAATGAATACTCAAAATAGCCCAAGTCATAATTCTGGATGACAATCTGGCTTGTGTAAACCAACTCATAAAAAAGAAGTTGCACAGATGCTGAAGCAAAAATGCCATACAAGAACCAGCTAGCTTGACAAAGCTCAATAAATGTTAAACCCACCTAGAAATCAGATTCTGGCTGTTCAAACTAAATTAACTGATTAGTTCAAGTCCAACCCATACACTATTCTATATAAGGGAAAACTGCAGAACAAAACACACAAGATGTTGATAATATAATAAATAGATTACCTAATAAGTGCATGCAAAGGAAACAAATATACAGAAGACAGTATGATAACAAATGAAGGCCATGTTTCAACATAATATATCCCCAACCATGGTGTAGAGGGTCGTTTACCCAACAGGCTCTCTGACACAATGCTAGCCTTGCCACAGCCCTATACCAAACGAGACATCACCTGTTGCTGATTAGTTTAGAGTTTTGTACATACTTATAAATATTTATAATTATTTTGCATTTATTTTTAGATATGCTTCTTCAATTTTTTAATGTCCTCTGCTGACATTAGCTTTTTTTTGCCAAGCTTATTATAGGAGGGCAAAGTGTTATTGAAGTTTTGAGTAGTCATCATGTTGTCGTCGTGTTGTCGCTGTGTAGCCTGCGATTGTTAGAATAGCCCCCCTATCTAACCATCACCCACTGTAAATTGATCTTTTAATCAATGCAAGAAAATTACTCTCGCAAATCGTGTATATAGCTAGTACTTTCTTTACATTCTATCGGAACTATCGAGATTGTACCCTGAGTTAGTGCAAAATTAGTTTGCATGTGGATTCAAGCGAACGTAGTTAGTTGTGGAACGACTACTAGCCGTATGGTGCCCTTTTGTCTTTATCCTCGGAAGGAGCCCCATGACAGTTGATATCAAAGCCTCGATTTTGATGGAGGTCGAGGCGTAGGATTATAGATGCTACTACATCAGCAAATGTGCCTGGGAATAATGAAGTGGAAGTCCCGCCGCACAAGAATCTCACGACCAAGCAGCGATTGGAAGCCCAGGAGGAGCAGGGCTCCTGGATGAATTTTGTAGCAACAACCTTGAAGGAGAAGGTCGAGAGTCTGAAGGCCGAAGTTGCAGGCCTTCAAGCCCAACTTGCCGAGAGTCGGGAATTATGTCAGGAATTGATTGAGAATCAAGAAGCTGATACTATTGGAAAGCCCCGAAAAGAGATGGAACAGATGTTCATCCAAATTGGACTGCTCCAGCAAACAATCAGTAATGCCCCAGCAGTCGCTCAGGACCTTAGACCAAGAATCCGAGCCTCCGAACCGCAGCCTTATGGAGGCGCTCGAGATGCTAAAGAGATAAGAAATTTCCTCTTTGACATGGAACAATATTTCCTAGCATCCAGCACTACTGATGAGGCCAGGAAGCTCACCACTGCTACCATGTACTTGATGGGCGATGCCAAGCTATGGTAGCGCACCAAATATGCGAACATTCAGACAAACCAAGAGCACCTGGATACATGGGAGCAGTTGCGAGATCCTATTCGGGACCAATTCTTCCTAGAGCATGTAAAGTACAATGCTAGGAGGGCATTGCGGGAACTGAGGCAATCAGGGAACGTCCGGTACTATGTGAAGTCATTCTCAGCCCTTGTATTGGATATTTGGGACATGCCCGAGGAGGACAAGCTCTTTACTTTCTTGGAAGGTTTAAAACCCACGGCATGATTAGAGTTGAGCTCAGCCATGGGTGTGGTCGAGCGACTCATAGATTTTAACGACAGACCCCATAAGAAATGTCCAACAGTGAGTACACCCCAACCAAAGAGGAACAGTGAGAGACCGTTCAGAAATAATTTTCGCAAAGGTGGGAAAGACCGACAGTCTCAAACATTGATTAATCCCCAAAGTAACCCTAAAAACAGACCTATCGACAACAAGATACTACACCAAGAAAGGTTGGGTGTTTTCTTTGCGATAGGCCACACATGCTTCGAAACTGCCTGAAGAGAAAATTAGTGAATGCTTTATCAAGCCTAAAGGATGCAGGGCCATCAAAACAAGCTCTACCCCAGTGCCCAAATCAGATGAAAGTGAGTCAAATATTGAAGAAAATAATCTTGATGCCATCTCCTATAGATGTGGGACCATTTCCTGCCAAATAGCGGCAAATCGCAAGGAAAGGTCTGGAGTCGGGCAATCTGCCCTAACACTAACAGAGAATCCTTCCAACGAGGAGAGCTCTAAAGGTTACAAAAGGAATGGACTGATGTAAATGGATGTGAAGGTCAATGGCAAGTCCATTCAAGCCATGATCGACACCGGTGCCACTCTTAATTACTTGGCAACCACAGAAGTAGAGAGATTCGAGTTAGCATTGGAGAAGGCAACAGGACGAGTTATAGCCATCAATTCAACAACCCAGCCTGTTGCCGATGTGGCAAAATGGATAACGATAAAAGTTGGGCCGTTCGAAGGAAAAATCAACCTTTCTGTTGTTCAAATGGATGACTTTAAGCTTATCCTTGAACTTGATTTCTTGCGAAAGGCAAAGACGATGGTCTTGCCATGTGGAGAAGCACTACTGATGGTAGGAAGCAAACCCTGCGTTTTGTCCACTGTTTCTGACCGACTTGAAGGGAAGAACTTGTCAGCTATCTAATGTGAAAAAGGATGCAAGCACACTGAGCCATCCTACATATGCACCCTTCGGTTTGAGTAGATGAAGGAATCAGGATCAATTTCTGATGTGGTGAAAAATCTTCTTGGGGAATTCAAGGATGTAATACCTAAGAAACTTCCTCTTAAATTGCCGCCCAAGAGATCTGTGGATCATGAAATTGAACTTCTACTAGACACTAAGCCACCTGCCCGAACCTCATACCCCATATCGCATGACGCAACCAAAGCTTGTGGAGCTCATGAGGCAATTGAGGGAGATGTTGGAGAGCGATATCATTCGACCTACTAAGTCACCATATAAAGCCTCGATCTTGTTCCAAAAGAAATCCGATGGATCTCTGAGGATGTGCTGTGACTATCGAGCCTTGAACAAGATCACGGTGAAGAATAAATATTAAATACCACTAATTGCTGATTACTTTGCTAAATACCCAATACCACTAATTGCTGATTACTTTGACAAGCTGATTCAGGCGAACTACTTCTCTAAAATTGATTTGAGGTCAGGATACTGGCAGCTCTGAATCAAAGATGGTGATGAGACAAAGACTACTGTGATGACTAGATACGATGCTTATAAGTTCTTGGTCATGCCATTTGACTTAACAAATGCACCAGCAACCTTCTACACCTTAATGAATCAAGTACTCTATAGGTTTCTCGATAAATTTGTGGTAGTGTACTTAGATGACACTGTTGTGTTTAATGAAACCTTGGAGGAACATTTGGCACACTTGAGGAAGTTCCTCGTTCGGCTCTGAGAGCATGAGTTATATGCAAAGCCATTGAAGTGTTCCTTCGCCTAAGAGACCATCCACTTTTTGGATTATATTATTGAACGTTAGAATTTGGATGGACTCAAAGAAGGTACAAGCTATCGAATAATGGCAAGCTCATAAAGATGTTCATGAGATACGGTCAGTCCTTAGATTGACCAACTATTACCGAAGATTTGTAAAAGAGTACTCTGAGCGACAAATTGCATTCAAGAGATTAAGATTGCCATAACCACTAGAAACGTGTTATCCCTCCCGAACTTACAAAAACCATTTAAGGTCGAAATCGATGCCTCAAATTTTGCAATTGAGGGTGTGTTAAACACAAGATAGTCATCCTATCGCCTTTGAGAGCAGAAAGTTGAAGGATGCAAAAAAAAACTATCTAGCACATGAGAAAGAGTTACTAATCGTAGTCCACTGCCAAAGACTATAGCGACATTATTTGTTGAGAGCATCGTTCATGGTTAAAATGGATAACAGTGTAGCAAGTTACTTTTTGACCCAACCGAAGCTTAAACGGAAGCAGGCTCAATGGCAAGAGTTATTTGCAGAGTTTAACTTTACGTTGAAGTTCTGAGCAGACTCCAACAACAAAATGGCAGATGCCCTTAGTCGGTGGGCAAACTTAGCCAAGTTGAGAATGGTTGTACTCTTCTCGAGCAAGGTGACCACCTTCATAAAAGATCAAATATGGGAGTTGCTGATGCGGGATTCGACTGCAGAGTGTTTTGTCAAGTTGGTACAACAAGGAAAGGCGAAACAATTTTGGCTGAAAGAAGGATTGTTAAAGACCAAGAGACACCACCTATATGTTTCTAAAGGTGGTAACTTAAGGAAGTCATTGATCGCAGAATGCTATGATACTCTTTGGACAAGACACCCTGCAGACGAGCGTACATTGGCCCTAGTACAAAAAGCTTATAATGGCCTCAAATGTGGGATGAAGTCGAGGCATATGTTTGGTCTTGTCTAATTTGTCAGCAAGACAAGGCGGATCACTTGAAACCAAAAGGCTTACTAAAACCCCTTCCCATTCCTTCGCGACCTTGGGAGGGTGTCTATATGGATTACATCACTAGACTGTCTAAAGTAGGAGATTTAGATAGTATCATTGTCGTGGTGAATTGATTTTCAAAATATGCCACATTCATTGCAGCCCCAAAGCACGTGACGGTAGAGGCGACCACGCATTTGTTCTTTGAGTAAATTGTCAAATATTGGAGACTACCGAAGGACATTGTTAGTGACCGAGATCCCAAATTTGCTAGAATATTTTAGACCGAACTCTTTAATCTCTTTGGGTCCAAATTGAGTATAAGCTCAAGTCACCACCCAAAATCTGATGGTCAAGCAGGACGCTTCAATTCTATGTTGGACGAGTACCTTCAACACTTTGTGAGCGGTAATCAGAAGAACTGGGTAAAGCTATTAAATGCTGCTCAATTGTACTTTAATGCTTGAAAGAGTTCTACTACCAACCGGAACCCTTTTGAGATCGTCACTGGGCAGCAATCGCTACTCCCATACACTTTAAAGTCTCTGCAGAGTGCAGGATCTCCCATTGCATGGATTTTCACTAAAGAATGGAAGCATAACTTGGTGATCACAAGAAGCTACCTGGAGAAGGCCTAAAAGAGAATGAAAAAGTAGGCTGGCTAGAGACAGCGCTTTGTTGAATTCAATGTGGGGGACCTTGTATTGGTGAAGGCACTGGACCCATTGCTTACAAAGTGTGTTCGGAGGAGAGACTCTGAACTCCTACAAAAATACACTAGGCCGAGCCGAGTGGCAAAGAAAATCGGGAAGGTGGTTTACAAAATTGAGCTACCACCGTAGTGCAAGACACACAGTGTTTTCCACGTGAGCAAGCTAAAACCTTTCACGGTAGACCTGAAGGGCGCCAACAGTATTAGAGAGACCTTACCACAGCGTCTATTTGGGAAAGTGCCGAAGAGGATAGTCGAAGCAATTTTGGATCACCGAGTCATAAGGACAGCGAAACAAGAGATCAGCGAGTACTTAGTGAATTGAGAAGGCTGCTCAAAGGACGAAAACACTTGGAAGCGAATAATGGATCTCAAGGCGCTAAAACCCCTAGTGGAAGCATTCCTGGCTTTAACAATGCCGAGGTCGTCGCCATCTCAAGTGGGAGAGAATGTGGAAGGCCATCTATCCAGCAAGCCCTCTTAACGCAATGCTGGGCCTGTCACAGCCCTGTGCCGAACAAGACATCACCTGTTACTGCTAGATCTAGGGCTTTGTACATACTTGTAAATTCTTGTAATTATTTTGTATTTTTTTTTAGATGTGCTTCCTTGGCTTTTTAATGTCTTATGCTGTCATTTGGCTTTTTTTTGCCAAGTCTATTATAGGGGACAAGATATTATTGAAGCTTAGAGCAGTTATTGTGTTGTCGTCGTGTAGCCCGCGATTGTTAGAGTGATACCCCTCTCTAACCGTTACCTTCTGTAAATTGATCTTTTAATCAATACAAGCAAATTTCTCTCGCAAATCGTGTACATAGCTACTGCTTTCTTTATATTCTGTCGAAACTATCGGGATTGTACCCTAAGACAGTGCACAATCAGTTTGCGTGCAGATTCAGGCAGACTTAGTTAGTTGTGGAACAACTACTAGCCGCGTGCTAAGTCCCTATCCTCGGAAGGAGCCCTACAACACATGGTCTAAAGACAGATAAACAACTCACAGTAGGACAAAATGCTACCAAACCATCTCTAAGTGATTGAATTAATAATAACATGACTTGGATTAGCAATAGCGTATGCAACAACTAGATGAAAAATGTTAGAGAATATTTAAGAATAATTATTTGGATATTTGACATATTTTGTTTCCTAATTAGGTAAAACCCAACCTGAGGCGAGATTTTCATTAATAAATCACAAATTACTTTTTCAATCCTCTCAACAAGATATTAGAGTGTTTATGCCTTGGGCATCTATAGTGCCATGAGTCAAATAACACTAAATTTGTGTTCTTACCTTTTCGGGCTGGTTTAAGTCGATGTTTTATTAGAAATGTCTACTATTATCTATCACAGATAATTATATGTTTGGTTATCCATCATGAATTATTGTGATTCATAGACTGCAACTGTTCAAAAGCAACTTGTGTCGTGGACAATCGTGATTTCCGGCATGGCCAACCTTCTAAAGCACGACTCTTAGTGTTGCCTACCTAGCCGCTCTCTTTCCTAGGTTGTTGACTTTAATGGTTGTGTCTACTGGATGTCTAGCTACTCTCTTGATTATCAATATGACCATTTGTATTTTTTGACTGCCATGTGTAACATGTGATATCTATCTGCCAATTTGGTCTTCTAAGTTAAACATTTTTACACAACCCACATTTAATTCAAGGGAGAGTGCTAGAAAATATTTAGAAATATTTATTTTAATATTTTGCATATTCTATTTCCTAATTAGTAGATTGAAAATATTTTGTTTGATATATTACATATTTTGTTACCTAATTTGTGTGTTAGGCATATTTTGCTTCTCAGTTTATACGAGTAGGTTAACTTTGAAATATATTTTGGTACATACGGTACATGTTATCCAACCTCACACCATAAAATGAGTGGGATTTTCATTAATAAATCACAAATTACTTCTTTTAATTCTCTAAACATACAAACAAGATGACATTACATCATTTAATACCATGACACATGATGAACTTCATGAACATGCTTCTTAAAATTTGCCCTAGCGAGCATTTATTGGCACAACTATTTGCCATACATACACTTACAATGAAGCAGTAATCTTCAGTGGAGATTTCATATTATGAGATGATATGTCACGTTGATAATTTCTTAGTTCACTTTTGAAAGGGAAATTATTGTATAGTTGTATAATTATGTTGTTTTCAAACCCCCTCTTTTTTTGGATAGTACTGGCAATTCACGGTTTTGAAACCAGATTGAACAGCCCAATTTACCAGTCTGGTTACACCGTGTAATCGGCTCATCAAATGAACCAGTGCGAAAAAGTCAAAACTGGATTTTTGTATTTTTATTGATAAAAATTATAAAACAATTTTACATTTTTAAAAATTAAATAAATAAAATGTTTTTTAGGTTCTCTTATAATTTCTAGCATTTTCACCTTCTAAATAATTTATTAGAATATATAATTTACACTAATTTTTTATTTTGACTTTTATTTAATTAATCATTTTACATGTATATATATTATTCTAATTGAGTTTTAAAAAATGAAATATTTCATCTCGAAATAATTTTTTTTATATTAATTGCATTGTTTTTATTTTACAAAACTAATTTTCAATAATTATATATTCCTTTGATTTTAAATTTAGTCTCTGTTATGTTTTTATAAAAATATTTGTATCCTTATTGAATTATTGAACTTTCAATGTTACATTTGACATGTTGATAAATGGACTTGAATTTAATTTATAAAATTGATTAAATATTATTATATGCGTATATATGATTTTATATGTAATTTTAAATAACTAATTTTTTTGAAAGCAATTGAACCGATCCAATTCCAATCCAATTTTAAAAACATTACTACAATTAGGTTAGTTTGGATATCTAAAATCATACCTGGATGTTGAACTCTATAACATGTTTGCAATTACAATGGCATTCACAAAAAGTCAACTAAAATTATTTCTCCATCAACCCAAAGGTAGTTATATCCCAATATAATAATTATAGTTAAATTTGGCCAAAAACACACGTTAACATAATATTCTAAATCTCATAAAATCATCTTTTAATAGTCTATTCCTGAAAGGTATAAATTTTCTAATGCTTTTCCAAACTTCTTCCCACCCAGTCTGCAACCCACTCGAAGAGAGTGAGGGAGGGAGGGACAAAGAGTTTTTAGCAATTCAAGGACAATCAACACTTCTTTCCAGATACTTTTTCCCATAAACGTCAATATTTCAAGACTTTTAGTTACTAAAGCAACATCCATTACATCAAACAATTTTACCAGTTCTCCTCTCTCTCTCTCTTCTTTCGATTGGATAAATAGAAGTTGAATTATAAAAGTCAACTACGCCTTAGATTTTCATTTCTTTTTCTGATAAGCGTAGCATTTCCAGGTCAAGCCAAATCTTTCCAATGTTGGGATGGGAACTAATATGATCACAACCACATCAATCATCATCATCATGTACCCTCTTGCTGTGAGTTTCCTCATCACTCCCCCAAAACAACCTTTCTTTTCTAACTGCCAATTGATTACAATTGTTGAATAACAACCTCTAAGTGATATTGGAGCAGGCCCAAACTAAACCCATTACCATCAGGTAAATTATTCCTTTGTTGAAAACCCTCCCTGTTTGGTTTTTCCCTTTTCTAAATTTAGTGAAACTTTCCTCTGTTGAGAAATCTATTGAATCTAAGCATGCAATCTTAAGTACAGATGCTTCTTTGAAGTTGCAAAACAAGGAGTTAGATATATAATATCTTAAAAATTAACCTCTTCGTTTGACCTAACTATAAATCAACTGTATATGGACATAAGTTCTTTGTAAGTCAGTTCTGTGTTGTTGTAACTATTGCAGCCCAACTGTGTGTCTAGCATTGCAACATTCGTGACAATTACCTTATGCTTTGTTCCAACATCATTGAAAGTAACAGATTTCTTGAACATGTCACAAATTGTGTGGTTTCTAACACACACACATATTTTCTCAGTTTTGTAAGAATTGGGACATGGGCAACATGGAGATTGCATGATTTTGAGTGGAGCCAGGCAGAAATCTCAACCATGTTATGGTAGAGTGATAGCTAGGCAATATAGAGTTTTCACGTATTTACAAGAATATGATTCAAAGCCAGTCAAAGCAGAGCTTGATCATGAAAAGTGTAAATTAATAACCCAAACACCACAAAGGTATTCAATCATGGGTGAAGTTCTTCAATAAAGCTGGGCTATTTAGCAACCCAAATGTGACAAAGGCACCAAAAATAAATTTTCTGGTGCTGCCAATAGAATGCTTCTCAAACAGAACTTAAAAGTAATTAAATTTGGTTTGGCGCCAATAAGGTCCATGACAAAGAAACAACTAAAGCACTATCCAAACGCAAAGAATGCACAAAAAGTCAATCTTCTGATGCTGTCAATAGAATGCTTATCAAACAGAAATCAAAATAACTTAATTTGATTTTGCACTAATAAGTTTCATGAGAAAAAAACATCTAAAGCACTAGAGGAAAAACAAGTCTCATGTAACAAAATTTTCGTACTGGAAATGTAAGTTTCAATGTAAGTTTTCATGCTTCTCATTGTAATAAGCCAAGAATGAAGGAAAATTTAGTTAAGAGGAAAAACAATGTCTCACAGAACAAAATTTCGTTACCTTGGTACTTTGCAACTTCTTCTCCATTATAGAATAACTTGAATGTGGGATAAGAATGGATATCAACTTTGGAACACACTGGTTTATTTGTTGCACAGTCAACTTCTCCAATTTCAATTTCATCCTCGCCTTCTATCACTTTCCCCAAATCCTCCCACAATGTTCCCAAGTTTTTGCTGAAAACGAATTTTACACCATTAGAAATCTAGCAACAATATGTATCTAAGCAACCAAACAAAGCTCATTTTCTAACATAGAAAAAAAGGGAGAGGACCTAATATGTGGATTACCAGTGCTTGCACCAGGGGACACAAAACTTGACAAACCATGCAGTATCCTTCTCCTGCACCTACATAAGCCATACAAGGATTTTAAAAACTTTGAACAACATACTCGTAAATGCTCAAAATATGCAGTCCAACATGCCCCTTAAAGATTCAAAAGTCCCTTGGGCAAAAAGTTTTTAGAACGAGAAAATTTCAAGTGGCAGAAGAATAAGTCCATCATGGCACTATTTAAAACAGATTCAAAGACTCCAACATCAATAAAGCACCTGAGACAAATGATCTCACTATAATTAAAGACAAAACACGTAACCCCCATCGCAATACAATATTCAACTAACACGTCACAATTATTCGCTCCTAAACAATCTTTAGTTCGACGAGCGCCACGAAGCGAAGTCACAACATGACCCATAAAACGTAACCAGAAACATAAATAGACGCGATCCACTAGAGGACCACAAAATCAGTTTCCAGAAAGAGAAATCTCTATAAAACTTACCTTGTCATTAAAAGTTTCGGCCGTTAAGGTTATGACTTCAGCTTTCACGGAATAACTGCTCATCGAACTTGAGAAAAGAACAGCTAACGTCAATGGCAAAAGGAGGGAGAGTGATGGAGTGTGAAAACGCCGCCGCATCGTGACTGAAAGCGACCGAGAATCGGAGGTAAGAACAATCGGGAGCTCCCTGATGAAGAAAGCCCTAAAATTTTCAGTGACGCTGAACTCTGAAATTGGCTTCCCTTGTTTGGTTTTCTTGACGTTTGCCTCTGTGGTCTCCTAATTTCTGCCGTCATCGTAACCGTCTATTATTAGGCTTTGTTGGAAAATCCAACGTTGAACATGATTAATCATCTTTTCTGTTTAAATTTAATATTTTCATTTAAAAAAAAAAAAACTTGTCATTTTTCGTAAATAGGTAATTCTCACTGTCCTCGCCAATGTTTTAAAAACCGGACCAGTGATTGAACTGAAAAATTTATTTAGTCATTGGGTCACTGATCCAACCGGTTGAACTGTTAAAAAAATTGATTATTTTAATTCTATAATATTATATATATTACTATAAAAATAATTTACAAAATACATGTAATCTAATATAATAATAAACTCTAAAATAAGTTTTAAATATAATGTTAAAAATTAAATAATTCAACTAAAATAAAAAATTATTACACAAATTAAAAAATATATTAAATTTAAAATGATTAAAAGTATAAAATTAGAAAAATAGTTTTGAAAAATAAACAGATTAATTAATATGACCCATTTTAATTTTAAGATACAATAATTCAATTTTTAAAATATTAATTTGAAAAATAAAAGGATAAAAATTACTAAAAACAAAAGTTAAAATAAAAATTGTATATTTAATTAATATTAAGGAGTTGTAAATGTAAGAAAATTTTGAAGAAAGTCTGAAAATTTATTTTGTAATTTTTTCAAAAAAAATTACTAAAAATTTCTTTTTTTTTTAAATTTTTTAGATAAAACCGGTTTTTATCCAATTTTGATCGGTTCAAACCTATTTTGACTGGTTTTTGACCCGTTTTTACCGATTTTGGATCAGTTCTATACATGTTTTATTTTTATACCTTAATCGGACCGGAAAACCAACTGGTTCCCGATCGAACCGGTTGAACCGACCGGTCCAGTCCGGTTTTTAAAACACTAGTCCGCACCACTTTATATGTTTTATCTCCAGTTTAAAAATTAAAAATTTCTTTAATATTTTCTCTTCATTTTAATTTATTTATTTTCTCTCCTTTTTTAATTTTTTTCTTTTTGTTCTTATTATATTTTATAAATAATATAAAATTGATATTTTAGAAATATTATTTATTCATTTATATAACTTAAGTACTGGATGTGTCATCTTTCACCACTTCAATGGTATGCTCACAAGTCCTATTTAGTTCTCAAATATGTAATTATTACAACAGCTTTTCTTATATATATATAGTTTTTTAACTTCCATTCCTCTTTCTATCATTTATTTTACCCTCATTGTTATTTATTTCATTATCTTTCAGTAATTTTAATTTACAATTTTTACTTCTTTTACTCTTCTCTTCTAATTTCAATTTAATTTTCACTTTTTTTGAATATTTTTATTTTATTTTACAAATAGTATAAATTTATATTTAAGAATTATTAATTTGTTTATGTAATTATGTACATATGTCATCTGTTTCGAATACAATCATTTCTTCTTGCCAACTTTTGGGATTTATGGGGCATCTGTACACTTTCTTTATTTTTTCCAAAAAAATTGAGTAAAATTTAATTGTAGTTGGAACGGTGAAATTGAGTAAAAATTCATAATTGGTTAATTGTATTTTTTTTTCTTTATCTAGACATAAAATCTTGACTAGCTTACATACCATGGTTAGTGGGAAAAGACAAAAAGAAGAAGAAGAAGCAGTCGAGAAGAAGAAGAAGAAGAAGAATCTCTCAGGAGTAGCGGCAACTATTAGTGCTAAATCAAGAAATGTCCTAAATCAACTAGTAAAACTAAAGAAGAAGAAAAATCTATCAGCAATAGGAGCCATTAGTATTAAATCGAGGGATATCCTAAATCAACTATTAAAACTGATTTATCATAAATAACTATAAATTAAATCTAAAAAGAAAACAAAGAAGAAGAAGAAGAATCTCTCAAAAGTAGTGGGAGCATTAGTGCGAACCGAGAAGAAGAAGAATCTCTCAAAAGTAGTGGGAGCATTAGTGCTTAACCAAGAAGAAGGAGAAGAATCTCTCAAAAGTAGTGGGAGCATTAATGCTAAACCGAGAAGAAGAAGAAGAATCTCTCAAGAGTAGTGGGAGCCATTAGTGATAAACCAAGGGATGTCTAAAATCAACTCGTAAAACTGATTTATTATAATTAATAATGAATTGAATCTAAAAAAACCCCAATTTTGATAGGAATATTTAATAGGGACAAGAGTTGTGTAGGAGATTATTAGGACATTCTGGAATGTACGCTAGGATTATTCTAGAGCAGTAATAGTTTGTAGAATGTTCTAATGAATGGATATTAGTTGTCGGATCGAAATAGCCCCACCATTCGTTGAGCAGGTGAAGTAGTATAAATAGTCGTAGACACTTCATTTGCAGCCATCCAACTCAAGTGTTCAAAATTGTACTTAAAGCTTTCAAGCTAATATAAACAATTTCTCATTGCTAACCATTGTGTACTCTTTGCCATTTAAGTTCTTGTAAACTTCTTCAGACACTTGTACAAGTTACTTCGAGAAGTGATTAGCTAGAGGTTGACAATTCAAATGGTGAAGGTGCTAAGTTTCGCATGACAAGGTTTGTTAAGGAACAAAATTATAATAGGTGGTATCAAAGCCGATGTTAGGCTTGTGTAAAGAACAAGTAGTGAGATGGTAAACAACGAAGCTACTATGTAGGGTACCACAACCAAGTGTGGTAGGGAGGTTGTCTTCATGTGAGGAAAGAAAAAGAGGGATCAAAGTAAGAATGAGGAGCTGACTTCATGGGAGATCACCCTCAAGGAAAATAGGTGAAAGGCTTGAGAAGGTTGAGCACATCGTCAAGACATTGGAAGAACTTGTTCTTGACCAACTCGATATAGCCAAGGAAGACATCAAGGCAATCTATGTTAGCAAACAAGAAGGCCTCAACCTTACTACACGACGTTTGTGTGCAGCAAGAGACCAAGCCATGGCTGTCATATGAAAACTTGAAATGGCCCTTGATGAGTTTAAGAAAGAGATGACCTCTTTGAAATAAGCCATTACTAACAATGGCGATGCCAGCATAAGTAGGGTGAGTCTAAGGGTGGGAATATTGTAAGCCAAAGAGCTTTGATCACCAGCGTGATGCTAAGGAGGTTGATAACTTCCTATGGTAAGTGGAACTCTATTTTGAAAAGGTTGGCATCATGGATGAAGACCAAGGTACGTACCACCTCTCTTTACCTTACAAACGCAGTGATGCTATGGTGGCGAAGGAAGCATGCTAATATGGAGAAAGGTAAATGCAAGATAGAAACTTGGGAAGACATAAAGCATAAGTTGAAGCACCACTTTAACGTTGAGAATGTAGTATATGAGGCCCAACGCAAACTACGGGAGTTAAAGCATAAAGGTGCAATTCGTGAGCATGTTAAAGAATTTACAACTCTTATGCTTTAAATTCCAAATATATTGGAGAAGAACCTTCTCTTCATCTTTGTGGATACACTCCAAACTTGGACCAAGCAAGAGTTGCAATAGTAGGATGTGAAGACAATTGATGAAGCCATAGTTGTGTAAAGTCCCTCCACCACAAAGAGAACAATAATAACCCCTCCAAGGGAGAAGAAAAGCATAACTAAGGCAAAGGTGATGGAAATCAATGTGACGATAAGAAAGCAACCTTAAAGGAAAACAAAAGAAATTCTTCAACTCATCAAGAGTATGAGGAGAAGAAGAACTCCTTCATCCCTCATGGAGGTTGGTTCATATGCAAAAATCCCCCATGTCAGGAAAAATTACCCAAAACTTAGATCTTTATCCGCCATTCAAGGAGAGCATGATGTTGCACCTAATGAGGAGCCACAACTAGGATGAGCTAGCTATTGCTTCTCAATGCCCTCAAAGATAAAACCGTGCCGATAATGTCAAACAAGGGGCTTATGTTCATGGAGACATAAGCAAATGGTAAGACTCCCAAGGTGTTGGTGGGGACAAAGGCACCCTACAACTTTATGTCAAAAGGGAAGGCCAAGAGGCCATGCCTTAACGTAGTCAAGGGCAACAGTTGGTTGAAAATGTTGAACATCACCACTAAGCCACTCAATGGGGTAGCCTAAGGAGGTAAAGACATGATTAGGGACTTCGAAAGGCTAAGTGGATCACTTGGTTATGCCCCTCGATGACTTTTATGTGGTATTAAGCATGAACTTCTTACAGTGGGTAAGTGCCCTTTTACAATTGAATTTACATACTTGAAAAGAGGGTGCCGCATACGGTGCAAGCTGTGGGTATAAGCCCGAAGGAAGACTAGAAGTAGTTATCTGTAGTACAACTGGCTAAGGGAGTGAAGAAAAAGGAACCAACTTACTTGGAAACTCTTAAGGAGGAGCCACAGGACAGTGGGATTAATGATGTACCACTGATCATTAGGAAGGTCCTTAAAGAAAACAAGGAGATCGTGCCTACTGGATTGCCAAGCAAGCTTCCACCAAGGAGGGAGGCGAATCGCGAGATCATGTTAAAGCTAGGGGCTAAAGCACCCACCATGGCAACCTACTAAATGGCATTACCGGAGTTGGAAAAGTTTTGAAAGCAATTAAAGAAATTGCTTTATAAAGGGATGATCTGACTATCTAAGGCACCCTATGGCACACCCATGTTATTCTAAAAAAATATGATGGATTGTTGAGAATGTGCATTGATTATCAGGCACTTCGGCACTCAATAAGGTAACTATCAAGAATAAGTACCCCATTTCTCTTATTCTTGACTTATTAGATAAACTCGGCCAGGCTAAGGTCTACACCAAGATGGATCTATAAAAAGGCTATTACCAAGTTTGTATAGTTAAGGGCGATGAGCCAAAGACAACATGTGTGACCTAATATAGAGTGTTTCAAGTGGTTAGTCATGCCTTTTAGCCTAATCAACGCCCTAACAACGCTTTGCACCTTAATGAACCGAATCTTCCACTCATACTTAGACAAATTTATGGTAGTATACTTATACGACATTATTGTTTACAGCTACATGTTGGAGGAGAATGTTAAACATCTAAGGGTTTTGTTCCAAGTGCAAAGGTTGAATCAATTATATGTGATGAAGAAAAAGTGTACCTTTGCCACTAAGGAAGTACAATTCTTGGGCCCAATCATTGGGTGTGAGGAGCTTAGGATAGACCTTGCCAAAGTCAAAACTATTAAGGAGTGGAAACTGCTGCCTAAGGTGAGCAATCCTAACTGACCTCTTCAAGAAGAATAAGTCATGGGAATGGACCGAGGAGTGCCAAAAGACTTTCAACGAGTTGAAGGCAGCTGTATGCAAGGAGCCAATCTTCACACTACCAAATTTCAAGGATACATTCAAGGAACATAATAACACATCAGACTCTATTACAGGGGGTGTGTTAATGCAAAAAATGCATCCCATATCATATGAGAGTCTGAAAGCTCCACAGGACAAAGTGTAAATACACAATCCAAGAGATGGAGATGTTGACCATCATCCATTACCTTAAGATGTGGCGACATTACTAGCTGGGTGCCACTTTTGTTATCTACACTGACAACTTAGCAATAAGCTACTTCCAAAACCAAAAGAAGTTATCCCCAAAGTAGGCTAGGCAACAATATTTCCTTGTCAAGTTTGATTACGTATTATAGTACAAGCTTAGATTAGCAAACGTAATAGTAGATGCACAAAGTCATAAGGCTAAGCTTGCTGCCATAAACCAAGTCAAGTTTGAGTTTAAGGAAGTCACACAACAAGGCTTAGAACACGATCCACTCGTTAAGGAGCTAGTAAGGCTAGCTAGTGAAGGGAAGACTTGACAATTCTAGGCAGAGGACAATCTACTCTACACCAAGGGATAGTGATTGTACATGCTAAAGTGGGAGAGCTTATGTCAAGACTCGATCAACAAATGCTACGATACTAAGTGGGTGGGACATCTAGGCCAATGTCACACGACGGTGTTATTGGAGGCAAGGTAGTTTTAGCCACAAATGCGAGACATGATGAAGAAGCATGTGAGGACACGCCTCACTTGCTAACAAGATAAAGTGAGAACAACCAAGTTAAGAGCTATTTGAACCCTTGTTGGTAGTGAAGCATTCGTGGTAGTCAATCACACTTAACTTCATTAGTCCATTGCTAAAATTGGATGGGTATGGTTCCATTCGTGTAGTTGTTGATAGATTATCTTAGTATAAAACTTTTATGCCATGTTTAAAGGATTGCACAACGAAGAAAGTTGCTCAATCATTCTTTAAGAACATGGTGAAGTATCAAAGGCTTCTAAGGTCCATCATTCATGATTGAGACCTATGCTTTATTGGGAAGCCATGGACGAAGTTGTTCAAGTTGCCAAGGACTGAACATAGCTTCTCCACAAGCTTTCACCTACAAACTAACCAGCAAACTGAGGGGCTGAAGGATTTTCTTAAAGGGTACTTGAGGCACTTCATGAACTAGTGGAACTAGGCTAAACTCTCAGATATGGCATAATTTTCAAACAGCTTGCAATGAAGTGAGGCCATAGGTAAAATTCAACTTGTAATGGGGTAGCCATCGATCACACTGCATATGTTAGCAACAAGTTCCAATGAGGGAAAGAGTCCCAGGACACTGAAGACGGCCAAAGCATGGGAAGAGCAAGCCAATTTAGCTTGTTAAAACTTAGAGAAGGCATGATGGAAGATAAAAAAATAGGCCACCACAAGAGTATCAAATGGAGGATCAAGTACTTGTGAAGCTACTTACACAATGATTTAAAGCGCTGCAGAGTGTTCACAAGGGACTTGTAAGGAAGTACGAGGTACCGTTCCTAGTGATCGCCAAGGTAGGTAAAGTGTCCTATCGATTAGGCCTCCCATCAACATTAAAGATTCATCGGGTTTTCCACATAAGCATGCTGAAGTCATATCGTAAAGACGAGGAAAACCCAAGTCAAGGTATTCGCACTAAGAACCTCCCATTGTAACGAAGTACTTTAACAAAGAGATTGAAAAGGTGATAATGAAAACGATTGTGCAAAAGAGAGGCATGCCGCTGAGCACCTAATACTTAATCAGGTGGAAAGGGTTACTCGAGCCTAAGGCTAATTGGAATAGCAAAGAAGATTTGTTGCAATTCCAAGACAAGATTGAAACTTATGAGGTGACAAGGATGTCACACCCTACCAACTCCAAGCACCCAATGAGTTCACTTTTACATGCTTCATTGGGCTTGGAGGTTTCCACAAGATAACTCACTTAATTCTTGCACGTAGTAGAATTCTTTAGAACCTTTTAGTAAGAACTAAAGTTGTATAGGAGATTATCAAAATATTCCAAAATTTGTACTAGACTAGTTTAAAACTGTAGTAGTTTGTAGAATGTTCTAGTGAATTGATATTAGCTATCCGATCAAGATGATCTTTACCATCCGTTGAGGAGGGAGAGTAGTGTATATAATTGCGGGGACTTCATTTGTAGCCATCAAGCTCAAGTGTTCAAAGTTGTACTCAAAGCTTTCAAGTAATATACGTATTCTTTCCTTACCAATTGTTGTGTGCTATTTACCATTTAAGTTCTTGCACATTTCTTTACACACTTGCACCAATCACTTCAGGAAGTGATTAGGAAAAGGTGACTTAGCTAACCATTGGAATAGTAAATGAGTTAAGTGCCTTATAACAAGATTTGTTGAGAAACAAAGTCATACACATCGCTGCCTTGTTGCACCCATCAAATAAAAAGTGGAGCCTCCCTTGATTCTATATTATCTCCCATGTACTTCACACTCCTTTATACCACTTCATCACCCAATTTCAAGTCTTTATGTTTAGCCCACTAAACTAAAACGCATATTGTGCTTCTACCTACCTGTCAAGAAATGACATTCTAGGTTTATCTTCAAACACAATTCCCAATATTCTCGTGTTAGAGAGATGAGGAATTGACCACATAATTGAACTCAAGGAAAATTAATTTATATTGATGTGAACCTCGTATGCTACTTTTGCCTATTCCACTAGTTAAAGTAAAAATCTTATTTATAAGAAAAATCCAGATAATAAATAAGTTGGCAAAAAAAAAAAAAAATAAGAAAAGGGAAAGAAAGACCTGTGCTAATGCCATTTATGCTAACTCTTTGTGATGTGGAAGATATTTTGTTAAAAAGATTTGGTTGCTACGTGTCTTAGGTTCATGACCAGCTATTGTAGAGGTAAGCTTGAACTGCAACTCGAAATAGTTTTTCCTTTAGCGTTCTTCATTGAGTGGGCGTGATGTTCTATTCCAAGAGTGTATTTTATCTGTTTCCATCAAATAAAATGTGAATTTACTAGAGTTAATTAAGTTGAATTTCAATTTTTACTTTAGGTGTTGAAGAGAAATTTACTAAGCTACACTTAGTACACATGCTTGCCTAGTTAAGTGGCAAGGTCTTTGCATGTTAATGGCGTCACTTCATGGAATCTCTATTTCATTTCAAAGTTTTCGGATTATATTCCAAGTTAAATAGAAAGTAAGGCTATGTTAGGTCTTTTGCTTTTCCTAAAATATTATATATACTTTAATTATTATATTTTTTAAAATTCCTCTCTCTCTCTCTCCTCCTTATTTTTATTTTATTTTTTAAAAAGTATATATCAGAAAATACACACTTAAAACCAACAAACATAGTTTGCTTTGTTTGGATGTAAATTGTGGTTGGACGCGAAAACTTAAAAATATAGTAAAAGGAACAAAGCAAAAATGATAAAAAATTTTATTAAGCAGTATATTTAGAAATATAAATTTTGGTAGGAAGAAACTAGTTTAAAATTAAATTTACATCTAAATATAGCAATTATTATTGTGACAAGAAGTAGTCCAGGATAAATATACAAAGGGTTAAATTATTATTCATATAGAGGTACACCCAACAACAAATAAATAAATGTTGTTTTCTCAATATAACTTTCATATCATTTACGTGATAACTCGAAATTGATTGTTATAATATTTTTTAAATATAAATTTTATATTACTAATAAAATTCATAAATAATAAAAAAAAGAAATGGATAGAATAAATTAACATTGATAGACGTGAATGAAATAAATTGGAATTGAGAAAATAGAGTGAGAATAAAATTTATAAAGAATTCAAGATATTTTAGTAATTATTTATGGTGTAATCAATTTAGACTTTCATCCTTGATATTTCAATCTTATATTTATTTGATCAAATTAAATTTTATCAAATTTGATTTGATTTTAAAGATTGTCAAAAAATTTCATCACACACACACACATATATATCTATAGGTATGTATGTATGTATTTATTTTGCACCGTAGATTTAATGATATGACACTGCTATGTCTATGGTATTATAGAGGGAACAATCGGTCTTTTAATTAAATTCTTAAGATATTATTTAAATTATAACTACTTATATAGAATTTTAAAATTTTTTTAATTATTCTCCTAACTCATTGCCTCTTTTTATTATCAACTTAATTATTCTTAAATTTTAATAATATTTAGTCCATATATTGAGTATTTATGCAGATATACGTAATTTTATTTTATTTTTTAATAACTAAAAATATAACATTTTTATGTTTTGTATAATTAATATATATATATATATATTTATTTATTTTTACAAGTATGCATACCAAGTTTTACTAGTTTTCTCTAACACGATTTGAAATCGCAAGCGGGCATTGCGGACGAGCCTTGAGTCGCTACTCTCAAAGGCACGCGAACACTTGAAAGGCCAAAACCCCAATTCCTCAAAGATCGCTTCGTTCCTCAAACCCTAATCATCCGCAATCAGCAGCACGAAGGCAATAAGGGCGGCAGAGCGTGGAAGTGGCGATGAATAGCGGAAGAAGTAAGAGAAGGGAGAATCCCAACGTACTGATCACGGGAACGCCGGGGACGGGTAAAACGACGACGTCTACGGCTCTGGCGGAGGCGACAAATCTTCGTCATATCAACGTGGGTGATATGGTTAAGGAGAAGAACCTCCATGACGGATGGGATGAAGATTTCGAATGCTATATCATCAACGAAGATCTCGTAAGTTCTTTAGCTGGTTGTATAATTGAATTGATGATTTTTTGGGGGCAGATTGCAAGACTCGCGGAAGCGGTTGTTTAATTGTGAAATGGTTTTGAGGTGTGAGAGTGATAATTGTAGGCCTTGTGTGTGGAAAAGTTTTCTGCGTTGTTGGCTGAAGCTTGTCAGACTATGAAAAAAATAGATACCAAGATAATCCATGGATCGAGATGTAGCGTTGTTTCATCAAATGAGGCTTGCAGCTGGAACTTAAAACTTTGGAAGATATGTATGAGAGTTGAATGGACCTTTTGTATTTTGAAATTGGAGGGCGGAATTCACGGCATTAGCCGGACTATATGGTGCTTCAAATTAGTAAATGTTGAAGAAGCGGAAATGTCATGTGAATACTCCCGCCTTTTGCTATAGTTAATGTTGATTTTTTTGTCTGCACAGTTTATTTAGATCATATAGGGTGACATACCCATGCTTAATTAACGATTTTGTGATTACAGAACCTGCATGCGTGTTATCTATCTATTCAATTCTGTTACCACATCAAGACGCTTTGTAATTTATATTTCAATGTGCCATAGCATAGTAATTATTTTGACAAACACACTAGGTGTTAAATGAGCTGAGTCTAGTTTTTCTTCAGTCGTTAAAATATTTTAGGGAAAGATGACATGTGGGAGCAGAGGAAAAAATATTACTCAGTCAATGGTGAGTGCCAGGCTTATCTTGTATTCATGGAAAGAGTGTATTTGGCAGGTATGTGACGAGCTTGAGGATTTGATGGAAGAAGGTGGAAATATTGTGGATCACCATGGTTGTGACTTTTTCCCCGAACGTTGGTTTGATCGCGTGGTGGTTCTTCAAACCGAGAACTCTGTGTTGTACGATCGACTAACCAAGAGGTAATATGCTTCCCTGATTATTAGATTGTTTTTAGTTATTGTTTCACCTCTTGCTTGTTGCTTACTTTTAATTTTGTACTGATCTCTTTATTGGGTCTTGTTCTTCCGCGGCAGGGGTTATACAGGTAAAAAACTCTCAAACAATATTGAATGCGAGATCTTTCAAGTTTTGTTGGAGGAGGCGAAAGAGAGTTATCCAGAAGATATTGTGATGGTGGTAAGAAGTGACTGCATTGATGATATAGATAGGAATGTTTCAACACTAGCCGACTGGGTTCGAAACTGGAGCTCGCTATCTTGATATCGCATCTTCATTTGTAATGAACGAATTTAAGTGAGGTGATGTACTTCGTATAAAGGCTTCTATTGGCGTAGCATATGGTTCACCAATCTTATTACGTGGCCTGACAGTTGTATGTCATAATTATTTTTATCATTTAGTTGAAAGTTTCCTGAAAATATTGGTATATCTTAGAAAGAGAAGTTTTTATAGCGGAATGGCTTGCAATTCAATTCCTGTTACAAGCTTGGGTGATAAACTCATCAACAAAATCGGGATTGGCAATCGGCGAAGCCACAGGTTTTGATTTTCGTTTTACTCAATCTATGGTTTCTCTCCGGTATGGTATAATAATATGCGTTACCTGAGGTAAAGATGCAAATGTTTTCAAAATTGTACCCACTAGTGAGGTACTCGTTTTACACTATACAATGTTATGTATGTATAAATAAATTTATATTAAAATTAATTTACTTAAGAGAATTCCATTGGAAAATATGGTAATGATGAGTTTTAGATTAATTGCTCAATCTTTAGTAATTTAGTAATAAGAATAAATGATTGGAAAAATTTTAAATTAGATCTTAATTAAAAATATAAAATTAACAAATTAGCTGCTTAAAATAAGTCAATATGAGAAGTAAAAAAAATTTGAAATGTATATTTAATTTTCAATAATTAGATTAGAGTAATATCCGTAGGACCTGTTTCACTTTTTAGAATTAAGATGAATATATAATTTTATATGAACTAATATTATGTTTACTTTAAAGAATAGAAGTTTTTGATTAATTAAAAATTCAGTATAATACAATTAAATACACAAAATAATTACATATGATAAAATAATTAATCAAAACAATCTTTTAAACTTTTATTTTACCCATTAAAATGAACATGACCATAAAATTTTGGTCTAAATGATCATGCAGAGTTACTCTGTCTGAGCATTCTATGCTAGCAAGGGATGCCACGTGTATCAACGTTAATGGTTTCTGCGGGTCCCAATCTAAAATTCCCACGACACCAAACCTTTCCCAAGAACTCGGGCATGGCAACTTCAACCATACAACATCAGATGGGGAATCAGTTCGATTTTTCTTCCAATTCCCATCTACCCACTCATTATCTAATTAATGTGAAAACCATAAGTCGAAATTTGTAAACAAAATTTGATGCCAAATGGCATTTACAAACCCAACATGTTTGTTGCTATCATTCATCACCAACACCAGAGCTGCAAATATACAATGCGAAGTTATCCTCACTACTTGCTAAAGAGCATTTGCCTCGTTCCCGTCGAACACAAAATTGTGGGGAGTGACCGGTTGTGGATTCGAGAACCCATACTATGGAACCAGAAAAATCAACGAGAAAAGAACAGCACTCAGAAGAAGTCCAGAGCTCCTGTTATTGTGAAGGGAGGGTTGATCTCAACACGAGTAGCCTTTCCTTCTGCATGTAAATGAGGTAACATATTTGCTTCTTTGGGTGGGACTCCTTCAGCAGTCCATAGTGTCGCATGAGGCCATTCATTTTTCGAACTTAATTTCTCCCCATCAACCACCCCAGGATCGGCTTCTAATGCTGCCAATTTGTCCGAGAACAACAGTGCAGTCATATGAATGGGTACATTTTGGTGGACATGGGGACCATAACTCGCAACAGCAGCCACACCATGACTTCTCTTGTGGGCGAGGGTCACATGGGCTTTTGCAAGGCTGCTCTTCAAACCATTTTTGTCTAGGAAACCTTGAACTCTAGGATCCTTACCACCTAACTGTATCAACCATGATAGTCAAAAAATAAATCATACATCCATTTTAAAGCAGAGGCAAAGGGGCAAGAAAGAAAACAGAGTAAAATAACAAATGTCAATATGAAATTCTATAAGATCATATATGTGCATATAAATTCATTGGTTTAAATGTGAGGCACAACATGTGTATGGTTCTCCAGGAAGATAACAAATTTGTTGTCAGAGCAAGCAGATGAAGAGAGGTAGGCACGGAAGTCTCCATATTCCAGGGACAGTTTAATGCTATCACAAATTTGAACAAATTTTTATTTTGATTGGGCTGTCGACCATCTAGAATGGAATAGAAAGTAAGTATTCACTCACATTATTTAGGAGGACTAGAATTTCTGAAACCGGGAGACTGACTGCGGCAAAAACGATGGTTCCAAATCTCCTTTTTTCTGTACTAGGCGCTCTGTAGTCTCCCTTCGCAATTGTTTTCAGTTGTTCAAGGACGTTTTTGACAGCAAATTCAAATGGGACCTGGAAACAAACAGTTCGGAACATAATACTAGGTGATAATGCAAAAACACTTTTAAGTCTTCCTACATGGGAAGCTGGGTGAATAAAAGAAAAATCACGAAAAATAGAGAAGATAAATAAATGAACATATCTAACAAATAATTAATTTGACATCACAAGTTGGTAACTTCAATTGAGAGTATTTTGTGTTCAACTTCTCACCTGATTTTCATAACAGAAATATGCAGTAACATTACAGATGAACTTCAACTGGCATATGTAGACTGAAATACAACCGGCTAATTGTATTACTGAGAGTAATTCCCCTGTTACACACACACACACAAACATAATCCACACAAAGCATCCCTAAAACATCTAGACCTGAACAGAAAGATTTGTGGTGGTAGAAAAGAAACTTCTGCAAGATAACCATGATTAAGATTCAAAGCCTAAGCCAACTAATGGTACTGAGTGATAACAGTAATCTTCTGACTTAAGAATAGCCATCAAACTGACCTGAATAGAATTTAAATATTCGGCATTCCCAAGCAAAGTCCTGCGCAATTGCTTCTCCCATTCAATCCACTCATTAGCATATGTGCCTTTGGTGGACTCCAATCTAGCAGAAGTAAACAAAGAGATAATTATTATCACACCCAACTCCACTAGAATCTCACATCCCATGCTCAGCTCGATGGAGAAGTCACTCAATTGCAGATGTAGGTTACAATAGAAGAGTGTGATAAAACCAACGACCAGTCTGTCATTTCAAATCCACAAAAATAATATATCCAGATGGGGGAAGTGACCACCTTCCATGCCTTCTAGTATGAAGCTTGTACAGATTTATTCCTTCCTCTAGAGTAGACCTCACAGGCTCGGGCAGCGGAGATCTTTACATGCAGAGAAAAAAGAAAATAACTGTAAGTCTTCGGCAAAAGACAAGATAATAGGATATATGAGAATGCAACTCATTTAGGGTCCACATCCAGTAATTTTACCAAGAGAGCAAAAAACAAGAATGCTTTGGGACTTACAAGGGGAAAGAAAACTCTCACGAGACTAAATTTCTAAGACTGCCATTTAAATAGTATAGCCTCAAGATAGAACCTAGTAAGAAAACAATAGGAGTGTAGTGAAAATGCAACACCACCATAAATTTCATTTGTTTGTTTATTTTGCTCTCTACTCAGAATGTTCATGTGGTTCCAGGCTCGATACTGGCAATGAGTCTTTCTTCATTCAAATGAGATAATCTTATAATCTAGCATGTCATTCCAAGTGACACATTTTAAAGTCTATACAGCCAGGTGACAGCATGACTTTGCAACGTAGTTAATGGTGTGCAGAGCACCATAGCTCAAAGGCATTCTAGATCTATGGCACATAGCTCTCTGCATGGAGCAAAGCTTATTAAAGCATATTGCAAAGCTATATAACCAAACAAAATATGCTCATATCATTAATAATTTACACAAAAATATAACACAAAAAAATTACATAATAAATAACAAACAAAATTTTTTAACTACTACCCTATAAATTAAAAAAACTATTTATGAAACATCTTTTAAAAAAGTTAAAACAAAAAAGTATCCCATGTATTTTGATAGTATTAATCTTTATAAATTGCAACCATAAGAATTGGAAAAACTTGATTTTTTTACTACAAAAATCCATGCATTTTGACCACACAAGCATTAAATAACGAAAGAAAGAAAAGTGTAAGAAATTAAAAACCTAGTAGAAGGCAAAAAAAGGGAAAGGATGAAATTTAAAACTTAGTAGAAGGCAAAAAAAGGGAAACAATGAAACTTTAATGAATCCCATCTAGAATTGGAGAACAAAACAAAAGAAAAATTACGCAAAAAAATGAAAAAAAAAGGGAAAGAAAGAAATAAAGAAAAAAGGCTTGCCTAGAATTGAAGAAGAGAATGGAGAATAATTAAGACTAAAACTTACCAGGAAAATTAGAAAGAAATATAGAATGAAAGCAGGAATAAAATATAAACTAATCAAGAATATAAAAAGAAGTGCAAGAATAATAAATGAAGTCAAAGAGGTAATTTGTTGTCCTTTGTTTCCTCGGAGAAGACCCCGTAATGTAAGAATTGCAAAGGCATGCACTTGTGTCAAGGCAAATGGTGCCAAAGGCTAGCACCTTAGTGCACCCCACTGTCACAGTATAAGAACAAGACAAGGATAGCATCCTAGTGTGTCATGCGCCATAGCGTCCATAAACAACTATGCTCAGAAATAAAAATATAAGGAGTTTTGGCAATAATATAGGCATACTTGTTGGTTATGTTGGTTCAACAATTCATCATATAGCTGGAGCCCCCACCATTATCTGAAGATCTAGTCTCCCAATAGCAAGAATATGCCATAAAAGAAAATAGCAAGCAAGGATTCAAAGGGAAACCTTTTTGGCACAAGATTTTCATCTTTCAGAGTCAACGGATAGACCCAGATATAAAAGCTAAGCCCATACCTATACCCATTGAAATTAGAAGCGTGGGTATAGGTCTCACCCTGGCCCGTGGATACCCATAGGTATTTATATACATGCTGTATTTATACAACATATAAACCTACTAAATAGGGACTGGCCTAAAAACTAGCCATTAATTGATTAATAAATATGTCCAATCCAAAGAGAATATCCAGTGGTGACTTGCAACATTGACCTATTCATTAGAAAGTCATGTTGCATAGTTCTGTGACCATGTATGGTGTATATAGATTGTGCCCAAATAGATACCTGCAAAATGCTACTTGCTCACTCGAAGTCTCTAATCACAAACTTCCCATACCTACATTTATTTGTAATAGACATGCCAAGATCAAAATTTAATCCTTGAATTGATTCTTAAGAAAAGGAGCATTAGCACTCAGATGAAGTCACCCATCAGTACAAATGACAACCAGGTTAAATTGGAGTTGAAATAAATTTCAAGCAATGGTAAAAACCAAAAAGCACATCCTTAAGCATGATCTTCTCCAAATAATAGAACTGAAGACAAGCACAATTGTTACCAAATTTGTGACATCATACAAAAAGATACATCACCCACCTGTTGGATTCCAATAAAGGCATCTTGACAAGTGAGCCAAAGCGTTCTATTAGCTCAGCTTCGAACTCCTTGTGACTCTGGAGATGGGAGGGCAACAGAATATTCAATAAATGTTTCAAAGAGACAACAAATATTGCCACAACTTACTATAACAGCAGTACCTTGCCATCATACAGATGATAGAACATTAACAATATATAACCAGCATTTGGAGATGACTTGTCAAGATTTCCCTTGAAGATGCAAATTAGAAAAAAAAAAGAACACATTGTTTTAACTGCTCTCAGAAAGATACTGAATATCCCAAGATGACACAGAAGTTAAATTAGATTATTACCGGATGATTAACACGATTAAGCACTCGGAACATGAAAACAGCAAGAGCATCAAGAGAGAACGGATTTGATTCAGTTCCTGTAATTTCCCAAGGGGAAAAAAGACAAGAAAGCCAAACAAGATAATTAATAATTGAAAAATTGAAAGACTAACCAAAAATGGTAATTAGCAAGAAACATACATGACCAACTATAGGTGTTTAATACATATTCCTCAAGGTAATGTGAAGAAAATATATAACTAAATAATGAAAAAAAATAAGAGAAGAATCAAATGTAAGAAAGGAATATATGGTTTCTCTATATACCAAACAAGGACTTCTAGAAATGTGACGGAAATGACAATGACAGCACCTGCAGTGCCATGCAACCATGCTCCTCATATCAATCAAGCTGGACAACTCTAATAAAAGGTCACAGCTGAATGTGCATGTAGGATGTAGCATGATTTGAAGATTAGAACAGCACTATTCTTATAAACTCTTTAACATTTAGCAAAACAGTAGGCACGCGATCCTACAATTGGTATCAAGCATAATTGCCAGGAGTAATTGCCAGGATCAAATTATTTGCTTGTGTAGAGGCATTCTTAAGGGCAAGGCTTAGGGTCTTACGTGCATTGGTTGCCCTAGTGGCAGAAATGAGTTGTATGGTTTCTATCATATATAGCTTTTAGCACAATAATAGGCTTTTAATCCTCAAAATTAGGTTCCACTGTGTAAACCATTATATGCTTCTTTAGAACTTATAGGGAACATTCTGGCCAAATAAAATATCTAGATGAAGGCCAGCAGGATTTTGCTTCAGTTTCCCACGTGTATTGATCAAAAGAGTTTCATTTGAATTAACTTGGTTGCCAAAACAATTGATACATTCTGGCAATATATATATTTCAGGCATGTCATGTAACAAATGATATTAATACTACTGGCGGTCCTGCTTTTGATGCAATATGGGAACAGAAATCAGACTGAAGTAAGAAAGCTTTACACTATGTTAAGTTAAGGTTAAAGAGTTCCACCATATACTAGATATCAGTTGGTAAGAGAATAAGTTGATCAGAAACACAGCCACTGGAAAGCGTCTATCAATATGTTTTGGCCTTTTTTCACAAGAGCATATGGAACTGATTTTAAAAGAACATCCATTTAAGTACAACAACCTTCTGAGTCAGGTATAACTGGAATTGCAGTTGCCCTTGTGCTGCGACACATGTCCTCAATCTGCATAGATTCGAATAACAGAAATTAAGCAATTGCAAACTGCTCATCAAATTCTTATGGGGGATAATCACTTTTCCCTCCCAGCCAAGACAGCCCAGTCTCATATTCAAAAGAAAAACTCTAGAAATTCTAAGGTTGAAAAGACTAGCAGTGGGGAATGGGAAAGGAAGAATCATTGCAAGCAAAACCACAAAATAATTTATCTTCCACCCAAGTTGTATTTCTCATGCCAGAAACAGAAGCTTGCCAGAGCTATGCTGAGACATTTAACAGGCTCTCTTGAAGCATGTTATATTATATACGTACTGTAATCAACATTACTGCAGAGAACAAGCCAAGTTTTCTTGTATGGAGATTAAGTTTTTCACAAATCAGAAAAACTATGGACATGCTATTAACCATACTCAATGAATTTGAGAATTAAAGAAATATATATCACCAGTCTCCAAACTTCTTCATTGGGAGCATTTTTGTCAGCAAGCAGAATAGAATAAGGTTTCTTGCGACGCTCGTCAGCAACCTTCCCCCAATACTTTCCTGTCTCATCACAATACGCAGATTGAATGCACAGAACAATAATAAAGAAGTCTCATGAAGGGAATATGTTTGCTGTAGACAGGTAACACCAAAAGATTCATTTCAACACCCAGTACAAGGATCCAAAACTAAAGGTAAAAATTTTTTAATAATAATTAAGGTCCTCCAGAAAATGATTAGACCAAAAAGAACTGCTATTGAGAAATATTATTCCTTAGAACACCAAAAATGATTTGTCACACCTAAGCATCAGCTTTGTATGGTCCTAACAGATTCTTGTTTATGTCTACCTTTGACAGTTCAATTGAGAAGGTCATCATCAGGGAAAATTAAGTTGAAAGATGCAGAGATGCAGACTTTTATGTATCAAATCAACAATATGACAACCAAAACCTTAACAGAATAACAGCCATGTTCGGATTACATGCATAGAAAGGTGTAAAACTGTCATGCCATTGCCTAATTCATTAAGATATTTTTCAATTGATTTAATATAGGGGCATAGCTACCAAGTTGAACTGCTCAGAAAGATAATGAAGACTAAATCCTCCCAATACCATAATTGGATAACTGCAAGGAAAAAAATTGAAAATTCAGCTCAGCACCTTTGATAAGATCACCCATCAAACTATGTACTGGACGATCATCGCCGAGGCTTCCAGTGGCATTCAATATCTCTTTACAAAGTGCCGACTTAGCACAACCAGGTATTCCTAAAAAGTGGCGATAGACAATGCAAGTCAGAAAATACAAGAATTGGAACAATTAAAATGGGACCAACATCTGGTAGTGATGATCCTTTCTCAATAATATATCGAGGAAAGAAAAAGGAAACAGAAAAAGAACAAAATCATCAACAACTAAATCAGAGAAAAGGTACCCTTTCAAATAGGAAACATATCTGAACTTCATGCTAATGTAACTCTTCAATTAACAAACACAGCAGTAGAAAGTTCCCAAAAGTTATGCATAGCACAGGCCTAATAGGATTACTACCATTCTTGATGTGTCATTTCGTTTTGCTCCAGAATTATTTCTGTTTCTATAATTTATTTTCCAATTAACAAGACAAAGATTAGGCTGATTTCTTTCAGTACCACACAACCTTTATGTAGGAAGAAATATAACTATTGAATGCCTTCAACAGAACCTCGACAAGTTCAGCAAATATGAAGTCAAAATTATAATTTTTTTGTTATCTTACAGCAGTAGTGTGAGTTACACACATCTAATGGCAGCTAAAACATGATACAAACACTAGACATTTGCTTCTCAATTAATATTTTTTATATCTCACTCTCATCCTACCTACTCTTCTCCTCTCCTAGTACCCACTTCACTCCTTTATTTCTTTTCCTATTCCTATTTATTCTCCCATTTTTACTATTGAAAGGTAACATCTGCGATTCATGACTTAAGCTTCCTCTGACAGTGTAATACCAATCTTATAAGGGAATCTTTCCACATGATTATGTTGCCCTGTACTGCCAACTGCCATCAAAGATTATAAATGGAGAATTCTGACCAAAATAACTAAGCACAAAAGGAATTTTTAAAATTTGTTCGCAAGATATGGATGTTTCATGCAATGAAATAATATTGAATGTTTTGTAAGTATAATTTGGTTATCCATTACTTTTATTTCCCCCTTCTCCTCAACAGATTATCATGCCAAAACAAAAGCATAGGGTTATGAAAAAGTTATCTCCTACTAGTTAGTGCAATTATTGACCTAATCCTCCCTCCCAAACCACCCAAAAAAATAAAAAAACCCTCGTCAAGTTTGCTAGGAATTTCATGTTACTGATACATGCATAAAAACTAATTCCCATACACTTGTGTCTAGGTTGCATACACTTGGCTTGCATGTATAAGACGAAGCATAAAATGTAATGAACTTCCAAATAAAGAGATTCAAAGTGATTCCTATTGAATGTTGTAATCCTTACAAGTTCAATGAGATTACAATGTTATGAATTCAGAATCTTAGGGATATCTTATAGCTACTCATGCAAGGAAGATTTTTAATTTCTAAAGAAGAAGGATATGGTTGATAGTAATGTTATCTCAGAGGAGAAATCATTGTCCAACCCCAAAACCATGTCCTAGATAATTTTAAGAGAAACAATAATAAGAGGAAAGATGTCTCATGACATAGTCCAGACTGAATGGTGCTACACCATATTTCTAACTGATGTTTGCTTTAATGTGCAAAGCCTCAGACAGAATGGCCTTAACTGAAATATGAACCAGTGCTAACAAAAAGAAACATCCTTCAAAAGCCTACATAATACTGAGAATGAAAACACATAATCGAGCTCTATGTTAACACATGAATCTGATACAATTAATTTGAAAAGTTAAGGAGTATAATCATTAAATATATAAAGACATGGCAAAAGTAAAGACAACGAAACATCCTTTTCACACTCCTTCAAAGTGCACTGTGACATAAATTAAGTCATGGTATTGCTCAACTGATGATATGTTCAAGATACATAAGAGTAACAGAAAGATCTGATTCAACACAGGATACCAAAACTAGGCCATCTAATGTTTACACGGAAATCTTCTAATGAAATCACTCTTCAGCACTAGTATTCTATAGCCTAGGTCATACAAAATTTTTGTTTGCATTAAGTCTGTGATTTAGTTTTATCAAATGATAATCACTTCCACTTAACTACTCAAAATGAAATTACTCATTTACATTTTTTGTAGCTTTGAGATCTCTCACGCAGCTAATTTTTTTCAAAGCATGTAACGGATATCAAAAATAAAAAGCTGAATACTCAATCCACTCTCTGCAGATTAAGTGAAATTAAATTATTTTGATACATGGGAAAGGACGCATGAGCTTAAGTCCTACCAGGAAAGAAAACAATGAGTCCCTCATCCTTCCTAATGGCTTCTTTTGCTGGCGGAGTTGGACTTATTTGTACTATATCTCTCTCCGGTTCCAAGTCTCCCTCTTCATCTCCACCTCCCTCAATAATTACCATAAAATCTTCAGTTCTCACCAAATTTCCAGCAGAACCTATCAAAACCTGATTTTGTGGACTTCGCTTTGCATACTGTTCAAGAAATGGCTCAGCTTCACTGAGGTATGTGGCAGAAGACAGCTGTTTGCGTCCATATTTTCTTCGTGCAAACACAGCCCTTGATAGAGGAATAAACATAATCAAATACCGTATTGCAACTAAGTGGGAATCCCAAGAGAAATCGAGTAATACCATTCATCCAGCATCTTGCTAAGCTCTCTTTGCTTGGCAGCTGAAGTATTCCATTTCTGCATTTGCCTGGAATAGCCACGTAATATTTATGGACTCAGAAATAGGACTTGAGCATGTAACCATATTTTTATACAAGACAATAATAATCCAAAGTCCATAAAAATTTGATCACATTTGGTAATGGTATTCATTATAAAATAGAATTCAAGGAAGAGCAAATCATAACTGCAATCCAAACTTAAGGAAATCAACAAGTGACTAGGAAGTTTCTTGCCATCAACAAAAGGTTCAATTAATGCAGCAAATGCACAGCTTTACATGTCACAGCGATTAGTTCTTAGTTAGGTCATGCGCATAAGTTCACCTAGATGTGAACCAATAGCTAGCTAAAAATTAAACAAATAAATAAATAGTAACTTATGTGCACTAAAAATAAGGTAAAGTCTTCTAAATCAGAAATAAGAACAGGAATTCTTCAAGATAAGGCAAAGACTGGTAGTCAAAAGAGGAAAGATAAAATCTTCCAGATGAGCCATCCTGAACGTTTGCTATTTTCTTTGACAGTGTTCACAGTCAAATAGATATGCAGATACAATACCTTACAATAGGAAACATTAATCTTTTAAGTTATAAACGGAACTCCACAAATGTAGTGGATTTAGAAAAACTAACCTCAGATAGTATGCCTTGTACGCAGCTTCACCTTGTTTAAAAAGAATTGGCAAGCCATTTCTGATCAAAAAGGTCCTCATCTGCATATTCGGAATTCATATAAAAAACAATTCACAAATGACTTGCTAAAAGAGCCTTGCAAATAGAGTAACAAATTCACCAATTCTCCTTTCACCCCAATCTTAAGCCTAGTAAAAAGTAACAATAAAAGCAACTGACTGCATGGTTTGATATGCCGTTGATCAACCGCCCAAATGGCTAAATCAATCTGGATTACTCAATGAAAGGTTTTCCCAATTTCTTTCAGGAAGTTGCAGTCTTGAGAACAAGGGCCTTTTTTCATGTAAGGTACCTAAAGTTTTTGTGATGGTGATCTGAAACTTGTTCACATACCATGATCTCCAAGAAAGCTTTTTAATAAGTCTCATGATGATTCCCTCACCATTGTCTTTCTTCTCAAAATTTTAAATTTATAGCAAAATTTAATATTGAATAATTAATAAAAAAGGATATATACACAGAAATCTACGATTTGGAGTACATTCGTCTTATTTGTAAAACAATATTATGAAGGTTCTTTTTAATGTAAAATTCTAGAACTAAGACAAATACCTTTACTTTGAAAACAGAAATCAGAAAGATTTAAATAGCAACAAAAGAACTGCAGTAAGGTTTTAAAATCTTTTCCGGCTTTCAAATCTTTCACTTCTTTGAACCAGCCACATCTCACTTTAGTAGCTTGTTCCTTCACTAATACCTATGTTCACAGTGCAGGGTCTACAAAATTGTAGCAGTGGAGGAATGAGGCAGCAAGGATAAAATCCTTCCTGCAACATAGGGGAAGTTCAAAATACTACAATTAATGACTTCTGTGAAACTACAGATACTTCATGCACCATGCATTGGTCACACCCTTCACCTTTCTCAATTTTATTCACCCTACTCAACAATTGAAATGGAACCAATTAAACAAGGTTCAGCAGAATGCTCTCATTATGACCTGTGCAACTAGCTTAAAAATTTGTCAAAAATGAAAATTTATATGTAACCTACTTTCAGTTCAATTATACCTCAATAAATTCCAAAGTTGGATTCAAACCTGTGTGGAAATCGAATCACTTTGATTATGATCATGAGCAGTTAGATTAATTCATAACTGTAAGATTGTCATCTACTTTGACATTATTAGAGTGATTTTACTCTATTTGATTTTATCCTATATACGCTTCACCTATATAAAAACACGGTTAGTGATATAATTTGGTTACAATTTGATCGGACCAAATAAATTTTCCATTGTGCTTGTTAATAATGGGATTCTTAATTAGAAACATGGTGAGCATTTAATTTACTTAATATGGATTTAATTAAATTAAAGGATAAGACACATATGAGCCTTAATTATTAATGAGATTAATAAGGTTAAATAAGCTGTAATTATTAATGAGATTAATAATCAGATAATCTATAGGCTAAGAATAATTAAAGTTCTATGTAGGAAGCTCATAGAACCTGTGCCATGTGTGCCCTAAGTGCTATATAGGGAAAGAGAATCCTATAAAGTGTAGGAGGTTTTGCCTTGTAAATAAATAAATTTATAAGAGTTCTAAATCACAAAACAACCAGAAAATTAAGAAAAATTTTGGTCCATCCCCTCCAAGCTGAAGAGAATAAATGTTTCTAACCACTCTTTTCGTTCTCTCTCTTGTCCTAAAGCCTTCTTGCTAAGCCTTTGTACACTTTATGTAGATGTAAGCCAAATTACTAAAGATTCCTTCTTTTTCTTCTTCTCTCTTCACCTTTGACAGCATATTCAAATTAAATAAGACCAAAATTCCAAGTGCCACTAAGTATGAGCTTTAACAAATTTGCCAATTCATTTTCAGCAATCATCAAAATTCTTTATTTGAAAATTACATTATCAGGTCATGCACTTCTGAAATCCAGCAAAACATTACCCACAAGCCTAGCTAAAGTGCACCCATAGTTGTAAATGGCGCGCCATGGCGAGTGGCGTTGGTGGTGCAAGATTTGCGCCATTTAATGAAGATGGCGCAATCCTTCACTCTGGCGCGCCATAGGGGGTCGCCAGTGAACGCCATTTTCCTTGGCAATCTAGCGCGTAATGGCACGCTAGAGAGACAACATTTGTTTTCTTAAGAATTGCAGCTCTTTTTAAACACGTTTTTAAGCGTGTTGAGCAAAAAGTAAAAAAACGAACTACGGGGCGCCAAACACAGTCTTGTTCAACTTCTTAATCCCTAGCTTCATGGCCAAACAGAGCCTCGTTCAACGCTCGTCTGCGTCTGCCTCGTTCAACGCCCGTCTACGTCTACGTCGTTCAACGCCCATCTACCTCAATCCCAAGTTCCAATCACAACTTTTGGTTTTCGGTGTGAGTCGCAGGACAACGCAGGCTTTTGTGCGCAGCCTCTGACAACTCTAGTGCGCTGCCTCTGATAGGTCTGGTCCGACGCTACCTCTAATGCTACCTCCGACGGTACTGGATTAAAATTTTTGAGCTGTTGCGCTGCCTTCAACCGAGCGAGTCATGCGACCGAGCAGTGGGCACAAGCGACCGAGCACAAGCAATCGAGTAGTGGGCACAAGCGACCGAGCAAGGCACAGGACTGAGGAATTTTTGCGTTGCTATTGGATTAGGAATTTAGGACTCTGGGCAGTAGGCACAAGTGACCGAGCACTATTGTTTGTAAGTATTTTTTTTGTAAAGTTTTGTTTATTTCTGTTCATTTTTGGGAATGTGTTTGGATTATAAAAGGCAATTCATTATGGGTTGATAAGAGCTGATTCATTGTGTTGTGGATTTATAATCTGAGTCAATGCCGATTTATTGCTACTGCTAATTCATTGTGGGTTTATAAGGAATTTTTTGGCATATTTTGGCAGCAACTGAATTTTGAAATATGAATAATGTGCAAAGTGCAATTGTGTATGTTTTATGGTGTATAACTGTATTGTTCTAATAATAATTAATTGTTGAATTATTAAATAAGGATTAAGGTACCGTACTAAGATGCCAACTTCTGATGCGTCGAATTCAAATCGAAAGGACCCAACTTGGACTTATGCGATATTAGTCGATCCAAAAAACACAAACGATGTTAAATATGTTTTTTGTGATAAAGTTTTCAAAAAGGAAATCACAGTACAAACACCTTGTTGGAGGCTTTCGAAATACAAAGGTGTACTCAAAGTGTCCCAAGCATCTGAAGGAAGAGATTAGAAATTTAATGAAAAAGAAGAAAGAGCTAAAAAATCAAATTAATACAATTCCTCATTTTGATTTGGTGGCTAAGGAATTTGAGAGGGAGGATGAATACAACGAAGGTTCAAGTCTTGGCAAGCATCCATCTATTAGTCCATCAGTAGCATCAACTAAAAAAATGAAGCAGATGAGCCCCATTGACATGTTTTTTATGTATGATGCTAATGAAGTACTGAAACGTAACAGTAGTAAGGAAAAAGCCTTAAAGTTTGATGAAGCTACAAAAATAAAGAGAGTATATGGTACAATGGTTTGCACGGTGGGCTTATGACAACATGCTATTTTTTAATGTTGTCAATTCTAATACTTTTGAGTAAATGTTAAAAGCTTATTTTCAGTGTGATCTCGACACCAAGCCACCAACTTATCATGAGTTGAGAGTGACTTGTTTGAAGAAAGATTTGGAACACACGAGTAGCCTTTTGAAGACCCATGGCGAGGCGGTAGCAAAATATAACTGCTCATTAATGGCAGCTGGTTAGAGTGATAAAAAGAATAGGACATTGATTAATTTTTTGGTGAATTGCCCAAAAGCACTAGTGAGAAAATGTGAGTTTTTATCAAAATACATTGAACAGATTTATGAGAAAAATGTAGTGCAAGTAGTTACTGAGAGTGCGAGTGCAAATATTATTGCCCATAAAAAAATTTCAATACATTTTTGTTATTTATTTTAATTACATTAGTAATTATTTATAAAAAATTAATTTTTATTTTCTTTTGAATCAATAAGAAGACTTTTAGAAGCTTAATATAAGCATTTGTTCTGGACTCCTTGCGCCACTCATTACATAGATCTTATTTTTAAAGATGTCTTCAAAGTAGAAACTTTGAAGAAGACGTATGAGCGAGCAATGATAAATGGATATATATATATATATATAATAGGCCCAATCTCCTAAACATGATGAAAGAATTCACTAAACAAAAGGAGAAGGTCCGAGCAGGGAAGGCAAGATTTGCCACCGCTTTTTTAACTTTGAAGCACTTTCAAGTAGAGAAGACAAATTTAAGAAATATGTTTACTTCAAAATAGTGGATTAAGTGTAAATATTTAAAAGAAACACAGGGTAAGTTGGTGGCGAGCGTGATATTGATGCCTTTATTTTGGAAAACTATTGTCTATACACTCAAAATTGGTGGCCATTATTAGCTGTGTTACGATGGGTGGATTGTGAGGCTAAACCTCTAATTAGATATATATATGAAGGTATGGATAGGGCAGAGGAAGCAATAATGGCCTCATTTAACAACAATAAAGAAAAGTATAAGAACAGATTTAAGATTATTGATAGGAGATGGGAGATGCAGCTTCATCGGCCTTTACATGCAATAGGCTATTTTTTGAAACCAAAATTCTTTTATGAAAACCCTAATGATGAAAATGATTTAGAGATTACAAATGACCTACGCAAATGTATAGAAAAGTTGTTTTTAGATGATGTACAAGATAAGATTTATCAAGAACTTTCTTTGTACAAAAATGCTGAAGGTCAATTTGGATTTGCACCGGCTGTTAAACAAAGAAAATTGAGAACACCAAGTATTTATTTTATAAATTTAAATATATTTATTGTTTCATAGAACGATAAATAACTACTATATCTTGATACTTGTTTTGTGAAGTTGAATGGTGGAAAAATTTTGGAAACAACACTCCAAATTTGCAAACCTACGCAATTAAAGTTCTTAGTTTTACTTCTTGTGCATCAGTTTTTGAAAGGAATTAGAGTGTATTTGAAAATATAACTACATAATTTATATGTATCTATAAATATTATTATTTTATTAATAAAATATTTTAATTTAAAATTTAATTTTTACAGTTTCACTCCAAGAAGATGAATAGATTAGCTCAAAAGCACATGAATGATTTAGTTTATATCTAATATAACCGGGCTTTGAGACGTTTTGAGAAACGTCATGGGCTTGATCCTATCAATTTGGAGAATGTTGATGAATCTAATGAATGGTTGCTTGAAAGATTAGATTCAAATGAGGACACCTTTGTGCATGAAGGCGATGACTTAACTTGGAGTGATGTTGCTAGAGCTTCTGGGGTTGAAGAAGAAGGCATATGATCATTCGATCTAGGGCAACGACAATGGTAGGATCAAGTTCAAGAGGTGTTACATCTAAATATAGATCATATCAATTAGTAGATGAAGAAGACGCTTATAAGGAGAATGAGCCTGAGTTTCAATCCGATGATGGGAATGAAGATGAAAATGACGTGGAAAGTGATTGTGATTTTTTTTATATTGATGATTAACATTTATGATATTTACATAGCTTATGATGTTTATTTAGTTGTATTTTAAACTTGAAATGCTGGTTGTCAAATTTTATTAAGATGATTTTATAGTTGACGCTTGAAACGAAATATATATACCTTTATCAATGCTATTTGCTTTTTTTTAATTAAAGTTGATTTTTTTATGGTTATTTTATATTTCAAAGATATATATTAAAGACATAAATATTTTTAATTAATTTGATTTATTTTGCGCCATACTTCAAAATGGCACACGCCATGCGCCATGGCTCCAGTATAAGTCGACGCCACGCCGTGCCATTTACCTTTCAGAACTATGAGTGCACCCTTTTGTGAGGGAAAAGTTATAGCTTAATATCATTCATTTTATGGATTTATGGTGATCAAAACATAAATGCAGATAAAATCTCAAATAGTGAAAGTAATTGCAATAGAATGCAATAAAATGAACTAAAAAAACCAAGTGACAGAAAAATAGAAGCATGTCACACCTTATATGTAAGGAATTTCAACTTGATCATTAGGTTTGCATCTTCGTCCGCTAAACCATCTTTTGCAAATGTGCAGCCATTCCCAGTTTCCTGCACACCATTTATTTCTTTGGAGAATTCCTTAGCTCTCCCAGTTTTATCCTTAAATAAGTTTAGGTCCACAAAAAACCCTGTGAGAGCAAGAAAGGAGAGAAGTTTAATGGAGAAATTATCACCTTTAGAAAGATAGTTGGACTAAGAATAGCTAAAAATAACATTAACTACCGACTATTTGACAATAAAGAACCCATTCGAGTCCCAGATAGGTGTGAAAATAGTTACATAATCACATATAGTGTTGAAATTTGCATGAGGTAAAGAGAGACAAAGATTTAACACGAGTTATGCAGTTCAGTCTTTGACCTACGTTCATGGACAAATGCCCCAAAGGAATAAACTATAATATTCTCTTTATTATTATTGCATTACCACAACCACCTTTTTACAGGTGAGATATAAACTTAATAATAGAAACAAATACTGGGACTGTATCATATCAAATGCTTTAAATTTTAAATATACAACTTGATTACATATAATTTAATCAATCAAATTCTAACAAATAAATTTAGTTTAACCTACAAATGATATTTTGTGACCTCATATGTCAAATAAACAAATCAATCTATCAATCAAACAGTATATCCACAACATCAATGCTTTCAAAACTGGACAAGTCATCGAATTAGAGAATTACCTTGATCATTAATCTAACTAGTTCAACTAGTTGATTTAAATTATATGTAATAGTATATACACATATATAATAATATTGAATTAATTTTATGAAATAAATTCAATTCCATTTATTAATATGTTAAATGATAAGTCTTAAGATGTAACATGAAAAATTTAATAATTCAACCAGAATAAAAAATATTACAAAAATATAAAAGAAACTAAATTAAATTCAAAGCAAAATATTAGTCTTGTAATGAAAATTTTCAATTTTAACATGTGATGCTTAAATTTTCAATAATTCAATTAAAATAATATACCGATAGAAATAATTAAATAAATAAAAATCAAAATAAAAATAGGTAGAAAAAATTATACATGCTGATAAATTTTTCAGGAGGTAAAAATGTTAGAAATCATAAGAAAACATAAAAGAAAATTTTATTCTAAACAAAGATGAATTCTTTTTTTAACTTTTTTATGAATAAAAATCACTCAACCTGTTTTTGACTGGTTCTGGACTTGTTTTCACCATTTTGCATCAGTTATCAATGGAACGGCCAGTCCAATCCAGTCCAGTTTTAAAAGCTTGTTGGCATTGAGAAAGAGGCCAAAACTTGGAAATTGTTTATCATTTGTTACGTAGGTAACTCATAGAAACCCTATATATGCTTCAAAATTTACGCAATGTTCAAATGAACTCTACTTAACCAACTCTAGGTATAATTAGCACACGAATACAAAAATACATTCTTCAACTGACAATTAAAATACATACCTCGAAATAGCGGCCACAGTCCAGGATTAAATCTGAAACATGCCATCTTAATCAATAAGTATTCATAAACTTTATGTTTTATATCAGAGCTTGTTTTTATGTGAATGGATGGATAAATGCATCTTATAGATATACAAACTTCGAAAACACACCTCATCTCTTTCTGGTACCGTCTAAAGGCTGAATCACTGTGCACATGAATAACCATCTTAAAATGAAGATCATCACTTTCCACAGATTTGATCTTTTGAAAGTTATAATAACACTTAAAAGCTGCAGGAAAGCGTTTTTCTCTCATCAGACGAACCATTTCCTGATGCAAAAAGTTAATTAAGTTAATATCATTGAACCAGAAGAAAGAGCATTTCAAGAAACTGATGTACATTATCATATACAGAAAAAGAAATCTAGTTAAATAGCAGAAAGTATATATATAATGAAAGCCAATAAAGCAGCTAAATTCTGCTACATGAGGATTAAGTAAGAAAAAAATGAAAGCATTTCTCAAGCCATTGCCCAAAGATAGCACATATCTCTCCCAAATTCATGTCTTTAATTTTACTCAATTCCCAAAATCAACAATAAGTTGAATGATAGAACAGTATACCTGCAATTTGGCAGTGGAAAAATCTGCAGGGTGTGCTTGCAGAAATTTTGACAGAACAGATCTATCTGCATTTCTTGAATGAGAATCATAGACCTCGTTTCCAAACCAATCCAAATAATTTGGACAGAAAGACGTGCCAACACTCTCAAGAAGAGCCTTAATTTGCTGCAATTATAATGACATACAATAATGAATATGAACATTTCCAAGTACAATTTCCAAATGAGTAAGTTTGCAAGTCAATATCCCCACAGTAGAAACATAACAACAACCTGCTTCTCATCAGTTCTATTTGCAGCACATATTTCCCTTAGGCTGGATCCCAGAGGCTGGTCAACTGATGTACAATTTTTAAATTCAAGAACCAAATGAGATATAAAAACAATCAGCAGTAGGTAAGTAAAGTGGTACGAAGTTGGAAATGAGGGAGTTGAAATAGAACTAGAATCTTGCTTTGATAAATAAACTAGAAGCAGCATAGTACTTCTTATGTCTGGAAACTTAAAATATGAAGACAGGAAAGAAGAGACAGCTATCAATCAGACTGACACCAAAGACCACTCTTTTCCCGTTAACTAGGAATCCTGATTTGCATCATACCCAAAGACATCTTCATAAAAGAAAAATCATCAATTAAGTTCTCCATCTAGGAAGTGCTAGTGAACGCATTTGCTGCTATTAGATGGTGATTGCACAATGGAGACAACAGATGTGTTGCTTTGGTTGATTTTGGAGGTCATGTGAAGATCATGTTGGGTGTTTGGTTTTTTTCTTTTTTTTTTTTTCTGGAAATTGAGAAAAATTCTAAAGATTAAGAAAATGTGTTCGAGGTTTTGTTATTAGAGGGGGTAATTTACTGTTAAAGTCACATCACATCTAACTAATGGCTTAATTATATTTATGTAAGATAGGGGCAAATTGTACGGTACAAATCACATCATGCTTGATTAGTGTGTATTATATATATAATTTAACTCAAAATATAAATCATAAGGGAGAAATAGGGAAGAATATAATCAGAAAGAATAGGGGAGATGTGCCTTGGAGACAAGGAAAAACTGAAAACAAACATCACCCATGTTTTTCTATGTATCTTAGCAACAAAACAATCATAATCAGCATCACATTATAACTCTTTCATCTTTTCTTCACATTTGCAACAAGAACAGTTTGAGATCCTATGTAAACCTTTCCAAGTGATAAGAGTGAAAAAAATTCAAGAAGTTATCTGTGAAAGAAAATAAACAAGCATTCCCAAGTGCATGTTGAATTCATGATATCATTTCATCATTACACTCTCCAAAAATGTGTCAGAATATCCGATCTTACTGGAGACCTCAACCCAAAGAAACTCAATGCAGGGAATGTAAGGAAGGTAACAGTAAATCACGTCTGCAGTACATTGTTCAACCTTCAGTGCTTCATTATTTTATTTTTTAATGATAGCATAACTAGGGAAACTAGAAACAACCCTCAACAAAGTGTGGACAACAGATGAACAAAGGAGGGAGGACAATAGCCCAAAATTGTCCCCATGTAGCTCTTTAGAAGCTTAGATGGCACAAGCACACTAGCACATGAGGGGCAAATGGTCCTATTTGTGCAGTTTTGTAGAAAGGATGGTAACTATAATTAAACAAGATTACCTCCCTCCATTGGAGGTGGAGGACACTCCCTCAGAACCTGCTCCATATGTTCTGAGCTCTTATGGCTTACCATCCGAGCCACCAGACCTTCCAAGATTTCACCCTGCGCTTTTATATGGTCTATAGATCCTGCAGATAAGAGAAAAGGAATGCTCAGGTTTACATGCGACTCAGCATTACTTATAAAGTGGAAGTATCAAAACGCATAGCAGGTAGCCCTTCTAATTGAAAAGAAGCATCAGCGGTACTGATATAAATAATACAATTATTTTAATGTCATAGTTAGGCAATGGGTAAAGTCAGCAAAGTGTATCAAACGGAAAATGATATTTCAGCATATCAACCATTTCAGCAAAGCAAGAATGGAACCAAAGTCATCTGTAAACACCTAAAACCAGAACAGGATTATTTGAGAAAAGCAAACAAATGGCCACAAATATTTCGGAAGAGTTCCACTTCCAATCAATATAACTCTTACCAGCTATGGATATATCTGCAACTTCATCAAGGGCTTTACATACAGGTGTAGCTGTTCCTTCCTCGCATAGTGCATCGTAAGCAGCAAAAAATGATGTCACCGACTTTCTGAAATAGAAAAAGTATATGCAAATGCATAAGAACTTAAAGTGCCATTTCAAATTCAAATTTCACCAAGAAAGTAAAGCAAGTATTAAGGCAATTTAACAAAAAAAGGTAAATTCATAACAATTATATACACACTCCACTGGGCACAGGGCAAAGATCGTCTGACCGGCCCTTACAATCTCCAAGATATCAGCCAACATGCTAAGGTTTCCTCAGATGGATTTAAGCGTAACAATAGGTGAAAAGGTTCCCCATAATCGATTCTTCATATTTTGTAATCTTTGGTAGCCAGCCTTGTTGTACAGGTCCCGGCCTCTTCATTTTGACTATAGACCCACTTGCAACCTGCGGATACTATACCCCCCTGTATTTCTCCTAAAATTTATACCTTGTCGATATATAGAGCCCATTTTGATTTTCATTTACGTCTTGCCACCTCCCTGGATTTATGTCAGATATGACTTTTCTCGGAATTTCTTTTGTTCTTATCCAATGGGGGTAAATATTGAGGTATTACATAGATGCCCATTTAACTGGATAAAGTATTTTTAATAAACCCTTGAAAAATACATAAATATTACTAAGGCACCCAAGGGCAGAATGATCCCTTCATGATTGTTTTGTTATTAAGGACAAAATACCCTACTCATGGCTATCACTTATATTTTATAAAGAATAAACACCTAAGGTATATTTTTATAGTTATACAGAATAAGGTTGGATAAGTAGTAATTTAGCTAATTAAGAGGGAGGGTAAGCGTGATTTACCCATGTATCAAATAATATTGTATTGGTGTTCTCAAACAAGTAATATGTGACTCACTCTAAAAGTAATTAAGGAAACTTAATTAGAGTAATCTTTAGACATGTAATCTACAATAATTTTATCACCAATCGAGAATGCTCCAATTGTACAGACAAAAGGAAATGAGTAACTTCATAAACAAATGAGATCAAATATAATTGTTTATTAAAGTCTTCAAGAAAGAAAATTTGAAAGGTTTATCCACAATAAATAACCAACGGCTTGCCAGATACACCCAGTATTTTAGCTTATCTTGTTTCTGTTCTTCCCAGATAGTCCGTTAACCGTTCGTTTGTGGTGGATGGTTTTTTAAGTTTGCACTTTAAAAGCAATTGGCAAATCCAAATCAAAAATCACCATGTGGCAATTTTTTGGTCAAAGTTGCCTTAGTTTACCTAGCTAACTGCTATCTGTCCAAATTCTTTGGTGAGTTTTCAGTCAATGATGCTACTAGTTTTTTTCAATAGGTTTAGCTCCAGAACCTACCATGTAATGTTTTCAGGATAAGACCTCAGTGTTACTATTATCCTCAGACATGGATAATAAAGCCTTAAGATTATAAAGCATAATGTATTTCAGAATAGTTCTTAATCAAAATCTAGATATATTCGAAATTTTCAAGCATGAAAACATCTAATTCACAGAAAAACAGAAAACAAATGAGGGTAACCTATCCAAGAAACCAAAGAATTAACAAACTTTTAAGTCAATGTCTTGTGGTGTAATCATTGGAATGGAAAAAGTCGAAATTGAAGAGAGAAACAGGGATAGAGAGAGTGGGAGCGAGGGATAAAAAAGAAGACAAAGAGGAAGAAGTGGACAACTTGAAATAAGCAAAAGATTTTTTCTTTTAGCATTCAAACATTAACAGACCCAAAATCACCTTGTCGAGAATAACCACACATGATTTGTAGGCAGCCGCCATTTCCTACAAAAGGCAATAATGTCTGGAGTTGAATAGAATTTTGGTTTTCCACAACCAAGCTCAGTGACTGCAGTCACAACCACTGTGAAACACAGAAAAATTATCAGCAATGTGGAGGTAACAAAACAAAATTCATGTTTGTAGAATATATAAAGAAAATCAGATGGAAAGATTTTAATAGCTTCAGGAAAGTACAGACATATAAAACAAAAAATCCTTAGCGAAAGAGACACCACTAGTTATGTCCTGAACCACATGAATTAAAAAGAAAATGAATTATCTGCACACCGAAAAGCATTACAAATCAAGAAACTTTTAACCATTTCAATTTGCTGCCCATAGCTAGAATATCCTCTTGAAACCAAAAAGTCCCTGTGCCCTGTTTTTGGCCTTATCTTTTACTTATTTGAGGGGAGCTATGCGAAAGAAGAAGCATGGTGCTTTTTTCATAAGCAACGATAAGTTTGGGACATCTGATAATAGACGAAGTTACTCCCAGCATCCAATAAAACTGTCAAAATTGATTCCAAATACACCTCTAACTTTCCATACTTCTTGAAAAGGGAGCACCAAAAGACATAAAACAGACCAATAATGATAATGAAGCAATAGGAAGATGGACCACAAAATAAGCATGCCATAAAGAAAAAAAGGTGTACGCAATATGGCAATCATCGAAGCAAAATATTCTAATATCTTCTGGATTTTCACAGTGTGAATATCAAGAAATTAGAAAAGACATTTTCTTCTTCCCTCACCATAATCTTCCCGAGGACGTTGCCCATGGTCTCCTAATACAGCAGTAACCAGCTCCATTGATATGCACATACGATTCCGCTGAATAGAACAAAAGAGCAAGCGTTCATATAAAGATCTTAAGGGAAAACCACATAGAAGGAATGTAAGGATGTAGCCAATAATAAATGTAAGGATGTAAGGATGTAGCCAATAATAAATGTAAGGATGTGGGCAATTCAGATAGAGATATACACATCAAGACAGGTAATAAGAGGGTTAGGGTATCTTCGTTGAAACTTAGGATGAAAAAAATAATAGGCCTATACAGCTATATTATTAGAGTGCAATGGCAACAAGTCTTATTATCTAAAAGTCACTCCAGAACCTTCAATCAAGTTAAAAACTTCAACGTCACCTGTTAGTCGAACAGAAGAATTGTAGGTCTTAATCAACACAGCTTAAATTTAATGCCAGGTTGAAGAACTTCTAGCAATTTCCATCTCTTAAAAGGCCCAGTCTAGATTTACCTCAAGAAACTCATTGAATTCAGTTTGCTTCTTGGTGGCTTGTGAACCCCATGCTTCACGAAACACACGCCCAAGTACAAAGACGCCAACAGCAGTGTAACTGTGGTACAAGCATGATACTCAGAAAACATAATTAAGCAGACAAGAAAAGGCAGCTGGTGCAATTACATTAAAAATTGAATTATGGTGGCTGGTTGAATAGAGTTTAAATAGTCTCATCTGCAAGTTTAAAAGTTTTGAACATTTTCACACCCTACAGAACTTTTATCATGTTGCACCATTATTTTTCTAGGTACCAAGTTGCAGCCCCTCTTCAGTATGCTATGCTGAAGGTCATAGTAGATAAATAAATGGCAGAGGTTGCCTGCAACAGAAAATTATGTGCCTATTAATTGAGTTTGGTAGTTGCTTTAGATATTGGCTTTCAGACTTCAAAACTGCCATCAGCAGTACGGCCAATTGTTTGAATCACTGAATCAACTAAGAGTGTTCTGGGAAAAAGATGCCATAAGTAATCACCATCTGTGACCAACATAATGATCCAAGAATTGGAATGTTAAGGAACGGACAGTGTTCATAATCATGGCTTAATAAAAGGAGACATGCATGTTCAACAAACTTAGCCACTCTCCTTCTATGGAAAGATAAACAGTATGAGCTAAAGTTAATTTCTTCCAACTGTCAACAGTTATAATCCCCTGAAACTGTGACAGTGCAAACAAATAGGTCTGCTTCTTAGCAGTCCGCAACAATTATTGTAAATGGTACAAAGAGAAATAACCAAAAAAAAAAGGTAAATATTACAGAAGCTTGCATCCTTGTGCAACTCAACAATCCAGATAGAATTGCAAAATAGAAAGTGAACAACAAAGACCATCAACGATGGGCTTACATATTCCCATAGCTATTCTTAGCATATGCTCCTCCCTCATGTCCAGCATACATGAAAAGTGATCCAGAGTGCTTAAGAGAAACCTGTTGAATCATCAATGTTACAAAAGCCATACTATGTATCAAATTTAGTCTGATAGAACAAATAAACAACAACAGCAAGAGCAAAGGGAGGGAATAAGAGAGTGAGAGCTAATATTAAACTAAACAAAACTGTTTCTGTGAAAAGTAAAGGGAAGAAAAAGTTTTCAATAAAGGCCCATTGACCCACCTCCAATGTAGCCAAGCCCTTTGAAACCATCTGTATCATCCTTGTTCTAATCTGTGAGAACGGCATCCAAAAGAAGTTGAAAAATTAAATCCAGCATTCAAAATATTTTGTAGCAAACTTAATATTAACTTCAGCTGCTGAGGAATTATGTTACAGAATGAACCAGTATATGCTATACCAATGCCTACAAAACTATTTAAAAATAAGGCATTAATATCAAAAGGTTCACTTGAAGTAGTGAATCTTTATTAGTTTAAGAAAGAGCAAAAATGATCCCTGCTTAAAATTCCTAATCAAAATTGTTAACAAACAACCATATCGTTAATCTTGTAATATCTCGATAACAAAAAGCACAACTGGGACAGCTTACCTCTTGATCGGACTTCTCATTTTCAAATTTAGGATAGAAAGTCGCTCTGACTTGTGCATGGGAGCATGTCGAGTTGTCAACAGTGAAATTTTCCAATAATCTACCACTAAACAACGCACTCAAAGCAGCATTAGGTTTCCCAGCAGATTCTGTCCGGGTTCCATTGCCCTGGACTGCTTTTTTATCAACTTGAGCTTCCCTGGTTGCAACTTCTGTATCTCCAGACACCGTTCCATATGACTTGGGCCTCCATATAGCTTTCTGTTCGTGAACAGGTACAGGATTGGCTAAAACAGACTGCCCTTTGCCTTCTGAAATGCTCAGTGTATTAAGTCTGTCGCTTAACGTTTCAGTCATTGAATTTGAGACAACACCCGATGCGGAGGATGAGGCAGACGCCCTGGCGTGTTCCGGCTTCTCTACGCATCTTTGTTCTTTGGAGCCTCCTCGTCGCTGAATTTCACAATATAAATCCAATTAGCACCAATGACACCTTAGTGGGAATAAACGAACAGCCCCAACTATAAAGCAAGTTCAAGGAATAACTACATCAAAGCAAGACGACCAGTAATAGCACAGGGTTAAACCAGATCAAACAAGTAAACCACCTCGGAATATAGAAAAACCGCACACATTTTCAAACCCGACAAATCAGAGATAACACGTAAAATTAAATAGAGTGGAAACAGATTCCACCGCATTCAGGATATACCGAAACGCCCCCCCACCCCAGCATATGAACTAAAAGAGAAAAAAATTCAACAAACAATCAATTGAACGGTGGAATAATAAACACTCAGAAATGATAAAACACTAGGAATTCAAAAGGGCCCATATTTAAATTCCTTCGCCCAAAATGACATCATTGTAAAAACAAAAAACAAAAAAAGCGCAAAAACACACAGGAGATTAGAGGGGATACCTGGTTGCGAGGCATGGTCGAGGGCAAAACTGAGGAGTGAGTGAGAGTAAGGAGGAAAGGGCGACAGTAAGGAAAGCTTCCGCACAGGACGACCGAGCGAGAATACGGAGCACGAGCGAAACCGCAGATGATTCTCTGCGAAACCGACATTCAACGAAGAGAGAATGATGGTCCACACGTATAGCCAAAATTTGAGAATTCGGAAATGTGTAGGCCAAAGACAGGAAGAGGGCTTCGGCGTAAATTTGCAAGGGCCACCTCCTTGCTTGGGTGTGAGCTGTTCGCTGGGTTGAATCGGTTTCAGTCAATGAAATGAATCGCACGCACGAGTGAGGTCGAAGACCGGTTCAAACCCGTTTGTTGTATGGCTTGTGTGCTGAACTCTGCTTCGATCGGACGCGCGCAAGAGGGAGACGCCTCGAAATGCACAAATTTTAACCAAAATTACACCAATTATACTGCGTACATAGAAGAATTGTATGATTTTAATTATGGGTTTCTCACATTTAATGTTTTTTTCCTCTCATGTCCCATGGCCTCCAATTTCTCCACGTGCCTTTCTTTTTTCTCTCTCCTCATCTCAACTCTCATTTTCCGTCCTCGCCCCCCCCCCCCCCCCCCCCCCCCCCCCCTCTCATCTTCTCTCTACTGAAAATGCCTCGTCTTCCCCATCAATGCGGCGGAGAACACTGTGAACAAAATTCCTACGTAAAACAGAAAAAGTGTTTATAAGATTAAATAGTTCGAATCAAACACAATATGTAGATTCAAACTTCTTATCCTTCTTGCAACTTAAGAATTTTGGTAGCTTCTTTTAAAAAAGTGTATTAATTTAATATTTTTTAAAATTAACTTAATCATCAAAAATATTAATTTATAAAGTTTAATCTTGGGAACACGAATAAAGAATTTAGATAAATATCACGGTAAATATTTTAAATTTTATAAAACACACAATGAAACTTTTTTAAGAACATCTCTCTTTTAAACTTGTTTGATCAACTAACATCTATTCATAGATTTAGTACTACTTTTACAAATCAAAAGTTAAGATTTGGAGAATCTCACTTTAATCTAGAGATGAATTTGATTGATCTTTCAACTTTTATACTCCTTTGCTTAAATTCTTATGAGCTTATCTTCGAATTGTTTTTTCTCTAATTTGTGTGGTTTCACTTTGTACCTTTGAATTATGAGAATGCCACTCTTATTTATAGTGGTATAAGACTCAATTCTATCTTACTCATTTGATGACGTAATGTATTGACTAGGAGAAACTATTTGACTAACGATTGTTTCATTTGACTATTAGATTTAATTTGATATAATCTTACTTTTCAAAGGTTAAGATTTATATTCTATAATTTGGGTAAATTCAATTTCACAATCAGATTATTAAGATTTGACACTTGATATGATTTGATTGATCAATATTATTTATAATAAAATATCAATTATACAGGAATTTTATTTTATTAAATTTTAAATTTATTTAATTGATATTTAATATAAATAAATCCACGTACTATAATTTTATTGGGCATAAAATTTCATGTGTTTACAAATTCCTTTCCCCTACAGTCTCCACTATCAATGACCCCAACTTGATGAGATCTCTCAAACAAGACCTGCTTTTGGTAGGTTTTGTAGCCCCATTCACTTTAGTTGTGTGATGACGGACCTTCCAAGTTTGATAGCAACGCCCCACCCAGGATCTGATGATTCTTCAATTGAAAGACCATTATCATTACATGACCCCTTCAGTGCAGATCTTTCAGTTGTGATTTGGAGAAAAGTCAATAGCCCCTTGAAAACCTCTAGTCTCTGTTGGCAATCATTCCTGCAATTTGATTGTTAGTGCACTTCTAAACCCCATAATGTTCCTTCATTGTCTAAGCCCTCGTGATCAGCCTGCACTTTTCGCCCATACCTAGTGGTGTTTTCAATTGGGGAGAATTATTTGAAAATTTGGGAAGTTGTATAATTTTTGGTCGATTTTGTGGCCTTTGCCTTGTATGCAAAGCCGCACCAACAAATGGTTTGTCATTAAAGGTCTTCCTGTAACTAAAGAGAAGTTGGCCATCTGTTTGGTAATCCTAGTATCTTTTCTTAATTAACAGAATTACATATGTAGGAAGTTATGTATGATGTCTGACTATTACTTAGTTTTGGTCTTAACTAAATGTTGTTGTTGTCGTCATCGTCTTCGTTGTTATTATTTTTATTACTAAACTTCTTCATTAAACATTATTATGCAATTACATTTTTAAATAATGATAATAATAAAAAGAATATTGAAAATAAATAAATAAATAAATAATAATAATGATAACAACAATAAAGATAATAATAATATACATTTTGTATAATTCCAATACACCTACACTAACACTAAAAATTAACCGTCACATGGCAATCATTTGTTTTATCTCTTAAATACTATCTATTCATATATAACTCATTTCAATATCTCATTTTTCAAAAAAAAAAAAAATATTATCTCACTTTTTTCACAAATTTTCTCAAAAAATATTTTTTTGAAATGAAGTCTCAATATAATTGTAGCCTAAGTAATATAACACATTTTTGTGAAAACATTCTTAAGGAAAAATAAGAAACCCTTTATTTTTCTCCCCCAGGATCCCAACTCTTTACCTTTGCAAAAGTTGCTTTCCCCTTCAAATGACAACATGACATACTCTTCTCTTCCTCTACTAAAGAACACAACCATTTTCATATGAAAAATATACATATCACATTAAAAAAAAAACAATAATAACAACAATTACTACAACTAATTTTAGTAATAGTAGTAATAATAATATTAATAATGATATTTCATAAAAATACTTACACAATTCATACTTTTAATTTATTAAAACAATACAACACATCAGATCAACACCAAAAATACATACGATAGTCTTTTACATTACAATTTAATCATTGTTTATATATCATAACATCATTATTGTATTTTTATCACAACTTCTCATTCAATCACACAAAAATTACATACCATTTATATCCAAAATTTCTCCCCACTTTTTATTTAAAAAAGAATTCTTTAAAACAAGTATTTCATCCAATGCAACCTAAATACTGTCCACTACGCAACAAGGACATAAATTAACAAAATGCCATGTTTTGTTTCCTTAATCAGCCACCTTGGTTTTGTTGACTATTTATTATTTTTATGCATTTTTAGTATTTCATTCAATTAATAAATATTAAATTGAATCAAATTTTTAGTATATCCAAATTTTGATATGTTAAATTTTGTATATTGAATTTTTTCAATTTGATTAGGTATGTGGTTAAAATAGTTTCAATTTAGTTTAATATTTTGATTATTGAATTTTATTAAAAACAAAATGGCAAAGCAAAAAAAACCTTTATCACCATCAACACCCATTATTTAAGACGTGATGAAGTTAACAATGCTTTTCAAATTCTCAATAGAACAACACAAACAACCCCAACTTAGTAGTTTCTGCATTTCAACAAACATTAACAACTTTTTCCACAATGTATTTGAAGCGTGTTAGCACCACTAACATATTTTCAACAATAAAAAAGTGAAAATTAATCACTATTTACTATTTACATGGCAAACATTAAATGTGATATTTGGCAACACTAATTAATACCCAACTTTATAAACAATTCATAATTTTAGCAGCATTAACAACCATATTCAGCAATATTAGAAGCATTTTAAGCAACACAATAGTAGCAAAGCAACACCAGTAGCATATTTTCAACAACACCAAGAACCAAGCAACAACAACATTTTAGGAACATTAATAACCACAATAATAGCATCATTTCAACAAGTCCATAGCGGCACTACACATGACAATAGATAGAAGTTAATTTGAAATAACAAAAACCACAAAATTTAATATTTAGTAAATAATATAATAACCTTATAAGAGCAACAACAAAATCAAATATTAACAAATTATTTATGTTTTGCTTAACATTAGAAACTTAACAAAATTCAAAGCTAAACTTAAAATTATAATTTATAAAAGATTAGAGAATATAATGATTATATTATTATGATATTCCTCTTAGATAAAGGGCAAAAATAACTATTAACATCTTATATATTTGATAACTTACAAATTGATAATATTTGAATTTGAGCCCACAATTGACACTACATGTAAAAATGCATTATCAAATGTTAGATCTAAAAATGATTCACAAAAAGTATATGTTTAATTGAAGAATGGAGTGGAAAATTAAGAATTTAAATCACAATAACATACCTTTGTCTAGGCCTAAGACCTCTACTAAGGAAATCCTTTTCAACGAAATGTATAGCACAGAGGCCACGGTCCCCTTAAGGTGCAATTTGAAAATGAGCACATATAGAGTAATGATTTAGAGGTTAACAAGTTAATGTTGGAGAAGAAAGTTTCCCTTATTAGTAAAAAGAAGAGCATGGCTAACCTATAGCCCTAATGGTACAAGCATAGGATTGTCTTATTCTTCAGTAAGAAAGTACGGCGTATAGACTTGCCAGAAAGCAATCAAGTGTTGGGAAAAGCTAACGATATTGGTGCTACTGGAAAGGTACAAGGAAGCTAACAAAATAATTACACATGTCATCGATATCTATCAAAATCATGGGATTTGGGTAAGTTGAGAAAACTCTATGTATAATAAATTAATGTTTTCACGAAAAGATCTTCCTCCCAAGTTCTTCATCAAAGTGGTGTATGTTTGCCATGAAAACTAGTTTTTGTTTCACCTTGCCTAATAAAGTGATGTAATTCATCAAATAAAATCAAAGTGGCTAAAGTTTGTTGATGTAAACTAATTGGATTTAGTTTCATCTAGCTTAATCTAAGGGACATTACTTGCTAGATTATATTAATGTAGAATGTGTTCGTTGAAAAAAATTATTTTGGTATGGTTCTTCACTACCAAAAACTTGTATGATAAAATCAAGGTGGTATACGCTTCTCAACTAACACTATCCAGATATAATTTCACCTCACCTAATTGAATTAATATTACTCATCAATAAAATTAAGGTAGCACACGTTCATCATTGAAAACTACTTGTTAGGTACAACTTCACCTTGCCTAAGTGTGACATTATTCGTCAAATAAAAGCAAGGTGGTCTACATACGTTGTTGAAGGCTAGTTGAGTATGCTTTCACCTACTTAAGTATAGCAATATTATTTGTCAAAAAATATCAATGTGGTATACATTTAATAATAAAAATGAGCTGGGCAAGATTTCACCCTGCCCAAGAAAAGCAATGCTATTGGTTGGATAAATTCAAGGTGGTGTGTGTTCGCCATTGAAAAGTACTTATTATGGTTTCACCACGCTTGTGTAACCTAAGATAAAGCACATCCCATAATATTTGCATAAATATATAGCCTTGGATGAACCAAATCAAATACACCTAGGGATATTAATGTTACAAGCCAAGGGAATCACAGATATCCATTTGAGAATAAAGGCAATAAATTTAAAAAAAAAAATCAAAAGTAGCAAGTGAAATAGGAAAGGGAGCACCAGATCCATGGTTAAACCCACTTAAATGTAATTGCTCCGTTCTTGTCTGCAAAATAAAAGATAGTGTTAGCAATTATATATGTTTAATTTTCTATATTGTAAGAAATATCGAATATAGAGAACAAACTTATCTTTCTTTTTATATTCCCCTCTTTCCTCGTCTATTCTTCCTCTCAACCTTTGTTCTCCCTTACTCTTAGTCTTTCTGTCATATTTCCCTCATTTCCTCCCACTTTCCTCACCAAACCTACGCTATTAGAAAACGCAGCATCTGAATCAGTCACTATCTTCTTCTGATAGTATAAGTTCAAGGCTCATCAAAATAGTAGTGGGTTTATATTAGATTATTTGGTGATAATTTGGATCTAATTAAAAAAAGAAGGCATAAAGGACAATTAGAAAATACAAAGAATGGTTGAATTCAGCTGACCAATAGCCAAAAAAAGGGGTACTAGAAGCTTCAGCTAAATAGAGAATAAGGGAGAAAGCCAGAGTGAAGGAAAAGAGACTAATGACGTCTCTTGGCCCCACTTCATTTATTAATCCCCAATTTGTGTAAATTCCTCATTTAACCTCAACCTTAGTTTGTAAATTTTTAAACAACCCCTCCATCCATTATTAATTATTGAAATACCTAACACAAACTTGAAGAACAATAGTCTCCTGTATTTTATTGATATTGAAGGATACGCATATGTACACGCATGCCTAGGAGCTTAAGTTAGGCAACAATATACATTAGAATTCTACCATACGAGCTATCAACTATAATTAAGATATTACAATCAATCACATGATTACAATTAGATCTCCATGATTACATAATATATAAAACTATATCTACAACCCTCTCTTTCAAATTGGAGCATAGATATTGATCATGTCCAATTAGTTATAGAGATATTCTACTTTATCCCATTTAGTGCTTTTGTAAAAAGATCTGCTAGTTGTTCATTAGTTTTCACAAATCCAACAAAGATTAGGCCCTTTTGTATTTTCTCATGAATAAAGTGGCAATCTATCTCAATGTGCTTGGTTTGTTTATGAAAGATTGGATTCGATGCAATGTGTATAACAGCTTGATTGTCACACCATAAACATTGTAGGCATTAAGACCTCACCCCCTATTACCATTAGAAGTTGATATACCTACACTATTTCACATGTTGTTTGTGCCATGCTTATATACTCTGACTTCGCACGTAAGTGTGAGATTGCACTCTGTTTCTTACTCTTCCAAAAGATCAAATTTTGTCTACAAAGATGCAAAATCCAGATGTGGAGCTTTGATCCTCTTTGGACCCTGCCTAATCTACATCTAAGAAGCGCTAAATCCGACAGTGACCATGATTCTTATATAGTATACCATGATCCAAAGCTCCCTTCAAATAACATAGGATTTGTTTTATAGCTGCCTACTGATTTGTTGTTGGAGATAACATGTACTGGCTCAAACCACTAACTACATATGCTATATTTGGGTGAGTTACAATAAGGTACTTTAGCTTTCCAACTAGTCTCCTATATCACTTATGATCTTCAAACAATTTTTCTTCTTGACAAATTAAGAATTAGGGACCATCGGAGTATTCCATGGTCTAGCTCCCAACTTCCTTGTTTTAGACAATAGATCAAGCACATATTTTCTATAAGAAAGAAAACTACCTTTCTTGCTTCTCATTACCTCGATGCCTAAGAAGTATTTTAGTGCCCCTAATTCTTTAGTCTAGAATTGACCATGCAAAAAGGGTTTAAATGATGAGACACTTGTGGTGTCGTTCCTAGTAATAATAGTATCATCTGCATAAACAACTAAGACAATGATACTTGCCTTTAAGTGCTTATAGAACACCAAGTGATCTAATTTGCTCTTTCTCATTCTAAATTGCTCAACTAATTGATTGAATTTCCCAAAGTAGGCACGTGGACTCTACTTCAGGCCATGCAATGATCGATGGAGACAACATACTTTCCCAAACTCTTCTTGAGAAACAAACTTGGGGGGTTACTTCATGTATACTTCCTCTTGAAGGTCTCCATGGAGAAAGGCATTCTTGATATCAAGTTGATGCAACTGCCAGTTATAAGTTGTTAAAGAGATACACAACCTGACTAATGCTAGTTTAGCAACGAAGGAAAGGTATCAAAGTAATAACCCGTATCCTTTGGCTACAAGTTAGGTTTTTAATCTAGCTATAAATCCATTTGGGTTCATTTTGAAGTACACTCCTATTCGCACTCAATAACCTTCTTCCTTATAGGTAAATTCACAAACTCCTAAGTATCATTGTTATCTAAAACATTCATTTTTTTGATGATGGCAGCTTACTAGCTAGGATAGGACAAGGCCTCATCAATAGTTTTTAGAGGAGAGATAGAATCGAGAGATGTAACAAATGAACAAGAATATTTTGATAGTTGATTATAAGATATAAATGAGGAAATGGGATAAATACATTGTCTCTTACCCTTGTGGAGAGCAATTGGACGATCATCCTTGGAGGCTGGATCTGATGATGAAGGAATTGGTTTGAAACTTGCAACAAAAGGCCATTGTTGTCAAGAGTAGACCTGAGTAATAAGAGGCTCGAGAGGGCTAGATGTGGAGGATGAGATGGTATACATTAGAAGATCATCACCCTCCCCCTGCTTTATATCTGTAGAAGATGATAAGAATGGTGTATCCTCAAAGAAGATAACTTTAGCTGACACAAGATACCCATTAAGAGTAGGTCTATAACCTATACCCCTTTTGAATCTAAGAGTACCTAAGAAAGATGCATTTTAAGGATTTTGGATCTAATTTTATGATAGAAGGATGGACATCCCGAACAAAACAAGTGCACCCAAATACTTTTGGTTCAATAGATAATAAATGCTTTGTTGGAAATAGTGTATGAATGGGAGATTGACCTTCTAAGATAGATGAGGACATTTGATTAATTAGAAAGCAAGCAGTAGACCCAGAATTAGCCGAGAACTGTTAAGGGACTTTCATTTGGAATAATAAAACACATCCTGTTTCAAGCAGCGCCGATTCTTTCACTATGCTACACCATTTTAGGATCAAGTATCGACACATGTAGTTTGGTGAGTAATGTCGTTTTTGATCATATAGGATTGAAAGAGTTCAAATAAATATTTCTTGGTATTATCACTACATAGAGTTTGTATAAGGACACTGATTGAGTTTTAACTTAAACAAAAAAAATGCACAAAAGTAAGATAACAACTCAAAACGACTTCTCATCAGATATAACCATGTCATTCAAGAATAGTCATCAATAAAAGTAAAAAAGTATTTGACCCAATTTTGGATGTAATAGGACAAGGACCTTAGACATCTAAACGAACCAGTTCAAATGAAGCAGATGCTCTCTTATTAAATCTATGACTCAAACTAGCACAATAATGTTTGGCAAATTGACAAGACTCGCAATCTAAAGATGATAGACTCTTAAATTGTGGACATAACTTCTTTAACATGGGAAGACATGAGTGCACCAACTGATAATGTGCTTTGAATGGGGCACTACTCCAGAACAAGCTATAGGCTTTAGCACCTGGGTATCAAGGATGTAAAGGCCCTTTAATTCACATCCTTTACCAATAATCCTCTTTGTCACAAGATCCTAAAACACACAATAATCAGGAAAGAATGAGATGCAATCGTTAATAGTATGAGCAAGTTTACTACTAGATATAAGATTGAAATATAAGTCAAGTAAACTCAAAATAGATGATAATGGGAGTAGCGATGCTGGGGTAACTGTTCCAAATCTAAGGACTTGGGATGTTGATCTATCCACTAGAGTGATAGTGGAAATGGATTATTTGACTAAAAGGTGGAGAATAGAGTAGAATTACCTATCATATGGTCTATGGCTCTAGAATCAATGATCAATTTAGAAGAGGATGAAACAAGGCACTGTTTAGTTTACCTCATTCGGCAATGGCGGTAATTAGAATAGATGAGGACTTTAGAGACCTTTGATACTAGGAAAATTTGGTAAACTTATTTGCAGAGACTAGAACCATCTTTTCAGATACCTCATTCATAGAGGCAACATGTGCCGACTGACTTCCCTAATTTTAGTACTATCTATAGTCACACGTGCCCATAGTTTGTGGTACGAGTGGCATAAAATCCTTCCTAAGTTTTGTCCTCAAGTATCGACACCTTTTCCACCACCACTCTTGGTTTGCTATTTTCTTGACTTAGATTCTACATATTCTCTATACAAAGTGCCCTACTTAAGGCATCTTGCAAGTAAGGGATCCTTTTGCGTGACAAAATTTTGAAACTTAACCACTTTAAATTCAACAAGAAGACTCACCAAAAAGCTCATGACAGCTATTTTTTCTTGTTATTCTTGTTGAACCTTTACATTAAGACTAAATTGCGGCAACATATTCAATTCTTCACAAGTTTTTTTAAACTTCATAAAATATTTGGTTAGAGATTTTACTCGTTTTTCTACTCAACAGAAAGCCTTAAAAACCTCATACATATGAGAAACATTCCTTTTCTAACTACAAAAAAATCCAAGTATTCCATTAATTCTTTAACGAATTCACAATGATTAAGCAAGGCAACTACCTCATTGATAATAGAGTTCCATATCAGTAAAAATAATCAGGCATCTTCCATCAACCTTGCTTGTCTAAATTCTCCTTTAGGTGGGTCATCCATTATATAGACGTCTTTGTTAATACTTCTCAAGTAAAGTCTAACAGTCTTACTCCAATCCTAATAGTTTGACCTGTTTAACTTGTGTTCCATTATTATGGACATCACATTAACTGCATTGGATACAATTGTTGGTTTTTGTTCAATCATTATTACCCAAACAAAATTGGACCAAAAATCACTAAAACTAAATATAAGGATACATAGTACGCACCAAGGTGAGTACAATGATGGTGGCTGAAGAGAATTTTCAGCAAGGATGTGCCATTGATAGGTGTGGCTGCAGAATTTTTAGGCTACACGTGTGCTTCACACGAGTGGCTTCTAAACACCGAACTTTGAGGAAATACCGATTGGAGGGCTGCAATCCTTCCTGGGTGGGCGATGATGATCAAAATGATCCCCAATAGCGAGACCTAAGTTTGAAATCCTAAGTTATTTTTCACAACCCCACTAAGAGAAATATCCCATATTTTTGACCTATAACTAGGCTATGGTGCCATGTAAATGTGAAAAATAATATTTACTTGTATTACATTGATAATGAATGGTACACGTCTATACACACACGCCTAGGAGTCTAAGTTAAGCCATGATATATATTAGAATCTTACCATATAAGCTATCCACTAGAATTAAGAAATTGCAATTAATCATGTGATTACAATCAATTCTCTATGATTAGGTAATATATACAACCATATCTATAACACTTGATTTAAAACCTTCAGATTACAAAACTAGGCTATTAGACTTCAGAATTAGTTTTGCAATAAACCCAAAACCAATCTAGGTTAGGCCATTGGGCCCCAAAATTAGTTTTACAATAAGCCCAAATCCCATTATACTTATTAAATCAAATCGTTTTGTTTTGTCAATAAAGTCTAGATTTATATTTTTCCTCCTGGGTCTCATATATCATGACAAGTGGTATTAGAGCCCTTTCCTAGTATGTTGTTTAAAGTGGCAAAGACTCGATACCAAACCATGATTGAAAAAAATATAGAAATGCAAGTACAAGAATTGGAAGACCGAATTGAGAACCAATTTAAGAAGATGGAAGAGGATTTAGTTCTTAAAGTCACAATGTACAACAAAGAGTAGAGGATTCCCATTCAACAATAGCTTGTAAAATGCATCAATTGCACTCTACATTCTAGTAGATGAGCAACAAACTGTCCACAACAATATGCCTGTTAGTGAGGGATCTCTCTTAGTGGCAAGATAAAAGGGCATCCTACCTACTCCACCTCATCCCTTAGCACCACCAGGGACCTCATATCACTAAATAATGCACCCTCACATGGCCAATGCAAGTCATAATAACCAACTGCAAATGGAAAAGTAGTTTTTCCAATCAAAGCTAAAGATAGACCTCACCACTTTTGAAGGCACCAAAGCCTAATTTTGGGATCAAAAATATAACTAATACTTTTGTTATTATAATACACCAGAAATGGAAAAAATTCAAGTCGCTGTAATATATTTCAATGAGAAAGTGGAATGGTGATTCCCCAATTATTTAATAGGCAAAAAATTTATTAGTTAGCTTATGTTGCAGAATGCTTTGCTTGCCAAAAACAATAAGTAAAATTTGAGACACATAGATGGAACATTTAATAAGCTCAGGTAGACAGGGATATTTCTAAACCACATAGAGGTTTTGGAAGAAATCAAAGCAAGTATGATTGAGTTTAGCCTAAATATGATGGAACAACATTTTGTGCACAGCTTTATTAGCAGGTTACATGATGAGATTTGTTATAGTGTTATCATGTTTAAATCTCAGATGTTTAAATCAAAGCAAGTATGATTGAGTTTAGCTTAAATATGATGGAACAACATTTCGTGCACAGCTTCATTAGCAGGTTACATGATGAGATTTGTTATAGTGTTATCATGTTTAAATCTCAGATGTTGCAGTGAGCTAATGAGCCAGCAAAAAATGAGTAACTTAAGCTTAAAGCCTTCAAAACGCACATGAAATCTTTCACACTAACAAGTGTTGTTAAAGGAAGCAATAAGAAATTTGTACTACAGGCACAGCCTAAAAGAGGGAACAAGTACAAGAAGGGAGGCTTTTTTAGATGTAGAGACAAGTGGTCACCTGGAAAAAGCAAGGATCACACTGCTTGCCAAATTGAAGGGGAAGAGGCCACTTCAATGAATGAAGAAGTAGAGGTGGTTAAGCTATGTACTAAGGATACATGTAAGAAAGGTGCGATTACCTTAGACACCATTACAAGTAACACTCCACTAACCACTTTTCATCTAAAGCCAAGCATCTAGAGATGTCCAGCTTTGATCCTAGTACATACAGAAAGTATAAACAGTTTTATAAGTCTATAGACTTTAATTGGGATAATGGTTGAACTAGTGGATGCATATGCCATGGTGGTTATTTTGCAAATAACAACTGAATCATGAGTAGCTTAGAATGTAGGAAACTTAAATGGACCATGTTATAGAATGAGTTTGAATTTAAAATCTGCTTACTTAAATAGGGAAATTGTGATATAATTTTAGATGTAGATTAGCTAAAAACAATCAACCCACTGACTTCTGATTTTAATTTGCTTACTTTACAATTTGTGTACCTGGAGAAGAACATCATCCTTAGAGGGAGGAGTTCACATTAGACGTTTAGATTAACGTGTATGAAATTGTGGATAACTTGGCGCTGAACCACCTGGATGAGCAGGTTACCTAACTGAACAACTTACAAAATGAACTAACTAAACCAAAACTAACAAAACTTGTCAAGCAGTTGTTGGATTGATATTAACCAGGTTTTTTTCAAAACCATCAGAACTTCCTCCAGAAAAGAGTCATGACCATCTAATCCTTTTGAAACCGAACCACCAACTTGTTAATCTGCGACCCTACCGATACTTCCATAAAGAGAAGAAGAAGATTGAGAGGTAGGTTGAGAAGTTATTAAGGCAAAGAATAATTAACCTAACAAAAGTCATTTTAACTCGCCAATCTTGTTGGTTAAGAAGAAAGACAACACCATAAGGATATGTGTTGACTACTGCAGACTCAACGAGATGATGAATAAAAGTAAGTTTTCGATCCATATCATAGAGGACATGCTCGATGAATTGAAAGATTCATGTGCGTTCACTAAATTGGATCTCAAGTCAAGATACCATCAAATAAGAATGAAACTTGAGAATGTCCCGAAGACTGCATTCCGAACACACCATTTCATGTTTTGAGTGATGACTTTAGACTCACTTGCACACCTACTACCTTTCAAAGATTAATGAACTAAATGCTATCTATTTTTTATTTTATGAAAGTTTGTTTTGGTTTTCTTTGTTGGCATTCTAATTTATTGTTCTAGTTTAAAGGAACATCTATTGCAGGTAGAACTAGTTCTTTAGAAACTCTAGGAGCATAGGTTATTCATTAAGTTGAAAAAGTGCTCCTTCTGACAAGCCTAATTTGAATAATTAGGATATATTATGTCATTTAAAGGGGTTTTCATTGGATCTGAAAAAAGTGGAAGGCATGGTCCATTGACTGACCCTTAGAGTAGTTAAATATCTAAAGAGATTTCTTGGTTTAACTGAATACTATAGGTGCTTCCTAAAAGAATATAGTAAGATCAATAAACAATTGACAAATTTACTAAAGTAAAAGACTTTTAATTGGGATACTAAAGTAGATGAGGCATTCTAAGAGCTAAAGGTAGTAATGACCAAGGCACCTGTCTTGGCATTACCTAATTTTGAGTAACCATTTGTTATGGAGATAGATGCCAGGAACCATGCGATAAGAGTAGTGTTAATGCAGAACTTTGGGCCTATAGCCTTTCTTTGTGAGGTATTATCCCTCGGATACCAAAGTTTATGTACATACAAAAAGGAATTTCTTACTTTACTAATAGTAATGAGTAAGTGAAGACACTACCTTGAGACTCATCCTTTTATTATCAAAATAGGCCACGAAAGTTCCAAACATTTGTTAAGCCAAAATATTACTACCCTAATCTAAAAGAAGGGGCTGAGAAAGTTATTTGGGCTAAAATCTAAAATCTAGTATGAAAATGGGAAGCAAAACACAGCCATGGATGCTTTGTCAAGAATTTGGAACGACAAAATAGTATAAATCAATGCAATCTCTACTATCACTCTAGATTGGTAGCCTGGAATATAGGACAACTATGAACAAGATAAGAAAGCTTAGTAATAGATAGAGATAGTAATTGTTGAGCAAGGCCCCTCTTCTAATTACAATTTTGAGAACAATATTCCAAAATTCAAGTTTAAGATTTATATTGAAAAAGGTAACGATCTTAGGAGAAGATAGTGCAGAACATCCATAGTGACATTTGTGGGGCCATTTAAGTAATTTGCGCACCTACAAGAGGGTCAAGAGTTTAGCATTATGGTAGTGGTGGATCAACTCAATAATTGTGCCCACTTCATCGCCATGTTCCATCCTTACATGGCATCACAAATGCCATAGATTTTTATGGATAATATCTGTAGACTTCATGGTTTACCAAATTCAATAGTATGCAATAGGGATAAAAATTTTACCAGCAATTTCTAGAAACATGCATTGCAAGCTATTGGAGTTGGTCTTAATCTCATATCCTATCACCTGCAGACTGACGGCTAAATAGAAAGGGTGATCCAGTGTTTAGAGTGTTATTTGAGATATATGTCAAGCTCTAAACTATGACAATGGGCAAAATGGTTGCCTTGGCTGAATATAGTTATAATACAAATTATTATAGTAGTATTTTTGCCATCCCTTTCTAGGTTGTTTATAGGATCAACTATTAGTGAAATGTCCTCTAACATTAAATTTTTTTGAGGATACTGATTGTAAATGTTATTTTTATTAATTAATGAAATATTAATGTCCTAATTTTGACAATATTTTATTAGTATTGATCATGCACACAATTCTTGGGATGGCTTCAAGTTGTGCGTTTGCTCATATAATTGTGTTAAAATGCCTAATTCATAAGATGTTATGAATATAGATATAAGACTCCTTAATACATAATCATTAAAATATGTTTGCAAGTTAGATTCTTTGAATGGGCATTGGAGAATCAGTACGGCTTGTACACCATGTGTTTGTGTGGTAAGTGTCATATCACTTGATATGAGATATTGAGAATACATGTGTGTGGATACGTCATTGAGGAATAATGTATTCAAATAATAACTTGAAGAATGAAATTGACACATGAAATTCATTCTTTGCTATCAATGTCTTACTTCATGATCGTGTTCAGTACACGTGGGCTTAGATTTGAGATGATATGATTATCTTGCACGCATGACAATTAGCATGCCATTAGAACATTAAAGACCAACATCTTTCTTGATATGAGATAGGATCATTAACCAAATGTGCCATTGCTCAGATGTATACGTAGGCATGTGTGCGATTAATAAAAGATTTATCTCATTATAACTGAAGAAGGCATTTGTTCTATGGGATTAATGTTCCATGAGATGGAAAATCTTTACTCAAGGTAGTGTATGATTAGAAAAGAATTTTCAATAGGACATTAGTCTCATGAGAAGACATTGATTTGGTAATATGATCGAGCCAGTGAGTTAGACTAAATTCATGGCTCTCACTCAATAGGACAAAACAAGACAAAAAGCTTATATCGTGTAGTGTTTATCATTAGGATAGTTCATGTGATCCATTTACTTCACCTTATATTGGCTATGGAATGGCCTATAGGTTATGCGTTGCCCATAGAAATGGGCTATAGGCTATGTGTTATCCATATAATTCAAGCTTTGCTCATTGCTAGCTAAAGATGGACCTACACACATAAGAACAAAGTAATGGCGAGAAGGCTTTTGCAAAGTGGGGCCATGTATGAGGCATTGGAAGTTTTATGGTAGAATTGATTTGGTCATAATTGGATTAGATCAAATAGAATTAGTTGTTCTCATTATGTTTATTAATAATGAGATTATTAATTGAAAACATAATGAATCTTTAATTTAATTAATGGAGATTGATTAAATTAAACGAGTTAATTAAATTAAAGGACTAGACACAAATGGAATTACTTAGTTCCCATCATGTTTGTTAGTATTAGGATTATTAACTAGAAGTATAATGGGCTTTTGACTTAATTAAATGATATAATTTCAATTTTAATTATTTATTGGAATAATAATTAAATATGGAATGACCTTGAATTAATTTTGGGGTTCATTTAAAATCCACAAAGCCATTCCGTGTGCCCTAAGTGAATTAGGAATCCAACCATATGCATAAGATTGTGTATTGGAAATAAATGAATTGGAAGAGTTCCAAAACAATAGGCACAAAGGTACTATTCATGTATTTATTGAAGTGGTACTATAGTGTGAAATGTGCCGCCCTACTTTGTGTAAGGCGTAAGGGTCCTTCAGCAACGATTTCCAATCACAAGTCCTTTGAGACAAAGACTTCATGAAGTGAGGAAGGGTGTAATGCAATACAATGCACATCCCATAACATCCACATAATGATATAGCCTTAAATAGACTAAATCAAACATAGAGGGAGATGTTAATATTACAAGTCAAGGGAATCACTAATAGCCATCCGAGAATGAAGGCAATAAATTAAAAAAATCAAGGTAGCAAGTGAAAGTGGAAAGAGAGCACCAAATCTATAGTCAAACCCACTTAAACATAATAGATTTGTTCTTATCTACAAAATAGAAGATAGTGTTAACAGTTTATACATGTTAAATTCTCTATTTTGTAATTGAATATTAAGAATAAACTTATCTTTCTTTTCGTATTTTCCTCTTTCATTGTCTCTTCTTCATCTCTGCCTCTATTCTCCCTTTCTCTTAGTCTTGTTGTCATATTTCTTTCATTTCCCCTCACTTTTCTCGCCAAACCCATGCTATCAAAAACTGTAGCATTTGAATTGGTTAGTATCTTCTTCACATAGTATAGGTTCAAGGCTTATCAGAATAGTTACTGGTTTAATTAGATTATTGGACAACAGTCTGACAATTTAACTCTGATATAAAGAAAGAGCATATCAAAGAGACAGAAAATACAAGAAATGGTTGGATTCAGCCAATTGATGGCTAGAAAAAGGGGTAGCAAAAGCTTTAGCCAAATAAAGAATAAAAGTGAAAGCTAGAGTTAGGGAGAAGAGACTAACGATGTCTCTTTCTCCCACTTCATTTATTAATCACCCTTTTGTTTAAATCTGACATGTAACCTCAACCTTGGCTTGTAAATTTCCAAACATCCCCTTCTTCCATTATTAGTTAGAAATACCTATTTTGGAACCTTTAAATTGTTTAGCTACGTGATTGGGCCTCAAAATTGGTTGTGCAATAAATCTAAACCCATTTTACTTATTAAAACACATTGTTTTACTTTAGCAATAAAGCCAAATTTATTTTTTTCCTCCTTGGCCCAATATATAGTGGTAGCCCATGCAAAGCTATGTTATTTGTCAAATAAATTCAAGTGGTATGCATTCACCATTGAGTTGGGTTTAGTTCAACCCTACCCAAGTGAAGTGATATGATTCACTGGCTAAAATATAGGTGGTAAAAGTTTGCTACCAAAGCCAGCTGAGTACGTGTGAACTTTATCTATGCCCAGTGAGTGGATGGTTTCTATTAACTAGTGCTAAGGTGGAATATGTTAGCCTTTAAAGATACAAACAATTCCTCACCATAAAAGTCACGTGTGAGTATGATTAAATTTCTAACCAACTAATGGTGACAACATGAGGTGGTATACATTTGCTGCCTAGGATATAAACACAGAAATAACTTAACGTTTCATATACTATATATTTCGTCAATTAAACTAACATAGTTATTGGAAACTTGACTGAGGATTTCTATAAGAAGATAGGATGAAAATGAAGGAAAATCAGTTGAGAAACTCAATGGTTCAAATTGAGAAAAAAGCTGGGTTGAAGCCCTAACTATGAGAATGAAGAAAAATGAAGACTTTGTTCCTATACATTGCATATGACCGCTATTTATACTACTAATCTAGTTAGCTAACTTAATCACCATTAATCACTAACAATTACATTAACCTAAACAATACACTTAATATAACATGATACAAGTGGTTGTTGTTACTAACTAAATAGGATGACTTGAGAGTCCACTTTAGTGCCTTGTTGGCTGCTAATTGCATCTCCAACTAGACACCTACACCTATATATTCAACAATATCTATTGCCCTTAGAAAATTGGAGAAAACAAATTGGTGGGGGTAAGCTAACTCGTGAAAGCATTTAATATGGTATTTGCATGCTGCCAAAAAACATGAATAATGAATTACAATTTTACCGATAGTGACATAAGAAATAATTCTAAACTGAACTAAAGTATATCAGCAAAAGCAATAATATCTCTTAGAAATATTATGCTTTAATTGCCAATAAAAGACATATTACAAAAGCTCACTAAGGAGCATAAGGTATAGATGAGGGTGGGGATTTATTATAGCAATAGTAGTAGCAGATTAGGGATTAGCTAAAGCAACAATAGATGATGGCCCTTCCTTAAGCTTCCCTGATTATAGCTTAGAAAGGTCATGATCTTTAGGATCTTGGAGGCGTCCTCTTCATCCCATATGAGGATTGAACTCAGCTAGAAATTCTAAATTCATCATTAGCCCCATATCCCAAACAAGGGACCTACTTGTGTTAATGCCTAAATGATAGTGATGAGGACATTTGAAAGCCATGGATTGAATATTGTGGTTGGACCTAATCCCTCAAAAAAGTCATATATCATCTTCCATTTAAAAGGATTTAAGGGAATTTTAGGATGTCTAAGACATATTCAAAGCAAAATCAATGTGATAATTGAGGTTTGGAAGCTAAAAGATGAATATTCAAGGTGAAATGAAGCTTTGTAGGTCAAAGAAATTGAGTTTGAGGTTGAAAATGAGATTTTGCAATGTTGACCCTAAGCTATAGGATCGATCCAAGCACCCATACATTAATCTTAAGGTGTTTAGACCGATTGCCAATTTCTCAGATCATTATTTTATAGATAGACTCAACACCATAATAGATTTTTAGTAACATCAGATTGTTCGCAACCACTCGAATCCATTGCATATTAGCTAGATTGATTGTGATGCACAAGATTAGAATTAGGGTATTATTTTTATGGCCTTAGTTATCTATTTGGGCCAAGTTTTAATACAAAATTTTCTACTTTAACTAGGGCTGTAGGACTATAAATATTAGTTCATTCATTAACTTTAGATATGAGTTGTTGGTAGATCGATAAAAATTTCTCTAAGTTTTTTCTATAATTTTGAGACAATGATAAGATGGATTTGAAAGGGAATAGGCCATTAATAGTGCAAGTCAAAGGTTACTATACCTTGGTAGGTTGTTGGGAGGATATTACCTTTTATAATTAGGAGCCAAATAAGAAGGATTAAAGTTGATTTTGGTCTAGAAATATTGAAAAAAATTTATGTGAAATAGGGGACTAAATATTAATGTAAGAATGGTGAACTGAATTGTGCTAGTCAACCTTTCCGAATTTTGGAAACAAGTTAACCAAAGTTTCCATTAATGATTTATTGGCAATTGCTTAAGGAATTAATTTAAGGCTGCACTTTATTATTTATTTTAAATTTTCGTGTAGAAAATAGTTGGCAATTACAATAGGTGATTTAGCTGAGATATGGTATCTTAGGATAACCAAATTTTTGCTTAATAAAATAGGTAAAATAAAATAGAGTTTTGACATGACAAAATATTTAAAAATACTGACTTAAGCCTAAAAAATTTAGGTAAAATTTCCATGGAAATTGAGAAATTATATATTTAGTTTTAATTTCCATGGAAATTTTACTCGAATTTCCGAGGCCCTTAAAACATAGGAATTTAACACCATAAAAACTCCTACTAAAACCTAGGTATAAATACTACTTTTAAAGGGTTGAAACCCTAGTCTTGAACCTAGAGGAGGGCTGATGGCCATGCATAAATTTGGATGATTTTCTTGATATCTAAATGCCTAAACACAAGGTAATTTCTACATTAAATACTTTGTTATCATGCATACATATAGGGACTATAATTTTTCATGTGTAGGCACACAAAAAATATAAACTTCTAAGGGTTTACACATATTTAATGCATAGGAATTGATTAGAGGGCATATGATGGTGTGTAGAAATTATAAGAAGCGCGTATTGGCATGTCACATGTTTAACTAAAACATGTCTTAAATCTTTCACAAAATTGTGAATGCACGTGGGTTATGGTTTCCTTGAGTCTGATGTATAGAATCATGTCTAGAGACTTTACGAATAAGTACATATTTAAGTTTTGGTGATTAGAATGTGCTATTGCATGAAAAATGAGCCAAATTGTACATCTGCGTGAATTCTGTATTACGTCGCAATTGTAGGGCGATTTCGAGGTGTGACAGTGCACCTGCAAGGGTGCCCTAAGGACTCACACATCAAGTCGTGAGGCTTGAGTGATTGTCATGTGGTCACCTAGTGCAATTGCAAAGCAAGACTCCACAATCGCAAGATGTTGTCCCGCAGTTGCAGAACTGAGCATGAGAAAACTAGTAAGCACTATGGTTAGTAGTTGTAAGTGCAGACTGGGACCTTGCGGTTGCGAGTCTGGGCCTTGTGATTGCAACGTTTGATCGTTAGCATTAGACAGATTGCATGTTTGGGTGATTTGAGTTGAATTTTTTGATTTTGAAATCAAATTAGGCATAAACCTATTGTACAAAATGTAAAGGGATACGAGAAAAAGTAATTGAAAGGATTCAAGTAAAGATAAACGCGTAGGATGCACCTGGAGCATTGAAAGGCAAATGTTATTTATCGAATCAAATGTTGAATGGGAATTTTGTATTTCATTAATTAGGAAATCAAGAGGTGATAGCCAAGGAACTTGGTATCTAGCAAAGCTAAGCAATAGGTAAGTGGTTGCACCTTACAAAACTTTTATAGCTACCCTTAAATTTGTTTTGTGATGTGATTGAATTTCTTGAAGTACTTTATTAAAATTTTTCTCTAAATATTTTCCTATCTACAAAAGCATGTTTTTTAACCTATCATTTTCAAAAATTGAATTCATGTATTATTTTTTGAAAACTGGGGTATGAGTTGTTTATATATGAATTATTTTAAACTAAATCATTGGAATTGAATACATGTGAGAAAAATTATAATAGCTATCTAAGTGATGCCAACGAGTGTGAGTAATGAGTTCCACCTTACCCACTGGGTAATAGATTGATATTCACAACTGAATACAATTTAGCTCTCCTTAGTCGAGGGAAATAAACTAAGGCTTTGATCAGTAGCAATAGCGTAAATAGTACACATCATTATGAGCTGGCTAAGAAATGAGAATACGTAGACTATGAGAATGATGATTTGGAAGAGTTAATCGTGACTTGCTCTTTCCATGTTATTTGAATGTTTTTAATTGCTTATCTACCTATCTCTTTTGAAAAAGCATGTTTTTGTATAAAGCATATTTTTGTAAATTGTTGTTTTGCTCACATCCAATTGAGCAAAAAAGAACAGGTGTAACCATTTATTAGGCAAATTATTGCTCACCAACATTAGCTGATGTTTTGTGAATAAGCAATTAACAATCGGAAAACTTTGGGATGATATAACGAGAAAAAGGACATTGCTTTTACTTTAGTTTTAGTTTCATTGGTGTTATTCATTAAAGACATTTTAGATGTAATAGTTAGGTTCTTTCTTTTTGTTGTATGTTAGAGTCAGAAACTTATCATGGATATTACATTATTTCTTTGATTGATGGCCATTTTATATTATTGGATTAGTTTGCTTTAATATATGCTAGCTTTAGTATTCACGGAGGTGGTTCGTGAATACTACTGTGTCATCGTCCCAAGTTCAAGACGTGACATGTTTCAACGTTTGTAGAACCCATTGACGAATTTGGGCTCTCCCACTCTTGATTTTGGTTACTATTTCTCCTCATTCTTACTTATATTTTTTTATTATGTGTTACAAAGCAGAAGAGTGTGTGGATTAAAGAGAAGTAAGGGTATGAGTGCACATATGAGGCAGTAAGGAGGTAATGGTCTAAGGAAAGTAAGGAAGTTTTTAGTTGTATGATTAAGGGGGAGTTCGTGGCTAGTTTCTGGTTTTTTTGCTGCTGGCATGGTGATTTTGAAGATTGAGTCTATTTTTACTTTGTCATAGTGCATTGATGTTACAACATCAATTTGTCTAGGTTGTGTTAGTTTCACTTGTTTTAATGTTTTTCAAACTTTTGAAATACATGTTCTTGCACTAAGTCTTGAGATTACGATTGGATGTTGATTGGGTTGAGTTCGTCGATTTGTCCTTTTTACAATTATAGAGGTTCTGCCAAATAATGCCAAAGAGAGAGAGACTATTCATATTATGGTATGCTGGCATTTATGTGACACGTATGTGGCAATCTAAATCAGTAAAATCATTTCCATATTTAAAAGATATTATCTTGATAATATTTTCTTAATTGTTTGTGATTATGAAGATATGGTAAGATGTTGACCAAATAGTTCGAGAGATTGCAATCAACCTAATATAAGGAAGGTTTGACCATGATTTGTTGGAAGAATTTTCATTTATAAGATCAGATCATATCATGGAAGATTTCAAATATTATATTCTCCTACTTATTGTGCTTGTAAAGATAAGGTAAGGTTTAACCAAATATTTAGAAAATATGATGATATCGCCAAAGGAGGAAAGATTGTTCTTATCATCTGAAGAATTTCATCCAAGAGGATCAAATCATATCAAGTGATATTTGGCCAGATTATTCTACCATAATTCATTTGATTTGATCAAGCAACACATCTTGGTTTGACTGGAAAGTCAATTGTGTTTTGCAACATAGAACCAAAATATATGAAAATTGTAGAGTTTATTGAAACAAAAGGATCCTGACAAATTAGAAAAATCCTAATTTCATCCAATATTTTTTGTGGCACTTCTACTAATGCTAGATATTTGAAAAATGAAGAAACAAGGTCCCCAAAAGAATGTGTGCATGATTAGGTGAAGTCTTGAAGGGTTCTTAGTGACCAACTTTGTGAGTTGTGACCATTAAACATATGTGCCTTTGAAAAGTGTTAATTATACTCGTGCTTATATTGAAATTGGGTCCTAAAAGTCCTGTATCTCAGTAAAGTGTGCACTTTAACCAAAGAGTGGGGACCTTGTGGTGTTAGCGTTGGGTTTCATCAAGTTTAAAATGTAAATGTTTTCAATTTAAAACATAGAATATCAAAGATAATGTAGCAAAAAAAATTCCCAATCTAGTCCATGTTTCTTTACATAACTCGTATAATTTAAAACAGTTAATTGTACGGGTAATTATCTGGAATTGAATTCCTAGTAGATTTTGTTTATGATTCATAGGTTGCCATTTTGTCCCAAGCTCTATTTGTCCACACAAACAAAGTGCAAGCAAGACCTCTCAAGGGAATGTGCTTAAACTCTGTCATAAAATCTCACAAACTTTTTGTACTTTTAGAATTTCATCTAGAGAAAATATTATGGAGACTAATGAATATTTTTTTATCTTGTGCAAAGTGGAATGGATGAATAGTATCTGTTGTGAATAGTGGAACTCTTCTGATTGATTTATTTCTAACACACAATCTTATCAACGCTGTATTATTATTTCAATAAAAATTCTTAGTTGCACAAAGTGAGTTTATATAATTACCCTAATGTTACATACTTTTTACTCTTTTTATCATTTTTTTCTTTCTTTTCATACAACTTATAATTTACATTTATATATTCTCTCAAATTTTATCAATTTTAAATTCTTTAGATCTTTCATCATTTTTTATTTTAAAAATTTTTACTCAACGTAAAATTATAAATTTTTTTTATTTATTGTTACTTTTTTCTTTTAACTTTTTAATTTGGGTATTCTTTAAAAAATTCTCTTTTTGGTTTTAAAGTCTCTTGACAATTCTTTATTTGATAATTTTAAATATTCTTTATACTTTTTAACATTAAATAATTTTATTTTATTTATTAAAATATTATAATTTACAAATAAATTCGCACATTCACACATGCATAGAGTGTGCAAATTTTACACATATATATGATTGGATTCTTAATTCACTTAGGGCACGAGATATGGCTTTGTAAGCTTTTATGTAGGCCTTAAATTAATTCAAGTCTATTCCATCTTCATAATTAATCCAATTAATAATAAAAGCCCCTTGGAATTATATCCATTAATTTTTTCAATCAATCACATTAATTAAATTAAAGGAACATTATGTTTCTAGTTAACAATTATATTACTAACAAATATAATAGGTACCAAATAATTCCATTTGTGTCTTGTATTCTAATTTAATTGATCTCTATTAGTTAAATTAAAGACTCATCATTCTTCTAGTTAATAATCTCATTATTAACAAATAAATTAGAAATAAATAATTTTATTTGGTATAATTCAATTACGACTAAATTAATTCCACCAGGAGACTTCTCAAGTCTCATTTATGGCCCCACTTAACAAAAACCTTCTTGCCTTTGTCTTGTTTTTATATGTAACTCTTTATATTCATCTTTAACTAGCAACGAATATGGTTTAATGGGGATAGGTAACACTTAACTTGTGGCCCATTCAATGTGAAGTAAATGTATTATATGAACCATCCTAATTGTGAATACTATGTGGTATAGGCTTTTGTTTGGCTTCATTCGATCAAATAAGAATCATGTATTTAATCAAATTTACTAGTTGGATCATACAACCAAATCAGTGTTACCTCAGGAGGCTAATGTCTTATGGAAAACTTCTTTCTAATCATGCACTACTTTGGTCAAAGATTTTTGTCTTATATAATATCGATCACATAGGACAAATACCTTATTTACTTATAAGAAAACAAATTTTTTTATTGATTGCACATATACTTCTATACGCATTTGGACAATGATACCTTGGGCTTATAGTCCTATCTCATATCAAAATAAATATTGGTCCTTAATACCCTCATGACATATTGATTGTCATGTGCTCAAGTTAATCATGTCATATCAAGTTTAAGGCAATACATATTTAACACAATCATAAAATAAGACATTAATAGTAAAGATTGAACTTTGTGGGTCTGCATCATTTTTTAAGTTATTGTTTGAATACATCATTCCATAATGACATAATTATACATACGTGTTTTTAATATCTTATATCAAGTGACATGATGTTCATCACACAAATACATGTTATGTAAGTCCTATTGATTTTCCAATATTTATTTAGAGAATCTGTGACTTGCAAAAAAAAAAATTATAATTGCTTACTGAGGAGTCGGGTGTCCATATTTATAACTTCTTATGAACAGGACACCTTAACACAATTATAGGGCACATGCACAATTTTACCCCATAATAAGCATGGTTTTTAGAACCGGCCCAGCCCAGTCGATTCAATTGGAACCTACCAAGAGTCTAGGCCGGTTATGATGCAAAAACCATTGTGCATGTTACCCATTCTGAATCAGCTGAAACTGGAAAAATCGGTGACCTGGTTGAACCGGTTTTGATCAGTTCTTTTCTTTAAAAAAAACAAAAAAAATTAAGAAAAGGGAAAAATTGAACCTATTTGTCCAAACAAAACTCTTAATCCCACTCACTTATAGATGAGTTTTTCCCAAACAAAGTCTTTACTCTTTTATAGTTTTTCCCAAACAATGCTCTTAGTCATGCTTACGCCTCATATATTGCACAAATTTTTTCTAAAGAGATCTCAATGTCTCAATCTTCACAACTTCACATATCAGCATCAGTGTTTCTATATTGGAACTTGGACTTACTTATTAGAGCTCAAATTTATTTTTTGAACTTCATGTATTTGTCATACTAAAATATTTTATATTATGTGAAACTTACTTTTGTTTTATAATTTTTATTAAATAATTTTGTGTAGAAAATACAAAGATTTGAATATATAAATAAATGTGTGTGAGTGTGTTTGTGTGTGTGTATAATATTATAGTATGGGTCAACTGACCTTTTGAAAACGGTTAAACCGATTGAACCAGTGACCCAGTAAGTTGACTGATTCAATCACCAGTCTTATTTTGAAAACATTGATAATAAGAATTACGTGCATGAGTGCCAGAATATTAATAAAAGGGAACATCTATATTTTATTAATTAATGAAAATAATTTTTACAATCAATATTTATCACAAATAAATTCTTATTAGAAGGTATATTACTAATAATTAGGTTTTGATTCTAGTAAGGAGGACTTATAGAATTCCACCTAGTTGAGAACTCGAATTGTGGGGAAGTGGAACAACTCAAGTGAGGATGAAGTCAGGTTGAGAGAAAACTTTATTAATTTCTAGTGGACTCATTTTAATTAAGGCCTTGCATACGTAGGTGTGGTTGCACCAAATTGCTTAAATACTTCTAGTGTTCATCACTTTACAATTGTTTTATTTGGTGGGTGATTGCGATCTTGAGGTTGACTGAAATCTAACAAATTTAGTACCTAAACTTGTGTAAAATTTCTATTGTGTGTTTTAGTGTTGATTTTGTGTTTGAATATTGATGCAACAGAGTGTCATTTCTCAACTAGTACACCTGTCCATATCTTCAAATTACAAGAGAAAATATTTGGAATCTTGCAATTGAAATTGTGTTTAAGGGGGAAAAGTAATATGACTTAAAGCACCGAATTCAAGAACAGGGGACTTTAGCAACATGCTTGGTTCTAAGATTTTAAGAAGAAAAAGAAAATATTAGGGAAAAGTACAGAAAATTAAAGAAATACAAAATTTTGTGGGTTGTTGGCAAAATGATTTTCACGAAGAAAGGAAAATAATTTAAAAATTAAAAAGTAAGATAAAAAACTTAAATTTTATAATTTTATAATTATTTAAAAGAAATAATTTGAGGATAGATGTGCAAAATAGAAATAATAGAGGTTTTTAAAGAAAAAGAGGTAGTTAAAATAGCCTTTGAGGAAAATAATTTTTTTTATTTAAACTATATTTTTTTCAAGCTTTTCTTTTCTTTTATCATTGTCTTCATCAATTAAAGAACTAAAATTCTTTTCTCGACTACTTTTTTTTCTTTTTCCTCCTTTAACCTAACATAGCGTAGGGGAAGGGAAACCATGTTGATAAACTGCTGTAGCGGGACGCTCCTATTGCTATGTCTCCATTAATAGTTAAATGACGTTCCACCATAGAACTATAGTGGTATGAAACACTAGTAGTTTGAGAAGATTTTTTGCATAGTATTGTCTCGAATTTCGTCAAGAAAATATGCTACACACACACACACACAGAGACAGAGTGGGAAAGTAGACAGAGTGGGAAAGTACGTATAATAACCAGACTTAACCTGATTTCAATATCTATATATGCATATAATCTCTACTCAAATTCTTCAAAGAAGCATAAGTATTTTATTGTACATATGTCTCTTTTGTTATGCTTAAAATTTAATGGCTCGTAGGTATTCTTAGTTTCTACCCTAGCATAGTAGCATACGTAAGTAACAAATTATTTGATGCGAACTGTTAAAGTAATTATGAACCAATATCTATTTCACAAAAAGTGAGTTTAAAAAAATAAAGTCTAAAAATGTGAATTTCAATAAAAAATAAAGAAACAATTTGAGATACGCATGTAGGTTTAATCAATTGTCGTGGGAAGAAATATGACGATTACTAATAATGAAACAAATTTATAACAAATTATTTTTTACAGCTTGGATTTCAGTGTGCGTAAAATAAATGAAATGATTTTTGAAAGAGAGCCACAAAACTTTTGACCAATTAGCTTCATGCCCTCTTGATTTTTTTTGGGTTAAATCGCTTCCGTTTTAACTAATGCAAACAATAATAAATTTAGCAATAAATTTTGGGCATTTTATCTGTTGCACCATGGGTGGATTGAACTATCTGAAAGGACAAAGAGACTTGGCTACACGTTTTAACCATTATATGAGCAACTAAAGCATGGGACATTTGAAAGCCGCATGCCTTCTCCGTAAGACAATTGGAGATCGGAGAGTACTGTCAACACTGAATGTAGTGTAGGAAGATGTACCTTTCTTATAGCGAGAAAATAATAACTACATGTGTGAGTGTGCGGGCGTGTCATCCTCGTCCAAGCTTACACAAAGCACTTCTGGCACATACATACAATGTTACAAAAGTTACTCTCAATATCTTAACACGTCTCCATTGTCAATGGAAACTGCAATAAGCAATAGAAGGATATTATTCATGTTCACATCTTTGGGAAACTCGGGGAATGAAATAACGCCAACAATTCATTATTCTATTTATTTCTAAATAAATTGCGCTTAGACTCAAACATTTGGCTTATAAGCGGTTCCAAGAATTCTCACAGAGTCAAAACTAGTAGCCCCAGTAATCATTTCGAATTTCATCATCAAACTTCTTCTTGAGTTCAGGGTGCTTTGCAAAGTATTCGTCGGCTGTCATGGTACTAAGCTTCTTCTGTTACACCAAAAGAAGGGTATGAGAAATAGGAAGGGAGAAAGGCAAAGAAGAAAAATATAGGATTGTATTGATCACCTTCAACTCTTGGACCTCCACAATTTCTTTTTCTAATCTTTCAGATTCCTTCAATGACTTCCCCTCAGCTTCTTTCAGCTCCACCAACTGTAATTCAACATCCATTCAGTATAAGAATCTCCATGTTCTTAATTTGACAGATCAGCACAACTGGTGGGTTTTCAAAATATGTTCCCAAATTGGTACATTCAGTTGAGAACAATTTACAAACCGTAATTTTTGTTCTCGTGTGGCATTCATTGCCGTCTCATTAAAATGACATGTTAAACTAAATTTGTTTCAGGTGTTATGCCCTCTGCAGAAGTTCACATATGATTTTTCAAGATTCTTATAAACAAGACGATGTGCAGTGGACAATCAAAACTCATAGATAAGGACTTTTTCGATTCCAGAAAATCAATTTTAAAAGGTTAATTCCAAGAATACTGTTCTAGCATTTCAGGAAGCTCCAAAATGCAAATTTAAATGAAGAGATGGCCTCTTTATCTTCAATTCATAGTTTCAGTAAAATACTTTTCTGTAAAGCTTTTCAAATACCCATGAAACAATAATTTAACCAAGTAGGATTAACATCCCAACTTCACGGGTATCAAAGTTCTCATTAAAATGAAACTTTTCCATTAATTAGGCACTAGAAAGTAGAAAGGGATATAACAATCCCAAGCTTTAAAAAAGGTGGCAGTTGATACAAGATGCATAAATCTTACTCACCAGAGCATCAAACTTAGGTTTGTACTGAGGAGTGACATTGTCAACATACTGTGGAATTTTAATTTCTGCAATGGGAAAACATAAAATCAGGGAGTTGAAGATCAATCTGATATATGCTATGGCATCATCCCTATATACTATTATATTATCTAATCATTATTATATATTTTATACATATTTTTAAATGAACCAAAATTTTTAAAACATTAAAATCTTACAACTAAATATACCACTCATACCAACACAATTCTCCCTAAAAATCTTCTCCCAAACATAACCCCTCTCCCAAACATAGCCTTGCTCATTTCAAGCTCAACATGATTAATGGTATACAATTACCTCATATAGGAAACGTGTACATCATTTAATGTGCTAACATATCCACGAGTACGATATTTTGAAACCTGAAGCGCAGGTTATATATTAAAATTTAATGGCATCTCAAATATTAAAGGATTGTCTCATTCTCATTTTCATACTTCACCACCACAAATGGGTCTGAAATTTAGTTACTAACATTCAGGAAAGGGACAAGTTATAAGAAAATGCTTGAAGGACTTTTTAAACCAAACTCATGGAGTTTTGTAGTTGTTAATTACAACAAAGCAAAATCAACGCAATGCAAAAAGATATGAAAGAAAAACCCAAGGCAACAGACAGGGATATACCATCATAAGCTTGTTTGTACATATCAACCAAGCGAGATCCAATCCCTTTCCTGTAATACTCCCAGTCTATGGGTTCCGGTTCCTACATTTTTTTAATAGAAAAAATGAAAAGAAATTTCAATAATTACAAAACAATCATTTAGTGCAATTTTCAAAAGGAACAAGGCACCAGCATACATTGTGGCAAGTTGTAACACTGATTAGTTTAAGATCTTCATATGGTGCAGAAAACTAATTGGTTTTGCTAAATGTTGTAGAGGACAAAACACCATTAGCAAAGTTGAAGCAGAAACAAAACACAAGTTATAACATACTGTATAATTTTTAGGGTGTAATCCTTAATATTCAAAATAAAGAATAACAAAACATCAAACAATGAAACAATACTCAAAGAAACAGGATCAAAAGGATAACTGGGCCAATATCTTAAAAGGGAATAAGCTTTACTTCTCCTTGATTCCAACAAAGTTAAAGCTCTGCAGTTGCATTTGAGAGCATAAGACTGAACTCGAAGCCCAAGGAAATTGTGTTTCATTCAAATTTATGGCACATAAACATATAAATTGTGGTTTAGTTGTTTTCCATTTTTTTTGGGAGAACATGTTCCTCCCATGCAATTGTGATCTATATTTCAAATAAAAATCTGGAGCTAAATATTATCACTGATTTAGTATAGTGACTTGGAAGAGGCACTGAAACACTTTCTAGTTTAAGAAAAATCATGCAATTAATTTTATCGGAAGACAAAGGCAAAACCGTTGTTGTGTTTCTTATGATATTTATTGAAAAGTATATTTATACAACACGGGATATGCACGCTCATAAGATCATCCAAAACAAATTTCCTAAAAATCTAGGAATTACAGAACAACAATTTTCTAAATTAAAGAAGTGAATAAAATGATAATGATCATATGAATAACCACCAACACTCAGCAAAGCCACCCAAAAACTTGCGGCTCAACAGAATGGTTAAAATCAAATGGATAGCCACTGACAATCAGTAAAGCTGCATATAACTGGAACCTAAGAATACAAGTAGACAAAATATCAGATTCAGGGGACGGTTACTTAAATTTAACCAGCCCCAATGGCATATTATTTCTGTAACATAAAAAGTTAACACTGTTATGGTAAAGTTTAGTAAGTTGACCTGTGTACACATGTATTATTCTGCAATGAAGAGAAAAGTAAAGTTCACTTTCATCAACAAGAAGCACATATGCTCAGTTTCAACATTAAGCATAGATATAAACAATTGGTTTTTTTCTCATGGTGCAAAATATTAACATATTATGGCATTGCAGCCCAATATATTGACCACCCAAAAATTCTCATTTTAATATTCAGGGCACAGATAGAACAGCAGTTAACAATTCTCGACAAGCGTCATAACTTATAAGATTGTTTTAATTTATGCTTCGATAGCCACCCATGTTTCCACTTCCCCTCCATCCATATCTCAACAAATTGGAAGGCCAAGTCAATAAATTCAAAGTGGATGAGGGGGGTAATCTCGTCTTAATGATGAAGCTTGCACCGAGCCACGCAACCAAGTAAACCTAATTTTAACTCATGACTTCTCCAAACCCACATAACATGTCAAAACCAATCCCAAAATTCCAATGGAAGCGCGGAGGGGTCGCCGAAAGCATTAACCAATACCCAGAAAAGGGCAGATACAATAAACAGATATGCTCCACTACCATTACCAAAAAATAAAATAAAAAACAAAACAGAGACAGGTGAGAGCACATATATGCGAGTTAATCGCAAAATAAATTAATCGTAAACCAATCATAAAACAAACAAAAAAGGGACAAAATTAATCAGATAATGGACCTGGCTGAACTTGGTCTGGAGCTGGGTGTTGACCTCATCGAAGGCGCGGCGGAGGGTGGCGAACTCCTTGCGAGCCTCGTCGGAAACCAGAAGCTTCGCCATTCCTTCCCAATCGATATTCTTCCCCGCCTTGAATGCAACGTCAGCTACCTTCTTCCCCGCTCCACTCATTTTTCTCCTCCGCGATTGATTGATAGATCGATCGGTGAACAGAGCGTAGGGCAGTCTGTGACTTGGCTTAGCTAACAGAAATCTGATGTGCGGGCCGTAGGGTTGTAGGTACTTGTGTTTAACGTTTTTCAGTGGATATATCGTGGTGCAGAAAATGCGATTTTAGAGTTCTCAGTTTTAGCTTAATTCATTTTTACCAATATTTTAGCTTAATTCAATTACACCTATTGCCATGCGTTTTGTAGATTACAACATGAAACAGTAAAATGGGGCCAATCTTTGAAGAAATTTATTTAATACAAATATTTTATAAATCCAACTATTTATTTATGTGAAACAATAAGGGATAAATCGAAATTGTAGATAGAAGATAATATTACTATATATATATATATATATATGGCCAATTTTAGTCTTTTATATGCAATCTGAACTCCACCATGATGAAATATTTTCGATCCATTTATATTTATTAGATTATGAAGTGACAAGTGACTTTACACAACAATACACATACATTGTATTTGATTAAGATATTTTGTTTTCCCATTAAAACGCCAATGAAATTAATATGTAGACCTTGCTGCAATTGACAACGGCTAATCAATCCATTTTAATATGGTCCTCAGAGAATTTTGCATTAAAAAATTCAATATTAATAGGAATTAGAATCCTTCATAATTTCTCTGGATTGCAATGTGAGGCGCAAACAGTGGCTTGAAAGGCAAGTCTTACTATCGTACGCAGCAGCAGACAGGCATGTATGAAGGATGGCTCGAGAAAGCAACTCTTCGTCATTAAGACTCGAAGCCGACCGGTGATCGCGAGATGTGACCCATCAAGAGGGGAGGATACCTTGAATTACCGAACCCCGCGTCTAAAGGAAAGGGATGGGAGTTCTGAAAATAGCCTCACCCTCAAAAGCAAGGGGCGGCTGGGCAACTGGACTGGAAGTCCAAGATGGAGTAGAGAAGGAATCGTCAATCGCAGTGGGGGAGTGACGATGGCGTCGCCGCCCGGGGCACCGCTGGTACGCACCCTTTACTTTAAAGCTCGGTTGGCATTCATATTCAACGTTATGAAGCTATTCCATCACCTTACCTGAAAAAATATAAATAATAAATAAGATAAAAGAAAACAAGATGGAAAATGCTTAAACAGGCTCGGGAATGAGATTAAAAGTAAACGAGATGAAACAGGCTCGGGAATGAGATTACCCATGTCTTTGAAAAGATCTTTGTGATCAGCGGGGGTAAGATTTTGCTACTGGAATTTGGCTCAATAAAAAAAATTTGAGTCCAAAACCCCTGCAAACTTCAAATATATTATCACCATAAAAGCCAAATGTTTATTTGCGTAATCGTCTACACTTTAATTATAAGAAAGATGAAGATGAAGAAAAAAAGAATACAATAGCTGGGCCACATGGAGTTAGAGACGTTGAGGTTCTAAAAAGATGGTGTGCTGCCAGGCTACATGCACTTTTTCTTCAAGGAGCACCGAGCTCAAACACACCTTGCAATCATGCGAAAATAGAGTTTGCAAATAATCGCAAGCGCACGATGTCAAATTATAGTATTCAATGAGTACGAGGATCGTTTCACAAAGATTGATAATCAAATTACATCAACTACTGTTACTTGATCCCAAATTCAAATCAAAAAATTGCAACGAAGCCAGTAATATTAATGAAAAGTAATAAATTAATCAGGAGGCAAATATTTTTTTTTTCTCGCCTAGCACACAAAACAATTAGAAATTAATCAATGTCTGAAAATCATCTAGAAAATCAATATCATTCCTCCTCGCTAGATTTAATTATTCAACCAGATTTTTGTGCTAATTCTATCCAAATTATTAATGAGGGTTTTCAATAATATTTTCATTACCTCTCTCGGGTGTTAAATGGAAGCCTATGTGAACTAATTAGGAATTTCCTCTCGGTCTTATCTTATTTTAAACACATGCATTTAATTACAACTTGATTCATTAGGATTCAAGGGTCTCGCAACTCAAAATTTCACTCAATATGTGCACATCAATTTTAATGCATAAAATTGGCTTTCTCAAGTCTAAAAATTCATGTATGACAAATAATCTAACCACATAGACATAATTAGAATTAAGCACAGGTACCATAAATAATTGGATAAAAATATTGTATTAAAACTGAATAGAAATAATAAAATCATAGCTTGAATTCGTTTGAAAAATTTCTAAGCACCATAAAATTTAGCTAGACATAGTCTCAACTAATCTCTTATCAAATCTATTCAAGAATCTAATAATTAGGAACAAAAAAGAAAAACTTAGTGAAAGTAGCCAAATTGTAGATTTGCAGCTCGGTACGAATACCATAGATTCGAAAACACCTTCTTGAACTTTTGTGGCTTGAACAAATTTTTCTCAAGAATTTTCTATCTCTGTGTCATGGCTCTTCTACCTCTAATCATGTTTTGGAGAGCTTTATGTAGTACTTGAAGAGTTTAGGTTGTTTAAGACTTGAAAACCTAATTTTTTTTTTCTGAAAAATGATTGTTGCAATCGATCTGGCTATATCTTGGATCGATCGTGACTCGTCAAATCATTCTGGTGTGATCCTCTGCTGGGTAATCACTTAAGTTTTCCGCCCATCAACTCAATCTATCTGTGCGTTGGTCGATCTACTGCTTGTGACATCGTCGGCAATCAATCACAACTTTAGCGATCATAAAAGTAGAAACTTCCAAGGATGATCACTTGATTCCTTCAACACTTTAGATCGATCTCCTGCAACCCCAAGCACCAAGGTTGATCTTAATCAGTCCTAGATCAATCTGAAATCTTGTTTTGCCAATTTTTGCTTATTTTTGTGCTTCAATCAACTTTATACCTACAATTCATCACTTAGCATAAATGTAAGCTATATTTTCACGTAATTAAGGCTTTTGAAGTCCAAACACCATGCCAATTTATATGATTACACGCAAATTACCTAACTTCGCTGCACTCAACCCCTACTCACCCTCAAGTAAGTAAGTGTAATAAACCTTGTGAGCAATTGAGGCAAGTTGGCAAATAGTTTTTCTCAAATATCATTAGCACCTACTCAACCAACACTTCACTCCATAACACTCACAACCTTGAATTCAACCACAGCTCTATCATACATGAGCCCACTTTGTGTAAGTGTGTGTGTGTAGCTAATCCTTCCTCCTTGACATCACCAAATTTAGGCACATACGCATCAACTCTCATCAACCTTTAATATTCATGGAATTCAAAGCTAAATAACCCACATGCTTGATGATTATACTATCCTCCACTATCATAAACTCATGTATTAAAAAGAGATCAATAGGACTACATGATTGCAGCGAACAGTTATCCTTTTAATAGAGATCACAAGAACAGAACTTAGCCATCCACAATCTTTCTCACTCTCTTGTTTCTCTCTTTTCTTTTTCTCATTGTTTTCCTTTTCAATATCTTTTTACGTTAGTGTGAATGAGGGTCACTATGCACCCCAATTACTCAATCCCCAACTTACTTGAGATGTTGTGTATACTTATAATTAGCGAACCATTTTATGTGAGAATGAGCAGAGATATCTGTGCACTCTTGGTTACAAAGTCACTCCAACCAATGGAGTAGATACTTTTTAGCTCTTATTTTTTTATTTTTTTTCACTTCTCGCCATAACCAAGCTCTAGAATCAGATTGAAGTATAATAAAAAAGTGAAGAAGTCTATAGGTTCCAAAAATAAAGATGTTGTATTAAAGAATGGCACCATCCCTTCAATTGTATAGGCATAAAAAGGGAACCATTAAATAATTTTTTTTTCAAACAATAAGCAAGAAAGTAAGGATTTAGTAAACTAGTAGCCTATATCATTTCTCATCTAATGTATGATAAAAAATTTCACTTCAGACGGTATTCTCATTAAGTTCTAGGGTTAGTGAGGTATCTAAGGTTAATTATCTATGCACCTTCCTAAGGTAATATCAAGAAAAGTAGTCATGACTTTTGTGCACAGAAATATAGTGACTCAATGTACTTCTAGTCCTATGTGCCTTGTTCAAAGTGTAAGATATCATAAAAATAAGAATGCTAGCCAATTATGTACCATTAATCATCTATTATCATTAAAAATATATTTTTATCAAGCAACATAACAATTATAAGTAACCAAGTGACAAAAAGAACAGCAATATCAACAAGTTCAACACAAGCACAATTGATAACAAAAACCTTCATTACCATTGACTAAATTCATAGTACATGTCCAAGCATAGGATATAAAAATATCATCATGTTTAAGCTATAAGTCCACCTCCCATCCCTCAAACACATAAAAATGAAATAGAGAGTAAGAAATGGAAAAAGTGCACTCCTTCTCACTTAGTAAGCCTGATACAATGTCAAACAAAAATTTTCCTCTTCCCCACACTTAAACTACACATTGTCCCCAATGTGTTATACAATCAAACTAAAAGGAAAAAGAAAAAGAGAATAAAATGAAGGCTTATTAGGGAGACGAGAGTCGGTCTTGCCTGTTACTCTTTCTCTATGGTGGTATCATACTGAATAAGGTCATGGGATGTAGAGAGAATGTCAGTGGGGTTTATTGGAAGTTGTGATAGCAGAGGTGGGACATGTGCCAATGGCTGTGGAGCTTCAAATGGTAAATGATAAAAGGTCCTTAGGTTACAGTACATCATCTATTCCCATACAAGCATGTTGGCATGCATGATCTGGCTGCCCTGTAGGAGTTGCTGTTGCTACAACTGAATGACCTTAAACCTTGCCATTATAACATCACTTAGCTGGCGCTACTCTCAAGCCAACTAATAAATCTTTCATTGCAATCTTTGTGGTCTTGGTGGCTACACTCATTGAGGTATCTTAGGCTACTATTATGTTGGTTGCTCCCCTTCTTTGCTATTTGCTGGATCTTGCTCCATGGTTAATAGTCCATCTGCACTCCCACCCTAATCACCATCATCCTTTGCCAATGCCTGCTGCTGCTACACTTACTATTTGTTAAGCCAGTGAAAATCTCCTGTCTGAATGTGATCAATAGCACCTGAACAAAGTGGTGTGGCTACTTCCAAGTTCCACCACTCAAACTAACATCCTAAGCACTTATCATCCCAGTGATTAAATGTGGGCATGGCAGTCCTACATGTGGCTGGTTGGTTGCGTACAGTATACCTCTATATATTACTACCCCCAAATCAAAATAATGCTCGTGCTTGATGGCATATAGGATATAAGCCTAATCTTGAGAGACATCTACCCCATGTACTATAGGCATAATATTATAGGACACAAAAAGGTGATATGCCTTCATCTCTCTTTCTAAATGTGCGTTCAAGAAAAATGTAGGCCTTTTGTTAGACCTTTTCCAACTAGCCTCAGGGTGGTTATGTGGTGGAGGTGGTTTAATTGTCACTCATGTTCCTTAGTGTTTATTCCTAGGAATGCATTAATTGCCTAAGGATGAATGTCAACTATTTTATCCCTAGCCTTAACTAATCCATTCTCCTTGTTAGGCACATTCACATAGAATTCATAAACAAATTTAATATAGGCATCACTTAGGTTAGTTGAGAGTTTTTGCCACTATTGTGCCAAAATTCTATCCATAACCCATCTATCATAACGCTGATCCTCACTCGTTGGCATCCCACACTTACAAGAAGTCTCCTATAGGTGTTCTTATAAGTATCAAACCTTTTCTTAGCTATCGTCTAACTAAACTTCCTCCTATTGAAATGCAGCGGTGGGGAAGCCTCTTGCTTGGGCTATCTCTGTCTTTATCTCTATCTCCTAGCTGCCATACTTGTACCATTAAAATGATTTAATTTCAACCAAAGTCAAAACAATTCATGGCATCGGGTGGGTTCGAGATTATGACAACAAAACTACACTTCTACTCTTCTCATGCCATTCCTTAACGAAATCATCCCTCTCCCACACTTATCATTCAACATAACTTCCACAATTCTATAGCCACAACCATCTACGTCACAATGCAATAAATTGCCTAGTTCAACATGCAGATGTAGTAAATATAACTAAGGAACTTGCAACAGAAATAAGCCAACATATACAACATCACCTGTCCTATAAGCACATGACGGAACTGATATTTATCTTCATCCCACAAGTATTCATGAATTGTAGCCTCCTCAATCAAATAATAGTTCCACATTTTTCCAAATCAAGCAATTATAATAACATCATAAGGTCGCATTAGAAATTACGAAAAAAAATGCAATGTCAAGCCCTAATTCATCACAAACACACAATATCCTAAAATTAAGGCATAACATGTGGCTAATAATTCAAGAATGTAGTTTCAAAATCCTAACCCATGAGTTTTAATCAAGAGAAATGGAGAACATTGGACTTTGACACCATACCTTGAAATTTGAAAGAATTCAATCAGTGAAATGGGATCTTGGAAGATAAGGATTGTGTTTTTTTTATAAGAATCTTGCCTTTAATTGGACATAATTCCTTTTTCAATTGGTGGAGACAAAGGAGAAAAGGGGTTTTAGTGTTTTAGGGGTGTTGGATGGAGCGATTGAAGCTTTAATTTTTATTTAGCCTATCTTTGCGATCAATTTGGTGTAAGTGTGATTGATTATGATGCCCTTTGTGACACTTTAGACTTACGATCACACTATGGTGCAATCGATCATATCTGGGGGTCTGTTGATCATGAATCGGGGTGTTTTTGGATTAAAAATCCCACATAAGTGTGATTAGTCTTGGAACCCCCTATATTGATCGCGAACGGCTAGACTTTCAGGATTTGCGATTGCACTCTTAGAATGGCTAATGTTAATCGAGCCCTCTAAACTCACTGTTTTTATAATCCCACATCATTAGGATTGATCTTGGACTTACGAATTATGATCCTAACCTTTCTCTCTCTCGAACTTATGGATTATGATCCTGATCTTTCTATCTTTTGGAGTTGTAGATTATGATCCTAACCTTTCTTTCTCTTAGACTTGCGAATTATGATCCAAGCGTCTCTCTCTCTCTCCTCTCTCTGCCCATGGAATCTGAATCATATATCCTAAATTTAAAATGATCCTAATTCTTACGAAAGGTAATAGAATGTTGGGTTGCCTCCCAACTACCGTTTGATTTATCATCTCTAGCTTGATGCAATAAGGATCAATTTGTTACATTAGACACGTGAAGCTTTTTATTTCCTTGGTCCTTTTCTCCATAATAGTGTTTGAGCCTTTGCTCATTGACGTGAAATTTGCTATCATCTTTTACAATTAGCTCAACAATACCAAATGGAAATATTCGGGAGATTATGAAAGGACCAGACCACTTAGACTTCAGTTTACTAGGATAAAGTTTAAGATACAAATTATACAAGAGTACTTGTTGACCGAGTTCAGATTTATGCCTTAAAATATGCCTATCATGATAATTTTTTGGTTTTTGTCTCTATAAATCATAATATTTTTATAGGCTTCATTCCTGAACACCTCAAGCTCATTCAATTGCAACAACCTGTGTTCCTAAACTTCTTTAAAGTCTATGTTATGCTTTTCTATGGCTTAATGAGCTTTATATTCCAATTCTATGGCAAATGACATGGCTTACCCATACACCAAGCGAAAGGGAGACATTTTAATTCATGTCTTGTAAGTGGTCAAATACATCTATAGTACTTCATCGAGCTTACGCGCCGAATCCTTCCTATTTGTTCATATAGTCCTTTGAAGGATTGTTTAATTTCTCGATTGGGCACCTCTACTAAACCATTTGCTTGTGGATGATAAGGTAGAACTTTTTATGTTTGACATCAAACCTAGCCATCATTATTTCAAATAGTTTATTATAGAAGTGTGTGCCTCCATCGCTAACAATGGCTCTAGGCGTGCCAAATTTGGTGAAAAGTACTTGTGTAGAAATTGAGGACAACCATGGCATCATTCGTGACGGTAGCAAGGGTTTTAATCTGCTTAGAAATAGAATCAACAACTAGTAAAATGTACTACCATCCGAAGGATTTGGAGAAAGGTTCCATAAAGTCTATATCCCATACATCAAATAATTTAACTTTAGAAACCTGGTTAAGGAATAATAATTCATGTTTCCTTGAAATATTTTCAACCTTTTGGCATCTATTGTAGGCTTTGATAAAGGCATAGCAATCTTTGAATAGTGTAGGCCAATAAAACTTGGATTTTAATACCTTTGCAATGTCCCCCATATGGTGAATTGTGGCAAGCTTCTTGAATGGATTGGAACTTAGAATCAGATATGTATCTACAAACTACTTGATTGACATAATTCTTGAAAAGCAATAGTTTCTCCCACATATAACTTGTAATATCTTGCAAAAACTTTTTTGTTTGATTGTAGGAGAGATCTGGTGGTAATAGGCCGATTGCTAAGTAATTCACAATACCGACGTACTAAGGGAGGGATTTAGTGATTGCAAAGAGTTGTTCATCAGGAAAATTTCTTCAATGTTAAGCTTTTCCTTCTTTTTTTTGTTCTATTCTAGAAAGATGATCGGTAATGTAATTTTCACTCCCTTTTTTTTATCTTGTATTTCTAAGTCAAACTCTAGGAGCAAAAAAATCCACCAAATTAATCTTGGCTTTGCACCTTTCTTCGAAAAAAGATAATGAATAATTGCATGATCAATGCACACTTTAGATCCCAAAATGTATGGATGAAATTTGTCACAAGTGAAACACTATAGCTAGCATCTCCTTTTTAGTATTAGAATAACTACTTTTGAGCCTCATTAAGGGTCTTGCTAGCGTAATGGATCATATTAAATATTTGATCCCTTCTTTATCCTAAGGCAATCCCTATAGCATAATCACTAGCATCACACAAGATTTTGAAAGGTTGACTCCATTATGGAATTATGATGATTGGTGCCAAAATAAGTTTTTGTTTGATTAGCTTAAAAACTTTGATACACACATCATAAAATTTGAAAGGTTAGTCTTTTTCCAGTAAGGTGCCTACAGGCTTGGCAATCTTGGAGAAATCTTTTATGAATCTCTAATAAACACTGGCATGTCTTAAAAAACTACGAACACCTTTCACAGAAGTAGGAGGAGTAAGTTTTTCAATTGTAGCCACTTTGTTGTTATTCACTTCTAATCCTTGAGAAAAGACATGATGACCGAGGACTATGCCTTCTCCACCATGAAGTCAAATTTTGCCTAATCAAGCGCAATGTTTTTCTCCTCACTTCTTTGAAAACATTAGAAAGATTTTCAAGGCAAGTACCAAAGGACATCCTCAAGACAAAAAAATCATCCACGAACACCTTTGTAAAGTTCCCCAGAAAATCATGAAAAATAGCCATCATACTTCTTTGAAAAGTGGTTAGAGCATTGCAGAGGCCAAGTGGCTTGCACGGGTAGGTGACTGTGTCTTATGGACAAGTATAGGTGGTCTTTCCCTAATCCTCGGGTGATGTTGAAATTTGATTGTAACCGAAATATCCATCGAGGAAATAATAGTACTCATGCCTTCTTATCTTATCAAGCATTAGATCTACGAATGGCAAAGGGAAGTGGTCGTTATGTGTGGCCTTGTTCAATTTTCAGTAATCGATACAAAACCGCCACCTAGTGATTATTAGTATGGATATGACTTCATCATTTTCAATTTTAACTATGGTCATTCTACCCTTCTTTAGGAACACTTGTATAGGGATTACGTAAGAGTTATTAGAGATTGGATAGATTATACTAGCCTTGAGTAATTTTTATACTTTCTTTTTCACAACCTCTTACATGACAAGATTCAGCCTTCTTTAGTGTTCAATAGTGGGCCTTGCCAACTCCTCCATAGGAATTTTGTGCACTCAAATAGATGGACAAATTCCCTTTAGATTAGAAATAAACTATCCTATTGTGTTTTTGTGTAGCCTAAAGGTGGCAAGTAATTTTTCAACTTGCTCTTTCTCTAGAGAGGTAAAGATGATAACCGGAAGAGTCAAGTTCTCTCTTAAAAATTCATATAGGAGATAATTTAGAAGAGGTTTTAGGGTCTTATATAATTCTATAGTCCTCTCTTCACTCCATTTCCTTTTTTTTGGAAGGGGATGAAGAGGACCTATAAAAGTTATTCCATTACGTCTTGGTTCCTCCCTATCTTTTTCATTTCCCTTCTTTGGTTCAATTAGCTTTTGAGCTTCTAGGGATTTTCAGTTTCTTTATGAGCTTTTTCTCGGGATTGATGATTAATCCACTTCTTGTAATTATTGAGAGACACTAATTTAATGGATTTGGTATGGTGTTAATTGGTGGAAAAGTTGTGGATGGGTTTTCTTTTAAACCATTACCAGTTACCATACTTGAATTTTTAGATTTTTCATAGAGGTTCCTAAATTTTCCATGGGGATTTCCAAATTGACCAACCTAAATTTAGACTTTTTATGCCTCTTTTGTATTCCATGACAAAAGAAGTCACTAAATCCTTAAAAGTTGGCTTCTTCATAGAAGGCAGCTAATTGTATTTAGGTGAACGATTGGGAACATTTCTCATGTTTGCATATAAGAAATTCTCATGATTTCTTAACATAGGATGGTATTGATTTTAAAAATTATTGCATGGACCAAAGTATGATTATTTATATAATGTGCTTGCTCTACATCACCACCCATACCATCCGCAGTAAAGGTGCTTGCCATGGTTTCAATTGATTTCCAAGAAGAGTCCTTAGCTGTTAGTTGAGTGATTTGGTTGGTCAAGGTGGAATTTTGAGCATTGAAGGCTATCAATTGATCAACTTCAGACATCCCTACAACAACCCTCTTAGCTTGGTTTTGTTTATTTAGCCAATGATCGTTCTTGGCCAACATCTCTCCAAGTAGATGATAAGCTTCATCCCCTATCATTTTAAACATACTACCACTTGTGGTAGCATCAACTATTTTCTTAATTCACCCCGGTAAGACCATTATAGAACCATTGAATTTGGAACTAATCTTGATAGCCATGTTGAGGTCATCTATGAAGTAAGCCTTTGAAATGCTCCATGCTTCATACAAAGGATCATAATCCAACTAGTAGAATTGTGCTATCTCATTATGAAGCTGAGAGGTTTTGGAAGGAGGAAAAAATTATTTAGAAATTTTTGTGCCAGTTCCTCTGAAGAATATATACTACCCAGTTGCAAAAAGCCCAACCACTCTCTTGCTTTATCCTTTGTGAGAATGGAAAAAGTCTCAAGTGGATGGTGTCTTCAGAAATGCCATTTATCTTTATAGTATCATAGAGTTCTAGGAAAGGGGCTAAGTGCATATTAGGATTCTCAAGTGAAAGCCCCCTGAAATTGATTTCATTGCACCATACTTATTAAAGATGGCTTCAACTATTGGCTTGCACATGTTGTCATAGAATCCTAGAGAAATTTTGGTGCACAACGAGCTAGTAGTAGTCCTGAAGCACTCTGGAAGCATTTTGTATTGGGGGATGTGCATTTTCAATGAGATTTGGATTCATATTTGGATTTGATTTATTATATCTCCATCCATCTCAAAATTCTGGACTCTCCTAACCTTAGTCTCTTTCCTTAACCTATGACATTTCTGTCTATTTTATAATAGTGGCATGAATGATTACTTGATTCCTAGTAATGGCCTAAAAACTTGATTGTGTAAAAATAGAGTTTACAAATAATCGCAAGTGCATAGTGCTAAGTTGGAGTACTCAGTGAACACGAGTATTGTCCCATAGGGATCAAAAATCAAATTATACTAGCTACTGCTATTTAATTGCAAATTCAAGTCAAACAATCTCAATAAAGCCAGTAATATTAATGAAAAATAGATAAAAATTAATCAGAAGCAAATATATTATTTTTTCGCTATGCACACAAAACAATGAGGAATTAATCAATGCTAGAAAATTACCTAAGCAATCAATCTCGCTCCTCCTCACTAGATTCAATTATTTAACCAAATTTTAATGCTCATTCCATCCAAATTATTAACCAAGGTTTTCAAAAATATTTCCATTACCTCTCTTGAGTGTTAAGTGGAAACCTATGTAAATTAATTTGAAATATCCTCTCTGTCTCATTCTATTCTAAATACATGTATTTAATCACACTTTATTGATTCATTAGGATTCATTGGTCTCTCAAATCAAAAATTCACCTAATGTGTGCACCTCAGTTCTATTGTATAAAATTGACTCTCTCAAGCTTTCAAATTCATACATAAGAAATAATCTGACCACATAGATATAATCAAAATTAATCACAAGTAACACAAATAATTGGATAAAAAATATTGCATTAAAACTACACTAAAATAATTAAATCATAGCTTGGATTCATTTGAAAGATTCTTAGGTGCTAGAAAATTTAGCTAGACATAGTCTCAACTAATCCCATAACAAACCAATTCAAAAATCTAATAATTGGGAATTCAATGAAAGTATCCATATTGTAGATTTGCATACTCGATATGAATGCCTTGAATTTTGTCTCCAAAAACACCTTATTGACCTTTCGTTGCTTTGAACAAATTTTTATCAAGAATTTTCTATCTCTCTTTGATGGCTTTTTTTGCCTTTGATCATGTTTTAAAAGGATTTATGTAGTACTGAAGGGTTTAGGTTGTTTGGGACTTGAAAACTTAAATTTTTTCTAAAAATCATTGTCGCGATTGATTTGGATGTATCTTGGTTCGTATGTGACTTCTCAGATCATTTTGGTGCGATCCTTTGCTTGGTGATCACTTAAGTCTTCTGCCCACAAACTCAATCCATTTGCGTGCTGGTCAATCCACTATTTATGCTATTGTTAGCAATTGATTGTGACTCCCACGATCATAAAAGCATAAACTTCCAAGACACTCACTTGATTCCTTCAACACTTCAGATTGATCTCTTATGATCCCACGCATTAAGATCAATCATAATCAGCCCCAGATTGATCTAAAATCCTATATTGCCAATTTTTACTTATTTTTGTGTTCCAATCAACTTTATTCCTATAATTCATCACTTAGTACAAATGTGAGCCATATTTTCGCATAATTATGGCATTTTAAGTCCAAATACCACACCAATTTATATAATTTCAAGCAAATTATCACCTTGCTGAAGCTTGCCTCGAGCTTAGTCAAAATTGAGCTTGAGTCGAATTTTGACTGAGCTATTCACTTGAGTTGAGTTGAGTAGCTTGGTTAATCCTCTCCCCTGTTTGTGATAGCTCAAATTCAAGTAATAAAGGACATTCAATGAGTAACTGTCTAATGGCTGAGACAAAAGGAACATGAAGTATTAATGAATCTCTCCAAGGATAACATAAATCTTCTTGATAAGGAGCTCATTTGAGGGGGGGGGGGGAATCTAACCAAGAATTAGGGAAACCCTATGGTAAAGGTGTTAAAGAGTTAAGGTAGAATTCAATTACTCAAAAATTTTATGAAAACTTAAAATCAAACTAGAATTTAAGTTAAATAGTAATATTTAGTTTTAAAAAGTGTTTTGAGTTCAAATTTAAGTTTGATTAAGCTTCAAAAATATTTTTGAGCTTAACTAAGCTCAAGTCAAATAGCTTGACTTATGAACACCCTACCTTAGGGTTTGGGCCCCTCAATGTAGAAAAATTTATCATTCCAATCTTTGTTGCCATTGGAAACAAAATCCTTGAAGCACTTGATGTTAGCTTAAGGGCTACAATAAATGACCTTGAGCTTGAAACATTTTAAAGTCCATAATTGAAAATACAACATGGCAAAAAGCTCTATTTGAGCCTATCTACAAAGATTAAAAATCCGAACTAACATACAGAGGGAATTAGGCATTAGTTGGATAATAAGAATATTGCAATAGGTGGCAATGAATGTGCAGATGGGAGAGATCCTGAGGCTTAAGCGTGATCTAGGCTGATAAGCAAACATGATGATGAACCCACGAAGGATATTTAGGTTAATGGGACTCCTTGAGAATGAGCTTATCATGTAGAGGTTATTCTATAAGTTTGGAAGAGTGAAGCTTCAAGTTCCCACTACACCTTTTAGAAACCAATTTATGGAAGGATGTCATACTTTATAAGGAAAACAAAGAAAGAAGTACACTTGAGATTATTGGAACTTAGAGAAATGAGGAAACAAAAAAAGGCTAAGAAAACTTTGGGAAGTAGAAAAGATGGTGGTAGTGAAAATAAGGGTAAGGAAGGCAAACATAACGGGGGTGGGGGGGGGGTTAAATAACGTGTGAAATTGGGAGGCCACAGTCCATGTGTATAGTTATGATGAAGCTAAGGCAACTAAGCATCAAAACTACAGATTCAATTATGTGACAAAAAAGGCAGTATGTAGAAATATTTAAAAGAAGCTTTAAAGTAAAATAGTTCATTATCTTTTCATTTACCATAGGTTAAAAAGGCTAACATGCCCTTAAGATTTAGTTAGATACTTACACAAGAAAGTATCCTTAACCTCCTTGTGGTAACTAAACAAGCCCTAAAGGGAAACAAAAAATTGGATAGGGTAAAAGTGAAAACTTTTTAGTGGGCCAATACAAGAGGGCTGAAAAGGTAAATCAAAATGAAGAAAGGTAGTAAAAAATTAGAATTTGCTCTCAAAGTGGATTTGGATAGGCCAATGTTATCCTTTCACTCAACTGTAAAATCTTCAGAAATGATGATACACCTTAGTTTTAGTCAAGCTTAGCTAGACTAACTATGCGGCGTATCAAATTGTTGTTGATCACTTATTTCAAACATTTTGCCAAGCCTCACCAATATTCCCTTATCATTTGTTTTATCACGATATCAATAAGAGCGCAAGGAAAAGTAATATTTAGCTAACTTCTCCTACAATAAGGTTTAAAGATAAGATTGGCCATTAGGACTGAGAAAGTAATCTTAGAGGGAACGATTTTGAGTTGTCTGTAATAGTCCTAACTAAGTGGTACAACACTAAGTGTTATTGTGAAACTGTTATGTTAACATGTCAATTCACATAAACATAATGTAGTTTAAAGCTAACATCCAATGTTTGCAGGGCACTAGTCTAGATAAAGGATTTCATTAGGTCAAATTCAACAAGAGTAAACTCAAACTTTAAGAGAAATATTCCATTTGGCCAAACACCTTTGGCCTCAACCTTATCTGCATTTACAAGCAACCAAAAATGCCTAAGTGCTCACACAACTAGCCCCATTGATCCTAACTAGGTTGAATGGGATGTGTTTACACTCTTATCTCACTTGCTCACTCTTTTTTCACTCAATTTGACACATGCATTAATCCTCACCATAAAGAGACAAAGTTCACACTCAAACTCACTTAATTTATGAAGTACAAAAGGTTCAAGTCATTTAATAAAGTCTTCAAACCTCATACCCACTAAGATTAATGACTTCCATCTATTTTGGATGTGTAATCATTGAAAAATTCACACCAAATCAAAGCAACACCTTTTTTCGCCCAGTAACTATACCTGATATTCCAACACCAATCTTGACTTTTCCAACTAAAGAGATATACTTTCCATTTTAAGCGGATCATGAAAACTTGACTTATCAAAACCAAATCCTTAAGATTAGGAAGGAAATTACAATAAATCCTTCCAAATGGCTTCCACTAAATCTTTCCAAATGTGTTGGTGTTACATTATTGCTAATGCTTGTGAATGCTTAGCACCACGGCATTGCGAAGTCCTTGCCATGTCATTTTCCATGTCAATTGCCATGTCAATGGCAAGTTAGCTGCCAGCCATGCCAACAATCTCTTTCTTTGGCATTGTATAGCACAACAATATCCGAATTTTCCAAAAATTTTTCTAAGTGTCTACTGGTGATCAACAAGTCCTAAGTGGTGGCCTTTTTTTGATGTTGCAACATTATCTAAGTACAACAATTTTCCATCAAATAGTATGGGAAGAATTGATGCCCAAGGTTGCAACACAAACCAATACCTAAGGAGGACTTAGAAAAATTGCTTGTTAATAGCCACATGCTAGCATCCTAAGTACAATCACCAAAATAACAATAAAAACTAGCCAAAAGAGCCAAAAAACAAACGTAAGCAATCAAAACTAATGACAAGTGAAAAAAAATAGACATAACAACTGCCCATTAAAATCCATTAGCAGCAACACTAGTTATAAACAACTATTAGTAGTAGAAAACCTTCAGCAACACCAATACTCCAACATCACCATCCAAATAAGTAGTCCAGGAATCAACCTAACCTAGCAAATCTAGTTCATTCTTGTATTGCTTCTCTCAACTCTTCCTCAATTCTACAATCAACTTCCCATTTGGGATACACAATGACAAACTTAAACTCTATGGAGGGAAGGCCATTGTGGGTTTTAAGAGTGAGAAGGTTCAGTCGCTGAAGGAGCCAATGTTGGAACATCATCAACCACTTTTTCAAGAACACAAGCTAGCATTTACTTCAAAGTAGCCAGTTGTAGGTCTAGTTCATGTTGTTGTAGTTGTAATTGATTTATTTGTCCATCGATCCCACACCCAAGTGCCGCCAGCTGTGCAATAACTCAAGTGAGATGATCCTTTTAGGGTGTACTGATACATTTTGGTGTCGAGAAAGTAGGTAGATCATTTACCTTTCCAAGTTGCAGCACCCCACTATTGTCTTGCATCACCATGATCTTTAAAGATGGTTTAGAGGGATCAACCTTCAACCACCTCCGTAGCACTTTTGAGATCATCATAAAGTATGTCAAATTAAGAGATGTGTTACAGGACTTTTATTGCATGATATTATTGAAAATAATTGTCTAAGGTTCGACCTTTTTCGAGTTCCAAGACAATAAAGCACAACACCTATCTGATGAGGCATGTAGATTGAGTTAGAGGTTACTACAATTTTAAAAAGAAGAAAGTACCTCACACTTATAGCTGAAGATTGCAAGGTAAAGATTAGGGGCCATGTACCATGTTTGTAGGTTGTGATCACCTTTGTAATTTCATCATAATATAGGGTGAAGTCTTTTGGGTACATACCATTAAAATCATTCTTTTGGTGTTGTAGTATTGCCTCAATCATAGATGGAGAAAATTGAACCTCCTTACCTATTACATATACCTTATGGAACCATTTTAACTCATTTTCCATAGGTTCTTTCTTCAAATTTGAGTAAAAATTTTCGACCAAACTTGGATAATACACGTCAAAAGAAATGAAAATATCAAATAACCCAATCTCCTTCAACAAATCAATGAGACCCATCTCCTTATATTTTTTAAGGTCAACAAATTTTCAAAAACTATTTTACCTCAAGCAACAGAATTATTTTGTTCCTCACACTTCACATCATAGAACTTAAATCTAGAGGCTTTAAAAACATCAATACCTTTTCTTTTTGAGGATGTGGTTTCTCCCTTTTCTTCTTCTTCTTCTTCTTGTTCTTCTATTTGGATGTTTAGAAGGCTTTTCACTCTACTTTTGTGGTTCCACCTCTTTTGTCTATTGTGGTTCAAGCTCAATTTAGGCTTGACTTGAGTAAGTTCTACATTAGCTGCTTGTGTGGGAGCTTTAGCATCGCCGGTCACACTTTTTAGCTCGACTGCAACATTAAGTTCTTAAGGTTTTAGTTTTGGGTTAGGAACAACCCTTTTCTCCTCTTTTTAGTTGCCCTTAGTTTTGGTCAAACATACCCTTAAGAGTACACAGTTGTGATAGGTGTAATTTTAGTGGCAACATCCCCTTCCATGGGTTCCTACCCAGCAAACACTTTAGGTGGTGAAATTTGTTCCTCCATTAGTATTGTATCCTACTTTGATGGTATAGCTACTAGTGTTGACATTCTAGTAGCACCTTTTTTTTCTTCCTGCTCCCTTTTATCCCTTTCCTCTCTTCTATGTAAGTTGCAAAGATAATGAATTGCAAACCCTAGAGTGATGTAGCAATTGATATGTAAATTGGTAAAAGGATAACTTATAAATAGGAGAGAGACTACACAGGAACATAAGATGGAAAGGACTTTTGATGATATGAAGAGATAACAAGTAGTTAAAAGTCTTAGAAATATGGAAAGTGATTTTTTTTACTTAGATTTGATATTATTTTGTCTCATTTTCCCTCCAAAATCTTTACTGCCTGTTTTCTTTATGGACTAAGAGTCGTGCGGACATACTACGAGACTAGGTAGAAGCTAGTCTCAGTCTTAACTTAAAAAATCATGTAGGGTCCAATGGCTTTGTAAGAATGTCTACTTGCTAGGTTAATGTTACAACATTGTTGTCTGTCACCACATTATCTTCTACAAGCTCTCTAATGAAGTGGTGTTTAATATCAATATGCTTAGTCCAAAAATGTTGAACTTGATTCTTAGAAATATTTATAGCACTTTGGTTATCGCACTTAATCACTATAGTGCTTCGTGGAACTCCATAATGTAAAAGAGTTTGTTTCATCCACAAGCGTTGTGTATGACACGCACCCAAGGCACTGTGTTTGGATTCTACTATGGATAAGGAGATCCAATTTTGTTCTTGATAAACTAAGAGACCAAGTTATCACCTATATAAACACATCCACCAGTGGTGCTTCTCCAGTTATCAACATTTCTGGCCAAATCAGCATCACTAAACCTAATTAAGTCTAAACTTGATATTTTAGAATACAAAATTCCAAGTTCACTCGTGCCATTCACCTCGAATGATTGGCTTCATAGTACTTAAATGGCTCTCCTTAGAATCAAAAAGGAACTTGGCATATTCTCTAATACTATAACATTTATCTAGATAGCTTGTCTTCCTATCATACTACGATATAAACTCACATTGATTAATATTAGTGTTACAACAGGTTGGAATGACTCTAAGCCAAAATGTTTCACCAAATTTTTGGCATACTTGCTTTTTGAGACATCATTACTACGCTTTACTTATAAGCCTAAGAATATAGTCAACTCATTGATCATGCTCATTTTGAACTCCTTCTTCATTATTTTCAAAATTTTTTCAACAAGCTGCTTTAAGTTGAATCCAAAGACTATGCCATCAACATAAATCTATGCAATGAGGATGTTAGCATTGCAATGCTAGATGAACAATGTTGGGTTAGCTTCCCCTCTCTTGTATCCTTTTTTCTACAAGTACTTTGCAAGCCTCTTGTACCATGTTCTAGGTGCTTGTATTAGACCATAAAGAGCTTTATTAAGTTTATAAATATGGTTAGGCTACGTGGGGTCCTCGAACCCTTTAGTTTGCTCTACGCAAACCTCTTATTGCAACATTCCATTTAGAAATGCATTTTTGACATCTATCTGGTGTAGCTTGATATTGTGATAGGAGGAAACTGATATGATCAATCTGATTACTTCAAGATGTGCCACAGGCATGAAGGTTTTATCAAAATATGCTCTTTCAACTTGTATGTAGCCTTATGCAACTAGACTTGCCTTGCTGCATGTTACTACACCATGCTCATCCATTTTATTTTAAACACCAATTTGGTGCCTATCACGTTTACATCCTATTATTGCTCCACCGATGTCCAAACATCATTTTAGGTAAACTAGTTCAATTTTTCTTGCATTGCACTAGTCCAAAACTCATCATTTAAGGCCTTGTTCACATTTTTTAGTTCAATGTTGGATAGAAAGCAAGGATACCCTACAAGATCTTGGTAGTTGATCCTTTCCTAATTTGTGGTGCATCTTATCTGATCTACTCTTCTAATGATAGTATCTTGAGGACAATACTCGTTTATCCATAGGTTGGGTTCCATTTTAAACTTTGGCGTTGTTGTATCATCATAATTGTCCTTGTTGTTAGGTGTTGGAATATCAGGTTGCTGACTTCCTTTCCAATTACTTCAAAGACATCATCGTTAGAATCACCATCCTTTGCATCGATGGTGCCCTTCTTAAGCTATTCTTTTCTAATTGTTTTTGCTAAATCAACCAAAACAACATTAATAGTTTCCATAATAGCTTTAGTTCGAAAGTTATATGTATTAGTAGGCCTTGCTCACAGTTGAGCATCTAAGAAACATCTCATCATCACTTCTTTCATCAAATTTTCCTAACTGCTCATAATCATTAAATATGAAACATCTATTTTCAAATTCATGAAAGGACTTGATATTGGAACGTCTTCCCTTCTAAAGTTCATATGGTACCTTCTCTAACACTGGCCTTAGGTAGACATAGTTGATGATGTAATATACCGTGTTCACTGCTTCAGCCCACTATTTTACCTTAGCTCCTTTTCCATGAATCATGACACAAGCTATTACTTGGAGGCTTTAGTCCTTCCTTTCTATGACCTCATTTTATTGTGGTGTCTTCAGTGTAGAGAATTCATGGGCTATTACACATTTTTCCCAAAATGTGAAAAGTCTTTGTTCTTGAACTCTCTACTATGATCACTCTTGATTCTCACCACCTTATGATTCTAGATGAACATAGCCGTTGCAACACTGGGTGGCTATTCCACCTCTACTTTCCATGTTGACATGCTTTACACATTGTGACTTTGGAATATGCTATCAAAGGCAATCCTTTAAATACTGTAGATCTTGAGAGTTCGGTGAGATCACAATAATTTATATGTCTAAGGCACTTATGCCAAAGTTCATCATCACGTTTCTAGTCTTGAGGCATGATGCAACATCATCCAACATATAACAGTTTCCAAACAAACTAGTTCCCATCAGCACAAGTTTGTCCTCATTGTCATAGATACTACACTAGTCATTCGTGAATCTGATAAGAAGATTCCAATCACATAGTTGGTTGATGCTGATTAGGTTTGCCTTTAACCCTTCTACAAAAACGCATTCTCTAAGGTTGGTAATCCTTCAACACTTAGGCTACCTTTACCGCTGGCCACCTTTGAAAGTGACAAAACTACCTTTGTGATCCCTGTAATTAGATAAATTTGCTTTGTCCCCGGTCATGTATCTAGAGTTTTCGCTGCCAAAGTCCTAGTGTTAGAACATGCTTTCAGAGAGGTACACGAAGTGTAGCACCTTAAATTTGTTTTCTTTTTTTTTTCTTAGATTCTTTGCATAATCTTTCATCCTTTAAAGAAAGAAAAGCAAGTAGAATTGGGGTGTCCTAGATTTAGATAATACTCTTAGATGTTTGATTTCTTAGCAAGTCACATCTTCCTTAGCAGTTCTAACATTACCCTAGCATGCAGTGTGTTCTGATCCATCCTAGTGGCATTGCTGACATGATCTGATTACCTTAGTACTCAGATTGGGAGAGAAGCTTATTGAAGTGAACTCGAACATCAGTTGCATCCTTCTTTATAGCTGTATTGCGATTTGCTAAGGTAGATGTATTAGCTTAGTCTTTCTTTAGCAAAAGTTCTACTTGAACTGGTAGTGCAACATTAGATGATGACTCCTTGACAAATTTAGTCTTTCTAGTTGCTTTCATGTTGTTTTCTAGGCTATTGAAAAGCCAACGTTATAGTAATCTTTCGGCATCTTTCCCATGCTAAGGATGTCTTCTAGCTTAGCCTTACCCAAATTTAACTTATTTAAAGTTATTTCAGCATCCTCTACTTTAGAAACGGCTATAGCATGATCTATTTCTAATTTTTGATGTTTGAGCTTCAAGTCTTCATTGTCCTTTTTTCACTCGTGTATAATATCAAATAGAAGATCATAGGCATTCAATATTCACTCTTGTGGAAGCTTACGATCACTGCTTCTATCATTCTTAGATTCTGCCGATGTTACAACATGAACTATAGAAGCAAGGTTCCTTCTTTCTATAATATTAAATGCCACATGGGTTGATATGAGTTTCTCTCCTTCAGACTAGTGAGAACCATTCTCACTTCATGTAGTTGTTATTAACTTCCCCTGCTAGTTCAAGGTATTCACACATTCAGCAAGAACATACCCAAAGTCTCTACACTTATGGCATAGGTTCCCTTTTGTTCAATCTTCACATCTCATTTCTATTTGAGTGATCATTTCTAGGCTTCTTAGTTTTATTAGCTACCTTGTTTTGGATTCCTTTCTTATATTTCTTTAGCAAAAGTTTGAGTTTCTGCATAAAAAGTACGACTTCGTTGTCGATGTTGCAAAAACTACTACCCTAGAAACTTTGTTCACTTCTAAGAGTTATTTTCCTTTACCTTTTGGTTTGAAGTAGATTCATCTTGTTCATTTGTAGAGAACCCTTTAGCTCATCCAGCCTCATGTTTTCAATGTTGTTATCTTCTTCAATAGAAGTCACTTTAGTTAAAAATCTCTTTGGTAGAGATTATAGTGTTTTGCATGCAAGTTTTACTTCTAAATATTGCTTCCTATTTAGTATAATTAGTTGGCTATGTCCCTTAATCTACCATTGAATGAGGCTATATTTTCATCCTCCTTTCCCATTCAAAGGCTTTCATATTGGAAGGTAAGCATTTAAAGTTTTGACATTTGTACAGTGCTTGTTCCTTCATTCACATTTTGTAGTATGTCCCACACTTCTTTAGCTAATTCATCCAAAGCTATCACCTCAGCTGCCTTAGGGGCTACTCCTAAAAAAGGTGTTGTCACAAGAGGCCTAGCAAAGTAGTTAACTTACTCTAAGCCGATTTCCATCCCGAGGTTGTTGATAAACCACACTATCCAGCCCAAAGGAGCGAGGACAACAAGAATGGTTCATTGCCCTCTAGCCCTCGCCTAGTAGCCTCACTTGGCTCCAATGCCACTCCAGTAATGATGATAGGTGCCTCGAGTCTAGAGGATCAAGTTGCTGCATTAGCTAGGTTGATTGAGGTCTTGCCAAACATGTACAACAACAAGACTCCAAGATCTCTAGGTTAATAGAAAAGGTGAAACCAGCTAAGGCTAATTGTGCAGAAGAGAAGCCTCAAGAAGTCCATGATGAGGTCGAGACATCCAAGCAGCAACCAGACAAAGGGAAAAGGCCTGCTATTGAGGAGCTCCAACCCTCTACAGATGGGTTCATCCCTCTCAATTAATTGAAAGATTTCATCAAAGGGGTATCACAACTAAATTTAAAGGGACTAACCAAATTGTCCTTAACTTATGCAAAGCCTTACACAACCCAGATTAATAGCCTAAAGATGCCAATAGGTTATCAACCCCTAGGTTTTAGCAATTCAATGGAATGGGAAATCTAAAGCAACATATTGCCTATTTCATCGAGACTTGCAATGATGCTGGAACCTACGATAACCTCCTTGTTAAGAAATTTGTCTGATCCCTAAAAAGAAATACTTTTAATTAGTTCATAGACTTAGAGCCAAGGTCTATCGACAGCTGGGAACAGTTAGAGTAAGAATTCCTCAACTGTTTCTATAGCATCAGTTGAACCGTTAGTATGATTAAAATCACTAACACCCGTCAATAGAAGGATGAACCTATTATTGAATACATCAATCGTTGGAGGAATAAGAGCCTGAATTGCAAGGACAGGCTTTCAGAGCCTTCAGGCATCGAAATGTGCATTCAAGGGATGCACTGGGGGTTGAAATATATCCTGTAAGGGATCCAACCAAGGATCTTCGAAGAGTTAGCCATTCATGCTCATGATATGGAGTTGAGTATGGCAGCCAACGAAGTCCACGATCCACCCATGCAAGACTCCCTGAAGTCTAAGGAGAAATAAAAAGGCGGCAAGCCTTTCTCTAACAAACCTGCTGCTAAAGCACCAACCAAGGAGTCAATGGCAGTCAAGGTAAAGCCTGTTAAACCACCAACAAAGGAAAGACCTATTGAAAAAAAAGAAGCTCCCCCGCTAACGAGACCAAACTTGAAGGAGATGCAGGCCAAGTCGTACCCTTTCCTAGACACAGATGTCCTCAAGATTTTCGACAACTTACTAAAGGCCAAACTTATTGACCTACCAGAGATGAAGTGGCCTATAGAAGTTGAGAAGATTGACGATCCCAAATACTGTAAATACCACTGCTTGGTTGGGCACCCCATCTAAAATTTCTACGTATTCAAGGGCAAAGTCGTGAAATTAGCTCGCCAAGGAAAGATCATATTAGAGAATGATAGTGCTAATGTCAACACCACCACCCACAACAACCAAACAAATGTGGTTCATAAAACAAACAACTCCCTTAATGAAGTTGGCTACTTCCAAAAGAAAAGCTAAGAGGCCATTGAAGACTTTATGGTTGCAATGGTCTTCACGGACGATGATTTGATGCTAGGATCTCAACCCCACAATAAGCCATTATTTGGTACAAGCTATATCCACGAACAAAAGGTCAATAGAATGCTGGTTGACTGTAGCTCTATAGTTAATATCTTACCCTTAAAGATACTAAGAGAGTTGGGGATCTCGACCGCTGAGCTCTCAAATAGGCGCCTAATGATTCAAGGGTTCAACCAAGGGGGGCAGAGAGCTTTGGGCACCATGAGGATGAAGTTGTTCATAGAGGATATGAAGTTAACTATCCTATTCCATGTCATTGATGCTAAGACATCATACAATTTACTTCTCAGATGGCCATGGATCTATGAGAATGGAGTAGTCCCCTCTACCTAACATCAACATTTCAAGTATTGGCGCAACGGTGCTGTGAAGACAGCACTGGGCGATTGCAAGCCCTTCATTGTAGTTGAATCCCACTTTATCGATGCTAAGTATTACTTGAATAAAGTCAGAGCTCCTGAAACTAGCAGCTCTCAAAACCAAGAAAAGTAAGAAGATGGTTGGTAAAGAAAGATGAAGCTGGCAATATGCATCCCAAAAGCTGTCAAGGCAAAAGCCCGGTGATTGATGATGTTCTTAAAGGTCTGACACTACCACTCACCCAAATTAATGGCAAAGCACCTGCCCCATAGCCTAAAAAAGCTGTAGGGGAATGCCAAGGGGTTCGGGAGCTGAGAACTACAAAAGGCTTTGGTCCCAAGGCGTACGAACTCCTCATCAAGGCTAGATATAACCCGTAGGAGTAATTAGTTTTGGGAAAGCTTCCTAAAAAATCCTGAAGTCAAAATTCGTAAGCAAGGCTTGGGTATGAACAGCCGAAAGGCCCTGTTCACATTGCTATAAAAAGGGCTACCGCTAACAGTATCACTGAGGGGGATCGCTTTTCAAAGGTAGAGGGCAAGCCAGCATAGGTGTCGGTCTTTAAAAAACTTGATCCACCTAAGAGACAAAAGTGGTGGAACACAAAAAGGGGCATCAAAAAGGCGACCAAAAAGAATGAAAAGCTTCGAAGCTTGATCTCTTCTTACATGAGGTGACAAACGGATTTAGTGGTATCCTATGATCGAATCCTTAAAGCTAAATTCAGGACAGTCATTTTCACTAAAGCTCAAGTGGTAGAGGATGATGATACGGAAAGTATAGGCTTGTCCAACCACATTAGGAAGAAGGACAAGCCATCAAGAAGATGCTGAGATTGCTCTACCTTAAATGGAGGCAGGAATTAAGTCCACGCTAGATGAATTGAAAGAAATGGTCTTGGGAGATAGCAGCGATCCTCGACCCATCTACATTAGTACCTTGTTGACAGATGAAGATGCTGACATGTACATAGGGCTCCTGAAAGAGTTCAGAGATGTGTTTGTCTGGTTATACAAGGAAATATCAAGCCTAGACCCAAAGGTTGCCATACATCACCTATCTATAAAGAAAGGAACTTAGCTCGTTAAACAAGCACAATGTTAGTTCTGACCAGAATTGCTTCCCTAAATTGAAACAGAGGTCAACCAACTAATCAAGGCTGAATTTATTTGGGAAGTTAAATGCCCCATATAGATCTCCAGTATTGTCCTAGTTAGGAAAAAGAACGAACAAATCCGGGTGTGTGTTGACTTCAGAGATCTCCACGAGGCATGCCTAAAAGATAACTTCTCTCTATCCATCATTGAGCTCATGATCGATGTTACCATGGGACACGAGGCTCTCTCATTCATGAATGGATCGTTCAAATACAACCAAATTCACATGGCACCAGAGAAGAAAGAATTAATGGCCTTTCGTATGCCTAAGGGCATACACTGCTATAAGGTGATGCCTTTTGGCCTTAAAAATACAGGAGCCATATACCAGAGGGTCATGTAGAAGATTTTTGATGATATGCTCTACAAGAATGTTGAATGCTATGTCGATGATTTGGATGATCATAGTTAAGTCAAAGAAGAAGGCAGACCATCTGGATGATCTTAGGAAGGTCTTCGAACGCCTCAGAAGATACCAACTGAAGATGAACCCATTGAAATGCACTTTCAGGGTTGCTTCTAGCAAGTTCTTAGGCTTCATCGTTTACCATTGAGGCATCGAGATTAAGTAGCCAAAAATTGACACCATCTTGAAGATGCTAGAGCCTCGAAATATTCGTGAACTTAAAAGCTTGCAAGGAAAATTGACATATATTCAAAGGTTCATCTTAGATCTCGCGGGTCACAGTCAACCATTCAGCAAACTTATGAAAAAGGTCATTCCATTCGAATAGGATGAATACTACAGGAAGACCCTTGAAAATGTCAAGTCCTACCTAACAAGACCCTTAATGTTGTTAGCCCCACTCCTTATTGACTTTTTTAAATATGGTGTTGATGGGCTTTGAATTTCTAAGAGCAGCCCTTTCCTTATTAGTTGTCCAATTCTTAATGTCCTTAGGTATCAATTTTCCATCATTCATTTAGGTGGGTGGACTCCATCTATTGGTGATCGAAAACTAAGCCTTTTCATCAACAGATTTGATAAGTGCCCTTATGTGGGCTTTCAAATATGGTTATTTTGACCTATCAAGCAACAAAATATGAGTGACTGAGGCTTTCTCCTTTCTTTATGTAACTTAGTTAAAATTTTTAGGATCTCACTTGCTTGAAAACTAATTCACAAAAAGGCGATGTGGTTTTGATGCCACTTGATAGTTTTGGCTAGATAGTGTTGCTATGAAATCTTTATGTTGCAATAGTAATGCACAAAAATAGAAAACAATTAGATGAACAACACAATTGATAACACAGTTTGGAGCTAACCTTCTACACCTGCAGGGCACTAACCTAAGCAAACTATTTCACTATGTCAAATTCAACAAAAGTATACCCAAACTTCAAGTGAAATGCTTTATTTGTCTAAACCCATTTAACTTCAACCTTACCCGCACTTACAGTAACCCATAATGCCTTAGAGCTCACATAACTAGATTCACTTGTCCTAATGAGGTTGAATAGGACATGCTTACATTTTTTCCTCACTTGCTCACTCTTTTTCCACTCAATTTGACAAAGATATTAATCCTCACTATAAAGGGACAAGGTTTACACTCAAATTCACTCAACTTGTGGTGAAGTGTTCAAGTCTTATACCTATCAAAGTTAACGACTTTTATCCATTTTGGATGTGAAATCACCAAAAAATTTACACTAAATCAAAGTTATACAATTTCCTACCCAGTGACTGTACCTCCAACACTAGTCTTAACTTTCCTAACTGGTGAGATAGGCTTTCCATCTTAAGTGGATCATGGACACTAAACTAATCAAAACCAAATCCTTAAGACTAGGAAAGAGATTACAACAAATCCTTCTAAAATGGCTTCCACTAAATCTTTCCAAATGTGTTAATGCCACATCATAGCCAACACTTCTTCATGCTTGGTACCATGTCACTACTAAGTTGATAGAGTTCCTCCTCGAGTGCTTCACAGCAATGCATTTTTGAAGAATCTCATCCAATTCTCGATGTGCCTCATCAAATTTGTGTTATGCTCATAAAAGAAAGGATCAAAATTTAATCATTAGGACAACTCTACATGTTCTTATGAAAATTGAAGACAAATTCCCTTTTTTACAGAGCCTAGAATAGAAAGATGAAATGACAGAAAGGTGAACTGATGTAAGGATTAACAAGTGGATGGATTATGGAGTAGTTGAAAAAACATAGTAAGCAACCAAAGCCTAAAACCCTAGATAATGAAGAAATTCAACACCTACAGGAGAAGTGGAACAATCACTTAAGTGACTCGTGCCAAACGCACGAAGAATAAGCAATAGTTGATGGCTTGCATGAAATTGACATACCAAGTTACTATGCAATATGAAAAACCTCATTGTTTGTACTAGTCATACACAGTAATTTAGTGTAAGTTTAGTTGAAATTGAGAACACATCCACTAATGTTGTAATGAGATTAGAAACACACAACAAAGTAAATAGAATAAGGCATAAAGTTGGTAATTTAGTTTGGAGCAATATCTCTTATGTTTGTAGGGTATTACCCAATCAAAAGGCTTCCATTAAGCAAAAATAGATAAAGTGTTAACCATAAAATCTCTCACCAAATTCACTACCCTAATCCTAGAGTTACTGACTTCTTAAGAACACAATCACAACATAAACTCAATTGTGCCTAACCTGAACCTACTTTGGGCTCAATATTCTATTATAGTGAATTCTTCTCAAGAAATTTTAACTCTCAAACTCTTCACACACTCACTCAAATAATGCCCATGACAATTTAGCTTAAAGGCTGAAAGATATAACTCTCAACTTATAACTTGGACTCTTTCTAGCCACTTTTTTCATCACTCTTGGTATTTACGACTTTCAACATCCTTCTTATAATGTTGAGTATCAAAGTCAAGGTGAAACTTGTTTCTGATTGATCAATATCTAGCAACATAAAACTTAGGTGAATTTTTTTAATTGTATCATGTTTGTTAGTAATCGTCCAAGAACATTGGACTGGACTCTTCAAAATCCTTATCCATGTAAACTTTCGGCTTTCAGGATTTCTCTAGCGGATTTCTTCAAGTAATTTGAAACTCCTCAAGTACTTTGTCTAGATTGTCAAGTGCCATAATCAAACAAATTAATTTGAAAACTCCAACAAGTTAGGAAAATCTAGTCAAACTACTTATTATGAACAATGTGCCAACATTACAGCTCGTAAGTTAACAATCTCCACTTTTGGCATATTGAGGCACAACTTCAATTTCCTAACTTGTTTTTGGACAATTTATCAACATAACATTTAAAAAGAACTACATTTATTCATTCATTCAGCCACTTATACCATCTAATTATTGATTACAAGATTTCAAGTACAGTGTTTGTTTCAAGCTAAATGATTAAAATGTAAAGGAAAAAAAAGATATTTTCAACATGCAACAAAACATAATAGTCAGTAGCAATTCATTACAAACTTCCAAAACATAATAGTCAGTAGCAATTCATTACAAACTTCCAAAGTGAGTAACAACTAGCACACATCAAGTAGATTTCAGCAAATGTTTTGCAAATTTTTAGTAAAATTCCCCATCAAGCTCGTATGTATATCAAAATTTTGCCTTTACCCCCCACTCTCTTTGTTAACCCTTTCCTACCCTTTAGGGTAACAATTTTCCATAGGTTAAGCAATTGCGGTAGGGATAATCATTAGTTTAACTTTTTGAAGTCTAGCTTCAACTAAAGCCAGTGAGGTAGATGCGTTTACTTCAAGTGGTGGAATGTCATCCAATGTCTTTAGTGTTGTCCTGTACTTAAAATGCAACAATCTACTCATCCAAATGTCAACCCACTCTAGCCAAATTGTTACTCACTTTTTGAATCCATCCTCTTGACTCCTCATAATAGGCAATGTGTTCCACATCAACTTTTGGACACAAATCGTCGACTTTGCATAATTTTTTCTAGCCTTTTCTAATAAAGCAAGACATCAACTACTCTTGTTGACTCATTTTTCTTAAGGCAACTTTAACCTTCTTCCTTTGAAGTAACTTGAGATCAAATAGGGATATGGAACCTAGCTAGTCATTGATTCATATTTAACATGATTTATTATAGCTTAGAAGATCAAGTGCCTTAGATTCATTGGCTGCTTTGTTCCTAATTTGTACGATGATGTTGCCATCCTTATCGTAACCTACATTTCATTGGCTGTTGACAACAGATTGGCAATTCCTAACTCGTATGAAAGAAAATATTTTAAAGAAAGTGAACAGGATTGTAGGGCAAAACTTTCAAGTCGTATGTCCAACTTGTATCTAGTCAACACAAGTGCCATTTCATCATCCTCGGCAACATGTCGTGTGGAGTAAACAAAGTCAAAGTCTAGTGTACTCCAATTTCCAATTTGTTGATGACATTAGGTGACAACTTCACTAATTGACATCTGACATACACTTTACGAAACCATCCAAATTCTTAATAGTAATCTAACTCATCAAATTGGAATAAAATCAAAAACAAGATCAAAATATAATATCTTAAAGCTTATGACAACCTTAAGTAAACCAATGCCATTTAAAATAGCAACAAACTCTCGTCAAATGTTTTTGGCACAATAACTTTTTTAACAACAAAGTAGCATGATTTTACGTACCTATACCAATGGTTAGTCTTTTCGCTGTAAAATTCCTTTGAGCTTGCCCTTTTTAAACCAAGTCTACCTATTTCCAATTCTTTTTCAAATTCTCCTTCTATTTTGGCATTCTTTGCCTTAGTTCTTGGACTAAGTCACTTGGTTCAAGAAGGTCCTCTTTCACTGGTTTCTTTATTCTTAGTGCGGCCTTGGTGGGAATTTCCTTAGTTTGAGGCTATTCTTTTTCAGTTGTTAGCTTAAGTGTTACAACATATTCCACTTCAACTTCAAGAACAATTTCTTGTTCAATGTCCTTGCACTTTGATGGTTCTTGTTCAAATTGTTCTTCGATATCTGGTGTAATCATCTCCTTTTTAGTGGCACAAATAGAATCTTGAACCTATTATTTTATTTTAGTTGTGACATCTAGAACTAGTTTTGACGAAGCCCCTTCTTTAGTGATTTGCGTTCTTCTTTTTGCTTCCCTTTTTGTCATGGGTTTTATGCCTTTAGTAATCCTTCTTGGAGCAGGTTCCACGGTGGTTGCAGAATTTCTTCCCTTATATCTTGAATCGAGATAGTTGGGAAACATTATCTAAATGAGCTCCACTTTTATTATTTCTTCGTGCATTGCTTTGGTCATACTTCAATCTATCCTTCTTATTTTGATTTTTCTCATGGTTTTTCATAGATTTTGTAGTAGTTATAGAAAGACAATCGAAAAAAATGAGAATTTTGATTTGGGTTTATAGGATTTTTCAGAGAGGGAGTGATGATGGTACATTTCTCAACAATTATAGTTGTTGATCCCTTCTCTTTATGATAAAATTTTGATTTTCAAATTGTTTTGGAAATTTTGACAGTTTCTACCTCCTCTCATAATGCAATGTTAGGTCAACAGTACACAAAGCATGGGCTTAGTTCACACCTAAGGCTTTCATTCCTTCAATAAAAATAATGTCTGTATATTACCGCATAATTGATAACAATGTCCTTTTTTCCACCAACTCACGGATAAACTGAATAAATGTTAATGTGTTTTGTTTGTAAGTGTTAGACTAGGTTTTTAGACAAATTAATTACACTGTTGTTATCACATAGTACCACTAATTCTTTAGATTTGACACCATAATCCTTTAAAATTTGCCTCATCCACAATAATTGTGCACAACAGCTTTAGCTGGAAATGTATTCAGCTTCTGTAGTTGAAAATGGACTAGAATTTTACTTTTTATTATACCATGACACCAAATTGTTGCCAACAAGGAAACAACTGCCTATTGAACTTTTTCTATCATCCTTGTTTCCAACCTAATCCACATCACTATGACCAATCAATGAAATATTAAAATTCTTTAAATTTCACAGTCCTAACTCAACTGTACCAATCACATAACAGATAATCCTTTTTACGACCATTAGATGACTTTCCTTAGGTGTAGCTTAATATCTAGCACATAAGCTCATACTAAAGCAAATGTTGGGTCTACTAGCCATTAGATATGGTAAACTTCCAATCATGCTCCTATAAATACTTGCATTTATATGTTTTCCTTTTTTATCTTTATGAAGTTTTGCTGATCTTGACAACAGTGATGTAGCATGCCTAAAACTTTCAAGTCCAAACTTTTTAACCAAGTTCTTTGCACACTTAGTTTGTGAAAGGAATATTTCATCATTCATCTACTTCACTTGAAGTTTGAAAAAAATACTTCAACTTTCTCACTATAAACATTTTAAATTCATTTTACATATTTGTCATAAATTTATTCGACATACATTGGGAGGCTGATCTAAACACAATAGTGTCGACATATACTTGTATAACAAGAATATCATCATTGTAACAATGTACAATCAATGTTTTGTTGATCCCCCTTAGAGTGTAACCCTCCTTAATAAGGAATGATGCTAATTGTTCATACAAAGCACATGTTGCTTGTTTCAAACCATGCAAAGCATTGTTCAATTTATAACGTGGTTTGGATGTTGAAGATCAGCAAACCCTTTAGGCCATTCTACATAAACTTCTCCCTTTAAGAATCCATTCAAAAATATACTTTCAACATCTATTTGAAATACCTTAATATTTAGAGAAAATGCCATAGCAAAGAATAGTCCTATGGTTTCAAGACAAATTACAAGTGCAAATGTCTGATTGAAATTGATTCTTTCGACTTGAGTATAATCTTGTGTTACCAATCTTACCTTGTTCCTCATGATCGAGCCATTCTCATCAATTTTGTTCTTGAAAATCTACTTGGTGCCAGTTATGTTTACATCTTGTGGTCTTTAGACTAAAGCCCAAACATCATTCCTTTGAAATTGATCGAGCTCTTTTTGTATCATTATCACCCATTACTTATGCTCGAGTGCTTCATTTACATTCTTTGGCTCAAGTGTAGAGATAAACTAAGAATAACTAGCTAAATCACAATGATTTACCTTTGGTAAATCTCTTATCCTTCATTGGTCATTTAGATTTCCAATAATGGCCTTCAAGAGATGATTCTTGCAAATTCTTGTTGAGGGTTCATAGTTTAAATTGGACTTATACTTGTGCTGTACAGATGCTTTGTCAGTTGTCATAACATGCTATTCTTTGTTCTATTCAATTTGCCAATTATCTAATCACTTTAATCGTCATCCTCCTTTTGATATTCTTGATTTACAAGTCTTTAGATATAGCTTCTTTATTATCTATAACTACATTCATAGTTTTCATTATGCTCGTAGTTTTAAAGTTGTAAACTCCATAAGTCTTACTTGCGTTGGAGTATCCAAAGAAAAATCATAGATCACTTTTGTTGGAAAATTTCCAAGATTTTCATGACCTCTTGAAATACGGAACTCACTTCCAATGGTGAGAAAGGAAGACACATTTGGCTTCCTACCTTTCCAATTCTCATAGGGTGTTTTCAATAAAATATTGCGAACATAAACCCTATTTAATGTGTGGCATGTTGTGTTGATAGTTTCAGCCCACCATTTGGTATTCATCTCATTCGCGCTAAGTATAGCTTTTGCCATCTCTTGAAGTGTTTAATTCTTGTGCTCCACTTCTCTGTACTATTGTGATGTCTTGAGAGATGAATATTCATGTTGTACACTGTTTGGGGAATAATATTCATTAAAATGTCGATTCTCAAATTCCTTATGATGGTTTGTTCAGATTTTTATAATTCTACAAATAGCTTTTCCTTTTTCAATCTTCAGCTAAGCACAAAGCTCTTTAAAGACTTGAAAGATGCCTAACTTTCCCTTTAAATATCAACCCAAGTAAATCTCAAATAATTATCAATACAAACAAAAATGTACATTTTACCTCTAACACACATAACATCCATAGGAACCATCAAGTTCATACGAAGTAATTAAAAATCCTTGATGTAGTCTGCTTTTGTGATGCTTTATGTGACTTCTTTCATTGATTTCCCATTTGATATGGTAAGTTAACATTTGAGCATAGTTTTGCCAGTTTTGGCAACTCGCGAACAATTCTAGTTTTTAATAGATTCAACAAATCATGATATTTGATGTGTCCAAGTTCTCTCATCACTTTTCACTTTTCTCAATGCTACACTTCATATAGGTTGAGGTACTCTTTATAGTGTAGTAGTTATCGTCTGACTTATTACTAACAAGTACACAATAATTATCTTTATTAAATACTTGTATTGATCTTTGGTGAACATCACGAATAGGTTTTGATCACGAAGTTAACTTATGCATAGCAAATTAGCTTTTAGTTCATCAACATGTAGGACACACCTCAACTTTAGCATTGCATCAATATTGAAGGTAACTTTTCCAATTGTTAGATACTTTTTTCCATCACCAAATGTGACATGCCCTCTAAAGTTGCTTTCATAATTGGAAAGGTGCTCTTTATCACCTATCATATGCTTAGAATAACTACTATCAAAATATCAAGTTTTTTTAGAACATACTCTCAATGAAGTATAGGATACCAAATTTTTAACTCAGACTTCTTAATCCACATTGTTTGACTGAATTGTTGTTCCTACAAATGTTGCTAACTCAGTTACCAACTTGTCCTCAATACAAAATGTGCTTTAGCAGGGAAAAGCATCTAGCTTTTTGATGACCGACTTTCTTGCAAAAATTACAAATGGGATTACTTCTCACTTTCCTCCTTTCACTTAATCTACTTCAAGTTGCTTGTTTGTTGAGAACATTTGATCAAATTGTAGGAATGGTTTCTTTTACAGACTTGATGTCTTTCTTTATAGAGTAATAGACTAATGCATGCTCAGCACAACTAATTTTCATACGATCAATTACTAACTTCTCAATAGACAACACATCTTCCAGCTTCTCATTGCCCATGTTCAACTTTTCCAAAGTGGACTTAGTTTCGTGGCAATGCTCATCAACTTTCTTAAATTCAAGTTTCAATTTTGAACATTCATCATTTAAACCCATATTTTATTCTTTAAGCGAATTTAACTTTTCCTTTGGGCATTGTTTTGAGAATGGAGTGCTAAAAACTTGTCACAAACAAATTAATAAGTGAAATAAAGTTCCTCATCTGTGTTAATATTGCTTCCAAACTCCGACTACCATCAGATGTTGCAACATAGGTCACAACATTTTTTTGTTTGGCACTTACAAAGTTAAAGGAAGCTTAATGACTCATGTGATTTACCTCATCATCCTATTTTTATGAACCTTCTTGACTCCAAATAGAGTTGATAAACTTCTCTTACTTCTTGAGTCTATTGGTACACTTACCTAAATATGATTGTACCTTTTCCATTTATGGCATTGCACGCCTCTCTTCTTGATCTCTCCTATTCACGTTTCTCAAGAATCTTCTTCTGATTAGTGGAAGATTTCTTGGATGAATTCCTTGATTTTTTTATTGAAATTTAGCTTATTTCTCCTCAACAACTTCTGTAACTTCTTTGCCATATATGTTGTGTCATCATCAATGCTGTAACAATCAACGTTGTCATCATCACTTTGTTTATTTGCTAAGAAACAAAAGATTTTTTGCCTTCTTAGCAATTTTTAGCTTCATCACATATGTTTGTAAGGAACCCATGTGTTCATCCAGTTGATTGTTGTTCACATCTCAAGCTTCTTCTATTTTTACTACTTTAGGGCAAATCTCTCAGGTAAGAATCTTAATGTCTTCTCACTAACTTTTCTTTATAATAGTTCTTCCATAATAAAAAGCTTGGTTAGCAGTATGTTGTAATTTATAGTTGAATGTAGAAATGGTTTCATCTTCGCTAATTCTTCATATTTCAAATTGTGTTGCCAACAATTGGAGCTTGAAGACCTAACAACAAAGGTTCCTTCATGGCTATTTTGGAAGTCCCAAGAATCCTTAGCCATCTCACAAGTTGATATAAGGTTGAATTGCTTTTCATCCACATTAATAAATATCGCATTAATCACCCTAGAATCTCCTAATGTTGCCTTTTCTTCATCAACATTTCAAGATTTATCATCTTTAGGAACTTCAATTCTTTCTTCAATTTGAGTAGTAAGGGGACCCAACCATGCTCAATAGCATACCAAGCTTTCTTGTCCTATGCTTTTATGAATACACACATACGTGTCTTTCAATAGGGATAATTACTTCCATAAAAAAATGGGGGTCGTGTAGCAGATGCTCCCTCTTTAGCACTTACTATTCAAACCTTTAGGATATTACCTACTTCAACAAGCAAACCTGATGAACAAGGCCTTGGCATGACATGTAAGTTGGGTAAAAGTAGACAACGATTGGCAATACACACACAACCAAGCAAATACACAGTTAATATAATGAGGCACAAAGTTGGCAATGCAATTCAAAGCAGTGCCTTCTATGCCTGTGGGGCCTTATCCAATTAAAAGGCTTCTCCTAAGCACAAACAAGTAGCGTTAACCACAAAAAATTTTCACCAAATTTATTATCTCAATCTCAAAGTCCCCAACTTATTAAGAACACAATCACAACGTAGATTAAACTATGCCTAATCTAAACCTATTTTAGACTTAGCATTCCATCATAATGTATTCCTCACAAAAGATTTTGACTCTCACACTCTTTACACACTTACTAAAATAATGCCAATGACAAGTTAGTTTAAAGACTAAAAGACAAAAAATACTCAAGTTAAAACTTAAAATCTTTCTCGCCTCTTTTTCTTCACTCTAGCTCTTCAGGTGTTTCAACATCCTTCTTGTAGTGTTACATATCAAAGTCCCAGTGAAATTCATCTGTGATTGATCAATATCTAGTCACCAAAACTTAGGCGAATTTTTCTCTATTATTGTGTGTTTGTGAGAACTGCTTGAGAGCATCAAACTACATGCTTCAGAAACCTTTATTCATACAAACTTCCAACTTCAAGAATATCTCTAGTGATTTTTTTTAAAAAAATTGAAACTCTTCAAGTACTCATCCAAATTTATAAAGTGTCATAATCAGACAATTCAATTTGAAGATTCCAAAAGATTAGAAAGATTTAGTCCAACTACTTATTATGAATAATGTGCCAACATTTTAGCTCCCAAGCTAACATTCAGAAAATATGTTTTGCCTACTTGTATATAAATACATGCATGCACCTCTTGTTAAGAAACCAAGAGAACTAATAAAGGATAAAAACGACAATTTTGGCATCATTCTCATTGTTGGGGCTAGATATATTTGCTTCGTGACATAATCTCTTGCGATTCAAGTGACAGTTTGAAGTAGTTTCTATACAGCAGTTAAGAATTGAAGAATTGACTTAGGGAATGCTTTCACCTTCCGTTTCTCCATCCTGGCTTTCTGTTCTCCTCCCATATTTTTGCTTACCTCTCAAAATTGATTCTGCAGATGTGGACATGAGTTATGCCCTATGCTCTTACTTTGTTCAGCAAATGATAATGAAGCAAAAACTGTTTTTCTGGGATCTGGCGCCATCGATAGAATGCTTTTGCTACGTTAAGCTTCATCTATTTATTTATTTTTTTTGTTTTTATTTTTATAATAAAGAGCATGATTAGTATGATGGAACGAAATACAAATGGAATTAGCATTTATAATTTCATTCTAAACATAAGATTAGTATAAGTTGGATAGTGATTACCATTACATAGAAATCCCCCATTCCTAAATTGATGGGATAAGTTGTTCCTTCCAAAATCATGGATTTACATATTCCCAACCTATTAGGAGTAACTGTTCTTCCATTTTTTTCATGTTTTTCTACTGATCTAAATAAAATATGATACAACTAATGGTACGATTTTAACCTACTGCCATATCATAAAAATATTACATTTTACACTATTAAAATAATTTTATTCCTTTATATATTTATTATGAATATATTTTTATATATCAACAAATATTAAAAATATCATATAGGAAAATATGAATATACATAGATTGCACAAGTGTAGATAAAATTAAATATATACATATATATATATATTACCAATATAGATTATCTTATCCTTATTTGTAATATAATTAAAGCATCTATTAAATAAATAAAATATTTATTTATATTTAGCCATCCGTCCACACACAAACACGCGAAACTAACATTATATAATTTAACATGATTTATATTAAATTAAGTTTTATCAACAATATAAATATTTTCAAACAAAGTACATGTTGGTATACTTAATAAATAAATATAATATAATGGACACACACACACACACACACTCATATATATATATTATCTTAAATGTTTAGTATATTACTTGAAAAAGAAGTTAATATAGTTATATCAGTTGAACATTTACTTTTAACATAATAAATATCAATAAAAAGTAAAAAATAAAAAATTGTCTAAATACTTATCACAGAGTAGCATGTTAATATTAATTAAAATTCTCATTCAAGTATCTAGTATACATATAAATATATAATTTTTGTACAAATTATAAACATTGTAATATCATATTGTTGTATCAATATTAGAAATTTATTAAATATCTTAATACATATAATCATATAAGAAAAAGTATAATAATTAATTAATACCTTGAAAAATGTTGTTTTGATTAAAAATATTCATTTTTAATTCTTACTATCTATTTCTAATTATCATCCATAAATATTAAATAAAATAATAAAATGACAATTTTGTTATGTGTCGTCAACATGCCTAACTTAAATGAAAATAAACTAGTATTTAGTGAGTGCATGTGTCGTTCCACGAGAAAGGGTGTATGTATCTATCAATCCTATTAGTTAAGCCATCTAAAAGGAATGAGAACTGAAATAATAAAAGACAAAGATCTCTTGGAAAGCAAAAAATACAAGCTCAAAGTTTTTAAGTACCGATAACTGAAGAATCTAGTCCCTTGTATTATGTTGATTTCCTATATATGGCAGTTGTATTAATTATAAATTTAATTATTTGGTTACAAATAGTTAATCTTAAAGCCTATAGGATTTTTTTCATGGACTATCCTATAGCTTTAAAGGAAAATTCAAGTGGGTTTTCTCAAGCCAAATCGAGTTAAGTGATTAAATTTTTGTAATTAACAATATATTATCCACATCAATCATATATTTTCATTCTCATTATTCTCACAAAATTAATGTTCACAATTATATGTTTAGCGTGTAGGTTTCACTCATGTTATTCCTCACATAATTACAAATTGAATAGAAAGTTGGCTAAATCCTCTAATTACTATTTGTTCCAACAATTGCGAATAATACAAATAAGGACAATTAATCAAAAACTCATGCAGACATATTCTACAAAACAAATACACAAGAGATTAGAGAATAATTTGACAACTCATGATATTATCGACGAAAACCATTGACAACATATTCTCGATCCAAACAACTAATAAAATAATAGAAAAAGTTTGTAAAAATGTAGCCTAAAATTCTAGTGTTGCACCAAAGAATGAAAGCTCTCCATTTGTGTTGCAAATTCCTCCTTCAATACGTCAATGCTTTAGAATCTTGTTTTCACAACACCAATAGCCCAAGTATGTTTCCAACATGGGTTCCCATGTGTATGTGTCTTTCTCAACCTTTAATCACTTTAACTTCTTGTTGATCCTATTGCAATTCAAAGACAATCAACTCAAGGATAGCTCATTTTAAACATCAATTCACCCTTCTTTGAGCAAGTTCAACTAACTCTAAACATTTATTAAGAGGACTTTAGCATGGGCTTCATGTTTTTCCTCTTTTTCTTCCTAACACTTATTCTTTCATCATTTTGAGTTTTATAATTTTTCTTAAGTAGTTGTAAGTCTTTTTATGTGAAAGTGAACAAGAGTCACTTTACTCCCCCAATTACTCAACTCACAATCTAATTTAAAATACTTTGCATATTCATAATTAGGCTACCATCTTATGTGAAAATTAATAGAGGTCTCTAAGCAATCCCAATTACTAGGTCACACCAATCAATAGAGTAGAAATATTTTTCCACACGCTCACGTTTATTTTCTTTTCTTTTCTTTTTTGGATTTTCACTATCCTTTTTCAAGTCCTTTTTCTATTTTTTTTTCAATCAATCTCCCTCATTTTCTAAAGAATTTATTAACACCCAAAGTAAGACTTACATCTCTCCTATCCTCGCAACAGAACTTCTCAAATGATTTAGTAATTATAAGGTGAAGAGTGCTGTACATAATAAAACAGGAATCACATTTTCAACAAGTAGGCAAGAAAATGCTATTCTCAAGAATAATTAACGAACTATACAACAAAAATTTTATATGAAGGTTTCATCAAAAATTAAGTCCAATAGCCACAAATTCAATGGATTGTAATGCCATCATTTAACAATGGAAGCCATCCACTGTACATGTAAAAATTTTCAGCATTTTAAACACATGCAAACACGTGAATTCACACAAACCAACCCCTACACTTATTTTGTTGTTCAAATCATTTGCATGATCACACTAATACAAGAAGCAACAAGAAAAGGAATAGCTTGGTGCGGTTGTCACAAGTCCTTGCATTCTTCCTCTCCAACAATGGCTTAACCATGCACATCCACTTGTCCTATTTATCCTTGATCCTATGACAAATTGGAATATAAAATGGTAATTCCACGCAACTACAAAGACATGCAAAAAACAAAAAACACACAAAAATAAACTATAGAAATCAAATAAAAAGCTTGGGTTGCCTCCCAAAAAGCACTACATTTATTGTCTGTAGTTCGACAATGTACACATGGGTTAAGGCGGATTAATGGGAGTTTTTGGGATTCACAACCTCCCATGAGCTGCAATAATTTCTCTCTCTCTTCCCCTTCTCTTTCTCTTTTTTGGTCTTCTCTCACTTGAGTGCTTTTCTTCTTTATCCACTTGCCATGGTTGTTCATTCAATCCTTCCTCACCCCACGCTTAGTTCACTTCCTTCCAGGCCTAGCACCTGCACTATTTCTTTCCTTGCCATAGTCACACCACTTAAAATATTTGCATAATCATCAGAAACATGAAATATGGCTACATTTTCTTTGACCTCTTGGGTAGAATTAGTAGGAGATGTAGAATACATGAAGAAAGTTACCTCGCTAGGGCTTACTTGCGAGGTTAGACTACCTTTCTCCATATCTATTAAGGTTTTGGTGGTGGCTAAGAAAGGTTGTCCTATAATCAACAACATCTCCTCCTCACCTTCCATCTCCAACGCAATGAAATCCATAGGTAATATGAAATTGCATACCTTAACTAACACATTTTCTACCACTCCTCGTGGCTTTTTAGTATACCTATATGATAGGTTTACAAGAATTCTTGTGGGTTTAACCAATTCAATGCCAACTGCCTAAAAAGTGAAAAAAAAAATATTACATTCACACTTGCACCCAAAATCACACAATAAATTATCAAAATAAATAGTTCCTATAGTGCAAGGTATACAAAAACTCTCTAGGTCTCCTAGTTTTGGGGCTAAGACATTTCCATACTCTAGGTTGTCTTCCAAGTCCTTCAACTTTCATTTTCTAGAATATATCTCTAGTAGGCACTTAACATACTTTGGGCTTTTCTTAACTTCTACAACCAAATGATCATTTATATCTAATTTTTCAAAATCCATTAAAAATTTGCTTACCTGCTTCTTTATTTTTTTTGGATAAAGCATCTATGGCTACAGAATCTTAGACTTGTGCGGTGGTGGCAGTTCACTTGCTTCCTTCTCTTCCCTTTTCTCCTTCATTTTTATCCTCCACTACCTACACACTTTTGACATGCTCAACATGGTTATTCTCGGTAATGTTAGGTAGAGTACCTGTAGCTCTAGAAGTCATCTCCTTTGCAAGCTACCTAACTCACACCTCTAAATTTCTAATGGAAAATTATTGATTCTGCAATAAAGTATCAGTTTGATTCACGTAATCTAGCACAGTCTTAGTAGGATTACCTATCATTTCATAAGTAGATTTTGCAAGGTTTTTCACAGCATCTTCCAAAGATTGCTTCTTTTCTTACTGGTATGGTGCTTGAAGTCCTAGTGGGTTTTGTTGGTTTCTCTAAGAAAATTTAGATTGATTCCACCATCTAGGATTGTAAGTATTCAAGTATAGATTATCCATTTGTGCACCTTAGTTACCTATAAAATTTGCTTGCTCTCTTGGTCCACTACTTAATCTGTCCCCTCAGTACTCATGTGCGGGGTGTCAACCTTCACATGTATCACAAAAGTGAATCATAAACATCAAAGAAGAATTATTTCGTACTAAAATGTTATCAATTTTCCTTGACAAGAGCTCCACTTTTGCAAAGAGTCATGTTAAAGTGTCCACATCTCGCATGCCAACAACCCTTCTTACTATGGATCTCTCAGTTGGACATTAATATGCATTCATAGCCATTTCTTTAATCAAAGCCCTAGCTTCTTTAAGTAATTTATTCATGAGAACTCGTCCTGCAATTGTATCTAAAACAGTGTGTAATTGATTAATAATATTACTATAAAAGGTTTGTACTTGCATTCAAAATGGATAGCCATGCTACACGCACTTTCTAAATAGTTCTTTAAATCTTTCCCAAACCTTTAGCATTTTCTTGGATTCTAATTGCTTGAAAGTGCCAATCCCCAACCTTAGTTGTGCAATCTTAGCAAGTGAAAAATAGTTTGCCAAGGATTTGTTGACCATGTCCTACCACGTCACTATGCTTCTTGCAGGTAGAGAATGTAATCACTATCCAGCTCAGTTCTTGAGAGAAAATGGAAAAATTCTTATTTTAATTACATCATCAGAGACTTCATTAAATTTAACAATGTCACAAAGTTCTAGAAAATTGGCTAGATAACTATTAGCATCCTCGTGTAGAGCTCCACCAAATTGGTTCAGTTGCATCATGTTGATGAGTGTAAGTTTCAACTTAAAGTTATTGGTATTAATTGGTGGTCTAACTATGCTAGTCAAATGAGAATTCATCACTAGTCACACATAATCTCTGATGGTCATTAGGTTTCATGGAGGAAGTTGCTCCAATGGTTGTGGTGCTACGTTATCTTCCATCTCTACTTCTTGTTCACACCTGAAGAGGACTCTTTGCCTTCTATGAATAGTTCTTTCAACTTTTGGATCAAACTCAAGCTCTAAGCTTTCCGTCCTATGCATACAAGAATTCTAACAAATTGAAATTAGCCCACAAAGGTAGAAATTTCAATTCAGAGAAAAGGTAGTAGAGAAAAGAAATTAGGAGACATGAAAAAGAAAAATAAATGAAAAAAACTTGGCTTAATCTAGCGGTCTCTTCGAGAGTTCACTGATCCCCCTCTTAGGCAATGTTGCCCAAATTTGATGTATATCGTCAGCATAATAAAGTTAAATTAAAATAAACTAATACTGGGTGAGTAAAAGTGTCATTGCATAAGGAGAGGTGTATATGTCCATCAATGTAAACAAGTTCCTATTAGTTAAGACATCTAAAAGGGATTAGAATTGAAATAATAATAGACAAAGATTTCTTGGAAAACAAAAAACACTAGCTTAAAGTTTTGAAGTACCTATAATTGAAGAGTCTAGCACTTTGTGTTACATTAGTTTCTTATGTATGCCGATTGTATTAATTATCAATTTAATTGCTTTGTTATAGAGTATAGATCCCAAATCCTATAGGCCATTTTCTCAAATTCTCCTAAAACTTTAACTCAAAATTGTAGTAGGTTTTCCTAAGCCAAATCGAGTCTAGTGATTAAGTTCTGTGATTAAAAATAATTTACCTGCATTAATCTTATAGTTTCACTCTCATTATTCCCATAAAATTAATGTTCACAATTGTACATTTAGAGCTCAGGTTTCACTCCCGTTATTCCCTACACAACCACAAATTAATTAGAGAGTTAGCCAAATTCTCTAATTACTATTTATTCCAAAAATTACAAATAACACAAAACTAGACAATTAATCAAAACTCATGTACACATATTCCACCTAACACGAACACAAGAGACAAGAGAATAATTCAGCAATTCGTGATATTATTAACAAAAAACATTGCTAACATGTTCACCATCCAAACAACTTAAAAATAATAGAACAAGTTTGTGAAAGCTTAGTCTAAAATTCTGGTGTTGCGCACAAGAACAAAAGCTATCCAATAGTAGTACAAATTTCTCCTTCTTCAATACTTCAATGCTTGGGAATCTTGTTTCTTTAAGTGTTTAAATGTTAAAAACTAACTAGAGACTTCTCTAAGCCTATGAAGAATGTGTATAAATAGGTGTATAGGGCTAGGGTTTCAATAAAGAAGAGAAAAAGATGAAACAAAACCCAAAATTGCACCTTCAAGCCTTTATAGTGTTGCGTTCCAGGGTTGCGAGCTCTAGCTTCACGATTGTGCCACTGGTTTTCACACTTACAAACCTAGACGTAGTACTTACATAGCACTCACTTCTCAAATCTTGTGATCATGAACTCCCTTCCTGTAGTCGTGGCTCTCTCAAATTTGATGTTAGGATGAGGCATTATCAAAAAGATAGTTATCTCAGTAGATACCAAAATCCAAACTATCAAAACATGCTAATCCATGAATATAAATAAGATTTGAAATGGTGGTTTTATTACATACTTGGAGTGGAAATGAAATAAAACTAGTCTATTACAATTTCCGTGTCTTGTTGGCTAGAATAATAAACTAAAGCTTCTATTTTCTTAGCTTTACCAACCTCATGTACATTCATTCTCGTTAGTATCCTTTGTTAAAGAGACACAAACGGAGACATGAGTAACTAGTCGCTTAGTAAATGAATTCACCTACCTTTTGCTTTTATAGGATGTGAGTAGTAAAAATAATTTTACATAAATCACATTTTAAAACATAAAATAAAATATCTCAATATATCTCATTTTTCAGAATAACTTAAGACATCCCGTAATTTCACATATTCATTTGCCTACTCGTGAGTCACGGACTTTGTATACTATTTCCACTAATCAGAACCTTAATCTATACTCTTGACTAAATAAGTTTAGGTGAATTATTGGTTGCACCTACTATGAGCCCCAATACTTCAAACTCAACTAAACAGTATCCTAATATCCCAATTTATACTCCTGATTAATAGGGTCACGTATTAGCTTCACTCACGATCGGCCTTAATACTTCTACTCTAATTGGGCAAATCTCAATCCATTACCTAATTGGTAGAGCCAAAAATCATTCCTACACCATCGTATGTTACCAATCATTAGTTGCACATTTATCATTTATTACATGTGTTCCATTTGAATCAAAAATAGTTCAGAAATAATTTCGCAAATAGACTCACATCCAATTTCCAAGAGAGCAAAACATTACAAATTTTCAAAGGAAATTGTCATGTTGAAAATTTTGGCATTTACAACAAGAATATTTGTAGAGCATTTAACACACAATAAAAATCTCATTTTGTATTGAAAAGCAGTTTCTAAAAGCATTTACAAAAGTTAGTAAGATGTATCCACTTACCTATTATTAATCATGCTGCTTAATAAGCTTACTAGTTAATGACTCCTAAGTCCTCATTCCACCAAAATGATTTTGTCCAATTTCCTAGTTTAGTTGAAAATTCTATTTTTATGTGAGTTGGTTTCTCTATCTGAGCACATTCGTTTGACTTCCTCTATACCGCATCAGGTTTTTATTCCAAATATTTTATGCGTAATTTGGTTTTTAAATGGGTAAAATTGGGTTTCAAAAGCACAAAATCAAGTTTCCTCTCTTTTTCCAAGATTTGCAACCACAGAAACTTGACTCGTGACTATGAAAAATGGGTTTGTACGCATGAGACGAACTACAGTGCATTCTAGAGTATTTTGCATTTGGTCTTTGTGACCTTGAAAGACCTTTTTAGGCCCAAGAGAAGCTTGTCCAGTGCATTATTTTTTTTGCCACAGCTAGGCTCCACACCCTTAAGCAATACCACTACAATAGCGGCTCAAACCCTCGCAACTACAACAGTAGCCACAATGCACATTGCTTGGTGCCGCGGTCCTGCTTCAAACTCACAAACCATCACCTCGCAATTGGGAGACCATGCCTCAAGACCACAAGGGCAATTGCAAAGCACGCTAGGCCTGTGCCAAGACATTATTTGGTTTGAAATTTTCCCTTACATAACTTTAATCATTTTACTTGATCATAAAACATGTTTTTGGTTCTTAGGGACTTTTTTATCATATTCAAAACATAAAATTCAATCTTTTTGAATTTCTCACACATAACTTGAAAGAAATCATATAAATTCCCAAAATCATCTTATAACCCTATACCGCATTTTTCATCTAAAATCCTACACATAGTTTATTCTTAGCAAAATTTTGCTAAGAGGCCATGAATTAAACCTACATGTTGCTTATAAATATTCACATACCATGTGCCTAAAACACATGAATATAAGTTCCTAGGGGCATGTGTTGAAACAATGAAGTTTGGCCCATGAAATTACCTTGGGTTACTTGCCTACAACACATGCTAGCATAATTTCATTCACATAATATCTAATTAAACTATGTGTAGGCCTAAAACACTCGTGCTTAAGTGCCTAAAATGTGTGAATATAAGTTCCCTATTAATGTATATTAGAATTACAAGGTTTTTGGTTAGGAATTAACTCAAAATAGGGCAAGAAAAATCCCATCTTTCACTCTCTCTCTCTCTCTCGCTAGACGTGGCTGCTATCATTGGGGAGGAAAAATTCTACTTTTTTTATTTTCTTCTCAATCCTTTATGTCCTATTTATACTAGGATTATGTACTAGTTTTTAAGGAAATTTTGACTCCCTTATTTTTGACAATAACTCCCATAAAATTTCCTACAATTTCCCAACTTCAACAACCCCTAAACATCCTATTGTAACCCTTCATAAGTATAGAGAGTGTCGACACCCAATTTCTAAAGTTTTGGTGGGAGTTGACTAGTGCAATTTTTGCACATTCTCCTTTCCTGCTAAATTTAATACCACCCTACATATTTACACGAAATTAATTAAATAATTAACAACCTTTCTATCCCAAATTTCAGCTCCAATTCTTCCCTTGTTTTGGCTTGCCTTGAATCTAGTAATGCTTCCTCATCAATCTACCAAAATTTGGCAAACTTTTGACTTATGCATATATATGTGTATTACCTTCCATGCTCACTTAATATCATCGTATTTTACTTAGGGGCTAATATCACCAAATTATTCATATTCATCAGATAGATAAAATTTTACAATATGTTATTTTTTGGCCTTATGCTTCTTGTTCGTATTCATACACATGTTTGCATTTGTTTAACTCATTTCTCCCAGCCTCAGACTTTTACATTCTTGATTCGACCCATTAGCACTAGTAGTTTCCACATATGTGGTATGTCATAATAAAATTAATCAACATCTTGTAATATATAATTTTGATCAAATGTTGATATTAACTAATATTTTCCAATTTTAGGCAGATACAACTGTTATGATCTATCAGCTACAACTCAAGTATGATTGCTAATGCAAAAGAGTGGAGCACTTCAATGTTTAGCTTAGGAATTTCGGCCATGTACAATGGTTGGAGTTGCATCCCCTCCACACACAGCATCAAGAAACATGTCATCAAGATCATATAGACATGTCAACCCTACAGTACAGAAATTCTACATTCAAATGTAATTTGCTCTTCCACCTCATATTATGTGGACACATTAACAAACCATGACTGCATACCACTTCCTCTAGGTGTCATCACCCCATCACTGTTCGCACCACTTTTCAAGTATAGTTTTCACATTGACTTTAGGTTTTCATTATTGTTACTACATATAGATAAGCCATCGGTTCACCACCATTTTGATGCATCCTTCACTTTCTATGTTGAACTTTCTACAAATCAAGCAAAGTGCAAGCAACTTCCTATCGAGGCTTGCCATGTAGATCATGAGGTGCAACAAGACATCCATGGCACACAAGAAAAGCACGAGGTGCTTAGACCTTCTTGACATAGATGAAGCCCAACATGTGGCCCTAATGGCTACAAAAGGATTAGATTATTTTTTGCTCATTTTGTATGCAAAGAAGTACAACTTGTGATTAATATAAATTATTTTTGTTTAATAGGCAAGTGCTACAAATTTTAGCATTTACGCATTATACATAAATCTAACATGGCCATTTTAATTGTAATATTCTTCACTGGATGCCATTCAATTTAGATTATATCATACTATGTAAAAAAAGAATTGATCTTTCAAGGACAGTAACATTGGAAGAAGTATATATACTACTTACTCTTTTAAAATTGTAACTAACGTACTTGATTAACTACATGAAGAGCACACTACACATAGATATTACAGTAGAAAATGAAATAATAGTCTTTATCAATTTTTAAGTTTGATTAATAAATTAAACCTATGCTCAGTTCCCATCTAACTTGTACTTCTTGTTTGTGTCCACTGGATATATATTAATGAGATACATTTTGATGGTGTGTGTGTGTGTGTGAAGTGAGTATGCATAGCCATTTTATTATTTATCCTTCCATATTTAATGTAAAGAAAGGATCTTCTTCTCAATGGCGCCATAAGCTATAATAACAACTTTCTTTCGAGGCCAACAAATTCAAAGTTCTCAACTCCTTATCACAATTTCAAGTTCTTCTTGTAGACAATGTTGCCATTTCTCCCTCGTGATAGCTAATTATCTAGGTGAATATTTCTAATTAGGAACATGAATGTATCAATAATCATCATCAAGATGCCTATTTCATCCCATTAATTAGAAACTATGTCCATCAGTATAATGCATCTTTGGTTCTTTGAAAGGCTCCATTAACGAATGTTTGTAACATATGCAATTTAATATCTATAATCAAGAAATTGTTGTCCTTGACATGTCAACTACCTGTTAGCCCTCAACACTAAATTATTTATAAGGGATATTGGTTATAATGTTATTTTCATTACTTAATAAAAAATTGTTATTGCATTTTATCAATATTATAGCAGTTTCAATCATGCATGCAAAACTTGTGCAATGTGAAGCTATGCATGTGTTCATTTGGTCGTATTAAGGAGTCTTATTCATAAGGGATAATGAATACAGATACAAAATTTCTCACTACACAACCATAAAAATCTATTCGCAAGTAATAGATTCTCTGAATATGCATTAGAGAATCGGTGCCAATTGCATATCATGTGTTGCTATGGACATGTGTATGGATACACTATTAGGGAATGATGTGATCAAACAATTACTTGAAGAATGAAGCAAATTCATGAAATTCACTCTTTATTGTCAATGTCTTACTTTGTAATCATATTAAGTATACTTAGGTTTATACTTAAGATAACATGGTTGTCTTATACACATAATAATCAGCACATCATTAGGGTATTAAAAACTAACATCTATCTTGATATGAGATAGGTCATGAGCCTAACATGTCATTTCCTAAATGCATATAGAGGTATGTGTGTGATTAACAAGGTATTTATCTCCTTATAAGTGAGCAAGGCATTGATCCTACGCAATCGATATTTCATAAGATAGATATTCTTGACCAAAACAATGCATGATTGAAAAAGAGTTTCCTTAAGGGCATTAGTCACTTGCGGTAACATTGTTTAGGTCATATGATTGAACTAGTGAGTTTGACTAAATTCATGACTTTCACTCGATCGAGACCAAAGTAAGACAAAAGGCCTATATATTATATGGTATTTGTGTTCAAGTGGATTTATATAATCCATTTATTTCATCGTAGATAGGCTACGGTATGAACCACAAGTTAAGTATTAACTATATCCTTTAAATTATACTTAGTGCCAGCTAAAATGAATTTAAAGAGTCATATGCATAAAAACAAAGCAAATGTAAGAAGGCTATTATGAAGTGTCCATAAATGAAGCTTGAGAATTCTTATGGTAGAATTAATTTGATCATAATTAGATTGGACTAAATAGAGATATTTATTTTTTATTGTATTTGTTGATAATGAGATTATAACTAGAAACATAATGAGCCTTTATTTTAATTAATTGAGATTAACTAAATTAAAGAATAAAATACAAATGAAATTTTTGGTTCTTATTATATTTGCTAATAATGGAATTATTAATTAGAAACATAAAAAGCATTTGATTTAGCAATGCAGCAATTTAGTTTGGTCACTTATCTCAAGTTAATTTTATACATATGTGGTTTTGACGTCAAATATTGACCAAAAAACGTAAACCATATGAAATTGTTGTCACTCCCGTGTATATGGTGCTTATCTTCCTCATTTCTTTCTATGTTGGACAAATTTCACTTTTTAACTCATACTTTAACTCGAAAAAGTCGAAGTTATGTGTGAAATAACAACAGACATTAGAGGAAATGTCTGTAATATTAGAAATCAAGAGATCTGTGTTAATTCTGACCAAATGTCATAAAATTTCGTTGTTACTATTTTCTTAAAATACAATATTTATAAAAGGTCACATTTTTCAAATATAATTTAGACCTATATAAATTTGTTGCATTATTTGCTGGCAATTATATGACACAAGTACAGATTATATTGTCATCATTGCCACTTCCAAAATATATATATGAAAAACAGAATTCATGCGTGCATACAATAAATTATATTTTAAATTTTATATACACACATACAAATATGCACAAAATGCTAGTATAATAATGTTGATGTAAATATTGAACTATTGCTTTGTAAGGCACAAGTTTTGTTTATTATCTATAGTATATAATTAAATTAATAAAGGTTTTTTACTGCACAACATCAAATTACACAACTACTCATATTTAAAATTCTTTTCATTATTTTATCATTTTATTTCCGATTTTTTTAACTTATTATTTTTATTTGTAAACTCTCTCAAATTTTTTCTATTTTCAAATTCTTCTAAACTTTATTTATTTTCTCATTTTAAATATTTTATACTTCTAATTTAAAATATTTTATTTTTATTATTTAAAATATAATAATTTTATAATTTATAAATAAATTTGTACATACATGGAATGTGTCACTTTCACTAATTTTTATAAATTAGTAAACCAATATATATTTTATTTTTGTCTATCTATTGGTGATTATTATTAGACATATGATAAGACATCTCTTCACATGCTTAGACAAAGGGCACATGACAAGTCGAGAATGTACCGAGGCAACATTTTGTATGTAGACAAAATAATTAACACGTTGAATGTTTCTTTGTCCCTGATGAAATTTGCAGACAAAGACCACGGAGATCATTTACCAACTGAGATTGATAACCACTTCATCATTATTCTCTCTCCTTTTATTACAATTTTTTTGGATTCATATTTTATCAAAATATTCAATAATAATAACAACAATCCCAAAAATTAAGACCTTTCGACGGAAGACGTTTTCCGTAATTATTGTTCCTAAAAGGATAAAACATTCCTTGAACATAGTCAAGGGAAACTTTTGGTGGACATGTAGAAACCCAACAGACAATCCATCTCGAGTGGGACAATATTCATCGAAGCACGTGTTGGTATCTTTCATCATTGACCGTTGTCCAAAATATGTCGGAGAAGAAAGATGAGCACTTCAACTGATGAAAACCTCTCGACTAATTTGAGAATAAGTTTCTTGCACGTTGCTTTTTGGACGTCTTACCTCTCAACGGGATAGGGACAATTTACTGCAAATAGGGTTTAATTGAGCTCACATAATAAATAACATAGTATAACAAAATTATTAATAGTAAAATAATTAGTTATTAAGTTAATCATAGGATTATATAAGATAATTGAGGGTTTGTTTATTCTCCGAAGAACTTTGATAAATTCTTAGACAAAGAAACTCATTAGTTTCAAGTATAAGATGTGTAAAGCGTATAAATTCCCATTGGCTGCAAAGCTAAAGCGTTTATTCCTGATTTTAAGCAAATACTTTAACTTATTTTGCAATACCTCGTGTATAATTAGCTGCAATCTACATGGTAAAAACAAATAATTTTTTGTTTTTTTAATTTAAATACATAAATATATCAAAAAATGTTTCTACTGATATGGTATGAACTGTATCACGTTATATATATTTTTTTTATATTAAAAAAATACAAGAATTTATATTACTAAACAAAACAGTTTGTAAGTTGTTAGACTAAATATTTTGACTGCTTATTTTTAAACTAGAATCGGTGTAATTATTATTCTTATAGTCAAACCCTTCTATATCAGAAGGGTCATCGATGTACATCCCCCTGTAATATATCTCTCGTAAGATATCAGAATCAAAAGTTGTCATCACAATATACAGATGTTTTTTTATAGTTTGTTCACGATGTACAAGTAAATCTCCTTGCTATTCACAATATGCAATACATTGACAAAGAATCAAAGTAATTCCTTCACCACTACTGATAAATTCCCAGTTTAAAATTGAAAGGGATTCAGTTGAAAAAGATCATTGATTTGTTAGTTTTTAAAATCGGGGCATGTGCTTTTAGATATTTTTATCTCAAAAATTATGTATTTACATGTGGTGTTGGCGTGGTGATAATGTCGTAGTGACATGGTATCACCGTGGACATATGGTGATAATGTGGTAGTGACATGGTATCACCATGGACATATATTGGTAATGATATGGTACCAACATGTTTGTAATGAATCCTTGGTTATTTGAAAAGATTTTTATGTAATTTCCTTTTTTTTTAATTTATGAATTTGGTTGGACTTGATTAAATGTCCTTGTAAATCAAGTAGTTGACTTTAGTTGTCTAATAAGAAGGAAGGATTTGTCCATATCATGCTAATTGATAATAAAATCCACTCAAGCAGGAAAGAATCTCACCAAGGTGGAAAGTTGAACTGGTGTCAAAACACTAGATGCAAAGATTTTGCTGAAAACGGTTGCAGTTTGGATTTGGCATAAATTTTTTATAGACCACACATCTAAAACAAATGGAAACTATTGACCTTGATACCTATAAAGGCAGAAGACTTTAGAAGATGTCCTAGACCTTTTGGACTTTATGTTTTGAGTGAGCTTGAGTGAATACTTTGTCCATTTGTAGTGAGAATTAGTTTCTATGTCAAATAGAGTGGGAAAAAGAGAAATCAAGTGAGAGAAGAGTGAAGCACGTCCTGTACAGTCTGAATAAGACCAGTGGAGGATGGTTGAGAGTACACTTAGGCATTATAGGTTGCTTGAAATGTGAGTAAGGTTAAGGTTAATAGTGTTTGGCCATGTGAAGTGTTTCTCTTACAGTTTTGTACTTTTCAAAAATTTGACATGGTGAAATCCATTTCCTGGGCTAGTGCTTTACAGATATAAGAAGTTGCCTCTAAACTATGTTAAAAATTGTTGTATTCATTTTTCTTCATATTTAGTCTATGTGTGTTGGCATTCTAACATAACTATTTTCAGCAACACTTAGTGTAGCAACACTTAATCAGAACTATCAAGTTATATTAGAGCCATATCACCCTTTTGTGACTTAGTTTTCGAGTAGGAGAGATCTTGGAATTTTTGATTAAGTCATAAGGACAAAGGACAGAGCTTCAGTCTCTCATCCACTATTGCTTAATGGGTTAAACTACCTATACTTGAAAGTGCAAACAAGAGCATATATTAAATCAATTGATGAGAAAACTTGGTGTTTCATCACGAATGGATGGAGTTCACCCTCTTAAACAATTGATGGAAAAATTATACCTAAGGATGCCAAGGTCTGGACTATTGATGAAGAAAGAGCTGCCTAGGGTAATTCAAAAGTTATCAATACCATCTTTACATAAGCAAGGAGCAATTTAAACTAACTTCCACCTATGAATTAGTTAAAGAGGTGTGGAACATATTACAGAATGTCCATAAAGGAACGATTAGCATACAAATGTTTAAATTCCAAATATTTGCCTCTAAATTTGAGAGCCTTAGGATGAAAGAAGATGAAAATATAATCTCATTCAATGGAAGATTAAGGGATAAAGCCAACTTGGAATTTTGACTGGGGAAGTGGTATTTGGTAGCAAAACTGGTATGCAAAAAATTACAGTCTCTGTCGGAAAGATTTTTAGTTAAAGTGGTTGTCATTGAAGAAGCAAGGGACATTAACAACATGAGGTTGGACAAGTTGATGGGCTCTTTGCAGACATACAAGATGAATTTATATCAAGCCAAAAGGAATAAGGAGAACACTCTCAAAAGCAAACAAAGTTGCAAGGACGGTGTGTTTTGCAACACAGAGGGCGAAATCATACTTGTTTCACAAAAACTTAAAAATCTACTGAAAAAAGATAAGAAGGATACTCTATGGAAGGTATCCAATGAACCTAAAAGGCCTCGAGATGGTCGTTCAAATAAAAAGAATGGATAAAATAAGACTAAATGAAAGGGAATTTAATGCCATGAGTGTGGCAATTTCGGGCATATCTTACAAAATATGTGAATACCTTGATGAAATAGGTTAACTTAATTGCAACTTGATGGAGCTAGGATAGTTATAACCAATCTGAGGAAGACAAACTTTTGTCAACACATGTAGCATTTAACACCACTAAAAGAAGGAATCTTGCTTTTGTAGCCCATGGTACAAGACTAGCAGAATCTAAGAGTGATGGTAACGGTGACTATGAGCTTTCATAGCAACAAATAATGTCTTCCTATAATCTTTTGTTTGATATGATGTTGGGCCTGAAAAGGGATTACAACGAGTTGAAGCTTAAACTTGAGAAATTAGAAAAAGATCATGCCATAGTCATTTCTAAAGCAAAGAATGTTGAAACAATACTGAGAAAGTTGAATTTGGAAAAGGTCAAACTGGAAAACATTCTCAACATAGGAAAGACACCAAAAGATTATCATGGAGTTAGCTTCTCCAATAATGTAGAAAAAGCGAGGAAGGCAAGTTCGAAAATTAAATTTGTGAAGGAATCATCAATGGACGTTGCAGCATCAGTTCATACTGAACCTTCCAAAGAGAAAGATTGCAGTAATGCATCTACTTCAATTCATCAGAATGCAATTGAGAATAAGGGAACAACTGATATTTAGGATACAGTCCAACAAGCTCCTCCTCCTAGTAGGGTTCCAAGGAAGACAGATTGCATTAACACCCTTACCGAAATGCATCAGACTATTAATCATCAAACATGGACACCTAGAAAAATTTTACAGTGCATAAATGGAGGTTGTGCAAGGATTTTTGTACCACACAATGCCAAAGGAAAATATTGTTGACATGGCAATGACGTGGCAACTGACATGGCAGTTGACATGGCACTAGTGTGAACATGTATTAACAATGGTGTGGCACCAACATGTTTTGAAAGAATCCTTGGTTATTTGGAAAGATTTTTGTGTAATCTTTTTTTCTTAATTTATGGATTTGGTTAAATTTGGTTAAATTTTTGTGTAAATCAAGTATTTGACTTTACTTGTATGATAAAAAGAAAGGATTCGTCCATATCTTACTAACTAATAACAAAATTTGCTCAAATAGGAAAGAATCTCACAAAGATGGAAAGTTGAGCTGGTGTAGAAACACTATATGTAAAGATTAGGAATGAAATAGCTATAGTTTGAATTTGGCATGAATTTTTCATGTTCAAAGCAAATGGCAATCATGGAGCTTTGCCTATAAAAGCTGAAGACTTTAGAGGATATCTCAAACCTTTTGGACTTCCATGTTTTAAGTGAGTTTGAGTGAATTCTTTGTCTATTTGTTGTGAGGATTAATTTTCATATCAAATCAAGTGGGAAAATGAAGTAATAAAAAACTGAAACACGTCCTGTACAATAGGACCAATAGGGGCTGATTGAGAGTCCACTTAGGCATTTTGAATTATTTGAAGTGTGGGTAAAGTTGAGGTCAATAGGGATTAATCATATGAAGTGTTTCTCTTAAACCTTAGGTGTACTTTTAATAAATTTGATATAATGAATTCCTTTACCTAGGCTAATGTCTCACAAATGTAGGTGGTTGTTTCCAAACTATGTTAACAATTGTTGTGTTTATTTTTCTTTACTTTCTGTCGATGTGAACCAATGTGCCAATATAATTATTTTTAGCAACACGTGATGTTGCAACATTTAATCAAAACTATCAGTAAGAGAGAGGGAGAGAGAGAGAGATACAAATTTCAAAACTGTAATAATTAATATGTTTTGGACTCCAAAATTGCAAAACATACATGGGGCATGTATTTGCTATGATGGTATGAAGAAAAGAAGAATATAAAGGTAACCAGAAAGCTTCCTCAAGTTCAATAAAGGCAAGAAGTGATGGGATTTGGACCACGACATCTCTTCTTTTGCAATGATAAAAATAACATCCATGCAGTTGCACACTAATCAATCTCATTTGCTTTAATAGAACCATCATAAATCGACAGAACAACCAAACTCATCACTAAGAGAGAGAGAGAGAGAGATTATCACTCTAACTACTAAAGTACGTTCCATTCATTAATTTACTCATATTAACATTATGTTATACATTACATTAATTTATTTTTATCTCTCCTTTTGCAATGATAAAAACAACATACAGGTCCGCACTAATCAATCTCATTTGTTTTAATATAATCACCATAAATCAACACAATAATCAAAGTAATCATTAAAAGTTCAATAATTTAAGTGTACGTTTTTAAACTTCAAAATAGCAAAACATACGTAGCGCATGCGTTCGTTGTGATGGTCCGAAGAAAAGAATAGGTAACCAGAAAGCTGCCCCAAGTTCAATAATGGCAAGAAGTGATGGGATTGGACCATAACATCTCTTCTTTTGCAATGATAAAAATAACATGCAGTAACATGCTAATCAATCTCATTTATTCCAATATGATCATCATAAATCGACACAACAACCAAACAAATCAGTAGAGGAAGAGAGCGAGCGAGAGAGATTATAAATATAACTACTAAACTATGTTCCAAGGATTAATTTTCTCATATTAATATTATGTCATACATTTCATTAATATATTCTCGTCTCTCCTTTTCAAATGATAAAAACAACGTACGGGTACACACTAATCAATCTCATTCGTTGTAATATAAACATTATAAATCGACACAACAACTAAACTAATCCTTAAAAAGGAAAACAAAAGAGGAGAGAGATTAAAAAAAGAAGTTATAACTATAACTACTAAACTATATTTTTTCCAAGGATTAATTTTCTACTAACAATATTATGCTATACATACACTTATTTATTTATTATTTTGAGGCGAAATAGCTTGAACTGAGGAAGACTAACATAATTTCATCATCAAAATTTTCAGACGTCGTCGCCTTATACTATCATGTTGTTCAAGGGGGCTCCCAGAGAATTCTAAGCTTGTTTTCTTCAAGGGAGCTGGGGTAAGTACTTTGGCAAATATAAGCTCTATCAGTCAAATCGTCGAACGACCGTTGGGCGTGTGGTGGTGTCCACGACGATTGTGCCATTTCCATCCATATTAGGGCCATAAGATTGTCGTTCTGGCATTGCATAGTCACAATCTCTGCCTTTGCCTTAGCTAGTTGTTCTTGAAGCTCATTCACTTGCTTTTGGAGTTGGCAAATCGCACCAGCACAGCCGTACACGGGGTCTCTTAGCCTCGCAGTGGCCTCATACACCATGCTGGTCACTGCATCGGCCCTTTGTGGCTCTGGAAGTTCCTGTGTCATTCAAGAATTCACCCAGAGGTTTTTTGCAAACATTATTAAGAAATCTAAAGGCAGTCCCTAGTGGTATAGCTTATGATATCAATACATACCTGCAAGAACTTGATTATATTGCTGGCACCAAACACACGATGAGCAGTGGCGAACTTGAGTGGATCGTTTGGGGGAAAATAAGGAGCCAAAACACATTTTTCGGCGCATCTTCTGCGGAGAATCTTGCAGGCCGCACAAGGGCTGATCACAACGGGTCGGCAACGAGAATAAGAAGATGGCGAAGTGGTAGATGTTATGGTCGGGTGACTGCCCTCCATGTCCTTTTAATTACAAGGTGGCTAGTGGAGAGAAGTATGTGATTTATTGTTTTGGGTTTAATTGTGTTGTCTAACGAGGGAATATATGTATATATAGATAGATCGATGGATAGATGGATAGATAGACAGATGGATACATGGACCTTCTCGTCGGGGGCGGCGTGTGGGCAAAGGGATCACTCGTTTTCAGCCCTTTTATTGGTTTTAAATTGCGCGTCGAACGTGAAGCTTGGTTTCGTTTTGAATAAATTTTCTTGCACCAAAAAGACACGGACAAAAATATAATTATCAAATATACTATCTATTAAAATATTTTTCCTTCTCATATGTATTCAAACAGGTATTCAAAATTTAATTACTACACTACTAGAAATTTAGATTTTGGGATGGTTTTGTGGGACGGATTTGTGATCAAAAGCCGTCTCAAATTTAATTCGAAATGGCTTATAATCCGTCCCTATTTACCCCATCGTAAAAATTTGATACGCCCACAATGGAACCATCTCAAATTTTGAACGGCTTTAGGACGGTTACTTTTGGGACGGCTTTGGAACCACTTTATTTGGTATGACTTTAAGACAGTATTTTTAAGACAGCTTTGAGACTATTTAAACAGGAATAGCTTCGAGACAGGTCATTTTAGGGATGGCTTTAAAACAGCTTTTTTGGAATGATTTTTTTAAGATGGCTTTGGGACGTCTTTTTCGGAACGACATTTTTGAGATGACTTTAGGACAACTCTAGGTCTGCTTTTTTGAAATGGTTTTGGGATAACTTTTTTTGGAACAGCTTTCCATAGAACCTGGGATAGATCCAAGATGGATCTGGGACAGCTTTCGCATTAAATTGGAAGAAAAATTCTATTAAATTTATGTTAAATTCCTACCATTCCTATACAATTAATTACTAAATTTTATACACGATTTTTTAGAAAAAATATACAAATACGTAATATAATAATTTCAAAACAGTAGAATTATTTACATGCAATAAAGCCACAATTAAAAGTGTTATACAATCTCATCCTTTTAGTGAAACAGAAAACATACGAAATGGGAAATGTTGGACAAACAACATCTACATCTAGCTATCGAGGTCCTCATTATCTTCATCGCCTTCATTGTCATTGAAGGAGCTGCAGCCAAGCTTTTTAGAAGCAAGTCGCATAAATTTGTTTAATCTCACCTCTGTTTAGGCTAATCTGGCTTTGTAGTCATCTATTTCTGTATCACTCTCCCGTAGTTGTTTCTGAATACGTTCTAATGTAGCCTGTATTGCTTGTAACTAAGGGTTCAATGAGAAAATGGCGAAGCTAGTTGATCCACAAGATAGCTCTTTGAAAGACTGACACTTTGAGCCTATCCTTGACAAGCGGCCCTTTTTAAAACCACCAAGTGCGTTGAGAACAACAATGTTGCTATTGGTTGAGCTAGATGAAATCCCACCGCCCTCTAACTCTTGTGCCTCTAGGACTTCAGCAGCATTTTGTCTGCCTGTAATTTTTGCATTATCTCCTCTAGACACAAAAAATCAATTAGTAGTCGCATAACATAGTATTTAGTATGGACATATTTAAGTAATTGTATTTATCCCCCTAAGACTATTCATGAGGGCCTGTCCATTCGCCAATTGCGTTATTCTAAACTTTAGGTTAAACTTCAAAGGAAGTCGGCAACCATCTTAGTGAAATGAAGATGGAGGGTAGTACAAAAGATCATGTACTAAAACAGATATTCTTTCTTGCTTATCATTCTTTCACAATGTGCGGTCACTGAAATCAAGCCACTGCAATAGATAGTGAATACAGATGCATTATTAGCTACCCAGTTGGCACAGTTTTTTTCGTATACTACTCGATATGTATCTTCTGCCCACTTGCCCAACACCTTATCCCACTTTTCCTATGGGATCCAATTAGCATTTGTTTTAGACACTCTTGCCAGTACAAGTGTTTTCGTATTAACTCAGTGACCTTTTTTTTGAAGACACATTGTATTGCTATGTTATCTGCCAAGTCCCAACTATATTCATTCTGCAGACAAACATGACGACATAAAAGTGCAAGAACTATGAATATGTGTGGAATAGGTTTAAGTTATATTAGAAAACAAAATTAGCATTTATGGTTCTAATTAGAATTTGTATAATGGAAAAAGTTTAGATAAGTGTCAAATCGCTCCTTATATAGTGAAATTTTATACCTTGAAAAGTCAAAACCATTCTTATTTTTGTTATAATAAGATGTCGGTGTAACGGATCCACAGTCAATTATGATGTCCAAACACGATAGATTTAATCGAGTATGTTTCTTCTTTCCACGCACTACAATAATAAGTTAAAATGTAGGTGTAGCGAATTAATTTTTCTTTTTATGTGTGTGGGTGCACGTGATTAATTATATACATGTCAAATCAAATTTATACTTACTAAAATAGACGCGGTGTCACATGTTTGACCCACCCACTTGGAGTTGGGACGGTCTACGTATAGCAGTCGATTGAGATGTAGCAGGCACAATATGAAATTCCCTCTCCCCGCATGACTATGATGGTTCGTTGGAGTTGTTTGCTAATGTAGAAAGTATATCATCTTGTATATGACTTGAGAGTTAGGTCTCACCATCGTCAATTGGGGTAGAAGATGACATAAGTGTAAAGCATAGTATGTTCATATTTTGTTTGCCTTCCCTTTCACGTGGGGTGTTAACATCACATCCTACCCTGCTCCTAGAATAAGTTCCCTGAGTCATTCTAAAACACATAAACCAAATGAAAGTATTATTAATTAATATACGATCTCATAATTAGCAATACTAACACATGTGACAAATGACTTGTTCAATTATATAAAAACAATGTCACTTCTTCATTAAGCAAACAAGGACAAGGAAAAGCTAATATATGAGTCATAAATAGTAGAAAAGTATATAAAAATATAAAAGGATGAAAAAATCCATGTATCCAAGCGTTATACTAAGTGGAAAATACACCATTACTTACGTAACTCATAAGAATAAACAAAATCAAGTAGAAAGGGGTACATCCATTATCAAATTATATATTAATCCAAATTGGATGGATAAATGTCCTCAGATAAATTAGCTATTTATCTTCACACAGAATAGGCAATTTTTTTTTCTCTCCTCACTTAAGACAGACACCCAACATCTAAGAAATTGCCATAATAACTCAATGACACCTAGATAGATGCCTTACCTACTTCAATTCATCAACTCAACTAAAAGCCAACCATGCAATTTGGAACAAACATAAGTAACAACATAACATTGATAACTTATGTAAGTATCAAATAATGCTACATCATCAAACACTTGATGTGCAAGTTTAACACATTAGTATCCTAATAAACGTAGAACGAAAAAAGCACCCATTAGATCATATAGAGCAAAAAGAGCTTATAGCGAATTCATTTGAACTTGTTCAATTTATGGAATAAGCATATACTATAGAATTCGCCAACCTATAGTGGACATGTGAAGAAGGTGTTACTCAATTGAACATTATCAAAACTCAAATGTTTAGTAATTAAGTAGTAAGTTCTTCGTCTAGTTGCTATTGGTATGAATAGTGCACATTAATCAAATGGTTCCTTGTTCTTCAATTGTTTTATGGGTTGACATACATTGGGACGATTTTGTGCAAGTTGTTTAATGAGTTTTTTCATGTGATTGCATACAGTGCTTTACTTAAAATCTTGTATCATCCGTGAGCTAGTCATCCTAACATAACATTTTAAATTTGCATGTAGGATTCTTTCGGTTTAATGTCCCCAATAATGAAAAGAGATTGCCTATCATACAACTATTAGAAATATGAATCATTAGAAACTTTCAATCATGTTGAGGAAGTTACCAAACGTCAAGCACTCATGTTTGAGAGGCGTTTGGCTGATGCAATAAGGAATGGTCCCATCTTATCTCCTATGATAGCACGATGGCGATAGACCCAGTTCACAAAACGGCCAGAGGCTGATGCTAACATGCCATTGGTGAGGGAGTTCTACGCCAATCTAGCAGAGCATTGACGGGAACATTTTATCTTCATGGCGTATATATTAATATTAGCCCTAGTGCAATCAATGCATATTTAAATATGCTCGATAACAATAATGGATGATAGAGGCTCCACAATTTTTTAGTATTGCAATCGCAATAAAAAAGCGTGACAACCATGCACATGGCTAACATCAAGTCGCATCACAACTGTGGCATCCAACAGTGACTCTAGTGTTCATTAAAGCCACTATCACCCATAGCTGTCAGGACAACCATGTCTCTGGACAACCTAAAATGCCTTCGAGATGGTCTCTCATGAAGGTGGCCCCAGAAACTTCTTGGGCCACCATTGTGCATGGACGTCATAATGGCATGGACGAAATCTACCATTGTCCTTAACATCTCAACGATCGGGACAACAACAAGAAAAAAAAGACGCCATCATCCCGAATTTCACAATGATGGCAGCAATGGCGGCCTACAAATTTTAAAATCAATCTTCAAACATTTCCTTCAACATTTTACCCAAAACCGTGCTTCTTTCAAGCCCTAACTCATGGAGGACATTTTCTAAACCAAGTTCGTACACCAAATTTGAAAATATTTCTTGTAGATAGAAGGCCCATCATAAGTTGCTTCTTAGTGAAACCCTACCCATCTCATCTAAACATTCAAAGTACTAATTCTAAGATTTTAGTTGCTTGATGTTCCTCCAATCATTTGGGGTTATTTTGATATGGTAATATGTCCTCAATGCTATGACTTGAGTGTTTTGATTTTATTAGCTCGAAGCTTAATTGTTTTAGTTGATTTTTAAACAATAACTTTATTATTCAATGTTTTGAGAATGACTCACAATACATACACGGGAGCTCAAGGATGAAGGTTACAATCTAGTAATGCAAGGCCTAATATAAGTCAGTCTAACTTGCCTTTGCCTACGCCAGTTCTTGATAACTCCAAAACATAACTATCCCACACTGTCACAATCCCCCCCTCCCCTGGCATCCCACCATTAACAATAGCCCATAGGAAAAACCATTTCTCTCTAGTCCCCAACAAGAATAAACTGTTGTTGAGGTAACCCTAGATGCTTAACCAACTAAGGTATCCCATTGGAAAACAAGGGACCTTACACACATAACACCTCAGACATTCTAGTTGCATCTTACTATGTTTAATTTATAACACTCATTGCATGTTATAATAGTTATGTAATGTTATAAAATGATTTCCACAATGCATACAGGGAGGTTATGTTTAACAACTACAACGACCACTAGATTCAGTTTTAAGACAACGACCTCAATGCTTAAAATGTTTTAGTTTGAATAATCAAGGTTGGTAAACATTACTATTTTTTCATATTCAACTGACAATTTAAGAATAGTACACATAACCTATATAGTATATGTGAATGCGTTAAAGATAGAATGACGCTTGTAAACGGTACTATATGACTAATTAATTATCGTGAATTTGTGATTAGTTGATAAACACTTCTGAACACATCACTTCACAAGTGAACCACAATTGGTTTTCATATAAACCTTTTTCTGTCGTTCCATAACATGATTGAATGATTGTTGTCTTCACTTTCGGTTACTAGTCAATGGCAGGTAGATGAATTACTCATGTTGTGGTTGCAATGTTTAGGTGCATGCATATATTGTACACCACATATTTATTAAGAGTGCATGATGTGGCTTTAAGGAGCAATTATGTATAGAATCTTTACTACAATAGGTCAATTTTGCTTGATACCTTGCAAATGCGGCTACGATTAAGAAGTACCTTAAGAAAAAGGCTTCTAAACACCTTAAAAAGCACCTACATCGAGCAAGGGTTTCAAATAAAAAGCACAAATGGATCTCCCAAGAAAAATAGGACTAAATGATGGCTAAGTGAACACAAGAGTCATTTGGTGGTACTTATGAAAAAAGGGGAACAATTAGCTAGCTGACATAGCCTCAACCTCTACCATTTATCAAGGTGGTTCGATTTTCATCACTGCCCATAGCGAGCAACTGCTAAGCGAATTTCTATAAAATGCCAACTAACATTTTTCGATATACTGAAGTCTTAAATTATTTCAATATCTAATTCCATTTATTCAAACTTCATAGGACACCATGATGGTTAGGCCATCGAATCCATTAGAATTATACTCAAAGGTTTGGAAGATATCTTTTAGAGAATGAGCAAGCCCTCATACATAGATCCAAGCGATAATTGCATTATCTCTTTTTCATACATTTTGCATTACATGTTTAAAAATTCACCATATATCATGCTAAGAATAAATTGACATATAGAAAAACATGGTGAAAGTAATAAAAGAAGCTAATATCATTACCCAGATGGCCCAATTGCACAAGGGGGATCAACTTGCGGTTCCTTCAGTAGCAACATTGTGGCCACGACTCTGAGTGGTTTCAAGAAGGGATGACTACCAAACATGGGATCAAAAGGCAAAAACTTTCGCTAATTTTATTGGGGATCTAATTTGTAGACCTCCTCACCTACTCCAGAGCTTTGTAACATAGAGCAAAAACTACGTTAGATAGAGAAAAAATTACAAATTGTTGAGGAAAAATAAAAGAGTGCGGAGGAGAGATTTGAACAAAATGGGCACAACCAAAACAATTGTTGAAGTAGATCAATGTAAAGTACCTTCAATCTTTTAATTTGGGGGGGGGGGGGGGGGGGGCATCATAAACCCTAGATGACGATGCAAATGATGATGATGACAAGTTCAACATCTAAGAATAGTGTAACATGCCCCTTCATGTGTTATTCCCTCCTCATTCAATAGAACAATTACATATCTTTTATTGTGTATGGACTTTGGATTCAATTATTGATGGGTATGTATTAACGCGATGTTTGTATGCTTTTTATATTTTAAATTATGTGAATTTGGTGAAAAAATATTTATAAGTGTAATTTCATAGAAAATTGTAATCAATGCTAACTAATGCTGCTTTTTATCAAAAAAAAATTACAAAAACTTTTCTAAATTCATATCAAAAATATCTCGAATGTCTTTCAATACCATGGTAGAAATAATCATCTCATAACCATTCCAAACATGGCCGTGCCAAAATTGTCCCAAAAAAACTGTGCCAAATATGCTCTAAACAAGTCGTTCCAACTCCTTTCCAAAAGAAATCATGCCAAATCTATCCCCAATAAACTGTGTCAAATCTATTCCAAAATAAGTTGTACCAAATCTGTTACAAAAAAAAAAAAAGTACCAAATCCGTTCCAAACAAATCGTGCCAAAATCATTCCAAAAGTAATTGTACGGAATTTGTTCCAAAAGAACAATGCTAAATCCATTTCAAGATAAGCCGTACCAAGCCCATCTTAATTTTTAACTATGCCAAAACCGCCCCATTATATTCGTCTTAAAACCATTCTTGAACAATCCCAAAAAAGCCATTTCAAATTTCTATCCTCGAAATCGTCTAAGAACCATTCCAAGCATTGCATCCTATGCTTGGATTTGGAACAACTTCCCAATTGTCATTCCAAATGTTGGAATGACTTTTCAGAGCCGTTCCCACTAGTTGGGAACATTGCTATTTGAAATGAGTTTTTTGTCATTCTAAATTGATTTCGAAATGGCTTTTCCATAAAAGTCATTTCAAAAAGTTATTTCAATCTGTCAATTTTTTTTTAGTGATACATAAAGTGAAAAACAATCAAATCTTATTTATTATTTTTATACTATTTTGACTCAAAAAAAAAATGACCACCAAACATAGAAAACCTTCCTTTCTTGCAAAGGGCTTTTGGTTAGAACTAAAGATTACTAAAAATTCTATTTTTGGGATTCGTCTGATAATATAAGAAAGGATAAATTGCTTCTATTCACCAGCCGAATTACTTTGTGGGTGTCCAATGGGAGAAAAAATGTGTAATTTTATTTTAAAAGTTATAGTTTAGAAGACAAAAATTAAATCTTGTTCATTTTGGCATACATTAATAAAAATCTAATTTTGATCCTTTTCACTCCATTCCAACCCCTTCCCCACTCCATTTCTCTAGTATGACGTGGATATCCCTATTGTCATCCGTAATAAATAGATATTGTTTTTTGTTATCACAAAATAATTGATATAATAATATTAATTTATAATGACAAACTTTGTTGTTAAAAGTTTATAGGCATGTCTATCATAATGTTAATAATGGTTTTTTTTGTTACACAAAGTTATTTATATAGCTACTCTTACTGTAATCTTTTTTTTTTCCTATTCTTTTTTATTTCTCTTTTTTTTAACTTTTTCTTCTTTTATATTATCGCTCAAATTTTCTTTTCTTTAAAATTTTTTAATCTTGCTTCATTCTTTTTAAAATATATTTTGCACAATCTAAAATTGAATAATTACCCCTAATACAAATTGTTTTTATTTTTTCATATGTTTATTTCTCTATTTTCTTTTAACTTGCTTTTATTAGTATTGTCTTTCAAAAATTTTCTTTTTTTAACTTTGACCTTTATTTATTTTCTTATTTTATATATTACATATATTTTTAATTTAAATAATTTTAATTTTATTATTTAAAATATAAATATTTTATAATACAAAAATAATTTTGCACACGCGTAGAGTGCACAACTTCTAAATATAGTGCTTCTCCAAGTGGCTCATTCGAAGGTGATCATCCTTCCTTGTGTGTTTGTAAAATAATGAAATTTATTATCTTAATTCTCAAAATATTTGTCCAAAGACGAAGGGAATGAAATAATTAAATATATGGTGTTTATGACATAAAAAGAAATTATGTTACAATTAATAGTTATAGCATAGTATACAGAAACACATGGAATTATCAAATAGTAGTGTGTGTGTGTGTGTAAACAATTAAGGTATTAGCTGTTGATGCTTAATTAATTTAGTTGTTGTAATCACTGATGTATTAATATTTTATAACTATTGCAATCATTGAAAATAGGGGGGAAAAACGAAAAAGGAAATGAAGACTCGTTTTCTTCACCACCTAACAATCTGACCTACATCACAAGAATTTCTATCCGGGGCCCCCCCCATTGGCTACAACTTCTCAAATGTTTGAATGTTTCCCTGCCAAGTTTCAAGGGTCCAAAATGTCAAGTTGACTGACCATTAATTTACCACTTATAAAATTTACATGTTCGTATAAAATTATTTATAAATTATAAAATTATTATATTTTATGTAGTAAAATTTGCTACCTAAATCAAGACAAATGTTGCATCCCAAACCCGCGTGTACATACGTGTCCGTTTCTTGCATGGATAAGGTGCGAAGGGACAACCTTAGCGTGGGGTAGGGTATTTGCGTGGGATTAATAGTAATTTTTTATATTTTTAAATATGAGATTAAGAGTTTAAATTTTTTACTATTTATTGTTTGTGTAAAAAGAAAACCATGTAAAATTGTTGGACATTTCGTACTGCATATTTCTTCTGTGGTAAATTAATTTATAATTCATTGAATGTGTGATTCTAGTAATTAAATATTAAATAACAAGTATTTTTATTATCTTAAACTTTGCTCATTATTTATGATGATATTAGTGTTAGATCAAGCAAAAATTACTGAGTTCGAATTCTCTTGCTATGCATTTATAAAAAAAAATAATATTTGATGTGCAAGAGTTCACTAAAGAAACACCCCTAGACAGCTAGAATAATTAAATATTGAATAATATATTTATAAAAAAATGATATTTTATGTGCAAGAGTTCACTAAAGAAACACCCCTAGATAGCTAGAATAATTAAATAATGAATAATATATCACTTAATGAATTTAAATTATTAGATGACACGATTATGCTGACGTAGAATTTAGTTGTATGTGTGAAATAATTGTGCGCAAATATTATCAATTAAATAGAGCTCAATTGAAGTGATGTAATGAGTTTTAAAATTTTTTATTTTATTGCATCTAATTAAGTATATGTGTTATATGTTTGGAGACTGTTCATTATTCATACTTTTATAATGGGTCAAATAAAAATTACGGGGTTTAACGAACATGTTGACTCTTAAACACACGCACACACTTATTGTCTTCAGATTACACATAATGTCAAATTTTATTTGATATCCCATTGTTAGAGTTTGAAAAATAATACATGTGAAATTGAAATATCCACTAAAAGAACCAAAAACGATTATTGTAGAAAAAGATTTTAGATTCATTTCGAAAGCATTCCAGCCCCCTTTTAGAATGGAGGGATTTAGATTTGAAAAGAGAATTTCAAATATTTTTAATATAAAAGAAATCTCAAATTCAACGTAATTACATTACTAAAAGAATAGTTAAAATGAAATTTTAAGAATTTGAAATATTTTACCATCTAAACATGTACAATACAATAGTTTTATAATTATGAATTTAAAATCTAGTTTATTAAATCTTTTAGTTCAAATAAGTCCCCAAATCAATTTCAAACACATTCAAATTCTCTAAGACTACATTCAAGTCTATGCATACCTACTTAGATCTAGAATTTGTAATTCAATCTAGATTGTTAACACTTGTCTTGCAAGAAAAATAAAAGAATAATTTTAGCAAAACATGATAAACCTAACCCCAAGAATTCATGTGGACTCAAAGCACACCAAAAAGTCCATTAAAAAAATTAGAAATAAAATTCTACATGAAAATTGCAAAGTCACACTTAACAACACATCACATTCACAATCAGGAAAAATGTCAACATCTATTTGTGAGCCTGAAATTATCAGTTATGGGTGCAAAAATGCAAATGTTTAGATTGTGTTCATATTCTCAACCACAAAAATGCACAAAATCCCCTTAAACTTGCAATTTTGTCTAAATTTGCCTCCTTTAGCTCAAAATCTTTATAATCCTCATTGTTTCTCTCGAATAAGCTCTTCAAATCACTTCGTCTACTAGTTTATGCTAGATTCTTGATCTTGAACTTATCGAGATCAAACCATTCGCCTCTTTTTAAGAAAAAATTGCCTTCAATTTTTGACTATTTGGATAGGAAACGATTCTTCAAAATTCTCTTGACAACACATAATCTTACTAAATCTCAACATCGTCTCTTCATTAACCTAATAATGAAGTGCTAATAATAACCCACATGGAAAGTTTAATTGGATTTATCAACACCTCACTCATATGCAAACTTGGAAGTTTGTTAGTCAATATGTTCTTTAATTCATGTAAAATAAAAACAGGTAAAGAAGTCAAAGAATAATTTAATGAGCCAACCCATATATAATATTCTATGCGCTCTCTCTTTGTCATGTGTTCCTTTATTTTTCCTTGCTATCTAAAACTTTATCCCATATTCTCTTATTCTCCCTTCCTCCCTCTTCCATCTTTTTCTCACTCACTCTCATTCACTCGCTTAATTTCTCTTATCTATTTTTCTCTCCTATCTTCGTTTTTTCCCCCTCTCATTCCCCATATTCAAATTGATGCTAATATAAATGTGATGCTCATGTTGTGTCTACTTTAATGACATCTTCTCATTAGCTAAAAATTGCTCCTACATAGATGGGCTTTCATCAGTTGATACAAGTTTACTAACACTAAGACATACTGTAAAATCCTCATTTGAATACTCACTTTTAGTACTAGACAGGCATTAAATGCACTAGAGTTATCCAACTTCCTCAAGCTATCATTGACACTACTGGTGCTCCTCTTCTTTAAAGATTCTTCATCTCCATCGTGCCTCTATTCGGTCTTCTTAATGCTTCATCACACTCATATTCATACCCCCTATGTGCTTTTCTTTGCACTGAATCATCTCTTTATTTGTCCTCCCTAGGTATTGAATTACGTTGAGTAATTGCCCAGGATGCCTCGATTCTATCTATTTGGCTATGTAGATTCATCAATGTATTTGTAATCTAGGTTAGCATTTTGGATAAGTGTCTCATATCAAATGTGTTATCTTCTACATTCAATCCTCTTAACACATTGCAAATGCGATTTGTCATGGCCCCAAACTAGGGTTGCGAAATGACAATATCCCACAAAATAGTTATGTCAATGAATATCAAAACCTGACTATCAAAATATCTAAATCATAAAGTTGCATTTATTTCAAAATATAAATCTATTACAATATAGTAGTGAAAAGGAAAATAAAACTATTTTATCATATCAACTGGTCTTATTTGTTTAGCAAAATTATAACTAATCTCTTTTCTTCCTCACACTCAACTATCCACATGTTTACTCATTCTAGTTGATATTCTCTACAAAAAGGAAATTTTCAATAACATGAGTTCTTAATAAGTGGTTTACCTGCTATTTATTAGGAGTGTAAACATAGTAAAAACATTTAACGAAAGCACATAAATTCGTTTGAAGATTCATGTAAGAACAAGAAGGATCATCATATGTACTATAATCCATAACCAGTTCTATTCACATAATCTATAGGTATGTCTATGGATTTAGACAAAATATGTACCATATCTACTGATTAGGACATTTGTCTTATACCCTGATTAAGGAGGGTCGTGTGTAAGTTGTCTCAATTTATAAACATAATTGAGAAGGTCATGTATTTCTACCCATAACTCTGATTGAGTGGACCACTTGGCTTAATATTTAATTCCAATTGAGAGAGTCGTGTATTCCAACTTATAACTTAATTGAGTGAGTGGAACTAGTTCATACACTAACATTTGGTCCCTAAGGGAACCATATCACAACATTATTGCAAATAAAATCATCCAATTGCAATTTGATACGAGAATTCACACCAGTTCACATCCAAAGCATTTTCAAAATAAAACATTTTGAAATAAAAGAATGCCAATTAATTTATTGAAACCAAAAAATAGTAGTTATTCAGGAATATCCTTCAGAAAGCATTATGTAAAAGCTTTCAGTAAAAATAAACAATTTATAGGAAAATATATTATTTAAAAACAATTACAAGACTCTATAGATAATCCCATAAAAATTTCATTTATGTGATAAAGACAATTTTCCAATGCAGTTGTAAAATATGCAAGTAAACCCACTTGCTTGATTTCGATTAACTTGTCCTTCTCACTCATGTATTTCAATTTCTGAATATCCTATTCAATCAGAGCAATTCTTAATTTAATCTCAATTTAACAATAATTTCATTTCCTATATGCCTTTTAATGCAACCTAGCATTTTTCATATTATAAGTCAGTCCTTTCCTACATGTTTTCATACCAATCCTCGTTTGTTTTAGGTTTAATCCACTTATTGAAGGGGTTTTCTTATCTTAAGTTCATGTATTTTAATGTTTTTTATATTCTGCAAGACTCTACCCCAATTATTCACATGTATTTTAATCTTAGAAGTGATGAAATTGGATATTAATTATACTTAATAATGTTTCTGTCCATTTTCCAAGTCTCGCAACTACAAGAACAGGACTCGCGACCACAAAATTAAAATTCCCGCCCACAAGACAAGCTGCGGTGCATTCTAGACAGTACTAGCAAGTATGTGTCGGTAGACATGCCTCAATCATAGTCAATTAAACTACGATAACAAAACAAACAAATGACGAATTTGTGGTTGCAACTACATGGTCATGGTCATGGTCATGGTACAACCACAAGTATTGACAACAAAAATTTAACAGATGTTGAAACAACAGGAAAAATCACAAGAATTCCATGAAATTTAATCCTACAAATTTTGACAACTCTTTTGAAACCCACAAATAATGGAAATTAATCAAGAATCTAAAGAAATTCAATCAATTCTAAAAAAAATTCAAATAATCCTCAAGAAAAATAATAATCCAAAATAATTTTTGATATTTTTGGGAATAAAAGATGATGGAAGAATTAGATACTTAGAAAGAAAAAAAAAAAAAAGGAGACGAAAAGACTTTCGTATCAAGATCGAGTATCAAATAAGTATTCGATAATGTTAGTTCTAATACCACTTAATGTGATATGCACAAACGATGAATTAGTAGGTGTTGTGATAGAACGGTCATAATTGCCACACCGAATCGATTTATATGTTACAAATCAATCAATGACTAGATTAAATGACTCAATTTGGTTGTTATACAAGAAATTGAAATCACTCAACAAATTCCAATAAACAATACAAAGAACTTTTATTCAATAAAATCAATTGTCTTACCATTTGTTTAGCAAGCAAAATAAAAGAATATTTATTGAACTCATATGGGCTCAAAATACACTAAAAATCGAATTTAAAAAAATGCTAAAAACGAAATCCTACAAAAAAATTGTAGTCACGCACATTTGCAGTTTTGCTCAATTGTGGCAAAACATCCAATGTTGATACTGAAAAATTATTAATATCCAGTTGTGACCGTGAAATGGTCAGCTATAGTCGTGGAAATGCAATGTTACGATCGCAGTCGCGATCCTTGACCGCAAATCATGACTGCGAAAATGCACAGAATCTGCCTAAACTCGTAATTTCATCTAGATTTACCTCCTTCAGCCCAAAGCCTGCATCTTCATCAGTGTTCTTCCAAATAAGCTCTCTCAATTCACTTTGTTACCATTTCCAGCCTTTTTCTTAATTATGCTCTCTTTGGAATCACAAAAACAATTATGGGAATGGTGTAAGAGTTAGCTAGGAAAATAAGGAGAAAAAATTAACTTTGTTAGGCTATGTTTGTTGGCCAACTTCCAACCTCCCAACATCTTTTCAAATTTATTATAACCAAATATATTATTCAACAAAATTTTCATCTAAATTCAAAATCAAATTTTTCCTCCTTTATTTGCATAAATAACTAATTATTTTTCAATCATTACATTTACTAACGATCAAATCAATAACTACATATACTCACATTTATATATTTTTACACCTCAAAAACTAATTATTTTATTTATATACATCACATCATCCAATAATTTTTATATATTTTATGCACACATATATATATATATATATACAAATTCAAATAAATTATAATATTCATTATATTAAAACCTTTCTTATAAACATATTATCTATCTCGACAAACATTTCACCAAACATCATTGCCTACCAAAACCCCTCTTTCAAACATAGCCTTAGATAATATATTTAAAATATCTTTTCATAAGATGAAAATGATTAAAATTTGTTAACCAAACATACCCTTAATTCCATATTAAATTATGATGATAATAATATATTTGGAGTATCATCGACTCCAACTCCTCCCCACAACCTTGGCTGTGTTCGGTTGGTAATATTGAAAAATTTTATACCCATCAAATTTACACCATTTAAATATATTGTTTAACAATTTTTTAAAATTTGAATTTAAATTATTCAATCTCTTACATATATTTTCAAATATTTAAAATCTAATTTTTACATTTATTAATAATCAAATCAATATATATAAATATTTAGAGACACACATTCACTCACTCTCTCTCACACACACACACACATATTTATATAAACTATAAAACTAATAATTATTCATGCCTACTACTATCACTTAATGTAATTATTATTATATTATATATAAATATATAAATTCAAATTACTTTAAATTTTTTTATATCAAAATTTTGTAATCAAATATAATTTTCATACTCATTAAAATTTTCATCATTTCCATCCTCTAATAAAACCACCAACCTAAGATAACCCTTGACTACGCCTGTTTTAATATTTTGATGTGTACTTTTAGACACTTTTTTTTTAAATTGTATAGAAATAAAAAAAAGATTGAAAAACATTTAGAAAAAATGTAACGGTTAAAGTTTGTGTTTTATTGTGAAATTTTGAAAATAAAAGCTTTGTTAGACCAAAATGCTTTAATTATTTCCACAATTTATTTTTACTTTCTTTTAACTAAAATCACTTCATCCAACCAAATTCTGTCACGCTAAGGGAATAATTTAATATCATTACAGTCCTTTCACACGTCCTTTCAATGATGGCTTCCCCTCCTTTAAGGTTGAAAAATTGTTGGCAAAACAGATCAAATTCTTCCAAGGCTAGGTATGTTTTCTTCTCAACCAATCATCAATTTCCAGCTCTTACAAGTATGGAAGAGTGCTTTCCAAGTGGTAATATTAAATATATTTTTCTCATAAAAGATGTCAATTAGTTTGAAACATGGTCAAGGGATGTCTTAATCAAATGTTAATTAGTCCTTCCAAAGTCTTGATTGCCGGTTGAGTTAGGTATTGGCTTGATAGGCGTATTTATATGCAAGAATATTATTATTCTAAGTGGGATTTTTTAAAATTGTTAAGTCAATTAAGATTGCAAGAATTTATAAACTATCAAACAAATTATTTTTTAATTGTAGCGGAAATGGTCTCGGTTCAACCTCTGAGAAAAATTTTAGCATCTATACTTTTAATAAATTCTATCTTTCAAGAACAACAGAATTAGAATATTATTTTAATTAACTTATGATAGTGGTTCTTTAATAATTTTGATATCTTTAATAATTTTGATACGAACTAAATTATTTAATCTTAGTATTGTTTTTTGTTTAATGAATAGCATTCACTTAACATCTTTGCAAAATACGGTAAGTTTTACCAAAAAAAAAAAAAACTTAAATATATTAATCAATTTAGCGGCTGAAAATTTTTAATTGGGACAAATATATAGAGTGCAATAAAATAAGAATTCCCTAAAGAAGCACGTTAGAGTGGACAATGGTTGATAATAAGTTTTCTTGTGATATGTCACCATAAATAAACTTTTCAGCTGTCACGGTACATTTGTTAGATGAGTGCTTAAAAAGACACCAATGCTATTTTAATTGACTTTCATAATGTGAGCAGTTTCAATATCAAAGATACATTAATTAAAAAAAAAAACATTAGATATTAGACTAATATAATTTATGTGTCCTCCTCCATATGCTCCATAAATCAATGCTGTTTATAATTGATGACAATTAATAAAAAAACAAAGAGACAAAAATTTCATTATCAGGAGTAAATTATATCGTGTCATAAACAAAAATGCTTACCAAAAATTATGGGCATATGAATATCTATCTATGTTATATTAAGACTGTAAAGAATTTTGATTGCATAATATATAAGTACTAAATCACCTTTAATTCTTTGTATATTTCTTTTCACTCTGCTCTTCAATTTTTATTTATTTAATTTAATTTCTTCAGTTCAGTTTATTCTATTTTTCTTTTGAATTTCTTTCTTTGTCTTTCATTTAATATGAACTTTATGAACGATATAGAATTTCTATTTAAAAATACGAGTGTTTTATTTATAGTATATATTAAGAATATAAAGGACTTTGATTGTACGATGCATAATCAATGACCCATTCTTAATTTTTAATATATTCTCTTTTCGCCTCCCACCTTCAATTCTTATTTATTTCATTCACTTTTTTAATTTTAATTTTTGTTATATTTTCTTTCAATCATCTCTTACAATTTTAATTTATTTTATTTTTTCTTTTTCCAATTTTATTTCCTTATTACTTATTTTATATAAAATATTATTTGTTCATTTATATAATTATGCACACATACCATGTGTGTTTTTATCACTGTTACATCATTATGAATAAATTACATGAGTTATACTATATATAAGTACACACACTAAAGTATTAAACACACTTGAATCTTCTGTGGCAGCCCAAAATAATCCATCCTTGCAAAATAATTAGGAAGAGATAAAAAAGCCATAAAGATTAATGGAAGGAGACGAGCTATTTCCTTGTCATGGAGGCCTAATAAATATATTAATAAATAAATAAGTTTTACGATAAAAGCTCCACTCGATTTTCCACACACAAACACTTATACAACATAAATTCTTTTTACCAAGTAAATACAAACATGCACTAACAATTTCATACAAATGCACGCACGCACCATATTACTAAAGTTTATTAGTTTGTAATAAACTATGCAGTTGTTGTATTTTAATGAAAATTCAAAATTATTTTATAATTGAAATTATGTGAGAAAATCAAAACAATAAAATAAAGATAAGAGAGAGAGTTGGAAGATAAAGCTAATATGAGAGAGAAAAGAACAAAAATATATTAAAAGATAATGTAGAAAAAGAAAAAATAAAAAACATTAACATAATAGTATGTTATAATAAATTAACATTGTGCAAATCAAACTTTTTAACCTTAATAGAGCTCAGCACTCACATTTTCCCAAGTTGATTATGGCTTAGAAATTAACGAGATGGCTCGAAATATATTATTGCATGTTAAAGCTAAATAATTTACTACTTACGGAAGTGGGTCTAATGGAATCCAGCCCAACAATATGAGGCGACCCAAATGGGTTGTCCCACATCAGCCCATTATTCAGACAGATAGGGATATCCGTAGCTCAGCCCATATCACCATTTTAGCTGGCCCAGTTATCATTTTTCCCAGCTTACAACAAATTCCCAAAAATAAAATAAAAAGGAAAAAAAAAAAAGCTAAGGTGACGCTTGGTTGGCACGTTAGAATTAGGTTCGAATTTGAAATCATTCAAGTCTAGTTTGTTATAGAATCACTTAATCCAATATATTTTTTAGTTCAATACATAAAATGTGTGTTATTATTATAATTAATGTTTGATTCATTAGCTCTTTTGAGATGAGATATAAGAAATTCTAGTTTTAATTTTTATCTATGTAAAGTTAAAAAATAAACAATAGAAAATAAATCTTGCACGGGTAAATTATTTATAAATTTTATATTTTTAATTATAATTTATTATATAAGTATAATATTTTAAATTTTATTTAAATTGAATTCCCGTTTTCTTGATTCCATTCTTTCAAATGTTTTTTTTTTTTTTCAAAGGTTCACAGTCTAGAATGAGTTTTCAAATTTATCTCCGAAAAGGACCCATTTTCGATTAAGGATGTCATCTGAAGTCTATTTTTCGTGAACATTGATTCTTTCTGACACATGCCATTATTCACCATGCCAAATTTTCTTTTTGTCTTTTCTTTTCTTTTGTTGGTTTGTTTGTTTGTTTGTTTTGTTAGTTTGTTTGTTTGTCTGTTTATTTATTTATTTATTGAACTTTGTGGAATAGAGAGTCCATGTTGCAACAACACAAAAACTAGATAATCCTTTGGCTGATTCAGTGAAGTTTTTAATTCTTAGTCTGGTATCTATCTAGAAATTTTTCTTTTTATCTATTATTGCATTTATTGCCTCTGGAATTGTTTACTTAATAATTTATCAAATCTAATCTAATATTCTTTTACAAGAATAAGGATTTATAATAAAATATTGGTACAGTCTTATTTTCTCAAAATCCTGAATAAACAAGCTAGTCTAGTAGGCATGATAAAAAAAAAATCCAATTTGCTCGCCCTTAGGATATCTTACCAAAAGTCATATTTACCCTTTCATTATTAATTAAATCAGTCACACTACATCTGCCACTTATATATTGCCAATTCGCAATTGACTCACTCTAGATCTCACAACCTCATCCCAGATTTTACTATGAGACTTCATCTTCATCGCTAATTACTACAAACTTTGTTATTAACTTTATCTTCGTCATTATTCCATCCTTGAACCATTTTAAACCCAAATACCTAGTTTTTATTTTCTTTTTGCTCATCATTTCATCTTCAAAAACTTTGAATTCACAAAGATCAAATGGATATTACTTTCGGAGTGAAGTGAACAGGGTTTTTAAGGCGATTGGTAGTAAATGTTTTAAGACCCATTTTAAATAGATATTAAAGACAAAAAAGATTCAAATTTAGTTTGATTTACCTACTGTACTCAACTATTGTTATAGACATAAATTAAACAAAATAACGATAAAATTTTTATTAGTATATATAAAATTTTCTTATGAATTAACACCAATGCTTCAATTATCTCAAGATTATTGGACATGACGAGTTTATGATCATATGCTTTGTTTTGTTCTTCTTTGAGCATTTATCAAAAGTTCAATCATATTTGTTTGATCATTTTATACTATAATTGTGGACAATTGATTATTAGGAATGGTTGTCAAAAATGGTTACTCGATGCCAAAATAAAATTGTTAATGACATTTTTTATAGGAAAGAAAATAATAAAATTAAGTATTGTACTGGATATGGTATCATGAAATGCATCCATCACTTCTTCAATTAATTGCTCTAATGTTGTACTCTTGAACGACCCCTCCTAGACATTACTTACCATGTTGGTTGGAAAACTATCATTACATTGTATATTTGTGACCTACATTTACCATATTAACTCAACGAGTTCAAAGAAAATAGCCTCAGTTTGGCTTGGAGAGGAAAAACCATAAATAGTATTATACAATCTAGATGATATATTAAAATAATCAAAAAAATAAATACAAGATGGACTTGCTAAAGTTGATGAAAGATTGAAGTCAAATTTTCCTTTTAGCAAACTCTTTTTTGGAATGCTAGACTTAAGTGATGTAAGTTTCATATTCATTTCTGGGACCATAATCTTTCCTTAGTATTTTCTTAACTTTTGAGATGCAAGATCCTCTTGCAGTTTTGTTAAGTTTCAAAGTGGTAATTTCCACCTTCTGGAGTTTCCAAAGTCTCTTGAGGCTTAGCATCTTTTATTTATGCTTGGTTTCCAGTGGTGGATGGCACATTTTGTGTGTTGTTGATCTTTATAACAATTGCTATTGTCTTAAACTAGAGGCATAAAATAATTTATCTTCATCTAATACAACACAGATAAATATTGGCCTCTTTGATTTTGAATATGCACAACACTATTCAAGGAACAAAATCTTGATTATAATTTACATAGCTTACCTTGTTTCACATTTAATTTGCAAAATTTGAATACGCAAGCATCAAATACATACTTTAAAATTATTGTTCTTTGAAATGATAAACATAGTGCCTTCTCATATGGATAATAATGCAAGTAAAGATGAGATTTTGATCATTTTTCAAGATATTGTATGTGAGAAGATTTCCTTTTTGAATATACTTTGTCATACTTATCTAATACACAAGAATCCGCATTCTCTTATGCAATACAAAGTTTTAAAACCATATAGTTTGACAGAAAAAATGTGAGATCATGTAAAAAATATGTGAAGTATTTTTTATATTTGTGATACCAATCGTATCAATGAATAGAAATGCATTTGATAGGTTATGTGTCCTATTAGTAAATGTAGGAGGTCTTGCACATACTAAAGATGTAAGTGTTAGCAAACAAGTTATATTATTTCTTTTTGTACTAACCCATCACAAGAAGAACTAAGTTGTGAAATGTGATTTCAAGCAATCATGTTGCACCATCAACAAGAATTTTAATGATGTCTTGAATGCATTATTGAAGCTTCTTCATTTATTACATGTTGACCTTGAGCCGATGAATAAGGATTGCACCAACGATAACTGGAAATGTTTTAAGGTAATACAACTTCTCTTCTCCATAAGAATGTCTAAATGTAAATAACCATATTATATATGATTGGTATTTTCAAATCTCAGGGTTAACTTTTTTGTTGTATGGATGCGTAGATGCATTAAATAGGCCATATATTAATGTAAGGGTTGTAGAATGTGAAATGACATTATATCGATCACAGAAAGGGTAAAATGCAATTAACATACTTCGAATTTGTTATCAAAATTTGAATCTTATTTATGCTCTCACTGGTTAGGAAGAAATTGTAGCAAACAATAAAGTTTTGTAAGATACAGTGACTAGAGAAAATGAATTAATGATTCCAAAAGGTATTTTAACTGATGTGACATTACCAAATTTGTCAATTTTTTATAGTTATTTATAAAATATTATATTGATTTTAATCCATTATTTCAGAAAATTATTACTTATGTTATAATAACCATACAAATGGAGATGTTTTTCTAACCTCATATTGAGGAGTTAGATACCAATAGGATGAATGGGATGATAAAGCATTTACTCCTCAAAATTTTAAAAAGTTCTTCAAAATTTTAAAAAGTTCTTCAATATGAAGCATTTAAAAACTTGTAATGTGATAAAGATGGCATTTGGATTATTAAAAACACGATGGGCAATTTTTAAAAGTAACTTGTATCATCAAATGAAGATTCGAAACAAAATTGTTATAGCATGTTGTTTACTTCATAACTTCATCCACACCAAATGCCTTTGAACTCCATGAAAAATGAGATTTTTAAGGCTATTGGTACTAATGATGAGTTAAATAATGAGTTTATTGAAACTATTGAGTCATTTCAAGAGTGATCAACTTGGAGAGATAATTTGGAAAGGTCAATGTTTGATCATATGGTGAGGATCTTAAACTAGTGTAGGACATTAGTTGCACTTGAATAGTATGACACACGTATAAATGTTTTTATAATATGAAAATAATGTCAAACTTTGTTGATCATAGTGAAATTCCTTTTTTTTTTGTTAAAATGCTAAGTTTATCGATGATATATGATTGGTTACTTCTTTGATATTGATGAACTTTAAATATTGCTTCATTTATTTATGTTGGACTTTATGCTTTTATGAAACACTATTGCAGTGTGATATATTTCAATGCATTTCTTTTATTTTATTTTCTTCACTTATGTATGCTATTTTTGGTTAACTTACATGATTTGAAAAGTTAATAAGTTCATTGCTTTTTAATTTTGCATGTAGAGGCTTGATGGAAATGAATGGTTTTCATAACAAATCTAATAAAGGTGGATCGAAATTTGTACAGAGTCAGAGGATTGGTTGTTCGAAGAAAAAGAAGTTCTAATCGAGATATTAAAGATATATTTGCTAAAGGATGGAAGTGTGATAAAGGTTTTAACATAGGATACCAAGGGTGGTTAGAGCAAATAATGCTTAAGAGGTTTCCTGGAATTGACCTTCAACTGACCCCCACATTAACTTTAAAATTCATGTTTGGAAAAAGAATCGTAGGTCATTGATGGCACTGTTATTGAAAATGAGTTTGAATGGAATGATAGTTCAAACACAATTTATGCGGATGATGATGTATGGGAAAAAATTATTAAAGTAAACATCCTCTATCTTTTAATTTAATTTATGTCTAATGTATATGTACTTATTCTTTTTTCTTATATGAAATATTTTTACTTTTCAAAATTTATATCTTATAGATTGATGCTAATGCTAAAGGAATGCACTTCAAGCCTTACTGCTCTTCAAAGCATGGATTGACATATCTGGAGAGGATAAAGCAATAGAACATGCTTGAGATTTTGACAATGGAGTGCAAGAATTGTTGAACAAAGAAAGAGGAAAAGAAATTGAAAATGTCCATATATATTGACATGTTATTTGATACTAATAATAAAAATGAAAAATTGTACGAATACCCACCACAAGGAAGCACATTTGGCAAAAGTCAATCATTTAAGAAGAGTAAGTCTGTTGCTTTAGTTGATGACTGTTTATATATATATATATATATATATATGTATGTATGTATATGTATGTATGTATGTATATGTATGTATGTATGTATACGATGGCTAACTATGATGACCAAACTAATGTGAAATTGGATGAAATTGCTAAAAGAATAGGATATGAATATGAAGTTTCTAGTACACGAAAGGATGTTTATAATGCAATTGGAAGCATTTCTAGAGTAAGCCTGCGTGAAATCCTAAAAAATGGGAAAGTTAAGTGACTCTAGTGAATACTTAAAATTGAGCTAAGTGTTTGATTCATCGAATTGTGTAATCAATTTAGTGTGTTGTTTCTCCTAATTATTTTACCTTATTTGCATCATAATATCAACAAAACAAAAGTCTAATTCACAGATTTCATCAAGTTCAAATTATAAAATTCCGCTGCCAAGAAGACTATTGGCTGTCTATCAGAACAATAATTCCTCAACAATCTGCTGAATCAACCTACAGTTTTATTTATTTATTTATTTATTTCAATTTTTGAATTATTGATAAATTCTAACATACCAATAACAAATAAAATAACTCCGTGAACAACTAACCTACATATTGTCAGTTGTTTTAGGAAGGATGCCCGGCTGCGGCTCTGCTTCTCCTGCTTCTGATTCTATTTTTTTATTTAGAATTATATTTATTGAAAAATTGACTTTACTTGATGATGTTGGTTTGATAATGAATTGACGGTGGTTTGGTGTGTTAATTTGCTTGCTGACTTGGCTTTCGGAAATTCGCTTAATTTTGGAGCTTGTTTTCAGAAAAAGAATTTATGGTTTTAGTTTAGTTTAGTTTTATAATTACCACTCAACAGAAACTGGAATCTTTTTTCTTAACAGAAGTGTTGTAAGTGTTTAAGTGTTTAACATCCAGAACGGGAGGGGGCGGTGGGAGCCGGGGAGAGAAGAAAAGGGGAAGGAGCAACTCCTGTTTTTCTCCCCCATCTTTCATCCCTTCCACCAATAGTGATGATACTCCATAAAGAGCCTAGTTTGGTGATTGATATTTTTTGGGGGATATTTGAATAAAAAAAACCCTCTTCTTTGTTTTTTAGATTTATCACTGTAGTCACCACCCCGTTTGGCTATCTCCATCTCGCCACCAACGGAATGCATGCACGCACACACAAGGAAATAGCAACAACATACAAGCGAACAACAATACTTGCCCTTGTTGCTCCTCCCATACGTTGGTTGAATCGCCTTTTTTCTCCGGTCTACAGGGACGGCATCTCTTCGGGGAACTTTGGTTTGAGGTTGGCATTCCTTTTCTGATTTAGTGGTTCTGGCTTTGCCTACAACTTTGTTGGGTCTGAACATGTTTCCTTCTATGATCGAGTTTGTAGTCTTCGTTTATTTTCTCTGTGTTTATTGTCCTGTGTCAAAGCTTTCAGCATCTCAAATTTCGAATTATGGGGTTCCATCTAATAACATTGTCTCGCCCTTTTTTTAAAAAAAAAAATATTGTTGCTTATGAACTCCGGCATTTGATATTGTAATATTTGCTTAATCAAGATTCTTACTGAAGTGTGAATATTTTTGTTATTTGTTATTCTTTGAGGTTTTACTTGGTAAATTTACTTGAAGGTTATTTCTTTAATAAAATTTCATATATCGGTTATATTGATTGGTGTTTTTTAACCACTCAAATATTTTTTGTTAGTTTGTTGATTGTTTCCATTGCTTCTTTTTTTGGATTACAACATGAGTACCAACGAGGTAAATATGAGTCATTTTACTCCTGAAAATTAGTTGGATTAGATAATTCAATGGTATAATGTTTTTTGGGCAGCCTTTTTTTGTTTCCTCATAACACTTTAAGCTTCAAGACATCTAAATTATTGTTCCTAATTATTTTATAGTTTGATCCTATTGATGTTAAATGGCATAAATTGCAGTTCAACCTCTGTTGCTTATATATATGGTCTATACACTTTGGGGAATATTTTAAATTATATATTGTGTAAATGTTGATCACTATACCAGGGCGTAATAGGAAATTCAACAATTAGTCTCTTCTGAAGCACAAAACAAAATTTTCATACTAGTAGACAAAATTTAATGTTCATTTCCTGAATTCGTTGTCATGTTTATCATCCCATTTTAGCTTATAAATGTTTGATTTGCCACTAGATACTGTTGATAATCAAAGAGCTGTTTATTGTTGTCTTTTGGTTTGATAAGAACTTGTTATCTCTTTAGTTGCAAAAATTTAAAAAATAAGGTAGGTATGAAAAATAATCTGTCAGTCCTTAATGCTTGCATCGCAAAATATCAATCTCATGAGAAGTAACCATTTGGTTGTCAATAAATATTGATAAAAATAACGTAGGTGTATTTAAGTTTGCATGAGACGAAAAATTTTTCTGGGGTTTTTGCATTCAACATACGATGAGATATGCCCTCTTTTAAAGAGTTTGTAATCAGTTCTGACTATATTCGCACTTCTTCTTTGAATCCGAATTATGTCTAATGCAAAAACCCTTTGACTTATCCTTTTCGCTATTGAAACAAATTCGGAGACAGTGATTCTAATTTGTTCCATGGCATAATCCAACAATTCTCATGGATGAATCCTGACGGTCAGAAATATACGAGAATTAAGATGCAATTAATCTGTTAACAAAATCTTAAGTTCATGTCTTTTGGCCTTTTGACAAGAGTAAGGGTAAGGCATGGTCGGGGAAGAATTGGAACTTTTAAAAGCCAATTTCAAAGTGCTCAAGCTGACGTTCCAAACGTAGAACCTCTTTGAAGAGCATCAAAAATTAGATTTTGTGTTGCCCTAATAGGGTTAGGGTATTTGACTGGAATAAGGGTCAAAAATAAATCCTTGGGGGCCTTGGGGGGGACAATGAAATTTAATTTTCAAGGTGGCATGAGAAGTTGACAGGAGGTGTGACTGTTGTCCCTACCCACTAGAAACTTAAGAGGGGGAGGGGACAATGAAATTTAATTTTCCAGGTGGCATAATAAGTTGACAGGAGGTGTGAGTGTTGTCCCTACCCACTAGAAACTTAAGAAGCCCACGAGGATTCCATGATCATCCCTAATGTAAAGATGTCAATGACTAGTAAATGACCCGAAAAATAATAAATAAAAATTCTAGACCTGTTGTTTGACTAACACAGTACTTGCCCCTACACCGATGTAAACATTTACCTCGACAATAATACGGACGCCTTGTTCCCTGTATTAAAATCATTATTAGAGTGGGTGTATGTGAAATTAGGTAGTAACAAGCCAAGTTACTCGACATGTGTTTAATACTTGAAAACACTTTGGAGTCTAATTGAGAATTTAAATTTAAACAATTTTTTTAGTCCAATTTTCTACTTAATTCAAGTTTTAAATTAATTTTCAATTTTACAAAATTAAAGCATGTAAAATTCAAATAATACTCGAGGTTGACTCGGTATGGTTGGAATTCTAATTTTTCACATGAGAGGTCAAAGATTCTAAGTTCCTATTTCCAATGGGTGGAACTCTAATTATATCACACTTTCAGTTTTCAAAACAGAATCACTACTTACAACAAAACTTATTCCCTGTTTAGGAAATACTATAAAAAAAAAATTGTAGAACTCATTCAAGGTAAATTTCAGAGCAATGTGTCAAACAGCGGGCATATTCTATTCTCAGGTTTCTAGAGTTAGATTCATTAAGCTAATATTCATTCCCCAACACCAGGTACTAATCAATATATCCTTTTGTCTCAGCATATGCAAGCTGTGATAAATAAACAACATAAATTAAAAGGTAAGCTCTTACATGATTTTATAATATTACATGCACATGCACGCAAATAGTACAAACTCACACCAATCTCGATAGATTTTGCATAATTTAATTAAAGCATGATCAGATGAAATGAAATATTGAGATACCTTCTAATCCCTCCCTTAACAAGCCCATCAACCTGCGACCCCTCCGATCCATGTCTGTGCTACTGTATGCATTACATAACTCCAGCACAACAAGAATCTTTTCTGACACGTAAACATGGAACCTTTCTCGGAGGACAATAAACACCCGAACGTCTATTGCATTAAATTCCATGTGCAGGGTCAGTTTCTCCATCAATTCCTTTCAAAAACCAATATCTGGAACAGAAGAGTAAATGGAAGTTGCAACCAACAACAAATACATAACATACAGCCAGGTTTTTCTTCAAACAGTAAATAACAGAAGCAACTACGAAGTCCCTTTTCCATCTTCTAGAAAACTAAAGGAAACTACAATCCCCACGCTTGGAAAACCTTTCATTATTTCCTTGATCTGGTGCTGAAAGCTTCTAAAAATGTATCCTGCTGGGTTGCGCCTTCTCCATTCGGGTCTCGCCATAAGGTTCGTCGTTGTCAATCCGCTTGTTGTGCCTAAATGCTGCGCAGGCGACCACGTACAGTATGACGAGGATGATCAGTATGACAATGTTGATGACCGAGACTTTCCTCCAGCTTTTCTTCAAGCTGGCTATTACGCCGGCTTTACAAGAATCGCAGTTGTAGCAGAGTTGCTCCTGATCGTTGCTCCATCGCTGGCAATCCGGATCGCTTCCCGTGGGCCCCCCTCCGGGGTTCCAAACCGTCTCGTTGGCATACACGAAGCCACAGGACGTGGGTGGTTTGCAACATCCGGACTACATAATTAGTAAACAATGAGTGGAGCTCTGTGAGCATGAATTCTTCATGTGGACAAAATGCTCTTTACATCCATGAATCATCCCAAGAAATTTAGATTTGATGGAATGAGTAGTTTTTTGGGGAGCCATGTCACAATTAGTGATTTCGTGCCCAAGGAATGGATGACAATGTTCATGAAAACCAAAGATATAACCCAAATAATATGACCTCCTTTCTAACACCATATAAATAAATTTAAGGAAAAAGGCGTAGCTTACTTTTCTCTTGCCTTTGCTTACCGAATCAAATATGCATCTTTTTGACACTCAAGAAAGAGAGAAAATCTCCTACAACTACTATTTAATCAATTTCATCATTGGAGTCATCTTCATCAAACCCGTCCGTATATATTTTATGATTTGATGATGTAAGCAAAATTGTACAGAATCATTTAGGATATTAACACAACCTGGGTTATATATAAAATGTTGATTACTTCTTGGGAAAACAACACATTGACGAGTTGTATTGAGTCCCAAAACATCAGATTTGCAAATTATGACTCACTGAAAACAGAGTGCATACCCCCAAAGTAAAGCAAAGTTGGACCGTTAGATTTTAGAAGACTTCTAGTGCAATAAGAGGCCGTAATCCTGACAGCCTACCTTCAACCTTACAAAATAACAAGAACCATCCTCAGATGATTAAAATCTAATAAAAGAAGCTCTCAGTTAGTCAGACCATGTGACGAATGAAGTGTGGAGCAATTCACCGGAAACTACTCGTCAATGCTTACGAAAAGTCCTTTTTTCCATGATATCTTAGACCCTTCTCAAGGAAAATAATACAATATAATAATTGAAACCTTGAAGTGCAGACAATGACTATAACCCTTTCGGCCTTAAGGGATAGTGAATCCACAAGAAATCATACTGAAAGACCTCAAAACAAATCAAAAGCCCAGAAAGGTCGTATTAACAAATTTTAAGCAAAATTTTCGAACTGAATGTTCTCAAGTTCCATCAAGTTGCAATTACAAAACGACAAGAAGTGGTGGCCATCATGTCTCATCCCCAGACAAACCCTGAAACATTTGAAATATGACACTGTTCACACAGTGATGCAACAGGTGCACCTATCGTTTCTTTTTACTTTATGCATCGCTTTTCTAATGGACTAAAAAGTGATGATTGTTTAATTGACCTATTGAGCCGAACATATCTTGAAAATGTAAAATTCCAGGTTTATCTATTTAACACAAGCAATCAAAGCAGATAATAATAGTGATCAAATTCAAAGTTTGAAGATGAAGGCTTTGCATCAATTCTTCTCGAGCTACTCCATGCTTGTAACTGTTTTAAATTAAGTCCCACATAAACAATAGACACCTGTTGGAAGCCCACCATATTAACAACATCAAAACAAGGAAAATGACCCATTTTTCTTACCTGAATAGGACTGAGTTTTCTGAGGTAGAACCACTCGGCAGACTCGGGAACGCCCCTAACGGTCCTGCCCATCTTTCTGCACACATGGGAATCCCTTATGCAGGAGCTGATCTTACTCCAGTAACTCTGACTGGACACTCGATCCGCCAGCCAACCGGAGTAGTCCTGCAGCGAATAGTCGAGGTAAGCCCGGTTCATGACGGGCCGGCCGGAGCCCTTGTCGGTGACGGCGTAGGCGAATATGACGAATCCGATGAGGGTAGCGATGATGAAGAACATTGCCCACAAGTACAGGTACATGAGGAAGTTGTTGCGGTAACAGGCTCCGGCGAAGCCGGCGAGTGAGACGACCATGATGGAAACCCCGATGATGATGATGGGCCACTGGAGGAACTTCATGCAGTCGGTGTTGTTGGCGCGGCTGCTCAGCCAGATGCCGCCGCCGAGGATGGGGATGGAGAGGAGGAAAGTGAGGAAATTAAGGAAGCCTATGAGGTGGTTGCTCGTTCTCATGGTGGTGGGCGTCGGTTGCGGTGGCGTTAGGCTGCGAGAAAAGCTTGAACCAGTTTAATGATGCAATTATTGGGAGCAACGAATGAGATCAGAAATGGACTGTTTATGTTAGGTGAATGCATAAAATAAATGAGAAATAGGAGATAAGTATGGCTTTAATTAAAAGTCTCAGACGGGTCTCCCTGTGAATGGACCAAATTACCCTCCCCAAAATGGGTGACGACCCGCTGTTGTGCGTAATGGGGGAATATTAGCAAATACGGAAAATATAAGTATAATAAATTTTACAATTATGAAATGCATGAAGGCGCTCTAAAAATTGTAATTTGGTCATAAAATTTATTTATAAAAATAACCCTCTTATATTTAAAAAAAGTTCTTTAATTATGAACATGCACTGTTTGGAGCTAGAGAGAGTGTGGCGAAAATAGTTGATATAGTATCAGACTTAATAACTCGATTTATGCAAGGCATTGACTCCATTCTTGATGATAATGCGCAAGTAATTGCTCCAATTTTAATAAAAAATAATAATTAATGAATTGACAATCACGTGTGTTTAAATTCTTAAGACGACGACGACGGCGACGACAACGACGACGACACGATGATGATGATGATGATGATTATTATTATTATTATTATTATTATTATTTTACATTTTATTATAGTATTCTTATCCATTTTTCTATTAATTTTCGTATCCATTATATTAACAAAATTATATAATATTTAATAATTATATAAATGTCTGCATTTTCAGATTATAAATTATTAAGTTAAAACACATATAAAATATATTAAAATATATATAAAATAAAAATAAAAATTTAAATGTGAAAATAAGTTATATGTTAATTTTGAACGAACATGCATGTAGTGTGTAAAAATTGCTAGTACAACTAATGGTTATGGAAGAGTGTTCGTGCGAATGGACCTCACAAAATGGGTAAAAGGGTAATTTAAAATTGCTCAAACAATATGTCATTTTCACAAAAAATATTAGTTTTATTTTTTAAAAAAATTAGGTATTCTAAGTCAATATTGTAAGAAACAAACAAATAGAATTCACTTAGTATTCATTTTCACTAACACAGAACTTTACAATCTATAAATTTCCAAAATTATAAAATCTTCTCTCTTCTTTCTAGCTTTAAACCTACTTCAATTTTTTTTTTAAGAAAATCTCATCATCAAAACCGTTGTGATTATAATGTTTATACTTCCAAAAATCAATATTTACAAAACATATGGACTTTATATTGACTTTCGTTTCTCTAAATTAAAATTTCTCCTTTTTGTTAAAAAATCAAATTGAAAAAAAAAAACAGAGAGAGAGAGATCCTTACTAATCCCTGCTATTTTTTTCTCAAATTTCTCGATATTCACAATTAATTCCTTGCGTATACACAAAGTATAAGCACCCAATAATAATACTACTAATAAAATTATGTCAGAGTGTGAAATAAATTATTCTTAGGTAATCGACGTGAGTTATGTAATCGTCAATTATCCTTCTTAATTAGCGTGGAGGTCCAAACCACGTATGAAATAAACTATTAGCGTGCGTTTGAATTAAAAGATTTGATGAATGGATTTTAAATTTATAATTTGAATTTATTGTATTTGTTTGGATTATAATGTAGTTTAAATTTTTAAATGTTTATTATAAATTATGATTAAATAATTAAGATGAATTTGAAATTCTCTTATTTTTTAATTATTTGAATTTTTTTAAAATTTAAATCTTACAATTTAAATATGATATTAGAAAATTAGGAGTGATCTTTTCTTGAAAAAAATTATTTGAAAGTTCAAATATATCTGTGCATTTAATTGAAGACACGTAAGAGGCAATGAAAGAGATAAAGCCAAGATAATAATGAATAGTGTCCTTCACCATAACATTGAAATGATATGTACAGTTGATTGAGGGCATGCCAACTATATTACAATATTAAAATGATACGTAATATGTGTATGTAAATTTATTTATAAATTATAAAATTATTATATTTTAAAAAATAAAAATTTGTTAAAATCAAAATTATAAGGAATATTAAAATAAGAAAATAAAAAAAGATAAAAATTTTGAAAGAAAAAAAATTAAATAAGAAATAAGTAGAAAAAATAGAAAAAGAAAAGGATAAAACAATAAAAGGTTAAGGATAATTGTGAAATTTTATGATATGCAAATAAAAAGTTTACTTTCATAATAATATAAGTATAGATATATACTATAGAAAAGAAGTAAGATATATTAATAACTATATTTGAGTGTGTTTGGCCAATTTAATTAAGGGCAATAGCATAAATTTATTAATTAAGGGTAATATAATTTATAATGTATAACTAAATTAGTACCAGACTAATAATCCTAGTAAAAGTCACATGCTCTATACTTGTTTAAATTTATTTATATAAAGTTGTATTTTAAATAATAGAAACAAAATATTTAAATTAAAAGTATAAAAAAATTTAAAATAATAAAATAAAATGACCAAATGAATTTGAAAAAAGAGAAAATTTTAGAGAAAACATAAACAAAAATAATAAGTTAAAAGAAAAGGGGAAAGAAAAGAGAGAAAGAAAAGAATTAAAAATTTAAATAAAGATAATTGTGTAATTCGACATTATACAATCAAAAAGTCTTATTAATTTAATAATATACTAGTAAAAGTTATACATGATGTGCACGCAAATTTGTTCATAAATTATAAAACTATTGTATTTTACAGGATATCAATAAAATTATTTAAAAATTAAAATTATAAAAATATTTATAATGAAAAATAAGAAGATCAAAAGAATTTGAAAAGACAGGAAATTTGAAATAAAACATACATTGTAATGGTAAAAAGAAAGGATAGAAAGAAAATTATAAAAAAAATAAAAACATTTAAAATGATGGTAATTATGTAATTTGACATCATGCAATTATAAAGTCTTATCAACTTAACATATAGTATAGATAATATAGATATAAATGGTACAAATGACATGTGCATAAGTTAGAAAAAGACGTAACTCAAATCTAAGTGAATCTTGCTTGCATGAGCTATGTGATACAACCTAAACACAACAAATTGCAAGAATTCGAACAAAAGATGATCACCACCAACAAGCATATGTTGGCCGTTACATTATAAATTCTTTAGGGAATACCTTAGAATGATTCAATTTACAAGGGTTCAACAAGAGTTGAAAAACACTTATATTCTAAAGAAAACCAAGGAAAGCAATTCTACTAATCAATAATAATCAAGTGTTGTTTAAGATATGTAATTTCCCTATTTGTAGCTCTAAATTCTAGCAAAAGCACCTAAACATTGTGTAGGATAAGTTAGGAAAAGTCCTACTTAATTTTGGATCCTGTGTCTTAAGTCGATTTGAGGTTGATGTGGTCAATTTAGATCGATCTGATTACTCCAATTTCACTATCTTCGGCTATGCATTGCACTTGGTTGATCCTCGAGCTCTTCTTCGACTCCCATAACCTCTCTAGACATCCAAATTCCTCTTAAAACTCTTGTGCAAGGATCGTTTTGGATTCCTGGAACTCATTAGTGTCAACTTGCATGACTAATTTTCCATCTAACTCTGGCTCCGACTTGATGCTTGCATTATTTTCCTCTTCTTAAAAGAGAATTGCCTTCAATTTGAGTGTATCTTTAAGAACTACAAGGAATAAATTTGGATAAGATATAGTATGATGCAATGCTAATAATGCTCTTTCGTCATAACTCCTCTTTGCAACTAGAATGTATTGAGGACACATAAAAGCTCTTTTGACTTTCAAAAATTGCAAATTCATTCAAACTTCTTCCAAATTGTAGATTAATTCTAGGGTCAAATACATTATATGGAAGTCCTCCTAGGTGAAAACCACTTTGCCAATAGAATATGCCCACTTCTGAATGGCTATAGCCTTCTTCTACTAGAGATAACTTTGACATTCCATGAGAAATACTCTTGTAAAATTAGCTTAACTTGGTTAACAAGTGTATGCTTTAGTGGTTTAGTAGCATTGCATCTTAACTGTCCAACTTGACTCATATAATAGTCATAGGAAAACCATTCATGAGCAAGCATTCCAAGCAATGGAAAATTAATTGCATTAAGGCACCTCATCAACCCATGGCTTCCAAAAATCACGTGCTTCAACAATTCATTCTTAGAAACCTCTACAATTGGCTCACACCCAAATTCAATCACATACAACGCACACTAGTGATAACAAATCATACTATCATTCTTTATGAATTCTAACGTACCATAACTCTTACACTCATGTGAATCGAGGGCAAAACTTTCTTCACCAAGTTATCAAGAACATCCAATACCACAGGAGTTAAGCATAGCATGATTTTTATGCTCAAGCATCCCATGCTCTAAAATTTCAAATGCCTATTCTTTAATCTAGGATTAAACAAAGCATCATAAATTTATTTTGCCTAAGATAACCTTGCTTAAGCCTTGTCATGGGCAACTACCAATGAAATTGCTTCCAATCTAGTAAACTTGTGATAACACAAAGCTCAGAAGTAAACAAATCACATTGAGAATGAGAAATGCAAAGCTCACTCAAATGATAGTTACCACAGGAATGTTCATTATGCTTGAATTCAACAAATGATACTACCACTGCATAATCATATAATGGACTCTTGATTTCTACCTTTTGAAACCTGGCATATGACCCTACTTTGTTTACCATGTTTGTCATGTGATTCACATACAACACTTCACATCTCAACCCTTTTAACAAACCTTGTAAGTTACAACTTTCTAAGTTCTTTTGGGGTTCCCTTTTAAATATAGAATTTGTGAAATGTTCATAAAAAATTAAACATGTACATGATGAAATATAGTTCCTCTGATCCCAATTACAAATATGCATATTATTTGAAATTATGTACTTGAAGCTCAAGTTTCCATCAACTCCATTAACTCTTAGAAATCCATCGTTGGATACTAAAATAATTAAGTAAAAATCTTCTTTAAAGTCAAGTCTAGCAAATCTCTATCCATGGCATAAATTCACAAAAATTCACCAACTCTCTTTTACACATGGTTGCTTTAGCTTGGACAAGGATCTCCATAGGAAACTCTTTTCCATGATTCTTGTAATACTGCAAGAAAGGAATAATAAAAAACATAGGATATGGGTTAGAAAAAAGGTTTCCCTCTCCATGAGCCTCAAAATTGGCCTAAGCTCTAGGACTCTCTTCTCATCCTTTGTTTTGCTAACTCTTTTTTTTTTCTTCACACTTTCTTCCTCTATATCTTCTCTTTCTTGTACCTCATCCTCACTTTTTTTTTTCTTCTCAATTTCTAATTCTAGCTCGTATTGATAATTCAAATATAATGGATTTCCATGAACTAATTCTAGAGAATTACCAGACAAAGAGACTTCTACAATGGAACTCCAATGTCCTTTCTCCATGGCCCATGTAGATGTATGCTCTCATGATGTTTCATCCCCATTTTCCTCCAATTTTACTTCTTTAACTTCTTAGCTAAAGTCTTTATCCTCCAAATTTATCTCATCCTAGGTTCCGCTTTGATAGATAACTCATCCAACCAACAGTGATTTTGTCTCCTTATTTTCTCATGGGTTACAATGTGTCCAAACCATGATTGTGATCTTTTATGAACGGTCCCATGAGTTTTGTGTCACATAGACCTTCCAACACCCCTCCTCTTGAGCCGTTGTTCTATCTAAGTGGGTTTTTCTACCATGTTCTCAATTTTCTCGTAATTACAAAGCTTAGCTATTTTTGCAATCGCCCTATTTTTAGCCCATTAAGAAATCTAATCATAATTTCTTCAACATCTTCAATCACAATAGCTTTCTTCATTGCCAACCTCATCTTATCTTAATACTCCTCAAGACTTGGTTTCCCTTGAGTTAAATTATAGAGTTTTGTGCACAACATGTGTCGATAAGAATACGACATATACTTCCTTCTCAGTTCTATCTTAAATTTACTCCAAGTAGAGATTGACATTCTCCATACTACTAATAAATTTACTCCATTAAATTTTAACAGAATTAATGAATGTAAGGGTGGCTAATTTTATCTTTCAAGCTTTGTATCTGCAATAAGAATCAATTCTACTCCCCTTTCCCATGCCAAGTATGCCTCCAGATTAGAACAACCTTGGAAAGGTGAAATGGCAAAGTTGGCCCCCTTCAAGGATTTGTCACTATCTTGACTCCTTGCATGTCTCCTAGGGGTGTCATCAAAAACTTATCTGCAACATTAGACACCCTATCACAAACATAGCTACCTTGCCTGTCTTAATGTATGGCTCTACCTTGTTTAAGCTACACTTCATATATACTCCAATCCTCTCGTGGCACCAAATAGTCATATGAAATACCTCCAAGTTCTCCAACCTCTGATTGATGATGTTAACTAGTGTCTCCATCAACTACCTCATGCTGAATATGTTGTTCTCCACGCTTAATTGTCCAGACATTTTGAAGGCGCGACGTAATTGAAAATTCCTGTAGTGTGTGCAGTATGACCCTCTTGGTTCACAAGATGTAATTCACTTGTTTCTTATTTCTCACTCGTGTATCACACATAAAATGCTCAAATAATAATCTCACCTACTCAATTCTTGTGACTACTTTGTGTGATTCTATGTAGTCCTTGAAAATTTAAGTAACACCTTAAGATGTGAAAGTGGGTGAAATATGAAAATTTGAGGCTTAGGATTAATATCAAACAAGAAAGATTAATCTAGAGGCCAAAAACGAGTTGGGTGATAGATCTAGAAGTAGACTAATTAATCTAAAGTTGAACAAGTGAGGTGTGATTGATTACAGTGAAAGGCAATCAATTTGATATTAAACCAACCAAACTGCGATGGGTTTGGACAAGAAGGATCAATCTAGGCAGAAGAAAACGGGGTGCAATTGATGAGGCTAGAGTGCAATTGCTCACTCGGTCATGTAAGATCTAATTGATTTGCAATCTCAAGCTACAATTGATTCTGGTAAGGCTGTAAACGATTATGACAATTATTTACAACAAAATTTAGACTTTTCCACCTAAAATTCAACCCAATGTCAAATTCTTTTAATTTCAACCTTCACAACTTCAATCAATATATATATTTTTTCAACTATCAATTTCTTTTTTTCCACACTTTGAACACTCCCTTTTTTTACTTTTCTTCTTTTTCTCTGTTTTTGACTTTTTTCAAAAACCAACAACTCAAATAACCAAACTAATGAAAACTAATGAAAAGTACTGGAAACACCAAATAACAGTCAATTAATAATTATTTTTTTTGAAATTTATGAAGAAAAAATAGAGAAGATGAAGAATAAGAAAGGAATAGAAAATATACAAATTAGTGTTTGGACCAATATTGAATCAAAATCTGATATAGTTGACTCTGATGCCAACTTATGTGTGCACAAAAACATATGATATGTTGGATAAAGGCGGAGCTCAAATCCAAGTGAATACAATTTCCTTGAACAATAGGATATGACCCAAATGTAATGAATCGCAAGAACTCGAATGAAAAATGACTACAGCCAACACACCTACATTAGTTAATATGTTATGAATCCCTCAGGGAATAGCTCGAGATGACTAGATTTGGAAAGGCTTCACAAGAATTGGGAAAACACCTAAATTCTAGAAAAAAAACTAAGGAAAAATAATTCTATTAATCAAAAATAATCAAGTGTTGTTTAACATATGCTAAAGGCCATATTTATTACTATAAATTTTGACAAAAGTACCTAAATTTGTGTAGTATAAGTTTGTAAAAGTCCTACTTGATTTTGGAAAAAGAATCCTCTTAACATGAGGAAACTTGCTCTCCATGATAGCTATGCGTTTGATCTAACCATCCTTCCGATTGATCATGCACTTATCAATCTTTTGGTCATCTACAAAATCACAATTTTAGAACGTGTCTTCCAACTCTATTGATCACCCTCACATGCGAACGATCTTGATTCTTCATGATGGATATTGATGTCAATCTATCCTCATTTGAATTGACTGAACTCTACTATAATCATAATTTTAGAAGGTTGCCTTCATGGACAGTTGATCCTATGTCTTGAAATTAATTTAGGGCTGATGTGATCACTCAAGATCGATCCTAGGCCAATTAACCAATCCAATTTCACTCTATTTGTCTATATGTTACATTGGATTGATTCACAAACTCTCCTTCTCTTGAAACCCCTCTAGACATCTAAATTCCTCTTGAAACTCTTGTGCAAGGATTATTTTGGACTATTGGAACTTATTAACATCAATTTATGTGACTAATCTTCCACTTAGCTACTGATTTGACTTGATGCTCGTGCCAATATATAGTTTAGATGTTCATAAAGAGTGTGAAATTATAGAACTGGATTCAAATCTTCAAATACCCTTTTTCTAGTGTAGGGGCTTTCCAGTTGCAGCAAGGGATGATAAACATCTTATTTATTCAAGTTGGGAATTTTAGCAAATTTGGTCCTAATATTTAATTTTGGCATCATATTCGTCTCTTATGTTCATTTTCAACTTAAAAAATTTTAATATTTAATTTTTGTCTTACTTTAATTCTTTTAACAAATTTTTGTTTGAAATATGACAGGAAATATATCATGAGAAGTTACATGACAAGCAAATTCAAAGTTTGAAGTGTCACTTTACGCACCTAAATTTTGTAAAATATCATTTTAGTAGTTTGAAAACTTACAACATAACCCTCATGTGATGTATTCTCAGTTATGTTTTTTGCATCAAGAAGTAAGTGTAATTAAAATGAAATGATAAGACTATAAAAACAAAAACATAAAGTTGAAAGTGACTTTAAACAGAAACATTAACGATCCAATATGATATATATCCACTACAACCCAAATAATTGAAAATATTAATTTTTGTGAGTAAACTGTTGTCTTCTCCTTTATCCAGGAGTGGGCCCCATCAGCTTGTGAACTGGCGAACTTGAACTTCTACGGCTAAGGCATCAAAATTTGGCTCCTTAATTAGGGCAATAGTTGGCGGCTTGCTCGTGGTGTCTTTTAAGATCAGTCCAAATTAAGTCAGTGCTTTGCCTAAGAAAATTGGGAAAAAATATCTGTTTTCTAATTTTCACCTAATTACATATGAATTCTCATTTTTTAGAAATAATAAATATATTCTTTTTTTTTTTTTTACTTATTTCTCTATCTCAGTACTGGATTCCTTCTGTTGGGGTTTTGATTAAAAAAAAAAAACTAAACTTTTAAAAAGGCTCTTGCTTGAAATTTATTTGGACTCATTTTGACCAATTTCATATCTGAAATGTCTCTTTTAGCTTTAATGTAATGAGCTACAATATAGTAGAATTTAAGTTCTAGCATTTTGATTTAATAGGGATTGTTACTGTTGAAATTTAAACGAATAGACAGTTTAATATATTTTTCTTGGTACTTTAAGAAGAATTCATAATTTTTAATTTTATCTATATTTACATATTTAGTTGATAGAATATGTGATTGAGAAAAATAACATAAAATAAGAATTTAGAAAGTTTAATGATATATATATATATAGTACATAAAATCTTAAATATAGCAGAACAATAATAAAAATACTAAAAAATATAACAATGAACAAAAAGAACTTATACAGTCATCTATATGTAACATATTTTTGTTAAATATGAAATTTATATGTATAGATATTTAGGCTCAATAGTAATATTTATAAGGATGTTACTCGGAATTATAACGAGGGATTTAAATAATAAAATTCTTAGTTTTATTTATTTAATTTTCTTACAAATATAGGTGGCAATATTATGGTGGTTATGGAAGAGAACATGTGCACAAAGGTATAGGATAAACTTTGCCAAAAATATGAACATTAATGAAGAATGGTTTCCATAGAAAAAGGGGGAGCAAATTAGGGAGATTCAGGCTATTATTTAGTCTAGTAATTATAGAAAATTCGTGTGAAAATAATGAAGTAATATTAAGTATACATAAAATGCAATATAGACAATATAGAGCTAGTCAAATCTTACCGAAATTTGATAATTAGTTAGCCAAAATTTTGATTATTATTTCTATGGTGCATGCTTGAGGAATCAATACAAGCCCTTACTTTATTATTTTATTTTAATTTTTGTGTGTAATTTTTGAGAAATAAGGAAAGTAAGTATAGAAGGAGATACGGGTATCATAAGACAATAAAAAATTTTGCCAAATATTATGGACATGCTAAGAGGAGATTTATCATGATAGAAGGCTTGAAAATAAAGAATTAAAGTTGGAAATTTGGGTGAAAAATTGGCAAAAAAATAATAATGAGTCGTGAGAGTTTAGGACTCTTAATTTATGGGAATTCCAATCCTACCCAACCTTTAACTAAAACCCTAGTATAAATATGAGTTTTAGAGAAGAAAACCTATATTTGTGACTCTAAGAGAGCACTTCGGAGAAAATTTTCTTGTGCTCCACACACAATTCAAGGCTTAGAAAGTCATTTTTAAAGAAAATGTAAGTTAAAACTTACTCTTTTATCGACTCATATGTCTCAGCAATATTTGATTATCTACTTGAAGTCAAGCTCATTGAACACTCTGAAATGAAGCGACCTGAGGAAGTTAGAAAGTCTGACGATCTTAAATATTATAAGTACCATCGTCTAGTTGGGCACTTTATCCACGATTACTTCATATTTAAAAAAAGAGTCATGAAGCTGGCTCACCAAGGAAAAATCATGCTTGAAGAAAGGCAAATATTAATCTTGTCACTTTCGACTACTAAAAAATAAGCAAATACAATTGGCAGTTTCAAAAAACATAGCTCACTTTGGAAATAGAAATGCTGAAAAGTAAATTGGAGGCTGAAAGCCAAGAAAGGTATTTTCAAGGCATCAAATTTTATAGAAAAGAGATGAGGATCCTTTGAGCAAATAAAAAGGAAAAAAATTTACAAATGTTCAAAGGCTCCGTGAAACGAGTTGAAATTGTTTACAAATGTTTAAAGGATCCTTGACATGAGTTGAAACTGTTTATAAATGTTTAAGTTCAAAGATTTTTTGACACAAGTTGAATTGTCTCCAAATATTCAAATTCAAATGCTCCTTGATACAAGTGAAAACTGTTCACAAAGACATAAAGGCTCAAAAATTAAAATTTAAATAGTACTTGTGGGCCAAGTTAAGCCTGGTATTCAAAAAGTTAAAAATTCAAGCCTAAATGGTAGTCGTGGGTCAAGCCAAGTGTTGTACTCAAAGGCTTAAAAATTAAAACCTAAATGGTACTAGTAAGTCAAGTCAAGTTTGATACTCAAAGGCTTAAAATTTTAAGCGTAATGGTAGTCGTGAACCAAGCCAAGCCTGATATTCAAAGGTCAAAAATTAAAGTCTAAATGATACTCATTGGCCAAGCTATATTTGGTATTCAAAGACTTAAAAATTCAAGCCTAAATAGTACTCGTGGGTTAAGTCGAGCCACTCAAAAGTTTAAAAGTTCAAACCTAAATGGTACTCATGGCCTAAACTAAGCTTAGTACTCGAAAGTTCAAAATTCAAATTTAAATAGTACACATGGGGTAGATCAAATCAGGGGCTCATGGGATAAAAAAATATCTCTAGCCAAACATGACCTTATCCCTGAACCAAAAATCTGCGTCTAAACGGGGCTCCAAGCTTCAAGCGAGAACCTGCGCCAAACACAGCCCTGTTCTCAAACCAGAAATCTGTGCCAAACACAGCCCTGTTCTCAAACCAGAAATCTGTGCCAAACACAGCCCTATTCCTTCTGTTCTTTTCTTCTTCTTCAATGAAGCCTGCACCGTCGAGCCTGCTTTCGAGACATCCCAGCTTCAGCCCTTCCTCCAGTAGCTGAACAACCACCGTCCGTCGCTGAAGACGCGAAGAGCTTCGGCCCCGTCCAAAGATGTCACGACACGGGAAGATGTTGCACCATTGCTACCCTGACCGTGGGATTGTCGCTGCCACTGGTGGGTCGCTGCACTAGCGTCGTCGTCGGAGACCCCAGAACCGCACCACCACCGAGCTTTATCCACGTGCCACCACCTCTACCCTTGCCGCTCAACACCACCGCTAAAGGTCACTGCATCCAGAACACTTCAGGCGTCGGCGTCTCCATCAAAAATTTGCAGCAAATTCACCGACAAAGAAAGGACCCTGCACCGTCGTGCCTAAAAACCCAACCACCTCGAAGGTCGTTACATGCTGCAGCTGTGGTGCGGGCTTGGAGCTCACGATTGTTGTCTTGCAAACTCGAGAAACCACCTGCTGCCTAGTCAGACGTCTACCATCTGGTGCAACGACTGATAGCACTGCTGAGGTCACCAACCAAAGACTCGCCTTCGGCTCCAATTCGAACACGCTCGAAGCAAGAAAAAAGGGGTCCAAGAAATGGGCAGGGGAATTCCCAAAAGTGGACCACTGAAATAACAAAAGGGGCAGATGAACTCACCTTTAAGGACACCTTAGAGATGCCGACTACAAGTATGGGATCGCTTGCATGTGAAAAAAAAAAAAAAAGAACACTTGATGGACTCTGACATGGTGCCTATGCAGAGAAGTATAAAAGGTGTCTACATGTAAAAGAAACCCACCTGTGCCAATTCAGAGCACAGAATTACGTATGGGAAAGCCACTGTCAAACCAATCCTTGCTGTGTGGCGTGGGATCTCTCTTATAGATGGTGGTGTGGGTACAAGATGGAGTTCAAATAAAATAAGGAATTAAAGTCGTGCCCGAGAGATTGGCCTTCCGGATTAGTATGGATGTGAGCAGCCATACTGGATCGGAGTCCACTCGGGAAGAATGATATTGCACTCAATTCAAACTCTAAAACTTGCCATGTCATCACTGGAAGGAGAGTCCGAGGTGATGTAGGGTTCGGAAGTTTGCAATTAAAATTTGATGGGCTGTTTGTATTGGAACAAAGTGGAAAAATCCGTTAAGAAAAAGAGGGAAAAATTCAAAACTCATTCATTTAAAAGAAAATTTCATGAACAAGTCTCGAGGGGGGCATTTATAAACACACAAATTTTATTTTACCAATTAAATAATGTTATGTGGAAAATATAACATTAAAAATATTAATTAAATCAATTTTTGTTTATTTAGAAATTTAAATAAATACAATTTCTAAACTAAATAAATAAATAAATAATATTTTTATCGACCAATTAAATGGCAGCAAATGGCAGAATCCTGTTAGAAGCCCAAGGGATAAGATTCTAAGTGGCAAAATCCTGTTAAAAGTTCAGGGGATGAAAACTCTAAATGACAGAATTCTGTTAGAAGTCTAAGGGATGAATACTCTAATCTAAATGGTAGAATCCTGTTAGAAGACCAAAGGACAAAGATTTTAAGTAGCAAAATCTTATTAGAAATCCAAGGGATAAAGACTTTATTAAGTTGTTAAATAGGATCCAAACTTTATTAAGTGGCTGATGCAGGTACTCTATCTCTCCTACAATTATAAATAGGGGTTAATCCCTATATAAAAGAAGGACAGAAGCCAAAAAAATGAAGTAGTTGAAGACTTGAAGTTTTCCAAATTCTCTTTAGAATCTCCATGAATATTTAAAGTGTTTATTGTCAAATTTAAAGAAATTCGTCGTGTTCTTCGCTAAATTCAAAAGAAGTTTGCTGAGTTCTTTGTCAAATTTAAAAAAATTCGTTGTATTCTTCACCAAATTTGAAGAAGTTCATTGAATTCTTCACCAAGTTCAAAGAAATTCGTAGTTATTTTCATAAAATTTAAGGAGTTCGTCACCAAATTCAAATTGTTCTTCGTCAAAGTCTCTAAATGCAACATTTAATTCAAGATCATGATACTAAACCCAAATATTAGTGTTGCTAAGGACCAAACAAATCTCAAAGAAGATCAAGCATAAGACCTTCCAAGCCAAGCGTTCTTGAAAGAAGAATCAGATGGTTAAAATTAGAGAGTAGAATCCACAAAATTCAATTTGATCTAAATTATTCTATCTTATACCATGTTATCTTATTATTCAAGAATTTTGTCCTATAGATTTCACGAACTTATTTGAATTTGGCGAAAGACACAACGAACTTCTTTAAATTTGGCGAAGAATACCACCAACTTCATGAATTTGGTGAAGAATACTTTAAATATTCTTGGGATTTCCAAAGAGAATTTGAGAAATTTCAAGTTTTCAGTTACATCACCTTTGGACTTCTAATCAGATTTTGCTACTTAGAGTCTTCATCCCTTGGACTTTTAACAGGATTCTGCCACTTGCTACCATTTGATTTAATTAATATTTTTAATGTAATTATTTAATTGATAGACAAAATTTGTGTAACTACACGAGGTACTCTTCAGATTCTTGGAACATATAACACATCATTGAGGGTTAAAGTTTTTCTTAACGTTAATTTCAAGATAACTTTACACGTTCCCAATATTTTGACAGCTCTAAGATCTTCTAGGTAGATCACAAACTTTTCTTTTTCTTAAAGTAAGGTTTAAAGGACTTGTAATTTTGAGACTTATTGCAGTTGCATGTTTTTAGGCACTAGAGCAGCAGCAACAAAATTTTAACTGAACCAGAAACCGGAACAATGGCAGGAGATGCCATAATTTCTCAAGATTAGAGGAGAATTTCACTAAAAACGTGCAAGTAACAATAGTTCAAAAAACAGATAATGGCTAATGTCGTGTCAATCTGAGTCCTTAAAGAATTATTTCAATAGTTAGAAATATACTCCCCAACCTTATTTAAGAATTAATTTCTAAAATATTAAGAATCAATAATTCAGTGGATTGAAACAAATTCACAGTAAACAACGGAGGACGAGGCTTTTTTCTTTTTATTTTTTTTTCACGATGAAAGGGTGTGCAGAACAATCTCGGTCAAAGGTTGCCGAAATGGTTATACGGAAATGGTGATGCAGAGATTGGAAGCAACAAAAGGGTGTCCAGAGATGATTGCAACAATGGTGGCGCAGACGTAAGGCAGGATTAGAAGCAATCAAGATTTAAAAGCAATGATTGTAGCAGATTAGTTCTGTTTGAAGCAGTGGCGCAGGAAGAATGAAATGTTTGGAAGGCAGGCAGAAGCGCAAAGAAGCCGTAGACAGAGAGGCAGGTTGATGATGAGAGGTTGGATGGCTATGTCTTATGAAATGCAAGCAAGCAGAAGCAGATGCAGACGGCAAGCAGGAACAGAAAGAGTGGACGATGATGATTGGAAATGGGGTGAGCCCCTCACCCATTTATAGAAATTGATGGAGTTCGACGAAGATTTGTGTTGATTCAATTGGGGGGAGACACAATGGTTCAACCTCAAGGCATAATGGGCAGAAACATTAATGGTTGCGTAGTTTGGTTGAACAGAAGGGTGTTTGGCCGCCGCGTTCTGGAAACGCGTCTCTTGAAGAAGAAGGGTCTGTTTGGCTGGTTAATTTTGAAAATGAAAGAGAAGGCCACGTTTGGACGTTAGAATTTATAAAAGACAGAAAATAAAGCAAATAAATCACCAAAAGCCTGGACAAAAATTAATAAGGCCCAAAAATAGACTTTGCATTGGGCTAGCCCTTGTTCTGGAAGTCAGGGGTGGGGCATAGACCCATTTGAATTGATTTGGCCCAATTCAAAGCCTATAAATACGAGCCCAAGTCCAAGCTGTTACTTTATTTTTAAATTTTCGTGTATATTTTTAAATATTTTAATCTCAACAAGTGAGTAAATATAAGATAAAGAAAGAAAGAAAGAAATAATAATAGGAATATATATTTTTAGAATGTATAATTACAAAACCAACATACCCAAAGTATCTAAGGAAAAAGAATGGACTAACTAAACTAACAACTAGTAACTTACTCCAAAGTACCACTCCTGTTCATGTGGACCGGTGCGTTTCAAGGTCTCTTGACATAAGAACTTCTAACAAAATTAAAGAGAGAATATAGATGTTATCCCACGGATGACATTGTCAAATATATTACTATTAATATTTTTAATTATGTTTTAGCATCTCCTTCTAAAACTAAGAGAGAAAAGCCAAAATCCCTTGCAAAAAGAGATTTTGAAAATACTAAATACTTTACATCTATATTGGATTCCAAACTTTTTACAATTTATCATCACTTAAAATTTTTATAAATTAAATATTTTACGATACAAATTTATTTTTTTCTTATCTTTTATAATTAACTAATAAAATTTTAATTTATATACCTATTTATAATCAAATAAACATCTATTTTTATAATTTTTTTAATCACACTAATTTTTTGATTACTCTATAAATCTATCTAAGATCATATCATTCAATTATTATTATATATTAAATATATATATATATATATATATAATTTTCTTATTCATCTAAATTTTATCAACTAAATATAATTTTTATACTCACCAAATTACTGAAATTTTCTTTCTCATATTAATGAGAAAACAAATATATCACATGTCTTGCATTTAGAACTTTATCTAACGTATTAGCAATGATTGACTCCACTAGATCTAAATGGTAACAATCAATGTTGTTCCTGCACCTTTTTCAGTAAAAGATCCATAAGCATTAATTTGAGACTACTTGAAACAATGTTTTCAGAAATGAAAATAGAACACATCGTATCGATTCATTAATTCAACTAGTTTCATCGGTCCAATTAAATTTAAAAATTAATTAATTAATATTATTTATTATATATATATTATTTTAATACAAATAAAATTAAAAATATGTTAATAATAATTTTTAAATTATATAACTAATTTGTATACTGATAATGTATAATTATTTTTAAAATTCAAACAAATTAAATATACAATAATTGATTTATTAGTTCTCAATTAATAACTTATTTAGTATGTATAAATTAAGTATATAATCATATACCAAGATAAAAAATAATAAATACTTATTTAAACAATTGTTATGATATAATATTTTTTCTTTTATACATTTTTAATTTTTATTTATTTATTTATTATTATATTTCAATCTAGTTATGTATTTTCATTTTTCTATCTTTCCTCAATTTTCTTTTTTCCCTTTCCTTTCTTTTTCTCATTCCTTTCCTTTTTCTCTTCCTCTCTTCTTCTTCCTCCTCCTCCTCCATTTTTTTCTTTCTTTTTTTTTAAAAAAAAAAAACAAAGAAAAAAAGAAGACAGAAAACAAAAAATAAAATAAAATCAACCCACTGCCCACCCGAACCAACCGGCCGGCCAATTCCCCACCAACCCGGCCGAACTGGTTGGGGCGGTCCAGGTTTAACAACATTGACTAGAAAAGCACACTCTGGGCTTGTACTCAATGGCAAACAAGAATTGCAAGATCAAACTAGTTAGAAAAACTAATTCATATATCTAATACACATTAAATAAAGGATTTAATAACAAAAGGTGAGAAAAACATCATTCAAATTATAACTTAATGTCAACCTAACTATAATTTTTTAACAACAAAGGGTCAAAGAAATAAAATATTATCATGTAAAAATAAATATCCTACAAATCAGTTTTCCAATATATGACGCGACGATCACGTTTGTCCCGAACGGATTTGAAATAAGTTTGTGAGTTAATTTGAAAGAACATTTAAAATAAATATAATCAATCTATAATCCAACTTTTGGCCCACCAAAGTTGTTTTTCTAAGGATCCTGTTCATTATAAAAGAGTGTAAATAAGTTTTCTTCTGGAGCTAGCCATTTAAAATGCTGAGCATCAACATGTTTTCCTTATTATGGCTGTTCCTGTTTTCTTATGAAAATATTTTTACATGTTCTCCTACCTTTATAGCATCTCTGCCAAAATTTTTCTTTATTTCTACAACTTCTCTTCATCCATAATGTCATAGTTATTAACTTAACCATCTGCTTACATGCAACTTGCTAAAGGATCTTTGTAGATACTACTGCATTTGGGTGCAAATGCACCCAAAACCCAATTGTATGAGGGATAAAATTATGATTAATGTTCAAATCTTAATATGAAATTAATTTTTACTTTTTAAAACAAAATCAAGATATTTGTCTCAAGTTTAAGTATTCAATGCAGATATATGATGTGCATTTTCTAATGGGTCCTTCCAAAAGACCGTGTTGAAGACCTTACTTGAATAATATTGTCCAAACTAATGTTTTCAAACTTGGTTATACCAGCTGATTATACAGTTCGATTTCATTAAAAAAATTAATTATTACAGTTCGATTTCATTAAAAAAATTAATTATTATTTGAATTGGTATAAATTAGTTAAAAATAAGTCAAAATTAGGTTGAACTGGTTAGGTCAGTAAAAAAAAACTCAATTTTTAGTATTTTTATTGATAAAAAATTTTAAAAATAGAAACTAACATTTTAAATAAATAAACATAAATAAAATATTTTTATATTTTCTTACAATTTCATTTTTACTTCCAAAATAATTTATTATTAAATAAAATTATATCTAACTCTTTTTTTTTACTTGTACTTATTTTATAATTTTTATCTATATATTTTTTTAATTAAGTCATTGAAAATTTAAATATTGTATCTAGAAATCGAAAATTTTCAGTTAATTGTGTTGTTTTCATTTTCCAAAACTCATTTTTCAGTATTCATGTTTTGCTTTGAATTTTATTTAATTTCTTTTATATTTTTGTAATATTTCATATTTATTGAATTATTAATTCTTTTTATTTTATATAAAACTTATCATTTCGTATATTAATTGATGTATATAAATTAATTTTATAATATTATTTTAATAACATTATATGTGTATAAATAATATTATATATAATTTAAAATAATCAATGTTTAAAAAATAGTTAAACTGATCAAACCGTTAATCCAATGACTCAGTTAATTTTCTGATTTAATATAGTTGGTTCGATTTTGAAAACATGTGTCCAAACCAAACCCTATGCGCTAAAATGCTGTTTCGCAAGACTTGCTTATCTATTTCAAACTTATGTCCGCGCCATTGACAAACAATTCTTTCAGCCTCTAGCCTTTGGAAAGAATTCCATTACATTACACAGTGTTTATGCAAATCATCTAGGCTCCAAATTCTATTCCAATAGCATTTTTCTTTGCAAGTAAAAGAAGATTGAAATCAATAAGGTATCGGCTTCTTGGAATTGGAAGCCCATTGACTACAATTAAAAATATTTTATAGTTAAATCATATAAATTATTTTTTGAAAATGAATATCAGCAAATATTAAAAGAAAACTATTGAAATGACATGCTAAAATATTTGTACGATAACTAATGCTAATATGTTGTCGTTAGTCTGAAAGTCTATTTAAGTATCATTTAGGTGCATATATAAAAGGGCGTTGAGCAATAAGACTGTACAAGAGATCCAAATATTTCACATAATTACTATTTAATTTAAAAAATTTAGGGGTGAATCTAATTCGATCCCTCATTATTCCTAGTTCGATTTTTTTAACCTACTAAGTCTAATAAGTAATAATTAGTCTAATCACGAAGTTTATAATGATTTTGTTTGATATCATTTTCTGGGATGAAAACTAATGTTTTTTTCCTATAAATTCTGTAAAAGTAAGAAAAGAAAAATTTATGTTTAATACATCGAAGTTTTACTTAATGACATGTTTTAAATTTGAAATTAGCTAAGTAAACACTCCCAATAATTTTATATTTCATATTCTAAATTTATGACTTACATTTTCTATAATATGTTAATAGTGATGATTGTGATTTAAATCTTATATATTTCTTTTAGTTTTTTCTTCATTTTAAATTTCGTAAATTTCTGATTCATGGTAATTTAATGACAGCTGTGATTGATTAATTTAATCTGCTAAATTTATCATTCTAAATTAAATATCAACTTTTTTCTTTGTTTCAACTTACGTAATTTACTAATTATAGTAAACCGTATATTAATGGGTCTAATAGATTAAATATAACCAAGCAGTAAAGTATTATTAATAAGATAAAAATCCTAAAATCTTGAGAACTGTAGAGAATAGTTTAAGCACTTCAATCTAATTTTAGATAAAATTATGGAAATCAAATACGTAAGGCATATTTAAGATTTAAATTTCTTATTTATGATAAAGAAAAATTAGAAATATTTTGGTGAATTGAGGAGATAATCGATAAATTCAAGCATTATATATTTAAGCTTTCATTTTGTCATTAACATAGATAATGCGTTGCCAATAAAATTTTTCAATGCAAAATCTTTTTTTTTCCCTTTATATCTTGTAGTTTTTTTTTTCTTTCGTTTAAATTTCATAATTTATTGAAATTAATGGTTTAACGACAACCGAAAATTAAAAAAATTTAATTAGGAAAATTTAGAATTCTAAGTTAAATGCCAATTATCTCTTTCTTTCAGCTTCCGTAATTTTCCAATACATAATAGTGAAATCATTAAATCTAATTACACAACCCAAAAATACAACTTTTTTTAACTTACAAACCAATAGAATATTTTTGACTTAACAAATAAAAAACTTAAAATTATGAAAATTTAACATGGGCAAAAATCAATTAATTTGAGTGTAACACACCCCTTGTAATATAATATAATGATACTCTTAAGTCTTCCCCCACCTCTTAAAAACGAAGTGGGTGGTCTCGAAAAATGAGCTTTTCAGATCGACAATGGCAGCTTCTCCCCCTCTCTCATATTCTTAGTAAGAGTAATGTACGATTAGTTCAAAGTTATTCTAGTACAGTAGTAGTGAAGTTCTTTTTTTTGACAAAGAATTCTGGGTAAGAACAATGGCTGCCAAATCAGCACGTTGTCGTGCTGTTTCTATTTCTTCCTCTTCACTCTTATTATCTTCTTGGAACCAGCAAAATATTTCAAAGTACCAACTGCCCTTGTATCCTTTTTCTTTCATTTTGGTTTTTGTCTCAACGGTGCCTTGGGTTCTTGCAAATAATACAACTAAATGCTATTGAACTTTCCAAGAACAAGAACGAAGCAAAAAATGGTGCTGCCTTTCGAGTTCCGTTTTGTGGGTTGGGATTGATGTTATTTATTTCTCGATTTCCTCTTTTTTCTTGGTTATTATCACTTGGGTTTGTTGGGTTGTGGGGAAGCGCTGGATGTAAAATGTGATGATGATTCTTTTCAAGCCTCTTTTTGGAGGATGAAATTGGGGGTTCCTCTTGTCTTTTTTCTTTTCCCCACTTTGTTCTCTGTACAAGACAATAGTGGTGGTTCTGCTTTAGATTTTGATAGCTCTGGAACTGCCCGTCACTTTACAGGCTTTATTCTAAAGCAATTTTCGAATCTCAGAAAGTTTGTTGGGCCCTTTATACTAACTATTCATTTCTTTTCCTATTCTTGCTCCTTTTGCTGGTATGTCTTTTGTCAGTTGGTTGCTTGCATTCATTTTTTATCGTTGCCAAGATGCTGTTCCTTTTTCCTTTTTAGGTCTGCCGTGTGGGTATAATTTTGAGAAGAAATGAAAGAAAGTAGTTTAATTCTTATGTTGGTAGTATAGAACTACTTGGTTGCAGGCTTGTAATGATTTCTTGTCTATGGATTTCGTATCATTTGGTGTTGTATTGGTGCTACCAATTTTCTCCCACTGAGGATAATTGATTCTTGCTGTGAGTCAATGTGATGTGACTGTTTTGTGCTGTTACATTTATTGTTCTGCAATAATTAGTTATTTATTCAAGGGAGGAACCATTTCAGTTGGTCCTTGTTTCCCTGCCGGAATGAAAGAATTTTATTTTTATTAATTTTCCCCACTTTCTTTGGCCTTTGGTTTGATCTCAGGAAGAGCTTTTGGCTATAAAGCATGTTTCTTTTTTATTTTCTGTACGGGTTGGTTTAATTAATTTCTACATCTCCATTATGTAAATTAAGTGAAATTGCCTGTCCTGATTGATGCATTGGATGCTACTTGTGCATTCCATGTCATTGGATTCCCAACATTCCCGTATCTCTGGTCTGCCCGGAAAGCTTGTGATATTTGTCCACTGTTGCAGGACTCGTGGGGCAGGAAGCATTCATCAAAATTATTTTCACTCCAGTAACACTTTTTGACGGGACAGTAGTTAAGATATGCAGACTCCTAAAGCAAGGTAACTTTCGGTGTCCTTTATGGGAATGTTAAAGCTTTCAGTGGCTTTTATAGGAATGATTATCTCTTTGACTTGAACTTCTACAGGTTAAGTCTCATGATGGGCAGTTGGTTTACCATTTATCATTTTCACTGGTTGCAATGATAGAGATATTAAGGGTGAATATGCGATGATTGTGCTAGAATATATATATTTCAACATTGTTAGGTCTTGAATGGCCCCATTATCTGTCAGGATGACGAATTACTGGTGAAATTTATGTGAAGAATAATTGCTTGAATCAAATTTATTACATGACGTTGACAGTCTGCTTTATCCTTTTCTATAAATGATACTCAAGGTTACATGATGTTCGTTTGGAAAAAATGAATATCTGTGTTATTGCACATATGCGTGTATCTGGTTATCTTGTTTTTCCTTGTTTCAATGAAAATTAGCTACGACCTAGAAATTAGAATCCATTCTTTTAACTCAGCTTTAGTTTCTCCTTTCAGCTCTCTCCTTCAGCTTTATTTATTTAGTTTCTTTCCTAACTCTAATTGCATCTGAGAAATGTAATCTCAATTTTGCTTTAACTGAAATCTTGCTCACAGCTGCTTGGTGAGGGTGAGTTTTTGTTTTAGATGACAATGTGCTGCTGTCTCTCATCCTGTTATTTGAATTGACATTAATGGCGAGAAGTTACTTTTTGTTTTCTGTGTTTCAAGAAATAGCATTGGTTGCATATAGTTTACATGCAATTCAGTTTTGAATAAATACCAGAAAACTAGAATCTATGCATTCATCCAATCTGTTCTCCCTAGATGTGATAATTAGAACTCCGAAACAAAAATCATATATATTGTAGCCAGGATTCTGAATGGACGTGCAATCTTAATAAATTTGGTTTCCCAATTTAATGATCTTCACCAACTTAGCAACCAAGCTGATGGTGATTTAGTTTGCATAGATATGCTGCTGTGGAGACTCTTCAGACATTACAAGAAATGCATCCTGTTATGTAGTAACTCAAGATCATTTTTAAACATTTTCTTGTAGTGTCTGCCTCAACGTTGTGCTTGATTTATTTGGTTGCAGAACCACTTCCTTGGAAGCACCTCAAAGGAATTCACTCGAATCTCTATCAAATGCATCCAAAAAAGGTTCCCGACAAGCTGAGTCCTCTGAAGTATCACGAAAAGATTGTACCCAAGCTGTCCGCCAACTGAAGACAAGTCCTCGGTATTTAGACCCTACCTTATCTTCTTCTAACCTAGCAACAAGAGCATCAAAAGAGAGAAGTCCAAAAGTTTCAGGCAGGTCGCCCACAAGCCCACTTTCTCAGGTACACAAGCAGTTACAATCTTTTCTGCCTAGTAGGAGACACAAAACAAAAGTCAATCTATGTTTTCTCTTTGTGTTGAATGGCCTATGAAGCCTTTTGCATTCCTGGTTCCTTCTTGTGCAAAAAATCAAAAAATGTTGTGTCAAAGTGTATGCAAGAATTGAGCCTTTCTCCAGGATTTGCTGATGTTTGTGTTGGTTGTATAATTTTCTTGTTTTACATTACAAGAATTTAGATGATTTCAAGTGGAATTTTCCTATATAACATCCCTTTTTCATTTAACCCAATCATGGTCCCAATTAAAGGATCTATATAAAATAATTTTTTTGAGAAGTCACTCTCATTTGAGATTATCTCTGAATCTTTTTGGACATTGTAGAGTATGAACCTTTGTAACTTAAGTCTTTTCTTATTGCTTCAAAAATAGAAACATAAGAAGTAAAATGAAATAAGATGACAATAATTACTAGAGAAATGGTGATGTGATCATGGAATTGTAGAATAATGATGATAGTGTAAACTTGAACTCGATCTAATAACTTGTGCAAACTATGGAGTACACGATCTAAATGCAACGTATAGAATAACCTAAGCAAGATTGCCACAACCAATACACCAAATTGGTTGATATGTCATGAGTCTTTTAGAAATGACTTGAATGACTCAATTTGAAACTGCAATCACAAGAATTGAGGAATAATCAAATTTAAGAAAACAACGAAAGAAAATAATTTGTATTGCTCAAGAGTAAAAGTTGTTGTTATTGTCTTATAAGAAAAGACTTATTTTTTAGGCTTACATATGTTAAATTATGGTAGAAAACATTTAGAAAGGAAGTCCTAACAAACAAGGAAACAATTTCCTCCGACAAGGTAATTTCTTGCTCTTGACGCACACGCCCTATTGATCTATACATTGGAAGATCACTTAGACATAGCTTGTATCTATCTTGGAGAGTTTTAGATACTTTGTATATTATGGATTTCAGGATGCTTCAATTGATCTATGGCATGAAATTTATATTCTTGGTGCTGATTTGGGTGATTGGCTATTTGGGGCAATTGATCGCGTATACTGAATTTCGCTGTCTTTGCTCGTCCGCTACGCCAAGTTGACTATGAGCTCTTCTTTAGCTTCTAAAGCCTCCCTAAGTGCCTGATCTCATCTTGAATATTTTAGATGAGTGCCACCACAACTTGTTTTAGCTTCTTGCCCTTAGGTTGAGTTATTGTTCCACTAGCCATCTTCATTTGGTCCTCTTCTTTAAACTTGATGCTCAAGTCATTCCCTTCTTAAAAAGGAATTTTTCTCAATTTGCCTCCTTACTTGTCGCCTATATTTAAATAACTTAATGACATTAAATGTAACACAATTCTAACTTGGAAGCTCTAATTTGTATGCGTTGTTCTCAAGTTTTCAAGCACTTAAAACGATCTATTTACTCTTGGCATGAGTTTGAACTTTCTTTGCTTTCTTTGCTCAAGAAATCTCTCTGTTCGCATATTCACCCAAACCTATTCTTCTAGTTTAAGTGTCGTCTTTTTTTCATCCTTTGTTCGCTTGTGCATATTACTCATTTATTTTCTTGATGTTTGCCTTGCTCATACAATTGCTCCACCAACTTTGCATTCTTTGCACCATCTACACTTATATGCTCATTGTAAGGTAATTGGAGCAAATCCAATGGTGTTATTTAAAACTATAAGTAATTCAAAGATTGACTTGTGTGATAGAATGTGTGCTCACATTCTTCTTGATTCTTAACACTCCTTTTAGTCAAAGCCCTCAACAAAGTAATTAATGTTCTATTGACAACTTCGGTTTGACCGTCTATTTGTGGATGATTTGTAGTAGAAAACGCAAGTTTAGTGCAAAAAATTCATCATAGTGTCTTCTAAAAATAGTTAAAGAACTTAACATCTCTATCAAAATAATTGTCTTAGACATACCATGTAATCTGACTGTTCTTTTAAAAATAAATTTGCAATATGAAATGTATCGTCAAATTTGTGGCAATAAGGTGAGTCATCTTAGAAAATCTATCAATCACAACAAACATTCAATCCTTACCATTCCGAGTTCTAGACAGTCCTAACACAAAATTCATAGAATATCCATCCAATAGATACGAGGAATGGGTAATGGCATACACAAACCTTGATGTTGTACCTTTGATTTTGTTTCCTTGGACTTGATACACTGCTTTATAATCCTTTTAACATCTCACTAATCACAACTAATAGAAGTGTTCAAGCATGATTAAGGTTGTTTTAGTGATACTATAGTGTCTCATTAATTCTCTATTGTGAGCTTTCCTAACAAGTAATTCTCATAAGGAAAATTGATGTGTAAATAACTTGTTAATGTAAAATAAGTAACCACCATGCTGAAAATACTTGTCATGAGCTCTTTTGCTAGTTAACTTTGATATCTTGTCAAAAACTTCATCATTGACGTACAATTCCTCAATGTGTTCAAATCCTAATAGTCTAGCATTATAGATAGTGATAAGTGTATAATAGCGCAATAAAGCACTAGTGACAACATTATCACTCCTCTTTTTGTACTTGATAACATAAAGAAAAGTGTCCATAGTAGAAACCCACATAATGTGGTTCTTGTTAAACTTACCATAACTCTTGATGTGTTCAAGAGACTCATGATTAGTGTTTATGACAAATTCTTTTGGCCTCAAGTAATGTTGTTGAGTTTCGAAAACTCTTGCCAATGAGTAAATACCCTTGTCGTACGTTGGATAATTAAGCGTTAACTTCTCGAAATAGGCTGTGGGTTTCTTCTGTTGCGTCAACATAGCTCCAATACTTACACTTAAAGCATCACACTTATGCTCAAAAGTTTTAGAAAAATCATGTTTGGAAAGAAATGGTGCATTAATAAGTTCTATCTTTTAAAATCTCAAACACCCTTTGTTGTACTTCTTCTAATTAAAACTTCTTATTCTTCTTAATCCCTGAGTTAATTAGTGCCATAATAGTATTGAGAGCTCAAACAAATTTTCTATAGAAGCTTGTTAATCCATGAAAGCTCCTCACTTTGGATATGGACGTAGGAAGTAGCCAATCTTGAATAGCTTTTACCATATTGTCATCAATTTGTGTGCCATCCTAGGAATATACAACAATCAAAACAACAAGTACACTTCTTCAAGTCAACATAATGCTATGATGGTGTTTGGCATTCTTGCTTAAGGATTTGCTAAAAATGTTAACAAAATACATGACACTAATTTGAAAGATGTCTTACAGGTTCTATCCGAAATAATTTTGCTGTGAAGTCAATATTCATTTGATAATCTAGTGTAGGCTCCTGCTTTTAACTTTGGATCTTTTTAGACATAGTTGAGGATAACTCAGTGTGTAAATTGAATCTTTTCTTAATTCTTCAAAAATAGAAAAGCTATGAAAAAAAATGAAGTCTTTTGGTAGAAATAAGGTGACAATACTTACCAGAGAAATAGAGAAGGCATTGAGTAAAGCGTAAAAGATGTGCAGGGGCATATTAACCATGTTTTTGAAATCTCCATTTATGATGAAATTGCTACATTCTTTTATCTGTCAAACTATTCCTCTTCCCTGCCACCTATAAGTTCCCCCTATATTATATTCGAATTTCATGCTCCCTTGGCGCCTTAACTTCCTCTGTCGAGTCTTGATCCAATATGGATAGATATTTTTCTAATCTTTTCTTTACTTTCTTTTTTTTTATTTGAGTAAAATGTTTGTTCCTTGCTCTAATGCTTTATTAAATTAAATACTAGAGATGATTGCTTTGTAATTTGCTGAGTAAAATTCCTGGCAACTTTCAGAAAAAGCATCCAGGCCACGTTGCTGAACTGGAGTCTCAGATTTCTCAGCTTGGGAATGATCTAAAAATTGTGAAGGATCAATTATACTCTTCAGAAGCATCTAAGAAGCAAGCTGAAAGAGATGCTGAGGAATCTAACCAACAGCTGTTGGCCATGTGTGCAAGGCTTGAAGAGGTCCAGAAACAAATTTGGGAGCAGTCGGTGGCTTGTCAGCGAGTGTGTGTTATAGAGCCTTGTGAGACCACTCATGAACGAGATCAGACCTCACAATCTGAACTTGAGGCTCGCCAACGGTCGTGTGACTTAGCTGCATTGGCCTCTGCATTGGATGAGATTGAACAACTGAAAGTCCAGCTAGAAACTGTGGTTGAGTTTGAAGCTAGCCAGACCAAGCACTCAGAATCTGCGCAAACTGAGCTCCATAAACTGAAAGAAAACCTGGTGGGAACTCTTTTGGTAGTGGAAGAAATGAAGAACCAGCTAAGAGACACCAAACAATCTAAGGCTCAGGCCCAAGAACTCGTTGGTGAAACTCTAATTCAACTGGAAATGGCAAAAAGGATGGTGGAGACACTTAGGTCAGACGGAAGCAAAGCAATGGAAGCTTATGATGCTGTAGTTTTTGAGCTGGAAAAGTCAAAAGCTCGTGTTAACTTTCTAGAAGAGCTTGTAAGCAACCTCAGGACTCAGATAAGTCGTGCTGGCTGCATAGACTCTCAAAAGAAAGCTGATGGTCAAAATGCGCTTGAAAAAGAAGAGAAAAGGGCTGGAAAATCTACTGAGAAGGATTTTAGTTCTCTGAAACTTGAGGTCGAACATTTGAGATCTGCTTTACAAGTTGCTGAGATGAAATACAATGAAGAACAAGCTCGAAGTGCAAAGCAAATGAGAAACGCTTTTGAGATTGTGGAACAGATAAAATCTGCGTCAGGTCATAGAGAGGCAGAGCTGGAGGCAGAGCTACGTAAATCGAAATATGAAATTGAAGAATTGAGGGCCAATCTGATGGATAAAGAAACTGAACTACAAGGTATCTGTGAGGAGAATGACGACCTTATACTGCAGCTGGAAAATTCAGTATCAGCACAGAGAGAGCGTGAACAGGAGGAGCTCCAGAAATTGAAGGCGGAAATAGAAAACTTGAAAGCCAGTTTGATGGAAAAGGAGACAGAGTGGCGGAGTGTATCTGAAGAAAATGAAACTCTGAAATTAGAGATCAACGAAATCAGCAAGAATCGAATAAGTGACGAAGTCTTGTCTGATTTAGAGGCGGCAAGGGCCGCAGAGAGGGAGGCTCTTATGAGGCTTGGCTATATGACAGAGGAAGCCGATAAGAGTAACAGGAAGGTGGCCCGAGTGACTGAACAATTAGAGGCAGAACAAGCAGCGAACGCTGAGATGGAAGCTGAGTTAAGGAGGCTAAAGGTGCAATCTGATCAGTGGAGGAAGGCTGCAGAGGCAGCTACTTCTATGCTATCACCAGGAAATAATGGGCATCTCATTGATAGAACAGGTTCAATGGATAGCAGCTACTGCCCTAGGACAAGAAGGATAACCTCACCTTATTCCGATGACCTTGATGAAGATTTATTGAAGAAGAAACATGCTAACAGGCTGAGCAGGTTTGGTGTCTTGTGGAAGAAGCAGCATAAATAGGATAAATTCGGTAACCATGTGACCTTTGGTTGACCTCTATGCTTCATTGTTAACCAAACTCTTGGAACATCTTCATTCATGCTTCTTCTCCTGATGGAAGAAGGAAGCTTTCTTCTCCCTGCAGCTGAATGCCCTTCTTCCTTCATCTCTGGACAATATCTGCTCTTTCTGGTCATGGGGAAGGAAGAATCTTGGTTGCTTTTATTATGAATCTGGCATGATGGTAATTTGTATGGCATGACAATTCATCATTTTACTACCCTTCACCTTTTTCTCTCAATTTTATGCAAAAGAAGGCACTTTCTTCGCTGGGCTGGCATCGGGCCACCATCAAACGTTTGCTTTTATTCATGCAATACCTGAGGCTTAGGTTGTGACTTTTGACGCCTAAGTATTTTGTTGCCATAATATTCTATATCCCCATTCTTCCGTGTACTTCCATCTTCACAAATATGGTGGGTATGTTTGGTTACTGTTAAGTTGTGTAGGAAAATTTGAGTAAATTAAAAATTCATATTTAGTAGTAAAATTTAGATTGGTAAGAAAATTGTTTTTATATATTTAATATGTAATAATGTTTAGATGGTATGTAGTTAATTAGTAAAAAAATTGTAGTAGGTGTTGATTTGATTGTAAACAATCTAGTAATTAGAAAATAATTAATTAATTTTAAAAGTTATAAAAGAATTTAAATTTAAATTTAAATAAAACTTGTATTATAAAATATTTAATTTATAAGATGTTTTAGTAGTGGTGGATGGTGCCAATATGGAGCCAAACAAAGCAAAGTCACCGCATGTATTGGCTTACGATAAAATACCGGGCCGCCGGTGGAAATAGGGTACAATGTATTGTTGGGTCTACAATGACAAAGAATAAAAAAATGACAGGGGTTTTGATGGGCTACGATTTCAGAAAGTTTGAGGCTCCTAAATTGTTGGTCCAGTCCAATGGAAATTAGTTGGGTAAATCAATTATGCTTAAAAATAAATGAATAAACAACATTCTTCTTAAATAATAATTTATAAAAAGAATAAAATAGAAATAGAATTTTTTGTGCTAAAATATTATACGTTTAATGAAGATGCACATGCAACGAGTGTAAGATTGTAGCTAGTTATATATAAAGCGTAAGACCCTTAAAGTAATCATTCATGGTCTTAAAATCTAATTACTGAAATATTTTTTATATTTATTTAAACCTATTATCCTCGGACAATTTTTCCCTTTCTCCACAAAATTATATTTAATATATTTTCTTTTAACATTTTCATCTGTCAATTTCAATTATATATTTTCTTCTTCAAATTTTATTATTTATTTTTAAAATTTTAATTTTTAAATTATTTAATTAATAATGCATATTATTTATATAAAAATTAACCTTCTAAATAATGTATTTTAAATATTTATGCACACATATTGAGTTTACAACAATCCTAGAATTTTATAATGCAAGCAAACTACTACAGAAAATAGAAATAGATTAATTGTCTACGTGTTCGGTAATCTTTTAAATCATCTTGAATAACGTATTAGATAGATGTGTCTACTACAATGCTCTTTCAAGAAAAGACTGAACGAGTCATATATTGAGTTTACTTAAGCCTCTGTATCAATGATTAAGGAAAGATCATTAACAAGTATCTGCCTTCTATCGATGGAGCTTAACAAATATTGGACTGGGCTTGTAGGAATGAAAGCCTAATCTCTGAAACAGCTTTGTACGGTAACCAATTGCTTAATTTTCTTCAAGCCCAAAGATTTAAAACGTCAGTCTGGGCTCAAAGCTCACTATATAAATTACGCGATCTCTAGGGTTTTACTTGTTTGGCGCAGTAGCTCCAAGAATCTGAGTTCTTCTGGGGCACCGAATGTAAATCTGTTTCTTCTGTCTGTGATAATAATGCATTTTTTTTCGATTTGTAAGTATGGGGGCATTTGAATTAACTGTTGATGATTTTGATATGAGCGTGAATTCTTGGGCAGCGCTTATGAAATGTTCGTGTTTAAATCTTAATGAAGCCGAGTAAGCCTTATGTTTGCTTGGTCATTTTTCTAAACTGTGTTTCTGTGTCCTTAAATTATATTATTTTGTTTGTGGGTTTAAAGATTTCTGGGAATTTTTATTCGGGTTTGGGGTAAACAAGGCTGTTTTCCAGTCCATCTTGGCAAAGCTGAAGAGCCCTTTTAAAAAGGCAGTGAGCAGCTTTGAATGCTAATGGACTAATATCAAATGTCTCTCTAAACTGTTCTCGGCTTCTTTAAAGTTGTGGAGTTGCAGATCAGTGGAGATGAAACATTATTCAAGAACTTCAACTGTTGTGTTGCATTTCCCGTAAGTTAGTTGTCAAGGGTTTTTTTTCTTGAGCACTGTGCTAGTCCATCTTGGCAAAGCAGATGAGCCCTTTGAGGGCAATGAGCTGCTTTGAATGCTAATGGACCGACATCAACTGCTTCTCCCATGTCTCTCAGTTTCTCCACCGCAATCGGATTGCAAATCAGGGGAGATGAAACATAAATTAAATATAGGAAAAACTTTTGGTTTGGTGATTCATGGATTCCCATTTCGGCCTGCAAGAAATGGAACACCTGCTTTTGTTCTGTTATGAATAGAAGGCTATGTTTGGAACCCAAGCTTCGTTCTTCAGGAGTCGTATTATAGTTTATGCTACCAAAAATACCATGACTCAATGATTTTTTTTTACCTGCTCCTAGTGGCAAAATTATCTAATTATTTTATTTTACGCTATTATCATTACATTCGGCGATAATTAAATCAGTATTCATTGATCCCGGACTCCCCGTCTTTCAAACGGTGTGGCCATTCATCCCATTTTGTTGAGGGTATTATTTTCATTTATTGCACTTCACAAGCTTTTCACTCGGGCATTTGACTCCAATTGGATTGATGTTTGCGAGATAAAATTTCTTTAGAGAGAGAAAATATTGGACAGGATTGTTGTACGTGAAAGCTTTGTAATGATTAAGTAACGTTTTGAGCAAATATTAGTTGACAAGTATTATTGATGGATCATATATGCGTAATTATTACGAGGGAAGGAAGGGGGATAACATGATAGAAAACATGAGAAATGTGGGAGTAAGTGAAAAAACGTAGGGGAGAGAGCAGTGGATAGAAGAAGGTTTTTAGGAGAAATTTCTTTTAGAACTGAGAAAATGGGCTTTTAGTGCATAATTAACAAGGACTCATTATTAGTGGTATGTATTAATTATTGTCACTAAAGTTATAAATATTTATGGAACTTGAAATTTGTTAATGAATTTATTATGGATGCAAATGTCAACCCACATTTGAAAATTAGTGTAGTATCTTTTAGTGTGATGTCTTTCTAAAATTTATCGAAAGTAAAATAAAGCAATCATGTAAATACTAAATACAGTGAATATCTATTTCTATATATAGATGTACGCTATAATCACTTTCTGACAAAGTATTTGATTTACGTTGGTAGATCTGCTCTCCCTGGCTTGGCTGACTAGTCTTTGAGTTGGACCCAGATAACCTACTAGTTGTTAAGACCATAGTAGTAGGTTAAGGGAGCTAATGTATTTTATGAATAAGAAATCTCTCTTATTGAAACAATACAAGTTATAAAGTAATTATTATTTTTAGTAATTATATTCTTTGGTGGTTGTTATTTTTCGACAATTAGTCTTGTTTTGGAAAACGAATCTACATTTGTGATGTCTGTGAAAAACCTTTCGAAGAATATAGGTATATAGGGGTGGAGAGAGAATAAGAATAAAATATTAAGTGTAATAATAGAATAAGGGCAAGAGTGTGAAGACACGACACTTCCAATTGCCTTGCTAGCCGGAGCTCTACATTTCTTCCAATATGATGTTTACGTTAGCCGGAGCTCTACATTTCTTCCAATATGATGTTTACGTGGGTAGTTACCACATTAATATTAAATTTCTAATTTAACTAATACTGTAGTGAGTACAGGTATTATTCTATGAAGAGTGGTTTTGTGTTTATTGATATCGCTAAACTACTATTAGTTAGGCTTAACGGAAGGAGTGAAAATAAAAATAAATAACTACGAACAAGCATCGAGCAAAACTGTGATGCAAAATTAGGGGGGTCAAGTATCAATAGTCAAAGAGTTTAGTTATTTGTGTTGGTTTTCTATGTATGCTAGTTAATTATCAGTTTAATTGTACTAGTTACAGATTATTAATCTTAAAATTTATGGGATATTCTCTCGAACTTTTCTATAATTTTAATTTCAGATTTTAGTGAGTATTCCTAGGCTAAATCTAATTAAAAATTTAAGTTTTATAATTAACAATATTTACCTACATCAGTGTGGGTTAAATTATTTTTTTTTTCTCTTTTTTTCTGTCTCACCCTCACTTAATTTTTACATTCTTTTCTTAGCTTAAAATTTTTTTCTTACGTAGTTGGGAGTTTTTTATGTGAAGGTGAATAAAAGTCATCATGCATCTTCGATTACTCAATTCAAAATTAATTTAAAAAACTTTGTATATCATAGATAGGCTACACAATCTCGCTTACTCAATTGCTTTAACTAGTTGTGTAGACAAATTTTTCCACACGTTCTCACATATTTTCACTTTTCTTCTTTTTATTTGTTTCCCAAAATTTTCATTTAATTTCTCTTTTAAGTCCTTTCTCTATTTTTTTGTTGATCCTCTTTATTCTGTTTAGAATTCATTAACACATAAGGTAAAACTTATGTTTATACTTTAGTCATCCTATTCTCACCAGAGAACTTCTCAAATTGTCTAATGATCAAAAGTGAAAAGTGAGTGCTCAATAAAATAGAAATTATGTATTTAACACTAGGTTTAACATGCTAATCTTTTAAACAATTAAAGAACTAAGTAACACAAATTTTTTTGCGAGACATTCATTATAAATTAAGTATAATGGCCAAAAAGTTCGTGAAATGTTCATGCCACCAATATGATTACACTCCACACAATTGCATGTGTAAAATTTTTGGCATCCATATCACATTCAATTATACTTTTTCCTCTCTAATTTTTCTACTCCTTTGCCCTACCCCCACATTTATTTTGTTTCTTATACCAATCATATTATTACTAGTAAAATAAGGTAACAAAGAACGAGAAAACCTAATAGGGTGTGGTGCGTATTATTTGTCTTCTAAGGGCTTATATATGCACACTTGTTTCCTCTACTTTTCCAAAATCCTACACTAAGATTAAATGTAGATAATCCACGCAATACAAAAAAAAAAAAAAAAAAAGAGAGAAAAAGGCAACAAGAAACAGAACTGACCAATTGTTTTAATAATCCACACTTGGGTTGTTTCTCAAGAAATATTGTATTTATTGTTTATAACCCAACAAGATACTTATGGTTTATGATAGATTAATTGTGACTTTAAAGATCCACGACTTTCCACGGGCTTTAGTTTTCCCTTTCTTGTTTCTCATCATTTTCCTTCTCTTTCTTGTCCTTATTTTTAAGTGTGGCTTTTTTTTTTTACTTTCTAGTGAGACTCCTTGCCTACCCTTGCCTTTGGTTTTCCATCTTACACATGTTTTACATTTTCTTTTGTACATGTTGCATCACTAAATTTATTAGTTATCTCTCTCTCTCTTTTTTTGTTTTAATTTCCATCATTGGTGGAGGGTTTGAAGTACATTAGAAACGTTATTTCATTTGGGTCTACATACAATATAAAGCTACTCTCCTTCGTGTTTATAATTGCCTTGGTGGTAGCCGAGAAGGGTTAGCTCAAGATTATGTTGTGCTCAATTTCACTCTCCATATCTAGTATAACAAAGTCCACTGATAGAACTAAATTACTCACTTTGATCAAAATGTCCTCCATAAGCCCAAGTGGCCTTGTCGTAGATCTATTTGCTAGCTTGATCCTCATATGTACGGGCTTCCTTGATTTCATCCAAAGTGCCTGAAAGGTGGAAAAGGACATCACGTTTATACTTGCACTTAAATCATTTAAAACAATTTCAAACGAGGTGTTTTCTATCGTGCAAGAAATACACAAACTCTATAGGTCTTCTAGCTTTAGAGGTAACGCATTCTCCTCATCTGGGTTGTCTTCCAACTCTTCAAGCTTCCTTTTCCTACTCAGCATATTTTTTAGACAATTGTCCACACTCAAGTTATTCTTGATCTCTGCCACTGAAGGAGCATTAATAGGTAATTTTTCAAAATGATTAAGATGTTTACTTACCTATTTTTCTGTTTTGCCAATATAAGCCTATGAGGATAAGGAATCTTTAGTTTGTAAGGTGATGGGCTTATCTTCTTTTCTTCTTCTTGGATAGTAGGTTGCTCATTTGTATCCTCTTTACTTTCTACTACCTGTCCACTTTTTACCTATTTAATAGGATTAATCTCACTTGTACTTTGTAGTGTACCTATTGGTATATTAACTATCTCCTTTGCTAATTGTCCTACTTGCAACTCTAGGTTTCAGATTGAGTATTGCTAATTCCGTGAGAGAGTGTCTGTCTTGTTAATATAATCTTGTGTAGTCTTTGCGAGATTTCCTATCATCTTTTTAGTCGACTTCACAAGATTTCCAACTATTTCTTCAAGTGATTGCTTTTTCTCCTACTGCTGGTAAGGTGCTTATAAGCCTAGTGGATTCTATAAATTTCTTTAGGAAAAATTTAGGTGGTTCCTCTAGCTTGAATTGTAGGTATTTGCATACAAATTGTTGCTTTATGCTCTTGCATTACCTACATAATTCATTTGTACCTTTAGCTTATTGCTTATCCCTTCTCCTCTACACTTGCGTATAGGGTAAGACCCTACAAACATATCACAATTTTGAGCTATAGAAACGGAAGAAGGATGTGTATTACTTACTAAAACATTGTTTATTTTCTTGGAGAAAAGCTCTACATTAGCCAAGAGTGCTGTCACAATATCTACTTCATGTATGCTAGCAACCCTGCATGTGATGGACCTTTGAGATAGTCATTGGTAAGCATTGGCTTCTATTTCTTCTATCAAATCCCAAGCATCCTTAAGTAATTTATTTATGAGTGCACGCCATGCAACTACATCAGGAACAATATGTAACTGATTAGAATTGCTACTATTAGAAGTCTGTACCTACATCCAAAGTAGATATCCGTACTATAGGCACTTTCTAAGGAGATCTTTAAACCTTTTCCACACCTCAAGTAAAGTCTTAGAATCAAGTTATTTGAAGGTGCCAATCCCAAGCCTCAATTGTGCCGTCTTAACAAGTGGAAAATATTTCACTAAGAACTTATTCACCATGTCCTGCCAAGTGATTATGCTTTTAAGAGGTAGTGATTGTAGCCATTTTTAAGCCCTCTCCTTGAGAGAAAATGGAAAAAACCATAGTTTAATAGCATCGTCTGAAATCTCATTAAATTTAATTGTATCACAAAGCTTTAAATAGGAGGCCAGATGAATGTTAGGATCATTATGTGGGGTTCCATTGAATTAATTTAGCTACACCATTTTAATTAGTGTAGTTTTCAACTTAAAGTTACTGTTGTTCACTAGTGGTCTGACGATGCTTGTCACGTGGGGATTCATCATAAGCAGAACATATTCTTAGTAGCTCTTTGGTTTGGAAGAGCGACAATTATTCATGATGCTCTACTAGTGGTGGGTTATTTCCCATTATCTCTACTTATTTGTACCTAAAAAATGCTTTATGCTAGTAAAGAGTGAGTTCAATCTTTGGATCAAAATTTAAATCTACATTGTTACTTTTGCTATACATTTATCTTCTAGAACAAAACTTCAACCCACGAAGCAGTAATATATCTACAAAAGCAAAAAGGGATTAGAGAGAAAAGAATAAAAAGAGAGAAAATGAGAAAAACAACAAAAGTAAAAAGAATGGTCTAATTTAGCAGTCCGTTAGAGTGTTCAATAGCACTAGTCTCTTTCCCTAGGAGCGATGCTAAAATTTGACGTGGGTTGTTACCACACTAAAATTAAATTTCTAATCGAATTAGTACTTGTGTTGTATTGCCCAGTTATGTTAATTATCAATTTAATTATACTAGTTATGGATTGTTAATCTTAACGTTTATAGGATATTCTCCTGAACTCTCTTATAACTTTAAGTTTAAATTTTAGAGGGTACTTCTAGGTCCATTCGAGTTAAGAATTTAGGTTTTGTGATTAACAATGTTTACCTGCACTAAATCTATAGTTTCACTCTCGTTATTTCCATAGAATTAATGTTGACAATTGTATGACTAGCGTGTAAGTTTACTTTTGTTATTTTAAGCACAATTACGAATTAATTAATGGATTGGCTAGTTTCCCTAATTACTATTTAATTCAAGAACTGCAAATAACTCAGGTAAAGACAATTAATCAAAACTCATGTATATATATTTTACTAATCACAAACATAAGCAACTAAAAGGAAATTAACAATCTATAATAATTTTGACAAAACTCAAAGCTAATATGTTCATCATCTAAACAGTTATGAAAGTAATAGAAAAAAATCAAAAAAAATTTAGTCTATATGTTCTGCATTGCATAGGAGAATGAATACTCTTTAACTTTTGATGTGAATTCCTTCTTTTCCACACCTTTTGATCTTGGTCTCTAGGATTTTTAGGTGTTGGGAGAATCAAAATTAAGCTTAAGATGTTCCTTAGGCTATGGAGAAATGTGTGCGTGTGTGCATGTGTGTGTGTGTGTGTGTATACATATGCATGAGGTCTAGGGTTCATGTACATGTGAAAAAAAGTAAAAAAAGCCCTTAAAATTTCATGCTAGAACGCAATTCAAACTACTGTCACTCGGTTATTCATGGTTGCAATGTTATGTTTTGTGGTTGTGCCACCTTCTTCTATGTCTGTCAACCCAGGTGTGGTTTTTGCATAAGTCCTACTTCTCAAATCATGTAGTTGCAGCCCCTCTACTCGCTCTCTTGCCATGTATCACCGCAGTTGTGAGCTCGACCATGGTGTATACTTCCTCACTTCGCACTCTCGCTTTACTACCCCACCTTAACTCCTCGTATGCCAAGGCCTTTTGTTCATGCCCACAAAGCCGATTGCGAGGTATTTTTTCTAATCATCTAGTGTTGTCTATAGCTCATTTTGCCATTGTGACTTCAACTTTTGCACCTACAATCCTTTTTCTCATGACCATAGCCAATAACTAAGGTAGATTTTAGAATATGTTGCGATTGCTCCTCATGGTTGCACTTCCTCCTCTCATTGCCATGGATTCTATGCTTGTGGGTGCAAAGCTGACCTATGAACAAAATTATGCATTTTAAGTGTAATAAATGTTCCACAAGCACTACTTAGCTTCAACACCCTTTTACATCCCCAATTCATCATATTTAATATATTGCATGAATGATAGCATATTTTTATCTTTTTTAACCCATGTGCATACATAATTCAAACACACGAGGGGTACAAATAAGCTATAAATTCACATGTTCTTAGATGGAAAAAAGGTTGGCCGAGCTCTTAGAAAAACTAGAAAGGATGAAGCACGAAGAAATATGTAACTAAACTATTGAAGATTTGCTGTTCACTCTATAAGTGCTAGCGGAACTTGTGCCAGATGGCTTTCAATAGTGTAGTATGCCCAGATATCATAGAGCCTCAAACCCAAAGGAACATTTTGCTAAGTTTAAACACTAGGTTTTACATCATTAATACCTTAATGGAATCAAATGCAAGGTCCTTTTTTATATGCTAGGTGGCTTTACTTAGAGATGGTTTACCTAGTTACTAACTAGAGTCATTAGAAATTTTGATGATTTTGCAATTTTTTTTCTTCTTGAATTCATAAGTTATAAAAGATACCAAAAAACTTTGATGTTTTTGTTCAATATGAGATAAGGAAACAACAAATGATTTAGGATTATGTTCATCATTTCTTAAGGGTGGCTCTTGACACCCTATCTGTGACTGTGCAAATGTTGTTGGTAAAAGACTTTGACAAGGCCATATCCTGAGTAATAAGTATATTAACATGAAAGAAGCATAGTGGGAGAAAACTATAGATTGTAAGGAAGCTCATAATGATAAGACGATTAGGCTAGTAATAACCACTATAACTATGGCAGTTGAAGAAAAGACTTTAGGGAAGCTCAAGCCTTTGAAGGTAAGTGGGGAACAAATTTTGACAACCCTACAAGACTTCAGCATGATCTAATGGCCTCAAGGTGTATCCTTACCTTTGAGAAATTAACGATGTAATAAATATTACAAAATTCACTATAAGTTCAAGCATACATCCAAGGGGTATTTCAATCTTCAGAAGTAGATAGAAAATAGGATTAAAAGAGGTTTCCTTTGTCAAAAAGCAAGGAATTAAGAAGGACAAGGAGAAAGTAGTAGGAGAGAAATAAGAAAAACTAATGACTTGAGGACTTATAAGCATGATAGTCGAAAGCCTAGTCTCACAAGGAAGGTAAGAGTATTTTGCATCTTGTAGCAAGTGTGGAGAAAAGAATAAAGTTCCCACTAGAGGAACCATTGGGAGCTATCCTAACTTTAGGGTTAGAAGACCTTCAAGGAATTATGACCCCCCACTCCGATGCCTTGGTAATGACTATGGTAATAGCTAACTATGATGTAGCACGGTGCTTAGTAGATAGTGAGAGCTTGGTAGACATATTAGCTTTCTTGACATTTTAGAAAATATGGATTAGTAGAGAAAAATTGGAAATAGTAAGTTAGACCTTGTTTAGGTTCATCAGAGAAGCTACCCAACTAGTAAGAAAGATCACATTATCTATTACAACAGGGCAAGCAAGTGTGTTCAAAACTAAATTTGCATAGTTTTTCATGATGGAAGTGGTGTCGGTTTACCATGTAATTCTAGGTTAGTTGCTTTTGGCTAAATTTCAGGAGGTGGTATCCTCATACCACTTTTCCTTAAAGTTTCTAGTAGGAAACAAGGTTAAGGTCGTAATCTGAGATCAATTGGTATCTAAAAAAAATGCTACATTGAATAATTAAAAGGGTTGACAAGAAGCAAATGGGGAAAAATAATGCTAACGAATGTGGTTACTTAGATTAGGGTGGAGTTGGAAAAACCTTAAGTTACTACTAATCTCTTTTCTAAGTACAAATGCTGATGTGTTTGCAGCTTTAGCAAAGGCATTGAGGGGAATTGATCTTAAGGTGGTGCAGCACCGATTAAATATAGACTTGAGGGCTAAGCCCATCAAGCAGAAGTTAAGGCAATTCAGTATAGACAAAATAATGGCTATAAAAGAAGAGATTAAGAAATGATTGTGCACAGGGCACATTGAAGAACTACAATATTTGGAGTGGTTGTCTAATGTGGTCATCATGCCAAAATCAAAGGAAAATGGAGGATGTGCATAGATTTTAGGAATGTGAATAAAGCATGTCCTAAAGATTGCTACCTATTACCAAGAATAGACCAATTGTTTGATGTCACAGTAGGGTTGGAGTTACTCAGCATGATGCACGGGTATGAAGGGTATTCCCAAATCCCACTTGCCAAGGACAATTGGAAAAGAGTAAGTCTTGTCACCCCTTTTAGGATATATTGTTTCAAGGTTGTGTTATTTTAGCTTAAAGATGTTGAAGTCACATATCAGAGGTTAATGGATAAGGCAATTTAACACTAGATAGGAAGAATATGGAAGTCTATGTAGATAATATGCTGGTTAAAATGAAGTATAAAAGGATCACATTAGGGACTTAGAAGGAACCTTCCTAACATTAAGAGGGTTTGAGCTCAAGCAAAACCTAACTAAGTGTGCTTTTGGCATTAAAGGAGGAAAGGTTTTAATGTATATGGTGATCAGAAGGGGAATGGAGGTCAACCCAAAAAATATACAAGTCATGCTTGAAATACCAATCCCTCATACTGTAAAGTAGGTGCAAAAGTTGAATGGAATGATAACCACTTTGAGCCACTTTATCTTTTAATCTACCAATAGGAGCCCTAAAAAGGTCTAAGACCTTTGAATGGATGGAAGAATGCCAGCATACCCTTGATGAACAAAACATTATCTATCTAGCCTTCCACTATTGGCAAAACTAGAAAAAGGGGAAAGGTTGTACCTATATTTCGCAATATCTGAAAAGTCAATCAGCTAGGTCTTCGTTAAGAAAAGGACGAACATCAAGCTTTAGTCTATTATGTCAGTAGGATTTTATACAGTACAGAGTTAAGATATTCTAGGATGGAGAAGATAATCCTAGCTTTAGTCATGACTACAAGGAAGTTGGGGCCTTACTTCCTTGCTCACCCTATCATTGTTTTCACACGGCCTCCTTTAAAGGCCATATTAACCAACATAGAAGCCTCGAGAAGGATAATCAAGTGGGTAGTAGATTTGGGAGAATTCAGCATTTCCTATGAGCTAAAAACCACTATCAAGGGTCAGGCTTTTGTTGACTACATGGCAAAAATGGACAGAGAGATCGATACTCGACCTTAGATGTTGCATGTAGGTGGTTCGCCAACCTAGCATGGTAGTGGGATAGGAATCGTCCTGACCAACTCAGAAAATGAAGAATTTGGGTATGGACTATAGTTGGTGTTTCATGCCTCCAATAATGAAACAAAATTTGAGGCACTATTATGGGGTTTAAAGATCTCCCTTACATTAAGGGTTTCTAGAATAGTAGCATATTCAAATTCTCAATTGGAAGCTAAGCAACACAATGGATAGTTTGTTATGCAATAGCAAACTATGAAAAGCTATCTTTAGCAAATCAGGGAGTTTGTACAAAATTTTGAAGATTTCCAACTTTGTCAAATCTCCAAGGAGGAGAATGATAAAGCAGATTCTTTAGTTAGGATGATAGTAACTTTGAAGTTGGAAAACCTTAGGAAAATCACATTGCAAAAAGTAGGTAACACCATGGTAAAAGAAGTGACTGAGGAGCATGATTGGAAAATATCATACTAAAAGCTATGGAAGGCGAGAAGGTGGATAAAGACATGTGGCAAATGGAGGTCAGATTCCTAAAAATAGTGAAAGTTCTTTACAAAGATCATACAGTCAACCCTTCCTCAAATGCTTAGGCCCAGGTGAGACAAAGTATGTCTCAAGAAAAATTCATGAAGGGTGTTATAGGTCCCATATAGGGTGGATCAAGCTTGCAAGAAAAACCATTCATGTTGGGTATTTTTAGCAAACCTTACGAGAGGATACAATACAAATAGTTCAGGCTTGTGATAAATGCTAGAAGTATGTTGATTACTCTAGCATACTAGTGTAGGAAGTCAGGATCGTGGTGTCATCCTTCTCTTTTTCAAGATGAAGAATCAACATAGTAGGACCTTTTCCACTAATAGTAGGAGAAAAGTTCTTTTTAGTAGCAATGGATTACTTTGTGAAGTGGGTTGAGGCAAAACCTATAGCTTGGACAACTGAAAAAGAAGTCATAAAATTCCTATGGAAAAAGATAGTGTGAAGATTTAAAGTGCTTAGAGAATTGATCATGGATAATGGAATGCAATTTATAGGAATGACCATTCAGGAATGATGTGGGAATTTGAAAATCCATCAAAAGTTCTATGCAACATATCACCAAAAAACTAATAGGCAAGTGGAAGTGATCAATAGAATAATTGTTTGAGGTTTGAAGACTAAGCTAGAAGGGCCTGGGGGAATTAGGTGGAGGAGTCTCTAGAAGTCCTTTGGGAATGTTAAACGATGCCCACTAACATGACTCAAGAAAGCCCATATACCTTAATATACAGCGTGGATGCCATAATTCATGTGGAAATAGGGGAGGAGTCTCAATGAATCCTAATATAAAATGCAAAGTAGACTGAAAAAGTAATGATCAATGAGCTCATGCTAATAGATGATGTAGGTCTCCACCATACCAAAACTATATTTATAATCAAACCAATATCATGGTGAGAACAAGTGTCGTATCCAAGGCATTTGTATTTATGAATCTAACTAGATTTCTATTAGTTACAGAGTAAGAAGGTAATGATAATAAAAGTAATAAAATATAGACTAGCACAAGAAAACAAACTACAAGCTTTGAATGAGTGGAGTACTAAGAATTAAGAAGTCTAGTCCTTTGTGTTATGTTGATTTTTTGTGTATGCCATTTTATGCTGATTGTCAATTCAATTGCCTGATTATGATTTTCTAATCATAACGCCTTCAAGATATCCTCTCAAACTCTCTTAGAGCTTCAACTGAAGGTTTCAAAGGGTTTTCTCAAGCTTCACTGAGTCGAGTAATTAATTTTATGAATAACGACATTTTCTTTGTACTAATTCTATGGTTTTACTTTTGTTATTCCCATAATTTAGTATTCACAATTGTACATCTAGCGCGTAAGTTTCATTTTAGCTACTCCCCATATTGCTACACAAAGGAGTGGCTAATTGCTCTAATCACAGTACATACCAATAATTGCAAATAACAAAAATGAAGACAATCACTTAAAATACTATGCACACATATTCCATCAAACATGAACACAAGAGACTAGATAAACATTTAGCAATCCATAAAATTATTAATGAAAACCATTACTGTAGCATTCAACATCTAAAACAACATAAAATAATAGTAAAAGTTTGGAAACTTATTCTAAAATCCTTGCGTTGCGTGGGTGATTGAAAGCTCTGCAACACGTGGTGCGGATTCCTTCTTCTCCACGTATTTAATCTATGTAAATTGTGTTTTCTAAGAGGTTTTAATGAAAAATCTAACCTAAGAGACTCTCCAAGTCATGAAGAAGGTGTCTATATATGTGCATGGGGGCTAGGTTTCATATATATGTGAGAAAGGATGCAAAAACCCTTAAAATTCTTGTAGGAACGCAGCTTGATTATTCCTCTCACTGTGCTTCATAGCTACAGACAATAGCTTCTTGGCCATAATGTTTTCCTTTGCACCCATGAACCTAGGCACGGGTTTGCAAAGTCTTTGCATCTCAAAACTCGTTGTTGCACATGGCTTCCTTGCGATTGCACTATAAGAGTTTGCTGTCAAGAGAACAATCACAATAGATTTTTTATCTTCATCTAGTACGTTTCACTCACAATAGATTCTGCATCTTCATCTAGTATGTTTCGCTACCCAATTTTTCCACATGAATGTGACCTTGGCAGTTGCGATGACTTTTCTTATGACTATGGTTGTCCTCTGTAGCAATTCTAGTATGCACTACGTTCCCTCTTGTGCTTGCCGGTAGGGCTCTTGTGGCCACTGTCCTTTCTCCCACGATCCTAACCAACAACCACTTACATCTCCAGATCATGTTGTAGCTACTTTCATGGTGGTAACATCTTCTTTCATAGCTGTCGCTTCTTTCCTCATGGACACGAACTTGGAATGTAAACAAAAAATTACATATAAGTGTTGAAAATGTCTAAAATCAATCTATTAACTCCAAATTACACTTATACACTTCCAACTCATCAGAATTAACATATTTCATACATAAGAACCTATTTTAACTATTTTAATTCAACATGCATGCAAAAACCAAACACAAAAAGGTATAAATATGCTATAAAATCACATGTTATCAATAAAGGAAAAAAGAAATAATGCCAACTTGAGAAACCTAAAGTATAAGTAGAGAGTCTCCACCTTGTTCAACAAAAAGTTTAGAGAATGGAGATTTGAAAAAGGGGACATGGTGTTGCACAAGTTACTGGCGATTAGGTTGGTTGGAAAATTGGAAGCCAAGTGGTAAAGGCCTTACAGAATGAAGTTATACCTGAAAGAAGCTATAAATTGGCCAATATGGTAGGAAAAGATTTTAGAACACTATGGAATGTACTTAATTTGAAGAAATATTATGGTTGAATTCCTCACATCGATGATCGGGATTTAAACTATATTGGTCTACAAGTTGTCTCATACTTTTTTTAGCTACAAGTTGCTCACCAGATTATTAGTTGCTAAAATCTGCTGAGCTATAAGTTGCCCAAAACTTTTGAGTTACAAGTTGTTCATTGGGCTGCAAGTTGTCTAAAGCCTTTTAAACTGTAGGTTGCTTACTAGGCTATAAGTAGCCCCAAAACCCTTCTAAGTTACAAATTACTTACCGCGCTACTAGTTGCTTAATATCTTTCTGAGCTACAAGTTGTTCACTAGGCTACAAATTACCTAATATGTTTCTGAGGTATTTTGTTCATTGGGCTACAAGTTGCTTAAATATTTTTGAGCTACAAGTTATGAATTCTTGAACAAGAAAATAAGGATGTTAAGTTGCTCATGAAATAGGCCATTGCACTCAACATACAATTTACTTAAAGCAAGAACAAAATTAGGATGATTATAAATTTGCACCCTCTAGTTGCTTTAAAACTGAAAATTATTTACAGATCGGGAAGATTACAATTTGTGCACCAAATTGCCTTAGATTTGTGGACTTGAAGATATTTAATTGTGCAATTATAAAAGATAAACAAATCGATTGAGACAAAATTTTCATTTAACAAAGTTTCCAAGCACATCAAAGTTTAAAAGAAAAATAAAAGGAGAAAAGGAAGAAAAAATTCAAGTGTCGGCGCTCCCCTCCTTTGTTTTGGGGACTCGATCGAACCCGACCTCAGGGATAAGGTCATTAAGATTCACATCTGCCTTCACCATGTCTAACTTTATCATTTGATCTTGGCATACATTATAATCAAGATCATAATACAGGGTACTATGATTAGCAAGAGCTCGCTGAATTTCCTTAGATTCTTTATACTCATTTAGCCTAAATTTCCAGTACTTGGTCAAGTATTCTTATCTTTTAGGATATCCAAGAAACTCTTTAAGGGCTTTATTTTTGGCCTTCGAACTAGCAGCCTCCAGTTTCTTAGGCAAATTTTGTTTTAGGGTAGCCATGTTCTCCTCAAGAGTCTTGTACCCAACTTCCAAACATTGCCTTTACTGGGCTTGGGAGTTGATCGCAGACTCAATATTGGTAGCCTGAACCTCACTCTTTTGGACTCGAGCTAGTAGGGCCTCATTGGCCTCCATGTAATATTTCTCCATCTTTAAGAAGGAGATATTATTAGTAAGCTACTGAGTTTGAAGAAGCTCTAACTTTAGATGAATTATGAGCTTGTTCACCTATATGACATGCTGTTAAAGATAAGAATATTTAGAACTAAAACAAAAGTATGCATGTATCATCAACAACAATATGGAAGTTACTTACTAGTAAGTCATTCAAAACATTATTCTGAATGACTTGGCTATGAGGGAGGCTATGGGGAAATTTAGCATCAAGGGACATCATGCCCCCATGAATATGATCATAAGCTAGGGTTTTCATCACGTAGCATAGAAAGTCTTAGCCCAGAAGATATTGGCGTGCTGGATTGCCAATGATAAAAAAGAATAAGGGGAGAATGTAGGGATGACGTGGAATAATTTAGAATAAAGTAGAATAAGATAGAGGGGTAGGTTGAGATTGAAGGGGAGTAGACTAAGACTATCTTGGATAAAGAGGTTGAGGTTGCGAGGCAGCAAGTGAAGGGGTGGATGAATCATCCACCAAGATAAGAGGGTCTTCACCTCAAGGAGGGGACCTTAACATGCTCAAAGGTGTAGCCTAGGATTGAGAGGAGGTCGGTAATGCCTTAAGGGAAGACCAAGAAAGAGAGGAAGCAAGAGGAGCTGCCTTTTCTTCCTCTCTGTTCTTTAGCCTTTCCCCTTGAAGCACTAGTATGAAGTTATCATGAACTTCTTCATAATTTCACCTACAAAATAGAAAAGATAAGTGAGCCGAACGTTACTTTAAATCAAATAAATGAGTGTACTTACCAACTTCATCGTGGAGTCATTCGAGATGATGACTTTGACCAAAATAAAATAGACTTTATCCCCTTTAAGCTTGTAAAAATTTTATGTAAGGAATAAACCTTTGTGATTTAAGGAATAGGTTTTTTGGAAAACCAAGAGGTGATGGAGGATTAGGGTAAAAAAAATAGGAAAATCCAATGGTGTGGGTCCCTTCCAAAAATGGTATTTTGATTTCCAAGCTTTGTTGTTGTTGGAAGATAGATATTTCAAGTACTTTGTACTTAGCTTGAGACTAAAATAAAAAACCCTAGGCTTAAAACATTTAAGAGTTAAAAAAAAAAGTTCAATAGTGGGTTTAATCATGGCTTGACGACACATTATCATGACCCTAGCCAATAAACGAAAGGCACTAGGAGCCAATTGGGTAAGCATAATGTTAAAAACCATGGCCACCTTAGAATGAAAAAGAAGGGCGAAATGTAGTCCCAACCTAAGTTGGTGGACAAAATGGGAATAAAGCCACTAGAAGGAAGTTTGTGAGGTTGAGGTTATTCACGAGGAATTATGTACTTGTAATCGGTAAGGATTTGGTAGGTGTTAAAATTTGAATCTATAGAATCTTCACTGCAATGGGTTATGGTCATTTTGTAATAAGGAATTTTTCCAAACATGGTTACTAACCTAGCTTAGATAAAGCAAAAAAGAAATGGCTTGAAGAAGATTTTGTAAATATCACAAACGAAGTTTTTTGCAAAATGAACTTGAAGTAGTATGAAATTGCAGAAGTGATTATGTTTGGAAGGGAGAAGTTTATACAGAATAATGGCAGTAATCAAGGACATACGCATGTAGAGAGATCATAAAACTTTACGATAAAACACCACCTCAGATGAGGGAAAGCCTGGATGTGCATTTAATGAACAAGACCCTGAAGTGACTTATGCCTTCGAATTTGAAAGGTCTTAAAGAGGAAACTGCAAGGTCAGAATTAGCCAAACAAAGGAGTCATCATTGAAAGCCAGTTGGGCAACAGATTCTTCCCTAGCATAGATTAGCTCAGGATGCATTTTCTCCTAACCTGAAACTCGAAGGAAATTTTTGAAAGGAGATTGGTAACCAAGGTCTCCAAACTTCCTAATTTGAGCTTTATAAAATTTCTTAGCTTAGTTGAAAAGGCCTATGTTGACTTGGCAAAGGAAATAAGGAGGTCTTTACTAAGATTATGTATGCATAATATAATGATTATATTTGGAAAAACTTAAGTCCATCACGACGTTTTAGTTTAAGGAAGACATCTTTCCTCATAGAGAAGAACATTTCTTTAAAACAACAAGCTTATTAGTAAAAATAGGGGTAGGGAAAAACACTTTCAAGGGGAGGGGGCTTTGTCCTTGGAGGAAAAATGTGCCGATTACACCAAATACTACCTTAAGACTTCTTGAAAAAATAGCCTCCATGATCAACTGGGCATTTCACCTTGTCTCAAAACTCATCCTAACCACTGTTGCAATCTAAGGTCTTTACATTGATCGGGGTTAGCAAGCCCTTTGAAACAAGTTGTTCTAAGTAATCTTCGAAACATCATTGATATCCTTGTTGAGTGTACTCGAGCATTAGGCTTAGGAAAATGGGAGATGTGTGGTAGCGGGCGAGCTCATCCTCTTAGAAATGTTGAAGCTACTGCTAAACTTTAGGCCTTGATAAGTATTTTGATATTGAGCTCCCATGAGTAGCCAGGAATTAACACAACTCCAAACAATTATTGGTAGTCTTCAATAATCTCTTCTTGAGATTCATTTAAGGCCTACACCTCTTGAAACATTCATTCAACTCTAAATGGGTGCCATCAAACTGCAATTAGAGATATTCCATCTACTCATGAAATGAAAGGATCCATGTTCAACCACATGTGCAATTCGTCATATTCTACTTGGAGTTGCTTGAAAACCATAGAGGGTTTGAAGGTTGTAGTAACTTTTTTGCAATGGAATGAAAGGTAAGCATTGAGATCCCTTATGAGGGAGCAAATCGAAATAGGAGATATGCTAGGACCAACCATAATGGAAGGGTTGTACAAATGGAAAAAAGGTTGTGAATGCAATACATGCATGTGGTAATCTCCTATTTATAGTTCCCTGGCACATATGGGTAAAAAAGTGGGGGGAGGGGGGGAGATGTGACGTATGCTGACATCTCTTTCTAACAAAGCCTATGATTTAGCATGACAAATCCTCTCTCTCTAGCTTACGTGGTTAGCCCATGAGTTGGGCGGCTAACTTGGTGGTAGTTAGGGCAGTGGTAGTAGGTTAGGCTAGCTAACGTATTCTATAAATAAGAACTCCCTCTTATCAAAGTAACACAAGTTACAAAACAATTACTATTTTTGGTAATTATATTCTTCAGTGGTTGCAATTTTTAGACAACTATTATTGATTCGGGAAACGAACCCTCACCACATGGATATTTTTTTTTGGCTGCAGTAAACATGTTTTAATTATCATATTAAAATACCACTAGTGTGATTTTTAAGTTACTCTATAATTTTTTCATGTTTCATTGGAAATAGTATATTTGTTATGCTATATTAGATGGTTTATTTAATTTAAACTTGATTTTATTTTTATTAAAAAATTTATAATACACTTTCTATAGGTTTGATACATATTAAGTGGGACAGTGTTTGTTGGAAAGCCATGGTTTGATTAGAAAAGATAGATGTTATATGAGAATCATATGCAACCAATTAGGAAGATTTATAATCGAGTTATGGTAGGTGACTTAATCATAAACTTAGTGTTGGCTAGGACATCGGAATTTCAACTATGTTTGGCTTATGAGGCACCACATTCTTGGCAATAATTGGAAATATTGATTCCCAATAGTGTCAAGGCATGGCTTTAAGTACATGTTAGGATTGATTGGATAATCATTCTTTCCTACCATGACTGAATTATTATTTGGCACATCCTTACAACCATTCGTTTAAAACTAAGGTTGAATTATTATTTGGCACATCCTTACAACTATGCATTTAAAACTAGGGCGAGACTCTAGAAATCGACGTAGAAGTTGGTGATTTGACAGAATTATTACACATAAAGATGAAGAATAGAAATCAAGAACATGTTAAAATCCCAAAAATAAGAATTCAAATAAAATTATTGCTTAAATTCAAGAAAATTTGAATAAATCAATAAAAATGTAATAGAATCTCCAAGGTGTTAGGTGTAAGGGAAAAGCCCTAAATAATCTATTTATACTAAATGAATACATGCTAAATGAAAATAACTAAGAATCCTAGTCAACATATAATTCTAGTTAAAAAATCTATCATTTGGATTGATTCGAGGCTATCTTGGATCGATTTGAAGCTCTCAAAATTGATTAAGGTCGATCCACTCACTCTCAAATCTCAAATTTGGAAGCCTATCTTCTAAGCATTGCTGATTGCTTTCTTTAGGATCGATCTTGTAAACCCACGATGGTTACTCATGTCGATTGCCCCTTTAAGCAATTCATCACATATCCCTTGTGATCGCAAAGTTAGAATGTGGTCATTTTGCATTGTCGATCGCTCTCCTAGTGATTGATCCACTCAAGCTCTTGATTGATGTGCCATATCACTTGGATTAATCAAGCCACCTCTTACCCAATTTGGATATCATTTCTAGCCAAAATTTGGTCCAATAATGCCCTGGCATCAATCCCCTCTCTTGAGAAGAAGTCACCCTCGAGTTCCTTTGATCTTCTAGGTATAAAGACTTCTCTTCTAGATGAAAAAGGTAAAGGTTAGGTACATTGAATGTAATAGAGATCCCCATAGAGCTTGGTAGATTCACCAAATATGTGTTAGCATTCATTTTCTTGAAAATCTTATATGGTCCATACTTCCTTGGCTTCAGCTTATTATGCTTTTCGACTAGGAATCTTTACTTGCATCAAACCAACATCACTTCTTCCTCTAGTTTAAGTTCAAAAAGTCATTTTTTCTTGTCTGTTGTTCTCTTATTCTTTGCATTTGTAGCCTCCATCTTTGCTCGAAGCTTTGCTTAGATGACTTGAGCGTCCTTCGCCAATCTTGTTGTAACCACACTCATAGCTATTATGTTAGGTAGCTTTACGAAATCCAATTTCTAGTTAGGAACTTTAACATAGATTATGAAAAATGGTGACATACCTATGGAACTATAGACTGCACTATTCATAGATCATGGTAATCATTACGGTGACAATGAAGAAGGAGATGATAGTAGAAACTACAGAGACAAAGGAGATGTTCCTCTTTGATAATTCACGATTATTCTCTATTGGCTTCTTCTCCTTATGAACTCTGGCTCAGTGTTCTTCTACACTTTCCATGCATGACTCATGCCCTGGAGCCTGAGCCCTCACCTCTCTATGTCAACTCTTCCATCGCCACAATTTTTCAACTTTTAAGGCCAAATTAAATGCTTGATGCAACGTAGCTACCGGCTGCACCCCTATCTCACTCCTAATGTCCCAACGCATCCTATCTAAAAATCTTGAAGTTAACTAAGTCTCATTTTCTCACTCATTATTAAGCAACATTAAATGAGAAATTCATTATAGTATTCAATAGCAACGTATTTTCTTGGGTGCAGTGCTGAAATTGAGTGAACATAATCTACTCATATTTTGGTGACAAAAATTGTCATCTCAGTAATTGCTTCAACTTAACCCATGAATAAATGAGTGGTTTACATTCACACTTGTGTCTCAACTGAACTTGATCCTCCTAGGCCACTATGTTCCCTTTTTTATGGTAGGTAACCTACTTTACCTAGAATTTTTCCAGAAGGTTTAAAAAAGAACCTTTCCGCCTCATACAATCAGTTTAAGAACTCTTCAATGCTTACATTTTCATTGAATTTGAGCAGCTTAGTTTTGATCTTCGATTCATCATATTACGACCTATGCTGTTGGGAAACTCCAATGATAACAAATGAATGCACACCCCATCATCTTCCTCCAGTGGCTGATCCCCGTTAAAATCTTTCTAATAATAGTATAACAAATTCCTACAATTAACATGGGGTTTGTGACCTATGTTTACCCGTTCAAGTGTCAATCTCTCGCCCTAGGGATCTTGTGAATTTGCATCCTTAGTTTCCACACATGTGTATGTTGGATGAGAAGTTCAATAGAGCTTTTGAGATTATCCAACTTGGCTTCGTGTTTCAATTTAATTTGTTGAGCATGCAAATTGAGGTCCTTTTTTTTTGTGTGTGAATCGAACAGTGCATCTAGATTGCTTTCGACCATGATGACTAATTCAAGAATAGAAAAGCGTGCTCTGGTACCAACTAATGCGGAAGCTTGGTGAATCTATGACATTATTATATGAATAAACTTGGAGAATAGTATTTGGAACAAGTTCAAATCTTGAAAACAAGAATACAAGCAAAATTCTTGTGTAAATTCAAGAAAACTTGAATAAATCAATAAAATAATGTAAAGAGAATCTCCAAGGTGTCAAAACTTTGGAAAGAAACCTTAAATAATTATTTATTGTTGAAGAAATGATTTAAAGATTGTGGGAAGAATTGTTTTTTTTTTTTTCAAAAGGTGATCCTAGAGTGCAAGAATATTTTATACAAGGTGGAGAATTTTGAAGAAAGGAGATATACCATAAAAATTTGATCTTGTAGGGCATTTTACCTTATAGCATTGATTTATTTCCTAGTATTTAATTTTCCTTTATTATGGTTATTGGTAGGCGAAGTTATTACCTCATTTAGATTAAATTTGAGTAGTATAAATATGTGGTACTCATTCTTGGCTGCACAAGAGAGAAAACATGAGCAGCCCTTTTCTTGCACTATTATAATGTACAAGGCTTTGTTTGATGTGTTTTCATTTATGCAATAAAGTCTACTACTTTTTCCCTCGAATTCTCTTCTTTCTTGGTTAATTTCCACCCTTTATTATTATTATTATTATTTTTATCTATTTGCCTCCAAATTCCAAAATTGTGGTATCAAAGCCACTTGATTGGGCTCGTGGTCATAGCAACCAATGGCAATCTCATCACCCAACCCTCCTTGCTCCAACCCTCCTTGCTGGTGTCAAAAGTGATAACTACAAATTTGAAGCATTAAGATGATGACTTTATTCAAGTCTCAAGAGCTATGGGATTTGGTAGAGAATTGATACAATGAAAGAAACGATGAGGAATAAGGGAGAACAAGAAAAAAGACAAGATATTGTTTTGTATCTAACAAGCCATCCATGAATTTATCTTCTCAAAGACAGGAGGTGCTTGGCAAATGAGACATGGACAATCTTGAGGATGGTGTATCATGGATTGTTTATCGTTGCAAAAATTAAATTACAAATCCTTAGTTGTGAATTTCAAAACCTTCACATGAAAAGTGGTGAAAGTCTGTAAGAGTTTTGATCAAAGTTGAAGTCTTCGTCAACCAAATGTATTCCTATGGTAAAGAAGTTTCTAAACTCACTATTGTATTAAAGGTTTACTATAGTCTCTCCCCTAAGTTAGATCATGTTGTGGCAACAATAAAGGAATCAAAGGGTTTAGCAACCTTTGATGAGTTGATGGGATCCTTGTAATCTCATGAAGTAAGAATTAATAGGAAGAAGAAGAAAGTAGAGGAAAAGGCCTTTAAAGCAAAAAGTGAAGGTCCCAAAGACCATGACAAAGGAGTTGGACGTGGTAAAGGCAAAGGAACTTTTCTTGGCAAAGGTAACATCCATGCAAGAGGTAAGGCTTTGAACAAAAAGTTGAACAAGAATATCCAATGTTTTAATTGCAAAAAGTTTGGGCATGTTAAGACCAATTGTTGGCACAAAGATAAACAAGTGAAAAGGGTAGATTATTTATGGTCTATACATATCCTAATGATGTAAGGGATGGGGTGTGGTTTATGAATAGTAGATACTCAAATCACATGACCGGCAAGAAGGATCTCTTTAAACACCTTGAAGAAGATCAAAGGATGAAAGTGAAGCTAGAGGATGACCAAGAGATGCAAGTGGAAGGAAAAGGCACCATGGCCATCCAATCTTGCTAAAGTAAAACTAAACTCCTCCATGATGTTCAATTTATTCCTAACTTGGCACATAATTTGCTCAGTACTGGACAATTAATGGCAACTGGATACTCCTTAATGTTTGATGGGGATGAGTGCATTATCAAAGAGAAGCATATGGGTTAAGTGGTTGCAAATATCCAAATGACCAAGAATAGGATATTTCCACTTGATGTATCAAACGTGAAGGACTTTGTGTTAGATTTTGTTGGGGTTTGGCAATAAAAATCAGAACTTTATCATATAAATAATTCTCAAACATGTAGCTGACACCAATAGAACAAGCCCCATCTGTTTTTGTTGCAAAACACGCAAGATATTAATCAGAGAAGCGCAAGAATAAAAACTGCACCTTTAATGGGTTTTCAAGCTATTTGTGCATGATTCTTGGAGTCGTGGCCTTCAAGCCTTGACCTCTAGATTTCTCACACAACTGAGATACTTGTGAGCTCCTCTTACACTCCAAAAAACTCCTTTTGCAAAGCTCTAACATAAACATCTTTGGTTTGGAGGATTTTATGACAAAAGAGAGATGGAAGAGGTTGACTAGGGCTTGCTCTCTCTCTTGTTTAATGGTGCACGAATTTTTGAGTTTTGTTGTGTACCTTGAATCTTCTAAGACTCTTATTTATAGTTTATACATTAGAGTTTAGTCATGGGCTCCATAGGCCTTCCTACATGGAATAAATAGCCTATGGATTCTTTATTTATTAATCTCATTAATAAATCAACTCATATATCCTTTAATTATTAATCTCATTAGTAATTAAAGCTCATTTATGTCTGACTAATTTAATTTGAGTAATTTAATTTAATTAATCTTATTAATCAAATTAAATTCTTATTGTACTTCTAATTAATGATCTTATCATTAAGAAGCACCTTGACAATTTAATTAGTCTAATTCAATTGCAACTAAATAAATTATACATCCTATCAATTTAACACTCACAATACAACCTAATCTTACATGTGTGATTGTTTAAATTCATTCTTAATTGGCAATGCACATAGTTCGAAACACATAGGTAATGTCTAACCTACAATCTATATCATAGTTTAATTAAAATGTAGTAATTAGGATCACACTGAACCTTTTAAATTATGATTACCATACTGTATAGACCATTTATTTTATTTTGTCCCAATCGAGTGAGAGTTATAGATTTAATCAAACTCACAAGCTCATTCACATGACTAATCGGCATTTGCTCATGAGACAAATGTTCCCATCAGAACTCCTTTTCAATTACACATTTCTTTGGCCAAGGGCTTTTGTCTCATAAAATACCAACTACATACAACAAATGTCTTGCTAACTTGCAAGGACACAAATCCCTTATTAAGCACACGCATGCCTCCATACACATACAAGCAATAATACATTAGGCTCATGATCCTGTCCTGTAATAGGATAAATATTGACCCTGAATACTTTAATGAGACATTAACCATCATGCTTATAAGACAATCATGCCATCTCAAGTTTAAGGTTTACAAACACTAAACTCGATCACAAAACAAAATGTTGATAGTTAAGACTGAACTCTATGTGTTTGCTTCATTTTGCAAGGTATTGTCCATATGTCGCATTGCCTAATGACATATTCCCACACATTTATTCTCAATATCTCATACTGAAGGCATGACACTCACCATACAAATACAAGGTGTGCAAGTCATATCGATTATCTATTATCCTTTTAGAGTATCTATGACTCACGGACTAATTTTAGTGATTGATACCAAACAAGCCTTGTGTCCATATTCGTAACTCCTTATAAATAAGGTTTGTCAACTAGAATACATGGGCACATGCAATACTTTATGCCAATCAAGATTCACACGCATGAGAAGACTTGCCATAATATTGACATGAAAATCAATATTTTATTAATTAATGTGAAAAATACATATACAATCAAATATCTTTCTAGTATTCTTCATTTTCTACTGGTATTATAAGGCATATCATTAACACTTTGCTCTTATTGTGGGTGAGGACAATGAATCAAGGACATCACACTTGAGATATGGGCAACTTAAGATTAAGGGTTTGCAATTATTGGAGAAGAAAGGTATGGTTCATAGTTTACCCAAAATTCAATCTTTAGATATTTGTGAGAGTCGTATTTATGGAAAGTAAAGTAGGAAGCCATTCCCAAAAGGAAAGGCTTGGAGAGCTAAGGAGAATTCGGGGTTGGTGCATACAGATCTATGTGGACCAATGACAACTATATCTCTTGGAGGGAGTTATTATCTCATTCTTGTTATGGATGACTACTCAAGAATAAGCTAGGTGTTTTTCTTAAAGATAAAAGGGGAGGCCTTTGAGCACTTTAAGAAATTCAAAGCCATTGTGAAGAAATAATATGGTGTAAGTATCAAGGTTCTATGTTCAAATAAAGGATGTGAGTTTTTATCTAAAGAATTTTTCCAATTCTTTGATACTAATGGCATTCAGAGGGAACTTTCTACATCATGCACCCCAAAGAAAAATGTAGTAGTCAAAAAGAAGAATAGGACAATTGTCGAGATGGCAAGTAGCATGATGAAAAAGAAGGGCCTACCAAATAACTTGTAAGTGGAAGTCATAGTCGTTGCTGTATACTTATTGAACATTTCACCACTAAAGTCGTATAAGACGAAACCCTTTATGAAACATGGAGTGGAAGGAAACTATCCATGAAACACCTCAAAATATTAAGGAGCATTACCTATGTTTGGCAATAAGAGGTCAAGAGACATAAATTAGATGAAACATTAATCAAATGTATTTTTTTTTTTTGGCTATTGTAATGAGACAAGTTGTATGATCCTACTAGTGACAAATTATTATTAGTAGAAATATTGTATTTAATGAATATGCAGGTTGGAATTGAAATAGGGGGAGAAAATCCACAAAAAAAAAACCTGGAAGGATAAAAATGACATTTTGTTGTAGGTGGAGCCACAATAATGAGATGGAAGCCCATAGCCTTACAAAGTAGCGGCAAACTTATAGTTTGACTTGCAATCATGAGACATAGACCTATGATTGCAAGGGAAGGATCCATGATTATGACCCAAACCTTCATAACTACAATGAAGCTCACCATGGTTACACACTCAATCGTGGCAAAGAGGTGATAGTGGATAGTATGCACTGTAGCAAGACCCGTGACCATGAGAGGAGACCTTGTGAGCATGAGACCAACTGAGTCTGAAGGTGTAGTTTGAAGATTTTGATGGTGATACACCTCCAAGGAGATTCAAATCACTTTGGGAGATTTTTGAAGTCGATGAATATGCATTTTTGGCCCTTGATCAATCATGTTTTGAGAAAGCAAAAGGTAAAAAAGAATGGGAGGATTCTATGAAGGAGGAGTTGACATCTATTGAAAAGAATGCAACTTAGGAATTGTGTGATCTTTCTCAAAGTAAGAATATTATTAGGTTGAAATTGGATCTTTAAAACTAAATTTCACATAGATTGTAGTGTGCAAAAATACAAAGTATAGATTGTAGTGTGCAAAAATACAAAGTAAAGTTGGTTGCAAAGGTCTACACTCAACAACATAGGGTGGATTACTTAGAGAAATGTTCACTAACGGAAACGTTTGAAACCATAAGACTATTACTTGATTCGACAGCTTAACTAAGATGGAAAATTTATCAATTTGATGTCAAATCAACTTTTTTAAATTGTGAATTAAGTGAGGTAGTTTATGTAGTTCAATTGGAAGGATTTTTGATAGCCAGGAAGGAAGACAATGTGTGTGAGCTAACGAAAGCCTTGTATGGGTTAAAGCAAACCCCAAGGGTTTGATATAAAAAAATTGATAATTATTTTCATCAAATTGGATTTTTGAGGGGTGAGAATGAGGCCATCTTATATTTGAAAGGGCAACATGTAATTGATATTGTTTGCTTGTTAGTGGATGATATCATTTGTATGGGATCAAAACCATCGTTAGCAGAAGCATTCAAGCATGACATGATGAGGAGGTTTGCGATGACATATTTAGGATTATTGCATCACTTTTTTGGGCTTGAGATTTTGAAAGTTGAAGATGGGATTTTCGTATGCCAAAGGAAATATGCAATACACCTATTGAAGAAGTTCAATATGTCTAAATGTAATATGGCATCCACACCAATGGATGTGAATCAAAAGTTGGAAGTGGAAGATGGCTTGGAGAAGGAAAATCCAAATTGGTTTAGAAGCCTTATGAAGGTTTGTTATACATAACTCATACTAGGCTAGACATTGCATATTCAGTAGGTGTTGTTTTAAGGTTTATAACCAATCCTTCTAGCAACATTTTGGAGCCAAAAAGAGAATTTTGAGATACATTGCTAGGACTTTAGATAATTGAATTTGGTATACAAATGTTGAAAATTTTAAGTTGATTGGTTTTAGTGATGGTGATGGACAAGTTCATTAGATGAGAGAAGAAGCACTACCGACAATATTTTTATACTTAATTCGAGAGCTATCATTTGGAATTCTAAGTAAGCAACAATTGCCTTATTTGAAGTAGAAATATATGGTGGCATATTAATATGTTTGGTTGAAAGGAACATTGCTTGATGTGCAACAAAGACAAGAAGTAAGGACTATTATCTTTTATGATAATAAGTCTACTATTGTAATGACTAAAAATCTAACCTTTCATCGAAGATCTGGGAATATTAAGTTAAGGTTTCACTTCATTAGAGAATTGGTGGATAAAGGTGAAGTGTTGATGGATTTATGTAGCACTTAAGTTCAAGTGGCAGATATTTTCACTAAGGCATTGTCAAGTCCAAAGTATGAACTTTTCAAGGCACTAAGTATGCTACTTTGAATCAAAGAAGAGTGTTAAAAATTTGATTCAAACATTGTGAGAAGAATTGTTTCCTTCAAAAAGGGATCTAGGAGAGCAAGAATATTCCATAAAAAGTGAAGAATTTTGAAGAATGAAGATATACCATAAAAATTTGACCTTGGAGGGCATTTTACCTTATAGCATTGATTTATTTCCGAGTAGTTAATTTTCCTTTATTATGGTTATTGGTAGGTGAAGTCATTACTTTGTTTAGGTTAAATTTGAGTAGTATAAATAAGTGTTATTCATTATGGGCTGCACAATAGAGAAAATGTTAGCAGCACTTTTCTTGCATGGTTGTAGTAGTACAAGGCTTTGTTTGGTGTGTTCTCTTTTATGCAATAAAGTCTACTACTTTTGCCCTCAAATTCTCTTCTACCTTAGTTAATTTTGAGCCTTTATTTTCATTTTTTCCTCTATGTTCCAACAAGTTATATGAAGGAAATACATGCTAGATGAAAATAACCAAGAATCCAAATCAAAACATAATTTTAGTTGAAATATCCACCATCAGAATCAATCTCAGGCAATCTTGGATTGATTTGAAGCTCTCTAGATTGGTCTACGTTGATCTACTTACACCTGAATGGCAATTTTAGGTTTGTGTTCCAAGCACCATCAATCACCTTCCTTAGGGATTGATCTTAATTACCTGCGATCGACTCTCATGTCGATGGCTCCTACACATGATCAATTGCGTCTCTCTGCAATTGTAAAGTCAAAATGTGGGCATTTTGTGTTGTTATCACTCTCTAACAATTGGTCCAGTTCACCTCTTAAATTCATCTGGATGTCATTTCCAACCCAAATTTAGTCCAACAATGCCCTGTATTAGGAACTAAAATAAAGTGAATATGGGACTTTGATTGCTTAGTGCAATGGGCATGCTTCTTGACATGATTTTCTTGATAAGTTGTTAAATGTATTTTGTTTAAAATGGGTCTTCTATCTTCCTAATTCCCCTGTAAGAGGTATATAGCATTTATCATAGGAAATAACAAATATGATGAGAATTTATAAGGTAAATATATGATAAGATATATTACCTTGCAAAATGGTGTAACTAGCACTAAAGGAACAAACGTTATACTTTCTATTGATAGTGGAATAGTGGAAATATATATTTTTATTATTAGTATCAAGAAATGACTATAGAGAGGTAAACTTCATTCTTGATTGTAGAAAGAAAACAAATCAACCATTTGTCTAAAAATTCTAGTTCATAGCTACTGTTATATTGCTTATTTGTACTCTTGCAATAATTAACTACTCATTAACTACCATCTTCAACTAATCAACTTATATTAGTTAACTGGCACTAAATTAACTTCCATCCTCTAGCTCAAATGTTGAACTCCTCCAACTCAGATTCTAGGTGAGTGACTCCTGTTCATGCTCTAGGTCATACCAGCATAACCAGTAAGTTTAACACCCCTCTCAAATTGAGCATTGATATCTTTCATACTTACGTTGTTAAGTAAATGACAAAATCTACTAGAATTCAAGGCCTTGGTCAACAAATCAGCTGGCTGCTTCTTAGTTTTGATATGTTCCATTTTTACAACACCTCTATTTACCTTCTCTTTGACAAAGTGTAAATACAAGTTAAAGTGCTCGGTTTTCTCATGATGTGTTTGGTTCTTAATGATTTGTATAGCACTTAAATTGTCACATAATATAGTGACAGGTTTATTTACATCAACATTAAACTCCCTCTTTAGATTTTGGATCCACATTGTCCACATGTGCAGGCTGCATTGGCTTTACACTTAGCTACTGTTGAACTTCTTGCCACAACTGATTGTTTCTTTGACTTTTAACTAATCAAGCTTCCACACATGAACACACAATATCATGTCACTGATTTCCATGAATTAATACAACTTCCTCCAATCACTATCACAGCTTGCCATGAGTTCTAAGTTGTCTCCTTACTCAAAAGTTTTCCCTTTTCAGGTGCCACCTTGAGGTATCTTAATACTCTAAATGTTACCTCTAGATGTCATATTTTGGGATTTGACATATATAATGATAAAGTCTAAATTTTTAAGCTTATATCTGGCTAAGTAAAGGCTAGGTAGATAAGTTTTCCGGCTAGCAGCCTGTAATATGTTTTATATTCCAATGCATCTTCTTGAATTGCCAATTTCTAACTTGCTTCCTTAGGTGTAGGACTTGGCTTTGATACAAGCATTCCATATGCCCCCAAGAGATCCAATGTATATTTCCTTTGACAAATGACTACACCTTCTTTCATCTGTGAAATTTGCTAAACCAAGGAAGTATCTTGGAGTCCTTAAGTCTCTTAGCTTGAATTTAACCTTCGAAAACTCTACTGCATGATACAGTTCTTTCTAGTCCTTGCATCCAATGATCAAATCATCCACATAGACAAGCAATGCTACCATTTCCCTTCTTTGAACTTTCTTTGTAAACAAAAAATAGTCTGATCTAAACTGTTTAAATCCATTCTCATATAGGGATTGTGTGAATTTTTCATTCCATTGTCTTGAGGTCAGTTTTAGGCCATAAAGTGACTTCCTCAGCTTACAAACTTACCCTTTGCTACTGCACTCATCACCTTTCATTAGCCTATAACTAAGTGGCAGTCTCATATATACATCCTTATTGACGTTTCCAATTACGAAGGCATTATCTACATCTAATTGTTGCATCTTCCACCATTTCATCATAGTTAGTGAGAAGAACAACTCATTATTGTTTGCCAGACAATTGGGATGAAAGTCTCATTGTAATCAAATCCCTTTACTTGGTTGTATCTCTTAGCCACCAACCTAGCCTTATACCTTTCCACTATTCTATCAACCCTCAACTTTGTTTTGAACACCCACTTGCAACTTATGATATTTGGTTCCTTTGTTGGCTGCACTAGCTCCCAAGTTCCATTTCCTTCCAAAGCTTGCAACCCTTCAATCATGGCCTATTTCTAGTGAGACTTGGCCATGACTTTAGCATACGAACTAGGTTCATTCACTTCATTCAACCTGGCTAGGTAGCAAAGGTAGTTTTGTGATAAGTTTTGGATACTAATGTGGTTGGATATCGGGTGCTTGGTACAAGAAGGTGGTTGGTTGTGGTCCTTCAGGTTATGGTGATACACATCAAGATATTTGGGAATCTTTCTGGTTCTGTCTATTCTTCTTAATGGAAGAGAAAATCTATGGTTATCTAGTTGAGTAGGAGTTCATGATGGTGAATGGCTGTGTATTTCTTATGTTTGGTGAGTTGATTCATAGTTTTCAAGATCATCCTTAATAGATATATGTTGTTTATGGTTGTTGACTTCCAAATCATAGTACACATCAACCTGTTCCTCATCAATCATATGGTTGATCACAACATTTGGTTTAGGAGTATTCAAATGGTTTTGGTATTAGTACTAAAAGGAAATAGATGTTAAAAAAAGGTGACATCCCTTGAGACAATGATCACATGTGTATCAAGATTATGCAATTTATAACCCTTCATCCCATTGGGAGAATCCATAAAGATGCACTTCTCAACTCTAATGTCAAACATTGAATAGGTTCTTTTCAAGGATGAATGGAATGCTAAACAACTAAAAACTCTCATATTATTATAATCTGGTAACCTTTTAAAAAGCAATTCATGTGGTGATTTAAATTGCATCACATTAGAGGGCAATTTATTAATGATTTAAGTTGTTGTCAAAATGGCTTCATGCCAAAATATAATAGGTAATGACGCTTGAAAGAAATGTGCTCTTGTGATGTAAAGAATAAGTTCATGCTTTCTTTCAACCACATCATTTCATTGTGGGGTTTCAACATAAGATTTTTGATGAACAATCCCATTTTCAGTAAAGAAGTTGATCAGGTTTAGGTCAGGTGCATTATCATAACTTATCATCTTTATTTTTAGATTGAAATGTGTTTAAACAAGTTTGTAAAATGCAGGAATGATGTGATGAACTTTGCTTTTCTTTTTTATCAAGTAAGTCTGAGAGCAACATATGTAATCATTAACAATGGTTAAGAAAGAATGATATCCTCCAATAACATTAGAAGAATAAGGTACCCAAGTATCTATATGAACAAGTTCAAAAGGTTCTTTGTTGTTTTTGATATGTAAAGGGAAGGTTAGTCTCTTCAGCCTAGCCTTAGGATATGTTTCACACACTTTATATGGCATAGTGGTAATGAAGGGATGACATTCTTGTAATTTCTCAAATACACTATAAGATGCATGACCTAATCTAAAATTCTAGATATCAAAATCAAATCTAGTAGAAACATATATTGAAGCATTCTTGCAAAGGTGAGGTTCTGTTCCTTGATGTAGAATGTAAAGGCCATTGTTTTGTTTAGCTACAATAATCCTCATTCACGGTGAGAGGCCCTAGACATAGCATGAACTTGAGTTAAGAACAAAATAATAATTATGTGTTTGCCTAAGCTTACTAAAAGAAAGTAAATTTAAGCTAAAGGATGGAACATGTAGGACCTAATCAATTGATCCACACATGTGGTTTGATGCACTAGTGTCAACAATTCAAAAGCATGATCTCAAGCTGTCGTTATTACTTTTGTTCAGTTGCATGGTTTCAAGGTGTGAAGTGAGGTAAAAGTGTTCCGATTTAGATAAGTGATTATAGTCATTACCTACAAAGTTTGAAGAGACGTGCAAGTCAAGTTACTTTTACACATTCCCTTGGTTCTGTTGTTGTTGTGACCTACTGCCACTTGATTGGACAATCTATTATAAGTTCAGAAAGCTCATCAACTTCCTCAACTGTTCCTAAGAAAGCATAGATCCTCCATTCCCTTCCTTTTCTACAATTCCTTCATCATTTTCTATTGTAATAGAAGAGTGATTTACCATAGTCTGAGCACCTTTCCTTTGCTTCTTGTGAACTTAAAGTTGGGTGGAAATCCCATAATCCTATAAAACTTCTCCTTCACATGGATCCTTTTTCCATAATGAGTGCAAACCAGCTCCTACTTCATATCCTTTTTGTCTATGATAGAGGCCAAAGCGGATGTATCATTCCAATGCCCCTAGACTAATCTAATGCATTTTTGTCCTTCCTTTACAACAATGGCATTGTATGCTTCATCAAGTGATGGAAATGGCCTTTATCTAAGAAGTTGAGATTTGTTAGCCAAGTATATCTCATTTAGTACATTCAAAAACCTATATATCTTGTCCCTTTCTTAAAGTTCCATAAATTTTTGAAAGCATCCTTAGTTGCATCTACCATAACTATAGTGTGGAGGAGGCCTATAAAATCTAAGTTCCTCCCAGATGATCATCGGTTCAGTGTAGCATTCTTCGAGGAGGCCTATAAAATCTAAGTTCCTCCCAGATGATCATCGGTTTAGTGTAGCATTCTTCAACACTCCTTTCCCCTTGAGTTATGGTTTGAAGATCCTCTTGTAGCTTGCTCTGGCCGTGAAAATCTCCTTGAAAGCACATTTCATATTTGGTGTACATATTTTGTGTAGAAAACCATGGAGACCAATGATGGAAACATTGAATTAAGGATCCAAGTAATGATCAATTCATTACATCTAGCCAAGATTTGTGTAACGGATCATCTCTCACAAGTTCTATGATTGAGCCATCCATAAAACCAAGGTTGTTCCTTATGGACACTGCTAATGTAAACTCCTTCCGTCAAGTGGCATAGCTTTATTTAGTAAGTTTAGGATGAGCTATGGTTGTGTTGTGATTATCTAATGGATGAATATAGAAGGGGGAATTAGGATCATTTAGTGGTGGCTGTAACTGAATATTAGACTAAAAAGGAAGATGGTTCTGCCTATTGACTTCCAGGTGATGAATTTTTGATTTGGAGTGATTCTTGATGAGGTTGATCAATCAGAAGTTGGTAAAGGCTCAAAGATCAAATGGTACTCCCTCTTAGATGAATTAAGATCAAGTACCATAGCAGGAAAGGACTATAGAGAGATGAACTATATATTCTTGATTGCAGCAAGAAAAAAAATCAACCATTTGCCTAGAAATTCCAATTCACAGCTACTGTTATATTACTTGTACTCTTGCAATAACTAACTACTCATTACCTACCATCTACAACTGATCAAGAAATATTAGTTAATTGGCACTAAATTAACTTCCATCCTTTAGCTCAGATTCTAGGTGAGTGCCTCCTATTCATGCTCTAAGTCATACTAGCATAACCAGTAAGCTAAACCTTTAGTCTCTAATTTATAATTTTTTTCTAAAAGTAAGGATAAGTGAAATCAAGGGATGATAAAGTTGTCAGATTTTATTCATTGATATTTTATTTTATTCTTTTAAATCTATGAGAAAACTTACAACTAGCTCATGGAAACAGAAAAGCAAAGAGAATGGAAGGAATCTGGTTGAGGAATGCAGCAGACCTCAATATTGAAAATTGTTTCAAATGTTACTGTTACGTTGAAATGTGCATACGTCCCTCATATATATACAAGCATCCTAATAGCATTGGAAAGCTGGTATCTAAAAGTACTACTAACAAAGGAGCTAACTCCAAACAAACATAAATATTCCTCCTAAGCAAAAGCAAGAAATCTGCCTCATATCCACCTAGGTAGCATAAGCACATGCTACAATGGACTATGTAGCAAAAAAAAGTGATTTCAACAGGCCCCCTCAAGATGTGGAATGGTAATTTCCCATTCCCATCTTGCCCAAGTGGTTTCTAAATAGTTGTATTATCAATAGTTTAGTCATAATATCAACTAGTTAGCTTGTAGTTAGAACATGGCAGATGCTTATCTTCCTTTCTTGTAGCTGGTCCCTAACAATATGACAATCCATCTCAATATGTTTGCTTCGCTCATGGAACACAGGGTTAGCTACTATATGAAGCGCAGCTTGGTTGTCATAATGCATTATGGCCAGCTTTGAGTGTTTAACATTTAGTGCTGCAAGGATAAATCTCAGCCAGGTTAATTCTCCACAAGTTGCTGCCATGGCTTGATATTCAACTTCAACTGACGATCTGAAGACTATTATTTGTTTCTTTGACGCCTAGCACACTAACGCCTTCCTAAGGAATATGCAATAGCCTATTATTGATCTATAGATGTTCACACATGATCCCCTAATCCAAGTCACAAAAAGCCTTAAGTCTGAAATCATTATTTGATGTGAAGAGGAGTCCTTGTCCTAGTGTGGCCTTTACGTAATGTAGAATTAGCACATCCATAGGTGCCTCCATGAATTGGATTAGTGTTTGTTTGGAATGTGATATGTTAAGTCTTATAATTGTTAGGTATAACAATCTCTCAATCAAACTTTTGTAAATAGAGGCATCATCCAATGGCTTTATAGCATTCTTAGTTTGATGTTTTGTTTAATAGGTGTTTTGCTTAGCCTCATCCCTAGCTGTCCACTATTGGTGAGGATATCTAAAACATATTTTCTTTGGTTAATGCATATTCCATTGGCACCTCAAACCACTTCTATACCTAAGAAATACTTCAGTTTTCCATGACACTCGATTTTGAACCTGTCATTTAAGAATTCCTTCACAATTGTGATCATTGCCTCTGAGCTGCTTCCTACAATGATGTTATTCGCATAGACTAGTAAAGCTATATCTATATAAACTCTTATTTAGTTTTTAAACTTGATTTGTTCTTCTTTTGTTGTAACCTAAGGGTTTCTTCATATAAATTTCCTCAGCAGGATCACCACGTAAGAAAGCATTATTGACATTAAATTGGTGAAGCTTCCATTCCCTAGCTACAGCAACTGCCAACAAGCATTTGACAATTGTCATCTTAGCCCCTAGAGAGAATGTTTCTTGGCAGTCCACTCATTCTTTTTTTGTGAATTCTTTGGCCACTAACCTTGCATTATACCTCTCCACTATGCCATCTGACATGTACTTGATTTTATAAACAAATTTTGCATCTAATAACCTTGCCTCAGTTGCCAAGTAAGTAATTTATAACCCTTAACTCCATAGGAATATCCTAGAAGGACACACACTACCTACCTATAGGATTAAATTTTTTTCTCTTTGACTTAATGTTGATGCATAGCACAAGTAACCAAACACCGTCATATGCTTATAGGGTGGTTTTACTCTAGACAACATCTCATACGGTGTTTTATTGCTACGACTAGTGCTTGAGGTTTTGTTTATTAGATAAGTGGTTGGTAAGATGCAATCACTTCAATACTTTTATGGCATGTTTGACTGAAACCTTAGGGTTGTAGCAACATTCAAAAGGTGCTAAAGTTTTCTTTCTACTATCCTATTTTGTTAAGGAGTCTCCACACATATTGCTTGGTGGATTATTCCCTTGTTGGTAGAAATCTTTAAGTGAAAAATCTAAACCATTATCAGTCTTTATGAACTTTATTTTGGCTTTAAACTAATTATGAACCAGGTTATGAAAGGACCTTATGTAGTCTATTGTGTCAGACTTAGGTTTGAGCAGGTATACCTAACTTGTTCTAATGTAGTCATCAACTATACTTAGAAAATACTTACTCTCATCATATGCTAGCTTAGGAAAAGGTCTCCATAAATTACAATACAACATTTCAAAAGGATGTTATGATCTATGTTGACTATGCCAAAATGGTTTTCTATGCATCTTACAAAAGGATAGAATAAACAACGTCTTTCATTAAATTCAAAAGCATCTAGTGTTATAATGGGAACATCAATAAGTTGTAACACTTTGTTAAATGGATGTCCAAGGCAAAAATTCCATAGATCATCATGGGGTTTAAAGCTTACAACAAAAAGGCTAGTGGAATGAGCTAGTTTGTTAGCGGTTGATTGGCCTACGAAGCCTTCTTTGTGGCATGCCTTTCCCCTGACAAGCTTGTACAACCCATCACTGACCTCATCCTTCCCAATCGTAGTTCAAGAATCAAGGTCCTACACAATACAATAAGAAGAGGAGAATATGAAACAACATGGGACAGATTGTGCCAATTTTTCTTATTGACAACAAGTTTATTAAAAAAACAGGCACACACGAGACATTGCACAAAACAAGAGTGTCAGTCAGTTTCACCACTCCTACATGTGTGGAAGAGGTGCATGATCCATTTGGAAGCGTAATATGCCTAGAAAATAGCGTTGTGACTGAGGTGTACAAGTTGAGGTCATAGATCATATGATCTGTTGCTCTTGTGTCAATTACCTAAGTATGATTGGTTGTTTGTGTTGTGTTCAAGCTCCGTTGGATAAAGGTTAAAGGACTATCATTCATGTTTAAGGAATTAGCATTATAAGTGGTTGGCATCAAAACAGTAGTGTTTGCTACTACAGTAGAGATTTGGGATGAATCTTTCTCACTAAGTTTAGTAGCTAGTGTCTTCTTATTAGCAAGAATGGCCAACAACTCATTGTATTGAGTTTTGGTTAGGGTCATCCTCTCATAATCATCTATTGTGAGCCTCCTTTCTACTGCACTAGATTGGCTGAGGCAGCTCCCTAATTTTGATATAGCTTAATCCTAGTGGATATCCATTACACTTATAACATCTTTCAATAACATCACCTTTTTTGTTAAAATGTGAACATGTAGGAATCTCTGCATTCCTTGTTTTCAAGCAATTCTCAAGTTCGTGTCATGATATCCTATAATGTGTGCAATAAAGTTTGTCCTTCCTTACACTAGCCTTTGGAGTGTTAGTTGCCTTCTGCACTGGCATGGCCATGCCATCTAAGCCTTGCATTGTTCTAACAATTTGATGTTGTTTCTTTTATTGCTGCACCATTGCAAATACTTTGTTGATAGGAGGCATTAGATCTAGCATCAAGATTTGGTCTCTCACATGTGCATAGGACTTACTAAGTCCTATTAGAAATTGCATGACTATATCCCTTAGATGTCTTTCAACTAGAAATTTTAACTATCCACAAGTTCACTTGGGCATATTATCATAGTAAGTTACCATAGGATCATCACCTTAAACTAAAGTTGTCGGTGTTTTGTTCAATTGATATATCCTTTGGCTGTTATGTTAGGACATTCTCTCACTGAACTCACTCCAAAGTTCATATGCATAATCCACAAAAAGCAAGAAAGATTTAACTGTAGGGGAAATAGAATCAAGGATCCAAGAGACTAACATGTCATTACATCTTTTCCAAGCCTCCAATAATGCTACCTCTGTTGTAGGTGGTTTGGTGATTTGGCCAGTTACAAATCCTAGCTTGTTCATCACCCTAAGAGCTTGTTTCATGCCCCAAGCCCACACAATATAGTTCTCAGTGGTGAGAAGGCTTGAAACTGAAGCAACTATACGATTGTCACCATTGTCAATCCTATATGGCTTGGATGGATCTGTAAAGTTCAAAAATCGATCTGTTGCCATCTGGTGTTGATTCTTTACTGAAGATGAAGCTTTTGCCATTGTTTAGGGTTGTTCACCATTTCAATTGCTCCCAAGATGGCTTTGGTACCATGAGAAAACTTTAGCTAGCTCATGGAAACAAAAAAGCAAAGAGAATGAAAGAAATATGGTTGAGGAATGCGGCAAACCTCTATGTTGAAAATGGTTACAAATGTTACTGTTACGTTGAAATGTGCATACATCCCTCATATATATACAACCATCCTAATAGTATCTGAAAGCTTGCATCTAAAAGTGCTACTAAGATAGAAACTAACTCCTAACAAATAGAAATATTCCTCCTAAACAAAAGCAAAAAACCACCTCATATCCACCTTGCAGCACAATCATATGTTGCAACTAACTGTGTAGCAAGAAAAAAAGGGATTTCAACAATCCGTTTCTTTTGTGACATCATGGGCAGAATTTATCTCCAATTTTTGCAATATTTTTTTATTTTTACTGTATTTCTTTTGAATAAGTGCATTAATTTAAAACTTAAACATCTAAATAAAATAAGATTAGAAAGTGGTGGAAAAAGCAAACACAAAGCTCCAGTTTCCTGGTTAAAAAGAAGATAAAAAATGTGGAGTGCAGACGGGTCCCATATTGAATGTTTATGATTTGTGAAATGAGATCTAAGGGCAGCAGCAAATTTGTTTATATTATTATTTGAAGTTTAGTTTATACACACACACACAGTGTAAGAAACAGGACGATAACATGACTATGAAGTTCTACGTGGATGCAATGTGGATGAAGTCTTATCTTTAAGTCCTCCGGACCACCACCTTTCAACCATTATCTACCTCATTGCGCTTGCATATCATGCATTATCTGCCTCAAATTTTCCTTTTTCTTTTTTACTTAGCCTTTGAAAAAGAAAACACTATTGTAATGATATACATTTGATTAACATTTTCTATTTTAAATGAATTTTTTGTCTTACACTCAACTTAGTGTGTGTGTGTATCAATGAGTTTATGATGTTGTTTCTTACAAGAATATCTAATTTTTATTATCTAATATTTCTCTGTTGAGCGTAGTCATATATTTGCTTTTGCGTTATAAATAATATGACTTATTTAATGCTTATGCTTATCATAAAAGAGAATTAATAACATATTTTTAAATAAGAATTTTACATCATTCATAAAATAATAGAAAAACATTAGAAAAGAGAAAATATAATGAATTGGAATTGAGAGTGAAAATATATAAAAAATAAAATATTTTAAAAATTATATATTATATAACCAAAATTGACAAGGGCACTAAACATATGGTGTAGCTTTGAGTTAGAAATTATGATGCTGTTTTGTACATATAATTTATATATCTATTACTTTATCATTATTAACAACGACTAATTTGGTTGTATATTGCTATTTTACAATATATTATCCTTAATTATTAAATTTACACAACTACCCTTAATTTATTAATAAAAACAAGCACACTCAACATAATTATTAATATATCATTATTTTAGGGTTAATTACACCAACATGCCATAAGAATTAGTATAATTGCAAGTTAACTCCAATTCCTTTTAGTAAGAAGCTTCTCTTCCATATTTGAAATATTTACATCATTCTTTTTCTATTAGTAGGCATTTAAATTGAAGTATTTAAATGATTGGATTTTAAATTTATAATAATGAATCCGTTCTAATTGTTTAAATGCCAATGCATTTCAAATCCTGAATTTTTCATTTAAACTATATTTTTGGTAATCATGATATATTTAAAATTCTTTTATTTTAGAGTCATTTGAAATGATGTATTTGAAATCTTTTCTTTAAATTCAAATAGTCCAATTCAAATAGACCCTTATAGGCTATGATTGGCATGCATGAATAGAATAAGATAGAAATAAAATGAAATTAGAAAAGGATTAAGATGATTTACAATATCCTCCCTTGTTATGCAGAAAAATGGCATTAGAAATAAGAATAGAATGAAATTATCATTTTTTTTATTTTATATTTAAGAATGATAACCAAAAACAAATATAATGAACGAAAGATAAATATTTTTTTTAATAAAAAAGGACATTATTTGAAAATATTTAATTAATTATTAGACCTTTGCTACTTGACTATATATGTTTAGATATATAGTAAATATTTAATATTTATACAATTATACAATATTTATATTGCATGCAAAAATGATATGTTAATATACATAGTAGGTACTTGAATGAATATATATAATTGATCTTTAATTTGTTTATTGTAAAATAAATATTTATAAAATTTTATTTTTAACTTTATATTGATATTCATTATATAAAAAAGGTAAATATTTAGTTGATATTATTATATTAGCTACCTTTATGGGTAATATACTAAATATTTATGGGGTGTGTGTGTGTGTGTGTGTGTGTACATATTTCCATTATATTATGTTTATTTGTTAAGTATACCAATATATGCTATATTTAAAAATAATTTTTATTATTTTTAAAAATTAATTTAGCACTTTTATTGGATGCATAAGTATGAATAAATATTTCACTTATTTAGCAAATATCTTAATTATATTATAAATAAAAATAAGATAATATATATTATTATTAACACATATGCATATATTTAATTTTAGGTATACTTGTGTAATATATATGTATATATAGACACATTAATATTTTCACATATGACATTTTTATATTTAATTTATTTATTTATAATGCATATTATTTGTTGATAAAAATCTAGTAAATCTAAAGATTAATAAAATCATTTTAATAGTGTAAAATATAAGTCATTCCCAATAATGTGGGAATGAGTAAACTTATGGAAATGGATAATCCTTATTTTTTAGATTACTAATTCCAAATGAAATGATTATTTTTCAGTATTTAATCATATCATTTGTGAGAATAAGAATGATATGGAAATCGTCATTCAAGGCCCACCTCATTCCTGCATGCTAATCATCCTGTTAGAATTTTGGAAGAAAATTGATGATATCTAAGAAAGTTTAACTAAGTTTCATTATGATTCCTAAATTCGACTTTTTGGGTAAAATAATAAAAAAAACAAGTCCAAATACTAATAATTGCAGTTTATTGGCATAAATCCTAGGGTATAGCTGGTATGCATGAATGGATTAGGATAGAAATAGAATAAATATAGGAATGGAATTAACATAGTATAAGTTATCCAATAGCTAGTATATACAAGGAATGAAAATGAACATAATTGTTATTTAGAATTTCATTCTTATAATTGGCAAATAAAAATGAACATATAAATACTATGAACTTACTTGTAGTTAAAAAATTATCCTTAAATGATAATTTTTTATATAATTGTGCACTAAAAATTTAAGCGATACACTTAAAATGGTTGAAAAAATGAAATGTTCAAATTAAAAAAGACTTCTACATAAAAAAAATTATTTATTAATCAATTCAAAAGCATTATCATTTTTCTCATGGCACAAAGGTTCAATGTTTTACAAAAATATTGATATAGAATAGCAAATAAAGGTGAAAAAATTGTGGCATTCAAAAGAAGATATGCTTGATTGTATAAATATTATTTACATTATTTGTAAAATTAAAGATAAAGAATAGAATTTAAAATAGGAAAAAACTAGAATGAATTAAAATTGGAGGATATTAACCAAAAAATATAATAAATTAAAATTTAAAGATACTCAATGTCTATGCATACAAATAAAATAATAATAAAAATAATTTTTACATATAAATTTTTATACCATTTATATAATTCACAAGATTAAAAAAGAAAAAAATTGAGAAATAGAAATATAGAATAAACATAAATTTAGAGAAGTAAATGAAATAAATAAAAATTGTGAGAGTATATTGAAAAAAGAATATATAAATAATTAAGAGTATTTTAACCATAGTATATTATAGAAAGATAATTTTATTAAATAAAAGTATACAATTATTTCTGACAGATTAATAATATGTAAACCTATAGCACTGCAAGAAAATTGTGATTCTTATACTATTAGAAATCAACATTCCTTCAAAAATGGCCATTCCCGCATAAAATTTATGCCAGTCCTGTGATTTAGAATAGCGTTAGGAATGCTTATTCCATTCTCGACACATTCTCACATACTAGAAATGCCCTTGCATTATTACAAATAAAATATATTGAAATTTGACATATTATAAGCGCATCATTGTCCATAAAAATTTTTAAAAATTCATAATCAAGGTTAAAAATTAATTAATTTTTTATCATACCATTAATTTTCATATAAAACCCTAATAAAAAAAAAAGAAAATGTAAACATATTAAACATAGAGAGGCAGTTTTTGTAATATCAAGAGAAAAAGGGTATAGTTTATAATTATGCTAATTTGTAGGGAAAGTTGGTGTAATTAACCTTATATATATACTTATACTATAGTGGAAGTAATGCTTTTCAATACACATTGTAGAAGTACACAAATATCCTTAATTTTCTTTTTGCTTTTCTGTATTCTTCTATGTTCCTCTCTTTTTTAAAATTTTTTATTTTTATTTTTATTTCTCTCATTTTTTTCTAAGATTATTTTATCTTCAATTATTTGCTTTTTCTAAATGTTTTTTGTACTTTTACTCTATATCTACACTATATTTTTATGAAAGTAACACCTTTAGGTTGCACATTATAAAGTTACACAAACTTTCTTAATTTTATTTTTGTTCCTATTCATTTCCTTTTCTTTTTTCTTTCAACATATTATTTTTATTTATTTTTCTCTAAAATTTTCTCACTTTTCAAATTCTCTTTTTTTTCTTTTTCATTTTAAATATTTTCTTATACTTTTAATTTCAACAATTTTTTCCAATTCAAATGCAATAAATTCATAATTTATAAATAAATTTTTACGCGCACAAGGTGCCGTTTTCATTGGTATCACATAATATATATGGCAAAAGATGATCGAAAATCTATTCCTTTCATGAAATAACACACAAGGGCACTCATTGAAATCCGGAAATGCAGCCAGTTCATTATACAATTCTTCTCATCTATACTACTTTATCTATTATCTCTTCTTTTCAAGGTTTCTATAATTATTTTAAATTTTAGATCATTTTTATTTTATTATGTTATAATAAATATGACTATATAATTTATGAATAATTTTTATATGAAGTGTATGATATTTATTAATTATTGAATAAGTTAGGTGTAGGTAATATTATATAAAAAAAACAAATTTATATGAGACTCGCAAAGTAACTAACTACGTCTCAATTTAAATTACAAAAGTAGCCTTTCTTTCCTTTGTTTTGTCATCTATATCCTTTTTGTTGATTCTCACTCTCAATTTAAATTACAAAAGTAGCCTTTCTTTCCTTTGTTTTTTCGTCTATATCCTTTTTGTTGACTCTCTCTCTCTCTTTGTCTCTCATTATTTCATTTTAAACAGATTTCTCTCTTTCTTCATTTGATAAATTTTCTAATGTGATATTAATTTTATTACTAAAAGTGTGAATAGTATAAATAATTTATAATTCATATTGGTGCCCTTTCTAATCATTTTAACTTGTGTCATTTATTGGTCCTCTCCCTATTGCATGATTCTACATTTATTACAACAATAAAATCATATAATATGTGACATTTATGCAAAAGTAAGAATGTGATTTTTGTTACAATACAAATTGTAAAATAAATCACTTCAACACAATTCAAAATTTATGTAATAAAATTGGAAGTTTAAATGTGACATTACTGTATACTTTGAATTTAAATGTACATACATGAAGTATATATCATAAATAGAGGTATTAGCAGACCAAGTTGCACAACTCGGCTTAGTTGAGCAACTTAGTCAATGCCCCCAACTCAAGCCCGATCAATTGTGAGCTTAAGTCGAGCTCAAGACCCTTTTGCCCAGGCTTGATCTAGACGGGCCTTTTTATAAATCAAGTTTTTCACTCTACCTAATAACATAATTCAAGTCCAAAACCAAGTTTAGAATCTAACCCAAGTATCTAGGCCCACAAGTTCAAAACAAAATATAAGTATTTGGCTTACTAGTATTGCTACCAATGAACACACTCTTATTCTTATTCTTTAAAGGGTAGATATTTGAATCCTATTGGTGCCCAGAAATTTTTTTAAAAAAAACAATGCATCAAATTCGAGCTCGATACTTGAGTACCTGAGCTTGCCCTACTTGGATTCAACTTGGCTTGATTCCACCCATAATTCCAAATTACTAGTTTTTAGAATAGAGCTAAAGTCAGTCTATATAAGATGCTATGTGTATTATGCACCAAACGCTGTCTTCTTGTTTATGTACAAGAAATTGTGGATCGCGTCAAATTGTGCACCATATCTCTTAATGTATGTACGAAAAATGGACACGAAGAGATGAGCACTCACATATAATGGACGTGCAAAGTGCAGGTTGGAGATCTCGACGTCTACAAAAGTCCATGCTGTTGAATTATTCAATTAGGCCCTTCTCCTAAAAGAAAGATATGCTGTGAAAAATATCAGGATGTCTAGCTGATAGTATTATAATATTATTATTGTATAGACTTTGATCTCACGCCCAAATCTCTTCTTTGATTTGGTTTCGCGGAAAGGCGAAAATCTATCCTGAAATTGCTGCTCATGCTCAGTAAAATTACATGCCGTGGGAGCAAGTGCAGCAATTATCTTTTAATTATTTCCTCGTAAGACATTCCCATCACATTATTATAATTATATCACTCAGATCTGATCTACCTAAAAGCAAGAAACACAATCATGATAGAATATCTTGAAAATAAACTAACCGCCTTATTTTAGTGCTGCTCTCTTATTGTTTATTGTATTCCTGGAACCAAACATTGCCAATTTCAAGATCTTTGTCCAGAGTGTTCAGACGTGTTGAAACCGTGAAACATCAGGGTCGTCAATTCCTATCTCTCCGTTACTTTCCCTGAATAGGCAAACTAATAAAGTCCAAGAAACTACTCCCACAAGTTGTACTGTTACATAGTACAAGGGAAGAGGAAGACGACAACAAAAAAACATGAATCGAGAATTTAGGGTTGAAATTCCATTAGTTTGTCACCAAACAAACAAAGTTACAAAATCGATAGACAGCAAGAAAACTGGAATGTTTCAGGTGAATCAACGACTCCCACTTACTACAGACAAAAACAATGGCATTAAATTAATGACTCTTAAGTTGAGGCTTGAGAGCAAAGCAAAAACCCATCAAACTTCTTTTGCTTTCCCAATCTCTAGCCAACACTGATATTTTCTCTACTTAGGACTATAATTCCTCCATCATTCTTTGGGGGTTTTGAAATTTCAAGCCACAACTCGATTACATTCATCACGCGGCAACGAATCCTTCGCAGATTCATCGCATGGACGGTTGTACGTAATTATATTGAGGCACAAAATCTCGAGACATTCTAAGAGCAAATTATAAAAACCATCTTCATTACATGAGAGGGCTATTAAGAAGGCCATGCCAGTTGGATGAGCCAATTCCATTCCAATTAAGCCTGCCTGAGTCAAATTCCCCCATGCTGCCATCTCCGCCAATATTATTCTGCCATGGGAATCCCCACAGGACTCTGCTGTCACCTTCTTCTTTACCGCCGCACATCTCTTGCTTCACTGTTGTAACTGCTGTGGATGTGGTGGTTGCCCCACTGAACTCCTCATATGGAATTCCCCCAATTTCTTTGCTCCCATTCATTCCCATTCCTCCATTTTCCATGCCAAAGTTTCCACTTCCCATCCCATAGTACAAATTCTGGAACCCGTTTGGGGTTGTTTCGAGAAACCCACTCCTGAGTGCATCAAATAACCCAATACAAGAGTTGTTCACTCCAGCACTCCCAAGAACATCACTGTGTTGAGGCATGTGTGGACTACCCCACATTGAAAAATCATGGTCATCCAGTCCCATTTGGCCAGAGGCTTGTTTTTGAAGCCTAGCAAATGCTAGGCTGAGGTCTTTGGAATCATATGGCAAAGGAGTAGTCAAACGCGGGATGGGGCTGGGAATTGTTGTCATTGGTTGATCTTGGCTTCTCTTTGAAGATGATGAAGAGGAGGAAGAAGAAGAAGACGAAGACCTTTTGTTCTTCCTGCAGCCTCCACCCACTGGAACATTCCTCAAAGTTCCACCTTTTGTCCAGTACCTCCTGCATGATTTACAGAAATACCTGGGCTGGGAGAGGCTGTAATTGTTGTAGTAACAAAACTTCGTGTTGGTGGAGTCACATCTAGGGCATTTCAGGGCTTGCTGAACAGCTGGCCTGGGCTTCTTTTCTTGCTGTGATTTTGGGCAAACCAACATGCTTTCCAGCGTTTGGGAACCCATTTCCTGTTGTGAATTTGAGAAGGAAATCAGGAAAGCAACATGTATATATATAAGACGTAGGAACAAGTGAATCTTAAAAATATAATCCTAGATGATTTTGTAGATGCACTTACAAACAATGAAGATCTGTAACATTTGGTGGTGGAAAAAGGCATAGGTAAGTGGACAGTTGGAAAGTTTTATGCCAATTGACAAAATATAAGCCCCAAGCTCCTACCTTTTTTCATGTATTATAAGCAAAAATTAATCTTAATTTAAAAAAATAATAATAGTGGGTTATGTAGAAGTTGTGATCTAGAGAGTGAATTGAAAAGGATAAGAAAAGAAAATTTTTTCAGAACGCATGCTTTAAGAAAATGTCTCTTTGACATAGATATAGGCCTTCAAAATCTTACATAGCACACAAATCAGACTTGGGACATTTCTCTGCATCTGTTTCAAATTTCAACCCTCTCTGGCTGATTTTCCATGCTGACAATGATCTAGTTTCCCATATATCACACAAATTCACTCTTGAGACAATGAAATCAAACATTCAACAGTTGTTACTCCAAAAGAATTTTCGAGAAGCTCCAAGTGGCACAATTGTTTTATGCTTTTTCTTCATCAAACTTTAAAAACCTAAGTTCATTGCCTTGAAGAAAACCATACACCCAGATTCTTCCCAAAAGGGAAAGAGAAAACAGAAAACCCACCAAAGTGATTCAACAAAGTGCAATCATTTAACACATCCATTACCCAAAAATAAAATACCCATACAAAACTCAAAATGCAGTCTCCTATTGTGTGCTGTAAAAACCCACCTGGTGATGGTGTAGTGCAGCTGAGGAATCCATCCCATGCAGCAGTTCCTTTTTCTTCCCACCTGGGCTACCTTCTGAGTGCCCTAACTTTCCACTACCTAGAAACGCTGATGAAGAAGACTAAAGATATGTGTATAAAGTAACAAGAGGAAGGAACTAGAACTTCCAGATTAGAACTTAGTATCACAAGGGAAGAGTATATATATACTTAACACACAAAGAGAAGATGAAGTAGGCTGTCCATATATTGAGAGAGAGAGAGAGAGAGAGTAATGATTACAGAGATTGTACTAGGGATGTGTGTATGTATATGTATGTATACGACGGAGTTGGCACGCAAGAGAAAATGGAATTCCACATTCTGTATGCATTATTTAATCCTAGGCGGGAGAGAGAGGGCAGACGAGGAATTTTCATTTAAGATCTACCACAGCCATTTCTTTCAGTGGGTCCCAGCGGCGAAACCCCGCGTGGGCCCACAGGGCGCTTCTGTCCAAATCCCTCGGTGGGTTCCACCTCATATACAACCAGCGCCTTCTTCGGGTTTTCTGTTCATCGCCGGACGCCCAAGCGCTTGCCCATGTACTTTCTTACCTCTTCATTCTTATATTATTATGTTTTTTGGTTGTATATTATAAAATTATGTAATTAATTTTTATTTTAAAATTTTTATTTCTTTTATTATTTTTGTAATTTTTTTTATTTCCTCTCGTTTTTTTCTTCTTTTCAAATTTTTTGATTTTTTTTATTATTTTATTGTGCATATATACTTTTATAATTTAAATTTTTAAATAATTTTGATATACGATAATTTATAATTTAGAAATAAACTTCAACTCTTTAGATTTCCACACACATAAATTATGTAAATTTTACAAATTATTATAATTGGTATTAGTACTATTGTTATTACTTTTTGTTTCTGGGAATTTTTAAATCTTATGTAAAAATATGTTATTGTGTAAGATTATTTTTCTCACGGAAAAATAATTAATATTCAGAAAAGGACCAAAATAGCTTTTAATTATATTTTGTGGTTCAGATTTTTGAGATATATTGATTCTTGCAACATCCCAAAACCAACTATTTAGTGGGCACCCCCCCCCCCCCCCCCCCCACCAAAAACACATTTTTTTAATAATTTAAAACCCGTTTAGAAAGCCCTATTTGTTGCTATACTATTAAAGATTCTAAATATTTTGTCGTTTCATGTGTCATTTTACATATCTTCAAATTGTTACATCAATAAAACAAATGTATTTGCGTTTACAAATTATTATTTGATACAAACATATACTTTTCAATTATTACAACAACACAATAACTGCATGTCATTATATAAAGAATTAATTAATCTTATCTAGACAGATACTCTCACTATAATATCCCTATCATAAAAATAATATTTTTATAAAATCAAACTGAACGTATAATTATCACTTTTATAAAATCAAAACCATTGCTCATGTCATTCTTGACACATTCCAACTCAAAAGTTCACATACCACGAGTGTTTCAATAGAAAATTTTACATTATTGACTTTGATCAATTTACAGATAAAATATACTTCAATAAGTTAATTATATATATAAGACCTTTTACGAAAAATTACACTACCCTCTTCTGAAATTTGAATTTTACACATATCAACCTATCATGTATGAGAAATTACAGTGTCCTCTCATGAATTGATTAAGTTGATTGAGAGAATTCACATGAAATAATAGTTTTGTCATGGACTAAAAGGCATAAATGAAGTAAAAAAGGTTAATATATCTAATTTGTGAAAAGTCTGTTTTACCCCAATTTCACCCAAAAAGACTTGGAGGGTTCTTTGAAAAATATTTTTAAAAAATAAAATATCAAATAGAACTTAAAAAATAATTTTCAAAAAATATAAAATATTTTATACTTCTATAAAGTATATCGCTCAAAAATTTTAACATTTACGTAATAATAAAATTTCATATTTTACATTTTAGAAAATATAATTTTTCTTGAAATTTAAATTTCTAAATTTGCATTTCTTATTTTTTGAGAAACTATGTAGGTATACCTTTTATATCTTTATGGTTTACAAATTAAACATATAATATTTATTTTTATACTTTTTATAAAACTTATTTTTTAAATATTTTATATATTTCAAAAAATATATTATAATATCTTAATTATAAGATATTCTAAATTAATACTCTCTAAATTTTATTAATTTAAATTTTTGTTTTATGACATTTAATTCTTAAAATATATATTTTTATTATTTAGATAATATATTTGTAAAAAAATAAAAAATTCGAATTTTATAGTTTTTATAAAATAGAAATCTTCATTTTTCATTTTTAGGATATTTTCAAATTGAAACTTGAAATTTATTTCTATGGGTTGTAAAATGTAGTTTTTACACCCCTATAAAATAAATCTTAAAATTATTTTTCTATTTTAATTATATATTAGAAAATATTTTATTATGTGAAAATAAAAGTTATGACTTTCTTATAAAAAGGTATAAAATAAATAAATGTTTAAAAGTACAAAAATATTTAATAAATATAAGTTATATATAGTAATATTTATTTTTTTAAATTTACCGTCTAATGAGCTTAGAAAATTTATTCTGAACCTTATAAATTTTGAATTAGAAAATATCAATTTAAAATTTTGAAATTTTCTAAAAGAATAAAAATAAAGACTTCTATTTCTTGAAAAATATAAAATTCAAAGTTTATAATATTTTCCAACTATGTTATAAAAAATTATAAAAAATATATTTTACAAATTATAATTTATAGGGGTAAAAATATTGATCAATTGTTCCAGAACTCAACTGAGGCTAAAATTGAATTTCATATAAATTTTTTGCTGTTATCATCAATTTCTGGTATTCCACTCACCAAATAAATTTAAACAATTAGCCGGAGATGCAACTAAAAAGAACTTTACACGTAATTTTTATATTTAAGGAGCATATCTATGCAAAGGCTAAACCTTAAGTGATGACAGTAATTTTCCCAATCTTTCAATCAAATTTTCCGACATAGAAATTGAAACACACGCACAGGACAAATTATAAATTTCGTCCTCCATTGTACGCATTTTGTCATTTTTTGTCCTTTAGTCACGAAGGATAGTATTTATAAAATGGCTTAAATTGTTAACATTTTCTGAATTCAAGAGAATCGCAGTCGAAATTTCTAAACTAAGTAAAAAACTGAGTCATGAAGGATACGCATCATCATGGCACATACATCGAATCTGCGACAATTCCAATTCCAACGGTCGCCATTCGTGAATTCAATCATTCTGCTTTTTGTCGCATACTCTGTACGTTAGCAATGATATTGTTTCCAACCGAAGGTTGCTTCATGTCCATGACACGTCCTACTCTCTACACATACACATCTATTGTAAGCGGACAATCATATAATTCATAATCACGACATTAATGATGGTCATTCAAGTGATGACATGATTTCTTGTTGGCCAAGGATTGTTAGGTCGCTACGTGTATGAAATTATTAACTCCTTATAATTGTTTGCTTTATCGTGCGTGTTTCCCATCCCATACTTCCCTTCAAATACACTATACTATTGAACAACGATTCTTTTCGTTTATATATCTCGGGATTAGTAGTAAAGTGGCGAGACATGAATAATGGTTTCATATAATTAAATATGACTAAAATTTTAATTTGGAGTACAACTAATTAAATCTCTGCGCCTAAGGATAAGATATGTGTTTACACATATTAAAATTCTATGAGCGGTCATATTTTATTTCAAAAATAGAACAGACTGTTGTTTGTAACCAATTAATTATTACAAGAATAGATTGAGTAATAATTTGACGCATTATTTAATGCCTAGATGTTATCATTGCCTTTCTATCACCGTCTGTTTTACGGGGGAATCTAACGGACATGTAGATGTTTAGAGTTAATTAATCTTTGAATTTAGCTCCATCAAATTATGACTATGGTTATGATTTTATTTTTTTTATTGTGATAAAAGATATATATCAAATATTCCATTAAAATTTTAAAAATATCATATAAATATATATATATATATATATATTACTTTTATACACACACACACACACACACACAAGTAAACTTGCACACCCTATGTGTGTGCAAACTTATTTATAAATTAAATTTATTATATTTTAAATCAAAGAAATAAAGTTATTTGCAATTAAAGGTATAAAAATATTTACAACAAGAAAATGAAAAATGATCAAAAAAAATTTGGAAGGAGAGAAAATTAGAAAGAGAATAAATAAAAAAAAGTTTAAAAAATGGAGAAAAGAAGAACATTTAAAAATAAAATAATTTAAGATAAAAGTAATTGTGTGATTTTGTATTGTGTAATGAAAAAGTCTTATTTATAACAATAGTATAGAAAAGAGTAATGGTATATTTATATATATATATATATATATATATATTTGAATAATTGAATATGTTTGGTCATTCAATTGAGGGTAATGGAGTAATTTTATTAATTAAGGACAATTTTATAAATTTATAACGTGCTATCAAATTAGTCAAAAACTTTTAATAATAAAGTATAGATTAGAAAAATCACAATATCTATGGTGTTTGAAAAATTAATTTTGATCATTGAATCTTTGCATTACCACCGAAAATAAACAAACAGCCATTACAATTGTCATGTGAACACTTGTAGTCTTAGTGTGTGTGTGTGTGTGTGTGTTTTAGCCTTTCCCTGCTGATTTATGAAGCTGTTACCAAGATTTAAAATAAACACATGTACAAAGGACATACTGCCCTTCCTATATATCCGAATGAATTCTTAAATTGGTGTATTGTTTCTGGCGTCCTGGTGGGCAGTACTGCTAATGTTCCATTAACGTATTAACACGGCCCTGCTTGTCTTGAATTAAGTGAAAAACAAGAATACTAAAATGAAGTCATTGGGTTGAAGCGTTTGTTACCTAAAATATTTCAAACCCATAACATAAACAATTTACTTATTGCACACCTTTGTATTGGACGATTATGTGAGTTCATTTTGAATTCTTGATAAATTTATTTTAACTAATTGTTTAATCGCTAGCACTTATGCACATGCCATGTATGTGTAAAATTAAATAAAAAAATTAGCTTAATAGAATAAACTTCTATAGTAATATAAGATTAATGATACTCAAATACTGAACTTATTTCAAATTTTAATATAAATATAAAGTGTTATTACATCAAAATGTTTTTATTTAAATACAAATATAAAATTACACTAAATTTAATACATTACAATTTTATTATATAATATGTAGGAGAAGGATATATAATTTTGATGGATCAAAAAAAAAATTGAAAATCATTAACTCTCCATTCAAATTTAGAAAATGAAAAAAAAAAAAAAACATGACAGCTTATTTATTAGATTTATAGGGTAGTTATCACAAACAAACAATTAGTAATTATGAAATTAAAACAAACAAACATTAAATCTAAAAATGTATGTCTTAGACATCATGTGGACTTTTGAGATATTAATTTCAAACAACTTCACATAAAATGAATTTCAAATTCACCATATATAACTATTCAAATTATAGTTGAAAATTTAAGTTAAAGGATTTAAATACATTACAAAATAAAATAACCTAAACAACTATAGTGTTATGGGTTTATAAAAACCACGTATTCCAATCATTAAACTTATGTGAGGCCTCCAGTAAATTAAAAATATGTAAGTCTAGTTTTGACTTTAAATACAAATTCTTTAATACAAATATCGACACTGTCCATTATTTTCATTTTGTAGAAAAAAAAGGTAGAAATTCATTCTTATTTCTATTTCACTAGTTGTATAGCACTTCAACATAGTTATATACTGGCAGATTGTGCATGATAAATGACTATCCGAGTGAGTAGCATGAAATTTCATGGCTTTTATCAGAATAAAATATGCACTTCAATTATTACACTAATTAAATTTTTTATCTTTTCTCTTATGTGTTTACATAATTTTCAAGAAAATACACACCAAAAAATAAGTATGTTTTAATTTTTAAGTGCATACTTTTAGTTGTATTTACCGAGGACTGTATAAAAATGACTAAAATATAGCAAAAAAATTTTAAAAAATATAATTGCTGTGTATTTAAAAATGTGAAATTTGAAAACACACATTCTCCACTTTGAGTCATACTAGGTAAATGTGTTCAACTTTGGTCCATGCAAACATTTCTGCTTCAGGTGATACACAGAGTGTCCTCATGGTATTTTTTACATGATTAATTTATTGTTATTTATTTGAAGTGTTGTACTTTCAAACTTATAAATGCAAAGGCGATTAAGATTCCACATAGATATATACATCACATTGATCTTTCATCTGTTAAATCTTATCACATGTACCAAAAAGCACACACGCACACACATGCTTGTGTGTGGGAATCTGCACCCAGAAATCAATTGCATCAATATTCTCATCGATTCATGATCAATCTCATTTTAATTTTTAAACACATAGGAAGATGTTTATTGTTTCTTTTTATTTACCTATACTATCAGATATTTTCAAATGCTAGTGTTGGGGTAAGAATGGAAAAGCACATGGATCAACAAATATGTTTGAGAAATCGAAGACTCTATTTTATTTTTCATCTTTGATTTTATTATTATTATGATTATTATTAAATATTTTTGTGGGTCGTCTCTACAAAAATACTACTATTGTCAAGTACTCATGTAGTAAATACTTACAAATGATTGGACAAATTTCCTTGTCCACTAACATAGCAAATCAACAACACATGCAACTCACTACAAATGAATGATAATGAGCCAATCAACGAAAAAGTCACATTTAAACATGATAATACGACATTATCTAAGTGGGTGACGTGACATGTCACATTCTACATTACATAAATTGTCACACTGGGTAAATGTGTCTATCTGTGATATGTTTCATTAACTGTCTGTGCACAGAAGCTATTGCTTTTGTATTGGATGACACACAACGTGTGTCGTCTAGGGTTTCTATGCATGATTAATTCATTTAAGTGTTTTTCTAACTTCAACCTCCCGACTTCAGGGTATTAAGCTGATCTACACTCAAAATCACCAAGTGCCCAGTGTCTTCTCAATCTTTTTTATCATTTATTATTTTCTTCCTTCTCTTCCATTTTCTTTTACTTTTAATCCTTTTGTTTTCTTCTCAGTTCTTGTTTTTTTTTTTTTTAATTTCTCTAACTTCTCTTCACTTCTTTAAATTATATCTCAATTTATCTTTTAATTTTCTTAAATCTTTATTCTTTCATCTTTTATCAACTCTTTCTAATTATTTCTTAATTTTTTCAGAGTTTAGGTGATTTCTTGATTTTTTTTTCATTTTTCTCTTTTTTCATTGAATTTTATTAACTCTCTCTCTCTCTCTCTCTATATATATATATGCATATACATGTTTTCATATATAAATAAAGGAGTGTGATATTTTATTTTGTTTTTTTTTCTTCTTTTATTTTTCCTTCTCATGTTCCATTCTATTTGCTTTTTTTTTTTGTTTATGTTTTTGTAATTTTATCTACTCTTTTCAAATTATTTCTAAATTTATTTTTTATTAACTATAAAAATGAATAAAAATAAAATCAATTTTTTGATGTAATATGAATATATTTATATATAGTTAATAAGGCTCAATGAAATTTGGGGAAAAAGTAAAAGATAAAATTAAGAAATAATCTAAATATTCAAAAAGGGAAATTAAAAAATAATTTTAAAAATGTAAAAATAAAAATGTAAAATACATAGGTAAATTGAATAATAACTTGAAAAGTGGTGAAAATAAAAAACTGAAAATAAAGCAAACAAGTCCAAAGATAAAATTAAAAGGAGAGAGTGTAAGAAAGAATGGAGCAAACACTTGGCAACCTCTCATATCGCAGGAGTAATGCTCTTAAGTATAGCATCTACTAAACCCTGATCAATATTCCACCTAATTATGTACGCAACACTGATCTTTCATATGCCAAATCCTCTTAGATACGCCTAAAAAGCATATATATATAACACATCATGGCCAACCTAATTATTCACACTTCAAAGCAAATGAATAGACCCTTTGTTGTTTCTTTTTATTTATATCTGTAGTCGAAACTAAGAAAAACAACATTATCTTATCATAAATTTATAAAAGTGTGTGATAGAGCTAAGCATAGAGAAGCACATGGCTCAACAAACAGCTTCGAAAAGTTCTTCCCCTACACAATTGTCTCTACCAAAGTTCCATAATTGATCAAGTAATCATATAGTATATACTTGTGAATGATTAGACAAATTTCCATATCCATTAAATTAAAAAAGCAAATCGACAACACATGCAGTCCACTACAATTGGTAAACAGGCAATTAAGGAAAAAGATTACCAAGCCCCTAATTACTTGTGTAGTTAGCACCACTAGCTCGATATGCATCTGTCTTCCCACTCTTAGCATGTGAAGGGGACCAAGATTCCTGGAATGGTGGGAAAATCAATGTTCACTCCCACCCAAGAAATATTCTAACGTGTCTTCATTGATCTTCATGATCCTGCACCTGGTGAGGTACACCAGCTGCGGCAGATTTGGCCATATGTAACATTATTACACATGGTCACATCTTAAGCTATCAAATTGATTATTTTTCAAAATATGAAAGATAGATTAAATAAAACAATTAATTAGACATCAAATAAAAATTACAAATAATCAAAAACAAAATAAAATACAAAAAAATATTAGAAAATTTTAAAATAAATAAATTCACACATGCTTAAATTTTTAATCACATGAAAAAATTGGCGTTAAATATTTTATAAAAGAAAAGTTATAAAAAAAATTTGTTTTTATCTTATATTATTTTTTATTTTATTTTATTTAATATTTTATATAAATTTTTATGTTTAAAAACAAAAAAATACAAAATATTGTTGATTAAAACTTGAGATTTTGCCACATGACAAAATCTGCTCCCCGCGTGCAGCAGCATCGAGTAGACCGTCGTCATCTGTCAGTGGCACATATCATAAATGAACAATCGTTGATCCCACTCTCTTCATCAGTATGTATTGGGATCCCAGGAAAATGGCTTTTGTTTTGCTTCCATCCACATTTCAAAAGACAGAATGATGGCCCTAGGGTGTAGGCTGGGTCTTGTTTATTTGGTGAATAATGGATAATTGATCAAGAAACCCCACTTTTGGTGCAAATAATGTGGTGGGCCCACGTGTAAGGCAACATGGGACCATGGGCATAATGAGCAATCTGCATCAGTCATATCGGTTGACCGGTCAAAATTTTGTATTCTAGAGTAAAAAATAAAATATAATATTGATCAATGAGGCAAAGTGAAAGTACGGTTGGGAAACTGTGCCTTGACTTGCATGTGGCATGCTGCGTCTGTGAAGAAAAGAATCTGCCTTGGAAACCTGATAGGGTTACTGATTTTTGAAACTTCCAATAATTAAGAACTTCGGATTGGTTTATTGCATGGATGCATTGAGGTTGGATGGCCCCTTCCCACTCGCTAGAAAAAACAATCACACCAAACAAATATTTTCATGTCTTTATGTTCCACTATAAGCATAAGAACTTTCAATAATTTCGATGCCTAAATTGGTTGAATCTGTGATTAGATTAGCATATTTGTTTGTTGCTTAACCATGTTCATTCAACCATATATATTGATACTTTCCTATCAAATGGTAAGAAAATAAACGAATATGTAATTCATAATATACGAGCTTAAAACTATATTAGTTTTTTTCTTAACATCAATAGGCGTTACAATTCTTCACATAAGAGAACGTATTTCTACGTATCTAAAGAGAGAATCACTTAGGCCGTAGCTATATAACTTTTAGAATTTATGAAAACGACAATTCTAAATTGTTTCCATCTTCCACATCAAGTATCAAATTTTAACATATTTACATGTAACAGCGATGTCATATTAGAAGAAGACCAAAGTAGATAGTAACAGGTCAATACACTAGTTTTACGAGTACTATATATTATGATAATGTCAATCCACACAGAAGCTAACATTACTAAGTTGGTAAATAGTTATGATATTTATCGAAAGTTTAAAAAATTCAAGCTACTAAATATTCTTTAAGTAGGACCCTTAATATGCAAACTTCATCACTAATCAAGCTGCTAAATTTGTGCAGAAAAGCATTTTTTGAATGCTATTCCTTTCCTAGACGAGGTGCTTGACTTATACATAGGGTTTCACACGCTAAGAAACCCTATTTAAACCAGTCTCTTTTCGTGCTTTGTGTTCAATAGTCTTTGATACCCACCGAAGTTGAAATTCTATTTGCCTTGTCTTTCTTTCTTTCTTTCTTTTGTTTTTTTGGCCCTGTATTAAGGGGAATTTAATACTTCTTTCCTTAGCCTACTTCTCTTATCTATATTATATTATTATTTCACTAAGAGTGCATTTAGATTGATGGATTTAAATGAATAGATTTTAAATTGATAATAATAAATCTATTATATTTGTTTGCATAACAATGGATTTTAATTCCTTAAGTTTTTATTGTAAATTATAATTTTAGTAATTTGGATGAATTTGAAATTCCTTTTCTTTGGAATAATTTGACATCCTTCTATCTAAATCCTTCCAAATTCAAATCGTTCCCTCCAAATATGGCCTAAAGATTTTTGGTTGCATAAAGTAAATTGACATAATTACCCTTATATTAAATACTTTATTCTTTTTGTCATTTTCTATATATTTTTTTCATCCAACTTAAAATATATATTTATATGATCAGTCAAATTTTATCATTTTTTAAAATTCTTTTGATCTTTAATCATTTTTATTTTAAATATTTTTCACAATGTAAAATCATATAATTTCCTTATTTTATTTTTATTTATATTTTCTCTCAAACTTTTTGTTCTTTTTTCAAAATTTTTTGATATTATTATTTCATTATTTTAAATATTCTTAACACTTTTTAATATAAGCAATTTTATATTTATTAATTAAAATACAATAATTTTATAATTTACAAATAAATCTGCACATGCATAGAGTGTGTAAATTTTACTAGTTCGTATAAAATGCTTAGGTTATAAGATTTAAGCAACTTGTCGGATCTTAGAAGAGGATTTTGAGACCAATCTTAGTTCTTACACAATAACTGAAATCCAAATAACTTACTTATTGATGTAATCTGGCCTGTAGGAGTAAAAAAATATTAAATTTAGTGTGACATGAGAAGCATGAGTGGGATCAAATAGTCTCAATCAAATTCACACCAACTCAGTTGGAGAAGTACAAAATTAGAAAAAGATTGTTATTATTATTTGTTTGCTTGCTTAAATTAAGCATTTAATTCTAGTCAGATAATCAAATATTGTTCCGGTGTAAAATATAGCGGGAACAATGTTTTGATCTTTTTTCCACAAATTATTTTAATTGCTCATTTTAGCGTTTTTCAAAAAAAGAAATTATTGTTAAATAAAAATAGAAATATCTAGAAACCATAGAAAAATATATCTCGAGGAAGGTGTGAGAAGGCTACGGCACAAGTTGGGCAAGATGGAGCCCACTGTAAGTGGAGTCGGTAAGAGCAGGCCCACGGTATTATTCTGCATGTACACGTGGCATGCCAGTTGCCGCTAGATGACGAATAATTCGGTTTACGAGGGGGAATAGCAGTGTCCCAATCGGTCGTCATCATCGCTAACTTAGTGCGTGGGTCCCATATCTGTTTCTGCAGTTTAGTCGCCTGTGAAGTAAAGCATCGGCTCTGTGTCCTTTCCTTACCGTGCGACTGTTCGTATGCGATGCGATCGCCAGTCTGTCGGGCGATGAGCAATGTGAAGAATGGCTAGTCCGGAATTAACAAATCCCAGCAACGCTTACGTACATCCATCAAATTTCCAACTGATCTGTCTTATACTGTCTCGTACGGAAAGTCATTCTATTTTGAATTTTAAATCTTCTTTTTTATGACTGCATCAATTTCTTATTTACAGTATTATATCATATAAATATAAAATTCACAACTTAATTGATTAAATATTGACTTGTATTGTATAAAATCAATCGTCTTTGTGATGCTAGTTTGAGAGTTAGTTATTACCTCTACACACACACACACACACACACACACAATGCTAGTAACTGGAGAAAATTCAATGCAGTGCTAACAAACACATATATACAAATAATATACGAAATATCAAAAGTAATTAAGCATAAAAAATAAATGAGTCGGTATAAAATGTCCACCCTATTGAGCATCCCTAAAAATTTTGTCAACCTTCCAACAATATATGTAAATGATATGAAAAATCAATAATTTATAGAAAATTGAAATTAAGACATAATAATCATCTTTTTTTAATAACTTTTTTCTCGTGGATTGTTTTTGAAAATCGGAGAAAGCAATGTAATTTTGTGGAAAAAGGAAATGAGACATGAAATTTTAAAATTTGGCGGTCTATTAATGAGAGCATCCAATGGAGAAATTACCTATTTTTGCATTAATTTAGTGGTATTGGAGTTTGTGAAGCGTGTTGTTGCCTGAAGAAAGTTTCCCCAGATTTGCTGTTGCTTTTTCCTATCAACCAATTGTCCTTCAATTAATGATTAGGGTATATGTGCAATTAAATTACGTGATTAGAAACAGTATTTGTGAGATGATCCCGTAACCACTATTGGCCTTCAAGGTTAATTTTTTTAAAATATCCTATTTTATTTTATTTCTTTATTTCTGTTATATTTTCTCTTTTAATTTTTACTTATAATTTTGTTATCTCGTTTTTTCTCTCTCACTTTAAATTGTCTAATTTAATTTTTATTTTTGATGATTTTTGTTATTAGTTTTTTGCAAATACAATAGATTTATGTTTTTTTTTATTGTAATTGTAATTTTAATAATTTACTTTTATTATTAAAATTTGTTAAAATATGATAAATTCATATTTTATAATAAATAATTTCTATAAATAATACATTATAAGATAAAATATATATTTAATATATTTCAACATATTTATATGATAAAATAGAATTTTATGTGTGAAAAATGTTATATTTTGATTAAGATGCATGTGCAAAGAGCGTGTTGGTTTGATTGGTTATTGTTGTAAATTGTAATGTATTTTATGTTACTATAAACTCATACATGCAATGAAAAAGTAAAATAGGCACCAAACATTTGTTCGCGTGGTTTGGAAATAACTTTTCCATGCCGTAGAGACATCCTTAGAAAAGTTTACTTACAAAAATTGTTAGGATAACTGTCAAAATTAGTACATAATCATTTACTTTACCCAAATTCCTTTTGGTATCAACTCATTGACTTGTTTCTAACCTAACTTACTTAAATAGTAAGTCTCCTTATTTTTGCATTACCAATACTCTTTTTTGGCCCTAACTCTTAGCGTTGTTCAGCAACTCTTCTCTCCAAAAGTACTTTTTTTGATTGATCACTTAATGGTTTTATAGTAAACGGATGGAACGCAGTGCATTCAGCCTCCTTTCTATCTTTCTTCTCAAATATATGAATAATGAAAAGCACTTGAACTCTTCCTCGAAAATATTACTTGAACATTAGTTCTCAAAAAGCAAACCAAAAGAGTTTTCACTTGAGTGGATGAATTTCCCCAATGCAAGCCACCCAGTTGACCTCCAAATGCATCTATCTTGGTTAGCCTTTAAGGTTTGAAAACTGTATCAAAGAAATTCAATTGACAATCTTTAAAATATTTGAAATTGTTACATTCCATGTTTGCTCATCAATTATGACAATCTCGGGATTTCTTCCTTCCTTAAATTCTAATAGCTCCATCAATCTTTCCTCAAAATTGTGAATCGAAAATATTCTGTAGATCAAACCATATGTGGCTAGTTTAGATTGAATATGGGTAAGATGAGATATGGTCAACTTCTAATATTCAACTATATCCTTTTGGATAAGGTAAATCAACCATAGCTAATCTAATTTATTAAAATCCAATTAGATCCACATAATTTGATTAAGTCAATAAATCATAATCACAAATAGGAAGGAATAAATCGACTAACTAATCTTAACAAATTTAGCAGATTATATGACAGATCATGTTATATTATTTATTGGGACACATCATCGAAAAACCCAAATTTTCTTATGGAAATAATCTACAATGTTAGGGCCACATTGGAAAGTTGTGCCAGAAATAATGATAATTTCTTCAGGCTTGCATAAGTGGCAAAATTTAGCACTAATATTCTCCTCCTGTCTCATTATGTGGCACAAAATCTAATGCTAAAAATGAAATCTATTTTGCCAGATAAGAAAGCTAAGGCAAAAGGGTTAGACCATAAGAATACCATCATAAGTTGCCAACTTTTATTCATATCAGCCGAATGGAAAACTTGTTGCAGTACTTGATATAACGTGTTACAACTATTAGAAGTCCAGTTACATCAATCACTACTCTTGGACTTAAGATTGGTAGAATTCTTAAGAAAGCCTAGAAAACTAAAAGAAAAACCATCAAGTCTTGACATGACCTAATTAGGTATCAAAGCATTAGGAACAAAGATGAGTGAAATTAGGATGAGGCATGTAGATAGTAATATCAACATATTAACATCAATAGAAGAGCTCTTCCCTTAGAATGCTTTGGACTTGAAATCTTCATCCCCCAAACTCTCATTACTTCCCAGCAAGGCACATGAGGAATGCCAGCACCTGGACTCTATTTTTAGGCCGAAGAATGATGAAAGGCACTAAGTGGGATTGATGTGAACACTGTGGAAGCAAGGGTCGAAATAAATTTAGGATAATAGCATAAATAAAAGGAAAATTGAAACAAAAGAAAAACAAGAATAAAACAAAGGATAAACTACAAGATTGAATAAATTTCAACCGAGCAAGAACGTATCTCACGTGGGGCAAACCCTTACAACAAATCAAAAAAAATTCAACAAAGAAAACCAAATATCCATGCCTTGGTGACGTTGGCCATGAATCACGGGAATGTAACCAAATGAACCGATTTGATATTTGAGTTTGGGAGTTAAAATCCCTCAACACACACAAACACATAAGTATGGAAGAAAGAAGAACAAAGTTTTCATTCAAGATGTCAAAGTGTTCATAGATTAATTTTTCATAATCCTACAAATGTAAGGGAAGGATATTTATAGAGTTACAAAAGTTCCTAGGCTCTACGAGTCTGATGGACCGTAAAATGGACTCCAACATTCAAAAATTTGAAACTTAGCCCGAAATTTGCATTTCCCACCTCATGCGATTGCTCTAGCCTCAATGGTGATTGATTGAGTCTTCATGGGATCGATCCATGTTAATTTGGTCATCCTACAATAGTCTTGTATTTGCGATTGCAAGCTTTGCGATTGATCGCAATCATTCACAATAGTAAAAAATAGCAAGCCTAAAAATGTACCTAAGTCGATTGAGTGGCATTGGATCAATTGGACCTTATTTTGATTGCCATTCCATTGCCTTTGAACTTTTTATAGGTTGATCCAGATGCCATAAGATCTATCCGAGGTGGCTTAAATTGCAATTTCAATCCCTTGAAGCCCTTTTAAACCTTTGTTGCCTTTCCAAGCCCAAAATTGAAGCCATAGTTCATCCTTTGGCCCTTCCAAAAATACCAAGACATGATAAGACATCATACCCCAATTCCTCAACATCTCCAATCATTTCAAGATCCTATTAAACCCCTCTTCTTGAAGGTGAATTGTCAACAATTTGGAGTTTAATCCTCTAGGGTCAAATACAATTCTGTCCAAACCTCGAATCGCTTCCACTTCTGGCTTGGCCCTCAATTTCACATCAATACAAGTATAGCACATATATTGAGGGGTTGAAAGGATCCTTGCACACATGGAACTCTAAAAGCCCTACTACTTGTTCAATTGATAACCTAAGTAAAATAAGACTTTATGTGACTAACTTTATGCTTTGTTTATGTATTTAGTTTAAATTATCAATTAAAATAAAACAATTTACTCATCATATGTGTTGCAGGGCTATATGATGAAAATAAGTGACAAGGAAGAGAAAGAAGATCATTTGAAGGCACCAAACCAAGGAAATTCAAGTTTAAAGCTTATGGCATCGCTTAAGCGAAACTTTGTCCTCTAAATGGTCACCTAAGCCAGACACCCGCAAAGACATAGGTGGAGACCAATCAAAAACTACCGCTAGTTGCTTATGTCTTGCCTAAGCGACGAGTAGGTGACACATTAAATTTAGGCTATTGCCTACTTGTTACCTAGACAACAAGGAGGCAATAACCATCACTTGCTTTGTCGCTTAGGTAATGGAGAAGGCAACAGGCCAATTTTTGGCCACCTAACCCTTGGACTAACAGGACAAAATAGATGGAAATTGCAACCAATTAAAGCTTTTGAGTGGTGGAATTTCAAACCTATAAGTAGAGGGTGCTCAACAAGCTAAGATAATCATCCATAGCTTACAATTCTTATAGGCAACCTATTGTATCATTCCAATATTGATTCAGTATAAATAGAGGGTTTGAGAATGAGTTTGGTCCTCTCACAAAATGTGAGGCATGGTATGGAAGCGGGGAATCACTTCAGGAGGAAGGCTAACAAGTGATAAGTATTTATTTTTTGTTTCCTATTTCCCTATGTTTGGTTTCATTGAGCAAGGCAAGTAAGAATTTTCATGGTATCATTTTTAATTAATTATCTTTTCTTAGGTAGTTGTCATCTATTCTCTTTTTCTTCTTCTTCTTCTTTTTATTTTGTTACCTAATTTGTGGTTATAACAGAAGTAAATCCACAACTTGGACAAATTGTTTACAATTGAGAATAGTGAACTCATAACAGAAGTGAAAGTCCTATATTCACAGCAAAAATTGCGTTCAACTTATCCTATTCTTTATTTTTATTTTCCTTCTTCCTAACTTATGATTTTAATAGGAGCAAATCCATAAGTTAGGATAATTGATCACAATTTTGAATCTTAGATTTATAATAGGAGTGAAGGTCTTACATACACAAGGGATTAATTATTAATCCATTGTTTATATTTCAATTGAGTAAACTTTATAAATAATTGGATTAATTCAATTGAATTCTTAGTATAACTTAGGAAAGTGTACTAAGGACTCAAATGATTAATAACCACTAAATAAGAAATTAAAGCTTGATAATTAATTAATGAGAGTGAAAGTTCTAACATATTTTTTGCATGTTGATTGCTATTAGCTTTTATTTGTGATTGCTACTAGGGGTGTTAGCCAACCAAGTTGCTCGACTCGACTCGGTTGAGTAACTCGGTCAAAGCTCGACTCGACATAGTCACTAAGTCGAGCTCAAGTATTCCCATGAAATGCTCAAGCTCGATTCTCTATTTTAATTTTTTTTTTGCCAAACACAGCCTCAATTTTACAGTGCACTCTTGGATCGAGCTCGAGCTCGAGCTCAGGCTTGATAAGCTTGAACTTTGTACTTGTACACCGAGTCTCGAACTCAAGCTCGAGCTGAATAATTTTGCTCAAGCTCGTCAAAAATTAGCTCGAGTCGAGTCGACTCGGCTTGATTCTAGCTCTAATTGCTACAATACTCATCTCATTTCATCTACTTGTTAAAATTACTTTATTACTATCTACTTAGTTAAAATTACTATCAAATTCAAATTTAAATCAATTTTACTTAATTAAAACATCATATTATTAAACAACACTCTTACTTCTTGTGGATACGACAACTCTTACTTCCCTATATTACTTGGTATGACCGTTGTATATTTACAAAATTAAATTTTCTTGCATCAAGTTTTTGGTGCCATTGTTGGGGAGTAGCGAGTGTTTTTATAAAATAATTTTATGTTTTAAATTAAGTACTTATAGTAAATATTTTCTTATTCTTAATTTTCTTTTCTTTTGCATATTTCTTAATTTATGCTTTTAATTTCACACTTTTGTGCCTAATTGACATTATACCATAAGCCTAGTGTGAGCAATATACATTTGATCATCACATAGTGTTTATTATTAAAATTTTAATTCTTGGATAAAATGGCTTACAGGTATCATTGGATTTCTAATTATTAGAAGCCTAATTTAGGAAATGGAATTAACATTGATTATTCTTTAGATTTTTCTTGATCAGGAAATTTTTTGTTAAATCAAGGTATGAATGATTCCTTTTATAATTCTTATTCAAAAAACTCTTACCTTGATTTATGTAATTCTATTTCTCTAGAAAATAATATTGAAGAGTTGTTATCAGAAGTGGTTCAAGCTATTTCATACTATATAGTTAGGTTAGATAATTTATTAAAAGAACAAAATGAAAGGTAAGGGAAAATTCATAGAAAATGCTGAAAAATCAAGTACCTCAGTCACTAGAAAAACTTTTTGTATAAAAGTTGTATCATTAGCTAGTGACTAGTCATGAAGCATCCATGAGTATGCCTAAAAATTTAATGAATTACACTATCATTGATGCTAACACATAAAGGGCCAAATTGATGACAATAGAAATTCAACAGAAAAAGGGATGTACAACAATTTTGGAAGAAATCCAAGTATCATCCTTACACTTAGAATCAATTGAACCAATGATTGAGAAAAACTTTAGGATGAATAAGCCAATTCTAATGCCATTTCAAGAATTAAAATTAAAAAGTATTGAAGAAGATCAAAATCTAACTTCCTTAGAATTAAGAAAACAACATGAAAATAATGAAAGGGAAGAAAAGAACTTACTATTTTATATTCAAAATTCCCTTTAATCATAAAGAAGCTAAAGACCTCCTTTATTTCTATGGCATTTTTAAAGAACTAATCTGATTGATTCTTTAGCTATAGCGTTGTTTCAAAAGCCGAATTATGTAAAATTTTTACAAGAGGTATTTAATCAAGAAAGGAAGTTAGAGAATGATGAGTTGGTATGCCTTGTTCAAGTAGGTAGTGGGCTTCTACAAAAATTAAGGCCACCACAAGAGATAGGGAGCATTTCTTTTCCCATTTTTATGGATAATTCTCTTAAATTGCAAAATAAATATGTTATAAGTGATGATGTGAGCTAAAATGCATATTTTAAAGGTAGTATTCCTATATTTTACTCTTTCAATTATTTAAAATATAGAAAATCACTTATTTTTGTTATTTGGAATAAATTTTTAATAGGTATAAAAATAGAATGGGAAATTAAATCAATAAATATAATTTCATGTGAAATAAGAAAATATTTACGTGAACCAATTTAAAAATTTTTGGAGGCAACCTAAGAATAAATCTAGTTGAAGACAAAAAACTTGGCACTTTTTAGGAGGCAACAGGAGTATTTTTTTTCTTTCCTTTTGAATTTTCTTCATTTGAATAAGATCTTGCATAATAAATGCTTTGTAGTTTTCATGATTTGAAATAAAGAATAATGAGAAATGAATAAATCTAATGTGGAAAAGGAATTTAGGATCATAATCAAGGATGAATAAATTCTTGAAAAGTAATAAACTCGTAGTATAAATATGCAATTTATTTGTTACATTGCTTAGTGCAAGTCCTCTTTTTAAGCATCCGTCAAGCGCTTTAATGTAAAGTTGAGTTTTGGAATTATTTATATTTAGATGTGTGTTGCATTCAAGGAATAACGGTTGATAGTGTAATGCTTGATCTCTTTAATAAACACCACTGGCAAAAAACTAGAGCACAAAAAAAAAAAAAAAAAAGAAGTTAGAAAAAGAAAAGATCTCTAAAATAAAAAGTCTACTCTGCTAATTTGAACGCTAAGTAACTAGAGATGCACAAATGATCCTTGTTCACTATCATGTAAAAAGGTACAAGAATCATAAATACGCAAAACATTCTAAGTTTGTGACATATTAAGTAATCGAGAGTGCACAAGTAAGCCTTGTTCATCTTCGCGTAAAAAGCTATACAACAACTAAGAAAAAGAAAACAAGTCTTCAAAAAAACAAAGAGAAAAAAGAAAAAAAAAGAAAAAGAAAAAATAAGAAAATAAAATAAATTATATGCTCTATGGTTTTTGAAAAAAAGTTTTCCTATGAGTATCAAAACTCAAAATAAATAGGGATTAAGCTCTCACTAGCAAATAATCAAGAATGTAACACCATTGAAGAATATGAATTTTTCCGAACTCTTTTATATTAAAGTTGTTTGAAAAGCACACACATAAGGATTTTTGTATGAATGTAATGTGATAACATAAATTCATATATTTAGAAGTTAGTGTGTTACTTGATAGAATTCAGAGATAATAATTATACAAAAATTTTTGATTCTACATAAATTTATTCTTTTGTCTTACTCAAGGACAAGCAAGAAAAAAGGTGTGGGGGTATTTGATAACCTAAGTAAAATAAAACTTTAAGTGAGTAAATTTATGTTCAAATTATGTATTTAGTTCAAATTATCAATCAAACTAAAGAAAATTGCCGATCTAATATTTTGCAACGGCTGTATGATAAAAATAAGTGAAAAGGAAGAGAAAGAAGATCATCAAAAGGCACCAAACTAAAGAAATTCAAGTTCAAGACCTATTGCATTGCTTAAGCAAAGTTTTGTCACCTAAATGTTCACCGAAGTGAAGCAATAGATAGGCAACGAGCTAAATTTATCCTTCTACCTACTCGTCACCTAGGCGACAACCATTGCCTTTTCTGTTGCTTAGGCAATGAAGGAGGTGATAGACCAATTTTTGGCCACTTAATCTTCGAACCAATAGGAAAACATAGATGGAAATTGCAAACAATTAAGGCTTTTGGGTGGTGGAAGTTCAAACCTATAAATAGGAGGTGCTCTTCAAGCCAAGATAATTATCCATAGCTTACAATTCTTATAGGCAACCTAATGTATCATTCTAGTATTGATTTAGTATAAGTAGAGGGTTTGAGAATGAGTTTGGTGTTCTCACAAGACGTAAGGTATGGCATATAAGCGAGGAATCGCTACGGAATGAAGGCTAACAAGTGATAAGTATTCATTTGTTGTTTCCTAATTCCCTATGTATGGTTTCATTGAACAAAAAAAGTAAGAATTTTCATGTTATTATTTTTAATTAACCGTCTTTTTTTTATTTAATTGTGATCAATTCTCTTTTTCTTTTATTTTTATTTTTTACCTAACTTGTGGTTGTAACGGAACTGAATCCACTAATTAAACAAGTTATTCACAATTGAGAATAGTGGACTTATAGTCTAAGTGAAGGCCTTATATTCACAACAAAAATTGAGTTCAACTTATCCATCTTCTTCTTTTTTGGGTTTTCCATCTTCCTAACTTATGGTTATAACAGGAGTGAATTCATAGGTTAGGACAATTGATTATAATTTTGAATCATTAACTTATAATAGGAGTGAAAGTCTTACGTATACAAGGGATCAATTAGTAATCTATTGCTTACATTCTCAATTGAGTTAACTACATAAATAATTGAATAAATTCTATTGAAGTCTTAGTATAATTCAAAAAAGTGTACTAAGGACTCAAGGCATCAATAACCCCTAAATACGAAATTAAAACTTGATAATTAATTTCTTGAGTCCTTAGTACACTTTCAAGGGAGCAGGAGCGTTGTTTTCAATACTATTGTGTTTTGATTAAGTAAACTTGAGTTGAAATTGAATTTAATAGTAATTGAGTAATAAACTAACTTTAATTAAGTAAATGGAATGAGATAAATATGATAGTAATCACTAGCCAAGGCTAATAACAATCATCATGTAAAAAATATGTAATAACTTTCACTATCATTTAATTAATTATTAAGGTTTAATTTCTTTTGTAAGGGGTTATTAATCCCTTGAGGCCTTAGTATATTTTGTCAAGTTATACTGAGGTTTCAATTGAATTAATCCAATCATTTATGAAGTTCACTCAATTGAGAATATAACAATGGATTAATAATTGATCCTTTTTGTACGTAAAACCTTCACTACCGTTATAAGTCTAGGATTTAGAATTGTAATCAATTGTCATAACTTATAAATTCACTCCCGTTATAACTAAAAGTTAGCAAGAAGGAAAACAAAAATATAGAAGAAGGATAAATTGAATAAAATTTTTGTTGTGAATATGAGACATTCAATTTCATTATAAATCCACTATTTTCAATTGTGAACAACTTGCCTAACATGTGGATTCACTTCTGTTATAACCACAGCTTAGATAACAAAATAAAAATAGAAGGAGTAGAAGAAGAAGAAAAAGAAGAAAAAGAATAAGAGAATTGATCAAAACTAAATAAAAAAAGATAGCTAATTAAAAATGATAACATGATAGTTCTTACTTGTCTTTCTCAATGAAACCATACATGGGAGATTAGGCAACAAAAGATGAATACTTATCACTTGTTAGCCTTCCTCCCATAGTGGTTCCTCACTTCTGTGCCACGCCTTACGTCTTGTGAAAGCACCAAACTCATTCTCAAACCCTCTACTTATACTAAGTTAATACTAGAATGATACATTAGGTTGCCTATAAGAATCCTAAGTTGTGGATGATTATCTTGGCTTGTTGAGCGTCTCCTATTTATAAGTTTGAAGTTTCATCACTTAAAAGCCTTGATTGGTTACAATTTCCATCTATTTTGTCCCATTGGTCCGAGGGTTAGGCGACTTAAAATTGGCTTGTTGCCTTCTCCATTGCCTAAGTGATAGAGCAACCATCACCTTTTTGTCGCCTAGGTCATTGACAATGGTTTTTGATTGCTCTCTACCTAAATCTTCACAAGTAACTTGCTTAGGCCACCATTTAGCTGACAACGCTTCCCTTAAGTAATGCAATAGGCCTTGAACTTGAATATCTTTGGTTTGATGCCTTTGGATGATCTTCTTTCTTTTCCTTTTCACTTATTTTCATCTTGTAGCCATTGTAACACATAAAATAGGTAATTTCTTTAGTTTGATTGATAATTTGACCTAAATACATAATTTGAACATAAATATATTCACATAAAGTCTTATTTTACTTTAGTTATCAAATGTTCCCACACTTTATTTCTTGCTTGTCCTCGAGCAAGACAAAAATAAATTTATATAGAATCAAAACTTTAGTTCATTATTGTCTTAGAATTTTCTCAAGTAACACACTAGCCTTTAAACGTATGAATTTATATTATCACATTACCATCATACAAAAATCCTTGTGTGTGTGGTTTTCCAGCAACTTTAACATTAAGGAATTCAGATAAATTCATATTCTTCAATTGTGTTACCTTCTTAGTTACTTTCTAGTGAGTGGTTTAACACCTTATTTATTTTGAATTTCAATACTTATAGGGAAACGTTTCTTCAAAGATCATGGAGCATATATTTTATTTTATTTTATTTTTATTTTTTCTCTTTTTTTTAAATGGATATTTTCTTTTTCTTAGTTGTCACATACCTTTTTACGCGAAGATAAACAAGAGTCACTTGCATATCCCCAATTACTCAGTATATCATGGACTTATAATTCTTTGCATGCTCATGATACTTGTACCTTTTTGCACTAAAGTGAACAACGGTCGTTTGTGCACCCTTCGGTTTTTCAGCATTCAAGTCAGTAGAGTTGACTTTTTATTTTAGAACTCTTTTATTTTTCTAAGTTCTTTTTTTTTGTGCTACTTTTTTTTTAGAGTTCCTTGCGGTGTTTATTAAAGGGATTGGGCATTACACTATCAAGAACTACACTTTGAATGCAACTTACATCTAAATATAAATAATTTCAAAACTCAACTTTACATCAAAGAGCTTGGTGTGTGCTCAAAAGAGGACTTACTAAGCAATGTAACACATAAATCACACATTTATACTATTAGTTTATTACTTTTTAAGAATTTATTCATCCTTGATTGTGATCCTAAATTCCTTTTCCACATTAGATTTATTCATTTGTCTCATTATTCTTTATTTAAAATCATGCAAACTATAAAGCATTTATTATACAAGATCTTATTCAAATGAAGAAAATTTAAAAGGAAAGAAAAACACTTGGGTTGTCTCCTTAAAAGTTCTAAGTTTATTATCTTCAGCCAGACTTATTCTGGGGTCGCCTTTAGAAATTTTTAATTTGGTTCACATAAATATTTTCTTATTTCACTTAAAATTATACTTATTGATTTAGTTTCCCATTCTATTTTTATACTTATTAAAAATTTATTCCAAATAACAAAAATAAGTAATTTTCCATATTTTAAATAATTGAAAGGGTAAAATATTGGAATACTACCTTTATAATACGTATTTTGGTTCACATCATAATTAAAAACATCATCACTCATAACATATTTATTTTGCAATTTAAGAGAATTACCCATAAAAAATGGGAAAAGAAATACTCCTTGTCCTTGTGGTGGCCTTAATTTTTGTAAAAGCCCATTGTCTGTTTCAACAAGGTACACCAACTCATCATTCTCTAGCTTCCTTTTTTGATTAAATACCTCATGTAGAAATTTGACCTAATTCGGCTTTTGAAACAACGCTATAGCAAAAGAATCAATCATGATTAGTTCTTTAAAAATGCCATAGAAATAAAGGAAGTCTTTATCTTCTTTATGATTAAAGGGAATTTTGAATGTAAAATCACAAGGTAAATTCATTTCCCCCCTTTTGTTATTTTCATGTTTTTTTCTTAATTCTAAGGAGGCTAGATCTTGATCTTCTCAATACTTTTTAATTCTAATTCTTGGAATGGCATTTCAATTGGCTCATTCACCCTAAAGTTTTTTTCATTCACTAGTTCAATTGATTCCAAGCACGAGTATGATACTTGGACTTCTTCCAAAATTGTTTTACTTCCCTTTTCCTCTTGAATTTCTATTGTCATCAATTCGGCCTTTTCTGTGTTAGCATCAATGATAGTGCAATTTATTAAATTTTCATTCATATTATTGATGCTTCATAACTAATCACTAATTGATGATACGATTCTTCTACAGAAGATTTTTTTAATGGTTGAGGTACTTGATTGTTTAGTATTTCCCATGATTTTCCCTTACCTTTTCATTTTGTTCTTTTAATAAATTATCTAACCTAAATGTATAGTATGAAGCAGCTTGAACCACTTCTGATATCAACTCTTCAATACCATTTCTTGGGGAAATAGACTTACATAAACAAGGGTATGAGTTACAGAAATAAGAATTATAAAAGGAACCATTCATACTTTGATTTAACAAATAATTTCTTGATTGAGAAAAATCCAAAGAATAATCAATATTAATTTCATTCCCTAAATCAGGCATACAATAATTAGAATTCCACTCATAATTGTAAGTCATTTTATCCTAGAATTAGAATTTTAACAATATGCACTAAGTGAAGATCAAATGTAAATTGTTCACACTAGACTTATGGAATAATTTCAATTAAGCACAGAAGTGTGAAATTAAAAGTATAAATTGAGAAATATGCAAAAGAAAAGAAAATAAAGAATAAGAAATATTTACTATAAGTATTTAATCTAAAATACAAAATTATTTTATAATAACACTCGTTACTCCACATTAATGGAGCTAAAAACTTGATACAAGAAAATTTAATATTGCAAGTGTACAATGATTATACCAACTAATATTTGTATCTACAGGGCGTGAGAGTGTTGTTTTCAATAATATTGTATTTTGATTAAGTAAAATTGATTTAAAGTTAAATTTAATAGTAAATGAGTAATAAAGTAACTTTAACTAAGTAAATAGAATGAGATGAGTATGGTAGCAATCACAAGCAAAGGATAATGATTATCATCATGCTAAAAATATGTAAGAACTTTTACTAACATTTAATTAATTATCAAACTTTAATTTCTTATCTGGGACTTATTAATCTTTTGAGTCCTTAGTACATTTTCTCAAGTTATATTAAGGTTTCAATTGAATTAATCCAATCATTTATGGAGTTAACTTAATTGAGAATATAAACAATAGATTAATAATTGATCTCTTGTATACATAAGACCTTCACTCCCATTATAAGTATAAGATTCAGAATTGTGATCAATTGTCCTAATTTATAGATTCACTCTTGTTATATCCATAAATTAGGAAGAAGGAGAACAAAAATAAAGAAGAAAGATAAGTTGAACACATTTTTCGTTGTGAATATAAGACCTTCACTTCCATTATAAGTCCACTATTTTCAATTGTGAATAACTTGCCTAACTTATAGATTCACTTCCATTAAAAATATAAGTTAGGTAACAAAATAAAAATAAAAGAAGAAGAAGGAGAAGGAGGAGAAGAAGAAGAATAAGAGAATTGATCACAATTAAATATAAAATGGCAATTAATTAAAAATGATAACTTGAAAAATTCTTACTTGTCTTGCTCAATGAAACCAGACATGTGGAATTAGAAAACAAAATATGAATACTTATCACGTGTTAGCCTTCCTTCCATAGCAATTCTTCACTTCTAGGCCACGCCTTACATCTTTTGAGAGCACTAAATTCATTCTCAGACCCTTTACTTATATTAAATCAATACTAGAATGATACATTAGGTTGCCTATAAGAATTTTAAGCTATGGATGTTTTTCTTGGCTTATAGAGCACCCTTTATATATAGGTTTGAAGTTCTAGAGCCTGAAAGCCTTGATTGGTTGTAGTTTCATCCATTTTGTCCCATTGGTTCGAGGGTCAGGTGGCCAAAATTGGCTTGTCACCTCCTTGGCACCTAGACATTCAAAATTTATCGTGTCACCTAGGTGATAGGATAAATTTTGCATGTCGCTTGCTTATTGCTTAGGCAAGCCGTAGGTGACCCATGGTGGTTTTTGATTGGTTTCCACCTATCCCTTTGTGGGTGGCTCACTTGGGCTACTATTTAGGAAACAAAGCTTCACTTAAACTATGTAATAGGCTTGGAACTTGAATTTCCTTAGTTTGGTGCCTTTAGATGACCTTTTTTTATCTTCCTTTTCACTTATTTTCATTGTACAACCATAACACATAAGCAAATTTCTTTATTTTGATTGATAATTTGAAATAAATACAGAATTTGAACATAAATTTACTTATATAAAGTCTTATTTTACTTAGGTTATCATCAACTACCCTCCTCGCACTCTTATGTTCATCCTCAATCCCTACTTACACACACACACACACACACACATATCTGTTGTTACCTTTTTCTCAACTTCCTCCATTTCTAATTCAATTGCCACAGATCCTTCTTGCCTAATTTTCCCTCCTCTTAAATTCGTCCATTTGTTGGTAATGACTCCATAGGTAGGGTTTTTGCAACCTCCACAGGTTCACCAAATCCAAGGTGAATCTCGACCTCTTCATTTGGACACTTGTTCATATAGTGTTCCCGTCAAAGCAATTTAAGCGAATAACATTTATGTCTTGCATTGGGTAAGTTGTAGGGATGTCATTAGCCTCCTCAACTTTTTCAAACCTTTGCGTGCCATCTAATTTTTGATTGATGCCCTTCAATTCTTGAACTAAATATTTGAGCACGGTCCTTAAACCTAGCTCATTCTCACCTTAACTGATTGGGCTTTGTGAGATCATGAAGTAAAAAAGTGAGAGCAGTATGTTTGTGTGTGTATGCATGTATGTATGTATGTCTCTCTCTCTATATATATGTAAACAATCAAAGCCCTACCAACCAAACTCAATACTGTCTTGGAAAATTGGGGTGGTTGCTAGATTCAATGGCCAACAAAATCATGAAGAAAGCTGTAAAATTGTAGAAAACAAAGTTCATGGTGAATTTGGAATCAAAAAGATCTGTTTGGGTGAAAGAAATAGGAAATGCAATCGCTTTGTGCAAGGTGTGATCGATTCGGACATAAAGTGGAAGTGGTGATTGCACACACTATCTATAGCACAATTGGCCAAATTTACAAATGTGATCGATCTAGGGTTAGGGCAATTGATCATGATCATAATTTTTAGCACTAAAGTTTAGGGTATACCTTGGTGGCACAATCGATTTGAATTCCTTCAAGATCATTCCGTTGGATAACTTTGACGAAAATTGTTCCAAACATAGCAATAAATCGCCAATTTTTGTACAAACAATCCCCAATATTTTTCTACAATATTTTCAACCCTAAAAATTGACAATTTTAGTTACATAAAATCACAAAATATGCCCAAACAGCCCAGATTTTCTTTTCCCTCTTTTTTTGTCCAAACAAACTCCCAACAATATTCCAATAATAATACTAAAATTTGAGCACCGCCAAAATAAAAAATCAGTCCAAACAAGCCCACAATCAATTTTTTTTTTTACTTTTGGAAGATAAAAGAAATGGAGTAGAGGGTGAAGAAATAAAATAGAAAATGTGCAGAATACTACAATATGGAATCTCGACTAATTAACTGGATTTAGAAACCCTAAATTGATGTAAACACGGTGGAAGCAAGGATCGAAACATAGTTGGAAAAATAGAACTAATGAAAGGAAAATTGAAACAAAGGAAGAAAAGAATAAAACAAAGGATAAATGACGAGATTGAATAAATTTAATCGAGCAAAAGCATATCTCATGAGGGGCAAACTCTTGCAACAAATTGAAGAAATATTCAACCAAGATATCCAAGCATTAATGTCGTGGAGTTGTTAGCCATAAACCACTAAAATGCAACCAAATGACTCGATCTCATAGTTGAGTTTGGGAGTTGAAATCCCTCAACACACACTAACACACAAGTATGGAAGAAAGAAGAATAAAGTCTTTATTCAAGATGTCAATGTGTTCATGGATTCATTTTTATAATCTTACAAATGCGAGGAGTTACAAAAGTTCCTAGGCTCTACAAGTCCCATAGGCCACAAAATGGGCTCCAACATCTAAAAATTTGAAATTCAGCGTAAAATTTGCGTTTCCCAACTCGTGCGATCGATCTAGCCTAAAAGGCGATTGATTGTTTCTTCATGAGATCAATTTGTGTCGATTTGGTCTTCCTACAATCGTCCTACAATGGTATTTGCAATTGCAAGGTCCGATAATGATCGTGATCATTCATGATCGTAAAAATAACAAGCCTAAAAATATGCCCAGGTTCGATTGAGTGGCATTAGATCGATCAGATCCTATTTGATTAGGATGCCATGAGCTCTATCCAAGGTGGCCTAAATCTCAATTCCACTCCCCTGAAGCCCTTTTAACTCTTTTTTGCCCTTCTAAGCCCAAAATTGAAGCTAAATTTCATCATTTGGCCCTGCCAAAAATACCAAGGCCCAATAAGACATCATACACCAATTCCTTGGCACTTTAAATCGGTTTGGGATCACATTAGGGACATTTTCAACATCTTTGAAATCTGATTTGGCTAACAATGGGCTAGGAGTGGTAAACCTAAACTTGGTGCCTAAAGGTCTTAGCTCAAAATCAGGGGACCAAGCTAATGGAGAATGTGGAAGGACGAAGTGCAGAATAGCAATATGCTCATCAAGTTTATATTTTCTTGTCTTGCTATAGTAAGATTCATGATTCCAAGTCCCTTGAGAATGTGACCAAGGCATTTAAGGTAGCTTCAACATTTGATGCCTCTAGGGTTAGTTTAGTAGCTAAAGTAAGTAGTTCAACACTTGGTTTGAGAACATTAATTTTTCCACTTTTGAAGAGATAAGGTGTGTACCCTATATGTATATAGTGTATTGAAAGTTCATTGCTTCGATTCATCACGCCCTGCTCTTTAAGAACTCCTCTTTTTAGTCCTAGGTGAGGTAGATATCCATTGATTGTTCTTGATCTAGCCTGCGAGACAACATCATCAAAGACAAGGTACCCTTTATTCACCTTTAGGCACGTCCCTAGACAGAAGATCAAAACATCGCCATCTTTGGTAACAACAAAGTGATAAATGGTCGGTATAAGATTTCAAGTCATGTGCCGAAACAAGAAGTAGTACTTCATAGTAAGATTACTTGATAAGATGGTTCCGTTTGGCCATTCTGGAAATCTACTTCCCGTCATAACACTTACCACCTCATTAAGATTTAGTGTAAAATTTAGTGGATAAACTGTGGAAAATCTTAGATTGTTGTGACCAAGATAGTTGTTAATTCTTTCTGAAGACAATTCCATAACCAGTCCTCTTACATATACTCAGCAATGAAAAAAAGAATAATAGTGAGTAATGGACTCATCAAGTCGTAGTAGAATTCATGCACCAAAATTACGATCGAATGTGGTAATAGATTTTACAACACTTCGCAGCCTATGTTGGTCCAGAACTATTGTAAAGTTAATGTCCATGAATAGTTGTAGGTTTCGATTCCTTTCAACTGCCAAAGACCTACAATCGACATAGTTCCACATCCTGTTAGATAGTTTGTCATAGTATTTGAAGGAAGTCGCACAATCAGTAGTGATTCTATCAGGATTAGGCTAAGGTTTCAGTTAGCGTTCACTCATGTCGAGTTGGCATTCTACTACCTCAGACATGCCATTTCTGGCTCATTTCCTTTCTAGATTGGATGGGGGCAACTAAGACGGTGAAGGTATAATCACTAAGTGCCTTTTCAATCATCTCATTTTGGGAGAATATGAAGTTTCCCTTTAGATCAATGCTTTTTGATGAACTCCTGGTTCTTCTACCATAACTAGTGACACATCACCACCTACCTTTATGCCAGAATTTATTGGAACATTTGACCCCTAACTTTTGTTTTAGTAGTTTCTTGACTAGTTTCTTGATTTTCAGTAACTGATTCTTGAACTATAGGTGTAGGAGTGTTCTTTTCTTCTACAATTGCTGTGACGGTACCTTAGGTGGTAGAGTAGCTAATGGAAGAGCTTCCACAAGTGGTTTGTAAACCAGTAAGGCTAGTCTAGCTATTCATAGTGATAGAGGTTCATCCCTTGCTTCAATTCTTGCACCGTCTCTTGATGAGAATATAACTATAGATTTTTTTCAAATTTCCCTTGCAATTCAAATCTCCCACTAGGGCCACAAGTTAAGCTTTGTTCCTTGAGACGTTACCACATTTGTTAGTCTTGTTCTTGTATTCCCATTTAGCCCTAATTACATTGACTCCTTTAGGTTCTTCCACTAACTCTCATACAACATTGCGCTAGAATTGTGTCAACTCCTCCTGCATAGCTATTACTCAAAATTCATCATGCAAAACTTCATTAAAGTTTTTAGGTTTAGTGAAGGAAGTAAAACATAAGTAACTAGCTAACTCCTTGTAATTTACTCTTGGCACATTTCTGGTCCTGCTTCTATCAGCCATGCTTTCAATTATTACTTCTAGTGAATGGTTTCATTTGATTTTGTTCGACCCTTCAAGGATTTTTGTTTCGTTAACTAAATCCTTGCTAGGTGTTCCATCATATGTTGGAACATCTATGGCAAATATAATGTTTACTCCTTTATCTACGTCATTCTTTGGTCTGTCTTGCACAAGGTTCCTTTTGGGTTCAATATCATCTATAATTACATTGATGGATCTCATCATGGTGTCTTTACTCTTGTTGAATGCTCAATATGCCTTGCTTGTAGTAGAGTGTCCTAGGAAGATTCCTTCGTCTAGCTTTGTTGTGAATTTGCCTAGATGATCACGATCCTTTAGGATGTAGCACTTGCTTTTGAAGACATGGACATAACTCATGTTCGGTTTTTGGCCCCTTTAGAGCTTGTAAGGTGTTTTTCCAAGTGTCGATTGACGATTGACCCTATTGATGATAGATATAACATGTAGTATTTAATACTTTGGCCCACCACTTCAAGCTTAGTATCACTTATTAGTTTTGTGGTGGATGGATGGAATTTAGTAATGCATTCGACCTTCTTTCTATCTTTCATCTCGAAGATATGAACAATAAAAAGCACTTAAACCCATCCTCTAAAATATTGCTTGAACATCAATTCTCGAAAAGTAAACCAAAAGAGTTCTCACTTCAGCGAATGAATTCTTCCAATGCAATCCACTTAGTTGACCTCTAAATGCGTCAGTCCTAGTCAGCCTTAAGGTTGGAAAATTGTATCAAAGAAATCCAGTTGACAATCTTCAAAATATCTAAAAACGTTACATTCTATGCTTGATCATTGGCTGTGACAATCTCAAGATTCTTTCCTTCCTTAAATTTTGGCAACTTCAGTAGTCTTTCCTCATAACTATGAACTGAAAATATTATGCAAGTCATACTATATGCAGCTTGACTATATTGGATGTAGATTAGGCAAAATATGGTCAACTTCTAAGATTCTATTATATCTTTTTAGATAAAGTAAGTCAACCATATTCAATCAAATTTGTTAAAATCCTATCAAAGTCCCTAAATTTGGTTAAGTTAAGTTAGCAAATCATAATCACAGATAAGAAGGAATAAATCGGTTGACTGATCTCAACCAATCTAGTAGATTATGTAAAAAATTATGTTATATCATTTGTTGGGAGACGTCATCAAAAATCCGAAATTTTCCTATGAAAATGATCTATCATGCCAACATCACATTAAAAAGTTGTACCATAAATAATGACAATCTCTTCAAGCTAGCATGCATGGCACAACGTGGCACTAGCAAAGTGTGTGGTTATATCTAGTTATTTATTAAAGGCTCAAATCAATATAGCAAATTTTTTGTTTTTAAATATTAATTTTTTGAAAATACTCATTTCTAATTTTGATTGTTTTTCATTTATTTTCTCTCTTCTATTTACATATTTATTGTTTCATTGTACTCTTAAAAATAAATAATTCATTTATTTTTCTAATTTTTATTTTTATTATTAAAAATATAATGATTTTAGAATTTATTATGAATATTAAAACTATGCAACTTATCATTTTTATATAAAACTATGATATATAACTTATAATTTTTTTTTATTATATATAGTTAATTTGAAATATCCATTAACTTATATTAATGGATTTGTCTTCCAAAATATTTGTTATTATTTAACGAAAGATATTTTATTGCCCACGGAAATTTATTTATGTAGTCACAACTTGGGTGTAAATATCATTTTGTCCCCTAACCAGGGAATTGGTCAAAAATCAATTTCATTTTATGGAGAAGTTATAACTTAGTTTGAATATTCTTCAATTATGTAATCACACAAATTAAGGAGTTTGTCGTGTTGGTTTCCCTTGTCTTCCCTTATTAAATCCCAAAAATTTTCACTTCATAAGTAAAATTCATCAGTGTAATTTCTTACTTATCTAATATTAGCAGTTAACGCATTGCACAACTAGTCCAGCATATCGATATACGAACAAGGTAACAATCCAACGATTTGGTAAATCTTGCAACCCCAACTTGAATAAAAACATATAATTAGAGTAGTGTAAATGTAGTTCTTTATGCAACATATACCCAGATTAAGAAAGTGTTTGACTAACATTATTTTTGAGCTTATAAGATGATATAACTTATTATATACTTTTAGGTTTATAAGCTCATAAATCTTATTTTAAAAATAAGTTGAAAAGTATTTGGTAAAATGATTTTATAAGATTTTATTGAATTATAGTTGATTATAATTTTTTTAATATAATAAAATATTTATGTTATTTTTAATATATAAAATAAAGTAACTTATAAGATGTTTGAAATAAGTTGAAAATAACTAACTTATTTTTAAAGAGCTTATAAGCTCTTTTATCCAAAAAAATAAAAAATTTTACCTAATGCTCATGAGAATCTTATAAATTCCTAATCAACTTATAAGATATTTCGATGAGTTTATAAACTCGTTTAGACACCCTCTAAGACATGTTTTATAACCAAACTTGGTTAATGTTGACACTTTTTATCTCATATTGTTAAATATTGCATTTACATCTATCTCAAGTGACGACTTCATATAGAACTCTTTGTAAATACTTGCATAGTAATAGATATAGTAAAACTACAATTATTATTTTTACTTCATTTGAATATGAGAACAACCTCTCTGCTTAATTTTTTTAATATTCATTTTTTAAAAATTGATCATCATAAAGCTTTTGGAATAATTTAACCCTAACCTTGCGATGGCCGTGTATAAATTCATTTCATTGGCTGAACTATTTTGATGACCCTTTCAACCCACACAAGCCTCCAAATTTTGTATTATCAAGTATCTCATTTAATAAAAATTTCATTCAAATTCAAAATTTTTTTCTTTTACACGTATAATTAATCTAATTATTTTTCAATTATTATGTATATACACAATCAAATTAATACTTAAATATTTATACACAATACTTTCACATTTATATGTATAGATAGTCTATAAATTAATTATTATCCCTACATACTGTCACATTATCTAATTATTATTAAATATTTATATTTTTATAAATAAATAAATTCAAATAAATAATATTATTTATCTTCTCATATATATATTTTTAATTATACCACTAATCTCAACATAATTCTCACTGGATATCATTTATTGCCAAAACATTGCTTCCTGTCATAGCCGTAGAACGTGGAAAATTTGTCTCAATTATTACATTGTTATATCACTATTGCATGCACCAACTAAATATTGACTGGTTGGTACCTTGAACAATGGTCGAGACTTGTGACGTGAACAAACCGTGGGCTGATTGCTGAGATGGTATTGTCATTATTTGGCACATGGGCAAAATGATTACAGGGCACTACAATGTGAATTCAGGACTGCTTTTGGCTACGATTGTTTCCAAATTAATAGTGGGAGAAAAATTAAGAGAAAAATTAAGATGGTTTGAGTAGAGATAAAAATTTGTATTTAGTCTATAATATTTAGGTAAATAAAAAATTATTTTTATGTATTTTTAATATATAATAATAATAATTAAACATGTGATAGTATAGACGTTTATAGGATAATAAAAAATAAATGTGAGTGAGAAAGTTATAGGAATATGTATTGATTTGATTGTGAATAGATATAATAATTAAAAAATAATTAATTAGTTAAAAAATAAAAAAAAATATTTGAATTTAAATAAAATATGTATAAGACGTTTTATTTATAAGATTTTTAAGTGAAGAAAAGCAAAGGCGAAATGAAAACAAACATAGCCTTTGAATTTGGACTGCAGAGAGAAAGATATTAGATTTAAACGCACGACAAAAAAGTAAAGCCAAGACTTCTTTACATCTGCAGTTCCGTTGAGAATTGCTAGGTTTTAGGTTTGACAGACATCCGAGAGAGGAGTGCTCGGAGATGAGCAGTGGCAATGCGTGGCTTCGAGTATATTGGATCTGTAGAGCTTCAAGAATCACCTCCGTTTTTGTTCTCTCTCGAATTTGAATATTCTTTTATTAATAAATATTTCATAACTTTGTTTCGGACCTATTTTTATAATTGAAAATCTAATTATCTTTTATTGTTTTTATTTTACAAATAATTAAAAGATAGTATTGAGAAGTATTATGTGTTAGACTTGTATTCTTAATTTGAGTAAGATAGGTGTTTTGGAAACATAAATCATTAGACATGTCAAATTAGCAATTTTTTTTCTGGAAATATATAATATTATTTTATGTATAAAGGTAATTAATATATTCTAAATATGTGCGTGCATGTAATAGTTTGAATTTAAATAAATATTGTAATAATAATTGTAAATGTTATACAAAGAAAGATGTTTCAGAGTGTTTCAAAATGAATGTCGACATTTTAAAAATCAAGCTGGTATGAATATACGTCTGGTTTGTATTTTGAGAAGCTAAAAAGACGAGCAAAAACAAATGTAAGAAACTAAGGGAAGAAGAGAATGAATGATTAATCTTTTCATATCCCATGTACGTTAGAGGATTAACTTGGTTCCCAAATTAATAGGAGGTTCACAAAACGTAGTAAAAATATGTGATTTTACCTATGAAAAATAAAACTAATAAATACCAATCACAATCAATCAAAATTGGTCTATACAAGGAAGGTAAATAATCTATACAAAGAAAGAGTATAACAAAATATTCTAACATGATTTATGCATGATTTAGCATCCTCCTCAAACTCAAATGAACAATGAAGTTGACAGCTTGAGTTTGGAAACAAGATGTTGAAATTGCCATGGTCGATGTGATTTTGTAAAACTGTTTGCAATTTAAAACTGCGATAAGGTAGGAACAAGCTGTATTGTGCCTTGATGAAGATGATGCCGCACAAGATCTCCATGTGTTTGGTGTGTTCATGGAAGAAATCATAATAAGTAATTTTGACAGCACTATAGTTATCATAGAAGAGGGAAACGACAGAACAAGAGCGGGCACCCATATTTTGTAGCAACCATCGTACCTAAAGAAGCTTAGAAGTAGTTCTAGTAAGAGCTTGATATTCTACTTCAATGCTAGAACAATTGACAATTTTTTGTTTCTTGCTATGTCATGAAATGAGAGGTATTCCTAGAAAGTAACAATAGCCAATAGTGGATCAACGATTAGTTGGGTCTCCAACCCAATCTACATCTAAGTATGCTTGTATTCCAGTGGAGAATCATGACAAAAGTGAAGATCATGAAGTAGAGTTCTTCAGGTGTTCTTAATTATCTAAAGGATGGTAAAGAAGTGAATGGCACGAACTACAAATATTAATTGACTAACAGTGTGAATATCATGTGTTATATTGGGATGAGAGATAGTGAGATATATGAGATTGCCAACTAAATGTTGATTAAGTGTACCATCACTGAGAGAAGTCCCATTGAAATATTGGGTTCAAGTGGAGTGCTAGTAGTTTTTGTGTTAGTAATTTCAGTGCAAGTGATGAGATTATTAGCATGTTTTGCTTGTGACAATTAATAGTCAAAATTATCAAATGAGACTTCAATACACAAGAAATAACTCAAATGACTTAAGTCTTTTATCTCAAACTACTTACGAAGACAAGTTTTGAGAGTAGAGATTTTGAACGTCATCGCTGGTTATAATCATATCATTAACATATAGAATAAGAGTGCATATTTTATGGAGGAATAGGGCATAATCAAAAGAGTAGGATTGGAAACTAAATCAGCTAATAGTAGAGCTAAATTTGGCAAATCAGGCTCAAGGATCTCGTTTAAGTCCATACATAGCTTTGCAAAGGTGGCACTCCTTAGTGGGTGGATGATCATAACTGGGCGAAGGTTGCATGTGCACTTTTTCTATAAGATCACCATGAAGAAAGGCGTTCTTGATATCCATTTGGAATAATTGCCAACATTTGCTTGTAGTAACTACCTTAAGACTATGAACTGAGATAAGGAGATCTAGTGGAGAAAATGTTTCCTTATATTCAACACCATATTCTTAAGAAAATCCCCCGACAACAAGTTTGACCTTGTATCTTTCAAGTAATCCATCAACTCGAGTCTTGATTTTATACACCCATTTGCAAAAAACAACACATTTATCCGGTGGATAGTCTACCAAGTCTCAAGTATTAGAATTGGTAAGGGCTAGTAGTTCTTCTACCATTACTTTCTCCCATAAAAAGGGTTAGAGGTAGTCTTGTGATAGGTGCAAAGGTCATACAGAGAGACAATAGTGGAATAAACATGAAAATCCTTAAGATGAAAAGAGGGTTGACCTACACAAGTAGTACAATGAGGATCTAGTTGTAGACGAGAAGATTTTGATGGATATTGATTAACTGGAGAAGTTAATGGATCCATAGTCAAAGGAGATGTAGTGGGATTAGGTGTAGGTTGGGTCCAGTTACATTAGCTACTATGTGATGCATGAGAGAAATCTATAAGAGAAATGTCAATAAATAAAGGAATGATAGGATCAAAGAAAAATTGATCAATTGTTTGTTGACTCAAATTTTCAAAAACTCAGAAACACCTCATGTTCCAGAAGGTCACATGACAAGAGATATGAAGCTATTGTGATAAGGAATCCTAACATCTGTACCATTTGTGTTCAATGCCATATCCCACGAAACAACTTAATCATTCTTGTGGTTCAAGTTTAGTGTACTTGTGAGATTGTAGGGGAACCAAGCAAGCACAACCACAAATCTTAAGTGTTTAATAATGAGGGGAATGATTAAATAGCATTCACAGGGAGAGATGTAATCTATGACAAGAGAGAATGTGATTTATGGTGTAAACAAGGGTAAGAGCTTCCTATAATTGCCCTAACCTTGTAAATGCGGGAAGTTGTCTGCACAGAGATATGGGAGTGCCACATCATGAAACCTACCTTTACAATGTGGTAACCACCTCCACCTCATACAAACCTTTCCTGCTTGGTAAACCTACTAGTAAATACCCTCCTTAAACTGCAGATTCCTCAGACAAAAAGGTTAGAAATTTCTACTAAAATTTCATTGAACTCCTAATAGTGTTTTTTTAACTTTTGAATCTTATTTTTCTTGTAAGGGACTATAGAAACACCTAGAGATATTGAAGTTGTTGCATTATCTTTCATTGAGGTAAGATTTTAGCCCTTACTTTGTTTTAGGTTGAAATTCACAATTTTTAAGCATGATCATGCATTATGGGATTAGATTTTATGCAATGAATAAGGTGAAACCTTAAACCCAAAAAGTTGGAAATAATGTTTATAACTGGGTTAAAAGTTCTATTTGGGTTCATTCTATATTTCACATTGATGTTCCTTAGAATTTTAAATCTTAATTAATGTTGTTTAGCAGGGCTGACATAGAATAAGAGCAAATTAGTTAGTTTTGGCCAAATCACACCTACGACTCTTGCTTGTGGGAAATTTATTATAACTGCTAGTTAAATCAATCATGATGCTACCGTGTATACACACACACACACACACACACAAGGTATTGTTTAATTAATGAAGAAACTTTGACGTTGTTAGGAAGGTTTAACAAGAGAAGCCACAGTCATGCCTAACTTACCATTAATTACATGATGATTTAATGTGTGGTGGGATACATAATTAGGGCTAACATTATTAGGGCATTTGGATTGCTATTGATTTGTTCTTGAGTGAAGATTCAGTACACATATATGTATATGAGCAGATTTTTACATCAACTGTATTACGGGAACACATTATTGAAATCAGATGCGATGGGAGTGTGTTTGGTATTATCCATAGATATATAGGCATTGTGTTTAAGGTTGTTATTCATAAATGCATTATGGAAAGTTGGGATATTCCACAGTTAATCTTCTTCCTAGTTTCAATTATAATAATACACTAGTGATACTCATTGGATTTGTTGATCACGATTGGTGCCATTAGTCAAGATTTAACAAGAATTGTGATCAATAGTAGTGACATACTCCAACATTTTATGATGACATTCTACAATGACTACTTAGGAGATTAATCATTACGGTTGTTGTACTTATAGCCTTAAGGACAATAGAAGATGATGATAGAACTCATTATAATATTCATAATGCATGCAGACAAAAGTTATATGCAATTCTATACATGGTTGCCTTAAGAATTGAAACTCCGTATATATGTAAGTAACTAGTGCACTTGGAGTATCATGTGGAAGTATGTAAATTTTTAGAGATTAGTATTAGAGATAATAACTTGAGTCTTTTAATTGAGAGTTGAATTTTAAGAAAGATTTATTTGGAGTTAATATAGGAGTTTGAGGAAGCAAATCAAGTGTTGCATTAAGGATTCTAAAACCAAATCCAGTTAGTAGGTTTTCTCCTTCTACATGTTTAGATTTCCTTTTACTATGAAATAAAAAATTATTTCTTCATTTAATTTTTGAAGTGTTTTCCTTATTTAACTCATGAAATGACTTCTTCACTTACGAAATATTTTGGATATGAGCTTGCAAACTTAATTTTCTATGAAATACACTATGTACTATTGTTGTTATGCATGCATGATTTACGAATTTCAATGCTTTTAGCGATTAGAAAACTGATGGAAAGGAATGAGTTCCAATCCTTGAGTGGGTACAAAAGCTACTCTAAATCCTCTCCATTGAAATTAAAGATTGAGATTACTAACTCTTAAGTAGGAATAAAATCTATTTTGAACATTTTCAATCAAGGTTAAAGATTGTTATTACTAACCCTTAAGTGGGAATAAAAGTTGTTTTGGACCCTCCTTAATTAGGATTAAAGATTAATGCCTAATTAGTACATTAACCATTGGTTGCCTAAGGACCCAGGAGCATGTACAAGTTATATATCCGTTTCAAATCATTTTTATTGAAAATATGTTTTATGTTTATTGTCATATTCATTTGAAATTCTGATAAGCATGTTATGTCATTTTGTTTATGCAGCATGAGTTATTGTTTAAATTGTGACATTAGTAAAACATGATTTTTACTTATTTCACTCTTGGAGAAGGATGAACTTGCTTATTGGGTGATTAGTCACTCACTCCTTTATAAATTTGCAGATGATGTAGGTGATGGATAAAAGTTTTGGGGTTGGTAAAGAATTTGGAAATATTAATCAAGTTGCTATGTAAGGACTAATATATATTTATGGTTAATGATGGAATACTTTCTTTAGGTTCATGTAGCTAAAGTTCTATTTCACTATGTAACTTTACGTTTCTAACTAAATGAAGAGATCGTGTGTATGGTTTAGCGACTCTGATTGTTTAGCTTTGGCACTTTTGAATTATCAAATTCAAAAAAAAAAAAAAAAAAGGAGTTTCGCCATGCTATGTCTTGAATTTTGCGGTGTGACTTTAAGTGGTATCAGAGCCTAAGTTGTGATCATAGAAAAACAAAATGTGAAAGGTATTTGTAATAATCTTAGGAATTGATAACACAAGTGTTATTATATTAGGTTGAGACAACATGACATTGTTGATGATGATCTATCATATTAAGTATTTTAGAAATTATTGTTGAGAACATTAATAACTTATACACACACACACATATTCTTTTGGTGTAGATAAATGGATGGAGTTATCTAGCCTATAGTTTTTGGACGTAGGGATGTGCTAGAACCTTCTAAGGATATGACTGATCGACTTCTTACCACCTTAAGACAATTTGGAAATTTAGCAATGGCCTTAGTGAAATTTTAGACATGAATTGATAAGATTGAGCAAGAGAAAAAAACATTAAGGGAAGAATTGGCAAGTTGGGAACAAGCATATGGGGATTTGAAGGAAACATATTTAAACAAAAGGACTAAATTGGAGCATAGGATAAGGACCTTAGAAGATTCAAGACAATAAATAATTTGGCATATAGATGATTAGACAAATGAGGTGACACCATTGAGGGAACAATTGAATGTTGACCACGAGTCTGAACTAGAAGAGGAGCAAATGGAAGATCCAAAGGGAGGAAAGTTAGTTGGAGAGTAGTTATAGTAGGAGATATAAGTTAAGCTATGAACTTTATGTATGTACATACGAACAATCCTTTGTTTCAATTTGTTATGTTGTAGGATTTGTAAATGGTTGCTTTTATGTATAATATGGTTTCATTTCATTTTGTTCCTTTCCAATCATTTCTTTCCATTATGAATGTAAGATAGTAAATCACAATAAATATTGAACTTCTTTATTATGTAGGAAATGGCAAACCGACCTCAACGCTCTACTCAAAACCTCCATTATGCCTCAAACACCGATGAATTGAATGGACAACCATTTGTTCAAATCCTGTCACGACCTCATATGCAACCACAAACCCGCATCTTGTAAACCAACCCAAGCTTCTATGAGAGGATTTGATAGCAATAGTCACAGCAGCATTAGCTCGAGCTGTATGTGCTTAGAATGAAGCTCAAACCCAATCAACAATCCCACTACCAATTAATTCAGGAATGAAAGCCCATTACAAAGCTCTAAACGTATAAGTTTACTTTTGGTTGATTACATGATCTTGAGTCAGTGCAGAAGTGGCTTAAGGAGATCAAGGATAATTTTGAATTAATAGAGGTTCCTAAAGAAGTGAAACATAAGGTGGTAATGCCATTCCTAGTAGGTGAGGTAGCTCTTTGGTGGGAAGGAGTTTCTCCAGCAATATTAGTTGAGGGGCTTCTAACTTAGAGCCATTTTAAGGAAGTATACATTTTATAGAATTTGACACCTTAACTCAAGGACCTAACATGTTAGTGGTGGAACACTCAGCTAAATTCTCTTCATTGGGAATATATTCTCCTACAGTGATGGTCAATCTGATGCTTAAAATCCATAAATTTATGAGAGGTCTCAAGAGTTGCATCCAAACAGCCCTGGCCATTTATGAACCTAGAAGCTTAGATGAACTACTGAGGGCTACTATTAGAGTAGAGGCAAACATTAATAGGAGAGAGGTAGAGAATAATTTAAAGTGGCTTAAACATATGAAAAACTTCGGAAAGAGGTAATCCACACTTCAAGGAGCAACACTACCATGCAAGAGGTAGAATCAACCACAAAACTAAGCTCAAGGGAGCAAATGCAAGATGTGTCACCACAAACACTCTAGTCCATGTCGTTGGTTGTTTGGGCGGCCTTGTTTCCATTGTGGCTAACAAGGACATAAAGTATCTAAGTGCCCAAAGCTTGATCTTAAAGCCTCCACAAATCTAAAATTTAAGCCAGCTCAAACTAGTGCTAAATTGCGAGGGAATGCTAGAGTGTTCACCACAACGCAAGAGGATGTGAGCAATGCCAAAGATGTGGTTACAGGAAACATCACTGTTAATGATTCCAATGCATATGCTCCGTTTGATTGTGGTGCTACTCATTCGTTTGTTACTAAGAAGTTTGTTAAATATTTGGGAAGAAAACCTGAGATTTTAGATGATCCATATAGAGTAGCTACCCTTACAAACTAAATGCTATAGACAAACATAGTATATAGAGATTATACTGTAGGTCTTAGTGAAAATCATGAGTTCAAAGCTGATTTGTTACAACTTAAAACGCATGGGTTTGATGCTATACTAGGTATGGATTGGTTAGCAAAAATTTTTACCAATCTGTATTGTAGAAATAAGGTAATAAACTTTTGCCCACCTATGGATAGCACTTTTTGTTTTGATGGAAATGCCAAGGACCAATCAAAGAGAATCAATACTATACTTTTGGAAACCCTAGCTTGGAAGGCCATGTGAAAGGGTTGTAAAGCTTACCTTGCTTGCGTAGTTAATATCCAAGAATGAGAAGTGAGATTGGAAGACATTCCTATAGTGAATGAATTTCTAGATGTAATCCCTGAAGACTTGCCTAAACCCCCTCCAGATAGAGAAATAGAATTTGGAATTAAATTGATATCTGGGGCTATGCATCAAAAGCACGTTATAAGAGGGCTCCAAGTGAATTAAGGGAACTAAAGGTGCAAATGCAAGAGTTTATCGATAAGAAATAGATGAGACCTAGTGTCTCATGTTGGGGAGCCCCTATCTTTTTTGTAAAAAAGAAAGATGGAAGCTTGAGGTTGTGTATTGACTACAGGGAATTCAATAAGTTAACAATCAAGAACCAATATCCTTTACCAAGGATAGATGACCTCTTTGATCAACTAAAAGGAGCTAAGGTGTTTTCCAACATTGATTTGAGGTCAGGATGTCACCAATTGAAGATCAAAGCTGACGACATGCCTAAAACAACATTTAGAACAAGGTATGGACATTATGAGTTTTGGTATTACCATTTGAATTAACTAATGCCCCTATACTCTTCATGGATTTGATAAATAGGGCGTTCAAATCATATTTGGATAAATTTGTAGTGGTGTTTATTGATGATATTTTAATATATTCCCCAAGTGAGAAGAAACATGAGAAACATCTAAGGATGGTCTCGCAAACTCTTCGAAAAAAATAACTCTATGCTAAATTTAGTAAATGTGAATTTTTGCTTAAGAGTGTGACTTTCTTAGGACATGTAATATTAGGAGAAGGAATATCAGTGGATCCTAAGAGGGTGGAAACCAAAGTTGGGTGGCTAGGGCCAAAAAATGCAATGGAAGTAATAAGTTTTTAAGGACTAGCTAGCTATTATAGGAAATTTGTATAAAGTTTTGCTAAAACAACTATGCCTTTGACCAAGCTAACCTAAAAGAGAATGAAATTTGAATGGAGCCTAGAATGTGAGAAGAGCTTTGAAGAATTGAAAATGAGGCTAGTATTGGCACCCATATTGAGTTTACCATTGGGGGCAAGTGGATTCACAATATTTAGTGATGCTTGTAAGTATAGATTGGCATTGTTTTGATACAAAGGGGGAAAGTAATAGTGTACGCATTACGATAACTTAAACTTTATGAACTTAACTATTCCACACATGATTTGGAATGAGTAGTTGTGGTGTTCGCATTGAAAATTTGAAGGCACTACCTCTAAGGAAAGAAGTGTGGGGTGTACATAGACCATAACAACCTCAAATACATTTTTAGTTAGAAGGAACTGAATATGAGGCAAAGAAGATCATTGAGTCAAATAAGGATTATAATTTGAGCATCAATTACCATCCAAGAAAGGCAAATCGAGTTGCAGATGCTCTAAGTTGAAAGGGAAATGGTGTCATAGTGGCTGTGCTAACATAGTAGATAGAGTCTCTTCACATAGAAGTTGTAGAATCTTTTGATAAAATCCTAGTAGCCTTGATTGCTCAACCTTTAATCTATTAGAAAATCAACTATGCTCAAGATTGAATTGACAATATTGAAGAAGAAAGTTAACAATAGGTTAGCTTAGGAGTTTGAACTAAACGATGAAGATGTTCTATACATGAGAGCGAGGCTACCTAACCCAAAAGATTAAACAGGAAATTATGCAAGAGGCACACCAGTCTAAATATTAAGTTTATCCAGGGAGTACAAAAATGTATAGAGATTTGAAAATAATTTTTGGTGGATTGGAATGAAAGCGGACATAGCAGACTTTGTAGCTAAGTGCTTAAATTTCCAACAAGTAAAAGTAAAGCACTAGAGACCTAAAGGATACCTACAATCCTTAGAAATCCCTGCATGGAAGTGGGATTACATTACAATAGATTTTATAATGAAATTACCCCAAACTCAGCAAGGTTTTAATGTAACATGGGTAGTACTAGATTGATTAACCAAGTCAGCACATTCTTGCCGATTTGTTCCACTTGCGTGATGGATAAGCTAGCCAAAACATAAATTGATAACATGGTTAGATTACATGGCACTTCGACAAGCATAATGTCGAATCAAGATCCATGTTTTGTGTCACAATCTTGGAAAAGCTTCAAAACGGCTATGGGGACTAAACTAGAATTGAGCACAACGTATCACCATCAAATGGATGGACATCTTGAGAGGACTGTTTAAACTTTAGAAGCCATGCCTAGGTTGTACCTTGGATTTTAAGGGAACATGGAGTGTGAATTCTTGCCACTTATTGAGTTTTCATACAATAATAGTCACCATAGCAGTATTAGGATGGCCTTATATGAGGATGCCGATCACTTATTTGTTGGATGAAGTGGGAGAGAAAAATATTACAGGTCTTGAATTGGTACAATTGACCCTTGAGAAGGTAACCTTGCTCAAGACAGACAAAAGAGTTGGCTGATATGGAAATAAGACATTTGCAATTTGAACAAGGAGAGAAATTATATCTTAAAATATCTCCAACATAAGAATTGAAGCATTTTAGGATGACTGGAAAGTCAAGTTGACAATTCATTGGTCCTTTTGAAATATTATGAAAGGTTTGGAGAAGTAGCAAACTGTTTAGCTTTACCCCTGGCGCTCTCAAGAATACATAATACTTTTCATATATCCCAATTAAGGAGTTATGTTCCTAATCTAAGCCATCTGTTGGAAGGAGAGCCATTGGTTATAAAGGATCATTTGAGTGATGAAGAGGTTTCATTAAAGATAGTAGACTGAAAGGAACATAAACTTCAAACTAAATTGATTCCATATGTTAAAGTGCAATGGTCTAATCACTTGAGATGCAAAACAACCTAGGACTTAGAGAAAGGTTTGCAGCACTGTTACCCGTATCTTTTTGTTGAATGAAAAGGATTAAATTTCGAGGACAAAACTTATAATAAGGAGAGGAAATGTAATTGCCCTAACCCCATAAATGGTGGGAAGTTGCATGCACAGAGTTGTGGGAGTGCCACATCATGAAAACAATCTCTACAATGTGGAAACCATCTCCACGTCAAACCTAACTTTCCTACCTAGTAAACCTACCACCTTAAATTGCAGATTCCTCACACAAAAAGATGAGAAATTTTCATCAGACTCCTAATAGTGTTTTTCTAACTTTTGAATCTTGTTTCTCTTCTAAGGGATCGTAGAAACACTTAGAGATATTTGAGTTGTTGCATTATTTTCCATTGAGGTAAGATTTTAGCCCTTACTTTGTTTTAGGTTGAAATTCACAATTTTTTAGTGTGATCTTATATTATGGGATTAGATTTTATGCAATGAATAAGGTGAAACCTCAAACCCAGAAAGATGGAAATAATGTTTATAACTGGGTTAACAGTTCTCTTTGCACATCCATGCACGCGCACACACACACACACAAGGTATTGTTTAATTAATGAAGAAACTTTGACACTGTCGAGAAGTTTTAGCAAGAGAAGCCATAGCCATGCCTAACTTACCATTAATTACTTGATAATTTAATATGTGGTGGGATACATAATCAATGGTAACATTATTAGGGCACTTGGATTACTGTTGATTTGTTCTTGAGTGAAGATTCTGTACACATTTATGTATGTGTGGAGATTTTACGTTGACTGTATTATGGGAACACATTATGGAAATCAGATGCGTATGGGAGTGTGTTTGGTATTATCCATATATATATAGGCATTCTAGTTAGGGATGTTATTCATAAATGCATTATGGAAAGTTGGGATATTCCACACTTAAACTTCTGCTTAGGTTTAATTACAATATTAAACTAGTGATACTCATTGGATTTGTTGATCATGATTGATGCATTAGTTAAGATTTAACTGGAATTGTGATTAGTAGTAGTGACATACTCCAACATTTTATGATGACATTCTATAGTGACTACTAAGGAGATTAATCATTATAGTTGTAATTATACTTGTAAGGACAACAGAAGATGATGATAGAACACAATATAATATTCATAATGGATGGAGACAGAAGTTATATGCAATTTTGTACATGGTTGCCTTAAGAATTGAAACTCCATATATGTGTAAATAAGAGGTACACTTGGAGTATCATGTGTTCATATATTCAGAACTTTAATTCCTGAAACTATATATATACATATAGAGATACTCACCTGTATGCATACATACATATATATATGTATATATACATACATACATATATATATATTACTTAATGAGTTGGATATATTTTGTTAATATTATAAGCACGTAAATTTTTAGAGATTAATGTTAGAGATAATAACATGAGTCTTTCAATTGCGAGTTGAATTTTAGGAAAGATTTATTTGGTGTTAATAGGAGTTTGAGGAAACAAATCAAGTGTTTAGTTAAGGATTCTAAAACCAAATTAGGTAAGTAGGTTTTCTCCTTCTACACAACTTTAGATTTCCTTCTACTATGAAATAAAAAAAATGTTTCTTCATTTAATTTTTGAAGTGTTTTCCTTATTTAACTCATGAAATGACTTCTTTACTTACAAAATTATTTGGATATGAGCTTGCAAACTTAAATTTTCTGTGAAATACATTATGTTCTATTGTTGTTACGCATGCATGATTTATGAAATTTCAATGCTTTTGGCAATTAGTAAACTATTGGAGAGGAAAGAGTTTTAACCATTGAGTGGGTATAATAACTATTCTAAATCCTCTCAATTGGAGTTAAAGATTGAGATTACTAACTGTTGGAGAGGAAAGAGTTTTAACCCTTGAGTGGGTATAAAAACTATTCTAAATCCTCTCAATTGGAGTTAAAGATTGAGATTACTGACCCTTAAGCAGGAACAAAAGCTATTCTAGATCTTCTCAATTGGGATTAAAGATTGAAATTATTGATCCTTAGGCGGGAATAAAAGTTGTTTTGGACCCTCCTTAATCGGGACTAAAGATTAAGGCCTGATTAATATATCGACCATTGGTTGCCTATGGACCCAAGAGAATGTACAAGTTATGCACCTGTTTCAAGTCATTTATAATGAAAACATGTTTTATGTTTACTATCATACTCATTTGAAATTCTGTTAGCATATTATGTAATTTTGTTTACGAAGCATGAGTTATTGTTTAAATTATTACATTAGTAAAACATGATTTTTTCTTATTTTACTCTTAGAAAAGGATGAACTTACTTACTAGGTGATTAGTTACTCACTCCTTCATAAACTTGCAAATGATGTAGGTGATGGGGAAATTTTTTGGGGCTGGTCAAGAATTTGGAACTATTAATTTAAGTTGCTATGTAAGGACTAGTTTGTGTTTATGGTAAATGATAGAATACTTTCTTTGGGCTGATGTAACTAAAGTTCTATTTTGCAATGTAATTTTACATTTTTTGAATAAATGAAGAGGTTGTGTGTATGGTTTAGTGACTCTAATTGTTTGGCTTTGGCACTTTTGAATTATCAAATTAAAAAAAAAAAAAAGAGTTGTCGCATTATGTCCCTAGGGCATGATACTTCCTCTCCCCAAAAGGTTTCTACATAGGAAAAAAAATATGAGGTCTTGAACAATATCTAGGATATGCCAATGTCTCCTTATTACTGGACCATTCTATTGAGAGGTAATTGGATAGGACCTTTAAATAATAGTTCCTGCTTGAGTGAGAAAACTATTGAATGATTTATCTTTGTATTCCATGGGATTATCAGTGCAAAATATTTAATGTTACAAGAGAATTAGGTTTGAATCATAGTAGCAAGATGAGAGTAAATGGTGAATAGTTCATACCTATTTTACTTAAGATAAATCCATTTACAACAACAAAAGTCATCAATACAGATTACTATTTTGGTAAACCTCCTATAGTGTCATGAGGGGTAGGATTCCAAAAATCAAATTGAATCATATTGAATGGTGCTAAAGAAATATAATCATTAAGAGAAAAACATAAAGCATAAGTTTCGGAAAGTTCGCATGAAATACAGTCCATAGTTTTAGAAATATGTTTAGAATTAACACAACCTTAGAACCATTAGAAATTAATGATCATAATTAAACACTAGAAAGATGACCACGACAAGAATTCTAGATATGAGAAGTGACAACTCTAGTAAGGAACTTTGATGAAAGATTTATAGATGTAAGCTCAAAGAGTCATCCAACCCTGCACGTTGTCCAAGGATCTTGCCCATCTTTAGATCCTAGATGACACATCCATGACTCAAAAAAGACAAGTTCACACCAAGTTCATCATTAACCAACAGAAATAAGATTTAAGGAAGGTTTAGGAACAAGGAAAGTGTCAGGCAGGGACATTTTAAATGTTTAAATATTGTCTATGCTTTGAACATGCATAGTGGAGTTATCAACAATGTGAATAATATGTGGAATAAATGGTGTTTATGATGAGGTAAAAATGGAAGTATTGGAAGTTATATGGTTGTGACCTATAGAATAAAAAATCCATGAGATTGAGATACTCAATATGATAGATAGGGCAGGTGTTGATAAAATATTAGAATCTAGTTGAAGTTTTTATAGAAAAGCATTATGATCTTTCAAGGAGAACTTGCGAGATAGACCCTTCTTAAAATCTAAGTGCCAACAACAGTAGTGGAAAAAGAGTTTCCATTTGTAGAGTTCTTATATAATTGTTTTTTGCATTCCAAGATATGATGATAAGGCTTTTTGTAGTAGTTGTAGAATACCTTGCCCAAATTGCCCAATTCGACTAGTGAATTGAAAGTTGAATCCACATTGGATCTCACTTAAATCACACCATCTATCCTCCTGTAGTTATTTCAACTACATTAAATGATCTTTAAAATTAGTCTTGACTCTCTAGTCTATGGCTACTTCTTTATGATACTAACAGCAGAAATATAGTTATCCTCTAAAATTAATCCCACAAGACTCTTATCTATTCCACTAGATCATGGAGGGGGACATGAAACACAAAACCAGGGGGCTGATCTATCACTACTATCACTTACAATGGAGATATTAATATAGATTTGAGACTAAAGATAACCATCAATGCAACTAGTAATGTGATTATTCCAACTAGATTGAGTATTGCACATGTAACAATTGTTTCTCTTATTTATTATTTGTGTCTACTATTTAACAGAATATTGTCACCCATTCTTACTAAGAAGTTGAATGAAACCTCAAAAATGGAAAAAGGAATGTAGAAAAATATAAAGTAATAAGCTAATGAAAAAATTGACATAAGAGACATGGAAGAATAGGGAAAAAGAAAAAAATAATGCAAAAGCAACATGGTAGCTAAATGTGATTCATTCTTGAAATGCTATTTGCTTTCCAATTGAGAAGAGACTTTTTAACTAAGTTACGGGGAGTCTAATGGATGTCAAAAACAACATCTTTGATAGAGTAGACTTTTCCATGTTGAGTGTACTGAGCTTGATCTTTTATATGATGAGTTTCTTGATCACAATGTCAAGATTAGAGAGCCTTGATAGAGAAGTTAGCGGTGGTGGGATTCAAATTTATCTTGCATTGCTATAGAAGCTAAATATACTAACAATCATAGAGATTGGCATATAGAGTGGATACATCAATACTAGACCATTGAGGATCTCCAAAAGCTATACGGACACGGAGTTCTTTCAATCTAGACACATAGCTTTAGATTGTTTGGCTGGGTTGTTACATGTGATGAATATGGAGATGAAATTGATTAACATCATCAGATACTAAATAACAATGCTTTAAAATTTTTTACAAATTTTGGCAATGTCAAAACATTTGAAAATCAGGTTTGATCATTTTGGCACATATATTTTGAAACCACATCAGAATTGAATGGCTAATTGCATCTTAAGAAACCAAATGCTCTATACAAACATTTTCTGCTTCAACCTTCTTTCATATGGGCTTGGGTATTTCTCTTGTAACAACATAGCAAGGAGTCTCTTTAAGAAGGTTGCACATTTCCTCAATCCACAAATCATAGTTTGATCCATTAAAAGTGGCATTAATTGGATTGGAAATGTATTGAGGAAGTTTGGAGGAATCCAAATAGTAGAAAGATTAAAACCTATCTATAAAGTTAGAATTTCATAAATTTGACGTAAAAATGAGTTTATATTGTCTTAAAACCATAGGAATTGGTCTAATTAGCAAAAAAATAGTAAAGAAGGCACTAAATCGATCAATCAAAATTGTGGTCGAAACAATAAAGCAAAAATGATTGACATGGCTAAAATGTGGGCACGTTGCACAATAGAGACATGACACATTTGCTGACATTGATACAAACATGTTATATGACATGGTAAATGTGGTGCCCACTAATGATCCGTTGACTACTTGTATGACAAGTCAAATGATGAGGCCAATAGCTAAATGACATGAGACAGTGTCGTCTAACATGGCTAGTCTAGGGGTGTTCATTCATACCAAATTCACATATCAAATACCCCAGACCAAATTTTTCAGTTTGGTTCTGCATATACTGAAATGAATTCGGTCAGTTTTGATATAGTTCTTGGTAAACCAAACTCGCATTAAAAAAAATATAGAAAAGAACAATTAGATTCTTTATCACTAATTCACTATTTAACACCCACAATTTAACATATAAATGAGTTAACAATGTCTATAATTTTCACTACTTAACACACACAACACTAGTCCAACAAACAATAGAATACATTAATCACAATTTTCGTGCTTTTTGGCGTAATTTCGTACAATTTTCAGCCATAATTTCTAGCATTGTAGCAGCACCATCCACCAACTGATTTTCAGCAATGAAAGAAAGTAAAGTTAATCATCGTTTAGTGTTCGTACTCAACAAGCATTAAATGTTTTTTTTTTTAGGACAATAACACAAATTAACAACAAGGTTTATCAATATTCATCATTTTAGCAACATTACAGAAACAACATGGCAAAAGCATTAGCATATGTTTGGCATCATCAACTCCAACTTTCCAAGAACTTGGCAACGGTACCATTTAAGCACTACATATAACAATAGAATAGATGTTAGTTTGAAGCAGAATCTAACAAAAACAAGAAACTCAAATATTCAATAGTAACAACTAACAAATAATATATTAGCCTTACAAGAACCATAGCAATAACGAATACCAACAAATGATTTGATGTTTTATTTAATATTAGAAATTTAACAAAGTCCAAAAGCTGAACTTAAATTATATTATAAGTTAACAAAAAGACTAGAGAACTTAATGCTAATATTATTATGATATTAATGTTAAACAAAATGAAAAGGAAAGAAAAATATCCTACCAATTTAGAACCCCACAAACTAATAATATTTGATTTTGAGTCGACAATGGACACTATATCTAAAATGCAAAAACAAAATGATGTTAGATGTGAAAAATGATTCAAAAAAAAAAAAATGCAGCATATACTTATGATAAATGGAATGGAAAGCTAAGAATTCAAGTAAGAATAACTTACCTTTTCCAATATTTTTTAAAACTTATTCATAATCATTTTCAGCTAGCTTAATTGGAGTGTGATAGAGCTAATCTTGGTAACAACTTAGAGCTTGCAGCAACTTTGGAGTCAATAAAGCTTTAAAGTTATCAATTATACAACCTCCAATACTAAATGCAAACTCCATAGCAATGAGAGACAAAAACATAGTTAAGTCATTGCAGGCCAATTTTGATAAAATGGAAAACCTAAGGTTATGTAACTTCCACCACTCTATAATGTTAATATCTTGAGAATCTTTTTCAATACATTCATGTAGATATGTATCCATCTTTGAGTTATCTATACCTCTAATCTCTAATATAATTTGTTGATATTTCTTTCTTTGAGTCATAATAGTCCTTTTTTTCACTTTGAATATACAATCTACCACTTTGTTCACTTAAAATTGTTCTTTCATTAGACACACTTTCTCAAAATGATGAGAAAATGATGATGTTTGTAAAAAGTTATATTCTTCACTTATGGCTGGTCAATGAAAAGTGGAAATTTTTGGAGAGAAAATGGAAATTTTTACAAACACTTTCTCAAAAACAACAAAAAAACCACTCCTTGCCAAAATTTCCATTTTCTCTCCATGTTCAAGCCCATACAAAGAGCACATAATTGAATTTGTGACGAGGGTCAAACATAACTACAATATATAACATCGTATTCATCTTCGCAATATTTTCCCAATATTTATCAAATTTAGAATTCGTTTATCTTGCCATATCTGCTAAAACATCATTATCACTCAAAATCCATCCTTTTAACAAGTCATCCGCATCATTGTTCTTATCTAGAAAAGTTTTAGTAGTTATATATGAAGAACTAGAAACCCAAAGAGTAAGTTCATAAAAGAACGCAATACTTTTACAAATGATTTAAAAATCACCCATCATATCTTGTAGGCAAACTAATCTCACCGTAAGGTCTATTAGGTACAAAGTCTAAACAAAATCAACATCAGACACCTCATACTTGTCAAAGACACCTTAAAAAGCAACAACTGTCTCAGGTATTGTATATACAGAGTTCTATCTAATCAAACATCCAAGCACATTGACTTCTTATTTTTAATTTTTTTCTAAATAAGAAAATCATTGAACTTTTTCAATCTAACAGGCGATTATTGCACATATCTCACTATAGTTCAAAACCATTTAATTAACTCATTCAAAATTTTCTACCCATCTTTTATAACTAGATTAACTATATGAGCAACCCATCTCATATGTAAATATTGTCTACCTAATGTAGTTGTTCCCCAATTAATAAATCTTCTTCACATATATCACATAGTGGTATCATTTAGAGATTCATTATCAACATTAACAGTGAAGATTCTATCAATATCCCAATCAAACAAGCATTTCTCAATCAAGGACCAGCTTCATCACCATTATGAGTTGGACATGAAATGAAATGAAGAATCAATTTATGCAATTTCTGATAATCATCAATGCAATATCCAGTTAAACCCAAGTATGTAAGCCTTTGATTAGAAGTCCATATGTCAGTGGTCAATGAAATTCTTTGTTCATTTGTTCTAAAATAAGTTTTCATCTTATTATTTTCTTCAAAGTACATTCTATAACAAACTCTTGTTATAGCTGTTCTTGAAAGAACAAATAACTAGGGATATGCAATATACATAAATTGTCTAAATCTTTCATTTTTCATAATCTCAAAAGGCAAATTATCAATTATTAACATATAAGCTAGGGCTTTTCTTGTCTTTTTTGGTCAAATTTCCAATTAGAAAAAACTTTTATATGATTTTTAGTTACACTTTGACAAAAACTTAGCATTTTTGGTTCTCTCTCATATATATTATCATGATAGTGCTTGCAAACTTTCATATGATTATTGATTCCTGTTGCTTCAATTTTTGAAGGATTAGCAGCATACTTTGTATCACAATATTTACATTTAGTATTAGGCTTCCCATTTTCATCGGTGTAGAAAGTGAAGTGATCCCATGTTCGAACCTTTTAGACATATTCTTCCTATTTAGTTTTTGACTTTATTGTTCAACTTGTCTTTTAGATTGTGAAGTATTATTATTTTCTTCATTTTCATGGCCGAGATGAGAAGGATTGGAAGTCCATAGAGGAATTGGTGATAAAGCCATAGGTATGGAACTTGTTGAGCCACCCTATTCACTTTCCATATCTAAAAATGGCAATAAAAAGATAATTATTACAAATATCATAAAGAAGATAAAATATAATAAGTAATAACACTTGCAATCTTTCATGTTACAATGTTCAAACTAAACATGCGTGAGAAATATTCTTAAATTGATTTGTATAGTAAGTTGATTCTCTTAATTTCGTAAATAATTTTTTAAGAAGATTGAAATCCAAACATCTCCTTCCCAGTAATTTTAGTAGCTAGAGGTTTATTTACTTTAGAAAAAATAGAGGTTCAACTAAAAGGCATAAACAACAACAAAATAAATATACATTCTTAATCTCAAACATTATAAAATAACATTGTACAAGACAAATCAACAAAAGCAATATACATTCTTAAACTCATAAATTTAAAGTAACATTCAAATATTTCATTATCTGTCCCTGCCTCCACCAATCCAATCCTAAAAAATTCAAACAAATATTTAAATAAAAAGCTAATGGTAGAAGACGAAAAAGTGAACAAGTTATCGCCTTCTCATTTCTTTGGGTTCCAAGATCCCACTATAGCTAAGGTAATAGTCCCATCATCTGCTTACTGTCTAGACAAATCATAATTGGAAGAACTAATCATGTGAGTATGGTTTATAAATTAATTTGCCATTCTAAAAGGTAGCTCAGTATTTTTGGACATAAAAAATTGAGTATATAATGTCCAAGGGTTCACAAATCACAAATCACAATAGAAATTAAAATACAAGTTCTACTATAATATACAATTGAACATATAATCTGGTATATGTAAAAGGATAGAGAAACATGAATCTAATACTTGGAGGTGTCAAAAAATGTGATTTTAAAAATAAAAATAAAAAATTCAATATTCGGTTCGGTATGGTATATCAACCCAAATATTAATCCTAAAACGAAAACCAAATTTTTCAAAGTTGGCATACCAATTTCAGTTTTAGCATGGTTTGGTTGGTATATCAAACTGTGTACACTCCTAGGCTTAACTTCTACAAAAATGTAGAAAATCCAAAAAATCAAACCATGGCTTCTTTTAGTGCATGTGGGTGCGTGGAACGGCTTCAAGAGTCCTAGTTTTGGCTATTATGATCTTTGAAACAAGAGAGGTCTTATGGTAGCAACCAAAAGACAATTCAACAAGTGGATTGATTGCAAAAAACTTTGAACAAAAACTAAACAAGCAAGCCTTTTTACAAAGGAGACTTTGGTACCACATAAGAAACGAAGACAAATAAAAAAAGAATGAATGATTAATATTTGTATATATTGTTTATACTGGAAGATCAACTTGCCTCCCAAATTTATGGGAAGAGGCTTAAAAACATATTAAAAATATGTGATTCTACTTATAAAAAATAAAGTCAATCAAGACTAATCAAAATCAAACATAATCGACCTATATAAAGAATATGAATAATCTAAATAGAGAAAGAGTATCACCAAGAATTCTAACATAGTTTATGAATGATTTAACAACAAAAATGAAAGAACATGAAAAGACCTGGCCATAACTTTCCTATACCTTAAAGAGCTTGACTATGTTTAAGAATAGGTATGATTAAATGTAGAACTAATAAGATAGGGACATATCTTAGTCATATATAGTGTTTGTTAAAAACGTAAATTTTTTTACTTGTAAAATGTTTTGTAAAATTCTCCAAAAAATTTTGAATAAAGAAAAAATCATGAAGGGACATATGTTTTTGAGTTCAGCCTCCAACCTTTTTCTTCATCTTGCCCATGTCCCTCTTCCTTGATTTTATTTTTGGCTTTTCTCATTTTTTTTTTTGATTGTGTATTGTTGACTCCTCCTCTGCCACAATCATGTACAAGTCCACATCCACGATTTTTCTAAAACATACCACACCTTTCTTTCTTCTCTTTAAATGAAAGTTTTTGCTTGCAAAATTTGCTTTGCCAATTTTTTCTAGCTTGCAAGGATCCAATCAACTCTTCAATAGTCATGGTGTTTAAATTATGAGGCTTTTCAACTATAACAACAATATAATTAAACTTTATACCTAAGGATGATAGAATCCTTTTAACGACTTATTCATCCTTTAAGTCATCTCCATATCTTCCATTTGATTAACAATTGCCAAAACTTTTGAAATATACTTCTGGATTAATTCAGATTCATTCATTTGTAGAGACTCAAACTTTCTTTATAATGTTTGAAAACAAACCTTCTTCAGTTCCTCAACTTCCTTAAGCAAGGCTTGGAGAATATTCCAAGTTGGCTTGGAGGATTTGCACTTTTGCAACTTTCTCTCAAACTTCTTGTCCTCCAGTCCTCTATGGATGAGTGTAAAAGCCTTTTGACTTTTTCAAACTTGTTGTTTTTTCCAAACCAACACCATTCTCTATAAGTCTCCAAAATAGGCTCCAAGTAATGCTTTCATGCAAATACATTAATTCTCATAATTATTTTTAGTGAGAATCGGAACTTAAAAGGGAGGAAAATTTGACATCTTCCTAAAATATAATTTTTTTTTTATCTTCAAACAAATATGGCTCTAATACTACTTTATTAGAAATTTTGGAGTCTCTATACTAAGATATGTAAGAAAGGATTGGAGGAAATTTTAAAATTCTATATTACTTTAACCTGGCTTAATGCTAAATAACTAGAGTACATAAGTAATGATAGGTATTTTCAAACATTAATCAAGCTTATGTCATGCCTCAAATTTGAGACCATGACATGACAGTATTTGTGAATAAACTTAGTAAATACCAAAGCTAAACATGAACAGAATGACTAAACTGATAAGGAAGTTCAATAACTATTCCAAAACATCATTACAATGCATGCCTTCAATGTCTTATCTCAATTGCACGTGGAAATACAAACTTATCTATTACATCTCATTGTTTTCTAGAAAAATAAAATCCAAATTTTAAGTAATGTAAAGTGGGGTGTAGCTACTCTTCCCATACCATCCCCAGGTTTATTCTTGCTCTCATGTCCCCTTTGCAAAAGGGGTTCTAGTGGTGGTGAGTGAGAAATCACTCAGTAAATGACTACAGTTACCAGTTTACTTTTCAGACACAGATGTGAGTAGTAACAATTCCAAATAATTAATAATTAAGAAAAAGGACATTTTTCTGAAAGTATAAGGCAATGAAGCAACCATATAACTTTTTAAAAATAGCACAATCGCATGTTCAATTCTCATGTAAGACTTATTACCGTTATCTCATTTCTTGGGCAACTCATTATCATATCTATTGTGCATATACCACTGTTCAAAGCCTCAACTTATGCTCCCCCAATTGAGGAAGGGTACAACTAATTCTAATGGAGTTTCCGTGGCTCTAGAGCTTCAACCCCACCTAAGAGACATCTCAATTTACTATTACCTGACTAGTAGAGTCAAATGTCAGCTCACTATCGGTCCCAATCTTTAGCCCAAGTGGGCGGAAACCCAATCTATTACCTGATTAATAGGGTGGAACTCATTCCTCACACCCATTTACATTTTCATGAGTGGCTTTGATATCCTTTTCATGGGTACATAGTCTAATGCACAATTTCGGACTATTAACTTTGAAAATGTTAAAAACAAGACTTTCATATTATAATTAGTATAAAAATCACACATTTTGGCAATTGGAAAAACATTTAGAACTTGGTTTGAAAATGTATGTAGAGATCCAGTTGCACAGTAAATAGATTTAGAAAATAACTGTAAAATCATTTTTGAAGGTAGTTCTATACATGAGTAAAGTGTTATCAATTACACAGGAAAGCTTAATAATAACCCAATTTCAAAGGTAGTTATAGAAGCATGGTAAATGTCATCACGTAATCTTACTTAGTTCAACTAGTTTATTGGCTCTCAGTCAACTATTCCATCACATTCATGGTTCTTATTTAGTACTTGACATGTCAATGATGCTTGCTTGTTAATACTTAACATGTCCTATGCATTTTTGATCACTCGAATCCTTTTAATTATCATTCTTGTATGCAATTATGCCTTATCCAGTAGTTATAGGATTGATTTGATCTAAAATTCAAAAAATTCAGACTAATTTCCTCAATATTACATCATCTACCCAGTATCTGTGGTCAGGTCCTGCAACCGTGTCACCTTCGTCAGCAACCACGAAGCTTGCGTCCACATTTGTGACATTCAATTGCAAAACCTACTAGAATTTTTGCAATTCGTATCACAATTGTCATGTCCCCATCAGCAATAGTGGCTTTATGACTCGTGACCGTGCTAATGGTTGCGGGATGTTTTGAAATTCCCGTAGCAGAGATCGTGATTGCATCATATGGTCCCCTGATTGCATTGTCTTGCATCATGATCACACAAGCTAATCACAATTCGACGTAGAGTTATGCCCATGCATTGGTCTATTTGAATTTTCACATGCACTCCATCTCCAACAACAAAACCCGATTCCAACCGTATTCTCTAGGTCCTTAACTATGTTTTGGTAGATTAAAACTTATAGAAATCATATCCCGTGTGCTTCCATGAAATTTGAAAGTTTCAATACAAATTTTTATCCGATTATTCAACTTGTCTATACATGGTTTTTATGTGTCCTACACATAACTTCACACTCCTTATGTAATTCTCCATAACTCAACATGTTTAGGCCATTAAAATTTGTGTTTTGAGTGCTACACATGTACAATGACTGCTCTAGATGTATACATAAATGACGGACAATTTGATGCAGAAGTTACCTTGAATTTGTGTGTGGAAAGAGCCAAACAATCTCCTACTTCCTTCTGGCCATCATCATTGTTCTCCAGGTCTAATAGAAGGTTTTTCATCCTCTGAACTCCTTATTTATACCTAAGTTAATAGGTAGTTGCATGAGGTTGAGATTCCTAATAAATTACATCCTTAAAAATAATTTCCTTCTTTTCCAATTTTAGCCCCATTTTTAGCCAAAATTTTCATGCATTTTAGGTCTTATTTTCTTATTCTGGATACTTTGAAATTATTTTCCATGATTTAATAATTTATTCAACAGAATTTCATCACCTAAAAAAGACTATTTTCCATCTTAAGCCTTCTTAATCGACCTTTAATAATTTCATTGAAATTCCACGAACTTGGCAAATAATTTCAACTAAATTCCACAAAATTTATAAGAAAAATTTATTTCGTAATTTCTCCAAAGAAATCTAGGGTATCACAGCCTATGTTCACAAACAAAATTTAATACGATGTGTTCCATTTTTACGTACATGAACAATGATGTTCTTTTTCCTTCGTCTATTTTATAAATAATACTAAAAAATACATGAATGAACTATCATAGTACAATACTCTAATCCAAGAACATGAATAAAATCACAAGACACATCCATATATCAAGTCAACAAAAAGCTTCTAATAAAATTCCGCGTACTTAACTAATGAGCCATTATCTAGATTAAAGGATTTAGTATAAATTAAAAAAAAAAAGGGGATGCTTTGAGAAATCATATCGTTGTTGTCTAAGTTCCAAGATATTGATATGCTTCCAAGCAACTTTGAAGCATGAACCGCTTGTCTACTAACCTCGCAAAAGTTGCTTCAGAGCTCATGCTAGCTTTTTGGGGCAACACTTTTTGTGGGCTCGAAAGGATTGAAATCAGGCTATAAATTTCCTTTTTGTACTGGTTAGCTTGGATCCAAATTGTAGAATGTGTTCTTTTCTTCTTGCCTAACGAAACTCAGATTTAATTGTTTGTTTATTTTATAAGCAATTTTTGGTACTGCCTTCCCCAAGGCACAAGGAAAAACCACTAGTTATTATGATTGAATGATAGATTGAGCTTATTTTTTTGGATTAAAAAAATAGTGAGTTTTCAAAATCAATAAAGTTCCACCCGTTTACTTTCCCTAAGAGATGGATAGAAAAGCAAATAAAATGATTGAATAATTAGCTCCACGAGCTCTATGGTTGCAACATCATCAGAATTTATTTCCCTTATTAAGAAAAATTGTCAATTTATGACTTAAGTTACTGAACTACAAGTTTATGCTAGAGACATTCTATCATCTCTTTTTCTTTATAGTCATCAAGAGGTTATAACCCAAATGGCATTTGATTTTACAGCCAACTAGTAGTATGTGAACCATTATTTTGTGATTATCCAAAATCTATTCTTCTTCAATTGCTATTCTACTCATTAGATAAGCCTACTTTATGTATACACACCATATTGATTTCAATGTACTTTCTCTTATTTGCCTTGTTGATAATTCTAGAGGACATTTCTAACTAGTTATTTGAGCCTATTTTATTTATTATTTTTTAAATTGCTACCCTTCACAACTTATAACTACACAAGTTAATATGTTCTAGCATAGCACTTTTAGTTAGACATGTTCGAACATTAGAAAACAAGCAAAATTTAGCATTAGTTCATATCTAAACTCCATCCAACTCTAACTATAAAGCAATCATCATTGCATTAAATGAAGTTTTATATTAATATGATTTAGGACTATACATAGAATCATAGTATTGAAATGCCTTGCAAATTGTGCATTGGTGCATACATGAAGAGGGAGAGAGAGAAACTTAACGTCACTATTTCTTCATGTTAAAAAAAGACGATGAAAGTTGAAAAAAAGCCAAAAATGATGCTTAAGAAACTTAGAATATCTAGTTATCCAAATGTTTAATTCAACAGATTTTTAGAAGAAACTAAATATTTGCTTTTTTTGTATTTATGAAAATGAAAAGTGGAGATTCGGATGTAATGCAGTTTCAACTAAATATAATCATCCAGTTGATGCATGATTTCTTCTACGTTCTTTGCTTCAGCATTCATGTTTGGCATAGTCACAAAAGTGAAAAATAAGATAAAGGCATGACTTTGAACCCAACAAGGCCTCGCTTGCGCGAACCATAGAAGCATGACCCTAAACGCAAGGAACATGAAAAGCTCAAGCAAAAGATGGCGATAACCAAAAAGCCACATTGGTTGATATGTCATGAATCATTTAGAGATAACCCAAAATGACCCAATTTGGAATTTGGTTTCACAAGAATTGAGGAACTCTCAATTGCAAGGAAAAGAGTAAATCTATTATTCAAGAGTCACGGGTTGTTTAATCCATGTTAGAGGGCCTATTTATAGTGCTAAACATAGCCAGATAATCATAATTTGAGTAAGAATTGTTTAACTACACTAAAGAATTGTAGTTGAAATAGGAAGTTTAATGGCTCTCGTTTGTATTGCGAACAATTTGGAGTTCTTTCAATTGATAACTCCTTTTTCAAAAGAGCAATTTGCCTCCATCTGCAATCATAAACTTAGAAAGTATTCTTTTAGCTGTGTTGATTGTGGCTCTTGTGATCAATCTCACATCCTTGTGATCGACATCAATCTAACCACCTCTAGATTGATCAACTCTCTATAGGACACCATTTTAGAAGGATATGCCCTTACACTAGCTATCCACTTGTCTCGGATCAACCTACCGTGTGTGTGATCAATCTAGGTTGATCCTGGATTGATCTTGATGCTCTAAATTCACTATTTCTACCTACACATTGTACCAGGTTAACCCATAAGCTCTCTTTAGGATCCTAAGACATACTTCACTTGAAAGCCTTGAGCAAGCATCGTTATGAAATCCTTGAGCTGCTTAGCCTTAGCTCATGTAATTGGTCATCTAGTCAGTCTTAGATATTCTTCCATCTTAAGCTTGAGCTCGTATCATCCCCCTCCTCTTAAGAAATATTTTTTCTCAATTTGACTTCTTGTTCATCTCCTACATCAAAAAGGGCTCAAGTCAATAACATTAATTGTCGCATCTATGCCATACTCACTTGGGAGCTTTAACTTGTAAGCATTATCATTTATTTTCTCCAACACTCAAAATGGTCCATCTCCTCAAGGCATAAGCTTTGATTTTTTTATTTTTATTTTTTGGCTTTGGAAACCTTTCTTTCTTCATATGCACCCAAATCAATATTTAGGCTTGAATACTACCTTTTTCCTTTCTTTGTAGGCTTGTTGTGTATATTGTTCATTCTTTTTCTCAATTTTTTGCTCGACCTTTTCATGTAGTTGCTTTACGTACTTGGCCCTACTTTCGCCATGTATACTTATTTGCTCATTACAGGGTAATGGCGATAAATCTAATGGTGTTAATAGATTGAAAGCATAAAAAACTCCAAATGGCGACATGCGGATGGTAGAATGTGTGTTCCTATTATATGCAAATTCTACTTGTGGCAAGCATTCTTCCTAACATTTAATATTTTTTCTAATTAAAGCTCTCAACAATGCAATCAATGTTTCATTGACTATTTTAGTTTGGCCATTAATTTGTGGGTGAATAATCGTATAAAATTAAAGTTCAGTCCCTAATTTTCCTCACAATGTTTTCCGAAAGTAGCTTAAAAACTTTACATCCCCATCTAACATAATAGTTCTAGGAATGTCATTTAGTCTAATAATTTCTTTAGAGAATAAGTTTGCAATATGTGATGCATCGTCGAACTTATGATAGGGAATGAAATGTGCTATTTTTGGAAACCTATCAACAAGTACAAATTCTTTACTAGCTTTAATCCTACGTAATCCCAATATAAAATCCATAGAAAAGTCAATCCATTGTGTACTAGGAACAAGTAAAGATGTGTATAGACAATGTGGTTGTACCTTCGATTTTGACACTTAATGCATCTTTCAGTGATACTCTCCACATCTCACCTCAAGTGCTCCCAATAAAAGTGCTCTTACATGATAGAAATTGTCTTGGTGACAAAAACCGTAGTGCGCCATTAATCCACCATTTGGAGACTCCCTCACAAGCAACTCTTGCAAAGAACGTTGTGGAACACAGCTTATCTATGTAAAATAAGTAGCCATCATGTTGAAAATATTTTCATATGCTCCTTTCTAGTTAGTTCAAATATTTTACCAAAGTCTTCATCACTAGCATACAATTTTCTAACATGTTAAAATCCTGGAACTCTAGCATCTAAGGTGGTAATAAGTGTACAATGGTGCAACAAAGCATATGCATCAATGTTATCTACCTCCTTTTTCTACTTAATTACATAGGGAAATGTGTCTATAAAAGTTACTCTCCTAATATGCCTTTTATTCAACTTACCTTAGTTCTTAAGGTGCTAAATAAACTCATAATGAAAGATGAATTGTTTAGATTTCAAATAATGTTGCTACATTTCCATGACCCTTACCAATGAATAAGCTCCTTATTGTATGTTGAGTAGTTGAATGCTGCATTTAACTTCTCAGTGAAATATGATATGGGCCTCCATCTTTGCATCAACACAACTTCAATATCTAAACCCGTAGCATCATATTCAAACTTAAAAGTCTTTTAAAATTTTGAGAAAAGAAAGTACTGATGCATTAGTTAATTTATCCTTTAAAGTAGCAAATACTTCTCATTCTTTCATCACTGGTAAGTGGTGTAGCAATAGTGCTAAAATTTTGTATGAAACTTCTGTAGAAACTTGCCAAACTGCGAAAACTTCTTGCCTTGGTCACTAATGTAGGAGTTGGCCACTCTATAATGGCCTTTAGATTATTTTCATCAACTTATATAATTTATGCACTCACAACAAAGCCTAATAACACATAGTAGTCAACACATAAGGTACACTTCCTGGGGCTTACATAAAGCCTTTCTTTATGTAAAGCCTCAATAACACAACAAAGAAGTTAAGCATGTTCATGTATAGATTTACTATAAACTAGAACATCATCAAAGTTCCCAATAAATGTATGCAAGACATGATTCATTAATTTCATGAAAGCATTAGGTGCATTTAAAAGTCCAAATAGCATTACTTAACATTCATGCAGTCCAAATTTTGTTTTAAATATAGTTTCCACTCATCCTTTTCTTTTGTCCTTATTTAATGATATTCACTTTTAAGATTTGCTTAAGAAAATATATATCATATAACCTAGATATAGGATGGTGATATTCTAGCATGACTGTGTTTACAGCTTGGCAATCCACACATGTGCCAAGATCCATCTTTCTTCTACACTAGCAACGTTAGCACTACACATGAATTTAGCCTTTCTTAAATCCAACCTTTGTTGATCAACTCCTCCACTTGATGTTGAATTTCTTTGGTCTCCTTCAAGTTAGTCCTATATGCTGGCTTGTTAGGAATGGTTTCACCCTATGCAAAGTTAATTTAATGCTCTATTCCTCAAATAGTTGGAAATCCACTCAGTAATTTTTTTTGGGGGTACATCCTTAAAATTCTATAAAGCAGATAAGAATATTGTGTAGAGCGATGATGTGATCTCTTTTAAAAGAAAGTAGGTTTCTTTGTACATTAATAACATAACTCCTCTCTCACAACCCATAGCTACTCTTACATCTCTTGTAGGCACTAGCACATACTCTTTCTCTCTTTTTTCCCCACTTTTATTTTAATTTCCCTTCCCCTCTTATTTTTCTTTTTACTCTCTTTTTTTCTTTCTCGAACTCATACTACTTTTGTAAATATACTTAGTCTTCATGGACTTGCTTTCATGTGAGTGGAACCTACGTGATTTTCTTATTGCAAATGTAGAAGGTGTATCTCTTCATCATCCCAACAAAACTGACCTTCCTATCATAGTGTCGTGGACTTCCTAATAGGTATCACATCAGAAAAAACCTCAGCCTTGTACTTCCCAATTTTGAATACCACAAAAACTTGTCAAAATATGGAACAATTTGATTTGGAGTTAGGTTTCACAAGAATTGAGAAACTCTCAATTGTGAAGGAAAAGAGTAAATCTATTATTCAAGATGTTAGTTATATGCCCTTTAACGGCAATAGAAAATGAGAGATACTAGAAAGACATTTGGTTGTATATGTACTTTTCACACTAATTAATGAAATATTGGTTTTCATATCAATATTATGGTAAGGTTTTCATATATGTAAATCTTGAATGACATAAAGTATTGCATGTGTCTATATAATTGAGTTAATAAGCCATATTCATAAAGAGTTATGAATATGCATATAAGGTTGTTTTAGTACTCGATTACTAAAACCAGTTCACAAATCATAGAAACTTTAAAGGGCATCGAGAGTTAATACAACTTACACACTTTGTATTTGTATGGTAAGTTTCATGTGGTTTGGCATGAGATACTAAGAATACATGTGTATGGATACTTCATTAGAGAATGACCATTTGGTTAATAACTCGCAGAACGAAGTAGACACATAAAGTTCACTCTTTGTGTCAACGTCTTGCTTTGTGATTGTGTTAAGTGTGTGTAGACCTTAGACCTAAGACGACATGAATGTCTTATGCACACGATGGCCAATGTGTCATTAGAAAATTAAGGGCCAATATCTATTTTAGTATAGGATAGGGTCATAAGCCCAACGTGCCATTACCCAAGTGCGTATAGGGCATGTGTGCATTTAATAAGAAACTTGTCACCTTGTAAGTGAGCAAAGAATTTGTCCTATACAGTTGGTGTTTTATGAGATGGAAATCTTTGGCTAAAGTAGTATGTGATTGAAAAAGATTTTTTTGATAGAAACGTTAGCCTCATGAGGCAACATTGATTGGTTATATGATCGAGTTAGTGAGTTTGACTAAATCCATGACTCTCACTCGGTTGGCATAAAATGAGACAAAAAGTCTATATCGAATGGTATTCATGATCAAAAGGATTTATTGTAATTTGTTTCACCTTGTCTTACTAAGGTATGATATGGTCGTAGGCTAAGCATTACCTATATCTTTCGGGCTATGCTTGTTGTCAATTAAGGATTATACTTAGAGAATCACACACAAAAGGTTGTTGTATATGATGATTATTAAATTGGTGGGTAGCATAATTTATTTGGTGGCAATTGGATTAAACCAAATAAATCACAATGATGTTTGTTAATGATGGATCATTAATTAAAAGTACAATTAGAACTTTAACTTAATTAATGGGATTAATTAATTAAAAGGGACAAGACACGAATGTAATTATTTGATATCATCAATCTTGTTTGTTAATAATGTGATTATTAACTAGAAACTTGATGACCTTCGATTTAGTTAATGAAATTAAATAAGTTGAAGGATATAATTCCATTAAACCTGATTTACTAATAGAAATTAATAATTAAGAGGCTGGATAGACCTTGAATTGGCTGAATTATTAAAGAGTTTAATAATTGAAAGGTACATGGGTTGGTAATTACTAAAGGTCCATGTAGTAAGTTTATAGAGCTCATAACTAGTACACTCTAGTTTCATAAGACAAATAAATGTTTTAGAAGAGTTTTAAGCATGAAAAATCTGATAATTTTTGTGTGCCACCCTTCAAGCAAGAAGATAAGTTATTGTAGCCACCCTCTCCATCTCTTCTTATTGCCAAAAGGCTTCTAGCTCAAAGGAGTTTGCATTTTGCAAAATATAGAAGGTGCTCATTATCACAACAATGTGGACAAACAATAGGTTGGGATTTGAGTACTCAAGGATCGTAGGCGCATCCATTGGAATGTGATTCCAAAGGTACGTTCTTTTCAATTATCTTCAACACTTATCACTTGATGCGTGTTGTATGGAGAATGTAGAATAGGTTTGGTATGCTATTTTCTAGCATTTATATTGTTGATTTATGGTTCTAAAGTTTTAAAATCTGACCCCAAACCCATTGAAACCCAACACAAAAATCAAAGGTTGTTTAATCCATGCTGAAGGATCTATTTATAGTACTAAACTTAGCTAAATAATTCTAATTTAAGTAGGAATTAAGTTAGAATAGACATACTTTAACTATACTAAAAAATCATAGTTGAAATAGGAAATTTGATAACTCTTGCCTATGTCACAATTGATTTGTAGTTCCTTCAATCAATTGCTCCTCATTTGAATTGATCCGATTTCACCTGCTATTGTAACTTCAAATTTCACTCCTTCAACTTTATCAATTACAAATCTTACTATTGATCTTATATCCTTGCGATCAACAATGTCAACCCAACCACATCTAGATCAATTAGCTCTCTGTAGCATCACATTTCATAAGGTTGCACACTTGCATTGTCAATCCACTTGTCTCTAGATCGATCTGGCATGTGTAAAATCGATGGGGAATCTACCATGTGTGCAATCAATGGTGATCAATCTAAGATTTGATGCTCTAAATTAATTATTTTTGCCTATACATCACACCAGGTGAATCCACAAGCTCTCAATAGGCCTCCAAGACATCTCTAATCAACTAAACTCCTCTTGAAAGCCTTAAACAAGCATCATTATGGAATCCTTGAGCTACTTAGTCTTGGCTTGTGTAATTAGTCTTTTGGTAAGTCTTGGATACTCTTCCAACTTAGGCTTGATGATCACACCAATGTTGAGAAGAAGTGAAGAAATAATTTCTTGCTCATATGAGGATGGAAATGCTACCGTTATATGATTTAGTGGGAAGTGCGAATGGATTTTTAAATCCTTTTAACCCTAACTAACAATTTTGTGAGAAGTATTTCATTGCTTGCATGACCTGTTGGATCACCCAATTCAATTATAGATGTTTTTTAAGGGTGAACATAAAAATGTTGCATGATTCAAGATTTTAGAGCATGCATGGCCACATGTATAAGATTTCATAGTGAACTAATTTTGTTATTAATAATAAATAAATATAATGATATAGTTTTAGTGCAATGGGTAAGTTTTAAACCTTACATCTCATTTGCAGTAGCTCCGTTGACAAGGAGTAACAGCATTCAAAGGATTTCCAATTGGCATTTATGTCATGGGCAACCTCCAACTTAGGACATGTATTTACACTTGTTTCTTTTTCATAAACAAAAGCCAATGAAAAGCTAATAAAATGTTATTTTGACAAGGCCACAGATCATCCCAATCTTGCAAGTCATAATTTTAGAATTCACATCATTTTCCATGACAACATGAAAGTGACGAGGCCAAAAATTTTAGGTTTAACTTTAGGTCACACTCTTAGTAAAAAATGAGGCAAAATGCAACATAAAGATTTTATGTGGTTCTGGTTAGGCCTACGTCAACGGGGAAGTAAAGAGTGTATTTTGTTTATGATGGAGTGAAGTATAGCACAATGTAGATTCTACTCTTATTCTTATATAAGCATATATATACATACATATATATTTTTATATATAAACACACATAGAACTTATATAATGCCACTTAAAAAATTTATCTAGATTTAAGCCAAATAATTACTACTCCTTTTGTGGGTTTGGTATGGTGGCTTAATCTTTTTAGCTTCAGAATTTTTGGTATTTAAACATAATCTCTCCAACTTGCTTCAATTTATTTTGTAATTTGAAGTAAGCTAGGTATAATTAATCACAAATAATCAAGGCTAAATATGGAGGCTAAGTCTAGGGTCAAATTTTGGTGCATATTTAATAGGATCCTCTTTCATCAATTGTATGTTATTTGCCCCAGTTATTTGCCCCAGTTGGAGTGAGAATTGCATCTTTGTCTTCAATTAATTGTTGGTAATTTGCATTATATAAAGTGTGTGTTGCTTCTTAGTTGATTGAAGATCATGTTAATTCTAAGAACTTGTTATTTTTCTTTTCTTGATCCTTAAACCAAGCTACTTTGAGTAGTGAATATAAACAAGGAAATGAACAGAACCTAATTCCCACATATTCCTTTAATTATTCATTTACATACTTCCATTTCCCAATTTTTTATTGGTTTTGAATTTGCATGTAGTGTTCAGCCATTTTATGGCATAAAATCACTCTTTATTGTGCTTTGCCCTAATTCTTAATCTTTGGGTTCAAAATATCCTAATTCTTTGCTATCCATACAATGTAGGACTTTTCATTTAGACAATATATATTTTATATTCAAGTGAATAATGTTTTTAAATAATTTGTGAGTTGTGGCTACTTATACGAAATTGAATATGGTGTAGTAGAAAAGGGCATTAACATTTGCTTAAAAGCTATAGTTTCTCCAAATATACCATTATTATCTAATGTGACTAGTCAATTTTATTCAACTTCTTTGTTGTTCACTAATTTCACGATCCTTGAAATTTCAAAGGTTGTGCAATAGACGATTAATCATATAAATGCTTTGAGATTTACGTGTGCTTTGTTGGAAATATGTGGAACACTTGTGATATGTAAATGACATGTAGATTACATGTTTCACTTTTATAAGTGTGGAAGAATTCAAAAATGTCATGTTTCCTTTTGAATAAAGTTTTCTTGATTTGTATCCTTCTGAAGATATTGAGGACATTCGAAACACACAACCAAAGGATGGAAAAGGTAACCAAAATTTTGCTAAAGTATCGTGTGGATTATTTCTATATCATGAAGATAATGCTTTTAAAGTTAGAAGAAAATATCACATCAAGTTTCGATAAGAATCCTACAAAAAAAGGAAAATAAGCACTAATGTTGCAATACCAATAGATCCGGATAAGGCACCTCAAAGATATGCCATATCAAACTAATATGTTCATGCTTTGGCCATCCTATTTTTAATGTAACTTGCATAAAATAACTCCATGAATACTAGAAAACTTAGAGATGCAGCAAGGGACATTCAGCTTTGCCAAGATCATATTGTGTCATTCTAGACTAACATGAGTGATTTGTATAATTGTAACCTAATTAGTTTATGACTTGTATTTATAGGAAAAGAGTCAAGTAGCAATTGTTTACCACTAGTGGGAAAGGTTAAGGCCTAAAGAAAGTTAAGTTAATACTCTAAATAAGTCAAATTGTTGTAGAAGTATCAATTAGTCGTCAACCTGAGAAGTGGGGTTGTGAACTGCTCAAGTGAGGTTTGGAGAATTTTAGGGCAAAACACTTTCTGTGAAAATGGATTACTTTTGTCTAGACAAGATCCCATAGAAATAGGTGTAGAGATATAAAACTGCATTGTGATATCATGTGTTTAACTCTTCATTATTGCTTTATATCTTTTAATATTAAAGTCACATTTGTGTGCCATTGCAACTAATTGAGCAAACTTTGACCAACATATTTTCCATTGCATTGTATGTGTTACAACACTGTTACAACATAACTTGATTACAATAGTGTTGCAATACCACTCACCCTGTCCAAACCAACAAATACGATACATATCTTTTTACATCTTGATTTATAACTATTTGGATCAAGTTAGATGCACGTAGATTTTAAGAATGTTTTACAAAGAAGCCAAGCTTCACACCAAATGATCCCCACTTAATTTAACCTAATGACATGTCAATTTGGAAATTGATTTTTGATATTTATTTAAAATGAGAAAATCTAAACAAATGCCCAATGATAACAAATTACATCATATATTATATATTGATGAAAAAGGTACTTTATTGGACTCTTCACCTAAATGATTAATTTGATACCATGTTGAGCATTAAATGAGCTAAGAAAGTTGAATATCTCATTGTAATTAAGCTAACTTTATGAACTGATTGTGATTCATTTCCAATTGCTGTTCCTTTTCGATGTGGAAGAGAATAAGAGCTTTTGCCTTAAGTTTTAACTTCTAATCACACACTAATTCAATTGTGAAAATTATTGGTATATGTGACTATTTGTGTATGTGTGTGTTCCTTATTGTCTCTTAGATTACTTGAATCAAAATTTCCAAACTCATGATAGGAAAAATTAGGCAACGAAATCTTAGTGTTAGGTCATGTTATATCTAAAAATTGAGTTAGGTAGATCATCTATCATATATGAGCTAAACACGTTATCATAATTAATAAAAATCTAGTATGAAATGACTAACATGCAAAAAAGTAATTCAATTATAACAAAATAAACAATCAAAATAATCATGTTGAGTACTTATCAAATCTACAAATTAAACATGATGTATAAATATGTCCTTAGTGTTTAACCGTCCTCCAAATGATCTAGGCAAAATACTAAGTGAATTCTTGCTTCTGAACCAAATCACTTTACATAAATCACCTTTTGAGTTCTACAATGGTACAATTGAAATTAAATCATGAGATCGAATGCAAAATGAATTTCCTTTTCCTTGTACAGTTTAAACTATTCAAAGGAAAACAAAATAAGAAAAAATTCAAGTATAGATTGTAGGAGCCAAATTTATTGATTTGGCCCCTATAAAAATGAAAGTATGCCTTTGAATGACCCAAGCGTGCAATATCCTTTAGTAAAGGCACAAGAATAATTTGTTATGTGCTTGCCTCATGACTACTTGATTTAAATACATTTCTCGTTAGCGATTTTATAGTATGAGGTATCCATAAATTCTTTAATGGTTTCCACCATGTGGGAGAAGTCATTCCAGTAGCAACAATATCTCTCATTTCACACATGCTTTATGGCACTTTTGAAGGCATGCTAATACTCTTCTAGGCTTGATTTATAAATTTATTGTTTTTGAAGAAGCAGCAATATCTCTCACTTCAGTAGCATATGCTAGAAATAATTTCTTAGCACATTTTCTCTACTCAATTTAAGCAAAGTGTACTAACTAGAAGGCTTGTAGTTACTTAGTTGTTTATGTATAATGATCACATGAAAATAAAATTTTTGATGTATCATAAGTGCATAGTGTCAAGTTCCATAATATAGTAAGCAGGAGTATCATCCCAAAGGGATCAATAATCTAATTAATACCACCTATTGCTACTAAATTCTAAATTCAAGTCATGCAATCTAAACAAAGTCAAAAATAATAATAAGCAATCTAAGCAGATAAGACTAGCAAACAAGTAATCGCCAAGCAACACAAGACAATAATGAGATAATAAATGTGGAAAAATTACTTAGGAAATCGATCTCACTCCTTCTTGCTAGATTTAATTGTTCAATGAAGTACTCATTCCATTCAAATATAATTTTCAATTTTATTTCCATTACCTCTCTCAAGTGTCGAGTAAAAACCTACATGAATTAACTAAGAATCTCCTCTTGATCTTATCCCATTCTAAATACATGGATTTAATTGCACCTTTTATAATGCATTAGGTTCCACCAGTCTATTGACTCAAAATTTTGCCAAATGTGTATACTTCAATTCTAATGCATAAAATTGACTCTTTCAAGTCCACAATATCACACATAATAGATCCAATCACATCAACATAACTATAATTCAACATAGGTAACATAAATAATTGAAGGTAAAGTATTGTATTAAAATTGAATTTTATAAATCAATCCATGGTTTAGATTCGTTTGAATAATTTCTAGCACTAAAAACTTAGCCACACATATTTTCAACTAATCGCATCATAAAATTATTCAACAAATCAATCATAGGGAAAAGAAAAGAAAAGGAAAGGAAAAGGAAAACTCATGGGAAAATAGGCAATTCATCGAACATTGGATCCGCCTACGATCTCCATGAATTTCTTTAACAATCTCCCCTTGTGATCTCTTGCATTGCTTGGAAAATTTTTCTCTCAAAAACCATCTAAAATTTCCATTTCTATCTCTATCTAATGACTATATATACTTCTAGAAAGATGAGGGATATTTAGTGCATGAAACTCTCTCTCTCCCTCCCTCTCTCTCTCTCTCTCTTAAATTTTCTACCATCTGCATTGATCTTACTAATGTTTGGATCGATCACCACTTATCCAGATCAACTATAGTTGATTCATTGTCTCTACATCATTATTCCAACTTCTCTCTGGATTGATCTCTTCTTCAACAATATCTATCTTTGTCGATCCCCAAGCATTTCAATCAACCTGGATCGACCGCATCTTAGGCCAAGATCACAATTTCAAAGAGTTGGTGTTTTTAGTGTCAATCAACTCTTTCCTCATATCTTCTAGATTGATCTTAATCAATACATCTCCTAGACCAACCCATTTGATAATCCCAAATGATCTTGTGCCCATTTTTCATATTTTTTCTTTTTATGATCGTTTCCACTTTGTAAATACAATTATTCACTTAAAACCAAATTAAGCAATAATTTCATCAAAATTAAAAATGTAAAGTACAAGTATCACATTAAAGTCATATAATCGCATCCTAATTATCATATAACCAAATGAAAAAAAATGCACAAAACCATATTTAGATTTAATATTTTCCAAAACTTACTTAAACTTTAATCATCTATGAGATTATTGTAACTTAAAAATAAATGAATAGTCATCTATAAGATCATTAGAGATTGAGAATTCGTGAATAATAGAATATGGATGCTTGAATAATATGATGCAAGTAGATAATTGATGCCATTGACTCGCTTGTGTAAATATTTTCTGATGTGAGTAAGAATAGATCTATATTCATGCATGTATCTATACTTTTTATCTACCTAACCCTAGGTTATATTTTGGTTTTTTGTTGAGTCTCTCTCTTCCCCTGTCATTTTGTTTTGTAAATTACAGGAAATTTATATTTAAAAATAGTATAAAATTATACACATAATAATGCACACACATTTGCATCTAATCATTGAACATAACTTCTTCTAGCCTACTTTCTTTGTTATGATACAAGAATGAAAGTGAAGTTTTTTTGTTTTTATTTTTTTTTACTGTCTTCTAGGACCAAGAAATGCATTGTTGAAATGGAGTTGAAAAAGCCCTGGAAGGACTCATTTGAGGTTTTACAGCAATTAAGGAGGATGAAGATAGCAAAAAGAACCTTTAGTTGCCAAAAAGGATGACCAGTAAATTTTTCTATGAAGCCCCAATTTCCCTCTGGAGAATGGAGATTTACTTTCCTTTCATGTTGTATTTGCATTCCACCTTCATCATTGACATTTACCTCGTTGTGATAGGCTGTCTTATTTTAAGCCCAACTTTTTCATTAAGTGTCACCATTTGTGTGCTTGGAAATCTAATTCACACCTCCATCCACCAATAAAATTTCAACCCAATTGAATCTTTCTACAAAAAAGGGTGGCCTTTCAAAGTTGTTTGATCAACTCTCCTTAATTGTTAGCTCTTTCATTCATTTCAAACTTTCTCCATGTCAACCTCACTTCAAATTTTCCCAAACTACACCATAAGCATTAAAACAGTTTAAATAATTACAATCATTCATTAATCCATGAAGCCATGCTCAAATACCAATTTTTACACAAGTTATACGATTAATGCCATAAAACATCCAATAAATCAAAGATTGTAGCTTTAATTGAATATAATACATATGATGAATACTCTCTTCTGTGGAGTCATCACATTCCCATACTTGAAAGTTTGCTAATCCTCAAGTAAACAAAAGAATTAAGACCAATCAAATACACTTAACATTATCAATCTTCATACCATATATGAATCAATTACTTACCTTACTTCATTTCAAGCACTAATTTGGCACAAGTTTTAAACTCTCAAATATTACAATCTCAACATAATTTAAGCAACTCATTAATAACACATCCGCTCACCCTAAAATTATCAACATATCTCCTTCATATATCAAATTCCCTATGTGTGTGTGTGTGTGTGTGTGTGAATACCCTATCCTACATAGCTAATAATACATGATGTTATAATAATTTTGGCCTCTCACTTGAGGGATTTTATGATTATTTGAGGTTTTTTTTTGCCAAAATTTAGTGTGATAGAGCATTCAATTGAATGTCCTGTGTTTGGAATACATTTTGATGTGACTGGCATGAAAATGAGTGATTTTGGATATGATTCCAACATTTAAAAGGTTTTGATGTTTTGTTTTTAGCACAATAACTGTAGTAAAGGACCCTAGAACTACAAAGGAGAGTTTCGCAACCATGACAGTAAAGCGTGGTATGTTCTGGAAATTACAACAGTTGAGGTCAATTGCAACAAGAACAATCGTTACCAAAGAGCATGACACAGGATAAGGAATCACGACCAAGAGAGGATTAGGCATGACTGTTGAACTCACTTGATGAGATTTATGTAAAGTTTGTGCCTAGGCTTCCAGGAGGCTTGCAGGAGCAAGAAGCAGGCTCGCGACTGCAAGAGAGATGTTTGCGAGTGCGAGATCAGTAGCAAGGTATAGTCATTTATTTGAATTTTTCAATTTTTCTTATTAGCCTCTTCACAAACTATAAAAAGAAACTATAAAAGAGGTTTTAGGAGTTTTTCATTGATCTTGGGAGCTAAGAAGCACATTGCACATGCAAGAAGAAGAGATTCACATCAATATTTGAAAAATTCATCTAGCTTGTAATACAAGACTTTAGACTAAGACTTCTTTCATCTTTTTCTTCAGTTTTTTACATTGTTGGATGACTGAATTCGGCTTGTCTTTTATGCACAACACTGTGGCTTGCTAAATTTTTATTCTAGAACTTTGTGATTGTGCTTGATGATTGATGGATGAATGACTTTTTGATCAACTTTCATTGTCCGTTGTTATTTACAATTTGTGATTTTAATACTTTTAAAGGCCTAGCTAACCTTTAATTGATTTGTGACTGCACGAGAAATAACATGAGTGAAACTTATAGGTTGGACAATCAATTGCAAACATTAATTTTATGGAAATAAAGGAAACGAAACGATAAAATTAGTATGGGACACATTGTATATCATAGAATTTCATCTCAATTTGATTAAGTTGTGAGAACATATCTAATTTGAAATTGAAGCTTTAGGAGAGTCTAGGATGACATCCTATAGACAATAAGATTAGCAATCTATTACAAGGCAATTAAAGTGATTGTTAGCATAGATCATTATTCATTGAGAATCAACACTTCGTAAGGGACTAGACTTCTTCAATATTGATACTCGTCTCTTTAGTTATGTTGCTTTGGTTCCAGGACATTAGAATAATTACTTTTTTGTTATTTTTGGAATCATCACCTTTGAAGGCCTAACTAATCGACACTCACTCACATCAATAAACACACGATTACACCCTCTTTATAGATATAACACTCTTCTCACCACTACACTTCATCCATTTTTTGTTTGCACCCATGACACATACCACATTTTTAGCACCATTGCCAAGGAGGGTAACGAGTGCTACTGAATATTCATAGTGTGTGCTAGATTAGGCCATTTTATCTTTTTCTATCTATTTCTTTTTTTTCTTGCTTGATTCTTGTTGTTAATTAGATGCTTTCATGTGCTAGGTGTTGAAGTTTGGTGATTACTCCTGTATGCGCCAAAGTAAAAGTTTAGATTTGGTGGAATTTAATCTAGAAATTGAGTGTACATTCCATTGAAGAAGGGCACTATGTAGGCGACTACAGAAGGAACTTGAGATGGAAGACAATTTGCAACCACCCTAACTACTTCCTGTGCCCAATCTGAGGGTGATATATGACTACATCCAACTGGTGATGAATCAAAATATGATTGAAATTGTAAGACCATCGGTAAATGCAAATTTCAAGCTAAAGACTACACTAATAAATATGGTGTAGTTAAACAAATTCAAAAGAGGCTCGCATGAGGATATAAACACTCATTTAGCAAGGTTCTTAGAGTTATGCGACTATATTAAGTTCAATGGAGTACCTAAGGATGCTGTGAAGCTAAGGTTACTTCCCTTTTCCTTGCATGATCATGCAAGATAGTGGCTTCAAAGACTACCACCATGAAGTATTCGGACATGATAGGATATGGTAAATAAGTTTCTAGCTAAGTTCTTTCCACCAGCCAAGACTAGTCAGCTGCGTTTGGAAATTTGAACTTTAAGCAGTTGGATTCAAAGACACTCTGAGAGGCTTGGGAAAGATTTAAGAAGCTACTTAAGAAGTACCCACAACTTGGATACCTACTGTGGTTGCAAATTCAAACATTCGATAGTGGTATCAGTGGAAATTTAAGGACAATGTTGGACGCCGCAGCTAGTGGCACTTTGATGAACAAATTTTTAGAGGAGGCATGGGATCTCATTGAAGAAATGACATCAAACGCATATCCATGGCCTTTAAAGAGTGCTTTCACTCGACGAGTGGTGAGAGTTCATAATTTAGATGCCTCTATTACTTTAACTTTTAAAGTATATTTACTTTCTAGAAAAATTGATGTGTTAAATGTGAACTCTAATACCTTTTCTTCTTCTATTACATAGGTTGGCAACAGGTGTACAGGGCCACACCTGACACATGAGTTCCTAGTGGGAAGTAAAAGCAGTCACCAATTTCATGTAGAGCAACTAAATTATGTGAATAATTAAGGGAGGTTGCAGAATAATCTGTTCTCTAACACCTATAACCTGAGCTAGAGGAATTACCCAAATTTTTCATGGAAAAATCAAAGAGTTTCATCAAATCCCTCGGGCTTTCAAGCACAAAGGCCAATAATACAAGTTCCTCCTTGTCAAGCACAAGAAAAGAAGCAATCATTAAAGGACATTGTAGGTAATTTAGCTAAATCTATATAGAAAATAATAGGAAATTTAGTCAAAACCATCTAGGACTATATAAATAGGACAGACACATTGCTCTAGAACTAACAAGCTTCATTAAGAAACTTAAAGCAACAAATTGGACAAGTGGCCAAAGATGTTGCAAATAGATCTCAAGGCACTTTATCAAGCAATCCGAAATCCAATATAAGAGAACAATGCAAGGCAGTAATGTTGAGAAGTGGAAAGCAACCTAAAGAAGGACCATCAAAAGGAAACATCAAGAAAAAGGTTGAAAGAGAGGAAGAACAAGCTAAGCAAGGACACCAAGAGAAGACAAGGAAGAAGAAAAGGTAGCACCACTAGTTAAGCCATATTGACCACCCATTCCTTCTCCTTAAAGATTGAAAGCCTTGTAAAAAGATAAGAAATTTCTAAAATTCCTTAACTTATTTGAAAATTTGTACATTAACATTCCTTTTATAGAGGCATTGGCACAAATGCCAAGTTACATCAAGTTATTAAAGGAAATATTGTCAAAGAAAAGGGAACTAAAGGACTATGAAACGGTCTTGCTAACGGGGGAATATAATAAAGTCATACAAAACAAGTGGCCTTCAAAATTAAAAGATCTAAGGAGTTTTAATATTCCCTACGAGGTTGGGAATGTTGAATTTATTAAAGCTTTATATGATTTAGATGCCAGTATTAACTTGATGCCTTATACCTTGTTTAGGAAACTTGGCTTAGGAGAGGTGAAGCCCACTAAAATGTCCATCTAGTTGGCAAGTAAATCAATGAAGGTCCTTTTAAGATCACTCAAGGTTGTCCTGGTAAAAGTAGATAAGTTTATATTTCCTATTGATTTTATTGTTATAGATATGGAAGAAGGTAGGGAAGTACCACTCATATTGAGGAGACCTTTCCTAACCACTAGTGAGACATGGATTGACATGCATCATGGTAAGTTGAAATTAAGAGTAGGCAGCAAGGAGGTAATTTTTAATGTATTTGATGTATCTAAATATCGTCTTGATGTTGATACTTGTTTAAAAATTTAAAATTTTGATTACTATGTACTTGAACTGTTCAGGGGAGGGCGTCATCGAAGCATGAAACTAGAGAGAAAGATGGAGAAAAACAAAGAAGGATGGAGAAAAGAAGGAGCATGTGGTAGAACAAGTGATCCAACCCCTATTTAAATCAATTAATCCACTAAAGACAATCTTGGAGGAGCCCTCGAAGTTAGAGCTAAAGCAACTTTAATCCCATTTAGGGTATGCTTTCTTGGGGAAGTCTTTGACATTACGTGTGATTATTTCTACCCATTTAAGTGAAAAAGAAGAAAATAGGTTGTAGGTTTTAAGAGAACACATGAAAGCAATAAGGAGGTCTATAGCCGATTTAAGAGGTATTAGTCTATCCTATTGCATGTATAAGATTCTCTTAGATGAAGGATATAAACCTAATGGGCAACCACAAAGAAAACTGAACCTATACATCCAAGAGAAAAGGAGGTTATGAAATGGTTGCATTATATGTGAATGGTTATTACCCCCACCGTGATTTATTTCAACATACATTTTCACTTAAAATGGTTGCATTATATGTGAATGCATGTAAAAGTGAAAATGTTGGTGATTGGGAATGTTTGAGAGTGGTCTTGGTGATAATTGGATGGAAATCGAGCATTATCTACAGTTAAAAAGATTTTAGGTTCGAAATGTGCATCTTGCAACCACGATGAAGTCATCTGTGGCATGGAAGATAAATTCACACCTGCAAAGAATGAATGTAAAGCATTCTATTATGCTCATTAATGTCGATTGTAGCTGTGGAAAGAGACATTGTGACCATGAGCAGGCAAAGCGCAATAGCAAAATAGACCATAGTACATTCTGAAAGTTTTTACAATTAAAGTTTGCAACTGAGTTGTGACCATGAAAGTCGTGTTCGTAAGTGTGAAAAGTGTTGAAGCATACACTGGATTATGTTTATGGTTTATTGTTGTGACTGCGAGAGAGTAAGGCATGGCCACGAGACTGAGATAGTGAAAGTTAAGTGATTATCGTGCTTGGGATTGTGGTGGCGAAAGAAGTAGTAGTCATGGCCATGATACTAAGTGTCGTGACTGCAAGAAGTAGTGCGAAAACTATAAGGGACACAATTTTTAAGGGCGTTTTGTCTTTTCTCACTCATTACACAAACCTCAGGCCCATGCACCTATATATATACATGTTCTACACTCATTGTATAGGGTCTTTAATTAGTTTTTGTCAATCATAACACTTAGAAAACATAAGTTATGAGGATTAAAGCATTGGAGAGGAGGAATCCTATGCACCAGTGAATTATGCCATAATGGAAAAGGAGCTTCTTGCTATAGTTTTTGTCTTTGAAACATTTAGAATTATTTGATAGGGGCAAAAATTATAGTTTACATTGACCATTCAACTATTAAATATTTGTTTGATAAAAAAGATGCCAAACCCAAACTAATTTGTTCAATTTTATTGTTGCAGGAATTTAATATTGAAATCAAGGACAAAAAATGCATGGATAATGTGGTAGTCGATCACCTGTCAAGATTAGATAGTGGGGGGGTCCGCTAAGGAGCAATGAATCAATAAAGAATTTTTAAATGAACAAATGTTTGCATTATTTTCCTCTCTTACTCCTTGTTGGTTGATTTTGTTAATTGCTTGGCTTGTAGCATATTACCTCCTGATTTGTCTTTCCAATAGAAAAGGAAGTTTTTTATCCACTGTCATTTTTTTAGAAAAACTATATCTATATCAAATACATGTGATCAAGTTATTCGCAGGTGTGTTCCAGAGATTGAGAGGGAAGACATTCTACACCATTGCTATGCACTTGAATGTGGGGATCCATTACAGTTTTGATTTTAAAGGCCAACTTTCTATAAAGATGCCTTCATATCCATTAAAAAGTGTTGCAGGTGCTAGAGATTGGGGACTATCTCTAAGAGGAATGAGATGCCTCCCACTAGCATTCTTGATATAGAATTATTTGATGTCTAGGACATTGATTTCGTAGGTCTATTTCCCCCTTCCCATGGTAATAAGTACATTCTTGTTGTAGTAGACTATGAGTCCAAATGGGTGGAGGCTATAGCACTTTTTACAAATAAGTCTTAAGTATGCTTCAAAATTTTTGCAAAAAGAAAAAAAAAACATTTTTACAAGGTTTGGGGTGCTTAGGGAAATTATAAGTGATAGGGGCTCACATTTTTAGAATCGATGGATGGAATCCTTGCTTAAGTATTATGGTTTATCTCATCACATTGCAACCCCTACCACCTTCAAACAAGTGGTCTAGTTAAAGTATCAAACAAGGAACTAAAACGCATTTTACAAGCCACTATAAATAATAATAGGAAGGCTTGGACCAAAAACTTAGATGATGCATTTTGGACAGATAGATTGCATTAAAGACACTAACAAAAATGTCCACTGTAGACTTGTCTATGGGAAGGCATGTCATCTCCTTGTAGAGTTAGAGCACAAAGCATACTCGGCCATAAAATTCTTGAATTTTGATATAGAAAAGGTGGAAGAGAAATGACTGGATGTAATCAATTGAACTTAATGAATTTTGTTTCCATGCTAATAAACGTGCTAGGTTGTACAAAGAGGGCACCAAGAAATGGCAAGACCACTAAATTCTATCAAAGAACTTTAAAGTTGGAGACAAGATGATGCTGCAAAATTCTCGCTTAAAGTGGTTCCTAGGTATGTTAAAATTGCATTGGTCAAGTTCATTTGAAATTTCTAATGCATTTAACCATGGTGTAGTAGAACTGAAAGTAGGGGATCGTACATTTAAAGTGAATGACAATAAGCACAGACCATACTTGGGAAACGAGGTTCATGCCATTGATGAGTGGACTTCACAAACCCCTAGTACTGAATAGTGGTGAAAATTTGGCTATGAATTAAAATGTAATGCCTTTCTTTTGGTTTTTAGATGTGTTAGCTTGATTTGCATTGTTGAGGGTCACTAGTGTCAAGATTGCACTGAAATCATTTTTTTTTTGTGCAGGAATAGTGCTTGTAGGGCAAATCACAGTGGCAAGAACTAATCTTGTGGTTGCTAGCTCTTTGTCCATAGCTATGACAAGGATCCACATGAAACAAATTTGCAGATGCTGTAGATCATGATCACTGCACGAACTCTTGTGGCTATGAAGTCTTCATATGCATCTGTAGAGTTAACCACAGTGCACATTGGAAAAGACCAGCAAGTTACACTTGTAGATGTGAGGTTCACTCTAGCGCTTACAGAAATGCCAGGCGTGGTCATGGGGTCACATGCAGGACATTCTATCTAATTCTATCTTCTATGCCTACAGTTGTGAAAGAAATATCAAGGCTTGCAGGCACCAAATCCTTGATGGTAGTATCATGCAGAAGTTATTCTGTCCAAAGTTCGCAATCCATAGTTGTAGTTGTAGTTCCAAATTTTGCCCTTGTGGAAGCCTAGTTCGCACTGAGGAAACTAAGTGTTGAAGATACTACCAAGTACCACTATCCAAGTCACACCTGTGGATTTCTAAGTCACAATTGCGATACCTTGTCGTCACGATCACAAGTGACACACACAACGTGTACCAGACCTTTTTTAAACACACTAGGGCATGATTTTTCCTTCTCCAACCTTCACGCCCTCCTCTTCCCAATGCACACATGCACTCATAGCTCTTCCCATTAGAACCGTTCCTCCCTTCCACACAAAGACTAGTCCCAAAGGTTCGGGACTATTCATGGGCCCTTTCTTCTATAGGCTTACAATCTTAACTCTCCATCAACTTAAGCAAGTCAAGTAATTTCTTCGCTTATCTCATGAATTATTCTTTGCAATGGTAGGAATACACTTGTGTTTGATTTTTATGTTATGATTCTTGAGGCTTTTGTACATGGCACATTTTTGGGGTTTATGTTACAAAATTCTTGACAATATGTTGGAGATATGTGGAGATCTTGGTTGTTTGTTGATGATTTTTGCAATGTGGGTTGATTTCCTCTTAATTATTGGCATTAATCTATGGTTTGCACATAGTGCATGATAGGTATTTAATAAAATGCCTCAATGAAGTTATTTAACTTGGTGGCTCAATGGGGATAAACTGTCGCTACAGCACACCCTAAAATGTGGGCTTCAAGGGAGCTATTAAGGGACTTCTACAGTAATGTTCTAGACTAAGTGAGCAACTCAATCACCATTTAAGGAGTGACAGTCCCATTTCACCCCATTACTAATAACAAACTATTTAATTTAGATCCGATAGACATGAGTTAATTTTGAGACTTTTATAGAGGGCACTGAGTACAAGGAAGGGCTGGTTCAAGAATTTTGCCTAGATTGAGTCCAATGGGAGGACTCTATGCACTATAATTTTCATTCAAATAGTTTGCCATGAATAGTAAATTTGTGGTGGTTGTACACCCACACTCGAATCCGATTGAGTCTTTAGCACCCCACAATAAACACTAATCAGTTCTTGATTCCCTATGACACATACATAAGTATGCCTCTTGATTTAGGTAGTTTAATTTTTGATAACATATTGTGTATATCTAACAAGAGGAAGGCAGCAATAGCCTATACCTATGTGATCACTACATTATGTCAGGTGACCAGGTGAGGTGTAACTCAACATCAAATGGATGTTAGTCCCACGGGACATATCAACCCCTAAAAGACTGAGGGAGGACAAGCAAGACAAGAACCCTAGGTGCCTCAACAACTCCAAAGGAGGCCAATAGTCGAGATTGATGATAGGAAGGCCTAATCAAGATGATAGAGGGTCGAATTAGATATGTAGAGGATAGCATCCATTACTTAGGTCGACACATAGACTACCAATTTGATCATCTGTAGCATGCATTGACTGACTTCCAGGCCCAAACAGTGGCGTACTTCTAGCAGGCCTTCCCAGACACCAACCACCACCTAACATTATTAGCCCTACTAACCACACCCCCATATGGATGAGCCCTTTGTTGGCTATTACATGATCAACATTGATTATCACTCTCGATCCGACCTATATGGCCAACCACTTAAGCAATGAGTTGTTGGAACGTCCCCAAATTTGCTAGGTCATATTTCTCCTTATTTTTGTTTTAAGCTTTTGTGATTGTTGTTGCATTGTAGATAATGCAACATCTTAAATGTGGGGGAGGCAATGACATGTAAAAGGGCTATTAATTTGTGATTCTTGATGTTTCATGTGTTGATGGTAATACAGGGATATAACAAATTAACTCATGACAATATAAGTAGCTTTGTGATGTTATTTGTTAATGATGGTAATGATCTTTATGTTTGTTGCCTTTGCATGCTCTTGGTTTTTTGCTTTGTAGTTGATAAAACTTGAAGATAGTGTGATGTTTGGTGATGTTGGCAGTAGTGAAAGGTAAGGTTTCATGGCTACTAGACATAATTTATGATGAAAGTTAATGTGTGCTTTATTGAGGAATTAATTTGGTCTTGCAATCCCCTACTTATTCTTGAATATAATATTTCTTAAGCTAGTTTATTGGCAACGAAATCCCCATGTTCAATTGCACACCACCTTATCCTTAGTTGCTTGGTAACTTGAGAAACACTAATGCTATGCATATGATAATGGTTTGGGTATGTGAGTATTACCTTAGTGTGTTCATAAACCATTAGATTATAAATGAAAATAATGGAGGGAATGAAAAATGAGTTAGGAAATTTTCTTCAGCTCCTTAGGCTTGTGTTGATTATCCTTCATTACCCATACATTGGTAATAAAAAGAAGTGAAAAAATTTGCTAGAAAAAAAAAAGGGTGTTGAAAATGTGAGCTGAAAAGAAATTTTTGTCTAATATGCTAGTTAGAGTGACTTAGTAATCAGGATTATGCAGAGATTCTTGTGTCACCTAACTATGAGTATGCATAGCATCTCAAGTATGTTGTTGGTTAGAACTAAGCGTGCATGGTGATCCTTATTCACTTTCGTGTAAAAGCCTCCAAATGACTTGAGAAAACTAGGAAAATGCTTGCAAAGAGATGAAAAGAAAAGTGTTGTGGGGGGAGAGGGGAACAAAAAAAAAATAAAGAGAGAGAGAGAGAAAAGACGGAATTGGTAAAGGTTGATGTTGCCAAGTATATACCTTATCTTCTGCAACCAACCCCACCTAAGCCTTACCAATCTCATACCATCTATTGTTTAAGTTTGTTTAAAGATTGGTTAGTGGATCTATTAAGGTGAGCTATTCGTGAATTAATTGTCCTTACCTAGTAATAGAATCATCAGGTAACTAGAGTGATTGGAGGATAAGTATGGCACACACACATATGGGCATTTGCATTGAAAATGAAGTGGTTTAAGGATTTTACGTTCTTGAAAACTTTTGGAACTACCTCACTTGTATTGGTTTAAGCTTTTTGAAATTAAGAAGAGTGGCCAACTCGATAACTCTACTGCTACAATCTCTTAGAAGTCCATGCCATGTTGTGTTTAATTTGCTTCAATGTTGAATTTTGAAGTGTGGTGGTGTAATAATACATGTTTTTATAGTGATTTTATGATTATTTGAGGTTTTATCTATTGAAATTAAGTGTGATAGAGCCTTAGATCGAATATCTTGTGTTTGGAGTATAGTTTGATGAGATTAGCACAAAAAATGAGAGATTTTGGACATGAGTCTAACATTTAAAAAGTTTTGATGTTATCATGATTCCAACATTTAAAAATTTTTTATGTTTGGCTTTCAACATTGCAGCAACAGAAAAGGAGCCTGCAACCACAAAGGAGAGTTTCGCAACCACGAAAGTGAAGCGCAGTATGTTCTGGAAATTACAGAGGTCCGTGATCACAAGAACAATGTTTGTTGCTACAAGAGATAAGATCGTGAGCACGAGGTGGAATGCAGAATATTCTAGATAAGTTCACTGCAAAGGAGTGCAACTACAGGATAAGAAATCACAATTGCAAGAGAATTAGGCTCGACCATGAAACTCATTTAGTGAGATCTATGTAAAGTCCACGTTGGGGATTGCAAACATAAGAAGCAAGTTCAAGACCACCAAAGAGATGTTTGCGACCACGAGATCAATGGCAAGGTGCAGTCTAGATTATGTTGCAAGGGTATCTTTGTCCGAATTTTGTGATTTTTCTCATTAACCTAGTCGCTAACTATAAAAGAAACATGAAAAAAGGTGTTACGAGTTCTTTTTGGGAGTTTTTCATTAAACTTAAGAGCGAGGAAGCACATTGAATGCACGAGACGAAGCAATTCACATCAATATTTGAAGAATTCATCTTGCTTGGAATTGAAGACTTTAAATTAAGACTTCTTTCATCTTTTTCATTGGTTTTTTGATATTATTAGATGATTGAATTTGGCATATTTTTTATGCACAATACTATGGCTTGTTAAATTTTTATTCTAAGACCTTGTGATTGTGTTTGATGATTGATAGATGAATGATTTTTTTATTTTTGATCAACTTTCCTTGTCTTTATTATTTGCAATTTGTGAGTTTACTGCTTTTAAAGTCCTAACCAACCTTTAATTGATTTGTGATTGCATGATGAATAATAAGAGTGAAACTCATAGGATAGACTATCAATTGCAAATATTAATTTTATGAAAATAACGAAAGCAAAATCATAGAATTAGTGTGGGACACATTGTTAATCAAAAAATTTCGTCTCAATTTGATTAGGTTGTGAGAATACATCTAATTTGAAATTGAAGCTTTAGGAGAGTTTGAGGGAATTTTCTAAAAACAATAGAATTAGCAATCCATTACAAGGTGATTAAAGTGATGGTCGACATAAATCACCCTTCATTAAGAGTCAACATATTGCAAGGGACTAGACTTCTTTAGTATTGATACTCGTCTCTTTGATTGTGTTACTTTGGTTCTAGGACATTAGAATAATTACTTTCTTATTTATGCAATTATCACTTTTTGGAGGCCTAACTAATAGACACTAGTTATATCTAGAGACACATAGTTATACCCTCTCTATGGATACGACACTCTACTTACCACTACACTTCATCTAATTTTTTTGTGCACTCACGACACACACCAAAAACCAAGCGCCCCCAATTAATTTATATAAACAATCAACTCCTAGTAAAGTAGTTTTATGAATTCTTGATTTCATAAGTTTAGATATCATATCATCATCCACTAATGTAGGTTCATTCATCAAGAGAGATCAATAGGATTTTATCAAGTTCATAATGTTAAGCTAGAGTATAGGCTCACGAAAGAAAAAAAGATAGCAATATACAAAGATCAAAACTTGACAATATGCTAGCACATGATTTCATCCACTCAAGCTCTTTTGCACTAAATTTTATTTTAACATTATTCCACACTTCTTCTTTTGTGTATTTTCTTCCCTTAATTGTTCTTTTTTGAGCTTCTTCTAGTATTTTCTTAAACTGTTTGTATCTTTATGCAAGTGTAAACATTAGTGATGCATACCCCCATTACTTAGCAAGAAAAATGTTTTAAAATGTTAAGCATACCCATAGTTTTCATTACCATTTTACATAAGTGTAAATATTGTTAATGTGAACCCTTAATCACTAAGAAACTCAAATCAATGAAGTAAAATTTGTTCAAGTTCTAAAATTTTCTTTTTATTTTTTCCTCAACCACCTTTCTATCACTGATTTTTTCAACTTTTCCCTTTTTTATTCATCATCTTATGTGCAACCAAGTTCTTACATAAGGGGTAAATCAAGTGTATCACGGCCATCACAAAGTGGGATTATATGGGTTTCAAAAAAATTATTGTGAAGAGTGGTTCTCTCCCTTTTTATTCATTAAAGCTCAAATGGGGCCTAATGGTTAAATTTTATATTCATTAGGTGGCTTTAAATACTAAATTAATTAGCTTTTAGAAAGATGCCCTAAATCATTTCTGTGTCAATACACAACCTAGGATTTCACATTGAATTGTAATTAAACTAAGTTTTATAGCAAGCGAAATCACTTAAAGTCAATTAATTTATGTATAACTTTCTGTAGTATGATTACTCTCATACATATTCAAGGCTAAATACTCAAAAACAATGTAAAAAAATTATTGCAATCAACAATCTAAGGGAAGTTAGTGAACTAACTAATGTATCACCTAAGCATATTACCTTTTTCATATGTTTTGATTGGCCCACCAGCTTAACCATTTCAATACTCAATTATGAATAACAAACAAGATTTTGCACATTCAACAATTTCATATGTTTTCAACATCATAAAGATAACACAATAGAGCAATTCAAATCTAGTGTTCAATTGCAATGTAGATATAGCAATCAAGTACAAGTCAGCATTTATATCAAAGCTCAAAATACAAGCTATTCATGCTCAAGTACCCCCTTAACACTTAAATTGATCGTGACGCTCAATGATCCCCATACAATAATTAAAGAAAAAAAAAAGAAAGGAAAAGAAATCATAGCCTAGAAAGTCGTCTAGGACTAAGGTGCATCCTCATCATCATCATCATTATAGAAGATAGAGGAATGAAAGATAGTGGAAAGTCAACTGCAACGTCAGGATAGGGGTAGAGTACAACCTTACATCTACTGAAGAAACCCACCTTGGTCTCCTTAATCTGTTCTAAGCACCAATGGAAGTGATGGAAGGAGAGTGGAGGAATGTGTTAGGTTGTGGAGCTAGCTACTACTTAGGTGGAATCTTAGGTGCTAAAGACACTCAAGAGCTGGTAATGGCTATTGCTTGACGGTTGGTGGCTAATCATTGCACAGATCATTCTCTTTCTTGTGTTCACCATGATGTGGTTAACCTCCTGGCTTATACATAATCAGTTGATAAATTCCATAACAGTGAGATGTGATGCTCAAATTTATCTACAGAAACTCCCATTTTCCACTATAACTTGACCACCAAGTGCAAGTACCATCAACTCTCACATTAGGATCCTATAAAGCATATCATCCTATTAAAAATAATCTCTCCAATATTGATGGATTGTTGCATCAAAATAGCATATAGAAGCACTTGCTCTAGAGTGACCATTATAGTACGGGGGATTAACAAGAGACAAGCATCAATAAAATACCACCAAAGTTGAGACATTAGGTCAAGTTCTCCCCATAAGCTGGACACTAGGTCATGTGGTTCAACTAGAAATTTCTCGATTAGCTTATGATCACAAAGTTTAGGGGCCACATAGATGGGCATCTATGGAGAGGTAGACACTATTGTTGGTAGTCCTAGCATAAAGGATTTCTAGTGTGTCAATAATGGCCCTCATGCTCAAACTCACCACACGCCCTCAAGTGCACACTAAACTATAGTATGGCTTCGGAATATTTGTGTAAAATTCCCAAAGTAGGGGAGATACGTCTTGTTCTAGTTTTTTCACAAATCTATGCCAATCTCTAGCCGCAATTGTCAAGCCAAAACGATCATCACATACTACCTCTCTCTAGATGCCCCTTTCTAGTAAAACTAAATTATCATACTTACATTAAGCCTTCTCTAATACAAATTTGTATGTGTTGTTTTTCATAGAAGCACAAGAAGAGGCATTGTCATGTCCATGCTAAGGTCAACCCATCCACAATAAAATTAATGTGGGAGTGTAAGATAGATATACATAATGTGTACGTAGAAACTAAGCATAAAACAAAGGAAGTCTAGTATTTACCATGAACATGCACTAGCTATGCCAAACAAAGCCACACAAATCCGACATTTTGACTCAAGATCCCAACAACGTAATTATAACAACTAACAAGATGCATGAATAGTCCCTCATAGGCATAAAACAATCTAACAAGAGCATAGTCGCACTTGGTTTTACAAGCCAATTTGACAAACATGTAATCCCAAGAATAGGCACGTCAAGGCCCTCAATGACCGCAATCCCTCAATAAATCCACTCATTCCATGCCACAATCAACCAATAAGATAGTGTAAATACAATTTATCCCAAGCATAATATTATTCACCAATTCACAAGGAGAAGGGTTAGAAGGGTTGCTTAGGCAATTTATCAAACATATAATGGGCTTAAATGTGTGGATGAGCTCTCAATTCATAAAATATAGCTACGAGCCAACAAAAATATTCAAACAGACAATATAATTCAAGAAACATCCAGGTTCAATCAATGTTTGGGCAATGTAGCAATCAAAGACACAATCAACACTTGGGAAAAAAAATTTCCCCTAGATCCACAAGGGGAGAAGTGTAGGAAACGCCAAGTAATCCTAATCGAACGGAGAAGAATTCTTCACCATAAAATTAGGAAAGTAAGAGAGAAATGACCACCACAGATGTTGCAAGAAGAGGAGGAAAAAGGACTAGACCTATGGGAGAACATGGAAAAATTTTCTAGAAAATGGTGTGCGTCGGCAATGATAGTTCATACTTGGGTAGAAAGGTCGTTGGGAATCATATGCATGTGGGGTGGTGGAGGGAAGTGTAGGTTTATGAGGATTCAAAGAATCATGCCCCAAGTTTGCTTCAAATCTACACATCATGTTGCCGAGACCATTGTCACGGGTTACCTCTAAAAGGCTATGATAGGCAACAAAAAAGATGTTTCTATTTGAACATTAGGGTACCTGCAAGGTCACACACTAATAGATCATTTTCCCTCTTTCAAGGTGATTTTATGATCAGCGTAGCCCCTTTGTAACTAAAGATAAATCAGACAATTCCTCCAGAATGGTCTATAATTCCTTATCATGGAAACCACCCCCCAAACACCCTCTTACTCTGCTCTTAAAAGTCACATTCAGCGTTCTTGTATGTAAAAGTAGGAACAAAACATAATCAAAACCAGAAATGCGGCACAAATCTTGTCAAAAGAAACCCAAGCAGTAATTGCATTGTTTCACGCCCAAATCTGCACTATCATCAACGCGTATTGAGAATACAAACAAATCATTTTGCTACAAGATCAACACTATCATTGCTTATGAAGTGTACAAACAAAAGCAACAGAAATAGTTCCCCAATTTTGTTTTCACTGTGACGAACACTCTGACCAACAGAACTTCATGGCTAAACCAGACTTTGCACAAGTTCCAAGATGTCGTTTCGCATCTTAGAGACAAGAGATGGCATTATATGCGCCTTAATGGCAGAGAACCACAAATTCTCCATGTCCTTCGGCCCATCACTTGCATACCAGTCACAGATTGCTCTTGCAATGGCAGTAACATATAGCCCACAATCATAGCCATTCACTTGCCTTGGGGTACTGGAGCATTCAATATACTTGGCATCAGTTGCTGTATAAGAAATAACAGCTCTATATACCCTGTTGGCATGTGAATTGTTGATGCCTCCGCTGCTATCATGATGCACAAATACATTAGCATTTCTCTCATATGCAAGTAAGCTCCAGTGACTCCCACCTTCAACCACACTCACGTCAGCATTATCATTGATGGGAAAGATTATCAACTTCTTTCGAGATAGATGAAGCGGTTCGACAAAATCTTTGAGGCTCATAGCATCTGGGCACTCTTTTATCCAGAAAGCAATTGAAGGTGGAACCAGGAGGATATCTTCAGAAGGATGACTGGATGTGAGATAACTGAAATAGAATTCAATGATGCGATCATTAAGAAAATATGGACCGCTGAGAATGTCAAGGTCCGATCGCCTTAGAACAACATCATTATAGCTAAGAATTTTGTCATCAGCCATTACTTTTGCTATGTTTGAGATGTCATACACCTGGTAATACAGAATTAATTACTATGAGAAGCAATTAGTAGATTAAATTGAATAAAAAAACTGATCCTTATCATTCAGGAAGAACATCATCAACCACATAAGCAATTAAAACTTCAAAAGGGCAAAAGCTCAACTTCTGTGGTTAGGCTATCATCATTGTTTAGCTGAGGATGGGATCTGCTACCCGATTAGTCTCCCTATGCTCTTAGGCACCTTTGGTGCAGGCTTTGGCCTAGAGATGCATGGGTTCAATTCACCGCAAAACATAGCAATAAAGCCTCCAGGTGTTTAAGAAACCGGCCAAGAGTAAAATTATGTTAGAACAGCACCTGGTTCCATAAGAACATGCATGAAGAGAGAAGAAAATTATAGGTTCTCTTGTTGGAGTCTCAATGTGATTTATAGAAGTCTAGTGTTGGCTACAGATTAAATATATCACGTCAAAGATACAAAAGAATATCAGGCATGCTCCTATGCTGTCAAAAAGTCTATGCATACATTATAATTTCTCTCATTGAATGATCAATGGAGAAATTCAGCTTTTGCGAGTTAGCAATTTACAAATTCAATGATGGGATGAATTTCTTCTTCCAAGAGATAATATTAGCAAGGCCATAGAGGGATTCTAAGAGTCTAGCACTTTTGAAGATATCACAAAGGCATATCCTTTAGCCAAAACTTCTTATTCAACATTTTTTCCTCCGATCATATCTTTTTGATAATTTATCTGTGGAAGAGCTCTACAAATGCAAGTGCTGCCCCATGTCATAATTCTAAGCATTGTAATCAATCTATCTCTGCAGATTAACAAAATCTTTTTCCCATGACTTACAGATGGCAGCCAATCCCAAGCCGCTTCAAGGGACTTCAGACACACGCAATTCTACACACGAGTCCAGTGAGGCTGGAATTATAAGTCACTGCAATTTAAAAACTAAATGATGCTACACGTTAGCTTTGTCCAACAAAGTTACTAACTTTATCCACCTTTTCCATAAGGACAGCCATCAATTTCATTTTGAGCGCCAACATAGACCACAAAGACAAAAATTAAAAAAAAATGAATGGGAACTTTCACAAATTAATTTACCATTCACTCTTTGGTTTGCCACTAGACGACAAAAAGAACTTCAGTTCCACCACCTCTATCTTTACCAAGCCTAAAATTTACATTAATTCCAATTAAAGTCGTTGGTTAATCTGCTGAAGTTTAACCACTTGTCCGCAGTGTTTCCTGGTACCGAGTCCACAAGTCAAAGTGACACAAATACTAATTCATAACATGAGAAATCGCAAGGACAGCCTATACTAGGAAAAGGACTTTGCCACTTCGACATATAAACATGAACACAGCAACAAGCTTGAGAATATACACAGAAACAAATTCTGTTCATTAGGTCATTTTGTCAAACACTTCACATTCAAAAAAGAAGCTGACTGACATAACAGTTTAGCTACCCCTCGTTCAGGAAAGTATAAAGGGTATGTTAACATCAGATCAGTAAAGAATGAAGGGTAAGAAATAAATGGATTGAAGGCTGACCAGAAAGAGGATTGTAAGTGACCGACAAGACGATGCTGAGACCCACGGCGTTCGAAATCAGCAAAATGTGTTCATTATTGAAATTCTTTGGCTGAGAAACACGACGCCGTAACAATATATGTTTTATTCATAATTAAAAAGGAAAAAGGTTTGGTTGGTGATTTTATTTATTTAAAATTTTAAATTGTATAAATACATATAAATGTATAATAATAATTGAACAGTATAATAATATAATAGATAATAATTATTGTTTATGATATAAGTGTGTGATAGTGTATATATATATTTATATAAATGAGCATAAGTGTATATCTTCTAATCAAAAGTAAATGTTACAAACGAGTTTTTTTTTTAAATTTAAAATTTAAATAAAGATTTGTTGAGTGAAATATGTGAATTGTATAAATTGTTATGGAATGAAGATGGCTATATGTATAAAAATAAACGTAGTGCTAGTATTTTAGGTTGTAAGTTTTATTTTATTTTAAAATTTGCATTTTACTGTTTATTTATGAAAAAAAGTAATGGTATCTAGGTAGATATGTTATAGTTTTAAATATAACTTCGATTATAATTTTAAATATTAAAATTTTAAGTTTGAGCAGGGTACAATTGACTCTCTTGTAAACATAAAAACATCCATATTATTTATTTGATAGCATTTCTTCAATTGGTTGTTTATAGTATTTTTTTTTAATTAAAAATATTGCATATATAAGTAGTGGACAACGAAAACAAGTAAATACATAAATAAAAATGAATTAATATAGAAAAAAATGTTTATCTATTTTGTCTTCATATAAATTTAAAAATTTTACTCTTTCACAAATTTAGAGGAAGAAAAAAGAAAATATGAAAAAAGAAGATGGTTTTAGCATATAAATTTCATCAAAGAATTAGGTGTCTATAATAAAGTTAAAAATATATAAATTTTAGTGGAGCAAAATATATGTAAAATTCAATTAAAAAATCTTTATTTGAGTAAAAAATACTAACATAAGTTGGAAAAGAACATAACTAAAAATTTAATAAATAATAATAGCAAGTGTATATACAAAAGAATAAACAAAATTTCAATGGTCAATAATTAATCAAAAAATATTAAATTATTCAGAAAAAAATCAAATAAAATGACAAGAAAATAATTTTATCTTAACATTGGCACAATCAAAATTTTAAAATGTAAATAGTAAAAAATAAATAAAAGATACATATTTGAATATACACACATATAAGATAAAAAAAGATTAAGTAATTTTTATTATTAATTCACATGATAGTATAAAAAAACACATTTATTATTACTCTCGTAATTAATATTTAAATAACTGATGGCACATTAAAAACAATAGTCGAGATAAAAGATGAAAAAGAAAAAAAATTGAAGTTATTTAAATTCAATATCAAGTTATAAGAATTTAAATGTAAAAATATTGAATGTTAAAAATTTTATGAATTTGAATTAAAATATAGTTATTTTGAAATTGATAACACAACTCAGGGCATACAACGATCGAAAATATTAATTTAGTCAAGATTTTTTAATCTACATGGCACTCAGTAATGAAATTATTGATTTCATTAGTAGTTTATTTTAGTTAATTTAGTTAGTTTATGTAATAATGATATCTTTTTTGGCTGCATGATGCCAGTCATTTTTTTCTAACATAACGTCAAATAAAATCAACAAATTTAACTAAAAATTTTAAATTTCAAAATTTGTCAATAAAGCTAACAATCCAAAGTTTCTTAATTTTATTCTCTATCAAAGTATAGGTAATTTCCCAAAGAAGCAATATATATTAATATCTATGTACTAAATTTCTCACAAAATGGAATATTGTAAGCCAGAAAAGTGTGAAGCCTTCCCCCCAACTTCTTCTTCTTCGTCGTATTTTCTATCTTTTGTATATTTTTTAACTTATTTTTCATATGAGTGTGTAATTTGATCATTTGTGTAAATATGTAATAGTTTGCAAAAATAAGTAACTTTGAAAGTAACTTTGAAAGTTGGTTTACGTGACATAATATAAAAGGCACACAACAAAGTTGTAGCGACAAAGAATTAGCACACACTATATTGATGCGTGAATCTATTTATTTATGTTTGCAAGGCCATACCTAATCAAATAATTTTATTTTCACAAAAGGTGCTTATACCCAAACACATTCAATAATCCTTGCTCATAAATACACTTAAACCAAAACTCATTTTGTTGTAACTAGTTGATGTACTAATCATGGTCTCCCTCTTGTGTTGCATATTGACTAAATTCCACTTTTAGGCTCAACCTTCTCATAAATATTTTTCTTCATGAATCAACAACACTCAACACAAAATGGACTAAGTGATACATTTAAATTCACTATCGTATACCATAGATTCTTTTTCCAATATTGAAGGTTACAAGTAAAGATGAAAATAAAGAAACAAATTTGTATTCAACATCCTGTTTTATCTTATTGTTGCAACAACCATTAAATTTTTCATATACAGTTGGATTCTATTTCTTTTTCAAATCAACCATCTATTTCACTTATGGAAAAGATATTTGCGGCAATATTGTGGTTAATCTCTTACTCATTAAAGCCACTTTCCAAGATAAAATAAATTTCATTACAAATATGGACTCACGAAAATTATAGAAAATATAGAAATACAATATTTAAAGACTTGAAACTTATCAAAATAAACATATGCCACATAATAAACAATTATTAAGCAAATATTGAAATAACATTATGCCTCTTTGATATTATGTGCCACAACTCCCAATGAACCATCAAATTTTAATTACATTTTACAACTAAAAAATACAAAACAGAAAGGACACAACCAAAACAAACTTCTAAATAAACAACATTTTCTTGCATTGGACATTGTCACATTTGCCATTACATTGCAAAACACTAATGCAACAATAGAGCTAGCCACTCCATCATATTTAAAATAAACCAATAATTAAAAAATTATCATATCAAAAAATCAAAAAACCCATCAGCAAAACACAAAAGTTGTAACCAACTCTTAACACATTTAACATTGACAAATATTCCAACAAAAGACTCTCCCTCCACAATTTTCAAAAAAAAAAACTCCCACCCACATAATGGAACACTATTAATGCGCCCCCTCCTCTATCATTTTTCGTCCACTTTGTGCCACATAGTGTCAATGCTATCCAAGTAACAAAGAAAAACGTTGTAAGTGATCAACAAAGGGTTCATTGCAATTTCTATCATAAGTATCACCTATACATTCAACATCCTCTTTACTAATGGAGGTATATGGTTGCTAAAGTATTGCAACTTGAAGTTCTAAGGCACACCTTTTAGTTTGTAATAGATTAATTTCGACAGCCAAAATGCATTCTAGAGCCTAAAGATAAATAATAATATCCTGAAGGTTTTCCTTAATAGGGCCTTGTTTCTTTAGACGTTGAAACATGAAACAAGTCATTAATCTTACTCATATCCAAAGTTCCTTTACTCCACGTCATAACTTCAACTTTTAGGGTCTACTCAAATTCTTTAGCAAACATCTTCTTATGAATTGATAGCTTTGGAATGATGCATAAATATAGAAAATGTAAAGTTATAGTTTGTGATTTGGTATAGCTTAGAATTATGAAGAAGACAAAATGGATAGTACTATTTTCAAATTTGTTACCGAGTAATACAAAGGTGTACTCATGTTTTTCATTTGAATTAGTGGTTGGCAATAAGTTGAAAACTGCAAACTTGAAATGCAGAAAATATTTGTCTAAAAGCTTTCCAGATTGTAGTGCAAAAACATTCAACCATTTATCTAATTTAGTTCCAATATAAACTTGGATCATCTTATCAAAATCTACTGCAAAATAGCTCAATAAGTTAATGCCAAATGGAATTGTAATCTTTTAGATACTTTATAGGTGTCATTTAGTGAAATTTCACCACTTTTCCTCTGACATAAACCATGTAAAATCATGCAAACTCTATGTCATCAAAACTTTCTAGAATATTTAAATGAAAGTCTTGCATCAAAGAGGAATAAAGCTCCTTAAATTGGGTAACAAATTAGTACAACCCCAAATCCCCCAAAATTTTCATAAATTGAATTTTCTCAAACTACTCAATATTAATCCAACGCTCAATAGGAAAAAGTGATAAAAAAAATTCTTGGCATTCTTGGAGAAATAAATGATGCCATAGGCTTTCCCAACTTGAATTCCAAATTATCTTATGGTACACGTAGGTGAAATCTCCCATGTTGCCGATATTTTCCTCATCAACAATGTTTTTTCAGCTAAAGATTCTTATTGGGTGACTCTTTGCTTCAATCATCAAATCCCTTGAGTGAATGTTGCTATAGAAGTGTCATTTTCTTTTATATTGTCATCCTTTTTAGTTACAATAGATGTCCTAGAAGATGATGCAAATAGTGTACCTTCAATTTCATCTTCCTTAGAAGATTGTTATGTTGATTTCTCCATGAAGTTAGAGATGGTTTTACGATAGTTTTGGTGTGGATATCATCTTCAAATTTCACCTTAGAACTACATGAAAGAATTGTTGTAATAGGATCTATATCAACTAGTTGATGGAGGACACACAGGTTGCACAATAATGCCGAAGTTTGGTTTTGCAAAGAATAGACATTGCAGCTTTGTTGGAGGTAGTATCTATTGAACACACAAAAGAGAGAGAATTTACAGAACCTAATCCATTGCAAGTGTACAATGTCTTTCAATTAATAGAATGTGAGTAAAGTATCATTTACACGAGGAGTGTGCAAGTACCATTGATGTAGGTTCAAGAACTCATTTGTTCACACTAAATCTACTAACAATGTAAAATAGAATACTACAAAAAGATGGAAGAAGAAAAGAATTCTAGACCAAGAATGTTTTAGATATACTCGGATGAATTGAACTTTGGGGATCATTCATTTTGTGAAGAATTAAATTTTGCATTTTTAATTAATAAACGGTTTAATTACCTCATATTCCACATGTTATTTTTAAATTCCTAATTAGATTATTTCTAACTCTAACCAGGCTTCACAATTAATCCACATGCTCAAAAGTATCATAAAATTATTTAAAGTGAAAATTCAATACTTTGAATAGCATATGATTTGCACATAATCAAGATTTTGCTTTTGTTATTTTTCTAATTATGCATTCCTTCTAAGGAACAAAAATTTTTCAAAAAAGAGGGAATGCATGAATTTATTTATTTATTTACAAAATTATTTATTTAGTTATGTGGTGTTGAAGTAGTTATGGAAGGAGAATATATACATATAAGGGCTAGTCAACACTACCAAAAGCAAGGCATTTGATGGGAAACAATTACCGTACACATGAGGAGGCTAAATTGGAATGATTGTGTATGCTTTGACATGAAAAAATGTAGGGGAATTAATAACATAAATAGAAAAAGTCTCTTACCCTAACTTTAACCAAAGTATAAGAAGGACTAGAGAGAGCACAAAGCCACTAGTCAAACTCTTGCACTCCCAAAATTCCTTGGAGTGGCCGACTGCAATAGAGGAGAAAGAGGAGAGTTTCTTTGCCCAACTTTGAGGTAATTTCCTATAAGCTCATCCATTAATTTCGAGTGTGTGAGAGGAAACTAGAAATTTTAATTAGTAATCACATTGGCATAAATTTTACATGCTTGCATGTTAATTAGACGAACATATAGGCAATTACACATAGGAATTATGGTATACAAGGTTGTGTGGGCGAAATAAACATGAAACACGTTATTTCTCTCAAACCAAGGAATTTTTATGCATAAAACTAATGAAATGACTCCCTAAAACTCATATAGAACACGTAATTATAGGATGGCTAAAGTTGCATAGGAAAAAAGAAACAAATCAAGCAAACCACTAAGCGTAGACTAATTGTGCATCGCGACTGCAATCTATGGTCACAAGCCATTCTCTCACCATTGTGAGCTCAATTGTCAATGCTTCTATATGCGTTGTGGTTGACGCTACAATCACAACATACTACCCTATGATTGTGACATGATTTCCTATGGTCGTAATCCTCAACCATGGCTGTCAATTATACGCACCATAGTTGGTTTTGCGATTGCCACACTTACTTCTATGGCTATGAATCCTAACCATGGCAATTTTCAGAATGTATTGCAATCTATCTCATAAGTGTGGACTCCTCTTTTATAGTCACAAATGACTTTCTTGTGGGTGTAAGACCTAAAAAACAAACAAACACATATTTAGGTGTAATTAATGTCTATATTTCACCCTATTTAATGCTAAAGCAACACTTAGACACTTGGAATTGAACCTGGTTAGGCATAGGAATCAACAAATACATGAATCAAGGGTAGGGAATGGGTACAATAGAGCAAAATCAATTTGGAATAAACAAAATTTGGTAGCAAACTGTGCAGGAAAAATTGCCTCACGATTCAAACATTTGGGTTGCATTCAAGAAAAGTATAGGAAATAAATTTCTATTAAATTAGGTTGAAAGTGAGGATTATTTTGGTTAAATAGAAACCTAAAAGATTGGGATCAATGAGCCCCATTTTCAAATACGTTGATACTAAGTAAGTGGGTCTGCCCACCCAGTTTTTATAACTGCATTATTTTCAAATTATTTTCCACTGCTCAAATAAATTTAGGTTGTATGCAAAGTTTGATAACTGCATTTTTGATGAAATAATTTCTCTAGCAATTTTACATTTTATGGAATGAAATCTTTATACTATGATTTCCAAAGAATTTCCTTATCAATTGCTATTTTACTTTGCCAATAAATGAGCCTAGCATGTGTTAATTTCAAATTGTTCTATCATGAAAGCTTTTCGGATGTGCACTAGTTGCCAAAATATTTATACTGGAACCCAAATTGAATGATTTTATTTGTAAAAAGTCTCAAGGTATAATGCTCATTAGGACGAACAGTAGTGCGTAGGAACTAGTTTTAACCCTCCCAATCAGAGTAAAAGTATTGGGTCTTTTAGTCGGAATTAAATTGACCCTTTCAATTAGAATTAAAAATAGAGACAATTAATAAACTGCAAATGATCCTTTTAATTAGAGTTAAGATTTAGCCCATGTGACTCTCTCAATCAAGATTGTTGATTGAGTATAGAGCATTCTCAATTGGGCCTAAAACTTAAGATAGTCGATAAGGCTATATGTCACTCTCCTTATTCAGAGTTATAAATAAAGACCTTGATCAATGGATTAGGACATGAATTATCCAAATTCTTGAGCAAGCTAACAAAATGTACAAATGGAATAGTTTTTGGACAACACTATTAGTGCTTTTTCCTTCTTGCTCTTATGTGAATTTGCAAATTATTATGCATCAACTGTTAAATGTTTTACTATTTCACATCCCTAAAGATAGGTAAATCCCCTACTGGACGATTAGTTACTTACCCACCTTGAAAATCCCTTGTGTATATAAGGGCAATGGAGAAATATATGCTTAGGGTTGGTAATGTGCCAAGATACAAGAGGGAGAGAGATACATCTAGTTACTACATTTTAATAAAAGAAAATAATTGATGTAATAGAACATTTTTATCTTTCCACTGCAATAATGTAATAAATTTATGGTTTTGAATGAATGTTACTCTATAGACTAGATACTCTGATATGTAGGTTTTAATATTCATTGAGATAACTTTCTCATGGGTATTGCTATGTCGCAATCCCAAAATCAGGGTGTGAAACTCCTGCTTACTCGTTCTAATTCAGAAAGTTCACTTTCATCATTTTTCTCAAATAAACAAATCAAGCTAAGTGTGGTAGAAATATTAAACACACTAATAAGAATAATCAGGACAAGGACTATTAATAAAAAGATTCCAAATAATTAATTTCAATCATGCAATTACAAGCCCATAGTAAGAATTAAAATAGTGTCATGATATTCAAATAACACAAAGCATGATTTTATTCATCATAAATCTAAAGTTCAAGAACAGAAAATTTGAGGAAAAGAATTATTATTTTGAATTGTGGGTTTTTAATTCTTGTTGTTTTGACAATCCTTTAATTACTAATCTTAAATTGTTTACTTAAGAGAAAAGGAGAGCTTTTTAAGATAAACTAAGAAAAAGTGGCAACTCAAGAAATTTTCTTTAAATCCCTACTTTCCTATTTATACAAGTGGAGAAATCTTAGAAAATTATTTTCCTTTCATGTTGTTTTCGCATCTTACTGTCACCGCTGATTGCAAGCTACCTTCCTTTATGGTGGTCGGTTGCCTTATCTTGAGCATGGCTATTTATTCTAATTTCTAATTGACCCATATTTGTGTCATTGAAAATATAATTCACTCTTATATCAACTAATAAAATTTTGTTCTAATTAAATCTTTTTAAGAATGGACGGTCTTTCAAAGTTGCTACTGAATCAACTCTTCTCATTCGTTGGATCTTTCATTGTTTCAAGGTTTGTCCATGTCAACCTCACTTCAAATTCTCCTAACCTACACTATAACAATGCTCAAACACCAATTTTAACACTAGTTATGAAATTAATGCCACAAAATATCAAAAAACTCTAGGATTGTAGCTTTAATTGTTTATAAAACACAAGACGAATGACTCCCTTCTTACGAGTCATCTCTCTCATACTTGGAGGTTCACTAAATATTCAAGCAAATAAAGGAATTAAAACCAATTAAATGCACTTACCATCACCAATCTTTATGGCACATATGGATCAATGGCTTGCCTTCACTTCAAGAACAAAAAGGGCACCGGTTTTAAGGTCTCAAATATCACAATCATAATATAACTCAATAAATTCATTAATAACACATCCACTCAACCAAAAATCATCAACATGTCTCCTTCATGCATCAAATTTCCTGCTTGTATATGTGCCCTTAGCCTATCCTATATAGTCAAGTGCCTTCTAAATAGGTTTATGTAAACAATCAACAGCTAAATAGCTCTCTATGAATTCTTTAATTCTTAACCTTGTATACCATACCATTCTCCGCTAATGTAAGTTATTGTATCCAGAGAGATCAATAGAAGTTTATCAAATTGCAATATTAGGTTAGAATATTGACTTACAAAAGTGGGATAAGAATATACAATGATAAGACCTTGACCAGATACTTCCACATGCTTTCATCCACGTAAGTTCTTTTTCTCTGAATTTTCTTTTCACTTTCCTCCACACTTCTTCTATGCATTTTTATTGCTTCTTCTTTTCTTTCTTTTGAGCTTTTCTAGTGTTTTCTTGAAGTGTTTTTGGGCCTTTTTAATGTAAGTGTAAATGTTGGTGACGCATACCCACATTACTCAACACAAAGCAATTTTCAAGATGCTAAGCATAGTTTTATTGCCGTTTTATGTGACTGTAAACATTAGTAATGTAAACCTCCCACTACTAAGTAACTCAAACCAGTGAAGTAGTCAAAATTTTCCAAGCTCAATTTTTTCATGCTCTAATGTATAGCTAAGTTCTTAGATGAGGACTAGGTAATGTATAGCTAAGTTCTTAGAGGAGGACTAGGTTAAGTGTATCAAAAGGTAAGTTAATGTGAGTACTGAAAGAAATTTTAGTGAAGGGTGGTTCTCTCCTTTCTTATTCACTAAGGCTCGAAAAGGACCTGAAGGTTAAATTTTATTTTCATTAGGCGTTTTGAAAGGCTAAATAATTTAAGAATATTAACTTAATGGCAAAAGGTGAAATCACTAATACATCATTTAAGCATATTGCTCTTGTTCACCTATTTTCATTAACCTATGAACTTAATCATATCAACAACCAATTATGAACAATAGCCTAGATTTCACACAATCAACAAATTGACACGTTTTCTACATCTCAAAGATAACAAAATTATGCAGTTCAAACCTGGTGTTCAATTCCAATCCAAATATAGCAATTAAGTACAACCTAACATTGATATCAAAGCTTAAAACTAAAGCCATTCACACTTAAATAACACTCAACACTTAAATTTATCATGGCCTTTGACGGCCCTTACACAAAAAAAAATAACAAAAATAATAACATTAGGCATAATTTGAAAAGCCGCCTAAGATTGTATGGTGCCTTCATCCCCGTCGTCATCAAAAGCAAATGTTAGGTAGGGCGAAGGAATGAAAGGTGGTGGGAAGTCAACTATAGCTTCAATGTAGTGTAGGGTGTCACCTCACTTCCAAGGGCCATTTAACTGAGGAAACCCACCGTGGTCTGCTTAATCTAATCTATAGGCCCTTTGAGGAGTTCCCAGGAGTATGGAGGAATGTGTTGGGGCAATGTAAGTAACTATTACTCAGGGGTTACTTCAAGTGTTGGAGAGGCATAATTGCAAGTATTAGTTGCTACTTAAAAGTTAATGGTTGATAACTCTATGCTTCCTCCTCCTTCTCATGTTAACTCAGAGGTGGTTGAGCTCATGGCCGATATATAATCTACCAATTCAAATTCCCCAATGGTGATATGTGATGCTTAGATGAATCTAACAAAACTTATGCTTTCCGACATAACTTGGTCACCAAGACAAGTACCATAAACTCTTGTGTCAACACCTCGTAAAGCACATCATTCCATTAAAATTCATCTCTCCAACATTAATGGGTTGCCCTATCCAAAAAAGAAGTAGGAGAAGTGCTTGCACTAGAGGTAAGCAACAATAAAATACCACAAAACTGTAGACACTAAGCTAAGGTCTATACATAAGAAGGACTCTGAGTCATGTCATTCAACCAAACTATTTTTCATGGTTAACTCACTATCACAAAGTGTAGGGGCCATATGGATGAGGAGGCAAACAATATTGTTGACAATCCAAGCATAAGGTATTTCAAGCATGATAGTAATGGGCCCCATATTAAAACTTACCTCATGCCTTTTAAGGTGTACATAGCCTTAGTGTTGCTATGGAATGTTAGGATACAATTCTTGGACTAGGGTGATATAGCTAGTTCTAGATTTTTCATAAATTTATGCCAAACCTTAGTTGCAATTGTTAAGGCAAAATGATCATCAAGTTCTATCACTTTGGGGATGCCCAATTTTAGTAAAATGTGACGCTCAAACATACCATCATTATACTTAAGTTGGGCCTCCTTTGATATGAATTTGTTTATGTTGTATCACAAGGGAACACTGGAAAAGCCAAAATCACATCATGCTTAGCTCAACCCATCAAAGAGTGTAAGATAGAAATGCATGCAAGTCTACATATTGAAAATAAGCATAAAATAAAGGACATCTAATAGTATTTATCAAAAGCTTGCACTAGCTATGCTAAGTAACACTTTAACTAAAGGTCCCAATACAACATATTTATAACAATTAAAATGGTGTATAAATAGTCCTTCATAAGCATGTAAACAATCCAACAAGAGCACACCCATGTTGGTTTTTCAAGCCATTAACAAAAATCTTAAAAATAGGCATGCCAAGCCCCTTATAGCCTCAATAAATTCATTTGTCTCATCCTAATATCTACTAAGAAAATAAAGTAAATACAACTTCTTATACCAAGCTTAAAATTATTCACCAATTCACAAGGATTTTGAAGAGTCACTTGGGCAATTTATCAAAAAGTTAAAGGACTTACATGTGGGGATGATTTTAAAATGCATAAACTAATGTTGCAAGCCATAATAAACATTTATATACACAATATAATCTAAGAAGATCAAGCAACATCTATGTTCGGTCGCTATATGGCAATGTGGGAATCAAATACAACTTAAAACTCGAATTCTAATTGATAATCAACAATTAAAACAAAATTTTCGCCTACTTGCATAAGGGAGTGGGGACACCAAGCATTCCTAATTGAACAAGGATGAAGAATTATCACAATAAAGCATGAAAAATAGGCAAGAGATTACTTATAGTGTTGTTGTAGAAAAGGGAGAGAAAGGACTACACCTGCCAAAAGAACGTTGAAAATTTTCTAGAAAATGATGTGCAGAGGTGATGATAACTCATGCTCAAAAGATAAGGTCATTGGCAATCATGTGCATGTGGAAAGTGATTGAATAATTGGATAGGTGAGGGTGAAGGAATTTAGGAGAAGATCGAAAGAATCATGCCCTATGTCCCCTTTCTTAAATCTATGTATCACTTCACCATAGCAACAAGCCAAGATGATGGGTGACAAAGTGCCCATTTCCATCATCATGACTTACCACCATAGCTCAAAGCCACTACAATACATGATAGTGTTTCTAGTGTTGGCACCCAACGTGATGGTGATGAGCAACTAAAGTGGCCTAAAATGAAGAAATCTTACCTATTTTTGACAATTCATCACTCCAACTCACCTATTTTGCTACGTTTAGCATAATTCAAGCACCTAAAACAGTGAAATTCAAGAGTAAATGACAAAAACTGAAACAAATACAACACATTAAAAGAACACAACTAAAGAAAGCTCGGGATGCTTCTAGAGAAGTGTAAAGTTTAATGTCTTTATTTAAATGAGCCTGTTTTGTAAGCAACTTGAATCTTCAACTTTCATTTTGTTTAGCATCGTGACTAAAATAGTGCTTCAATCTATGGCTATTAGTTGTGAAGATTTGTTTCCTATCTAAAACCTCAACCACGTCATGATAATTTTTTTTTTTTTAACTATAAAAGGACAAGGCCATTTAGAGAGCGATTTACCTATAAAGAATTTAAGCCATGAACTATGAAGAGGCTCCTATTCTCCCACTTGAAGATTTAGTTGAGAAAGTTTTGATCATGCCATTTCTTGTTGTGCTCTTTATAAATTCTTGCATTCTAGTATGCACTTAACCTCAATCATCCAGTTCATTCATTCAATTTATTCTCTTCTCACCCACTTCTTTCATAATTAAAATTGAAAAACAACATTGCCAAATATGAATTATGTTCTAATTCATTAGGTAAATTACAAGTTTCACCAAAGACCAATCTATATAAGGTCATTCTTATTGAAGTCTTGAAGATGATTCCATATGCCTAGGGGCATCATCCAGTTTAGACGGCCAATCCTTCCTATACTAATTGATTGTGGTTTTGAAAATTATTTTGATTCGTCTTTTGGACACTTCTACCTGACCATTGTTTTGATGATGATAAGTAGTGGCAACCCTATGAGTCACTCCATATTTCTTAAGCTAATTAGCCTAACCATATATCATATTGTTAATTAATGCTCTAAGGGAGCCAAATTGTCATGAAGTTAAAAAAGAAAAAAAGATCATAAAGAAACACAATTGATAAGGCCTCAGGTGGATAATGAATTTACAGTGGGGGATTATTATTATACATTTATCAATCAATAAAACGAGGGGATTCCATCTGATTGAAAGGGGACAAAATCAAAAATCAATAATAGTTTCTGCAAGGGAAGGTAGAACCAAATTTAGGCTTTAAAGTTGTTAAGAGACAATTTGCAAAAGACTCAAGATAGAATGAAATCTAATGTTGACAAAAAAATAGATCTGAAAAGAGCTTTGACATAGGGGATCAGGTTTATCTAAAGCTTTAACCCTGTAGACAGGTTTCATTGGTAGCATGTTCTAATCACAAGTTAGCATCAAAGTATTTTGAATCCTACACTGTATTGCATAACTAGGGTCAATTGTTTATAAGTTAAAATTGGCATATTGGGCATAAATGCATCTTGTTCTTTACATTTCCCAACTCAAGAAAAAGATTGGCCCTAACACAGAACGCGTGTAAGATCTGTCTTACACAACTAATGTTGACCCTAACATAGAATGCATGCAACATCTTCCTTACACAGAAAATAATGACAAATAAAATGGAAACCTATGGCTATTTTGGGACAAAGATAAGTTAAAGGAGAAGAGGATAGCCACATAGGTTATTATAGATTGGACCTCAAAGAAACCACCATGGAAGACTACAAGAGCTTCCAACAGCATTTTCCCTTAGTTGTCATTGAGGACAAAGACAATATTAATGGGTAGGAACTGTCATGAAGCAACCAAACAAATCATTAAGAAACACAAACTGATAAGGCCTCAGATGGTTATTATACTTTCGTCACTCAATAAATGGGGTGATCCTGTCCTATAGAAGAAGGTAGAAATTAAAACCAGTAACAATCGCTGTAAGAAAAGGTAGGACCAAATCTGGCTGGAGTTTTAAGCAAATCAAATCACCCAATTACTTTCCACAATCTACAACAAAAGTTAGTGTAGATTAGATGGAAAAGTTTTGTAAATAAATAATTGTAAACCAAGGATGTAAAGTATAGCAGAAATTAGAAAAGTTACTTATCTTACTTCTTTCTCTCTACTCGTGCCCCTGCCCCCCTTTATGCTCTTTCTTTCTTATTATTCATCGTTTGCTTCCATTTTCTCTCCAAGCCCAACAATAAAAAAGGTTGCGTTTGATTTCATATCACTTACCTCATATAGTTGGCTTTAAAGCTCATCAGAACAACACAAGGCTTAGATTAGAAAATAGAATCCAAAAATCAGAAATTTTGCTTTCATTAAAAGAAAGAGCTTATTATGAACTTTCATATTACAAAGAGGTTGAACATGTTTGCTTTGCCAACGACCAAAAATTAGGTAGTGAAACCTCAAGAGTATTGAGAGTGAAAAAGAAGATGGGGTATGGAAATGAGAAAACTGACATTTGAAGCCCTCACTACTTCATTTAATTATCTTCTTTCAATGTTATTATGAAATTGCCCTTCAACCCTAGCAACCAACAACTATTTTCCCTCTCTTTTGTTTAATATTACAAAGTTGTCACTTTCCAAAATTTTCTCCTTTAATTTAAAATTTTTGGGCCAATTCTTTGGGCCTCAATTTGTAACAATCAATACAAAGCCATATACATAAGAAGCCTTTGTTTTCAATCCTAGTCCATTTATCACACAAATCTAGTGAAGATATTTTTCTTTAGAAATTTCATGGCTTGTTTATCATCATTAGGAAGGAGACAAACCACTTTTATCCATTTGAACACATAATCCATAGCCACTAAGATAGATTTGTTACACAATGATGGTGAGAATGGTTCCATGAAATTCATTGCCCCAAATATCAAGCAACCTTAAGCTCTAGGATATTAGTTAAGGGAATTCCATTATGCTTTGCATATATTGCAGGATTCTGCAAAGTCAAAGGCATCTTTATGAATTGTTGGCTAATAAAAGCCCCATTGACATACAGTAAATGTTGTTTTGTTTGCACCACAATGGCCACCGCAGGCTAAAGAGTGACAGTGTGTAAGGATGCTTTTTGTCTCCTCAACGTGAGAATGTGTGGGCATATAAGTTACAAATTTGAATTTAATAATAAAATTTGAATATTAATATACGTGTGCGTGCCAGAGATAAAAAGTTAATATTTAAATTGCACAAACAAGCATAAATATGAAATAAACATACCAACTTTTATGATTTTTGTTTGCACGCTATGATGACTAGCAATTGTTCAACGCAGGAGTATCTGAGAAGTACACTCAAACTAATATATCTCTTTCATTATTTTAAGCACAACCAAAAAAGTTGGCAACACTACTTGCAAAATTAGTTCCTTCACACTGAAGGAAAATCATGCAATAAATGTACTAGCCCACGTGTTCTGTGTCTGCCTAGTTTCCCATATGCTTCTATTTCTTGCATGGGTTTTCGCCAAATATTTTTAATTTTATAATAAATTTCAAATTCATCTTTTACAATTTTCTACTATTTGATTATGCATTGAAAAGTGAAAAAATATTTGTATTATTATCTTATAATCGATAGGCATAAATATTGGACTTCAGAACAAAGGAAGTACCAACTTCAATATGTTTAATTTATCAAGGGGAGTGTGGAAATTTGTGCTAGATTTTAATCTTATTTATTATAGAATAAATAGCTAAATAAATAAAGAGTTTTCCAATTTATTTTTTCTCAATCATATTTATTTATTTTCAAATATGGATGCAACATGATCGACATCATATTTGTCTAATTCTAACAAAAAAGTTAATTATTTCTAATTTCTAATAGATCATAATCAAATTGTTCTAAGACTAATAAACAAATATCTTCATTCTTTTCAATCGATTATTAAATGAAAAATATGGTATTTGGTTGAATTTATATTGAATGCTTTAAATTTATTTAAAAACTTAAAATGAATTATTTAAAATACATTCATCAAAAAATGGGTTTTAAATTCAACCGCTCAGAAGAATGAATTTAAAATGACCAAACCTATTTCCAAATTCCAAGTGAGTTAAGTGAATTTATATTGCTTGTTTAAAATATAATATAATCAAATCCATCCTAAACCCTAAACAGGAATAATTTGTAAAACAATTTCAGATGCTTGATAAAAATAAATAATATTTATACTATTTACTAGGGATGTGATTGATCAATCAACTGGTTAGGACGAGATTATTACGTATTTGTCCTTTTTAACTCAACAATGACAAAATTCTCTCTTTTTCCCTATGTATCTATATATACACACGCACACTACAAATAGACTTAATAATTTTTTAAATTTTATCTTTTTATATATTTAAGCACACACTGTTATGGCTTTTAAACCTGTAAAAAGTTGAAGTGATATGAAATTCCTAAAAAATAGTAAAAATCTTCCAATTTTGTTTCTAATATCTTAATAAGCTCCATTAGCCACTTTTTATTAAAAAAATATCAAGTGCACATTCATGCATACACCTTTTTTTTTATTTATAATTCTATAATTGGACATTTTATAAATCTAGTAATATTTTCAAATATATATAGACTAGAAGATTTTTTAACAAATTAAAAAAAAAAAAGAAAGAAATCTCGATTGCTTACAAAGCCAAAAGTAAGGGCCACGTTTGGTTGTTCAGTTGAACTGTTTGTTTAATTAAAACATTTCACTCATTAACTTCCTATTTGTTGATAATTTTGTCTTAAATAGGTTTAAAAAATTAAATGGTGAATAATTTAATATTAAAAATTGCAAAAATTACGAAATAAATTATATACGAACTAATAAAATAATGCAACAGTTAGAATTTAAGTCACTATAGCCTTTGCCTAATTGACGAATCTATTTCTGGAAAGGGGACCGAACTTTGTGTTTCGTTTCCCTTTCTTTTTACACTTCTGCGCATCCGAAAAACCGAAACCCGGACGGAGATTTTACTCCCACAACCATCTTCAACGCCACCTCAATCGCCACCGCGACCCCATTTAGTTGCGGCAAACGCATACACACCGGTGAAACTGCCACCATCGATACCAACGCTCCGCCGACACTTGTCCGCACTAATACTCTCCGTCTGTACCACAGACGCAATCGCCAGTGGTACGTTAGTTTGATTGTGGATTCAGGTCCGAAGAAGAGGACTCAGTGAGCGATTGCGATCGGAGGTGTTGAATAAGGCCACGGTAGGGCCGTGGAAGGAAAATGGAGTTCGCAGACAATTTGCCGGACATGGATCTGATGCGCTCCGAGAAGATGATGCTTGTGCAACTAATTATACCCGTCGAGTCGGCTCACCGTGCCATCTCTTATCTCGGCCACCTCGGTCTCATCCAATTCCGCGACGTACGCTCTGATCTGTCTGTTTTTAACCAAGTTTTTGTTTACATTAATACATGCAATCACCGTAAGTATGTACTCGACTTATTCTTTGGATGAACATTTTAGTTCTTTGGGATTTTGGTAGAATGAAATCCTGAAAGAGTGTTTCAACGGATTGTAAAAAATGTAACTGTGCTGCCAGAGTGGAAGTACTGATCAAGTGTTGGTATTGATGTTTTCTTATTGAGTTCGATTGAATTTTATAATTATTGGAGATGTTTTCTTATTGATTTCGAATGGATTTAATAATCAATTGAGTACTGCTTGCTAACAGTTTGCTCTGACTTCCACACTTATGCCCATAATTAGAAAGTGATATTTACTGAAGGATTCAAAGCTATATATTGTTCTTTTTGAGTAAAAGAGTAAACATCCTGATGATTCGGCGTGCTCATTCAGAGAAGTGCATGGCTAATTTAATTTCCTTGTTTCAATTTTTTTGGTAGTTAACAGTTTTTTATAAAGCTAGAATGCCAGAGGGTGTTTTACATGGATCTACTAAACAACAAGAATAATATGCATGCAAAGGGAAGAAAAAAAGAGTCCCTACATTTCAGTTGACTGTATTATGTAGCTATCATTGCAGTACTTCTGAGTCTTAACGATTATGGAGATTTTCTTTGTTAATGGGATGTTGTTGGGCTCATTTTCTAGAAAATTTTAATAGAATTGTTATGTTCAGATTATTTGATGGAAGTCTTCTAAGTCTACTGTGAATTTTGTGTATATGTTTGTTTTGCTGGTAATGATCAACAAACTCAAGTTTGTTATTTTGACTGGCAGTTGAATGATGATAAAAGTCCTTTCCAGCGAACATTTGTTAATCAGGTATAGTTTTTGAAATGATATTTGTTGTTTATCTTTGAAAGATTCCTAGCAACTTCATTTCTTTTCCTATACTTTTGGATTTAAGATTAGAGATAAAAGTGTAAAACTCAATTCGTTATGGAATTAGCCTTCCTATTGTTAAAACTAAGTCCATTATAAAATATTTCACTTTATTTTTAATTATTACTGGCATTCCAACTCCAGCAAGATGGTTTAACTTTTAAGTTGAACAAGGCTTCTGGGCAGAGTGATTTTCTTCAGTGAAAATAGTGTTAAGATGCAAACGATTTACCAACAATTTGGATTGTTTTTGAAGTGAGGTCTTCAAAGTATGATTTGAAATGTTGCTATGAAGATATTGGTTGACAAAAAAGAATCAAGAATGATGTTTAAATTGTAAAAGTTGTTGCTTGAGATGGCAGAAGCTTATGTTGAAAATTTATTTCATATGTTTGTTCAAGTATGGTTGACCACATAGAATCAAGAATACCATTTGAGACTGTAGGTTATGCTTGGTCTGATTTTGACAGGATAATTTTTTTATTTTTTTATGAATAAAAGTAATAAGCGTATATATTTAATTTAATTATTTTTGTGTTTTTTATATATAATATTATGTAATAATTGGATGATGTGATAAACAGGAATAATAATTAGCTTTTGTGGTATAAATATATATAAATGTGAGCATGTGTGTATATTGATAATGATTTGATATTGAATAGAGATAATTATTGGGTAACGATTAGATTTTAAAAATTTGTTGGTGACAACAAATCTCAAGAATTGAATTTTGTCACCCACAAGCGGACGGGATCTATTACACTATTTACAATGAGTAATTGGCTAAGAGTGTTATGTTACGTAGAGTGTGCTACCATGGAAGGTAGATGAACAGCTATCTATCACGTTTGGGAGTCGGAAATGATTAGTTGAGTGGGACTAAAAATATGGAGTATGAGTTAGTCTAAGTCTAAAAGAAAATGAAAATTTTTAGCTTATAATATGAACTTCAGTTTTGGTTTTGTGAGTCGTGGCTAGTCAGGCTCACAAGACTGAAGGGTTCTATGGAAATTATTCTTTAGGGCAACTTAGTTTGGAAAGAGCAGTTTGAAAATTGTTGCACAGAGATTCGAGGGTAAAAGTAGAGTATTAAGTGCAGTAAGTAATTGTGTTCCTGGTAGGGCACGATTCAGTTGAATAACGCAACAGGATAGCTTAGCTATTACTTCTTGCAAAATGCTCAACAATTAGTCCCACGAGCACTTACCACTTTTACAAATTGGTATTCAAAGATCTAGTGCAGAATATACATTAGGTGGGCTCTGTCACTACAAGGCTTAAGATATCCTGGTCCCTAATTTGATAAATAGAACAAGGAAGATAGAACAATCCCACGTCACCTATACAAGGTTTCGGAAAATCCCTTCCTGAGTAAGTGCTTTATCTATTTCCTTAGCCAGTCACCCTCAGAAACTGGATTGTAGAACTTCTCCTTGAGGAATCTCTTACTTTGGAATTTTAATACTCAGAAAAAAGGGCTCAAAAGCTGTTGACGAGGCTTGCTGAATCAAGTGGAGCAGCTGTTATTTATAGGCCTTTGACAGCCTATCCATGTTCATCCACTCTGGCGGATGCCTTTCATCATTTATCCATGCCTGTGGATGGTAAACAACGACAGTGTGACAGATCTGCTACAGTCCAGCCTTTGTTGACTTGGTCACCAGTCCACTTTTAAGTGCTATTAGTTATTTGCTGTTGTTACTTAGCTGCGGTCGAAGATAGTTCTTTCTCTTTAGTTGCACCAAAGGATGATTTCTTTAATTTATCTGCTCTCTGGATTGTGTTTCAATGTGTTTGCCTCGGCAGATATTCTTCTGCATTCATTTGCAGTAGCAGAGATTTCTTTATTTTTATCCACGGGTGCAGATTTCTTTGCTTTTATCCACAGGCCTGGATATCTTCAATTTGGTAGCAGATTCTCTTGTTTTCTCATAATTTGGCTTTGATTACAGTACCTCAGCCATGAGTCCATTTTTTGTGATTGAGCACTTTCGACATGTCATTTTTCTTTGGAGTGTTGACTTTTGATCTTTCAATAATTCCTACCAAATTTTCTTGTATGTACATAGAAGGTTATATTTTGCGCAAATATATATTTATAGAAATACCGAAAATAATACAAATGCTAGAAATAAGGAAATCTAACTGAAATACCAAAACAAATGTAGGGATTCTAGTTGCTTTTATATCAATTATATAATTAATTTGATTGTATAAAAATACAAGCAAAATTACAGTCTGTATTTGTCTGTATGTAAGAGAAATAAAAAGTTAATTTTGAAATATTGTATGTTTGGATGTTGTGTGTTTCGGAGTGGCGAAAAAACCCAAAAAACCAACAGTTGCAACTTTTTTACTTGAGGTGGTTAGAGTTTATTTTAATGCAATGTTTGTCATTTGTAATGCTATTTAAATTCCTTTAAGGACGTTAATTTACCCCCCCCCCCCTCTCTCAAGTTAATATATTAAAGGAATATTTATGTTATGCTTCTTTTTTACCTGCTTGACACTATTTACCATAGGAAGGGTATTGATTATTCCAATAAGGATCTTCCAATGAAATAGTGGTGTTAAATCTAAAAATAATGAAAGAGGTAACTATTCAAGCGAGAAATGTTACATTCATGACATGCAAGTTTCTCCATCAAATACTCAGTTTAATGATGCTTCTGGGAATCAAAATGTTTTGATGCTGCAATTTCTGCTCAAGAACCACAGCAACCTGATTTTATGAAGTCTTGCTATGTGATCTGCTTGGGTGACTCAGATTGTCTTAGATACTCACCCTTGAGTCAGTTTTTTTGCAGCAAGTTTTTGGTTTTATGCCCCTAGTCATTGAGAAGAGAACCTTTTCTATCCTCTTGTTGTCTTCACCCTTGTCTCCAAGAATTTGATTCTATATCAGCAACTTTTGACCCTAAATGTGTGAAAGTCCATTTTCTCCCATAGATTTCGGCCTCATTCCATTTAATGTTTTCTGAACCAATTATTTCTGAAGATGACTCATAGTTATAACATATACCAGCAGCATAAGGATGCTTCCTGGTGATGAACAGTTTTGATGGTTTGAAAATACTGTTGTTTGGCAACATTCAGATTTGAGCATGATTCTTTCCTCATCAAGCTTGAAATCAATGCCGGCAATGGTAGTGAAATTGGTACTCACAGATTACATTTCTATTATTAGGCTATTGCCTTTCTTGATGCTTATTGAAGAATTGAACTTCTTTTGAACTTTGCTCATTAGTTAATAGTTTTCTCTAGAAGACTGAATACATTATTAATGAACAGGCAAAATAGTATAATCTAATTGAAGGGCATTGATGAAATGATCAGATTACTCTTGGGGATTAGATATAGAAGGCCATAAAATATGTAGTATAGGTGGTACAAAAAGATCAAAGATGCTTTCACCACAGCTGACGTTTGGAAACCCCTTCTAGAATAAGTTGCAGCCAACTAAAAGACTATAAAATGAATGTGCTGTTTCTTTATTTATACACTAATCTAAACGGGTAGAATTGCAGATCTATCTTGTTGATAATCTGCATATTTGGTGATTCAATCTCATTTTGGTTGTTCTATTCTTTCCACATCAGATTTATGGTATTCTTAATAAATGTATTAGGATTCATGAGCTTTGAGCTCAATGTGTGCTGTTCTTGCCATTTATTACTGCTTTGCCAATTTCTCTAGATTTATTCTTTATTATCAACAAATATCTTTATAAATAAACGTGAATATTTTCTAGATCTTGTTGGAAAATGAAGTGATCTCTTCTCAATGCTAACGTTTGTGCTATTTGGGTTGCTGTCAGTTATTCCCTTATGCTTGTGTGCTGGAAGTGGTTGGTTGTCTTCTGGTACCATCCTTCTTGTTTGTTAAGTTTTGTTTTTGGTATTCCACAGGTTAAACGATGTGCTGAGATGTGTAGGAAAATTCGGTATATTAAAGATCAGATATATAAAGCTGGTTTGACGTTATCTCCTAGTCCTACTTCCCAACCTGATATTGAGTTAGAAGAACTTGAGGTCTGGTCTTATATATGTGTGTGTGTGTGTATTATATACTGGACAGTTAGTGTTCCTATGTTAGTAAAAGGCTTTTCCTTGTCCTTATACTTTGACCTGTTCAGACTATTTTATTTTTTGATCTCAGATTCAACTTGCAGAGCATGAGCATGGGCTAATTGAAATGAATGCCAATAGCGAGGAACTGCAGCAAACATACAATGAGCTGCTTGAGTTCAAGATGGTGTTGCAAAAGGTATATTGTTAAAAAATTGAGTGCCTATCTTCTTTCTCTTGTCAATGAAAAAATTGTGGAAGAGTACCCTGAAGGGTAGTATATGTATTGACATACTGAGAAAATATCATTAATTTATTGTTGAAGTTGTGCTTCTGATATTTATGTTATTACAGGTGGTATTTTTTTGTCTGAAAAATTTTGAATCAATCTTAGTAGTTTCCATAGCTTGGCTGAGCTAAAAGGGCCTCTCTAGTTTTTATTGATCAGTGCTTGTGATACATGGCATAGTTTTTTTTCCTCCTTGCTATTTAACGAGCTGGCAGGAAGTTGGTAGAAATATAATTATTGAGTAGTTTCTGAAAATTAACTCACTAGAATCCCCAGTGAAATACAGCACTCTCGTGGGTAGGTTTTAATTCCGCTATGTAATTGACTGGCTATTTGTGAACCCTATATCATGAACATAATCCATCCTGGAAAATTAGGTACTAAGGAGAAATCCCAGTATAAAAAACATTTTTGTTGTTCAACAATCCTTGTATACGTTTTTAGTTACATGTTAAAATGTGGCCATTCAAGCATGCCTATTATATAAGGTGAACCATATATTCTGCCTTGTATTGGAAAAAATAGCGAGATGAAACTGGGTTCTTCAGATTGCATGGACTAGATAATCCTGAACAGCAATTTGATACTCACACAAAACCAAAACATGGAGAAGAAGCAGCAGAATACCGTATCTGGATGATGTCATTACTAATATGTTTTCTTTTCATGCATTCTGTACAAATGGAAAAATCACATTCTTTGGTAAAGTTTTGAGTCATTATCAACTTAGTTCCATATTTCTGTTGTTGCCATGGGTAATTCCAGGCAGGTGACTTCCTTTTATCCAGTGGGAATCACGTTGCCACCCAGGAGACTGAATTAGATGAAAATGTCCATATAAGTGATGATTATTCGGATACTTCATCACTGCTAGAACAGGTAAAAAGCAGTATGGACCTTTGCCACTTGTTTTTATTTCATGAATCTTTGCCATTACTTTATTGAAGACAGGTTTTCTAATTTGCAGGAGATGCAACCTCTACCATCAAATCAATCTGGCGTAAGATTTATAAGTGGTATTATCTGTAAATCTAAAGTTCTGAGATTTGAGAGGATGTTATTTCGCACAACAAGGGGCAATATGCTTTTCAATCAAGCACCAGCTGATGAAGAAATCTTGGATCCTGCATCAAATGAAATGGTATTGTTTCTTCTTCTTTTTTTCAAGAGAATGTGTTGAACATTTTTTTTATGCTAATGCAAATCTCAAACATAAAAAAGAAGCCACAAGAAAATGAAAGTGTACTGCTCAAGTGAAAAAAAAAATCTTTAAATCTTTATTTCCTTTTCTTGGATTTTCATTTGTTAAAATAGATGTTATATTTTCATTTGTCGTCACTGAGGAACATTCACAACATGTTCCAAATAAATGATGTCAAGCAGTTGCTTTGTTGCATTTGCAGGTTGAGAAAACGGTGTTTAGTGTATTTTTCTCAGGCGAGCAGGCTAGAATAAAAATCCTGAAGATTTGTGAAGCATTTGGTGCAAATTGCTATCCAGTTCCAGAAGACACAGCCAGGAGGAGGCAAATAACTCGAGAAGTATGTCACATTTTTGGTCTTGTTGCCTCTTCCTCCTCCTCTTCTTCTTCTTCCTTTGAGTTACTGTTTATTAATCTACAATATTTGGCAAGTGTTCTTACTCACTATAGAAATTCATAGAGATGTGCTAAATTATACTCTTTTGACTTTATGAAAGCCTTACTATATAGTTGTACATTACTACAAATTTATACGAGTATTTGACCCACCTTCTACTTGCTTGCATACCACACAGTTTCCATAAATACTATGTAGACTCATTACTTGCCTGTTTACAGGTTTTAGCACGCTTGTCTGAGTTGGAAACAACCCTGGAGGCTGGTCTTGTTCATCGTAATAAGGTTCTCACCTCCATTGGATTTCACCTTGCAAAGTGGATGGATGTGGTAGGCTATAGCCTTTGTATTTCCTTCTGTTTTACTCTAAATTGCTGATATGCTAGCGAGGAAACTAAAGTCTGTTTCCTGAACTCCTATCTCTAGGTAAGAAGAGAAAAGGCCGTTTATGATACTTTAAACATGCTAAATTTTGATGTCACAAAAAAATGTTTGGTTGGTGAGGGATGGTGTCCTGTGTTTGCAAAAGCTAAGGTACATGTTCTATTTCTTTGTCATGTATTTGTTTGCAAAAACATCTGGAGTAATTACCGTTGATTTATTGATAGAAAGGGATACAATCTGCTGCATTGCAGATTCAAGCAGCTCTGCAACATGCAACATTTGATAGTAATTCACAAGTGGGTATAATATTTAATGTGATGGATTCAGTTGAGTCTCCTCCAACATATTTCAAAACCAACCATTTCACAAATGCGTATCAAGAAATTGTTGATGCATATGGGTAAGTCTCTAAGTTTGGTCATATTTCTTTGGGTTGCTATTCTCCCTGTTCTCTTCTCCTTAACATTTGTTGCATCAATTAGTAATGTAGCATACTTTTGATGGGAACTAACCTTTCTGAAATGTTCTTGATAGTTTGATGTCCTTTTGCATACAATTGCTCTTACTTTTGAAGTCATAGCCATTGCCAAAATTACTTTCAGATAATGGATAACAAGTAAAACTTGCTCCTCCAGCTGTGCAAATCTGCTAGGGCCTTAAGAGCCATTAGGAAATAGTTGAAAGATGTACTAATCAGTACTCTTTGTAGTTATTTTGACTTTGACATAGCTAATGTTGGAGACCCTTTAATTTTTTGATATTTTATTGAATAGCTGAACTTACAAATTATGTTGTCTACTATGGATATGCCCTTCTTGGCAAGTGCTTAGCTGCACAACTGTAAGATACTGATGCAAAGTTTCACTTGGGCAGTGTCGCTAAATACCAGGAGGCAAATCCTGCAGTGTATACTATTGTTACATTTCCGTTTCTTTTTGCGGTGATGTTTGGGGATTGGGGTCATGGAATATGCTTACTGTTGGGAGCATTATTCCTTATTTCCCATGAGAAAAAGCTTGGTTCTCAGGTATGCCATCCCATTTTGTGATTCTTTAAAAATTTAAGTTAAATGATATACTGATGTTTTGTGGATTCAATTTTGTTATTTGTTACCTTTTTGAGCCTGAAATTTCCTTACTGATGAATGAATATGAGACTCTGCAATCATCAGTTGTTTCTAAGGCTAGAATTCAAACTAGCTGACTTCCAAGCTCCAACCGATAATTCTTGGCACATGTGGCCGTGATATGTTGACATTCCTAAATAAGGAATTTATAATTTTTGGAATTGCATCTGAAATTGACATTGGCTATTCAGTGACATATAAAGTGCTAAATTTGTTTCTGGGCAGTTACCTGGGAAAATAAAAATTGAAATGAGCGGGACAGCCTTTAAAATCATACCTAGATTTTGATTCAATCTCTCTGTAGTGTGAAAAATTCTTGTAATTCACAGGAGTTCTTTTTTTTTTCATAAATGATTTGTTTTCTAGAATTTTCTTCGACCGCTGTGCTTAGCTTGGCTTCCAAGTAAGTTATAGGGAGATTATGCAAGCTAGAAAAACAAAACAACCCAAATTAACTTATTTAGGATGGCAGATTAAACGAAGCACCTGAGTTGGCTTCAACTGTTGATTATTCTGGCAAGAAGTTTGTTAAAATCATTCAATAGCTGACCTCTTTTCTATTGTAAGAGTTCAATGTGTGCAATACTTCAGAGTACAACCCCTTTCCAGCCAGGAATAGAGAAGGTAGTCAAATAACTAGGAAAACTAATCACACGTTTTTTCTTCAAGACTTTTATGATAGGCAATACTGAAATATCATTTTGGAGACATATGCTCATTTTTATGTGCCACAAAGTCTTTTGTTCTCTTAATTTAGTAATCTTTTTCTTTTGGCTCCCATTTAATGTAGACATTTCTTTCCTTCAGAAACTTGGCAGCTTCATGGAGATGCTATATGGTGGCCGATATGTCCTCCTTTTGATGTCTCTCTTTTCAATTTATTGTGGCTTGATATACAATGAATTCTTTTCAGTTCCTTTTCACATTTTTGGTAGCTCTGCCTACAAATGCCAAGGTGCCACGTGCAGGTAAGAATCAGTACCTTCTCTCGGTCATTGAAGTGATGTGTTGATTGTCTGGCTGTAGTTAAAATTATTCCTAATTCCTTCTTCCTTCTCAAGTTCTACCTCTGCAGACAGAGAAAAGAAAGTCAAAAAGAAGAAAAAGGTTGAAATAATTTTTTTTTGCTGAAGATAAAAAAAACTAAAGAAGGGCAAGGGGCTTAAGAAAAGGGAAACTTGGAGGCAGAGGGCCACTTACATTATTAATGCTATTAGTGAGGGTGACAGCTTCTATCAAGGAATCAGATTAGCTGTTAACTATTGGAAGTTGCATGCTCTATGCGTGTGCATAATTAAAAAAATTATGTAATTCTATTAATTATAGTTGAATATAAAATTACATTCTCGATAATTTTAATAATAAAAATAAGTTATTCAAAAAATGAATTTTTATTAAAACATTTATAAAAATAAGAGAGAAAAAACTTTTAGTTGATATAAAGATGAGAAGAAAATAAACCAAACTTAGTTGAGAGAGGAGAGAAGACAAAGAACAACGAAAGTAGGGATACTTTAGTAAACTAACATTATGATGGCAAAGATAGTTATTAGGGCCTAATACTTCATAATGTAGCGTGGATGGCTTGTTTACATTTATTAATATGAAGTTTATATTAAAATATGAACTACTTGGCCTACACATAACTACGATAATTTATTTTTTTTCCTGAAGTTTATTTTCTTGTTATGGATTTAGCTTGCTGATTAGTATAATTGTTTGAGTTCCTCGTGATATTTGTAAGCTGATCTTGAAAAATTTGACACAACCATTGGCATGTACCTCACATTTGATTGGAGTGCAATTTTTTGTTCCCGTATGAGTCTTTCCATATTGCAATCTTTTGGTCCAAGTCCTAGTGGTTTGATGCCTAAAGTCTAATAAGCGAGGTCTAGGTTTGAATATTGGGTGGGTGTGTGAGTTTAAAATTAAAATTACGTGGATAGGAACTTTTGCCACAAGATCTTATTGCAGAATCAAAAATTCATTTTGGCCTTTTGACAAAAGCATGATCAAATGAACCTTCAATTGGGCTCATTAACACTAAATATTGGAGGTCCGGCTTATACACTTAGTGCAGTATACATTTTCTAATTATTTGCTAAGATCCTATAAGCTATGGGGTTTTGGTTAGTTTTAGATGTTCCCTAATTTAGTGGGATGGCCCTTGTGTATATACTTAATGCATTATTCGATGGAGAAAAAAATCAAGCTCTCATCTGTGATGATCTGATAGAATTAACTCTATTTTCTTTTTGTTTTCTCCTTAACTCTCTAAATGTAAAGCTTTGCTGTTTGAGTTCCCTACTTTTGGTCATAATGATTTTTCCCTCTTCTTTTGTGATGAATGGTAATATTTTTGTTTGACTTCTTTTGGGGGCATTGTAAAATTCATACCATTGCTTTTTCACCTAACAGTGATGCTGGCTTGGTTGATTTAATCAAATATCAAGACACATATCCATTCGGTGTGGATCCAAGTTGGCGTGGAAGTCGTTCTGAGCTTTCTTTCTTGAATTCTCTCAAAATGAAGATGTCTATCTTGTTTGGTGTCACACAGATGAATTTGGGAATTATACTAAGTTATTTTAATGCGCGTTACTTTGGCAACTCACTTGATATTAAGTATGTTCTCTGTCTATTTTTGTCAACATTCCAGTTATTTAGTTTTCCTTTTAGGAACTTAATCTTTTACTTTCTCCTAGGTATCAGTTTGTGCCGCAGATGATCTTTCTTAACAGCCTCTTTGGATATCTTTCTCTTCTCATAATTATTAAATGGTGTACTGGTTCTCAAGCAGATCTCTATCATGTGATGATTTACATGTTCTTAAGTCCTTTAGAAGATTTGGGTGAAAATCAGCTGTTCTGGGGTCAGAGCGTACTTCAGGCATGGTTTTTATCAAATCTTACATTGATGATCTCACTATATAGCATATTCATGCAATCATGGCACGATGAATATTTATTTTATGTCGTCATATTTTTTTACAGGTTTTACTACTGCTTTCAGCTGTTATTGCTGTCCCCTGGATGCTCTTTCCCAAACCTTTTATTTTAAGGAGACTCCACACTGAGGTACTTCTATGTCCTTTAATTTTTTTCTCTCTTCTTTCTTTCTGTTTATGTATCTTTCTTTTATTCTATCCATTCTGGAAGGTGGCAGCAAATACTTTTCTTTGGAACCTGAGAACATTTTTCTTTTATCTTTCTAAATACACTTACTTTCCATAAGGAATATTTTGCCAACATGACTTTATTCTCTTTTAGGATTTATATGCTGCATTTATCTGTTTTTACGTCCAAAGTGGAATGCCTTACAGCTTTCCCTCTGGAAGAATTTGAAGTACTTTTATTTGTTGGCTTGTATACTGAAGAGCTTCCTGACGAATGCTTGTATAATGAAGAGTTTCCTTTATTGTTTAGCCTTCAACTTCTGACTCAAAAGTAATTTAAAGAGCTTTATTGGACGTTTTTGGCTCATTGGCCCTTGTAACTGAGCAAACTAAAAAATGAAGATGGAAAACCGTTCTTTGTTCCTTGTGCTTTTTGAAGAATTTCTTCTCTATGTAAAGAAAAATTTCTGCATATTATTCTTCTCTTTTGCATTTATATGGTTATGTAATTAGGTTGCTCTCAAACTTGAATGCTCTATATTTTGTCTCAAAAAGTGATTTAGAAGTGCATATTTTGGACTTGTTTGTGCCATTGTTCTTCACTGAAGCAAATGTATGTTTGGCTGCATGTTCTTGACTTATAATTCCCTATTGCTATCTGGTAAGATAAGTAGAAGTTTAAGAAACACTATCAAGAACACTGGAAAACGCGTGGTGTTGTCTTGGGTCAGTTGACACAACTATTTATCCTTGAATATGCAGCTGATGTGCTTTATTTTAGAAAGAATATCTGACTGTGAATTTGTTAAAGGTTTCAGGAGAATTAGCAACTTTATTTTGATAAAAGAATCTGAATGTGCAGCATGACATTATGTAACACAATTATCTTAGGTTCTGTGACAGTAGTTTCAGTTTCAACAACTATAGAAGTATAAACAGGATGAAGTACTGGAATCCTGAGAACTTTGAAACAGTGATTAACATGCCATTTCTTGTGCATATCTAAGAGATTTCAAGGGCGAACATATGGGATTCTCAGAACATTCGAAACTTATGATGATGAGAAACCTGATTCTACGAGACAACCACAGTATGAGGAGTTCAATTTTAGTGAGGTCTTCGTGCATCAAATGATACATGCAATTGAGTTTGTACTTGGTGCTGTTTCAAACACTGCATCATATCTCCGGTTATGGGCTTTGAGGTCAGAGTCGTTTCAACATGAAGTTATGCATAATTTCGTTTATAGTTCATTTATCTTGTAATTTTTGTCTCCTCCTTGCTGCAGTTTGGCCCACTCAGAATTATCAACTGTTTTCTATGAAAAAGTTCTTCTCCTTGCTTGGGGGTAAGTTCTTGCGGCAATATGCACCCTTTCAAATTACCCTTTCACAGTACATGCTTTTTGTGGCTTATCTTATACTAGTTTCAATGTCCTCTCCAACTCTTGCAATATTGAAGGTCTGCTTGCAATATTTTTGGCTTTTCTCAAACTTATGTTTCATCCAAGTTCTGCCGCTGCAGTTGAAAAGCCAAAAAATTGTTGTCTGGCTCACATTAACAGTGCTTGAAAGTGACTTGGCTAGAGGGTGTGCGATAGTTTTGTCATTTTTTTCCCCAAAAATCCAGTTAGGTACTTGGAATGAATAAAGTAATGAAAGTGACTTGGATTGATGAGATTAGACTGGAAAAATTCCTAGTTAAGTGAAACCTTGCCTAAAATGATGGTTTTTGTTCTTCAGGTTTTAAATTTATAAATATGATGATGCCTTTTTTACGATTTTTTTTATATGTTTTAAAACATTTGAGGGCAAAAGTAATAAAGAATCAAATTTCAAGTTCCAATTCCTAGAATATGTTATGGCTTCTACTGGCTTCAAAATCCAAATCCAATTTCATTTCCTTTCAGGTTCAAATACTAATTTGGATTCTGAACATTGTCAAGGATTATTTATTTGATAAATATGCTGAGCGTGTCTGAAATACATGTTAAATGAAAGAATAGTTTTTTTTTTAATGTGAACAGTTTTTGCACTCAGATTGCGCTCTTGTTTAGGATAAATTGAGAGGTTATTTACCTTCATAATTACCAGGTTTTTCAGGTCAGCTTGTTAGCACTTGGAGAAGTTATATTGGACAGAGTAGTGTTACGTAAAATGTTTTAAGTAACAGTTCATAAAATTAAAATAAGATATAAAAAGATAGAACTCTTTTTAATAAAAGTAAGGAGTTCTTTTATTTTTGAATTAAGTAACCCCTTTCATTTTAGTCAAATTAAAAATTAAAATTTATATTACTGACATCCTACAAATTTCAACTCTATGATATGATCACATTTTATCCAAATGCTTTAAGAACTTAATTTTAAAATGAGATCTTATATTCATATATAATATAAGCCCTAAAAGAGTCTTTAACTTATTAGATAAATATATATATATATATATATATATTTATATATATTAAGTAGTGTTTTAAAAATCAACCCGAACTAGACAGTTGAATCGGTTGGACTGTCGACTAGTCATAGAAATGGTCTGGGTAGGACCTAAAAACCAAAATTTCAATAAAATCAAATAAAATTGCAGTTGGACTACTGGACCAACTCACAGTTATTAAGTAAATTTGGCGAAAGCCCTCTGATCTCCCATTCTTAGCATACAAAAATTATCTTGTGTGACCTGAATTGACAATTGAAGTTGTGGAATAAATTTGCACTGTGGTTGACAGCCAATGACTACTGACTGCAATGGTCGTCCCCAAAAAAGTATGTGGAAGCATTTGACACAAATTGTGAGATAGTTTACCATTAGAGGCTAGTAGCTAGAGGGGGGCTGTATAATGCTTAATAACAAGTTTGCTTCTGTATGACGAAAAATTGACCACCTCTCAACTGATGCAGGTATGACAATCTTATCATTCGGTTAGTTGGTCTGTCTGTTTTTGCTTTTGCAACAGCATTTATACTACTCATGATGGAGACTCTTAGTGCCTTCCTCCATGCTCTGCGCCTCCATTGGGTGGAGTTTCAAAATAAGTTCTACAGCGGTGATGGCTACAAATTTACACCCTTTTCCTTTGCTGCATTAAACGATGACATGGATTAGAAATTTTTGTAAGGTGTAGCCGAGTAGATGGAAAATCTTGCAGCGGCAACAGAGCAAAGAGACTGTTCACAATTGAACCTAAAAGAAGAATTGTTTTACTTCTTTTCTCTAACGTGATGCATGTCCATAGGAATTGTAGTTGTAAATCCTGGCTCAACATTGTCTGGATGCAGCAATCAATTTGTCACGAGAGCTTGTAAGTAATTTTCTCGTCGTTCCATTTCTTTCTGTGCCAATAGGAGTTGGAGTTCAGTTGTTGAAACGAGTGAGACACACTTATGCAGTTCCAAGCGTTCAGCTTTCATAAATACAATTGCACAAATATATATGACTATGTCTTGATGATTTTTAGTTTGTGTAATGATGAATAATGACGTTCTTATAAACTTGACTTACAGAAATGGTTATTCATCCAAGAAGAAAGGGGGGCGTGAAGAAATATTTGGTTATATAATCATTAGTTGTACATGCCATGGCAGATTTTATTTGGAACAAACTTAAGGTTGTGCTTATCTGAAATTATCTTCTCTATCGTTATGGTGAACTCTAAATTCATTTGACATTAAAATGAAATGAATATTTGGCTTCCAAATCACATTTTCAAATCAAGTAAAGCACAATTGATGGCCTCAACGTTCTTGGATAAAAATCTACCGCGTGCTTTCTGGAGTGTTTGATGTGTCTCCCATTGTTTTGGGAAGCTAATTTCATTAATAGAAAGTGTTATTGTCTGTGATACTCCTGTGTTTCGAGTCAAATTCATCCACCTTCTCTTTGGAGAGAGAGAGAGAGACCTAAAGAACTAAGTATCGATTTATAATTGTGACAATGCCGCCGCATGCAGGCTGTGATTGGACAGACTCCAATATCTCGTTTCTTGGTGTTTTTGAGATATTTAAAGTTTAGTAATTTTTTCAAAAATTTTACAGCGATGCACTATTCTCATTTTTTCAAGACACTTCCCATCGCTCTTATTCTCGCTCATACGTTTGCCAATCTTGACGACAATACCGTGCCTTCTTCCTGTTTTTCTATGTGAATCAGCTACTTCCTATTGTATTGTAAAAAATATATTCTTTTCATCACCAGCTTTGAATTGAGATCCAATTGCACTATTTTTGTTGTCGACTTTGGGATTTGAGCAACCTTATTTTTAGTTGAAAGTGATTGAGCGTTTGGGTTTAAGGTCATTTTGAGTGTTGGCGAGTAAACATGGCTTTTCTTGTAAGAGGATGGGAGGCTTGTCGACGGCAATGTAAACAGAAAGGAGAGATGGAGGTCAAATCAGAAGAGGTGGTGAAGGAGCTCGTGAGAAGGGTTGCCGGATGCTCTTGCATAAGAAGAGGGAAAGTAGAAATTAAACAAAATAATAATAATTAAAGTAATGACAAGGATAATAATCTATATTATATTGTTAAGTGTTTGACTCCAATTTTAATTACATAAAGTAAAATTACATATTTATTCTTCTTAATTGCATAGCACATTCACCTTTTTTTTTTTTTAATTACTTATCCTTTTCAATCCTTTAAGATTCTATTTTCTTTTAATTTATCTTTATTTGTGTTTTTCTTACAAACTTTTCACTTTCAATTTCTTTACATCTTTATTTATTTTCTTATTTTAAGTATTTTTATATTTTAAATAATATTATTTCTATTATTTAAAATACTAACATTTTATAATTTATAAATAATTTTACACAACGCTATATTTGCCAATTTTACTAGTAATAAGAGGAAAGTTGTTGTAAAATTTGTTAAATGCCGTAGAAGAAGAGCAGGGCTCCTTTATCTTTATATAATAATAGTAATAATAATAATAATAATAATAATAATAATATTATTATTATTATTATTATTATTATTATTATTATTATTATATTATAAAGCAAGAAAACATTAAAGAGAACTTTATTAATTTCTTAATAATAATAAAACTAATAACTAGTGCAATATGGAAAGACATAAGTTGATAGACAGTCACAATAAAATGAAATACTTTCTTATACATTTTCGTTCTTTTTTTATTTTCTTTCTTTCAAAGGGTATTTTCTAATAATTTTTTTGGTTAGATATATTGGAATTCACTTGTAACATGGTTCGGAAAGGAGAGGAACATTTTCCTTTTTTTGAGAAGTATTTTGAAAGGTGAAAATTAGTGTCATTTTAACGTGAATTTTTATTAGTAGTACAACAATAATAAATGCATCTGCTAGCCTAGGAGTTAATCGTGGATATTGCAATCGGATATATGGAGTTTTCATCACGTGAGGATTTTTACCTTTTATTGACTTGTATTTAGGTTTCTCAAAACATTTGCAATATCTAAAAGATTTGTCATCCTTACTGCACAAAATGCAATCCATTCTGCAACAATCAATTTGTACTACAAATAGACCTAATTCTCAAAAGAGCTTTTCGGTGGCATTTGGTGATCGCTATGAAGCAACACCCCAGTTAATTGGAACAAATCATCAGATAACTTCTGAGTCCTTGTATTATGCTCTGAGATAGTCGAACTGGCAACTGCACATAATTGGCATTGCTTCTTGCTTTCACCATATAATGGTTGATTTGTTGAACATAGAACATCAAAATTTTGGCAAATAGTGCAGTAGCTTCATGAGAAGTTGTTTCTTGCCTAGGCTAGCTCCATAACTCCATTCACTATTACGACTAGGACTTGGATCATTTTCACTCCATCCTTGTCCAAAAATTAGACCTGCATGGTCATGAGATAATCTTTGAAAATTACTATCTGCTGACTGATTGATGTCACTTAGTGTTCTTGAATTCATGCCAATTTTAACAACCTATCCGGCAACATACAATATCGAATACTATCTTTGTTCCAGACTTGGCTGGTCACACAACGTTTAACTGTCTCCTACATAGTTATAACTTGTATTTGCTAGAGGTGAATTATAATATTCTTATCCATCATGTAATGCTCAATAATAATAATATCTATAAATTCCTTTAAAATAAATAAGGTTTTGCATAATTTGCTGTTAGATATCTGTAACTTTTACCATGATGTTGGGACATTAATCTTTTAACATTTTCCATAAATTGCTTCTATCCAATTGTCCAGTATACAAAATGATTACTTAATCTATGAACTATGGTGTAAGACCTAAACGTCTAGGATAATTCTTGTTTTTAATCCATCCGCTTAATCAACTCAACATATTGCTAATATGTGCATGTTTGTGTTGAACTAAATTTTCAATTTTATATCATCAACTTGCAACCGACATATATTAATATAAAAGGTGTAACACCAAGAAAACAATACATAGATCAATAATAATAACAAAATGTAGATAAAAAGGGCCAGTCTTGTTTTTTTTATTCATGTAACTTCAAGATTTGAATCACCCGTTCTTAAATTTGATGACTTTAATTCGCAGATTTCAACAATGACAAATATTCAAATCTCCTTTAGTCACTTCTAGTTACATTATTGAATAGCAATGGATATACACTGTACCAAGCAAATAATATATAGATCAATAATACAACATAATGTATACGCACACTCACACATGAAATATACAAATTATCTTCTCAAGAACGTTACGATAAGATATCATAATCTTACAATAAATTAATGGATAATAGCGAAACAAGCTTTTATATTAACCTTATTATCATACCCCTAAACCGAGATTACAATATGGTAATACCTATGAAACAAGTATTTCAATAGATACTAAAGCTCACATGTCGAACATCTAATACATGAATGACATTCATTCAAAATTAAAAGTCAATACAATAATGCAATGGAAAAATAAGAAATACTACTAAATTCGTTACAATGTTTACTCTTAATGTCAAAATAATTCTAACTAAAGGCCTCTTTCTTGTGTTTTAGCGCTTCTACCATCCCTATGCTTACTCATTCTCGTTTATATTTTCTTCAAGAAGGGAGTTTTTGAAATGGTGAGCGATAAATTGCCCAATAAGGGGTTAACTAACCTTTTTGAGATATGAACATAGTAAAACATTTAATAAAAGTTCATATATCATATCTATGTGAGAGTAAGAAGAAGATTAAACACTTGTACTGTAATTTGTTATCGATTCTACTTGTACATTCTATTAACATGCTCAGGGACTTGGACAGTTCATGTACCATATTCATTGATTATGACTTAGTTTATAACTTCAGCTAAGGAGAGTCACATGCAACTTTGTGGTTGTCTCAAGTTTTGAATTCAATTGAGAAAATCATGTATTTCAACCTATAACCCCAATGAGTGGGTCATGTGAACTCCATTTATAACTCCAATTAAAAGGATCAGATACAGTGATAACATGTGAAATTATAATATATTTGTATCCTTTGGGTGCTTCAATTATGCATGCATGTGAGTTAAAATTGAAAAAATATGTTATCAAGCATGATTATGTTAAACATGATAATTTTGAGGTGAAAAAGTGTCGATATGCGGATAATTATTAATTTTGGACATTTTCTACACTTAAAATATAATTTCATGTATGCAAGCCAGTGTCGCAATTATGGAAGGAAGCATCACAATTGCAAAATGTGGAGATGCAACCATGCAAAGAAACTATAACACTTTCTAAAATTTCTACAAGTTTTATTCACAGATATGGAGGTGAAGATTGTGAATGTGAGAGAGATTGTACTGGAAGCAAGTCGGACCGTGGACCACATAGGAATTTTCACAAGTGGGTTTCACGAACACAAGATGGAGAGTCGCGACCGAAAGATGATATTTAGTGTGCCCATGGAATGCAATTACTAGCTTTATGTTATTACCATGCCCGGGTTTGCAGATGCAAGAAGCGAAGTCATGACTGCGGAAGAAGACTTTGCAGATACAAGAATTGCAATGAGAATAGTTCAAGCTACGATCTTGTATGATTTTTCAAGACTTTTTCGTCCTTTCCCATTCATACACGAACCATATGCATTATATAATTATAAATACATGTTATCCATGCCTTGGAGAAGAAGGTTGGACTTAGTTTTACTTTTTCAAACACTTAAACAACATAGGAATACAAGATTGAAGGATTAAAGAATGAAGAATCCACACTAAAAGCTTGAAACATGTTCATTACCTATGCAACACAAGATTATTAGAGTAAGTTTTTTCAACTTTTTTTGTTATTTTTATGTTGTCTGGATGATAAAAAATTTAGAATTGGTTTAAGTTAATTTCAATACGAGTTTCTAAATTTCTTTCTAGTTGCTTGTATTCATGATTGGTGAAATATGTATGCATGAGTTGTGGTTGCTTGTTCTTGCAGTTATTCGTAATTGTTGCTTTGAAGAGTAACTAGCGGATTCATTAATTAATTTGTGGTAATGTGAGGAATAATGAGAATAAAACTTGTGCGTTAAACATACAATTTATAAACATTAATTCTATGAGAAAATGAGAGTGAAATCATGGAATTAATGTGAGTAACCATTGTTAATCATCAAATTTGAATTCTTGACTCAATTTAGCCTAGAAAAACCTGCAAGAATCTTAAGTCGAAGCTATCGAAGACGTCGGGAGAATATCCTATGGACTTTAGGATTAACAATGCTTAACCAATGCAATTAAATTAATAATTAATATAATCTGGCATATATAAGAAACTAACACAACACTAGTGGCTAAACACTTCAAATACTGGTACTCCATCTCGTGTGCTTTATTCTAAGTGCTTGTGTTTATTTAGTTATTCTTTACTTTTCACTATAATTTTTAGGTCTAACTAATAAGAACATAGATAAATCAATAGATACAGAGCCTCTCTTCATGGGAACAATACCTATACTCACTACAGTATTAAGTTTAGTTATAAATTCAATTTTAGTATAGTGACAACTCACGTCATGCAGTCTGTTGGCTATCTCAATTTATAACTCCAATTGAGAGGGTCAGCTAAATCCTCACTAGAAAGCCTAATACTTTTATCCCTATTAAGAGGATTGGAAATGGTCCTTAAGAGCAACATGTCACAATATTTTTTATACATAAAATCTTCCAAATTGAAGTCCAGCATAAACAATTTGCTAACTAATTCACATTTGAAATATATTTCATAGTAAAACCTTTTGAATTTAAAATATATCGGGTTCATTCATTAAAGTAGTACAAATAATAATCAGTAGGAAAATTCGTTGGAAACACAACATAAAGTTTTCAGTGTAAAAAACATAATTTGTAGGAAAATCATCTTATAAAAGGGTAGTTATAAAATTATGCAAGATAAACCTACTTAGTATTAGTTCACGTGGACTTGTGGTTCACCGATTCTAGGTTATTGATTCCCTATTCAATCAAAATAATTTTCAATTTAATTGTAATTCCACTTTCTATAGGCGTCTCGATACAACCTAGCTTTTGGACCATGAGACAGTTCTTTCCTACATGTTTTTGTACTCATCCTCATTTGTTTGAGATTACAATTCACCTATCGAAGGGAGTTTTTTATCTTTAGTTTATGTATTTGACGTTTCTTATATCCAGTAAGGTTCTAATCTAAGTATTTTAGTGTGTTTCGACTTTAAAAGTGGTAAAATTGGACATTAATTATACTTGAAATCATTTCTATTCGCTTTCTAGGTTTGATGATTACTAGAAAACCATTCACAATCATGAAAAAGGGATCCACACCCACGAAAAGAATTGCAGTGCATTCTAGATACTACCATAGTTAGGGCTTGCCACCACAAATAATAGCGCTGCAACCACGGGTAGTGTTCAATTCTATGAGAGTGGGGTGCATTTCGTTTTACTGCAGCTGGACCTCATAATTGTAGGAAGTTGTGTTGCAATCACGGCATCAATCGCAACACACACTGGACATGCTCATGGTCCAATTTGCGCCCATGGTGGAACATGTCAAGATTGCTAAAGGTGGTCTCTCAACCATGGAGGGTGACCATGGGGGGCAATCAGTCTATGCATAACAGCGTTTGGTTCATTTATTTTATTCTACACAACTTTAGCCATTCCATCCTATAACTACATGTTCCCTAGGGGTCTTAGGGAGTCTTTTTTAAGGAATTTAGACATAAAAACTTCTAACTTTACGAGTTGATGAAGGTTCAAGAGAAACAACGAGTAATTTTTTATTTCACCTACACTATGTTATATGCCATAATACCTACGTGTAATACATGCCAACATAATTCAACCTATGTGTTTATCAATTTAACAAACATGCACGCCTATAAAACTCATGCTTCATGTGCCTATAGAGCCAAAACAATTATTTCCTACAAACATGTATTAAAATTGCAAGGTTTGGCTAGAAACTTACCTCAAAGTGATGCAAGAAAATTTCTCCTTTCCCTCTCTCTCTCTCTCGACCGGATACTCCTCTTGTTAGTGGTGGGAGACTTTTATTTTCTTTTACAACCCTAGGCATAATGAAGCAGTTATCCGATTTCCTAGTGCATTAAGGTAAGTTTGATTACTCACTTTTTGGTAAAAATTCTCCAGAAAATTCCCATGCCAAGCTAGCCTTAGTCATTCCAATTCCTATGTGTATGGCAATTATTTACACCCAACTTCTTATTTTGATAATGTTTGACTTGTGTATATCTGGGTACATTTTTCTTCCACATTAAGTAATAGCATAAACCAAAATAAAAAAATAAATAAATAAATAAATACTACATGAATAACTAAATAATCTGCATTTTTTTTAAAAAAAAAACTCATTCATCACATCCTCCCCCCTTACAAGAAATTTCATCCTTGAAACTTAATGAACCTTGTTCATGAAGGCTATAGGTGTGATAGGTATGTCCCTGATTGTTACTCTTCTTAGCCTAATTCATAGTTGTCGACTTAATGCAGTCTCGATCTTAGAGCATCACTCTTTCGAGTCCAAATTTTGTGTTTGTTGATCTTAGCGTAGAGTTGTTTCTTCTTAAAATTTTGTAAACCTATCTAGAAATGTTCCTCATGTTCTTCTTTGCTTAGGAAATAACACTAAAGTGTTATCTATATATGCCACCACTATTGTCAAAGAAAGGCCTAAATTTCCAGTTCATGTAATCCATGGAAGTCGCAAGCACTAGTTAATTCAATTAGTAACACCATGTAATTTATATCGCCTAGATTCTAGCTATACCTGGTATATCCTTAAACCTTTTTTTGCTCTTTAATAGTTGGTAATTCGACCTCAATTTATTTTTAGAGAATACTCGCCTTACTCGAATTGGTAAAGTAGATTACCTATCCTAGGAAAGGAATATTCATTTTTGATCGTGACCTAATTTTTCCCATCTCTCATAAATCAAACTCAAGCTTCTACCTTTCCTTTCTCCATGAATAGGATTGAGCCTCCATATGGTTTTTGTGCACCGTTCCTATCTTTTTGTCATTGTACTTTTAATTCTTTGACTCTCATCTAGGCCATTCTACATGATGGGCACAACCTTTGGCTTTGGGTTGGTCTCATATCTCATTTCCCTAAGTGTCTACTAGCTTTCTTCAAGATAAGTGAGTAAGTAGTTTGGTTAAGGCAAATACCTTAGCATGCCATCTGTGGGTTAGGTTCACCCATTTGGGCCTAGATTTAGGGTAGATCCTGGTGTTAGATTTCGACCACTTGGACCACTACAGTGGCTATTGCAATCAAAGCCTACTACTTTAGTCCTGTTTAGCAAAGGAAAGATTGTAGTTGGTGTGTATCAAGGTGGAGTTGGAGGGTAGTCGAATGATCTTTTGTTGTCATTATTCTAAAGGTAGTACAATGATGGTTTTTTATGTTACTCCTTTAACGGCCAGCTATGTTTTATGTAAAGAAGGTTCCTTGCTACTTATTAATAAATAATTAATGAGTACTTTGTGGTTGCGTAATTATAAGAAGTAGCTAAAGCAAGTATCGAATAACTTAAAGGTAAGATTTCTGTTATTCCATTGTAATACTATAAAACATCATAAATCTACATCCTCGTATCAGGGATAAGTCATTATTCTCATCCTCACTAGCCCTTGTCTTCTCTTATTACTTATGTTTTACTTGATTAGGCCTACTATTATTGTTGTCTGTAGTAGGTCTGACGGTCTTGTTCGGGCACTTCAACACCTTATGGCCCTGTCAGTCACATCTAAAATAGGATTCCATTGCCCGACGACAAACTCTCTTATACTTATGGTAGCACAAGGCACACTCTACTAGTTGGGGTGGGGTCCTGCCATTTTCGGTATGAGTAGGCTTTTTATTGGCGATAGCATCAGTTGGTGTCCTTGTTTGTTCTCTTAAGCTAGGACCCAGCCTGGCCCCTCTCAAATTGTTCTTCACTTCTTTTCGATCTTTGTGTTCGACCCTATTTCTGTACACTTCCTCTTGAGCTCATTGCATGCCTTTATCAAATTATCTAATTTTTCTCTTAGTATTTTGTTTTCAGCCTCACTTTTGTCAAAATGCCTCTACAACTTAACCATTGCCATGGTCATCTCCCTAATTTAACCTAAGGTAATAAAGAGGAGATCTACAACATCCTCCTTGGAGATGGTACTACTAGTGGGTGTACACTTTCTTGACCCATTAGCTCTTTTCATTATCTAAGCCAAAATGTCAAATTAAGTTAGTGTCTAATCAATATCACCATCCTTAATGTCTTATGTACACATGAACTCATAATTTTCTGACCTTATGTTTTTATGCCTAGTGGTTTAAGTTTCTATGATCAAAACCTAAGTTCAAATGTCTTGTCTAAGGCCATAGCTTATGCTTGGCCCATGATATATATCACAAGGTTAGCCTAAATTAGTTACTAGCCAGATTAAAATCTCAGATGCTTATGTAATAGTAAACAAATATTCTAATGACTATATTTTCATACTTGTGATCAACATCGGGTTCAAAAGCTCTTCACACTAAAGTTCAGATCAACATCTTATATACACTTAAAGTCGTGATTAGTCGCCACTTTCTTTCATGGCGGGCATTCCTTTTTGCAAATAAATAGCTAATGAACCTCTTGTGGTCGTGTGATATGTAGGACAATAATGGAGTAGGCAGTGATGACCATAAGGGAAAATTTGATTTTTTTTAACTGCAATAATAGTTTTATGACAAAATTTTCATTGGACATCTAGCATCGCCCATAGGCATCATCCTTATTCCTGTTAACTTTCTCTCTCTCCTTGTTCTGTTCTTAACCTCTACCCTATCTACGATGCATGGACCTCTTCTTCTAGGTCTGTCCCTAGTCCTCCTCTGTCTCCAACACTAACACATGGGATTGCGCACATAGCCCACCATTCTAGGTGAGAAGGGCATTCACTTCTTGTATCAACTCACACTGTGTCTCCATTAATATACTATCTTATCCTTGGCGCATGAAGTAAGGTCCTTGCACTTATGTCCTCTAGACATGTTAGTTTATTCCATTATTTACACCACAAGGTCAAATTTTTAGTCTTAATAGTCTACGTGCCCAAGGTGAAGGTTTGAGTTCAAATGTCTTGTGCCTTAAGATCAACGCCCAGGCTTAGTTTACTCCTAGACACCATACATGCTAAAGGTTGAGACCGAAGGTCTAATTGCTCTATTCCTGTGATCCACATCTGCGTTTAGGCATCTTATCTATCTAGAATCAAGCCTAGGCTCTAATAAATATAATATTTGTCTAGGGTCAGAACTTAAGATTTGATAAGCACCTTACATGTCTAGGGTTGAAACTTAAGCTCTAATACGACTTTCTTTCTCATCCTCAAACTAGGTTACGACATGGCAATACCTATGACATAAGTATCTTAACAGATACTAAAGCCCACAAACCAAAATATCTAATCCATGAAAAACACGCATTCCAAATTATAAGTCGTTACAATAATGCAGTAGAAAAATAAGGAACACTACCAAATCCATCACAATGCTTATTTTTAATGTCAAAATAATTTTAAATAAAAGCCTTTTCCTTAAGTTTTAGCTCTTCTACCATCCCCATGCCCACTCATCCTTATTTGTATTTTTTGCAAGAAGGGAATTTTTGAAATGGTGAGTAACAAATCACCCCAAAAGGGGTTTACCTGCCTTCTTATAATGTGACCATAATAAAACATTTAATAAAAGTTCATATGTTGATTTGAGTATCCATTTGAGGGTCAGAAGATGATTAAACACATGTACAATAATTCGTAATTGATTCCACTTGTGTATTCCATTGACATGCTCAAGGACTCAACTGATTTTTGTATCATATTCATTGATTAAGGTTTTAGTTTATAATCCCAGCTAAGAAGGGTTATGTGCAACCTTTCAGTTGTTTCAATTTTTTAAGCCAATTGACAGGATCATGTACCCCAACTTGTAATTCTAGTTGAGTGGGTTATGTGGGCTCAACCATAACGTTGATTAAGAGGGCCCCGCACAGCTTGTTAGTTGTCTCAATTTATAACTTTAATTAAGATGATTAGCTTAATCCTCCCTTCAAAGGCCTAATATTTTTATCTTTATTAGGAGGGTTAGAACTAATTCCTACACTAGTGTCCTCAAGAGTATCATATCACAATATTTTTCATACATAAAATCATTCAAATTAAAGTCCAACATAAATAGTTTGTTGACTAGTTCACATCTGAAATAAATTTTATTGTAAAACCTTTTGAATTTATAACATGTCAGGTTTGTTCATTGAAGTACTACAAATAATAATCAATAGAAAAATTTGGTGGAAACACAGCATAAATTTTTCAATTTGAAAAACATAACTTGTAGGAAAATCATCTTATAAAAAGGTAGTTGTAAAATTATGCAAGATAGACCCATTACTTGATATCTGTTCACCTATACCTATGGTTCACCAATTTCGAGTTTCCTATTCAATCAAAAAAATTTCCAATTTATTCCCAGTTAAATAGTAATTCTACTTTCTATATACTTTTCGATGCAACTTAGCTTTTGGACGATGAGATAGTTTTTTCCTACATATTTTTGTACCTGTCCTAGTTTGTTTCAAACTATAATTCACCCATTAAAGGGAGTTTTCTATCCTTAGTTTATGTACTTGACATTTTTTATATCCAGCAAGGTTCTAACCTAAGAATATGATTGTGTTTTAGCTTTAAAAATGGTAAAATTGGACATTAATTATAATTGAAAACTTTTTTGTTCGCTTTCCTAGTTTTGCAACCTTGAGAAAGCCATTTGTGACGATAACAAGTGATTTTAGAGTATATTTGTACCCCCATTGTGATTACTTTTTATAAGCAATTTAGCTAAAAAATTATTACATCATATGTGCAAGCAGGTAAAAGTGCTAATTGTGGTGATTTGGGAATATTTTAACACATACTTGAGGACATGTAATGAAAATTTAGCATAAATTTCACTTAAATAAATTTTTTTTCTAAATTGTGGGATTCACGATTAGGAATATGAGATGTGCAACTGCAAGTGATGAATGCGGAATGCATTAGAAATTATTGCAAAAGTTGCTCATGACCACAAGGAGAAACTTTGCAAACCCTAAAGGCTGGGCTCACCAAGGCAACTTAGACTGTGGCATGCATTGGAGGGAAGGACAAAATCTGTTGCATTCGATCTCACAACCGTGGTGATGCATGGCATGAACATGAGGGCTAGAGTTGCAACTGTACATCACGGTGTGGTGCTTATTGGATGAAAGAGCAAAATGTGTGGTTGTTGCTCTCTTGACAAAGAAGACTTACAGCACAACAACGAGGAGAGTTGGCACGAGTGCAGATATTGAGACGTGAGCCTTTGTATTTACCAAGCCTAGATCATGAGTGCAAGGATGGATGCCACAATCATAAAGCTGATGTTTGCAACTGCGAATCATAATGAGAGGAACGGTCAAGTCATGATCTTGAAAGGTTTTTCCATCTTTTCTCACACTTATACATACCCTATCATCCATGCACATATATATACACACCTTCTACACATCTTAGAGAGTATCTTAGGCTAGATTTTACATTAGAAACACTTAGAAGCCTAGGGAACAAGATTGAAGCTTCGAGAAGGAGGAATCCGCACCATGGATTGAAGCACGTTCATCCCTCCATACAATGAAAAGTCTATAGACTAAGTTTTCCAACTTTTTCTATTGATTTTTATGTTTCTTTGGATAATGAACACCTTAGTTATAATTTTCATTGAATTTATCATAAGTTGCTAAGTTTATTTTTAGTTGCTTGTACTAGCGATTGGTAAAATATGTAACACGAGTTTTGATTAATTATTTTTGGCTAAGTTATTTACAATTGTTAAATTAGATAATAATTAGGGGAATTGGCCTATCTGCCAATTAAATTATGACTATGCAGGGACTAACAAAAGCAAAACCTATGCATTAAACTTCCAATTGCGAACACTAATTTTATGGGAATAACGAGAGTAAAACTATAGAGTTAGTGTGGGTAAATATTGTCAATCACTAAACTTAATAACTTGACTCAATTTAGCCTAGGAAAATCTACTAGAATCTGAAGTATGCTATAAAAGAGTTTGAGAAAATATCCTGTAGGTATTAAGATTAGCAATATGTAAGCTTAACAATTAAACTGATAAATGACAATATTTGGCATATATTGGAAACCATCACAAAACAAGTGGTTAGACTAAAATTACTGGCACTTCATTAATTCAAGATGTGACTTGTTTACTAGTGTTCGCTTTAATTTATTTATTGTCTTCCTGTTCAGTTTTTATGGTTTAACTAATAAAAGCCCAATTAAATTGATAGACACACAACTCCTTTCTAAGGAGATGACATCTGTAGTTATCATAATACCGGTTCATTATTAATTAAAATTTGGTGTGGTGATGGCCATTATCAAATTTTTGTGCCATTGACAAGGGGACAACGAATGCTATCGTATACTCCAAGGGACTACTAGATTAGGCAAATTTTGTTTCTTATGTTTTTCTTTATTTCTCTCCTTATTTCTTCTCACTTTGATTTTCTTTCTACTTTTTTGGATATAAATTATTGCTTTTATGGTTTGAATTTTGTTCTGAGAGACTTCTTCTATGCGCAGAAGCAAAAGAATTAACCTCTATTTTGATCCAAAATTGAAAGAACATTGCACAGACGATGTAGAGCTCTGTTCCAGCATGAATGAGGAGTAGAGATGGTAGAGGACAACCTAACCACCACGCCATAAGAGCAATTGCCACCACTACTAAATCAAAGAGCCGTAAGAGACTATGTGTTGCCGGTGAGAATTCACACATGACAGGCATAATCAAACCATCGATGAATGCCAATAAGTTTGAGTTGGAACCTACATTGATCAATATTGTGCAGTTAAACTAATTTAGTGGAGCCCCACACGAGAATTCAAACACCCGTCTTGCTAGTTTTCTTGAACTATGTGACATCTGATGATGCCCTTAAATGAAGACATTTTCCATTGTTAGGGATCATGTGAGGCAATGGTTGCAATCCTTACCACTTAAAAGTATCATAACATGGTAGGATATAGTAAACAAATTCCTGGCAAAATACTTTCTGCCTGCCAAGCCTGCATAATTAAGGCTCGAAATGGACACTTTGAAGTAGCTTGACTTGGAAATATTGCTAAAAGTGTGGGAGAGGTTTAAGAAGTTACGTAGGAAATGCTTGTAGCACAGCTACTCATTGTGACATTTTACAATGGGATTTTTGGTCAATTGCGCACCGTTTTGGATGCAGCTGCAGACAATGCATTGACTATCAAATTGCTTGAGGGTGTTTGGGCCTTGATTGAAGAAAGGGAGTCAAACACTTACTAGTAGCCATTTGAAAGGTCCACAACACACAGGGTCACCAACATACATGTGTAGATACAGTGATAGCCTTGGTAACAAAATTAGAACTTTTGTCTAAAAAGATAGATAACATCCTGGTAAGTAACAATTCTCCCTCTTTAGTTCAATCTTGTAATATTTGTTGAAGGCCCCCATCCAATTCCCAACTCATAAGTGTAGAGAAGAAAAGATGAGCAATGGTGAAAGAGAGCAATTTAATTTTTCAGGTAATTTTGGAGCCCAAGGAAATAATCCTTACTCAAACTCCTACAGCCCAAGTTGGCAGAACCATCCAAATTTCCATGGAGGAACCAATAAAATCCACTAGGATTCCAAGTACCTTAATAACAACAGGAGAAAAAATAGTCACTGGAAGACATTGTTGGCAAACTTGCAAAGTCCACCAATGAGATGATAGGTAATTTAGCTAAGACTATGCAAGATTACATGAATAGGATTGACACTATCTCGTAGAACCAACAATAATCTATTTATAACTTGGCGGTGCAAGTAGGATAGCTTGCAAAGGAAAGGGCCCGTAGACCTGTAAGTACACTTCATAGCACTATTGAGAATAACCAAATTAAATATGTTAAAAGTGTGTAGATAGTGGAGAATAATGCGGAAAAGGAGGGGCCGACTATTGAGGAGGAAAAGGTGTAGCCTGCTATCAAAGAAGAGAAGAAGGAGGAATTTATGCCAACACCATATAAGCTAGAAATCCCTTATCCTTAGTGGCTAGCTTCAGCAAATATAAAGGAGCAAGTAAGCATGTTTTTAGGTGATTTTGAAAAGTTAAATGCAAATGTTTCTTTGGTTGCAGAAATCAAGAAAAGTCCAAGTTTTGTCAAGTTTTTACAAGAAATTGCCTCTAAAAAGAGAAATTAGAGAAGTTAGGGGATAACGCAGAAGGAGGATGTGTTTTGCCTCCTAAACTTGAAGACCTAAAGAGTTTCACTATTCTGTGCACAGTAGGGAGTAATTCTTTCGATAATATACTATGTGATTTAGGTGTTAGCATAAATGTCATATCTTATTCTACTTTTCAGGCACTTAGCATAGAAGTAGTGAAGCCTACATGAATGCTTATGAAACTTTCTGATAGATCTTTGCAAAGCCCTCTAAGAGTAGTGGAAAATGTGCTAATTAAGGTAAATGACTTAATTCTACTTATGGATTTTGTTATACTAGAGATGGAAGGAGAAAAGGAAGCACCTTTAATTCTAGGGTGCCACTTTTTGGTAGCACTAAAGCTATAATACGTATAGAGTAAGACAATTTGACATTACATGTAGGCCTTAGTGTGGTGATATTTTTCATGTATTTTACACATTTTGTCACTACACACACATAGGAGAAAGAGATTACCTCTATGCTACATATGATCAATGAGTTTCCTAATAAGTCTAGTGATGCAGCAAATGAAAGGGAGAAAATAGTACAGGAGCATTAGTAAAGGAAAAATCAATTGTGGGGGATGGTGCAACACAAAAAAGAGGAGTTGGATCATGAGAAGAAAGCAAGAAAGACAAAGAAGAGAGCAAGAAGGAGGAAGAGTGTAGCTCGTGGGGGTTGTGGATTTCCAAAACTCAATTGATTTGCCCTAGACCATGAGTAATTTGTCAAACTACAAACATTAAATACAGCACTTCTTAGGAGGCAACCTAAGATTTTTACTACTTCTCATAATTTGTTTTTGTTATTTTTGCGGCTGCATTGAGGACTATCATTTGTTCCAATTGGTGGAGGATTGAAGAAGACATGAGTGCATGGTGCAGGCCTGGTGGACAAAGAAGATGGCTATGTGCCACTCTACCAGGTTGTCTCATTTCTTGTTGCCCTGTTTTATTTGTGTGAGCATGCAACTGATATAGGTGACAAAATAAGTGTGCGGATGGGCACATGTGTAGGAAAATTACTAAGTAGCAATATTGTGCTTGCATGTGACATGAAGTGTTAAAATTTTTATGTATGCGAGTTTGAGAGTTACATGATGGAATTAATGGCATGAAGCCACCATGAATTTAATGGCCACTAAACTTAATTTATGATGAAATTATTATGAGAAAAAATTGTGTTTCTTAGTTCCCTAATTAATTATGAGAATGGCATGCTAGCCTAGGTGTTGAAGATATGATTCCCATTTTTATGGATGACACCTTCACTTATAACTACTAGACTGTTTGAGAATTTTTATGATAAAGATAGGATAATTGAAAAAGGGAGATAAGTATTACTTTGGGTATTGATAAACTTTTTAGCAAATGAATGAGATTAACTGAGAACAAGATAGAAAAGAGGATGAGGAATAAAATGATGGAAAAAGCTGAAAAAAGAAATTGGTGAATGTGAGCATGTGGAAAATAATTTTACTCCACTAATTAGTGTAACTTAGTAACCAAGACTATACAAAGACCTTTATTTATTCCTGTGTAAAATGGTTATTCAATTAAAAGTATGCAAAGCATTTTAATTTAAGTTGTGAGTTGAGTAACCGAAAGTGTACAGTAACCCTTGTTCACCTTTATGTAAAAAAGCTCCCGATTGCTTAAGAAAGATTATAAAGCTCGCAAAAACAATGAAAAACAATAAGTGTTGGGGAGAAAGAAAAGAAAATTAATTTAGATCCCACACCAATCCTCTTAGTCATTGTTGTTATTAATCAAACATTTTCAAAAGAGAGTAGGCCAATGCTTAAAGTGAGCCACCCTTAAGTTAGTTGTCTTTTAATTGTTGTAGAGTCATCAAGTGGTTTAAGTGATAAGGAGTTGAGGAATGACACATACAAATGGAAATTCATGATAGAAACACTTGGGTCAAGAGTGTTGTAATCTTGAATGATTTTTGAACTAACTTGTGCGTGTATTTGATTTCTGAAATTAAGAAGGTAGACAATTTCATGGTTTTCATGATTTTATACGTCAAAATTTTAACTGAGGAAGAAAATATTTGTTTGAGGACAAGCAAACGAGTAAGTGTGCAAGTATGATAACAAGTTATTTTCAAGCCTATTTGTACCTCATTGTTGTTAAATTTTTACATGCAATGGAGCAAAAAATAGTTACATTATGTATGCAAGTGGGTAAAAGTGCTGATTGTGGTGACTCAGGAATATTTGGACACATACTTGAGGATATGTAATAAAAATTGAGCATAAATTGCATTTAAATAAGTTTAGTGTCTAAATTGTAGGATTCGTGACCTCAAAAAGGTGATTCACATCTATGAATGTGAGACGTCCAACCATGGAAGTCTAATGCGGAACATACTAGAAATTGTCACAAAAGACGCTCATGGTTGTTGGGAAAGACTTCACAATCACGAAGCTTGGGCTCATTAAGGCAAATTAGATTACAATGCACACTGGAGAAAGGGACAAAATCTATTGTGGTGGATCTCATGATTGCAATGATACATGACGCAAGCATGAGAGCCAGAGTTACAACTTTGGATCATGGCATAATGCTTACTGAACGAAAAAGCAGAATATGTCGAGGTTTCTCTCTTGATAGTGAAGACTTACAGTGTGACCATGAGATAAGTTGGCACAAGCGCAAATATTGAGACGCAAGCCTTAGTATTTACCACGCTAGGATTCACAAGTGAGAGGATGGATGTTACAACTGTGAATCTTGTATTTGCAGTTGCAAAGTATAACATGAGGAATAGTCGGATTGTGATCTTGCAAGGTTTTTCAAGGGTTTTCAGTCTTTTTGGACACTTACACGAACCCTAGCCCCCCATGCACATATATATACTCCTTCTACACATCTTAAAGTGTATCTTAGGCTAGATTTTACATTGGAAAATTTAGAAGCCTAGAGAACAAGATTGAAGACTTGGAGAAAAAAGAATCCATACCAAGGATTGAAGTTTGTTCATCCCTCTCCTCAACATTAAGTCTATAGACTATGTCTTCCAACATTTACTATTGATTTTTATGTTTGCTTGGATGATGAACACCTTAGTTATGATTTTCATTGAATTTATCATGAGTTGCTATATTTATTTCTAGTTGCTTGTATTAGTGATTGTTGAAATATATATGCATGAGTTTTGGTTAATCGTCTCTACCTATATTATTTACAATTATGGAATTGAATAGTAATTAGTAGAATTAGCCAATTCACTAATTAATTTGTAGCTGGGAGGGCAATAACAAAGGTGAAACCTACATGCTAGATTTACAATTGTGAATACTAATTTTTTGGGAATAATAGGAGTAAAATCATTGAGTTAGTGCAAGTAAACATTGTTAACAATCCATAACTCACTAGAATCTAGATTCAAAGTTATAGGAGAATTCAAGAGAGTATCCTGTAGACATGAGAATTAACAATCCATAACCACAACAATTAAACTAAAAATTGACAATATTTGGCATTTGTTGGAAACCATCCCAACACAAGAGACTAAATTCTCTAACTAATGGTACTTCATTAATGTGACTTATGACTTGTTTTCTAATGTTCACTTTGGTTTATTTATTCTCTTCTCATTCAGTTTTTGTGGCCCAACTAAAAAAAGCCTATTAATTAATAAACACATAACCTTTCGTTATGGACACGACACTTATACTCACCTCAGTATTGGTTTACTATAAATTAAATTTTGGTGAGGTGATGAAACTCATCCATGACTACAAAAAAGGGATCTGGGCTTGCGAAATGAACCACATTGGATTCTAGATAGTGTTGTTGTTAGGGCTCACGACCGTGAGCAGTAGTGTTGTGATCACAGGTGGTGTTTCAAGCTCGTGGGAGCAATTGTGGTGCGTTCTGTTTATTACCATGGCCGAGCCTCATGATCATGGGAAGCCATGTCGCAATCATGATATTAACCACAATGCACACTAGACATGCTCGTAGTTCAGTCCACACCCTAAGTGCAACACACCACAACTATAAAGGGTGGTCTTACGACCATAGAGCGCAACCATGGGGCACATTTAGTCAGTGCATAACAACTTGTTTGGTTCATTTCTTTTATTCTTCACAACTTTAGCTATTCCATTTGATAACTACATGTTTCTTGCAAGATTTTTTCTTATGAAACTTAGGCATAAAACTCCTGACTTTACAAGTTGACAAAGATTCGGGAGAAACAATGAGTAATTGTTTATTTTACCTTCACCATGTCATATACCATGTTTTCTACATGTATCACATGCCAACATAATTCCACCTATGTGTTTATCAATTTAACTAACAAGCACGTCTATAAAATTCATGCTTCATGTGCCTATAGTGCAAGAACATTTATTTCCTACAAACATGTATTAAAATTACAAGGTTTGGCTAGAAACTTAACTCAAAGTACTACAAGAAAATTTTCTTCTTTGCCCCTCTCTCTCTTGGCCAGTTGCTTCTCTTCTTATTGGTGGGAGATTACCATTTCTTTTAAAATCCTAGGCTTAATGAGATATTTATGCTTAGGATTTTCCTAGTGCATGAAGGTAAGTTTGATTATCATTTTTTTGTAAAAATTCGCTAACTATTCCCATGTCAAACTAGCCTTACTCTTTCCTTTTTTTGCTCCCCTATGTGCATGGCAATTATTCACATTCAATCTCCTATTTTGGTAATGTTTAACTTGTGCTGGTGTGGGCATATTCTTCTTCTATACTAATTAATATCATACACTAAAATAAAAAAATAAATAATTAAATGATCTACTTCTTTTTAAAAATATGGTCATCCCACTTATGATGTAGGTAGCAATATTCACTATACTGTTGAGATGAACGCATAGATGCAAATAAATAATTTTTTCAAATATAAGTTGGAAGAAATATGAGAAGAATTTTGATTGTTTGTTGGTGAAATTGGATGTAAAAAATTAGATGGAGAGGATTTATACTTGAATTTGCCACCATCATAAACACGACATAAAAAGTACAATTTTGCGCCTATTGTCATGTCTAGGACAAGTACTATGGCAAAGTCATGGCAAAACAACTTCAGATTTTGTCATGGCCTAAAAATGTATCATGACAACAATTGTGGCAAATGTTGTGACAGATTTTGTTGATGCACTGCCTATGTGTCACAGGGTTCGATCCGTCTCCTGAACACCGGAATCCAAAGGAGAGGGTTAGCCCGTGCAGAGTCGCGCAAGACCGTCTCGAAAGTTGATGTTATTAGGGATTTCACATTCTCCCCTACTCAAAACCCACGCACAACCTCGTGCGTGTGCAGTAATCCCCTAAGGCATTTGCCCCTCTCAAGCACAACGCATGCGTGGACCCCCTTCTCTGAGTCACTACGGATGGAATTACACTTGCGCCCGACCCATAATTCAAGTCAATCGCAAGGGGTCCCCTCTGGGCACGAACACATTGGGTAGGCTCTGATACCAAAAATGTAATGGGATCTGATCTGTCCCCTGAACATCAGTATCCAAAAGAAGGGGTTAGCCCGTACAGAGTCGCATAAGACTGTCCTCAAGGTTGATATTGGCAGGGGTTTCACACTATGACAAAGTTTGTCATAGCATAACTTTTACTAAAAGCATTGCCTCCAAAATTATTTTTTTATTGTTCTATTTAGCTCACGGCAAACGTTTTGAAAAAGCAGTTACAATATTTATTAACATATAAAATCTTTGAGTAATAAATTTTTGTTTCTCCTTGTGACAAAATTTTGGCAAAGTTTGCCATGACATTTGCTATGGAATGCATTACTTTTATCTTAACCACTATTATTGCCACAATTTATTTTTTTTTACCATGTAATTTCTCTTTGCCATGGAAAAGATTGTGGCAAAAGTTTACTTAGCTATTGCCATAGATAATTTTGAATAATAAATTCTTCTAACTGATTGTGGCATAGGCTGTGGAAAAGTTTGTTACAACCTTTGCTACAGGATAATTTATTTTAACATTTGTCTCCACATTTTTCATAATTTTTTTATATTGTTTTCTTCATATTGTGCCTAACATTGATAACAATGTTTGCCATAGACCCGTGCCATGGTGATGTTGCAAGAGTTGCCACCACAAATAATTTTAAATAATATTTTTTCCTTGTCATGGCAAATGATATGAAAAACTTTGCCACAATACTTGATAGTGATGTAATTGTTGTAAATTTTATCATGGCCTTTCTACATGAAAATTAGCGACAAATTTACCTTGATATATATTTTTTATAATAACATATTTTCATTTTTTCATAGCAACTCCCATGGCAAAGTTCCCACGATGATTGTCATGAGTATTTTGTTGTCAACTTTTATCATGGAGTTTGCAACAAACTTATTTATTATAATATATTTTTATTTTTATTTCTATGACAATAGCTATGGAGAATTTTGACTCAATACTTTTGCTATAACAATATGCTTAACAATTTTGCCATGATCAACGCACGTGGAAAATTTTTGTGGCTAATTTGCATTATTTTATAATGCCAGCTTAATGTACACATGTGTGAAATCTTAGACATAATGTGATAACTCTTATGTAAATGATAATTTTAATATCTATTATACTATCAAGTATTTGACATTTGATTGCATAATGTAAAAAGACGCTTGTTCCCGAACTTAGTTTCACAATGAATAAATTATATGCTTATCCTTGTTTTAAGTACTTTTGTATTTTTAATCCTTTATTCTTCCTCCCTTTTCTTTTAGTTTGTTTTTATTTGTGTTTTCATTTTAATTTTCTTTCTTTCCATTCTTTTATATTTTCATTTTCTTATGTTAAGTATTTCTATATTTTAAATTTCAAATAATATTATTTATATTATTTAAAATTTAATAACTTCATAATTTATAAATTATTTTACACACACATAGAGTGTGCCAATTTTACTAGTTAAAAAATATAATTACATTCTAGTAAAAGTTTTCTATTTACCTTATTTTGGCACATCCAAATTGTTTTGTTGTTAAAAAGCAGGCAAAATTTTATTTTTAATTCTTAGGAGGCTAACATTTTTAGTTCTATATCTCATATAAACATATATTAAAATACAAGTAGTCATATATCTTATTCAGTGATATATTTATACCTTTGCTTTAAAAATTGTGGCATATTTCATCTTCAAGCCCACTGGATGTCACTTAATTTAGCTTAAAAATGCATGTGTTCATCACATAACTATTTTAACCTTCTATTTTCAGCCGAACTAAGATTAAAAAAGGCTTTGTTTAAAAAATGTTGCCTAGCCCTAATAGAAGATAAGTCCTAAATTTCTGATTCTTCACAAAATTTCATTAATCCAACCCAATCCCTTATTTTTTAAATTATTCTTCCCTAATTCAATTCAAGTCCTAATCCCACACTTCAAACCCACAAAATGATTCTTCCTAATCATTACAACTATTTCATTCGCAACATAATTTCTAAGTCATTACAAGCTACAATGAGCATTTTGACATAGTTTTTGAAAAATGTTGCATGCAAAGTAGTCAAACTTATGTGTGTCCAATGCCTAAATAGAGAAAATATGCTCTGCTCATCCTAATGTTTGATGCTTTTGTTATTCTAAAAATTAAATATTATTTAATATTTTTTGTAATAATTATCATTGAATAGAAGATGTAAATCATATAGTCATACTTAGATTTTCCTACAAGAGTGAAATAGGTCTCTTGCAAAATATATTGGCAGAGTTTTTCAATATGATACTTTTCTAGATGAGTTAACACAATATGTGAAGTTAATTGACTCTAATTAATACTTTAGATTTGAAAAAAATGGTTTTGAGAAAATAACTTATGTTAGTTAACAATGTGATAAAGACAATTGATACATAGATAGGTTGTCTTAAAATGAAGACGCCATTATTCATATTGAAGATAACCTAGAATTTGTTGATGACTCCAAAAAGGATAATGATGACGATAAACATGAAAAAAGGAAACTCAATAATCCACAATTTGATCTAGACAAGATTTTTAATACCAAAAAAAAAAAAAAAAGAATAGTGCGTTGTACATTCTCAAGCTATCAAGATATATAAGAATATTAACATTAAAACAAATGATAACATTAGGTGTTCGTTAAATTTGCAACTAAAGAATTTGATTGGAGGGTATGTGCAATAAATATAGGAGATTAGTGCTCATTCCAAATTAAAAAGTGTTTTTAAGGATTATGCATCTAAAACATAAACCTATAAAGTTAAAAGAGAAGTAGTTGTAGGGTAGGTTAGACCGAGTGTTGTAATTTTAAGTTATTTTATGCCCAATAATGTTATAATTCCGGTGGATTGTTTTAAGCTAACTGTTGTAACATCAATTCAAATGCAGAATAAAAAGTTAAAAGTAAATATAAAGAAATATGATATGTTTACGCAGTTCGAAACCTTCAACTACTCTAACAATTGCAGGGCACTTGCTTATATCAAAGTAATCCACTATCTCAAGGAATTATAACCTAACACAAATGCCTTGCCTTCTTTACATTTTTCCAAATTAAGTTCATACTTGATTTTAAGAAGTTCGTGCACTCCCATACTTTCTTTAGGAGAAGTGACCAATCAAAATCCCTTTTGATCCCAACTTATATATTAAATGAACTATACAATATACAAGGACTTGCAAACACTCATTACAATAATAATATAAACATAAATGTAGGTATTTCTCTCAGTTTTAGCTCTCAAATCTAGTAAGAAAAGACACACCCTAGCCTTGCACAACTTTAGCCATTTTATTCTTCATTTTGCTTCAAGAAATCCAAGATAATCAACTACAAATTTGTCTAAATCACTAGATGTAATATTTGGTCAAGATTCTGTCCTAGTCAGTAGTTGATACTAGAATCCTAACTACAGTTTCCATTTTTGACAGGTTAAGCTTCCATATTATGAGGATCCACTCCTATATTTTAAGCTTTTCAATCTTTCTTTGTTCATTGATGATTTGACTTAATTCGATCAACTTTTCCAATCTTTATTACCATATTTGATATGCCAATTTTCTAAGTTATATTATCATATTATACTAATAATGGAGTTCTAATAATACTTTCCTAATTTCAACAGGTTGATTTGCCATGATTTGCAGATTTCCTCCTATTTTATTACATAATCACGTCTTTTATTACTTTATATAGAGTTATTCTAGTTAACCCTTATTTAGACGGTTTTGTGTAGATTTCCTATTATTTTTGAACTTTACTAATTTTGATAAAGGTTAAAATTTTTCTTTTCCATACTTATCAAAATACTTTTTTATATAAGTTTTAAAAAATTATATCTCTATTTTTTGTTAAAAAATTTTAAAATATTCTTTAAATATCTTGTTCGACGTATGTGCCGACAGTAGCAACTCTAATTAAGGCCACAACACATGAACATTCAAAATTGTCGCAGTATCTCGACGAACTTAATAGGTCAAATAATCCTCAATCAACTATAATAACCGGAAAAAGTGAAATTGTTACTAGTGGATGTAAAAATTTTAAAAAGTTGTATATATAAAAATATAAAAACACTTATCAGTGCCCCTCAACCCAATTCATGAATCTGCCCTAATCCGTTAAACTAAAAAACAAAGAATCCCCAACCCACCTCACAAACCAACCCCAACCCTTCTCTCCCTGCCTTCCCTCGGTTGACGCTTTTTGGATGCTTCTTCCTCCTCCTGCTGTCGGCCTCCTGTCTCTTTCCCATCTCATGCTAGTTCCACCGTAGCACTCGCGTCTCATTTCATGCCGCCACTCCTCCAAAGCACACGGCCTCTTCTGTAATGTTTTCCTACACATTCACATATATCCAAGTCTAATTTCCAGGTACTACTACAAAAATTACGAAAGACATAATCTAATTTCCAAAGTAAATTCATTAGAAGAAATTAATTTCCCACGCTTGAGAAGCTCTTATCATTGAACTGGAATTTTGCTTTCTCTACTTGGTGCTAGCTGATCTTTCTTGCATCTCTAGCGTATGTCGAAATTTGGATGAATTTTCGTTGGGTATGTTGAATGTTGATTCTATGATGTATTATGAAGCATAGGGCAACCGTTGCTTTATATTTACAAAATTGTTTACTTTGTTTCTAATAATGATAATGCAATTTTGATCCTAAGAGCCAATTTTAGTTACTTTAACATTGCCAATTGATGTTTGCTTAATTAAACTTGTGCGTTTTATTATAAAAAGGCTGTTCTAAATTCTCGTCACCAGAATTCATAGAAACATTTATTTCTTTTTTGCCATTGGCTCTTTTTATTCTGTCGTTGAATGACAAAATCATGACTGTTGCTATTATTATAATTTTTCATTAGGTTCCGTCGTTTAGAAAATATATTTAATAATTTTTCATTTAGGTTCTGTCGTTTAGAAAATATATTTAATTTTCTGGACGACTGGTGAGGTTACTTTGAAAAGGACTTGCTGAGTGGTTATTTTGGCAACCCCTATTTTAGGGTGGATGTTTATTAGAAAACTCTATACATATGTGTCTGAATACATCAATAATAAAACGTCAAACATTATATTTACAAAAATTTATGTTAAAAAAAATTAGTATTGATTTGGAGAATATTTCAAATTCATGCGAATTTCTTTATTTTTTAAATTAATTGGAGGGCATATTGTATTTTACAAATTTTTTAATATGAAAGCAAGCCCGTTATACTTGAGCTTTTAAGCGAGGTTCCATGTCTTTAAAGTATAGAATAATTATTTTGTGGTCACTAATTGAAGCGTGCTATAAGGGAGATTTTAAAACCTATTTAGAAAAGGATTTTGTTTGCAGCTCTATGGAGACACACATTTGATAATTTAACATATGGCAAAATTTTGGATTTTATATAATTCGCGTGTAAATTTAATAATATTACCACTTCAGCCTATACAAGTTTAATATCCTTAGTTGTGTCTTTGAATTTGGGGTAATTATTATTTTTCTAACTCGCGCACCCATTTTACATTCACACATGCTTCTAGTGGCGAACCCTCCACCTCAAACCTGAAATGTTAATAACAAATTAATGGGGTGTCCCCTTAGAGACAGAATTTAGGGTAATTATTTCTTTAAAAAAAGTTTAGTTTTTATAGCTTCAAAAATATAGTTGCCGGTGAGTTGATCAAGCTTCATAGTTTCCTCGACTATATTCAATTTCCGTTTTTTTTTTCAAAAAATATATATATTTCAACCGTTACATCTTTTAAATTTTTTTGTCTTTTTATGTTTTACTTTGACGTAATTTTTAAAAAAAATGTAAGAAAACATACACTCGAAAACCTAAATACACATTTAAAAACCTAAACCATCGTGGCAAGTTGGTTGCTGTTAGTCTTGCTTCACAAATTTCATGCAGGTAAATGCTGCAGCTACGGGTTTGTAGCTTTGGTTAGTGAAGTTGTTTGAACTTCTGTAAATTATTTTTTTGTCTGTCATTTCTTGAAAGAAAACTAGACATGTATGCACAGCTGAAAGCCTTTTGAAAGGCTTAGAACTAAATGGTGTCCACAATCTGAAGCCATGCAGACATAGTTCCTGATGGAAGGATGGAAATCGTGTGAAAGTCCAAGCATAACGTCGTAATTAATTTTCTAATAAAAAAACATTAAGAAACAAAGAATGAGAAAAATATCTTGAGTCCCTCAATACTGAATTCACGCAGCTTAGCATTGCCGGTTTGAGTGGGAGTTGGAGCCCTCTGGACACTGTAGTATAGTCACAAGTCCAGAAAGATGTTTTAGATATGATGTCCACTATTTCATTGGTCTCCTTCTTCTGTCCTGTTTGGATTCATGTAACGGCAACTATAAGGGATTTTCTTGTGAATTGCAGACTGTTCGTTGCAGAGAGAAAATGGTATTGTGTCGTTTCATTCCACGTGTTCTGGATTTAGGTCCAGAGACTCCTTGTAAATCATGTCCTTAATCTGTTCTTCTGTCAGCGTTTGCTGCTCAAAATCAAATGAGAATGACTCCGAGCATATGGGCTCATCGGATGCATCATGTAATTTTGCTAGGTAAGGATGTTCCAAAGCTTGTTCAACTGCGGGAACAGTCAAAAATCACATTTTAAGATAATCAAGTTGAAATAATTTGTCTGCTAAAGAAGGACAGCATTACCATGAAAGAAATCGAGCAGATGGTTCACCGGTTTAGAGCAACATCAATTGAATTGATAACTTATGAGTTCATCATTGACTTTTGCAGGAGAGGAATCAAACTAGACTAGGAAATATTACCTGTAATCCTCTTAGTGGGGTTTATTGTCAGCATCTTATCAACAAGATCAATGGCCAGAGGATTCACGTGCCGAAAAACCTTTGCTAGAGCTTGACGAGGATATTGTGGGAGCTGCCGTATGTACCTTCTTGCATCCTCATTTCGTGTGAAATTTAGATCAGAGTCGGTGGGCGTGCCAAGAAGCTATAGAACAGGTAACAAGCAATGTCAGGAAGGCCTACAGAATACTAATGATTGAGAAAGAGTAATTACCACTGTAGTTAAATCTAAAACATCTTGCACATCAAATTTTGCTTCAACTTCAAATTAAGGTTGGTTCGCAGCTCTTATACGATACCTCAATCAACAGGTGCATTTGATGAACGTGATCTCTTCCAGCGAACAAAGGCTTTCGAGTCGTAAGCTCCATGAAAATGCAACCCACCGACCACACGTCAATGGCGGCTGTATACTCTGAGGAGTTCAGCAGCAGCTCAGGGGCTCTGTACCATCTGGTGACAACATATTCAGTCATGAACTCGTTTTCTGAGTTTGGTCGGGCGAGGCCAAAGTCGCATATCTTGAGGTCACAATTAGCATTCACAAGCAGATTGCTAGGCTTCAAATCGCGATGGATGACACCAGCAGAATGTACGTATTTTAGACCTCTAAGGACCTGATACAAGAAGTACTGAACAATATATAGACATAACTATGAGTGAAGGCTCATGATTTATCCAGATGAATGCTTGAGAAATGAAAATCGAACACCAAAAAGCTGTTACCTGACAGTGTTCCTCCGAGAATCCCTGATTAGACCGAATTATTTGATGAAGATCGGAGTCCATAAGTTCTGTAGCAATATAGACATCAGTGAATTCCCTCCTCAGAGGAGGAGGAATCACATCTCTTATACCAATCACCTGTGTTCACATATGCTGAATTTAGCAAGTTCTCTGTGTGAGGGAATCTTTGCCAGAATAACAATGAATTCTTCTCATTTTCAAACAAGTCAAACAGAAATAATCAGATCTGTTGCCGCTTCTCATAACTGCTAGTTTCATTTAGTAGTTCAAGTTATCCTTTATGGACATCATTAACAGTGCTTGAACTCTGTCAGAATCAGACAGAAAAACTTTCAAATTTGGCCAAAGAACTTAAACTACTCAACGTTCCTCGACCAAAAATCTGATTAGATGAAACCAAAATCAGTTTAAGATTCATCCACAAAAAGACTCCACACCTTTGGTAGTATGACAGTAGACCTACTGAACAAAATGCTTGTCAGAATAACAAAGAAACAAAATCAATTAGACCGTCCGATCACAATCCGTATTTCCCAGCTACCCCAGATAAAATTCAACAACCATTAACAAGACAGAAATACCAACATTTTCATGGTCCAAGTGGCGAAGAAGCTTTATCTCTCGCAGGGTCCTCTTTGCGTCCGTATAATTATCGAAAGCATTCGCTATCTTCTTCATCGCCACCATATCGTTAGTCTCCGCATTCAAAACCGAGCTTCAATACAGCAAAACAAACACAACAAAATCAATTCAAACCCAATTTTCGCACACCCCAAAACTCTAATTAATCCGTTTCGGGGCAGACTAATAAGGGTATCACTGTACCAGACTATGCCGTAGGCTCCGCGGCCAATAGGTACGATGGGAGGGCGATACTTTGTGGTGACCTCGAACATGTTGCCAAAGATACTGTACTGTATGTACTGTCCACCGTGCGTCGCCACCGCCGGAAAATCAGGGTACTGGCCGCCGGCACCTCCCATGTCAGCCATCTTTTTTCTCTATGGGTTACCTCGCTCGGGATTTTTTAAAAAATACTGCTAAGTTTGAGTCACTCTGCACTAGCATGTCTATGTGCAGGAGGCTGAATATATGGAGATTCTTGGACGAGGGGAGCTGGGAAAGAGAGAAGCCCCGGGAAGAAACCGCGTATAGAATGACTCCTGGGGTTGGAATTATTTGGAAATGCATGTCAAAGTTGAGCAAAGCCGCCAGTGTTGGACGGCTGCCTTTGGTCTTCCTTTAAATCCTTGGAATAGCAATCTTTCTTGACGATTCCCGTCCTTTGCTGGTGCTTTTGGAAGTATTCATTTATTCATTATTACAACGCAATCTTTTCTTTTGGGATGATAATTGTAAGTAGGCGACTGTTTATTTAACTAAATAAATAATAATAGATGGGCTTGTGAATCTAATACGAAGTATCATTTATTTTGGAATGTCTGTGTTTGTTTTTAAGTGGAAATTGTATAAAAATAAATAGAGAAATAGATAAAGTTAAAGAGTGCAATAATCGAATTATGAGACTTGATTTTTTTTCGAAAAATATGAAGATTTTAATTTAATGGGTAATAAATTGTTTATTTACTTATTTATTTGTTTGTTTGTTTATTTATTGTGATGTAGCAAATAATAGAAGGGAAAATACATATAAAAGGCTAGTCAAACATCGTCAAAAACCAAAAATTGAGAGATTGATGGGGAATTAATACCACACTTGAGAGAGGGATGATTGGAGGCTAATTTGGTATGGGGATTGTACAAGATTGATAAAGAAGTTAACTTCACCTAGAAGTGCGGGAAATTCTAAGTATAAATACCTCATTTGCCAAGGATGGTAGAAGAAAATCAAACCTCCCAACCCAAAGCATAGCAGGCCGCCAGAGAGAGAGAAACAGGAGAAAACTTCTGCCCCAAGAACTGGAAGAACCTGAGGTAATTCCCTAACTCAAATCTTGTAATTTCAATATATATTCATACAAAATTCATATTCATGTTTTAAGCACTTGAACGTGAAATCATAGGCCTACATGTTAGTTAATTCAATGAGAACGAAGATGAAATTATATTGGCATATATTACACGTAGAATCTATGATATATGGCATGATATAGGTGGAGAGGTAAAGTAGACATTTACTCGTTGTTCTTTTGGAATCTAGACAATTCATGAAGTTAGAAATTTTTATACCTACAGTTCATATGAAAGCTTTTTAAAACCCGTAAAGGACATGTAGTTGAAAGATTAAATGGCTAAAGTTGTCTGGAGTAAAAGAAACAAATCAAATAGGACACTATGCGCAGATTGAGTGAGCCCTATGATCGTCCTTCGTGATCGCAAGGACACCTCTCGCGGCTATGCCATGTTAACCCATGGGCACAGGACAATCGACACCATGAGTGAATTTGCAATTATAAAGTTTGGAATCGTGGTCACAAGCCTAAACATGGGCTCTTTCAAAACACAACGCAGTTGACGGCGTAGTCGTGAAATTTCTCTTAAAGGTTGTGAGCCGTCGTAGGCGCAAATCTCTTTTTCACAATCGTAAGCGATGTTTTGGCAACTGGGAGACCAAGAAAGCAGGAAGAAATGTTTTCAAATGTGATTAATACTCAACTTCACCACTTTTAATGTCAAACACATAAAAAATACTTGAATTACATATTCGCATGATATGGGAAACACCAAATACATAAACCAGAGGTAAAAAACACCTTCAATAGGTAAGTTGTAAACTAAAACTAACAAGAATTAGTACAAACATGTTGAAAAGAATTGCCCTCTAGTCAAAACACTAGATTACATTGAAAAGCATGTAGGAAGTAAATTACCGTACAATTGGAATTAAATTAGAAATTACTCTGCTTGAATAAGAAATCACAAAATCGGAACTAGCAAACTATAGGAATTGTGAACCAATTAAGTGGGTTATTTGCAAAGCTTTATAATTACTTCTTTAAAATAAAATATTTTTGCTGAAAAATTGAATATTTTAATGAAAGTTTTACACCATAATTTCCCACGGATTTTTCCCCGTTAACTACTATTTACTGTAAACTGGCATGCTTTATTTTCAAGTAGTTTTACATTGAGAATGTGGCGGATGTGAACTAAGGCTAAGTAATGTCCTGAACTTCAATTGAATTATTTTATTTATGAAAAATTATTGTGATATGATATTTTTAAAGACCAACAATAGTGTAGGGCTTAGTTTTAACCCCCTGAGTTGGATAAAAGTTTTGACCTTTCAGTTGGAAATAAGTTGACCATTGAGATTATAAATTAAAGTAACCAATAGGATACACGTAACTTTCTCAATTAGAGTTATAAATTGAGTGCACATGACCTTTTCAACTAAAGCTATAAATTAAGATATATGACCATCTCAATTGAATTAAAAAATTGAAACAATGATAAGGTTAGATTTGGCCTTCCTTAGACGAGGTTATAAATTATGATCCTCCTTAGCGAATATGGAATACAAACTATTTGAATTCCTAAGCATATCAATAGAACGTGCAAGTGGAATCAGTTATCCATTACAGTACACATGCTAAATGTTCTGCTCACCATTTGCGAAAATCCCTTTAACAAACAACACCATCAAGGGTGAGCATGCATAGGGATGGTAAAGTATAGAGGAAAGAAAGAGAGTATTAGTTATAACTTTTAGGCAAATAAGAATTATTTACGTAATAGAATAGTTTTATTTTCATTTCTTTGAATAATGTAATAGACTTGTAATGCTGGAATGAATAATGTTTTATTGGATTAGATGTTCTGATACATAGGTTTTAGTATCTGTTAAGATACTTGTTTCATCAGTACTGTTATGCCACAACTTCAATGTAATGTAGAGGCATCACATGTGTATGTTTTGAGATAAAAGCAAAGCAAACATGTATGCTCTAAAAGATGCCACTAAAGAATTGTAGCATTATCATGTTTTTGCTGTTACATAGTAAAGACTCTTTATTTTAAATTTTAATATATACCAATGTTTGTAAAATTATTCATAAATTATGAAGTTATTTTATTTGCAATATATATATATTTTATAAACATATATATTACAAAAAAAATCAACATTATTTATTTGTTTTTGTACACTTGCAAATCAAAACTTTGTTATTGATTACTATAAAAGAAATCAAGCATTTAATTAAGTGAGGTCAAAATGTAATCGAATAATGAAATCATGTTAAACACATCCAGCATGGAGAAATTATTATTACAATATCTTATAATATATAATATTTTCTTTTGTGGGGCTGCTTTCTATACCTTTTAATCAATATTATAGAGTAAAAATTTGTCTGATCTCATAAGCGTAAATGATAGGTTGGGAAAAGGATAATTTTATGTGCCAGACAAATAATGTTGAAAAGAAAAAATCAAACATCAGTTTTCTTTCTTTCAACCTTTTTGATCAATAAATTTGGTCAACAACTAAATCCATTCTTTTTGCCATGGAAATTGTTGAATCAAACCTGCTTCATATGCCATCTAGACTTGGATTAATTTACCAAATGCCATCTTAGTTAGGAGTGCAAATTACGGTGGAAGAAAAATTGGTGCGAAACTTAAAAATAATATATAAGTAGAAGAAAGAAAAAAACAAAAAATAATTTTACTTGGTAGTATATTTAAAAGTGTTAATTTTGATATGAAGAAAACAAAATATAATTGGCATCCAAACATAGTATGTCATCTTAATTTCTTCCTGAAACTTTTGGTCTATGCCAATGTTTGAGATATATAAGATCATAAAACTGTCATCCAAATGTAAAAACCTGTCAATATATATTTGTTGAAATTTAGCTATCAGCCTGTCACCAATCATTTTAAGAGGCTCCAACAGCCTTGAACTCATTTTCCTATATTACAACGAAAGTAAGGGAGGTATCAGTATTCTAGGAAATAGTAGTAACTAAGACCAGATTTGAAGTCGAAAAAACTATATGAAAAGAGGATTTCAAATGGCTTTAAAACAAAAAAAAAATTAAATTCATCATAATTACTAAATTATAATTTAAAACCAAAACCTCAAAGATTTGGAATGAATTATCATTCAAACCAATGTAGTGAATTTATTATTATAAATTTAAAATTTATTCTATTAAATTCTGCGATTCAAATGAGATTAAAAGTACATATAAAATTCATAACTTTAATTTCCATAGCCTCAGGCAACTTTGGTATTGTTATGGATGACTTGGGGAGGGAATTCAACGTACGTCTGCTGGTTTGCCTAGTCAAAGCGACGGTGGGAGTCATTGGACTGGTCCACGTATCAACTTGTTTATTCATTTAGTTTTTGGTTGCAAGACAATGTCGATTTCAACTATAATGTAGCATGTCATGATTGACCAAAAGCCTCGTGTCAGTCGGGCAGCTTGACCCATGAGTCTTGGTTAAAAAGCAGATTTCGATATTTAGTTTGATGTTTAGTAAGAATTGTTTCGGGCCATAAGATTTTGATATTTTAAAAATATATTATTGTTTAGATATATGTATAAATATATAATAATAATTATTAAATAATATAATAATATATAAGTTAACAAGATATTAATTTGTATAAATATGAGGATAATTGAATATACTAATAGATATTAATTTGATTGTTAATAAATATAATAATTATAAAAAATAATTATTTAGAGTATTAATTTTATTATGAAGTAAGAATAGTAACTGATAGATAGTGTAAAGCTTGACAGAGTATTTGAAGATTGGAAGTTGGCAAACAAACATTGCACTATGTCCATCAAATATTTGTGCTTAACTGGACTTGAGGTTTCCACTATTGATCTTTGGAGTCAGAAAACTGTAATAATCGTGGGTTTTGAATAAAGTCCAATCTTTGCTTTCGATAACCTGATGAAACAGAACATATGTCATAATCATAATCAAAGCTTTATCATACTAATCCTAAACAACTTGATCTTGGTTGAGACTTGAATCTCAGAGGTCGTCAGGGTTTCCAGTTGTGAGTTGAGGACTTCGTCACTGCCCAAATCCAATGTTTTCAATCCTAAACCTCGAACCGAAGATGTAATAATGCAATATTACAGGTCGAGCTATTCAGCGAGCTTTCAAACAAGGATTGAAGATCTCAACAAAAACAGAAAGTCGGTTCTATTACAACAAACAAGATAATAGGCATGTCTAAAATTGGTTTAATGAGACCAAGTACTTGATTTGATTTTCCTACAATTGAGAAATTTGGTTTTTCCTCTAATTCTATATAAAGGACTTTCACCAAAATAGAGAATAACACAAGAGAGAGAAGAAAAATGCATGGGGAATTTATATAATATCTCGTAAGTTTCTTAAAGTGTGAGAGGAGGAGTTATTATTAATACACTTGTGCAGAAGTTGAGTCCACTTGGTATGTTGGAGAGCAAGAAGGGTTTGTAACATTTTTCAGTGAAGGAAAAACACATCAACATAGGTAGAAATCAATATATGTCTGGTCGATGCATAGACAACATAGCACTAAACATGTCGATTAGTTGTGGGTTAATGGATAGGTTAATTTAGACATTTTGTGGCAAAGAGAGTTTGTGTTGTGTTGAATATGCTATAACAACACTTGTAACATAGTGGAATTATTGATCCCTAAGAAGGAATTTATTTGACACATTGGTTTACATCAAGGCCATCTTCACTTAGAGTGATTAGACTTGATTAATTAATTTATTAATGCAAATCAACTGTTTTACTTTGATGGATAAAGGCTTATGATAAAATATGGTGCGTGATAGTAAATTACCAAAATCATGAATAAATAATGAACTCACTTGGAGTGATAAAACAATACCAATTTGTTTGTTAATTCGATAGTTGATCTATGAGACATTTTGATCTTTCAATATGATTATTACTAATACTTTTTACAATTTTTAAATTAAATATAATAATTCTATGGTATTAATAAGTGTAAAAAAGAATAAATATAATTTACAATTTGTTGAATAAATATCAAATGAAATTATATAGTAGTTATTACGAATATTAATTTGTGAAGAGGTGTATGGAATAAATAAAAAATTACAAGTTTTTTTTTTAAATTTAAGTAAGAGTATTTTAAAAAAACAAAAATAGTCACATTAAATAATCTATGTAAACACATTATTAAATTATCTCATAATTAATTTATCCTCTAAAATAATTCATAAAATCTTAATTCTATCAAATGAAGGAAACATGCATAATCTGATTATGATACTGTCTACTGTATTTCGGAATGATGCCAGAAAGAGTTTCTATCATCTAGCATGAAGGCATCAACCAATGATGATAATCATCATTATCATCATCATAATAATAGCACGCAAATGTGTACGCTATATTTACGGAAAATAAGCAAAACTATTTTTAAATATAATAAAAATTATAAATAATTTAAAGATAGATTCTCTAAAATATCAAATTTAATATCCTAATACTTTACATTCAAATACAATTAAAAATATATTGGTTTTATATGATATTTTTATTTAATGTATACCTATTTGTGAGTGTGTTAGAAAAAAATTAAATAAGAAATGACAAGACAAAAAATTTTCTGTACAAAATTTAATATTGTAATATTTTATATTCAAATAAAATTAAAAATATATTGGTTTTATATGATATTTTTATATACTGTATACCTATTTGTGAGTGCGTTAGAAAAAAATTAAACAAGAAATGACAAGGCATAAAAATTAATACATCTGAATTGAAAAAAACTAAAAATATTTACCAAGTACATATTTAGAAACGTACATAAGGGATTAAATAATTAGACTCATAAGTTATAATTTAATTATGCACACCCTTCCGGTGTTGCCCTAGTTTCTGGACTTGTCAGGACTGGACAAGAATTCATCAAGACATCAACCTTCGTGCGTTTAACTGAGAATGTATACCAAATGAACATCTACTCACCACTTAACACCCAAAACATAACTGTGTATGCGTGGACGCATCTGTACGTGACACGCAACAAATAAGTTTTGAGACAGATGAAATCTTGCCTTAATTAGAATGTGCATACATGTCAATATGTCATGTAATTAAATATCCCACCAGATTTATATGGTGCAGAGTTTACAATATGTTGGTTCAAGGATTTTGAGATAGAAAAGAAAAGAAAATGATATAAAAAAGTAATTTTAATTGTCAGGTTGATAATGAAAAGAAAATTTGAAGGAAACATGCCGTTAGAACGAAGGAATATCCTTTTCCCGTAAGAAAAATGTTCTTGTAAGGAAAATGAGATGAAACCATTTGAACAATCTCTTCTTCTTTTAAAAATTTCATTATTTCTATTTTTCTCGTACATTATTAAATTATTTCTCTTGAATAATGAAAAAATTATGTTTTATTTTTTTTTTCTTATGAAAATCATTCTACCAAACAGTATGAGATTTTGAATTTCCTCAATTTTCTTTTCCTTTCTAAGAACTTAAAGCCGAACATAGTGTTAAAGAAAGTGGATGGAATTGATTCTAGTTTGCAAGCGAACAGAACTCCACAGAGTTTTGGCTATAAATCCACATTAATTGCATGGAAGAAGGCTTTTGAATTGAGAAGAATCACGCAAATTGTCCCTTTTATTTCTCATAAATACTTCCTAATTTTCATTTTGTTTTATTTCGTATTAATGCCCAACATCCGAAATGGGCATTACATTATAACTTTGGAGAGCAGAGAACATTGACAGTAAACAAAGCAACAGGCCATTCATGCTCCTCCTGTCCTCATGCACACTGCCCAGCACTTTGTAGGTTAGGCTTCAGCGAATCTGCAAATCCCAGGTAAGAGTATTAACAGAGGAAAAAGCTAACGCAAAATCTGGTGTCATGACTGAGTTCTTATTACCCCAACTCAGAGAGCTTCATGTGAGACACTGCATAATCCGCAAAGAAGGCATCCTCATCCTAATCCAAAACAAAATACAGGTTTATCCCAGAAAATAGCCTACGCAATATGTTTGTATGTTAGAAGGGAGGTGAATCCACGTACTGCGGCATATTTCTCCAAAAGCGGGCGAAAGACAGGATCGGAAAGAAGGCACTTGTCCGAAGGCAATTGCATAAGCCCTTCCTTTTCTCCACTCAGAAGCTCACTGTCAAGAAGAGCAAATTAGATGACAGCAAACGGAACATCCATCAACACTGTACGTAAATGAATGGTGAAGACGTGAGTCAATTACGTAAAGTACGAATTATCAAAGATGAGGGGGTTGGAAGTCCACGGTCCATCATATCCGGAACGTTCCTTGTGGCATCTTCCCTGCGTGAAAGGGACTTGTTCATGTTGTTAAGTTGCAAAAGGACGCGAATCGGGGCAGTAATATCTGAAAAACCAAATAATAGCAGCTAATACGAACCAAGGTGTGGCCACCGGAGAGAGCAACAATATCCTGGTCGCTCAGACCCATGCCTTTGACGAAAACTTCCCTCAAGTGCTCAGTTCCTGCAAAAACCAGCCAAGGACATGTATAAGATCTCAGGAATGAAAACCAGCAAAATTAAGCTTCAATTTTGCAACTGAAATGCTGGCTTCTTCCCTCTTGCCAACACAATTATCAAGAGGAAGATTGTCGAACTCACCCTTGGTAGGGTCAGGCAAACGGCCTTCAACAGGGGGCTCCTCCTTGTCCTGAAATTTGAACCATCACCATTTTTCATGAGTTGCGGAATATGTAGCTATCCAGACAATGTCTTGCTGTATAGACTAGGGATCTACGGGCTAGCAAGAGATAGTTCTACGTGGAGAATGAGAACATAAACAAGTCATCAGGCTCAGTATAATGACCCGTTATCCTACACATGTAATGTATGATCAGTCAAGAAAGCATAACAGAAACACCATAAATATTTTCATATCTTACATTTTGTTAAGAATGAAATCAACCTTAGCCTTTTTCTGTCCATACAAGCTTGTTGCAAAGAAATTGCCTCCATCAGGAGGAATCATAATTCTTATTACTTCTAGTGAGAATTTAAGTGCCATTGATACACTCAATCACGATTAGCATACCAACTGTGTCCAAATAATGGGTCAGATCATTGCCCCACAGAACCAATAATCATGTATTGAAAGAATGGCCTCCAACAAGAAGTTTATTCTGTACTATATATTAAGGCTGGGGGTGTCGATTTTGCGCACAAAGTTCATTTACATAGTTACCTTTCGTTATATCAATGTGAGGTCTCTATAAAAATTATTTTTAAGGTTTACTTTCTAAATTACTTATATTCTTTATTATTTTTTTCTCTTTTTATATTCTTTTTATCTTTTATCACCTTCATAATTGTTTTCTTTCATTTTTTAATTTTAATGCGTTAAGTGAGTCATTCCTACAGTGATAATTTTTTAGTGTCAAAATATAAACTCCCTAAAGTATCTATCTTATTCTTTTTTCTTTTAATAAAAATTTTTACAAAATTTCAAATCAGAGTGCTATTATTTTAGAAACAACATTCAATAAAATTTAATATTTTTTACAATTACGCGAGTGTTTAATTTTGCTAGGATATGAATTTTTGTTCATGATACATTGACATTTAATAACTGAAACACATCAAGTCATTTTTTGAGGGTTTCCTACGAAAATCATAATTTTAAAATTTAGTAAAAAGAGCATCTGACTTATGAGACCGTCAAAATACAAAAAGAAAAAACCTAAAATGCTTAGAAGTAAAGTAAGCAAGCAGAATTATAAGAATTTTCGTAATTTAATTAATTAAAATTAAAAATAAGTTTTTCTAATTTAAATAATTTTGATTGTAAAAATAAGATTACTCAAAAATATATTATAGTCAAAAATACTTTATAAAATGAAAGATATTAAGAGTTGGAAAACAAGAAAATATGAGAAAAAAGTGAATTAATTGAACATTACTTAGACCATATATATAGAGAGAGAGAGAGACAGAGTAGTCATTCTGGGGTAGGCCCTTAATTAAACTTACCAACTTTGATTATTTAATATATTTCTTAAAATGCCATTTTATTAATTCTATATACTATTTATTATAACTAAACTCCAATAGCAACTAGTTTTGGGCACTTTATTAAAAAAGAAAAAGCTAAAATGGCTATCTTTTATTATTTATGTATACTATGTATTATAGGGAGACCCCTATAGATAACTACTTTCTGGTGCTTCGTGTAGAAAAACTAAAATGACTCTCTTTTATTTATTTATTTTTTAAAACTTTTTTCATCCTTTTTTATATTTTCAATTTTTACCATTTCTAATTAATTTTTATTTAATTTATTTACTCTTATCTGTTTTTTTTTTCTTTCAATCTTTCTCCCATTTTATATACATTTCAAAATATATTAACTTATATTTCATCATCAATAATAAAATTATATAATTTTATTATATTTGAAATAAAATATTTTTTTTAGATTTTAAATAATAAAATAAAAGATTCAAACGCACAACTCAAAACACTCACATAATAATTTTAAGTATATACATGATAAATTATTTTTAAAACTTTACATGTACATCCATTGCGTATGGATAAATTACAAGTTTCTTTTAATGTACAACACCACAATCTCAGAGCACAAAGACCGCAACTGTCATAGCAATCACCTGTAATAAAACGACACATAGAATAACATATGCCTTTCAAATGAGAAAACTTCACTTACCTGCCTTCCGGGATGGAATGGAATTTCAGGTCCTCCAGTAATTTCGACAGCAACAACTCCTGCCAACTGTGCAGAATAAGAGGATACAAAAGATTCAACTCTCTGGGTGTACTGTTAAAAGCAAAGATACACTTGAGAATTAATACCTGATATAAGTCAGCATAAGAAAGGATGGGGAATTGCTCCTTGATGGGCTCCAAGAGCTTAACAACAATTTCAAGACCGATGCTGGCAGCGTGTCCCTGCTCTGCCTTCAATCTCATGGTTCCAAATGGGCCACCTGTCTTGGTGCTCTGATCAAATGTACCAGCAGAGTGCCACCTATAATTAACAACAGCAAACCACTATTCGGTGATTGCATTCACAAGCAAACTGTTTCAATATATATAATAATCTCAGTCATCTCAGAAATGATAACTATCCAAATGAATTCTACAGATACGGATAAATAAATTCATTATGGCCAAATCTTATTGTGCAAACAGGCTCAGGGCATCAGCATTACTGTCAGCATAAATAGCAGGTGCAGTATTGCTGAGGGACAGAACAAATTTGGGATGATAGTGAATGTTGCAGGTGCAAGCACACAGGTCCAATGGCCGTCATCATCTCAGACTTCCCAGATCACAACTTTAAAGTCATCTTGTCTCTCTAATATACGTCTCTACGAAAGCAACCACTTGCTAATTTTTAATGTTACATTCCATGGAAGAATTTGTAAGTGGCTAAGCATGATAACATCTCCGTGTAGGCCATTCGTCCAATGGCGTACGTCATAAAACCGTGAGGCTTTGATGAAAGCGTAGCCGTCACACACTGATGGACTGATCCTGGTATTGTAAATATCAATATTCTTATACTTAGGAGGCATTCGGCTAAGCTTATCTAAATAGCTTACAAGATTATGTAACTTATAAGATGCCTTTAAAGTTTACAAGCTCACACATCTTATTTTAAAAATAAGTTAATAAAGTGTTTGTGTAGAGACATCCTATAAGAGTTTATAAAAATTTATAATTATAGTTAACTATAATTTTTGAGTATAATAATGTTAAAATTAAATTAAATATCATTGTAATTTAAGATATTTATGCATATATTAGCATATACAAAACTAATAACTTAGCCAACTTATTTTTAAGAAATTTATAAACTTTAAACATCTAAATTTTGAGAGTTTATAAGCTCTTTCATTAAAAAATTTATCACACAATTTTAAATAAGTTACAAACACATGTCAGTCAAAACAACTCCTTCAGATAGATCTACCCTATTAATCCATCACTTGTTGAAATATTCAAATTAAAGAACTCTCTAGTAACTCCATTTTCACTGTAAAATCATTAGTGCATCAGCCGAAGGATGATGCATTTCATTGCTTTGCACATTGATCGATCCATATCTAGAACATGACGATTACACAATCAGCATAAAGTCGGTCAAAACGTAGCAGATCTTCCCTTCCCATACACGTACATCCTTACGCGACAAGACAAAGATATTGCAACAGAATTCATCCACAAATCACAAAACCTTACTCGTAAAACGATGATCATTGTGGCGCAAAACTTACGCAAGGCGGAGCATGAGAGGAGCGCAGCCTTTCTCAGCGATGAGGGCTCGGAGCTTCCTCCTGCATTTCTCAACAGCCTTCAGGTACCCCTCACTGACAGTTGGATAGTTTTTCACCATTATCACTGCTCTCTACAATCATGTTCGTCTCCGTCAAAGAAATCAACGACATACACACGAAAAACAACTTAACATCCAAAAGTTAGGAAATAAAACACAATGCCCGCCGCAAATGCAATATAAAACCAGCGCATTATTGATCACGGCATCTCGCGACGCGACGTACCTCAAAAATGGAGAGATCAAAGAAGTTGAGAGGGAGAAACCGGATGAGAACTGATGTAAGTGTGTAGAGCACAAAATAAAATGCACTGGGTTTGTTCGATATATACGGGGAGAGTGGAAGTAGAGGTTTGACGGAGGTCACTGCGAAGCCGTTGGGTCGGGACGATCGTGAGGCTCTGGCGTGGATTGTGGACAATGGACGGCTGGAATTGGTCCTGATGAAATAAAATCTAAGGGGGCGTTTGTTTGTTTGTTTGTTTGTTTGTTTAATTATAAAAAATCAACCACACAAAGCGTTTAGTTGGATGGCTGAATTTTGTCGAAACCCATATGTCCATTAATTGATGTTTGCGAATTTTGTTGGAAGCCGCGTAGGCTTTCTTATCATATCCAAATCTTCTATCCCACTTGTCTTATTTTACTTTGCTTTTCTTAAAAAATATTAATTATTTCTGTTAAGAGGTTAGACTAACTAACAAAATCAGTTTAATAAATTTTCTATAAACTCCTTTAATATATTTAATTATATCAATGCTCCTCTATTTTCGATATAAAAGATAAAATAAAGTGGAGGTTTTGTTAATAAAAACACATCATCTCCCTTATAATTTTTTAAAAAAAGAAATAAAAACAACTTATGAAAAAGAAAGTAATATCCTTTTTCAATTTTTATTCCTCTCCCTTCCAATTTATTTATGTTCTTTTTTCTCACGTTTGTTCTCTAACCTTCATTTGACTTTTCTTTCATCTCATTTGTTCTCCTTTAAGTTTTTATTATAGAAGTTTAATTTTAAATAATTTCCTTGTGTTTATTATTAATAACAATCAGTATAAGTTCTTAGTTATCAAAATCTTCTTCTCATGTTTACATAAAATTTTAATAAGCAATATGATCAAACGACACTACTTCATATAAATTATATTTTATTCATATAATTTTATCTACAAAATAATCTTTTTAATTGCACGTGTAAAGTGTAAAAAATACTAGTTTACTAAATTTGTAGGACATGGCTATAAAATTAAAAGCATACATGGTATAAACATTCTTATACGTAATATAAAATTAACGGTATAAAAATATCTTTTAGAAATGTATATCTTTAAATATATGTATATAAAATTAATATTAATATTATTGATATTTATAATTATTATTCAGATTACTTTGTATTTCAATTTTATTTACTAGGGTTTTGTTGTACATTCAATAATAAAAAATTATTATATATCAAAGTTTTTAGCATAATTAACATAAAAATAATGAGAACAAATTCAAAATTTACATAAATTTGGATAGACAAATATAACTCTTATAAATTATGCTAAATTGATACTAAAAAAATAATATAAATGTTTAGAAAATAGGCATTGATTAGTTTTTTTCATATTAACTTTCAAATAATAAGTGAGTTGTTATCCGTATATAGAAGTTAAAATTTCAAATATTTATTGATCATGATTTTAGTATGCAACACAATATGTTCTTTACTATTATTAATATATTATCAAATATGAAAATATGAAAATACCGACTGGCCTTTCAACCAATTTGAGCTCACGTCAAACCGGTGCACAATGGATGGCAGGGCTAGCGCTATCCAATAATCTCTCTAGGTTTTGTCAGATCACCTCTTCCTCAGTCTATGAATAAAATTACTCATAAGGGGCAATGGGATGAGCGGAATGAAGTCCAGAGCAAGAATAATTTGAGCAAGGCAGAACTGCTCAGAAAGGAGCCATTGGGATATAGAGTTCTATGGTGGTAATCATGATTTCCAAGATCAAAATGTCCACTTCAGGCAATCTATACAGTGAGGCATATGAGATTTAGTTTTATGGCGTCCTCCGCTTAAGTGGTAGTAATATTCAGTGATGAAATTGGATGATCATGTTGAAATAGGACATCGACCAGCACAAAGGGTTCAAAACAAGCGCCTGCCCAGTTTATTCAATGACTGGTTATTGCATTCAGTTTACGGTATGTTGCTCAGAAATTTTGAAAATTCCCTTCAAGATGTGTCATGATTAGTCTGGTGGGCTAGCGTAAGATCCAAGCATCACAAATGGGGAGCCTGAAGACAAACAGGTAAAATTTGACTCAACCAGTTCTTTTTTTTAATGTGATAGATGTTAATAAATAGCTGGTATGACAGTTGATCCTGTCTCCTTATATTTGTCTGCAGAGATTGAGAGGACAGAAATGAGAGAGCGGAAGATTAAAAAATGGTTTACAAAGGACTTCTAGACGTGTTAGAAGACTTTAAGATGTTTGTAGACAACACTGGATAAGTCTAAACCGAACATGGATAACTTTGGAAGAGTTCGAGTCCACCTCAAACTAGGAGACAACTTATGCAAGACTGATCCTATAGCAAGTTTGTTGCCTGGACAACTTGATTTGTGTTAGACTTCTTGGCCAAATTCTTTGATGATTCTGAAGTATAAGTATTAGAGAACCAGACATGGAAAAGGGCATGAGCTAACCCTTGAATAATCAGCCGGCTAAGTGCAGAAAAGTTGAGAAAAAACCAACTCTAGCTTTGCTCTAATGTCATGTGTTAAAATGTAGCAGTGATATTGTAACTACAATTGCAATAATAAATCAACAAAGTATATGAATTCAAGCACACACACACCAATAAACAATAAAACTTAAACACTGAAATTGTTAATACAATTTAGAGATCCACTCATACTTCTGCGAGCACTTTGTTAGGCAATACTTTCACTAATAAAATCAATGTAGTGAAAAACCTAACAATCCAACTCTAATTCTCACAAACCTAATTCCCCACAAAGATTTTCCCATGGTTGGATGCACCAAAATTTATCCCACAATTTTGTGGTTAAACTAAACTCTTTTTAAGGCCTAACTCACACCTTGGAAGGTTTACATCAATTTAGAGTTGATTCTCACAAAATTAGCCACAAGTCTATACCAAGCTAAAGGTGGTTTTCTCTCAACTTTTCAGATTCACATGGCTAAATATCCAAGAGTTAGCTTACGCCCTTTTCCATGTCTGGTTCTCTAATATTTATATTTGAAAAACATTAAAGACTTCAGTTAAGGAGTGTAACATAAATCAAGTTGTCTAGCCAACAAACTTGATTCAAGATTAGCCATGCATAGGTTGTCGCCTAATTTAAGATGGACTCAAACTCTTCCAAAGTTATCCATCTTCAATTCAAACTAATCCAACGTGTCTCCAAACATCTTCCAGTCTTCTAACACTTTCAGAAGTCCTTCATTGAAGTTCCAACACAATTCCATCCTTCTATAAGACTTTGAACACCAATAAACATCTTCAACTTAGAATCCTAGTTCAACTAGACTCCAATGGTCATGTTGTTGACACAAATCTTTCCAACATTAAATATACATTAATAGTATGCTCTTGTTTCCAAATAGAAAGTAGCAATAGTACTGATTTAAAAGGTGAAGAAGGAACAAGAACAGTGTGAATCCTGTCTTCTTATATTCATATGCAAAGATTGGGAGGAGAGAAATGAGAGAGGACAAGATTCAAAAATGGCGTGCTCTTGTTTCCAAGTGAGAAAGTAGCGGTAGTTCTGGTTTAAAAGGTGTGGAAGAAAGAATAAAAATTGTGTGAGCTTATCGTCATCCTATTATACTATATCTCAACTCAAGTGCTCAATACAAGTCTTTTAAATTATACATACTTTTAGGTATGAGGTCAAATACACAAATTTTTTAACAGTGTTCATGGTAGAAAGGTACATATTGCTCACCTACATTTTGCAGGCATCCCTAATTTGAAGTGTTTAGGTAACCTTATTAAGGAGCCAGGTTGCATTTAAAAAGCCCTTAAATATGCCAATTAAATTATGTTATTCTCTTGAAATTGTGGAAAGGAATGTAACATTTTGTGCAATCTATCGTCATAAAGTCCACTCACTAGACTTTTCTCAAAATCTAGTGTTATGATTTTTTGTTACTCCTCATTTCTGTGTCTCGCTAGTGATGCTATCACAAATTTGTAGGTTAAAGATTTGGAGACTGAAGCTTGATATGTGAAGGTAATGTTAGTGCCATGTGTGCAAGGTTGAAAGAGTTGTTTTTATTTTTGGCACAACTTCTAATGTGGTGCTGACATGGCATGTTCATTTCTTTATAAAAATTCTAGATTTTTGATAACATGTCCCAATGCATGATGTAACATGATTTGTTATAGAAGTTGCGAGATTTGTCAAGGCATATGAGGTATATATAAATCTTTGTCTGTGAAAGTCATCGTAGACATGCAATCTTCAACAGACACTTGGCTTTTCTTCTGAAAGTAGCCAGGTTCATTGGGTTAGTTTTCAACTTCATCAACTCTCTTGATTCAGTCACTGAGAGTGACAAGGTTGGCATTTGTACTATCCTCCTCTAACATGATTTTTCCTTAGCAAGCTAGCTCCATTACTTTATCTTTGAATAAAAAGCAATCGTGGATGTGATGTCTTACCAAGTAATGGTATATATAGTATTTTAGGTCATTAGTCCTTTTGGCTTCAACAAGCCACTTCATCTTTAGCGACTCTATCAGGTTAGCCTTTAATAGGTTGTCATAGATCCTAGAGACGTCCAAGTCTAGAAACGGATATGATTTGATTTACATCTTCTTTAAAGTTGGCCTCTTTGGCTTTTAGGGAGCTTCCTTCTTCTCAGTTACATTTTCCTTTCCTCAAACTTAAATAGGCTTGGCATGTACTGTCATAAGTTCTTTGCTTGGAGATTTGGTGGGTGGTTTGCCCTCCTTCTTTATTCTTCTCCTTAGGCTTGTGAAACTCTAGAATAGGCAGACCACTTGTGTCACTTGCAACCAGACTCAACTCCATGTTGTGAGTTCATGTGACCAGTTCTTCAAAGATTTTAAATTGTATCTCATGGATGACGTACCATAACCCCTATGTTTGAAGCCTTAGAGAGTTATTTAGTTCCTCCAATAGTTGTTGTAGTTAATGATAGGCTTTTCTTTCTACTGATGAGTGTTTGTGAGCTCGATTATGCTAACAGTATACCTCCTGCTATAGAAGCAATTGAGGAACTCATGCTTCAACAGCTCTCAGCTATTAATGGACCCTAGCTCTAAGTCAATGTACCAATCAAAGGTATTTCCTTTCAGTGACTAATCAAACTACTTGACGAGATGATCTCCATAAGTCCTAGCATCATTACACGTCTTTGTGAAGTAAGTCACATGCTACTTTGGATTCCTTCTACTATAGAATTATTAGAACTTGGGAGGTTAGTAGCCCACTAGTAGCTTCAAATTGTCAATCCGTATAATGTAGGGCTTAGCATGCATCAAGGATGACTTGGTGCCTCCATTAAGCTTGTTTTTTATAGTTCCTTCTATGAAGTCTTTCAACTAGTCAATGGGGATTGAACCGTCCAAGGAGACTTGGGCTCTTTGGTTGCAAGCTTCTTTCACTTATTGGTTGGCTGCTTAGTGGATATCTTAGCCTTGTCATGGACTTTAGGTGCTTTCTCTATAACCCTACTAGCATTGATGTTGTCCACTTCGTCAATTTACCTTGAAATCTATGAGTCTTGCTCTTAGATGTACTTGGCAAGCCCTTCAATAACTTTGATCAAGGCAGCAATTTGGTCTTGTCATCATGATTGAAGCAATGTTAGAGGCAAATGAAGCACTAGAGCCATGGTTGGATGGTGCAAAATCATCCTTGAAAGCTTCATCTCCCTTACTTGCAAAAAACAAATAGTTGATAGCCTCAAGAATAGGAGTCGGGTCAAGGTGTGCTAACTTCTTTGCCACATTTCACGTAACAACACTAACACTTTTTTCAGCAACTTCTAAGGCACTTGAAGTAACAACTTCGGATGACTTTACTTTGTTACTAGCCATTCTAACTTATGTGAAATTTGAAGAAGTAAGAGAAAAGAGGTTGATACGTTCCATTAGGCGTTCCCAAAATTTAAGGACAAAATTCCTATATAATAGTAAGAAAATGTATAAGATTGAATTTAAAATAAATCAAATACAATATGTGGGGTCAATTCTCTAATTTCAATTTTCTAATTCTTTCAACTTGGGTGTTTTTGCGACTTTGACAATCTTCTAAAAGGGCCTGCTAACTTGATCTTTCATGAAGATGATTTCTCTACCAAAAATGTTAATCTGCGGAGTTTGATGCTATGCACAGGACCGAACACTAAATTTGAAGAAGCTCTACGATGAATGCTTTGAATTTTTCTAAGAACATTATAGAAACCCTCGAAATTTGTAGAGAGAATTTGAAGTCTCTTTGCTGGAACACCTATTTCTTTTGTCTTCAAGTTGTGTCTTCAACTGTGTCTTGAGTTATGAAAAAACCATCCATATTTGTAGTGTTGGGAGAGTTAATCTACCTTACTCATCTAACGAGGTGACGCAGTTTAATTAGTTGAGAATATTTGACTTGACAATTATTTCCTTTGCTCGTCAAATTTAATTTAATACGATTTTACTTTCTAAATACCAATATTTGTCTTCCATAATGTGGGAAGATTTGATTTGACTACCAAGTTGGCAAAACTTGACATTTGGCGTGATTTGATTGGTCAAGCTTATTTATATTAAAACATCAATTATTTATATAGGAATTTTATTTATTTGTATTCCCAATTTATTTAATTGAGATTTAATATAAATAAATTCCACGTGTCATGATTTAATTAGGCATGAATTTTATATATTTACAATCAAACTTTGTTTTCTAAAATTTTTTTATTTTTCCAATATTTAAGGTTTCATATGAAGCAAAATTTAAAAAATAAATTAATTCTTAAAAAATAGAAAAATTTTAATAATTTATAAAAAGTATACAGCTTAAATATTTTAAATTTTATATAATAATATATTTTAATATCTCATAATTTTGAAAAATAAATTTTTCATAAAATTTAAATTTCTAAATTCTTATTCCTTATAATCAAATTTCTTATTTTTTTTGGAAAAATATTTATGTATGCATTTCATACTTTTTGTTTATATGCTAAAAATATAAATATTTATTTTAATATTTTTACAAAAATATTTTTTAAATATTTTATATATTTGAGAAAATATATTATAATATTTTTATCAAAAGATATTCTGAATGAATATTTCTTAAATTCTAGTAATGTTAAAAAACATTATAACGTATAGGTCTTCAAATATGTATACATATATATATTAGATAATATATTTGGAATAAATTATAAATTTTGAATTTTATCATTTTTAGAAAATAGAAATATTTAGTTTTTTAATTTTTCTGAAATTATAATTTTATTTTATGTGTTAAAAATAAATTTTTTAGCTCATTTAGATTAAATTTAAAAATTATTTTTATTTTTGATTATATATTAGAAAATAATTTTTTTTTTATTTTTTTATTTTCTACTTATTAAAAATATTATTTATAATTATCTTTTTTATGTTTTTGGGCATATTTAGATATATTTTCAGTGTTTATTAGTTTATATATTAGAAAATAAAAATATTTTTTGATATTTGTTATAAAATGTTATTTTTTAAAAAAATTCAAATTTTTTCCAATGTGTGTTATAATACCTTCTCAAAGGATATTTTGAATTAATCATTTTAAAATTTATTAAATCTATATTTTTATTCTGTAAATTATAATTCATAAATATATTTTTTATATTTTTCTGATAATGTAGTTGGGAAAATTTTGAGTTTTATACTTTTTAGAAAATTTAATCACTACCTTTAGCTTTTTTGAAAATTATAAAAAATTAGAATTTTTAATTTTTAATTTAAAAGTTATGAGGTAGAAATTAAATTTTTTTTGCACTTTAGGGAATATATATAAAAATAAACATTTCAATATTTATATTTTATATTTATTAGTTATGTTGATATTTTATAATATTTAATATTTTTTATACCTTTTATATCACTGGCATGCCTAATTTTTATTTTTATATAATAAATTTTTTCTAATATATAATGAAAACATAAAATAAATTTTCAAAAAATTATTCTATAAGACTATATGAAATTTATTTTCTAACCCATAAATTTAAATTTCAAATTTCAAATTTAGAATTTCCTAAAAATGAAAAAAAAAAGAATTCTATTTTGTAAAAACAAATATAAAATTAAAAATTTGTTATTTATTTCAAATGTAATATCTGAAAAATAAAATATATGTTATAAAATAAAATTTTAAATTTGGGAAATTTTAGAAAATATTAATTCATATCTTCCTATAAAGATATTATAATATATTTTCTGAAATATAAAAAATTACAAAATAAGTTTCATAAAAAATATTTAAATAAATATTTATATTTTTAACATGTAAACTATAAAAATATAAATGGTATACCTAAATCGTTTCTCAAAAACATATAAGAAATTCAATAATAAAAAATACAATTTAGAAATTTAAGTTTAATGAAAATTTATATTTTCAAGAATGTTAAACATAAAAATTATTATTATATAAAAGGTAAAATTTTCAAGCCATATACTTTTTAGGAAATATAAATATTTTATATTTTTCAAAATAATTTATTTTTAAATTGTGTTTCGTATTTTATTTTTTAAAATATTTTCAAAGAACCATCGAGATCCTTCTTGAAGAAATGGGAGTAATACAAGAATTTCAAAAGTTAGATATTTACTGATTTTTTAATTTTTTATGTATTTTTGTTTACGAGCAAAATGGTCATTTCATGCAATTGCACTATAGATCGGTCAACTTATCAACTGAGGAGTGGAATCTATAATTTTTCAAATTTAAGTGGAATTTTTTGTAATTACTTCAAACCCCAAAGGGATATTGTAATTATCCCCCCAAAAATTACTATTTTCAAATTAGGAATGTCTAGAATTTAATACTCATAAAAGTCCATTGCCTTGTTAGCTCCTCATGAATAATGTGACCATGTGACAATTAGAATTTAGAAACGAGGCCACACAAGCAAAAGTGTATTCTTATAGATAGATCATACGAAGTCATAATTTTAGTAATTATGGGAGATGCTATGTATAATCTTAATACTTGAACGAAGTAGAATATGTCTCATAAATGTCATACACTTTGATTGTCCTTGTCCTGTAGGGGACCAATCCAAACAAGGTGACGTGGATTTCCTAGAGCTATTGTCGAAGGTAGCCAAGTTTCAAATCAAACCCTCGTCCGAGTTAGTATTATTGCCAGATTTGGTATTGTATTTTATTGACATATTATGGAAATTTACTTGGCTTAGTTGGACGCTTGAATTTTTGTGGTTATAGGACACTTGGTATGTATGAACATGTCAAATTAGTCTGGAATACTAAATCAATTGACGGAGCACGAGTCAAACAGGTTTACAAAAGGAGGAGAGGGTTGGAGCAACAAATTGGATGGCTATGGAAGAGTCTAGAGCTATCCAAACTCTAGAGTCCTATTAATGTTGCCAACATGAAGATAATTCTACAGAAATTTGTCGATTAATTTTTTGGAGTTTTGCTGCAGATTTTGGGAGTAATCAAACGAGTGAGATTTTATTGAGTAAATAGAATAATGATCTTATATTGTTGTCACTTAATTTGTTTTGAGTGTTTAATAAATACTCTAGAAAGAAAATTCATTGCAACGAAAGGATAAAGTCTAAAGGGAGTTAGATCAATACAAAACAATAAAATAGACTTATATTTATTGCGTCAACTAGTTGTGAACAAGGGGTATTGAGCAGTAAATTATTCTAGTTAGGATTACTTGAATTTTAGTGTAAATACTAATTAATTGGATGGAGGAATTGTTTTATTTGGGCAAAGCCCCATAAACATTAAAGAGTTGCTCAAATTGTGTCAGCATATCTTGTGTCTCCCTCATTATTTATTTTTTGATCGTGTTCTGTGTATTCTCAATATTATCACAACATCGCATTGCATTATAAACTACAACAAGCGTGTTCTCAATAAGTTTCCAACATTCAACTCGATGTTTATACTTTTTCAAGCGGTATCAAAATGGGTTACTTTCTTTGTGACTTGGTTTTTCAAATCAAGTGAGGTTTTAAAAGTGCAAATAGTTGAATGTTGAGTATGGTAGAAGCAAGTTCCATAACTTGACCACCACTTTTTAATGGAAGTAGTTATCCTCACTAGAAGTCTTGAATACATACATGGGGTTTCATTGAGAATGGATGGCATCCCCTAACTATGAAGAAAAACACAATCAATTTTAAAAACATTGTTACAGACGATGTTGCAACATTACAAACAAAAATAGACGATGGTGTTTAAGCTATTGTTGGACCCTCGTATTATTGATCAATTTTGACAATTATTCTTCTTACTTGAACATAGTTAAAACTATGTGGCATAAAAGGGGAAAACTATGGTAAAAGAGAGTACTTGAAGGAGCATCAATCACAAAGGAGTTTGCTATTGTGCCTATTTATGTTCTGTTGATATTAACAACATATTAGTTGATTGTTGCTCAGGTTGACAGAGAAATTTTTTAGTTTAGTTATTGATTTTTTTTGTTCCTATTATTTTGTCAAGCGTTGGGCAGGCGAAATTCATTTGACTAATTGGATTTGTTGTACCTTATTAAGTTTAGCAATTTATTACTAGACAATGTAATAGTCAAATGAATAAAATCGATTTTTGAATCTACCAATGGTCGTCTATTTAAAACAAGTTGTCGACATTGTATTGAAGGTGGAAATTGTTAGGTTTGGTATTATGTTGTATTGACACTTTATAGCAAACTTACCTCACTTAGTTGGACTCTTAAATTTCTAAGGTTATAGGAATCTTGGCATGCGTCTTTCAAATGAGTCTTGGAATGCTAAAATTGGTTGAATAAGCCCAACTTAAATGATTTTATAGAAGGTGGAGAGTCGGAGCAATAAAATTGGATAACTATGAAAGTTCAAAGCTATCCAAACTCATATCTCCTGCCCTTTATTTATTTTCTATTCATGATGTATGCATTGCTAACATTGTCACAACATCACACCATATTAGAAACTACAACACATAAATGTGTTTCAAGATTCAACTTGACGTTTTTACTATTCATTTATTATTATTATTATTATTATTTCATGCTTGGAGTACTATTTTTTCTTGTTTCTATTACGGATTAATGACTTTGAAGAACAATTTATTTGGTATCTTTTCCCCTCAATTATATGATTGACTTTCTTGATAAAACATAACGTAGTGTTTTTCACATGAGTTTCAGAAAGCCTTAGTCAAATTTTTATGAAGTTAACATAGTGTTAAAATTTAACTGAATATACAATGTTAATTTAAACAAAAGTCAATTATATGTGTGAAAAGTAGTGATTCTATGTCGGAATTTAAGGTTTAATAATCAAATTTATTAGTTTTATTCTAATACTTATTAATTGCTTGGGACCATAAAGTCGAAAATAACGATCAAAACAGTGTCTTGTTTCTTTGTAGATCAAAATCATATAAGTTATGCATTTGTCTGTCCTAAAATCTTTAACACCATGTTTGGTTCTTGGAATTTAAAAAGGAAAAGAAAAAATATATATTAAGAAAAATGGTTTTACTTGTTTAGTTAAAAAGAAAAATCCTATGAAAAGAAAAATTAAAAGGAAATCATAGTTTAAGTAAGCTAAACTTCATTTTTCTCACAAAATAGTGAGAAAAATGGAAAACAAATTATTTTAATTCTTATTCTTCCTTTAAAAATTTCACCTATTCTATTTATTTATTTATTTCTTTATTATTTTTTCTCAAAGTATTTAAAAAATTCAATTTTAATTTTTTGTTTAATTTGATTTTTTTTAAAAAAATTCTTTTTTTTATTGAAATCCTTTCAACCAAACGCTATATAATATTTTAAATTTATTTCAGTTTCTTTCTTTTCTTTATTATTTTCCTTTTCAATTTGAATTCCTAAAAACAAATACACTCTAAATAAGATCGACATTTTATTTAAATAAATCACTTTATTTTTTTCCTTAAGTTTTTCACTTCATATTTTAGTTTATCACTTGTCTATGCTTTAGGAAACAAAATTAAGTCATTATTCAAAAGCCCTTAGGTATATCCAATGCAATAAGTTCTTATATCATAACATAATGGTGCGTTGTCATATTAGAAGTGGTGATAAATTGATGATACAATATTTGTGTCTTCATTCTGCAGATATCTCTTAATTTTGATATAAAAAACTTAACTTTATAATTTTGATACCTGTTTATATCAAATTTCCAAAGAAGGCTTGTTTCGTTGATTGTTACGTTTCAATTTCACTTGCATCGCATTTCTAATATGATTTTAAATAAAAAATTTTAATCATAATTATGCCAAATTAACTACCCAAATGAATCGGGTTAATTACAGCAAATTGAATTTTTTTCGTTCATATGCTTAGGTCACCAACAAATTATGTTTTAATTTTTCAAGACATTATTTTCTTTAAATTTTAAGAGAGTTATTAAATAAAATAATTTTCATGTACAACAATTTATTTTTTAAATTAAGTAATAATTACTAATTGAAGAAAATAAAAAATTCACATACTAAGCTTCAAGATAAGAAATACTTGAAGGGAAAATTAATGTTCATATACATCAAATAACTCCTTTTATAATAGCATTGTTTTTTTCAATATAAAATGATTATTCAATAAACATAAAAATTCAATCATTTATTAAAAACAATAACTTGATAACATTAAAAATTATACTTCAAATCTTATAATAATACAAAAATAAGTAAAAAAAAAACAAGAAGAAGAAATGGGCAGTACAAAATTCAAAATCAAATATAGAAATATTGGCTGCGCACAAACGTGGTATTACTGTACTTTGCAGAATATTTGTAGAATATACCTAATATTAGGACTGCTAATCCAACGTAAGACAGGCAGTGTTTGGGGGCAGACAATGATTGATTTGACGGTACATTGATACCAATTCAGCCGGTAAACAGTAAAAACCTCAGATTCGTTTCACCTCATGCTGCCCCAATCACTTCGCCATTTACCTCATTATTATTGCCAGTGAAACGAAGCCCAATTTTGAGTTATCTTTTAAAAATTTAGAGATTTATAAATATATAAAATTATAATAATAATATAAATACCCTGTAAATTTAGAAATAAGAATATTCTTAGAACTTTCACAAGAATGAGTATTAAAATAAAATTTATTATAAAACAAATTCGCGTAAATAAAATGTACAATTAATATTATGATTTTGTAATTTTGGCAACATACATATAATTAATGCTAAGGTACAAAAGCAATTAATTTCTTAAAACATTCTCTACTTCATTAAATATTTAAAGGGAAGTTATGAGGCAAAAAAAATTAATTTAAATTTACTAAAAACCTTCTAATAATTACTTTAAAATAAGGATAGAAGATTATTCAGACAATTAACATTGATATAACTGAAATTTATTATTTAGGGTAAAAGAATAGCTTCTTGTTGTTATTTGCTTATATTTGGATGTTAACTTTGACTAGGTGAAAAACAAGTTTCAGAAGTGAAATTTTAAATATAATATAAAATTAAAAGAGAAAAAATTGTTTAGTAGGTTAGCATGTTTAAAATGTGTATTTTGATAAGATGAAAATCGTAAAAATTTGTCAGCCAAAAATAGCCATTGTTATTTGTTGTTGCTCCTTAGTTAAATAAATTACATATAGTAAAGGATTAAGGGGATGATTTTTAAAACAAATTAAATATAATGAGAGGGAAAAGCGATGATTCATACCAAACCAAATAAAAAGAGACAATAAGAAATAAATTAAGAGTGAAGATCATTCTAATGCATTATGTTTCTATAGTTTGTTGGAGTGTGGCGACAGTACATGTCTAATGCAAGAAGACTAATTAAGATTAAGGATAACAATGGGACAAGTGACTGCTCCGCCAGTATAAGAATGGGGTGGGTGGTGGGGTAGGGGTGGAAAAAGGCTTTTTACCCCTGCTTTTAAATGAAGCAAGGGATGGGGAACTTATCTTGCTCCATCCTCGACTCCATCGAGATAATTAAATAATATATATAATTATATTTATTCTATATTTATAAATATAATATTTAATTAAAATAAATTATAGACTAACAAAAATATATATTATTTTAACTATAATAAATTACAAATTAAAGTTAGTTATGTTAAATGATAAATGATTTAAATTTATATATAATTTTAAATTTGATTAATTTGAAAATTAGTTATTAGTAAATTGATCACTCTACTTAGAATTAAAAGAAAAATTTTATAAAAATAATTAATTTTGAATAAATGTACATTTTAATTATAATAAATATGCACTTTGTCACAAAACTAATACTTTTTCTTATAATAAAAAAATAATAAAGTATGAATAATTTAGATGAATTATAATAAACAAAAGTATAAAGCTTTTATTTTAATTGATATAAAAGGTTGAAACTCATTTTTTCTATGATAAATTAGTTAATTAATTATTATAAGTATAAAATAATATTTTTTTATTGTAATATTATTAATAAATAAATTTAAATTTAAAAAATTCTCTCTCTCAACGGGGCACCCATGAGAAATTGGGACAGCTGATGAGGTAAGTGCAGAGGGAAGGAGAGCAAAAACGAGGAGCGGGGTTGGGAGCAGAGGAAAGTTTTTGATAATGGGGGGAGGGGTGGGGAGGCAGCCCCCCACCCCATCCCCACTCCATTACCATCTCTAATTAAAATCCATGCTAAAAATGACTCTTAGTTTTTAGTTTTATTTTTTAGTTAATCATAATAGTTATTAAAATAATAACATATCAATAATCAGTTTATAAGATCAGAAGGCATTTCGGAGATCTACGGAGAAAAATGTAGTGTTAAGCCAGTTTATAATTAATTCACCAAATATTCAATTTTAAACCTTTTTTATGAGATCTGTTTTTCAACTTAATCATATACACTTTTCAACAAAATTTCAGACATATTCTCAAATTGTTAACTTCAAACAAGTTTGAACTGTATGATTATTGTTTTGTCAATGGCGCACCTAAGCCACCAAATCATATAATTGCAAACTATATTACATCATTACCTACAATGTAATCAATTCCAGTCGGATGTGCTTAGGTTTCACCACCCACCATCTCCATTCAATGATAAAATGAGGACAAGTGCATCGCATTTAAATTCACAACAAAAACAACATATATCATAGGTTTTGTTTGGCATGTACCTCATTTGTAACTATTTTTATCCATGCAAATTTTTACCTACCAAATTGATAGTTCTGATTAAGTGTCACAATACTAGTTACTAAAAACAATTATATTGGAACACCATGTAATAAACATATAAAGTAAAGAAAGTGAACGAGATGTTAACACATTTCCGAGGCAACTAACCAGTCCCTTAATAGTAGAAGTTTCTCCTTTTTTCATTCTTGAGTCCTTGGTTGCTAGTCCGAGGCTCTAGTCCAAATAAAGGATTCCACAATATTAAATTTATTAAGAGCACAATCAAGTTTTAAGAGAAACATTTCATATAGTCAAAACTTATTGACCTCAGCAATCCTATAATGCCTAAGTACACACTCAACTTGTCTCCATTGATCCTATCTAGGTTTTACTGGACGTGTTTCACTATTCCTTCACTTGCTCAATGTTATTCCCACCTAATTTGACTTGCACACCAATCTTCACTATAAATAGATAATGTATTCATTCGAGTACACTTAATTCATAGAGTTCAAAAGATTCAAGATGCACTTTGAAGTCTCCAACCTTTATAATCTTCACAGGTCAATGAATCTCATTCATTTGGAGACTATACCACTAGAATATTGGCACCAAATCCAAAGTACAATTTTTTTTACCCAAACTCTACACTAAGTGTTTCCACACTAGTTCGATTTTCCATCTTAGGTGAGATATTTTCTATCTTATGTGAATTTTATTATCAACTAACAACATATGGTTGAAATCATGTAATCATATTAGAATCAAATAAATTAAGTTAGCATTCTTGATTTCTATCCATATACCAGCACTTAACCAATTTGCAACCAAATCCGCAAAAGAAGGAGGAGATTACACAAAATCTTTCCTAAATGGCATAGAAGATTACATAATTTCTTTCCAAACTATGTTGCTACTACATTATTAGCAATTCATGCACCACGTTGGTGCCATATCACTGCCATGCCAGCTATCAAGTCATTGCCACACCAGTGCCATGCCAACACAAACATTATATATTACAAAATTTTCATCAATTCAAATTTAATTTTTTTATCTCTTATATATATAACGAATTATTTTTTTTATTATTACACCTATATTCAATTAAATCAACACATGTGCATACACACAAATGCTCACATTTATGTATATACATATATATATATATATGTGTGTGTGTGTGTGCTTATACTCTATAAATCTATATACTACAATATCATGGAATCATTATTATATATTATATTCATATAAAAATACTCAAATTCAAATAATTTTAAATTTTTCCTTACATCTTATGATCAAATATAATTTTTATACCTATTCAAATTTCAACCAATTTTCACCACACCCAAATCAACAACCAAACATACCCACAACAATCACATTATAGGGTGGTCCAATGGACATTTTAATGACCGAAAGTTCCTCTATATTTAATTCACAAAATTTGCTAGAGCCAAACACACAGAGATTATCCCTTAGAGGCACTACTAGAATTTTGCCAAACTGGGTTAGTTTCTTTTTGTAAAAGCCTTCTTAAAAAGGCCCGTTCGAAACCAATTTAGGACGACTATCTAAAGGTTGTCCCAAACTTTGAGACAACTTTTGTAAGCCATCCTAAAAGTCATGCCTTAGACTCTCGTGAGACAACGTTCTAAAACATTTTTAGGACGGTTTTTTTGAAATAGCATATTTGGGACAATTTTAAGACGGCTTCTTGGGACAACTTTTTTGACATGATTTTGGGACGGCTTAGTTGGAACAACGTTCCACTAAGGTCCTTTGACACAGTTTTGGACAGCTTTTTTAATACTGCTTTGGGACGATTTTTTTGTGACAACTTGTTTGGAATAGCTTTGGGATGATATATTTGGAAAGGGCTTCTTGCTGTTTTAGGACAGCTTTGATACGATCTTAGGAGGGCTCTCCTAATAAAATCTATTTTTTTAATTTATATTTATCATGATTTATAACAATTCCATATTGGCTAGGAAAATACACATCTATGCTAATTAAAAACCTCACGTTTAACAAGCATTTAATTAAAATATGGCATTTTACAAACCAAATATGTCATTTAACTATATGGATGTTTAAAAAAACATGCATCCTATTTAGAAATACATAATGCAAAAACACTTTGGGCAAGAGCTAAGCTACATCAATCATATTTGTCCAACTTCTCTTCATTGTCTTCTTTGTCATCCTTGATAGGCTGTGATGTGCTGGTTAGACCTATGTTGATGCCACTCTTGAGATTAATGAGCCTCAGAAATTTATTCAATATTGCTTCTGTGAGCTCCAAACAAGATCTCGTGTCTTGCAATTTAGATCTTGTGTCCTATAGCTCCATTAGATTTTGATGTAGCTTTTCACATAGCATGTTAAGTTTAGGTTGCATAAATGTTGAGGAGAAGGAAGATCCTGCACATGAATAACCTTTAAAAGATTTTGATAAGGACCCCATACCTGACAACCTTCCTTTTCTGAAACCTCCCAAAGCTGATACCATGAGATTGCTATTGTTAGAGCTAGATTGGTTTGCGCTCCCATATCCAAATGCTTGCTAACTGTTGATGTCTTCTTAAACTTTTTATATTGTCTCCTGCAACATGTGAACAAAGTTGACATAATAATAGTTATAGGGATTATTTGAGATATAACTATTAGTGTAAAACATTAACTTTGTATCCGGGGATTGTGCACGTGGACCTGCGCATTCCCTAGCAGCATTTTTCCAAACCTTGGAATATAACTCCAAGTGAGTAGGAGGTCTACCCAAAGTCGTCTCTTGGTGTATTTTAAATCATGTCTAGTTAACATATGTATATAAAATGTATGATTAATAAAATACGAGTACCATGGATGTGAGGTTTACCAAATGATCGCCATAAGCTAACATCGATATAGATCCACCTCAATAGATTGTTGAAGTTGAGACAGAGTTAGCAATGTGGTTAGCTTTATTTTTTTCACGTACAGCCTTGTACATGTCCTCTCTCCATTATGTCAACATTTGCTCCCATTTGTCCATGAGAATCCATTTGCTTTAGTATTGGAAAGACACATTGTGTTTTTTTTCAATACCACAAAGCTGCAAATTCATAAAATCACAACTTCACACTATGTTTTTAAACTATATACATACCTTAAACTATCTAAACCAAAATTCTCATTGTTCCAATGGAACGTCAGAATTTCGTATCCAGGCCCCATTATAATTATTGGTTGTTACCTAATGACATCCAGCACATCATGTAAAGCACTACATATAAATAATAAGGCAATTAGAAGTATGTTGAATGTGTTAGTGAAATATTGAATTAAATTAGTTATTGAAAAAAAATATCTTACTAAAATGAGTGAAGCATCAAGTGGATAAGGCCTCCACTTTGCCAATACGACTCTTATGACAAGGGCGCATCTGGCTTGGCTACCTTTAGTGTGTTTTTTTCACCCCTAGCTGAATTGGAATGAGTTTTTTACGGTAGATTCTATGAAGATGGTTCCATTTAGTATATAGGTTGTTGAGGTTGAGTTGAAGTTGACGTTGCATTTATAGCATGTGCACCAATATGCATATCCTGTTTGTCATCATATGGAGGGTCGAATATATGGGTCCTACTCATATGCCCCCTTTGGGGGCCCTTTCCTTTTGATGTCCCATCTTCTGTAAATGCTCTTCGAATCATGCTATACAAAAAACGTTATAAGTTAGGTGTTATCCAAATGATCAAAACATAATATAACATTTTTGCCTATTCTATAAAAAAGACAATGTCTAATAATATATAAGTCAATAAGTTAAGCTAAAGCATAGAGGACAATGTAAGCCAAAGCACAAACAATGTAAGTTAAAACACCAACTTATACCAAAATATCAACATATACCGGCATATCTTTTATGCCTATTCCATCCAAAACTTTTAACAATATTTTAATTGTTAAGTTAAACCAAAGCACAATGGACAATATAAGTCAAACCAAAAACAAAGCAAACCATTATAATGAGAAACTTACGCATGATGTGACCCAAACTATTTAAGTCAAACTCTTGAAAAATGGTCCCCAAACTAACACCAAACAACACATCTCATTATTATAATCATAAACAAGTTTCAAATAAAAATCATAGCACAAGTCACCACTTCAACTTTATTTCAAATTGAACACTTCAACCAATACATCACATCATTTTTACAATATATACCAATTTGTAAACCTAATATACACCAATTTCTCAACATAAATATAATAAATGACATAAACAATTCATAGCAAAAGCCACTATTTCAATTTTATTCCAAATTTAACCTAAAACCCAAAATTACTATAAAGCAAATTTCACAAATTTCATAACGATAAACCCTACACACCAATCACAAAACATAATGAAAATAAATGATCTAACCTCCCAACATCAATATTGGATACAATTTCAATTATTATTATAACTATGAAGAAAAAAATTGGAATATTCTGTACCTTTAAAATGTAGAAGAAATAAACCCTTTGCTTGAAAAATAATCCGATTAACTTGAAGCTTATGGTATGTTGGAAGCGTAAAAGCTTAAAATTTGAAGAAAAAAAAAATCTTTGAACAAGGATTTTAGGTGAACATTTAAGGGAGGTAAGGGTTTTAGGGTTTTGGGTCGGAAGAAAATTTAGGCAGGAAAGAAATGAGGAAGAAGAGGAATTTTTTGAATATGTGGAGCATAACAATGACTTTGGGACAAAAATTTCAAAAATACCATCCTTAATAAAAATTTGAGATCGGCCATTAAGCCCAATCGTCTAGACAACGGGCTCGATAACCTAAAATTTTGCCCTTGAGCTGGACATCGAGCTCGATTGCCTTGACGGCTAGGTAAGGGGCAACCGTTGAGTTAGCCACCTCAATGGCCGCTCCAGAGCCCTTCTTGGTGACAATCGAGGTGACCTAGCTCGACGGGTGGCTCAGGGGAAGATACTGAGTCAACCACCTCGAACGCTATCTTGACGACTACTCTAGAAAATTCTGGGTTGACTGTTGAGCTAGCCATCTAGGTGACTAAGTTTGATGGCTAGGTTAGGGTTGGCCATTGAGTCAACTACCTTGACGGCTGCTCTAAAAAACTCTAAGGCAGCCGTTAAGGCAGCTAACTTAACAGTCACCCTAGAGTTAGTCGTCACGCCTGATCGCCTTGATGCTAGCGCAACGGATTAGTTGCTAGCAAAAAGAGATACCATCGAGCTCAACGGTGAAAATTCCTTTAAATATCCTCCACCAAACAGTTGAAATCTCACCCAAATTCCAATCATATTCCTAAGTCACGCCAATTTCTTGCTTCAACACTTGATTTATTCTCCAAATCAGGTATGTTATCTTACTTATCTTACATTTACTTAATTTTTAACATGAAATATATTGAATTCATTACTTTTTGAAATGTAAATTTTGGATAATGTTTATGTAACTGTTTGCCTTATGATTTGTGGGATAGTCTTGAATGTGATGTCATGTGCATCGTGGAAGAAGTTTAAGTGTTTGTATTCCTTTTATTTTTGGGTTGATTGAATGACAAAACTTGGGCTTCATTTGTGATAACAATCTTTGCTTACAAAGTGTTTGATGAAATGCATCATATGAATGTCACTTTCCATTATGAAGTAAAGTGTTTTTTTTTTCTTTCTATAACAAGTGAATTATAAGATGTGTAATATGTGCATAGTGGATCTATTTATTAGTTATACGTAAGTTTTCAATTTAGAATGTAAATTTTGGGGAATATGGTTATATTCACTCGGTATATTATTTTTTTGTAGATAAATAGCACCTAAGAGAGCATGAGTGGAGGGTCCGTCATATGATCAAGACAAGTATTTGTCCTAGGAATGCTAAGATAAGATGAACAAGATCATTGTCGACCAAAATAAAATTCCCTAGCTTGGTATAGTAAGGGACATAAGGTAACATAGGCTTTATAGTCATACCATTGGGACGTTTGGCTGGAAGTGGTTTGCACAAGACCTGAAGATAATCTGGTGAAGCCCGTCATGCAAAAAATTATGCCAACATGCCAGGCACAATGACATAACTTCGTGGGTGTAGGGGGTTGAAGTTCGTTTCTTACCGTCTACCATTATTCGGACACATCACAGGCTTCTCAGTGCATGGTTCAAGTTGTTGTGGGAGATAAGGTAGGCCATAAGGAAGGTAGCTCCTACACTTTGCCTGGGTGGAGTTTTGTGGAATTTCAATGTTCAATCAACTTTCAAAGCTATGGGACTTGATGATGTGGCTAAGACATAGTTTTATTTTTTAACAACGCGAGTACGTTTGTTTGGCCACCTTTCAACATTAACTATAGAGTGTGCAGTGTTGACGTATTGCCTACATGAGAACATTCTTTTCAATGTTGACGATATCATATGCGATGGCGTATTCACGTGTGCACAATAGACACATGAGTAGTTATGACATCCTCACCTCATCACCAATTTGTGCTAAGAGGCAGGGGAAGAGGTAGAACCCTCTGCATAGGAAATTAATTTTTGCACGCCATAGGATGAGAATGACATGCCACCAGGCGAGGCAGACTCCCGTCATCTTGCACAGACCAGACCTTGACCCTGTTAGGGTCAAGGATGCATGGAGGAGCTAATTGTGACCTTGTCTAATCAAGTAGGGTAGCTCTTCCAGTACATGGATACCACGGTTGCATTTATGCACGAGTAAGAGGCATATAGGCAAGTACAGCACACTTGCATGGATTATATAGAGGTCTAACAAGCAGATATCTCAAGTAGACAAGGCCATTACCGTAGCCAGCAAGACGAGTATTAATGATATGCCATTGAGAGAGACAAGGCCACTCATGACTACTATGAGATGATGACTCGACACTAGGGAAATAGCCCCATGCCCACATGGCCCTAATAATTCTGTCCCTAGCCATGTCAACAGTGACCACCACTCTTACCACCACCAAAGAATGCATGGGAGTTCAAGTCATAGGCAGAGGATGATGTCTCAAGTCTGGATGATGTATGATTAGATTTTCTGTTTTGCTTATGCACAAACATGATGTTAACTATGAGCCACTTAATTTGCAATACTAATGAAATCGCAAATGCCATTATTTTGGGATGTCTACATTTGTTTATATTTTTTGTTGTCATATCTATTGATCTTAAATCTATGTCTACAATATCCTAGGATTATGATAAACTTCATGCCAAAAGACTTTACGAAGAATAATTCTTGTCGTTACTATCATCGTCGTCGTTGTCTTCATCGTCACTCCTATGAGTTGAGCTTTTATCATTAGAAGTCCCTCCACTACTGGAAAGGGAATTTAGGTCATGATGTGAACCTTGCATGGCCTCATTAAGGTTCACGTAAATGTGTATAACTTTGGAGTCATGTAACATTGGCACATCAAATGACGTCGTTCGAGATGGGATGATGTATTCATTGTCTCTCTAGTAAAGGACTTCAGTCCACTGCATTTCCACTATACTCCGAGCTTTAGTCTTACATACTACCTTCTAATTATGTCTGTCTCGTCTAATACTAGAATAATCGGCATAATATTCTTGGAATGCTTGTTGCGCTAAAATAAATGGTTCATCCATTTTATATGTTCTTAAGTGATTAACATCGACCAATTAATATTTGGATGCATCTTTTGACTACGAACTAGATCTACCCACTTGCATCTATCACAACATGCATAGTATGCTTTTTGTGGTACTCGAGCTACATAATCTTTTTGAACACCCTAAAAAATCATACTCTGAGTTGTTGTAGCACAACAAATGTACACACACTCTAGAGTTTATCGTCACTCTCCAGCTCCATACTCAGCAGTTTAAAACTTATATTTGTTGACAAAGTATTCATATAATACCATAACACGATTACTTGGACCTTAGGCTAAACACCACATCACTAGATCACCCATATTGTACATGTGATTCTTAACCTACGAGTACATGGGACAAATAAGTGTAAAAGGAAAAACACATATACCCATTTATCCATCACAAGAATCACTTATTTGTATACATATGATTAAAACCACGGTAGAAAGTGTTGGACCAGAATCTTATCCATGAGAAAGTTGTTCTCATCATATTGACTCACAAAAATTCCATACAATATACATCTCTAATTAGGTTGCAATGAGAAACTAAAAATGTTATAAGCATACGATGTGATATTTACCTATAAAAGGGTTCAACTTTAGGATAATTCGACATACATATGCTTATGTTGCATGTCGCTTAGAAGTGGTGAGAAAGTATGGCTATTGTCGATAGGATGCCCTACTAGGATAATTACATATTGACGACGAATAGCATTGTCCACCCTTCAGCTCTGGAGCATTGTGCACAGGTCTCGTTCTCTTATTAGAGATGTGAGACTCGAAATAGTACAAGGTAAATGTAGCTATTTCCTCCACAATATAAACTTCACATATTGAAGCCTCTACATGTACTTTGTTTGTAACCTTTTTCTTTAATATGCAAAGAAACCTAAACACAATTTTACAAAATCACATTAATCACATGAGAAAGTGTAATAAAACAAACAATATGAGTTAATGAAGCACTAACATCTTGAATGTGTACATCCACTTATATTGTACAAGACCTCCTTGCCTTGTATGGAAGATGGACAATGAGATCCTCTATTGAGTAAACAATGTTAGAGTAAATATCTTTTCAAATTGCAAACAAGCAACGTTGCGTTTTTCTAAAACTTTTGAATTTGATTGAGATTTAACACAAGCATGCAAAGGTGCCAAAATAGCAAACTAATTTTTGTTAATAAATTCCATAGAAATTCTGGCAACATCTCCCTGAATGCAATAAAAAGAAGCCTCTTCATAAACACTTGACAATTGCGACCTTTCATACCATTTAGTTTCAACTTATTCATATCCACACATCGCCAGTGTGGAAAACTCAAATGTTAAAGCCATTTGCATATCACCCATTTTTTCCCTATTTAGTGTAGAAGCAGCTTTGGATTTGGGTTCTTCACTATCGAATGCCACAGCAAGTTCAAGATGATTGCATATGATTCCAACATTCTTCCGAGCATTTAAGTTGTCATTTGTCTTCCCTTTAGTATCCACAATCGTGTTATAAATGTTGTTGAATATATTTTTTTCAATGTGCATGACATCCAAATTGTGATGGAGAGCAAGTTGGCCTTCCAATAAAGAAAGTCCCCAAATATACTTCACTTTGTCCACTTATAAACACTCCCATAACCATTTATCACACCATGTGGATTGTCTGTAACTCAATCCAGTCTTATAACGTGATTCCATGTTTGTTCACTACTCTTCATCTAAGGCATGAGAAGTTTCTCCACCGGTCCTTTGGTAAAGTTTTTCCTGTTTCTCCTATACGGATGGTTTAATGGCAGGAATTGACGATAACAATCAAAGTAGCTCACCTTCCTGCCATGTTGAAGATACATAGCTTTGTTGTAATCCATTCGCACTAAACAACCCATCAATCCTACTGAGCTGTACCCCGATATTATTAAATATGTAGATAAGTCATTAATTGTCCACAACAGTGCTGCTCTCATATTGAAATAGTCTTGTCTGGATGAATAATAAGTCATGACACCAATACCCCATAGCATAATTAACTCCTCTACCCCAGGCTGCAGATACACATCAATCATTTTCTTCGGGTTAAAAGGTCCCAAAATAACAAGAGATAAAAATATATACAAATTTTTCAAGCACACCCTAGGTGGAAGGTTGTATAGCATCACCGCAACCGGATAACATGAATAAGTTTTCCTATAGGATCCATGCAAGGCAAACTTGTCAACGTATAGTCTAAGCCTCACATGTCTAGGCTTAGGAGTAAACTTAGAGCGTGTCATATCAAAGTGTTTCCAAACCTCAGCGTCGAATGGATGGCACATTGGCCCTTCGCATGACTAGCATGCCAAGTCATGTGTTCAACTGTTTCAGTCGAATCATATAATCTCTACAATTTTGAAGTTAATGGTGAGTACCTCAGTCTTGCATATTGCAAGTTTCTCTTACCACGATTACTACTTGTTGGCCACCTGAACTTAGGCAGCCAACAGAATGTACAATTTTTGAGTCTTCATCATCTTTTTAATATAGCATGCAACTAATTCTACAATAGTCAATCTTGACAAGAGATAAATCCAGGTCCCTTATCGGCTATTTTGTATTGTAATAGTTTTTGAACATATGATGGTCACATGGAAATACATCACAAATTAACTTCAAGATGTCATTATAATAGCTTTGTGACATTATATTGACCAGTCACGCAATGGCTAATAGTTGGGAAAATTTCTTATATCCATCATATATAGGTTGGTCAGCTGTACGTAACACTTCAAAAAATCTTTCTAACCATCATTCCTCATAATTTGCAGTATAACTTTGTCCCCCATAAGGGCGAGTATCTTCATCATCAGGTCATGTTGTGTTACTTGGACCTACTTCATCCGTAAAAGTTTCCAAGCATGTCCTAACTGCATCATACTCCATTCCCTGGTCCCACAGCATTTCCTGGTCATTATCATCACCCATAGTGCTCCGTGGAGGCAGGTCGTCACTATGGCTTCCCATAGCACTATTAAAATACTTAGTCTCACACTTAGTCTTACCATAAATGATCCAATTATAATAGTTATAGACGAATCTCTTCTTGAATAAGTGTACCTTTTTCTCATTGGAATGTAAAAACCTATTATTCTTACACTGCGAACAAAGACACCTGATCCTACTACTGTCCATGAACTCAAACTACCGACAAGCCCACTTTATAAATTCAGTAACTCCATTCTCAAACTGATTAGCATGATGCCCATAAAAGTTTTTATTGTAAATTCAAGATTTAATTTGTCTCAACATTTTTTATTACAACAAACATACAAACCAACATTACCCAATAATGCTTACTAAACCTCAAAACTGAATTCAATAATGCACACATATTACAGATGAGAACTCAAACATGTGCAAAGCACATGTCATTGTGCTCTATATACTAATTTTATTACATTACCTCAAAAAACCTTGGTAAATTCTATTATATATTTTGGTTGTCTTCAAAACATGCAATTATTAATCAAAATTAGATAAAAAAAATTATGGATTACTCTTAAATCTCACGAGTATAAAGCAAATTATGAATTACACCTAAAAAATATTTCTTTTTATCATTATACATATCTATGTAACAAAACAACAATCAAGATTATATAATAATACAAATGAGAGCAAAAATATTTGCTTAATAACAAGAACAACTTCAATCCCACCAACTTTGTGGAGTGTTTGACTAGTTTGGATGTTGTTTTCACAATAGTAGAGAAAAAAAAAAGATTTCAAATGAAATAATGTCATATTTGACCTTATTTTAAAACTTACGACTTTGGATGGCTTTTGGATTTATGAATGGCCAAAAAAGTCATCCCAACTTGAGATGGACACTAGAAGGCCATCCCAATTAGGGACAGTAGATTTAGGTTGTCTTAATTGGGGACAGCATTTTACCGTTATCCCTAAATTTGGAATAGTTGGACAAAAGCCGTTCTAAATTGGGATAACCATCGTAAAATAATTTTAAAACGGTTTAGGGATGGCTTTAGAATATAATTTTTTTTTTCCATCCTAAATTTGAGATGGGTTTTGGACCATTCGAAAAAGCCATCCTAATTCTGCTGTTTTTTTGGTGGTGAGTTATTTCTCAATTCTTGCACCATATTCTTGACATTGTAACATGCATTACTAGGAGTGTATAATGTGTCAAGTTGCTTGTGAGCTTACTGAACTTTACAAAGGTTCGGCACAAACTAACATTATTTTGAATCCAACTCAACTTTAGTTTTTTTGGAAGCTAAGTTTGAGCTTAATAGTTTTTGGTTGAAAGCTCATGAGTATTTTTTTTTAATATTTTATATTTTTATCCATCAAATATATCATCTATTCAAACATGTATATAACCATCAAATATTTCATCTATTCCAACTTGTATATAACCATCAAATTAATCTATAATAAATAATTTATAACATGTTAAATTTATATTGAATAACTCTTTATTTTTTAAGTGTATGATTGTAATAATGGAATATTTTTACGAACATTATGTGAAATATATTAAGTCATAAGTTCTATCAATGCATGTCATGAAACTTCTCTTATTTTTTTTTTTATAAATAATTGTTTAGTATAATATAATAATTTATATATCTGTATTTTTATATCAATTTCAATTCATTCTTGATATTTTTTTGTGTCTAATAGTCTATGTAGACAATTACACACACACACACACACACACACACATATATATATTATACAACATTTTAAAAGTAGAAAATGCTATAATTTGATTCATAATATCTATATTTATTTAGAAAAATTATATATATAAAATGATTACTATTAACTTCTTATGTCATTTAATTCTAGACAAAAATACTTATTGAAATACTTCATATAAAATGATATCAAAAAATTATTAAAATTTTTATATTCGTTTTTTTTTATAAATTAACATATCTATAATGAGACTAAATTGTTATCTTGATAAGTATGCACATGACTTAATTTATGTTTTTAATTTTATTTGAAGTATGTTTATAATTCTAATTTAATATATATTTTTATAATTTTTTGTATTAAGCAAAACTATTACTTTACATTGCTTCACCTTTTATAAAGGTTTTTGAGTATTGTAGTAAAATTTTAACGTTTTTTTAATTCAACTCATAATTTTAAAGCTCAAACTCAATTGAGTTTTTATAATTTTGTGGGGTTTAAAAGTTTGAAATAGAATTTAACTCGAATTAATACAAATCGGGTTTAAATCTAAAAACCTCAAACTCAACCCCAACTCATGCCACAATACAAGTTTTAATTAATTCTTCTAGTTTTCCTATGCTTAGGACATATGGTACAATTTCAAGCATCTAATGCATTTTCACCAAGTGTGAGACAAGACAACCCCTCTTAGGGTTGAAAGAATGTGGAAACTTAACGCCATCCTGCCTCTTCATAACAGAATTCTAACCATCAAAAGACTAGCATTAGGAAGCAAGAAAAGCCCATATTGCTTGAGTGCCCCAATCTCTGTCTATCAATGAAAATTAATAACAAGAAAATGAAACCATTATTTCTCTCCATTGAAGTATGTACGCATTCAAGCTTAAGCTATAGCATATGAGAGATTAAGACGGGGGAGGTACGGCTTGACCAAGAGTAGTATTGGCCGGTATTGCTGACGTTTTTGTATAGGCGAGGAGCTGAGATGAACAGAAGAAGCAGAATGGGAGGGAGCAGTCATAGCCTGTGATGAGAATCCTGATGATGCTGCAGCAGATAATGTTGCACTTGCGGTGAAGCAAACCTGGCTGCACCCTCGATATGCTCAGTTTGCCCCTTCTCGTGGGGAAACGGATGCATTTCTTTGCTTGCCCTTTCCTGCAAAAGTTGTCCAAATCTCAGACAGACATCAGATGCCACAACCATCCCAACCAAGATGTGGAAGAGATTCATGCATGGAACCATGTAGAATGGAATGACTATCATTCTCTTAGCCTATTCCATGATTTCATTAGAACGATGCTATTTTGAATAAATGGTGCAACTCAATTTTGTGTACCACAGTTTGGAGGTTCTAAATATACTTCTCTGTGAGTACACAGCCAAAGAACCAAGAAGTTTTAGCAGTTCTTGAGAATATTAGAGAATTGGAAATTGCCAAAACAAAATCGGCAGTTACCTCAAAGTTGGAAACGGATTTAGGATCCACACCAGTCCACCAAATAGGATTCGATAGTCCCTTAAGCGGGAGTTTACCGTCTAGCTGCAATAACAAGAGAGTGAATTATAAGAAGTCTATTTCCCAAATAATGACAGAAGCTGAGGGTAACCTTTCAATCAATGCACTAGTGAATGAAAATGGTGCAAAAGAAGTCTTGCCCAAATTTCAGGCTTCTTAGGATGCGGAAAGATTCACCACAGGATAGGGATATTAATAAATCAAGCTGTTCAACTTGAGCTTGATAAGATATGAAAATGTTTTGCAACTTATTGAGTTTGAACTTGAATTTTGAATTTTTTTTAGCTCAATCTCGCTACTTGACTCAAGTTTGAGCCTGAATTTGAACTTTACAAAACTAAATGAGTCAAATTCGAGTATTTACCTAGTTTGAGTTGCTACTCAAACTCAACTCATTAATATCCATACCGTGGAATGGTAAAAGAAATCAACCTAAAGCATCCTCCAATACAAAAACTTAGATTTGAATGCCTGACTTAGTTACCTTCAACATTCTCGTGTTTTGAACATCATAAGGATTGAATTGCAAAGAGCTCAAACTTCCACTTTCCTTCCGAGGAGATGCAGAAATCCCCAAATTTAGATCAAGATCACGCTGGTTTCCTCCTTTCATAGTATTGCAAAATTCAAGTAACCCTTTCGAATCTATAGCAAAAAAAGCATTGTTGCCCAAACAAGATTCACAAGAGAAAAAATTAAGACATTACCTCCATCACACGGTCCTGAGTTGTCCTCCCCATTGTATGTGCTCAGCTCAAAGTTGGTGACAGCTTCACTCCCATTACACTCAATGGCCGCCTTGTCATAAGCCCTGATTTGCAGACAATCATATGGGAAATGAGAAAGGAGTTGGATGACAACATGAATTGAGAGGTTGAGATTTTTTTCATGTAATAAAAAAAGGGAAGGGCGTAATTCATGATCATTAGGACCTTGCAGCTTCTACTTCAGTGCCGAATAGCCCAAGATATATATACCTGCAGTGGAAGCATCGCAATCCCCATGATGAGACCACGATTCCCAAATCATTTCTTTGGCTCAATTTACACAAGATAAATCCCAATTCTATCATCATAATAATGACTATAGATACATTGCCAAATGAATCCACCCCACTAGCTTGATACCAGTTTCAATGTCTAGACATAGGGAAAGAAACACAGCAAATTCGCAGTTTACCAAATATAGCCTCTTTCCAAGAATAAAGTGCATGATTGGTTTCTTACTTCTTGCCAAGAAGCTGCCCCATCCGAGCTTCCCAACGGCCGCATTTATGTAGCGTCACTCCTCTATACTTAGAACTCCCTCTGGAGAATCCATTGCTCTGCCGCCTAAGTATGTGCACAAATTCCTCTTTCGGCAGATTCATCAGCTGCAACCACACAAACCCCACCACAAAAGTGCAAATTATACTCAGGATGCAAGAATGTCCTTATTTTCAGATGGAAATTCCATGTTTCTTGATCGTTCAAAGTGAGATAAGGAATTGAGTAGTAATCACAGAAATGTGTGTGAACACAAAGTACTCTTTCTAAAATTTTTCACCTGTTTCATATCCTCCTCATAATCAGCAACGTTAAAATTAATATCCGCGTCAACACCCCGAAATCTAATTGCAGCTCTATCATAAGCTCTGATGCCACGAAAATATCACAGTATTTTATCAATTTAGATTAGCTTAAATTAAGAGAAGTAAATTCAAACTTCCCAAAATATCTAAAGAACAATAGTAGTCTATACCTGGCAGCAGCAAGAGCCGTGTCAAATCCACCTGGAGAGGGACCAAAACCAAACCCCATCAACGTTTACCAAATGCAGAAGGAAAGGAGACAAATAACATAATACAATGCTAAATATGGAAATTGGTATATTCTTATTACCCAAATAAACTTGTTTCCCACAGTCCCTGGACCAAAAGAATCAAAGCGCAACATAGAAATCAATATACCAAAGAATAATCGAGTATGAAGGACCAAAAAAACACAGGATTATAAGAAATTATTACCATATATGGGACTCCCATCTGCCAGTCCTTCTATAAAAAGTAACCCCTCTGTACTGTGAACTCCGGGACCTTGGTCCTCTCCGGCTCTTCCTCGCTTGTACTTGCTGCGGCTGCTGTCGTGCCACCGTCATCGGTATCCCCTGTTGCCGGAGACCCTGACCGACCGTTGGATCCGCCGGTCCGTCGAGACACGTCGCCCGGTTCAACTCCCCGGACGGACTGACTGGGAACAGCTCCCGAGTCACCAAACCCGACCCGGTCGAACTCAACCTCTGATCCTTCTCTACCGGACCATTATTTTCGTCGTTGTTGAGGATGTCGAAGTTGAAATTGAAAGCGGCGACCTCCGCCGGCGGGGCCAGGGGAGGCGCGTGCGGAGCACGTGCCGTCGTTGCTGGAGCAGAATTCTGCCTCCCCGTTCACCCCGGAGGAAAGCGACGTCGCCGGGGACTGTCCCGCCGAAGTATTTACCTCAAACTTGTCCTGAGCATTGCAATCTGTGCTAAGATTGAGATCAAACATATCTCTATCTCGGGTAAATAAGTTCTATGTCAAATTTTTACAGAAGAAGAAATGAGGTCCACCGGAGGTAGCTGTTCAACACATCAGAAATGCTAAACAATGGTGAGTTCTCTGCAACGATCAAGAAAACGAGAAATATACACATAGGGCTCTCCAACTGTATCCTCAACTATGGGACTTCAAAATGCATATATACGCCTACATATATATATAGAAAGAGAGAGAGGGAGAGAGAGAGGAGCAGTGGCGAGTTGGGAGAGGCTGCATTGTGTAGAGGAATCATAAATCATGGACAACTACTGTGGGAACCGAGATGCTTGATGCCGTTGGTTAGAGAGAGCGATTGCTCGGGTGGGACCGGGTGGGGTCTGAGGTACAAATGCAGATAATAATTTCAGGAAAGACAGGCACAGAGGGAGAGAGACAGGACGTCTGAAGGAACATAAATGGTGGTCCCTTATTCTAAGTTCAAATGTTACCGGAGAAGCCCGTTCCCGGTTCCAACGATTTCTATTTTCATTTTATTTTAATTTTATTTTCTGAATAAAATAATCATCCATCGGCTCAAATATAATGTAAAATATTAATGTTAATTAATTAATTAAGTAATATTATAAGCTAAAACAGAGCTTAAATCGTAATCCTCTCCGCATACATGAGAATATGATTAGAGAGCTTTCCTGTTTTACAGTGTTTCAATAATTTGCTTGAACTTATTTCAATTAGTATTTTTACTATTTTAAATAATTTCTAACTAAAATACGTATCCCATGTTTGTCTTCATTTTTTGAAGGTTAAGTTTTTTTTTAATGAAAATTCTAACGAATAGTGTAAAAATATTAAGTTTTTACATTTGATGGTTTTGTTTTGCTGTTATATGTATACATGTAATATTGTAATATTATATAATAATTGAATAATATTATAATATATAGAGTAATAATTAATTGTTGTAACATAAACCTATATTATATTATTATTTTAATAAAAATTCATAGTTGTACTGAGTAAATTTAGGAAACGATTTTTATGTTAAATATTTTATTCATTCCATTATTTTCTTCTCTCTTTTTATTTAACTTACAATTTGTATTTACATAGTCTCTCAAATTTTATCATTTTTAAATTCTTTTGAACTTTTATCATTTTTGTTTTAAATATTTTTTACACAATTTAAAATCAATAGTTTTATTATTTTATTTTTTCTTTTAACTTTTTAATTTGTTTTTTCTTTTAAATTCTATTTTTTTAAATCTCTTGACATTTTTTTAGTTTATATTTTATAAATAGATTTATACACATATAGAATGTGCAAATTTTAATAGTATCTAATAATGTGAGTACGTTTGTGTGTGTGTGTGTGTGTGTGTGTAGATAGATGGATATAGATAATGACTTGACTTAAAATTGAAGGTGATGATTAAATTATAAATATTCACGAATATGATAGCACGAAGAAAAAGGTTATTTTTGAAAAGTATTGGGTATTTGAAGTGAGTAGCCTTTTGGATTTTAAAAAAATGATAAACTAAACTTGCCTAAAAAGTTCTAATAGTTTTATTATATTTATTTATGTTTTGTCAATAAACTTGAGATCGAGTCACTTTTTAATAAAAAATGCACATTTAAATTTATTTTTTATTTTTAAGTATTTGAATTCAAATGACCAGTTGAGTGTGGAATAATTTAACTTGGAAACGTTAGGGTTATTGTGAGATTATGATTCAGGTAATTATTTGGAAGAATAAAAATAATTGTGTGAATTAATCAGGTTTAATAATTATATCAAGTAGAGCTGATTATGTAAAAGCGATTATGGATGTCATCTATATTATAATCCTAGTATTGAATTATTTCAATTAACATTTAATGCTAAATGCTCTATTGAATTGTATATGATAACTTCGAAGTTGTAATTTATATCAGGTCTTTATAACTTTGATCAATTCAAAACAACACTATTATTAAAAAAATCTTATAAATCAAACATTTTACCATAAAAATTTTATTCAAATTTAAATTTAAATTTTTTTTCTCATAACTAATTAATTATTTTTCAATCATTATATTTATTTACAATCAAATCAATACATATTTTTATAATTGTTTTACTCACGTTCATTTTTTTATTACTTTATAAACTTATATTTTATTTCCATTTTAATTATTATTACATATTAAATATATATAAAAACAATTTTTTTATCTAATCAAATCTTTACAAACCAAACATCATGAGTTCTTTTCCCACTAAATTCACCAAAATATTCCCATCCACCCCAATAATAAACCAAACATACCCAAAATAATTTAGATCGTTATATTGCAAGGGGAACATGACTACATGAGTAGTTATTAAATAAGATTGAAATAAATACGTCAGAAAAACTACTTTGCAATTTGTACACTGAAAAGTCTTAATAATATCATTAATTAGTTCCATGGATGAAGTTCCGTCAAAGTTGATTAAGCCAAACTTTATTACTTTTATATTCTATTGACGAATAGTAAGTGGTACGAAGGGAGACTTTGAATAAGAGTTCGGACTTTTTATGGAGCCTAAATAACTAACTGCGAAACATTTATTAGCTTTATATTCTATGTTAGTCTCTTATGGGAGGAAAATTAATTTATGAGATTAGGGTGGATTGAAAAATTATTTTATATATATTTATTTAATATATAATAATATATATGTTTATAAGGTAAAAAATGAATGTGAGTAAGAAAATTAAATATAGACGTGTTGATTTGATTGAAATATGTATAATTATTGAAAAATTATTTATCAAGTATGAATGATAAGGGAATTAAAACATTAAATTTGAATAATAAAATATTTGATTTGTAAAATTTTTAAATTGTGATAAATAGTGTAAAAAATGGAAACAAGCATAGCCCTAGAGTTTAGTTAAATAAATTATCAAAAATAACCTTGATTAACGGAACTTTTCTAATTCAAAATATAATTCCACTAACTAGTACCATATACCATCGCTAAGGTCATTACCTATCCATCTACCAATTTCTCTTATATTTCAATAAAAAAATAATTAGTTAAATTACATTTTAAAGATTTTAAACTGGATTTAGTTTTGAATTATTAAATCAAGTGATAATTGCTGTCCCATAAATAAGTTTTGGAAATTCTTGAAGTGCAGAGTGGGGCAATTCTTCACGTCAAGCATTTAATTTAATTGAGAAAACGAAAAAGAGAGAAAAAAAAAAACTAAGGCTATGTTTATTTCTAACTTTTTTTGCTATTCATTATTACTTAAAAATCTTACAAACCAAACATCTTACTATATAAATTTTATTTAAATTCAAATATAAAAATTTTACTCTCTTATTCTAAAAATTTTTCAATCATTATATTTATTATCATCAAATCAATACATATCTTAAGTAATTTTCCTACTCACTTTTATTTTTTATTACCCTATAAACATATATACTATTACATTATTCAATCATTATTACATATTAAATATATAAAAAAATAATTTTGCTACCCATTCAAATTTTGTAAACCAAATATAATTTTCATCTTTACTTAAATTATCCATATTTTTCTCCGGAACCCAATTAAGAAACAAGCATAGCCTAAGAAACTTGCAATCACATCCTAAGAAAAGATTTCTTCAAACCTTGGCCAACAAATGTTTGTGTTTAAATTTTACGGTTCAAAAACACATACTTAATTATTATACTTTTAAAACTGTATTTCTTTCTCTTTTTTATTTGTACATAATTCTCAAGAAAAAATATTTAAAAATACAAAAAAAATTTGAAAACAAACATAGCTTTAATGTCTTCTGAAATTATGTAAATAATCAATTTGACCAATTGTATCTAGTAAAAATCTTCATTCGGATTCTGCTAGGGATACGTTCCTAATATGCTTACGCTTTTATATGATCTAAGGCTTATTTTTATTTTTTATTTTTTATGTTTTATTTTGTGTGCCTGTGAAACAACTGATTATAAAGACACACATACACTGCATGGTGGGGCATTTTTGAAACTATGGACCATATGTATTCAACTTCAAAAACCTAAATGAAGAAATATTTGCAGTTTTCCATGGAAAATAGTATTATTTTCCAAAGTTAGAACAGAGATAAGGTTATTAGAAAATTTATATATATGTTATTTGTTGAAATTATTTATAACTGGTATTTGAATCCTTTACCCTAACATAGGAATTGATTGAAATCTATTCAATTTAAATCTAACCACAAGAATTTCACTCTCCTGATACCAAATGCTATGTCATTGCAATCAACTATCCTAAGGGACTTATACACCCTTGTGAAATTTGCACACTCAATGTGTGTGTGGAATTATTTATAAATCATAAAATACTTGTATTTTGATTAATAAAAATAAAATTATTTAATATTAAAAATTATAAAGAATATTTAAAATAATAAAATAAAAAATATCAAGAGAATTTGAAGAAAAAAAATGGAGAAAAAGGCTGAGAGAAAACACAAATAAAAAACGTTAAAAGAAAAAAGAAAAAATAAAAATAAAAATTTCTGATTTTCATTGTACAAAAATATTTTCAAAAAATGAATAATCGAAAGAATTTACAAAATAAAAAATTGTGAGAGAACATACAAACTTTATTTATAACGTAGATACTATGTCTCCCGTGATTGTTTTAACATTTCCAAAATTTTAATTTTTCCATAAAAAAACATTTTTAAGTTTGTAATGTAATAAAAATTGGCCCACGAGGTGGTGCATGGTACCTCAGCCCATTGACTAATTTTTTTTTTTAAGGTAACTTTATTTTGTATATTTGTTGTATATTTATTTATTAGTTTACATTTTTTGGGTGTTGGGGGGAAGCGCAGGGGTACATTAATGACTCTTTGATTCCCTTGGGCTCGACGATATGCATTTTAGTTCATTATTCGAGAAGTTTGATGGTCACGTGACATGATTCAAATATCTTAATGGCATGAGGATTCAATCTTGTGAGTTACCTAATAAAGAAAGCATTTACAACTCCAAATTAATATTTGGACAACTATTATGAATGACATGCTGTGCAAAATTATTTTGAGGATTCGTGTATGTAGGGTTTCTAAAGTCATAAAATAATAAATTCATTATTGTATTTGATCAGAAACTCCAAGGCCATGTTTGTTTTCAAGTTAGGATGGAGAAGAAAATTTGAGTGAGAATGAAAATTATATTTGATTTTTAATATTTGGATGGTCAGGAAAATTTTTTTTATTGTAAAATTTACACACTCTATGTGTGTTCGAATTTATGTATAAATTATAATATTTTATTTAATAAAAATAAAATTATCTCATATTTGAAAGTATTCAAAATATTTAAAATAACAAAATAAAGAAATATCAAGAGACTTTAAAGTGAAAAAAAAATAATTTTTTAAAGAACACCCAAATAAAAAAGTTCAAAGAAAAAGTAACATTAAAATAAAAACTTATATAATTTTACATTGCGTAGAAATATTTAAAATAAAAAATAAAAAAATTAAAAGAATTTAAAAATGATAAAATTTAAAAAAACATATAATTATAAATTGTAAGTTATATCATAAGACAAAAGGAAATGATAACTATAATAAGAGTATGAAAATGAAGATAATTGTGTAAATTCAATTTGTACAACTAAAAATTTTTATTGAAATAATAATATAATATATATATATATATTTAATATGTAATAATAATTGAATGATGTGATGCTATATAAGTTTATAAGATGATAAAAAAATAAATGTGAGTAATAAAATTATAGGAATAAATGTTGATTTGATTTCTAATAAATATAATAATTAAAAAAATTATTAATTAAATATAAAAGATTAGAAAAGAAAAATTTTGAATTTGAATTTTAAAAAAATTTATATTATAAAATATTTAGTTTGTAAGATTTTTAAATAAAAATGAATAATTGTTATAATAGAAACAAATATTGCCTAAATTTTCGCAATTATAATTTTCACTAGAATTCAAATAGGAAACCTGAGCACGAGACAGCTGGATACTGGTTTGGTGGACCAACCGGCGATTGCATCGAAGAAGCATGATACGTGTATGAATCAAAATCTCGTATTGCTGCCATCTAACAGCATAATACATTAAAAAATGTTATTTCCTCGGAGCTAAACAAACCACGTTTCTGCCCTTCCCACGCTCACAATTATGGACCCTCCCTTCATTTCATCACAATATTTTATTAATGTTGTGGTACATACGTAAATCCCTATTTTTGACCACCATGGTTTTACTTTATTTTTGTCTATTGCCTTGGGCGAAAAGTCAATGGCAATTGCCAATGTCGATGATTTCTAGAGCCAAACAAATTCAAAGGAAACACGTGTGGAAATAAATATTTAAGGCTATGTTTGTTTTTATTTTTATTTTTATTTTTGTATAATCGTTATGTTTGTTAAGATTTATTTATATTTCTTTTTATTCTTACATAAATTTTTTTTAAAAATGTATCTAAAAATATACGTCGAAAAATTTAAAAACATTGCCTAAAATATTGTTAGAATTAATGTGTCAATTTATAACCTCTATTTGAATGTTTGCCAGCTCATTTATGCAGTGCAGAAAGACACGAAATTAGTAGTAATAATAATGATTAATTAAAAAGGAGACTGTGAACAAGAAAAACAGAGTAAGGCCCAATGAACGAGGCTTCGTTGTAAAGATGGGAGAAGAAAAAACAGGTCCCCCCTCTTAGGGCCCTCCAACCTTAAAAATGTCTTTTGAGCCAACTTCCTAAAACAGGTAACATACAACTCACGGCATTACTGATAGGGACACCAGGCGCCTTCCCTTCCACCAACACCAACCCCAGTTATATTCCTGCTTGTTCAGTTGATACGTTTCATATATAATCTATGCTAAACGTAACTATATAAAGTTGGAGATTTTCAACATGTCAAAAGGAAGACCAAAATAAACAGAGGTGACAACGATATTTATACAATGAAAGACTAAATTTTTATTAGTTAACTTGTGACCTTTTGTATTACTTATCTAGTCCATCCTAACTATCTAGTCCATCCTAACTGTGCATGAGTTGGGAGTTTTAGCGTGTAACTGTAATAGTTAATTCCTTGTATGGAGTATATATTAGCCAATGGAACAGTAACTTTGCCATATAGAAAATTCATTTTTTGTTATGGAGGAGTTTTCGATTTTTCTACTTCACATCTCTTCTTCTCATTAGTCTAGCCTGTGTTCTTGGTTTTTGATTGATTAATCATTCATATTAGCTGATGTATTTGATCAAGATTCATATGTAGCAATATTCAACATGGTATTAGAGTACTAAAGGGACCATTTCTATTGTGATCACTTCTGCACTTCACCCTTTTTTTCATTCTTCTTTCTTGATATTATTCTAACCATGGAATCTTTATCCAAATCAGTGAATCATGGGCTTCACAACACCTCAAATGGATCGATGGAGGATTTGAATTCACCATATTATGTCCATCCCATGGACAATCAAAATACTGTCATCACACAACCTGAACTCACTAGAGCAAATTATGCAACTTAGAGCCGTTCCTTCAAGTTGGCTATCTCAATTAAAAACAAGCTCGATTTTATTGATGGAAGCATTTAGGAATCACCAATAGATGACCCTTTTCATCATTCATGGATTAGATGTAACAACTTCATTGTCGCTTAGCTCCTAAATTCTGTAAGTCCCTCTCTAGCAGCAACCATCTTCTATATGAAACATGCTAGATAGATTTGGGATGTTTTGTTCAAGGGCTTTTCCCTACTTGATGATCATAGAGTTTGTAAGTTGCAAAGTGATTTGAACAACACTATGTAAGGGACTAAGTCAGTTGATGTATACTACACCAAGTTAATCATAGTTTGGGAGCCATTAAGGCAGTATATACCTCTACCACATTGCAAGTGTGGAAGGTGCAGTGTGGGATGCTTCCAAGATTTTGTAAAATCTCAAGAAAATGATAAAGTTTACAAGTTCTTGAATGGTTTGAATGAGACATTCTTTACCAACAAGTTACAGCTATTGAGGCAACGTTCATTTCCATCTCTTGATGAAGCTTATAATGCAATAAGAGTGAAAGAGGCTCAACCTGATTGTTGATATGCTTGGAGAAGGATCAACCCTTGCTATAGGATTTGACAAGAAAGAAAGGAGGCTGGATTTAGTTTGTAGTCATTGTGAGAAGAAGGTACATAGCAAGGATAGATATTATAGGATCATTGGGTTCCCTTTAAGCTTTAAATTCACAAAGGGAAAGCCAAGAAGTGGACAGATGGGAACAAACAAGGCTGCTTCTAAGAAAACTTTAATTGAGAAGCCTAAGAGCAGTAACACTGGAGTGATGCTATCGCAAGAATAGCTTATGGAGTTAATGAGGTTGCTTAGCTCTCAGACCTTAGCTCAATCTAATGTGGCTTTGATGCAGAAACTTCAAAAGTGTAGCACTTCCTAACCTACCACATTAATACAACAGCCTTTTGCACCAGCCTTTTCTGGTAAGAACTTGCAAATCATTTTCCTAATTACCCAATCAACTTGCTTCACAATTGAGTCTAGAAATGCACAAAATACTAAGAAAGCTAGATCCTCATCAGTCTCAACATTATGGGTCCTAGATTCAAGAGCTACTGAACACATGTGCTACTCACTTAGCCTCTTCCATACCTATGAGCTTGTCCACAACATGAATGTCAATTTACCAGATGGAACTAAAGTTCTAGTCACACATATAGGAACTGTTAAACTCTTTGATGGCCTAACAATTTATCATGTTCTGTTCATACTCTGCTTCAACCTCAATTTTGTGTTAGCCAATAGACTGACTAAAACTTATCACTGTAACCTCATTTTTTTATTCCCATTATTGTTATATTCAAGCCCAACCATGGATGAGGATTGGTCTAACTAAAGAGCACCAAGGACCGTACATCGTAAAACAAAGGGTAGCTAACCTAAACTACTCCTCCAATTCAGCTACTGCAGCACATCTGCCTGAACTATCGAAACACATCAACCCAAATCTTTGGCATCTCAGATTAGGCCACACCTTTAATCAAACACTAGATAGATTGCATTATAACCATCCTTTCATTGATATAAATCACAAATCAGTTTGTGAAATTTGCCTACTAGCAAAGCAGAAAAGACTCCTTCCTTGACCATGTAATAGATAGTAGGAGACCATTTGAATTGATACACACTGATGTATGGGTACCATATTCCTTTGATGCAATAAATGGTTACCATTTTTTTTCTTACTATTGTTGATGACTTTAGCCATTGCACTTGAACATACCTAATGAGATACAAAGGGAAAGTCTATCATATATTACCAGCCTTTAACAAACTTGCCCTCAATTAATTTGAATCTAAAATAAAGATCATAAGATCTGATAATGCACCTAAATTGCAAATGCCAATCTTCTTTGATGAAAATGGAATCTTACACTAATTCTCATATGTTAAGACACCTCAGCAAAATGATATAGTGGAGAGGTAACACCAACACATCCTTGCCATTGCTTAGATCTCTTTTTTTTCAAGCATCCATGCCAAAAAAATTCTGGGGAGATGCTTTATTATGTGCAACACACATTGCCAATAGACTTCTTGCCAAACTACTCAACTTTAAGACACCTTATGAAGTCCTTTTCCACAAAAATCCTAATTACCATCATCTTAGAACCTTTAGATGCCTTGCCTTTGCTTGCACTCTTAAAAGAAATAGAAGCAAATTTGACTCTAGAGCTAGAAAATAAGTCCTCATTGGGTACCCTATTGGAATGAAAAGTTATAAGTTGTATGATTTAACCAAGAAAATCATGATCATAGACTTAACCAAGAAAATCATGATCATGTCACCTATGCAATCTCTAAGCACCTCCTATCTAAATAGCCTTGTGAGAAAGTGGTAAATGATCAGTGAATCAATGGTGAGACAAATGAGGATCATGTAAATAACCACACCAATCATGTTGACCAACCACATACCAATGAACCTTTAAACCTACCTCAACCTAAAGAGATACGTAATCAAGTCAAAAGGTCAAGTAGAATCAGAAAAGTTCCTAAATATTTAGACATCTACCGACACAATTTGAGAAACACCTTTGTCCCAGTAGACCACCCTATAGCTAACTGTATAGGACCAACCAAACTCTCCAAGCAATATTTCTGCTACCTATCATCTCTTAACAATATACATAAGCCAAATTCCTATGAAAAGCTATGAAGGAGCCACATTGGAAAGAAGCCATGCTATAGGAGCTTAAAGCACTAGAGGAAAACAATACATAGGACTTAGTGGAGCTGCTAAAGGGTTGTCATGCAATAGGGTGCAAATGAGTCTACAAAACCAAGCTCAACTCAGATGAAACAATTGAGAGATTTAAGGCATCGCTGGTTGCAAAACGTTATAGTCAAATAGAGGGGTTCGACTACTAAGAGACATTTAGTCCAGTGGTAAAGCACTCGACTTTCATGTTGTTCTTTGCATTTACAGCCATGGGACAATGGCAAATGAGACAACTTGACATATACAATGCACTCTTGAATGGTCACTTATAAGAGGAAGTGTACATAAAATTGGCTCAGGGGTATGAACTGAAGAGAGAGTTTTACCAGATCACATGCAATAGTTTGTAAGTTAAAAAGCTCATTGTATGGGTTGAAGCAAGCATCAAGGTAGTGGAATATCAAATTCAAGGAAGTTGTGAGCAGTTATGGGTTTATTCAATCAAGGTCATATCACTCACTTTTCATAAAAGGCATACATGAAGATGACAAGATGATACTCTAAGTATATGTGGATGATGTGGTTCTAGGAAGTAAGGAACCAAGGTAGATTGATGACCTCATGAGTTTTTAAAGAGTAAGTTCAAGTTAAGGGACTTAGGACAACCAAGATATTTCTTAGGCATAGACGTAGCAAGATCGGGTAAAGAAGTGTATTTATGCTCAAGAAAGTATGTGCTACACATGCTTGAAGAATATGGAGTACTTGAAGCAAGGTCAGCTGTTATAACTATGGATACCATTTCCTCACAACATCAACTTGGATTTTCTTTGAACGAAAAATCTTCTTTTCTCTTATGCATTCAAGCTCAATCTCTTGGCTTAGAAATCACTTTCTTCCTTCCTTTGTTTACTTATTAGACATATTGTCTCGTCCTATTTTCAATCTTTTGCCTCTCCCTCACATGGGAGCTTCACATATTTGCCTTTCCTTTTCCTTCTAAACTTATATGCTTATTATAGGGTAGTGGCAACAAATCCAATAAGCGTTAATGTGTTATAGCCATAAACTATCTTGAATGCAAACAATTGAGTGGCAAAATGGATATTCGTATCATATTGAAATTCTAAGAAAAGAAAACATTCTTCCCAAGACTCTAGGTTCTTTAGAATAATGGCACGGAACAAAGTAAGCAAGGTTCTATTCAGTACTTCAATATGCCCATCAATTTGTCAGTAGCAAGTTGTAGAAAATAATAATTTAGTGCTTATCTTCCCCTACAAGGTTGTCCAAAAATAGAAATTTAACATCTCTATTTAAAACACTTGTCATAAGCATTCCATGCAATCTAGCAATCTCTTAGAGGATAATTTAACAATGTAGGATACATCATTAATTTTATTGTATGCAATGAAATGAGATGCTTTTAAAAATCTATCAACAACTACAAACATGGCATCCTTATCATTTTTACTCCTAACAACACCAATATGATATCCATTAAACTACTCTTTTATGAAGTGCTAAAAATGGGCAAATGAGTGAGTAAAGGGTATAGCTTTTTAATTTTTGATGCACTTGGCATTTCTCCTCATAAATGGGTAATAAAAGAGTTCCTATGGAATAGCTAAGGTTTTGATGATAGATAAGTGTCCCATTAAATTACTATTATAAACCTTTATGCCTATTATTTCCTGTAAAGAACATTGAGTTAAACACTATTTATCCATATAACTAAATATCCATCAAATTGATAATATTTATCTTTGGCAATTTTTTTAAAAGTTCAAACATATCATCAAAGTTAGAATCATTTTCATATAATTTCTTGACAGTTAAAATCTTTAATGCATTGTTTAATGTGGTGATAAGTGCATGCCTACGTGTCTATGTATCAATAACCGTATCATCTTCTTTGTTTTTATTTTAAATCCCATATAAAAAAGTATTAATGAAAGAAATCCACTTAAAGGCCTTTAACTCAACTCACCCCCTCCTCTTAAATACTTCAATGTTATATGGTTAGGTGTAAATTACAAATACCTTAGATATCACATAATGTTGCCATATTTCCAAAGTCTTCACTAACAGCACTTTATAATAAGTAGGATGGCTAAGGCTAGCACTAATTAACTCCTCACTGAATTATGCAATAGGCTTCTCACTTGTGCTAGCAACTCACTATTCCCTGCACCATAAGCATCAAATTCAATTTTAAATTCTTTCATAAAATTAGGAACAAACAATAAAAAGGCATGGATAAGTTTATATAAGCATATCAATACCTTTTTTCGTGCTCTTTCCAAATGAAACTTCTCATTTTTCTTGATGGAGGCTCTAAGGGGAGTAATAATAGTTTTGAGATCCATGGCAAATTTCTAGTAGAAACTCTCCAACCCATAGAAATTCATCAAATCATTAATAGATTAGGAAGTTGGCCATCCCTGAATGGCTTAAATTTATTTCCATCCACTAATATGCCTTGCACACTCACAACATAGCCTAAATAGGAAATAGTCAGTATGAAAAATGCATTTCTTAGCATTTGCATTCAATTTTTCCTTTTAATGATTCCAGCACACACCTTAAGTGCTTAACATGATTATCCAAAGATTTTGCTATATATTAAGATGCCATCAATATAGACCATAATAAATAAACTAATAAAAGCATGTAGTAAATGATTCATCATCCTCAAAGGGTACCAAAAGCATTACTCAATCCAAATAGCATGAGCAACCATTCATATTAGCTAATCCTAGTTTTGAAGACCATCTTCCACTCTTTACTTTCATTCTAATTGAATGAACCACTCTTTAATCAATTTTAGAAAATAAAATAGGCTATATAACTTATCAAGAATATCATTAAGTATAGGAATGTGGTGTCTATACTTTACTCGCATTCACAACTCACTAGTCCATGTATAGATATCGCTTTCTATATTTCCTAGGCACCCTAAGTACATGCATGACAAGGGCTTATTTTTTCTCTAACCCAACCTTTATTCAACAACTTTTTAACATGCCATTCAATCGCCTTATTTTCTTAGGATTGGTTTTTATGCTAACTTATTTTGAGTAGACATGCCTAGAATGAAATTGAGCTAGTGCTTGATTCCCCAAAGTAATGGTAATACACTAGCAACCTCATCAAGAAACAAGTTATCATATTCCTACAAAAATAGAAGACACAAAAGAGTGAAGAGACAGAGTGATGTCATCATCAATAAAATAAAATCCCTTATATACTTGGAGTTTGTTCATTTTATTTGATAGGATTAAGGCTTTAACAATTATTTTAAAGGATAAATTAATTCTAGGATAATTTAATATTATGTTCTTTAATATATATTAAACTATATGATGACTTTTTTTTTATTTTTTTTTTAGACTTGTGAGTCCATTGTTGAAATCTATATGATGACTTGAAAACGAGTATATCAAATAGGCCAACATATTTGGATTATTTTATCACGTTTGTTAGGTTGGACAACTTATCCAACATTTTGGCAAATTAATATTTGGTTTATGTTTTGCCACAGACTTTTATCACTTAAAGTGAAAACTTGGTTAACTTTAGTAAATTAATTTATCAAGCATAATCCTTAGAAGTGAACAAGCTCTTGTAGCTTTAAGGAGCACTCATACTCAATGGCTCACTTCACATCTCTCATCATCACTATTGTGCACTCTTTTTCTCTCGATGAACAAGCCCTTGTAGTTTTAAGGAATATTCATACTCAATGGCTTGCCTCACATCTCTTGTCATCACTATCATGCACTCTTTTCTCTTCTTTTATTTCCCCTCTTTTTCTTAGGATCCTAAAATACTTTCACAATGATTTTTCCTCTACTCTCTCTCTCTCTCTCTCTCTCTCTCTCTCTCTCTCTCGTTTCCTCTTCAACTTCAACTTAAATTGTTTTTGTAAGTACACTTGATCTTCATGTTTGTTTGCACTAGTTTAAGAGTAAATAATATGATTGTAACTTCCAATTATTGAATTAGAAAGTACATCTATTGGTGACTCCATTATATATGATTTTCATATCAAATGGCCATGACCTCCTAAGTAGATTGTGGCTTTCCTACATTGTTACTAAACATAGTAGTTCATCTTTATAGCTACCAATTTTAAATGCCACCAATACCATTTTATCAATTCACTTCTCTACTATTTTCAACCATTGAAGTTTGTATGGCTTGGGGTAGTCTCTAGTAGGTGGTGATAAATCTCAACAAGTGCAATGATTGCCATGTTTGGGTATCTACCTTCATTAACAATCAAACTACATATTTTTTCCTTGATTTGGCATCTAGCCCAAAAGATGTTATCTTACTGTTCAATATCAATATCCTGCCTAGCATATGTAACAAGTGCTCTCAAAGTCCCCAGATTTGCACCCCAATTGCCTTACTTAACTCTTCTTCAGATAAAACTTTCTTCAACGTTGACATTGCATCACTACTTTCTTATTGCACATTAGTACAATTTCACCATAATCAATTACAGTCATTGTTTTCCAATTAGGACATTGAGTGGAAATGTGTCCCTTACTCTCACACTTGAAAACTTATATCTCAATTACATAAGTTAAAATGACTAGAAATATGATTTGTTACCTTCAGGTTATCGATCAAGGTGGCAGCTTGGCCCTTTATGTTCTCGAAGGTTTGATGTTATCTTCCTTCGTTAGAAATGAGCTTGATGTAGTCGTGCTAACTTGAAACGCACTTGTAACCCACCTTTTGAGTTGCTTTTCCACATTTTTTCTCCTTATGGACCATGTTGTCTAGTTCTGCATAATAATGCATCTCAACAATAATTGTTATGTCCCACTGTAATCTACTGAGAAATCTCACCATGGTGGCATCTTAATCTTCTACAATTCTCATTAGGGCAATCTCCACATTGTAGTAATCCACTACACTTCTATATTCCTAAGTTAAATTTAGTAATTTTTTATAGTTTTTCGTGGTATTGATTGGACACAAATCTTTTTCTCATCATAGCCTTCAACTCTTCGTATGTTTTGATAGGTCTTTTACTAGCTCTCCTCCTATTGATGCATAATTAGTTCCATGAGACAATAGCATAGTTTTTAAACTCTACTATAGCTGGCTTGACCTTCTATTGCTTGGTGTATGTATGGTATTCAAACTTTAACTTGATATGTCTCTCCTGATCTAGAATATACATTACGATCTAACTTTGCTTGAGAGGAAAGGGTTATGAGTTTGATCCCTTTCAAGGACTCTTTTTGAGCGGTTTCCCACATGATCTCCTTAGCACTTCTTCATAGTCATCATAGTAAGACCTAGATAACTCATTGTAGGAATGATTCCAAGTAAATGGATTAGGATGTCTCAACCCTCCCTAGCCTCTCTCCGATACCATCCATAGTCTGGGCAATCCTCTTCAATTCCCTTGTTAATGCCCAAAACCTAAATTTCATGTCATATGTGGGTTCTTCCCTACCCTCATTATTAAACATTATATTCTAATATATAATTTTTGCACAAACTTTCTCTCAATCCTCATTGAAATGTACTCTCATCACTCTTATTTTACCTTACCCTTTTGTGTATCACACAACATTCACAATATAGTCTCACCAATTAATTTCTTGTGTCCTCATCATATGATTCAAGTATAATCTTAATGATTCTAGTGAGGTATAATTGTATGCAAGAAGATATAAATGACAAGGAAAAAATAGATTGCATGGTCAATTTGGAACAACCAAGATCGATCTCAAAATTAGGAATGTAGAAGCTATTGATCAAGGATCCAGTATGATCAATCCATAAAAAGAAAGATAAGATGTGACTGATTATAATGTATGAATGATTGATCTCACGAAAAGGATAAGCTTTCTGTTTTGATTATGAGGTCTAGCTAATCAATCCTACATTACAAAAGACAAATGCAATCAATTGTGAGGAAGGTGCAATCAATATCATAAACGAAAGAAAATTTCTATTTTATGATTTGGTGGGCTGATCAATCTTTGGTGGTCATGATAATTGCGATTGATCTCTAGATAGGCGATTGATCGGGGTAGTAAAATTTTAAACACAAAATCTCACCAAACTCCCTCAAATTTTGGATTAAACAACTTAAAATAGATTGAAAATTTCCTAAAAAAATCTTTGCACCTTGCAATTTTTTTATTGTAACAATTCTTTTCTCTCAATTCATCCAATGGCCAATTGATTCAACATAATCTAGCCATTCAACCACAATATATCTATGAATTGCTAATAACCTACCAAAAATTAAATTCAAATACTATCTAGAAACCCCTAATTTCACAAACTCACTATTTTTGGTAAATTTTTTAAAGTTATGAAGAAGTTGATGGAAAGATTAAGAAAATGAAGAAAAATGAATAAAAAATTTGGTATTTGGACCTATTATAGAAGTAAAAAGTTTGATAATCTGACTTTATAGCTAACTAACACAAGAACAGAAGCAATTGAATGAATAAAACAATAGAATAGAATAACATTTGGCATGGTGCGAACCCAAGATGTATTTTGATGTGCAAACTATAGTAAAGTTATAACCTAACACAATGAATATAACTTGAACCCAAAGAAGGACAGCAATAACCAACATGTCAGAGATTGATTGACATGTTACAAATCAATCAAAGTTGAACTAAAATAACTCAATTTGGGATTAATTCATAAACAATTGAAAACACCCAAGTTTTCTAGGAACCTAGAACGTTCATTCAATATCAAAGATAATCTAGTTGTTTTAGAAAATGTTAGAGAATAATTCTAGTGCTTGAATGTAATCAATATAATCTAAATATAGTAGTTAGCTTGATTATAGGGATTCCAATTGTATGACTTCCTAATTTAACACCCTAGGACTGTATGTATATATGTTTGTTGTCATTCTTAGTGAAATACAAGAAAATTGGTCCCAATTTCATTTGTTTGGTACCACAACTTGGTTAGGGATAGCACGTAGGAGATTTTCTTGTTTGTTTCATAGAAAATTAAACAAATTAGGGCTTGAGTTTAGTTCAAAATTTGCACCATTGCTTAGGGTGAGTTTCGATCAACATTGTTTACTTAGGGAGGACCTCTGCTCGTTAATCGGCTATTCTCGAATGTCTAATGCCAAAAATAAGCGTGTGAGCCACATGTGTTGCTGTCAAAATCTACTGCAATGCCTTCCATTAGAGCATAAGGGCATGTCTTAGTTGGAAAAGACCTCTGACCACCATTGTTGTGTTTACCTCAGAGAGTTTAGTGCACATCCATGCTTGGCTTTGGTAACTCTTGTTTTTTTTAGCATTAATCTTGTCTAAACCTATGCCTGCTATTGTATCTGATGTGGTCCTAGTGATGTTAAGAATACTTGAACACAAATTAAATTGGCCTAATTTTTTGGATTGGAGCAAGACTATTATACTTAATTTAAGCAGTATTAATAAGGATGACAATATGATGGACAGTCCACCAAAAGGTGATACAAGATAGGCATGGCTTAGAGAGGATGCTCGACTGTTCCTAAAAATTTGAAACTCCATTAAGAGCAAGCTAATCAGTTTAATCAATCTTTGCAAATTTGTGAAATAACTGATGGAATATTTGGATTTTCTGTATTGTGGAATTGGGAATGTATCCCCTATATATGAGGTACCTAGGGCATTTTATGGTGCAGACAAACATGATAAGTACCTCACAGGTTACTTTTGGAATTTGAGAAAACTTGTGAGGAACTCATTATGTTGTTGCCATTCAATATTAACAAAAAAGTTCAACAAGAGCAATGGGAATAGATGGGCATTATGTGTTTTTTTGGATGGCCTTCTAGTAGAATATGAAACTGTCAAATGCCAAATTCTTTATAGCAAAAAGATTTTATTATTTTAGGACACATTTAATAGGGTGCTTCGTACAAAAAATTCATGGTCTATTTAGTTGAATAGTGCCTTAGTTGAAATACTAAATCCGAGTTAGGTAGGCTACAGTATAAGGATGGGAGTGGAAAAAGGGGTTGACACTCAAGGATAGAATCTAGGAGGAATTGTGTGCCATTATTGTCATGAACTAAGACATATAAAGGCTGATTGTGGAAAATTGTAGTACAAGAATTAGGGGAATCAATCAACAAAGGTCATATCCTCAAATGATGCATCTGAGAAGACACTTTTGATTTTTGCTTATGAATTTGCCAAATTTTCCCAGTACTAAGAATCATGAAATTTTTCATCTACTCTTGTCACAACTATTATCGAATCAGGTAAACCAAAAACATGCCTTGTTTCATCATCGTCTAAATGGGTCATTAATTCTGAGGCCACAGACCATATCATAGGTAATTCAAGATTATTCTCCATCTTCCAATCATGTAAGTCTACTTCTACAATCACTTTAACAGATAGGTTTACACCACAAATTATTAGGTTGACACAGTTCTCCTAAACCCATCAATTCATCTATCCTTTGTGTTAAATTTACATGAATTGTCTTTCAATCTTATCTCTATTAGTAAACTAACTCAAACACTTAATTGTTGTATCTCATTTTTTCTTGACCATTGTTCATTTTAGGAACTTGTGATAAAGAAGATTATTGGTAGAGGACACCAGTGTAGAGGCCTTTACATCTTTAACACATAGGTGCCAAAGCCTATAACATGCTCTAGAGTTGTAACCTCTTTTCAAAGCACACTATTGGCTGGGTCATCCCTTTCTCACATTGTTGGAGAAATTGTATCCTCAAGTTTAGAGTCTGTCATCATTATAATGTGAGTTGTATTAGTTTGCCAAATACCATTGTCTTAGTTCATATCCTAAAGTCAATAAATGGGTATCTGCTCCTTTTGAATTTGTACATTTGGATGTTTAGCATTCAAGTTTGATCATGTATAAAATTGGATTTAGATATATATATATATATATATATTTATGATTATTCTTGTATGACTTAGTTATATTTGAAGAAGAATCATTTTGAATTGTTCTCCCATTTTAGCATTTTCACTATTGAAATAAAAACCTAATTTGATATCACTATACATACTTTATGGAGCGATAATACCAAAGAATACTCATTTAAACCTTTCCAACCCTATATGGTTAAAATGGAATCACCCAATAAACCTCATGCGTAGATACCCTATCCCAAAATAGGGTGTTTGAGCATGAGAATAAGCATTTGATTGAAACAGGACGTGCTTTACTGTTTCACATGAATGTTCTTAAACCCTTTTAGGATAACACAATCTCTCTAGCCTATTTTATAAATAATCCTATGCTCTCTTCTTTTCTAGATGGTGAAACTCCATTCATACTCTTTTCCTAACTAAGTCCTTGTCCCTAATTAAGCTTAACAAAATTAGATGTAAAATCCCTAAAGTACATATTTCTTGGGTATTCTAGAATCTAAAAGGGGTATTGATGTTATTACCCAGTATTGATAAGTATCTAGTGTCAATTGATGTCACTTTCATTGAGGATATACTATTTTTTATCATCATGTAGTCATGAAAGTTGGGGAAGGATGATGATCTATTAATGTTCTCCATCTCATCCTTTGCATCTAGTCCTCCAAAGCCTCTTATGACCTAAGTCTACTTAAGAAGATAAAGGCCTCCAAATGTAAGTCCTGAACCAGTCCTTTTGTCATCAAATCCAACCTCAAGCGATGACCTTTTGATTGCCTTTTGTAAAGGTAAATGCCAGTGTGCTTGTCTTGTTTTTTCAATTCTAATTTATAACAACTTGTTAGTATCTTCCTGTTCATTTATTGCGACATTTAATTTTGTCTACATTCGAAAAATTGCCGACAAAGCTCTATGCCATCTTAGATGGTGTAGTTCTATAATTGAAGTGATGAATGCCTTAGATAACAATGGTACTTGGTAGTGGATTTACCTCAGGAAAAAGGCCATCAGGCATAAGTGGGTATTTGTAGATAAAATGGACTTTGATAGCTCTGTCGCTTAGTTGAAAGCCTGTCTCGTGGCTAAAGGATACGCTTAAACTTATGAGGTAGATTATTCTAATACTTTTTCTCTAGTTGCTAAGCTAACGTCCATTTGGTTATTTCCATGGCAGCTACTTATAATTGACCTATGCATTAACTTGATGTTAGGAATGCTTCATGCATGGCAACCTTCTTGCGAAGGTTTGTATGGAGCAAACTCCAGGGTTTATTCCTCAAGGGAGCATGAGAAAGTTTTTCTTAGCATGAGAAAGTTTTTCTTCTTTGCTGATCACTATATGGGCTAAAACAGAATCCTCGTGCATGGTTTGGTTGATCTAATTAAGCAGTTGGGCAGTCGGGAATGAAGGAAAGTAAGATTGATCATACTATCTTTTATAAGCAATCTAAAGCAGGTATTATTTTATTAGTAGTTTATGTGGATGATATCATCATTATTGGGAATGATTCAAAAGAAACCTCGTCACCTAAAGCATTTCTTAGGAGTTAGCTCCAGACCAAAGATTTAAGGGTGTTGAAGTCCTTAGGTATTAAAGTGTTAAGGAGTAGGTCTATCTAAAAAAAAAAAAATCTTCTTTATCTAAAACTGGGGGGGGCTAAACCATGTAGTACTCCAATGGTTCCTAAGTCTCAACTTATGAAAGAAGGAGAATAGTGTAATGACCCTAAAAGATATAGAAGGCTATATGGGAAGTTGAATTATCTTACTATGACTCATCTAAATATTGCAATCCACTAAGTCTTGTAAGTTAATACATGTCCTCCTTTGCAGCATATCATTAGGTAGTTGTAGAATAGATTTTGTGCCATTTAGAAAGGGCCCTTGGTTGTGGTATCTCATGTAAAATCATTGTCATTTGAGAGTGGAGTGTTTTTTAGATGTAGATTGGTAAGATCTAAGGAGGATTGAAGATCTACTTCTAGATATTGTGTAATTATTAGTGGAATCTTAGTTTTATGGAAGAGCAACAAATAAAATGTGGTCTGACATTCTAGTATGCAATCAACATGTGAGATAGCATGGATATACTAACTTTTAACTAAACTTGGCATTTGGGTGTTGATGGCGATAAAGAAATGGTTATTTTTATTACCTCCAATCCTGTTTTTCATGAATGTACAAAATATATTGAGGTACATTGCCACTTTATTTATGAAAAGATATAACAAAGTCTTATTTCCACAGGATATATAAAGACTAGCGAACAATTGGCTAATTTATTTACGAAGGCCATGAGTGGAGCTTAAGTTGATCATCTTTGTAACAAACTGGACATAACTAAAATTTATGTTCCAACTTGAGTAGAAGTGTTAGAGAATAATTCTAGGAATTTTATTGTAATCAATATAATTGTTTGCTTGATTATTGGGATTCCAATTGTATAACTTCCCAACTTAGCACCCTAGGATTGTGTGTGTGTGTGTGTGTATAAATATAGACATATCTATGTTTGTAATCATTCTTAGTGGAATACAAGAGAATTGGTCCCAATTTCATTTACAGAAATCACCAAAATAAAATTATTTATATTATTTCCTACTAAAGTTTAGGCCCATAAGATAGTAAAGTTAGGTGAACCTAGTCTAACATAAAACGGCCTAAAATATAATCCTATTCTAGTAAATCCATATTTTACAGTGATCTTTGCTTTAATTTGCTAATGTTTTAGGCTAAAAATCCTTGAGGTTTCTTATTTTTGTCTACTATTTGTGCTTTATGTGGAATTTCACTTGTTTCTAACTGTTCTTTTCTTTAGGAGCTATGAAGAATGCTTTAAAGAATAGTAGAACTTACTGAAAGATGAGTGATAAAAGGGATAATAAAGATCTAGAAGAACTGCAACAAATTGTGCCCAATTTACTACACAGTAATGACTTTAGATGAGGTCAACTCTTTTTGATGGAATTCTAATTAAGATGACATTTTGTGGGGATATAGATAATTAAATTGAATATACATTTTTTCAACTAGAAGGACAATAAGATATAAAATGAAAAAGTTATGGCTAAAAGAGGAAAATTCGACAGTGTTGTGTGGGCTGCATGCGACCATACGACAATTGTTGTGGCTGCAATATGAATTATTGTAGCTACCTGACATTTTTCAAGGCCGCAATATCAATTTCTTCATCTCCATGACTGACTACAACAAAAAGCTAAAAATCTACCTTGCGATTACATCTCCCCAGCTACAAGCGCAAGCCCCTATTCTATAGATGCAGTTTTAAATTATTGAAGGGCAATAGTTTTGCTGGGTTCTTTACCTATGTCATATGAACACTTGGCGACGACTCTCATATAGGGAAAGGCGACAGGAGTGCTAAAGAAAGTTATTTTAGCCTTGGTGTCTCACATCTGAAGGAAATTAACTACAAGCGAAAGTTCTTAGAATGATAGTGCATATGCAAGAGGTCAATAGGAGCATAGGCGTAGGTAGCACAGAGATGGGTCCATGAAAAGGAACTTGCATCAAAGTCTAGGAGTAGGAAGAACATTTAGTACTTCAAGTGCTAGCAAATTAGCCATGTAAAGAGGGATTGTTTGAATTCGAAAATGTAGAGTATCGACAGGAAAAGTAAAAAGCCATTAAAGTCTGTGAATGTTGTGGAGAAAGTAGACTCATGGAGCTGCTATGGTGATATGTTGGTGGTATGATTTATATAGCTATCAAATTCTTGGATTTTAGACACGAGCTGCTCTTACCACACAACATTGAACAAGGAGTGGTTCCAGTCACACAAGTCAGTTAATCTTGGACTTTTTTTATTAGGAGATGACACACTATGCAAGGTTATTGGAATAGGACATATTAGGATTAGGATATATGATTGTGTAGTTAGAATATTTTCAGATATAGGCATGTGCCAAAATTGAGAGAGAATCTGATATCATCGAGTTCTTTGCATAGAAATGGTTTTAGTTATTAAAATAAATGAGCTTTCTTGTGAGTATCTAAGTTTGGGTTGATAGTGATAAAAACTAGCATGACTAAAGGAAACATTTACAAGCTTGTAACGAGTATAGTTGTAAGGGGAGCTGCTACAGTGGAATTTGGGCTAGATGCCACCATGTTGTGGCATTTGTGATTGGGCCGCATGAGCGAGTGTGGTGTGGTTGAATTACATAAACAAAGCTTGTTGAGAAGTGTGAACTATTGTAAGTTATTTCTACAAATATTATATGCTTGAGAAATAGTTTAGGATTACAACATAAAGCTGGGAAGCACAGGATATAAGGAATCTTAAATTATGTGTACTCGAATATTTGGGGGCCTACAAATGAGGCTTTGTTAGGAGGATCACACTATTTTGTTACCTTTATCGATGATTTCTCTAAGAAGGTATGGGTTTACTTTTTGATATAAAAATCGAGAAATTCAAGCTGTGGAAGAGAGAGGTTGAGAATTAGACTGGGTAAAAAACTAAGTATCTAAAGATAGATAATAGGACTTAGTACACAAACTTATAATTTTAGAAATATTGTATAGATGATGGCATTCAATGACACTATATTGTGTGAAAAACACCTCAACAGAATCCAGTCTCGGAGAGGATGAACAAGACTATCATTAACAGGGCTTGGCATTTAAGGTTGAATGCAAGGCTTTCCAAGATGTTTTGGGTAGAAGCTGTGAGCACAACATGCTATCTTATCAATTAGTCACCATGAGGTGCATTGGATGGAAAGATTGCAGAAGAATACTGGATAGGTAACTCTGTTGATTTATCTAATTTAAGAATTTTTGGGTGTCTTGCATATAGGTATATTCCTAGTGATGAAAGATCAAAATTCGACTCCAAGTTGAAGCTTTGTATCTTCATTGGATATATGAAAGGTGTGCAGGGGCACAAGTTTTAGGACCCTATAGTGAAGAAAGTGGTGATAAGTAGAAATCCAGTGTATGATGAGAAGGCCATGCAAGATTCTCATTATGGACATAGTATACCAATCAAAGAGAATTCAAGCCATGATTCCAAAGAGATCTAGTTTGAGGTGGAGAATTATGCACACAATGAAAGGAGGACCAATGAGTCTAATTTGAATGATGATGTGCACCACTTTACAGTTATGGATAGAGCAAGGAGCACCATTAAGCTACCAATCAGGTACGGTTATGAATATATGGTGGCCTTTGCACTTATTGTGAGAAATAAAGAGCTGGTTACCTTCCATGAAGCTATGGATAGCCTAGAAAGAGTTAACTGGGAAGAGGTAATGCAAGAGCAAATGAATTCACTACATAAGGATATGACTTATGAGTTGGTTGAACTACCTAAAGGAAAAGGGCCTATAAGATGTAAATGGGTGTATAAGAAAAAGCCAGAAATGTCAGAGAAAAAAGGAGAAAAATTTAAGGCTCAGTTTGTAGCGAAAGGTTACTCACAGAAAAAGAAGTAGATTATGATGAAGTGTTTTCTCCCATAGCAAAATACACTTCCATTAAGGCAATGCAAGCCTTGGTTGTCCATTTGACATGTCTCTAGAACAGATGGATGTGACGATTGCTTTTTTGCATAGCGATTTAGAAGAAGAAATTTAGATAGAGTAACCAAAGGGGTTCAGATTGATTAGATAGGGACATTAAGTTTATAAATTTAGAAAGTTACTTTATGGTCCAAAATAGTCTTCACGACAATAGTAAAAAAGGTTTGACTCTTACATATTACGAATTGGATATAAAAGGTGGAGTTTGATTGCTGTGTATATGTTAAGAGTCTTGATGATATGCCTTACATTTACTTCTTATATGTTGATGATATGCTTAATACTAGGAAAAACTTGCATGATGTAAATGAACAGAAAACACTACTTGGGAAGGACTTGGATATGAAGGACTTAAGTGCTATAAAGAAGATACTAGGTGTGGAAATTTGCCAAGATAAGAGATTTAGAAGAATGTAGTTATCTCAGCAGAATTATGTTGAGAAATGGCTAAATAGGTTTAGGATGAAAAATGCAAAACTTGTTAGCACTCTTTTGGCATCATTTCAAACTCTTACGAGATTTGTATCTACAAATAGAAGAAGAGATTTCAGGTATGACACGGGTTCCTTATGCTAATGTCGTAGGTTGTTTGATATATGTTATAGTTTGCACTAAGCCATATATTGTCTATGCTGTTAGTCAAGTTAGCAAGTACATGGCTAAGTTGGAGAGACAACATTGGAAAGTAATAAAGTGGATCTTTTAGTATTTGAAAGGCACTTCGGACTTTGGGATCCTTTTTAGCAGTCAAGATCAAAAGGTGTCAACTGTGGGCCTCGTAGACTTCGACTATGGAGGTGACTTGGATGACAAGAGGTCTCCTACTAGGTATGTGCTTAATCTTGCAGGTAGGCCTATTTGTTGGAAGTCTATGGTTTAGTTGGTGATTGTTCTTTCTACAACTAAGGTGAAATATATGACCATTGTTAAAGCTACAAAGGATAGTCTTTTTTTTTACTGGCTTAGTGAGAGAATTGGGTGTGAAACAAGGTAGAGTTAATGTGTTTTCAAATAGCCAGAGTGCTATCTATGTAACAAAGAATCAAGTGTACCATGTCCAGACTAAGTTCATAGATGAAGTGTTGCTAGAAAAGGTGCACACTTTAGAGAATGCAATAGATATGTTAACTAAGCTGGCTACTACAAACAAGTTCAAGCTTGTTTGGATTTGCTAAATGTTTAAAGATGTTGAAAAGGATTGGTACCTATCCCTAAGAAGGATCATTCACCAAGGTGGAGATTATTGAAGATGACTCATGTGATTCACATGCAAAGCTCGCCGTTGCAATAAAGTTGGTTGTGACCACGAGTGAGAAATGTTGTCATGAGTTGGGATGCGAGTGAATGCAATTACGATGTTGTCACGGTCATGGCCGCGAGAAGGTGAGCTGTGAGTGTAGGGAAGTAGAGTAGTAAAAACAGCATGCTCTGCAGTTGTAATTTGAGGTCAAGGGTAACGAGTTCACAACCACGAGATAGGAGCTCGCAGTAGCAATCTCAGGTGCCAGTTTTGTGTAAAAGTCACGTCTAAGCTCACAGTCCCGACTAGGGACTTTGTGACCCAAGCATTGTCTCTACAAGCCCAAACAAGATGCAAAGTGTGCGATGGGTTGTTTGTTGGGTTGGATTTGAAGGTTTGTTTCTACATATAAAATATCATTTTTTGTGAGCTATAAACATAATACTTTTGAATAAAATTTTGCAACCGTAGCTACTCCCAAGGACGCAGGCCTTTGTTGCTGAACCTCATTAAATCCTTGTATTTTTGTATGTTCTTGTTTGTTTGCTTCAATTATTTGCAATCCTATACACAATAGCTATAATCAATCTTGTTGTTACAGTAGACTTCCAAATATCGATCTTACTACTGTAGCAATTGATCTTGATCAATCTTGGAAATACCATCTCCCTAAAATATGGATCCTACTCCCGTACGGATTTCTCTTGGTTGATTTAGGCATGTTCGGATCGATCTTGGGACTTTGAAATCAATCCTCCAAGGCTGTCTTCACTTAAGATTGGATTCCATTGCACCAAGTTGATCAAAACTTCCATTGCATCAATCCTCCTAAAAGGACTCTTTATCTCAACAATCGCATTTTCTTACATTCTTAGATTTGTCTGTCGCTCTTGCCAGCTCCATTGAACCATTAATCTAAATATAGGTAATTTATTTATTTATACTTTGAATTAAAAATATCATACAATTTAGTCGCACTATAAAAAATTATTAAATAACTTTTAGTTCTCCTTGTATAATCTTTTCACTATAATCTTTCAATTTTCATTTGTTTCATTAACTTTTGAAAATTTTAATTTATAATTTTTTTAAACTGCTTTCTTTTCCTTTTTACCATTTCTATGAATTTCATGAATGATATTTAAAAATATTATTATTGTATTTATATGCACAATTGTTGAGTGTCTTTCAATTGTAATTTATTGCATTTTTTCTTTCATCCTTGGTTCTCAACTTTAATTTAATTAATTTCTTTTCAACTTTGTCGTTGTCTCTTATTTTATATTAATATAAAACAACATTTATTCATATATTTACACATATATATCAAGAAGTGTTCATTATTATTGTTATTGTTATTAATAGACGTAATAGAATAATTCAAAACATGAACCAGATATGTACAGGCAAGTTGTCCCATATTATATCCCTATACGTATGCTATACTCCACGCATCTATGATGGTGGTAGCTGTTTAAAATAGTTTTGATCTTGTTCAGATGATGGGACAAAGAATGCAATTATGGATTATATAATAATGATAATGACACGAATTGCCAAGTCTCCCAGAATAAGTCCCAACTCAACAAAATCAGGCCGAAAACGTAACCATCAGAAGAAGCAATAATTAATTGACTTAGAGTAGGCCATAGGCATAAAAAATGCACCATAAACATTGCATTTCTTTGGACTCTTCCATACAACCTTTGCCCACAATAAATAAAATATTACAACTTTCTATTTTGATAATCAAGAAAAGAATTTTTCTTTCGAGTTAACGTAACATATTGCTTAAAATTATAAAAATCAGTCTTCAAATTTAAAATATCTATATTCTTATTGATTTAGTCGTCTATTTGATATGTGATAATATATATAAATAATGATTGATTAGTAAAATATGAGTATATATAAATGTGAGCAAATATATATATATATATGTGTGTATGTATATATAGATATTAATTTAATTATAAATATATGTAATAATTATAGTATAATTAGTTACTTGGGGTTATGTTTGTTAACCAATTATAAATTTTCTATTATTTTATCCAACTTCACACAACCGAATTCCTCCACAAAAATATTATCCAAATCAAAATTTTAAAATTTTCTTTCTTACATATATAATCACTTAATTATATTTTAATTATTATATATATTTACAATCATATTAATGCTTATATATATACTAACAAATACTCACATTTTACTAAATATTATTTATCATCAAAATATTTTTTTTAAGCATAGTTTAAATGTGTAAGGAAAGGGAAAGTTGACTTTGAATTTGAACTCAGCAGCATGATTGACGATGAAAATTTGATATATCTTGTAAAGTTTAAAATGATTGTTGCAAACATAGACCTAGTGGATGTTTTTGAAATCGAAGGAAATCAAAATTTAGACAGACCAAAGAGATCACAACTTGTGAGGATGTGAGCTAGTGTCAAATTGCACTAGGAACAAATAGCTGTAATAATAATCCACAAACCAAGTTGCTGGCCCTATAAAGCCTGTCTACATTATAAAATATTTAAGGTAAAGGCACGGAGGAAATTAAGAAGCCAAATCACGATACAGACCTGTTCATCATAGTAATATCAGAATATATATATCTATATATATATTTATTTATATACGTGTGGCCCTGATTAATTTAACTAATTTTCGTATTTTTTCACAGTAATTTATTTTATTTCATAGAAGGATAATCAGATCACATGACAACCCAGGACACAATAGTTTCCTCATTAAATATAAATAAATATTTTTGGCGAAAATCTTAAAATCAAATCTGATGAATTCTAATCTCTTCTTAAAAATTGGTTACTAAGAAAGAAATTTGATCCAATTTATAAGTTATTTTAATTTTTTTTTTTTACGTTGATATGGGATATGAGTTACATTTTTTGTGCTATTTAAATTCACGCACACTCTTGCGAGAACGTTTCTACGCTTTTGATGTCGGGAGTTATATTCTCTTCCATCTATTCTCTTCCATCCAAACCTGTGCAAGCCTTCGTGTATATTATATGTACTCCTTTAATGTTAACTCTTCACAGGCACACGTGCATGGGTGAGCACATTCTTCAAGTTGTGTAGACGACATCATACACCTCTAAACCATTCTTCCAAGTTGCTCACATGGGGTTCTTCATCAATACATGAGACCTACTTTGATACTACAAATGTGATGACTCCAATCCAATCTCTAAAAGACTTGTTAAGTAAGGAGGATGCTACCTATTATATAAAATGGTTTAGAAACTTTTTCCTAACCTATGAGGAAAGGAAATGTTAATCCAATCTATACATACCATTGTACGATGTGGCCTTCACTCTGGGCTAACTTATTCCCACCAGAGTGGTCCTCATGTGGCTGGCTCTTTTTGAGTTCTTACACATATAGATACTACCTGTTAGACATTGGTTGTGGGGATTCTCTTGGCTAGCTTCCATCTAACAAGTACACACAAGTCATGGCTTGATAATACTTTTTTCACAAGTCTAATTTTATATATAGAAGACTAGTTAGGTAAAGAAGGAGATAGATCCAATTTAAAAGTTAGTTTAGAGACCATTTTCTTTATCAGTATGGGAGAGAAGTTACATTATCGTGTATTTTAAATTTATACACGCCTTCATGCATGCACCTGCACTCTAACACTGGCAAAGTGGGTTAGCCACACAAATCAAGTTGCATTTCCACTTGTGTTTGTGCAACTGTATGAATTTAATTAACATTGGATGCGTTATCGTTTATGGGCTTCACTTTTCAAGTTCCTGTTACACAAAATAATATATTTTTATGTGCAAGTGATTAATTCCATTTAATTTATCTCTTAGAATTTGTGGACACTTCTGATACAACTTAAGAGTCAACTTTTGATCTCTCTCTATCTCTCGTTCTGATAAAACCAATCAATCATATAAGAGGTACTAAGTCCACAAAAAATCAAAATTTATTTCCTTTCCTCTAATTGGACATAAAAATATATATACAATGAGGCGTCTTCCAAAGAAAAGAGTCATGATCCACCACCTTAATTAGTGGTTTCTCATTTCGCTTTACACTAAGTCCACTTCATCTTGTGTTGGTTTTCTGTCTAAACCTAATTTGTTGCAGAGTTGAATCTTTTGTATTTATTTTTTATTTTATATAAATATTTAAGTCAATGCTAACACATAATTAGTTTATATGTATCTATCTATACCAGTTATCAAGAATATGAGTTTATTTTAATTGCATAATATTAAATTATCACAATGCCCTTATTTTAAAATTCTAGATTTCTCTTTCTTTATGCATTTTTATTTAATATAATTAATACTTTTTTCCTCTTAAAGAATTTTTTTTTCTCGCACACTTTCGGCTATTTCAATACGGTTTTATTAGATTTTTTTCATAGACTTTTAGTTTTCAAAATAATTTTAATAATACTATAGTTTATACAAGAAATACATCTTAACAATTTAATTCTACATATAATTATATACAATTGAAATTATTGTTCACATACATTCAATACAGTTCAAATTTCCTTCAATTAGGTAACTTCATTGTCAATTTAAATTAAAATATTCTCCACATGCGTGTGTGTGCATATATATATATATATATATATATATTATAATAATTAAGTTAATTTATGAAATAAAAAACTTTCAACCCGTTGTTTATCAATATTTTGTATCAAAATGATTATTCTATATTTGCTTAAACTTTTAATAAGTAAATTAGACACTAACAAATATAATTTTTATAATACTTTACAATACAATATCTTTCGCTGTGGCAATGGCTCATGTTAGTTATATTGTTGTTGGTACATTTGGATACAACACTACTATGCATGGTTGAAACAGTTCTTGATGAAATCCTAAACTCTTTGAGACTCTCCAATGATATATGAATGCATGCGACTTAATGGAACCTTCACAAGACAAGTCCAACACTCGTAAAATACTTGAAGAGTTTGAAGCGCTGAAGTTAAAGTGGTGGAAGAATTTGGATCAATACAAACCTTTATTGGATAAGGATTCGAGAGTTCAAGCTTATCTTAAACTGTTGCCGAGTTGTTGAGACCGTTGTTGCAACAACTGTTCAACCTAATATGGAACAGAATTTGATGGAAGAACTTGATCCCAAAGGAGTCTTCTGAAGATGGGCAACCTAAATTCATCAACTATAAGTAGTAGCCTTCTGGACATGGAAGAATAACAGGGAAGACTTCTTTGAGATAGCTATGAGAGAGCTAAGGAGTTTAAGTGATAAACACTTGTGTTGAGTGACTATTTGGGGAGAGAACAACTATGTTTTGTAAAAACCTACAAAAAAGATAATGTTGGGCCTGAAAGAGTAGTTTAGTTTAATCACATAACTTGGGAAAGGTTTTGGTGCATCCATTTAATTTGGGTACTTTGGGACATATTGGGTTTATGACTACTTGTGGGAATTGATCTTTTTGTCTTCAATATTTTTTGATTGAATTAATCGAAATTTTGACTAGCAATGTGCTCACAAATATAGGAGTAAATATTTGAACTCCATTAACAATTTTAGTGTTCATTATTCATTTTTGTTGGTGAACATCTGTGCTGGTTTAATTATTTTTAGCATTCATGTGCTTCGTTGTTGCAACCTCAGTAACAACATTGATGCTTAGTTTTTTGTTTTTCATATGGCATCAGAGCCAAGTTGCCTATTGTGTTTGGTTTCAAACAGGTATGATCCTGGTGACTTCTGAAGATCTATGGGCATAAGTGTTGAGGAAGGAGTGTTAAGAACTTGTCCTCCACTTCTCGATGACTCCAATTATTTGTATTGGAAGACACAGATGCATTTATTAGATCACAAGATGAAGAGGCTTGAAATGTAATTGAGATTGGATGGAACCCATTAACTAAAGTGAATACCGAAGGTGTAGAAGTACATAACGTTATGTTGCATTAGGTAATTGAAAAGTAATTAATGCAATTTTTATAGGTGTGGATGAAGAATAATTCAAGCTTGTCTCTACCTATGAGTCTGCAAGGGAAGCTTCGAAAATTTTGCAAAATATACATGAAGGAACAACTGTTGTCATAAAATCCAAATTGTAGATGTTAGCTCCAGAATTTTAAAATCTCAAAATGGGAGAAAATAACACGTCAATGGTAAGATTTGCCACATAGCAAATCAAGCATTTTAGCTAAGAAAAAATTCAGATGCAAAGTTAGGGAGAAAAATACCATAGAGCTTGAAAGATTTACACCCAAAGTGGCTATGATGGAGGAAGCAAGGGATGTTGATAATAAGTGATTAGATAAGCTCATGGGATCTCTACAAACTTATGAAATGAATTTGAATCATGCTAAGTATGACAAAGAAAAAGAAATTGTCTTTCAGTGTCATGATTCAAGTAATTATGAAAGTGATTATTACAACATTTATGCTGACACTGCTTATTTAACTAAGAAGCTGAAAAAGTTTCTGTGTAAGAAGAGATTTAATCAGCCAAACTAATCAAGAAATTCATCGAAAAAGAAAGAGCCCTAAGAATTTTAGAGGAAAGAAAAGGCTAAACCACAAAAGAAGGGGCCACATTGTTATGAGTGTGGAGGCTATGGCCATATACAAGTCGTGTGTGCAATTAAGTAGGGAAAATTAATGAACACCACTTGGAGCAAAGAGGAATTCGAAGAATTTGATGAGGAGAATTAGACAAGCAATCATGTGGCATTTAATTTAGTTAGCAGGAAGGCAAAGATTGCAACCTATATTGTTGCAACAACAGTTGCAGCAACAAAAGATCAATTTGAGTATAACAGCAATGATTTTGAATAGGAAATTCTCACAACGTACAAGTTGGCATGTAATAAGTTGCTGTCTCTTTAATTAGAAAATAATAACCTCAAGAATTAGGTATACAAATTAAAAGGATGAAGGTCAACATTTGGTTGAAACAAATCACAAACTAAATGTGGAAAATAAAAAACTTAAGGTTCTCTGTCATGAAGCAAAAATTAGGGTTGATGAAGCTAAAACTGCATTAATAAAACAAAATTTTGGAAAAGCCAAACTAGATGATGTTTTTATCTGTGTGAAAAAAATAGCAAAAGATTTTATAGGTTCAGGTTTCGTAGAGAAATCTGAAAGCAGTACTCAAGAATAAAAGGAAATTAAATTTGTTAAGGAGGCTGCACTATAAAATCTAATTCTGGCTCCTATTAATAAGAAATCTTGAAGAAAGAGGAAGAGTAGAACAAGAGAATTCAGCATGTATTGTAAGAAAGTAGGATATCTAGTTGATAGATGCTGTACACTAGTAGATCATATGCAACATGGTAATAATATTGTAACTAATAGTAGCAACATTAAAGGCAAAAGAAATTACATAAAGAAGGTTTGGGTTAAAATTTTAGAACTTAAGTGCTTGTTTATTATACCTCTTTATGTGCGTTTTCAAAATTAGCACGGTACTTTAGTAGTGCTTGATCTAAGCATATGGCAAGTGATCAAAGAAATCTTATCAATTACAAAACATTTGCTAAAGGCCATGTAAATTTTGGAAATGGACAAAAGTGTCATGTAATTAGTAAAAGAACTCTTTTGGTGGATGGAATGCCTAAATTACAAGGAATTTTGCTTGTTAACAAATTGAAGGCAAACTTGCTTTGTATAAGTCAGTAGTGTAATCAGAACTTATTTGTAAAATTTATTAAAGATCAATGTCATGTATATAATGATCAAAATAAGTGCATATTTGTTGGCAACAAGTTTGATAGCATGCATAATCCTCTGACAGCACCTGTTTTAAACAATTTTAACAAATTTGTCCATGTTGCCCAAAGTATTAACCCAAATTTGTGGACTATGTTAACAAACAAAGGGAACAATTCCACAAGAAGATACAGCATCTAAGCGCATCAAGAAAACTGAAGCTGTTACACATGGATTTGATTGGGGCTAATAAATGTTGCAAGTATTGGTGGAAAAAAGTATATCTTTGTTTGCATTGATGATTATTCTCATTTCACTTGGGTTACTTTTTGAAGGAAAAATTAGACACATTTCAAGCTTTTAAGAAGCTGTGTAATTAGCTAGCATAGTAAAAGGAGAAACAAAAGGTAAAATTATTAGAATTTGCAATGATCGTGGGAAGGAGTTTGAGAATTAGCAATTTGTTCACTATTAGTGCCAACATAGGATATAATATGAATACTCATCTCTAAAGACTTCTTAACAAAATGGAGTGTTTGAGCACAAGAACAAGACTTTGCAATAAATGGTGAGAGTTATACATGCTGCAAAAGGCATTAATACCAAGTGGTGGCTCGAGGTAATAAGTATGGTTTGCTATATAATAAATAAGGTATACTTCAGACCTACCTCGTTAAAGACACCCTATGAAAGTTGGAAAGATAGGAAACCTACTGTGGCATATTTTTCCCACCTTTAGCAGCAAATGTTACATCTTGAGAGATTGAGAAAAGACTGGGAAATTTTCTAGTAAGTATAATGAAGGTTTCTTTTTGGTTAGTCTACTAATAGTAAAGTATACATGGTATACAATAATAGAAAATTAACAATGATGGAGACAATCAATATTATGATTGACGATGATGAACTTATATTAAAGATTCTTGAAGTACAAAAATTGGCTAATCATGAAGATCAACCATCAGGCAGGCATTAAGATCCTCTTATAGATGAAAATGACCAAAATTTGCAAGACATTATTGCAACAGCAGACCTAATGTCAACTGTTGAAAATACAATTTAGGTACAACTCTTGAACCTTCCTCCAAAATTTATAAGAATCATCTAACTAAAGCCATAATTGGTGATTTGAATGATGAAAGAAGAACTAGAGACCAACCTAAACTAAATTATTGAGGCTTAATTGGATATTCATGCTTTATTAAAAGATGAATTCTAAGTAATAACCATGCAAGATGAATTAAATTAGTTTGAAAGGAATGTTGTATAGACTTTTGTTCAAAGACCTAAAGATGTTGATACAATTATAACAAAATAGGTCTTCAAAAATAAGACAAATGAAGATGCTGTAATAATAAAAAATAAAGCTAGACCAGTGGCCTAAGGCTACTTACAAGTGGAAGGAATAGACTTTGAGGAAAAATTTGCTCCTGTTACCAAACTTGAGGCCATTAGACTACTTCTAGCTACAACATGCTCACTAAAGTTCAAATTATGTCAAATAGATGTAAAAAGTGCTTTGCTGAATGGTTTCTTAAATGAGAAAGTTTATGTTGAGTAGCTAAAAGGATTTGTTGACACACATCATCCAAATCATGTGTATGAATTAAAGAAAGCAGTACATGGATTGAAGCAAGCACCTTGTGGTTGGAATGAATGCTTAACAAGCTTTCTTTTGAAGAATGGTTATAAGAGAGGGGGATTTGATAAAACCCTATATTTGAAATGTTGCAACCAAGACATCATAATAGCACAACCGTATGTTAACGATGTTGTCTTTAGTTCAACCTTACAAAAGCTGTTAGATGGATTTGTGAAAAGTAAACAGTAGGAATTCGAGATGAGTATGGTTGGTGAACTAACATATTTCTTAGGCTTATAAGTCAAACAATTGAAAGAAGGTATGTTCAAAATCTAAGTATGCTAAAAATTTGGTAAAAAAATTTAGTCTTGAAAAAGGCAGAAATATTGCAACACCAATAGCAACATTAGTGAAGCTGCATAAGGATAAATAGGGGAAACCAGTTGATGAGAGCTTCTATAGAAGTATGTTTGGAAGCTTTTTATATCTAACTATTAGTAGACCAGATCTTTGTTTCAATGTAGGTGTTTGTGACAAATATCAAGCAACCCAAAAAGAAAGCCATTTGTCAGCTGTAAAAAGAACCATATGGTGTGTGAATTTTATTGCTGACCTTGTAACATAATATGCGAAGGATTCTAAGGTAAGTTTGGTTGGTTATACGGATGTTGATTGATCTGGAAACTATGATGATCATAAAAGTACCACTGGAGGATGCTTCTTTGTTGGAAATAATCTTATGTCTCGATACAGTAAGAAATAGAATTGCATTTCACTTTCCACAGCTAAAGTTGAATATATTTCCGCAGGGAGTTGTGCTCAAGTGTTATGGATGATGTGAATGCTAAGTGATTCTGGTGTGAATGTTGATGGGTTGATAGTTCTTTGCGATAACAAAAGTACCATTGATATCACAAAAAACCCCATGCAACATTAAAGAACAAAACATATAGACATAAGGCATCACTTCATTTGAGAACTTATGGAGAACAAGACTATTGTTTCAACTTATGTCGCAATAAAGCACCAAATTGCAGACATTTTTACTAAAGCAAAGGATGTAAGTAGGTTTGAGTTTTTGAAAAAATCACAACTCGTAGACCTGATCTGTGTTTTAGCATAGGTGTTTGTGCTAGACATCAAGCAGCCCCAAAAGAGAGCCATTTGTTAGCTGTAAAAAGAACAATAAGGTATGTGAATTTTAATGTTGACTTTGGATTATAGTATACAAAGGATTCTAAGGTAAGTTTGGTTGGCTATATGGATGTTGATTGAACTGGAAACTTTGATGATCACAAAAGTACCACTGAAGGGTGATTCTTTATTGGAAATAATCTTATGTCTGGATACAGTAAGAAACAGAATTGCATTTCCACAGTCGAAGCTGAATATATTGCCATAGGTATTTGTTGTGCTCAAATGTTATGAATGACGCAAATGCTAAATGATTATGGTGTGAATATTGATGGGTTGGGTTGACAGCTCTTTGCGACAAAAAAGTGCCATTGATATTAACCCCGTGCAACATTCAAGAACAAAACATATAGATATAAGACATCACTTCATTCAAGAACAAAACATATAGATATAAGACATCACTTCATTCAAGAACTTATGGAGAATGAGACTATTGTTTTTACTTATGTTATAATAGAGCATTAAATTGTAGACATTTTTACTAAAGCATAGGAGGCAAGTAGGCTTGATTTTTTCAAAAAATCACTGGGCTTGTGCCTAGTTTGATTTCCTTCAGTGGATGAGAAATTTGCAGAGGACTTCACTTTAATTCCACCAAATTGAAGTCCTCTAAATTGAAAGGGTCTTAATAGCAATTTTCTTTAAAATTTTTAAATGGTGGTTATGATCATGATTAACCACTATCTTTGTAGTTATTGAATAGTTAATACAGGGCTTAATTTTTGTGTTTAAATTGAAGGCATGCAGAGGCTTTAGCAGTTACATCTTCTCTTCGAAAATTCAAAAGGCAAAAACCCTCTTTGTTGTTCCTCTACACCTAATTAGAAATCAAAAATGGTTGATGAATCTTCCACTTAGAACCCATAGGTGAATCTTCAACAACCACACCGAAAGGGGAATTTCCTTGAACAAACACCTTCGTTTGCTAGGGTTTCTCCACAACAATCAAAAGAATAGATGGGATTGGGACTTGTATTTGGTGGAAGAAGAACCAAAACTAGTCCCATTGCTTGTGGTCTACCCTTTATCTTTAGGAGGAGAGTTAGATTTCGATAGTTGTGAGTGAAGGCCTAAACCTGCACTCTCATGACTAGTAGTCACAGCCCGTTGATAGCTAAGCCTAATGCCACCACGAATAAATCAGTGAAGAAATCCTGTAAAAAGTCTACCAAGAAATCTCCTAAGAAACCTACTAAGGAGCCCACAAAATTGAAGGCAGAGGTTCCAATAACATCTACAACACCAATGGGGATTTCTAAGGAGTAGGAAAATGTGTTGTTGATAGAGATTTTAAGGTTGAAAAGGAAAGCCACAAAAGGATCATTTGATCCTAAAAAGACTAAGAAATTGAAGAAGGCCAAATTAGATAAAGAAAATTAAAAGGTAGATGATGATATTATTGAGAAAAGTTGCAAAGAGAAAGGGAAACAAAAGGTGCCCGAAGGTAGTGGTGAAGAGTAATAAGGCTTACGTGATAAAGGCAAAAAGGTAGATGAAAACCCACCTCAATCTGAAAAGAGAGTAAAGGTCTACATGTTGGCTAAGCCCACGGGACATCAATTTATTTTGCTAGAGCCGAGAGACAATAAGGGTACGTTTCTTCATTTGATTTCATTGTGGAAAAGCATATTGATGGGGAGAAATTCACAAAGATGGAGTTTAATGCATGTTTAAAGCATATTGGTTTACTTAAGACTGTGAAAGCTATGATCATTATATTGAGTCCTTAGTCCATGAGTTTTATACAAATATCATCAAGAAAGTGGACAACCTTAATTTTGCCCAGTTTTATAAAGTCTATGTTAGAAGTAAGATGATTGAATTTTTTCCTATGTTATCAATGCTGCACTTAGATACTAAATATGGCCTTGGACATTACACTAGCTATGATTAGATGACAAAAGTTCTTACTAGTGGAAAACTAACTAAATGACCGTCGTCTAATAATTTGCAATCATCCTTGCTTACCCTTAAGAACTTCACGCTTTACAAAATTGGGACGTCAAATTAGCTTCTGACAGCTGATGTCACTCTTGTTACAAGGGAAATGGTAGGGCTTTTATATAGTTTGTGCAATGAGCCTAAGGTTAACCTTAGCTTTCTTATCTATAATATTGTTATACATTTTGTTGGGAAAGAAAATGTTGTGACTTATCTTCGTTACCCTAGTTTGATCACAAAAATTTGCACCAACCTAAAGTACAAAACGAAGGTTGAGAAAGGTAATCATAAACAAAAGCTAGACATGGTGCGTTGGAGGCCCAAACCTAGAAGTTTGGGAAAAATTGATAGCTTGGCATACTATGCATCAAGTGTTTCAGCCACCACTCCAACACCATCAAGGCAGTAGTTATTGGATATTGTGTAATTGTTTTTAACAGTTAAGAGGGTGCTTAACAACCTAATCAACAATCTGTAAGCTACAATCCAAAACATAGACATCAACATTGCAATCTTTTGTGCAACATTAGCCTATCTGGGAGTGTAAATACTTGTTGAATCAGAACATTTAGATGTTGAACTTGACCCTAGTAATGATCCACGTTTTGGTAAGCAAGTTCATGATACAGATTCGATGGCAAACCCCTTTAGATAGAATTTGGACCAAGAAGGACATGATGAGGAACATGAACCGACATGGTTTAATGCTCTAAAATCTAATGCAGACATTTCTGAAGCCTCAGATGGTGGAGACTTTACCACTTGAGGTGCTGATCTTAAGAAGTTAACTACTTCACCAGCTTTAGTGGTTGGGTCTTCATTTATCTAATTTAGAGAGCCCATGCCCATTTGACATGTTTTTGGCAAATGAGTGGTACAAAAAGGGAGTAAAGTCCCCAAAAGTTAAGGTGTTGGATCAGTAAGAAGGCTTGCAATTTTGGAGGAGTTGGAGGCTTGTCGTTTTGATGGAATTCAATTCCTTTGTTTTGGTCTTCTTTTTTACTGACTACTTTATTGCTACTAATTTTGGAACAATGATCTTAGATTGCGATGAGATTTGGTCATTGTGATTTTAAGGTTTTTGTCATTCAACTTAACTATGTTGTGGTGATTTAATGGTGTCATGGTCAAATGAATTCATATTAAAACTTGTCTTTGGTTAATTTTTAGATACTTGTGATGTGATGTTGTGTTACAAATGTGTCAAAGGAAAAGAATGTTAGTTATTGTTGTCGGCATATTTGAATACAACACTACTGTGCATGGTTGAACTAGGTTCTTGATGAAGTCTTAAACTCTATGGGAATCTCGAATGATGTTTTAATGCATGCTATTCATTGAAACCTTACATGACAAGTCCAACACCTGTAAAATGCTTGAAGAGTTTGAAGTGCTAAATAGCCCTACAAATCCTTAGGGAAGAACAACATTATGCTAAGTTCCACAAATAAAATTTAGGCTAGTATGAGTAATGCCTTGAGAACTTATGCATTGATTGGTGAATAAGATATGTTATGTTACGAGGAGTCACGATACGAGTTGTGGATCAAAAGGAAAATGCACTCCAAATTGGGATAGTCCAAGTTTTGGGTGATCAAATCATACTAAATGAGAAGCTGCTTGGGAGTTGGAGAAAGATATGAAAGGCCTATGTGCTCACCTACTTTTTGTGGAATAGGATAGTCCAAGTTTTGCGGACAAACTTTTTGTAAGAAAGGGAGGATGTAATGCCTTGAATTTTTGTGACACAATAATAATAGTTATAAAAATATTGTTAGAGGGATTTTTGTGGATAAATTATTTATTTTATTCATGTGAATTAGGTAGGGTCATATTAAATGGAAGTGGAAGGCAAGATACTAAAAATTTCACAAGTCAAGTTTTACCAAAGTGTAGTAGTATAATAATAGAGTAACTTTCATTTGAATTGGAGCTGAAATTTAAGGATAAAAGGTTGTTAATTATTTAATAATTTTTTTGTAAATAATTAGAGTAGTATTAAGTGTATATGGAAAAGAATGTACATGGAAAAGAATACATGTAGGCATGCATGAGTCAAACATTACCAAAACTAGGAAGTTTGAGAATAAAAAATTATTATGAGCATATCGAGACCCAAATAGAATCGGAGGTTTAAGGGCTAATTTCGTGGTAATTAATTGTATATTTACTTGTTATTTTTGTGTGAATACTTGGGTGGATTTTAGGTGAATATAGAAAAGGAATATGCACCCTTTGTAGCAACCAAATCTTGTGAAATATTTGGATATCTTAGGTGGAGTTTACCATGCTTAGGAACGCTAAAAATAGGGAATTTTAAAGTGGAAAATTAAAAACCTGCAGAAAATAATAACATGTGTATAAGGGAAGTTGGTGCTCCTAAGATACTAGAATTTGATTTTCTCAAACTCTTAGTTAAACCCTAGTATAAATAGGTTATTAAAAGAGAGAAAAATCATTCTCTCATCCTCTTATAGTCAGCATTGTCCGGCACCGTAGAGGAATTTTTTCCGGCTTCCAAATGTGATAGTCTAAGGTATATTCTTCATCGGATTTTTACATTTATCATACATGCACTTAGAAATATTAAAACACGTCATAGGCACAAGAAATATAAATTTGGGTAAGTTTACACGTGTGTTGATGCATGTATATCTTGTTAAATTCATGATTCGTGCGTAAGATTTGATAGGAAGCGCATATTGATAAAGTGTTTAAATTCTGAAACAAGATATTAACTACTTGGAAATTTAGAAACATTTTGGGTTAATCATGAATACAAATTGTGAAATTGTGCCTTAGGACCTTTGATATAACTGTGGTAATGAATTTGGGTGATTGTGATTGCTTCAAATATGGAAAACCTAACCAAATGGCCCTTCCGCATTGAAGGTGCCACATCGCGATCATAGCCAAGGTCGTGGGACCCAGCACTCCTCACAAGTGCAAAGCGGGTCATGAACCAAGTAGTTCACCCTGTAGGCACCTTTGCAGTTGCAAGAACTATGCTTGAGGCCGCGACATGGTGCTTCATGCATAAGAGGCTTAGTTGCAACATAGAGCAAAACACTCTGTGGTCACTATCATGGCTACAAAAAAGCTTCTTGCAGTTGTGGGTCTACTTTCTATGGTCACGAGGAAAAGTGTGATCTTGAATGGAATGCTTTGTGGTCCATTTTGTAGGGATGGAGCTATTTTTTTGCAGTCAAGGAATCTGTTTCCGCGAGCATAGGACCTAGAAGGTAGTAGAATGATGTTTTTATAATTAAGGCTTACTGTTTCAATTTTGAGGCTAATTTAGGCTTAAATATGTTGTTTTGGACTTAATTGGAAATAAAAAATATTAATCAAATAAATTCTAGGTGGGAAAACCTACTCGATAGGTAACTAAAAATCTAATAGGACAATAAACTAATACATATAGGATATACATAGAAGCACTTGAAAGAATAGGATTCTAGTTGAATTTGATATTAATGGAAACTATTTAATTGAATAGCAACTTAAGAATTAGTATCCAATGAACCCGTTGGTCAATAGGAATAGAAGTTAGGTAAGTGGTAATACCTTTTTAGCTTTAACAACTACTTTCAAAATTGTTTTTATGATGCATTTAAATTTTATTTTGTGTTTAAAATTATTTCTAAATATTTTCATGCTCTATTAAAGCATAATTTTGACTTGTCAGTTTCCTATGAAACTTGAAGTGATTTACTTTTTCACAATTTGGATGTGAGTACTTGCTAAATGATTTGTTGGAAACTAAATATTCTGAAATTGAAATACACATAATAAAATGTGAAAAGTCTCCCTGTGATGCTGATAATAGTGTGGAATGAGTTTCATCCTACTAATCGAGTAATAGATTGTAACCCATCCAATCGAAAAGAAGTATCACGTGACCCTACTAATCAGGAGTATAGATTAGGATGTCCTCTATTTGGGGTTGAAGTACTAGGACTGCAATGACATAGTTGATTAAATGTGATCCTCCTTAGTCGGGAGTATAGACTAAAAGCCTGATCAATAAAAATAAATACATGAAGTATGCATTACCATGGGCAAGTTGAGGAAAAGAACATGAGCACTATGTGAATGATGGATGTTTGGAATTGTTGTGAAATGCTAAGATTTTGTGAATTGTTTAAACGCTATGCGTATTATCTATTTTCAAAATATATTTTATACAAATTGTTGTTTTTTGTTATGGTCACATCCCATGAAATTGAAAAGGCATGAGATTCTATTTACTAGGTGGCTTATTGCTCACTTTTTTTAGATATCATTTTTGTGAAGAAGGCAAACAAAGAGGCACCTGCTTGGGGATGGTAGACCTAGAGAAACAAACGAAGAGTTTACTCTCAATTTATTTTATTTTATTATTTTTATAGGCAAATAAGACCTAACTGATGTAACAGTTAGGATGTTCTTCTTTTACAGTGAGATAGTATTATGATCTTTAGTTTAGATATTATCTTTGGATATTTTATGGCATTGTAATGAATGAGTTGCTTAATATTTGTGGCTTTGGTATCCACTGAGGTTATTTGCAAATATTGTCGTGTCATGCTCCTAGGTTCGGAACACAACAAAAGGGTTGGAAATATTGTTAAGCAACCAAACTAAACCATTGCTAGAGATTTTTAAAAGCTTGAAAGATATAAATGAAGGAACATGAACTAATCAATTTGATTGAATAAACATGAACAAAGGAACAACTTTCTTGGTACACCTTCCTCACACTTGTAGTTCACTTCTATCTTAACTGAAGTCAGCTACTTATCAATTAATGATACTGGTAGTTAAATCAGTTAATTGACTTACACCATAACTAACAAATGGTACAAGTTAACTATCATCTACCCATATAAATGAGATGAAAACAATCTTGGTCATAGACTATTTCCATTTGCCTGTGTTGTTTTGTTTAATTTGAGAAGTCTTTTCCTCCTTTTCGTGATACTCCCTCTCAAGACAAGTGTGTATGCTCTTCACACTCATCTTAGACAACAGCCTATTGAATTTTCTTGAGGATAGAGCCTTTTTTAGTAAGTTTGTTGGCTGATCGTATGTCTTGATATGCCTCTAATGGAGCTATTCTGGACCTTGTCTCTTATGAAGTGCATGTCCACGTTTTGTCTTCTCTTGGTAGGTGGGATTTTTGGATATCTTTATTGTGCTTTAATTTTCACACAACATAGGCACTCTATGTTGCGCCTTGAACCCAAATTCTTTAATCAAGTTTTGTAGCTACATTATCTCATGTATGTAACCTGCCAAAGCTCTATATTCAACCTCTGTCGAGCTTCTAGCTACTACACTTTGCTTTTTGGATGTCCAACTTCTGAGTGAGCTCCCTAAAAAACACACAAAAACTAGTAACCGATCTTCTTGTATCCACAAAAGCTCCTAGTCACTATCAGAAAGCCTTTCAATGTTCCATCTGTTTTCTTGCTCATGAATATCCCTCTATCTGGTGCTAACTTTAGGTACCTTTGTATTCTATATCCTACTTGTAAGTGACTTTGATGTGGCCTATTCATGTAGTAGGAAAGAATCTAGACTGAGAGAGTGATTTCAGGTCTAGTGAATGCAAGATATATTGTGATTTTCTTGCAACTCATCCGTAGAGGTATGACCCAAGTCCAAAATTCACAAAAAAAGAGAAAAAAAATGGAAGGAGGGGTGGATGGCTAGCTAAGGGCTAAGAAAGATAGGGGGAGTGCATAGAAAGTAAAAATGCAACCAAGGATCAGGGTAAACAATTGATGGGCAAGGATTATGGGATGATCGGACCATCCAAAAGGAAAGTGAACTAAAACTTTCCTTGGTCAGCTAGTGGAGGAGTAGATTATGGGAGCCAAATTTTTGGTCTTCTGGCTAGCAAGAGATGGAAAGAAACGAGAAGAAAAGAAGAGAAAATAAAGAAAGAAAAACTAGAGAGAGAGTGGGAGAAGGCTAGTGTAGGAAAAGAAGAGAAGAGACTTTTTGGGGCAGCACAAAGGCAAGAAATTTTTACGTAGAAATTTTTAGGATTTCTTAAGATTTGAAGTATGAATGTGGTTGTTGGAACTTCACGTTGTCATTCAATGTAAAGGAGTCATCCACTTGCACTAATTACATTAAGGAAAACGAATCTACCACTCACGACTTTTGTTTCAGGTGAGTTTTGATTTACACTTTGCAATAATTTGGTAAATGACTAGGATTTATGGAACCAAATGTTAGGAATGTAAGAGTATGGAATGAAAAACACAACAACATGTCTAAACTTATTCTCAAACTGTATACTTAGCCAAACTAAGCCCTAAGTAGACTAGGGAATCAATTTCAACGGTGAAAATGGAAGAATAATGGAAAAAAAGAGCTAAATATTCAAACAAAGTTGAACTAGAAAATCTATTGCCAACATTTGTGCTGCGTCTTGCAATCATGAGACACGGTCTTGGGCTCAAGATGAGTGTGCGTGATTGCGAGTCGGGTAGCAGTATGCCCAGAAGCGAGTTGGGTAGCGATATGCTCAAAGGGTCAAACCCATGGAGAACTCAAACTAAGCCAAGTAATGACAATTAAGTGGGTTACTTAAATTTTTATAAATTATTTGCAAAAAGTATGGTTTTCCTGAATTACATATTTTTGGAAAATATTTCTAATATTTCTGTAAAGTTTACTGTTTATGCTAAATTTCTATTTATATCAATTTCAAATGATTTTCCTAAACATATTTTGGATGTGAACATGAGAATTTGTAAACTATTGTTAAATTATTATTATTATTATTATTATTATTATTATTATACAAATGAATTGAGAATGTATCTTATGACAAAGCTCATTGGTAATTCACTTGTGTAATGGAACTAGTTCCTACCCTCCCAACGGAGATGAAGTTTGGGCCCTTCATTCAGGAACACAAGTTGGTCCTCTCACTCAGGCTTGTAGGCTAAGACAACTAGGGTTGGTTGAGAGAACATTCAGTTGCACCTGACCTTCTCAATCGGGGTAGTAAATTGAGCTTTCAAGTAATCCTCTTAATTGTGGTTGTAGATTGAGATAGTCAAATTGATTGAGAAATCATTTGGTTGCACATGACCCTCCTTAGTCGGGATTGTAAACCAAAATTTTGATCAATGAATTGAGTACACAAACATCCTAACCATGAGTAATTCTAAATATATATGTGTGTGTGTGTGTGTTTACTATGATATTCATGGCGAATTGCTATTAGAAGAATATCTTACTCATGATATGCCATTGGAAAGATCTATGATTTTCATGAAATTACCATGGGACATGTACTTGCATAAAGATTGCTGAGAATTTCTTAGGTAAATGCTCTAAATTGTTCACATCCTATAAAATAGGTAATCCCTTACTAAATGCTTTTGTTTATAAAACATTCCTTAAAATCCTTTTTACAAATGTAGAGCTCAAAAGAAAGTAGGTGAAGGGCTAGTAAGAAGGTGAGTAGGGCAAGTATTTAAATTTCTTATTTACCATTTGCATTTTTTGGATGTAATCTCACACATTTTTAAGGTGCAATTTGCACACACCAAACTTTTAATTTAATTTTTTCCACTATAAGGTGATACTAAGGATTTGTGGGAATTTACACAAAAATGTCTTCCCATGTCAAAGGAGATTATAATTCTCTAAATTGTGAACGCATGGTATAGTTCTCTGATGTAATGGCTTTGGTTTTCACTGAGTCAGTTTGTGAATACTTCCGCATCACGTGCTCAAAATTAGGGCATGACATTTATTAACTTTCTGAAGTATGAGGCATCAGCTAAAGGATTCTGATCCACTTTTGTTAATTTCATAATTATCTCCATTGGTGTGATTCCTATCTTTGCTTCCAACAAACTATAGGTCTCCAGTAAGTCCAGTACATATTTCTTTTGACATAACACTATTCCTTGTTCGATCTAGCAATTTCTATCCCAAGAAAGTATCTTGGAGCACCTAAAGAACTTTATTACATTCTCGACCTGAGAAGGATCCTTGGAACTAATAACCACTTCATCCACATATAAAAGCAATGCCACTTTGTTTTCATCACTTTCTCCATTCACAAATAGAGAATAGTCAGCATGATTGAATGAAACCATACTCTCACAAGGCTTTAGTAAACTTTCTATTCCATTACTTTGAGGTGATACAAGGACTTCCTCAATCTACAAACTAGATTCTCCTTATGTTCTCATCGTCCCCCTTAAATTTATATCTAAATGGCAATGCATATACAACTCTTCCTCAAGATCACCATTTAAAAAAGCATTGTTAAGATCAGTTTGCTGCATACTCCAACTTTTAGTAGCAATGCAAAAGAACAACCTTACAGTGAGTTGTTTCTGCATTAGACTAAAGGTCTCTTGATAATCAAATCCTTCCATTTGGTGATATCCTTTTGCAACATGCTTTGCCTTAAATCTTTCAATGCTTTCATTAGAATTTAACTTCACTTTATATACCCATTTACACCTTATCACATGTCTCTTAGGCAAACTTACCACATCCCAAGTGTTGTTTTCTTCCAATGCATCTAACTCCTCTTGCATAGCTCTTTTCCAATGTGGAACTTGCACAGCTTCATCATATGATTCAAGTTCATGCACATGCTTTAGCGCTAATTGATGATAGGAATATTCATTAGATAACTTAGCTAAGTTTAAGTAGTTTGTTATGGGGTGGTTGGTGCTTAAAGGTTAGTTTGGGGTAGTTGTGTTTTTCAGGTTATGTTGATAGGCATCGAAATATTTAGAAACTCTTTTAATTGATTTTTGAGTTCCTTTATTTCAAGTTGATGGTGTGGCTGAGCCTTAATTTCAAGACTTTCAAGTTGGTTTTATTCAGTTTTTTACCTTGATGGTTGGTGTCCATCATTAGCCTTAATTAATGAACTTTGTTCAGGGTGCATCTGCTCACCTTGTATGTTATCAATGTAATTGGTAAGGCGGCTTGGAGGATTGTAGGTGGCTAAAGGAACATTAAGTGTCATTTGGAAGTTTCAACTACAAGGAAATATGTGTTAATTAAATACAACATCTCTAGAAAAGAAAATTTCATGAGTTTGAAGATCCATCAGTTTGTATGCCTTCATGGCACTAGGATATCCTAGAAATAAACACTTTCTTGCACAAGGATCAAATTTTGGTCTCCCTATCTTGAGAGTTGAAGCAAAGGTAACATATCCAAATAGTCTTAAATGATGATACTCATTAGGTTTCTCAAGGAGCATCTTATAAGGAGTTTTAAAGTTAGGACGTCAGTTGGGAGCCTATTGCTAATGTGTATAGCACATAGCATTGTATCACCCTGAAACATCTTAAGTAAAGAGGCTTGGAACAAAAGACCTCTAGCAATGACAATGAGGTGCTGGTGTTCCTTTCAACAATGACATTTTTCTAGGGTGTTTCAACACAACAAAGTTGATGAATGATGCCATTATCGGTGAAGGAAGAAGCGAGGTTAAATTGTAAGGCATTGTCAAATCTAATGGCTTAGATTTTTGAATTGAATTGAATTTAGATCAAATGATTAAAGGCTAGTATTATTGTTGATACTTCATTCTTATGTTTTGGCAAATAAACCCATGTGCAACATGTATAGTCATCAACAATAGTAAAAAAGAAATAATGAGAATTCATAGTAGGAGTGGAATAAGGACCCCATACATCTATGTGTAAGAGTTTAAAGGCTTTGCTGCTATTTTTAACATGTACAAGAAAAAGAAAGTCTATTTGTTTTACCTTTAGACAAGTCTTACAAACTTTATTTTGTAGTACATGTATAAAAGGGTAGGGTAATGTGTCTGTAGTATATTAGCTATTAGATGTGAGGTATGACCTAATCAAAAATTCCAAAGATCAAAAATAGGTTGAGATGACATGGGTTGAGGTGATGCTGCTAAGGCCTTACATAGAGTTGAATTAGACCATAAATTGAGAGACACCCATTTGATGCATGACATATATTCTTTGTCTTTGTTCAGCTATTTTAACTCTTACCCATAGTGAAAGGCCCCAAATATAGCATGGCTAAGAAGAAAAAACAAGATAACAATGAAGAGATTTTGCTAGTTTTCTAGTTGAAATGAAATTGGGGTTGAAGGATGGTACATGAAACACATTGTCAATCCGTAATGTTTCTGAGATGTTTACAGCTCCAATGTTTGTAATTGGAACCTTGGTTTTGATAGGTATGTTCATGAAGAGATTGAAAACAAGTTTATAGGTTTGAAACAAATCGAGGATATATGTCATATGATTTAACGCTCCTCTATCAACAATCCATATCTTTGAACGCTATGATGGGCATTTATGAAGTATGGAATAGGCTTTATGATTGTATAAAAGGAATAATATAAAGGTTTCTGTAGGTGGGAAGAAAACACATTACCCGCAAAGTTAAAATAGGAAGTTTGAGGCTGACTTTGAGCTTGCTCATTTCCTAATCCTTAACATGTCTATGATTGATCCACACCTCGATGGATGGTCCCCGTTGAGTTGAGTTGAGTAAGTTTATCAAGCCTCTAATCTACCTCTCTAATAGCATCAAATTGGCCTTTCTCATTTTAACTATCATCATAGTTCATTGCAACTTGATTGCTGCTTCTTGAACCTACTTCCCTTTTTTTTTTGTAAACTTGAATTTGATTAAAAACCCATGAGTTTATAGCACTTCTCCTTGGTGTGTCCTTTCTTCCCACAATGTGTTCAAGTAATTTCTTGTTTCTTGTTCTTCCATTTTGAAACTAATGCTAGAGCTGAAGAATCATTTTTCAAACTTTGTCCTGCTCCATTTTTTTATGCTTTCTCTACTATTATGGCATTGTAAACTTCATCCAAGAATAGAAATGGCTTCTGGCTAAGCAATTAGAATCTGTTAGCTAAGTATGAATCGCTTAATCCACTAAGGAACTTATATACTTTGGCCCTCTCTTTTGCTTCTACATATGTTTAGGAACATGTAGGCCTACATCTCCCACATTGTCGATGAGGGGGTAGCTTGTACTACATCAACTCCTCCAAAGTGTCATTAACCCAGTATAATATGAATCAATGATTCTTGGACCTTTACAAGTGCTGTACGGATCATTGATTATCTCACACACTCTGGTATCATCAAGCATAGAGAACTTTTTGGATAAAACATACTAAATATGTTGTGCACGCTTCTTATAGAAGACTTTAGATGCTGGAGTAGGGGTCATGCATTTTAGCAACCTAGCGACATACAGACAAGCATGATGCAAGGGATTATCAATTGTTGGTTCTTAGATCCTCCCATTAATAAATCCCAGCTTGTTCCTTATAAAAAGTTCCAGCCTACAAGATCTACTCTAGGCAGTGGTGTAATTAGGACTATTAACTCTGGATTCACAAGGACTAAATTTTGACTATCTGAAGGATGAATATATAAGGGTGAGTTTGGATCTTCCATGTCTGTGTTTGTGAGAAGGGGGGGGGGGGGAGGGGGGATTGATTGATTTGGAGGAAGCTTGAAAGATCGAAATGAAGGAAGATGAGCTAATCAATTCGATTGAATGAAGATGAATAAAGCAGAAGCTTTCTTGGTGCACCTTCCTCACACGTCAAATTCCTTTCTACCTATTTGAAGCCAGTTACTTATCAGCCAATGATAGTGGAAGTTAAACGAATTAACTGACTTAAACTATAACTAACTAAAGGTACAAGTTAACTATCAACAATCCAAATGAGTGACATGAAAACAATCCTAGCCTGTGTTGTTATGTTTAATTTGTGAAATCCTTCCCTCCTTTTCTTGATAAATATCTTAATTAATCGCATCTAATGCATCAAATATGCAAATTAATATATGTGCACGCATGCAGTACTTGAAAAAGTATATGTCCCAAAAAATCAAGGAATTGCAGTTTGGACTATTCATCATTTTTCAACCTAGGGCTTTAAAAGGATTAGCAACCCATGTTTTCAAATTCAAACTAGATTAGTTGGTTAAACTGATTCAATTAGCAATTGATTGGTTTTCTAGTTCAAACACACTATGAAAACCAACCCCTAGAACCAGTTAAAAATTAGCCAAAATTGGTTAAATTCGAGTTAAAAACCAGTTTTACATATTTTATTGATAAAAAATTGACTAATTTTAAATAAAAATGAGCAAAATATTTTTTAAATTTTCCTTATGATTTCTAAAGTTTTTATCTCCAAAGTATTTAATGTGTATATATAAGTTTACATTTTGGTTTTGACTTTTACTTATCTAATTAATCTTATCTATATGTTATTAAGTTATTGAAAATTGAATATTGCATCCTAAAATATTACATTTTTATATTAATAGACTTTTTATTTTTAAAAATTAATTTTAATATTTATATTTTTCTTTGAATTTGATTAAGTTTCTTTTGCAATTGTATAATAATATTTTTAATTTTTGCTGAATTATTAAATTTTTAATATTATATTTGAACCATGTCATTTACATATTAGTAAATTGAATCGGCTTTTTCTATAATAAAATTGATTTCATATTACTGTATATTTGTACAAATATATATATATATATATATATATATTTATATAATTTAAAATAACTAGTTTTGGAGAGATGATGGAACTGGTCAAACTAGTAACGCAATGATCCAATTAGTGTTCTTATTCAATATGTAGTCTAGTTATAAAAACATTGCTGGTAACTAATATGAAAAAAGTTCAAATTAATCTAAGAAATTAGCATATAACATAAAACATATAAGAGGTAATTACAATTGATGCTTACACGTTGGCCACGTGTTGTATTTAGTTTGTCATTAAGATGCTAGACAATTTAATTTAAGTTCTAACGTTTTTGTCTTTAGTATTCATGGGATATGATTTTGACCTTTATAAAGTGTTTCGAGCTGATTTTACTTAGCAAAGTTTTACATTTACGCTATTAATTGCATAAGATAATTAGAAAATAAAAAGGAAAAAAAAGAGTCGACTCAGACTCAAAGCTCATGTTAATTCTCAAACTAAGTCTAATGAAAAGCTAACTCACCAAAATTCAACTTGACAACCCTAAAAATATATTGAAGTAATATTACGACTACTCTACCATAAGTATGAGCCCATACTAGGTACTATAAACTAAAAAAAATGGTTTTTATTTATTTTTTTCCAAATTGATAGCCAACTCTAAGTTGAACACAAAGAATATTTCCAAAATATATCCTACGCGGGAAATTTCACTGTTTTTCCCTTGAGTTTGGAAGAAAAACATTACCTTCTCCTTAGATATAAAAAATTACAAAGACATCCCTTTAGTTCGCTTAGTTGATTGACTTCTAGTAAAATCACGTGAAATGATCATTCTACCCATAAACCCAAGGATGAAGAAATTAAAACTCCCTCTCCTGAAGTTTGAACATTTCACAAATCAATCCTTTAGGGGTAGAAAATTACAAGGACTTATCTTCAATCATATTTATGACCAACAGATAAGTCTTTCTAATGAGTAGAATGTCAAAAATTGAGGACATTAACAAAAAATTATACAAAATCTAATTTTACCCTCAATTTTAATTTAAAAAATTATAAAATATTTTATATATTCTTAAAGTATATAGCTTAAAAAGTTTAACTTTTATGTTATAATAAAATTTTATAGTTTACGCTTTTGAAAATATAAATTTTCTTGAAATTTAAATTTCTAAATTTGTATTTCTTATTATCAAAATTTATTATATTTTTTGATAAACTGTTTAGGTATACATTTTTATATTTTTTATTGTTTACATGTTAAAATTTTAAATATTTATTCTTATATTTTTTATAAACTTATTTTATAAATACTTTATGTATTTCAAAAAATATATTATAATATCTTAATTAGAAGATATCTAAATTAATATTTTCTATATTTTACTAAATTTAAAATTTTATTTTATTAAATATGATTGTTAAAATATATATTTTTATTATTCAAATAACATATTTCGAATAAGTAACAAATTTTGAATTTTTTAATTTTTTTAAGATATAAATATTTATTTTTTAATTTTTAGGAAATTTTAAAATTGAAATTTTAAATTTTTTTATGATTTAGGAAATTAAATTTTATACTCTTATAAAATAAATCTTAAAAATTAGTTTCTGTTTTAATTATAAATTATAAATCGTTTTATTATGTGAAAATAAAGTTAGGGGCATGCCCTTATTATAAAATGTTTAAAATGTATAAAAAATTTAAAAGTACAAAAATATTTAATAAAATATAAATTATTAATACAGAAATATTTATTTTTTTATTTAGCATTTAAAGATCATTGAAAATTATTTTCTACTTTATAAATTTTAAATTTGAAGATATAAGTTTATAAATTTTAAATTTTCTAAAAGATTGAAGATAAAGACTTATGTTTTCTAAAAAGTATGAAATTCAGATTTTATAATATTTCTCAACAATGTTATCAAAATAATATAAAAATTATGTTTTAGGAAATTATGATAAAATAATAACGTCACTCTCCCATGATTTTTGAGCTTCTTACATAACATTTCCTTAGAAAATATAGGTCAACTAGCCGAAAAGCCAACCAATAGTAGAATTAGATTTTCACATGATTTTTTTAATAATGTCATTAATTTCTTGCAACTCACTTATCGAATGTACCAAACTGTTGGTTGTAAAAGTAATTGAGGAAAAGTCTTTGTAATTTCTCATAGTTAAGCGGAGGGTGATATATTTTTCCCAAACTTTAAAGAATGGGAGGACAATGTAATTTCTACTTTACTATAATATATATTTGTCAAATACTTGTAATTAACAATTATTCTAAACTAAACAGGACCAGAGAACTAATTCGTTTTGGGCCCAAAACATACGACTGCCCGCTTTGATGATAGGATCGTTGATTACTAGTATATTAGTAGTATAATAAATGAAAATATTTATATACACACATATATATAAAAAAGAGATAGAGTAATCAAGACTTGAATTAAAATATTAAAGATTTTCGATGTCAATCGAATCAAAATTCTATTTCTTCTATGTTCCAAAATAATGGGTGGTGAAAAAGAAGGCTAAAACGATTACACATCGCATTTACGCTTTTAATAAGCCCCTTCATCTATTTTTTCCCTTGTTACTCTTTATTAGAATAAATAGATTGGATTTTAGAATTTCAATTGCATATAGGCAACCCATCATATGCATAGATAAAAACATGTATTTGTCATAATAATTTATGTGTAAATGGATTTGATAATTACTTTTTATTTTAATTAACAGTTGTATGCCATGGTGATTATTCTTGCACAACAATATCATCTTAAACATCAAAATCTGTTAGGGAAACATAGCACAAAATCAACACAAGAAATAAGATTTGGAGACTTAAATCATGCAATACTATCTTTAAAAATTATCTTGCAGTGAAAAATATTTTCTTAGAATTAAACAAGCCTTTGTTTTTTTTTGAAAAAAACATAGACTTAAAAATTAGCAATCATATAACCCACCGAAAACAAAATTTTAGAAGAAAACATAGGATTTTGGAATAAGAAGAAGAGAGTTTACTATATAAAAGAAGATTTTTCTCTATCATCATATCTGATCCTATGAAGTTGATTTATGGGTTGTAGAGATATAGCTTGAAAAACATTAGCATGAGTCAAATTTAAAAGTGAAAGATCACTTGAGTCAACTCATGAATCTTATGAACTAGTTCGATTAAAATTTAACTCGAACTTGACATTGCTTTCGAGTTCAAGCTTGAATTCATTTTTGTGTATTTGAAAGCTTGTGAGCCGGCTCATGAGTTTTTTCTATTTATGTTTTTTATTTTTTCTATAAATAACAATTTATTAATATATATTCAGTTGATATATTTAACAATTATTTATAAATAACAATTTATAAATAAAATATAAATATTATAAATTAGTACAATTATGCATCTTTCGTATTATTTTACTGTATAGTGATTGTTACACGTATACATATATACACTACATTAAATTTTAATTTTGATGCATACTTTTTATTTTATATTTTATGAAATTTTAGGTAAAAAATTGAGAACTTTTAAATTTTTAATTCATAAGTATGATTATGATATAGATATAGCTCGCTCTATCAAATGATAAAATTAAAATACACTTCAAAGTTTCTAATTAAAATAACAAAAATAAATATAACTCAATAAAAATAATAGTGAAAGCTGACGAAAATCTTATCAAAATAACAAACAACGCATTATTTAGAAAATATCATATATATTATCGTAAAGTTTTAGATAACTTAAAAGTATGCCATTGTTGAAAAGTTTATAGAGGATCCCAATAAATAATTTTTATCTACTTATAAAATATTTCAAATATGTGATTGAGAGCCTTAAAAAATATTTTTTTCAAAAATTAATGTGCTATTTTATAAAATTTTAGTTATGTTTTAAAATATATTGTCAATGGTTATTCATATTATTTTAAAATGATGTTTCATTCTCAAAATTTATTTTAAATTTATCATCTTAGTTAAATTTAATTGAATGGATATATTTTTAAATATTTTATTAATTCTTATTAATCAAATTGTTGTAAACATTTTTTTTATCATATATTAAAGTTATAAAATAATTAAATTAATTAATAGTAAAATTTAAAAAATTTCATGTAAGTTAAATCAAACTCGAGTTCGAATTCAAGTTTGAGTATGAGCTCGACTTGAGCTCAACACTTATGTATTGAGCTCAAGTTTTATATTTTTGTTTTAAGCTCAAGCTCAAACTCAAAAAAATTAAGGATGCTCGACTTGTTTATACCCCTAGCCTAGCTATTGGGGAACTTTAAATTTACATTAGTTATACCGAAAAGTTTTGTAATTAAAATTATAATGTTGGAAATAAATGGACCTAAATGTTAGACTTTGTTTGGGAGAGGAGTTTTGTTGGAAGATGATGTTTGGTAAGAGTTGTGTTGAAATGAGTAATATACTTTGTTATAAAGTTTTGATGAGAAAAATTTTTTTATTCATTTGAATAAATGTATAAAAAATATAATAATGATTGGATGGTGTGATTGTAATAATTATTAATTTTTAGGGTATAAGTATATATAAGTGGGAGTGTATGTGTGTACATATATTGATATTGATTTGATTATGAATATGTATAATAATTGAAAGTAATTAATTAATGATATATGTAAAAGAGAGAAAATTTGATTGAATATGTGTGTAAAATGCTTGAAAAATGAAAATTTCTTATTTTCTTTATATGGCATAAAAGTTTTCAAAATATCCACATATTTTGCAAAAAAATTGATAACGGTAAATATATTATATTATATTATTATTTTTCTTCAATAATTATGAAATAAGATTAATCAATTAAAATATATTATGCAGTGAATAAATATAAAAATGATTAAATATATTACAAAAAAGTGTTTTAATTTTAGAAATTATCATTTAATTAATTAAATTTTATAAAAATGTTTTATAAAAATATTTTTTCGGGTTATATTTATTCTAATTGCAATTTTTCATAATTTTCTATTTTTATTTTGAATAATACTAATGAAGAAATTTTTTTTTTTATCATCATTTTCAAATGTAGAAGTTTGTCACTGTTTTTGGATGCATTTTGCATTTCTTTTTATTATGAACTATTTCAAAGTGAATTGTTAAAGTAAAATCTTAGGTATTTTCTTTTTAATAATGAAGCTGAAATTATACACCGTCTTATGTATTACTAATTTATAAATTTACTAAATATCAATTAATAATGACATATGCATTCATTTAAGAATATAAAATAAAATTCAAAATAAAATAAATCATATTTTAAAATCCTTGCATGATATTTTATTCTCTAAATTCATTAGTTAATTTCATATATTTTTTATATTAAATATTTTGTACTTGACAAAGAGTAATTTTGCTTCGCATGAACATCATAAATCTATATCTAGACTGTCAATGTTAAATTTTCAATATAATTAATTCATTATTTTTATTTTGGAGATTATGTATGAAGATAAATTTTTATTGCTAATTTAGACTTTAAAAGTTAGATTTTTTTTTTCATGTATGTAAGCATTTTTTATTTGAAATCAAGATTTTAAATTTAAATTTGAATATGTTTCAAACGCAAAAGCTTAAATATTATACCAACTTATGTACTTCTTATGTTGAAATTTATGTGTGTATATATATATATATATATATATCAAGTTCGTTAGCCCTTCTCTTAAGCTAGCTTTCAGTTTTAATTGGCTTTTGAACCATATCTTTCAACTCCATATAATATTGTAACTTTATAATGTATGCAATATCTCTATTAAAACCCATTAAGAAACCTTGCAATAATAATTGATTCTGTATTCTGTACTACATTTGCTTGAATTATTGCTTTCTCTTTGTCCTTGTAGTAATCCTTCATGCTCTTATTGCCTTATAAAAAGATTTTGTAATATCTAAAATAAATCCTAAAGGAAATGGTGAGGTACAAATTGATGCCTTATAATATCTTTGAGCAAATCCCATGGGCTAATAGGATACTCACATATTCTCATCTTAGTCATTGTCAATTGGTCCCACCACATGATTGCGAAATTTGTGAAAACTATCATTGTGAGCTTTATCTTACACACCCACTCTAAACACACCTCTAGATTAGATATGTCCTTGGGGGAAAGAGATTTTTAATTTGATTCCTTTCATGGCATCATGTTCCTTATCAAATCTTTGCTACAACCACCTTTGCCTATCCTCATAAGCATAATCTTTAGTGGCAATTGCAAACTCATCATCCCAATTCCTACTTGGACAATTCCTCTCACTAGAACTCTTCTGCCTCCATGGGAGGTGTTTCTTAACCAAAACGTATTATGCCTCAACTCCATCCAATTTTAGATGAGTCACCTCTATCTAAATTCATGAGAGCCTCCTCATGTCACTAAAATTTGCCTTCATCAACTCTTTTTGGTGAAAATTTGATACCATGCTCTCCTTACTCATTTGCATACTTATTCTTCCAAAACACTTGTGCATCACTCACCGTCAAATATCCTCACAACTCAATTCTTGTGCTTTCCTTAATATTCAAATAAAGACTTGAAAATACAAGTGATGATCAATTTTATGGCTTTGGAATAGTGTGTCGTGAAGTTAGGTGCAAGAAACTTGCCGAAAGGCAAAAAGAAATAGCTCAAAGACTTTTTGAAATATCAACCGTTGAGTAGTGTGATTCATTGAATGTGATCCTAAAGACTGTAGATTGATTTTGAGTAACCATAATTGATCTTACAAGAATATAGGCTTTGAAATTTCAATCATAGAAGGATGCGAGTGATCATAATACAAACTTGATCAGTTGGAGAGGCATGTGATCAATCTTCAAAAAGAAATAACATCTTTGACATCTAATAAGTTGTTGCGAATAATCTAATAAGAACTTGTGATTGATCACACCATGTAAAACAAAATAGGTCCAATCCAAAATCAATGACACTAACTTCTCTCTTTTATTTTTTGACACAGATAAGCACAAAGACAATAAAAATTGGCATGAAAAATTATGATAAAAATCACAAAATAACTAGAAAGGAATTCGATGCAAAGAGGAAGAAAGTTCTACTAACACAAATAGATATATTTAGTTTGGCACAATAGATCTAGTTACGAGAATGGAAAACCTGGCTTTAACACCAAATTGATACTAGCTCTATGCAACTTGATGAAAAATCTAGGAAATTGGAACAAAGATAAATGACATAAACCTTAGTTTAGTTGAATCCTAATAGGGTGAACTTTGAAACTTCGCCAAACCCATTGTATCGAACCCAATAAAACATATGAAACGACGACCACAACTGTGAATTGATCAATACATTAAAAAACATAAAAAATTCAAGGCTTACTTTAATTGGTTGATTTAGATTTACAACAAATCGAGGAATAATCACTCAAAATTCAAGAAAAGTTTATTCCATAATAATAATTATCCGTCTTATGTTCCAAAGTATTAACTCAATATAAATATCCTTCAAATTTTAAAAATTTGTGCAAGTTAAGGAAAAAACAAGTAATTAGGCCCATGATTAGTCCCAGAAACTAGTTAAAAAAATGATCCATGCTGCGTGATCAATCAAAAACTAGGTAGAACAACCCTTCGTATCAGCTCAACTTCCTCACTAAACGTCGATGTAACTCGACAGTTTCATGCGATCAAGCTTTGTTAGACCTATTAGTCGCGATCGATCAGCCATGAGGCAGAATCAATTGCTCTCCTAGCAATCTTAGCTCTGTGGCTCAATTAGACCTCCAAGTCCCCAACTGCCACCCTCAATTAAACACGTCCCATGAATAAGGGGTCTAATGTCCTCATTGCAGAAGTCTAAATAATATATCTTCTTCTGTATGACCAATACATAAATTAATTAACAGTTAAAATGATATATACCTTTGTTAAACTGGTTTGAATAAAATACAATGTGAAATAAATATCAAAGTATTTAAAATTTTTTTTCTTTAAATTCAAGCTTATATAGCTTGCTAATATTTATTTTTCTATCTAACTCATTATTTTCATTTAAAAAGAATAATGAAAAAATAAAAGTTTCCCTTTTTATTATTTTTTCATTATTAATTTATACTTTAGAAGTTTGCTTTCTTTTTTTTTTTTCTTGTATCTATGCATTTTTATTGTGTAATATTTGGAATCAAATTTTAGAAGTTAAATTTTAAATAATTTTTTAACATGGGAATTAAATAATATGCTACTCATGAACTATCATATAAAATTAATAAGTACCAAACAAAATGATAAACGTAAACATAAACATAATATTGATAAACATAAACGTAAATACACACACACACACACACACTTATTATCAAATTCCAGATAGAATGTAGTGTGAAATAAATCATAAACTAAAATATTAACAAATTTTTAGAATAAGCATATATAATTAATCTTCATTTGTTTTGCATTGTGAACAATAAGAGTTTGCCAATAATTATTATTTTTATTATTGGTCCTTTTATTTGGGAATCTAATTTTGGTTACTTTAAAATTTACTTAATAGTGAGGGTTAAGTTAGTAACTAATTACTTTTACATGTTTTGGATTCTGCCAAAATCTATAAGTTCAATAAATCTATCAAGTTACCGAAAAAACTTACCGTAAAAATTATTATGGATGCTTTTATTTGTAAACTATTCTCTACTAAGTTACTTATGTTTAATTAATATTTATAACTTCTCCAATTTGGAATTGATTATATTAATTTAATTTAATAATATTCAACAAAGTGATGGTCCTTACTAACAATTTTCAACAATTCAAAGATTTTTTACTAAACTTTAAATTAACAAAATAGAGAATTATTTGTTCATAGATACATACACAGAAAGTAACTAATATATACAAAATATTAAACATTTCTTCTAGAACAAAAGCACAAAATTAAATTAAGGAAATTACATATTGTTATACCAACATCATTGAAAATACATAAAAATGATGACCTAAAGCATAGGCCTCATCTATGAAAACCCAAAATCAGCATAAGAGTCCAAGAATCCCATGAAAATATAATTACAGCGTAATTTATTGATAGACATCTCCTACTCGAATATAAATTAAGAACAGGATAATACAATTGTGTTTAGGATTTTGCATTGGTCTCTTATCACAATCTTTGTTTGGAGATTTGACAATGTTGAAGCAGCTAAAGAGTAAGGTTTTATTGCTGTGGGTTACACCTGACCTTCTCCACTACGTCCCCAAGAAAAATGAAAGAGTTGAAGCTTGAATTCAAAATCAGTCTTCTAATTAGATCTCGGAACTTACTCTATTTCAATACTATTTTGTAATTATTTTGATTTAAGAGAATAGGACGTAATAGAGGAACCTATATATTTTGTGTGAAGCGATGCAAAAAAGTAGATGATTCTTTGTAAGCTCATTTACACTTATATATGTGGAATGGTTTAGGAGTTACTGGCCTTAAATCTAGAAAAAAGAATTTAATTTTTTAAGTTTGCTATTTTTTTTAAAAGAAATTAGTGCAAAATGCATTTTCTGCAAAACATTACAAATAAACATCGATCAATTATTTTGAATTTATTAAAAATTAATATTTTAGGAAACTAAATTAAGTGAATTGTGTAGAATTTGGTCAACCATAATATTCTCCTATTAGATACACACACAAGACAAGATAGTTGATATGATTTCAAACAGGTGGCTGAATGAATGACAATAAATTTGCAAGTGAATAGTTCAATTCATTCTACAATAAGGAGAATTTTCAACATAATATGTATCATTTACATACATTATAAGGATGTGTTGACTTAACATTATGGTCATAGTCACAAACATTATCTTTGGAATTCCTTTTCTAAATTTTACATAACTCATTAAACTTTACAATATGAAACACATTATTCAAAAATTTATTTATCTAAATTCAACTTCAAAATTTTTATTTTCTTACATTTTTAAAGTATTTTATAATCTACATCAACTAAGGTTAAAACCAAATGGGAGTTTAGTCAATGCTCAAAATGCAAGAGAGCTTGTCGTTGATGTGTCAATGAGTTGAAATCAAATGTGTTTAAATGTATCATTTTACAAGAATTCATGAGTGAGTCCAGTTACAAAGCATGTTTTGCGATAGTAGATTTGATTTATTTGGGTGTGGCTTGAGAGATGCAATGTGCCTAGCACTGAGTTGAATTATATCATGTGTTGACTCATTTACATTTATCTTCCACTATGTTGTGTCACTATTACAGTAACATGACCTATAACAATAACAAAAATAATAACAAAAATAATAATAGGAAGAAGGCTCTACGTAGTGTGAGTGTCACAACATCTATTTATGCATGGCATGCAGGTTAATAATAGCTAATCCAACTTGCAATGAAGATGATGATGATATGTTTATTATTTTTATTTATCTAATTAGCTTGATTATTCCATGAATTTGTTGTCTTCCTTGATTCTTTTACTTTTGTTAAAACTGTACAAACACTTGCACTATTTGATTTAAAAGCACAGTCTATAGAAAAATGATATATATACATAAAAACCTTATATATAATTTTCAATAGAGCTTAAAAAATTTTTAAGAAGAAAAAATATAATGTAGTATACAATCAGTGAACAGTTATTAAGAAGTTTATTATAATACAGAACAATGAAATAGAGAAAAAAATTGTACCAATAGATTCTTTTATATGAATATCATGATGAATATCCTTAATTCAAATTTGTTATTAGTTTAAAATGATATTTTCTAACCTCATCATCCATTGTTATCATTTTTCAAACTCTTGACGTAAGATTGGCCCTGTATGATGTTTCAACTTCAACTCTTAAAATCTTTAACTTTATCGTGAATGATTTTTTGAATTGTCTCGAAAGTTCATAAAAGAATCGTGAAATCTCTAGATTTATTGCGTAAACTTGGAAAATTGAATAATATAGATTTGATAACTCGACAATTGGTGTAATAGTTAATTTTTTTTAAAAAAAAAGATGAAATTGATTGGAGATAACTATTTTTCTTCCCATCACTTCGCAGATTGGTATCATGTTCGTGTGATTATTTACCTAGCCTAACATTAAAATCTATGGTAAATAAATTATACTCTTATTAGAGAGAGTATACCCTCATTGGATTCTTTAAGGTGAATACAAAACTTGTACTTAGAGAAGAAATAAATAAAAAAATAGATTGTTATTTTAAGGCATTTGATCCATAAAATGTGTGTTGGATTGAATCAAAAAATTAGCAGGATCCACAATTTAGACCATTTGCTTAGAACAACCAAAAAAAAAAAGTGTGACAATTATCATGAAGATTATTGAGGTGTTTCTAGTACATTGCCCTATTTAGTACTTAGGATTTGAGATCCAAATAATCGTTACTAATAGTTTGATTCTCATGTACTGCAAAAGTGGTGATTTTACCTTTGCTCAAACTGATTTTGCAATCTTAATGATAGAGGTGTTATGGCTTGAACTGAAATCATATTAGCATAAAATTCCAATCATCGTATAAGTATTCGCTTATATGCTATGATAAGGAAGGATAGATTATAACATGAAAAGAAAGTTGAGCAATGAACATGAACTGAAAGAAAGCAGGAGACGAGGCAGCATGGCAAAGCAATCACTAATTTCATATAACTTAGATAGGCAAGAAATCAATTATATTATATTATTGCTTCTCCAAAAACTTTGTCACAATTCTAATAAAAGAATCAAATTCATTCACTTCTAGAGATACAGATTAATTTAATTGAAAATAAAGTCCAACTTATATTAGAGTTTTCCTTTCAAAGACAAAAAGACAATTTACAATAGCAAAAATGCAAAAATTGATGTGAAATCGCAAGAAAAATAAAGAAAACAAATTCATCAATCATTATAAATACAAAAGATGAATAATCATAGTGTAAAAAATAGAAACAACTCTAAGATTTTTCTAATTGTTGATATTGACCCGAACCAACAAGCAATAGATCAATAGCTAAACATGCTGGTTTATCTTTGTACTTCAAGGCTTTTAAATTGGAAAGGAAAAGAATGTATGCGGATTATTGAAATTAAATTGCACGACCAACTTGCTTCTATTGGGGTCAAACTGTCATGTTATTAAATTTACCTTAATGAGAACATATTCTAAAAGTTGCAAATTAAATACACGCAATAAAATTTATTAAGAAGTAACTCTTCGCATTCGCAATTACCATGAAAGTTGGCAATAAGACTTGATGTGATAATTTAAATTTATTAACTATTATATAAGATGTTGCTATACATTCTGTATAGCACTGCTCAAAATAGCACCCTTATATTTCTCGTTGACTGTATTGAATGCTATATGATAGTTGATACAATGGCTAAAATCTATATTTGGTTCCTCGAAAATACCATAATATAAATTTGGTCTCTTGCTTTTCACAATTCTAGATTTTGTCCCAACTATTGTTAGATTTATTGATTTGAATCTATTTTTCACTAATTATAATTCCATAAGATTGCCATCATTAGAAATGGACGGAAAAATTGGGGAGAAAAGCGTGTCCATCACATGCGATGTTTAACTATGGAATTGGAGTGAAAAGGAAAGCGTGTCCATCACATGTGATGTTTAACTATGGAATTGGAGTGAAAAGGCGCACGAGCGAGGCACATGACTTGTTTTGAAACCATTTATTGGTATTAGAATAACAAAACCCTAACAATTTTACATAAAATCAATTTGGGAATAGAATTTTCTGTGGATAATCCCTAAAATTTAAGGAGAGTAAACAGTAGAGACATTTTCAAAATGGCACTGAGCTAAGAGGAGTGCAATGATTTGGTGAAACCTGAGTGCAATGAGTTTTGTTGCTATGATTCTACTTTAATGGCTTTTGTTCTTGTACCTGTTTTAAAAATATTGGTGTGATTTCATTGGGGTGAAGTTGTTAGTATTTTTGTGAATGCATTTGTATTAGGATGAAGGATGGTTTATTTTTTGGACATCAGTTGTTTTCCCAATTGTGAAAGTGGTTCCTCATACTTGTTTTAGGGATCATGCATGAGTTTTCCCTTTTATCCATTTAGAAGTATAAAAATGGTAGCATGCTTGTTTGTACTCCCACATTTGGGGCTAGTAGTAGTTGCATTTTTGTCAATTTTATCCTTTTTTTTGTTCTATGTGATATGTTACTATGTTTTGTGTTTGTTTGCTACGTGTGATGCATTGTTTCTCATTGTTTGTATTTATGCTGTAAAGTGTTTTTTTTTTCCCACCTTTGTCCCATTAAAACTTTACCCTGAAGGCCTGTTGGTCCATAAACCTGAAGTTAGGTATGATGGTGGTAAACTGCAATGCATTGATTATTTGGATTTAGAAACACTTTATATAAATGCTCTAAATACACTTGTAAAGCAAATGAAATATAAGGGATCTAGAAGTATTACAGGATAGAAAGGAAGAAATTTTGGGAGATGCTATATCAAATAGACTTCTTACTAATTATTCATAGACATATAACTAAAAAGAAAGAAACACAATTGTATTTAGAAGGTGAGAGTTTATAAATAGCGAGGACTTCATAAATAATAATCGTAAGAATGATGAAGATGAGGATGAAAAGAAGGATGGGGATGTTAACAGTGATGATTGGGGGAGGGGGAAGGGGCATGAGAAGGAACAGAATGAGGCAAAGGAAGAAAGAGATAAAGGAGACAAAGAAGATAAGGTGGGTGAATATGATGAGTAAAGTGATTTAGGTTTGAGTAAGGAGGAATTTGACAATGCACTGGGCTCGAAGAGTGAAGGTGAAACAAGATTCCATGCGCTTCAGTCATCTACAAGCTTACTTGCAATTAGCATGATATATAGTGCTAAATAGGAATTCAAGTTTGTTGTCCAATCTCATGTTGTGAACACAAGAAGAACTCTAAAAAGAATTTAAAAAAGGACAAAAGAAGAATACATACAAACAGTTAAGGGGAAGGGTGTGAGTGGAGAAAAATGCCTTGAGGTTTAGAGATGAGAGTACCTTCTCAATTTAAGAATACAACCCCACTCACAAGCATAATAGGCAATATAAAGTTAAAAATTGTATTATAGGATGGATTGCCAAAAAATATTGAGAAAAAAATTCATTTATGATCCTAAAAGGAATATGAAAGGAATCAAGAAGTATTTCATCAAAGAACTCAAGTTTGATATTTTTAAAGCATAAGCCTATAGATGTAAAAGCAAAGCTTTAAAGAAGGTTGAGGACAAAGCAGATGAACAACATGGAAAGTTATGGGATTATGCAAAGGAATTGAGAAGAACAAATCTTGATTCTATTGTCATCCTATAGATGGATAAAAGACCAATTGATGCAACAAGAACATTTGATAAATTTTATATTTGTTTTGCTGCTTTGAAATAAGGCTTTATTGTTGCATGTAGGGCAATCATAGGTGTATATGGTTGTTACCTTAAGGGACCACATAGGGGTATATTATTAACTGTTGTTAGTATGGGTCCTAATAACCATTTGCATCCATTAGCATATGTTGCAGTGACTTAGGAGACAAAGCAATTGTGGGAATGGTTTCTCACACTGTTGAGAGAAGACCTACACATTGAAAAGGATGGTCTAATCACATTCATATTAGGTAAGAAAAAAGGCCTAATTCTAGCCTTTGGGAAGGTATTTACTAGTGCTTAAAATAGGTTTTGTATTTGTCATTTGCATGACAACTGCAAAAGGTTTGGATGACTAGAATTAGCATTCAAAACAGCACTTTCAAATGCTGTAAAAAACACAAAATGGTTGAATGGGAGTGGAGTACGTAAGAGATTTGTTTGCTTGATAAAAAAGATTTTGAATGGTTTAATAATAAGCTTGCCACATAATGAAATAGATCACACTTCAACACTTGGCTTAAATGCGATATATTTCTTAACAACTTGTATGAAATATTTAATTGTGTCATCTTTAAGGCCAAAGAGAAGCCAATCTTAACCATGTTGGAATGGATTAGGTAATATTTGATGATAGTCTTTAAGAAAATAGGAACAAGGCAATGAAAAAAGGGCAAGATGAACTTTGCCCCAAGATTAGAAAGCAAGTGGGCAAAAATGTTGATAAGCCATCAGATTCCATACCTATAAAATTTGATAACTTGCATTATGAAATTTCATACTATGATAGGTTAAGTTTAACTATGGGTCTTACTAGGCATAGTTGCTTATGCAGAACATGGGACCTTGTAGTCATCTCATGCAACCATGCTATGAGTGTAGTATTTTAACAAGGGTTGGACGTTGAAGATTTTGTTCATCCACACTATTATGTGACTAAGTACTTAAAGGTTCACAAGCCATCCATTGGACCTATCAATGATCCAAAGTTGTAGGCTAAAACAAAATTTATTCCTCCTCTTCCACCAAATGAAGGAAAAGGTAGTGGTAAGCCTACAACAGCTAGAGACTTGAACATGATGAAATTGTAAGAAAGATAAAGAAATGGGCAAGATCAAGGCTAAAAGGAGGCCTATTAGGTTGTCCAAGCTTCCTTATCATGTGAGTTACAGATTATATAAAGTTGTTGGTAACAATAGTAGGGGATTCTATGCAATGAAAAACCTAAAAAGAGTAGTGCTTGAAGAAAATGTTCATGTGCAGTAGGAAAATGTGGTTGTCAATAAAGAAAATATTGCTGTTAATGATGATGTGAATGAAGAGTATGATGCTATGTATGAAGAGCATGATTTTATGAATGACAATAAGGATAAGGAATTAGGTGTTTTTGGCACTCAACTAAGCATTGGGATTGAAGCAATTGGTGGTGCCCCTATAACTCAAGGAAAAGTTTCCACACAACCTAAAAATGTTTTAGATAAAAATGTCAAAGACTCATAAAGCATAAATTAACTATGAGTGTTATTTCGACTTTTTATGTTTATCATCATCTTTTGTGAAGTTGTCTTACTCATTTTGATATGATATGTGAAAAAGAAAACATTGGAAAGCCACAAGGTGGAGATGAGTGTCCGTAACGCATAAGAAGAAAGCATTGGGAAAAAGGAATGAAGCACAAGGTCATGCTCAAACAAGAATCCTAAATTATTTATCTTTACCCTTAAATGAATACCTCTTGTACTTATGTTGATTGAATAACCTTTCGCTGTATACTTAAGTAACAAGAATTTTAAAGAACAATCAAGTCCATCTGTTAACACAAGAAGGAAGAATGAGTTCAATTTTAATTTTATTCTGTTAGTAATATGGTTGAATGACTTTACGCTTACAATAGGTAGCAACAAAAATGTCTCAAGTGCGACAACCAAGTTATGCATTGATTGTAACCAATCAAAAGTGCAATATCAAAATCATAATGAGGTGTTCTTATGGGACCAAATATGTATTTTTGCTCTAGTATAATCATCTTAATTAGAATGATCGAACTTATCTTAACTCCATTCGGTTGTCAGCAATCTTATCTTTTAAGAGTATTAGCTCAATGTGCTTGTGTGTGTCCATATTGTTTACATTCAAGGCATTGTACACTTTTCTTTTGAGCATCAAATGCTTGATATTTCTTGATATTCTTGCTTCCAACATTATCTATTACTTTGTTAAAGGAGTTTTCAATCTTGTTGGATTCACCTTTCTTGCCTTTTCTCCTTAAATTTCTTATTTTTTTTAGCTAGAAATGCCATGTCCTTATCAATGTCGAACTCTCCTTCACTTGATTGCTTCTTTCAATTAGAAGAATCAACGCCTTCTCTTTTTTAGCCTTGGTATTCATTTTGTAAGTTTGAAAAGAATCCACCAACTCCTGAAATCTCACGTTATCAACATTATATGCCTCTTTAACAACATCAACTCTAGTTGAAAAACTTTCAAAAAGCTACCTCAATGTTTTCCTACCACTTTACTTATAAATATTTCTTTGCAAGTTGATAAGCTTAAATGGCAATTTCACGGAGTTCTTCATTGAATATCACAATAGTTTTGTCTTCTCCTTACCTCAAACTTTCAAACTAGAATGTCAACATGTGAAACTTCCTAGCAATGTTGTCTCTTTGTGTATTTTTGGACAATTGACCCATGCCTTCGTGGTTGATTCAAAAGAAAAAATGAGTTTAAATTAGTTTTTATCCACCTTAGTGGAGATAACACAAATAGCTTTTGAGTTTTCAAGGGCTACATTTTATTCTTCATTTGTCTAGTGTTTTTTTTTTTTTTTTTGGCCCTTAGGAACTTCTTTACCTTTATGTTCCTTACTATAGGTGTGTATCATCTTTCTACAATAGAACTCTATGGTTTCTCATCACCAAATTTATTGAATGCTCTCATCCAAACTTTTGAATAGGGCTAGTTGGTTAAAATCCAAATGAGAAAGTCAAGCAGTGGAGGCTTTATCACTCAAACAACAGAAATCTCACCTTTCTAGAAAGACCTAGACACTAAAAATAATGTGACTTTGACACTTTTAAGTTGGGCTAAATATTAAAATACACATAAAATACAGGTCAAATATAAGCAAGTGAGCCAGCACATGATATGTCAACTCCTAAATAATCCACAAAACCAAACTAGCTTTGGCCTTTAATAGTTGACGCAACAATACAACAAGGCTTCTTTGATTTTTACCTTGAGTAAACTATCTTCGGCCTCAATTTTTGTTGTTGTGGATCTCCTTCTTCAAGGATTAATGAAAGTAAGCTCTCCTCTGTCACAATAATCAACACTCGATGATAGAAACTCTCATGGAACACAAGTAACTCTTAAAAGACTTACCCACAACCTTTGCTACTCTTAGATAAAATAGGTATAACTTTCCGACAAAATTGTTGGTTAAAGGCTACAAATTTCGCACTAAATTGGCACTGAATCACATTTGTGCAAATTTTATTTGTTCATATATGATGTTACAATATTAATTATATTTTCATATTTTGTTAGAATCTTATCCTACTATGGATCAAAACAAATGTCATGTATATGAAAATATATGTTTCAATTGAAATTTCCAATGATCTAAATATCTTAAGATATCGTTTACTTGTTGGTGCCATATTTCATGATAATTGCAGACAAGCAAATATTGTCACATGATACCAACTAAACACCACAGTGCCTACATTTTCTTTTTTTCACTGATTTTATATAAATTTCTAATGCTTTTTTAAGACATAATTCTTTTTATTTTATTAGAATTAGTAAATTATATAATTTTATTATATTTAAAGTACATGATTTTTATTAGATTACAAATTATAAAGTAAAATATGCATGCATCTAATTTAAAATATTTATATAATAAAAACACAATTTTATGTGCATATGCAATGAATAATATTTTTAATTTTATACTCACTTTTTGTAGGTCACATCCATCTGCAAAGCAGAGTTGAAATAGTGTACACAGCTGACAAAGTAACAATGTGCACCTCCCAATTACACCCTCTATGCTTTTCATTCGGACACTTGCCACACATTTTTCACATTTATAGATATTCTCAAAGCATGTGTATCTTGCGTCCTCCCACCTTGCCTTTATAAATTAAAATTAGGCTTCAGTTACAGAAAAATTCAAGATCTAACTGTTCTGCATATTCTAAGTTTGCAGAGTTTTAAATGCCATACGTTTGGGACAACTTTGATAGAGGTTGAAAATATTTTGAGATCCAAGCAAAGGAAAATTATTTTAGACTATTACACACACACACACATATATGTTGATCTTTCAGATCTGAAGACTGTGATCCAAATACATTAGATTTAGGAAAAATTTATCAAATCTCTTCTATTATTAATATTTCTACAAAACATAGATATTCAATATCTGATATTTCAAATCAATTCTTAGAAATGTTGATTACACTTCAAATATTCCCAAGCCAATTTATACAAATCCCGTAGATCAAAAATATGTATAAGATCTCTCTAGTCCAACCTCTTCTAATGTTATTGAAAACATAAAAAATTTGCAAAATTAAAAGGAAGATATCCAAATATTTGCAAAATTTAAATGCAAAATTTAAAACAGTGAAATTTAAATTTGTATACAATAATTGAACATTAGACAGTTATGCCAACCATATAATAAATACAAAAAATTTGTAGGTGGTTAAACCAGCCATATAATTTAAACAAGAACGAAATAAAAGTTTGTAAACACAAACCTTTTTGTATTTATTTAAAATTGAGATGATTATCTATTTGAGATAATATCCCAAATTTTGGACAATAGAAATATTTGGGTAACAGTAGGGTTCACTCAAAAAGGGTTTTGTGGAAGAGGATTCACTTTTCTGACTTTCAGGCTAACCTATATATATTTATCTCTGTACAAAACCCAAGGTTACATTTGGAACCCAACTTTCAACTTTAAGACATCCTCTCAAACTTTATACTGTCAAATATAATGTTCAACAATATTTTCATTTAAATTCAAACTAAAATTTTTCCTCTCTTATATATAGAATTAAATAATTATTTTTCAATCATTACACATATTCACTGTCAAATCAATACCTATATATATATATATATATCACATATATACCTATATTTATTTTTATTTATATCTTATAACATTAATCATTATCTCTATAAACTATTAGATTGTTCGATCATTATTATATATTTTATAAATATATTCAAATAAATTATACTATTCATCCTATTAAAATATTCTTCTAAATATATAATTCATTTCTACACAACTATTGTCAAACATTATACCCAACAAAAAACCCTCTCCCAACCTTATGCCACTTTTTATTTTTCTTAAGTCTCAACTTGAAGTCAGGATCATTTGTATTTTCTTTCATGTTCAAGTTAGAAACTGGGTTTCCATTAACACATTGCTGGAAACTCAGTTTCTAGTAGGAGGACTAAAATTTAAAGAATCAAGCATGCAAAACAATTTTATAAAATAGAATTAAATCTGAACTTTTTATTTAAAAACCCCACAAAACTAGGTTTTAATAAACGTGGGAAAAATACTTACTCATGTCGTCATTATCATCTTCGTTGTTGTTATTAGTAGCAAAAGCAGCAGTATTAGTGTATTGCATAGTCATTAATCCAAATATGAAAAATATTGACAATAATAATAAAGTAAAAACATAAATTTGAATTATTTAATTATTTAGATTTATCTAATTTCCAAAATAAAATGCAGTGTTGTGATGATGAATTAATTAAATTACTTAATTTTACCGAAAGGAAGAATAAATGCATTGCAAAGGAATGAAAAAAATACATCACCAAAATTCATGACATTGGACGGCAAAGGAAGCCTATTGGCCAACAACTTTTACTCTCATCCGATAATTTTAATTTATTTCATTCTATTTTTTCAATTTTGTTTATGATATATTTTTTGATCACTTCTCAAAAATTGAATTTGTTCTTTTTTTAAGTTTCTCTTATTTTATTTCATAAATGATATAAATTTTATATTAAAAAATTTAGGACTTGTTTACTTTGATAAATAGGATTAACGCCGTATGGATTATTTTGAGATATGGTAACTTTCAAGGATAGGATTAAAGTTCATTGAGATTATTTTGAATAATTATTTAATCGCATTTGATGTATGAAATTAATTATCCTTCATTTCAGTATTTTATAATGAGTTTCACATTATTCAAGACTTTTATCCATTATAAAGAATATCTGATTATAATTGATAAAATTATTTATCCAATCTAATCATTCAAAATAAACATGGCCTTGAAGGATAAATTAATCACAAGATAATTTAATGTTGTGTTTACTAACATAAATTAGAATATAGGATAACTTGAAGAGCATATCAAATAGGCCAGTATGTTTAGATTATTTTATCACACTTGTTGGGTTAAATTATTTTATCCAACATTTTGTTAAACTAATACGGTGTCTATATTTTATCATGAGTTTTGATCATCTAAAGTGGACATTTGATTAACCTTGATAAATTAATTTATCAAGCTTGATATTTAAAAGAGAACATGCCCTATGTGAAATATTAATTTTGATTGTACAATTTGTAATATCAAAAATACCCTTACTTAAATGTCCTCCTCTATTTTCATTTATTTTATCCTCATCATTCAATTTTAATTTGTAACATTTTTATCTTTAGTGTCCTTTTTAATTTTAATTTATTTTTTCACATTTCCCTTTTTCTTTATTGGGGGATGCTTGGTAAAAATTGTGTTAGAATAAGTAATATGTTTGGTTATAAAATTTTAATATTTTAAAATTTTTGAGTCATTAAAATATATGTATAAAATATATAATAATAATTGATTAATGTAGTAGTATATAGAAATACTGGTTAATATTTAGGGTATAAATATATGTGTGTGTGTATATATATAAATTTGAGTATATGTATGTACAGATGTATTGTTAATTTGATTGTGTACATGTGTCATTATCAAGGAATGATTAGTTAGTTATATATATAAGAAATGAAATTTTTAAATTTAAATTTGAATAAAAAATATTGCTAAATTGTATATTTAGTGGTATAAAGTGTAATTTGTTGTATAAACTTAGAAAGACAGAAACAAACATAGCCTTTGTATTTCAAAATATTATTAATTTAATATATATAATTATGCTAATGCGTGTGCTTCTTATACTAGTATGTGTAAACATATATAGGAATACTACCGTGTCTTCTGCTTCTATATTTTTCTACCTGTCTGAACTCTAACACTATATTTGGTTCTGAGAATTGAGGGAGAAAAAGAAAAGAAAATACTAAAAAAAATAATTTTAATTGTTTGGTTAAGAAGGAAAATTATATAAGAAAGAAAACTAGAGGAAATTTATAATTTAGAGAAGTAAAATTTATTTTTCTTGTAAAATAGTGAAGAAAATAGAAGGACAATTATTTTAACTATTATTCTTCCTCAAAAAATTTCAATTTTAAATTTTTATTTAATTTTAATTTCTTTTTTAAAATTGTCTTTTCCTTATTGAAATTCTTTAAACCAAAAGTTATATAAAATTTTGAATTTCTTTCATTTCCATTTGCTCTTCTCTACTATTTCACATCCACCTTAAATTTTTAAAACCAAACACACTCTAAATAATTATACTGTATGGATGATGGCATCAACCGAGCAGTGACTTTTTCTAGTGTTCTACCCTTACTTAACGTCCATCCCAATTGCCAGCCCGCCTTTGAAAAAGAGCAACACTGTCACAGTGATCTCAATGACAACTCTCACGAAATAAAAAATAATCACTAAACGACGTGGATTTATTTGACTAATTCTAATAACTCTTTTTTACATTTTATTTTTTTTTCTACGTATTTGAGTTTCCTTGAATATGACACTGATATTGCAAGTACAACGGGTACAGAGTTATTCAATCCAAATAAATAGTTGAAGGAAAAGAGAAAATCAAAACTGAAATTTAGAGAGCCAGTACTAAATATCATTTAAAATATCAGTATTGAACAATTAAGAATTATTTTTCAATTTTTAATTTTGAAAAATGGAATTAGAAATTCCTATTTTGATCTTAAATTATTTTTTGTTTGCTATAGTACAAAATCGACCCTTTAATATTTTTTGACCTGCATAAATTTTTATCTATATTTTGTCAGTCACAAGATTTTTTAATTATATTTTGATAAAATTTTTATTTAAAAAAGTTATTTTTTATTAAAAATAATTAGATTGATTAGTCAAATGAGCAATTGCCTTTAAAGATGAAATAGTCAAGCCCACGAAACTAGGTATGTGACATGACAGTCCCTTAAAATGTTCATGTCAAGGATCCCTAAGCCATCATGTATAAGAAGTATATAAAGGACTCACTTAAATAATCATTTCTTCATAAATCCATATCTTACATCAAATACAATAAAACAATTTCTAAATACAATCATTACAGTGGAAACCTACAATTATTCTACTTATTCCTTAAAACAATAAATGATAAAACAATAAACTATGTACTTCGATTTTAAGGTATGGCATCTACCAAGCCCAAGTGTGTTCTTCCTTGCTATCATTATCAGCAATATTAATTTTTGACTTGTGAGCAAAAGATTGTCCAATAAAGGATTTATTTATTTTTACGGGATGCTAACAAAGTGAAAAATACTTTAACATGTTGTTAAATAATCCTTTGTTAATAAAATGTTTTCAATGTGTGTGTTATGTTAGACTATTCTTTTCCTTTAGTACAATTTTCTCATGGTTCAGACATTTTGTATACTAATTTACTGATCAAGATTTTAATTTATAACTTTGATTAAGTAGAATCATGTGCAACCGAAATAGCCGTTAAACCCAAATGACTATCTCAATTTATAACGTTTATTAAGAAAGTCACTTGATTTTCAATCTCTAATTCCAATTAAGTGGGTTGTGTGGTTCAATCTTTAATCCCGATTAAGTAGGTCAAGTGCAACCGAATGTTTGTTTTCAACTGGAATAGTTGTCTTAATTTATAATTTCAATTAATAGAGTAAGCTCAACCCCATTTGGGAGGGTTGGAACTAATTCCATTTAACGGCTTAGGCCAATCAAGGTGCTTATTCGGTTAATGATGGAGCTTGATTCTCTGAAGCTCAACAATTGTCAACCCACTCCTATATGAAGGTTCTAGTGGAAAGATTGATTTGCAAAATTAAATCTAACAGGGACCTTCACCAGTAATGAGGCTCAATATTTTGGCAAATTTATTTATTGTGGATGGCAAAAAATGGAGCAGAGGCTAGGGTAAAGGGTGGTGTGGTAATTGAGCTTACTTATAGTTGGATAATGTCCTAATCACTCCATATGCTGACAGACTTAGACTCTCTCATTCTTGGGTTTCATCTTCTCACCCTTTTGCTAATGCTGTCCTTTTGTTGTCATCGGTTCCCTCATCGAAACCTTGGTAACCAAATCTCCTTTATTAACGCTGCTAAGGGCACCTACTAGAGGATATGATGCTAAAGAGCATAATGACAAATTAAGGAGGAAGAAACTAGGAAGAGAGAGAGAGAGAGAAGACAAGAATGGATGATGAGTTTTTTTTATTTTCCTTATGCTTATACATTCCCTTTTTCTTTACATATAAAGACTAACTATCTCCTACTTCCCTTGCAGTTATAGATTTATAGCTATTTCCTTCAAATCCACTTCAGGCCTGATATTGTGTGTAGGCTACTTAACTTTTATTGCTTTCCATTTTTGTGGATGGTGTTTCCTTGCCTGCTGTAATTTGTTTGGCCATCTTTATTGTTGATTGAGCTTCTTTATTTCTACTACAGTTATTTATTAGCATATCCAAATGGTAATTATATGGATCCCCTTGATTTGTAATTGATTAATCCCCCATTATAATTTAGCCCATCTAGATCTATGTTTGATGCTGATGATGATGTGATGTGTTGTAGATGTGTTATCTGACTGACAATCCCTCCCTTTCAGTCTGCCCTTATCCTCAAGAGTTGAACCTGGATTGCATTGCTAGAGGGTCATAGGATCCTCCCAAGTGGCCTCTTCAGGGTCTAGATTCGACCACTGAATCAATACTTGGGTCATTGACCCTCTCCCCCGTCTGACTTGCTTGTGGCCTCTAACTACTGGTGGCTCTAGCTTTATTTTCTAGTTGGTATCTATTTGTGGTAATTATTGTGATGCAGTGCTACTGGGTTGAATCTTTTTCTTCAATTGTGAAATGTGTATAACTGGATGTAAGTTAGATTCTTTTGGTAGTTTCAACCTATAGGCCACTAGCCCAACTCGTTCTACAATGGTAAATGGTCCAAAATATTTGGTTGTAAGCTTATGATTAGACATCGCTAAGACACACACTCGTCTATAGGGTTGGAGCATGATATATACCTAGTCCCCTACATTGAATTCTCTTTGTGTCTTTCCTTTGTCAACCTACCTTTTTCATTCTTTCTTGAGCTCGATGAAGTCTCTCCTTGAGAAGTCTGAGAGCTACACAAGGTCCCTAGTGAATTGGGTTGCCTTTGCATTTGATGTGTCCCTGATCGCATCAAACTTGTACTAGGGTGTTGTTGTCCCATATAAGGCTTAGAATGGTGTAACCCAATAGCTGCAGTGGAAGTTAATGTTATACCACTACTCAGCAACAAGTAACTAGTAGGCCTATTCCCAAGGTTATAAGCTAGACATACATCTAAGGTAGTACTCCAATCATTAGTTTACTCTCTTCATTTGCCCATCTATCAGTGGATGACAGGCAATGCTAAGTTTCAAATTGATTCCAACTACTAAGAATAAGTGCTTCTAGAAATGACTCGCAAAAATCTTGTCTGTGTCACTTGCAAAGGACTGTGCTACCTATAGGGCAATAAACAAGTGTGACATAGTGATAAAGTGTGAATATTTACTGACCAGGCCCACTACAATCATGATGGTGTTCTTCCCTGTTGATTTGGGAAACCTTTCAAGAAAGTCCATTGTAATGCCTTACCCTTTGGGGAATGGCTAATGGTTGCAATAAGCCTAGATGATGAGTTCTGTCAATTTTGTTTCCTAATAGGTTTTGCAATCAGCCACCACTATCTTGACTTGTTCTAGCATTCCCTTTCAGTGAATGTTTTGCTATCTACTCTCGTGTCGAACCAATGCTCTCCGTGATCACAATTCCTTAACTTGTGATCACGATATCAGAATTCATAGGCACTGGAGTGCCTACGGTTCGTCTTGCAATGACGAGTAGGTGTGTCACGGTTATGATGGCATGCTTCGCGATCACGGAATACAGTGTAGGGACTAAAATTTGTTGGCCAGATCAATCTAAAACACAATTTATGCCATTTTTCACCTTTGATTCCTAGTCTAACCATATTCAAAGCATCCTACATGTGTTATTCCAGCTTTTCTTCCTACCAATCATAAGTTAAGAAAGCATATGCATCTAACAAAATATAATCCTTTTAATTCGACAATGTCTAGACCCACATGAACATATGTATCTCTATAGCCTTATGCATGCTTAAATTCTCATTTCCTATGAATATAAACTCATGATGTCACTACTGAAATTCATGTCTACTAAACATAAAGCGTGGTTGAATTGGGCCTACCTGAAAATGGATTCGTCCAAGGTCTGATGGCTTGCATTGCAGGTTTTTCTTCCCTCTATCTCAAGAACTTTCCAGCATCAATTCAACAATTTTCCTTCCTAGTTTCTGCCTTTTCTCCCCTCTCTCTATTTCTATTTCTCCACCAAGACGACAGTTGCAACACACTCATTTTCTTCTTCACAAGGATTGTAACATTATTAGCTAAAAAGGTGTGGTTTTTCTTCTGATTAGCTACAACCGAATGGGGGGAGTGATTCTTCCTTTCTCCTACTTTCTTGCGCAATCCCATGTCTCTCATTCTCTATCAATTAGTTGTAGCAGTGATAGTAGCAGTAGTCTCTTTTTTCCTTTTAACTCTCTTCTCTCCAACGGCAGTAGCAGCAAGAGGCTGTGTGTGTGTGTGTGTTGTTTTCTTCTTCTCTTAATCTCCATTGATTTTCTCATTTACTGCACTTGAATTGTCCCCACCCCTTGGTTGTCCCAGCTGTTCCTCACGCAGTCAAAGGATGGAGCCGTTGGTCTCTTGAAATGTTGCTAGGAGAGAGAAAAAAATATGTCAACCCCACTCAAGGACTGTTTGGTTGTCTTTTTTTTCTTTTTTCCTTTTTTTTTTATGGGGTTATCACTGAAATGATTAAAACAAAATTAAATTTTACCTTAAAGAATACAGATACTTTTTTCTATTCAAAGCAATATATTATACAGATACACTTTAAAATTTTAGCAAATTTTAGGGGCACAGTTTGCCGTGCCATATTTGTGTTGTTAAATTGAGTTCGAGTTCTATAAATATTCATATTTCATTCACTTTGATCTCATACTTGAGTTAAACAACGAAAGCTCAATCTAACGAATTTATTTAAGTTTGAATACTAACTAGATTAAATTCAAATATATTTTCGAACAAAATCGAGTGACATCCCTCCCTCAAGCATGCAATACGTTTACGGAAATACCATGTTGACGAATATAACAAGAAAATTCCAAAAGAGAAACCCACATGGCTTGTGTTCTCAAGATGAAATTACCTCGGCTCTTTCATTTGAAACGGGTAACATAGCAGAGTCGTCCCCCACCTACTCCCCTCATTCCCATCCATAAATAGCCATCCCCCTGGCTCATTTCATTCATTCACCCCAATGCCCCACTAGCACTAGGGGGCCTTAGCCTGCCCTGGGACTCATCCTCTTTCCACCCTTCTTTAGCTGAACATGAGTACGGCAACTCTACCAAGAAGACAAAACCTCAGCCTTCCGCCGAGGAGGGGCTGTATCAAAGCTCAAATTTTTGAGAGCCTGAACGAAAACCTCTCCTCCGTCGCCTCAAAGGCTGGCCAGCTCCTGGCCAAAGTCAAGGAACCTTCCTCCTCCTTCGCCGCGGCGGCGGCATCCAGTCCTCCAACAAGCGCGTGCGCTTCAGACGGGTACCTTGATCAGGCCTGAACGTGACTACGGTTAATCACATGGAGTCAGTGAATAGGGCATGCTTTTAGTTTGCCTTCTCATTGTGCTGCTTGATACCAGTGTTGGATCCCACAAAGAAGACAGCAGTTACTTTCAAATACTATGCCAGTGTTGTGTTTGGGTCAGATGATCAGTGCTCTTTGTTTTTCTACTATTGGCTCGGAAGAATAAGGCATTTCTCTGTCCTAGTGTTTTTTCAGTTATTATGTACATTTCAAGTATTGCTTGTAGTGGAGTTTGGCTATCCTCTTCAAACGTTGTTTCTGAAGTGTTAGATTAGAGATGGAATTGGTTTGGAAGGGGAAGACCTTTCTTTTTCATGTTTGTACGCATAACAACATTATATAAATCAAATCCAGTGTGTGGTGTATTTTTCCCCTTCTCTTTTACCCTTCCAATGCAATGGGCGAACACCAATCTGTCGTTTTGGTCAATTTTAGCCTAACCTGGGTTTATTGGAAAGGAAGAAATTGAAGGCAACCCAAATTCAAGATTTGGATGCATATGGCTGCTGATTCTTGTGCCAGCCTAGGCTGAAGTAGGAGGATTGATTGATGGAAAAGCTAAGAACTGAAGGCTCGTATCAGTCATTTTCGGGAAGCTGATAGAACCAACATTTCCATCAGCTAAATTATGCTGTATTCCAGGTTGCAAATGGGTCTTGATGGGCTAGGTATTAAGTCAAATTCTAGGTTCCTAGACATAATTTTTCATGAACCCACGTAATCGAAAGCTACTGATCTATACCCGGTAATAAGTTGCTAGATATTCCAAAATATTTAATAACATACTTTTAATAAAATTGAAAAGCTTATAAATTACAGAAAGAGAGAGAGATATATATATATATATATATATGGTAATTGTAAACAGTTCATAAACTACTAAAATTACACTTACCCGAAAACCCTCGCAGTTCACTTATTACTATTGGATCAAGGTACGTTTATGGTATTTCGATCAACAACGAATCAAGTTTGGCCTCTAATTGTTCTTATTCCTTCCCTGCGTTGAACTCGTCTTCCAGAATTGCTGCACCAAATTTCTTAATAGTAATAAACTATGAGGGAAGACGTAGACAAGTGAAAAAGAAACAGCTACTATTGAAAGGTCAAGTGTGAGCTAATACCATTGATCTAGAAGATGATTTGTGTGTGCGCGGGAGCCCTCAGTACTTTAAGGATTAATCAAGCTTTCTTGAAAAAGGCGTACTTTTTGGTTAGTAGCCCCACGTAGGGTAAGATGTGCTGGGAAATATTGCCGTCCCTAATAAATTTTAAAACAAATTTCTAATTCCCTTTTGGTTTAACATGGAGTAATAAAACTAACTATATTTCAACACTAGAAAAATTGAAAATACTCAATATCTTTTGACAATCTAATACTTTAGTGGGGTTGAGCTTTAGACTCTAATAGCATGATTAGTAATAAAATAAAAATAGTATAAACTTAATAATAAAATAAAATTAGAAAATGAATGAGACGATGTACTATATCATCATACGGTATGCATAAAAATGGTATTAGAGAGAATTGAATAAAATTGTCATTTTATTATTTTATTATATATTTATGAATGATAACTAAAAATAAATCTAATGAATTAAAAATAAATAAATATTTTTAATTGAAAGAAAATATTAAATTAATTATTATATTTTGTGTTATATGACTATATATATTTAAATATATAGTAACTGTTTAATATTTATACAATATCATACACAATATTTATACTATATACAAAAATTATATATTAATATACATAGTTTATACTTGACCGAATATGTATAATTGATATTTAATTTGTTTATTGTAAAATAAATATTTATATAGTTTTTTTAACTTTATATTGATATTCATTTTATCAAAAAATAAATATTCAATTGATATTAATATATTAGAAACTTTTACAAACAATATACTAAACGTTTATGATATATATATATATATATACACACATATATATCCCCATTATATTATACTTCCTCATTAAGTATACCTAACATATGCTATATTTGAAAATATTTATATTATTGCTAAAAATTAATTTAGTATTTTTGATAGGATATATTAGATTATGTTAAATTATATATTGTTGTTTAGGGGTATTTGTGTATGTGGATATGTAAATATGAATAAATATTTTACATATTTAGCATATATTTTAATTATATTACAAATAAAATTAAGATATTATATATATATATATATTGGTAATACGTATGTATATATTTAATTTTAGTTATAATACGTCTATATATATATATATATTCATTCATATTTTCACATATGATACTTTTAATATTTAATTTATTGATTAGTAATATAAAATATTTGTTGATATATATCTTGCAAATGTAAAAATTAAAAAATTATTCTAATAATGTAAAATATAAGCCATCCTTAATAGTGTGTGATAAGTCACAAATTTGGATGCAATTTAAGCTAAAATGGTTGTGTTGTAAGTAAATGGGCGCAAAGTAGTGTTCCTAATGATTTATTTGGATGCGTAATTGATGTTATTTGATCAAAATTGAGCACTACATACACTTAGAAAAATTTTGTGACTGTAATGCAAGGCTTGCAACAGCAATAGGAAGAATCATGGTTGCGAGAAGTGATTTCACCACCACGAATGTGACTACAGCATGTTTTAGAAATCTCTACAAATAAAGCTCTTGGTTGCGAGAAAGAAGGTTGCGATCGCAGGAGCCATGTTACCGAGTGCAGAGCAAAACTTGGTGCACAATGCCAAGGGAACAGATTATGTTGCAGTTGACACCCAACCACGAAGAATGACGGCACAACTGCAAGGGCAAATAGCACAGCTGTGGGATTTGAAAAGCAAGTTTATGTAAACTTTGTGCCTGGGTTTGGGAGTGTGAGAAGGAGTGTGGCTATCGCAAAAGCCGTGCTTGCAGTTGCAAGACAATGCAAAAACTGCAGCACATGCAATTTTAAAGGTTGTTCAATCATTTCACGATCTCTACTCAACGCAAGCCATCTATGAATTCAAATTCTACTCATTTAGATAGAGTCCTTATCCTAGGTTTTACACTCTTAACACTTAGGTAACTTAGTGATACAAGATCAAAGTGTTGGAGAAGAAGGGATCCACACCTGTTCCAGAGAGTGTTCATTCTTCCACGCGATCTACCAATATTAGACTAAGTTGTTCTGAACCTTTTCTGTTATTTTCAAGTTGTTTGGATATTGAACAATTTAGCCATGGTTTTTGTTGCTTTTAATACAAGTTGCTAAATTTATCTCTAGCCATTTATGTTTGTGTTTGGTAGAATACATGTGCATGAACGTTTGATCAATTGTCTTTGCTTGAGTTATTCGTAATTATAAATTTGAATAGTAATTAAAGGAATCAGTCACCTCTCTAATTAATTTGTAGCTATAAGGGGAATAACAAGAGTCAAAATTGCACACTAAACTTACAATTTGCGAACATTAATTATATAAGAATAACAATAGTGAAATGATAGGGTTAATAAGGTTGAACATTTTTTATCAGAGTGAAACTATAGGATTAATATAGCTGAACATTGTTGATTACAAAACTTAATTATTTGACTTGACTTAACTTGGGAAAACTAACTAGAATCCAGAGTTAAAGCTACAAGAGAGTTCAAGAAAATATCCTGTATACTTTAGGATTAACAATCTATAACCAGCGTAATTAAATTGATAGTTACACAACTGACATATATAGAAAGACAACACAACACAAAGAGCTAGATTTTTCAATTATTGATACTTTACACTTCAAGCTTGCCTTGATGTTTTTGAGGTGATTGTTTTTCTTTTGTTATTTTCATTTTCATTCTGTTTTTGCAGCTTAACTAATAGGATTTTAGATATATTGATAAACACACATCTCTTCCTGTGAGCACGACAGTTATACTCACCACATTACTAGTTTTGCATAAATTTAATTTTGGTATGGTGATAAAACTTATTAAATTTTGGCGTCATTGCCAAGGAGGGTGACGAGTATTATCAAATACTATAGGAGACTACTAGATTAGGTCAATTTTTTCTTTTTTCTTTTGTTATTGCTATCTTATTCTCTACTTTGCTTGTCTAGACAAAATTATTGCTATAATGGGTCAAACTTTGGTTTTGGGAGAATTCTTATAGGTACAAGAGTGTGAGGGTGGAGTTTGATTTTGATCTAGAGATTGAAAGAACATTACATAGAAGGTGCCGAGCTCTTTTCCATTGTTAACAAGAAGAAGCTAAGATGGCAGAAGCCAAACCACAACTATCTCCACAACATTAGGAGTAGCTTCCACTTGCATCAAATCAGAGAGCTATAAAGGACTACATATAGCCAGTGATGAATCGACACATGACAGGCATAGTTAGACCATCGATGAACGCTAACAACTTTGAGCCAAAGCCTGTACTCATCAATATAGTGCAATTGAATCAGTTTGGTAGAGCCTTATATGAAGATGCCAACACATACATTACCAACTTTCTAGAACTCTGTGACATAATAAATTATTGATGGTGTCTCTAATGATGTAATAAAATTGAGATTATTTGTTTTTTCTCTTAGGGATATAGCTAGGCAATGGTTGTAGTTTTTACCACCTAGTAGCATGATAACTTGGAAGGACATGGTCAACAAATTTCTCACCAAATATTTTCCACCCATCAAGATTGCACAACTAAGACTAGAAATAAGCACATTTAAATAGCTAAAGTCAAAGATTTTACCAGCACGGCTATCCACCGTGGATATAGGTACAGACATTTTATAGTGAACTTTCTAGTCAGTTACATATTATTCTTGATATAGCTACATAAGGAGCCCTAATGAATAAACTTCTTAATGATACTTGAGCATTGATAGAAGAAAGGGTTTCAAATGCTATCCAGTGGCCATCTAAGAGGACCATAGTGCAAATGATCATCGGCATGCATGATATGGATATAGCGACAACCTTTGTAGCAAAAGTGGAACTTCTGTCCAAAAAAATGGATAGCATGATGGTAACACTCATCCTTCTTCGGTTTCCATGATACAAAGTTGTGACATGTGCAAGGCCACATCCTACACATGAATGTCAAGGAGAAGGGACAAGCTTTGGTAAAAAAAAAAAAAAACAAGTCTACTATATAGGTAATCTGGCAGCACAAGGTAACAATCCATGCTTAATTACCTACAATTTGGACTGGTGGAACCACTTGAATTTTTCATGAAGAAATCAACAAAATCCGCCAAGGTTCTGAACACCTTACTTGCAGGAGAAAAAGCAATAATTGGAAGTTATCATGAGTAGTCTTGCAAAGTCCACCTATGAGATAAAAGGTAATATCACTAAAATTATTCAAGAATATGTGAATTGCACTAAAACACTCCTACATAATCAATAGTTTTCCATTCAAATTCTAAAGGTGTAAGTTAGACAACTCATTAAGAAGACAACAAATAGACCCATAGGTACACTTTTTAGCTCCATTGAAAATAACCTTATAGAACATGTGAAAAGTGTACAGGTAATGAAGGACAAAAAGGAGTAAAACGCGTAGTCCAATGCCAATGAGGAAGACAAAAAGGAAAAAAATTGTGACAGTGTCATACAAGCTAAAAGTTTCCTATCCATAAATATAAGAAACAGGTATGCAAAAGTAAATATAAGGAGCAGGAAAAAATTGTACCAGTGCCATACCTGCTTCTTACTAGCTTCTAGCAAAAGAAAAGAGCGAGTATGCAAATTTTAGGGTGATTTTGAAAACTTAAATATAAATGCTTCTTTAGTTTCAAAAATTAAGAAAAGCTCAAGTTTTATCTAGTGTTTGTAAGAAGTTGCCTCTACAAAAAGGAATTTAGAGAAGCCAGTGGATAATAAGGCAGTGGAAGAGGGACGTGTTTCGCCTCCTAAATTAGAAGACCCAGGGAGTTTAACTATACCCTGAACTATTGGGAATATGCCTTTCAATTATACATTGTGTGATTTAGGTGACAACTTGAATGTGATGTCCTATTTTACTTGTAGACACTCGGGATCCAGTTGGTGAAGCCAACTTGGATAAGTATGAAGCTTGCAAATTGATCCAAAAAGAGGCCACTAGGAGTAGTGGAAAATGTGCGGTTTAAGGTAAGTAATTTCATAGTGCCTTTAGATTTCATTTTTGAAGATGGAAGGCGAGAAGGCACATCCACTTATCCTAGGGTGTCCATTTTTGGCTACCACTAAACCTTTGATTGATTTGGAAAAAGGTAGCTTAACCTAGCATGTGGGTTCTAATGAGAAAACTTTTCTTATATATTCTAGACCTTTCGTCACTTACGCACAAAAGGTAGAGGAAAATGTTTCTATGCTACATATAGCTGACCTTACTTCTAATAAGTTTAGTGATGCTACAAATGCAAAGGAAGGAATACTGCAGGTGCATGACATAAAGGAAGAGACAAATATAGGGGAGCCAGTAGAAAATGCAAGGGAAGAGCTAGTGTATAAGATAAGAGCAAGAAAGAAAAGAAAAGAGGAAGGAAAAAATGAGAGCTACAGCTCATGGGGGATATGGATTCCCAAAGTTTCCATCAATCCACCCTAACCATGATTGCCTTGTTAGATTGCAAACATTAAATACAACACTCTTAGGAAGGCAACCCAAGCTTGTTATTTGCTTTCAGTTTGTTTTGAGTGTGTTTTGCTTTTGTGTGTAATTGTATTGCATGAAGATCATTGTACATTCCAATTTTGGTACAGGAGTGAGGATAAGGAGGGTAAGGCTACATGGCATAACTGCAGTGAACAAAGAGAAAGGAATAATAGTTACCCTTCCCACCAAGTTGTATTTTTTTGAGTTGCTTTAATTTATTAAGGTGATTATATATGCTAAATAGACAACATAATAAGTGTAGGGAGGGTGAGTCTATATGAGCATGTTGTGCTTGGATGGGTTTATTTTCATTCAGTACACATGCAGTTATGTGCCTTGCATGATGAATCTAATGGCATGAAAATACCATGAATTTAGTGGCCGTTGAACTTAATTTGTGATGACATTCTAGTGTAAAATTTTAGTTACTTATTTTTTTTTTATTGTTCTTGATAATAGCATGTCTAGCCTAGAGTTTAGGATATAATTCCCATTATTTAATGCACAACACTTTCCACTTTTAGTTACTAAAGAGCTTGAGAACTTCGATTGTGAAGATAAGATATTTGATTTAGAGATATAAGTTTTTCATTAGGTATTGATAAATTCTTTAGAGAATGGGTGAGATTGACTAAAAAGAAAATGAAAGAGGACTTGAAATTGGTGAAAAAAATCTAAAAGAAAAAAATTAGTGAGCATGGGAAAAATATTCTACTCTGTTGATTGGTGTAACTTAATAACTAGGATTGTGCAAGACTCCTATTCATTATCGTATAAAATAGTTTCCCAATTATGAATTTACAAAGCATCTTAAGTAAAATAATGAGTTGAAAAACTAGGCATACTCGATGACCTATGTTCACCTTCGTGGAAAAATACTCTCAATGAATTAAGAAAAAATATGAAGCTCACAAAATGTGTGGGCAAGAAAATAGAAGGAAAACAATAATTTAGTTACACACTAAAGTCCTCTTAATTATCACCATTGTTGGTTGAAATTATTCAAAGGAGAATAAGTTGATGTTTAAAGTGAGTTGTCTTTGACTCAATTGTTTTTGAATTGCCATAAATCATCAAGTGGTTAAAATGATTGGGGGTTGAGGAGTGGTACATACCCATGAAAAGTCATGTTGGAACACTTAGTTTATGGATATTATAATCTTGAATGATTTTGAACTATGTGATGTTTGAACATTTTAATTTTTAAAATTAAGAATAATGGCCAAATTCATGGTTTTCAAGATTTCATGCATCAATTTATTGATGGGGAAGGAAGTGTTTGCTTGAGGATAATCAAACAAGTAAGTGTGGCAGTCTAATAAGTCACGAATTTGCTACGTTTTCACACCCCGCTGTAGGTAATATTCGCATACAATTTAAGCTAAAATAGTTGTGTTATAAGTGAATGCACGTAACAATAGTGTTTCTAATGATTTTGATATTTCATTAAAATTGAGCATAGCATACACTTAGAAAAATTATGATTGTGATGCAAAGCTCACAACTACGACAGGAAGAATCACAATTGCGAGAAATCACTTCTCCACCGTGAATGTGACCATAGCATGTTCTCAAAATCACTACATATGAAGCTCGCGGTTGTGAGAAGGCTGCGGTCACGGGAGCCGTGTTCGTAAGCACAAAGCAAAACCGTGATGCACACTACTTGGGGAACATATTATGTTGCAGTTAACATTGTGACTGCAAAGAACGATAGATTGACCACATGGACGTATGATGTGGTTGCTAGATTTGAGAAGCAAGTCTACGAAAATTTCACGCTTGGGTTTGTAGGTGTGAGGAGTCTTATGTTGCAAAAGCTACATTTGCAGTCATGAGATAGCTCAAAAACTACAACAGATATGATTTTAAAGGCTGTTCGTTCTTTTCAACATCTCTACTCAACCCTAGCCGTTCATGCACCTATAAATTCATATTGTACACATTTTGAAAGAGTCAGCCTAGTTTGTACATTCTTAACACTTACAAAACTTAGGGATACAAGACTGAAATGTTGGCAAAGGAGGGATCCACACCTGTATTAGAGAGTGTTCATTCTTCCACACAATCTACGAATATCAGACTAAGTTTTTCTGAACCTTTTCTTTTATTTTGAAATTGTATGGATGTTGAACAATTTAGCCAAGGTTTTCGTTGCTTTTAATATGAGTTGCTAAATTTATCTTTAGCCACTTGTTTTTATGTTTGATGAAATATGTGTGCATGAGCTTTTGATTAATTATCCTTACCTGAATTATTCACAATTATGGATTTGAATAGAAATTAAGGGAATTGACCACTTTTCTAATTAATTTGTAGCTGTGTAGGAAATAACAAAAATGAAACCTGCGCGCTAAACTTGCAACTTGTGAATATTAATTGTGGAATTAATAAGATTGAAACTATAAAATTAATGTGGTTGAACATTGTTAATTAAAATACTTAATTATTTGACTCAATTTAGCTTGAGAAAACCCGCTAGAATTTGGATTTGAAGCTACAAGAGGGTTCAGGAAGCATATCTTGTAAACTTTATGATTAATAATTTATAATCAATGTAATTAAATTGATAATTAATATGACTTGTATATGTAAAAACCAACACAACACAATGGGTTGGATCCTTCAATTATTAGAACTTCACTCGTCAAACTTCCGTTCTTGTTTTAAGGTGATTGTTTTTCTCTTGTTATTTTCATTTTCATTCTATTTTGAAATTTAACTAATAAGATTCAAGTTATATTGATAAATACACACCTTCTTTTGTGAATATGATACTTGTATTCAACACATATTAATTTTATATAAATATGACTTGTATATGTAAAAACTAACACAACACAATGGGTTGGAACCTTCAATTATTAGAACGTCACTTGTCAAACTTCCATTCTTGTTTTAAGGTGATTGTTTTTCTCTTGTTATTTTCATTTTTATTCTGTTTTGAAATTTAACTAATAAGATTCTAGTTATATTGATAAATACACACCTTCTTTTGTGAATATGATACTTGTATTCAACACATATTAATTTTATATAAATATGACTTGTATATGTAAAAACCAACACAACACAATGGATTGGATCCTTCAATTATTAGAACTTCACTCGTCAAACTTCCGTTCTTGTTTTAAGGTGATTGTTTTTCTCTTGTTATTTTCATTTTCATTATGTTTTGAAATTTAACTAATAAGATTCTAGTTATATTGATAAATACATACCTTCTTTTGTGAATATGATACTTGTATTCAACACATATTAATTTTATATAAATATGACTTGTATATGTAAAAACCAACACAACACAATGGGTTGGATCCTTCAATTATTAGAACTTCACTCGTCAAACTTCCGTTCTTGTTTTAAGGTGATTGTTTTTCTCTTGTTATTTTCATTTTCATTCTGTTTTGAAATTTAACTAATAAGATTCAAGTTATATTGATAAATACACACCTTCTTTTGTGAATATGATACTTGTATTCAACACATATTAATTTTATATAAATATGACTTGTATCTGTAAAAACCAATACAACACAATGGATTGAATCCTTCAATTATTAGAACTTCACTCGTCAAACTTCCGTTCTTGTTTTAAGGTGATTGTTTTTCTCTTGTTATTTTCATTTTCATTCTGTTTTGAAATTTAACTAATAAGATTCAAGTTATATTGATAAATACACACCTTCTTTTATGAATATGATACTTGTATTCAATACATATTAATTTTATATAAATTTAATTTTAATATAATAACGATACTCATCAACGTGAGAATAAGTAAAACCTCGGGGATTGATATGAATAGATATTCCTTAATTTTTCATGGTGTTGATTCTCGATGGAAGAATAATTTTTCAATGACTAATCATGGGTATATTAGAGTAGGAATAACTACAATAATTACCGTTCTATTCTTTCCATATTTCCGTGCAATAATTATGACTGTCAGTCTTTCTCCTCACAATTGGAGACACGTTGACTGAAATCAAGCAAAAGTTAATAGATACATGGATGCATCGTCAAAGGGAAATTTGCAGTTGTCAAGGTTCCATCAATTGAAAAAAATTCGCCAGTCTTTTGTTCTTATCGTATTTTAGATAAGAAATTAAGTAATTATGTGAAGGTATATCCGTACAAATGCTAAATAACAACGAATTATATATCACTAATTTTATGTTAGAATAAATAGATATAAAATTAATCTTAATTGATGTGTTTGAAAATTATGCAGAAGCATAGAGCTTGCAGTAACATTTATTCATGTGCTGTTTTTCTTTTTTCGTGAATATAGATGCAGACAATTTTGAAGAAGAAGAGATATTGTTAGTTCCGTCGTGTAGTTAGACTTAGGGCATGTCTTGAAATAAGGGATAAAATTTAAACAATATATGACATTTATTAACTATTTAGGTATGTTTTATTCGACTTTATTTTAGCAAAACAAACATTAAGGGATAAAAAAAACTATTTCATTCTATTTTTAACGTTGGTTAGAAAAGATTTAAAATTTTTACATTGTGTTGGTTTGCTCAAAGAATAATCAAAACAAATTATAATCATCTTTGTATAATATCTATGCCATTTTTTAAAATTATATTTATGAGATTGAGTATTGATTATTGCAAAATAATAATAATAATAGTAGTAGTAGTAGTTAAACAAATTATCATCACCTTAGTATAATATCTAAGCCATTTTTTAAAATTAATTGATGAGATTGAGCATTAATTATTGTTGTTGTTTTTGTTTGACTTTTTTTTTATAAATTTTGAAATAAAGAAATGTACCTCTATATATAACCATTTGAAATTATTTTCATTAAAAGAAGATTTCAGATAACATACTTTAATTATTTCTAGTAATTTTGATACACTCTAAGTGTGTACTTAAACTAATATATTATCAAATTAGAAGTAATTATTTAGTTTATGTTTTTGTACAATATATTAAGTTATTTAAATATTTATTTTATACATTTGCAAAAAAAATATTATAATTAAAAATAAATAAAAAGAATAAAATTAAAATAACAAAAATATAACTTTGTCATTCTTAATTTGAAGAAATGTATAAATGTAAATTTACTTAGTATAATCCAAGCAACCCCAAAATCTTGATAATATAGTATAATTTAAATTGAAGATAGGTGTATGTGTAAAATTAATTAACATAACCAATATAATCCCAAATAATAAAATAGTATAAATTATCCTTGACTATTTTCAAGAGAAAAGAAAAAAAGAAAATCATCACAAAAAAAATATATCCTTTAGAAATTATTGGTGTGAATGAGTAACGTAAGCACCTGTTATTGGTTTAGTGTTGAAACAAACAACCAACAACCAAAACACGCATTGAATTATTTTTAACAATACTTAGATGTAAACTCCTTTTAGTGTTGACTCTATCTTACCAAAATTTTAACACTCAATCATTGGTACAATTTGCAGGAGATGAACACAAGAAATTATTAACACAATTCAATGTAAATACACCTACCCCTGTAAGACCTTACTTAGTAGAAATGAGTCTGTTAGAATCAAATGAGTTTACACGAATTATACAACTCAATTTGAATTTTACTCTAATAACTACTCTTCTCTACAAATTCAGATTCATGACTAAATGGTATTCTACGCATCCTATTTAGTAGAGTAAAGACCTAACCCTAAAAATTCCATCCTTCCGTCAAAGTGAGCAATACAAATAAGGTGCATGATTCTAGAACTCAATCATAGAAGCCACACTCACCAAGCTGGTTAATGAACACGCTTCAAAATTTAGACAATTCACCATAATAACTCTGTTGGCTAAGACTGATCACTTAACGCATCTTCTACCTTCAACAACTTCCATGAAGCTCGAAATCATTTTAATATGTCAAAATCTCTTTAATTTGGTCAACTCAGTAGTTATTATAATCTGTTAGCTACCTATTGCAATAGTAAATTGACTTTCCTTCCAACATGAGATTTTTCATATCTCTACATTTTTTGTTTTGGGAAATTAGATCTCCTAAGTGTATCTTAGGTGATTTTCTAATTGGGTTTGGTCCATCTTTTCTTGATTAGATGATCACAAAATATTACGTAATCCTATCAAATCTTCAAGATTACAAATTTGTTATGAAATTATCACCACACAATTTTTTGATTTCCAGCAAATATTTTGCTAACTTGGAATCTACGTGTTTACCACATAAATGTCAACATACCATAATGCCAATAGATATTTGAAATAAAGTCACAATTCACAAATGAGAACGAAAAAGTATTGGGGTGAAATTTCCAAATAATCGAAGCCAAGAGGTTTAATCTAAAAAGTTAACAGATCACTAGAACTTGGAATTAAAACTTTGTCGTTGAAATGGTAAATTATGTTTTTTTTTTAAATTTTGGTGTGTTTTTTGATATGTTTATATTAAAAATTGTATAAAAATAATACAAAAATAAAAAATATAATAATTATCATATGTGTTTTGGATAAAAAAATTTGAAAACAAATATAGTGATATTTTGCACAAAACTCAACTTTCTTGGACAAAGAGGGAAGTAGCCGCAAACATAGTGCGTTTAGGAGTACGAACTGACATACACAATCCTCACCTCTACTTATAAATTCATCGGTGCCCACAGTGAACAGATCGCACCACCATTCCGTTGCTTCACTACTTCTGTCACTGTAAAGAATTATTTTCACCACCCTCTCTTTAAAAGATTTAGATTAAATAGCAAGACAATTTATTAATTTCTATAACAAAAATACACTTCACTAATATTTTTGACAACACCAAAAATCCTATACTTTAAAACATGAAGTAACCCAAGAAAAACCCAGGGAAAACATAACAAAAAATTAACAAAAAAAAAAATGAAAGAAGAAATGCCATAATTCTGAACTTGGAGATATTTGATCCACCAATTCAGCAATTCTCTTTTTTTTCCTATCCATTTTATAGTGGGGCTAGAAATATATGCTTAATTTATTGTATTTGTTGGCATTATAGTATTGGTACTTATGTTGCACACACATATGCACATGTGAGATCCATGTCATCATATATATTTGATCAGTTTGAATTTGTTTTCAATTGCCATATTTTGGAGATATTGTTGGATCTCACAAAATGGAGTGCAAATTTTGACTAAAAGGCAAGAAGGATCATTTGAAACTAAAGAATCTCAGACAAACACGCCTAAAAGGAAGTAAGGGTAGAGGAGATCAATTTGCCAACATTAAGAGATTAAGAATCTTAACCAAGAAGAAAGGTTAACTAAGATTGTTGCAATAACTAACCAATAGGCATTGAAAACTATTCAATTAGTGAAATCATGGAGATCCTAATTGATTGTGTGAATCAAGAATTCAAAAGAAAGTCATTGCAAATGGTCTACTTATGCAAGAAGTGTAGCGTGGGATCATTCTAGGCAAATAAGAGAGTATGCATTGAAGTTAGAGTGAGGAAAATGTGCATTGAGTGACTGACCATGTGTAGTAGTCAAAAAATTATTTAGAGAGCTAATAAACTTGCTCTTGTAATTGTGATTAGTATCCTAGAGTCCAGTGGTAGTGAGACTACTTACTTTGATGAAAGGGTGTATAAACCAAAGATAGGTTTAGATCTACTTAGTGGAAGAAAGTGGATCGACACTTAGTCGTGAACCTTAAAAGGTGGGAAAGTTGAGTTAAGTTTGGTGAAGAGTTTTGGAAGCTATGTAACGTGTAAAACTTGTAACTTTAGTGGATGATTAAAATTGGGCTAGATTCCGCAGACTTAGGTGTTTGATTTGATTCACCAAACTGCATAACCGATTTGGTTTGTTCTCCCTCCTAGTTATTTTTCCTTGTTTGCATCATAATATCAACTAAACAAAAGTACAATTAACAAGTTTAATCAAGTTCGAGCTATACAATTCTGCTGCCGAGAAGACTATTTGCTATCTATTGGAACAATAATTCCTCAATAGTTTGCTGAATCAGCCAACACACACCTTCAAGCGGCATCAAAGCTACATCACCACTTTTGACTTCGAAATACAAGCAGGTGAGATCTTGGTCGGTGTGTGAAGCTATGTACACAAGGGAAGGAGTGTTATTAACATGCTCATTGTAGCTCGATGGGTCAAATTACCCTTACTGGAATGCTCGGATGTGAGCTTTCTTAAACTTACTTGATGAAAAAGCTTGAAAAACTGCGGATGAGGAACGGAAACCACCTCTTGTTGATACCAAAGATGGCAACCCCATAATCAAGGACTCTAAACACTAGACTCTAGATGAGGAATGAGTTGCACTTGGTAACTCCAAAGGGATAAATGCCATCTTCACTTGAGTGGATGAAGAACAGTTTAAACTAATCTCAACATTAGAACTAACCAAAGAAGTTTGGGATATCTTAAGAAATGTTCACTAAGGGACAAGCATTGTAAGACAATCAAAACTACAAATGCATGCTATTCAATTTGAAAATCGATGCATGGGAGATGAAAAAGTCGTTGTTGGAAAAGTACTCTAATAGCAAACTGGTTAGATAGGTACTAAGATCTTTGCTAGAGAGATTTGGTGCCAAGGTTGCAGTAATTGAAGAGGCACGAGATTTGGACAACATGTGGCTAGATGAGTTGATGAGATTCCTTCAAACATACAAGACGAACATGTTCTAGGCAAAGAATGAGAAAGAAATCATCTTACATATTTAGAAGACCTCTAAAGGAGATGACTATTGCAGCAATAACGATAAAGATGAAATAGCTCTTCTTAGCAAACAAGTAAGAGAAATAATCAAAAGAGACAAAAGACGGACAGAATAGAGGTAATAAGCACCGAAAAAAATAAAAGAAAATAGTTATGCAAAGACAAAGATGGAAGGCTGAATGGATGCTCAAAAGGGAGGAGTGAGGCAATACCTAGAAAAGACAAAGAAAATCAATGGCAACCTCTTAGAGTGAGAAGGACTTTAGGCACTTTGAGGAGGAAGACTATCATAGTAGTCATTTGGCCTTCAACAGCATAAGTCAAGAGAAGGATGGAGGTGAGTGTGTTGCAACAATGAACCAATAGAGTAGTGAGTTTAAAGAGGAACATCAAGAAGGCTCAGACTTTGAACTGTTAGAGACTTCTCAATTGATGTCCAATCAGTGGGTCAACTCTAGAAATGAGATCAAGAAACTGAAGGCTAATATTGATGGGATCAAATAGGAAAACATAGAACTAAGGAAGACCTATGAAAACTTGGAAGTGGAGAAGAGTGAACTAAAAGAGATTGTAGGAAACCTAAACAGCATTCTATGTGAAAAAGGAAATGAGGCAGACACCATAAGAACATAATATCAAAGTACCATACGAAGTCTTGAAGTTGTAGAAGAGACTCTAACAAAACTAAACAAAGGAAAAGTAAAACTGGAAGACATTTTGACACTGGAAGAGTAGGGAGTGACCATACTGGCTTAGGGTATAATGGGAAGAAATCACTACTCTTGGATAATAGAAAGGAAATTGAGTTCGTTAAAAAAGAGAACAAGACCAGCCTAAATGTTGCAATAGCATATCAGCAATCTAGGAAGCAAGACCACAGTCTTCTAGCTATTGCAATAGCTCAACCTAGAAGTTCGAGAAAAAGGTCACAAAGACGAAAACAGATTACATGTTACTTCTATTTATAATTAGGACATCCTGTTGCAAGGTGCCACATCTTCTTGCAGGTTATCAAGAAGTTGATTGGTGTGAAGACCAAACAAATATAGGTCAAAAGGGTGACCTTACGTGTTTCACCTTGCAAACTACACTACACACATGCAAGCAAGATTAACGATACTTTGATAGTTGGTGCTCAAGACATATGACCAGAAATAGAAGTAAATCTCATAGATTACAGGCCAATAGATAGAGGAATGGTTACCTTCAAATATGGGAAGAAAGAAGGAGTTGTAGGAAAAGGGTGTTAAATGTTAATGGGATGCCACATCTGAGGAGTATTTTACATGTGGATGGACTAAAGGAAAACCTTTATAGTATTAGTCAATTATGTGATCAAGGTCTCTTTGTGAGATTTCAAAAGGACAAGTGTGCCATCAATGAAATTAAGGGAGAATGTGTTCTAACTGGATGGAGGTCTATAGATAATTGTTATCTCCTGAATCATAGTGCAAGATGCAACAAGTCAACAATGGAAGGAAGTGAACTGTGGTATTTAGGCACCTCAATTATCAAGTTTTAATAAAGTTGTCTCGAACACAGGCTATATGTAAAGTCCCAACACCTATTGAAAAAGGATAAAGTATCCATGGAGCTTGTTAAGAAGGAAAACAACAAAGGGAGCCACACCATTAGTTGCAAGAACCGAACAACAGAAGAATTTTGGAGCTAATTCACATGGATCTTATAGAGCTAATGAATATCACTAGCACTAGTTTAATGTTGTATGCTCTAGTGTGCATAGATGACTACTTGAGTTACAGTTACATGAAGTTCTTGAGGGAAATGTCAAAGGCAAAAAGTTTTGTCAAGAAACTTTGCTTAAGGGTTCTTACTAAAACAGTAGGCTGCAAGATACATCACATAAGGAGCAGTCCTGGTAAGGAATTTAAAAACAAATTGTTTGATGAATTATGCCAGAATCTTGAAATTATGCATGAATTCTCATCTCCAAAAATGCCGCAACAAAAAGGTATGGTGGAAAGAAAAAATCGTACCTTATAAGAGATGACAATAGTAATGATTCACTCTAAGAAGATGTGTACCAAATGGTGGGCAGAGGCCATGAATACTGCCTACAACATTGCTAACTGAGTGCACCTCCAGACCATAATTAGGAAAACTCCCTATGACTTATGACAAGAGAAAATGGCCAAACATTAGGTATTTCCATATTTTTAGAAGCTAATGCTATATCCTAAATGACAGAGACCAACTCAAGAAGTTTGACTTAAGGAGTGATGAAGGGATCTTCTTAAGTTATTTCACTAACAGCCGAGCATATCTGGTCTTCAACTTATGAACTAGGAAAGTTATGGAGTCCATCAATGTAAAGGTAGATGATAAGAAACCTGAAATACATGGAAACTATGGAAAGGAACCCAAAGTTGAGCCATTTGGAACTCATCTAAGTGAAGAAAAATAGGACATAAGTGATCCTAATATAGAAAAGGAAATGACAGCTACAAAAGCCGAAGATCAGCAAAGTATGGACTTAGGTGGCTCATAAGATGATAGCACCACAGAACCAACTAGATGAATAAGGACTTGGGGAATGGAAAGGGAAAATTATAGGAAACTTGCTGGACTAAATTGCTTCATCTCTCAAATTGAACTAAGGAGTGTGAAGGAAGCCTTGCAAGATGAGTACTGGATAAATGCCATGTAAGAAGTTCAAAAGAAATAATATGTGGTCTTTGATTCCAAAACCTAAAAATAAGAATGGCTATGTTTGTTTTAAAATTATCCACCTAAAAACACATACTTAATTATTACCCTTTTTTTTAATCTCTTTTCTCTTACTTTTGCACAATTCTCGATGTAAAAACACTTAAAAAGACACACCAAAATTTAAAAACAAACAAAGGTAATATTTTTGGAAATAAATGGGTGCTAAAAAATAAGTCCGATGAAGAGGGGAATGTCATGAGAAACAAGGCATGCCTCGTCGCACAAAGATACTCATAGGTTCAAGGAGTCAACTTTGATGAAATGTTTGCACCAGTGGCAAAACTGGAAGCAATCAGATTACTTATGGCCATGGTATGCTATCTTGGGATCAAACAAGAAGAATTGGTAATCCTATGTGACAACCAAACTGCAATTGACATGGTTAAAACTCCTATGCAGTATTTGATGACCAAACACACTAACATCAAATACTATTTTATCAGGAAATTAGTTGGAGAAAAAGTTGTTACTATGGACTATATTGTAATAGACAAGTAATAGGCCGATATATCTATCAAGCCTCTTAACACAAGCAGTTTCAAGGCCTTAAGAAAAAAGTTTGCGCTAATGCCTAGCATAGAGTTTTCAACCTGAAAACCAGGCCCATACAAGGAGGGATTGAATCACTGAAGATATAGATGAATTCATTGACTATTGGAGTTGATTTGATTGCCTAAACAATTGGGCATCCTTTATGGTATGTTAGCACATACTTTTCCTAATAAAATACATCTAAAAACGTTTAGGATCCCTTCTCTCTCTCTCTCTCTCTCTCTCTCTAAGAAAGAAAGTTGTTTTCTCGTGCCCTACCATTACAAGCAAACTTTAGCCACATAAAGAAGTCTTAACTTTTTTGGATACCTATTCCTCTAGTGTCCCAACAGAATGGGAAACTCACTAGTAGCTTCTCCCTCAAATACTCCAAAAGGCTTTAATGTTGAAGTAAAACACCAACAGTCATCCCCACCTAGCAATCTGGGAGATCCTTTTCCTATGAAAAGACTAATGGAGGCTATGGAACTCGAAAGCAGAACCAGACAACACATAGGAGGAACCCATATACGAACTTAGGCAGATGAAAATGGAATAACTTGAAACTAAAGAAGAAAACCCTTCCCTTGCTCTGGTGCCAATCTATCTATTACTTAATATTACACCTCTGGAAATTGAGTACCCAGAACCACCTCAAAAAGGGTCACTAAAGCAACAGCCACTAGTCTACATAAGGCGGAGGAAGGTCTCATGTAGGGGAGGAAACAGCTAAAGAAGGATTGGCGATAAAAAATGTGGCAAGTTAGGAAAAACAATCCACTAGCGAACTAGATGTCACACAAGAAATAGAGATAGGTATGTCACCTTAAATAGAGTCTATTAAGCCTACTATGTAAATTAAAGTTGAGACAAGAATGCAAGATAGTGTGCCTCAGGATTTAAGTTTCAAAAAAGAAACTCTTGTTGCAATAAGGGTTGAAGAGCCAGTGGGAGAACCTGGAAACATAATCGATGTTGAAATAATTGAACCACAAGGCACTATTAACGATGACACTCCACTGTCCTTAGCTTAAAGATTAAAGAGATCTAAACGATGAGCTTCTATGTAGTCTTAAGGCCAGAAGGAACCCAAGCATAGCAAAGTCACCAGTGAAGGGCGAGAAAGAGAGAAATGTGGTATGTAAATTGATGTAAAATAGGCATATGAGTGGTGTTTCTACACTAAAATGACCAAGTCTCTAGCTGCCTACTACACAGGATAGGAAGTTCACAACTAAGCGGATGCTGCATTTGCCTAAGTACGAAAGCCATAGCTTTGTTTTCCATAACACACTGATCTATGAGTTCTACTCAAACTTAAGGAAAGATACAAGTGCACCTGAGTCATCGTGGTTTAAGAAAGTTTACCTGCGAAGTGAGATCTTTGAATTCTCTTCCAAACCGATCAATCAAAAAACAGGTGTCCCCATAGTGGCTTCGAGTCTCCATTTAAAGATGAGTTCTCCATCATAGTGGATGAAATAGCTAAGGCCCTAATTGGAAATCAAAGTGATGTACGGCCTACAAACATTAGATTGAAATCTGCTTCACTTACTATCACCTACTTCTTGCTATTCAAAGTTGCTATCTGCAACTGGTTGCCCACGGTGAACACTACTTATGTTAGGAAGGATATGGTTCTTCTACTTTACTGCTTGGGCATAAGATGAGAGGTCGACTTGGGAAGGCTTATCTTCAACATTGTGCTTAGCCATGCGGAGTTCGAGTCCAAGTCCACCATTATCAGTCTCCTGCATCCATGCTTGATCTCAAAATTGTTGGTAAGACAATGTATTTACATCGATAAAACTGAACTAACCACAAAGACACAAGAGATGAAGTTCAATTTGAGATTCATGCGAAGTGGAAAGGTGGATGACCTGATGCCTATTGCAACAACCCAAGGATAAGAGCCCATGCCTATTAGATTGCAAAACTAAAGAGCTGCTACTGTCTCAGAAATAGCTAATCTGCAGATAGTCATGGACACATTGGGTGATTCACACCCCTCTGGACTAGAGGCTTTAGAGGAACCTATCAATGGAAGTAGTGAAGTTGGTGGTGTTTCAACAAATCCAGCAATGGATGTTGGCCCATCTCATTCTTGAGCATGCTAAATATGTGCTCCCCTCATTTAACTTGACTTTAACAATATGTAGCATAAAAGCGGAGTAGTTTAATGGGTTTCTATTGTTTAGTTAGGTGGGTTGTGTCGGATTTTTTTTAGGTTGTTAAGCTTTGATGTGTTTTTTTAAGATGCTGGACTAAGGGGGAGTAGCCCTGTCTTGTTTAGGTTTAGTTATTGTTTCTTTTGGCTTCAAAAAGTAATAGCTGCTGGTTGATGGTTTTTTTTTTTATGACAGTTTTCATTTGCCTGTGCTGTTTGGATGTCGGTCCTAGGGGAGTAGTTTGGTTTCTTTAATCTTTCATTTAATTTGTGCTTTCAATGTTGTGCAATAACTGTACTTGTAGTTAATTGCCTAGACCATGCTTTAACATGTACTGTATAATTGCTTAGGGTTGTGCCACATAATGCCTAAGGGGAAGATTGTTAGCATTATTGTATTAACACTTATGTGGCACACACATATGCATATGTGGGATCCATGTCATCATATATATTTGACAAGTTTGAATTTGTCTTCCATTGCCATATTTTGGAGATATTATAGAATCTCACAAAATGGAGTGTAATACTTGACTAAAAGGCAAGAATGATCATTTGAAGCTAAAGAATCTCTACGAACACGCCTAAAAGGAAGCAAGGGTAGAGGAGATCAACTTACCAATATTATGAGATTGAGAATCTCAGCTAAAAAGGAAAGTTAACGAAAATTGTTGCAATACTTAACCAATCAACATTGACAACTGTTCAATTAGCCAAATCAAGAAGATCTTGATTGATTGTATGAATCAAGAATTCAAAAGAAAGTGGTTGAAAATAGTCTATTTATGCCAGAAGTGCAGTATGACATCATTCTAGGCAAATAGGAGAGTATGCATTGAAGCTAGAGTGAGGAAAATGTGCATTGAGTGACCAGTCGTGTGGAATAGTCAAAAAACTGTTTGGAGAGCTGATGTACTTGCTCTTGTAACTGTGATTAGTATCATAGAATCCTATGGTAGTGAGACTATTCACTTGGACAGAAGGGTGTATGAACTAAAGGTATGTTCAGGTCTACTTGGCCGAAGGACATAGATCAATACTTAGTCGTAAACCTTAAAAGGTGGGAAAGTTGAGTTTAGTCTGGTGATGTGTTTTTGAAGCTGTGTAACGTGTAAAACTTTTGACTCTAAGTGTATGCTTGAAACTATGTTAGGCCCTACAGACGTAAATGTTTGATTCATTGAACTACATAACAAATTTGTTGTATTCTCTCTCCTAGTTATTTTGCCTTATTTGCATCATAATATCAACAAAACAAAAGTCCAATTGACAAGTTTCATCAAGTTTGAGCTATATAATGCTGTTGTCAAGAAAATTGTTTGTTGTCTGTTGGAACAGTAGTTCCTCAATAATCTGCTAAATTAACCAACACACCTTCAGTATTTTCATGAAAGATAAGCAATAAAAAATAATTTTGAGCTTGAAGAATTTTATTAGAATTTTAAATTAAATTACCTTTGCACTTTTTCCCCTATAGCATTACATCTCAATAATGTGTGTGTGTGTGTAAAATTCCAAAATTATCGAAAGGTCTGATGCATAGTCACATTTTCGAAGCAATGTCATCAATTGATTGTTTAAAATTGATGAAAATACCAAATTAATCCATTATTTTTTGTTGAATGAAAAATTAAAATTCAGTCAAATGAGCACAATCTAGTCAAAAAGGACCATTCTATTATGTATTGTATGAGATAAGATTTGCTAAATCCATAAGATTTGTCAAACATAAAGGTTATGTTTGTTTACTAATTAGGATGAGAAGAAAATTTTGGATGATTTTAGTGGAGATGAAAATTATATATATATATATATATGTATGTATGTATGTATGTATGTATGTATATTTAATTTTAATAATAACTTAATGATATAATAATATATAGATTCATAAAATAATAAAAAAATTATTATGAGTAGAAAAATTACAGAAAAATATTTTGATTTAATAATTAGTAGGTATAATGATTGTAAAATTATTAATTTGTTATAAAATATAAAATAAAAAATTTAAATAAAATTTATATGATAAGATGTATGATTTCTGATATTTTCAATTTCAAATAGAGAAACAAACGCACCGGATTCATTCATAAAACCTGTCCTCATCCAAACAGGCTTGGCCACTTTTGCCGCGCGTTGCCTCCAAAACATCCAAAGAACTCCTTTGCATTCGAAATTGCAACCCAAAACGGGTATACCGCGTTTGTCAGATAATTCCCTTGATTCACTATTTCCTGGATCGGTAGATTGTTCTGTTCGCATGCATTTTCGTTTGGACATAGAGAATTCCATCTGTGGGCCCCCTTGCACGCGGTCTGGTAGACATCACATTCCGGTGATTGAATCAGCATATTTTTAAATATTATTTTGCTAAATTAGGTAACATGTGTCGGACTGTAAGATACTTATCGTCTACTGAATGTATTTGTTATCCAATAATCGAACTCGCATGTTTTTTCAAGGGCACATTTGTCATAGCAAACATATGTATGAACCTTCTTGAAATTCCCCAATCAGAACGGACCTACGTGGCCGAAGTAGCCAATCGTCAAACAAAATAAGAATGTGTTCCTTACAATTGTATTCTTTTTTTTGACATGTGTGTTAGAAAAAGGGCAAAAATCCACCGGACATCTGCACAAATATCAAGTGATGAATATATGAGACGCAATACCTTAAATGCCACATCTCATGAATCACTTTCAATTGTGTTCTTTTGGCTTTAGATGCAGGCATTTCCAACACATTTTTCTCACTTTTCTATGATTATGTTCCAATTACGTGCATTTTCTGCCATTCAATCATGCTTTTGATAAATAAAGAATAGGTTCTAATTACTGAAAAATTCAAGATCAAATTGTTTTATGTATTCTTTATGAGAACTCTAAAGGTTCTAAATTTTAGACTGTTTAATTACTTCATTTTAGTTATAAAACTGACATCCGATAGTTGTGGATAATCATACAAATAAATTAATGATATTAGCTAAACATAAATCTTATGACATTTATGAAGTAAAGTAAGATATAAAAGAAAAAAATTAAACAAAAAAAGTGTTATTTTGACAAGTAATTTTGTTTGAAAGTATAAATTTTATCGTGAAAAAAATCTTACAAAATGAGCACCCAAACATAGCATTTAAATTCATGGAATGTATTTATAGACTATGTTTGGAACCTCCTTTCAAACCCCACTAACCCACCAAATTTAATACAATCAAATATATCACTCAGCAAAAATTTTATTTAAATTCAAATTCAAAAATTTCCGTCTCTTATATATATATATATATATATATATATATATAATTAATTAATTAATTTTCGATTATTACACCTATTTATAATTAAATTAATACACACACACACTCATGTTTATATATTTATATCCTATAAACTAATCATTATCTCTACGTATTATTACATCATTTAAATATTATTATATATTTTTATACATTTATAAAAAAATAATACTGTTTGTCTCGTCAAATCATTTTTCTAAGCATACCATTCATCGCTACACTATTCTTATCAAATATTATTAGTCACCAAATCATTTTTCTAAGCATACCATTCATCGCTACACTATTCTTATCAAATATTATTAGTCACCAAAACTCTCTTTCCAAACATAGACAACTTCTTCATCTCCTCCACCTCTTCATATTCTTATTATTAATCCTGGTCAACCAGCCAGGAGGAATTTGAGTGGTGTGAGAGCGACTCTTTTGAAGAAATGTAGATGTTGCATGGCCCACTTGCACCCAACCTTGAAGGGCTTGCTCCGAACGCTGACCAGTCTTGGGGCCAACGTTTATAAATACCCCACCACCATACCCTCTTTCCATTAGGGTGTTTTGACATCAAATCCTGTGTCCTCTGTTGCCACCAGCTATCCTCTATAAGCGGATCCCTTATTCTCCTGTTTTCCCCGCATGCAAGCCAAGACGAAGCTCATTGCCCAAGGACCTATTCTTATAGGAAACCAAGACCTTCCACCAAGGAGAGGGCTAATCAAGAAAAAGGTTGTCAAGTCTTTGATCAAATCAGCTGCTAAAATCCTGTCGACAAACGAGAGATCCATAAAAATGAAAGACAAGGCCAGGAGCCCAAGTTCCACGACCCCACATTAGACTCCCGGTGGGTACAACTCTGGGATGATTCTTTTGGATGACGCTTCCCAATTCACTCTTACAAGCATGGCTGAGTTGTGGTCTGTCTACAGTGTTTGCAGTTGTTATCTTGATTTTTATTTTTTATTTTTTATTTTTTGTTTTTTTGGTTATTTTTGTTTTGTTCTTTTCCCAGTTAAAGGCTGAAGCCTGAAGCTGAGGGCCTCTGACGTAATTGAATTTTGTGGTTGAGAGTTGAAAGAGTAAAATATTTTTTCTTTTGACTCTTTTGGTAGATTGCTCATGACCAAATGTACAGGTTTTTGTTTGAAATAAAATGATGAATTCATGGGTGGTTTCTTCTATTTCTTTTCTCTTGGTTAATTACAAGCAAGGCATTTGGGGTTCCAATTGGGAGTTTGAATTATGCTTCAGGTTAAAGTTAATTATATTCTTTGGGTTGAATCTGCTTCGTTTGATTTGGATATAATGTGTTTTTCTCAGCTCCACTGTCAACTCTTACCCACAGTTCTGAGACTTTCAGTAGCAACAGAATTGCTGCATCACATTTCATTAACAAAAAGTGACACCTCCAAGAAATGAGAATCCAGCTTTAAACTTGAAAGCGGAGTTGTTTGTTTTGTAATGTAATATGTAAAATAACCATTGGCATACCGAACATATTTTTTTTAAGGGACTAGACGTGAAGCATAAGCTCCATGTGTCTATGTTTTGGTTGAAGAAGTCAAATTCTATTCCTCTTCTTCTGAAGGTGATTTGAATTTTAATATGGACCGCCATTAGCATTAGGGAGCGCCATTTGGTTTCCTACCAAACGCCTCGTACGGTTAAGTCTAAGATCATAAACACACACAAACACAAATACAAAAAATACTAGTAATATATAAAAAATAGAATCATGTTACTTAAAATTTAAAAAAATATTTAAAATGAAAAAATAAAGAAAGATGAAAAGCAATTAAAACTAAGGACTTAAAAAGTAAACACAAATAAAGATAAATTGGAAGGAAGGCGAAATATAACGGATAAAAAATAAAAGAATTTAAAATAAGAGTAAATGTGTAGTTTTATTTTGTACGATTAAAATAGACTCAATACTTGATATATAATAATAAAAATAATAATCATGACAATAATAGTAACAACGTGTTGTAGATTTATGTGACAAATCATAGAGAGAATAGAAAATCTTCGCAATACAATAAACAAATCAGTCTTAGGGTTAAGGGTTGTGGACAATGATTAATAATTGTACGATTGATAATTTCCGTGATGACCATCAAGCTTGATCTTTAAGATTTGAGACTTGGTTACGTAAGTAAACAGTCCAGAAAAGATTGAGAATTGACTAAGTTAAAAAATTAGGCTGGAATTATGCGGGGTTTGACTTTGTAGATGTGATAATAATAATTGTAAATGAGATAACACGTGTTATAAAAATATGTCGAAACTCGAAAGAAGAGATTGCGGGCCTTGTTCAATTCTACAGTTTAGAGAGAGATAAAAAAAGGTGCCTGGGGCAATTTGATAATCTTGGACTGGATAATTGTGAACTGATTTTTGCCAAATTTGTGATACTATATACTCATTCATTTTTTTTCACATTATCTTCGTAAATATTAATCCTTTGTTTTGTGTATCTTTAATAAATCGATTTTTGGTATATGCTTCTGCTTTCTTAGTGAGCAAGCCCAAATAAATTCTTTAATTAATTTCGCGTCTGACGGTTGGGGTTGTTTGTTGAATAAATTGATAGAGATTTAAATTAATTAATTACAGAAAAGATTGAAAAGGATTCAGAGATAACTTATACTTACTGTACCTTATTCTCAGTCAAGAAAAGAATATTGACTGGGCTTCCAAAAAAAGACATATTTATAGTGCATTTTGCACGAGATCAAATGCACAGTCAATTTTGACCAAGTAAAAAATTAACTTATCTGCGGCGCAATTAATATTTTCTTGTGTTTATTAAAGTAGTGCGTTGTTCGCTCTCGCTCTCTCTCTCTCTCTCTCTCACACACACACACAAGAAAGATTGGGAGTTAGAAGATTGTGAAATTTATAAGACCGAATATTCTACACTTTTTTGGATATTTTTGACTAACAAATGATTTCCGAATTGTTTCACATTTTTTAAAGCTATTTCTTTATTATAATTGTGAATTGAATTTAGGTGATTTTTTGAGTTATTGAAAATCTAATTTGAATTCCCTTATTTATGTTATAATTTTATGATTTTTTTTATGTTAATGTAATGTTTATTTTGTAGTAGAATGATATTTAGTATAAGTGTTCTGTTTGATTAATCCTTCGTAGTGTGCAAATCGTGTTGTTGATATGCTTGTTTGGTTGGAATTTGAATGTTTGAAGTTCAATATATTTTGTGCCGCCCATTTAGCGATGACGATAATGTGTGGGCATGATTTGTTACAAGAAAATTGAAAAATATTATTGAAATTTCTATGTCATCAAGTATATTTTATGATCCAAAAGACAATAGAATTGCCTTCTCAAAAGGTATCGTTAAAAATATTCAAAATCCTCAAAACTAGACTTTTCCTTATATTGAAAATATTTTCTCAAAAACCTTCAATATCGAAGGATTCAATTACTAGAATAATAAATTAGTCTGGTTTAGAATGATATTTAAGATATCTTTTAATCATTCATGGTTTGTTACCTTTCACTCCAATTTTTCTAAAGATTTTTCAATTTGATTAGTTGAATGATGCACTAACTTTTGTCCAAATGAAGATATTCTACCTCTTGATGTGAAGACAGTACTTCATACTATTTCAAATTTGCACCTAGAGACGAAGTATATGAAAAAGAAATGAATTTTTTTTGGTTAAATTCCAGGTGCCATGGATATTTTGATGAAGCTGCAAATTTAAACCATTTCATCAAAACCTTACCATATTTCATTTGTCAAAGAATTTAAAATCAAATGGTGGAACAACTTTTTAAATTAGTGTTGTACCCAATATATTGTCAAAAACAATTCCTTCAAATAGGAGGAAAAAAATTAAATGGGAGCTTGAGCCATCTACACCAACAAAAGATTCAAATAAAGAAAAAGGAAGAGCCAGGAAAATGTTCAAATACAATCTAAATATTTATTTTCAAAAAAGCATCTTAAAATGTTAAAAATAATATTAGATTGCCGTAGGCTTGCAAAATATTTTATTCAATTATCTCAAAGCATAAGTTCTTGTGGAAAAATCAATTTCAACTTCAACATCATCAGAAGGGTCTAGCAGTGATCAATTTGGATGACCAATTGCTCAAGATCGATTTGATACATAATGTCAACTAAGTACTCAATAACTTTCCCAACATAGAATGACAAGATTTTCGAAAGGCATCAATTATTCAAGTAAATGACAATCAATTATAAGTACAATTCATGCATGTGAAGATTTTTCAAGAAAGAGCGAAGTGATGTGAATGGTTGATGAAATTCCAATGACTATGTAATTCTTGCAAATTCAAATGAAGAATTTCTATTATAAATGTTTTTAGGGGGGTCAATTAATATAAAATCATAAGCATATGTTGCCCTCTAAAACCATCTTTATATAAAATTTAATTTAAAAATTATTCCTCTGTAATTATATATGCAATACCAAGATTAATTTAATATATGGTTTCATATTTATTCTTGTTTAAAGTGCTAAATGCAAATGTAGAACAAGTTATTATATTAATTATTAAGTATAAACATGACTTTATTCACGTCTTTCAATTTTATTAGAAATTTATTAACATTTTTAAATTAATATTAAATTAAAATTTTTGAATATTGAGAACAATTAATGCCCTAACATTTTTCAGCAATTTTTTTAAAATTTACAACTAGCTAGTTGTTAAAAAATATAAAAGTTAATAATATAAAAATATAATTTCAAGCCATTACTATTAAAATATTACATATAACATTTTTTTAAGGCTATTTGAGTTATTGGACTTAAAATTTTTTTGGGAGTTTAAAGTCAAACTTGAATTAATTGAGATTGACCGTATGTTTGGCATAAAGTTCTCACCCGTACTGACTTGTACTGCTCTCATTTTCACTTTTTTCTTTAAAAAAGTAAAAATAAACAATATTGATTATGACATGACTGATTAAATTTAATTAGTCATATACTAAATATTAAATTATCTACATTATAATTAATTTTATATTTTATATTATATATGAATTATATGATCAATTTTTAATTAATTATTTATTTGATGTTGATTCAATCAAATATAAAATTTGATCTTTGATAGATGAAATTTTCAACTATAATAATAATAGTTGATGTATCTAGAAATTAGATGATACAGATTGTGCTAATTTCAGGATGCAACAATATATAATGAAATGAGATAAGAACAATAACAATTTATGTGGTTTGGTTGAAGCATGCCTATGTCCAAATATATAATTATTTCATATTCCAATCAGTCTTGCTTATTTGGTTTAGGAGAATAGTTATTTATACAGTGAGAGTTAGTACGACCATACATATTTAGCTAAGTGTAGGTAGTTAAGTGTACATCACTACAAAAACCCCCCCCCCCCCCTCCACGTATCCTTTTCTCTGAGAAGAGGGTGGTTGTTACATTTTTTCACCTACCTGCCTTCTTAAATATCTCGAATATTCCGTCCTGTAGCTGTTGACCCTGGTCACAACCTTTTTCTGTTTTAGCGGATGAATTATCAACATCCCTTTCTATTCATTATGAGGAATTATGTCAAATAGTATGACTCATTCGTAAGGCTGCTCATTTTCTAGAAGTCGAGTACCCCTTAAATCATTTTATATATTGTGATCAGGTTACTTAACTCTAACATGATTTTCACGAAGCATGACAGTTGTCTCCAACATTGCCACGAACTAGAACAATTAAGAGAAGAGCTTTTCTAATAATACAATCATCTACTAAATGAGCTTCATTCCTATCGAGGCATGCAAAGCCACCTTTTCCATAAATACTTGTCTAGTCCCAATGGTCAATTGTACCTTCAATCCCTTTTGGATGAGTGTTTGCATGAATACTAAGCTTCCCCCAAGTTTGCTGATCTTTTATTTTAATAGGCCAGGAGGGCTACCAGCGGGAGTTCGATGGCTACCTAAACTAGCTCAATGCTCAAGATCTACTTAGCTAGGCGATCGACACCAGCAGGTTAGACTAGAAGGTTGGCTAGGAAGCTATTTCGGCTGATCTGGTCCTGGGTCACTCTAAAAGTCGGACTTCAGCTAGCGACCTCGCTGAGGTGCACACTTGATTGCCCTGGGGGTTTCTGCTGCTTTTGTTTTTTCTTCTCTTTTTTCTTTTACATAGATCAAGCTTTGAGCTTACTAGTTTTTTATGGTCTCTAGCTACTAGCCTTTCATTGTTTAGGTTTTCTTTTGCTAGGTCTTCCATAGTTAGTAGCTCCATTACAACGTCCTCGATTGGGGGTGGCTTTGTATTGGCCCTAGGGCTTTTATTATTAATGAATTGACTTTTGGTATTCTTGGTTTGTCATTTTCTATACCTTTTCATTCCCCTTATCTTTTCATCTCATTTTCATTTAATGTCTATGCTGTCACCATTTGACTTCTTATGATTCATTTGTGTTACACAGCTAAATCCTCTTCTTTTATTGTTCCCAAGTAAACAGATATGCTCCACGTGTTTGGATTGGGTTACTTTCTTTTCCTTTATACACTCAAATTTCTTTTGGCCATTTCTCCTTTCCACCTTTTTGCCTCATTATCTTCTTCCCATCGACGTCTCCTGCCTTCCTAGGTCAAGCCTTTTTTTTGCAAGTAATATTTCTTTCTTTTAATAATAAAAAGGTGCCTTATTACCTTTCAATTTCAAGTAACTGCAATGCTAGGTCTGTTGTCTAGTTGTTTTGCACCTACGATATCGATTCTTCTTTCTGTAGTGCAATTTGCAGATCTTCGGATCACTCCCACCGTCCTCTCAAAGATTTTATTCCTGTTTTTATTGCCCTAGTTATGTTCTAAGCTTTTTGTTTTATTACTCCAACTATTTATTGTTAAATTATGGATCACTTCAAATTCCTTCTTACCTAGCTTACCCCAAATGCCTTCTATATGACGACAAGGTTTATCATTTTATGCAGCGAAGTTCAAATCCACCCTTTTATTGACTTATTTAGACTTCTTAGATCCTTTAAGTTTAGGATATTTTACTTCACCCCTCAAACTGGTATCAAGTGTTTCAAGCACACCCCTTTCAATTGTAATGAGGGGTGGAAAAATGAATTTTTTTTATATCAAAGGTCCCCCATCCCTAAGGTTTCCCTACCAAGCGGTCAATTTTGGCTCTCAAAATCAACTTTAGTAATATGGCCATTCCTCTAACTACCCTAGAACCCTAAGTTGAAGCACTAAACCATTATGTTCTTTATCTGAAAATTATTACCAAATGTGGGATTCTTCACTTATTTGGTTTGAGTTACCATGAGGAGGACCTCTACACTGACGTCACTAGTCCCCCTTTTGCTTCTCCTAGTTATTTTGCCTTCTTTCTTATTTCTTGCAAATAACATGTTAAGGGATTTACTTCAGTCCGAGATTGACCAAAAAAATGAGCAGCTTGCTGATTTGACAGTGTAATAAAGGTGTCGCCTAGCTAAAAGGGTAAGCTTGTCCTGGGCTACAAGATCACCTCAACATGCTTAGAGGGCTAGCCCTTTCGCGACCCTAAATAGCACTTCTACTTCTTAAATCGGCCTTCCATAATCATTATCGGTTGGTAGCATAGCCCGAGATGTTTCTTCTATTAGTGCAGCACCTCTAGCTCGGGCATCAGCTTAAGCGCCCTTTACAACAACTACTTCTCAGTCTCCCTTTGACTCCATCAATATGGGTGAAAACTCCTTTCCATCCGCCCTCAACTCATCTGTTAGCCCAAATAGGTAGATCCTCCCCAAGCTCCTTCCCTCATTGTGGTAGCAATCTTCCTATCCTTAATTTAACTCTCTTGGCTACGAGGGTCTATTATTGAAAATCCAGGCTTATATAGGATTTTCTTCTAGAGAGTTTAACTTCTCAAGATTGGAACATCACTATCACCGTAAGAGATGAGGATGCACTAGACCGGTGCATCTAGAACCAAAGCTTGGAAAAACTAACTTATTTTTCTAATTTCTTGATTTTTCTCCTTTTTTTGGCTTCTTAACTTCCCTTTCCTCCCTTTAGGGTTTTATTTACCTCAATGAGGTAATTTGGCACCAAGTTGGTAAAAAACAGTAGTAGCAAGCCCAAGTTTCCACCTTTAGATCTGGCAAGTTATCCGTTCAGCACTAGTGTCACATAGTTGAGACTGAGTAACACAAAGCTTGAGAGCAAGAGAAGATTGCTGCTACAAAGGTGGCTTCTCCTGAGACCAAAGTTTAGTGGCTTTAGCATGAGAACCAAAGTCTGACTGAGAGCTTTTCTGCAATGGTGGAATCTACTTTAAGGCTTTAGTTGAATTTCCTCAAATCAGGGAGGGCCAGGCTTACCTGGCTAAGTATTGGGATGACCACCTTCTCACCTAGACTTAATTGAAGGAGTTCAATCAAATGCTAGTCCATAAGGTAGCTTGGTATTACATGTATGGCTTTGACAAATGCCTTCAACACCTATTCGACTTGGATTTAATCAGAGGAGATGCTAACTTATTTAAGGTGGACAAGGGAGTTGGTGTTGATATTGTGCCAAAAAAAGGTTTCCTAGATCCAGGTGATTTTCGGGCCCTAACTTCCTTCACCACTACCAAGGCTCTTGCCAATGCTATTATGTTCTACATTCCTAATGTGCCTATTGATGTGCTAATGCCTAATACCGAGGACATGCTTATTGATGTCATTGTGACCAATCCTGTTGCAATTGAAATCCCTTCTATTCAAAAATCTTAGATTTTTTTTGAATTGGTGCATTTTCATTATTCAATGGTAGTTTATTACTTTTTCAAAGTTATATATATATATATATATATATATATATTTTTGTTGGTACCTAGTTTTGATCTTATTGGGTGGATTAATATCCGTCGTTACTGGGATCCAATTTAGTCCTCTTAGGTGGCAATTTTTAGTCCACTCCTAATGGTGCAACAACCAATGTCCTGTTTTATACAAAAATAAAATAAAATTAAGTTAACCATATTCCATGGTTAAGACAATAACTATCGGCTCATATTTGCTATCCTATAACTCCCCCTTGGTAATACTTCTTCCACCCTCTATGGTCCCTTCCATTTTGGGTCCATCTTCCCTAATGGATGCCTGAACTCGTCCTTCTGAAGTACTAAGTCTCCCTTTCGTAATGCTCTTTTCTTTTTTCCTTGATTGAACATAGCAGCAATCCTTTGCGTGTACTTTAAATTCCTTAAGTGAGCCATTTTCCTTTTTTCTTCTTGCATGTCCATCTCTTCACCCAAGAATTTTTTCATTTTTTTTAGCCTCATAAGTCATAATCTTGTGTAATTCTTCCTAAATCTCAACTAGGATTACTGCCTCTGCCCTATACGTTAGGTTGTTACAGCTTTCCCCCATGGTTGTGGAAGGATTAGTCCGGTATGCCTATAGTATCCCTGACAACTCTTCCATCCAATTACGTCAAGATTCGTTTACCTTGGTCTTAGTTACTTTGATGATGGTCTTGTTTGTAGCCTTTGCTTAGCCATTGATTTGTGAGTGAGCTACTGAACTGAAATTTTGTTCTTTTTTAAATTCTCTATACCAATATTAGATCTTTTTTCCCTGAGATTGCCTACCATTATTAGATATCAACTCCTTAGGTAATCCAAATTTGCAAACTATGTTTTTACACTAAAATTTCATCAGCTCATTTTTTGATATTTGAGCTAAAGCTTCAGCTTCTACCCATTTTGTAAAATAGTCTACAACCAAAATTAAAAACCTTTTTTACCCCGATGCTATAGGGAATGGTCTTACTATGTCCATGCTCCACTTGGAAAATGGGATTGGACTTATCATCATATTCATTTCTTATGCTAATTTAGTCTCATAACTATCATGCTTCTAGCATTTCTCACATGTTTTAACCATTCTAATAAAGGCTTCTCTTAGTGAGCGCCAGTAATATCCTACTCGTATGACCTTTTTGGAGAGCCCCACTATAGCCATGTGTAATCCGCAACATCCTTCATGAATTTCTTTCAGCACATAGTGTGCCTCTTCTCCACCTAGGCGCTTCAACAATGGATGAGCATATGAAAGTTTATACAGACTTTCTCATATCAATAGAAATTGTGCCGCCTTATACTCTATTTTTCTATCCATTTGAACTCCTTTTAGGCAATTAATTATAGGAACCCTCTAATCATTTCGGCTATGCTCTTCTTGTGCTACCATTTTTACTTTTCTTAGCATAATATCCTAGGCCACCTCTACCTCAGTTGTAATAGGTAGGTGGGCTAGTCCATCAACCTTTGTATTATCTTCCCTAAGTATTTGATGTAATTGTAATTCAATCATTGCTGTGGCCAATTGCTTAGCCTTCTTATGCCTTTCTCTTTTACATTGAAATGTCCTAGATATTGTTTAGCCACCAACTAAGAATCAGAATAAACTTATACCCTCCTTATGTGTAGCCTTTCTGCTATCCATAGTCCCAAGATTGGTGACTTGTACTCTACTTCATTATTTAAAGCCCTTGTTTCTAGTCATACTACGTATACTATTTCATCTCCTTCCAGGGTAATGCATATTGCCCCTACTCCACTTTTAGCCTGTGTGGCTAAACCATCCACATTTACCTTCTACATTGGTAGATTTTCTTCCTTTGTGGCTTGGCAATAAAATCAACTAAGACTTACCCTTTTACTAATCTTTGTGGCACATATCATATGTTAAATTCTCCTAATTTTACTACCCACTTAACTATTCTCACTATTGCCTTGGCTCTCTACATTATTTGTTTGAGTGGTTGTTTTGTTAGGACAAAGATAGGATGTCCTAGAAAGTATGCTCGCAACCTTTAGACGGAATTAACAAGTGTTAGGATGAGCTTTCCAATTTCCAAGTATTTTAGTTCAAGACCCTGCAATACCCTACTGACATAGTACACTGGGAGCTGTATCCTTTTACTTCTTTTATAAGTATCAAACTTATTGCCTACTTGGAGATTACCAAGTACACATACAACATTTCTCCTACCTCAGGTTTAGCTAATAAAGGTAGCTTAGTGAGGTATTTTTTAGTTTTTGAAAAGATTCTTCACACTAATCTATCCATTCAAAGTTCTATGACTTTTTTAGTAGTTGTGGGAAAGGTAATCCCTTGTCTCCTGCCCTAGAGATGAAGCCAGACACCCTGCCAACTTCTAAACTTGTTTGATATCCTTAGGTGATGACATGTTCTACATTACCCTTACATTTTCTGGATTCACCTCTATTCTTCTTTGGGTAACCATATACCCTCAAAATTTTCCTCTACTTATTCTAAATGCATGTTTTAAAGGATTGAATTTTAATCAAATTTCCTCAAGGTTTGGAATGTTTCTTGTAAATCCTGAACATGTTATTCTTTGCTGGTAAATTTTACTAGCATGTCATTCGTATATACTTTCATGTTTCTTTCTATTTGCTTTTGAAAATTTTGTCCATCAGCCTTTAATACGTTGGCCTGACAGTTTATAGCCTAAAAGGCATTACCTCTTAACAATATGTTTCAAAAAGGGTTATAAAACTTAGCTTGCTCTAGTCTTTTTTTGCTAATGGTATTTGATGATACCCCAAGTAGGCATCCATTATACTGAGTAGTTCTGATCCTACTATGGCATCCATGAATTAATCTATCTAGGTAAGAGGTAGTAATCTTGAGGGTATGCTTTGTTTAATTCTCTGAAGTCTATACACATTCTCTGTTGCCCTCCTTGTTTTGGCACTGCAAACATATTAGATAGCGATCCTAGGTAATTTATCTCAACTATATGTCCTGCCACCAACAATTTTGCCACCTACTCCCTTATAGCTCTCCTTCTTTCCTCATTAAACCATCTCAACTTTTACTTTATCGGTTTCTTCTCTTTATCCATATTCAACTAATGCTTCATTACTATATGTGTTAGGCCTTGGAGCTCATGTGAAGAGTTCGTAAAAATATCCATATTTTCTTTTAGTACTCGCACTAACCTTTTGTTGAGATCGTGTGGAAGGGTTGCTTCCACTCTGGTGCTTATTCCTTTTCGTAGGCATTTGTCTATGTTTAGCAGTTGTTCCCCGAGCTGCATAAGCATCTTTCTAGTTTCCCTTTCTTCTCTTGATCCATCCTTCACCGCCTTAATTGATTCTATATAACATTTTTTTCAATGCCATTTGTCCACCCTTACTAATCCTACTACCTTATTAGTTGGAAATTTCATGACAAAATGATATTGGATGCTGTTGCCTGAAATGTAGCATTGGCTTCTTTAAGATGACATTGTACGCTAGGGACATTGGGGCCACGAAGAATAGGACAAACTTGGTTTTCTTTATTTTCCCCTAGGGTTATTAGGAGTGTAATTTTGCCTAATGGGTGTTTAGCTTCTCTCATAAATGCAAACAATGCGTTTCTTACAAGTTCTAAGGCAATTTCCCTTAGCCCCATTCTGATGAGCATGTCCACTAATATGGCATTAACCAAGCTACCTCTATCAACCAGACATCGACCACATCATATCCTACTATTTCCCCTGTTACCACAAGTGCTTCTTAATGTGGGGTGATCACACTTTCTAAATCTCGAGCTCTAAAATTTAGCTTCATTTTCCTTACTATGCCCTCTGCCTTATCTAGGACCACTTCTATTTTCCTCTTTCTTACCCCATTTCTAGACTATTTCCCTAATATCATATTGATGAAGCCTTTCTTAGGTTCCTTTTCTTCTCCCTTTTTTGGGTTCTTCTATTTATTCTTTTGTCCTCTTGTGTTCTTCTCTTTATTTTTTTTGTCCTCTTGTGTTCTTCTCTTTATTTTTTTTTATCTTCCCTTTGTAAAAAACTATTTTAACTGCCCCTTTCTTATCAAATTCTCTATTTGTACTTTCAAATTAGTATATTCGTCTATTATGTGTCTATATTCATTATAGAACTTAAAGAACTGGGCCTGCTTTGGGTTTTTGGGTGGAGTATACAACTGCTTTAGCCATTTCAACAACTTGGTATCTTGTATAGCGGTCAAAACTTGTTCCCCACTTACTTTTGATGGTGTGAAATAGAAGGGCTTAATCCCTTGGGGTACATGAGCACCTAGTATCCTTGAAGGTAGCTTTATTTTTTTTAGTAGGTGCACCGATCTCCTCCCTTCCATCCTTTTATTTCTAGACTTCTTCCATATCAATAAATTTCTTTGCCCTTACTAAGGACTCATCAAAGTCTTTGGCTAGAATATTAGCTAATGACTTGAAAAAAATCTTATTCTTTTAGCCCCTAGGCAAAAGCACTAACTAAGACTTCCTGTGTAGCGGATGATGGTTATAAGGCTACTCTAGACCATCACTTCACATATACTCAACCAGGTTCCTTCCTTACCTCATGTTGAATAATGAAATTGATGTTTGCTCATATCGTTTACAACTGGAAAATTGGTTCTGAAATAGAGAAGACAAGTTATCGAAGTTTCGTATAATCCTAGTTGGTAATTAGTTAAACCATCTCTGAGCTGATCTCCCTAGTGTAGTAAGGAAAACTCTACACTTAATCATTTCTAAGTATTGGTGTAGTAACACTTGGTGTCTAAACTTTTGCCAAATGTTTAGCGGGATCAAAAGCTTCATTATATTTAGGAACATTAATTGGTCTAAAATTGTTAGGTAAAAGATCCACCAGTATTTCTACTATAAGTAGGTGGCTTCCCTAGTCCTCACCTCGGTCCTCTTCATTTCTTGTAACTACTTACAGATATTAGTGATTTTTTTTCTCTATTTCAAACGGCATAGGTCTCTCATTCCTTTTCCTAACTCTCTTTGTATTGTTAGCCATGACTGAGCAACTAGCCTTATCTCCCACCTTTCCTTTTTATTTTCTTCGCTTTCTTAAGGTGGATGTCATTGCAGCTTCTACTATTTCATTTAATTGTTCTACTAAGATTTAGATTAACCCAAGCGTTGTTAAACCAGACTCTTAGAATATTAGTGCCTTTATCAGTGGCACTTTTGAGAATGGTGTATTCCCTTATTGTTCTTTATTCCCTGTTAATGCTCCCATTTCTTCCATTTCCATTAAAGCCTCCTAGCTCTCATTCCCACAGGTAGCACCAATGATGATGTCATGCATTGGGCTTGACATCAACTCTCTCTCTCTCTCTTCATTATTTAATTATTTTATATTCCCATCAACTTTGCTTATTTCGTTGAGAAGAGGGTTATTTATACAATGCGAGTTAGTACGGCAATTCATATCCCAAAAATCCTAAGTAGCCATGCTCCTAGACATTAGCCTGTACTATCTAAATCCTAGGCTCAAATCCCAAAAGATTTCCTTATATCTTTTCTTTCCTTCCACACAACTTAGCTAAGTGAAGGTAGCTACATCTTCAAATCTTTTTTTCTTTTAGCATGCAAGAAAGGGTATTTATAGATTCATTTTCTAAACATACAACTTCCTTGAACACACATTCCCAAACTACTAGGATAGTGGCAATTTTTATAAGCACCACTATCCCATTCACGGCACGTACTTCCCCATCTAGGCTGGACCCATGTCCCCTTTGTCGGTTCAAGTTTGTTTGTCCAACTTTGTTCCACTTAACTTACCATACCTATGACTATGGTCATTTGTCATTCTTCGATTCACACATCATTTGTCCTTGTTTTTGGATAGAGATTATGTGGTCATTAAGGGTGAGTTTTGAACTAATCTGACAACTAATAATTCTTTGTGTTTTTAGGAATTAGGAAGGCTATTTGATTAACACTTTTCCCTCAATCGGTTCCCCTTTTTCCATACCATTGTAATCATATCCCCAATCTCTTCTATCATCACAGTGAACTATTCTACAAGAAATAACTCTTAATCTCCAAATGCTCAAGTTCGCAGAATAAGCATATTGAAGAAATAAAGCCAGTGGTGGATTACACAAAAAAGGTAGGAGCTAAAGCATATAAGGCTAGTACTTGAGAACCAAAAACTCAAAGATCAAATGGCCTTTCTTGATCACTACTTCAAGCCATTGAAGAACTCAACTACACTAAATAGGAACTTCAGGAATATTAGTGTATGGAAAAGAGATGGAGGCCACCCAGCGTTCTTTCAACAAGACTACCAAGCTCTCTTTTAACTTGGTCTACCACTTCAAAATGCTGGTGAAAGATGTAATCGTCCAAGTCATTTGACTCATTTCCTTTTCATAGAGCTTCAAAACTTATCGAAGGGACATGCAATGCTAGAATCCTTGATTTTTCAGCTGCTCAGGCTTCTACAGCAAGGAACTCCTTTTATTGGGACTTTAATAAATGTCTTGATGCACTGGTAGAAACTAGTATTCTTCCTTGACGTGCTGATGTTAGCGATATCTCTTGGAGGGCTTATTGGAGAAGTGTCCATCTACCTTCTCTTGGATTTCAATGGATTTAGAGTAAAAATTATTAATTTTAAAATAAAAATTAGCCAGAGAATATGTAGTGGAATATAAAACCAAACTAAAACCACTTTTATCATGTAACACGCATCAATTGAATATATCCAATCAAATAAAATTACCTCTTGAAATCATATTCTAGATAAGAAGCATGAGTGACCCATGAGCCACAACCCTCAGGCCGTGACTTCTAGTATGTCGATATGAAAAGGACTTGGACCTTCAAAATCCTCTATAAACTCTTTTGCAAGTAATTGATGCAAGCTCGCTTAGGTATGGAGGCTTTTTGGACAAAAGACAAAACTAAAAGGCTAGAAGACCTTTTCTCTTTTGCTTAGAAGGGCACACAAAAACTTTTGCTAATTTCCATCGTTCCTTTTTTTTGGTTAATTCAAAACTCTTCCAAATCTTTTAATTCTAAGACACAAAATCCTACACAGGGTAGGACTCTTATTTCATGTATAGCACCTAGGGCACATATGGAATTATCTCTATAGGCTTTCTATATGTATTTTCATGTATAGCACCTGAGGCACATATGGAATTATCTCTATAGGCTTTCTATATAGACTTTTAATTAATTTAAGCTCACACCACATTTAATTATTAATCTCATTAATAATTAAAGTGTATTTCACCTAAGATTAATAATTAAATCCCATTTGAATTATATCATTTAATTTAATTAATCTTATTAATTATATCAAAGGCCTATTATGTTTGTTAATAATGATATTATTAAAAAACATAATGGGAACTAAGTATTTCAATTTGTGACTTGTCCTTTAATTTAATTAATCTCCATTAATTTAATTTAAGGTTTGTTACATTTCTAATTAATGATTTTTTATTAACAAATATAATGGAAAATCCATTAGGTCTAATCCAATTGCAACCAAATTAATTTCACCACAAAACTTCTCAAGTCTCGTTTAAGTCCTAAACCAATTTACCAACTTGTTCTTATTTTATCATTTCGTGTGTGACTCTCTAAGTTCATTCTTAATTGGCAACAAGCATAACTTGAAAAATATGACTAACCATAACTCAAAAGATATGAGTAATGCCTAGACTAACACCCATATCGTAGCTTAATTAAGACGAAATCAATAGATCACATAAACTTTCACAAGGCCTACAACATATATCGTAGCTTAATTAAGACGAAATGAATGGATCACATGATCCTTCCCGACTGTGAATACCATGCATTATAGACCTTTGATCTTACTTTGTATCAATTGAGTGAGAGTCATAGATTTACCTTTATTGGGGATATGAGTAATTACCTCATGAGACTACTAACCATTCATCTCATAAAATATTGATAGAAAAAATGCCTTACTCACTTACAAGGAAACAAATCCTTTATTGATAGCACATATGCAACTCTATGTATTTGGATAACGAAACATTGAGCTTATAACATAGTCTCAAAACAAGATATATATTAGTTCTTGATACCCTAATGGCATGTTGATTATTATGTGCGCAGGACAATCATGTCATCTAAGGTCTAAGGCTTACGTGCATATAACATGATCACGAAGTTAGACATTGACAACAAAGAGTGCACTCCATCTGTCAATTTTTTTCTTTAAATTAGTGTTCAAATACTCATTCTCCTATAACATACCCATACATATGTATTCTCAATATCTCATATTGAATAGCTTGATGTTCACCATACAAACACATAATGTGCAAGTAATACTAACTTTCTTATGCCTATTTGGTGAATCTGTGACTTGCACATAGGTATTAGTGATTATGTGCTAAGAAGTCTTACACTAATATTTATAACCCCTTATCAATAAAACTCCTTAATGTGATCAAATAGCCACATGCATGATGAGACACAAAATTTATATGTATGATAAAACTTCTAGAATATTGATACAAAGAAAATATCAATATTTTATTAATTAATCAAAAGCTTATATTTACAATCATTATCTCTCATACACAACTGGCATTAGAGGAAATATCACAAATAATTTCCCACTTGTACTCTAATGCTAATAATCCTAGTGTCAGTCATAATGGTATCTAATACTCATTTTCTTAAGATGGCGATCCAGCTACACATGTGTCATTGGCTTGGTAAGCAAGTCAACAACATTTTCTGATGAAACTATTTTTTGCATGGCAGTGTCACCCCTTCCAATAATTTCTCAATAAAGTGATAGTGTCTCTCAATGTGCAGATTCTTTATGAGACCTTGATTCCTTTTCCTATACAATTACACCACTATTTTCATAATAAAGTGGCAATGATTAATCGACATTCAAAAACACTTGAAGCTTTGTGACAAACTTCCTAATTCAAACAACTTCATTCACGGCAACACGTGTTGCAATATACTCAACATTAGTGGTAGAATTTGCATTCGTATTCTATTTAGAACTCTTTCAACTCATTGTTCCTCCATTAAAGGTGAAGACATACTCAAAGATAGACTTTCTATCTTCAACATCTAACTGGAAATCAGAATCGGCATATCGTCTATTCTTTATTCTCCATATACATACACAAGTATCATATTCCTACTCCTTCTCAAGTATTTAATGATACATTTGACAACTTTCCACTGCTTTCTACACCAGAATTTACTTGAAACCTACTTGTAAAACTTATAGTATAGGCAATATCTAACCTTGTACATAGCACATTGCATTTATCTACAAAATCTCATAATCCAAGTATGCAGCTATCTCAAGAAGCATTCAAATGGATTTGATCATTGATATGAGTGTGGAGGTCTTCTCATAGCCAATTCCTTCCTTTTGATTATAGTCTTTAACCACGAGTAAGGATTTATAGGTATCCACCTTGCTAGTTGAACTAACCATTCTTTTTAGACCTACTTGCATCTAATGGAAACTATTCTATCATATGGATCCACTAAGGTCTATACTTAGTTTGAATACATTGAATCCATCTCAAACTGTATAGCCTTCAACAACTTGATGAAGTCTTTGCCTTACATTACTTGATCATAAGTAAGAGGATCATCTTTGTGATTATTATTTCCTATAAAGAACAACTCTTGTCTATTCTCTAGGACAACCATATCTCTTTAGTGCATGAGAGATTTTACATAGTTGTCACAATGCTAACATCGTAGAAGGTTTTTCTTGAATAGAAACTTGTCACATAGTCTCTTTGCTTTGTTGCTCATGCTCGACCTTCTTTAGCACTAGCATTCTACCCGCACTACCTTCTTAAATGAACTTTTTTTCAAGGAAGCATGCTTAATAAACAACAACAGTCCTATTGTCTTCAAGTAGGTAGAACTCATATCTTATAGCATCCTTGGATATCAAACAAAGTGGCCCATAATAGCCCCCACCTCTAACTTATCTGTCTTACTCTTCTTAAGTTAAGTTAGATAGATATCCCCAAATCTTGACATGCTCTAGGCTTAGTTTCCTCCCATTTTATATTTCATGCGAGGTCAAAGGAATAGACTTTGAGAGAATTCTATTCAAGATGTGGGTAACAATCATGAGGGTATGTTCCCACAAAGAAATGGGTAAATTTGTGAAGCTAATCATAAATCAAAAAATGTCTAAAAATGTTAGATCCTAACTTAGCCACACAATTCAATTGTGGAGTTTTCAGCGGTGTCGATTGCAATACAATACCATTTTCCTTGAGGAACTCAACTAACTCAGCACTCATGTACTTACCACCACAATTCAATTATAATGCTTTCACATGCTTAACAGTTTGCTTTTCTACTTGTGCCTTGAACTCTTGGAACTTCTCAAAGGATATATGGTTGTACCTCATCAGTACACATAACCATACCTTCAGTAATAGTTAGTAAAGGTCTTAAATAGTAGAATTCCTCTAACTATTTCATTAAATGGCTCACAAACATAACTATAGACTATCTCCAACACAAATATGGCCTTCTTGACAAGCCTATCAAATGGACAAATGCCATTTTTCGTAACATGCAAGGCTCACAAGCTGGCTAGGCCTTCTCTCCTGTTAAGCTAGTGAGCCCATCTTTCTCCTACTTACTAATCGTTGAATCTCTAGTATGGCCCAATTTAAGGTGTCATAATTGCTTAAGATTTAAACAATTCCTTACACATTTGATGGAAATGACATTCATCACAAGCTTACTATGCAAATTCAGATAGTATAGTCCATTAAACAATAAACTAGTGCTAACCAATTTATTATAATAATACATATGTCACATACTATTTTTAAAGGAAAATTTATAACCTTTTTTTACCAATAAAGACATAGAAATAATATTCTTTAGCCCATTCAGCAACAAGAAATAGTCTCTTAAGACTAAAGTGTGATTGGATGAGAACTTACTTGAAATAGTTTCAATCATAATAATTGCAACACTTACCCCACTACAGACCTTAATCATTACTCACTTTCTAGTGATCTACTCGTAGCCAAATCTTAATTCAAAGTGCAAATGTGGAAAGATCTACCTGAATCCAAGATGCAATTTTTAGAAAAGAGAATACACAACTGGAATAAGATGTTTCATAAACATAAAGTTCCTCACCTTTGCTACCATCTCACATGCCATCAAGGCATTTGGCATAATTCCTCCTCCAATACGCTTTCTTATTTTAGTGGGAATACTTTCTTTTGCTAACACGAGCACTGGACCTCATCCCCCCCCCCCCCCGCCCACTCCTCGATGGCCTTGACAATGGTAGGTTTCCTTTTATTGGTTTGCCCTTCTTAGTTTCACTAAATAAGGGGCTAGAGTTCTTAAGGACAACCTCTTTCCCATGAAATGGGATGATAGCTTTCAATATCTCACAAATTGCTTCAAGAATGAAAACTCTTCAAATTCCAAAACCAATCAACTATCTCGGTCCAATTTAATATTATAGTCTCAATCACCTAAAGAGGGCACACAATATTCGAGATTTATAAAAATATAAAAATTAAGCAAGATTATTGGTTAGGTTACAAAATGTGTTACCAAATGATTATGAGCTTTAAATCCAATGACCATCCACTAGATTTTTCAAATCCTCCTCTTCCATAGGTAGAAAATAGAAATTCCATTAGAAACAATTCCTAGTAGGTGATTGGGGTCTTCATTAGACATAATATATCTCATACATATAGTTCTTGATATACTAAGCTCAATGAGTGACAACTCTTGTCAAAACAGCTCATAGGCGATCCATTCTTTTACTTTGCCTTATAACCCAATGAAATATAACACATACAGTGTGTGGCAATGTGGATCCTTTTAAGTCTCACCTGCTAACTAACAACTCACTACATTTGTAACTCCACCCCAAACTTTTGTATTCTTAAGGTGAAATATCTTTTGAATGTCGCATTAAATGCACCCAAAGTTCTAAATATGCCATCGCTATCCCACGAATGTGACGATATTACATGCTAAAACTATACCTAGAGCTTCAACCTTAGTGGAGGGCTATGACAAAACAATTTCACCATTAAAACTTAATATAAATGAGGAAGTTTTCAATCTATGTAATTTTGTTTTGCCTTGCACATTAGACAAATTATTATGCATATATCCCATATATCTGACAAACAAATAATAAAATGTAGAATTATGGACTTCTATATCTAATTGGAGCTCAAACTTTGATCATGCACAAGTGTGTGAGGTCCTATACTATTACAAGGCTTTGAATTTTGGTCTTCACTTGATCTTGGTATTCATAGTCGTCTCTCATGGGCTCACCACACCATGGAACATGAAATGACACCTACTCTTGGCCTCTGCACAAACATTAACTCTTGATCTTCTATATTACAAATACATGTGGCACACCATAGAAAAAGATTTTTTATACTATTTTAAGAAACTTAGGCTTAAGTATTTACAACTCATGAAAATAATTATACATCTACAAAAAAAACAATCCAAAACCAATTCGTCCATTTACTCATGTCTTAAGTCTATAATCCATCTAAAACATCTAAACAATCAATTATACGTCACATGTATAATTCAATGAATCCATTTAATGACTTTTCCATGCCGCACACATTCCATGCCTTAGTTCTCATTTGTAGAAAACCCTTTTTTCTATGTTTCAAATTGTTGAAATGCACTAACACATTCTCTACAAGTATCTAAATGCCTATGAGAACAATTCCCATAGTCGTAAGCTCCAAGACGCAGCCACAAGAAGGGTTGCAATAGAACTATTTTCTATCACAACCATTGCATAGGTTGTGGCAATTGTGTAATTGCTACACCTGGGATTATGACTGCTAGCTAATAGCAGCTGTAGCACCAGAACCTATTTTCATGCTTAAGATTCATTTTTTCATGACTTTTCACAATTCAAAACACATACGAAACAATTGTGCAAGTATAAACAAGTACCAGATACATGTTTAATTGATTTTCAAATGAAAATCTACCATAAATCATAAGAAAATTATAAAACTTTACGTTATTTGAGGAAAACAGTGACTCTAATGCTACTATTGGGTTTCAACGATTTTGGGGTGAAAATTTTAAATTTTAAAACAAAAAATAATCAAAGACTACTTGGTGTAACATTGCAACCAAACGCAAACCGCTTCCATCATATAACACACATCAATTGAATGTATCTTAAAACATATAAAATTACCTATTAAAATCCTATTATAGGTGAGATGTATGCGCAACCCACAAGCCACAACCTTTAGTTTGTCAACACAGAAAAACTCAAACAAGCACCTTCAAATCCTTCATGAACTCATTCTCAAAGACTTGACTCAAACTCTTTCGGTATGGAGGCTTTTTTAGAGAATAGAGAAAACTACGAGGCTAAAAGACCTTTTCTCTCTTGCTTGGAAGGGCACATGAAAACTTTGGCTAATTTTCTAAAGTTATTATTTTGTTGTTGTTGGTTTGAAACTTTTTCTAATCATTTAGTTCCAAGACACATACTCCTACATATAGTAGGATTCTATGTATAGCACCTAAGGCACACATGGAATGAGCTCTATGAGCTTTCTACATAAACCTTTAATTAATTGAAGCTCACACCACATTTAATTTTTAATTTCATTTATAATTAAAGCACATTCCACCTTTAATTATCAATCTCATTAATAATGAACTAATTAATTTGTGTTGTGTCTTGTCCTTTAATTTAATTAATTTCTATTAATTAAATTTAAGGCCCTTTTTGCTTCTAATTAATAATTTTATTATTAACTAACATAATGAGAAATGTATTTGGTTCAATTCAATTGCAACGAAATTAATTTCACCATTAGACTTCTCAAGTTTTGTTTAAGCCCAAAATCAATTTACCAACATATTCTTGTTCTATCTTTTTGTGTGTAACTCTAGGCTCAATCTTTATTAGTAATGAGTATAACTCAAAGGATATGAGTAACGCTTAATTTACGGCCCATAATGTAGCCTAAGCGAGACAAAATGAATGTATCACATAAACCCTTACAATTATAAATATCTTGTGGTATAGGCCTTTTATCTTGTTTTTTTGATTGAGCGAGAGTTATGACTTTAGTTGAATTTACATAGATCGATCATATGACCAGATTAATGTTACCTGATGAGAGTAATAACCACCCGTCCAAAACTCCTTTTCAATTTCCATTATCTTGATGGGTTTTTCTTTCCATATAGGATAGATGTCTTGCAAACTTGCAAGGGGACATATCCTTTATTGATCGCATACATGTCTCTATACGCATTAAGTAACGCACATTGGACTCATAACTCTTTCTCATATCAAGATAGATATTGGCTTTTAATGTCATAATAATATGCTGACTATCATGTGCATAAATCAACCATGTTGTCTCAAATCTAAGACCCATATGCACTTAACACAATCACAAAGCATAACATTGATAGCAAAGAGTGAATTCCATGTATCTGTTTTGTTCATCAAGTCAATGCTTGAATACTTTTTTTAATGATGTATCTATGCACATTTATTCTCAATATTTCATATCGAATAGTATAACATTTATCATACAAATACATAGTATGCAAATTATACCAACTCTTCAATGTCTGTTTAGAACATCTGTGACTTGCAAACATTGTTTAGTAATTGTGTACTAAGAAGCCTTATATTCGTATTCATAACTCCTTATGAATGACTTTTTAACGCAATCACATGAACACATATATAACTTTATGCCACATAAGATTTACAAGCATAATAAAACTACTAGAATGTTGGCATGAAGAAAATATTAATATTTTATTAATTAGTCAAAAGCTTACAATTACAACCAATATCTCTCATATTATAATAATATTAGATGGCATATTACTAACATCTTGGATCAATGCTCCCTCTGAAGGGTCTAATAGAGAGGAGTAGAATGTACCTGCCCAAGTTTATTCAGTGCCTTGCTTGCTATTACTGCAATAAAACATTGCCTTTTCTTTGTTTCCCCTTTTCTATACAACTAGAACACTCTAAATATCTCAATAACCATACTCTAATACTTGCATTTCCATGGGTGGGCATTAATGATGCCATATGCTCATCAATCACCTAAGTTGACTAGGCTATAGAGTGTAACGCTATAATCATTCTTTTGTCATCCATGTTAATTAGGTACAAGTCTTAGTTTTTACCTCACTATGTCTCACCCAAGATGACTCGGTTATAGCCTGCAACATCTTATACTTAGTCTTTCCTCACCCAGGCTAATTAGGTATGACTTTGCACATTGCTCTATCATTAATGCTGACTAGGCACAAAACTTTATTTTTGTACATTGTTCTATCACCTAGGCTAACTAGGTTATAGCATGCAACATCTTATACTCGGTGCTTTTTCACCGTTTTTAACTAGGCACAAGACTTAGTTTTTGTACATCACTCTATAACTCAGGCTGCTGGTTTATAGCATACAACATTTTATACTCAATCTTTTGTCACCCATGCTGACTAGGTATAAGACTTAGTTTTTTCCACATCACTTTGTAACCCAAGCTAACTGGGTTATAGCATGTAATATTTTATACTCAGTCCTTCATCACCTATGTCAACTAGGTATAAGACTTAATTTTTGAATGTCGCCCAGTCACCTAAACAGATTAGGATATAACATGCAACATTTCTTAGCTAACTTTCTAGCTTCTTCAAGAAGTTTATTGTTTCCCATCTATTGTTTGATATTACCCCCTAATCTTATCTTAGTCGTACACGTTGCCAACAAGAGGTCAAAAATTTTGATTATAAAACCATTTGCCTCTCATTTTTTATCAACCCCTATCTGATATCCTTCTGTTCTCTCAAGTTCCACATTTATTTCTAACCACTAGTGAGCTTCACCACCATGAATCCCCACTAAGGGCCTTAGCCTGAATCCTTCCTTTTACCCCTTAGCCTGAATCCTTCCTTTTACCAAGTACATAAATTCTTTTTCCCCCTGTGGTAGTTGTCTTCCTTTTTATGAGATAACCATAAAAATGTCTAAGATGGTGGATGGCAACATTAGGTCATCCTTCAGCATTCTTTTGGACTATAAAATAATCATTCCAGATTCTTCTTGTCCTTCACATAAGCCTTCTTCTGGCTTCATAACTATCTTGTTACATCAAATGAAGTCAAGGTTGTCTTTTCTTCTTACCCATTTTATTTATTGATGTAGTTACCTACTTTAATGTATGCATATCCCAACTTGATTCTAATTCTTTTCAATTACTAGTTGTGTTCTTCATACTTTCCCACGCACTTAGTATAGAGCCTCAATCTAAATTATTCTACTATGTCTTTACTCTTAGATCTCTTGAGAAGGTTGTCTTCTATTTTATGAAGAGGAGTGGTTACCACTTTCTCGAAGGCATTACATCTAAACACTGGAAAGGAGGAAATCTCTTTCCTCCAGTGCTTGGGAGTAACCAGGAATTTCCAACTAAACAAAAATTAGACTACTAAATAATCACATCCTTTAATTACAACTTCTAGTAGAGAAAGGAGTTCTTCATTAGTATGGCTTATCCCGTAAAAGAAAAGTTTTGTCGAAAGATACAGGCACTACTTTACTTGATTTCCTCTTGAGGGCATAATTTAATCATTAACATAACCTTTTACTTTTTTGTGGTCAATCTTCTAATGGGGCATATATATAGGGCCACTCTCGGGTAAAGATTGGCGGGACATTACTGAGCCTTCTAGCTCTTCATCTTCTTAGGCTCCTTAATATACTAGATGACCCAACCCAACTTCATATATTCCTAAATAGAAGCATCCACCTTAACAACATTAGAGGTGGAAATTGTATTAATTTCTCCAACTTTAACCCTAGAGCCTTTTAGGCTCTAGTTGTCTGGGCAAGTGTCCCATTTGGCTTCCTACCTTTTGGGATTTGAATTCCACTTAAGTGTCCACGTTAAGACCCTAAACTTTTTCTTCATAGCAAGGTCATCCATTGGACAAAATCCCTATCTAACCAGTGAATATACCCATGGAGTTACCAGCCATGACAAGGTGTTGGCGAGCTAACTTTAAGATGACGAATTTCTAAATGAGGTTGCTAACCATCAAGCCATGATAAGACTCTACCTCTCTTTTTTTTTTCTTTGTTTTTTTTTGGGAGTTAAAAAAGAACTTAAACCACTTCCATTTGCAATGTCTTAACCTGACCATTGAAGTGATGAAGTGCATTGAGATAACTTATTATATTAAACTTTTACACCAAAAAAAAAGTAGTAGAGATAACTTGAAGAGGCTCACCAAGAAGTGGAGGCCTTACATAGATCACATGCTAAAATCATCGAGGAGTGTAAGGACTTAAGGAATAGAATTAGAAGCATTTATAATTCTTTGCCTTCTCGCCTTGCCAAAGAATGCTAGTTAGACATTAGGGACTTTTTAGCTCCCACTGGAGGCCAAATATTCCTCTACAAATACTAGGAATCTAGGCTGGATGAGTACAAAATGTCAAAGGAGTACTCTGCTTAGTATGATAGGGCTATTAGGTTTTTCTGTTATCAGTTTGACTATTCTAGGAGAAAATGCTCAAATAGGGTTTGTGGTCATAATACTAACTAAGAAATGATCAACATGGGAGAAGAAGCTAGAAAAGCCCTACCAAATGAGTTACTAGGTACCAATAGAAAGTCACCTAAAAAGGGCAAAGTGGTGGTCTAGGAAGTTAAGGGGTTAGAGGAAGTGCTTTCTCAAATGTGCACAGAATCCCTTCCCTCAACTGAACCCCTCCCCCCTCCCCTTAAGAGCTAGTTAGATTCCCTTCCCTAATCCCCCTCTAGGTGAAGTTGAAACTTGATGTAACCTATGTGCTTATAAATTTTATATTAATGGAAACTAACTTTTGTTGAACTAAGAATCTTTCATTCAAAAACATTTTCAATCAGAACATCAAGAAAATATAAATGTTAATAAAATATATTAACACTCCCCTCTGGCAAGCAAGTTCAAACAAAATACTTCTTTAAAGCCTAAATGTTCTAAGACTTGTCCTAGACCTCCTTTTCATGTCTTTTAACTTTTATGCTCCTTTTGGAAATGATTATACTATAATGAATAGACCTTCCCTATTTGTGTCCAACTTTCCCACACCTTATAAGAGGTTAGCTCATCACAAACACCAAATCACCAACCCTAAAGCTTCAAGGTATATCCTTTTTGTTAGATAGGTTAGTAATGCATTAGCAATCTTTTGTCACTGTGAGATGGGCTAACTCTCATTTCTCTTTCAAAAGACCCAAGTCTACTCTTAATGTGTTGTCATTCTAGGTTGTGATTCTTTGGGCAACATAACTCCTCATCAATTTTGACAAACAAGACATCCTTTGTTCCATACACTAAGTTGAAAGGGGTTTCTCTAGTAACAGTGTAAGGTGGGTATGGTTAGCCCACAAGACATTTGGTAACTCTTCCACCTGAGCTCCACATGTTTTTTCTAACTTTGTCTTTAATTCTATTGTCAACTTTCAATCAATAACACCCACATGCTCATTACCCTGGGTGGGGCTATAGAGGTGATCAATTGCTTGATCCCGTATTTAAGCACCATTCCTTGATTTTCTTTTCTTGAAATTGCCCACCATTATCAACAAGTCTCTTGGCACCCCAAATTGACAAACTATATTCTTCCAAATGAAATTAATGGTAGTAGCTTTAATGATTTTAGCTGCTTTGACTCATTTTCTAAAATGCTTTAGTGATCTATTTACTTGCTATTAGGAAAGGGCCCATTATATCTATTCCCCATGTCACAAAGGGCTAAGGAGCTCACCATATAAATTATTTACTAGGACATGAATCTGGAATTTAAAGCATCTCATAACATACTTAAAAGCATCTGACGTGAGCATGGGCTAGAAATAACCTACTCTTAAGACTTTTTGAACTAGAGTAATTCTTTAATATGAGTACTATAAGATTCTTCATGTACCCCCTTTAAAACATAATGGGTTTCCTACTTACCTAGACACTTTAGTAAGAGCACAAAGTACCCCTTATGGTACAAGGTTTCACCCCCCCCCCCTCTCCTCGACCTTAATTGAAAATGACACAATCTAATCTTTTGTCTTCTTATCAATTGGTTGTGCTTTCAAACATCTAATTATAGGATCACACCAATCATTCCACCCAATTTTCGCCATTTTCACTTTGGAGAGGAACCTAGGTACCGCTTGTATTGTTGCCTTTTCTTGGTTCGCTAGATTCATACCACCTACCACTAAAGCCAATGCTTTGGCCCTCTAATTCTCGATCTAAGCAATCTAAATTTTGTAAAACTTTTTAAACTTGGTTGAAAAATTAAAGACTTCATCCAAATATTTCCTCATTTGCTCTTTACAAGTTGCATAATCTCTCTAAACTTTTCCATACACTAACTGAGAATTAATATGTGTTGGCACCTAGGGAACAAGCTATTCTTCATCCCTACAGTAGTGCTTTATATTTGACCTCATTGTTTAACAGGCCAAGCTCTAACTTTAATCCATACTTTATGATTAAGACTAATCCTGTACTACTAGTATAATATGTTGAGGATCTATCCATATGCAATTTCCAAGGTGACAAATGCTCATTTCCTACCATTTTCGAAATGAAATCTACTAATGCTTAGGCTTTTATAGCTGGACAAGGGGAATATTCAAGATTGTATTTTCCTAGTTCAACAGCCCACTTGATTAACCTGAGGCTTTTCATCCTTTCTAAAATTTATTTTAAAGGGTGATTCATAAACACTGTGATTGGGTGCGACAAAAAGTATGGTTGTATCTTTTGAGAGTTATTACCAATTCTAATACTAGTTTTTTTATATCTGGATACCTCACCTCTGCTGTCTAAAGGATTTTACTCGCATAGTACACTAAAAATTGCTGTTTTTTTTGTTCCTTGACTGACACTGAGCTTGAGGCCACTTCTATCACTACAAGGTAAAGATATAGTTTTTCTTTTAGGATAAGTTTCTTCAAAAGAGAAAGCTTGGCCCAAAATGCTCTCAAGTCATCAAAAGTATGCTGGCATTCATTGTTTCACTCTCGTTCCACTTTCCCAAGAACTTTGAATAAAGGTAACTCCAATCAAACAGTCGTGAAATGAATCAAGACAAGGCAGCCACTCTACCGGCCAGTCGCTGAATTTGTTGAATGTTTGAGGGAGTGACACTTCCTAAATAGCCAAATGATAGTAACCATCAATGCTAATACTAGTTTTTCTATGTCTAGATACCTCACCTCCACTCTCTAGAGGGTTTTTCTCACATAGTACACCAGAAATTGTTGCTTCTCTTGTTCCTTGACTAACTCTGAGCATAAGGCCCCTTTTAACACTACAAGGTAAAGATATAGTTTTTCTCTTAGGATAGGCTTCTTCAAAAGCAAGAGCCTCGCCAAAGATGCTTTCAAGTCATCAAAAGCATGTTGGCATTCATCATTTCACTCAAATTCCTTTACTTTCCCTAAAGAATTTTTAATAAAGGCAAACTCCAATCGGACAGTTGTGAAATGAATTTAGACAAGGTGGCTAGTCTACCCACTAGTCACTAAACTTCTTGAATGTTTGAGGGGGTGGCATTTCCTGACTTAAATATTTTCCAAGTTTTCTTCAATTCCTCTCTAAATTATCATAAAGATCAAAAACTTTCCTCCTTTAATCCCAAACACGTATCTTTTTGGGTTCAACTTCAAATTATACTTCTGCAACATTTTGAAGGATTCCTCTAAATCCTAAATATGATTTTCCATTTGTCTGGACCTTATCAGTGTGTCATCCACACACACTTTATATACTTTTTGATTTGCTCTTTAAACATATGGTTTACTAGTCTTTGAGAGGTGCCACCTACATTTTTCAATTCAAATAGCATAACATCATAGGAAAAATATCTAATGAAGTAATAAAACATATGTATTTCTTATCTTCATTGGTCAGGGATATTTAATGGTAACCTTGAAAGGCATCCACCAGTTTCAAGATCCCCATTTCTGCTATAACATCAACCAATTGACCTATATGAGGGAAAGGTCATTTCCCTCCTAACTCTGGGACAATCACCATATTAGCAAGCCATTTAGGGAACCTAATCTCCTAGATTTGCCTTACTTGTAGCAACTTGTTTACTTTTTTCATGATTTCCATTTTTAGGGGGCTGAACTGTCTCAACTTCTATTTAACTAGCTTGCAAGTAGGATCTACATTCAACCTATGTTCAGTTATGGTGGGGTCGATTCCCTTCAAGTCATCTACATAGAATGTGAAGACATCATTACTCCTTAAGAATTGCACTATCTTTTGATTCATGGTATCAAGCAACACAACCGTTGTCCTAGTTGTTATTTCTGGACATCTTATTTTAATTTAATGTTTAAGAGTTCTACAATAGGTTTTAGGCTTTTAGGCTCTGCCTTCGAGGCATCACAATCTCTCCCAAGTTTGAAGTGTTTAATTGAATCAACATAGCACTTTTGAGAAATAATTTGATCTCCTCTGACTACACTACTTTTCCCTCAATGTCAAAAACTTAATAGCCATGTGAATTGGGGAAGTAGTAGCATAGAAGCTTGCCAGTATAGGTCTCCCAAAAATAACATTGTACATGCTGAGAGAGTCAATAACAAAGAATGGAATAATTTTCATCTAGGTTACCCTATGTCCCACAAAGTGATAAGCAACAAGATTCTTCCTTATAAACACACTGGCTCACAAACGAACTCATTAAGAGCTTGGGTTATTAGTTCCAAACTTTGATCATCTAATCCCATTTAATAATAATCTCCAGAAAATATCACATCTATAGAGCTTCCACTATCTACTAAGTACCTAGCCATAAATGTGCTAGCAATCACCTCCTGAGTGACTGAAGGAGTGTCCAAGCCATTTTAGGAAAATCTCCTTGCGTATTCTTACAAGGGTTCATCTTCCTCTTGCTTTATGCTGAATAATGATAATAGAGTCTTTTCATATTGCTTATTGCTGGCAAACTGATGTAAAAACAAAGAATCAAAGTCTTTTAAATTGCAAATGATCCTTAGGGGAAGATGGTTGAACCATCGTTAGGCAATTCCTTCCAATATGGTCAAAAATGCTTAACACTTCACTCAGTAAAAGTATTGGCGGAGCAAACGAGATTCTTAAATTTAGAGAGATGCTCTAACATGTTTAATGCCCCGTTAAACTCTAAGAATATAATATTCCTAACATTATCCAAAAAAGGGTCATTCAATACTTCTTGTGCAAATGGCAAATCATCTTAAGTAACATCTTCGACATATGCGTACTTCACATGAGACTAATCCAGCCATTCTAAATAGTTTCCTTGCATCCCTAAGCCTATTGCTTGCCTCTCTAAAAGTGCATTAACAGCCCTCTTAAATGTGGGCTCTACTATTGCACAAATTAAGAGATGTCTTATACCTTTAAACATTCCATTTAAGCTTTTACATGTATTCATTGTCAAAATACCAATATATCATCCACTATCATGTGTAATAGTCCACTTACTATTATCAATAATAAACAACTAGTTAAATGCTCATGGTTCAGTTACCTTGATTTGCTCCAAAATTTTGTTAAACTTATAAATCTGATTCTGAGAGTTTGCTCTCCAACACAAGTCATACGACCGAACTTCCTTGAACTATTTGTTGAAATTTTAACCCAAATGCCTAAGATAAAAATGGTGGACTATGTGAGGGGCTTGAAAATTAGGATTTGCTTGCACAACAAATATGATGCCATCACGTTGACTAGAAATCAAGTAGTTATCCTCCCCTCTCACAATCTATTTGTTGATCATGTCCAGAAACCATTGTCATGATGAAGAAGTTTTCTCATCCGCCAGTGCAAAACCCAAGGCTAGAATTTGATGATTGGCATCTAAGATGACAGCAATTAATAACTTATGTTGATATTTCATGTATAGACAGGTTCCATCAATGTATATCATACTTCAATAGTGTTGATATCGATCAATGCATAGTTTGAATGCTCAAAACAATTAATACAAAATATACAGATTTGGCATGTCCATAGAAAGATATCTTCACTCTATGATAGTACTAAGGTTCCACTTCTACAAGGCTCCCAAATAATATGGCAACTTCCTCGTCAAACTTTTTCAAGTCCTACAAACATTTTTAAAGACTCTCCACAAGGCATACTAGGCTTTTTCAAACTTGATTTCATATCTATATTGATCCTTTACCATCTACCTAACTTACTACACCTTATACACTAGATTCGCACGAACTATTCCTTAAAACATACCAGCTATAATATTTTATCTAAATTAGTATGATCTATTAATAGATCAAATGAAAAATAGGAATGTAAACCACAATACCTTAAAATCTCCCACAACTCATAGCACTTTTTTAGCCTAGCCCTCACATACTAACCACATGTCTGTATGGGTGTATCGTGCCTATATTTAACAAACCAAATTGCTATTGTGCTCTACACAATTCTATGCTTCCTTAACTACTACCTGCAATTACTTTTTATCATTAAACACCATGTCTACTTTGAGTACTCTTCATAATCATAATAGTGTCTCCATCTTCCACTTGGAAGGTCCACTAAATCTTACTCCGCATTGAGATTAATATCAGAAAAAATGAGACGTTGGGTATAAAACTCTTTCACTTATTGTAGGTACCCCCAAACATATGAATTGCACCTAATCATGTTGGTCCTTTTGTGTCTCTGTGACTACATCAATATCATCTTTTTCTTCATCATTTTGTGTCATCATTGTCAGCTTCTTCTTTATCATCTTCAACATCATTACGCCCCTTAGATCTTGCCTCACTATCATTTACTTGTTCATAATTATCACTATATGGTCCCTCGATATCATTTTTAAATTCCTGACCAGGATCCTTATCTAATGGTGCCTCCTCCTCCAAGTGAGCACCAATATAAGAAGTCATAGTATATTGATGTGCTATTGATGAATCCCCAACATGGAATTAAAATAAGGACTCAATCACTACAGCTAAGCTAGTAAACTGCTTAGTTGTAGAATATCTCGGCATAGTTAAACGCCATTGATACCATTAGCACATTGTTGAGCTCCCTTTGTTCCATTTGAATGTATATATATAGTTAATTAATATAGTTGCTCGGATCCAACAAGAAGTTCAAATTCTAAATACAATTGATGGAAAATAAACTACTAGCCTCTATACATATCCTTTAAAACATACTTTGTGAGCATTATAGTGTCACTTATTTGCTGTCAAACCTTGTCAAATCATACAAGATCGACAAAAATTAGTGGAAAATCATGTAGCAAGAAACTATACTAATTCTAAATGGATTACAATCATATTCTACAAAATTCAAGGCCTACACAATATTGTCTCCTCAATGCAGGACAATTTGTACACTGTCTCCTATTGACATATCTTTAGATAAAAAATATCATACTGTTAGTCTTAAATAATTTAATTAACTAATTTTCACATCTTCCAAATATTGCTCATAAAATTTATTCACTACTAATGTACTAAATTGAACATATATTGTGATAGATAATTTCAACTAAAGAATGAACATCAAATGAACATGCATATTGCTCAAATTTGTTCATTGTCAATAATAAATTTAATAAATTGTAATAACATAAATTTGTAAAAAAAATTGTATAATCACAAACAGTGGCCAATTAAAAAGTGAAATCAATGATTGGTCATAATATTTCTAATTCTGTAGTATAACTTATTCAATTAAATAATCAACAACTTTGTATAAAATATCGAAATTAATTTCATACAATACCGCATTAATACACATTAATTTCACAATTAATTTATATAATTAACAATTAATCAAGACAATTTAGACTAATTAAACTGATATTATAATTTCAATCTAAATTAACCCTCATTCTCAATCCAACCTACAATGTCAAACAATACAAATCTAAATTATTCAATTAAATAATAATCAATTTTGAATAAAATATTAAAATTAATTTTATATGATACCACATTAATATACATAAATTTCACAACTAATTTATATAATTAACAATTAATCAATGCAATTTAAACAAACTAAACTTGTATTATAATTTCAATCTAAGTTATCCAACCTATAATTTTAGACAACTACATAAAACTAAATCCATGTTTAAAATTTTAAATTTTGTATTCTTTTCCCTTTTTTTCTCGTCCCATTTTTATTTTTCCTCTAATTTTTAGTTTTCTCTTCTTGTTTTTTCTATTTCATCTTACCTTTTCCAATATATTTCATTTTCCCCCGTAGCCCACCTGCTTGCCAAGATTCACAATTTCAACAAAAATCTAAATCTCAATTAAAATTTAAATTGGTACTTTGTAATTTTTGATTTGTTAGACGTGTTATTCTTTCAAATTCTTTTCTTAAATTTTTTTTTTTTGGGTGGATAACCTTTTTCCACTGATTTCTTGAGATTTATGGTGGGATTTGTTAAGGATTTGCCACAAAAAATGCTTGGTGGATGCAGATTTGGGAGAGTGAAAGGCATGTTCGTGGATGTAGATTGTGTTTGCTTGGTAGGCTTCGTATTATTATTATGTTTAGTTGATTGTTCAAATTCCGCCCTCTATGATGGCAATTTCTTTTTCTTTTTTAGTTCTTTTTAGATTGTATTTCGCCCTACTTAATTTAAAAATCAATTGAGAGATCAAAATTTGAACGACACTAATGATGTAGCCCAATTTCTTTTTTTTAATTATTTTTTTATTTACTGTCTCAAGCGACAATATATATTAATTCTGCTATTTGGGTCAACCGGAATGTCACACTGTCACAAATCCCCCAAAATGGATCGTTTTGACAAAAAAATTTCGAAGTTAAATATTTTACTAAAACTTTCCCAATTAAACATAACAGTAAAGACCATGTCACCTTTTAGTAATAGCACTGTATAATTAAGTTACAACCAATTAAAATAATATTAACAGAGACATCAACAATATTAATAATAATAAAATTAAAAATATTCTCAATCTATTATACACACAATTATTATCAATATTATATTTTCAATAATCATCACATTAACATAAAAAAGTATACACAGCAAACCTTTTATATTATACAATGTTCAATACTTTTTATCACATATCCATTACATTTTTTTGACAAAACCCATCTGTAGGACAAAATCTTACTCTTGGATTTCCACTAACAAGAAATTCGTACAAATCGAATACAATTTGAATCAAATGAATTTGATGCGGGCTCTGTTCTCTAATTTAGTCCTCTGATTCTTCCTCCAAAGATGTGATTTCAACTTGAAGTGTCTTCAAGGAAAGGGCTTGTGCTTGATCTTCCTTGAAACTTGTAAATTTCTTCAATTAACGCTGATCTTCGAGCTTGACGCCCTGATGTCGGATCGAACGTTGAATTTGAAGATCGTTGACGAAGAACGCCTTGAATTCGAGTTTAGGATCGAAGCTGTGGCTTTAATTTGGAGTATCTTCAAAAGAAGGGCTTGTGCTTGATCTTCCTTGAAATTTGTTGATTTTCTCCAATTAACGCTGATCTTCGAGCTTGGCGCCCTGATGTTGGATCGAACGTTGAATTTGAAGATCGTTGCCGAAGAACGCCTTGAATTTGGAGATGAACTCTTTAAACTTGACGAAGAACGCCTTGAATGTTCTTGAACACCTTGAGAGGATTTTGTATCTTCTCTTCTTCTCCTTGGCTTGTTGTCGTCCTTTGTTGTGAGGTTTTGACCCCTATTTATAGATAACGCAGCCACCTAACCTGCTGACGTGGAGTGCTCTCATTGGCGGGGGTTGTTGACCCCTCACTGGATCGCGCCACTTGTCGCCTTCTGATTGACCCTCTTCATTATTTATTGCTTTCTTACCGGATTGTGCCATTTGTCGCTATTCGATTTGGACAATTTTGATTGATTAATTATTTATTAAGAAAAGTGTATTTATTTTAAAATTTTGAAATAAAATTTATTTAATTCGTATTTTAATTTTTTTATTTAGTTTTATGTGATACTTATTTATTTATTTATTTATATTTATTTATTTTATGTGTTTACACCATCTAATCATACCAAAAAAGGCACTCTACCTATTATTTTAATTTTAATTTTTTTTGACATTTTCTCATATTAATTCTTGAAAATGGACTGGTCATTCAGTGCGCTTTCATGCAAATTTTCAAATATGGTGCGTACAAACAAAAGGAGCCCACAGAGGTCCAGAGAAGGCCTTTCCGCACTCGATTATCCCCCGAAACCCTCTTTTCCACCTGTCACTTTTACTCTCGAATTTTCCTAAGAGCTGCAGAAATTGAAAATATTCTCTCAGAGAAAGGGAAATGCAAATGGAAAAGGAAAACGATTCCGATAGTTCCGCCATTCAAGTTAAGGGAGTTCCCATCCATGGTGGAAAATTCGTTCAGTACAACGTCCTTGGTAACCTCTTCCAAGTTCCCTCCAAGTACGTCCCTCCTATTGCTCCCGTTGGCCGAGGCGCTTACGGACTCGTTTGGTAGTTTCCCTTTTTTTTTTCTCGGATCTTTTGATTTTCTGCGTAAATTTATGTGTATGTGCGTGTGTCTGATGTTGCGAGTTTGACGCGATTTTTTTTGTGCGCGCAGCTCTGCTACAAATGATGAGACGAAGGAAAAGGTGGCGGTTAAGAGAATTGCGAATGCTTTTGATAATAGGATTGATGCGAAAAGAACTTTACGCGAAATCAAGCTTCTTACGCACATGGATCATGAAAATGTCGAAGAAACTTTTGATTTTTTTTTTATTTTTTATTTTGAGTGAGTTGTTTGTGAAGTATTTATATTCTAATTTAGGGCATTAATTGTATGTTTTTCTCTGTAGGTTATTAAAATTATGGATATTATAAGGCCGCCAGATAAAGAGGATTTTAACGATGTCTACATTGTATATGAACTGATGGATACTGATTTGCACCAAATTATATCCTCGTCACAGCAACTCACTGAGGACCACTGTCAAGTAAGTTCGCTACAATAGTTAACTGAATCATTTGCTTGAGTGTCATTAATCAATTACCGTTGTGTGTGTTAATTTGTTTACGGTTATTATTAGTGTTTACTATTTTCTTACAATTGCTTATACTTAACTTATTTCGTTGTTCAATTGTCTCTCATAAGATGCTTCATATGAAACAATATATGATTCTTGGTCTGCCATGATCAGCTAATGGAGAAATTGATAGTACATTTCCTACCATTTTGTTCTTATAATTTATAAATTTTGTAAATGGTCATTTTTTGCTGTTGAATTGATGTTCCCTTGTTCATTTGTTGGGATCCCATATTTTGGATATAAATAAATTGGCTAACTACATAGGTGCCAAGTGTGTCTTTTATCAAGAGGGAAATCTAAAGAAAGAAAAATGCTCTGGAGGAATTCGATATGTCTTTCTAGAGACTGTTTTGAGCCTGAAAATCAGCAGAATAGCTGAGGTCCCCAGAGAATAAATGACTCATAATCACTTAATACTATATTGCCTTCATGTGGCAGTTCCAACAGAGAATGGTCTTAGGTGGAGAGAATTTTGTGGCTAATAGTGCACTTGAGTTCTTTCGATGTTGTTTTTTTCCTTGAATGTGGGGCATATGTGTTTCTTCCGAAATAAAAGTTGCCAATTTATTTGATTGTCTTGTTGATTAACTGGGATAGCTACATCGAGCAATGCATGATCATTTGTATGAATTAGCAGTCTAATTTTTGTGATTGCTAATGTTTGAATTTGACATGATATGAAAAATGGGCCTTTAAGCTATTGGCTTTTATATGCTACATAAAAAGGTTCCTACTGCGCCATATTTGGTGAAGAACTTTTGCTTCTCAAAACTGCATTGTAAAATCTAATTATGATGTAGGCTTGTCTGTAACTTGCCTGGCTAATCTCGCACTGATAAATTCAACTTCTTGTAGTAAGTAATATACATTTTTATTTAGAAATAACATGCCAGATGTGACATTATTTGTGCGTCAGACATTATTTTATTGTCTTAGCCTTTTGTAACTTGGTTATGGTAACCTCAATAGTTAGTCTGGTATTAACAATGATTTTGTCAAATGCTTAATAGTTCTTTTGTTTGGAAGCCTTAAAGTGTTTAGATGTGTCGTATGCATTAACTTTGGCATGCTAAATTGTTTACTATGTCACCTGTCTCTTGCTTTGGCAGTATTTCCTTTATCAGCTATTAAGAGGACTTAAATACATACATTCTGCTGATGTTCTGCACCGAGATCTGAAGCCCGGCAATTTACTTCTTAATGCTAACTGTGACCTGAAGATTTGCGACTTTGGGCTTGCCAGAACCACCTCAGAGGCAGATTTTATGACTGAGTATGTTGTTACCAGATGGTATCGAGCTCCTGAATTATTGCTTAACTGTTCTGAGTATACTGCTGCAATTGATATGTGGTCTGTTGGTTGTATACTGATGGAGATTATCATAAGGGAGCCTCTTTTCCCGGGTAAAGATTATGTTCAGCAGTTAGGACTAATAAATGAGGTACTTGCATTCTTCCTTGCTAACCTAACGTCCTTCCTTTAATAAATAGAATTTTAGCATCCTTTAAGTTGATAGTCGCACAAGGAGCACGAACTTTTATCAACACTATATTATTAAGAGTTTAGGGCTATTTTGATTGAACTAAGTAAATTTAGTTGTATACCCCTCGTCAACTTAATCTATACTATATTATCAAGTTAATAAGTTTTTTTGTTGCACAATGTCAAATTACACATCTATTGATAGTTTAATTATTTTATTTTTTGTATCATTTTTCTCTCCCTTATTTTTCTCTTTTTTAACTAATTATTTTATTTATGTTTTCTCTAATTTTTTTCTTTTTTCAAATTCTTTTGGCCATTCTTAATTTTATTATTTTAAATATTTTTTATATTTTTATTTAAATAATTTTATTTCTATTATTTAGAATACAATGGCTTTATAGATTATGACTAAATTTGCGCACGCATAGGCTGTGCGATTTTTACTAGTTTATATTATTCTCGTCAACAGCTGTAGTGGGGTCATTGGTATGTGACTTTATTGTTAAAAATTGTGGAACAGCTAATTGGGTCTCCTGAAGATTCTGATCTTGGATTTTTAAGGAGTGACAATGCTCGAAGGTACATCAAGCAGCTTCCCCACGTGCCCAAGCAGCTTCTTTCTCAGAAGTTCCCAGATGTATCCCCTGTCGCAATAGATCTCGCAGAGAAAATGCTTGTTTTTGATCCAGCTAAACGTATAACTGGTATGCATTTGAGTGTTATTTGATGCTTTGAGCGTACATATGCTTATCCCATTTCTGATTATTGTCTTTTCATGGTTAAAGTTGAGGAAGCACTGAATCATTCATTTTTATCAAGCCTGCACGAGATTAATGAGGAGCCCACTTGTCCTTCTCCTTTTGTGTTTGATTTTGAGCAATCATCCTTAAGTGAAGAGGACATAAAGGAGCTAATATGGAGGGAGTCTTTGAAGTTCAACCCAGAATAGATTGTGACATCACCATCTTCTTCATTTTTTGATTTGCTGTTGGTATTGGAGTGCATATAGGTGATTCTGGTTTGCATTGTTTGTTTATGTGTTGTATAACATAGATTCCCATATAATGTGGATGATAAGGAAGATGGCGGCTCATGCAAGTCAAATAGGAGACAGGAAGGGAAACCGGATTCAACTCTCATGCTCAGTATTCCTTTCCCTTGGAAAGTCCGCCAATGCATGGAGAATATTGTCACAATGGTTCAGCCTGCTTGTTGTAATGCATATTGCATTTTGTGTTTGCTAAGAAGCATATCGAGTATACGGTCAAGAAGTTTGGGTGACGTATGATCCCTTGTTTTCTGCAGCATCCCATGTCCGAGGCACTCTCTCTCTTTCCAGTTGATGATTCATCACTGGGTATGTTGCAATCGTTATTTGGGTTTTTAGGACTGGCGAATTGAAGTTTGGCGCTTTTATTTGTTGGAACAAGTATTGGTTTTTAGCATTGAGCTGAATGCAAAATTTGGTTAGTGCAAAAGTTATCTTTTGTTGTCGAGGGCTTTGTATTGATTGTTGCTTGCAACAGCTCTGGATTAATTGGCATTGAAATTTATTTGCTTCTGAAGTTCTCGGCTGTTGAAACTTGAAAGTGCATACGTATGCCAGAGACAAAGAGAGTAATTTTTGGTTCTCACACTGGAAGGACTAAACTGGATATGAAGCAACCATGTCACAAGGCAAGCAAACACAATACAGAAATGTATGATAACTAACTGCAGTTCATGAAACCCACGGCGGGCTTGCAATGTGTTTGTTTCCTGCGTTGTTGCTTTCCAAGGAGACATGCACCATTGTTTGGTCAGAGCCCAGCCATACACGGTAACACATCAATAAAGTGTTTTCTGAACTTGCAAAGTATTTTCTTTCTTTATTTGATATTATAAATAATACGTGTATATAGTCTAAAAGCACATCAAATCAAAGTTATCATAATTTCGGGTTAAGTGCATCGTTTTTATTTTATTTTTCTTCCTTTTCTTTTGCCTCTGGTTTGTTGTATTTTATTTATTTTTATTTTTTTCTATTATATTGGTGGAGCTGGATGATGATTTGATATATTACTAGTCGGTAAATATACAGAAAAGAATGGTAAAATATTTTCATTAATGTTGAACGAACGAGAAAGCTATAAAAATGAAATTAGAGTGTAAAAGAAGACAAGTCTAGGAATACATTGTGTGTGCTATTTTTATCTTTAATTATATGTATTAGGTGTAAATGTAGACTTAAGAAAATACTTAGGTTTGTTTATTTATGCGGTTATTTGTGGAGGCATTTCTTACAAATTAATGCAACTATACGATAATCAAATAAACAGATATCCTCATTCTAAAATTAGATAATTAGATACAAAACATGTACATCTTTTATACTTTCTGCAAATTAAAATTTTCAACTTCTATACATTACAAATTATATTTTAAGCGAAATATTTTCTTCCACGTTTGTGTTTATTTTTTGTACAATCTACAGTTAACATACCAGTGTATATTTTAAAAACACTTGACACACACACACATGTATATAATCTAAAATACATGAAAAAAAAAACACAACTTTAAAATATATATTCGGATTTAAAAAGTATAAAATAATTGTGAATGGAAAAGAGATCATTTTTCTAATTGTGAACACAAGAAAGGTACAGTCGATAACTCGTAGGAAATTTCTTCGCAATAAACCCTTTTAAAAAACATGGAAAATTTGGAAACCAGACAATTAAGTTCGAATTTGTAATTTTGTCAATAGTGTGGCTGCTTGGCCTCAACTCATGCAACTACAAGAAATGGGGCAGCTTTACTCAGTAGCCCGACAACCAATGAATGGATGACGTGACTTGAAACTGTGGAAACAAGCTTTGATTGTGACTTGACACTGCCTAAATTTGTTTTTCATTATTAACAAAAAGAACTTCTTATTCAGATTATAAAATATTGGTGCAACAAATTCAGATAGAATGATTATTTCGGGCAAGTGAAATTTCCTCACACCAATCTCTTTTTCAGTTTGTTTATATATAAATTTATGTATGTATATTCATCCTTGTCATAATTATAGGAGTTCTAATGTTTGGTGGTTTACATGCCTCCTCTTTAATGTGAAGCTACTTCATTAGAGCTTTCATATTTTGTAGAAATCACGTTGTCCAAATTATATTCATAATTTCCAAAATTTCAGTAGGCAACTAACTTTATTTTCGTAATTTTCCTATATTGACCAAAACAGATAGAAGGAGAAAACACAAAAAGATAACTCTAATTCCACTTATAGATTATTTCCTATATTATATTATTAAAGATATAACAGAAATTAATTGAGTAATGTATACTTAATAAATTATTCTTAATTATATATATATATATATATATATATATCTTCACCCTTAATTCTTTAAATATATGTGTTTACTCTACTCTATCAATTTTTTAGTTACTTTGTTAACTTTCTACAATTTTAATTTATTCTATCTTCCTCAAATTTTATCCTTTCTTTCTTTTATCATTTTATGAATTTCATAAATGATATAAAAAATTATTTTTATTAAAAATTTTATTATTTTATTTATATTTGAAAGTTTTGAGTATTTCAAATTCTAATTTATGCCAAATTTTCTATTTCATATTTTATAAATAATATAAAATATTATTCATGTATTTAAATAATTATACATACTCATTGAACGTGTTATTTATTACTCAGCATTTCATTATGATAAAAAAAATTGCAACAACCTCAGAACATAGTAAGACAGTGGCACCGACCCATCCTTATACGAGTGTGTTTGTAGACTGTAGATGTCCTAACCTCTTATTCCATTATGTCCATACTGTTATTTAATAAAAAATAAAAGATCATTGTCTGCCACCTCTCTCACCTACTACTCAGTCTTGTGTGAATTTTTATGTCATTATTAAAGAACATCCCCAAAGTGGCCTATGTCATTGACAGCACTTACTTTGAACCACAAAACCTGACTAGGATTTGAGGACATAATAAGATATTCAAATGACTGATAACACTTATTTGTCAATTTATTATTTGACAATCCATGTTTGGACAAGATCAAAAATCCTCTAAGGATCCCAAGAGAAGCACAAACGGGTTAGTTTTTGTCCCCAATCCACTGCCTCTATCTTTATTGGTATCATCATCTTCTTTCGGTGACATGTTTGGTTAAAGCCCACATATTAAAATAATATCAGACAATTGATGCGTCATTCATCACCAGTTACGAAAGATGCTTTTTGAACTTCCCTATTACATGCGTGCCACGCAAATAGAAAATCATTGGGCTATGTTTGGGAGAAGGGTTTTTGTTGGAGATAATATTCGGTAGGAGTAGTGTTGAAACGAGCAGTATGTTTGGTGATAAGATTTTGATGGACGAAAATTTTAATTTATTTGAATATATAAATAAAATATTTAAAAATGATTGAATAATGTGATAATATAGAAAGTATATAAGATAATAATTAGTTTTTTGGTATAAATATATATAAATGTCAGTATATGTATGATGTATATATATATTTTATTATTATTATTATTATTTTTGATTTGATTATGAATAGGTATCATAATTAAAGTATAATTAATTAGTTGTATATATAAAAGAGTAAAATTTTAAATTTAAATTTTAGTAAAAGTTTTATTGAGTAACATGTGTTGATAGGCTGAAATTTGATAAAGATGTGTGATGGTTGAAAGATGGGTTCCGAACATAGTGTTGGGTTATTTGCTTTTATTTTGAAGGTAATTTTTTATATTGATTTTGAAAGCGGTATTGGAGATTATATTGAATGTTTGATTTCATTGTTTAATAGATTAAAGAAAAATGTGTAAAGATTTTTATTTTTTTTTTAAAGAATGAATGGAGTTCAAGATAAAACACATCAAGTGTGGTTAGTAGATCTTTTAAACTTATAACACATTATATTTAGTTACAGGAAAAAGGCCGTATTTAAAATTTAGATAATAAAAGGAGAAACAAGTAGAAAGAATGATAATTAAAAATAATATATATATATATATATATATATTTTTTTTTTTTTAAAGTAAGCAAAAGAATCACAATTATTTTTATGAAATGTCAGATTTCATGTGCATTCGTATCACTAATCACATTCGTATCTGAGGTTGCAGGAATGACAGACCATGTTTGCGATTTATTTTTGAGGAAAAATCATGTATGTATTATTTTATGAAGATTCTACGTAGAGCAAAGAAATGATATATAGAAATTAAAAAAATCAAAAATACAAGATTATTCGACACGTTATACAATATGAGGCCACTTACAAATATAAAAATGTTCATCGTTAACAGAGGTTGTAGAGAACTTAATATTTAAAGAAGAGTGAAACCTTTCACAGTGATTTTTATTTTTATTTTTTCAAATTTCATACCCCAAAAAATTAATATATAAAGAATTCTTGACCTACTATTCTTACTTTGCTAATAATCTAATACATTTTTTCGTCTTGAAGAAAGTGCACTATCGTTTCTTAGCGTAAAATTTTTTAACTATATTGAAAAAAATGCATCACTAGATAATCGTCTCCAAGAAGGTAATTCCAAATACAAAAACCTAAATAAGAAAAAGACCATTTTTAATTTTTTTTTTCTTACAACAAAGGAGAAGTAGCTATTTTTTATTTGTTGGGACGTGGGAAGTTTTAGAGAATTTTGATTGTGTAAGTATAATTTTGTATGGGTTATATGTGAAAGATATTGCAATAATATTTTTTAGTAGAATAATGTTTAGTGGCATTTTTTTATTAATTTAGTGGTGAGCATATTGTAATTTTAAATTAAAATCAATATAAATTTTATTTAATTATTTTAGTTTAAATACTTTAAAATTAAGGCTTGACATATGTTTAATTTCGAAGAAGCAACTTTTTATTTGGATAGATCAAAATTTTTTGTTACTTAATCTCCATCATTTTAAGTAGTTTTGCTTTGCATGGAACTTTTATGTTGCTTGGTTGCAATCTTTGTAAGTTACAAATAGAAGGGCAGTGTTTAATTTGAAATTTGTTGAATATTAAAATAATGCACTATGTTTGTTTGCATATTTTATCTACTTTTCATCTTGTTAAAATCTATGCAATTCAAACATTTTATACAACAAAAATTTCATTTAAATTTTAAATTTAATTTTTTTCTTTATATATAATATTTAAAATTCAATTATTATCTGCATTACATATACTCATATTCATATATATATATATATATATATATATAGCATGAAATAAATTATGATCCTTATATATTGTAACCTGATTTGACCATTATTATATATATTCATGTAAACACAATAATTCAAATAAATTAAAATTTTACCATCAAATTTTACTCGTTCCCACCCAGCAAAATTATCAACCAAACATAACTATGGCGATTTTGTTGGAGGATGAAAATTATGTTTGATTGTAAAATTTGAAAGGGTCAAAATTTTGATTTGTTAGAATTTGTACAATAATATATATAATATTATATTATTATAATTGTACAATATGATAGTATATAATAAACAATTTTTATGATGTAAATATATATAAATGCATGTGTGTGTATATTAATTTAATTATAAATTGATATAAAGATTAAATTTTAATATTTGTGCATATATTTAAGAGAGAGAATAATTTGACTTTAAAAATAAACTGAAAAAATTGATGTGTTATGTTTGAAATGATTAAATTTTAATGAAATAAAAATAAGTAGAAGGAGCAAACATAGCCAAGGAAAAATTCAAATAAGCAATAATTTTTTCCTACTCGATCGCATATAGTAAGTTAGCTTGTTAATATAAGTTTTGGAAACACAAAATTGGGAATGACAGATTAAGTTGGACAAACAAAGGATACGATAATTATTTAAGTCATGTAATTTAATTAGTTTAAATTTTGATAAGAAATTGAAATTGAAATTGTTTAATAGAATTCGAAGGGCATGAACTAAATGCCAAGTTAGATCATTTGAAGCTAAATTCACTAAGTAGATTTGCCTTTTCAAGTTTTTAGTTGCCTTAACTTTTCGAACTACTTTTTCTAGGTCATCTCCAAAAATGCATTTTGAGATAATGACTCTTATTGACGAGTTAACATACAAATACTTTAACTAATATATTCTTAATTTTTTTTCTCTTTCTTTACTTATTTTTATACAATTTTTGAATGGATACATATTTAAAACATAGAACAAACATAACCAAAAGCTTTTATGTGTGAATTAGAGTGGGTTTTTATCCAACATAATTGTTGATATATTATGACTTCTTGTAAGTTGTTAACGATTATTAATTATTATAATTGTTTATGATTGATACTCACGATGCATTAGTAAACTTTTGATTTATTTATGATGCATTATTATATGTAATTAATTAACTACCAAAAATCGTATGCCACGTCCAAAGTATACACTTGCTACAATTTGAACTCGGATTTATTTTTTCATTTTTCTTCTCAGCTTATTATTGATTTCACAAGACGAAGGAGGAGCTAATGGAACATGTGGGTGTAATTAAGTTGAATTTAATTAGTAATTTGAGCTCATTAATAACTCAAATTCAAATAAACTCAAGTTTATGCAACTTCAACTCAAGTCCCAACTTGAGTCAACTAGCAAAATTGAGTTAGAAAAAATCTTTAAAGTTTGACTTTGATTTTAATTATATTATTAAGTTAATAAGATCTTTTAGTTATACCAAATTCTTTTATCTATTCAATCATTTTGTTCATATTTCTTCTTTCAAGTTACCATTTTGATTATATTTTGTCTCAAATATCTTTCATTTTTTAAATTCTTTTGATCTTTCTTTATTTTTATTATAGATATTTTTATACTTTTAGTTTTCAAATAATTTTATTTATATTATTTAAAATACAATAACCTTATCTTCTATGAACAAATTTACACATTATAGAGTGCGCAACTTTTTATTAATATTTAAATATTTTTAAATTTAATCAGATTTGAGCCAACTAAATCCATTAACACCCTTAATAAAATGTTTTTAGACAGGTTAAAGTCTATAAACTGTGTAATAAAACCTATTTGTTGAAATGGGAAAATGATTTTGCAAGCAGACGCGTTAACGCGTTCTCTCTTTGTTTTTATTTTATTTTAGCTTTGACTGCTAATTAATTTTAACGTGACTTTTCTAATTTTTTGCCTCTTGACAGCCAGAAGCGTCTACAACTTTAATTGCCAGTACAATTATTGTCTATTATTGATGGAAATTTCATTCTGTTATTTATTTATTTATTTATTATTATTATTATTATTTTGACATTACAGCTTCGGGCCAGCCAATTAGTTTGCTTTGAATTGCGAAGAATTCAAAAATTAGTAACTAGAATACTAGGAACGTGGACATGTGTAATAAACAAATCCCTCATTCAAACCAAATATATTTTTCGCAAACAATGTTCCTAAGTTCATGACTTCCAAAGCATTACAAATATATTAAATGCACATTAGAAAATGTAATAAGAAATTATACAAGCATTTATTTCTAGGCTAAGATAAAAGAAAATAAACTTTATTTAGTTCTTTGTGCCTACCATATATATAGAAAAACTTATGGAAAATTATTGGGGAGTCAACCTTTTTCCTATAAGTGGAGTAAATGATAAAGTTAAAATCTATTAGCATTTAATTAACCATACCTAAAATTAATATATATGAAATTTCTAATATCAGTTTATTCCTTATAAATCATAGAAGAATAAATAAACACAAAGACTGTTTGGCACGTATGTATCTATTGGGTGAAATTGGTGAATAAATTTAGGAATAAAAATAAAGAGAAGAAAGAGAAAAACTATCTTAATTTAATGAGCAGTGGATTAAAAGAGAGGATTTTTAATGTGATGAAAATTTTATAAGTAACATAGCCAAAAGGTATGGAAAATTTCCTTGCTGATTTTTAATTGTCCTTCTTGGCCCATCTTGTTAATTTTGGCAATAAAATATTGGTATTCACACGTAGTGGTTATGTTTGAAATCGTTACTGTCAACTCAAAATTATCATATTAAATTTCACGTTTGCTTAATATATAATTTAATAAAATATTTATTTAAATTTAAATATAAAATTATCCTATCATATATATATATATATAATTAATTAATTATTTTTTAATTATTATACTTATTAACAATTAAATTAATACTTATATATATATCACATATATATTTATATTTTTTTATTTATATTTTAAAATATAATAATTCTTTTATATAATATTACATCGTTTAATTATTATTATATATTTTATAAATATATTTAAATAATATTTTTTTTAAATATAATTCCTACTTAAACATTCTCTCAACTCCCAAACATAGCCAGTCTTTTTATGAATAAATTTTTAAAATTATAAACTTGACTTTATTTTTTTCATGTTTTTTGACCAAATATTCCAAAATTCTCTGCCCAAAATTAAATACGCTGCAATATCTACAGGATCATTTGCATTTCGTACGTATTCGTGTCAGTAAACCATTGGAGGAATTTAAATCTCAAGGAGACAAAAGCTGCGTCGACCCCATCGGATACGTAACGGCCCGTCGATTTACTCGCCAGCGGTTAACGTGTTGGTCACCGTCACTACATTTGGTTTAATGTCGCGGTTATCTGACAGCTGTCTTGAAGCGAAGGGTCTGTATCCATTTGTGAGACGTGGTGTCAAGGCGTAAGACTGACAGGCATGTGAGGGAAGCAAGACCCTTTAATAAAAAACAAAAGGTATTTCTGGGGCAACTTTTTCTATCAAATCAGTGCCAATAATAATAGTCCACGTCATCAATAAAGTGACAAAGTGGGGTAGGCGTGAACAATCAGTTAGATTCACCTGCGCGTGATGTACATTGAAATAAAACCCGAATATAATAATACGCTAACACTACTATAATAGAGGAAAGTCCGACAGTGAAAAAAATGGAAATATGTGCCATGCCTCCTTAGTGGGTTTTCTATCTCTAAAAGCACTTTTCTGTTGGCAATCTGTCTTTCCATTCTCTGTTACGCGCTCTGTTTTCTTGCTGTAGTTGAGAAAGCAAGAGAGAGATTGGCCAAGAGAAACGCGCAAGCGCGCGCGCACACACATTATATATAGAGAGAGGGGGGGAGCTGAGAAAGAGGGAAGGGAAGACATGGGGTGTTTCCCCTGCTCTGGTGAGTCATCGAATAGTAAGAAACAAGAAAGGAAGAGAAAGAATAACAACAAGAATAACCGGAACAGACAAGACGATCAAGCTCCAGGTACTGCGACTAAGCAGGTTAAGGAAAACAGCTCCTTCTTAATTGGGTTTTTAGAAACCGGGTTTTAGAAGAAGATTTGTTTTGCGATTTTCTCCCCTCGGTTATTTGAAATTTTTGACGTGCGTTTTCAGAACTGTTTTTCTTTCTTCTTGTTGTGTTGTTGTCGTCTTTCTGCCCCTTTGTGTTGGTGAGCTGATAACGGTTTGGGTTTTTCTTTGGAATCTTGGCGCTGTTCACTTTTGCCATTTTTCTCGGGCCAATCCATTTTTAATGGATTGCATGCTGATCACTGGAACAAATAATTAAAATATTCTCTCCAAACTAGTTTTGACGAATTTAAATTAGGTTTTTTCTGTCTGAGCTTCTTGACTCCCGTTTTTTCTTAAATTAAACGTTTGTGTGTGTAGTGTGTGTGCATGTACGTGTTCATCCTTAGTTTTGTTGCATCAAAATCAGGATTCTAGATATTTTGTTGATTATTCGATGATGGGTCTTAGAAAGATTGAATTTTAGATTGTATCCGGGAATGGTGGAATTGGTGATGACAACAGAATATATTTTGCGCAGCTGAAATTAAAGCAGTGCTTTTCATGTGTGTAAACTTATGCTTGCCTTCTATTCAGTTTTTCCTTTTTCTTGATTCTCTTTTGTTCGTTTATTTTCTATTTCTCTTTGCAAGAAATCGCATTGGAATCAATATTTGGCATTACATTAAATCGTTCATCTGCTCTTTTGGCACTTCTCTCTTTGTTGTTTCAATTGGCTGTTCTGCTATTGTTTTCTTTAGGTGCTGTCAAGGTTAGTCACCCTACATTTGTGAAGGAGGATGATCTGGCTGTAAATGAGTGTGCTATGGAGGTCCCGGCTGGCAAGAGTCCTTCTTCTGAAGGAGAGAGCAAAGCACGGACCTTTAGCTTTGCCGACTTAGTTGCTGCAACTCAGAATTTTAAGGCTCAAAATTTTCTGGGCGAGGGAGGTTTTGGAAAGGTTTATAAAGGTCAATTGCTGGATACTGGTGAGGTGAGTTATGTTTATGTCAAATAACTCAATTGGTGGTTATAGTGTATGGCACTTTTGGCCCTCTGTTTCATTGTGAGTCAGCTGCCTCATCTGTTTTCAAATTCTCTTTCCGGGTAAAGTTGTCGAAAGCGTTTTTCAGCTGGAAGATACAAATATACTTTGTTGGTGTCATGTAGGAGGTGGCTGTCAAGCGATTGGATCACAATGGAAGTCAAGGGATTCGAGAATTTGTGGTTGAAGTTTTAACTTTAAGTATGGCTGATCACCCTAATCTTGTTAAGTTAATTGGTTACTGTGCTGAGGGAGATCAGAGGCTGTTGGTCTACGAGTACATGCCACTAGGTTCTTTGGAGGACCACTTACATGGTAAGTGGCAGGCAGGTGACAAGTTCTAGTTTTATTATTGTCTCCTCCCTCCTATTTCCCATTATTGCTCATTTGCTTGCTTGCATTGTGCTCTTGCTCCTGTGTATTGCAACTTTCAGAGACACAGAAGTTAGTGGTTTACATGCTTTATTTTGTCTGTACAGACCCTCGACCCTACAGAAAAAGGTTGGATTGGAACACAAGGATGAAGATAGCAGCTGGTGCAGCACAAGGGTTGGAGTACCTCCATGACAAGATGAAAACACCCATTATATACCGTGATTTGAAGTGTTCCAACATTTTACTTGGGGAAGTATATCGTCCCAAACTGTCTGATTTTGGTTTAGCTAAAGTAGGTCCTTCTGGAGGTAAGACCCATGTCTCCACCAGAGTGATGGGCACATATGGATACTGTGCACCTGATTATGCAATGACTGGCCAGCTTACCTTCAAATCAGATATATATAGTTTTGGTGTTGTTCTTCTTGAGATCATCACTGGCAGGAGAGCTATTGATAACAGACGAATTGGTTCAGAGACAAATCTTGTTGCGTGGGTACGCGTCTTTAATGTCTAATATTTAGTGTTAATCTTTGGTTGTTTGAATGAAGACTCTGGTTGCTTTATCCATTCGAAAGAGTATCTTTAGGTACACTACATGATATGCCATCATAAAATCCATTTTTATTAAGTGGTTATTGTTAATTGTACTACCCTGTCATAAATTTCCCACTCATTAGAGACCACTTGTATTGAGTACAACCATATAAGCTTTGGCTACTTGGTACAGTGGTTCTTTTATAAATGTGGCCTTTACAAGGGATTTATACCTGTTGGAGTGTGATGTTTCCTACTAGGACCAACCAAAATGTTTCACCTAACGTAGCATAGCTGATTTGTCTGTGGTTACGTGAAGTTTCCAATGTTTATTTGTAGTATCTATTACAAATATCTACTTGCTTCCTTCTATCTTCCATATTCTGTTTTAAATATCAGTTCGTCTGTAGCATGATTGTGGAGTTAATGTGACAAGCGATGTTCATTATTGAATACCAGCCCAGTTTCATCATATGCAAAATCTTTTCTGGAATCTCTAACCATTTGGTCGTCAACAACAGATTAGCTGAAATATGTAACATGTAATTATTAGTTGTTAGTTTATGGCATATGCATATAAATGTCCTCTGTCAGCCTAACGTACATTCTACATCTCACAATTATCTTACTATAGAAGAAATTATATCGAGTGATTAATGAGCTTTTGAAGAATGCTCCATAGGTATTATAATTGCCAACACATGCAAAAGCCGAGATGAAAATATAACTCTTTAGTCTGTTCTTGTGGAAAGTTTGAGCAATGGGGGTGATGGTAAATAAAAACCCACTGTCCTTATCATTGTTGACCCTTGGGGTTCACTTGAATGCTTGAAAACGTTCTTCGACACTGGTCATCTATGTAGTTCTGTTTGTATTGTTAGGAGTTTGAAAATTTCTTACTTTTCAAGGAGGTTTTACTCTCTTTTGAGCTTGTATCTTTGATATTCATAAAAGGTGGTTTTATGTGAGGGAATAAGCATTGATTAAATTGTGGTTGCTCTTTATTCTGTGCTTCTGCATGTACTTCTTAATTAGCAATAGAAAAGTTACGAAGGCTACATTTGCCTTGCCTTTCTTTTTTGCAGGCCAGACCATTATTCAAGGACCGCAGAAAATTCCGCCAAATGGCTGACCCCGCACTGGAAGGTCAGTATCCCATGAGAGGCTTGTATCAAGCTCTTGCAATTGCTGCAATGTGCGTCCAAGAGCAACCTAACATGCGGCCACTCATTGCTGATATTGTTACTGCTCTAAACTATCTTGCTTCCCAGAAATATGATCCAAGTATCCATCCAATCCAAAATAGCCCTACTTCCCAGAGATTAAAGAAAGGTGGTGATTCTGATGGTGACCAGAATCGTGCTACTGGCGATGACATTGAGAGAACCAAATCAGATGACTAATTCTATGTGCTTCATACTTGCATCATTGCATGCAATCCACCCGTCAGTGGGTTGCTGTATGATACATGGTTATTGGTGTGGCTTCATAGACTTATTCCTACACGACACTCGGTTGATCTGGTTCTGCATGGCTTCCAAACACACAAGTTACAAGAGAAAAGCATTTTTATCTAGACATTTTCTCGTTGATGAAGCTCTGTGGATAAGTTGCAATGACAGAAAAATGTGGTAGGGACGATGAGCTTGTCAGTCACGAAAGGCCGGATCTGGGAATTGGGTTATGAATAGCTTGGATTTCTATTTTTGGTTCTTGATTTAGACGGCGAATATGCAACTTATTCCTTTTATTCTACTGTTTCCCATCTGCTTCTTCATTTTCATCCTCTATTATACGTATAGCTAATAAATTAGATTATTCCTTTGAATATGATGAGATTTTCTTGTATGATTTCTCCCATTAAGATGACGGGATGTGGCATCTGCCTCTTTCAATGGGGGTTTTCTTATCTGGTTTGGAAGAACGAGAAGAAAACCAGAATTGATTCTGTTGTTCTTTTTCGCTTTCTCCCCTTTCTGGATTTTCCTGCATGTATTTCACACTTGGTTTAGGTTTAGGATCTGGCAGAGGAAAAGAAAAGAAAATGGTAAGTGAAATATTTTTGATATTTGTCCTACATTTGGTTCTAGGATTTCAGAGGGGGAAAAATAAGGTGAAAGAAGGTTAAATAAAATATTTTTGATTGTTTGGTTAATAATGAAAATTTTAAGGAAAGGAAATTTGGAGAATGCAACAGAAGAAAGGAAAATTTATTATGTTTTTCAAATAATAAAAAATTGATGATAAATTTTTGTCGATTTTTTTCATTTGTTTCCTAAACCCTTTCAGCGAAACAAAATATGAGATTTCGATTTTTTTTTTATTTTTTTATCTTTCATTTTTTTCTCTCCAAATTTTGAAACCAAACGTGGTGCATGCCGTTGATAACCTGTGTCCTCTCTGTGTTCTTTCGGTCAATATTTACCTCTTGTTTTTTCAAACCATACATACCCTTTGTTTGTTTTTAAATTTTGATATATATTTTTAAATATTTTTATTTTAAAAATTTTATAAAAATAAAACACAGAAAGAAATAAAAAAAATTAATAATTAAGTGTATATTTTTAAAATGTATAATTACAAAATAAATAAAGTACACAATAATTTGACGACTGTCCTGTTTTCTATTAGGTAATATATGGAAATAAGAATTAACAAAATTAAAGAACTAAATAAAATTAACGTAGTATGTTATTGCAGTGTCTGATCTATGACTGAATCATTTGTTTCTCCTAGTTACTTTTGAACTTTGACGATTCTGCTATATACATAGCATATTCGTGTATTAGATCTTTTAGATGAACATAGAATTTCTCTTATAGCTTTTGATTTACTACCTATTAGATACATTTCTACTAATGGGTCCTTTGTGGTGGGCCCAAACTGTTTAGAATAAAAGGAAAAAAAAAAAGAAAAAGAAAAAATGAGAAGAACACAAAAATTGACTGCCCAAGTTGGCCAATCAAAGAGAAGGAACCGCCCGAAATTCTCCTTACGGACAGCGAGAATAGGACACCATTTTGGAAACAACAAGAAAAGCCAGTCAAGGCATACTTGGGATGCTTTGATAGGTTTCAGAGGAAAGAGTTAGAGAAAAATGTGAAAAATTTTGTCATTAGTAACAAAATTGTGAGAATTTCTTAGAATGTTTCGAGATACATTCGGGTAAAACGTGTAACATGAGTGAAAAGGTTCGACCTATATGACCAAGAAGAACATTTTATCTAAATTGAATCATTTCCATTTAAAGAAGTGCGATAATTATTGGGCGAGAAACCAAAACAACCTTGTTTGCAATTGTCTTATTCCTTCCAAAATAAAGATTTGTTGAATTCAATTCATTCAAATATGCCTGGACCAATTTCATATTCATTTGGTGCTTTTCAATATTTGGTGACTTATAGATGATCATTGTTGAAAGACATGAGTATGCTTCATAAAGGCCAAGTGTTAAGATATTTTAAGCAATTTATAACCTTGGTCGAAAGACAGACTAGTAATAAGTTAAAGTGTATTTGAATATACAATGGAGCAAAATCCTTTTCATTTTTACTGTAATAAACACGGTTTCAATATGAATTAAAACCTTCATAAAAATAGTAGTATGATCGATTAGTTGAGTGGATAAATAGACAATTAAAGTAGAAAATTATGTGTATTCTCACATGTGTAGTTGCTAAAAACATTTCGAAGTCAAGCTATTTTGATAGTTGTTCAAGTATTAAAATTTTCATCTTATGTACTTTTGTAGTATGATGCTGCAAAGAAATTATGTTGTGAAAAGGATGTTTCTTGTGACCATTTGCAAGTGTCTGGTTGCAAAGTCATTGTGAATACATCAAAGGATGAGAGGTTCAAGTTAGATGTCAAGAATGATAGTGTGTGTTTGTTTGTTATTGTAAGAATCAATTAAGTAATTAAATTTTATAATTTAGTTCAGAAGAGACTCATTAGAAGCGATGATATCGTGCTTGTGGATTACCAAATGTATGAAAGATGTTGAGAAACCTCAAAGAAATGCTTACAAATTTGATGAAAACTCAATATATCTATTGTTGATTCTCCCAATAATGATGCGGAGACAAGTTGAAGAGAGACGCACGAGATGGTTAGCCAGAACTCGAAGCTCATGATCGTTATAATTTTTGCATACATAATCATCACTTCTAGTGGTTCTTTGGTATTTAGAAGGTCAATGAGTGATGTGATCGTGGGCTAGAGATGTTATTGAGCAGATTTTTTTTCAGACAATGGTGCCTCTTGCATTTACATAAAACTGGGATCCCATATTCAGTGAGATGGCCGTAATTTCACCTAAGAGATACCAAATAATATGGTTGGACAAATTATCTTTATATGGCATAGACCTACTAAAGGATGTGACCTGATTTTGTTTGAGGTACAACACACGTCTTCCGATGTGTTAGGAATTGTACCAGGATCTGCAAGCTTCAGGATCTACGTTACTACACTTTAATTGAAATCCTTCACAGGTTGTGGAATGGATTTCATCTTTAGCCCATCTACTGACTGAGCTGGAGTTACAGTAGACATATTGATTATTTATAATCATAGATCAAATTCCTGTATAATAACAATAAAATGTGCACAATATTAAACAATTTGGATTAAATTTAATTGGGGGTACAAGTTTCTAGTACAAATCCTATCATTCTTTCTTCAACTTGAGAATTTTATATTTTGGGAAGAATTTGATGACTTTAATTTTTTTGGAGCTGACTTGGTTATCAAAACTATTAGTTTGTGGAATTTGACACCACAAGGATGGATCGAACGTCAAATTTGAAATAGTACAATGATTAACGCTTCGAATTTTGCTATGAGCACCGTAAAATTTAAAATTTTTTGAGAGAATTTGGACTTCTTCACTTGAATGCTTTCTTACTTGTATTCAAGTTGTACATAGTTATAAGAAGAGTGGTGGAGGATGAAACCTTATTATATTTGCTTAACAATGTGATACAATTTTAATTGGTTGAGAATATTCGATTTGAGATTCCTGTCTATTAATTACTAGATTTGATTTGTTATGATTTGACTTTTCAAATGTCATAGTTGACTTTTATAAGTTGAGATGATCTGATTTGATAGCTATATTGGCAAGATTTGACATTAGATATAATTTGATTAGATAAGATTATTTATATTGAAATATCAATTATTTATTATAAAAATTGTGTTTAATTAAATTCATAAATTATTTAATTGATATTTAATATAAATAAATCCTTGTGTTAGCATTTCATTAGGCATAAAATTTATGCTTCTATACAGGGGTAGCAAATTTTGACATAACTTGAATCTAGCATGAAATTAACGTATTTGGGTTAAACCTTTGTGAGTGCGGGCCGAAATTGAGTTTTACCCATGACCTCCAAAAAGAAAAGAAAGGTCAATTTCATGTTACTAGACGGGGTGACCTGCAAATTCACTTATATATTTAAAATAATTTATTATATTTTTTATTAACTAGTTTTATTTTGTAATGTTTTAAGTTATTAATTATATAAATAGAAAAAAAATTAAATGAAGTTAAATGCTAAAATAGAAAGATTCAATCTTTATCAAAATTAAAGAATCTAGCACTTGATATTTTTTATTTGCCTTTACACACATTTTCCTTCTTCTTTCTTTCTTTCTTTTATTTGCATGATTATCTATATTTTATTGAAGTTTAATCTAGTCAAATTCAAAATGACAAGAAAGTAGAGAGTTTCAATTTCGAGTGTGTTTAGAATTACTTTTTAAAGTTATAGTATTAAAACTAGAAAAACAAATTGTGGTGTGTAAAAACTATTTTTAGTTTTATTTTTGGTCAAAATAATTTTTTGGGTTATAGGTTGATGTGTTAAATTTGGGTGACAAGTGAAATTAGTGGATTGGATTTGAATAAAAAAAAATTGATCCGCAAATAAAAACAGGTTAGGACGCGACCCATTGCCACCTATACTTAAACAAATGGCCTCTTAAAAATTGTTCACAAATAATTATTGTCAGTGAATGAGTCTCCAATTTTTTTTGCTTTTTAATTGTTACCAACAAACTTTGTTTCATCACGTATGCCTCCTGATCGACCCCTCCATGCGAGGGCTTCCCAACAAACAATTTTTTACTTAAATTATACTAATTGCATGGCCTTACCATTTATGTAAGTTTCCAACCAAAGAAAATCGCCTTGCAAAGAATTTTCCATGCAAGAAGTCGTGGCCTCACATGCACGCGTCATGAGTGGGAAGTCTCCAGTTTCTTTCTAGGAATTTCAATCGAGGATTCTTTTCCATGAAGAGAACATTCCTTCCGTGGTGCCCTATATTCTTGTCGTCCCATGCGTAAAACTTCCATGCACGGCTTCTCATGCAAGCACGTACTTTTCATGCACGATGGATTTTAAAAATTTTCCAGGATCCTTTCTTTTAGCAAGAACTACTTATCCCTTTCTTAATCAATGGAAATCGAAGATTGGGACAAATTTTGTATGGGAGATTCCCACACACAGAGTTCTCCTTTCGCCTCACCATTCCTCCATTATACTTTTGGCACTAAAAAGCAGCTTCCATATGAGTTGCCGCATAATGGGTATGCAAAATAAACCTTCTCACTGGTAATATCTCTTCAGCTGCATAAAGCAAATTTCCTTGCAGTCCGGGTCCGTAGCTATAAAAGAGAGGTTTCACGTTTCGTATTTGCCATCTTCGAGCAGACAGAGCCACGGTCTGCTGCGCACCTTGCAGAATCTGGCTCCCTTGGACCTTTTGGGAAGAGGCTGTTAAGTTTCTAAAACTCCCCTCTTTCAAAAGTTGCCTTCCCTTGCCTCATATGTACTTGATTTCTGAAGTGAAGTTGAAGCAAGGATCTGCACCTTGGCATTCTAAATCTCGCAAGGCATCAACCTTTCTCCTTTCTTCACACAATTCTATGACCTGTATCTTGGCTTCCATAGATCCTAGAGGTTTGAAGCCTAAGAATCTGAATTCTCAACTTGCTTCGACCGTCCCCTAACCCGCTGACGCGTTCGCTTTCATCTTCAGATGCGCAACACCTCCATCAGTGGCCTCCTTCCTCGCAGTGGCAACCCCTAAAACTCGGTCAAAAACACTGTTTAAGTGTAGATATAGTCTTAATTCAATCAAATATCATCATGAATGCCCCCATACTAGTTGTATTCATCATGACCAACACTTTGACAAGCATGCAAACCTTATGCAACCATTTTTTTCCCAATGCAAGCAAAAATTGCTTATAATGGGGTGAAAATATGCTATCAAACTGCAAGTTTTCACATCCCACATTTACTGATTTGCTAATCCCTAGCTAACTAATCCTCATCCCATATTACGCCATTTCCAAACCCATCATGCGTGAAGTCGCAAATCATATCAATGGCCACTCTTCCTAATTTTAGAAATCAAAACACGAGTTACATAATTTAAAAATAATTAAAAATTACAACACTCTTGACCTAATTACATCTCCAATCCATGTCACTCCTTAATTCTTAATTACTTTAACCTTTTGATGATTTCATTACAATTCAAAGACATACGTTTTAAGGATAACTTCTCCAATAGTCGACTCACTCTCTTTCAAGCAAGTTCAAATAATAGTCAAAGGAATTAGCAGGATTTCTAGTGCGGGCTTCAAATTTTTTTTTTCTATTTTCCTTTCTTTTCTTACTCTTCCACACTTACGCTTTTCTTTATTTTGTAAGATTTCATAATTTTCTTAAGTAATTGGGAGCTTTCTTAAGGGAAAGTGAACAAGGGTCACCGCTAACCTTTAGTTACTCAACTTATATTTAACTTAATATGTAATGTATACTTATAATTGGGTGACCGTTTTACGTAACAATGAAAAAGGTCTCTACGCAATCACAATTATTAAGTTATAGTAGCCAATAGAGTGGAGAATTTTTCACATGCACACTTTTTTTCTTTATTTTTTTTCATGTTTTCAATTTTTTTCAGTCTTCTCCTTTCCATTAATCTTACTCATCCTCTAAAGAAATTGGCAACAAATCAAAATAAGTATTACATCTATAAATCAATTATCTTTTTTCTCACGATAGAACTTTTCAAGTGATCAACCATTCAAAAGTGTGAGGAATGGTGCATATAAAATATATGGGAATCTTGTCTTCAAAACTAGGCAAGGATTGTTATTTTCAAGAAGAAGTAAGGAACCATGCAACCTCTTGACTCACAAAATTTCCAGATAGTTTCATCATGAATTAAGTTTGATGACCACAATTTCATTATGCCTTCACTACATCATCATAACCATGTAAAACATCTTAACATGTATGCAAAATTTCTAGCAATGTTTCCACAAACACTGCACACAATCATTCTTATGAATTTCCTCATGTACACATGTGCCTCTTCCCTACACTTGTGCTGTTGCCATTTTCATAAATTTGATCACATAAACAAAATAAAGCAACAAAGAAAGGTACCATATCTTCTTCTTCTACTATGTGGCTTGTACACGCGACAATTAGCCATTTTACTTGCCCCAATCCTACACCAAATATATGCACCAAATAATAATCCTTCTTATGCAACTACATAATCAAACCAAAGCAAAGCAAGCCAAAGTAAAACTAAAACCATCGAAAGCAAGTAGAAAGCTTGGGTTGCCCCTCAAGAAGCAGCATTTTATGTTTGTAGCCTGACATGCTAAAGGATCAAGTTAGATAAAATTAGATGCCTAGGGGTTCACAAGCCCCCATGAGCGGCAGTAACATGACATTTTCTCACTCTTGTTTTCTTTCTTTTTGCTCTCATTTTCTTCAATTGCTCTTCCTCCTTATCAATCAACCATAGAGGCTTCTTAGATCCTTCCACCGCACTAAATGTGTCTCGCACTCTCAACTCCATGTTTTCAACTTGCTTTATTGTGTCTTTTCACTAAAAAAAAATGTAACTTCTTATGACCAAAGTTTTGTGATGAAATTAATTTTTATTAAAATAAACATATTAATGTGACAAATACTTTTTCCTTGCAATTTTTTTAAATTTAATGTGATGAAAATCTAATTCCTCACATAAAAAGGAATTTATTGTGATGAAATATAAATTTTATCACAAAGTTACATTTTCCTCAGAATAATTTGTTGTTAAATGTGACAGGATTAAATTCTGTACAACAAATAACAATAAAAAAAACTTCCTGCTAGATTGAGTATTTCCCCGCTATTTCAATTTTTTTTTCTATATGTCCCTCCCACCCCGTCCCTCTAAAATTTTTAATTTTTATTTTAGTTTTAATTTTCAAAAAAATTTAAAAAAATAAAATAAATTGTTACAATCATTAAAATTAATAACCCAAATGTGTCTTCACAACTGCCTTTCCCAAACTTCTAACCCTAAATTTTTACCCCTACTTCACCATTCTGCTGTATGCTCTTATCTCCTCTCCTCCACCATTTACTTGATTATTTCAATCATATTTGTTCATTAAATATAAATCTTCCTTTTTATAAGATACTGCAACCAAAGAATATTTTAGGTTTTAATGGTATTGTTCTCGTTGTCTTTTCTTTTATTCATGAAGACCAAGTATGAGAATCTACTATCTCCACTGTTGTTCCTCCATTCTCATCTGACTAAAGTTTATCCATATGTTTTGCTTGCTTATTGGCCGTGAAAAATTGTATTTTTTCAATATTAATAAGATTGGAAGAAGTTATCAGGATGGATTGTTTGTTGATTCGCAAGAAATTCATCGTCTTGCTTTGAACGAGAGGCTTTTTAATAAGAAAGTAATTAAGAGATTGCTTAATATCACTTTATTCAAAGGTAAGAATTAGTGCCCTGTCCATAATTTTTGCAGAATTTCATTCAACAAGTTTTTCTTTTCTTTCTTATGGTCCTTTTGAAAGGTTGGAGAATTTTAGGAATGTAAATGTTTTGGAGCTTACCACGGTAATAGATAATGAGAGGAGCTTGAGAATTTTTGGGATTGGATAAGAATGAATATTCTGTTGGTTTAGATGTGAGGTATTGGATTGATAGCTTTTAATCAATAAATCAACTAATTGAATCGTGACTACAACAGGAACAATGGGATTAACTAAGTCACTAATACCCGCAACAATGATTTCTGCTATTATTCAATAGTATTGTGTTTTATAATAATTTAGTTAGAGTATTGGCTTAATGCTTGCATGCTTGATCATAGTTTATGCTTAATGTGTTTAACAAATCTGGATGTTAAATTTTAATTTTGTTTAGATTATTTTTTATTGCATTTATTATGTGTGTAAATATATATCCACGTATACATTAAGTGTAAGTTTTATCATCTCAAGTAGTATATTGCTATACCGTTGTAATTAGAACTAGAGCCAAGATTCAAGAAGTTTCGCATTGGAAAGATGATCTTGGGGAGAACAACGATGTTTGTTAGGCAAGAATTTTTGTAAGGAAATATCAGTGATTTCTTGATGTTGTTAGTATTTACTACTTAGAGTTATAAATAATTTTTAAATAATTATATAATGATGTTAAATTCTCTAATATTTTATGTGATTGTGCGGCAATGGTTTGACATTGAGGGCTGGATTTCTGATGAACGAGTGAACAAAATTGTTAATGATAAGTTTCAAACTATACGTACTTGACAGAGAAGTACATTGCATCAATAGTACGAAAAGTTGGTAGGTTATGGTATTAATCTAAGGAAAGAGTGTTGAAGACTAGACTTAAGTATGACAAAATGGCAAATTGCTTGTGACTTTATTGAAAATTTAAACTATCAGGTAGTGTGTGAATAATATGTTCATACCTTAATTTATCCTCATTCACATCTTCTATTTTCTAGGAAAAGTCACGCATCAACTTGAGATATCGTTCAAAAATGTCATTTAACCATACTTCAGGGAAAATAACATTGATTTCTCACTATAGAAGAATGGTAAGTTTGTTCTTATTAATGAAAATCATTTTGTGTATGATCTAAAGCATTACTTTTGCATGTGAAGGGAAACAAAAGTAAAGTTGCTTTATGGAAAGAAGTTCACACAGGCAAAAAAAGAGGGGTTGTATATAAATTCTACTGCCAAATCAAAAAATTATGTTTTACTAATTTCATTTTTATAATATAACTCATTTGTATTTTTCATGTACAACTTTGATGCATAGTACAAGATGATATGGCGAGCAAGTAGAGTCAACCAGTTAATTAAGAAGAAGAGCCACTTAGTGAGGATATAATTTTAAAGGCCATAGGTATGGATATATAAAGGGGATGGGACACAGAGTTAAAGGTGATTTGTGGTTGCCAATTTTCTCCCAATGTGGTTGGTAATGATGAGTTGAAAGAGAAATTAGCAGCATTGGAGAATTCAAAAGAAAACATCACCAAGCCCACTAATGCATATGACGAGCAGAAGAAAGAAATGGATTTATATAAAGAGCAACACAATACATATGCACAATAGATTGACGGCTTGCAAGGTCAAATGGCAAGGATGCGAGAATTTTTTCAAAGAATTTCAAGGCATTCATCAAAATATGTTTTCTAGTAAGTATTACGAATTTAAATGCACACACACACACACACACACACCGTATTTTAGTAGAGTTATATTATCAATAATCCGTCGTTCTTATATGGTGACTGCATTAATGGATTGAGATTGGTGTCTATTCATATATTTGAAAGCATGGTTTTATAGAATTATTAATATGTTTAAAATTAACTACCATCTTACTATAGTTAGTTTAGACCGCTTGATTTGTTAATTGGTATACATTGTGATCATATAAGAACATCATGTTGCTACGTTTCAATGAGCACTCTTGAATTGACGGTTTGTTGATTTTTACAATGTGAATTAGAGTAGAAAATATAGAGTTGTGTAATATGGAGAGCAATGTTCATATAAGTTAGAATTTTTGTTTATGGTTAGTTTAGGTTACTTGGCTCACTAGTTAATATAAATTATGATCATATAAAAGTTTTATATTGATACATTTTGATTTGACTTTGAATTGATGGCATTAGTTGGTATAAATTGTTGTTGAATTATGGATGCGAATTATAATAGAATATATGGTGCTGTGTAATGTGGAGAACAATCATAATTTGAATTGTTGTTCATTTAAGATTTGGTGTTTAATTTTGTTTTCATATATGCTTGGTATTTTTATGATAATTCAATTATGAATATTAATCATGATTGTTCTAGATTGCTTGGTTTGTTACTTTAGTGCATGTAGTGTAAAATTACTTTCTTTATTTTCATATTTAAATTTTTGCATCAAATAACAATTAGTCTTTCACATTTTATGGATTTATATTTTTATCTATTTGGGTGATTTTTTTATAGATTTCTTTGATGATTCATTAAGTTCGAATATGTTAAAGTTGGTGGCACTATTTTGGTTTGGTGCACCTACAATGAGAACATGCTTATGTCCTTTAGAATATGAAAAATTTTACTATAATGGAAAGCACTGTTTATCAAGTGATTCATTTTTCATTGTCTAATGTGGAGGTATACATTCAACTATTTTGTCTTTCAATATCATGTATGTTTTATGTGTAAATATTTTGTCTTCGAGGTTTGTGCATGAAACCATATGGCAGATGGAACATGTTATACTTTTTTGTTGGTTGTTCATATTTATTAGCAAAATATGTTATTTTGGTATTAATTCAAGTTGTTGATGATAGAAAAATATTTTTTATTAAATTTATATTAGTTAAAACTTTTATGATAAAATGTTCATCATATTAGATAAACAACAAAAATAAATTAATAATGAGATGAATAAATTTATCATATCTAATGAAATTTTATTTAAAATATTTCATCTGAAATATGAGAAAATGTTGCTCACTAATGCATTAAAAAACCATTTCTTATAAATTCATTATTTAATGTGATAATATTTTCCTCACACAACATTTTTAAATGCGAGGAAAATATTTTTGCATTTGGACACCAATTACAATGAATACAATATTGTCACATTTAATAATTTTTTGTGAGGAAAATATCATTGCAATTACCCATATTATTGTGATGAGTAAAATATAATGTGACGAAATTTATTGTCACCTTTAGTTATTTTTGTGAGGAAAATTTTATTATATATTCTCAATCTTATTGTGAGGAATAATATTATAATGTGATGAATCTAATTGTCACTTTTAAAAAGTTATTGCGAGAAAATTAATTAATGTGATGAAATATTTATTTTATATGAGGCATTTTTCCTTACTTTAAAATATTATTCGTGAGCATATTGTTTTTGTCGCAGTTGTATCTACTAAAAATGTGAGGAATTCATTTTTCTGTCGCAATAGGCTAATGAGAAACACTATTTGTGAGGATCCTGTAACGAATTTTTTCCTCGCATTAACTTAATGTGAGAGAAAATATCTCTTATGTGAGGAAAAAATTCCTCACAAATATTACCTTTTTTTTTTTTTTTTTGCAGTGTTTGCAATTAACACATTACTTGAAACATTAGTAGAGGGATTAATGGAAGATGTAGAGTAAATTTGCAATCTCTTCTTTTACCTTAGATGATGGATTAAACGAAGATGTAGAGCACACCAGAAATGCTAACTTACTAGGGCCAAAATGTAAGGCCAAGCTACCTTTCTCCATATTAATTAGTGATTTTGTAGTAACTAGGAATGGACAGCTTAATATCAATGACGACTCCTTTGCAACCTCCATGTCTATCACCACAAAATCCACGGATATGATGAGCCCTCCCACTTACATCAACACATTCTCCACAACTCCCAATGGTTTATTCATCGATCCATTTGCTAATTGCATGGCCATTTTAGTGGGCTTCACCAATGCAATTTCAAGTGCTTGAAATGTAGAGAAAGTCATAACATTTATACTTGCATCTAAATCACACAATGTATTATCAAAAGAAATACTCCTCATAGTGCAAGGTATAGAGAAACTCATAGGATCCTTAAGCTTTGGGGATAAAACATGTTTATGCTCTAGGTTCTCTTCAAACTCTTCCAACTTCCTTTTTCTAGACACCACTTCTTTTAAGTACTTCACATAATTCAGTGATTTCTTTACTTCTTAAACCAATGGAGAATTTATGTCCAACTTCTCAAATTCCTCTAGAAAGTTTGCTACATGCTCTTTCATCTTAGCTTGATAAAGCCTTTGTAGATATAGAATTTTTGGTTTGCACAATTATGGAGCATTTCCTTTCTTCTACTCCTCCTTTTTCCAAGTTTGGCTCTTGAATTGCTTTCTCAGCGGTGTCTTCTTCTACTTGCACACTTACCACCTCTACATACTCAATTAGATTATTTTTAGTAGTACTTAGCAGTGTTTAAACAAGTCTATTTGACATGTCCTTTGCCAGTTAGCCTATTTGAACTTCCATATTCCTGATAGAAACTTATTAATTCTGTAGTAAAGTATCAATCCTATTCATGTAATCCTGGGTAGCCGTAGTTCGATTATCTATCATATTATGTGTCGACTTCGCTAGGCTACTCATTATGTCCTCTAAGAACAAGTTTTTCTCTTGCTACATGGTTGCTTGGGATTTAGGTGGCTTTTGTTGATTTCTCTAGGAAAAGTTAGCCTTGCCCTCATTGATTGTTCATAAAATTCACTTGCTCTCTTTAAGCTTAGCCACTACTTGACCTAGTTGTACGACACTTATGCATAAGATGTGGACCCGCACACACCTCACAAGTGTGCATCATAGACACAAAAGAAGTATTAGTGTTTATTGCAATATTATTAATCTTCTTCGACAAGAGCTCCATTTTGGCAGAAAGAGCTATCAATGTGTCTAAATCATGTATTCTAGCAGCTATTCTTTTAATGGATCTCTCCATTAGCCACTGATATGCATTTGAGGCTATCTTTTCGACATGTCCTATGCTTTTTTTGACAAGCTCCTCTAGCTGTGTAATCCAAAACGATTCTCAATTGTCCACTGATACCACTGTAGAAAGTTTAAGCTTCTATCCATATTAGGTATCCATGTTATGGGCATTTTCTGAACATCTCTTTAAATTTCTTCTACACTTTTGGCATTGTCTCAGATTCTAGTTGCTTGAATGTTCTAATTTCTAACCTCAACTGGGCTATCTTGGTAGGTGTAAAGTATTTTGCGAGGAACTTGTTTACCATATCTTGCCAAGTTATGATGCTACTCATAGGTAATGATTGAAGTCATTGTCTAACCCAATCTTTGAGAGAAAAAAATGGGACTAATTTCAGTTTAATAGCATATCAAATACCTCATTAAAGTTTACCATGTCACAGAATTCAAGAAAGCTTACTAAATGGGTGTTAGCATCTTTGTGTGAGGCTCCTCTAAATTGATTTAACTGTACCATGTTGATTAATGCAGGCCCCAACTTAAAATTATTTGTATTCACTAGTGGTTTAATGATTTCTTCATGTGTGGATTCATCATCGGCTAAACATAGGTGTGTATTACCCTTTGATTTGATGGAGAAAGGTGTTCTTGAGGTTGGTTGTGATGATGGGTTATTTTCCATTTTTGCGTTCCTTCCTACAACTCTTTTAGGCATGAAAAAGAAAAGATGGTAGAAAACAACAAACCACCACCACCAAAGCTACAGGAATTACCTCATCCATTAAACTAGCAAACTATTAAGGAGTATGTTCAACCAGTGATGAATCCACACATGATTGGTATCATTAGACCACAGGTGAATAATAACAATTTTAAGCTGAAGTCTATACTAATCAACATAGTGCAACCAAATCAGTTTGGAGGAGCCCTACATGAAGATCTTGACACTCATTTGGTCTTCTTCCTAAAGCTTTGTGATATAGTCAAGTTCAATGAGGTTTCATATGATGTAATTAAATTAAGATTTTTTCTCTTTTCTCTGAGGGATAAGGCTTGACAATGATTATAATAACTTCCACCTAGGGGTATAGCCATTTGGCAAGACTTGGTGAATAAGTTCTTAGCAAAATATTTTCCACCAGAGAAAATTGCACAACTTAGATTAGAGATAGTAATGTTCAAACAACTTGAGTCTGAGATCTTACTAGAAGTTTGGAAAAGATTTAAAAAGTTTCTCAGAAAGTGCCCGCAACATGGATATCCACTCTGTATGCAAGTACAAACTTTTTATTTTGGTACATCTAGTCAATTACGTATTGTTCTTGATGTACTTGCAAGGGGAGCTATAATGAAAGAATTACCGGAAGATGCTTGGAACTTGATTGAAGAGATGACATCCAATGCTTACCAATAGCCATCTAAGAGCCCAACTTCATGTAGGGTTGCTGGGGTGTATGAAGTTGATATAGTGATAACGTTTGTGGTAAATTTGGAGTTTTTGTCCAAAAAAATAGATTGAGTATTGGTAAGTAATACACACTCTTCTCCTATTTTATTTCTCAAAATTGTGATATGTGTACAGGGTCACATCCTACACATAAGTGTAGAGAAGAAGAAGCAAGAGAATTATATAGGTAATGCAAGAGCACAATGCGACAATCCCTATTCAACTACCTACAACCCAAGTTAGTAGAATCACCCCAATTTCTCCTAGAGAAACTCTCAAAACCCATAAGGCTTTTAGGCACCTTACTAGTAATAAGAGAAGAGGTAGTCATTAGAAGAAATTGTGGGAAAACTTGTGAAGTCAACCAGTGAAATGATACGTAACCTTTCTAAGACTACATATGATTATATGAATAGAACTGACACTCTTTTGTAGAATTAGCAATCCTCCATTAAGAATTTGGAGTTACAAGTGGGACAGTTGGTGAAAGAGATGGCTTTTAAACCTACAGGTACACTACCTAGTACGATTGAGAATAATCCTATTAAATATATGAAAAGTGTGTAGATAGTGGAGAATAAGGAGAAAGATAGAAAGGAGTAGCTTGCAATTCAAGAAGAGGGGAAAAGGATACGCCCACGATATACAAGCCAAAAATTTTGTATCCTCAAAGGCTCTATTTGCAAAGGTAAGGGAACAGGTGAGTAAATTTTTAAGTGCATTTGAAAAAAATTGAAAGTTAATGTTCTTTTAGTAGATGAGGTCAAGAAATCACTCACATACGTTAACTGCTTGATAGAGATAGTGAGTAGGAAACGAAAGTTGGAGAACATGAAAATACACTAGAAGATGGAAAGTATTGCCTTCTAAGTTAGATGACCTAGGGAGTTTCACTGTACCATGCATTATTGGAAATTTATCTTTTGATAATCTAGCTTCAATGTGATGTCCCATGCATCCTTTGTTGCACTAGGAATTGAACTAGTGAAGCCCACTTAAATGTTGGTGAAGTTTGTAGATAGATACATAAAGAGATCACAGGGAATGGTGGACAACGTACTGATTAAGGTAAGTAACTTCATAGTACCTATAGACTTTATCACGTTAGATATGGAAGGTGAGAAAACACAATCCTTGATTTTAGGTCGACCCTTTTTGGCTCCCACTAAAGCCGTGATTGACATCAATAAGGGTAGCTTCACATTGCATGTAGGCTTGAAAGAGATAACTTTTCATGTGTACTCTACACCTTCCACCACTTACACATAAAAGATAGAAAAAAATGTCTTCATGATGCATGTGGTTAACTAAGCTTTTGAAGAGTTTAATGGTGATGTAAAAGCAAGGGACAATGAATTATAAGTAAAAGAAGGAGAACAAAAGCTAAGAGTGAGGGAAGAACTACTAAGGCAAGAAGAGGAGCTAAGCATAAAGAAGAAAGCAAGAAAGAGAAGGAGGAGAATAAGGAAGAAAAAGGATAAAAGTGAAGCTCCTGGGGAGTTGTGGATCCCTAAAGCCTCAATTAAATCACCCTAAATTATGAGTATTTTATTGGATTACAGATAATAAATACAACACTTGTTGGGAGGCAACCCAAGTTATTTCTCATTACTTTCAATTCATTTGTTTTGTTTTCATGTTTGCGTTGTTTTGTGTTTCTTGGAGATTAATGGAAGAAGAGAAGTTCGCATGAGGCACAAAGAAGCCCAAAGAAAAAGGAAGAAGAATAGGTCCCACATCCTACCGGGTTGTCTCATTCTCTGTTGCTTTATACTACTTGTGATAATATGATGTATTGTGATAGCAAGATAAATGTGGGGGTGGGAAGAAGTATAGACAAATTTTGAATGGAATTTTGTCATTGCATGTAATATGAGTGATATAATTTTTAGGCATGCAATTGTGTGGAGTATATGATCATATTGACAACATGAACATCCCAAGAACTAAGCGGCCATAGTATTTAATTAATGATAAATCTCTTGCAAATTTATGTTATTTTGTTCTTTCACTGTTCTTGAGATTCATATGCTAGACTTAGTGTTAAAGGCATAGTTCTTATTTGATTGAGTACACACTCTTCAATCTAGATTATTAGACTATTTGAGAAGTTTGGGGACATAAGCCTTATCTTAAGTGTTGATGAATTCTCTAACAAATGAGGAAAATTAACTAAATAACCAAAGAGAGCGAGGACTTAGAAACAAAAAATCTAGGGACTTAGTTCTGGGGAGAGCCTATAGACCTACCTGAGGATTTCTTATATTTGAACCTAATATCCCAACTTGCCAAGTATCAAAATTGTAGAGTCAAAATGCTCATTAGTTGATTGCATAACACAAAAATCTAATGAAGAAAACCTCATGTCATACATGTATAGATTTTGGGTGGGCCGGGGGTTTCAAAACAGAGTAGAAACATTGAAGAAATCACACCAATAAACGGAATATATATGTATAAATTCATATATTTATATTTATATATTAGGAGGATTGTTAAAAGGCTGTAATACTATAATAACTAAGGCTTTGTTTGTTTTCAAAATTTGATATGTGTTTTTATGTGTTTTTGTCTCAATAATTGTGTAAAAGTAAGTGAAAGACAAAGATAAAATTTAAAAATATAATAATTGAGTGTATGTTTGTTTTGGAATCCATAATCTGAAAACAAACATAGAGTAAGAAAATCTACAACACCACCAGAGAAAAAAAAAAGAAATAAAGTCTTCCTAAAATCAATCACACGCCCGTTTACTTGTGTTAAGAAGCCTTATTTATAAAGTGTTACGAATATGGATAATAAATTGTCTTAGTACACAATCATTGAAACTAATTTATGAGTTGCACACTCTTTAAAGGGCATTAGACAGTTAGTGCTACTTGTGCACCTTATATTTGCATGGTTAGTGTCTTGTCATTCAGTATGAGATATTGACAACACATGTGTATAGACTTGTTATTAGAGAATGACTATTTGAATAATGATTCAAGTAATGAAGTAGATACATAGAGTTTACTCTTTATTATTAATGTCTTACTTTGTGATTGTGCTAAATGTGCATGGGTCTCAAACTTGAGATAAGATAGTTGTTTTGTGTGTATGACGATCAATGTGTTATTAGAACATTAAGGATCAACATCTATCTTGATATGAGATAAGGTTATAAGCTCCATGTGCTGTTGCCTAAGTGCATATGGAAGTATATGTGTGTCAACAAAGGATTTATCTCCTTGTAAGTGTGTAAGGTATTTATTTTATGTGATTAATGTTCTATGAGATAAAAATTCTTAATTAAGGTAGTGTGGGATCAGAATGAAATTTTCAATAGAAGCATTAGTCTCATAAAATAATATTGTTTTGGTCAAATGATTTAGCTAGTGAGTTTGACTAAATTAATGATTCTTACATGATCTGGACAAAGAAAGATAAAGGGTCTATACCACATGCCTTTACAATTAAGAAGGTTTATGTTATCCATTCATTACACCTTTGATGAGCTATGATATGAGCCATAGGTCAGGTGTTACTTATATCATTTGAGCCATGCTCGTTGCTGCTCAAAAATAAATCTAAAGAGTTATACATATAAGAACAAGGTGATGGCTTGAAGGTATTTTGTAAAGTGGTGAAAATGAGGCTTGAGAAGGCTTATGGTAGAATTAATTTGATTGTAATTGGATTCGACCAAGTGGAATTATTTATTTTTCATTATATTTGTTAGTGATAAGATTATTAATTAGAAAAATGATGAGCTTTAATTTAATTAATAGTGATTAAATACATAAAAAGGAATTATTTAATACCTATTATGTTTGTTTATAATGTGGATTATTAATTAGAAACATAATAGGCATTTAATTTGATTAATGAGATTAATTAAATTAAATGATATAATTCTAATGGGCTTTAATTATTAATTGGATTAATAATTAAAGATGGATGAGTTTGAATCAATTAAAGCCTAAAAAGGCACACCATATGCCATAGGAATCCAAGTATATATAAGATTGTATTTTAAAAATAAATTAATTGAAAGAGTTCCAAAACATTATGGGGACTATTCACATAGTGTTACTGTTCACAGGCACTGTTCACTGACCAATTTGTATGTGAGGAAAATATTCACAAGTTTTTCTCACATATTTTTTCTTTAGAAATTCTCTGAAGTGTAAAAAATTTCACAAAGGAGTTTGTGAAATTCGTTAAAGAGGTCTTGCTAATATTTTGTTTGTATGAACAAACAAGAGGTCATCGTGGTTTGTGGATCATAGAAACTATGAGAATTTGATTCCAAGTAATCATCCATACAATTAAGTTGTATTTAATTTATACGAGTTATGTGAAAAAAAGTGGACCTAGTTTGGATTTTAATTCTTGTGTTTTTCTCTAGTATTTTATATTTAATTTTAAAAAATTTTGCATTCCAAACTCGAGGAAACCAACAAATAGCTCATTTAGAAATGTACTATTTATATCCATTTGAAAGAGTTTAAAGTTTACTCCACGCCATAGCTATAAGGAGCTTTATAGCTTCACGTTAGGCCACAAGTGTGGAGATTTCTTCAAAGTCTATGCCTTCGACTTAGGTGTAACCTTGAGCTACAATCTTGATTTATTCCTTGTTATGCTATGATGCTCGTTATTTTTATTCTTGAAGACCTATTTGTTCCTATGATATTTACATTGTTGAGTCTTTAAACTAAGATCTAGGCACCATTCCTTCTGAATTGAGTAAGCTCTTCTTGCATTGCAACTATCAAAAGCTCATTAAGTAATGCCTCTTTCACATTTTTGAGCTTAACTTTAGAGAAGTAATAGGAATATCTAACCAACTCTTTGTAGTTTGCTTTCTAGGTATCTAGAGTCCTCATCTTTTTATTTAGATCATTGATAATGCTTTCCATTAGATGATTCTTCTTAATCCCTGAGGAAGGTTCACTATCTACTGGTCTGGTGGCTTTGAGTTTAAGCTTTGTCACTGTAGTTGTTGCATCATTAGTATCTCCTTGTTCTTTGCCTCTATGCCTACTATTCGACTCCTTGTGGTTATTAGTTGTTATATGTGGCTCTTCTTCTCCTTCAATGTTACCTACCTCAGAGTTGGGTATTTGTACACCATCATCTATTACAATATTTATGGATTCCATCACATTTTGGGTTCATATGTTGTGGACTTGATAGGCGTGGTTAGTTACTAAATATCTTAGAAAGATTTCTTTGTTACATTTATCATCAAATTTACATATTGCATCACAGTTTCCTATGAGATAGCAAGTGTTTCCAAGTACATGGAAGTAAAAAATGACAGTTTTCTTCCTTTCCATAGTTCATATGACATCTTCTCGATAATAGGTCTGAGGTGTAATTGGTTTGTGATGTAAAAAACAATATTGACAGCTTTAGCCCACCATTTCTTGCTTACTCCTTTGTTATCAAGCATGACCCGTGTCATCTCTTGTAGTATTTTGTTTTTCTTCTTCACAACACTATTTTGTTGTGGTGCTTTAGGAGAATAATATTTGTGTACAATTCCTTTCTCTTCATAGACGACATCAAAAGATTGATTCTTGAACTCATAACTGTGATCATTTCTTATTTGGGAAACTTTTCACCTTACCACTTTCTCATTTTCAAGTTAGTAGCACAAGTTTTTGAAGACTCAAAAGTTTCCATTTTTTCTTTTAGAAAAATTATCCATGTGTATCGACAAAAATCATTAACACACACAAAATCATATTCTTGGCTTACAACACTAGTAATATTTATGGGTCCCATCAAATCTAGGCGTAATAGCTCAAGTATTCTGGTTGTTGTCACTTGTTGGAACAACTGGTGTGGCATCTTTTACTATTTTCTATGTTGACAAGCACCACAAATCCCTTCTCTTTTCTTTGCTAGGACTGGGATTTCTTAGAGAGCCCTAGTACGTGAGACTTTGATAAGATCATGGTAATTATAGTGTGCCAACCCTCTATGCCATAGTTCTCACTCCTTAGCTAATGTTTTTAGATATGTTGCAACAATATTCAGTAGGTAATAGTTGTTTGAAGATTTGTTTCCTATCATCACACATTTGCCCTGTGCATTATATACCGAGCATTTGTCTTTAGTGAACCTTACGAATAAGTTTTGGTTACACAATTAGCTAATGTTCAGCAAGTTAGCCTTTTAGTCTCTTTATATGAAGGACATTCTCGATCTTAGGTATTCCATCAATGTTCAAGACCTTTTTTTCCCACTACCATTGCTTTTTCTCCATTCCCAAAGGTGACCAACCCTCCACTAAATTGCCAATAGTCTGCCAGACCCCTTTAGTTCTCAGACATATGCTTTGAGCATCCGCTATCAAAATATCACATTTCACTAGATGATGCATGCAAAGCTGTCTGTGTTGCAAGACATGTTGCAATATATTTCTGGACCTATACTTGTTTGGTTTGTAGTTTGTTGTGATGGGCCTTGGTTGTCTAGTAATGTCTTTTTTGCTTATTTAGCAGTAGTTCACTTAGGTGAAAGCATTGTTAGTAAAACATTCCCCAGCTTTGAGTATAGAAGTAGCAAATAGGCTTGTTTCTCCTCAAGTTATTAGGCATCTTTCTTCTAAAATTCTTGACTTTCTTCACTTGTGGGTGGTTGTCTAGGAACTCCCTTGTTGTGACGCACTCTTGTTTAACAACAAAAGCTCTCAAAAACTTCATTTGATGAGATGTACCCTCAGTTAGGTTAGATTAGCTATTGCAACTAATACCATAGTGATTCTTTCAGAGCTTTCTCTTTGTTAGTAATTCATCAAGGTTAACCTTTCCTTGTGTTTAGACATTTTACTATTGCCTACAGAGTTTCAACCTTCCACAAAGTTTCAAGGTAAGTTTTTGCCAACTCACTTTTCTCTTTCTTCACTCATCCCAAGTCTTCTACAAGCTTTAAATTTTCTATTCTCAACCTCACTACCTTATCTTACAAAAACTTAATTATAGATGCCAATTCCTCGTTTGTTACCTCAATGTCACTTTCTTTAATTTGCTTCATTTCCAAAGTTGTCGATGGCATTTGGTGTTGCAATAGATAATCTGTGGTTGTTGACTTTGGTGTTGAACACAGCCTGGTTGCTTGTCTACTCATTTCTGTTAGACCCCTCAAATTCATTATCTTTAGGTTAGCACAAATGATTTCCCTTACTTTTGAGTGTGGTAGCACACTTGATTTGTAAATGCTCGAATCCACCACACTTATGACATTAAATATCATTTTTAGCACTTGTAATTTTTATCCTTTCCACTATTGTTTTTCTTGTTAGGTCTATTCCCAACTTTATTAGACCCAGTGTTTTGTTCCTTTCTAAGGCTACTCTAAAGTTTCTTAGCTACCAGAACAATGTCCACACCAACAATGGATCAATCGTTATCATTGTTGTTTTGTTCCACACATAACGCCAAGTTATTGTCTTTCTTTTGTTGGGTCAGATTTATTTTGAACTTCTGTAATGACGTTATAAGTTCTTCAAGACACATGTTGTCCTCGTTTTGTGCCTTCTTAATTATAGCTACCTTTTTTGCAAATTAGTCTGGAAAAGATTTTAGTGTCTTTCTTATCCAAATGGCGTCAGAGTACTTTTTTCCTAGTTGATGCGTGATTTGTGATACACTGTAGTTTACTATTGAGGATCGCAATGGTTATCTCCTTCTTCCATCTTCAAATTTTCAAATTAGCTGGCTAACATCTAGAGCTTTGGCATTTGAACTAAGTTAGTTCCCTCATGCATGGTTTAGAGAATGTTCCATGCCTCTTATGTGTAATCATGGGTTGAGATGAGTTTAAGCAGTTCCTTATCAACCCTGTTGAAAATTGTGTTTGTTGCCTTTGAATTTCCCAAGAAAGCTTGTTCTCTTTTATGTTAACCTCTTTGTGAGAATATCATTTCCTTGATCGTCGATTGTTCTCAGTGGTTTCTAATCTTTTTCAATGGCACTCCACACTTTTGCATCAAGCATTTTTTATTAAGTCTCTCACCCTTGCATTCTAATAGGGGATAATTTATCATATCTAGTTAAAGGGGTTTGGAAACTGAGGCTCTTTCTTTTGTATTCATTTTTTCAACCTTGAAACTATGCCATGATCTCGGCCATCTTAAACTAGGCTCCGATAAACTGGTGACGTGGCTTTAATGTTACTTGTAAGCTCCAGCTGGCTATTATAGTAGGTTGGATAATAGTTGTATAGTTTGAAGTAACACACATCCAAAATAGAAAGTAAAATAATCAAAGAGATACACAAATTGTTTACGCGATTTGGAGTATCGACTACTCCTACGTATAGCTTAATATAAAAGTTCCAATAAGATGATGTTACAATAAAGTTTCACACAGTAAATTCACTCACCACGTTACATTAATGTCACTCACTCTAGTAACATTCAATTAATAGAGCATTTCTTAACAACACCTTTTTATCCATGCCTCAATCAAAATCCCTTTTTCTCTCAATACTTTACATGAACTTTCTTTTAATTTTCACTTAGTAATCAGTAGCATTTCTTAGTATACCTTTCAAGGAATGCAGCCATGTCCTATAAAATGTGGAATTCACATCATGTCCTTGACGTTTTCTAGCGGGATGGAGGGGAGAATGGCTGGAGGAGAGGGAGTGAAGGGAGAGGCGTGTCGGGAGTGGGGGAGTGAAGGGGGCATTTACTCTCATTCGATCGAATGGTTTGACGGAATGTTGAAAAGGCATTCTATAGAATGGCGGCACTGCAGGTAATAATTTAAGGGTGTATGTGCTGCGTCACTTTGAAAAATGAAAAAACATTTATTTGAGAAAAAACTCTCTCATTGGTTAATACTGTTTCGTTGCATTAATAATGGTTATCATATAGGTCACGTTCCCCTGATTGATCGATAATAACTGCCATGGATCTAAATCCTATCTCCCTCCTTTTCTTTATCGTTTTCCACCCGCAGAAAGACGCACTGACACACTCATCTGAGTGTGATACTGCTTGCTTGCTTTGCTTCAGTTCCCTTTCTATTCCAGTTCAATGGCTTCTGGTAGTATCTACGGCGGCCACCCCAAATCCTCCTCATCAAGATACCAACAACAGAAAATGGTCTCCAATATGATAAAGCAAGGGTTCATTTCTGAGCCCTTTCTCTCTCCTTCCCGCCTCAACTCTTTCTCTCCTCTCCCCTGTTTCCGGGTCCTCACCAGTCCGAATCACAGCCCCAGCCTACTCGAGATGATGTCCGTCGAGCAGGTCCGCAAGCCCAAACCCTCGACTGAAGCCCACAAGAAACTTCAAGAAAGGATTTCTGATGTTCTGTCTGAAGCCCCGTTTCGGATTAGTGATAAATGGGGGATGTGTGACGTCAGGCTGACAGTGGTGGCGAGGGCCGAGGCGGGGGGAAGTGAAACGGCGGCGTTCCGGGTGTCTATGGACGTGCACCGGAGGGTTCTGGCCGCAAAAAGCCGGTTCTTTGCGGAAAAACTCCAGCGCAGTGGGATACACTCGGTTGAAATTCTTGAATGTGACGATGTGGTGGTGTATGTGGAGGCTGTGGTCCTCATGTACTGTGACGAATTGAAGACCAAGCTCATGGGCAAGGATGTCTCCAAGATCCTGACCCTCTTACAGGTTTCCTTCCTTTTCATTTTCCTTCTTATTTTATTGTGGTTTCTTTATTAACATATTTGGTGGGATGGTAGTGGTTGTTTGTATGCTGCGTTTGAATTGTTATCTACCCCTATCGTGGATTTGCTACAGGTTCAATTTATTAGAACTCACACTGACAAAGAAAATAAGAAAGCTTTTAAATTGTAAAGAGTATTTAATTCTTTGTTTTCTTCAAAAGATTCGATTTTTGTGTCCTTTTAATTTGGAAATTTTTTATTGAGTACAAATTACTGCAGCTAGCTAAATCGTAAGGTGAATCATGATTTGGTCTGGAATCCGTTGGACTAGTGAACATATATGAAGAATGTATTTATTTATTTATTTTGACAATATCGTTACCCTATCCTTGCAAATACGCTGTTTTATTCCCTTTCCTGTGGCATGCTGGTAGTCAGAACGATCCACATAAGCGGTAACGTGCTTGCTTATGCGTTGACTTCAGAATGTAATTTGAAAAATGAGGAAGTTATGGGTGAAGCCAATTAAATCTTGACCATTATGTGGTATTTCGGTATCGACTATCTACTGGGAAAAGAAGTAATACCGTTTGTTTTGCTCAATTGGCTTTGAAACAAGTGAATTGTTTCCAATGTTGGAATTTCTTGGCTCTGCAGATATCTTCGGCCATTTTGTTTGATGATGGGATAAGGGCATGTTTGGTTTATTTGGAAGCAGTGCCCTGGTCTGAGGAAGAAGAGGCGAGCGTGGTATTGCATCTGAATCAACTTCAGCTTGATGTTTCAAGGACGGATGCTCTGTTTCAGAGAGTGATAGCTGAGCCGTTGACATCTTCTGGAGTTGATGAAATCTTCTTGAAACTGTCGTTGGCTATATTGCAGGCCAAAGATGATAAAGCTTGCAGAGAAATGAAGGCATTAGTGTTCCGGCTACTCAGGGAAGATCACGATAGTAACAACTTATATAATAGGCTTAATATCTCGAGAGATACACTGTACCATCTCTGCCACAGATGTCTTAGTTCTCTCATACTATGCTTATCAGGAGCCACATGCTTAGAAGAAAGCATGCGAGATAGAGGAAGTTTAATGGGTGAGATAGCCCGAGAAGCTGAAAACATGCAATGGATTGTTGGCATCCTAATAGAGAGAAAAATGGGGGATGAGTTTGTAAAACTGTGGACTGATCAGAAAGAGCTTTTAGATCTTCATTCAAAAATCCCTACGATGTATCGCCATGAAATTAGCAAAATCACTGCCAAACTGTGCATCTCTATTGGGAGAGGACAAGTTCTAGTGCCAAAAGACACTAGGTTTGCCTTGCTATCGACTTGGTTGGAAGCTCTTTATGATGATTTTGGATGGATAAGAATGGCTGGAAAATCAGTTGACAGAAAACAGATTGAGGATGGAATTAGTCAGACTATTCTGACTCTGCCATTGCCTCAACAGCAATCAATTTTACTTAACTGGTTTGATAGATTCCTTAACAGAGGTGATGATTGTCCCGATATTCAGGGAGCATTTGAAATTTGGTGGAGAAGGGCCTTTGTGAATCAATATGTTATTGAGTCCCAATATCAGATAACTGTCTGTGATATTCCGCACTGATGGGTTATGTTGCTTGAAATTTGTCACATTGTTCTACCTACCAATGTAAATAAAATTTTGTTCCTTTTCTGAGCCATCGAATTATCCTTATTCCTCTGAAATTTGGGATATAAGTGACAAGATTGATTAAACAAGAGAAATCCAACATCTTTTTCCCTTTGGTTGAGATCTTGATAGAACCATTGTTCCTATAAAAATTGTTTTTTTATAAAATGAAGAGTATGAAACAAGGCTTCATTTTGTGCCAATTTAGTTTTGAAAATCGCGATGCTTGAGCCCTTTAAGCATTAGCATAGATGCAATGTCTTTGTGATGACTTTTCTGTTCTGAGTGTTTCAACAACTAAGTATTTAGTGCAAGTTCCATTTTAACATTACTCCTGACAGACATATAAACGTGCTTATTTGCCTGCTGATTTATGATAGCTCATAATAGTAAGACGTTCTCAGGTTATACTGCAAAATTTCTTCCTTTTCTTTCTCTAGAGCCTTTCGGAGAAAAATACATGCAACCTGCTATGCTATCCTATGCTATCCTTTACTGCAGTTAATGTATCTCATAACATGGTTTTCTGAAAAGGCAATTTACCTGGTTTTCATTGCTTGAATAATATTCTCATAATTTTGGGAACAATTACCATCTGGCTTGTAAATATGGTGCATTAATCTTCCATGTGAATGATGGACATCTGGCTTGTCAATGATAGTAAATTTATTTGCCAATGGATAGATTGAAGTTGCAGATAACTGTTATAGTAGGCTTAAACGACATAGACCTCCCTTGTCACTGAAAATGTTATAAAAATGCAGCATCTTGAGGCTTCCATTGGTATGTTGAACTTCTCAAGTTATTTTGGACTTCTGTCCTAATTTTGGAGTACATTCTTGTGGTATCATATTTTCTGTGGGAATGCATAGTCTTCATGAGCTTCTCATGCTTTAAATGATGTCTTTTATAGTTCATTTGGCGCAAGTTAGTTTCATATGTATTGAATATTTATTTTCTGCAGTTTTAGTGTTTTGTTCTTCTTGGTACTTGGCGTATAAATTTGAAACTTCTGTGAAATGATCATTGATGATTATTTAATTAGTGAGCTTAGTACTAAAGTTATTGTGTTGACCTAGTTATCTAAGATACATATGTGCATCTTATGCATTTTATAGCAGAATGTTTCTTCTAAAATAGTTACGATTGACATCATCCAAGGTTATATATGTCTGTATTGATTTCTCAAGTTTCAGGGCGTAGTTATCCGATTCATGCATCTTAATTTTGTCATTCTATGAAATTTGTCTTGAGAGTGTTGGTTTAGTGAATTTTTTCGAATGTATTTTATGATTTAGCCTAAAAGTTCCCACATCAAAGCTGGACAGATTATAAGAGTAGAGCTATTCTGAAGTAATGGAAAGATTTTGAGTTCATATAACTTAAACTGATTGATATCCTAAATTTCTATCTAGTGTCAAGGACACGCTGTTGTATTTGGTCATCAAATCTAAATCCATAACAAAGACACAAAATATTGAACACGATGAGTGAAGATGTTCGAAGCAGTATTAGATCATAATTCTATCTGAATTTTTATCATATATATTTTTTGGTACTATATATGACTAGATTTCATTTGTTTATTATTTTACAGGATTAGAATCATGTTAACATTGAAATTGCATTTGGCATCTTCGTAAATTTTAACCCTGCTTGAGATGGGTTCTTCATTAATAGAACGTGGCTTAATTCTTGCAAACTCCAACATGGTAGTAGTTGATGCTCTACGGAGCAATTGCTTCTCTGTGCAGTAGCAGAACTGGTGAAGGGCTTGCTCAAAAGATAAAGAAAAAAGAAAATTAAGATCCTCATACTTCTGTTTATTTATTCTCTTACTTAGTCTATGATATAACCCTACTATTTCTGTGATAATGAGTTGCTTTTTTATTAACTATTTACTTTGACAAATAATGCTACAAGTCTTTTCAATCTACTTGTTATTGATAACATTTGACTTGTAACTATCTAGTGAATAGTCATATGCCTAAGTACCTGTCATGAATGACACAACTCTTTTGGAAATCAAGAATTAATGAATTTTTCATGCTTTGTTTGTCATGAATGATGCTTGACTCTCTTTTGTAAATAAGGGCTGGTATGATTTTTCAATTTTCTAGCTTGTCTATCATTAATGAATCAACATTTCTGCTCGCCTTGCCACAGCTAACATTCCTTTTGGTTTTTCAGAAACACACCAAGTCTCATTAGTTTAAGTTCAACATTTCAACGAAACCCTCTGATTAATTTGCGGGGAAACATTCGTATTTGATTTTAATTCTATTACATTCCTATACAATATTTTGTTTCCTATTTCCTATTTTGTATGATTAAAATTATGTTCACATTGGAATTATATTTGGCATCTTTGAGTGTTGAAAATTAAGGTTTTGTTGAAATAATTATCTATGGTGTGATTTCAATGTTTGCAATTGAAGGTCTTGAGTGTTGGAAATTTAGACTTTGTTGAGATAATTATCTGGGGTGTGATTTTAGTGTTGAGAATTGGTGATCTTGAGTATTGAAAATTAGGGTTTTATTGGGATAATTATCTACTATTTGAGCATGATTAAGGTTTTTGAGTGTTAGGAATTAGGGGTCTTGAGTTGTTAGGATAATTATTTACTGTTTAAGCATGATTAGCATTTTTTAGTGTTGGGAATTAGGGTTTTTTTTCGAGTAAAGTTTACATTTGCAATGTTATTAGGATTTGTACATTCATGCATTAAGAATAGTATAAATGTAACTGTCTAATAAGATATAGTACTCATCAAATGTAAGTCGAAAACACAACATTTTATTAATAAAAGTGGAAGTTACTAACGTCGATAGTCTCAAGTAAGTACATAGAATATAGCAATGACTGATGGCTAAAATATTATCATCTTTATGGCTGTCATGAGGATGATGGCATATTTTTAACTCGTTAATGAGCCTCCTATTTGATTTCTCTTTGTTCTTGATGCTCTAGCTAATCCATCTCATTCTAAATTCTTATACTCTAGCTGCTCCCTTTACATGTAATGAATTGTTAATGGGGATTATGAACAACTTCAAACTATGGCTACTTCCAATAAGCCTCAGCCCAAATTAGGTAAAACTGCTCTATGTAATTGCTAACGTAGACCGCAGTGGAGAAGTAAGGTTGCATAGGATTCTTTAGGTTCAACCCTAAGGTCCTACAAAACTGTATAGCATGAGAATTGGGAATACCGCATAATGTCCACTTGCCACAAGTTCATTGTTTGTTTCTAATTGCCACAGTTTGAATGTTCCCACTGCAATGACCTCAAGTGCTCATAGTGACGATTCGAATTGATCCCTCGCACCTATCAAATAGTTGTACACTGTGTCTGACTGATTTCGCCTACACATATGCATAGGTCTTGTTCATTGTCAGTATCCCACAATGCAAGCCACCATCATGTGCAAGAGTCCACTTAATGGGATTGATCCAGGATAGCCAATTATGAACACGTGGCTCCAAGGTTCTTATGTGCACCATCGTTCACTCAAAGTTGGACGCTTGAGCTTCCCAACATACCAACATAAGTCTATGTAGTGGCAATTCTTAAATTTTTTTAATAGATTCTCACACACTTGCCTCAGGTAGAATCAATGGGCACCTTATAGAGGTTTGAACTCATCAAACATATCACTGCTAACAACAACCCTGGATGATAGTTAGATATAAGATAGGTACTCAATCTACCTCGAATCACATATGCAACAATCATTTGTAGAAACCAACGCCATGATTCAAAATTCTCTTTGTCAATCAATGCAAATGCAAGAGGCAACACTTGTTGGTTAGCATCGATAGTCATGGCAATCAGCACTTTGTGGTTATATTTAACGTACAAATGAGTCTCATCAACACTGATGATCTATTGGCAATAAGTGTACCCATCTATATTGGTTCAAATGCTCAAAATACATAGTATAGCCCTATGTCACCACTCTATGATTATCATGGGGTTTCACCTTTGTAGTGTAGACATATAGGTAGACAATTTCTTCACTATACCCTCCCATGCGCCATATACTTTTTCCATTGCACGATTTAAGTCGTGCCATATCTTACCATATTTTTTGTTAAAACTATACCTGTCCTTCATTGTTTGAATAACACATTTAATTGAATATGCGCATTTATTGCAAACCATCCCAATCAGTGCTAACATGACCATATTCTTGTCTAAATTTACATAGTCCATCTACAGCTCCTCCAGAACATAGGTGTGTTTGGACCCATACCTAGTAATTTTCTACAGCCTTAATTACTAACTATGTGAAACAGTTAAATACCACTAGTAAGGTTGTTCATTTGTGGCATGGCGGCTCATAAGCTTCCATACAATCAATGTACTCTTCACCACCAAATATTCCATTTTGGCAACCCTAATAAGTAGTCTGTCATTGCGACCTGGACTTGTTCCTTAGACTTGAAAATTATATTCATGCAAAGGTTAGCATTATGTTCATCAAAGTGCGCTCCTCCTCTAACCCTTAAGGTGCCATAACTATCAAAATAAATCTCCTCACTCACATGTGTGAAGAATGCACCGATGGGTACATGGACACACCCGTAAATAGCACTAATGGGTACTTAGACACTTAAGAAAATGGCACTAATCTAGTTGATACCTGGTACATGACTGAAGAACCTGCTTCAGATTGTGCTAACACCTCCTCCATTGCTGCAATGTCGACTACGTTGTGGTCACTATCATTGTCAAATGTATTACCTCCTGCACCCTATCCCTTGGACGTTGTTTGTATTCTTTAGTGGTCATGCTTGTCATCATACTCCAACTAAGTTACCTCATATGACAACTCGCTATATGTTTGTATGCCATGTGACGGCTCGCCATATGTTTGCTCCACAAATAGTGCCTGTACGCACAACAGCTCAACATACAAATAAGGATTAACGTCCAAATCAAGCACCCCAGTTGAATCATGAACGTCGAACTAAGATAGTGCCACTGTAACTCTTGGCACACTAACTACATCATCATCAATTGAGAAAGTTTGATGCATTGACATGCCCATGTCCAGTATTCCGAAGATATATGCAACTGATTACCAAATTATCTGGACTCTGTTCGGAAGTACAATTCTAGATAATTCAACTAATTCCTTAGTTTTAGTAGAAAGTTCAAGTTTACCTCAGTGTCAACAGGAAATATTGCTAACCTTTGCTCATTGAACTAATCACCGAATATGTAACTAGTGTAAATTCTAAGTGAAACTCTAATACTATCAAATTTAAACAATTGATACAAAGTAGCTAAGAGTTGATCGAAGTCAATGTCACAGGATATGAGGACCATTATTGATTGACCATAGTTATAACTCTCAAAAGTTAAATCTAGCAAGATAATACCGCCCCAAAACAAATCAATCTATATCTCACTCTCAGATGACATGGCTACACTAATAAAATGTTCACAAAATAGAATTTATGTCAATACAACAAAAATATAATATTTCATTTCCCTTAATGCAATATATTGAATCAAAATCTCACAACAATACATGAAATTAAATTAACAAACAAATGTAATGCACAATCAACAAAAAGTAATGTACTAATAAATAACGAAAAGACATGTCACGAAATGTACATAGCATCAATATAAGGAATGAATAATACACAAAATAAGAACAAAAAGGTTTCATTATGGAAAATTCTACAATTAATTTTACTGTGTTAGAAAAATTCTGCCATAAAATTTTCATAAATAAAAATCATACCCTAAGCTTTTCAATAATTGTAAATTCTATCAACTTTTCAAAAATTGTAAATTCTACCCTAAAGTTTTCAATAATTGTGACTTCTACCCTAAATTTTTCAATAATTTTAACTTCTACACTAAACTTTTCAATAATCATAGATTCTACCATATACTTTCAATAATTGTGAATGCTACCCTAAATTTTTCAAAATTTGTAAATTGTAACCTAAAATTTTCAATACTGTAAATTCTACTCTAACTTTACAATACTAGCACATTATCCTCAAATGTTCAGTGCGTTGTAGAACTTAGCTCCCAACTTTTCAATATGACTATTTAAGTCAACTTCAACTACATAACTAATGTAAATTAAAAAATTTCATTCAAAATAATATTTTCAAAAAAAATGAATTCCACACCTAAAGATATAGTCAATGTAGTTGACAAGTGACACTAAAAACTTCTTGGGATTGCATGTGCCTTTGACAAGAGAGGAATGTTCCGCCTTTCATGCCTTTGTCTGCTATTTGTTTCGAGAAGGGAGCTAAAGGGGAGGGTGTGCTAAGAATGGAGCAGAAGGAGAGACTTCTGAGGGGGGGCTTTGTTTGCTGAGAATGGAGATGGGCTTTAGGAGGTTAAGTTGTGTTTTGTTTGGTAAATCATAGGCCACACCATTATGTAGGTGCATTCCATCATTTGAAATTATGAAATGCAACCACATGAAATGGTCAATGCCAAGAGGGCATGTATTCTTTTTTTCAAAAAAATTGAATCTATCATTTTGAACAATGGAATTGTCAGATTCCATCATTTGAAAAGATGGAATAGAATATTCTGTCAGCCTATTCCTAATTTTGTTATTTTGAAAAATGAAAAATAGAATATTAAATTAAAAAAACCTAAGTCTCCTCATTTTATTCTACTTCATGAATTTTGGTTGCATTGGATGTTTGTTGACGACAAACTTGAATACGTGGTTTAGATGAAGAGATCAAACTGGAATAGCTAATGGAGATATGGTTGAAAACCATAATATCAATTGGATTAGGATCCAAAACAGTCTAAGTATATTCAAACTCCAATGTTCTCTTTGATATTGCTGGCATCCAGCAGACCTGGTAAAGGTATGTTAGTAAATTTTAGTAGAGTGGATGTTGATCTTTTGTAGTTTATTTAGGTCAAGATTCTATGTTGTTCAATACAAATAGAGATTGAAGCTAATGTGAAGATGGAGCATGGAGGTGTAGAAAGAAACATAGAGATTATCTTAACCTTCTATAAGCTTAAGATTCATATTACTCATCATGTTCTCGAGTGAAGTGTGTGAATGACAAATCATTTAGGGATTAATTCATTATGATGGAATGTTGGGTCTAAATGGATTAGGTTAAATACAAATTAGTTTAATTATTGAGGCCTAAGGGGGTTTTATGTTAAATACAAACTAGTCTATTATTAAGTTCGTGTTACAAATAAGTTAGGAACCTTGTTATGTTGGACTATTGAATTAGGTAAGAAAATTATTGACTATCACTTTACCTTTAAGTTTAGTTGAAAGTAATTTGGGCATGGCTCCACAGGTGTATGAAACATTACTCCAAACTGTCTAAACAATCTTAGTACCTTACTCTTTACTTTATTGTCTGTGTGCATGATTGTGTGCGTGTTCTCACTAATATAATATCATGGGTGTGTTTTCAATTTTAATCCAATTTATATGTGGTACCAGAGCTTAGTTTATGAGGATTTCTTGGATATCAAGGTGGGTGAGATTTTAATGGGTTGAACAATAAGTCTAAAGGAAGGAGAATCTGTCACACAACCACCATTTCTTAATGGAAGCAACTACTAATTTTGGAAGGCACGAATGTGTGCATTCATATAATCATGAGATAAGAAAGCTTGTTATACTATTGAACATAGACGGCATCCCCTAACCATCCAAAGTAATGAAGGAATTGAAATTCACAAAGACATAAAATCATGGAGTATTAATGAAGAAAAGGTGGGATTAGGAAACCCTAAGGCAATTAATGCCATATTTATCAACATGGACAAAGAACAAGGATGAGATAACCAAGGATGCTTCAGATATTTTCTAGAATATCCATGAAGGAACTAGTGCTATTGGATCTTCAAAATCACACATGTTGGTAACACAATTTGAAACATTAAGAATGAGTAAAGATGAAAACATTGCTATGTTCAATGGAATGTTGTGACATATTTCCATACAAGACTTCCAACTAAGAAGTATCGTGGGGCAAAGCTTGTAAGGAAAACTTTGAGATCCTAACCCAAAAGATTTGCTCCAAAAGTAGCAGCACTAGAGGAAGCCCATGATGTAGACAATCTTTGACTTGATGAACTAAGTTCATGGTTTCATTACAAACTAAAGAGATAAACCTAAACCATACTAAGAAAGGGAAAGAGCTCATATTCTGTAGTGAAAAACCTCATGATAATGATGATTGTTATAAGACAGATGACAACACAGCTCCTAGAAAACTAAAGAAGTTACTGAGAAGAAAGAAGCTAAATGCATCCAACAAATCTAAAATTCATCCGACAAAGCTCTCACTAATTAGAAACAGACTTGTGAAAATTTTGATAAGGTGGACCCTTAAAGACGATGAGTACAATGCTATGAAAGTGGAGGTTTTGGTCATATTCAAGCTAAGTGTGCTAACATACTCAAAAAGCAAGTGAAGTCTTTGCACTCCACTTGGAGTGAAGAAGGTTCAAAGCTTTCAAATGGAAATTATCACATGGGCAAGCAAGTTACTTTTAATTTAGTTAGTAAAAAGGGAAAGGATGTTATGAACACTATTAAGACATCTATGCAATAGATGATGATTAGTCAGAATATGGAAGCAACAATGACACTGATGAAGAGCTTTATTCCATTGATCAACTTGCCAAGGAAAAATTGCTAACAATATAGTATGAAACAAAGCATTAAAGGAAAAAGTTAAATGTCAAGGAAGAAAATAATCTAAATGGCAAATGCTAAAGCTAAAAGTGGAATGTATAAGATTTAGAGTGCAATGCCTCAAACTTGAACTTAAAGTGGATGAAGTTGAATCAACCTTAAAAAGGTTGAACATGGGAAAAGTAACGTTAGAAGATGTTCTAAATGTTGGGAAATCAACAAAGGATCATATTAGAATTGGTTACACTAAGCATTTAGTAAACAAAAGAAACTGATCCTTCAACAACAAAAGTTGTTCCTAACATCAAGACAACACAAAATAGAATAAGTAGAAGGAGAAAATAGAGGGCAAAATCATTTTGTAATTTTTGCAAGAAACACAGTGGCTAAAAACATGTATAATGAAGACACATGCCTACTATAGGTTGTCTTCAAAAACATTTCCATGTCCATGCCTAGTATAGGTTCTTTTTTAAAACATTTCCATGGGAGACACATTGGAAACTATGTTGACAACATACAAAGGAGCAAAAATACAATCTAACTAGTATAGGTTGAATAGTCTGAACTTTCATGCCTAGTCTCCTCTACCTCTTTACATGCATCTTCCAAGAAAACCTAGTATTTTGATAGTGGGTGCTCCAAGTATATGACATGTGATAAAAACAATCTTTCCACCTACAAAAGCTTTTTTGGAGAACATGTCACATTTAGTGATGATCAAAGATGTTAAGTAATAGGAAAAGGCACCCTAAATGTAGATAATATGCCAAAATTGTGAAGTGTTCTACAAATCGATAGCCTAAAAGCCAACCTACTAAGTATTACTCAACTTTGTGACCAAGATTTGTTGGTAAAATTCGCCAAAGATCAAATGCCAATTGTATAACAACTATTATAATCTATGCAGAGTTATCTAAATCCAATTTTGAATAAAGTGAAAAATGGCACAAAGGACTCGAGCACTTCAATTATCATGACCTAATGAAACTCTCAAAGGCTAGAGTTATTCATAGGTCACCAAAATTGATGAAATTTAATCCAAAAGTATGTTGGCCTTGTTAACTTGGAAAAAAACACTAAAAGTTTCATAACTCCACACAACAACTAAGTGATAAGGATTTTGAAACTAATTCATATGGACTTGATAGATCCCGTTGACATTAAAATCTTGGGAAATTTACATTTTGTGTTAATGACTAATAATTTACTTTGGTGGACTTTTTAAGAAAAAATTCAAATAGTTTTGAAGCCTTTAAAAGGTTGTGCACTTGGGTGAAGATTGAGAAAAAAATTTAGTTGGAGGAATTGTCAATAACCAAACTCATGGAAAGGAATTTGAGAACTAAAAGTTTGATGAATTCTATTCCCAACATGATGTGTAATATGAGTACTTATCTCCTAAGACACCTCAATAGAATAGGATGGTTGAGCGTAAAAATCAAATTCTATAGGAAATGGCTAATGTTATGTTAAGTGCTAAGGGGATGACCTAAAATGGTGGGTGGAAGCTATCAAAATAGAGTACTATATTATAAATTGGGTGTACATTTGAAACATCTTGACGAAAATACCTTATGCAATTTGAAAGGGTAGAAAATTCAATGTAGCTTACTTTCATACATTTGGAAGCAAATGCTACATCTTTAGAGATCGTATAGACCTTGAAAAATTGCAAACAAGTGTAATCAAGTGCTAATTCATGGATACTCAAATACAAGTAGTACATGTAGAGTTTATAACTCTAGAAACATGAGTGTGACAAAGACAATAAATATTATCATGAATGATGAAGAATCAATACCAGAGAAATTTGTGATCAATTAGAAACGTGAAGAGGATGATGTTTCTACAAATAATAATCAAGGTGATTAGACTATTGACCACGCATAACAGAATATGGACCAAACTGTTATAACACTATAGACAACAGTTATTAACTATAAGTTAAGTTTACTTTAGATTGTGAACCCCCTTTTAAAACCCATAAAAATCATCCTATAGAGGCTATTATTGATGATTTGAAAGATCAACAAAGGACAAGGGACATACCCACAGTAAATTATCATGACTTAGCCAGTTACTCTTGCTTTGTTCTTATAATTAAGCTAAATAATGTATAAGAAACACTCAAGCATAGATACGGGTGATGGCTATGCAAGAAGAGTTTAATCAATTTTAAAAAATATTGATGAATGGATCTTAGTTGAAAGATCTCACAATGCAAATGTAATTAGCATAAAGTGGGTCTTCAAAAACAAAATGAATGCACATAGAAAAATCACCAAAATAAGGCAAGATTAGTGGCACAAAGGTATAACCAAGTTGAGTGAATTGATTTTGAGGAAACACTTGCACTTGTTGATCAACTTGAAGCCATAAAATTGCTCTTGAAATGGCATGTTCTTTAAATTTCAAGATTTTCCAAATGGAAGTAAAGAGTGCCTTTTTGAATAGTCTCTTAAAAGATGAAGTCTATGTTAAACAACCCTATGAGTTTAAGTCTTCTCAATATCCACACCATGTGTATAAGCTTAACAAGGTCTTGTATGGTTAAAACAAGCACTACATACTTGGTATGAGCAATTGGCAACATTTCTCATTAAGGAGGCCTACAATCAAGGGAGAGAGTTAAAAAGACCTTGTTTTTCCGATGTTGTAATGACGATATTCTCATGAAAATATATGCTTATAATATAGTGTTTGGATTAAGCTTCTAATATATGTTGAATAAGGTAATATCAAACATGCAAAATAAGTACAAGATAAGAATGGTAGGTGAGTTGACCTACTTTTTGGGACTCCAAGTAGATGAATACTGGAATGTTATTTTGCAAGGCAAGTATGCAAAAAATCTAGTTAAAAGGTTTAGATTAGAATGATCAATGCACATTGCCTCTCCATTGCCAACATTAACAAAACTCAATTGAGATGAAAAAAAACAGAAGCCTATGGATACGAGTCTTTAAAGAAGCATGATTGAGAGTTCGTTGTATTTGACTATCAATAGAACATATATTTGTTTCAATGTAGGCTTGTGTGTTAGCAGTCAAGCCACACCCGAGGAAAGCCACCTAATCGCAATGAAAAGAATCATTGGAAATGTAAACAACACAGCTGGGTTAAGATTATGATGTTCAAAAGATTCAAACATGTCGTTGATAGGTTATTGTAACATTGATTGGAAAGGAACACAAATGATAAGAAAAGCACTAATAGGGGTTGTTTCCCAGTTGACAACAATTTGGCCTTAAGTACAGTAAGAAACAAAACTTCATTTCTGTTTCTTCAATAGAAGCTAAATACATTACATCTAGCAATTCTTATGCCCAAATATTGTGTATAAGGCAAATATTGAAGGATTATAAGAACTAAAGAATTAGATGTATCATGTGGCAATATGAGAGAAATAAATTTGTCTAAAAATCTTGTTCAACACTCACAAGTAAAACATATTAATTTTAGTCACCAATTTATTTATGAGTTAGTAGAGAAAAAGATATTGGTATTAGCTATATTGTGACTGATAGAAAACTCACAGACATATTTTCTAGGGGTTGGACGCTAGGCGTTTTGAAAGCCTAAGGTGAGAACTAGGAGTGTGCCTACTGTGAATTCTACTTAAATTTTGTGGAAAAAAAAAGGAAGAGAAAGAAGATGCAGTTGGGTAAGATTTTCAAGAGCCCTAATATACAAACAACTCTTTCTTCTTCTCCGAAGTTTTGAATTATTTTTAATGTCAATCACTCCACCGTATCAATCATTTAATTTGTTACCAGTTTTATACTATGTCCCTACTAAAACCCTACTCAATATATTTAAAGATGGCTGGAGGTGGTTCTTCACCCAAAAACTTGATGATTCCATAACATAAAAGCAAAAGATACAAGAGGACTCAACCCATCCAAGCCAAGTCAACGATCAATCCCAATAACTAGGGAAAAAATGATGAAGGATGCTGATACTGTTCCAATAGAGAGAAAATAACCCATGGGATTGATTTGAATAGGGCCTACTGAAAATAATATTTTCAAAAAATGCAAAGAATATTCATGAGTATGTCTCTTCTCGACATTTTGTTGTTGAAAAGTTAATTCAAAAAGATAAATTTGCTAACTTTGAATTTGTTGTATTCTTTGTGCGTGCGGTATTGTTAAAGGTGGCAACTTGTTTTCCAAAGTATTTCCCAAAATTATTGAAAGAATTTTATGTAAATTTGCTTAAGAAAGTTAGGACAAAGAGTTAATATGGTTTCAAAGGGTGTATGTGCAAGGTCAATTGGTGAAGTTCTTTCCCAATGTTACCAAAAATGTACTTAGATGGCCTGATTATGGCTTTGACTCCACATATCCTCCTGGGCATGTTGTTAACTATGATAAGATTGCTCACATCTTGACTAGAGACAAATTACAGAAATGGTGAAAGTCTTTGGTGTTATGATCTTCCACCCTGTCCTTGACATTATTCTTACTTTGCAAGCCTGGGACTTCAAACTAGATGCTAACAACAAACAAAACTTTGGTCACATAAGTTATGGCAATGTTTCTCTTCAAGTTGGCAACAAAAGAGGAAGTCAACTTGGGGCGAGTGATCTTTGAAGTTATTATTCATCACATTGAATCTAAATCTATGCCTAATTTATAAGCTATTGAGGTGGAAGAAGCATAAGGTTTATATTGAAATAAGAAGTCTGTAAAGAGTGTTGACATCTTATGTTGGAGAACCAAACTTAAGAAGCATGGGAAAGTTGATAATGTAAAACATACAACCACTGCCTAAGGGCATGATTATGCGTCTAGGTCCAAGGTAAAGCTTCAAGAAGTCATTATTATTTTTAAACTTTGGTAGGTGAATTGATGATCAAATGTTGAAGTTACAAGCTTAGTGAAGGGATATTGAACTCTATGTTACCTATCTGAAGGAAACATTGCAAACTATGCCTAACAATCCACCTCGCTCAATAGAACCCCTTGCTCTAGCTTCTAATGAGGTTGGGAACTTTAATGCTTAGCATTGCTTATACTATCCCTTGATGATACATTTGCTTACCATTTAGCAAATTTGTGGTACAAATGGGAAGAAGAATTCAAGGGACAAGGGAGAGGTGAGGTTGACTTTCGCTACTATATTTGTTGATATTGATGCTATATTTAGATTTAGTTCCTAGTGAATTTTGATTACTTGGATGCTATGGTTGTGTGGACGATATCATTCTAGATGCAGTTCTAGAGTTGTTCTACTACTATTAAAAACATCTTACTTACTATGCTAATTATTACAACTAGAGGTTATGCTTTTTGTTTTGCTTACTTTGTAATAATTTAGCTAGAAGTTTTTACTGTTTGCATTAAGACTTTGTAATATTGTAATTTGCCTAAAAGACAATGTATTAACCTAAGTGAATAAAGATCCACGTTGGCTATCTATTTAGAACAACTAAGAAAACTTGTGCCACAATGTGCAAAAGGAAGAGATTGTTAGAATTATTGAGTTGGCACATTATAGTCAAATCTCCTCATCTTGTTGGTCTTTCTGAATTTGGGTTGTATTGGGTATTGTTGATGACAAACTTGGACGTGTAATTGGCATGAAGGGATCGAGTTGAAGGAGCTAATGGAAATATGGTTGAAAACCAAAACATCAATTGGATAAGAATTCAAAACATTCCATGTACATCCAAATTTTGACATTCTACCCAATGTTGCTGACATCTAATAGGCCCAGTTAAGATATTTAGCTAAATTTTAGGAGAGTAGATTTTGATATTTTGAGTTTATTTTGGCCTGGACTCTCCATCCGTTAGTATAAATAGAGAACGAAGTTGATGTTAAGATGGAGTGCAAAGGCATGAACAGAATTAAAGAGAGCTTGAGAGTCAAATTCTCTTAACCTTTTGTGAGCTAACTCTTCATATTATTTATGGTGTTTTTGAGTGAAGTGTGTGAGTGACAAATCCTTAAGTGTTTAATTCATTTTAATAAAATATTAGACCTAAAAAAGTTCAAGATTAAATACAAATAAGTCTATTATTAGGTTTGTATTATCAACAAGTAAAGAAGCTTTTTATGTAATGGTAATAAATTAGATGAGAGAATTATTAATTGTCATTTCATGTTTGATCTTTTTAGAATGTTTAAATTGGGCAAGGCCCTGCAAATGTAGAAAACATTACTCCAAGTTGCATAAATAATCATGGTGCCTGACACTTTACTATTTGTGTGCATGGTCTCACACTCATAACAAAATTGTAAGTGCGTTGTCGATTTTAATCTACTTTACAATTTTTGTTTCTTTTTAATGTGTGTGTATAACAATATTTGGAATTTATGACTACATTTATCTAAAATCAAATTATTACACACATATAAGTGCACACACTCACATGTGTATATTTACGCCAGTAAAATTAATCATATTCGTGACACCATTCAAGTACTACACAAATTTATATATTCTTAAACGAGCATTCAAAAACATTTTACTCATCCAAGTGTAGCCTCTATATATTTCACATGCACAACTTGTCCTCTAAATACCCAAAATGGCAATTTTGGACTTTTAAAAGTTAGCGTCCATTTTTGCTATTAACAATTTTAAGAGTTCGAAAGCGACGCTTTCATGTATCTAGAGGACAAATTTTACATTGTTATTGTCTATGTATCTTTATTATCACTTAGTTTATTACCTTATTAGATTTAACATTGGGATAAGAGTTTAAAAAATAAAAGTTTTACGTATGTTTATATTACCACAATTAATTAGTACGAAAAATGCAAGCTTAGTTGTATCAAGTCAGTAATTGAAGCTTTAAGATAAAATTTAAAAAATAAAATTCATTTAAAAACAAGGCTTTATTTTGGAATATTTGAAAAGAAATACAAATATTGAATTTAGAGAAAAAGAGTGTCTTAAAATGCTTGATAAAAATGTTAAAAAGTCGGTTATGAGCCAAAGGCAGAAAACTTCTTTATGATTTGAACAACTCATTAACAACATCCCTATGTTTTCATACATCATATCATTCTATCTAATCATCAATCGATGAGATTTTTTTTAATAGAATCATATATATTAACTAAATTCAAAAACGTTAACCCTTACCTAAAAAATTATAGAATATTTCAGACAAAAAATAGTGAAATATATTAAGAAAAATAAAAAATTCTTTAACTTATGTTAAAAATTTTCTGGGATATACTCAGTGAAACCCCCTTTCAATAATGGACCTAACCAACACGTCCCCCTACACTTAAATAATGTATTTTGAATTTGTTCCTAGAGTCGAACATGTGCGTGGAATTCCTTTTCAGTAATAGGACATCCTCTTTAATATAAATATTCATACTTTCTACATAAAATACGTGGGTCTTTTAATTAGAATGCAATTATTGTAAGGAACATAATTGCTTGATCTTTGCATATGCCCTCTTGTATCTATCACCAAATGAATTGATTGTAGTTTTAATTCCCTTTTGGTAGAACAATAAATTAGTAGTAGTTGGGAAGAAACATATGAATAAAAGAAAATCGGGTGAAGGGTATCACTTTGAATTTTACGTGGTAAAGTAATTAATAAGGCATTAATTAGGTGCTCGTGAGGGGACCAAAATGATAAAATTATCATGTCTGCACGCGGGGTCCAATCACTAGTTATTATATTTCATGTATTTACTGAAGAAACTAATAAATTTTTAGGGTATTTAAAAAAATTTAGCATGTATTTCCAAATCGGACTGTGATGTTGGTATTATTGTCCACTTTACTCAATTAATTACAAAATCATCTTTATCTTCTTAATTTATTCAATCAATTCTTCTATTGATTTTTCAGTAGTAATCTTCCCTTATTAAGGGACATTATTATACACTCACTGTTTAATAATTAAATGAATTAAATACACTCGATACAAGATAAAATTTATTTTATTGGCTCAACTTCAATAAAATTTATTTTATTGGCTCAACATAAAATATAAATTTTTTTTAGGTATAAATTTTTATTATATAAAATTTTATTTTTAATATGCAAATATATCAAAATATATTACATGTATATTATTTTATGATTTATTCTTCAGCAGAAATTATTTAATTTTCACTTTTTCAATTTCACACTTGGTTGTCATTAGAATAAAACTTGGAAAATTTATTCACTAAATTTGAATAATTATTTTTATTATAGACTAAAATTAGAAGAACTTTATTTATAATAAAAGTAAAGAAATAAATAAATAGGTAAAATTAATTTCGTAAATGCATTGTTTTTTGTTTCCCCATTTCTCTTTATTTATGGTGCGTATTACATGAGAAGAGTCGAAGTCAATATCTATAACAGAAAATAATTCACCCATGCAGGTCATCTCCCGTTTTTTTTCTTGTGAGATAAAAATACCAAATTCTCTAAATTATAATATTACAGTAATTCATATATTATTTTGGATCATTCAATATCATTATGCTTGGTTTCAGTTATACTACATATTTATAGCATTGCAATATTTTGAAGAACTCATGTTAACGTTCTTCTATAATCCGATAGGCAATACAAATTTTCAATGAACTAATAAGTGCTCTAACTAATTTGAGTGGACAAGCTTTTATTGAAGAGGTTTTTCCTTTTGGATTATCTATTCAATTAGTTGCAATTCAGTTGCTTGAGGTATGTATCATGAAAAAAAAAAAAAAAGAAATTTAATTAACTATATAAGGAAAATAATTCTTTAATTAACTAGTATATTAGAACACATCGTTATATTCTAACTTAAGAATGTATATTTAACCCTAAAAACTATTATTCCTGGTTTTTTCTCTCTAATCTAATCTAATATAATATATAATAGCAATTTGGTCCGTCGACCAACATATTTCAATTTCGACCGAATTCTAAAGTTTCAAAAATTTGGGATTTTTTTAATAAACATTATTTAATAATTGATTCGTGCACTTTCCTTTTTGATTTTGTTTAGATAAGATTTACTATAGACGGATGAATTTCTGCATTTTTCCTTTTTGGGCACTTAACATAACGGAAGATATCTATTATTTAGCCAATATATTTTGTGATTTAAAAATTCCAGATGCAAACAAAGTTTTTTTTTTTTTTTTTCGGAAACCAAAATGCAAACAAAGTTTAGTGGCGTATTTAGGGGGATTTTTTGTGGATTTCCTTGTATTTTGATTAGAGTACATTTTTTTGTGTAACTTGCACATAGGTAAGGTGATTTACTAGCATAATTTTAGAACACATTTTAGGTAAACAAAATGACCAGAATTCCAACCAGAAGCATCGCAAATTTCAATAGTAAAATATTGTTAAATATAATTGTTGATATAATTAATTAAGTAAAGAAATCATTGGAATTCTATATGGTAAATCTTTGGACAATAAATTTAAAATTATTGAGACATTACGAATTCTAATCGGGCTGATTAAATTGAAGAAGCAAGCTTCTTGCAACAAAAGAATGTTCGTCTCCATCTCAAGGTAGCATATTATTTTTCCTTCACAAATTCAACAATACATTATAGGTTTTTGTTTCAATTAGAATTAACATTTAAGAATAATATATGTTTTTATATCTTTAGGAAATTATAAGGTTTAGACGGACTAATATGAGATATAGTGTATTTCAAGATAACAAGAAAACAAACGAAAGTAGAGGATTTTGATACGCCAAAGCAAATTGTCAAAGGAGAAATTTACGCTGCGCTTAGGAGAATAGATGAGCAAATTTCTATTAAAGGTTGGTGCCACTAGAAAATTGGCAGAATTATTTGAAAGTAAATGTGTTCTTTCTTAAATTGTGGATTGATTATTTCAAACAGATCAATTTTTGAAGGAGATTTTTTCCCAATTGTCAAATTGAGCTATTTGAAAGTAGACATGTTCTTTCTTGAAAGATGTTATTTCAAAAAGATCAAAAGAGATACCTAACCAATTGTCAAATTGAGAATGTGGGATTATTTGAAAGTAAACATATTCTTTTTTTTTTTTTAATGGTATCGGATTGTTTATTTCAAAGAGATCGATTTTTTTTATGGGGATATTTTCTCAATCGTCAAATCCACACTATCAATATTTGATTGTCGTGAGATTTATGTGTTTGTCAGCCTTTAAAATTGCCACTGAAATCTGATAGTTAAAAGTTGAAAACTATTACTAAGCTAATTTGCATTTTAAAATTGAATATTGCACCTAATTAAATACAATCAACTATGAAATATACGCCACTTAAATATTTTGAAGAATTTATCTAATATATAATAGCAGCTTAGTCCGTTGATCTGTAAGTTTTAATTTTGACCAAATTCTGAATTTTTAGAATTTTGGAAATTTTTTAATAAAAATATTTTATAATTGATTTGTACACTTTCCTTTTTGTGTTTCAATTTATTTAGAGAAGATTTATTATAAATGTATATATTTCTACACTTTTCCTTTTTTGACACTTAATACAATGGAAGATATCTATTATTTAGACTGTATATTTTGTGATTTAAAATTACAAATCCAATCAAAGTTTAGTGGTATATTTGGGGGATTTTTTGTGCAATTTCCTTTTTGCGCTTCGACTAGTTCAGAGTAAATTTGTATAACAAATTTAGTACTTTAATTCTTTTAGTGGTAACTTGCATGTGATTTACTAGCATAATTTTAGAAACAAAATCACACAAGCAATCCCAATTCCAATAATAATACATTGTTAAATATAATTGTTGACATAATTAATTCAGGAAAGAAATTACAAGATGATTCTATATGGTAAACCTATAGACGAAGCAAGAATAGAAGAATGACAAAAGAGGCACCATATGGAGAGGATCAAAAGTGAGTTTAATACAAAGTCGATTAATATGCAAGTTCCTCCATTGACTTCAGCTAACAAAAAATGCAATGGAATGAGGAAAAGGTGGGCATAAAAAATGGGGTTCTCAATACATTATACATTTTTCGTTTTTATTAGTTTAGTGGTGATGAACAATAGTCACCTTTGCATGTTTGGAGCATAAAAGATATTGGATCATGATTTGAAAATGTTAAGCATATGATATTCTATAAGCATTCAGTGAATAGATAGTGTATTTCATATGCAACTTTGGAATTTTGATGCGTTATACCTACAAGTTCCTCTAACTCCAAAACATTTTTTATTTAAATATTTTAGACTTGCATCAATTCATTTTTTATGTGAATAATTTCTTAATAATATATGCTTTGTTATCTATTTATTTGTTGAGATAATCATACAACTTAATTTGAATTGATGAAGACCAACATATAATATGTAAAGTGTTATATTCCCTTATCATAAGCATCTTTTTGGTTTTAAAAACTTATTATTTTTTATTATTTTAAATTTAATTAATATTTTTTTATTCATCCTTTATTACTTTGCGATGTACCTCTCGATATCCACATCTTTAACAATTATTTTCTTATTTTTAGTAGTCATTTACTAATTAATTTTTATACTCAATAATTATTTTTCCTTATTACTAATCTAAATAATGTTTTCTATGTTTATTATTATTTCAATATTTATTTATTTTTTATTTTGTAAATACATTTCCTTAATTATTTTACTCTTATACTTTTAACTTATATTGTTGAAATAATTTTAACTTTCATTATAATAGTAATCTAAATGCTTTATATTCTCTAATGTGATCATTGATACTTTTGTTTTGGAATTTCTTTTATTTACATGCATTATAGTTTTGGATTTTTTAATTATTAATTACTCTGGTGCTTTTTATTACTATTTTGAATGAATTTTATCATTTATCTAATTTATCATATTTAAAATTTAATTTTTAATAAAGTAATAAATATCTTCACTTAGTTTTTATGCAAATATCAACATGCATAAGAATTAAAGAATTTAGGTTTTATTTTTAAGACAATGTTATAATTTCTTATACCTCAATTGTAACTTTTTGGCATTTAAATTATATTATTTTTTTCTTATAATGCAAGTAAAATATAAGTCAATAATAAATATTTATAATTAAAAATATATTTTATTCTATGAATAAATATTTTAAGCGTGTACATAAAATACACAAAATACAAAGAACAATCACCACAATCAAAACAGCGCTTGAAAATATAAGTGATATTAGCATTGATAAAAGAATATATATATATATATATATATATTATAATTCTGAAAATATAAGCAATATTAGCATTGATTAAAGAATACAAATATACATAAGTGATTAATACATAGTTTCAAAATTTGGAAGATATTCATATTTAAACTTTATAAATAAATAATAAAAATTAAATATAATTATCCATGCATAGCATAGGTTGCACTCTAGTTTTATAAATAATGAAAAACTTACATTCAATGAATATTATGAATTCCTTTTATATAATTATTCATAAGAATTGAGCGAGCCTTCGTCACTAATGTAATATTATAAAACTAGCAAAAGACACACCCATGGGCATATATTTTAATTCAATATAATATTTTCATCACATATGAAATTCTATTTTTGTTAAATAAATATGTCAAATTGAGTTTCATATATACATATATATAAGAAAAATTACATATTTCCATATGTGTACATATTTTTATTAATGATAATATAATACAAATTTACCATATTTTAAAATTTAAAAATAAATTGAGTTACTTAATTCATTTTTTTATAGTAAAAACATAGATCTAATATAATTTTAAAATTTTAATAATAAAAATAATTTTCCAAACATTCAAATTGTGTTAGATAGTTTGGATGAAATAAGAGATAAAAATTAATGGATAACAATAAAATAAGTGAAAATTCAAAGGTGAAAATATGAAATAAAAATAAAAATGAAATTTTAATAAATTAACGCTGAGAACAAAAGGTAGTTATTACCCACGTCTTTCACGTAACATAAAAGTATATGGATAATATATGATAATATTTTGTTATTAGGACAACACTTATCTGTGCGCGCATGTGTGCGTGATAATTTGATAATTGATAAAGATAATAACATAATTTTGAACATGGTGAGTAAATATATAAATATATATAACAGAAATTTATGTGTTTGTTTTTTTATTTTAGCTGTATTAAAAATAAATTTTAAAACGATAGAATAAATACTAATTTAGTGTCGGAGTAATTTAAAAGCATTTCAAGTAGGAGATGGCATGCCGCGACTTCCAAAACCATGACACAACAGCTTTTATGACTCACTTCAGTTAATATCAAAATCAATATGTATCATAACGAACTAAATTAATAACATTAATCGTAATAAATCAAAGGGCAATCAAATATCGAATGGAATAGTATTACACGAAATGGCTGTAAGAAAATAATGGATTTATTATTATTACTCAAAATGTTCAAATCACAATGAACAAGCTAGTCTTATTGTATTGCAATACTCCTATAATACCATGATTCCTATTGTAAAATTTCTACTACTAGTGCTCCGCTTAATAGAGCCTACTGCTATTAATGGAGTCTATAGTAGGCTTTGTGGGCTTGTTCAGCCATTTGGACATTTTGTGGCCCCATCAGCTGCAATAGAAATAGGTGCTAGTTGGTTTGCAGCATCCACCTCTATGCCTAAAATGACATATAACACATTTAAGTAGTTAGGGTCTGGACTCGTCTTTTTCCATTTGTTTCAACCTGTCATCAGTTGATGATATGGACTAGTGTCGGGGTTGTCTTTCTCTAGAGGGAGAGATTGACCTTAGCCTCTTCAGATTATTCTTGGTTTCTCGTCGAGATTCATGTTTGATATTTAACTCTATACGCTTCCTCTTAAGCTCATCACAGACCCTTTTCAGATCAATCAATTTTTCTCTTAACATGTGGGTTTTGACTTTGCCTTCCTCACAACACCTCTGTGACTCAAGTACCACTACGACGCTTCCCTAATTAAACTCAAGATATTGAGGTGGAGGTTTGTGATATTCGCAATGGGGATACTATCAACCATGGATGTACGCTTCCCAAACCTATTAGCTCCTTCTAGTTCCTATATCAATGTAAGCTCTAAGGCAAAATAAATTCAATTCTATAACTTATGAATGCATGAAATAAGTTAATAAATTCTAAGTTTTCATGATAGAATTCTTATAGTTTCATAGAAGTCATACGTTCTAGGGTTTCAATGTCAAACCCGAAGTTCTGATGAACATCTTACACATCTAAAACCAAATTTATGCTCTAATACCCTTACTATCACGCCTTAGCTCTTGGGACCTTGATACGGCATTATTCACGACTCACCTTAGTGAATACCGAAGCCAATATGTATTATAACAAACTAAAATAATAAAATTAATCGCAATAAACTAAAGGAAAAACACTATAATATCCACTATGACATTTGAAATCTCGTACACAACAGAAATAAAAGTAACCAAACTATTACCTTAGAACTATCTTATAGACTATTGAAATACTGGAAATCAATAATACTAAGTCTTCTTGTCTAGCCCTACCATCCCCATGCTTGACCATTGTCATTTGCTCTCTCTATAAAAACATCAACTAAAAGTGAAGACCAACAAATCGCCCAATAAGTGGTTATGCCTTACGTTTCTTTTCAATTAATTTGTAAGCTAAAATGACAACAATAATTTGCATGAACCAGTTTGCATAAAAACATTTTCAAAAAGGTAAAATAAATAATTCATAATTAATAACCAAGGAAAAGAAACATTTCACAGTTAATCTGTTCAATTATCATTCCAAACTGTCTTGCTGTACACATAATTCTCATGTTTATTTCCTTAGCCCGCTTATTGTAATACGTACTTCGTGTATTTGTTTCTACTAATCATGGTCTTAATCTATAACCTTGTTGAGGAGAGTAACATCACCTAAGCTACAACCTTGATTAAACAAATTAGAATCCCAACCTATATTCCTAGTTAAGTAGGACAAAATCTCAACTTATAATCTTGGTTGAGTGGAGCAGAATCCCATTTATTGCCTGGTGAGTGGATAGAACTAATTTTTTATACTATCATCGGCATCACATTAGAAGTTTTTCACATTCATCCTATGTATTTCAATTTCAAAATAACTAGTTCAAAAAAATCCATTTGCAAATAACTCACATCTAAGTTTTTAGAAAATAATAAACATTTTAAGTTCACAAAAATCAATATGTCAAGTTTATATTTCCATAAAATAGGAAGAAAGATATTTGAAAATAATTTTAATTAGAGAATAGAAATTTCAATTGTTTCATAAAGGAATTTTGAAAACGATTGTAAAAGATGACAAAAAGTAACCACTTACTTGACCGTTCTTACTGCTTACCAAGTTTCTTGACTACTGACTTTAGATTTTCTTGAGTTTGGGCATTTGGAAGTCAAGAAATTTACTCAATTCCTCTACATGGCCATTAGCTTCTGGTCTTAAGACTAGGGTTTCAACCCTTTAAAGGTAATATTTATACCTAGGTTTATTAGGACTTTAAGAGGTGTTAAATTTCTTATATTTTTGGGCCTTCAAAATTAGGGACATAATTTTCCATTTTTCAAAATGTTTAAGTCAGCATTTTTTAAAAAATATTTTCTCATAGCAAAACTTTATTTTATCATGCCTATTTTATCAAGCGAAAAATTGGTTATCCTGGAATACCATATCTCAGCCAAATCACCTATTTTAATTTTCAAATATTTTCACACGAAAATTAAAATAAATAATAAAGTGGGGCTTAAATTAATTCCTTTAGCAATTGCCAATAAAATATTATTTAAAAATTTGGGTAACTAGTTCACAAAATTCAAAAAGGTTGACTAGGCCAATTCAGTTTATCATTCATGTATTAATATTTAGGCCACTATTTCATAGAAAATTAATAAATAAAACCAAGCATTCATAGATTAAATCCTTCACTAATAATTGCAAATATTGCTAGCACAGTCCCAAAATCATGGGTTATTATTGGAGATCAATATAATCCAAGGGTTGGTCATCTTCCCTTTATGAAATTTTAAATTAACAGATCAATATCTCTAAATTTCGAATTGTTAATCGAGGAGAGTGAATGGAATTGATAAATTGTTTATTTGAAGTTAGTGATTAACATTTGTTTGCTGCAACAGAATACACAACTATTAAACCTTTTTGTCAATCCCAGCGAGCTTAGGAATATGCTATAGATGTATATTTTAGACTAATAAAATTTTATTGAGAATTAAAATGCATATATTAAATTTAATTTATTTATCAAAAAAAAAAAACAGTTGGAAGTATTTTTGGAGTTGCATCATCCAAATTTTAGTTTAGAAGTGTTAGTTTCTTCCTTTCTTTCTTTTTTTAGTTCCTGAGACTGAGAAGCCAAAGCAAAATTTGCAAATAATTTTAAATGCACATTTTCAAGTTAAAAATATAAAGTAGTTTTTTTATTATTATTTGCCAATAACTTTGAAGTTTCAAGGTTTATGTCGAATTCGTGGCTGAGCATTGACATGCTTCGCTTGGCTTAGGATATAATTCATCCTAAAAAAATAAAAAATTCTTTGTTTGTAAAGATTATCCAACACCTGACTAATTTGAATATAAGTAACTATATCTATAATATTCAATAATAGGGAGATTCTATGACGCGATCCAAAAATTCGTCGAATTTTATTTTAATATTTATTATTTCTATTTTTATTTGTTAATGGGTTTTATTAATAAATTGGGTCATATGAGCTTTTTAGGTTAGAGTCTGATAGGATTTAGTCTAAATAATAGTTATTAAGTTGAAAACAGACATATATAGAGAGAATTTTAATTAGTTCAGAATTCCTTTCAAATTCCCTGGAATTGTTCATTCAATTTCTCGTGGATTTCAATCCCAAATCGAGTCATTCCGGAGTGATCCATGTGATTTGTGACGTATCAATCAATGCTCGGTGTGCTGATTGTGGCCGTTTACGTCGAGTTCAATCCAATCCTACCATGTTAGATCGGCATTCTTCGCTCCAATCCTGCCACGTATCAATCAGTGCACTCTGGGATTCTCAGATTCGGGTTTGATTACACCGTTGCTATCCTGCTGTTTCGACATTATTCTAATCGCGTCAGTTTGGTATTAGAGTAAGGTAATATCGAATCCTAATTCGATATGCTTTCCTGTTGAGAGAGAAAAAAAAAAAAGAAAAAGAAAGGTGGAATTCAAAAAAAATATTAAAAAAGAGAGAGAGAAGGAATTTATTTGTACTTATTTCCACAGGATGTCGGATGATTATGCATGTTACAAGAAGCGAGTGTTTGATGAAATCCAAAAGTTGTCCAAAGCTGTCGATAAACTGCAAAATTATCTTGCTAGAGACAATCGTACGTTGAGACATGAGGAGATAAGAAATAGATATATACTGTCAAGGCATTATAACATCAAAGATTATGGATCGAATGAGAATGAGTATGATGAGATATTTAAGGTATCAGATTCTTATATTGAAAATCAATTTTGGTTGTGTTTTAATTGCTTTTAGTGTGGGCATAGCATGAGTGAATGTCGAAACGAGGAAGTTGATACTTATATTGATATTAGCAAAGTTATAAGAGAGAATAAAAGTCCATCCATAAAGATGTCATCTTTGACTGAGTGAGGATTGCAGAGAAAATGCCACCGGATGAAGTATAATATGAAGATAATGACAGTATTAGCACACATAAGGGAATTGAGGAGAAAAGTAAACGAAAAGAAATAACAGACTTAGTAAAAACTGAAAAGGATAGAGTTGAGATGGAAGAAGTCATCGAAATTAAAGTGGAAGTTGATAACGGCAATAAGAATGAAAAACAAGTAAAAGATTAGGGGATTAAACTTCTACAGAGTCACGTGTACATTGATCCATTTAACCATCTAGCAGATACTCTATTCAACTGTACTGTACAAGAATTGAATATATTTTTATAAACACATACTACATGTGCATATTCGGATAAGTTGTTAGTGTTTTTTTATATTTCTTTATATGGTTTATTGTTGATATTTCTGTGTTAGGCTCATGAGAAGATGAAGCTGAAGTTTCAGCGAGACGATGAAGAGTTAAGGAGCTTCCAGAGATTCGTGTTTGATCCAAGAGGACACAAATTCGAATTAAGGATAATTTGCCTTCAAGAGGAGGGGTATGAAATGATCCAAGGATCCGTCGAATTTTATTTTAATATTTATTATTTCTATTTTTATTTGTTAATGGGCTTTATTAATAAATTGGGCCATATGGACTTTTTAGATTAGAGTCTGATATGATTTAGTATAAATAGTAGTTATTCAGTTGAAAATAGACACATATAGAAAGAGTTTTAATCAGTTCAGAATTTCTTTCAAATTCCCTAAAATTGTTTATTCAATTTCTCGCGGATTTCAATCCCAAATCAAGTCATTCTGGAGTGGTCTGTGTGATTTGTGACGTATCAATCAGTATTCGGTGTGCTGATTATGGCCGTTTACATTGAGTTCAATCTAATCCTACCACGTTAAGTCGGCGTTCTTCTCTCAATTTGCATTCCTGGGATTCTCGAATTCGAATTCGATTACACTGTTGCTATCCTACTATTTCGACGTGATTCTAATTGCGTCATTCTATTTTGTCTTTTATTTCATTTCTAAATGCCTTTTATTTTTTCTTTTAACGACATTCAAAAAATAGAATTAAAAATCTATTTTACAAGATTTAACCGTTTATTTTCCATACCTATTAATACCATATCAAAGTTAAAGGCTTAATTTTGGTTGTGCACAACTAAATTATTACATTACCCTTATTTTAATATTTTATAATTTTCTTTCTTTTTTCATGATATTTTATATAATTCTATTTTTTCATTCATATTTTCTATATTTTTCAAGTCACTCGTCATACAGTCCTCTATATACATATTATTTTTTGAATTTTAGTATACTTTTCATTTTAAAATAATTATTTTTTATTATAATCTTTTATAATGAATAAAATTTGAAATTTTATAAAAAGTTTTGCACATGAATTGAGTGTGCCACTATGACAAATTATATAGAATTGCTTAAATTCTAAAATTTCATGTAAAAATCATGTCTTGTTTCATATTTTCAACTATTTTTTATTTGATGACTTAAATTTATTTCTACTCCACAAGAAAAATGAAATATTGAACGAGCTGGCGCTTAATTTGGTAGACATCTTATTGAGCTTTGAAAAAAAGTTGAACAACTGGAGATTTAGAGAAAACAATCATATGAAATACTCATTCCACGAAGGAAAAAAAAAGGAAGTATCAAAAAAGCTTATGTTTGACTAAATGACATATTTTTTTATTACACAAATTTTGCTTTTGTTATAAAAGTAAATTGTTAAAGTAATTACAAACTTTTCGGTAAATTATATAATTTTTCCATCAATAATGTGGTGTTGTAGTTGTATAATAACAAAAATATGAAAGGTAGAATACTATGACATGTAGAACGCAAAATTATAGTATTTAATTTATGACATCGACATATTAAAGCTATTAATTATAAATGATCAAGAGTACAGTTGGTAATTAAATTAATTATTCTTAAGTAATCTACAGATTAGACAAATATTTAGGACCAAAAGGAAAATCTAACATTTTTTTGTCAGATGAAAAGAATACAATATGATATTGAATGAGATCTTAAGCGCCTAAAAGCATTTTCTTTCATAGATGTTAGGTGTCTAAAGATTTCATGAACTCTTCCATAAAATTTTTGAGAAAGGATTTTACTAGTTCTTTCTAGAAAAACGATGAAGTTTCTGATTTTTTTTTTGAAACATCTGCAATTCTTTTTCGTTTTATTTTTGGTAATTCTTAAATGAACGTGTTCTATTAGCTTCAAGATTTTATTTTATCTAAATAATTCAAAATTTATTCTTTGTTAAGAAGATTTAACAATTAACAAGTTCAAAACAAATATTTTTCTAAATATTAAATAATAAAATTCCGAATAAGATCAATTCTAACGCCCCATAAAGAACCTTGTCAAAAGTTTTCTTTGCATTAATTTGATACAATTTTGGTTCAAACACTTCTTTTTATCTCAAATTGATGGGAAATAACAGTAAAGTCACCACATGCACATACATATACAATTCATGCCAAAGGTGCTAATAAAAGAGAAAACAACACATATAGAGAGAGGAAATATAAATTTTGAAATTTTAATTTTTTTATGAAAATATTTTTATGATATCTTGCTTGTAAGATATTTAAAATTATATTTTTATATTTATTTTTTGAACATGTACATTTTTTTATATTTTATTAGAGGAAATTTCGAAAGTACAATAAATTCTTAAATGTTTTATTTTTAACGTTTATTTTATAAAATTTATTTTTTAAAATTCTTTTATATTATCTTATTATTTAAAAATAAATTTAAAATTCACATATTAAATTAAATAATTTATGAAGGCATTTTCAATATTTTTTTAAGTATATAAATTGAAAATATATTTCTACATTGTTAATTAACATTTGGAAAATATAAAACCATATGATTAAATATCTTAAAAGTATTTTAGGAGTTCATGAACTTCTCAAGCATTCCTAACCCTATATATTTGTTTAAGCATTATCTTAATTTAATATTATGCTCTCAAAAACAAGACTTTGGCCCTAACATATATAGTATACAATATAAATAATAAGGAAATTAAAAAATTATATAAATATTAAAGTAAAGATTAGTAAGTGAATAAAATAACTAAAAATTGATGGAAAATAAGGAAAAATAATACATAAAAATTAAGAATATTTAATGTAACCAAATTTCTTTATTTTCTTAATGTATTATATAGATAGTACGAAAAATCAATCAAAAATATTTACTAAAAGTTGTTGATCGATAAACTCATCCTAAGCATAATAAAAGAAGGCTAGTTTTCTCTCAATAATATTTTGTGATGAATTTCTTTCAATCTTCCACATATTCAAATTGTGCATATTGTTCATATTTAAAGGCCCTATGAATAGAAACAATTTTTTTCAAAAAGTTGGCCAAATGATTTCGAAAAATTCGAATTTGTTACATTTCATATAGAGACATGAGTCATCACACTTCTAAACTTTTCCCTTTCCCAAAATAGTCCAAATCTTTCAAAATTTAATTTCATAAGGTAAGTCTACTTCAAAATTTAATCCATTGTGAGAGTAATCCTTATCAATATTAATCCTTCTTTGATTGTTAATTTAAATAAAGTAAGTTGAAGTATCAACATATGTTGCCACATAAAATTATATGCAACAAAATTTCATTTATTGTAGAATTTTAATATCATGATTTTCTACCATGACATACTCTAACTCAACTTACATAAGTCAGTTTAGAGTTGTGACAAAAATAATGACAACATCAACTTTCAAGACACTGACACGTGTCCATACAATTACATTTCATTGATACATTATTTTATTGGGATAAGCATAACGTCTCTCTTTAAGTTTTGGACAAATTACACAAAAGTCCCATGGGTTTGAAAATATACTTCCCCTACGCTAATTAGCTTGACCGAACCAACAATTTTGAGTGGAATGACTTCTTTGCCAAAAGGAAAAAACATTAAAAAATTAAAAAATCCAAAAATATCAGATTTTTAAAATGAAACTTTTAGTACTCTTGTCTTCTGAAAAAAAATATAATATGTAAAATATAAATATAGATTAAAATTTTTCTAATAATATAAAATATACATTTTCTGATAATATAAAAACTATAAATAAAAGTTTACAATTTATAGTATTATCTAAATGCAATCTCTAAAATAATGAAAAATAAAATTATTAAATTTAAAAACTGTGAAACAAATTTAAAAGGTAAATTATTTTCGAAAAATAACTGTTTTTATTTTCTAAAAAGCATACAACTTTAAAATGTTTATATTTGGAATTTTTGAAAATACAATTTTTTGAAATTTAAATTTCTACATTTCTATTTCCTTTTATAAAGTCTCTTAAATTTTTGAGAAACCATTTATGTAAACCATTTATATTTTTTTGGTTTATATGTTAAAAATATAAATATTTAGTTTTTTATAATTTTATAAAACTTATTTTTAAGTATATCATATATTTCAGAAAATATATATTATAATATATTTATTGGAAGATATTCTGAATTAATATTTTATAAATTTTATTAAATTTAAAATTTTATTTTGTAACATATAATTCTTAAAATATATATTTTTAATTTCAAATGATGTGTGGTATAAATAACAAAATTTATAATTTATAATTTATAATTTCTAAGAAATAGAAAGCTATATTATTTTTTATTTGTTAGGAAATTTGAAATTAGAAATTAGAAATTTATTTTTATCCATTAGCAAATATATTTTCTACACTCTTTTACAATATATTTTAAAAATTATTTTTTATTTTTGAAATTATATATTAGAAAATATTTTATTATATTTTTTATTTTGATTTATACATATTAAAAATATAGTATTTTAATTTTAATTTTTTATATATCTTTGTGGAAATATTTAAATATATTCTTAGTTTTAAATTTATACAATAGCAATACAAATATTTTTAATATTGTTTATAAAATTTAAGTGTTAAAATATTTCAAATTTTCAAAAGTATATTATGATATCTCTCATGAAGGTTATTCTGAATTAATCTTTTTTAAATTTTATTAAATGTACATTTTTATTTTGTAAATGATATTTCATAAAATATATTTTAATAATTTTCTGATAATGTAGTTTGAAAATAATATAAATTTTGAATTTTATATTTTTTGGAAAATCGAATTTTTTATCTTTATTTTTTAGAAAATTTAAAATTTATATTATATAATTTAAAATTTATAAGGTAGGAAATAAAGTTTTTACGCTTTGTTGGATTGAATTTAAAAATAAATATTTTTATATTTATAATTTATATTTTATTAAATATTTTGGTTTTTTTTATATATTTCATACTTTACACTGACATAAATCTAACTTTTAGTTTCATTACAATTACATCCTCTTGTGTGTGACTAACAAATAAGGAAATTTTTGTCTAAAAATATTATGCAATCATTTCAAAAATCAATTGAGAGTAAAATTCAATTTTTGCTTAAATTCTGACCTAACATCAACAATTTTCAACAACCTATTAATTGAACGGACTTCATTGTTAGTTAAAGATATATTTGAAGGGTGGTATATGTATGTTTTTCAAACTTGAGGAGATTTTGTGTAATTAGTCTAAGTCTTAGATAGGGGTCTTGTAATTATCCATATTAATTACTATGGTTTGATTTGCATTCATGAATAATGATCCGACATATCATTTGGATAGTTGGAATACGGAACATTGCTATTACTAAGACCAATAAATGAAAAGGGCATCTTAGTTTTATTCTCCTGTTCATCCTCCTGACCTTCTTTAAAGCTAAGCATTATATACATACATAAATACATACACACAAACACACACACTCATATATATATATATAGAGAGAGTATGTGTAAATGTGCAGATTAATTTATATATTAAAAATTATTATATTTTAAATAATAAAAAATATTGAAAGGAAAAAAATTAAAGAATATTTACCAAAAAAATATAAAAAGAATTTAAAAGTTTTGAGGAAAAAAGTAATAAGTTATAAAAGCAAAGAATAAAAAATAAAAATAAAATCCATTGTTGTGGTATAATTATATAATGTGAAATTTTAAAAAATCTTACTTTGATAATAGTATAGTATAGATATATAGATCAAAAGTATAAATAATATTCAAAAAGAAAAAAAAGATGATAAGAATTTGAAAAAGATAAAATTTCAGAGAAAAAGGAAAATAAAAATAATATGTTATAAGAAGAGAGAAAAAGAAAAAGATTAAAAAGTAATAAAATATTAGTGAAGTATAAATATGCAATTAAAAATTTTAATTTACATAATAATATAAATATGGACATATAGTATATAAAAGACCCAGTGAGTGCGTTTTTGCTTTTATAATTAAGGATAATGGTGTAAATTTACTAAAAAAGTGTAGTATTATAAATTTACTATGCTTAACTAAATTAGGCATAGACTTTTAATAATGTTGTATAGACATATACATGCTCACATATAATCATGCATGGATGTTAATTACTCAAAATTAATTAGCAATAAGCCTTGACTTTAAGAATTATATCAGTTTAATTACTTCAGCTATACCATTTAAAATTAGATTCGTCAAGCTAAATGTTTTCTGATAAGCTTTGGCACTTACAGCTGAACGTATGGTGTTGTGGAGACTGCAAATTCCTCCGTTAATTTTAGAAATGGCATTTCCAGTCCAACTATATTTAAAAAAGGGGGAAAATGCATTTTATCTCTGCTAAATATTTTTTGTTTGGGTTTGTGATGACTTAACTTGTGCTCCTGGCAAAGATAATATAATTTAAATTATTATTATTTTTTTATTTTGTTAAATTTTTAAAGTATGTCAAATATACGCTTTAAGCTTTTAAAAAAAAATTTTATAATTAGTAAGAGTAAATGAAATGCCTTTTTATTTAATTTGATTTCATAGTATTTTTTTTCCTTATCTTTGATGAATTTGATAATATTGAAATAATTAAATATTTGTCTAAATTTTTTAAATGCATTTTAATTTTTAAAAAATATTTTAATTCCCATTTTGATATTATGATATAGTTATCAATTTTTAATAACAAATATATGTTTATCATTAAATATATATAGCTTAAAATATTTTAAATATAGATAATAAAAATTATTTTAAAAATATTTTGAAAAGTTTCTTTACTTTCAAGGGTATAGTAGTAATATTTTAAAAAATATGCTATTTTTATATAATTTTATTTTTATTTTCTTATATTATATTTTAAATTATTTTTAGAATAATGATTTTAACATTGGTGAAAACAAAATAGACTAAATCATTGTATTAAAATATTTAATGTGTAATAAAAATCATTTTTGATATATTTTATGTTCTAATTGAAATTATTAGATTTTTCAAATTAGTTTTTTGAAAAATATTATGTTTCTTGCATTTTATATTTTCCATTTTAATTATTGCATTTTGTTAGTTTTTAACTTTTTTAATAAGGAAACTGTAAAAATCATATGTTCCTGATTAATTTTTCAATCAATAATATTTTGTGCCATTAAATTTTCCTTTTTATTTTCGCTGAACATTTTGTTGACTCATTATCTTTTCCTTCACCTCCAAGTTGGCAATCCTACTACACGTCAGCGACAAGTAGGCTCCATGACAACAATTACCATTAATCATCTAATTAAAAATGCCACGTGACACACAAGAACTCTAGACACAAAAAAAAATTGCAAAAGTTGACATTCTATTTTGCCAGGAACACATCAAAACTCGAACAAGCCATAATTAACTTGCCTAAGATGTGGTTTTCATAATAAGTTGTAATTAATGATGCCATGAACAAAAAAATGGCACCCTGAGCATGAATTTTGAGTGATGTTAAAGCAATCTAAAAACTGAGAAATTTTAACATAACTTAAGATATATATAACTAAAGATGTTTATATATTGAACGTATTATTAAAAAGTCACCTGAGCTATTTCTGATGTATTTGAAATTTTTTTATGAATAGTTATTGTTTTCACTAACTATTTACCTTTTTATAGCTAGTATATTATTCAAAATACTTCATAACATAGTTTATTTCTGAAAATTATTTTTATTTTAATACTTTTTGTTATTCATTAATGATAAAGCGATTGTCTATTATACTATAATTTTTTAAAAAATTTTTACCAAGTAATTTAAATTTTTTTATATATTATAACTTTAGTATTTATGAAAATTAAAAGTTTCACTTTTAATAATATTATATAAAAATTATAAGCATATTTGTATATTATCATTTATATTTAAAAACATTTCATATATATAGACAAGTATTTTTTAATACATTTAACAGATGTTTTCCATATGTCACGGTAACTTTTTTTAGTTTTATTGACCTTTTATTTTTTAAATATAATTATGACTCAAATGAAAACTATATAAAATAACAATTAATATGTTTTTATTTTATTAGATTTTTATTCAAATTTATTTTCAATTATTATTATTTTATGGTGTATAATCCCTATTATTACAAGTATATTTTATATATAAATTTCATTTATAAATACTTATTTTTTCAAAAAACTTTTCAATATGATATTTCGAATCATTGCAAATAATGTTTTAAGTTATTTTACATATGTTTAGTTATATAGATTTCTTTGTAATTTTTTGGATTTTTTAAATTAATCATAGGACAAATAAATTAAAAATTTTACTTATATCATATATTATTTTTAAAAAGGTTACTATTTTTTGTTTTATTTTTGATTTAATGCCATGTGGCATTATTGTCCCACTTAATGTCTGTGTCACATGCGATGTAGGATAGTTTTCAGCCATAAAAATGAAATTGGTCGTGATCTCAACTTTTCTAGCACATGTGACCAACATGTAAATAATCTTTCCCAAACCTCACAATTAGTCCTCGAAAGAGTCATTTTTTTTTTTTTCTAAATTGATGTTTCTAATTATCAATTTTGAATATATGAGGGCCGAAAATGCCACCCTTTTCAATTAATGGACGCAAATTGCATTTTGCCCTAAAAGTTTTACATCATTATTTTTATTCACTTTTCCTGAAAATACACTTTTAGGCTGTATAAAATTATGTTAACTTATTAATATGATTATTATATATCTGCAATTAGTTAAATTTGTCCTAATGGCATAATTTGTAAGGCTTATTTCTCCCTAGTTGTACTAGTATTTTTTCCTCTCCATGATGATAATAGTAATAATTATAATATTAGTAGTAACAACACCTCACCCAAAACAAAATTTCTAGCATAATTTTCTAGCTCTATTCCGCAACACAGATTTAATGCAGTTCACGTAGGACCGATTGAAGAGCAGAAGTCTGCGACTGTGCAGTCCCTTATTTTCATCTCATCTGCTTGATTTATTACCTTACTTTTTGGCAACTTCACGTCGTTTTCAGTACGTGTACAGGAAATTTACGTTGTTTATACGAAGACGAGAGTATAATAATGCAATTCTAATCAGTGTTCTCTTTTAATTTTTCTGCAGCTGCATGTACCATATTATACTTTTGGTAGACCACTGTCACTGTCAGGGTACATAAGTTGTTTACAGCAAATTTTCATATATATATATATATGTGTGTGTGTGTGTGTGTGTGTGTGTCATCTAATGTGTGGGATGCATAATTGAAAAGCTTTATATTACAAGTGGGAAATTCATTACATAAGACGGAAAATTTAATTTGGACAGGTAATATCAATTATTTTGGCACGCTGCCGTAGATGATACATACAGCATATAGAGAATTAATGCACCTACGCATGGAAGAGTGATGCAGAAAATCCAGTATACATTCACACACACACGCACACTCACACCTCAATTAACTTACTTCAAAGAATTCATGTTTATTTATTTATTTATTTCTTTGGGGCAGATAGTGGGATTTCCCGTATTTTCGATGAGATATTCCTAAATCTCATTCAATTGATGTTTAGAAAAAAGTTGAGTGTTTTTAAAATATATTATAGTGTATCAATATTATAAACATACATGTTGGAAACAAGGATATAAAATAAAATACATAAACAGGATAATAGTAATTCGATCATGTATAATCCTGTTTGAATTTACTTGTTGGGCCTACACACACACACACATATATATAGATTAAAAATAATTATGAACTCTTAATTACATGGACATATTTAAAAATACATTGTATCGTGACAATATATCTTCTTGAAATATTGGGAAAATATTAACTCCTATAAACTTTTGTCAATATCAATTTTGGAGACGGTACTATATTAATTACGTATGGATTATTTACCTCCTTCATATACCGATGTTTTAGAAACGAATTAGACTCCATGACATTTTTGATATCAGAACTTATCCTATGCATTAGTGTTGTGAGGGAATTCCTTGTGATTGACTTAGAAAATGGATCGAGTATAAGTGTAATTTTATACATAGCAACTCAAAAAAAGGGGATTAGTACATGTGTTCGTACTTTAAAAAAGCAAATGCCTAAGGACTTGCCACGCAGGCACGAGGACGTGCATGGGCTTTAACTTGATAAGAATGTGAACCCTTACTAATATTAACTTTGAGAACGATCCTATATTAACCATGTACAAAATACCCACCCCTTTGGATATTAGTGTTCTAGAAATGGATCAAACCCCCATACACTATTGTTAATATATTTTATTTTGGTATATGTTTTTCTATATTTTTGATATGCTTAGTTTAACAGTTAGAAAAAAGTAAAAAGAAAGAAGAAGAAGAAGGTTGGACCCTGTGCATGTCGTTAATTTTAAAATCAAAGGACTAGAATTGCAGCCCGTAAATTTAAATACGTGGAAAACAATAAAAACTAAATTATGAGTTTTAATCCTACACTGGCGGCATGTAGAATTGCCATTGTCACCTCATGTATTTTACCAATCCTAATCCAAATTTTCATGCATGTTAGAATTCCGTGCGTGCAACATTATGATGGTGTTACTAAATAGTTAAAATGAATGTGCCAAATGATAGTCCTATTAAGTAGAACCATTTATTTGGTCGACGTTATTATGTTTTATCGTGTTTATGGCACACGCACGCGCGCACACACACACACACACTTGTTCATGTGTAATAATATGTAATGTGGCATAATGAGTTTAGATGAACTTGAACAAAAACCCTAAAAGCAAATCCAAAACCCACCCATGAATTAACTTTTGTATAAACCAGAATTTATAACTAAATAAATAAGCTTATAAATATAAGACTGCAGAACATTAGCTGGAAATGCAATATGACATTTAAATAAACGGCCATTTTAGCCACCTTAATCAAAATTTCAAGAATTTTAAGGTTCCTAGGGTACGTGCGTTTTTGGTCTATGTATAAATAATGAGAGGCCAATGAATTTGAATTGTATTCGTGCGTGTTGGTTTATTTTATAATTGTAGCTTGCATTGCGTATTCTGTATTTTTTTTCTATTATATACGTGATCTAATATTGCCGATGAGATACCGAATCTTGGGGCATTTAATTTGTAATAAAAATCAAGTTAATGAAACTCAGAGATAGCTACTGAGAAGCAATTTTTTAATGATAATTATATCAATAAAAAATAATTTATATCAATCATTTCACTCCTCAAAAAGAAAAAAAAAAAAAGAAAAAAAGAAAAGAAAAAGAAAAAAGAAAAAAATGGTGAAAATTCGTTGAGGATGTAGGAGTTAGGGTTTTTATAGCTTTAATGTAATCCTTCTTCTGGAACACTAGTTGCAAGTTATGCCGTCATTAGTCTGCAAGTTAAGTTATCGGGAGGATGTTTAATTTGCACACATCTTTTTATATATTTTTATAGAGCTTAATTAAATCTTATTGTAATAAATAAATTTTAAGAATATTTGAACAAAATAAGACCATTAAACTTGAGTAAGATTTTACCGATAAGAATTTTATACTTAATATGGTAAAAATCGAAGAAATTTGATAAATATTTAAAAATAAGTAAGAAATTTATTTATTTGAACAGTTAACTTTTAAAATTATAAAAAATTTATTGTCAGAGTTCATAAGCACCTTTTAAAAAATACACCAAATTTTAAGACATATTATAATGTTTTAAATATCTGATTGTTTTTTGAAATTATAAACTCGCTCATACATCGTCTAATTAATTGCTTGGCTAACTTAAATGGTTTAATTTTAGAAACAAACACCTGCGAGCAGATATGAAAACAATATATAATAACACATTCCCTTTTCCTATCTCATGACAGTTATTGAGAACAGGTTTGATGACATATAAATTTTTAATTATACAAATTTTGTAGATTAGACTTGATAAATTACTAGATTATAAGTAGGAGTGATCTCTCAAATTAAACTTGTGTACACACACACACACACACACACCTTGTAATTAATTGAGGGTATCTAATAAACAGTTAATCTTTCAGTTCTTTTGGCGTTGAGGAAAAGCATAAATAATGTGCAACCGTACCCCTTAATTAATCTGTAATTGTTATAATTTGGTATAAAATTAATTGGTGTTCGACTAAATTGATTAATCTAAAATTCTAATCCATATAAGATAATATCAATAGCGTACGCATAGGACAAGATACGCTTGTACTAAGGGTTTGTCATTTTGTCTTGTGTGTTTTAATGGTTATTGAATAATTCAAAGTTAACTTTTTTCTAGTGAAAAATTGAAGCATGACTTCTTAATAGTTAATATATGCAATTAGAAAGAGCAAAATTATTCACCTTACGAAAATTATATGACTGCATTGATGATGCTGTAACTCTTACAGTTTTTCACCAAATATTTATTTCTTTTGATTATTATTGCCTTTTAACAAAATTCCCACGTCTGAGGCTAATTACGAAATTTGAAATAATCATTCAAATTGACCGTCATAAAAGCATTACAGTGTACCAACCGTTTTCATTGAATGGCTGTAAAAATTATGATTTTTTTTTTAAATTTATATAAATTTTGTTATGTTATATATCAAGATATTATTTAATGATCAATATATTGTTTACTTGTAAATCTGTCAAAAGGATTACAGAATATAATTCTCTATGGCAATGTTTGGAAGAGGGTTTTTGTTGGGAAATAATATTTGGCAGGAGTTATATTGGAATGGGGAGTACGTTTGAAAGAAAAGTTTTAATGTGATAAATAATATGATTTATTTGAATTTGTATATTTAAATATGTATAAAATATATAATAATGATTGGATGATCTGATAGTATATAAAGAAAATGATTAATTTTTAGGGTATAAGTATATATTAATGTGAGGGCAAGTATGTATATGTATAGTTATTGATTTGATTGTGAATAGGTATGATAATTGAAAAAATAATTAGTTAGTTATATACGGAAAAGAAGAACAATTTGAATTTGAATTTAAAACAATATTTTGTAACAATAGATGTTTGGTTGTATAAGGTTGGAGGAAATGGAAAAGGATTGAAACATGGTTAACAAACACAGCCTACCGATTGAGGATTTGCCCATGAAATACTTTGTCCCATTTTTTAAATCTATATTCCTCTGTCCCGCTAAAATATTATCGCAATTTGTACTGTTTTATATTACCTGGCATGTACGTAAACATATGTTTACAATATATTTGTCAAATATAGAAATGGAGGGAACAAAGAGGAAAACGAGACCAAAAAAGAAACGAGGATTTTAATTATGAGATGATTTTATCATCTATCTGTATACGAACATGATACATTCCAATTGACGTCACCATTTTTGTAAGATTACTGGAGAAAAATAGTCAAATTTTTGTTTTTATTTTTTATACTCAAAAAATATATTACAATTATTATAATTTTAAAATTCTGTTATTATTATGTTTTATATAATTTTAAAAATTACACTTAAAAATCAGAACAAACGTTGCTCGAGGCAGAAGAGAGATATATTTCAGGAAATGAAAAAAGAAAAAATGTCCTAACTTCTGAGTACGGTCAAATTCGTCTCATAGCTCCCTTGATGCTGCTTGAGCTACGGATGAAGTCGATGATGATGAAATCATTATTATCTCTCTCTCTCTCTCTCTGCCTCTCTATAAGTAAGCACATTTACACATGTCATCGGCTTGTGTAACGAACAGTACGAGAACTAATTAAAAGTTGGACCGGGTGGATACGCGAGGCCTATGGGAGAGATGACATCAGCAGGAAGACTAGTTTGGTGCTAATTTATACCTCCCCCTTAAACACCCCTCCACCCCGTTTCCCCTCTGTGCCTCTCAAACTGAAACCTCCCCCGTCTGGGAGTACATCAGCATGACACTTTTGCCTGGCACAAATTTAAGTTTCCCTCTCTCTCTCTCTCTCCCTCTCGTCCGAAATCTTCCTCTATTTATACCCCTACAAGTCCAAATCCAAATCCAATTCCCCCATCCGCACTTAGAGACACCTAAGAACGACGTAGTAGCCAGACCAAGAAAAAAAATGTCTCCTTCTCCCTCCACAAGATGGTGTCCAACCCCAGAACAGCTCATGATATTGGAGGAACTGTACAAGAGAGGCCTGAGGACCCCCAACGCCTCACAGATACAAAAGATCACTGCCCACCTCGCCCTTTACGGCAAGATTCAAGGCAAAAACGTGTTCTATTGGTTCCAGAATCACAAGGCCAGGGACAGGCAGAAGCTCAGGAAGAAACTCGCCATGGAACTGCACCAACAGCACCAGCACCATAACTTCCAACATGACCCTCAAACCCAGTACAGTACCCATATTCCTCTGCATTCGCATGTCCCTTCTCACTCACAATTTCAGCTGTCCAATTTCTACTCTGCAGACAATCTTCGTGTACAGGTATGCGGTCTTGATATAATTCATTTTTGTTGTCTCTCTCTTAAAAGAAAAATGGCGTTATTAGTTCGCATCCTTCCGTTCGATGGCTCTACTCCATCAAGAAATATACTCGTACTACATATTTCTAACTAAATTAGGATAAAGAAAAGAAGAAGACGACGAAGAGGAAGTAAAACTTTACCAAGAAAAATGACACACAAGACCAGTATGCCAACGTCCGGTTTCGGTTACACACAATTCATAAATTTCATTAGATTGTTGTTCCCCCATTTCTTTTACAGCTATGTAGTCCGAGGTTGTAGAAACGGAGCTGGAGCACTAGCAACCGGTTAATGTTCTGCATGGAGTTGGTATTGTTGCTTCAGCCCGTACTCACTTCTCTTATTGTTCCACATCATAAGGTGTTATCTAACTCGGCTTCTAATGCAACGCTTCACTGCGGACCATGGGTTTAAGGAATAGATGATCCATACGATGTAACCTCGTCACATCAGTCGTCTTAAGTGGATGTAGCAATGCAATCTTAGGGCATCTACCGACTGAAAATCTAAAGATAGATCGGTTTCCAGTTTTGGGGTTGTAGCTGGATTTGATCGGCATAGAGTTCATTTGCCTAGTGAGAACCACATATAGAGATGCAGACCTCATATTTTGATCAATTTCTAAATCGATTGAAGTTAGAGAGACATTTGTCCTAACCAAAATGTTTTCTTTTATTTATTTATCTATTTTCTGTAATTCTTTTAGTAACGCACCATCTCGCTATTCATCTTTGTAATAATTTTGCAAAAACCCTAGAACTTAAAATTCACAACAGTAGTCGTGTTAAATTTTACGTACAGGGCACTGGAATTTGTGAGGAGGCCCCAGAAAGGGCGATGAGTCAGACATGGAGGACTGATCTTCCAAAAGATTGCTTGATCAGAGCCTATGGCCATGATTCCATGATGATTATGGACGCGGGCCCCACCTTGCCCTGCTGCAGAAACAGACCCGTTGAAACCCTAGAACTGTTTCCCCTCACATCCCCAACGGCAGCGGCAGCAGCAGAAGATCAAAAAGCCATTTCCCGAACCCACCAAACACCTCCAACCAGCTATTTGGATGATCCCTGAATTCCCACTAGCCAAACCTCACAACCGTCTTAGTCTCCATGAGATCCTTCGTTTCCTTCTCTTCAGAGTGGCCCCAGAACTATATATAATATTTGTTGTCTGTGTGGAGTTGTTTTCTGTTATATGACTGTAGGCATCCTAAATATGCTGAATTGTCCAATAGTTTCGGCAAAGCGTACTTGCCTTTCACTGCTGGCTAGTACAGTCTGATGTCCCGTTTGCCAATATGTACTGTCAGTCCCCCTTTTTTATCACTGTGTATTTCCCTACTCAGTGTATCAGAATTGGCAGGCTTAATGATCATTTTCTTTTAAATAAAAATCTCTACCTCTTTCTCAATGCTTTTTTCTTACCTCATTGGCTTTTGATCTATTTTAAAAGCTGTCATTGGCAGGTTTATTACAATATTTGTACTTTTCTGCATGGACCCGGAGAAATCAGCGTGAGCAGCTGATGCTGATATTTCCTTTAGATCCATCAGACAATTCAATGTGAACTGATCCGCTGCATGCATGCATCACGCATCACGCAATTAAAACGAATGGTTGACAAAGGAAGCCAAACAGGGATTTCAGTGAACAGAAGCGAAAGAAAGCATGATTAGATAATGACGACAAATAGTTTTAGGGAACATTTTCCAAAACTAGAGTCTACTGAATGCTACTGATTAGACGCTGGGGTTTGCGTTTGACAAAATTCAATTGGACATGACAGAGATAAGGAGCTTTCTTACACCAATGGTTGTGGGATCTTTCACTATTTTGCAGTGCCAAAAGAAAAATTAAATAAATCAAGTATTCGATGGTCTATTGAACGCCGTACTGAACCTTTGGTAGTGAGTCAATTTTATAGTAACTATAAAAATGTCGCGTCAGCCAATTACCTGGGTCACGAGTTAAACATATGGGATGACATGTGAAACATCCACCAGCAACATCCATATTTTACAAAGGCTGTGTTTGTTACCTACTTAGGATGGGCGTGGAAATTTTGAATGATTTGAACGGAGATAAAAAATTATATTTTATGTATAAAATTTAAATGGGTAGAAAAATTATTTATATATATTTAATATTTAATAATAATTGTGTTATAAAATAGTATATATGCTTATAGATAATAAAAGAAAATGAAAGTAGAAAATTTATAAGAATATTTGTTGATTTGACCATTAATATGTATTATAATTGAAAAGTTATTATTTAGTTATCAAAGATAAGAGAAAAAAATTTAAAATTTGAATTTGATTAAAATTTATATGATAAGATGTTTGGTTTGTAAGATTTTTAAGTAATAATGAATAGTGAAAAACTTGAAACAAAGATAGCTGAAATAGTTTTTCACATGCTTGAGAGAATATATACATGCACACAAAAGTGCTATAAAGATTACTAAATGAACAATAGTAGTCATGAATTTACTTACTTTGTATTTGTAGATTATATGTATGCTTTCATTATATGTATGTAAGTGTGTGTGTGTGTATTATACCGGTCCTTTGTGTGTTTAATTTTACCTATATTTTTAGAGAGAGAGAATCTTCAAAGCTTGTGAAAATACTTTTACATATACTAAACAATTGTATTTGGAGCAATATCATATTTTATTTTAAGAAGTATTAGCTAGGTAACCATGCACATTTATCCCAACTTGTCATGGTAATTAATTGGTAATCCCTCCCTTAGTTACTACCAAAAATCAGTTGGATTAGGATGGCCAAAAAGCCATCTCAAATTTAGAGTGATTTTGGAAGGAAAAAAAAAAGTCGTTGCAAAGTCGTTTCAAAGTTATGTTTCAACATGAACCCAATAAAACCATTGTAAAGCTATCCTAACTAGGGAGAGCTCCATAAAACTATCATCCCTAAATTTGTGATAGTTGTACAAAGTCATCCCAACTTGAGACAGCAATTATAAAGTTGTTCTAACTTAGGATGATCTTTGCTACCCATTCTTAAATTTAGGGATGGCTTTCTGGCCTAGTCGTACTTGTCAAATACCACTTTGTCATTTGACACCCTAATTTTTTCTCTCTACCATTATGCAAACAACATTCAAATCAGTCCAAAACTCCATTAAGTTGATGGAATTGAATCTGTTCTTATTTTTAAGGTAATATTTTTGTTCTTATTTGTATTTTTATGTAACTTTGATTGTTGGTTTGTTTCGTAGATATGTATAATGATAAAAAGAAATGGTTTGATCTGTAATTCATAATTTTGCTTTATACCTAATAGATTTAAGATCTATCTATAATTGTTTTGTGTAATTTTGATTTATTGCATGTTTTATATACAACCAAAATATGTAATGGATTTTTCTGAGTGGGTTTTAGGACAATGTAATGAAATTTGTATGTGGAGTTACATGACTAGTACTTTGCACATGTTTGAGTTCTCATTTTTAATATGTGTACATTATTGAATTAAATTATGAAGTTTAGTGAGTATAATTGGGTAATGTTGAATATATCGCTTTGTGTGTTTGTTGAAGTCAAATGAGTTGATACAAATTAGATATTAAATGTACAATGAAAACCTTCTTGGGCATCATGGATTGACTGATGAGTTTGAGAACGCAGTTAATGAATTTGTGGAGTAGGTCAGTTAGCAGTTTGAGTTCATGGATGGTAATAAATCAGGTGTCCCTATTCACAATGTAAGAACAACAGGTTTCTTTAGCTCGATGAGATAAAGGTGCATTGATTTAGGAAGAAATTCATTAATAACTATTATAATTGGACTAGTCGTGGTGAGACCGGGTACTTTGATAGTACTGAGGGGAGCCATAGTGATGACAGGTCTCCATGGAGCACAATAGGTGATGATAATGACTAGAAAATGCCGTGGGATTAGCAAACGGTGTATGATGCAATGAGGCTACATATGGAAACTTTTATGGATGAGCTGGTCTAAGTAACATAGCACGACCTAACAATGAAGACACTTGCCCTCATGGGTGACAAAGTTATGCTGCAAACTATAAAGAATAATTGTCAAAAAAAAATTTTGAAGTGTTACATGCAGCTAACTAACCTATATATGATGGATGCAAGAATATTTCCCAATAGTTAACCATTACACAACTAGTGAGTATAAAAATAGAGCACGGGTTGTCATAAAGTTGCTGTGATGACATTTCGAAGTTGTTTTGTGATGCATTACCATGTGACCATCGTATGCCCAAAAACTATTATAGCACAAAATGGTTGATAAGGGACTTGAGTTTGCCTATTGTGAAGATTGACCATTGTAGGGCTAATTGCATGTTATATTGGAAGGGTAATGAAGGACTCAAGAACTGCATATTTTATGGATAGCATAAGTTCAGACCACAAACAAGTAGTAGTTGTGGTAAGAGAGATGTGTCATATGCGAGACTGAGGTACTTGCCATTAACTCCAAGATTACAGAGATTATATGCTTCGATTGAAACAGTTGAACAAATGCCTTAGCATGCCTATCACACCACTGATGAAGGTTCTGTGTGCTGTCTGTCTAATGTTGATGCTTGAAAGCACTTTGATAGGACTCACCTTAATTTTCTACAGAGCTTAGAAATGTAAGCCTTGGACTATGTGCTAATGGGTTTGCCCCATACAGATCCTATAGGGAAACATATTCATGTTGGTTGGTTGTGGTAACACCATACAACTTTCCACCTGGGATGTGTTTAAAAAATCTATACATGTTTTTATCTCTTGTTATTCTAGGATCATCTGACCTGAAGAAATTGATTGATGTGTATCTCCAACCGTTGGCAGAGGAGTTAATTATGTTATGGGATGCTAGTGTCATGGCATATGATTCATTGAGAGAAAGTTATTTTAACATGAGGGCAGCATTGTTGTGGATAATTAATGACATGCTTGTGTATTCAATGATATTAGGGTGGAGTTTGGAGGGTTTGATGGGTTGTCTAGTATACATGGATTATAACAAAACTATTTATCTTTAACATGGTAGGAAGGTGAGTTATTTTGATTGTCATTGTCAATTCCTTCCAATAAACCATCCAGACAAGAGAAACAAGAAAAATTTTACTAAACGACGGGTGGAGAAGCATCTCATGCCTCAGATGGAGACTAGAGAACAACCATAGAATCACGTTATGAGATTGGATTGAGTTATGAGTAATCTGCATGGTGTGATCAATGGTTATAGGAGTGTCCATGAGTGGACAAAACGAAGTATATTTTAGGACTTACCTCATTGGAAGAACAACTTGCTTCATCACAATATGGATGTCATGCACATTAAAATAAATGTATTGGACAACATTTTTAACATGGTCATGGATGTGAAAGAGAAACGAAAGGACAATTTAAATGCTTGGAAGGACGTTGAAATCATAAGCGATCATCTTGAACTTGTGGCACCAGATAGTGAAGGACCCAAACCCAAAGTTGCTTAAACACTGAATAGGGAACAAAAATGGGTGATATGGGAGTGGCTCCAACAGATGAGATTTCTATATGGGTATGCATTAAATAGTGGGCAATGTGTGGACATGAATGGGTTGAGACTTAATGATATGAAGAATTACGATTATCACATGTTTGTGGAAAGGCTTCTTCTTATTGCTTTTAGGGAGTTGTTTTCAGAATTTGTGTGAAATTCATTGACAAAAATTAGTTGCCATTTTAGCATCTCTGCATGCTTGTATTGAATTCAAGTTAATTTCAAAAGGTGGAAGAAAATGTAGCATTGCTTGTTTGCAATTTGGAAAAGATAGTTTTGAAAGTATTCTTTCACTAAATGGAGTATCTCATTAGATGTCATGTACAATATAGGTGGATGTAACCATTCACGAGGTTAGTGCTTCATTTCTCATGTTGTTTGTTATATTATCATACTTGATAACTATGACTATGTAAAATTGTGTCTAGGTTTCTTTGCACATTGAAGAAAAAGGTTATAAACAAAGCACATGAGAAGGCTTTAATATGTGAAGCTTATATTGTGGAGGAGATAGCTATATTTTCTTTGTACTCTCTTGAGTCCCATGTCCCTAGAAGGAGAATGAGACTTGTTCACAATGCTTTAGGACCCACGGCTATACAATGCTATTTGTGGTTGATATTTAATTATCCCATTAGGGCATCCCACAGATAGTAGCCTCGCTATCTCACCACTCTTGACTGACATGCATCGTAGATATACGTTTTGTTGAACAGTCCAGAAGTCGAACCCTTTTATAAGTAAGTATCACATCATTTGTTAACAACATTTTCAATTTCTCATTACATACCTAATTAGGGGTGTATACCACAAAGGATGTTTGTGAACTAGTATGATGAGGACAACCCTCTCATGAATAAGATTGTGGCCTAGCCTTTACAGCTGTGGTTTGAATCACATGAAAGCAAATAAATTCCTATGAGGCATAAATGAGTATATGTGTTTTTTTTTACACTTTTTTGTCTTACGTACTTGTAGGTTAATAATCTCATGCACAACGTGGCTGATTTACTAATGTGGTGTTTAGCATGTAGTCTAAGTAATCACATTATGGCATTATTTGAATACTTTGTCATAGGGAGAGCGATGATGAACTTTGGATTCTGTGGACATTCGTTGTTCTACAACAACCTGAAATACAATTTTTTTAGGGTGCTCAAAGAGATAATGCAGCTTGAGAACCCAAAGATGCATAATATGCATGTTGTGTTATTCAAATACAAGTGGTAGACCTAATTCATTGTTAAAAGATGCATCTCAAATATCAACTCATCAATATTAACCACTCAAGAAAATATAAAATGGAGGAGCTATTTATTTTGGCCCAACAAGCAATCTTGGTATATTATGCCAATTATACGAGCACAAGACAGGACAGACATGATTAGAAGGTAGTATGTATGACTAAAGCATGGAGTGCAATCAAAGTGCTGTGGATTGAAGTCCCTTACCCACTAGATAATGAGTAAATTAGCCTGTCATGGATGACCTCATCCGATATGCCAATGTTTCATGACCCTAAAGGTACACACATTTACATCGACCTTGATGAGAACACGCAAAGTTCACATCATGACCCAAATTCCTTTTCTAGTGGTGGAGAGACATTTGATAACAATAGCTTGTCTAATGGGAGTGAGGATAAAGACAACGAAGATGATGATAGTGATAATGAGAATTATTCCATAGAGTCTTTTAGTATAAGTTATCATGTATCGTAAACTTAAGATATTGTAGACATAGATTCAAGATCAATAGATATGACAACAAAAAACTACCACAAATGTTGACATCTCAAACTAATAGCATTTGCGATTTTACTAGTAATGCAAATTAAATAGTTCAGGATTAACTTATATACGTATAACATAAGCAAAAATGCAAAATGAAAATCTAATCATGCATTATTTTGATGTGAGGCATCATTCTATCCCTGCACCTCAAAGTCATATGCATCCTCTGATGGTGGTAAAGGTGGTGGCTCCTACTGGTATGGTTGGGGACAGAATCGTCAAGGCCATGCGAGCATGAGGTCAGCACCTTGGAGTTGGGCCGTCATCTCATAATAGTAATGTGTAGTCTTGTCTCTCTCTATGGCATATCACCAATACTCGTCATGCTAGCCATAGTAGTGACCCTGTCTACTCGAGATATTAGTTAGCTATGCCTATATGTGATCTATGCGTATATCTTGGATCTACCTACATGCCTCTTGGTCATGTATAAATGCATCTATAGTGTCCATGTGCTTGAAATGCTACCCTACTCAATCAAATAGGGTCATAACAGCTTCTCTATGTGTCTTTGACCTTAACAGGGTAGAGGTATGGCTAGTGCAAAATGCTAGGGGCCTACCTTACCCAGTGGCTCATTGTCCTCATCCTATGGCAAGGGAAAATTATTTTCTTATAGAAAGAGTACTATCTCTTCCCGTACATCAAACTATACCCCTATTTGTCGGCACAAACTGCTGATAAGGTAGGGATGCCAATAACTACTCACGCGTTTGCTATGCGTACCTAAATATGCGTCGCATATGATATACCTAACATTGAAAAATGGTCTCACGTAGGCAATATGTCAACACTACCCATTCCCTAGTCAATGTCAAATGGTGGTTAATAGGACATACTCGTGCCGCTATAAAATACCACCATATCTTAGCCACATTATTAAGTCCTGTGGCTCTGAAAGCAGATTGGACTTGGAAGTCTACCCATATAACCCCACTAAGACAAAGTGTAGGAGCCACCTTCCTAATGGCCTGCCTTGTCTCTTGATACTGCTTGAATCGTGTATTGTGAGGCCTATCATTTACCAAAGTAATATGGTTGATCATGATGGCTCAAAACTAACTCGAACCGCCTACACCCACAAATGCATCATATGGTAGATTGGCATGTTCGCATAAAACTCCCGTACAATGGGCTTCACTACATGATGCTCCAGGTTTCATGTGAACCACCTCTATCAAAACATCTCAATGGTATGACTATAGAGCCTATGTTGCCTCATTTCCCTTGCTATACCTCGCTTCTGAAATACATTTCAATGGACAATGACATTGTTCATCTTATTTTTCCATTCCTGCAATAAATACTTCCCCTGATCGTATGACAGACCTTCAACTCGTGTTCTCTTGGGTGCAATCTGCCTGTAAAAAACAATACACTAAGTTAATAAAACCATATTCATCAAAATATACATTATAATTTAAAAATTTAAATAGAATTTACTATGCAAATAAAACACATCCTATAATTCACTTGTTACATAAAAAATTACTTCATAATTGAAAGCAATATTTCTATGATGCATTTCATCAAACACTTTGTAAGCAAAGGTTGTTATCCCAAATGAAATGAAAGTTTTGTCATTCAATCAAACTAAAAACAACTATACCAACACTTAAACCTCTTCCACAACACACATTACATCATATTCGTGACAATCCCACAAATCATAAAGCAAACAATTATATAAATAATATGATGTATTTGTTTTAGTGTTCAATTTGGAATAGAGCTGACATGGTTTCTTGTGCTATGATTTCTATTTGAAAATTGTTTATGCCTATAAGCATGAGATGTGTTGTTTGGTGTTGGTTTAGAGAATATTAGTTTAGAGGTTGGCTTAAATGGTTTGGGTGACGTGATGTGTATATTTCTAAGAATAATAGCTTACATTGTTAGTGGTCTGATTTATGCTGTCGAATATGCTTTAGTTTAGCTTTAGTTTAATTTATGAACTAATATATTGTTAGAGGTTTTGGCCTTTCGGATGGAGAGGATATAAATGATGTGTTGGCACATGACATGAGCACTAGGTTGAAACAAAGGATGCTTTTTAAGCTTTGGATGCAAGTTAAAGATTATGAGTTCCAAGAAACCAAGAAGAACCTTGATCATGAGTTTCAAAGAGCTTTTGGAAGTTTAGAGAAGTCTTAGAGGTAAAAATGGAGCATACAGATCATCATAGTGTAGAATAATAATGGAAATAGCATTGGAATGCCATCAAGATTGATTTTAAGGAAGTCCCAATTGATCCCGAGGGGACCAAATCAATCCCATGTTGAAGTGGATTGACCTAGATGTGATTTTGGACATTCTTTAATTACAATCACATAAGGAAGCATTCGATTGCAAGTACCCAGGTCTATAAATTTAGCATGCAGTAGTTGTGATCGAATTGGCTTTGGATCACCCAGATCAAGCCAAAGGGTGTGTGCTCAATCCCATGACGTCAAACTTGAGCTTGACTACATCTTGGAGTCCAAGAATTATAGTTTAGTTAGGATTTCTTTCCAATTTTCATTCCTAATCTTCCTGAAACACTAATGGACTACTTTAGAAAGTTGTTAAGGGTTCCTAACACTAAATAAAGAAATGATATTTTTGATATTTTTTATGAATATAATTCTTTCTTTAGTTTTTTCTTGATTGAGTGTGCCTCAATGCTTGTGAATCTAACATTCCAAATTGAGTTATTCTAAGCATTTCTTTAATTAATTCATGGGGTATCAACTAACAAGGTATGCTAGTTGTGGTCATCTTCTTCATTTGAGTCCATTGGGGGTTATTTCATTGGGTCACTTTCATGATCCACATTAACAGTTTTCATTAGGTTTTGGCCTATGCCTCTATCTTGTTATTTTTATGCTTCCGCACATGTGCTGGTATTAGAGTGCCGAGTTGGAACAAAGGATGTTTGTTAAGCTTTAGATGCAAATTGAAGATTATGAGCTCTAAGAAGCTAAGAAGAACCTTTAACATGAGTTTCAAAGAGCTTTTGGAAGTTTTGAGAAGTCATAGAGGTCAAAATAGAGCTTATGGATCATCTTGGCGCAAAAAAATGATGGAAATAGCTTTAGAATGGCGTTAAGATCGATCTCAAGGAAGTTCCAATCAATCCTGATACGTCAAAATCAATCTTGAGTTGAAGCAGATCAACTTAGATGCGATTTCAGACATTTTATAATTATAATTGTGTAGTGGCATGCTCAATCTCAAGCACCTGTGGCCGTAAATTCAACGTGTAGTAGTTATAATCGAATTGATTTTGGATCGACCAGATCTAGCCAAAGGGTGTGTGCTCAATCCCACGATGTCTAGATTGAGCTTGACTACAACTTAGAGCCTAAGAATAGTACTTTAGTTAGGATATCTTGCCAATTTTCATTCCTAATCTTCCTAAAACATTGATGGACGATTTGGATGATTGTTAAGGGTTTTCTAACACTATATAAAGGCCCTTTAGCTATTTTTATTAGAGGAACTTTTTTATATTTTTGATAAATAAAATTCTTTCCTTGGTTTTTCCTTGAGTAAGTGTGCCTTAATTCTTGTGAATCTAATATTCCAAATAGAGGTATTCCAAACATTTCTTGGATTAATTTGTGGTGTACTAACCAACAAGGCATGCTAGTTGTGGTCATCTTCTTGCTAGAGTTCATCAAGGATTGTTGCATCGAGTTGCTTTCAAGGTTTGCGTAAGCAGATTTCGTTGGATTTTGGTCTACGTTGCTATCTTTATATTTTTGCACTTCCACACATGCGTCAGTTGGTATTAGAGATGGTTGTTTTGAATTCTTATCTAGGCACTGGTCCAGGTACCAATTTATCTTATTCTTTTCATTTACGTAGTTTTTTGTTCTTCATGTTCTTTATATCTTATCGTTCGTGTTGTTCTTTCTCTTTTAAAAAAAATTTGCTTATTTGGGTTGCTTATTTTTGTGGGAGTTAGATTTCTAAAAATTTTAAAAAAAAGAAAAAAAACATGTGGTAAAAAGTTGTGCAGCAAAAAAAAAAATGCAAAAAATTGAAAAAGAAAAAAAAAAGAGGAAGAGAAAAAAGAGTTGTGATCCTTAATTCAAGTTAGACCATAAATTGATCCTTAAGTGTGGGAGAACATTGTGGAATTGAAATAAATTGATTTAGGAGTAAATTCTAGGAGTTCATTTGATCAAATCATGAAATTTTAGACATGAGATTGATCACACTATTAGTTTAGATTGATTGCGTGTGGTTTGTGTATCATCCCAAGTCAATTGCTATCTTCACGCTCAATCGCGCCTACTCCCAACTTGATCATGCAGTTCTTTTTTGCTCTAGATCGACCCCTCTTGCTTCAAGATTTATCGCACTGTGTTCTTTCAGGCCAAATCGATCTTTTTGAGTCTAGTTCACTCCACTAACTTGTTTTTCAGTACTAGATTAATCCAATCATATTCAGATTGATCTCATACCCTAAAGTTTCATCCTCTCACATAGTTACGCACTATTAGGGGATAAGTCATTTGAATTTTCAAGATTTACTTGGAATTTCATGAGGTGAACATAAGATTTGAGTTGACAAGTGTGTTTTTGAGTGTGTTAACTATGTGATACACAAGTGAGAGGTAAGAAATGAGCGAAATACACCTTGTGAGGTGAGAGGACACCTACACACACAATACACATTTCCTTTCTCTTCTTTATCACTTATGTTTTCAGGATGTTGAAAATAATATATTTTACATGAGATGGTTGTTGGAGACATTAGCAAGCATAAACTTGTGGTTGGATAGTTTGGAGGATTCATACATTGCTGCACCCAGTAGTCCAGTACCCCACAGTAGTTGAAGTAAAAAGGAGACGAGGCCTAGAATTGATGGTGCTGCACATTGCGAGAGGCAATAAAGGTATGTAGGTTATGATGCATTTGATGGTAGTCATGGAGTTGATGACTTTCCTTGGAGGATTCCTTAAAGGCATGACGAGGAGAGTGGCGAGTCATTAAGGAGGACTAAATTTAGTATTCCAAAATATGTGGGATTGGCTAATCTTGATGCATACTTAGCATGGGAGAGGAAGGTAGAAGAGGTATTTGACTCTCAACTATGTTTGGAGGTGCTTAAGGTATATAGCCATTTGATCTTTTGGGGAATATGCTAAATATTGGTGGTATGAATTTGCACATTGTAAAAGGAGTTGTGAAGGAAATAGAGTCACTACACGAAAGAAATTAAAGAGGGTGATGAGGAATCAATATGCTCCCTATTCCATGAAATGTGAGTTGCGTGATAGATTAGATAATTTGACTCAAGATGGATTAAGTGTACAGAAATATTATGACCAGGTAAATTATGCTATGAGGAGAGCTAATATAGATAAGAGTATTGAGAAAATAATGAATAGGTTCCTCAATGGATAAATGACGACATCGCAGAGATTGTCAAGCGTCATAGCTATGAGGGCATTGAAGACATGGTAGAGATGGCCATCCCAAGCATAAGCTTAACATAAGGGATACTGCAAAGCTTACACAACAAGACCTTTCTAAAGATGTCCTAGAAGATCTATATACTGTATGACCTTTGTAGAGATGTTGCTAAGGGATATGCATGAATTGACACTTGATGGGATATTGATAAGAGATCTTAAGAGGATATTGATCACACTGCATCTTTGGTAATGAAGGAGGTGAATTGTACATATTTGCAATTCAATAATTGTAATGTTAGCAATGTTGCAACCCATGAGAGGGGTGAGTTGAGGTAGGATTTGTCCATGATAAAGGCATGCCATGTGATAAAGAGGGAATTGTTGATGAAGTCATTGAAGAAGAAGAAGTTTGTAAAATTCAGGATAAGTTACATTTAGGACATGAGGCTAGCAGTGAAGATGTTGAAGAATTCACAGTGATAGAGCATGAAGATGAAGCATTAGATGAGGAAACCTTTATAGTATCCACAAGAGAGAATGATTGCAATCTTGTTGATGAAACCTTTGTACATTGTATTTCTATAGAATTTGTATTTGACAATCCATTGTATAATGAGAATTAATGGGAGTTAGAATTTGAGAGTGACCATGAGGTAGGAGAGAATGAGAGGAAAGAAAAGAAAAAGGAAAGAGAAAAGGAAGAAAAAGAGTGTGAGAGAAAAGTGAATGAGTTGACAATAACAAAAGAGGAGGGGAGTGCTTTAGAGTTCAAGAGAGATTTGAGGTTTATGGTGAGAGGATTATTTACACTAACCCCTTATATTGTCCTACGTTTTTTGTTGATAATTTCTTGTAGGAGCACAAGATATTGAAGAGGAGTTAACTACGGAGTTCTCAACTAAAGTTGATGAAGATGCACAAATAAAGGAATTGGTGAATACATGTGAATTGAAGCCACGAAAAGATTTAGGTAACCTTGGTTTTAGTAATTTCTTCAGTTACTATTTATATGAGGTGTCTAGGGTTGTATTGGTTGCTAATCTTTGTTTTAATAATGATTTTTATTTAATAGGTTTAGCAATCAATGGTGAGCCTATAGGAATTAATGGAATTGATGGAATTGAAAATCTTGTATGTGTAATTTTCGGTGGTTTGCATGAGATTAGGTTGACATTGGAAACTTTCATTTTATCATGTGTGTTTATGACCCTAGAGGAGGACAATCGAAATTCCATAATTTCTGATAAAGATTTGTGGATTGTGCTAAGACATCTAGAGTTATGTTTTAGGCATGTTACATACACAATAAATACTCTAGGATCATACATCGAGTTTCCCCAAGTAAAGTTTGAAAGTGCACATTACGACTATGTTGCAATAATGTTAGTTGTTGAACTCAAGCTTAATGAATTTCATTCTTTTGGAGACATATTGCATATCCATGATATACATGTTGTTGGATGGTTATAGTGCTTACATTATTGGTTACATATGATGAAGATGTTGATATTTTGACATAATTATCTTATGCTAAAAGACTTTATAATTCTTGTGTTTAATCTTAGCTTAAGGCATGAATGTTTTGAACTTTTCATGCATGTCATGTTCAAACATAAGGCTTATCATGGTATTGAATTTTATGTCATTACACACACACAAAGGCAAAGTAGCATATGTTTTATGTGCAGTATGCATAAGTGCATGAATTTTGATGTGTAAGGCGTAATCGGGAATGTTAGAGAACTATGTTATCACTTTCATGTACATGTGATTAGAGAGGGCATGATGATGTATATTACTCTGATTGACTATTCATGATGTGATGTGCATTATCATGAGTTGATTTCGCGTGACCATTATGTTGATAACCCTAGATTGTTGAAATGCAATAGTGCTAATCCATTGGAACATGTAAGTGTTACGAAAATGGGGATAATTTTGCAGGAGGATTGCCTTGGAGATGTTGAAATCACTTCTAAAAATAGAAAACCTAAGGAGATTCAGTGGATTGTGTATGAGCCATGGGCACAAACATGGGTCAATGAATTGCATGATTTTCATGGGGAGGTTGATTTCCTTTAAAATTATTAAAAGAACCTTCCACATATCAATATTTGATCTAGGGATTAAGCTACTACTTGGAGGAAATTTTCTAAGCTTACGACTTGTAGAGGTCCACGTGTTTCTACACATTCACAACAAAACTGAGTTGCAAGATAGAAGTATAAGGTAAGTATAATATTAGTATTATATTATATTATTTCTTATATGGAATTTTGGTTAGTAGGTAATAGAAATCTTAAAAAATTGATGTCAATTCACCTTCCAGAGAAGGGGAATAACGTGAGCGCTGGATTAGAACAAAAGATGATTGTTAAGCTTTAGATCCAAGTTGAAGATATCAGCTCCAAGAAGCTAAGAAAAACTTTGAGCATAAGTTTCAAAGAGCTTTTGAAAGCTTTGAGAAGTCTTGGTGGTAAAAATGGAGCTTACAAATCATCTTGGTCTAAAACAATAATGAAAATGACTTTAGAATGGTGTTAAGATTGATCTTAAAGAAGTCATAATCAATCATGAGTTGAAGCAAATCGACATAGATGTGATTTCAAGCATTCTGTAATTACAATTGTGTGGAGGTGCACTCAATTACAAGCACCGATGATCATAAATTTAGCATGCAATAGTTACGATTAGATTGGTTTTCGATCAACCCAAATCAAGGCGAATGGTGTGCGCTCAATCCCGCGATGTCTAGACTGAGCTTGACCATGGCTGTGAGCTTGAGAATTGTATTTTAGTTAGGATATCTTTCAATTTTCATTCCTAATCTTCTTAAAACATTCCTAAACCCCTATAACATAAGCGCTCTTGGGTGGAGTGGGCCATCATTCGCCAGGTCTTTGAGTGCCCGTCGTACCACGTGGTTGGTGCACTAGGCTGATCCGAGACTCGACTTTTCGGATCTGGAACCTGCGCCCGGCCTGGTCTGCCAGCTCTTAGTGGCTCTACGTCCGGTCGTGCGTGGTATGTTCGCGATTCGTACAAATGGAACGCATCGCGTACTTAAAACATTGATGGATGACTTTAGAAGGTTTTTAAGGATTGCTAACACTATATAAAGGACCTTTAGCTATTTTTATTAGAAGAACTTTTTGATATCTTTGATGAATGAAATTCTTTCTTTGGTTTTTCCTTGATTGAGTGTGCCTCAATTCTTGTGAATCCAAAATTCCAAATCAAGTTATTTCAAGCATTTCTTAGATTAATTTGTAGCGTATCAACTTACAAGGCATGCTAATTGTGGTTGTCTTCTTTACTAAAGCTCATCGAGGGTCGTTATATTGGGTTTCTTTCATGGTTCACGTAAGTTGGTTTCATTAGGTTTTAGCCAATGCCACTATCTTTTTATTTTTACACTTTTATACATATGTTAGTATAAGTTGGTGTTTTAGCTTACATTGTTTATAGTTTAGCTTACAATATCGTCTAAGCTTCAGCTTAACTTATGATGCATTATTAGAAGTTTTGGTCATTTTGATGGAATAGGCATAAATGATCTGTTGTTATAAGTTGATATTTGATATAAGTTGGTGCTTTAGCTTGCATGGTTTATGGTTTGGCTTAAATTGTCCATTGGTGCATTATATATTGATTTAGGTTTTGGTCATTTAGATAACAACTACCTTATAATGTTCTTGTACAACATGACTCGAGAAGCATTTACAGAAGGTAGGACATTAAAGGTAAAGGCCCCCAAAAGGGGGCATATGGGCAAGACCTACATGCCCAACCCTCTAGAGAGCGATGAAGAGCAACTGTATATTGGGGCGTATGCCATAAATACAATGTCAACTTTAACTTAATCTCAACAACCCATGCACTAAATGGAGCTATCTTCCTTAAATGCACCCTTTGAAACTCCTTTCAATTCAATTGGGGGTAATGACAACACACTGGTGGTAGTCTCACTAGAAGCACCCATGTCATTGGAGTTGCATTAGTGAAGTGGTGGCCTATCCACTTAATGGCTCGTTAATTTTAGTAAGTTATTTTTTTTCAAGACCTTTAACTTTTTCAATACAATATTTAATGAAAGCATTTAACATACTTCTAATTTCCTTGCTATTTGACATATGGTGAAACTGTTATTAGGTACATAATAACTACTAATTATAATAGTGCCTGAATATGATATTTAGACGTTCTATTGGAGCAATGGGAATTTTAGTTTTGAAACATAATAAAAAATTGTGATTACATGGTTTTGTGGCTCTATGGTATTTAAAAAACCATAGTGTGTGCGTACTGATTTGAAAAGGTTTATTTAGGTATATTACCCAAACATATATCTTCAACCACTTACATAATAACTATGTTCATGTCAAAATTTGTTTTTTAGGAACAATTCACTTGAGATTAGGTTAATGTGACCTTCATGAAGAAGAAGTTAAAAAAAAAAAAAAAAGACAAGCGAATTGTTGAGGAAGCACTTACACTGGATTACGGTTTTGAATACTAGAGTGGGTTGGATTCCTACGGACAAATGGGAGCAAATACTAGCCAAATGGAAAGAGGCCACATACAGGGCTGTACATAAGAAAAATAAAGCCAACCACATTGTTGACTTTGCCTCAACTTCAACAATATATCGAGGTGGATATATATCAATGTCAACGCATGGCCATCATTTAGTAAACCTCGCATCCATGCTATTCATTTTTTATTAGTCATGAATTATATATACATATGTTAATCTCACATGATTTAAAATACACCAAGAGATGACTTTAGGTAGACATCCCACTCACTTGAAGCTACATTTCAAGGTTTGGAAAAATGTAGCTAGAGAATAGGTAAGTCCACGTAGACAATCCCAAGGTGTAAGTTAATGTTTTTACACTAATAGTTGTATCTCAAATAATCTCTATAAATATTATTATGTCAACTTTGTTTACATGTTACAAGAGACGATAGAAAAAGTTTAAGAAGACATCAACAGTCAACAGACATCTAGATCTGGAGGCACAAGTCAATCTAACTCTAGCAGCAACAATATCATAGTATCAGTTTTAGGAGGTTTCAAAAAGGAGAAGTTTTAGGAATGGGGTCCTTAGCTAAATCTTTTAAAGATTATTCACTCGTAGGATCTTCCTCCTCTTCATCATCCATGCAACCCAAATTTAATATGCTGTGTGAAAAGCTACATCCAAATCAAATGGAGCTATAGGACACAAGATTTGAATTGCAAGATGAAAGGTCTCACTTGGAGTGCACAGAAGCAATATTAAATGAATTTATAAGACTTATTAACCTTAATGGTGGCTTCAACATGGTCCAACCAAATCATCACAGCCTACAGAGGATGACAACGAAGATGATGAGGAGAAGCTAGAGAAAGATAATTGATGTAGCTTAGCTCTAGTCCAAAGTGTTTTTAGATTATGTATTTCTAAATAGTATGGATGTTTTTAAACATTGAACTAATTAATATTGTTGGTTTGTAAATGATATATTTCAATTAAAGGTTTGTTTTAAATGTGAGGTTTTTAATTTGCATAGACTTGTATTTTCCTTAGCAATAGATAATTTTTATAAATCATGAAAAATATAAATAAAACATATATTTTATTGGGAAAGACGTCCCAAAAATCCATGGTAAAGTGATCTCAAAGCTATACCAAAAAAATGCAATTCCAAAACTATCCCAAAACTACTTCAAAAAACCTACTGGGGAAAGCAATCCCAAAGCCATCTCAAAAAAGTTATTCCAAAGCTATCCCAAAAGTGTTCTAAAATGTTGCCTTAAGAATGTGGGAACAAGCCTTTTTGGGGCAGCCAAAAAGTTGTCCCCAAAGCTATCCCAAAAAGTGTTTTTTTTTTTTTTTGGAAGAATTGTGTAAAAGTAAGTGAGAGATGGAGGGAAAATTTAAAAAGTCATGATTGAAATGTATATTTTAGGAAACAAAAATGTAAATAAACATAGTAGTTTTTGGGTAATTCACATCATTAATGATAGTTTTGGCATTGATTTGTTGGAAAGGATTTCCATAATATTAATTGTAGATTCGGTTACACCAAATGTTATAATTCCAAGCTAATTTTATCGCAGTTATGTTGGAATTCCAATGAGCAATTGTCACATCAATGTTGTTAGACTAGCACACACAGAGATTAGAAATAAAAAGTAATCACAAGGATGCACAATATGTTTACGCAATTTGGAGACCACCTCTTACATGTACAGAGGACTCATCCATAATAGACAAATCACTAATTAAAGTGAAAAAGGCACAGCATACCATGAACAAGGTTTTTGTCCTCTTAACACTTCATCTAAATTAAATCCACACTTGATCTTAATTAGTTAGTGCACTCTAGTACTATATCTTTGTTAGGTGACAAGTCAAACTCCTTTTTGATCCCAACATCCTTGACATGAAGTGTTCAATTCAAAAAGACTTGTGAAACGCAAGATAAAAGTATCATGCATATGTAAGTAGATGTTTTCTCTCTTTAAGCTTACTAATTTTGTTACGCCTTTTGTGTTGTGGTGTGATCTGTAGCTACAATTACGATGTTTTTATAACATCTAATAGAACTTTCAATTTATGATATGAGTTTCATATTCAGGGTGTACAACATTATCTCAAGAATTAAGTTCTATAACTAACCAAAAGGAACTCGAGTTTGGATCGACGAGAATCGAATTTAATATAAAATTTACTATCAAATAAGTTTCCAAATAGGATGGATTTTTAGGACAAATTTTCCCCTAAAAGTCATCCCAATTCCATTTGGGATGAATTTGGGATTTTCCATTTCCAAATGAAATTAGGATGGTCTTTCAAAACCTGCCAAAATTTAGGGATGTTTCTAGGACATGCTACCTATTCCTTCCCATAAAGCTTCCACTCCACTAACTTGGACAAAAATTGGAATGGATATGTGATAGGATACTAAGACAATAGCCCTTCGTATTACTTTAAAATGGTGTTTTTGGACACAATTTTGGGATGAATTGCTTTTGGGATGGTTATAGAATGGCAAAGTTTTTGGGATGAACTTAGGGGGGGGGTCGTTTATTGTGACAAATTTGGGATTGCAAGAATCAACAATGGATTGGAGATAAAAGTATTTTGGGATAGCCTGGGGGTATCTTTGGGATGGTGTACTTTTGGGACAACTTTGGGATGGTGGTTTGGGATAATTTTTTGAGATGATTCATGGGGTTTTCCCACAGCATTGGGATGGTTATTAAGCAAATTTAGGACAACTTTGGGATAGATTTGCATTTTTCAGATTTTTTCAAAATTATTTTCCAATTTATAAAATTTGTAAAATGTAAAATAAACTAAATTTGGAGCCAAAAAAATAAATGGATAATGCAATTACTAAAATAATTATCAATGCATAATGAAGTAATTGTTTCAAAATAGAAAATGTGCCAAAAATGGAATTGTTTTCAAAAGAAAACCAAAAGAAGCTATTGGAATTAATCATTGGTATCTAACTGATCATCATCAGCTCTAGCTTGTGATGGGCTAGTTAAACATATAGAATTGAGGCTGCCTTTTAGGTTAGCTAACTCAAAATCTGATCTAATTTCCCCTCTATTCATTGCAACTTAAACTTCATATCTTACAACTCAAACCTCATGCCCTATAGCTCCATCTTATTCTAATGTAGCTTCTCAACAAATATTTATCTCAGTGATCATGGATGATTTATAAGTCTAAAATTTAAAGTTCATTATACTTGATTTATATTATATGTTTGCTAGTTTTAAATGTAAATTGTGCTTCATTTAGTTAAATTTTATAGTTTAGAAATTATTTAGTTTAAATGTGATCCAGTACTGCACTTAAGAGATGAATATTGTTGTGTTTGTAGTTTGATGTTGTTGCAATGCAGCCACGTTTGGAAAGCAATGAAATGTGACATTTTCATGTCATCTTCATGCTATCTCAGTGTTGTCTTAATGTCATTGCAGTGTAATTGCATCATGAAAGCAACAAAGTGCTGCAGAATAGCACTATCCTGATGCCCTTCAATGCTATCCTAATGTGGTTATCATGCAGTCGCATTGTGATCGCATTAGATTATGAACAGTTATTTGTGCAGTCAATGAGAAGTTTAAAAGAAAATTGAAGAAAACATTTGGAAAGGAGGATAGAGAATGAACAGAAAAAGAGAGAAGAGATAAGAGAGAAGAAAAAGACACCATCAGAAAAATGAAGAAATTCAAAGTAAACAGGACAAAGACATGAATATGCAATTAGAATAAGCATTTCATTATCACATTTTATTGTATTTTGGTTGGGTTTTGAAATGATTAAGTACTTTGTGAATTTGTGTTTAACTATGATGATGTTGGTTGAATTTCCATTTTTATTGACGTGCATTAATGCAAATGATCTATCCTATTTCAATTTCATGATTAATTATCTTTGCATTACATTGTGATTATTTCATGTTATTTCTAAGAATTTGGCCAATTCTTAGTTAATGAAAATTAGGAGACTAACGGGAGTTTGTTTGATTAATGTCCAATTGAATGTCAATATGGCTCGAGAGGGTATATTGATTGAATTTGGATTATCAATTGTTATAGTGTAATTAAATTGATGATTATTAGGAATTGAATTAGGTAGAATATTTTTAATGCAAGGACCCAGATTTATTTGAAATTGAAGAATATTATTTGTTTGATTGTTCTTGGAAGAAACTCTTTTGTTGTCTTTGAATTTATTTATCAACATTTGTGAATATTTATCACTTAAAATTTGTAGAGTTAACTAACACTTGATTAGACATATCAATTGATAGACATAAACCTCTATCTGAAAATCGACACTCGTACTCATTTTATATTACTTGATCACAAAAATTATATACTTGCATTTACACCGGTCAATGATGAGGGTGAGGTAGATGATTGTAACAAATGCCTAAAAGATTTTGCCTTAGAGACCATACCTTGCAATATTGCCTTTTTGAAATATCCCTGAACCTTTACGTGATAAGGTTGCTATGATTAAAGCTTGATGCACTTCCACTTCCAAATTTAAGAGTCTTTGCCTCATTAGAATTGATGTTTTCTTGGACTTTTTCTATCATCTCCTACACCATAAGGTATGTAACTAGATAATTAATATTTATATAGATTATTTGATATGCAACAATGTAAAATTTGAACTTACACCTAGGGATTGTACATGTAGAATTGCCTATTCTATAGCTGTATTTTTCCAAACCTTAAAATATAGTTCTAGGGGAGTAGGAGGTCTACCCAAAGTCATTTCTTATTTGTTTGTTGAATTATACACGATTAATACACGTATATGTAATGGTAACCAGAGAAAATATAGTAGAAGCTAGATAATGAATTCACTATGAATTCATTGTGGGTTGTCATTAATATTGCTCAATAGATTGTTGAAGTAGAGGTAGAGTCAACAACATGGTCTATAGCATTTTGTCTTCATTAGGGCAATATCTACTTCCATTTCTCCAAGGGAATCTAGCTAGCTATCCTCTTGGAAAGCCTAGTCTTATATGAACGTTTCTCAACAATTCACTCACTTTTTTTTCTTGAAGTATTTCTCCATGATCTTCGCATTTACTTGATCTCAAGTAAATTGGTCCCGAGAAACAAAGTTTGACAACTTGGCAGTACTTTGCACAAACAAAGCAAATTAGGCAATGTAAATTGTAATTGGACATATAGATAATTTTCTTGGACATGGCACACACAAAAAAAGTGAAGTTAATTTTGACACATGCTAGTTGAGCTAAAACAAAGCAAAAACAAATAATAGTATTCTCAAGAAAAAATAGCTTAAAAGCGTTGAATTAAGTGGAAGGTTAAGAATGTATCCACTAAGTTGTATACTTAATTCTTGAAAGAAATGCCTAATAATTTGTCAATTTGAATTAGAAAAAAGCAATGTGGAATGCATGAAGAAATGCACTGATAGAGTTTGGAAAATTACGTTAAATTTTCTAAACTAAAATTCTCTTGTTTTCAATGGGATAATGAAAAGTGAATCCATGATCCATTGTAATGATTTCTGATAATGCATCTAATAGTGTCCATCATCTCTTGCATGGCACTACACTTCATCAATAATATAATTGCAATTGTATTTGAAGTAGATTTGCACAACAAACAACAAACCTTTTAATGATTTAACATATTCATTATAAATAAACTTTTAATTTATTGAAATGTATGAGGAGTGAAGTAAATATGACTCCTCGTTTGCCAATGTGACTCATATGACGTAGGCACATCTAGTGAGGCTAGAACCAATGGATTGTCATGGCCACTATATGAAGTGGATGGAGTTTGGATGGAAGGTGTTGATGTGTATGGTGTAGTAAGATGTAGTTCTATGAGATGTTTGTGAAATTTGTCTACTTATTGTGTTGGAGTGGGCATACAATCCCTCCCATATAGACCTGTTCAACACCTTTTCTCTTAGATGGCTTACCTCTATTAAATGCTTCTTGAGTCATTCTGAACAAAAACAAATAGGGCAAGCATATATTAGGTTGTCCTTTTAAATCCTATATTAGTTGGAACTTTGTAAAGCAATTAGGAGATAAGGAAATGAACTTGACAAGGCACCTTCTATGTACACGTGAATACATCATCTCATTGAAGTCAAGATTTACACACATAAAACACACTATCTAGTTGTATGAAAACAAGAAACTATAATGCTCATATGATCCAAAATCACATCGCAAGAACACATTGAGAGATACCCTTTGGCCACGAACCAATTTTTGTGTGGATACCTATAATTAAATGAGGAATGAAATCAATGGCTACAATAAGCAAATAATATGAATTTACTCACATATATTCCCAAATGTACATGAGGAGTATGAATTTAATCCAACCAAATTTCACACACCCAAATATTATTAACATAAACAGGTAACCATAAACACCTTATAAATCTCCCAAGTGTATTTGAAGAAGAATTATATTTTAGAAAACAAGTGTGATCTTAGAATTGTGGAGGGTAAGGATTTAGGAAGTGAAGTGGGGGAAGGAAGAAAGGAAGAAATTGATACATTAAACATTTTGGCTTTGGAACAAATAATTTTTAAAACTATCCTGAGTTAAAAAAATTTTGCACTACTACACTCCCTTTCATGGCTAACAACTTTAGCACTTTTTAGAATTACGTCCAAGCTCAATCGTGTAGATGTCAAGCTCAATAGCCAACACACAACCTTTAGTGCTGGTGTCGAGCTCCACCATCTTGGTAGCTAAGTTGACAGTTGCTCCTAGGGGTGAAAAAAAAAAATTTAAAAACACCCAAATCACCCACACTACCCCAAATTGCACCATTTTTATAAATTGAAGACATAAAACATAGTTTTAAAATTTTAATAAAACTGAACCTCACTTTATGGTTTGGTGGCAATTTTGAAATAAGAAAATTGTACCACATTGCATTGCTATATATATGTAAGAAATGAATAGAATTAAATATTTATATTAGATGAAGTACGTTTGATTATTAAATTTTATTTAAAATTTCAGCTATTTGGAATTAATAAAATTATTTTTTGAAAAAATATTTTGCGTATAATATAAATGTCTTAAATTTTATCAAATTATGATAAAATTATGTAATGACTTTAGATAAAAAAAAATAAGATTATATACTTTGAAAGTAAAATTTAAAATATGAGCTAATCATAGGTTTGCATTTCCATTTGTAATATTTTTTCTTATTTTTTTGATGAGTTTCTTCATTTCATTTTTCTTGCAAAATCATTTGAATGATATATATGCCTACAAAAATTCTATCTTCCATGATATCTTGTAGTTTGACAAATGAGATGTAGATTATGTTATTATTTATAAAAAAAAAATTATGTTTCTGCAATGTAGTCATAATATTGTAAATTTATTCAATATCTCTTTTTTTTTTTGAGTTAAATGTATATAATTTCAATTTATTAAAACCAAGTTGGAATCCATAAATGCTACTAAGTATTATTAAGAGTATTCATGAATGGTCATCTTGGTATATTAAGATTTCCTACATGATATGCATTAATTTGTTGCATACATAAATATTGAGATTTGATTATTTCTATTCAAATTAAACTTACTTGTAAACTGCCGAACTGCACCAAACTACTCAAAACTAGAACTTTGATTTTGATTTTCAAATTGCAAATGTGATTTTCTTTAGTAGACCGAGCCACATGTTGCAAATTGGCCAGAAAAGTTTTAAGAAAAAACTAAAACCGCACCATGTCATCCCCAGCCACTCCAAAACATACTATAGTGGTCATTAAGCTCAATTGTCTTGCTATTATGCTTGATGGCCACTATAGTGCCACTCTAATGTATAGAGCGACGATGGAGATGATTGAGCTAGACAGGAAACTTTAAATGCTAGCATTATGCTCATCACTATGATGATGAGTGTGATGATAGCACAAAACTATATAAGTTGGCCATTTAAGCCCTAAAGCACACCTAAAAAGACATCCACACAGCAATGAGCTTGATAACATAACAACATTGGGCATAATGGCATGTTGACCACTTCTTAGATAGACTTCTACCTCTATGGATTGTTTTAGACTCTCTGTTTTGTTAACCTTTGTAATAAAACAATTGGAGTTATTTATCATTTTTCATATGTTATTAATAAATGAAGCTATGTTAGTTCAACATCTGTGTATGTGCACTACACCACCAATTACATTACTTGGTACATTTCATACATGTTATTTGGAAGGGAGACAGCTATGGCAATAATTTTCTTGGTCAATGTCATCTCCTTGCTCGTTATCTTTGTCTTCAAATGAGCTATGGTCATCAAAAGTATATCTTCACTTGAGCTAGATTTTGTATCATGATGAATATGGGTATATCTTTGGGGTCATGTAACATTGTGAATCAGATAATGTTGTCCACGTTGGACTAATGCAATCTTTATCATGCTAATAAGGGACCTCAATCAATTGTACTAAAACGGAGCTCCAAGTCTTGGTCTTATGTTGCCTTCCAATCACAATTGTCCCATTTAGTACTTGGATAGCCAATATAATATACTTGCACTGCTTGGTGGGCCATAATGAGGTGACATTTTGGATGCATCTTTATGCTTTAAAATGCACAACATCATCTTAGGTTGGTCCAAATAATCAAACTACTATATTTCTTCCACCACCCCAAAAAATTATATTCAAAGTTGTTCTAGCATAAAGAACAGATGCATACACCAAAATTTATTATTATTTTTCTAGTCCCAGGGTCAATCATGTGGAATTCATATCCAGTGATGAAATATTCAAAGAATATCATAACTCCATTGCTTCAACCTTTAGCTAAACTTTGCAGTAACATATCACATATGTTGCTATGCAGATTCAAAATCTATGCAACATGGCACAAATTTCATTATGGAATAATAGGATTTTTGATTCATAAGTACATAAAACAAGCCTATAAAAGGACTCCACTTTAGGACAATTGTGAAGAATGTATGTTTCTGAAGCATGTCTCTTAAAAATGGTGATAAACCATATGGACTATTTATAGGTGCCCTATTGGAATAATGGAAAATAGAAAACGGATGGCAAGGCTTAACTGTTGGGTTTAAAGCACTTTACATGGGCCTTGTTCTCCTGCTAGGACCATGAGACTCAAAATAATACAACTTAAACTTGGCATTTTCTCCACAATATAAGCTTCACATATCGAGGCCTTAAGATTTATTTTATTTGTATCATTTTCTTCAAAGTGCAGAGAAACATAAATAATGATAATTGTGTAGTTATATTATATCAACACGCTGAATTGACATCTATTTTGTCAACTGGATACATCCACTTGTATTGCATAGTCCTTTTGATCATTGCCTCATTGGTAGGTGAACAATGAGATATTCCATTGAGTCTAAGATTGTCAATAGAAATATTTTCTCCAAATTGCAAATAAGAATTGCAACATTTTTCCCCAATATTTGAATTTGACTTAAACTAAAAACAAGCATACAAATATGTTGAATCAACAAATTTATCTTAGTTAATGAATTTCACACAAAATTTGGAAATATCTCCCTAAAAACAATTGTAACAAGCCTTTCCATGAACACATGATAGTCTTGACTTTTCTTACCATTTATTTTTAACACATTTATATTGAAACCTTGTAATGTTTGATGCATATTTGTCTGGAAATCTCAACCTTTAAGCCATTTACTTATCAAATGTTTTAAAACCCTTTTGAGTGTATATAATGCTTTAGATGTGGGTCCTTCGCTCTTTAGAGCCACAAAATCTCAGAACAATCACACATGATGTTAACATATCTTTGAGAATTTCGTTTATTCTTTGTCTTTTCTTTCACATCCATAATCATGTTCAAAATGTTGCCAAATGCATTTTTCTCGATGTACATGACATTGAGATTATGATGGAGCAAATTGGTCTTTAGTACAACATATACTTCCTTTGGATTACTAATGCACACTTCTGTAACCAACTTTACGATCATTGCATTATCCACAACTTGATCCCATCCCTAAACAAAATGCTATATTTGTTCACCAAATTCCATTAGAGGAATGACATAATTCTTCATGCATCCATTGATAAATTTCTTTCTTTTCCTTCTATAGGGATGTTTTATTAGATAGAGTTAATAATAGCAAGTAATGTAACTCACCTTCTTTTTATGTTGAAGATAAATTGCTTGGTGTAATTGTACATGCTAGACATTCCTTCACATTCTCCACCATGATATCATCGAAGATGTGAAAAAGTCATGAATAGTCCAAAACAAAGCTACCATAAGTTTGCTAAGATGAATCGAATGCCATGACACCTGTGTCTTATAACAACACCAACTCATCGATCAAATGCTACAGGTACATATCAAACAATTTCTTTAGATTAGATGGTCTACAAATCACTAAAAATAGAAACATATATGAATTTTTAAGCACAATTTAGGTGGAAGGTTATACAGAACCACCACAACTAGCTAACAGGAATATGTTTTCATATAGTGTCCGGGTGGAGCAAACAAATTAGCACAAAGGCCAAGCTTTACATTTTGTGGTTTAGCATCAACATTAGGATGTGTCATATCTATGTGTTTCTTTACATTAGTATTGGAGGGATAACACATGAATCCCTTTTTTCTTAAGTGACTAGCATGTAATGTCATGCATTCTACTGTCTCAGTCAAAGTATATAATCTCCACAATTTTGTAATTAATGGTAGGTATCACTACTTAGCATGTGGGATATTCTTTTGAGCACAACTATTGCTTATTCAAGGTCTAAACCTCAACTTTCCATAGAATTTGTAGTACTTAGGGGCTTCATCATCTTTCCAATATAGCGTGGATTTGGTCTCATAACAACCAATCTTTACCATAGGCAAACCTTAGTCTTTTATCAACTACTTTGTGCTATGACAATTATGAGGCATTAGATGGTCATGGGGTAGTAGCTCATTAATCAACTTGGAGATGTTATCATTCGAACCCCGTGTCATACTGTGCTTTGCCTTTATACTCATTAGTGATGTAATAGCCAATAATTGAGAGAAATTTTCACATCTATCATATAAAGATTGGTTTACCACATGTAATTTGGTAAAAAAGTTTGTTAGACAATTGTTCAACTTAGTTTACAACATCACTTTGTCTCCCATAGGGAAGTTCATCACCCAACCTTACTATACTACATGGACTAAGTTTATCCATGAAGTTTATCATATGATACTTGACTATATCATACACCATTCGCTACTCCTATAAAATATCATGCTTGTTATCATTTACAACTGTGCTTTATCTAGGCCCATACTTATTTGTCATGCCTATTCTACTATTAAAGTACTTAATCTCTCCATGACTAGTTTAGTTGCAATAGATTTTTACAAATCCCTTTCTAAATAAATGCACCTTCACTTCATTAAGATCTAAAAACATATTGCACTTGCACTACAAATAAGGACACCTAATCTCGCTGCCATCCATGAAATCTTACTACTTAGTAGCCACTCTGTGAAATCATCTACTCTATTTTAAAATTCTTCTACTAAACCACAACAAACCACGACACCTAGGAAGGTTTTTGTTGTATATATAAGCTTCGATATGCTTCAAGCAACAAATAAAGCAATGCAAAATTACGTAATTATACTTGTTTGAATTTATACTGTGGTATACGTATGCATAAAATAATGATGACCCAAGTTTTTGCAAAATGCATCTAATTTCATGCTTTTTAAAATTTTTACAATTTGAAAAAAAATTGAGAGAATTCAATATGGTTTCATGATATGAGATAAATTAGCACTTGTCCAAACCTTCACCTTCATCTCATCAAAAATCAAAATTCAATTTAACTTAATAATGTAAATAAGAGTGGTAATCTAACATTATAAATAAAATCCAAATAAAAAATTTCCACTTTATGAAGATTTTGCTAGATTGGAGGGATAATTTTCAATGGTGGAAAGAAAGACAAGCCGCCAAAATGAAATGGGTTCATTCTTCATTTCTTTTAAAACTTGTAGAGTTTACGAAAAATTTGAGATGGGCATCATGTCGCCATCCTTATTTGGGATGATCAATTGTAGGCTATCCCCATACTTAGGAATGACCATGTAGAGCCATCTCAAACCTTTAGGACAGCACACATGGGCCAACCCCATTTGGGATGACTATGTTATGGCCGCCCCAAATCGAGATAACTTTCCTTGGCTATCCTAAATTGGGACGCTTTTTGAATGGGCATTCATCTATTGAAGTCAGTCTCATTTTTAAAATGACATTAGGATAATTTTTTTTTTTTTTTGTACCGAAGGTGTCCAAAGTCATCTCAATATGGTCTAGCACATCTAAATTAGTCAAGTACAATCCAATGTTCAAAGTCATCCCAATGTGTCCAAAGGGTGAATTACATTTACAATCCCTGAGATTTGATCAAGTACATTCTAGTGCCCTGTACTTCGTGAAACAACCAAAAACCCCTTAAAACCCTCAAGAAGTGAAATACCTTACGGAGGGTTGCCAAAGTACATATAAAGACCTTAATGCCCTTACATTTTCAAGTGAGAAAAATAAAAAAGAAATAAAAAAAGTTGAATATGAGATTACGAAAATGCTTTTACTTGTTTACCCAAAAAAGAAGTGGAAAACGTATAAGGGTATTTTTCATCCATTAATTTAGTCAAACGGGTTGATTGAATGGCATTTTTGGTACTTCACCCAAATTTTCAACGAGAATCCTAGAAGAGGGTCCTCAATATAGGTAGTGTTGTGAACTAAATGAGGCACGATGTTATTTAACCAAACTTCAAGAGGCATAGGTATAATTCACCCTAGAACAAATTGTGGCTTAAATTAAAGCATAAAAATATGTATATTCACTCACTAATTTGTCACATAAAATTTTTCCATCTCTTTAAGATTGGTCAGAGTCACAAATTTGATAAAAAAAAAAGAAACATTAAATTTGTTTGGTGAGTGATTAGATATGAATTATTTTTTATAATTGACCAACTTAATGTCATGAAACTAAGATAAGCAATAAACACCTGACATATGATGTGCATTTCATTTATTCTTCAACATCCTTTTAGCTACACTTCCATTTCCTAACATTTTCACATTTATTTTGAGCTAAAAAGGACAACATAATGAAAACATCCAATTTGCAATCCTTTTTTCTTTTTGATTAAATATATTATTCAATATTTTTATTTTGGCTCTCTTTTTTTATAATTTTTTCAAGAACATTCTTTCAATATTTCTTATTGTAAATAAATTATTCATTCATTTGATCTTATACTGGTAATGATACAGCATAATAATAATTTTGTGTTGGTTCCATGACATATTTCATTTTAGTTTGTTGGATTCTTGAGAATCCTTAATTTTTGTGGAACTTAGTTTGCTTGGAAAGAAAATAAGAAGATCAAGAAAGACTAACCGTAAGAACAACTTGAGATTCCTTTCCATAAGAAAAGGATATTGAGGGCATCGACAAGATTATGAAAGTTCCATGTCATTATATGTCAAGTTTTCATATTTTGTGGGATTTATAAGAATCCATTTATATAATGGAATTTGTCTTTGCTTGCAAGGTGGATCAAGAGGAGCCATGTTCAAGAGAAAAATATGCTAGAGGTTCCTTTCTACAATTTTAAGAGATTTGGTTGATCGAAGGAGGAAAAAATCTGTCCATTCATGGAGATAGTTATTAAGTTTTGAATTTATGGCATTAGTCAGGAAGAGATGATCTAAGAGGAAAGCACAAGAATTTGGAAAAATGGTTGTTGCATTCGCATGGTTTAGAGTTGGTAACTATTCCATTGCTTCTACTACACCAGCAACTTTTATCTGTGATCATTAGTTAACTACCACAAACTGCCATTAAGTAACTATCAAGCTACAATTGAAAACTACAGAGTTAACAGATAATTAATCCAACTAAAGCTAACTACAAGTTACAGATCAAACTGGGTGATCTCAACTCCTCTAATATAGCATTTGATGTCTGGTGTTGAGATACCCTTCAAATGCCCCCCTAAATATGAGGAATTGTAGTTGACCTTTCCCATCTAGCCTACATGTTCCTAGAATAACTAAATTACTAAAACTTTGGTCATAACATCAACAACTTCTCTTCCAGTAGTTATATGACTAGTGTTGATTAAGCCTACTTGAAGTTGATTTCTTACAATGTGGCAATCCATCTCAATATGTTTACCCCTCTCATGGAAGACTGGATTGGCTATAATGTGAAGCATAAATTAGTTGTCACAATACAAAGGAGCTGGTTTGGGATGGTTCACCTCGAAAGCTACCAAAATGTGTCTCAACCTAGTCAGTTCTACACAAGTTGATGTCATTGCATAGTACTCCGCCTCTACTGAAGATCTACACACAATGGATCATTTTTTGGATTGCTAAGACACCAAGGAATCTCTAAGAAAGATGCAATACCTTGTGATGGATCTTCTAGAGTCAAAAATATAATAATTTAAAATTTAAAGACATTCAGTATCTATGCATATAAATAAAATAATAATAATTTAAATATAAATTTTGTACTATTCATAAATTCATAAGACAACAAAAAAGAAAGGAATTTGAAAAACGGAAAATATAGAATAAATATAAATCGAGAAAAATGAATAAAATAAATAAAAATTGAGGAAGTATAGTAAAAATAATATATAAATAAACTAAAGTATTTTAATAATTAGATATTGCACAACCATAATATATTATAAAATCATAATTTGTTAAACAAAATTATAAGTTTATTCTTAATAGATTGAAATACATAATCTTATTTCCTCTCCCCCCCAAAACACACACACTTATTCTTTTCAATCGTTTGTGAGCTTCATAGTTTTTCTTAAATAATTAGGAGCCTTTTAATGCAAAAGTAAATGAGGGTCACCATGCACCCTTAGTTACTCAACCCACAATTAATTCAAGATGCTTTGTACACTCATTATTAGACAATTATTTTATGTGAGAATGAAAAAGGGTCTTTATGCCATTCTGGTTACTAAGTCACTTGAATCAATGGAATTAAAAATTTTCAAATGCTCAGTCTTTTTTTTTTCAAGTTTTTCAGCTCTTTTTTTTCTTTTTTTTTTTCTTGGATTCTCATTTTTCATGTCCTCTCTCCTTTTTTGTTTTTTTTAGTCAATCTCACTCATTCTCTAGAGAATTTATCAACACTCAAAGTAAGGCTTATCCCTAAACCAATTATCCTCACTGCACACTAAAACTTTTCAAGTGATCTGGCAACTAAAAGGTGAAGAATGCAATGCATAATAAATGGAATCACGTCTTTGAAAACTAAGTAAGAAATTCCATTCTCAAAAATAATTTATGACTGTCCAGCAAAAATTTTCTCATAGCATTTCATTACAAATTAAGTCCAATGGCCACAAATTTTATGGATTGTCATGGCCTCATTTTATTATGTAAAGCTTATGTGTGCATCCATAAAATTTTCATCATATTAACCCATGTAACCTCCCTTTCACATGCAATCATCCATATTATTCTATCACTCCAATGCACTCCCTGACATTTATTTTGCCACCTAAATGATCCACATAACCACACTTAATAAAATTAGGCAAAAAGGAACTAGACAACCTAGTAGGGTCAGTGAAAATCCAATATGCTTGCAACCTCTCCTCAATCCTAGAGTAAGTTAGACCCAAAAATAATTTCCAAGAAATCACTAAAAAAAACACATACAAAAACAAAACTACTTAAAGTAATTAAAAGACTTAGGTTGCCATCCAACAAGTGTTGTATTTAATGTCAGTTGCCTGACATGATTCTCATAGCTAATGTGGATTAATTGATACTTTGGGGATCTACAGCCCTCAATGAGTAGTAGTAGCTCCTCTCTTTCTTCCTCTTGTTTTCCTATTTATTGCTCTCTTTTTCTTCCCCGCATGCTTTTCCTTTTCAATTAGCACCCATGGATATTCCTTCACACTTGGTTTTCCCCCACACTTAGTTTGCTACACTTGCTATGTGCTTACTCTAAGTCTCTCTTCTCATTAAACACATCATTTGAAACATCATTACAGACATCAAACAAATGCAACATAGCCACATTTTCCCTTACCTCTTGTGTGTAAGTGGTGGACCGTATAGAGTACATGGAAAACATCACCTTGTTAAGGCCCATGTGTAATGTTAGGATGCCTTTTTCCTAGTTAATCAATGCTCTAGTGGTAGCTAAGAATGGATAGCCCAAGATTAAAGGTAACTCTTTTTCACCCTCCATCTTTAAAACCACAAATTACATGGGCACTATGTTATTACTTACCTTAACCAACACATTCTCCACCATTCCTTGTGGCCTCTTCAAGACCTTAATGTCAAGCTTCACCAACATTCATGTGGGCTTCACTAACTTAATACTAAAAGCCTAAAAAATATAATAGGATATGACAATTACATTTGCACTTAAATCACATAATATATTATCAAAAGAAATGGTTCCTATGGTGTGAGGTATGAAAGAGCTCCCTGGATCCTTAAGTTTTGGTAGTAGAATGCATCCATTCTCTAGGTTGTCTTCCTAATCCTCCATTTTCCTCTTTCTTGATGCTACCTCTTGTAAACACTTAACATAGTTTCATGATTTCTTTACATCTTCAACTAAAGGAGCATTAATTTCTAATTCCTCAAAATCACCTAATAACTTATTTACCTACTCCTTTACTATTGCTAGATAAAGCCTCCGTGGATATGAAATCTTAGGCTTGTACGGTGGTGGTGTCCTGACTTCCTTCTTCTCCTTTTCTCTACATGTGGCACTAGCACTTTTTCATTCTTGTCCTCTACTACTTACACACTTTTAACATGTTCCCTAGGATTATTTTCAATAGTACTAAGTAGTGTCCTTATGAATCTATTAGTCATTTCTTTTGTAACCTACCCTACTTGCACCATTAAATTTTTTATGGAAGATTGCTAACTCTACAAAAAGGTGTTAGCGTGATTCATATACTCTTGCATAATCTAAGATAGATTACCTATCATCTTGTTTTGTAGACTTCTTAAGGTTACCCAAAACATCTTCTAGAGATTACTTCTTTTCTTGCTGCATGGGCACTTGGAATCCAAGCCAATTTTGTTGATTTATTTGGGAAAATTAAGGTGACTATGCCATCCAGGATTGTAGGTATTTTAATATGGATTATTTTCTTGGATTCCTTCACGTCTTGTATAATTTACCTATGCTCTCTGAAGTTGGTCACTTGATCTTTCTCCTTGACATTCGTGTGTGCAGAGTGAAACTACACACATGTCACAAACTTGAATCATAAAAAATGAAGATGTGTTGTTACTTAACAAAATTTTGTCACTCTTTTTTGAAAAGAGCTTCATTTTTGATAAGAGTGCTATTAATGCATCTACATCATGTACGCTAGTGACTCTTCTTGTTGTGGTCTCTTAACTGGCCATCAGTATGCATTCATAGCCATTTTTTGAATTAATACCCATGCTTCTTTTGGTATCTTGTTCATTAGTGCTCCTCTTGTAATTGCGTCTAAGACAATATGTAATTAGCCAGTAATCCCACTATAAAAAAAATTATACCTACATCTAAAGTGGGTAGCCATGCAGTGGGCTCTTTTTGAGTAGCTCTTTGAATCTCTACCGCACTTCCATCAATGTTGCATATTCCAAATACCAAAATGTGCCAATCTCCACCCTCAATTGCGCAATCTTGGCAAGAAGGAAATACCTTGCCAAGAAGTTATTAACCATATCTTGCTAAGTTACAATGCTTCCTGGAGGAAGGTATTTGCAACTATTGTCTTACCCTATCCTTGAGAGAAAAGAAAAAAGCCTTAATTTTATAACTTCGACAAAGACTCCATTAAATTTCACAGTATCACAAAGCTTAAGAAAACTAGCTAGGTGAGTATTAGCGTCCTCGTGTGGAGCTCTACCAAATTGATTAAGCTGCACTGTGTTGATAAGTGCAGGCTTCAACTCAAATTTGTTGGCATTCACTAGTAGTATAACTATGCTTGTCATATAATTCACCAGCAACTACACATAATATCTAACAAGTCTTTGGTTGGGTGGTGGAAGTTGCTCCTGTGGTTGTGATGGTGGGTTATCCCCCATTGTTGCCTCTTGTTCATGCCTGAAAGAGCTTGTTGCCAACATAATGCTCGTTCAATCTCTAGATCAAACTTTAGCTCTAAGCTCATACTCTTGCATATATGAGAATTCAACCAAAAGCCAAAATCAACCCACGACATCAATTTTTGTTTAAAAAACAAGACAAAGAAGAGATCAAGAGAGAAATAAGAGAAAAATAATAGCTTAATCCAGCAATCCCTCAGAGTATTTGATAATACTCGTCACCCTTCTTAATAATGGCACCAAAATTTGATGCGTGTCATCAACACATCAAGATTAAAGTTATCTAAACCAGCACTAGGAAACACAGGCGTCATATCTAGGAGGAGAGGGTTGTCTCTATCAATGTAATTAAGATTCTACTAGTTAAGCCACAATGAGGTGACATGAATAAAAGTAATAATGGGAAAACAAGAACTTCAAAGACAAAGTCACAACCACGAGTGAGTGAAGTCCAACAACTGAAAAGTCTAACCCCTTGTATTATTTTAGCCTCCAATGTTTGCTAATTTATGTTATTTAGCAGTTTAATTATTTTGTTACATATTGTTATTCATAAAGTTTATAAGATATTCTCCCACACTCTCCAACAACCTTGACTTAGGATTTCACAGTTAAGTAAAAGAGCATTCTTCCAATAGTATAAGGCTATAAAAACATCCATGTAACCTTTGGAAAATAGCACAATTGTATGTGCAGTTCTTGTGTGACACTTGTTCCCAATTTCTCATTTCTTAACCAACTCATAATTATGTCCATTGTATGTGACCCCTAATCAGGTCCTTAACTTATGTTCTCCCAACTGAGGAAGAGTACGTTTAATTTTGGTTATGCGGCTATGGCCTCAAGGCTTCAACTCCACTTGAGAGGTATTCCGATCAACTATTACCCGACCGGTAAGGCCAAGTATTAGCTACACCTATTGCCAATCTCGATCTTTAACCAATTGGTCGGATCTCAATCTATTAGCCAATTGATAGGGTAGAACTCGTTCTTCACGCTCATTTACATTCATATGAGTGGTTATTATAAATCATTCCATATATTCATATTCCAATATACAATTCAAAATACACACATTTTGCAATAGTTCCCATCTAGGTTTTGAAATAAGACTTTCACATTGTAATCAGTATAAAAATCACACATTTCCTCAATTGAAAAGCATTTAGAACTTGATTTGAAAATACATATTCAGTTACTAAGGTAAACAGATTTTGAAAGCATAATTTCATTTGCATCGTAAAATCATTTTTCAAAGACAGTTATAAGGTTTTCAATAGAGTGTTGTAACTTACTCTTACTCAGCCTAACTAGTTTCTAGGTTCCTCGAGTATCATATCTCAATTACCTATTCCATCACATACATAATTCTTTTCAGTACTTGGCGTATCTAATGATGTATGCTTGTTGATGCCTAATGTGTCCTACACTTTTGTGTTTGCCTAAATCTTTTCAATTCTCATTCTTTGTATCTTATGATGTGGAATTCAGTAGCTTTAAGCTTAATTTGATCAAAAATTCGAAGAATTTAGACTAAGTTCTCAAAATTGCATAATCTACCCACTATTCACAATTAGGTCCCATGACAATGTCACCCTTGTTCGCGTTTGCAAAGCCTACATCCACATTTATAATGCTCAACCATGAAGCCCACTGGAAATCCTATGGTCACCCTGTCCAAGTCTGCGATCACTACTTTGTGGCTCATTTTGGAATTTTCACAATCATGACAATGAATGTGCCCAAGGGTCCCACGATCGTGCCATCACAGGCCACAATCGTGGTTCGATGCAGAGTCGTGTCTAGCATTAGTTCATTCAAATTTTCACGTTCAATCCTTTTCCAACCACAAAACATGATTCCACTTGTGTTCTCTAGGTAATTAACTGTATTTTAGTGGATTAAAACTTATAGAATTCGTAACATATGCGTTTTCATAGAGTCTAGATTTTTCAATACGGGCTTTGTCTAATTATTCAATTTCTCTATACATAGTTTCTATAAATCCTATAAATCATTCCACATTTTCAAGCCATCAAAATTCATGCATTTTTTAGTGCCTACACGTGTACAATGATAGTTCTATGTGTGTCTACGAATAATAGATAATTTGGTAAAGGATCTAACTTGAATTTGAGCATGGAAAGAGCTGAAAATTCTCCGACATCCCTCTGGCCGCCATTACAATTCTCCAAGTCCAAAGTAAGTGTTTCCCACCCTTAGAACTAATCTATTTATACCTTAGGTTAGTAGCTAGTAACATGGAATTAAGATTCCTAGCAAGTAATGTCGTTAAAAATAATTTCCTTCATTTCTAATTTCTACCGCTTTTTTCAACCGAATTTTCATGTATTTTTAAGCCTTGTTTCTTGCTCTTAATGCTTAGTAATTAATCCCCATGATTTAATAATTCATTCAGCCAAATTTCGTCACCCAACTACAATCCGCAATAATTCTTTGAAATAATTATTCTAAATTTTCTGTAAATTTAGGGTGTTAGATTACCTAAGCGTTGTTAAGTTTGATTGGTCTCCTCTGCTTCTTACAAAACTTTACTTTCTTTCCAGCAGGTTCCGGTCTCCTTCCCTCAGCCTCACTCCTTCCCCTTTCCTTTTATAGTTCTCCTCTTTCCAACGGCTCTGTGAGCATCCTCTACTTTTCTTATTGTGAATCAGCGCATTTCTTGTGAGTTGAGAGATTGACTTCGTGCAGTGTTTTTTCAGCTTAATGTAGACTCGTGGTGCCCATTTCCTCGTTTTTCAGCTAATTGAGTGTGCGGGTGCAAAACGGCTTAGTTGCAGAAATTTCCTGTATTATTTAGTCCTTATGTTTTCTTCCCTCCAGAAAATGGGTACAGATTTTTGAGAGATTAAGTGCAATGTTTTCTTGGCAAAGTAGCGAACACCCACATCCCTTTCTTTCTAATCCAATGCGATCATTTATTTGCTAGTTTAACTCCTCTTCTAATCACTAATGATTTTTCAGTGTTACCCATCAGTTACCAACCCAAACTACTCATCATCCCCCAAGTAGGGGTTGACAATGAGAGAATTTATCTGTCTACCTTCATTTCCAAGAGTATTAGCAACCCAAATTTGCCTCTCCTTTTAATTACTCTTTAACAACCTTCATGGCTCATGTAAGATTCCATCAAATGCATTGAACTGAGGTGTGATTTACTGAGATTGGATCAAGAACAATCACATTGAAGTACAAAGACTGAAAGAAATTTGAAAGAAGGCTGGCAGTAGCAAAAAGAGCAAGCTTCAGCTCTGTTGCACTTATCAGAAGAAAAACTGTCACTCTATTTTACTATTCCATTAGATTTCTTCTTATATACAAGGTATCAGCTTTTAGTAGTTATACCACTAGATTCCCTAGTTAATTAGCTACAAAAACCACTTAATTACTACTACAAAGTACTTAACAAATTAACTAAAAATAATAATAAAAAAAATAGATGTGCCAAGCAGTGAGCTGTCTGCTTGCTCATGTGGCTTCCCATGACTTCACAAACACTTTATGCTAGTGCTTTATACTCAGCCTTTGTCGAACTCCTTGTGTGCAACATTCTACAATGGAAGGTTGACTGAGGTTTGCTGCAGCTTATATGGTCCCTTTGACATCTTAGCTATTCCAATCCTCATCCAATGTGATGAGCCCTAGATGCACCAGGAGTCAGAATCAAATATAAGTGAACTATGATGTGATTTGGAAAGCTTATAGATTGAACGCAAATTAAATTTGAAAGAGGGACATGCAAGACTTCACTAATTATCAAGGAGTTTGATAATTCAACAGTGCCTATGTTGGTCATGGGAACCCTCACCTTATTAGGTAAAGTAACAAACAAACTGGTTATAGGTCTGTAGCATTGGAATAGGCTTAGTGACGTGTAATCTGTTGGTTCTTAGTCTATGATCCAAGAAAATAATTTCAGTGATGAGATTTGATTTTTCATGGTGTCACAAGCACTTGAGCAAAATATAACAGTTATATTGAGGTTATATGATGGTTCTAAGGTAAATTGGTTACCTGCAAAGTTGGATTGTTTGGCCAAGGAGTCAAATAACCTTGATGGAGTTCTTGAGTCCTGCTGCTTCTGTGAAGAGGCCAAGTTAGAGTGAGCTACACCCTATGAGTTCAACTGCTCCGTCAACCTCCAAATTTGTTCTTGTGTCAACCTTAAATCATCTCCCCAAGGAGACTCCCCTTTCTGCTCACATCTTTGTATTAGGATCTAATTAGCAGACACTTGTCCACCCTTGTTTCTTCCTTCAGAAAACTTGAAGTTGGGTGAAAAACCAATTATCCTACAACATTTCTCCTTAGTATGCCCTTTCTTCCCATAGTGAGAACACACTATGCTAAGCTTCTTTTCCTTCCTGTTTGTTGCTAAAACCTGACCTGAGCTATCCACCAAAGACTTCGTTTCAATGTTAGTTCTCTGTACTTCTTCTATGCCTATGGCATTATAGGCGTCATCCAAAGATGGAAAGGGCTTTTGCCTTAGTACTTGCAATTTGTTGGCTAAGTAGGTTTTAATGAGTCCATTTAAAAATTTTTATACTTTATCTCTCTCTTGAGAATCATCAAATGATTGAAAACATCCAGAATTGCATCTACTACACTTACAATGAGGTAAGGGTCTGTACATCCTAAATTCTTCCCATATTCCTATCAGCTCAGTGTAGTATATATCTATTGATCTTATACCCTAATTGATGTTGTGCAAGTCCCTTAGCAATTTACACACTCGATTGTCATTAGGAAAAGAAAACCTTTTTGACAATACATCCCATATTTGATAGTCATGCTTCATGTAGAACACTATGTTGGCAAGGGATGAACTAATTGATTTCAGGAGTCAAGCCACTATCAAGTCGTTGCAGTGCTCCCAAGCATGATGGAGAGGATCATCTACTGTAGGTTTGACTATGTTCCATCTAAAAATCCCATCTTATTTCTAATTGAAAGGGCCAATTTGAAGGATCTACTCCAAGTGGCATAGTTGCTTCCATTCGACTCTAGATGTGCAATCAACATGTTTTGATTATCTGTTGGATGGATGTAATAAGTTGAATTGGGGTCCTCTACAAAAGTGCTTGAGAGAGGTCTGTTCCCAAGGTTGACTGATCTTGAAGATGACTCCATGAGTTCAAGAACAATTGATTCCAATCGAACTAATTTTGCTTAAAGAAGTTATAGAAGACTGATTCTGATGGATCTTCAAGGCTCTAGTACCATGTTAGATTCCGTCAAATGCATTGAACTAGGTGTGATATACTAAGATTGGATCAAGAACAATCTCCTCTGAAGTAGCACTACTAGAAATTTGGTTAATTGGAACGGCTTGTCAGCCGTTCCAAAAAATCGTCCCTATTTGGCACAAATTTAGCATGAATTTGGAACATATATGACATTATATAAAAAGTGCGTTCTAAATTCGTTCCAAACTAGAACGATAGAAAAAACCATTCCAAAATTGGAACGGCTTTATATTGCTGTTCCAAATTTGGAACGGCAGGGGTTCATATTGCCGTTCCAAATGTTGGAATGGCAATATGAACCCCATTCCAATTCCTGATTTTTCAATTTGAAATGGTTTTCTGACTGCTGTTCCAAATTTGTTGGAATGGTTTTCTCATTGCCGTTCCAAATTTGAGTCAGAACTTTGGAATGGCTTTCTATTGCCATTCCAAATTTCAAATTTCAAATTTGGAACGGAATTTATTGTCGTTCCAAATTTCTAAATTCAAATTTGGATCAGAATTTATTGTCATTCCAAATCCGTTCCATTATTACAGATATATATAATACCCTTACGGCTTATCAAATGCCATTTACGCAATTTTCACTCTAAATCACCTTCAAGCCATTCTCAAAGGGTAGGAGAGGCTTTTTTAAAGATTGTCCAAGGTAATTTGTTAATTTTAGAGGTATCTTTCCTAATAAACCGCCACTTTTGGACATATATGGTTAATGTTATTATTTGTGTAGATTTTTTATACTTTTGTGATTTAGTTTATTGTGAATATCCCATTAGCTTGTGTATGGATATGAAGTAATGAGGTGAGACTATAATTGAGTATTGTAATATTTTAATTGGATGATGAGAATCTTGTAGTGAAGATGAAATTTTTGTTACGTTGTTAAGAAATATTAGGGCTATGAATGTACAATGTTAAGAGATATTATGCCACAATGTGTTTATTTGTGTTAAAAATATTTAATTTAAACTTTTATTTGTATTTAAATTTATAGTGCACAATGTTGAGAGATATTAGGGCGTGAATGTACAACAAAACCTCCCTGAACTTCGAGGATTAGTTGAGGAGTTTGTCAATGGTGTGAATGATTTTGTTGAATGGGCAAGAAAACAAGAAAGTTAAATGGATGGTTCTAGGATTAGGTGCCCTTGTTGTCGATGCAAGAACAGTAAGTTCTTAGAGCCTGAAGAAGTGAAATTGCATTTGCTCAGAAAGGGTTTCGTGAAGAATTATTTCAATTGGACCAGTCATGGTGAGAACAAGTGCTTAAATCACCCTGGTCTAGCTGAGGCAACTGTTACATTAAGTGAATACAACCTAGGCGAAGGCAATTATCAAATGATTTCATGGGAGCAAATGATGTTGCACGACGCACAAATGCAATATGGTGCCTCATATGTGTGGAAAGCAAGTGGTAGCGGTACAAATCAAATATATGATGGTGATGATAGAGCTGATGGCACAGAACATGTTGAAGCAGGTGATGTTCATGGTCTAAAAAATAAATTCTTAGATGTGTTACATGCGGCAGATGAACCCTTGTACGACGGATGTGAAAATTCTTCTCAATTGTCGGCTGTGGCAAGAATGGTGAGTATAAAAGCAGACCATGGCTTTTCAAAAAGTTGTTTTGATGATATATGTAGTTTGCTTGATGAGGTCCTATCTCGTGACCATAGAATGCCGACAGACTATTATAGTACGAAACGACTTATAAGAGATTTGAGACTTCCTGTGCAGAAGATAGATTGTTGTCCGGCTGGTTGCATGTTATATTAGAAATCTGATATTAACCTTCATTGTTGCAAATTTTGTGGTGCTCCTAGATACAAGGTATGGTCAGGCTCCCAAAACTATAGAAAAAAGGTACCATTTGCTCACTTACATTATTTGCCTTTGACTCCCCGTTCGCAGAAATCGTATGCATCAAATGTGACAGCAGACCAGATGATTTGGCATGCAGCACATACAACTGATGAGGGAACTGTGTGTCACTCCTTAGATGGGGCAGCATGGAAAAGTTTTAATGAGAGGCATCATGAATTTGCTACTGAGCCACGTAATGTAAGGCTCTGTTTATGTGCAGATGGATTTGCACCGCATGGTTCGTATGGCAAAACATATTCATCTTGGCCCGTCATTGTGACACCATGTAATCTTCCGCCAGGTTTGTGTATGAAGAACCCATACATGTTTTTGTCTTTAGTGATTCCTGGTCCATCAAATCTTAAAAGATTTATTGACGTTTACCTACAACCTTTGACCGATTAACTACTCATGTTGTGACATGAAAGCGTTCCAACATATGATACATTACGACATAGTACTTCAATATGAGGGTTGTTTTATTGTGGACAATTCATGACTTGTCTGCGTATTTTATGATTTCTGGGTGGCGTTGTGCTGGGTTGATAGTCTGTCCAGTATGTATGGAATATACTAAGGCAACTTATCTTCTCCATAGTAAGAAGCCAAGCAATTTTGATTGTCACCGCCGATTTCTTTGCCCTGATCAACCTTATAGAAGGAATAAGAAAAATTTTAGAAAAGGACGTGTAGAGTACCACACCCCACCTCCTATTATGTCAAGTGAATTTATATGGGATCGGGTATGTGGCCTGCCCCGAGTCATTGATGATCCAATATCAACGGTGGCTGGTTATGATATTGAACATAAATGGACAAAGAAAAGCATATTGTGGGATTTACCTTATTGGAAGGATAATATGTTACGGCACAATCTTGATGTCATGCATATCGAAAAGAATGTGTTCGACAATGTGTTTAACACAGTGATGGATATTAAAGGAAAGACAAAAGATACCTTGAATGGTCGTAAGGACATGAGTAATTTTTGTGGTCGGGCTGAGATTGCAGTTCCACCAGAAAGTGGTAGAACTGAGCCTAAGGCAGCATATACCCTTAGTCGAGATCAGAAACGTATGATATGTCAGCGGCTTATGCAATTAAGATTTCCAGATGGGTATGCTTCGAACATCAGTCGATGCGTTGACATGATGGAACTAAAATTACATGGTATAAAGACTCATGATGCGCATGTGTTCATGGAGCGCCTACTTCCCATTGCATTTAGAGAGTTGTAGCCGAGGTTTGTGTGGAATGCATTGATTGAATTAAGTTTGTTATTCCAACAAATTTGCTTACCTATTCAAAACGTTACGCAACAAAATTTTCCCACCATCATTTTTCGACTCAATGGAACACTTGGTTGTTCATTTGCCATATGAGACGAGGATTGGTGGGCTAGTGCAATATAGATGGATGCATCCGTTTGAAAGGTTTGATTGCAAAACAAATGTTGTTCAAATGTTCTTGGTTTAATTTCTATTTGATAAAGATGAAGGTGATTTTACTAATTTTCTTATCAGGTTCCTTCGAACCCTGAAGAAGAAAGTCAAAAACAAAGCACGTGTTGAAACTTCAATATGTGAAGCATATGTTGTGGAGGAAATAGCTACATTTACATCATACTATTTTAACTCAACTGTTTCATCAAAAAGAAATAGACCGATCCGTAATAACCCACGAGCTATGCCCTCCACAGTTGCAGCTTTCTCCATATTCAATTATCCTAGTCGATCATGTCGTCGTAGGCCTCCACGTTATCTCACTACTCCTGAGAAGCACACAGCAGAAACATATGTTTTATTAAACTATCCAGAGGTTGAACCAATCTACAGGTACGCACCCTGTAGCACAAATATAATTGCATTTGAATGGTTTAGCACTAAGCTAACATATGGCTTTTGTAAGCAGATTGTTTATTTCATATTATGACAAGGCTGATCTCCTCATGGACAATATAGTAGTTGAGCAGTTCCTCCCATGGTTTAAAACATATGTAAGCATAACAACACTAATGTTGTGTTTAATCATTATATAGCATATATCATTGTTAGATTTGTTTTCTGAAACAGATCCTACATCCAAGTAGCGGTATAAGTGATCCATTAATGAAGAGCTTAGCCTATAGGCTGAGAAATTGAGTCACGTGCTATCCAGAATACATGGTAAATAGATTTAGGTTCCACACGATAGACCATGCCCAAGACAAATCAACAATGAACTATGGGGTTTGCGTACGATCATCCTGCTACAATGACACAGAGAACGATTTTTATGGACTATTGGAGGAAATATTGGAGTTTCAATATTGTAACTTGCCAAATATGTATGTTACACTCTTTAAGTGTCGATGGGTTGACCCTGTAACCGAACAAAAAATCCATCCTAAGTATGACATAATTGATGTTAACCTATCACGTATCTACAAAACAGATGAACCATTTGTGCTCGTTCAACAAGCTACTCAAGTATATTATGTAGGCTACTCGGGTTCGAAAAGAAACAAAGTTAATTGGATTGCTGTGTACAAGATGAAGGCTAGAAGCACTGTGGAAGTGAAGTGGACTGATGTCCCTTTTCAACCTGAGAATGAGTTCATACACTATGCGTGGCTAACACAGTTAGACGTTCCTCTTCTGCATGACCCTTCTGGTATTGGACTGCATGTAGATTCAGACAAGGATATAGAGGCTGATATTTATAGTAATAGGTCAACTGATAGTTTTAGAGATACCTCGACAGATACCTCACCTAGTGGTAGTGAAACTGATGATTTTAGAGAAGAATGTGATGTGTAATCATTCCTATTGGGAATTCAAATCTTGTGGTTGTTGTATATGGAAGCATAATTTTGAATATAGATATTTGGGGTGTTGACAAGGCTTGTCACCATGAATTTGTTTCAAATTGTGGGTTAAATATCAAAATACATACCGAATAGTTATAAACAGAACAACTAAAGAAAAAAGTTCATACATGAAAGTTCGTTATAAATACCATGTCGTTCAACATACATAAATTGAATATAAAACGCTACACTAATAACCACCCTCATCTCTCGACAGTACGTGGTTTACAGACACTGATGGGCCCAGATCCTTAGGAGATTACGGCTGTTGGGGTACGATAAATGGGACAGATCTGAATGGACGAGGTCATGCCGGCATAGGTCCTACTGCACTATGAGTAGCCATCATGCGCTGGTAGTCGTAGATGGCCTCGTCTCGTGCTGTGGCATAGCCCCAATATTGATAAGTCTGATAGTAATAATGATCCTATCGAGTAGTGAGCGAAGCTAGCTGGGCCTCAAACCGTCCTATACGCTCATCCTGTTGCGTCCTATGCTCTCTCTCCTCCCTCAGTAGCCCGACCACCGTATTCATACAATCTGATAAATTTATAAGTAATTGTTCCATACCTCGGATACCATGCCGCTGTGGGGGAGGTTGCTGAATAATAGGGGGCTCCTTATATTCCCCTGCTGGCTTTATTGGCACATCTGGAGGAGATCAAAAATAATCTCATTCTGTGTAGAAAGTGTCTCCTCCGTGGAGTCAATAGCTACTCCAGCATCCTTGCATAATTCAGTGATGAGATGGGGGTGCCACATTGCCTCTCTCGACATCTTCAAACACCTGAATATGACATCGCTAATTTCGCATCCAACATTGAAGTATATACCGTTCGTGATGGCATATAACAATATGGCTCGCTCTTTGGTGATGGTTGTATGATGATTTATAGGTCGCATTCGAATAGCCAAAAAATAGAACCATGTACGAGCCACATCACTTAACCCAGTACTCCGAAATACACTTCATACCGAAGGCTTAGTCCACTGGACTCCGCCAGGACATAACTCTCCAACTATTTCAGCCAATGGGTTGTGTAAGTTCAATAGCTAATTGAATCTTGCACTACGTTCCTTTTGCGGTGTTCCCAGCACCCGGTTTATAGTGGCTGCATCATAATATACATTAATGCCTCGCACCCAACTCAATCACTTTGATATTTCCCCATGTTGGAATAAAACTCGCTAACCACAGGCTTCACCGTGGGGTGCTCGGGCTCTTGAGTGAATTGCCACCAACCCAAAGCATTAATAGTTGGGTGGTATAATTGGTGGTGTGGCATCACTCGAACTACTCGTCGCTCAGGCACGAAGCTTCAATTTTTAATGACAGTTTCATATTTTTCCTTTGCCTCATCTAATAGAAAGATTCTCCTTTCAACCTCGCTGGATGATGGTGCATCTCGGGTTCTTTTCGGTGCCATTATCTTGCAAAACAACACAATAAACAATCCTTCTTTAATTATCAACGTATAAAAACCTTATCACATATTATCAAATCCCACTACTAATCAACATTTCTGTAGACGCTACACATTTCAACATACACATAATGTGTCATATTTGCAGCCCAAATAATAATGGCGCCATATAAGAAAGTCATTCCAATTCCGAACATACATACACCCCAAAACAAATGCATAACAATCCCAACTATCCACATTCAACGACGACGTGGAATAAACGTGAAAACATTTGCAAATTATCAATGTTGGCAATTCATCAAACACCTTATATGCAATGCAATTAGTAATGGTTTTGTTCTAATCAAATCATTCTAAATCCAAACATTAAGTAGCACAACTGAAATGCACAAGATTCCCAATTATTCATTTACGAATACTACCTAGCCATTCAGTGACACAATATTGCTGATTATCAACAGGGGCAATTCATCGAACACCTTATACGCAATACAATTTCGATTGAAATTGTTGTAACCAAAACATTTCAAGTCTAAACATATATGTAAACATACAAACCTAAACATTTTGGGCAAAAAATCTATCAACAAATTGCATAAACATAACGTACTACTCAATTTCATACTAAACCTTAATCACGAGATTAAATAAACATTTCGTCTAAATAAATGACAGTAACGTAACTAAACTTACAATGTATGACGTGAATGAAAGATACACTGTGGAAGAACGGGGGTATAATGACGAAGATTGAAGTTTTTGGTCAAAAATGAGAGAGTTTGGAGGAGAATTATCAACGTTGGCAACAAATGTATCCAAACATATATGCAATAGCCCGCCGTCGTGACGATCGAGCGCGACGGCACCTTTTTTACGCCCCGTTGCGACAGAGAGCGCAACGGCATGCCCGAAAAACTCTGGAGCCGCCATCCTCATCAATTGTTGCGACGATCGGGCGACGCCAGGCAACAAATTTGGGCCATCGTCTCAATCGTCGCGACGCCGGTGGCAACGCCGAGCCCTTTTTCAGTTTGGAACGGTATTTTTCCTAATAACGTTCCAAAACCATTCCAAAATGTTTAATATTTCTCCTCTCAAACCTCATTTCTACCAATTCAAAATTTTCAACAGCCCAAAATTCTCTCTTGCTCGCAAAACCGTGAAAATCGTCAAGTCATCCAAGCCAAATCTTGCTAATATTTGGTTCATGATAAGCTAATATTCTATATATCATACATTTCAAGGTAATATTCCTTTTTTTTTTCAGAAATTTGGTCGACTCTTAAATATACATCATTCTCAATAATGTACTTGGTTTATGTTTCAGCTAAATTTCATTAAACTAGTGTTGTTATTGTCTATGGTAAATGAAATGCTTGATTGTGTTTTAATACTGTTCCAAAAGCGTCCCTACATAAATTATGCATGATAAGTGTTTGATGAAATTTTTAAGTGAAATTCAATTTATTTTTATGCCAAATAACATAGAAGAAATGTAGTGGACAATGATGTGTATATATTAAGACACTTTGTAGTTGATTTTAAGCACATGTGAGTTGAATGTGTTCTCATAGTGCCGCCTTCCGAGTTTCTTTGATGTTAACATGTTAAACTGTAACTGACAGCATTTCAACTTGAATGTTGGCTAGTCGTATCTACCATGTTTAACATAATTTACATGGTTATATTTTGTATACAACTAATTCAGAGTGAAGGAGGTAATGTGATAGCAAAGTATAATAATTTTTTTGTCAAGGTCATAGCTGTCCCACGTTATTTGGAACTATTACTTATTCGTTTAATTTTTCCCAGATAACACGTAGTGCTTATTCAAGGGGACATGGACATAATTCACAATCTATTGGTGGAAGACTCAATACAAATCGAAGTAACTTCACTACACGTAGGCTTATTTCAGAAGACTTTAAAACGCAGCCACCCTCACCAACACAATCTCCACTACATAATAGTCTTCCTAACTCTGTCCCGTTCGAGGGTGGCACATTCACCTCTGGTGCCCAACAAGAAAACTCTATTGCCGAAGTAACTCCAAATGTACAACCATTGAAAACATCTCATTGGAGGACTGGAGGGCCTATACACATAACCCCGCGAACCTTCTAGTATGTATACATATTTCATTTTATACTCATCAATGTATGTTATTGGAGTTTTATTATAACATAGGTTGTTTTCACAGTGCATATAAAGAAGTAACTGATTGTATAAGAGAGGTTATATTTGCCCACTACAATGGTGCTTGGGTTCGATTCAAGGATGTTGAGCTCGACATCAAAAAGTTCTGGTTTCGCCTATTTAAGGCTAGTGGACAAGTATTAAGGCTCTTTTGTATATTGCATAAATTTAAAATTTATGCACATAACGTGTTACATGTTGGTGTATTTTTTCAAAATACATGAACTTATACGTTTGGTCCCCTATGGGTTCTGTTGTTGGTGAGCTGTTTAATTAATGTATACTTTTTGACATAGATGTATGGATGTATCATAGATGTTGTTATATGTGTTATTTGAACAAATTCAATAGTATGAATGATTTAATATATGTTGGACTGTGTTTGTGTGTGCACATGTGGTTTCTTTCTCTTGCTTGCCTTTTGAACTGATCGGATACCATGTATGTCTGTTCTTTTGCTTTATTTCTCGCTAATTAATTATAAGAAATTTTCTTGTAGTCCACTTGTGAATCTCAGTATTGATTTAAATGAAAATGTAAAGACCAAGAAAAACAGGGTGTTTATGCTGGTGGTGGACTAGGTCATGAACGATTAGGTATTGAAACTAGTGTTGAAAAGAGTTCGAGCACAAGTTTGCCATATACTAGCATACAGTTTCTACATAGCAATGGTTAAATGTTACTTTGGTGTTTGCACAATAGTAGTCGGATGAAGTAGTTAGCACGAATCATGATTGTATATTGTGAATTATCTGATTCTTATTATGCGTACATGAAGTACACTTGACAAGTGATTATGTAAAAATTGTAAATTTCATACAGGCAAAATTTACATAGAACTCTGCAGACACGACTGCAATTGAGAAGAACTTTAAGAAGAAAGCTTCTGAGCTCCTAAGGAAGCACTTATACCGTGCAAGAGTTTCAAATATAAAGCCACCATGGGTATCCCAAGAGATTGGGTAGAAATGAAGAATGAGTGGGCACAGGAGTCATTTGCTGAAACGTTTGAAAAAAATAAAAACAATCGACTAGCTGATACAACATCAGCATCCACTATTTACCAAGATGGTTCAATATCCATTACTGCCCACAACCACCGAATGGTTAGTTGAGTTATATTCAAAAAGTCAACGCACGTTATTTTCCCATAATATGAAATTTTATATTATTTCATTATTTAAATTCATATTTTATGTTCTCGTAGGAGACAACTATGGGCAGACTACCAAATCCATTAGAGTTGTACTCTAAGATTTGGAAGATTGCATCTGGGGATTGGGCAGGATCTCATGCACAGATCCAAGTGGTAACTTTGCCTGTCTCTTCTACACAGTATGCATTAATATATCTCCTAATTTATTCTCATCATTTATAAAAATAAATTAATATACAGGAGAATATCGCCAATACACTAGAAGAAGTAAATGCCATGGATTCCGATGATCCAACCACACCATGGGGATCATCTTACAGTTCATCTAGTAGTAATGCTGTCGCAATAGCTCTTGGTGGCTTTAAGAAAGGCCAACTGCCGAGCACGGGATCAAAAAGTAAGAACTTTCGCAATTTTTGTAGGGAATCCACCTCGCAAACCTCCTCACTTGCTCTTGAGTTACGCAACGTGGAGTAAAAACTACTTCAAACAGAAGAGAAACTATTTATAGCTGAGGAGAAATGGAAGAGTGCGGAGGAGAGACTTGAGCGAAATGAGGCACAATTAAATCAATTATTGAATTGGGTTAACGCAAACTACCCTCAAGCTTTTACTCCTGTTAAGCCATCCCGATCCCCAAATCAAGATGCAGATGATGATGATGACGAGAGGCTTGACTAGTTTGCCATGTCACTTAGAGTTTTGAATCTTCTTCTGTATGTCATATTATTGTTACAATACATCTGATATTTTTAGATTGAATAGTTTGAATTTGATTTTGTAGTAATTGGGTAATATTATGGTTGTATGCTTTTATATTTTAGTTGACGCCAAAGCACAGATGAAAAAATATTTTTGACAATTATTGCATAAGAATTTTTGCCAAAAAATACAAAATACAATTTGAATTTGCGCCCAAAACGATCATTTTCAATTCGTATACATTTGAAAAAAATGTGTTCCAAAGCTATTCCAAAATAGCAGTGCCAAAGCCGTTCCAAAATACCCGTGCTGAAGTCGTTCCAAAACGGACCTTGCCAAAGCCGCTTCAAACTAGTTGTGTTCCAACTAACACCGTCCCAAAGCCGTGTCAAATAAAACCATGCCAAAGCCGTGCTAAATAAAACCATGCCAGATCTGTTCCAAACAGAACCGTTCCAAAGCGGTTCCAAAACGAACCGTGCCAAAGCTGTTCCAAAATGAAACGTGCCAAAACCGTTCCAAAGTTTCGTATCAAAACCGTCCCCAAACTGTTTCAATAAAAACCCATTCCATGGCCAGGTTGAAATGACGTTGATTGATGGAATATCTTGATGTTGATTCTATGACTTCTGCTATTGTTCAATGATAGTATACAAGAAAAGATGGATTTCACAATTCCATGGCTCTGATACCATGCTAATTGAAGGAGAAGAACATGCTCAAGAAGATAGAAACTACCAAACTAATGCTTTATTTGAATGAATTTTTCGAAGAAGGCCAGTGGCCTTCAAGCCTTATTTATACGGGACATGCATAGCAGTTGATCAGACTTAATTGATCAAGCTTTTTACCCTAAACTAACTGTCAGCACGCTAACTAACTAGTTACAATGCCATTAATCCAAGATCAATTCTTAGCTACGTCAGAACACTTGCACCAGATCATCATATGCTGATCATAGTTGGCATATGAGACGTTATTCTTCGGCTTCGGCTCAATCTATGATGTGCTTATTCATCCTTCCACATTTGACAATTAATAGATGAGTAAATAATAAGTTGATTTGAACATATTACTTTTTAATTTGACTGAACATTTATTTAATTAAAGGATTGTGTTTGAGTTAGATCTGATCTTTAATTAAGTTAAATTTGAACAAAATCTAATTGAAATAAATACAAATCGAGCTTGACTAGCCCAATTATATGAATATAACTTGATAAAGTTTTAAAAATTAAAATTTATTTATTACAATTTATGAATTTAGTTTAAATAAGTTTTTCAACAGTAAGTTAAATCTCTAGTAAAAAACCCAATTTACTTTATTTTAACCATATATATTAAAACTAAGAAATTTATCTAATGTTTTTTTTTTATCGAAACCCATTTGTAAATGAAATATATTACAATGCAGAGAATAATTTAATTTTTTTAAAAGAAAGTTTTAAGATCATAAATTTTATTTAGTAAGTTCATTTTAAAAAATTTAATAAAATATTGCGAGATATGTTATTAAACTCCTAATTATCTTATATTAATGAATACGTTAAAATTCTGTAAATCTAATTACAATTCTAAAATTTTGAGAAGTGAAAAGCAAGTTCTCTTATTTATTTAATATTGTAGATAATAACAGAAGGCAAAGATTCACCTGGATAAGTATTCCAACAAGCATTAACAGTGAATTAAAAGTGGTACAAGAAATCATCGGATCAATAAATAACGGAACGTGTACAGTTAACGTCGCATGGCGGTTGCCGGAAAAATAAAATCAAACTAGTCCATCAATTAAAATCAATCTGAAAATTTTTTTAAGATATCTGAATGTTATAAATCAAACTATTGTATAACCCTACTATGGACGAATAAATTATATTTTATTTTTTACCATTTTTGTGAAAATTTTTAAAATATATAATTTTTAATATAATTGAAAATTGACTATAGTTAAATATCGTTTTAACACAATTACAATGCACACATAATAAAAGCAACAGAAATTTGTCATAACTGTATTTAACATATACGAAAAGGTAAATGTTGAAGAGAAAGCGTTGTCTTAATTTGTGGAAAAACTCTAAGAATATAAATATTAAATTTAAATATAACCTAATTTTTTTAAAAATGTAAAGTTCAAACACTTAAAACTATTCAATTCTATAACGTGTCAGATTTCATTACATTCAAGTTCTTAACATTGAGATTACGAAATTAAAAAGCACTCACACGCACGCACAAATATATAACAAAGTAACTAATTAAGCGTTATTACTATTTTTAAAAATGTTAAAAATCTTGGACAATGTTGCATCCTAATATGTAAGAGAATTAGACTTCCAAAAATAAAGAAAAAAATAAGTTTGTTATAAAATTTAATAAATGATACACATAATTCATTATTCAGATGATGCCATCTTCCCAATAGTTGTTGATATTGCTCACACAAATCGCTAGTTAAAATACAATTACCTATTAGACTAAAATTATTTGAAAACATTTTTGCATGTACGTTTTTTTAACATTAAAGCTTAAATAATTTACAAATAATAAACGTATGAGATCGAGGATGGATTCCTCGAATGGCTCAATAGATATGTATGTTCATTTATTAATATGCTCAAAATTAAAAACAATATAAAATAAATAATAGTTTAAAATGGCAACACTTTTTTCTGAGTTCATCAGAATAAAATCATTATTTGAGTAATAAATATATAATTTTTAAGTATCATTTGATTGTTTCATTATTTTTCATAATTTTTTTACATATCTTTTACATATGAGATCTATGCATACAATAAAAAGCATTTTTAATTAAAAATATTTATTATTTTGTTATTCTATGCATTACGATAAAAAAAAATAGCAATTTAAACATAAAACATTTATAGTCGAAATATATGAATTAGAACATTGCATAAAAAATAAATTAAAATTCTTTAATTTCCATTGGAATGTTGATAATTGTATAGAAAAACTGAAAGGGTACGTTTCTAGAGAACTAAATTTTATTTTGTTTGAGTATACAAGTTGCTATACTTAATACCATTATCTCTACGAAAATATTAGGGGTCAATGTTGAAATTCAATAAGCAATGGGGTCGAAATAAAAACCAAAGACAACTACAAGGATTCAAATACAAAATAGCATGTTCTTGCCACTCTTGAATCTGTAGAAGATGACAGCTAAGAATCATCTTGTGCTTTAAAAGTTGCCACCTAGTGGACTAGAGAAAAAGACACCCCAACCTCAACCTTGCACTGATTTTGACACCTCACTTCGTTACTTAGCATGGTTAAGAAAAGGACACATGACACTAAGAGAGCTATATAAATAGCCTCTCCTAATGGAGAAAATCTGCAAAAATAAAAAATAAAAATAAAAAAGAAAAACAAGGGATCTCTTGGTTCACTCTCTCATCCCTTACTAGTTTCCTTTATTTTAGGCTTAGTATAGGATAAAGGATGCAACCCCAAGTATTTAATTTAGTTTTCCAAAGTTATGAATTGATTCTTGACCAAAAAAGAGAGAGGAAACAAGAAGCAAGGGCGAGGGAGGAGATCAAAGAGAAGATCCGACAATACCGGTAAGGATTCTACCATCCTAGGATCCAATCATTCTAATTACATGTAGAAAATTTGGAATCAAGGTTAAAGATGTGTTTTGGAAACTAGACTCATTTATATTTATAATGGTATAAGTCTTAGATCATAGTTTGTTGTATATAAATGGCAGAAAATTCAACAAATAGACTGAGAGGAGAGATCTGTACCTGTTGAGTCCTTTTCACCTTTGACAGAATTGTTCTTAAATAATGTACGAAATATCGAATTAAATACAATAAATGGATTCCAAAATTAGATTAAAATAGCTTTCTAATGGTATAAGTTTTATGGGTATACTAGTTGAGCATGATTCCAAAAATAACTTGGCAGCATACTATTTCTTGAACCATATGGATAAATCTGCATAAGTGTGAGATCTAACTTTTAATTACTTAGAGTCACAGTATTCTGCTAATCTTCTAATGAAGTGAAGATTTATGAGTCTAGTTTCTAATTATGCTATTTTTCATAATTTTTATTGGGTACAAATCATGTTATATCGATCTAAAGATGAGCTGCCGACAGCGGGGTTGAGTTCTATTAAGTTTACCTACTTATGTATACATATACATGCATAACCCTTACTACAACAGTTTTAGGGAGAATGTTTGTTTTTCTTAAATATTAATGAATTACCAAACTACTATGTTGAAGCTTCCTCAACATGTTTCTAAATTATCATATTTTGGAAACTTTTACCATACTATGTGTCTTTATCTAGAAAATAGTTTTATTCTCTTCCATGCAAAATTTTTGATCAAGGTCAATGCTTATTTATGCATGTTTGTGAATTCCTTTGTATTACTGGTGATTATCATGCTTGAATTATTTGTGCATGTTTGGGAACCCAATTGTATACTTTTATCACACTAGGGAGAACGGGGCCTTGCCTTGCGCGAGTTAGAGTGGTATGAACTAGCATAGGGCTTGGTCAAATAATCTAGCCACCTCGGCATAAGCACCTCCATACATATGGATGTTAAAAGCTTTGGGGTGAGCAATATAATTTATGTAGGTAATCACTCGAGTGTTACCATTGCTGTGATGTGGCTATGTTAAAATCATAGTGTGATATGGTGAATTATGACAAATGATGTAGCAGAAGCAAGGCCAGGCATCCGTGAGCCTTGTATTCCACTTGTATTTTGTATAACATTGTCGTACTCACTAATGCCTTTATGGAAAAAAGTCATGTACCTATCGGAAACAAGTAAAATTCTTGCCTAATTAAGGGCCGCTACATGACGTTTTGTCGTAATAAAATGTCAATTATTAATTATTTATATTTTAAAAATTAAATTAAATACAATTTCTAAAATTAAATAATAAAATAAGTTTATATTTTACTATAAATATGGCGGTCATATCAAATTGTGCCAAATGTCAAGAATGGCCAATCAAATTGTGCCATGTGTCAAATCCAATAAACTTAGAAGGAGAATATTATTGATTTGGAAATTAATTTATAATCATCTAATGCAAGGAAATGACATCAAATCGAATTTTCTCAACCAATTAGATATTACTACATCATCAAGCATTTACGGCAGCAAGACCTTCCCCACCCCTATAAATAGAGGTGACTTTTACACCATAAAAATATCAAGACACATCAAGCAAGAAGCATCCTCGGAAGAAGTTTAGATTATCTCTATAAGTTCAAAGTCATTCTTGTGACATTCAAGGCATCCTTCATTGAGGTTCACCAAATTCTAGCGTTTGATCCACAGTTAAGGTGTTAAACCAATGAATTAATGTTATTTGAGGCTCTAACCAACGTCAAAGAAGATCAAAGCTCAAAAACTCTTTCAATTCAAGCCGTCTTCTTCAAACAACATTCAAGACATTCTTGCAACATTCGAAGTGTTCTTTAACAACTTCATTAAATCTTGGCATTAGATCCGGAATCGTAGTGTCATACTAAGAAATTAATGTTTTCTGAAGGTCTAGTGAACTTTAAGGAAGATCAAACTCGTAAACACTTCAAAAAATTACAAGAACATTCTAGTCTTACAAGTTTAAGAAAGAATTAGATGATCAAATTAGAGAATAGAACTCACAAAATTTGTTTGATTCAAATTCGTAACTACACTTGTACAAATTTCTTGTTAATAGAAATTCAATTGCAAAATTTTTGTCTACAAGTTTCTGACACGCCTAGTTAGACTACTCTACCTCTCATCTCTCCTTCCATCAAGACCAAAGAAATCTCAGATAACTAAAGGAAAAACTAATTCATCTGAACCTACTGCTTCTAGTACCTCAGGGGTTATTCCTAGAAGAGGCATTGTCATAAGAGACTTAGCTAGACAATTAACTTACTCTGAGCTAACCTCTATCCCTAAAGTTGTTAACAACCTACTATGCGCAGGCCAAGAAAGGGAAGACAACAGGAATAATTCGATGCCCTCTAGCCCTTGCTCAATCACCTCGCCCAGCACTGGCACTAATACTACTCCAGTTATAATGGCCGACGCTTCAAGCTTGGAGGATCAAATTGCAGCTCTGATTAAAGTCATTGAGAGTCTTGCTAAACATGTGCAAGACCAAGAGTCTCACATCTCTAAGTTAATTAAAAAGGTGGATAATAATGAGGCTAACCAGGCAAAAGAAAAGCCTCATGAATGTTATGATGAAGCTAAGACATCAGCGAGGTAGAAATTGGACAAAGGCAAGAAACCCGCTGTCGAGGATCTTCAAGTCTTTACTGATGGTTTTATCCCCTTTGGTTAACTTAAAGACTTCATTGAGGCTACTGTCAAGAGTAAGATCAAAGGGACTACCAAAGTGTCCCTCACTTATGCTAAGCCTTATACATTGAGAATTGATAATCGAAAGATGCCAACTGGCTGTCAACCTCACAGGTTCTAACAATTCAATGGGATCGGAAACCCAAAGTAGCACACTACCCATGTCATCAGAACTTGCAACAACTCCGGAACCTATGGTGACCTTCTTGTCAAATAGTTCATTCGGTCACTAAGAGGAAATGCCTTCGATTGGTATACCAACTTAGAGCTTAATCCATCAACAGTTGGGATCAATTGAAGCAAGAGTTCCTCAGCTGCTTTTATAACACCAGGTGAACAGTTAGCATGATTGAACTTACTAACACTCGTTAATGGAAGGACAAGCTAGTCATTGAATACATCAATCGCCAGGGAAACAAAAGTTTGAACTGTAAGGATAGACTATCCGAGGCTTCCAGCATTAAAATGTGCATTCAATGGACGCATTAGGGTTGAAATACATCTTACAAGGAATTCTACCTAAAACTTTTGAAGAATTAACCACTCGAATCCATAATATGAAGCTAAGTATGGCGGCTAGTGGAGTCTATGGTCCACCCATGCAAGACTCCGAAAGATCCAAAGATAAGCAAAAAGTAGGCAAGCACTCCGTCAGCAAGCTTGCCACTAAAACTCCAAACAAAGAGTTCATGGTAGTCAAGACAATGGTTGTAAATGCAAAGCCTATTAAGCCACCCACAAAGGAAAAGCTAATTGAAAAGAATGACGCTCTTCCACCAAAGCCAAAAGCCCAACCCTAAAAGAGATGCAGGCTAAGTCATACCTATTCCTTGACTCTAAGGTTTCAGGCATATTCGATGACCTACTCGGAGCAAACCTCATTGAATTGCTTGAAATGAAGCAACCCACGGACGCTGGGAGCGTCAAATGACCCTAAGTACTGCAAATATCATCATTTGGTTGGACATCCAATCCATAATTGTTTTCTGTTCAAGGACAAAATCATGAAATTAGTCCAACAAAGAAAAATTTTACTAGAGGATGATAAAGCAAATGCCAATCCTATCACTCTTAATGATCAAGCCAAGGGGGGCAGTCAACCAGAAGGATCTCCTCTTCAAGTTGGCAACTTCCAAAAGAAATGCCACACTTGTTGAGGATTGTATCGCTACAATCATCTTTACTGATGAAGATTTGATGTTAAGTTCTCAGCCACACAATAGGCCTCTATTTGTCTCTGGCTACATTCACGAGTAAAGAATCAATCAAAACTTGATTAATGGGGGCTCGGTGGTAAACATCTTGCCCCTCTGAACATTTAGAGAACTAGAAATCCCAATGGATGAACTTTCAAACAACCAATTAATGATTCAAGGATTCAAACAAGGGTGGTAGAAAGCCTTGAGCACCATCAGAATAAAGTTAGTGATAGATGATATGGAATCACAAGCTTTGTTTCATGTGATTGATGCCCATACATCTTATAATGCACTCTTAAACCGCCCATGGCTCAATGAAAACTGAGTGGTTCTCTCTACTTAGCATCAGTACTTCAAATACACCCAAAAAAACATAGAGAAAAGAGTACTTAGTGATAGTGAGTCCTTCACTGAGGCTAAGTCACATTTTGTAGATGCTAATTATTATCTAAGTGGAGCTAGGACCACAAAGGAAGCCCCTCTGAGAATTGAAGTAAGATGGTGGAGCACCAACCTACTGATGGTAACTTAAGTGACCTATCTTCCTTTAAACATGGCACGAGGAAAGAACCTATGAAGAATGGTCTCTTTAAGGGTTTGGTCCTCCCTCTTACTTAATTGAATCAAAAGGGTTCACCCACTCAACTGCTAAAAAAAGTCAAAGGGGAGCATGCTAAGGCGTAAGAGTCGAGAACATCTAAATGTTTCAACTCTAAGGCATATAAGCTTCTTACGAAAGTGGGATATAACCTAAAAGAGTCATTGCCATTAGGGAAGCTGCCTCAGCAATCCACAAACAAAAATCTGCGAGCCAGTCTTCGATACATAGAGTAGGGTCCACTTTGTATTGCCATTAATGAGGCTACAACAAATCATATCACTGAATATAGCCACTCTTCGACAAACCAAAGGAAGTTAGCACATGTGTTTATTTTCAATAAACTTGACTCAGTTACACATCGAGGGTATGGCCCAAATCAAAAGGGAGTACTCAAAACAGTAAGCCCTAAACAAAACAAGACAATGGGCTAGAAGCTGCGAAGTCAGATTCCATCAAGAATGAAGCACCATATGGACTTAATCATTACATGTGATAAGGTCTTAAAGGCAAAGATGCAAAACATTATCCACCTAAATGTTGAAGTGGGTGATGAGGAAGATAACAAAAAGAGCGTTGGGTCATCCAATTACATTATGCCGAGTGAAGGAGACCCAGTCGAGAAGGATGCTAAAATTACCCCTCCATAATTTGAAGAAAGGGTTAAGGCCACCATAAATAAGTTGACGAAGGTTAACTTAGGGGATGAAAATAACCCACAACTAACCTATGTTAGTACTTTACTAACTAAGGAAAGAGTTCAAGCATACATCGACTCGTTAAAAGAATTCAAAGATGTATTTGCTTGGACATATAAGGAGATGCCTAAGCTGCATCCAAAAGTGGTAGTACACTACCTTGATGTAAGAAAGGGGGTTCGACCCATCAAGTAGGCACAACGCTAATTCAGGCCCGAACCCCTTCCTCTAATCAAAGTCGAAATTAATAAACTCATCGAAGTCGGCTTAATCTGGGAGGTTAAGTACCTTACATAGATATCCAATATAGTCCCAGTGAGAAAGAAGAATGGGCAAATTCAAGTTTATGTTGACTTTAGGGACCTAAATGAGGCCTACCTAAAGATGAATTTCAATTGCCAATCACAGAGCCAATAATTGACGCCAAGACTGGGCATGAGGCGCTGTCATTCATGGATGGGTCTTTAAGATTCAATCAAATATGCATGGTGCCCAAATACGAGAAGTTAACTACCGTCCACACTCCTAAAGGCATATACTATTATAAAGTGATGTCCTTTGGTTTAAAGAATGTTGGGGCCACATACCAACAGGCCATGCAGAAGATTTTTTATCACATGCTCCATAAGACTGTTGAGTGCTATGTTGACGACTTGGTGGTCAAGTCAAGAAAGAAGAAGACCACTTAGGTTATCTGAAGAAGGTCTTTAAACATTTGGAAAGATACCAGTTGAAGATAAACCCGTTGAAATGTGCATTCGGTGTTGCATCTGGAAAGTTTTTAGGGTTTATTGTTCACCACTGAGGTATAAAGATTGATCAAGTAAAAATTGATACAATCTTGAAAATGCTTTAGCCTCAAAATATTCATAAACTTAAAAATCTCCAAGGAAAGCTTGCGTACATAAGGCGATTCATCTCAAACTTGGCTAGCTAGTGTCAACCGTTCAATTAACTAATGAAGAAAGGTGTCTCCTTTGAGTGGGGTGAATCTTGCGAAAAGTCTTTCGAAAGTATAAAGTCATACTTTATGAAGCCTCTAGTGATTAACCAACTGCTAGAGATTTATGAAGTGAGCAAGCCCAAATTGCTCTGATATCTAAATTATGCCGAAAGGCTTATAGGATAGCTTAAGGATGTGTCATTTGAGTATGTGTCGAGAAAAGACAATTGACAATCAAATGCTTTAGCTAAACTTTCCTCCTCATTAACTATGCCCGAGAAGGAATTCCATATACTCACTTGCCAAAGTTAGGTGGTTCCCTGCTTTTGATGATAAAGGGCCCCTAGGGGGCGAAACCAACGCTGTTGAGGTGTTGGAGATAAATGAAGAGGACTAGCGTCACCTTTTGTAGACTACCTCAAATATAAAAAATTTTCAAATGATCCATATCGCTGAGTCAACATCCGACGATGTGTAACTCATTTTCTCTATTTCAAAGATATATTGTATAAACAGTCATTTGATGGAGTCCCCTACATTGGCTAAATAGTAAAGAAGCAGCTCAAACTATAAAAGAAGCTTATTCGAGAGTCTATAGTGCTCATTAGTCTGGAATGAAACTCCATTTCCACATAAAAATAATGGTGTATTACTGGCCGACTATGGTTAAAGATTGCATGAAATTCGTCTAAAAATGCCAAGCATGCCAATACCATGCTAACTTCATCCATCAATCACTCGAACTGTTACACCCTGTTGTTACATCATGGCCTTTCGATGCTTGGAGCATAGATATAGTTGGATTAATGACAAAGTCTTCTGTTAGACACCTTTACATTTTAGCAGCCACTAATTATTTTTCTTAGTGGTTCGAGGTAGTTCCCCTCAAAAAAGTCAAGAATGAGAATGTGCCTGACTTCATCCACCTCAATATCATTTACTGTTATGTGGTCCCTCAGTACATAATCACAGATAATGGGAAGCCTTGCTCTAACAGACTGATCGACAAGTTGTGCCAAAGGTTTGGCTTCAAGTAAAGGAAGTTTTCAATATACTACGCTCCAGCCAACGGCCTAGCTAAAACATTCAACAAAACACTCTACAACCTGCTAAAAAAGGTAATCTCCAAATCTAAGAGAGACTGGCATGAAAGGATTGGAGAAGTTTTATAAGCATATTGAACCATTTACAGAACTCCCACACAAGCAACTCCATATGCTTTGGTTTATGGCGTTAAGGTTTTTGACCCCATTAAGCAACAAATTCCATATTTAAAGATAACTATATAAGAAAGACTAATAGAAGAGGATAATGCCCAATTGCACCTTCAACAATTGGAAGCCCTTGATAAGAAAAGGCTAGAGGCCTAGCAGAAGTTGGAGTGTTACCAAGCTCGATTGTCCAAAACTTTCAATAAAATGGTGCACACTTGGTTTTTTCAAGTTGGTGACTTAGTGATTACTATAAGGAGGCCTATCATCATTACTCATCACACGGAAAACAAATTTGCACCAAAATGGAATAGACCATATGTGGTTAGATAAGTATATACCAATGGCGCATACAAGTTAATCACTGAAGACGGCCTCTAGATTGGTCCCATCAATGGAAAATTTCTAAAAAGATACTATCCATAAAAAAATAAATTAATTAATTAATAATAAAATAAAAGAAGAAATACAAGAAAAAAAGAAAGAAAAAGAAACAAACATGAGTTTAAATTGTAAGTTACTCTTAGCCTGCAAAAGTATAAACTGTGAACAGCTAAATTCTTCAACAATTTCTATTGTTTGAACTACGTTATGACTTACTCCCTTTACAGGGTACATAGGCAGCTTAGAAAAAAAAATTTCAAATTCAGTCATAAGATAGGAAGATGTACTCTAATGAATTGTAAATGGAATGCATGCCATCAGCAGCAAATGAAAGAGACGTTGTTATTTAATGATTATAATGTTTCAAGTACAAAGAAATGCAAGGATAAACAAATTTAATCAAAGGATCTCAAGTCCCTCAAATGCCTCATAGCAGCCTTAATGAGAGCTTTCAAGGACTTTAAAGTTTTAACCACCTCAGTGTCCAATGAAGAAGTGTTGATTATGGCATTAATTTCTTCCTTTACCTCTCTAACTTCAACTGAAGCATTCTGGTAAGTTTGGATTTGTAGCTCTAGTGACTTGGAAAATTCCTTCTACTTCTCATTAAAAGCAATAAGCTGCACTTCAACTCTTTTTAGCTCTATCTTCACCCACTCAATCTGCTTGGCTCTTTTTCTTTTCCCAACCTGGGCCTTTCATGGGCGATGGAAAAGCGCTAGGCAGGACCTCCTATGTAGCTTATGGTGTCTCTACAGGTCGCTTTGGGAAATCTTTTTATGTACTCCTGCAAAGGTTCCTTGCTTTCTTGTCTCATATTGAATAGTAGCATTTGTGTTTGCTCATATCTTTTACAACTAACAAATTGGTGCAAAAACAAGGAAGAAAATTTATCAAAGTTTCGTATGACCCTAGTTGGTAGTTGGTTAAACCATCTTTGAACTGATCCCTCTATGGTAGTTAAGAAAACTCTACACTTAATCCCTTCTAAGTACAAATGTAGTAGAGCTTGGTGTTTGAACTTTACTGAATGTTTTGCAAGATCAAAGACTCCATTATACTCAAGAATATTAACCAGTCTAAAATTTTCTGGTAAAAGATCCACTAGTATTTCTTCTGTGAACAGTCGACTTTCCCTAGTCCTTACCTCTGTTCTCTTCATTTCTTTCAACTGCTGATAGATATCAATGATTTTCTTCTCTATTTCAAAAGGTATAGGTCCCTCCTTTCCTTTCCTAACTCATTTTGTTCTGCTAGCCATGACCAAGTAATCAAGCTCATCTTCCACCTTTCCCTTTTCTTTTCTTTACTTTCTCAGGATAAATGTCACCGCAGCCTCTACTATTTCATTCAATTATTCTACTCAGATTTAGATCAGCCCAAGCGTTGCTGGACTAAGCTCATGGAACCTTAGTGCTTTTACTGGCATCACTTTTGGGAATGGCATATCCCCATGTTCTTCTTTGTTCCCTGCTAACATTCCCGCTTCTTCCATCTCCCTCAAAACCTCTAGCTCTTGTTCCCACAAACAACGCCAATGATGACATCACACACTTAACCTGACATCAGCTCTCCTTTTCAATTTATACTTAATTACCATATATTTAAATCAACCTACCATTCCAGTTAAAATAGTGGTTATTTATACCGTGGAAGTTAACACAACCATATATATCCCAAAAATCTTGGGCAGCCATGTTCCTAGACCTTAGCCCACACTAATTAAATCTTGGACCCAAATCCTAATAGATCTCCATATCTTTTCTTCCTTCCAGACAATTTGTCTAAATGTAGATAGCTATGTGTAGGTTACTACAATGATAATAAAAACCCTAGCAACTTCAGCATAAAAAGGAGAGACAAGGTAATGTAGGTCCGACTTAAGTTAGTGAACAAAATAGGGATAAAGCCACTAAAATGAAGCTTATGAGGTTGGGACATCTCACAAGGAACTATAAACTCATAAGCAAGGGGAATCTATAAGTATTGAAATTAGATGAAATAGAATTCTTACTACATCAACTTGTGATTATTTCATAGTACGAAATTTTACTAGACATTACTACTAACCTAGTTCGAATGAGGAGAGCAAAAAATGGCCCAAGTGAAGTTTGCAAGTGAATTTGACTTGAATGAACAATGGAAGTGCAAAGTTTTAGGAGAGAAGGACTTGTGTAGAACATTGGAAGTAATCTTAACCATCCACATGTATGAATATCATTGGAAATAGGGATAAGCACAAGCAACGAAGGGAAAGTCTGTGCACACATTTAATGAATTAAACCCTGACCTAACCCAGGCCTTAGGAACCCAAAAGGTCTCAAATCAAGAACCTAAAAGGTATCCACTTTGGGAACTTGAAAAGTCTTGAGCGACCAAGTAGAAAAGTTGTCACCAACCTAGTTAGAGAGGCTAAAGATACATTGACCAATTTAGTTAAGCCTAGGAGGTTCTCGTCCAGTAGATTAAAGCCTGATAAAGCTTTAAATAGCTCCGTTGGGAGCTCAAAAGGCTTAACCGACAGAGTAAAGTGATAGGGAGGACTCGAGCAAGTTGATATATAATACTTGCATTACAAAATCTTAAGTACCTAAATCAAATTAGTTTTAACAAAATCTTAAGTACCTAAATCAAATTAGTTTTAACTAACATTTCAGCATTAAAAATATCAAGTCCCAAACATTACAAAAAATTTGTTATTACTATTCCCTTCACAGTACAAGTCCCCTCCTTTACAGCAATAGCAAAAAGGAAAAAAACTTATTTCAACAATGGAGGCCCCAAAAAATGTTTCCTTGAATCAAAAAGTGGGAGCCATGTTCTTTAAAAGGGTATTCCGAAAATGACCTCAGGCATCATTCAAAATTAACCTTGGCAAAGGTCATTCCACAATCAAGTCAACGATTTATCTTGGAGTAGAATTGACACCAACCAGGGCTCCAACCTAGAGTCTAAAAATTGTTAAAGGTCAAAGGGCACTTTGACGTGACCTATTCCAAACAATCAGCAAAACTGTGCTAGTAGCTTGTTTTGATATGCTTTTTCACCAAGTCTGAAACGTTGGAGATGAATGATAGTGAGCCAGCTCATCCCCCCCAAAAGCTTTGTAGGTACGGCTAACCTTCTGGGCTAAATAAGTATTGTGACACTGAGCTCTCTCAGGCAACTTGGCTCCGATGAAGTTCCTTAGCTAAATTTCGATAATCCTCAATAATTTCTTCATGGGATTCATCCTGGGCTTTCCATCTTTTTAGGCAATCGTCTAGTTCCAAGCACACACTATTGAATTGTAGTTGATGACACTCCATCTGTTCATAGAGAAAGGGATCCAATTAACCTCTTGTGTGAATTAGCATTCAAAACCATGAAGGACTTAAAAGGTTGCAAAGATTTTCTCACAATGAAGGGAAGGGAGGCATTAAAATCCCTCATAAAAGAATGAATGGAGGCATGAGACATACTAGGACCAGCCATTATGAGGAATTGTAGGCACAACAAATGCAAACGTTGATCTCATATTTGTGGCTCTTTGGTACGGATGAGTATAGAGGAGGGAGAAGTGATGTATGCTAACATCATTTCCTAACAAGGCCTATGAACTAGTTGACAGCCTATCTATAGCTTAGGTAGCTAAGCTATATGTCGATGACTAACCTAGTAGTAAGTAGAACCTAGTAGTAAGTAATGCGATGGATATAGGTAATGGCGGTTGATGTATTCTATAAATAGATATCCCATCTATCAAAGCAACACAAGTTACAAGATAATTACTATTTTAAAAAAAGAACCCACGTCAGTTTACACAAAACAACTATGTTTTAATCCAACTATAATCTCTTACCATAGAAAGCCATGTATGGCTCCTACACATACAATCTGACATATACACGTTCGAACACATTAATAGAACTCATTGGAGAAAGAAAAAACAAGACAGAAACTCTAGCATTCAAGAGTTTAGAAACCAATGGGAAATATCAAAGAGCAAATACTCAAATTAGAGTTTCTTCTTCCTCCTTCTCCTTTTTCATTTCCTTGACTATAATTATTGTTCATGAGAAATTTTCTCTGTCATTTAAGCCGTGAAACACTAGGCTAAATAGTTAAGAGTATAGGGAAATGAAACAAGTTGAATCATATTTTAAAATATTTTCTTCAACAGCTGACTGGTCATGAATTGTAGAAGCCTAATTTATACATTTAAAAGAAACTTTGAGATGAGAGATTGATGGATGTTAATTGATATAATAAAGTCAACTTCTAATGTATATATTTTGTACAAGATGAGATTGAGAAATGATTGTTATTTAATTCACATAAAATTTCATTTGATATTCTGGAGAGGCAATGAAAATACTAAAACAATTAATCAAAATGAAATTCTTTTGATCACTCATCTAATCTATTAAAGTGAACGAAATTTTCTTATTCAATAACCAACCAATTTGCCACCCTCTTCGCTGCAGTTAAATTGTTCAATTTTCTTTGAAGACCTCAAGTTAACACAGATCACAGAAAACGTCAGAATCAAATTTTCATTAGCCATGAAAAGCTTTCAGGTGGTAACCTGTCCACTGTCAATTAGGAACAAAACCAACCATCAAAACAAGATAAGCAACTTAACGTTGACCCGTGCCACAGATTGGACAGTTGTTGACTTTAAGCCGAAAAGCCCCTTGTTTAGCTTCCTTTTTGCACTTGTAGGAGAGAATATTTACAACTGAAAATGACTATAGTGCTTCAATTCCCTTATCTTGAACTTGTTAAAGCTTTCTTCATCATTGTCTTTCAACTCCAATTGTTCTAGAAAATGCCAGTGAACTGCAAAAACAATGCTGTCAAGGTGATGTTGAAATCCCACTTGCCAGCCAAGATTTGACGTGTGTTGCGGGCGTAATTATCTCATGTTTGTGTTACTATTAACCAAGTTCAAAATTTGCGCACACCTAACTAATGTTTTCGCTTTTAATTTAAATAAATAATAAATGTTGGCAGTAAGGAATCAGCATATGATAATGAACACTTGAAATTAAGTACAAAGAGTGTGGGTTTAATTGATTTTACATTTTTCTGGGATGATGGTGATGAGTTTATTCCTAAGATACCATAATTGGGGTTCAAATCAAATATTTTGTAGTGATAAGCACTTTCAAGATCACGCCCTAAAAGTATAACCATGTTCATCGACCCCCCCCCCCCCCTCCTCTCTAATAAAATAAACACAAAGAAGCGAGGCTAGTTATTAATGGCTTATTTCTTCTAAAATAGAATAAAAAGGGCTTGAAGTTAATGATAATTCGGTTGTTGTTATCTGTACTCAAATTTATATCTGATTTACATGCATGCATGCATACATACATACATATTGTGTGTGTAAACATACGAGCTAAAGCTGAATTAAAAGCATTTAAAATGCAAATTGGCATTTTCTGGTCACAATAAAATATAGAAGAGAGAACAATGAAAGTGCTTTTTCTGGGAGCAATATATCTCGAATATGTATTTTAATAAAATGAAAATAAAAGAAAAACAAAGGGTTGGTGTCTCCTTGTGAATAGTAGAATGTCATTTCTATATATAAAAGTAATTATTTCAATACACAGAGACATTATATTGAAAATATAAATAAATTTGATAACACGATCAGTAATCTTTAAAATACATTCAACTTATTATATGTTTCTTTCTATTCTATCTCTCAATTTGTATAATTTCATTCATTGTCCTTAATTTTAATTTATTATTATTTTAAAAAACATTCTAATATCATTTTATAAATTATTTTATTCATATAAAAGCAATGACGGTCCAATAATTTTTTGTTATATATTTCCTCTCTTATAACGTTTTTCTTTATACCTTATTTTATAAATGATATAAAATATTATTTATTTATTCATGTAATTATGCATGAAGTGTGCATTTTATCACTACTATCTATACTATAATATTAAGTTAATAAAGCTTTTTTAGTTGTATGACGTAAAATTACGTTATTATCTATGTTTTAACGTCCTGTATTTCTTCACTTTTTTATTGTAATTTTTTTTACCATTTCAGTTTATAAAATAATATTTATCTATGTTATTTAAAAATAATAATTTTATAATTTATAAATAAAGTTGCACGCCCTAATTCTTCACACATATAGTGGGTAATTCTTGGCAGTAAATATTATTTTAGTCAATCCCCCTGTCTACTTGAGTTTAAATCCCGGAATCCACAAATAATACATGTAGTGTCTGAAGTTGCCCACAGTTGGGTGAACAGTGAAGTTGATACTCCTCGAGAGTCAAGATTTGGTCCCAATATACTGCATGATATCTGCTTACAAGTCAAATAGGTAAATAGGTGGACGATTACCCTCAACTCATTCTCTGTAACCATAATCGCTGCTTTTTCTCCTTCTGCCTCAATGGCAAGAGTTAAAAATCCCCAAGACATTTATATTTGGGCCCATTCAAGGTCATATCATATCAATTTCCCTCAAAATCATGCCCCACTTTGCTAGATTCATCCCTTTTTTCTTTTTTTTCTTTTATTGATTCGCCTGTCAATTGCCACTCACGTTTGCAATAATCGACGTTTCTGCCTGTAAACTTTGGATTTATTTTTTCTTAGGATATATGCATATCCAAAATAAACCGGACAACAGACTGTATTTGTCAAAGGGACTGACTGATTGATATTTTAACTATATGTAGAAGAAAGAAAAGTAATTTAAGCAGCAAGTGTAAGTAATTTTGTCTGATTTTGTAAGCCATTTTTGGAACTCAAAAATTAGTTTAGGGTTTAGGGTTTCAAGCCTTCAAGACTAGAAGTTTTAAACGTTCTTTCAAATCGAAATATTTTAGCCAAGAAAAGTGATCAATTGAACAGAAAACGATCAATTGGTCAAATTTAAAAGCAATAATCCAAAGTAGTTATAAATAATAGTTGTACAGAACATCGAGGGCGAGTGAGTGAAAAAAAGAGATTAAACATTCAAGTTCAAATGAAACAAACATTATTTGACATCAACCCTATAATTTGTTCCCACTTACCCAAATGATAAAGTACAGTAAATATTATTTCACTCAACGAAAACATTATACAAATATAACCCAAACGTGAAAATCACAAAATCATTCCATTAAGAACAATATTCTCAAAACACGACCTCAAAAACCCCCAAAAATAGCTCCTAAATATAGACTAATAGTTTAGGAAAACACTTGCCAAAAAGTAACATGAACTTAAGTGTGGGATATATATACATACATATATATATATATATATATAATCAACTTTTTGCTGAATATGCGGAGAAAAGCTTCTCCACTGCAATAATGACCATTATTATTATTGTTTAATAAAGAAATTTATCTCAGGTTCTCTAGTCATGTCTACTGCTATAGCCTTTACAGATTACTAATGGACTCTCTCACCCGAAGACTTCAATAACTATCCCTTTGGATACGCGTACCCAAAAATAATTATATGTTTCAAGAAAACTAGTCTAAATGACAAAATTAAGACAAGCAGAAATATTGCATACATAAGAAATAAACAAAAAAATATATATCAGTAATTACTTTTGAAATTACATAATGCAAATATAGGGAATGTGAGATGATTAGCACAATTATAAGCATAGAGTCAACGAAGGAGACCAAAGTTCGTAGTGGTGAAAACTATTCGGGTTTCAGGCAGTGCCCCTTTTGACTAAACTAAAAACTCTCAAAATGTAGTCGCACTCATTTCTCTGTTTTTCCATGTTTCCACAGAACCGTTGTCTTGCTCTTACAGGAGGAAATTTTATTCAACATTATTCTTGCGGGGCATTTATTACAAGCGGATTCTAGGAACATAGTTTTATTCCTGTCCTGTTTCATTAAATGGCAAAGAATATAAATTAGATGAAAATGAAAAATAAATAAATACACACACACATATATATGTATATAAGGGGATATGAAATAACCATAACAAATTTATCGGATGAACGCCAATTGGTTGATATTATCCTCTAGAGCAGAACTTCTTGGTGAATATTATAACAAATTGTTTAAAATATGTTGAATATTATACAAAATTAAACTAAAAGTTGAATGGTGCTTTGAGAGCACCAAAATTCAAAAAATTCGATCAATGTTTTGAGATTATTTACGGTGATGTATATATTCAAATATTTCTGAAATACACATTTATAGTTAAGATATGTATCTAAAAAGACTAGTACAAATTAAATAGCAGAGATGTGTAGGGATTTGAATTTGTACCTATCTCCATCAATATTGACTATGATATTTGTAGAACATTGTTTAAAAATCGAATTTGGCTGGTCAATTAAATTAGAAACTAGTCGATTTTTTTTTCAGTCAATAAACAAAAGCGGATGGCCTAGAAAATTAATGTAAATTAGTTAAAAACTGGTCTACCCTAATCAAAACTGACCAAAACCGATCAAAAACACCTAAAGCTGATCAAAAATCTATTTTGACAATTTACGATTGAAAAATTAAAAGAAAAAATTTAAATGGACTTTAGCAAAACAACAAACAAAATATTTATTTGAATTTTTTTCTGTCCAATATTTTAACTCTTACACATTAATTAAAATATGTATTTTAATTATTTATTTTTTTTACTTTTGTTTCATTGTTTTATCAAAATATTATTTTGACTAAGTAATTGAAACTTTAAATATTACATCTTAAAATTAGAAACTGTCATATTAATTGAGGTGTCTTTATATTACAAAACTAATTTTTCAAAGTTTATACTTTTAATTTTATTTTGATATATTTAATATGTTTTTTAAATTTTTGTAATATTTTTTTGTTCTTGTTGAATTATTAGATTTTCAAATATTATATCTAAAACTCGTGATTAGGCATATTAAAAAACAAAATTGAATTTATCTTGTAATCTTAATTTAATAGTGCTATATATTTATTTATAATATTATATGATTAAACCAAGTGACTTTAAAATTGACCTAACAAGTTGAACTAGTGACTTTGTGACCTAATTAATTATCCATTTCACTTATTGATCTGAGTTTTAAATTTTTGTTTAGAAGTCACATGGCATTGACAAGATATGTCTACTCTCCCCTCATTGTATGATCCATTTCACTTATTGATCTGAGTTTTAAATTTTTGCTTAGAAGTCACATGGCATTGACAAGATATGTCTACTCTCCCTTCATTGTATAAAGTTTAAATTAAATTAAATGATATATATCTACCCATATGAAACATCATATTTTACTAATTTTTGCTTATATAAGAACACTAAGACATATTTTGGAGGCATTAACTATTAGTTTTTTGTTAATCCTACTCATGCATTTTCCAACCACATTTGCACCAAATATCACTAATATGAACATTGGAATAGAAATTGTTTAGTGTTAACTACAGGTATACTTAAAATTTTTTGTATAAACCCATCCTATATTTTCATATATTTTTGTCTCGCACATCCTCATGTAGAGAGATAAACATACAACACATTATAGTCATTATTTAGATAATCCATTGAGATATTTGTTGGCATGGAAATTGACTTGGTGATGACGTGACACTAATGTGGCAGCTGACATGGTGGATGACATAATAGCAAATGGTGTAGCGACATTGGAGCAGGAATGAGTGGGTGTGGATGGCTAGCTCCTTGCCTGGGGCTAGACAGGATCCGGAAAGCATGTTCACCTCCGGGATCCTACTTGGGGACTACAAACAACAGTTCGAGCTAGTTCTCTGCCAAAGACTAGCCCAAGCGAGCCTTGAGTTTGGCACTATAGCTTACAGGGAACGCCTCCTTTTAGGATGGCATGCCTCGCCCTGATATCAAAGTATAGTAGCAAAAACTACTTTGAACACTTGTTGGGTGAAAGATTTTTCTGTTGCTAAATGTTACGGCCTAAATGCTAAACTAGTGACCCTACTTGTTTGGAACTATCTGGTGAAGCCATGGAGGAACCCTTTATAGTTTTGATGTAATTGGGGCTTCCTTTCACTCAGACATAGTAGGGCTCAGGTGGAAGCTTATTTGAAAAGATTTGTTGTAATCTCTTTCCTAGTTTTATGGGTTTGTTAGAGATTGGTCAACCATCCATGTAAGGGAAGAAATTGACTAACTTTATCTAAGTAGATAAAGAAAATCATGCAAATTTGCTATTTGTTAACAAAATCTACTTAAGAAGGAAAGTATATATCATCAGTTGAGAAAATCAATACTAGTGTAGGAACATTATGTGCAATGGCTAGGCAAGAAACTATGCAGCTTTGATTTGATGCAGATTTTTTAGAGATTTGACATCCAAAATGATTTGAACTCATTGACCTTGATGGGTGTAAGGTCTAAAGACTTCATGGGATGACTTGGATCTTTTGTACTTCACAAGTTGGGTAAGTTAGAGTGAGAACTTTGTCCCTTTGTAATGAGGATCAATATCTACGCCAAATTAAGTAGGAAAAGAGTGAACAGGTGAGGGAAGAGTGCAAACATGTCCTATTCAACTTAGTTAGAACAAGTACAGCTATTGTGTGAACACTTAAGTATAATGGATTGCTTGTAAGTGTGGACAAAGGTTGAGGCTAAGGAGGTTCGGTCGAATTGGGTGTTTCTCTTAAAACTTTGATGTACTCTTGTTAAATTAAGCATAGTGGGATTTTTTACTAGGGTAGGTGCCCTGTAGACATAAAAAGTTGGCTCAAGACTGCATTACCATTTGTTATGCTCGTTATATTTATTTATGTTTGTGTGCATTAGTGTTCTTACATAACAAATTCATGGCAATACTTGGTATTACAACACCTAGTCAATACTATCGAGTAGCATCAAAGTGACACCACTCTTTTGTGACTTAGTTTTTAAGTAGGTGACATTCTAAAAATTCTAACTAAATCATAAGTAAAAATAAGGAAGCCTTAATTTCTCGTCCACTATAGCTTGATGAGTTGAACTACCCATACTAAAAAGCCCACATGAGGGCACTCATCAAGTCTATTGATGAAAAGGCCTAATGTTCCATCACCAATAGATAGAATCTACCCACCCAAATGAATGATGGAAAAATGATACCCAGGGACATCAAGGATTGGACTACTGAGGAAGAAAAAGCTATTTTAGGCAATTCACGGTTCATCAATGCTAAATTCACAAAAGTCAATGAAGAGCAATTCAAATTAATTTTGACTTGCGAATTAGCTATAGAAGCATGAGACATAATACAAAACATGCATGAAGGAATGAGCACCATACGGACATCAAAGCTTCAAATGCTTACCCCCCCCCCCCCAAAAAAAAAATTTGAGAGCTTTAGAAAAGAAAGGATGAAAATATAGCCTCATTCGATGGTAGACTGAGAGACAGAGCCAACCAAGCATACCACTTAGGGAAGTGGTACTCAAAAGCAAAACTAGTGCGCAAAATGCTACAATCTTTACCAAAGAGATTCTTAGCCAAAGTGGCTACCATTGAAGAAGCCAGAGATTTTGAAAACATGAGACTATATGAGCTGATGAGCTCTTTGCAGATGTATTAAATGAATTTACTTCAAGCCAAAAGGGAAAAGGAAACAACTCTCAAAATTGAGCAAAGCTGCTTAAGAAGTGGATATCGCAACACTAAGGACAAGGTCATACTTGCTACATAGAAACTAAGGAACCTACTAAAGAAGGATAAGAAAGGAGCCCAAAGCAAGGCAATTAGCAAACCTAAAAAGCCTAGAGATGATCATTCAAATAGGACTAGAGATGTGAAGCCTCAACAAAAGGGAATCCAACGCCATAAGTGTGGTGGCTTTGGGCATGCTATTGTTGAATGTGTAAATACATTAAAGAAGCATGGGAAATCAATGGCAACTACATGGAGTGAGTATGGGTCTAACCAATCTAAAGAGGAAGAACCCATGTCAACACATGTGGCCTTTAACAGCACAAAAAAGAGAAATCCTACTTCTATAGCCCATGTTATACCAACAATGGAATCTAAGAGTGATGGTGACAAAGATATCAAGGTCTCAAAAGAGAGAATAATATCTACCCATATTCTTCTATTTAATATGTTGCAGAAGCTAAAAAAGGACAACAAGGAGCTGAAGCTTAAAAATCAAAAATTGAAAGAGGATTATACTATAGCCATTTCCAAAGTAGAGGATGTTAAAACAATACTAAACAAGTGGGGAAGACGCTCAAAGATCACCATGGAGTTAGCTTCTTCAACAACCCAGAAAACAACACAGAAGTGAGTACAAAAATTAAATTTGTGAAGTAATCATCATCTAATGCTATAGCACCAATTCGTGTAGAACTTTTATCGAAGAAAGATTGTGCCAATATATCTACCTCAACAAATCCTAATAAAACAGTAAAGAAGGATGTAAATGATGTTCAGCCTTCAGTTTAATGAACTCCTCTCTAAATTAAAGTACCAAGGAAACCATATCATATCAACACCCCAACTGGGATGCATCAAAATACACTACCTACCAAGATGATGTTGAATAGCAAAGTAAGAGGATACTTGCCAAGAAATCAAATGTCTATGAGTACAATCCATAGCCAGGACATTCCATTTCTACTTACTTTTCTTTGTTTAAAAACCTCATGATTGGGAGACAGAATTGTGCTAAGTTATGGGCAAGTTTAAAGGAAGAAACATTGTATGAAGAATTTAGATAAGGAAAGTGGACTTAAGGTGCTATTCTTCATGCACTGCTCTTAAGGCATGTTCCAACGCCAAGTGGTACTTTAACCGTAGATGCTCTAAACAAATGACTAGAGACAAGGAAAATTTAACTAATTACACATATCACAAAGGCAACTTTGTCACTTTTGGAGATGCCTAGAAGGGGGCAGTAGTCAAAAAAGACACTCTAAGTGTTGAAGGATTGCCATCCTTGAAGAATGTGCTTCTTGTAAAATGATTAAAGGCAAACCTAATCAACCTTAGCCAACTATGTGATCAAAATCTTTTTTTTCTGATTTAGAAAGGACCAATGTAGTATTTACAACTGTGGGGAAAAACTTATATTGATAGGGACTAGGTCATCTGACACTATTACCTATTAAATGATGTTGCAACATGCCTCAAGACTAGAACCAGTGATGATGAAGTTTAGCATACATGGCTGAGGTATATACATTATCATAATCATGCTAAACTCTTAAGACCAAGACTAGTTAAAGGTCTGTCTCATATAGCAGATTCTGAAGTCATAACATGTGAAACATTTAAACATGGAAAGCAATGGAGAAATAGATACCCAGTGCTATGACACCTATACACATCCAAGATCATAGAGTTATGGCACATAAACATCATAGAACCAACTAATATTACAAGAGTAGGAGGTAAATGATACATCTAAGTCTGTGTAGCAACTACTTAAGATACACATGAGTGGATCAGGGAGAAAGGCGACACATTTGCTGCCTTTGGAAGACTATATTTTTAATGTACAACTAAAAAAGGAATAGAAGATCACAGGGTTATGAGAATAAGGGGCAATCATGGAATGGAGTTCTAAAATAAAGACTTTTCAAAATTTTATGAAAAGCATGGACTTGTCTAGGAATTCTCTACACTAAAGATAGCACAATAGAATGGTGTCGTAGAGAAAAAGAACTGAATGCTTCAAAAATGGCTTATGTTATGATTGATGCGACAGGGGTCAAGGTGAAACGGTAGGCTAACACAATGAACACGACGTGTTACATCATCAACCATGTCTACCTAAGGCTGGTATTGGATAAGACACCATATGAACTCTAGAAGGGAAGACATTCCAACATTAGGTATTATCATAAATTTGGAAGTAATTGTCACATTTTTAATGATCACTTACAGGTATGAAAATTTAATGCAAAGAGTGACGATGGGATGTTCCTTATATACTCAACATTGAGCAAAGCTTACTGGGTATATAACCTTCAAACTAAAGCTATTATGGAAACTATTAATGTTGTTTTTATTGATGAAACATAATGAATCATGAAAGAACAGCTTGAGAAAAGTACAAACAATGTAAAGGATGGCCATTCTGATAACGATGTCTCCAGAGTAACTAGAGAGGGAGGAAGTTGGTAGGTTTCCAGCATCACACAGTGAGGACAGTAGTGATGATACAATACCACCATAGTCCAAAAAAGAGCCTAGCTCGATGACAAAAAATATCACCCTTAAAATGCTATCATTGAAAGAGTAGATGAGACATGGTGCACCAGAAATGTTAAAAGGATTAACTACCACAATCTTGGAGGGTATCCTTGGCTTCTATATAATATTGAACCCTGAAGGATAAATTCTAGATTGGTGCAATGCAAGAGAAGTGAATAAGTTTGCTCAGATTAATGTTTGGACATTAGTGGAGCGACCGAATGATGTGAATGTGATAAGCACCAAATATGTGTTTAGAAACAAGACAAATGAATATGGTATTGTAACACGCAACAAGCCGAGGCTAGTCACACAAGTCTACACACAAGTTGAAGGAGTTGATTTTGATGAAGCCTTCACACTTGTGGCACACCTTGAAGCAATTAAATTACTTACTTCAATTGCCTGTTGTCTCAACATCAAGTTATACTAAATGGAAGTCAAAAGCACATTTCTAAATGGAGCATTGCAAGAAGAGATTTAAGTAGAGCAACCTAAAAAGTTTAAGGACCCCACATAACTATGTTTATAAACTTAACAAAATTCTTTATAGTATAAAACAAACGCCTAGAGCATTGTATAAGAGGCTTGCAAAATACTTATAGAAATAAGAAGGATATGAGATAGGAGGAGTTGATTAAACATTATTCATCTAGCATTGCAACAACGACATCCTCATTACATAATTCATGTTGATGACATCATCTTTGGATTCAACTCGAAGTACCTTGTTGACAAATTTGTGGAAGTAATGGAGTTAAAAATGATCAAGTTTCATGAGCCAACCTATTCACCAAGTTCATGGGTAAAATAGATTGATGTTGGAATATTTGTCTTACATAATGAGTATGCTAAAAATTTGGTAAAGCGTTTTGGTCTAAAGTCATCCCGACATGTTACAACACCAATGTTGGTCAATACAAAGCTTACCAAGGATGATGCTGAAGCACCAATCAATGTGAGTCTATATCACAGTATGATAAGAAGTCATTTATACTTGATTGCAAGCCATCCAAATATGTGTTAGAGAGTTAAAGTAAGTGCTAGGTTTCAGTTTGACCCTTTGGAGAGTCATTTAAGTATTATGAGAAGAATTATTCGATACATAAATGGCACAAGTAAAATTGCTATTTGGTATTCAAAAACTCAAGTTCTAACTTAATTAGGTTTATGGTTCCGCAGAAAAAAATTGGGTTCATGATTCTACAAAAAAAAAAAATTCAATCTCTTTATCCACTGATAGATCTAAGTATATAGTCTTAAGTGCTTGTTGTGCACAACTTTTATGGATGAAACAAATACTTCTAGATCATGGAGTTCATGGAGTTCCACAAGGCACTATGGTGAATAAATGTGATAATTAAAGCAACATTAATATTTCTAAGAATCCAATTCACATTCTCAGACCAAGTATATTAATATAAAATACCACTTCATGAGAGAGCTTGTGGAAGAAAATATGGTGGCAGTCAACGATGTTGCAACATCAACCCAACAAGTAAACATTCTTACAAAGCTATTAGACCTTAAGATATTTTCTAAATTGAGATTGAGACTGAATCTCCCTAGTCTAGCTACAGGCCAACTCCATGAAAAATGCAAGTGGGAAAAATTTTGGAGGGAAGTGAGAGACTAAATATAATCAAATTTCAATAGAAACGTCATGTTCCATAGGTAGAAGGGCTATCAACTACTTGCAAAATCTTCTCAAATCAATCAAGAGTTCTTTGAAGCTTAGTTGCTTTCTTTCTCTCTCATATGTATATCTTTATCTCTCTCGTCTCTTCACAGCTTGTTTCAACATTAAAGGTTTCATTCTTTACCAGTTTCTACAACTTGAAAGAATGAAGGTAAAAGGATGAAAGGGAGTATCAAAGAAGAGAGGTGCCACTGGAACATCAAGACCTACAGCTCCACCATCGGAAGAGATTACAATACCAGTAGAAGAACAAGTTCCACCACCTAAAGTACCTCCAAAACAAGAACTCATGGTGGAGGACATTGCTACTGAAGCTGTACCCATCACCATCATGTACCTTGAAAGGTATATTCACCTTGAACTGAGGACAACAAGGGGAAGAAAAATGGTTGTTTTTGTCCTAGACTTAGAACTCCAGGAACCTAATGCTACAGTAGAGCAAGAACTCGCTGCCAATGATACTGAAACACTGCCACCAACAGTTAAAGCAGAACCTGTTCAAACTGATCTTGAACCTAAGTATAAGCCATAATAGGGGGAAGAAGCAGCACTATAAAGACATATTGGAAAGCCCTCTGAACCGGCTAAGAAAAGGAAGAAGAAAAAGGCAAAACCTTCTCTTTAAAAAAGAAAGGTATTGATATTTCCAAAGCCTCTAGCTTTAAGTTTTATGACACTAAGTGTGAGGAATAAAACAACTATGTTTCTGGGAGGCAAACGGATGTTGAAAAATTTGTTCACTAGGCTAATTGATTTATTGAAGGACATTGGTTTGCTTTATTCCTTAACCTTTTTTGATATTTATACGTGTCTAGTAGAGGAATTTTATTCAAATATAAAGAAGGAGACTACAGACAGTGAATCAACAAGGTTTATGTGCGAGGTAAATTGGTTTGCTTTTCATCATCATTAGGTGATACTACAACATCAAGAGAATGATTTCAGTGTATATGTATGCAAATGACCTCACCCTAAACTATGATGAAATTGCTAGGGTAATAACATTGTACAGACACAACACTTGGCCTTTGACGTCGGCCTTGCAATCCTCTGCTCTTAGTGTAAAGTATTTCCTTCTTTTTAAGATATTAGTGAATAATTTCATGCCCACAACTAACTCAACATAGATATCACGAGAAATGGAGGCCATGTTATTCTATCTTCAGACTCACTAGAGACTAAACTTTGGTACTATAATTTTCAACAATATAATACAGCATGTAAAATCCCACAACACAACCCTTAACTTGACTTATCTTGGAATGATCTTGAAGGTACTTGCGAGAAAGCTAAAGATTAACCATTTTTGAACCCTCCTTAAGGATTGTGGCAATGCTATGCAATGGAAGGATTCTAAGATTTGATAAAGTAAATGATCAACTTGCTATCCTAATACCAAAAAGTATTAGTGCACCCCAGTTTACTAAGGACTGTCTCACTGGAGTTATTACACATTTAGAGCCACTTGAGCATAGAATTGATAGACAAATAAATCAATTACACTTACAGCACCATAACAAGACTTGTAACTAGCTACTTTAAAGTCTGTGCTTGCCTCTGTTCCAAATGAATAAGCTAATGATGTTCTAAAGTCAGCTCTATTAAAGGTTAGACCTTCTAGCTCCTAAACCCTACACCAGCTCTTCCTCCTCCTTGGTGTTTGGTTTTGTCATTGTGTACTCTAGAAGGGGAGTAGATTTGAAGAATTAAGGAGTTAAGGGGAACAATATTGGGGGAGTGGATTGAATTAGTTAGGATTTAGTTGATTCTTAGACTACTTGACTGGATGGTGATGTTGGAACATGGGTGCTCTTATTGGTTTTCTACTACTAATGGTTTTTGTTTTACTAGATGTTGAAGGATTGATGTTGGAGCGTGGGTGCTTCTAATGCTTTTTCTTGCTCCTAACGATTTTTGAATTTATCCTAAGGACTGCTTCATCTGTTTCTTCTTTTTTATGGTTATGCTAGTTTGCCTATTAGCTATTTTGGCTACTAGTGATTGATATTTTGGTGATCATATTTATGACGTTTAAGATGTTAACAAGTGGCTCATTTTGAATGACTTTACTATAATTATAAGTAATTTATTTAAGTCCTCCTAAAGTACTGGATACTGTTACAGCTTTGGACTTCAATTCTTCCACTGTTACTTGATGAAAAACTACTGTACTCTAATAATGCTACAACACCAGTAGGAGTTTGCCACTTAGGACTTGTTAATCATCGAACATGGACACTTAGAACTATTTTCAAAACATTGGAAGACATTGGGAGATTGTTGTGCCATACAATGGCGAAGGAAGAGATTGCTAGCGTAGCAATTGACTTGGAGATGACGTGCCAGCCGACGTGTTGATTGATGGTGCAGTGACAAAGCACTAAGCATGCACAAGTGTAGACAATGATATGGCGCCAACATATTTGAAAAGTTATATTATAAATGCTTATTTGGAAAATTTTGTTAGAATCTTTTTCCTAGTTTTATGCGTTTGTTAGAGATTGGTCGAGTGTCCATGTAAGGGAAGAAATTGACTAACTTTATCTTATTAGATAAAGAAAATCATGCAGATTTGTTGTTCATTGACAAAATCCGCTCAAGAAGAAAACCAGGTGCAATGACTGGGTAGAAAACTATGTAGCTTTGAGTTGATGCTGATTTTTCAAAGGTTTAACGTCCAAAATAATTAGAAGTTGCTAACTTTGAATGACATAAGGTCTAAAGACTTCATTAGACAACTTGAACCTTTTGTACTTTACAAGTTTAGTGAGTTAGAGTAAGAATTTTGTTCCTTTATGGTGAGGATCAATGTATATGTCAAATTAAGTGGAAAATTAGTGACCAAATAAAGGAAGAATGTAAACATGTCTTGTTCAACTTAATTAGGTCCAGTGAGACTAATTGTATGAGCACTTAGGCATAATCGGTTACTTGTAAAAGTAGGAAAAGGTTGAGGCTAAAATGGTTTGGTCAAATGGAGTATTTCTCTTAAAGTTTAACTGTACTTTTATTAAATTAGATATAATAGAATCATTTACTTAGGTAGACGCCCCCAAAACAACGAACTGTTGTTTTCATTTTATTTATTTTCTATTTGTGTGTGCTGATATTCTAACATAATAGATTCACTGTAACACGTTACAGTACCTATTCAAAACTATCAATATTTGATGGGGGCCCATCTCCATTCAACTATTTGTTTTAAGAAGTTCACATGAAATGTGATGCATTAGTCTTCACCATAAAGTTTGTGCTACTCTTTTGTGTAATTTCTATTTTTGATGAGCGAATCACCTAAGAGGTGAGTAACAAGAAGTAGTGAGAGAGGAAGATTGATAGAGAAACATGGTCCAAATTCGGACAACTAGTAATTTTTTTTGAATTAAATTAAAATATGCCAAACCATACGATTTCAATTGAGCAATTGGGTTTTGGAGACATCTTGAGTCAAATTTAAAAGTTAAACTTTTGATTAGGAATATTATTTGATGCCAATGTTTAAGAATTTACATTCATAGTCCTTGAATGTACTTTTAAATTTAGACCAAATTAATTTAGCTTTGAAGCCATAAGGATCAGTTCTAATATATATCCATTATTTGGAATGTGTGTGTGTGTATTTACTCTCGAATGTCTATGTATATGTATATGTATATGTACATGTATTTTAAAATTTTTGAACAGTCAATTCAACCCAAACTCAACCTAAAACATGAGATTAATTTTGAACCCCATCCATAATTCAAATCTAAGCCAGGTCTAATCGACCTGCCCATTTCTTCCAAGCTTAATCTATAATGTGTAGTAACTGTTGGCATTCAATTCAAATTATGAAGACTACATTATGCTTATATTATGTGGAGCCTTCGCTATATATCTATTAGTTTGCATTTTCCTCCCCATATTTTTATGCATTATATCCCAATCGTTTATATATTTTTGTTCTCACTATCATTTCCAAACTTTCATTTTTAAATTTATTTAAATTTGTGTGTGTGTGTGTGTGTGTGTGTATTTGTACTATATTTTAATTCATTTTTATTTTCTCTTTCCTCATTCTCTCACCTCCAATTAACTTTTCTCTATTTTCCTTTTGGCTACATTTGTTCCCCCATTTTTCATCTCCCAACATCCCATCAAACTTTATACAACCAACCACACTACTTTAAAAAAAATTTATCCAAATTTAAATTAAAGTTTTTCTCTTTTACATATAAAATTAACTAATTATTATTCAATTATTATACCTGTTTATAATCAAATCAACAAATATAAATATAGATACATACACACATACACCCACATTTATATTTATTTATACCTTAAAAATTAATAACTATCTCTATATAATATCACATCATCCAATCATTATTATATATTTTATGCATATATTCAAATAAATCAAAATTTTCATCAAATCAAGATCTTACAACTAAACATACTATTCTTCCAAACACAACTCCTATCAAACATCATTCCACAACAAAACCTCTCTCCCAAACATTTCATTCATATATTTTTATTTATGAATAAATGTAAGTTGTACACGCAAAGAGTGTAGAAATATTTGTAGGTAATAATGTGCGGGTGCTTAAATAAATTGGCTTTAGATACACTCTTAACGGAGTAATCAAACCAACTTATAATAGTACACTTACCAAATATTTTTATAAACACTTCATTTTTCCCAACCCCATTTTCAGTTGAGATTTATCACAATGTTAGCTACCTAATTTCCATTGTTGAAACAATTTTAATTTAATTAATACCATTGATCTTTATAAGAACCGCCAGTGAGATCCTTCTCCATAATCACCATACAAATGGTTAGGGACTTGGCTATATCAAACAGCAATGTCCCTCTCCCTTTCTTTTCCCAAGTACACAGAAAGAATTCACCAGAACAAACACACAATAAAGTGACAATTCATGTTGCATTTGTATATTTATTATATGTATATGTTTAAACATGCTTTAAAAAAAAAAAAAAAAACCAACATTATGGTGATCCTGGTCAGGAGATGAGAATCTTTTACTAGTTCTCTGAAAAATTCAAAAACCTACGCCTGTTGGTGGAAATCATTGTGTTTTCTTTCCTTTCATGAATTATTGTGTTGGGCCAACCGAGGAACCAAACGTGGCGAAATATAGAATCTCTTGTGACTTGTGAGTTAGTTTGTGCACACGAAGTCAGGAGGGCCATAATTATTTGAGCAACTTAAGATGTGAATGTACAAATGATATGATGGGTTCTTGAGTTTCATATTCCCTCCATTCTCATGGCGACTTTACAAGTGATATATCTATCAATCATATTTTCCCTGTACATTTTCAGTACAACCAATGAAATAACAGAATTTGAGTGATATAGTGTGTGTGTGTTTCTTTTATTGCTGTACGTTTCTCTCTTCCACACAATTAAGAAGATAACACACAAAAAAAAAAATCAAATTGGAGTTATTTGAAGGAGGACCATTGCATGATAAAGTTTATATATATATTTCAATCGAGATAAAATTCTTAGGAAATAAAAGAAATGAAGGAATCCCATGGACGGTGATGTGATAAAATGAACACTTCCTTGGTGGAGTAAGTCACATGAAAGCACATCATGATGTTGAGACTCTTGAATCAGACGTAACTATTTAACTAGACAAATGAGCATGTTTTTAGGATTTAAGTAAAATCGGGTCATTTCATAAACTAAATTAAATTCATATTACCTAAGTTAAATCAGTCTTATGTCACTGTAATAATGATCTGTCAAGACCTGATCGACCCTAAGCCTATGACAAATGATTGAATTATGGTATATGCCTCCCACATGGATCGTAATTAACTATACGTTCCCTTTTTCCTTTTTTTTCTTTTCAAAATTCCTATCTTTCCTATAAGTAAGTGGTGGGGACATCTAATATTGGTGTCAAATTACAAGTTGGGAACATGAATCCATGTGTCACGAGGCAGATTGTATTATGCATATACAAAACTGCGAAGATCCTTGGACCACATTCAAAAATTTAAAGTGCTTTCTTCAATACTCATATTGTTGACTGACATAAAAATAAAATTTCACAAAATTGATTTCTGGTATATAAGTTTATCATAGTGTGAAATATTATAAACGCTGACTGCTTTTATGTCTCCATGAATAATCATTAACAAAAGAAGCTGAAAAAGGTTTTATGAATTTATGTAGGTAATTGATAGTCACACAGAACAAACATATCGTGCCCACTTGTCCAATTTACATGGCTTACAAAAACCCATAATAATGATGCGCGAAATTGCTAATGGATTTTGAAATTAAAACGAAGTACCAAGATCGACTGATTGATGATAATATCCAAACAATACTCTCAACTTTGTTAATAATTGTCTTGTGGCAATACACCCAAGTGTACCAGTGTGGGAGTACGTGCTGTCACTGACCTCTAAATTTTCATTATCAACCTTTAAATTTATTTAGAGAAAATTAAAGCACACTCTCATTCCCATAAAATTTGAATTTTACACAAATCAATTTCTCAAATAAAAAAAATTACGTGTATCTCGTTTTAAGGAAAGTACATATAAGTGTTTTAAGGACTGATTAGTAAAAAACACACTTACTCGATAGATTTAAATGTTAGTTTAGGATTTAAGATATGTGTAATTTTTATATTGAAGAATTGAATTATGCAAAATTCAAACTGCCAGAAAGGGCCTTATAATATCTCCATTTATTTAATAATTTAGTAGAGGCACTTCAACTTTTTGAACTATATAGCAAAATAAAGTAATGAATGCAGGTTGGAAAACTTAATAAATCATCTACCAATAAATGCAGTTTCGAATTCCAATGTGCTATATTTTTACTTTTATTTTGGACCACCTTTTTTGTATTTAACCAATATATATATATATACAACTGCTAGCTTATATTCCAACTGAATAATGTTTATAGCCCCGCCACTGAAATGTAGCATGGACCAAGGATATACTGTCGATCAGCTACTAACAAGGAAACTCAACTCCAAAAACTCGCGGAAAATAACTATCATACCAATTAGACAATTAACTACATGATAGGTTGGTACATTGCCAATCCAAATGCACATCTAGCAAGTGGTGAAGCCAAAGGCCTCCTCCTAGTCGTTTCGTGAGGGTAAGATTAAGAAAGGCAACCACACGGTCAACAAAGTACTTGATATTGCCTTCACATGATGCTAGAAGTTGGCCTTATGAATAGATTGATAGTGCCCTCTTATAGGATATCCCCGGGCAAAAAAATTCGTGTAAGTTGACAACTTAATTCATTTTCATTGATTGGCTTAATTGTCTTAAGAAGAAGCCATGCACGGAATTTAAGTCATTGTCCTTGATTAGGGACTTCTCTAATTCTTGGTGTAAAAGTGCTCATGATCTCCCCCCCACCCCAAACCAATCCCATCAAGAACTCCTTGTTAGTGCAGGTAGGCCAGCGTAACATTTGCAAGTCAACTCCCTCGAGAAAGATGACGTCATCTTCCATGTCATCTTCCAGTTTTGCCCAGCCTTTTTAAGAAGAGTGCATGTGCTTGCTGGTTTTTATCAGATCATCCCTCCGCTTCCTTTCCCACTTAGCCTGGATTCCCCTCTCTCCATCCAACACCAAAAACCTTGCCAAAACCCTTCAGGACAACATGTTCGGACACAGCAACAATGAACTTCCTTACACCTATGACTATTCCTCAGACCTCCCAGGCCAGTTCCCATTACCAGACACCACCAGCAACCAGCCAACATTCGCATCACTTCCACTACACTTACCACCTCTGGCGATCCCCGCAGAGCACGACTCAGTGTCTGCATTGAGGTCGGAGATTGGGTACACGAGCAGCTGCAGCAGCTACTGTGGCTCTCCCAATTCAATGACTAGTTATGGAGCATACAGTCCAAGTTTAATCCAGAGGAGCGTCAGCAGCCACTCCCTCCTGAAAAATCTAGAAGTTTATTCCCCTGTCAATGCATCGCCAGCAAGCTATTTCGAGCCAGAAACCATCTCTGTCAGAAAGGTGCTGAGCACTGGTGATTTACAGGTTATGATCGTTTCCACCATGCTCTGAGCATTGTATATCTTTCCCCATAAAACTGCTACAAATTTTCATGCATGAGTCAATTACATATCCATGAATGATGCAATAAAGGCATTTTTTTCTCGCAAACGTTGAGATGTAACAGGGGGTTAACTTGACACAACACAATCAGAGGTCAAACAGCCCTTTATCAAACGAGAGCAGTATAATAGAGAGCATGAGCAGAGCCAGCCCATATAGTCCGGAGGAGAAGAAAGAAAGAATTGAGAGGTACAGAAACAAGAGAAATCTCAGGAATTTCAACAAGAAAATCAAGGTTTATAACCACTTTCAACAAATCCTTTGTTACTTTTTTGTTCGCAAATATAAAATGCAGAATGGAAACGAGTACTGAGCAGTACGACAATCAACACTAACCCAATTCAGAATATGCAAAAATCTCTACCAGACTCACATCTATGTTATCTTGTCCCTTCTATGTTCTGTTTCTTTCACCTCTCTACCACACTCACGTCTATCTTGTCTCCCCCCTTTCCATGTTCTGTTTCTTTCACCTCTCTTCCGCACTCACATCTATGCTATCTTGTCCCTTTCTACGTTCTGTTTCTGTCTTTCTTACGCACTCACTTTGTACTTTTCTTTCAAGCAGTATGAATGTAGGAAGAATTTGGCAGACAACCGACCACGCATCAGGGGAAGATTCGCGAGGAATAATGAAGTAGAGAAGGCACCTCAGATTCAATGGGATCATGGAGGTATAGGGGAAGAAGACGAAGACGACGAGAACTGGATCAATTTTCTTGATTCATTTTCAGCGAACCTCATGCCTTAATATCTTAATCCTAAAAGGGTTCCTCAGATTTTAAATGTTTAGGAGCTCTGGTTCAATTATTGTATTGGATTGCTTAATGAAGTATTCAGGCATTATTATTAGAGAAAATATATCATATCAACATGCGTGCAATTAATTGTATGGCTACAAAGTCTTTTGAATTATTGGGATACTTGTGAAAGATACTGGATTTCTCATAAGTCAGAAGAGGCTTCTTCACCTTAAGTACATGAAATATCAACTTTTAGTTACTCTAATGATAATGCCATTGAAGAATTAAGAAAGGTTGATATCAACTCCAGATTCATGGACAGATTACTTCCCCATCATTGTGTCAAAACCCCACACCCATAAATTTACTAATTCCTTGTCCACTTGAGGCACTTTTGCACTAAAAATCTAAAGCTGGATAAATTGTGTTACTACCAACAAGTGGCTAGATCCCACAGGTCAGTTTTGACTGTGGTTTCAGCATAACGAAGGCACTGCAAAATATGCAAATATCAGTTCCTACAGCATTAACTGTTTATAAGAAAATTGTGGGGTTCAGATGAGCATATTATGGCTCAAGAAATTTTGTGAAAATATTTCATTTGTTGTTAATGAATGGGTGGAAATGAAAGAGAATAATATTATTGCTTGCCATCTAATATGATTAGATGGTTGAGAGCTAGTGGCATGAAATATCTAAATTTCCCCGTTCCAGTCTTGATATTAATGACTGAGAAGAGAAGCGAGTATCATTCAGTTAACAAGAAGAAGGAAGCCAGATTTGCGGGATTTATTTTTCAGTTTTAGCAAAATAAGTTCAATTAGTGTATTCAAAAAAACTACAGATAAGGAAAAGACCGAGATCAAAGCTCAAGCAGGTCTTAAACAACTCAATACGAGTCATCAAATGTCATCTGCTTAGTGCTAATGATTCAATTCTTGAGCATAATTACGACATCAACAAGCTAACCCACTATTCTTTGTGGAGTTTCACTTATCATTCTAACATGTCATACGGCTAACAAACCCTTGCTTGGTGAGTTCATTAAAATTTTCACTTTACAAAAACCTCGATTTGCTAGCATGCAGAACGAAAAATTCGATGCCGTGCATGTAACCTAAAAGAAGGCACACTGAACTTATTACTAAAATAGAAACATTCTTGTACATTTGGGAATGATCTAACAAGGCCATCTATCAATCAATATGCTTCCTCTTCGTTTAAGAACAAAGGTGTGATCAACGTCCACAATATGGGCCAGCGAGGTAACCCCACAAACATGGACAAGCTATCCCATCATAATTATTTGAATTAATAACTACACAAAGCTTGGCTATTACTCCTGCGCCTATCCTACTAAATGAGAAAACGCATGTTTGGCTTTACGAGCCATACCACATATTTAACATTGCAAAAGCAACAAACTGCTCAATCTCTTTGCACAAATCATTTGGTCTCTCAGATTACCGAATCATTGATTTCAGCATCTAATAATGGGAAATCGTCTCGACATAAGCGTAACTATTTGACTTAGGATCAGAATCTAATCATTCTTTAAGTAAAGGCTAATTACCCAACACAAGTGGAGAGGACGGCCTGCTGCTTTTGTCGGACGGCGGTGTGTTATCCACTACGTTGATCAATGATCACATTAAAAAAATCAAACCTAATAGTTAATTATTGTGCAATGTCAATTATATGAAATTTTTTGTGAGATTAATTTTTTAAAATCTATCTGGCAAAAGATCTGAAGTAGTGTAGATTTTTTGAACCTGGATTTGATGGTAACATGAAGTCAAACCAATGAACTTCAACAGGAAGCAGAGTGGTTGAAATTGCCCAGACGAGATAGAGCTTCCTGAAAACTTCTCTGTTTCAGCTGTTGGGATAATCAGACAATACCGTGCAGTCAATTAGTGCTCATTCCCATTTTCATGTTGTATATAACTAGTATCCTGAAGGTAAGTGGCAGAAAAAGCACGAAGGCTTATTTGAAAAGGACCAAGTTGCTTATTTAATAAGAAGAAGAAGAAGAAGAATATGTAGGATAGCCATTTTGGAGGGTCCAAGAAGATTAAGAAGAGACACCAAGTTGGATCCAACACAATGAATACTAAGCAACGTAATTCCTGACTAAAAGCCTGATGCTATTGAGTCCCTATGATGTTGGAAAAGGTAATGTACAATAGCCACTCTCTCCATTTGTAACGAAAAGAAAACCAGCTACATGGTTTCCCTCGAGAAGAATGCCTTAGCACATGCAGAGCATTACCTTTAATACCTGTAAGCCCTATGGCATTTAATAACAATTATAGGGTGGTAGCCTCGCCTAATCACCCTAAAAGTTTCAAAATCATCATACAGAGCACATTGAATAGTCGTGAAGCTCCTTCAAAGTTCATGAACATTACCGCTCCATCTGCTAGTCACAAGAGCCGTAAACAACGTGAACTAAATTTTAATATTTAAACATAACCTAGAGTTTCTTCATCACATTCCCTGATTTCAAATTCAACACAAAAAAATCCTCAAAATTATTAAAGTCAATTAGTCAGGCACATAAAAGACAGGGATTGTAACTACCTAAAATTCTTTCCAGTCCCTATATGATTTTTCAACCCCCGTGCATATTAAGAGCCCTTAAACTTGAGACGGGATACATGCATATAAAAATTTTGCTTATAAAAATCACATCACAATTAATCAACTGAAAGGAGTTCACAGCAGAAGATAACCAACTGAACTGATATCCAACCACTGTCAGGATCCACCGTATCATTCCATCATTCTGCTCAGCAAGGAAGAAATCTTCAAAATACACATGACGAGGGTGTGTGGGGGCAACAAATTCATGTTCCAACCAATGCAAATAATGCTCCTTCCAAATCTGAGCAACTGATGTCAATTATTAACTCAAGGCAAATTGAAATCAGGGTTTTATTATTTAGGAAGTTCGTTTGAAATCAGCTCCATTTGAACAGAAGTATTTCAAAATTCTTCAATCCATGTTGGAAACAAAATACATGGTAGCATGGTTTCAAACACAAATAGAAGTTCAGCATTTTTTAGCAAGGAGATGGGTGTGAAGCAATGGTAAATATCACACCCCCATAGATATAGCAGAACTTTAAAAATTCAAGATTTACACTTCTCAATATGAAAAAATAAAGATCAATACAAAATTGAATCCTACCAATATTGATTCAATACTAAGGCTATTTCTTATATCTTTAAGAAGCAGAACAACACCTACACATCAGTTGTCACACATCATGATAAACAGAAAAATTTTATAAATGGTCTGACATACTAGTTAATGGTTTTTACTTCTGAGATTTCCTCTTAACGGTCTGGGACTCAAAAAACGCTTGAATGGAAATAAGAAAGGTCTATAAGGTGAATTTCTTTTTCTTCTCTCTCTTCCTGCAAGAGATGAAAAACATCAAATCAGTACTACAAACTTCTTAGAAGTTTTCTCTTGCATTGTTTTATTAAGATAGAAGTTACAATCATTTAAAATTAAACAACCAGACAAAAGGTAAAAAGCAACTGTCACATGAAAATGAAATAAAGACCAAACAACAAAAATTCTACTGAAAGTTGGTTTTAAATCAAAACTAAATTGAGAGAATAGAACTATACCACCATGAGATTTACCAAGGCCTCGATAATTAGGGATGGAATCTATCTTCTTCTGATCTCCCACCACACCATGTAAGATTGGCTCATTAAAATCTATTCTCAGATTTAAAAATCCCTTACTGGGCAAGCCATCATCTAACTTAACAGAATTATTCATCATTTCACATTGTTCTCCTTCCATGTAGACACGTTGAGAAGACGCATCAGTTGATGCCAAGGTTATCCCTGGTTCATTTTGACTGTCAATCTTTTCTGGAACCTTGTCCACTGCAACCCTTTCCCATGAGCATACACCTACATCACATCGATTTTCCAGATTGGACTGTTCTAACTGGAAAGCCAAGGAACTAGATTCATTTAGGGGATTAGAAAGTTCTATACAAGCATCATTATCCTTTATAGGTCGTCTACCATCATTTAAAGCAATTCCTCCACACAGTTGGGATGGACTACTTTGTGATTGGGTCATGGAAGCAACAAGTTTTGCTTCCTTGTGACTTGAGTAATTCAGTTTCTCACTTGAAATTGATACAGTTTCTTCAGAATTAGTGCCAGTGCCATTACAAGGGGGCAAAGATGACATTGCAGACTCTTCAAAATCAAAGGTGTCCCATCCAACACTGGATTCACCAGCAGAGGTTTGACCCCCTTTTGGTAAGGGTGGACGAGCAACAGGCCCCTCAGAAACATAATCTAAAGGAAGTTTAGATTCTTGGCAAGTGGAGTCTAGAAATACTTTTGTGGCACCAGATGATGAAGTTCGCCCTTCTGGCAAAATAGCACCTGCTTGATCTGTACTTAAAGAACAAAGGCCGTTCTCATCTTCATGCAAAGAAATACGGCCACCATGAAATTCAGGCTCATCAACTGCAGAAGTCTCCCCGATCTCCATGGCAGCAGGTGCAGAGTTATCAGTATCCAGTGGTACAAAAGATGTGTTACTCACACATATTAGATCTCTGATCTGCAAACCATGTGCAGGCAGGCCATTCATATTTGAGGTGAAGTCAATGGTTTTCACAGTTTCTTTTACGGTGTTGGAAATGGCAAAAGACTTCTCCATGTCATCTAATAGCAGATCTCCCTCCCCACTAGAAATAGGATCCCATTTAAGCCAGTCATCAAATGCAGATTGTGCAGGATTAACTAGTCCACCTGATGGCATTTCTTCAACCTTAACAGCCTCCTTGTAAAAATGTTTTTTCCTTAAGGCATTAGCTAGGAGAGATCTGGCCAACAACAAATAGATTAATAAATTGATATTCAACTGAGAAAAACGATACTATAAAGCTCAAGCAACCTTGCATACCTACAATTTTTGGAAATGGCTGCTTTAGCACGTTCCATAGGGAGCCCAAGCAGAGAGAACAAATTTGCAACATCTTGAGGACCTCTAAGTTCAGTTGCCGAAGGCGCAGCACTACAGACGATTAGATTCTTCCCTCGTGTCCAATCAACAAGTAACTGTAAACTTATACAGTTAAAATGAGCCACAAACTGAAACAGAACCCTTCTCTCAATAATATAAAGACAGGAAGAGAAACACATGCGTTTGCACATGAATGTGTAAAGTGCTTATTATAAGAGTTAAATTTGACCACAATGCAAATTACAACTAATTTTTTGTTGCCAGCATTATTAATTTTTTCACATTTTCCTATCATCAAAGGGATTAGCAAACCCTCTGTCGCCATCATTTTTGAACTAGTAGTTTGATCTGTCATGTTAATAAGAGCTTCCATAAACCATTTCAAAATAGATACAAATTGATTTTCAAGAGCTTTTTTCTCTAGGAAAAAATCAAACTACTTGTTCGTGGAGTTCAACGATGCATGCCACCAACAGTAGTTACATTTTGCATTAGGGCCAAATTTATCTCTGCTAATTAGCCCTATCACCTCTAGGTATCTAATTTAAAAAAATTTTCAAAAGACATCCTCATCAACCACACATCACTAACTAGACATCCCTTTTCAAAACCATCCTTGGCAACCTCACAAAATTAATTCCAAGGTGGCAACATAGAAATCCATGATTCCATGTATGTCGCAAAAACAGAAATATACCTTGCCTTTAACATTACACACTCATCTAGTGTCATTGTCATTGTCTAATCAAAGCAATATATCAATAGATCTGAGCACCAAACTATCAAAATGATATCGAATCCAAATCATGAAGAAACTGCTACAGTACCTATAACAGAGGCACTTTGCAACACAGAGAGAACACCTACTTTTCTAGCCTTAATCTCAACCAATGCAACTTTATTGACCACCTAAATTCACCTTCAGCTGAGAACTTGCAACTATTGGTATCAAGGGTACCCAATGAGATTAGATTCTTTTTCATATCAAGACCAAGCCATACATTAGTCAATGTCCAAGACGCCAACATGCATCCGAATCTGAATTGTTTCGATAAAACAGTTCCACACGAGGCATTGTTTCCCATCAAAACAATTCTTATGTTACTGTCAATAGACTCGAATGTTGGAAACTAGAACCGATCGGGACACAATTCAATCCATTCATCCTTCAATATATTAGATTCTTTGTCACAAAAAGAGCATAACACCATCTCCGTCTTCAGCAACACTAGTCCCACTACAATTCACAGAACTAGAGATTCTTTGGATTACATTCACTCTAACACCAGTTTGTTGCGCCAAAATTCAGATCAGATGATTCATTCAGTTTATTGTCAACTAATTAAACAAATATATAATTTATTCCAATTGTCAGCCTAGAATGTATTATTTGATCCAATTACTTCCCTAAAATTCCAATGTCAATGTAATATCTAAAGTCACTTGTTCTGTTGCCCACTTCTTTTGTAATGTTTACTTACACAACCCAAATAATCTCAAAAGTTACATCCTTTACCTTGGTTAGTTGATTTACAGTGTCATGAAACAAGCTACTTTATTCATCATTCAGTAAGAGAGCAGTCAACCGTTAATTAAAACTAGGTACGTTTTATCAGATGATTAACTAATTCATAATAGAATTTGAGGATCCTGGAGGACAACTTAATATGTCAACAGTACACCTAGGATGCCTTGCAGTCTGCCTTGACTACTAGCATAAGAAACATTTAGAAGCTTTTTCTCACAGCTAATAAGACACAAACATGCTCCAAGGTCTAAGGTAAGGCATTTGGGGGCCAAGAATTCGATGCTATGCAGAATACCAAGTGAATGGACTATAACACTCCATAAGATCAGTAAACCTCTAAACAAGAATATTACAGCATACATTATTTCACACACCTGTCACTAGTGTCATGGAATTCTATGTCAATTTGAGGAAGATAAAAAATAATCAGGCTTATACAAGTCCTATATACTCACCTTGCAATTGGATATGATTTGTCGTCTTGATTGTGCATCAGCAATAAGACCAGAGTATGTGATCTCAAAGTAAACCCCACGCTGCACATAAAAAAAGGTGCAGAAATAGTAACTAAAGCCGCCAAATAAAATGGTGGGAAAAAAAAGAGTCTCAAAGAGATGAAAATTGTGAAATATTATGCATTCCTCCAAACAAAAACGTGCAGCTAATTAAAAACTTGAAGTAAACATGAAATGACAGGATTCAAATAAAATGGAAGAGAGAAGGGACCTGAATGGCAGCTTTAACCATTGGTTGCTTCAACCTAAACGGCAACTTCTCGGAGAAATCAATGGCGATCATATCCACCTACACGTTCAACACCAAAAACAAACATCAAGCAACCGTCAAAATTGTAAATTCAGCCTCCAACAGATACAAACCTCCGATGTTTGACAAGCCTGATCGAAGGCGTTTTGATTCATTGGCCTAACAGCAACAATATCGTAGCTCCTGAGAATAGGGTTCCCGGGATTGAGAGCCGACGCTAGAGAGGATAGGTCAACGATTACAGTGAGGCGGGTGTATTGGCGGAAAGGGGAGGAAACGGCAATGTCTAAAAGCTCTCGATGGAACTTGACGGCGGCGAAGAAAGACGATGAGGAAGAGGCGGTCAGTTTCGAGATAGGGAAAAGAGTGGTGGAGCAGCGGTGGGATTCCGACATCACGCCTTTGAGGGTGCGATTGTAGGCGATCCCAGTGAAGCCAAGCTCCATAGCTTTGAGGGCCAGCTTCAAGCGGCGGCCTTTTAGGGAGGATTTGTCGGTGACATGGCGGTCGGACTCGTGGTAGGGAATATTCAAGTCGAAGAAACCCATTCGATGGCAGAGGTGACGGCGGCCGTGGCGGCGGCGGAGTGTGAAGACTAAGGACTAGGAATTCCAGGACGGCGGGTAGTACAATTGTTTTCGGAGCCCCAGTTTAGGGGCTGGGCCCTAATTTTGGCTGCTGAGTCGAAATTTAGGGGAAATTCGAGTTTACAAATGCCATAATTCCCTATCTTTCAAAACAAATAAATAAATCAATATAAATGAAAAAATTGATAGGGTATGTTGGAGCCTTGGGTTTCTTTACTATTTCTCCTAAAATTTTATCTTATTTTTAAAAATATCTTTATTTTAAAACAATTTATCAAATTAACTCAATATAAAATCACAAAATTACATAATTCCAAAAAATAAATTAAAAAAATTCATTTCTATAATTTGAGTTCACAAAAATGGCTCAACTCCTCTATTCTCTATTTGTTTATAACAAATAAAATTTATCATATAACAAAAAATATACAAATAAATATAATTTAACATTAATATGTAAATATTTATGTTGCATAAATTTAATTGAAACTATTGCATAATTTTTTTTTTGACAATTACTCCATTAAAACACAATAACCATGGATAATAAATTATCAAAATTTAGTTTCCATGATTTGGATGTTTGATATAAAATTATTGAAAAAAATAAAATTAATAATCATATGATAATAAAGATGTTTCATACGTAAGTAATTTCATTATTTTTTATTAAATATACTTATACAATTTTTAATATAGATACATTTTATCCTTTCTCATCTTTGTCTTCTATTACATTTGTTTGTTTATGTATTTTTTTATTATATGATAAATTATATTTATTTGTCTATTTCAAAAATAGTTAGTTTGGTAAATGGTTTTAAAATGAGTGCAATTACCAAAAAAACCCCATCCCTTTAATATAACACCCTTCTTCTTAGTTTATTTTTTGGTAAATGAAAGGGGACGATTTTTTCTCCTTCAAATAAGCACCATCCACAACAATGGAATAACCTCTACCCACAACAATGAAGAAACCACCTTTAAAAGCATCTCCTTTCAAGAAACCACGAAACGACACAGCTTTATCTCTTTCCCTCCTATTCATCCATTCACCAATTAAAACCCCCCACCTGTTCATCTACTTTCTCTATCAACCAAAAATTAATTAGACTTCTAATCAAATTGTGATGCCACCATAATAAGAGCATTTTCTGCAATGACTACAAACAATGGCGACGGAGATAATGAGCAAAGAAATAGTGGGCAAGAGCCAGCGATATAAATGAAAATAATTGTTCTGAATGCTATCCACTCTAGGAAATTAAAAAAAAAATTGTAATATTTGTTAATTCGGATTAAAATACATATGACAGTTGGATTTATTGCTATATAAAATGGTGAATGGCAATGAGAGTCATTTCGTTTTGTTTGAGATTTTCAGCTGGGGAAATAATATCATCCCTTTTGAATTAGAGTATTTGGATTTTGGTTTGTTTTCATCAGTGCTGTTTAATTGATTTTGAGAGTTGTGCTACTATTTTTAATGGTTGTGTCATTGTATTTATTATAATTATCACTCACTCACACACACACACACACACACGCAATGAGTGTGCCCATTTGCTAGTTATATAAAAAATATTGAACAACTTAGAGAAATTGTCATTTGGTCATCGGTTGCCAAACGACCAATGGCCACTAAGCCAAATTGAAAACTATTAATTTTTTAATTTAATGTTCTAATTATAATTATTTATCCCTATTGTGGTAGTTTATTTGTGATAATGCTTAATTTACAGATAATTACTACAAATCTCAAGTTCAATTGCATAGGTTTAGTAACTAATATTTGTTTTGAACATCTGGTATGGGAGGTGGCCAATCATGGCTGGGATGATGATGGACGTCCGCTGTAGTCTCTATTCATAATGTCGTGTTAGACTTGAATTTAATTGGGCCACACTGATTGTCAGTGCTTGAATTAGACATTGTACAATTGATAGAGATGAAATAAAGGTGAATTATACATTATGTTCGATTATAAACAGCAAGTGGTCATTCATATTACTTACATCCCACGCTGTTTCACCCATTCGATTTAGTTTTGTAGCTTGCTATTGTGTTAGAACCTCCATTGTAAGAGGTACGTAAATTGTATTGACCTTTCCACAGCTCTCTTCCTAGTTGAATGGGAAGTGTGGAGTTGTTCCGAAGACTTCGCTAACATGTTATTCATTGCCCTCTTTCAACAACTGTTCATTGTTGTGTTAGAAGTTTTACAGTGGTGTTATGCATGCCACGTTGCTAGATTGCCTGGTTATGCTGCATTGGTAGGGTTAATTGTGTATTAAATTTGAGTTGAAATGACGCGTGATTTGCAAGAGAAGTGGTGGAAAACTAGGGATAGTTAGCCTCTAGGAAACATGAACTTGGGAAAAGTATAAAATACACCTTGCTTTGGAGGCATACAATACATGTTAAAAATAAATAATGTACAAATATATTAATTTTTTTTCTTCTTGTAGCATAGAATTACCTTTTTTGGAATTATGCTATCTTTTTACTTTCTTGTGCCCGTCAAGTGATAAATGATATTATTGTTGTGTCTTTGAAAATATTTTAACGAGTTCAAGGAAAAGTGATAAAAGTCTAAATTGTAGTTTTACGATCATGAGTTTTAGAAATAAATGAATTTAGAAGAGTGTGTTTTAATTAACTAAAAAATGACTAAGGAATATGTCATTGGACATTTAATTTTTACAAGTAAATGTAAAAGACATAAATATTGTTTGATCATATATATTATCATGTGTCAGGTGACTAAAACTAAAACGTTTGTAAAAGAAATGTTTTTGACATTCTAATATATGCAAATAAATGAAAGTGTGCATTTGTATTTCTTATGAAAGTATATAAGTATGAGATAGAGATCTTAAAAATATTTGTGTAATTTAATAATTTTTGTAGTTTCAAGTGTGTTTATGTTTGTGAACTTTACCTTTTAAATGTAATGAGCTTAATAAACAATTTAACATGAAGACCAATTCAATTCTTCGAATTCCTACTTTTAGAATAATTCAGATCATACAGTGAACTATCAACTTAAATAATTTATATATATATATACATACACGCGCGCGCACGTGTGTGTGTGTGTGTGCAACATTAGTAATTGGATTGAAGCTTAAATAAATACATTTTAAATTTTTATCCCATATTTTAATGAAATTGATATTTATGAATATAGATTATTAGCACAATTATTTATTTGTATTTGCTAGGCGGTAGAAATAGCTTATGAAAAATGGATATTTATATGTTGTTAGCATAGTAATTTATCAATTTTGCCTCGGTAATTTCCACAAATCATATTCTATATCAGGAGTTGAGAATGGCACCTATTTTGCATGTGCGAGATCCTGACTTGATAAAATTAATATATATTGAAAAGTTATTATAACTTCCACCGTAGATGTCGTTGCCACACTTGTATACCATGGACAGCTCTATGGGATTTAACAATGTACACTGGCCAACCTAAAACACAGATGCATTCATTTCAATAATGTATAACGACGTATTGTAAGGTAACCTAAAGGGCTTTACTTTCACGACATCGAAATGTATCGAGATAATGATAAAAATGTGGAATACGTGCCCTAGATACAGCTACACCATAAAGCAACTTCGAGAAAAATTCAATAAATTAAAGACAAAGTGGGGAAAATACCACCACCTACTGACTTTAAAGACGAGCTTCGAGTGGGACAATGCTAACGACATGGTCACAAGGACAAGGTCGAGTGCACCTGACTATTAATGGGTTTTCAACTATTAGTTAAAAAAAATTCAATTTATCGAGTAATAAAACACAACCAAACTTAAAAATTTGTCCATAGCTTATATATAGGCCAACCTAAGAGATAGGTCACTACATAACAAAGGACTACTATGCTATCGATGGCTGACTACTATCTTTGCACCCCCCCCCCCAACAACACAACTAGTAGAGTGGCGAAGCCATCAATTGAAGCACTAGTCCCACTAAATGCACAATGCCAGCGTGATGACAAGTACAAGGGAGCCGATGTGGAGGATCTCAGCCAAGATGATGTATCTTAAGCTTCTAACCAAGGGTTAGAGTCTTCTGGCGATCACATGTCTAAAATCACATCTACCTTGTATAGGCAGAAGAACCCATCCACCCACAATTGTTGCTGCATTGAGTTCGTGCAAGATGCCAAACAACATGCTATGAATCATTCAAATCGATCGTGTTTATTCTCAACCGATCACAGCTACTTCATTCTTCTAAGATTGATCTCCATTATTTTGGGATTGAATGCGTTTCTCTTTCTCATCTTTGGATCGATCTTCTTGCTTTCAGGTCAATCTTTCAACTTGCTTTTAGACTTCAGATTAATCTTTCTTATTTGGAATTGATCTTAAACCCTAAAATTTCCCTTTTTCACATGCTTACATGCTTTTAGGTGACGTGTTACTTAAGTTTTGTAAGGATTGCCTAGAATTCCTTAAGACAAGTGCAAGAATTGAGCAGGTGAGCTTATTATTCTAAGTGCTTTTGTGTGACAAGGTAAGATATGAGTAATTTACATCTTATGAGCCTAAAGGAACACTTGTACACTTACACACCTTTTCTGCTTTATATAGACAAATTTTAGGAAGTCTAGGGAATCTAATGTTGGAGACAACACATTTAATACGAAGCAGTTGATGGGCACCCTAGCCAACTTAAATTGGATATTAGAGAATCCAGAGATATCACATGTGACAACATGAGGTAGCTCAATACCTTGAGGCAAATGGAGTGTAGAAGGGTCACTACCTAGGTGAGATATATCCATACGCCAAGTAGATCCAAGTATGTAAGTGATAAGAATTCTAACTTTCTTGACAAATTTAAAGATGAAAACCTTAAGAGACAACCTAGACGAAGTTGTGATAAGGATGAAATTCCAAAGGACATAAAACTCACCATCCTAGCATTCTAAGGGCAATCAAACCCTAATGCTAACTTGGAGTGGAAGAGACAAGCAGAGCTAGTATTTCATTGCCACCACTATTTGGAATCACAAAAAGTAAAGCTCACATTTGTAAAATTTATAGATTATGTTATAATTTAGTGGGACCGATTGTGCATTAGTAGAAGAAGAGTCTAGAAGCTTCCAATCTACACTTAGGGTGAATTGAAGGTGGCTATGTGAAAAAGGTTCATGCCCAACCATTATCATAGGGACTTGCATTGGAAGTTGCAGATCTTGACACAAAGAAATCAAAGTGTGGAGGATTACTATAAGGAAATAGAGATGGCACTAATGAGGGTGGACATTATAAATGACTAAGAAGCCTCTATAGAAATATTCATAGCTAGATTCAATACAAAGATAGCCATTATTCGTAAATTGTACCACTATGTCAAGTTGGAGGATTTGGTGGAAAAGGCCATAAAGGTTGGGTAGGAATCAAATGTAACAAGGTAATACCTCTAGGACCTTTCTTAGGAGGGAGTAAAGGATGACACCAAGGTGAAAGTATTGCTGTAAGTGGAAACACAGAAGGTACAAAACACTTCCTTTTCTAATTCTTTTACATGTAACTATGATATCATGTATTTTAAGTGCCAAGGCAAAAAACATATTGTTGCTCAATACCTAAATAGGAGGATCATGGTGCTAATAGATAAAGAAGAAATTATCACAGATAAGGAGAGAAGTAGTGGAGATGAGATGCTACCATTAAAACAAGTGTCTTCAAAAGATGATTATAGAGTTTGCTCAAGTGCTAGAGGGATTAGCATGGTGGTGACGTGCACCTTAAACACTCAGGTGAATGAGAATGAGTATGAAGAACAACGAGAAAATACTTTCCATATAAGGTGTCAAATTTAAGGTAAGACTTGTAGTTTAATTATAAATAGAGGTAGTTGTACAAAGGTGGCTAGCATAATACTAGTAAAAAGATTCTCCTTACCGTTAAGAGATCACACCAAACCTTATAAACTGCAATGCTTGAATAATAGTGTTGCGGTTAGGGTGACAAATCATATAGTTGTTGAGTTTGAGATTGGAAAGTATAAAATAAGGTACTTTGTGATGTAATATCAATGTAAGAAAGATACGTCTTGTTGGGATTACCATGGCAAACTAATAAGAAGGTCACATTTGATTGAGTTACCAATAAGTATACCTTTCATTTGATTGAGCCTACAATTGTATTTAAGGTAAGAAGTTTTTACAATTTAGCAGGTTTTTAGAGAAGATTTGTTTGAGATTATAGAACCATTGCTACACCACTTACCGCAGCCATCAAAAAGAATGAAAAGCTTTAATAGGGAGACGTGCAGCAACAAGCCTTTGAACCTTTAAAAAATAAGCTTACTAATGCTCCTATCCTTTCTTTAGCTAACTTTTCTAAAAATTTGGAACTTGAATGCGATGCGTTTAGTGTAGGAATTAGAGCCATGTTAATGCAAGAATGAAGGCCTATAGCATACTTTAGTGAAAAGCTAAATGGAACAATGCTTAACTACTTGATGTATGATAAGTAGTTGTATTTGTTAGTTAGGACCCTTGAAACATCTTAGCATTATTTAGGGCATAAAGAATTCATCTTTCACACGGATCATGAGTCTCCTAAACATCTCAAGAGCTAAGGTAAGTTGAACAAGAAACATCTAAGGCAATTACCTTTTATTGGCACATTTTTCTATGTCATTAAATATCAAAATAGGGTAGATAACATTATTGCATATGCTTTTTTCGCACTGTTGTACACTTCTTATTGCCTTAAATTCTAGATTTCTAGAATTTGAACACATTAAGGAGATGTATGCTAAAGATGAAGATTCTAGTGCAGTGTTTGAATTGACTAGTTAAGGAACTCATGAAAAAAATTTCCAACATGATGTTTATTTATTCTATGTTGATATGGTATGCATTCTAAGATGTTTGTTTAATGAATTACCTATTTAAGAAGCCCATAACAGAGGGTTAATGGGACACTATTGTATCACTAAGTCCATCTTGATTTTGCAAGAACTTTTCTATTGACCATACGTGAGACGGGATGTAGAGAGAGTGGTTGAAAGATGCATCAAGTTCAAAGAGGTGAATTCCAAGGTACAACCACAGGGCCTTTATACTCCTTTACCTATTTTGAGTGTGCCTTGGACTGGCTTTTCCGTGGATTTTATATTTAGATTACCAAGGATAAGGACTAATATGGATTACATATTTATAGTGCTTGATAGGTTTTTCAAAATAACGCATTTTATTGCATGCTACAAATTAGATGACGCATCCCATATTATTTTTTTGTTTTTCAATTAAATTGTTAGATAAGGATGTGAAATTTTGAGTTATTTCTATAAAATATTCTGGGGTAAGTTGGGAATTAAATTGTTTTTTTCTACCATTAGTCACTTACAAACGAAAGGTCCAACTAAAGTAGTAAATAGGACTCTAAATGCATTATTAATAGCACTAATTTAAAAGAATATTGAAAGTTAGAAAGATAGTTTATCAAATATTGAGTTTGCACGTAATAGAAGCACACATCCCACAACTTGAGTGTGGATCGCGAAAGGAAAGCAAAGTTTGTAAAGTAGCTTTATGAAAGAGTTGAGCAAAGCTTGAAAAGGAGAAATGAACAATAATTGCATTAAGCCAACAGAGGGCATGAGATAGTTTTATTCAAGCCTGGTGATTGGTTTTGGGTACAAATGAGCAAATATAGATTTCAAAAACAAAGAAAGTCGAAGCTCATGCCTCAGGAAGATGGGCCATTCCAAATCTAGGAAAAAATAAATGATAATGCCTACAAGTTGGAATTTCCAAGTCACAATAAGTCACAAATTTGTAGCATATTTATATCCCATTATGCTTAATATTTGCATGCATTTGAGACTAAAATGGCTACAATATGTTTACATGCATGTTAATCTAGTAATTATGTTGAATTGCAAGAGTTTGAGAGTAGTTTTGGAGCTATTTGTTTGATTTTAGACATTCTCTACACTTGAACAATTTTTTTGTCTACATTTTAGGTTTCATGTCTACGAGAAATGAAGCCACGACTATGAAAAATGAGTTTGCGACCTTGAGAGCAAGCCGCAGCACATTATAGAGTTTACCGTGGTTATCCCTTGTAGTAGTAGAGATGGTTATCGTGGCTGCAATAAGGAAGTTCATGAGCTTGAAATGGGAAACGAGATTAATTGGAAATTGTAACAGTTGATTGTAGAGACTGAGAAAGAGCACCTCGCAACCGCAACAAAATATGGAGTGGTTGAGAGAATTGAGAAGCAAAGTTATGTAATTCCTAGGTGCAAACGAAGGTGGCATGATTGCGAGAGCTGAGTTCACGGCCGTGAAGCGTTGAGGGACAAAAGTCTTGCCCTTGATCTTAAGGGTTGTTTGGTCCTTTTCATTTCTTCACTCAACCTTGAATAGGACTAGTGTTTTTACAACAAATCTCCAGTCAACCTTCCTATAAGAGATCTTTTCTTAACATGTAACACGTCGGGACTAGATAGAAATGAAAACTCTAACAATTTCTTTGTTTTCAATGCCTTCTAATTTTCAGGAATTAGTCACCTCAATAGCCCTCGGTGGTTATATTGGTGTCCAAAGTACAAACAAGATGGATGCTTATTGTCCCAATCATAATCATACGAAAAGAAAAAGGGGGATATGAAATAACCATAACAGATCCATCGGATGGACGTCAAGTGGTTGATATTATCCCCCCAGGACCAGAACTTCTTGTTTCAGAGGGTGAATCCATCAAATTTGATCAGCCATTAACGAGTAATCTCAAAGAGACACAGAAATAGTACTTCAAAGTCCATTACATGTCCAAGGTCTTTTATTCTTTATGGCATCTATTATTTTGGCACAAATCTTTTTGGTTCTTAAAAAGAAACAGTTTGAGAAGGTTCAATTAGCCAAAAGGAATTTCTAGACTAGCAAATTCATCAGTATCAGGTTCATAAAAAAAAAAAAAAAAACAAAGCTCTTGTTGTCAATTATGTATGATCTAAAAAAATCAATTCTGAAAAACCTTTTATTTACTTGCTCTTTTTCTACGAGCTTGCGGGAATCCCTTATACCACATTCCTAGTCATAATAGGTAGATTTTTGTTTGAAGAAGACTATTTTATTTGGCTTTATGACTTTACCGCCTCTTTTTTTTAGCCAAATTGAATTGGCACAACTCTGTTACTATGCCGCATTCTAATGTCATAAAATGGATACATTTTATTCTATTTCAAATAGAATCAAATTGGGATAGATATATAGGTAAGCGGGTAATAGAACGAACTATAAGTGCGGGGAACAAATAATTCTAGGAGGCATGTCTTCCTAGTCTTCGACACAAGAAAGGGGGGTGTAGAAAATTCCTTTTCTTATGTCATGAAACTATAAATACATCTTCTACACGATTGGAAGAGAGCTTTTAACATAGTTTTTACATTTAAAACACTTAGAAAAGCCTAGGAACACAAGATTGAAGCACTGGAGGAGGAGAAATCCACACCACTTTTGGAGAGTGTTTAATTGTCCACGCAATGCAAAAGTCTTAGCATAAGTTTCTCATACTTCCTCTATTATTTTCATGTTGTTTGGGATGATGAATGATGTAGTTATGATTTTTATTGAATTTATGATGAATTGCAAGATTATTTTCTAGTGTATTGTGTTTATGGTTAGTAAAAGATGTATGCGCAATATTGGGAATGATTGTCTATGCTTGTGTTACTTACAATTGCTGCTTTGAATAGCAATTATATGATTTGATCAACCTTGTAATTAATTCGTGGTTGAGAAAGGAATAATGGGAGTGAAACCTACGCATCAGACAACTAATTGTAAATATTAATCTTGTGACAATAAAATGAGTGAAACCATAGAATTAGTACAAGTAAAATATTGTTAATCACAAAATAAATTATTTGACTCAATTTAATCTAGGAAAAACCCCAACAATCTTAAGTCAAAGCTATGACAATGCCTAGTTTAGTAGCAAATTCTAGCCTCTTACTTGAGAAATTATGTGCTTATTTGTGATTTTAAGTATCAAAATTCCATGAGAAAGTGTTTTTAATGGAAAATCAATTGTTAGGATGTGATTTGAGGACAATTGAGTGAAAATTTTGTTTCTTGGACAAAAAAAACTACAAAAATCCATTTTGCTTGTAGGACTTCAATTGTAGAAGTGAACATCTTAACCACAAATGCGATAACTATGCTGTTCGGAATGGGGAAGCATCAAAAGATTTGGCACAAGAGAGCTTCACGACCACGGACACCATATCGATAGCATGCATCACATTTTTGCAACTGTTGTCGAGGAGGGTAATGAGTGCTAATGAATATTCTCGAAGTGTGCTAAATTAGGCCTTTTTTTCAATTTAATTATTTTTTCTATTAGTTTATTTTGATCTTTTTCTAGGCTAGGTGTTGAAGGTGGTGATACTCATGTATGTGCCATTGTCTGATTTTGAAATTGATAGAATTTGATCCAAAAATTGAGAGAACATTCTGTTGAAGAAGGGCTCTATGTAGACGACTACAAGAGGAACTAGATATAGTGGATAATCAACAACCACCCTAGTAATTCCCAACACTTAATCGGAGGTCTGTCCGTGACTATGTCCAGCTGGTGATGAATCAAAACATTATAGGAATAGTAAGACCACCAATAAATGTGAATAATTTAAGTTGAAGCCTGCATTAATTAATATTGTGTAGCTCTACCAATTCAGGGGAAGCCTTCAAGAAGACACAAGCACACATTTGGCAAGTTTCTTAAAGTTATTCGATACTGTTAATTTCAATAAAGTATTAGATGATGTGGTCAAGCTTAGAGTATTCCCATTCACTTTATGTGATGACGTAAGATAGTGACTCCAAGGTTTACCACTAGGAAGCATTACAACATAGGAGGACATGGTAACAAAATTCTTAGCCAAATTCTTCACTCCTGCCAGAACTGCTCAATTACGTCTTGAGATTATGACTTTCAATCAATTGGACTTAGAGACACTTCCAAAGGCTTGGGAGAGATTTAAAAAGCTGCTTGAAAAGAGCCCACAGCATAGACTCAAACATTTTATAGTGACTTTAGTGGGGATTTAAGAACTATTTTGGATGCCATAGTCGGCATCACATTGATAAACAAGCTACCAAAGGAGGCCTAGGATCTCATAGAAGAAATGGCGTTAAATGTGTATTAATGACCTTCAAAGAGAGCTACAACTTGAAGAGTGGCGGAAGTTCATGACATCAATGCTTTTACTGCTAAAGTTGATTTATTGTCTATAAAAATTAATAACTTAAATGTGAATTCTATTGCTTCTCCTTATTCTTTTATATAGGTTTGTGACATATGTGTGGGTTTACACTTAAAACATGAATGCCAAGTCAGAAGCACAAGTGGTAACCAATTGGATATGGGGCAAATGAACTATGTGAATAAACAAGGGAGAATGCAAAATAATCGATACTCCAACAAATATAATTCAAAATGGAAAAATTACTAAACTTTTCTTAAAAAAAAACTAAATAGGTACATCAAAGCCTCTAGGTTTCCAAGCACAAAGGTCAAAAATCCCAATTCCTCCATATCAAACACAAGAAAAGAAGCAATGATAAAAGGATTTTTGATTAAGTCTACATGGGAAATCATAGGTAATCTAGCTAAAATTACATAGGACTATATGAATAGATTAGACTCAGTGCTCTGGAACTAACAAGCTTTATTGAGGAATTTGAAGCAACAAATTGGCCAACTGGCAAAAGATGTTGCAAATAGATCTCAAGGCCCTACGCAGTAACACAAAGCCTAATCTAAGAGAACATTACAAGGTAGTCACCTTGAGAAGTAGAAAGCAAGTGGAAAAAGGTCCATCAAAAATAGACAATCTAGAAAAAGGTAACAAGGAAGAGAACTTCGATAAGCAGGTGAATCAAAAGCAACAAAAAAAAGAAGAAGAAGAAAAAGCGACACCACCAGCCAAACCATACAGACTGCCCATTCCCTACCCTCAAAGACTAAAGGCCTCACAGCAAAATAAAAATTTTCTTAAATTTTTAGATGTATTTAAAAAGCTTCATATCAATAATCCTTTTATAGAGGCTTTAGCTCAAATGCCTAGCTATGCAAAGTTCCTAAAGGAAATCCTTTCAAAGGAAAAAGAAGCTCAAGGATCATGATATAGTGTTGCTAATAGGGGAATGCAGTGTAGTAATAAAAAAATTGCCTGCAAAATTAAAAGATCCAAGAAGTTTTACTATTCTACGCAATGTTAGCAATGTTAAATTTAGTAAAGCTTTTTATGACTAAGGTGCTAGCATTAATCTAATGTCTTATACCTTGTTCAGGAAACTTAGCTTGGGAGAGGTGAAACCACAAGGATGTCCATCCGCTAGATGATAAATCTGTGAAAGTCCCAGTTGGCTTAATTGAGGATGTCCTAGGAAAAGTTGATGAATTTAGATTCCTTGATGATTTTGTTGTGTTAGACATGGAAAGAGACAGGAAAGTGCCACTTATACTTGGGAGACTTTTCCTAGCAATGGGTAGGCTCCAATAAACGTGCATTGAGGTAAATTAACATTAAGAATTAGAGATGAAGAGGTAATATTATTGTGTTTAATGCATCCAAATACCCCTTGATGCTGTCATTTGTTTGAAAATTGAGCACCTTGATGACTGCACTCCTAAATTTCTTAGGAGAGAACATGATATAGACTTGAAATTGAAGAAATTGATGGAGACAACTAAAAAAGAAGAAGAAAAGGAGGATATGGTGGACCAGGTTATACACCCCTTAGTCAAATCATTAAATCCACCAAGAACATCCTTGAAGGAGCCCCTGAAGCTTGAGCTAAAACAACTTTCCTCTCATTTAAGGTACACTAATTTAGGTGAGTCTTCTACACTTCCTATAATTATTTCTGTACATTTAAGCAAGGAAGAAGAAGAGAGGTTGTTAAGAGTCTTGTGAGATCACATAAAGGCAATGGGATGGTCCATAGCTGACTTGAGAGCTATTAGTCCATCTTCTGCATGCGTAAAATCTTGTTAGAAGAATGTTATGAACCTATAAGACAACCTCAAAGAAGTTAAACCCACACATGCAAGAGGTAGTTAAAAAGGAAGTGATGAAGTTGTTAGATACAGGAAAAATATATCCAATCTTTAATAGTGAGTAGTTAAGCCTGATACAAATAATTCCAAAGAAAGGAGGCATGACAGTGGTCCAAAATGAGCAATATGAATTAATCCCATCTAGCATAGTGTCGAGATGGCAGGTATGCATAGATTATAGAAAACTTAAAATGCCACTCAAAAGGATCACTTCCCTCTACCTTTTGTGGATCAAATGTTAGAAAGACTTGCAAGGCAATACTGCTTTTTGGATGGTTATTCGAGGCACAATCAGATCCTTATTGAACTTGAGGATCAAGAAAAAACAACATTCACATGCCTTTACCATACATTTGCATATAAGAGGATATAGTTTGGCCCATGTACTATACTGACCACTTTTCAGAGGTGCATGATGACATCTTCTTTGATTAATTTTGTATATTATCTTATATTTGATTAATTTGAAAATTAATTAATTTAAAATATGGTTTGATTGTGATAATACAAATAAATTTTTTGATCTTATACTTTAATGATTTTAATATTTATACAAGCAGGATCAAATTTTTTAAATTTAATTTAAACAATAGATAGTTTTCTTCCCTAATAGGGCACCCACAGGGGATTAGGATAAGAGATGAGGAGGGGATGGGGGAAGCAAGGGCGGGGGATAGGGGAGTGATCCTCCACCCCATTTCTATCTCTATCGTTAATGATAAGATCATTAATTAGAAATACAATAGAAACTTTAATTTAATTAAAGGGATAAGACACGAATGAAATTATTTGATATCAATCATGTTTGTTAATAATGTGATTATTAACTAGAAGCATGATAACTCTTTGATTTAATTATTAATTTTAGTTAATGAGATTAATTAAATTCAATGATATAATTTCATTAAGCCTTGATTATTAATAAAGATTAATAATAAATAAGCTAGATGGACCTTAATCATTAATGAAGATTAATAATTAACAGTTATAGGTTACAATTATTAAAGAATTTGATAATTAAAAAGGCACATGGGCTAGTAATTACTAGGGTCCATGTAGTGAGCTCATTGTGCCCATAGTTAGTATACCCTAGTATCTTAATATAAACAAACGTTTTAGAAGATTTCTAAGTATGAAAATTTTGATAATTTTCGTGTGTCATCCTCTAAGTAAGAGGAGAAATTATTCTAGCCACCATCTCCATCTTTTCTTGTCACCAAAAGCCTTCTAACCCAAAAAAGTTTGCGTTAGAACCTTGCAAAATGTGTTTTACAATGGGTAAAAAGACTCTCGTCATCACAACAATTGTGTAAACAAACTAGATGTTAGGGTTGGAAGGTCATGACTTAAGGATGACACATTACTAATAGGGAATGATATTGGGATGTTAAGCTCAATCAAAACATGGTCATTTTGCACCTTCTTCATAAAAGATTTGGGAGAAGCGACATACATTTAGGCCATTCATATCTATAGAGATAAAGTTAAGGGATTGTGAGGTCTCTCCCAAGCCTTATGCATAGACAAGATATTGAAGAGATTTAGTATGGAAGCCTAACGTGGGCAATGCTATGTACAAGATCAGATATCACTTATGCTGTGAGTGTACAAATAGGTCTTAAGCAAATCTTAGCAAAGAGCATTGGATTGTTCTCAAGTGTATTTTAAAATACTTGAGAAGCACTAAGGATATAGCACTTGCAAATTGAGATTTTGATCTACAAGCAGATAGTTGGATTAATTTCAACTTCTAGTTAGATGTGGAAGATAGAAAGTTTATCTCTGAACTTTTAGCTACTCTGAATGCAGGCACAATCAATTGGAAGAGTTCCAAAGAGTATGACTATGGATTCCACTGTTGAAGGCTGAGTAAATAGCTACATGAGATGTTACGAGGGAGGTTGTTTAGATAAAGAATTTTGTAGCAGAACTTCAGGTGATTCCACATATGGATCGGTAGTTGCCACTTTGTTGTTATAACCATAGAGTGATCGCATAGGTGGAGGAACAGATGTCTTATCAGAAATCCAAACACATAGAAAGACATGACCTACCTGCTAAGCTAATGACACAAGCGGTTTTTGATCGCCAACTTAAGAATATGGGTATGAAATACCATAGTGATTAACATTAGCACTATTGACCTTAGATTGCAAGTGGAAAATTGTTAGTGATGTACCTTTTAACTTCAAAAGTTAATGAGGGATACTAGAGGCATTATAATTGTATACATATGCTTTTACATTCATTAATGAAATATTGATTTTTATATCAATATTATGGCAAGTTTTCATATATGTAAATTTTAAATGGTGCAAAGCATTGCATGTGCCCATATAATTGAATTAAGAAGCCTTATTCATAAAAAGTTATGAATATGAATACAAAGTTATCTTAGTACTTGATTAATAAAATCAGTTCGTGAGTCACAGATACTCTAAATGACATTAGAGAGTAGATAAGAATTGCAGACCTTGTGTTTGTATGGCGAGTGTCAAGCCATTCGATAAGAGATATTGAAAATATATGTGTGTGGATGCATCATTGAAGAATGAGCATTTAGAAAATGACTCGCAGAACAAAGGAAACACATGGAGTTCACTCATTACTATCAACGCCTTGTTTTGTGATCGTGATAAGTGCGCGTGTAACTTAGACTTGAGATGACATGGTTGTCTTATACTCATGACAGTCAAAAGTTATTAGGGCATTAAAGGAGAATATCTATCTTGGTATAAGATAGGGTCATGAGCCCAACATGCTGTTGTCCAAGTGCATATATAGGCATTTGTGCATTCAATAAGAGATTTGTCTTCTTGTAAGTGAACAAGGCATTTATCTTATGCAATTTGTATTTTTTGAGACAAAAATCCTTGGCCAAAGTAGGGTGTGATCGACAAGGAATTTTCAACAGAAACATTAATCTCATAAGGCAACATTGATTGGTCATATGACGGAGTCTGTAAGTTTAATTAAATTTATGACTCTTACTCAATTGGGATAAAGTAAGACAAAATGTCTATACTACATGGTACTCACGATTAGGAGGGTTTATTGTGATCCGTTTTACCTCATTTTAATTGAACTATGATATGGGTTGCAAGCTAGATGTTACTTATATCCTTCGAGTTATGCTCGCTGCTAATTAAAAATGAACTTAGAAAGTTGCACACAAAATGTTATTATGTATAATGAGTTTTTAATTAGTGGGTAGTATAATTTATTTGGTGGAAATTGGGTTGAACTAAATAAATTGTCATGGTATTTGTTAATGATGAGATCATTAATTAGAAGTACAATGAAAAAGGGAAAGACATAAATGAAATTATTTGATATCAATCATGTTTGTCAATAATGTAATTATTAATTAGAAATATGATGGCCTCTAATTTAATTAATGAGATTAATTAAGTCGAAAGATATAATTCAATTAAGTTTTAATTATTAATAGAGATTAATAATTAGAAGCTAGATGGACTTTAATTATTAATGAAGGTTAATAATTAAGAGTAATGTGCTACAATTATTAAAGAATTTAATAATTAAAAAGAAACATGAGCTAGATCACATTATATAAGGAAGTGCTAAAAGGAGTTATAAAACATACCTTGTGCTTATCTTCCTTAGCTAGTGCAATTTGACGGCACCCCACGAAAAGTCCATCTTGATTATTAATTCCATCTCAAAATTGCTTAGAGATGGTTTAATCATCTACCTTTAGAGATCAAACGAAATTTTGAAGATTTTGCATCATTTTTTTACACCAATTCGAAACCAGCAAACATTAAGATTGAATACCTTTGTCTCTATTCAAACTGAAATAGAATGAGGATGAGATACTCAAAGTAGTCCATGAGGAGACCCACTCATGCTACTTTAGATTGTTCTTCAGTTGTGGAACCTCTTGGGGAGGGATATTACAAGTTTTATAATGAATATGATCACACAATTGAAGTTTGTGGGAAAGTGAAAAGGCAAATTAAGGCCTTAGACATGAATGAATATTTCTAGGAATTTGTCATAGGAAAGTCTGGAAACAAGAAAATAGACAATTGAAAAAAGCCTGGATAGAGAGGTGGAGCCGCCCTAGCTAGGATAAAGGAAGAAAGGATACATTCCTGTCATCGTGAGTAGGTAAGAAGGTGGAAGTTCTAATTTATTTTAAGAAATCTTATGTATAAAATGTTATGATAGTTGAGAAAAGAATGAAAGTTCTTTTCAGTCATCATGGATAGGCAATAAGCGGAAATTCTAATTGTTCCAAGAAGTTTTATGAATAAAATGTCATCATAGTTAAGAAAAGAATGAAGTTTAGTACCTAGTCGCCATTATATATAGTTATTAACTTGGGTGAAGAAGATTTACAAGGTGTGTTGGTGCCACACTAAGATGCTTTTGTCATTACCAACACTACCACCAATTATAATGTGGCTTGGTGCTTGGGAGATGGTACATGCTTAGTCAATGTGCTCTCTTAAGAAGCATATGAGCATATGGTATTGGATGTTAAGGAGTTATAGCCCATAGGTCATATCTTATTTGAGTTCATGGGAGAGTTAGTACAACTTAAAGGAAAGGTTCCTTGCCAACTAACCTAGGCAGTCATGGAGTTACTTAGACAAAGCTCATTCAATTTTTCATAGTTGAACCCATGAACAACTACAATGTAATCTTTGGAAGGCCTGCGTTTTCTGTTTTTGACACTATAGCTTCCTTTGTCCACACGACTATCTAGTTTTTAATAATCGATGGGAAAGTAGGTGTTGTTTGAGGTGATCAAATTGTCTTATGAAGGTGTTATGTTGGTATGGTGAAAAAATTTGAAGCTTAAAGAATCATCAAAGTCCCTAAGGAGACTACCAGAGCCACAAAACCAATTGAAGAATTAGTGAATGTGGAATTGGTTTTAGGTCATCTTAAGATAGTCTCCAAGGTAGGAATTGAGTTAGCAAGGGTATCAAGGATGAAGTGATCTAGTTTCTAAGGAAAAACATTGGAGTTTTAACTTTCTCCCCTAGTGATTTGACTAGGGTTAACCCCTCAATAGCTAAACTTGGGCTTAATATAGTCAAACCAAAGTCGGGATCATTGACCTTCCAAAAAATTGAGATTATAAAAACAGAGGTTGCCCAATTATTGGGTAAGGGGCAGATCTAGGAAATACAGTTTTTAAAATGGCTTGCAAATATAGTGATAATCTTGAAGGTACAAGGGAAGTGGCGGATTACATAGATTTTTGAAATTTGTACAAAGCCTGTCTGAAGGATTGTTACTCCCTGTCGAGAATTGACCAGTTAGTTGATCTCACTTTTGAGATAGAATTACTAAGCAAGATGGATGTTTTTCTAGGGTGCCATCAAATTACACTGGCTGCAAAAGAAAAGCGTAAGGTATGTTTTATAACTCCCTTTGTACTTTCTCTTATAATGTGATCATGTTGTTTGGGTTAGAACATGCAAGAACTACCTACCAAAGAATAGTAGATTAGATCATGTTAAATCAAATAGGTGGGAATAAGGAGTTTATATTGATGACATATTAGTAAGACTAGAGAAAGTGGCATATCATATCCAACGCCTTCATGGGACTTCTCAAGCTCTAAATTACTATAACTTAACTCAGGCAAACTATGCCTTTAGTATCTAAAGGGAAGTTCATTAGTTTTATAATTATAAATTAAGAGATTAAGCAAAATCGTCAAAAAATACATGCTATTTTGAAAATGTCCAACCCATAAAGCATAAATTGGTTGACTGAGTGAACTTGGGCCTTTAAAAGGTTAATCAAATAGCCAATGGAACTCTGAGAATATGAAATTATGATGTGAATGGAAGTACCTAGTGAAAATAAAATTAGATAGCCTGCGTGATAGGACGGTTACAATCGACGTATTAGAATCAATTGATACATTAGAATTCAAATAAGAATCATTCTTATTGAATTGTTTTAATTGATTCACAAGAATTTTAAATTATTTGACAAATTCAAGGGAATAAAGAGAAAATCTCATTACTTTCAAACTCAAAATGTCAACAACCCTGAGTCTTGTAACTAAATAAAATAAATATTTATTGTCTAACTAAAGTAAACTGTAATTTTAAAGCTTATGTGGCTCAAAATATATAAAAGCCCAAAAAAATAAAAATAAAAATGAAAATTAGACTATTCTCAAGTCGTGTCGTTCTCCTACCCTTGAAGATGAATAGTTCTCAATTTAAGTTCATATCTAACTAAATCTAACATGAATATGTAAAACTCTCTTAATGCTTCGCTATCTTGCTTAACTTTCAGCTTCATATTCTTAAAAATCTAATTTGGCACAGAAATAGCAATTAAAGAATCAAAATTAACAAGGTCTTATTCGGACGCACATATAAAAGTAAGTTCCATCAATGTCTATTTTGCAATTGTATTATTGCTTAGTTAATAATTATTTATTATGATATCTATAATTTTTATTTATATATTTTTCATTTTGATTTTCAGTTCATTTTTGTATGACTTAGTTCATAATTTAGTCATATCATTATATATTCCATTTTAAATTATTAATAAAAAATGGTATACTTTGGTTAATAAAAACTATATTTATCTATGAAGATATTTATGTTTATTTTCATTTTTCATCTGAAAAACACACACTATAATTACTACACTTTTTAAACTTTATCTCTATCTCTCTCTCTCTCACACATTTACATATTTTTTAAGAAAAATACACCTAAAAACATACATTCAAAAATCAAAACAAATATGTTTATACACATATAGTATTAAGTGTTTCATTTAAAAATTATTTATATATTTGCTATTATAATATCCACACACATACTATTAAGGTTTAAATAATTTCATTCTAAACGAAATATATATATTTTTTGATAAGAATATATTTTGATACACTTAGCTATGAAATGACATTATAAAATAAATTACCATTTTCATATTTGTTCGTTCAATAAGTTAGTATATGCATAATCAAACTTAATTAAGATGTTAAATAATAAGTATTCAATTACTTAATCCATATTTTTATATTTATTTGAAGTCAGTTAATATTTGAAAACTAATTATTAATTTCATATTATAAATATTCAGTTGAATTAATACCTAACGTATCTAATTTTTTTTAAAGTTTTCATGCTTAATTAAAATGTTTTAATAAAAAATCATAATTTTATTTTTAAAATAATTAAAAAATTAAGAAAATTGAGTTGGAATTCAATCTCGGTTCAATTTGAGCTCAATCAAATAGTTTTTAAGAACTAGAAGTTCAGTTGCATGAATGAAAATAAAATCTCAAATTTTTAAAAAGACTTCGAGTCTAGTTCTGACTCCTTTGTGCTGGTAAGTTGCTAGCTTCGAATTCAAATTCTTCCATTCCTCCATCCCTCCAACCCAGATCGCACTCTTAACTACTGCTAAGGTATTATAATTTATAAATGGCAGCGAAGAGATAACAAATAACATAGACTAGTAAAAATTGTCGACGAACTTGCCCAGTATTGATTCACAAGATCGCAGTAATATGAGGTTCAAGAACGATTATGATTCTACAATAGAATTCCTGGGTGGTCAGACTCAAGTGACACACTAAACATGTAAAATTATTCCATTCCACGGCATTCTCAGTAGCAATGCCAATAAGACCAGTGCAAGGGGACAAATGAAATCAAATTGTCTCTCCAGAAAAGAGGTTCCCTTTAGCTCAACTTGGAATTGTCTTCTGCCCACAATTTTCAGGCAATCATTTGGTCAAATAAAAGCAGTTTCAACACGTAGATGTATTACGATGTCTAGTCACAAATTAATTGTCTAGGGTCGAAGGTCCAGACCAAAACCTCGAAGTTTTATAAGTATAATGAGGGTGGCAATGGAATTATAACCATTTTGTTCCCAAATTCGGGCCTTCTATAAATAACCCACGTTCAGGTCTCAAGCTTAAATCTGCAAATTCTTTCGTTACCTTCACTCTTCCTTTTTCTTAGAAGATCTTGCGGATGATGCTCGGATGCCTCTCGTACATCTACCCACAAACTTGAGAACTTCATCAATTAGTATCACAGGAAAAGACACCGCAAGAACCAACAGCCACTCGTTTAGGCTAAGAGGTACGATGCCAAATATTTGAGCAAGGAAAGGCACGTATAGGATGAGGAAGTGCAAACCAAACGAGACTGACATTGCCAAGAGAAGCCATGGGTTGACCCAAGGAGGCATTGACAAGAGGCTTCCATCCTCCGATAGAGCATTGAGAGAATTAAACATCTCTATGGCCACCAGTACAGATAGGGACAGAGTCATAGCCTTGATTTTTCCTGTCTGGAAGTAGTCGCACGGACTGTCAAATGTGAACGCTTGAGTACCAGCAGTGAAAGGGGAAGCAGTAAAATTATGCCAGGATTGGCACTGTCCCCAGTTGGCAAGCTGAGAGTATGTTACAAGACTGTGTCCGTCTCCACTAAGGTCAATGCCAAGGAAAGATGAACGGGTGTACCAGATAATGAATATTCCCACAGTTGCAATACCAACATAAGATCCAATCACCTGCATCAACATATGAAAACAATAAGCAAATATAATCTGTGGTGAGAGAAGTACAAGTAGAAAAGGAAGTGAAGCAGATAAGCATACCATATAACGAAACAGAATCCATGCATTGATCAATGAATCATCACTTCTCCTAGGTGGTTTCTTCATTACATCCTTGTCCGGTGGATTAAATCCCAAAGCAGTTGCTGGTGGCCCGTCAGTGACCAAGTTAACCCACAGAAGCTGCACTGGTATCAGACCCTCCGGAATGCCTAGAGCAGCAGTTAGAAATATTGAGGCAACCTCACCTATATTTGAGGAGATCATGTATCTGCAACAAGAAAACAAGAAGTACAATTTAAATGGAAATATAATATGAAGGAACTGTGCCAGACACCATTTATAGCATGCCTTTTTCCAGTTGTTGAATTCGACAAACCAAAGTAGTAACTACAAGGCTAGGTTTAACTAAATTGGCCTACTCAAAATTCATTGTTCTAAAATGTCAATGCTAACCATATGAACAATGAAATGTTGTCGAGACATTGATTGTGAAAACTACATCAGTTTATGATTTCATTTCTTTTGCCGCCATTATCACTCCAGCATTGTGTCTATTGACTGTCAAGTTAAAACTTCACTTCGTTCACAGCCAATTGATACAATGAAAATAGGACAAGTAATAAAACATTCCACAATCCCAAGCGATACATCACTTGATTAATGGAAAATGGTGTCTTCAGAATTTAATAACAAATGTTATTTGGACCCTATGCTTTCCAAAATGACAAAGGTGTTACTTCAAAGAATAGTCCATCATAAGTATTGGGCATCACTCTCTACATCAACCACATCCAGTGATGTGGCTTGCTTAAATCAATCGTAATTGCTGATCATTTAAGTTAGAGCAGAATCAAACACCATAGCTATAGGGGGCAAAAAACAAAAAACAAATTGCATTTATTTCACAAAAAAATCTTTGCAGTCATTTCACATGGCGTATCTATTTGACATGAGTTTGTATAATGCACCTCATATAAAATATCTTTAAAGTTCCTCTCCATCCATAACATCCCATGGCATGAAATAAAAATTGATAACATTGTAAGTCCCTTATTTCCAAGAAAGAAAAACAAAACCTCAGTTGATTGTAGAATTTTACTATCTTAATGTGTGCATCAGGATATTCAATGGCACCTAACCAAATTATGGTCAAATCTACCCGCTCAAACAGATCGCATAGACCAACCCATCATTTAACTCCCATGGTGAATGTAACTCATTGCCCATCAGAGCTCAAGTTGAAATTAATGTTGAATGACTACTACCAACAACTAGATATTGTAGCAAGGAAAAAAATGGTAAAATTCAAAACTACCTTAACCAGCATTACATTCATTCAACTTTTAACTTCACATTTGCTGCAGTTGCTAAGTAGCCATAATCCCAACCACTAAAAGCCTCAGACATCCAGTAGAAACAGTTGATAAACAGATCAAAATAATTTCTAAAACAAAATGTGAGGGTCAATTTATTGCAATATATAAGCTAGTTAAGATCACCGACTAGGACAAAAATATGACCTGATGAAGGCCTTCATGTTATTGTAAATGGATCTGCCTTCACCAACAGCAGCAACGATTGTGCTGAAATTATCGTCTGCTAAAACCATGTCAGAAGCCTCTTTTGCAACCTACAGAAGGAAGAATAAGAATGAGAAATTGAAAAACAGTTAGCTATTCTATTGGTTGAATGCCAGGCATTAAATTGCTTGGAGTAAAAATGTTGCATTAAAATGTTCAGTTAGGATCAGCTACAATGAAATATAAAGAACGTGATATGAGATTGTTCAATATAATACTACAAACGCAACAGTGGTTGAGTCACTGTAACATAAGAGGCAAACTGCAGATGTAAAATGAATCTGTTAAAAAATGAATAGCATGGAACAGCAACCATGTTTGTTTCCAAAATAATTACCTCAGTCCCCGTGATGCCCATTGCAATACCAATATCAGCTAGTTTCAGGGCAGGTGCATCGTTCACTCCATCCCCAGTCATTGCTACCACTTCACCAGAATCCTTTAGCAACCTGACTATTTCTTGTTTATGCCTTGGTTCAGCTCTTGAGATAAGAAGTCCTCCACTTTGATTTAAATGCGCTTCTTTTTCAGGACTAGAGAGCTCCATAAACTCTTTTCCTGTTAAGCTCCTTGAACTGATATTTTCATGGTGCCCAAAAGCACCAATTTCACGACAAATTGCTTCAGCTGTATTTTTGTTATCTCCTGTGATTACAATAACTCGAATGCCAGCTGTTCTGCAATCCTCAAGTGCTTGTGGGACTTCTTTCCGAGGAGGATCCTTTGAAAATTTAAAGAAAGCCACACCATTCATTTAGAATTTTTGCAATAACATAATAATGTGGAGGTGAGAAAGAATTTTAGAAGATGTGGAAAGCCAACTCACCCTTAAACCAGCCAAGCCAACAAAAATTAATTCACTCTCAATTGAGGAATAATTTGCAGGGTTCAATAAGAGCTCATGAGCTGGATGGTCCTCACCACCATTATACGTCGCAAATTCTGGGAGATCATCCTTGTATGCAAACCCAAGAACTCGTAATGCATTTGTTGACATTTCATTAAGGCTTTCCAATATAGCTTTCCTTGAATTTTGATCTAGTTCTGTAATAGAGCCATCAAGCAATTGCACAAACGAACTTCTTTCCAACAATGACTCCACAGCACCCTACATAATGCATCAGATACTTCAAGAGTTTGGCTGAATAAAGATAAAGCAAAAAACACAACAGAGAATTGGAATAATTTGCAGAGCTCAGGTACACTATTTGATGCCCATTATTATTATCCACCAAGGATATTTCCCCAGGAAATTAACTACATGGATAAAAGGGTTCTAGATTGCGTGAAATGTAAATAAACGAACCTCTACACAGGAAGATAGTAGAAACTTTTGTTTCATTAGTTAAAGCCAGAAATAACGCTGAAGGCAAGTTCTCTGAACAGGTCATATCAAAATTAAACCCCAGCAAACACTTCTTATTTTAGTAATCCACAAAAGGTGAGATACCAAAAATTGTGCAGCCAGGCGAAGGAATGGGGAAAAAACCTACCTTTACAAGTAGTGACTTTTTCCCAGTGCTAGAATTTACAATGACTCCCATGGATTTTCTATCTCGATCAAACTCAAGGGTGGCAATCCTCTGTTCAATTTGATTCCATGTGTAGGAGCACCCTTAGATAATTTAATTGCACATTGCACATCAGTATCAATAGCCAAGTCATCGTAGAACAATTTCATTGGGCTAGAAGAACTTACTCAAGAAACCATCATATCCCGAAGAGAGGCCAGAACGTATTTCATTTGGGAGGCCCATTTTCTCAACCAGAACCTGCAAACATAATCATGTCATATGAGTAGCCTTCATGAACATACAAATCTTTAATTACTTCTTAGTAACAAGAACACCAACGTTAAGGACACGAATAATATATCCAAAATTAATGTAACAGGGGCAATGCAGGATGAGAGAATTTCCAACTATTACTGACACAGCCTTACCTGGGCAGATAATGAAAACTTTAAGCAACATGACAAAAACATACAAGAAATGCCCCATTAAATCAACCAAGATATTACAATCGAAAAAATTGCAATACACAAACTATAGCAATGAAAATTGGTATTATGAAATTTTACGTATCAATTGCTTGTTACCTTAAGTGCAGCTTCAGTTGGCATCCCATTAGCCACATAATGTCCACATACATTGTGGCCAGATCTTCCCACATCAGCATCATTGCAAATAGCAGCAATCTTTGCAATCATCTGAAGGTTAGAATCTAACTGAACCATTGACCAGTCCTCTATTTCCCCATCAAATGGATCATAGGTATTTCCTTTCACACTAAAGGATCTAAGAACACTTGAACTGGAACTCATAGCAACAAGTTTAGCCACTGCCATCTGATTGGTAGTCAGAGTACCAGTTTTATCAGAACAAATCACAGTTGTGCAACCAAGAGTTTCAACACTGGGCAGCTTTCGAACTAGAGCATTCTTAGCAGCCATTTTGCGTGTGCCAAGCGCCAAGCAAGTTGTAATAACTGCAGGCAAACCTTCTGGAATAGCGGCAACTGCCAATGCTACAGCAATCTCAAAGTAATAAGTGCACTTCTCAAATGAGAACTTGAAATTACTTGGCCACCCATCAATAAACTCCCATGACAGGAAGTATTTCACATTTATGAGCCAGACCAAAGTGCAGATTGCTCCAATAATAGCAGTTAAGGCCTCTCCAAATTCATTCAATTTCTTCTTCAACGGTGTCTCATCTTCGCTCTGGGAAGCTTCATGAATTTGTGAATGCACCTTTCCTATTTCTGTGTTCATCCCAGTCTGAACTACCAAACAGATACAATTCCCATTCACCACAGTTGTTCCAGCAAACACCATACACTTCTTTCCCTGAATATCAACATCCTCTGCAACAGCCTTAGCCGTCTTACTAACTGCCTCACTCTCTCCTGTCAATGATCCCTGTTCAACCCGAACAGTTGAGCTAATTAAGCTTAAAACCCTCATATCTGCTGGAACTTTATCCCCGACTCTCAGCTCCACAATGTCACCAGGAACAAGCTCTTTTGCAGGCAAATTAGAAATCTTCTTACCCTCACGTGTAACAGTTGCACGTTCTGACTGGATTTCCTGCAATGCATCCAGTGCTTTCTCAGCATTGTTCTCCTGCCAAACCCCAACTATGGCATTCACTATCAATATCAAAAATATCACCAAAGGCTCAACAAAAGCAGTAATCTCCATCTCCCCTCCTTCCTCTCCATCATACCATGCCAACACAAAGGAAACCACTGCCGCCACCAGTAAAATCCTGACTAATGTATCATTAAACTGATCTAGAACCAACCTAAAAATTGAAGGCCCCTCATGTTTCTCCAATTCATTGAAACCATAGATCTGCCTCCTTTTGTCAACCTCGTCCCCTGACAACCCGTAGTCCCTCCTCACTTGGTACTTATCTTCACACTCTCTCACATCTTTCGACCACGCCGCGAAATAATCCCCATTCGATTCGTTATTATTATGCATGTTATCACTCTTACCATAATTTTGCCCTCCTTTTCCCATCAATGAACCAAATAAAATATATATCGCCAAGCCACCAAATTGAACAAAATTAACCTGAAAATATAAAAAAGACGATGCATAAACAATACAATACAAAATCAAATATCAATTAACAAGGACCTTTTTCACACCGAATAAAGTCTGTAACTCGACGATCTACAATAGGTCACACAAAAAAAAAAAGGAAAAAAAATTAAATCAGAAAGATTAACACCCACTCACTCACCACCTCGACTTGCACCAAGCGGCTCCTCGATCAGTTGAATACCGTATCTGTCTACGCACACCCACAGGTTAATAAATGCGAATCGACCAGAATTGAGGAGCGGCCGACTGACAATTCAAAGATTGAAACTGTGGAGAGTTGTGTGCTGGAGACGTTTTTGCGAATGCGAGGGAATTGGAAAAAACCACGGGTCTAAAGGAAAGTATAAAAGAATGCGTTTGGCTTCTCGGTGCCTTCTCCCAGCGACATTAGCTGTTCCGTTACTTTTATTTTTAATTTCGTGCTATCCCCATTCCCCTAACAATGTGAAATGACAGACCGATCTCATGCGCAATGACAAAAATGCCCTCAGCTCCCTATTATTCGGGGCTCGTTGTGAGACTACAGTTTCAAAAAAAATAAATAAATAAACAAGTATTAGTGAGTATGCTGATAGTTTATAGTATTTGTTAATTTATTTTCGGGGTGCATGTCAGTTTAAAAAGTTCAAGTGATTTAATTATTATTTGATACATAAATTTGTCTAATAATAATTGATCTGTTTTAGTCAAATTAATGTATGCCATCACTAGGTTTGAAGTTGATACAACAGTGCATGTAGCCACCTATGGCATGTAGCCACCTATGGTCTACAAGTGGAATTGTGAGGCAACGTGCAAAGCTGTACTGCCGATTACAAGTGGAGAGATGTGGACCCTCCTATGCACTAACAGTGGCATGAGTGTTGTCTGTTTTCAAATTTTATTGTACATTTTTAAATATTTTTATTTAAAAATTTATATAAAAATAAAAAATAAATAAATAAAATTTAAAATATATAATAATTAAATTTTTATTTTTATGATCTATAATTTGAAAAGTAACATAGCCATAGAAACATTCCTCTAGAAGAAATAAAGAAGGACGGAAGTTGAAGGAAAACAAGATAATAAAAATTATTGTGTATCAACAATGTCCTTATGCTCTAAATGTAATATTGTCTTTAATCTTGTGTCATTCCACTAGCAAACTTGACTTGGGTATTCAAATAATTAGCATGTGTGTCTCGAGGGATGAGTGTAAAGCATTCAACCAAATGGCTTATTCCTTAACATAAAATTGTGGGACAGTGGCATGCTATTACTAAAATCATGTAAACGTGAGAGGTTACTATGATTCATTGCAAGAATCATATGAATATATATGTTACAATATAAGATTAAAAAGATGTCCTACTGTAAAACAATAAACATAGACATCATTTTATATGTGAAACGTAGGCATTTTATATCCACAATGTCCATAATTGGTCAAACCAAGTTCAATTTGGTATAGAACTCGCGGTAATTTATTTTATTAAATGGTATAATTTCTGTAACTTATGATAATTTGATAAAATTACAATTATTACTAATAAGATCCACATATTAGGCGTATAAATTACAAAAGTATTATATTAAAATAAAAATACAATTATTTGAATTTAAAAGTATAAAGAAATATTTTTAAAAATAAGAGAACATTAAAAAAGAGGAAATTTAAGAGAAAGTGCAGCTAAAATAAATAAATTAATTAAAATTATACACAATAAAATAATTTAAATAAGATAATTACACATTATGTAATGAAAATAAATTTATATTATTTAATAATATAATAAAAAATATAGATAAGTACGTTAAAAAGCGGGCAAACTCGTCTATTCAGACAACAAAGGTGCGCGCCTCACAATTTCCGGGGCGGGGATGGGCAATTCTGCCCTTTCCATGAGTTGTGGCAACACCGGGGACTTTTATGGTGTGGACCATGGCCAGTCCAAAAACGGTCACTCCACGTGGAGCCTCTTTCGACGTGGCAAACCCTCATTTGTTTGGACATAAGCGGAGGCGAGGAGCAGTTGGGCAGAAAATCGACTGCCCTTAAAAGATTTCTAAGTTGGTGAAATAAATATAGACCCTAGGAAACTTCTCGGCACTTTCCTCGACGTCAAAGGGGAATAGGACAGATCGCAACGGCGACGTTTCGTACACAAAGCATATTCTTTACTACGGTTGCGGCGTTTACAAGTCTGCGGCAATTGTTTGTTTCCATTATGGGGGAAAACATCCGCCACTTCTTTCGTCAACTTAGAACAGATATCCCGTCTTAGAAATTGTTTATTGAGTGTGATTTATTTGGTTGGATCCGTTTTAAAATATATTGACTTTGTCTCTTCAGAGAGTTTAAAAATATATATTCAATTATTATATATTTTTATTTATTTATTTTTTATTTTTATATAATTTTTAAAATAAAAATATTTACAAATATATATCATAATTACAAAACAAACAAATTGTTGTGTTGTGATTTTGGGATGTTGTTAAAGTGGGTTACCAAATCAATAATTGAATGATTATTAATAAGATTAATGCACAACAAGTAACATTAAAACATTTTATGTTTGAGCTTAAATTCACAAAATAAAAAATCAGATTTATTTATTTAATGTATTTTGTTTATAGTATATATTAATTTATATGTATATTGATTGCTATATTTATTTAAAATGAAATAATTTAATTGGAAAAATATTAAAATAGTCATTATTAAATTAAAGATAGATAGGTGTATAAAAATAATTAATGTCAAATGAAATTTGGGTTAGATTTAGCAAGAGAATCAAACTTGAACCACATATTATAATGCATACAGCATTACATACTATTAAAATCAAAGAGCCGTGAGAAATGATACATTCATATAATTTGAAGTGAACTCTCTTGTATATACGAAGTCTTGTTCAACCAAAGTGATTTGGTTGTTACAAAAAGTATTTACATCTAAACACATTTAACAATTCTTATTTACAATTCAACTTACGCTCAACTTTATTTAACCACAATCTCCCTCTTTAACTATGTATAGATAGCACTATAGTTTAACCTCCACCCATGACAAAATTTTTCTCCTCTAAAAATGACAACACTCGAACCATGAATAAGGTGATAAAATGAGTGATTAACTATGCGAGTTCTCTTCATTTATTGACTCAAAGCTCACCCAGTCACCATAAATACTTGAAGAATATATCGAATATTAGTTTTTAGATTTATGGATCATATATCTTATTAAAATTCTAGAAATAAATCTTCAATCAACATTTTGGTTATTTTAATTGTTGTAACAATTAGCCGGATTTCGTGAATAAATAAAATTTCTTTCTTCTTGTGGATTATTCAAATTCCTTACCTTTTATAGTGGATATCTTCAACAAATACGGTGGCTCGTCTATTGCTCCAATCGATCTACTTGCCTTGCAATTACAAATTCCATTATAATATGGAATTTCAGAAAACATAGAAATTTAAGAATTTGTGAAATTTTTATAAATTAACTTATGTCACATCATTGTTAACTAATCGCCTATCAAACTAACATTAAATAATATATAAACGATTTTTTAGAATTGACTTGGTGGAATTATATACTAATTGCCGGGATTTCAAACATGAATAGTTATCTTACAATAAAAAAGTGTGGATAAAGTCAATTTTACATAAGTGGGAGTTGTTCATAAACTTATTGTCATTAGCTTTTGAATTAAAATATAATGTTAGGCCCACTATTACATTTTGTTACTTGGTTCAACTGATGATTCCCAAGGTGTTGCCATTTGATGTAATTCAGGTGCCTATGAATTGTTCTTATTAAAAGTAATTAGTTGTGGATAATACTTTCGATTTAATTAAACTCTCTTATTAAGCTTAATAAGTTCAATAAGAACTTACAGTTAGTTTGCCTATTCCTAGTATGTAGTGTCAAAACTTATGAGACTGTGTATATTCAAAAGTTTCTTATTGAGAATCAAGTTAATATTAGACTTAAATTTAAAAGACTTGTACATGAAGATTGTTCAAGTTTCAAAAATGAGTAATTATTTTACATTATAAAAATGTAGAGAAAGTGAGTTAGATATAACTTATTACTTTAAGTTATTTTGTTGAAATATGTAGTTGGACTTATGAATACAAGTTCACTTAGTCTAATGAATGGCTACTTCCCAATTGCACCCATTGAATTTATTCTATGGCTTTTGGATGATTCTAGATCTCCAAATTGTTGCTCATGAACGGCACTTTTGATTGGAGTGAACATTAACCCAACAAATTTAATTATAAATTGTAATCAACAAATCTAATTATAAATTGTAATTGGGTTCTCCAATTCATACACTGATGAGATCTTGATTGAAGTATTGGTTTACAATGAATTTTAAATGTTCCTACACCGATGAGATCTTGGTTTATTTATTGGTTTAGAATGAGTTTTAAATCTTAACAAACGTAAGGTTTTAAGCTTAAATCCCAAAAGTGTATCTCTCATGTGGGAAGTTTTGCTAATTTATTGTTTTTTGTGGTGCGTTGATTATTATTAAAGGATGTAATAAATTATTCATTGATGATATTTTAGAATTGTGATATAAGTATACAACATATATCTATATTTAGAGAAGACGTGAAAGAAGGATGAAGACTAAAACCAATTATACATAACATTTTTTTATTTATATTAATAATATACTAATTCATTTTTTAGCTTTCCTTTTTTACTTTTGTATTTATTGTAATATCTATATTGCATATTAAGATTAAGTTTCTTATAACGATTACTTTTGGCTACAAATTATTTGTTTATCATAATGCTCTCATCTTAATATTATATATATATATTATCCACCAGCTTTTTGTACATTTTTATTCCTTGTTCATCTCTTTAATATATTCCAACCCCTTTATATATTTTTTATAAAAATATTAATATCAAAATGCAATTAATAACATTTTATAATTTGTAAATAACTCTACACCAAATCCACTACAATTATTTTATTTTATTTTGCTGTCCATGCACTTTCTGTACCGAAATAAATATAGGGACAGTGTTCGATTGTGGTGGACCCGATACTTTTATATGAATCTAGTTCTCATTCAGTGAGGGAAACAGTTTGGACAATGTCAATGTCCGATCATAAATGCAACTATAATGCACACATAATTTCAAAATCATTTGTAAATTATAATGTGTTACAGAAGACTTTGACGTGTACTATACATTTAAGAAAATAAAAATAATGCAAGATAAACAACACCGATATATTTTAAGTGCTAGAGATTACAAAATCAAAGGCTATGTTTGGAAAAGGGATTTTTATTTGATATCATGTTTGGAAGTAGTTGTGTTGAGATAAATAATATATTTTTTAATGAGATGAATTGTATAATTTATTTAAATATATGTATAAAATATTAATAACGATTTGGTAATATAATAATTTATACAGATAATAAATATATTATAAAGTATAAATAAAAATAAATATTTATATATATGTAATATATATATATGTATTAATTGGATTATAAATAAATTTAATAATTGAAAAATAATTAGTTAGTTATATATATATATAGAAGAAGAAAATATTAAATTTAAATATAAAAAAATATTGAATAATATTTTTAATAATATAAAATTTAAAATGTGATTTTATAGTTAAAAGTTGAATTCCAGACCACAAGATTCTCCACAAAGTTTCCAGAAGATTCTCTCTAGGGCCCGCCTCTTTCTCAGGTTATATTCCTTTAGTCTTTCCTTCTTCGATGTTAGGCTTAGCCTGCAAGTCACATAAACAAATATCCAAAAAATCAAATCTATTTTTCATCTATATATTTAAATTATTTACTTGATATATAATCTTTTTTCTAAATTTTTTATTGATTATATATTTACACACGCAAATATTTTTTTTCCATATTTACAGGTTGATCTATATGCTTATAAAATTTAAATTGATGATTATTTCCAACTCAATTTATATTAAAAAATCAAAAATAATATTATAATATCGGATATCATATTTTTGAAATCACCCGACAGCTTTTTTGGACACTGACTGATGGAGTTTTTTTTTTTTAACAAAATAACCTATTTTTTAAAACCAATTTTAATTTAAATCCTACCTAGCTTGGACATTTACTTATAGTCCTATTCCGAAAAAATATAAGCAAAATTCTCGGATCCAAATTTCCAAATCCCGGAATTGTGCTGGTTTTATAAAGAAAGTGAAAAAATGGTCTAATTTTAGGATCTAAGACCCCAAAATCGTGCTAATATGTTATAAAAAAAAAGAAAAACTAAAATTGAATAACTTTGGGATTTGGGATTCACGAAAAGAAGCCAAGAAATATAAAAAGTAAAAATTTGACTTCTGAAACTAAAAATGTGAGTTATTAACTTAATAGGGTTTAGGCTTAACAATTGTTAAGGTAATTGTTAAGTTTAAGCTTTAATTGTTAATGTTAACATTAAGACAACAATATATGTTAATGATTCAATCTTATCCTGAAACTGTAAAAGTTTGAGCTATTAAACAAATTAATCTATATTGCAAATATAAGCAATGAAATTCTCATTCAAGTAATCATAGAAAAGTAATTACATATGCAATTTCTATACGTGAAATTGAGATGAACTGCATGATATTACATCTCCCACCCACAAAAATTTATAGTAGCACTCACTGCCTCCAGACAGCATTTAATCTTGCAACGAAACTACAGTTGTAATAACCAAACCAAACAAGAATCCGATGCAGAGAAGCAACATTAATCAGAAGAGGGTATTTCTGGTGTGTGGTGAAATTTACAAAATTAAAGTTTGTTCCATAATTTATGTTGAAGCTCTTTTGTGAAATTCCTATGTCGTGTAGAAATAATTATTTTTGTAGATAAATTGTTAAGAAGTGAAGAAAAAATTTTGAAAAGTCGAGTAAAGAAAGCAGAATATAATTTTTGTAGGGAATTTTTTTGGGAATTTGTAGAAATTTTGAAAATGTAGAATATAGTTCTGGAAAAGAGAAACAAAATTATGATATGCAAAATTATGAAATTTAATTGGTAAAAATCGTAAAAATATATATATATATATATATTTATATATATAAATCAGGAAAACGTGGAAATGCAAAACAAAACTGAAAAACTTTAGAAAAAATTGTACAAAAATATGGAAAATACAAAAATTGAAAAAAAGGAACAAAAATGGAAAACGGTTGATGGAAGCTGTGGGTGAGGGGTGGAGAATGAACGAGAGAGGCGAGAGCACCGCCACACAGGTGACGACGGGAATGTTAGGGCGGGACGGCGCCGGCGATGCTGGGTGGGTAGGGTTTTGTGTGTGCTGGTGTGTGTTTTAATTAGGGTGAGTGGGGAAGTTAGGCATGGGGCTTGGGACTGGGTCGGGTGGGTTGGATAGGTCCATAAGGTTGGGTTTGGGCTTAGGCGCTTTGGGGGTTTTTTAAGTGTCACTTGTCTAAAAAGAAGAAGAAACTCTGGGTTGGTGTGACAAAAGCAAGAAGGATTGGGTGTTTGGGGAAAAAATAAAAACAGAGAGAGGGGGGGGGGGGGGGGGGGGGGTTTGGTCATTGATGTAATATAACTATGTTTGCATATTTTGAAGAGGGTTAAAATAACTGTGTTTATGTTGTAAATATCTATATTAATAAGGCACGGTCCTGATTATAATATGTAACTAGTTAATTTTTTTTCTAGCTTCTGGAGGAGGATGATTCTTAATCGTTTTTTTTTTTTTTTTGTTCTATGATCTTAATTTATTTTATTTTATGATTGTATGTGAAATTAAATTGCAAAATATGTCATGATTGTATGTGATGCTATGAATGATCTTGTTTGTACGGATATTGAGAATTTGATAATTACATTAGCTGAGCATTACTTTTATTTTCCTGTTTCTGGAGTACATGACCAAAAACTTGAGCACTATTTTAAAAATAAATGGCTTGAAAATAGGCTTGGGTGTAGTTGCGTATGAATGGATAGTTTAATCTAGGATAGTATTAAAAACAACCTACTCTGGTGGGCTCGATGGAAAGACAAATGACAGTTGTTTTTAATGAGAATTTATACATAATTTGTGCATGTTTGTTGACTGTTTAAATACTTTGGATTTTTGAAAGTTGCATATTTCTTGATTAAATTTTAATTTTATATTTGTTTACTTTTAAGCAACTAAACCTAAGTTAATATATATATATATATATACACACACATTTTGCAAAGATATGCTAATTGGAGGGGCTATGTATAAATCGTGGTCTATTGGGGCGGCGATATCTCATAAGATGTGACCTCACACGAAATATTAGAAGAGGACTATGTGCTATTTAATTTTTTCTTTAAAAAATGGTCCAATTTTAAGATACTAGATCCTGAAACTTGGCCTAATTCACAATTTTTATAAGCAAAATTCTACCAATTCTGGATCAGGTATCGCAAAATTGGACTATTTTCATTTAAAAAAAAAAAAAAGATCAATTTTGGGATCCAAAATTCGAAAATTGTGCCCATTTTTTTGTTTTTTTCTTTTCCTTTTTTGTAAAACCAAGACAATTCTAGAATTGTGCCGATCCATTTTCAAGCTTCAAGATAACGCGAGCATCTAGTCAGAGTGCGATTTCCCAAGGAGTTATAGTTTTTGTGAAGGAGTTTCAAGAAGAATTTGAACAAGTGGAAAGGCTTAGGAAACCTAAGGAGTGTTTGTGGATCTCCTTAGTGCAATGCAAGTAACAAGATGGCACCGAATAGCATTAGGATTGATCTTGAGTGGAGCCTAGTTGAACTTAGAGGCGTTGGATCAATCCTAAGGAGAAGCAAATTGACAATGCTTGCAAGTATGTTCTGGAAATATGATCTAGAAAGAGGAGGATTGATCAAACAAAATTCGAATTGACATTAGTATCAATCACACATGTTCAGATTAATTGCATGAGGAATTGATTAACAACACAAACTTCACATCTTCTAGAAATACAATAGGGCCAAGGCCAGATTAGAATTGATCTGAGTGATAGGTGATCAATCGCAAAAGTCACCAGATTGATTGTGATGGTGGCTAAAAGAACGAATTTTCCTTATTATCTAGGATTCTTTGCCAATTCTTACATAAACTTTATATGAAATTCGTTTTTTTTCTAGAATTTGAGTGTTCTCAATCCTTGTGAAATTCCCTATCCAAATTGATTTATTTCAAGCTTCCTTTTGAAGATTCATGCTGTATCAACTAACTCAACATGTTAGTTGTGGTTGTCCTATACTTGGATTCTTCAAATTCATTGCATTTATGTTGTTTTTCACACAACTCATGCAAGTAGGATTTTGTTGGGTTTAAGTTTATTCCTTTATCTTAATTAATACTTTCATGCACGTGTTAGTTGACGTCAAAGTTAACTGTATCAAATTTTGATTCGATACTCGGTCCATATGCCACTTTTATCTCCTTCATATCTTTCTTATTCCTATCCTATTCTCTTCTTCTCCATCTTTTCTCCATAAAATTTCAAAAAAAGAATTATGTGATTCATTTTTGTGTTTCTATCAAATTGAGTTATTTTCATTTATTTGATTATTGAGTTGCTAGGCAGTTGAAAAAATAGTCAACAAAAAAAAAAGGAATTTATTGCATAAAAAAAGAAATTCTTGAACAAAAAAGAGGGTGATCTCGATGAATTGAAATTTGGAAGTTGGAAATTGAGAAAATTTGAGTTTTAATCAAAATTTGGTAGAAAAAGATCAAATTTTGCTAGAAAACCCTATTGGCACTTGATTGTGTTTATTCCAAATTGATCGCGCTTTAATTTTGTCGAGAACGATCCTACTGAGGCCAAACAGATTCATCAGACCTCTATGCTTAATTGATCACACCTGTCCAATTTTGTTGAGATCAATGTTATTTGTTCTGAGATTGATCACATTCACTTTGTTAAGCTCTAAAACAATTTTTTTGCTTTTGGATCAACCCTACGGCTTGTTTTTAGGCTTTGGATTAAGCCTTTTCTGTTTAAATAGATCATATACCCTAAATTTCTCCTTTTTTTTTTTGCACACTTTTAGCGATACGTCACTTGAGTTTTTAGGGATTAACTAGAATTCCACTAAGTAAAACACAGGAATTGAGCTAGTAAGCCTATTAAGTCATTGACGAACAACCTAACAAGCAAATGGAGAATCTAGAGGCATCCCATGCCACTACACAAGGGAGTTGCACATCGTAAGGTGAATGGAATAGGGAAGAATCATTGCTTAGGCGAAATAGACCTATACACTAGGCTAGGAGAGGCTGACTTCCATGATAAGTTTAAAGATGATGATAGTCTCGAATACAGTCTAGATGATGTCATGACGAGGATGAAATCTTGAAAGGTGTAAAACTCACCATCCTAGCATTCCAAGGGCGTTTAGACCTTAATGTTTACGTGGAAGGGATGAGTGGAGCTAGTGTTTGATTGTCACCACTACTTAGAAACTCAAAAGGTAAAACTCATAGATGTTGAATTTATGGAATATGCCATAATTTGGTGGGACTAGTTGAGTACTGGTAGGAAAAGAACCGATGAGCGTCTTATCCATACTTGAGGTGAGTTAAAGGTGGCAATGCAGAAGAGATTTATTCTTAGCTATTACCATAGGGATCTGCATTGAAAATTGCTGACCTTAACATGATGGAGCCGAAGTGTAGAAGATTATTATAAGATATAGAGATGGTATTGATGAGAGTTGACGTTGTAGAAACTTGAGAAGCTATGATGCCAAGATTCATGGCTAATTGCATAGTGACATAACAGATGTTCCCAAGCTGCACGACAACGTTGAGCTGGAGCACTTGGTAAAAAAGGCCATAAAAGTGGAGATGCAACTCCAGGGGAGGCGTAGAAATCAAATGCAATTAAGCACCATTTTTAAGACGTTTCTTATGAGGGAGGAAAGGACAGCACCTATTAAGAGCTTCAAACTAAAAATTATATCGAAAGTGGAGGCACCTAAGGTATAAAATTGTTCAAAATTTAACTCTTTTACTACGTATAATCATGACATTATGTGCTTTAAGTGCCAAGATAAAGGGAAAATTGCTATGCAATGCTTAAATTAAAAGTCTGTGGTGTTGACGAACAAAAGTGAGATAATCACATATGAAGAAGGAAGTAGTAGGGTTGGAATGCCCCTATTAGAGAAGGTGTCATCAAAGGATGATGATAGAGTTTTGCAAGTGCTAGTGGTATGAATTTGGTGGTAATTCCTACTTTGAATGCTCAAGCTAGGGAGGATGAGCATGATGAGTAAAGGGAGAATATTTTCATATGAAGTGGCAAATTTGAGATTAGATTTGCAGTCTAATCATAGATGGCGATAACTGCACTAATGTGGCTAGCATTATGTTGATAGGAAGATTGTCCTTACCTTGTAAGACTATGACAAACCTTTAAATTGGAATGGTTGAATAATAGTAGAGAAGTCAAGGTGACAAAGCAAGTACTTGTTGCGTTTGAGATAGGAAGATATAAAGCTTAGGTGTTATGTGATGTGCCTAAGCAAGAAAGGCATATTTTGTTGAGAAGACCATGACAATATGATTGAAAGGTAGCATTTAATGGTGTGATCAACAAGTACACTTTTTGTCATCACAACAAGAAGATTACTTTGGAGCCACTCACATTGAAGGAAGTCTGTGAAGATCAAAGATATCTATAGTAGCAATATGAATTAGAGTAATATAAGAAGAAAAAGAAAAAAGGAGAGTGAGAAGAGAGGTGAGAGTGGTAAGGCAATCTAAAGAAAAGAGAGGAGAGAAAAAGAAAGAAAAAGTGTGTATGATAGCCACTATGAGAGATTTAAGGACAACCATAGGATTTGAAAGCTTTTTCATCTTGTTGATGTACAAGGAAAATTATTTCTTATTAGAATAGGTCATATCATCCCTCCTCGAGGTTGTATTATCTGTTTTGGAGGATTATAGGGATGTGTTGTGGAAGAAGTACCTAGCAAATTGCCACTCGTTCGAGGTATTGGGCCTCAAATCCACTTTATACCAAGTATAATAATTCCAAACAACCTAGCCTACCAAAGCAATCCTAAAGAGATGAAGGAGATCTAAAGGCAAGTTGAGGTGTTGATTAACAAAGGATGGCTTTGAGAGAGTATAAGCCTATATGTAGTCCTAATATTATTAGTGCCGAAGAGTGATGGATCAGGGTGCATGCGTATGGATTGCAGAGTTGAAAACATCATTATGGTAAAGTACTGACATCATATATCTATGCTAGATGATTTGTTGGATGAATTACATGGTGCTACTGTATCTTCTCAAGTAGATCTTAAAGGTGGTTTCCATCAAATACAAATGAAAGAAGAGGATGAATGGAAAATGGTGTTTAAGAATAAATTTGGTGTGTATGAGTGGTTAGTAATGCTTTTTGAACTCATGAATGCACCTAGTACATTTTGCATTTAATGAATCATGTTTTGCATGAATTCATGGGTAAGTTTGTGGTAATATATTTTGAGGATATCTTGGTTCACACTAAGTCCATGCCTAAGCATGCTGAACATTTCTGATGTGTGTTTGAAGTGTTACGTTGGAAAAATTGCATGTAACTCTAAGAAGTGCATGTTTTGTGTTGATCATTGCATAGTTTTAGAATTTTTTGTAAGTACACAGGGTATACAAGTGGATAAAAATAAGGTGAAGATGATTGGAGAATGGCTGATGCCTATTACTATTTCAAAGGTAATAAGCTTTCATGGTTTGGTGAATTTTTATAGGAGGTTTGTACACGACTTCAACACTATTGCAACGCCTCTTACACTAGTCATTGAGAAGAATGGAAAGCTTCAATGGGGAGAAGCATAGCAATAAGCAATCCTCACCTTGAAGAATAAACTTACTAATGCTCTTGTTCTTGCTTTACTCGATTTTACTAAAATTTTTGTACTTGAGTGTGATGCATCTAGCGTAGGTATTGGAGTCCTCTTGTTGCAAGAGAGAAGACCCATAGTGTATCTTAGTGAGAAATTAAATGGAACAATTTTGAATTATCCTACATATGATAAGGAGTTGTATTCATTGGAGAGAGCATTTGGAGATGTGGCAACACTACGTGCATCTAAAGGAGTTCGTCATTCATATAGACCATGAGTCACTACTGTATCTAAAGAGCTAAGGTAAGTTTAGTAAGAGATATATATGATGGGTATTTTTCATTGATGCATTTCCTTATATGATTAAATAAATGAAGGGTGTAGATAACGTTGTCATAAATGCTTTGTCTTCTATTATACATTTGTTACCACTTCAAATGCTAGGTTGCTAGGATATGAACATATTAAAAAATTATATGCTAAAGTTGAGAATTTTGGTGAAGTGTTTGAATTAACTAGCAAGGGTACACATGACAAATATTTCTAGTATGAGTATTACTTGATCTATGTTGACAAATGTATTCGAAAGTGTTCCGTATGGGAATTACTTGTGAGAGAAGCTCATGATAGCTAAGTAATGGGACTCTATGGTGTCACCAAGGTCATATTGAATTTTTTGGAATATTTTTATTGGCCACACCTAAGATAATATATAGAGAGGGTAGTTGAGAGATACATCAAGTGGAAAGAGGCAAAATCTAAGATACAATTACATAGACTTTATACTCTTTTACCTGTTTCTATTAATGTCATGGATTGATATTTCCATGGATTTTGTGTTAGGTTTGCCTAGAAAAAAAAAGGGTAAGGATAGCATATTTGTGTAGTTGACAGATTCTCTAAACTAGTTCATTTCATTACATGTCATTAATCCGATTATGCATCCCATATAGTGAACTTGTTTTTCAAAGAAATTGTTAGATTGCATGGCTTGTTGAGGACCATTGTTTCTGATAGACACATAAAATTCCTAAGCTATTTCTAGAAGATTTTGTGGGCTAAGTTGGGAATTAAATTGTTCTATTCTACTACTAGCCACCCACAAACGGATGGGCAAACTAAAGTAGTGCATGGGACATTGATTGCACTGTTGCATGCAATGATTAGGAGAATCATTAAGACTTGGGGAGAATGGTTACCGCATATCGAGTTTGCATATAATGGGAGCACATATTCCATGACTCACACATCACCATTTGAGGCTGTGTATTGTTTTTATCCTTTAACGCCTTTTAATGTCATTAGATTTGTTGCCATTATGTTATAGCGAGCAAGTAAGTATAGATGATAAATGGAAGGTGAAGTTTGTGAAGCAACTACATGAACGAGTTAGGCAAAGCATCATGCAAAGGAATGAGCAATATACACAATAATTTGACAAAGGGTGTAAGCTAGTTGTATTTAAGGTTGAAGATTGCGTTTGGGTACACTTGCACAAGAAGAGATTTTTAGAGTAAAGAAAATCCAAGCTAATAGCTAGAGGAGATGACCTATTCCAAGTCTTAGAGAAAATCATTGACAATAGCTACTCATTGCAGTTACTAGGTGCATATGGAATAAGTGCTATTGTCATTGACCTAAGTTTATTTGATGCAGGTGATGAGCATGAAGTAGAATCAAAAGATAATTCATTTTCAAGAGGAAGAGGATGACATGAGCATCTAGTTGGAGCGTGACTATCTAAGGACAATTGGAGGGTCTGATTAAGCGTTCTAAGGTAAAGAACCTTAAAGAGTCAATGGTGGTGCTTGTGAAGGAGTTTCAAGACGGATTTGGATGGTAGAGAGGTTTACGAAATCTAACCAGTGTTCATAAACCACCCTGGTGCAATACAAAGAATAAGATGACACTTAAACTTCAATCTTGAGCAGAGTTGGATTGATCCCAAAGGCATCACATCAATATAAAAAAGAAGTAGATCGACAGTTCTCGTGAATATGTTTCAAAAATATGACCTAAAAAGGGAAGGATCAATTGAGCGAAAGTTGAATTGACATCAACATCGATCATGCATGTTTGGATCGATTGCATGAGGATCTAATAAGCAAGGAAGACTTCACATCTTCTAAAAATACGATTAGGCCCGCTAGATCACCATTAGAATTAATCTAAGTGATAGGAGATTGATTGCAAGAGTCGCAAGATCGATTGTGACAATGGTTGGGAGAAAGAATTTTCCTTATTTATGTAGGATTCCTTACTAATTCTTACATAGGCTTTTCCTAATTAATTTGGATGTCTTTTAGTTATTATTAGTAGACCCTAATACTGTAAAAAGGTTTCTTAGCATATTTTGAAAGAACATTTTTGCATCTTTGATAATAAAATTCCTTTCTTTTCCTAGATTCAATTCTTGCAAAATCCACATCCAAATTGAGTTATTTCAAGCCTTCATTAAAAGATTTGTGACGTATCATCTAATTAGGTGTGCTAGTTATGGCGTCTTATAGTTGAGTTGTTTAAATTTATTGCGTTCGGGTTGTTTTTCACATAGTTTGCACCAATAGGCCTTCTTTTGGTTTAAGTTTATACCTTTTTCTTAATTCTTGTTTTCATGCATGCATCACTAAATTAATGTCCATGCCAAATAGAACTCAAATTTTTAGCTATTGAAAAAGTAGGATATTTTGTTAAAAACCTCCTAACTAATGCACCATTCTCATCCATAGCTTTGATTAGGCTAACTTGAACAACAAATTGATCCAACTTGAAATGTTTGAAACCATTTTTAAGAGAATATTTGGTTGAGTTTATTTTTAATAGCTTATAAGATCTTTTGGAAGTTTTTAAATTGTCTCTTATAAATTTATAAATTTTATTTTAAAAATGAGTAGATAAAGTGTTTGGATAGAAATATTTAGATCACTTTATAAAATTTTGTTGAAATTTATAATTATAATTAATTATATTTTTTCGATGTAATAATAATAATAAAATATAATGTAGTTAAGGATACTCATATTGTTTTTAGTACATATAATGAAGTAGCTTATAAAATATTTGAACATAAGTTGGAAGAATTCGACTTATTTTTAAGTAGTTTATAAGTTCTTAACATCATATTTTAAAAGCTTACAGATTATTTTATCAAAAAATTTGTAAACACTTTAGAGAAACTCATAAACTCACCCAAACATCTTGCAAACAAAATCATGTGGGAGATTATTTTTTAAAAGTAAAATGTAAATTGGATGAATTCTTATGAATAAATAACTTAGGCTATGTTTAAAATTTTGAACCCGTGAAAAATACACATGCAAAAATTAATAACTTCAAAACTTTCAACACTTCAAAAACTTCTTTGCTACACACACACACACACACACAAATAAATATGAAAAAAATTCAATCATTACATTTATTTATAATCAAATTATTACCAATACACACACATATATAATAAAAATTAATCATTATATTTATATCTTATCACATAATTTAATTGTTATATAATATTACATATATAATATACAAAACTAAATAAAATAAAATAAATATTTAACTTTAATTTTATTATCCATAGTAATCTCTACTATATATATTATGACTCTACCCCCTATAATAACTAACTTTGGTCATTTTGATATGTTTCTTAATTACCCTTCGTAATAATTCTATTTATACTATTTAATAACTAATTAGAATTTAAATATAAATATATGTATACTAGTAAAATTGGCACAAACCATATGAGTGTAAAATTATTTTGAAATTATAAAATTATTGTATTTTAAATAATATAAATAATACCAGCTAAAATTTAAGTATGAAAAATATTTAAAATAAGAGAATGAAAAAAAGATGAAAATAAGTTGAGAGTGAAAAAGTTTGGAAACAACACACAACTAAAGATTAATTAAAAGAAAAGGAGTTACAAAGGCTAGAAGATTACAAAAGAATTTAAAAGAAGGTTAAATGTACAACTAAAATGGAAAAGTATGTAATTTTACTTTATGCAACTAAAATGGACTCAAATATTTAATAATATAATCTATGTATATTATATAGAATAGAGGAGACTCTTATAGAAACTTAAAAGTAGAATTACAAAACTAACCTTATTTGTTAATATAGAAAATAGACAAGAGGTTATTTAAGTAAAAATAAAACAAATTAAAACTACCATGAATAAACCTTCCCTGAAAAAACTATTGCAAATTATATTTATGGCAGTTTTGTTTCATTTATACTATATGGAATGGAGTATTATAACTTTAAATAATCATTACAATAATCACCTAATTTTTTCATTGTCGAAGTAAACAAAAATATTTAGTTGGATGTTAATATATATAGAGACGAGGCAACACCTCGAAACCAAACGCACCCTAATTCTATTAATGTAGATAAGTTACCTTTATTTATCGGCTTTATAATCCATGACTCCTTATTAGACTATTTGTCCATCTATTATTACATGAAGGATATAAGCCCATTTCAATTACAGGAATTACGTAATTATTCAAATCTTTTTTTTTTCTGTATCTTTTCTTTTAATTTATTTTTCTATAAGCTTTTCTCTTAATTTTATTTTAACATCTCCTTATCTTTTATTTTAAATACTTTCCACACTCTTATAATTAACTTATTTATACTATTTATTATATAATTTTGGACATGTATAAAATGTGTCACCTTTATCAATGTGTGCGTGCATGTGACATTTTAGTGCCAAATAACAAATTATGCACACGCAATTACAAATATAAACTCATAACTTTGTTTATTTTCTTATTTAAAATGATTTATTACAATTTAAAAATCTTACAAATTAAATATTTTATTTTAAATTAAAAAATTTTCATAATTAAATAACACACGTTCTTGTAATTTTCTAACTCACAATCAATGTTTTTAATACCGTATAAAGCCAATCGCGGGCCAACCATTCCTTGGACCAATACAAGAAATTAAACTTATATGAAACATTTTTATGTGCTGTTTTCATCAAGTACTATGCAGTCCAATAGCCCGGTCAATCCTGCAGGACCTGCACTTCCATAGCTCCACGCATTCATTAACAATCAACAATGAGAAAACATTCTCATGCTTAGCTCCACATATTTAATTCTCTAAAAGATGAGATGGGTATGGATAAAATATAATCGTCTCGAAGAACAAAGAAATCAATAAAGAACACACGTTCCCTTGTTTCAAAACTTTAAACTAGATTGTGTATAAACTTCTAAATGAGAGATGCACAGATATTTCTTGTTTTTCATGTACACATATTTGGTGTAAAATGACACTGTTAATCAACAAGTAGCAGAACCATATTGGCTATGGTAGGATGGGAAATAATGAAAATAAAACAAAGGTAAGTGCAAATGAATTTTCTTGTGTCAGAACTCAAGGTTTCTAAGCATATAATTGCATCAACTGCACACAAGAAAACAATGTGAGGTGGAAATAAGGTTTAAAAGTAACTTGGAAAGATACACTGATACAGAAACAAAGCAAAGTCCAAATCACAAGTAACTTCAATCTCTGTGTGATAAGTGTGGAGTTCACAAACAGAAATGCAGCCAGTGACAAAGTTACATGCTCCATACATGAGATCATCTACCCTCAGATTTAATCAGTTGTGAGAATACTTTGCTCCCAGAAACATCAGACTGATCATCTGCACTCGATGTATCAACGAGTCGGGTAACAGAATTGCTGGAGTCGGCATTACTGAATCCGCCAACTTGGGGAGAGAGCTGACCGATGACGTTGGTGCTGTTCTCATCGGGATCATTATGCACCACCACCTCTTGAAGTTGAAGCGCATATTCCAGATTCCACAAGACGTCTCCCATGGAGGGCCTATCAACCCCAAAATCAGCCAAGCATTTCTCTGCTGTTTCTCCATACTTTCTGAGGGAGTCAGGTTTTATCTTCCCTGCAAGGTTAGGATCTATGATTTGATCTAGCTGGCCCTTCTTGTGCCACTTCATGGCCCACTCAGCCAAGTTAACCATTTCCCTGGGGAGAGACGGATCTATCACAGGACGAGCACAAAGAACTTCAAACAGGACAACACCAAATGAATAAACATCTGATTTTTCTGTCAACTGTTGCCTTCTGAAATACTCAGGATCAAGGTAGCCAAAACTGCCTTTAACAGCAGTACTGACGTGGGTTTGATCAATCTCAGGGCCGGTCTTAGAGAGCCCAAAATCAGCAACCTTTGCCATAAGATTCTCGTCGAGCAATATGTTTGCAGACTTCACATCACGATGAATAACTGCTTTGGCATAGCCAGTGTGAAGATAGTGCAGTCCTCTTGCTGCTCCAATGCATATCTCAAGTCTCTCCTTCCATCCTAAGCTGGGAAGATCCGAACCGTAGAGATGGCTTTTGACGGTGCCATTTTCCATGTATTCGTAGACTAGAATCATCTCATTCTTTTCATCACAATATCCAATCAAAGAAACCAAATGGCGATGGCGGAATTGAGAAAGCATCTCAATTTCAGTCCTGAATTCAGCCAGACCTTGTTGGGACCTGGGGTTGCCTCTCTTAACAGCAACCTTTGTACCATCATTTAAAACCCCTTTGTAGACCTTCCCAAAGCCACCAATTCCAATGATCCAACTCTCATCAAAGTTGTTTGTTGCGTCTTGAACAGCTGCAAAAGGGATGCGATAGCTCAAGTTAGAACCAGCACTGCCAGTTGTTCCAGTCGAATATTTACTTCCCATGGTGTGAGAGGTTCCTCCATATATAGGAACCCATGTTTTCGAATGGTCAAGTTGCTCTTGTTTCCTTCTTCTGTACATGAAAAATAGAATTCCAAGCACTATCAAAGCAACTGGCACCCCAACACTCACACCCACAATCATTCCCACATTCGTCTTGGAGCCTGGAAATGTAGGAAAATTTGATGTCCCAGCTAGGCTGTCCTTAGAATTGTTCATTTTCATAATCTCCAATCCGCTGAGAAGGGCATCGGGGTAAGAACTAGTAGCAGAAGGGCCAATACTTACACTCAGGTTATTTCTATCCATTGATGGGGTAACCAAGTCAATGAAATATGCAGTGTTCAGACGCCCAGATGTCCTTGTACTCAGCTCAAGATCTGGAACAGCACGGAGGGTGCCAATGTAAACATGGAAGACGAGCTGATTAGCTGATGTACTCGCTATGTCACAGAAGTGCAACCGGATTAAATACTGAAAGCCTGGATCCACCTTAAATACCCACGAGACATTAAAATTGCTGTTTGGGTCACCTGCAGAGTTCATCTTCGCGCAAGTTCCGTATACTGTTGGTGGAGCATCATCTGAAGTTGCACCGCCTTGAGGATACTGGACGGCTCGGATGTTGGACATATTGGTGGCAACGCTTGGATTCAACAGGAAACTACTATCAGGAACCCAGGTACGGCCCAAAGTATCATTCACCAACGACACGAATGGTCCACCCATATTTACCCTGGCAACAGTCTCTAGAGCCTGATATACAAGCCCATTAAAAGCTCCCCGTGGATTGAAAAGAGAGGCATCATCAGCAATGAGGTCGTCTGGAACAGAGACGACCTCCAGGGCATTAACATACGCAAACGAATTAGTCGAAGGGGAAAATGTGATCACAAGCTCTCCACTGGTCACATTTACTGAATATTCTTTTACAGTAGCGTTTCGGGGGCTAAAATCACCGAGTAGTGTAGTCTTCTGAGAGAAAACAGAGAAACTAGCATTCCTCATATCATAGTTCTGGTAAACAAATGGGTAAAAGTGCAGGCGAATCCAGTGCCTCCCACGTTGCCTAATCGAAAACGTATACCTAGAGGGTCCACTAAATATTCTAGCAGTTTGAAGGAGCTGGGAATCAACTGAGGGTGTTTTTGATTTTGAATTGCTATCAGCCAAAATGTCTTGTGGAGCTGACAAGAATCTTGAAGCTGACTTATCGGCAACATAAGTAACATTACCCAAAATCACATCACTAGATGATCCACAATTCACATAATACTGATCCACAGGATCAAATCCCCTAGAGCAACATGCCAGATTCAACATCAACAAAACCCAGATTGAAAGCCCCAAAACCCCACAGCCCATCATCACGAATCAAAGCAAAGATGGAACCTTTGAGCTTCAACAAACAGGGCAGCAACAAAAGATTATAGTATATATTGGCACAACTTCTCAAAGGCCCATTAAAGAAAGCCGCGGAGAAAAGGGAAAATATTGCACCTTTAGATATCAAACAAGCACCAAGACAGAGAATGAGAGAAGACCCAGATTTATCTTGGCTAGGAAATTTTCATAAGATCTATTACTTTCGGACGGAAACAATAAAAGAACAGAGGAACAGCAGCTCGCGCCGAACAGCGAGGAAATATCTGGCAAAGAACCAAACCTGGCAGGAACCTACATGAGAACACCCTCCCACCAATACGGATACACACAGACTTTCTTCTCTCTAAAACGCCATATTAACACCCCATGTGCTGCAAATGTATAATCATTGTTAGATGAGTAAAATATTCGGGGGAAACCGAGTCAAACGTGAACACACACGCATCTCTCATTATTCTATCAGAAGAGTACACGTATTACGCTGGAGAGGGTTGACCCTCCTCCACGAAAGAAGCGATGGAAAAAATGGTGCGGGGAAGAAAGGTTATTGAAGAATGGAGGAGGGTTTTGGTTTGGTTTGGTTTAATGGCGGAGAGAGGAGGAAAGAGTGGCGTAACAGACAGCATTTACTCACCAGATTTATGGGCTAGCGACAGCGGGTGACAAACAAAGGAGAGTATCCATTACTAGATACAACTAAGCAAACATTAATGGGTAACAGATTCTGTTCGACTCGCTCCACCACCAGTCTCCTTGTCGAGATTTCACGACATGGTACACCGGACACCAAAGACGATATTTGGGAGGGGAGTTTTTTTGTTGGAGATATATTTGGCAAGATTTGTAATATGTTTAGAAATTTTTTTTTAATAAGATAAATAATATAATTTTTGATATATATATAATATATAATAATGATAAGATTGATACATAATGAATAAATTGTAGAATATAAATAAAAATAAATATGATCATTCATATGATATATATAGATATTGATTTGATTACGAATATATTTAATTATTAAAAAATAATTAGTTAGTTTGTTTAATATATTAAATTTTTTTAAAATTTAAATTTAAATAAAATTTTTATTAAATAATATTTTTAACGGGGTAAAGTTTGAAGGGGTGATTTGGAATTCGAAGTTAAGTTCCAAACATTACTAATCTTACTGAATTAGCGGTGGTTAGAGTAGTTCAAAAGGAAATAATTAAATATTGTTTTATTTCCTGAAGAAAAAATAAGAACAGCCAGAGTGATCGATGTAGTAATAAAATGAAAATTTTCATTCTAAGAATGAGATAGGGACGATGAGGTAAACTTGTTTAAAAGAATTTACAAGTTTTTACATTTTGTAAGATAATTTTGAATTTTATAAAATCTAATATCTTACTTTAAATAAGCTATTAAAATGTTCTGGGTAAAATAAAATTTCACAGCTTATACGACATAAGCAGTAAAAATTTTATAATTAATAAGATTAAAATTAAAAAAATTGTTAAGATTTTAAAAATAGGACTCCTATATTTGTAAAGAAACTTAGATGATACCTTATTTTGAAAGTTTATTAATTTATTGATTGTTTCGAATTATTGCTAATCACATTTTAGAGACTCTTCAATCATCTTATATATTATTTTTGTAAGCTTAAGCTTATAAGCATTTGATGAAAATATTACTTGCCAGCCATCCTTTTTGCTTAACCTATGTCTATTTGACCAAATAAGTTCATCTATGTTTCTGATATAATTAAAATTTGCTTTCATTTTAAATAAATAGCGTGTTAGCTACACCAATAACTTGAATTAGTGGTGAACTGATAATTAAGGAAGCTTACATTAAATGCAATATTTAATTCAAATTGGCAAACCTCAATTGAAAACAATTTGTGTTTCTTTTTCTTCTTCTCCTAACAAAAAATACAATTTACAAAAGAGGGTTAGGTAGGAGGCAGGCATCAATGGGCTTTCACAATGCAGTCTCTAGGTAATCTTGTCTTAGGCGATTTCCCTCATTGATATGGCAAGAAAAGAAACCTAAAGATAAAAATTCTTGCATAAATCATCATCTATTCGGACTAAGTAAACAAAAATAAAAAATAAGCTCATTGTGCATGTACCCCACACCCGTGGTTAAAATAATCAACATTAAGCTGGATACTTGCTTGTCCCACATCACATTTTATGACATCTGACGAAGAAATTATGAACTTGGGGAAAAATCATATTTTGTGGATGATGATGCCGAAGGGGACATCACAAAGGAAATGCCCAATTGAATTATTTATTGGCAAAATAATAACACCACCCAAAGTTGTTGACATTGTACTAAATTCATTTTCTATAAAGGGTACAAACAACCATACTGCAATAAAACATAAAAAAAAAAAAAAAAAAAGAGAGGGTCAAATTACATGGGAAGTAGCTGTTTTTTTATTTTTAAATTTTAGTAAAACTTGAGACCTCAGAAAGTCTTGGCTACAAGTTCTAAGAATGTCTAATCAATCAAGTGGACAAATTGGACAAACACTAATACTTGAGTCCGGCCATTCCCCAATATTGATCTTTTTTTTTTTTTTTTTTTCTCATGCTGGATATTTGATTTACTAATTCAATCTTCATACCTATAAAGGAATTTGAATACATAAGTTTTTGATTGTGACGTGTTATTATCGAAGAAACCAATTAACAATGGTGGCCAGGAAGGTTATCAATTTGTATTATGAACATTCCGATTATCAAGAATTGGATGAACTTATGTAAGGAAGCCATAGATCTTGAAAATGACAATAAAATAGATAAATGAAGCCATCAATATCACCAAAAATCTTGTTTAGAGGCCAATGAGGAAGAGAGTTTCGGTGATTTTATAAAATACCCAAGAACTTAAAAATGGCGTTAAAGTTTCAAAAGAATGTTTATTAGAGCAATTTATAAAATCTAAAGATAAAATATAGGATAAAATATATTTAATTGCCTAGTTAGTCAAAGACAATAAGAGTTTTTGCTATGAAAATCATTTTGCTACTACTAAAATTTTTCCTCAGAAGAATAGACTGCCTATATCTGTTCATCCGTATACATACGTTAAATTATTATGAAGAGAAAAATAATTAAATTGAAAGAATGAGATAAAAAAATTTGACTTGGAGTGGGGAGGTGGGTATTAAACTATTCACCCATGACATGATTGATATGAAAATGAACAGATCATGTAAATTGATGCAAAGATGGCTGGCGACACCAATTTGTCTTGTTACAGATTTCTTTTTCCAATTTATGAGTATGCAATTAATTGACAATTTCTTTGACAGCAACTCTTAAGACATCTGCAGTTATCCGCAAAAATCGGTGGAGACTTGCAAACCCTTGTGACAGTCAGAGGGTTTGGAGTTTTTTTTAACTTTATAATTACCAATAAAACTTACATGGTTTAGGTGTGGCGTGTTTATAAAAATATATATTTTCGTTAAATACAATACAATATAAAATTATTATTTTTTAGTAGTTCAATAATAAAATAATATCACTTGATTACATATTTTTTAAGAAGATATAAAAATTGGAGGCAATAGAAAAGATGAAGAAAGAAAAGGCTAAATGTTAATTGAAAAACGGACAAAAAGAATTAATAATAATAATAATAATAATAGAGAGGAAAAAGAAAATGCAACTAAAGATATGTTAACTCATTTATGTTATATTGAAGACTAAAAATAGTTGTTTAATAGTGTAAATATATTTATCAAGAGGAGTATTTCAAAAAATTATTTTAAAAAAATTATTAAGATGACCAAAATTATTGTTATAAAAATAGTGGCATAATGCATAGCGCCGGATAGTATAGATAATTAGTTATAAATGTTATTTTAAAAAAATTATTGAAAAGAGTCTTAGCAATAATATAATAGTATAAATATAGAAAATATAGATAATTAGTTAAGTCCCTTGAACAAATTTTCGTTCTTAACTTGAAAGCAATTTTTCCCCTTATGAATTCGAACGAAGCTATTTAGGTTGAGAATTATCTGAATGTTCTTGAAATCCATTCTATTAATATTAGGTGAGACTCTTAAAAAAAAGCTAACTTTTGGTTTTTCAATCTAATTACAAAAATACTCCTCCGTAGATTTAGTAATAGACCATTTTCACTAATATTCTCAACTTCACACATTCGTTTAACCTTCTATCATGTTAACACACATTTTTTAATGGAGTTTATTTTTGATTTTTCAAACACACTAATTTTCACTTTCAATTTTTTTGTATTTTATATGTTATATATATATATAGGGGAGAGAGAGAGAGAGAGAGAGAGAGAGAGAGAGAGAGAGAGAGAGAGAGAGAGAGAGGGAGAGGACGATTCTGATATTTGTTAAATTATCATATAAAAATACATACATGAAATAATTTTTGGATTATATAATATGGATAGAATATATATAATTACATAATAAATTATATTTTAAATTTTATATGCACACACATCGAGTGTGCGTCTACTGTTAGTATCAATTAAGTTAGTGCCTTGTATCAATTAAGTTAGTGCTTTGATTGTGACCATCATGTCAATCTTAGTTTTTATTTTTTTTTTCAATTTTTCTTGCGATTCGAGTTATGATTATTTTAAAGTTCACATGTTAAACGCTCTGAGTTGAGAATTTCACCGTTCAATATAATTCTTCTACCAAGACTGAATTGAATCAAGAATTTCCCCCAGAATTCATATTATTATTTAAATTGCTATAATATAAATGAAAGCTGAAGGTACGTTTTCAAATAGTTAGGTGGGATTTGAGGATTTATAATGAATTCTATTTGAATATAAATAAAAAATGCAATATTTTGGTACAAATATTAATTTTTTAACAAAATTTGAATTTGTTTTGAGAAAATTTTGAAAGGGAATTGTTCTATTCATTTGAAGAAAAAATAAAAACGCACGACTGATTAACAGAAATATACTTAAAATTTTTATTTTAAGGATGATAAATGAATGATGAGGTTGAGACTATAAGGGTGCTTGGACATACTTGTTTAAAAGGATTTGCAAGTTTTTATATTTTTTAATATAAAATTTTAGAGGTTATATGGCATAAGCAATAGTAAATTTGTAATTAGTAATACTAAAACTAAAATTGATTGCTAAGTTTTTAAAAACAGGACACCTTATATTTTTGAAGAAACTTACTAGATTACATATTATATTGGAGGTTTATAAATTTGTATCATATATTTAAAAAACAAAAATATTTTAGAAACTACAAATAATCTTATAAATTATTTTAGTTAGTTTAACACTACTAGAAAATTGTTGGAAAAGGATGAACTTTTGGGATGACTTTCGAATGGAAAAAAAAAATCTACCCCTAAGTTGTTCTAGAGTTGTTGTAAAAGCATAATTGTTCATGACAAATAAAAGCAGTCTCAAAATCGTTTCAATTTTGGACGACTTTTTTTATGGTTATCCCAAATTGGGACAACTTTTTTCGGGTATCCCAAAATTTGGGAGGCTTAGTAAAATATATCCCAAACCTTAGTCATCCCAAGTTAGGAACTTCACTCTTGGGTGCGTAGGGGAGAGTCAGTGTAGGATGCCCTGCATTGCCCATTGGCATGTTCGGTTGCTCGGGAGGTTGGGGGAATTGTATCTTTTGTGCAGTTTGAAACTGGCTCTTCTCTTACATCGATCTGAAGCCCTACCTATTACCATAAATCAATATTGAGGTGGTGCTATCATAACGTCTCTCACGATTGTTGCACCCGTTTGATCATGCCATCCTCAATAATCTCACTTACAGTGAAAAATATGCCCTCTTCAATGTAAAACACCAACGCTGCTCACTACCTAGTCAAGGTAGAATATTGACTAATAGAATGTTTCCGTGCAGCTACAAAATACCACTATGTACTAGACACATCATTAAGCCTGATGTTGCAAAAAGCCAACTAAGCCTTGGTGTCTGTGTACATGACTTCGTTTGGAAAAAGTGTTTCTGCCACCTTTTCCATGGCATTCCCCATTGCCCACAATTGTTGGAACTTTGTGCTTTGGGGCTTTGAAGGTGCCAAATAACCTTGTCGATTGTATTAGACTCGAAGCTAACTCTCACCTCTTGCACCAAAGAGTGAAGTTCTCCCTTGACTCTATATTAGCATAAAACTCTCAAACTATCTGTTTCACTATAGCATTCTCTTGTTCCTTAGTAAACTATCTCCACACAAATGCATCAATCATCGGGTGGTATTGAGAATGTTGTCTCATGTATTCTACATTCTAGTAATATAGTTTGGTGTGCAATAACGTTGTTGAATTTATCTTGTGCCACTTGGGACAGAAACTTGGTACTATCATAAGATGAACCCTCCCTTCATCTTTTTGGAATCATTTGAATACAACAAATGAGGAAATGAATGAACATAAGCGTATGTTGTGAAAATGAAATGAATACATGCATACACAAAAACAAATGATAAGGAGATTTATTATATAGGTTTATTAGCCATGTTTCATGTTGCCATCCCCTCATTTAACAAACTTAATACATGTATATAGGCATTGCTTCATGTTTCAAAGCAAGTAATTCTATCAAGCATTTCATCAAATAGTTTATTATCAAGACATATTTCAACTAATCCATTGAAGTTGTATGCATGGTTCCATCCATCCAAAAATCATTAACTATGCAACCCTCAATGTTCACATATAACATCCACATTTGTTTATCAAATCGAATACAAGCCATCATCACAAAATAACTATAAAGGAACCTATACAAATGACATAAAGTATTGGTAATAAATCAAATGCAAATAACATGAGAAAATAACATAAATGCAACATGGGAAAGCATGCTTATGTGATTTTACAAGAATTTGAGCGAATGATTGGTGAAGTATAAAAGAGGTATGGAGTTGGAATGGTCGGGGAGATGTTTGCAGAAATATAAATAAATGCATTTATCACGCTTGTCATCGCGATGATAGGCACGGCAGTCACTTTTTTGATTGGCCGTTGACCATGATCGTCTCGGCGGCCATTATAGAACGTTTTGGAGTGGTTGTTAAGCTAACCATCAACATTATGGAACTTGAATACCACTCCAACACATTTTGGAGCGGTCATTGAGATTATGAAGCTTGATGTCTATTGTGACTACGAAGCTTGACAGCCATTCTATAGACATTTGTGGAGCTAAACTTCTTGATGACTAGCTTGACAACCACTCTATAGGTTTTTGAAGTTAGTGTTAAGATGGACATCAACCTTGATAGCCACTCAAAAATATTTTGGAGTGGTTGTTAAGGCAATTGTGCTTGATAGTAACTCTATAAGTAAAAAATTAGACAGTTGAGCTCACCATCATAATGATGGAGCATGACGAGGAGTGAAAGAAGGTTAAAATTATTAATTTGGAATGACTTTTTCTTAAATTAGTGTGCCAAAGCCGCCCCTATGTAATTTATATATAGCATAACCCTCTCTATATATTTTTTCTTCATGTTCTTCCGTAACAACTTAATTCTCTCAAGAACCCTAACTCTCCACCAACCCTAAATCTCTACCGATCAACCAATCCACCTTATTGTTGGCAAAAATCCACATCCTAGTCTTCTTATCTCACCACATCATTCCACTTAATTGGAAGATTTTAAAGTAAAAGAGCTTATCTCTCAAAATAACACCAAATCACCAATGTATACAATCCTTTAACATCTTTATCTAGTTTAAATCGATTATCATCATTTTTATTGTGACATTTACATAATTGTTATGGTTACTTCTATTTTGAATTTTTGCTCAATGCATTTTGAATGGATTTGATTAACACATCATGTACTTTGGGCAATATTTTTCGAGTGACTTCATGTTCTTTGTTTATTATTGATAAATTTTCCTCTACTTAACATCAACGTATTATACTGTTTGTGAGATTCACATGGTAGTTTGGGTTATTTGTTTGTTTTGGTAATTTGGGTTGATATATTTTTATTGGATTAAATTAACGCATTTCATGTACATTTGAAAATTGTTGTGAATAAAAACGTATTATTTTTTTATTGTTGTAGCTAATGGTATCATTTATTCTAAGGAAATTTATATGTATTTGGAATATTGTTAGTGATATGCCATTTAACGTTAAATATTTATGAGAGATATTGGTTGTAAATGTTATTTTTATTAATTAATAAAATATGGATGTTCTAATTTTATCAATATTTTGGCAATATTTATTATGTATGTAATTCTTGTTATCGCGTAAAGTTTACATGTGCTTATATAATTGTATTAAGGTGCCTTATTCATAAGCCGTTATGAATATGGATATAAGGCTCCTTAATATACAATCATTAAAACATATTCGCAAGTCACATATTCTTTAAATGGACCTTAAAGAATCAATATAGCTTGCACGCCGTGTGTTTATGTGGCGAATGTTATACCACTTAATATGAAATATTGAGATCACATGTGTGTGGATACATTATTTTTGGAATGATTATTCGAACAATGACTCAAAGAACAAAACAGACACATAGAATTCACTTTTTGTTGTCAATGTTTTGTTTTATGATCGTGTTAAATATGTGGGCTTTATACATAAGATGATATAACTTTCTTACGTGCACAATAGTTATCGTCTCATCAGGATAATAAGTACCAACATGTATCTTGATATGAGATAGGGACATGAACCCAATGTGCTGTTGTTTGGATGCGTATGGAGAAAAGTGTGTGATCAATAGGGGATTCGTCTCTTTATAAGTAATGAAGTCATTTGTCCTATGGGTTCAATATTCTATAAGATAAAATCCCTTATCTAGGGTAGAGAATTAGAAAGGACTTTCAAATGGAAGATTATTAGTCTCATAAGGTGGCAATGATCTTGTTATATTCTACAGGACACGAGAATTGAATTGTACTATGTGAGGACGTAGAAGAGAAACTTGATGAATTAATGAGACTTGTTAACCTTACGGATGCCTTCGATTTTATATGTTCAACTAATCCATCACATCCTAAAGATGATGAGGAAAGGATGATGCTAATCGATTGGACACTAATGATTGATATGTCTCTTTCCGCAAACAATTCTACTTTGTTAACATTATATGTGTATTTTTGGACAATTAATTGTATGAAGTATTACAAATTGTTTCATTATCGGCGTTAACTATTTAGTCTTGGCTCCCAATGCATTTTATTCTACATTTTGCTAATTTAACAACTTAGTATATAATTTATTAAAGAATTTCATAAAGTTAGAAAAACTATCTTCAAGTCGTTCCAAAACTGTCCTATATCCATGAAAAAATCTAATTAATCCTCTAAAGAACCGAACCCAAAATTTATCCCAATTCCATCCTAATACAAAGTCACCCCAAACCCGTCATAATATAATCCCACCCTAAATTTGTCATAAATCCATCCCTAACAAAAGTCGCGCCATGTTTGTCCCTTTGGAATGCTGTTCCTAATCCAGTCTCTAAAACTAATTGTCCTAAAATCATGCCTAATTGGTTCGTCCTAAATATCAACCCCAATGTCGTCTTAAATTTATCCCAAATTTTGTTTTGGTATGTGGGGTGGATGCTTTTTGGAGCACTATTGGAAACCGTTTTAAAGCCATTCCTTATTTTGGGTTGATATCCAGAAGGCACCCGAAATCCTTTTTGAATAGGGTTTTCGTGGTAAATTTGATGCCGTCTCAAAATTATCCCAATAACTCATTCCAACTGGTCAATATTTCAATTGTGTAAGCTTATATGCAATTGAGGGATGTTTAGGTTCAGCCATCCTTTTTGTTTAACATATGCCTATTTGACCTAATAATTTCGTCTACATTTTCAATATAAATTAGATTCTAAATTTTCATTGTAAACAAATAGCATTGATGCAATTCAAGATTAGTTAATAGGTTTAATTCAAATTAATTTTTCTATATTAATTTGTTGTGAGGTCATATCTCATAAGCGCAGTGTTTATTCCAATAAACTTAAATTAGTGATGAACGGATAATTAAATGCAATAGTTAATTCAAATTTGTAAACCTTAATTACATGGTCCCAATGCCCCTTTTCTTCTTCTAACAATAAATACAACTTATAAAGAGGGATTAGGCACGAGAAGCATCTATAGGTTTTCACCTTTTATTTTCTAGGTACGTACCTCACACATAAAAGTCAAAAGGAAATGGCCAATTTGGATTATTTATTTGCAAAATAATAACATCATCCAAAATTTTCTCTTTGTTTTTATTAAATTCTTCCTGTGAAGGAGTACGAACAACGGTATGACAATTGACAATAGAACATAAAAAGACAGGGTCGAATCCATGTTCTAACCCCACCAACAAGCAACAAGCAACAAGCCTGATGAAAGTAGCACTTTTTTATTTTATTTAATTTATAAATTTTAATAAGACTTGAGACTTTTTCTAATGCCAACAGAAAGTATTGCCTACAGAGCCATATTCAACTTCTAATGTTTATTGGCAAAACAATCTGAAGATGAATATGTTGGTTTTTAAATTTTAGAATTCAAAAATACACGTTTAATTATTACACTTTTTAAATTTTATATCGTTTTTATTTTAATTTTATATAATTTTTGAAACAAAACACTTAAAAATGCATGCCAAAATATGAAAACAAATGCCACAATCAATCGTTATATTTGATATTTTGTTTTATAGAAGGTGATACGTCATTGTCGGATGAATTGTCTTATAAGCTTCCACAATGCAAACATTTGTATGAACAGCCATATATGTAAGGAAATACTGGAGCCATATATCTCGAAAATAATGGCCAAGGGACAATTGACGCCATAAATATAATCGAAAATTCCTGTTTAGATGCCAGCGAGTTATTGATTTAGTGTATGGGTGATTTTATAAATTTTAGATAGCACCTGGCATTTGATAAAATATTTAATAGAGGAACTTATAAAATCTAAAAATAAATTATTACTAGCATAAGTACTTCTAAGAGTAATAAAGAAAGTTTCCAACTTCATTTAAAAGTTTTTATCAACTCCTTGAGCTTTAACCAAATTAATTATAAATTAATTTTTATTGGCATCTCATGAGCTCAGTCAATTTGTTTCAACCAAACATCTCAAAAATATATTTAACTTAAGTTTTTCAATCTTATAAATTCTAAACTTGTAAGAACTTGTAAAATTTTTTAAATAAGCTTCGCAAATTACTTTCTCAACGGCCATGGTGAGATTCTCAGACCCTATAAGCATCGTACTTTGATTTCACAATTGATGAAATTTTTGAATATGTATCTCATTTAGGCATTTTTATTATCTCATGTTACCCCAACTTTTAGTTAGATGTATACGTAAGTTGTTAGCATATTGGTTAGGCATTGATATATTGTTTACAATAAGGACGTGCTTGAAAAAATCCTAATTTATTAAAATTTTTATGGTGACCAAATTATTTGAAAGAACGTTCAAAAAAATTGATGTTATTAGTAAATTATAATTGAAGAATCCTGAAATACTTGAAAAATGTAAATAAAGATGAACAAGAGTCCAGTAACGTTAAGTTTGGTTGTTGTTGACATTCTTGGACTAATAGAGAAAAAATTGCATAAAAACTTAGATGTTGGATAAGTATTACATGGAAGCCAACTTTGATTGGAAATTCATGATAAAGACTTATATATAAGAGGCTGATGAACTTTGGATGGCATGGGAGTGAAATTAAAAGAGTTCGAGATTCTTCACGGTAATTTTAGTCATTTAGTTTGTAAGTTAAATAAGAGTTGAGTTGAAGTATAAAGACTGCGGTCAGACAAAATTTTAAGAGAACTTATTATAATGGTAATATGAGTTAGAGAAATATTATTTAGTAAAATATATTGTCAACAAAATAACGAACTTTGAGATTAGAGTAGTGAGGTGAGTGAGAGATTTTCACTATGTTTGGTTCTTAGAATTAGAGAGGAAAGAAAAGAAAATGTTAAGAAAAATGATTTTGGTTGTTTGGTTAAGAAGAAAAATTCCATGAAAAAGAAAACCAGAGAGAAATTATAGTTTAGGGAAGGACAATTCATTTTCCTCACTAAGTGGTGAGGAAAGTGGAAGAAAAATTATTTTAACTCTTATTCTTTTTCCAAAAATTTCACTAATTCTATTTCTTTCACTTATTTCTTCATTATTATTTCTCAAATTATAAAAAATTTTAATTTTAAGTTTTGTTTGATTTGATTTTTTTTAGTTTTCTTTTCCTTATTGAAATCATTTTAACTAAATACTATATAAAATTTTGAATTTCTTTCATTTTCTTTTCATTTCTTTATTATTTTCCTTTTCACTCTAAATTCTTAAAACGAAACATACTCTTCATGAATTTTTCATGGCAACATTTTACTAGGTTGTACCTCGTAGACGTAGAATTTGCCACGTTAACAACTTTATTTCTTTTTTATTTTCTCTTTTTGTCGTGTATTGTATTCCCAATATTCATTGCAACACTCGTAGATACGTCGCTAGCAATAAACACAACCTAACATATGTGTCCCCCTTATGAAGAAGCCTAATGTGTTTCTTTTCATAACACTCATAAATCATGTCTAATTTTGGTGAAATTCTTGTTTGTTGGTCACTATAAATATACTTACTTAACCATTAGTAAAAATTACAAACTTTACGTGCATACAAATATATGTATAAATTATAAAATTATTACATTTAAATTAATAAAAATAAAAAATAAAAAATAAAAGAAATGAATATCAGAAGAATTTGAAAAAAAACAAATAAAAAATAAGTTGAAAAATGTAGAATATAAAATTAACATAAAGAAATTATATGATTTTATATTGTGCAAAAATAATAATTAATTAAAATAAAAAAATTGAGAAAGATCAAAAGAATATGAAAAATAAAAAAATTGAGTCACAACAAGAATATAAATTGTTAGTAGGATGAATAGCCAGAGAATAAAAAATTAATAAAAGAATTCGACAAAGGGTAGTTGTAGAAATTCCAATTAGCATGCTTTACTTGTGTGTGCCAAAAATAAAAACACTGTTCATTTACTATAATAATATATTAATATCTATTATTAATGATTGGATAAATTTTTTTGAATGAATTTAATTTAAAAAATTAATTAAAATACCAGGAACAGTTATTATGAGGCCCTTACAACAAAGAAAATTCATTGCGTTAATCAAAATTTTCTATCTTGGGGTTAGATGCTTTATATAAAAACTAAGCATCATTGGCACACTCGTTGTGTGTGCATATTAATTATTTTAATTAAAAATAAACTTTTTTGAAATGGTGTTAATTTATGAAATTAACTAAATTACTAAAAATATTTTTTGAATGGGTTAATTCAAGAAATCAATTAAAATATAAATAATAATTATTATGAAGTCCTTATCTATTATTAAATAGTATAGATAAGGACAATAACTGAAATTCACATAGTATCAACTAAAATTTTTAGTTTTGTGTGGGTCACTTTATATAAAAGTATAGATTATAAATAATATGTTATAGATTAATTAACAATTTTAATATAATGACATAAATGTTATTTAACCCAAACTTTATCAAATAAATTTTGGGTGGGGCAAAGTGGACATTAAATTATTAATTTAATCATAACTTGGTAAACATGAAAAGGAATGGGTCAAACAAATTGATGCAAATTAAGATGGCTATTCACTATTTTGTCTATTAGCATCTATTCTCCATTTCCATTTGACAAAACTTGTACTTAATTGACAAATTCTTGGACAGAAATTTCTGCACGTCCGCAATTGATGGCAATAATTGAGGGGTTGTTGTTTTGCTTGAGACTTGCCAACGATTGTGGCCGTCCAAGGGTTTTCGAGTTTTATGAATTTATAAGAATTGGTGATAAAAGATACAGATGCCTTTGGATTATTTATAATATTAGAAATAAATAGGAAATACAGAAAGAAAACTGAGAAAAAGAAAATGTATAAAGAATTAAAATTAAGAGAGGAGACTGAAAGATAAAAGTATAACAAATTAAAATTGAATGAGAATCAATGATTGTGCATATAAACAAAAAATAATTTTAAAATATGAATTTTATATCATTAATGAAGTTCATAAATGATAAACAGAAATAATGAAATTTAAAATATAGAATAAATTAAAATTGAAAAACGTAAATGAAATAAATATTAAAAGAGTAAAGTGAAAAATAACAATGCATAAAAATTAATGTTAATTTGTTAATTGTATATTGTGCAAATAAATTTCTTATGTATTTAATATGTATAGTGTAAATATAGACAGTTATCTAATTTATGTACTTATACTTGATAGTAAATTTTTTCGGTTATGACAAATATAGCTATGTGTTATAACCAAAACCCTATGGGATTAAATTCCATACCCGATGAGGTTGATGTAAATATATATATAAAATTGATCCTAATAGAAAAAATAGAAAACGTTGAGTTTTGTGATAGTAATGGTGTTGACAAAATTGAATGATCAAAATGTGAATATTTGTAATTGTCATGGAAGTAAAGATACGTGATGAAATTTTAATATAATTATCCACCTTTTATTTTAAATTATATTATACATGGTTAAAAATTCATGGTATCTAGAAATTAATTGCGCTATAAAATTCAGATTGGAATATATAACGAGTACTAAATGGAAGAGAAAGATGCAGGAAAGTGGAGCAAGAGGAGAGAAAAGTAAAAAGACAAGACTTCTACAACGTTTATTAATTTATTGAAATCAAGCTCGGGTTAAACTTTTCATGGCACTTATTTTAACTAATAAGGGTGAATTATATATAGAACCTCATCTAATTACATCAAACTCTCGCTGATTCGCTAAACTACTATTTGTCTCTACCATCATAAAATTCATTACATTTAGTCGTCGGAGTTAAAAAAAAAAAAAAAAGATGTTTACACTCACCTTTATCTAACATAAAATGAGATTTTTAAAAAGTCCCTTTGTCTTGTTAATTACATTAAGAAAGATTTACCCAAATTCATCACTATTACATTTTAAATGGGTGGATTTTTTGAAAAGAAATCAGACACCTTTCAAACTTTCAAAAAGCTATGCACTTAGCTAGAAAATGAAAAGGGGAAGGTTGTTGGAGGAATCACGAGAGTTCGAACAAACCATGATAAAGAATTTGAAAACTAGCACCTTGATGACTACTTTTCCCAATGTGGTGTCTAACATGAATGTTCATATTTCAAGACATTGCAACAAAAATGGAGTGGTGGAGCGAAATAATCATACACTTTAAGAGGTGACCAGAATTATGCTTAATGTAAAGAAGATTAATACAAATAGTGGATTGAAGCCATTAACACAATATGTTATATAATAAACAGGGTATATGTTCCCAACATCCTATTGAAAACACTAAATGAGATTTGGAAAGATAGAAAGCCTAATGTATCTTATTTTCATACATTTGGAAGTAAGTTTTACATTTTAAAAGATTGAGATAATCCTATAAAATTCTCTAAGAAATGCAACAAGGAATTTTTTGGGATATTCCAATACAAGCAAGATGTTCAGGGTGTACAATCTAAAAACTATGAAAGTCGTGGAGACTATAAATGTGGTAATAGATGAAGAATGTGAAGAATCTAAAGAGTTAATCACCTAATCAAATTGAAAGGAAGACGACCAAAGTGATCAACTGCTGGCAACATTGAACAGAACATAGAGTAGGATGTTACAACAATTAATCTAACACCAATGGAACAAATCCAAGGGGAGTTTATCTTGAACATGAGTCCCCATCAAGGATCCACAAAAATCATCCATTGGAAGCCATCATTAGAGATCTAAATGGTCAACAAAAAACATGAGAGGTAATAAAAACAAATTATTGTGATTTAGCTAGTTACTCTTGTTTTGTTTCCACATTTAAACCCAAGAATGTGGAAAAAGCACTTGAGGATGAATACTAGGCAATGATAATGCAAGAAGAGTTCAATCAATTTTAAAGAAATGATTTATGGACCTTGGTTGAAAGGCCACAAGAAGCAAACATCATTAAAGCTAAGTGGATCTTCAAGAACAAAACTAATACAGAACGAGCAATTTCAAAAAACAAGGCATGACATATTGTACAAGGATATACTCAGGTAGAAAGTATTGATTTTGATGAAATGTTTACATTAGTGGCATGTCTTGAAGCTAAACGATTGTTATTGGCTATGGCTTGTTCACTAAACGTCAAGGTATTTCAGATGGATGCTAAACATGCATATTTAAATGGATTTTTGGAAGAAGAATTTGATGTAGGATAGCTTAAAGGTTTTTTTTTGATCCACACCATCCAAACCGTGTATATAAATTAAAGAGGACATTTTATGATTTACTGCAAGAATCTTGTACTTGGTATGACTGGTTGGCAATATTGTTGATCTAACAAGGCTATATGATAACATGAGAAATAAAAGGCTTATTTATATCCATTTTGTAATTAATTTATGCATGCATGTGAGTAAAATGAAGAAAATGCGTTATCATAATAAATTACATTAAATTTTATCATGCGTGTATCTTAGAATGAGAGTTATCATGGTTGCAGGAAAGATTAAGCAATGCATTCAAGATGATGCCGCATTTTGGCGGAACATTAAATTGAGTTAAAACTTTGAGGAATAACATAAAAATGAATTGTCTTTCCAATGGTGCAAAAAACAGGTTAATTGGACATTGAACGAAGAAGTTACACACAAAAGAATGAACACTGGCAAATCAGTCAAATGTTGAAATTTCCGTGCTCAAGGTTGTGATCGTGGGAGGTGTTCTGTGATTGTGGAACTAGACTGCAACTTGTTCTAGAATTTCCATGATTTCAATCCATGAAAGTGAGGTTCTGAGCATGATCGCGGTCCTCGGCGGCGCGATTGCGGCGTTCTGGTACCAAAAACGTTCAGCTCTTGTTTCTTTTGTAATTTTTAGGGTTTTTTTTTTCCAACTTTTCACACTTCTAAATATCTCCTAAGGTTTTTTAGGCTATAAATAAGAGATCCTTCTGTCTGAAGTGGGGGGATTTTCTATTTTTTTTTGTTTTAGTTTATTTTCCAACTTTTGGAATATAAAAATATAAGATTAAAACTTGGAGAATGAGGGATCTACAACAAGAGTTGAAGAAAATTCATTTTTTCCATGCAAACCAAAGTCTTAGGAATAAGTTTTTATAATTTTTTCTATTTTTTTTAATGTTTTCTGAGATGATAAATGATTTAGAACTTATTTTTATTGAATTTACTATAAATTTCTAAATTGTTCTCTGGTCCCTTGTGTTTATTTTTAGGGTATGATGTGTGCATAAATTTCAATTAATTATCTTTACTTGGTTATTCACAATTGTGGATTTGGATAGTAATTGGGGGGAATTGGCCACTTCTCTAATTGTTTGCGGCAGTGTGAGGAATACTAGGAGTGAAACTTACGTGCTAGATATATAATTTGTGAACGCAACTCCATAAGAATAATGAGAGTGAAATCATAGAGTTAGTATAGGAAACCATTGTTAATCACCAACTTGAACATTTGACTCGATTTAGCCTGAGAATACCTGCTGATATCCTGTAAACTTTAGAATTAATAATCTGTAATCCTTGTAATTATATTGATAATTAATGTAATTTGGCATACATAGGAAACCAACATAATACAAGTGGCTAGTTTCTTTTGCCTTTGTCATTCCAATACTTCCATCTAGTGTACCTTGTTCTTGGTGTTCGCTCTTAGTTTTTATTTCTTTTCTTTCACTCTACTCTTGAATCATAACTAATAAGAATTCGATTAAATAAATAGACACACAAACCTTTCTTGTAGATATGACACTTGTACTTACCTAGTACTAGTTATTATAAATTTAAATTTTAGTGTGTTATAACGACATGCATCATTATGCTTGAGTGGGAATAGACAAGAGTTTGTTTGAACAAAAACAACACAATGATATTCTTGTCACATAGGCATACAGAGATGACATTGTGTTTGGATCAACATCTCCTCAAATGTTGGAGAAATTTGTCTCAAGTATGCAAGATGAATTTGACTTGAGTATGGTATGCGAGTTGAAATATTTTTTGGGTTTCAAGTTAAACAAATGGATGACCAAATATTTTTTTCACAAATCAAGTATGCTAAGAACTTGGTCAAGAAATTTGGACTTGAAAGCTTCAAACATGTTGCAATACCGCTACCAAGATCTACAATGCTTCACAAAGATGAACTTGGCAAGTCTATAGATGGGAGTTTATATAGGAGTATGGTTGGAAGCTTACTATATTTGATGGTTAGTAAACTAGATTTATGCTTTAGTGTGGGACTATGTGCAAGATTCCAAGCCCACCTAAAGTAAAGCCATCTAACAGTTGTGAAAATGATCATTTGCTATGTGAATAGAACTGTCAAGTTAGGTTTATTGTATTTAAAGAATTCAACATTTCTTTGATTGATTGTAGTGATGCAGATTAGGCTGATAACACGTACGATAGAAAAAGTATAACTTGAGGTTGCTTCTTTGTTGGCAAAAATATGGTATATTTTGTTTACTAAGAAGCAAAATTCAATATTTCTTTCAATTGCTGAAGTTGAATACATTGAAGCAAGGATGTTGTGCACAATTACTTTAGATACGTCAAATGTTAATGGGCTATGGAGTGAAAATGGAAGACTTAATTGTACTATGTGACAACAATAGTGCTATCAATATGTCTAAAAATCCTGTTCAACACGCATGAACTAAACATATTGATATTAGGCACCATTTTATTCTTGAGTTGGCTGAAAAGAAGGAGATTATTATCAACTATGTTGAAACAGATAGACAACTAGTAGATATGTTGAAAGAGTAAACTCCATGTGTCTGCTTTATTTTGTAGGTCATTGTCTGAATACTCTTTCACTAACGATGCATCTACATATATACATTCTTAGTATCTCATACTAAATGGTGTGATACTCACTATACAAATACAAGGGGTGCAAGTCGTACTGACTCTTTAATGTCCTTTAGTGTGTCTATGACTTACGGACTGATTTTAGTGATTATGTATTGATAGCATTGTGTCCCCATTCATATCCCCTTATGAATAAAGCCTATTACCACAATTAAAAGGACACTTGCAATACTTTACGGTATTTAAGATTTACATGCATTAAAATATTTCTAAAATATTGATAAAATAATCATCAATATTTTATTAATTAATAAGAATAACATTTACAATCAATATCCCTTAAGTATTCCTTATTGATAATTTAGCTTTAGAGAGCATATTATTAATAATCTCTCACTTTTACTCTCATGCTAATGACCTTACTTCCAGTCACTATGGTATCTAATACCCATATTTTCAATATGATGATCCAGCTTCTCTTACGTCATTGGCTTGGTGAATGGATTAGCATCATTATCTGTTGAAGCTATCTTTTGTATGTTAATATTACCTTTTTTAGTGATTTCTTGAATGATATGATATTGGCTTTCAATACGTTTGGTTTTTTGGTGAGATCAAGGTTCCTCTGCATGCACAATTACACCATTATTATCGTAATGAAGTGGCAATGACTTATCCATCCTTAAAACCAATTAAAGCTTAATACTGAACTTCTTTGTCAAAACAACCTTTTTCACAACATTGCATGCCACGATATACTCAGCCTCAGTGGTGGAATCTAAAGTAGTGCTTTGTTTGGAATTTTTCTAACTCACTACTCCTCCATTGAGGGTGGAAATGTATCTAGAAGTAGATTTTCTATCGTCAACATCTGATTGGAAGTCAAAGTCAGTATAGTCATCTAATTTTAGTTGTCCATTTCCATACACAAGTTCTACTTCTTTAGTCTTTCTCAAGTACTTAAAGGTATACTTGATAGCGCCTTAATGCTGTTTACTTGGATTCTCCTAGAACCTTCTTGTAACACTTATGATGTAGGTGATATCCGGCCTTGTATATAGTAATACATATATTAGGCTTCCAATTGTCAAAGCATATGGAATGCCGGCCATTGATCTCCTCTCGTCATTCGTCTATAGGCACATGGACTTTGAGATACAGATGCCATGCCTAACTGGTAGCAACCATCTCTTAGAACATATTGGATAAGTATGTTTTGACTGAGTTCATCATCCTAACATCATTCCCAATGAAAATTATGTCATCTACATACAACACTAGGAATGTGATTGTGTTCTCACCGATATTCTTGTAGATGCATAGTTTATCTTCATTTCTAATGAAGACAAATGATTTTTCTACTCTATCAAAACAAAGATTCTAATTCCTTGATGTTTTCTTAAGATCGTAAATGGACCTCTTAAGCTTACGTACTTTATTAGACTTGCCTTAGACTTCAAAATCATGTGGTTACACCATATATATATTCTCCTTAAGAAAACTATAGAAGAAAGTAGTTTTGACATCTATCTACCAAATCTTATAGTCTAAGTGAGTGGTTATAGCGAGAAATATCTGAATGGATTTGATAATAGCTACGGTGAAATGGTCTCCTCATATATAATACCTTTTTTTTGACTATAACCTTTCATTATAAGCTTAGCTTTATACGTCTCCACCTCACCAGTTGAACTAATCTTTTTTTTGTAGATCTATTTGCAGTCAATGGAAACTATTTCCCTGAGTGGATTTACTAAGGTCTAAACTTGGTTTGAGCACATCAAATCCATCTTGGACTACTTAGCCTTCCACCACTTGGTGGAGTTTTTATTTGCCATTGCTTGATCATATGTAGAAGAATCATCTCATGATCATTATGTCTCATGATGAATAACTCTTGTCTATTCTCTAGGATATAACCATATCTCTTTAGTGCATGAGAGACTCTACTTGGTTATTGTAATGGTTGCGTTATAAAAGATGTATCTTGAATAGGTAACTATCATGTGGTTTTCTCACTTCATCCCTTATACTCAGCTTTCTTGAGCATAATGGTCCTACTAGCACCCCCTTCTCAAATGAACTCTTTTTCCAAGAAGTGTGCTTAATAACCAATAATAATCTTTTAGTTATCAAGTAGGTAGAACTCATACCCTTGGGATGCCCCAAAAAGTGACCTAAAATGGCCTTTACCTGTAACTTATCTGCCTTACTCTTCTTAAGGTAAGCTGGACATCCTCAAACCTTAATATACTTTAGGCTTGGTTTCCTTCCACTCCACATCTCATGTGGGGTCGAAGGAACAAACTTAGAAGGAATCTTATTCAAGATATGAGCGGCTGTTAAGAGGGTATGTACCTATAGAGAATTGGGTAACTTAGTGAAGCTCATCATAGATTGGACCATATCTAACAAAGTTTGATTCATGTGCTTAACTAAGCTATCCAACTGAGGAGTTTTCGGTGGTTTGATTTATGATACAATGTCATTTTCCTTGAGGAATCCCATAAACTTGGTGCTCATGTATTCACCACTTTGATCTAATTGTAGTGCCTTTACATGCTTGTTAATTTGTTTCTATACTTCAACTTTGAATCCCTTGAACTTTTCAAGGACTCATGTTCTTACTAAATTAAGTACACATATCCATACTTAGAGAAATTTTTGATAAAGGTTATGAAGTAGTGATGTCTTTCCTTTGCCATTTCATTAAATGGCCTACAAATTTTGATGTAGACCAACTTCAACATCGATGTGGCTCTCTCGACATACCCATCAAATGGACTCTTAGTCATTTTGCCTAAGATGTAAGGTTTGTAACTCGAATAAGGCTCCTATCCTAATAGGGCTATAAGCCTATCTTTCTCGAATTTACTAATCTTGGTCTCGGCAATATGACCTTATCGAGATGATACAATTGCTTGGGATTTAAACCATCCCTAACATGTTCGTTTGTTATGGCGTGTGTCACAAGCTTATCAACCAAGTTCAAGTAGTATAATCCATTTGTCAAGGAGGCAGAGTCAACCTATTTATTATGATGATAAATTTGACATTTATTGTCTTTAAAAGAAAATTCATAACTTTCTTTTACAAGTAATGGTATAGAGGCAATACTCTTGAGCCAATTTGGTAACAAGATGATGTGATCCATCACCACACTAAAATTAACTTTTCTATTAGGACCAGTACTATGGTGAGTGCATGTATCATTCTCACGAGGAGGGTTTTCTTATCCATTGATATAACGAAACTTTTATTAGTTAGGCCTTAAGAATATAATGAAAATAAAAATAATAAAGTAAAAACAAACATTTAGAAATAGTATTGCAGACTTGAATAGATGGAGTGCCCAGAATTAAAAAGTCTAATCCCTTGTGTTGTATTTATCTTCCATATATGCCAATTTATACTAATTCTTCATTTAATGACTTTGTTCCAGGTTGTTAATCGTAATGTCTCCAGAATATCTTTCTAGACTCTTTTGAAGCTTCAACTTAAGGTATGTTGAGTTTTTCCAAGAATTATCAAGTCGAGTAATTAGTTATGTGAATAACAACGCTTTACCTGTATTAATCTTATGGTTTTATTCTAATTATTCCCATAGGTTTAATGTTCAAAACTGTACATCTAGCATGCAAGTTTTAATTTCACTATTCCTTGCCCAACCACAAATTAATTTATGAGTTGGCTGTTTCTCCTAATTACTATTCAATTCAACAATCATGAATAACGAAAGCAAGGACAATCAATCACACCATGCACACATGTTCAATCAAATACAAACATAATATACTCGATAAATATTTTGCAATCCATGATATTATTAATAAAATTAGTGCTATAATGTTTAACATCTAAAACAATGCAATAGCAATAGTACAAGTTTGAAAACTTTTTTCTCCATCCTTACATTGCAAGGTCTATTGAAATCTTTGCAAGACTTGGCACAGATCCCTCATTCTCCATTTCTCCAAGTTGTGCGAATGTGTTTTCGAAAATAAAAATTAAGCTGGAGACTCCCTTTTGTGCATGGATAACACGTATACATAGTCTAACTATGTTTAGGGCTTGTGTACATGTTAGAAAAGGCAAAAAAGCCCAAGAAAGATCATGCTGGATCATGTTTAGAAATGTATCGCACTGTCACTTGTGTTCATGAAACTTGGCTCTACGGTTAGGACATCCTCTTCTGCATCTATGAACCTGGATGTAGTCTTGCATAAACTCTATTTCTCAACTCAAGTCTCTCACCTCCACTCCTCACGCTCGCAAATGATAATGCCATAGTTGCAAGCTTGACCTTAGTGCATTCTGCCTCAATTCCAATATACTTCACACTCCTAATTTGTTGCTGAGTTGTGTTCTTTTGTGCCTGGGAACCTCATCCTTATGACCATGACCAAAAAATGAAGAAAATTCCAGAACAGGTTACGGTTGTTCTTTGTAGCTGTATTTCCACCATCCACTGCTGTGGCTCTTCTTATTGCAGTTGTGAAGTTGACCCGTGGACAATAACTTGCATTTTAGTGTAGAAAATGTTCAAAATTAATACTTCATTTTAGAGATGTCCAAATTATCTTATTTAATATAATTCATGCATGATAACATATTTTCTCTATTTTAGTTCACGTGCATGCATAAATCATGCATAAATAAAGTACAAATGAGCTATAAATTTAAATGTTATCACACCCCCACACTTACTTGTTTGCTTGTGCTTCGGCAAACACCTTTCTTTTTCCAATTAATTCATTGATGCGCCAAATCATTAATTTGGCCACTTTTTTTTAATTTCAAAAGTTAAATATATGCACGTGTCATTTAGTTTAGAATTATTCAAGATCATAACATTTTTGACTCAAATGTTTATAACATGAATTCTCGTTTGTGTGTGGCACTCTCCAACTCTCAACTATTTCAACCACTTGATAATCCTATAGCAATTCAAAGACAATTAAATCTAGGACAGCTCACTTTAAGCCTTAACTTGCTCTCTTTTGAACGAATTCAATTATCATCAATTCTAACCAGAGAACTTGTGTGGACTAATTTATTTTGTTCATGCTAGAATATCGCTAAACATTTGTGCAAGGTTCATTCAATCTCTGGATCAAAGTGAAGGTCTATGCTCTTACTTCTACGCATACAAGAATTCTCCAAATGCACAATTCTACCCATGAGAAATAACCAATTATCTAGAAAGAAGTAAAAGAATCTAAGAGAAACGAATAAAAAGGGATTAAATGAGAAAAACAATAGAAATAAAAATGGCCTCATCTAATAGTCCCCTAGAGTTTTTAATAGCATTCGTTGCCCTCCCAGGCAATGACACCAAATTTTAATGTGGGTTGTCACCACACTAAAATTAAATTTTTATTTAGAACAATATCATGGTGATTATATGTATTATTTTCATGAGGAGAGGTTTTGTGTCTGTTGATGTAACACAGCTCTCATTAGTTAGGTCTCAAGAATGAATTGAAAATAAAAATAATAAAATAAAAACAGGCACCTAGAAACAAAATCATAGACTTGAATAGATGGAGTGCCAAGAATTGAAAAGACTAATCTCTTGTGTTGTATTTTTCTCTTACGTATGACAATTTATGTTAATTCTCAATTTAATTACTTTGTTACAGATTATTAATCCTAATGTTTCTAGTATATCTTCTAGAACTCTCTTAAAGCTTCAACTTAAGGTTTGTGGGTTTCTCATAAAGGAAGAGAAAAATGGAAGCAAGGCCGAAGAGGGAGAGGATAGGTAACATATAAAAATTCAATGTCATATCTACGTGTTTAGGTGGTATATGTATGGAGAATGTGCTGATGTGTTGATTTTGCTTATTACTCGTTGATTTTTCTAGTGAACTACTACTTTTGATGATGTTTAGTGGATGTGATGGAGATTCTTGATGTTTCCCTACTTTTGGAGCACTGTTGAAGCATGCAAGAATTGAAGGAGTAGAAGAATTCACAACTATTTGCTAGTGATCAAGAATTGTTCTAAATGATTGTTGAGAACAAAAATTTCTTCTTTATAACTATCATTAGGATTATAATAGCTTGAATGTACCTAGATATAGATGATGTATGATGTAATCAGCTAAATGAATAAAAAAGTAGGTTTTGAAATTTTTTTATATCTCTTGTTATTTGTGTTGTTGAGAGCAACTTATGAAAATGGTGTTGTGCCACAATATGCCAAAAAGAAAGATTGTTAGCAGGCTAGCTAAGTGTTGGCACATTATTTACAAAAAGCATGTACTTGAAGGAAACTTAACTTGTCAAAACTTTTATGGTGACCAAATTATTTGAAAGAGCATCCAAAGAAGTTGATGTTATTAGGTGATTATAGATAAAGAATCCTGAAAAACTTGAAGAAGTGGGGATAAAGATGAACAAGTGCCCGGCATTATTATGTAAGGCTATTGTCGACATTCGCAGATCGACAGAGAAAAGATCACCTGAAAACTTAGATTTTGGATTAGTCTTACATGGAAGCTGACTTTGATTGGAAATTCTTGGTGAAGACCTATAAACAGGAGGCTGATGAACTTTGGATGGCCTGGGAGAGAAGCTAAGAGAGTTGAGTCAAAAAGAGTTCGAGGTTCTCCCTTTTATATTTAAGTTCATTAGTTTGTGAGTTGAATGAAAGTTGAGTTGAAGTGTTAAGAGTGTAAGGAGTGTGGTTAGACAATGTCACGCCTTGAATTTGGAACATAACATGACAGTACTCACAAACAACCTCAGTGGATACCAAAGCCAACCAATATCATAGTGATAAAACTCAATAATTTCATATAACTACTATAGGAAATAACGTAATATCCAAACATAATGCAAGGACATCCCAAGTGATGTTGCCAATAATATGTCATAGCGGAAAAACAAATCTTAACTAATGCATCATGAATTCTCTTATTTGCTAATAAAAATAAAATACCTAAAATGTAAATCTCTCATCCTCTAGATTCACCAATCTCACGCTAGTTTCTTTGCAAACTTTCTTTGCAAAAATGTCAGATAAAGTTGTGAGCGACGAGTCACCTAGTAAATAGTACCGCCTGTCTTTTTCTTTTTATGGTTGTGAGCAGTAAACGTAGCAATTTGCATAAAATATATTTTCAATACTGACATAGTAAATCACATTTAAAATAGTTCCAAAAATAACATTTCACAATTATCCCATTTGTCTCATCATTCTCATAGTTCAATGTTCCTATACCTTAACCTACTCGTGATGATATGCATTTCGTGTGTTATTTCCACTAATTAAGGTCTTAATCTACACATCAACTAAGAAAGGCCACATGAATTCGGCGATGCGACCAGGGCCCCAGCACTTCAACCTCAACTAGGATGTATCCTAATTGGTAGGGCTATGTATTAGCTTTACTCGCTGTTAGCCTTAATACTTCTACCTTAATTTGGTGGGTCCCCATCTTTTACTCGATTGGTGGGGTAAAAACTCATTTACAATATTGTCGGCATCGCTTGAGAGCCTTTTTGTATTTATTATGTGAATTCGATTTTAGGGAATTAGTTTAAAACAATTAGCTTCACAATTAACTCACATCCAAATTTCAGGATAATAAATAACTTCATAGAAAATTTCCATGTCAAATCATGCTTTCATAACAAGGTAAAATGTTTGGAAATAATTTTAATCATGAAATAAAATTTAGTTGTAACATAAAATCAGCTTAGAAAGCATTTTGTGAAATTGACAGGATGTAACTACTTACCTGTCACTAATTGTGTTGGCTGTTGGGTCCCTCAGATACTAGTTTTTAGTTTCCCGTTCAATCAAATGATCTCCCTTCTAATATTTAATTTAGTTGAATCCTATTCTATTAGATGTTTTGTGCGTATCCTATGTGTTCTACCCTTTTGCCCTTTCCAATTTCCAATTACTTACTGAGTTAGTTTTTCTATTTGAATTTATTCAATTACTATTTTCAATGCTTCATTAGAACTTAAGCAGTGTGTTTAGGTCCATTTTAGTCCTAAAATTAGAAAATTTAGGCTTAAATACATAGAACTCAAATTCTGCCCAGTCTTCGCGCTCGACTTGTGACTGTGTGGACTTAATTTGCGCCCACGACAAGGACCATAGGACATTTTGTTATTTTTAACTCTAGGCTTCTTGATTTTGGGTGATAGAGTTGCAACCGTGCTAAATGTTGCCTCCATGGACGCTAGCCATGGGGTGTTTTGCATGGTTTGGTGCCTAGTCTCGTCGTCGACTTTGCAATTGTGGCGGGCTATCTCGCACCCTCACAGAAAGATTTTGCAGCCATGGCTTCAACCACACTACAACGCTTGTGACTCATGCATGGCATTGTTTGTTCAATTTTTATTGCTCCACACCATTCCAATCATAAAAACTCAATTTCTCCAACATTATAAAGGTTCTTAGGCATATTTTTAGGAGTCTTGATCTTGGAAAACCTAACTTAAACATGTGAATTAAATTTTTAAATAATTCAGGACAAGTTTTAGGTTTTTGCATAGTATGCCAATACACACTTCGTATTTTTTTTATGCATAACCACACAAGTTTGACACCAATTTCATGAACTAACCCATGTGCAGGCTTTTAAAATTCATATTTTTGTGTGCCTGTACATGCAAATTAAAGTCTCCTACATTTATGCATGATAAATAGAAGATTTAGTGGAGAAACTACCTCAAATTTTTGCATTTGGAAGCTGAAAAATTCTCCTCTATAAACGTAATGGCAGTCTACTCTTTCTAAGTTTATAGAATAAGTTTTTTCTCCTATAAAATTTATATTTATACTAGGGTTTTAGTTGAAGGTTGGGTAGAATTGAAATTCTCACAAATTTAGAGTTCCGAAACTTCCAAAACTCTATATTTATTTATTTTTCCAAATTTCCTTCCAGATTTCTAATTTTCATTTCTTACTTTCAAGCCACTTATCATGGGGAGACCCTTCATATAGTGTCCATATGATTTGGCAAAATTTAATCAACCTGGAATACTTCTTTTTTATACTCACTTGCTAAATTCCTAATATTTGAACATGAAAATAATAGGGAGATAATTAAATAAATTCATTGCCATTGCACATAAATTTTACCAAGAATAATTGCTACTAATACCCAAAAATGTGGGATATTACATCGTCTGCCTCTATATTAAGTTTTGTCCTCGAAACTTGTGTTAATCTATCAGGACAACAGGCAGGGGTATTTACTCCTAACATTCTCTTCTAGTTCCCAAGTTGCTTCTTATTTTGCGTGGTTTGACCATTGACTCTTCATACATGGTATGGTTTGATTCCTTAAGTTCTACTCCTTTCGGTGGACTATGTGGTTTGGCCACTCTTCTAGGTCAAATCCTCTTTCATCGCTAACGGTTTAGTTCCAAGATGTGGCTTGGGTCTAATATATATTTCCTTAGCTAGGATATATAGAAGACATTGAGCACCCCTGCTAACTGAGGTAGTGCCAGTTGGTATGCTACCTCTTTAACCTTTTCTAATATTTCAAGTGGCCCAATGTAGCGAGGGCTCTACTTTTATGCCTTCTGAAATTGCATCACTCTATGAGTTAGGGAGATTTTTAAATACATTTTTTCACTTGATTGAAATTCTAGTGGCCTGTGCTTCGAGTCAGTTGACTCTTCTATCTATCGTGGGCCTCCTTCATTCATCTCTATATCATTGTTACTTTGTCAATGGTCAGCTAAACTAACACCAGCCTAGACACTTTTCTTTCCTCAACTTCATCTGAGCAGATTGGGGATTGACACTTCCTTCCATAGAGTGCTTTGTAAGGAGCCATTTTAATGCTTGTGTGGTAATTTTTATTGAAAGAGAACTCAACTAAGGTAAATAATCACTCTAGGCTACTTCAAAGTCTAGGATATAAGCTCTAAGCATATTCTCCAGTATCTAAATCATCCACTCAGACAGTCTGTTTGACTATGGGTGGTATGCCATGCTTAGGTCTAGCCTTGTATTCGTTACTTTTTGGAAACTATTCCAGTCTATGGTGCCCTATGCAGTCTCATTACATTATCAATATATGCCTTGGTTAGCATATCTAAGGTGTATGTTGTCCAAATTGGAAGAAAATGGGCACATTTAGTCAACAGGTCAACAATCACCCAAATGACATCATAGCTCTATGGGGTTCATGATAGTCTCACCACAAAGTCCATTGTAATGCAATCCTACTTCCATTCTAGTATCTTCAGTGGTTGAAGGTAAACTCTAGGGTGTTGAAGTTTGGCCTTAATCTTCTGGTAAGTTATGTACTTCATCACAAAGACCGCTATATCTTCTTTTATTCTATTCCACCAAAAGTTTCTTTAGAGTCCTTATACATCTTTGCACTCCTTAGGTGTACATAGTTCTAAGCTTGATGCGTCTCTTGTACAATTCTGTCCTGTATATCTTTATGTTTGGCATACATAATCTTTCTCTCATAAATAAAGTGTCGTCTTCCCCTACTTGGAAGTTTGGAATGCATTGCTGACTAACTTTATCCTTTAATGCTCTTATCTCTATGTTTGAGGCTTGGGACTTCTTAATTTCCTTGATTATTGAGGGTTGAAGACTAAAGGTGGTTAGTACGTCCTTAGTTGACTCTATCAAACTACCTCGCCAATAGCGTTGCAGTCCTCTTTTGAGTTAAGGCATCTGTCACTTGGTTGGCTTTAGTTGGATGGTAGTTAATGATTAAGTCGTAATTCTTAATCAACTCCCAACTAGTGCTTTTGCCTCTTATTCAGCTCTTTTTGTGTGAAGAAGTACTTGAGGCTCTTGTAGTTAGTATATATTTCACACTTTTCTTCATAAAGATAATGTCTCCAAATCTCTAGGGCATATACCACTGCTATCAAATCTAGATCATGGGTTAGGTAATTGAGCTCATACGGCTTCAATTATTTTGATGCATAAGCAATTACTCTACCATTTTATATCAGGATATACCATAACTCACTCTTACTAGTGTTGCCATAGATGGTGAATCCACCACCCTTAGTAGGCAAAGCCAATATAGGCGCTGAGGTTAAGTTTTCTTTTAACTCCATTAAGCTCTTTTCACATTCTAGACTTTGTTCAAATTTCTTTCATTTCTCTAGTAGTAGAGTCAATGGTGTTACCATCCTAGCAAATCCTTCAAGGAACTTTCTACAATATCCTAAAAGTTCAAGGAAGCTCTTTACTTCCCTAAATTCATAGGTCTAGTCCATTGTAAAATAGCTTCGACCTTCTCAAGGTCTACTGAAATGCCCTCCTTAGCTATCACATACGCTAATAATGCCACAGTTTTGAGTTAAAATTCTGACTTATTGAATTTGTCATATAATTGTTTTTCTCTCAAGAAGTTCTTAGGGAATATACTAGAATGTCATCTATGAATACTACTACAAAATTGTCTAAATACGGATTGACACTTCATTCATCAAATCTATTAAAGCTCATGAGGCATTAGTCGGCCTGAAGGACAACACTAGAAACTCATAGTGTCCATACTTTGTCCTAAAAGTTGACTTAGGTATGTCTTCGACTTTTATCTTCAATTGGTGGTGTCCTGACCTCAAATTGATCTTTGAAAACACTCCAGTCCCTTTGAGTTAGTCAAATAGGTCGTCAATTCTTGGCAATGGGTACTCGTTCTTGACGGTTATTTTATTGAGCTGTTAGTAGTCAAAGCATGGCCTTAGGCTTCTATCATTCTTCTTGACAAATAGTATAGTGGCTCCATTGGGTGATGCACTTGGCTTTATTTACTTTTTATCTAATAGCCCTTGCAGCTAAACCTTCATTTTCCTCAGCTTTGCTTAAGCCATTTGATAAAGCACTTTTGAAATAGGTGTGGTTTTTGAAACTAAGTTTATCTCAAATTTGACTTCCTTATCTGTAGGCAATTAGAGTAGTTCGTCTGGGAGTACATATAAAAATTCCCTAACCATAAGGATGGCTTCTAATCCCGTTCCCTACTTTAGAATATCAAACAATGCATGCAAAGTAAGCTTTGCATCCTTCCTTGATAGCCTATTCCATGTTAGTTGTAGTTAATAAGAAATTAAGTCTACTAGTTTGATTTTGGGTATCCATATGTAATGATAAACTATCACCCATAGGTAGTTGAAACTACAAGATTGTTTCTATAATTCACATGGGTAAAGCTTTTGGCTAACCAATCCATCCCTAGGATTATATCAAACTTTTTCATGTTAACCTGTATCAAATCGCCTTTCAGTTTCTAATTTCCACCTAAATCTAAATCACAATCTTTGTAAATCAGGCTAGGTACCAAGACTTCTTCCCTTGGGGTAGCTACCTTATAAGATTGTTTTAACTGTTTAGACTCATATTCTGGACGCTTAGTAAATCTCTTAGACACAAAGGAATGTGATGTACCTTATTCAATTAAAGTATAAACATTAAGTTGATTAATAGTAATATTACTTGCTACCACATTTTTTGCATTGTCTGCCTCTTCTTGTGTTATGGCAAACACCTTGGCATTTCCTTTGGGTCTTTAATTCATTTTATTAGGTCGATGGTTATTGCCACTATTACCATTTCTGTTGCTACTAGTGTTGGTGCTATCGTGGTTGCCTTTGCTATTGAGGTTTATAGGTTTTTAGTATTGCTTTGGCATTTAGTAGCTTGGTGGCCTTGTTGGCCACATATAAAAATGCACCTGTGATTTGCTTGCATATGCCTATATGCTATTGTCCACACATGGTACACCTTGGAAGTTGAGGCATCACCCTGCCATTCCCAAAATTAGTTTAGCCTTTTATTTGTTGTTTTGTCGACCGGTAGTCTTTAGGGCCTATTGGTTATGTTAGAACTTAGGCTTGGCCACTTGAGATTGTTCTCAGCCTCCCATCTATTTTTATCAGCTTCTACTTAGATGACAGTTCCAAGCTGCTCATCAAAGGTGCAGGCTTCATAAAGGGTTAATGTTGTTTGTAACCTGCTATTCAATTCCCTAGTGAATTTGTACATCTTAAGTTTAAGGTTCATCATCACCATTAGTGAGTATTTTCTTATGATGTAGAATTTTGTTGAGTACTCCACCACGAATATATTAGGGCCTTGTGCCAAATTGTTGAACTCTACCATCTTTTGGAGGTGAAGGGTGCTTAGGAAGAAGTGGTTTAGGCAAACCTCATTGAATTGGGCTTATGTGACTGGTCCCTACTCTAACATTGCTAGTGAGACATCTTACCACCATAAAGCAACTTTGTCGATCAAGAATAGTATCACCACCTTTGAATGCATTGTATTGGCACTTCCATTGACTTGAAGTTTCCTTCTATTTCTTTTAGCTTAGACCACCTCGGCATCATGCGATCTATCAAAAGTTCGCACATGAGCTTGTCTGGTTTTCATTCCATCATTAGGCTGAGCTGTAGTTGGCGGAGGTGCTGGTTTTTGAGGTCCCTTGACTTGAACTACCATAGTTATAGTGGTAGGCAAGTCTTCTTACCTTAAGCTAGTTTGGTCTACATTCAGTTGTGTCTAAGGTTGGACTAGGGATGGAGGTGGCGGATAAGCGTATGCGTGTTCAATTGCAGTTGTGAAAGGTGGATTTTATGTAGCATAGTAGGGTCTTCCAACTATTCTCCTTTATAGGGAAAAAGTCATTCATTCATTACGTCAGTCATATGTAGTAATCAATTATTGGCAATAATAAGACAACAAATAAGGCACTATGAGAGTTAGGCTTAACGAATAAAAAAGAAAATTTTATAAATATAATCCATCTTGATAATCATGAGGTATGAATGGAAAATAAATTAAAACAAGTAAAGCTACCTTAATAATGTGAACTAAATATCTAACTGTGTCAGTCCTATCCAATTCATAGTCTTAATCTAAGTCTCCTTCTTCGTCTGGGGCATCCCCATCTAATATTACTTTCTCTGAGCCTTGCTCTAGCACCCCATCAGGATCCTCAGGCTCATCCTCTGGGAAAGTATGAATCATGGCATGAAACTCATCGTTCTGGAATGCAAGCTTGTTCACTTGTAGCACCAGCCCATGTCGCTAATCTTGGTGTTCACTTATAGTTTGCCTATAACCCATCTTGATAGCCTTGTCGCTAATTTTGCTAGTTATCGGGTCCCTTGGACACTAGTTCTGGGTTTACTATTCAATCCAATGATCTCCCTTTTAATATTTAGTTCAATGAATCCTATTTTATTAGATGTTTCATGTGTATCCTACATTTTTTGCCCTTTTACCCTTTTTAGATTTCGGTTACTTATTAAGTTGGTTTTTCTATCTGAATTTATTCAATTATTACTTTTCTTACTTCATTACATCTTAAGTAGTGTGTTTAGGTCTGTTTTAGTCCCAAAATTACAGAATTTGGGCTTAAATACATAAAACCCACGTTATACCCAGTTTCTACATTTAGCTTGTGACTACGAGGGGTGGTCCTGTAACCGCGTAGACTTAGTTTACACTTGTGGTAAGGACCATGGGACATTTTGTTATTTCTGCATCTAAGCTTCACAATTGCGAGCGATAGAGCTGCGATCACGCTTTAAGCCATTTTGCTTGTGATGCTAACTGTGGGGCATTTCGCATGGTTTAGCACTTAGCCTTGTGATCCATTTTTCAATTGCGATGGGTTGTCTCGCACCCACATTGCAATGTTCCACAACCATGGTTGTGATCACACTGCAAGACCTGTGACTTGCGCGCTGTTTGTTCAGTTTTTCACATTCCACATCATTCCAATCATTAAAACTCGATTCCTCTAACATTCTAAGGGTCTTTTGGCATATTTTTATGAATTCTGATAATGGAAAACCTAATTAAATCATGTGAATCAAATTTTGAAACAATTTAATGTAGGTTTTAGGATTTTGCATAATATGATAATATGTGCTTCCTATAATGTTCTATGCATAACTACATGAGTTTGACACCAATCTCATGAACTAAACCACGTGTAGCCATACTAAGTTCATATTTTCATGTGCATATACATGCAAATTAATGTCTCCTACGTTTATGTAAGATAAACGGAAGCTTTGGTAGAGAAACTACCGCAAGAATTCACCTCTGTTAACCTCACGGTCGTGTGCTCTTTCTAGGGTTACAAAATAAGTTCTCTCCCATATAATTTATATTTATACTAGGGTTTTAGTTAAAAAGTTGGCTAGGATTGAAATTTACACAAATTAAGAGCCAGAAAACTCCTATAACTCTATATTTATTTTTTGCCAATTTTCCATCCGAAATTTTGACTTTAATTTCTTACTTTCAAACCTCCTATCATGGTAAGCCCCTTCACATTATGTCTATATGATTTGGCAAAATTTAATTAGCTTAAGATATCTATATCCCCTTTTTATAACTTTCTAAATTCCCAATATTTGTATACAACAACAATTGGAAAATAATACAATAAATTCATTGCCATTTCACATAAATTTTACCAACATTAATTGCCACTATTACCTTAAAATCTAGGGTATTACAGACAAAATCTCGAGGTATCTTAATATGATGGAATGTTGACCATAGTGTGGGTGACATCTTTTTTACCATTATTGCTCAGTGGAAGCATTTTACTAGGTTAGGCTTCCCAGATGTAGAAGTTGTTTTTCCAAACTGCATTAATGACTTCTCGTCTCATTTACTTTCTATTTTTATTGTGTATTGTTTTCACAACACTCATTGTAACACTTGTGGGTGCATTATTAATAATCAGCCCAACCTAACATATGTGTCTTTTGATGAATAAACTTGATATGTTATAGTTCATAACACGTGTCAATCATGTCTAATTTTTGTGAAATTATAATAAATCATTCTTGTTTGTTGGTCACTATAAATATACTTAATTTACAACTAGTAAAAATTATACACTTTACGCGCATATAAATTTATTTATAAATTATAAAATTATCATATTTTAATTAGTAAAAATAAAAAATTAAATAATAACATAAATAAATATCAAAATGATTTGAAAAAAGTTAATTTTTGAGATAAAAACTTGGGATCCTCATTTTCCCACCATAATGGTGTCAAGTTTCACTTAACATGAGATGTAAAATTACAATTAAAAATTTTTGATTAAAACACACAAGAGCGGTAGAATTAATTAATCCCAAATATAGTACGTTTTCCTTCCTATAATGAATTTGTAGGAGATAGAGATGACTTTTACCTTGAAATTGTGCTTTCAAAAATTTCATCTTCATGATCTCACAAGCAAACTTCAGTTGTGGTTTCTAATTTTTCCATACAAGCAAGCATAGAAAAGATTTTCCTTCCTCACAAAAATCTTTTGTTTGAATTAAGACAACAAAGTGAAAGAAAACTAGAAGAGGCTAGAAAATATTTTCATTTCTCTTTTCTTGAAGGGTGCAGCTGTTTGTTGGTGTTTTTTGCTTGGAATTGCTGTCAACCTTATTTATTCTAAGACAAATTCTTTAATTGTGGTAAGTACTCCTTCTACCATAATTATCAAGTAGGGTTTTTGGAATGGACTAAAAAAAGCTTGTGCACAGATCATTATCTTATTTCAAATCCAATCTATCTTTAATTATTAATCTAATTAATAATTAATTCAATTATGTTTTGACTTTCAATTTAAAAAAATCCATTTATTAATTTAACAGACCAATGTGTTTCTAATTACTAATTGTATTATTAACAAACATATTGAAGAACAAATAAATCCTTTTGGCTTAATATCATTGTGGTCTATTTACTTTGATTGTTGGACTTCTCAAGTTTCTACCATGCCACCCACAATAAATTACCATCTTGCTCTAGCATTATTCTTTTGTATGCAACCATTCAAGTTAATCCTTAATTAGTGATGTGCATAGCTCGATGGATATGAGTAACATTGAGCCTACGACTAATATTGAATCCTTACCTAGGTGAAATGATTCAATCACAAGAACCTTTTGATTATTAATCCATGTTGTGTAGATCTTTTGTCTTGCTATGTCCTTATCAAATGAGAGCACTTATGTCTTCCACATTAGAGACTAATAAATCATGTGTCCATATTCATACACCAAGTTTTGCTATGTCTCTAAGGCTTTCAACACAATCATATGGGCACATCAAACACTTTGCGGTAGTTTAAGATATGTATGCATGAATAAAACTGCCGAATATTGATAAAATAATAAATTAATATTTATTATTATTATTATTATTATTTACAATCAATATCTATACAATGCATAAATACTTGATGCTAGATGGTATATTACTAACAAACACAGACTAATACACTTTTCCTACCTTAATTATATGAAATTAACTACATTGATATCAACGAAGGGAAGAATATTACGAAAGAACAGAAAAATGGGTGGTAGCAAAATATATACAAAATAGAGTTCGAACAATGGTTTACTCCACTAGTTTAAGTCACTCAATAGTCGAGTTTTTCATCACTAAGAAATTTGTGTTAAACAATGACTAGAGTTATGACAATGTAAAGCAACTTTAAATTTATTTTAGTGTTGAGGAATTGAGAATGTGTATCTCCAATTTTTACACTCTTAACATTTCAAAAAGGAAAAGAAAAGTTCCAATAAAAACAAAGGAAAAGAATGATGAAAAATGAAAACATGAAAAAGAAGAAGTTTGGGAGAATTGTGGAGGAAACTTGATGGAAAAAGAAGGCTTACATGATAATATTAGTGCAAATATATTGCCAAGTTTTTAATTTTGTGTTCCCTACCCCTTCTTCATAGCCAATATTTTATCCTAATGTTACATGCTTAATCTCCATTAATACATGAAATTACATTAGGGAGGTTAGTAAGCAAACCTAAGATGTATGATTAGCCATTCACATACTACATGTGTAGGACCCAATGCATGATGGAAAGTAAGGGGTTGAAAGTGCGAGCTACTGTCATATTAAATTATTGTGTAATTTGTGTCATTTAGGTGATGTCGAAGACAAGTGGACACATTAGCACTAGTTTTCAAGGGAAAGGTTGCGTTTTTTGTGTTATGATTAAATATAGATGAGAGATGTGCATGTTTTAAGTGCTATATGTTTTAACTAGGTCAAAGGCAAGCATAGCTTAGGGATTTGAGTGCCATAGCATCTTGTATTTAAAATTTAAAGGAGATTTAGTCCAACATTCTATTTATTGATCTAGTTTAATGCTTATTATATAATTGCAAGAGTTTCGTTTAGATTAAATTGGGAAAAATGGAGAGAAACATGGTTTTAAGAGAGTCAAGATCAATATCAAACCACGAACGGATTGACATGTATCATCCATGTCAATTGCAAGAGAAATCCATGTTTGGAAATATCAATTGCAAGAGAAATCCATGTTTGGAAATATCAATTGCCTATCACTACCAGCCCAAGTTTATCAAAGCTAGGTGCAAGTCTTTGAAATCTTGTCCTTGGACCTTTACAGATTGTTATATGTCGATATGAAGAAAAAGGAGATTTTTGAAATTTTGTTCTTGAGTCTAGAAGGATTGGTCAAACTAAAAACATAGATTTTTGAAATCTAAAATGTGAACTTGTGATAATCAATCCTAGGTAATCTTAGGAGGAGCACATTCCGTTTCATGCACACCTATAATAGATGAAATGTGAGATGGGTAGATAGTGGTGAGAAAGGAAGTCGTATCTACAAGGAAGGATTTTATACCTATTGATATAAATAAGTGTAGATTAGTTAGGCCTCAATTAAATGCTGGTAAATGAGTGGCAATTGAACTAAACAACAAGGCAAACGAATGAACTCAAGAAGATAGCAATCAACAAGTAGCAAGCACCAATGGTGGACTCTATTCTCATATGATGTGACAACACATGATGATGAATGACTTGTGTTAGTTATTGATGTCATTACTTTGTTATGGATTGTTAATCTTTAATTCTTTAGGATATCATCAATGACTCTCATAAAGCTTTAATGCAAGATCTTAACAGGTTTTTCCAAGCCTAATCAAGTTGAGATATGAATTCCATGATTAATAATGTTTTCCCCAAACTAATCCTACGTAATCTTTAGTGGCCAAATGTGAGGGATATGGATATCTTACTCTACAATTTGATGGTTGAGGCTGAGGTAAGTCTAGGTCATGTAATCTTTTGTTCCATCGTGAACTTTCCAGAGAGTGAAAATGCTTATGTTGCTTTTCTTACAAAGATTCTAACTAATTCCAAGTATCAAATTAAGTTATAAAAAAAAAAAAACATATTTAGAACAAGAAGTTGAAGTGCCGTACTAAAGGCCCAAACTTGGGAATCTCAAGAAGGTAGATGATCTAATAAAGATTGGGCCCAGTGAACTAAATGCTACTCCCTCAACCACTAAATTGCAACTATAAGACACTTTAGATTGCTTGTTGCCAGTTAAAAAAGGTCCTTAATTTAAAAAGGTCCTTACTACATAAATACATCATCTTTAATCTGAGCTCTAGAATGTCAAGGGGCATGTTGCAACACTATGTATAACACTAATAGCCCATGAGAAATTTTAAGCTACCAAACTTGTTCAGAATGACCCTCAAGCTACACGTGAAGCAGTTGCACCTGCACTGGTTGAGCCAACTATTACTTTGATTGAAGGAGTTGGTCCTCGTGTCTAATCATTGATAAAGTGCTTTGCCATTTGGCAATTGTGATGCATAAAGGGGATATAAACAAGATTCCAAGGCAAGGAATGGTATGAGCTCGGTATGGCTTAAAAGGGAGTTTCTTACACGTGATACTAGAAATCATATATCTTGTTATGTTGAAATTTGATGCTTGGATATTTTTGTTGGGAAGCATTCACTTGAACAAATATCGAAGGCTTTATTGGTATATATCTTTTTTTGATTTATGTTTAGTTGAAAATGGTATTTTTATTTTCGTTGATGTATTCTTTTTCTCTTGTCGGACTTTTGCTGCATTTGCTTTGTAATAGTGGTTGGATAAGATCTTTTGCTCATAAAGTATTGATGATGAATCATGCAAAAGCTAAATTGTTTAATGAAGTGTTGCTTGATGGATTGACTAGTAGTTGTTACAACATTTGTGGGAACTTTGGTTTGTTGTGCCATAATTTTGCCAATGGGGGAGATTATTGACTTGTAAAGTGATGTTGGCACAATGACGACCTAAGTTTCTCTAGCTAGCATGGACTCATAAGCCTGCTTATTTGAACTAAAATTATCACACCCGATGCTTGGAACACAATATGGCAGTACTTTCAAGATAATCATCTTAAGGATACCTAAGCTCAAAGCATCGGAATATCTAAATTAGCCTTTAAACATTTATTTCATGAACTTAAGAAAAATCCATCTGATACATATGATAAATCAAGATTATTCTTAATTACAACTCTCGCTACAAAAATTCTATAATTATATAGTTTGTCACTTTAAAGAGTAAAAAATAAATCAAAAGCCTCACTAATTCCAAGAATGGCATTTATCATCCCCAAATGTAATCATTCTCAGCCTCAACATCTACAAAAATTAAATTCACTTTTGGTGTGTAATTAATCATCTAGTAAGGGGTACCTATCTTTAAGTGATGTGAATAAGGTCAAATAGTTCAAAACTTTATTCAGTAAAACATTTTCCAACAATAACTCATTTCAATGAAAATTCCATTTTAATCACCATCTGTCATGTTAGACTACTTATGGGTTGAAATATTTTATGTACTAAATTCACTAATTAGGACCTTAATCTTTAATCCTAATTGAAAAGGTCAGTTGGACTTAATTTTTAATCTTTATTGAGAGGATCACATAGTTCAATCTTTAACCCCGATTGAAAGGGTTATGTGCAAGCCAATGATTGTTTTCAATAAAAATGATTATCTCAATTTTTAACCCCAATTAAGAGTGTCAACATATTCTCAGCTAAAAGGCTAAAAAACTTTTATCCCATTTGAGAGGGTTGGAACTCATTCCTCTACATTAATGAATGTTCCAATGAGCATCATGACGTAATCTTTTTCCATGTAAACACATTCAGTACGATGCGCAGTATAACATGCATTAGGTTCTCGTTCACATCCAAACATTTGGAGTAAAGAAATTTAAATTTAGCACAAATGAAATTTTGACATGATACAAGTAAGGTTCACGTGGTCGTGTTATTGCACTTCAAGACTTGCTTTCTATTTATCCAGGACCTATAGAAACATATTTTTGTCAAGAAGTTAGTGTTGATCCAGATGGTATTTTGTTGACTAGCTTAAGTGATCCTCATTAGAGTAATGGGGTGATGTATATCGTAGATTCCTAAGTATATAAAAAGGTCAATTTGTCAAGGTTGGGTGTGCCTCGTGTTGAGGTTTGTGGGTATTTATAGAGCAAAAAATCGTCCATTTCAATTGATAAGTGAAAGCTAAAATTGTGACCAATTATAATACATGGAAGATGCTAGAAGGGGAATAAGTGATCTCCAAACTTAACCAAATAGAAAGCATGGAAAATGGTAGAAAGGGGGAAAGTGACCTCCAAACTTGACTAATTGGGTGTAGGCTTTCAACTATAAATAGAGGAAGTTTTCGAGGTTCTTAGTATCAATTCAAGCTTAGAAATTCAAAAAATGAGTGTCTACAAAGTTATAACTCCTTGTGAGGATTATTTTGGAGAGTTAAAGTTCCTCCAAAATTCTTGTAATTATTTTTCTTCCTTATTTCATACACACTCAAATGTAAAATGTCACCATTATTTTTGCATTGAACTCCTTTGTTCCTTTGAGTCCAATTTTTCCCAACAACTGGTATCAGAACCACGGTTTTGATATTTGATTTAAGGAGCAATGGAGGAATCAACCAACATCGTGATCAAGTTGAACCCCATCAACTATACTATTTGGAAGCCCCAAATGAAGGACCACTTAATCATACGAGACTTGTGGAATCTAGTGCTTGGAGACATTACAAAACCCAAAGGTAAGTTCGATGCTAAGTGTAAAGGATTCATAGAGAAATGGCAGGCCAAATTCGTGTTTGAATTGATTAAAGTGTTTTTATTCACGTTTCTAAAGAAACAATGGTTGATGTTTTTTGGAAGAAGCTTAAAGCTATCTATGAAAGGAAATATGGTTTCAACAAAGCTTCATTGTTAAATAAAATTACTCGTCTTCATTATAAAGAAGGCTCTAGTATGTCGGAGCATTTAAATAAATTTCAAAGATTAATTAATCATTGTACAATCTTAAAATTAAATTTAGATGATGAGGTTTAAGCTCTTTTGTTGTTTAGTTATTACCTGATAGTTGGGAAATCTTGTTTTTCACTATTTCTCACTCTACTCTAAACGGAATATTAACTTTGGATATGGTAAAGGAAGCCTTATTTAATGAAGAAACAAGGAGGAAAGAGCTTGGATAAGAAATTGAAAGTCAAACCTTAGTTTTTGAAAGATATGGAAGACGTGGACGAAGCTAAAGTCGATGACCAAATCAAGGAAGAGGACACTCAAGGGGTAAGTCTGTTAATAGAAAAGAAATTGAATGTATTTATTGTAAAAGGAAAGGCCTTATCAAAAGGGATTATTGGGTATGGAAATGGAATTTTACCAAAGGAAAAGAAGAGTAAAAGAAGTAAGAAAATATGTCCAAAGAAACTACTGCCACAGCTTCAGATGAATAAGTAGTAATAGTAAGTGACAAAAATTTTTTAAATTTTACTTTTCAAAATTTTTCTTGGGCGATTAACTCAGGGGCATCCTATCATGTTACTCCACATAATGAGTTTTTTTTTCTTATTATCTTGTGGAAAATGGTCTTGTGAAAATAGGTGATAGTGACACCTATAAAATTCATGGAATTGGTGATATTTAGATAACTACGGCTTTGGGGTGCAAATTAAAACCAAAAGATGTAAAACATGTACTGGACTTGAGGCCTAATTTAATTTCTATAGGAAAATTGGACCATGAAGGGTTTCCTAGTCACATTGCCGGTGAAATATAGAAGCTAACGAAGGGTAATTTAATTATTGTCAAAGGTGAAAAGGTAAATACTCTCTATATCACTAATGTTAAGATTGATGGTGATGCTTGTGCTATGCTGGAATCATCCGTGGAGTTGTGGCACAAAAGACTAGGACATATGAGTGAAAAAAGTATGTTAATTTTGAATAAAAATAATTATTTGCTTAAATTTCAAAATTTTATACCTTGTACCGACTGTATAAAAGGAAAACAATAAAGAATTGCTTTTAAATATTATCCCCCTACAAAGAAAGAAAAACCTTTTGAACTTGTATACACTGACGTTTGTCAAATGCATGAAAAAATTCTTGGTGGTGTTTCATATTTTGTGACTTTTATTGATAATTTTTTGAGAAAAGTTTGGTCATATGCATTAAAATCAAATGATCGAATTTTGGAATCTTTCAAAAATTTTCATAAAAGGGTTGAATGAGAAATGAACCTTAAATTAAAATGTGTTTGGGCTAATAATGGTGAAAAATACCAAAGATTGTTCGAAAAATATTGTAAGAGTCATGTGTTTCGATTGGAGAAGGTCGTCCCAAAGACCCCAGAGCAGAATGATGTTGCTAAAAAAATGAATCAAACCATAATTGAAAGGATTCGAGCTATGTTATCTCATGCAAAGTTGTCAAATCTGTTTTGGGAGAGAGGTGAGGACAGCTGTTGATTTGATCAATCTTTTGCCTTTAGTTCCTTTGAATGAGGATGCTCCAGGAAAGGTATAGTCCACTAAGTCTATCAATTTACAATATGTAAAGGTCTTTGGATTTTGAGCATTTGTTCATATTCCAAAAAATAAAAGAAACAAATTTGACTCTAAGTCAAGGGATTGCGTCTTTTTGGGATATGGGCATGAAGAATTTGAATATAGATTGTGAGACCCTAATAAGAAAAAATTAATAAGGAGTTGGGACTTTACGTTTCTTGAAATCAGACTATTAAAGATATGAAGAAAGAAAATAAGAACAACACTAATGAAGAAATTCCAATAAAAGATCCTCATTTTCAGCAATTTCAACAGAAAGTTGAAGTCCTATTAGAAAACATGAAAGATATGCGTGAAGTTGAAGCTACTCTCCAATTCCACCTCAGCTTTTGAGGAGATCAGAATGAGAAAGGAAGCCCTCAACAAGGTAGAATCTAACTGAATATCTAATGCTGACATAAGATGGTGAACTAGAATCCGTTAAAGAAGCGGTAAACAATGAAAATAGCTGGGAATGGTGGAAGGCAACGGAAGACGAAATGAAGTCCATTCTTAAAAATCAAATTTATGACTTGGTAAGTTTACCTCCGGAAAGAAAAGCACATAAAAAAATGGATATTCAAGCTAAAGTCAGTAGAAAGAAGTTCTCAACTGAAGTACAAGGTAAAGTTAGTAGTTAAATGTTTTAAACAGAAATTTGGTAATGACTTTGATAAAATCTTCTCTCTTATTATTAAAATGAATTCTATTAGAGTTGTTTTAAGATTGTCTACAAGTATGAATTTAGAGATAGTATAGCTTGACGCGAAAATAGCCTTTTTAAATGGAGACCATAAAGAAGAAATTTTTACGGAATAACCAGAAGATTTCAAGAAGAAAGGTAAGAAAAATTTAATCTATTGATTTAAGAAAAGCCTTTATGGACTAAAACAAGTTTCGGGGCAGTAATATAAGAAATTTGACTCTTTTATGGCCAAACATGATTTTCGGAAAACAAATGGTGATCATTATGTTTATATTAAGGATTTTGGTGATGGTTTTATAATTTTATTGTTGTATGTTGATGATATGTCAATTGTTAGCCATGATTTGAATAAAATCAATAAATTGAAGGAGTTAAATGAGTCAGGACTAGCAAAGAAAATCTTGGGTATGCATATTCTACAAAATAGGCTAAGTGGTAAGATTTGACTATCTTAAGAAAGCTACATTAAAAGAATGATTGAAAACTTTGGGATGGAAAATACAAAACCAATGACAATTTCATTAGGCGGATAGTTCAAGCTGAGTTCAAAGAAGTGCTCAACCAGTGAAGATAAAAGAAGTATATGAGTAAAATTCTATATGCTTCAACTGTCAGGAGCTTGATATATGTAATGGTTTATAGCCAACTAGACCTAACTTATGTAATTAGACAAGTAAGCAGTTACATATCAAATCCCGAAAAAGAACATTGTAAGACTATTAAGTGGATTTTAAGATATTTGAAAAGAACAATTAAGCTTGAGCTTTGTTATATTCGAGGAAGGAACAAGCCTATTCTAAAAGGATATTCTGATGTAAACATGGCTGGTGATATTGATTCAAAAAAATCTACTTCTGGTTATTTAATAATTTTTGCAGGTGCTGCTGTGTCTAAGCAAAGTAAACTATAGAAGTGTGTTGCACTTTCAAGCATTGAGGCAGAGTGTATTGCACTCATTGAGGCGTGCAAAGAGTTAATTTGGTTGAAGAAATTCCTTCAGGAGTTAAGATGGAGTCAAGAAGAATATGCCATCAACTGTGATAGTCAAAATGTGATCCACTTAAGCAAAAATTCAACATTTTATTCTTAGTTCAAGCACATTGATGTTCGTTATTATTGGATTCGACTAGCTTTAGAAGAAAAGGAAGTGTGTAAAAGATTATTGACAATAATAGAGCTGATATGCTAACAAAGGGGTTATCTAGAGAAAGGACAAACACATGCAAAAAAAGTTGTTGGATTACAAAAAAGTCTATAAATAGTAACAAAAGGGGAGGAATCTTGAGGTTTGTGGCTCTTTATAGTCCATAGAACCATCTATTTCAACTAACAAGTGAAAGCTAAAATTGTGATCAATTATAATGCATGGAAGATGTTAGAAGGGGGAGAGGTGACCTTCAAATTTGACCAATTAGAATAGGCATGGAAAATGCTAGCAAGGGGGAAGTTAATCTCTAAACTTGATCAATCGGGTGTAGGGCTTTCAACTATAAATAGAGGAGGTTTTGGAGGTTCTTAGCATCAATTCAAATTTAAAAATTCAAAGAGTGAGTGTTTGGAAAGTTAGAGTTCTTTGTTAGGGTTATTTTGGAGAGTTAAAATTCCTCCCAAATTCTTGTAATTATTTTTCTTCCTTATTTTATACACATTTAAATATAAGGTGTCACATTTTTTTTTCTTATTAAACTCCTTTCTTTCTTTGAGTGCAATTTTTCCCAACACCTTGAAACTAAGTTGTGTATAAGCAATATTGAATTAGTAATTTCACTTCTCCACGCGCATCATAGTTATGCTAAGAGTCTAAAAATCAATTCTCTTGCAAGACAACGTTCTATGATGCAAAGTCCAACCTAAGAATAGATTCACATGAAGTTCAAACATGTGAGCTGAAGTTTTATAGTACCCAACTAGTTGTAAACAAATGAGTTTTAAAGCAGTTAGTTCGTGATTGAGAATTGATTTTTATTTTCACTTTCTTACAAATTAGTGGAAATTTTTATACTAAGTGACGCAAAAGTGTTACTCCAAACTACATTGCCACATTGATGCCACATTGATGTTCATTTATTACTTATAAGTATACGTGAGTTTGTGTTACAACTATTGCAAGCATTCAATTTCGAGCTTTGTTGTGAAACATTATTTGAAACACCTGTTAGCAACATTTCACCTTTTAGCTTGCAAGTAGCCTATTTACAATTTAAATATAACATTATAATTAATCCAAACCCTTTGAAAGTTTTAAACATTAATTTTCAATATCTAATCTTAAATAGTATGTTAAAGTCATGTTTCAATGAACCGTATATGTTCATATTTTGACACAAAAATAGAAGTTGAGTTTTAAATCATTTATTATTATAATTGTTATTATTGTCGTTGTTGTAAGTTGTTATCAAAATTTAAAAAGATAGTTATCAATCGTTTTCATAAATTTTATTTACTATCCAGGGGCATCCTAAATATTTCACCAGGCCACTGGAATCATGGGCTCCTTCTTTTGTTGATTTCTTCCTTTTGTATTTCAACAAAAATATGTAAAAAAGTTTGGGGCAATTGCACTGCCTTCCCTTCAGGTTTGGAATATATACAGCGACTTCCCTTAAGTATGAAAAATTATAAAAACCTCCTATATGTTAATCATGTTGACCAAATTCTAGCAAAAATTAATGAAAAGACCAAAATGTCCATAATCTAAAGGATTAAAATGTAATAAAAAAAACAAAAATTCAAAATTTTGAAATGACACTTTTACCCTTTTAGGTATACGTTTTATATTTTTATGGTTTACACGTTAAAAATATAAATATTTATTTTTATATTTTCTATAAAACTTATTTTTTAATTCTTTATATATTTCAAAAATATGTTATGATATTTTAATTGGAAGATATTCTAAATTATATTTTTGAAATTTCATTAAATTTAAAATTTTATTTTATAACATATTATTCTTAAAATATATTCTTAATTATTGAAATAATATATTTGGAATAATTAAAATTTTTTAATTTTTATAAAATATACAACTTTTTTTTCATTTTTAGGAAATTTTAAAATTGAAATTTTAAATTTATTTTTATGAATTAGAAAATAAATTTTTTGTTTTTCTAACATAAATCTTAAAAATTGTTTTTCTATTTTAATTATAAATTAGAAATTTTTTTATTATGTGGAAATAAACGTTAGAAGTATGCTTTTGTTATAAAACATTTAAAATAAAATTTTCAAAGTACAAAATTATTTAACAAAATACAAATTTTAAATATATAAATATTTATTTTTTTAAATTTTCTGTCCAAAGATCTTAGAAAATTTATTTCCAACCTTATAAATTTTAAATGTGAAAATATAAATTTAAAATTTTCAGAATTTCTAAAAGGTTGAAGATAAAGACTTATGTTATCTAAAAAATATAAAATTCAGATTAAATATTATTTCTCAACAATATTATCAAACAATATAAAACATATATTTTATAAAATTATAATAAGATAACTACGGCGCTCTCCCCTGACCTTTGGACTTTTTAGATACCTGTTAAAAAGAAAATTAGTCAAATGATCCAAAAATCAACCAAAAATAAAATTAAATTTTTGCGTGTATTTTTTGCGGACATCATCATTTTTTGACTACCCATTTACTTGGTGGGTTGAACTATTAGCCAGATAAGTAATTTAAAGGATATCCCTGCATACTTGAAGAGAAAGTTACTATACATACCTTAAAAGGTGGTATAATTCCCCCTAAAAGTCAAAACTAAAATAATAATGCAATAATACTCTTAATTTTTCTCTTAACTTCAAAATAATGTTTATGCAGCAGTTGAGCATTTTAATTAATAGCAAGTCTAGGTCTTCCCCTTGGAATTCCATGAACAGAATAGTCACGCGGTTGTAGAATTAGACTTATTGCTTGGCTTTTGCATAATAATAGGCCGAAAACCGAGAGTTGACATGCATGCATAATATCAAAAGTCAAAGTCGGCTCACAAATGTAAGAACATGGAAATTGTGGAAAGAAAATAGTCCAAGGACTAGGTATAATCGTCTCAACTTCGATTCGATTAATGTCAAAAGTAGGGGTTCCCTCAAATTTATTTATTGATACAATAGATGCAATTGTATTCTACTGTTCGCGTTGGTGGCTATAACCATTTCAAAGCCGACGCGGGATAAATTTTTCTTCAAAAATATGCTTATCATACAGGACAAAAAGAGAAATATGCTCATTATTTCAATTTGATACGTTAGCTTAGATTAGCCCATAGAATCTCTAATCTTGTATCCCTTTATACTTGCAGGGAAGTTCACAAAAAGAATATACCCACTTTGATGTTATAGGTTAAATAAAAAAGAAGTAAATGGGTTTTAATTAGATTACTAATACAACTTTGTGGAATAAGATTAGCTTTTGGATATGTGAACGTAATTTTTGAAGAAAGAGAGAAATTGTTTAGTGGAATATAGATAAAAAAGAGAGGGTGATGCTTCAAGACTTTCACGGATTTAATTATGGTTACAATTAAAGTTGGTCGTCGCAATTTCTAGGAATAGGGAAAAACGTACATTGTTCATTTGAATATGACAAGAATGTTGTGATATTGTGGGGTTGAAGTACTCCACCTCTGATACAACTACACCTTCAATTATAATATATGTGTGAGAGTGGTTGACCAAGACTAATAGCAAGGTGTGGATACAACACGTTGCCTAATCAATTACACATTCCTAACATTATAAATTGCCTTAAATTGTCATACAAACGCGTCGCTAAATGAATACTTAAAGCTGAAAATATTAATTAGTGGTAGACTTCCATTGTATCAATCATTTCCTCGAGATTCAGTTCTGGCATGGCTGCTTGTGGACTCTCTTGCCTTGTCCTAGCTATCTGCACCATATCCCTCTGCGCAGCTGAAGATGGTAATCACCCAACCTTCATAATTTCCGTTACTCATAACTGTCACCATTCTGTCATATTTCCAATTTCATGCTGCTATATATACTTCTGTTCTTTGTATGTAGTTTTCGTGAGCATCGACTGTGGCTCGTCAGACCCCTACCAAGATGAAAACCTGATAAGCTGGAGAGGAGATGACAGCTACGTACAGAACGGAGAGTCAAAATCGGTGAAATCCAACAACTCGATATCCCGCGTAATGGACACCCTTAGAGTGTTCACCACCCGAAAGAAAAACTGCTACAACATCGAGTCAATGAGGCCAGGGCGTGTGATTGTACGCGCCAGCTTTTACTATGGAAACTACGATGACAAGGACTCGCCACCCACGTTTGATCTTCTGTTGGATGGGAACCATTGGGACACTGTGAATACCTCGAGTAGTGATTATTTTTACTATGAGGTGATGTATACTCCGATGAGGGACTCCATCAGTGTATGCGTGGCGCGGACAAAGCCCGATCAGTATCCATTCATATCTGCACTTGAAGTGCGTGGTCTGGAGCCGCATATGTATAGCAACTTCGATGATAAGTATCCCTTGTTACTGCTGAGGAGGCTTGCTTATGGCGCTAATGACACTATCAGGTGACAAGTTCGATTTCTTCCGTGTCGATCGAATATGTTGTGTTCATCTGTTGCTCTCGCTCTCCCCCATCTCATATGAGGTCTATGTGGAAGATCATTTGTTTTAACTTATTGATTTGTCCATGTTTTTTTTTTCTGGTTTTGATCTTGTGATGAGAAAAGTGCAGTTATGTTTGTTTGACTATTTATAAACACGCAAATACATGTACCACATGCCGAGCATATAGAGCAATGCGGAGGAGTTGAGGCTAAGTCATGACTGTGTTTATGGGTTTTTAGATTAACCTGAATATGCTTCTTTGTGTTATATATATACACACATTTTCTGGCCTGTTAGCTTGGTGATTTGCACATTACTTAAGTCCAAATGCAATGCTAAAGGCTCACGATCTGGATTCAAGACAAGGAATTGTAACTCATATCTAATAATCTTGGCTTAACCGTACATAGTTTGGTTAAGTCATTTAATTTTTATGCAGGAATAGTTGCTTTGTACCCCTTAAACAGAATAAAATGTCAAGATTAAAAAAAAAAGAAAAAACATTTCTTCTTGTCTGTTGCTTTTCTTTTCTGCTTTTGCAAAACATAGGAGGTTTTAAAATTTGCCATTTTCTTTTGCTTAGGTACATATAGCTATTTTCTTCTTTGGCAGGTTTCATTCAACTCCCTTTCTATGGAAAAGCTTCAAACGTCGTACTACTTCCGTAGAAACTTGAAAAAGAAACATAAATATGCCAAAAGAAATTGCTTGATTTTTTAAGGGTGTGGAAATTTCATGCCATGCCATAAATGATATCATACTAGCCAGAAAAAGTTGTTACGCATATATTTAGACGAATGACTGTTAAACAATACTACTAAAAATTCCCAACACGCCTCTTGTGACTACGCACTTGTTAATTTTTTATTTTATTTTTATGTAGAAAAAATTGATAGTAAAAATCGAAACCCCACATTTATGTCTTATGTGGGCAACAATCAGTAAAACTTTCCAGCTATTTCTTCAATTTCCAGCGAAATTTATCCCCATTTATTGAAATTCTTTTGATTGGCGTCCTTTTATTGCCAAATGTGTTTCTAAAGGGCTCGATTGCTACCTTCTTAGTTAAAGAATCTAAATTCCTGACAGCAGTCTATCCATGCCATGAATCTATTCATTTCACAAAAAATTAGGCAATCATGTATTTGGATGGCAGTATACATAGACTATCAAAACATGAACGCATCTTGCAAAACTTCGACGCGGCTCTTATGATTAAACACTTACAGAGCTCATGCGATCAATTTGCAGATTTCCAGACGATCCGTACGGCAGAATATGGACTCCTTCAGCAGCCGTCGATGGACTCACGGCACTATCAGGCAATGTAGTGTTCAGTGGCATCGCAGGATTTGCAGATGTGGCTCCACCTGCAGTTCTCCGAAATGCAGTCGCAGCAATCAATCCCAACTCAAGTATGCCGTTGCCGATGGGATTTCCTCCTGGATTTCCTCCTTTTAATATGTCTGTCAGCATGAACTTCTACTTCTCCGAGGTGGCTCGGCTGGGTGCAAACGACAGGCGATCCTTCAGAATTTTCAAGGACAATCAGTCCTTCTCACAGCTTATTATACCTCCTTATGGAAATTTCAGTGAGTTGTATGCTAGCACCCGTCTTACTTCTAACACCACGTTTTCCCTTGTGCCTAATAACGACTCGACGCTTCCCCCACTCATCAATGCCTTGGAGGTCTTCTTCGTCAGAAAGCCATTCATTAATGGGACCCACGGGAAAGATGGTGAGACCATTTCATTTGTGCTTCTTTCAACTTTTGTCACATTTGCCTTGGATTGAAATTTTATGACTAGTCAGTAGTTTTGGTTATTTAGTGGATGGCCTAGCTTTGCTGCAAAAGGCTTTCGAGGCGTTGCAAGGTTGGAGTGGGGATCCTTGTCTTCCTGCACCGTATTCGTGGGATTGGATCAATTGTAGCAGTGACCCGACGCCACGAGTAACAGCCCTGTATGTATGGTAGTGTTGTCTGTATATTTCTACTATTTTCTTGAAATATATCTGCTCATTCATGTAACTGTTTGATTCAAAGGTTTCTAGGTAGCTTTGGCCTGTCGGGGAAGCTTCCTGATTTCAGTTCCATGGATGCTCTTCAAACAATGTGAGCTTGACATTCAAGACATTCATAGCTTCTTAAATTTTAGTTGTGTTCACATAGAAAACTATATTTTCCAATCCATAACATCTTGGTTTTCAGAGATCTTCACAATAACAGCTTGGAGGGTCCTATTCCCAACTCCCTCGGCGCATTGCCAAAACTCAAGGAACTGTGAGTATAATGCAAGTTTTACCAGAATTTTCGGCAGTACGCAAGGTTTAACCTCGTTTTCTTCCAGGAATCTGGCCGACAATCATTTCAGTGGTTCTATACCAACTTCGCTGTCGCATAAAAAGAGCCTAAATTTAGTGTAAGCAATCCGATAATGTCTCACAAGAAATGTTCGTCACTGGCAAGTTGTATACCTAACTATTCGGAGTACTTTTGTTGCTCCACCTGATGCAGTGTGACTGGCAATCCTGACTTGTGCACATCTGGTGAATCATGCCCTAACCCGGGATCAACTAATTCGTCAAGCAAGTCATCGGGCAGTAAGAAGAAAATAAAGACATTACCAATAGTACTTGGCATCATAATTCCATTCTTTGTCATCATATGCATTGTCATCGGAGCTGTTGTCCTGTTACACCACAAAAGAAATGCTGCTGCAGCTGCTTCACAGGGTGCAGGTCAGCAATTTCATTTCCTTCTGTCTAAGTATGTGACAGTTTCAAGCACGCATGAAGTAAAAAGATTTCAGAAAACATGTGATTAAAGCTACACTAAATATTCAATCCATGGCCTTGTCACTCGTCAAACGTCATTCTATCAGGCCTTAATCTGATCACCAAAGAAAACAAAAAAAAAAAAAAAAAAAAACCAACTCCTAATTTGAGGTGACTTGACTACCTGTCTGTTTTGGTGTTTTAGGACAAGCTGGAGGAGCCAACGGGTATCAGGGAAGACCTGTGAGCCCTCTGATGAAGGGACACAAGACGAACAAATATTATGAAGACAATCTGGAGCTTGCTGATCAAACGAATCAGCATGCTCGTGCAAGTCATCAACATTATGGCTGGAACAGATATTAGGCTCGATTTTTATGCACATTGTTCGCCAGTAATTTTACTGTATCTATAATCAGTGTTGTTTTCCTGCTTTTGGACTACGTACCTTCCCTTACTAGATATTGTTCTTCTTTAAGCATTTGGCTTGGGCTAAGATTACAAAATATTCTGTGTTCAGTTCGATTGTATTGTTCTCATTTTGTTTTTGGGAATCTGATTATAAGATTTTTTTCCTAGAATTGAATTTTTTGTTCTCCAAAACCACTCGATCAATTCAAGTCATTACATGACATCCACAATTTTCAAGTAGTACTTCCAGGAAAGAACATGAAAATACGCGAAGCCTGTACTACTTAAATTCTCATCTAAAATTATGTACCTGTCCCTGTCCGAATTTCTTCGACAATTTTGCAATGAATAGTTCTTGCAACGAAAGTGTTAGGTTGCTAGCAAGACACTGGATTTCTTTCCTCCAACGATCATCTTTATCCCCTATGATTATAGAAAATTAATCTCCAACAAGTCCCTCTGCTTATTTAATTCTCATCTAATTTTTTATATGTCGACTGAATTTCTTAAATAATTTTGCAATGAATGGAGTAAGCAATAAAGGTGTAAGGTTGCTACCAAGATACTGGGTTCTCTTTCTTCCAACTTTCAGCTTTATCCTCTATGATAATAGAAAATTAATCTCCAGCAAATCATTATGCTTCATAACATTTCTTCTTGGCCGCCTTTCCAAGTAAAGGCCAACTCAGTTAGGTACATACATTCTTACGAGTCCTACAAATATGGAGTCACAGATTGCATCTTTGAGGTCTGTTTATATATCTCTCTCTTCTGCAGATAACTCCACTATCCCAACACTAGTTGAAGTTGGTCCCTCTTGCCCCTTAACCAGAATTGTATCCCACATCCTTTCTGGATTTCTCTCACAGCAAGCGTGATACCCAAGAAATGAATTGAAGCATTAAAAAAAGTTATTGGTCTCGACTTAATATTATAGCACATTTTGGAAACTAAAAGTATAGGGAAGGAAGCCCTGTTGAACCAATTACTTACCTCTCTGCCACTGGATCCTCCAATTGGCATGGCTAGTCCATTGCACTCCAAGGCCCTCCTCCTCCAAACTTATCTTTGCACAGTGTGTCTCAGAAGGGAGATAGATTAAGGAGGAATAAGGGAAAAAGCAGAAGCGGGAGTAAAGGATTTAGGGAAAGAGTAATTGTGTTGCTGGGCATTTAGTTGGTGTGTGATTGGATTTGTCAGCATTGATAGAACTTCACTTTTGACTTGTTCCTGATGCTGGAAATAGACGGAAAATTTGGATAAAAACCGTGTGTGCTCAAGCGCCGTTAACTTTAGAATTGGAGGGAAGACTTCTTGTGGGACCAAACATGAAAGTACCATTATAAATAAAATATTTATTTTAATTTTTTTTTTTTTTTGTAAATTTGCATTCTTAAGTTTTTCAGATTATAAGTTTTATTAATATTTTATTTTGTTTAACACTTTTGTTTATTTTTCCCGTTTAATTGATATTTTTAGAAATTTAGTTTCAAAAGTAAAATCAAATACTAATCTTATTTAATGTCGCTTTTTAATAACTGAAATTAAACTAAAATTTTAAGGATAAATTAACTAGTTAAAAATTATATATTTTTATTTAAGGTTTTTCGTAATTTCTAGTTTTGGTCTTGATGAATTAAACTTAACGGTGCTTGCTGATCACTCAATTGTTTTCAAAGTTTGTGTAAATTCACTAAAAAACTAACAAAAACTTTATAGTCAGAAAAATAATTAAATAAAAATATGGATTAAAAATGAAAACTTTTTATAATATATTTTATAAAATTAATTAACTAAATATGGATTAAGAATTAAAACCTTTTTATAAATAAACTCATAAAACTGCAATCCAGAAAATATTTTTTTGTATTTTAATTATTTTTTTAATCAATTAGATAAAAACCTGATTTCTAAAATTTAGTTTTGAACTTGATGTTGCATAAACGTATTGCAAAAATTGGTTAAGTAAAAGATTTTACTCATAACTAATATTTTCTTTTAATTTTAGAAAATATTGAAAATAATTTAATATTGAATTTCATATAAATTTATAGCAATAACTTCACATTGATTCAGAAACTATTATTTGATTTTTTTTAAAAAATTAATATTTTATTTATCCAGAATAATTTTAGTCAATTTATGTTTTCTCAAGTATAATGTCATATTATATTAAGTTAAAACAATACTCTACTTTAAAAATGCTATTTCTATAAATACATATATTAAATAATATTTGTGCAATAATTGAATTTAAAAAAAAGAATACAATTTCAATTTTATTAAATAATAATTTCAAATAATTAAAATTTCAAAATAAATAGAAATTAAAAGTTTGGTTTTGGTCCCATAATTTATAAATTAACAGTGTGTGTTACTTAGGAAATTTTTTCCCCAAATTTTGCTTTAGTTTCTAACATTGGAATTGAGACTAAACACATAATTGCAAAAAGTGAGGGATCAAAATTATAATAGGATATTCTTATAGGATTAAGTATGCATTTTTCACCTACAGTGTTAAATTATTTTCAATAATTTTAAATAAAATATTAGTTTTGAGTAAAATGTCACTTGATCATTTTTTTGTTACAGATTTATCCAAAATAATGTTTAAAGTTAAATTTTAGAAATTGTTTTGTTTTTCACAAATAGAATAAAAATAATAATTAAAATGAAAAAAGTATTTTTGCATTGTGATTGTTAAAATATTTTTATAATTTTTTAAAAAATTTAACCTATATTCTTATTCATTTAATTTTCTCATTTTATGTTTTCGGGGAATAAAACTTTTTGTTATTTTTTTGAGAATTAACCAAAATATTGGAAGTTTTTTTGAGTGATTAGCAAGTGCTGTCAAGTCTAATTCGGAGACAAAACTTGAAATTAAGAAAAATTTAGATGAAATATATAATATTTACTTTTTGTTTTATTCTCAAAATTTTAGTTTAATTTTTAGTCATTAAAAATCAATATTAAATTAGATTAGAATTTTATGTTACTTTTGGAAATACAATTCTAAAAATTATCAATTAAAAGAGAAAAGTACACCAAAATATTAAACAAAATAAAACATTAATCAAAGTTATAAACTGAAAAACTTTAAAAATAGAACCATAAAATGAAATTTTTAAAATAAATATTTTGTTTATAATAAATAGGTTCATTTTTGGTCCCACAACTAAATAAAATTTTCATTTTTCGTCTCATTATTTATAAACTAACAAGGCGTCTAGATAATGTGTTTTTTCCCCAAATTTTCCGTCAGTTTTAACGGATGCAATGTTACAAGGCTAAAATCAACAAAAATTAGATTTAAATTAGAAAAGGAAAAAAACTAACAATTTTTTGGAACTAAATTTAGAGTCGCTTGTAGCATGGGACCAAAACAATAATGGCCAAATCTTATGGGACTAAGTGTGCATATTTGATGGATGAATATCAAACAAATACACCATTCAGTTTAGACTTGACCTTTTGTCTTGATGTCAAAGAAACTTCTCATTATAAGTCACTCTCTTTGCCACTCTTAGGATTTTCATCTTTGTAGGATTGCAACATAAGTTGAGCAAGGACGTGGTGTGCTAGAGAAAGATAGAGGATGGCAAAAATTGGTGATCACCATATTAAGGCAACAGATTGTTATCCTAGACTACATTTGACAGGTGATTTCAATCCTTTGCATGTAATTGGATTTTTTGTGAAATTTGGCCATGAAATTGAACCAAATGTAGTGATTGTACTAGGGGATGGTTGAAAGTATGGTATGTTTCTTTGAATAGTCTAAAATTTGATGGCATCATTTTGCAGGAGTCAAACTTCTTCTGTGATTCATTTGAGGATTTTACTTGGTGGACGTGTACCTGAAGCAACATCATTAAGTGTCATTGAAGAGTTTATTGCAACATGATGTAGGCTTATGGCACTGAAATCTGTACCTAAATGAAATTTTTTTAGGATTTGAGTGGACTCTTAGGAATTGTAAATATCTTGTGTCCATAGATTTTTTTGGTGGTTGTGTTAAGTCTACACATGTATGACTTCTTTACATTGCAATTACATTTTCATGATGAGTAGTTTGGTTGTAAGGATGATTTGTTATGAACAGTGGATTCTTACATTCCACCAAATCTGTCCTAAGAATTTACATTTGGTGCATCCTTTAATGCTAATTTCTTGTGAACACTTTAGCGTTAGTAAAGCATTACATGCTTACAGGTATGGTTTTTTCAACCATGCATTGAGATTATACAGGGAAATTAGGAAGGTTATGTGGTGCAACACAAGTTTAACTACCCATGTTTGACCTAAACTGAAGAGTGCACTTTGTTGGAATTTATATTTGGCTTTGCTCATTAAAGAATATATCTTTAGCACTTAATAAATCATTATTACTAGGTAAGTTTAGGGCTATTGTTATTTTCTTTGGTACTAAATTATGTAAGTTTAGTGTAGGGGCTGAGCAAACCAAGCAATTGACGACAATTTTGTCTTTAAGAGGCGACAAATGAGGTGGACATTGGATCCTCAAGCCAAAGAGTATGCTTTGGATTGCATGTCAATGATGGAAAAATGGATTGCAATCTTGTTTATGTAGGGTAGGGGAAAATTCTATGTAGAGATTGAAGATTTTGAGAGCAAAGCGACAATATTGGCCCATTTGATGCATTAGAAGGATGCACCAAGAGAGGAGAGTTGTACAGACAGGAACAAGAAATCAGTGTCATCAAACTCAGCTCAATGTGTTGATCTAAAGTTTTGAGGTCCTAAAAGAATAATATTGAATTTCAATTGAAATAATTTGCAAAGAATTGCTAAGATAGAACGTGCTACAGACAATCATGCAATTTCTATCAGAGCAATAATGTCATGTCCCCAAATTGGAACCATAACATGACAGTATTCGTGAACCAATTTAGCTAATACCCAAACCAACATAGAAGCAGAGCATCTAATCTAATAATGTAAATTAACGATCCTTTAGGAGATAATGTTATATCCATAACAATAATGTCTAAACTTTGGTGCACAATGGAAGTTAAGAACCTATCTATTACATCCACTGTCTTTAATTAAAAAAAAAAAAATATATATATATATATATATTAATGATCTAAAGCTAGTGCCAACTCTAAATCCTTATCCTCATTCTTGGTCTACCATCTCTAGTTCTGATTTTAGTCATTTGCTTCCCCTACAAGATATTAGCTAATAGTTGTGAGTGAAAATTCGCTCAATAAATAGTACCTCCTACTATTTTCTTTTTCAATAGATGTCAGCCAAATAAAATAACATAACTAAATGAAACATATTTTGTAACAAATATCTTAAATCGAGATTTTGCACAAAACAAGTTTCAAAACATGATGAAAAACCACATTTGAACAGAACACAAAATTCCAACATCTTACAGTCATTCTAATAAGTAGCCTTTTACATAATTCACATGTTCACTTCCCAGCCTACTCATGTAGTTACGTACCTCATGTACTTATTTCTACTAATCAGAATTTCAATTTATAATCCCGACTAAAGAGGGTCAGAATCCCCACCTCTAATCCCAGTTGAGTAGATTAGAATGTCACTTATAATTCTGATTGAGTGAGTCAGAATCTGAACCTATAATCCTAGTTGAATGGGTCAAAATCCCCCCTATTACCTGATGAGTAGGTGGAACTCTCCTTAAACTATTGTCGGCATCACATAAGATACATGTATATTTATCATAGGTGTTTCAATTTCAAAATAATTAGTTCAAGTTAATTTGTTTGCAAATAGCTCACACTCAAATTTTTAGGAAATAATAAATATTTAAGTTTCTCAAAAATCAATATGTCAAACTCATGTTTTCATAAAATAGGGAAAAACCTTCAAAAATAATTAATCAAGAAATAGAAATTTTAGTGTATCATAAAGCAATTTTGAAAGTAGTTATAAAAGTTGGTAGAGAGTAACCACTTATTAAATAATTTGTCACTCATCACTTTTAACTAATGTCTTTGCAGAAGTCACCAACGAAAATAATCAAATGTGGATGAGGACCTAGCTTACATTGCTATAGTTTCATTAACATTACTACTATTTATTAAGACAATTTTTGATGTAATAGTTATGCATTTTTTCTTTTTGCAGCATATGGGATTTCAGATATTATGATGGACGTTACATGTTTGTCCCTGGGATTATTATGCAATTTATACTATTGGATTAATTTGCTCTGTTATATGTTGGTTTTGATATTTGTTGAAGTGGTTTATGAATACTATCATATTATAATCTTATTTTAGGGGGTGATAGAAGTGGTGTCAAAGTAAAGAAAACAATAATTGCAAAAATATAATTGCATAAAACACATACATATTTCTATAGAAACAATTTAAAAGAGAAGGAATATATTCACATAAAGAAAATAGAAACGATTACTTTGTTCACTGCATCTTTTTCATATTTCACATGTTCTCATTATTCAACCAATTCATGATCCTACGCACTATATGTACTTTTGCCTTACATGTGCACTTATTATTATTCCAATAAATTCAAACAAAAACACTCAACAATTAGGCTGGTAATTAAATAAATCATCCACAAACATTATTTTATAACCATTACTGTGTCTTGAAAATTCGAGGTATTACAAATAATGACCATCTAGATCGATCACCCAAGCTTGTGAGCTACTGTAGCCTTGTTTTTTATTTGGGGGCACCTAATTGCTATTTTTTTGTTCATTACTTCTAATAATCAAATTCATGATATATCAATTGACCTACAGAGTGTTGTCCATCATTGTCTTTACTTGAGATCATGCCATATTCATTGTCATGGGTTATGATATCATTGCAATTTGCACATCATGATGCATTAGGTGTTGGGCTACATCAATTGTTGTACAATCCTATCATTTCTTTGATTGCCCATGTCTTTCTTAATTTAGTTCTCATGCTAATGTTACAAAATAGTCTCAACTTGAAAGTATCATTCTCATTTTTTTTGGATTTCAAAATAAGATTTCTATTACCTAAATTTGAACTTTTTTCTTCAAAACACTTATCTCAGTCAAATCCACTATTTGCAATGTTTTCTAAATTGACCCAGCGATAAATTTAGAGAATCAATTAACTTAGTTGGTCATTGGTTGAATGATTGAACCATATTCAAAAAGCAATTTGACCCATACTCTATCTATATATGCAAATAAATATTTATACATGTCAATTATATGATTTTTATTTCCAAAAAATATTTTTGTAATGCTATGAAATGTTTTTTATTGTTTGATTAATAATAAAATCCCTATGAAAAAGAAAACCAAAATGAAATTATATTTTATTGAAGAAAATTTCATATTCTTCACAAAAAGTTGAGGAAAATGGAAAGAAAGTTATTGTAACTCTTGTTCCCCCTCCAAAAATTTTACCAATTCTATTTCTTTCATTAATTTTTTCATTGTTTTTCTCAAATCATAAAAAAATAAATTTAAGTTTTTGTTGGTTATATTTTTTTAATTTTCGTTTTCTTATTGAAATACTTCTCAACTAACAATATATGGAACTTTGAATTTCATTTTCTTTTCCCTTCTCTATTATTTTTCTTTTTACTCTCAATTCCTAAAACCAAACATTATGTAAGTTTATGTAATAGATAATTCATAAAAAAAATTAAAATTTATGTAAAAATAACCTCCATTTTTTGATAATAAGAAAATAATGATGGTATTTCGGCTATTGGGATGATGATTTATATATAAAGTTATAATATTAATTAATTATTCTACTAAAATTTGCTTCTGGGGTTAAAGATGCATGTTAGATATGTTTGGATGCATATTTTTGTGAGAAAAGACATTGGCATGAAAATTTAGAAACAGTGTCAATGTAAAAGATAGATAAAAAGTGTCAGCTATTCATATTTCTTTTTAGCCTGCAATTAACCTAATTACAATTTAAAGTTGACAGTTTAATTAGTTCAAATCCTTTAAAATTTTTTAACTTTAATTCTCATTTTTCAATCTCACACAATATGTTGAATTCATGTTTCCATGGAATCTTATATGTTCATAGTTTGATGCGAAAATGTTGACTTTTAAATCATTTATAATTATGATCATCACAGTTCAAATATGACATTTTAATTAGCTAAAATCCTTCAAAAATTTTTAACATCAATTCTCATTTTTAATCTCAAACCAGATGTTGAATTCATCTTTTCCATGGAATCTTATATGTTCATATTTTGATGCAAAAAAGTTCAGTTTTATGTCATTATTTATTATTATGACCGTCCTTGTTGTTGTAATAATTATAGTCATCGAAATTAAAAACTGTAATCATCAATGTTTTCAGAATTTTTATTTAGCAAATGTAGATATCCCGAATATATATCCAAGGTCACTTAAATCATAGGCTCCATCTTTTGTTGATCTCCTACTTTTGTACTGCTCCCACCAATATGTATAAAAGTCAAACTAAATATATATATATATATATATATATATATAAGTTAAACTAAATATAACAGAAATACTCGAAATTATTCTCTTATAAATTAAAACTAATGTTTATGCAGCAATTGACCGGTTTAATTAGTAGCAATTGGGAACCAACGAACAAAATAATCACGCGGTTGTAGAATGACTTATCGCTTGTCTTCTTCATAAATATAGGCCGAAAACGAAGAGTTGACTCTCCATGCATCATATCACAAGTCAAAGTCAACTCGCAAATGGAAAAACGTGAAAGAATTGCGTAAAGCGACTAGGTGTAATCATCTCAAACTTCAATGCATTAATGTCAAAAGTCGGGATTCCATCTAAGTGAATTAAATATACACTAAATGCAATTCTGTTCTACTTTTTGGCAGCGAGGAATAACATTTTTCTTTAAAAATATACCTATCATACACGAAAAAAAGGAAGAAAATTGCACATTATTCGACTTTGATGTGTTAGCTGTAATCTGGTGTCCCTTTATATTTGTACGAAAGTTCACGGAAACAAACTACCCACTTTGAGTTAAAAAGAGAAAGAAGTAAGCTGGGAATGGGATCTAATAAGATTATTATTAATACAACTCTGTGGAATAAGATTGGCATTTAATGTGAACATAATTCGTGAAGAAAAAGAGAAACTGTTCCGTGAAATATATAAAAAAAATGAGGGGCAGGCTCGAAAACTATCAAGCATTTCATTAATTCAGGTCATAGTTGTGTTCGTGTCGCAATGTCTAGGACTAAGGAACAATATTCTGGATTTAAATATGACAATATAGTTGCGATCATGTGGGGTTTACACATTACACCTTGGATACAACTATGCCTGCAATTTACTAATTAAATGTACGTGTTGAGTGGTTGACCAAAACTAACAGGCTGTCCGTTGTCATGCAACCCTGTAGCTAAAGGAAACTTAAAACCTGCAAACGTTAATAAGTAGTGCACTTCCTTCATATCAATTATTTCCTCAAGATTCAGCTTTGGCATGGCTGCTCATCCGCTCTCTTGCCTTGTCTTGGCCATGTGCACCCTATCCCTCTGCGCAGCCAACAAAGGTAATCAATCAACCTTCCATAATTTCCAAACTTTTCCCATTATTCATAACTACTCCTATTCTGTTACATTTCCAATTTTAATGCAGCTGTATATACTTACGTTCTTTGTATGTAGTTTTCCTGAGCATCGACTGTGGCTCATCAGACCCGTACAAAGATGAAAACCTGATAAGCTGGACAGGAGATGACAGCTACGTACATAATGGAGAGCCGAAATCGGTGAAATCCAGCAACTCGATATCCCACGTAATGGACACCCTTAGAGTGTTCAAAACACGAAAGAAAAACTGTTACCACATCAGCTCAATGAAGGCGGAGCGTGTGCTTGTGCGCGCCAGCTTTTACTATGGAAATTACGATGGCAAGTCATCGCCACCGACGTTTGATCTTCTGTTTGATGGGAACCACTGGGAGAGTGTGAAGACCTCGACTAGTGAGTATGTTTACCGTGAGGTGATTTATACTCCGAAGAGGGACTCAATCAGCGTGTGCGTCGCGCAGACAAAGGCTGGTCAGTATCCGTTCATATCTGCACTCGAAGTGCGTGGTTTGGAGCCGCTTATGTATAGTAAATTCGATGATGATTATCCCTTGTTTTTGGGGAGGAGGCTTGCTCCTGGCGCTGCCGCCACCATCAGGTTACAAGGAGTTCAATTTCTTACCTGTCTTGATCAAATAGTTTTTGTTTTTGTTACGCTCATTCTAATCTCATTTGATGTTATTAAGGTATATGTATGGGTAAGGAAGATTAGTTGTTTTAGCTTCTTGATCTGGCCATGTTTTTTCTGGTTCTGATTTTATGGTAATAAAATGTGTAGTTATGTTTGGTTGACTCCTGACACACACGCACGCAAACGCACGTACCACATGCTCTGCATGAGGGGTTGAGGTTAAGTCTATGAGTTTTTATATTAACCCGAACACGTATCTTTGTGTTGTGTGTGTGTGTGTGTGTGTGTGTGTGTGTATTCCGGCCTATTTGCTTAGCAATTTGCATATCATTTATGTAAGTTGCAATGTTAGAGGCTCCTGACCTGGATTACAAATAAGGGATTGTGCCTCGTATCAAATAATCTTGTCTTCAGCATATACATATTGGTTGAGTAAGTTGTTTTTATTTTTATATAGGAATAGTTGGTTTGTACTCCTTAAACAAAACAAAAAAGCAAAAAGAAAAACAAAAGAAACAAACCAACCTTTCTTCTTGGGTGTTGCCTCTCTCTTCTGCTTGGGAGGTTTGTAATTCTTGCCATTTTCTTTTGTTTAGGTGACGTTTAGCTATTTTCCTCTTGGGCAGATTTCATTCAACTCCCTTTATACGGAAAGGCTTCAAATGTCTTACTGCTTCCGTACCAACTTGAAAAGGACACACACACACATGTATATATATGAAATAAATTGCTTAGACACCCACAGAGTCCACGTGATGGATTTGCAGATTTCCAGACGACCCATTCGACAGAATATGGAGTCGGTCGAGAGCTGGAAATGGACTGACAGTACTATCTGGCAATGTAGCGTTCAACGACATTGCGGGACAGGGAGATATCCCTCCTCCTGCAGTACTCCAAAATGCAGTCACAGCAATCAATCTCAACTCAATAATACTGCTGCCAATGGGATTTCCTAGTGTCAAGGTTTCTGTCTACATAAACTTCTACTTCTCTGAGGTCTCTCGGCTCGGTCCTAGCGACAAGCGATCCTTCAGAGTTTTCAAGAACAATCAGTCCTTCTCAAAGCTTATTGTACCTCCTTACCGAAATTTCAGACAGTTGTACACTACCAATCTCTCTGTTTCTTCTGATACCACGTTTTCTCTTGTGCCTGATATTGACTCGACGCTTCCCCCCCTCATCAATGCCTTGGAGGTCTTCTTGATCAGAGATCCATTAAGTAGTGGGACCAACAGGAAAGATGGTGAGAGCATTTCATTTGATTTGTGATTCTTTCCACTTTCTGTCATATTTGCCTTGGGTCGAAAGTTTATGATTAGTCAGTAGTTCTCTTTATGAATTTCAAGAGTTGAAGCAGTTGTTTTGATTGTTTAGTGGATGGCCTAGCTTTGCTGCAAAGCACTTTCGATGCGTTGCAAGGTTGGAGCGGGGATCCTTGTCTTCCCGCACCCTATTCGTGGGATTGGATCAATTGTAGCAGTAGCCCAACGCCCCGAGTAACAGCCCTGTATGTGTCATTTCTTCCTTGTTGATCATTATTGTTTGCTTATTGATTTATTTTGTTAGTGACGTTTCTACTGTTTTCTTGAAAGATATTTGCTCGTTCATGTGCATGTTTTTGATTCACAGGGTTCTAGGTAGCTTTGGTCTGTCGGGCAAGCTTCCTGATTTCAGTTCCATGGATGCTCTTGAAACAATGTGAGCTGTACATTCAAGACATTCATAGCCACTTAAATTTTAATTGTGTTACTATATTTTCCAATCCGTAACTATCTCGGCGCTGCAGAGACCTTCACAATAACAGCTTGGAGGGTCCTATTCCCAACTCCCTCAGCACATTGCCAAACCTAAAGGAACTGTGAGTACAATGCAAGTTTTACCAGAATTTCAGGCTATGTGTGTATGTCCTTCAACGTGAAAGATCTAACCTCGTTTTCTTCCCAGGAATCTGGCCGATAATCATTTCAGCGGTTCTATACCAACTTCACTGTCGCGTAAAAATGGCCTCAATTTAGTGTAAGCAATCCAAAAATCTGTCACAAGAAATGTTTATCACTGGCTAGTCGTATATCTAACTATTCGGAGTACTTTTTTTGTTTTTTGCTTCACATGATGCAGTGTGACTGGCAATCCTGATTTGTGCGCATCCGGCGAATCATGCCCTAATTCGTCAAGGAACTCATCTGGCAATAAGAAGAAAATTAAGACATTACCATTAGTACTTGGCATCGTGATTACACTCTTTGTCATTATATGGATTGTTATTGGAGCCGTTGTCTGGTTACGCTACAAAAGAAAAGTCGCCGCCGCCGCAGCCGCCGCACAAAGTGCAGGTCAGCGATTTCATTTTCTTTTTGTCCTAGTGTGTGACTGTGTTCAGGCTTGCATGAAGTCACAAGATTCCAGGAAACATGATTAAATCTAACTAAATAATGAATGCTTGGCCTTGTCAAACATCGCTCTATCAGGCCTTGGTCTGATCACCAAACAAAATGAACGACTCCCGATTTGACTGGTGACTTGATTACCTTTCTGTTTTGGTGTTTTAGAACAAAATGGAGGAGCCAACGGGTATCAGGGAAGAGCTGCGAGCCCTCTGATGAAGGGACACAACGTGGAGCTTGCTTATCAAGCAAATCAGTAGGCACGCGCAAGTCATCAACATAATGGCAGAAACAGATGTTGTACTTAATTTTTATGCACATTGTTTCTCCAGTAATTTTACTGTGCCAAGAATCAGTGTTGTTTACCAGCCTTTGGACTACCATATTAGATTATTGTTTTTCTTCTTTTTGCTTTTGGTTCTTGGGCTAAGACTGCAAAATATCCTCTGATCAATTCAATTATATTTTTCTCATCTTATTTGTGGGGAACTGGTGATGCTACTTTTGTCATGCCCTGAATTTCAGAACTATGAAACAATAGTATTCGCGAACTATTTTAGCGAACACCAAACCCTACATGTGTCAAAGCAACTAATTCAATAATATTAAATGTTAATCATTTAAGAAATAATATAATATCTATGATAACAATCAACTCTAATACACAGTAGAAAGAAAGAACCTAATTGTTACATCCAAGATGTCTTTCATGAACGATATCAATGAAACTAAAACTAGAGCAAAGCTACGTCTTCTTTCTCGTTCTGCTATCGTCAAGCTTGTCCATTGTCATTTTATTTCTCTACAAAACATTAGCTAATGGTGATAAGCAATAGTTCGCTTAATAAATGGTAACACTTGTCTTTTTTCTTTTCAAATTGATGCAAGCAAACAACGGTTTGCAAAAATACGATGCTCAAAAATATGTACACATTTTAGGAGAAAGAATTAGTAATCAAAAGAATGCGTGCATGTAATAATAGCACAAGACAATTCACGATTACATTTTCCATTTTGTCTTCTCACATGTTCTCATTTCTCAGCCAACTCATAATCATGCGTATTACGTGTGCTCTTTCCACTAATCAGGACCTTAATTTATACTCCAACTAAAGAGAGTCACGTTGTATTCAACTGTGCTGCCATGGATCGAAGGCTTCAAACCCAAGTAGGAGGTATCTCAATTTACTGTAACCCAATTGGTAGGACTTAATATCAACTTCACTTGTTACTGGTCTTAATTTTCGCCTAATTGGGCAAATATCAATCTATTATTTGGTTGGCAGGGTCAAAACTTGTTCCTCACGCTCATCGGCATCACATGAGTGGCTACTCATAATTATCACATGCATTTAGTTCTAATTATTTAATTTAAAATAATTCATTTATACCAACTCACATCCAAGCTTTTGGAAAATAATACTTTCAGCTTTACGAAAAATATCATGTTGAATTTAGGCCTTTGCAAATAAGAAAATATTTGAAGGTTTGTTTAAATGTGTAACTGAGAACTCAATGGTAACAACAAAACAATTTTAGAAAAACAATTGTAAAACTAGTAAGGTGCAACCATTTATCTATTGCTTAGCTATATTGGATATCAAGTTCCTCAACTATCGCTTATTGATTTCCTACACAATTTTCATTTTAATATTTGATTTAATTAATAACTAGTGCCTATCATTGCTTGATGTGCATCCTACATATTTATGTTTACTTGAATTCTATCAATTACTTTTCCTCAATATCCGGTTACATCTTACACAATGGGTTTATATGTAATTCGGTCCCAAAATTAGAAAATTTATCCTAGGTTACACAATATGTGAAATCTGTCTAGTGCCTATGGTCAGGCCTCATGACTGTGAGATCTAGGTTTACAATTGCGAAGTCTCGGTCTACACTCACGCGTCCAACTATGATGCACATTATTTTTCACATGCCTGTTCCACGACTACGGGACAACATATCATGATCCAGAGTCCCTTTCCGCGATCGTGCCAAGCAACTGCATAACATCACTTAAGCCTCGCGACCTTATGAGAGTGTGCGGTAGTCGCTGTCACCACATGATGCAAAATTCGCTCAAAGGTACTATTTGGCTTGTTTTTCATGCAATACTACATTCTAGTCCCCAAAACCCAATTATGCACTTGTTCTTAAGGCCTCTAAGCATGATTCGATGCATTAAAACTCACGAAAATTGCAAAGTAAGTGTAATCAAAATTTTTTGAAAGGATTTAAGACATGTTTCAGTTGATTATGTGGTACACTGCTACATGCTCTCTACAATTCCTACACACAACTACACACCATATAATCGATTCTCATGCATCAAACACTTATAAATCCTTAAAAGTTCACATTTCCATGTGCCCATGCGTATAAAATCTGCATTTTTATGCGTATGCATGGTAAACAATTAGTTTGACGTAAAAATTTACCTGGAGTTTAGGCATTTGGAAGTCAAGAAAATCACTTAGCCTTTTAGCATGGCCATCAGCCTCCTCTAGTGTCAAAAGTAGGGTTTCAACCTTTTAAAGGTGGTGTTTATACCTAGGTTTTGTTAGAAATTTACATGATGTCAATTTCCCATATTTCCAGGCCCTTAAAGCTAAATACACACTTTTTCAATTTTTCTGGGGTGTTTTAGCCGAATTTTGGAGGCTTTTAATTTGGTCTCCTTCCTCCAATGTATGGTAGCTTCCCCTCCTAAATTATTTAATTACATGGCAAAATTCTATTAACTTAAAATACTAATATTCCCTTTTCATGCTTTCTTGCTCAAGGTCCAATATTTTCACATGAAAATATTTAGAAAATAGTAATTAAAAATAAACCTATCATAATTCCACAAAATTTCAGTCAAAATGATATACGACCAATACCCAAAATTTTGGGATATTACACTCTCCCTCCCTTATAATAAGTTTCGTTTTCGAAACTTGTATTTATGTCTTAAGCAAACAAATGGGGATATCGTTTCCTATCATCCTCCTCTAGCTCCGAAGTTGCCTCTTGCTCCAATTGGTTTGACCATTAGACTTTCATGTAAAGTATTGATTGATTCCTTATATCCACTCTACCAATTATTGAGACTTGACTATTTCTTAAATGTCAAAGTCTCATTTACCAATAGTGGCTCCAGTTTTAGTATGTGGCTTGGGTCGAGTACATACTTCCACAATTGAGACACATGGAAAACATTGTATATCCTCGCCAACTACGAAGGCAGTTCTAGTCAATACGCCACCTTTCCAACCCTTTCCAATACCTCAAAGGGACCAATGAAGTACAGACTTAACTTTCCTGCCTTGCTAAACTGCATTACGCTGTGGGTCAGGGAGATCCTCAAGTATACTTGTTCACTGGGCTAGAACTCTAATGGTCTTCGCTTCAAGTCAGTTTAACTCTTCCATCTATCTTAAGCCTTCTTAATTCACCTACAGATGGTATTTATCTTGTCAACCATCATTGTACAAATTCTAGGCCAGTTACTCTTCTCTCACCAACTTCATCCCAACAAAATGGAGATCGACACTTCTATAGAGTACCTCATAAGGAGCTATTTCGATGCTTGCGTGATAACTATTATTGTAGGAAAATTTTATTAGGGGCAAGTGCTCACTCCAAGTCCCTTTGAAATCTAATATGCATGCTCCAAACATGTCCTCCAATGTTTAAATTGTTCATTTAAACTACCCATCAATCTAGGGGTAGTAAGTTGTGCTCAGGTCTAGCCTTGTATCCATAGCTTCCTAGAAGCTCTTCTAAAAACAAGACACAAATCGAAGGTCTTGATCGAACACTATGGTTGAGGATACTCCATGTAGCCGTACTATATTGTTCATGTACACCTTAGCTAGCTTATCCAAGGTGTAGGTTGTCTGTATAGAAAGACAGTGTGTAGACTTAGTCAAACGATCCACAATAATCCAAATCACATTATGGCCTTGCAATGTACACAGTAAACCTACCATGAAATTCGTAGTAATGTGGTCCCATTTCTATTCAAGTCTCTCGAGTGGTAGATAGCCTTTGGGGCGTTGATGTTCCGCCTTAATCTTCTAGCACATCATACACTTCATCACATAATTCAAAACATCTTTCATCCTGTTCCACCAAAAGTTTATCTTATGATTCTTGTACATCTTAACACTTCTAGATGTACTAAGTACTTTGATTGTTGTGCCTCTTGTAGGATTTGGTCTCGTACCTCCCTAACATTCAAAACACATAACCTCCCTTTCAAATACTAGATGTCGTCCTCTCCTAATGGAAAGTCTAGGAGTTGACCTTGCTTGACCTTGTCCTTAATCACTACAATCTCTAAGTCTAACACTTGGAATTTCTTAATCTCTCGATTACTGAGGGTTCAGTGCTTAGATTAGCTAGCACTCCAATTGATTTGATGATCTCCAATTACAGCAAATCAAATTCACTTGCTAACATGACCACCATAACTTCAGCCTTTTTTCTACTTAAAACATCAACCATGCGATTGGCCTTACTAAGGTGGCAGTTTGTAACTAAGTCATAATCCTTGATTAACTCCAAGCACTGCCTCTACCTCATATTCAACTCTTTTTGTGTGAAGAAGTATTTAAAGCTTTTGTGGTTTATAAAGGTAGTGTCTCCATATCTTAAGGGCAAACATTACTACTGCCAATTCTAGGTCCTAAGTTGGGTAGTTTAACTCATATGGTAAATCCACCACTTTTGGTAGGTAAAGCAAGGATTGAAGCCGAAGTCAAATTTTGTTTGAACTCCATGAAACTTTGTTTGCACTCTAAGGTCCAAACGAACTTTCTTTATTTCTACAATAGCTAAGCCAATGATGTGGCAATCTTTGCGAATCCTTCTATGAACTTCCAGTAGTATCCAACGAGTCCCAGAAAGCTTTTCAATTTAGATACGCTGATAGGCCTAGGCCACTACAAGATGCTTTCAACCTTTTCGAGGTCCACTGATACACCTTTTTTGAAGATTACTTGTCTCAAGGGCACCATACTTCTGAACCAAAATTCACACTTGTTGAATTAGGCATAGAAATATTTCTCCCTTATGATCTACAATACTTTCCTTAGATGCTCCTCATATACCTCATCATCTACCATGAAGTTGTCCAAGTGCAGCTAGAATATTCAGTCCATCAAAACCATGAAGGCTACCAAGGAGTTTGTTAGCCTAAAAGGTAGCACTAAGAATTTGTAGTATCTATACCTTGTTTAGAAGTTGTTTGGGGTATATCTTTGACCTTTATTCTCAACTGGTGGTATCCAGACCTCAGGTTAATTTTTAAGAAGACTTTAGCTCCTTTTAGTTGGTTAAACAAATCGTCAATCCTCGGTAAGGGATACTTGTACTTAATGGTCAACTTATTGAACTCTTGATAATCCATGTACAGTTTTAGGCTTCCATCCTTTTTCTCAACAAAGACCATTAGGGCTCCCCAAGGTAACGCACACTTAGCCAAATCTGTTTCTTATCCAACAACTCTTATAGCTACATCTTCAATTCCCTTAATTCTACTAAAGCCATTTGATATGGGACCTAGGATATAAGCGTCATTCCTAGGGCTAAATTGATTTCAAACTCAATTTCTCTATCTAGGTGTGGTTTAGATAGTTCATCCAAGAACACGTTAGAAAACTCCTTAACTACTAAGGTGTCTTCTAACTTCAATTCCAGCTCCCTAACATTAACAACACATGCGAGGTAAGCTTTGCACCCTTTCTTAATGGCTTTCTCTGCATTGGCCATAAATATAAGGAGATTGAATTGGCTAGCTTTGTCTCTAACACTTCCATGGAAAGAAAAACTATCACCAATGAGTGGGTGAAAGTTTATGACCTTATTTCTACAATCCATGTGTGCAAAACTTTTGGCTAGCCAATACATTTTCAAAATCACATCAAACTCCTTCATATTGAGTTAAATGAGGTTGGGTTTCACTTTGTAATCCCTACCTAAGTTCACATCACAGCCCTTATAAACCAGATTGGCCACCAAAATTTCTTCTCCAAAGGTAGCCACTCTATATAGGTAGTTTAATAGTTCAGGCTTATGTTCTAAACATTTAGCAAATCTCTTGGATACGAAGGAGTATAACGCAACATAATCAAATGAAGCATATGCATCCAATTGGTTAATGTAGTGTTACCTGCCAGAATGTCCTCTACATTGTCCGTCTTCTACTAGGTCATAGAGAACACCTTTGCATTTTCTCTGAGCCTTTGATTGGTCTGATTAGGGCGAAGGTTGTTACCATTACCATTACATGAGCCACAGCTAGGGTTCGTAACACCTTAGATGTCTAAATTAACACCACTACTGTTGTTATTGTTATTAGCTGAGGCGAAGTTCCTCAAGCTATTTAGACATTCGACTACTCAATGCTTGTATCGTCCACATATGAAGATGTGTTGGTGATGCATTAGCATATGGCTGCATGTCGATGTCCACATGTAATGCACTCTAGAAAATAGGTCATTGACCTACTAGTCCTTACATGATTCGGCCTCTTGTCGTTATTAGGTCTACTAGTCGATAATCCTTAATGCTTAGGGTTGTGCGAGTTAGAACTCGACCTAAGTCATTTAAGATTATATTTAGCTTCTTGTTTATTTATGTTAGCCTCAACCCAGATAGCAGCTCTAAGCAATCTGTCAAAAGTGTAGGCCTCGAAGAGGACTAGAGCAGTCTTTAGTCTATTCTTCAATCCTCTAGTAAATTTGTATATCTTTAATTAAGCATTCACCATTACCATTGGAAAATACTTGTCCAAAGTATGAAACCTAGCAGAGTATTCCACCATTGACATGGTGGGACCCTGAACAAACTCCACCATTTTTTAAAGGTATGGTGGCGCATTCAGGAAGAAGTGATTTAGAAAGGCCTCTTTAAACTAAGCCCATGTGATTGACCCCTCTTCTAGCATTGCTGGTGAGATGCCTTCCCATCATAATGCAGCCTCACCAACCAAAAATGGGATGACCACCCTTGAGCACACATCCATTGGTACTTCCATCAATTCAAAGTTGCCTTCTGTTTCTTTTAGCTATTTCTAAACCACCTCAGGGTTATGGGATCCATTGAAAGTGGGCACATGTGCTCACCATAGTGCCTCATAGTGAGCTTCGGTCCTGCCATTAAGTTAGGCTACCAACTGAGCAAACATTTGTTGTTGTGCTCCCATCACTTAAGCCACCACTCAAGCTCGTTTAGCTTACAGTCAGTTGCGACTAAGGTTGTACTATAGGATAGGCATATGCTTGCTCAGTCAGATCCTCCATGGGGGTAGTGAAAGGCCAATTTTCAGTGACACGACAAGGTCTACCAACTATTTTTCTATGTCAAATCATGATTTCTAAGACAAAATGCAAATCAAAATTCGACATGTGCATGTGTGGTGTGAAATACTAATCCCTTAGGTCCTCTTAATGTGATCCCTAAAATTTAGTCAAAGTTATATAGTCTAGGCTCTCGTTATCATAACCCAAGCTCTGATACCATTTTTATCATGATTCGAATCTCGGCACCATAATATAGTAGTATTCGCAAACGCCCTCTGCAAACACCAAAGCCAACATATACCAAAACAACTGATCTAATAATATTAAATGGTAATTATTCAAGAAATAATATAATATCTATGATAACAATCAACTCTAATACACAGCAAAAAGAAAGAACCTAACTATTATATCCAAAATATCTTTCATGAACAATATCAATAAAACTAAAACTCGAGCAAAAGCTACGTTCTCTTCCTCGTTCTACCGTCCGCAGGTCTATCTGTTGTCTTTCACTTCCTCTACAAAACATTAGCTAATAGTGGCAAGCGATAATTCACTTAACAAATGGTAACAACTACATTTTCTTTTCAAATGGATGCGAGTAAAACAATAGTTTTCAAAAATATGATTGCTCAAAAATACATAACACGTTTCAAGAGAAATAATTAGTAATCAAAGGAATACATGCACATATTGATAGTAGGAGATAGTTCACAATTACTTTTTCCATTTCATCTTTCTCATAATCTGTATGTTCTCATTTCTCAGCTAACTCATAATTATGTGCATTGTGTGTGCTCTTCTACTGATTAAGGCCTTAGTTTATACTCCTAACTAAGAAGGGCTATGTTGTATTTTACTATGCCACCATGGCTCTAGGGCTTTAATCTCAACTGAAAGGTATCCCAATCTACTATAACCTACTACCATAACCTATTGGTAGGGCCCAGTATCAACTTTACTTGCTGACAATCCTAATCTTTACCCCAATTGGGCGAATACCATTTTGTTACTCGATTGACATGGTCTGAACTTGTTTTTCATACTTGTTGGCATCACATGAGTGGTTATTTAAAATTATCACATGTATTTGGTTCCAATCATTTAATTTAGAATAATTCATTTGTACCAACTCACATCTAGGTTTTTGAAAAATAATGCTTTCAACTTTATGAAAAATGTCATGTTGAATTTAGTTCTTTTCAGATAGAAAAACATTTGAAAGTTTGTTTAAATGTGTAACAAAGAGCTTTGTGGTAACGGCAAAACAATTTTATGAAAACAATTATAAAGATTGGCAAGGTGTAGCCACTTGCCTATTGCTTAGCTCTGCTGGACATCAAGTTTCTTAACTATCGCCTCTTGATTTTCTACTCAATCACATGCACAATTTTCATTTTAACATTTGATTCGATTAATAACCTATACCTATCAATGCTTTATGTGCATCCTACATGCTCATGTTTCCATGAATTCTCTCAATTACTTTTGCACATATCCAATTACATCTCACACAGTGAGTTTATGCCTAATTCAATCTTAAAATTGGAAAAATCGACCCAAGTTACACAATATGTGAAATATGTCCAGTGCCGGCATTCTAGCCTCTTGATCGAGATATCCAAGTTTGCAATCGTGGCATCGAACCACAGTGGTTTCGTAACTTTGTGACAGCATATCGTGATCATGGAGTCCATTTGCACAACTATGCTGCGCCAAGCAACCGCACAGCCATCGCTCAGCCTCACAACCTAATGAGCAAGTGCACTAGCTACCCTCACGCGTGTGCCATTGCGTGATTGCATAGGTACTATTTGGCTTGTTTTTCATGGAATACCACATTCTAATCCATAAAACTTGATTATGCACTTGTTCATAAGACCTTTAGCCATAATTCAATGTATTAAAACTCATGATAATGACAACTTAAGTGTAATCAAACTTTTTTGGAAGGATTCAAGACATGTTTCAATTAATTACACGCTACACCACTACAAGCTATCTATGATTCCTACACACAACTACACACCATATAACCGATTCTCACACCTCAAACACGGATAAATCCTTAAAAGTTCTCATTTCCATGTGCCTACACAAGTAAAATCAATATTTCTATGTGCATGCATGCTAAATTAATTCGGCGTTAAAATTGTTTTTAAGTTTAGGCGTTTAGAAGTCAAGAAAATCACTGAGCCTTTTTGCATTGTCATCAACCTTCTCTAGTGTTAAAAGTTGGGTTTCAACCTTTTTAAAGGTGGTATTTATACTTAGGATTTGTTAGGAGTTCATGTGGCATCAATTTTCTATATTTCCAAGCCCTAAAAACTAAATACCAAAATTTTCAATTTTCTCAGGTATTTTTCGGGGATTTTGGAGGTTTTTAACTTAATTTCCTTACCTCCAATGCACGGTAATTTTCACTCCTTAATTATTCAATTACATGGCAAAATTCTATTAACTTAAAATGCCGATATCCCCCTCTCATGCATTTGTGCTCAAGGTCCAATATATTCACACGAAAATATTTAGAAAATGGTAATTAAAAATAAATCCAGCTTAATTACAAAACATTTCACCCAAAATGTTGTATTACTAATACCCAAAATTATGGGCATTACAACTTTTTTCCTATACTTGAATTTTTTTTTCTCCTAAACCACTTTATCAATTTAAGCCATTACATGACATCTACAATTTTCAACTAGTAAGAATATACAAATATGTGAAGCCTATGCTTTTTTAATTCTTATGTAAAATTATACATCTCAGTTTGAATTTCTTCAATAATTTTGCATTGAATGGAGCAAGCAACAAAGGCGTTGGGTTGCTAGCAAGATATTGAATTCTCTTTATTTAGGATCAACTTTATGGCCATGATCACCTTGAATTATTAGGTTGGATAAACTATTTTATTAAGTTTAATCACATGTTTAGATAGAAGCCCTTAACTAATGTCAAAACTTATATAAAATAATTAAAATAGAAGATAATTAATCCCACGCATCAAAAATAATTAAATAATTATTCAAAATAATTCTAATAGACTTTAATCCCATCTTTGAAAGTAAAGGTATCCTACAATTATAGAAAATTAATTTCCTCCAAATCTTTGTTCTTAACCATGTTTCTTCTCGGCCACCTTTCCAAGTAAATGCCAAGTCCATTAAGTACATGGATTCTCCAACAAGTAAAATAAGAGTCCAACAAAAATGAAAACAAGGGACTAATCTTGTACTCATTGTAAGTCCATCTTTTTTCAGGGTAACTCACTACTCATTTCTTAGAATTTCACCTAAACTTATACTACATTACCCTGTTTGCAGTAGAGACTTCATATTTTGTTGGTCAAATGCAAAGTGTAATCGAACAATCCATTGCATGACCTTGCCAAACAAAAGCCAATTGCCATCGGCAGCCAACCAAAAATCACATGTTAATACTTATTCAATTCCTTTCCCTTACACTTTTATTTATCCAAAATTGTATTATACCTATATGCGTCCAATAATAAATATCATCTAGAAAATTGAAATGTTACATAAAATTATATTTAAGTCAAAATTGGGGATATACAGATAAATCATAAACAGATAATTAAAATCATATACACATAATTTGATGAGCATGTGTGTTGTGGGTGGATAACAGGGTATGGATCGTATGGACCTACTCTCATATAAATTAGTTATGAGTATTTTTAATTAATTATGAGGTGGATTTTTTGTAATATACTATTACGAAGAATGTTGTAACCAACTTGCTCTTTGTGCATATCTATTTTTTTTGAGGCAATATCTTGAGAAGTGGAGTGGATGATTTGAACTATGTAAACATATTGTGCATCTCACTCTTTTTTTTTTTATTGTTACTATATTGGTGTATGTATTACAAACAGTATCATAACATCACATGATTTGTTCATAACATTGCAAACAATTGCTGCTAGTCTTTGTTTCCAACATATAACCCAACTTTATAAATGGTTCCAAAGCATGTCACTTTTTTTTTTTATGACTTATTTTTCAAAATTGAAGACTTGAATGTAAAAGTGGTTAAATGATAACTACAAAAGAAGAATGGTCTATGACCTAGCCACCACTTCTCGATTGAAGTCATTTTCCTCATTGTAAGGCTTGAATGAGTGTATTTATCAATTCACAAGATGAAAATGCACAGAGTTTCATTAAGATTGAATGGCATCCCCCAATTGTGAAGAAATCTCAATCAACTGTGGAGGAAAATTGTTATGGATCATGTTGCAACTTTGCAGCCAACAATTAACAATCTTTCCTGTGATGGTGAAGCTCTAGTGGTAAATATACCTTTCTCCTCTTGAGCAGCTTTAGCAACCCTCATCCTTACCTAGATGTCTTTAACATTATGTTGCATGAAAGGGGAGAATAATAGTCTAAGAGGGGGAGTATGACAATCTTCTAGGTGGGGGAGTTTGCTACTACTTGCGGATTATGTTGGTTTTGAAGGTCTATGTTGGTTCATGTTTTGTTACTTTATGTTAAGTTTGTCCTTAGATCATGCTGATCAATGATCGATATGTAGGTGTCAGTTAGAACACCCTATGGTCTACTAATTGATATCTATCCCTCTTTCCATTGTTCTTGATATATTTTTACAACTAGTTGACTTTAGACATGTTAGACTAGAGCGACAATCTCTAATGTTGAACCACAAGAGCTTTACTACACTGTATAAATTGTTGCAATATCTAGCTTATCCTAATTTTCTATTATAAACATTGGAAGGAACTTTATGAAATATTTTATCTTTTAATTGAAGTTGTACCACAATATGAAAAGGAAATATTGTTATGTTTGGCATATAATTATTGGCAATATTGTGGCACAAGGTTACAAGTTCCATGTTATTATGACCCTTGTTTCCATTATTGGTAAGATCTTAGTTTTGTGGTTCTTGTAAGATTCTTAGGAATCCATGTACTAATGAAGTTTGCCTTTACTTAGAAAGGTGCCCAAAAGGAGACATGATCAAGCCACAAAGATTTGTTGAAGATTTCTTTTCCATAATCATAGAGGATAAAGCTAATTGATTGGAAATAAAATCCGGCATCAAGTAATGTTGTGTTGGGCATTGCCAAAAACCTAAAAACTGGATAACTACTAGCAGATTCAGTTGCTGATTTTGTGGAAGATTTGATTTCTTATTATAAGGAAGATTTTGTACTAACTTATCAAGGAATCCTAAGGATAAATATGTCACGTAGTTCAAGAGTCTCAATATACGAGTGAGTAACCTTTCTTTAAAGAGAAAAATGATGAAATTACATTGTTATCACTTATCTGTCAATTAATATTCTTATAAATTGAATTTGTATCAATTCTCAAGAGAAAAAATTTCCTATAGCCAAAGAAAGCTTAAGAAGAGTTAGTTCAACACACAAAATAAGATGGGCCTATGTTAGTTGCGTTGGCTACTCAAGAACCCAAATAGTGGAAACTAGTGAATTGTTTTGAAGGTGATTATTTTGAATGTTTTGGTGTGAAAATAACTTTTTGTGACGGTGGATTTTTTTTTTCTAGGCAGGGCCCCACAAATATCTTCATTCTATAATGTTACAATACTGGTGTTCGTGTTGCAAACATTGTTATAATATTATATGATTTGTTCACATCATGCTAAACGATTGATACTTGTGTGTGTTTTCAACATTCAACTCAATTTAACAAAAATATTTTATGAGAACATTCTAAATTTTATATCTCAAACTATTCAAAGAAATAAATTCACAACATAAAATGAGAAGCAGCAGTAGGTTTCAACTGTGGTTCTGACCGCTTGATTTACACTTGGTTATGACTCCAAAGTGGAAGTTTTAAGTACAACAAACTACGCATTCCCATAGTCGTCACATGATGAGTCCGTTTAAACATAAATTTGCTTTTAATTATTAGAAGTAATTAAAGTCCATTTTGTATTTTGGTGTGATTAATGTGATGGGCTTCTCTTTTCAGCAGTAATTATTAAGACTCAAATATAATATTTCACAATATGACAAATTTTGGATCAGGCCTAAAGGTGTTTCTATAGAAGAAAAGCTAGGTAGTACTTGCCAAACATATGTTGTGTTTCACGTTAATCTATCTGATTGTTCTTGAGTTTTTATTTTTTTTATAATAATTAATTTTTCAATTTAATAAATTAACCTATTTTTGAAATTATAATTAATCTAACCAATCTCATCGTTCGAAATGGCGAGATGATGTCAGCCAACACCATCTCGTCGTTTCGAACGACGAGATAAACTTAAAAAAAAAAAAAAAAACAAAATGTCTCATATTTCTCTCTGTATATTGCAAGAAAAATACGGATGATATCATCTCGTCATTTAAAACGGCTAGATGACGTAATAATAAATTATAATAGTTATAAATTATTATATTTTTGTTTAAAATAAGAAAATTAATTTAAAAAAAGAATTTTTTTTCAATAAATTGAATTTTAGATTATAGTCTTGTATAATACTTTTTAGATTTTTTAATTTTGACATTTACATTTTAATAAGAATTTATTGTAATTTTAAATTATTATAATTTTATTTAAAATTAAAGAAATTATTTAAAACAGCGAGATGACATTAAAATAAATTATAATAATTTTAAATTATTATATTTTTGTTTAAAATAAGAAAATTTATTTAAATAAAAGAAATTGTTTTTCAATAAATTGAGTTTTAAGTCATAGTCTTCTATAATAGTTTTTGAGTGTTTTAAGTTTTGACATTTACATTGCAATAATAATTCATTGGAATTTGAAATTATTATGATTTTTTTTAAATGAAAAAAATTATTTACATAAAAGAATTTTTTTCAATAAATTGAGTTTTAAATTTTAGCCTTATATAATACTTTTTGGGTTTTTTATGATTTGACATTTACACAACACCATAATTTATTATAATTTGAAATTATTATTATTTTATTTAAAATGAAAAAATTTATTTACAAAAAGGAAACTTCTTTTTTCAATAAATTGAGTTTTAAATTACAGTCTTTTTATAATACTTTTTGAGTTTTTTTATGCTTCAACATTTACATTGCAATAAAATACAATTTGCAAAAAAAAAAAATAGAAAGTAGTGTTTTTTTATAAAAATAAGTGATATTTTTCTTATAAATATTGTTATGTAATAGGTTAAAAGATGTGTGTTGTAACTTTTAATTGAGATTGTATGACGTAATTATAATAAAATTAATATAAATACCAGTAACATATTTTATATTGAGAATTGATTAACTTTCTAGGTGATAATACTTAAGTTCATAATTGTGGAAATGCAGCCTGCACAAGCAAATGAGATAACATGACGCAAATTGCTGAATTTCAGACCACAGTGACTAAACTAATACAATTTCCATTGACACCACATTTCACTTTAAAATAAGTTATCGTATGTTGAAACACTCAAAAAATTCATAGTCAAAAGAAAACATCACATGCTCATAATTCACTATGTATTGCACACGCTTTTGTATTGAACTGCTAAAAAACATAAAATTTACAACTACATGTGAAACTAACAAGGGTAGCTGAAGGATGAAGGCATATCTAAATCCTGCAATTGACGTTAGGCCTCAAGTCGCAATTGCTGTCGAGCCCAATATTGCAGCCAATCCATTTCATTCGATATTTAACGCAATAGGTCCCTTCCAATACGCCTGTGAGGGTTGTGGACCAACTCGAACAGTGGATCATCCCAATAATCCTTGGCCTAAATGGGATTGAATCTCCCTTTATATGTGTATAGATAGCTACCAATGGAAAAGTATAGCATTACTAGCCTTTTAAGATTAATACTATATTTTCTACTGATCGTTATTGTATGTGAGCATGCAACTCCGGGCAACAACCACTTCTTGCATGTGCAATCCCTACTGCATAGCTTCACAGCGTGTGCATTCCCTCCACCTCTTCCCCTATCTTGTGTTGTGATCACTCATCCCGACTGTGCATTTTGATTATACAGCTCCACTAAATGTTGGACGGATTTGCGCTCTGGCCTTACATACGTCTGTGCAAGTCAAGTGGGCCACTCACCCCCTCGCCATCTTAGCTTCATCAACCATTAATCTCTCCCTAAATTTAGCGACAGTCAGATCAAATGTCATTTGCACAATTGAACATATCGGCAATAGCCGTATTCCCTTCATTATCCTATTAATACTTTCTAATATGATAGTTGTCAGTACACCATGTCTCCAGCCTCCATCAAAGGATAGAGCCTATTTCACTATATCAATTTCCTGCAAGTAGTTGTAGACCTCCAAATTAATCTGCTTTATATGGTCTAGGGTTTAAAAAAACTTTTTCTCTTGGCTCTCAGTACCTACTCTCCAACATTGATCATACAGGTGTCGAGACTTGAAGGCTTTTAAAATATTTACACACACACATGTTGAAGACAAAATTGGTGTTGTACTCTCGAGGCCTTGAAAGCATCGATGTCCTCAACGATAGAAAGAAGACCAGGATGTCTGTCGGATACAAGACAATAATACGTTCTGCCACATATAATATTTCGCTCCAACATCTGCAAAAACCAACCCCATAACTGTGTGTTTTCTTTATCTACTAAGGCATAAGTAAGAGGCAACACTTGCTGATTAGCATCAATAGTAACTGTAATGAGTAACTTATGATGATATTTTGTGTATAGGTGCGTGCCATCCACATTAATCTGACCTACAATGCTGGTCTTCATCGATGCAAGATTTAAAAGCCCAAAATAAATAACATAGTATCATCCTGTTTGGTTCCCCGATGTCAATGTGTCTCCACTCGACAACACTGCCCTGGTTCCATTTCTGTAGTGCTCTCATGTAGGCAGACAACTTCTTCTTTGAGTCTTTCCACATGTTGTACACATTCTCAATGGCTCGTTTCAAGCTATATCATACCTTTGCATAATTAATCTCATAATCGTACCAATCTTTGACAAGTTGTACAATATGTTTATCTCAATAGTAGGGTTTTTAAGGAACCAACCTACGAGAATTACAGCTGCTATGATTTTATCTAAATTTGTATTATTCATACTTATGTCCCCTAGTAGACAAGTGTGGGCTCTGCCATATCTAGTTATCTGACACAACCCCATTTTCTGCCTCAAAGAAACTCTAAGGTGCCAGTCACAAGGTTCATCAATTGTAGTATGCCTACATTTAACCTTCCATGTACTGGGTGTGCTTCACCACACGATACTCTCACCTTGCATGTGTTACGAAATAATCCTCCACAGTTGCTCGGACATTACTCTTGTCCTAAAACACCATCTCCAAATGAAGCTCTCCTTTAAGCTCGTCATAGTACGTGCTCCATCTACCACTAAAATTTTTAATGTTGTCAGCTGTTATTTCTGGCCCTATCTGTGAGAAGAAGGACACAAACAGATACAATGGCACCATTGGTGGTTCTGTTACATGTTCAAGTACTGGAAAGGCTGATGAATACAAAGGCACAGTTGATGACTCTATCGTATATTCATGTTCACGGATAGTTAAAGAGTGCATAGGCATGATCTTCATTCACCCTGGCACACGTCGAGGGTATGCACTGGTTGATGGGCTGGCATCTGATGCTGTTAACATCGAATTGATATCAATTGCATCCTCATCTTCTTCATCCTCGTCATATCCCTCATCTCCATAATCTCTATTATTGATGTCAGATATTGATCGGTATACATGTTGCTACTAGGCATCACAAAGCATCTCGCCATCATCATCCATATAAGCCTTTGCTCTTATGCCAATATTTGCTGCAGGCTATGACGAAATACGAGACCTACCTCTATATTCCAATCTAAATATGATGCATTTGTGTTAAGGTCAGGTAACATGTCATCCTCCTAAATGCCCATATGAGTCAACGCTTCAGTAAACAAGGGCACGCTACTGCTCTGTTGAGTTTCAAAGAATGATTGGTGAGAGATTTGACCTATTTCCCCCTCCACACGTGGCACAATATACTGATTGTCACAGTCTTTCCATTCTATTTCGATATACAGATCTAAATATATAACCTAATTTATTGAATTAAACAAGAACTGCAAATTTATGTCATTCTCAATCGCTAGTAGGACCACATCATGTCCTCCAAATGCATCTCTTATTACAAACTTTGTTTTTAATTGGATGATATAATGATTTCAAACCACTCTAGTTAAATCATACACCATCGTCTCTAACTTAACAAGACTAGTATTACAACATATGTTTTGCAAATAACAAAACCCAATGTTGTAACTTATGTTGCTCGACTTTTGCACAATAGAACCCCCATATATAGCATAAACTGAATATCTCCCACCAATGCCACATCTTCAAGAAAATACAATTCACATGATGATGCAATCAAATATAAGCGTCACATCCATAATATGGTATATATAAATATAGTAAATATAAGCGTCACATTCATAATATGATACAAATAATTTATCTTTCAAACTTCTGAAAGAATTATATATCTAAGTAAATATTTTTCATCTAATGTTTTCTAGATTTTATGTATTAAATATTTAAGAATTTTATGTATTTTAAGTAAATATTTTTTCATTCATCTAATATTCTTATTTGATAAATTGGTTAAATTGATAAAAGATTTATGGGTGGGTTAATTTGTTAAATTGAAAAATTCATTAGAATAAAAAAATAAAAAACCCTCCATATTTTTCATTCGTCTAATATTCTTAAATTTTATGTATTAAATATTTAAGTCCATATTTTTCATTCATTTAATATTCTTAAATTTTATTTATTAAATATTTAAGTAAATAATTTTTATTTATCTAATATTAATTGAAATCTTTTAAATTTATTTGGTTGTCCCTATTTACACTAAAGTTAATATGGAAGAAAAAAATTAGCAACTAATGACTAATTACAACTCCAACCACAATACAAGAATTTTGTCTAGATCTTAGATATAACAAAATATGAATATTCACCTCAGAAAATAAATTCTGATAATAAGTCATGTATGTTTGTCCAAGAAATTTTGAATTTCTATTTATTCTGTCAATATTTGAAGTAAAGAAATGCATCCTATGATTTTTCCTGTTAGACTTTGGCAAAAATCAAGCCCTTCAATTGGTGGAGCCAATTTCTCACCTTCTCAATTTATCATCCATTCTCCCAAATCATCCATCGCTATCTCTGCCCATTAACTGCCATTAATAAATATCTGAATTTCCTTATTGCCTATTAAAAAAAATAGAAATCGTTTGTATGTCAAAGTATGCGTAATTTTCTATGTAAATTTCTTCTGTCCTGTACAAAAGATGTATGAAGCTTCTCCTTGATTTATGACAGGGAATCAATCGCCTTCTACTCCAAAATTTTGATTGTATTTCCATTATTTATTATTTATTTTGTTTGTGATCTGTGTGGTAGTTAATTAGCTTGGTTGACATATATTGAGACTAACTCCAGAGATCTAATTGTAGTAATGTTTTTATGCGATAATATCAAGACTAAAAATATTGGTCCGATTGATGTAATAAATAACAGTACTGATTATGTATACCGTATCTTATAAGGTGTATTTTTTTGTTTCCTTGCACGAATGAAATCATGCTGAGAGTACATTACCAACAATCCAAACATCGATAAATATTTTCTCTCATCTAATATGTTTTAGTACATATATTAAATATTTAAGTAAATATTTTTTCATTCATCTAATATTCTTATTTGATATATTGGTTAAATTGATAAAAGATTTATAGGAGGATTAATTTGTTAACTTAGAAAATTAATTAGAATCAAAAAATAAAAAACCCTCCATATTTTTCATTTGTCTAATATTCTTAAATTTTGTGTATTAAATATTTAAGTCCATATTTTCATTCATTTAATATTCTTAAATTTTATGTATTAAATATTTAAGTACGTAATTTTTATTTATCTAATATTTATTGAGAATTTTTAATTTATTTGATTGTCCTTATTTACACTACAATTAATATAATAGGAAAAATTAGCAACTAATGACAAACTATAACTCCAACCACAACACAAGAATTTTGCTTGGAATCTAAATATAACAAAATATGAACACTCACCTCAGAAAATAAATTTTGATAATAAGCCGTGTATGTTGGTCCAATTTTTTACTGCAATTATGCTATGTTTGTTTCTCCAAATTTTGACTGTGATAAAGCCCGTTTGTTTCTCCAAATTTTGACAATGGTAACACCGTGTTTGTTTTCACAAATTTTGACTAGTGTTTCCTACAATATACAAACACATTTGTTAGCAATTAAAGCTGAAAAATCAAAGACCCAAACTGAAAAATAGGTTGTGAAAATTAAGGTTAGAAAATCAAAAAATACAAACTGAATAATGGATTGGGAAAAATTAAGGCTGGGCAAAATCACAAAATCGATCAAGATGCAACGTTGGTCAATAGAAAAATCAAAAACCCAAAACTTCACATCTGAAAACAGGTTAGAAAACTTGGAAAAGAATAATTCATATTTAAAAAAAAATTGCAAAAACTATGAAGGGCTTTCGATCTGAATAATGCCACAAATGTATGCTCTGATCTGGCTGGATGCCGTTGCAGAAATGGCTCTGTGTATGTGTGCTTCCTCAGATAAGGCGAAGACGAAGACAAGTGCGACAAGGGTGTGTTTGTGAGCTTCCTCAGAAATTTTGTATAAATCAAAATTATATTGCCGTTTCAAACGATAAGATTACGGCGTATTTCTCTCTCTATACGGGAAAAATATGTCAATTAATTTTTTTTTACTTTAATTCATATCCGTCGTTGGAAATGGTGAGATTAGTTAGATCAATAATAATTTTAAAAACAAGTTAATTTATTAAATTGAAAAATTAATTAAAACAAAAAAGTAGTAAACTCGATTTTTCTCGGCCGTTCTTTTCTACAAAGTGACATGATATTTTTCTCCTATCATTGTATGTTAGTGTTACTGCCCCATCGTAGTACACGTCATTTGACTTGTAGGCAACCATTCTGCTCCTGCCAATGGGTGCAGTTTGTCTGGTGGGGTTTCTTCCTGTCTCCTTTGCAAACCCTAGAAACCCTGTTCATAAACTTGAATTGCACAGTGATTATTAGTATTGTATACATCAATCTTCCCCCTAGGTGAGGTCACATAACAGCCTTTAATTGTTTTTTTCGACTCTAATCCGGTGGTTCCTAATTCTTTAATTTCAGGTCTCAAGAAGTAACCACCATGCTCTCTACTTGTCTCTTAATTATTCTATGTGAAAGAGACCACCTTCGTTATTTATTTTCATATTTTCCATTGACATTCTTTCGAACCAAAATTATCTAAGTTTTGTTTCTTCAAAAATTTAAAGAAAATATAAGAACCATACTTGTTAATGGCACATGGCACAAAAGCTTTTTTGGAGCATAGCGAAACAACACAAAGCATGCCTTGTCAAAATGCAATGCAAAATTATATAAATAAATAAATAAATAAATTATATGTATACTATAATTTCACAAATGAAAAAATACATATATTATTAGTAAGTTTGATAAAAATAGAGAAAAATCAAATTCTACATAATAGATAACAAACCCAATTTGTTTTGAACATATAATTTTATAAGAGAACTCAAATATCAAATTAGTTCATAAAAAGTTAAAAAATGAATAAAAAAAATTACTAAAATCTTTTTGAAAATTGAAAAGTAAGTAGTTTCCCCAAGTATGACAAAAAGCCCATGCATTTATATAATATTACTTTTCAAAATATACAATAAGCCAAAAAAAAAGCTTAAGGAAAAAAATAGGTCTTTCAAAAATCATCTATTTTGACAGAAAAAAAAAAGAAAGTAAATTAAGAAACAAAAAATTGTAAGAAATAAGGAAATTGTTGTAAGAAGGAAAAAAGGAAAAATAGAAAGAAAAAAATTACCTAGATTTGCAGAAGTGAATGAAGATTCGAAGTAATGGAACATTATATAACAATTATAAAAATGAAAAGCGAAATAACGAAAGGAGTACAGAAGGAAATTTACCTAAGATTGAAGATGGATTGAAGAAAAAGAATGATTAAAACTTACTGAAAAAAAATGAAAAAATAAAAAAAAAGGTAAGAACGGAAAAAGACGAGAAGATCTTACTGAAAATTGCTGAGAATTGAAAAAAGAGAGAGATTAGAAGGGAAAGATTCTGCTCTTTGTTTTCTTTTAAAAGAATAAAGAAGGAAGGATTACTGCAAAAGAAAAAAGAATGGTTGCAGCACTACTAGAAATTCGGTGAATTGGAACGGCTTCGTAGCCGTTCCAAAAAATCGTCCCTGTTTGGCACAAATTTGACACGAATTTGGAACATATATGACATTATACAAAACTCCGTGCCAAAGCGGTTCCAAACTGGAACGGTTAAAAAAACCGTTCCAAAATGTGGAACGGCAACAGATAGCCGTTCCAAATTTGGAACCGGTTCAGAATCCCGTTCCAGGATTTGGAACGGCTTACTTTTGCCGTTCCAAATTTTGGAACGGTATTTTGTACCCGTTCCAAAATTTGGAACAGTTCCATGTTGCCGTTCAAATATAACTCATGATTTGGAACAGCTTTATTTTGCCGTGCCAAATTTCAAATTTCAAATTTGGAACGGCAATGTAAAGCCGTTCCAAATCCGTTCCACCATTACAGATATATATAATATCCTTACGACTTACCAGATGCTATTTACACAATTTTTGGCTCTAAACCATCTTGAAGGCATTCTCAAAGGGTAGGAAAGGGTTTTTTAAAGATTGTCCAAGGTAATTTGCTAATTTTAGAGGTTTTGCTAATAAACCGTTAATTTTTTCCTTATATGGTTAATGTTGTTATTTGTGTAGATTTTTTATACTTTCATGATTTAGTTTATTGTGAATATCCCACTAGCTTGTGTATGGATATAAAGTAATGGGGTGAGACTATAATTGTGTATTATAATCTTTTAATTGGATGATGAGAATCTTGTAGTGAAGATGAAATTTTTGTGCCGTTGTTAAGAAATATTAGAGTTATGAATATACAATGTTAAGAGATATTTTGCCGCAATGTGTTTATATGTCTTAAAAATATTTAATTTAAACTTTTATTTGTATTTAAATTTATAGTGCACAATGTTGAGAGATATTAGGGCGTGGATGTACAACAAAAACCTCCCTGGACGTCGAGGATTAGTTGAGGAGTTTGTCAATGGTGTGAACAATTTTGTTGAATGGGCAAGAAAACAAGAAAGTTATATGGATGGTTCTAGAATTAGGTGTCCTTATTGTCGATGCAAGAACAGTAAGTTCTTGGAGCCTGAAGAAGTGAAATTGCATTTGCTCAGAAAGGGTTTCGTGAAGAATTATTTCAATTGGACTAGTCATGGTGAAAACGAGTGTTTAAATCAGCCATGTCTAGCTGAGCCAACTGCCACATTGAGTGAATACAACCTAAGTGAAGGCATTTATCAAAGGATTTCATGGGAGTAAAGGATGTTGCACGATGCACAAATGCAACATGGTGCCTCATATATGTGGGAAGCAAGTGGTAGCGGTACAAATCAATTATATGATGGTGATGACGGAGCTGATGGCACAGAGCATGTTGAAGCAGGTGATGTTCATAGTCTAACAAATAAATTCTTGGATGTGTTACATGCGGCAGATGAACCATTGTACGATGGCTGTGAAAATTCTTCTCAATTGTCGGCTGTTGCAAGAATGTTGAGTATAAAAGCAGACCATGGCATGTCAGAAAGTTGTTTTGATGATATATGTAGTTTGCTTGATGAGGTCCTACCTCGTGGCCATAGAATGCCGGTAGACTATTATAGTACAAAACGACTTATAAGAGATTTGGGACTTCCTATACAGAAGATAGATTGTTGTCCAGCTAGTTGCATGTTATATTAGAAATCTGATATTAACCTTCATTGTTGCAAATTTTGTGGTGCACCTAGATACAAGGTCAGGTCAGGCTCCCAAAACCATAGAAAAAAGGTACCATTTGCTCGCCTACATTATTTGCCTTTGACTCCCCGTTTGCAGAGATTATATGCATCAAATGTGACAGCAGACCAGATGATTTGGCATGCAGCACATACAACTGATGAGGGAAATATGTGTCACCCCTCAGATGGGGCAGCATGGAAAAATTTTAATGAGAGTCATCCTGAATTTGCTGCTGAGCCACGCAATGTTAGGCTCTGTTTATGTGCAGATGGATTTGCACCGCATGGTTCGTATGGCAAGACATATTCATCTTGGCCTGTTATTGTGACACCATATAATCTTCCACCAGGTTTGTATATGAAAAACCCATACATGTTTTTGTCTTTAGTGATTTCTGGTCCATCTAATCCTAAAAGACTTATTGACGTTTATCTACAACCTTTGATCGATGAACTACTCATGTTGTGGCATGAAGGCGTTCCAACATATGATGCATCACGGCATAGTACTTTCAATATAAGGGCTGTTTTGTTGTGGACAATTCATGACTTGCCTACATATTCTATGATTTCTGGGTGGAGTTGTGCTGGGTTGATAGCCTGTCCAGTATGTATGGAATATACTAAGGCCACTTACCTTCTCCATAGTAAGAAGCCAAGTTATTTTGATTGTCACCGTCGATTTCTTTGCCCTGATCACCCTTATAGGAGGAATAAGAAAAATTTTAAAAAAGGACGTGTAGAGTACCGCACCCCACCTCCTATTATGTCAAGTGAATGTATATGGGATCGGGTATGTGGGCTTCCCCGAGTCATTGATGACCTAATCTCAACAGTGGCTGGTTATGGTACTGAACATAAATGGACAAAGAGAAGCATATTGTGGGATTTACCTTATTGGAAGGATAATATGTTACGGCACAATCTTGATGTCATGCATATCGAGAAGAATGTGTTCGACAACGTGTTCAACACAGTTATGGATATTAAAGAGAAGACAAAAGATACCTTGAATGGTCGTAAGGACATGAGTAATTTTTGTGATCGGGCTGAGATTGCAGTTCCACCAGAAAGTGGTGGAAGTAAGCCCAAGGCAGCATATACCCTTAGTCGAGATCAGAAACGTATGATATGTCAGTGGCTTATGCAATTAAGATTTCCAGATGGGTATGCTTCGAACATCAGTCGGGGCGTTGACATGGTGGAACTGAAATTGCATGGTATGAAGACTCACGATGTGCACGTGTTCATGGAGCGCCTACTTCCCATTGCATTTAGAGAGCTGTTGCCGGGGTTTGTATGGAATGCATTGACTAAATTGAGTTTGTTATTCCAACAAATTTGCTTATCTGTTCAAAACGTTGTGCAACTGCAAGAGTTGGAGGAGAAGGCCCCAATTTTACTTTGCAACCTTGAGAAAATTTTCCCACCATCATTTTTTGACTCAATGGAACACTTGGTTATTCATTTGCCGTATGAGACGAGGATTGGTGGGCCTGTGCAATATAGATGGATGTATTCGTTTGAAAGGTTTGATTGCAAAACAAATGTTGTTCAAATGTTCTTGGTTTAATTTCTATTTGATAAACATGAAGGTGATTTTACTAATTTTCTTATCAGGTTCCTTCAAACCCTGAAGAAGAAAGTCAAAAACAAAGCACGCGTTGAAGCTTCAATATGTGAATCATATGTTGTGGAGGAAATAGCTACATTTGCATCATACTATTTTGATTCATTTGCTTCATCAAAAAGAAATAGACCAGTCCGTAGTGACCCACGAGCTACGCCCTCTACAGTTGCAGCTTTCTCCATATTCAATTATCTCAGTCGACCATGTCGCCGTAGGCCTCCACGTTATCTAACTACTCTGGAGAAGCACGCAGCAGAAACATATGTTTTATTAAATTGTCCAGAGGTTGAACCAATTTACAAGTACGCACCATGTAGCGAAAATCCCATAGGCATGGTGATGGTTTTGCATTGAGCTAACATATGGCTTTTGAAAGCAGAGTGTTTGTTTCCCAATATGACGAGGCCGATCTCAACATGGACAAGATAGTAGCTGAGCAGTTCCTCCCATGGTTTAAAACATATGTAAGCATAATAACACTAATATTGAGTTTAATCATTAAATAGCATATAATTGGTGGAATTGTTTTGTGAAACAGATCCTACATCCAAGGAGCGGCATAAGTGATCCATTAATTAGGAGCTTAGCCTATGGGCCGAGCAATCGAGTCACGTGCTATTCAGAAACCATGGTAAATGGATTTAGGTTCCACACGATAGACCATGCCCAAGATAAATCAACAATGAACTTTGGGGTTTGCGTCCGATCATCCTACTACAATGACGCAGAATATGATTTTTTTGGACTATTGGAGGAAATATTGGAGTTTCAATACTGTAACTTGCCAAATATGTATGTTACACTCTTCAAGTGTCGATGGGTTGACCCTGTAACCGAACAAAAAATACATCCTAAGTATGGCATAATTGATGTTAACCTGTCACGTATCTACAAAACAGATGAACCATTTGTGCTTGTTAAACAAGCTACTCAAGTATATTATGTAGGCTACCCGGGTTCAAAGAGGAACAGAGTTGATTGGATTGCTGCGTGCAAGATGAAGGCTAGAAGCACTGTGGAAGTGAAGTGGACTGATGTCCCTTTTCAACCTAACAATGATGTAGTTCACGGTGCGTGGTCAACACAGTTAGACGTTCCTCTTCTGCATGATCCTTCTGGTATTAGACTGCATGTAGATTTAGACTAGGATGTAGAGGCCGATATTTATAGTAATAGGTCCACTGATAGTTGTAAAGATACCGCGACAGATACCTCACCTAGTTGTAGTGAATCTGATGATTTTAGAGAAGAATGTGATGTGTAACATTCCAATTGGGCTTTCAAATCTTGTGGTTGTTGTATATGCAAGCATAATTTCGAACCTATTCTGGAATTTAGGGTGTTGACAAGGCTTGTAGCCATGAATTTGTTCCAAAATGTGAGTTAAGACTCAATATGCATACCAAATATTTATAAGCAGAACAACTAAAGAAAAAAGTTCATACATGAAAGCGACTCCAGAAAGACCATGTCGTTCAACATACATAAATTGAATATAAAATAGCTACACTAATTATCACCTTCATCTCCCGACAGTACGTGGTCTTCTGACATTGATGGGCCCAGATCCTCAGGAGAATGTGGCTGTTATGGTACGGGATACGGGACAGGTCTGAATGGACGAGGCCATACCGGCATAGGTCCTACTGCACTGTGAGTGGCCATCATGCGCTGGTAGTCATAAATGGCCTCGTCTCGTGCTATGGCGTAGCCCCAATATTGATAAATTTGATTGTAATAATGATCATGCCGAGCAGTGAGCGAAGCTATTTGGGCCTCAAGCTGTCCTATGTACTCATCCTGTTGCGTCCTATGCTCTCTCTCCTCCCTCAGTAGTCCGACTACCGTATCCATACGATCTGATAAATTTACAAGTAATTGTTCCATACCTCGGATACCATGCCGCTGTGGGGGAGGTTGCTGAATAACAGGGGGCTCGTCATATTCCCCTGTTGGCTCCATTGGCGCATCTGGGGGGAGATCAAAAATAATCTCATTCTGTGTAGAAAGTGTCTCCTCTGTGGGGTCAATAGCTACTCCAGCAGCCCTGCATAATTCAGTGATCAGATGGGGGTGCCACATTGCCTCTCTCGACATCTTCGAATACCTGAATATGCCATCGCTAATTTCCCATCCAACATTGAAGTATATACTGTTCGTGATGGCATATAACAGTATGGCTCGCTCTTTGGTGATGCTTGTATGGTGATTTATAGGTCACACTCGAGCTGCCAAAAAATAGAACCGTGTACGAGCCACATCACTTAACCTCGCACTTCGAATTGCAGTTCGTACCGAAGGGTCAGTCCACTGGATTCCGCCTGGACATAACTCTCCAGCTATTTCAGACAATGGGTTGTGTAAGTTCAATAGCTGATTGAATCTTGCACTATGTTCCTTCTGCGGTGCTCCCAGCAACCGGTTTATTGTGGCTGCATCATAATATACATTCACGCCTCGCACCCAAACTCGATCACTTTGATATTTCCCCATGTTGGAGTAAAACTCCCTAACCACAGGCTTCACCGCGGGGTGCTCGGGCTCTTGAGTGAATTGCCACCAACCCAAAGCATTAATAGTTTGATGGTATAATTGGTGGTGTCGCATCGCTCGAACTATTCCGCGCTCAGGCACAAAGCTTCAATTTTTTATGACAGTTTCATATTTTTCCTTTGCCTCATCTGTCAGAAAGATTCTCCTTTCACCTGCGCTGGATGATGGTGCATCTCGGGTTCTTTTCGGTGGCATTATCTTGCAAAACAACATATTAATGATCAGCCAGTTAATTATCAACGTTTTCAAACCTTATCACATATTATCAACTCCCGCTACTAATCAACATTTCACATACACTACACACGACGACATCCTACATAATGTGTCATATTTGCGCCCCAAATAAGAATCACACCGTATAAGAAAATGGGTACTACAATCTCGAACTTGCATACACGCCAAAACAACAGCACAACAATCCCAACTATCCCCATTCTACGACAGCGTAGCATCAACGTGAAAACATTTGCAAATTATCAACGTTGACAATTTATCGAACACGTTATACGCAATGCAATTTGTAATGGTTTTGTTCTAAACAAATCATTCTAATGTCATATAGTAAGTAGCACAATTGACATGCACAAGATTCTCAATTACCCATTTATGAATACTATGTAGCCGTTTAGTGGCACAATATTGCTAATTATCAACAGGGGCAATTCATCGAACACCTTATATACAATACAATTTCGAATAAAATTTGTTGTCACCACTATATTTCAAGTCTAAACATATATGTAAACATACAAACCACAACATTTTGGGCCACAAAACTATGAACAAATTGTATAAACATAACATACTATTCAATTTCATACTAAACCTCAATCACGAGATTAAATAATTATATCATCTAAACAAATGACAGAATTGTAAGTAAACTTACTATTATATGACATGAATCAAAGATACACCGTCGAATAACAGAACTATAAGCACGACGATGGAAGTTTTTGGTGAAAAATAAGAGAGTTTGGAGGAGAATGTGTGAAATTAAACGAACTTGCAAATATATATAAACATAACGTTGCGACCGCCATCGCGACGACGAGCGCGACGGTGCCTTTTTTTGGGTCGTCGAGCTCGTCGTCGTGACGAGCTAGGAGGACGGGCCGTCCTCCCGCCCGTCGTAACGCAGAGCGCGACGGGGGCTCCAGAACAATGTTCTGGAGCCCCCGTCGAGAACGCCGTCGCGACGCTGACGGCAACGGCGGCTCCAGAAGTCGTCGCGCTCAGCGTCGCGACGGCACAGCTAGACGGCGACTCCAGAAAATTCTAGAGCCGCCGTCGCCCTCAGCGTCGCGACGGTCGTCGCAACGGGGCCTCCAGAATTTTCTGGAGCCACCGTCGCGCTCAGCGTCGCTACCGCCGTGGAATGGTGCGCCGTCGCCCTATCCTCGTCGCGACGACGGGCACGACGGTGCGTACGAATTTCAAAATTTTCGCTGTCCTCGTCAACCGTCGCAATGATCGGGCGACGGGTGGTGAAAATTTGGGCCGTCAACATTATCGTCGCAACGCTGGTGACAACGCCGGCCTCGTATTTCGATTTGGAACGGTAATATTCCACTTCACGTTCCAAAACCATTCCAAAATATTAATATATCCCCTCCCACACCTCTTTTCATTCAATTCAAAAGTTAACATACTAAACCTTATTCTCTCTCTCGAGCGAAACCGTGAAGTCATCCAAGCCAAATCTTCCACAACTTTGGTTCGTGATAACTAGTATTGTGTATACCATACATTTCAAGGTATTATTATTTCTTCTCTTCACGAATTTGGTCGAGTCGTAAACGACATTTTCTCAATAATGGAACTTAGATTATGGTTGAGCAAAACCGTGGTGATATTTATGTTTATATGTTAAAACTGCGTGTTTATGTGCAAGGGTTGAGCTAAACTCGCGACCAGCGTGTTTATTTTTATGGTTGAGCTAAACAAGCGACCAGCGTGTTTATTTTTGTGGTTGAGCTAAATACGCGACCAGCGTGTTTATGTTTATGGTAGTTGGGTAATGGTTGAGCTAAACCAGCGTGTTTATGTTTATATGTTAAAACTGCATGTTTATGTTTATGGTACTTGGGTTATGGTTGAGCTAAATTTCAACATCCTAGTGTTGTTATTGTCTATGGTGAATGAAATGCTTGATTGTGTTTTAATGTAATAGCAAAAGCTCTTCTACATAAACAAATACATGATAAGTGTTTGATGAAATGTCTAAGTGAAATTTAATTTTGTCTATGTCAAATAACATAGAGGAAATGTAGTGAACAATGATGATGAATATGCTGAGACACTTTGCTGTTGATTTTAAGCACATGTGTGTTGAATGTGTTCTCTTTGTGCTGCAATCCAATTTTGTTTCATGTTTATATGTTAAACTGTGGGAAATAACATTTCAAATTGAATGTTGATCTGTCGTATCTATCACGTTTGACATAATTTAGAGTGAAGGGAGTAATGTGGTACTTTGTGTATGATAATTTTTTGGTCAAGTCATAGCTGTCCCACATTATCTGGAACTATTATTTATTCGTGGAATTTTTCTCAGATGACACGTGGTGCTTATTCAAGGGGAAATGGACGTAATTCACCAAGGCTTGGAGGAAGGCTCAATACAATTCAGAGTAACTCTGCTATACATAGACCTATTTCAGAAGACTCTGAAACACAGCCACCCTCACCAACACAATCTCCACTACATAATAGTCTTCCTAGCCCTCTAGATTTCGAGGGTGGCACGTTTGGCTCCAATGCCCAACAAGAGAACTCTGTTGCCGAAGTAACTCCAAATGTACAACCATCAGAAACATCTCACTGGAGGACTGGAGGACCTATACACATAACCCCGCGAACCTTCCAATATGGTTGCATATTTCATTTATTACTTACTATATGTATGTTATTGAAGTTTTATCATAACATAGATTGTTTTCACAGTGTATATAAAGAAGTAACTGACTATATAAGAGAGGTTATATTTGGCCACTACAATGGTGCTTGGGTTCGATTCAAGGATGTTGAGCTCGACATTAAAAAATTCTGGTTTCGCCTATTTAAGGTTAGTGGACAAGTACGAAGGTGAATTTTGTATATTGCTTAAATTTTCGGGTATGTGGCACATAATGTGTTACATGTTGGTGTACTTTTTCAAAATACATGAACTTATACATTTTGTCGGCTATGGGTTGTGTTGTTGGTGAGTTGCTTAATTAATGTATGCTTTTTGACATGGATGTATGGATGTATCATAGATGTTATATGTGCTTTTTGAACAAATTCAATAATATGAATCATTTAATATATGATAGCCTGTGTTTGTGTGTGCACATGTGGTTTCTTTCTCCTGCTTGCTTTTTGAACCCATCGGATATATGTGTATGTCTGTTATTTTACTTTATTTCTCGTTAATTAATTATAAGAACAATCCTTGTTATCCACGTATGAATCTCAGTATCGATTTAAATGAAAATGTATAGAGGAGAAAACCAGCGTGTTTATGCATGGTGGTGGACTACTTCATGAACGATTAGGCTGACATACTAGTGTTGAAAAGAGTTCGAGCACAAGCTTGCCATATACCAGTATACGATTTCTACGTAGCAATGGTTAAATGTTGCTGTGGTGTTTGTACAATAATAGTTACATGAAGTACTTAGGTGAATCGTGATTGTATATTGTGAATTATATGATTCTTATTATGCATACATGAAGTACCATTGACACTTGTTTGTGAAAAAAATTTACGATTCTTCACAGGCCGAATTTGCATGGAACTCTGCAGACACGACTACAATTGAGAAGAACTTTAAGAAGAAAGCTTCTGAGCTCTTAAGGAAGCACTTACACCGTGCAAGGGTTTCTGATATAAAGCCACCATGGGTATCCCAAGAGAATTGGGTAGAAATGAAGAATGAGTGGGCACAGGAGTCATTTACTGAAACGTGTGAAAAAAATAAAAACAATCGACTTGTTGATACGGCCTTAGCATCCACTATTTACCGAGGAGGTTCGATATCTATTACTGCCCACAGCCACCGAATGGTTAGTTGAGCTATATTCAAAAAATCAACGTACGTGATTTTCCCGTAATATGAAATTTCTTATTATTTCATTATTTAAATTCATATATTATATTCTCGTAGGAGACAACTTTGGGCAGGCCGCCAAATTCATTAGAGTTGTACTCTAAAGTTTGGAAGACTACATCTGAGGATTGGGCAGGACCTCGTGCACAGATCCAAGCGGTAACTTTGTCTGTCTCTTCTACACAGTATGCATAAATATATCTATTAATTTCTTCTCATCATTTATAAAAATAAATTAATATACAGGAGAATATCGCGAATGCACTAGAAGAAGTAAATGCCATGGATTCCGATGATCAAATCGCAGCAGGGGGATCATCTTACAGTTCATCTAGTAGCAATGCTGTCGCAATAGCTCTTGGTGGCTTTAAGAAAGGCCGACTGCCGGGCATGGGATCAGAGGGTAACAACTTTCGCAATTTTTGTAGGGGATCCACCTCGCAAACCTCCTCACCTTCTCCTGAGTTACGCAATGTGGAGCAAAAACTAATTCAAACAGAAGAGAAACTGCTTATGGCTGAGGAGAAATGGAAGAGTGCGGAGGAGAGGCTTGAGCGAAATGAGGCACAATTAACACAGCTATTGAATTGGGTTAACGCAAACTACCCTCAAGCTTTCACTTCTAGTAAGCCATCCCGATCCCCGAATCAAGATGCAGATGATGATCATGACGAGAGGCTTGACTAGTGTGCCATGTCACTTAGAGTTTTTAACTATTCTCCGTATGTCAAGTTATTGTTACAATACACATAATGTCTTAGATTGAATAGTTTCAATTTTATTTTGTATTAATGGAGTAATATAATGGTTGTATGCTTTTAAATTTTAGTTGACGTCGAAGCAAACATGGTAAATAATTTTGACAATTATTGCATAAGAATTTTTGCCAAAATATGCAAAAAAAAATTTGAATTTGCGTCCAAAACGATCCTTCTTTATTCCTATACATTTGTACAAAATGCGTTCTAAAGCTATTCAAAAATAGTAGTGCCGAAGCCGTTCCAAAACGCCTGTGTTCCTAAAGTATGCCGAGCCAACGCTGTGCCAAATAACCGTTCCTAAGTCGTGCCAAATATACCGTGTCAAAGTCGTTCCAAATCAGACCGTGCCAATGCCGTGCCAACGCCGTGCCACATAGCCGTTCCTAAGCCGTGCCAAAGCCACGCCAAATAAACCGTTCCAAAGCCGTGCCCAAAGCCGTGCCAAATAAACCGTTCCTAAGTCGTGCCAAAGCCGTGTAAAAAAAAAAACGTGCCAAACAGAACCGTTCCAAAGCAGTTCCAAAACATACCGTGCCAAAACTGTTCCAAAACGTGTCGTGCCAACACCGTTCCAAATTTCCGTATCAAAGCCGTTCCTAAACTGTTCCAAAAATAACCCGTTCCAAATTTCCGTCCCAAATGCGATCCATTACAGATCCAAATACTGTAGGGCCACCATGTATTTGGAACGGCATTAGAAACCCGTTCCAAATTTTGGAACGGCATGAGTAAGCCGTTCCAAATTTTGGAACTGCTTTTTATTGCCGTGCCAAATTTTGGAACGGCATTACGAAGCCGTGCCAAATTTTGGAACGGCTTTATAATGCCGTTCCAAAATATTTTGGAACATGCCGTTTTGGAGCGGAAAAAATACCATTCCAAATTTGTTCCAAATTAAATTTGGAACGACTTTTACGGAGAAATTGTGCCAAAAAGCCGTTCCAATTCGCCGAATTTCTAGTAGTGCAGTGCCCATTGTGTGTGCCAACAGCATGTGCCAACACATACTAGACAGGCGCATGTTGACCACGGCACCGTGCGCACGTGGCACTTGATTTTTTTATCATGATTTTAAATGCAATACTAAGCTAGCCAGAAGTGCTGCATTGTTTATATAAACGTATTGCTAAGATGCGCAGTGAAATAAAGCAGATAAGTGCGAAAAGGTGAGTTACTTTTTATTACTATGGATACTTATATTTATTAATTGATTTTAAAATGGAGTCTTCTATCAGTTAGAATATTAATTTACATATATTGAGTATATTTTTTTGTATAGGTCGATCTTGATTGTTTTTGTTTTAGTAGGTAAATTATATTTTCTTTAGCATATGTGGTGCCCATCTTAATTTCTCCCTCTATATATGGGAGTGTAATTGTTTGAATTAACACACAAGACCATACCAGAACAAGTTCAATCCTGTTTCTAAAAATTTCAAAAAAAAAAAAATAATAATAATAATAAAGGAAAAACAAAAAAAATGGTGTACCCTAGCCTACTTCAAAGCGTTGCCGTCTAGCCAAGAACTTCCTTGGCTGCACGCCTCTTCCCAAAATTCTAGACATCTTTGATCAGTCCTAATCTAAAGCCCTCCCCCTTTCAAATTGGCACCACCATCTCTTGCAATTATCTTGTTTTCAATTGTGCGCAACCTACTTGAAATACTTCTCCTGAATGGCCTTTTCAATGTCACGCACACGCCAAAAAACTAAGAATCCCAGTAGCGATCTTCATAGTATGTCACACTATTTTTGTACCTAGACTACTGCAACCCCAATCTCTGATAGCGTCACTTATCTCTAATCGTTTAGGGCCATCATATTTGTTCCTATCAAACTTTACACCTAACCCTCACTAAACGTGTTGCTGCATCGTGACCCTATAGCCTTGTTTGAAAACCCTAGAGTTGCACTATCAAGGCCTCTTTGTGAACACTTCACTACCCTCAATCATGTAACCCTTGTTGTCCAAGCTACTGTGCACGGCATCACATGTGCACTGCAACTATCGCACAGTGACGAGCACTGGAGAAAGGCGTTTCTATTGCCTTAGTTCTCCTTTTATACCTTCTTGACAATTTAGGAAGGTGCAAACTAAATTTACTTTAAAGGAAAAAAATGGGATTTGTTTCAAGTGATGGGTTTGCTGTTATTCCCACTGGCCATTCACGTTGGGGTATCTTTTTTCATGATAAGTCCTGGTTATTAGACTTAGGTGCCACTGCTCACATCACAACTAACAAATTTTAGTTTCCCTCCTCAACATACTCTCAATCACTATCTCTCATACATGTAGCTAATGGTACATATGCTCCTATCTATGGATCTGGTAAAGTTCATATAACTCAAAATCTTACCCTTGCCAACGTATTATATGCTTCTCGTTTTCCACCTAAAATTCTTTCAGTTAAACAACTAACACAATCACACAACTATTTGATAACATTCTTTCCTTCCTATTATATCTTTCAGCATCCACAGACTAGAAAGAAACTTGGTATTGGTCTTGAACATGGAGGATTGTATAATCTTGATAATGTTGCTCCTATAAAAGCTAGTGCTCTTTCAACATCCATTTCCCCTTTCCAATGGCATTATCAACTTGAATAATCCTTTCTTATAGAAGTTGAGGCAATTTCTCACTTTTGAATCATCAGTGCCTAAGTTAGAATTTGAGTCTTGTGAATTAGGTAAGCATCATCGTTCTATATTTCCATTTAGAAGTCATAATAATTGTTTATCACCTTTAGATCTCGTGCATTGTGACATTAGCAAGGCTTAATTTTGTCATGCCTCACAGGAGATTTGTTATTTTATTATATTCGTCAATCTCATATCTTGCGGAAGCCTTAATCACTGTTTATCTCCTTTTGATCTCGAGCATTGTGACATGAAGAGGGCCTATTTTGTTGTCTCTCATGAGAGATTTTACTATTTTATCATAATCGTCAAGGATAACTTAGCTATATCTCGTTAAAGATAGAGGGGAGGCCCATATGTCATTTCCTTGTTCTGTAATAACATGAAGATACAATTCTCTACTCTCTTCCATTCGCAATGAAATCAAGACACAAGTCTCTACTCTCTTTCATACTTTCTATACTAATAATGCATTAGAGTTATGCTAAAGAGAAGTGTCCTTTTTTGTTCTCTTATGGAATACCACATCAAACCTCTTGTCGTCATACCTCTAAGCAAAAAGGCAGGGCTGACCATAAACATCGCAACATTTTAGATGTTGCTCGAACCTTGGAGGCTCACATGCATGTACCTAAGTATTGTTGGGGAGATGCTCTTTTGATTGGATGTTTTCTCATAAACATTATGCCTTCTAGTATTTTGCATGACATTCCTTTTTCTCATATTTATCCTAACAAACCAGTATTTAACATTCCTCCACGTGTTTTTGTTTGTGTCTACTTTGTTGGTTAGTCATTTTATGGTAATGATAACCTGTCCCTTAGATTTATGAGATGCATATTTCTTGGATATTCTCATACATAATAAGGGTATTGATGGTATGATCCAATGACCTAAGGACACATCACTTTGATTGATGTCACCTTTTTTGAATGTTGACCCTACTACTCATAAGAAACACCTTCCACACTTCCTAATACATCCATTCCCTTACCTACTCCATCTTTATTACCAATGCATATCTTATTCCCACTTAGCTACAAAAGGTTTAAACACTTCATAGTTGACAAGAGCCTACCCTGCCTTCTACGACTCTAAATCTTTCTCCTCTTATAGCATTCACAAATCCTACCCCTTCAAATTTAACAAAAATGTTTCAATTGCTCTTTGCAAATATACTAGGTCATTTACCATGCATCCCTTGTCTAACTATGTTTCTTTTGATCATTTAAGTCCTTGTTATCGTACTTTTTCTGGTTCTCTTTCTTCTACATTCATTTTTAGGTCTTATCGTGCAGTATTGAACAATCCTAAATGGAAAATAGCTATGGATGAGTAGATTTCAGCACAGCACTTGTCTTTGGTGAAACTCAAGAACTAATACTAGCCATCAAGAATTTTGATATTGTTGATGGGTCTTCACTCTCAAATGCAAGGTTAATGGATCATGGATAGATATAAGGCTTGTCTTGTTGCTAAATGACTAACTTAAACTTATGGAGTTGACTACTTCAGAGCATTCTTCCTTGTTGCTCACCTTAACTTAATTCATGTCTCATTCTCTCTAGTAATTAATCTAGACTAGCAAATGTATCAATTAGATGTAAAGAATGACTTTCTTTATGGTGATCCTAAGAGAGTGTGTTCATGGAGCAACCACTTCATTATGTTGCTTAGGGGGAAGACAGATATAAGGTATGCAGGTTTAAAAAAGTGATCTATGGCTTGAAATAAAGTCCCTTAGCATGGTTTAATAACCTTCATTAGGTAATGAGAAACTTTAAGTTTCATCTATGTAAGATTGATTACTCAATATATATTCAGCATGGCCAACATAGGGTCATCATCTTAATTGTCTATGTTGAAGACATATAATTTTTGGGAGTGTTGTTAATGGGATTGAAAGCACTAAGGTTTATTTATAGGAACACCTTATTACCAAGGACTTAGGCACCTTAAATTCTACTTCGGCATTGAAATTGCCCACACTGAACATGGAATGTTGCTATCCTAAAGGAATATGCCCTTGACCTACTTCGAGACACCAACCTGGTTGGATCAAAGCCTACTAATACACTAATGGACATTAACCCAGATTCTTAAAATGATACTGGTGAATTCTTTGAAAAGTGTTTATTATGGAAATTGATCTATCTAACTATGATGAGATCCAATATTTCATTTTTTGTAGGATTAATGAGTTAGTTTATGGACAAGCCACGTCCAGTTCACTGGAATGTTGCATTATACTAAGGTATATAAAGTGTTCTCTAGAAAAGGGATTACTATTTGAGAAACATGGACATTTGAAAAAAGAAGCTCACTTTGATGCTAGCTATGCAATAGCCAAGGATGGTAGAAAATCTACCTTTGGATACTACACATTTGTTGGAGAAAATTTTGTAACTTAGTATAGCAAGAAAAAAACTATTGTGGCTAGGTCCAGTGTTAAGGTCGAATACAAAGCCATAGCCGACACAATGAGTGAGTGAGATGCTTTTGCTTAGGAATTTGTTAGACGAATAAGGGGTCAAAGATAGCAAGCCACTCTCTATGTGTTAGGATGATTGAGTAGCCATTCACATTGCTAGTAATCCAGTGTTTCATGAAAGAACCAAACAGTTTAAGGTTGACTACCATTTCACTTGTGAAACTGTTATGAGTTGGAAAATTACTACTCCTTTCACTATATCTTCAAAGTAAGTGGCAAATTTGTTCACCTAAGTATTAGGTGTCAAATGATTTAAGGAACTCTACGGTAAGTTGGGCATAACTAATATTTAAGCTCTTGCTTGAGAGGGACTATTGGAATATTTAATTTACATATGTTGACTATAGGTTACTCTCAATTGTTTTTATTCTAGTAGGTAGATCATATATTCTTTGATATGTCTCATACCCATCTCAATTTCTCCCACTGTATATGGGATTGTAATTTTTTGAATTAATGCACAAGACCTTCTTTCCTATCAACACCATCCTTGTGGTGGTATCCAAGGTACAATCTCCATTGCCTCCCAAAGTATACCTATTCTTCAGTTGAGACTCACTCCTAGTGGTTGGTGATCCATATCAATCTTGTTTCCATTCAATGTCATTAAACTAAGTTAGGCTTCTTCATCTAGTCTCCCATGGGCTTTTCATGGTGGTGGCTACAACATTAATTATCAAAGCAGGAGGTAGCTATAATGTTGCCAATATAGCATTTACAATTTTCCATAGCATTTACAATTTTCCTTTTTTTCCTCTCTCTCTCTCTCTCTCTCTCTCTCTCTCTCTCTCTTCAATCATGGTATCATGCACATTCACTAATACAAGGATGTACTTGAATTTTGAAGAAAATTTTGGTGGGTGTCTTTCATTCCTTTATCCAACAACATTCAACTTTTTGTTTAGATGAGGAGCTAGGTATCATATGAAAAGTGCTTTTGTTTGGTTTTGATAGTTGGCTTCTTCACGTGGAGGGTGTAGGATGGTGCAACACAACATCGTGTTGTTTTGCCTGGAAGAGAAGAGAATACAGGTTCATCAATTTATATGCAACATCAACTTTAATTTTTAAGCAGAGTTATGCTTAGAGATGATTCAAATCAACCCTTTTGGAAAAAATTCCTTGCAGAATTACCAACTCTTTTAGGAGAAAAGGTTAGGAACAAAATCTTTGAATTATCAAGAAAACAAATCATCCCTTATAACCAATATACTTACGACTAACTAGTTAGTATTATCTAAAAAGAAGGATTGAAAATCTCCCAAAATTTAAAACTCCAAAAACATGTGAAATGGGAAATGAATAAAACAAAGATAGAATTAGGAATTTTCTACCAACAGTTTGAAATGAATCTTGATAAACCTACCTCATCAAAATGTTCAGGAAACTATCACAAAGTCTACAAAAAATCTTATAGAAAATCCTATAAAGCCCCTTCAAAATACAAAAAACCTTACAAATCTCTATAATAATACTATAAAAAACCCCGTAAAAAGACCTATAAGAAAGAAAAAAAGCCACAAGAATTTTTTAAAAACATAAAATGCTATAGATGTAATAAATCAGGTCATAATGCAAATTATTACAAACTCAAACGAAAACTCTAAGAATTACAATTAGATGAACAAGTCTTAGATCAAATATCAAATCTCTTAATTGATTCTTTTGAAGAAAGATTAGATTTTGAATCTGAAAAATCCTCGTCAGGTTCTGAAAAAATCTTTCAATTGGAAGTGTTATTATAAATTCTAGTTCTAAAAACTCAGATTCTTCCTCAAAAATACAATCTCCATAGAACAACCTCTTATCGATGTTATAAAAAAAAATCAAGAAACTAGAAATACAAAGAGAACACTTAGAAAAACTTCTCAAAACTTTTCAAGATACAAAACATTTTTGTTCAGAAAACACTAAATCAATAATTTCAAAAACTTCAAAAAAATACTTATGCTCTAACAAATATTCTATGAAAATCAAACCAGATTAAAAAAGAAGTAACAATCCAAGACTTACAAAAGAAAATAAAAGCAGTAAAAATAGAATTAAAAGAAATAAGAGAAAAATAAAAACAAGACTCATATACTATAAAAAAATTCATTGAAGCAATTAAGATTAATGAAGAAACTAATGATTCTGATGAAGTTGAAATTCAAGAAAAAATCCAAAATCTTTCTGAAGATTTTCTATTTGTCTTAAAAGAGATTACTTCTAGAAAATGCATTATCAAAATTACTCTTGAATTCTCCAAAACCTTTAAAATGAATACAATTAGTCTATTTGATACAAGTGCAGACTTGAACTATATAAAATATGGTTTCATCCCAAAAAAATTCCTTGAAAAAAAGACAAGAAAAACTCTCTGTCGCTAATAACTTAAAACTCTAAGTTAATTCAAAAGTAAATGCATCAATCTTGAATAAAGAAATTTTTTTAAAACTTCATTTCTTGTTGTCAGATATATTCAGCATACTGTTATTTTAGGAAATCCTTTCGTAAATTTATTTAGTCCTTACAAAGTAGGAACAAACTCAATTTCTTTTCGTGTTAATTCTAGAAAACTTTATTTTTCTTCCTTGAGAACCAAAACCTAAAAATATCAATATTCTCAAAGCCTGTTCCATATATGAAGTGATAATGAAGCCACTTTGTATGTTTAGCATACTGATGATGGGAAGTCGTTAATTGTATCCATTTACGTGGACGGTATGTTGATGACTGGTAATGGTATGTCTTTAATTGATGATTTCAAGGAGGAGATGAAGGTTGTGTTTGAAATGTCTTGGGATTCATGACATATTTTCTAGGAATGGAGATTGAATAAAATCATCATGGAATTTTTATTTCTCAAAGGAAATATGCTTTGGAATTATTGAAAAAGCTTAAAATGAGAAGCTGTAAACCAATGACAACTCCTTTGATAACTCACAAAAAACTCAAAGGCTGAAAAGGGTGATAAAGTAGATACAAGGTTTTACAGAAGCTTAGTGGGAAGCTTCTTATACTTGACCGCATCAAGGCTTGATCTTGTATCTATTGCAAGTATTCTCTCAAGGTACATGCAATTTTGGTGGTCATTTTCATCCGTGTGCAAAAAGGGTCTTAAGGTATATAAGGGGAACAACTGACCATAGTATTTATTATACAAGTGTTGAAAAGGCTAATTTAGTTTGTTATTCAGATAGTGATTTGGCTAAATGTGTTGATGACTTGAAGAGTACATCTGTATATGTATTTTCCATTTGTCGAGGCACTTTCTCATTGAATTCAAGGAAGCAGGATGTGGTTGCTCAATCAACTGCTGAGGTAGAGTACAAAGCCTCTGTTACCGCTGCAAATCAAGCTATTTGGTAGAGAAAAATGCTTTCTGATCTCCAACAATCTCCTAATGGAGCTACAATTATAATGGCGGATAACAAGTTTTCTATTTCTATGGCTAAAAATCCTATTCAACATGGAAGGCCTGAGCACATAAATGTCAAATTTCATGCCATTAGACAAGCTGAAAAGGATGGAAAAGTGAAGCTTATTCACTGAAGATCTGAAGATCAATTAGATTAAGGCTTCACCAAGAAGATCTGGAGTAGAGTATTGACAGCATCTCTTAGAGTATTGAAGAAAAATCTTAAGAAGTGATGAAGAACAAAGATATTTCTATATACTCCATCTATAGTAGGTATAATATTAATGAAAATTTATTTGACTAGTTGTAAAGGATGGCTGTCCCTATTTTGGGCTAATTGGCTTAATTATTAATTATATTCTTCTTGATTTTAAAGTATAAACCATTAAGAATCTGTTACGGACTCAATAATAGATTAATAACACCCAATGTTCCTAAAAACAGAAAATTAAAATAATAAAAATGAACTAAAATTATATAAATACTACAATCTTAAAGGTGTGAATCTTACAGTATCAGCAGTTCCAGGCAACTCTATTCAAGCAAACACCCACAGTTTGCTGTAAAAAATAATTAGGCATATATGACTAATTTCTGTATAAAAACAGGGCAACTTGATTTTGCATTAGTTTATTGAGTGCAACAGACGTTACTTATAAACGAAGTTAAGAACAGACGGCTCTTTTCTCATTTTTTCAGATCAAAGAAATAAAACTATTCAAGAGTCTGACTAAAGGAACTCAATCAGCGCACGTCAAGATTGCGAGCTGCTTCCCAACACCAAGCTCTTCAATACCGGCATTAAATCCTCCAGGAGCTCCCTCTTACTCAAAATTCTGTCTGATGTACAATCTTCTTCCTAAAGAAAATGCAGCAGAACATACCAACCAAATGCTGTCACTTATCTGAAGCAAAAGATCATCAGAATTTAGATATGCCAAAAGAAAAATCATAGAAACAACTCACGTCGTCAGTCCCCGCAGATATTAGAGATAGAAGGGTGACCGTAGCACTTTGATAATCTGCTAAAGTCTTGAATGCCAAATCATCCAGTTTACCCTATAATTCATGCAATGTGAGGCACCAGATCTTAATGATTTCGGCATATGCCATACTAAGGAAGTTTATAATATGGGAGGGGTTATCCCAATCTCCACATTTTAATTACATCATATACTTCATATACCATGGGAAACCCATTTTGCCAATGGAAATATGATTTCCAGGTTTTTGACAATTTTTCAATTAGTGATATGAGTTAATGAAGTTTAATTGGACAATTGAAGAACAGAATAGAGCTTATAAAGAATCTCTACTTCTTGAGGATAAAAAATGAAACTCCCACCTTTAATTGAGAAATGGCAGCCGCTATAGCCCTGCCAGGAGCTTGAAGTGCTTTTCCATAAACCTGCAAGAAAAGATGACCAAATTGAGGGGGGCAGAGAGAGAGAGAGAGAGAGAGAGAGAGTCTTGCCCACTGATGAACATATTATTTCTTTATAAAAGAACAATACTGACCTGTACATATAATAAAGAAACAACTTTTGGCAGAAGGGTAACAGGATCAGTTTCAGCTGAAACTTGAGAAGTCAGATCCTGGTGATCGCAAGAAGCAGGGATCAGGTTATATAAAAAAGAACAAAAAATTGCCATTAATACAATTTTTCAATAGAATCATAAATGGTGTACATCTTGTCCTATAATTATGAAAAAAAACCTGACTTGTCTCTGTCCTAAAAGATCAGCTATACATCAAAACCTAATTACAACGAGAAGTATAAATAAAGTTGCTAAGAAATTCGTTTTAATACCTCCACATCAGCAAAAGCAAATAATGCAAAAAATGTGATGCATAAAACAAATAACATGAGATGCTCAAGCTCAGATGTCCAATCCCAAATGGTTTTGTTGGTCTTTCCTTGTATAGGCCAATCTAAATTGATCTTAATTGTTTTTATTCTAGTAGGTAGATTATATTTTCTTTAGTAAGTCTTTGTCCTCATCTCAATTACTCCATTATATATGAGTGTAAGGGTATGAATTAATATAGAAAACCTTCATTCCTATCAATATGGTATCAGAGCGATAATGCGATCCTTCGCATTCCGCTACATGTGATTGAAAAATTTTCACCATGTACTGCTACTGCCTTTCGATTTTTCTAGCTACCTTTATTACTATTTATCTAGTTTTGATGACATCTATTTTGGTCTATCAAGTTTAAAACATGATTTTCTATCAACAATTCATGGCGAACTTTCTTGTTACTAGCTACTATCTATTGTTTGGCTGGTCATCATTTGCCCTTTGGATGTCTACAGTACTATATAAAGCATTATCTACTAGCTTCTACATTGCTGACTTTTGGTTGGTTACTGTCTATTGATTACCTAGCCATCTATGACTATAGCTACTGCACTAGCTAATTGCTACTGCTGTTGGCTATCTGTCTATAGATGTTCTAGTACAACTTCTGCTACGAGTATCTTCTGTCTACTGCTGTAAGCACAACTAGTGTTACTTATAGGCATGATACTCTGGTGTTACCAACCAAACGAGCTTTATTTCTCTAGTGTTACCTACCTAGTGGCCCCTTCTCTGATGTTGTCTCACTTAATGGCTCTGTTATCTACTATAGGATACTTTAACATGATCCTTGCAGCTGTTTGTTTCAATTTAGAGTTTCAAGTTGAACATTTTAGTACTATCCCATATTCAACTTGAGTAAGAGTATTAGAAAATACTTAAGAATATTTGTTTTGATATATTGCATATTTGGTTTCCATATTTATAGGATTAGAATATTTTATTTCCTAATTTTTAGAATTAGTTTTATGTCAAATTATTATCTATTTTTGTTACGATTGTACTTATCTTATTCTATAAATTGAGATCATTCTTAATTAATGAAACACACAAAAATTATTCCCATCTATTCAACAGGTTCTGACAAATAGACATTTTACAAGTAGAAAAAGTTTCAGCAACTCGCAGAAAAGAAAAGTCAGCTAGACATGTACCTTACGATATGAATGCAACAGAGTCCTCTCCAACTTCTTATCCAGTTTTTTGAGAATTAACCCGCTGCAAAAATGCACAAAGGACAATGTCATTATCCTTATTTATCAATGACAGCACACCATAAATGCATCTTCACTACCTTTCTTCCATTAAGTCTCTTACTGCACTCACAAATGACTCGACCCGCTGCGATTACAAAATCAATAAGCTAAAGACTGTTGGATAAACTCAGGTGCGGACATCAAAAGTGACCTATGGATTATCAGATTACTACATGCATTATATAATGGCATGGCACTGACCTTTCCCTCTAAAGTCTCAACTAGTGCAGTGGCTTTGACTGACAATGATCCAGGCAAACTCTTTGCCTGAGACCAGAATATGGGCAATCATAAGTTCAAAGTTTGAAAGAGAAAAAAAGCTGCGATCTTTGTTGAAAGATTTACCAGGGAAATTCTATCAGCAGAGTTCATTGATGCAGCCTCAGGATCTTGAGGTTCCTCCATTTGAATACCATTGCCTAGTTTGTTATGCATATCCTGCATACACAACTCAAAATATCAAACCAAGAATGATGATCATTCCATGTTCAAAAGGTTAAGAGTGACCAATCAGCATATTTACCAGGTTTACTAAGAGTGTATCCACAATTGGGGTGGCGGAAGTTCGCAACAAGTGTTTGTGTAAGAGAACCTATTACACAAGAGGAAACTGCTTCTTGAAATATGTGACATGATAGCAGCACATTGCAATTAAATTTAATCCAAAAACTTACTGCAGTTGACTGTTCATCTTCAAACAAATCTAGTGCCTTTTCATATAGTTGAAAATTTAATAAAGCCTGGCAAGCAGATGTCATCTATTAGAAAACAATTTGTAAAGTGAAACGCTGTTCCAATAAAATTTCAGCAGAATAAATTCAAATATTAACCATGCAGATAATACGAATAGTGGTAAACCTGGAAGTCTAAATGCTGCATCATATCAGGGGATATATAACATCCTCCTCAACATGGATACTTTATGATAAAAAGAACACCATGTATGTGTTAAGGATGTGAAAAATAAAATGAAATAGCTGCCATTACCTCATCAAGCTTGCGTTGTAAATTATCAATAACCCGTTTCATTTTCTGAGCATTCTCCGTAAAAGCAGCCTTTCTTCTTTCCAACAATGAATTCAGAAGCATGGGCCTCAAATGGTTAGCCAGTGGTGCAAGAACCATCTCTGGGTCATCCATACCTACGGATCACTCTCGTTAAAACTGACTTAAAATAAGCGGAGCTTAAAAAAAGCCGAGTTCTGGAAGACAGTTGATACAACAAACCTTGCTCTTCCATTTCTGGGATCAATGACATTATTTTTCTAATTAATGATTCTTCCGACAGAAAGCTGGGGTTGTCCATTCTATCAGTATCTTTTTTAGCACCTGACTTTGAATCAGAAATATGTGCAGCTGGGATAACCTTTCCCTTTCTCTGCTTTTTCTTAGATTTAGCAGTGGTAGATTCTTGGAACTCTGAAATGCTTTCAGCATTCCCAACCTTAGCATTCCCAGTAGCTTTTCCTTTCTTCTTCCTAGATCCTTTCTCTGAAGCTGATTTACTACTAACATTTTGATTGTCATATTCATCAGGGTCAGCTAGACTGCTGCTATCATCATGTCCATGTCTGGGATATTTGATAAGATGTGAACTTTCTGATATCCCAGCGGTAGTGAAGCCAGAAAGATTTAAGCTTTGCAGCTCTTTCTCAATGCTATCAAACAAATTCTGTCATTTATCAAAAGAAAAACATGAACACATATGCATCGGTGAAATCTCAATGGCATTACTATCATATGATCTTCTTATGAATCATTTTGTTAAATAATTCAGGCATTACCGAGTCCAAAACTGTTAATAAGGTTGTTGTGCTATTTTAAAGAATATACAAATGGAAGAACTAAGAACCACATCAGAAAATCCTGCACGTATTCATTGTATCGAGAATGATTATGAATATGTTATAACATTTTTCCACCAAGAAGGTCCAAGAGCAGAGATCTATAATATGTCAGATATTGCCTTCATATATTTTAATATATCATCTGATGCCCTGATAGAGGCTTAATGGGTGCAAGTGAGACATGTTGATAGGATGAAACAGGCTATCTGATGGATATAAATTGAGAGAAAAAGTCCATGGAGTAATATAGATTGTGGACTCCTATGGCTTAAAAAACAGGATCAGGAATTCAATCCACAGCCAACTACAAAATGCAACTCCCCCCTCCCCAAGAGAGACAGCGAGAGAGTTAAGCTGTTTGTAAGTAATATCCCATCAAGAAAGATGCTACATGTTCAATACAATGAACTTTTGCATAGCCAATGAGGTAAAGAATAGGACCATTAATGTGCTTATGAGATCCCATCAATAACATGATTCATGTTTGAATTCACCCTTCTGCATCCTATAATACCATGATTAATGCAGATCAACTAGCTTAAGGCAACCAAGTTCTGGGAGTCTAAAAATCATCAATCATCGGGGGCACAAGGGCTTCTGGCAGCTCTAAACCAAGAACACTGAATTCGCCACAATAATGTTCTCTTAACCCCGAAGTTTGTTATCTTCAGACACGCACATCTACCATGAATGGAAAAATTATAACTTCCCTCAGGTTACCCCTTGGAAAAGAGAATAAGAAGTCAAAATAAAAGAGAAACTTAGAACAAACTCTCAATTAACATAGCCTAATTAGTAAAGGCAGACAGGACTACAGTGGGCTATCCTATTGTACATGTCTGAGCCTAGGTCTATTTTTCTACCACAATCTAGTCTAATGATACCTAAGCATTTCAACAAAATATTAGCTAACTAGTAGAAACACTTGGAGATTTCACATAACATGCCACACAAAATAGAAGTCAAAGCAAGGACACATGAAAAATTTACTTGTTCCCGAGCATACTCAGTAGACCAATGTTCATGCATATATGCCAACAAAAAATTTATCCATGCAAAAACAGGCATTGGTTATGTTTGTTTATGTTTTTAGGTGTGTCTTTTTGAAAAGTAAGTAAAAGTAAGAGAGAGAGCAGAAAATTTGAAACATGTAATGATTGTAGTGTGTATTTTTGGGTGGTAAGAAGCAAAACACAAAGCCATTGTGATTTCAAGTAAAAATATCAGATAATAACCACATGAAACCATTCCTCTTTCCCTCTTGAAACCTCAAGGAGTCAAATTTCAATTGCTTCATAAGGCATATTGCAAGCATTTTAATATGTTTACCTTCACCATGGTGTCACTAAAAATGTAGGATTCCCCCAGCAAGTGTGCTCCACCAGACTGAAAAAGAAGACTCATACATAAAAGTATGGCAAAAATTATCCACTAATAAGTGAAAAGAAGATAAAGAAAAAACAAGAATGAATCACCTTCAGAGCTGTCTGAACAGATGGACAAAATGAAAGAATCTTCAATGCATCTTGGGATGCAAAGGATGCTGGTAAAATTGTAAGTGAATCTATCCTGCATTTAGTAATGCTTACTGTTAAATGGAAGAATTAACTTCTGATACATTATTCAATAACCTAGACACCAATTTATACTGCAAGATTCAGGCAAAACAAGGTAAGATTCACATGATCTACCCACCCAAAGTATCTACATATAAAATAGAAAAAATATGAATTACAAAAGATAAGAATATATAGAAAGATTAAATATAAGGATTAACAACACTCTTCTAGACGTTAAAAAAGGAAATTTTGATTAAAATGTTCACCTTGGACCATTGAGATCAGACAGAAAAGAATTAAATTTAATACAAATCATAGTTATCTATGACAAGTAGCAGCCAAACAAAAGTAAACAACTAGCCCACCAAAAGTTTAGGCAGACACTAAAGAACACAGCCAATACAACCAAAAATCACACTTGTCTGTGACAATAAATCGCTGAAAAAAATCATGTATTATATATGACAAGCAGACAGGCATTTAATAGTCATGCGTTTTGTGAGAAGTAGTGAAAAAATTATGATTATCTTAGAAGACAGTCACGCATCATTCATAACAAGTATTAATGGCAGAAGTCAGCAGACATGGAGAGGGTTTGCTAACGCCATTTATGAGGGGTTTAGTACAGAGCAAACCACGGGCTTGGCTTTGAAGTGCAGCATTGATATGTAGATTGTTAGCGACAATGGCAGATCAATGTAAGCTGCGGTCTTTGGCATTTTTTATTTTTTGAAAAAATTAGAAGCTGGAAAGGAAATCAGGAACATAAAAGCAGTTTTAGTAGATTAATTGCGCCATATGGAGAGAATGATTGTGCAGCAGCACGTTACCATGTAAAAGTAAGAACTAAAATGTGATTGGTTATTGAAAAATCTGTACCCCAATTTAAAACGAGATGGGCACAAAAGATAATAAGATTTACATGATCTAACTACCCAAGATACCAACATACAAGATAGGAAAATTATGGAATATAAAAGAAAACAACACAAAAAATGCTTGAATTGTTAATGGCGCAAAATGGCGCGCGCCATGGCGCATGGCGCAAATGGCGTGGACACGGCACCATCCACTAAAAATGGCGAACACCTTCAAAATGGCACACTTATGGCGTGCCATGGTGCATGGCACAATAGCACTATGGCGCACACCATGTTGAAGATGGTATTTTAGAATTTTTTTTTTTTATCTTAAAATATTTTTCTTAAAAGAGAGAAAAAACCATGAAACATGAAGATTTATTTAGGATTTGGTGAATCTCATTTTTTGCCACAAACAAGTCTCAAAACACAATGATTGCTTTCTTCTATTGAATGATATTGCTGTATTTTCTTCTAAAATGATTTGATTTTTTTTTTTTTAACATGCTCTCTCTTTTTTTTATCAACAACTTTTAAATACTTTAGGCATGAGTTATTCCTTTCTCTTCTTTTCCTTTATTTTTTCTTCTTATTCTTTCTTTGTCACTTTTTATTTTTGCTTTTTCTTCTTTGGTAGACTTTTATTCCTTTTTTCTTTTCATCTTCTTTGTTTTTTCAATAGGCTGAGTAATATTTAAATTTGAAAATTTTTTATAAATTATAATTGGAAATTGTAGAAAATTCAAATTTATAAAAAGTAAGTGATTAAGCTTACTTAGATTTTGAAATTTTCAAAATTAAGTGGTTAAATATTGATAAAATTCTCAATTTTTTATTCTTGAGTTTATAAAATTTTTAATTTTTTCACAAATCTAATAGTTAGTTATTCACTAATTATTTATTATTTGTTTATTTTAAAAGTATGAAGTTGAAAATTATTTGTAACTATTATTTAACATGTAAAAATTGTTTATATTATATTTTTGTAAAAAATTATTAGTAATATAAATATATTTCACATATTACATAATGTTGTGCCATACTTCAATATGGCGTGCGCCATACACCATGGCTCTAAAAAGCCTTTCCGCCACGCAGCGCCATTCACCATTGACAACTATGGCTTGAGCATAGAAAAATTATTCCAAGACATACTAGAGATGAAAGTAAGAAAAAGTAAGAGAAATGCAGGAGAACCACAATTCAGTTGTGGAATTCTTATGAGTACAAGTTTGTGGTTGATGAATATTTCGTCCTAAGCATTAGTCTCCGGGTTCTACCATTAGCAATGATAACAACCCGGTCTAAACATAGTTGTTTGCTTTATAGGTATGGGTCTTAGATGAAAACCATACTTTAGCTTAAATCTCACTGTAAAATATATTTTTCCCATAAATTGAGAAGTCCCAAAACTCAGTTTATAGAGTAGGGTTATGGTGATAGCGATAAATTAAAACTTTAAGAACGCTAATAAAAAAACAACATAGTGGAAACCTACTATAACACAAAATCTTATTCTAGATAATTCTAGTCAAGATAGATATAAACATAGAAAACGGTCCACTCGGGTCACTCCCTTTTGGTTGCAAAGCAACGGTCGACCAAAACTCGAGTTGGGCCACTTAGACCAAGAGAGCGCTCTGCCAGATAATGATGGTCTCAGCCAGAGAGTAGCCCAAATCAGCCTTTTAGATCAAGTCTATCAATAATCCACGACGTAAATAACCGTTGGATCAGTTATGAACAATAATATAATAATGTCATCATGTCATCGTGGAAAGATAAACGGATCATATTAGCAGTATAAAAGGGAAAGCAATCTTGTATTGAAACAGATTTAACACAAATAATCTAAACTCCAAATTCTTACTCCGTGGACGTAGTCTAATTCTAGCTAAACCACGTAAATTATCTTATCTCCTTTTATCTTCTAGTTGGGTATTCGTATCAAGTTAAGGTAGATTGAAACTTATTTAATTTGATCAGCATCATCCACGACAATAAATAGTGGACAGAAATCACAGTTATCCGTGCAAGTAGATAGTAGACAAAAAAAATCAATGTATCTATGATAGTGGATACTAGAAAACAGATAGAAATGATTGTTATTCGTGAAAGTAGACAGTAGACAATAAATCATGTGTTATCCTTGACAAGTAGCCAGCCAACCAGAAGTTAAATTAGGGCTTACGAAAAGATATTGGTAGATTATTTAACACATGAGATAGTGGATGGGCAAAGACACATTACCACTCTGATATCATGTTGAAAAATTAAAAAAATTATAAAATGCATTTTCTATATTAATTGAAAAGACCTAATACTCAATTCATAAAGTGAGGTTACGAAGATAGGGATAAACTCTAACAATACTAATCTAAAACAATGAAGTAAAAATCTACTACAGCACGAAACCCTATTCTAGATAATTCAAATCTAGATAGAGATAAACACTAGATAGTTAAGTCATGATCTAATTCTGCCAACAATCTCAAACATCAAAAGAAGATAAAACCTAGACAAATCAATCCTAATAAAGGTTCTAACATTTACTAGAAACCAGTTTTGAATGTCCAAGGTGTTCACTTTTTCTTTAAGTGGCTGCAATAGTCATAGTCGTTTATTGAAATCAAGAACTTTCTCCTAGGGGTAGGTATCATGCTAGTAACATTGATACGAATTTTGCTGAAATAAATTGTAGGTAAGGACTATATAGATGATTTAACTCAACATGACAATGGAAACATTGAGCAGATGTAAAACACCTGTTTACTGAGTTAGCCCAATAATTAACTCTAAGTCTGAAATACAATTTTCAAGCTAATGCAATATTGAATTGAAGGCACCACTATCACATATCCAAGGAAGAATAAAGAGGAATATGATAAAGACTTCCATTTTAAATTTGTCTAGACCTCCACTTGAGGTTTATGCATATACATAAGAAATAGACACAACTGATTCCCACCCTCATCCATGATACAAAAAAGGAAGCTATTATTTTCTTTTTCAACTTTACCTCAATGACTCATAGTTCTAGCCCTACAAGTTTCAAATTCCAATCACCTATATTATCCATCATATAAATCAACATGCTCAAACTTCTATGGAACAGGCCTGGGAAAGTATAAAAATATTATGACTGTTATTAGCTGATGATACTTAGTATCTTCCAGACTTTAGTCTGTTATTCAGTGCAGTCCCACTCATACTACAGTGTGGATAGTCTAGGATAACAATAGATAAGAGACTACCTTAGCCTGCTATTAGATGAAATCCAACTGCACGATTAAAAAAAGTCTTATTTTACTGGGCTTTATGTGTATAGCCATATAAGGCTTTTCTAGCTATATAAGGCTTAGTGGATTGAGCATTACATTGTTCAAAGCTTGTTTTATTTATGTTGTAAACTTGAGAAACTTGATGATTATTCAAACCATTTGACAGCTTCTAACTAAATGAACAAAATCTGAGCCACGCAAATAATTCACATGTATTTGAATGAGTTCGGGACTGCCAATATCATCTCTTCAGTCAACATTGAACGAAACTTAGATTTGTTAATTTCCAGTCAATCCCAAGCAGCTTGAGCAAGCTTCAAGTGACACATTTAATGCTTCAATCCATCATTCATGGTTTGACTCATATGCCAGAACTACATTTTTCTATATCGACCATTATGACAGTTACAATCTTCTTCATCTATTAACAATAAGGAGATCTACACCAGTAGAATTAATGATATGATCAGAGAAATTAGTACAAGACATCATGGACAAGTTAATTTATAATGGAATCCGGACACATCCAATGAGCAACAATCATAATAAAGTCTAAAAAATTTGTATGTAATCCAAGGACAAGAGGGATCACATCAATCAGAAATAGAAGTTCACAAAAAGGGCATATAAGTTTGGAGCTCACCAGCTACCCCGCTCAATAGCATCCTCTATGGAAGCATCCAACATCTCAATCAGTGAGCCATGGACAAAGACAGTCACAAGTGGTTTCCCTTCAGGATATCTGGACTAAGTTGATAATCCACAAGCAACATATAATTAGGCTTATGAACCAATTCAATTGTTCAAGCTACTATATTTATAGGAAAAAAAAGGGAACGAAATCCAAATATATCAAGATACCTGCAAAAACTGAATAGGTTGTGGAATGCCAAGTTTGTGGAGAGTTTCATAACTTATGAATGAGTTCTGCAGCATACACAGAAAAAAATGAAGAACTTCCTTAAGTATTCAATTTTTATATTTCAATTTAGGACAACTAATAAGCAATATCCTTTGTGCGTCAAAATTTCAGGGATAAGGAAATGTTACCGCTTGAATATCCGTGTTTCTGTTCACTTTTTCTACCGTATTAACCTTATCAACTACATCCTATCTAAAATTGGATAACTGTTGCATTACACATGTTATGGCGGTTGTTCAGGTTGGTAATCTTTTCCATTGGTTATTGCTTATCCTTATTTATTCTGCATTTTATCTCTACTCTCCTCCTATTAGCATTTATATAATTTTGAGGAGAACATACTTCTAGAAGTTATTGCTTTTTCCAACAACAACAGGGATGCGACACTCCAGAAAGCTCACTACAGTAACTGGATTTGTTCTCTTATCCTCCTCCAGATACCGAAATTCGGAGAACATTTAGGTGAAACTCATTCATGCATATCCTTAGTGCTGTTAAATCTCCAACTATTCAGCTTTTTCTTATTTTTACCATTGAATTCTCCTGATAGGAAATTTTAAGTCCGTATAATTTGTTGAAATATATCCACCAAAGGAAATGCTAAAAGGATGAACTACCTTGAGAGGGTCGTTAACAATTAATGAATTATTCCATGTAAATTTCAAAAGTTAGGCAAGAATATAAGATGCCAATTTCAATTCTAATTCGATGATGGTTGATGACTATTACCTGCGGAACATGGTTGCTTTAAAGTTCAAGACCAACAAGTAAGACGTCAATATTAAAGTTCTGTTTTGATTGTTCCAAACAAAATTCAAAGAGAAAGTTTAGTTGTCTATCAAATACTCTCAGCATGAGTTCTTATTCAACCCAAATATATGTCTTTTTTAAAGATACAGAAAAGAAAAAGTCAATACACCAAAGAGGTTATAAGCTCCACTGACATCAACTACTCGAGTAACTTCTTGGTGATATACTATTTCTCACTACAGAGTTTTATTGAAAAACCGCTAAGACTCACATAAATTCAGTACAAATAATAGAATGTAGTTCTCTGGCATAATTCTTTCAATTATGTAATGTTTAAGTTGTTTTGTTATAAAAGAAGTGAGAAATTTCACATTAACAAACAACACATTAGGCAAGCTAAATTTAAGATCCAAGATCAATTAATTTAATGGACAGCAGAGTAAAAGATACACCCATCAGAGGCTTATCTAAGGTTTTGTAAGCTAAATGGGTTATCTAAGGTTTGCGTGCTAAATGCTAATTCTTTCCAATTTCACTCAAACTGCTAGTTCTCTCTCTAATCACTTCTAAGGTTATGTCTGGGCAATTCCATCAATAAAATATATTGAGCAAGCTTCGCACTGGCTTAGGAAACAAAACCTGACCGAAGATTTTACAGCTAGAGTAAATCAAACAAGTTTTCTTCAAAGAGTTCATCAAGTGTTCTTACAAAAGTATATAGGCTATGTTCAGAGATGAGAAATTCTGTGTTTTAGGTAAGAAATTTATGAATAGTGTAAAAGTGAGATAGAAAGAGAAAAATTTATTTTGGTGGGTAGTATTTTTGGAGTGTTCATATTTTGAAGAATGACAAAGTGATAAATTGGCTTCAAACAAGGTCATAGTTTCATGGAAGAGCAAAGATTTCCAGTGCTACAAAATAAAGGGCTATACAAAATAATTAAAGAAAATAAAATTTCATTGCACATTATTGCTTCAAAACAACTATTTTCCTTAACAAAAATATTAAATTGTGAAAGATGAAGTAACAAGAAGTTTCTTCACCTGTGAAAAGAAAGAATCGACACACTCCTTCTGAGCTATGGCAAAGACCTGTCAAATGGCACACATGACAAACCTGATATTTAGCATGTGTATAGACACATACATCAATAACCAGAGAACTAATCATGACAGTACATGCAAGGATGCCATGTTAAAATACCTTTAACTACAAAAAGTAAACCAAAAGGCAGAAAAATAAGCATAAACGTGTAATAATATCAACTACATGAGAATATATTCCATAATAAAGTCACAAAAAAAAAAAAAGGACACTCAAAGTTAAAAATTAACTTGTCTTGCCAGTACCATTAACGATGAACTCGTCATAATATTAATTAAATGAATAAGGAATAGAAACGCAATCAACATTTAAAATTAAAAATAGCGCAACAAAATGGAACTTGTCCCAAAGTATTCCATCTAACTCACAGAAGGTGTCCAGTGTACTCCAGCACGAAGCAAGCCAAGAATCTCGCCTCCCTTCACCACCCCATTAAACAATGACTGAAAAAAGGAACTATCAACTGCCAGGCCACTAAACCCATCCATATCCTGCAACAGAACCTGTAACGAACTCCACAATGCAGACAAATTCATTGGAACGGCAATCCCCCTTGCTGCACCACGAACCATTGCATTCACCCTTGCGACATATGCTGGTGTATACAGTTGCCCACCTTCAAGCCTACCCTTCACCTGCAAAAACGTCCACAATAAATGAAAATAAAATCCCAACATCTTTTGCAAAAGGAAAAATTGAATCAAGCACGTTACCAAAGTTCCTAGGCGAGGTTCTAGCACAGAGGCTATCAATTCGGAGCCCACTTGCAGCTGGGCCGCAATTTCCGCCAAAGAAATTTGGCTGCATTCCTGGAGTCTTTCATTAATTTCTTCAGAAACAATGTCCCAATAAGAATTCGATATTATTTCCCCATTAATCATCATAAGCGATGAGTCATTCGACACAACGTGCTGAGATTGTTTTTCGACATGAAACAAATCGACTCCTGTCGCATCCGCCAAATCAATCACCGATACTCGGCCCCTCTTATTTATTTCAGACGCTATTTCACTCCTCAATTGCTCCTTCCAACGCCAGAACCACCCATGCAGCGATAAGATAAAATTAGTTTTCCAAAAGAAAACCAAGGTGTTGATGAATAATTAAGCGGATGAAGTTAATCAGTTACCGGAGTAATGTACTCTTTGCCGGAAGTGGTGTGGAGGAGATCGAAATCGATGATATGGAGTTGCTGGAGTTTCTGGACCAATTCGACGACGTTCCGCTCGGACAAGCGGATACTCGATTTCGCCTGTTGTGCGAACTCGAATTGCCTTTGAAGCTCCAGCAATTCCTCATCCATGACGGCGGCGGCGGCGGCGTCGGGGTGGCGGGTTCAAATTTCCGGTTAGGGCGATCGTCTGTAAGCGGTCAGTGGGGGAATACCATTGGGACTGCTTTTACAAGTTGTACCTAGTGTTGACAAATTGAAACAAATAGCGGCTGTGAGATCATAAATTTAATAATTAATTATAAAATTATTTTAATTTTAAAAAAATAATATTCAATTAAAAACCAAAGTTTGGTTTTCAACTTTTAAAAATTTAGTACCTAAACTTTTTTCTTTTTTCCGATTTCTGATTTAAACCTTTTTTAACATTTCATATTAATTAAATTTAATGCTTTAAAGAGTTAAAATCTTATAAATTTATAAATAATCCTTAATTTAACAAAAGGGCAGAGTATAGTTTTAAGAATTATCTCATACCTCTTCATAAAAATTTCTTTATCTACAAAGAAATTATGGATATGTATGTTTTCATTTTTATATGTGTATTTTCAAATTATTTTTTAAAAAAATTTGTGTAAAATTAAAAAAAAAATTTAAAAAATTATAATTTTATTTTGCATAGAGGTGTTCACAATTCCATAAACAAATTGAAGTTAACTAAAATAGAAATTTTGGCTTCTACCAAATATTAAATCGAAATATTGATACAGTATTTGATATGAATTTTTTTTGTCAAATTCTACTTTAAGTTCAATTTCGCTATTCAAATTCGATACAACGCACAATTGAATGTCGAATTTTATTTTTATATTTAATATTTATAATATTTTTACTTATTTTTCTCTTAATTCAATATATATATATATATATATCTAGGATTTAATTTTTTTGATTATCATATTTAATTGTTAAAAATGTTATATTATTATCTCATATTTGTTAAACAAAAAAAAAATTTATCATTGTATATATATATATATATATATGTACACACACATATATTTCTTTAAACATATAAACAAAAATAATGAAATACTAAAATAAAAATAAATATTGTTTATTCATAAGCTCTATAATTATAAATTATAATTTTAAATAGAAACTCATTGATTTTCATTACATTTTTAATTTTTAAATTAAAATTCGATTTATCAAAATACTAAACTAAACATATCTAATTCGGAAAACCCACTACCAAAATTTTTGATCTCGTATTTAGTATATCACTCAATTTGGTTCATTTTTATGGAAAATACACCCCTAATTTTGTGGCGATGAAAGTAAAATCGCATATAGCTAACTTGATGATTGAAAATTTTGGAGGGGGAAGGAAAAATTCTTGTCACAAGTAGGACTTAGAATCCTAATAAGGCTATTTTGCAAGGTATCCCTGACTATGCAGAGAAATGTTTTAAATAATCCAGCTTCTTCCTAAGTTGTGGAGTCTTTCGTCCAGCTTTGTGGTATGGACAGAGCAATACTTGAATCCTTTAGGTGGGTTTATTCGATTCTGCACCTGGGGTACATCAGATGCGCCAAATTCTGCCATTTGGCAAAATCTTAATTTTTTGTTTCTAAATATAAAAAGTACACGAAATATCAAATAAAATAATAATTTTAAATAATTAGAAATAAAATAAAAGATTAAAAAAAAAACATTTGAAATGTTGGATATTAGTTATTATTTTGATTATTAAACCATAGCAAAAGAAATCAAGAGTTATATGAAATATTAAATAAAATAAATTGAATATGAAACAATGTGATTTTTAATGATTTAGTTACTAAATGAAATAAATGAATATATGCAATAAAAATATTTGACACCAATTTTGTTTGTTGATGTGGTTAACAACTTAAACATGTTTAAATATATTTATTCTAAATTTTTGGATGTTTTTACATTTTAATTTGATTCTGTTTTTATTTTATGTTGTGTTTTATTAAATAGTTTATTTGATAAATTATTGTATGTAAATATAAAAAAAATAATTAATTGAAAAGACTTGATCTTGCCATGTGTAAATTAGCTACACATGGCAAGATCTCCCGCACCCGGTGGTATGCACCCGGTGCGAGATCGAGAAGGCCCTTTAGGCGTGTAAGGGTTAAGCTGTTTCGTAGTTTGCAAGGAGGTATTGGTTTTCAGAACCTCAAAACTTCGAATCTGGCAATGCTTGCTACATAGGTTAGGAGAATTGTCATGTTCCAACAGCATTCTTAGTCAAGTTTTTCAGAACAAAATATTTTCAAATTCAACATTCTTTGATGCAAAACAAAGACATAATTTGCCTCAACACATGGAGTAGCAAAACCTAGTGACAAAAAGCTTAATTGTTGCCAGCAAGTTGGCTGAGAAAAATTCTCTGTGGAGACCAGTGGATGCCATGCTCTTACCATTTTAAACCAATCACTCCCTCAAAACACACTACCCCTGGAAGCGATTGAGGGTAACCTCATTGGTTGGAGCTATGGAAGATGAGAGGAGGATCTCATCAATAAACAACAGATGGGGAAAATCAAGTTTGACGCCAGGCAAGTGGTGGCTTTTGGCAGGGACTCTCTCTCTTCGTTTGCCCAGGCTTCACAGGAGTAAAAGCAAGATAGTCATAGTGTGTGAGACATAGTTGAAACCTCTGAAAAACTTTGAGAACAAATTTTGATGGAGTTAAGAGTTTGAATTTTATCTTGCATTAATCAGTAAGCAAAGGATTTATCTCATGTAAGGCTATTGATTCATGGAATCTGACAATGCATTCCTCAGTTTAACAAGATTAGCTTTTAGTGGGTTAAGATCGGGCCCTGTAATGTGAATTTACTTGCGTGTCCTTTTCCCTTACTTGGAAAATGTTGCCTTTGAATTTTTGTGAGCGTTATTTATTACTTTAATGTCAATTATTTATTTCAAAAAGAATTAATATGCATATAACAAATGAATAATTGTCTATATTTTTTATAATTTTTATTTAATTTAAAATTTATTGAAGTACTATTAATTATAGTTATAATAAGTAAAGAGTGATAAAACAAAATTTACTTAATTTAAAATCGCTTCCAGAAATTTGGTTTCAAATTTAGAATATGGGATTATGATTTTCGAAAAGATTTTGAAATTTCAGTTTAAAATAAATGCAAATCAAATTTATAATATTTATCAAATAATTTCAATATTAATGAATCAGATATTTTTTTCAAAAAATTTAATTTAGTTTCAAAGGTATCAAGTTAGTATTAATTATATTAATTTATATTTAAAACATAGATTAAAAGATTAAAATATCATATGATAATGTGTGTGTGTGTGTGTGTATAGAAGAAAGTTAAAACCAAATTTTCAAATTTTTATTTATAATAAAATGTTAACTTCTAAAACAATTATCATAACTTTATAAATAATTATTTGTTTCATAATATTAAAATAAACAATTGGAATATCATAATTGGAATTGAGTACTGATTAGAGAAATATTAAAAACTAATAGGAAAAATACTATCAAAACTTGTTTATTGAGATAAAATTATGCTAATATTGAGAGATGTGTTCTTCTATAGTTACAGTATTAAATCAAAATACCAACACCAAAATTAGATGGAAAATATAATATTTTTATCTTTTTATAGTTATTCTGCATTTTATTTTATTTCTTCTATTCCATATAATAAAAATAAAAAAATATAATTTGTATCAAATTTTGTTAATATTGTCAATTTAGTATCTGAATATTTTCCAATGGCTTACAATGATAGTCAAGATTAAATCTGATTTCATCCATATAAACACTAAAAGATTGAATTATCATGATTTATACTTTTTCTTGAAATTACATGATCTCATTCTATCTAATTTTAAGTTTTAAAGGATCTTTAATTACAACTAATAAAAAACAAGCATTTAAATTCATTGTTTTTTAACAATTTGAAAAAAATACATGTATAATTTTATAAATTTGCTTGTTAAATAAAACTAAATCATGTAAGTTGATAAAATATTAATAGATTATATTGTTCAAAATCAAGATAGCAACTTAGTTTGTAGGTTTTTAATGTAATTTGCATGAAAACAAAATTTTCAGGTTATTTATTTTTATGAGCAAAGATAAAAGATTTTGCTTTACACAAAAAAGAGGTGAAATTTTATTATATGTAGTAGCTTTATGGCAGTGTATGGAATATGTTAGGCTTAATGATGCATTGGTTGGACATGTTTTGACTCAATTTTGATTCAATTTTAATTTTAAGAAAGTTTCATAAAATATCTATACTTCATATTTCATAGTATCCTTTATAGGACTCCAGTTCTCCTTGCTTTGAATGACCCTTGATGAAGGAAGGAGCAATTCAAGTTGATTATTGTTGTAAAAGAGTATTGATAGAAATTTTGAGTCAATGTTTGTTTAAGTGTAAACTCTTTAAAAATAAAGAAGATAAGGCTGGTCCATTAAGTAGTTCAAAAAATCCATAGTCCTTAACAAATCCAAAGTTTTTAACATATTGCCAACATGGAGACCATTGTTGCAATTGTTGATTTTAAGAAATTTGGTTGATGCTGTTGTGGAATGTCTTTGGCCAATAATACAATACATTGAATCCAAACTTTAAACTAAGATCATATGAAACATGAACAACAAAGAATTTGGGTGAAGATTAAGTTTCTCATAAATTTGGAAGATAAAGTTGATATGTTCAAAGAAAGAGAATCCAAATATTAGAGGAACTCTAAATTATGTTGACTGTTGCAACAACCCTAGCAACTAAACAGTTACCGGAAGATTTGCTTGCCAATTTTAAGCTAGGTCTTTGGCCAACATATCTAGGTGTGCTAGCTAAAAATAGGACTGTGTAATATAGGTTTTAGTGAGCCCCTTGAGGTGAGTAAGTGAGAGTGAGACTTCAAAGAAAAATGATGAGCTTACAATATTGTCACCCACCTATCATATAGTCTCTTTCATGAGATAAGTTTGTATCAATTTTCTAAATAGAAAATTCACTGCAATGGAAGGCTAAGACTTAAAGAGAGTTAAGTCAATGGACTAAACAATGGGGTATTGTTGTAGTAGTGTCAACTAGTAGTAAACTTAGAATATAGAGTAGTGAATTTTTCTAAAGAGATTATTTGAAATATCTTAATGTAAACATTTTTATAATAGTGGAATTATTTTGATCAAAGTAAGGCCGTGCAAACGTAAGAAAATTACTCTAAACTGCATAAACATATTGTGTCTTAATTCTTGTTTCTTTATTATTTCCATGTTATGGTATGTGTTGCTAACTTTGATCTAACACTACATGATCTATTCACTGCATCATAACCAACTATTGCTTGTGTGAGTTTCCAATATTCAACCCAAACATTTTACAAATGGTATTAAAGTAGGTCATTTTTTTATGACTTGGTTTTTTAAGCAAAGTATGGTTTTAGACATGCAAGTGGTTGAATGATAAGTACGAAAAGAGGCTTCATAACTTAACTGCTATTTTTTGATGGAAGCAATTCACAAGGTGAAAAGGCATGATCTTATTGATAATGAGTGGCATCCCCTAATTATAAAGAAAATTTGCACAATGGAAGTTCCTAATAAATATTTCAAGGATCATGTTGCAATATTGTAAACAACAATAGATGAGGATGTTCCATCTAGTAATAAGCCTTCCTCTATATAATCCCTGTTTAATTTTTCCCCCTCTTGCTTGGATTTCTTTGGTACCATGTGGCACAAAGAGAGAAATATGAAGAAAAGGAATGACAACTTTTGAGGGGAAGTATCAATCAGGGGGAGTTCTCTACAAATAATTTGGTGCTTATTATATTGTATATTTTGCATCAATATCTAAGTTATGTTTTTGCTAGTTGCAAATGTTTGATTGAATCTTCTGGCTTCTAAATGGGGTTGCATTATATAATGTTAAAAGGAAATATTATTTGGTTAAACATATAGTTGGTTGGCAATGACGTGGCATAATATTAATTTTAAGAAGTTCCATAAATTATTTGGTTTCCATAGCTTGTAGGACTTTTGATCTCTTCAATTTGAAGGAATCTTAATGAAGGTGTTTCCAGAAGTAATGCAAGTTTATTATAGCTATTAAAGAGTGCTAGTTAAGATTTTGACTTTAGACCAACTTAAGGATATTCGAGTAAAAGAAAGTGGATAAGGCTGATCCATTAAGGAGTCCCAAAAATCTGAAGTCCTTGACCAATCTGGAGTTCTAAACATGTTGCCAACATGCAGACACTTGTTGTAGTAGCTAATTTCAAAGGATTCAATTGCTAATTTTATGGAGTATTTTTAGCCAACATTTCAAGGAATTCAAATTATAAATCAAGGCCATATGAAACATGATCAACGAAGGATTTGATAAAGATTAAGTTTCCCCTAAATTTGAAAGATAAGTTGATTTGTTGGAAGAAAAAGAATCTAACTACAAGAGAAGTTCTAAGTTTTATTGAATGTTGCAATGACCTTAACAACCTAATGGTTATTGGAATATTTGCTTTCTAATTTTAGGCAAGATTGTTGGCCAAAATATTTGAGAGTCCTAGCCATGAATAGGTCCTATAGTATAAGTTTTGATGAGATTCTAAAGACAAGAGAGTGGGCTTTGAGAGAAAATTGATGAGCTGCACTGTAATTACTTACTTATCATTTAATTTCTTTTATATGTTGAGTTTGTCTTAATCCTCTTAAGGAAAAATTCAATATGACAAAAGATCGAGTCCTCAAGAGAATTAGGCCAATGCACTAAATAATGGTGTATTGTTGTTGTAGTATTGACTACTTGTGAACACGAGGTGAGAGGTAGTAAATTGTTCTAGAGAAGATAGGTTAAAAATATTTTAGTTTAAAAATTGTTGTGACAGTGAAATTATTTCAATCAAGGTGAGGCCTATAGACATTGGAAAATTGCTTCAAACTAGGTAAACATATCATGTATTCCATTTCTTATTTCTTTATTGTTTCTATGTGTCTAATTTTACGAGGCTTGGGATGCAAAAATACCTAAGCCCAATATATTTTTATTCTTATAACACATACAAAACAATTTGTTGGAGATGAAAATGGATTTTATCTCAAAATTCACTTAGAAATTTCTTCCTTTGTGATCTCACAATTGCAAGACTTAAAGTTTCAACTTCCAGTTTGCCCATGCAAACAAATTTGGACTAGGTTCCCCAATTTTATTAGCAAAATGTTCTTGCATAAAATATAGAGAACAAAATTGGAGATAAAAACCAAGAAAGAAGGATAGAAAAATTCTTTCTCACATTCTAAGAATGTGGCCAACTATTTCAAGCTTCTTGTAGGGTTGGAATGATTTTGAACCTTATTTATTCCAATAAGCAATCCTTTAATTACAGTAAAAACTCCTTTTTCCATAATTAATAGGAAGGGTTTATGAAATGGGCATAAATAGGTTTTTATGTAGACCTTATTCCTAATTCAATTACAAGTTACTTTTAATTATTAATCAAATTAATAATTGAAGTTCTATTATGTTTTGACTTTTAATCTTAATTAATCTCATTACTTAAATTAAATCCTCATTATATTTCTAATTAATAATTTAATTATTAATAAATATAATGAAAAATGAATAAATCCTCTTAGCCCACTCTTATTTTGCCTCATTAAATGATCAAATTTGATTTCTCAAGTCTCAATCAAGAAGCCTATTATAAAATTATTATCTTACCCTTATATTATTTTTATGTGTGAGATTCTTTATGTTTATCCTTAATTGGTAATGAGTATAGTTAAAAAAAAAAAAAAGTAATACCTAGTCTTTACCTATATAGAGTCACAAAATGAAGTGATATGAGCACAAAAATCCCTTTAATTATGAATACCATGTGGTGTAAACCTTTTGTTTTACTATGCCCGATTGAGCAAGAGTTATAGATTTAGTTGAATTCACAAATTTGATTATTTGACCAAATCGATATTCCTCGTGACAGTAATGGTTCATTGGAAACTCTTAATGACACATTGATTATGATATGTTTAAGGTAACCATATCGTCTTAAGTTTAAAGTCTACCTGTACTTAACATAATCAAAAAATAAGATATTAGTAGCAAAAAATAAATTTCACGTGTCTACTTCATTTTTCGAATCAATATTAAAATAGATTATTCTCAAATGACATATCTCTATATGTATTCTTAGTATCTCATATTAAATAACATAACATTTACTATATAAATACAAGAAGTATTGTTGCTATCCCTAATGCCCGATTTAGAAAATCTTATGTCCATATTTATGATTTTTATAAATAAGACTTATTAATACAATCATATGAAAATATGCAATACTTTACATTATATTAAGATTTACATGCTCAAATAAAACTGAGATATATTGATAAAACAAAATATCAATATTTTATTAATAAGAGTAAACATTTATAACTAATATACCTTCTATACATGAATATTTGGCATTAAATGATATATCACCAACGTTAAGTGATGGTGTGCATTGTCAACATTATTCCAACATTGAACAACAAACTAATATTTATGTGTGTTCCCAATATTCAAAATCAAACATTTGATAGGACATAATAGCCATTATATAAAAATAAAATAGGAAAATGGAAGCTATGGTTAAATTTAGGTACCAATTAAGTGATATGTGAACACTAATTTACCAAAATGGCAATAATGATGAAATTCCAACGCTGTTATGCCTTTCTCAAATCTTTGTTTCTACAATATGTTTTAAAATATTCTATTTTTTTTTAATATTTACAACTCAAAAAATTAATTTGTGCATGGCAATTTTGACGGTTTTTGAAATATTAAGCTATAATGTTATGCAACTTTAATCACTTTACATGATCTCGTTCCGCTTTTTATGTTTTATTTACTATTTAGGTATGTTGCATGCCTAGCGATTGCATTTGGCATGGTTTGGACCTTAATGGGTTGATATGAGCTATGACCCACATCTTACTTAGTGGGTTTTTGATATTCAATTTTGATTTCCCACTTGCCAACTTGTGTCTTATGAGTCTAATCCATTGAAACAATCACTAAGAGAAGTAAACATTAAAGCCTATATCCAATAATCAAAAATTCATCTAAAGTAGAAAGAAAGTGAATAGGGTTTAAAAGATATAAGTGTTAAAGAAAACAAAATCCTAAAGACATAAAAGCTTGCAGAAATATGTTGTTGAATGCATTTGAGAAGAGATGTTTTTGATAATGTTGTTTTTGTCAATTTGTAATGTTGATTCACGTGGCATATGTGTGTTCATAATACTACGTGTAGTATTGAGTTATTTTACTATGGTTACTCACTAGTTTAATTAACTCCCTGTTCATATACACACCCACAAATTAGATTGCCAAGCCTCGCCCATCAAATTTCTCAATATCTTTCACTTTTACATACATAAAAAAAATTGATTGTCAGACCAAAAACTATAAAGCAAAAACCTTAAGTAACAAACAAGAACATGGGCAAATTAAAGTTTGATTTCGAGCCTTAAGTTTATCAAATAATTGCATGTATTTTAATTGTGCATATAATAAAAAAAGAGAGGTGAAGTCAAATTTTTTATGAATGATTCTACTGTAGGTAAAGGGTGAAAAAGAGTGAAACTAAAGATGGAAAGAGAAAGTGCACATGTTTACCCCAAATAGGTATGGACTTTTCTTGAAAATTCAAGAAAATCTCCAAAACATTCAATATTATTTATTTTTGAAGAAATTTGTTTTTCAAAATTTGTTTTTCAAGTAGCATGACATAATCACAGGCCAAATTTCTATTATTCTTCTCCACAATCAATTTCTAATTTGGATTTTTTTCTTTGTTTTAATGACGATGGAATGGAAAGAAGAGCGAAAATTACTTTATATAGATGTATTTCTTCCAATTGTTTTGCACAATTCAAGAAGTTCAAATTTACCTTCCATTTATTTGAAACAGTAAATGTAAAGAGATAAGGAAAAGCCATATTTGTTTTCTTTTTTCCACCGTCAAAACACAATCTAAAATTATTAAACATTTTAAATTTTTTTATATTTCTCTCTCATATTTTATACAATTCTTGAGAAAAGTGCAACTAATATATACTAGTGTGTGTATATGTATATAAAGTAATAATGATTAAAGTATATATATTATTTTAAATTGAAGCAAAACAGACATAACCAAAGATATATTTTTTTTCCAACAGTAGGTCATTTACCAATAAGTGGCATTTACATATTTGTACACATGTATATATTTGTGGCCAGCAATGACAAATTATAAAAGTAATACAGGCATAAATATATCTCATTTTAGCTAGAGATAAAGGTAAAAACATGATCATTCTAAAAAATTACGGTTAATAAATTCTAATAGTATGCTTAGTTCTTGTTAATTAACTAAGAATTGCATCTAATTTCATTTTATATTTATATTTTGTGATAAGAGTCAATTTATTTTGTGAAAAGATGAAGTAATAAGTAGGGGCATAAGATTAGATGACTTGGCTCACAGGCCTTGCGAACTAGCTTGACTAAAGTTCGAATTGAGCTCAAGCTCCTTGTTGTTCCAGCTTAAGAGAATTTTTTCTTGTATTTAATTATTTTTACTTTTTATTTTTATTTAAATAACAATATACTAATATTATTCAAACAATATATATAGTTAGTAACAATATGTTAATTTATAGTAATTATTTCATATGTCATCTACGTGAAATTACAATGTATTAAAGTTTGATTTGAAAAAATATATTTTAAAATTTTAAATATAAAATTCTTTATAAATTCAAAATTTTAGTTTAAATGTAAGAAAGTATATGACAAGACGTAAAATTTCTAAATGATATTTGGATATTGTAGATTAATATAATTTAGTGTATTTTATTAACATATCAATGTATAATAATTTCGTATAAATTGATAGGATATCATAATTTAATTTTATTGTGTATTTTAGAAATATAAATTTATGAAATTTTCATATGAAAGTTTGAGATGTCAATAATTATGTATATATATTTATAAATAATTTGAATGAAACTTTAAATATTACAAATTACTACAACTATACATCTTTAACATTATTTTATATACAATAATTGTTACACATAAGCAGATACACAATATATTAAATTATAATTTTGATGTATTGTTTTTACTTTATATTTTGTGAAATTTTGGGTAAAAAATTGTAAACATTCAAATTTGTAATTCATATATATGACAAAAACCTAGCTCACCCTATTAAATGATAAATTAAAATATATTTCAAAATTTTTAGTTAAAATAATAAAAATAGTTGAAAACTTAGAAAAATCAAAATAATCAATTCATATTATTTATAAAATATCACTTAACTACATAAAATTTTAAGATAAATTAAAATTATGTCATTATTGAATAGTTTATGAATGATTCTAATTTTTTTTTAACTAGTTATTAAAATATTGCAAATATGTAATTCAGAACCTTAAACAAATATCAGTTTTTTCAATATATTTTTGGTATTTCATAAATTTTAAGTTATGTTCCAAAATCCATTATTGATGTTCACTTTTCATGTTGTTTCAATCTAAATATTTATTTTGAAATTATAATTTTAGTTAAATTAAACTTATTAATCAAATTATTGTAAGTATTAATTTTATCACACTATAAATTTAAAAATAATCAAATTAAATGATGTTTAATAATTTTTAAAGAATTAAATTAATTGCATCAAGCTCAAGCTCACCTAAGTGAGAGGGGGCGACATTTATTAAATTGATAAATGTTTATTAAAGAACTAAGTGTTTAGTATCACTTAATATGTTTTTATAATAATTGATAGAAGTCTATAAAAGAATTAAGTGTTTAATATCAACAAATAAATTATCAAATTGATTATTAATTTAAATACGATACTTGTTTAATTTGTTGAATCCTCGATTGATGTTTTGCCTTCCACCTTAGACTTTTGACTTTTCCTCTTAATTTATTTATTTTTCTCCTTTGTTCAACCAAGGAAGGTTAAAAGTCTTCTCTTCTCCTCTTCTCTTGGCTCTTGCTATGAGAATTGCTTGCCTGGCATACACTGCCTAAGCATAGACAGGTCACCACCGCTACAAAAACACCATCAACAAATAAGAAAACTTCCCCATTTTGAAATGAGAATAAAGCAATGGAAGAAAGAGGGTGAATTAATAATCCAAGATGTCTCTTGGTTTGAACTCTCCACCTTTCTGCTATTTATTAACATCCCTTTGTCCATTACTTCCATGGCAAAAACACATCCCATACTCGTCATCTCTAGACTAGTTACGTTACTTGCAGCTCTGAAAGTTTTCTGAACTCGATTTCTAAAGTGTGGTTCTTACAAATGTTGCCTCTTCCAAGTTTAACATGGATGAACTCAAAAGAATGCCCCTTCTTTGGTTGTGGTTTTTAAGTCATCCAGTCTGATAAATCTCAATATTATTTGAATTTGGGAAGAAAGAGGAAAAAGAGAAGGGATAGATACTTTTGTCAATCTGATTTTTATTTGAAATTGGATCTGAATTCTAGTTGAAATTAACCACGGTCTGTTCTACGGAAAGTCGAAATAAGGAGGAGTAGATAACAAAAAAAGGGGGAAGAGAAGACTTTTGGTGTTCCTACTTCTTCATTGGTTGAAGGAAAAAGTAAGTAGGACAAAAGTCTAGGAATAAAAACGAGAGTCGGAAAACTAAGGTCTTGTAATGATAATTGAGATTGTGACTATTATTTAATTAATTTCTCACTTTTATCATAATCTTGTGTACCCCATATATTTTCATTAGGTGATGCATTTATAAAACTCAAGACTAATGAAAATAAAAGAAAAGACTAATGAGAATAAAAGAAAAGTTGAACACGTGTCGCACAGCCCAAAAAGTGCCTACTAAACTATTTATCCTTCTGTTGTAATTGATTCTCTAAATTACTATACATGTTTAACCTTTGAATTTTTTTTACTTAGTTTATATATTTTAATTTCTTATCTAAATCACAAATAATTTAAAGCAAACATTCATACTGAATACGACGCCCTACTCCTTGAAATATTTGGTTTGACAACTTTAAATTTATAACATCAATAGGCGAAGGTCAAAAAAACTACGAGCCACCCATCACTTATTTTTCATCATTTCAATAATACAAACTAAACTCACAAATCACAACATACTTTTCGTTTTAATATTTAAAGTTATTTCCAAGTTAATCTAGAATCCCTATTTCTCTCTTTTTGTTATAAATACATATATACACACCCAAACAATATTTTTAAAATCAAACTAGTGATCAAACTAGAGAAATAATTGGATTACCAGTTCAACCTGTGAACTATTTAAAAAAAAAGTTATTTTAAATTATAAAATAATACATGTATATAATACTACTATTGAACGAATTTGTAAAATAAATGTAATTTAATTTAATAATAGGGCAAATGGTGTGTTTTAAATGTAATACTAAAAATTTAATAATTCAACTAGAATAAAAAGTTATTACACAAACTTAAAAAAACTTATTAAATTAAAAAAAATAAAATTGTAAGATTGAAAAATTAGTTTTGAAAAATAAAAATGCATCAATTAAGATGAACAATTTTATTTTTAATATACAATATTTAAATTTTAAAAACTTGATTACAACAATAAACGTGATGTGGTATGGGATATTGACCTTAGCATGAGAAGTTGACTAGGGACCAAGAGTTGAGTAGGTACTTGGGCACCCAGCCAAAGCCCAAGGCTAGGAATGATGCGTGACTCGACGTGATATTGACTAGATGAGGATATAACCACTTGGCCATGGAGAGTCGTGTCTTAGGTCAACCAGCCTTGTAACCCCTTGCCTGTGGAATAACCTGAAAATGGTTAATAAATAGTTAGTAATTGTACAAATTATGGTGTAGTGGTATGAAAATAGGAAAAATTTGTCATAGAATGTATTGTATAAAAGATGAAAAGTAGAAGACAGAGCAATACAATAACACTCTTTAACTATATAGATGTAGGCATCCTTTACTAAACCACATAGATCTATGTATTGTTTGCTTATTATTTGTACTTTATTTTTCATCATTTATGTGTGTCCTCACCATTGATTTATTTTTCATTGATCTTTGAATGCATCACATTGGCTCCCTCTGTGGGAAACCACCCATAGGTTTGATTATTAAAGCCATAGAAGAAGAAGAACAAAGGCTAGTTTCTCCATAGTTTAGCTTAACAAAAGACCAGTTTCAAGCCATGTTTAGGTTGATCGTTTGATGTCGTAGAAAGCCTTTGATGGTGAGAAATTTGATGAAATTGTCAAGAAGGATCGAAGGAAAGAATAGGTTGAGATGCTTAATACTGGCGATCGTCCAGGGGGAAGTGCAAAGGGAAAAGAATCACAAAGTTGGAAGTACAAAGAGACTGCTTTGCCTAAAAGAAAGAAGTTCTAATGATTGCTAGAGGACTTATCTGAGGAATCCCGAATGAATCGTTGCCAAAAAATTTCTGTAATGTGGCAATGGCTAAGTAGAATGGAGCTTCAGACTTGTTTGAACATTTATCTAGGTTTAGAAATCCAACTTTACAGGCAAACTCAATAAAAGTCAAGACTATGTTGAATACATTAAAAAGTTAGATACATTACAGGCAAACAAAGGCCACTCTTCTGACAAGTCACAACAAATTCTATATTGAGGGAGGTTTAAAAAATTTCTATAATGTGACAATGGTAGGAGTGACCAAGGCCATTCTCATGACACTCCTCGAAAGGGATACATTAACATAATCCTCAGAGAAGTTGAGGTAGGAACTTTCAATAGAACTTAAATAGCATTCATATAGAGCATCGCCTAAGAGGAAAAGTAGCTACAGATTGTTGTCTTAGTACCTTCAGAAGTGGTTATTAGCTTTAAGGAGGAATACTTGTTGGGGGTGTCATTTCTACATCATGATACACTAATAATCCCTTCTACTATTGCTAACTATGATGTTGCTCAATACCTAATAAATGGAGGAAGTTCAATAGATGTGTTGTTGGATAAGGCATTCAAGTAAAATAGGTTTAGAAGACAAAGAGTAGGAGCACTTTCTTAGTATGGGTTCTCGAGTGAATTAATCTCTCCCAAAGAGGGATCTCCTTACGAGTGACCTAGGAAAGAAAAGGTGCCACAAAGACCAAGGTAGTCCAGTTCCTTGTTCTTGACATCACAATGTGATTTTTGAGAGCCTGTCCTTGTTGGCTTTCTAAGCTGTAACTTCTCCATGGTTGTGAAGTTTCCAACTAGAAATGGAAAGGTGGAAGTGGTTAGAGGAGAACAAAAGGCATCTCAACAATGTTACATGGACTTGATTAAACATTTCAAGCCAGGAAATGCTCTTAGTCAGGCAAAGCCCAAAATAAGAGGTATTAAACATCTGAAAAGCTCTTAAATATGGAGTTGAGACCAAGAGTACTTGAAACCACTACTCAAATAGGGTCCATGCTGATGAAACAGGTAAGAGGGGAACTAATTTCTTTCCTTAGAGAAAATGCACAAATCTTTGCATTTTTAGTCGTTGATTTAACAAGAGTAAACCTTTTGGCAGCAGAGCATAAACTCAACATCGACTCAGCCAAAAGGCTAGTGAACTAGAAGTTGAGATCTCTTAACTTACAAAAAATGGAGGTCATGAATAAAGAAGTCAACAAGTTACTGAAACCCAGATAGATTGAAGAGATCTAATTCCTTGAATGATTGGCTAATGTGGTGATTATTCCAAAAGGTAGAGGAAAATGGAGGATGTGCGTGGATTTTAGGGACTTGAATAAGGCTTGTCTGAAGGATGGTTATTGTTTGCCTCGCACAAACTATCTAGTGGATGCTACGATGGGAATGGACTTGTTATCTATGATGGATGCTTTTTAGGGTTACCATTAAATTCACTTGACACTTGAAGATGAGAGAAAGGTATGTTTTATCACACATTAACACATTCTCCTACAATGTTATGCCTTATGGTTTGAAGAACACTAAAGCTATGTGTCACAGATTGTTTAGGTCTCAAATAAGGCTAAACTTATAGGTCTATGTGGATGGCATGTGAGTCAAATCAGAAAAAGGAAATAACGATATCTAGGATATATGGGAAACCTTCCAAACATTAGAGAAGTATAACGTAACTTTGAACCCCACAAAATATGTGTTCAGCATTTAGGGAGGAAAGTTTTAAGGTACTTGATCACCTAGAGAGATATAGAGGCTAACCCTAGGAAAATTTAGATCATACAAAGGATGTTTTTGCCTACCAGTATCCATCAAGTTTAGAAACTGATTGGGAGAATAGCCACCTTATCTTGGTTTATTTTCGAAGTATTAGACAAAAGTCTACCTTTATTCAAGATTCAGAGGAAAGCTAAGGAATTTCAGTGGAATGAATAATGTCAATAAGTTTGTGATGAATTAAAGTCATGCTAGTCCAATTTATCCTTTTTAAGTAAGCCACACCTACGACAAATGCTTTGCTTACTTAGTAGTTTTAGAAGTGGTTGTTGGTTCCACTTTGATCAAGGAACATGAGAAACAACAATATCTTGTATCTTATGTTAGCAAAGTATTACAAGGACCAGTAGTACGATATTCTATTAAGAAGTTAGTTTTATGCCTAGTTATTATTGTGAAAAGCTTGGGCCTAGATTTCTTGTCACATCCTATAATTGTGTCGACCAATTATCCTTTAAAGGAAATTTTGAAAGATGGTGAAACTTCTAACAAGATGATGAAATAGGTAGTCGAGTCAAAGGGGTTTTGGCATAGACTATCAACCTAAAACAATTATCAAAGCCTAGGTATTATCTGATTTTCTAGTCAAAATAGTGGACACCACAACACTGAAGCCATAGCGAGCATATGTTGATGGATCCTCTACTTACGCTGCTAGTGGGGTGGGAATTGTATGTATTAATCCAAAAGGTAATGTTCTAGAGTATGGATTTATATTAGATGTTCATGTATCCAACAATATGGTTGAGTATGAAGCTCTTATCTAAGGATTGAGAATGGATATCAGGTCAATGCCAAGGCATTTTTGGTTCACACGAACTCATAGCTTGTGTTTCAACAATTCCAAAGCGATTATGCCACAAGGGGCGAACAAATAAAAAGATTATGCTAAAGTCATACGAGGGTCGGCAACAAAGTCAAAGGATTGTAAATTGATCTAGGTAGATTAGAGTGAAAATCAAAGAGCTAAAGAGCTAGCTAAGTTAGTAGGGACTCTAAACCTATCTACGAGTAATAATGTTACCTTATGAGTAATTCTGTGCTACACACTACAGGAACAAATTCTTACCATAAGACAAGATGACTAGAGGGGGTGAATAATAGATTGCTTGAAGGGAAAACTCTCTAGTCAAAACGAATGAATTCAAGCCTCCTAGTTTGTGTTGATTGGGGATATGCTTTACCATAAGGCATTATCCTAACCATTGCAAAAATATTTAGAACTGGAGGAAGCCAGTTATGTGATTGATGAAACCTATGATGGGTGCTGTGGAAGCCACTTGAGAGATCGATCCTTGGCTAGAAAGATTTTAAAGGTAGGGTATTATTAGCTTATAGTGAGATCAAATGCCATGGAACATGTGAAGAAGTGCAGCTAATTCTAAAAGCATGCCAATGGTACTAACCTCTTAACAGAGACCATAGACTCTGCCTATTCCTCTTTGCCCCTTTGCTTGGAGGCGAGTGCACATTATGGGGCCTTTCTTTGGGTCTCAAGTTAAAGAAAGTTTTTGGTGATAGCAGTGGACAACGTTAGCAAATGGGTCAAAGTAGAATGCTTAGTAAAGACTATAGAGATAACAATCACAAAGTTAATTTGGTAGAACTTAGTATGCCAATTTAGACTAGCGTGGGAGATAATTACTAATAATGGGAGGTAATTCCACAGAAAGAAGATAAAGGAATGATGCAAAAAGTGGGGAATAAAGTAGCTGCTTATTTTCATGGCCCATCCTCACACAGTCAAGGCAACAAATCAAACTACATCAAAGGCATCAAGGTAAAGATCAGCGGAGCTAGAGGTAATTGCTAGAGGTACTATATGCCTACGGGACAAGACCTCACTCAAACATAGGAGAAAGTTCATTTAACCTAGTTTAAGTAGTAGACACAATCATCCCTTTAGAAGTAGGTTAGGATTCACCAGGGTGCAAGGTTATTACATTGACAACAGTGAGCAAGGTATAGAGGAGCACTTGTATTTGATAGAAGAAAAATGAGAAGTAGCTCATTTAAGAATGTTGAGGAATCGGCAAAAAATAGGTGTTATGTTCAATAAGAAAGTGATTCCAAGAAGGCTTCAGATTTAAGATTTTGTCTTTAGGAAGGTAGACTCACTGAGGAATCTAGGGAAGCTAGATCCCACTTGGGAAGGCCCTTATATTATCTTCAAAAAACTACCAAGAGGGGCATATAGGCTTAAAGATAGTGAATAGCGAATATTGGATAGACCTTGGAACATTTAAATGCTGTAAAAATTTTATATTTGAGATATTGCACTTGAAAATAGAATTTTTGAAAATAAAATTCCATTTCATTCCCAAAATAACTTATACAACTGACGGAGGGTACGAAAGATGAGGAAGAGGAGAACTATCTCCATTACATTCAATTTATAGGAGAAATGGGAGAAGAGGTTCTTGCTAAATCATCTTTACGATAGTTAGTAGAGTTGGCTCACCACACATCCAAGCAAGCATGACATCCAGGTCTTCTATCTCTGTTATAACTATTAATTGATTCATAGAAGTGCCTTTAAGAGGGATAGACTTTGGAAGAGGAGTGAGACCTATTTGTGGAGGGCTAAATGGGGCTAAGTTAAATGTCACTCCTATCTAAATTTTTTTACTCGTCTCCCAAATGTTAGTGGAGTCAAGATTAGAACCCTCATTCACAAATCTATTCTTAATCATCTCCTTCTACAAAAAGTCACACCCGTCTGCAAGGCTACCGTTGTACACTTGGCAAGACCCATTTTAAAATCCTTAGATCATTTGTCTTTATCAAGGTAGTCCTCAAGAAAGGCTATCCCATTAGGAATGGAAGGGAAATTGTAGAAAGCATGACACCTTATTTCTTTTAAAATATGTGGGAAAGACTCGTAGAGTTGGCGTAAGTTCCCTTTTATTGAGTTCAACGCCTTTGTCAATTCGTAGATGCACCCCACCAGGGCATTGTTCTTTTCTTGCAAGCTATGGTTCACCTCCTTAACCTCTTTTTTCTTTCAGTTGGACTTCCTTGCCAGAGATTGTTCATCATTGAGCATGATAAGGGCATGTCAAGAGATAGTTAGAGCAAATCAAATACTTGACAAAGGAAAGTAGAAAGATTAGTCAATACATAAACTCACCATGGTCATATGGTTAGCAAGCTTGTAATAAGCCTCATTAGGGTTTAAAATTGAAGCCATTTCTTAGTCCCATAGGATAACTAATCCCTGAATGAATTGGCATGCCACGTATGATTCTTGGCCAACTAAAGTCCACACCATGAAGAATGAGTTGGGACTAGGGATATGAGGTCTAGCAAGCACTACTCCAAAGTCTAGAATGAAATCGTGAATGGACACTTAAGCTCCAAAAGGTGTTAGTTGCTCAAACTAGGTAGTCTTGGGTGTACCAAATGAGAAAAAGGACCCAGTCTTAATGGTAGAAGTAATAGCTCGGGCGTACTCTACACTATATGCAGAAAGGGTTAGTGTTAAATTCTCAGTCAAAGACTTGTAGGGTACTATGGTCGAAGAAGGTATCTTGGGAGGGCCAGAGGCCTTCCTCTTTTTGCTGGCTAGGATGTTACCTCTGATCTCATGAGGTGTGCTGTAGGGAAGATTTCTAAAAAATTTGAATAATATTAGATACCTTATTCAAATAAGGGAGAAGATGGGAACGCCGAAAAATAGGATACCTATGTTTTAGGCCAATTCTTCTCTTTTGGGTGATAATCCATAATGAAAGAGAATGCCCTTCTCCTAGACTTATTGTACGAGCTCAAGCTGTAGTAAGTGACAAACGTAGGGCAAGATTTTACTTTGGGATTCTGAAAACTTCGTTTGGAAGTTAAAATGGTATCTTAGGAAATGTGTACATCTATAATTTGACTAGCCAAACAGTCAACACTATGTCTAATGTAACAGTAATTAGCCCATGACTAGGAAAGCTCAAGCTTTAGAAATTAGTATATCTAGTCATCCTGGGTGCCTATAGTCTAAATAACCCAAATTCTTACAAGAAGAAACCCAATCAACCCATGACTGAGAAGTTGGGAAGAGCTTAAACTTTAGAAATCAGTATATCTAGTCATCTTAGGTGCCCAATGGCTGAGTAGCCTAAATGTTTACAAGAAGAGACCTAGTTAGGCTATGATTGGGAAGAGTTCAAGCTTAAAAAATGAGCATATGAAGTCATCCTGGGAGCCTAGCAGCTGAATGGCCCAAATTCTTACAAAGGAAGACCTAGTTAGCCCATAAATAGAAAGAACTCAAACTTTGAAAATGAGCACACCTAGTTCTCCTAGATACTTAGTAACTGAATAGCTCAAATTCTTGCAAGAAAAGACCCAGTTAACCTATAACTAGGAAGAGCTCAAGCTTCGACAATGAGCATACCCAATCATGTTTGGTTCCTAATTGTTGAATTACCCAAATTCTTACCAAAAGAGACCCAGTCAGCCTATGATTGGGAAGAGCTCAAGCTTCGAAAATGAGCATACCTAGTCATGTTTGGTGCCCAATTGTTGAATTACCCATATTCTTGCCAAAAGAGACCTAGTTAGCCTATGATTGGGAAGAGATCAAGCTTCAAAAATAAGCATACCCATTTATTCGAGGTACCTAGCGACTGAATAGCCTAAATTCTTACAAGAAGAAACCTAGTTAGCCTATGACTAGGAAGAATTCAAGTTTTGAAATGAGAATACCCAGTCATCTTGAGTGCCTAGCAGTTGAATAGCCTAAATTCTTGCAAGGACAAACCCAAGTAGCTCGTAACTGAGAAGAGCTCAGGCTTTGAAAATGAGCATACCTAGTCATCAGGGTGCCTAGTGGTTGATTTTCCCAAATTCTATAAGAAGAGACCTAGTTAGACCATGATTGGGAAGAGCTCAAGCATAAAAATAAGCGTATGTAGTCAACACGGATGCTAAATAACCAAATAGCCTAAATACTTACAGAGGAAGGCTTGACAAGAAAGAGAATTAATTATGAAGGGCAAGCCTACCTAGACTAAGTAGTTGAAAACCTTGCTAGATTGTGCTCGTTTGGTCTATAGCTAGAAGAATGCATACTATAAAAAATATGTGTACTCAGCTTACTTGGGATTGGACAACCACGTGACCAAAACTAGTGGGAAGGCTAAGTGCGGCTTATTCAAATTTGTACAAAGAAGAGAAGACAAGTATTAAGAGCATTGACCATATAACCAGTAGCAAGTCATCATGTACAGAAATGGTACAAATTGGTGTGCGTGATAAGAACAAGCTCCTTTATATGGAGGTATAATTTTGTGAGGACGAATTACGCTAATATGCATGTTGTGGCCAAACTAATCTAATAACAAATCTAATACAGAGGCCCATACTTCAAGCAAAATGTCAAAGTTTGAAGCTCTTGAAGGTTGACAAGTTAGCAATATCATCTATAAAAGTGCAAGTATTATAAAAGGAAAGAGAGAAAGGTCGTTTCTAGTCATTTTGAAACATTACAAGGCCAAAACAGGACAATGATTGGAAATATAGAAACTATACATAGACAAAAACTCTAAGAAGAAAAATAAACAGTAATAGGATGTATAATCAATAGAGGCTTAGCTCAATCACTCTCATCTTCAAGCTCTCATGTTAGATTAGACGCAACTTACTATTTAGGGGTCACCTATCCCACTCCTTCTTTTAAGAAATGGTTGAGATATCTACGGCCCATGAGACAACATCAACATCCACTAAAGTGTCAATGCACTCACTAAAACTTTAGCGAAAGGTAGTTTGGATATCCTTTACCTGCTTCGCATAAGAAGTATCAAAATGGACAATCTGGTGTTTTGGTGCTCACGATCCTCAACATATGACTATAGTGCCACGCAACCCTCCTTTGAGCTTAGAAGTGGAAAAGAAAGGATCTCCCAGAAGAATGCTCCTGCCTACTACTCACATTAGCATTGCTTAAACTTGTGGTTGCTTTATGAGCTCTCTCAAGCTCTTCTTTCAACAAGAACATTTTAGCCGTGAAAGAAGTTCTCTCCTTCAGGTTAAGATTCTCAAGTTCTAGTTTCATTTGTTAAATTCAAGTCTCTCGATATGGTTTATCATCTCTTTTTATCACCTCTATGTGAAAGGCCCAAGATTTGGCCAACCTAGCATAAGGACAGTTGGGAGCATTGCTACTAGATGGAAAATTCAACATGGAAAGGTCTTGTTTAGGAGATGAAGAATGGCTAACTAATTTGGCATGGAAAAAGGATGTTTATAGAAGGTTAAAGTAGGTGAAAAGATGTGAAAGGTGAAAAGACCTGATTTAGTCGTCAAGATGGATGCGTGTATTTCGATGAAGATTTATCTTGATCTTATCTTTAACTGTGATAGTTTAAATAGATAGGTCTGCCTGAATCAAAGGAAACCCAATTGGTTTAAGTGGGATAATTTTGCTTCAGTTAGTCTTTTTAAAATACAATGGTTATAAAATTATAGATGCAAAAGAAGCGAAAAAAATAAATATATTTCATTACCTAGCCAAATTACATAAAAAAAAAGAAGAAAAATAAAGAGAAGAAGAAGAAGAAAAGTTGGAGGAGCTAGCTTCCAGGGGTAATGGACGAAAGGCAAGGAAGGCATGCACATCAATTATCATCCTAGTTTAAAGAAAGATTACGGCATGTCCACTCAAAGGGAGATTGTTTTTCCCAGCTTTCCTTCCAAGAGATACCGTTGGTTGGGCCAATAATCAGAGTGGACTCTTAGCGAGTCTCTAGGCTTTTAATAAAAACCTAAGTGGAAGATGTTACGATATCTGAAGGCTTTGTCAACTTGAAAGGTAGAGATATGATGAGATTATGCTAGTCGCTTCATAAAATAAGAGTTGAGACCAACATGACCCTCTTAGATTTCCAAAGACGAGATAGGAGTGCTCTTGGAGTGGAACGAAATTGACTACTTCCCTTCTCTTCTTTAGCCTACTATATTTCATCTGCAAGGTCATGAAATTCCTATTGAAGAGTCCATTGACACTCGAGTTCAGCATGGGTTCACAGTAGCTCCTCACTCATAGGCCTAATTTGCCTATTGGTTATGATATCTTCTCTTAATCTTTTATTCTTAATTGCCAACCTTGCATTGTTCACCTCCAATTACTTGAGGCTATTTAAAGGAAGCTTAAGCTCATTAGAGTGGTGGGTCTAAGCATTAGGCAACTTGTTATACGTTGATCCAAAGGGGTTGTTGTTCAAAGGAAAATCAACAATAGTGGATATGAAATTTATGCAAGGGAGCAAAAATGTTGGCAATTGAGATAGAAGAATTCGGAATATTTATAGAGTGAAGGCTCGAAGAAGGAGATATAACAAGTGAAAGGATAGGAATTGACTGTCGAAGAAGATCTACACATCCTAATGAAGATTTATTGTTATCTTGTCTTAATAATGAAGCAATTGCTCAACCTTAATTAAGAAAATCCCAGTCAAGATGACTAAAGGTGAATAAATTTATTTTACTAGTTTATTAAAAGTATAATTAATAAGTTTAAGTTTGCAAGTATAGTAAGCTAGGAAGATGACGTGAAAGCAAAGTTCTATTATACCTAGTTAGGTTACCAAAAAAGGGAAAAAGAAAAAAAAGGAGTTGTAGAAATATTGGGTAAGGTATTAGGCCACTAGCCAGCAGAGAAGTTCTTATTTGATCTCCCTAGTATAGGTCAAGCATTGTCTAGGCATCTGGGGAACGCTTTTGCCAAATATCCTTCCAATTGACACTAGAGATGTCAACTCCCCAAAGAGTAATGTCCATACCCAGACGGACCTCCAAACACTCAAATACCTTAGCGAAAGATAACGTGAGCATCATTTGCCTGTTGAGCTTGGTAGGAGTCTGACTTGAAATACTCATTTAGGCACACTAAAACATATAGCTTGAACGCCTCGCACTCTTCCTCTGAATTGAACACTCTATGAATGGCAAACTTTTTGGTACAATGATGGCTTCCAATACTCTTCTCAAACTCCTCAAGCCAAGTTAGAATAGCATGGTGCTCATCTATGAGAAGATGTTGCTTTTTGTCTATTTCTTGTCACAAGTGATGACATTCTTCTATTTGTTTGTAGGCTTCTTGTGGCTCCTCCTTGAGAGCATAAAATTAGTCATCAAAAGGGCTCTGTTTCTTCTTCAAATGATGGATCTCTACTTCCAATCTTATCTTATTCAATTCTAGTTTCTCTATATCATCCATTATCGACTTAAGCTCCTGAGTATGACTAGTTCAGGAGCTTGCTAATACATCATAGAGGTAATAAAAGGAATTAATATCAAATATAGAGGTCAACACTATAGAAAAGCAAGTATGTAGTGATGATAGTGTGGGTTAATCACTATGTACCAAGTATTTATAGGGGCAAGAAGGCACATCAAGGAATAGTGATAATGAAAGGAATCATATTATAGCCTCAAATATTTACCTAGAGATTCACAGTAGCTTTATATTCAACTGAGGAAAACCTCCTCTGTTTAAGGGGGGAGTAGGGATATGGTACGGGATATTGACCTTGGCATGAGACAATGATTGGGGAATGAGAGTTAAGTAAGTACTTGAACTCCAAACTAAACTCTCAGCCAGGACAGATGCGTGACTTATCATGATAATGATCGAATGAGGATATAACCAATTGGCCATAGAGAGTGGTGTCTTGGGGCAATAAACCCTGTAACCCCTCACTAGTGGAATAACCTACAAATGGTCAATAAATAGTCAACAACTGTTCATGCTACGGTGTAGTGGTATGAAAATGGGGAAACATTGTCATAGAATGTATTGTATAAAAGGTGAAAAGCGTAAAATAAAAGATAGAGCAATATAATAACACTCTTTAACTCTATAGACGTGGGCAACCTTTTGCCAGACCACAAATCAGTGTATTGTTATTTTTCATTATTCGTGCGAGTCCTTAAAATTGATTTATTTATGATTGACCTTTGAATGCACCAAATTGATAAAAATTACTAAAAGACAAAAGTCAACATAATTTTTTTTATATATTCTAATTAATATTTGAGAGTTTTGAATGTTATGAATTTGAAAAAATAAGAGCAAAAGTTATTTTGTAATTTTTCAAAAAAATTTGTCAAATTTTGGTTTTTAGAAATTATTACACAAATTTAAAAGCTTATTAAATTCAAAACAATTAAAAGTATAAAATTGAAAAAAATAGTTTAACAAAATAAAAACACATCAATTAAGAAGAACAATTTTAATTTAAGATACAATATTTAAATTTTCAAAAACTTGATTAGAAAAATAAATGGATAAATATTATCAAAAATAAAAAACAAAAATAGAAAATTTATATATTCTAATTAATATTTGAAATTTTTTATTGTTAGAGATTTGAAAAAAGTGAAAAGTTATTTTGTAAATTTTTCAAAAAAATTGTCAAAATTTGTTTTTTTTTTAAATTTTTGGGGTTAAAATTGATTTTGACATGCTTTTAGCTAGTATTCACTAGTTTTGACTGGTTCTTGAAACTTCCATTTTTTATGCCTTGATCGGACTGAAAAATCAGCCAATTCCTGAACGAACGAACCAGGTCTAGATTTCAAAACCATGCCCAACCATGCGCCCACCCCCCCGGACATATGGAATTTTGAGTATATTTGCATATGCTCAAACAACAAAATTTTTAAAACAATTTATAGTTAAACGCGAAAAACATCAAAATAACAAAACACGTCAAATGTAAAGTCTGAACATAGCCTCAATTGAAAGGGCAATTTCGTTCATAAAATAAAATGATAAATTTAAAAATAAAGACTTTCAATATCTTTTAAAGCTGATACCTGTATTCTCCCTTTGGATGGAAACACAATTTGGCTTGCAATGTTCTCATATATACTTCCATCTTTACAGTCTCACCAGTTATTCTTCCAACTCAAACGATGTACATTTATTTTGTCAACCCACTCTTTGCTTCTGCACATTCAGTTCTCATCAAACCAAGAAAGTTCTAAAACATTGGTTATGGGCTAAGAATTTGACCCCTAACCTTCTTTGATGCAGGAAATGAACTTGAGTCGCATATCATTCATGGAGTACAGATCATTTCCTTGCACTGGATAAATATTCAGCATAAAGAAGTTCAAAAGATGTACTAATTGCTTTCTTTCTCCTTACATCAACCATCCTGTAAGCTCCATCATTTTTACTCTCAAGGCGAACAAGAAAAAAGCCAAGAAAATAAAATGATCGTTGGTCACTAATTTTTTCACTAGTGGCTTTTACTAATTAAATGCTCCAATCTCTTCAATCCTGAGGAGCGTTCTGGTTAGAGTAACCATCAAATCGCATACATTTTCTTGAAGTCATTGTTGAGAACCTCTTGATCAGATGGTTCAGGATACGGCGTGGATCTTGCTGATCTGCTGCACTCAGAGTTCTTCCTGATGATCCTCTTGCTACTCGACTCGATTCGATGCATAATAACCCAGTAACTCATTGTGCCTAAAGTCGTGGCCAATATCGCAGTTCCTATTATAGTCACTCCAATTGCTAGCCACCTTTCCCGCTTGCCCACCACCACAAATGACAATGCCAAGTATGCCACTGAAACAAGCACACACGCCAGCCACATTAGCTTGTTTATGACGGCCATCATCTGCTTCTTCGCCTTGCTCTCTATCACCACAACCGAGGTCTGTACCACCACCACGGCCAGAGAGATGAAGAGTGCTATTGAGTCAAAGATGAAGAAGATTATGAACGGTACTTGCGGCGCAATGTTGGCCTCCCCCAGGGACTGCCCCGGTGGGATGTTGTCAGGCTCGTCCACGAATTGCCCGGGAACCGTGAAGATAGCTGCGAACGCGACGGTGGCGATGAGCACCGCCACAACGGTGGTGGAATTTATGGCGTTGTTGAGGCCCTCGGCGTGCATCTTGTTGATGCGCTTGGCTATGCCGTGCACGTGCTTTCTCGTTTGGCGTGTGTGTTCCAACTGGTTGTGGACTTCGTGCTTGATGTCGCTCACCGTTTGTTTCAGCTCGCGAGCTGGATTGGCCGACTGCGGGTTGATTGCTCTGGCGCTCAGAACACCGTTCTCCTGGAGGATGGTCGCAATGTCTCGATGCCCCACTTTCTCTGCTGTGTCGAGGGCTGTTTCGCCAGACCGGTTGACAACTCGTGTGTCGGTTTCTTTCTGGCTTAACAGCACTGGCACAATCTGAAGAATCAGACGAGAGTAGTTTCATGTCCACGAAGAGGAACAAAGGCCAAAACACATCAGAAAAGAGACTCAAAATACAGCAACCTCATCCTTCAGACCAGCTAAAATCTATTACCTGATCTCTGCCTTTCCGAGTAGCTATGTGCAGCGGCGTGTTACCCTTATTGTCAACCATGTTAATCGTGGAAATATCTGCTCTGATGAGTTCCTCCACCACCTCAAGGCTCTGACCCTTCCCTGCCATGTGAAGAGCGGTCTGTCCCTTCTTATCCCTTCGTTTAGTGAGTCCAGGCTCCTTGTTCAGAAGGGCCTTCACAACTCCAACGTGCCCATTTCTTGCTGCCGAATGGAGGGCTGTCTTCCCATTGCTTTTAGCTATAGCAGCCAGGCTGCTCTCTGACCCCAAGAAATAGTTCACAACCTCTAGGCGCCCCTGAGTGGCAGCCGTATGCAAAGCCGTGGTGTTTGCCACGTCAACGGTCATCGACAGCTCCGGGTGAGCCTCCAGCAGCACCTTCACCACCTCTGCAGCACAAGAGCCGTTGATTTAAGCCCCAAATCTCAGATAACAAACAACACACACTCGAGGAAGAAAAACCAAAAAAAATGAAAAAAAAAAAAAGAGGTTTTTATGTCAACCCAAATCCCCTTGTTTGGCAGCAATGTGAAGAGCATCAAAACCATTCCTGGCTTTGATTCCACCGGCAGCCAAGTCATAATACTTGATCATCTCCCTTGCAATCTCAAAGTAACCGTATTCTGCAGCCACGAACAAGGGCGTTTCGCCAGCCGAATTCTGTTTGGCCAATAGTTCTGTCAATTCTTCCTCTCCAGCATTATCGATGATCTCCCGTATCGCGATGATATTCCCTGATCTAGCCGCGGAATGTAATGCAGTGTCCTCCCGCTTCCCTGTCAACTGTTTGGTTATCTTCTTCCGGGGCGTGCTTGGAGTCTGTCCTGCTGATGAACCCTCCATCTGTCAATTGAATTATGCTGTAGCCTAAGGTCTCTCCTCTCACCTTATGCTAATCCACAAGAAAGGGAAAAAAGCAAAAAAAAATAAAAGAAAAAGGGCCTTTCCTTCCTCCCCTCAAAACACCCAAATCAGCTATAGCGTTTTTATTCCCAATTAAGAGAAACTAGGAACATTATGGGGCAATTTTTGATTCATCTACGGAGAGAACTTGAATTTGATTGTCTGGGCCTTTTGTTGAATCCCAATTGAAGTCCCTGAGAAAACAGTAACACAAACGCATTATTTGCTCTCCCAAAAATTATAATCCAAAAAAGAAAACACATTCATTTTTTTGGCCTCCCATCCGTCAAATAACAACATATTCTAGCAATATAGATCATCTCCTTCAACTACACAAAAAGGGTTCTTTTCTATTGTTCGTCTCCAAACTTGCATATATGTTTATGTGTATTTCTTTTTCTGAAACTGGCAAGATCTGACGAGCAGGAACATGTGGCCAAAGCGTTTATTTACCTTGGTTGTGAAGAAAGGGCCACTTTTGAAACTGAAATAGCCATACATTTCAAGAAGAGGAATACATGTGATCAAACAAAAACAATCTCTAGTTGGTGTAAGAAAGGTGAATGGAAATCAGAGTTGAAGCAACTCCCTTTCCATTTAGAAACAGAGAAAAGTCAGGGAAAAAGACAGAGGAACAAAAGCTTGAAGAGGGCTAAGAATATGGGGCCGTCGTCTATGGCACATGTATGCAACAATCAAACTTTACATACACATGAATGCCATATATAAATAACTTAAATAAATAACTATATGCATATGATATCTCCTTTGAATCGTATTCAGAGCTCTCAAATAAGAATAAAAAACAGAAACAGGAATTTAACAATAATGGGCCCCTTTTGTTAAAAAGCAATGGTGGTGGGGTGGCTACTGGTGGGGAATTTTGAGAATCATATAAATTTATTATCTCAAGGATTAATAATATATGCAATTTGCCTCACTGAAATCTCACCATCATTAATTATTGAAGTAACTCGTTCTCGGTAAGAGCCTGTTGTGCTCAAACATAATTTTTTTCAAACACCAAGAAAAGAGAGGAAGCCGGAGAGATTGTAGAAGACAAACTCAACGGAAATAACGGAATCCCACGCGCTAAATGTGCGAATCATTTGGGTAAATTCGGTTGTCGCGTTTTGGTATAAAAATGAAAATTACAGGCTGCTACACATTTGGGTAAATATTAAAATTGTGGCATTTGTCTCCACATGCACCCACCAGGTAAACTATCTACAAGATTAAGGATCTATTTAAAAATGTATTTTGGGTATTTGGAGTATAAGATTGTGATACATATCAAAATCTTATATTAAAAAATATAAAAAATTAATTAAATATTAAGATTGTAGTAATTATTATGGTGGAAGAGGTACACTATCTATGAGATCTTAGGGCAGATATGGACAGTGCAATTTGACTTACAAATGTTTTAATGAGGTGTTACTTTCGAAAATTAAAGTAAATAAAATTTAAATAAAACAAATCTCCGAAAAGAATATATACATATACATACATATATATATATATATATATATTTATATGTGTAGAGAGAGAGAGAGAAGTGAGCCGGGGGATGAAAATTTTAAATTAAAGTCTTCATAACTACAATATATATGCACACACACACACACACACACATATATATATATATATTTGTTGTACATAAATATTATTTATTACTATATTGATAGTGTCGACATTTCACTTTTTTCTCTAACAAAATTAATTTAATTGATTCATTAAAAAAGCAACTCAAGAATGTAAGGAGTCTTCACAATTTGATTAATTCAAAATCAAAATTTAGGTATATATCAAAGTCAAATTAAAAATTCAATTAAATATTCGATATAATAATTTTTAAAAATTTGATATTGTGATAAACCGACAAAAAATAAAAAAAAACCAGCAATCAAGTAGGCCTCAAGACGAAACAAGCGTTTCCTCCAAAGGTGGCTTCCAGAGGTGAACGTTGGGGAAAATGGCAGGCACTGGGAAGGATGAAGGGCTGGACACCATAATGAGGAATTAAGAAAAAGAAATGATGGGGCTGAACTTCATAAACACAAAACCCTGGAAGAGCACCACACACTTCATTTTATAGCATAATCACCCGTCTGCCAAGGGTAACAGAAAGAGATAGCTACAGAAAATAGGGAGAGAGTACAAAGGAGGAAAAGAAGGAATGAGAGAGAGAGAAACAGAGAGAGAAACAGAGAGAGCCAAGGTTGCTCTATTGTACTGCTGGTGCAAAAAAGGACAGGAAAGGAAAGCAAACCCACCCACAGATCGTTGGAGTTGCTAGAAAAGTAAAAGGAGAGAAATATATCATTTATACACGTATTTGATTGTGGTAGGTCAGTTGGAACTGCACTCCTCAGATTAAATTTACAGAAAAATGTGCATTATAACAGTAAGATATGTGTAGCCTTTATACTTGAGTATAATGGGTATAAAGCAAAAAGGATCCTGAATGCAACTAGAAAAGTCAGCAAAGAAACACTCCAGTTAGCTGCCAACTTAGAAGAAGAAAGACGACAACAGACTTGCTTAGTGGCAGTGGCGGTTTCTTCTAGCTTTTGATCTGCAAAGCTAGTTGTTTAGGGAAGTTATCTATCTTGTTTTGGTAGCTAGTTAACTGTAATTGAAGGGTGTATAACTGTTTTTGGGATAACCAACGGAGAGAGTGGTTAATTCAATGGAACAGTAACTATAAGTGCTGAAATATTAAAGCTAGAGATGCGCTTATCTTTATGGAGTAGTTTTCCTTCAATTTCTTGAGTTCTAATCTTCATTGTTTTACTTTGGCTCCCTTCCAAGACTAAGTTGAATGGCTTGCATGTTGAATTCACCACAATTTAACATGGTATCAGAGTAGTAAACATCCTCTTCTTAGATGCCTCTCAATCTTGGGTAGAATCAACTAGTCTTGTTGTTCAGTGGGGTTCATTCCAAATCTTCATTACCAATGGAATCGTTATCTAGATTAGTCCATCCTATCGATGGATCACAGTCAATTCATTTGGTGGAAGACCCCAATACCCCAATTTACATTTATCCAACTGATAATTACAACACTTTGATCAGCCATCCAGAGAGCTTAATGGAGCAAATTATGCAACCTAAAGTAGGTCCTTTGACCTGGCATTGTCAATTCGGAATAAGTTGGGCTTTATTGATAGAAGCATAGTGGAGCCTCCGATTGATGATCCTCTTCACACTACATGGAGCCGCTGCAATGATTTGATTGTGGCATGGATGCTAAAATCTGTGGTTCCCTCTCTGGCAGTCACTATATTCTATATGAGGCAAGCACGTCAGATATGGGATGTCTTGGGAAGGAGGTTCTCTTTGCCTAATGACAACCGGGTATGTGAACTGTAGAGTGATCTACACAATGTCACTCAAGGAATAAGATTAGTGAACTCCTATTACATTGAATTGGTAACCATTTTGAAGGAGCTAAGGCTCTACAAGCTGCCCCCTCATTGCAAGTCTGGGAAGTGCAACACTGCATGTTTCCACTCATTTGTGTAAGCTCAAGAAAAGGACAAACTCCATAAATTTCTTAACGGATTGAATGAGACCTACTCAACTAATAGGTCCCAATTGTTGAGACAAAAGCCTTTTCCAACGCTAGATGAGGCTTATAATGCTATTGTAGTAAAGGAAGCACAGAGGGCCATGGGAACAAAGTAGGTGGTGGATGCTTCAGCTTTGGCATCTATGTCCAACAAAAAGGAAAGGAAGTAGGATATGTTGTGCTCTCACTGTGGAAAAAAGAGTTATACAAAGGACAAGGGTTGCAAAATAATTGGCTTTTCATCGAACTTCAAATTCACAAAGAGGAGGAATAAGAATCAGCAACTGGCAGCTAATCAAGCAATGACTAATGAGGAAGAATAGCATACTGCACATTCTGAGATAGCTAATCTCAAGTTCACAAAGGAGTAGTTAAGAGGCCTAATGAAGTTGCTGAGCTCACAAAGTATTTCCTAATTTAGTGTGGACACTTTGTAGAAGCAGTAGGATTTTGGAAACTCATCCAAGGAGTTAACCTTGGAGTATATGTTCTGATTTTTGGTATCCAATCAAACTTTGCAGTACTTAACCCTCTTCTGATATAACTAATGACTTTCAGATTTTCCTTGCATTGTCTTCATTTATAACTAAACTTGAACCTGGGAGAAACTAGAACAAATTGTTAAACTCTCACTCATGGATCACAGACTCTCATTCTTTGGGCCTGTTTCATTCCTACAAACCTGTCAAAAATATGTTTGTAAACAAATCACAGATCCCTATCATCAATATATGAGTTGTCAAGATATTAGATTCTTTGCTCATCAAAGATGTGTTACATGTTCCATCTTTTAGATTCAATTTACTGTCAATCAGCAAACTTGTTAAGTTACGCTAATGTTCTCTCTTGTTTGATTCAACCTCATGCTACACCCAGGCCCCCTCACAGTGGATGAGGATTGGAGTAGTTATGAAGACTTAGGGCCTGTATGAGATACTTCAGAAACCAATCAAGTCAAGTTCAATAAGCAACAATGCCCACAGCTACACCAGTAATCAGTCTTCGCCCTCTGATGGACTTGTAGTATAGCATCTTAGATTAGGACACCCATCATACTCTGTTGTTAAAAAATTACATTCATCCTTTCCCTTTATCAATGTATCCCATGATAGAGTTTGTGAAATATGTTCCAAAGCCAAACAAAAATGGCTGCCCTTTCTTACACATAAGATTAATACTACCAAACCTTTTGAACTAATCCATGTAGATATATGGGGTCCCCATTCAATTTCTACCATTAATGGATATCAATTCTTTTTGACAATTGTGTTGCACTTAGACTTATTTGATGAAACACAAATAAAAAACCACTTGTGTATTGCCTAGTTTCTACAGAATGGTGCAAACACAATTTAACTCCAAGATTAAAACCATTAGGATAGACAATGCAATTAAGCTTAAACTCCCTACTTTCTTTGATGAATTTGGTATTCTACATTAATATTTATGCATTGAAGAAAATGCCATAGTGGAAAGAAAACATCAACAAATCTTATGTACTGCTAGGGCAATCCCCTTCTAAGCCTATCTTCTAAAAAAATTTTGAGGTGAAGCAGTTCTGTGTGCAACACACATAATCAATAGATTACCTACTAAAGTACTAAACTTTAAGTGTCCCTATGAGGTGTTATTTACTAAGGCACTAGATTACTCCTATCTTTGAACCTTTGGTTGTTTTGTATTTACATCCACTCTAAAAAGAGACAGAAGTAAACTTGATTTAAGAGCAAGAAAAACTGTCTTCTTAGGATATCCCTCTTGTATGAAAGTACACAAACTTTATAAGCTTGAGACACATGAGATCTCTTTGTCTAGGTACGTCACATTTCATGAGAGTGTTTTTCCCTTTACTAAGTCTAGCCAAAACCTTAAAAGCCCTCATGACCCTCAATCTGATACTCATGCCATTCCTACTGTCACTATATTTCCTCCATATAGGAGGTACAATGGTATTGAAACCTCTATTCCAAGGCCAAGAGATCAATCTAACATTGACTCAACCTTACACAATGATGAACCACTAACCTTGCAACGACCTAACCAAGATTTATCTCAGGAGCAGAGTGACACCTTGACCTCACAACCTAAAATCCAAACACAGGCAGAAAATCAAAATAACCAACCTAGCAGATCCAACAGGCCTAAAAAGCTTCCTAAGTACTTGGAAGTATACCAACATAACCTTAGCCCACCAATCCAATATCGTATAACCTCACACCTAAGCACCAATAGATTATCACAAGAGTACCAATGCTACTATCAGCTTTGAATCAGGTAGAAGAACTAGAATCCTATGCTGAGATTGTCAAGCATCCACACTGAAGACAGACTATGTTGGAGGAGTTGAGAGCTCTTAAAGAGAATAAGACATGGTAGCCAATGGTTCTTCCTAAGGGAACACGAGCCATAGGGTGCAAGTGGGTACACAAAACAAAATTTAATTTAGATGGTTCAATTGAGAGGTTTAAGGCGAGCTTAGTGGCAAAAGATTATAGCTAAGTTGAAGGCTTTGGTTACTAAGAAACTTTCAGTTTGGTTGTAAAGCAAAACATTTATGAAATTGGTTGCAATGCATGACTAGAAGATGAGACAATTGGACACCTATAATGCCTTCCTCAATGTGGACTTGGAGGAAAAAGTTTATATAAAACTTTCACACGAGTATGAAATAAAGGGGGAGTCATAGCTCCTATAGCAAAATGTGGTCTCCATCAACTACCTCACATAAAATTTACCATCTCCTAACATCTTAAATATTTATTGTATAGGAAGAAAAGGTAACACGTAGTTTGTGCGAATGCACCTCTCGCCTCAAAAAATGTATTTCACCTCAAAAAATATATTCACATGTTTCTTACATCTCATTTGTGTATCACACAAAAAAGCATTTATATAATAAACTTACTAGCTTAATTTTTTTATGTCTGCTTTGTGAAATTCCAATTAATCTATGAAAACTTGAGTGACATATCCTCAAAAGTAGGTAAGAGTATGCAAAAAGGGGAAACTACGACATAGGGTTGATTCGGGAGCAAATAGATCAATCTAGGAATGAAAAATAGACTGGGGGATCAATCTTGAAGCAAGAAGACTGATCTAAAGGTGAACAAATGTAACGTGATGGGTCTTAGACAAGTGAGACAAATCCCAGTAGAATGGCACATGGTGAGATCAATCGGGGGTGAAATGCAATCAACCTAAACTATGCGTAGTCGGATTGTTCTTAACTCAACAAAGGGGGCATGATTAATCTAAAATTGAGCGTGATTGATTGCTACAATGGTTTTCAACCAAAAATTCAAAAATTTCCACTAAATTTCAATCCAAACTCATTTTTTTTTTCAATTTCCAACTCCAAACCTAAATCATGATTTTTCCAAAACACTTCTTTTTTTTTTTATCAGTAGCCTTTTTTCTTTTCACATTTTCACTCTTTTTTGTTTTCTTTCTTTTCTTGACTTTTAAATATCCAACAAACTAACAATCAATCAATGAAACTAATAAAATATTGCTAGAAGCACTAGAACAAAACGAATATAACTTTTTTATTGAATTTTATGAAGAAAATGAAAAAGAAAACAAGAAACTTACGTAAGTTGTACCTAGAGTGGTGAGAGAATCAAAATCTGATACAATCAGCACTGATACCAACTAACATGTGCCCGAAGGGGTATTAAAAGATAGAGACATAAACGTAAACCCAATGAAGTCCTGCTTATGTCCTAAAACAAAATGAACTCAAAGAACCCAAGTTTAGGATGTTCACAACTAATGTACCTACTTAGTTAATACATAATGAATCTTCTAAGGACACCAATAACTTGATTTGGAGTTAGATTCACATGATTTGAGAAGCTATAAAATTCTCAAGAAAATCAAGAAAGAATAATTTCATTAATCAAAATACTAAGAGTTTTGATGTTCCAAAGGCTAAGAGGGTGTGTATATATATATAAATGCTGACAAAAGAGTCCAAAAATCATGTATAATCATCCTAGGAAAATCGTAATTAAAATTGGAAAAAAATCCTAATGAAATAAGGAAAATTTATGTTTCATGCCACCATAGCAATCAATCTAATCCTTCTCAAATAGAAATTATAGAAAGTCTAGTGCCCTGCTACCTCAATCCAACTCTTTGCGATTGATCTCCCTTGCTCCAATAGATATCAATGTTGATCTTGGGTACCCGTGATCCATCTAGATTGCATGTGATCGTAAAGATAGAACATCCAGAATCATGTAATATTGATCATTTACCTTGGGATAAATCTTGGGCTCTTGTGATCTATCCTAATTGATTTAGGATTGATCTAAGGATCTTGAGATCAATCTTGATTGACTTAAGATCAATCTACTCTACATATGATGATCTGGCTTACCTCAAGATCAATCATGATGCCTCCAACATGCTATCTTTACCTTTGCATTACACTCAATTGGTACATGAGGTCTTCTGTAGCTTTCCAAACCTTCTCAAATGTCCAAAATCTTTTTGAAATACATGCACAAGTGCTTTTTGAATTTCTTGAACTTATTAGCTTCGACTTGCATGTTAGACTCTCTAAATAGTTCTTGACTCATGTTAAGAGCGTCAAGAGGTTAAGAAATGGACACATGAGTTGACAAGAAGAAAACACTCAATTTGAAGATTTTTAATGCAGTGAAATGTGATGATTGGAAAGATTTGACAAGTTAATATAGATTGGCACCCAATAATTTCTTAATTCTCACCTACCTCCTACCTCCATAATGAATTTGGATGTACATAATATTTAAGTCCATTGCTACTTCTTTATTACATGCATCATGACAGTTTCTACTACTCATTCATTCTAATATACATGAACAATAGTTGAGTGAAACAAGCATACTTTTAATGCCAAAATAGCATACTAAAGTGATAAATTAGGTACTTGGCATGTGATGCATGAAGCCCTGCTAAAAGCCTAGGAACTTGCTAAACTTGAAACCATCTCATCGAAATACGAAGGAGTCAATGACTAACAAACACTCATGGAAACATAAACAAAAAGGAGGTCCACTTTCAATTACTAGTGTGGAAATTTTTTCTAAGAAAGAACAAATAACAATGGAAAATCAGTGTAGAAAGACAATGAGTTGATGATGGAAATGAGGAGACAGTGGCATAACCCAAGTTGCTTAAAAGAGAGAATCTTAGCTTGCATATGGGATATTTGTTTTTGGGAGGAATTGCCATTTCTCAAATGGATTAAACTACATAAATTTTAGAAAAAATTCTCAATAAATAAATAATGAAAAATGATTCACCACCCACTAACAGCTGTCAGTTTTGTTTCCAATTTTCTTTATTAGTTCAACTCGTATATGCATAATTGGGTTTGTATATATAAGATATTGCGTAACTTTAATTTTCTTTTATGGATTTGGAGTTGAAATTATAGACTTAAAATGTTTATTGAGCCTTGATTTGAGAGTACAAACATTATTTGGGGGATATAACTCTACGTGGTAGGTTTTTTTTTAGAGAGTTCAATGGCTACGTAGTTTATCTATTCCTTTCGATTTTAGTTTCTCAAGTACTGTATTTTGTTTATCTATCAAAATTATTGAATTAAAATCTAAATTCAATATTTTGGTACAAATTTGTTCAATTTTGAGTACAAATCCTTACTGTTATACTATAACAATATGGTTAGGGTATATGAATAGAATAAAATGAGAATGAAATGAAGATAGAAATAAAATGAGAACTTATGAAATCTGACACAATCATCCGGTTAGAACAAGAACTAATTGGAGGATTCAACATGCAAGTTGAAGGTGACAAGCTCCTAAGGTCTAAATGGGCATTTTCATGAGTTTCAAGAAGCAACGTGCACTTGGAGAAGTTTAGGAAGCCTAAGAAGATCTCACGGGTAACTAGGTGTGAAACACGGTTGGAAATGGTGAGAAGAGAATATTCAAATCAATCTCAAGGCAAGCATGATTGATCTAATGCGAAGCAGACTGCGAATCGATCCCGAGTTAATTAAGATCAATCTTAGAGTCCCCAGATTGATCTCAAATTAATCAAAACCTGTCTTAGAGTCACTAGATCGATCCCAAATCAATTCAAAATGCTTGCAAGACCCCAAGATCAATCCTAAGGTATGCAGAGTCAACACTAATGTGAATTAGAACAAGGGAGATAATCTAGTTAGATCGACACAATAGAGAACCAGGTGTTCTATAATTATGACAAGGGAAGGATCTGATCAACCTAAATTGACACTGGATCAATTGCAAAAAGATCTAGATTGATGGGATAGTAGTGTGAAAGCCTTAGTTTTCCTTGTTTCAATAGGATTCTTTACCATAATTAATTAAGACTTTTTTTGGACAATGATACACAATTTCTAGGTATTTTGTTGGCAATTATAGATATAAATAGGACTATTTAGCTTATAGAACATAAGTTCTCTTGGTATTTTGATTAATAAAATTATTTTCTCTTGGTTCTGTCTAAAATTTGAGAGTTCTCAATTCTTGTGAATTCCTTTACCAAATTAAGTTATTCCAAGTATTCCTTTGAAGAATTTGTGACATATCTACTAACTAGGCATGTAAGTTGCGTCCATATTCAACCTGTGTTCTTACAATTCATTGTGTTTGGGCTGTATGGTATTTTACGATTCTCACAAGCAGGAGTGTCTTGGGTTCAGGTAATACCTTTAATGATCTTTCTTAATGCTTCTATGCATGTGTCAATTGGTATCAGAGTTAGTTGCATCGAATTCTAATCCAATTACCAATTCAGGTACCAGTTTCGTAACTTTCATATCTATTCTATTTTTTTCTTGTCTCTTTTCTTATCCATCTTCTTTCATAAAATTCAAAAAGAATTATCACTTGATTTTAGTGTTTCCAGTAAATTCTTTGTTGCATTATTTATTTATTATTCAGTTGTTGGGTATTGAAAATGACAAAAAAAAAAGAAAAGAAAAGAAAAGAGGAGACATTTCAGAGAGAGAGAGAGAGAGAGAGAGAGAGAGAGGAGTGTTGAAAGTAATCTAAAAAACAAAAAAAATGAATTTGTGGAGGTTGAAATTGAAGAAGTTGATGTTTAGGTTAAATTTTGTGTGAAAAAATCTAAATTTTTGCTAGAAGTCCTAACATGATCGATCGCACCCCTAATTCTAGTGGAATAATCCTATCAGGCCTAGTCGTATCAATCATGCCTTTTCCCAATTGATCGTGTCCTTTTTGCTCATCCAAAATCAATTGCACTTGCATATGCGATCAATTGACCCTAATTCTTTAGCTTAAGATCGATCCTTCTTGATCCAAGATTGATCACCAACCCTTTTTTCACCTTAAAATTGATCTTCCTAATTCCAGATAGATTTTCCAACTTGTTTAAGTCTTCTAGATTAATCCTTTTGATACAATATTGATCACAAACCCTTAGTTTTCCTCCGCGCACACACTTACACGCTTATAGAGATGCATCACTCAAGTTTTTAGGGATTAAGTGGAATTTCATGAGGTAAACACAAGAATTAAACTAGTAATTCTATTCTTCAAAGTATTCTTGTGTGTGATATATGAGTGAGAGATAAAAGATAAGTGAATACATTTTGTGAGTTGAGAGGTACATTTTCTCATACCATCGTTACGTATCTTTTTGCGCATTATTTTTCGGATATCAGAAGACAATACATTCCATGTAAGACAATTGACAGAGACACTAGCAAGCATTAACAAAAGGTTAAAGAATTTAAAGGTTTCTTGTACTAATATGTAGGGCAAACTATTACCTCATAGAGATAGAGGTCAAGAGGAGTTGAAGCCTAGATCAAATGAAACTATGCATTGAGATAGATGAGGAAGGTATGTTGATGATCAGTTTACTAATGTTGCTAATAGGTGTGAAATTGATGACCTTCCTCGAATGCACTTATGGAGAAGTTGTAAGGATGGTGGTGGGGTATTGAAGGTGATGAAATTCATCATTCCATTATTCTAAGGTCATTTTGATCTTATGCATATTTGGAATGGGAAAGAATGATAGAATTAATTTTTAATTCTCATTAATATTCAGAGGTGCACAAGGTAAAACTAGCTACTCTTATCTTTGTAGATTATGCTAAATCTTAGTGAAGTGAGTTTGTTAGTAGTGTATGGATGTACATGGAACATCAAATCACCACCTAGAAGGAATTAAAGATGATACTAACACTACAAATAAGTTCCTCAATGGGTTGAATGATGAAATTTTAGAGGTAGTGGAGCATCATTGCTATGAAAGAAATCAAAGATATGGTAAAGAAAGCCATCCAAATAGAATTATAGCTTAAGAGGAGAAGTCTCAAAATGACTATGCAAAATGATCCTTGTGGAGCCATTGTTAGAAGGACCACTTAACACAACTCTCGTAGAACCATCATTGAGAGATCTAGGCAATACAACATCTATGAGGTTGTTGGTCGGAAATCTCATGAGGAAACTGCTGGTCCTACATCCATGTTAATAGGGATGGTAGGTTATGCATATTCATACCCACATATATGTAATGTAAGCAATGTTGGAATCCATGAGGAGAAAAGTGAGGTAAGTTTTGGCTCTTTGTGTTTAAGTACCTTCAATGTTGGAGAGACGTTATAGTCGATGGGAAGAATTAGGAAGAGATGGACTAATTGATGGTGAAGAAGTGCAATGCTGATGAAGAGATAATCGTAGATTATAATGTCTTCATAGAAGAAGAAGTCTGTAAAGCCACAAGTAGGTTAAATTTGGGAGACAGCAACATTAATGAAGAAGTGAGAGCAGTTACATTGATGAGACATGAAGATAAAGCATTAAATGAAGATGCACCTATAGAGCCCATGGTAGGAGAAGATTGTAGCCTTGTTGAAGGAGTTCCTACACTTTATAATACTCTAAAATTGATCAATAAGAATTCATTATAATGGGAAAATCAATTTGAATTAGAGCTAGAGAGTGAAGAAAAGGAAATAAAGAAATATCAAAGAGAGTATGAGAAGGAAGAAAAAAAATAAGTGAAGGCAACAAATGAGGAGAGAATTGTTAGAGTTTGTAGTGAGAGGAATGATTTTTCTAATCCATTGGAATATCCTCTGCTTTGTATTGTTTCTTTTTTGTAGGATTGCAAGGGTCTTAGAAGGGAGTTTTTCATGGGAATTCTTAGTCGATTTAATGAAGTCCTAAATGCCAAAGAATTGGTGAGTTCATGTGAATTGACACCATGGAAAGAGGCAAGCAATCATTGATCTAGTAAATCTTCAATTTGCTATTCAAATAAGTTGCTTCGTATTGCGTTGTTTGCTAAACTTAGTTTTAATGATGATTTATACTTAATAAATTTAGCATTCTATTATGAGCTTTCGATGTACAATCGGATAGATGGAATTTTGAGTTTGAAGAACATAATTTATAATGATTGCATGATTGAAGTCCAAATTTAAGAAATTGCATTCAATCATGTATGCATGTAACTTAGGATGAACATTACATGAAAGTTGGGCTTATTGAAATACCTTGGTGAAATTTAAGGGGCATAACTTGTAGCTTGAAAAATAGTTAAGTAGCTTTAGGTATTAGGAGATGCATGCGAGTCATAAGGTATACATAGTATACATCCTATAATTATATGCATGGTTTCCATAAGTAGAGTTTAGGAGTTCATGTAATAATTGTACAGTGTTAGTGTCATGTGTTGGACATAAACATCATGAACTCCATTTTTTTTATGACTATTGCTTGAGTAAGTTTTAGATATCTTATCCTACACGCATACATTACATGCCTATGATGATGTTTATGTTGCCACAGGTTTACAATACTTGCAACACTTTTGTTCTTGGTTGCATAATATAAAGATATTGAAATTTTGGCAAAATTACTTTAGGCTAAAGGAATTTGTGATATTTGTATTTAATCCTATATTAAGGAATATGAGTGTTGTGATTTCCTATACATGGCATATTTGAACATAGAATTATCTCGAGATTAAATTCTATGACATTATATATATTCATAAACAAATTAGCAAATGTCTTATGCATGTTCTGCATGAGTGCATGAGTTGTGACGTATATGGAGTCATAGAGAATGCTAGAGAAATTTGCTATCATTTGTATAAGCTATATATGATTGCAAATAAACGTGAACATTTTACTACAATTCCCATACATAAATTGTTGGACTACAAGTATTATAATGAGCTTGGAATGATTAGATGCCTTGGTGAAGTTTATAAGCAATTACTTGGAATACCTTTGCTAGAGATAATTTCTTATGATTTATGTTGGCCACATTGGATCATTGGGAAGACACCGTACTAAACCTTTGAAATTCATATGTGTTATCAAAATTGGCTTAATTTTGCGAGAACATTTTCCTTGGAATGTTAAATTTGTTGCTAGAAGACTAAGAACAAAGGGAATTCCAAGGCTTGTGTTTGAGCATGAATGACTACATTCTTCAAAGAATAGCCATAGCTCATTAACAATACTATTTGTGCTTAGAGAGATCAAGAGGCCATTTCACATAACTATATTTAACCTAGGGATTGAGTTACAATTTAGATAAAGTCTAGCTGCATTTGCTACTTGGAGGAGTGAAAGAACTTTTACATGTTGACGACAAATTCAAGTTGCAAAGTGGAAGTGTGAGGTAAGAGCATTACAAGTAGTATACTAAATTATTTTTTACATAAGTTTACTTTTTCCAATTAATTCAGATCCAATTGAATTGAGGACAATTCTTTTTCAAGATAAGAGAAATGACATGAGCACTGAGTCAAAACAAGAGCTAACTAGAGGATTTAACATGCAAGTTGAACATGACAAGCTCCAAATACTTTGCATAAGTTCCAAGAAGCAATTGAGCATATGGAGTGGTAATGGTGAGAACGGAACATTTGGATTGATCTTGAGGCAAGTAGGATTGATCTCATGTAAAGCAGTTTGATACCAAAGCAATCAAGATCAATTTTAAAGTCCCTAGATTAATCCCAAATCAATTAGGATCAATCACAAGACCCCAGGATCAACATTAATAATGATCAAAGCAAGGGAGATCAATCTCAAAAAGCTAAATCAAAATAGAAGGGAGCCAAACCTTCTATAATTACAATTGGGAAAGGACTGGACCGGCCAAAATCAATCCAAAAGATATTAGATCAATCACAAGAAGATCCAAATTGATGACAATGGCAGTGTGAAGCCTAGGTTTTCCTTGTTTCATTAGGATTATTTACCATAATTAATTAGGAATTTCTTAGGACAATTATACACGATTTCTAGATTTTTTGTCTACAATTATGGATATAAATAGGACCACTTGGCTCGTGGAACATAAGCTCTCTTGGTATTTTAATTAATCAAATTATTTTCTCTTCGTTTTCTTTAAAATTTGAAAGTTCTTAATTCTTGTGAATTCCTTAACCAAATCGAGTTATTCTAAGCATTCATTAAAAAAATTCATGACGTATCAGTTCATTAGACCTGTTAGTCGTGACCGTCCTCAGTTTGGATTCTTACAATTCGTTGCGTTTAGGCTATATCATGTGGCTTGTGCAAGCAAGATTTGCCTAGGTTTACGAAAGACCTTTAACTATCTCTCTACACAAGTCCATGCACACATGCACGCATCAAATTGTATCATGATTGATATGTATTAAAATTGCGAAAAGAATGATAAATGGAAATAAACATAGGAAACAATAAAATTACTTAGAATAACAAGATTATTCTTGGATTATTATTTTTCATACAATTGTACATTAGAATCTCAATTAATACCTAAATTTGTCAACACTTGAGTTGGCATAAAGAAAAGAAAATCAACCAAGTACGAAAGATATTGGCGCAATAACTCAATTTTTTTTTTACTTTAACAATTGAATAAATAAATAATACATAACTGTTTGGATTGACAACTATCAAATAAATAATTAATTTAAAACTACCTTCATGTTTCTTTGAAGAAATTTTTTTTTATGAAAAGCCAATACAAAATAAAAAAAATATGAAAAAGCCATTGAGGTCGTTGAAGATTGTAAGAAGAAAAAATCTTAAAGGAGTAGTCATTGTGTTAGATAAGTTTCCTTTTTTGGTATCAAATAATTTTTTATGAAAGACACGTATTTGCAAAATTATGTAAATAATATTCTTCATTATTCATAAAATAAAAGACAAAGAAAGAACTTAAAATAATAAAAATTAAAAATAAGCTTAAAAGATCATTTGGAAAGGTATAACATATTAAATTTATTAACACTTAATGTTTGCACATCAAATAAAATTATAATAAATTTTAAGTATAAATTTTATACCTTCGTAAAATTCATAAGGTGATCAAAGGAAAATTTTGGGAAAAATTAGAAAAAAAATCTAAATTTAGGGAAATATATAAAATAAATGCAATTTGAGAGAGTCGAATGAGAAAATAATACATAAATAATAAGCGATATATTAATAATTATACATTGTACAACCAAAATCTATTATAACTTTAATATGTAATATAATTAGATTATAGTGCATTTCATCAAAAAAAATGTGTTCTTATTCCGAACACAATGGAAATATATAAATGCAAATGAAATCGTTAAAGCTCTATTTTTGGAATTCATGATTCTTTCGTAATAAGTATTTTTATGTAAATTTTATATTAATTATGTGATTTGAAATAAAGTAGGTAGTAAGAATTTGTAAGTGAAATTCATATTGACCGTCTGATTAGAAACGAAGTTAAAATTACCCATTATTTTTACAGCTCATTTCCTTGTATTAATTCACTGAAGACTTCAGACAGTTTCCCGCATGCTTTATAGATAGACTTTTGTAGGGTTTTGAACCCTCCAAAAAATAGCAATAAATAATGAACTAGTTAGGAACGAAGATGGGCTGTCACACTTAATATTCCAACCAACCATTTTGACTACCCTGAACACGTCACTCACCAAACCACCCGACCCAGAATTTCCATTTGAAAAAATTTAGCTAGGTAGTTAAGCAAAAATAAAAGTTTTTTTTTTTTTGAATTTACACAAGAAATAATGGTTAAACCGATATCATGATAGAACACATGAATTGTGAATAACATTAATATTGTCTTTATAAGTCATTAGAAATTTCTCAAAAAAATTATACAAATACAAATTTCAAGTGTTTTTCATTTTCCCTTTTTTTTTTTTTTTGTTGGTTGTTGGTTGTTGGGGTAGAGGAGGAGAATTCTGTATTACACACATAAACACACACACACTCACACACACACACACACAATAAGATAGGCAGAGTCTGCAAAGTATTTTATATTGTTATACAGCTAAAAAAATAATGAAAATGTATGTTCCTCTCTTGAAGATGGGCTTCTTGAAGTACCAGGATCAACCAAATGGGCCGTTTCACCCATTCCCTCTTCATAGAACATACTTTTCGGGATCTGTTTGAGGATGTCCAAACATTGGGCTTCCCAAAAGATATAGGTTTCAATTCAATGGGCCCAAAAGCCCATTTACTCTTTATTCTAATATTGTGGCGGGAACAAGAAAATCGTAATTCCATTTTGACCCCAATCCCGCCATTCACAAGCCCTAGATTCCCCACTACTCTTCTACAGCTTCTACTTGGATATAAACCCTAACCCCCCGAGTTCCTTGATTTCACTCCCAAGATTTTAAATCCTAGCTCCAAATTTCCCTCAAAGATCCCTCGCGCGGCGTGAGAAGAGAAGGGAGAATAATTTTAGTTCATCGGGTGAAGATGTTGGAGCTGAGGCTGGTGCAGGGAAGTCTGCTGAAGAAGGTTCTGGAGGCGATCAAAGATCTGGTGAACGATGCGAATTTCGATTGCTCGGCCACGGGATTCTCCCTGCAGGCCATGGATTCCAGCCATGTGGCGCTGGTGGCGCTGCTGCTGAGATCGGAGGGGTTTGAGCACTACCGCTGCGACCGAAACATTTCCATGGGGATGAACCTCAACAACATGGCCAAAATGCTGAAGTGCGCCGGCAATGATGACATTATCACACTCAAGGCTGATGACGGCAGCGATACTGTCACTTTCATGTTCGAGAGCCCTAGTATGTTTGTCTTTTCCTCTAATCTCTGTTTGATTACCGCTAGTTGTTCTTTTTGCAGTCGGGTTGCTTGCTACTAATACTTGCAGTTCTGTTTTCTGAGAATTCACCTTTTTCTCATCGTTTTAGTCTTTTTTTAATACATATAGTTGGGCCATTAATTTATAGTAAAAAGGATAAATTGAGTGAAGAATGAACACCTTTGCTCATTTGACGTTTGAATTTGGATTTAATTGACCGAAGTTATTGCTTCCAGATATGTTGAGTTTGCTGCATGCCGAGAGTTTATGTTGCTCTTAAAATTAGTTTTCGTAAGTTGTTAGAAAGAGCGAGGTGTAACCCATCTTTTGTACTAGAGAGCTCTGTTCCTTCTGAAATTAGCTTGTGCAATAGATGTGAATAAATGCAAGAATTGTTGGTGTTCGCTTATCTGCTAGAAGTTGCTTTACTATTGTGGCTGTTTTTTTTTTTTTTTTACTTTCTTAGGGGAGGAATCATTTTGTTTTGTTAATGAATATTTTGAAAGAACAGAAAAAATGGATATGATAGTGAAAATTTAGGGAATGTGTCTGTCTTTTGGGTTGAATATGTCAAGTGGTTAATAGGTGGAAATTTGGTATTCACCAACCTAGAAAATATCTTTCAAACTCTCCTTACTATATAATATGGAGGCTTTTTCAAGTACAGTTGAATGTATGAGATAAGATGGCAGAGTGTTTTGATGTTTACACTTATTGGCCAATCCCTGTTAATAAGCCATTTGGAAATCTGTTTTCCAATGCTTTCTTTTTCTTAACACTTTTCATCTTTTGGAGATTGGAACTGGCTTTAAGTATGTAATGCATAATATATCCTTTTTCAAGAATCAATATGTTAAAGACTTGGGACGGTCAATATATATTGATTATGCAACTTGTTCCATGCATAAAGTTTGGCATTCTTTTATCCTGTTAAACTTCAAATTGATGCTTTATAATAAATTATAACACTTGTTTAAATGCTGAATTGTTTGTTTTATGCATTGCAGCTCAAGATAAGATTGCAGATTTTGAGATGAAGCTTATGGATATAGACAGTGAGCATCTTGGAATCCCAGAAGCTGAGTACCATGCTATTGTTAGGATGCCATCATCAGAGTTTGCAAGAATTTGTAAAGATCTTAGCAGTATTGGCGACACAGGTAACATTAATGTTCTTGAACATAGTAGATACATTAATATGATTTGTGCTTAATGTAAGTTGGCTCCACTTGTTATTGGTTGACTTCATTGGTGCTTGCAGTTGTTATCTCTGTTACAAAGGAAGGTGTAAAGTTCTCAACAAGAGGTGATATTGGAACTGCAAATGTTGTTTGCAGGCAAAATACCACAGTTGATAAGGTTTATTCTCCCAGCCTTCTTAAAGCTTGTCATATTAGTTCTCATGACTTAATTTGACTCTGGTCCCTTTGGTCCTCATTCCCAAAAGTGTGATTTCCCGTGTTCTCTATTATGCAGCCTGAGGACGCGACAGTTATAGAAATGAATGAGCCCGTGTCCTTGACTTTTGCTCTGCGGTATTTGAACTCCTTCACTAAGGCAACTCCCTTGTCAAACACAGTCACCATAAGCTTGTCTTCTGAGCTTCCAGTGGTGGTCGAGTACAAGATTGCAGAAATGGGCTATATAAGGTTTTACTTGGCTCCTAAGATAGAAGAGGACGATGAGGAGACAAAGCCTTGAATTTATTACTTTGTATTGCATAGGTCTTGTATTTTTTGTTGCTACATTATCTTTTCAGTTTCGTAGTTGGAGAAGTTAGGCTGAGGTGCATTTTATTGTTGAGTGTCATGGACTTCCAAGTCCATGTATGTGAATGATCATATACGCCTTATCAATTACCTTGCCTTCCTTTTCCAACATGAACTGAAATAAGGGTTAGGAATCTCTCTTATTTTGAGGTAGCACTTGCGTGTGCTGTTTAGCAGAATGCTTGAATTTGTTGCAGGAAAGAAATCCGAATGCAACTATACCATATTATCTTCGTATGTATCTCCCAAAATCTGGCATGAGCAACTTGATCTCCAGTTATCTTTTTGTTAACATTTCCAGCTATCATGCTTCACCCAAGGATGGCACAATGAAGCCATGAGAGACATCTTAACAGCACCGACGTTCAATGAACGGATTTAGGGTTCATTTGGATGGAAAGAATGGATAATAGCCAATTCATTAGATTTATGTTGATTCTTTTTAAGTTACTAGAGATTTTAAATTCTTCAACATTGATTTTGAGTTGCTTTTCCCATCTTTGTAGTGGGTTTGCATAACTCAGCAAATGGTTTAGTGCTTTTCTTCTGGGCACCGTCGGGTTTGCATGGCAGTGCTACGGTGAATTTGAGTTACTAGAAAGAGGAATATTACCAATGTAAACTGACGGCACAAAACTGTGGAATGAGTTTTGACTGCCTTAGGTAGTTAAAAAATTATTTAATTTTATTATAATATTATTTAATTATTTATTTGTCTTGAAATGTTTGTACTATCATCGCACACAAATCAATATCATAAATTAGGTTAATAAAATTTTATGGTTGTTCACATTCTAAACTATTTTATTTCTCCTATTATATTTTTACTCCCTTCTCTTTTAAATAAACATTGCAATATATGTTTTTGTTTAAATTTCTTCTTATTTCAATTTTTTTTTATATTTCTTTATTTTTTATTTTTTAAATAATTTTATTAATTTTATTTAAAATTTAATAGTTTATATTTTATAAATAAATTTATAGACATACAAGGCGTGTTACTTTTACTAATATAATGTAATGCAGGTTGGCTAATTTTAAATTCAACTAAATCAGTTAAACCGTTGCTATCCTGTCCAGTTCTAATACCAATTTGTTAATTAAAATATTGTGGGAAAGATAACGGGTACTGAAAAATTATAAAGAAGAGGAAGCCAACAATAAATAATACAAAAATATTTTTAGAAAAAGAAAGGGAAAAATGACAATAGAGGATGAAAAAGTGAAAAAAGAAAATGATTTATTTCTATTATAATTGTTTTACTAAATACTTTTTCATATTTTTTGGATAAATAAGTTATTTAATTAATTATTTAAAAACTAGTGGAATTAATATTATTTCTTCAGTTTGTTCAATTTTTTAAGAACAAATAGTAATTGTATATTATTCATTCCAATAATAAGACTGCAGTGGTATTTGTATTAATTTGTCCGGTAAATTTAAAATATTATTAACATATTTTTAAATTTTATATTAAAATAACACACGAACATACATCATCATAAACATATATAATCGTTAACATACGTTTCTTAATTTCTGATTGAACTGGTTGGACTAATAACTTGTGCATAATATACTAATCTAGTTTTCAAAACACTGGATTTCACCTTTTTAGAAACAAAGTTTGAGCATAATTTTAACAAATGATAAAAGAGGCCTTCGGAAGGTGACCAAACAGGACTTTGACATTGTGGGTTATGATTTCAATCAATCACATTTCAGAAATTCAATAATCATAAAAAACAAACGGAAGAAAAATATATCTCGAACTCAAACGGTGAGTTATTGGCTACTGTAAAATGGATTTGTGGAAAATAAATCATCAAATGCACTCCAGAATCCCGAGGAGTTACGGGCTTCCATTTCAACTCGAATCTTTTTCAAACCATACCAGTAACAGGGATACATATCTCATTGTGTCGATGGAAATTCTATGCCGGATTGAGCTTAGTGCCATCAAAACAACCAGAATGTGCAAACTACACATGCATGTGAATGTGATATAGCTAACATTTTGGTGCAAGATTCTATTTCATCATGAATACACTGCATGACAGTAGCATCAAAACTCAAATCTCTCTCTCTCTCACTATATCCCCCCCCCCCCCCCTCTCCTGTAGCATTCAAACCACCTGTCTCAAATTTCATGAAATAAAATGTTTCTTTTCACTACCACTGTAATCATGCCCATCAACGGACCTCAACAAAGCTGCAACCACAAGGCATTCTAAGCAACACTATATCAAAACTATGCCCAGCTTAAGATGCAATCGGATGACACAGGAGCGACTTGCCTCATAAAAGGTAGTGTGAGGATAATAACCGCACAAATAAAAACTCATTGAATCTGTCAGCAGTGTCTCCAGTCATCACCGACATAAATTGCTTGATCCCCAAGCTCTTCCTCAATTCTGAGCAACTGCATTTACACACTTAGTCGTTACTTTTGTAATCTCACACCTCCCCAACCGAGTGCATACAGAGATTATAATAGCCATTGTTATCATTAGCATTTGAAAGAAACACAATTAAATCAAAACAGAGGTAATGGCCCTTTTGAACATTTAACTGATTTCACATAATAGTCCACTTCTTCAGTCTCTTAGTTTAACATGAGTAAGTTAAAGAAACCTCATTACTCACACAGCAGTTGAAAGATTTCATGCTCTCCACTGAAACAAGTTTCCTTCCAACTTTAGTCTAGATCTAAGTTAGCAGTGATTCCCTCTTAGTCATACTTCCTGTCTATACCTACTTCTAGGCTGCTAAGAAACAAAGCTAAATTAGAGGATGTGATACCAGACGCCAACCTGATTGTACTTTGCTAGTCTCTCCCCACGACTAGGAGCACCTGCCTTAATTTGACCAGCAGCAAGACCAACGGCTAAATCAGCTATAAAAGAATCTTCACTTTCCCCACTTCTTTGAGATATCACCACACCCCACTTGGCATCCTCAGCTAACTTGACTGCTTCAATGATCTCAGTGATTGTCCCTACCTGATTGATCTGCATTTGTAGTAAGAGCAAAACAAAAGAGTGAGGAAATGGCTACACATCACATGCCAAGACAACACCTACCACAAATTCTGCCCATTGAAAAAAATATATGCACACGGTCAGAAGATTATATCAATTAAATCACCAGCTTCCATTACAAACAGCATCCTGTGTAAAGTTTAAGGTCAGTCTAACTCTACTTTTAGATGGAGAATAGGTATTTCATGCTCTCAATACGCTCATATTGGCATTCTGTATATAGTGCAGAGAAGAGAATGCCAGAAACACAATTACAAACAGTCAATTACACGTTAGCATCATCAAGAACAACAGACAACAGATAAATTTCCACGTCATAGGCCAAAGGACTCCATTATGTAGAGTTTCCACCATCCATCTGTTTGCCTTACAAGAAAAAAATCCAAATATAAGGCTGCAGTAAATTTGCCATGACCCTCAGTACAGGACCTATAGGTTCACTAGCAAGCCTAACACTATGCATTTTAAGATTTTAAAGAGGAAAAGAAAATATTAAAAAAAAGGAAAAAATAAAGAAATTCAAAATCTCATACACTGCTTGGTTGAATGATTTTCATAAGGAGAGGAAAATAATAAAAATGGATAAAAAAGATTAAAAAAAAACTCAATTTTTGATTATTTCATAGAAATAATATGTAGATAAGTGAGAAAAATAGATATAATCAAGATTTGGAGAACAACAGGGAGCTAAAATAGTTATCTTCTCATTTTTCTCATCATGTTGCGAGGAAAATGATTTCAACAGTGCTAATCTCCCTGGTTATCTATGTTCAGTATCTATACTAGTAAGTCACAAGTTGGGCTATACACAGGTTTACTTCAAACAATTAAAATTGTTTTCTCTACCATTTTTTTTTTCTTTTCCTTCCAAAATCCCTAAACCAAACATAGTGTAAAAGTTTGATGCTAATCAAAAAATACCTTTAGAAGAAGAGCGTTGCAAGCTGCCTCCTGTACAGCTCTCTCAATTCGTTTAGGATTTGACATCAACAAATCATTTCCAACAACCTGAAACAAGAGGGCACTTTCAGAATTGCATGGATAAAGCAGTGTGATCTTTAGGTACATGTTTTTGTGCATTTTGTTCAGTGGATCCAAGGTTCATTGTCATAGGTCCGGTTCAGTCGAGAAAAACACAAGCAAATTCAAGACCCTTCTAGGATGACAGTGCTACATTCTCCCGCAACCAACACATGTCCTTGTGTATGTGTAAGTCACGCCCTGGATCAGCTCCACCATGGACACTCGTGAATGGATTAAGGAGCACTTGCCAAGGTCTCACTTTGATGCAACATTGTTATGGATTCTTAGAAACCGATAATTAAGGAGGAAGGATGTTCCACAAAATAATATTATCACGACCCTTCAGCAACTGATGTAGAATGGGAGTGCTACACAATTCTTTCTTGAGCTACTCAACCACAGAGACTACAAACAAACTTTCTTTGGACAACATAACTTGGGACAACAATGGCTATGTCTGTTTTCCCATTTTCCACCCTAAAAACACATACTTAATCATTATACTTTTTAAATTCTCTCTCTTTCTCTTCCATACTTTTTCACAATTTTCAAAACAAAAACACCTAAAAACCCACGTCCAAATTTAAACAAACATAGCCAGTATGATTATACCACACCTTATTTCTTTTACTTTGTTATCTAGAAATAATGACTGATCCATATGTGAGTTTCAGATAGAAATCAAAATCCTAGAAATATTAATTGATCCATATGTGACTTTTAGATAGAAATCAAAATCCTATTTGCATTTCTTTTGCACAGCAAATAAGTCATACCAAAACAATTTAAGACAACGTTTCATACCTTCCAAAAATATTTGATTAAAGCCATAGAGGTAAAAGAGGCAGATCACTTCAATAACTGTCCTTTCACATGTATTAGCATAGATTGTGTATATAATGCTTCATATTTTCTTTGCTGCTCATCTCAGTAGGAAAAAGGGCATTCAAAGTACGTTCCCTCATACCCTTTGGTCTATGACAACAGGCATCTAAGCCAATGCATTTATTATATTCAGGCAAAAAGTGTTCGAGTTTATTTGTACATTTCCTGATCTCCTTTGGTCTCTAATCAACTCCCAAATACCCCATTCAACATTTGAAAATAGGGCATCTAAGCCAATGCAATTACTAGATTCAGATAAAAGTATTACACCCTCCCTTGGCCGTGATGCTCAAAATTGGTTCAAGTGGCTAAAGCTGCTTATCAATCCCACTCTGAAATATTAGTCCTGGTTTCCATTTAGGCTTGCTCATCTGTGTTGTTCCTAATGTCACTAATGGTTCTTTTTCATTGAAGTTAGGGTTATTTTGTAATATCTACAATTGCATCAAGAGGTGTTACTGAAAGTATGATAAGAGGCTTATGATAGTTAATTCGTTTGGATCTGCTTGGATGAGGTGAAGAGACAAAAATGGTATCGAGATAAATGGAAAATTAATAATTCATGTGGGGTATTTATGAATGACATGTGGACGAGTTGGCAAAGCTGGATCTTTGAAGTTGCCGTAAGGTGGCATATTCTGGAATTTATGTGTCACAGAGAGGTAATTGAAGGGCAGGTGATTAGTGCCTTCACATACGATATGTATTTGTTAGAGTGACTAGAAGAATCAAACCGTATTCCATTGATAAAAAATATCACAGTCATAACTGAGATTGGTTTACATTTACAGAAAGTACTAAAAATAAATCTAAATTTGGCATAACACTAATCCCAAAAACTAGGAAATAATATATTACAATACCTATCCTGACATAACATGGAAAAGTATTGCATCAAACATTTTAATAAATATTTTAACACTCCCTTCGTGTTAGAACATGGAGAACTTCATAAAGTTTCAATTTGGACTAACTTCAAAAAAGTGAATTGACATAAGACGAAAACTTGATAACTTTCGTAAGGCAAAAGTAAGTACTTGTCGGAAGGCAACATTGACTTTATGTCATAAGGTGGCACTTGCGAACTTGAAAAGAGGGTATAAAGCATCACATAAAAAAACTATCCTAAGGTGACAAACGTCAAACTTAGCATAGTAAGCAACACATTGACAAGGGGCAAAAGGCCATCTATAGTAAGCACACTCAAACATTTTTTTTTTTTTTTTTGTTTCACATTGTGACATATTTTCTAGTGTCTACTTAAAACATCTATTTTCTAGTGTTGCCTTGCAACATAAATTCAAACTTCACATTACAACAAGTACCCACTTTCACCTTACGATTTATCTAGTTTGTCACCTTATGATAATTCACTCTTTTCAAGTTAGTCTAAATTGAACACTTTATAAGTTACACGTGTTCAATTTGAGAGCAAGTGTTAATATATTTATTAGAATATAGTGTGTTAGCGTATGTCTAAAATTATATTGTTTCCTATTTTATAGGATTAGTGTTGTGTTTGTGTCAAGTCTAGATTTATTTCGGGTACCTAACCTTACACTATAAATTAAGGTAAATTTTTTGTCAATGAAATACGGTTTAATTCTTTCAATCACTCTTAACATTTTTTGGGAGAATATATGAAAAATAATAATCACACCTGCTCTTATATCATGTTAAAGTGATTGGATAAATTAAGCCGTATTTTATTGATGAAAATCCCACCTTAATTTATAGTATGAGATCAGGTTACAAATGCAAAAATTAAATATAATTTGACATAACATTAATCCTAAAAAATAGGAAACAATATATTCTTAGACCTATACTAGATAACGCACTAGATACAACTATTAGATCACGTATTCTAGTAAATAGTTTAAACATATTGGTCAGGGGTTTCTGGGTGGTTTTTGTGTATAGCCCATGTTTTTTTAATCTATCTTTTGCATCTGATTATCAAATTTATTTATGCCACTTAAAATTACAATGACTAAGGTCTAAAAATCAAATTTAAGAAGATATTACAAGAAGCTGGAGATCAGCATCAAAGCTTCATCAGTGTGCTCTAAACTCATGGTTTTGCCGTATCACAAGACAACTATAGTAACCATGCACGATGGCAATTGAACACATGATGTTGGTAGAACCCACAGCTTGCAGTATAGTAAATCCTACAGTTTGATCAGTGCTTTAGAAAGCCAAGGTCTTCAAGTATTCTAGATTGAAGATGTTTGTTCAGTCATAGGTTTGCTGCGATCAGTTTATTGTTGAAACATTGGCACTGAGGACATTGAAAACCAAAATTCATCAGTAAGAATGGCAAACCAACCTGGCATAATCCAAGACTAGAGAAATATTTGGAGTGTTCCCAATCCTCCTTGTCAAATGGATCCTCAATTGACACAATAGGGTAGGCTGAAAAAGCACCCACACAGAGATTAGACGAGGTGAGCCAACATGATCAAAGCATGTGAAGATTTAAAAGAACAATTTTAAACTGCAATTCTGATGACTTCACAGTTCTGTGGGGAGTAATTGTATTGCAATAAAAAATACCTTGGCAGAGTTCTTTGTACATAGCAATCATGTCCTCTCCCGATTTAAAATTTTGACCTGATTTATTTGGTGATTTAAAATCCAAATCGTACTTGGTACCTAATTAAGAGAAGAAAAATCAGCCTTCACTCAGCTGCCTGGAAGTAGATAACAAGAGAGTATATAGTTTAATAATCAGAATATCAATATTTGATCTCAGTTATGATAAATCCTATGAAGAGGAGGTCCCTATGGCTCCACAGATACAACAGGCAATGAACACATCAGATAATATTTCCCTCTCTAGCCAAACAACCATTTCTCACACTCAAAATGAACATAAATGTCACATGATGCAGATGTATATCTTACATGACAGGATACAAAGGATTCATCACAACTAATACTTTACATAACAATCCCGATCCAAAATGCAAGTCCAGCTTTTCAGACAAAACCAGTAAATGTAGTTGTTTAACCAAGAAATTCAAGAAAATTATTGAATAGTCTAGGAAGGGAGGGTACAAGTATCAGATATGACTCAATCACCTTGTATCATAGCTAAATTCTATAAGGGCCTATTTGGATTGAAGGATTTGATGGAATGAATTTCAAATTCATAATAATGAATTCAATGTATTTGTTTGGATGGCAGTACATTTCAAATCCTCAAGCTCTCACTTGAAATCCTATTTTCAAATCTTTTCTTCAAAGCCAAATCCTTTGATCTAAATGGGACCTAAAATACTAAAAATACTATACCTAGGGAACATACTTAGAAAATTCAAAGAAGACATGGATAAATGAAAAACATGCAAGTGAGCACACCAGGCACAAATGTAAGAGCTATATTTTGTGCAGCCATCTTTCTTTATCATTACATATAAAGATTAGAAAAATATTCATTTACTTGTCCAGAGATTATAAATGAAAATTTTCAGCTGGTTATTTTTGTTATATTTTAAAATGGAAACTGCAACACCAATATATGCAATCCAGCAAAAATGGAAAATGTTGACTTGCCAGGATCTGTAAAAAAGTCATTTTTAGCATATATTCTACATATATGCATTGAGAGAAGAGGAATAGAATCCAAAAAAGTACAGGTGGTTCTTTGAGGGTAAGGTTTTTAACTCTTAAGTTGAATCATAATGCTTTCACAATGCTTAATGGTATTTTTGTACTTCACTATGATCCTTCTAGCCATTGTAAGATTTAAACATGCATGTCAATCTTCCATTGTCCCTATCTGCAAACCATCCTGCCCATGCTCACAAACTTATGCTCTTTGCATTTAAAGATATTTTTGAGGACACCATAGCAGACTATTTTTAATAAGTCAACAGTTAAGTTTCACATTTTGAACAATAAGAATAATATTAAACTGGGAGCAACATCTAGATCTCCAGATTGTAAATCTGTAATAGGGAATAGTTTAGTCTAAACAGCAATTCTATAATGATTCATAAGAAAAATGAAAAGCCACTCATTTATGCAGAAGTAATATATATATATATATATATATATAAAACTTCTACATTTGGACAAGAACTTTTGCCTAGGCTTTGGTGTACTTTTAATAATGTTTAATCTGGCAAGATTATAAGGTTTTTTTTCAACATAAAGAGTGTCATTTTGTAACAAAACAAAAAAGAACATCACCTATGCAAAATTCAGTAGCAGCAACACCAACTGCTATCTTTATTTTCTCATTGAATCCTGTTCTCCCAATTGCCTCCTTTACAAAATCCAAGCCTTCCTTCAAGCTGAAGGCACAAAATATTTGAGAAGCAATGGTTACATCATCCAATAAATCCAGATATCTTGAAGATTAGTTCAATACAATTGATAGCTCTAATGAAACAATTAAAAAGCAAACTATTCTAAAGCAGATAATAACCAAAAAAATTGAGAATTGAGCATGAGACCTCGTTTTAAATGAATTTGAGCCTCAACTTTTTCAACAAGGCAAGACATCATAAGACTGGAGCAAAATATTAAGAACTGTTGAGAAACAGAAAGAAATAAAATAGATTTTCCAAAAGTCAGGTGGAGTCATAGAAACAATGGTAAACTAGAACTCTAAAAAAGATAACTAATAAACCTAACAAAATTAATCTAAAATGTAGTAGTGGATACCTAATAATCTATAGGATTATAATCTAGAGTTTATCCTAATTCTTCCAATACTGCTCAGTTGGGCATGGTATTGTACTGGAATGTTCAACTTGGATGACTAAATTGAAACTGTTCAGAGAAAATTGAAAGAATTGTTGCATAGTTAATTAGTAACGAGAAGTCCCAATTTATAGTATGGGACAATACAATCATACCAAAAATAGAATATATGTTTCCATAAAACTAATCCTATAAACTAGAGAACAAAATATTCTACAACTTATTATGGGTAATAAAATATATGTAATATCAAATTAAATATTTCTAAATATTTTGATAATATTCTCTAACACTTTCTCTTAAGTTGAACATGGTATCTTTGATTGAAGAGTCCAATTTGCACACTTTGTCCAACTAGAAACACTAGTTATCCTTCATATTTGCAATCTAAAGCCAGAATGTGAAATGTGGCTACAATGTTCTTTCACTTAGGATGGGTGCTACAACTCTCTTGAGCGCAATGGGCACGGTAGCCTTCTTTCACAGCAATTGTTAGTGATATACCCTCTAATCCTAATAATTTTGTAGTAAAATGGATATTGGTTATTACGGTTCATGGTTAATTAATAAACTTTAATGTTTTACTTTATCAAATTTGGCAAGTGCTTCATGCATGTAATTCTAGCGTAAAGTATTATATGTGCCTATATGATTGCATTAACATATCTTATTCAAAGAAGAGATATGATTATAGACATAAAATTTCTTAGTACACAATTATTGAAGCCCATTCATGAGTCATGGATTCTTTGACTAGAGCATTGAAGTTTAAGTAAGACTTATACATCTTGTATTTGCATGGTGTCATACCATTCCGTACAAGATACTAAGAATAAAAGTGCGTAGATTTGTCAACAGGGAATGATAGATTTGATCATTAACTCCATGAACGAACAAACACAATGTACTATTTACTATCAATGTCTTACTTCGTAATCGTGTTAAGTGCGAGTGGGTTTTAGACCTAAGATGACATAAATATCTTATATGTGTCATGATTAATGCATTGTTAGGATAATAAGAACCAAATGTACCTTTGTGGGATTTTAAGCCCAAAGTGATGTTGACCACATGTGTATAGAGGTATTTGTATGATCAATATGTGATTTGTCTTATTGTAAGTAAGGCATTTGTATTATGAAATCGATATCCTATGAAAAAAAGATCCTAAGCTAAAGAAATGTGCGATCAAAAAAAAGTTTTCAATGAACATTAGTCTCATGAGGAATATTGGTTTGTTCATATGATCAAATTTGTGAAATTTGACTAAATCTATCACTCTCGCTTGATTAGAACAAAATGAGACAAAAGTCTATGCTGCATAGTACTTACAATCATAAGGGTTCATGTGATAATATCCCTCGTCTTAATTGAGATAAATGATATAAATTATAGATTAAGTGTTACCCATATTCTTTAAGCTATGCTTGTTGTCAATTAAAGATAAGCCTAAAGAGTTACATGCATAAAATCAAGGCAATAGCAAAATGGTAATTTTTTCATGGGTGATTTGATCTAGACTTGATAAGTCCGAGGATCAAATTTAATAGACTACAATGAGATTAGGGCAAGAGGAATTATTTATTCTTCATGTTTGTTAATAATAAAATTTTTAATTAAAAACATGGTGAACTTTTAATGTAATTAATGGGATTGATTAATTTAAAAAGCTAAGATATAATCGAGCTTTAATTATTAATTAGATTAATAATTAAAAATATATTGAGCTTGAATTAACTTAAAGGTCCAATAGAAGCATGTTAAGGCCCGTTCTATGTGCCCTAGATTAAACTTGTGAAAATATTCCTTCTTACCATAAGTTAAAGACAATATCTTAGAATAAATAAGGGTGAAAATTAATTCCAACCCTACACAATAGAGTGGCTAGCCACTCACTCTCAAAAAAATATTTTCTAAAAAAATATTTTCTAGGCTATTTCATTATTCTTCTCCCCAGATTTCTTCAAAAATACAAAAAGTGTTGTGGGAATTTCGTGAAAGAGTTCATGGAGGTCTTGGAGTTCTTGCCCATGAATTGTTCTTGCAGACAACCAAGAGGTCACAACTAAAGGCTTGGGCTTGAAGATCACACACTTAGAATTTGATGGGAAAAATTTTACGATAAATTTTCTATCCATGTTGTGCACATGACTTTACACGTGTTATACAAAGAAAGCATGCTGCTGTAGAATGTATTTACTCCACCGCAGTTTATAGTTGGTTTTAAATTTTTAAATTCAATTGTTGCATCCCAAGTGCGGCAAAACCCAACAATGAGCCTGATAGTTCTCTTCTGTATGCAATGGGCATAGCACGAATAGGTAAGCACACATAAAAGTGACTAAGAACAATAATTTTGGAAATTTTCATGCACTCAAACTATTGAAATACAATTAATATTTAAGCGAGTGGGGGGTGTTCTAGGCTCTTTATTGTAGACCTAAACATTTTTTTATCCAACCCCATAAAATAGCCCAATAATTTATTGAAGTCTAAACCCAACAACCAATCATAAATATCAAAAGTTGCCCAAAAAATTAAAACCCAACGTTAGAAGCCCATCACAAAAAGTCCAACACATAGTAACTAGACATAGCTCAACGTTCCATCTCCAACGAGCCCAGTGGCCCATTTTCCTTCCTTCATCCCCATTATTTTTTCTTGTTTTCCTACATGAGATGCTAATCTAGCATCAACAGTCACCATGGAAGTTTGCACAGTAAAAAGCAGTCGAGTTTCGACAAATTTAGGTTAAGGCAGCAAAACCACATAGGAGGAAATATTAGGGTTTCTGCACAGCTTCATTGTGAAATTTCATGGCACACACCAAGGATATGAGCCCCTTACTTCCTCCTAGTTTTCTCCCTTCTTTGCTTATCTCTTCTAAGGAAAAGCTCAGAGGCAGTGCTGGGAGGCACTGGTGTTTTTGTGCAAAGGAGCAAAAGGCTCAGATTCCTCATTACTTAATTCCCCTGAACATCCAACTTGGGAGCTCCAAGACAAAACATGCTCAGATACCATGTTGACAGAAAATTGAAAGAATTATTGTATATTTCTTTAGTAGTGAGAAGTTCCAATTTATAATATAAGACGAATACAATCATACAAAAAAAATAAAAAATAAAACATTTTGTAATAAAACTAATCTGATAAACTAGGACAAAATCAACAAGTAGACAGCTATGTAGCACAGATAGCCTAACAACTAGCAGAGCATATAGCCATAATTACAAACAGAGATCATGTGTTACACGTGATAGCCAAAAAAGCAATCACAAATCATCGTTATTCATGAAGGCAAATAGTAGATGAACAGTACATGTTAAACATGATGGCTAACCAAAAGTAAAGATTAGATTAAAGTCCGGGGGGGATTATTGGTAAATACATGAGATAACGAATTCGTGGAAATGTACCACTTCTCTGATACCATCATCATTATAAAAGGCACATAATGGCAAGCCCCATGATGCACCATATTGTAGACATTTTTTAGTCTTCTCAACATTAAATGCTTTTAGTAAAATTCTTTAAGAAAAACATCTAACTAATTAAACCAAACCCTTATATGCTCTAAAATACTCAGTTCAGCCTTGGCTTTCTTCCTCTTCATCATTCAACTTTAACTTCACTTAATACGTTGGAAAGCATTTATTAATCTTACAAACCGGTAACAATTGATAGAAACAAGCCAATCCCAACATGTTTCCTATAGCTTTTTACTGTTGTTTCTCTTCCCATGAAATTTTCTGCTCCGTTGTGCGTTGTTCTCTCCATTTTTTTTCATGAATTGCTTCCATTGCTACCACGAACTAGTTATGCGCAGACCATAGGAAGTAGGAGTTGAGGTGTTGCGCTTCAGCTGTGCATGTTTGGTGTTGGCTTGGGTTAATTTTTTCTGTTTCTATCTAGCTGTTGCAGAGACCTAAGGTATGTTGATGCTTGTAGTCAATATGTTAATATGTTTCCAGTTCTTGGATTACTACACATATTGATTATTGCATACAAGTGGTTTATTTTTTGGGCCATTTTGTACTCAAAAATGTGTATATGTTAGGAAGTAAAATGTATTTTGTTATATCATGTGAAATATATAGCAAAATACGTGTGAGCTGCTGCTGTTCTGTATATGTTATGGAAATATATATATATATATGTAATTGCAATGGCTGTGTTTATATGTTTCTAAGTTCATTTTTTCATGGGTGTAAAAACAAATAAAGAAATGAATAAATTAAAACATGCAATAATGGAAGTGTGTCCAATTTTGGTTAGAAGAAAAACAAATGCTATATTTGGTTTTATTATTTACAAGATAATAAAAAGTTCAATCATTAAACTATTAAGTTATCTCTCTATTTCTTTCTTTTACACAATTTAAAAAAGCATCTAAAATACACACTAAAATTTATAAACCTTGTCATTATGAATCACTGCATGCAAATAAGATGGGTGATAATTTACGCTATGCTCCTCATCTTAGCTTGACTTGCTCCTTAGTATCATTGCTTTCTCTGTTTCCCGTAGAATATTTATTCATAACCTGTGACTTGTGCAGGTTGTTAGAGTATAATTTTATAGTTGTAACTTGTGTCTTGCCGTATATTTGTGTAAAATTTTTGTGTAAATGATTTTAAGAAATTCTTTAGTATTACATAATTATATGGACAATGAAAATGTTGAAAGGCACAATATCGACTTCTGACGTTTCTAACCATAAAGATCCTACAGGGGATGACGCAACATTACTTAATCCAAAATATACAAATGACGTCAAATGTATTTTTTTGATAGAGTTTCAAAGGGGGAGATTACACGCCATTAGCAGCATCTAGTTGGAGGCTTCTGAAATATGAAAGCAAGCTCAAAATGCCCCAAGCACATTAAAGAAGAGACAAGAAGTTCTATGAGAAAAAAGAAAGATTTGAAGAATCAAATTGATGCAGTGCCTCATTTTGATGCAGTAGCTGAGGAATTTGAGAAATAGGTTGATGAGAACTCAAGTCTTAGCAAGTGCCCATCTAGTGCTTCTTCTACTGCCTCAGCTAAAAATCAAAACAAACGGATCCTATTAACATGCTGATAAGGTTTTAAAGCATAGCCAAGGGAAAATCCCTTAAGGCTAACAAAGTCATGAAAATAAAGACAGATAATGCATTTCACAAATTTGCATGTTGGATATATGATGTCAAGATAGCCTTCAACATAGTTAATTATGATACCTTTGCACATATCACAAAAGCTTTTTTTTTTTTAAATGTGACCCTAGCACCATGACAATTGCTTATCATGAATTGAGGGTTATGTGCATGACAAAAGAGTTGGAACACATGGATACAATTTTAAAAGCCACAAAGACGCGACAATGAAATATGGTTATTCTTTAATGACGGATGGTTGGATGGACAAGAAAAATAGAGCTTTGATCAATTTTTTTGTGAATTGTTTAAAGGGAAGCAAGTTCATTGAATTGTTCGATGCCTGACAATATTCTCATACAAGCAAAAATGTGTGAGTTGTCAAAGCATATAAAACATATTGACGAGAAAATGCAATTTAAGTGATCATAAACAATGCGTGTAAATGTCATTGTGGGGAAAAAAAAACTTTTAATACAATATACTATTTCTATTATTTATTTTAATTGTACCAATAATTATTTATAATATAATAATATTGTCAACATTTGAATCAATAGGTACACTTTTAAAGGGAAAATACAAGCATTTGTACTAGTCCCATTGCACCACTCCTAGTAGTGACCTGATTTTTGAAAATATTTTCAAAATTCTCATTTTGAAGAAGACATACGAGAAAGCAATGATGATAAATCGATATATACAATATGGCACGGTTAGAAGTATCCAATGAAAGTAAAAAAAAATTAAAACGAAGCAAATGATATCATAGAACTTAATTCTAGATTCCAGGCACACAAACCATGCACTCAATTGCTCAACCTAATGTCATAGAATCGAAAAAATGCTAAACAAATTTAATAAATAGCGTGATAGAACAACCATAATAAACATATTGGGGTCCATTTATGTGTTATTATTCAACAAGAATCACTCTTTTGAATCGATTTGAAGTTGACTCATATAAATTTGAAATCACTCATAAATTCAACAAATTCAAGAGAGAGTTTCCCAGTAAAACTAAAAACTCTAAAACTCTAAAATCTGTTTTTTCAAGAGAATAAAAAAAATATTTATACTAAAATATGATAAACCCTAATTCTAAAACTCATATAGCCCAAAATATAATCAAAGCCTAAAAACAAATAAAAATTAAAGATTTGACATATCCTAAATCACGCCATTCCTCTCCTCTTAAGAGCAAATTGTGGTCAATTTGAATACATGCCTACCTGAATAAACACCAACTCCAAAAGCCTCTCGATACTCTACAATTAGGTTTTTCCAATACTCCAGGGTCAAATACATGGATGTAAAATTCATTTGCAATGACTTGAATGTGTTAATCCTCTAACTCCTTCCTCAAACGAATCCACCAACAATGACCAACCGTTAGAACTTGAAAATCCACCATTGTATATGGACATAAGTACTCCTTAGGTAACATAATATTCAACTCCTATGAAATACATATAGGAAAAGAAGACAAATAGTAGTTGAATGTATCAATGTATGAATATTCTTCTTCAATCTAATTTTTCACCAATTCTTTTATCTCTGTTCTTTTCTCTCTTCCTTTTCCTTCTCACACTCTTTCTCAACTACTCTCTCAATTTCTTTCATAATTTCTCTCTCAATCTCTTATCAATTTCTCTCCTTTTCCTCTCTTTCAATTTTTTTCTGCTCTTCATCCCATAGCCTCTCCATACTCTCTATCCTTTCTATCTAATACTGGCAAAAATGGTGCAAACTCAATGTGACAACCTTTAAATGAAAAAGAATGTTCGTAACCCTATCAATGACTAACTTGTCGGTCATACTTCCATGATCTTCCAAATAATATAACTAAATTGTATAGCAAATACATCACATAAAACCTCATCCTCATATCTATCAATGCAAAATGAAACAAGCACTCTCTTCATCACCTTAAACCCCTTCAATACCATTTAACCATTACAATTGATATGGCAGAGGATGATCCAATAAAGGAAATAATACTTTATCAACAAAAATTGTGTTGGCCAAATTTGTGCAACAACTACTATCAATAACCAAACTACAAATTTTACCTCCTATCTCACATCACACTTGAAAAAAAGAAGCCTATCCTCTATTCTTGTTCCTCTAAACATAATTAACAAAGATATGGAAGACAACTTTATCGACCTTTACATGAAGCTGCTTATTTCTTGAAACCAAAATTCTTCTATAAGAATCCTACCACAAAAGGTGATGTTGAGATCACAAAAAGTATGGACCATCACATGGAAAGATGGTTTCCATTTGAAATATAGTACATGACTTATAAAGAGCTTCCCATAGATGCTGAATGTCTATTTGGAAATGCATTAGCTATTAGATAAAGAACTTTGAGAGAACCAAGTGATTACTATTATTTTTTAAGCTAGTTTAAATGTCTAAATATCTTCCATTTTCATGTTTGTATTATTTTGTTTCCTGTTGTAATTGGATTAATGTTGGGGTAATAGTTTATATCTTTTGTAATTATAATCTAACCTCATACTATGAATTGAGGTGTGATTTTCATCAATGAAGTATGCAACAATTCCTTCAAGTAGTCTCTAATATGGTATCAAGCAATATGATCCCAATCCTTCATGACCCCATCAAGAAGAAAACAAATGGTGTAGTGAACTACGGTCAAAGAGCACTCGAATTCCCTAAAATTCTTCAGAAACCCTAGCCTATCCAAGCCATACTAGTGCGCCACCACCATGAAACCCCAAACTCAAATCAATACTACCTAACAGATCATGCATTACTTTTGCTTAACTCTAACCTGCCTAAGGCGCAGCCACCATTGCTCTTCCGTGGCATGCCTACTACTATGCAAGAGTCATCATTGCCCAAGAACTTGAAGCTCTCTCTATCGCACAATTCTAGCCCACACCACTATTACTCCTTTATAGTGGAGAATACAAATAATGCAGTAGAAATTAGTAGCCCAACAAGTAAACCCAATCTATCACCTCTAATATCAACTACACCAAATGCAACATCTCTTCCATGTTGTGAGCTTGGTCAATTCTCCCACCCCCGTCATCCTCAACCCATGCACAGATACGATCGCACCACTAATCATATTTGATGTCATGGACTGCCACTATCACAATAGTGCCATCTTTGTTTCTATTTCTGATTTGGCTTCTAAAATCCACTACAAAATCATAGCCCACTCTCAACAAGATACCACAAACTGTTGTGCATGTCTTCAGCATCAAAAAAGAGACTCCAAAACCTAATCTAGTCTACTGCCTGTTTTGGGCTATAATCTTGCCTGAAATAGTTGTATTAGGCCTCTTGATATCCTCGGGCTTTAGTCACTTTTAGGTCACTTTAGTGGGCCTAGTATGAGTGTTCTTGGCCCTTTCTTTTAAAAGAATTTTGCCTTGGATTTAAAGAAAAAAAAGCTGGTTTTCATGATTAGGTTAATTATTTTTTTTAATTGGATTTGATGTTATGTTTTTGTTAGGCTTAAACTCATTACTGGGCCAAATAAATATTAAAGTTCTCTATTATCAATCTTTAGTTTGAGCATTGCGATTTCTTTCCCTACACCCCTAATTGCTATTAAGTTGTTTAGGGATGAAAAAGAAATCTGAATTGTTTGGCAAGCAATATCTTTTTTCAGTCTTCCAGTTCACCTATTGCATACCTATCTTTCATTAATTAGAGTGTGGTGCTTATTTGTGTCAATCTAGCGATTGTTGTTACACTCACAAATCAATATGAATGATGCGTATCTTATATCTAAAAATCCAGGTCTATATTGATCTCTTTTAAGCCTGCATATCACTAATGACACTGCTGGTTTACCGACTTCCTATTATCAAGCTCGTACATTATGAAATTGCAAACGATGAAGAAGAATAGTGGCAATTACGATTGACTATAGATTGCCTTCTACCTACATTCCATGACTCATGAGTGTTGGCCTTCCAACTATTACTTCTCTTTTTGGAAATAAGGAATATTGATTCCTTCACGCACTTTTGTCATAGGTGAAATGATTATCAACTTGTCTCGTTGTGTTTGTCACCTTATGACAAGTTAAGTCTACATTTACCATCATCAAAGTGTCAAGTCTAAGTTGAAATTTATAAAACTTTACCACATTCCACTTGAAGGAGAGAATAAGAAAAGATTTAAAGATATTTAATTTGTTTTGGTATTATTGCACTACTTAGTTTAGGTAGGTATCTTTTGTTTCCAAATGTATATAATTTTGTTCCCTATGCAATAGGATAAAAGTTATGGTAGCAATTGAATTATATTTGGTATCTTTTATAATCGCAATCCAATCTCATACTATAAAGATGGAATTTTCATCAATAAAGTACGCAACAATTCTTTCAATTATTCTCCAACATAATATAAACAAATTTATTATTACATAAAATACATCATAACTATTTTAACTTAACATTTACTTACTTTTGTGCATTGCAATTAAAGTACTCAGCCTTGCCTATAATGCATTTGATGTGAAAGGAGTGTATGTGAAAATATGAGCCTATTGTTTAATTTATATGTAAGTATAATAATTAATAATAAAATAATGATAAAATTTAATTTTAATTTTAATTTGTGCACCATCACTCAAAGAAGAGAAATAGATTTTATCATGCTCACCAAAATAAAAGGGTTTATATCAAGTATAATCAGGCTTTTGAGGCATCGTTATGAGAAACGAAGTGAGCCTATTTGCTTGCTAAATACAACTAAATCTAACAAATAGTTGGTTGGGAGGTTAGATGAGAATATACATGACGATAGCCATCCAAACAAAAAGTGACAAGGAGGGTGCTCTTGTGCACGAAGGTGACAACTTAACTTGGAGTATCGTTGCTAAAGCTTTCGGAGTTGAGAAAAAACAAAAAGTTCTCAATTTTGGGCAACAAGAGAAGTCACATCAAGTTCAAAAGGTGCTACATCTAAATCTAGATCATGTCAATAAATCGACGAGGATGAAGAAGCAAATACCTATAATGAACAAGAACTCAAGTTCAAATCTAATAATGAGCACAAAGATGATATAGACGACACAGAAAGTGAATGTGATTATTTACAATTTGATGATTAAAATTCGTACTCTTGTTCACATTTGTACATATGGTTGTAATTCGGACTAGAAAATACATTTGAAATTTGGCTATTTCATTTTGTTATGTTGACTCTGTAGCTAAAACTTAAGAATAATTAATTAGGCATTTGTTAACATTATTCTTTTAATTAGAAGTTTGATACTTTCATGGTTATTTTAAATCCAAAACGTATGTCAAATCATATAAATATTTTATTTATTTATATAATTGCATGCCATGTTTCATTGTAGTATGCGCTTGTCATGTGCCGTGCACTACGACTTTAGTAGGCTTTACACCTGGCGCTCCATTCACTAATAACAACTTCAAATGCCTTATGAGGAAATGAGGATTAACAAAAAGAAAATTGGCGTTATGCATATCATTTACGGATCCCATCTTAGTGTATAAATATATACATACATATAAGCTAAGATTAGGATTAGAACACACGAGAATATACATGACGATAGCCATCCAAAACTTACAGATAAGACTAAATCAAAACTAATCTAGAAGATAAGGATAAATCCTAACAAGAACATTGATTTGGAAAAATAATATCAAAGAAAACTTGCCTGGATATATTTGGAGCAAAACCACCATCTTCTCCAACATTACATCCATGGAAACCATATTTTTCTATAATTACCGCCTGGTGAAACATGACAACTAGCTAATAAATATGGGATGCAAGAAATAAAGAGGTTATTTATCTAATAATAATAATCATAATAATAATAAGAAGAAGAAGAACAAGTTATTGGAACAGTCAAATGATATAATGTATTTATGAAATATGATGAGTTTCGCCTTGACAAGAACCAATATCAAGAACCAATATGATCAATATGATTATATCATAATATTGTACATACACCAATCCTTCATCCTGCATTCTAAAGGCATCTATGAACAAATATCCAGCATCAAGTATGCTAGCAAACAAAGTCTATATGCATGCATACAAGTGATGCTTGTATACCAGCTTCCATATCATTGAAAAAATAATGGCATGGTGCTTTTAAATTGACTTAAATTTGAGAAATCAAAACACAAACAGAAAGATATCGAAGGGAAGAGGTGCCAAAATGACCTTTCAATTTATTTTTTAGAATATGATTGGAAAAGAGCAGAGGATAATTAGGATTCAAGCAACACAAATGCATATTAAAAAGAAATAAAAACTGGAAACATAATAAACCTAAGATGTAGGCATTCTTTTAGCTAGGAGAACTTGCCTTTAAGTGATGATAAGTTTCAGAACCTATTTGCAGTGCCTCCTCAAATTTTCTCGCCCCAACAGGAAGAACCATTATTTCCTGATGTCATTGTCAATTACATAAAACGAGAGACTAGGGCTCACATAGCATAGGTATTCAATTCCTCATGTACATAGAGCAGATGTTCAAATAATAAAATAGCATTAAGCTATACTTCAAGAAGGAGCTAGGAAATGAATTAACTAATGATGAGCATCCATTCCAGCATAACTGGAAGATTTTAAATACTTGTATGCTTTGAATTTATCCCAAGCGATATTTAAAGTATTCACAAAACTAACCATACTATCCAAGCAAATTATAAAAATTGTTTTCCTTGCATTTACATGCTATAGTCCTCGATCCTATATATTTATTTGAAGTAGCTCATGGAACACAAACGAAAAGCAAATCGTGCAACTTATAAGAAGAGATGACTTAGACTTGGTTGTTTAAATTAAGAAACAGATAAAGTAGTTCAAATAAATAAATAATCAATCACTTGAATTGTTTAGATTACTCAAAATAATTAGATGACTGTTAGTTAAATTAAAAACAAATAATATATGAACAACCATGCCTAAACTCACCCAAAAATGTAACTTACCTGAATTGCAAGATTGTTTCCAGCATGCTTTCCACCACTTATGAGAGTGAAAGCTGGAAGAGGAAGATTGTAATTTGTTTTGCCAGCTAGATCAGCAATGTGTTTGTAGAGGGGAACCTGCATATGAACTTTGACTGAGAATTAGAAGAAAATCCTTTGTCTACTAAAGGAAGTTGTTATATCAGTTTGGGCTTCATGCCTCCTTTTCAGCAGCCCCAGCTTTGCAGGCAGCCATTGAGACTGCCAGAATAGCATTTGCCCCAAGTTCACCCTATCAATGAATAAGCCAGAAAGCTCAATGAACAGAATGGGAATTACTTCAGGACATCATTTCAGATGACAGGGAATCCAACTCAGATAGAACTAAATTACTTTGCTACCTTCTTCTCTGTCTTGTCCAAGTCTATCATGGTTTGATCTATTTGAACTTGAAGGGTTGGATCCATACCAATTAGAGCTTCAGATATATGTTCATTAACATTCTTAACAGCCCTGTTCACACCATTTCCAAGATATGTTCCCTTGTCTCCATCTCGCAGTTCAATAGCCTCATACCTGAGTATAAAACCATATAATGACTTCATAAAACTCATCTTCTATCTAACAAAGCTAGAAGAAATACAACTCACTCAAAGATAGAAGATGATAATAACAATGATATAGATCAAATATTCGTGTGCAGAAGCAAAAAAGCAAATGTTAGGCATCAAACAATATTAGAACTAGCTGACACATAACGGCTTTGAAAACAGTAGCAACGAATGCAATTCCAAACAATTCTGACCATATATTGGTGCAAGATCCAATGAGATCTGCAGCAATAGTTCAACCATAAAACCATCTATGTTCAACATCAATTCAAAGGAAAACCTAGATCAATCAAAGGCATCTCTAAAAACCAAACAAGGTACTATTTTGGACAAGAGAGTAATTTTTCTGCTTTTGAGACTTCATATAACAATTTAAATTCTGCTTAATAGCAATGTAGCTTTATAGTCAAGTACCAGATACTGATAGCTTTCCAAGAGTATTTAAACCACACTGAGAAGAAGATCACAATGCCACTAGAATAACCAAATGAAGGAAAGGAACAGCGAAGTAGCACATAATACTTTTCGAAAGATCATAGGTACCAGTGTAGTCATGTCTCATTTGATAGGTCTCATTAAAGAACAATAACAGTTGATACCATGGTCAGTGATTGCAGCAGAGAAACAAGACCGTGCAATTACCTACCTCGAAGTTCTTTAGTGCTTTTCTAAAGGATGAAGCATGACTAATTATTAATTACATGACTCCATTTGATGTCCTATTTTTCCTTCTTTTTATTAGGCAAATTTGTCTCTTTTAAATGGTTAAGTTACATTACAAATAATCCTAATTCATGTTAACAGCATTTTTTTCTTTCATATTCTTTAAACTACATAAATGGATGGAAAGTAAATGATTACATTAGAATTTAGAACAAATGTTATATATATAAGTACTTTTTAGAACCTCCAAATCAAAGAGTGGCAATTAGAGCAATTACCCATCTGGGGCTGATAGATTCCATTTTTAGCTTTCTTGAATGGAAAGTAAGGGTCAATTTGATTGTAGAGCCGTATGCAATGCACAAAAGATGATGCCGTGCGGTTATTCAATTCAATCTTTTCTTCCTATCGTTTTTTTGTCATTCTTTTCCGTTCGTTTCAGGGAGAACCCTTCTATCATATCATCAGGGTAATGATCCATCAACCTGCTAGTTCTTTTTATGAAGCGCAAACGGGAGAATTTATCCTGGAAGCGGAAGAACTGCTAAAACAACTACACCAATCCAAAAAAAAAAATGGATGTGCAAATCCATGATTTGAGATTATATCTTGTAGTTTAATATTTTATTGATTATTGAATTAAAGAAATTCATGATCATCTAGTTGGTTCTATCTAAACCAATCCTTTAAGTATGTGATTCATCATGCCAACCATTAAACAACTTATTACAAATACAAGACAGCCAATTTGAAATGTCAAAATATACCCTGCTTCTTGGGGATGTTCTCAACATCGAAAACATGTGCACGAGTGTATGTGAGACTCATTCAGATTATAAGATGACTGAAAAAACAAAAAGCGGCTTCTCAATACAAATTAACAGTAGTAATAAATAGGATGAAAGAAGAAACTACATTCACCATCTGAAAATGAGCAAATTGATCCCTGTATTAGTCTAAAGTTTTGGCTTCCATTGGTGCAAGTCCAATCATTTTCAAATAAGAAGCATCTCCACGAATAGCAAATGGCAATACATTAAGATTAGGAAATCTTATTAAAATTCAAAAAAGAGATAAGTAACAAAAATGAAGTTTTAACTCGGTCAATAACAGATAATGAGGGTCAGCTGCCTCAACTCACTTTCATAATTAAATATCATTACTATACAGGAGGTCGCTAGGCAAAGACCTGTTACTGGATAATTCAAAGTTTCTAAACCGATCGACCCAATATTCACAAGCCAACCCTAAACGCCTGACCTCAAAGCATCGGATATTCCACCACATTTTACACACACACACACACAGAGACAGATATATATATATATATATATATATAAAGCATCGGAAAAACAATGTACCCACCGGCTGGATCACACGCTAAAAAGAAGAGCAACAAAGACATAAAGCTATTTTATCCTTTGGATCCTAACGAGCAAGAAAATCAAATAAACATGACAGGGAAGGGGCGAAAATGTGCTCACATCCCAGGGGAGGATCCGCCAGGCGCGGAAGCCCGAAAGACGCCTTTGTTGGTGTACAAATCCACCTCAACAGTTGGAATTCCTCTGCTGTCAAGAATTTGGCGGGCTTTAACCTTGGTGATGACGGAGGGGACCGATTTCTTCATGTGATTGGAGATGAAGAGGACGGGATCGAGCGTTTTTGCCCTAACGGCGGCATTGACGGCGTCTTCAATTTTCCGAGAGAGCATGTGCTTATCCAAATATTCCTGCACCGACATTTTCTTCTCTCAGGCTCGCAATCGAACGTCAGATTCTGGGAGAGTTGATCGGAAATGGGAGCGCCGGCGGGTTTAACTGAAATTTATTTCTTATAATTATATTATAATTGAAACCTGAAACCAGCGCCTTTGGTTTTTTTTTTTTTTTTTTCCTATAAATTTCAAATCGAATTCTCAATTTTAGTGCGATTTGGGGTGACAATGATTTAGCGTTATTTTTAAAGTAAAAACCGACCGATTTTTGATTCGATTCCATTTGATGTTGTTTGTGATTTTATATAATTTAGTTAATATAAATTTAAATTACAAAATTAATGAAATATTTCTTATTTTATATTTCAGGCTGTTTTAAAATTTACACTATATATACAATAGTTACACACAATGTTTTCGTCTATTTAATTTTTAAACTATTATTAAATAAAATACTAAAAAGACATTTATATATTTAAATACTTTATGAAAAGAATAATTTTACATCAAAATATTAATTTTTTTAATTACTACTCATGTTTATTATATTATAATCCTTAAAAGAAGAGATTAGTTTATTCATGCAAATTATCACACTTAATGAGAGAAGGAAAAATATTTATGTGCTGATTATCTTCTAGAGTGTTTTTGAAATACTTAGGTAATAATTTTCTTTCTTTTTTCTTGCTAAGTATGTCTAGGGTTTATGTTTTTGAAATATTTGTTTTTTGAACGCAATAATTAATTGCAATTATTTTACACGATTAATAGAGAATAAGATCTATTATTAACGTCAAATTGATATATTTTTTTAGTTTAAACTTTTATAAGATCAAATCAATCCAAAAAAATTGGTTTGATTGATCAATAACGGTATTTCATTGAATTAAACTTAATTGAACAAATAACTTAATTGATCATCAACCAAACACCAATTAATGTCATTGATTGAAATTCAATTTAACTCTTTGTTTTGGAAGCTTTTACTTTTTAGTCAAAAATGTTTGGCATGTAAACATTTTAGGCTCTTAATATTAAACAAACCAAACATTATAGACTGAAAAAAAATTTTGAACTCTTAAAAATTACTAAATAAAGGTGGCTATTGAATAACCTAAATACATATGCTCCATGCTTTAAAACGTTAAAATTGAACAAAAAATTGTGTGAAAAATTAGAAGGTGTTTTTAATATATACTAACTTAAAATTAAAAATTTAGAAATAACTACTAAAATAAATCATCTATACTATATTAGGATTCTTTGTTAGTAAAGTGAATTTATAAAATTACCTTATGTCTTTTTTTATTTTTTCTATCATTTTCTTCTCTCTTTTCATCCAACTTATAAATTATATTTATATATTCTCTCAATTTTTATCATGTTTAAATTTTTTAATTTTTTTTCGTTTTTTATTTTAAATATTTCATGCACAATGTAAAATCAATAGTTTTCTTATTTTATTTTTCTTTTCACTTGTTTTTGTTAGTGTTTTCTTTCAAATGCTCTCTTTTTTAAGTTTCTTGACATTTCTTTAGTTTATATTTTATAAATAAATCTGCATACGTATAAAGTGTGTAAAGTTTACTAGTAGATGTAAAATAAATAGATTTATATGTGTGTATATATGTTCAGTGGGTTTGAACCTTAAACTGCCATCAGACCATAAAAGGTGGAATGGTTTTGGTAAAATTTTCAAACTGTAGTTTTAATGATAGTTTGAAAAAAATGGTGTATTGCTATGGTAAAGGTAAAAACTAAGGCATATTTGGTTGGTCATTTTAGTGAGAATGAAAATAAAAATTATGTTTAGTGACAAAATTTTGATTATGATAAATATTTAAATTTAAAATTGTTTAATTTTTTTCTATTCATATATATAATATAAAATAATGATTAGATATAGTAATAGTAAATTTTAAAGTACAAGTATATATATAAATATGAACCTATATGTATATGTATAAGTTTTGATATAATTGTAAATATATATATAATAATTGAATTTTGAACAATTATATGCATATAAGGGGGAAAGTATAATTGTGAATATAGGTAATAACTGAATTTTGAACATTTATATGTATATGAGAGAAAGAGAGAGAGAGAGAGAATAATTTGAATTTAAAATTTAAATAAAAGATTTTATTCAATAGAATGTTTGAATTGTATAAATTTTGATGAAATAAAAAGAGCATAATATATTAAAATAAACATAGCCTACAAATTATAATGAAAAACAATTTTATACTAATAAAATAATTATTCAAGATTTGAGGAAAATTATTCGAATTCAAGTTATTTACAAATACGTGATTTCATTAATGACTATCTGTAAAATATATTTTGTTACACATTATTAATATATCATATATATACTACTTTTTAAATAAAGAATACAATATCTTATTGTTAGGGGAATTATTATGGTTGAGGGGATGACAATCTTATTTCAATATCTCATTTAAAAAGTGAGAAAAAAAAATTGAGAGTGAATAAGAGAGGATATATTTGTTTTAATTTTTAAGTTTGTACTTCAATATATTTTTCTTAAAAATTATGTAAAAATAAGAAAGAAAAAAAATACAATGTAAAAAATATAATAAATGTAGTATGTGTTTTTCTAAAGATAAATGAAACTAAATATAGCCAAAGTTTTTTGTGTGATTGGTAAGTTTTTAAAGAAAAAGCAAAATGATGAAAATGTGATATCAAAGTAGTGATATGAAAATTTGTTATATTTATGTTCGTATTTGTCAATAAAATGTTGAAATTGTTGTGTGTTCATTTTAATGAATTCAGAAAATGATTAATTTTGTTATTTTTAATATCATTGTTATTATTGTTATTATTAGTGGAGATAATGGAAGAGAGACAATGATATCATGTAATAATGAGAAGTAATAGTGGAAGTGAAAATTTGTAGAAATCAATTCAAGTCCATATCTACCTAAATCAAAGACATATCTATAAAATCCTCTTGATACTTCATCATTTCGCTCAAACCTAATCCTTGTCCTTTCATGGATAAAATAATTGAATAACAATGAAAAACCACAAAGATAAATACAGAAATCCATCAATGCTTTATCCTAATGCTAACATGTAATCTCTGTAGTTAGCAAAATCTCTAACTCTTGTGAAGTACAAACAGACAAAAAAGGCATTGAATAATTAAATGGATTAGCATACATTTTTCCTTCATTTCCATGCTCTTCTTCATCCTCCATTTCAATTTTTTTTGTTTCTTCCTTTCCATTTGTTTCCTTCTCTATCTCCAAATTGGCATTAGAATTGATTTTATCTTCATGCTGTGTTTCGTTCAATGGCGTTTCCTCTTTAATCTCCTCAATCAGATGTAACATCTCCATGATTGAGCTTTTTTCGACCTCTATGAGTCAACTAAAACTAATATGAATTTCAACGTTCTCATTTAAGACTCACTTATAATATGTTCATGTTAAAATCAATTAAAACACAAATTGTTTTTATCACTTGTAGGATATGTAGTAATAATACATTAGCTTTATAGACCTTTTTTAATCCCTCTTACATGCCATTCAATTTTTGTTTAAATCCTTGCACTTCTTTAGCAAAAAAGTCGAACATGACTTCAAATTTCCCGTGGTATCTCGAGCTCTTTGACCTCCTTAAGTATCAAGCATTCTAAACAGTGGGTAAATAAAAATATGCATGTTCTCCCACTCACTTTATATATTTTTTTCAATTTGTTCCACTTTTTTCAAATTTTTTCTATCTTCTTTTTTGTTTCTATCTTTTTTTCACTTTTTTCTTTTTTTTTTCCCAAACCTAGTACAATAAAACCCAATTTAAATTTCAATTCCAAACAAAAACCTAAGAAATTTAGCTACCAAATTTCAAATAATTCTGACCTAATAGAACGTAGTCCAGAAAGAACAAACCTAACAAATTAGAGACCTAACAATTGGGAAAAAAAACAAAAAACACAATCCAAAACAACAAAAACCCTAACGTGGAAGTTTGGCCCAGCATTAGCCCATGAGGTTTTTTTTTTTAAATCTTGGTCCTATTCCCAACGTTTGGAATAGTAACCTATCATACCATTGACCCAAAATCTTCTTGGATAAGTTGTTGTTTAGTCCAACCTTGATTTTGGCTTCTTTGTTTTTTTTTTTTTTTTTCATTTTCTTTCTCAACCCCCTAAGGTTTAGGTTGGACTCACGAAGATGCTAAGCAAAATAATGCCATTAGCTTCAAGTGTCAAACGACAACAGTGTTGGTGATTTGAACAACAAACAGATCTTAGTGGCATGACAAGTGGAAAGAAACAACACGATTCATTGTAACTTATTCAACTTGAAATTCATATGTTTTAGCAACTTTAGCTTCTGAACCATAGTAGTAGTGGTGACGAAAGAGGATGACAAACCTTATGATGGTGATGTTAGGCCTCCACAGGCTAGACCATGGCGGCGAAAGTTGTTAGGTTTTTGCCAGGTGGCATCAATCATTTTATGCATCTTTTTTTATTTTAGTTTTTTTTTCAGTTTTTTATTTCTCCTTTTCTTATTTTTTTTTGTTTCCAAAAATTGAAAATCCTAAACTAGCTATCGAATAGAATCTGATATAGGCTGATCTACAGATCTAATAACAATTGACATGATCAAAGGTACCCAACAGAAGTAAAAATAAATTGAAACAAAACAAACACTATAATCGAACCCATTTTCAAATTTTAGGGATGCACTTTGTGTACTTAACTATCTAACCTAACATAATAGAATTGAAATCAACTCGATGAATTGGATAGATAGAACAACCACAATTAGTATACTAAGGTCGATTGATATATCACAATTCAAATATAAATAACTCTTATTAAATTAATTTAAAATTTTTATTCACATAAATTTGGAATTGTTCAACAAATTCAAGGAACTTAAAAGAAAGAAAATTATTACTATAGAAAATCCCAAACTCCAAAATATATTGTTTCAAGTGAATGAAAGGAATATTTATACTAAAATGTAATAAAACCTAATTCTAAAACTCATATGACCCAAAATGCAATAAAATCTCAAAAATAAATAAAATATAAAAATTTGGCCTATCCATCATCATGTTAGTATGGATACATATAAATTTATTAGAGTGGAAATTTTAGAAAATCAACTAAATGATGAGAAATAGTTACCTTAAAGATCTCCTACTTAATAATATAGTATAGACATATTCAATTATTATTTTGTGAATATTCTATACTCTATTAATATGTACTTAGATATATATTGATAATATAATATTATTATTTAAAAAAAAAGAGAAAATAAGATATTAAAATTAAGTGAATTAAATTTTTGATTTTAGATTATAAGTTGGGAAAACTTGTCTTATAAGTAAAGCGTTAATTTTATGAATAAATCTTTTATAAAATATTTTATGGATAACATATCAAGTCCAATTTGAATTTAATTTTTGTGTTGAGCTTAAGGCTAAACTCAAACATAATAATCAACACCAATTTATGAAGGATCAAAGATAAATTAGATCAAAGTAAAAAGAAAGCAAAAGATAACGCGTATAATATCAACTTGCAACCCACCCAAAATGATATTATTATAACTTCAACTCAAGTAATGGATGTATAATCAAGATTCGACAGTTTCAATCAAAGTACCCACTTGTTTGATATGTCATGAACTCTAATAATCCACACTTAAATTGTTTGATTTGATTTTACAAAAAAATAAGAATGGAAATCTTAAACTCTATGAAAAAACAAGAGCAAAATGCTTTTATTCAAATATCATAAAAATATATTAATGAGTGATGAGAGGATCCCATTTATAAAAATCAATATAGTTCCTAAATCACTTTAGTCATACTTACAAAAGGCACCCATTAACTCTAGTATAGTATTTTTTAAAACCCCTAACTTGGAGGACAAGAATACTTGATCTTTAAATACACCTAAATAATTAATTTTTGGGTCCAAGAAATAAGCAAGCCAATTATTCCTCCACTTGCAATAAGTTAGCCTAAATCATCTCCTTAGACTCTCCAATCTTTATGTTAAACTCTAAGTCCTTTAGGATTCACTTAGAACCTCTTGAATTTCTTTGTAAAGACTCTTGAGGCTAGATCATTGAGTTCATCAATGGATATCAATTGTGGGTTAGATGGCCTCATCATATATTTTCTCGTGAGAGTAAATTGTCCCTTATTTAAGCTCATGATCATCACCTACAAGAAGGAACTTGATTTAGTAATAAAGTAAGGGGTAGTAATCTCATTTGCACTTGGCAATGTTGATGTTTTTGGACCATTCCCCCCTTTGCAAACTTAACCAAATAAAATTTTAATAAAAGGTCTAATGCAAACCTATAGAAGCGAGGACCGAAATGGTTGGAGACATTTAGGAGAAAATTAGGGGAAAAGGAAACAAAACTAAAATAAAAAAATAAAAGGATAATTAGTGAGATTGTGCAATAATTGACTGAATAAGAACATACTTTACACAGAACAAGCCCTTACAACAAGTCAAACATTTTACAATTGGAAGACTAAACACTACAACAGCAAATATTTGCTACAAACCATTAGAATATACCTAACTAACCTAATTTGACTTGAGTTTGGAAGTGCAATTCACTCACGCTCACAACCACAAGTAAGACTAAGGAAGAAAGAACATTCTCTATTGCATTCAATAAGCCACGAGTTGATGTACAAAGTGTACGTGCAAGTATTTAAGGGATACAAGCCAAAAACCAATTGGGCAGGAGTTGAAATGATGGGCATAAGCCTAAAAATTCGGCTCCAAATGGTCAAAAATTCAAAAATGGGTCAAAATGTGACTTCTGGCCTACTGAGCAATCGAGCACTTAATTTGTTAGATCGAGCTCGTTGCTTTCATCACATTCTATAATTATGATTGCATCACCTTGCGATCAATCGCGTAGCAATTGTAAGTGTAGAGTGCCTATTATTTCCTTATTGATCGCTTCCCTTTTGACTTGATTGCATAGTAATTTCAAAACAATGTTGATCTTGCTGGCTTGGCTTGATAGGGTCTAGTTAGTCTAGATCGAATTTGTAGAGCTCCTTAGTGCATCTTGAGCTTTCTAAATCAAAATTTGACACCACTTCTCTTCTTTAGTCCCCTCCAACATGTCCAAATGATCTCCATACCTCTAATCAAGCATCAAGTTGGTAAGGGCATTCTTGAATGTGCAAGCCCTTACTATTGCGACAAGTCTCGGTGGCAACTCAAGAGATCTCGCCTTTAGCTATCGACATCATTCCCTTCTTCTTGAGAAGATTGTTCCATCAACTTTAGATCCTTCTCATCACCTAAATTAAAAGGAAACAAATCAAAACATTAAATGTAGCATTAACATTATACTCACTAGGTAACTAAATTTTGTATGCATTGTCTCTAAGTTTCTCCAAAACCTTAAATGGACTATCTCCTATAGGTTGTAGCTTTGTCTTTCTTTGTTGTGGAAATCTCTCCTTCATAAAATGAACCACATACCCAATCACTAGGTTCAAATAGAGCCTTATTATGCCCTTTGTTAGCTTGTTACTCATATTGTTGTTTAATTTTCTCCAAATTTTGGCGCACTCTCTCGTGTAAAGATTTTACAAATTCAACTTTCTTCTTTTATCTGTATTAACTTGCTCACTACTAAGTAATAACAACAAGTCCATAGAAGTTAATAGATTAAACCTATACACAATTTCAAATGGTGAAAATTGTGTGGTTGAGTGTATGTTCTTATTGTATGCAAACTCTACATATAACAAGGATTCTTTCCAAGATTTTAAATTTCTTTAAAGAACAGCATACAAGAAAGTTCCCAAAGCTCGATTAACCACTTTAGTTTGGCCATTGGTTTAGAGATGACAAGTATTAGATAAAAGTAATTTTGTTCCTAATTTACACCAAATGATTTTCCAAAAATAGCTAAGAAATTTAGCATCACAATGAGAAATAATAGTCCTAGGGACCCTATGCAAGCAAACAACTTCCCTAAAGAACAAATTAGTTGCATGGCTTACAACATTGGTTTTGTGATATGGAATGAAGTGTATCATTTTTAAAAAATTATCAACCACAACAAATATGGAATCACGTCCATTTTTACTCCTAGGCAACCCCAACACAAAGTCCATAGAAATATTAGTTCAAGGGGCTTAGGGTATAAGTAAAAAAGTGTACAAATTGTAGAGGTGTGTAGATGACTTAGCCTCTTAACACTTCAAGCACTTGTTTATGACCTTAGCTATGTCCATCCTAAAATGAGGCCAATAAAAGCGTTCCTTCACGGTTTTGGTGATACCGAAGTATCCTATCAATCCTCTATTGTGAGCTTTTTTTACCAATAACTTACGCAACGAATAATTAAGCAAACATAATTTTCCATCATAATACAAATATCCATCATTTCGATAAAATTTCTCATGTGGGTAGTGTGAGTCAAGGTATACTTTTTTTTTATCACGCACAAAGTGGGATGAACCACGTTAGAGTCTAAAGTACAGGTATGTCATCGAGACAAGTCTTACAATACCCTTGAATTTACCATGAATTTGATCTTTAGTGAGTTAAGGTACACTTATCACCAAAATCATTATTATTTGCATATATCTCACAAATGTGCTCAAATCCCAATAATTTTATGCTAAATTGGAAATTGAGGTATACTTATGTGACGAGGCGTTAGCAACAACATTTTCTTTTCCTTTCTTATACTTAATCACATAGGGAAACCACCCACAAAGTCTTTTGCTCAAATTAACTTGGCTTTTAAAGTACTTTAAGGACTCATGGTTGGTGTGGATCACAAATTCCTTAGGCTTTAGGTAGTGTTGTCAAATTTGTAATACCCAAACTAAAAAATACAACTTTTTATCATATGTTGGATAGTTGATGGTGGTTCTACTCAACTTTTCACTAAAATATGCAATGGATCGTCCTTCTTGTAGTAATAAGGTGCCAATACCTACACTAGAAGAATCATAAACAATCTCAAATATTTTACCAAAATTGGGTAAGTAAAGAATGGGTATACGTGTGAGCTTTTATTTCAAGGTATAAAAGGCATCCTGTTGTGCTTTGTCCCATTTAAAATTTTCATTTTTCTTAATCTCAGTGGTTAATAGGTCTACAATTGTGCTAAAATCCTTCACAAATAGTTAGTAGAAGCTAGCCAACCTATGAAAACTCTTAAACTTTCTAATGGATTGAAGCGTATGCCATTTTTGAATAGCTTTGATTTTCTCTTATCAATATGTATTCCTTGCGAACTTATAACAAACCCTAAGAAAACACAATGGTTTGCATAGGATACACATTTCTTTAGATTAGCAAATAATTTTTCTTACCTCAAATGTAACCAAAACATGTTGTACATGTTCAACATGCTCATCCACACTCTTACTATATATCAAAATGTCACCAAAATATATAACAAATTTACTAATGTAGGCACGTAGGATATGGTTTATCAATTGCATGAATGTACTAAGAGTATTAGTAAGACCAAAAGGCATAATAATCCATTTATACAAACCAGATTTGGTCTTAAATGTCGCTTTCCACTCATCTCCTTCCCACATTCTAATTTGATGGTTCCCACTTTTTAAATCAATTTTTAAAAATATGTTAGTACTATGTAATTCATCCAATATGTCATCCAAATGGGGAACAAGGTAGTAATACTTTACTATAATGGCATTTATGGTTGGACAATCAACACACATTTGCCACTCACCTTTCTTTTTGGACACAAGTAAGGATGGTATAGCATATGAGCTCATGCTTTCTCAAACTCATCCCTTTTCTAGTAATTCTTCTACTTAGCGATGTATCTCCTTAACCTCTTTCGGGTTTACCTAGTAAGTAGGTCGGTTAAAAATTAAAACTCTAGGTGCCAAATCAATTTGATACTCAATCCCCCAAATAGGTGGCAAACCATTAGGTAACTCCTCCAAAATTATATCTTCAAAGTCCTATAAAAGTGAAACAATAGACTTGAGGAAAGAAGATGTAACATTATCAAAAAGTATTAATCCGTCTTTGTACAATAATAATACCATGGGACTCTCATTTTCACAAGCTCACCTCACATCCTTCACTCTTGCTATCATATACTCTTTTGCTCCCTCTTGTACACCGTTATTTTTCTTTGGGCTCTCTTACGCTTTGGCTATTTTCTTCTTCTCTCCTCTCATCTTCGTATTCTTATCAACCTCTATTTTGTATTGCTTTTACATGTACACTTGGTCTTTAGGGGCTTGCTTAGGAGACAATTATGCTAATGTAATATTCCTTCCTCCAAACTAGAAGGTATACTAGTTGGTACCGCATCAAATAAGACTTCATCATTATACTCACCAATCTTGAATGGAACTTTCACTTACTTTGTGACCCAAACTTTCACTTACTTTGTGACCCAAACTTTCACTTTCAAGAATAATTAGCTTTCCAATATGAAATCATTTGTGAATAATCCACATAAAGTATGCTATAGTATGCTAAGAAAATCTAAATTGAACACTTTATTCCCCATAGAATAAAATCTGTGCAATCCTATTATGTTGTAATCGTCCTTTTGTAAATTATGCACATATTTAACAATAACCAAAGGTATAATGCAAAATTCTACATACCTTTAACAATTCTAATTTTTTTTAAGATGCTCATTTTTGATTTTGTAAACTTATATCATAGCCAATTGTATCTTCAAAATGCACACAAAAATTTAAAACCTAGGCATGTTATAATTTCCCATGGCCACACTACAACACACCATATTATCTAGAAGCATACTCAAAAAGTTCAAACATTTCACCTTAATATCATCACTTTTCAAAGTGCTAGAGTATGCCACCAACACATTTTGATAATATTCATATTTAACACTAAATTTTTAAATCAATCGAGCACCATGTAATTTATTCAACTCATCACTTAGATGAAGTTTAATATAGCAAGAAATTACTAAAAAAAATGCAGGTATAAACTATCTAGGCTTTTTCTTCTTTCAACTCCTCATTAAAATGCAGGTTTAAACTGTCCTTGGATATCATATCCTTATATTTGTGCAATGAGAAATGATAAAGAATAATCTAAGTAGTCAATACATACATAAGTCTCTTTACACACTAGTAAAGATGACCTCACTAAAGTTTTACTCTCATCTTTTGCTTTTGCACTTTCTCTTCTTTTATTTTCTTTATACTTCTTTCTTTTTTCCCTCATTTCATTTCTTGCATTCTTCTTTTTCTTTATATTTTCTAATTCTAGCTCACTTCCCTTTTCATATCAATCTAACTTATGAGATAATTTTGGTGGAACTAGTGTAAGTGTGATCTTTAGAGTATTGAACAAAAAAGTCTATTTGTTGACCGCTTCATTATAGTTAGCCATTCTATTAAATTATCATTTTTTCCTAAATAAATTATAACTGTCATCAATTGGCACCGCGTTACATGTCATCGTATCTTCATACGAGCCAATTTGGAAGTTACATGCATTCTCTTTCATTTTTCCTTCCCACTATCATTTATGCACTATAATTTGTATCACTCTAACAATTATGGTAGACAAGAATAATTTCTCAACTACGAGTATACCCTCCAAATCTACACTACTAGGTTCATGCATAATCAAATTGCACATTTTTCCCATATGAAACTTTACCCGAAAAATGCTCTTTCAATTCATTAATTATTTTCTTCTTGGTTTGTACATCATGTGCCCTTAAGGTCACCTAAATTTAGCTTCTTATTGGCCTCATGAACCTCTTCTTTTTTATGACATCTCTTCTAAAGTTGAGATCTCATTATCATCCTCTTTATCTATCACTTTTCGGTCCTTCACTCTGATAGCTTTTTAGAACATGTCATCTAATTCCAAATAATGCTCCAATTTTACTGCATCAATCTAGATTTAATTTACTTAGAAATCGAACAATAGCTACTTCCCTCTCCTTCGCTACATATTCCCTCATCATTGTCATTTCCATCTCCTTGCAATAATAATATACAGTTTTATTTTCTTATATCCATTTTTAAAGTTTTATGGTACAATTCCCGATAGTAATGGCTAGTCACAAACTAACACCTCCTTACAACATTCATTTGTTCCAAATTCTAATTATCTACTTCTTGGCTCTCCTCCCATTGAATGTTAGTAGATTTTGCCAAATTATTACATAGTTTGTAAATTCAACAACTGTTACCTTTACCTTCTATGCTTTACTTAACTAATGACAATCAGACACTAACATTATCCTATGTTTTCACCCTAAATACACCTTAGGGTCTTATTAGCCTTGGAAAGGAGAGATTTTCAACTTTATTTCATTTAAAGCATTTTACCCTCATATGCTCTCTAGCGCGTGGCTTTTTCTACACTTCACCATACTCTCTTTCATTATTGATGTTGGAAAAATCATCATATATTTTTCAACTTGATGTGGATTTTGTTTCCCCAAGTCTCTCATTTCACAAATAGAATGGTACAACGCTCGCAACTCATAGTTTGAGAGGCCTCCATTTAGTCTAATCTATTATGTAAAGCCTTCATCTTGATCCTCAACAACTCACATTTCTTTGGCCAAGGTTTCCATCATAAATTTCATATCAAAGTTGGTAAATGTGCTACTTCTGTTGGCATTATGAAAATCCTCACAAACTTACAATCTTAAGATCTCACAAAAATGAATGCACTCAAACTCGTGTATTAATTACACAACAATCAATCAACATGCATACCTTTCATGTTCTTATTCACCTCTTGATGTGATTTTGATATGGTAGTAAAAGTGATGAATTTGATAGTGGTGTTGGTGTAATGGCCACAAAAAACACACCAATCAATTTATCATAACTCACTTAGGCATCTTACCCTAATAACTCAACTTGCAAGTATTTAAAATCCTTAAGAAATTTTACTAAATAAAGAATAACTTTTATTTAAAGACATCACTGAAACAAAACTTGCCTATCTTTCAAGCCAAATAAAAAAGTATTCATAGTTATGCTAGTAAAATTAAGCCTAGGAACTCAAATCAATAAACCCAAAAAATAAGCTAAAATAAAATTGCTAAAAAATGGGACTATTGGGTGCCCATAGTCGACTTCAAGGCCTTCTCGTGATCATAGATAGCATTATCGTGGCCATAAAATGAAAATCTATTAATTCATAGTTGCAAATCTTTAGCATTGATCACAAAAAATGTTGAGTCTAAATCACAACTGCAATTAGAGATAGTGAAATGTACTGTTTGAAGTCAAAAATGCCAAATCATCTTGCTCACCTTCTAGAGCCCAAATTTTTATTCTCAAACTCAATTCTTGTCCAAGAGCTTCTCAAAATCACATTAATTACAAGCAATTTATCAATCAAGGGACAAAGATGTGAGAATATAGAAGATAGAAGGTCCAACTAATCATGGAACAAGTGCAACCAATCTCAAGATGAAGTATTACTAGAAATGAAATAATCTATCACAATGGTAGTTTTGTGATTCTAAGATAGTTTATAGCTGGATATCCCAAAAAAATATAATTTTGATTGTAGAGTTTAATCCAAAATCAATTATATTTCTTCGTTTTACTCATTTTCTTTTTGTCCACACAACAAATGAAATGCCAAAGGAAAGGCACAAAAGAAGAAAAATGAAATAAATTAAGATAACAAAGAATTTATGTAAATTTATTTGTCTTAATTTTTTTATATAAAATATGATAAAAAAGATATGATACCATTTACATATCTATCTCATTTTATAATATATAATAGAATTTAATGTTTTAAAATAAGTTAGAGACAACTTAGATGGTTTTTGGGTGAGCGTATAAGCTCATTCCAAATGTTTGGTACTTTTGATAAAAGAATTTAAAAGCTCTAAAAATATAAAACACTTAAAAATTCATAACAAATGAGATAGATGCTTACTCACAAATGATATTATACCAATAACATAATCCATCGGATCAGGGAAAACAAAAAGATCAATCGAGGTTAGGCTAGAACAAGAAGCTCCAAACAAAATATTTCTATAGACCATGTTTAGGAGGAAATTTTGTTGTGAGATGATATTTAATGAATTGTGTTAATATAAATAACATACTTAAAGGAAAGAGTTTAAACTGATTAATAGTATAATTTATTTAAATTTATATATTTAAATAAATATAAAATGTATAATAAAAATTAAATGAGATAATAATATATAAACTAATGATTAATTTTTAAAATATAAAAATATAAAAATGTGAAAGTAAATATGCATGTGCATGTATACATATATAAGTATATATATATAAATTAATTTGATTATGAACATATATAATAATTAAAAATTAATTAATTAATTATATATATGAAAGAAAAAAAGTTTTAAATTTAAATTTTTAAAAAAACCTTTATGATATAAAATATTTAATTGTATGAAATTGAAAAGATGAATAAAGATCAAACTTGAGTAACAAACATAGCCATAAAAAGTAACGTTAACCGTAAGTCTAGGCATCACAATAACTGTCAACTAAATTGCAAATCTAAGAATTCATCTGCAAAAAGGTAACAATCCTCCATAATCTGCAAAATGCTGCTTTTGAAGCCCAAATTAAACCTTAATGGCATATTTCCGCATTGGAAAATACATCTCTTTCTTTTTCTGCTTTTCTGTTTTTAAAGATGCCTACAAAAACACAAGAGCCAAAAGTTAAACCCTGCGTTTGAGTCATAAAGCCAAACATTACGAAGGCTGCACATTTTGATATAGCAAATAAAAAGAACATACAGATATATAAATGTAGCCATATAGCCATCATACAGCTCTCCAATCGTGATGTAACATGTCAATCAAAGTTATACAAGACTCAACACACAAGAAACTATAATCATTTAAATCTCTTGACAGTTGAGAATAGTTCACTTAAACAGGGTTGCTTCTAGTTGATGGTGTTGCCATTAAAAAGGCAGAAGGTAGCAACAAGTAACATAAAAAGATGTCCAATACACTTGTGGCACAATAGATTAATTCCAATTCTTAAATGAGAGAGATGGTGACAATAAACTACTGCCTGTGGTTATAACAGGCAGCGTTTCAAGTGGAATAAATACCACAGCTAATATAATTATTAGATATAGATAAATGCAACAGAATTCTTACTTGCGTATATCATATATAGGTTTCAGTCAAAATACAGTCCTGCAGCACACGTACACCAGATGGTCTTTGAAAATGGGGTGAAAATAACATTGTAAAATTGGGTTCCAACATATCCTCAGCTTTCAGATGTCACAATAAGCAATTAACAAATTTCTAGCAAATAAAAATGCAGAGAAAAAAAACCATTCAATCACAGTTGAATTAAAATTCAATGCATAAAATTTCTGGATTGTTACTTATCAGATAATTATCAGGCACAGATACCAAACGCAAAGTAATATTTTTCAAAATTAAGATAGCAGAAGAACAAATTAATAGTTAGTGGCAAACCAAAATTTCAATTTTAGTTTTAGAACCAAAACATATATGTATATAACCAGATTTTAGATGAGTAAAGTCATTAATCAAAACATAAAAAATAATCAAATATAATATTTTGAGGATGATATGATAAACAAATATCTTAAATAAGGTTATCCTACATTGAATTTCGTTTTTAAAACCAAATTTCAAAGTTTAGGTTTTAAACCAAATTTTTTAAACCCAGCTTTAGAATTTGTTCTTAATCAAAATCAAACTTTCAAAGTCTGATTTTAAAACAAAACTTCAAAATTTAGGCTTACCACAAAAATATCAATGTTTTTCTATTGATACAAAAATTTTATTTATTTTTATAATATTTAAGTACACAAGTCAGCAACAAAGTGGAATAATTAATATATAACAACAAGCAGAACTGTCACAAGTATTGTGATACATTGTGAAGTTTTGGTGAATAATTAGTAGCTTAAGCCCTAAGCATAGTTGCCAAAGGCATTGAAAGGCATGCGCCATGAGGAAAGTGCTAAACGCGCCAGTGAGATGCCTTGTAGGTATGTTTTGCGCATACCTTAGCAGAGGCGCACGCCTAACATGCCTTTGCAAAGGCGGAATGTTTTGTTTTTTTAAATTTTTTATGAAAGTCATGTTTAAAACTAGATTACATGGTGGGTGTTTTAAAAACGCACTAGCCCATGAGTGTTTAATAATAAAAAAAAAAGAATAGCCCTAAAAACTAAAGAGCCATCGTTCATGGCTAGAGAAGCTAGAAGTTGCATAAGCACCTTGTTCCTCTACTGTTCCTCCACCATTCAGTCATTCTCCTCCAATATTTTCTTCTCCATCAGCAGCACAGACTCTGAGCATCTAAAGCTGATAAGTTTCCTCTATTTCTTCTACAGTAGTCTTATACTCCTAAGATTTCTCAGTTGCTTCACTTAATTGTACTGTAGCAGGCTAGCTACTTTTCTAAATAAAAATTGAGCCGCTACATTTCTCAGTTTCTACAAAAATTTTAGCCGTGAATGTGGTGAAAAATTGTATGATGTGATGCTGTATATGATTCTATTATATGATGTGCACGGTGCAACTATATTTTGCAGCTACATTTCTCAGTTTTTGGCTTTCTGCAATGCACATGCTATTGTAATTGTAATATAGGTAGATTCAAATGCTAGAATTTAGGAGACTTGGGAGTTAATTTTGTTTACTATATAATGTTCAATGTTGTTTACTGTTTTTGTAATTTATGTGCTAGAGGTAGATTTAAATGCTATAATTACTACTTTTGTACATTGTTGATTGCTTGATGCATTTTGTTTGCTGTGGAGTGTGGAATGTGGTAGTGTTGCTGTTAGGACTTATGAGTCGAGTAGGAGAGTAGAACTTAAGAGTTGAGAGTTATTTTTGTTTATGTTGATTGTTAAGTTGAATTTATTGTTACGAATTATTCATTTTGTCATTTGTGTTTGCTAATTGTTGCATTAATAATGTGAAATTTTGGATGGTGAAAAATATTCTCTTCTGATGCATCGAATTCAAACCGAAAGGGCCTTGCTTGGAATTTTGCATTGTTGCTCGATCCTAACAATATAAATGATGTTAAATGTAAGTTTGGTGGAAAACTTACAAAAGGAGATATTACGCGACATAAACATCTTATTGGAGGATTTTAGATATTTGGCCCTGACATGAAACCACCTACATATCATGAAATAAGAGTTGTGTGCTTAAAAAAGAAACTTCAACACACCAACAAAATTTTGAAAAGTTATAATGAAGGCATATTGAAGTATGGTTACTCGATGGCTAATGGTTGGACTTACAAAAAAAACAAGACATTAATCAATTTTTTAGCGAATTGTCCAAGAGGAAGCAAATTTATATAGTCGATTGATACATCTTCATTTGCTTACACTGAAGAAAAGATGTTTAAGTTTTCGGAGAAGTTCATTCATTGAATTGGTTTGTAAAATTTGATGCAAGAAATTACTGACAATCCCAGTGCAAATTTTGTAGAGGGTAAGAATTAAGATTAAGAAAGTACTTCAATTTTTCATTCAATAAGTTTGTTTTACTTGTTTATTAAAATATTATTTATATTATTATTTATATTTCATAATTTTCAATGAATAGGAAACCTTTGGAAGAGAAGTATCCACATTTATATTGGTTCCCTTGTGCCGCTCATTGTATCGACTTGGTAATTGAAGATATTTTCAAACTTCCAAATTTGAAAAAACACTTACGAGCGAGTAGTGATGGTAAACGGGTATAAATATAATAGGCCTCATCTTTAAAATATGATGAGGCATCTCACTAGCTAAAAGGAGATGGTTCATGCAGCACTTAATTTGCCACAGCATTTTTGACCTTAAATCACTCTCAAGTTCAAAAAACAAATTTGAAAAAATTGTTTACGTCAGATGAGTGGAATAAATCAAAATATTTAATGGAGATGCAAGGGAAGAATGTGGCTAAAGTGATCCTAATGCCTTTATTTTGGAATCACATTTCCTATGCCTTAAAAGTTAGTGGGTCATTTTTAAATGTGCTTTGTCTTGTTGATAGTGAAAAGAAGCTAGTGATTGAATATTTTACGAGGCAATGAGTCAAGCAAAAGAGACTATGATGGCCTCATTTGGCAATAATGAAGATAAGTATAAAACAATCTTCAAAACAATTGATGATAGATGGTAATTCCAGCTCCATTAAACCTTGCATGTGGCTGGTTATTTTCTAAACCTAAAATTTTTCTACGCAAATCCTAATATTGAATAGGATCAAGAGGTGATGAATAATATGTATAATTGCATAGAAAAATTAGTACCATGACATACATACAGAAGATAATCGTAGAGCCTGTGCATTATAAAAGGGCTGAAGGTCTCTTTGGATAGTTAATTGCTACTTGGCAAAGGAATCTCATATCACTAGGGAATTGATATTTTTAAAATTAATGTATTTTATTATTTTTATTTATTTGTTTCTTCTGTTCTTTTTTGCTTATTTTAGCTTTTTTAAAAAAAAATTACCAGCTGAATGGTTGGCTACATATGGCTCTGAAACTCCAACTTGCAAAAGTTTGCAATTAAAGTGCTTAACCTCACTTGTAGTTCCTCAAGTTGTGAAAGAAATTGAAGCATATTTAAACATGTAAGTAAATGTTTATTTTGTCAAAAAAATTATGACAACTAAAGTTCAATGCATGTTAATTATTTATAATCTTGCAACTTTATTCTAAAAAAGGAAATCGATTGAATTAATCACTCTTTAATGACTTGGTCTACATCAAGTATAATAGGACGTTAAAGCGAAGTATGATACACAAGACTCTAATGATCCAATTGAATTGGATGGATTTGAATTTGATAAAACAAGTAGTGAATGGATGTTGTAGAGGGTGGATGAAGAAAGTGATGATGAAAATAGTCTAGTATTTAGTAATGATGATTTGACTTGGGATAATGTTATAAGCATAGTTCTGAAAGGTGAATGGCATGGCTTAGTGCCAACTTCTGCTGGAGTTATGGGGCACGCGATTTTGAAGTATGAAGCATAATAAATCAAATTAGGTAAAAATATTTATGACTTTAAAATATATTTTTGAAATATAAAATAAACATAAAAAAATCAACTTTAATTAAAAAAAAAACAAATAACATTGATAAAGGCATATATCATTCAACTCAAACATCAACTACAAAATCATTTTAATAAAATTTAACAACCAACACATTATTCACATTTCAAAATTCAAACAACTGCGGGTTGCTGCCAAAATATGCCAAAAAACCCATTCACATTAAATTTTGAAGCTTATTAAGATTTAAGACAGAGAGAATGATGGTTGTGCTTCCAACTTTGTCCACAGATTTCTAGAAAAAGGATGAGCATGATTTTATTGAGACTCAGGTATACCAGTAACAATGAATCGACATCGACTCAAATTATAAACCCACAACACAATGAATCGACTCTTATAAATCCACAATGAATTGGTTTTTATAATCTTCCAGACACATTCCCAAAAATGAATAGAAATAAACAAAAATTTACAAAAAAATACTTACAAACAATACATATTAGTGGTGCTTGGTTTGCTTACGCCCATTGCCCAAAGTCCCCAAAGGTGCGTCTTTTATCTAATAGCTTGAGTAGTAATGCAGAAAGTCTTGATCCAGTAGCAGTGTAGCAATTCCTAGAGGTCATGTGACTTGCATCGCACTAGAGTCGTCGGAAGCAGCGCAGCAGCTAAAAAAACCTTAATCCAGAAACAATGCAACAATTCCCAAAAGTAGCATCGCACCAAACTTGCCAAAGGTAGCACACCATAGTTGTCGGAGGCAAGCACCAAAGCCTGTGTCGTCCCGCAGCTCACACCATAACCCAGAACTTGCGACTAGGAACTCAAGATTGAGGCAGACGAGCGTTAACCGAGGCTCTGTTTAGCCGTAAAGCTAGAGATTGAGAAGTTGAACAAGGCTGTGTTTGGCGCCCTTGCAGTTCGTTCCTTTAGTTTTAGCTCAAAATGCTTAAAAGTGTGTTTAAAAAACGTGGCAATTTTTAAGAAAACAAGCATCTTCTCTCTGGCACGCCATAGTGCTAAGGAAAATGGCGCTTTGGCACCTGCCTATGGTGCACCAGAGTGAAGAATTGCGCCATCTTCCTCAAATGGCGCAGAGATTGCGCCACTCGTTGTGGCACGCCATTTACAACACTGATCACAAGAGCTTTAAAATTTGAAGAAACTCCATATCAATTTCGATCTAAAAAAGCAAGTGGTGTTGGATCGAGTTCTAAGAAATCCGCCTCATCTAAAGGAATATCTATTGCATGCCAATTAGTTGATGAAGAAGAGGAAGAGATCAACTTCTATGATATAGGGACAGAGGAAGTGGATGCCGACGGCTACCAATCTAATAATGATGATGTGGAAAACGAATCTGAAAAATCATTTGATTAAAGTTTGCATGATTTTATTTATGCTACTTGATTTGCTACGTTTATATGCATGAAAGACGTGATCATTGTCATTTGGAGTTTTAAGTGTTAATTAGTTGTATATTATTTGCTATATTATTAAAAATTTTAGATTATATTGTTATTTTTTTTATATTTATCATTTATATTTTTTTTATGAAATTGCTAATCACGTGATCATATTTTATTTACTACAAAAAGTCATAAATTGTGCATTGTGCTTCACAAAGGCGTGCGTTGCACCATTCGCCATTCGCAATGACTCTAGAGAGTTTTTACACTTTAAAACACAATATGCCTTTGACAACTATAGCCCTAAGGCAACACATAACTAATATATTGGAACGAATCTTTTGGACTTCATTAAAAGTAGTTTTACAATCAAAATGCGATAAATACAGGTATAAATATCAAACTTGGGACAATGATGGGAAAAAGCATATATACCAATTACGTCACAACTCATTTACGACATAATGCACGAGAAACCTAGATCAGGACAAGGCAGAGCTGTAATGGCGAATATAGCTTCCATTTGAATTAGCATTCAGAACTTGAATTTCTAACATCGAAGACTTCATTCATCAGTAATGAGATCGCATAATGGCCAAAAATATTAATCGTGTACACAATATAACAACCATATATATCAAAATAATTTTCAAATGAGCTATATAACCATTCTTCCGCGGGAAAAATAATTCAGAGAATGTCCCAGAAAAATCAATATATCCATTATATCAGCGTAGAAGTGAGTAATTTATTTCAAAAGCCAAAACTATAATTCTAATCGCAAACACCAACTAAACAATCAAATATACAAAAAGCTCTAACAAAATCATGAAAAGCACAAGTCAATAGTCGCTCGCGACCCAGATTCAGGGGTGGAAAAACGCGTATACCTGATGCTTGGTCAGGCGGCGGCGGATGGCGCGAGTCTTCTTAGGGCGGAGATCAAGAGGCAAGTACTTCTTGTTCTTGTAAGCTTCTCTCAGAGCCGCTTTTTGCTTCTGAGAAATGACGGTCAGCACCTGGGCAATGGAGAGTCTGACGACCTTGATCTTGGAGAGCTTGTTCGCAGCACCGCCAGTCACCTTCGCCACCCTCAGCAGAGCCAGCTCAGCCTTCAGATCCTTCAGCTGCGCCAATAGCTCCGTCTTGCTCTTCTGCCTCAACTCGTGGACCTTAATTCTTGCTACATGAACGAAGACACGCAACAACGACAATCAACACACAGAAACAAAAATTGAAAAAGAGATAACCGTGCAAGTGAAGGTTAAATTTCACATACCCATCTTGTCTTCTTCCCACTCTCTCCGTCTCTGTCCGGGATAGGGTTCAAGGTTGGCGGGGATGAGATCCAATGGCCGAGGTCAAGAACCCTAATATGGTTTTGGGGCCTAGGGTTTGGAATTGTTAAGCTTTTTTCTGATATTGCGAGACTTCCTTTTGGGCTTTTGCCGAAGCTTGTATTTTATTTAAAACTGGCCCAATACTTATTTAAAGAAGCCCAAATAGCCCATACCACTGCGGATTGCAACCGGATATTTTCTTCAGTGGATTTTTTCCTATTGCATTTTTTCATTTGCACCCACACCCTTTTTTTTTGTCAATTTTTTTGTAACGATAATGTCCATTTATATAAGAACTTTTTGTAGTAAAAGAAAATAAAACTCCCAAAAATGTTCTTCATATTCATATGGGTTCAAAATTAGATGACTTATTGTGAAGGAATTTGTTCGAGCATTGAATATTTGGCGGTAATAGGTGTGGAAAACATGATTTTTTATTTTTGAATTATTTAAGATAGTTCTGACAATTTTAAATCTAAAATAAAAACTTAAATAACTTGACCCACGGAATATGTGATAAGAAAAAATTAATGCTAAACCGAAATGCACACACACACATTTATTACATAATAGGAAATTATGAAACCATTTAATTAACCCCGCCCATCTAAAGGATAGATGAGACAGCTCTAATTTATTTTGATTTAAGTAAGTAATCCAAATGAAATGCTTATGATAGTTGTTTGCTTCAGCCCTTCTTTCTCTCTCTCTATATATATATATATCCAAATGAAATGCTTATGATAGTTGTTTGCTTCAGCCCTTCTTTCTATATATAAATTGAAAAGGGTGTTTTTTGTTACACTAGGAAGAGAATAGGAAATAAGAGAGAGTGCTTTTTTTTTTTTTCCTTTTTTTGAGTGAATACTGTTGATTCCATTTTGCTATTTGAAAATCACTCATTAGAATGAACAATTTGCTCGCCTATAATTGGCAAAAGTACCTGGCATATCTATATATGATTCAAAGGTTTGCTCATTGGTTTATAAAATATACATTCTTTAATTATTACATTTTTTAAAATTTTATATTATTTTTTTTACTTTTACATAATTTTGAAAAAAATATTTTTAAAAAACACACATCAAAAAATAAGAAGATAGTCAAAGAAATTGTTGGATTTAATTCACCTTAAAACAACCCCTAACATGAAGAGTTTACAAATTATATTAAAGATAAAAAAACATAGAGGTAATTTCAAGCCAAAGTTTGAAGCTAAATAAAGCAATTAATTTGGACTCACCATAGCCCCACTACTTTTAGGCATGAAATTTTTTATTTCAACCTTTTTTCTTTTTTTTTTCTAGATTCTTTTTTTCAACTAATACAAATAGTATGACAATTTATTAACACGTGTAATATCAGGACAACAGCAAAAATAGGATAAGTGATTTCAACTTTACTTTGAATACCTTATGTTTAAGAATAATGCACACTCTGAGTTTCTTTATGAAGGTAATTTAACACACACACACACACACACATAGATATATGTATCTGGTCCAACAATAAAATTTGGAAGGTATCAAATTTGTAGAGATGAGTTTAACAAAATCAAAACTTTGTAGGACTATGTTGATAAACCAAAAAAAAAAGATGCTGCTAGCTTAGTGAAAAGAATTTGAAGGCCATAAAACCCATTTTTTGGATAACAATTACTTGATTAAGTAGGATGAATTTGATTAAAACTAAACTATATATAGGGTTGGCTTGGCTTTGATTAAAACTCTCATATTCATATGCCATTTAGGGTGAGATTGAATAGGTTGGAAGAATTTTATTGTATTTGAAAAGTCAAAAAAGTAGCAAAAGGATTTGATAATGGTTAGAGGTGATGATCCTCAATCTTTGATTTGTTTTGCATTTACTTACAAATTGATGTAATGACAATGTTTTATTTGTTGTTGGGTATTTGGCATCAAAGTGAGGAAATCTTATACCTTGCTTCGAGAATTGAAATTTTTACTTTTAAAAATATTGAATTTTGGTCAAATTTTGATTTATTTTATTTGATTGAAGGGAACATTATCGTTCAACCGCCGTTGGTAGAACCTACAACCTTCAAGTAGGCATTAAATGGGCCTTCACTATTGGGCTAAGCCTACCTATTTGTTTTTATCACTCTTTCAAATATTAATATTAATATAAAATCTAAGAAACAATTTAAAAAAATCAAAAAAGGCATTTAGAAGCATCTACAAAGGGTCAAACCTATGACCTCAAGAAGGTCATAGCAAGCCTTGGCCAAATGTGCTAGGGGATGCACCTTTTTGTGAAAAAAAAATATTATATTCAAAAAAGAAATACTTGAGTTTAAATTCATAATTAAAATGATTTAGGAATTTATTTGGTATATTCATAATTCACAAATGTGTTTTATTTATGTAGAGTTATTGTATTTTATGTTTTGACTCATAAATGGACAATAAAATTAAGCATAAATATCTTAGTAATCGATATAATAATAATAGATTAGGGCTTGATCATAATCCTAATCATGTGAAATGGTATGTAGCGTTGCCTATAGTATCAGAATATCTAATTGCAGTCAATTATTTTAGAAGATTAAATTTTATCCTATAGGAATTTTTGTTCTATTGAAAAAATTGGTTAAGATAAAATATTAAAACTATCTTAATTTACCCATGAGAATTAGGATTTGTTTTAATAATTTTATAATAAATTTTATATAAATATTATAGAATTAAAAATTTAGTCCACAAAAAATTGTCATGACATTAGGTATATGATATGTAAATATGTTTTATATTGGTAGACATATATTTGGATTTGTTAGTCTCAATTTTATTTTAAACATGTATGTTCATGATTGCAACAATTCATAATATTGATATTAATTATGATATTTTTGAGTTAAGCAAAGGAAATTATTAAGATATGGAAGGAGAGAATTTTTATTCATGTGGGGTGGATGGACATCAATTATACTATAAGAAAAAATAGACGAAGGTTGCAAATGACCTGAAGCTAAGTCTCCTTATGAAAAATCAAAATGGTCTAATCAATTAAGTACTGTGTTTATAGAAAAAATTTTTTTTGTAGCTATTCGTAATTCTATCAATTAGCATTATGACATTTTTTTCTTACTCAAGGCTATTGATGTGTAATTTGAAACCTTAAATAAGGTATTTGTGAACACCTTAATAATGAATTTCTCTTCAATGAAGCTAATCACTATCTGAGGTGGACAAGCACAATATAAAGATGAGAGACATTACTATTCAACTAAAGGTACTTGAAGTTGAAATGTGAGACTCTGTCCTAGTGCATTATACTTTGAATACTTTTCCATAGTCATACAATCCCTTTAAATATCATATAACACATATAAAAAAAATGGTCAATTAATAAATTGATGGGTGTGTTTACAAGAGAAAGCTTGTCAATGGAACAAATAGAAAGTTTCAATAGTGCATATGTGGCAACTCAAGAAAAGATAAAAAGTCGAATCAAATAAAAAAGGAAAAGGGTAAAATTGCCCACCAAACTAGACATTAAGAAAAAAAATCTAAGTGTTACTTTTGAAAAAGAAAGGAACGCATGAAGAAGGATTGTAAAAGATAAAAGAAATGGTATGAGTTTAAAAATAACAAAATCTCTTTTTATCCGTTATGAATCTAATATGACAAAAATTGTCATGACACATGACACAAGGTAGATTGATTTTGGTTGTAAAATAACCCAATTGGAAGTAAACAATATATCTTTTCTGAAAGTAAGATTTGCTTACATGTGTTGGGTATTGGGAATTGTAGTCTTGTGCTGAGAAGTGAGCAAGTTTTAGAATTAGAAAGTGTTTTTTTTACATTTTAAACTTTTCAATGCATTGCATTTCTATTTTAAAACTAGTGCCATTTGGATGTTCTTTCTTTTTCGATAATGAATCAATGAAATTATTTCTTAAATCCAATATTACTAGAAATGATACAATTTCAAATGGTCTATGTAGACACACAAAATTTTTGTGTCCATTCAAATTACGTAATGTAGAAAATATGCTATTAAAATATGACCAATTAATTTGTATTAAGTGGTGAAATCACCTCAAATCATGGCAGAGATGATGTTTACAAGCTCAGGCTTATTGGTTAAATTTTGTGATAAGGCCCAAAGTACAATGATTAATAGAATTGTTTCTTGTTTGCAAGTTGAAGCACTAAAATTTTCTCCTATAGGATTATAAATAAGAGTGGATTCCATGGGGGAGAGAGAAAACAATTGAAATCTTATAAAGAGTTAGAGTTTTAAAGAATTTCGTAAGTTTTGTCTACAACTCAAAGAAGATCTATGGAATTCATCTCCAAATTTAAGGTATTCTTCATAAAAATCTATAAATTTCCGAGTTTGATTCAAAATTATAGTACTAATCCGATTAATTAATATTAATTGATGAAAGAGTAAGGTTCTAGGAAGATCTAATTGCAAGCTTCTCCTAAGGATTGTTTGAATTTTAAATTTTATTCTTGAAGAAATAGTCCAATAGCTAAATTTGGAGATTAATACCTACAAAATTTGTTTGATTTAGATTCAAATCAATTTGTACCAATATTCTTGTTTAATAAAATTTAAGCACAAGAAATGATCATATAAATTTTTGACATGCCTAGTGGAATCATTTTATCTCTGATCTCATTCTTTCAACAAATTTCAATGCGGCACAATGGTTGTTAACAAGCCTAAGATGTTCGAATTTGCCATCCCAAGCTCTTCAAATGTTGCTGCTAAAAATGAGGGAGTTGTCACACCAAAAGAGGCGCACCTTGGGATGACCCCTCTATTGCAAACTATTGAGAAGGATCAACTTCATCTTATCAAATCAACTAAAGAAGGTTGAAGTTCTTAAGATGACTCTGTCCTATCTAATCCCTACTCAGCATCAAGTCTCTTGCCCCTCTTTGACGTTGCACCTGTCATGATGATAAATGCTACAAGTTTAGAGAAACAAATTGCAAGTTTAGCTAGGGCCATAGAGGCTCTTGCCAAACATGTTAAAAGTAAGACTCTAAAATCTCAAAGTTGATGAGTAAGGTTGAAGACCTTAAAACTAGATACAACATAGGGAAAAAAGCTAAAGCTCATAATGAGATTGAGACTTCTCTTAAGTAACAATCGATTGAAGAAAAGAAGTCTCTCTATAAACAGCTTCCTCTAATTGTTTGATTCCAATTAATCAACCAAAGGAGTTTATCGTGGGAACAATCAAAGACAAACTTGAAAGGACTCTTAAGTTGTCTTTGACTTATGTCAAGCCATATGTTGAGAGGATTAACAAGTTGAATATGCCTATAAGTTATTAACCTTTAAAATTCAAGCAATTTGATAGCAAGGAGAACCCTAAGGAGTATTTCACTTACTTTATTAAGACATGCAACAATGCCAGCACTTGTAACAATCACCTTATCAAACAATTTGTGTGATTATTGAAAAGAAATTCTTTTAACTGGTACACAATTTGGATTCTAAGTTTGTTGATAGTTTGGAACAGTTAAAGCAAGAGTTTTTCAACCACTTTTACAACACTAGAAGAGTAGCTAGCTTGATTGAACTAATGAACACTTGCCAATAGGAAGATGAGATGGTCATCAACTACATTAACCATTGGAGAAGTTTAAGTCTGAATTGCCAGGATAGACTTTCAAAAGTTTCTACAATTGAAATGTGCATCCAAGGAATGTATTAGACTTTAAGATACACATACAAGTGATTCACACTCAAGATATAGAGTTGAACTCGGCCAGAAGTAGAGTTGGTGGTTCATTTATCCAAGAACCATGCATGAATAAAGAGAAGCAAGAAGTTAAGGCTTGGGGTAAACCTTTCCCCAAAGTCCTAAACAAAGAATCTATGATAGCGAAGGGCATACCCATTAAAATTCAGGGCAAGGAAAAGGTTAGGAAAAAAAAGAAGGATGTTCCCTAAGAAAAAAAACCTAGAACATTATCTCTAAAATAGATGCAAGCCAATAAATATCCATTTCTTGACTTAGATGTTTTTGGCATATAATACAACTTGTTGAAGGCCAATTTCATTGACTCCTTCAAATGAAGTGGCTTGAAAAAGTTGGGAGGACCAATGATTTCAAGTATTACAAATATCATCAATTAATAGGGCACTCTATCTATGACTACTTCATCTTCAAAGATAAGTTCATGCAACTAGCAAGCAAAGGAAATATTTCCTTAGCCACAAATTTTGTCACTATTACATTTAGGTCCTTTGAGTTGTCATGCAAAGAAGTAACTAAGCTAAAAAGGCAACATGCTATATAGTGTAAGAGAAGAGTTCTTCCTCTAAAGAAGTTCTTCATTCTACACAAATGAGTCGTTTGGAGAAAAGAAGGCACCGTGAGTATCTATTTTTGATAAGCTTGGTCCATCTGTGAATTAGGGGCTTGGAAGAATTAAGAGAAAAAAATCTTTATGACACCAAGATGCATAAAAAGGATAGGCAATCCAAGTATGGATCACAAATTCTAAAGTAGGATCGCTTCTCCCATGAAGCATGAAACTGATTTGATTATCACTTATGACAAGGTCTTGAAAGTAAAAATGCAAACTATTGTCCACATAAAAACTAAAAATGGTGATGAAGATGATAGAGAAAATATTGCATCCTTTTACCACAACATCTTTAATAAAGGCAACTTGATCGAGGAAGAAGCTGAAGATTCTCCTACTAAAAGTTGAAGAAAGGGTTAAAGACACAGTTGATGAGTTAAATGAAATTGACTTGGGGGATGCTAGTGACCTTCGACCAGTTTACATTAGTGTTTTATTAACAATTGATGAAGAAGGGGCATATACCAAGCTTCTCCTTGAGTTTGGGGATTATTGCATGGTTTTACAAACAAATGCCTAGCTTGGATTTTAAAATCTCTAATCTTCACTTATTTATCAAGAAGGGTATTTGATGAGTCAAGCTATCACAATGGTTCTACCCCAAAGTGGTTCTCTTGATTGAGGCAAAAGTTTAGAACTCATTGGGGTGTGATTCTTTCAAGAAGTCAAATATCTCTCATGGATAGCAAACATCATCCCTATAAGAAAGAAGAAAGAGCAAACTTGAGTTTTTGTTAATTTTATAAACTTAAATGAAGCATGCCTAGAGGATGACTATCCGTTGCCCACAACTGAGTTGATTATCGATGCCACTACTGGGCCCGAAGCATTGTAATCATGGATGGATTGTTAGTGTATAAATAAATTCAGTGGAACCAAAAGATGAAGAGTTAATGACATTTTACACTCTCAAAGGCATATATTATTATAAAGTGATTATTTTGTTGTAAAGAATGCTAAAACCATATATCAATGAGCAATGAAAAACATTTTTGATGATATGTTGCACGAAAACATTGAGTGTTCTATTGATAACGTGGTCATCAAATCTAAGAAAAGAGAAGGCCATCTCCATAACTTAAGGTGAGTCCTTGAATGTCTTTGATGCTATCAACTTAAGATGAATCCTATTAAGTGCTCATTTGGTATTGCATTTGGCAAGTTTCCAGGGTTCATTGTACGCCATCGAGGCATCAAAATCGAACAAACGAAGATAGATATAGTGTTGAAGATGCTTGAGCCTCAAAGCATTTATGATTTAAAGAGATTGCAAGGAAAATTAGCCCATCTCAAAAGTTTATCTCAATTTTCACTAAAAAAAAAAAACTATCTTTTTCGTGACGAAAAATTTAGTGACAACACAAATTTGTCACTAGAAGCAATAATATAGTGACAGTAATTTGCCATCCTACAATTTAAGTCAAATAGTGGCAACTTAATAGTCCATTACTTTTGTTGTCTCTACATATCTGTTGTCCTCTTCTTGGTGTTGACAAAAAATTTATATCGTCACTAATACAATTTCAAATAGTGATGACATTTGTAGCCATCACTAATTATCTAATATTTTTTTTCATGTGATAACTTAAATTTTTCACTAAATATATGATATTATTAGTGGCATAAGATGTTGTCACTTATAAATACGTATACTGAGGAGATTTAATATATTATAAAAATTTTCAATTTCACAGAATTCTTTGAATTTTTTATAAATTTTGTAAAAGAAAATTTAATAGTTCATTCTATAATTTCTTTGTTGATGATATAGTTTTATTCTTCACTTTATCTATGAAACAAATAATAAATATGATGTCACAAAAAAAGCTCATAATTTTTTATTCCTTTATTATCATTGAAAAATTGCAAATAGCTAAGTCTGTGCAAGTTTATTAATATTAAATCTAATAACTGGGGATGCATTCATCTAAACTATTTTCATAGTGTATAAAATAATACTAAATTTAGTTTTACATCAACAATACAAATTATTTAATATAGATATTACACAATGAATCATAAAATAATTATTACTTTTAATTTAATGTATCATCTAACACTAATAACTAGTTGATGCTAATGTAATTAGAACACTAATAAATCAATTACTAAAAATAAAAGTGATAGTACTTAGGAAAAAAGTATATTAAATGCTTAAAATTAATTTATTCCTTTTTAGTTATGTGTCAACTATTTTTGTATAAAATATATTTGAAACATCTACAAAATAATATTTTCAAATAGATAAATATCATAAATAGATTATATATTTATTGACATATATATAATATTAATGAGAGGTGAGGCGGAACAAAAGGGGCTAAGAGTTATAAATAGATGACATATCTATTACAAAAATATATACTTTAACATATATGTAGTTATATAAATATGGAATAGAGTGATAATCAGTCCTAGTAACTATTGAATTTTAACGAAAAATTGTTGATAGTAGCACAAATTAAATATGAAAAATTTAGATGGAGGGTGATTGACGCCAAAATTTTATCCACATTTCTTTTCATTAATTCAATATCTCTAAAACTCTAAAACAGTTCCACGATAATATGAAACAGTTGACTTTCTTCCTGCTCTGCTTCTCCACTATATGCAGGAATTTCCATCACTTCTCTCTCATACAAGTCATTTGTTTCACTTATCTATTGTGTCCATGCGCAGGCATTCATATGGCAGAGCATATTTGGTCTCAAATTTTCGATTTTGTTGTTGATATATAATTTTTGATAGAACTCGCTTTGGATTTGCTTTATTTGGGAAGAATCTTTACATATTTGCATTGGGTGCTTATTTCTTTTATAATATATCTATATAGGTTTGCATTTGGTCCTTACTAACATTGTTGCACTAATATTCTTTTGTTTTTATTTTATTTTTCATTCTTTTGTAGTTTTTGGATTGTGTTGATGAAGGGAAGGTTGGTGTTGCAGAATCAATTTTTTATTTTTTCATTTTTTATTCTTTTATATTTTACTGGGAAGTTTGGTGTTGTGAAGTCATTAAATGCATTTTGAAATCCTGGAATGTATAGAGGTGTTCTAGAAAACCACTATCTCACTGGACGAAGTATTTCTAGTGATAAACTTTGTAATTCGACTAGTTTGTGCATGTAGGTATCATTTACATATTGGCTCAACAGATGGTGGCTTAAGTGCTTCATGAGTTGCCCCTTTTCCCCATAATTTTTCATTATTAAGTTTTCATAATCCATATTTAGAACTAGATGAGTTACATTTTTATTCGTTTATCTATTATTTTGTTTGGCTTTCTAAATCATGTTTACTTCTTGATATTAAAATAAAATGGTTCCAACTTGTGTGTTTATGGTAATTGTCCCGAATATTGTACTTGATATCTCCTTGAGTTTCTTTAGGGGATCCTCCATCAACAAGAATTATTTATCAATATTTATATTAACTACACAAAATTGCCTTACAAGAATGCCCTAATTGTAACTTTATCTCTGCAAAGAGATTACCATGCAACATGTTCCCAAAAGGACACTTTGGTGGCTTTGATTACACAGTGCCATCATTCTAACTACTTTTTTTTATGTCTGTTGTCAGCTATGCTAACTATTAATGAAGTTAGAAATGAGCTAATTCAAGCACTGTAAAATATTTAAAAGCAGCTATCTCATATAGATGGAATTAACGACTTTATTAGTTGAATTATCAATTGATTGTTAAACACACTAATTATTTTTAAAAGAAATTATATTTATGTTTCTCGTATTACTAATCATTTCATTAATCAATTTAATATAGGAACATTTGAAAGAAAAAAAAAAAAACAAATGAGGGGTTATAGAAGGACTATCAACTAAAAAGAAAATGTGTAAAATTGAAAAGTTAAACATTATTTATTCATTCGCATCAAAATCAAATTGTTGGTGAAAATGCTAAGGAATTCAAAGTTGAGGCTTGTGTTGTTGTTAAGTCACATGCACCCTTTGAACATGCACACTAGAAGGATATCCTCGATGATAGTGAGAGGAAGGTGTGGCTTGCGATGAAAGTAAGGTTTTTTTGAATCATGAAATTAGTATACTTGCTCTATGTTTGATTATAATAAATTGTTTTTAATAGAACACGTGTGAATGTTTTATGCAACAAAATTTAATCTTATAGAGGATCATCAAGTTAGAGATAGTTTATGTCCAATTGAAGCATCAATTAGGAGTTATGAACTTAAGCTCCACGTGAATTACATCTAGAAGAAGAATGAAGATAATGTATTGAATAAATTTTCAAGTGGACTAAGCCGCAAAACTTGGGAAACACTAATTAGCCACTTTGAGAGTCATTGTGCCCAGGTAAAGTATAATTAACTTTAAAAATGGCTCAAATTATTTTTTTAAGTTTTTTATTGATGGCATTGTTCTTATCTTTTAGGGGCATTATTGTAATTATTACTTTATGTGTTCCCAATTCAATTTTGTAAGTAGCTGGAATTATAGAAACATATGAATGCTCATAAAGGAAGTTCTTTATTTGTTTCCTCTTCAAAGTTTTACGCATGTATATTTCTTTTCTAATTCCTTAATTTCATTATCTTGCCATGGCATTTCTCTAGCTATTTATAAGGTGTTGGAAATTTTAATTTATTTGATGATACTTTTATTAATTTCACATGCTTATATAAAATAATATTTTTTTAATGTACAAAAAGTCAGTGGCAGAAATAAGGAAAATCGAAAGAAGTTGGTGATGGGCCATACTTGAGGTACAAAATCTATTTTTCAATGTTGTTATGAGAATGTAAGTGGCTTTATCTACTTTAAAATATCTTGCACATTGACATTTACATACTTCTAATATATTAAATCTATATGGTAGTGTGATCCTATAAATTGATTGAAGAATAGCCCACAAGCATCTCTATTTGGAGATGAACAAGATGCAACAAAAATAATAAATGAGTTCATGAACATTCAAGAGAAGCTTGTGTAAGTTGTTTTTTTCATTCATTATGAACCATATTATTTATCATGCTATTCATACAAAAATAAAAATTTTAGGAAAATATTGTTAAATTGCAAACTGGTATAGAAAATGGCCAAGATTCAATAAGTGAAGATGAAGCATTCATACAAACGTTTGGCCATGAAAAACCTACTCGACTATGTGATTGTAGAGATGGATTGAAGCCACCTTAAAAAACACACAAATTTAATGATGAGCTCCAAAAAGAGAAAAAAGAATTGAGAAACCAAGCTAAAGAAAATAAAGAATCATTAGAATTATTGAAGTGAATAAATAAAGAGATGTTTTTCAAATTGGAGTCATTAGAATCTCAAGTAAACAATATAGAGGCTCAAGTACAGTCATAGGTGTAAGACATTCTCCAAGCTTAGCTTTCTACTGTCCTTCAAAATTTGGCTCAAGTTAGTTAGGTTCCATTTACAATGTGAGTGTTTTATTTTTTTTTGATCTAGTTGTGTTTCATGCTTCATATAAATGATCATACTATGAGGTGATTTATCACAAAATGTTGTTTTGACATCATATGTAGAATGGGGGTTTCCTTAATTCTTGTTGTTTATATAAAGTTGTCCCTTATTTTTAGTTTGATAATTTTATAGAAAGACTTTTAGTTTGTTTTTAATAGTTTATTCTTTTAATATATTGTTAAATGCTCAATGTTAGTAAAGCAAAGTTGTTGTTTGGATATTAGAATTGTTGATTCTATTAGGATTAACAATCAATTAAAATAAGAAAAAGGAGAAAAGTTATCTAAAATAGATTATTGGTTCATGTAGTAACTTCATTAGTTTACTGTATAAATAATTTATGTATGTTAAGATTGTTGATACTTTGGATATACTATATATAATTTATTAGTTTTTTCCTTGAGATAATAACCATTTTAATAGTGGTAATTTGTTTGTGACTGGAGATATTAAGTTTCAGTGATAAAAAATTTTATGTTGCTAAAGTAGAACGATTTAGTGATAGCCACTTTTAAATTGTAGTGAAAAAAATTATATGCAATTGATAGTCATGAAAATGATATGTCACTAAAGCATTGGAAATATCTACACAAAAATATTTTTTATTGTGACTAAAGCATCATACTCTAGTGACAAAAAATTTGTGTTAATAAAACATCATATTCTAGTGGCAAAAAATTACGTCACTAAAACATCATATTGTAGTAGCAAAAAAATCCATGTAATTAAAAGATTTGTAATAGTGATAACTTTGGTCATAACAGAAAATATGCCTTTGTGATTGTGTTGCTTTGCAGTCTTGAACTAACTAGATTGGAATTGCATGCATAAGAAAATATGGCAAAGAAATATTTGTGGGTTATTTGCATAAAAGAAAATAAATTACCTTTCTGGTGTCAGTGTGTCTTAAACTGTGTTGATCTTGCTAGATTGGAAAGTTGATGTTTGAGGAAGTAGATTTGAAGATATAGGTTGGAGGACCTATTTTCAACATGAATAAAGATCTCATGCAAAAATACAACAACACCATAGAGACGTGAAGGTTTCAAGGGTCGGGGAGGTGATTTATTCTTTTTGTAAAGTAAGCAAGCCCAAAGAAACATATGCATAACTCATAAGAATAAGTGGATGTACCATTTACAAATGGTCTATCAAATTCTTGAGGAAGTTGGTGTTGCTAAAGAAGTTTGAAGATTCTAATTGAAGATTGTAGTGGCATTCATATCTTATTTGTAGATTATACGGATGGTATGAAGTAGAATTTATATTGGATTGGATTGGATTGATATCGAAATTTTATTCTTGTTTTAATAGCTATACTTGATTTAGGTGGTAATTAACTTTGAAGTCTTCATGTTGCTTGATGAAAAGCATGGGAGTGATGTGTAAATAAAACTCTGACTTAAATGATTAAACATTTACAGAAATTCTGTTGAGAAGTGAAACTAAAAACTTTTTGAATTTTGACAAATTTAAAAAGGAAGTTAAATATGGGTCTTAGATAACTTTGAGGAAAGTATGGGCCATTAAATCAAAGGAGCCCATCACAATTTCAAAAATTCTTGGGTTATTTATACAAAACCCAATAATGAAGAGAAAAAAATTGAGACTTATTCATTCAAAGGAAATTTTTCATGAACAAATCTTGTAGGCATTTGAAAACACACAAAAATTCATATCTAACCAAATTGCACCATGTGGGATATATAACGTTAAAATATCAATTAAATATTTTCTATTTATATTTTGAGATCTAAATAAATATTATTTTTAAAATAAATAATAGATAATTGATATTTGAATCAGTCAATCAAATTGTGCTAAGTGGCAAAATCTCCTCAAATCATGAAAGATAGAGATCTTGACAAGTTCATGCTTATCAATTAAATATTGTAACAAGTTTGAAAGTATGATGATCAATAGAATTGTATCATATTAGCATGCAAATGCCATAAAATTTTTTACCTCGCTCCATAAATAAGATTGAATTCCATGGAGAGGAAAAAAAAGACATTTGAAGTCTCATAAAGAATTAGAGTTCCAAAGAATTCTATAAATTCTCTTCACAAATGAAAGAGGATTCATGGGGTTCACCCCCACATTTGAGGCATTCTTCATAGAAATTCATTCAATTTTGACGTTTGATTCAAAATTGTGATGTTAAGCTAATGGATCAATGTTTATTGAAGATCGATCGAATTTCAAGAAAGATCCAAGTGCGAGTTTTTTCATGAAGATTACTCAAAAATATAATTTTATTCTTGAAGAAAGAATCAAGGGGTTGAATTTAAAGATTCTTATCCAAAAATTTTTAATGATTCTAATTCAAATTAATTTGTACCAATTTTTTTGTTTAATAAAATCCAAGCACAAGAAATGGTCCTATAATCTCTTTGAATTAAATTTACAAAGTAATGCCTACTATAATACAATGCATATGAATGTTGGTATTGAAAACTGTTATGGATGAAGAATTGATAACTTTAGGTTTTATTGAATTTTCTCCTTTGTTATTAGTATTTTTTCCTAGTTTCCATGCTATTTTGTGCACCAATGGAAGACAAATTGATTGCAATTGCTTAAAAGTACTAGTTGGTTATGTTATTGATGTTTTAAGTATTTTTGGATGAAAATAGTTGAATTTGGAGTATTTCATACACCTAAAACAAATTCTAAAATTTTTAGGTTGTGATTACGAAGACATTGGGTCCACAATAGCGAAGAGCTAAGTTGCGATCTCAAGACAAAATCGCATGAGACAAGTTTATAGTCAGGTTTGCACTCATGAGAGGTAGGATCGTGACTATGGGAAGGTAATAGAAAGCTATATTATGCCACAATGGGTTTTGCAATCATGAGATAGGAGCTTGCGATCATGATTTGGAAGTTTAGGATCATGCCATTGGTTGTGATGATTACATAGCCACTTGTCATATCCTAAGAACTCCAAGTACCTAATGGGTACACTTTTATATGCTTCATAAGGTTTGGGGGTTAACTAAAGGTTTTATAACCATGAACTAGGGACTACAGTAGTGGAGGGAATTCATTGGAACTTCCAAAATATGTATTAAATTATTCTAGTATTATAGTGGTTTGTAGAATGTTATAGGGAGTCGATATTAGCCATCAGATTGAAACAGTCTCCACCATCCATGAAAGAGGTAGAATAGTATAAATAGCCGTAGGAACTTCTTTTATAATGAATCAAGCTCAAGTGTTCAAAGTTGTACTCTAAGCCTTCAAGTAAGCATTCTTTCCTTGCCAACCTTTGTGTGCTCTTTGCTATCTAAGGCCTTACACACTTCTTCACACACTTGCACAAGTCACTTAGGGGTGGCGGTGGTAAGGGATTGACTAGGGTGAGGTAGAATTAGTTAATCGCTAGGACAGTGAAGGAGTTAAGTGCTGTATGACAAGGCTTGTTGAGAAACAATGTAGTAATAGATGGTATTAAAGTCGACGTTAGGCTTATGTGAAGAACCAAGTATCAGATAACAAACAATGAGGCTAGTACATTGGGTAGAGCAATCGAGCATGGTAGGGAGGTTGTCCCTGTGCAAAAAAAGAAGAAAAGGGATAAGCACGGTTGGGGAGCTAAGCCCATGGGAGATTGCCCTTGGTGAGATGGGTGAGGTTTGGGAAGATTTAGCACTATGAAGACCACAGATGATAAAACATAAATTTTGTTACAAAAATTAATATTTTTCTTTGCAATAAAAAATTGTAAAAGACAACTTCAAATTCATCACAACACTCTTTCTTCAATTCTATTTTTTACCAAACTTTTTTTTTTATTTTTGTAATTTACTAATTGGATAAACATCATAGGCTTTATTCCTAGCTAATTTGTATAAATTTAGAACAATTAATGATTTATCATTCTATTTCTTTTTTTTTTCTATGGTAAATAGATTTAGTACACTCATTTTTTTACATTTGTCCTTTTTTAAATTGAATTTATAGATTTCATACAAGTTTTGTGATATATATATATATATATATAATTGTTGTTGTGTTCACATTGATTCTTTTATTTTAATATGAAATTTAATGTGAAAAATCCCTTTTTTGATTATTATTTTGTAAAACAAATTAAATTTTGACACATTATATATATTAATATAACTAATATATTGTTCATTAAAAATTATTTTAAATATATTAATGTGAAAAATATGTTATGTTTACTATTTTTATGAAGTTAATTAATATATCAGATTTTTACTTATTTATGTAAAAGCCAATATAATTAAGTTTTTATTTTTTAATATAATTTTAAAATTATTTTTTTTTCTTTACAAGCACCCACAGGAGCACTTGTGGGATAAGTGGGGTGGGGTGGGGGAGATTGTTAACCATCAGGTAGGGGATAGGGGAAGCATCCCTTGCCCCACCCCCACCCCATTGATAACCCTAGTGCAGACATTGAAGGAACATGTTATCAACCACCTCAACATAAGTAGGGAGGAGATTGAGGCAATTCAAGTCAACGTGTAAGAAGGCCTCGATCTTCCTACATGAAGTTGTGTGTAGCAAGAGATTGAGTCTATGGTTGCCATAGAAAGATTTGAAGCAGCCTTACTAAACTTAACGAAGAGGTGACTATTTTGAAACCAGCTTTTTCTAGTGGGAGTGCGACTAGCATAAATGGGGTGAGTCCAAGCGCAAACTACCCTAAGTTGAAGGGATTCGATATCTAGTGGGATGCTAAAGAAGTTGAGAACTTCCAGTGGAAAATAGAGCTGCACTTTCAAGGGCTTAGCATCATTGGTAAGGCCACCAAGGTATGCACTACTTTTCTTTACCTTACAGACATGACTATGCTTTGGTTGTGTAGAAAGCTCACAAATATGGAATGAGGGGTTTACAAAATTGATACTTGGGATGACATCAAGTAGCAACTAAAATGACATTTCTATCTAGAGAATGTCATTTTCAAGGCTCAAAAGAACTTGAGGGAATTACAATAGAAGGGGCTAATATAAGATTATCTGATTGAGTTCACTACTCTTATGTTCTAGACTCCCAACTTGTTGGAAGAGGATCTCTTCTTCTTCTTCTTTATCAATGCGCTTCAAATGTGGGTGAAAAAAGAATTGTAGTGGCATGACATTGTGATAGTGGACGAGGCCATTGCTATAGCCGAGTCCCTCACAGAATTCCAACGTGGTGCTAGCTCTTGCAAGGAGAAGGAAGGATGTGACCTAGCTATTGGTGGGGGAGAGAATTAGGACCACGAGAGATCATCTTCTAGAGGAAGCCTTCTCAACTCCCCAAATCATGAGTGTGAAGAAAAAAAGCATTCCTTTGTACTTAAGGGAGGATGCTTTATAAGTAAGGGACCGTATGTGATGAAGAATTGCCTAAAGTTCAAGTCCTTGTCAATAATTCAATGGGAATGAATTGCCACACCAGTCGAGAAGGAGAAAACTAGTAGGTTGGGATGCCTACAACTTCTCAACACCATAAAGACCAAACCAGTGTTGACAACATCGAACAAGAGGCTAATGTTTGTAGAGGCATAAGTTAACGAGAAGACCACCAAGGTGTTGGTGGATACTAGAGCCACCTATAACTTTGTCTCCAAGGGAGAGGCTAAGAAATAGGGCCTTCATCTAGAAAAGAGTGATGCATGGATAAAGTTCATAAATGTGGTAGCAAAGCAACTTCATGGCATAGCTTGTAGAGTAAAGTTACACCTAGGACCTTAGAAGGGCCAAGTAGACTTCTCAGTGGCATTGGTAGACGACTACAAGATGGTGCTAGGCATAGACTTCTACAATAAGGTAAGTGTGAGTATCATGCCTTTTTACAACTCACTATGCATACTTGAAAAAGAGATATTGAGCTTGGTTCCTCGCATGAACTTGCATGAGGGGCAATCAACATACAAGAGACTATTAGTTATGCAACTTGTTGATGGGATAACCTTGAAGGAAAAGTTGCTGCCCAAATATTATAGGGGCAACCTATCTAAGGAAGAAAAGAGGGCTACGTTAGCCAAGTAATAGGGTAAACTATAATTCAACTGGGAAGCAAGTCAGTCAATTATGTCAGAAAATAATAAAGCAAGCAAAGACAATGGTGCACCTTTATGAGAATATCTCCAAATTTAGGTGGGAGAGAATGTCATGCCATGAGAACTCCATGTACCCAATAGGTACACTTTTTGCATATTTCATGGGACTTAGAGGTTAACTAAAGTCTATGTAGCACATTTTGTACTTGTATGTATAGTAGATTGCTAGAATTTTCTTAAACCTCATAGTAGGAACTAAAGTAGTATAAGGAGTTCCCTAGAACCTTCCAAAATATTGTACTTATATTGTAGTTGTTTTTAGAATGTTCTGGGGATTCGATATTAGCCATCTGATTGAAATGATCCCTACTATTCATTGAGGAGGTGGGGTAGTATAAATAGCCATAGGGACTTTATTTGTAATGAATCAAGCTTAAGTGCTTGATGTTGTACTCAAAGCCTTCAAGCAACATAAAAATTCGTTCATTGCCGACATCCATGTGCTCTTTGCCATCTAAGTTTTTTACATACTTATTCACACACTTACACAAGTCACTTTTGGAGGCAACGACTAGGGAAAGTCTGACTTAGCTAACCATTGGGATGGTGAAGAAGCTAAGTGATACACAACAAGTCTTGTTGAGGAACGAAGTCTTGACACACTGCTATTAAAGCTCATGATCATGGTGGAGGGTTTCATTATCGCAAGCGAGGCTTCCACAACCATGAATCGAATTATGAGAACACACTAAATGTGATTTTTCAGGTGCAATCTTGCCTTTACACCTTGTTTCAACCCTACATATTAAAAAAAGCTAAAATTCTAAACATAAAAAAGATGAGTGGATGGAAAAATTGAGCATTGGAGAGAGGCACAAGCTACTTGAGAGAAGAACACGAATTCCAGAGGTGAATACTCCAAGATTATGATTGCTTCTATTATTTACATCTCATGGCCTAAGAATTCTTTCCTTTTCTTGCATTTTTGAGATTGTGTTGAACATGAGGAATTTAGCTTTGAAGAATTTTTTTATTTTTATGGTTGCTAAATAAATTTCTAGGACCTTGTGACTGTGATCATGAATGTATGTATTTTCTTTTGATTATTTGTCCTTGTGTCTACTATTTACAATTGATGATTTAAACTGCGATTAAAGGACTTGATCAACTGTTTAATTAATTTTTACAAGAAATAAATGGAGTGAATCCTATATATTAGACGTTCAATTGTAAATATTAATTTTATGACGCAACATCTGGACAAGCATTAATGAATAAGCTATTGAAGGAAGCTTGAGACCTTATTGAGGAGATGGTCTCCAATACTTATTAGTAGCTAGCTAAAGGATCCACTACACAAAGAACAATTGAAGTCTATGATGTTGATGCTTTGACTACCCTTGTGGTAAAAGTGGAATTACTATCTAGGAAGATCAACAATATCAATGTAAGTCCTCATGTTTCATCCTTTGTAGTTGTGATGCTTGTGACTTGTGTGTAGGGCCCCATCCTACACATGAATGTTAAGTTGGGGAGCACGAGTGGGAGTGTATATATTTAGAGCAAGTAAACTATGTGAAAAACCAAGGAAGACCGCAAAACAATCCATACTCTTATAGTTACAATCTAGGATGGAGAAATAATCCTCATTTCTCTTGAAAGAACTAGAATTTACAAATGCTACCTCTTAGATTTCAAACTTAGAACCAACAGCAAAACCAAGCTCCTTCTAAAGAAGTCATCCTTGGAGGACTTCATTGGAATTCTTGAGAATTGTATGCAAGAGCATATGAATCACATGGATTCCACCTTGTAAAGCTAGTAAGTCTTCAAAACAATCTTGAGTGTTAAGTAGGGAAATTGTAAAGAGATATCACAAAGATCTAGTGGATTACTCCTAAGCATGACTGAGAATAATCCTATAGAGTATGTAAAGGTAGCAAGTGTGCAGGCTACTAAGGAGAAAAATTGATGTTGAGTGTGAATTAGAGGTTATAGAAGAAGAAAAATAGAAAGAGAAGGCAGCCTCAGTGAAGCCGTATGTACCTTTGATTCACTATCTATAGTGGCTTAAATAAACAATATAGAAGAAGTAGTTTGCTAAATTTGTAGAGGCATTTAATAAATTAGAAGTTAACTTGCCTTTGCTTGAAGTGTTGATGAACTCCTTATGTATGTGACATATCTAAAGGAGATTTTATCAACAGAGAGAGAGAGAGAGAGAGAGAGAGAAAAAAAAAAGGAAATAGAAGCCAAATGATGTGAAGAAGTGTAAAACTATAAATGATCAAATCTTACTTACTAAGTTGAAGTATTCAGGGAATTTTTCCATTCCTTACAACATTGCACACATAAATTTTGATAAAACACTACGTGATTTTGGTGCGAGTGTTAATATAATATCATTCTTTACTTTTCAGCTTTAGGCATTAAAGTGGTGAAGCCTACAAAGATGGTGATACAACTGCTAGATAGATCCATAAGAAAGCAAATGGGAATAGTGGAAAACATTTTGGTCAAAGTTGGAAAGTTTGTCATTCACATGGACTTCATTGTGTTGGATACAATGATGAAGGTGAATTCCCTCTCATTTTAGGGCATCCATTTTTGACAACTGTAAGGGCCATTATTAACATGGAAAAAGGTAGTCTCATTTTACTTATTGACTTTGAAGAGGTAACATTCTTTATGCATACATCATTTTCATTTGAATTAGTAAAGCCTGAGGATGACATAGGGAATGATGTTGAATTGAAATTAAAAAAAGTCCATTCAGACATTGTGCGTGAGGTTTTTATTATGAACAAGTAGGACAAGCCAGGACTTGATGAATAAAGGAAGGTAAGAGTTGAAGCATGGGCTGCTAATGAACTTAAAAATTCCCCATAGCTGAGTAATAAAGTAGAAATCCATGTGGTGATGGGGAAGACCAAAAAGAGAAGAAGATGGAAAGAAAAAAAAGGAACACTGGTGCTTATCATAAGGGTCTTGAATCCTAAAGCGAAAAATTAAATCACTTGCTTATGAGATATCTGACTACAAATGAAAAATGCAACGCTATTTAGGAGGCAACTTAAGTTTTAAATTTACTTTAGATGCTTTTGTTAATTCATGAGTTTTTTTAGTATGTTTTTATGTGCATTTGGGTTAGTTTTGAGTCTTGGAGATGCTTTGAATTAATATGATCCATTTTTGATCTTTATTGTGCAGGATTTTATATTTGGTGGTTAATATCATAGTTGTGATGGCTATAAATGCCGGATATGTGATAGTAGAAATGATTGTAATAGAAGGATACATTCATCCATGGTCATTGTCATGATTATGGCAAATCCTCTCACGACTGCGAGAGGAGATGTTATGGTAGCAATGGAAACTGGAGCACAGAGGAGAGTTTCCCCACTTTTAGGTTCACGATCGTGATGTTAGTGATATGCCTTTTAACACCCATAAAACTAGGAGGGCATTAGGTTGCATATGTACTTTCACTCAATGATTAATAAAATGTTGATTTTCATATTAATATTATGACAGGTTTTCATGTATGTCAGTTTTAAATGGTGTAGAGTATTGCATGTGCCTATGTAATTGAGTTACGAAGTTTTATTCATAAGGAGTTATTAATATGGACATAAAGCTATTTTAATACTTAATTACTAAAACCAATTGTGAGTCATAAATATTCTAAAAGTTATTAAAGAGTCGGTACTACTTACACACTTTATATTTATACAGTGAGGGCTATGCCATTAGGTATGAGATACTGAGAATATATGTGTGTAGATACATCATTGGAGAATGAGCATTCAAACAATGACTCACAGAATAAAGTAGACATAAAGAGTTTACTTTTTACTATCAATATCTTCCTTCATGATTGTGTTAAGTGTGCATGGACTTTATACCTAAGATGACAAGGTTGTCTTGTGCACATGACGGTCAACGTGGGAAATTTGTCTCCTTGTGCTAGTGAGTAAGGCATTTGTCTTATGCAGTTAGTATTCTATAAGATAAAAATATTTGGCTAAGGTAGTGTGTGATAGAAAAGGAATTTTTAATAGAAACATTAGTCTCATGAGGTAGCACTGATTGGTTGTATGATTGATTTTGTAAGTTTAACTAAATTTATGACTCTCGTTCGGTTGGGATATAGACAAAATGTCTATACTGTATGGTGTTCATGATCAAAGGGGTGCATTGCAATTTGTTTTACTTTGTCTTAATTAGGCCAAGAGATGGGCTGCATGTTAGGTGTTATCTATATTTTTCAAATTATATTTATTGCCAATTAAGGATGAACCTAAAGAGATATATACAAAATGTTGTTGTGTATGATAAATGTTAAACTAGTGGGTAGCATAATTTAGCTAGTGGTGATTGGATTGAACCAAATAAATTGTCATGGTGTTTATTAATGATAAAATTATTAATTAGAAGTACAATGGGAACTTTAATTAAGTTAATGAGATTAATTAAATTAAAGAGACAAGAAACAAATGGAATTATTTGATATCAATCAAATTTATTAATAATGTGATTATTAACTAGAATCATGATGGTCTTTGATTTAATTAACGAGATTACTTAAGTTGAAAGTTATAATTTCATTAAGTCTTAGTTATTAATATGATTAAAAATTGAGAGGTTAGATAGACCTTAATTGTTAAGGGAGATTAATAATTAAGAGTTGTGAGTTGCAATTATTAAAAATTTTAATAATTGAAAGGTACATGGACTAGTAATTACTAAAGGTTCACCAATAATGGCCCATGAATTGAGATATTAGCTATTCAATGGGTTGATGGAGTTGAAAATAGTAAGTGTTTCTATGCTTAGGGCTCTTTTGTTTTTTGATTTTCTTTCATTTCTTCCATCAGAACAAACCATTACAAAAGGTGTTACTTTTTGACACTTGTATCAACTTTCTACCCTATGAATATTGAAGGTCAAGACATCTTTGGGAGCATGTTTAGAGCTGTCATAGAGTGCATAATTCATATGCCCTAATGTTTTAATATAAATACATGCTTTAGAAGAGTTCTAAGTATGAAAAATCTAATAATTTCATGTGCTACATTCCAAGTAGGAAGATAAGGTATTCTAGCCACCATTTCCATCTTTTCTTGTCACCAAAAACCTTCTCGTCCAAAGGAATTTGTATTAGAGCTTTGTACAATGTGTTTTGCAAGGTGTAGAAGGTGATTGCTATCACAACAATTGTTTGGACAAACTAAAGGTCAGGATTTGAGGGCTATAAATCAAGTTTTGCAAGTACGCCTTTTGGAATGTGATTCTAAAGGTACATTCTTTTCAGTTATTTTTGGTGCTTCACAGGTGATACGTGTGTGAAGAATGTCGAATGGGTTCGATATGTTGTTTTATTGTATTTATATAGTTGATTTATGGTTTTGAAGTTTTAAAATCTGATCTCAAACCCATTAAAACTCTAATGACCAATGACTATGACTTTGTCATAGTGAGTTAGACTACTATAGAAACTCACTTTCTATCGCAAGACTATGATAGAAACCATCTTTCTATGTTGAAAGGTCTCGCAAGCACATAACATAAGCTCGCGATCATGACTCATGATTGTGAGCCTAGATCTAACTTAAAAATTCATTCTATTTACCTAAGTTCTGATAACATGTGAAATAATAGGCATATTAGCACCTATTTTTTGCTTAATTTATGCATGCATATGAGTAAGAGTAAAGAAAATACATTATCATACATGAATTATATTAAATATTGTTATGCATGTGTCTTAGAATAAGAATTGTCGTGCATATATGTGTTTTAAAATGAGAGTTATCATAGTTGTAGGAAAGATTAAGTAGTGATTTTGAAATAATGCCGCATTTTGGTGGAACATTCAATTGAGCTGAAACTTTGAAGAATAAAATAAAAATGAATTAGCTTTCCAATTCCACCAAAATTAGGTCAATCCAAAATCGGAGAAAAATGTCACACACAAAAGAATGTACACCTCTAGAGCAGTCAAATGCTGGAATTTCTGCGATCAAGATTGCGATTGTAAAAGTCAGAGCTACGATCGGGGGAAGGTGTTCTGTGACTGTGGAACTGGACCACGATCTGTTCTCAAATTTCCACAATTTTGGGTCACAATCTCAAGATTCCAAGCCGGGATCGCGGTCCTTGGTGGCGCGATTGCAGTGTGTTGGTTCCAGAAATATTCATCTCTCATTTTTTCATAATTTTCAGGGGTTTTTTCGACTTTTTGTACTTCTACACATCTCTTAGGGTTTTTTGAGTTATAAATAAGAGATCTATACATCTGAGAAGGGCAGATTTTCTAGTTTTTTTTTTTAAGGTTTTAGTTTCTTTTCCAATTCCTAGAACATATGAATATAAGATTAAAACTTGGAGAAAGAGGGATCCACCCTAAGAGTTGAAGAAAATTCGTTTCCATGCAAAGAAAAGTCTTAGGAATAAGTTTTCATAGCTTTTTCTATTATTTTGATATTTTGTTGGATGATAAATGGTTTAGAACCTGTTTTTATTAAATTTACTATGAATTTCTAAATCCTTATCTAGTCACTTATGTTTGTGTTTGGTGTATGATGTGTGCATGAATTTCAATTAATTATCTTAGCATGGTTATTCACAATTATGGATTTAGATAGTAATTGGGAGAGATTGACCACTTCTCTAATTATTTATGGCAGTTTGAGGAATAACATGAATGAAACTTGCGCACTAAACATACAATTTGTGAACACTAATTTCGTGAGAATAACGGAAGTGAAATCATAAAGTTAGTATAGAAAACCATTGTTAATCACTAACTCGAACACTTGATTTGATTTAGTTTGGGAATACCCACTAAAATCTGGAGTTAAAGCAATAGGAAAATTCGGGAGAATATCCTATAAACTTAGGATTAACAATATATAACCTGTGCAATTAAATTGATAATTAATGTAATTTGACATGCATAGAAAACCAACGTAACATAAGTGGCTAGACTCTTTAATCTTCGCCACTTCAATACTTTTATCTAGTGTACTTTATTCTTAGTGTTCTCTTTTAGTTTTATTTCTTTTCCTTCACTCTGGTCTTCTTTCCTAACTAATAAGAACTCGATTAAATCAATAAACATACAAACCCTCCTTGTAGATACGACACTCGTACTTATCCAGTATTAGTTATTATAAATTTAAATTTTGGTGTGTTAATGGCTCGTATCAAGTTCTTCATTCATTTTTTCTTCAAACATTCATCAATCCATGATTTTCACTCAAAAATAGCCCCCAACATTGCAAATACTAGCAAAACTCTTTAAATTATCACCCACACTACATAGCTCCATCAAAAGTTTCTTGTTTTCTTCTAGTTCGTGTGACTGTGCATTTTAAGAGACATGGTGGGTATGTTCTACAAGAATTTGACTCTTTTTGGTGTGTTTTTAGTGAGAATATTACTTACATTATGGATTTAAGGTAGCAAGTTTTGATTTTGAAGTGTGTATTGAAGTATGAAATTTGTACTACACTTAATTTGGGGGTGGTGGTGCAATTTTAACATGAATATTGCAATTTACATGATTATCTAATCTGGGCATGGAAATTGGATTAATTTTGTGGTGCGATGTTGAACTGATGATTTTGGATGGATTTGGGTGAAATTTTGTGCATTCCAACATGTTTTCAAAGTGTATGCTTGGTGTTTGATGAAATGCTTAAATGACTATTCCAAGCTATTTGACCTATTCTGATTGTGTTTGATGAAACTTCATATTCCCAGGCCTAGGTGAGATTGGTTGTCTATGAAATTTATTTGATTTTATTCCTAGCATGCTTGATTGATGAATATTTGATTTTGTAGGTACACACACTCAAGCAAGAGGAGCCAGCATGGTGCTAATTCATCTAGAGTAGTGGCTAACTTTGATGAGAAGAGGTTCATGTTGACGAAGGCATAGGATAGATATAGGATGGACATGGTACACTACCGTTACATGGTTCAGAGGGGCATTGGCGAGGAACTTGATCTTCATCCACATTTTATGAATTTAGTTAATAGGAAGGGGTGGAAGAATGCTAAGTTGATGAGAGAATTTTATGCAAATGTGCTTGACAAGGAGGATTACACTATTAGCATTCAGCGTGTCCCAGTGTGCTTTGGTCCACAGGACATTAATGAACTGTTTAACTTGGAGTTAGTGAACATCGAGTAGTTTGAACATATGGAGTGTGGTTGTAACCTAAATGAGGCTATGATTGCAAGGATGTGCCCTACTAGAGTTAAGTGGGTGGGTGAGGGCACTAATGTGTTCCACACAAATGCCATGAGTATCCTATCGAAGGGAAGATACCACTACTTGCTCCATCCAGGTAGTCGTCCTCGCTTATGTGCTTTACATTAGCATCCCATTGGATTTAAGCCACCTTATCTATTCTAATATACTACTCATTGCCTATATGAGGAGAGCCTCCTTTGCTTATACACACTTGGTTGTAGATTTATGTTAGGCTATAGAGCTTGATGTGGAGGTGGATTTAACTATGGATATTAGCTCGGGCAATATTATTCGATGCCCAAGGAGGGCTTTTGACTATGAACATGTTGGATAGGTTGAATTGGGATATCCATGCCTAGGGACTAATGCTGATCTCATAAGGGATCGTGAAAAGTTAAATTGTTAAGGTAAATTTGTGCCATATAATTACTTACATGAGATAAGTAGGGTTTTAAGATTGGAATGAGCAAAATCAATCATTAACATAGTAGGCATCTTTGGAGTTCACTCGAAATGAAGGCTAGAATATTTTTTGTCTAGGAATCTCAATGTCATCTTCGCCTCTGTTGGAAAGAGAATTGTGCGAAAAACACTTTGGCATCATTGTTCCCATAGACGACACCAAAGTGATATGATACAAAACTTAGGGTGACAATTGATTTTGAATCACACACTCAATTAAGATAATCAAGAAATTCAATAACTTAATGCATGTTAGAAATTCAAGAATTTACACCCACAAGTATTGGAATGAGTGTTTGGAACACTATACATAACAAAACTAAAATGTAAAATTGAGACATGAAATTGGTAACATAGTTTAGAGCAATACCTTCACGTCCGCGAGGCCTTACCAAGTAAATAGTTTCTACTAAGCAAATTGGTAAAGAGATACCTACAAAATCTCTTATTTAACTCACTACTCTAATTCTAGGATTCTTGATTTGTTAACAACATACTTCGCACAATAGTGTTTACCTAGCCCACATTATGGTCAACATTCTATCACAGTAAATTCTCTTGAGATTTTGCCTAACATACTATTTACACATTCAAAACTTTAAGTCAATACTCATTTAACATGAGCCTTATACAACTTCACAATACAAATGAGAAATAGGAACTTTTTTGACTCTAACGTCCTTGGTTTCTCTCCAATGTCTTTGCCGGTTCTTGAGCCTCTTATTTATAGCTCTACATCATCACTTCCCAATCAAAGTTGGTCTCTATTAGATAGTTCGAATTTGTACATGAGTTTTTCTCTCTTGTCCTAGATTGTTGGCAATAGGCTAACATTCCAAGATTGGACTCTTGTTCCATTCATATTCGTGGCTCTTTAAGCTTTGGGAATTCCTTAGCTGTATTTTCCAGATAATCTCAACTTCTTTGAATGTTGTATCAAATATTTTGTTTATTATAATTTTTTTTCTAGTTAATATTCTTCATCATCTTACTTGTGAACAATGTGTAACTATTTAGCTAACATGTTAACAATGTGGTTTGACCAATTCAATCCACATCCACGACAGGGGATTTACACATATTTATCTGCAGTGTTGAAAGATACAATACAAAATGATTCTAGAGCTCTTTTGGGAGGAAGTGAGAGTGAGAAGACAAGAAGAAAAAGACCACCTCTAAAAATTCAATAAACTCCTCATCCTCATTAACTTAGAGCCCACTTTTCTTAGTTGTTACTGCAAACTCTTTTAACCGCCCACATTCTATAGGTTACAAGGCCTAGTTAAAAGATAGTAGGTCCAATCATGTGGGGTATGACAACTATAAAAGATTAAAACTTCAAAATTTGTTTGTAATTTAGAGGATGTTTGAGTGAGTTTATAAGTTCCTCAAAATATCTTACAGGATGTGAGAGTTTATAAGCTCTTATTGAGTGTTTGGTAATTTTTTAGTAAAACAGTTTATAAGTTCTAAAATTAAGATATTTAGAACTTATAAACTTTTTGAAAATAAGTTGGATATTCTGAACTTATTTTTAAACATCTTATGAGTTATTTTATTTTATATTTAAAAAACTATATAAATATCTTTAAATTATATTCTATGAATAGTATTTAATTTATTTTCATTATTATTACATCAAAAAAATTATAATTATAAATTTTAATAAAATTTTATAAGTAGATTTTAGCAAACACTTTAATAGATTATTTAAAAAATAAAATCTATAAACTTTTAAAATCTAAAAATATTTTATAAGTTACATAATATTAAAAATTATAAAAAATAAGCTTAGCCAAACACCCTCTTATTCACATGTAAACATGCACATCTCTAGAATTATGGTACTTCATACTGAGGTTTGAGGGCAAACTGTGTACACGAACACACATACGCAGAAACTCTTGCCTAATATAATCACAAAATAACAAAAATCATGTGAAGTTAATCATTAATAGATTTTAATATTGTATCACTCCATAAAATATCTCATACCACTTCTGTATACGGCCACCATCTTTTGTCTTGACAGGTAGACATTCCGTACAAAAATGCAAAGAAAAATCAATGAGAAAAGGCAAAAGTCACGGGTTTTGTATGTAAGCGCACAAATAATCCTATCTGGTTTGACAAACAACAAATTAGCTGCATATAGTGAACCAGCAAGAGTGACAAAAAATTACAGTACATGTAGCTAATTGAATTAATTAAACCATGTAAGAATTGTTCTTGATATATATCCAGAAAAACAGGCACGATATCACGTGCAGCAGTATGAGAATTATTGTTTTTTTTAATTAACTATTTTTTCCCTTAAACATGCTTTCTTGTCATAAGTTTTATACCTTGAGCTCTTGCTGGCAGGTTCTGGGTTTACTGTTTGATTTGTGACCATTGCTTTGTCTGGTGGATTACTATATAGTCCAAATCTAGGGGTCCCTCAAACAGCTCCTTGAAAACCCTTTCTGGAGTCGTAATAATAGGCAATATGTGAATTATTGAATTTTGTTCTTTACTAAAAGTTAATTTTGAGCATGACCAAAAGAAACTGCTATTAGCTACAAAGGGTTAAATTTACATAACCGGCCATTTTCTGAGTTAAAGTCAAACTTCTTAATGGATGAGTTGCATCACTCGAGTTAGTATTGCTGGTGGCGTTTTCGCTCATTCACTAGCTACTTGCTGTTAAATCACCTGAATTGGATATGCATTGCTCCTTATCCACCGCAGAATGACAACACACAAACTGGTTTATGTATATAGTCATTGAAAATTAAAGCAACTGAATTTGTAGCTGACAAGATTCTCTTTTTGGTTTCTGTGATGGCTTGCAAATTTTTTATTTTATTTAATCTACAATTTTTTCTTTCACCCTTCCTGTCTTCTCTTTTGGGGGTTTGGGACTTGTAAGAATAAGATTCTTTGGCTATGAGTGCCTGAGCCGGTAACTTCCTTAGATTGCTCTACGCCCAGGGACCTGTGCTTGGATGGCCATTAACTGATTCCGATTTTTTACATTTTCAAATTCTTGGTTGTAATGCTATTCCATTTAATCAAACGTTCGAGGTTTAAAATTTTTTATGGATATCTATAGCCAGTCATGGTGGATCTATCAACTTTACCCTCCAATTCCAAATATACAAATGTTTCCAAGAAACAAAATGGAACGGAATTAGCAATTAGTTGTAAGGTTTAGCCAAAGACACATCCAAGCTGACAATACAGCAGACCACACTTTAGGCTGTCGATGGCTAATCCGCCCATTCAGGTGGGCACCACTCTGATAGTGACTTGCAATCATATACCAATAATTGTAGACAACTTCCAGGATGCTGCAAGTCTGACCCATCTTTCTCCGAAGGCACTGCATGTTAATTCCATTCAATGCCTCCAATTTGATTCTGTTCAAATGATAAAACTAAAGAAAGAGATTTTATGTAGTGGAATCAACCAAGGTATTCTTTCATTTCAATGAAAATTAGATTAACTAAAGACGGTTTTGTTACATTTGATGTTCCAAAGTCGTATATTCCAGAAGACAGGCTCCGGTTTCATTTTTATCGTAGGAGAGCATGTTCACAGTTTGAAAATTTTCTTTCTTTTTCCATTTTGCCAAATTCTTGGCCCAAATTGCCAAGAGCGCTTGCAAGCACTACACACACATGTAAAAGCGAAGCCCGAACAATATACATGCGTCCCAAAGTAGAGGAAGAAAAAGCGCAACCCTAATTTTTTTACCCTCCACCCAAACGAACTCAGGAGTAAAGTAAGGCCAGTAATCTCATCTTTAACTAAAGGCTCAGATAATTTAATCCTGTGTCTCCGAAGGTTTATTAAATATAAATATATATATATATATATATATATATATATATTCACATACACATGCACGCACGCGCGTGTTGAATCATTTTCCTGCACTTTCCCTTAATGTTATGAAAATTATGTATAGATCCTTTTAGGAAAAGTATATTTAATTTTTTGATAGACTGATCTATACAAATATCACCGATCATATAGAGTTAAATGTTAGTTGAAAACATAACTTCGGGAAGGTATATGTAAGGGCTGATCTGTGCAAAATTCAAACATCAAGTTGTTTTTCCTTTTAAATTATAATAAATTTCCTTCACCCCCCCCCCCCCCCCCCCCCAGCACACACATTTCATATGCAGATTGTTGATTATCATTTTTCAAACCGCCAGCTTACCATTTTCCCTCAGCTCATCCAATCAAATATCACACCCTCTCTACTCTCCAAGAACCGATTCACACGCCAAACACATCGCTTTATCCTTCTTCTTCAAGATTAAAATGAAAACCATAGACCTCTTCTGTGCCTCTCCAGCTTCCACAGCCATATGTTCCAGCGCGGACCAGCGCGCCGTAACCCGGCCCCTCGATCGGCACATTCACCGCCTCGGCGGCACCCCCAGAGCCCGAACAAATGCTGCCCCTTGCTCCTCCCAACTCCCCTTTGACCCTTCCAGGCCTTTCAGAAGGACTACTTCTGACAGACAAGCAGATCTCTCACGCAGAAAAGGCTCCTCCGACACCGACGACCTCCCCCCCAGCCCCGCAGGGTCTGCCAGATACTTATTGAGCGGTGGACCTTTCTTGGATATCATATCGGATTCTGAACGCGGCCCGGTTTCTAATTCTAGCCGGGCGCGGATGATCACAGATGATTATAATATCAAGAACTACAGACTCTTGAATTTGGATGGGCTTCGTCAGGGTCTGTCCAGGTCATTGTCCACACGTTTACCATCCAATAAATCTCCTGTGTTTAAGCCGTCCAGCTTGAGTACGGGTAACCAGAAGAATGTTGAGGCTCAGAAATGCTCGCCCGGGAAGCTGAGGGATCATCCAAATGCTCAGAAATCTTTATCAGATTCAAAGTCGTCACAGCATCAGGTTTCTTTGATTTAATTAATTATCGGCATGCACTTTGTAATGATGACTCCATGATATTCTTTGATACATATATATACACATATATTTTGCTTAGGTTCTTGAGTCATTTGTTTAAGGCGTGTTTTACAGGTCGTTGAGTTGTGGGTGTCAATCCATTGCAAGGGCTGTGAAGGAAAAGTGAGGAAGTATCTGTCCAAAATGGAAGGCAAGTGTGTGTGTGTGTGTTCTTACTTCATGGTGCAATTTTGCTTTAGATTGATGGGTACGGCAATTTTGGGGTTTTTACTATAATCATTGGATTAAAGGGGTAGTTGATGAATTATTAAGATCACTTCAGCATATAATCTTATACTTAACAAATGTATGTCGCTCAGTTGTTTTATAAACGTTTACATGAAAAACCATTAATCTGAGCCAAATTATGATGCCATTTCGATTTCTAACTATGTAGTAGTGTTTTTGTTTTACTAATCAAAGTTGAGGGACAACTCAAATCCTTGGTTGTGTTTGCAGGAGTGACTTCATTCAGTATAGATTTGGATACAAAAAAAGTGACAGTAATTGGGGATGTGACGCCTTTAGGAGTGCTCACAAGCATTTCCAAGGTGAAGAATGCCCAGTTTTGGCCATCTCCAGCTGCTTCATCGTCTATTTCCTCACCCTCTTAAGGAGTTAATAGCTTCACAGGGCAAATTTGATTAAATTTGTATTGAAGGTCAGGTTCAATTTGGGAGTCGTATTTTATTACTTACGTATCTGTTTGTTGGTTATTTTACTGAATTTATTTGGACAATTACATGTTAATTTTATGCCGTTCCGTGTTTTACATGCAACAGTTTAAATTTATTTATTTACTATATTTACGAATGCCTGTTCACATGGCAAGCATCGTTTAGTGGGCAATTTACACATTCATTCAAATAGTATCTATTCTAGTAGCATGTTACATTTGAGTACAAGAAGTCCATCATCGTCATCAACATCATCATCATCATCATCATCATCATCATTTTATTTTTTGGTACAGAAGCAATTTTTGATTAGGGTGGGTTTGTAGTATGTCTGGTGCCTTCTGAGCATCATTTCTTCGAAACTGGCCAAACCCATGGCCAGGCCCTCTTTTTTCGACGTCCACATCAATTTTGTTTTCTAAGAATATGGAAAAAATTGCAGCTGAGGCATGTCTTTATGTCTGAAGAAGTCCTCTCGTATTTGTTTTTGTATTGCTTTCTAGATGGGACAACCTTTTTGCGGTTCTGGTGCGCTTGATGTCGGCATTGTTACCACGGGTTTAAAATTTTTAAATAAAAAATAAATATATCAAATGCTCACTCGAAGCTTGCGCTATTGAAATTCGTTGAGGGATGATTTTTTTTATTATCTTATTTATAAAGAATGGAATTTTTCACGACGCCTACTTTATAAAAAAAATTTAAAGGAGTAGCTTAATTATTTTCTAGCTTTAGAAAAAAAAAACTATATTTGAATTTTTTAAAGAATTCCTATAATTTATAGAAATAAATATTTGTAAACCAAAATAAATATATTTTAAAAGATATCACTATAACAACATGTATCAACTTATATGTTCAAATCAAAGGTAAGTCAATAATTTTTTTTAAAAAAGATAAAAGACAACATAAAGGATCATATATTTGTAATTCGAAAAAAAATATTCATATCTGCACTATGCTATTTGATACAAAAGCCAACTGTACAAATAAAAGCATTGTAAAATAAAATGTCAATTAAAATTTAGTAGTAAAAAAATATGGTACGCAGAGCTAAATTATCAAAATAATAAAAAAGTCAAATTAAAATTATTTTTGTAAACATTGCGATATGAACATTTATATTGTATTATCACTATACCTAAAGTGTGATAGATTGAAACCTAACAATAAAAATAATAGAATAATGAAACTTAAGATAAGTAAACCAATCTAAGAAAAATATAAAAATTATGAAAATAATTTCAAGCCTAGTCAACAGCAAATTCTTATAGAAACTTTATTCTAACATTATATTAATTATAGATTATTAGTGAAAAATTAAAGCACGTATATATATGATTTTACACTTGAACAAATTTACTCAAATTAAAATTTCCAAAGAATTTTCATACTGGCTAATAAAAATCCCAAGTTGCAGCTAAAATGATGGATTATATTAACTAATGAACGCAACATTTTTTGAAACTAATAACTCATTCTAAAAAGTTAATAAGCAGTCTCATAATAACTATGATAAAATGAAATTTAATGAACATATATGAAAATTTAAAAATGATTGATTTAATGCTATATTGAATATCGAAGAACAGACATTAAAAAAACGCAAATATGAAACAGGATAAATGAAAACAAAAGTACAAAATTAGATATTCAAAAAATTATTTTGAATGAAAAAAAACTAACAACTTATTATATACAAAATGATACATTTTCGGATAAGCAACACATAAATGTTGCATTTAAATCAAGAAAGTATTAAAAAATAGTGAATTAATATTATTTAGCGCTGCCTAAATTAAAAATAGGAATGGTTAATGAAAAATTAGACAATCAATAAAAATATGCAACGCAGCTTAGTTGCACAATTAATAAGAATTAGCAAATCAATCCCTGAATCTAATTACACAAAATTAAAGCTAACTATACATACAACAAAATGTTAAAACATAGTAATTTTCTAAAGAAATAATTAATTTATCATTTATGAGATTTATATTTATAATTGATTAAAAGTTCCCAACATGATAATCTCAAATGTTATATATGAAAAATTTTAAAAGGTGAACTAATCATTAGGCTAATTTCTAAAAATTCATTATGAAAAATATTAAGTTCTAAAAAGGTTTTAAGTTGAAAGCAAATCAATAATTTAAAAGGATAAAAATTAAAAATTAAGAGAACTAAGAATTAATTAGAAAATTAAAAATCAATAAAAAATAAGCAATGAGTTAGTTATGCAATTAATAATAATAATTAAAAATCGATCATTTAATTTAGTTGCGGAGATCTAAGCTAACTGAATATATAACATTATATTGATAGTATAGTAATTTTTAAAACAAGATAATTAGTGCATGAATTTTCTGATTTATATTTATAATCTAGTATAAGTTTCCAACACGCTAATCTAAACTTGTTGTACATGGAAAATTTTTAAAAATTTGCATTAATCACTTGATTGATATATAAAAATTAGTTATGGAAAAATATTAATTTCTAAAAATTTTAAAGTTGAAAGATAATTAATAATCTTAAAAAATAAAAAAGATCTCAAAAATAATGACAATTGAGAATTTCAGTAAAAATTAAATTTCCTTGGGTCAAACAATTTCTTGCTATAGTAAATATACGTACTCATGTAGAGATCAATAAGCAATTATCATGAAATATAAGGACCTATACTTCAGGTGGAAGTTGGAACTTACTAAATCCATAAGCTTTAGAGTTGTGATACATCGTCGACTCTGTTACTACACCAAACTTACGTGGTATTGAAATTTGACATGATGTCATTGGTTATTTTGTTTTAGTGTAATATTTGTGAACGGTGTGGATAAACGACCAATCTTAAAATTAACCTTGAGTATGTTGTTTGGTCGTACAATTAGGTGCAAAAGAGGTTGGAGGTTGGCTATCTTAGTTCTCTTTGGTCTAACATGATTTGTATCCACCAAGAAAATATGGCTCCAACGTTGCTATACATACATATATACATGCATATATACATGTTCACACACACACACACACACACACACACACACTCATTTGCATTTATAAATTTGGTCATCAGCTACACTCATCGTGCGAGCAAGTAAATAAAATAGTAACATTTTTTAAATATGAATATATAGTATTTATAAAATAAAAAAGAATTTAAAAAATAACTTTAAATTGAGCTAGAGATAAGAGGAAAAAGTAAATATTTAATTAAAACTATTTTAATAATTATACTTTGTGTAACCAAAATTATATGTTAGTTTTAATGTGCAGTATATATGACGTACATATGCAAGTATTGTGTGAGGGTATCTCATGTAAGCGGATATGGACAAAAACAAAATAATAGTGACAAACTACTAAATTGTGAAAATTTAGAACAATCATATTAAAGTATAATAATTGGTAAGGATTTTAATTTTTTTACAAAATCATTTTAGAGATTTTATTCTATTTTTAAATTAATTATAACATATTTCTACTAATGTTATCTCCCTGTAGATAATTATTAATTATTGATGATAATTTTGTTTTTATACATATATGATGTGTACATGGAAGCACATATAAAGATGCATAAAATTTGAATCCAACTATGTATAAATGACCTAAAATGCAAGGAATGATATGTGTCGTCACCACACCAAAATTTAAATTTATAGTAAACCAGTACTGAGGTAGTTATAGGTATTATATTCATAGAGAGAGATGTATATCTATCAATATAACTAGAGTTCTATTAATTTGCAAGAACAGGATGAGAATGAAAATAGTGAAAGAAAACGATCACTTGGAAATCAAAAATAGAAGTCTAAAGTTGAAGTACCTGTAATTGAAGAGTCTTGTCTCTTGTGTTGTATTGGTTTCTTATATATGCTAATTATGTTAATTATCAATTTAATTACTGTGGCTACAGATTGTTAATCCTAAAGTCTATAGGATATTTTTTTGAACTCTCCTGTAACCTCAACTCAAGATTGTAGCAGATTTTCCTAAGTTAAATTGAATCAAGTAATTAAGCTTTGTGATTAATAATGTGTTACTTGCACTAGTCTTATACCTTCACTCCCATTATGTCTATAGAATTAACATTTGCAAACTATAAGTTTAGAGCACAGGCTTCACTTCCATTATTCTCGTACAACCACAAATTAATTATAGAAGTTGTCAATTCCCCTAATTACCACTCAACTTCGCAATTGCAAATAACATAGGCAAGGACAATTAATAAAAACTTATGTATACATAATTCGCCAAACATGTACAAAAGTGACGAAAAATAATTTAGCAACTCATCATAAATTCAACAAAAACCAAAGCCAATGTAATTGCCATCCAAACAACTCAAAAATAATAGATTTGTTGAAAACTTAGTCTAAAATTTTGGTACTGTGTGGAAGAACAAGAGCTCTCTAATTGTGCTGTGAATTCCTCGTTCTTCAAAACTCCAATATTGATTCCTAGACTTTCTAAGTGTTGGAATGTGAAAAGTTAGGTTAAGATTCTCTCTAGTGTAAAATTGTGTATTTATAGTTGCACGGGTGCTAACGTTGGTGTAGTGGGTGGAAAAAGACCAAACAATCCTTAATATTGCATTTGGAGCAATTTCTACAATGTGTCTCATAGTTACAAACTTAGCTCTCATGGCCGAGATGTCTCCATTTGCACCCATGAACCTTGGTGTGGTCTTTATAACTCTGCTTCTAAATTCTTGTAGTCGTACCCATCCTCCTCACCGTTGCAAATTGGATTGCGACAGCTTCTAACCTTCTTCCAATTTAAACTTATGGCCATTCTCACCTTTGCAGAATTAGCCTTTGTGGTCACAACCATCACTCAACAAGATTCATATACTCTAGCATAATCTTAGCTAAATTACCTATAATTTTGTGAGTGGACTTTATAAGATTGCTTGCTACTTTTTCCAATGATTACTTCTTCTCCTATTGGCAAGGTGCTTAAAACTCAGTAGATTTTTTTGATTCCTCCATGAAAGATTTCGATGCCATCAAGGATTTTATGTACTTGCATAGAGGTTATTTGCTTAGCCTCTTGCAAAATGGACTTGCTCTACTACTGCCCATCCTATCTCTATGGCACTCATGTGTAGGATATGAACCTATACATGTATCATAGATTTGAACCATACAAATTGGAGGGGAAGTATTGCTTATTACAATGTTATCTATTTTCTTTGACAAGAGCCCCATTTTGGTTGTAGGAGCTATCACTGTATCTACATCATGTATGCCTGCAACACTCTATGCTGTGGACCTCTTAGTTGGCCATCAGTAAGCATCTGAGGCCATCTCTTTTATCGAAGCCTAGACATCTTCTGGCAACTTGTTCATTAGTGCACCACCTGTAGCTATGTCTAAATTTGTTCTCAATTGACAATTAATTCCATTGTAAAAGGTTTGTACTTACATCTAGAGTGGGTAGCTGTGCTGTGGGCACTTCTTGAGTAATTTCTTAAAGCGCTCCAACACTTCTGGAAATGTCTCAGAATTCAACTACTTGAACGTCCCGATTTCCAATCTTAATTGTGGGAAATTATTTCTCAGGAACTTGTTGACCATGCTTTGCCAAGTTACAATGCTCGTGGGAGGTAAGGATTGTAATCATTGACGTTCCCTATCTTTGAGAGAAAAATGGAAAAAGTCTTACTTTAATAGCATCATTAGAAACTCCATTAAATTTAAAAGTGTCACGAAATTCTAAGCAGCTAGCAACCTGCGTATTAATATCCTCATTTAGGACTCCACTACATTGATTAAGTTCACCATGTTGATTCGTGCAAGCTTTTGGTTAAAGTTGTTTGCATTCACCAAGGGTTTGATTATGCGTTTTAGTTGTGGATTCATCATTGGTTGCACAAAATCCTTAATAGCTCGCTGGTTTGGTGAAGAAGGAAGCTCTTATGGCTGTGGTTGTAGTTGGCTATTTGTCATCCTTGCTTCTTCTTGCTCGTGTCTAAATAGAGCTCATCTCTTGTGTAGTGTTCTTTCAATCATTGGATTAAAATTGAAATCCACGCTATTGCTCCTATACATACAATAATTCTACAAACCCAGAAAAACCCATGAAAGCAATAATTTATCTAGAAAAGCAAGAATAGAAAATAAGAGAGAAGAAATAAAAGACAAGTAACAGAAAATAAAAGAAAACAAAAATTGGCTTAATCAAGTAGTCCCTTAAAGTGTTAAATAGCACTCGTTGCCATCCCCGACAACCGTGTGACAATTTGATGTTTGTTGGCATTACATCAAAATTTAAATTCATAGTGAACCAATGTGTGGTGGGTATAGCTGTCGTGTCCATGAAGAGGGGCGTGTGTCTATCAATATTACTAGAGTTCTATTAATTAAATTGCAAGAACTAGATGAGAATGAAAATAATGAAGGAAAGATGATCAGAAGGAAAATGGAAATGCAAGTCTGAAATTAAAGTATCAGCAATGGAAGAGTCTAGTCTCTTGTGTTGTGTTAGTTTTGTATATATGCCAATCATGTTAATTATTAGTTTAATTATTGTGGTTATGGATTATTAATTCTAAAGTTATAAAATATTTTCTTGAACTCTCTTTTAACTTTAACTCAAGATTCTAGTGAGTTGTGATTAACAATGTGTTACTTGTACTAATCCTATGTGTTAACTCAAGCTTTGTGATTAATAATGTGTTACTTGTACTAATCTTATAGTTTTACTCCCATTATTCCCAAAAAAATTAATATTCACAAATTATAAGTCTGGCACATAGATTTCACTTTTGTTATTTCCCACACCGCCACAAATTAATTATAAAAGTGACCAATTCCCCAAATTAGTACTCAAATCCACAATAGTGAATAGCATAGATGAGGACAATTAATCAAAAACCTAGGCATACATAGTCCGCCAAACACCTACAAAAGCGACTAGAAAATAATTTAGCAACTCATCATACATTCAACAAAAACCAAAGCTAATGTAATTGCCATCCAAACAACTTAAAAATAATAGATAAATCTGTTAAAAATTTAGCTTAAAACTTTGGTGTTGAGTGGAAGAACAAAAGCTATCCAATTGTTGTGGAGACTCCTTCTTCAAGACTTCAATTTTTGGTTTTTAGGTTTTCTAAGTGTTGGAAGGTGAAAAACTATGTTAAGGCTCTCTTTAGTCATGTGAGAATGTATATTTATAGTTGCATGGGTACTACGGTTGGTGTAATGGGTGGAAAAAGATCAAATAGTCCTTAATATTGCCTCTTGAGCAATTTTTGCATTGCATCACATGGTGTCTCCATTAGGGCTCGCAAACCTAGATGCAATCTTTACATAACTTTGCTTCTTAGTTCTTGCGGCCGCACCAATCCTCCCCACGGTCATGTTGTCATTCTCTACTATTGCGCACCAAACTACAACAGCTTCCAGTGCGCACTGCAGCCATTCTCGCCTTCATGGAATTAGCCTTCACGGTCGTGAGTTTCAACTGCAAGCCTATTTAGAATATGCTACACTCTATTTTTTGGTTGTGTACTTGTTTCTTGGGGTTGGAATTTAGTTTCTTGTGGATGTGAACCCTGAAATGCAAACCAAAATTTTATTTAAGTGTAGAGAATGGCTAAAATCAATCAAATACCACTATACTACACTTAAACACTCCTAATTCACCACAATTACCAGATTAACATGCATGCAAACATATTATAGCCATTTTGTCTTCAAATGCATGCAAAAATTAATCACAATGGAGTATAAATATACTACAAATTCATAACTTATCAACGAACTTAAAGAACCAAAGTGTAGAATGACCAAAACTTACACACTAAGTTAGTGATATCTTATGAATTCATCCAAGGAATGCTTAGAGTAACTTTATTTGAAGTTAGATTCACTATAATTGAGAAACTCTTAAATTCTACAGAAAACCAAGAGAAAATAATTTCATTAACCAAAATACCAAGAGTTTTTAAGAGTTCAAATGTTCCAAAGGCCAAGTGGTCATATTTATATCTATAATTATTGGCAAAAGAGTCTTAAAATCATTTATAATTATTCTAAAAACATCCTAATTAACTATGGTAAAGAATCTTAATGAAACAAAGAAAACTAGGGCTTCACACTATTGTCGTTATCAATTTGGACCTTCTTGCCATTGATCTGATATCCTTTGGATCAATCTAGGTTGATCTGTCCATGTTGCAATTGTAATTTGAGAAGGCATGTACCCTAGCATGTCAATCTTGTTACATGAGATCAATTTGGCTTGCATGCGATCGACACAGCTATCAATCCTAGGCTCTTGAGATTGATCCAAATTGACTTAGGTCAATCCTGGGATCTTGAGATCGGTCTTGATTAAAGTTAGGATTTATTCAAATGGTCTTTCCTTGCCATTTTCTCCCACAATTCACACCTGATTGACCCACAAGCTCTTCTTTAGATTCCTAAAACTCTCCAAACACTTAATTTCATCTTAAAACTCATGTAAAAATGCCTTTTTAGACCCTTGAGCTTGTCACCTCCAACTTTTGTGTTTAATCCTTGAGTTAGCTCTTTTTCAACCGGTGCTTGCATCATTCCTTTCCTCTATTACTTACAAATAGACCGAAGTAAAAAATAATATAGTATTTTACTTGTAATTCTCTTGCCTTATACTTTCACTTTGCAACTTGAATTTGATATGGACATGTAAACACTCGTCAACTCCCACAAGTTGCAAACTTAGCAAAAATTCCCCTCAATTGTAGCCTAATCCTGGGGTCAAATACAATTATGTGGAAGAGTCTTTTGATCCTTCTTAGTACAAGTAACATAGCTAATGAACTGTGACTACTCCTAAATGACTGTATTCATCCATGCTCAAACACAGGCCTTGGAATCCCCTTTGTTCATAGCCTTTTAGTAATAACTTCTGTATTCTAAAGGAAATGTTCTTGTGAAATTAAACCAATTTTGGTAACATTTATAAGTTTTAAGAGGTTAGTACGATTGCTTTACACTAGCTCAACAATGTGGCCAACAAGATAGTCATAAGAAGAAAATTCATGAAAATGCATTTCAAGCGTTGCCCAATTAATCACATAATGGTACCTCATCATCCTTAGGCTTCCTCTAATCACATACTTAAGTGACTAATTCTTAGGAACCTCATCAATTTGCCTAAATCTATAAGTAATATAATGCAATGCATGCAAACAATATCAAATCACTTGAGCATTTCCTATGATACCTTGCACATTACAACTCATGTGCTTATGCAAAATATGCACAGAGCCCAAACTATTTTGTCCATAAATACAAGCAATGACGTGAGATATAGATTGATCATATGTTTTATGCTCAAACATGTCATGTATAAGGTTTCTAAAAAACTCAACCCTCAAGCTGAAATTAAATACAAATTTCACAAATTCCTTTGGCCTGAGGGTAATCATGCCAATTCCTAACATTCTTATGATATGTGACCAAGAACAAGAGTGTTGTGATCATTATAAACTCTAAAAAATATACACATCATATTTGAGCAATTCATGCTAGGAATGAGAATTGCAAAACTCACTTAAGTGATAGTTATCAAGGAGGTGTTCAATATGCTTGAATTCAACAAATCATACAACCACTACATAGTCATAGCATGAATTACCCAACTCTTCTTGTGGCCACCGTGCACATAATGCTAAGATGCATACTATATCTACCTCATGCTAAGATTCACATGCAACTTTTAATATGTCAAGCTATTCAACAAAATTTCAAGCTACAAGTTATACCTCTTTAAATTCCGCCAAAATTGGTTAGTAGTCAGGGAATTCAAATAGTGCTCCCCAAAAGTCACATATATATGCAAAATTGCATAATTATATGCAATTTCACATATACTAACTTCGATCGCCTATGACATAAGTTCATATGAATATACCAACTCCTAATGTAGAACTTTTTTGGCTTGGGGTAGAATCTTCAAGGTAAACTCCTTTCCTTGCTTCTTATAGTCCTGGAAGAAAAGATTAACAAAAGATATAGGATAATCAAGAGATTGGAAAAAATATTCTTATTATCATAACCCCTCAAATTTTTCTTAAGCTCTAAGACACTCTCTTTATCTTTTATTTCTACTAACTGCTGCAAGGAAATTTAACGTTGCAAGTGTACAACGGTCTTATTAAGTAATACAGGGAAGTAAGGTTTATTGTATCCACGGGGAGTAGGAATGTTGTTTTCAATAATATTGTGTTTTTATTGAGTAAAATTAATTTAAAGTTGAATTTAATAGTAATTGAGTAAACAATAAATTAACTTTAACTAAGTAGATGGAATGAGATGAGTAAGGTACTGGCAATCATCGTGCAACAAATATATAAGAACTTTTATTATCATTTAATTAATTATCAAGTTTTAATTTCTTATTTAGGAGTTAATAATCTCTTGAGTCATTAGTACACTTTTCTAAGTTATACTAGAGAATCAATTAAATTAATCCAATCATTTATGGAGTTAACTCAATTGAGAATATAAATAATGAATTAATAATTGATCCCTTGTGAACGTAAGACTTTTACTCTTGTTATAAGTCTAAGATTCACAATTGTGATCAATTATCATAACTTGTGGATTCACTCCCATTATAACCATTACTTAGGAAGAAGGAAAATTAAAATAAAGAAGAAGGATAAACTAATCATAATTTGTTTGTGAATATTGGATCATTACTTCTGTTATAAGTCCATGATTCATAATTCTAAACAACTTGTCTAACTTGTAGATTGACTTTTATTGTAATCACATGTTAAGTAACAAAATAAAAATAAAAGAAGAGAAAAAAAAAGAAGAACTAAGAGAAGAAGAAAACAATTGATCACAATTAAATAAGAAAAGACAATTAAATTAAAATGATAACATAAAAGTTCTTGCTTGTTTAGCTCAATAATACCATACATCAGGAATTAGAAAAACAAAAAATAAATACTTATCACTTGGCCTTCAACCTATAGCAATTCCTTACCTCTAAGCCCTGCCTTATGTCTTGTTAAAGCACCAACTCATCCTCAAACCCTTTACTTATGCTATACTAATTTTACAATAATACATTATGATGCCTATAAGAATTCTAAACTATGGATGATGATTTTAGCTTGTAGAACACTCCCCCATTTATAGGGTTGAGCCTCCACCACCCAAAGTCCTTGATTGGTTGCTCATTTCCTTCATTTTTGTCTATTGGTCTGAGGGTTAGGGGGTCAAAATTTGAACTTTCGCCTATTCCATTACTTGAGTGACATAACAAGTGATGCTAGTCGCTTTGTTGTTGCCTAGGTGATGAGTGGCGATAGGCCAAATTTGAGCTGTTGCCTGCTCAACCACTGCAATACATAAGATAGGTAAATTTTTTTATTTTGATTGATAATTTGAACTAAATAATGTAATTTAATCTAAATTTACTCACATAAAGTCTTATATTATTTGGGTTATCAAAGACCCCCAAGTTTTATTTCTCGTTTGTCCTCAAGCAAGACAGAATAAATGTATGTAGAATTGGAACTTTCAAATCGTCATTATCTCAAAATTTTCTCAAGTAACACACTAGCCTTTAAATTTATGAATTTATGTTATCACATTATTTTTATGCAAAACTCCTTGTGTGTGTGTGTTTTCCAAGCAACTTGAATAGGGAAACTTGTTACATTATTCTTCAATTGTGTTACATTCTTAGTTACTTGTTAGTGAGTTGCTTAATCTATGATTTTATTTTCTTTTATTTTTTGATGCTCATAGGGAAACTTTTTACAATAACCATGGAGCATATATATATATTTCTTTTCTTTTTTCTATTTTTTTGAAGGGTTGTTTTCTTTTTCTCTTTTTCTAAGTCGTCACATACTTTTTTACGTGAAGAAAAATAAGGATCACACAGTATGGGATAGACTTAGAATGTTTTGAATACTAATAATTCACATGCCTTTTAATGCAAAAGCGAACAAGTGTCACTTATGCTCCCCCAGTCACTCAACATTTGAATCAGTGGAGTAGACTTTTTTGTTTTTAGAGCCGTTTTTATTTTTCTAATCTTTTTTAGTGCTCTATTTTGTTTACAATTTTGTGGTGTTTATTTAAGGGATCAAGCAATGCACTATCAAAAATTACACCTTGAATGCAACATACATCTAAATATAAATAATTCAAAAACTCAATTTTACATCAAAGTGCTTGGTGTGTTCTCAAAAGAGGAGAACTTGCACTAAGCTATGTAACACATAAATCACACATTTATACTACTAGTTTATTACCTTTTGAGAATTTATTCATCATTGATTATAATCCTAAATTTCTTTTTCGCATTAGATTCATTCATTTGTCTCATTATTCTTCATTTCAAATCATAAAAATCACTAGCATTTATTATGCATAACCTTATTCAAAATGGAAAAATTAAAAGGAAAGTAAAATACTCGGGTTGCCTATCGAAGAGTGCTAAGTTTGTTGTCTTCAGCCAAACTTATTTGTGAAGTGCTTCCAAAAATTCTTAATTTGGTTCACATAAATATTTTTTTATTTCACTTAATAGCTTACTTGTATTAATTTCCCATTCTATTTTTATACTTATTAATATTTTATCCTAAGTAACAAAAACAAATGATTTTAATTATTTTAAATAATAATGCATAGGGATACTCCATATAGGATAAGCATCTAGGTTCATATTAAAAATATCATTAATCATGACATATTGATTTGGTAATTTATTAAGAGAGTTATCTATAAAAATGTGAAAAGAAATACTTCCTATTTCTTGTGGTGGCCTTAATTTTTGTAAAAACCCATTGCCTGCTTTAGTGAAGCACACCAACTCATCATTCTTTAGCTTCCTTTAATTAGATACCTCCTATAGAAATCTAACATACTTTGGCTTTTGAGACAATGCTACTGCAAAATAATCAATCATGATTAGTTCTTTAAAATGCCATAGAAATAAAGGAGGCCTTTATCTTATTTATGAATAAAGGGAATTTTGAATATAAAATCACAGGGTATGTTCTTTCCTTCCCTTTCATTGTTTTCATGTTGTTTTCTTAATTTTAAGGAAGTTAGATTTTGATCTTCTTCAATACTTTCTAATTCTAATTATAACTTTTGGGATGACTTTTCAATTGCTCACTCATCCTAATTTAAGCATGAGAATGATAAATGGATTTCTTCCAAAATTGTTTTACTTCCTTTTTCTTCTTGAATTTTTATTTTCATCAGTTTAACCTTTTCTATGTTAGTATCGATGATGAGGTAATTTATTAATTTTTTAGTCAGACTTATTGATGCTTCATAACTAGCCACTAACTAATTATACAATTCTTCTATAGAAGGTTTTTCTAATGGCTGATGTACTTGATTGTTTACTATTTCTCATGAATTTTTTCTTTCCTTTTCATTTTGTTTTTTAATAAATTATCTACGTTGATTTTATAGTACGAAGTAGCTTGAACCACTTTTGACAACAATGATTCTTTAATATTATTTCCTAGAGAAATAGAATTAAGTAAATCAGCATATGGTTTACATGAAGATGAATTATAAAAGGAACTGTGCATACCTTGATTTAACAAATAATTTTTTGATTGAGAAAAATCCCAAGAATAATGAACATTAATTTCATTTCCTAAATCAAGCATGTAATAATTAGAACTCCAATCATAATAGTAAGCCATTTTACCCAAGAATTAGAATTTTAACAATATACACTAAGTGAAGATTAAATATAAATTGTTCACACCAGACTTATGGTATAATTTGAATTAATCACACAAGTGTGAAATTAAAAGTGTAAATTAAGAAATATGCAAAAGAAAAGAAATAATTTACTATAGGTACTTAATCAAAGATATAAAATGATTTTATAACAGTACTCGTTACTCCTCAGTAGCGTTGTCAAAAACTTAATACAGGGAAATTTAACATTGCAAGTGTACAACGGTCATACCAAATAATATAGGGGAGTAATAGTTGTTGTATCCATAGGGAGTAGAAGTGCTTTTTTCAATAATATTGTGTTTCAATTAAGTAAAATTGATTTAAAGTTGAATTTAATAGTAATTGAATAAATAATAAAGTAACTTTAATTAAGTAGATGGAATGAGATGAGCATGACAACTATGTTGGAAGAAGGAAAATTAAAATAAAATTTTTGTTGTGGATATTAGATCTTCACTTTTGTTATAAGCTTACTATTTACAATTTTGAACAACTTGCCTAACTTGTAAATTGACTTCCCTTATAACCACATGCTAGTTAACAAAACAAATGTAAAAGAAGAAGAAGAAAAAATAGAAGAAGAAGGAATAGAAGAAGAAGAGAATTGATCACAATTAAATAAGAAAAGACAATTAAATTAAAACGATAACTTAAAAGTTCTTGCTCGTTTAGCTCAATAATACAATACATTGGGAATTAAGAAAATAAAAGATAAATATGTATCACTTGTTGGCCTTCAACCTATAGTGATTCCTTCTCTCTCTCTCTCTCTCCCTCCCTCCCACCCACCCACCCATTTTTTTCCTTACTCTCCTCTAGCTCATCTTCACACAATCTCTCCTCTCACTCTCTAGCCCTAGCTCACATTGATTTTCTCTATGTAATTGATACTCATGAACTAATCATAGATAATTAAAAGGTGCCATAATTTCCATAACAATGTTGCCATCTTTTTCTAGTATGGGTTCTATAGGTGTTTCTTCACTTGATGCTTTACTCGCTTCATCCACCATTGTCATTTCCTCGACCTCTTACCCTCCAAATTCAACTTACTCATGGCTTCAGACACTCCTACTTCTACATATATGTCATCATGTAAGCGTGGCTTTTCCTCGTCCCTGCTGCTCTCCTTCACCATAGATGAGTTTATCTCCTGCTTTTTTTACTTGTGGACTACAACACTACTAACATCACAATTATTTGAATATGATTATGCACAATTTATCTCGCTTGTTGGCATTAATGAGTGCCAATAGTCTTTTGTAAGATCTCGTATCAACGGTCCAGAAGTGTCGTGTCGTGTTGATCTTCCAATACCTCTCCTCTTGAGCCGTCATTTTGCTTGGAGAGCTCTCTCCAACATATCCTTGATTACTTCATAGAAACGACACTCAACTATCTCCTTAATTTTGTCATTCAATCCATTGAGGAACATAGTCATCGTTTCTTTGATTTCCTCATCAACATTAACTTTCTTCATTGCTAACCTCAACTCGTCATAATATTCCTCAACACTTAGTTGCTTTTGAGTTAGTTTATCAAAATCTAAACACAACATACACTGATGGGAATATGGAACATACCTCTTGCTCAGTATCTTATTCAATTCCTTCCATATGGTGATTTGACATTCCTTGTATCTCTATCTACTACTAACAAATTTATTCCACTAAGATATTGCATAGTATATGAAAGCAAGGGTGGCTAATTTTACCTTGCGAGTTTTTGAACAATGATAACTATCAAATACCAACTACACTCTTCTTTCCCACTCCAAGTATGCATTTGGATTAGAGTGTCCTCGAAAAGACAGAATGGTTAAATTAGTCCCTTTCAATGCTTCACTATCATCCTCATGATTTCTTCATGAATGTCTCTTAGGAAGCTATCAATCTCACACTCATCAATGACATTAGAAAACCCATTACTATCATACTTGCCTTGCCTATCTCAGTGTGCAGTTTCGCCTAGTCTAGGCTTCAACTCCTTTTTACTCCTATCTCCATGAGCTAATTATCCATCCCATGTAGTCTTACAAGAGACCTCCAAATTCTCTAAGCTTTTGTTAATGCTTGCAGCATCTCCATCAATTGCCACACTTGTAGAATATTTTGTCTTACGACATCATGAAAATATAATGTGTAGAAATATAGGAAATGTGTGGAGTGTGCAAGTATCCTCTCACCTCATAAGATGAAATCACTTGTTTCTTACCTCACATGTGTATCACACACAAAAATGCTCAAATAATAGACATGTCGACTCAATTCTTACATCCACCTTGTGAAATTCCAAATGCTCCTTAGAAACTCAAGTGATGTATCCTTAAGCATGTTAGTGTGTGCAAAAAAGTGAAAACTTGGGGTTTAGGATCAATCTCGGAGGAGGAGAATCAATTTGGAAAGTTGAAACAAGGTGAAAGATTGATTTGGGATCTAAAAGATTGATCTGGAGGTGAAAAAGGGGATTGGTTATTGATCTTGGATCAAGAAGGATCAATCTTAAGTTGAATGGTTAGGGGTGATCAATCACAGATGCAAGTGCGATCGATCCTAGCTAGGCAAATAGGATGCAATCGATTAGGCAAAGGTGTGATCAATTTGGGGTAAGGTAAAATTGATTGCCGCTAGGGTTTCCAGCCAAAATTTGAATTTCTACACCAATTTTCACTCCAAATTTCATTTTTTTTCAATTTTCCAACTCCAACTCTCAATCAAAAATTTTGAGAACACTTTTTTTTTCTCAAAAAATCTTTCTTTCCCCCCACTTTTTCTCACATTAACTCTCTTTTTTTCAAGCAATTTTTTTTCTTGCTTGACCCTTTTTTTTCAATAATAGCCTAACAACCAAGTTAATGAAATAACTCAAAGAATGAACTAAATTGTTGGAAACACTTGAAAAATAAGTATAATTTTTTTTTTTGTGTTTGTTTTTGAAATTTATGAAGAAGAATTAAGAAGAAAAGGTGGAAATAGAATGGGAAAAGGTACAAAAAGAATGAAAGTGGTAGATGGATCGGTGACCAAATTAGAGCCCAACAGAACCAGATATAATGCCAATTGATGCTTGCACGGAATCTTGAACTCGACAAAATCTTGCTCGCGTGAATTATGTGGAAACAACCCAAAACGTAATGGACTTGAAGAACCTAAGCATAGGTCTAACACATCAAGTCAGTTGATACATCATAATTTCTTCTAAGGAATGCTTAGAAAAACTTGCTTTGTAGTTGGTATCACAAGGATAGATAAACTCTCAAATTCTAGAGAAACTAAGAGAAATTAATTTCATTAATCAAAGTACCAAGAGTTCTAATGGTGGTCCCATTTATGTCTATAATTGCTAACAAAAAAGTCCTAATGTCATGTATAATTATTCTAAAAATGTCCTAATAAATTATGGTAAAGAATCCTAGTCAAATAAGGAAAATTTGGGCTTCACATTGTCGTTGTGATCGATCTAGACTTTCTTGCAGTCGATTTGATGTCCTTTGAATCAATTTAAGTTGATTTGTTCTTGTAGCAATCATAATATAAGAAGGCTTGTATCTTATCATCTTGATCTTGCTACATGAGATTGATCCAGCTTGCATGCGATTGACATAGATGTCAAAATCTTGGGCTATTAAGATCAACCTTGGAGTCTTTAGATCAACCCTAATTGAAGTAAGATCAATCTGAATGTTCCCTCCTCGCCATTTTCACCCACGTTTTGCACCCTAATTGGCATGTGAGCTCTGTTTTGACTTTTTGAACTTATACAAATTCCTAATTACTTCTTGAAACTCATGCCAAAAATGCTTTCTTGGACACTTGGAGTTTGTCACCTCCAACTTGCATGTTAAATCCTCCAATTAGTTTTTGATCTAACCTTAGCATCAATATATCTCACTAATAATCATATAATAATGATAATTTCAACATTATATCATACTATTAAAATTTCAAGAATGACTTTTGCAGAAAAAACATTCTCACTCTGATGCTTGCTTTCTATTGTGGGCCAAATAATGTCAAATTACAGAAATCAAGATTCATCATTGAGATTTTATTTCAACGATAAAAATGATGCCCTACACTAAAAGGTCCAAGTCGCATAGTCTGTGTTAGTTAATTAAAATATTTTCGATGCAATGTTTCTTTAGTATATAATATATATAATAAATTTACGAATTTGAGAAATATATAACTATAATTGCTTATATATTCCACTAATTACACTTAGGATACATTTGGAATAAAAGATTTGGATTTGGAGAAAGAATATGAAGCAAAGAATTTCAAATAACTCCAAATAAAAGAGATTTCAAATTCACCACAATTGCCAAAAGTATAATTTAAAATAATAACTAAAGGATTTGAATTGTTTAATCATCCAAAAAATTGTGATGGGTTTGTTATTATGGATTTGAAATTAAATCTCCCAAATCCTCTCATCCAAATGCACCCTTAATTTTAAATTGATCTTCAATGCAAACAAATATATATGGGATATTGACCAAATGAAAGTATGAACAAGAACTAAACAAAAAATATGCGAATATTTTAAGCACATTTATATATAAATCAGTCATAAAAGGCAAAGCAACTCATGTTTCGCCGATAGAAAGCCTTTGCAAAACCATCTTTATTGAATGATATAATAGGGTGTTGTAACTATAAACAGCTTCGTTTGGTCTGACCGTAAATCTGCATCAAAATTTAATAAAAATTAATCCTACTAACTGTAGAAAAGCAGAATTCAGCTGGTCCATAAATACCTTTTATGTACTTTATCTTTTATTTGTTAAAGTTTATCTATTGTTTTTTACATGGTCACTTCCATTCTTAGGGTTAGTGGGGTTGAAGTTGACAATACACTCGCAAGTATTGCAATAGGTGTTAGAAACATATTTAATCTATGTTGTACATTCTAAGCCCTCAAAATCAAAATCTAGACTTTAATACCACTTTTATCATGTTCTAAATCTTGAACCATGAGAGATAGTATTTGCAAAGCATCTCAATGAATAACAAAGCCAACATGCATCAAAGTAAACTAATCCAATAATATCAAATAGTAATCATCCAAAGAAACCAATGTAACAACTATTGTAATATCTAAAAATCCAATATGCAACAAAATCCTAACTATTACATCTGAGTATCCCAATGGATAATAATAATGGCAATTATAATACTATAGCATAGCTAAATCCCCAGCCTCGTTTTTACCATCTCCAGGTTTGCCCATTGTCATTCATTTCCTCTGTAAAATATTAGCTAACAATGGTGAGTGACAAATCGCCCAGTAAATGGTAACTTCTGCCTTTTTTCTTAATTAGATGTAAGCAATAACACTATTTTACAAAAACATACTTTGCACAAAGTACGCATTTTCAGAAGAAATAAGTCAGTAAACAATGAAATGTGTTCAAGGAACATTAGTAAGAGACCAATTATGGTTAACACTTTTGTTCCATCATTCTCATAATCTCCATATTCTCATTTCCCAGCAAATTCATTATTGTGAATACTTCGTGGATTATTTCCACTGATTAGGGCCTTAGTTTATACTCTCAACTAAAGAGGGTTACATGTTACCAACTTTGTCGCCCCAGCCCTAAGGCTTCAACCCCCACCTAGAAGGTATCCCTATCAATTGTAATCCAATTAGTAAGGCTACATATCAATTTCACCCATTGTTGATCTTAATTTTCTATGCTGATTGGATGGGTCACAATCTTTTACTTGATTGGTAGGTCAAAACTTGTCCCTCACACTCATCGGCATCACATCAGTGGCTATTATATTTTATCACATGTATTTAGTTCCAATTATTAAGTTTAAAGCATTTCATTTGTAACCAGCTCATATCCAAGTTTTCAAGAAATGAAAATTTCAACTTTACATAATGTAACATGTTAAATTCATGTCTTTACAAATCGGAAAACATTCAAAAATAAGTTTAAATGTGTAGCAAAAATTCAACTGAAATAGCAAAACAATTTAGAAAACTGCAATTACAATTGGTAAGGTGTAACCACTCGTCACTTTGATTAGTTGGTTATCAAGTCCTTCGACTATGGACTCTGGATCTCCCATGCAATTTCACACAATGCCTACTTTAGCATTTGATTTGGTTAATAACCTATGCCTTTCAATGCTTTACGTGCATCTTACGTGTTTATTTTTTCTTGGATTCTGTTAATTACTATTGCCTATGTCTCATTACATCTTGTACAGTAGATTTATGTCTAATTTGGTTATCAAATCAAAAAATTCAATACAAACTAAGCAAGGTAAGCAATTTGTCCAATGCTATAGTCAGACCTCATGACTATGAGATACTAGTTTGTGACTCTGGGGTCTCAGTTGGCATCTGTGACTACCAACCACAGCGGATTCAGGTTTTTCTGCATTGACTTAGCATCTGCAGACCAACTCTTACGATTGCAAGTCTCCATTGAGCAACTACGCCAAGTGACTATGGGTCGCTCGACATGGCACAAGCTTGCAGACCTCATGGTCCAATCCAAGAGTGCGCCGACCCTCTTGAGTGTGTGCCATCGGGCCTCATGATTGCGCCAATGACCACAATGTGATGTAAAGTTCCCGTAGAGTGCTGTGTTGCAATGTTTCTCAGTTACACATCATTCCACCCATCAAAACTCGAGTTTACTATTGTTCCTGAGAACTCTAGGCATGTATCTATGTATTAAAATTCATGGAAACCATAATGTAAGTGAATTCACAATTTTTGAAAAGATTCAAGACATGTTTCAAATTATTATGCGGCCTACCAATACACGTTTTCTATAATTCCTACACATGTGTACATGTCTCAAACAGCCTCTCTGCAAATTAAACACATGTAAACCTCCCAATATTCACATTTTACAAATGCCTATACATGAAAATTTATAATTCCTACTTGCTTGCATGACAAACGAATGGTTTGACAAAGAAATTACCTTGAGTTTTGATGTTTGAAAGCCACAAAAGAAATCCTTCAACCCTTTTGCACAGCTGTCAGCTCTCTATTGTCTCAAAAATAGGGTTTCTTCCCCTTTAAAATTGGTATTTATACCTAGGTTTCCTTGAGAGTTTGAAAGGCACTAATTTCCTATATTTTTAGGGGCTTAAAAATTATGCACATAATTTCCCAATTCCATGGAAATTTCCACGCGAATTTTCCCAAGTTTAAATCAGTATTTTTAGATGTTTTCCCATGGCAAAACTCTATGTTATCATAACCATTTTATTAGACAAAAAATTGTAGTCCTAGCATACCATATCTCAACCAAATACCTTCTATAATTACACGAAAATTCTAACAAGATAATAGGGAAAATTTTAGTTGCTATTCTGATGTATGACACGTGAAACTAAATAATTATTTCTAATACCCAATTCTTTTTAGGGTATTGCAAATCATATGAACTTGAAACAAAGTTAGCGTGGGGCTCTTTTCAGTGAATACCCCATGACCTACCTCATTTTTACTTGATCGTGAATTTCCTAGTAAATTTTGGATTGAACGTGGGATAGATCTGTGGGCTGGTTAATCCTAAGCTTGATCTGCCAGTTTTCAGCACTTTTGTAATCAAGTTCTTGCTTGATCCAAGAATTGTTGTCTTTGCTTTCTTGGAAACTAACTTGTTCTACATCACTTCAAAGGAGAAAATCAATCAAAATCAATGTAGCTCCATTTGAGATGGAGGATGTTGAAATGCTTTCAATTCAACGGTCTAAACTTCTTAACATGCATGTAACAAAGATAGCAATGGAGTTCTATTTATTTCTTTATATATTTACTATATACTTATATGTAGGGTTTTTGCATATTCATTGTGTGTGCAATTAAAAATATTATTTTATAAATAAAATTATATTAACAAAAGGGATATGAATGATTGATATATTATACATTAAAGTCAAAGGTGAAGATATATATATATATATATATATATATATATAATAAATGAAAGTTTGGAGAGAAAATATCAAATTAAAATATAATAAAAGATAAAATAGATGTTAAGGGGCACATTACTTTTCGTATTTTAAAAACCAGAAGTTTTTACTGTTAACACTCCTATTGCTTTATGCTTAAGCTGTACTAGTAAAAGTTAGATGATCAGTACAGGTGCAAATTGATTTATATATAATAAAGGGATTGTATTTTAAATAATATACATAAAATTATTTTAAAAAATAAAGAATATAAAAAGAATTCAAAAAGAAAAATTGTAAGAGAAAAGACAAATAACAGCAATAAGTTAGAAGAGAAAAGGGGAAGGAAAGGATAAACTAAAGATCAAAAAATGAATAATTGTGTAATTTCAAATTGAGTGAAAAAAGTTTTATTTCTTAGTAATATAGTATAGATAATATGGGTATGTTTCGTTCCTTATTAGGATAGGAAAATTTTGGATATTTGAGTAGGAGAAAAATTTATATTTAGTATTAAGATTTGAGTGGGTAGAAATTATATATATATAGTTAATGCTTGACACAAAAAGCTTGGTTTCGAAGCAAGTTGTAGCCAACTATGGGATTTACTCAGTAGCAAGAGATGCTTGCTCGGAAACCATCCGATGCAATGTAGAAGTGTGAATAGGTTTCGAATTTAAAGCGTAGCACGCAACAACCAAGGATTAAAGCATGCTTAGTTGAAGAAAACACACAAACAAGTTTATCAGAGAAATAAGTATGCATCCATATGCAAAATATGTGGAAACTAATTCTAAAATATGTATTAAAATTATGAGGACTAAATACAATGGCCTTAAGTGCCCTATTAATAGTTATTGAGTCAAATTCTTAAAAAATTGGATTCCTACTAGGAAGACAAAATTTTGAATTAATCTCTATTCTACTAAATAACATCAAAACAAATAATAGTCCTAACCACATCTTTTATTGAATCTTATCTAAATTGTAGAAATTATCATAAATTGATTTAGATTTTAATCATAAGAAACTTGGAAGAAAGTTAGTGTAGGGCTCTTTCTAGTGAATCCCCCACGACCTATCTCATTCTTACTTGAGCATGAATTTTCTGGTGAATTTTGGATTGAACGTGAGATAGATCTGTGGACTGCTTAATCCTAAGCTTGATCTACCAGTTTTCAGCACCTTTGTGATCTAGGTCTGGCTTGATCCGTGAATTGTTGTCTTTGGTTTCCTGGAAAATAACTTGTTCCACATCATTTCAAAACAGAAAAATCTATCAAAAATCAATGTTGCTCCATTTGAGTTGAAGGATATTTTGAAATGCTTTCAATTTGACAGTCTAATCTTCTTATGATGTGTCACGACGCGAATCTTGGGACCATGACATGGCAATACTAACGAACCATCTAAGTGAATGCAAAAGCCAACTAATCCAAAATCTAATAATAGCAATTATAATCCTCGAGAGGAAAAATAATGTAATAATAATTGTAATATCAAAAATCCAATACGCAACGGAAATGAAATAACCTAGTTATTATATCAGAAATTGTCTTAATGAACGATAATGATAGTGAAACTTGAATAGCTAAACTAGGTCCTTGTCCTCATCTCTACCATCCTCAAGTTTAACCATCATCGTTGGCCTCCTCTACAAAAATATCAACTAGAAGTGGTAAGCAATGAGTCGCCCAATAAGTGGTACTGTCTAGCATTTTCTTTTTAAATGGATGTAAGTTAGATAAAATAACACAAACAAATAGAACACATTCATGAGTAGATAGCATAAATCATGGTCTACATAAAACAATAAGTTCTAGTTAAGCATTTTATAAAACTCAGTATTTCAAAATCATTCCCATTATCTTATCATTCCGATGTTCACATGTCTGTATTTCTCAACTCACTCATGATGGTACATACTTCGTGTACAATTTTAATTGATTAGGGCCTTAGTCTATCATTCTAATTAAAGAGGGTCGTATTGCTCAATTTATAACTCTAATTAAGAGGGTCACATATTTCAACTTATAACTTTGGTTGAGTAGGTCACACATTCCAACCTCTAATCCTAATTGAGTAGGTTACATATCTCATCTATTATCTAATAAATCTGTGTAACTAGTCCTTACACTATCGTTTGCATTACATGAAAGGCTTTTATATTAATTACATGTCTTTTGATTTTGGAATATTCTATGTAAAACATTTCATTTTGCAATTAACTCACACCCAATTTTTAGGAAAATTATAAGCAATTTAAGCTTTGCAGAAAATTATCATGCCGAGTTATGCTTTCATAAAATAGGAATAGTTTCAAAAATAATTTCAAATGTTTAGTAAAAATTCAATTGGGAATGTAAAACGGTTTCAAAAACATTTTTGCAAAAGCTAGCAGGGACTAACCACTTAGCAATCACTTAATCTTGCTGATTATTGGATACCTTGGTTATCGGTCCTTGATTCCTTATTTAATGATTCACAATCTCTATTTAATGCTTAATTTAGCAGATACTCTTATGTTTTGAGATGCTTCATATGTACCCTATATGTTTTGTTTTATGGTCAATTCGGTTTTTAGTTACTAGTTGAGTGATTATTCCTATTCGGATTCTTTTAGTTACTATTTTTCATGCTTTGTTATCTCTTTGGCAGTGTGTTTAAGCCTATTTTAGTTCAAAATTTTAAAATTTTGGCTCAAATTACCCGAGAACTACATTCTGTCCAGTGATCATAGTCTGTTCCATGACTGTGAGGCCTTATCTTGCAATCACGACGAACAACTGTAGGATGTATTGCTTGGTTCTGCCTTGGGTCACATGGTCCATTCCAGATTTGCAATGAGCCTCCTTGAGCCCGTGTCGTCACACTCCGTTACGCAACACTATGTGCGCACAAGGTGCTGTTCAAGTCGGGTTTTCGCATTCTAAAACATTTTAATCATCAAAATTCAATTATATCATTGTTCTAAATGTTCTTAGGTATATTTCTAAGTGTCAAAATTCTTTATTTTCTAGTCTCCCAATTATGGTAAACTTCCTCCCTTGATAACTTAACTATATGGTAAAATTCTAGTAACACAAGAAGACACACTTCCTTTCCAAGTACCCCACCCTATATATACCTATATTTTACATGAAAATTAAAATAAAATAGTAAGGCATGCCCTAAATTAATTCCTTAAGTACTTGCCAATGAAAACATTGATTGAAAATTTGGTTAACTAGTTTCCAGAATTTGGTAAGGCTTTACTTGCCTAACAGCATATATGTTGCCTTCCACATACACTCAATAATACCTCTCTATATTGTCATAGAAAAAATTAATAAATCAATAGGCACTAATAATTAAGTAGGTAAATATTACTCCACTAGTATCACCCAAAATTTTGGAGTATTACATCATGAAATGTGACAAAGATGGCAATGGAGTTCTATGTATTTATTTATATCATTACTATATATTTATACGTAGGGTTTTTGCATAATTTTTGTGTGTGCAATTAAAAATATTATTTTATAAATAAAATTATATAAACAGAAAAGATATGAATGACTGATATATAATACATTAAAGTTAAAGATGAAGAATCTGAATGAAAGTTTGGAAAGAACTGCTCAAATTTAAAATATAATGAAAAATAAAATAGATGTTAAGGAGCATATTAGTCGTCATATTTTAAAAACCAAAAGTTACTCTTAAACACTTTTATTGGCTTGTGCTTAAGCTGTACTGGTAAAAGTCGGACGATCTGCACAGGTGCAAATTGATTCATAAATAAGAAAGGGATTGTATTTTAAATAATATACACAAAATTATTTTAAATAAAATAAAGAATATAAAAGGAATTTAAAAAGAAAAAATTTAAGAGAAGATATAAATGAAAACAATAAGTTAGAAGAGAAAAGGGAAAGAAAATGATAAACTAAAAAATTAAAATATGAATAGTTGTGCATTTTTAAATTAAACAAACCCCCAAAAATGCACACATTTTAATTATTACACTTTTTAAATTTTATCTCTTTCTCTTTCTTATTTTTATATAATTTTGGAGAAATATGTAATATATATGCACATACTATATAATTAAAGATGAGTCCTACTTTTTGTGTATCCAAATGTAAAATTACTAATTAGCATTTTTTTTTAAAAAAATTCTTTTGCTTCTCTTTCAGTTATTGTATTTTGTATTTTTTTTTATTCATTTTCCCTCTACTTGCTTGGTTTATTAAACTACGATTATTTTATTTTTAATCTTCTTTTCCTTATATTTTAATATATTTTATTCTCTTTTTTATTTTTTTCTATCCTCGATTTAAGTTCTTTTCATCTTTCTTTTTAATTTTATTTTTAAATTTTTTCATTGAAAACCATTTACACTATTAAATTATGCTGAGGGCTTTATACTAATCATTTTTTTTCTTTTTGTTTGCTTCGTATTTTAATGTATAGCTTTTATTTTTTATTCATTTTTATTTTTCTTTCAACTCCTTAGTATATTTATTTTTTAATTTATGATATTATTTAATTTTGAAGAATTTTAACTTTTAATTTAAAATATAACAATTTTATAATATATTGTAATTAATAAAAATATAAAATCTATAAATAATGCAAAGTTTATTTTAAAATGTCTATTTCTTAACTTTATTCAAGACAAGGTTAAACTTAAAAAAATTTCATATTACATTCACTACTAGAAATTCGGCGAATTGGAACGGCTTCGTAGCCGTTCCAAAAAATCGTCCCTGTTTAGCACAAATATGGCACGAATTTGGAACATATATGACATTATACAAAACTCCGTGCCAAAGCGGTTCCAAACTGGAACGGTTAAAAAAACCGTTCCAAAATTGGAACTGCTTCAGAAAGCCGTTCTAAATTTGGAATGGTTTCAGAATCCCGTTCCAAAATTGGAACGGCTTTCGGCTTTCTGAAGCTGTTCCAATTTTGGAACGGTTTTCTATTGTCGTTCCAATTTTGGAATGGTTTTTTTAAGCCGTTCCAAATGTGGAACGGGTACAGAATACCGTTCCAAAATTTGGAACGGCTTTATGTTGCCGTTCCAAATATGACTCTTGCTTTGGAACGGCTTTACATTACCGTGCCAAATTTCAAATTTGAATTTCAAATTTGGAACGGCAATATAAAGCCGTTCCAAATCCGTTCCACCATTACATATATATATAATATTCTTACGGCTTACCAGATGCTATTTACGCAATTTCTGGCTCTAAACCACCTTGAAGGCATTCTCAAAGGGTAGGAAAGGCTTTTTTAAAGATTGTCCAAGGTAATTTGCTAATTTTAGAGGTTTTGCTAATAAACCGTCAATTTTTTCGTTATATGGTTAATGTTGTTATTTATGTAGATTTTTTATACTTTCGTGATTTAGTTTATTGTGAATATCCCATTAGCTTGTGTATGGATAAAAAGTAATGAGGTGAGACTATAATTGTGTATTATAATCTTTTAATTGGATGATGAGAATCTTGTAGTGAAGATGAAATTTTTGTGCCGTTGTTAAGAAATATTAGAGTTATGAATATACAATGTTAAGAGATATTTTGCCGCAATGTGTTTATATGTCTTAAAAATATTTAATTTAAACTTTTATTTGTATTTAAATTTATAGTGCACAATGTTGAGAGATATTAGGGCGTGGATGTAAAACAAAAACCTCCCTGGACGTCGAGGATTAGTTGAGGAGTTTGTCAATGGTGTGAATGATTTTGTTGAATTGGCAAGAAAACAAGAAAGTTATATGGATGGTTCTAGAATTAGGTGTCCTTGTTGTCGATGCAAGAACAGTAAGTTCTTGGAACCTAAAGAAGTGAAATTGCATTTGCTCAGAAAGGGTTTTGTGAAGAATTATTTCAATTGGACTAGTCATGGTGAAAACGAGTGCTTAAATCAGCCATGTCTAGCTGAGCCAACTGCCACATTGAGTGAATACAACCTAAGTGAAGGCATTTATCAAAGGATTTCATGGGAGCAAAGGATGTTCCACGATGCACAAATGCAATATGGTGCCTCATATGTGTGGGAAGCAAGTGGTAGCGGTACAAATCAATTATATGATGGTGATGATGGAGCTGATGGCATAGAGCTTGTTGAAGCAGGTGATGTTCATAGTCTAACAAATAAATTCTTGGATGTGTTACATGCGGCAGATGAACCGTTGTACGATGGCTGTGAAAATTCTTCTCAATTGTCGGCTGTGGCAAGAATGGTGAGTATAAAAGCAGACCATGGCATGTCAGAAAGTTGTTTTGATGATATATGTAGTTTGCTTGATCAGGTCCTACCTCATGGCCATAGAATGCTGGTAGACTATTATAGTACGAAACGACTTATAAGAGATTTGGGACTTCCTGTGCAGAAGATAGATTGTTGTCCAGCTGGTTGCATGTTATATTGGAAATCTGATATTAACCTTCATTGTTGCAAATTTTGTGGTGCACCTAGATACAAGGTCAGGTCAGGCTCCCAAAACCATAGAAAAAAGGTACCATTTGCTCGCCTACATTATTTGCCTTTGACTCCTCGTTTGCAGAGATTATATGCATCAAATGTGACAGCAGACCAGATGATTTGGCATGCAGCACATACAACTGATGAGGGAACTATGTGTCACCCCTCAGATGGGACAGCATGGAAAAGTTTTAATGAGAGCCATCCTGAATTTGCTGCTGAGCCACGCAATGTTAGGCTTTGTTTATGTGCAGATGGATTTGCACCGCATGGTTCGTATGACATGACATATTCATCTTGGCCTGTTATTGTGACACCATATAATCTTCCGCTAGGTTTGTGTATGAAAAACCCATACATGTTTTTGTCTTTAGTGATTCCTGGTCTATCTAATCCTAAAAGACTTATTGACGTTTATCTACAACCTTTGATCGATGAACTACTCATGTTGTGGCATGAAGGCGTTCCAACATATGATGCATCACGGCATAGTACTTTCAATATGAGGGCTGTTTTGTTGTGGACAATTCATGACTTGCCTGCGTATTCTATGATTTTTGGGTGGAGTTGTGCTGGGTTGATAGCCTGTCCAGTATGTATGGAATATACTAAGGCCACTTACCTTCTCCATAGTAAGAAGCCAAGTTATTTTGATTGTCACCGTCGATTTCTTTGCCCTGATCACCCTTATAGGAGGAATAAGAAAAATTTTAAAAAAGGACGTGTAGAGTACCGCACCCCACCTCCTATTATGTCAAGTGAATGTATATGGGATCGGGTATGTGGCCTTCCCCGAGTCATTGATGACCCAATCTCAACGGTGGCTAGTTATGGTACTGAATATAAATGGACAAAGAGAAGCATATTGTGGGATTTACCTTATTGGAAGGATAATATGTTACGACACAATCTTGATGTCATGCATATCGAGAAGAATGTGTTCGACAACATGTTCAACACAATTATGGATATTAAAGGGAAGACAAAAGATACCTTGAATGGTCGTAAAGACATGAGTAATTTTTGTGATCAGGTTGAGATTGCAGTTCCACCAGAAAGTGGTGGAAGTAAGCCCAAGGCAGCATATATCCTTACTCGAGATCAGAAACGTATGATATGTCAGTGGCTTATGCAATTAAGATTTCCAGATGGGTATGCTTCGAACATCAGTCGGTGCGTTGACATGGTGGAACTGAAATTGCATGGTATGAAGACTCACGATGCGCACGTGTTCATGGAGCGCCTACTTCCCATTGCATTTAGAGAGTTGTTGCCGGGGTTTGTATGGAATGCATTGACTGAATTGAGTTTGTTATTCCAACAACTTTGCTTACCTGTTCAAAACGTTGTGCAACTGCAAGAGTTGGAGGAGAAGGCCCCAATTTTACTTTGCAACCTTGAGAAAATTTTCCCACCATCATTTTTTGACTCAATGGAACACTTGGTTATTCATTTGCCGTATGAGACGAGGATTGGTGGGCCTGTGCAATATAGATGGATGTATCCGTTTGAAAGGTTTGATTGCAAAACAAATGTTGTTCAAATGTTCTTGGTTTAATTTCTATTTGATAAACATGAAGGTGATTTTACTAATTTTCTTATCAGGTTCCTTCGAACCCTGAAGAAGAAAGTCAAAAACAAAACACGCGTTGAAGCTTCAATATGTGAAGCATATGTTGTAGAGGAAATAGCTACATTTGCATCATACTATTTTGACTCATCTGTTTCATCAAAAAGAACTAGAACAGTCTGTAGTGACCCACGAGCTACGCCCTCTACAGTTGCAGCTTTCTCCATATTCAATTATCCCAGTCGACTATGTCGCTGTAGGCCTCCACGTTATCTAACTACTCTGGAGAAGCACGCAGTAGAAACATATGTTTTATTAAATTGTCCAGAGGTTGAACCAATTTACAGGTATGCACCATGTAGCGCAAATATAATTGCATGGTGATGGTTTCGCATTGAGCTAACATATGGCTTTTGAAAGCAGAGTATTTGTTTCCCAATATGACGAGGCTGATCTCAACATGGACAAGATAGTAGCTGAGCAGTTCCTCCCATAGTTTAAAACATATGTAAGCATAATAACACTAATATTGAGTTTAATCATTAAATAGCATATAATTGGTGGAATTGTTTTGTGAAACAGATCTTACATCCAAGGAGCGGCATAAGTGATCTATTAATTAGGAGCTTAGCCTATGGGCCGAGCAATCGAGTCACGTGCTATTCAGAAACCATGGTAAATGGATTTAGGTTCCACACGATAGACCATGCCCAAGACAAATCAACAATGAACTATGGGGTTTGCGTCTGATCATCCTGCTACAATGACGCAGAATACGATTTTTTTGGACTATTGGAGGAAATATTGGAGTTTCAATACTGTAACTTGCCAAATATGTATGTTATACTCTTTAAGTGTCGATGGGTTGACCCTGTAACTGGACAAAAAATACATCCTAATTATGGCATAATTGATATTAACCTATCACGTATCTACAAAACAGATGAACCATTTGTGCTTGTTCAACAAGCTACTCAAGTATATTATGTAGGCTACCTGGGTTCGAAGAGGAACAGAGTTGATTGGATTGCTACGTGCAAGACGAAGGCTAGAAGCACTGTGGAAGTGAAGTGGACTGATGTCCCTTTTCAACCTGACAATGATGTAGTTCATGATGCGTGGTCAACACAGTTAGACGTTCCTCTTCTGCATGATCCTTTTGGTATTGGACTGCATGTAGATTCAGACGAGGATGTAGAGGCCGATATTTATAGTAATAGGTCCACTGATAGTTGTAGAGATACCGCGACAGATACCTCACCTAGTTGTAGTGAATCTGATGATTTTAGAGAAGAATGTGATGTGTAACATTCCTATTGGGCTTTCAAATCTTGTGGTTGTTGTATATGCAAGCATAATTTCGAACCTATTCTGGAATTTGGGGTGTTGACAAGGCTTGTAGCCATGAATGGGTTCCAAAATGTGAGTTAAATATCAAAATGCATACCAAATATTTATAAGCAGAATAACTAAAGAAAAAAGTTCATACATGAAAGCGACTCTAGAAAGACCATGTCGTTCAACAGACATAAATTGAATATAAAATAGCTACACTAATTATCACCCTCATCTCCCAACGGTACGTGGTCTTCTGACATTGATGGGCCCAAATCCTCAGGAGAATGTGGCTGTTGTGGTACAAGATACGGGATAGGTCTGAATGGACGAGGCCATGCCGGCATAGGTCCTACTGCACTGTGAGTGGCCATCATGCGCTGGTAGTCATAAATGGCCTCGTCTTGTGCTGTGGCGTAGCCCCAATATTGATGAGTCTGATTGTAATAATGATCATGCCGAGCAGTGAGCGAAGCTATTTGGGCCTCAAGCTGTCCTATGTGCTCATCCTGTTGCATCCTATGCTCTCTCTCCTCCCTCAGTAGTCCGACTACCGTATCCATACGATCTGATAAATTTACAAGTAATTGTTTCATACCTCGGATACCATGCCGCTGTGGGGGAGGTTGCTGAATAATAAGGGGCTCCTCATATTCCCCTGCTGGCTCCATTAGTGCATATGGGGGGAGATCAAAAATAATCTCATTCTATGTAGAAAGTGTCTCCTCTGTGGGGTCAATAGCTACTCCAGCAGCCCTGCATAATTCAGTGATCAGATGGGGGTGCCACATTGCCTCTCTCGACATCTTCGAACACCTGAATATGCCATCGCTCATTTCCCATCCAACATTGAAGTATATACTATTCATGATGGCATATAACAGTATGACTTGCTCTTTGGTGATGCTTGTATGATGATTTATAGGTCGCACTCGAGCTACCAAAAAATAGAACCATGTACGAGCCACATCACTTAACCCTGCACTCCGAATTGCAGTTCGTACCGAAGGGTCAGTCCACTGGATTCCGCCTGGACATAACTCTCCAGCTATTTCAGATAATGGGTTGTGTAAGTTCAATAGCTGATTGAATCTTGTACTATGTTCCTTCTGCGGTGTTCCCAGCAACCGATTTATTGTGGCTGCATCATAATATACATTAACGCCTCGCACCCAAACTCGATCACTTTGATATTTCCCCATGTTGGAGTAAAACTCCCTAACCACAGGCTTCACCGCGGGGTGCTCGGGCTCTTGAGTGAATTGCCACCAACCCAAAGCATTAATAGTTTGATGGTATAATTGGTGGTGTCGCATCGCTCGAACTATTCCGCGCTCAGGCTCCAGAAAATTCTGGAGCCCCCGCCGCGCTGGGCGTTGCGATGGCGGGAGGACGGCGCGCCGTCACCCTCTCCTCATCGCGATGACGGGCACGACGGTGCGTCTGAATTTCAAATTTTTCACCGTCCTCGTCAACCGTCTCTATGATCGGGCGACGGGTGGTGAAAATTTAGGCCGTCAGCATTATCGTCGTGACGCTGGTGACAACGCCGGCCTCCTATTTCAGTTTGGAACGGTAATTTTTCACTTCACGTTCCAAAACCATTCCAAAATGTTAATATATCCTCTCCCACACATCATTTCATTCAATTCAAAAATTAAACATACTAAACCTTATTCTCTGTCTCGAGCGAAACCGTGAAGTCATCCAAGTCAAATCTTCCACAACTTTGGTTCGTGATAAGCTAGTATTGTGTATACCATACATTTCAAAGTATTATTACTTCTTCTCTTCATGAATTTGGTCGAGTCGTAAACGACATTTTCTCAATAATGGAACTTAGATTATGGTTGAGCAAAACCGTGGTGATATTTATGTTTATATGTTAAAACTGCGTGTTTATGTGCAAGGGTTGAGCTAAACTCGCGACCAGCGTGTTTATTTTTATGGTTGAGCTAAACAAGCGACCAGCGTGTTTATTTTTGTGGTTGAGCTAAATACGCGACCAGCGTGTTTATGTTTATGGTAGTTGGGTAATGGTTGAGCTAAACCAGCGTGTTTATGTTTATATGTTAAAACTGCATGTTTATGTTTATGGTACTTGGGTTATGGTTGAGCTAAATTTCAACATCCTAGTGTTGTTATTGTCTATGGTGAATGAAATGCTTGATTGTGTTTTAATGTAATAGCAAAAGCTCTTCTACATAAACAAATACATGATAAGTGTTTGATGAAATGTCTAAGTGAAATTTAATTTTGTTTATGTCAAATAACATAGAGGAAATGTAGTGAACAATGATGATGAATATGCTGAGACACTTTGTAGTTGATTTTAAGCACATGTGTGTTGAATGTGTTCTCATTGTGCCGCAATCCAATTTTGTTTCATGTTTATATGTTAAACTGTGTGAAATAACATTTCAAATTGAATGTTGGTCTGTCGTATCTATCACGTTTGACATAATTTAGAGTAAAGGGGGTAATGTGGTACTTTGTGTATGATAATTTTTTTGTCAAGTCATAGCTGTCCCACGTTATTTGGAACTATTATTTATTCGTTTAATTTTTCTCAGATGACACGTGGTGCTTATTCAAGGGGACATGGACGTAATTCATAATCTATTGGAGGAAGGCTCAATACAATTCGGAGTAACTCTGCTATACATAGACCTATTTCAGAAGACTCTGAAACACAGCCACCCTCACCAACACAATCTCCACTACATAATAGTCTTCCTAGCCCTTTGGATTTCGAGGGTGGCACATTTGCCTCCAATGCCCAACAAGAGAACTCTGTTGCCGAAGTAACTCCAAATGTATAACCATTAGAAACATCTCACTGGAGGACTGGAGGACCTATACACATAACCCCGCGAACCTTCCAGTATGGTTGCATATTTCATTTTATACTCATCAATGTATGTTATTGAAGTTTTATCATAACATAGATTGTTTTCACAGTGTATATAAAGAAGTAACTGACTGTATAAGAGAGGTTATATTTGGCCACTACAATAGTGCTTGGGTTCGATTCAAGGATGTTGAGCTCGACATTAAAAAATTATGGTTTCGCCTATTTAAGGTTAGTGGACAAGTACTAGGGCGAATTTTGTATATTGCATAAATTTTCGGGTATGTGGCACATAACGTGTTACATGTTGGTGTACTTTTTCAAAATACATGAACTTACACGTTTTGTCGGCTATGGGTTGTGTTGTTGGTGAGTTGCTTAATTAATGTATGCTTTTTGACATGGATGTATGGATGTATCATAGATGTTATATGTGCTTTTTGAACAAATTCAATAATATGAATGATTTAATATATGATAGCCTGTGTTTGTGTGTGCACATGTGGTTTCTTTCTCCTGCTTGCTTTTTGAACCCATCGGATATATGTGTATGTCTGTTATTTTGCTTTATTTCTCGCTAATTAATTATAAGAATATTCCTTGTTCTCCACTTATGAATCTCAGTATTGATTTAAATGAAAATGTATGGAGGAGAAAACCAGCGTGTTTAAGCATGGTGGTGGACTACTTGATGAACGATTAGGCTGACATACTAGTGTTGAAAAGAGTTCGAGCACAAGTTTGCCATATACCAGCATATGGTTTCTACGTAGCAATGGTTAAATGTTGCTGTGGTATTTGCACAATAGTAGTTACATGAAGTACTTAGGTGAATCGTGATTGTATATTGTGAATTATCTGATTCTTATTATGCATACATGAAGTACCATTGACACTTGTTTGTGTAAAAAATGTAAATTCCTTACAGGCAGAATTTGCATGGAACTCTGCAGACACGACTGCAATTGAGAAGAACTTTAAGAAGAAAGCTTTTGAGCTCCTAAGGAAGCACTTACACCGTTCAAGGGTTTCTGATATAAAGCCACCATGGGTATCCCAAGAGAATTGGGTAGAAATGAAGAATGAGTGGGCACAGGAGTCATTTACTGAAACGTGTGAAAAAAATAAAAACAATCGACTTGCTGATACGGCCTCAGCATCCACTATTTACTGAGGAGGTTCGATATCTATTACTGCCCACAGCCACCGAATGCTTAGTTGAGCTATATTCAAAAAATCAACGTATGTGATTTTCCCGTAATATGAAATTTCTTATTATTTCATTATTTAAATTCATATATTATATTCTCGTAGGAGACAACTTTGGGCAGGCCGCCAAATCCATTAGAGTTGTACTCTAAGGTTTGGAAGACTGCATCTGGGGATTGGGCAGGATCTCGTGCACAGATCCAAGTGGTAACTTTGTTTGTCTTTTCTACACAGTATGCATAAATATATCTTTTAATTTCTTCTTATCATTTATAAAAATAAATTAATATACAGGAGAATATCGCGAATGCACTAGAAGAAGTAAATGCCATGGATTCCGATGATCCAACCGCAGCAGGGAGATCATCTTACAGTTCATCTAGTAGCAATGCTGTCGCAATAGCTCTTGGTGGCTTTAAGAAAGGCCGACTACCGGGCATGGGATCAGAGGGTAACAACTTTCGCAATTTTTGTAGGGGATCCACCTCACAAACCTCCTCACCTTCTCTTAAGTTACGCAATGTGGAGCAAAAACTAATTCAAATAGAAGAGAAACTGCTTATAGCTGAGGAGAAATGGAAGAGTGCGAAGGAGAAGCTTGAGCGAAATGAGGCACAATTAAATCAATTATTGAATTGGGTTAACGCAAACTACCCTCAAGCTTTCACTTCTGGTAAGCCATCTCGGTCCCCGAATCAAGATGCAGATGATGATCATGACGAGAGGCTTGACTAGTGTGCCATGTCACTTAGAGTTTTTAACCTTCCTCCGTATGTCAAGTTATTGTTACAATACACATAATGTCTTAGATTGAATAGTTTCAATTTTATTTTGTATTAATGGGGTAATATAATAGTTGTATGCTTTTAAATTTTAGTTGACGTTGAAGCAAACATGGTAAATAATTTTGACAATTATTGCATAAGAATTTTTTCCAAAATATGCAAAAAACAATTTGAATTTGCGTCTAAAACGATCCTTCTTCATTCCTATACATTTGTACAAAATGCGTTCCAAAGCTATTCAAAAATAGCAGTGCCAAAGCCGTTCCAAAACGCCTGTTCCAAAGTCGTTCCAAAACGGCCCGTGCCAATGCCGAGCCAACGCCGTGCCAAATAACCGTTCCTAAGCCGTGCCAAATATACCGTGTCAAAGTCGTTCCAAAATGGACCGTGCCAATGCCGTGCCAACGCCGTGCCACATAGCCGTTCCTAAGCCATGCCAAATATACCGTGCAGCCCGTGCCAAATAAACCGTTCCAAAGCTGAGCCAAATATACCGCGCCAAAGCCGTGCCAAAAACACCGTTCCAAAGCCGTGCCAAATAAACCGTTCCTAAGCCGTGCCAAATAAACCGTTCCTAAGATGTGCCAAATATACCGTGCCAAAGCCGTGTCAAAAAAAAAACCGTGCCAACGCCATGCCAAACAGAACCGTTCTAAAGCGGTTCCAAAACATACCGTGCCAAAACTGTTCCAAAATGTGTCGTGCCAACACCGTTCCAAAGTTCCGTATCAAAGCCGTTCCTAAACTGTTCCAAAAATAACTCGTTCCAAATTTCCGTCCCAAATGCGATCCATTACAGATCCAAATACTGTAGCGCCAGCATGTATTTGGAACAGCATTAGAAAGCCGTTCCAAAATTTGGCACGGCTTCGTAATGCCGTTCCAAATTTTTTGGAACGTGCCGTTTTGGAGCGAAAAAAAATACCATTTCAAATTTGTTCCAAATCAAATTTGGAACGGCTTTTACAGAGAAATTGTGCCAAAAAGCCGTTTCAATTCGCATAATTTCTAGTAGTGATTCTTAAAGAGTTAACAATAAACCAAACATTATAATAATACTCATTTCACATATTGAATCAAATAAATTTATTCTAATGAATGATTTCATTCCAAATATCAGAAGAATGATTGCAAATCTGAATTTCATTCCTTGTGTAAACCAAATGCCACCTAAATATTTCATGATATACATATACACACAATAAGAGTCGTGAAAATACTTGTTTGAATTACAGCAATAAATTTATAGTCCAGTAGACCGGCGGGACTGTAGGAAACATCAAATCCCACGAAACAAACTAATAAGCATGATACACAGTGATCTGGAGCAGTGTCTCCACCCCATCGGTCTCGTGCTGGCCGTTGCCCGCCGGGAAAGTCTTCAAAGTAGCAAACCCCTTCGCCTTGACGTACTTCCCGGTGCCTCCCACGATAGCCAAGTGCGACTCAGCCATCGCCGTCCGATAAACGCCGAAGAAGCTCAGGCTGTCGGCGTAGCCTCCGTTGTTAAACATCACAGTGAACGCCATGGTTTGGCTCGTCCCGTCTTCCGAACTCGCGATGTAGAACCCCTGCGCTTTGCCACCAGCCCCGATCCCAGCGTGTGCCCTTTCGTCAATTCGTCGTCGAAGACGGTCATCGTCCCGAACATGAAGTTCAGAACCTGAAATTTTATCGGAAGATCACCTCCCTCATTTCACAGGTATGATATTTCTCAAAAAAAAAAAGTGTAAAAAAAATCAAATAAATCAGATATGGAGCTATTATATATGCGATTAGTATGTATTTGTCACAAAAAATTGATTATTATTGTGTGATTTGAAAGGCTAAGGTGCGATTAATTGAGATGTTCATACCAAAGAATTGATCGGGGGTGTACCTCATTTCATGAGTAGCTCAAGAAAAAGTGTAAAAATTCAAATAAATCAGCTATGAAGTTATTATATGTGTAATTAGTATGTATTTGTGAGAATAACAAGATTATTATGGTGTGATTTGAAAGGCTAACGATACCATTAAATGAGATGTTTGTACCAAAGAATTGATTTTTCATGAAAATAAAAATAAAAATGAGGCTTGCTTTCATAGAAATACTAGAATTTAGGGTGCAATTGAATAAGTTTGTGAGAGGAAAATATAATAATGAAGACTTGATGTTAAAATAATTATTCATGTGACATGAAATATTGTTACATAGATTTTTTTTATTGATGTGATGTGTAATTAAAATAAATATTTTTAATAGTTATATATGCTTTTAATGAATTTCCAAGACTATTAATATGAATGATTTATATTTGTATTTATATTATTTATATTATTATTATTATTATTATTATTATTATTATTACATAGAAAGCATATGTCCCATAAAATAACTATCATTGGTCATCAAAGTTAAAAGGCTAACATATCCATCATCTGTTTATTTTTTTTTTATTTTTTATTTGTCCATAATGTAGTTTATTTTTTAATCATAATTTTTATGTTATTATTTATTAGTTATTTTTAAATTACTCTAATTTTATGTAATTTTTATTGCAAAGTAATTTATTTCTATTTGTAAAATATGATAATTTATATTTTATTATCATTATCACATGCCTGAAATTTGTTATTTTTGTTAAATAATTAATTATAAAATAAATTACACATCAATATAATTTAATAAAATAGACATAAAGTATATTAGAAAATGATTATGAAATTTTATGCGTATATGTAACAAAATGTGTTTTATATTTTATATGTACATATTTTGAGTATGTCCAACATCTTGTTCCTAAAGTTATTTTTATGATTGCCAATAATAATTTCATGGCTGATATTGGTACACCTAGTCTTACTGTTTTTAAAAGTGCATCGGACGCTTCCTCCGTCTTACTCCTCCCACTGTCACATATAAGAACATACCCACTTGCTAAGTCCCCAATCCCGCCTCGCAACTTCTAAGCATTCCACAGACCTACGTTTGCTTACATAACAGGATTTAGAGGTTAACAGAAGACTCTGTACTTGTATATATAAAATGGCATAGAAAGATGCAGTAGGAATTTAGAATTTTGTAGAGGTGGATAGTATAAATAGACATAGGATTTCATTTGTAAACCATCAAGTATTCGAGTTAAGTGATAAAGCGTTCTTTCCTTGCAACATCAAGTGCTCTTTACTTTGTGATCTTTCTACGTTCTTTTTTCTTCACACACTTTTTCTATTTTTCACTTAAAATCAAGTGAGAGAGACTAGTTTAACTAACTGTAAGAGATAGTAGAGTTAAAAGTGTCGATTAAGGAACAAGGTCGCGACCAGTGGTATTAGAATCAAAGTCGACTTATGTAAAGAAAGAAGGATTGAGATGGAAAATAACGAAGCAACTGCACTAGGCACAACTAATGAGTCTGTAAGGGATAGCAAGGCTAGAGAGCCAACCTTGTGGGAGAGTGCCCTTAAAAAGATGGGTAAAAGGTTTTAGATGATTGAGGACACAATCAAGATGTTGGAGGGACACTTTCTCGACCAAAATGACTCCATCAAGGATCGTGCACAAGAGGAGGTTAAGGGCGTCAAGAGCAATATGCAAGAAGCGTTTGAAATTGCCACCAGGTGTTGTGCACGATACGAGGTAGGAATGATGGTTTCCATTCGTAAATAAGAATCAGCATCACCAAAGTTCATGAAGAGGTGGCTATGCCTAAATGGACAATTACTGATGGGAGCGTCTTTAGTTCAAGTGGGATAGGTCCAAGAGTGGACCATCCTAAATCAAAAAGTTTCAGTGGCAAGTGAGATACTATGTAGGTTGAGAATTTCCTTAGGTAGATGAAGCTATATTTTAAGGGCCTTGGCATCAATAAGGAAGCAAAGAAGGTACACACTGCTTCCCTTCATCTTATTGACACAACATTACTTTGTCAGCAAAGGAAGCAAGTTGATGTGGAGAAAGGGATGCAAAACATTAAAACATGGGAGGAGTTCAAGTGTGAATTGAGATGAATTTTCTACCTAGAGAACGTTGTATGTGAAGCTCAAAGTAGGCTGTGATATTTAAGGCATTGGGGTACGATTCACAAGTACGTTGAACAACAAACTATCCTAATGCTTTAAATCCGTAACTGGTTCAAAGAGAATATTCTCTTCTACTTCATAGATAGATACCAAATAAGAGTTTTATGACAGGATTCCAACGCAGTGGACGTGACTATTTCTACAGTTGAACCACTCATGGAGTTCTGTTATAAAGGAAGCAATGCCAACTTCTTCAAGAACAAGGAGAACAAAACTTGAGTAAACTGGGGAGAGAGGTAAGATTTCAAGAAATCAACCCATAAAGAAAACAATGGAATTACATCAAACCACAATGAGTAAGAGGAAATAAAGAATGTTCTTGTTCCTTAAGGAGGGTGTTTGCTCATCATCAATGACATCAACTTCACTTTAAGAGTATTGAGGAGTTATAAGGAACTCATCCTACATGTGCCCTCATTCTCGATAGGTGCCGTATTACACTATCGTCAATTATAAACAATGATCCAAAATTTCGGCAATTCTTCATCATAAGGGTTCATGTTTGTGAAGGAAATGGTTAATGGAAGGTCTACAAAAGCATTGGTAGAAAACAAGGCCACAAACAACTTCATTTCTGAGGGAGAGGTCAAACTATTATCCTAGAAGTAACAGAAGGTGAACGTTGGTTAAAAACAATGACACCTCCTCTAAGACACTCAATGGAGTAATCCATGGAGTAGAGATGCATTTGAGCATTTTGAGGGGGCAAGTGAACTTCTCGGTAGTATCATTGCATGACTTTGACACTATGTTAGGCATGGACTTCATATGAAATGTATGTGTTGTTCTTACGTCATTTAAATATTTTGTGTGAATTTTAGAAAAGGGGACACCATGTATGGACAAGCTATGGGTACAAGTCTAAAGGAGATCTAAGGGCAACAATTAGCCATGCAATTGGCTAAAGGTGTGATGATGGGGGACCTAATGTTTTTGGCCACTTTGAAGGGGAAACCGTAGATCAATAGGAAAGATAACATGCCGGTCATCATTAGAGAAGCGTCTAAGGAGAACAAGGACATCGTGTCTGGTGAGCTACCAAAAAAGCTTCCACTAAGAAGGAAGGTTGAGCACGAGATTGAATTGAAACCTAGAGCCAAACTACCAACCATGGCATCGTATTGAATAGCTCTACTTGAGTTGGAGGAACTTTAAAAGTAATTACAGGAGTTACTAGAGAAAAGCATTATCCAACCATTAAATACACCATATAGCACACCCATGTTGTTCTAATAAAAGCATAATGGATCATTAAGAAAATGTATTGATTATTAGGAATTTAAGGTAACAATAAGCAACAAATATCTAATCCTTTTGATTGCTAACTCTGATAGGCTTAGTAAAGACAAAGTATACATTAAGATGGACTTGCAAAAGGGGTATTATCAAGTCCATATTACTAACTTTATGGAAGACCATGTCGGGCATCCATGGACTGCCTTTCAAGTACTAAAGGAAAACTAACTTTATGCTACAAATTAAATGTACATTTTTCATGGATGAACAATCCCTATGACATATCATTAGACATGGGAAGCTAAAGTTGGGCTCAAACAAAGTAAAGGCGATCAAGAGATGGGACCCTAACTAAGCTTAGTGAACTGCACTTTTTCCTATATTTTGTTAACTATTATTAGTAGTTCATCTTTGGTAACCTCATAAAAAAAAAAAAAAAAAGCTTCATAAAGAATAAGCATTAGGATTGGACTGAGAAGTACTAAAGAACCTTTGTAGTATTAGCATTACCTAATGTTGTTAGAACTAGACCAGATTGACTAGTTCAATGTCTAATTCGAGTAGTTTTAATAACCGGTTGTTCATAAAAGCTAATTGGAACTATATAGAACTAGTAAAAATCGAAAACCTCATTAAAACTCGTTTGGTCAGTTCCATAAAAAAAATGAAGAATCAAAGGAACAAGGGAAGAATGGAATTGGTTTATTATTCTTGTATTTTCTATGTGTAATTATTGAGGTTGAATTATTTTTGGCATACATTAAATAACATTAATTATTCTTGTAAATTTTAATTAGTTTACTTCTATTTATCCATCCAATGCGAACTCACCTTTCAACTTTGAAGTAATATTTTTCAAAATGATATTTTTCCAAATTTTTGGGGAGGTCAAAAAACAAGAAAATTTATGAAAGAAAAAATAAAATCTCTAAAAATCATTCTCTCTTTTGTATTCAAAATTTATGTCTAATTGATATTTAAAATATACAATTTAGTTTCACTTTTCAAAAGTTTATCTAGTGGTTAATCATCTTAAACTCTTTAAAAAAATTAAAATAGTGATTATGTTATAAAAGATTTTCTCTTGTGTAATCAAAATGAATTTGTGGTGCAACCATGTAAATACAAAATACAATGACTATTTATTTATGCATAGATGATATTTTTTTAGGTTGCACTCAACATGATTTAATTGCCACATTTAAATTCTATAATGTGCTTTCTAAATTATTTTATTATTTTAAAATAATATATCTGTTATACTAGATTTGATGATTTATTTAGTTTAGAACTTGCTTTTATTTTTATTTAATTAATTCAATCACAAAAAATTATGTATGAATGTCAATATACATGCATAAATGTATGTATATATATTACATGTCAATATATTTGTAAATATATATAATAATTAGATCAATTGGACAATAACCCAACGAACTAGTAAGGTCATTAGTTCAATGGCTAGTCCAATTTTAGAATATTGGCGTTACTCAACTTTGAAGAGACATTCAAAGTACACATGTATGCCTTTGACTTTGCAATTAGAGTCAAATTGATATAGGAGACAAATTCCTTATTGATAACACAAATACTTCTATATGCATCCAAGTAATGATATGTTGGGCATATAATCTTATTTCATATCAAAATAAATATTGTTTCTTAATGTCTTAATAACACACTGACTATTATGTGTATATAACAACTATGTTATTTCAAGTCTATGGTCCACGCGCACTTAACATGATTATGAAGTAAGACAATAACAGTAAAAAATGAACTACATGTGCCTGTTTTATTCCTCAAGTCATTATTCGAATACATCATTTTCCAATATTGTATACATACACATGTATTTTCAATATTTCATATTAAGTGATATGTTACTTATCACACGAAAAACATGGTGTGCAAACCATGTTAACTCTCTGATACCCATTTAGAGAATCTAAATCACACACAGGTTTAATGATTGTGCACTAAAGAATCTTATATCCTTATTCATAACTCTTTATAAATATGACACTTTAATACAATCATGTAGGCACGTGCACGATTTTACTCCATATCAAGAATTAAGCGTATGAAAATACTATTAGAATATTGATAAAATGAACATCAATATTTTATTAATCAATAAAATTAACATTTACAACCAATATCTATCATAAATAATTTAGTGTTAGAGGACATATTACTAACACTAAGAACACAAAAAAGGAGGAATTTGTACTAAAAGTGAAGATTGCAATCATGTTTGCAATTTAAGACTTGACACTAAAATTTTCCTATCTTTTTCATTAGTTTTTGACTTTGTCAAACAATGATATATTTAGTTATGATTTTAATTGAAAGTTTTACAGGTTACTAAATCATCTTTTAGGACCTTGTGCTTGTAATTGATGATTGGTGACAGAATTATTTTATGCTCAAGTATCTTTGTTCTTGTTGTTTACAGGTGGTGTAAAATTTTAAAGGATTAGCTACCTTTTAATTGAATTATGACTGTATGAAGGTTAAAAGTGAAACACATAGGTCAAACAATCAGTTGCAAACATTGATTTTACGGAGTAAAGGAAGCAAAGTAATAAAATTAGTGTGGGTGAATAAAACTAGTCATGAACTAATTGTCAATTTGATTAGGTCGTAGGGACAAACCTAGTTCGAATTGAACTTTTAGAAGAGCATGGGAATATATGTTAAAGACGTCAAGATTAACAACGCATAACAAGATAATTAAATTGATAGTTGACATAAATCATCATACATTAAGAATCAATGAATCATAAGGAATTAGATCTCTTCAATGTTGATATTCATTTTGTAATTGCCATTTGCTTTGTTTCAAAGGTACTAGATTAGTCAATTTCTTTATTGTTCTTTCCTTTATCATGATAGTAAGGCTTAACTAGTAGATACTTAGTTATACTAATAGACACATACCTACACCCTTTTTGTGGACACAACACTCCACCCACCACTACACACCATTACATAGTGCACAAATCCCACACCACATATACCATAGCAAAGAAGTGAACTCATCTGAAAGGTAAGAAAACCCTTGTCCCTTGGTGAGGTTGTGAACAATAGAAGTATTGTGACCATGTAAAAAATGGATTTCCTTATGTGATCGAAGATGTTCTTATAGGATATACAAATGGATCCCAACAATCCACTAGGAGAGATCATATCAGTTCATCACACTAAGAAGCAAAAGGATGTTGGCAAATGTTAGAGATTGCTCTGAAAAGACATATAGGTGACATGGAAATTATTCGGAAGCGACCTTTCTAAAGCTTGAATGTTCTCCTTGAGAAATTGAGGACATGAGAAATGTGATGGTGTGTTGTCAATATCCCAAAGGCTCCCCGAGGACAATTCATGATCACTAGAGTATGTGATATTTAAACACAAGCATAGAAATTTTCACACAAAAATATCAGATGGAATTGCCATTTCATTAAAGTAATCAAAATGTACACTTGTTAATCTTTCAAAATATAGCACATTAGACTGAGGAAGAACAAAAGAGGAAAAAGGGAGGGGAAAGAAAGGGGTAGGAAGCACAAAGAGGCAAGATATAGAACTTACACTGCAAAGAGAGACCCCAGATTACTTCACCAGAAATTAGGGACCCTTCCCAAGTTCTTTTGTATGGACTTCCTGAGAGGTTGGCTTTCCAACAAACTGGTGATCCTCGGACAGTTGGCTTAAGTTATCGTAAAGCCTCCGAAAGAACTTGGTTCGATCTTAGCAACCTTTCTTGTCGTGAATTCCTCAGACCTCTAACATACCAATAGTCTTCATTTCTAAATGATTCTAGGAACTTCCGCCCAGTGGAGGTTTGTAGAATTGTAAGGAGAAGATGAAGGGACCTCCAAAGACCACTTAAGCTACTTTTTCTTGGTTACTTGACCACTGCACCCTGATAACTATCCATTTTGATCATGACGAAGTTCTTTCACTGTGACCTCTATTCTGTAATAGGTGGCATTGCCGCCCCCCCCCCCCCCCCCCCCACAGTTGTTGATGAGCTTGTCTTGCCTTCTCTAGAATAAGTGCCTTGTCGAAGATTGGGAGTTCCCACAACTTAAATCCGTGATATTCCTCAAAGAAGTTATGACAGAGGGGAGGGGTAACCCTCTCTTTGTCTTAGAATAACATGCGCGAAGAGTTATAAAGCAAAAGCAAACTACTAGCAATATCTGATGTAAAATGTATCAGTAGAGCCACCTATTTATAAAAGAAATAATAAAGGCTCCTCAACTACCTAACCACATGGAAAAGGGAAGTAAATTAGGAGAATCCATAAAATTCCATTGACAGCAATTGAAAGGTCTATTTTACTGGCCTAATTAACTGTCGACCCTTTAGTGTTGACCACACTAAACTGGGGAAGAGTAATGATATATCTCATATACGATGCTTCTTTAGTCATGTCCCGATGATGACACATAGCCTGTTGCTCCCCATGCACTAATTTGAGAATAGATGATAGAGTTTGTGCCTCCTAGAGGAAGGCAAGCCGTGGACCTCTGTCCCTTGCTGGTATTAATGAAAAGACAACCCTGATCCCGAAGTAGTTTAGGACTATGAAGAACAACTATTTGGTGACAGTGGCTTGTGTTGTTGTTGTCCTATTAGTAGAGATTTATCACAATAAGGTAATATCTATTGGGCTAACCCATGTCTATAAAAGTAGACCTCTTCTTTTATGTACTCCTCCATAGATATAGAAATACCAGAGCATTCTCCAATTGTGGATGTAGGCTGATTTAACTGAACCACGTAAATATTTTGTCTTGCTAATAAATTTACTAGTGTTGCATGTTTTAGAAATTCCTAAAATTTCTAAATCACAACAGTAGGTGTGTGACTATCAAATGCAATATCCCAAAAAGTGTTCTGGTAATGAAAACTGAAACATAAGGACTCTTGCTGTTTGAAGTAAATACTTATGCTTTCTTTCAAGAATCCCATTTTGTTATGGGATATAGGCACAGGTTCTTTCATGAAGAATGTTATGTTCAAAAATAAATTTTTGGCATTCAAGACTCAATAACTCAGTTCCATTATATGTTCTTATGTAAACACAAAAACCTTGAATTGATTTCTAAAGAAAAATTTCCAAAATATGGGTGATCTGGTTTTTGGTTTCATTAAAAATGTCCAAGTACTCATATTGAAGTCATCTACCCATTTTAACACAGTGTGTGCACTCGAGGTGGATGCCAATCTATAAGTACCCAAATGTCTACATGCAATAGTTGGAGGATATGAGGGGTAGGGCTACTGCTAACAAGAAAAGATAACTTGTGTTTCTTAGAAAAAAGGCATTTGTCACAGACCTTCCTTTTCGAGGTTTAATAAGTCAAATATAAAGGGCAAATGATTTGGTAAATCATAACACACATGTCCTATCCTACAATACCATAGGGATCCTAAAATATGAAAACTTTTGTCATCCTAATAGCTCTTATTGGTTACTTGAAGAGACATATCTCCAATGCTCACTGAGGGTGCTCTTTTGGTCCAACACATACAGCTCTGTTATCAGCTTCCCAATGGCCACAAGATTTGTAGTTCGCAAGTCCTATGTAATGTAGTGGTCAGGGAATCAAATGATTTTGATTGGTGCATCTTTGGTTGGTTTACTTATGGTAGAAGGTTGAATTTAAAGTTAGGGGTATATAGACAATCAGTGAGTGCTAATCCTTTAGTTATGTACACATCATCACCTTGGTTTACTATTTTTCTGGGAACCATCAGGTAGAAACATGGAGGTGGCTTGGCTTATATTTTTGGTGTTATTTAATAATGCAAGGTCCACATACATGTGATTAGAGGACCTGCGTCTATTATCCAAGAGTCCTTCCCCAGTGAGTTAGGCGTTTAAAGTGCATGGTCAATGACAGCTCTTGCAAAATCTGTCATACAGGTGACACTGGTTATGGTCTACATCCTTCTTCCCTTTTTCTTTCATAAGCCTTGACACATCATGCTATATGATTTCTATCAGCTTGGAGGATCTCTTTGCTTGACGCATTCATATCAACTTGGCATGTCCAAGGGTAGGGTTTTACCTAGTCCATATCCATCTCTCCAAATACTCATATATATAATATTCATTAATATCTATAATATAATATTCATACCTTACCCTACTCAAAATATCATTAGACCTACTGGGCAATGTCCAAATTTTACTCATAAGTTTAGAGTTTGATTGGGTAAATGTTGACCTTATTTAAAATTTATTTTATAATTCATATTGATATTATAATCTCTCAGTATAGTAATTAGTTTGAATTATCAAATATCGTTTCAATAAAGTCAACTTTATTACAATGTTTTATTATATTTTTACACTTTCCAATTAATGTTTAATTTTATAGACTCAATTTTCGTACTTATTTTTAATTATTTCTTCATATTATGAGTTTATAAAATCACAAGTTGGTCCATTTGGTTTTCCTAAATATTTATAGGAAATTATGTTTGATACTTCAAAGGTATAAATAATGATATAGTATAAATAATTTGTTATATATTTAAACACTTTACAGAGTAAAGGTATAAATTTTTAGTGACCATTCAAACATAGTAAAGGCATGACCCCGTGGATGATTCATAAAATTATTCTCCGTTACGTGTCTCCAATCTCCATTGTAAATTTACTCTTCTTTATTAAACCAACGCTGCACCTTTTATTAGATTAACATTACCTAATCCCAAATCAAGAACTCACGCCCTACTCTTCCAAAATATAAAATTTACTATCACTTTGAATAAAATATTTAATTTTATGACTAATGCTATATTTATGAGAAATGTTTTGTTCAATTTAATTTTTAGTCAAAAAATCAAATTAGCTTGAATTAATAATTTATTTAAAAATAAATTTAAATAAAAAGCAAATTGCACTTCAAAAACAAAAAAAAAAAATCAAAAACTATTTAAAAATGTTTGCATGTGAACACTCATGAAGCTTTGGTCTATATATTAATGATTATATTTTTAAATATTGAATCTACAAAAAGTTTTAATATCACATTATTAATGTCTATGGATATCAATAGGTAGATAAAGAGTATAAATACCCATAAGTGTTAATGGGTTAGAGTAAGACTTATACGCATAGCTCTAATTTCAATGGGTATGGATATGGGTTTAGAAATTGTGTATTGTATTGGATATAGGCCTGAGCTTTGGTATTATTTTATAGGTATAGGTAGGGTAATACTTTACCCATTGACACTCTTAAATTATCATACACAATTTTGACTATTCCACAATTATACGTTAGAGAGGGCATTAGGCATCCCAACTTAACCCTAAATTTCTTCAGTCTAATGTAGTATTGCGCAATTGATAAGTTTCCTTAAGTTACAAAGTCCCTTTGTAATTGATAAAGTAGTTGTCCATTGCATTCCCCAAATCATTCTTCTAAGTCCAACCAAAAATGCAGTGATGTATAGAAAAGTAACCATAATTCGTCTTGAACCATTACAAGAGATGAATAAAATAAACGAGTAAAGCTATCTTAATAATATGAATTAATATCTAAATGTATTAGTCCTGTTTAATTTGTAGTTCTAATCTAAGTCTCTCTCTCTCTCCCTTTGGTGTATTCCTATCTACTACTATTTCCTACGGCTCCAGCTTCAATGCCTCCACTAGGTCTTCTTTCAATTCATTTTCATAGCTAGCAACTTGTCGTTCTAGAATGTGAGCTTGTTCAACTGGAGTACTAATCCATGTCACCTATTCTGAAGGTCACCCATACATCACTCATACGTCATCCTAGTAGCCTTATACATTTCCACAAGCTTCACATATTGCACCTCTACTTCATTTAGCTTCTGCATGAGTATAGCATTTTATTGATGCACTTTGGCAATCACTTCTTTCAATTCCTTATTCTCAAACTCCAAAGTAGCACAACATCATTGAGCTTTCAATAACTCGACGGCAATGTTACCTAATTATAATTATGTCAATGTTGTAAAAAAGCGATCCTTATCCTCTAGAGATAACCTACTCCTCTACAAGGGCGTACACTTGCTAGAACCATTACTCCTATTTATTTCCTATGTCAAATCACACATTCTAAGGCAAAATATAAATCAAGATACTACACATGCATGCATGGTGTGAGCTTTTCATTCTTAGGTACTTATGATGTGATCCCTAAAGCTTAGTCTAGGTTATACAGTCTAGATTCTCTTTATCAAAACTTAAACTCTGATATCACTTTTGTAATGCCTTGAATCCAGTGCTATCATACTGCATTATTCATGAATCACCTCAACGTATACCAAAGCTAATATATGCCAAAGTAATTATCCATTGTTATTGATTGTAATCAACCAAGGAAAACAATGTAACAACCATCATAGCATTTGAAATCTGATGCGTAGAAGAAATAAATAACTTAACTATTACAATGGATTTATCTTAATAAATAATAATGGAAATGAAACTAAAGTAGATATCTAGGTCTTTGTCCTCAGCTCTACTGTCCCCATGTTTGACCTTTATTAATTGCTTCCTTTGTAAAATGTTAATTAAGAATGGTGAGCGATGAGTCGCCTAATAAATGATAACACTTGTCCCTTTTTTGTTTTTTCATTTAATGGATGTGAGAAAGAAAGCAATAGTTTGCATAGTGACATTTTTAGAAAAGTAAAATAAATAATTCAAAATTAATAATAAAAGCAATGAGACATTTCCTAGGTATTCTATTCTATTTGTCATCCATATAATCCACATATCCTTGTTTCTCAACCAAGTCATCCTCTTCCGTACTTTGTGTACTTTTTCTATTAATTAGGACCTTAATTTATAACTTGTGGCATTCCAAATTATTACTTGTAATTGAAGAAAAATTCGCCTATAATGTTCCTCAAAAATCTAAATTAATTTTTAAACTTGCGCAATAGAATTTGATTATCAGTTCCAAGGACAAATGATTGACCATGTAGGATTGTACTTGTGGAATCATGAATTTATCTGTGGCTGATATACATTGCATTATCACGATAAACGAATCTGCTTGGCTTATGAATTTTAATTTGCAATAAATTAGGAATCCTCATAAATTGTACAAGAAATATTTAGGTCATGAATTACTTGATAAAATCCAATAAATAACTTTTTTTGCTTAAATGATTTATTTCAATTATATCATTGTGACATATATCTAATTGAAATTATCTTTTTTTCACCTAGTACTTTATGTTTTATTGTTTATTTATTTTTAAACAATGAAAGATATTTTATTTTCTATATAACAATTGCACATTTTATATACTTAATAGTATCTTATGATTACGACTGCAAATGGTATAAATATGGTATATGAAAGTTTGAACAGCATAATACTTTTCTACAAAAGTTAATGTCCATTTGAGACTAATCAAGTACAAATAATAAGAACATTTAAGATAGTATTTGTTGACAATAAAGTAAGTACGGGTTTAGCCAAAGTGTTTGTATATAATTACACTTCACAATTTGGTTCATAAATTACTAAATTCTTGAGAAAATTAGTCATAATTCAAAAGATAATTCACTTTATAAGTTTTCTATAAGTATTTCATTCGGAAGATTTACAACATTCATGGCATCCAAATGAGAGTAGATGACAAAAAATAAAAAATCGTGTTACCTTACTAACATCATCGTCTAGAGAATTGCTCAGTATGACAACTAGATTTTTATGAATATTTTATCAAATTGTCAGAATACCAAACATATACTGCCACCTAGATGGCCAACTTACTGGAATGTGAATCCTTTTTCCTTTTATTAAAAGCAATAAAATTTTTATGGTCTAAATGTTATCTCTTCGAAGATATTTTTGAAATAGTTGCCTTCGTTGCAAATCTTCTTTTTTTGTTTGGGCACAACAAGGTTTATCAAAGAGAGAAATTCTCCTAATGGTGAAACATAAATTAAAAAGAGTTTATTATTTTTCATTTCCAATTAGAAAATTAATATTCTAATGTTGTTTATTTGTTATTATGGTTCATGGATGTTACGTAATTGTAATATCCCACATCCTCACCTTGTAGAAATAGAACTCTATTTATCTAAGAAGTATTATTAAACTCATTGCAATTATATCACTATGTGTAGGTATAAATCATAAATTAATCTAATTGCTATCTATATAGAGTCCTAAAAGGCATAAAGTAAAGTCCTAGAATTTCTTAACTATTCAGAAGGCTCTATAAATAGATGGTCCTACCTTACGTAAATTACATCAATGAAAAAAAATTATATTGGAACTTATCCAAAATTACTTTGATAAATTCTTAGAGTATAAGTGCAGTGTTAAGTCTAGCGAGGAGCTCAGGCAATTGGGGATTTCAAAGTCGTATATCTACACTTATATTGAGGTAATCTTCTAACAATGCACTTGCATTTGATTCACGCCCAGAATTAGAGGTTAAATTTATGATATAACTAGGTTGAATTGTTATGAATTATATTCTATTAGGAGAATAAGGTTTAACTGAAATTGTAAAAAACCTAAGGATAATCAATAATAAATAGTCTAATTGATTTGTGTGTGTATATATATAAGCAAATGGCACGGTAATCGAACGTAGGACTAGATGGATGGCCTTAAGAATAGAAAAAAAATGACTAATTCATTCTTCATGCACATACATGTGTGTAAATATATGTAATTCTAACTCCATCAGGCAAGATTTTATATACACAAGGATGTATATAATTATTACATATATAAAAGGCACATGAATGATTTTTAAGTGAGCATTAGCTTCGGGGTGTACACACACACAGATATATATATATATATATATATATACACCCACAATATTATATATGTGTGTGTGTGTGGATATATATATATATACCCATAATATTATATGTGTATGCATTATCTAGTGGAAAAAAAAAAGGAAAAAAAGAAGAAAATAAAAATGAATATAAAGAACAGTAAGAGCCAATTCCCTTACCACATATATTTATATCTTATGTGTGTGTGGGTCAAGGTAAAGACGCGATTAATAATTAGACATGATTATCTTGTGACATGAAGGATTGCCAACTATATGCAAGGAATTAGGAGTTAGCAGAACTGAGAATTTAGAGATTAAGGTTGAATTTCTAGATATTAAAGTTATGTAATGCTATAAGTTCATAATTAGAAATAGTTGTCCAATTTACTCTTTAATTTAGTCTAGATGTTGAATAGAAAATTATCTTTATAGGATTTTAAGGGACACAAAACAAGTTTCTAGTTGAACTAGCTAGAGAAAGTCGAATTCATAAGTAGGTTTGTCTTTCTATTGATTTCTTTTTTTGTAGATTTATCCTTCAATTGATTTTTTTTTCTGTAGGTAGATTCATCTTTCTATTGTCTTTTTTTGTAAATAAAGTCCCCATTATGTTATTTTATACAAATAATTTTATCATGGAAGTATAATCTTATTTTTGTTGTTTTATAAAAATGACTCAATTGCATAAGCGATTTCTTTCCTTCAATATGATTTGCAAATTGATTTCTAGATATTATTAAGAAAATTATAGATGTGAGCATCACATTTTGGGTCTTTTGTATCTTATAAAACGTGCATTATTTATTATAAGTGTGAGCTTTTTTGTTAAAGTTTAAATAATGTAATGAATTTGTTCATGTTTGCGGTGCTTGGAAGCTAATGGTAAAGAATGAGTTCAATCCCTTAACTGGGTATAAATACTATTCTTAACCTTTTCAATTGGAGTTAAATATTAAGACAAGACAAGTGGACTCTTAAGCATGTACGAAAGCTGCTTTTTATTTCTAATCAGAAAATTAATATTCTAATGTTGTTTATTTGTTTTTATGGTTTATGGATGTTAGTGTAATAATTGTAAAAATGTTTTATATGAGAAATTTGCCATTTACAATGGTAACAAGTTAATGAATGATTAACAACATTTTTGTTGGGATGCAAAGTTTTCAATGATGTAGAAGATAGATATTGCATTGTTATTGTATGAATATTTTGTTCATTTATTTTTATTAAACTATTTTCTTTAATACAAGTCTACGAGGTCAAATACTTGAATCAACAAGTTATATGTCAACCACAAAAAAGATTTAACAGAACACCTACAATATAAGTGTGAAGAGCTAAGGGTGAATGCAAATTTCAACTTTATTTCTTAATTTCAATTGTTTAATAATATGCTTTATCATTGTTTAATATGTATCTTCAATTTCGAAGATTACAAAAGTTGATATCATTTTCACTTTTAAAAATTAAAGTATTAAAATTGATTAAAATATCTAATGCTAAAGGAATTTATATAGGTTATAGATAACGACATAGTGTGTGAATTTATATTTCAAATGCATTCTTCATTTAATGCAAATTTAAATAATTCTTGATATATATATATATGTGTGTGTGTGTGTATCGATTTATTTATTTATTTATGTTGTTGAGCATATTCTCAATATTGATATAAAAAAATATGGTATGCTGTATGCAACCAGTTGTGAGCCTCATTTTAGTCAAGTACTACGTGTGTGGAATAATACTGTTAGCTCAAATATCACATTATTTATAAAAGTAAATCAAAGTAATTAAATTGACTTATTATTCATATCATATTGAATTTATAACGAATGATATGTCATTGTAGATTTTGAATTCAAATTAAAGTAAAAGACAATATTGATGATATAGACTTGAAATTGTTGAAAAACATGTTAAATTTATGTTTCATTACAAGCTTCTTTCTTCAAGAACAGGAAAAACACGTATAAACACCTTTTCCTTATTAACATCTATTGTATTTCAAGTAATAATTTCGATATCCTCAAGTTTTGCACATCCAAACGTTCATTGTACAACTAATTTTGTTCTAACCATTGATTGGTCAGAAGAGTGTTTACATCTTGCAACGATATTTAAAGTACAACGAAAAAATTTGTTGGTATCATTTCACCGACAAAAAAAATTAAAAAGCAATGTTACTTTATTTTTTATATATTTCTCTCATCGTGTTTCTTTAGGTTTTATAGAATGAGTCTAATGTACTGTAATTTAGTATGTTGTGTGATTATTTGAGTTTAACTATTTGTTTTTATTTCTTTTTAAACACAATATGCTCAATTACTTTTGTAAGTTGTTCCTTCAAAAGCAATTTTAAAAAAGAGTTCATTTATTTTCATGAAGATGATAATACTACTTCATACTTCAACTATATTCTTATTTTATGTTAGATATAACTATTAATACTTATTTCTCTTATGAAATTTGTGTTGCAAGCTTATTGAAACAACGTTCACTCGCAAAATAGATAAATGTAATAAAATATTTTATAAGCAAGAGATATTTACGTGAGATAGAAAATTTCTCTCATTGTCTTAAACTTACGTAAAATATCTCACGTAAGTATCTCATGTAATAAAATTTCTCGTATTTATGCATATGCAAATTTATTTATAAATTATAAAATTATTATATTTTAATTAATAAAAATTATTAAAATCTAAAAATAAAGATAGAAAGAGTTTGTAAAGAGAGCAAATTTGAGATAGAAACAAATAAAAATAATAAGTTAAAATAAAAGAGAAAAATGGTAGAAAAATAAAAAATAAACATTAATGATGGTTGTGTAATATAAAATTTCTAATAAAAAAGTCTAACTTTCAAAATAAAGTAGTATAGTTGTAAATTAAAAGTATAAAAGATATTTAAAATAATAAAAGATAAAAAAATTGAAAAAAGAGAAAACCAGAGAGAAAATTTGAAAATAATAAGTTGAAAGAAAAGAGAAAAGAAAAGAACAAAAAGGAAAAAAATAATTAATGATGATTGTATAAAATTACAACATGCAATCTTTTCTTATAATAATATAACTGTATGCAGATTGAATAGAAAAGATATAATCATATATCTATATTCTACTATAAATAGTTTGAAGTTAATTTGATTACGCGTTGTGAACTTATATTATTTCCCCTTTGTGGTAAATTTACACTATCCCTGTCAATTAAAAAAACTAAGCACACTTAAATATAATTACTAATAAGCTATCATATTTTTATACTTATATCATTAAAAAATCTAGTTAATTGGAAAGGTTTTTTGGCACAGTTTCTGTGTAAATGTTATTCCAAATTGGATTTGAAACAATTTTGAAACGGAATTTTTACCATTCCAAAATGGCGCTTTCCAAAAAATTTGGAACGGCTTTTAAAAACCGTTCCAAATAATTGGAACGGGCTATAAATGCCATTCCAAATTTGGAACGGTTTATAAAAGTCGTTCCAAATTTTTGGAACGGTTACAAGAAACTGTTTTAAATTCATACCTAGGCCACATTAGTTGGATCGACATTGGATCAGATTTGGGATGGAAATTTGGAACGGTTTTTTATTAAAACGGTTTAGATATGATTTTGATACAGAATTTTGGCACAGTTTTGGGACGGTTCATTTTAGAACGGCTTTGGCACGGTTCGTTTTGGAATGACTTTGGCACAACTTTGGCACAATCCGTTTTGGAACGACTTTGGCATGGTTACTCTGGAATGGCTTTGTCACGGCTATTTTGGAACGTCTTTGGAACAAATTTTTTACAAATGTATAGGAATTGAGAAAGATCATTTTGGACGTATATTTAAATTAAATTTCGTATTTTTTGGCAAAAATTCTTATGCAATAATCGTCAAAAATATTTTTTCATATCTACTTTTGTGTCAACTAAAACATAAAAGCACACAGCCATTATATTATCCATTACCGCAAAAAAAAAAAAAAATTCAAACTATTCAATCCAAAAATATCACATATATTGTAACAATAACATAACATAAGGAGGAAAATTCAAAACTCTAAGTGACATGGCACACTAGTCAAGCCTCTCATCATCATCATCTGCATCTTGATTTTGGGATCAAGATGGCTTAGCGACAGTGAAAGCTTGAGGGTAGTTTGCATTAATCCAATTCAATAATTAATTTAATGGTGCCTCATTTTGCTCAAGCTTCGCCTCCGCACTCTTCCATTTCTCCTAAGCCATAAACAGTTCTTCTTCTGTTTGAAATAGTTTTTGCTTCATGTTGCACAGCTTAATAGTAGGTGAGGAGGTTTGCAAGGTGGGTCCCTTACAAAAATTGTGAAAGTTCTTAGCATCTGATCCCATGCCTGGCAGTCGACCTTTCTTAAAGCCACTAAGAGCCATTGCGACAGCATTGCTACTAGATGAACTGTAAGATGATCCTCCTTGTGTGGTTGGATCATCGGAATTCATGACATTTACTTCTTCTTTTGCGATATTCTCCTATATAATAATTTATTTTTATAAATTATGTGAATAAATTAGGAGATATATTAATGCATACTATGTGGAAGAGAAAGGTAAAGTTACCACTTGGATCTGTGCACGAGGGCCTGCCCAATCCCTAGATGCAGACTTCCAAATCTTAGAGTACAACTCTAATGTATTTGGCGGCCTGTCCAAAATTGCCTCCTTCGAGAACATAATATATATGATTTTAAATAATGAAATAATATAAAATTTCATATTACGGGGAAATAACGTGCGTTGACTTTTTGAAGAAAACTCGACTAACCATTCGGTCGTTGTGGGCAGTAATGGATATCGAATCGCCTCGGTAAATGGTGGATGCTGATGCCGTATCAGTTAGTCGATTGTTTTTATTTTTTTCACAAGTTTCAGCAAATGACTCATGTGCCCACTCATTCTTCATTTCTTGCCAATTCTTTTGGGATACCCCTGGTGGCTTTATATCCGAAACCTGTGCATGGTATAAGTGCTTCCTTAAGAGCTCAGAAGCTTTTTTTTTTAAGTTCTTTTCAATTGCAGTTATGTCTGCAGAGTTCCATGCAAATTCTGCCTATAATAAAATTTATATTTTATACACAATCACATGTCAAGGGTACTTCATGTATGCAATCACCATTCATTTAACTACTTCATCGAACAACTATTGTGCAAACACCACAGCAACATTTAACCATTGCTATGTAGATTTTCATTTAAATCAATAGTGAGATTCACAAGGGGACTATAAGGAAATTTCTTATAATTAATAAGTAAGAAATAAAGCACAAGAATAGACACCATCATTTCACCTCTCTCAAAAACACCATAAACACAAACATAAGAACATAAACATGGAGAAGAGAGTTCACTGCATACATATATTAAATCAATCATAGTATTGAATTTGTTCAAATAACACATATAACAACATTTATGATACATCCATACATCTATGTCAAAAAGGATGCATTAATTAGACAGCTCAGCAACAACAGAACCCATAGGGGACCAAACGTATAAGTTGATGTATTTTGAAAAAGTACACCAACATGTAGCACGTTATGTGCATAATTTTTAAATTTATGCAATATACAAAAGCACTATAGTACTTGTCCACTAACCTTAAATAGGCGAAACTAGAACTTTTTGGTGTCGAGCACAACATCCTTGAATCGAACCTAATCACCATTGTAGTGGCCAAATATAATCTCCCTTATACAGTCTGTTACTTCTTTATATGAAATGTGAAAACAACTTATATTATAATAAAACTCCAATAACATACATTGATGAGTAAAAATGGAATATATATATATATATATATATACTGGAAGGTTCGCAGGGTTATGTGTATAGACCCCCCTGTCTTCCAATGAAATGTTTCTGATGGTTGTACATTTGGAGTTGCTTCCACAATAATGTTTTTTTGTTGGGCACCGGAGGCTAATGGCTCGTCGGATGGAAAGGGGATAGGAAGACTATTATGTAGTGGAGATTGTGTGGGTGAGGGTGGCTGCGTTTTAGAATCTTCTGAAATAGGCTTACGTACAGCGAAGTTACCTCGACTTGTATTGAGCCTTCCACCAATAGATTTGTTGTGCAAAATGTTTAGGTTTGTATGTTTACATATATGTTTAGGCTTGAAATGTTTTGATTACAACAATTTCATTTAAAATTGAATTGTATATAAGATGTTCGATGAATTGCCCCTATTGATAATTAGCAATACTGTGACTTTTATGCTAAGTAGTATTCGTAAATGGATAATTGGGAACATAGTGCAAGATCATTTGTGCTACGTAATGTTTGGATTTAGAATGATTTGATTACAACAAAACCATTACTATTTGCATTGCATATAAGGTGTTCGATGAATTGCTAATATTGATAATTTGCAATGTTTTCACGTTTATGCTACGCCGTCGTCGAATGTGGATAGTTGGGATTGTTGTGCATTCAAATGCAATTATATTTGTGCTACAGGGTGTGTACCTGTAGATTAGTTCAATTTCTAGACAATTTAATAAAACATATGTTTCTACTGCGTGCTTCTCAAGAGTAGTGAGATAACGTGGAGGCTTACGGCCGAATGGTCGACTGGGATAATTGAATATAGAGAAAGCTAAAACTGTAGAGGGCATAGCTCGTGGGTCATTATGAACCGGTCTATTTCTTTTTGATGGAACAGTTGAGTCAAAATAGTATGATGCAAATGTTGCTATTTCCTCCACAACATATGCTTCACATATTGAAGCTTTAACACATGCTTTGTTCTTGACCTTCTTCTTTAGGATTCGAAGGAACCTGTTAAGACAATTAGTAAAATCACCTTCATCTTCATCAAATAGAAATTAGATCAAGTACATTTGAACATAATTTGATGTGCAATCAAAATTTTTAAACGGATACATCCATCTATATTGCATTGGCCCACCAATCCTCTCCTCATATAACAAATGAATAACCAAGTGTTCCATTGAGTAGAAAAATGATGGGGGAAAAATTTTCTCAAGGTTGCAAAGTAAAATTGGGGTTTTATCCTCCAACTCTTGTAGTTGAGTAACGTTTTGAATAGGTAAGTAAATTTGTTGGAAAAACAAGCTCAATTCAGTTAATGCATTCCAAACAAATCCCGACAACAGCTCTCTAAATGTAATGGGAAGTAGGCGCTCCATAAAAAAATGCGCATCATGAGTCTTCATACCATGTAATTTCAGTTCCATCATGTTAACGCACCGACTGATGTTTGAAGCAACTCTAATGGAAATCTTAATTGCATAAGCCACTGATATATCATACGTTTCTGATCTTGACTAAGGGTGTATGCTGCCTTGGGCTTAGGCCCACCACTTTCTGGTAGAACTACAATCTCAGGCTAATCACAGCTCTTACTCATGTCTTTACGACAATTCAAGGTATCTTTTGTCTTTCCTTTAATATCCATAACTGTGTTGAACACGTTGTCGAACACATTCTCGTCGATATGCATGATATCAAGATTGTACCGTAATATATTATACTTCCAATAAGGTAAATCCCACAATATGCTTCTCTTTGTCCATTTATGTTCAGTACCATAACCAGCCACCATTGATATTGGGTCATCAATGACCGGGGGAGGCCACATACCCGATCCCAAATAAATTCACTTGACATAATAGGAGGTGGGGTGCGGTACTCTACACGTCCTTTTCCAAAATTTTTCTTATTCCTCCTATAAGGGTGATCAGGGCAAAGAAATCGGCGGTGACAATCAAAATGACTTGGCTTCTTACTATGGAGAAGATAAGTTGCCTTAGTATATTTCATATACAATGGATAGGCCATCAACTTAGCACAACTCCATCCAAAAATTATAGAATACGCAAGCAAGTCATGAATTGTCCACAATAAAACAGTCATCATATTAAAGGTACTATGCCGTGATGCATCATATATTGGAACTCGTTCATGCCACAATATGAGTAATTTATCAACCAAAGGTTGTAGGTAAACGTCAATAAGTCTTTTAGGATTGATAGACCAAGAATCACTAAAGATAAAAACATGTATGGTTTCTTCATACACAAAATTGGTGGAAGATTATATGGTGTCACAATGATGGGCCAAGATGAATATGTTTTGCTATACGATCCATACGGTGCAAATCCATGTGCATATAAATAGAGCCTTACATTGCGTGGCTCAGCAGCAAATTCAGGATACCTCTCATTAAAACGTTTCCATTCTACCCTATCTGATGGGTGACACATAGTTTCCTCATCAGTTGTATGTGCTGCATGCCAAATCATTTGGTCTGCTGTCATATCTAATGCATACAATCTCTGCAATCGGGGAGTCAAAGGCAAATAATGTAAGCGAGCAAATGTTACCTTTTTTCTATAGTTTTGGGAGCTAGACCTGACCTTGTATCTAGGTGCACCACAAAATTTGCAACAATGAAGGTTACTATTAGATTTCCAATATAACATGCAACCAGTCGAACAACAATCTATCTTCTGCACAGGAAGTCCCAAATCTCTTATAAGTCGTTTCGTCCTATAATAGTCTGTCGGTATTCCATGGTCACGAGGTAGGACCACATTAAACAAACTACTTATATCATCACAACAACTTTCTGACATACCATGGTCAGTTTTTATACTCACCATTCTTACCACAGCTGACAATTGAGAAGAATTTTCACATCCCTAATATAATGGTTCATCTGCCGCATGTAACACATCCAAAAATTGATTTCTTAGCCTACGAACATCACTTGCTTCAGCATGTTCTGTGCCATCGGCTCTGTCATCACCATCATATGTTTGATTTGAACCGCTACCACTTGCTTTCTACGCATATGAGGCACCATGTTGCATTTGTGCATTGTTCAACATCCTCTGCTCCCATGAAATGCTTTGATAATTGCCTTCGCCTAGGTTGTATTCACTTACTGTGATAGTCGGTTCAGTTAGACCGTTGTTATTTAAGCACTCATTTTCACCATGACTAGTTCAATTGAAATAATTCTTCACGAAACCCTTTCTGAGCAAATGTAATTTCACTTCTTCAAGCTCAAAGAACTTCTTGTTCTTGCATTGACAACAAGAGCACCTAATTTTAGAACCATTCATATAACTTTGTTGTTTTCTTGCCCATTCAACAAAATCATTCACACCATTGACAAACTCCTCAACCAAGCCTCAACGTCTAGGAAGGTTTTTGTTGTACATCCTCGCCTTAATATCTCTTACCATTGTGCACTATAAAGTTAAATACAAATAAAAGTTTAAATTAAAAGTTTAACACAAATAAACAAATTGTGGCATAATATCTCTTAACATTGTGCATTCATAGCCCTAATATTTCTTAACAACATAACAAAGAGAAAAATCTTCTTTAAAAGATTCTCATCATCCAATTAAAAGACTACAATATACAATTATAGTCCCTCCTCATTGCTTCGTATCCATACACAAGCTAATGAGATATTCACAATAAAGTAAATCACAAAAGTATTAAAAATCTATACAAATAATAACATTAATCATATATGTCAAAAATTGATGGTTTATTAGCAAAGATACATCTAAAATTAGCAAATTACCTTGGACAATCTTTGAAAAAGCCTCGACTACCGTTTGAGAATGGCTTGAAGGTGTTCTGGAGTGGAAAATTACGTAAATGGCATCTGGTGAGGCGTAAGGGTATTATATATATCTGTAAGATTGGAACGGATTTAGAACGACAATAAATGCCATTCCAAATTTAAAATTTGAAATTTGAAATGGCAATCCAAAACCGTTCTGAACTCCTTCAAATTTGGAACAACAGTAAAAAGGCCATTCCAGATTCCCAAGTTGGTCTAAATTTCGAATTTCCAAGTTGGAACGGCTTTGTATTGTCATTCCAAATTTCAAATTTGAAACAGAGTTAAAACAGCAATGAATGCCATCCCAAATTGGAAAATTCAAATTTGGAACGGCAATATGAAGCCGTTCCAACTTCCACTTGTATTTTGGAACGGATGTAGAAACCGTTCCAATTTCGAAACTACTTTAAAACGTTTAACCAAAAGTAATTCTAAATTTTGGAATGGCAACAAATACCGTTCCAAAATTGGAATGGGTTTTACAAGGCCGTTCCAAAATTGGAACAGTTGTTTTTGCCATTCCAGTTGGAATGGATTTGGAACAGTTTAGTAGACCGTTTCAATTTGAAACGAATTTGGAACGGAGTTTTTGTATAATATCCTTTATGTTTCAAATTCGTGCCAAACTAGCACGAGTTTTTGGAACGACTTAAAAACTGTTCCGAAATAACATATTTCTAGTAATGTTATCTGCACAATATTATTACGTGTTTGGAACTAATTTTGTTACACGTTGTCAATTTATTATATTGCCCCTATGTAGTAAATTATGCCATTACACTTAATAAAAATTAAGTGCACTTAAATATAATCACTAATAAATGATTAAATTTTTATATTATATCATTATTTCAATTAAATTTTTTATTATACTATCTAAAATTACATAATTACACTTATTCTAATTTATTTTGTTTATTTTTATCAATTTCTTTCTTCCTTTCTTTTAACTTCTTATATTGAAATTTTTTATCTTTTAAATTTTATTGTTTTCAACTTTTTATGATTCTTTATTTTTTTATTTTAAATATTTTTATAACTTTAATTTTATATATATGTATTTTTTTATTTAAAATACGATGACTTTATGATTTACACATAATTTACATGCATAGACCGTGAAATCTTTTTAGTTAACAATTATATTTAAATGTGTTTTGTCTTTTTAATTAAGAATTATAATATAAATTTAATAATTAAAAGTATCATAAAAAATTTACAAAGTACGGCCAAATTAAGTCTAGACTTCTAATAATATGGCACATATAATGTTTGCACTTGATGGAAGTGCGCTCATGCATCCAATTATACACCGCCAATATGTAATTTGTGGATAGATAGGTAATCTTGCACCAATGAACAAAACTTATATCCTTTACTACATAAATAATAAATATTCATGCTAAGTTTAGATTATTAAAATAGATAAATTATTTTATCAAGTTTAATCATATGCTTTTCATAATGAATAAAAGCTCATCACTATGATCAACTTAATATAAAATAACTAAACATCTCATATAGCAAATGTGATAAAACAATCTTTCGAAATAATTTCAATGAACTTTAATTCATAGTGAAAAATGAACATGGCTCCAAAATGTTGCTAACCTTTTTTCAAATTATATTAAATAGGCCATTCATCAATGAAGGGAACCCCAATCCTTTTCCATGATCCAACCAACCATGACCAATCTCCTAACCATCGTCTCCTCTCAACAACAAACACAACCACCAAATCAAAGACAATAGGCACATTTATTTAAAGCCATGCAATACGTTCGCAGCAATAAATAAGCATAAGTAGATAATTATCCATCCCTTGCACAGAACAGACTGTCAAAGGCCAGAGACAACAGCTAAATTGATTCTTGGCCCCACAAGGCAAATCAGATCGTGGGCCCGTGGAGCAGTCAATCCGGGCCTCTCAGACATGTCCACAGGCCCGGAACCATTGGGCAGTCTCCAATCAAAGCATTGGACCATAGTCCCAATTATGCTGACCAGCTCCTGCATGGCCAACAGCATTCCAGGGCAGCCCCTCCTACCAGTGCCAAAAGGCAGCAGCTCAAAGTGCTGCCCTTTGACATCAATGGAGCCATTTTCCTTCTCCAGAAACCTCTCGGGACGGAACACCATCGGGTTTTCCCAGATCTTGGGGTTCCTCCCTATGGACCAGATGTTGACAAACAACAGGCTCTTGGCTGGAATTTTGTACCCGTCGATCACACAGTCAGACACGGATTTCCTCGAGAGCATTGGAATCGGAGGGTGAAGCCGGAATGTTTCTTTAATGACTGCCTGAAGGTAGGGCAGATTAGGGGCATCTGATTCCATCACCAGTCTATCAGATCCCAAGACTTTGTCGATCTCTTCTTGAGCCTTCCTGAGTACATTAGGATTGTTGATGAGTTCTGCTATTGCCCATTCTGTGGCAATGGCTGTTGTGTCCGTACCAGCAGTAAAGAAATCCTGGACAAAGTTAATTTAAAACTACTTATTCAAGCATAAGCACAACCTTATCATATTTGAGTCATAAGATAAGCATAACATGGACTACACATGCATATACATTATGATATAATTTATAAATAAATTACAATTTTACTTAGTATACATATTTTGAACGAAGGGATCTCAAACCCATTTCATTTTTTGGAAATCTGCATTTCTCAAGTCTCGTCAAGTTTAAAATCAAACTAACGATCTCAACGGAGTATTATTAGTTTTTTGATATTAAATTCGAATCTGATGTCTTTACATTCCTATATTTTGTAACAATTATTCCATTTTAATAAAATTTTTGTAACAACTAAAAATCAACAGAATAAAACTTGGGAGGACAAACAAAAGTAATCAAGAAACAAACGTCGCACATTCCAAGTGGCTGCACATTCAGTTAGATAAGGATTCCAAGGAGTTAGGCTAACAGTGAAGTAAGATCTGCGTGTATGCTATTTGTTCTAACTGTACACAACATCCTTAACTGGTCCTACTCCTTTTTTGTGGGGCCCCATCCTTTAATTGCAATAAAATTTATTCACAAAAGAGAAGAAAATGAAAAATGGCTCTGAATTAGTGGCGGCAGCATTGAGTGGAAAAATCAAAACAAGTGTAGACTATAGACGATGAAACGCTACCTATATTTGTCCTAGCCGATGAAGAAGTTGATATGAGGATTTGTTAGAAGCACCACTTTTACAAATCGCTGTAAATCGTACTTTAATACTGCTTGCTTTTCGGTCAATCTGGTTTCTTTTTGCCTCTTGGCTCATTTTATGGATATCAGAAGCATTTACTTGTACTTTGATTCGGAAACTTCAAAAATACTCCCTCCATATTATAAATTAGTAAAGAAATATCATGAATTTTTTTAAAAAAGATAAAATTCGAGAAAAAAAAAACATAGATTAACAAAGTTGAGTAAAAAATATAAAAATAAAAATATGTAATTTTTTATTGTAAAAAATAATTTAAAATAAAAAATTGATGATACATAAAAAATTTAAAAATAATAAAATATTTAATATAACAATATTTATGTAATTAATAATATAGTATAGAATAGATATGAGGTTTTACTTTTTTAGTGGACAATACAAAAGTAAATATAAATTATTAAAATTATTATTTTTTCTTTCGAAAGAGTAATAAAAGTGTTGAAAATACATAAACTCTGCAACTTTTTCCACCCGTGACCTCTGAAATCACTCTAATGCTAAAAATTAATCGCTCAAACAAAGACGAATCGAAGAAAGGGCAAATGATGTTCTTACCAAGATCAAAGCTTTAAGATGTTCCCTGGTGAATTTGACCTCCGATAGCCCACTCTCCATCACATCCAGCAACATGTCAAGAAAATCCCTCGCCACCTCTCCGTCGCCCCGACTCCGCCGCGCTTTCTCCCTATCAGATATAATCTTCTCCAACAACGCATCGTACCTCCGCTGAATGTCCTCCGACCTCTTCCTTATCCCCTGCCAATCAAAATTCTTGCAAAACCATAAGATGTCCGAGACATCAAACTCCCCAAAAATCTGCGTCACCTCCCGAATCACCGTCCTCGCGTCCTCTGCCTCGCCCTCCGTCTCCGAGCACCTGATGCCCAACATCATATGAGAAATCACGTTGCTAGTCAGCCTCATCAGCTCCTCCGTCACGTTTACAGTCTGCCCCGATCCACCCTTCTTCGTCAGAAGTTCCAAGAAGCTCCTGACTTCCAGGTTCCTGATGGGTTGAAAATGGTTGAGATTTCTGGCACCAAGGAGTTCGTAGGTACACAATTTCTTGATGTACTTCCAGTAAGGGCCGTAAGGGGAGAAAGCGAAGGAAGAATCGTAGGTGACAATATCGATTGCGGTGGAGTGCTTCCGCGAGGAGAAGACGAGCTCGTGGGTCTTGAGGAATTCTTTAGTGAGATCGGGGGTGGAGGCTATGACGCAGGGGATGGAGCCCAGGTAGATCTGGACTAGCGGGCCGTAGCGCTGGGAGAGATCGTGGAAGGTTTGGTGGAGGCGCGGGCCGAGGAGGTGGAGATGGCCGATGACGGGGAGGGCGTAGGGTCCCGGAGGGGAGGAGCGATGGCGGCGTTTGGAGGTGAGGAGGAGAAGGAGGAAAGCGGAGAGAAGGAAGAGGGCGGCAGAGAGTGTGAGCTGCACGGAGTCCATGTGTCGTTTCAGGGGACAAGTGACCGGAAACGTGAGGGTGTTGAGCTGACACAGTGACGATAATGCACGGAGAATGGCTTATTTTGCTTGATGAAACTTTGGTCGCGTTTTAGTATCAGTTGATCTATATTTTCATTTCTTCGGTCGAATATTTTTCTCCGCTTGATTGTCTTTTATTTTTGAATTGAATTGTTTTGGAAACGATGGAGGCTCACTGTCGTGGCAAAAAGTCAAGGTTGTGTTTATTTTGATTTTTACGTGTATATTTTTAAGTTTAATTTTAAAAAAAAAGTGTAAAAAGTAACAAAGAGGTAGAGGTAAAAATTTTAAAAGTATAATAATTATAATATTTGTTTTGAAAGCGAAAAATGAAAACAAATATAAGGCAACTTTCTTTTGATACAAAAAGAAAAAAAGAAAGAAGAAGAAGATCTCGCGAGAGCTTGGCAACACCATTCATCTTCAATGAGTTATTTGGGAGATGTTTGCTTTATCATTTTTATTTTTTTATTCGTTGAAAATTTACATGATTTATGTATATGTACAATTCAATTCTCCGATACAAACAAATAGTTCCACAAATTTTTCTTTTAGATTTTAAATTTAAATTATTCTATCACTTATACACATACATATATATATATATACACACACACATTAACATTTAAAATTTAAATATTGTATTAATTTATTATCAAATCAATACTACATATATACATATATACACTCCATTATATATATATTTACATTAAAAAAAATTAATCATTATTCTCATATATTATCATATAATTTAATTATTATTATATATTTTTATATTCATATAGTAACACGGGAAAAATAGCAACCGTTTATTCCCGGGTTTTGGAATTTTGCATATTTATTCCGGTTTCCCTATAAAATTTTAACTTAGATTACTCTTAGTTAAATTTAGGTCAATTATATATATAAAAGTTTGGCTGCATTTGTGATGATTTAACAGTATAACATATGAAAAATATCGTTGGAAACTATATCACTAATTTAAACTAGTCCGATAAAATTTGTGCAATACTTTCCCATTTTGCCCAATTTGTGAAATGCTAATGACCACGTAGATCATCCAAAATGAAAAATGAGTAATTAGTCTGTTACGTTGTCAAGAGAATGTCATGCGATTCTCATTTATACAATAAACCCACGTAACAATATTTTTTTACCCAGATTTAATGTTGTGTTTTTAAAATATGCTGGCTTTGTTTGGATCAAAACTTGCAAGGGTTGTTTTGTCAAACAAATATTATACAACACAAAATTTTTATTTAAATTGAAATTCAAAATTTTCTTCTTAGATATATAAACAATATTTAAGCATCATCATTATACTTATTTAAATTCAAATCAACACACACACTCACATATATTATATATACTTTACAAACTCTATACATCACAACATCATTCAATCATTATTGTGTATTAGAATTTTAATATAAATTAAAAATAGTTAATTTATTTATTATATATATATATAGTATGTAGTAGTTTTATTTAAATATTTTTTTCTATATTTATGCATAATATATTACTAATAGAAAAAAAATATAAAGAATAATAAAAATAAATAAAAAGCCAAGTCTGTTATTATTAAATTAAAAAGGGCTACATATGTGTACATTGTTTAGTTTAATCACATTACACACACCCACACTAGTAATAATAATAACAGGGCACTCAATGTGCATGCATAATCTTTTACAACATATAAAGTTTTATTTATTATAAAAATTATAATAGAAAATAAATTTATTTTGGAATTAAAACTATTTGAAAAAAACTAAAATAATATATGTATAAGGAGTGAATTGGAAGAAATAATAAATATGAAAGAGAAAATATAAAATTATATTATGATATAATAGAAAAAGAAGAAAAATTATAAAAAAATATTAAAATAGGGGTATTATTGTAATTTGACAATGTGTAGCCAAGTTTAGACCTTTAACCTTAATATAAAAGTGTAGATAGATATGGATGAGAAAATGTGAGAAATGGTTTTAGTTTCATTCACTTTAAGAAACTTTCTGGATACAGACAATTTTAAAAAGACTATCAAACAACCAAAAAGAATTAGTTCTAACGTTATTCCAAAACCTTATAAAAAAATGTAGTTTCAAAGTTATTCTAAATTTAACATAAGAAAATATATCATGTCAAAGTCATCATAAGTTGGGGTGGTTTAAAATAAGTTGTCCCAAGTTGGAATGTTTTAGGGATGGCCTTGAAGGTTGTCTCAATAGCGATTACTTATTCCCAAACCTTCTTAGCCTTGTCATTTTCTTTCTTCTTTATCTTTGAACATTTGTCCTTGTTAAAACCCTTGTGCGGAGAATCACATAATAGGTATGCCTTCTTTTGATATTTTTTTGTTACAAGAAATGATTATTTTAGTTTCACGTGTTTTTTTTAAACATTGTTTGGTTTGTGTCAAGTAAATAGTTTGTTAGAAAGTTTTCCAAAGAGCACTAAGATTTGCATTTTATGTTTCTCCTCCCGTGTGGGAATGAATTTTATACAATTTAAGTGGAATCTAATGGACTTAATGGAATATAAGGAACAACTTTATTTTTCTTTATGTGTATTTAAAATATGCACATGTGCCTTTTATGTATATACAATGAAGAAATCATCTGTGCAACATATTTGACATTTATCAGTATTTTTTTACTTTGTTATTTGTAACAAAAATGTTTAAACATCTAACAATTTGGATCTATATGAAGCATCTGCTTGGTTGCTCAGATCTTGCACAAGAGTTTGAGCATAGGGTTAATGAATTTATTGAATCAGGCACTACGTAATACAATTTTATTATAACAATAAGACTAAAGATGCCCATGTTCATAGGATAAAAACAATCAATTTTTGCAGTCTAATGAGGTTAATGTGCACTTATTTTGAAAAAGATATGTGCAAAAGAACTTCAATTGGACCAAACATTATGAAAAAGCAAGTATCTTGATGCTTATAGAGATGGTGTTAATCATAGTGTTTCAGGTGGAGTCATTGATATTATTGTTGGCCAAGAAATGACGAATTACAAGCAAAAAATAGTCTATGATGCTATAGGTTTGCACATTGGACCATTAGTGGACAATGCTAGCCTAGTCATTTGGGAGGAATAGTCATTAATAATGTTGGGACAAACAACGTAGATTCTAAAGGGGGGCCATCTATCAACATAAATAATGTTGAAAGATTGTTAAACAAAATTTTTGATGTTTAGCATCTAGTTGAGCACTCGCAGTGTAGTGGATGTAAGAATTTCCCCCAACTATTAGTGGCGGTATGACTTGTGAAAGAGAAGGGGAATATTGTAAGCATTGAAGTCAAGATAAAGTACTTGAGAATTTCTAGAGGACCAATATGCGAAATTCAAGGAAACCATATTGATGCTCATAAAGGAGTTCAAGAATGCTTTTTGATGTTTGGAAGGCCTTATGGAGGAAGAGGAAATGTCTATGGGTTCATTTGGCATGAAATGAATGTGAATCATACTTGGAGGTAGCTTTAGGACCGATCCAGGCCCTACCTTGATTGATCCCGTGTGACCATGTTCTATCTAGCCCATTAGTGATTGATAGTGTGCCAGATTGCAAGCCCTCTAGAATTATCATCGCAATCACTATGATCGATCACAAGACCTACAATCGACATGTCATTTGAGCTATGCAGTAGAATGACAATCCAAATTCCCATGATTGGCATCCGAATCGATCTGACAAGTAGTAGATTAATTGCTTGGCCATCTAGATTGATGCAACTTTCGATTGGAGCAAATTTTAGCAAGGAAATTACCTTTTTCATGCATTGTTTATTTTAGACATTATTTTACATGATTTTTTGGTTTTAGAGGCTACCTAAACAATATAAAAAGGGGCCTTAGTTATTTTATTAAGAACTTTTAGACTCTTTTAACTTTGCAATATAATTATTTTCTTTCTTAGAATTGTAAGTGTTCTCATGTTCTTGTGAAATTCAAATCAAATTATTTCAAGATGTTCTTGATTAATTCATAACTCACCAACTAATTAGGTATGCTAGTTATGGCCAGAATTTTTTGATTGTCGTTGCATTTTAGGTTGTTTGCACACAGTTTGCACAAGCAGACTCTTGTTGGGTTCAAGCATATGATTAATCTATCTATACATTTCCGCACATATGTCATTCTCACTTTTAGTTTTTTATTATTTTATTCTCTTAATTTAAATATGTTTTATATTTTAAATTTTAAGGGATATTATTTTTATTATTAAAATACAATAACTTAATAATTTATAAATAATTCCTCACACATATAAAGTGTGTGAATTTTACCAGTATAAATGTATTTACATATATAATTTAAAATATAATTTATCATTTGTAAATTTAAAATTCTACCTTTATTATATTAATCTTTTGAATTATATAAAATATGTATTTTATTTTATAATTATTGAAAAAATTAATATACAAGAAAGGAAATAAGCATAGGCTAAAAGCATATACAACCAAAACCAAGTTGACAAATAATAAAAGAGTATCCAATAGCAGAAACAACAACCATAACTTGTACTATATACCATGTTTAAGCCCATAACAATAAATAGCTTTTGATCATTAAGATAATTCTAAATATGTCTTTAGTGATTTTTTTTTATTTCAAGCTTTTAAAAGCTTTTCTGTTTGTCATAATTAATAAATAATAAATATGTTTAACAAAGTATCTTTTCCAGTCAAATAATTTTTATTTTTAAACATTAATTTTTATGTCTTTATATTTCATTTTTAAAATTTGTTTTCTCTTACACTCCCATACATTTATGGATATACTATATATAGAAAATATATCACTATAAAAACTTATTATAATTTTTAAATCATATTTATATATAAAATATCATGATAAAAATTTGTTGAATTATGATTATAATTAAATAAATTAAATTTAATATTAATGAAATATCATCATTAAATAATTATAATTTTTTATTATATTCAATAATAATTTATTTGAATTACTGAACGTGCATAAGGTGTGCAGAATAACTAGTAATAATAAGTTTTTTATAAATTGTTTTCTACTTTGCCATGTTTTGAGTTTAAATTCACTGCAAAAGTCAATTTATAATAATTAAAATTGCAAAAATGAATAATGTTTCTGTACAAGATCCATTTGGCTCCCACTTTATAGTGGGAAGCCTAAAACAAACTAAAAATAGAAGATTCTAGCTACAAAAAATAAAGCCAGTTAACACAATACAAATCACAATCAACCACAATCAGCCTATATAAGGAAAAGGTTTGACAAAATATTTTGACATGATATATACTTTAACATCTTCCCTCCAACTCAAGTAGGTATTGAAGATGACAACTTGAATTTGAAAACAAGATCCTAAAATCGCTGAGGTGGGTGTGCTTTGGTAAAAACATATGCAATTTGATACTGTGACTAGGTAGGAACAAGTTATTGTGACTTAAAGGAAATGATGCCGCACAAGATAATAATCGATCTCAACTTATATGGTGAATTCATGGAAGATGCCATTATGAACAATTTTGATGGCACTATGGTTATTAGAGAATAGAGAAATTCTTGGAGCAACTATCATAGCTCGAGAAGGTTAGAGCTAATGTTAGCAAGAGCCCGGTATTTTACTTCAGTGTTGGAACAAATGGCAATTATTTGATCCTTGCTACGTCATGAAATGAAAGATGTTCCACAAAGGAAATAATAATCGGTAGTAGGTCAACGAATAGTCAAGTCTTCACCTTCACATATGTGCGGAAGCATAAAAGTAAAATAGTAGCATATGCAAGAACCCAACGAAACCTGCTTGTGTGAACTATGAAGAATGACCTAATGTAATGATCTTTGGTGAACTTTAGCGAGAAGATGACCACAATTTACATGTTTTGGTAGTTGATATGTCACGAATCAACCAAGAACGCACCTAAAATAATTCAATTTGGATTTCATAAGCAATTGATGGACTCAAGTTCAAGGAAGCAAGAAAATGGGAATTTCAATATTAATAAGCTAAAAAGTTTTTTCAATAACATAATCAAGCTTTATTTATAATTTCAAGAAGCCTAGGAACTCTAAAACTCACTCGGAAGTTAACTAAAATAAGATAATAATATAAAAGGCAGTTTTCAACTATAATCTAACTCTAAGATGTCCGTATGCATGATCAAAGTATCGCTTATCCCATACATCAAAAGGACTCAAATCAAAGACATTGAATGTTGCATGAATTCCAAACTCACTTGGTAATTGCAACATGTAAGCATTGTCATTGATAGGTCTGTCACGTGAAATGGACTATTGACCCTTGGCATTGGCTTTTATTTTCTTTGATTTGGAAATATTTCTCTTTTCATGTGAACTTAGATTCAATCTTCAGGTTCAAACAAAACCTTCTTACGACCCTTGTTTGCTTACTACGCATATTGTTCATTCCTCCTTTTGATGTTTCGGCATAAATGCTTGTGTAACTACTTTACAAACTTTACTTTGTGCTCTCCATCCATACTAATTTGCTCATTTCATGGTAATGGCAACAAGTCTATCCAAGTTAATAAATTAAAACCATAAACAACTTCAAATGGTGATTTGTGTGTGGTTGAGTGTATGCTTCTATTGTAAGCAAACTTGACATTCCGCACACTCTTCCCATGTTTTTATATTCTTCTTAATTAATGCTTGAAGTAATGCAATTAAAATCCTATCTACCACTTCAATCTGTCCATTAGTTTATCGGTGACTTGTTGTAGAAAACAACTTCTTAGTCCTTAGCTTACACTATAGTGTTTTCCAAAAGTAACTTAAGAATTTAACATCCCTATCAAACACAATGGTTTTTAGCATGCTATGTAATCTAACTATTTTCTTCAAAGATAAATTAGCTATATATGTAGCATCATCAATCTTATTACATGCGATGAAGTGTACCGTTTTAGAGAACCCATCCACAACCACAAAAATACTATCCTTATCTTCTTAAGTTTGTAGTAGACCTAACACAAAGTCCGTTGAAATGTTCATCCACAACATCTTTGGAACTGGTAATGGCGTATACAATCCATGCGATTGGATCGTTAACTTAGCCTCCTTCCATGTGATACATCTATCAACTATCCTCTCAATATCTCTCTGCAAATATGGCAAAAAGAAATGTTCTTATAAAATCACAAATGTCCTGGTGACACTATAGTGTCCCGTTAGACCACCATCATGTACTTCTCAGATGAATAACTCACTTAAAGAACACTTAGGAACACACAAACTATCTATATAAAACAAATGGCCATCAAGCTAGAAATATTTATCATGCACACTTTGCTTAGTTAATCTATATGCTTGACCAAATTTCACATCATTCAAATACAGTGCTTTAATATGCTCAAATCCCAAAAGTTTAGAATTTAATGTAGTAAGCAATGAATACCTCCTAGATAATGCATTTGCTATTACATTCTCTACACCTTTCTTGTGCTTAATTATGAAAAAGTGTCTATAAAAGATATCAATTTAACATGCCTATAGCTTAACTTACCTTTGCTTTTTAGATGCTTTAAGGACTCAAGATCCATATGGACGAAAATTTCCCTATGTCTCAGATAATGTTGCTATACCTTTAAGGCTTTTACTAACACGCGTAGCTCCTCATCATATGTTGGGTAGTTTAACTTTGCTCTATTCAATTTCTCACTAAAATATGCAATTGGCCTTTTTTCTTACATTAGCACTGCTCCTATTCCTAAAGCATTATATTTAAGTTCAAATGCCTTAAAAAGTCAAGTCAAGATAATATAGAAGCATTAGTATGCTTTGCCTTAAGCAACTTAAATGCCCATTGTTGAAGTTCTTCCCACTAGAACTTTTTAGCTTTCTTAGAGATTGTAGTCAATGGTGTGGTAATTGTGCTAAAGTTCAGTATGAACCTCCTGTAAAAGCTCACAAGAACTTAGTCGTTGAATGTCCTTAATCTCCTCTAAATTCCCGTTTGTCGTTAAATGTCCTTTGTCTCCTTTAGATTAAATAGGTACATCAGTCTGTTTGAAATGGTTGCTTCAGGTACGAAATCGATTTGTTGTTGCTCAATCCCTCTGATTGACGGAAATCCACTAGACAACTCCTCGAGAAAGATATCTTGAAACTTCTGCAAAATAGAACAATACTTTTAGGAAGGGAAGATCTAACCTCTTTTGTTAAATAAATTTCTTTACACTAAAGTAATATCACTCTTAGCTCACTTCTTATAACTACTCTCACATTTTTAATCATCACCAACATACACTCCTTTTCTCTTATTTCTCTCCTCTCTTTTTCTTTCTTACTTTCTTTCTTTTTCTTTGCCTATACACTCTCTAATTTGATCCCACTCTCTCTTTCTCTTTTTCCTTTTCAGGTTTAATTCATATTGTTGCTGTAGGTAGTGTTGATTCTCTTACACCTCCTTTAGTTTAAGTGGTACAAGTGTTTCCTTCTTATTGTTATGATAAAATATATACCTGTTAGCCTTGCTACAGAACACCAGATCTCAGTCAAACTCCACTAACACTTCTTTGGTCACCTTTACTTCACTACTATTATTCAACCATTGTAATTTGTAAGGTCGAGTGTGGTCTCGAAGTGGAAGTGCAAGTCTTTACATTAACGTAGTGCTAGTTACATTTGTGCAACTCTCTCCATCCATCATAAGGCTACGCATCTTACCTTTAACCCTACACCTTGCACAAAAGATATTCTTTCGTTGCTCCTCAAATCCTTTCTTCTTCACTTGTGCTTTTAACACTCTCATGACCACGAGACTTACACTATTCGTCTCTTTATAAACTTCTTCCTTTGCTTTAGATGGTACCTCCTTCAATAGTTGCATCTCATCTCTATTGCTACCCTCTTCCTCATCAGTAACTATCTCTCCATCATTGTCCGCCTATTCAGATATTGGGTAGCAATGTGTCCCCTCCCTTGGTACTTCAAACACAAAATATATCGATTATGTATGTTAGAAGTACTAAGGTTTGGATTTTGTACCTTAGATGTGTTAGCCTAAGGTACATTCTTAGGCTTAAGCACTCTAACTGCCTTTGCTGGTTACTTCTCCTCTTAGTGGGTAAATTATTATTTGGCTATGTATGGTGACTCTTATTGTCTACCCTTCCTCTTGAGCTATTTTTCAACCTTGATAGTTCGCTCGATCAAGTGTTCAATCTCCAAATGGTGGTGTAGCTCTAACACATTAGCAATCTGCCAGTTCAATCCCCTAATGAACCTAGCCATGGTTGCCTCTTTATCTTCCGTTATGACGGCCCTCATTAGTGTTATCTCCATTTCCTTGTAATACTCGTCTACACTCCAACTACCCTGTACCAATGTTGGAGTTGTCTATATACATCCTTATGGTAATAACTCGACACAAAATTCTTTTCATCAATGTCTTTAATTCCTACCAAGTCCCTATAGGATGTTCGCCATTTCTCCTATGGCTAATGTACACCTAGTCCCACCACAGGTTAGTGTAGTATGTAAATTCTACCATGACCAATTTTACCTTTTGGGGTTTAAAATACCTCTGGCATTCAAACACTAACTCCACTTATCGTTCCCACTCCAAATACGCATCTGGGTTAAAATTGCCTTAGAATGTAGTTATAATCAACTTGACACCCTTCAAAACCTCATCGTCCTGATCTTGTCGGCACTTATGGGGTCTTCTTAGGCTACCAAAATCCTCAAACTCATCAGGATAATCAAATTCCTCATCACTAAGATACCTCTCTCTGCATGGTTAGCATGTTAGTGGTCCTCTTCTGGGCATTGACTCTTCTTGAGGCACTAGGCTACCCCATGCAGATGTTTGTGACACCTTTCGATTATCTATGCACTAGTTAATGCTAGCCAACGTGTTTGTAAGCTACTTCAAGCTGAAAGCATTGCCTTCCACAATTTATTCTCTCAACATCTTATAGGTATGTGTAATACAAAAAGAAATAGACGAGTGATGTGTGTGTATAGGTGTCCTCTCACCTTACAAAATGTATTCACCCTACTTTTATTTCTCGCTCATGTATCACACAAGTTCATCTAAAGATGCACTTACCAAGAAGCTCTCAGTAATTCTAGTGGTGTAACTCCTAAGTACGTGAATGAGTGTGAAAAGATGGAACTTTAGCTTATGGTGTCAATTTGGACATAATTGGATCAACCTAGAAAGGAAAAGTAGCCTAGTACATTGATTTGGAGACAAAGAAATAGATCCAAGCTAAAGGAACAAAGTGCGATCAATCTTGGAGCAAGAGGAATTGATCTAAGGTAAAAACCAATTGTCTGATTAAATTGGAAAATAAGCGATATCAAGCACGAGAAGGGCAATCACCCTAGGTTCTTGCACAAACATGCGCAATTAATCTAGTCCAAATGTGCGATCGATCATTTGATTGAAACTTCACAATTTTAACTAGTGTAACTACTAGGAATTTGCTCTAATTTAATTTCTTTCAAGTTTTCAATGTTCTCTAAGTGATTAGGAACAAATTGGGATGTGAATTGAAGCAAAGATCACAACTTTTGCAATGTTCTTATTTGGAATTTCAGTATCAATATGCCAAAAAGTTTTTCTACTAACATAACTAGGCTTTATTTATAATGTCAAAAAGCCTAGGAACTTTAAAACTCGTATGGAAGTTCACTAAAATAAGAAAATAACATAAAAGGTAGTTTCCAACTATAATATGACTTCTTGATATTTGTGTGCTTGATCTGGGTGTCTATCTCGTGCCTTCAAATCATAAAAACAATGTGTTAAGCCATCCCAGTATTTATGATCATGCCTTGTACAATCAAGCGCAACTCGAGCGATCATAATTGCAAAATGTCACCATATTCAGGATTTTCAATCATGCCTTGCATGATCGAGCATGACTCATCTAATCACGAATGTGGAAGATAGATTTTTGGCCCACTGTCAATTTTGTGTACTCCAGCTCGATTTGTTAGCTTGATGATCAATTGGTTGGGTACTGGGCTTGATTTCGAGGGTACACTAAGGCTTGTTTTAAGTTCTCTTGGCATCAAGTTCACCTACAGAAGCTCTTCTTCTTTCTTGAACTCCTCTAAACGTCTAAAGGCCTCTCAAAATTCCTTCATGAGTGTTGTTATTGCTTCTTTAAGCTTTTTAGCCTTAGCTCTTGTCAATGGACCGTCGGTTATCCTAGGGTACTTGATCTCATCCTTGTCGCTGCATCAAACCTAATCATCATTAGAGTATGCATGCAAATCCAATGAAGAATCATAACAAAAGAAAGGACCATGAAATAGAGTGCCTCAAATGTATCAAATTATTTGAAGAACAACAGAGAAGTGAGTTGTGCGAGATATAAACATGAATTGACTGACAATGTGAATAACATATGGTATATCAGGATGAGAAACAGTAAGATACATCAGACTACCAACTAATTGATGATAAAGTATACCATCATTGAGAGGAGTCCCATCAGTACTAGATAGGTGAATTTTGGGTCCAAGTGAAGTCTTAACAATATTTGTGTCAGTAATTTCATCACCAGAGATGAGATAATATCCAGAATCATCAGATAAGACTTCGACACCAAAGAATTAACTTAAATGGCTGAAGTCTTTCATCTCGAACTATTGATGAAGATCAGTTCTAAGATTGGAGATACCATTAGCATCATCGCAAGTTATAATCATGTTATCAACATAGAAGAAGAAGAGTGTATCCTTATTTTGTTAGGTGGAGGAACAGAGCATGATCATATGAGCCTGACTAGAAACCAAGTGAGCCACTTGAGGAGCTTATTTGAGGCCATATAAGGTTCTACAAAGGCAACACACCTTATTAGGTGGACGATCAAAGCTAGTCAAAGGTTGCATGGACACTTCTTTTGCAAGTTCGCCATTAAGAAATGTATTCTTGGCATTTGTTTGGAATAATTTTCAGTGTTTCACTAGCAAAAACATGATGGTTGGAAATTATATGTTGCAAGTACACAATGGTCGCAACTAGTAATATAGGAGAGTGAGGGTTGTCATATCCACAGGGAGTAATGATATTGCTTTTAATAATGTTGTGTTTTGATTAAGAAAAATTAATTTAAAGTTGAGTTCATAAGTAATTGATTAAATAATAAAGTAATTTTTAACTAAAGTAAGATGGAATGAGAGGAGTGTGGTAATAGTCACAAGTAAAGACTAATGGCGCAATTCTTATTCAACAACATGTAAGGACTTTTATTGTCATAAAAATTAATTATAAATTTTTAATTTTCTATTTTGGGGTTATTAATCCCTTAAGTCGTTCTAAGTGCGCTTTCCCAAGTTATACTAAGGCTTCATTTGAATTAATCTAATTGTGTATAGTGTTAACTTAATCAAGAATAAAAACAATGAATTAATAATTGATCCCTTGTAAATGTAAGAGCTTCACTCCTATTATAAGTTTATAATTTACAATTGTGATCAATTGCCTTAACTTGTGGATTCACTTCCATTATAATCACAAGTTAGGGAGGGAAAAAAATTAATAAAGAAGGAGTATAAGATAAGAAGAAGAATAACTTGATCACAATTCGTTTGTGAGTAGAACGTTTACTTCTGTATAAGTCCACTATTTACAATTGTGAATAATTTTCCTAGCATGTGACTTCACTTCTGTTACAGCCACAATTTAGGTAAAACTAAATAAAAATAGAAGAAAAAGAAGAAAAAAATTGATCACAACTAAATAAGAAAAGACAATTAATTTAAATTGTTAACATAAAAGTTTTTAATCATGTAGCCCATTATTACACATACATTGAGAATTTGAAACAAAAAAGGACAAATACCTATCGCTGATTCAGTCTTCTATCTATAGTGATTCTTCACTTCCAAGCCACGGCTTCCATCTTGTGATGCACCAAACTCACTCTCAATCCCTCTACTTATACAAATTTATTTTTACAATGATACATTACAAAATCAACATGAGTTCTAAGATATGAATGATGATTTTGGCTTGTTGAACACCCCTTATTTATAGGTGTAAGTCTCCCCTGTCCAAAGACCTTGATTAGTTACCACTTTCTTCCATTTTACCCCATTGGTTTAAAGGTTAGGTGGCAAAAATTTGTACTGCCACTTCCTCTATCACTTGGGTAACCAAGCAAGCGATGGTTGGTTGCCTTCTTTGTGCTTAAGTAACACAAAAATGTGAAATGTCACTTACTTTGTCGCTTAAGCGGCAAGGAGGCAACAAGTGCCTATTTTTGATTAGTTCTTGGTGCTTCTTCCTCGTGGATAGTGTGCTTAAGCAACTATTTTGAGGCTTAAACTTTGCTTAAGTAACCATCCAAGTGTCAAGCTCAATTTTCCTTGGTTAGGTGGCTTTGGAAGTATATTTCTTCCTTCATGTTCACTGATATTGATCATGTGGTGGCTATAATGCAAAACATAATTATTTGCTAAATTATAAATGACCTCTAAAGTTCAATAACATAATTTCAAGATAGAAATCATGAAGACTAGGCTAGCTAGGTTGAATCAAGAAGGAAAGCTAAATGGCAAAAATGTTTCAAAAGCCTCCATGATGGGGCCTATGCCTAGAAGTAACTTTAATATGGAATAGATTCCTTTCAACCCAATGATGGAATTCAAGGATGATGAAATGTTTTATAGCCTACAATATTATCATTATACTCTATATTCTCCAAAGGAGGAAAACAAACATAACCTAAAATATCCTTATTTAATATCAGGCTATATGTGTTTAAAACCAATTGAAAAAAATTACTAAAGGACTCCTAGCAGTTCATATTGCTTTGATGCTACTTAATAAGATATTCTTCCTATTCATGGAAGAAAAAAACAAGCTTATTATGAAGCAATTCTAACAGAAACAAATTCTATTGGAAGTGCTCATATGTACAAGAAAGTTGAATATAGTTTTTCTAAATTGATCATTAAGAGTATGATATGCCCTTCAAACTGGGGAATTCATCTTCTTAGAACCAAAGTACTTCAAAGATATAGCTCGATGGCGAATCAGTATTGCCATGATGATTTTATCAACAAGTGGGAAAATGCTCTCCTTGTACAAAATTCTTGAAGAAAGCATGACCGGTTTATGGAGTTCTCTCTTATAGAGCCAAACCAACTAATCCCTATGTGGTTCAAAACTTTCTTCTTCTCATGGGAAGTGATGCATATGATCTTATCGAGAAAGATACGTGTCAAATTTCAGAAATTTTTAGATGCAGTAAGCATATCGAAAATATTTATGCTATAATCCAATTCGTTGTCCATTTTCAAGTTCCATAAATTTTAAGATGGGATTACATCTTAAAATCTCATAAAGTAGAAAAAATGGAATTGCTTGATGCATCATTCGGTTAACGAGAAGAATCCAAATTAAATGGTGGTCAAAAGAAAAAATTGTAGAAGGATCAAGATACACGCTCAAATGAGTGATTACACTAGAAGTAGCTAAAGAGGCTATGAGAGCTACTAATTTTTAGATTCTGACTCATGCTGCCTTACTTAAGTAACTCTTTAACCATATGGACAAAGAAACTGTCTCCCAAATACGGGAGGAGAATTTTGGAACACCAAAGGTTTCTCAAAACGAAGCATCATCAAGTGCACATCTTGAAGGAAAGGAGAAATATATTGATGATATTATGCAAGATGCCTAAGACACTAGTGAGAAAGAAGAGTTTGATGAATAATGATTGAATAGAAAATTACTCAACAGAGAGACTAATGACATTAGCAATGATGAAGGCATGACATTAGCCATGATATCAAAAATGAGGAAGGAATGGCATCAGCCATGACATCAACGATGATGTAATGGACGTAGAAAGGTATTTTGCTGTATGTTTAACATCAGATATGGACTTCAATGTATACTAGTCTTAAGTCTGTTTCTTAAGTTTTCAAATGAGCTAGTCCTTCGTATACAACTTTGAGTTGTCTATTTGAAAGTATTGTATTGTGTTGTGAAAGCTATTAGCCATATATAGTTTTCTGTTTAAATAGAATTATACTAGTTTGTTAATTTTACCTTTTACGTTAATAGATTCCATGTTTTGCTTTTATATTGATATATTTTTTGAAAAATGAAAAAATAAAACAGCCCAAAAGAGTTAAATAGAAGTTTTAACATTTGAAGTTGCTGAATTTGCTCAAATCATATCCTATGAAAATGTAGAAATAGCATTTAAAAAATAAATTGTTTAAGGATATTATAGTAAATTATATAAACCTAAAATATAAGTGTTAAGGACTGCGTATTCTATAACAATTAGAATTTTTGCACACACATTGTGTAACAATGAAAAAAAAATTTAATAGATAAGCTTATATAACTACACTATATTTATAGAAGGACTTAGTTATGTTAATTTATTAAAAATATAAAATTTAAAAAATAAATATAATAAATCGAAGTCGAGAAAGCATTGAAAAGAAATATCATAAACCTTGAGAAAGATAATTTACACACACACACACACACACAAAAAGGATTAAGATGTAACAAATTAAATTTATGTGTAGAGAATATAACACAAATATAATAAATAAGTGCTTTTGAAAAAATAAAAAGAGATTTTAATAGTTCAAAGGAATTTTTATCATTAACTTAATATATGGTTGTACAAATATATATAAAGTGACGCGGGTGTCAAGGCTGACGTTGAATATCGAAGAGTTTTGAGAGGATCAATGACAAGAGATCGAGCAAAAAGACTCAAGGTAGCAATGATGATACTTGTGAAAGAGTTCACACAAGCTTTTGGACATTTGAAAGTGTTTAAGGAGGAAGAAGAATATTTTTGGGTGCATTTGGTTCAAAGAGAGCTTGAAATGAACTTTGGAACAACCTCTGGATCGATCTCAGCAGATTGATAATTGAGCATAAGTGCACCAGATCAATCCTAAGGTCAGATGATTGTTAGTGAGCTGGGAGCCAAATTTTTTATCTTTATGATCAGAAGAGGATTGCTCAATCAACGTAATCGTAAGTCCTGCAAAGGGTTTTTTTGTGTTTACGATTGGAAGGTTAGTCGCTTGATCTTGCCTTGTGTGACCGTAAAGTTTGGAAGTCACAAAGTTTCTATTTTTACGATCAAGACGTGTAGATCAATATTTGGATGGAGTGTGATGATGGAACAACACCAAAATTAGTTAGGAATATAGCTTTTTCATGTCTTTAAATTTCGGAAATTTATTTACTTGATTTTAGGGTTGCTAGAATCCCTAGAACAATATAAATAGGGCCATGGGTTATTTGAGGACAATTTTTTGACTCTTGACTAATGAAATACAATTTACACTTTTCCTGTAAGATTTGAGTGCATCAATTTTCTTGTGAAACCCAAATCGAATTATTCGAAGTTTTCCCTTGGTTGATTTGTGATATATCAACTAATTTGATGTATTAGTTGTGGCCGTCTTTCACATGAGTTCATCAATGATTCTTGCATTCAGGTCATTCTTCACAATCTATACAAGCAAGTTTCATTAGATTCCAGCATATGCCAGCAAATTCATATCTTTACGCATTTGCACATGTATTAGTTAGCATTAGAGCCGACTATTTTGGATTTTTATCTGGGCACCAATCCAGGTACCAATTTTTTATCCTCTTCTTTCATGTTCATGTCCTATCCTTTTCATGTTCTTCATATTCTATTTCTTGTCTCAGCTAAAAAAATGTTATTATTCCTTTTGATTAATTTCTTCTGTTTTCGAATTGATTCCAAACCCCCAGTTTTTCATTAATTCATGTACTTATATGTTGCTTAGGGTTTAGGGGTATGCTACTTGAATTGCTAAGAATTCTTAGAATTTTATGAGGTGGACATAGGAAGTTGAATTGGTGAGTATATTACTTGAGTAGATTTTTATGTGATACACGAGTAGGAGATAAAAATAAAGTGATTTACATCTAGTGAGGTGAGAGGACACTCACGCATGCTCCACATTCCTATGTTCTTTTTGTATTACATGCACTTTATAGGATGTCTAGAGGATTAGTAGTGGGAGATAATACTTTTAATATGAAGTAGGTTATAGACATGTTAGTTACCATTAATTGGTGTCTAAAGAACTTTGAGGTATCATAGGCATCTACACAGGATAGCCCAGCACCTCGAGAGGAATTGATGTCCAAGAGGCAACCATCTACGAGTCAATTGTACAGAGGAATGTATGTTAGTGACGAAGAGTTTAACTATCCTAGTGAATTTGAGGATTTTAGTAGTCCTAGAGGGCCTAATTGGCATGGAAAGGATGAGGATAAAGAGGTTCCAAAAGCATTAAATTGACTAGCATTCTAGGGTAAGTCAGATCTAGATGCATATATGGAATGAGAGGAACGGGTGGAGCTGGTATTTGATTGCCAGCGGTACACTAAGGCACAAAAGGTGAAGCTAGCGGTAGTAGTGTTCACTAATTATACTACTATATGGTGGGACTAAGTATGTACTAGTCATAGGAAAAATAGCAAATTCCTTATAGATACTTGGCATGATTTAAAGATTTTGATGAGAAAAATAATTGTACCTAGTCATTATCATAGAGATGTGTACCACATGATGCAAACACTAATGTAAGGCAGTCAAAGTATAGAGGATTATTGTATAGAAATGGAAATGGCATTAATGAGAGTTGATGTAATAGAGGATAGGGAGGCAACCATGGAAAGATCATGGGAGTTTTAAATAAAGAGATTGTAAATGTTCTTGAGCTATACCACTATGTGAGATTGATGACTTGGTGGATCAAGCCATCAAGATTGAGAAGTAGCTTCAGAAAAGGAGTAGGCAATACCAATCATGGCACATAGCCTTATGACCGTTTACCTACTACGAGGACAAGCCATTGGCCATATTAGGTGGAGTTCCTAAGTTCAGGGTTGCATTGAGGGCTAAGGTATCTTAGGTACAAAATCCAAATTCTTGTACTTCTAATACATGTAACCAGGATATTATGTGTTTTAAGTGCTAAGAGAGAGGACATATTGCCACCTTGTGCTTGAATAGGCAATTGATGATATTAACTAATAAAGGTGCGACTATGACTAATGAAGAAAAGGACAACAATAGAGATGAGATGTGACCACTAAAGGAGATATTATCTAAGGAGGACGAAGGGGAAATGGGTAATGTGAGTTTGGTGGTCATGAGGACAATGAATGCACAAGTAAAAGAAAAAAGGTTTGAGGAGCAATGAGAAAATATCTTTCATGCAATGTATAGGATAAAAGATAAGACATGTAATCTTATTATACATGGTGGGAATTGTATAAATGCAGCCGATATAATATTAGTAGGGAGACTTGTACTACCGCTCAGAGATCATACTCAACTATATAAGTTATAGTGGTTAAATAATAGCAGTGAAGTAAAGGTTACGAGACAAGTCGTGGTGGAATTTGAAATTGGTAAGTACAAGGATAATTCACTATGTGATGTGGTACCTATATAGGCGAGTCATGTTCTATTAGAAAGGCCTTGGTAATTTGACAAGGATATTGTGTTTCATGAAAAGTCAAATAGGTATGTTTTCGATCACGATGATAGAAAGATGTGACATTTGTACCACTTACACCGAAGGAGGTGTAGGAGGATTAGCACTATTTATAGTAGCAATATGAGTTAGATTTGGAGAGAAAAAAAAAAGAAAAAAAGAGATTGAAAAAGAGTTAGAAAGTGTACAAGTAGGTAGGAAAAAGAGAATAAGAAAGAAAAAGAGAGAAAAGAGAAGGGAAGAAGAGAGTGCATGTTAGAAAGGCAAAAAGATGTGAGGATAGCTATAGCGAGAGAGTACAGAATTGTGTTACTTATGTATAAAGAATCTTATTATGTATTTGAAGAGGTCACATCTTTCCTCTCTGAAGTTGTTGCGGTTGTTTTGCAGGATTTTTGAGATATATTACCAGAATAGTTGCCTAGTTAATTACTATCAATCAAAGGGATAGAACATAAGATTGATTTTATGGTAGAATCAGTCATCCAAACCAACTAGTATATTGAAAAAACTTGGAGGAAACCAAGGAGATCCAAAGGTAGGTAGAAGAGTTAATTAATAAGGAATGGGCCTAAGAGAGCATGAGTCCTTGTGTAGTCCTAGTGTTGATAGTGTTGAAGAAGGATAGGTTTCAGAAAGCATGAGTCCTTGTGCAATCTTAGTGTTGCTAGTGTCGAAGAAGGATGGGTCTTGGAGAACATATGTGGATTGTTAAGCAGTAAAGTCCATAATGATAAAGTATTGATATCTTATTCCTCGATTAGATGGCATGCTTGATAAATTACATAAAGCTAGTGTGCTTTCTCGAATTGAACTTAAATGTGGTTATCACCTAATTCGTATGAAAGGGGGAGACGAGTCGAAAATGGCTTTTAAAACAGAACATGGATTGTATGAGTGGTTAGTTATGCCATTTGGTTTAACAAATGCAACTAGAAAATTCATGAAGTTTATGAATTATGTTTTACGTACTTTTATAGGTAAATTGTAGTGGTGTATTTTAATGATATTCTTGTGTATAGTAGGTTTGTTGGTGAGCATGCAAGGCACCTTAGAAAAGTATTTGAAGCATCGCGTGAAGAACAATTATATGCCAACCTTAAAAAATGTACATTTTTGTGTACACCACTACGCATTTCTTAGCTATATTGTAAGTGCATAGGGAATCCAAGTACATAAGAATAAGGTGAATGCTATAAGAGAATGACCAATTCCTAAGAATGTGTTTGAGGTAAAGAGTTTTTATGGTCTTGCGAGTTTTTATAGGAGATTTGTAGGGGACTTTAGTACAATTGTAATGCTCTTGACTCTAGTTATAAGAAGAATGAGAGGTTCCAATGAGGAGAAGCTTTGCCAAAAGCATTTGAATTACTTTAGGATTAGGTTACCCATGCTTCAGTATTATATTTACCTATCTTTTCTAAAACCTTTGAGTCGTGGTGTAAGTTAGGCACGAAATTGTTATTTTCTACTACTAGTCATTTATAAACTGATGGTCAAATGGAGGTAGTAGATAGGGCTCTATTGCATGGATTGATTAAAAGAGAAGAATGCTTACCACATGTTAAGCTTGCTTACAATAGGAGTGTGACTCTATTACACAGAAGTCACCATTTGAGGTTATTTATAGTTTTAATTTGCAACTCCATTGGATTTACTACCTTTACCATGCCATGTGCAAGTTAGTGTAGACAAAGAGCGTAAGACAAAGTTTATAAAGCAGTGAGATGAACATGCTCACCAAAATATTGAAAGGAAAAATGAGCTATATGCGTTACAAGCGAACAAAAGATGTACGAAAGTTGTGTCTGAGCTTAGAGATTAGGTTTGGGTTCACAGAAGAAAAGAAAGGTTTCTGGACCAAAGAAAGTCAAAATTGATGCCCCGAGGAAATAATCCTTTTCAAGTGATTGAGCGCATAAATGACAATGCTTATAAATTGCAATTACCATATGAGTTTGGTATAAGTACAACTTTCATTTTTTCTAATTTAAGCCCTTTTGATGCAAGGGATGAAAAGGAATTGGAATTAAAACCAATTCCTTCTTAAGAGGGGGATGATAAGGGTGTCGAGGCCAAGATTGAATATCTAGGAGTTTTGGGAGGACCACTAACGAGAGATCAAGCTAAAAGACTCACAGAAGCAATGATGGTGATCATGAAGTAGTTTTGAGAGGCTTTCAAATATTTGGAAGAGCATAAGAAGGAAAAAGAATGTTCACGGGTGTATTTGGTGCAAAAAGAGCTTGAAACAAGCTTTGGAACGACCTTCGAATCAATCTCAGCAAATTTCAGATTAAGCGTGAGTACATCAAATCGATCCAAGGGCTAGGCAATCGTCAGTAAGCCAAAAGCTTACTTTTTATCTTTACAATCAGACGAGGACTGCTCAATTGCATCCAGCACAGTTGTAAGTCCTACAAAGGGGTTTTTCTATGTTTACAATAGGGAGGTCAGCCTCTTGATTGCTCTTAGTGTAATCATAAAGTCTAGATGTCACAAAGTTACTGTTGTTATGATTTGGATGCCCTAATCAACATTTGGATTGAGGACGATATAGGTACAATACAAAAATTAGTTAGGAATTTTCCCTTTTCATGTCATTTAATTGTTAAATTTATTTACATGATTTTTAGGATTGCTAAGGTTCCCAAAACACTATAAAGAGCCTTTGGTTATTTGAGAACAACTTTTGACCATTGGCTAATAAAATACAATTTACATTTTTCCTAGAAAATCGTAGTATTCTAGGGTTTTTTTTGGTTAATTTGTGACAATCAACTAACTCGGTATCCTAGTTGTGCCTGTCTTTTGCTTGAATTCATCAAAAATCGTTGCGTTTGGCTCGTTCTTCATAGTTTCCACATGCAAGTTGAGTTGTGTTCCGATATAGGTTACCAAATTCATATCTTTATGTTTCTATAGATGCATCACAAAGACTGTCTTGTAAGCTAATAGTCAGAAGAAAATATATAATTATTTACTACTTATGTATTAAGTACTTTTTTTTTCCTAAAATAGATAAAATATGTTTTAAACATTTTATTTTTATTGTGCTTCAAAATCAAAGGAAAAATATATTCACTAAAATACAATTTCTAAATTTTAATTTCTTATAAATAGTTGAATAGCCCAGTGAATAGAAATTATTGTCACTAAATCTATTGAGTGAATTTCGAATTTGAAACATGAAAAAAAATTTTAATAAAAAAATCTCTCTCACACACACATGAAATGAGAAGTAGGTGTTTTTCATTTCAATCTTTTTAGTTTATCTAGGAGCACCCAACCTCCTAGCCCGCGATTGCTGAGCATTAGAATTTGAGAGGTAAATCCTATAATTTAAATAGGTGGCCTACCATATATACTAGGAAATTCCAACAATTCAGCTTGTAACACATCAACTAATTAGTAGTGAACGTTGTCGTTAGATTAGGCTTCACCACACAAATTGAACATTTTAGTATTGCAATACCAAATATAAAATGTTGAGGGATAATAAAAATAAATACATAGTTTGTTAACAAAGTTTGAAGAAAAGCTATTACATTTACAAGATCTCTATCCAAGAAAAATGTTTTCACAAACTCAAAAAGATTTGTTGAGTGTAGAGATGGCAACAAGAATAGGTACTTGCCCCTCTAGGGAAAAATACGGTGATGGTGGGGGCAAGGCCGAGATGTAGACACATGGAATATTTTTCTCCATGCTTTAAAGCAGGATAGGGGGCAAAGAGCTTGTCCCGCCACTTTTGATATTAATATATATATGTTTTATTTTGATCATAGTAAATAGACTAATTTACAATTAATTACATTATATGTTTTGTAGTTAACTTCTAGATAGTTTTTATGTAATCAATTTAAAAATTGCTGAATTAGATTGTTAGTTGGTCTACTCCATGAAAACTAAAATAAAGAATTTAAAAGAATTAATTGAAATAAAGTGTGTGTGTGTGTGTGTGTATGTGTATTAATTGTGATAAAATATACATCTTTTCATCATAATAAAAAATCATAAAATATGAAAAAATTTATACTCATTAATATTTTCTTTCATAAATTCTACTTTTGATTTTTATTGATTTTTTGCATACTAATTTGAGAAAAAATTTATCCACCATTCATAAAAATCGTAATTCATATATCCCTCAAACAATTTAATGTTTATCATTTTTTTTCTTTTATTTTATTGGTAAATAAATTCAACATATATTTATTTTTGTATTTAACCATTTTGAATTGAATATATTGATCAAGTAACAAATTGTTCATTTTATATTGCATGTATATATACTTTTACTCTATTTATATATGATATTTGTATCTAATTACTTTCAAGCCAACTCAAAAGTTTAGAAATCTATAATGTTTTGTGGATTCTTTTTTCTAAATATGAAATCCACTACAAAAATATCTTGTCTTGGTTAACATTTTGCAAAGAAATTAAATTTATTTATATCAATCTTGCTAATATATCAAATATATCTTTCATTGTAATTGTTTTAAATATGTTAAAATGACAAATATATTATGTTTACCAATAAAATTAATTAGAATATCATTTTTTTTAGTTATTGTTGAAATAAATGTAATTAATTTTTTATCTTTTAAAGTATAGTTATTAAAATAGAATCAAATTTTTTCTTTCCTGTAATAAGGCACTTGTGGGGGGAAGAGGGCGGAGACGGGAGATATTTTAAAGTAGGGGTTGGGGGAGACATCCCCAGCCCTACTCCTACCCCATTGTCATACTTAGTTTTATTATAAGATATTTGATCAACGCTTCAAGTGAGTCAACTCTAACATGACTCCAATCACTTGTGCACTCATGTGAGCAATCTTTGTAGCATGTCTAGATCAAAAAACCCAATTCTAAACTTCCTATGTTGATTTAACAATGTCAATATCATAAGCATTTAACTCAAATTCACTAATCACTAAATGAAGCGGTGGTCTTATTTCTCCCTCTTTCAATGGTCAAGTCTAGCAGCTTCGAGTAGCTTCAAATTATATAGATGTGGTTGACTAATGAATCCCCTGAATTTTGGGGCCATAGTCACTAAGTATCCTTACACCATTTTAATAAAGCAATTTTTAGCCAAATTTCATTAGCTACTGTCTTGAGATCAATCAAAGTTTTTCTATGCAAAACTCTTTCAAATGCTAATTGATCTTCTTCTTCTTCTTTTTATTTTTTATAAATATGAAATGGATAAGGATCATCGTTTCTTCAAATGATATTCCATTTTCTAGTTGGAGCAAACCGTAGTGAACTCCCTATATCATGATATCAGTTATAGTAATAAAAAATTACATAATATTTTTTGATAACTTGAATATTATAACGATAACTTTCATAATTTTATGCCACATTGTGCTAATACAACAAAGTCAAAGCTAATGCTCTCATGCATATAATACTTTGTTTTGCAGTGTTTAATTAAATATATAAGTTCTTCGAAACAATTTATAAATTGCTCAAGAGAGCTTATAAGTTTTGTAAAGGTTTTAAGTTTTTAGTCTAATGGTTTTCAAGTTACAAAAATAAAATGTTTGATCTATAAATTCCTTAAAGAAAATAAAGTCCTCTCAACTTTTTTTGAATATTTTATAAACTATATCATTATATATTGTGTAATGATAAAAAAATATTCTCAATTATATTTCACTAAAAATTTATTGTACAAAAAAATTATAATTAACTGTATTTATAAAACTTAATAAAATGGTATAAGTTGTTGATATTGTTTGATCCAAATACAAGGACAATTTATGTTTAAAATAAGATTTAAAGGTTTATAAATTCAAAAATAAGTTGTAAAAATTTATACTCTAAAAGATAAATTTAGCATTTCACGATTGATTTTATTATCATTTATCATAGCTCAAGCCTACAAACCTTCTATGCTCAGAGTTTAATGTTAGTCTTGTTCAAATGCAACAGAAGACAGATGAACATCAACATTGTGAGAGCAACACGAGAAATCAAAAAATTCATAGGAATTGAGAAGGTGATATTCAGGAAAGATGAAAGCTTAATACACTACATCATCCTCCTACACCTCTTCTTATACACTAGTTATTGATCCATTGGTTTCAACTGTTAATTCTCTAGGTAACTACTCTAAACTACATTCTAGTTAATTAACTATTTTTTTTGCTACTATGGAATCTAATCCAAATAGCTAAACTACTAATACATCAGTCTACACAATTTTCAACAGCATGCATTATCACTAGCTTGCTCTAGTTCAACTGGGTTCTAATTTTGTGGCTCCATCTCATCTCCTAACTTGTTGACTTGTTGTAGTCCTCCTTTATGATTTGTTTAACACCCCCATACCCCCCACCCCAAAGTCAAGCGTGTATATTGTCCACACTCAGCTTGGATATCAACTTATTGAATTGACTTAAGTTCAATCCCTTTTGTGAACAAATCGGCTAGTTGCTCAATACTTATATATATTTTTTCTCCATTGTTCCATCGTGCGCCTTCTCCTTGATGAAATATAAATCAAGATCAAAATTCTTTGTTCTTGTGGTAGGTTAGGTTCTTACTTATCTGCACAGCACTTTGATTGCCACAATAAATTTGAACACTCCCTTTAGGCTTGAAATCTAGCTCCTTCATGTGATTTTGGATCCACAACACTTCACATATGCAAGAGGCCAAAGCCTGATATTTTGCTTCTGTAGAGCTCCTTGCTATAACTCCTTGCTTCTTGGTCTTCAAGCTTATCAAGGATCCCCCAACCATAATGCAATAGCCTATCACAAACTTTCTTGTATTACAACCTTCTTGATCACTATTTAAAAAACTTTTATCTGAGCATTTTTAGCTTTCCTCGTAAGGATTCCTCCGCTTAATGTGTGTTTTAGATATTTCAATACCCTAAAGGTTGCATATGTAGGTGAATTTCCTAGGATTACTCATGAACTGAGACAACACTTGAAAAACATAGGTGATGTCTAGTAGAGTGAAGGTCAAGTAAATTAAATTCCCAACAAGCTTTTTGTAATAAAGTTCCATCCTTCAGTAGCTCCTTATCTTCCTTGCTCAACTTCTTGTTACTTTCAATTGGTGTGATAGCAGGTTTGGCCCCCATCATTCCATATGATTCCAAATGATCCAATGTATACTTTTTTTAACAAAAAAACAATCCTTTTCTTGACCTTGCAATATCTAAACCAAGTAAATACCACAGTGTTGCAAGGTATCACAGCTTGAATTAAGTGCTCAGATATTCCATAATCTTTCTTATTTCAGTAGAGTTGCACATCATCCACATACTAAAAAAGTGCCACCTCTTGTGAGCCTTTTATGAATAATGACTGATTTGAGATGGATCACATGAACCCTTATTGAAAAGAACCTTTGTAAATTTTATGTTACACTGCCTTGAAACCTATTTGAGTCTAAATAAGGCCTTCCTCAATATACACACAAGTTTCTCCTTAGAGTTCAAATTTGTCCTTGTAATGTCATATCCTAGTGGCAACTTCATAGAAACATCTTCATCAAGATCACCATTTAGAAATGCATTGTGAATATCCAACTATTGTAAATGTCATCCATTGATAGCGACTAAGAAAAAAAAAATCTAATAGTGGCCATTGGGCTAAAGGTCTCCCGATAATCAAACCCCTCCAGTTGGTAGTATCCTTTTGCAATTAGCCTATCTTTATACCTTTCAACCGATCTATCTGCCTTAAGATTTGTTTTGTATACCTACTTACATCTAATGGTATGCTGTCCCTCTAGTAGCCTAGTTGATTCCCAGTTTTGTTATATTCCTAGGCCTGCAACTCCTCTAACATAGCTTTCCTTCATTGCCTCTTAAGGTGATGTTGATAGTCATCCAAGTACTTTAGTACTCTCCTCACTTCTTTAGTCTTCTGATTTGTGTTGGCAAGGCTTCTAGCTAAGCTTATATTAAGTTTGAGACATTTGTTGGTGATTCATTTTGATCATGAGTAATGGATGGATGGCTATGGTGATCATTAGTAGCCTCATTTAGTGGATAAGAGATAGGGCATATGTGATTAGGAATAATGGGATGAACACCTGAATCTAGATCAAATTTTGAAGCATTGAGATGACTATGACAATGTTTATCAAATGGAAAGATATGTTCATTAAGATGACATCTTTAGAAAAGATTGTTTCTTAGGCAATAAGATCATAAAGTTTCTAAGCTTTCATACCAGCTGGCTAACCAATAAAGATGCACTTCATAGCTGTTGAATCAAATTTAGTTCTATATCTTTTGAGGCTGAAGGCAAATATTAGTAGCTAAACACTCTCAGCTGCTTGTACTTAGGTTGTTTATTGAACAACATCTCATAGGGTGATTTATAGTGAAGGATCTTAGTAGAAAGTTTATTTATGATATGTGTTTCACACAACACAACATCACTTCAAAACCTTTTTAGCATTGAAGCTTGGAACAAAAATGCTCTTATAGTGGATATAATGTGTTGATGTTTTCTCTTTGTAATTGCAGTCTATCAAGGTGTCTTTGAATAGGAGTATTGATGTGATATTCCAAAATTAGGAAAGAAAGATGGGAGTTAAAGTTCAAATGCATTATTTGATCTAATGGTCATGATCATAGGATCAAATTGAGTGTTGATCTATTTGCAAAAAGAGGGTAGTATACAATCTACTTCACTTTTATGTTGCATTAGATATTCCCAAGTGTAACGGGCGAAATTATCAACAATAATTAAGAAAAAATAGTAACCATTTACTGCTTTCATAGAATAGGGACCCCATACATCTACATGTATTAACTTAAAAAGCTTAATAGAGGTTCTAACATGCACAAGAAAGGGCATTCTCTTTTGCTTTGCTGTTGTATAGGTTTCACGTATCTTGTTCGGCATTATAGTGGTATAGGGATGGTTAGTATGCAACGCATCAGCTATATGATGAGAGGTACAATCTAATCTAAAGTGTCATATGTCAAAAACAGCCTAAGCTGATGCCATTTCTGAGCTAGCAATAATATTTAGTTAAGGGTTGAAATGGACTGTTTTCTGATGTAGGATGCACAACCCTTGATGGTATTTAGCAAGACCAATCCTCATCCATAGAGAGAAGTTCTGAATATAGTGTGAACCAGAATCAAAACTAAGTGAACAAGAGTGTGATTTGGTTAACTAGTTCACATATATTAGATTGAACCTAAAGATTGGAACATGTAACACATTAGCGATAATAAGTGAGTTAGAGAGTGCCACTATGCCAACATTAGTCATTGGAAGCTTGGGCTTATTTAGGAGATTTACAAATAAGTTTGAGAAAGGCTTATATGATTGGAAAAAATCAATTGAGTAGCAGATATGGTTTGATACTCCACTGTCTATGATCCAATAGGATCAGGTTGATGATACTTCACTCTCTCTCTCTTAGGTTTATCAACTCTAGTAAATGACGTGAGGCAAGTATGGTTAGTGAAAGCATTAGTGATTAGTTGGGTATTACTTGCAAAATTGGAATAGGGAACTTGGTATTCAGAAGGCTTTTGTGTGTTTGCACCCTCTTGTTGATTCAGTGAGCAACCTCTACCAAATTGAGCTGCATTTTGGGAGTCAAACATCCTTATCAATTTCTAGATTTCTTCCTGATGGACAATGCCGAAGTGAAGGAGTAGCTCCTTGTTGCAAAATTAGTTCCTATCAATTCTGGTTGTGTGACAACTGTGTTGTGACTATCAAATGGATGGATGAAGAAAGGGGAATTTGGATCTTCCATTGACACGTTAGAGGTGTTGCATGTTTGAGGATTTACTGACCTTGATGAAGACACCATGAAGTTTATCAATTCTTAAGAATGAAACACGGATAGAAACTGATGACCAGATGAAATCTCGCAAACATTCACAATCCAGGGCCCTTCTATAGCTTCCTCTGCACTATACAATCCTTCTGCACCTCCTCTTACACACTAGTCATTGTTCCATTGGTTTCAACTGTTAATCCTCTAGGTAACTGCTCTGAACTACTTTCTAGTTAATTAATTGTTGAGTAGCTACTATGGAATCTAATCTAAATATCTAAACTATCAATACATCAGTCTACACAAGTATGGTCCCTTTTAACTTCCTTCTAACGTTGTGGCTCCACCTCATCTCCACGCTGGTGGCTAACTTGTTACAATCCTCCTTTATGATTAATTTGACAAGACCCCTTCAAGGCAACTAAAAATTGGGATACCAATAATTCACATGTTGCGATGGTCAATAAATGCTTATCTAAATTAATTTTTAAACTTGTTTCATTTTCATAAATTTAAAATGCAATAGCCAAGCCACATAGCCAACATCGATCATGGATAATCACAATTAAGATGATAATGATGATGCACTAATGATAAATTATGGTGAAGGGCAGCAGGTTACAACCTTGGTGAAGCGCCAATAAAAGAAGGGAAATTTTTAGGTGATTGATGAAGGAGAGGAAAACGAAGAATTGAAGATTAAGATTGAAGAGTGACAGAACTAAATGAAGAGAGAGAGAGAGCCATTCCAGAAAGTTCTGCAGTCTAGTTTGGTTGCACTAGCAAATCTACGATCATGAAAGACAAAAGGAAAGGCGTTGCGACACTACATCGAGGTAACTTTGAAACTCCGCGTGGTTGACATTCATAATTCCATTTTACAGATTTTTCTGTACATAGTAAAGATTTCCACGACCTTAAGAATAGAACTCTACCAATACATGTACTTGCGAAGTGGAAGCAACATGAAACTCATGCTTCAGCCGAACGTGATCGAAAACTTGTTGGATTTACATAGATGGGTCAGATTCTGTCACTTTCATGAAAAATGTTGGATCATAGATAGAATAGAAGAAGAGTCTGGTTTATACGCTAAGGAGATAGTATTAACGAGCAACGGTATGACTTGGGTCACCAGATTTAGCAACTTGTGCTTCATAAATCGAATATAGTCGCAATATTTGAACAGTTACACAACCCTTACAAAACCTAGAAATTATAAATAAAAGGACTTCGGATGAGATTTATGGTCAAGAACTTGACAAGGGATTGGAAGAAAAACTGGCTCAGTCGAACAAGCCGTGTTATGTTCGAAGAATTACATCTGGACAGACCATCGCAGTCGCGAGGTTATACTTCACACTTGCGATAGATCTTATCGCTACTGTGAATTGGACCACGAATGAAAGCAATAGGAAATCGACACCACGAATGAAAGCAATAGGAAAATCGACTAATCCCATTGACACAATATAAGGGTTCGGGATCGCGGTAATTGTGGGGCTGACCGTGAACACCACGAGTAGGTGATGGTGTTGACTTTGCGACCATAGGACAAGTATCAATGGTTGCAAAAGATAAAGGGGAGGCCGCGACCTCAGGCTAGGACATTTCTAGAATGCCCTAGGGTCACCATCACGCCTGTAAATTAAGGCTTCACGGAAGCAATAGACACAGTCGCAGCTGCGGGTGTCAGTCACGAGAGTTCCCCGTCTATTCTGCGGGTAAATGCCGTTGGCGTGAGTAACTTATTCGCGACCGCAACACCCAATGTCGTGCTTGTGGACCTCAACTACAATAAAGGCCAGTAAGCGTTTTTCATGAAATTTCAAGACACTCCATAAGCTCCAATCACCTTAACCACTTTTGTAGACTTAGATTACGGTCTGCAAGTTGGGATTAGATTGTGAATCAAAGACTTGGATTACATTCCAAATATGTATAAGAATAAAATTGGACGAATTGGAATTAATGCGGCAGTTACTTTGATTGAATAGAAATTAAGAGATCAAGATATGTGAACACAAGTTCAAGCAAGTTAGAATCAAGTAAGTAGATTACCTTTCAAATTTATATGATTGCCTTGTTTTTTGAATTGATTTCTACCATGCAAATGAAGTTTTATTATGAAAACCCTTTTTTATTTATCAAGACTGTGAGATTATAAGGATGACTTCAATCTATTCTTTTGTGAGAATTTCAATCATTCTGTTGAATGAGATTTGTCATGCTTTTGATTACAAAAATTGATACTCTTGTTATAAATTAGTGGATGTAAGTAAATTTGTATATCTGTTTATAATGAAATTTCATTGAAATGTAAATGTTTTATGTATGATGAGTTTCAATAAAATTGCTAATGACTTGGTAATGAACATTAGTGTAAATGAACTCTTTGAATTCAGGTTAAAGATTGAGTATATGACTATTTCAATTGAGGTTAAAGATTGATTCAATGTGAACCTATTAATTAGAGTAAAAATTGAGTATATGACTTTTTCAATTAAAATTAAAATTGAGTACATGACCCTCCTTTATTGGAGTTAAAAAGTAAAGTTCTAATTAGCAGAAAATAGCATAAGATGTTTGAAACTCATGAGTAAGTAAATGAATAATTGACAATAAATGGTTTAAGAGTTCATGAAAGCAAATAATTTTATCATTTTATTCTAAAAATTCATTATGGTTATAGTATTTATTTCAGATACTTTACGTGAAAAGAAATATTTTTATATTCATATTCTAAAAAGGCAAGTAATTCCACTTATTCAGTAATTAGTTGTTCACAAAAATTTCAAAACCACTTTTGCATATGTTGTTGATGAGATCGAGGATGCAAGGGGATGATAATAAGAGGAGAATTAGAAAAAAAGCAAATTTTCAAATATTGTATGCCTTGATGGATTCAAATATATTGGGGAATGTAATTGTATGTTTCCACTCTGACTTTGTAGTGACAACAACGTTTTTGTAAATGAACAAAACTTGTTTGGTATAGATACTCAGATGATAGGTTTTGGTATTTTTGAAGATATGTATCTGGAGAGTATCCTAATTTTGGGGCGTGACATAAAACACCTAAAACATCCTAACGAATCAATATCCTAGTCTTAGTCCTCACTTTTAAGCAAGTTGAAACATTTAAAGCACATTTGCCAAAGTAAACTACCTATAAACTATAAATGCGTACAGGAATAAAATAAAAATATTTCCTTACTGAATTATTACACTTTCCAGTAAACGATGGACCACTATAATTACCAAAACATTTTCTGTATTTTCTTTATATTCTTGAAAAAAAAAAATCCGGTGTTCCTTCAGAAAGGAACTTGTGGACCACTGTCCCGTGGGACAAACATTCACGGTAATGTTTATGAATTTAGTTATTTGCTACACCAATCAGACAATAAGTTTTATGTTACAAATAAGCATTGAGGATGGGATACTGTGTTGCAAATTATGCTGACTACCTGTAAATATAAAATTTTAAAATATAATTTATCACGTACAAATTTAAAATTATGTTTTCTTTTATATAAATCTTTTGAATTAAATAAAATATGTATTTTATTTTATAATTATCATCTAAAATTTCCAATTTTAGTAATATACGAAATTATTAATTATCAATAATAGAAATAAATCGTTACAAATTTAATACATTAGAAATTTATAAAAATTACAGAAAAGGAAAAAAGTGTAAGGGTAGTTACTAAATAAAAGGAACCATATTCAAATAAATTTACTTCGAAAAGATGAAAAAAGCGAGGAGAAAGCAAGTAAATAAATAAAAGCAAGTATTTTAGCCTTTTAAGTGCTAAAATTTAGTTACTAAAAGGACCTTATGCTTAATAACGGGTAGATGCAGTAAATGCATTGCAAGTGCAAAATAAATAGATAAATAAATAAATCTTTATAATAAATTCACAACATAGCACCAAAAAAATCAAAAAATTAAATGCCAAAACTAAAAGTTTAAGTTTACTAACAAAATTACTGAGAAAGGGGAATTAGCATAAGCTAAAAGCATATACAATCAAAACAATGTTAAATGATGATGATGATGATGATGATAATAATAATAATAAGAAGAACAATGACAGCAATGATAATGATGATAATGATGATAATAATAATCCATACCACATAGTCAAGTGAATAAGCTTTTTTGCTTCACAATGTCAAATTACATGATTAGCCTCATTTTAATTTTTTTTTCTATCCTTTTCTTTATCCCTCTTCTTTTTCTTTTTTTTTTTACTTGTTATTTTTATTAATATTTTCTCTCAAATTTTCTTCCTTTTTCAATTCTATTGATCTTAATTTTATTATTTTAAATACTTTTAATTTAAATAATTTTATTTCTATTATTCAAATATAATAACTTTATAATTTATTAATAAATTTCTACATGCATAAATTTTGAAAATTTTACTAAACACTAAATATAATATAAGGGATTTTGGTTACAAATATAAACTTTTGACGTATTAATAAAATATTGATTTTACTTATATTGATATTCTGGTAGTGTTTCATATATGTAAATGTTGTATGGTGGTAAGTTGTGAATGTGCTCTAATAATCGGCTTTCTTTCTTAAAAACAAAAAAACAACAAATTTTTATTATTTATTTAATCATTTATTATGGTAATGGAAGAATGAAAGAAGGGTGGCCAGCTATTACCAAGAAGGAAAGGTTTGACTAGAACTTGAACCATAATCACGGCACATATATGCCTAAAGCCAATTAAAGGATTGACGGCTAAATTTAAAGGTTCAAAGGGGCTAAATTTGGCATGGTTAATAGGCATGCAAACATGATTTTTATAGGATACATGTTAGTTAATTTGATGAACATGTGGGGAAATCATATTAGCATGTGTTTAAATGTAGGAATTGTGATATGGATATTAAGTATACGGACCAAACACATAAACTTAAACTATCATCTTCCCTTTTAATTCTAGTTCATATTCTATCTAGGTGTTTTGCGTATAAAATACTAGTTGACGAGACTCCCTGGAACTCAGAGAATGAGAAGTTATAAGATGTAGTGGTAAAAATCATTTAGAGTGAAAGAAACAAAACAAATAGGCCCATATGCACAAGCTAACTATGCCCTACAGTCGCACTTTGCAATCATGGCATGTCACCTCATAGGCGTAGACCAAACTATGGATGCTGTCCAGTGTTTACTACAGATAGCCTACGATTACGGCCTTGTGGTCACTATGCAAACCTTCGTGGTTAGGAACCTCAACCGCGGACATGCCCAGAATGCTCTATGGTTATTACTATGGGTGCCGAACTTCTCCACGGTCATGAGCCTTGACTACAACACTGTCTAGAATGCATTGCAATTTGTTTTGTGGGAGCGGATTCCTTCATAGTCGTAGTTGCAGATGACTATTTCACAATGGCAAGACCTAGAAAGCAAATAGAAACATTTTTAAGTGTAATTAATACTTAATTTCACCACTTTTAATGACAAAACACACTAAAATATTTAGGTTAGAGCATTACAGGACATAACAAAGATTAAATACAAAACTCAAGGGTAGAAAACCCCTTCAATAGATGGATTGTAATCTAAAATAAATAGGGATTGGTATAATAGCATGTAGGGAAGAACTGTCTCATAGTCCAAAAGTTAGGTTACAATGAAAGGTGTATAGAAAGTGAAGTTATTGTTAAATTGGGATCAAATTGGGAACTATTCTTATTGAATAAGGAATCAGAAACCTATATTTAATGAACCACAAGAACGGGTGAATTGATACTAAATGGGTTTATCTTGCGATTTTACAACTACCTTATGAATAAAATATTTTCCAAAAAATTGTATACCTTTTTGAAATTTTTACATCATGATCACCGACAGATTTTTCTTGTTAACTAAAACTTTACAATTTCAACAAGTGAACTGACATGTTTTCATTTCAACTTGTTTTAGTTTAAAAATGCTTTAGATATGAACTACTGCCAAAATGTTTGTATTAAACTGCAATTGAATGATTCTATCTGCAACAGTATTATGATATGATGCTCTTGGCGACTAACAGTATTGCAGAGACTATTTCTGACCCTTCTAAGTGGAATAAAAGTTTTCAGCCCTTTAGTAAAAAATAGGCTGACTCTCTCAATTGGGTTATAAAACGAAACAATCAATTGGCTACACGTGAGGTTATAGATTGAGCTCGCGTGACCCACTCAACCAGACTCATTAGTTGATATATATGACCCTCTCAATTAGGTTCAAAAATTGAGACAGCTATAAGATTACACATGATCCACCTTAATCAGGGTTATAAACTAAGGCTTGATTAGTAGATTGGTATGCTAACTATTTAAGTCTTTGGCATACTAATGGAATATACAAGTGGAATCGGTTATCAATTACAGTAAACGTGTTTAATCTTTTTTTAGTCGTTCATGGATTCTTAAAAAGATAATGTGAACTTTTGTTAAAGTTTTTATTATGTTCACATCTCGAAAAGGTAGGTAAACCCTTTATTGGGTGTTTAGTTGCTCACAATTTCAAAAACTACCTTTTTGCAAAATACACTAAGAGGACGAGCAGTCATGGAGATGGTGAAGAGTGAGGAAAGAAATAGCCATTAGTTATAGTTTTCTAGATAAATAAGTGCAATTGATGAATAGAGTAGCTTTCATTTTCAATCTACTACAATAATGTAATGGACTCATGATTTAATAAATTCAACTTTATGGTGTGGATGTTCTAATATTTAGGCTTTCGTATTCACTAAGATGATATCTTACAGGTATTACTATGTCGCAACCCTAGTTTGGAGGCATGATAAAGAGTGGTATCAGAACTTAGATTTGATATTAAGAACACATGATGCTTGACTTAGACTGGACCATAGGAAATTTGCACTATTAGGGCGTAGGCCATAGGATTTAACAATTTCATTTACACTTATGCATGAAACATTAATTTAACTTTTCACTGACTTAAAATCTGGTACATTAACATGGGTGATGGATAGGACTAGCAGGTCAACTAAGCGTGTGCCTTTAGATAGCAATAATTTACCAAAAAAAATCATGGATCATCTTCGCATAGCCTTAAACCAACTAGGAGAGGAAGCCACTGCATTAGTCAAGTCATAGTGAAATTCTGATTGACTTGATGTAGAGAACAAAGCCCTAAAAGGAGAGCTGATAGATATGAAAAACTACAAAGGCAAGCTTAAGTGGAAATTCATAGAAATAGAGACAACTTAAAAAAGCCCGAGAAGATGCACAAAAGTATAAATTGGACTACGAGTATCAAATAGCTAACTTGCAAGAGGCACAGCATGGGCTGGTGCTGCAAGTGAATATTTCGTCACCAAGAATGATGAGCTATGTGAGATGATTTACATACTAATGTCAGAACTGGAGGAAGACCCCAAGGAAGACCTTGAGAAAGATTTGAATGATGACCCAGGTGACAAAGGCCAAGTCTTAGACATAGATTAGGACCCTTAGGATAAGATAAGATAATAAGCTATTAGGAACCATGAGATACAAATACGACATTTTCCCTTGTCATGACTATATTTGAATGATAATAATAAAGTCATTTGTTTTGCAGCAACTGTTGTCGCATTATTTTATTCACCACTATACTCTCGCAAACTATTGTCAACTATGTCTAGTTAATCCATCAATAACTCTCCTTATGTAGAATATGGCCAGAAGACCATGTCACACTACCTAAAACCCCCGCTATGCTATGCACTAAACAATACAAATCACAAGTATACAATTATCCCCCACCTCCAATCTCTGTACAACCACAACCACAACCACCTATGAGCCAGACGAGCCTAAATGCAAGAGGATGTGATTGCTGCAGCTATAATAGAGGCCCAGGTAGTCGGAGCTCAACAATAGGCCCCAAAACTAACTCTGGCCTAATCCAATAGGGAGAATTAAAGCCCACTATGAAGTTCTTAGGATAGCCATGTACCTATGTTCGACAGGTCGCATGACCATGAAGTAGTGCAAAAATGGCTTAAGGAGATACAACATAATATTGAACTAATAAAGGTTACGGCTAAAGTGTGACCAAAAGTGGTGGTGCATCTCTTAGAAGGCGAAGCCACTTTGTGGTGGGAAGGAATTTCCCCCATACTATTAGAGGAAGGACTAATTACTTGGGCTAGATTTCGAGAGGCATTTTTGAACAATATCTTTGCAAATGTCATCTGCCTGCAAAAAATGGGGGAACTTGACAACTTGGTACAAAGGCCCAACATGTTTGTGGTGTAATACTCTACCAAATTTCATACTTTAGGGAAGTATTCATTGATAGTAATGGTGAACCCAACACTAAAGGTGCACAAGTTTACAAGAGGACTAAAGAGTTGACAGCAAATAGCACTTTCGTTGTATGAAGTTGGGACTTTTGATAAACTATTATGAGCTACCATTTGGGCAAAGGTGGACATTAACAAGAAGGGTGGCTAAGAATAACTTGAAGCATTCCAAACTGAGCTCTAGTGCTGTAGACCAATAGCTTAGATCCTCAACTAGGCCACTCGCCAACAAGAGGCCTAATCGGCCAAGTAATGGCCAAGCCCCAGCCTAACTCCTAAGGTGTGCTCTATGTTATAGCAAGCACAATGGAATTATATGTTAACCATTGCTTGGTTTAGATATGGCAGTAGGTCATGGTGCTGCAAATTGCTTGCATGGTGCCTCCAAACCATCCACTATCAATAACAACAATAGCAATGGTGCCAATAACAACAATAACAACCCTAGAACCAACTAGGCAAATATTAAGCCAAGGAGGAATGCTAGAATGTTTTCCATGACCTAGGAGGAGGCAAAAAATTTAGAAGATGTGGTTGTATGTAATGTCGTTATCAACCACTTTAATGCTTACGCTTTATTTGATTGTGCTCCCATGCGTTCATTCATTCTGAAAGGTTTACTAAGTACTTAGAGCATAAGCTAACAACACTAAAACAATCTTTTAGAGTAGCCACACCTAGGGGAGAAGTGTTAGTTGCTAACTTGACGTATAAGGATTAGTCGCTAACTTGATGTATAGAGATTATGATATAGACCTTAGCGGTGGTTGGGAATTAAAAGTCGAATTAATATGACTCAACATGTAGGAGTTCAACATGATCCTTGGAACAGATTTGCTAGGAAAAAGCTTTACTCTCGTGGATTGTAGGTAAATGGTAGTGAACTTCTGCCCACCATCAGTTAATAGATTATCCTTCCTTGGAAACACTATGGAGCAACCCAATAAAGCTCACTCACTAATCTTTGTGGCTTAAGCTAAGAAGGCCATCCAAAAGGGGACTAAGGCCCTTTAGGCTTATGTCGTTGACACATGTGAACAAAGGCTAAGAATAGAAGATATTTCCATTGTCAGGGAATTTCTAGACATATTCCTAAATGATCCACCCAAACAACCCCCGGATAAGAAAATCAAGTTTAAGATTAATCTAGTATTGGAAGCTACATCCATCACAAAAGCACTATATAGAGTAGCTTTAATGAAACTAAAAGAACTAAAGGCATAGTTGTAGGAATTGTTAAATAGGAAGTAAATATGAGCAACTATGTCACCACCCTAAAGAGCTCCCGTACTATTCGTGAAGAAAAAGGATAGGAGTTTGAGTTTATGCATAGATTACAAGTAGTTTAACAAAATCACAATGAAAAACAAGTACCCCTTGCCAAGAATATATGATCTCTTTGATCAACTCAAAGAAGCTGAGGTGTTCTCCAAAATTGACCAAGAATACCTTGAGGCCAAGAAATCCCAAGACTTAGACTTGGAGTCGTAAAGACTTTGGGACAAGGTTTAGCAGGACAAATGCAAGAGTTCTAAGTAGGGGACAACGACACCTTGTACATTGAAAGGAAGGCTATATGTCCTAAATGTCATGGAGATTTGGAACATGATTATGCAAGAAGCACACCAATCTAAATATTCAATGCACTAAAGTAGTACCATGATGTACAAGGTCTTAAAGAGGAACTTTTGATGGAATGGCATGAAAGGGGACATGGCTAATTTTGTAACAAGGCTTGCGACATACTAAAAGATTAAGTCCAAGCCCCAGTGGCCCAGAGGTTACCTCTAACATCTAGAAATACCCAAGTAGAAGGGGGAATGCATCACCATGGATTTTAATGTATGAGTACCTCTAACATAACAAGGCTATGACACCATTTGGGTAATTATCGATAGGTTAACCAAGTCAGGTCATTTCTTTCCAATTTAGTCAACCTATACCCTGGACTAGCTAGCCAAGGTGCACATCGACAACAAAGTTAGATTGCATGGCACCCTAGCAAGCATAATATTAGAGCAGGACCTTGAATTCATGTCACAATTCTAAGTTAGTTTCAAAGGGTCATGAGGGTAAGGATGGACTTAAGTACAACCTATCACCCCTAAATTGATAGATAGTTTGAAAGAACGATCTAGATACTAGAAGATATGCTTAGAGTATGCATTTTGGACTTCAAAGGAGCTTGAATTGAACACCTACCCACGGTGGAATTCTTTTACAAAAATAGTTATCACAGTAGTATAGGAATGACTCCCTATGAGGTGCCATACAGACGAAATTGTTGCTCGTCCATATGTTGGGACAAGGTAGGCAAAATGAAGGTGTGACTGGATGAGAGTTGGTCTAACTAACAATTGAGAAAGTCTCGGTAATCTGAAGGAGGTTTAAAATAGCTCAAGATAGGAAAAAGAGTTAGGTTGACTTAAATAGAAGACTACTATAGTTCTAGTTAAGAAAGGTGTACCTCAAAATTTCTCTAACAGGAGGAGTGATGCCAATTGGGAAGGTCAAAAAACTAAGTCTATGTTTTGTTGTACCTTTTTAGATATTAGAAAAGGTAGAGGAGGTGGTATATCATTTAGCGTTACTTTGAGAGTTGGTTAGGGTGCATAATATCTCCTATGTGTCCTAGCTAAGGAAGTACGTTCCCGCCCTTAGCCATATGTTGGAATTTGAGTCCTTGGCCATCAATGAGGACTTGAGTTACAAGATTTTCCCAATTTGGATTGTGGATCAAAAGTAGCACAGTTTGCGAACTAGGACCATACCTTACATGAATGTCCAATGGTCCAACTACCAAGCAAAAGGCAATGTGGGAACTAGAGGAAGACATGAGAAGTCATGGCTCCCATTTGTTTTGTGAATAGGGTACCTCAAGTTTCAAGGATGAAACTTATTGTAAATGAGAGAATGTAATAACTGGCTTTCTTTCTTCATTAAAAGAAAAACAAGAACAAATTTTAATTATTTATTTAATTTCTTGTTATAGTAGCAAAAGAATTAAAAAGGGGTGGTTAGCTATTACCAAGAAGGAAAGCTATGATGAACCCTAATCATAATCACTCCATATACATGCCTAAAGCAAATTAAGGAAGGATTAAAGGCTAAGTTCAGAGGTCAAAGGGGCTGAATTTGGTATGGTTAAAAGCTGGCATAAGGGTGAATATTGCAAGAGATACCAACAATAATTCGGGAGTCCACCCATAAATATATGAGCTTGGCCTTAAGTATAAAATCCCCAAGGTGTTGGAAAATTTTTACACTCCCACCACCCAAAAGCTCTCTTAATCGGCCACACAGTTGTGGCAAAGAAGACTTAGATTTCCAATATATGTTTGTAGGAAATTGACATTTGTATATTATAAGCATGCGAACATCAATTTTATAGGCTTACATGGTAGTTAATCTGACAAACATGTGGGGAAATCATACTGGCATGTGTTTATATGTAGGAATTATGATATGGATACAAAGTATATGAATACAACACATAAACTTAAACCATCACCATTTCTTTTAATTCTTATTCATAGTTTATCTAGGCATTTTGCATGTAAAATACTAGTTGAAAGGACTCACTAGAACTCATAAAGAATGCGTAGTTATAAGATGATGACTGAAATCATGTAGAGTGGAAGAAACGAACCAAGCAGGCCCTAATGCATAAACTGATTGCATTCTGTAGTCGCGAGACAGCCCTTCACGATTGTTGGCCTCATAGTCGTAGCTATTCATCTTATGGTCTCAAGCCTTAACCATGGACGTGTCTAGAATGCTCTATGGTTATTTTTGTAAGTGTGGAATTTACTCTAACGATCTCAAACCCTGACCACAGAATTGCCTAGAATGAATTGCAATATGTTTCCCAGGCATGAATCCCTTTTGCATGGTCATGGACGACTATTTTGTGGTTATAAGACTTGAAAAGTAGATAGAAACATTTTCAAATATAATTAATACTCAATTTCACCCCTTTTAATGCCAAAATACACTAAAATATTTGGGTTAGAACCTTACTAGACATAAGAAATATTAAATACAAAACTCAAGGATAGAATCCCTTCAATAGGTGGATTGTACTCTAAAATAACTGGGACTAGTATAGAAACATGTAGGGAAGAACTGTCTTGTAGTCCAAAAGCTAGGTTACATCAAAAAGTACATAGGAAATGGAATTACTATCACATTAGGATTAAATTGGGAAATATTCTAATTGAATTGGGAATCAAGAACCCAAAACCGATGAACTAAAGGAATAGGTGAACTAATACCTAGTAAGTGAGTTTATCTTGTGATTTAACAATTGCTTATATTTTCCTAAAAACTTGTATATTTTCCAAAAAGTTTTACATCACGATTACTGAAGGATGTTCCCTTCTAGCTACTATTTTACTGTTTCAATAAGTGAACTGGCATGTCTTCATTTTAACTTGTTTTACCTTGAAATGCTTTAGATGTGAACTAGTACCGAAATGTTTGTACTAAACTTCATTGTAATGTCATGCTCTTGGAGACCAATAGTAGTGTAGGAACTAGTTTCGACCCTCTTAAGTAAGGTAGAAGTTTTGGACCCTTTAGTGGAGAATAAATAACCCTCTCGATTAAGATTATAAATTGAGACAACCAACTAACACACGTGATCATCTCAGTTGAGTTATAGATTGAGCCCACATAATCTACTTAACTAGGGTTGTGGGTTGAGATACACGACCCTCAAAATTTAAGATAACTATAAGGTTGCACGTGACCCTTCTTAATTAGGGTTATAAACTAATACCTTAATTAGTAGATTGGTAGAACAATTGTTTGAGTCCTTGAGTATAGAAATGGAATGTGTAAGTGAAATTAGTTATGAATTATGGTATACAGGTTTAATCTTTTTCTAACTTTTAAAGGGATTCTCAAAGGGATATGTGAACTTTTGTTAAATATTTTACTATGTTCACATCCCAAAAAGAAAAGTAAATATCTGACTAGACACTTAGTTGCTCACCATTTTAAAAACGACCTTCTTGCACAAAACACAAATGAGGATGAGTAGGCATGGGGATGGTGAAGAGAGAAGAAAGAAAGAACCATTTTGTTTTAGTTTTCTGGATAAATTAGTGCAATTGATGTAATAGAGTAGCTTTCATTTTCTTTTAGCCGAAATAATGTAATGGACTCATGATTTGCAATAAATGTAACTTCAAGGGGCAAATGTTCTGATATCTAGGATTTGGTATCTATTAAGACAACCGTCTTGGGGGTTTTACCATGTTTTAACCTTAGTTTGAGGGCGTGACATGTGGTTATATAATTGCATTAAGAAATTTTATTCATAAGGAGTTATGAATATGGACACAAGATTTCTTAGTATAAAATTATTAAAACTTATTAGCGGATCACATATTATTTACATGAGCAATGGAGAATCAATAAGATTTGCATATCATGTGTTTCTATAGTGAGTGTCGTGCCATATGGTATGAGATATTAAGAACATGTGTGTGTGGATATATCATTGAAGAACGAGTATTTAAACACTAACTCAAATCAAGAAGCAAACACATAGAGTATACTCTCTACTATAAATATCTTACTTTGTGCTTATGTTAAAATATATGTAGGCTTTAAACCTAGGACGACATGGTTATTTTTTGTGCATGTTTGTTAGTGTATCATTAAGACATTAAAAACCAATATTTATCTTGATATAAAATAGGGTCATAAACCCAACGTACCATTACCTAAATGCATATGGATCCATGAGTGTGTTTAATAAGATATTCGTCTCCTTGCAAGTGAGTAAGAGGCTTATCCTATGTGGATGATATTCCATGACATGAAAATTATAAGCTAAAGTAGTGTATAATCAGAAAAGAGTTTTCAATAGGACATTAGTCTCATGAGGCAATATTGATTTGATCATATGATCAAACCAAAAGAAGGAAAAAGCCTATACCGCATGGCATCTATGATTGTGAGAGTTCATGTGATCCATTCACTTTTCTAAATTGGGCTATAGTATGGGTCATATGCTAGGCGTTATGTATATCCTATGAACTATGCTCAATATCAATTAAAAATGAACCTAAAGAATCAAACACAAAAGACTGAAATAAGAACACATTGGTAATTAGGTTTGGCGGCATAAATGAGACTTGAGAATTCTCATAGAGAAGTAAATTTGGTTACAATTGGATTCGACCCAATGGATTTTCCGTTATATTTGTTAATAATAAGATTAATTAAATTAAAAAACAAGACATATGTGGCCTTAATTAGTAATGAGATTAATAATTAAATAAACATTGGGATTGAATTAATTATAAGTCCATGTAGGAAGTCCTTAGAGCCCATACCATATGTGCCCTAGGTGCTACACATGAAAATAAGAATCCTGTCATGTGTTAGAGGTTGTATCTTGAAAATAGATAAATTTGGAAGAGTTCAAATCTCATACATCAGAAAAATAATAGATATTTCATCACCCCTTTCCCAAGCAAGAGAGCAAAATTTTCTACCCTCCTCATATTTTTCTCTTATACTAAAACCTCCATATCAAAAGAGTTAGCATCAAGCTCTTTCAAAAGAGTTCACAAAGGATTTTTGAGGGACTTGTCTATGTTCTTTCTATGTGGATGAATTAGGTCGTGGCATGAGGGTTGTGGCTCGTGAATCACACGCATGTGTCAACTAGAATAGAATTCTAAGAGATGAAATTTTACATGCTTTTGGGATATATTTAGTTTATCGGTATTATGTGAGAAAACTTGTTGGGGTGTGGTTTTATTATTCTTTTGCATATTCTTTAATTATACATGGTTTTAAAATATAAAAAAAAATTACCCCAAACTTGTTGAAATCCAATAGTGGTTCAAAGCCATCATTTTTTTGCATAACTGAAAAGTTAAATGAATTTTCTATTATTTATGGTAGTTTTCATTTCAGAAATAATGAAACATATGTTAGAAAATAGTTTATGGATGCAATTTTTTTTTTTTGTGTTTTGAATTATGAAATGGCATTCAAAATCGAGTCTTGACAGTCAAGAAAAAAAACAACATTACAACTTCTATTATAGTCATGACCATGAGAAATGTTCTCATGGTCATGGCATGTGGTTGTGTGGTTGCAGTCCTAGATGCGAGATTTATGTAAACGTGACGCATATTTGAAAGAATGGATGTTAAGATTGAATTATTGACTTAGGAAACATGTAGATGGATATATTCATTGGATTGGTTTTCCATGGTGTATAATTACTTTTTATGGTTTGTAAGGGCATAAGCCCAAGTTTGATTTTATATAGATTAGGAATTATATTTTCATGGTATGCCATGTGTTTTTGCAACGTGAAAGAGATCTAGGTTAGTGATCATGCAAAGGCCAAAAGTTAGTGTTGTTTGATGTTCCATAAGGTGGTGGACCCATGAAGACCAAGGTAAAGTGAAGACCATTATTATTATGCCATGCAATAGTATAGGGATTAACACATACATGCATGATCTAATTGAAATCTCCAATTGCATCTATAAGTCCATAGTCCTCCATCTTATTTATTTAATTTTTGCATGTCTGAGATATATGTATGGAAACCTTCTAATGTACAAAGAAAAATGTAAAATACGTAGACTAGAAACTTCATTATAGAATATTAAGTTGTAACAATAAAATTATTTATCATGGCCCTATTCTGAGCTTGAACTCTAAGTATAGTCTTAGCATATGATATCAATCATATTTTTAGGATGACATTGCGACAGTGTATTTAGGACTTTAAGTGCATTAGATGCGACATTTAAAGGATACTTGACCTCAAAAACTAAAAGGATTATTGGTGGCTTTACAAATTCAACGAGTTGTCAATCAATAGGTGTGAATTGTATGGACCTATGGTGCAAGAATTTTATGCGTGAGGTTTCATTGGGTCATTGGCCAAAGTAAAATATTAGACTATGTATGAGATGCGTTAGCAAGAGTTGCAACTCATAGCAAGAGTTGCAACTCATTGGGCCTAACATGCCAAGAACTATATGTGTGAAATATTTTATGTCCAATGAAGATTCCAATCACTTACTAAGAAATTTTTCTAATGGAATTATCATGTTCTATACGAGGGAGTGTAGGATCATAAAAATCTAGTAGAGGGCGTTTGATTTGACATCCATGATTATGCGATAACACATTTTACAACTTAACAAATAATTTTGGTTATTTTTCTACATTTTTTTAATCTTGAATACTATCTATGCCTCTTATAAAATTAGTTGAGACCAATACATTAATTGAGCCCAACTATGTCGACTGGCTTTAGAATTTGAGAATTGTTCTTAATCTGAAATGTGTTAGCTATGTTTTGGAAGTCAGTATCTCACTACTCCCCATAGAGATCGCTAATAAGGGAGAGAAGTCCACCCATAAGAGATGGTTGAAGGATATAATTTGGGTGAAGAGTTACATGCTAGCTTCTATCACCAATGATCTCCAAAGGGCTAATGAGGGCATAGCGAGCACTCGAGAGATTCTTCACACCTAAAAGACTTGTATGGTGGGTGAGTTGTATTGCTAGATATAAAATATCAAAGCAATTGTCCAAGATGTGCATGGCAGAAGGCAATGACATCAGTGAGTATGTCCACATGATGATTTCACTCATAAAGAGGTTTGAGTCACTCGACTTCGTCATGGATACCAAACTACAAATAGATTTGATCATACAGTCACTTCTAGACTCTTTTCTCACAATTTGTAATGAATAGCCATTTAGATGATATTAAGTGTATGTTGGCTGGGCTCCATAACAAGCTAGTGACTACATAAACCGTCATGAAAGGGAAAGGGAAAGAGATGGTTATTGTTGTGACTAACTCATCATGTAAGGCCAAGAAGGGCATGATAAAGAAGAAACCTTTGTTTCTCAAGGAAAGTAGGAGTATCAAGAAGGCTCTAGGATGAAAAAATTATTTAAATCAAAATTTATGAAATTAAGATTAATAAATATTAAAAAAATAGAAATAAGATTTTCTTCAGCAATATCTTGCTTTTTCAGCCTTCTAATATTTATTTATATTTTTATTTTTCAATTTCCCATAAGCATTCTCTAATTTTTAGGCTGTGCTTGAATCTTTCTTTAACATATTTTTAACAATACTCAACAAGCTTATTGTTCAGGAAATAAGTTCTAGACTCCTCATGGTCAAATGTTTTCTGTTAGACTAGACAATGATGAAGGGGGACTGGAATTGTCCCAAGAAATTATGGCATTTCTCCTTCTAACGAATCTTGTGGCCGTATGATGGCGAACCATAATTTGTATCTGTTTACTTAAAAATTCTTAATTGTGTGTGCACATATATATTATTTTTGTACTATATTCCTTCAATTTTTATTTATTTCATTTAATTTTTAATTTTACTTTATTCTATTTGTTTCAAATTTCTTTTTTTTATTTAATCTATATTTTGTACTACATAATTATACTATATTATTAAATTAATGATTGCACAATGATAAATTACGCAATTATCCTTATGTTAATTCGTTTTTCCCATTCTTTTCTTTCTTTATTCCTTTTTTTGTCTCTCTCTTTTTTTTTTATTTCTTTGAGTTATTCTTAATTTTATCTAATTAAAAATTTTTGTAATTTTAATATAAATAATTTAATTATTTCTATTATTTAAAATATAATAACTTTAGTTTGGGGGCATGACATGTGGCCGTATAATTGCATTAAGAAGTCTTATTCATAAGAAGTTATGAATACGGATACGAGATTTCTTAGTATGCAATCATTAAAATTTATTCATGGATCATAGATTATCTGAGTGAGCAATAAAAAATCAGTAAGATTTGCATATCATGTGTTTCTATAGTGAGTATTGTATCATACAGTATGAGATATTAAGAATATATGTGTGTGGATACATTATTGAAGAATGAGTATTTGAACACTAACCTAAAGAAAGAAGCAGACACATACGCTCTATTATAAATATTTTACTTCTTGATCATATTAAAATATATGTAGGCCTTAGACCTAGGACAACATTGCTATTTTTTGTGCATGTTTGTCACTATATCATTAAGACATTAAGAACTAATATTTATTTTGATATAAGATAGGGCCATGAACCCAACGTACAATTACCTAAATGTATATGGATCCATGAGTGCATTTAATAAGATATTCATCTCCTTACAAGTGAGTAAAATGTTTATCCAATGTGGATGATGTTCCATGACATGAAAATTCTAAGCGAAAGTAGTGTAGGATCAGAAAAAAGTTTTCAATAGGACATTAGCCTCATGAAGTAATATTAATTTGATCATAGGACCAAACCAAAGAAAGATAAAAAGCCTATACCGCATGGCATTCATGATTGTGAGGGTTCATGTGATCTATTTACTTTTCTTAATTGGGCTATAGTATAGGCCATAGGCTAGGCGTTATTTATATCCTATAAACTATGCTGGATATCAATTAAGAATAAACTTAAAGAGTCAAACACAAAAAGGTGAAATAAGGACACGTTGGATATTAGGTTTAGGGGCATAAATGAGACTTGAGAATTCTCATAAAGAAATTAATTTGGTTACAATTGGATCCAATCCAATGGATTTTCTGTTATATTTGTTAATAATGTGATTAATTAAATTAAAAGACGAAACACATATGGCCTTAATTAGTAATGAGATTAATAATTAAATAACATTGAGCTTGAATTAATTATAAGGCCATGTAGAAAGTCCTTAGAGCTCATACCATATGTGCCTCAAGTGCTACATATGAAAATAAGAATCCTTTCAAGTGTCAAAGGTTGTATCTTGGAAATATATAGATTTGGAAGAGTTCAAATCATATACATCAAAAAAATAATAGATAATGCATCAGCCTTTTCCCAAGAAAGAGAGTAAAGTTTTTCTACCCTCTTATTTTTCTCTCTTGTACTAAAGCCTTCATATCAAAGGAGTTAGCATCAAGCTCTTGCAAAAGAGTTCATGGAGGGTTTTTGAGGCACTTGTCTATGTTCTTTTTTGTGTGGATGAACTAGGTCGTGGCTTGAGGGTTGTGGCTGGTGAATCACGCGAATGTGTCAACTAGAATAGAATTCCAAGAGGAAAAAATTTTACATGCTTTTGGGATATATTTAGTTTATGGGTATTATGTGAGAAAACTTGTTGGGATATGGTTTTATTATTCTTTTCCATATTCTTTGATTATACATGGTTTTAAAATTAAAAAAAGAAATTCTAACCCAAACTTGTTGAAATCCAATAGTGGTTCAAAGCCATCATTTTTCGCATATAACTGCAAAGTTTAATGAATTTTATATTATTTATTGTAGTTTTCATTTGAGAAATAATGAAACATATGTTAGATAATTGTTTATGAATGCAATTTTTTTTGTGTATTTTGAATTGTGAAATAGCATTCAAAATTGAGTTTTGATAATCAAGAAACAAAACAACATTACAACTGCTACTATGGTCATGAACATGAGAAGTGTTCAGACGGTCATGGCATGTGGTTGTGTGGTTGCAATCCTAGATGCAAGATTTATATAAACATGACATATAATTGAAGGAATGGATGTTATGATTGAATTATTGACTTAGGACACATGTAGATAGATATATTTTTTGGATTGGTTTTCCATGGATGTATAATTACTTTTTTATAGATTGTAAGGGCATAAGCCCAAGTTTTATTTTATATAGATTAAGAATTATATTTTCATGGTATGCCTCGTGTTTTTATAACGTGAAAGAGATTAAAAGTTTGTGATCATGTAAACGTCAAAAGTTGGTGTTGTTTGATGTTCCATGAGGTGGTGGACCCATAAAGACCAAGGTCAAGTGAAGACCATTATTATTTTGCCATGTAATAGTGTAGGGATTTACACATACGTGCACGTTCTAATTGTCATCTCCAATTGGATCTATAAGTCTATAATCATCCATCTTAATTATTTATTTTTTCATGTCTAAGATATATGCATGGAAACCTTCTAATGTATAAAGAAAAATGTAAAATAAATAGACTAGAAACTTCATTATATAATATTAAATTGTAACAACAAAATTGTATCATCATGGCCCTATACCGAGCTTGAGCTCTAGGTTTAGTCTTAGCATATGATATCAATCACATTTTCAGGTTCACATTGTGATAGTGTATTTAGGAATTTAAGTGCACTAGATGTGGCATTCAAAGGATACTTGACCTCAAGAACTAAAAGAATTATGGGTGGCGTTACAAATTCAATGAGTTGTCAGTCAGTAGGTGAGAATTAAATGGACCTATGACGCAAGAACTTTATGTGTGAGGTTTCATTAGCTCATTGGCCAAAGTAAAAGATTAGACTATGTATGAGATGCATTGGCAAGACTTTCCACTTATTGGGCCTAACGTGCTAAAAACTATATGTGTGAGGTATGTTATATCCAATGAAGAGCCCAATCAGTAGCTACGAAATTTTTCTAATGGAATTTTCATTTTCTATGCGAGGGTTAAAAATCAAGTAGAGGGTAATTGATTTGACAGCCATGATTATGTGGTAACACATTTTACAACTAAACGAATAATTTTGGTTATTTTTCTACATTTTTTTATCTTGAATATTATCTACGCCTCTGATAAAATTATTTGAGACCAATACCTTAATTGAGCCCAACTATGTCGACTAGCTTTAGAATTTGATAAGTGTTCTTAATCTGAACTATATTCGCAATGTTCTGGGAGTCAATATCCCATTGCTCCCCACAGAGATTGCTAATAAGGGAGAGATGTCCACCAATAAGAGATGGTTGAAAGGCATCATGTGGGTCAAGAGTTACATGCTAGCTTCTATCACCAATGATCACCAAAGGACTTATGAGAGCATAGTGAGCACTTGAGCGATTCTTCATCACCTAAAAGACTTGTATGGTGGCTAGAGTTTTATTGTTAGATATAAACTACTGAAGCAGTTGTCCAGGATGTGTGTGGCAGAGGGTGATGATATTAGTGAGCATGTGCATAAGATAATTTCGCTCATAGAGAGGTTTAAGTCGCTTGACTTCGTCATGGATACCAAACCACAAATAGATTTGATCCTAAAATCACTTCTAGACTCTTTTCTCACAATTTGTAATGAATAGCCATTTAGATGATATTAAGTGCATTGGCTGGGCTCCATAAAAAGCTAGTGACTATGTAAACCGCATGAAGGGGAAAGGGAAAAAGGTGGTTATTGTTGCGTTTAACTCATTATATAAGGCTAAGATGGGTAAGATAAAGAAGAAGAAACCTTTGTTTCTTAAGGGAAGTGAGAGTATCAAGAAGGCTAAGGTTTCTCCTACTGAAGAAAAGTGTTTCCACTACAATATGGATGATTAGTGGAAGAGGAATTGGGCTAAGTACCGTAAGTGCTTGAAAAATGGTGTCAGAGGTAAGGAACTTTATGTTTATAAAATATCTTGTCACATTGATATAGTTTCTGCTTTTTGAATTTTAGATTCTAGTGCCTTATCTCATACTTATACTTTGCATCAAGATCCTGCTAGAAGTATGAAGTAGTGATATAGATGGATAATAGAGTAAGTGTTGTAACAACTGCGATTGAAAACACTTTAGTTAGACTATTATTTGGGCATACTATAATTTTAATAGATTGCCTGCTTTTGCCCAATAGTTCAAGAACATTGTTTTCAATTTGAATTAATAAAAGAAAATTATGAATTTACTTTTAGAAAGCATGTGTTCTATATTTCTTATAGAAATAAATTGGTTAGCACAACGTCTCATGTGAATGACCTCTGTATTTAAATATGAATGATAGCATTGTGATGAATGTTGTTTCCAACAATTGTGTTAAGGATGGACAAAATCCCATGCAATTGCAGCACCTTAGGCTTGGCTATGTTGGGAAAGCGAAGATAAGCAAGTAACAAAAAGACGAAGTTATTGGCCCATTGGAAGAGAAACCTTATCCGACTTGTGAAACTTGTATCTTAGACAAAATAGCTAAAAGTCTATTTGATGAGTGTGTCAAAAGCCACATCGGTGTTGGAGGCAATCCACAATGACATTTGCGGGCCATTTAATCAAATAGCTAAAGAAGGATTCTACTACTTCATAATCTTTATTAATGATTATTCTAGGTATAGTTTTTTTGTACTTGATGAAGAATAAACTTGAATACTTTGAAAAGTTCAAAGAATTCAAAGTTCAAGTAAAGAAACAAACTAACGAGTATGTGAAAGCACTATGATCGAAGTATGGCAATGAGTACATGAGTCCTAAATTTGTTGAGTACCTCAAGGAAAATGACATTATATCACAATTTACTCCATTAACAACTCTTTAATTAAATGGTGTAGTTGAGCATACGAATTAGACCTTGCTTAACATAGTTTGATCTATCATTAGCTTAATCGACCTATCCATACCATTATAAGATAACACCCATCTAACTGCTATATGCATCTTGAATAAGATTCTCTCTAAGCTTTCATATCAAAGGAGTTAGCATCAGGCTCTTGCAAAAGAGTTCATGGAGGGTTTTTGAGGCACTTGTCTATGTTCTTTCTGTGTGGATGAACTAGGTCGTGGCTTGAGGGTTGTGGCTGGTGAATCATGTGAATGTGTCAACTATAATAGAATTCCAAGAGGTAAAAATTTTATATGCTTTTAGGATATATTTAGTTTATGGGTATTATGTGAGAAAACTTGTTGGGGTATGGTTTTATTATTCTTTTCCATATTCTTTGATTATACATGGTTTTAAAATTAATAAAAAAATTCTAACCCAAACTTGTTGAAACCCAATAGTGGTTCAAAACCATCATTTTTCGCATATAACTGTAAAGTTTAATGAATTTTATATTATTTATTGTAGTTTTCATTTGAGAAATAATGAAACATATGTTAGATAATTGTTTATGATTGCAATTTTTTTTTGTGTATTTTGAATTGTGAAATGGCATTCAAAATTGAGTTTTGATAATCAAGAAACAAAACAACATTACAACTGCTACTATGGTCATGAACATGAGAAGTGTTCAGACGGTCATGGCATGTGGTTGTGTGGTTGCAATCCTAGATGCAAGATTTATATAAACATGACATATAATTGAAGGAATGGATGTTATGATTGAATTATTGACTTAGGACACATGTAGATAGATATATTTTTTGGATTGGTTTTCCATGGATGTATAATTACTTTTTTATAGATTGTAAGGGCATAAGCCCAAGTTTTATTTTATATAGATTAAGAATTATATTTTCATGGTATGCCTCGTGTTTTTATAACGTGAAAGAGATTAAAAGTTTGTGATCATGTAAACGTCAAAAGTTGGTGTTGTTTGATGTTCCATGAGGTGGTGGACCCATAAAGACCAAGGTCAAGTGAAGACCATTATTATTTTGCCATGTAATAGTGTAGGGATTTACACATACGTGCACGTTCTAATTGTCATCTCCAATTGGATCTATAAGTCTATAATCATCCATCTTAATTATTTATTTTTTCATGTCTAAGATATATGCATGGAAACCTTCTAATGTATAAAGAAAAATGTAAAATAAATAGACTAGAAACTTCATTATATAATATTAAATTGTAACAACAAAATTGTATCATCATGGCCCTATACCGAGCTTGAGCTCTAGGTTTAGTCTTAGCATATGATATCAATCACATTTTCAGGTTCACATTGTGATAGTGTATTTAGGAATTTAAGTGCACTAGATGTGGCATTCAAAGGATACTTGACCTCAAGAACTAAAAGAATTATGGGTGGCGTTACAAATTCAATGAGTTGTCAGTCAGTAGGTGAGAATTAAATGGACCTATGACGCAAGAACTTTATGTGTGAGGTTTCATTAGCTCATTGGCCAAAGTAAAAGATTAGACTATGTATGAGATGCATTGGCAAGACTTTCCACTTATTGGGCCTAACGTGCTAAAAACTATATGTGTGAGATATGTTATATCCAATGAAGAGCCCAATCAGTAGCTACGAAATTTTTCTAATGGAATTTTCATTTTCTATGCGAGGGTTAAAAATCAAGTAGAGGGTAATTGATTTGACAGCCATGATTATGTGGTAACACATTTTACAACTAAACGAATAATTTTGGTTATTTTTCTACATTTTTTTATCTTGAATATTATCTACGCCTCTGATAAAATTACTTGAGACCAATACCTTAATTGAGCCCAACTATGTCGACTAGCTTTAGAATTTGATAATTGTTCTTAATCTGAACTATATTCGCAATGTTCTGGGAGTCAATATCCCATTGCTCCCCACAGAGATTGCTAATAAGGGAGAGATGTCCACCAATAAGAGATGGTTGAAAGGCATCATGTGGGTCAAGAGTTACATGCTAGCTTCTATCACCAATGATCACCAAAGGACTTATGAGAGCATAGTGAGCACTTGAGCGATTCTTCATCACCTAAAAGACTTGTATGGTGGCTAGAGTTTTATTGTTAGATATAAACTACTGAAGCAGTTGTCCAGGATGTGTGTGGCAGAGGGTGATGATATTAGTGAGCATGTGCATAAGATAATTTCGCTCATAGAGAGGTTTAAGTCGCTTGACTTCGTCATGGATACCAAACCACAAATAGATTTGATCCTAAAATCACTTCTAGACTCTTTTCTCACAATTTGTAATGAATAGCCATTTAGATGATATTAAGTGCATTGGCTGGGCTCCATAAAAAGCTAGTGACTATGTAAACCGCATGAAGGGGAAAGGGAAAAAGGTGGTTATTGTTGCGTTTAACTCATTATATAAGGCTAAGATGGGTAAGATAAAGAAGAAGAAACCTTTGTTTCTTAAGGGAAGTGAGAGTATCAAGAAGGCTAAGGTTTCTCCTACTGAAGAAAAGTGTTTCCACTACAATATGGATGATTAGTGGAAGAGGAATTGGGCTAAGTACCGTAAGTGCTTGAAAAATGGTGTCAGAGGTAAGGAACTTTATGTTTATAAAATATCTTGTCACATTGATATAGTTTCTGCTTTTTGAATTTTAGATTCTAGTGCCTTATCTCATACTTATACTTTGCATCAAGATCCTGCTAGAAGTATGAAGTAGTGATATAGATGGATAATAGAGTAAGTGTTGTAACAACTGCGATTGAAACCACTTTAGTTAGACTATTATTTGGGCATACTATAATTTTAATAGATTGCCTGCTTTTGCCCAATAGTTCAAGAACATTGTTTTCAATTTGAATTAATAAAAGAAAATTATGAATTTACTTTTAAAAAGCATGTGTTCTATATTTCTTATAGAAATAAATTGGTTAGCACAACGTCTCATGTGAATGACCTCTGTATTTAAATATGAATGATAGCATTGTGATGAATGTTGTTTCCAACAATTGTGTTAAGGATGGACAAAATCCCATGCAATTGCAGCACCTTAGGCTTGGCTATGTTGGGAAAGCGAAGATAAGCAAGTAACAAAAAGACGAAGTTATTGGCCCATTGGAAGAGAAACCTTATCCGACTTGTGAAACTTGTATCTTAGACAAAATAGCTAAAAGTCTATTTGATGAGTGTGTCAAAAGCCACATCGGTGTTGGAGGCAATCCACAATGACATTTGCGGGCCATTTAATCAAATAGCTAAAGAAGGATTCTACTACTTCATAATCTTTATTAATGATTATTCTAGGTATAGTTTTTTTGTACTTGATGAAGAATAAACTTGAATACTTTGAAAAGTTCAAAGAATTCAAAGTTCAAGTAAAGAAACAAACTAACGAGTATGTGAAAGCACTATGATCGAAGTATGGCAATGAGTACATGAGTCCTAAATTTGTTGAGTACCTCAAGGAAAATGACATTATATCACAATTTACTCCATTAACAACTCTTTAATTAAATGGTGTAGTTGAGCATACGAATTAGACCTTGCTTAACATAGTTTGATCTATCATTAGCTTAATCGACCTATCCATACCATTATAAGATAACACCCATCTAACTGCTATATGCATCTTGAATAAGATTCTCTCTAAGCTTTCATATCAAAGGAGTTAACATCAGGCTCTTGCAAAAGAGTTCATGGAGGGTTTTTGAGGCACTTGTCTATGTTCTTTCTGTGTGGATGAACTAGGTCGTGGCTTGAGGGTTGTGGCTGGTGAATCATGTGAATGTGTCAACTATAATAGAATTCCAAGAGGTAAAAATTTTATATGCTTTTAGGATATATTTAGTTTATGGGTATTATGTGAGAAAACTTGTTGGGGTATGGTTTTATTATTCTTTTCCATATTCTTTGATTATACATGGTTTTAAAATTAATAAAAAAATTCTAACCCAAACTTGTTGAAACCCAATAGTGGTTCAAAACCATCATTTTTCGCATATAACTGTAAAGTTTAATGAATTTTATATTATTTATTGTAGTTTTCATTTGAGAAATAATGAAACATATGTTAGATAATTGTTTATGAATGCAATTTTTTTTTGTGTATTTTGAATTGTGAAATGGCATTCAAAATTGAGTCTTGATAGTCTAGAAACAAAACAACGTTACAACTGCTACTATAGTCATGAACATGAGAAGTGTTCTCACAATCATGGCATGTGGTTGTGTGGTTGTAGTCCTAGATGTAAGATTTATATAAACATGAAGTATAGTTGAAGGAATGGATGTTATGATTGAATTATTGACTTAGGACACATGTAGATGGATATATTTTTTGGATTGGTTTTCCATGGATGTATAATTACTTTTTTATAGGTTGTAAGGGCATAAGCCCAAGTTTTATTTTATATAAATTAAGAATTATAATTTCATGGTATGCCTTGTGCTTTTGGAACGTGAAAGAGATTAAAAGTTTGTGATCATGTAAAGGTCAAAAGTTGGTGTTGTTTGATATTCCATGAGGTGGTGGACCCATGAAGGCCAAGGTCAAGTGAAGACTATTATTATTATGCCATGTAATAGTGTAGGGATTTACACATACATGCACGTTCTAATTGTCATCTCCAATTAGATCTATAAGTCCATAATCATCCATCTTATTTATTTATTTTTGCATGTCTAAGACATATGCATGGAAACCTTCTAATGTATAAAGAAAAATGTAAAATACATATACTAAGAACTTCATTATATAATATTAAGTTGTAACAACAAAATTGTATCATCATGGCCCTATACCGAGCTTGAGCTCTAGGTATAGTCCTAGCATATAATATCAATCAAATTTTCAGGTTCACATTGTGACAGTGTATTAGGACTTTAAGTGCATTAGATGCAACATTCAAAGGATACTTAACGTCAAGAACAAAAAAAATTATGGGTGACGTTACAAATTCAACAAGTTGTCAGTAAGTAGGTGAGAATTGAATGGACCTATGATGCAAGAACTTTATGTGTGAGGTTTTATTGGGTCATTGGCCAAAGTAAAAGATTAGACTATGTATGAAATGCATTTGCAAGAGTTTTCCCTTATTGGGCCTAACGTGCCGAGAACTATATGTGTGAGGTATGTTATATCTAATGAAGACCCCAATCACTCGCTATGAATTTTTCTAATGGAATTTTCATTTTCTATGCGTGGGTTAAAAATCGAGTAGAGGGCAATTGATTTGACAGCCATGATTATGTGGTAACACATTTAACAACTAAACGAATAATTTTGGTTATTTTTCTACATTTTTTTATCTTGAATATTAACTACGCCTTTGATAAAATTACTTGAGACCAATACAATAATTGAGCCCAACTATGTCAACTAGCTTTAGAATTTGAGAATTGTTCTTAATCTGAAATGCATTTGCTATGTTCTGGAAATCAATATCCCACTACTCCCCACAGAGATTGCTAATAAGGGAAAGAAGTCCACCAATAAGAGATGGTTGAAAGACATCATGTGGGTCAAGAGTTACATGCTAGCTTCTATCACCAATGATCACCAAAGGACTTATGAGAGCATACCGAGCACTTGAGAGATTCTTCATCACCTAAAAGACTTGTATGGTGGGTAGAGTTTTATTGTTAGATATAAACTGCCGAAGCAGTCGTCCAGGATGTGTGTGGCAGAGGGCGATGATATTAGTGAGCATGTGCACAAGATAATTTCACTCATAGAGAGTTTTGAGTCGCTTGACTTTGTCATGGATACCAAACTACAAATAGATTTGATCCTACAATCACTTCTAGATTCTTTTCTCACAATTTGTAATGAATAGCCATTTAGATGATATTAAGTGCATTAGCTGGGCTCCATAAAAAGCTAGTGACTATGTAAACCGCATGAAGGGGAAAGGGAAAAAGGTGGTTATTGTTGCGTTTAACTCATCATGTAAGGCTAAGAAGGGCAAGATAAAGAAGAAGAAACCTTTGGTTCTCAAGGGAAGTGAGAGTATCAAGAAGGCTAAGGTTTCTCCTAGTGAAGAAAGTGTTTCCACTACAATATGGATGAGTAGTGGAAGAGGAATTGGGCTAAGTACCGCAAGTGCTTGAAAAATAGTATCAAGGTAAGGAACTTTATGTTTATAAAATATCTTGTTACATTGATATATTTTCTGCTTTTTGAATTTTAGATTCTAGTGCCTTATCTCATATTTATACTTTGCATCAGATCCTACTAGAAGAAGTATGAAGTAGTGATATAGAGGGATAATAGAGTAAGTGTTGTAACAACTGCGATTGAAACCACTTTAGTTAGACTATTATTTGGGCATACTATAATTTTAATAGATTGCCTGCTTTTGCCCAATAGTTCAAGAACATTGTTTTCAATTTGAATTAATAAAAGAAAATTATGAATTTACTTTTAAAAAGCATGTGTTCTATATTTCTTATAGAAATAAATTGGTTAGCACAACGTCTCATGTGAATGACCTCTGTATTTAAATATGAATGATAGCATTGTGATGAATGTTGTTTCCAACAATTGTGTTAAGGATGGACAAAATCCCATGCAATTGCAGCACCTTAGGCTTGGCTATGTTGGGAAAGCGAAGATAAGCAAGTAACAAAAAGACGAAGTTATTGGCCCATTGGAAGAGAAACCTTATCCGACTTGTGAAACTTGTATCTTAGACAAAATAGCTAAAAGTCTATTTGATGAGTGTGTCAAAAGCCACATCGGTGTTGGAGGCAATCCACAATGACATTTGCGGGCCATTTAATCAAATAGCTAAAGAAGGATTCTACTACTTCATAATCTTTATTAATGATTATTCTAGGTATAGTTTTTTTGTACTTGATGAAGAATAAACTTGAATACTTTGAAAAGTTCAAAGAATTCAAAGTTCAAGTAAAGAAACAAACTAACGAGTATGTGAAAGCACTATGATCGAAGTATGGCAATGAGTACATGAGTCCTAAATTTGTTGAGTACCTCAAGGAAAATGACATTATATCACAATTTACTCCATTAACAACTCTTTAATTAAATGGTGTAGTTGAGCATACGAATTAGACCTTGCTTAACATAGTTTGATCTATCATTAGCTTAATCGACCTATCCATACCATTATAAGATAACACCCATCTAACTGCTATATGCATCTTGAATAAGATTCTCTCTAAGCTTTCATATCAAAGGAGTTAGCATCAGGCTCTTGCAAAAGAGTTCATGGAGGGTTTTTGAGGCACTTGTCTATGTTCTTTCTGTGTGGATGAACTAGGTCGTGGCTTGAGGGTTGTGGCTGGTGAATCATGTGAATGTGTCAACTATAATAGAATTCCAAGAGGTAAAAATTTTATATGCTTTTAGGATATATTTAGTTTATGGGTATTATGTGAGAAAACTTGTTGGGGTATGGTTTTATTATTCTTTTCCATATTCTTTGATTATACATGGTTTTAAAATTAATAAAAAAATTCTAACCCAAACTTGTTGAAACCCAATAGTGGTTCAAAACCATCATTTTTCGCATATAACTGTAAAGTTTAATGAATTTTATATTATTTATTGTAGTTTTCATTTGAGAAATAATGAAACATATGTTAGATAATTGTTTATGAATGCAATTTTTTTTTGTGTATTTTGAATTGTGAAATGGCATTCAAAATTGAGTCTTGATAGTCTAGAAACAAAACAACGTTACAACTGCTACTATAGTCATGAACATGAGAAGTGTTCTCACAATCATGGCATGTGGTTGTGTGGTTGTAGTCCTAGATGTAAGATTTATATAAACATGAAGTATAGTTGAAGGAATGGATGTTATGATTGAATTATTGACTTAGGACACATGTAGATGGATATATTTTTTGGATTGGTTTTCCATGGATGTATAATTACTTTTTTATAGGTTGTAAGGGCATAAGCCCAAGTTTTATTTTATATAAATTAAGAATTATAATTTCATGGTATGCCTTGTGCTTTTGGAACGTGAAAGAGATTAAAAGTTTGTGATCATGTAAAGGTCAAAAGTTGGTGTTGTTTGATATTCCATGAGGTGGTGGACCCATGAAGGCCAAGGTCAAGTGAAGACTATTATTATTATGCCATGTAATAGTGTAGGGATTTACACATACATGCACGTTCTAATTGTCATCTCCAATTAGATCTATAAGTCCATAATCATCCATCTTATTTATTTATTTTTGCATGTCTAAGACATATGCATGGAAACCTTCTAATGTATAAAGAAAAATGTAAAATACATATACTAAGAACTTCATTATATAATATTAAGTTGTAACAACAAAATTGTATCATCATGGCCCTATACCGAGCTTGAGCTCTAGGTATAGTCCTAGCATATAATATCAATCAAATTTTCAGGTTCACATTGTGACAGTGTATTAGGACTTTAAGTGCATTAGATGCAACATTCAAAGGATACTTAACGTCAAGAACAAAAAAAATTATGGGTGACGTTACAAATTCAACAAGTTGTCAGTAAGTAGGTGAGAATTGAATGGACCTATGATGCAAGAACTTTATGTGTGAGGTTTTATTGGGTCATTGGCCAAAGTAAAAGATTAGACTATGTATGAAATGCATTTGCAAGAGTTTTCCCTTATTGGGCCTAACGTGCCGAGAACTATATGTGTGAGGTATGTTATATCTAAGAAAGACCCCAATCACTCGCTATGAATTTTTCTAATGGAATTTTCATTTTCTATGCGTGGGTTAAAAATCGAGTAGAGGGCAATTGATTTGACAGCCATGATTATGTGGTAACACATTTAACAACTAAACGAATAATTTTGGTTATTTTTCTACATTTTTTTATCTTGAATATTAACTACGCCTTTGATAAAATTACTTGAGACCAATACAATAATTGAGCCCAACTATGTCAACTAGCTTTAGAATTTGAGAATTGTTCTTAATCTGAAATGCATTTGCTATGTTCTGGAAATCAATATCCCACTACTCCCCACAGAGATTGCTAATAAGGGAAAGAAGTCCACCAATAAGAGATGGTTGAAAGACATCATGTGGGTCAAGAGTTACATGCTAGCTTCTATCACCAATGATCACCAAAGGACTTATGAGAGCATACCGAGCACTTGAGAGATTCTTCATCACCTAAAAGACTTGTATGGTGGGTAGAGTTTTATTGTTAGATATAAACTGCCGAAGCAGTCGTCCAGGATGTGTGTGGCAGAGGGCGATGATATTAGTGAGCATGTGCACAAGATAATTTCACTCATAGAGAGTTTTGAGTCGCTTGACTTTGTCATGGATACCAAACTACAAATAGATTTGATCCTACAATCACTTCTAGATTCTTTTCTCACAATTTGTAATGAATAGCCATTTAGATGATATTAAGTGCATTAGCTGGGCTCCATAAAAAGCTAGTGACTATGTAAACCGCATGAAGGGGAAAGGGAAAAAGGTGGTTATTGTTTCATTTAACTCATCATGTAAGGCTAAGAAGGGCAAGATAAATACGAAGAAACCTTTGGTTCTCAAGGGAAGTGAGAGTATCAAGAAGGCTAAGGTTTCTCCTAGTGAAGAAAGTGTTTCCACTACAATATAGATGAGTAGTGGAAGAGGAATTGGGCTAAGTACCGCAAGTGCTTGAAAAATAGTATCTAAGGTAAGGAACTTTATGTTTATAAAATATCTTGTTACATTGGTATATTTTCTGTTTTTTGAATTTTAGATTCTAGTGCTTTATCTCATATTTATACTTTGTATCAGGATCCTACTAGAAGTAAGGTGCTTGAGAAGTTTGAAGTAGTGATATATAGGGATAATAAAGTAAGTGTTGTAACCACAACGATTGAAACCACTTTAGTTAGACTATTATTTGGGCATACTATAATTTTCATAGATTGCTTGCTTTTGCCCAATAGTTCAAGAACATTGTTTTCAATTTGAATTAATAAAAGAAAATTATGAATTTACTTTTAAAAAGAATATGTTCTATATTTCTTATAGAAATAAATTGGTTAGCACAACATCTCATGTGAATGACCTCTGTATTTAAATATGAATGATAGCATTGTGATGAATGATGTTTTTCCAACAATTATGCTAAGGATGGAAAAAATCCCATGAAATAGTAGCATCTCAGACTAGGTATTGTTGGGAAAACGAAGATAAGCAAGTAGCAAAAAGACAGACTTATTGGCCCATTTGAAGAGAAACCTTATCCGACTTGTGAAACTTGTATCTTAGACAAAATAGCTAAAAGTCTATTTGATGAGCTTGTCAAAAGCCACATCGGTGTTGGAGGCAATCCACAATGACATTTGTGGGCCATTTAATCAAATGGCTAAAGAAGGATTATACTACTTTATAATCTTTATTAATGATTATTCTAGGTATAGTTTTCTGTACTTGATGAAGAATAAGCTTGAATACTTTGAAAAGTTCAGAGAATTCAAAGTTCAAGTAAAAAAACAAACTAACATGTGAAAGCACTATGATCAAAGTATGGGAATGAGTCCATAAGTCCAAAATTTGTTGAGTACCTCAAGGAAAATGACATTATATCACAATTTACACCATTAACAACTCTTTAATTAAATGGTGTAGTTGAGCATAGGAATTAGACCTTGCTTAACATAGTTTGATCTATCATTAGCTTAATCGATCCTACCCATACCATTATAGAATAACACCCATCTAACTGCTACACGTATCTTGAATAAGATTCCCTCTAAATCCATTGCTAGGGATGTGGACTGGGAGGAAGTCAGGTTTGAAGCTCAAGAGGATTTGGATGTCCTAAGGACTCTATAGGATATGAGTTCTACTTGCCAAATGACAATAAGATTGTCGTTGGTTAGCATGTGTGTTTTCTCTAAAAAGAGTTTATTTGTGAAGGTAGTGCAGGTACAACAACTACTCTCATGGAAGATTGATAGGTATCTTCTAAGCCTTGTACATAGACAATATTTGAAAATGGATCAATATTGATGCTTCCAAGAGAGGATTGCTATCGTTCTAGCATAGCATTGGTCTCTTAAATCCATGTGCCCATAGATGGACAATGAGAGGAGAAGTATGGAAGTTGTTCCATATACTTTAGTTATTAAAAGTCTAATATATACAATGCTGAATACAAGGCCAGACACTGCCTATGTCATAAGTGTTGTTTGCAAGTCCCAAGTGAATCCTAACAAGGATTAGTATAATGTTGTTAAGTGTATCCTTAAGTACTTGATAAAGACTAGGGATATAATACTTGAATATGGATATGGAGAGCTAGGAATGGATGAATGCATTGATTCTGACTTTTAGTCAATTGTTGATAGAAAGTCTATTTTTAAATACATCTTCACCCTCAATGAAGGAGCAGTGACTTAGAAAAGTTTCAAATGGGATGCCATTGTAGATTACACCCCTGAGATTAAGTATATTGTGGTATACGATGCTGCGAAGGAGATTTTTTGAATAAGGGAGTTTGTTACAGAGTTTCAAGTGGTTCCAAACAAGGATCAACCATAGCCACTTTGTTGTGGTAAAGATGGTGGAATTGCACAAGCAAAGAGCCAAGGTCTCATCAATAATGCAAACACATTAATAGGTATTATCACATTATTTGAGAAATTATTGTTTGAAAAGGCAACATAACTACGCAGAAAATAACTTCAGCAAATAATGTTGTTGACCAACTCACTATATTGTGACCTAAGTGTAGTTGGATCACCATTTTGAAACGATGGATGTTAAATATTGTAATAGCTGATAGTCGGATTATTAGCTTTAGAGTGCAACTAGAGGTTGTTAGTGATATATCTTTAAACAGCAATAGAAAATGAAAGATATTAGTCGTAAATGTAAACTTGTGATGTATTAATAAAATATTAATTTTACTTGTATCAATATTTTAACAGTTTTTCATATATGTAAATCTTTTTTTATATAAAGTTTTGTATGTACTCATGTAATTGTGTCAAAAAGTCTTACTCATAAGGAGCTATGAATACGAAAATAAGGATTCATAGTATGTAATCACTAAAACCTATTTGAAAGTCACAAATTGTCTAAATGGGCATTGAAGAATTGATATAACTAACACACAATTTGCTTATTTGGTGAGTGTTATACTATTTAGAATGAAATACTGAGAACACATGTATGAATACGTTATTGGGAATAAAGTATTCAAATATTGGCTTGAAGAACAAAGCACAAACTTTGATTCTCTCCTGTTAATGTCTTACTTTGTAATTATATTAAATGCATATAGGCTTTAAATTTAAGACGATGTGCTTGTATATATGATGACCAGCATTTCATTAAGACATTAACAACCTATATCCATTTTAATATGAGGCAAGGCTATTAGCCCAATGTCTCATTGCCCAAATGCATACAGAGGCATGTATGTGTTTAATAAGAAATGTCTCTTTGTAAGTGAATAAACATTTATCCTTCGTAATTAATGTTATATGAAATAGAAATCCTTTGTTGATTAAGAGACCCATTAATTTTGAAACTTCCAATCTTCTAGCTAATATTTGATTTCAATGTTTAAAAGACTTGCTGTGAAACATACACTTAAATGTGGTCAAAGAAAAATGAGTGGAGGCACTTTTTTTCCTTTATTTTCAGAAGGGTTAATTTGATCGTTTATAAATGTGGGATGAAAAAATTATTTAAATCAAAATTTGCGAAATCAAGATTAGTAAATATGAAAAAAAAAATGGAAATAAGATTTGCTTCAGCAATATCTTGCTTTTCGGCCTTCTAATATTTATTTGTATATTTATTTTTCAATTTCCCATAAGCATTCTCTAAATTTTTGGCTGTGCTTGAATCTTTCTTTAATATAATTTTGATCTCTAAAAATACCAAAAAACAGAAGCATATTGTTGGGTGGTGGATGCTAAAAATGAAAGTGAAGTGCCAAAAAGTCGAGTTCAGATACTTTGTTAGCGAGAGACATAAAGAAAACAGAACGATGGTTTTATTCCACAATAGAAACCCTATTTTTTGAAAACTTCTTCTATTTATATGTCGTGCAACTATTTTGCAGCCTCTCAGTTTCTACCCAAAAACAAAAAAAGTTAATATAAACCACGGCCTTGTTCTGTTTAAAATTTTGACGAAGTTGAAAATAATATAGGGATTTTGTTGTGGATAAAATTATGCTTGACCACAAAATTTTATAATTTGTTTGAAATTGTGTAATTTGAAAATGATAGGGATATTTGTCTCTGCAAAAATGTAGTAGGTTGAAAACCCATTCTCTGCTTAGGTATTAAATATAGTTTATGAACTACCATTCAATTTTGACTGGCTGAGTGCCCTTCACCTTGTTAGGTGAGATTCGTGGTAGGATGTTGTGTTACCCGGCTTCGTTGTACTTGGACCATCTCAAGATTTATGGCCCATCATGTTTATAATTCAGGACAGGCATTTATGGCCCATCATTTTTATAATTAAGGACAGGGAATAAGTCTTTCCCAATGTTTTTAAAACGAAAAATTTACTTAGATCACTGACTTATTAGTGTGATCGGTTAAAATCTTGAAAAAATTGATTATTTTAATTATATAATATTATATATATTACTGTAAAAATAATTTGCAAAATGAATGTAATTTAATCTAGCAATATACTAAAGAATAAGTTTTACATGTAATGTTAAAAATTAAATAATTTAATTAAAATAAAAATTTATTACACAAATTAAAAAACATATTAAATTTAAAATAATTAAAAGTATAGAATTGAAAAATAAATAGATTAAATACTATGACTAATTGTAATTTTAAGATACAATAGTTAAATTTCCAAAATATTGATTAGGAAAAAAAGGATAAAAATTGCTAAAAACAAAAATCAAAATAAAAATTGTATATTTAACTAATATTGAGGAGTTGTAAATGTAAGAAATTTTGAAGAAAGAGTGAAAAATTATTTTGTAATTTTTTCAAAAACATTGTTAAAATTTTCATTTTTTTTAATTTTTTGGATAAAACATTTGACCGGTTTTTTACCCAATTTTTTTGGGTTTTGATCGGTTCACATCAGTTTTGACTTATTTTTGACCAGTTCTAATTGATTTTATGCATTTCTAATTTTCATACCTTAACCAAACTAAAAAATCAATTAATTCTCAATCGAATTAGTTGAATCTACCGATCCAGTCTGATTTTTAAAACAATTGTCTCTCCCTCACAATTTTTCACGGTTTTAAATTTGTGTTCGAATTACATGCTCTCATTACCTTGTTGGGTGAAATTCGTGGTAGGACGTTGTGTTACGCGTGGTTTTTATACCTTAACAGGTTGTGTTCTCTTTTTTGATTTTATGCATTTTTAATTTTTATATCTTAGCCAAACTAAAAAATCAATTAATTCTCAGATCAAATTTAGTTGAACCTACCGATCAGTCTGGTTTTTAAAACAATAGTCTCTCCCTCACAATTTTTGACAGTTTTATGTGTGTTCGGATTACATGCTCTCATTACCTTGTTGGGTGAGATTCGGGGTAGGATGTTCTGTTACGCGTGTTTTCCCTTACCCTGTTAGGTGAGATACGTGGTACGATGATGTGTTACGTGTCTTTGTTGTAGCTGCGCCTTCTCGGCAATTATGGGCCCATCATTTTCATAATTTAAGACGGGAAATGAGCCTTTCCTTCACAATTAATGAAAGTTTTAAATTTGTATGGCATTAAAGAACTTTTTAAATGGGTTTTTTTAAAAAAACTTTCCAAATTAAAAAACCAATTTAAAAAATAACACCAAAAAAACAATTTTAAAATCTATGCCACAGTCGGAAAGCCGAAAACCCAATTTCCAGCATTTGACTAATATATTTTTTAATAGAGGCATTTAAAATAATATATTTTATAAAAACATATTTGCAACTTGTAATCAAATTTATCTATAATCTATAAAAAATTTCAATTATAATATTTAAAATAAATTACTATCAAATCTAGAAATCCTGTTCTATTTTTGAAATGTTCTGTAACATATAAAAAAATAAAATATAAAAAAGAAATCAATAAAGTAAAAGATAAATAAAAATAATTTATCTTAAAAAATAAATAAATAAATAAATACATAAAGCTTTATTTTTTAAAAAAAATAAAATGTCAGACCACATAATTTTTTTTAAATATAAAATTTTTAGATCTCAATTTATACAATTACCCTTGTGTCAATTACTTATATTTTTCACTAATTTTCGGTTATTTTAATAAAACATAAAATTTATATTTATATTTTATAAATTGTATTATTTGTTAAATAATTTTGATACTATATTGAATTTAAAATGTTTATGGACAAGTAACACAGGTAATGAAATATGAGTAAAAATTTTTTTGAAACAAATTAGTATCAAAATCTTGATTTAAACGTGTGAAATAAGATAATAAATTATGAAAAAATAAAAAAAATCTTCACTGTAACATATATAATAATATGTGCAGTTTAAGGGAGATGACCCCAACAAGGTCGCAAGAGGGGTTTATCACCACTGTGCACACCATTTGGACCACACTTATGAGAATACACTTGTGAAGGCTGGCCTCCATCATGTTGTCCTTAATTTGATACTTTATATGACTATGGGACAGGCAATGAGTTGAATGACCATATATATGACGTGTATAGTTGATTGCTGCATCGAGAAGTCTACTCAGTGTGCCTCAACATGAAATCTCCACTGTATATGCATACAACGTATGAGGTGAGTATGATTGTGTCTAGAATTGTAGGAATATAAATATTGTCTAGAGTTGAAAGGTACAAAGACGATGACATGATTTAGATAGCGTACACAGTAGTGACAAGCTCCATCCACGACCTCATCAAAAAGCATGTCGTTGTCGGCATGGGATTGGGAGTCATTTTCCTTTAGCTGCACAATTCTTATTTTATATGTTACAATTAAGCTTTTTTTGATATTTTATTATTTATTATCTTATTTAATATATGTAAATTAAGATTTTGGTATTAAGTCATTTCATAAGCTTTTCTACTTGTATTTTATTTTCTATATTACCATATATAAATATTTTAAATTCAACAATATATCAAAATCATTTAACAAATAATACAATTTGTAAAATATGAATATAAATTCTATGCTTTGATAAAATGATCGAAAAGTATTGAAAGTAAAAGTAATTAACACAAGAGTAATTGTATAAATTGAAAGTCGAAAATTTTATATTTTTTAAAAAATATGGAGTCTGCATTTTATTTTATTTTTAAATAAAACTTTATGTATATATTGATTTATTTTATTATTTATTTTTTGAGATAAATTATTTATAAACTTTATTTATTTCTTTTTTACATTTTTTTAATAGAGTTCAGGCTTTATTAAAAAAATTAACATTAGTCAAATGCCAGAAACTGGTTTCGAGTTTCCGGCTCTGTTAAAAAATTTAATATTAGTCGCATTGGCATAGATTTGTAACAGAGTTTTTTTGGGTTATTTTTTAAATTGGCTATTTAATTTAGAATTTTTAAAAAACCCCCTTTCTAAATATACTACTTAAAATATTTTATTTTATTTTATACTTTTACACAATTTCTAAACTTCCATCACCTGCTATTTTTATCAAAATTCACATACAAAAACTAACCATAAATGTTTCAAGATACTTGCAGTATAATCGGATTCCTATTTCGCCTTTTCATTTTTTCAAAATATGCACATTAAATTTATCATCAACGACTTCTCCTTTTCACTTTGTTGCTTTTACGTTATATTTAAATTTTCATACTCCAAACACACAAATTTCATCAACTAACGCGAATTGGATCCAAACGTTGCTTTGGGCTTTGATTGTGTCAATTTTTTTGCATCCTTCTCTTCCTCGAATATGTTCACATAAAATAACTTTCAAACATACAACATTTCAGAACAAATATATAGAAAAATATTTAAAATTTAATCATTATCAAAACTTGACACACACACATTCACACACATATAGTCACACCATAGAAGTATTACTCATACATATTATGACATTATTTAATGATGACATACACAGTTATAAATTTCACTCGATTTATAACCGTTCAATTGGAACATAAAGCATACACTATATCTTAAAACCTACACTATTTTTCTTTCTTAGAAAATGGCATCCAAACTAATGTTGGTTATGGATTATGAGCAAGATTGATTTTGATATTTGTCAAGTGATCACCAGCTTAGCTTGTTTATAAACTAAAAGTTTAAAATTATGATTTTTGAATTTGAAATGCATCAAGTGTGGTTTACTGCTTCCATCAAAAATTCTTCGTCAATCTAGCACTTTTAGAAATTTATTTTTTTTCTTTTTCTTATAGTTGTTATTGATTGTCTTATATTATCAAGTAACCACGTTACATAACTAAGTTGTTGCGAAAAAAAAAAGAAGAAGAAGAAGAAGAAGAAAAAATAAAAAGAAAGAACGAAAGAAAAACAAAAAAAGTTTACCGTTTTCAATTCTTTGAAATAATTATTCTATAATTTTTGTTTTCCTATGTTCTTCCATGGAATTATTTGGTGATTGAAAACTCAAGATTCAAGAGGGATGTAAAGTCGAGATTTATCGAGTAAACATTAATATAATCATTGTAGCTAAGTAAAAGAGAAATTGTTAGATGATCAGGGAAATTCAAATAATTAAAATTATCAGAAGTGTCAGATGCTAGGAAGAGGAGAAGAATCGTAATTTTCAAATGAACAATTAACATGATTCTGGAGCATCCTCGAAGTCAGATATTGTCTCTTCAACTGTCATAATGCCAATCGCTGCTTCTAATAAATTTATAAATTAACGTCCGTTGTAAAAAAAATAAATTATATATATATATATATATATATTGAAAAATATGAGCTATATATCAAATATTACATTTGAATTATAAATCTTAAAGTCGAACAATTATAACATTTGAAATACAAATAAAACAAAATCAAGTAGAACCAAAAACTATTCCAATCAAATTAGATTAATGATTTATATTTAACAGAACTTGAAGACATGGCATTTTTTATTATAAGACTTCATTCTTACTATTAGGTCAATAAATATTTTTAACGCATATCTTGTAAATTACAGGCAACTTCAAATTTTCTAATTTTAGCGCCGATTCAGAATTCTTAACCAAAAAGTTTAATCATTCTAACACACTATAAAATTTGAAATTCTAACTCAATTGATGAATGTAACATTCTTTATAATGACTAAAAAATTGGTTCACGTAGAAGTAAAAACACATTTAGAAATTGATGACTAGTTGAAATTATCTAACAATGCTCAACAAGCTTGTTGAGGAAATAAGTTCTAGACTTCTGATGGTTAAATGTTTTCTATTATAGTTGATAGTTTGTATTTTTAGCATTATTTTGCCCCAAACACAAATGGATTATGCGGCCTTGATATAGGAGATTTAATCTACATATAAGTTTTGAAATTATGGCCATCTGCCCTAAGGAATGTTGTAACAATGTCTCTACTAAAATCTCTCAGGACTATTGATGCATGTCATCATTACACTAAAATTTAAATTTATAAGAAATTAGTATTGTGGTGAGTACAGATGTCATATCGACAATTGTGGGTTGTATCTATCAATGCAATTGGAATTCCATTTGTTAAGCCATCAAAAAGCAAAAAGAATAAAATTAATAAAGTAAAGGTGAACACTTAGAAAAACAAAAGCACCAAGTCGAATTGATGAAGTACCAATAATTAAAGAGCTTAGCTCCTTGTGTTGTGTTGGTTTCCAATTCATGTTAGTTTATATTAATTATCAATTTAATTGCTTTGTTATGAATTACTAATTCTTAAGTTTATAGAATATTCTCACAAATTTTCTGGCAGCTTTAACTCAAGATTATAGCGGGTTTTCCTAGGCCAAAATTGAATCAAGTAATTAAGTATTATGATTAACAATATGTTACCTGTACTAATCCTATAGTTTAACTCTCGTTATTCTCACAAAATTAATATTTGCAATTGTAAATCTAATAAGCAGGTTTTACTCCTGTGATTCTCCACACAGCTACGAATTAATTACAGGATTGATCAAGTCTTGTAATTACTGTCTAACTTAACAATTGCAAATAACTAAAGTAAAGACAATTAATCATAAGTTGTGCATGTATCTTTCACCAATTACTAACATAAGAGATTAGAGAATAAATTAGTCACACATCATATATTTAATAACAACCATTACTAACGAGTTCATAATCTAAACAACTCAACAATAATAAAAAAAAAAGTTAAGAAAACTTAGTCTAAAAAATGTGCGTTGCGTAGAAGAATGAATGACTCTTTAACTCGGTGCAAATTCCTTCTCTTCCCTCTCTTCAATCTTTGGCTCTTATGTTTTCTAAGTGTTTTTGTGTTGAAAACTAGTCTAAACCCCTTTTTAGTCGTGTAGGAATGTGTATAAATAGGTTAGAGTGACTAGGATTTGTGTAAAAATTGACAAAAGTCAAAGTAACCCTTCAAAATCTGGTCGAAGTAGTTTTCACGCTGTTACTCATGGCTGTGGGCTTTTAGGCAGTGCCTATGGTTTTTCTAGTCATTCTTGCAAACCCAAGCACAAGTTTTACATGTTCTACTTTCTAAAACTCATGGTTGCAGAACACCTTATTGTGACCACACGACCATTGTCCACAATCATGTTTCTAATCGTGACTCCTTTGGCAAGGCGTATTCTTTTGTATAGCTTTCTCGTCTAATACATCAATTGACCTGATTTTTATGCTTTTAGGAAGCTAATTCATTTTTCTTTTAGTATGTAAAGTTTCACATAAATTTACTATTCCATCAAATCATGACATCCTTTCAAAGTCACTGATTAATCATTTCTACTAAACTACTGTTCCTTCTAAATTTGTTCATTTTCTTTAAGTCAAAATTATTTAAAAATTCCCAAAACTGAAACACAACTAGTAAAATGTCTATATTAACCATAATTAGGTAAGATTTAAAAAAATTAAGCTTAGTTTTTATCAATTGCTCCAATTATTAAAATAATGCCCCAAAGTGTGCAAAAATTAAAATACTCTGGCATTGAAACGAATGAATTATATTGAATAAATGATTCCTTTTGTTGAGACATCATACCCCCACACTTAAAGGTTTGCTTTTCCTCAAGGAAATTACTCTACTCAACATCAATTTATCCTTAATAACCAATGCATGGGACCGTGAAAACAAGAATTCTACCAGCCTTCTTAATTTTAGAAATCAAATGTCATATACGCTATGTAGTACTCAATCATTCACGACCAAAACACCCTTAACCCAAGTGTTTCCAACATAAATTTCCTTGTGCCTGTCACTCCTCAAGTCTTGATCACATTTAAAGATAAACAACTCAAGGACAATTCATTTTAAGCATCAACTCATTCTCCTTTGAACAAGTTCAACCAATAACAATAATAATTAAGGGGACATGAGTGTGAGACTAAATTGTTGTTTCTTCTTTTTGTCCCTCACACTTATTCTTTTCATCATTTTGTAAGCTTCATAATTTTTCCTTAAGTTGTAGGGAGTCATTTTACGCAAAGGTGAACAAGGCTACCACACACCCCCATTTACTCAATTTACAACTAACTTAATATGCTTTGTATATTCATGATTCACCAAACATTTTATGCGAGAATAAACAGGGGTCTCTATACTATCTTGATTACTAAGTTAAACCAATTAGCAGAGTAGATAACTTCTTCAAACATGCTTACATGTTTTTTTCAAAGTTTTCCAAAATTATTTTTCAAGTCCTCTCTCTTTCTTCTTTTAATCAACATCACTCATTCTCTTGCGAATTTGTCAACACTCAAAGTGACATAACAACTAGAAAGAGTGTTGTTCATAATAAAGTGGAAATAATATTTTCAACAAATTAGGCTAGGATAGCTATTTCTAAGAAGAATTTATGAACTATTAAACAAAAAATTTTCACATAATTTTTTCAGCACAAATCAAATCCAGTGGCCACTAATTCATTACTCTTCATGCCATCATTTTGACAATGTAAATCATTCAACATGCATGCAAAAATTTCCAGCCACATTTATCACTTGCAATGCACACAACTCGTGCAATCCTTCATAATATTTCAACATGTATGGTTGCCCTTCTCCACACTTATATTGTTGCCTATGCTACAAATATAATTGCAATAAGAAAATAAAACAACTTAGAGAGGTACAACGTAGCGGAGTAGACAAAAATCCATCCATCCTCTTTAGTATGTGCTGCACCATGCCAAATCACTCGCTTTTTTCAATCCAACACCAATCGAAACTCAAAGTAATACTCCACGCCACCAAAAAACACAAGAAAAAAAAACCAAAAGTAAGTAAAAATGTTTAGGTTGCCACTCAAGAAATGTTGCATTATTGTCTACAGCTCGATAAGTGTAGTTTCTTTCAATCTGGTACACGCAAATAAGTTCGGGCCATTTTGTGCTGCTCTAACATCAACAATGCGCTTGTAGATGTATCCGATCTACAAGCCTTATGTTGACAATCCAACAATCCTTCCCAATGGACACTAATCACATTTGTGCAGGCTCATTACTTTTCTTCATGGCATCCGTGCCTATATCAAGACAACAACCCCAATTTATTTTCGAAACAATATCTTTATAAATAAGTGACCAATTTTATTCATTATCTGATTTTGTGAAAATTGAAAATCCAATTTACAAGGGAAAGAATACTTTCTACATAATTCATTAAGGTTGGGGAAATTAGAGTATGGAACATATGATATGCACAAAGATATAAATGTTTCTCTTCTTCCCTTTTCTCCTTCCCTTCTAGTCGATACCTCCTTAGGCTTTTATTGATGACGTGGCTCTCCAACAACATCAATCCTCTTCAAGGTGTTTTCTTTGGCAATTGGTTCCATGTAGCTTGAATTTGAGTCTTAGTCTTTCTTAAGTTCAATGTGTTAAACTGCTTTTCATGGCATCCAGGGTTTGTGTAGAATAATGAACTTCATCTAATATGGGCTCAACTACTGGCTCCACACTTTCCTCAACTTTTTCCTCTTTATTAATCTCAATCTATCCTCTACTTATTCCTTGATGTTCTTTTTGATATACTTTAGTGTTTTTCAATAATGAATCTTAGGCTAAACCAGATGTTACTCTAGTGAGCTACTCCATTTGGTGCTCTAAACAACAAGGTAGCTTGTAGCTCTTTAATGAGGATGCCTATCCTTGACACAAAATTTTAGGTGAACTTAGTGAAATTCACAATGACATCTTCTATTGATTGCTATTGTGTTGAAGGTTCCATTATTGAGCTCATCATGCCTTCATTATTTACCTAAGAGGGATTCAGCTGATACTTTAATCCTTAGTCACGTGTTCTACATGGTTTGTAATGGCTTGAACATTGGCACTTATTCTTCATAGAATGGGTGGCCAACAATTTCCTCATTGAGAATCGGACAAATCATGCAATCCCCCGTACCAACTGCACACCTGCATAAAAGATGAGTCAACATAACATCCCAATTAATCAATTTCTCTTCAGACGTCATTTAAGGTGCAATTTGAGGAATCATATTGAGCTTGCAACTGATCTTAAACATCATTAGTTAGAGAACACCTATCATACGATCCAGAGTAAGAAAAGGCCATTAAAAATACCACTATGCTACTATGTAGAAATTAAGCGGGTTTAAAAAGGATCACTACACATACATAAGATATTTGATAGAAATCAATGAATTATATAGGTGTCGCACTAAACACCCCCCCCCCCTCCAAAAAAAAAAAAGAAAAAAAGGAAACAAAAGAATGCAATAGAAAAATACTTGGACTAAATAAAGAAGCAAATAAATATATATAGAAAACAGGAAATTGTTTAATCTAGTAGTTTGCTAAAGTGCTTGCTAGAAAAACAAAAGTACTAAGTTGAATTGATGAAATACCAGCAATTGAAGGACTTTAGTTCCTTGTGTTGTGTTGGTTTCCAATGCATGCCAGTTTATATTGATCATCAATTTAATTTCCTTGTCAGAAATTGCTAATTTTAAAGTTCATAGGATATTCTTTCAAATTCTCCTATAACTTTAGCTTAAGATTATGGCCTTAGACCAAATTGAGTCAAGTAATTAAGCCTTGTGATTAAAAATATGTTATCCTTATTCTCACAGAATTAATATTTGCAATTGTACGTCTAGCATGTAAGTTTCACTCACATTATTCCTTGCACAATTACAAATTAAATACAGATTGGTCAAGTGTTATAATTATTATCCAACTCAACAATTGCAAATAACTAAAGTAAAGACAATTAAATAAATTGTGCATGCATCTTTCACCAATCACAAACACAAAAAACTAGAATCATCAAATTGTGGCATTCTTTCAAATTTGTTACTTAATTTTTCATCCTAAATTGCTGCTCTTTCCAAGTTTGTTCTTTTCTTTCAAGTCAAAATTACCTAAAAATTTCCTAACATGACTATATTAACCATAATTATGTAAGATTTAAATAAATTAAGCACAATTTTTTTTATCAATTACTCCACCTATTTAAATAATGCCGCAAAGTGTCTAGAAATTAAAATATTCTAGCATTGAATCAAACAAATTGCATTGAATAAATGATTCATTTTGTCGAGTGATTAATTGTGTTGTTTTTAATTGAATTTTCCCTTCCAAAATTATATGGATCTTTTCTGTTAATTTACAGATTTGATAATGATTAAATTAATTAGTTTGGATAGAGTTGTCTTATCTTACCCACAAATATATTGAAAGATTTGTTAGTAGATCATATTTTATCCCAATTTTCTCTAGCCAACTTAGCGAAGATTTGCAGAACATATTTAAATCATTTTAGTTAAAGGAAGTTGCTGATTTAATGAAAATCTAGGAAGGGAATCAGAACATGTTGCAACCACTATCCCAAACATTTAAAACAACATATTTGGTTATTTAGTTAGAATTTGCTGGAACTTGTTACCATACTCAAGGCTATAATGATAGATAATTTTGGATGGCCAACAGTGAGGAAAAACACAGGTATTGTAGAGAGAAAAATACTAACCATTGAGAGAATTATTTAGATTGATTGAGAACTCATATTTTAAGTGATTATCCATCAAGATTTTAAAGAGATTTCCTTGTTAACATATTCAAGAATAAATTGTAAAGAGGCCAACTAATTTGCTAAGGTCTTCATTCGTCCGCAAACCCATTAAGATACCAAGTGAATAAACAGTATTTGGGGAGAGAAAAGCTTGTGGATCAATGCTTGTTATTGAGGCCAAGAGGGAGTCTTGGTCAAGTGGAGGTAAGGAGACTTATTGCCAGAGAGAGCTAGGATACAAATAGGCCAACAAGTTGAGAACAAAGAGAGTTTGGCCCAAGTGATTGTTTCTGTACTAGTACAGTTAGTTGTCCTAACAATTGTTAATATTTATAAGTGGAAATTTCTAGGCATGGTTTCATAGACGTAGGAGGTTTATCACTAAATTACATAAGAAAACTCTTGGTGTTTTTGTTTACTTCTTCCATTGTGTGTGTAAGTTTGTCGTACTAATTATTCCATCATAATTTATAACATGAATTGTGAAACCAACCAACAAGCAGCATCAAAGCTTAGTCACCCAAGCAGGCTTGTGTTTCAAGTGGGTAAGATTCAGAATAGTTATTTGATAAAATAAGTACAATTCAAGGAGCATTCATATCACATCCCTCTCTTGGATGGGTCAAACTACCCACATTGGAAGGTTGGGATGACAGCCTTTATCAAATCTTTAGATAAAAAGGCATGGACTGCCATGGAAGAAGGATGACCACCCCTGACATATGAAGTAGATAACCAATTTGTTCAAAAAGCTATTAAGCTGTGGATTGCAAGCTAAGAGAGAGTGAGTAATACTTGGGAATTCTCGTGCTATAAATGCAATTTTTACAAGTGTTGCTGAAAGATAGTTAGAACTCATTGTAACATGCGATATAGTAAGAGAGGCATGAGAGATTTTGCAAAATGTGTATGAGGGTGCGAGTTGTTTTGCATGTCAAAATTATAGATGTTGGCATTCCAATTTAAAAATCTTGAGATGAATGACCAAGGGACAATGGTTGCACTTAATACGAACTTAAGAGAGATTGCTAATCAAGTATAACAACTGGAGAAGAAGCTCTCAAAAATGAAGATGGTGAGGAAGACGCTGAGGTCATGGCTAGAACAATTTGCCCTAGAGGTCCCTGCTATCAAAAAGTAAGAGATGTTGGGCAATGTTGCTAGATGAATTGATGGCATTGTTGCAAGCTTATGAAATGAATTCACACAGGCCAAAAAGAAGAAAGGAATGGCACTATAGTCATCTGCCACCAATTTCAACCATCTTGACCATGATGAGAAATTTGATGATGCTAAGGATGAGATTACTTGACCAAAAGATTTCCAAAAGTATTGGGGGCAGGTAAGAAAAGTTCCAACATTCTTGACAATAGGAAGGCCAGCCATAGAAATCAGAGGTCCTAGAGGCTAGACAATGTATTAAGTGCAAAGAATGTGATGACTATGGTACATTCAATCAGAATGAGCCAACACTCAGAAGGAAGAAAACTCCTTGACCACCATGTGAAGAGGATGATGATCACACCAACAACCACATAACATTCAATTCCATCTAATAGAAAATTAATGATATTGTTGTATTTGATGTTATAACATCTCTTTTAACATCTAATGTTCTTGATTATAGAAGTGGGAGCAATAGTGAAGTCTCCTATGTAAAACTACTAAAAATCAACTGGACTCCAGTAGAGAAACTATTTGCCACCCACGAAAACAACAAAAATTGAAGTTTGAAAATGTGGCAATCTAGAAACAAAGAGATAAATTATTTGCTTTGCTTTTATATTCATTTCTTTTTATTTTTATACTATTCTTAAGTTTCTATATTAATTTTCCTTCTCGTCATAGTTTGCATTTTTTCTTGAACTCCAAATCAAAAAGCACAAAAGTAAACAATATATGTAAATATACCATACATATAATAGTCTAAATTATATATATATATATATATATATATATATATATAAAATCTCTTATTGCACACATAGAGGATGATACCAAATTTCAATCTTTATCTCTATAAAAAATCAAATTATTTCATATACATACGTGCACACACATACACTCATATATGTAATTATACCATAAAAATTACTCGTTATCCATATATAAATTATCTCAACTGATCATTGTGGGTACTAACACTAAAAATTTCCGCTAACTTTCAAAGAAAAAAAAAACAATAATAAACAAAGCAACATTAAATCAATCATTTTTACAATATTCATAAAAATCCCACCACTTTAAACACTATTTAACATTGAGAAGAAGATCAAACAAAGCCTTATCTTCAAATAAGAAAAGAAAACAAATTAATGATTTTCAAATATTTGAAATAATTATTCTATAATTTTTGTTTTCCTATGTTCTGCCATCGAATTATTGGGGGATTGAAAAATCAAGATTTAAGAGAAAGATGTAAAGTTGAGATTTATCAAGTAAACATTAAAATACTTATTGTAGCCAACCAAAAAAAGAAATTATTTTGAGGATCATTCAAATTCAAAATAACTAAAATTATCAGAAGTGTCAAATGCAAGGGAAAGGAGAAGAATTGTAATTTTTAAATGAATAATTAACATGATTCTAGAACATCAGCAAACTTAAATATTGTCCCTTCAACAATCATAACAGCAGTTACTGCCTCTAATATAATTAGACTTATAAATTGATGTCCATTGTGAAATATACATTTATATATATTGAAAAATATGAGGTATATATCAAATATTACATTTAAATTATAAATCTTAAGGACAAACTATTTTATCATTTAAAATAAAAATAAAACAAAATCAAGTCAAATCAAAAATTGTATCAATCAAATTAATAGAGCTTGAACACATGGCATTTTGGTTATAAGACTTCCTTCTTATTATTAGGTCAATAAATATTTTTAATGCATCACTTCTTGTAGAGAAATAGCTAAATGATATGCATATGCATAAAGGCAGATAGGAAAGAGAGGAAAAGGGTAGAAAAATAGAAGAGGTGTAAAAACAGATTTTCCTGTGGCAAGTTTATTGTTACATTGAATACTGGTAAGCTCCATTGGCATTTATAAGGCTATCTCCTACTAGAACAATCTACCCACATCTAGCAACTAGAAGGAATAACAACAACCAAAAAGGAATAAATAATAACAACAAATGCAACAACAAGATGGAGAATAATCTAATGTGGTAGACTAATTCATAAGATGCTGTTTGGAGCACTTATGCTGATTTGTCTTACTGAGTGGATTCTAACAGCCCCCCCTCCCCCCTCCCTAAAGATGGAGAATGATATTTTATCATTTCTATCTTACTTAAATGGCTTCTGAATAGATCAAATGCATAAGCTTTAGTCATAATGTTAGCAACTTGGTGCTTGGTGCAGAAGCCATTTAAGAAAGATGGGAATGGTAAATTATCCTACGGTAAGTGGAAGCATCTTTCAATGGTTTGCCCTTTTCCTTGCTAAGTTTGCTCCCTTGTTTCATTGGAGTCTTGCAAGGTTTGCTTTCAAGTAGACCACTGTTTATGAGGATATCTAAGGCATATTTCCTTTGGTAAATGAGTATGCCTTTTTCACTTCATGGAAAAATGCCTTTATTTCATTTATTCTTTCCTCCAAATCACTTGCCACTCTAATGTCATTTATATACACTAACAATGTTGTGAAAGAGTCATCTTTCTTCATGATGAATACTGGAAGCCAGATCGAACCAAAGCACTTGACAATGTTCCAAACTACTATCTTGAAGCCTGCTTCAAACCGTACAAGGTCTTATTCAATTTGCATACTTATGTAGGTTCTCCTTAGTTGTATCCATGTGGCTTTCTTGTGTAGATTTCTTCATTCAAATCACCATGCAAAAAGGCATTATTAGCATTAAACTAATGCAAGTTCCATCCCTTTGCTATTGCTTCTACTAGAAGGCATCTGATTGTGGTTAATTTAGCCATTGGTGATAAAGTTTCATGGTAATCCTCCCCTTCCTTCTAAGTGAAGCCTTTTGCTACCGACCAAGCCTTGTATCCTTTTATGCTTCCATCAGGTTTATATTTAAATTTATATACAAACTTATAGCCTATTGGTTGCTTCCCTTCAGGTAGGTCTATCATTGTCCATGTGTGGTTTTGTTCCAAAGCTTCCAACTCTACATTCATGGCTTGCTACCATCTTGAATCCTTTACAGCCTCTGTAAATGTCTCTGGCTTTTCCTGTGAAGAAATAGCAGTAAAGAAAATCTAGTGATAGGAAGGAAGCTTATGTTATTGAGCATATGTTCAAGTGGATATTGTGTGGGATGTTTTGCATTAGATTTTGCTGGACTAGTTGGTGTTGGTGAGGATGAGATGGCTTGATGATAGCGGTCGTCCTAAAGGGAATTAGGCTGGTTAGTCAATTGATCTTGCTGTTTGGTTTGGAAAGGGAAAGTGTTCTCACCAAAAAAATCATATCCCTTAGATAGTGATACATTTACTATCTAATTCAAGGACTCTACAGCCTTTTACCCCATGGGGATAGCCTAAAAACACATGCTATTCCCTTATGATCAAATTTCTTCCTTCCTTGAACAAGAGTTAACACATAGCATAAGCATCCAAAGGTTTTTATGTGTTGATATGTGGGCTTAATCCCAAAAAACATCTCATAAGGGGTTCTATTGTTCAACATAGGCTTGTCAATCAATTTATAAGGTAAGTAGCTGTCAAAATGCATCACTCCAATATTTTAGGTGTACATTGAACTAAAATCTCAAGGCCTTTGCCACATTCAAAATACGTTGATGTTTTTCACTACTATGCCATTTTTTTGAGGAGATTCTACACATGTTGTCTGATGCACTATTCCTATTTCTTGATAGAAATCTTTTAGTGTAAATTTACTTCCATTGTCAGTCCTAACTACCTTTATTCTCCTATTAAATTGATTTGTGGTCAGATTAGAAAGGAGGTGAGATAGTGTTTGGTTTTTGATTTTGTTTTCATTAAGTACACCTATGTGTTCGTAGTGTAATTATCAATTATGGTCATAAAATACTTATTTCCATCATATGCTACCTCACTGAATGGCCCCCATAAGTCACAATATATCAATTCGAAAGAATGTGATGTTTTGTGCTCACTTGGCATAAAAAGTTTTCTATGCATTTTGACTAGAGGACAAATTAGATAAGAATTTTCATTTAATGTATGAGAGTTTACTATTATAGTTGCATCATCTATGAGTTCTACGACCTTGTTTGAAGGGTGTCCTAGGCAGTAGTACCACATATCATGGTAGGGGCTAGAGCTTACATGAGTGAGAATTCTAAGAGAAGTAGATTCCATGCCTTTGAGTGAGTCTGCTGTAGATTCGTCAGCCGTACTATCTCCTTTGATGAACTTGTATAATCCATTTTCCATCTCATCCTTCTCAATTTTGGTCTAGGTTGCTAGGTCCTATAACATGTGGTAGCTTGTGTTAGCTTCGTTAGCAAGTTTACTAAGAAAGAGGAGACACATAAGACATTATCAGGGTAATATACTTAATAAGCATTACTGTGCCTATGTGTGTGGCTAACATAAGTGATCTATTAAGAAGTTTGACTAGTTTAGGTATGTGAATAGGAAATAGGGGTGACAAAGTGTGGTGACAGATCATATGATCTGTTGCCCAAATGTCAATTATCCAAAATTATTTAATTATTTGAGAATGGTTAGGATTAAATATGTTTAAGGTTTTTGAGTTACCATTCATGTTAAATGAACTAGCATTATAGGTAAAGGGTAAGGTTGTTGTAGTGTTTGTCATAGGAAGAATTTGTTCCCTATCACCAATTTTGGTGATTGTTGGCTTTTTTCCAACAAGAACCACCGTCAACTCTTGGTATTGCATCTTGGTTAAGTTCATCCCTTCATCAAAATCCATCTAATTAGCTAGTTTTTGTTGTGCAACTTGTGATAAATTTGCATGAACTATACTCCTTCCATTTTTCTGGTGGAGCTTATGCCCTAGTGGATGGCCCTTTAGTTTATTGCACTGTCACACCACATGACCTTTCATATTACAGTGAGTACAAATGGAAATCTCAACATTCCTAGCCTTGAAGCAAGATTTAAGACTATACCTTAGAATCTTGCAATGAGTGTAAAATAGCTTTTCCTTTCTTATTACTGCCTTTGAGGTCGTTACTATCCTTCGCATAGCCAAACCATGCTGTCTGCTCCTTACAGGTTTTAAAGGATCTTATGTTGTTTTTCCTGGTTTTGCACTATAGCAATAACTTTATTCATAGGGGGAATAAAGTCAAGCAATAGAATCTAGTTCCTCACATGAGCATAGCTATCACTTAATCCCATTGGGAACTGAATAACACAATCTTTTTGTATCCTCTCAGTTGGTACTCTTAACTGACCACAAGTGTACTTAGGCATTGCATCATACATTGAGAGCTCATCCTACATTACCTTCAATTTCCCATAGTAAGTTAGCATTAAATCATCTCCTTGAACTAGTGTTGCTAGTGATTTCTTCTATTGGTAAATCCTGTGCATGTTGTGTTGTGACGTCTTTTTATTCAACTCATTCCAAAGTTCACATACATCATAAAAAATAACGAACTAGATTTAATAGTAGATGAAAATGAAATTTAAGATCCAAGAGACTACTCTATCACTGCATCTCTCCAAAGCTTTCATCAGTTAAGTGTTTGCTCATACAAGCTTTCTAATTTGACCATTGATAAAGCCTAGCTTATTTTTTACTCCTAGGGCGCTCTTCATGCTCCTTGACCACAACACATAAATCTTAGTGGTTAGTAGCTTTGGAACTAGTGCCACCATTGGATTTGTCACCATTATTAACTTTGAAGGGATTCAATAGATGAGCAAGGTTTAGGTACTTGTTAGGTTAGTCTGCTAAGAAGTGTTGCTAGTTGCAAACGGAGGATGATGCCTTGTCCATGGTTTTTGAGTGTTTTATGCTGCTCCTTTCAACCTTTCTAGCTATGATACCATGTAGAGAAATAGCTAAATAATATGAATATGCATAAAGGCGAATAAGAAAGGAAGGAAACGGGAAGAAAAACAGTAGGGGTGCAAATACAAATATTCCTATGGCAAGGTTATTGTTACATTGAATTCTAATAAGTTCAATTAGCATTTATAAGGCTACCTCCTACTAGAACAATCTACACACATCTAGCAACTAGAAGGAATAACAAACTAACCTAAAAAGAATAAATATTAACAACAGATACAACAATAAGATGAAGAATAATCTGATGTAGCAGACTGATTCATAAGATGCTAATTGTTGCACTTATGTTGATCTGCCTTGCTGATTGGATTCCAATACTTGTAAATTATAGGCAACTTCACATTTTCTAATTTAAATGTCTATTCAGAATTCTTGACCAAAAAATTTAAATATTCAAAAACACGATAAAATTTGAAATCCTTAACTTAATTTTGATGAATGCTACCTTTGATATAATGACTAAAAAATTAGTTCAAGTGGAAGCAAAAACACATTTGGAAATTGATGATAAGTTAAAATTATCTAATAGTACTCAATAAAGCTGTCGTTAATAAGGAAATAAATTCTAGACTCCTGATGGTCAAATGTTTTCGATTATGGTTGAATGGCAGATGTTGTCAGAGCCACATATATAGCTTTAAAGGATATTGTGGTTGACCCACATATCAAGTCAATGACATAAGTGTAGTTGGATCACTATTTTAAGATGATGGGAGTCAAAATACTTTAGCGACTAGTACTAGGATTATTAGCATTAGAGTGCAAGTGAGAGACTGCTAGTTATATCCCCTAATAAAAAGTGTGATATATTGATTGTATATGTAAACTGTTGATATATTAATAATGTAATAGCTGAATTTTTTTGTAGAGAAAAAACTTGGATATTATTTGTTTATTTAAGGGATAATTTATTTAATTATTTATGTGGTGCTGATTAGTTGGAAGGAGAATATACCCACATAAGCATTAGTCAAACATTACCAAAACTAATGGATTTGAGTGATAATAATTACCATGAACATGAGGAGCCTAAAATGAAACATTTAAAGATAGTTTAGCATGGAGGATTTATTGGAAACATCCTACTAATTATGAGGAGTCTAATTTACCTTAAGCAACCAAGTTTAACTTAAGTATAAATACACCTCCAAGCTTAGGGTTGCAACAAAAAAACTAAAGAAAAGCCCACCCCAAGAAGTGGAGCACTTGGCCACTAGGAGAGAAGGAGAGAGAAGATCAATTTTCTTGCACCACTTTGGGTAAATTTTCTAGCCTACCCTTGTAATTCCAACACATATTTGTAGGAAATAAATGTTCTCACACTTTAAGCACATGGACATGGATTTTATAGGCTATCACATTAATTGATTAGATGAACATGTAGGTGAAATTATCTTGGCATGTGTTTACACAGAGGAATTATGGCATATAATGCTGTATAGGGAAATAAATTAACTCGTTTCTTGCAAATTTTTGTTACTAGCAAACCAAGGAATTTTAATGCATAAAAATAGTAGAAAGACTCCCCAAAACTCATAGAGAATATGTATATATCGGACAAAATGACTAAAGTTGAGTAAAAGAAGAGAGGCGCATTAAATAGGCCCTAACACATTATCTGGTTGTGCTCTACGTTTGTGATATGTAGTGCAACACTAAGCCTAGTAGTTGTAGGTCATCCCCTTGTAGTTGTGAGCTTGATCGTGAGCATCTAATGTGAACTAAAGTCACAAGATAGCTTTCCATAGTTGCGAGCCCTAATCGTGGGAACTTCCAGAATACGACATAGTTGATGTTTTAGTTGGGACATTACCGTCTGCGGTTGTGGTGCGGTCAATCGCAGTCACAATCTCTTATTGTGACAAATTCCTGAATGCACTGTAGTTCATTTTGTAGGCACTAATCCTTCTTTCGTAGTTGCGGATAATGTTCTCATAGTCACGAGACCTAGGAAATGGACAGAAACTTGTTCAATTGTAATAAATGCCCAAGTTCACCACTTTCAATGCCAAAATGCATTAAAATATTCGAGTTAGAGCCTTTTGGATATAGGAAACCTCAAATGCATAAATCAAGGATAGAAGACCCCTCTAATAAGTGTGTGATCTCAATCAAATGAAGAAAACATGTAGGAGGAAATGGATTTGGTTTCAAAGGTTAGGTTGCATGGGTAAGCATGTAAGAAGTGAATTACTATTAAATTTGAATTAAATTGGAAATTGTTGTATTTAAATAGGAATTAGGAAACTGGAATTAGTGAACCATAAAAATAAGTGAACTAATACCAAGTAAGTGGGTTTATCTTGTGATTTCTATCATTGCCTTTTTCAATAAAATATTTTCTTCAAAATTATGCTTCACTGAAATCTTTACATTATGATTATCGAGGAATTTTCTCAATAATTGATGTTTTACTTCGAAAAGTGAACGAGCATGTTTCAATTCCAAAAGATTGTTTTAACATGAAATATTTTGTATGTGAACTAATGCCATTATATTTGTGTTGGACTTCAAATTGAATGATTTCATCTATGAAAAACATTGTGATGGGATGTTCTTAGGAATGAACAATAGTGTATAGGGACTAGTTCTGACCTTTCTGACCAAGGTAGAAGTTTTGAGTCCTCTACTCGGGATTAAGCTGACCTTTCTCAATAGGGTTAAAAATTGAGATGATTTTATTCACAAAAAATATTATGATGTGATGCTTTTAGGGATGACTAGTAGTGTATAAGGACTAGTTCTGACTCTCTCAAGTGGAGGAGAAGTTTTGGACATTAAACTTGGATTAAATTGACCCTTTTAATTGATGTTAAAAACTAAGACAACTAACAAGCTATACATGACCCTCTCAATTGAAGTTATAGATTGAACCTATGTGACCCTCTCAATCGAGGTCATAGATTTAGCCCATGTGACTCTCTCAATTAAGGTTGTAAATTGAGATACACGACCCTCTTAATTGAGTTCGAAAATTGAGATAGCTAATAAGGTTACATGTAGCCCTTCTTTGTTAGGGTTATAAACTAAGACTCTGATTAGTGGATTGGTAAACTAGTTGACTGGGTCCCTAAGCATAACAACAAAATATTCAATTGGAATTGGCAATGAATAACAGGACACGTGTTTAAGTTTTTCTTTCTCTTACATGGATTTTTAAATGAGTGTATGAAAGTTTATTAAATGGTTTACTATGTTCACATCCTAAATAGTAGGTAAATCCCTTATTGAGTGATTAGTCACTTATCATTTTGAAAGTTCCTTTTTGTAGATAATACAAATAAGGATGAGCAGGCATGGGCATGGTGAGGCGTAAGGAAAGGAACAAACTTTTAGTTATGGTTTTCCCAGACAAATAAGAATAATTGATGCAATAGGATTGGCTTTTATTTTCTTTTCTACTCCAATTACAGCATACATATAATTTAGAATAAAAGCTATTTTATGGATTAGACACTACAATATGTAGACTTTGGTATCTCTTGAGATAACTGTCTCAAGAGCATTTTCATGTTACGACCCTAGATTGGCGGTGTGACAAAGAGTGGTATCGGAGCTTAGGTTTGACCTAAAGCACATATGATGTTTGAGCTAGATTGGACTATAGGAATTTGCACTGTTAGGACATAGGCCAAAAGATTACACAATCTCACTTTCTTATACACATAAAATATTAAATTGTAACTTAAAATTTAGCACATTGACGTAGGTAATGGATGTGACTAATGGGTTAGGTGAGTGTGCACCTTCAAGTAGCAATAATTTACCTAAAGAAGTTATGGATCGTCTCCTTATTGCCCTGAAACTACTAGGAGAAATAGCCACTACCCTAGTCAAATCTCAAGGACACTACAATAGAGTCAAATAGGTAAACATAGCCTTGAAATAGGAGTTGATAACATGTGTTTTTGTAGTATATTTGTACTCTTATGGTGTTTAATTTTTTCATGCATGTGAGTTAAAATAGATATAATATGCTGTCACAGGAGTGGAAGTTGCAACCATAGATGTCAAGTGTGAAGTATTTTGGAATTGGTAGCGCTTGTTACTTGTAACCCTGGGAAAATGGTTTGTGATAGCGAAGACTAGATCTATAGTAGAGAAGTAAGGCATGAGGTGCACTGGACGATGGAGTAAAATGCTTTGAGGTTGGGGTCATGTGCATAGAGGTACTTGGCACGGCCACAAAAAGCATAGCCACAATAGTGAAATAGGAGAGCGCAGTGTACTATTTTTAAGGCAAGATGCACCATGGTTGAGCTTGCAATTGCGGTGCTACATGGCACGTATGTTAAAGTTAGAATCACGATAGAGGAAGCTGAGAAATAAAGGTTCATGCAAAACCCATGTTTGGGTTCACAAGTGCAAAAAAGGATGCCACAATCATGGAAGTTGTCTTTGCGACCACAAGATGTAGCATGAAAATCTACGACTGGTGATTTTAAGCACTGTTTTGACATTTTACTATATTTCCACTAACCCTAGCCCCAATGCATGTATATATATACACCCTTTACATGATTTTAAGAACATCTTAGGCTAGTTTTTACACTCTAAACACTTACAAATCTAGAGGAATCGAGATTGAAGGGTGGAGATAGAGAAATCTACACTGCAGTTGAAGTACAGTTTTTATTCCACACAATATGCAGAACTTTCGACTAGTTTTCTTAAATTTTTCCTTCATGTTTCATGATGTTTGGAATATTGAATAATTTTGCATTGGTTTTTGTTGAATTAGTTACGAGTTACTAAATTATTCACAAGTTTCTTGTGATTGTGTTCGGTGGAAACATGCATGCCTGATATTATGCTTAATTGTCCTTGTTTTTGTTATTTATAATTGGAGAATTTTCTAGTAATTATAGAATCTGATCAACCCCATAATTCATTTGTTGTTATTTGACAAATAAGGAAAGCGAAACTCATGCATTAGGCATACAATTAATAACATTAATCTTGTGGGAGAAACAAAAGTGAAACCCTTGGATTAGTGTGAGCAATGTATTGTTAATCACAAAATTGAATAACTTAATTCAATTTCGTTCAAGAATACCCACTAAAATTTAAAGTTAAAACTATTGGAGAGCATGGGAGAATATCCTATAGAATTTAGAATTAGAAATCCATAACAAAGCTAAATAGATAATTAATATAAATTGGCATATATTGCAAACTAACATATCATAAGAGACTAGACTCTTTAATATTTGGTACTCCACTACTTGATCTGATACTTTAACTTTCTAAGTGCTTGTTCTATTTATTTATTAGTATTTTTGCTACATTCTTAAGGCATAACTAAGAAACCTCTATTTATATTGATACACAAACTACCTCTCCTTGTGCATATGATACCTGTACTCACCACAATTTTTGGTGTAGTGATAACCTATATCAAATTTTGCACTAGTGTTAGGGAGGGCAACAAATGCCATTGAACACTCTAGGGGACCATTAGATTAGGCCACTTTAATTTCTCTTGTTTTATCTTCTCCTCTCTTTTTATTCTTATCTATGAGATTCATTTTTGTTCTAGATATCAAGTTCTTGCTTTTTAGGTTCAATCCTTGTGTTTGGATGATTTTTGTATGCTCTGGAACATGAGTGTAGAACTTGATTTTGATTTTTAAATTGAGAGAAATTGCACAGAATGTGCAGAGCTCTATTTCAGCATGAGCAAGAAGCAATGATGGAAGAGGAGAACTTACCACCACCACAACAAGAGCAACTTCCACCCCCACAAAACTATTGAGCCATCAAGCATTATGTTCAACCAGTGATGAACCCATACAAGACTAGCATTGTTAGGCCATCGATGAACAAAAATAATTTGGAGTTGAAACTTGCATTGATTAATATGGTGCAACTCGACCAGTTTGGTGGAGCCCTATATAAAGATACTAACACACACTATGCCAGCTTCTTAGAATTATGTGATATGATAAAATTGAAGGGGATTTCTAAAGATGAAATAAAACTTAGATTATTTGCTTTTCCTCTCAACTATGGAGCTAGGCAATGGTTGTTATCCCTCCCACTATGTAGTATAGTCACCTAGTAGGACATGGTGAACAAATTCTTTGCCAAGTATTTTCCACCTACCAAGATTGCCTAACTAAGGCTCAGAACAGCTTGATTCAATGGCACTGTGTGGGAGTGCTTTAAAAAGATTCTTAGAAAATGCCCACAGTATGGCTACTAATTATGGGCGTATGTACAAATATTTTACAATGGCATTTCTAGCCAGTCATGTACTATTTTAGATGTAGCTACAGAGAGAGCTTTTATTAACGAACTGCTTGAGGATTCATGCATCCTAATTGAAGAATGGCATCTAATGCTTACTAGTAGCTATTGAAGAGGCGACAACATGCAAGGTGATCAGAATTCATGATGTAAATATAGTAACAACCTTTGTAGCAAAAGTGGAGCCACCACATAAAAAGATAGATTGTGTCCTAGTAAGCAACACTCATCCTTTTTTGATTTCCATTGCTTAAAACTAAGATATGTGTATAAGGTCTCATCCTACTCACAAGTGTAGTGGCAAAGAATGAACAGTGGGCCAAAAGAAAAACTGAATTTCTAAGTAATTCTAGAGCTTAAGGCGATAACCATTACTTAAATATCTATAGCCCTAGCTAGAGAAATCATCCTAACTTCTCCTGGAGAAACTCACAAAACCTATTAGAATTTCAAGCACCTTATCACTAGTAAGAAAAGAAACAATCCTTAGAAGATGTTGTCAACAGCCTTGCGAAGTACACCCATTAAATGATTTGTAATCTAGCAAAGACTACACAAGAATGCATGACTTGTACTGATACCTTTCTGTAGAATGAATAGCCTTCCCTTGGGAACTTAAAGGTGCAAGTTGGACAACTTGCAAAAGAGATGGCAAATAGGTTAGCAAGTATGTTACCTAGCATGATTGAGAATAACCCAGTTGAACATGTGAAAAATGTGCAGGTAGTGAACCATAAGAATGAAAATGTGCTAACACCAATAGCAAAGAGAAAGAAGGAAGAGGTGCAATCGACTACTGCTAAAGAGTAGAAAAAGACAAGCCTACCACCATACAAGCCTAACACGCCCTATCCTCAGAGTTTGATTTTAACAAAGATACAGCCATAGGTAATTATAGTCCTTGATGATTTTGAAAAGCTAAATGTAATTGCTTCTTTAGCAGTAGAAATCTAAAAGAAGCCAAGTGTAGTCAATTGCCCACAAGATGTGGCAAGTAGGAAAAGAAAATTGGGAGACTTATAAGATAACCTAGATGAGCAAAATGTGTTACCACCAAAGTGCAGAGACCTAGAGTGTATTTCTATCTCTGACACCATTGGAAGTACCTCCTTTGATAATTTTTTATGTGAGTTAAGTGATAGTGTAAATGGAATGTCTTTTCCTACTTTTCAAGAACTTTGGTTGTAATCAGTTAAGCACACTTGTATGAGAATCAAATTGGTGGATTGGTCCATGACAAGGCCACTTGGACTAGTAGAGAATATACCAATTTAGGTGAGTGATTGTTTATGCCCATGGACTTTATTATGTTAGATATGGAGGGTGAGAAGAAGCATAGCACAATCTTGGGCTAACCCTTCTTAGCAACTACAAAGCCTTTGATAGATATAGATAAGGGTAGTCTCACCTTGCAACTAGGTCCTAGCTAGATAACCTTCTTTTTGTATTTCACATCTTCAAAGAATGCACATGAGGTAAAAGAGAATTAACTATGCTACAAGTTTGTGATGAATGTGCTAAATACATGCCTAGTGCAAAAGAAGATCTAGTCCAAGTGTAAGGGGAAAAGCAAGAACTAACTGTAGGGGAGAGTTTGAAGGGATTATTATGGTAAGTGAAGGAAGAGAAGCCAAGCTTAATAAGTAGAGCAAGAAAAAGAAGCAAGAGAGCAAGGAAGAAAAGGAGAGGAGTGTAACTCAAGGGGGGGGTGTGGATCCCCAAAGTTTCAACTCAACAACCCTAAACTAAAAGTATTATGTTGAGCTACAAACATTAAATATAGTGCTTCTTAGGAGGCAACTCAAGTTATGTTTATTTCTTTTAGTTGTTTGTTCGGTTTTCGTTTTCATGCTTGTTTTGTTTAGTGTTGAATGGAGTATCTTTAGGGTTTGAACTTTGGTGTAGGAATACAAGATTGAAAGGAAGACATTTGTTCATGGTAGAAGCCCCATAGATGAAAAAGGAAGAAGATTCATCAACCTACCAGGTTGTCTTGTTCCTTTTTGCTAAGCCTTATTTGTGTGATCATGCCATTGATATGAGCAACCCATGAATTTTGTTGCCATTGTACTTAATTTATGATGAAATTATTATGAAACAATTCTTTTATTGCTTAGTCCTTTAATCGATCTTGAGACTAGCATACTAGTCTAGTATTGAAAACATAGTTCCTATTTTATTGAGCACACACTCTTCACTTTTTATTACTACACTATTTGAGAATTCTATGATGTGGAGAGGATGATTGAATTAGTGGGTGTAATCTTACTTTAAAAGTAATGGCAAAATCCCCTAGTAAATGAGCAAGATTAACAATAAAAAATTGGGTAAGTGAGGACTTTAAAGAAAATAATTGTTGGTTGATGGAAAATTTAGAAAAAAAATTGTGAACATAGAAAAAAAATTCCTACTCCATTGATTGGTGCAACTTAGTAACCGAGATTACATAGAGACCCTTGTTCATTCTCATGTGAAACAATTGCCTAATTATAACTATGCAAAGCATCTTAGATTAGTTGTGAATTGAGTAACTACGGGTGCGCGGTGGCCACTTGTTCACTATCGTGTAAAGGCTTCCAACTACTTAAGAAAGACTTTACTGCTTACAATAAATAAATAAATAAATAATGTGAGAAACAAGTTTAGGGAAGAAAAAGGAAAAATAAATTAGCCTACACTAGTCCTCTTAGTTAGAAGAAATGTTAGTTGAATATGTTCAAAAGAGAGTCAGCTGATACTTAAAGTGAGTGCTCTTTGATTTAATTGCCTTGGATTGTCATAGAATTATCAAGCATTTGAAGTAGTCAAGGGTTGAAGAGTGACACAAACACTTAGAAATTCATGTTGTAAGCATCTACGTTAAAAGTGTTATTATTTTGAATGATTTTGAGCTAAGTGATGTTTATACTTTATTTCTGAAATTAAGAAAAGTGACCAAGTTTATGGGTTACATGAATTTATGTATCACTAAATTAATTAAGAGAGAAAGTGTTCGCTTGAGGATAAGCAAACAAGTAAGTATAGGGGTGCGATAACATGCATTTTTGTAGCATATTTGTACGTCTATGGTGTTTAATTTTTGCATGTATGTTAGCCAAAATAGATATAATATGTTGTTATACATGAATTATGTTAACTATGGTAATTTGGAGGCATGTGAGTGTAGTTTCAAGGTTAATAGATTAGTTTTGAATAAATTCGACACTTTAATGTAATTTTTGATCCATATGTCAGGTTTGCTATCTTAAAGATCGAAGCTATGGTCACGGGATGCAACCATGGATGCTGAGTGCGACATATTCTAGAATTGGTTGGACTTGTTACTCATGGCCATAGGAGAACAATTTGCAACAACAAGGACTATAGTCACAGTAACAAAGCAAGGTGAGTAGTGTGCTAGATGATGAAGCAGAATGCTTCGCGGTTGGGCGTGCTGTGAGTAAGTACTTGGCATGGTTGTGAAAAGCATAGCTACAATAGTGAAATAGGGAGTGGGGTGTAATATTTGCAAGGTAGAATGCACCATGGTCAAGCTCGTGACCATAATGGTACATAGTGTTTGTGTGAGAGTTAAAGTTGTGATAGCGAAAGTTCAGAAGTGAAGGCTTATGCAAACTCACACTTGGGTTCAGGAGTGTAAAAGGAGATGCTGCAATTGCAAAAGCTATCTTTGTGGTTGTGAGATGCAATGTGAAAATCTTTGACTCGTGATTTTACGGGTAGTTTCGACTTTTTACAATCTTTCGTCCTACTCAAGCTACCATGCATGCATGTATACACCCTTTGAATGGTTTAAGAACATCTTAGGCTACTTTTTTACACTTTAAACAATTAAAAACCTAGAGAAAGCAAGATTGAAGGGTGGAGATAGAGGAATGTACACTATGGTTGAAGAGCTATTTTATTCCACGCAATGTGCACAATTGAGACCAAGTTTTCTTGACTTTTTCCTTTGTTTTCCATGATTTTTGGAATATTGAATAATTTTGCAATGATTTTTATTGAATTAATTATGAGCTGCTAAATTATTTGCTAGTTTCTTGTGATTGTGTTTATTGCAAACATGCATGATTGATATTATGCTTAATTATTTTTGCTTTTGTTATTTATAATTGGAGAATTGTCTATTAATTATAGGACTTGATCAACTATATGATTAATTTGTGGCTATGGGAGGAATAATGGAAATGAAACTGTCATGCTAGACATACAATTACAAACATGAATTATGTTGGAATAACGAGAGTGAAACCATTGGATTAGTTGGGGCACTGTATTGTTAATCACAAAACCTAATAACTTAACTCAATTTGGTTTGGGAATACTACTAAAATCTGAAGTTAAATCTATAGGAGATTCTGAGAGAATATTCTATAGAATTTAGGTTTATCAATCAATAAGAAGATAATTAAACTGATAATTAACATAAATTGGCATACACTAGAAACCACCACTTTACAAGGGACTAGGTGCTATAATATTTGGTACTTTACTACTTGATTTTGATACTCTGACTTCGTGAGTGCTGTTGTATTTGTTTATTTTTATTTTCACTACATTCTTGAGGCCTAACTATGAAAAATCTAGTTACATCAATAGACACACTACCCCACCTTATGAGAAAATTCATAGAAATTGAGACAATGTAAAAGAAGCTTGGATAGATGCACAAGAGTATGAAGTTGGATTACGAACACCAAATAGCCAACTTGTAGGATGTGTAGCACAAGTTAGTGCTATGAGTGAACTATGTAGTTGTTGAAAATGATGAGCTGTATGAGATAATCCATGTGCCAGTGCCAAAATCGAAAAAGGACCTTATGGAGGACCTTGAGGAAGATCTTGAGGAGGACTCGAATGAAGGAGGCCAAGTCTTGGACGTAGATGACCTTAGAATATGACAAATAGGATAATAAGCTGCATGGAATCCTAGGATATTGAATAAGAAATTTTCTTGTTATGAGAATATATGGATATTAGTAATAAAATTTTACCTAGTATACAATGATTGTTGTTTTATTATTTTCCCCTATAATGTGATTATAAGATAATTGTTAATTGTGCATCGTTAATCAACCAACAACCCCCCTTATATAGGAAATAGCCAGAAGACCATGTTGCACTAGCTAAAACCCTTACTATGCCATGCCAATGAATGATGCAAATGAACAACCATATGATTATTTGCCACCTCCACCCTTTTCGCAACCACAACCGAAACCACCTATGGGCTAGATAGGTCTAGGACAAAAGGACCTAATCGTTATAGCCACAATGATTGGCTAAGTGGTTGGAGCCTAACAGTAGGCTTGAATCTAAGTTTAGCCCAACCTAATGGGGAACTAAGGCCCACTATGAAGATCTAAGAAGGGTCAGTGTGTCGATGTTCAACAGATCGCATGACCCTAAGGTAGCATAGAAATGACTCAAGAATACGGAGGATAATTTTGAATTGGCAGAGGTTTTGGCCAAATATGGCTAAAAGTAGTGGTGCCCTTCTTAGTGGACAAAGTAGCTCTGTGGTGGGAAGGTGTTTCCCACATTACAGAAGTAGGACCAATAACCAAGGCCAAATTTTGGGAAACATTTTTATATCAATTCTTTCCAAATGCCATCCACTTATAAAAGATGGTAGAGTTTAACAACTTGGTGCAAGAACCCAAATGTTGGTGGCAGAATACTCAGCAAGTTTCATGTGATGGGAAAGTATTCATCGATTTTAATGGCAAATTCTACATTAAATATGCATAAGTTCACTAAAAATTTTAAAAGTCAACTACAGATAACACTAGTGTTGTATGAAGCCGAAACTTTTGATGGACTATTGGGAGTTGCCATTCAAGCTGAGATCAACATTAATAGAAGGGAGACCAAGAGTAACTTGAAGCAAGCTAAGCCAAGCTCAAGTTTGAATGTAGATAGGATGGTCCTTGACTAAGCCATTAGCCAACAATAGGCTTAAGTGATCAGGTAATGGCTAGGCCCTACCCTAGCCACTAAAGTGTGTTCTATGCCACTCTAGGCATGCTAAAGTGTGCCACATGTTGACCAGCACTTGTTTCAGGTATGGCCAGTAGGGTTACAGGGCCATAGACTACCCACATAGTGCCTTTAGACTAGCTATTGCTAATAACAACAACAATGGCACTAATAGCAACATTAACAATCACAGGCTTAGCTAGGTAAATCCTAAACCAAAGGGAAATACAAAAGTGTTTGCCATGTCTTAGGAGGAAGTTGACAATGTAGAAGATGTGGTTGCACATAACATCACTGTCAACCACCTTAATGCTACTACTTTATTTGATTGTGGTGCCACACATTTATTCATTTTGACAAGACTTGCTAAGTTCCTAAATCATAAGCTAATAATGCTAAAATAGTTGTATAGAGTAGCCACACCTAGAGGAGAGGTACTGGTAGCCAACATGATAAATAGGGAATGCAATAAAGACCTCAGTGCGTCCCTTAGGGCATCCCTGTGCTATTCATAGAGAAGAAAGATGAGAGTTTAAGGTTATGCATAGATTATATAGACCTTAACAAGATTACAATTGAAAACAAGCATCTCTTTCCAAGGATAAATGGTCTCTTTGACCAACTAAAAGGGGCTAAGGTATTCTCCAAAATTGATTTAAGGTTAGGGTAATATCAGCTAAAAAAAAAGGTTGAGGATATACCCAAAACAATATGTTAGACAAGGTATGGACACTATGAGTTTTTAATACTACCCTTTGGGTTAACTAATGTCTTAGCAACCTTTATGGACCTTATAAATTAAGTGTCCAGGCCATACCTAGATAGCTTCATAATGGTGTTTATTGATGAGATTTTGATCTACTCAAAGAGTAAAGAATTACACTAGGAACATCTGAGAATAGTCCTATAAACACTTAAAGAGAAACAACTATACGCCAAATTCAATAAGTTTGAATTTTGGTTAAGAAGTGTGACATTCTTAGGACATATAATATCTGATAAAAGAGTCTCTATTGACCCTAAGAAAAACGAGCAAATTGTAGAATAGCTTAGGCCAGTGAATATAACAGAGTTGGAGAGATACTTACGAATTGCAAGCTACTATTAAAAGTTTTTTGAAAGGTTTACTAGAATAGCAACACTCTTGACTCAATTTACTCAGAAATGGATGAAGTTTGAATAGAGTCTGAAGTATGAAAAGAGCTTCATAGAACTGAAGGAGAAGTTTACCTGGACATCGGTGTTGGCCCTGCCTAATGAAGGAGGCAGACTCACAATCTATAGTAATGCTTGCAAGAATAGGTTAAGGTGTGACCTGATGCAAAACAGTACGGTAATAGCCTACACATCAAGACAATTGAAGCCATACAATCTAAACTACCCTACGCATAACCTAGAGTTACTAGTAGTAGTGTTTTCCTTGAAGATTTGGAGACACTATCTCTATGGCTAAAAGTGCAAGATATACACCAATCACAAGATCCTTAAATACCCTTTCTCTTAGAAGGATTTCAACACCAAGTAAAGGCAGTGTTGGAGTTGATTAAGAATTATAACTTAGTTATCAACTACCACTTAGGCAAAGAGAATTGGGTGGTGGACACCTTAAGTTAAAAGGAAATAGGCTTGATGGTAGCTCTGCTCATTAGTTAATTTTAGTTGCTATACCTAGAGGTTGTAGAATCAATTGGGGTGCCTTAAGCATAGAACCCTTGATCTACGAAAAGATTAAAAAGTCCCAAATAGAATAGAATGAAGATGTACAAAGATTAAAAAGTCCCTTAATCTATATGAGAAGTGCACCAATCTAAGTATTTAGTGCACCCGAATAGAATGAACATGTACAAAGATTTAAAGAGAAACTTTTGGTGGGATGGCATAATGAGAGACATGCTTGATTATATGATGAAGTGCATGATGTGTCAAAAAATTAAAACTGAACACTGGAGACCTAGAGGTCACCTCCAACTTCTAGAAATACCTAAATAGAAATGGGAATGTATCACCATAGATTTTATGGTGGGATAGCCTTAAACAATGCAAGGGCATGATGCTATTTGGGAAATCGTTAATAAGTTGACTACGTCATTTCATTTCCTACTAATACGGTCCACTTATACCCTAGACAAGCTACCTAAGGTGTACATTGACATCATAGTCAGATTGTATGGCAGGCAAGCATGACGTCAAATAGGGGGATCTTTGATAGACATGGGTTGTCACACATCAAAATTAAATTTATATTAAGACTAGTAATGTGGTGAGTACAGATATCATTCCCACGAGGAGGAGTTTTATGTCTATAACTTTAAACAAATTCCTATTACTTAGGCCCCACGAATGGAATGAAAATAAAAGTAAGTAACTAAAAATGCACACTTAGAAAATAGAAACACAAAATCAAAAGATGAAGTACCAATAGTTGTAATGCCTAGCCACTAGTGTTGTGTTGGTTTCCTATTTATGTTAGTTACATTAATTATCAGTTTAATTGCACTGGTTATGGATAATTAATCATAGAGTTGATAGGATATTATCCCGAGCTCTCCTATAGGTTTGACACAAGATTTTCAAGGGTTTTTCTAGACCAAATCAAGTTAAGTATTCAAGTGTTGTGATTAATAATATTATGTGTTCCACTAGCACATTCATCATGACTACCTCTAGTTGATCCCACTGACGTTCCTTCTACATCTCAAGGATTGGTTGCCTATGCTACTAAGAATGATAAAGAGTAGGAGAGGAGATCCATACTAGTCTTCCAACTAAGCCTATTCTATTCCATTTATGTAATTGTACTTATTGTATAGCACATTGGGACAATATACACTTTAAAGTGTAGGGAGAGGAATTCTTTTTACTTGTTGGGAGATTTGGAGTATGTTTTTCACATTTTTTTCTACTTTGTATTTTGATTTTTGAAGTATTAGGATGAGGCGAGTGATATTTTGGCATGTACTTAAATTTATCATTTATACTTTTCTTGGATTGATAGCTTGTAAATATATTATGCCCAAATGATGAATATGAGGTGTGTTTTGAATGAAATTCATGCTTGCTTTGAATTCTGAGATTACCTCTGGAATTTATGTTGTAATCAGCTCGGTCATATTTGATAAGATTGGATATTTGTTTGAGTGATGTTAATGAAGTTGACTAATGATAGATGGATACTTGCATGACTAATCTTTATTTTCATAGTAATTTACATTTTGAGTTAGGTTGCAGGTCCATAGTACATTAGGTCCCTATATTTTTTAACACATGACCATGATTTCTTTCTTTAGTTTCACTGTAGAAAGGTATGTCGATAGCTAATATGAGCCACAAGTAGTTGATCTGAGTAATGTCAATTGACCATGGCAAATTTGAGGACTGTGAAACATAAGCAATAAACCCTGATGAGCCATTGGATCATTGATTTAGGGAGCTAAGATCGATGTCAATTTCAAGAATTTAAGATAGATCCAAAATGAAACTAGATTAATTAGGAATGTTGCTGGAATTTCGATCCCTTGAAAAAGTGAAAATTTATTGAAGAATTCTTGGAGATCGTAGTAGGGTTCAATATCAAAGAGTTCTTGCTTTGTGATTGCCCATCCTCTTATTTTCCTTGAGTATTTCTTTTCCCTTTCTCTTCTTTTTCCTTGCAATTATGTTGTTTAATAATTTTATGATGGAATTATGTGTGGCTAATTTTTCTAGAGCTTAGGAGTCATTCAAACAAATTCAAACTGTATTTTGATTTATTCAATTCAATTTTAATGCAAAAATTTCATTTTAATCATTTGTGTTACCTATGTTGAGTTCTTATTGTGTACATGTGGTTGGATTATTTGCTATGATTGGGATCCTCGACTCAAGTAAGGTAATTATATGTATTAGGATTTAGGTAGACACTTTAGACAAAATTTAGACTTGAGAGACTAGTGGAATCTAATGAATAATAAAAGGTGTCCCTTGATGCATGTATTTAGGATAGGATCAGACCAAAAAGAAATTCGTAGTTAATTCATATAGGCTGGAGATTAAATTGAAAATTTGGATTAACAAGTGAATTGAATGAGCAATAAAAAAGTAGAATAGTCAAACCTTGTGAGGAGTGAGATTAATTTTCTAGGTGATCTTTGCATATTGATTATCTTTCTTTTTTGTCTCCCGTAGCTTGCGATTTTTTATTTGCTAGCTTTATTTAATAATATCTAGTTATTTATAGTTTATGGATTTATTTAGATTATTCGACTTAAATTTAGAATTTAGCAAAAGTAGTTTGACTATTGATCACAAAAAGACAATACTGGTGTTCATTGTGCTACTAAACTTGATGCCATGCCGCTACCTACATTGTGAATTTTGCTTTTGTACAAACATTCATGAAGATTTAGTTTAAAATATTTAGTGTTAACTAAGGAGAAATCTATATTTCTTTAACCCAAAATTGTTTTATCACATCAGGAAAAAAATTGAATGTCTTGCTTCTCATATAAACTTTGTAGTGCCATCTAAAATTGTACTCACCAACATTCGTAATGTTACAGTAAATTAACGCAAAAAACCAGAATTATAGTTTTTGAATTTTATTGCCAATTCAAACATCTCCAAATCTTCCAACACTTGGATAATGCTAATCTCTTCAAAGAGCTATTTCTCAACAATTCTTTGAAAAGTCACTCCATGTGTCTTGACACACATTGCAACGTCCATGCTTGAACAGTGGAAAACTTGTTAGATACTCCTTAAGATGTGCATTTTACAATCTTAGCACCTACTCCATCTTCACTTGAATAGACTAATTCTGATCATATTCCTTTTTTTTTTCTTTAAGGACTAGCCGCCAATGAAGGTGAAACATTGAGTATCACACACCTCCTTACACAACTTCTCCGTACACTAGAACCAACTTCCCCATGTGTTAGTAGGGGTGTCTTGAACATCTGGTATTGGTTTAGGAAATGTTGGAATACAGCTTTCAACAACTTGTTCATCCTAGATTTGTGTAGTACCTCTTTCTTGTAAGCCTTCTCCTCCTTAGATTTGAGGTTTGTGGCTTCAATTTTAGGTAGAAAGATAGCCACAGCTATAGGTTCTTCATCAATGGGTGGTCTATAAACCATCATCACCTAGTTTTTGCTACCAAGGGTGAAACTACTTGGAATGTCATCCCTCACTTGGTGAGCTGAGGGGTGCACGGAAGTGTGAAAATACAAATTTGGTTGAAGCATGAACCCAACAGAAACCAGCTTGCACAAATCAAGTAGAAATGACTTAAACACAATGATTTACAAAGAACTTTAACAAGGGACGATGACAACTAATATGCCGAGTTAATTGATACATCATGAATTAATTCAAGAATGCTTAGAATAGCTCGGTTTAGAATTCCACAAGAAATTTGAGAACACGCAAATTCTAGGAAAAAGGGAATATTTGTATCCAATAATCAAAGAGTTAAAAGTTGTGTTAACAAAATATCTAAGTGTCCCTTTTATATTTGTAGGAGCCTAAAAATAACCTTAAATTCATCTAAAACATGTTTGTAAAAGACTAGGAACGAAAAAGGTAAGAAATTCTAGTTAAAATAGAATTCTTGAGCTTTAACCAGCTACTAGATTGATCTAAAGCTCCTAGCAATCGATTTTTGGGTCTTTAAATTAATCACAATGTTGATTGGATAAAATAAATCGTAATTCTAGAACATCATGTGATTTTTGGTTTTACAATCACAGTGCCTATGATTGATCAACCATGGGCACAATTGTAATTCCAAAATGACCAACTTTAGCTTGTTGATCACGCCACAGACTGGATCGACCTAACTCTTGTTGCATGGATCCTGTCTTGCCCGAGGTTGATCCAAAATCTGCTCCAACGCCATTTTCTTATTATTTTGCAGTGAATTGGTCCACAGAGACTCTTGTTGCTCCACAAACCTCTCCAAGCATCCCCTTAGAACTCCTTCACATGCATCACCATGGCTTTCTTGAGCTTCTTAGCTTTGCACGCATCATAAGACCTTGAGAGCGTCTAGGGTAGTATGGCTTGGCTTAAATGCTCATGTTATCCCCCTATTTTTGAGAACGAATTGAACTTAATTCTAGTTCTTGCTTGTCTGTTTCCTCAAAGCGACTTAAATTAAAAATGTTGAAGGTAGCATTAATCCCATACTGAACTTGCATTGTAGCTTATATCTGTTCCCAAATTTGAAAAGGACCATCTCCTATAAACATAAGTTTTTATTTTCTTTGTTCAAGAAACCTCTCCTTATGCAAATGAGTTTAAACCCAATCTTTGGGTTCAAAATGATCTTCTTATGTCCTTTGTTTTTTTGTTGTGCATATTTTTCATTTCTTCTCTCAATGTTTTAACACATTAAGTGGTAATTGCAACAAATTTCATCTTTCATCTTTCACTAACTATATGTACTAATTTGTTCATTAAGTGGTAATAGCAATGAATCCAAGGGGGTTAGCTGATTAAAACTATAAACAATGTTAAATGGAGACATGTGTGGCCAAGTATACACTCCTATTATATGTAAATTTTAAATTAGTAAACACTCCTCTCATATCTTAATGTTCCTCTTAATCAATGCATTTAGCAAGGAAATTAAAGTCCTATTTACTACATCTATTTGCCCATTAGTTTGTGGATAGCTAGTAGTAGAAAATATAATTTTGTTCATAACTTACACCACAAAGTCTTCTAGAAATAACTCAAAAACTTTACATCTCTATCCAATATGATGGTCCTAGACATTCCATGCATTCTCACAATCTCCTTAAAGAATAAATTAGCTACGTGTATAACATCATTGATTTTACTACATGCAATGCGATGCACCATTTTTGAAAACCTATCTACAATGGCAAATATTCTATCCTTACCCATCTTTGTCCTTGGCTATTCTAGCACAGAATCCATCGAATTATCCATTCTTGTGACACAAGCACTAGGTTGGAATAATATCTAATTGAAGGATTTTATATACAAGTTAATGTGACAATCTCCAAAGGGCCAAAACGGCACTTTAGCATGAGTTTCAAGAAACAAGTGGACATTTAGAGAGTTTCTAGAAGTTAAAATTAGGTTCATGGATTAATTTGGAATGAAATGCCAAAGAAAATGGCCTTGGACAACACTTAGACTGATCACACCCTTGTTGGATTGATCACACTCATACTAGATTGATCAGAGGAAAGATCTCAAGCTTCCAGATAGATGCATCAAGATCAATTGCACTAAGCCCAGATCGATTCAGAGCACAAGGATCAACATGGCTAGCTTCTAGAATTATGATCGTATGGGTGTAGACACATTAAAATTTTGTGCCAATCAAATAATGCAACATAGAAAATATGGCATTAAAATATTAATTTAATCTTTTACTTATTTATTTAGGCATTTTTTTAATCATAATTCTTAAAATAAATAAATGAATAGTTGATATTTTAATCAACCAATCAAATAGCGGCAAGTGACAAAATCCTGTTAGAAACTTGGGAAACAAAAACTTTACAAGATTAAACCTGTTTATTAAGTTTTTAGATGGGGTCAAAGTTCTGATAGCCAATAAAATTGCTCCACGTTAGTAAAATGATGTAGCTATTTTATTTCTCATCCAACTATAAATAGGAGCCAAATTTTATGAAGAATCACGAGAGAATACAGAGGTGAAGCAACTGAAGACTCAAAGCAATAAAAGTTCTCTTTAAATTCTATCTGAGGTTCCCAAAAACATTCAAGGTATTCTTCATCAAATTCAAGGAGTTCGTTACCACATTCTAGTCATTCTTCATCAAATTTAAGAAGTTCCTCACCACATTCAAAGCATTCTTCATCAAATTCAAAAATTTTATTATCAATTTCAAGACGTTCTTCATCAAAGTCTCTAAATTTATTGTTTGATCCAAAATCATGGTGTTAAACTCAAAGATCAATGTTATTAAAAATCCAATAACTCTCAAGAAAGATCAAGCACAAGCCCTTTCCTTGAGGATTGCTTCAATTTCAAGCAAACATTCTTCAAGGAAGAATCAAATGATTGAAATTAGAAAATAAAACTCAAAAAATTTCTATTGATCCAAATTCATTTAATCTTATACAAGTTTTTCTTGTTATTCAAAAATTTTGTCCTACAAATTTCTGGCACACCTAGTAGAACTTCTCTACCTCTCATCTCTTCCTTCCAAACAAGTTTCAAACTTCAAGAAAGTCATCATGGCTAGCAACAAGGGAAAGTCTTCCAAGGCCACTATCATCGACGTTGCTGCAAAGAGCTTTGGTGCTGTCACTTGAAGTGTGGCAAGGAGGTTAGCATACTCCGAACCAACTCCTCTCCCTAAAGTTGTCAACAATCCACTTTCTGCAAGTGAAGGCAACAAGAATGACTTTACACCTTCAAGCCCTCGCTCCAATGTCTCATCCACCTCCAACATGACACCTGTAATGACCACTAACGTTTCAAGTCTAAAAGATCAAATTGCTGCACTAGCCAAAGTCATCGAAGAGTTAGCCAAACATGTCTAGGAATAAAACTCATGAATCTTGAGGTTGATGGACAAGATGAACAATACTAAAGCTAGCCGAGCTGCGGAAAAGGCGCCTGAAGTCCATGATGAGGCAGAGATATCAGCTCAACAACTGACTGAAGATCAAAAGAAGTCTATAGTCAGAGAGCTCCAAATTTCCTTTAACAGCTTGATCCCTATTGATCAACCAAAAGAATTCATAGAAGGCACCATCAAGAACAATCTTGAGGGAGACACTAAGTCAACTCTAACATCTGCTAAGCTTTACTGAGTCTAAATTGACAACTTAAAGATGTTGACAAGCTATTCACCCCCTAAATTCTAACGGTTCAATAGGAGAGGAAAACTTAAGCAGCACATGGCTCACTTTGTAGAAACATGCAATAATGCCAGGGCATATGGAGATCATATGGTTAAACAATTCATTTGCTCATTAACAGAAAATGCGTTTGACTAGTACACCGATCTCAAGCCTGAGTCCATCCTCAACTACTTTTACAACATAAGGTGGACTATCAGCATAATTGAGCTAACAAATACCTGCCAATGAAAACATGAGCCGGTCATCAACTACATCAATCAATGGAGGAATCTAAGTCTAAAACGATAAACTCTCTGAAGCTTCAGGCATAGAAATGTGTATACAAAGAATGCACTAAGGGCTACACTTCAAGGGATTTAACCCAGAACTTTCAAAGAATTGGCCACGCGAGCTCATGACATGAAGCTGAGTGTAGCACAAGTGGTGTTGGTGGACCAACTATTTTTAAGTTTTGCAAGTGAAAAGAAAGGTAAGAAGTGAAGAAAGGGGACAAACCTTCTGTCAAAAATCTGAACAAGGAATCCATAACAGTACATGCCAAACCAGTCCCAGTTAAGGGAAAGGAAAAAGTGGCCGAAAAGAAAGAAACTCTCTAGAAGCCAAAAAAGACCAACACTAAAAGAAATGTAGGCTAAATCATACCATTTCTTAGACTTAGACGTCCCAGGGATCTTCAACGACATGCTGAAGGCCAACCTCATTAAGTTACCAACAATGAAGTAGTTTGTAGAAACCGAGAAGACTGATGATCTCAAATACTACAAGTACCACCATTAGGCACCTTATCCACAATTGCTTCATATTTAAGGAAAAGGTCGTGGAACTTGCCTGCTAAGAAAAAATCACATTAGAGGATACAGTGCAAATGCCAACACTGTCACCCTTGATCTTCAAATAAATGGAGTGAATGAAACCAACAACTCATTTAATGAAATTAGACGCTTCCACTAAAAAAGCTAAGAAAGACTTGATGTTAGGGTCACAACCCCACAATAGGAACTGTTCGTTAATGACTATGCCCATGAGTAAAGGATCAATAGAATATTAGTCCATTGAGGCTCGATAGTTAGCATTTTACCCTGTGGACATTAAGAGAACTAGGGATCCTAACTGTTTCAGTCTCAAATAGTCACTTAATGAAGAAGGATCCAATCAAGGGGGCAAAGGGTCCTAGGCACCTTACGAATGAAGCTGCTCATAGATGATATGGAATAAAATGCCTTATTCCATGTCATTGAGGCCAGGATGTCACAAAAATGGCTTCACAAAAATGGGGCAGTCCCTTCTACTTGGCATCAATACCTCAAATATTGCATCAACGGGGTTACGAAAAAGGTGTTCGATGACTGCAAACCTTTTACTGAAGCCAAATCCCACTTGGCTAACACAAAATATTATAAGGTTAGGACCTTTAAGGCTAATAACTCCTAAAAAAAAAGAAGTAAGAAAATGGTCCAACAAAGGATGATGAGGCTAATCAAGAGCTTCCGAAAAGCTACCTTAGCGAGCCCGCGATTGATGATACTCTTCAAGCCTTGACGCTGCCTTCTACCCGATTTAACAATGAAGCACTTACTTAACTACCCAAAGAAGTTGGGAAAGAACACCAGGAGGCTCAAGAGCTAAGGATTGCAAATTGTTTCGATCTTAAAGTATATAAGCTCCTCGTCAAGGCCAGATACAACCCCGTTGGAACAATCACCATTAGGAAAGTTGCCACAAAAGCCCTCAAGTCAAAACCCATGGGTAGGATGGGGCATAAGCAGCCGAAGGGTCTGGTTTACATCGCCATAAGAAGAGCTTCAACCAATAACATTACTAAGGAGAACTGCTCTTAAAAAATTGAGAAAAATCTTATATGGGTGTCAGTCTTCAAAAGACTTAGCCTATTTAAAAAGGAGAAGTGTTGGTAGCTAAAAGGGGGCATCATTAAAGCACTAAGATAAGATAAAAAAGCTTTGAAGCATCATTCCTTCTTACATGCAGTGACAAATGAACTTGATTGTCTTATGCAACAAACTCCTTAAAGAAAAATTTCAAACCATTGTCCACAACAAAACTTAAGTCAAAGAGGTGGGTTCATTCAATCATATCACCTAGAGTGAAAAAGGAGACCCTGCTAAAGAAGACGTTGATATTGAGCCACCCTAAATGGAAGCAGGAACTAAATCTACTATAGATGAGCTAAGAGAAGTAAATTAGGGGACAATGACAACCCTTGCCATCTATATCAGCACCGTAATAACAAATGAAGAAGTCGACATGTACATGGAGCTGCTCAAGGAAATTAAAGATGTATTCACCTAATCATACAAAGAGATGCTTGGTCCAAACTCGAAAGTGGCCATGCATCACTTAACTGTTAAAAAAAGGAGTTCATCCCGTTAAGCAACCATAACAGCGCTTCTGTCCAGAACTCCTCCATCAAATTGAAGTAGAAGTCAATAAGTTGATTGAGGTTGGATTCATATGAGAAATTAAATATCCCACATGAATTTCTAACATTGTCCTAGTGAGGAAGAAGAATGGGCAAATCCAGATTTATGTGGACTTTAAATATCTCAATGAGCCATGTCCTAAAGATGATTTCCCCTACCCATCACTGAGATTATGATTAACACCACTACGAGACATGAAGCACTCTCATTCATTGATGAATCATCTGGGTATAACCAAATACTCATGGCACCTAAAGACAAAAAATTGATAGTCTTCTGCACACCTAAAAGCATATACTGCTACTAGGTGATGCCTTTCAACTTAAAAAATGCTAGGGCTACGTACCAAAGAGCTATACAGAAAATCTTCAATGATATACTCCAACAAAATGTCAAATGTTACGTTGATCACCTTTTCATAAATCAAAAATAAGAAAGGACCATTTTCATAACTTGAGAGAAAATTTTGAGCACTTGAGAAGATATCAATTGAGGATGAATCCATTAAAATGTGTATTTGGGGCCCCCTTTAGAAAATGTTTAGGCTTCATTGCCCACTATTAAGGCATCAAAATCAAGAAAGCAAGATTGATGCCATCCTAAAAATGTCAAAGCCTTGGAATATTTATGAACTCAAAAGCCTACAAGGAATATTAGCATATATTAAAAGGTTTATCTTAAATCTAGTAGGCCATTATCAACTGTTCAACCGACTTATGAAGAAAGGTATGTCATTTGAGTGGAATGAATCTTTTAAAAAGGCTTTTAAGAATATTATATCTTACCTGATAAAGCCTTCAGTACTGGTGGCGCCAGTGCTTGGCTGTTCATTAATCCTATACATCGCTATGCGAGAATGCTCAGTAGGAGCCCCATTAGCACAAGAAAATAACCAAAAAAAGGAAAGCGCCCTGTATTATCTAAGTAGGATGATGACATCAATTGAATTAAAGTACTAGCCATCACCATCCAAAAGTTAAGATACTACTTCCAAACTTATACGGTTCGTTTGGTGTCTAGCCAACCTACTAAAGCATGTCATAACGAGGACCATTCTTTTTGATAGACTTGCAAGGTGGTACCTCTAATTCCAACAATTTGAATTTGTATATATGCTACAAAGGGCTATAAAAGGACAAGTATTAGCAGACTTCTTGGCTGATCATCCTAGTCCAATTGAATGGGATCTTCCCGATGAACTATCTGATGAAGATGTCCTGATGGTTGAAATCACTCCTCCATAGAAGATGTACTTTAACAAAACTTCACATAGGGAGGGAGCTAGTGCCAGGGTGGTGTTTCTGACATTTGAAGGAGAAGCCTTGCCTCACTCATTCAGCCTTATGGAAAAATACTCCAACAATGTAACTGAATATCAAGCTTTGATCACCGAACTTGAAATTGCTATAGATATCAAGCAACTACACCTCAAGATCTAGGGGATTCTAGATTAGTGGTCAACTAACTACTAGGGGAATATAAAGTTAGAAAGCTTAAACTACTTTCGTACTATAACTACACTAATATGCTTATAGAATGGCTTAGAGATGTCACAATTAAACATGTGCCAAAAAAGAAAAACAAGTAGGCAAATGCATTAGCCAAGTTTGCCTCCTCCTTGTCCTTACCCAAAGTAGAATACCACATGCCCATATGCAAGTAATGGGTAGTGCCACCAATACTCAAGGATGAAGAAGACCAAGAAGAGAATTGTTCTATGGAAGTCTTTGAAGTTGAAAGAGAAGATTGGTGCCAACTATTCATGGACTACTTAAAATATGATAAACTCTCAGAAGACCCACGCCAAAAAGCAGACATTCAACTACAAGTAGCCCGTTTCTTCTATTTAAAGGGCACATTGTATTAACTTTCATTTAATGGAGTATTCCTACGATGTTTAGGAAATGAGGAAGCTATACAAGCCATGGAGTAAGCACACCTAGGGCTTTGTGGTGCCCACTAGTTCAGGCTAAAACTTCACTTTTGCATCAAAAGGATGGGATACTACTGGTCAAAGATGGTAAAAGATTACATGAAATTCACCCAAAAGTGTCAAGCATGCCTAGTACCATGCCAGCTTTATTCAATAACCACTTAAGCCCTTGCACCCAATGGTTGCCTCATGTCCCATCGATGCTTAGGGTTTGGATGTTGTTGGACCAATAATAAAATCATTTGCCAACCATCTCTACATTCTTGCAGTAACCAACTACTTTTCAAAATGGACAAAAGTGATTCCTCTCAAGGAAGTAAACAAGGAAAATGTCGCTGACTTTATCTGTGTCAACATCATTTATAAATAAAGAGTCCCTTGTTTTATCATTATCGATAATGGAAAATCATTTGTCAATAGCAACATGGATAAGTTACATCACAAAATTTGGCTTCAAGTAAAGGAAGTTTTCAACATACCACATCATAAATGGTGTTGTAGAAGTTATCAACAAAACTCTAGTAACTTGTTGAAAATAGTTGTGTCAAAATCAAAGATAGATTGGCATGAAGGGATCAGCAAAGCTTTATGGGCCTATTAAACCACTTACAAGGCCCTTATGCACTAATGTATGGTGTCGAGGTTATTATCCTACTTGAACAACAAATTCCATTTTTGGTAATTGCTATACAAGAAAAGCTGACTGAGGAGGACAATGCTCATTTATGCCTTGAAGAATTGGAAGCAGTTGATGAAAAAGGTTGGATGCACAACAAATGATTGAGTGATATCAAATTCACTTATCTAAGGAGTTTAATAAAAGCATACATGCTCGGTCTTTTCAAGTTGAGGACTTGATACTTACAATAAGAAAGCCTATCATCATCACTCATCATACTGGAGACAAATTCACCTCTAAATAGGGTAGACTATATATGGTGTAAGAGTTGACCCAATAAATGAAAAATTTTTAGAAAAATATTATTCTTGAAAAAGAGGGCAAAAAAAGTCAAAAAAAAAAAGAAGAAAGAAAAGAACATGAAAAATGAAAAAAAGGTGAAAAGAAATAGAAGAAAAAAATGGAAAATGATACATATATACTCCTCCTTGACACAAGTATAAACTATCATAAACCTAATCAAACTTCCTTGAAATGAACTTAAAATTTCAACCCAAATCAAATTCAAATGCTCCTCGACACATAAGCCTAAACTGTAAATCACTCCTGACCCACAATAATATAAATTGTGAATAGCCTTACCTCTCGCAAATCCAAAGTGTTTGAACTATGTTATGATTTGATCCTATTTTATAGGTATGTAAACAGCTTAGATATTTTCAAAGTTCGGTCATTAATTTGTGATTGGTTATATTCTAATTCATGGCATAAAATATCTATTGCTGAGGAAGACACATCCATCAATAAAACAAAAAAAGCAAGCAATGGTGAAACAAGAGGTTGTATTGATAAAACTAAATGCTTAGCAAAAGAATAATATTTGTAGCTAAGCAATAATTCTAACAAAACTAAGCAAAAGGATTCAAGATCTCTAACGCGTCTTTAGTAGCTACTAAATTTTCTTCAGTAGTGCATAAGGCCTCGACAGCCACGTCATCTAAAGGCTTGGTAGATTGTATAGCAACAATCTCCCCATGGAGCTCACCAACTTCCACTGCTGCCTCACTAAGAAATGCTTTTTGCTGTGAAACGGATGTAGATAGCTCCTGCTGTCGCTTTGTTAGGAGCTCGAGTTGCTACTTAATCTTTTCAACTTGGCCTTGGAATTCTCAACTTTCCTAGCTCCTTTGGCTTCCCTATTTAAAGTCTCCTAAAGCCAACACTCTACATCCTCCAATTGCTTAGTAATAACCTTTTTAGTAGGTATATTAGCCACTGGGATCTTGCCTCATCATGAGTCGCGGCCCTAGCAAATAATGTGCCTAAAAACTGTTCTATAAAGGGCACATCAGCATGGTCAAAACATTTCATGGATTCAATGACAAGTGTAACCTCATCCTTGAGTGAAGAAATGAGATCAAGAGAGGTGCCAGCTAACCTCTTGTGAAGACTCACCCATAGACAGCAAAAGAACTCATCCTTGTGACTCTTACTTTAAATACTAAAACCATTGCAGGAGAAGGTGCCTCTTACTCTCTTTCAAAATAGAAACTTCCTTGAGTGCTGTAGTTACGAGTGGATTCAACTCTGTGACAAGTTTATGACTAGCACTAGAACCCCTACTATCACTTCTAAAAGCTTGCCTCTCCACCTAAAAGAAAAGAAAAATATTTTGGTAAATTAATGGAAAAAAAATGAAGCAAAGAGAAAAGTAACAAACCACCCCCTGAGCTAAATCCTTAATTGACTCCAGATGGCTAGAAATTTTGCCTTCTTTTGGACTTAAAGGAGAAGGGGCTCTCCTAACTCCTTTCTAATGGTGATCCCCATTATTGTTGATGCTATCATTCAGGACTTACAAACACAATCTTTTCTACAAAAGGACGACCAGGGCTGCAGATTCACAAGGGGGATCTCAACCATTACGAGATGAGCTTCCTACGTCAGGTATGCCATCTTAAGATAGAGTAACGCACAACTTCATGGCATGTTCTTCAAAGTAGTTACTATGAACTTTAGTCTACTACTCCATATAAGCCTTGAAATAAAATTTCCTCACAACTACTGGAGTACAAGGGAAGCATGCCTTGGCCCTCGAATCAGACAAAGTAGACACCCTCCAAAAATACAAGCCTTCCGCTAAAGAAGTCTCACAGACATCACGTATAAGGATTCTAGTAATCTCCTAGTAGAATCTGAATTGGCAACTAAATCGATACAGATTATAAGGCTCAACAATAAACAGATTGCCTTACCTTAGTGAGAGATAACCTAAATGGATGGTGGCAAAATAATCATCATCAAGTAGGTCATAACTGCCACCATCAACATATAAAATGTCTTTTTGCTTGGTAATCATAGTCTTAGTTCAACCAAAGAATTTACCTCTATGGATTCTTATGTCACAAGGGTTATAATACCTTACCCCACCTTCGCCAGAATACATGATCATCTTTGGGTTGTCAACTGCCTTACAAATCAAATAATGAGTCTTAAAATAGTGTGTGGATCATGTATAGAAATAATGAAGCAGAAAAGGGGAATATACACGTGAAAGCTTTCAAAAATTCGTAACTCCACCTAAGCCTTGATAAATACTCACAAGAATGGGAATAGCCTAGCTCACTCTCTTGATTGCCATGATACTTGCCTTCTTGAAGGTACTAGGATGAACAAAACTAACGTCCTTAAGAGGAAGAGCAAATACACAAAGCCTGCAAGCAAGAAATGTCACTAGTAGGTCTCCACTCTAAAATTTTCGCTGATATTAGGGAATGTGAAAGGTTCCTCATCAACAAATGACCAAGGCTCATGAGCACCAATCTCACCAGAAGGGTTGCATGTGGATCTAGGATGGACTGTCTTTTTCTCCTTTCAGGTTAGGGGTGCAGAGTACTTTACTTCCCTTTTACTACAAAATCTAATCCAATCTTCGATAAAAACTAAAGGAACTCAGGTGTCATTCGGACTTTCCCAAAGAAAGTGGTAAGCATGGAACAAATGCTGGTAGGATCAAGAAACATATCTCTTCCCTTGCTCATTAACACCTGTGAGTTCCTTCGCACTAGGAACAATCTCATCATAAAATCTCTCATAAATTGAAAGATCCACTAAGCTCCATAAGTCATACAGAGATATGGATACCTCGCCATAAGAGGTAAAGAGAGTACTAGTAGGACACCATACCTCATAAATTGCTTGTAAGATATTCAAGTTATAATCATAAGTAAAAAGTGAGGTATAAACCGCATCATAAATCTAAACTACCTTCAGCTCACGTCTACATTAGCCAAGTACATCTTCCACCCATTCCTAATAGCCCTTGGTGAAATGGAACTCACTAGTGAATGGAGGACCGTCCTCTCACTTGGCCTTTCCTTCAATAATTCTACATCCTAAATTCGACAGCAAAACTATTTTAACAGCATGATGATGGTGAGTCGACTGTAGGAATTAAGCCTTTGAGATCTTGTTGAATGGGGTCTTATAAGTCCAATTGTCCATCTGATGAGGGATCATCAAGTTATGCCAAAAACGACTGATAAGGGAAATGTAAACTACCAAAATTGTACCCTTCTCTATAGGATGACCCTTTTCCTCAAAAATAACCAAATGCTTCATGCTTGAAGAAGACATTTTGCTCTTGAAATACACCATGATGATCAACTACAACAAAGAGCAAGAAAGGCTAAGGTCAGATTTTGACAACCAAAGAAGAGCATGGATAAATAAAAGCTTTGTAAGGAGCAAAGGAAACTCTTTGAGAGTTAAGTAGAATCAGCAAAGCTCAAAGAGGGTAAGAGCTCCAACAAAGCAAAACTTTGGACCTCAATTCAAGTTCAACAAACTCAGACCTATAGTACTCAAAGGCTTAAAAATTTAATCTTAAATGGTACTCGTGGGCAAAATTAAACCAAATACTTAAAAGCCCTCAAATTCAAGCTTAAACGGTAATCATAGATAAAATTAAACCTAATACTCTAAGATTCAAAAATTCAAGTCTAAATGGTATATGAGAGCGAAATTAAGCCTAGTATTCAAAGGCCAAAAAATTCAAGCCTAAACGATACTTGTACGTGAAATTTAGCCTAGTACTCAAAGGCTCAAAAATTTAAATTTAAATGGTATACACGGGTAAAATTAAGTTGGATACTCAAAGGCCTAAAAATTCAAGCCTAAGGATACTTGCAGGCAAAATTAAGTTTAGAACTCAAAAACCCAAAAATTCAAACTTAAATAATACACGCAGACGAAATTAAGTCAGGTACTCAAAGGCCTAAAAAATTCGAGCCTAAATAGTACTCACAGGTGAAATTAAACTTGATACTCAAAGGCTCAAAAATTCAAGCCTAAACAATACTTACGGGTAAAATTAAGCTTAGTACTCAAAGATCCAAAAATTTAAACCTAAGCATACGCAGGCAAAATTAAACCTGATACTCAAACACCCAAAAATTCAAGTTTAAAGGATACACGTGAGCAAAATTAAGCCTGCTATTCAAAGGCCCAAAAAATTTAAGCCTAAACATACTCGCGAGTGAAATTAAGCCTAATACTCAAAAACTTAAAAATTCAAGTCTAAACGGTACACGCGAACAAAATTAAGCCTAATACTCAGACCTAAAAATTAAGCTGGATACTCAAAGGCCCAAAAATTCAATCTTAAATGATACTCGTGAGCAAAATTAAGCCTGATACCAAAGACTAAAAAATTCAAGCCTAAATGACACACATGAGCGAAATTAAATTTGGTATTCAAAGGCCCAAAAAATTCAAGCTTAAACAGTGTATGCGGGCAAAATTAAGTCTGGTGCTCAAAGGCATAAAAAATTCAAGTTTAAATGGTACTCGCAGGTGAAATTAAGTTTAGTACTCAAAGGTCAAAAAATTCAAAGATAAACGGTACACACAGACAAAATTAAACCTAGTATTCAAAAGCTTAATAATTTAAGCTTAAATGGTATTCACTAGCCAAATTAAACCTGGTATTCAAAAATCAAAAAATTCAAGCCTTAAACTATACACACGGGTAAAATTAAGTCTGGTACTCAAATACTCAAAAATTCTAGCTAAACGGTATACGCGGGCAAAAATTAAATCTAGTACTTAAAAGATCAAAAAATTTAAGAGTAAATAGTACATGTAAGCTAAATTAAGTTGGGCATTGGAAGCCAAAATCTGGGTTTATAGGAGGCTAGCCGGACCACGTCCACAAAACCCAATTAAAAAAGCCATGAAATCCAAATGCAACCTTATTTGGTGGTCTATTTTCCCCAAACTTCAAAGAGGCGCCCAACATAGCCTCGAATTATCACCATCACGGCTCCGTCGCCGCTGCTGGAAGAAGTCCGGCCATCGTCATTGATGTCGACCGCCAACCACTGTGAGAAAACACCCCACGTCCCACTCACCCGATTGTTGCTCCGTCCTCCTCCACCATCATCTCTCCACCTCGCTCGCACTACGGCCGTCCGCGACTCGCTGCTGCCAAACACAACCGGTTCGCCGCCACCTCAATTCTCCTACTTGAAGACACACCGCCACAAACTCACCCTCCACCACAACTGCTCGACACCGTTCAACACCGCCTCCTAGAAACCCATCAGAGTTTTCGCCACCACTATACACCACGGGAGGTCCGTTAGATCGCCGCTGCTAAGTTCGATTGGTCTAGGTGGCTTGCTTCCATTTGATTTTCATGCCAACCGTCATTGAACGGGGTTGCTTGGTTTCACCTAAAAAACTCCAGTGCTTAGCTGGCATGCCGCGTGGGAGCTCGTAAAGCCGCCGGAGATCGCTCTCCCGTCACAACATCGGGGTCTCAATTTTGGACAAGGACCGGCGATGAGCGTGGAATGGGATATCAATCCGTTGCACCATCGCCACCTAAAGACCTATCACCACTGAACCAGCCTCCGCTAGATGTTCTACCGACGTTCAGAAATTTGACAAAGCTTTGTCTAGTCATCCTCCCCGACGCAACGGCTGGGGTGGGGTAGTGAAATAACATTTGGTCCGTGCATCTTATTGATTTTGGCTTCAATTCTGGAAGCAAGTTTCGTAAAAAGAACAAAGAACAAAGGTAGGGAGGAGCCTTGGTGTCGGGAAATTGCTTTTGCCATCTTGGAGATGAAAATAAAGCAGAGGCGAGGAGTGCAGTAGAAACACATATATAAATTAGTAATATGCAGAGAATAAAAGAATATACCTGTTTCTAGTGCTCCAACAAATTATTGAGAGGTTAATAATGTCTGGGAAGCTTGAACACTTTTCGAGACTTGGAAAAGAATCAAGTCTCCTTTTAATTTATAAAGGAGGCGATGTTTGGGAATAGAATTTGTCAAATGTTGAGATTAGAAGCCATAAGAGGTCATGAAGAGTCGAAAAATAAAGAGGAAAGTAGAGAAGGATAATCTTTTGATACACCATATCAGTTTTCCATTGAGCTCATAGTTAGACCTGCACTGTTACATTGGATTACAAAAACCCTTTCTTCTAGTTAACCGACTAACTATTGCTTGCACTCTTCAACTACCACAGACGCAATTAAACTAACAGATATACAAAGCACTTAACTGCATAGATAACTAACCAAACAAACTAGTAATGACCAATATTAGCAGTGCTTCTGCCTGAGTCCTATCCAACTTGTTCTTCTACTCTATTGCTGATTCAGATTAGGAGCTCATTTTTAAAAGCCCCCCTCCCCTCTCAAGGTGAGTATGGATATTTTCATACTCAACTTGCCTACACACTTGTTAAATCGTTTGACACTCAGTGCTTTGGTTAGTATGTCAGTGGGTTGGTCTTTCATTGGAATATACTTCACAGCAATGATCCCTCCTACAACCTTTTCGCTTACAAACTGTACATCAATGTTAAAGTTTTTTGTTTTCTCACGATGAGTTGGGGTTTTGCTTATTTGAATGGTGCTTTGATTATCACACATCACTTGAGTTGATTCATCAAGTCTAATGTCAAATTCTTTCAACATATTAACTAGCTATAGCACTTCACAATGCAAGATGCTAGAGCTCTATACTCAACTTTTGTAGAGCTTCTGAATACTACAGTTTATTAGGATTGTCTCTAAGAAAGACAAAATAGCCTGTAATTGATCTTCTTGTGAGTTGAAATACAGCCTAGTCACTATCACTATCTTTCAACTTTAGCTCTAGCTTGCTACTTAGGAAGATTCCTTTTCCTGCTGTGAGTTTCAAATATCTTAGTACATGTAATGCTGCCTAAAATACTGTTTAGTTGCTTTGCTTATAAACTGAGATAGGGCTTGTACAACATGAAATATATCTGGTGTGGTGAAAGTGAGATATATATATTTTCCAACCAATTGTCTATAGCAAGTCGTATCTTCAAGCTTCACTTCATTTGTAACAATGAGTCCATGATTGATCCCCATTGGAGTGTTTGCTAATCTAGCTCCCAACAAACCATAGGTTTCAATGAGATCCAGCATGTACTTTCTTTGACACAGCACCATTCCTACTGCAGACCTTGCTATTTCAATTCAAAGAAAATACTTAGGAGAACCTAGATTTCTGATCTTGAACCTCAAGCTCAAGAAGTTGATGATCATGTTAACTTCCTCTTAGTTAAAGTTCCTAATGATCAGATCATCAACATATACCTGCAAGGTAGTCTTTCCTCCTTTTCTAGTGTACTTAACAAATAGAGAAGGATCGGTTGACTAATTAAAGCCATGTTCTCTCAGTGCCTCAATGAGCTTCTCATTTCATTTTCTAGGTGCTTGCTTGAGACCATATAATGATTTTTTTAGTTTACAAACCATTTCATCATCACTGCATCTCTTTTCTTTGATTAGATTGTATCCCTATGGAAGATCCATATACACTCCTTCTTCCAATTCTCCATTCAAGATGGCATTGTGCACATCAAGTTGCTATGAATACCAGTGTTCCATCACTGCAATACTCATGTAAAGTCTGACAATTGCCTACTTTACTACTAGACTAAAGGTTTCATGATAGTTAAAGCCATCCTTTTGACTATATCCCTTGGCCACAAATCTGACTTTATACCTTTCTATAGTGCCATCTGATTTCATCTTGACTTTGTACACCCATTGCACCTAACATGATGTTGCCCTTTTAATAATTCATGATCTCCCAAGTCTTGTTATCTTCTAATAGTCACAGCTCCTCAATCATAACCTTTCTCCAATGTTCCTCTCCCACTGATTCGGTAAAACCCTATGGTTTTTGCACATTATCTAGACTAGTTAGGAAGCAGAGGTATTCAATTGACAAATTAGCTGTGCTTAGGAAGTTAGATATAGGATGTTTAGTGACATGTTGTTGTGGCTTTAGATTGTGATGGTATACATCAAGATATTTTGCTATTTTCTTATTTCTAGTGGATCTTCTAGGTGGAATAGGAGTTTGGTTGGAATTATAGGTCACAGCAGGAGTAATAGGCTCATTTAGTGTTATAAGAGGGAGATGCCCTGGTTTAGTTGAGGCCTCATCAGATAGAGTCTATCTTGTGAGGTTTAAATCATAAAATGTAGCATTTTGTGGCTGACATGGGGCAAGACTAGAATCAGAAGGAATTTTAAGTTGCTTAGAGTATTGAGGGTTGAAAGGAAAAACATGTTTTATAAATTTAGCATCTCTGGACAGAAAGGTCTCATGTGAATCAAGATTAAATAGTGTATAACCTTTGGTTTCAGAAGGATAGCGAAGAAAGATGCACCTCTTAGCTCTAGGATCAAATTTTGTTCTATTTCTTTTGAATGTGGTTGCAAAGGCAAGTGATCTAAACACCCTAAGTGGTCATACTATGGTGATTGTCCAAATAGGACCTGATGAAGGAGACTTAAAGTGCAGGACCTTTGAAGGAAGCTTGTTGATGATGTGTGTGGATGTTAGCACTACATCACCCCAGAACTTTGTTGGCATGTGAGCTTGAAAGAGAAGAGGCCTAGCTACATTTAGGATATGCTAGTGTTTTCTCTCTACCACAGCATTTTACTATGGTGTCTCAACACATGATTGTTGATGGATGATACCAAGACTAGTAAAGAAATTTGGCATCTTAAGATCAAGAGCTTAGTCAATTCTCACAATCTAAATTTTGCAATCAAACTGGGTTTGAACCAAGTTATGAAAGACATACAGGATTTGTTTGGCATCCTTATGTGTCATTGTGTCCATGTACATCTACTAAAATCATTAACAACAGTCAAAAAATACTTGAAGCCATCAATAGCAGGTGACAAATTTGGACCCCAAGTATCAACATAAAGGAGTTGAAAGGCTTTATTAACTACTAGTTAATGTATAGGGAAGGGCAGCCTTTTTAGGTTTTCCTTGGGACATATTTCACAAACTCTATAAGGCATTTCTTTGATAAAAGGATAGCTTTCATGTAACTTGTCTATTACAATATAAGAGGGATGTCCTAGCCTAAGGTGCCAAGTATCAAACTCTGGTATAGGTGATGCAGTGGCTGTTGAGTCTACTAAACAAGAGAGATGGTTGACAGAAACCTTACTTTAATGTAGGATGTAAAGACTAGACTATTGCCTTGCAACTCCAATCTTCATCCAATGAGAAGAACGATGCAGGAGTCTGAATTGAATAGAAAACAGCATGAATGAGTTTTACTTAGTTTACCAACTAACAAAAGATTAAGTTTGAACGAAGGGACATACAAGATCTCACTGATTACAATGCTTTGAGATATCACTATACCTATATGAGTGGCTGGAACTTTATTTTTATTAGGGAGATTTACATATAGACCACAAATAGGTTGATAAGACAAGGAGAGAAAAAGAGAGCCACACATGTGATCTGATGCCCAAATGTCTACAATCCAATCCCAAAGGCCTAAAGTTGAATCAGTTTTTATGTTCTTAGATGCATGTGAATGCAATGCTAGAGTTTGCAACATTAAGAGTTGGTGTTGAGGGTTACATAAGGGTGTAATTGAAGGATTCTCACCAGCAAAGTTTGAGAAGGGTTGGTGGTCTAGACTTCTTTACGCATGAGCCTGAGAACTATCCTTGTGATTGAGTTGCATTAGAGAAGTTATGAACCTCCAACAAGTGTATCAGTTCCTTAAACTGATACTAAGAGAGAGTAAAAGCTTTAGTATCTTTCCTTGACTCCTTACCTCCCTGAGCTACAGAATTTTCTGAGCTGATGGAAGACTGATTAACATTTAATGTCATTCCCTTAATTTTTGACTTAGTGAACTTAAAATTTAAAGAAAACCCTATGATTCCATAGCACTTATCTTTAGTGTGTCCTTTCTTCCCATAGTGTGTGCAGGTAACTTCTTGTCTCTCCTTTCTACTAGCCTTTGTGAGAAGTGCAAAGGATTCATTCTAAGATTGCTATGTGGATTTCGTTCCCCTCTGAGCCTCTTCAACTATAATGGCATTATTTGCCTCATCAAGTGAAGGAAAAGGTTTCAGTCGTAGGAGTTGAGACCTATTGGCAAAGAATCACTCATCTAATCCATTTAAGAACTTGTACACCTTATCATGTTCATAGAGGCCTAAGTATTTTTGGAAGCAGGAGGAGTTGCAACCGCCGCAGGAGCAGTGAGATGGAGATCTATATACTCTTAATTCTTTGTAGATTGTCATCATTTCTATATAGTAGTCATCCACACTCCTTTCTCCTTGATTGATTGCATGTAAATCACTTTGAAGTCGACACATGCGGTTGTCATCCAGTTGGGAAACCTCTTGGATAGAACACTCTAAATTTGATGTGCATACTGCATGAAGAAGATAGTTGATGCGAGGGCAAGGCTCATGGACTTGAGAAGCCAGGCAATGATCAGATCATTGCTTCTTGACTAGGCACGATGAAGAGGATTTTCTTTGGATGGTTCAATGATGGTTCCATTAATGAATCCTAACTTGTTTCTTAAAGAAAATGCTAATGTGAATGACTTGCTCCAAGTTGTAAAGTTCTGGCCATTGAGTTTTAGATATACTATAGTGGTGCTTTGGTTATCTATAGTGTGAATATAGAATGGGGAGTGTGAGTCATCTGGTGACAGAGAGGTTTGTTGGTGGCCAGGCTGGTAGATAAACCTTGAGGCTGAGGCCATTGAGTTGAGGATTCAGAATCGTGAGTTTAAGGACGATACAAGGAGGTTTTTAAATGGTTATAGCTCTGATCCCATGTCAAAGGTTGAGATTAGAAGCCATAAATCTTTAGGAAAAAAGTGATGAAGAGTAGAAAAATAAAGAGGAAAGTAGAGAACAATAATATACTAATACACCAGATCAATTTTACATTGAGCTCATAATTAGGCCTGCACTGTTACATTAGATTATAAAGATCCTTTCGTCTAGTTAACTAACTAGCTATTGCTTGCACTCTTCAACTACCACAGAAGTGTAAAGTAACAGATTTACAAAGCATTGAATTACATAGATAACTAACCAAACAAACTAGTAACCACCAATATTAGCAGTGCTTCTGTCTGAGTCCTGTCCTACTTGTTCTTTTACTCTGTTGCTGATCCAGATTGGTAGCTCATGTTTAACAGAATTTTTATAAGATGTGGTTTTCCAAGATAAATATTCATTAGGAGCAATAATATTTGAGGGTACATATAATGTACATGTTCATCTTGAATGCTTATTTGCTTACGAAAACTTTCGCTGCTGTTAGGAAAAATTTTATCGAGTGCAAGTAGTGGCTGCGCCCAGTATACTCTTCCAATTTTGATGGGCTTCGACAACTAAATGAAATGACACTTAGGAAAGACTCACATATCGAATTAGAGAAGTGTTTAGATGTTCATCATAAAAAGAGTAGGCTGATAGATTGTAGAGCCCATTATAACCAATCTATATACATACATGCATACATACATATATATATCAAGACTTATTCATTCAAAATAAAATTTTCAAAGACAAGTCTCGAGGGAGCATTTATAGACACATTAAAATTTTGTACCAATCAAATAAAGCCTCATGGAAATATGGAATTAAAATATTAATTAAATCATTTATTTATTTATTTAGGAATTTAAATAATCATAATTTTTAAAAGAACTCAACAAATGATTAATGTTTTAATCAACCAATTAAATAATGGCAAATGGCGAAATCCTATTAAAAGCTTGGAAAACCAAAAGGTGATATAAGACTTTCCTTGAGTTTTCCATGCCTTCACCAGTCCTTTGAAAATCATTAGTTGTAGAAGCCAGCATATAATTCTTGAACCTCAAGTCATGCTCCACCCATTTGTGATAAGTGGTTTTCTTCTTGTCATTATTTTATGAGAAAGGGCAGGTGAAATATCAGCCTCCAGTAAATGGCTTATGCACTCCAAAATAATGACTTTTAAATTCCAAAGTCAATCAATATAGTTGGTGTTTATTTAACATAATGGTCTCAAGAAAATGAGTAGTGGGTTGAACATTTCCAAGAATGAAATAACTTCAGAAAATAAACAACATTATTGGTTTAGCTATAAACTTTGATACTTATTATTTTGGACTTTAAATCAAGCAACTCCCTACTTGAGTTTTAGAATCCTACACTTCTTTTGTTGAAAATAAAAATCCTATTGGAAAAATTCCCTACCAAATTATTGGGGTTCACATTGAGCATAATATATCTCACACATATAGTTCTAGACATACCTAGCCTATTGAGTGGTTACTCTTCTCAACGCATCTTATGTGTGGTCCAATCTTCATTTCTACCCATGTACCATTAAATCCTCACACATAGAGTTCTTAGCACCCTAGATCCACTTAAGTCATGCTCATTGATAACAACTTACCAAATTTGAATCTCACCCTTCAATCATATAGTTTTTAGGGTAGAATATCCTTCGAATGTGTCATTAAATGCACATGGAATCCTAAAATATTTCATTGCAATGATGAATGTAATGATATCACATACTAAGGCTATATTTAAAAGCCTAAGATCAACCAAGGGCCAAGATGAAATAATTTCACCGTCACAATTTAATATTAAATAGAGGAAGTTTTTGTCCATGAATTATGATCACTTAGCAAATTACTCATTTTACAAGCATATATCACACACACAACATATATATATATATATATATATATATATATATATCTCCAAAAATTAAATAAGGGATAAAACTAAATGATAGATGATCATGAACTCATTATAAATCCATTTAGAGCCAAATGGCTAGATCGTGCGCAAGTCTATAAGGCTCTATATTATTACGAGGCTTTCTAATGTCTTCTCATCATTTTGGCTTCTAGCTCATCCCTCCATAGGCTTGCCACCGCTAGGAACATCAAATGGTCACCAACTCTTGGTCTTCAAATGATCACGAACTCCAAAGTCTCCACATTACATTTACATGGTCATATAAAATAAAATTTAAAATAGAAGATGATATAAATCATGGAATTATACCATTATGACCCATGAATCGCATCCACATATGTTCTAAGTCCATAATCAATCAATCCATCTATTATCTATACATCACAAGCACAATATAATAAAATTCATTTGAATGATTCCTTTTCTAACTTATACATCTCATTTCTTAACTTTTGTTCACAGAAAATCCTTTTCCAAAATTTTAAATTTCAATAAAATAAGATTTTTGCTTTCTACCAACCTCCCTTTGGCTATAGCAAATAGTCTAGTGGCTACAAAGGCCACCACTGCATCCGCAGAACTAGCTATGACAGAGATCACATCCTTTTTGTGGTTATTACCACTACCATGCCTATGTTGGCTGTAATTGCAGGCTTTGACAATACCTTACACATGAATATTCTATTTTTTGGTTGTTTCCCACACAATTCAAAAACCATGCAACAAAATGTAATTATAAAAAAGTATCTAAACATGCTTTAAACAAAATCTGACAACAAATCACAAAAACAAATTATTCAAAGTAGGATTATGAGAAGAAGAAAGTTAGCTCTAATTAGTACTATTAGGTTTCACCGCACCCGAGATGCATCGCACCTGGGATGCAAGAGTACAATTTTAAATTTTTTAAAATAGGCATAAAATGTAGTAGAACATAATAATTCCATTGTGGTGCACTTTCTCCAAATGACATGTGTAAAACTATAAGAATGGGGTGGATAGAATTTTACATCTAATAATAGGTCATCAAATTTAACATCTATGATGCTCAAATCACAAGCCTTTAGTTGCAATCTCTAGATTATCCATATGAACAAAGCATAGGTAAGGACTTCAACAGCAAATGACGAACACCTTTATGAATTTTGAAGAAATTTAAAGAAGAATTAAGTGGGAAGCCGGGACAAATTTTCCTCTTTTTTCTCTAAGTGCATGATTACAGATTTTTCCTTCCTCTAGGGTTGAAAATAATTCTACCATTAATTATTTCAAGGCACAATCTTTAGATTCTTCCACGGAGGAATCTTTTCATAAAGTTAAGCCAAGGAAAAAGGAATGAACCTTAATAGGAATTTTCCTAAATGTTCAAATTAATTCAAACCCATATCACCTTTAATTATTAATCTAATTAATAATTAAAACATAATTATGTCTTGTCATTTTACTTTAATTAATCCGATTAATTAAATTAGAAAGCATTATGTTTTTAATTAATAATTTTATTATTAACAAACATGATGACAAATAAGTAAATCTTCTTCGCCCAATCTTAGCTAATGAAATTTGATACTTAGACTTTTTAAGTCTCAGTCAAATTGCCCACAGTAAAATTGTCATATTTCCCTCACCTTGTTCTAATGTGAGTAACTCTTTAAGTTCATCTTAATTGATAATAAGCATAGTTTAAAGCATATGAATAACGTCTACCCTATAACATATATCATATCCCAACTAAAATCTAGAGATATGATCACATGATCGATTCTGATCACGAGTACCATGACTAATGACACTTTGAGCTTATAATCCTAGCAAGTTAGATCTAGCTCTTAGTGCCCTAATGGCATGTTAACCATGAAATGCACAAGATTTATTTATTATCTTTAGTCTAATGCCTACTCTCACTTAACACGATTACAAAATAAGGCATTGATTGCAAAGAATAAACTCTATATATTTATTTCATTCCTTAAGTCCGTGTTCGAATACACCTTTCTCTAACAATGTACCTATATGCTTGTTTTCTTACTATCTCATACCTAATGGTATAACTCTTATCATACAAACACAAAGCATACAAGTTGTAGCAACACTCCAATTGCCAACTTAGAGAATACGTGATTGATCAACCGATTTTAAAGATTGTGTACTAAAAAGTTTTGTATTCATATTCATAACCCTTATGAATAAAACTTCTTAATACAATCATATATACACATGTAATACTTTATGCCAAATCAAAAAATACATGTATGAGTAACTACTAGATATTAATAAAACAATAAGACAATTTTATTAATCAATCATGATCATCTACTGCCAATATCTACTTCATTGCAAAATTACTAGCATTTGAGGGCATATCACTAATAGATACGTACTTGAAAGGGCAAAAAAGGATGATTACATGAAGATGGCTAAGGCGTTGGGTCTTGTGATGGTAATACGAAATGACCAAATTGAGTTGGAGTTGATTTAAACTAACCAAATGGTATTAGGATGTTAATAATATTAGTGGTGCATAACTTGTTTAATGGGAAAAGTAAAACCTTCACTCACAAAGCACACTAGTGGAGTTTCAAGTGGACAATTTTTCATGTTGAAAAGGGGGTTCTAAGGGTGAAATGGTATTTTTGCTTTATGAGCCAAAAGAGTTACTCTATAGATAATGTTTTCATGACCTTTTTCTTAAACAAGTATCATCATGCAACACTTTGTTCCTTTACCATCTCCTACGGTTCTGATACATATTGCGATTTTAGGTGCTCTCTTCATTTTTCTTTGGGGTGTTGTTGTGAAGTCCCATCTATCCCCCTCACCTCTGCCCAAGTTATTCTCATCCCTTATGTAGAAGGAATTATTATTGTTTCCCTTGGGAGTGTGGTGGAACTCTATGAAGTATTCAACAATGGCAATAACTTTGTCCCTTGTTTTTACATCTAGTCATTACAACTCTTGTTTGGCCTATGTTGAAGCAAATCTAAAAAGAAGAAGAAGAAGAAGAAGAGAAGGTTCTATTATAACATATTAGGGATTTGGAGCATAAGAAAGCTAAATTTTTTAATATATTCACTAATCATACCACCATGCTTAAACTCCTTTAGTTTCTTTTAGGCCTCATACACAACATTCTCAAGGTAGAAATGGTGTTTAAACTTGTGCTCAAAATCCTTCTAAATTCAATCATGCATTTTCCTTTTCCATATGAATGTTCTTTCTCCTTCATCAAAGCATAGGCATGTTAGGAAGGCAAAAGGAAGCAATATATACCATGGTGGCTTCATTGGTGATGTGGACCCATTCAAAATAAGGCTCCACTTACCAAAGGAAGTTCTCAACCTCCTTGGAATCAAGCCTACTGACAAACTTTTTCAACTTTAGCTTGTCCACCCTTGAGATCACCTCACGTGTACTAGCAATATTCCCACTAGCAATCACTTATTTAAGCATGAACACTTCCTCATGAATCTCTACAATGACTGCCTTTGACTTACAAATGGCAACCATTGTCTTTGTCGTATGTTGGGTACAATGTTGTGCTGTGACATTAAATTCTTCTTGCTTGGTGCTCTCGATGGCCTCAACTTCTTCATGTGAGCTTTCCTTCACATTATCAATTTGGGAGAGGATGTGTTCCTCTAATGTCTCAACAATATGCTTGACCCTCTCAAGTCTCTTGGCCATCTCCATGAGAGCAGTCTCTCACAAGCTTAGCTCCCTAACATTACTTTGATTTTCTCTTACAATACATGGGAACAATTTTTCTATCACACTCATTTGTGGTGCCTAACACAATACTATTATTGTTTGTCAGCTCATCCCTGCCTTCTTCACATGAACCAAACCTTAGCTCTGACACCACTTGTTGTGACCTTATTCCATAAACACGCTATGCTGTGTAGCTCTTGGCTAATTCATCATCTCTTATAACTAACTTCAGCCAACATGACTTCCATGAAGAGAAGATGTGAAAAGAGTGTGACGAAATGTTACAAAAAACTTTGAAAGATGACAACATAAGAAAGTATAAGACACATTGGTAAGGAAAGAACTATTACATTAGTTTAATGTTTTGGTTACTAGTTGTTGGATTACAAATGAAGTCCTTGTGGCTATTTATATTGTTCATCTTTGTAGCAAAAAACTACTTGGAAATTAATAGAACATGTTCGAGGTCATTCCAAAATACTTCTATGCATTTTTAAGTCCCTACTACAACCGTCTAAAACATTCTAATGACTATTATATATACATGCACTAAGTGCAAAGAAAAGCCTTTTAAAGTCTCAATACATGTAAAAATGAATCTATCAGGTGCTTGTAAATGGTGGGGCATGACCATGCGCATTCTAATAATGTAAAGATATAATATAAAGGATATTCTTGTCTATTTATATTATGAATTTTTAGATCATTAAAATGCAATTATCAATATATGTAATATCATTTGCACATAATTCAATAACATTTATTAAGTCAGTTTAATATTATTCACAAGTATCAATTATATATAATTAATGAAATTTTTTTGTATAAAATATAGATATTGTTTAATGATATTGTTAATGTCAGTATACACATTTTGTACCATTTTAAAAACAAAAATATCCAAGCAAAAATTAATTATAATTTCTTTAATACTTGAGATAATGTCTTTAAATAAATAATTATTGTTTTTCATTCACACCATCTTTTATTACCTATCAAACTTTTGAATTGAATGATTCAAATATTGTCAATTAGATTTCTTTCTTATTTCAGTCTTTATACCTAGCATGTATGTGAGTGCATATATACATACACACTTTAAATGTCATCTTTTTCTACCTTCTTTCCCTTACCACGTTCGTTGTTTTTCTACTCTAAGTTATATGTGCACACCAGTGACACCGATTTGCTGAATGGCAATTCAAAATCGAAGTATTCTTTTCTTTTTCCCTGTTTTTCTCCTATTCTAACGAAGTGTACTAAAAGATGCCAAAAATGTATGAAATAGCGTTAAAAACAAAGTACTCCACGTTTTATTTGAATTGTATTTGACCAAGCTGCAATATCTTTTAAATTTGTCATAAATATTGAAAAAATCATAAAATGCAACACATGCCTAATAATTAAATAATTCGTGTTAACATGCCATTTTATGATATTATTATTTTAATCATATATCATATCATATAAGACAGAATAGAAAGGGTGTCGTTGACCAAATTTGACCCACTACAATTCGATTCTAATTTTCTAGAATTCTCAGCAGTTTAATTAAATCTTCCCAAGAGTGGATATTCTAGCTAAATCAAATCTTTTATGTTTATCCATTCAAATACTTCTGTTTAAATGAATTACAGTTGTTTAATTTTAGATTTTCCTTATCTATAACTAAAATTGAGTAATACACACCATGATTCTAGCCATATTTGAAGGTACTATTAGTTATTACAAACTTATTACTATTTTAATTTATTGAAATTAAAAGATATTATTAGATATATGAGTTGCAAAAATTTAATTTGCAATAAATTTGTTACCACAATTATTAGGTCATTAAATGGTATTTTTATTGTTTTTTTTTTATATTTTAGGGAAAAAAAAGCAAGGTGTCATTATTTTCTAGAAAAGGAATAAAATAATGGTAACACAATAAGATAAAAATTATGGGGTAAATTAAAAAAGATGAGATATAGAATACAAATACAAACATGGGAAAATCAAGATATATGCCATATATTTATTTCCTCGTTTATTAGGTTATTAAACAAGCATTTCCAGCTAAACTATAAAATACTGCAAAGTGGTTTTCTATTATTTTTTTTAATATTTTAGGAAAAAAAACAAGGTTTTATTGTTTTTTAAGTATCTTAGTTTTAAATTTATAGGGTTAGTTAATTACATTAAAACCGCAAGATAAAAAAGGAAAGAAATAATCCGGATTATTGGATCAAAAAAGAACATAAGAAAAAAATTATGTGATAAAAAACATGAGATATATGATACGAAAAATGGAAAAAATCACGATTTCAATCATTTCTAAATATATTGGCTTCAAATTTCAAAGATAAATTAATTACATTAAATTTATTTTAATCAATCCACTAATTTCATTTACTATAAACTTTGATTTTGATCAACAAAAAGACCATAAAATAAGAATTATAAGCTTAGATGCTGTTGATTAAGCATTTACATATTACATTTGATGTTTGATAATTATTTTATATTTTTGAAAACTATGAGTGGTTCCGAGATTTCATTCTAAGAATTCTTCATCCTTTCATTACAAGGTCTGTGGATATCCCCATTAAATAAAGCTGGCACTAAATTTATTATGCATGCTTTCTAAACCTTAACAATTTTCGTTGGTCCTTTCTATTATGCATGCTTTAATAAACCTTAACAATCTCAACATCTTTATTGATTTAGTTGTTTCTAGAGAAACTCAATTACCATGCTGATTTATTGATTACCTTTCTACACGCATGTCCTATTTTCCAAGTGCGCTAAATTCATTTGAAGTTTGTTAGTTAACTACTAAAGTGCTTTCAATATCACATAGTTGGTTTTAAGAATTAGTCACCCTTTCATCCCAAGATTTGCGCATGCATGTTCTTATTTTCATTTCCATTATGCATGCTTTGATAAATTTTCATAATTTCTTCGTCTTTGGGTTTAGTCATTTATAAAAACTTAATTTTCATATTGATTTATTTATTGCCTTTGTTCATGCTTGAACTAGAAAATAATATTCTAATTGTTGAAAACAAATTATGTTTTCACGTTTTACTGTAAGTAATTCAATAACTTCAGTGAAATCCAGAAAAATATGCATAAAATAGTTCAAAACAAAGAGAGTTAATCCGGAATGGTAACAGTCATGCAACCTGAACTTAGAAAAGTTAAATTGTATGAGCTTTTAGCACGAAATGAATGGATCTTACTGAAGATCCAATTTAATTTACGAATGACTCTTTTCCTTACAAAGAGGACAACGATTTCACCCCACAAACCTCGCAAGAACTGAGGATTTGCCCTTAAGTTGTTTGTAGTTTGCAGTTAATCAATTCCAGGACAACAAAAATTTTATGTATTCTTCGCATAATTTGATGCCAAGAGAGAAATGTAAACTACGAGTAAAAGGAAATTAAATTAAGAAGCTCTTATAATATGCAAATAAAAACCATAGTCCACATAGCAACAAATCCGAGAATGAAAGCATCTGTCAGAGATAATAGAACTGCTACGTTCTTCCATGTACTGATGCTTATTATACAACTAGCAGAATACTATATTGAAAACTAAAGAAAATGGCCTTGACCCTCCTTCATTAACTAGATGGTGGGAAGAAGATTTCTTCGGCCTTCCTCTTGGAGCTGAACTTCTGCTCCACATCTGCAGGAACATTGAAAGATGCCTGCAGCACTTCAGGTGATAGGGCCTTCCAAACTGAAGTCCTCCCAGCCAAATGAGTGAATGTTGGACTAGAAAAAAATGGGGGTTTAAATCAGTAAGTAAAATGGAATCAAGACTTTAGAGTAGGCTAAAACTGATAAGCCTATTTACTCACTTGGGAGTTGTGATGATTGAAAACCATTCCAAGCCGTCGGGATCAGAAATCTTCGACACCGCGAAGAACCTGGGAACTATGAAGAGATTGCCAGCCTTAACAGTGGTTTCCAGCACACGCTTGCCGTCAACGCCAACAATCTGAGCCCTGCCACTGCCCCTGACAATGTAGGTTACTTGCAAAGCAGAGTCACAAGAGAAGCCTGGAGAGCACATGGCTTTGCCGTTGAGCCTCACAAGATCAGCACCGAGACCAACCTCCCCCACCAGAGGCAAGTTCTTCGTGTTCAGAACCACGACCTTTCCTCCACCCTTAATGTCAACATCCAACGGAGCCTCCTCGCAATTTAAAGCCATGCCTTTGTAATGTTCCTTCTTCGGCTCGGGCATCTTGACACCGGGAGCCAGCTTGACAATGCCCTTGCTTGGTTGGCTCTCCACGAGCTTCTTTGCAGTGGCTTCGTCCAGGTCCCATGCTCTGCTCACAAACTCAGTTGTGAAGCCGGTGAAGATGCCGTTGGGGCCAGTCAGGAAGAAGTCGGTGAAGGAACCGGCAGTGTGGGCTTTTGACGTGTCTCCAAGGAAGAGGATTGCCAGTTCAGTGTCCTCTTTGTTGTACCACCAAGTGGTCACGCCGAAAGGAAGGGCAATGGCATCACCCTTCTTGATTGCAAACACCTTCTCTTCTTTCTCAGGAAGGATAATTCCAGCAACTCCACAGCCTGCACCAAAACAGTTACTTATACAAACAAAAATCTGTCATAAATTTCAATATCATAAAAAATAATGGAGTTTACAGGCATATTGGTATGTCGCATAAAACAGGGATTCTTTATATCCATTAGCCATCCTAAGTCCATAGTTTACCATTACGATCAAAGCAGTTTCTTGAAAACAAAATAGTAAATTTATTACATATGTAACCAACAATTCTGATGAATGAAGTAATCGTAGTTGTTCCACATTAACAGATCTATTAGTCTGTTACTATATATATCTTCATCGGATCTAGCGAAAAGAAAACATCATCGCAAAAGCAAAACCCAAAACAATTAAACACATCGGGATAAAACATAAATAATCATGCACACAAATCAACGTTTGGATTCAAGACAGAGACAAAAAAACCCCATAACTTTTTATCAAAAAAAACAAAAAAAATACATGAATAGAAAACATCAATAAAGGATGAACGGAAGGCGATAGAAATCAAGATGCACCTTGAAGAACATAGGCAATTTTGGCTGAATCAGAATAACGGGGAAGGGCGAAGCCGTTCTTCTCAAGAGCAAGCTTGGCGGCGCCGATGTTGCCATGGCGCAGCATAGGAAGCTCGTTGGGGCACCAAGCGTAGTACGCGCCGCCATCTCCGCCGTAGACCTTCTTCGCCAACTTTGGTGACAGATCGATCTCCATTGCTTTTAATATCGTGGGTTTTCTTACTCTGGATATCTACAAGACTGAATTTAAAGCACTGAATGATAAATGATTGATGAATGCAGGGAGATTGTATGCACATTTGTAGGGCGAGAGTTTGAACTGATCATCAGGCGTAATCTAAGTCAAAAAACTGTCGTGGATGTCTATCCGGATCAGGGTGATATTGCTTCTGTTAATTAGTCGTAGTAGATGTAGATTTTTAGTTGAGTTTTAACGTGTATCTAACGTGCATGCAAATCATGTGATCATATTATAGTAGGCACACATAATTAAATAAAAATAAATAGAAGATGTTGTTTTAATAAAAACTTTATATCATTTATCAAAAAAGATATTAAAGTTGAAAAAGATAATAAAAATAGAATATAAAAATTAAAATAGAAGATTGTAAGTAAGAATATAATGAATTAACACTGGGGAAAAACTATAAAATAAAGAAAATTTTGAGGAAGAGAGTAAAAGGCTATATATAAAGAAGTTTATCTTAGTAATTATAGATGTGAATATCTGTACTTTATTGAAGGCTAAAACCCTATTTTAGTTGTACAATATTAAATTATTATAATTACTTTAATTTAATATAATTATATATTTTTAATACATATCATTCATGAAATAAAGGAGAAGGAATTCAAAAAAAAAAAAAGAGAAAAATAAAATAATTAAAATTGTGCATGAAATAGGCTAGTAATTTTGGAATATTTAATATGTGCAGTTGAATTTATAAAATAAAATATAATATAAAAATATATATTTACGATATTTCATTTGTGGTATATATTAATTTATTGGTTTATTAATTTTATACTTATCTAAAAGTAAAATACTGTCATTAAAAACTAAAATGAGAAATAGAAACATAAAAAAAAAAAAATCTTTATTATTAACTGAAAATGGGTGAACATATAAGTAAACTTTCCCTCATCGATGTCGGATGCTCGAGCCCGGAGGGCCAGAACCTTAATCAATAGTATAAATGAAGTTAAGAACAGAGAGTAAAATATATATATATATATATATATATATATTAAAGAAATAAATATGTTTTAATAAGTACACGTTTGATAACTAAAAAGAGGTTTATAGTCTTAATATATATTATATTTTTTATTTAAGAAAAACTATGTAATATCACATTATGCAATAAAAAAATTGGTCTATATCATAATATGGATTAAATATATGTATGTATGCATAAAAACACAGTATTTATTACTTTTACATTTTCACAGCACTTTCACACAAAAAGTAAATTATTCAAGAAATTTAAAATAATAATTATCCAAACAGTGTGCGCCTTTTTACTTATTTATTCATTTTGGTAAAATCTTTTTATTTCGTAATTTTTCATTGAATGATCAAAATAAGTAGATGCATATATAAATATGCACACATGCATACATACGTACAATACATATCTATATAGACACACAGAAGAAAGCAGATATATGAGGATTCTTACAGCAATTGTTCGCTTGTTCTCGTTTTAATAATCTTTTAAAATTGTACATAATTTTTCATTGATTAAAGTGACCTTTCATATTTAACCAGAACAAAAAAAAAATACAAAATTCATTTACATAGGTATCATATAATTTAAATTCAATTATTTATGTAACATAGGTATCATATAATTTAAATTCAATTATTTATGTACTGTACCATGCTCGTTACCTCCAAATAGTTAATTATGATTGAGATTACATCAATTAAATTGCGTACTTTTCTTCCTACATTCTATAACGCTAAAATTCGCTTATTTTATTATCTCTCGTCTAACGCTTCTCGTTCCTTTTACATTCATAGTTTCAAATATACTTTTTATGCGACCAAAATCAATCGAGGATGTTGATTTGGGAACGCTCAGCAGAACTGTCTTACTGTAATGCTAAAGTGGAAAAGAGAATAAAAAAATATAACATGAGATGTATGTGGTTCGTTGTAAGAAGGCCTACATCCTCGATAAAAAAAAGTCAAAGTTATTCAGCTTTTCTTCCCTTGTCTTGTAAGATCCCAAGCGACCCTACTAACCACAACCGTCCAGCCATGCAGCAGCTTTCATCCAGCCAGCTTTCGTCCAGGCACCCGCACTCTAAATCATCCAGCTACGCCCACTCTTCGTAGCTTCATCTACACCACCAACAACACTTACTTATCCGAGACCAATTATAAGAAAGATAATATAATGGGTCACATCATATTGCATCCTTGGTTTTAGACAAGATTACGTCATTAAATTTTTATCCCAGATTTGGCAACAAGGAACCATTAATGTCGCATCTTTTTAGTATCTAGGAGATAGCAACGTCCTCTATATATATATAATCAAATTCACATTCATAAACTTCATTTACCAATCATAACTTCGTACCAAAAGATTTCTATTACCATTTGCAATGTCTAGTAATCCTCTTCCCAACTCTCCTTTTGGCAACCTTCCATCTGGCTGTAGCTCTGCTGGATCTCTTTCACAAGATTAGCCAATATTTGGACATATTACATGAAGAGTTGAAACATATAATTGATCACACGGAGAAACTGGAAATAGACAATATGAAACTGGAAGATAAAAATCAAAGATTGAAGAAAGATGCCCCTACAGAAAACCAAATTAAGGCCATAGAGGGAGAACTCCAACACACTTATGAAAAATTGGACAATCATCATCGTTCAGCCCATGAGATGGATGAGTGTCAACGTCTTCTCCAACAGGAATATGAGATCTTCGTAGATCAATTGCGTCGTTCTACAGATGGTAAAGGGAGCAGTAAATCTTGTTGCAATAACCCTGATGCCATACTTTCTTGTTTGCGGCAAACAAGAGAAGGCTGCTCCATTCTTGATGTCTACTACATGAGACGTCTTATTGATTATCACCGCTCTCACTGTTATCATGCAGATCAAGCTGACAGACTAAAGACAACCTTCCACTAGAGTTTTACCGAGTGTTTACATACTCTCTCAAGATGGGTTTACACTCTTCTTCTGCTAACATTTTCAATGTCTCTTGGAAGAATAGCTGGGATCAATGCTCTCCTCTTGACTGGGCTATTCTAAATCCATTATAGGACTCAAGATGATTAATCAACTTGTTTGCTATACTTTTATTTTCGCTACATATTTATGTATCCCTTTTTCCCTCTCCAGCTTTGATGTATTTTTGTCAAAACTTCTTATCTACTTGCTTGCATTTTAATATTGGGAATGCAAATTTTTGTTATCAGCCTTAGTACAATTGTCGTATTAACAAAATGTTTCAATCCCTAAAATTTTGTCAAATAAATCATATAATTAAAAAGAGATCTTTCCAACACAAATAAGTTTAATAACATTCCTTCTCTACCTTAAATAATAACTATGCAAAATGTCTTTCATATGCTTGCATTCGTTGACCTTACGACACAAGCCTCATCTATTAAAGGATGGTTGAAGCATGAACTACAAAGTTTGCTCCCTCTTACCATTCAATGCCATAAGCAATTTAATTAAGCACTACACCCATTCCCCTCAACCACTACCAATCAAGTTCTATACTCAAAATCTATAATGACTTAGTTCTACATTATAGAAGTTGACCTTGTGGCCATTCGTTACTACGAGTCCTCAACTTTTCATGGCATTTTCCCTTCCTAGTCAAGGGATAACCAATTTCTCATTACAAAATTTGTACCTCTTAGCCACTTTGCACCTAAGAAAGTTGGGTTCTCAACTTTTTGTAGCATTTCCTTTCCCACTAAAGCGATGACTAGTTTCACATAGCAAAATTTGAGCCTTTTGGCCACTCGACACCTAGGTGGGCTAGGTCCTTAACTTTCATGGTATTCGCCCTTTCCAATCAAGGGATAACTAGGTTTCACAGTACAAAATTTGTGCCTCTTGGCCATTTAGCACCCAAACGAGCTAGGTCAACTTTTCATGGCATTTGTCCTTCATAGTTAAGGGATGACTGGGTTTCACATTGCAAAATTTGTGCCATCAACCACTCGGCACCTAGGCAAGCTAGGTTCGCAACTTTTCAAGGCATTTGCCCTCCTAATCAAGGGATGACTAGGTTTTACATTGCAAAATTTGTGCCTCCCAACCACTCAGCACCAAGGCAGGCTAGGTCCTCACCTTGTAGGGGCATTTGCCCTTCCAAGTCAAGGGATGATTGGATTTCACATTGCTCTATTTATGCCTCTTGGCCACTCAGTACCAAGGCAAGTTGGTCCTCAATTTTTCAAGGCATTTGCCCTTCCCTTTCGAAGGGTAACTGGGATTTATATTGTAAAATTTATAGCTATAGGCTACTCGACCTATAGGCGGGCTAGGCACTTAACTTTTCATGGCATTTGCCCTTCTTAGTAAATGGATGATTGGGTTTCATACAAAACTTCCTTAAGAAGTTTCCCACTTGACAAGGATAATCTGTGTCACATGTGTGTCAACAAATTCCAATATAACTTCCTTATAAATGGAAGAAAACCCTCTCCAACATTCTCACTTATTCTCTACCACCTTAAATTCTCTAACGTCCAAGCCACCTAATGTTTCTCTATGTTCTATCAGAAAATTTAAAGAATTCATCTATTTCTTAGGTAAAATATGTCTACCTCTTCTTGAAGACTGTCCCTTCATTTTACACTTCCATCAAGAATAAATTGAAATGACCACTAAGGAAATCTAAGACTAATTTGGAATCCCCATTAACCTTGACATCATCATACCCGTAAACACTAATCCTCCAAATCGGCCCCCTCCAAAGAGAATCACTATGTTAATTCAACAATTAAAGTCAGGCCTGTCATTTTCTCTTCATTCCATCCGAACTTGCCAAATTTAGGGTTAATCCATCCCAACTTTCCCATTTCATACAAAATATTTTCAAGTTTTATTTTGTGTACCATATTTGGTATAGAACCTCATTCTAGTATATTTCATCATGCTTTTGCCTTGAGGTCACTTGAACCAGTTGTGTTTTATTTTATCATGTAGAGTTGATTCAACTTCATTAAATGTCTTCCCTCTATGAATTAGCACGATAAAGAAGAATATTTTTTTTTCATTTCCTAGAAATCTAGAACAACTCTCTTTATGACTAGGTAGGTGTACTCCCAATCGATTCAAAACCTCAAAAGGAGCTCATCCTTTCCACTATTAAGCAAAACTTAGCACTTCTTAACAAATGACTTTTAAACCCCTCTATACTCAACAAAAATGGAATTATTTCAGGCTACGGATTATCCCTTTGATAAACTGACTCCTTATGCATGCTTTTTGTCATATGCTAACACCTTCATCATGGAACACGTCTTTAGATCTACTATCAAGGAAGTTATGACTACAAGGTAAAGAAAGGCCCTAAAGCCCTCCAAACCTCATACCATGGCCACAATCCCCCACACTTCAACAACTAAGAGTCCCACATTGGCCCTAGGAAGCCAAAGTACCAAACGCATGGAGGCCTCATTTTCTGCTAATAACGTAGGCTCACTCCCAACCTTTCGAGTTCTTGAGTCTAGGCAAATTGAACCTCATCACTATTCTCAAGGACAAAGAACTTTAATATATGAATACATCCCTAGCTTTGAGTGCCATCAGGGCCTTATGTCCCTATTCCTAATTCCTTTTTCATGGTTGCCTCAATAGGCTAAGACTCAAACCTTGCTCGTGAATTTATCCAAAGATCAATGACTCCTCGAGATAAAAAAAAGTAGCTTTAAAAATGGAGGATGGCAAAGCTCTAGATAAACTATCCAACCATCTAAAGGAAAACTTTCTTAGACACATAATTAGAGAATTAAAAAGGTCAGAAGATTTTGATCTTCTAGTAGCTAAGCAAGCAGCATTCACATTTGTTGATGGGTATAATTTTTGGGATGAAGAGATGGTGAAAAGGAGATTGGGGCATTAAGGGGTTGATTTCGACTCCATCTACATAGCTAAAGGTGCCTATTAATTATAGTTGAGCATGCTCCATGTGCCAATGCTGCCCATCCAAGCTGTTCACGATATATCCAGGTCAAGTCCTTTTAGAATCACTAAAGAGGGAGCCTTCACAAATCAACCCATGATTATTGAGGAAACAAGTGACTTAGAGGGCATGCTAGCCCACACATGTACAAATCCTGCATTCGCTAAAACTCTGAAGGGCCATACTAAGAAGGCCCCTTTGCCTATGTCTTTCATTGCATAAGTTGTTTTATCTCTACTCCAGCATATCATTTTGCATGTTGCCAACTTAAGTATAATTTTTACCAAATGAATGGATTACAACAAAGAATTACTTTGTGCTAGACTAACTCAATCATAAATTAGAAAAAACAAGTACAAATTCTTTTATTAATAGAATAAACTTCACATATAAAAATGCTTTAACATCCTTTTGTAGGCCTCTCAAGTAATTGCCCTTCCATATCTTTAAATTTATATGTTTCTCTGAATAATCCTAGACAACAATTAAGGATTCTCCCTCCCACATAGGATCTAACTTCCCAACTCCCTTCAACGCCTCCACCCATCTTAACACTTTGTCTCCAACCCGAAGCTTTCTTCGCACCACCTTCTAGTTGAACAGATTCTCAATGCTTTGTTAATAGTTCATCATCCTTATCTGAGCTCTCTCCCTCTTCTCTTCCAATAAATGTAAACATTCTATTATATTATCATCACTGCTAGTATAATCATAATGATGAATGTGTTACGTATCTTACCCAATCTTAATAGGTATTGCAGGATCTACACCACAAACCAAATTGAACAAACTTTCCCCTATTGTAGAATGGTACATGGTACGATATGCTTATAATACTTCCAGCAGAGTAATCACCTAGGTTCCTTAATGACATGTCAAATTTTAATATATTTGTATTCCTAGTGTGCTTAAATTATGCATACATATGAATTAAATGGATTAAATATGTTGTCATGCATGAATTGTATTGAATATGATGAATTTTAAAAACCTTCTCTATTCTATATCGTAAGCTCCACAGAAGTCCAAGAAAGGGGAAAAAATTAACTACAGAAACCAAATTAGAAGAGAGTGCATCCAAAATAAAAATTAAAAAAGAATTGAGACACTCATAATTAACATCAATGTTGGCCATTTACACCACCCCCCACCTTCTATTCGTTCAAAAATCATAACAACATCAAATGAGCCTTTGCCTCTTAGCCGAAGGGGCGTAGCCACTACAATTCATCCCAAAGGATGATAATGAAGCATTGCTCAGACATGTCCCAGAACCCAAATTCGAAGCATTCAACAAGGGTGCTGCCAGAACTTGGGCAGTCCCACAAGACAGCTGGGCAAAAGGCTGCACACTCAATGATCCAGAGCCCACGTGTCCCATGTATGACGCCGGTTTCTGAGACAAGACGGCGGCATCACATCCGTTGATTGACACCGGAGGGATCTGTACAGGCTGAAACTGAGGCGGATTGCGCCACCTAGGAAGCGGCCCAGCCACGAGAAGTGTCTGAAGCAGCGGCCCGGCGCGAAGAACCGCCTGCAAGAACTTCCCTTTCTCAGGCAAAACTCGACCCTTCACAATGTTGTCTATAATCAATGACCCCTTCTCAACTTCTTGCACCACCCTGGGATTGATGGGATTAGTGTTAAGCGCGGCACTGGAGTCCAGAGCCAAAGGCTGGTTAGGAACCAAGTTGATGTTTGAGAATCCGGCGGATGACATGTCGTCGAAAAGGGAGTCAACCGGAGACGAGCAATGCGAGTGATAGTTGTATGTGTCTGAGGGACTATTGGATTCAGTTATGCTTGAATTTGCTTTCCCATGTTTCCCAAGAGGGCTGTTGTCTTCCAACAGGGGACTGATGGGTAAAGACACACCGGTCTTGTTGAGTAGCTTGTGAAGATGATTTCTGGCTTCATCTCTTTCCTGGGTGGCAAACTTCAACAGGTGGATTAACTGCTTAATATACTCCTTGTTCTTCTCCATTTCATCCATGGCTTCGGCTTTTAGCTTCTCGAGTTCGAGAGTGGTGAGCAGAAGCTTCTGTCCAAGTTGCTCCGTATCATTGTTCTGATCAAAAACGGTGAGACAGATAAATCAGAAAGAGAAGACTCTTGCAAGGGAAAAAAAAAACAGAAAAGACAGAGAACAGAGAAATCAATCGAAACACAAGCAATATATGAAATCTTGGAAATATTTACCGCAAACAGCTACAAAATCCTCAGAAAAGGGTAATAATAATTTGTGACACATAACTAATAATATTTCCCTTTGGACTTAAAAGTGGTAGTGAAGAATTGAGAAATGGAACAAGAAGAGAACTGCAACTACGTTCATCAAGATCAAAATGCGATATTTTAAGAGGAAACCAGGAAGGATGTTGGAAAGGAATTCAAACCGATTACTAGGCGGACTTTTCTACTGATACATTTAGAAGCAAAAAAGCAGTGAAGCTGACAAAATGAAGCATGATCAAGAAGAGAGAAATCCACCTCTTCATAGCCCCACAAAGAAGCCATCTCCCCCAACATTTTGTTTATGAAGTGAAACAGAATTTCTTGGAAAGTGGTGAAAGAAAAGTTATCTTTGGGATAAAAGAAAGAAGCGTTCGAGGTTTATATAGAGTGGAAAGATCAATAAAAAGACAATTAACCAAGAAACCAGCAAAGCCCAATTCAATGCACATGGAAAACTTGCAAGGAATCTAGAAACCTTCCAACCAAAAAAGAGAAATAAAAAGGGGCCTCACTTCTCACTTCCTTATCATTCAAAATAAAAAAACTGTAAATTCCATTTTTTACGGAACTTGTTCTCTGTTACTATGTATTAAAAGAAAATTCCAGACAAATGATGTCTTTATGTTTTCTACTTTCTCCGAGTCAATGGCTAAATCCGTGTTTATTTTCCTTCATTATTCTCAATAATAGCATATCTATTATGGTCTCCAATGTAAAGACAGCTAATCATTACGCGGTTTTGTTAGTTAAAAAAGGGATGTGGCAATGGATGTTTATCTAATTAAACTTCCCACTTTTTGAACTTTTCACTAGTCCTTTTCCCTCCTCTCTTTTCAAAGGCGGAAAGGCTTATGTCTGTGGAGACTGAGGTGGTAAAAATGCCAGTGCTTCGTACGAATGCATATGTTTTGTTAGAGACGAAATTAGTGCAAAATTTTTAAAAAAACGTGAAAATAAGGAAAAAGAAAACAGAAAAGGATTTATTGCAAGGCTGACAACGTTTTAAAAATTTGACTAGACTGACCAGTCGAACCGGCCACCTTTTTCACATGAGGAAAGGAGAAAAAGGGAAATAAAGAGGGGAAGAGAAGAAGGAATAAAAAAGGAGAGAAAACGGTAATAAAATAATAAATTTAAAAGTACAAAAAATAAAAGTAAATAAAGAAAGAATGAAAATGAGTAAAAGGATAAAAAAAATTTCATTATAATTATTGAAACAAGTTTTATTATTTTTATCTTTTTATGTGATTAAAAAATTAGTCTATACATAACGAATATGCTATTTAGGAGATAACAAATTAATTTATTTTATTTTTAAAGTTGAATTATTAATTATATAATTTTTATTTCAATAATGATGTAACAACCTTGATTTGTGTACTCATTAATTATGCAATTTTAAAATATTGTCAATATTTTTTGGTTTTTTATCAAAACAACATATATGTGTGTGCGTGTGTGTGCGTATATTGTGCCTTGGACCAAATCCCGATGAACCAAAATTATATCTTGTTTTCTCACCAATGTTGAAAACATTGACGCGCTATGTGGTGGAGAGTATTGACTTTGTTACAGGTGAAGACCAGGCAAGCAAATTTGCTTCCAAGCATGACCCAAAGTTTTCTAATTTGATGGCCATCATTGTAACAAATTCCACACATTCATTTAATTTATATAAAATTATACCTTTTTAAGAAAAAATTAATAAAAATTGCACACTTTGTGTATAGATAGATTTATTAAAATTTAATTAACATTATAAATTGCAATGAATAACAAAATTATATATTACTTAAAGTTTTAATAATAAAAATAAAATTATTATAAATTCATATCATATTTTAAAATATTGTAAAATAAAGTGAAAAAAATTGTAGGTGAGAGTAAAGAACCACGAGATATCAAATTTTTATTCAGTAAATAGAGAGAAAAATGTTAACGATAAGATTAAAGAGAGAAAAAATAAAAATAAAAATAAGGGTCATTAGGTAATTTCACATTGAATACAAAAAGATAGTTACTATAAGAACCTCATACTGAATAATATAGTATAGTATAGCTATGTGGTACAAATTAAGAGTATGACTAATGTGATGCAATTAAATAAGAATAGTATGAGCATTCCTAATTTTATTTCCAAGTACATATTGGTATGATTATGGATTAGGATTGACCATTACATTAGAATCAACCTTTTTAGAAGTATGGGATTAGTGATCCCTACCAAAAGGAAGGTTTACCTATTCCTAATCTATTACAAATAACTTTCTTTTTATATAACAAAAAATATATATATTACATTTTTTAATATTGTGCATTATTATATGTGTCGTATATCTATTTTTATGCAATAATATGATTATCTATACTATAGTTTTAAGAGTTTGAAGGTAATTCCATTTTCACGCTTAAAAAAAAATTCACGAGATTATCCTTAATCAAAAAAATCCCTACACGCCCAAATACAATTATAGCATTGTTTATTTATATATTTTATTCTCACCCCTTTTCTCTAATATATTACTATATATTAATAGCACAAGAAAGTTTGATTTGATTGCACAATATATAATTATTAAAATACCATTAAATCTTTATATAGTATATTTTCTCTGTACCTACTCAATTTGTAATTATTTCTTTCCCTTGTCAATTTTAGTTTTGGCTTTTAAATCTCTTTTCTCCTTTTATTTATTTTATATTCTGCATTGTATATTAAGATTAAGGACTTGATTTTGATTGTACAATGTTAAATTATTACAATGCCTTTATTTGACTATTTTTAATTCTTCTTTTGGTCTGCATCTTTTTTAATATATAATTTTATAATTTTCTCTCATATTTTAAAATTCTAAAAAAATCTCTCTCTTTAATTTTTTATACTTTTAATACTAAATCTTATTTTTAATGCAATTTTTGACAATTAATTAAATATTAAAATTTATAAAAAAATTTACACACATACTGAAGTGTGCCACTACTACTATTACTGGTTATTAGAAAATATTTAGGCGTGAAATTTGATATTTTCTAAAATTGTAGTTATATAATTTTTTAAATGAATGTTAATTTTTACTATAAAAATAATTTTTCCATATTCCTAATGTAGTTACAGTAAAAGAGTCATTTTATTTCATTCTCATTCTTTTGTTGTACCAATCATGAGATATATAATAATATCTCATTCATTTCCTTTTTTCATTACATTTTTGAATTTATTCTATTCCCTTTTCATTCAATTCTTGTATATCAATCATGCAGTAAGAGTGATATTATAAATTCACATCTTATAATCAAAGTAGCCTTAAAACTTCTAATTATAATAGTGAAATTGACATATCCTTTGCATGTGCTCAATTCCGAAAGAAATATCTTAACTTTATTAAAATTTATTTCTCAAACTTTAGTATTCAAAATTTAAAATTAGATAAATTTTTTCATATGAAGGAAAAAGAAATGAGATGGTTACTAAAGAGATAAAATATTAATAAACAAAAATAAAGAAAAATAAAGATATTTTAAGAAGCATTTATTTGACACTAACAAGGATCAGACACTTAATACGTTAAAAATTTACTGGAAAAGGAGAAAGACTGAAAGTAATTATTAAAGAGGTAAAAGATCGAAAGGAATAAAAAGGTAGAAAGGAAAAATAATATAAGAACAAGACTATTTTAAGAAGTTAACACTGTGACATTAAAAGTAATTAATACAGGGTCATATACTCTATATGTAACAACTAAAATATAATTTTTTAATAGTTTAATAATAAAAAAACTACTTAATTATAATTTTTTAAAAAGATACAAAGAAAAAATTAGCCGTGGCAAAAAATATGAGAAGAAGAGAAACGAACTGTCAATTAAAAAGAAGAAAAGGAAATTAAAATAATAGCAATGAAGAGAGAAAAGACAAAATGTAAAAGTATTTTAATTCGTTTATATTGAAAACCAAAATTAGTTATCAAATAGAAAAAAAATAGAATTATTAAGAAGTATTTTTTAGATAATTCATTTAAATGACCAAAGTTGGAAATAATACGAGATAGAATCATAATACAAACCCTACATAGTATAAGAAAATATTTATGAATGGTATCTTAGGAAAATCGTTTAAAACCAATGGTTTTAGAAATAATATAATAATATAGATATTGTAGAATTATAGATAGTAAAGATAATAATTACATGAATAGGTATATGAATATATAATACTACTACGTACACCAAAACAAAATTTTTAAGTTAAAAAATGCATCCAAAGAAAATATTTAGGCCAAGCTTGTTTTTTATTTTTTAGTAGTTCAAATATTTACTATGGGTTTTGGTTTTGAGATGTTTGTTATCTTAAAAATAAGCATTGTTTCGCTTCCTTTCAATTTTCATCCCATCAACATCATAACTTTAAATATAGCACTCGTATAAAATAATTTGTTTTTCTCTTATATATAAACAAAATGTAAAAATCCATTTACTACTTCTTTTCAAAATTAATTCATTACTTACTTCTATGCACCCATAATTTCATTTATACACACATATAATATAGTTTTATATGCTAATAAATAATTATTATCCATTCATAATATGATATCATCCAATTATTATGTAATCTATATAAAAATTATAAATCAACTATACACAATTTGTACTTTTGTATTGTTTATAATTTTTCATACCTAAAAGACCTTATTTTTAAACTATCATAATATTAGGGGTGAGCTGACTCAATTAAAACTTAACTCAAATTCAACATTGTTCTAGCTTGAATCGAACTTATTTGGGTTTGAGGTCTTCTTGAGTGGAACTCGAACTCATTCTTGTGTGTTCACAAGCTGATTTATTTTTTATTTTGTTTATGTTTTTTATTTTTTCTATAAATAATAGTTTATTAATATATATTCAAATAATAAATTTAACTAGTAGCAATAAGTTAATTTATAGTAATTATCTCATTTATGATTTACCTAAATGTATATGCTATGTTTTAAAGTTTTATTTGAATAAATATAAATTTAAAATATACAATTCTTTATTAAGTTTTGAAAATATTCAAAACTTTAATTTAGTTTTAAAAAAATGTAAGAACGAATATTAAAATATGCATGGATTCTAAATGAAATTTGGATATTGCATATTAATATAATGTTGCATCTTTTATTAACATATTACTGTTTAACAACTCATTTATAACTTTATCTTTTATGTGTGTTTTTGAAATAAAATTTTATAAAATTTTCATTTAAAATTTGCTATGTCCATAATATTGTATACACATAAAATGATAAATAATTAAAACAAGCTATAAATATTATAAATTAATACAATTATGCATCCTTAGTATTATTTTACTATATAGGAATTGTTACACACACACACACACACACAATACATTAAATTTTAATTTGATGTATACTTTTATTTTATATTTTATGAAATATTAGGTAAAAAATTGAGAACTTTTAAATTTTTAATTCATATGCATGGCTATGATATTGATGTAGCTTGCCCTATCAAATGATCCAATTAAAGTACATTTCAAAATTTTTAATTAAAATAAAAAATAAACATAACTTAATGAAAATAATATCGGAATCTTACGAAAATCTTATCAAAATAATAATTATTTATTATTTATAAAATATCATATAAATTATATAAAAGTTTTAGATAGATTAAAATTATGCTATTGGTGAAAATTTTTTGGCAAATCCCAAAAAGCTATTTTTATCTAGCTATTAAAATATTTCAAATATGTGATTGAGAACTTTGAGAAAAAATAAATTTCAAAAATTGTGCTATTTTACAAATTTTAAGTTATGTTTCAAAATATATTGTCAATTGTTATTTTCAAATTATTTTAGAATGATGTTTCACTCAAATTTATTTTAAATTTATCATCTTAGTTAAATTTAATTGAATGGATATATTTTTGAATATTTTATTACTTCTTATTAATCAAATTATTGTGAATATTATTTTTATTATATATAAAGTTATAAATTAATTAAATTAAATAATATTAAAATTTTAAAAATTTTATGTAAATTAAATCAAACTTGAACTCGAATTTGAGCTCAACACTTATTCATTAAGTTCAAGCTTGAGCTCGAGTTTTTTATTTTTGCTTTGAGCTTAAGCTTTAATTCAAACTCATTTAGACACATTCGAACTCGAACTCAAACTCCAAAAAAATAGGGGTACTTAACTTGAGTTCAACTCGTTTGCACCCCTACATAAATACACAAAAACGAGCTTTCAAGCACCGTTGGGGAACAAACAAAAGGGAGCAAAACATGTATCCCAAAAAACAAGCCACCAAAACAAGCGAAAAGAGTATGCCTCACCCAAACTAACACACACACACACACAACTTGGCCGATTGAATCTCATTAAAAACAAAGGTTCCAAAATCAAAATATCATTCCAGCCATTTTAGAAAATAATCAATGGCTACCTTAATTTTTATGTTCACTCGATTAATTTTTTCTCAACAAAATCGACGTATTATCAATGAAATCAATGTTTTATATTTGATCAATCAATTAAGATGATTTGACACCAAAATGATATTTTTATGTGCTTAAATTTAAATTAATCCTATATTAATTTTGTAATGCCCGGTTACTTATAGCCAAAAATAAAATATTTATGGATTGATTTGTTAGGGTTACCTATTTATTTAATTGTCTATTTTAGTATGGTGATAATTGGATTATGGAAGAAGTATCTACACATATAGACATCCATCATCAAAGCACTATTGTGATAAAGATTATAGATTGAATGTGAATGAGTACAATGAAACATTCAAGATATCAGATTCTTATATTAAGAGTCAATTTTGGTTGTGTTTTAATTGCTTTCAGTATGGGCATAGCATGAGTGAATGTCGAAACGAGAAAGTTGATGCTTATATTAGCATTAGTGAAGTTACGAGAGAGAAGAAAAGCTCATCCATAAAGATGTCATCTTTGACTGAAGCGAGGATTGTAGAGAAAATGTCACCAGAAGAAGTACAATGTGAAGATAATAATAGTAGTAGCACACATCTGGCAATTAAGGAGAAAAATAAATGGAAAGAAGTAACAGAATCAGTAGAAATAGAAAAAGATAGAGTTGAGATGACAGAAGTCATATAAATTAAAGTGGAAGTTGAGGACAGCCACAAAAGTAAAGAACAAGTAAAAGATTGGGAGACTAAACTTCTACAGAGTTACGTGTACATTGATCCATTTAATCATTTAGCAGATGTTCTGTTTAATTGTACTATACAAGAGATGAAGATATTTTTATCTGCAGAGACTACATATGCATATCTGAACAAGTCGTCAGTGTTTTTTCTTCCTTTTTATGGTTTATTGCTGATATTTTTATGTTAGACTCATGGGAAGACGAAGTTGAAGTTTCAGCGAGACGATGAAGAGTTACAGAGCTTTCAGAAATTCGTGTTTGATTCAGGAGGATATAAATTTGAATTGAGGATAATTCGCCCTTAAGAGGAGAGGTATCACGCGATCCAATGATCTGTCGAATTTCATTTTAGTATTTATTAATTTTAGTTTTATTTGCTAATGGGCTTATCAATAAATTGAGCCATATGGGCTTTTTAGGTTAGAGTCTAAAGGTATTTAGTATAAATAGTAGTATGTTTTTTAGCTGAAGGGAGATTCAGATAGACAGAGTTTTAATCAATTTAGAATTTCTTTTTCAAATTCCCTAGAATTGCTCACTCAATTTCTAATGGATTTCAATCCCAAATCGAGTCATTCCGGAGTAGTTCGTGTGATTCGTACCGTATTAATCAGTATTCAGTGTGCTGATTGTGGTCATTTAGATCGAGTTCAATCCAATCCTACCATGTTGCGTCAGCGTTCTTCACTCGGTTTGCGTCCTTGGATGCCCAGATTCGGGTTCGATTACACCATTGCTATCCGGCTATTTTGACATGATCTTGATAACGTCAGTTTGGTATCAAAGCGAGCTAAGAACACCGACCCAGCGTGATAGGATTAGATTGAACTTGATGTAAACGACCACAATCAGCACATTGAATATTAGTTGATATGTTACGAATCACACAGACTACTCTGGAATGACTCGATTTGGGATTGAAATTCATGAGATCTTAAATGAACAATTCTAGGGAATTTGAAAAATGAATTCTGAATTGATTAAAACTCTGTCTGTCTGAATCTCCCTTCAACTGAAAAACAAACTACTATTTATACTAAATAATATCAGACTCTAACCTAAGAAGCCCATATGACCAAATTTATTAATAAATCCCATTAACAAATAAAATTAAAATTAATAAATACTAAAATAAAATTCAACAGATCATTGGATCGTGTCAGTAGGTTTATGTGACTACCATCAATTAGATCCTCCAATGGACTGTGATATTGTGTGCTTGAGCTACCATGTGTAAGAACATCAAGATAATTATGTTTGATAGAGGTTTAAGGCAGTGAGTTGAGAAGAGTGGTGTACTCCTTGTTAAAAGGATAGGTAGTTTCAAAGAAGATAACATCTCTAGAAATAAGATTTCATAGCTATATAAGTTATATAACTTACATCCTTTGACACCAATAGGGTACCCAAGAAAGATATAGTTCCTACTTCTAGGATCAAATTTGCATTCATATGGCGTTATGTAATTTAGGAACTATGATGGGATTCTATTAATGATGCTTGTAGCTGCAAGAATTGATTCACCCCAAAATTTTGTTAGCAAGAATGCTTAGTGCAAAAGGGCTTTAGCAATGATTAAAAGGTGTTGATGTTTTGTTTCCATCACTCTATTTTGTTGTGGGGTCTCAACACATGTTTTTGGTGGAAAATGGCATTATTAGAGAAGAATGTGTTTAGCTTAAGTTCTAGTGCGTTATCAGATCTTATAATTCTGATTTTGGCATTGAAATGTGTTTGGATAGGGTTATAAAGTGTGGGAATTAGATGGCAGGCATCATTCTCTTGCCTCATAAGGTAGGTCCTAATGGTCTTTGTGAAATCATCAACTAAGGTTAAGAAGAAGTGGAAGTCCCCCATTGCTGATTCATTGTAGGGTTCCCAAACATCAAGGTGAATCAAGTTAAATCGTGCTGATGAGGATTTGTCATGTAAAAGGAATGGTATTGTTTTTTGTTAACCTCTAAAAAAATTTTACAAATTCTTTTAGGCATGATAGTAACCAATGGTGAGTGAACTTGGATTTTATTGATTATATGATGTGATATATGGCCGAATCTATAATGCCACACAAAAAGTATCATTAGATGCAGAACTAGCTAAAAAAAACATGGCTTTATTCTTTGGACAAGAAGATGTTACATTAGTATAGATCTAATAATGGTTACAAGAGAAGAGTTATTTGCCTTTTGTTCCAAAATGATCAATCCTTGTTTGAATTTAGCAATGCCAATCTTCATCAACTGAAATGGGGCCTGAATATAACATGACCTAGAGTCAAATATTAGACTGAACTTTTAGTTTTGAGTAAGCTTACTAACAGACAAGTTGTATTTGAAGGAAGGGACATATAAGATGTCATTTAACATCAAGGAAGTGGAGATGTGCACTGTGCGTATGTGTGTCACTGCAATCCTAGAACCATTTAGAAGATTGACAAAAATATTAGATACTATTCTGCAAGAAGTGAATAAGCTCAATTGGTTGCATATGTGGTTAGTGGCTCCAATGTTAACTATATAATAGAATAAATCATCTAATGGTCCATCACTAAAAGGTTGCTATTTAAGAATGTTTGAACAGATGGTTTCCTCATGTGGCTTACCTAGAAGGTTTGACATAACTAGTGGGATGCCATGGCTATTAAATCATTGTCAGCCATTAGATAGACCTATGAAGCCTTAGAATTGGATTTGGCTAAATCCTGTGAAGCTAGTCATGTAATCAACATACTCATTTGCTCTTGAGTAAGAGGCACCTCTCTTGCTCCTTTTGTATTTCCACCACTTTCTGAACAATTTGGTAAGCTTGGATTGTTCTCCATTGATATCCTTTCCCTTTAGTCTTTGTGAACTTCAAGTTGGAACGAAATCCCACCAATTTATAACACTTCTCCCTAGCATGTCCTCTCTTCCAACAATGATTGCAACTCAGTTCTAACTTCTTGTCTTTCTTTTCATTTCCTGTAGTCATTTTGGATACTTCGGTCCAACTTTGTTGCATTACCCATTAGATCTCAGTGATTCCTTCATCATGATAGTGTTATAGGCCTCAACTAAAGAAGGAAAAGGCCTTTGATTCAGTAGCTATGACTTGTTGGCAGCATAGGTCTCATTTAGTCCATTTAAGAATTTAAACACTTTATCTTTTTCTTATTGTTCCACTTATTTTCGGAAGCAATTTGAATAACATCCTCCACACACACAATGTGGTGGTGGCCTGAAGTAGCGCAATTCTTCCAAGATACTCATCAAATCATTGTAATAAAGATTCACATCTTTAGAGCCTTGAGTTATAGCAAATGGATCACTTTGCAGTTTACATACACTAATGTCATCTAGCTTGGAGAACCTCTTGTTCAACACAATCCATATTTGGTAAGCATGCTTCATGTAAAATACAATGGATGCAATGTTCAAGTTGATAGATTTGAGGAGCCATGACACAATCAAGTCATTGCATTGCAATGCCACCATGTAGAGCACAATCGGTCCTCTAGGTCAAGCTCTTTAATGCTTCCATCGACAAATTCAGGTTTGTTCCTAATGAATAAAGCTAGACTAAATGATCTATTCCATGTTAGGTAATTTGATCCATTCAGCTCTGGAGTAACAACCGCAGTGGTAGGATTATCAATTGGGTGAATAAAGCAAGGTGAATTGCTGTCATATACTCCATGGTTTGGAACTAGTTGGTTGATTGAATTTCTTGATCCTGAGGCCATGATGTTGATGATATGAAAGAATGAAACAAATTTCAAGAACACTTCCTTGATCGATTAATCTTGTAGTACCATGTTAACAAACATAAAGATACAGGATTTGGAAGCAAGAAAAGCAAGAATAAGAAAAAATAGGATCAGATGATGAGGTGCAGGAAGGATGAACTGCACCATTTGACTGATAAAATAACTTCCTAATCGTTCAACCACCTATCTTTTGTACTTATAACTTCTTAATTACAATTAACTAACTAGAGAACTATCAATAACTAACAATTCAACCAATAGAAAAGTAGTTATGCCAAGTCACCATTATACCTTAGCAGTAGCAGTTTATGCAACTCAAGTGTTTAGTTTTTTAGCTTTCTTCCTTTTAACAAATCTTGCCTGCAAGGGTCAATCTTACCTTCACACCACACATGTAGTGAAGTATACAAACACCTCTTAATTAGAGTCGTTGAAAAATTTTCACTACCTCTCCACCCCAAAACTCTGTCAACCGGCCACTCCAACCTAGAAGGAAGGGAAGGTTGTGCAACACCTTAAGGTAAAATTGTCCACACCAAAACTTTGTGTTTTCAAAAAGAGTTCGTAGGAAATTGGTATTCTTGCACAAGTAGGTGTGATCACATAAGCTTTCCACACACAAATGTTAGTTTTACATGAATTTAGATGACCAAGTATGTAGAAACACACATGAAAATGAATACATGTAAAGGGAAATAGCATGAACTTCGTACAGTTGAATATTAAGACATCAGGTGACTTCGTGAATGCCTTTTCCAATCTTTGTTTCTCTTGTACCTAGGAATTTTTATGTGTAGGATTGACCAAAAAATCCTTAGAAATTGTGTAGAACACATAATGATAAGATAGGATGGCTAAGGTTGTGTAGAGAAAAAGAAACAAAATAAACGAGCCTTAACGTGAAAGCTATTTGTGCACTGCACTACAATTCACGATCACGACATCTCATCTCACAGTCATGATGCGTCCTTCTACAATCACAAGCCGTGGACACTGTTCGATTTGCGATCGTCGAATCTTTCCTCATAGTCGTTAAACCTAACCACAAGACCAAAAAAGTGTGCAAAAACCTATTCGAGAGTAATTAAGATTCAAATTCCCCCCTTTTAATGCCAAACATACTAAAACACTTGGGTTGGAAACTTGCTAGATATAAGAAGTATCAAATACATGAATCAAGGATAGAGAACTCCTCAAATAGGAGGAATTTAACTTAAAACAAATGAAAGCTGGTATGAAATTATGTTGTAGAGAAGTATCTCAAAATTTACAAACTTAGGCAGTATTTGGAAAGTATATAGGAGATGAAATTACTATTAAAATGGAATTAAATTGGAAAAATTATTTTGGTTTAATAGGAGGTGAGCTCAAAAACCAAGCAAATTAGCATAGGTAAGTGGGTCTATCTTGGGAGTTTTTTTTAACTACCTTATTTTCAAGTTCTTTCCTACCGTGTGAATGAAATTTTTACTATGTAAGTGAGTTTGCCTTTTTCCAAGTTTTAACTGCCTTTTTCAAATAAAATGACTTTTCTTGAAATTTATATTTTAAAAACTAAAATTTTTATACTGTGATTTGTAGAAAACTTTTCTACCAGTTGTTATTTTTACTATTTCAATAAATGAGAGTATGTTTTAAATTCAAAATATTTAGCAAGAAATATACATTTCAGATTAGTTGTCAAATTGTTTATACATAACTTCAAATTGAATGATTTTATTTTTGAAAAGTCTTGCGATATGATGCATGGTAAAGCGTTAAGCAAAAGTAAAGAAAGAGACTCTAGTCATAGTTTTCCAAATATCTAAGCACAACCTAGATAATAGAATAGCTTTTGTAACGGCAGAGAGAGAAGCAAGCATATTTTTACTCACCATTAGAGACAGTCAAGGTAAGGTTGATGAGTAATAAATGTGAATTAAACAAAAAGGGTGGAAAGGATTAAATCTTACAAGCATTTAAGAGCTTCCATGGACAATTTACAGCCAATAATTGACTGAGTTGAACAAGGGAAGCTAGAAGACTAAATAACTGTGTGGAAGAATAAAGTGAAAAAGAAAGGTTCGCAAAACATCTTGAGAAACGGCTGCAGAATTGTGGAAAGAAATTAAGTACTGAAAATGATGACATGGAGTAACTTACTGGCGGTCAACAGAAGAAGAATTAAAATACTTAAAACCTCAAGGGGCTGCTCAGGCTTATTCAGATCAGTTGTAAAACGTGATTCTAATAAATTTGAACATTCACACATGCAATATATATTTACATATGCACACACTTCAACACATCCTAAAAGACAAGCTACATCTAAGACATTCTACAATGGCAACTAAGCATAGGCTTAGATTTTCGGTGTCGTGGATAAAATTATTGGACTATACGCATTTAACGAGGGTATATCAATGTGTCGTGCACCGTCCGACTAATCTTACTCCTTTTAATTTCTGGGACACCGACTAAAGGGTCCTTTAGTCAAACTTCCAAGTTAGCCTCTATTTGAATAATTGTTAATTTAGTTATTTCTATAAATAAATAAATGCATTAGTACATATTATATATATGTATATTGCTTTACAAGAGAGGATCAAAGCCATAATTCATATCAAAATTCAAGAGAAATTACCAGTACAATTAAAAAAGGGGTGAAAGCACAAAATAATCATTTGTATATAGGTATGTACCAACTTTACCAGAATTAGGAAGGCCTCCAAACATGGAGTATTTTGTAGCATCTGCTATTTTACAAAGAATGAGAGACATTGCATCAAATTATATGTTTAATCAAAAAAATTTAAGTACAGGGTAATTTCAGCATATTCTACTTGTGAAGTTTAATGTTACATAATATAGATTGAAAATATATATTTAGTTTATTTTATTTCTAGTATATATTAGATTGTTTAACATTTATTTTTTAATTTAAAATTATTTGTAGTATTCAATAAAAATTATTTACAATTAGAAAAGGTTTAATAAATAATTCAACTTTTGTACCATCAAAAAATTGAAGCTTAACCGTCTGAATCATTGTAATGAAAAATAGATAACAATCATAGGATAATAAAAGCAGCGAGATCATAGCCTTTGTTAGTTTCTATTTTAGAAGGTGATTTAACACAATTGTTAACTAAAATATATACGAAGAAAAAACTATTTTCTTATTTTCGGATAAGAATTAAAATAGCATAGAATTAGCTAACAAAGTTTGATCATTTAAGTACATCGGTTAATCTCCCACAATCATTTATATCTTTCTTAAGTTGTTGCTTTGAAAACAGTTTTGTAATTTTCAGAAGCAAATTCAGAGAAACAAACACATCCTGGTTTTTTCTTACTGATTAAATTCATAAAATAGAAAACATATCTTTAATATGAAAGCAGGGAAACCTATTGTATTATATCTATACTATATATTAAGTTAATAGGGCTTTATCGTTGCACGATATAAAATTACATAATTTGTCTTATTTTAAATTATTTTATTTCTTTTATCATTTGTTTACTCTCTTTCTTTTAATTAACCATTTAATTTATGTTTTCTCTTAAATTTTCTCTTATTTCAAATTCTTTCAATGTTTCTATATGTTTATTCTAAATATTTTTTTTACTTTTATTTTTAAAACATTTTATTTATATTACATAAAATACAATAATTTTATAATTTATAAATAAATTAGCACATACATAGGGTGTGACAATTTTACTAGTTATTAAGAATTTGGATCTATTTTGGTTGCATTAAGTAAATTTATGTATATACCCCTTTTTTAACTTAATATATACTCTACTAAATTAATAAGTGTTTGAGACTACATTGATTTTATAGAGTAAATTTACGTACATATCCTCTTTCAACTTAATAAAAACACAGTTATTTTTATTTTTATTTTATCTTTTATGTTGTTTTTATTTTTCATTTTAATGTTTTTGCAAAAGTATAAATAAATATTTAAATAAATTAATGAATACTACAAAAAAATAAGTTTAATAATAATAATAATTTTTATTTTATATAAATTTAAGCACACACATAAAGTGTGCTAAAATTAATAGTATATGTGTATGTGTACATATAAACATATGTGTGTATATATACATATACATTCCTGAAAACAGTGACTTCTTAATTATATATCTTCCTGCGGACTGCAAAACACACGAAATTGCCTTACAGACAGCCCAACAAAACTGAAAATACCCAGCTTTAATTGACTTGTAGAGTTTGCTAGCCTAATAAAATTGCATGCATTCATCTTCTTAATTAATCTTTACAATTCTAATTACACATAAGACGATCTGATGAAGCAAAGCCTACAAATTGATAGCTTTAACACCTCATTAATCATGATGGCAATAGTATAATGATTCCGTATCTGAACACTTGTTTTCACATTTAGAAACAGAATTTTCTATGACAAATATCAATAGGACATGGTAAAGGGCATTACATTGATGCAACACAGGTAAGCCGTTTGTTTTCTTCCTAAGCCGTGTTTATGGCATTTCGTTATCTTTAATTATTTATAATGTTCTTTTGTGATTAATATTGCAACTTTTTCCTCCAAACTTTGTCCTTCGTGCAGTATTGTGCACTTCTATCGGGGTTTTATGTGGTAGATTTGGATTTATTACAAGGAATTAGCTCGAGAATCCTCGTTTTTACTTTGACTCTAGTCTTTGCTTTTCTTGATGTTACTTTGAGCTTCTATGAACGCGGATACACCCAATATATGGAAACTCATTGCCATGGATAAAGAAAAACCATTTTGGGGTATTATCTTGTAGAGTTGGATTTATTAGAAGGAATTAATTCAAGATTAATTTTTTCACACGTTGATTTGTTTAGAGAAAGATGCTTCTATAGATAAGGTTCAAACTATACAAAAAAAAATTTGGATCTATCGGTTTATCTTAAGATTTTTTGGGTAATGAGGGAAAAAAAAGCTTATATTTTCTAATATAAGTATCACACGTGTAAAAAGTATTTCTTCTAATTTGACCGTCATTAAAAAATCGAACATATAAAATTTTATTCATCTTAGAAAATCACAAAAAATAAAAAAAAATAAACAAAACAAGGTTGTCTTACAATGTTTTGTGTAAGAGATCAATGTTTTCTATAGGCCTGAAAACTCATTCTTCTACCTCTATGTAGGTACATAAATTTTGTCTACCAATTAAATAATATCACGTGGAAAAATGACATTAAAAATATTAATTAAATTAATTTTTATTTATTTGAGAATTTTAATAAATATAATTCCTAAAACAAATAAATAAATAAGTAATATTTTTATCAACCAATCAAATAGCAACAAGTAGTAAGATCTTATTAGAAGTCCAAAGGTTAAAGACTCAAAGTAGCAGAATCCCGCTAGAAGTCCAAGCAACGAAAATTCTATTAAGTTGTTGGGTTGAATACAAACTCTAACGGCCAATAAAATCGTGCCACGTTAGCAGGCTGATGTAGTCACTCTATCATTCCTACAACTATAAATAAGGGTCAAAACCCATAGAAAAAAAAGGCAGAAGTTAAGAAAGTGAAGCAGTTGAAGACTTAAAACTCCTCGAATTCTCTCTGGAATTCTCAAGAACATTCAAAGTATTCGTCGTCAAATTTAAAAAAGTTCACTATGTTCTTCATCAAATTCAAAGAAGTTCGCCGTGTTCTTCATCAAATTTAAAGAAGTTCGACATGTTATTCACTAAATTCTAAGAAGTTCTTCACAAAATTCAAGGAGTTTGTCATCAAATTCAAGGCATTCCCCAAATCCAACATTTGATCCAAAATCGTGATGCTAAGCTTAAAGATCAATGTTATTGAGGACCTAACAACCCTCAAAGAATATCAAGCACAAGCCTTTCCTTCAAGATTATTCAAGCTTCAAGCCAAGCATTCTCAAAAGAAGAATCAAAGGATTAAAGTTAGAGAGTAAAACCCACAAAAATTCAAGTTGATTCAAATTATTTGGTCAAATACCAAATTTTCTTGTTATTCAAAAATTTTGTCCTACAAATTTCTAATACGCCAGTGGGACCGCTCTACCTCTCATCTCTTTCTTCATCAAATTTTAAGCTAACTTCAAGTGTCAAATAAGTCACTATAGTCATCAACAAGGGAAAGTCTACCAAAGTTGCTACCTCAACTACTACTAAGATTACCACAAGAAATGCTGGTGCTGTCACCTAAAATGTAGCAACAAGATTTGCATACTTTGAGCCAACTCCTCTTCTTAAGGTTGTTGATACTCCGCTCTTTGTAAGTGAGGGCCACAAGGATAACTCTGCACCTTCAAGCCCTCACTCCAGTGCCTCATCCACCTCCAACATAGTACCAGTCATGACGACTAACACTTCAAGCCTGGAGGATCAAATCGCTACATTAACTAAGGTCATCAAGGGCCTTGCCAAACATGTTGAAGAGCAAGACTCACGAATCTCGAAGTTGATGAATAAAATAGACAATGCTGAAACCAGCAGGGAGGCTTAAAAAGTGCCTCATGAGGCTAAAGCATCTGCCAAACAAAAGGTCGACGATCGAAAGAAGTCCGCGGTCAGAGAACTCCAAATTTCCTCTAATGGCTTAATCCCTATTGATCAACTGAAAGACTTCATTGAGGGCATTATCAAAAGAAAATTTGATGAAGGCATTAAGTCAACCCTGACATATACCAAGCCATATTAGGTAAGAATTGACAACCTAAAGATGACGATGGCTGTCAACCCTCCAAGCTTCAACAGTTTGATGAAAAGGGAAACCCCAAATAGCACGTGGCTCACTTTATAAAGACATGTAATGATATTGGGACATATGGAGACCATCTAGTCAAGCAGTTCATCCACTCATTGAAGGGAAATGGATTTAATTGGTATACTGACCTCGAGCCCGGGACCACGACAACTGGGAACAAATAAAGTATAAATTCCTCAACTGTTTCTACAACACAAGGTGGATTGTTAGCATGATTGAACTCACAAAACCCACTAGTGGAAAAATGAGCCGATCATTAACTATATTAATAGGTGGAGGAACTTGAGCCTGAATCACAAAGACAAACTCTTTGAAGCCTTAGGCATTGAAATGTTCATACAAGGAATACACTAAGGGTTGCGATACATCTTTCAAGGAATTCGGCCCAAAACTTTTGAACAATTGGCCAAGCGGGCTCACGACATGGAGTTAAGCATAGCTGCAAGTGGTGTTGGTGGACTACCTATTTTGGAGTTCCGCAAACTGAAAGACAAGTAAGAAATAAAGAAAGGGGGCAAGCCTTCCACCAAAACTGCAACCAAAGAGTCTATGGCGGTGCGTGCTAAACTTATTCCAATCAAAGGGAAGGAAAAGGTGAACGAGAAAAAGAAATAGCTCAGAAGCCAAGAAGGCCAACTCTAAAAGAGTTACAAGCTAAAACATACCCATTTTTGGATATGGATGTCTCTGGGATCTTCAACGACTTGCTAAAGGCTAAATTCATTAAATTACTAGAAATGAAGCAGCCTGTGGAAGCTACAAAGACTGATGATCCCAAATACTGCAAATACTACTGCTTGATCAGGCACCCTATCCACGATTGCTTCATATTTAAAGAAAAGATCATGGAACTCACCCACCAAGAAAAAATTACACTAGAGGATGATAGTGCAAGTGCCAACACTATCACCCTCAGCAACCAAACAGAGAAAAGTCATCAAATGGATAACTCTCCAAACGAAGTTGGCTGCTTCCACAAGAAAAGCCAATTCCCCATCGAAGACTGCATGACCACGGTGGTCTTCACGGACTATAATTTGATGTTGGGGTCCCAACCCCGCAATAGGGCATTGTTTGTTATTGGCTATGTCCGTGAACAAAAGATCAATCGAATGCTAATTGATGGTGGCTCGGCTGTCAATATTTTGCCCATATGAACTTTTTGAAAGTTGGAGATCCCAACTAATGAGCTTTTAAACAGTCGTTTGGTGATCTAAAGATTTAACCAAGAAGGACAAAGGGCTTTGGGTACTATAAGAATGAAGTTACTCATAGACGACATGAAATTGATAGCCCTGTTCCATGTCATCGATGCTAAAATATCGAACAACCTACTCCTTGGCCGACCAAGGCTCCATGAGAATGGAGTAGTCCCTTCTACCTAGTATCAATGTTTCAAAGACTATCGAAATGGTGTTGTGAAGAAAGTGCTCAGCAACTGTAAACCGTTTACTGAGGCTGAGTTCTATTTCACCAATTCAAAATATTATCTAAACAAAGTTGAGACTTTCGAAGCTAATGACTCTCAAGAAAACAAGAAACGAGACAAACTGGCAAGGAAAGATGCCCCAACTGACATGGCATACTCCAAAAGCCACATGGGTAAAGAGCCGGCAATTGATGATGCTCTTAAAGACTTGACACTGCTTCTAACTTAAATTGACAGTAGAGCACCTGCCCAACTATTCAAAGAAGCTATAAAAGAACACTAAGAGGCTCAAGAACTAAGGACTGCAAAATGTTTCGACCCCAAGGCATATGAACTCCTCAGTAAAACTGAATACAACCTGCAGGAGTAATCGCCATTGGGAAAGCTTCCACAGAAATCATCAAGCCAAAACCCGCGCAAGACTTGGGTATGAACAGCTAAATGGTCTTGTCTACTTTACTATAAGAAGAGCTTCCACTAACGCAATCACAGGGGAAGACTGCTCTTCTAGGATTAAGAAAAGGCCAGCAAGAATAACAGTCTTCAAAAGGCTTGGCCTACTCAAAAAACAGTAATGCTAAAAGCTAAAAAGCGGCACCACTGAAGCACTAAAATAGGAGAGGAAACTTCGAAGCTTAATCCTTTCCCATATGCAGCAGCAAACAAAATTGATCATGTCTTGTGATAGAGTCCTTAAAGTCAAATTTCAAACTATCATCTTCTCTAAATCTCAAGCCAAGAAAGATGATGATAGAGAAAGTGTGGGCTTATCCAACCACATAACCTTGCAAGAAGAAGGAGAACCCACCAAAGAGGATGTTGAAATCACACCACCTCAAATGGAAGCAAGTTCGTCCACAGTAGACAAATTTAGAGAAATAAATTTAGGGGACAGTGACAGCCCTCGTCCCATTTACATCAGCGCCCTACTTATAAATGAAGAGGCTGATGAATACATGGAATTACTAAAAATAGTTTAAACATGTTTGCGCCTGGTCATACAAAGAAATACCTAGCTTAGACCTAAAAGTGACGGTACATCACCTAGCTATAAAAAAGGGAGCTTGTCCCGTTAAGCAAGTACAACATTAATTTCGACCAGAGCTTCTCCCTTAAATTGAACTAGAAGTCAACAAATTAATTGAAGTAGGATTCATCCGAGAAGTTAAATATCCCACGTGAATCTCTAGCATTATCCCGATAAGAAAAAAAACGAGAAAATTTGAGTATGTGTTGACTTAAGGGATCTCAACGAAGCATGTTCTAAAGATGATTTCTCGTTACCCATCACAGAGCTCATGATTGACGCCACAGCAAGACATGAAGTACTCTCCTTCATGGATAAATCATCTAGGTATAATCAAATATGCATGGCACACGAAGATGAAGAATAGACAACCTTTCGCATACCCAAAGGCATATACTACTACAATGTGATGCCATTCGGCCTCAAAAATGCTAGGGCCATGTATCAAAGAACCATGCAGAAAATCTTTTGACGACATGCTCCACAAAAATGTCGAATGCTACGTTGATGACCTTGTGGTAAAATCTAAGAAAAGAAAAGATCATTTGCATGACTTAAAGAAGGCCTTCAAGCACTTAAGGAGATACCAATTAAGGATGAACCCATTGAAATATGCATTTTGAGTCGCCTCTAGCAAATTTTTGGGCTTCATTGTCCTCTACTAAGACATCGAAATTAAACAAACAAAAATTGATGCTGTCTTGAAAATGCTGGAACCTCAAAACATTCATGAACTCAAGAGCCTACGAGGAAAATTAGCATATATCAAAAGATTCATCTCCAACTTGACAATGCATTGTCAACCGTTCAGCCGCCTTATGAAGAAAGGCATTCCATTTAAATGGGATGAGTCCTATAGAAAGGATTTTGAAAGCATCAAATCCTATCAGACAACACCTCAAGTGCTCGTGGCCTTGGTGCCTGGCTGTTCATTGATCCTATACATTGCTGCACAAGAATGCTCGGTGAGAGCCCTATTAACATAAGAAAATGACGAAAAGAAAGAGAACGCTCTCTACTACCTGAGCAAGATGATAACATCAAATGAGCTAAAATACTCACCAATTGAGAAGATTTACTTGACACTTGTTTTTGCCATCCAAAAGCTAAGGCATTAGTTCTAGACTCATATAGTCCATTTAGTGTTCAAAGTAAATCTACTGAAGTTCATTGTGACAAGACCCGTTCTTTTCGACAAACTCACCCGGTTGTACCTTCAATTCCAACAATTTGAAATCATGTATGTACCACAAAAAGCCGTAAAAGGACAAGTATTGGCCGACTTTTTAGCAAATCATCCTATTCTAGGTGAGTGGGACCTTCTCGATGACCTACTTAATGAGGATGCCTTGATGGTTGAAATCACCTCTCCATGAAAAATGTATTTTAACAGATCTTCCCATAAAGAAGAAACTAGTGCTGAGGTGGTGTTTGTAACATTTGAAGGACAAGTCCTGGCTCGCTCATTCACCCTTATGGAAAAATGCTCCAATAATGTAGCTGAATATCAAGCCTTGATCATTGGACTCGAAATTACCGTAGAGATCAAGCAACTGCACCTTGAATTCTACAGGGATTCTAAGTGAGTGATCAACCAGTTACTAAGGGAATATGAAGGCAAAAAGCCTAAATTACTCCCATACTATAACTATGCCAATATGCTAATGGGGTGGCTTAGAGATGTCACCATAAAACATGTGTCAAGAAGGAAAAACAAGCAAGTAGACGCATTAGCTAAGCTCGCCTCTTCCTTGTCCTTGCCCAAAGCAAAGTACCATGTGCCTATGTGCCAAAAAATGGGAAGTGCCACCAATACTTAAGGATGAAGAAGGCGAAGAAGAAAATTATTTCGTAGTGGTCTTCAAAGTTGAAAAGGAAGATTAGTGCCAAGCCTTCGTTCACTACCTAAAATATGACAAGTTATTGGAAGATCCACGCTGAAAAGTAAATATTCGACGACTAGCAGCTCATTTCATCTATTTCAATGGCACATTATATAGACGTTCCTTTGATGGGATATTCCTACGCTATTTGGACAATGATGAAGCCATACAAGCTATGGAAGAAGCATACTCTGGCATTTGTGGTGCCCACCAATCGAGACCAAAACTTCACTTCTGCATCAAAAGGATGGGGTATTACTGGCTGACAATGGTAAAAGACTGCATGGAATACGCCCAAAAATGTAAACCATGCCAGCTTCATTCACCAACCGCCTAAGCCTTTGCACCCTACAGTTGCCTCATGATCCTTCGATTCTTGGAACTTAGATATTGTCGGATCTATAACAAAGTCGTCTACTAGCCATCTCCACATTCTCGCTGCAACCGACTACTTCTCAAAATGGGCAAAGGCAATTCCTCTCAAGGAAGTAAAGAAGGAAAATGTTGCCGACTTCATCCTTATTAATATCATGTATAGATACGGAGTCCCTCGGTATATTATCACTGATAATGGAAAACCATTTGTCAATAGCACAATTGACAAACTTTGTCAGAAATTTGACTTTAAGTAAAGGAAGTCCTCAATGTAGCATACCTCAACAAACAATCTTGCGGAAGCTTTCAACAAGACTTTTTGCAACTTGTTGAAGAAAGTGGTGTCAAATTCAAAAAGCGATTGGCATGAAAGGATTGGTGAAGCTTTATGGGCTTATCGAACCACTCACAAGACTCCTACACAAGCAACTCCTTACGCATTGGTATATGGTGTCGAAGTCGTCACCCCGCTCGAACAACAAATTCCGTCCTTACGAATTGTCATACAAGAAGGGTTGAACAAGGAAGACAACGCTCGCCTGCGCCTTGAAGAACTAGAAGTACTTGATGAATAGAAGCTCGATGCATAACAAAAGATTGAAAGCTATCAAGCCCGCTTATCCAAGGCATTCAATAAACGAGTGTTTGCTCGATTTTTTCAAGTCGGGGAGTTGGTGCTCGCAGTAAGAAGGCCTATCATCATCACTCACCACACTAGAAATAAATTTACCTCCAAATGGGATGGACCATATGTCATCAAAGAAGCTTACACAAATGGCACTTACAAGCTGGTTGATCAAGACGACATAAAAGTTGGCCCGATCAATGGGAGATTTTTGAAGAAATATTATACTTAAAAATTTTTTTTTTAAAAAAAGCAAAGAAACAAAAAGAGAAAAGTGAAAAAAAAAGAAGAAAAGTGAAAAAACTAAAAAAGAGAAAAGTGAAAAAAAAATCCTATCAAATCAGGGATGCAAAAGGAAAAGAAAAGAATGATGAAAGTCAACTTCTCCTTGACATAAGAATAAATTATTAAACCAAATCTAAATCAAAGTTCCTTGACACGAATTTAAAATTGTCATGCCCAAATCAAATCTTCGCTCCTTGATACAAGAGCCAAAACTGTATGTTACTCTTGGCTCGCAAGAGTATAAACTATAAACGACCCTATACCTTTCACAAATTAAAAGTATTTGAAGTACGTTACAACTTGATCCTTTTTTTATGGGTACGTAGGCAGTTTGGATACTTTCTAAGTTCAGTCATGAATTTGTGATAGGTTACGTTTTAATTCTTGATTATTGCTGTAGGCACATCCAAACAAAGAAAGCAAAAATAGCGAAATAAGATGTTTTATTAACAAAAGCAAGCGCTTGGCAAAAGAATAGTAATGTGAACTAAGCCATAATCTTAATGAAGCTAAGAGAAAGGATTCAAGCTCTCCAACACATCATTAGAAGCTACTTAATTCTTTTCTGCAGTACACAAAGCTTCTACAGCTACATCATTTGAAGGCTCGGTAGATTGGATAGCAACAATTTCCCCGTGAAGCTCACCAACTTCCACTATCACCTCTCTAAGGGATTCCTTCTGTCGCGAAAGAGAAGTAGACAACTCATCCCGTCGCTTGGTCAAAAGTTCGAGTTGCTCCTCAATGCTCTTCAATTTAGCTTCGGACACCTCAACTTGCCTAGCTCCTCAGTTTCCTTGTATAAGGCCTCTTGAAGCTGAGATTTGGCATCCTTTAGCTACTTAGTAAGGACCTCTTTGGTAAGCATATCAACTGTTGTAGATCTTGCTTCATCATATACTACAACCCTAGTAAAAAGTGCCTCTAAAAACTCTTCTATGAGAAACACGACAACACGCTCAAAACGTTTCATATACTCAAGAACGAGCATAACTTCATCTTTGAGGGAAGAATAAGATCAGGGAGGTGCTAGCTAACCTCTCGCGGAGACTCACCCACAGCCGACAAAGGAACTCCTCTTCGTGGCTCAGGAGGAACTTCTTTGCTCTAAACACAGAAGTCAATACAGGAGAATGTACTTTCTTGCTCTCTTTCAAGACACAAATTTCCTCAGGCAGTACAAGTACAAGTAGAGTTAGCTTCACAATAAGTTTACGAGTACCACTAAAGCCCCCGCCATCACTTCCAAAGGCCTACCTCTCAACCTAAAAGAAAAGAAAACGTGTTAGTAAATTAAAAAGGGAAGGCAAAGAATGCACCAAAGAGAAAAGTAACAAACTACCTCTTGGGCAAGATCTCTAACTAACTCTAGGTAGTTGGGAAGTTTGCCTCCTTTTGGAGAAGGAGGATTCCTAACCCTCTTCCAGTGACGATCACCATTGCTATTAATACCATCATCTAAGATCTCCAAACACGGTATCCTCTCCATAGGGACAACTGGGGTTGCAGGTTTACAAGGCAAATCTCTGACATCAGGAGACGAGCTTCCCACATCAAGGACACCACCTTGGGATGGAGTAATGCACAGCATCGTGGAATGTTTTTCAAAGTAGTTCCCATGAACTTTAGCCCACCATTCCTTATAGGCCTTGGAATGAAACATTCTCACAACTACAGCAACACAGGGAAAGCATGCCTTGGTCCCCGAATTGGACAAAGTAGATATCCTCTAAAAGTACAAGCTTTCCTCTAAAGAAATTTCACAAACGGGTAAGAATGCCTGGACTATCTTGATAAAACCTAAATTGGTGGCTAAACTGATGTGGATTATAAAGCTCAACAATGATTTGATTACCCTACCTCAATGAAAGATAACCTGAATGGATGGCAGCAAAATAATCATCTTCGAACCAGTCGTGGCTGCTTTCGTCCATGTAGAAGATATCCCTCTACTTAGTAATTACGGCCTCGGTCCAACTAAAGAGTTCATCCTTATGAATTCTTCGATGCACCTCATGTGGATCATAATACCTAGCTCCACCTTCACCAAAATGTGCAATCATCTTTGGTTTATCAATTGCTTTATGGACCAGATAATGGGTATTAAAATAATAAGTGGACCACGCATAAATGTAATGAAGCGGGAAAGCAGAATACACTCGTGAAGGCTGTCGAGAATGGACAATCCTATACAGACCTTGATAAATGCTAGCGAGAACGGGAACAGCCAGGCTTACTGCCCTCCCAGTCGCCATAATGCTTGCCATCTTAAAAGTACTCAGACGAACAAAGCCAGCATCCTTAATAGGAAGAACAGAGACACAAAGCCAGCAGGTAAGGAATGTCGCCAAGTAGGTCTCCATTCTAAAATTCTCAACAACATTAAGATGAGTGAAAGGCTCTACATCGGCAGATAACCAAGGCCCATAAATTCTAATCTTGCCAGAAGGATTGCACGTGGACTTAGGACGCACTGTCTTTTTCTCTTTTCGAGTTGGGGGTGCTAAGTATTTCACTTCCCTGTTACACCAGAAGTTCATCCAATCCTCAATAGAAACCGAAGGAGCTCGAGATTCATTTGGCTCTTCCTGAAGTGAGTGATAAGTAAGGAAAAAATGTTAGCAAGATCGAGGAACACATCTCTTCCCTTGCTCATTTACACCCATAAGTTGCTTTGCACTTGGAACGACCTCATTGTAGAGCCTCCCATAAATTGGAAGACCCGCCAAGTTCCACAAGTGGTAGAGGGACATTGATACCTCGTCGTAAGAAGTGAATAGGGTGTTGGTAGAAGGACACCGTGCTTCATAGATCACTTGTAAGATGTTTGAGTTGTGATCATAGGTGAAAAGTGAGGCATAAACTACATCAAAAATCTGAGCTGCCTTTAGCTCACGTCTGCACCGGCTAAGCACAATTTCGACCCACTCCCAATAGCCTTTGGTAAAGTAAAACTTGCCAGCAAATAGGAGAGCATCTCACCATTTAGCCTTTCCTTCGATAATCCTACGACTTAAAGTTGGCAACAAAATTGACCTAACGGCATGATGATTGTGAGATGACTGTGTGAGATGACTATAGGGTTCAAGCCTTTAAAGTCTTACTGAATAGGATTTCCCGAGTCTAATTATCCATCTGATGAGGAATTGACAACTTAGGTCAAAGACAGCTATTAAGAGAAGTATAAACGACCAAAATTGTGTCTTTCTCTATAGGATAGCCTTCTTCATCAAGAATAACCAAGTATTTCATGCCAAAAGAAGACATTTTGCTCTTAAACTACACCATGATAATCAATTGCAAAAGGGGGGCAAGGAATGTTAAGAATGAATTTCGAAAAATGAAAACTCTATGAAAGTACAAAAATAAATAGCTTTTAAAGGAGCTAAGTAAATCAACAAATTCCAAAAGGAGTTAAAAGCGCCAACAAAGCAACCTCAACAAATCCAAAGCTTTGAGCCTTAGTCCAAGTAGGCCTAAAAGCCAAGCCTGGTACTCAAAGATTCGAAAATTCAAACCTAAATGATACTCGTGGGCCAAGTCAAGTTTGATACTCAAAAGAAATTCAAGTCTAGATAGTACTCAAATGCTAAAAAATTCAAGCCTAAATGATACTCATGGGCCAAGTTAAGTTTGGTACTTAAAGGCTCAAAAATTCAATTCTAAATGGTACTTGTTGGTCAAGTTAAGTCTAGTACTCAAAAGCTTAAAAACTTAACGCCTAGATGGTACTCGTGGGCCAAGTTTGGTACTCAAATGCTCAAAAATTTAAGTTTAAATGATACTCGTTGGCCAAGTTAAGCTTAGTAATTAAAGGCTCAAAAATTCAAGGCTAAATGGTACTCGTGAGCCAAGTCAAGCTTAGTACTCAAAGGCTTAAAAAATTCAAGCCTAAATAGTACTCGCGGGTCAAGTTAAGCCTGGTACTCAAAGGCTAAAAAATTTAAGTCTAAATAGTATTCGTGGGCCAAGTCTAAATAATACTCATGGGTCAAATCAAGCCTGGTACTCAAAAGCTTAAAAAAATTCAAGTCTAAATAGCTCTCGTGGGTCAAGTTAAGCCTGGTATTCAAAGCCTAAAAAAAAAAATTCAAGCTTAAAAAAAATACAGCCAAACACGGCCTTAGGGATGAACCGAAATCTGCATCCAAACAAAGTCTTGTTCCAAACATGAAAATTTGCATCCAAACACAGCATTACTGACACGTCTTCTTCCTCGTTGCTACCATCGCGACACCATCTCTACTCAAATGCCCAGCGCCAAGACCAGGCCCCATCTGACAAACCCGACACCACCATTGGTCACCTACTCACCAGAGGGCCGCCCACAAGCTGGGAGCACTACCCAGAACGATCCATGCTTCGCTTGCCCGGAAATTCGGTAGGATCGTCGCTATCTCCGCCTCATAGCACTACCCAGAACGATCCATGCTTCGCCATGATCCCAGCTTCGCCGCCGCTGCTAGAGAGAAAGTCAGGCCGTCTTCGGAAGTTGTTGGCTGCCAACCACCACGAGAAACCGTCGACATCCTACCACAACCCCACAGTGAGCTTCGTCGAATGAATGGCACAGACCGGTCTCTCTCTTTCTCGGCGAAGGTGGCGCAGCATTGGATTGATGGCCTTGAGTGGTAGGCCAGAGATCGCTATACCACCATTAATCAAACACCCAGTGCAGCTGCGGGCAAGAAGCTGTCCGTTATGGTAACTGCTACCAAAACCACCGCTTCTCACCGCGTTCACGGCGGAGGCTCCCCTAGACTCCAACCCATGTCGCCTCACCTCTATTTTTCGTCAAATTTAAAGGAATTTATTGTGTTATTCATCAATTCAAAGAAGTTCACTCTTTTCTTGATCAATTCAAAAAAGTTTGCTATATTTTTTACCAAATTTTAAGAAATTCTTAACGTTCTTCACCAAATTCAAAAAGTTCGTCACAAAACTTAAGGCATTCTTCGTCAAAATCTCCAAATACAGTATTTGATCTAAAATCGTGGTGCTAAACTCAAAGAATGTTATTGAGGACCTAACAATCCTCAAGAAAGATCAAATACAAGCCTACAAGTCCTTTCCTTCAACATTATTTGAACTTCAAGCCAAGCATTTTCAAACGAAAAATTAGAGGATTAAAATTAGAAAGTAGAACCTATAAAAATTCAAGTTAATTCAAATTATTTCATCATATACCAAATTTTCTTATTATTCAAGAATTTTATCATACACTCTAATTTCAAAAATCTTTAAAAAGAATCGTACTTTAGGACTTAATTTTCTATACTTTTTGTGCCTAAAAATTTGCTGCCATCCTTTAACCATTTGAATTCTTTCTGAAAGTTTGAAATAGATGTCTATCATCGTATGCCATATATTTCTAGAAGTCCGCTACGCAATTCAAACTTTCTAAAAGACTTTGTAACTAATTTTTATAAGTAGTTTTATAATTAGGAAACTTACAAGCAATTTGTATGCTCTTTGGGTTGTATTTATTATTCCGTTGAAAAATATAATGTCCAATAAAGCTTATACTTGTTTGAAATATTTTTTTTCCACATTATATCATAGGTAATATATTGGATAAAAATTTCAAGATGCAAAATTTACCCTGTACATATCTGGAAATGGAGTTTCTGGATAGTGGAAATTTGGGGTGGCAAAAATATACACTAAATTTCAAAATATAAGCAATTATAGAAAATTGCCACGAAGAAACCTAATTGTTATCATAAATTATCACACGCACATAACCAATTAAATTGGACATCTTCCCATTTTCCGACAAACTTGACACTGTAGCAAAACCACACAATAATGTGTTGCGTGAGTGGGAAAAATTTGTCGTATCAAATTGAATTAAAGTGGCAAAACAAGACAGGAACTTTCAAATTTTAAGTAAATTTAGGATAACAACCCTTAAAATAAAATTCAAAAATATGAATCTATTTTATAAATATATTCTTCCAAAAATACAGTAAATAGTACTTCTTACATTATAAAAATAAATAATAAAAAGTGAAAATTGTTTTTCTAAAAAATATAGAAACTAATATTTTCTAAAAGAATATCAAAATTATAAATTGAATATATTTTCTAAAATATTTTCAAAAAATATATATATGTTTGAATCATATATTATAAACTATAAATATAAACTTTTAAATTTTTAAATTTAAATATCTTCCATGGACAACACTATAATTATATTTCCTAAAATTTTTAATTTATGATTTCTACTTAGAAGTTATATAAATGTTTTTATATTTATTTTAAAAATTTTAAGAATCTTTGAAATATATGTGTTATTTTTTAAAATATATTTTTCTATTTTCAGAGAATATATTTAGAAAATATAATAATTTTCTAATTTTATATTTTTAGAAAAATAAATAAATTTTTTAGTTTTTGGAGAAAAATTATACTTTTAATTTTATATGTTTATTTTTTCATTTTAGAAAACATTTTTCAATTTTGTATATGATGTTTCTTAGTGTAGGAAATCTATTTTTGTATTTTTACAGAACATTTTAGAAAATATATCTTTTGGAAATATAATCTTTTACTTTTATTTTTTGGAAATTTTAAATTTTAAAAAATATATATTCATAATGGAAATACATTTTTGAAAATATAATTTTTATATTATTTTTGGGAACACTTTTATATGTTATGATTTGAAAAATATATTTATATTTTTTATGCATAATTTTATATATTTTTAGTTTGAGAAAATACATTTTTTTTAAGTCCTAATTTGCTTAAAATTTGAAAGTAATTGTTCTTTTTTGCCACTTTGAGTCGATCTGATGTGACAAATTTTACTCACTTGTGCACTATACCACTATGGGGTCATTGCTACGCCATCAAGTTCATTGTAAAATGGAAATATCCTAGTTTAATTGGTCATGTGCATGATATGTGATAATTTTTGGCAATTCTTAGGCTTTTTTTTTTTTCGGGACAGTGTCTTGAAATTGCTCAATTTTTAAAGGGTGGCGTATACTTTTGTCACTCAAAATTTTCATTATACATAAAACGCCATTTTACATAGAAACAATTTCTACACATTTAACCTAGGATACAATGCTAAACTATTGTAGAAGAGACCAAAAGGAAACACACACACACACACACACACACACACATATATATATAATCTCCAAGTCAGGACAGAAAGTCAGTGAACATGGGAACGTGGATGAGGTATTGTAATGGATAAAATGGTATATTTTATGTCTTCCAACACCTATTTCCTTAGATTATAACCCTAAATTGCATAGAATTATTGTATAACACTAAAATATTTTCTGTGTATCTAGTGTCTTACCCAAACTCCGTACTACTTAATATTAACTATCGACTGTATTCATTATTTGCGTAGAATTATTGTCGCATGATGTGTCTTAGTTCAACATCATATTCCTTCATTCTGATATTATAAAGTGGATGGCAATAAACTTATCATCGTTATAACGACACGACAATATGAATCAAAGTGACTCCCAACTCGAATTATATTAACTCAAAATAAATTAACTTGAGATTGAATGATTAATCCAAAGTTCAAGAGTTTTTATCTGATGATTGATTGTTGTGATTTGTTGAACTTTGTAGGGATGTAACGCAATCCTGACTTAATTCAAGCGTTGTATGATCATTTAGATCAATGTGTCCAAATCTGACTTAAACGAACCTAACTTTGATTCCAACATTTATTTGTAACATGCAATTTAAAGTTTATTTACATTTCCTTAAAACCCTTTCTGCTGTATAATTATATCTCATTATTTTGAATCATAATTAGTTGCTGTTGCACGATTGCTCCACACTGTAGTGGCAAATTAAAATGATTTACTTGTTGCATATGTACTTAATGGGTACACAAGCATTGCTAAACTTTGCGAGCAAAGACAACTGCCTCTGCAAATGAAATTAAATTAATAAGAGCTAACTCTATCTTCAGATGCAGACAAACCTGCTAGGCCTGAAATAATTTGCTTCTCTTAATCGACAATGCATGTAGCACAATAAATGTATTTTGTTTATAATTACTATAAGCATTTCTTTCACTATTTAAAACTGTTATTTGTATTTTTTTTTCTTTTTAATAGTTGGATACAAACAAAAACACATGCACAAATAGTAATTGAGATTCCCTAGTCGTCCTAGGTGTTCTCAAACTGCAAGTTTTTCTAATTGGAAAAGTCGCAAAGAATCCTCTTACGAGCGGCATTCTTCTGCATATATTATATTTAATTCTTTTTATTATTCATTGAATTTAACAAGCCACCGACTTTAGACTTCAGACTTAATGGCCAGCCTAGCTATGGCCAAAATTTCATGCAATATAAAATGATTTAATTGCTTGAGTTGGGTTTAAGTGGATTCCAATCTTAAATAAGTATTGTCATAATGTATTGATTAATACATGTTTACGTGGATTGTTGGACTTTATCTTTTGGCTCTATTCTTTAGTTAATCTTCATATTCGTTTTTTGGTTTAAAATGATAATAAATAAATAAGTGCCCAAGTCCACTGCACTATTCATCTAGGGCCCCCAAGGCTAACAGCATAGGGGCCATACCTGCAATTTGAAGATAGTTTTACTTCGTTATCTCTGTAATAATTAATGATAGCTTGAGTGAGAGCATCAAAGCAACTGTCTGCAAAAGTAGGTGCCGCTTTACATTTTTCCCCCCTGACAGTTCTCAACGGGTAACGACTTTACCTGTCGGCCTAATTATTTTCTTCTTACTCAATTATCATTAAAGAAACCGTGTTTTCAATTGGCAATCATGTTTATGAAAATAAAAAATTTGTTACTTCCTCAATTCCTTTTTATGGGTCCAATTAAATCCACTCTTTTAAGTCAAAGGTAATTTGAAATGATGAAGTTGTTGACAAAGAATATAAATAATAATTATATCGAGGTTGTTATTAATTATGTGAATGATTCTCAATTGTTGACAGCAAAAGTGGATGACGGGCCAATGAAGAGTTCAAAAGTTGTAAGGCAAGTTTGAATTTCTGACGCATTCATTATTGACCTTACCATGTTACAGTAGCAAAGTTAAATCAAAATCATATCTTTCATATTCTAGATGATTTTTGAGATTCTATACCTTAATTTATTATAACATTTATTATATCAGCGTAATAGAAAAATGGCTATAAGAGGCGTGTGTTTTTTTATAATATCAAATTTCATAGCTAAAAATCATCCCTCCTTAAAATTCTTAGAGGTTTTTTTGAGAAAAACTATATTATAATATTCCTGTATCACCAAAAAATGTCTTTATAGCATTGGTTGAGCGTGAGCCACTAGTAGCATGTACACCCACTCACTACCACACCACCTAAATCTATATAAATTCATGAAGAAATTAGAAGTGGTAACAAAGAAGTAGAAATGTAGGAATTTGAAGTTCAAATACTTATAGAACTTTGACCAAATGTTTAAATAACTGCTGCCACTGATCCACCAAAAGTTGGAGCACCATTGGTGACAAGTGAACTAGATGTTGAAATCCTTATAAAATCAAGAGCTCTAACAGAGATTTAGGGAGAAACTCCATCCACTATTCGAACGAGAAGATTGAAGCAATAGTTTATGTCTGAAAGGTTTTCATGGGATATGCTTTGAAGGATTTTTAAAACAAGAATGATGAATGATTTGAAGGGAACTTCTCCTACTATGGAAACAACTGCCTGTAAGCCTTTAGCTTTAAAGCGAATGCCTAACACTTTGGTTTCACTCTAAAGATTTGGAACACCAGATCGCATAGTTGTAGAAGAAGTTTCAATTTGATGAATACATTATTATTTTATGATTTGTCCTATCTATTGTTACAATATTTGCTAGACCTTTGGGGTACTTGTTCAAAGGTGGTTACACCTGGACTATCTAGAGTTAAATCTAATGATATACCATTCCCGTCATCATTTTGCACCACAAAGTAGGAGTGCTTTGATAAAGTGCCATTAAAAGGGAGTGATTGATTTAGTGAGGTGTTATTAATGGAGAGTACAACTTCAAATGATGGTTGCTCGAATGACTTATTGTTTTGCTTTGATATGGATTTATATTGTTACTTTCCTAACTGCATAAACGACTACTATGGATTTCTTTTTCCAAGGAGCCATGTGATACTACCTACTAGTCCAGTTGAAGTTTTGTTAAGTTTTAGTACTATTTACTAGCAAGACATGTTTTGATATGTACTTTAACATTTTAACAGTGACAAGTATGAAGAAATTGGTACTTTGTGACGATGGTTTTCTTATTCCGCATTGATGTTGTGCCCATAATGACAAAAGAGAAGAATGTTAGTAGTACATGTGCATGCTTTGCATAGTTATCATTATTTTAGCACAAAATCCCCCCAACAGTTTATGTAGTGTCTAAGTGGCACTTGACAATGTTGATTTATTTTTTCAATGGAATTCCTAAAATTATAATAATCTATGACAGGAAATGTTGTAACATTATCTACCCTAAAGTAATACCATATTTTAGTGCTAATTTTATCTAGATTCACCCTTCTATAATATCAAAGATTTCTTGTTGACTTCTTGCTTTTATAAGATTACAATTAGTTAGTTTTGAATATAGTTGGCTTGCTTTATCCACAAAGATATGAGAAAACAACAAGATAGTAGACCATATCTTTACCCAACCTCATCCATCCAGTTATGGAATGATTTTTAAAAGCATCAACTTAGTTAAGGGAGGATGTTGACCTTACGAGAATTCAGAAAGAAAGGAAATCTCAAATATGTTGCACCTGATGTTTTAATATGATAAGCAACAAATTTGAATATTCTGCACTAAGTCAACCATATTTCTTGAGAATATGTTTCTATCTTCAAGGCAAATAAAATTGATAATTTTAAAAGACTAAAGTGAGAGAAAACAATTGAATTGAGAGGGAAAAACATGCAACTTTGAGAGAAATCAAGGAATTTATTCAAGTGCTCATACTTTAAGTGAATTACGTTATGGAGAGTTGGAAAGGAGAGTTTCTTGGCAATGTCATTAAGTGAAGCTTTTGAGTAAAAGCTTTGACAAGTTCATCATCAATCAACAACCATTCAAGTTGCAAATTGAAGATCAACGGATCAACATTCATTGGGAGAGAAATGCATGCACATCAATTTAATGTTTGAAGTTGAGGCAATGAGACATTATACGTGAGGGATCCAGGTTTGAAAAATGTCAATGGGTTGAGAGTCAAATGAAGTATGATTTAGGCTAGTTTCTTTCTACTAGTGGAGTTAGCTTGTCTTAACAATTGTTATAAAATTTGTCAGTGAAAACTTCAGAATTGAACCCACAAACATAGAAGGATTATCTTCGAATCATATAAACAAACCTTGATGTCTTTGTTTACTTTTCCGTTGTGTGTACAAGTGTGTTGCATTAATTATTTTAACATAATTTACAACATAAATTATAAAACCAACTAACAGTAATATTTTATGAACTTCAAGATTTTATATTTTTCAAATATTTGAAGATTTTATTTTTAAAATAAAAGTAACAACTTGGTAAAATCCAAAAATATCTTACAAAATCATTTTATATTATAAAATATTTTAGATAATTAGCTTGGTTATGCTCTATTTAAATTTTAGCATAATCAAAATTTTCTATTCTTTTTAATATTATTATTATTATTGGTATCAGCTGCCGCTGCAGTAGATTCATTTTCAACCCAATGCACCAACAATACACTTTGTGTTGGATTCTAATGTGTGTGCTTCTACTTTATGCGCGTAACCGGTTTAGTGCTTCAATTTATTTGCCATAATTACAGCATAAATATAAGTGTCAACTTGTACGAATTATTATCTTGAGACGATGGTTTTAATTATTATTTTTAATTTTCGGAATAAATATTTTGAGTCAAATTGTTAAATTTTTGGACACCTTTTTTTTTTATGTTTCATATATGGTCCTGAAACGACCCAAACAAATTTGTTAAACCATTTAAAAGTTAAAATAATTATGGACAATATAGAGATGGCATTTAATTGAAAACATAAATTATAGTTAAATTTTAAATTATAATCTTGAAATTCCAATTAAAATACATGCATATCAATCTAAATCATATGCTTATTTTATTCAAGTTATCAAACTTAATTCAAAGCAAGTGTGAAAGTTAATTTTTTTCATATATGAAATTAAAGGTAATCTATGACATAATAATATTACTTTCTTAATGGCTTTGGCCCTAAGAATTCCACTTTTAATTGGCGCAAAGTATAATTATTTATTTAACCTTTAGTAACTGAAACATATATATAAACAGTAAAGGTTAATTCGTAATATATTCTTCCTAAAAATTAAAGTAGCTGAAGAGTGCAATCTACACGCTACCGGGCAAAAAAATAGTTAAGGATATGTTTTTTCTATTAATTTTTTTTGTTTCTCGTTTTTTGCCTATCAATTATACTTTATTTTATTCTATTATTTATTTTCATTTTATTTGCTTATTCTATCATTTCATAAATTTTATGTTTCAAAACATTATTAGTTTATTTATATGCACATGCATTAGGTGTCTTTAAATTTTATTTTATTACATATTTTTTCCTTTTTAAGTTTTATTATCTTTTATATGATAAATTTTATTTATTTATTTATATAATTAAGTATATGCATCAAGTATGTCTTTTGTTATCTATAATTATCAGGAGTTACTATTTTTACTATCCATTAGATAGTGTTTATTAATTTTCTATCTCTAAAAATTAATGAAACTAACTATTTCCACAAGAATATAACTAAATCATAAAGGCTATGTTTGTTTTCAAATTTAAGTATATATTTTTAAATATTTTTATTTCAAAATTTATATATAAAAATAATAAAATTAAAAATAAAATAATTTACGTAGTTGTTGAGTTTCAAACTTCCAAAAACAAACATAAGCTAAATCAAGTAATGGGCTTGCATCATTGTCTAATCCATCTTTTCTGCAAGCACTCATGTGGCCTTTCACCATGTAACTATGTTTCTAACTCACGTTTCAATCTCAACTTATCCTATCAAAATTCATACTATCAAATATAATACTTAATAAAATTTTTTAACTTAATTCAAATTTAAAATTTATATGTATATATATATATATATATATAATTAACTAATTATTTTTTAATTATTATATTTATTCACTATTAAATTAATACCTCTATATATCATATGTATATTTACATTTATATTTATTTATATTTTATAAAATTAATTATTATCTCTATACGCTATTATATCTTTCAATTATCATTATATATTTTATGCATATATTTATATAAATTAAACATTTTATCATAACAAAATTTTATAACCAAATATACTACTTATTTAACGCTCACCAAACATTACCTTTAACCAAAAAACACACATTTATGAACATATAATAATACATGCATACATACATACATACATATGCATATTATATATATGCAATACCTATACGTATAAGATCGGTCCTGGTGCCGTTTGCTTTTTCTTATATCTCTGTCATTAATTAATTAATAAACTGTTTTAAGGATAAGTAATGATAAATTAAGAACTCACCAACATACGCGATATCGTCTTGTTTCGCGGCGGCACATGGTAAGTAGGTATGGGTCATGTGGAAGCCGCTCGTGTTGTGACACGCTTTTGAAAGTTCTGATTCTTCCCTTTGACACGTTGACTAAGGGCCGTGTCCCGTGGCACATGCGCTTCTTCTCATTAGCCCGCGTGCTATCGGTAGCTTGCACGTGCCTCATGCTACCCAACTTTGGTAATTTCATTCTATACACTTTATATTATGCAAAATTATATAAAATTATTTCAATATAATAAAAATCTATAAATAATTTAATGTTAGTAATGCATCAATACGAAATTTATTTCACCTAATTTCAATGATACTAAAAAATTATATCTTGATGTGTTATTTTAGAAAAAAAATATTAAAATTGTAATAGCTTTATTATCGTTACAGTGTAACTTTCATGTATTTGAGTATTTGAAAGAAAACTCCTAGAAAAAGAATGGCAAAATATATAGAGATAAAAAATGAAATGAACTCGAGACGAGTACAAGTAGTTGTTAAGAATAAATTTGAAAACACATTAAATGACCAAAAATTGGTTATTATTCCATCATCACCCTTAATAACATAGTATAGGTGTTTGTGTATCTAGTATTTTAAATGAAGGAAGAAAAGAGTGATGATATCAAGATGTTGCGTCCTACGCATAGTCTATATTGTGTGCATGAATTATTTTTAGTGTGTTCGATGATAATGACCATTCTCGTTGGGGATCGTGACATATCATCAAACCATAAGTTATTGACAAAGTGTGGATCATCCATCAACACTGTCTTTCATTAATGAAGAAATTTGAACATAACAAGCTTATTGAACCTAGTCCGTTCGCACTAATTGAGCCGACACTTAGAGCGCCTACTATTCATAGTCTAAAAAAGAGATATAAGGTTGATTTGATTGCAAATGGAGGTTGAAGGCCTCACAGATTCTTAAAAGCAATCACAATATTTTAGCATCATTTGTGATGTAGATTTTCAGTTTTGTTGTTGTAATAATTTATTTATTTCTTGTAATATTTGAGCATCATTTGTAATGTAGATTCTCAGTTTTGGTGTTTTAATAATTTATTTTTTGTAAAAATATAGATAAATATCTAGAAACTCAAATTTAGTTTGATTTGACTGAATCACGGATAAAATCAAGTTGGGTTCAAATGGCAATTCTAGTTCCATAGACATTCAAATTCATTTTAACTAAATTTTAGAAAACTTTATGCTAATCTCTAGCTTGAATCCAATAATGACACCGGACTCGAAAATTTTTTTAAAGTTTAATTTTAACTATGATAAGACTTGAAAATATTTTTGAATCTAATCAAACTCGAGATAAAGTAGTTTTGTTATTAAATATAACTAATGAACTCATACTAATTATACAACATATATTGTGTTGATTAAGTAATTCATTTAAAGTAATAATTCAGGCACAGTTTATGTGTGTGCTTAAATTGAAGTAATATGAAATAAAAATAATTTTCAAATTATCCAAATAGATGAGAAATTAAAATTTGCTGACAAACAAAAATCAAAGAATTGGTCAAATTTAAAATTGGGCTCGTTGACAATTCACACACGCGCAAGAGGATACATAACAAGCCCAAAACAAAAGGGCTTGGGTTACAGTTTAGCCCATTTGCTCCTATCCATAAAAGTAGAACTGCCATAGCCTGAAAAATCATAGATAAAACCTCTCAATACCATCCAAGAAGGCATTTAGGAATATTCACATACTACAAACTCGTCAGTTGTAGTTGTTATTTTCCTCGGGTAACCTGTCACCAAAAAATCAAACGTAGACATAAACATCAAATCACTAAAATCTCATATATTCAAAATAATATTTTATATGTCCTCCATTTGTGCAAGATAAAATATTTTAATGCCACCATGCGGTGGGATGGGTGATCTTGACTAGTTAAATCACGGCTGTGTAATTTTCTCCAAAATAGATATTTTTGCTTGATCATCGTGATAATGCATGAAGACCACAATAAATGTATCTAGCCAAGAATATTTCCGTTCATATCCCTACTACTACCAAACATTCTTTCCCAAAGCCAAAATCACTGAAACTTTAATTTTTAGTTGCGACCTTTTCTTGAAGAGATTTCCAAGATTTCAGTTTTATTTGTTTTTAAGTGTCTGTCTTAAAATGGGTTTTTTTTTTAAATTGTGTAAAATTAAGGTTGAAAAAGGAAAAAATGTAAAAAATATAATGATTAAAATGTGTTCTATGTTGTTAAAACGCAGCACACGAAGCCTTTGCTTTCCTTTCTGTTGCTTCTCTGGAAGGGAGGAAGCAAATAAAGCAAGCAGTTAAATCTGGTCTCACTCTTAGATTATCGATAACGTGGATTTCTTAATTCTTAGGATGAATGATTTTCAACCAAGGTTGTTTCAACACGTTGCGTTTTCAACTTTACAAATTCTTGCATAGAGAGTCGAGTGCACATCACAAATTACTAAGGCATGTCATGAAATTATTTATATCAGATTATTTGCAAGAATCAAGAATCATCAACTAATTTAAGAAACAATTGAAACTCTCATTCTAAAGAAAACTGAAAAATATCAAATTTAACTTCTTGTCTTACAAGCAAAAATAAAATAAGTATTTATAGTGCTACACTCTAAATCATAGTCCTACTAACTCTCCTAAACCCAAAAACACATCAAATAGCCAAAAGACCCAAAAAACAACACACAGAAATAAACACTGCTAGTAAAAATCAGTATCTTTTCCCAATCACGATTGCGGGCATATTGCTCGCACTGTTGATCAACTTCGACAAAGTGGGATGGCTGTGGTCACACCTCAACTTCGAATGATGTTGGAAACCACCTGAAGTATTATTTTCCTCCCCTTTTGCCCTTTCACCCCCAATTCTTCATTTTTGAGTTCAATTTTTTTTGATAAATTTTCTAGATCATATCATACCGCTCTTCTTCAAAAACACTCACCTTCGAATGCACGTTCATTCAGTCAAATGTGCTGTTTTAAATTAAGACAAAAATTTAAAAAAACAAAATTTTTTATATTGAAATTAATCATGATACAGACATTTTATTCTCTATGCTTGTTTAGAATATTAAAATTATCTGCTTAGGCATAAATGTTTAGCCCAACCTGTCAGGGTCCACTTAGATCTAGATTGACACTTTAACAGGTCACTAGGCGGGCTTGGGTTGGATTTGATTTATTGTCAACTGACCCTCCACATACATGGGTTTGGGACAATGTAGTTTGGTCCAATGACAAGTCGCACGTTTGGTTGACAAAAAGGGTATGCCATGTATTATTTTCATTTTTTTTAATTAAAATGCACTCTAAAAAGTACACAATCTTGATTTGAAACCTTAAGCTTGCTAACTATCCTTTATTACAGCAGTTCTCGAAAATAAGTGTAATACTCAAAATTTTTGGGTACTAGAAATAATAACAATATTATTAGGAAAGTTATGGGTGGATAATTTAATTAATAAATTGTCTGACTTATTTATTAATTTTCGTGTAAAATTATGATGGTGATGATAGTTGAATATGAGAAGAGATATACACGTATTTTTCTTTGTCAAATCTTCCCAGAGTTTCTAAATAAGTAAGAGGACATTTTTTCCATATCTATAGAATGCAGAAAAAAGAAAAATTAGGAGCTAGATAGGACAGGAAGAGAATTTAGGTTATCCCCAAATAAAAATAAAGAAGCTTAATATATCTTAGACATAGAATTTTTGGCCCCAGTGTGGCAAAAATAAAATCATCCCACTAAAGTATTGAACTGTGTAGTCTAGAGAGAGAGAGAGAGAGAGAGAGAGAATAGAGAATAATATTTTCACCACTAACGTGAGAAACTTGAGATAAATTCCTAATTTGAATCCTATATTTCTCTTACATGCATTTAGAAAATTGATTTTCACATGTTACAGGCACATGATATATGATTTTTTTATAAACTATACGTAGTTTGGATTGATAGAATATCAACAAAATTATGGTAGTAGAAGTTATATGTAGGAACCGAATGAAAGACACGGCATAGGCAAGATGAAAAAATACTTGTGATTTCTTTCAAAATTCTTAGGGAGTTGTAAAGTTAGAATTTTTACACTTAAAATTCATAAAAAGACTCCCTTATACATGAAGAGAATATGTGAATATAGGTTATGATGATTAAGATTGTGTAGAATATGAAAAACAAGCCAAACAGGCCTTTATGCATAGGCAGGTGCACAGTGTGCACCCGACAGGTGACTACCACACGCTGTGGGGGACCTGATGCATAGGGGACTCGATGTGCAAATAGGAGCGTGGTGTGCACTTAACAGGCGACCAGCGCATGTTGCAGGCATATAGTGCACACCCAATGGGTGCTTAGTTATGGTGCCATGCTTCGTGCTTGCAACATGAATGTTTGTGATCGCAAATCATGGCCACGATCAAAAGGTACTGCAATTGATGGCGCGATCACAATAGCCTCTTCTACAGTCGCAACTCCATTGCTCGCAATTAGAAGGACCGAGTGCAAGTTGCTCCAGAATGCTTGGCGGTTCATTTTGTGACTGCAGATTCTATTTTCATGGTTTTGAGAGACGTTTTCGCAGTTGCGAAACCTAGAATGTGGCTAGAAAACTAATTTCAATGTAGCTAAAACCCAATTTCACCACTTTTAAGGCTAAAGCACGTAAAATGGATGGGCGATAAAGCTTTACAAGATATAGGGAACAATATTTTGACTGAATGGAAAACCTCTAATGTAATGCTAGTTTAAATTATTGTTTTATCTTCATTTTTGTCTCTTAAGTATTTTGAGGAACAGAGTTGCGAGTCGCAATCAAACAACATGCAAAGTCAAGTCAATGAGATTATTTAAACAATGAGCTATTAACCACATAACACTCCTTGTTCTATGTTTGCAAAAAGCCCTGTGAGAGTTTTGAATTATTTTGACACTCTCATGTACACAAACACATAACATTTAAATTGAATTATACTATACTTGTGATTAGAGGCATACTCAATGTGAGTGCATAATCATATAAATAAATTAACAATTTTAAAAATATATTTTTTTGTCATTTACAAAAGAAGAGAGAAAAGAAATTCAAAACTTATATACAATAATTAAAATTTGAGAGAGGACATTGAAAACAAACAAATTAAAATTGAGGGAAAGAAATTAAAATGAAAAATATATAATGAACTAAGGGTATTATTATACTTTAATGTTTGTAGTGAAAAAAAGTGGCATATATTCTAAACATAAAGTATAGAGAAGATAGATAAGAAAAATAAAGGAAATCAAAAGAATTTTAAAAGAGAAAAATTGATAGAAAAAACAAAATTTAAAAAAATGAGAAATTAAGAGGAAAAACGAACAAAAGCAAATAGTTAGAGAAAAGTAAAAATGGATAGAAAAGATAAAAACAATTTAAAATAAGGGTAATTATGTAATTGCACAATGTGCAATAAAAAACCCTTATTGATATTATAATATAGTAGAGATATACGAAAATGCATGTCTAAATATTAAAATATTTTTTGAAGTGTACCTATAATAATTATATTGAAGATAACCAGGAATACTTTAATTGCATTTTGTCTTCCTGATAGTTTTTGTTCTGAATTTTCCATATATAATTATAATATCTCCGTGGAAATCGGTTATTTTAATGAACGTTGAAAGGATGATTTGATAAGTATATTGAAGAGCAAAATGAAAGTACAAAAATAGAAAATGAATATATCACAAAAAAGCGGCCACTTAAGATGCTATTGGAGAACCTATCCATTTAACACAGATATGTTCGATATATTTTTAAAATATTTCTCTAAATTTAAGTATCATTACTTTTTTTTATCTATGTTAAAATGCACAACATATAATTATTCAAAATTTATATTTTGATCCACTTTAATTCAACACTAAATCACATTATATTAATTATTAGTAATACTATATTTTTTTAAAACAATTTGCACAAACACAATTTTCATGTCAATTTTTAGTTTTATTTTTGGGATAATAACATTGTCCCTCTGTGAAGTTAGGGCTAATAATACATATATCCCCCCATGTATGAAAAATTTCACTGCCTTTCCTTATGTATATCTCCAACTAATAATTACGGTTGGTGAGTGGATTATTGAAAAATAAAAGTGGAGCAACTCCCCAAGAAGATTGATAATATAACTATGAGTTCTTATATTCCTTTGTCTGCTTCAATTATGCAAGTCTGTGATATGTGTGTAGGACCCCATCCTACACATGAATGTCAAGCTAGGAGCTCGAGTGGGACTGTAGACAAAAATCTTGTAATTGAATTTCTATTAATGAAAAATTTGTACAAGTACAATTATAATTTGAATCAAATGAATTTCTTTAGGTTCTATTATCTAACTTGGTCATTTGATTTTTTCTTCAACTTGCAAGACTTGAATATTCTTTTAATTTATTGAAACTTTGATGGATTTGATTTTTTTTGGAGTTCGCTAAGCCTTCGAAAAAAGTTAATTTCTTAGTTCTACACCACGATTCCAAATCGAACGGCAAGGTTTAATGAACTCGTTGAAAAATACTTCAAATGTTGTAAGGACGCTTTGAATGTAGTTTGAAGAACACAGTTGGAATTGAAGGAATTTCTGAACTTTGATCTTCTTTGATGTTGGTTGGAGTTTCAAATAACGTTAATCTATTAGTTTAACGGCTCAATTATGGATCAAACAATAGAATTTGGTGAATCTTCGTGAGTGATGCCTTGAATGTCACAAAAAAATGGCTTTGAACTTGTGGAGAGAATCTGATTGCCTGATGTCTCTTGATCTCTTCCTTCGATGTTCTTTGATGTTGTAGAAGCCAACTCTATTTATAGGGGTGGAGAAGGTATTGCCGCCATAAATGCTTGATAACGTGGGAACATTTGATTGGTTGAAAATATTTGATTTGACATTATTTTCTTCAATTAAAGGATTGTATTTTAATTATCAAATCAACAATATTTCCCTTTCAAATTTATAGAATTTGACATGTGGCATGATTTGATTGGGCGGCCTTGACACACGTTGCAATTATATTTGTTGTCCATATTTGCAGTAAAACATTAGTTTATTTTATTATTTGACTTTAGGAACTGTATTTAATTTAATTCTTAAAATATAAATAACTAGTAATTAAATGCCACATGGCGGCATTTAATTGGCTAGAAACTTTACTTGTTTATAGGGAACACTGTTGAATTTCAGTAGATAAATTATGTCAATAATCAAGGAAGGCCACAGAATAATCCCTACTTGAATACACATAACCTAAAATAGAGAAGCCACCCAACCTTTTCCTAGAAGAATCAGAATTCTTAGAACTTAGCACTGGACTCAGCACTAGCATCAACAACAACCTCCTGCACATAAAGAAAAGAAATCATCACTAGAGAACCTCATTGGGAGTTTGGTGACGTCCACACAAGACTACATGAACCAAACAGATTCTATATTGCAACATCAGTAGGCCTCCTTTAGAAATTTGGAATTAGGTTGAACAACTTGAAAAGGAGATATCTTAGAGGCCCAATGGTTCCTTGCCAAACAACACAAGAAACAACCTAATAGAATATGTTAAGGCTGTGAGTGTGGGGGTGACTGAGTTAAAAAGTGAGGTCAATGTTGATTCCAAGGATGCAGAAAAGAAGAACACTAAAGTGAGGGCACCTCTAGTGAAGCCGTATGTGCTACCTGTTCCTTATCTACAGTAGCTGAAGCAATTTAAGGAAAAAGAATAGTTCACGAGATTTTTGGAGGTATTTAACAAGTTAGAAATCAACCTACCCTTGTTCGAAGTGTTAAAGAACTCCCCTGCATACATGAGGAATTTAGAAAAAAATTTATCAAGAAAAAGGATGCTGGAGGATGTGGAGGAATGTAAGGCAGTGAATGACAACATCTTGCCTCATAAATTGAAAAATCTAAGGAGTTTTTTGATCCTTTGCACATTGCATGCAAACATTTTGATAAAACATTTTTTGATCTTGGTGCCAATGTTAATATTATGTCATTTTCTACTTTTTAGGCATTAGGGATTAGAGTTGTGAAGCCAACAATGATGGTAATATAGTTAGCTGATAGATTCACAAGGAGGCCAATGGGTGTTATGGAACATACCTTAGTTAAGGTTGGAGAATTCATCATTCTCATGAACTTCGTAGTGATGGATATGAGCAATGAAGGTGAGTCCCCTTTAATCCTAAGGTGCCCATTTGTAGCAACTGCTAGGATTGTGATTGACATGGAACAAGGTAGTCTCACGCTACGTATTAGCTTAGAAGAGGTAACACTTTTCAAGTATACACTGACTTTTGTGCATGCTTCACCACCCCCAATGAAAAACAAAAGGTCAATAATTTAAATTTTCATGATGCTCAAACTAATTCTGTACATGAAGTATTGGTTGCGAGTGAGCATGGTAAGCCAAGATTTGATGAGTACGCTGAAGCAAAGGACGATACACAAGCTTTTATTGAAAATCCTCCATGGTTGAAGAATGAAGCAAAAATTCAAGCTACGAAGGGAAAATGCAAAAAGAGAAGAGAGAGATGAAAAAAATAAAATAAAATAAAAACTCTAGCTACCCATGAGGGGTCGTGGATCCCAAAAAGAAAATTAAAGTGACCCGCTCATGAGGCGTCTACCTGTCGATGAAAAATGCAATGCTGCTTGGGAGGCATCCTAAGTTTTTAATTTGTTTTAGATATTTTCATTTCTTCTTCAGTTTTCAAAGTCTTTTTGCATGCATTTTAGGATTTTTTAAGCCTTGGAGATGTTTGGAATAGACTTGAATTGATTTGGAAAATTTTTGTGCAGAAATGGTGTTGGCGCACTCAAGCTTGCAATTGCGAAGACTAAGATAATGGGTACAGATGGTGGACACGCGAGTGTGGAGGCACTTGTGTCAAAAATAGAATGCTCAACGCCCTAATCCAAAATCTTAGAATTAATTCTCGCACTCGCAGAAGTTGCTAGTGCAATCGCACAAATGACCGCAATAAAGAGGTAAAAATTTCCACCTGCAATACTTGCACGTTTGAGTTTCCACCCCTTAATCATGAATCAGGTTTCATATGAACCCCAATTTCTCTCATGGATGGCCTCACATGTGCACCCATTGAGATTGCACATGCGGTAAACATTTTGCGGGTGCGAAGAATGAGCTTGTACATGCACCATAGAAGCTCACAGTAGCACACCCTAGTGTTCGAGAATAGATTTGAACTTTTAAAAAAAGTATTGGTCATTTAATTCTTTTTCTCCCTACCATTGCTTTTGTACTCATGTACACACAACACACCCACCACACTTCTCCACCACCAGCCACCATTCTCTCGTGACAGTATGCACATACTCACAGGCACTGCATAATACCTCCCAAATCCCTTGAATTTTTCTAATTTTAGGTTAACTCCGAAGCTCCTCCACTCAATCAGTAAGAATAACGGGTAAGTCTCCCAACTTTTCTAGTCTTTTAGGTGTGTTTTAGCTATTCTATTGTCTGTATTGCTAAGGTGTCGAGTAAAGGCTCAATTTTACGTATATTTGTGTTTGCAAAAATCATTCCTTCTTAAGAAAAAGGGGGTCTTAGGTTTATAGTTTTTTACTTAAGTTCTACAAAAATGTGAATGTTGAGCTAGTTACTTGAGGATTATGTGTTGCGGAGTACAATTTGGATTGGTTTTAGTTGATTATAGATTATCTCCCACTTTGTTTTAAAATGCATGGAAAGTGTTTGTTGATATACTTTAAAGAACTTTGCTTTAATTATGTGATGTTTACTTCTTTCCTTTTTTTTTTATACTTTTTTTCAATTTGTTGGAGTGGTTGGGGAATTTGTGCCTATGAATACGTTCTGTGTGGAAGTTTTCTGCATTTTGGTGATTTTCAAAAGTATTATAGGTATGATTGTGTGTTTGCGTTGCCATGATCAATATTAGTTTACCTAGGCATTTGTTGTTTATGTGGACTTGAATGTGCGTTGTTAATTTATCTAATTTTAAGTCCTTAAGGTGTGCTTAGTTGTGATAACAACTTGTTAGCTATGCCGAATATGGGTGGTAATTTTGTGTCTATGCATGTTCTCACTCACAAAAGAGAAGTAAGCATGTTGCCTATTCTTCTAGAGTGGTGATAAATTATGATAAGGAGAAGTTCATGCTAGTTGAGGCACAGGTTAGATACAGACTAGACATGGTTCATCACAAGCATGTGCGGTTCAGTAGTAGTTCACTTACCTAGTGGACATGAGAGGATGGGGAAAGGTCATCAAGCACATGAAGTAGAGGTCCTCTTTAGAGTTGATGGGAGAGTTTTATGCAAATGTCCTAGATAGAGAGGACTACACTATCAAGGTTAGAGGGTTCTAGTCTACTTTGGGCCAGCATATATTAATGCATTATACGGACTGGACCTAGTTGATATGGAGGAGTGAGACCCCTTGGAGCACATTAGGGGCTTGAATGAAGCCTAGATAGTTCAGATGTGTTCGATGAATATCTAGCAGATAGATGGTAGGCAACTATTTCACACTTGATGGATATGTACCATGGCTAAGGTTTAGTATTACTTTACCTTAGAAAAGCTGAGGCCATCCAAACATTCCACATTACTTACTCCTCAGGCTACTGTTCTCTCTTATGCCTTATACACTGGCATTCCACTAGACTTCGGGTGCCTTGTCTACTTTAACATTCTTCATATCTCCCAAGTCATTAAACCTTCATTTGCCCATGCACATTTGATAGCTGACTTATTTAGGAATGCCAAAGTGGACATTGAGGAGGTCTAAGATATAGAAATTGGAGTGGGGAGAATTATTTAGTGGCTAAATAGGTCTTATGCCTTAGTCGACCTCGAGAATGAGATAGAGGGCACTGGAGGATAGGCACCAACTAAAGATGGAGAGCCACAACCCTAGTAGCAGGGTCTACATGCATATCAACATTCTACTTTAGAGAGACTGGATAGGCTAGACCAAGAGATTGCAGAGCTAAGGAGGGACCAGCAATAGCATTTTCACTAGGTAGATTACACGATTTAGAGTTGATTTGATAAGATGGCTAGATTTATGATGGACTTCTAGAGGAATATAGTCGAGTTTTTTAGCAGATCTACTTAAACATCCTTTTCCACATGGCCCAGATGTCCCCTATTCTGCCCTATTGACCCCACTATCCACCTGGAGATGAGCCTTTTTACGATCCTCAGGATGATGATTAACTGCACCACCACTTCTTTCCCCTAAGTTGTTTTTTTTTTGTTTTTATTTTCATTTTGAACTTAATTGTACTATGTTGCATTGAGGACAATGCAACATTTAAGTGCAAAGGCGTTGTAGATTATTTTTTTTTTTGTTTTTGTCTTGATTGGCAGATGGGATGGATTTCATTTGATGTACTTTATGATGTATTTAACTTATCTTGATTATGTACTTATTTGATCAACTTGATTGAATGGATTTTGAGTTATGATGATCTATTGTGTTATGAATTGATGGTCGCTAGTCAATGTTGTGGCTATTATACTTAATTTGTAATGATTTTTTTTGAACTTGAGCATTTGGTTGATTGCATGATTTAGGGATCATTTTAGGTATGCCAAGTTTTTGGCTTGATTTTATTGCAAGAAGTCCTACACAATAGCATGCCATACCTTCTTCCTAAATGCTTAATTTCTTGTGAAGTACTATCACAAGACCTATCATGTAGGAATGGATGATTAATTAGGAATCTAATTCTTGCCTAAGTGTGTTTAAACACCATTGAAAATGAATAAGAACAATAAAAAGGGATCAAAATGATATTGGCAATTCTTTCATAAATCAATTTTCTTGCTTTGTAACCTTATTTGATCCTTGTTGCATAATCTTGTTGAATTTTTCTCGATTGATGCTATTGCGGGGCTTGGCATAAAATTCATTGGAGAAAAGGGATCGAAGAAGAAACAAAGAAAATTAAATGAGCTAAAATGAAAAAAAGGAGAAAAAAGGTGAGCATGTGCATAAACATTCTACTTTACTGGTTCATGTGACTTAGTAACCAGTATTACATAGAGGCTACTGCTCTTTTTTGCGTTAAATAGTCACTAAATTATTAGTATACTTGACATCTTTTGATTGTCGCAAGTTGAGTAACCAGGGGTGTGGTGACCTTTGTGCACCTTCGTGTAAAAAGACTCCCAACATTCTAAGGAAATAACAAAAAGCCCATTGAAGAAGATGGACAATAGGTGTGGGGAGAGACAATAAAAGAAAAGAAAAGACAAAGTGAATTCTGCCAAGTTCTAGACCTTTTCTGTTTTATGTGACCTATACCTTAAAGTCTAATGATTATCCCTTTGCATTATTTGAGTTTGGTAAAGACGGTGGATTGATTACATTAGGCTGAGTGGTTTTGTGATTGATTGTCTTTACATGTGATAGAACCAGCAAGAGTTAGGTGTTTAAGGGAGGGGAATTCTCTCTCACACACACAGGACTTCCTGAGGATGAAGTTGAGTTGAAACTATTTTCTTGTGGATGTTCCTATGAATCATGAGATTTACTCATCTTTTTATATTTTGAAATTAACAGCAATGGCCATCTTATTTGTACATTGCCCATTAGCTCCTTATTTATGTGACTTATATGGTTGTTTTCATGAATTTAATTAACCAGGGTTGAGTTTGTTAAGGATTAGCAAACTTTATTTACACTATTTTACTCATTTGTTATTTTTTGATTTCTATTAGTTCTCTAGCCATTACGTGTGCTAATTGCAAAAGAATTAATTGAGAATGCCTTGGAATGCTATTATGATGTTTTGCAAGAGTTTTAAATATTTTGGTGTGAAATTAATTGAGTTTGGAATAATTCATACACTTAAAACAAGTTTTAGAATGTTTAGAATGCATGTTTAAGGAAGGAGATCGCAGGTGCGAAAGATGGATCTGCAATTGCAAAACACATTACCACAGTTAGAGCTGTGATCGCACAAGCTAGGAGCACAATCACGTAGAAGAAGAGTAGGACATCCTAGAATTTCCACAGTAGATTGCCATGGTTGCAAGATGAATACGTGTGATCATGGGGAGTGAGTTTGCAATTGAGGAGTGGGACCACAAAAGCGATGGTCATTGAGCATGAAAGGCTAGCAGATGTGCAAGCAAAGGAGGTGCACTTGCGAGGATAAGCGGGGCATGTGCAAGAAGTTGTGTGGCAAAATGTAGATGAGATTTTTTATGGGCAAACTCATCTTTTCCTCCTATACTCAATCTTACGTAAAAAAAGACATCGTTCCACAAGGGCGAGAGCATCTTAGGATGAGAAGAATAGCTTAGGGCAGCTCTCAAGTGCTTGGAGAAGACATCAAAATTTTCTTGGAAGCAATTGTGCAAAGATTGGAGAGAATTTGCGTTCTAGCATCTTACAGGCTAAGGATTTTTTATTTTCTTAGTTTTGAACAATGTTGAGCATGATTAATTTAGTTTTGGTTGGTCTTGTTACATTCAAGGATTGCTAAGTTATTTCTTAGGACATTGTGATTCTGGTGATGAATGAATGATTGAATTTGCTTTTGATTAATTGTCGTTGCATTGTTATTTACAAATTCTATTTTGGATCGAGATTAAAGGACTTGATCAACCTTTTAATTTACCAATGACTATGTAGGGATTAACGGGAGTGAAATCTGCACATTAGACATTCAATTGTAAACATTAATCTTATAGGAATAACTAAAGTGAATCTATAGGATTAGTGTGGACACACATTGTTAATCATAGAATTCATAACTTAATTCAATTAGGCTAGGGAGAACCCATTGATATTTTGAGTCAAAGCTTTAGAAGAATTTGGAAAGATACCCTGAAGACTTTAAGATTAACAATCAATGACAACACAATTAAATTGATAATGAATGCAATGAATACTTTTGTGAGTGCTTGGCAATTACCTATTGCTTCTTGCTTTCATTACTTTTTAGTTTTATCTGGTTTATTGTCTGGGCCTAACTAACAGACACTTAGTTAAATCAATAGATACATAACCCATTCCTAGCGGACAAGATATCCGTGTTTGCATAGTGCTACTTTCTCTTATTTATTATATTGGTGGGGTGATGGCATGTATTAATAATAGTAGCAAAATCATTTAAAACAGCTACAAACCGTCATTGTCATGACAATAGTCAAGACTCCCATATAAAGAAAATAACAATCAGCAAACTACCAAAAAAACCAATAAAGAGAACTGAAAGGTAGAAACTAAAACCAAAAAACCATCAACAAAAACCAACAGTAGCAATAAACCATTAGCAGCCATGCTTCCCCTAAAGTTGCGACTACACCCTAACATTTAATTGCATCAAGCTAGAACGCCATCAGCCTATTAGTATCAATTGTAGACATCTCTAAACTATTATAAGCCTTTATTTTATCTTCTCCTTTGTTTGGAGAATAGAAGTGTGCGTGGGCTACAATAGCCATAAGTAAAACTCCCCTCAAATCCATGTAGGCAAAAATCAACGAAGTACTTCCCTTTAATTTATTCCTAAGCACTCCACCGAATTCTTGTTATCCCTTCCCCTGAATGTGCACTTCCCTTTTGTAACACACATTGCTAAAACCTAACCAAAAAGGAGATAGGCGAGGGCCATAGCATTAGAAGTGAGAGGGACCAATTAGAGCTAAGGTTCCAACACTTATCCTATCAACCTTTCATAGCAAAATTAGAAGTTTGAAATTATCTATTACTCTCTCATATGTTGACTTAAAAGTCGAATTGAAGTATGCATATCCAACCAATTCATGATAGTTAATGCACTTAACCTCTCTAGTTTTCCATTTGATTGTTCAAATCACTAATGATTAACTCTACTGGATGGTTCCTTTTAACTCTGGATGAAGGTACACATGTTAACTGATGCAAGTTGTAACATCATCCTAAAGGTTGTTTGTGATGTTAACACATCACTGGATATGTTATGCTCTTTGTTATACCTCATGGCTACATCCTAATTTTCTTTAATAAGAATAAGTTCATCATTAGAGTCATTTTTTTTAAGTTTGAACTTATTGATCCTTATTATTTAATTCTTTATCTATGCACGTGAATTTTGCACCTAGGTTTCCTCATAGAAATCAATCACATTAATAGATTCCACAATAATTTCAGTTTAGAAATTATATACTTAGTAGGCTTTACTTATGGTTGAGCATTTAGTGTTCTAACATCAAGTTTAGCAAGGTCCTCAATCTATGATGGTGGTGGTGTTTCTAATGCACTAGGACTATTTTGGTCCACTCTAGAACTTTGAAAATAAGTAGTATCCTTGGAACCTCCATTAACTCTCCTTTCCTAAGGCAATATTGTTAGATCATTTAATCTATGGTGCTTGATCTTTAAAAATTTCAATAGATGTTGGAGCATTGCCAATGATTTATGGATCTAATACTGAGGCTTCATTCAATCAATCAAAGGTAGAGAGGACTTGATTTTCTAGCCTACAAATATATACAAGAAAGAAAGATCTAAAAGCCGTTTAGAGTTTTTGATATTAAGGAAAGAGGGCATTTGATATAATTACACTCCAATTAGTAAGGAAAGTATGTAATTTTAGATTTTAAAAAATCATTCAATCTTGATTTTTTCCACCTCTTTTATTTATATTTCTCATCCATGGCCTAAAATTTTAAATTGAGCAAAGGCTAGTTTTCTTCTTAATTCCCCCATTCCTTTTAATTCCAATGGTTTTATAAGGATGTTTCCCGGTTGTGCTAATGTTGCAACATGCTCGATTGTAGTGATTTCATTCTTTACCAATCTTCAAATGTGGTACATTTTTTGAAAAGATCTTTCCTTCAGTCTTCATAACTCTTTTATCAATTACATGCCCATTTTGTATGTTTCCAATTTCTCTATTATGGCTTATAAAGCTTGTTAGGTTAACCTTATTTCCAGTTACGAGTCTTGAACTACTGCTGTCAGGATACCTCATGATATTCAAACCTACTTGCTGTGGGGCATAAGAAGTGTTGCATCTTAGATGTGATTTCCTCATTTATATCCTTCTTATAATTTTTCTTCATTTCAACCTGCTTAAAAACTTAGTGTAATCTTGCCTTCCACTTATGAGATTTCTAAAGAAAGAAAAACAAGTAGAAATGAGATATTTAGTCCTTAGACAATACTCGCAAACATTAGTTTTCATAGGAGGCCTCATCTCCCTTTGATGTTCCAACACCACCCAGGTAGGCAGTGTATGCTAATATACTCTAAGAGGGATTTTAGCATGGTCTAGCTTTCTTGGTTCCTTGTTGGAGGGAGAAGCTTTTTGAACTGAAGCTTGAACATTTGTTGCATTCTTCTCAACTATCAGTTGATCTATTGATGTGGATGTATAAACATGATCTTTCTCATGGGAAGGTTATGCTGTAACATCATTTAATGATTTCTTTATAAATTTAATCTTCAAACTTGCCTCCAAGTGACTTTCCTAAACTACTAGTGAAGCCAATATCATAGGGTTCTTATGGTGTTTATCCCATGCTAAGAATGTCTTCTAGTTTGGCCTTCCATTAGTTCAACTTTTTTAATTTGTCATGTTTAAGATTCAACTCCTTATAATTCTTTTTTAAGCCCTTCATCATATTAAATGAATGATTATAGGTGGATATTATTCGTTCTTATGAAAGCTCACAGTCACTGTTGCTTACTCTCAGCTTTTGTTAGTGTTGTAATAGTGACTACAGAAGTAGGATTCTTCTTTTCCATGGTTTTAAATGCCATATGTGTGAATACAAATTCCTCTTTCTCAAATTATTTTGAGTCATCTTGGCACCACGTAGTCACCATAAACTTTCTTGGCTCCTAAACTTGCCCTGCTCCTTTAAACTATTTGCACATTCAACAAGGACATACCTAAAACCACCAAACTTACAGCTCTAGATCCCTTTTTGTTTAGTCATTTTTTCTCTAGTTTTTTTGATTAAACTATCTTGCCTGGGCTTTCTAGGTTTTTTGGAAGCCTAGATTTTAGTTCCCTTCTTGTCTTCCTACATTAATTTTTTGAGTCTTTGTACAATATGATTAACTTTATCATTAGCGTCACAACATGCATTGTCTTGGTAGTTTTATTCACTTTTGTGAGTTGTCTTCTTATCCCTTTTGGCTTGAAGTAAATTCATCTCCTATGTCTACATCAACTCGTCTAACCTGATGTTGTCAATGTTTCTTGTTTCTCAATGGCAACCACTTTGGCCAAATATCTTTCTAATAGAGGCTATAATGTTTTGCGTTCCAATTTTGGTTCTGAATACGACTTCCCTAGTTGATACACTTGGATGGCCATATCCCTCAATCTACCATTAAACGAGGCTATATTTTCATCTTTTGTCATTTTAAGGCTTTTGAATTGGGAGACAAGCATTTAGAGCTTAGACATTCCTACACTACTCATTCCTTCATGGAAGTTTTGTATTTTGTCCCATGCCTCGTTAGCTGATTTACAAGTTAAAATTAGCTTATACTGCTCCTCTTCTACTCCTATGCAGATGGGGTTGATGGATTTTAAATTACCTAAGGTAGCTCTTTCTTCATTAGCAATCTAGTCCTTAATATCCTTGGATACAATCTTTCCATCAACTATCTGGGAGGGTGGACTCTGTACTTTAGTAATGGAACACCATACTTTCTCATCAACAAATTTGATAAATCCTCTCATTGTGCTTCTCAGTATGGATAGTTCGGCCTATCAAGCAATGGTGGATGAGTAACCGAGGTTCCCTCCTTTGTACTTATGATTTAATAAGAAATTCCAATAACTCACCAGCTTGAAAACCAAATTACAAAAGGTTGACATGGCTGTAATGTCACTTAATAGTTTTAATTAAGTGCTGCAACACTATGTGTTGCTGTGAAATAGTTAATGCACTCAAACAGAAAATAATAAGCATGAAGAACACAATTTTTAATTTAGTTCAGAGTCAACCTCTTACATCTACAAGGTACAAGCCTAGGCAAAGGATTCTACCATGTCAAATTTATTAAGAGTACACTTAAGCTTTGAGAGAAACACTTCACGCAACAAAACCCCATTGATCTTGACCTCTCAAGCACTTTAAGCAATTCACAATATCTAAGTGCACACTCAATTAGTCCCTGCTGGCCCTATCAAAGTTGTACAAGATGTGTTTACACTCTTCCTTCACTTATGGATAACATGTAAAATTATAGTATATTTGTGTCCTTTTTGTACTTAAATTGTGCATGCATGTGAGTTGAAATGGACAAAATACATTATTACACATGAATTGTGTTTAATATGATGATTTTGGAGTGACAAAAATGTAGATGTGGGGTCAATTATTGATTTTGTATATTTTCTACACTTAAAATATAATTTGATGTCCATAGACAAGTATCGTGGCTACAGAAGGAAGAGCTACAATTGCAAAAAGAGGATCCACAACTGGACACATCAACCACGGAGTGTACTAGAATTTTCACAAATGGAGGTCACGATTGTGGAAGTAAGGATTGAGATGGCAAGGGAGTTAGTCGGGGTTGCAAAATGGGATCGCGAAGTGCATTGGAATTGTAAAAAATAAGCATTGCAACCATGACATCTAGAGGTGCGATCGTGGGAAGCTTTGGTGCAACCGCGGAACACAATTAGCGAAACTATGTGAATCTCACGCCTGGGTGCGCAAGTATGAGGAACAATGATGAGATTGCAAGTCTTGGTGGCATGATCACGGAAGCCGGTGCGACAAAATTTCTAACTTCGACTTTATATGATTCTTCAAGCATTTTTTTCATCTTTTCGCACCTCATGCAAACCTTAGGCACACTTGGAATATAAATACATGTTTTCCATGAATAGGAAAGGAGATTAGACTCAATTTTATTTTCTTAAACACTTAGAAACATAGTATTATAAGATTGAAGGAGTGGAGAGGGGGGAATCCACACCAAGTGCTTGAAGTGCATTCATTCTTCATGCAATATAGGATTATTGGACTAAGTCTTTCCAGCTCTATCTTGTATTTTTATGTTATCTGGATGAACAATTTAGATATGGCTTTTATTAAAATTACAATGAGGTTCTAAATTTCTTTCTAGTTACTTGAGCTAGTGATTGGTGGATGATGTAACCATGAATTTTGATTAATTATCCTTGCATGGTTATTTGAAATTGTTGAGTTGGATAGTTATTAAGGGAATTGGTCACCTTTCTAATTAATTTGTGGTAGTGAGAGGAATAACAAAAGTGAAACTTGCGTGTTTGATTTACAATTTGCGAACATTAATACCATGAGAATAACAGGAGTAAAATTATAGAATTAATAAAGGTAAACACTGTTAATCACTAAAGTTGAATGTCTTGACTGGATTTAGCCTAGGAATACTTACTAAATTCTAAAGTTGAAGTTATAGGAGAGTTCGGAAGAATATCATATAGACTTTTGGATTAACGATTAGTACCTAGTGCAATTAAATCAATAATTAATATAATTTGGCATACATAGAAAACTAACACAATAAAAGTAGTTAGATGCTTCAACTATTGGCATTCCATCACCCTAGACTTGTGTGCTTTGTTCTTCAATGCTTGCTTTAAGTTAGTATTTATTTTCCTTTCGCCCCATTTTTGAGGCTTAACTAATAAGAACTCTGTTATAGCAATAGATACAAAACCCCACCTCGTGAGAACAATACCTGTACTCACTACAGTAATAAGTTTAATTATAAATTTAATTTTAGTATGATGATGACCCATGACCAAATTTTGGCATTGTTGCTAGGGAAGGCGACGAGTGTTATTGAATAATCTGAAGGGTTGCTAGATTAGGCCATTTAGTTTTGATTTGGCTTTGTCTTTGTTTTTCTCTTTTTCTCTTTATTCCTTCTTCCTCTGATTTTCTCATTGTCTTTTTGGATATAATATTTTATCGAGGGTTGGATTTGTGTTTGTGAACACAATTGTACATGTAGGAGTAAGAGCATTGATTTTGATTTAGATTTAAAAATTAAAAGAACCCTTCGTAGGCATAGAGCTCTTTTCTGATGTAAACAAAAAATGGCAGAAAATAAACCACCCTACAGGACTTCCTCCTCTACCAAACCAGCAAGCCATTACAGATTATGTGCAGGTCGTGATAAACCCAAATATGACAAGAATTGTGAGACCACTAACGAGCACTAATAATTTTGAGTTGAAACCTGCACTAATCAATATGCTACAGTCAAACCAATTTGGTGGAGCCCTTTATGAAGATCTTAACACCCATCTCACATCTTTTCTAGAGTTATCTAATACTATTAAATTCAATAGGGTGTTTAACAATGCAATTAAACTGAGACTTTTTCTATTTTCTCTAAAGGACAGAGCTCGACAATGGCTACAATTATTACTACTTGGGAGTGTCATCACTTAGCAAGATATGGTAAATAAATTTTTTGGTTAAATACTTCCCACCAGCAAAAAACGGCTCAACTTAGGCTAGAGATTGGCACCATCAAACAACTTGACTTAGAGACACTACCAAAAGTTTCAAAAAGATTTAAGGAACTTCAGAAAGTGCCCCTTAGCATGGATATTCATTCTAGATGTAGGTACAAACTTTCTATAATGGTACATCTAGTTAATTACGTATTGTTTTAAATTCAGTTATAGGGGAATTTTTGATGAATAAAATACTTGAAGATGCTTGGGAACTGATAGAAGAGATGGCATCAAATGCTTATCAATAGCCAATAGAGAGAACCACCACATGTAGGGTCGTCGGCATGTATAAGTTGGATTTAGTGGAAGCACTTACAGCTAAAGTGAAGCTCTTGTTCAAGAAAATTGATAATGCTTTGGTAAGTAACACTCAATCATCTTTGATTGGTTTGAGTTATACTTATGATATGTGCGCATGGTCTCATCCTACACATACGTATAGAGGCGAAGGAATGAGCAGTGGGCAAAAAGAACAAATGAGTTATGTAGGTAACATGGGAGCACAAGGTAATAATCTATATTCAAACACCTATAACCCAGGCTGGAGCCCCTCACAAAGATCCTAACACCCATCTCACATCTTTTCTTGAACTGTTTAATTCTATTAAATTCAATTGAGTGTCAACAAAGCAATTAAATTGAGACTTTTTCTATTTTCTCTTAAGGACAGGGCCCGAAAATGGTTACAATCATTACTACTTGGGAGTATCATCACTTAGTAAGATATGGTAAATAAAGTTTTGGCTAAATACTTCCCACAAGCAAAAAACGGCTTAACTCAGGCTAGAGATTAGCACCATCAAACAACTTGACTCAGAGACACTGCCAAAAGTTTTGAAAAGATTTAAGGAACTTCAGAAAGTGTCCTTAGCATGGATATCCACTCTAGATGTTGGTACAAACTTTCTAGAATGGTACATCTAGTCAATTACATATTGTCTTAAATGCAGCTATAGGCGAAGTTTTGATGAATAAAATGCTTGAAGATGCTTGGGAACTGATAGAAGAGATGATATCAAATGCTTACCATTAGCCAACTAAGAGATACGTAAGGTCATTAGCATGCCTGAGGTGGATTTAGTGATAGCACTTGTAGCTAGAGTGGAGCTTCTGTCTAAGAAAATTGTTAGTGTTCTAGTAAGTAACACTCAATCCTCTCCAATTGCTTTAAGTCATACTTGTGATATGTGTGCAGGGCCTCATCCTACATATAAGAATAGAGGTAAAGGAAGGAGTAGTGGGCAAAAGAAACAAGTGAGTTATGTAGATAACATGGGAGCACAAGGTAATAATCCTTATTTAAACACCTATAACCCAGACTAGAGAAACCTTCCTAACTTTTCCTAGAGAAACTCATGAAACCTGTTAGGCTTTCAAGCACCATACCTATAACAAGAGAAAAAGAAGTCAGAAGAAATTGTGTGAAATCTCACAAGTTAACCTATGAAATAATAGGTAATCTTGTAAAGATTGATCAAGATTATATGAATAGAACTGACACTCTATGGCAGAGCCAACAATCATCAATCAGAAATTTAGAGGTACAACTTCAGGCTATTAGCAAAGGAGATAATGAGTAAGTTGGTAAGTATGTTACATCACACTACTAAGATTAATCTAATTGAGCATGTGAAAAGTGTGTAGGTAATAGAAAGCTAAGAGGAGAAAGAGAATCTACTTGCTAATGCCCAAGAAGAAAAGAAAAAGGAGCATAAGGTGCAAGTTGAGGAAACAAAGGGCTTCTTGTTGATTTTGTAAAGTTAACTGTAAATGCCCCTTTAGTTATAGAAATGAAAAATGACCTTAGCGTGGTGAAGTGCTTAAAAGATGTGATGAGTAGAAAAAGGAAATTAGGAGATGTGGAAGGCAAGTTGGATGAGGAAAATGTGTTACCACAAAAACTAAAAGACCTAGAGAGTTTTTCCATGTCTTACACTATAAGAAGCACCTTGTTTGATAATGTGTTATGTGATTTAGGTGCTACTATGAACTTTGTCTTTTTCTACTTTCTAGGCACTTGGTATGGAATCGGTAAAGTCCTCATGCATAAAGATAAAGCAAGCAAAAAGATTTGTGAAAAGGCCACTTGGGCTACTAGAAGATGTCTAGATAAAAGTAAGTGATTTTATTGTTCTATGGATTTTGTTGTATTAGACATGGAAGGTGAAAAGGGGCAAAGTATTATCTTGGGCCATCCTTTTCCTCACTACTATTAAAGCCATAATAGACATGGAAAAGGGTGGTAGCCTGACATTGCATGTGGGACTTGAAAAGGTGACATTTTTTGTGTACTCTATACCTTCAATCACTCACACGCAAGAGAAGGAAAAAGGTGTTGTAATGTTGCTTAAGCTTAATAACTTTGCTAACAAGTTTAGTAAGGAAGCAATTCCAAGGACGGAAGGAGTGTAGGGACTAGAAGGTGGGCAAAAGCTAAGTGTGGGGGAAGAATCAAATGAACTGTCGTGTCAAGACGAAGAGACAAATTTCAAAAAGAAGGCAAGAACTAAAAAAAAGAAAAGAAAGAGAATGTGGAAAAAGAGGGGTAGAATTGCAACTCATAGGGGATTGTAAATCCCTAAAGCATCAACTAAACCACCTAAGACCATGAGTATCATGTCGAGTTGCAGACATTAAATTAAACATTTCTTAGGAGGCAACCCAAGCTATCTTTTTATTGCTTTCAGTTTCTTTTATTTATTTATTTATTTTTTGAGTTGAATTGTTTTGTTTTGTGTTACATAGAGTTTATCCATATTTTTTTGTCCTAGTGTAGGATTTTAGGAAGAATGGAAAGGATATGTGAGGTTCTATAAGTCCAAGAAAGAAGGAGATGAAGAATAGGAACCACTGTACTAGGTTTTCTTATTTCTTGTTGCCTTGTTTACTTGTGACAATATGATTAATTGTGGTGACAAGCTAAGAGTGGGGAGTGGGCTAAAGTGTAGGAAAGTTTGAGTGGGGAATAGTGTAATTGCAAGGTATATGAGTGCCAAATTTTTATGCATGCCAGTGTGTGGTTTTCATGGTTAAATTGATAGCATGAGCATTACTTGAACTTGTGGTCACTATACTTAATTTAAGATGAAAGTCTTGCAAATTTTGTTGCTTGGTTCTTTCATTGTTCTTAAGATTAGCATGCTGGACTTAGTGTTGAATGTATGCTTCCTATTTGATTGAGCTCACACTCTTTACTCTTGATTATTAGAATATTTAAGAACTTCTATAGTGAAGATGAGATGATTGAGTTGGGGATATAAATCTTACATTAGATGTTGGTAAATTTTCTAAAGAATGAGGAAAATTAACTGGAAAAAAAAAGAAAAGAGAGTGAGGATTGGAGAAAAATTGAAAAATTTTTTTTGAAAAAATAAGTGAGTATAAGGAAATTGGTCTACTCTGCTAATTGGAGCAAATAAGTAACCGAGATTAGGGCTGTTCATTTTCACGTAAAAAGGTTTCCCAATTAAGAGTATCTTGAGTTAGTTGTGAATTGAGTAACCACAGTAACCCTTATTAACTTTCACGTAAAAAGACTTCCAACTACTTAAGAAAGAGATTAAAGCACATGAAAGACAATGGAAAATAAGTGTGGGGGAGTGTAATGAAAAGAAAAGAAAAATGTTAGCCCACATGAGTGCTTTTGTTAGAATTAATGTTGATTGAACTTGTTCAAAAGAGAGTAAATTAATATATAAAGTGAGTGGTCCTAGATTTGATTGTCTTGGAATTGCTATAGAATCATTAAGTGATTGAAGTGATTGGGGGTTAAAGAGTGCCATACACACACATAAACTCATGTTGCAAATATTTAAGTTGAAAGTGCTATGGTCTTGAATGATGATAGACTAAGTGATGTGTGCATATATTTGACTTTTGAAATTGAGAAGAGTGGCCAAGTTTATAATTTTGTGCATCAACGACTTAATTGAAAGAGAGAAAGTGTTTGCTTGAAGGCAAGCAAATGAGTAAGTGTGGGGCTTGGTAACATGTAAAATTATAGTATATTTGTAGTACCCCTTTTATGCTAAATTGTGCATGCATGTGAGTTGAAATGAACAAAATATGTTAACATGCATGAATTGTGTTTTATATGATGATTTTGAAGTGAAAAAGTGTACATGTGGGGTTAATTATTGATTTTGTATATTTTAATACTTAAAATATAATTTGATGTCTACAGGCAAGTGTTGCGATCACAGAAGGAAGAGCTGCGATTGTTAAAGGAGGATTCGCAATTGTGCACATCAACTGCATAGTGTACTAAAATTTCTGCAAATGAAGGTTATGATCACGGAAGTAAGGATAGCGATAGTGAGGGAGTCTTTCGTGCAGAATGGGATCGTGGAGTGCATTGGAATTGTTGCAAACAGGCGTCACAATTGCGAGATCGGAGGCACGACCGTGGGAAGCTTTGGCACGATCACAGAACTTAATTAGAAAAACTATGTGAATCTCGCACCCGAGTGCACGAGTGCGAGGAAGGACAGCACAATCACAAGTCTTGGTGGCAGGATTGCGGAAGCTGGCACGACAAAATTCCTAACTTTGACTCAGCTTGATTTTTCAAGCGTTTTTTCATCTTTTCACGCCAATACGAACTCTAAGTACTTTTAGACTATAAGTGCATGTTCTTCACAAATTGGAGAGGAGATTAGACTTAGTTTTATTTTCTTGAACACTTAGAAAATTAGTATTACAAGATTGAAAGAGTTAAGAAGGAGAATCCACGCCAAGGGCTTGAAGCATCATTGTTTACACAATGCAGGATTATTGGTCTAAATTTTTCCAACTTTATCTAGCATTTTTCTACTGTTTTGGATGATGAACAATCTAGACGTAACTTTTATTAAAATTATAATAAGGTTCTAAATTTCTTTCTGGTTACTTGTGCTAGTGATTGGTGGATGATGTACCCATAAATTTGATTAATTGTCCTTGCATGGTTATTCAAAATTATTGAATTGGATAATAATTATGAAAATTTTCTAGTTTTCTCATTAATCTGTGGTAGTGTGAGGAATAACAAAAATGAAACTTGTGTAGTAAATATACAACTTGCGAACATTAATTCTACGAGAATAATGGGAATGAAATTGTAGAATTAATGCGGGTAAACATTGTTAATCACTGAACTTGAATGTCTTAACTCAATTTAACCTGAGAGTACATGGTAAAATCTAGAGTTAAAGCTATAGGAGAGTTCAAGAGAATATCTTGTAGACTTTAGGATTAACAATCCATAACTAGTGTAATTAAATTGATAATTAATATAATTTGACATACATTAGAAACCAACACAAGTGGCTAGATACTCTGTCACCTTTGGCTTGTGTTCTTTGTTTTCAATGCTTGCTTTTAGTTAGTACTTCTTTGTTGCAGCAATAGACATAAAACCCCTCCTCATAGAAACGATCTTTATAGTCACCACAATACTCAATTTAATTATAAATTCAATTTTGATGTGGTGATAACCCATGACCACTTACTCTTTTTCTGATTTAAGTTGACATAGAAATTAATCTTTACCACAATGGGACAATGTTATCATTTATATACACTCAAAACATGAAGCTTGTAAAATCCAAGATGTCCTCTAAACTCTTCAACCTTTATAGTCATCAAGGTCAACAACTACGGATGTGTGATAACCGAAATATCCACACAAATCCAAACTGTAACTATTGCCCACCCATTCTCTATATCTTGTGTATCAACACCAGTCTGACTTTCTGTCCTAGGTGATGATATGCTTTCCTTTTTGAGAGGATTCTGTTATCAATCATCAAGATATCGATGATTCTCTCTATCTTATCTGATAAACAAAGTCAAATTCTTACTTTACATGAGTTAACTAATTTTAACCAAATTCACAAGAATAGGAAAGAAGATTACATAAAAATCTTTTCAAATAACAATAAGATATCACAATCCTTTTTTAATTTATTATTAATTCTTCACTTATTCTTCACACAACCCTTTCTAAAATTTCATTTGCTATATTTTTATATTATATTATCTATCAACTTCAGTTTTCTGTATTTTAACCTTTAAATGTTATTTTTCTTATTTTAATTTTAACTTACTTTTATTTTAATCTATTTTCTATCTTTTTATTTATTCCACTTCAATCTCTTGATGTATTTTTATTCTTTTCTTTTGTTCGTTCTCTATACTCTACTTACCTTCACCCTTTTTTTCAACTTTTTTTCTTTCTTAGTCTTCATATAATTTTAATTTTAAATGGTTTAGCCTTTATTATTAAATTAATTAGAAGCAAAATTTTAATTGTGAAATACAATTAAATTACACTATTCACTACAAAATATAATTCATTCCTATGAATTTACTTACAAAATAATTTTTCGAATTGCACGCGCATCAAGCGTAGAAAATGCTCGCGTGTATGTCTATATAGAGGCAGGCAGAGAGAGACCTAGTCACGGTACTAATTAGACACATTTCTAGTGCACTATTTTAGTGCACCTTTAAGATGCACATGAAGTCCACGCCAAATTTGGAGAAAATTAACATAAATTAATAGAATAGATGCAATCCGTACACCTATTAAAGTTGAATGACATAACTGGCTGAATTTTGTTTTGCCAAGATCGGATCCGTACACCTATTAAAGTTGAATGACATAACTGGCTGAATTTTGTTTTGCCAAGATCGGATCCGTACACCTATTAAAGTTGAATGACATAACTGGCTGAATTTTGTTTTGCCAAGATCGGTTGGAACTTGGCTGTGGCTGCAACACTTACACTTTGATATCCTAATTAGTATTCATCATCTCCACTTTGATGTTCATATACTAAATTTTAATTGGAGCATCATTCTTCGTTGCTTATATCAATTTAATAATTAAAAATAAAATTTAACTAGCACTTTGGCACTCCTTCCATCCGCAATAAAATATATATTATAAATAAATTATTTAAATAAAATATTCTTATATCATTGCTAAGAATTAATTTTATTAATAGAAGCCATTTAGAGAATATAAAAAATAAAATTAGGTCTACACTATTATATATAAGTTGAAGATCATTATTTTCTAATGAAGGACATGACAAATTTTGATGAATACATCCTCTATTTTTATATTCGAAATTAGATGGAAATTTTTATAATTGAATTTACTAATGATTCTGTCTTAGAAAATTTTTAAATGACTAAAATAGTTATTCTATATATATATAATATCAATGATATGGTATGTTTTTACTAATAAACCCTTTATCTTATTTATTACTATTATTATTATTATTACTACTAGCTGCAATTGATGCTACTCCATGGAAAGCAATATACATGGTTATAATAAATTAATTGGAAAGAATATCTTAAAACATCTATATATAAACAACAAAAATGTATCTCTTGCACCCCCCACCTAAAAAATGAAAAAAAAAAAGAAAAAAAAAGCTTGAGCTGAGATGTACTATACTTATTTGTGCGGTGGTCATATAGTAAGTGCACGACTGAACCTTTATGGCAATTGGTTACATTTTAATTAATTTGTACAATTGGCTCATTGGATAAGTTCTGGGCAATACTGCACCCTCTTTACAAATCAATTTTAACTAGTAAAAACTATACACACTTTATATGTGCATATTCATTAAAAATGAATTAATTTTATTTCTTTAAAAAGAAAATTATTATTTTATTACATTGTAATAATAAAAATAAAATTATTTATGAACTAAAATTGTGCTTAAGATTTTATAGGGTGAGAGTAAAGAAAAAGAAAAATCAACTTTTACTGAAAGCAAAGAGAAAAAAGTCAAGAAAACGTAAAAAGAGAAAATAGTAAGAAAAAAATTTGTTCCTTTAAATTCTTCACAGTTGGCATAATAATATGCAGATTAAATTACTTATGATGAGTACTTTAACAAAATCATTAAAAGACTAAATAAAGATCTTCGCAATGGTATATAATAGTAGTATAATTTGCACACTTTACGTGTGAGCATGCTTATAAAAAGTTATACAATTTTTAATTGTAATAAAAATAAAAGATTATCATATTTTGTAGTAGTTAAGTAATAAATCAAAACTACTTAATTTTATATTATAAAAAATACATAGAAAAAAATAGTGGTAATAAAATAGATGTAAAAAGAAGAAGCCAAACGTTAATTAAATGAATAGAGAAATTTTAAAACATTAATGATGAATAGAAAAAGGAAAAAATGTATTAAATTCATCGTTTGTAAGACTAAAACTAGTTTTTAAAGAGTGAAAATAGGTCAATTAAGAAGAATGTTTTAAAGAATTCATTAAAATGAACAATGTTAGTTATTAGAAGATAGAGCCATAACACAAAGCATAAATAGTATAGATAATTAGGTGTGAAGGGTACATTAGCAAAATCATTAAACTAGAAAACAAATGCACTATCTATACGTGCGCATTTTTATTAAAAATTACCAAATTTTATTAGTTATAATATAAAACTATATTTAGAGTTTAAGTCATACAAATAATAATGCCCATAAATTAAAATTAGTTAATATGTAAAGAAGAGTAAAAAATCAAAATTTTTATTGAAAAAAAAAGAAAAAAATTGAAAAATAGGATTAAAGAGAGAATGCTAGAGAAGTAGTTCTAATTAGATAAGTATTTTAAGAATTTAATTAAAAGACCAACTACAGTCTTCCCATCCTATGAAAGTAAGTATAGTTAATAATATAGATAATAGATAAAGAAGATAATTTCATTCTTAGAAGGAATATGATATTTTGGATTCTCTGGAACTTCATTAGTATCCTCACAGCAATGAAAAGTATAATAATAAAAGGTTGAGCAAGAGTTTGATATGTTGGCTTACACTATGTAGGATTGTGTTTTCTAAATTCGGTGGCTTAAACCATTTTAATAGTATAAAACCGTCAAACTTATCTTCTGTAAATACAATATGTCAATTACTCGATGCCTTCTCCTTATTAAAAGAAATGGATACGGAATGTCGTTATGTTGAAATTATTGATCTGTTCCCCATCTCCTTCAAGAGATTGATACTTTTTTCGTATGAAACAAAGATAAGCACCACTAACAAGCAATTTCAAACCCACCAATAAAATAATCTAATCAAGTAATTCTTGAAGAATTTAGAACCACCAATTAAGAGTACCCCATCAAGAAATGGCAATCAGAAGACACCACTAAAGACTCCCAAAAGTGTTCCCTTTACACTGTGTAGGGGCAACACTTCTTGATTCACTAACATATATCTTACATTACACAGTATGTTTCTCCGAGGGGAGATTTATTGGAAGCTCACTCCACTAACAAGAATAGCTAAAATCCACCGGAAAAACTACACACTAGATAATATGATGGGTGATATGACAAGGTGCATGCAAAAGTGCCGGAACTACTGGAACCCTAAATCTATACAGAAGAGCTAGAGCTTACTAGGTACCACAAGAGTCCTACCACATACGAAGAAATATCTTCGTTTTCTTTCAAGTAGATGAACTTTATTCTTTGCCAATCAAGCGGTTGTTAAAAGGGAATGAATAAAAGTGGGCGCCCATTTGCTGCATCAACATATTGCTCTCTTCTTCGTCCATGGACCAGAGTGAGTCAGCGGGGCAAAAATCCCACAGGGGGGAGCTTATTTTTTGGCTTGTGATATTGCTACTTTCTTCAGACAACTCCATTTCTTTCCATATTTCGTCCATGGAATAAACTTTGGCGCTTTCTCCTGCCTCCACGCCGTTCTTGTTTTCTCCGGAAGTGGCCACTGAATCCAACCCGCCGCTGTCGTACTTACTGCGCTCCCTAGTGTCTGGGAGAGGGGCGAATGCCGTAGCAGGGCTGTTGGAGATCATCAACAACGAAGAGTTGGAGGAAGAAGAGGATGACGATGATGGAGAAATACCTTTCTTCCTCTCTTGAGCCTTTTTCCTCATGTGAGTCCTCCAGTAGTTCTTGATCTCGTTGTCAGTCCGACCGGGTAATTTCCGAGCAATTCTTGACCATCTGCAAGTATTTTTAGTGTAACCATATACGCCTACCTAGGAGATCAACCAAATTGAGCGAAGAAGACGAAAGAAATTGCGACAATAATCGTAATTAAAGCAACAAACAGAAACCTGTTTCCCCACTTCTTGTGGAGTTCGAGAACGAGGCGTTCTTCATGAGGGGTCATCTTGCCCCTTGTGAGGCCAGGCTGAAGGTAATTCACCCAACGCAGCCGGCAACTCTTGCCTGTTCTTTTTAAACCTACAACAAAATTCAGGTTGTCAAACTTTGGGGCCCTGGGAATTACGATTCCATGCCCCAAACAAGCCTACCTATAGTCTGTCTCCCGCCACCTTCAAACCTGATACTTTGGCTATGAAATCCCATCGGCGATTTCCAAACAATTTCACATACAACTGCAGCTGAAAGTCTTCATGTTCGGTCCAGGGGCCTTTTCTCACTTCTTCCTTCTCCATCTCCTTTCCTTCTGTTTTTGGCCTCCTTATCGTCTTGCAAGCTTTCTCTTTATTCTCTCTCTCTCTCGCTTTCTGTCACTCCCCTACACGGCAATTATGGGGCGGGTGCTGGTGATATATATACTGGCGATTCCCTCTACGATGTAGGGTATAGCGTCAATGGTTGATATCTGGTTTATGGGATCAATTTGCCCGATCAATACACGAATAAGGGATCGTGGCCCTACATGTATCATGTGCGCGTGATCATCTTGAGGCCTGATAGGACGATATGGCTATATGATGCAAACCATTATAGAGTGGCTTAAAGATAAGTGGTTGATATATGTGTTGACGTAGCCTTTATAAGTGGCTGTCCATTTTAGACCTTAGCAGGATCTTCTTCTTGTTGTTGTTTCATTTTCATGATTTGATGATGGATGGACTTTCTTCCACTGCAGATTTTTAATCCTAAATGAACTATACACACAAGCAAATGTAGATCCAAGTTGTAGTGTGTTTTTCAATAGGAGAGATAGAAATATCATACAAAGCTAGCCGGTTGAAAACTTCAAGACAAATTAATTTTTGGACTGTAAAACATTTAATATTTTAATTTCAATCATATATTATATACTTAATAAAAGCACTTCAACACGATTTTCACTAACTTAGTTTCAAGCAAAAAGGGAACTAAGAGAGTAGAAGATCATCTTTAGACATATAACCAGAGGACAAACGTTGACTAGCTAATACTGGAGAGAGGAGAGATTTAAGACATCCATATTGAGCTTGCGATTGAATAGGCCCCTACTTTGGAGAAATTTTTTTTTTAAAGAAAAAGTGACAAATTTTTTTTGAGAAAAATGAGATGGGCAAGTAGGAGTTTTTTTGTAAATAGATGGTATTTATGAAATAATGTAATAAGTACAGTGATGCCTTAGGTAGTTATGTTGGGAATGCAAATGATACGATAGATAGTTATAAGTACAACAGTGAATGTGTTGGAGTTAGTGATAAATTAATTTTTTTATGATTATTATTATTCATTTTATTGGTTAATATTTTAATTTTATTATTGTTATTATTGTTGTTATTACTGTTATTTCAATTTTTATTACTAACATTAATAAGAAATATAGTTTTATTATCATTATATGATTATAGTAATAATATTATTATCACAATTATAATTTTTAATAATAATCCTGCGGTAAAAGTACTACATTGTTATTGTAATAATAATAATAATAATAATTATTAATATTACTATTATGACTATTTAATGATTTTATTATTATTATTATTATTATCATCATCATCATTGATATCACTAAATTATCCTTAGTTTCTTTTATTTTTTCCTCTTCTCTCTTATTTTTTGTTTTAATTTTTTTCTATTTTCTCTTAATATAAAATCGTTTTGTCTCCTTTACTTCATTTTCTCTCTTTTATCAAACTTATAAATGTAAGTTAATTTTTAAAAGTTTTATTTTCATACTTAAAATATGATCAAAATAAAATACATTTATTTGCAAATATAATTGATAAAATTTATAAATTTTTAACTAACATGCCCACACATCTAGTGTGCAATTTTGACTAATTATTATTATGTCTATTACTATTTTTATTGTAATTATTGTTATTACTAGTAACAGTGTTATTGTTTTTCTTGTAGTTATTAACTTCATTTAACACTACTTGACTATGTCAATGACATTGCTTTGAAATAGCTTGTTTTTTCATACTTAAATTATTTATTCAATAGGCATATATTAAAAAGGTCACAATAAGCGCCATTTAGTTGAGAAATATCATATGGAAAATTCTTTAGTATATAAGCCCAATTGTAATAGTACACAATAAAGCAAATACATACATATACATGAGCAGGAGATTTTTAGAAGAGACAAATCATGAGAACCTAAGTCCAAATATAGTAGTACATGATAAGACAAATACACACACAAACATGAGCTATGGGTTGTATCATGTAATGAGTCATGGCAGCACTCATATCAGGCGTGGCCACTCCGTGGCGTCACCACTATCAGGATCCATAACTCGAATTAGGCCATTGTGCAGTGCTGTCTAGTATGCCCTCCTGCCTAGAGCCCCAACGTGTGGAATCATGCTGTGTTGTCCAATGTATGCAATCATTTCACTTAAATAACATGTTTAAATAATATATTTATGTTTGAGATATATAAGCTTATATGTTTAAATAATCTATTTATTTGCCTTTACTAATATGCATGTATGTTTAATTAATATATTTATGTTTATCACAAATAAGCATCTTTGTTTGGATAATGTATTTATGTTTGTTACAAATAAGCATATATGTTAAAATAGTATACCCATGTTTCATTTAATTAAGCATAAATGTTTAAAAATATATTTATTTTTATTACAAATAAGCATATATGTTCAAATAATATATTTATGTTTCCTTTAAATAATATGTTTAAATAATATATTTGTGTTTCATTTTAAAAAGCACATATGTTTATTTAATTCATTTATGTTCAATACTCATAAAAATATCTAGATCATGTTAGCCATATATAATCACATTAAGAATATATAAAAAATTCATTAATACCTTTTCATACACTTTATTTTCCAATGATAATAATTACACTATCGAATAGTTAACATACATCTTAAATGATTTGTGAAATGTATACCTAATTGAATATTTGTGAAATGATTTGTGAAATGTGTACCTAATTAAATGTTTGTGAAATGTATACCTGACGAAATATTTTTTTGTCATATACTTCACTCGCTTCATGTAATCACATTTTTCATTAGGCAACATTACAACTTACATTACATTGTTGATTAGCCAGATATTCATCCTAAATTGATTTTGTCAGTGGAAACTTGGCTATTCGATGTGTATTTAGAAATGATTTCAACACAATGCTACATAAAAGATGAGTTAATACATAATACAAAGTCTAATACATTCAAATGTCCCATAGCAAACACAAATTCAATTAGGACCACCCATACTAGCATAATCTATCTAAGTACACATGCCTCTTATGTGCAAGAAAATATGACGACGAGTGGCATCTTCAATCATGTCCAACGCTTTGAATTATGTCTCGTCAGGCAAATCATCCATCTCCTCCAGTGTAGCCGCACACATCTCAATAGCGGTCATGCTAGTTGGGTCATCTGGTTATGTGACCATCTAGTTTGCCCTTTCTCACAACTGCAAACCTGACACAACTATAGGTGGTCCCATCTTCTTTCGCCATGAAAAAAAGGTGCATTACTAGTAGACATGTGGTCATTGGATGACTGTAAAGCACAATAGGAGGATTGTGGAACATCATTTGTAGTCAAGTTCTTAGTGTTAGATTCACCTGACTCATCATCACGGGATGTCAGAGTTAAGGCGAGGGTGGTATTGCATCGATGCATGTGCCACCCTACCAATCATAGTGTGATGTCTGAAGATGTTAATTAGGTCGTGGTACCTCGAAGACCCTTCTCCCACAACTTCATGTCAGCTGGGTTTGTCTACAGTTAATATATATCGCGAGAATACGATTAAAAAAAAACTCCTTAATTTCATACCAATATAAGTAACTATAAAGTATATTAAACCCACTACCAACCACATGCACCACACTTCATCCATGACAGTGACCATGTTACACTCATAGTCGCACCTAAACCCAATCTTAGAATTCACCTGTCAGTAGTATCTCTTTCACATTGTCTTCAATCTATTAAACTTTCCCTGCAATTGCTTAGTTGTATAGTTGTAACTTGGACAAGACGCCCACATCTGAATCATTATGTCATTCCACTTTGATGCAGTAACAATGCTTACGTCACAATGCTTGCACTAAATTGCCATGCTGCACCTTGTCATGTATTATGTCAATAAATGCATTGATTTTAGGGGTGGGCCAGTGAGCATCATCAGAACTCACACTCGTATGAGCACTATAAGGTTGGGACGATGACATCTAAACCCCAAAAAATAAGGTTGAGCATCAAACAGACACCTCCATGTTAATTAATAAGTTTTGTAAATTACATTGCAATTCATCTACCTTGTAATGCATTATCTACTACTAATTGTATTTTTCTTATGAACAAACATAGATAACTAAATGGGTCTTGAATTTCAAGAAAAAAAATTAAATTGTTGATTACTAAAAAAGTTAATTTACTAATTAGATAACATTTTAATTCACAAAACAATTCTGTAATTGAAAAACATATTGATTAAAAATAATTAACAAATTCAAATAAACTTTAACATATTGAGTATAATAATTAAAAAGATAAAATAATATTAATATATTAACATATAAAAAGTTAATAATTGTAAACTTCTCATGAACAAACATAGATTAACAAATGTGCTTTGAATTTCGACAAAAAAAATTAAAATTAAATTGTTCATTGCGTATGCACATTAGCATGTTAACATAAAATTGTTGATTAGTTAAAAAGTCAATTTATTTATTAGCTAATGTTTTAATTTATAAAATTATTACATAATTGAAAAAGTTAAAAATTAACAAGTTCAAACAAACATTAGCATATTGATCATACTAATTAACAAGTTAAAATAAATATTAACAAGTTCAAATAAAATTTTTTATATTAATATATTAACAAAATAATAATTGTAAACTTCTTATAAACGAACATAGATTACCATATGTGTTTTGAATATCACAAAAAAATTAAATTGTTCATTTAGTATGTAAATTAGCGTATTAAAAATGCATTGCTGATTTCTTAAACAAAATTAATTTTTTTATTATTTGACATATAATTAAAAATAAATTAAATAATTGAAATAACATATTGATTAAAAATAATTAACAAGTTAAGACAAAAATTAACACATTGATTAAAATAATAAATAAGTTACAATATAAACACCCAATTAAAAATTAACATATTGATTAAAATAATAAACAAGTTATGACTTTATCTCCTACAATAACTAATTTTGATAATTTTAATAAATTTCCTATAATACATCTCTTAGTGAATCAATTTATACAATTATTTTTGTTTGTAAATTTTTATCATTTCTATCATTTTTCCTTTTGTCCTTCTAAATTATTTTCATTTGTGTTTCCTTGCAAATTTACTCTTTTTTTAACTTCTTTTAATTATTATTTATTTTCTTATTTTGAATACTTCCTGTACTTTTTAAATAAATTTAATTTAATTATTGAAAATACAATAATTTATAATGTTTTAATTATTTTGTACAAGCACATATAGTCACTTTTGCAAGTACATACCAATTATAATTCCATCTACAAGAATCATAGGTTCAAAGTTTGAGTAAAATGATGCCACGCTTTGAATCTCTATAGCATATAGCTAGCAACATCACAACCTAATTGATAGTCTACTCTGATCTTTTCAGTTTGTACTTATGTTATAGATCCATATTTGAATAATTCAATTAGAGAGGAATTTTACATGTAGATATCCATATGTAAGATACAGGAATTTTCAATCACACTATTATGAAGGCATGACAGAAAAGGTTGTACCACCTATCAACTCCATAGAGTAATGATGTAGCAAAGTTAAAAATAGTACCATACAAATGATAGATAGCATAATTTCAATGCTAAATATGTAATATACAAACATATTAGCACATTCACAATATAGTGTTTGTCTATTGGCAACCACTACTCTATCACATCCATTAACTTGGTCGGAGAATTGCAATTGCAAGAATATTGTGTATCTTAAGCAATGAAAGAAAAAATGACACAACTCATCTTGTAGACTCAAAGCCAACCAATCACTAGAGGAGTAGAAAGAGAGATTGAGTAGATTATAAGAGAAATGTGAATGGTTCTATTTAAAAGTAATGTAAATAATGTGGTTTGACACACAACTGTGTAATCATTCAATATTTGTGTAATCATTCAATGCAATACACATGTGCACGACAAACATATCTTTCCCAAAATAAACACATCTACTTTACATGAATAATTACACATCCCTAGATAAGATAATATACATTCATAACGCCATATTTTGACTAGATACTAACATAATATTGTTGACTTTATGCCAACCTATACATTCTACACTATTCGTGCAATGCAGTTCCACACCACAGTTGCCACCAGTTCTATTGGGATTCCTTTCCAAATCATATTGATCTACTTCTATAGTTTGGGCTTCGAAACATTACCTTGTATATTGATGATCTTATCTAATTTGGTTGAACTTTTTTATCCTTGGTTGTCACAAAATCTATCGGATATGGCAAATTTCAAAATTGCTTTATCCGACTATGTTGTTTTAAAACTAGTATTAACTTTTTTTCTGCAACAATATTCATATCATTCCATAATTTGGAAATAATTCACACAATTTTGCGGCTGATCTTTCATCAACTTTTAGGCTATTTTGGAATGATCTTCATTTCTTTTTAGATTTTAATAAATATGATAACGGATAAAGTTCTAATCTTCCAAACATATTAAGATTCTTGACTTTGTAAAGATGGAAATGGCTAAAGTTCGCATTTGTCAAATTTTGTCAAGATGTTCATCATATTTTTTATTATTCACATTCTGCAAGGATAGTATTTTATTTTACATCTTTTATGTGGAATTATGTTGTTCATGAGTAAATTCTATGTCACTATAACTATTGTGGTCAGACTTCGTGTTTGGGGAGTTGCAACCAGTGGCAACGACCTTGTTCTTTGTTTCGACAACATCAAAGGCAACATAATTAGTGACTGGTTCATCTTCACCAAATTCCTCCAAATCATCCTTGCTCAAAGTTGAGGTCACTGATTTTCCTTGTTTCATTAGGGTGTTTGCACATTTCCCGAAAAGAAGCCGTAATTACCACACTCATAGTAATAAACTCCTTTCTTTTACATATCATTTTTAAAATCCCTTATAAGATTTTTGTTCCCAATTTCTCAAAATTTCTTTTTATCAAATTTCCACGGCGGTTAGAGGGGCCTTGTTGTGGGAATTGATCAATATTTTGTCACATGATGCACAATTGTGCGATTTGGTAATGTTATATATTACCCTATTTTATCAATATAAGCCTTTTTTATTTTTGTTATGCAGTATGTTATATTAAAAATGTTCTTGCTACTTTATATATTCTTTTACCTTTTTCCTCAATTTTCATTTATGTGAGTCTCTTCCCTTAATTTCTATTAATATATAAATTTTTCCTTTAAATTTATCTCTTTATCATTTATTTTATATTTTATATATACACAAGGATATGGATCTGTTTCGTAAATACAAATTGAAAATCTATGCACAACACATTAAGAATATGTACCTTCTGTTGGTTGTTTAATGTTTAATCCACAAAAAAAAAAAAAAAAACATGAGAGTTGTTCTTATATATTTTCACTACATTCCCCCAATTTTTTGCTATTTAATTATTTATCCTCAATTTTAATTCACAAAAAACATAAATTTAATCTTTCAAAATTTCATTTATTTATTTAATTGTGCATGTGTATTGAATGCAATTTATTATTATTTTTTACGTAAAACTAGGTTGATCCACATCTTATCAAATTGAAATGATAAGTAATACTTAAAGTTGGTTAATTAAGTTTAATTTTTTATTGATAATAGATCTCGAATCGACTACAAGCTGTTAGATTTTTCATTTACTTTTTCAACCATGCGCTTGAGTCCTAATCAAAATATTCAAAATCCAACTACTTTTTCAGTTTATTTATTTAGTTGGTGTTGAGATATTGTCCAGGCATGGTGGTGGTGGGGTTAGATTTCTTAGTGTACTTCTATAGGTAGCAAGACCCAAACTTGATTTCTTTCTCATGGTGAAAGCCTTCAAATGATTAATTTGAAGAAGTAATGAAGAAGGTGAATCCAATAATCATATATATTACCAATAAATAAAGATTTTGAGGAGTAAGAATATTTAGGAAAGAAGAGAACAAGATTAGAATATTTAGGAAAGAAGAGATCAAGATTTTTTAGTATCCAAGTAATTATGGAAAGTGGGTGCACAATTGAAATCTCCCTCCAAAATCACCATCAATTATGGGGGCTGATTTTGGGGAGATGGGGATGATTAAAGCTGATTTAGGAAGAAAATTGCTGGAAAATAATCAACAGGTCACTTACCTCAAATATAAATGCTTTACCCTAAGTATAAAAGCATAACCATGCCAATGTCGTTGGAATTTTGCACTCTCCCATCCCAAATTCCTTGTTTTGGCCATCTGCAAGGTTAATGTAGTTGCATAGGGGATTAGGATTCTTAGACTATAGGCACTTCGTATAGACATTCCACACACATATGTTGGTTTTACATGGGTATGTATGTTGAAATCTCAAAAGCATATGTGTACACATTGGAAAAACATGGACTTGTGTATTTGAGCCATACTTGTCATTTAAATGGCTCCCTAGTAATTCAATTAAACAATGGTAGATATATCTACAAACACATTAATTGTTAGTTTTTTTCTTTTAATATGGTTTTAAAACTAGTATTCAGACCGTTAGAATGTGTAAAACGTGTAAAATCAGAGTTTAGACAATTTACCTAGTTCGATCACTGATGTTGAATTGATCACCGTCGATCTTATCAGTGTGATTGGAAAAGATCAATCGAAAGAGGCCATTATCATAATTCCAGTGGCCTTCAAATTAGGTATGATTGATCCCTTGTCGATTTAGGATAGTGCAATCAACCTAGATCAATCATGAGTGCCTGATCGTAATTCCAATACCTAACAAATCAACACCTTAGCACCAGAAGATCAATCCTAGTTGGTCTGTGCGGTGCAATCAACAATGATCGATCACGTAGCCTCTAGATCATAATTCTAGAATCCCCTATAGTTGATCATTGTGCCACCTAATCAATTCGGATTAACTGCAATCGATCCTATGGCTACCTAGATCACTTTACAAAATTGCTACACTACCTTTTAAAAATTTATTTTAATTGTGCCAAAATTTTATATTGTACTGTTAAATGATTTTTCCCCATCATTTACAAAATTCCTTTGTTCTTTCATAGGAGACTTGACATGCTTATTTACAAAAGTTTTCACTTCTTTATTATGAAATTATGGATGTGAGTAGCCTTGTGCATCTATTTACACTAGAATTCCAATTGAAGTGTTTTACATATGTAGTTCTATGATGAACTTGCTAGTGCCTTAGTAACAAACACAAGTATAAAGGAATGAGTTTTGACTCATAAGTGAGTATAAAAGTTGTCAAGTAACCATCGTAATCGAGATTATAGATTGAGTTAAGTGACCCTCTCAATCAAACTTATAGGTGAAGCCCAGTGGCCCTCTCAATGAAGGATTAGATTGAGGCACATGGCTCTTTTTAGTTAAGGTTATAAACTGAAGTTTTGATCTATGGAATGGTATACATGATGTTTGAAACCCATGAGCAAATAAATGAACACATTAAATCAAATGGTTTATGTCTTTACTTTAAAAAATTCACTATGATCACATAATTTCCTTTAATATATTTTTCATGAAAGAATTTTTTTTATACTCACATTCCAAAAAGACAAGTAAATTTGCTTACAGGAAGACTAATTGCATACAAAATTGGAAACCATTTTTGTAAATGGCATAATTGAGAGTGAGAAATTGGATAACACTTTGGAACGGTGAAACACAATAGCTAGAAAAGAGAAAGCGACAGACTTATTATTTTACAATGCCTCATATAGCTGGAAAGTTTGAGTGGTGGACTTAAATGAAAGTTAAATGTTTCATTTCAAAATTCTATTGCGACACTGTAATAGCATTACCATATTTTGGAATGGAAGTCATCATTATAATTTAGACACTCTAATGATGGGCTTGGGTATCCTTTGAGATAACCATCCCGAGGGCACTATTGTTCTGCACCGAACCGGGGATATGACACAAATTCTAAGTTAGGCATAAGCCTACCTTTCTTTCAGAGGCATTAAATCTCCTCTGGTCGAAAACCTTTCATCAATATGTCTGCACATTGAGATCGTGCAGCAACATTAGAGAAGTTTTCATGTTCTTTTTTGTCATTCTCAGTGACCTTTTGCATGTATTCAACTTTGATTATTGTACCACACAAACTTTCCCTTTTTGTTTCAACTTTAATAGTAGTTATGTCAATGGAGTCCAAATTTAGATATGTCACAATTCCTGAGCTCTACAAGTACGTTAGTACCATAACATTTGGAATGACTTTTTCAACTCCTTTTCCATTAGTTGGATCCATATACACCATTTATAGGTCTTGTCAATTGATCAGCATTCAAGCCTTATTCTTATTGATGCATCCCTTTTGGCCTTCTCTAGAAGTGGTGAATTTTTAAAAAAATCTTTAGTACCTCTATCAAAGCTCTAGGTGGTGTTCGAGCCCCCCTATGTAGCAATGTATGTTGTGTGACAACACAAGTTAAACTTTCTAACCCACACCTTCTTGCACCGTGTCCTGGTCCTCATTATAAATTTGGGATCAATGCATCTTTCATCCATAAAAACCTTTGAATGAGTGAAGCATTTGAAAAAACATGACCAGATTTATGGCAATACTCACATTGAACCCCTTGTTGTTGGTTCCTTTTTTGCTCTTTCACTATGGTGCTACAACATCAATGGAAGTAGTCTCCATAAACTCTCACACAAACTTGTTCTCCTTACGGCTTTGGCTATTACTTGGTTGACTAGCGTAGCCTAGACCATGGCTAGCTTTTGATGTTTTTTCCATGGTTAGTAGATCATCATGGTTTGCCTTGCATTTGTTCAACTTTTCTAGGGTCCGCTTACCTTGTTTGGCTTCCAATAAGGGATCTTGGTGTTGTTTTAACACCATCTTGATTTCCTCCTTTGACTCTTCCTCTTCCTTTCGAAGAGTCTCCATTCTAGCCATTAGTAACTTGTCCTCTTTTCACAAGGATAGTATTTTATCATACATCATCTTATACGCGGACATAGTTTCTTTAAGAGTTAATTTTGTGTCACTCTTATTACTACAGTAGGATTATGTGTTTGGAGTTGCAACATTAGGGGCAATCCCCTTGTTCTCTTTCCAGTCAGTCAAAGGCAACATGGTTATTTATTTTTTCATCTTCTTTAAAGTCCTTTGAATCATCTTTTCTTAGAGTTGTGGACATTGATTTTCATTGTTTCATTAAGGCATTCGTACACTATATAAGGATGTGCCCATAGTTGCTATACTTGTGGCATTGGATTCTTTTCTTTTGCTAGTAAAATTTTGTTTACAACTTCTGTAGAAGTTCTTTTGGGTATATTCCCACCATGGTTAGAGGATTTTCTTCTATCTTTCCTTATAATCATTTTTAGTTTCCTGGCCACAATAACTGCCTCATTGTCAGAATTGGAGCACTACTCCTCTAAGTCGCTTTCTTCGATCTTCGGACTCATTTCCTTCTCCTTTTGGATTGTACCACGTTCTTTTCTAATATTTATATCGAGCTCATCAATTCATTTAATCTCATCTTTTCCACATCTTATGTCTCCTTGATGACCGACACCTTTGCAAAAAATCATTTTGGAAGAACGCATGGTTTTCCAAACTAGCTTTGCTTTTGAGCACCTCTTCCCAAGTTGGTATGCTTGGCGAGCTATGCCCCTACATTCTTCATTGAAGATGATGATCATCTCATCCTTGCCCATCTTCAAGTTCTACGACTGCAAACCTAGCATTTGGAATTTTAAAATTTAGACATTGCTTGTACCTTCCTAGATACTTGAAGGATTTTCCATGCTTCCTTTATAGTTTCTCAAGTAGAAATAAATTAGAATTGCTCGTGGTTCACAACTATAGAAATGGCGTTGATTGCCTTTAAATTTTCAAGGACTATCCTTTCCACATTGACTATCCAGTCCTTCGCATCCTTGACGATGTCTATGCCTTCTACCTTTGTCTCTGGTGCACTCTATCTATTGATGATGGAACTCCAAGCTATCTTGTTTGGGGATTTGATCAAAGCTTCCATTCAAGCTTTTCAATATGGATGGTTGGTTTCATAGAATAACGAGTGTGACTAAACGACCATCCTTAGCACTCGTTGTTGAACTAACAATTTTAGTATCTTCCCTCCCATGCAAACCAAACTTCAAAAGGGTGACGTGACTTTGATGCCAATAGTAGGTGCAGTTGGACCTATTGTTGTATTTCTAAGTCAATTTTAGTTCAACAATGCCGTGATTCCAAAAGGCAATTTTTTGACAGATGTTGTAACATTATTGAGCAAATAGGACAGAAAGTAAACAAAATGACACATAATATGTTTACGTAGTTGTGGCTAACTCCCACATCTATTGAGTACTCATGTGGGCTTAATAATCCATTAATCAAAGTGAAAAATGGTATATCATACCATGAACCAGCTTCTTCTCCTAACATTTCATCTAAATCTCCATTCTTGATCTCAACTAATTAGTATACTATAACACTCGACTCTTATTAAGTAACAAATCAAATTCCCCTTTGGCGCTAACATCAATGTTGTCGTGAAGTATTTACCTCACGAGGTCTTGACAAAACTCTACATACGTGTATCATGTGTGTAAGTAGGTCTTTTATCTCTTTAACCTCACAAAAGTATTATGGAAAGCACACCCAAACCTAGCCACTCCAAATATCACCAAATATTCAATTAAGATATCCATGAAAATTATGTCCCAATCATCCATCTGATGTTTTAGTTTTGGATCACAATTGACTATTCTAGCAGAATTCCTTTAAAAATCATGTTGATCCACTTCTATATTTTAGGCTTCTAGATATTTTTTGTGTATAGATGATCTTATCTGATTTGCTCAATTTTTCCATCATTTACTGTAGCAAAATTCATTAGATATGCCTAATCTTCCAATTGCCTTACCCAACTGTGCTAGTGTTGAAAGAACAAAGTTGAATAAACTTTTGCAGCAAAATGATATCTTCTTACTTTTGAAAAATATTATTCTATGATGATATGGCAATTATTCAAACGATTTTTCAGCTGATCTGTTTTCAGCTTTCTGCCTATTTTAGAATAATTTTAATCCCTCATTGAATTTTAACAACGATGATGATGGACAAAGTAAAAAAATTGCAAACTTATCAAGACTCTTGACTCTTATAAATATGTAAAACGATAAAATCCACATCCCCTAATTTTTTTTTCAAGATCCTTATAATGATGTTTCATTTTTGTTTTGTGACACACAAGTGCCAACTCACCTAAAGTGCTAACAAACTATAAAGTAATTCAACTATTATAATTATATATTACATTATATTATATTGTTAAGAATGTAGGTCAATATTTTTCACTCGATGCAAAACTATACAACTGGGAAATATTATATATTACTCCATTTTATAGGCATAAGTCCTTTTCTTTTTGTTACAAAAAATGTACTATTAAAAATGTCCTTGCTACTTTATGTATTGTTTTACCTTTTCACTCAATTTTCATTTATTTCATTCTCTGTCATTAATTTGAATTTATTTTTTATTTTTTCTTAAATTTTGTCTTTTTATCTCTTACTTTATTTTATAAATGATATAAATTTTATATTTTGAAAAATCTATATACAACACATTAAGGCTATGTACCTTTTTTTGGTTGTATAATGTTTAATGCAAACAATGGCAGCATTTCTTTTACATTTTCACTATACTCCCCCGATTTTCATCTATTTAATTATTTAACCTCAATTTTAATTTATAAGTACCTTAAATTTTATATTTAAAAATTTAATTTATGTATATAATGTACATGTGTATTGAATGTACTTTATTACTATTTTTTTAACTTAAGACGAGGTTGACCCGCATCTTGTCCACGTATATTGACTATACTTTATTACTATTTTAAAGTATTTTTTATTAAACGAGGTTAACCCACATCTTGTCATACTGAATTACAGTAATACTTAAATTTGATTAATTAAGTTTAAATTTTTATTAATAATAGATCTCGAATCGAGTACAATTATTTATTTATTTTTTCAACCCTACACTTAGTGCTATACAAAATAATCAAAATCCAACAACTTTTATTTTTATTTATTTATTTATTTGGTGGTGTGCACTTGTAGGAAATGGAATCTTTTTATCTTTTTCTTCAAAGATGTCAACCATTCATCAAATCAGCTATCCTGTTGAACCCCGCGTTACATCAAACCTACACGCATATATGTTTTTGCATATATATGGCCCTAGCCACTACTCATATTTATGTTGGAACCCACTGGAATACATAAACATGCTTTTATCGTTTGAATATGATAGCACTATACCCCACAACATGATACGGGATATACTCAAAAGAGGGATATTGCATCATGCAATCTGTTCTCGCTATGGCTTAACATCATTAGGTTTTGCATCCATCCATCAACATATTATGAACATTCAATATATATGTTTCAATCATGTCCCCTAACACTATTTTATTTATATCCCAACTAGTTATCCCAATACGGAGTTCCATTTTTATAATGATATTCTCTTTAACTATTTTGTATGTTTGACAGTGCTGCATCGACTGCATATGGACACAAACGAAATACAACGTTTTTCGTTATCTTGTCATTAAAAAACAAATAAGTACCCATCTTTATCATTATCTACAACTTTTAATACAACAAAAGGTGTAAACCCGTGTATATGATTGTGTGGGTGTGTGTTATTGCTTGATTTTCTTTAGAATTTAGGTGGGGGTAATTCATTTAGAAGATTTCACACCATGAAACCTAAAATCTTGACATAACATTACTCACAAACCAACTTAACAAATATCAAAGCCAAGTATATAATAGAGCAACCTAATCCAAATGTATCCATTCAGTTCACTAAAAGTAATTCAACATTTCAATTGTTGCTTGCAACGGAAATAACAATACTCAGCAGCAGAAATGAAAATAGTCTATCCATTACATCCATGAATGGTCTCAAAATAGCAAAAAAGTCAAGTTCCATATCCTAGCCTAGCGTCCCTGCTCTTGCCGCTATCATCCCTAAGTCTAGTTATGCTCGTTAGCCTCTTCTACAAAATAAATGGACTAAAGTGGTGTACGATAACTCGCCCAATAAATAAAAACACTTGCCTTTACTTACTAAGGGATATAAGCAGTAACAGTTGAAAAATAGACTCTACATGAATTAACCTTTTTAAAAGAGATAACTAAATACAAAAGCATTTAAAAACATTTAAAAAAATAAATAGCAAATGGCAAATCATTCATTATTCACGTGATCCTCTTATTCCTTTCCTCTTTTATTTTCATTCCATAGCTAATTCATAGACATATCCATGGTGTGTATTTACCATTGATAAGGGTTTTTAGTCTATTTGCCCTTGACTAAGATAGGTATGTCGAACCTTCGGCTTTGCTGCTGTGGCCTTAGGGATTCAACTCCACTGAGAATATGTCTCAATCTATTGTTACCTAACTAATAGGGCCAAAAACCAACTCTTTTAACCCACAATTGGTCCCAATCTTCGACTTTAATTAGACAGGTCACAATCGATTTTAGATTGTTAGGTTGAAACTCGATCCTTATGCTCATCAACATCACATGGGCAGCTTATTCATAATTAGGTTCATTCATGGAATATATGCAATTTCAAGGCATTCGCAATTAAAAAAGTCATTTGCAATGACTCGTATCTGATTCTTAGAAGATAACTAAAATTTTCAGGAAAGTACATATTAAATACAGGCTTGAAGTTGAAAAGTAGTTGAAATCTTATTTGAAAACAGCAATAGAAATAGTTTTATTTGAAAAAGTTAAGCAGCTAAAAATAATTGACATAACAGAGCCATTTATGTGTTGGAAATAGATCATTTTAAGAAAGTAATACAAAAATTTGTAGGGTTCCACTTACTGTCTCTTAATTTGCTTCAGTATTGACCTCTTTAGCTATGTCCTCATGATCATCTGGAATTTCACATAATCAATATCATTTAGTACTTCATACATCTCAAGATCCATGTCTATAAATGCTAGGGTGTAACCTATGCATTCGGACTTACTCGAAATCTTTTCTTCTTTATTCCTTGTGTAGTATATTTATGTCTATTCGGGCTCCAAATATGGATAATTCAGACCAATGCCCTTAAATTATACAACCTATTCAATGACTATAGTCAACAGTAGTGACCATGCCATTGGAGTCTGCGATTGCATTGCCTCACCTCGTGTCCATGGTTGTCGCTTATGGGACACACTGGGATAATCATAAAATATTGATATAGTGGTATACTCTATGTCTGTTCAATTTTTTATAAGTAATATTATTTTAGGAAAATATTAAAAATAAAAAAGACAAAAAAGTGAATTTAGATACATTAAAAATAAGAGAAAATTTTATAATTATATAAAAAGGAAGCACAGATAGATAGGAAAGTAATGATATTTAAATAAAGTCATCATGTCATTTTAACATCGAATAATTAAATCATGTCGTTAAACTTAATGTAACAAAAGAGATATGAAATATACAAAATAGAATAAATTAAAATTAGTAATTGAATGATAAAAAGAAAAATTGAGAGAAGAGTAAAAAGTATATATGAAAATAATTAAGGATTTTTAAGTATTCATAATCTATGTAACCAAATGGACCAGGAGTAGTGGAACCAGGTTTGGTGCCAAAAGGGCTTGCTTCAACCTCATGAGTTTTGACGAATACTGGAACATAGGGTAGGATAGAACACAGAGTCGTTGTTTGCTCATCAAGTTTATATTTTTTATAGTATAATTTTATCTTATAACACCAATACCTGAGATTCCAAGTCCTAGGAAAGAGCAACCGGAGCATCTAGAGCAGTGTCAACATTATTTGCCATCAAGATTGGCTCAAAGGCATTAGCACTTTAGCAGTTTTCTTCAAATCATTGATTTTTCTAGCTTTCAACAGCATTGAAGTGTACCCAATAGAATGATAAGGAATGGATAGCTCATTTTAATGATGAAAAACACCTTGCTCAATGCACTTGTAAATAGTCTAGGGTAAAGCAAATACCTAGTAGTCGTTCTTGTTTTAGCATGTGATACAACATCATCAAACATAATACTCCCAATGTTCACATCTGGGTGTGTTCCCAAACAAAAAATCAAGATTGGAGCATCTTCCACTACAATGGAGCCTTGTTGTAATAGATACTAAGACAATCTCTCATACCAAGCCCAGGCTCCAAGGAGCCTACTTTAAGTCATGCAATGCCTTTTGCAACTAGTAAACGTGTTTAGGAAGATGAGATTCTTCAAACCCCTTTGACTGCTTGACATGGATTTCTTCATTGAAAAAACCATTTAATAAGGCACTCTTGACATCCATTTAGTACACCTTGAAACTCATGATACAAGTCATGACTAGTAGGATCCTCTTGGGTTCTAACTTTACAATAAGTGCAAAAGTCTCGTTGAAATCTACTCTCACCACTTGGGTGTACCCTTGTGTGACAAGTCTAGCCTTGTTCTTCGAAATGTTGCCACATTTGCCAGTCTTATTCTTGTAAACTTAGTTCCAATTACATTAACTTCTTTAGGTCTCAACTCTCATACATCATTACATTAGAATTGGGCTAACTCCTCCTATGTACTTGTGACTAAAACTCATCATTCAAGGCTTTATTAATGTTTTTCGCTGCAATAAAGGAAGTGAAACATAAGTATCCGATTAACTTCCTATAATTAATTCTAGGAACATTTCTGGTCCTTCTTCCACTAGTTGTGCTCCCAATCACAACCTTTGGTGGATGGTTCTGTCTGATTTTGCTAGACCCCTCGAGAATTTTAGACTTATCTACTGAATCCTCAATTGGTGTTCTATCATGTGTTAGGATATTGGTTGGAGCATATGCAACAATTCTAGTATCCTGCACCATCTATTCTTTTTTTCCTACCTTTTTTCTTACTTCATTTTGCACAGTGTTGTTCTTGAGCTCAATATTATCCACAATCTCATTGATAGAATCCATTATGGTATCAGTCCTTTTGTTGAATATTCAATAAGCTCTACTGGTAGTAGAGTTGCCTAAGAAGATTGCCTCGTCTATAAGGCTACAAATTTAGCTAAATGTTCATAGTCCTTTAAGATGTAACACTTGTTTTTGAAGACGTGGAAGTAACTCACGTTTGATTTGTTGACCTTCTAAAGTTTATAGTATTTCTTTCAAGGATTGGTTCGAAAACAAGGTTAATCTTTTACCAATCCTTAGAAATTTGCAAACTTCTTTATCAAGTTCCTTACATACTTAAACTGTGAGATGATACTCCATCCTTGAATTATTGAGCTTACAATCCTATAAAATACTTGAGTTCACCTATCATTCTCATCTCGAACTCACTCTGCGTGCAAGATATACAATCATTAAGTAGGTTAGTTGATGTAGACCTAAACCTATGTCATCAACATAGATTTGAACCATAATAATGTCCTACTTGATCCTTTTCAGGAATAAGATCTTGTCTACTACCTTTCATTAGTAGCCATGTTGTAATAGATAATAAGACAATCTCTCATACCATGCCTAGGCTCTAGGGAGCCTGCTTTAAGTCGTGTAATGCCTTTTGCAACTTATAAACATCGTTAGGAAGATGAGAATCTTCAAACCCCTTTGACTACTTGACATAGACCTCTTCATTGAAAAAAACTATTCAAAAAGGCACTCTTGACGTTCATTTAGTACACCTTGAAACCCATGATATAAGTCACAACTAGCAAGATCCTTATGGGTTCTAACTTTACAATAGGTGGAAGTCTCATTGAAATCTACTCTCACCACTTGGGTGTACCCTTATATGATAAGTCTAGCCTTGTTCTTAGAAATGTTGCCACATTCGTTAGTCTTATTCTTATAAACTCGCTTAGTTCCAATTACATTAATTTCTTTGGGTCTCTCCACCAACTATCATACATCATTACACTAGAGTTGGGCTAACTTCTAAATACTTGTGACTAAAACTCATCATTCAAGGTTTTATTAATGTTTTTGGTAGTAATAAAGGAAGCGAAACATAAGTATTTGAATAACTTCCTATAATTAATTCTACGAACATTTTTGGTCCTCCTTCCACTAGCTGTGCTCCCAATCACAACGTTTGGTGGATGGTTGTATTTGATTTTGCTAGACCTCTCAGGAATTTCAAACTTATCTACTGAATCCTTAGTGGTGTTCTATCATGTGTTAGGATATTGGTCAGAGCATATGCAACAATTCTAGTATCTTGCACCATCTATTCTTTTTGTCCTACGTCCTTTTCTACTCTATTTTCCCTAGTGTTCTTAAGCTCAATATTATCCACAATCTCGTTGATAGAATCCATTATGGTATTAGTCCTTTTGTTGAATATTCGATATGCTCTATTGGTAGTAGAGTTTCCTAAGAAGATCACCTCATCTAACTAGGCTACAAACTTGCCTAAATGTTCACAGTCATTTAAGATGTAACACTTGTTTTCGAAGACATAGAAGTAGCTCATGTTTGATTTCCTAACCTTTCAAAGTTTTTAGTGTGTCTTTCTAAGGATTGGTTCCAAAACAAGGTTAATCTTTCACCAATCCCTAGAAATTTGCAAACTCTTGGTTCTAAAACTCCTACACATGATTGATTCTAATTTGAGTAACTCCTCCAACATAAGCCTTTTCGGTAATAAGCCTAGTACATAACTCTCAAAAAACTTGAAAGTATTAGATTTATTTTTAAGAAAATCTATGGAAGTATTCCTTAGGTAATCATTAACACAAATAAATATATATTTGTTACCCCTATAGCTCATGTAATTAGTACGTCCTACTAGTTCAATGTGTATATTGTATCATTTTGTGGGACATTCACCTCTGCTTCCCCAATTGGCATACTTTACATAGACTTCTGTACTTTTAGGGCAAGTAGCCCACAAACTACACCAAATCTGGATATCTTCACCAGATTATGTTGATTGGTATGACCCAGCATCTAGTTCCATAAGCTTGCTTCATCGACTCTAACTTTCATACAGATGGCCGAGTCTTCTAACAAGTAATAGTTATCAACTGATCTTTTTCCTTTCATGATGCATGAATCACTTTCGAACATACAACACTCCTCTTTGTTAAATCTAACATCTATGTTGTTGTCACATGGCTAGCTGATGATTATAAAGTTTGCTTTGAGGTTCTCCATATGCAACACATTCTTTAATTTTGGAAGGCATTGAACATTTAATGTTCCCTTTCTAATGAACTTACTTTTTTATCCATCACCTAATCTAATTGTGCCGTCTGAATAAGATTTATAGTTGCTTAGGTAAGTTCTATTCCCCATTGTGTGGTGCGAGTAATCATTGTCGAAGTACTAGCTATCACATAAGGTGGCATAAAACACTTTTTATTAGCTTTTTTTGACAATACATATCTGTTAAAGGTCTGCTTAGTAGGAACCTGCCTTCCTTCCATCAAGTGCTTCACAAACTTATAACACAAAGAAATATGTTGACTTCTAAAATAGCAATAAGTACAACGGAGCATTTATATTGCCTTTTAGCCAACTATTTCAGCTTCTTTGTTCTAGGCAATGTTGGAACATTTATAGGAACAAATTAACGCATTGTGGGAACATTTTTTTTGAACATGTTTAGTCTTTTTCATGAACCGCACTCTTTTGCTTCTTGAATTGCTCGAACTAGGTTGTTTATTGATGATATCTAGACACCTTGCTCACAGTTCAAATGTCCTTTAACTTTGCCTTTTTAGTATTCAACTTGCTTAGGGCTACATCAAATTGTTTTACCTTATGTTGTAGCTTTTGGTAGTACCTCTCTAACTATGAAAGTCTTCCAGCAACTTAGCATAAGAGGCACGTACCTCATCTCTCTCCTTCTACACTACCATGATCTCCACCTTTAAAATCTTGTTAGTTTTTTGGATGGTAGACAACTTCTCATCTAGTGTTTGGTTAATACTCAATAACTCCTCATAGGTAATTTCTTCATCATCGCTGTTATTATAATCGAAAACATCAGACGTTACAAGGGATGTTATGGCATTAAATATGACATTACCCTTATTTTTCTTTGAGATTGAGTTGTACACCACATAGTTGCTGGTGTGATCATCATCTTCATAACATTCCACTTTGGACCCATCATAGTGGTTGTCAAGGATTTTCCTTATTTTAAGTGTTGGCACATTCCAATTGGATATGGCCAAATTCTTTGCATTCTATACACTTTATGCCTTTTCCAGCCTCTGGAACTTCAGGTTTCTACTAACCCCTTTGATTCTTAGAAAAATCTTCCATTTTCCCTTGGTTGTTGGTAGAAATGTTCGAACTTGTCTTGCATCTTCTTAGCTCCTTAGGAAGTCTCCTGGTTAGATAGGAAATCTTATCTCACCTTCAACAAAATCCACATCCTAATCATTATGGTAGCGGATGGTGGTGGATGTCTATAGTGCCATTTCTTTTTCCTATTTAGCCTATGTGAAACTTATTTCATATACTTGTAGTGACCCCATGAGTTCATCCAACTTGAATGATCTAACATCTCACCCCTCTTCATTAGAAGCGACCTTTAGGGTAAATTGTTTTGGCAATGACCTTAATATCCTTCTCACCAACTTTGTTTCTGAATATTTCTTTCCTAATTGGTAAGCCTAATTGGCTATATCCCTTGACTTTGTGTTGAATGTAGCCACGTTCTCATCATTATTCATATAGTGTTTTTAAAATTGTAATGCCAAGATTTGTAATTTGGACATGTGCACAAAACTCATCCCTTCATGCATGTTCTGCAAAATCTCACGTACTTTCCTTGTTGTAACATGTAACAAATTTGAACTATTCTTCATTAGCACCTGTAAAGATAGCATTCATAGCATGAGAATTTTTGAGCGCTACTATCTGATCGCTTGGACTCCGTAACTTGAGTCTTTCCAAATAATTTGGCTATTGACTTCATGCATTGGTGGTGTCTATCCTTCTTCCACAACACTCCATGCCTTCTTATCTAAAGATTTGATGAAAGCTATCATCCTAGCCTTCTAATAATGGTATGTAACACATGTCACGCCTTGAATTTAGGACCATGACACAATAATACCCATGAACAACTTTAGTGGATAATAGATATTGAGCAACCTATCCTAATAATATTATTATTCAATGTCCAGAAGGAGTCAATGACATCCAAGAAATAATTGTAACACCGTCCAGAAGGAGTCAATGACATCCAAGAAATAATTGTAACACCGTTCCACAGTAGAAAATAAAATGCCTTAATTATTACATCAGTCACGTCTTATTTTCTCATAGAAATAACAAAAATAAAATAAACTAGTAATAAGGGTCCTTGTCTCTATTTCACTAGGGCTACCATCCCCATGAGTTCCTCTTTATTTGCCTTCTCTACGAAAATGTCATCTAAAACATAGATGAGTTGCCCAATAAATAATACTTCCTGCATTTTTGTTTTTCAATGGGTGTGCAGAACAATATTAATAATTTCGATGAAATACACTTTTAGAAACAGACAATTTTAATCACTTTTTAAGTAGGCAATAAAATTCTAATTAAACAATTTACATGTTTACATTCATTAGTCCACTTATAGTAATGCGTACTTCATGTATTTATTTTCACTAATTAGGGCCTTAGTTTATACTCTAAACTAAGAAGAGTCACATTTAGTCAGCTATGCCATTGTGGCCTTGGGCTTCAATCCCATATGGAAAGCCTCCTCATCTATACTCTCAATGAGCAGGGTCACATATCAGTTTGACCCGCTATCGGCTCTAATACTTCTACTTAATTAGGCAGATGCCAATTTATTACCTAGTTGGTAGAGCAGAACTCGTTCCATACTATTGTTGGTATCACATGAGAGACTTCTTATATTTATTTACAATCGTTCAGTTTCAAAACATTTGATTTAAAACAATTTGTTTCGCAAGCAACTCGCATCTAGTGTTTTAGGAAAACAACAAATAATAATTTCAGTTTATAGAAATCAACTTGTCAAATTCATAAAATAGGAAATATTAAAAAATAATTTTAAACACATAACAAGGTTCTGTTGTAACATAAAAGCAATTTTGAAAGCATTTTATAAACTTGGTAAGGTATAACGACTTACCTGTTACTAACACTGCTATTCAACGAATTCCTCAACTATTGATCATTGATTCCCCATTCAACTAACTATTTGGATCTCACTAGCTTGAAACACAAGCCTACCTGGGTGACTAAGCTCTAATGCCACTTTTAGTTAGTTTATTAGTTAATATTGTAAGCTATGTCAGAACAATTGTTACCACAAATTCTCATGCATAGTTGAAAAGGAAAAAAGACACCAAGACTTTGTTAATGCCGTTTAAAGATAACTCTCCTACATCTGTGAGGTCATGCCCAAAACATTTTACTAACAAATGATCTAACAATTGTTAGGACTAATGTTCCAAACCAATATACTAACACTCACCTAACCCAACTACTTTAGGAATCAACTTGTTAACTTCTTATTCTTGCTTCGCTAAGACTCTCTCTTAACCCCACTAACGTTGATCGATGAGTCTCCCCTTTTGAGGGTTGTTTATTTAATTAATCACTTAGGGGTTTGGTGGATGGATGGAAATTTAGCAAAACATTTGGCCTCTTTGGTATTTTTCTTATCAATGATATAGATAATGAAGAACACTTGAACTCTTGACTAAAAATCACTTGAACATAAGTTCTCTAAGCAAAACCAAAGAGATCTCGAGTGAATGATTTCTGTCAATGCAATCTACTCACTTAACTGTCCAAATTCGTCCATCCCATCAACCTTTAAGGTTGAAAACAAACTCCTTGTATATTGCCTTTAATGTTGGGATATCAATTGCAACTTTTTCAGAATTCTTTCCGTTCTTGAATATTATCAGCTCAACAATCTTTTCTAACTGAAATGGTATGAAAATCCTCTACAAATTATTTCTTGTATGGCCAGATTAGATTGGATATGAGTAAGTTATTATATAGTAAATTCTAAGATTTATCCATATTTTTATAGATAAGATAAGTTAATCATATCTAATATGATCTATTATAATCTCATTAGATTAACTTAAATCAATTAAGTTAATAGCACACAATAATATTTAGGAAGGAACAAACTTGGCTAAAAAATCTTAACAAATCTACAAATTTTATGACAAATCATGTTACAATATCTTTTATGACTAGTCACAAAAAATCTATAATTTTTATAAGAAATTAATCTATTATATTAACGCCGCGTTAAAAGTTGTAACAAAAATAATAACACTTCAATTCTTGCACACATGGCACTAACACTCTCACACTGGCACTAGCAGCACCTAACACTCAATGGTCAATGGGCAAATGAGCTAGACTTTTGTGGATGGCTAGTGGTGTGTAACAATGGCCAATGTGCAAATTGCAGTCGGCATTGCATAAAAATTCATGGTAATGTACCACTTGGACATGATGCAATCAATTACTGTGATGCAACTGTCGATAAGCAATGTACGTGATCCAACGTGATAAGATATTAAATTGGCTTGGCTTTTTTGTAAACTAGTGGCAGGAAAATATTTTTGACTTGAAAGAGGACTTCTTTCATATTTGATTTGTCAAATGTTCCACTAATGTTAAAGTGGTCCTAGTAAATTATTTTTAAATAATGTAGAAGATAAGATAACTCTAATATTTATGTGGGCAATGATAACATCATTGAATGCGATATTTGAATTTATTTTTCCTTGTAAATTGGTGATTCAGTTGATTTAATTCATCAATAAATACAATACTAAAGTAGAGGGTTTGTGCCAAATCCAAGAAGATTCCTGATACTACGCTTGTCAGTAAGGGATAGAATTAATCATGAACATCAATTATAAATTGCTTGTCCATAATTAAACAATTAAATTTGCCGCATAGACACAACAAATATAGTTCTTAGCTAATTAGGGGTGGTCAAATTAATTTAACAGTTGTCTTTTCAATACGAAATTGTAAGTTATTTTTGGTAATTTTATTGTTATAATTTTCAAGGCTTCATTTCATAAGTTTTTTTCATGGGTGATCCTTTCGAAAGCACACAAAAATAAATAACTGAAAAATATGCAGTGCTTTAAATATAAGTCCTTTTTTACTCTCATATATTTATGTATCCAAAATTAAGTTAGAAACTATATACACAAAAATTCACATTTATATATACTAAAAACCTGAAAACTAATTATTACCTCATATGCTATTAAATATCCAATCATTATATAATGTCATATGTATAAACACATAAAAATAAATAAATCAATTTATACATCTATCATTTTTATTTTAATTATAAATATTCAAATAAAACACTATTTACCATAAAAAAAAACGTAAATAGAATAAAGTCAAAAAAATTTATACGTGCCAAATTATTTCTTTGTGGTGGATGATCAATAGCCGGTCGAGTTACTATTATCACTACAATTGGTCCGACGATATCAACAGACTTGAAATATATAATTGTTCGTAAGTAACAAATGCTTACATATGACACATAAATGAATAAATAAATAAAGTAAAAATTAATGAACCACAACACCTAAACCTCCACGCATTAATTAATTTTATCATCTACTAGATTTGGACGAAAATTAAATAAAAAGAGTAGAATGATTGAGACCGAAATGAATTTATACAGGCCACTAATATAATATGTCTGGTCGGAGTTAATTATTACGATTCCATAACAAATAAGACAAATAAATATGGCTCTATATGTGGTGGTCCTATATAATTAGCATTATCTATAAGTGGAGGTTGAATTCTTTGAATATTCATGGCCACATTCGCTTTCACTAATTGCATAAGGTTTGAAAAATTATTTCGTGACATCTACTAAGTTTAACTTTTTATCAATACTTTATTTTTCATATTGAATTTTTATTTCATCACAAATTAAAGTTAATATGTTATCATTTTAAATAAAATAATTACTAAACCCCATAATGTAAAGTGAAAATGACCAAAATCTATAGCATAATCAACATTCTCATAGGAGGCGTTGCCAAAGGGAATGCTTATCTTAATGTACTCGTTCATTTGTTACTGAGTTTTCCCTTAATAGAATTTTGGTGATGAATTCTAACAAATTAAGGGCAATTTTCTACTTTGCAAACAAGCAAATATGAAGTAGAACAAAGGAAAAATTGGAAAACCAATGAACAATTGTCCCCCAGCTATTGATGAATTGCCAAATATTCTGGAAATTTTCAATTTCGAAACATAGCGTGCGAGTTTGCAAGTGCACAAACAAGCACATTACTATTATTTATTAAGACTAAACCCTAAACCCTCGTTGGGTTTATTTGGAAATTGAATAATGTTGTTATACTTTATAATCTCCACAATTGAAATATACTCCCATCAATTTTTCTTTTAAATTTCAAATTCAAATAATTTCTGTTAATTCTATTTTGAGTTTGGAATCGAATCCAAAAGTCCTATATCTGAAGAGTGTTTCCTTTTAATGGAAGGAGGGGACCTAATGGAGTTAGGTCAATATTCTAGCATAGAGGACTTCATGTGGAATTTTACCAAGTCGTGAACCTAGATTGTGGGGAAGCATAATAGCTAAAGAGAGCTTGTGTGACTTTTTGGGTGTAAAACTCATTTCTTTTAATGGACTCTTTCAGATTAACTGTAACCCCACGGACGAAGGTGTGTTAAAAATGAATTGTGTTAACATCTCTGGTGTTCATGGGTGTGAATAAGATTGTCGTAGACTTTTGTAAAACCTGTGCCTAGGTTCGTGGGTGTGAATAGGATTGTCTTGATCGTGAGAGACAGTGTGAGACGTAGCAAATTGCAATTCTACATGATTTTTTTGGGGGCTTTTTTGTCTTCTCACAAATGCAATGCTAACCCTAGTTACTCTAACCTTCATAAACATGTTCTGTACATCTAGAGTTAGCATTTAACTTAGTTTTTCATTACCAAACACTTACAAATCCTAGGAAACAAGATTAAAGTGCTGAAGATACAGGAATCTTCACCATTGTTGAATAATGCTTACTGCCCCACGCAACACACAAAGCTTTGGACCAAGTTTTCTATACTTGTTTTATTGTTTTTATGTTGTTTGGAATGATGAATACTTTGCCATTTGTTTTTATTGAATTTACAATAAGTTGCTAAATTATTTTCTAGTCTCTTGTGAAAGTGTTTGGTTGAATATGTATCACGACTTTATGGTTGACTATCATTGCTTTAGTTATTTGCAATTGGTAAATTAAACCGTAATTATAAGATTCGATCAACCTCAAAATTAAATTATAGTTGTGCAGGGAATAATGTGAGTGAAATTTGCATGCTAGATATGCAATTGCAAATATTGATTCTGTGGGAATAACAGAAGTGAAATTATAAGTTTAGTGTAAACAATACAACATTATTAATCACAAAACTTAATAACTTGACTCGATTGGGCTTGGGAATGCCAACTAAAATCTTGAATTAAAGTTATAGAAGAGTTCAAAAAAATATCTTATAGAATTCAAGATTAATAATATGTAACAAATCAATTAAATTAATAATTAACATAAATTAGCATACATTAGAAACCAACATATTACAAGGGGCTAAGTTCTTCAACTCTTAGGACTTCTCCACTGAATTATGTTGCTATAGCATTTGAAGTGTTCATTTAAGTTACCTAATTCAAGTTTTGTTACATTTCCATGACGTAACTAATAGAAACCTAATTAAATTGATAGACACACATTTTCTTTTCAAAGACATGGCATCTAAACTTACCACAGTACTGGTTTTTTATAAATTTAATTTTAGTGTGGTGATGACACTGATCATTAATCTCTAAATGAGTGCAAAAATTTATGAAAATGGAAGTGAAAATATGGTATAAATTTGTTAGTTATCACACCCCACACTACACATTAGAACATTTTCAAATCAAAGATGCATAAAGTTATGAAGTCCTAAAATTGGTTGCTTTTCTTAATTCATAACTTTCAAAAGTAAATATCAGTGCATAGTTCTAAAATCATTAAAAGACACAACACCTCTAACCCAATCGCATCTCCAACATAGATTCCTGTGTGAGTGTCACTCAACCTTTAAGCACTCCAACCCCTTGATGATTTTATTATCAGTTAAAGACAACAAACTCAAAAACAACTTATCTTAATAGTCAACTCACTCTCCTTTAGACAAGTTCAAATAACAGCTAGAGGGATGAGTAGGATTTCTAATGTGGGCTACAATTTTTTTGTTCTTTTCTTTTTTCTTCCTTCCCTACACTTATTCTTTTCATTCTTTTGTGATCTTTCATAATTTTCTTAAGATGTTGAGTGTCTTTTTACGTGAAAGTGAATAAGGTCATTGCGCACTCCTACTTACTTAACTCGCAACAAACTTAAGATACTATAAATATTTATATTTAGATGACTGTTTTATACGAGAATAAATAAGGGTTTGCAATCTCAGTTACTAAGTCACATCAATCAATGAAGTAGAGAAAATTTCCACATGTTCACTTTCTTTTTGTTTTCACTTTTTTTCTTTTTTTCCAATATTTTTTTTGTTTCATTTCTTTTTAGATTTTTTTGAAATTTGTTAGTTTGATACTTCACTTCCCTTTCTTTGTGTTATTCTCACTCATCCTCTAAAGAATTTGTTAACACAATAATGCTAGTCTTACATCCCTAAGCTAGCTATCCTTTCTTTACAATAAAACTTATCAAGTCATCAAGTATTTAAAGGTGTGGAGTAGTGAATAAATATGTGGAATTTTGTCTTTGACAAACTAGGCTAGGGTTAGTTGTCTTTAAGCAACAAGGAAAGATACAAACTAGTGGGGTAGTGGAAAAGGTACCATATCCTCTTCTTTTTGTATGATGATCACTTGTATTTAATCTTACTAATAGATCTCCTTTTGCCATATTGGTCCTACACCAATTTGGACAAACCACAAATGATATTCTTCTCAAGCAACAAACTGATCTAAAACAAACTCAAGCACTACTAAAATAATAGAAAGGAAGCAAAAAAAGCCTAGGTTGCCTTTTGAGAATTGCTGTATTTTATGTCTATAAATAGGCATCCTCATGGGTTAGGTTAGAAATTTAGGATGCTTAGGAGTCCACAACCCCCACTAGGTGTGAGGTTTAGGTCTAAGGAGTCTTACAACCCCCACTAGCTAGGAATGGTCGACCTAATGTCAATGATGACTCCCTTTCAACCATCATGTCCATCACCCAAAGTCTATAGGTATAATAATTCTCCCATCTTCACTGAAACATTCTCTAGACGACACTTATGCATTGGATGTGGGCCTGCACACATATCATGAGTCTACACGATAGAAATAGAAGAAGTGTGAGTATTAACCACAATATTGTAGATCTTTTTACAAAAAAACTCCACATTTTTTAAAAGAGCTGTCAATGTATCAAGATCACACATCCTAACAACTCTTCTTGTAGTGAATCTCTCTGTTGGCCATTGATATGTACTCGAGCTCATCTCCTTAATAAGGGTCCTAGCCTTTTTGAGTAATTTGTTCATCAACATACCCTCATATGTTGCTTCCAACACAATCCTCAAATTTCTAGTAATTCAACTATAGAATGTTTACACTTGCATCCATAGTGAGTACCCATGTTGTGGGCATTTTCAAAGCAACTTCTTCAATTGCTCCCATGCCATTGCAAGTATCTCAGATTCTAGTTGCTAGAACATCCCTATCTCCTACCTTAATTGAGCTATCTTAGCAGGCAAAAAATTTTTTTACAATGAATTTGTTTATTATGTCCTACCAAGTTATGATGCTACCTAAGAGTAATGATTGAAACCACTGCCTCACATAGTCCTAGAAGGAGAAAGGAAAGAACCTCAACTTGATTGCATCATTTAACACCCTATTAAATTTAATTATGCCACATAACTCTAAGAAACTTACCAAATGAGTGTTGGAAACCTCATGTGGGGCTCCTACAACTAATTTAGCTATACCATGTTGCTTAGTGTAGAATTGAACTCTAAGTTATTCACATTTATAGGTGGTCTAACTATTTCTATCATAATATGTTGCATGACTGACTATATACAGTCCTTGATAGCCCTTTAAATCAGAGGAGAAAGATCTCTAGAGTTGGTGGTGGTGGTGGATTGTTCTGCATCTTAATTATCTCTTGCTAGCCCTTATGCAAAGCTCATCTCCTACGTAGAATGCTCTCAAACCCAGGATTAAACTCTTCCAGATTTGGGTTTGTAGTTCAATGCATATAAGAATCTTCTATATACTGTTAACAATCCCCTATAGTAGCAATCCCAAAGTAGAAAAGTAAAATAAAGAAGGAAAAGAGAAGAAAATCTAAGCAGACACCCAGAGTATTTGATAGCATTCATTACCCTCCCAAAAAATGGCATCAAAAATTGATGCATGTTGTCACTATATCAAAATTGAAAATACATGAGATTAGTACTCAATAAGCAAGAATGTTGCATCCACAACGAGGGTATATGTGTGTGTCTATCAATATAACTAAGAGTCTATTAGGCAGGTTGTCCTAAAGTAATGATAGGGAAAATAGGAAAGAAAAAAACTAAAGAACACTTTGAGAGCAAAGGAGACGGCAACTTATGACAAGATTCCAATGTTGAAGAGTTTAGTCTCTTATGTTGTGTTGGTTCCTAATGTATGATGAATTACATCAATTCTAAGTCAAGCTGTGATGCTATGGATTGTCAATCTTAAGGTTGTTAAGATATCTTTTTGGACTCTCCTAACACTTCAATTTAAAATTAAATGTGTTCCCGCTATTCAATCGAATTGAGGATTTAGTTTTGTGATTAATAATATGAACCTATAATAAATTGATAATTTCACTTCTATTATTCTTACAAAATTCATATTTTCAATTGGATATGTACAAGTTTAACTTCCATTATTCCCCGTAGAGACATAGATTAATTAAAGGGTAGATTAAGTCCTTTAATTATAATCCAATTTAGAAATTACAAATAACAAGCATAAAGACAGACAATCATAATATCATGCATTCATTATTCACTATTCACAAACGCAAGGAATTAGAAATAAGTTTAGCCATCTATAAAGTATTCAATAACAACCATAGTTAAATAACTCGTCATCTAACAAACTCAAAAAATCAAAGAAAAAATTAATAAAAACTTAGTCGTGGTATGAGGTTTGTGTGGAGGTGATGAATTCTCTCCAACTTAGTACAGATTCCTCCTCTCTTTCTCCTCTTGTGGTTTCTCATTGATCTCTTGGTGTTAAACTCTCTATAAAAAAAAACTCTCCAAAGCTTACGCCTAGTCTTAATTTAAAGGTAGGGACGAGTAAGGTTATGAATATTACAAACACAGATAAAATTACCTTTAAAAATCTACCCTAACTATTCTTTGTGCCACTATTTGTGACTACGCATCCTCTAGCAATGTCCATGCCTATTCTCATTGCTCTAACAATCTTAGGTTCGACATTAACAAAATTGCCTTCTAAAGCTCATAGTCGCACCTCCCTCTCTCGCAGCCATTTATGTCTTATTTGCGGTCGTGCATTTGGCTACAACTAAATTACCCTCTCGCTGTCATCTCTTTGATATTAGAATTCTCTTCACTGTGGTTGCGCCATACTCCTTTGCGGCTATGAGCTTAGTCATGGTAAAATCTCCAACTTCCTATCACCTTAGTTTCCACGGCTGCAAAGCCCCTTTCCATAACAATGAAGACCCTTCCTGCAATCACAAAACTAAAAACTTAGGCACAAAAGTTATCTAGGCATAGATATCATTTGAATTCAATCAAATCTCATCCAAAATGCAACTTCTCCAAATCATCATATTTAACACATATGTGCATGCAAGCATAATATGTCTAATTAATCCTTAAATGAGTGAATTTTATGACAATGGAGGTGAAAATATGATATAATTCGTGAGTTAGCAGGGCATTTGAGTAACTTATCCAATTTAGCACCTAAACATTACATAAATTTTCCATTGGGTGTTTTGGCCTTCTTTCCATATCACAACACGAAGTGTTGTTTTTTGTATAACTTGAACCCATCCATAACAACAAGTGACATCAAAGCCATGTCACCACTTTCAACTAGGTAAATCAAGTAGGTGAGGTCCTAGTTTATGTTGTTGGATAAAGAATACTAGAGAAACGGTATCAATGACATGCCCTCCACAGCTAGATGACACAAACTACCCATATTGGAAGGCCCAAATGCATTTCCTCTTCAAATCTTTTGATGAGAAACCATGGCTCTCCATCACTATTGGATGGCAACCACTAGTTGTTGAAGATGGCAATGGCAAGGGGTATCCAAGGAATAAAGCAAATGGACAATGGAAGAAGAAAGGGTAGCCCTTAGAAATTCTAAGGCAATTAATGTGATACTCAAGGGGGTAGATGAGGAACAATTCAAATTGATCTCAATCTATGAATCTACCCTGGAGGCTTTGGACATCCTATAGAATATCCACGAGAGAATGAGCATTTCTCAAAGTTATAGATATTGGCCTCACAATTTAAGAACATGCGATTGGGAGAAGATGAAACCATTGCAATCTTTAATGAAAAACTATTAGATATTTCATAACAAGCCTACCAGCTTGGTAAAAATACTAGAAGTTGAAACTCAATATGAAGACCTTGAGATCACTCCTAGAAAGATTTGTTGAAAAGGTTGCAGCAATTGAAGAAGCCCGTGTTGTGGATAATAGATTAGATTATATGAGTTCATGGGATCTCTTTAAACATACAAGATGAACATGAAACAAGCTAATAAAGAGAAGGAGATAAGCATAAAAATGGAAAATTGCACACATGAAGATGAATGTTTCAATGCTAACAAGGATGATGTTTCAATTGCTAAGAAGAAATTTGCTGAGAAAGGACAAGAAACATGATTTAAGTAGAAAGGGAGCTACATACAAAATGGTTACAAAGGACAAGAAATATGATTTTAGGTGTCAAACCAATGATTTCACTCTATGTTGATTATGTTGCAACACCAAAAGGATGTGAAGATGTTAATGACAGTAGCAACTACAACAATGAGGATATCTCACATGAGGATCTAGTAGAGACTTACCAATTGATGTATGATTATTGGATGACTGCCCGTGGTGAAGTAAAATCCTAGATATTAAAGGTGGATGCTATGGGAAGTGAAATTGTGAAGCTCAAGAAGACTTGCAACAAACTAAAGGAAAAAAAGTCCAAGTTGGAAGAAATTATTGCAAAATTCGAAATAACGATGTTACAACAAAAAAATGAAAAGAAAATTAAATAAGTTGTATTGCCATGCCCTCATGAAATCAGACAAACTAGAAGCTACCCTTAGCAAGTTAAATAAGGGTAAGGCAAAGTTGAATGACTTGTTGCTAAATGGGAAGCATGACAAGGATCGTTATGGGATTAGCTACGAATGATATGTAACCTTTGTGCAATCAACAAATAGTGAAATAATTTGTCAAAGGAATAGTAAACAATGATGATAGTAATGTTGCTACATAAAAATCACATCCAAAATGTTCATTCCATGTTGCAACATAATAGTCCCAAGAGTGAAATATTTCTCATGTCACCACACCAATAATTGCAAAAAATAAGACAACTTGAGGAATCAAATCAAGTGCTATTTTTGCTCAAGAACTAGATGCCCTATATTTTGATGTTGCACTATATTGCAACATCTCATTATAGGAACGCCAATGACAATGCATAAAGGAAACACCCGCAATAAAGGCTAGAAGATTTGGGTCAAGTCGCATGTGGTAAAGCTTCAAGTTACTATGATAAAATCTAGTTAATTAATATAAATAGAAATAAGACAAATCTAACCAATAAAAAGATAGAATATACATGCTAAATCAACAAGCCAAACAACAATAGAATGTTCACTTAGTGTTGCAACCCCAAAGTGGCATTCAATTACTTGAGCTGGTTATTTTGGATCTAATAGGTCCTATTGATGAAATGCAAAATATCATAGTGACACTTCCTGATGATTATGATGCCAAACTAGCTATAGCTAGTCCTTTCACCCTTTGGTTGTTTCATATTCCCTCCCCATTCTGAATTTCTTTGATGTTATGTGATATTAAGGGGTAGTAATATGAGGAGGAGTAAGAGAACTTATTAAAGCTTTTGGAAGTGTTTCAACTCTAGTTGGCATTTGGTTGAAATACATTCTAGCAGATTAAGCTCTTAGTTTATATCTACTATGGGTCTACATTCATCTTTACTATTTTTGTTTGATATTTTGGTTTTGACATTATCACCATCATCTGAAAATTTGGGAGGGGAAGAAAGTAGTGTGATTCCAATATTTTAAAAGGCACCATGTTACTAGAAAATTAGTTGGAAACAAGGTAGTGATGGTAGAACATGTTGCAACAAAGAAGTAGCATTCGAATAGTTAATTGAATCTTGGAGTTTAGCAGATATGAGGCTTTGATGGTGGAATTAGGCTTGTGCCTAGTTCAACTTTTTTGTCTAGCTGATAGCAAGCCAAGAAAGGAAGATAAGAATTAGAATTTAGAGAGGATCATGGAAGATATTCACGATTTGGTTTCCACAAAAAGAGCTATTCCCAACATTTTCAATTTCTGTGTTCTAATGTATGTACCAGTAGACTAGATAACTCTCTATCTTCCTCACATCAAAATTCCTTAAGGAGTTTGGAACTTGACATTATCACCATCATCTAAAAATTTAATAAAAGAAGAAAGTAATATGATTCCAAGATTTTGAAAGGCGCCAATGTACTAGAAAGTTGGTTGGAAACAAGGCAGTGGTGGTCAAACATGTTGCAACAAAGAAGTAGCATTCAAATAGGTAATTGAATCTTGGAGTCTAGTAGATATGAGACTTTGATGATGGAATTAGGTTTATGCCTATTTCAATTTTTGGCTAACTTGATAGCAGCCTAAGAAGGGAAGAGAAGAATCAGAATTTAAAAAGGATCTTGGAAGATATTCATAGGTTGGTTTCCACAAATGAGCTAATCCCAACATTTTCTATTTCTGTGTTCTAACACATAGACAATCATCATGGACAACTCTCCATCTTCTTCACATCAAAATTCCTCAAAGAGTCTTGAACTTGAACGTTAGTGAGCTCCTACATTAGTTGCACAAACTCCTATACCCCCTCTATTGGAAGTCTTTGACAAAATAGAAGCTATTCCGACACCCTTGGCCACGATGCCTCTTGATTTACAATTGAAGCTAAGCCCTTGAACATGGTTTATCCTCTATTGCCAACGCAAAAGAAGAGATGCCAAAATCCACTAAACTAGGTGGCAAATTTGAAGAAAATGTTGGGAGTGCACCCATATGTTCAGATTTTGCAAAATGTGATGTTAGAATAGAGACTCAACAAGACAATCAACTTGATGAGGAGACACCTATTAAAGGTGGTGCTAGATTCTACTTGGCACCTCTAAGTTGCGACTGGTGGTGGTCTTAGTGAAATTGAATAGGAATGTGGGGGATGTTGAAATGTAAATTCAACATGAAGATGCATAAATTGGAAGTGAAGGTGATGTTGCAACACTAATGTAAGATGATGTGTAAGAACTTGATGGTGTCACACTTTTATCTTTGGTGCTTCTCGATTTGAGAAGGTACAAGAGACATGCATCTAAACTGTCTTTATACAAAGAGATGTTTTCAATGAAAAGAAGATTACCCTTGGAAAAAGTGGCCAAAAATCTCCTGTTGCCACATTGATCTTGTACCAATTTGGACAAACAACAAATGATATTCTTCTCAAGCAACAAACTAATCTAAAACAAACTCAAGCACTACTAAAATAATAGAAAGGAAGCAAAAAGAGCCCAGGTTGCCTCTTGAGAAGTACTGTATTTTATGTCTATAACCAGACATACTCATGGGTTAGGCTAGACATTTAGGATGCTTAGGAGTCCACAACCCCCACTAGGTTTATGGTTTAGGGCTAAGGAGTCTTACAACCCCCACTAGCTAGAAATGGTTAACCTAATATCAATGATGACTCCCTTGCAACCATCATGTCCATCACCCAAAGTCTATAGGTATAATAAAGATTCAACAGTAAATTTGAAAGGATGCCACATTTTGATGCATTCAATTATTCTAAAACTTTATGAACTAAAAGAAAAATAAATTATCATTCCAATGGTAGAAAATCAACTCAATGGAACATTAGAAGAAAAATTAACATGCAAAAAATTGCACCCTTTTAGAGCAATTGTGGCCAAGCACATGGCCAGGACAATTACAACGTTGGATATGTGAAACTTGCTGTTGGGTTTGTAGGAGCAACCAAATGGCTCATGGCTACAAGAAATAGAGTGAGATTGATAAGTCATGATTTTATAGTGTATTCATACCCCGTCGAGATTAATTTTTACATGTATTTTAAGTTAAATTGGTTTTTTTAAAAGGAATTACAAATAAAAGCACGTTTCATGATGATATGAGGATATTTGGATGCATAATTAAATGTATTTCATAGAAATTAAGCAAAAAATAAACTTAAATAAATTTATGGACAATGATGCAAGTTTCACAACTACGAAGTGGTAATCTGTGGTTGTAGAAATGGATGTTGAGATAATAGAAGTTGAGTGTAGTACCTAACGGAATTCTCATAGATGAAGCTCACGAAAGTGAGAATAAGGTTTGTGGTCATAGGAACTAGAGCTAAGAGTGTGGATCAAGCCATAGTGCACACTACTTCAGGAGACAGAATTTGTCGAAGTCGACCCTACAATCACGGAAAAAGACTTTGCGATAGCAAGGTAAGATGGTGTAGGCATGAAAATTGAGAAACAGGCACTTGTAAAACCTAGTCCTAGATTCACAGGCGTCGAGAAAGAAAACATGGTCATAGATGCTGCTATCGCGACTGCGAAGTGCAGCTCAAGGCACAGTGTGAGGTCGTGACTTTCATGATTTTTTAGGGACCTTTTTTGTTTTTTCACACGTGTATATGCAAAACTTAGCCCATGTAGCTATAAATACATGTTCACCCACAAGTTTTAGGAGTGTTATGTTAGTTTTTACATTCAAAACTCTTAGAAAACATAGAAAAACAAGATTGAAGGCTTGGAGAAAAATGAATTCAAACTAAGGATTGAAGTGAGTTCATTCTTCCAAGCAATACAGAACTTATAGACTAAATTTTTCTTGATTTTTCTATTATTTTTATGTTTGTTTGGATGATAAACAATTTGGCATTGGTTATTATTGAATTTAATAGGAGTTGCTAAATGCATTTCTATGGACTTGTGATTATGTTTAGTGAAATATGCGTTCTTGATTAATTTTCCTTACCTGACTTATTTGCAATTGTTGAATTAAACAGTAATTAGGTGAAATGTCCAATCCACTAATTATAACGAAAGTAAAACCTATGTGCTAGATTTACAATTTGCGAACACTAATTTGTGGAAATAACATGAGTGAAACCATAAGATTAGTATGGGTCCACATTGTTAATCACTAAACTTAATTTTTTGACTTGATTTGGCCTAGGAAAACCTACTTAAATTTTTTGTTGAAGCTATAGGAGATTTCGGGAGGATATCTTGTGGATTTTAGCATTAACAATCCATAATCAGTGTAATTAAATTGATAATTAATATAACTAGCATATATAGGGAACAACACAAGACATGGGCTAGAGTTCTCAATTACTGGCACTCCAAACTTCAAATTTGTGTTCCTATTTCTAAGTAGTTGTTTTTCTTTTATTATTTTCATTCTCACTTAGTTTTTGTGGCCTGATTAATAGAAATCTTGTTAAATTGATAGACACAAAACCCTCCCTCATGGCCACGACACTTGCACTAGCCACAGTACTAGTTATTTTTAAATTAAATTTTAGTATGATGATGATCATCATTAAATTTTGGGCCATAGCCGTGAATGGTAACGAATGCTATCAAATACTTTAGGTGACTGCTAGATTAGGCCAATTTTTGTTTTCTTTAGATTTTTCTTCGTTTCTCTCTTTATTTGTTCTCCCTTCGATTTTTTTTCTTGTTTTTCTAAATGTAAATTACTACTTTTGTGGGGTGAATATTTGTTTTTGAAGAATCTTGTTTACACAGTAGTAAGAGTGTAGATCTTAATTTTGATCCAGAGATTGAATGAACATTACATAGAAGGTGTGAGCTCTATTCCAGCGCAAGCAAGATAAAGCTGAGATGGCCGAAGATAACCCACCACCACCACAACCTCAAGAACAACTTTCTCCCCCAAAAAACTAGCAAGTTATTAGGGACTATGTGTAGTTAGTGATGAACCTACACACGACAGCAATCGTTAGAACACCAGTGAATGCCAACAATTTCGAATTGAAGTCTACTAATTAACATGGTGTAACTTAACTAATTTGGTGGACCCCACATGAGGATGTGAATACACACACATTTGGCCTCTTTTCTTGAATTATGTGATACTGTTAAATTAAATGGTGTTTCTAATGATGCTATTAAGCTTAGATTTTTCTTTTTTCTTTCAAGGACAGGGCACAACAATGGCTACAATCCTTACTCCCTGCTAGCATCATCTCGTGGCAGGATATAGTCAACAAATTCTTGGCAAAGTACTTCCCTCGTACCAAGACTATGTAGTTGTGACTAAAGATTGGGACATTCAATCTATACTTGACTTAAAACACTGCTAAAAGTGTGTGAGAGGTTTACAAAGTTACTTCGAAGTGCCCACAACATGGCTACACACTGTGGATGTAAGTGGAAATATTTTATAGTGGGTTTTTAAACTAATTACATACTATTCTTGATGCAGCTATAAGAAGAATCCTGGTGAATAAACTTCCTATTAATGCATGGGCTCTGATAGAGGATATGTCACCGAATGCTTTCCAATGGCCATCTAAGAGGTCCATAATGCAAAAGGTCGCTAGTATACATGATGTAGACATAGTAATAGTCCTTTCAACAAAACTGAAACTTTCGTCTAGGTGTTAGAAGCATGCAAGTAGTAGACAACAAAAGTACGTCTAGGTGTAGCTCATTTCCAAAGAAGAAGGGAAAAGAAAAAAGCTATAGCACCATCACCACCGTACACACCTAAAGTTCCCTATCCTTAAAGGCTAATTCCAACAAAAGTGAAGAAGTAGGTATGTAAGTTCTTAAGTGATTTTGAAAAACTTAGTGTTAATGCTCCTTCAGTTGCATGAGTGAAGGAACCACCTAGATATGTGAAGTGTTTGCAAGAAATGGCAAATAGGAAGAGGAAGTTGGAGGATGGGGATAGCACCTTAAAAGATGGAAAAACTCAACCACAAAAGTTCAATGAAGTAGGGAGTTTTCCCATTCCTTGCATTATAGGGAATACTTCATTTAGTATTATCTTATGTGACTTGGGTGCAAGTGTGAATATTATGTTCTATTCTACCTTTCAGGCACTTGGGACTGGGTTATTAAAGCTAACTCTAATGTGTGTGAAGCTTGCAAATAGATCCACGAGAGAGCTCTTAGAGTGGTGAAAAATTGGTTGATCAAGGTAAACAATTTTATTATGCCTTTGGATTTCATTATGGTGGAAATTGAGGGTTAAAAGGAGTCACTGCTAATTTTGGGATTTTCATTCTTGGATAACACGAAGGCAATTATAGACATGAAACAAGATAGCCTAACCCTACATATAGGCCCAAATAAGGTAACTTTTTAATGTACTCTACGCATTTTGTGACTACACACACATAAGAGGAAAAAGGGAATGTCTTTATGCTACATGTAGTTGAGATATTCACTAATATTTCTAATTATGCAGCTAGCAAAAAAGAAAATATTGTACAAGTTCAAGATATAGATGGAAGACACAAGTATAGGGGAGATGGTAAAAAATTAAAAGAAGAGTCAGTTTGTGAGATGAAAGCAAGGAAGAAAAGGATAAGAAAAAGAGGAAGAGATAGCTACAAGTCGTGTAGGGTTGTGGATCCTTAAAGCCCCAACTCAACTACTCTAGTTTATGAGTAGTTTGTTAGGCCACAGATAATGAATACAATGCTTTTTGAGAGGTAACACAAGCTATTGAATCTCTTTTAGTTTGTTTTGTTTGTTTTGGTGATGTGTTTTTGTTGTTGCATGAAACATTATGATTTAGTTCCACTTGGTGTAGGATTGAAGAAGGCAAAAGTTACAAGATGCGAGTGGAAGTGGACAAAAGAGAAAGGAATTGCACCAAACACACTAAGTAGTGCCTTTCCTCTTTGCCTGTGTTATTACAGTGATTATAATTTTTACATAAGCAACAATAAAATTGTGGAGGAAGGGGTAATTGAAGTTGTGGATGAAAATGTGTTACGTTGGGCGTAATGCATGTGTGTAAAGTGTTAAGAAATTTTTATATGCATGTTTGTGAGTTACATGATGAATTTAAGGGCATGAGCGAATCATGGATTTGGTGGCCACTATACTTAATTTGTGATGAAATATATTCTGCAAAATTTGTGTTGCTTTGTTGCATAATTGTTTTGAGAATTGCATGCTAGCCTAAGTGTTGAAGACATGATCTCCAAATTTCATGAAGAACACTTTTCACCTTTAGTCACTAGATTGTTTGAGAAGTTTTATGATGGTGATAGGATAATTGATATTTAAGGATATAAGTCTTGCTTTGAGTATTAATGAATTCTCTATCGAATGAGGGAGATTAATTGGAAAAAATAGAGGACTTGAAAGAACTTGAAAACGCCAAAAAGGATTTAGTGAGAATGGGAAAAATAATTATACTCCTCTGATTGGATCAACTTAGCAACCAAGATTAAGCAGAGACCCAGTTCATTCTTGCATAAAATGGTTGTCCAATTATAAGTATGCAAAGTATCTTAAGTTAAATTGTGAGTTGAGTTATTGGATGTGCACTATGACCCTAGTTCTCCTTCACATAAAAGGCTCCTAACAACTTAAGAAAAATTATAAGGCTCACAAGATAATGTGAAAAATAAGTGTGGGGGGAGAAACAAAAGAGAGAGACAAAAATAATTTTAATCCCACACTAGTCCTCTTGCATGGTATTGTTGTTAATTTAACTTGCTCAAAAGAGCAAGTTAATGCTTGAAGTGAGCCATCCTTGAGTTATTTGTCTTAGAATTGCCATAGAATCATTAAGTGATTGAAGTCATATAGAGTTGACGAGTGACACACACACATGAGAATTTACGTTGGAAACATTTCGGTAAGAGTGCTCTAATCTTGAATAATGTCGAACTATGTGATGTAAATGTATTTGATTTCTGAAGTTAAAAAGGTGGCCAAATTCGTGATTTGCATGATTTCATGCATTGATTATTTGTTTAAGAAAGAATGTGTTTACTTGATGGCAAGCAAACGAGTAAGTGTGGGGATTTAATAAGTCATGATTTCATAGTGTATTTATACCTCATTGAGCTTAATTTTTATATGAATTTTAAGTTAAATTGGTTATATTATAAGGAAATGCATGTAAAAGCACATTCCTTGATTATATGTGAATGTTTGGATGCACAATTGAGTGTACTTGATAGAAATTGAGCATAATATACACTTAAATAAATTTATGGATTGTAATGTAGGTTTCACAATTGCAAAGTGGTGATCTGCTGTTGTGAAAATGGATGTCGAGATCATAGTAGTTGATGCAGTGCCTACTGAACTTTTTGTAGATGAAGCTTGTGAGCGCGAGAGCTAGGTTCACAATTGTGGGAGCCAAAGCCGCGAGTATGGCATAGGGAATAGTGTACACTGCTTATTGAGACAGAATGTATTGCAGTCGACCTGGCAACCACAGAGAAGGACTTTGAGATTGTAGGGTAAGATAACATAAGTATGAGAATTGAGAAGTGGGCATCCATAAAACCCACGCTTAGGTTTGTGGGTGTGGAGAAAAACAGTGTGGTCGTGGATGCTACGGTCATGACCATAAAGCAAAGCGCTAGACATAGTCTAAGTCATGATCTACATGATTTTTCAGGCATTTTTTCATCTTTTCACACATGTATATGCAAACCCTAGCCCATGCAACTATAAATATATGTTCTTCTATAGTTTTAGGGGTGTTAGGTCAGTTTTTACATTAAAAATGCTTAAAAAATATAGAAAAACAAGATTGAAGGCTTAGAGAAGAAGGAATTTGCATTTAGGGTTAAAGCTTGTTTGTTCTTCCACACAATGTTGAACTTATATACTAAGTTTTCCTAAGATTTTTCTATTACTTTTATGTGCTTAGAGCAATCATAATTGATGGGGGCTTACGCTTTTGTAACCAATGTATGTAGTACTTGCTGAAGCATTATAGTGAACCTAATCCCAATGCAACCAATTATCACCTCCAAACTAGTGGTCAAGTTAAAGTGTTTAATAGGGAGTTAAAATGCATTTTAAAGACTATTTTAAATCATAGTAGGAAGAATTAGGCTAAAAAGCTTTATGATGCCTTTTAGGCAAACAAGATTGCATTCAAAACTCCAATAAAAATGTCCCCCTTTAAACTTGTTTAAGGTAAGGCATGTCCTCTCCTTGTAGAGCCAGAACATAAAGCATATTGGGCTATAAAGTGGTTGAATTTTGATATGAAAGAGGTGGGAGAAAATGGGTGATCCAATTTAATGAACTTAATGAATTCCAGTTCTATGCCATTGAAAGTGTCAGGTTGTACAAGGAGCACTCCAAGAAATGGCGCAATTGCCAATTCTACAAAAGAACTTCAAGTTTGGGGACAATGTTTTATTATATGATTCTTGCTTGAAGTAGTTCCTAACTAAGTCGAAATCTAGTTGGTTAGATCCATTTGAAATTTTTAATGCATTTAACTATGGTGTAATAAAGATAGAAGCAGGGGATCATGCATTTAAGGTGAATGGCCACAAGCTCAAGCCATATTTTGGAGATGAGGTCCATGCCATTAATGCACATTTAAAGGACCCCCTCATACTAAACAATGATTATGTTTGGTTGATGACATAAAATGCAGCGTATCTTAGGAGCTAACCTAAATTTTTATCCATTTTTTTGGTTAATTTGATGGTTGCTTTCTTGTGGTATTTAGTCTTATTTTGCTTGATTTTGTATTTTTAGTGATTACTCATATCAAGAATGCAATTGATTGGACCTTTCACAAGTGTGGGAATAGTGCTTGTAGATGTATTTCAAGGTAGTGAGAACAATTATCCTGCCTGCGAACGTTACTCTAGCACTTACAATTACGATAGAAATAGGTATACCCTAGTTTTTCTCTTACGGCTAAAACACTTAGATCTGTGCTCACAAAACCTCTACTTGTGCTTATGAAAACACGTGCATCAAATCTAACCCATGGCTCATGATCTATATTATTGGTCAAGAAGCTTCTATCCGCATTTGTGAGGCCACGATTTGCGCTCATGACACAATATCTAATGGAGACCCCCTTTCTCTCACTAATGCTCTTACCCTCATGAAACTTTTATTCACATTATATCGAGGTCATAGTAGTAGCCTGCAAAATTCTATGATTGACTTGTTTAGATGCTTAAATATATTAAGTGCTCTCGGACCTTTTGTGTCATTTGCTCTATAGCTTCAAAATTGGTCTTTTATATATTATGTGATTGTGATTGATGAAGTATGCAATTAATGTGATGGTTGGTAGCATTGGAAGCTGAGGTTTGTGACCATTGTACTTAATTAACGATGAAAGGAAGTGTGTGCCTTAGGCTAGTTTTCTCAGCAATGAGAGCCCTATATGCGTATTCACACCACCCCATATTCTTATTTGCTTGGTAACTTGAGAAGTATTATTTTCATGAAAAGGGTAAATGTTTGGGAATTTGAGTCCTACCCTAATGTGTTCACAACCTGTTAAAGATTACGAATGAGAGTAATGAAGGGGGAAGGAAAATGATTTAGGTGAATTTTAGCATCTTCTTAGGCTTATATTGAACTATTGTCATTCTATGTTTACTATGTGTGAAATATCCTTTGAGCAGTGATTATTCTTTGTGACTTTACTTGGCAACAAAAAGGAGTGAAAGAAAAAGGGAAAGGGAAGAAAGAACATTTGCTGAAACAAAAAAGAACAAGAAAAAGAAGAGAGAGAGAGAGAGTTGTTGAAAGAGATTTGGAAAAATTCTATCTCCTACACTTGTTGGAGTGACTTGGTAACTTAAATTATACAAAGGCCCCTTTTCATACTCGTTTAAAATGGTTACCTGACTCAAGGGTGTTATAGGTTGAGTAACCAAAGGTGTATGGCGACTCTTATTCACTTTCATGTAAAAAAGTTGCTAACAACTTGAGAATAACTGTGAAATGCTCACAGGGAGTGAAAGTGTGGGGGAAAGACAAAGAAAAGATAGAGAGAGAGGGGGGGGGGAGGAATTGGTAGAGGTTGATGTTGCCAAGTTTCTATTCTCTTACCCTTTATTCAACCCACCTTTAAAGTCCTACTGATCTCATGCCTTCTATTGTTTAAGCTTGTTTGAAGATTAGTAAGTGGATCCATTAAGGTATGCTATCCATGAACAATTGTCTTTGTCTGGTAATAGATCTATCAAGTGCTTAAAGTGATTAGGGGATACTAACTGACACGCACATGTAGGGATACATTGATGGTGAAGTTGTTGAAGGCTATAATGTTCTTGAATGATTTTGGAGTGCTCGGCTCGTGTTTTATTAATCTTTCTAAAATTAAGAAGGGTGGCCAACTTTATGATTCCATTACAACTACATCCACTTTGTGATTAACTTGCTTCATTGATAATTTCTTGTTTGGTACTGACTAGTAAACACTTGAATGTGGGGATGTGATAACTTATGGTTTATAGTGAATTTTGCTTCTATTCTTGATGAATTTTGCTAGCAATTATAGATTTTATGGAAAGCATTATATGTACTTGAGTTATGTTGTGAATAGCTTAAGTTTGGTGTGTTTTTAGATGAATTATGAGTGAAATGTAATTTAATTTGGACAAGTTATAAACTAAAAATTTATTATTGTCTACTTTCAATTGCACCTAATGAATGGAAGAGTCGCAATTTTGGGAAGGTGGTTCACCCTTGCAAGAAGACAAGCAATAAAGAGTAGGGAGATTCTATCCCAACTAGAGTCATGGTTGTAGGATAGAAGCTTGTGACCACAAAGATGATAATTGTGGTAGTGGATGAAGAACAATGAATATAGCTTTCTATTGCTATTGGCGTCACGATTGGGGACAAGAGAGTCACGAACATTAGAGGTGAGGTCACGAGAGTGGTTTTTACAAAGTGAGCATGTAAAACCCATGCCTGGGATCACGGGCACGAAAAGTTGGTTCGCAACTACGAGGAGAAAAGCGGCGCATAGTTGAGATTGCATAACAAGAGTAGTTTTGTCCGACTTTTGCAAAATTTTTAAAAACACTAGCTATCACCTATAGAAGAAAGCTAGACAAGAGAGTTTAGAAGGTTTTTGAGAATTTTGGGAGATTTTTGGAAAGCTTGGGAACCAAGAGACCTCAATTCAAGAAGTAAGAATTAGGAATCCACATCAACTTTGAAGATTTCATCACCTTTTGCAATTCAAAATTAGAGACTTAAGATTTACTTTATCTTTTCTTTAGTTTTTGATATTATCTAATTATTTATTGTGGCATGGGTTTGATTGAGAATACCATGGATTGCTAAATTTTTATTCTAGGACCTTATGATTTTGTTAAGGATTGATAAATGAATGATTTTATGTTCAATTTTCATTGTTCTTGTTATTTTGCAATTAACATGTGTGATGTTTTTAAAGTCTTAGCTGCCTATTAATTAATTTGTGATCACATAGGGAATTAAGGGAGTGCAACTCATAGTTTAGACAATCAATTACAAACTCTAATTTTGTGAATAATATTGGTAATGAAACCATCAAAATTAGGGTTGGAATATATTGTTAAACATAGAACTCAGTCTCAATTTGCTTAGGATTTGGGAACAAATCTAATTTTGAATTAAAGTTTTAGGAGAGCTTGTGAGGATATCTTAAGAACATTAGGATTAGCAATCTATGACAAGCAATTAAATTATTATTGGCATAAATCATCATTTTGTGAGAGTCAACAAATTGCATGGACTAGACATCTTCATTACTGCTACTTGTTTCCTAATTGTTGTTGCCGTGTTTTTGAGGCACCAGATTAACCAACTTTTTGCTGCTTTTCATCATTACCTTTAAAAGGCCTAACTAGTAGACACTTAGTCACACTAATAGACATGCATTTTCACCTTCTTTAGATATGACACTCTACTTAACTACACATTGTTCCATATTGCATGCATCCATGACATGCATCACATTTTTAGGCTTACATCATCCCCCTCCCCTCGAAAGAAAATTGCCTTCAATTCAAGTGCATTCTTGTTACCCAAAAACAGCAAATTCAAATAAGAAATAATATGGAATGTTACTAATTATACTTTTACCTAATGATTTCTTTTTGCAACTTAAATTGGTGTTGATACAAAAAGTCTTCTTGACTCCCAAAAGTTTGCAAATTTAGTCAAACCTTATCCAAGCTATGAACTAATTTTAAAGTCAAACATAGTTATGTGGAATGACTTCTTAGTGATAACTTCAGGTTCTATAGCATTTTTACCCCTTCATTTCAATATTTTAGCTAGTTTCTAGTCCATTTCATAAATTAATTGTGATTGAGTTGATTGCAATTGCTTCAAGGTATTATTCTATCATTTTGAATATGTTTTGAGTGTTTTGGATGAAGAAAAAAAATGATTTGGAGTATTACATATACTTGTAACATTTTTTGGTAATTTTAGGTCGTGATTGTGAGTGGAGTGTCAACGATAACGGGGAACTCAATTGCAATTGAAACATTGCAAAGGATAGGTTTGTGGTCAAGATCGCACTTGTGAAAGGTTGGGCTACAGCCATGAGATGGAGTTTAGTAACCAAAAAAACAAAGGTAACAAAAAGTGATATTTGAAAGCAAGAAGTCTCATGGTTGCAAGCTAGGAGTTCACAATAGGCTTTATGATCATGCTATCCGAGCAAGGATTACATGGCCATTCACTATCAAAGCTCACAATCATGAGAAAAGAGTTTGCAATTGCAAGAAAGGCTTCCACCATAGTGAATTAGATTGCAAGAATATGCTAGGAACAATTTTCACTAGCAATCTCTTTTTTCCACCTTTTCTCTACCCTACTCATGTGAAGATATGAAAAGCATTAAAATTATGATCAGGAGAGGACTTTTGGATGGGGATTGAGAATTGGAAACAAGGCACAAGCAACTTTGGAGGAGGACATCAATTCAAGCAGGCCATCGCACCAAGAATGGGATTTCACCTACCTTTACGTCCCTTCGACTAAAAATTCTTACCTTGCCTTGTGTTTTTAATATTGTATTAGATATGTTGAATTTAGCTTTGATGAGCCTTGCTGTTTTTATGGATTCATGTTTTGACTCGATTGGACTTAAGAGAACCTAATGTGATCTTGATTTAAAGATTTAAGAGAGTTCAAGAGGATATCTTAGAGACTATGATGAATAATTCATAAAAAGGTAATTAAACTAATAGTCAACATAGGAAATTCATCATTTTGTGTCAATCACATCACAAGGGACTAGAGTTCTAGTTATTTCTGTTCTTTGCATGCTTTAATGAGTACTTCTTGCTTACTTTTGTATTCAATTCTTCTATCATCTTTTCATTTGGTTCTCATCTTTTGAGTTGGCCTAACTAATAATTATTTAGTTATATGAATAGACACAAACCTTTCCCGATGGGTAAAAAATTTATGCTTACTGAGTACTACTTTTATAAATCTCTAAGACTTTATTGTGGGATAACACGCATGTAGTTTTTGATAGAATTGCTAGGGAAGGGTGGTGAGTGCTATTGAACACTCTTTGAGTTTGCTAGATTAGGTCTTCATTCTCTTGTTTTTTATTTCTTTTTTTTTCCTTTCTTGTTTTCTATTTGTCAAATATGTTTTGTTGGTTGTTGTTGAGGAGTGTGGGCTTCTTTATGCATAGGAGCCAAGGTTTGAATTTGGAGTATTACAAACTTGAGATTGAACAAACACTCTGACAAAGAAGAGCCTTACAGCATTGACAGCAAGAAGAGCTAGACATGGAAGGCGAACATAACCACCGCCACGGTCATGAATCTAATTGCTTAATCAACAGGCATTCAGAGATTATGTTTAGTTAGTCATGAAGCAAAAAAGACAGGAATGGTCAAACTCACTACATGTGTGAACAACTTCAATCTAAAGCTTAACATAATTAATATGGTTCAATTGAACTAATTTGGAGGATCACTGCTAGAGGATGCAAATTACACCTGTTAAGGTTTCTAGAGTTGTGCAATATAGTGAAGTTTAATGGAGTATTAGATAATCTGGTGAAGTTGTGGTTATTTTCCTTTTCTCTTCAAGTCCAAGTAAGATAGTGGTGGCTACAAGGATTGCTTTTGGGTAGCATCGTTACGTGACAAAATATGGTGAACAAGTTTCTAGCAAAATATTTTTTTAATTGCTAATATAGTACAACTTTAATTAAAGATAGGGACATACAAGCAACTAAAATTTGAGATGTTTCTAAATTTTTGAGAGATTTAAGGAGTTGTTAAGGAAGAGTCTACAACAATGATACCCTTTGTTAATGCAGGTGTAGACTTTCTATAGTGGTATCAGTGGTTAGCTAAGGCAATGTTGGATGCATCATCTAAAGGAGCATTAATGAATAAGTTATTGGTGGAAGCTAGGGATGTTAGTGAGTAGATAACCTCAAACACCTATCATTGGTTTTATAAATGATCTACCAAATGAAATGTAGTTGGAATTCATGATGTTGATGCTTTGATTGCCCTTGCCACAAAAGTGTAATTGTTGTCCAAGATGATTAATATATTAATTTAAGTGCTCTTTCCTTCTCTATAGTTGTGATACAATTTTATGACACAAGTTTGTGACATATTTGTACGCACACACTACTCACATGAGTGTCAATTTGGGAGCATGAGTGGGCATGCAAGGAACCTAAATCAGTTACTTGAACAACCAAGGAAGGTTGCAAAATAATTCCTATGTGAATACATACAATCCATGATGAAGAAATCATTCTAATTTTTCCTAGAAGTAGAAAAATTCACAAATACTACCTCTTAGATTTCAATTAGTCCTAGGAACAAAACCAAGACCCTCCCCAACAAGAAATGAAGTCTTCATTAGGGGACATTATTAGTAGTTTCACAAAGTCTACGAAGGAATACATGACTTGCACAATTTTCATTTTGCAAAACCAACATACCTCCATAAGAAATCTTTAGTATTAATTTGGGCAAATTGCAAAAGAGATATCATAAAGGCCTAATGGTGGACTCTAAGTAACATTGAGAATAATCCTATGGAGCATATAAAAGTAGTGAGGATGAGGGCCATTAAGGTGAATGTTGGTGCAAGTGATATAAAAAGTGTGTTAAAAACTAAGAACAAGAGAAAAAGGAAGAAAAGGTGCCTTCAGTGAAGGCGTATGTACCACCAAGTCCATATTTGCAACGGCTTAAATGAATAAAGGAGGAGAAGTAGTTCACTAAATTTTTGGAGGTTTTTAATAAATTAGAAGTGAATTTGCTTTTATTGAGGTGCTAAAGAAATCCCCTTCATACATGAAATAACTAAAGTAAATTCTATCAAGAAAGAGAAAGCTAAAAGACGAGAAGGAATGCATAGCCATGAATGATAAGACTCTACCTCCTAAATCAAAGGATCTAGGGAGTTTCTAAATTCTTTGCACTATTGCACTAAAAAATTTTAACAAAACATTATGTGATTTTAGTGCAAGTTTTAATATTATATCATTCTCTACTTTTCAAACTTTAGGACAGGAGCAGTGATAGTTAGGAAGATGTTGATACAATTGCCAGATCAATCTACATGAAAGCTAAAGTGAAACATAGAAAACATTTTAATCAAAGTTGGAGAGTTCAACATTCCCATGGACTTCATGTTTTTGGATGTGGGTGATGATGGTGAATTTCCTTTAATTCTAGGGCGTCCATTTTGGCAACTAGGAGGGCCATTCTTGATATCAAAAAAAATAGTCTTATGTTGCATACTACCTTGAAGAGGTAACATTCTTTATGTATACACCATCTTCTTTTATTGAATTAGTAAATCCGAAGGATGACACAAAGACTAAAATTTTAATTGAGATTGAAAAATGTTGCTTCAAATGCTATGCATGAAGGTTTTTCTCATCGTGAAAAGCAAGAGTGTGATGAGAAGTGGAAGGCTGAAGTGAATGCACTAGTTGAAACTGAAATTAGAATTTTCCCACGGTCGAGTGATAAAACTAAAGGTCATGCGGCAATAAGGAGGATCAAGAAAAGGAAAAGAATGAAAAAGTGAAATGCTAGAGCTGTCACGAGGGATCATGGATCCCAAAGTGAAAACTAAAATGACCTAGCTCATGACATGTCTAGTTGCTAACAAAAAATGCTATGCTACTTAGGAGGCGATCCAAATTTTAATTTGTTTATGGTTGCTTTTATTTTCAAGTGTTTTAATTTGTTTTTGTGTCTATTTTGGTTGATTTTGCCTCTTGAAGATACCTTAAATTGATAAGTTCTATTTTGGGCTTTATTTTACATAATCTGATGTTCATAATCGAGCTTGTAATCATATGGAATAGGATTGCAGCAACAAAAGCTAAGATTGCGATGGCAAAGACGATCACAACAGAATGGTGCTTTCCATCATAGTGTGATTCATGATCACGGTACACACTCTCACGATAGCGAGAAGGGTGGTTATAGTAGCAAGGTCTCCCGTAACAAAGAGTCAGGTCACCATAGAAACACACATTCTATCACTAAGGATTCGCGAGCATGGATCATAACCTCATGATCGCGACAAGAATTTTGTGACTTTGGGATGCGACTGTGAGCATAAATCTAAGGTTAAAACACTTTTTGCCCTAGAAAAATTGCTATAGTTCTTTTAGTTCAAAACTGCATGTCTTAGCTAGATTTTGAGCATCCTGCCCCCACTCCCATCTATTATTGCTACAAAACAACACACCATAACCCACACCACACCTCCATCAAAATTTTCAAGTTTTTCTACAGGTTGTATATTTGCCCCTTCTCTATCAACATGACAAACTCACTTTCTTGCAAAACAAGTGATAACCTAATTTTATAGTGATTTTTTCCTCTCATATGAGTAATTTTGTTATTATTTGGGGTTTTATTTGTTAAACTTAAGTGTGATTGAGCTTTCAAGTGAATAACTTATGCTTGGAATGCATTTGGATAAAATTTGGATGAAAAATGAGTAGTTTTAGACTAAATCACTACATTGAGAAATTTGATATTTGTTTGCAGTAGTCTTTGCCACAACAGGAGCCTTCACAGCTACGGAAAGGTAGTTGCCCTAGTGAGAAGACAAGCAGTAGAAAATGTAGATTCTATCGTAGTCACATTCATGATTGCAAAAGAGAAGCTCATGATTGCGAAGACAATGATCGCAAGAGCATGTGAAGAATAGTGAAGATGGCTTTCTGTCATTGTTGGGGTCACGACCATAGATAGGAGAGTTGTGATTGCATGAGATAAATTCACGGATGCAACATTTACAAAGTGAGTATGTAAAATCCACTCTTAGGATCACTAGTATGAGAGGTAGAGCCACAGCCACAAAAGAGGTTCTCACAACCGCGAGATCAAAAGTGGCACATAGTCATGTTTGGTAAAAAAGGGTATTTTGTTCGAATTTTAAAAAATTATTAAAACCTTACCACGACCTATAAAAGGAACCTAGAAAAAAAGAGTTTGAGTTTTTTGGAAGATTTTTATCAAGCTTGCGAACCAACGAACATCATCCAGGAAACAAGAAGAAGGAATCCATGCCAACTATCAAAGACTTTATTCCCTTTGTAGTGCAGGGCTCTAGACTAAGAATTTCTTTATCTTTTTCTCTAGTTTTGGACATTGAAGGATGATTTATTTTAGCATGGGTTTGATTGAGAATACTATGAATTGATAAATTTTTATTCTAGGACTTTGTGATTGTATTTGAGGATTGATGAATGAATGATTTTATGATTAATTTTCATTGTTCTTGTTATTTTCAAATTACATGTTTAATGCTTTTGAAGGCCTAGATACCATTTAATTAATTTTTGACTATGTGAAGAATAATGGGAGTGAAACTCATTGGTTAGACAATCAATTGCAAATATTAATTTTATGGAAATAGTGAAAGCCAAACAACACAATTAGTGTGGGATTATATTGTTAATTATAGAGATTGTTCAAATTTTGATTAGGTTGTGGGAATGCGTCTAATTTGAAATTGAAGATTTAGGAAAATATCTTACTAATAGAAGGATTAACAATCCAAAACAAAGCACTCAAAGAGATTGTTGATGTAAATCATCATTCCTTGAAAATTGAAACATTGCAAGGAACTAAATTTCTTCATTATTGATACTTGTTTATTGTTTGCTTCAAAGGAACCAGATTAAAAAATTTTCTATTGCTATTTTCAATCATCACCTTCTGAAAGCCTAACTAACAAACACTTAGTCATATTAATAAAGACACATTGATACCTCTTTACGGATACGACACTCCACTTACCATTGCACATCATCCCATATTGTGCACGCCCAAGACACGCATCACATTTTTGGCATTGCTATCAAAGATGGTAATGAGTGTCTATTAAATATTCTTAGTGTGCGCTAGATTAGGCCTTATTTTCTTTTCTTTTTACTTCCATTCCATTTCCTTTTGTACAGTTAGTTGATTAAACACTTTTGTGTACTAGGTGTCAAAGTTTTACAGGTACTTTAGTTTGTGCCATAATAAGAGTTTGAATTTGGTGTAGTTTGATCCAAAAATTGAGAGAACATTCTGTCGAAGACAAGCTTTGCCTAGGTGATTGAAAGAGTAGTTAATAATGGAAAACAGTTTGCCAACACCCACCCAAAGACTTCTAATACCAAATCAGAGAGCTATACATGATTATGTCTAGCTGGTGATGAAACATAATATAACAAAAATTGTGAAACCACTAGTAAATACAAATAATTTTAAATTGGAACATACATTAATAAATATGGTATAGTTGAATCAATTTAGAGGAGCCCTACATAAGGATACAAACACTCACTTGACAAAAGTCCTGCAGTCATGTGGCATAGTCAAATTCAATGGGGTATTCGAGGATGTAGTGAAACTAATATTATTCCCCTTTTCCATGCACAATCATGTAAGACAATGGTTGTAAGGATTTCTACCAGGGTGTATTGTGACAAGATAGGATATGGTGAATAGACTTTTAACTAGATTTTTTTCCACCTACAAAGACTAACTAATTGCATTTGGAAATTGGCATCTTCAAGCAATTGGATTTAAAGCCACTTCCTGATGCTTTGGAAAGATTTAAGGAGCTAGCTATAAATCCAAAGCTTTTCTAGTGGTATCAGTGGGAATTTAAGTATAGTATTAGATGTTGTAGCTGAAGGCACCCTTATGAATAAGATGCCAGAGGAGGCATGGGACCTTATTGAAAGGATGGCATTAAATGCCTATCAGTGGCCCTCGAGAAAAGCTACCACTCAACAAATAGCTGAAGTTCACGATTTAGATGTTTTTATTACTTTATCTTCTAAATTTGATTTGCTCTCTAGAAAGATTGATGTTTTAAATCTAAACTCTAATTCCTCTTCATCTTTAATTACACAAGTTTGTGACATGTGTATACATCCACAGCACACACATGAATCCCACATAGGAAGTACAAGCAGCGACTGATTGGAAATGGAGTAGTTAAATTTTGTGAATGACTAGGGAAGACTTAACAATAATCCATATTCCAACAATTACAACTAGGGTCCAAATTTCTTATGGAAAATAAAGTAGTTGTAGCAACTCCTTTGGATTTTCAAGCACAAAGTTTAGGAAAACAAGTTTTCCTATATCAAGCACAAGGGAAGAAATGGTCATTAGAGGACATTGTTGCTAATTTGGCTAAATCAATGTAAGAAATAATAGGAAATTTGGCCAAGACAACTTAAGACTACATAAATAGAAGTGAAATAATACTCAGAAGTAACAACTATTATTGAGAAATTTAGAGCAACAAATTAGACAACTAGCCAAGGATGTTGCAAGTAGACATTGAGGCACCTTACCGAGTAATATATAACCTAATCCATGAGAGCAATGCAAGGTAGTCATCTTCAGCAATGGAAGGCAACTTAAAGAATGGCTATCAAGGTAAGGGTAGAAAAGGAAGGAGGAAAAACCAAGCAAGAAGAACAAGAGTAGGATAAGGAAAAAGAAAAGGCCACACCATTAGCCTATACATACCAACCATTCATTCCTTTTACTCAAAGATTGAAATTCTCGCAAGAAGAAAGGAAATTTTTAAAATTCCTTAATGTTTTTAATGAATTGCACATTAACATTCCCTTTGTAGAGGCATTGGCGCAAATGCCAAGTTATGTCAAGTTCTTAAAAGAGATACTTTCAAAGAAAAGGAAACTAGAGGATTACAAAAAAGATTTGTTTAAGGAGGAATGCAATGCTATCATCCAAAATAAGTTGCCTCCCAAATTAAAGGATCTAGGAGAGTTTTACAATCCCATGCAATGTTTAGAATATTGGGTTTAGTATGGCTTTATGTGATTTAGATGCTAATATTAATTTAATGCTTTACACCTTATTCAGGAACCTTGGCTTGGGGAAGGTGAAAATGTCCACTCAACCCATGGATAAATCAATGAAGGTTTCCTTATGACAAATCAAAGATGTCTTATTAAAAGCAGATAAGTTTATTTTCCCTATTAGTTTTGTTGTTCATAATATAGAAGAAGATAGGAAAGTACAACTCATTTTAGGGAGACCTTTTGTTGTCACTGATAAGGCTTTAATTGATGTGCACTAAGGTCAGTTGACATTAAAAGCAGTTAGCAAGGAGATAATTTTTACTGTTTGATGCAACAAAATAACCTTTAAGGTAGATGCAACTAAATAACCTTTAAGGTTGATGCATGTTTGTGAATAGAACATCTCAATGAGTGTATCCTTAGATTATTTAGGAGGGAGCATAATCCTAGCATGAAATTGGAGAGAATGATGGAGAAGATAGGAAGGAGTGGTAAAAAGATGGATGATGTTGCAGGACAAGTTGTCCAGCCCTTAATCAAGTCAATTAATCTACCAAAGACATTTCTAGAGGAAACCTAAAAGTTGGCCATGAAGTAACTTCTAGCACACTTAAGGTATGCTTTCTTAGGTGAGTCTTCTACATTACCTATGATTATTTCAGCCCATTTAAGTGAGGAAGAAAAGGATTGGTTGTAGGTTTTGTGAGATCACATAAGGGCAATAGAGTGGTCTATAGCTGCTTTGAGAGGAATCGATCCATCCTATTGCATGCATAAAATTCTCCTAGAAGAAGAATATAAATCTATTAGGAAACCACAAAGAAGGCTTAACCTAGACATGTAAGAAATGGTTAAAAAAGAGCAATGAAGTTGGTAGATGTAGGCATAACTTACCCAATTTCTAATAGTGAGTGGATGAGCTGAATGCAAGTCACACCTAAGAAGGGAGGCATAAAAGAGGTGAAAAATGAGCAAAACGAGTTAAATTCTTGAATGATAATTATAGGTCGGTATGTCTGCATTGATAATGGGAAATTTAATAGTCCCACCTAAAAGATCACTTCCCATTATATTTCGTTGATCAAATGTTAGAGTCTTGCAGGACATCCTTATTACTATTTCCTAGTTTGATATTTAGGGTATAACCAAATCCCATAACACCTATGGATTACGAGAAAACCACATTTACTTACTCGTATGGTACATTTACTTATAAGAGGATGACTTTTGACCTTTGTAATGGACCAACCACATTCCAAAGGTGCATGATAGCATTATTTTCTAATCTAGTGGAATTACTTATAAGAGGATGACTTTTGACCTTTGTAATGGACCAACCACATTCCAAAGGTGCATGATAGCATTATTTTCTAATCTAGTGGAAAACATCATAGAAATTTTCATGGATGAAATTGTCTACATAATCTATCATTAGTTTCACAGCATTTTGAGGATATTAACCTAATCTTGAATTAAGAAAAGTGTCACTTTATGGTGTAAGAAGGAATTGTGCTCAGACATAGAATCTCGAGAAAAGGCATTGAAGTAGACAAGTTAAAAATTGAAGTTATGGACAACTTGCCACCTCCAATAAATGAGAAGGGTGTCTAAAGTTTTTAGGGCATGCGAGCTTCTATAGGAGTTTCATTAAAGACTTCTCCAAAATCTCTAAACCCCTCTCCTATTTACTAGTTAAATATACACCATTCAATTTCATTAAAGAGTGTCCTATAGCGTTTAATAGGTTAAAGGAAGCCTTAGTGAGTGTAGTAATAATTACTCCTTCTAATTAGTCCTTGCCCTTAGAGTTGATGTGCAATGCCAATGACCCTTCCATAGGAGCAGTTTTAGGGCAAGGAAAGAAGAAGAAGCTTAATGTGATTTACCACACTAGTCACACATTGAATGATGTGCAATTGAATTATAAGATTACTAAACAAGAGATTCTTGCCATAATTTTTGCCTTTGACAATTTTAGATCGTATTTAATAGGGATAAAAACTATTGTTTATACTAACCATTCAACTATTATGTATTTGTTTCACAAGAAGGATGTCAAGCTTAGACTAATTTGTTAGATTTTACTCTTATAGGAATTTGATAACTAGATCGAGGACTAGTAGTGGTTGATCATCTATCAAAACTAGAGAATTAGAGGTCATCCAAGGATCTAGTGATTAATAAAGAGTTCTTAGATGGACATTTGTCTACATTATTTTCTTATCTTATTCCTTGGTTAGTAAATTTCGTTAATTGTGTAGCTTGTGGCATATTACCCCTGACTTATCTTTCCAACAAAAGAAAATTTTTCTCTAATGTTAGGCATTATTTTTGGAATGAAACCTACTTATGCAAAATATGTGTTGACCAAGTTATTCATAGGTGTGTCCTGAAGGACCAGATGGAAAGCATTCTATAGCATTTTGACATGCTTGAATGTGGGTGTCATTTTGGAGCAAACCGAATGTTAGACAAGGTACTTCAATGTGAATTTTATTAGCCTAACTTATACAATGATTCCTTAAGGTTTGTTGAGAAGTGTGATAGGTTCTAGTGGTTGAAGACTGTATCCTCCCACTAGTATTCTTGAGTTTGAATTTTTTGAACTATGGGGCGTTGACTTCATGGGCCCGTTTCTCCATTTTGGTTGAAATAAATATATTTTGGCTATGGTGGACTATGTATCAAAATGAGTAGAAGCTATAAGACCTCGTACAAATGAGGCAATACATGTTTTGAAATTTCTACAAAAAAAATTATTTTTAGAAGGTTTGGGGCACCTAAAGCTATCATAATGAGAGGGGCTCACGTTTTTGCAATTGATAGATGGAATACTTACTTAAGCATTATAGTGTATCCTATTGCATTGCAACTTCCCATCACCACCAAACAAGTCCAAACAAGTGGTCAAGTTGAAGGTCCAATTGGGAATTAAAATGCATTTTAGGATCCACTATAAATTATAGTAGAAAGGAAAGGGTTGAAAAGCTAGATGATGGCCTATAGGCATATAGGACTGCATTTAAGACTCTAGTCGGAATGTCACCTTATAGACTAGTATATGACAAGGCATGTTATCACCCTGCAAAGCTAGAGCATAAAGCATATTGGGCTATTAAATTTTTGAATTTTGATAAGAAAAAAGTGAGGAGAACGTGTGATGCAATTGAATGAAGCAAAAGAATTTCATTTCCATGCCTATGAAAGTGCCATGTTGTACAAGGAATGCACCAAGAAGTAGCATGACTGATAGATTACACTAAGGAACTTCAAAATTGGAGACAAAGTTTTGCTATATAATTCTTGCTTAAAGTGGTTCCCAAGCAAGTTGAAATCTTGTTGGTCAGGTCCATTTGAAATATGTAATGCATTTGACCGTGGTAAGGTAGAGCTAAAAATTTGGGATTGTGCATTGAAGGTGAATGGCCACAGGCTTAAAACATATTTTGAAAATTAAGCCATGCAATTGATGCATGGGCTTTATAGCTCCCTAGCATTAAACAATGAGTGGTGTCTAGCTACTAACACCAAATGCAGCTCTTCTTGGGAGGCAATTCAAATTTTTATATACTATTTGTTAATTTAGTAGTTGTTCTCTTTCGGCTGAGTCTTATTTTTCTTTATTTTTAAATTTTGGGGTTGCTCATAAGAAGATCATGTTTGATTGGGCTTTTGTTCATGTAAGATCAGTGCTTGAAAGGCATTTTACAATTAGGACAGTCAAACTTGCACCACTAAGCTCCTTAATCGCAGACATGCTATAGAAGGTAACAAACATAGATATGCCTCTATTTTTTAGCTCATGATCGTAACACTAAGAGCCACATCCACAATGTTGCCAGTCATACTGATAAAAATTAGTAAATTTCAAAATTCATACTTTTGAACATGAAGGGTAGAGTCGCACTCAAGGATGAACAAAAATTGTTGCTCATGACTTCATGAGCGTGACTGGAGACTTTGTGGATGTCACTCTTAGTATCACAGTCGTGAGCTAAAAAGAAGAGCCACTTGTTACCTTCCAGTGCATGTGCATGAATGAGGAGCTTAGTGGTGCAAGTTTGAATGTCTAGGGATGGCAAACCAAGGTTGTAATCATGACATATCTTCTCACGGTTGCAAGTCCAAAGTTCACGCCTACAAATCAATGCCCCAAATACACCCTTTTCTATTGTTGTCATTTTTGCCCCTACGAATCACTTGCATCCGTGAAACCTAGTCTCATAGCCATAAAACTCACACACAACATGTTCTAGACTCCTTTTATACTACTAAGGCATGATTCACACCCCTTTCTCTCACCCTCACACTGAACTCCTCTTCTCTTCTCCCTTGCATTCACTCGCATAAAGCATTCACTTACATACATCCTTGGCCATAGACAATCATCTAACCCTTATGTTCTCCATGGTTGGAGCAACATTCACAGGCCCTTTTAGCACATTCATCTCTTTCACACACATTTGAGAATTTTTGGTAAATTCTTACTTGTCTCATGAATTTCTTTTTAATGTGCTAAGAAAGTCATTGCTTTAGTTCGCATGATGAAATTCTTGAGATTTAGGGGAATAGAGTGCACATAATTTCATGACCACTAGGGGGTAGAGATTTGTGCTTTTTGGGGTTTAACTTGTGAAATTCCTGAGGATATGTTGAGAAATGGTATGCTTCTTGTTGATTTTTGCAATGTTGGGTAAATACTCTCTTGACTTTCAAGCATAAACATAGAACTTATGTGTAGTGCATGCCAAGTGTATGATATAATGCCTTAATGCATTTACATCGCTTTGTTTGTGTTGCCTTGTTCATTTTGGCTATAAAATGATTTGTGACATAGTGTTAGCCAATATTATGATGATTTTGATGAAGTTTTTAAGCTAGTTGATGTATTTTCTGTTGAAATTTTTAGTGCACTGAAAAGAAGCTTAAACACATGGGCCAGCTCATCTTACCTAACAAGAAGTGAACATGGTGCTATTTGATGAGGAAACATTTATGTCGACAGAGGTGCACGATAGGTTTAAATTAGATATGGTACACCATGGTTATGTGATTAAGAGGGCATCAATGATTAAAGTAATCCTTACCCATATGTCAAAAATTTTGTGGCACGAAAGGGATGGACTATCACTATTTGCCACCCAATAGGGAGGTCGTCCTTAGTGTTGATAAGGGATTTTTATGCAAATATGCTACATAAGGAGAATTACACCATTGGGAGTTGAGAAGTCTCATTTTCTTTTGCTCTATACTTTGTAACTTAAATCTTATAGAGACTGAGGAGTTTGAGCATTCTAATTATGGTGGTAGCCTAGATGAGGCTATGATTCCTAGGATGTTCCCCACTAAAGTTAGATAGGTGGGTGCTGGAAATCACTTGTTCCACACAGATCCCATGAGTGTCCAAACAAAGATTTGATTGTATTTTAGTTTAGGGAAGATTCACCCATCTAAACATAACACCAGTTGTTCTACCTAGGCAGTTGTCCTTCCCTGTGCTTTTTTCACTAGTAGGATTTGGGCTACCTTATCTACTCAAACGTACAGCATATCACACAAACAAGGCAAACAACATTTCCCCACACAATTTTGATCGTAGATTTATGTTAGACAATTGGGTTGGATGTTTAAGAGCATTTCACCATAGGTATAAGCTCGACCATCATTATTCGATACCTAAGTAAAGATGATGATCTAGTGGATGAGCAGATGTGGCAGCAGCAATGGTGGAGGATGAGGAGGCTACAGCATTACCACATCCAAAATTTCAGGATCCCTATGCATACAAGCTCTCGATGATAGACATGCTTGGGAGAGGGACTACCACTGATCTCACAAGGGATTGGAGTGGTGCATTGGAGGGATGAAGCAGTGGCTTAACTGAGTTGACTACAACACCCAAACCTATTTTGATCAGATGGTTAGATTCAAGTTGGACTTACAAAATAACACAGCACAACATTTCTAGCATATCCCTTTGCTACTTCATATCTCCAAGTTGCATTTTTCCTTATTTTATCTTTTATAAGCTTACTTGTATTTAGTTGCACTGAGGACAATAAAATGTAAGTATGGTGAGCATTGTCTTCAGTGGCAAGTAATACTAGCTAGTTATTGGTTAAGTTTGAATCGATGTATTCATTTGGATCAGTGATTTGATGTTGATGTACTTAATTGACCTATAATTATGATAATGAACGAAATGGAATATAGTCATGGAAAGGTAATGAATTTTATTTTAATTTATCTTTGATGTGAACTAATGATGCGACGAATTGAGGTTCATGGCCATTGCACTAATTTTGTGATGATTTCTTCTAAATTTTGAATTAACTGTTGCATGATTCTTGTATTGTTCTTGCATATGGAAAGTTTTTGACTTGATTTTATTGTGAGAGATACTAGACATCTTTTCTATACTTCTCCCTCATCGTAGAATGTGTAACTACTTGAGATGTACTATTGTATAGGAAGTAATAATTGGTTAGAAAATGTAATTCTTACTCTAGTTTGTTAAGATATGTTTAGAAAATGAATGAGAATAATACGAAGGGATAAAGATGATATGGACAATTCTTTCAAAATTTCATCCTATACAATGAAATTTTCTTCCGTTGATCAACCCATTTGGGCCTTGTAGTATTATTTTGTTGTTGATTGTCCTCTTGGTTTTATTGCTTAAACTTTGGTGAGGAGGAATGGAAGAAAGTTGGGAAGAAAAGAAAAATTTTTGAAAAATAAAAGAGGAAGAGGAAAAGATCAAAAAAAAATTGGAAAGAAAGGGATCATGTGCATAAATATTCTACTCCACTAGTTAATGTGACTTAGTAATCAGGATTACATAGATAAGCCTATTCTTTCTTGCATAAAACAATCACTAAGCCATAAGTAAACTTTGTATTCCAGGTTTGTCATGAGTTGAATAACTAGAGGTGTGCAAGGATCCTTGTTCACCATCATGTAAAATGGCTTCAGCAACCACGAAAAACATTTAAAGTTTTCTCAAGAAGGAAAAAATAATTGTGGTGAAGGAGAAAAAGACATAAAAAGAAAACGTGGTTTGAAGTTTTCCAAGTTCCTATCCTTCTCTACTTGATTTAGCCTACACTGTGAAGTCCTATTGATTATCCATTTGTGTTGTTTAAGTTTTGTTTGAAAAGGTTCGATCGACAGCACTAAGGTAAGTTGTTTCAAGATTGATTGTCTTTACTTAAAATAGAACCATCAAGATTTGAGTATTTAAGGATGAGAAGTGCCACACACAAAGGGCTTGTTGAGAATGAGAATGAAACAAAGCTGAAATTGTCATTTCTTGAGTGATCCCCAAAATTACGTGATTTATTTGTTTTTATATTCTAAAATTAAGAGGAATGGCTACACTTTATGTTATACATTCATTAATTCACCACTTGTATGATTTACATAAATGTCTCCATGTTTTGGATTGCAATGGGTTGAATTTGCTAGGGACTAACAAACATGTCAGTGCAGAGATGTGATAACTCCAAGTTCTAGAATGTTTTTACCCCTCCATTATCAATATTTTTTCTTGTGGTTTGAAGATTATACACGAAAGATTAGAAGGTAAACCATTGAGTTAACATTCATAACATTCTACAACAAATAGAATGATATGTGTTATAGGAACAAATGCACTTTAGGCTTGGGAAATTAATTTTGCTACATGTATGTACATTTTATAAAGTTTTAAATTGCATTTTTAGATCCAAGCATGGCAAAAGCCAACACAAATATCAATCAAATCCTAAGAATAATAACAATCTACAATTTTTTAAAATGTAAGTATGTGCGTAGTAACAAAAAGGGATAAAAAGAAAGAATTCAGACATAAAGAGAAATTGAAACTTAGAATGGTTATTGAATTATAATTCGATAAAACCATGATTTAATAGGAGTCTATGTAAATGCAAAAGTGGTGAATTTGATAATAACGTTGGTAAGATGGCCACAATTGACATACTAATTGATTGATACATCGTGACCTAAACATCTCATCTGAGTATAACAATTTGATTTATGCAAAAGTTTGGAGTCACTTAATGATTCTAAGAGGAAAAGTCTCATTTAGAGAAAACCAATCAAAATATCAAGTGTTAGTGTCCTACATGTGAATAAAAGTACTTATAGAAAAATAATGTAAAACCCTAGTTTTAAGACTCATATAGGTTGAAAATACGTCAAAAAGCCCAAAATAACTTAAAATCAAAATTTATATGAAAATTAGCCCTTTTGCATGATCATAGGAGAGACCTACTATTGTGATTCAACTTATGATTTTTCACAGTCACAAAAGGCTTGTCTATAGCTACAATATGACATAAAGTTTTCCTATCAACATGGATTGTCTTATCTCCCAAATGAGGTTGTGTTCTGAAACTGCAAATAGTGTTGAATTTGCCCAAGATGCTATTTTCCCACTATTTTGCCTCCTTGCATTTCGAATCTTCATTCTTGAGTTTAATTCTCATCCTTGGGCTCCCAACGACAACATTAGTTAGGACTTGATGGTCTTCACTCCTTATGCAAGACTTGGACTTGTATGGTTATATGTTAATCAAACTTCTACATTAGTTTAATATTTAGGAAAGTGCTTCTCACATGTGTTGTATAATGGTTCACTTGCAACTCGAATAACTTCATGAAATTTATCTAATAATCAATCCAATCTCATGGGAAATAGTTGATTTCTCTCCTCCACAACAACATCTATTAGTTTGGTTCTAGCAATATTGGTTACATCTTTTGACATTACTAATTATTCCTTACCTTGGGACCAAGTTGGTCATTCAGTAGTGAAAATTGTAATAGGTTTACCAAAGGCTATGCTTGTAATAAGATCCCTTTAATTAGAATTATTTCACAAAAGTTCTAGTGTAGGACAATCCATGTTGACTTAATTTTATTGTTAAGACTAGCATGATTATTACGCTTTTTGCAAAACCTAGACTTCCTTGGTTATGAAATAATCATTCCATGTTACAATATGTCGAGTGATCAATGTCGCATAATGTCTTTGGACTTACACATAATTCAACACCCCATCTAGTAGAAGTGGACCAACAACATCAAATACCATTCTTTGTTTCTGGTTTAATTTGCTATTTGAACCATCAAACCTTAAACCTCTCCAATATAATTAGGTTTTATACTTGCTAGAGGTGAATCTTAATAATATTGTCCACTATGGATATCCAAGTGTAATAGCTAAACAAAAATGCTTTTCTGTATCAATGAACATTAATATTTTATAATTTCTTCATCTATTCATCTATCCTATCTAGTTATACAATCAACAAAATGTTTGTTTCACCCTATTTAGATGTTAGGTTTCAACTAGTTTTGGTTGGAATTTTTCAATTTTAAAGCCATACATGATCAAAATATACATAGCGGAATAACAAAACTAAACCCAAACCACTTTCGTCACATAACATGCATGAACTGAACAAATCTAAAAGCACGTAAATTTTACCTCTTGGAATCCAATTCAATCGAGGCATATGCATGACCTATGGGATGCAACCCACAATCAAAAACTTCTAGTTGGTCGACATAGCTAGATCATCAACAAGCTCCTCTAAAATCCTTCTTGATCCCTTTCATAAACACTTGACATAAACTTCTTTCGGTATGGAGGTGTTGAGACAAGGGAGTAAATGAAGAGGATTCTAGAAAATCTTTTATCTCTTACTTTGATGGGTTGATGAATTTTTGGTATTTTTCATATTAATTCTGATTTATCATGATTTGAAATTCTTTCAAATCTATTTATTTCCAAGACGTTACATCATACACTTAGTAGGATTTTTCTTTCCATGTGTAACACCTAGGATTCACATGGCATGGGCTCTAGTGGCTTCCATTATAGACCTTTAATTAATTCAAGCTAAATACTTATTTAATTATTAATCCAATAAATAATTAAAACCTACATGTGTCTTGTTCCTTAATTTAATTATTCATTAAATTAAAAGCTCATTATGCTTCTAGTTAAATATATCATTATGAACAAGTACAATGGAAACTCTATCTATACCAAACCAATTACAACTAAATTAATTTCACCATAAAATGAGATTCTATCTGTTCCAAAATAATTGAAACTAAATTAATTTCACCATAAGACTTCTCAAGTTTTTTTACGCCCCCAAAATAAATTACTAAGTTGTCCTCATTTCAAATTCCTTATGCGACTTTTTAGGTTCATCCTTAATTAGTAATCAGTATAACTGGAAGGATATGGATAATACATAGCCTATGGCCTATATCATAGCTCCATTAAGTAAATGGATCACATACACTCACCTGATTATGAATACCAAGTGATATAGGTCAATTAATCTTACTTTATCCTAACTGAGCAATAGTTATAGATTTAGTCAAACTCATCATCTAACCGAAATCACTATTATCTTACAAGACTAATGGTTTATTGAAAACCCTTTCAACCATACACAATCTTGCCCAAGAATTCCCATCACATGGAATATCAATTTCATAGGACAAAAGTGTTTATCACTTGCAAAGAGACATATCTCTTATTGAACACACACACACCTTTATATGCACCCAGGCAACCACATGTCAAACTCATAATCCTATTTCATATCAAGATAAAGGTAGGTATTTAATGCCCTAATGGCACGCTAACCTTTATGTACACTAGATAATCATATCAGTTTAAGTCTAAAGTCCACATGCACTTAACACTATCTCAAAATAAGACATCGATAGTAAAGAGTCAACTCCATGTGCCTGCTTCATTCTTGGAGTTAGTGTTCAAATATTCATTTTTTAATAAAACTTCTACACATATATTCTTAGTATCTCATATTGGATGGCATGACACTCACCATATAAACACTTGTTTTGTAAGTTATACCAATTCTCTAATACACATTCAAAGAATCTGTGTCTTGTGAATAATTTTTTTTGATTGTCTACTAAAAAGTCTTATATTGATATTCATAACGCCTTATGAATAAAGCTACTTAATACAATCAAATGAGCACATGCATAATTTATGCCATACAAGATTTATATACATGATAAGCTACCAAAGGATCAATATAATAAAATTAATATTTTCTTAATACATTGAAAGTTTACATATAGAATCAATATCTCTCAATATCTATTGGCATTAGAGGAAATATCATTAACAATCTCTCACTCGCACTTTAATACCAATAATATTAGAACTAATTACTATGGTATCTAATACCCATCTTATGATGTCAATCTAGCTACACTTTTGAAATTAGTTTGGTAAGTTGGTTGGTTATATTATCTGCTAAAAATATTTTTTGCATGGTGATGTCGCCCCTTGTAATGATTTCTTGAATAACATGGTAATTTCTCTCTACCTATTAGGATTTCTAATGATCTCTTAGTTTATTTGCCTATGCAATCACACCATTTTGTCACAGTAAAGAGGTAATGGTTGATCCATGTCCAAAACTACCTAAAATTTTATAATGAATTTTGTTATCCAAACACCTTCCTTTGAATCATCACATGCCATGATGTACTCCTCTATTGAGGATGAACATGTAAGATAAGACTTTCTAACATTTACATCTAATTGAAAGCCAGAATTAGTGTATCCATGTATTCCTAGCTCTTCTTCTCCATATACAAAGTATTGTATCCTTAATCCTTCTCAAGTATTAAAGGATACACTAGATAACATTTCAATGCTCTCTATTAGAATTCAATTGAAACTTTCTCGTAACACTTATGGTATAGGTAGTATTTGGCTTGGTACATAGGATTGTGTACATCAAGCTTCCAAAGGCCAAAGAATATGGAATGACTTTCATGCTCATCCTCTAATCATCCGTCCATGGGCACATGGATTTAAGAGATGGATGTCATGCCTAAATGGTAGCAATCTTTCCTTAGAGGCTTCCAATGTGAATCTCCTTATGACTTTGTTGATATACAAGGCCAGGGAGAAATCCATCAATCTTTTTAGTTTATCTCTATAGACATGAATGCCGAAGATGTAGGTCACTTCTCCTAATTTTTTTCATGGAGAAGGTACCAAATAACCATGCTTTTACTGAGCTAAGTATCCTAACATTATTTTCATTTAAGAGCATGTCATTCACATATAGTACTAGGAACATAATGATGTACTAACTAACCTTCTCATTAATGTAGGGCTTATCTTCATTCTTAATGAAGCCAAATGATTTGAATACACCATCAAAACGAAGATTCCAACTCCATGATGCTTGCATAAGGTCATAAATGGACCTCTTAAACTTGGACACTTTATGAGTTTCTAACATGTGTGTAAAAGCATAAAGTTACAAATTTAGCATATGTCTGAATCCAACGAAAACCTACTTGCATGAACTATATAGAAATGACCCACACAAAATGATATGTAATGAACTTTAATGAGTGACGGTTGCAACTAACACACCAAATAGTTGGTGCACCACTATTTACAAAAGAACATGCAGAATAATGCAATTTAGAAATTCACAAGAATTTGAGTGTACTCAAAATTTAAGGAAGGAAAATATAGTATTCATTTACCAATGAGTCAAAAGTTGACATAGACTATCTAAGGGTCACTTTATATAGTGTTAGGGCTCCCATAATTCTACTAAAGTCATCTAAACACAATTAGAAATGTCTAAAAATAATAAAAGGAAAATATTTTGATGAAATTTGGATTTTGGGCTCCAAGCAACAATAGGATTGATCTAAAGCCACTTTTAATCAATCTGGAGGTCTTGCAAGTGATCTAGATGTCGATCAGGAGATCTAGATCATAATTATAGAACATATACTGAGTGTTGGCTTGTCAATTGTGGTTGTGCAATTAACCACATGTGTTTTGATCGTAATTCCAAAACAAGCAAATTTGGCCTACTATTGATCACCCATGTAGCTAGATTGATCGGGACTACACTAAATTAATCAATTGGTTCTAGCCTTGGATCAATCCAGATCCCACATAAAAGCTTATTTCACACTTGCTTTGAACCACAATAATCCACAGATGCTCTTCTTGCTTTCTAAAGCCTTTCAAACATCCCAAAGCATCTTTAAACTCTTTCATGATATCGTCATGGCTTCTTTGAGCTTTTTAGCCTTTGATCGCATCACAAGTCCTTCGAAAATCCTCAAGTAGTCTGACTTGGCTTTGATGGCCACATCATCCCCCTCCTCGTGATAATGAATTACCTTCAATTCCTTCTCTTGTTCATCTCCTACATCAATAGGGCTCATATCAAACACATTAAAAGTTACACTTGTATCATACTCACTTGGTAGTTGCAACTTATAGGCATTGTCATTTATTCTCTCCAACACTTAGAACAATTCATCTCCTATTTGCATAAGCTTCAATTTCCTTTGTTCAAAGAGCATTTCTTTGTGTATTTGAACCAAAGCCCAAATCCCTAAGTTCGAAGAAAATCTTTTTTCACCGCTTATTGGCTTTTTATGCCTCTTATTGGCCTTTTATGCGTACTACTCATTCTGCCTCTCAATATTTTGATGCGTTTGTTTATGCAACTACTTGATAAACTTTGCCTTGTGCTCCCCATCTATACTAATTTGCTCACTATATTGTAATGGCAGTAAAGCCAAGGGGGTTAGCAAATTAAAACCATTTACTACTTCAAACATGACATCTATGTGGCTGAGTGTGCACTTCTATTATATGAAAATTCAACATGTAGCAAATACTCTTCTAATGTCTTAATGTTCTTTTTATTCAAAGCATGCAGTAAGGTAATTAATATTCTATTGACCACTTCAATTTGGCCATCAATATGTTGCTGAATCTTGATAGAAAATAATGTTTCATCCCTGACCTGGACCACAAGGTCTTCCAAAAATAACTCAAGAACTTTAAGTCTTCGTCTGACATAATAGTTCTAGGCATTTCATACAATCTAGCAACCTCTTTTAAAAAAAATTCACAAGACGTGTAGCATCATTAGTTTTTATTGTATGCAATGAAGTGTGTTATCTTAGAGATTCTATTTACAACCACAAAAATACTATCCTTTTATTCTTGTCTTCAATAATCCTAACAAGAAGTCCATTGAGATGTCCATCCATAGCATGTCCAGCACGAGTAGTGGTGCATATAATCCATGCAACTGTATCCTCGGCTAGGCCTCATTGTTTTTAATAAACCTTTCGATGATCATTTCTCATCTCTCCACAAGTGTGGCCAATAAAGTTGCTCCTACAAAATAGGTATGGTCTAGGTGACACCATCGTGTTCCATTAAGTCTACATTTTGTGCCTCCCTAATAATTCCACAGAGAACATCTAGGAATACACAATTTGTGTACTACAAAAACAAGTAGCCATCATGTTGAAAATATTTTTCACGCATTCCATTCTTAGTGACCTCATATACCTAGCCAAAATCTTCATCCTTCTCTTGCAATCCCCTAACATGCTCAAAACCCAACAATCTAGCATTTGATGTAGTAAGCAAGGAATGGTGACTAGAAAATGCATCACCCTAACATATCCTTGTTGTAGGTAGGATAATTTAGCTTAACACTATTCAATTTCTCATTGAACTATGTAATCAGCCTCTTCCCTTGCATATGGACAACTTCTATACCTACACTAAACATACCACATTCGAGCTCAAAAGTCTCGTTAAAGTTAGGTAAAGATAAGACTGGAGCATAAGTGAGCTTATTCTTTAATTCTTCAAAAGCTTTTTGTTACGCCTCTCTCCAGTGGAACTTCTCACTCTTTTTAATGATTGTGGTTAGAGGTATTACAGTTGTACTAAAATGTTGTATAAACTCAAAAGTCAATGAAAGTTTCTCACATTTGAAATTGATGTGGGCACCAGCCATTCTCGTATGGTTTTCACTTTGTTCTCATCAACTTGAATTTCTTGTGCACTTGCAAAAAAACTAAGAAACACATAATAGTCCACACAAAAAAGTGTACTTTGGATTAGCGTACAATTGTCCTTTACATAGGGCCTCAAATACACATCTAAGATGCCTAGCATGCTCATCAATAGACCTATTGTAAAAATATAACATCAAAATACACCACAACAAAAGTACCTAGTGCATTTGTTAAACTAAACGGCAATGACTAACCATTTGTATAATCTAAACTTAGTTTCAAATTTCATTTTCTAATTCTCGCCTTCTTGCATAAGAATTTGATGATAGCTACTTTCAAAATCTACTTGAGAAAATATGGTGGCACTATGTAATTCATCAAGCAGGTCATCAAATTAGGAATAGAATAGTGATACTTTACCGTAATGGCATTGACGACTCTACAATCCATGCACATTCTTCATGACCCATCTTTCTTAGGCATGAGTAATACAAGTATGATGCATGGGCTCATGCTTTCTTGAACTTATCCTTTTTGCATCAATTCCTTGACTTGCCTTTGGATTTCCTTAGTCTTCTTTAAGTTTGTTTAGTAATCTAGTCTATTGGGTATGGTTATACCTGGCACAAAATGGATTTAGTGTTCAATACCTTAAATAGGTGGCAACCCACATGACGATTCCTCCAATAACACATCTTGGAAATTCTATGAAACTTAAAAAACAACCTTGGGAAGAGAAGAAGCAACCTTTTGAAATAGAAGGTAGATTCTTTATACATGAGTATTACAATTGTTTGCTTACTTCCCATGACTACTCTCAAGTCTCTCATACTAGCTAATAGACATTCTTTACCTCCTTGTTCTTTTCCCTCCTTTTCTTTCCTCTCTTTTTTCCCCACCTCACATCCAGTCTTACTCTTATTCTCACTCTCCTTTTTCTTTTTCCTTTTCTCAAATTCTAGCTAATACAATTGCTATAAAAAATTGTTGATCTTTGTGGACTTGCTTCAAATTAAGTGGTACTAGAGTGATCTTTTAGTTATTGTGGAAAAAGGTGTACCTGCTTGTCTTGCCATCAAATGCTAAGGCCTTCCTAACAACATATGGCTACCTAGTATTGGTACAACATTATATAACAACTCATCTTTGTATTTTTCAATTTTAAAGACAACTAAAACCTATTTTGTCACCTTCACCTCACTACTGTTATTCAACAACTGTAATTTATATAGTCTACCATGATCTCTAAGGAATACTACTAGTGTCTCTACATGCACAATACTAAAGATATTAGTATAGCTATGCCCATTAATTATAAGGTACAGCTTTCACCACTTATTTTATATTGTGTATGAAAGATTTCTCTCGTTCCTCCTCAAACTCTTCCCACATGGATTGTACGTTTAATGTGCACATCATCACCAAACTTATACTTCAAGTTCCTACATAAACTCTATCATCATTGGATGATGCCTCCTTTAAAGGCCGCATCTCGTCTCCACTACTACTTTCCTGTCTTTCATTGTCTCTCCTTTATTCATCTGTACCATAGTCCTCCAACTTAGGCATTGGGAAGCAATATGCTACCTTCTTTAGTATTTAAAACACATAATATCTCTATTATGTATAACTGAAGTAATGGTATTAAGCTTGGGTACCTTAGTTGTTTTAGTTTTTGATAGCACCTTTGATTTGATGGCTCTAACATTAGCCAACGGCATCTCCTCTCACCCAAGGAATGGCCATGTGGTGGTGCTCAGTGGATATTGTATACCCCTCCTCTTTAGCCACTTCTTAACCTTGATGGCTCACTCCGTCAAATCCTTTAAGTCCACGTAATGTTGCAACTTAAGTACATAAGTTATATCTCGATTCAATCCATCCATAAACCCAGCCATAGTGGCGTCCCTATCCTTAACTACATCAACCCTCATTAAGGCCATTCCATCTCTTTAAAATAATCCTCAACACTCATATTGTCTTGTGTCAAAATTTGTAGTCTATAGTGCAAATCCTTATGACAGTGAATAGGTACAAGTCTATTTCTTGTCAATGATTTTAATTCATTCCATGTCGCAATCGGATACTCACCAACACTCCTTCAACTAAAACCTATTTGATTCACCAAACAATTGTGTAATCAACAAATTCTACTACCGATAGCTTTACCTTTTGCACCTCAAAATACTGGTGTTAGTTGAAGATTAGCTCCACTATGCTCTTCCATTTCAACTAAGCATCAGGATCTAATTTATCTTAGAATTCCGATATGGTGAGCTTTACTCCTTTGGGGATTTCACCATCCATATCCCTCCTTCACTTGTTGAACCTCTTAGGACTATCAAATCCTCAAACTCCTCAAACTCCTCATTGTAATTAGAATTGTCATCACTAATGTACCTTTCCCTACAAGGCTAGCACAAGGAATATCCCATCATAAGCATCAAAGCCTTTCAATGTATAAAACTCCCTTGCGTAGAGCCCAAGTTATCCAAATGCTAGTTTATATAGCCTACATGTCTATAAGTTACTTCACGTTGAAGATGTTATCCCCCACAGCTAATTCTCCAAATATCCTATAAATTGTGTAATGTAGAGAGCAAGGGAAATACGTAGTGTGTGTGTAGGTGTCCTCTCATCTCATTAGATGTCATCACTCTTGTTTTACTTCTCACTTGTTCATCACACAACAAAACACTTAATCAATGATTTTATTGGATTAGATCTCATATTCGCCTTGTGAAATTCCTATATTTCTCAATAATCCAAGTAATATATCCATAATATGGTTTGTGAATCTATGGAAGCATGAAAATTGGGGTTTAGGATCAATCTAGACATGAATGGATCAATCCAGGCTAGAAAACAATCTATTAGGTTAATCGGAGCACAATCAGATTGATCCTAAGCCAAAAAAATAGGATAGGTGATTGATCATTGTTTAGGAGGATTGTTCTAGACCTGAGCAAATAGACAAGATCAATTGGGCAGGAAGTACAATTGGTTGGAACTTAGCAAGGCGGGATCCCTCAGGCTATTTCAGATAGGGCACGATCAATTGGAGGTGGTGGCGCGATTTATCCAACATTGAAAAATTCATCTTGCATGATTTAATCTTCCAAATTTGTTTCCAAATTCCACTGTTTTTCTATTTTTTTTTTTTTTTGCTTTTTCATGTTCTCTATTAATTAAGGAACTCTCCTAAACTAATTTTTACACAAATATCACATTTCACTCCCTTTTTCATTGAATTTTTAGTGTAATTTTTTCTACAAGTTTTCCCCCTTTTTCATGTTTCTTGTCTCCTGTTTATTCACCTTTTCAACTTCCATTCACAACCAATTAGGGAACAAGGATTTCTAGAAACAATTCATAAGCTCAAGCAACATTTTTTGTTTTGGATAGATTATAAATGATGTGAAGAATGGTAGGAAAAAGATCGAAAAGAATCAAGATAGAGTTGATACGTAGACTAGTGATCAGATTAAAATCTGATACAGCTAGCTTGGATGCAAACTAATGCGGATGTGGAAGCATAAAGATACGAATTTGACATATACTTGAAACCAGCAAAAACTTACTTACACAAACCCTATAGAAACAACCCAAACGCAATAATTTGTAGTGAACTCTAATAAGCATCGACCACAACCAACACACCAATTAGTCAATACTTCATGAATTACCCAAGAACACATAGAAAAATTTTTGAAAATTCAAAAAATTTTGAGTATACTCAAAATTCAAGGAAGAAAAATATTGTATTCAATTGCTCAAGAGTCAAAAGTTGTCTAAGGCTCCTTTTCTATAGTGTTAGGTATCCTATAATTTAGCCAAAGTCATCCAAACTCAATTACAAATGTCTAAAAATAATAAAAGGAAAGAAATTCAAATAGAATTTGGATTTTGGTCAACTTGGAGGTCTTGTCATCAATCTTGGTGCCGATCAAGTGAATCGGATCATAATTCCAAAGCATCTTCTGTGTGCTAGCTTATCAATCATGCTTGATGCAATCGATCACATGTATTGCAATCATAATTCCAGAACTTGCAAATTCGGCCTACTGTTGATTGCCTACCTAGCTATACTGATTAGCCTTAGCCCTGGATTGATCTAGATCTACATCAAAGCTTGTTTTACACTCATTTAAACCACATTGATCAAATGTTACTTTTCTTGCCCCCAAAAGCCTTCAAAACATTCAAAGGCATCTTTAAACTCCTTCACGAGCAATATTATAGCTTTTTAAGCGTTTTAACATTTAATCATGTCATAGGTCCTCTACAAATCCATGGGTAGTCCAACTTGGCTTTAACACCCCTATTAAATCCCTCTTGGACTTGAAAACTATGTGGATACACAATATAATTATCTTTCTCAAGAAACCCATTAAGGAAAGTGGTTTTGGCATGCATTTGCCAAATATCAAAATTTGAATGGGTGGCTATCACAAGAAGTATCTAAAGGACTTGATCATCACTACACACAAAAAGGTCTTTACATAGTCAATTTTTTCCTTTTAATGATAGCCTTTTGCCACAAGCCTTGCTTTAGAGTCTTTACTTTACCAGTTGAACCAATTTTCCTTTTGTATACCCACTTGCATCTAATAGGAATGGATCCCCTAAGGTCCATTCTTAGTTTGAATGCATCAAATCCATCTCAAACTACAGAGCCTCTAGCTACGTTATCATCATAATGTTTGCATCATTGAAGGTTGTTCTTGAATAGGAATTTACTATACAGGCTCACTATTTTATTGCTCATACTTAACTTCTTTGAACACAATTATTCTACCTGCATCGCCTCCTCAAACAAACTCTTCTTGAAGAAAGTTTGCTTGATAACCAACAATAATCCTATGGTCACAAAATTGGCAAAACTCATATCCCACAAAAGAATCCTTAAGGTATCCAATAAAGAGACCTATGATAGCCCTCACCTCTAATACATCTCACCTACTTTTCTTAAGATAAGTCACACATCCCCAAATCTTGAAATGCTTCAATCTTAGCTTTCTTCCACTTAATCTCTCATGTGGGGTTAGACGAACGAACTCAGAGGAAATCCTATTTCATTGCACCTTAATGATATGGGGAGATTGGTAATGCTAATCTTGGATAGAACTATGTCTAATAAGGCCTGATTTCTTTGTTCAGCTACACCATCTAACTGTAGAGTTGTCAGTGGTGTTAATTGCAACATGATGCCATTTTTCTTGAGGAGCTCAACAAGCTTAGCATTCATGTATTTGCCACCATAATTTGATTGTGGTACTTTCAAATGCATGTTAGTTTGCTTTTCCACTTGAGCCTTAAAATCTTTGAAATTTTCGAAGGATTCATACTTTTGCTTTGTCAAATACTCATAACCATGCCTAAAGTAATCGTCAATAAAGGTTATGAAGTAGTAGAGTCCTCCTCTAGCCATTTCATTAAATGGACCACAACATCAATATGGACTAGCTTCAACACCAACATGGCCCTTTTGGCAAAACCTATTAAATTGACTTTTGGCTATCTTGCCTAGGATGTAAGGTTCACAAATCAAGTGGTGTTCCCCTCCCAAGGGACCAATGATCCCGCTTTTCTCTTACTTGAATATCCTAGCTTCCCTAGTCTAAAGGAGCCACAATTGCTTTGGATTCAATCCATCTATAGCACATTTATTGAAAATAGCATTCTTTATAACGTTATCATCCATATTTAAATAAAATAGGCCATCATAGGAGATACTAAGCCAACCAATTTATTACAATAATAAACATAGTATACATTATTTCTAAAAAAAATTCATGATTATCTTTTATTAATAACAGAATTGAAACAATGTTATTAAGCTTATTAAGCAAAAGTGAACAACCTGTTAAAATAATATTATGGTTGGATAATAGTCTAATTGAAGCAATTCTCATTGTGGTGATTGCAACACTTGCTCTACTACCTACCTTGATTAGCACTTCATGCTTCTCAAGCATCTTACTTCTAGTCAAATCCAAATGCAAAGTATAAATATGTGATAAAGCTCCAAAATCTAAAATCTAAGAAGTAGATAATACACCAAGAGAACAAGATGTTTTATAAAAATAAAGTTCCTTATCTCTAGTGCCTTTTCTCAGGCTCTTGAGATACTTGACCCAATTCCTCTTCCAATGCCTATCCTTGAATAGTGGAAACACTTTTCTTTGTTAGCAGGAGCCTTGGCCTTCTTAATACTCCCACTCCCATTCATGGTAGCTTGTGCAATCACTCACTCGTTAAGGAGTCCAACCAATATGCATTCAATATTATTCAAATGATAATTTATTATAAATTGTAAAAAGAAATCTAAAAGTGACTGTATGACCAAATCCATCTATAGATTTGCATCCATGACGAAGTTGAGCAACTTGAGGCTCTTGAAGAGTGAAATTATCATTGGGACATGCTCATTAACATCACTACCGCACCCCTTGTGCATCCCACACAACTGATTTAATATCTCATATCTAGCATTACAACTCTACTCACCATTTAACTATTATAGGTGATAAAGAATCTCGTGAGCACTCACCATGTCCTCAAAGGTCCTCTAAAGATCATTTGTTATAGAAGCCAATATGTAGCTCTTGACCCGCAAATTGTTTTCCGACTATCTCTAATAGGTAGACTTCTCGTCCTTACCAGTCATCTTTGCAGGGCCGGGTGGGACATTGGCCTCCAAAATATAATTAATATGCTATAAATTAAGAATAATTTTCAAGTTCTAGAGTTAGTTGACATAGTTGGGCCTAGTTTGCGCATTAGTCTCAAGCAGTTTTGTAAGAAGTGTAGGCACTATATTCAAATTAACAAAATTACAAAAACAAGCCAAATTATTTGTTTGATTGTAAAAATGTGTTACACATGATTATGATCTTTAAATTGGATGGCTTGTAACTAAAGTTTTTGAACCTTACACACCCTCAAATAGAAAACAAAAATTTTATTAGAAAAATTTCTTAAAATGTGATTGGGGTTTTCATTGGAAATGACACATGTTAGGCTTAATGAGTGTCAACTCTTGCCAATGTATCTCATGCATAGTCCAATCTCTTACTTTGGCCCATGGCTTGACAAAATCTGACACACAGAGTTCTTAGTATTGCTGGTTCACTTAAGTTAAACCCATTGACTAACAAGTCACCAAATTTGTAACCCCACCTATGACTCTTTCAATTGTTAAGGTGAAGTATCCTTTGAATATCGCTAATGCGCCTAAAGCCCACAAATGTGATGATAGTACATGTTAAGATTATACCTAAAACTTCAAGCTCAATGGAGGGCCATGAATAAACAATTTTGCCATTACAACTTAGTATAATATAAGGAACACCTATTGCACTCCTCAACACTTGTCTGTTGGTGTGTTGGAATATGTTTTTCCACAACCACCTTCTTTCAATGAATGCAATAATCCTAAAATAGTAATTTTATCTGTGAACATCCACTAGGTTCAAGAATGGATGGAAGACATACATATTCTCCCAACTTTCAACAATTAATCCTTTGAATATCTCTAGTCGTCCCCTCATCAATCAAATTCCAAGAATAACTTTAAGTAGTTAATCTTTTAAATATCACTAGTCCTCTCCTCATCAATCAAACTTCCAAGAATAGCTTCTGAAGAGTGATTCTATCTAATTCCAAAAGAATATCAATGAATTTTAACTTTATATCTGGAATCCTTATTATTTGTTCCATCATGTGTCGAGATATCTACTAGCTCATCTATGCTTTCTTCAATATTCTGCTCAGCTACCTGTCTTATTAGTTCATCATCTTCCTCATGTTTTATGTTAGTGAACTATTCTTACTTAATATTAATAGTCACCATGTTAACTAACTCCATAACAATGTTTGTTCTTTTGTTGAATACATGGTATGATCTGTTGGGAGTAGAGTATCCTAAGAAGATACCTTCATTTGACTTAGCAGTAAACTTGCCAAAATGATCACAATAATTTAGTATGTAACACTTGCTCCCAAATAGGGGAAAAAAAGTCATGTTTGGTATCTTTGTCTTCTAAAGCTCATAGTGTATTTTCTTCATGCTTGGTCGAAGATTAACTTTGTTAATGATGTAACATGTAGTACTCATGGCTATGACCCACCATCACAAATTCATTTTCTTAGCATTTAGCATCACCCTTCCATTTCCTAAAACTTACGATTCTTCCTTTCCATTACTTCATTTTGTTGAGAAGTCTTTAGAGATGAAAACTCATGTAAGACCCTAAACATCTCATAGTCATAAGGAAGCTCTTGATTTTGAAACTCTTTCCATGATCTATTCTTATTTAGGCAATTCCTCCTACATGGCCTTTCTTCGAAAGGAGTTTTGTACATAATTTTCTAAATGCTTGAAAAGCATCAGAGTTGTTCTTGAGGAACTTAGCCTAAGTATAGCTTAAGTAATCATTAACACATACAAAATTGTACTTTTACCCCCATAACTCACATTACTTGCCGGTCCATCTGAATCCTTCTGTAAGAGCTCTAAAATGCTTAATGTCTCCATATGTTGCAACATTTGAAGGACGTTCACCTTTGCTTGCTGAATTTGCATTCACCACATGGACTTCTATATTTCTCTATACTTAAAATAGGTAGTCGAAGAACTATACCAAGTTTGGAGTTCTTCATCAAATTACATTAAATGGTATGCCCCAACTTCTAGTGCTAGAAGTTTGCTTCGTCAACTTCGACATTCAAACAAATAATAGTCCTCCAATTGATAAAAATTTTCATTCAATCTTTTGCCCTTCATTAAACAAGTATCACCCTATAACACGTAACATTCCTCCTCTAAAAATTTGACCTCGAGGTTGAGGTTCCAAAGTAGGTTGGTGCTTATATGGTTCATCTTCAATTTTTCAACATGTAGCACATTCACCTCAAAAATCCTTCTACATTTAGTGTCTTTTTCCTATTACCTTACTTTTCTGTTCATCACCGAACTTCACCATGACATTGGAGAAGTATTTATAATTTCTTAATTAGTTTTTGTTTCCCATCATACGGTGACAACAACTGCTATTTAAATACTAGTTCTTAAAAGCAATGACACATAGTCAGGTATGAGCAACAAAACACTTCTCATGCAATTTTTTTAACCCGTACATGTCTACACAACTTCTATTTGGTAGGATCTTGCCTTCCTTGCATCATATGTTTTAGCAACCTTTAACAAGATGAAGTTTGGTGACCACTGAAATAATAATAAGGGCATATAAATTTTTTCTTTGGCCTTTTAGCTAACTATTTCTTGTTCTTTGTTCTAGGTAATGTTAGATCATTTATAGGGACCTGTAGTCTCCTTCATGATTGTATTCCTCGATTTCTGGAATTACTCAAACTGCGTTGTCGAATATATCTAAGCCATATTAGCTTCTAAACATTTTTTCAATGCAAAGAATGCCCTCCAACTTTGCTTTTCTAGTATTCAGCTTACTTAAAGTTGAGGCTAGCCATTTTGCTTCATGTTGTAACTTTTGGTCAAATATTTCCAAATTATGAAAGTTTTCCAACAACTTTGCATATGAGGTAGGTGCTTCATCTATCCTTCCTTACATCACCACTTCAACAACATTGTTCAATATTATCATTCTTTTATTCAGACACTAGGTGGAATACTGCCCTTGCGCCTGACATTTAAAGCACGAGATTTCACAATTACAAGAAGTGCTAGGGATGGAACATGGTACATTTGCCTATGCACTATCCTTAAGCATCTCCTTAGCCTTAGAGATGCTAGTCATAGGGGCTTGATCATCATCCTGGGGAGTGGTCTTTGTACCTGCCGTGCTCTAGTGAGCTCCACCTCAACCCCTCCTCTTGTGTTACTTCTCAACCTTTATTTCCTTTTGGTTCATCTCGTCCAAATTCATGTAGTGCTACAAGTGTATAACATCGGCAATGTAACAGTGCATCCCCCTTAAGAACCTAGCCCTGGTGGCTTCCAAATCCTCCACCATGTCTGCTTTAATCATTAACTCTATTTCTTTGTAATAATCTTCCATGCTTTGGGACCCTAGTGTCAAACCTCGCAATCTTTGGTATAAGTCCATATGGTAGTGTGAAGGAATGAATCTCCCCCTCATGGAAATCTTCAACTCTATCCAAGTCTGAATGAGCCTCTCACTAACTCTTCTCTAGCTCATCGCTAGTTGGTCCTACCAAATCACTGCTTAATCAATGAACTCCATAACCACAAGCTTTAGTTTTTGTTGCTCCATGTAGTGGCAATCAAAACCATCTCTGCATGTCATTCCCGTTAAACATATAACTCAAGCTTTGACTTACCTCGAAAGGGTGGCACCTTGAACTCGACTCCCTTAAGCTCATCCTCATCATCATTTGCCGACCTCCTCCTTTGTTTCCTTGGAGGCTCATCAAAATGATCTTCTTAGTAGCCAAAATAATTATTTAGGGACCGCCTCTCTACCTTTAGCCCACGTTCATGATCCCTAACCCCGACCACCATGTGGTGACGGTCGTCCCATGACCTTATAGTTGGGAGGCCTCAACCCTATCTAAATAGTCATGCATTCCCTCTATTGTCTGGGATATTCTTTGCATCTCTCTTCTAATAACCTAAAGCATCATCTCCATATCAAAGGACTCTTCAACCAACCCTACTTAGCTATTTAATGTGACGAAAATGAAAAGGTGAGAGTAACATGCATGTGTGCAAGTGTATATGATGTGAATGAGTTGGAAACAAGGATCAAAAACATGCTAGGGAATTGAAATTAAAAGAACCATGAATAGTGAGATTGAATATTTTCAATTGAATTAAAACCTACCTCACTTGAGGTAGACTCCTAAAGCAAATTGAAAGAAATTGATATCACTCTAAGACAAAAACACACAAGGAAAATAGAAGAAATAAATTCTTTATGGAAGTTGTCAAAGTCTTCATTGTTGTTTTACAATGCCAAATGAAAGGTATTTATATGGATACAAATTAAGTCTTAGTGACTAAAACCCTAACAAGGCTAAATAGGCCATGGAGATAGCCAAAAAAGAGTACAAAATTTGAAATCAGCTCAAAAATTTGCATTCCTGCTGATTCAAATCAATCTAGACCCTGTCTAATCAATCTCAACATTCTCAGATCGATCACAATGTCAATCTCGTCACCCCAGGTCATAATTCCAACATTTTGAATTTATGATCCCATTTCCTATGACCGATCTCGTTCCAATGCGACCATAATTCTAGAACTTCAAAAGGTAGGTTGATCGACTTCAACTCTAGATTGAACTAGCTTGGCTTGAATCGTAATTTCAGCATCCTCTAAGCCTTTTTAACCTTTTCTAAGCCCAAATTGCAGCCAATTTTCATCATTTGCTTCCTTTCATAATTCCAATGTACAACAAGAGATCATGCCCCGATTCCTTAGCACCTCAATAGGTTTGGGATCACATTAGATTATATAAAAATGATCAAAAGTATTTTCAAAACCACTCAAACAATCTTACCAACAAAACTCAAAGTTGCCTCAGAAAATTTGGGGTGGTTCCTAGGTTACATGTCCAACAAAATTACAAAAATGGTGTAGGAAAAAAGGAAAAAGGTTTTGGGATCACTTGAGAGGCAAACAGATCAATCCAGTCAAGAAAAGGGAAAGGCAATCGACTTGGATGTGACGAGATTGATTTCGTAACGGTAAGCAATAGGGATCACATTGGTAAATTGTGGCAAAGTTCACTTCAAGGGTTAGAAATGTCATAGATCTAGAGTAGTCTGGATCAAGCACAACAACAGTTCAGCAACTAAGGTTTCTTGTGCCCTAGTAGCCTGATCAATCTAAGGGTCCTCGGGATCAATTCGATGTAGAAGTTTGGACAAAAATTTATCCTAAATCCCACAAAAATTCATCTCTTTTTTATACTATTTTTCTTTCCTCTCTTTTCTATATGATTTTTCTGCTACTTTGTTTTTGTTTTTTTGATTCTTTTCTTCTATTTTTTGGTCCAAACAATGCACAAACCCCAAAAAAATATCATAATATTCCAACACAACCAAAATCATGAAAAAATTATCTAAACAATCCCAATAGTCTAGAATATATATTTTTAAAATTTTTGGTTTAAATAAGGAAAAACGAAAAATGTAGAAATAAATAAACAATGGAGGGAAAATAACTCAAATGGAACTCCAACTGATCAATTAGATTAAGAAACCTAACTAACTGGCTCCGATGCCAATTGATGTGAATAACAAAAACAAAAAGGATCAAAACACTGTTGAGGAAGATAAACGATGAGGTTGGACAAAAAACTAGCAAAGCAAGAACTTGCCTCACTTGAGGCAAACCATTGCAACAAATCAAAAATCTTTGCAACCAAAGAACCTAATACCACACTACAAATAGGCCATGAACCATCGAAAGCACGCTGAATGACCCGATTTGTACTTGAGTCTGGATGTAACACTCACAAAACAACGAGTATGGAAGGAAAAAGAAAATTCTTCTATTAAGGTGTGAAATTTTGCCAAAAGTTTTTACATAACCCTTGAATGAATGTATTTATAATTGCAACATAATAAATATAAGGTTATAAGTTTGATAGGCCGAAATGGGTCTCCAATGGCTAAAAATTTTAAAAACAGTCCAAAAACTAGCTGTCTTGCCTATTGATTGATTGCACCTTGCTATGGATCGACCTGCTTCAAACCCACTACTGTGTGATCATTATTCCAAAATCCGCCCACTATGATTGCGCTCTCTCAAATCGATTGTGTCCAATAGCAAGCATAATTCTAGAGGATTTCCACCTTGTGCCTAGACCAATCCGATTCATGGTGATCTATTTGGTTTGTGGTTGATCGTAAAGTTAGAACACCTTAGGGGTTGATCCTTTCCTCCTAGATTGATTTTTCATTATCCAAATCTCAATTCTAGCCTCCTTAAACGTCATTTGATCTTCCAAGAAAAAATTTTGAAGCCGCAACATGTTGCTTGGCTCCTCCTATGATCTTAAGTCGTCTTCACCTTCCAATTCTTGTACTTCTTGTATTAAGATCATCAATTTCTCCTTAATCATTCATGCTTGGGTCCACATCATCATTCTAAGTGACAAGGTAAGGGGACCTTTAGTTTGGATGTCCACATTAGTTAGGCTTAGTAACATCATTTGAGTGATTTTGAGAATACCTTGATCATTTTTTTATATATATATGTGTACACACGCATATTGTTATCACCATTTTATTTCTAGATATCATATAGCTTAGTAGGTTCAGGTGGTGAGGAGTACAATGTGAGTTTCACACTTGAATATGTTACCAAAGAATTGAAAGCTATTGCTCAAAATGTAGATGGCATGTAAGGGAGAGTAGTGGGAATAGAGAAGGCCAATGGCATCTCCACTGCTTACCTGTGCAAGAAACAAACATTGTGTGCCTAAATTGCTTCTAATCGGAGTACTATATGAACAAGTGTTCGAATGAGGAGATCTAGATATTCATTAGATCCACCCAACAAGAAATCGAATTGATTCCATCTATGAAATTGGAACCATTAAATGGATGCATTCAAGAGGAGGGAAAATTAAACAAGAAGAATTTAAGGAATTTGAAGTAGTGGTTAAGGAAAACCCCTCTTTAGAGTCCCCATGTTCGACCAAAGACATTTACAAGGAAGAGCCACCCAAGGAGGATTGGAGATTGAGGAGAAGAGCAATGAACAAGGATAGCTAAGTGACATCAAGGGTAAGATCAAAATAGGGCTTAGAAAACTAATGGAAGCAAAGATGGGTTGGGACATGAAGGCCATAAAAAATCATGAGCACATTAACCTATTTAATTTATTTTTACCACCTTTGTCAATTTGCATTTATCGGGACTTGGAGATTCCACCAGCTATGGAGCTTATGTTTGTACTTCAATGTAAGGACTTAGAGAATGCTATTAGTTTTCCTCATAGTTCATCACTTGTGTGTTGCTATGAGCATTACGTCAATTCATGGATACCAGGCATACACATGTTAGGCTACAAAGCTTAGGAAAGTTATATTTGTGGAATATTATGAGGATTTTGTAGGTTCATTTTTGTTCCAAGAGGACAAAGCTTCAAATTAGAAACAATTAACCCTTAAGAGAAGGGATTTAATATGATCCCAAACTGATTCAAGGAACTAAAAACTAAAGCATGGCTTCAAATTTTGGGTAGGCAAGAAAAGGAAGACCAATCAAGCGTTGAAATGACAATTCAGGCCATTAAGGATCAAACCCAAGGAATCTAAATCAACATTAGGGGAATTCCAAGCATTTTGCAAATCTAATTAGACTTAGGTCTGATTAATTGGCAAGATCAACTTAGGCGCATGGTAGAACCTTTCTATTTTTAAGATCGTAAGGCCATGATCAATCATGGAGTTTCATGATCGATAGGGCAGTGCATAGGCAGAATGATCGTTGCATGGGCAAATCCAAGAAAAATGATTTGAGTGAGCTATGATCGATCACACTTATAGCTAGATTGATCAAATGAGTGGGAATGTGATTTTCGGAGCTGTGTTTTCAAACTTTATACTTATTTTTAGGCCTCCCAAGGCCCATCACGCTATGTTAGGTTTTAGCCTATTAAGGTATGTTTATACACCTCTAATACTCCTTGTAAGGGATAGTGAAGGAGCTTTCTACATTTGGCAATATAATGAAGAGGTATTCTTCCTTTTCATTCTCCATACTTGTGTGTTTGCATGTTTGAGTAATACCAACCACTAAAACTCAAGTATCAAATCGGCTTATTCAGCTTACTTCTGGCTGTTTGTGGCTAGCATCTTACAAAGTAGTGTTTAGTTTTCGAAGTGATCCCAAACTTCTTGAAGGTGCCAAGGAATTGGAGCATAATCTCTTGCTATGATTTGGAATTATGAAATGAGCTAAAGGATGAAAATTAACTTGAAAGTAGACTTAGAAGACTAAAACAAGGCTTAGAAGAAGTAGAAATTGGGATCTGAGCCTAGTCAAATCGATCCAGAGGAGCAAGATTGACCTGCTGCACACATTATAGAAATACAATTGAGCTAGGGTTTGGCTGATTTATCTCTCCAATCAATCCCACTGAACCGATTAGACTTAAGCACAAATGAGGACTCGCCATTTTTAGGATTGTGAAGGATGAGATGGATTGCAAGCACATGCGATCGACATAGCAAAGCATGCTAGGATGATTGTAGCACCAACAACTCAATGCAAATTGAGCTGAGCAAAATGTAATCAATTACATGCATGCCTAAATTGATTGCATAGATGGGAAAATGCAGATTTGGGATGAATTTCACTCCATACTCGTTTTTAGCCTAATGTAAGGCCCTATTCAGCCATTTATTTACTTTTGACCCATTAAGGTTGTTTTGTAGCATATAAATTCATTTGTAATGGCATTGTAAGACAACAACAATGAAGTTTTGGACATTTGACATCTTAAATAACGATTATATCTTCTTTTCTTCCGTAGTTATGAGTTTGTGTGTCTTTTTACCTTGACACAAAGTATGAAATCAGATCATTTTAGCTTGCTTCCCGTAGATAGATTGTGGCCAACATCTTTGCCACGTGGGTGTTTGTTTTTCCAATTAGATTTTCTTCAATTTACTTTAAGGTTCTACCCTAAGTAAGCTAGGTCTTTATTCAATTAAGTTAAATTCAATCACACTATTTATCCTTGTTCTTATTTTGCTATTCCCTAATCATGTATTTCAATCCTTGATTTTGTGTATTTACATCAATTGGTATTAGAGCCGATTACTTAAGTTTCTTTACTCAATTGTTTGGTTAGGGTACCATTGTTGTTTTCTCTATATTTTCTTCCACGTTATTATTCCACCTTCTTCATTTTCTCTCCTTAATCCAAAAATTCAAAAAGAAAAGTGTGTTCTTGATTATTTGGGTGAATTTGGAAGTTTTTGTGGTGCTAAAAATTTGGTCCTATTGTTGGGAAGTACTGTTGAATATTTTGTGAGTTGATTAGATAGAAAAAGAAGAAAGAGAAAAAAGAAAAGATAGAAAATCCGTACAAAAATATCAAAAGAAAAGAACAAAATAGCACAAAAAAGAGAAGAAAAAATTAGGTTTTGTTGTTGCTTGGGGACTAACTTTTCACCAACATTAGATGTCGAATTGATCCCGAGCACCCTTAGATCGATCGCACTATTGTGAAACCATAAAACCTTAGTACTATTAACTATTGTTTCAATCAATCTAGCCTTCCCTAGATCGATCATGCTCCCAGTTCCAGGAGCAATTGTGGTCACACTCTACCAACACGATCGCCACTGCTTAGTTAGAGCCAAATCGATCTAACAATTCCTAAATCCATCACCCTTCTTGTTCTTCACCAGATTGATCTCTTCGCAGCCAGATCAATCCAAATCCCAATTTTTCTTATTTTCCACACCTTTTTCATGATTTCTGTTGGATGTTGGGCTTAGAAACCACTCCAAATTTTCCAAGGTGACATTAAGTTGAGATTGGTAAGATTATTTTAAGTATTGAGCACATACACGGCTGGTGTAAGTTATGTGATATACATTTTACATTTATATATATGTATGTTGTCCTTCTACCATTTCTTTTATGATGTCACAAGCCTAGAACCAGTGAAGTGATTCAAGGATTTTACCGATTCATATTTGATCCAGGAGGACAAGACTTCAAATTAGGGACACTTTCCCTTTTAGAGGAGGGATTTGGCGTGATCTTAGACCTATTAGAGGTGTTAGGAAATTGGGACATAATCTCTTGTTGTGCCTTGAAATAATTAGGGGAGCTAAAGGATGAAAGTTAGCTTCAAATTTGCACTTGGAAGGCCAAAACAAAGCTCAGAATAAGCTAAAATTGCAATCTCAGTCAAGTTAGATTGATCTAGAGGAGTAGGATTGACTTGGGCATGTTCTAGAAATACGATTGACCCCAGGTTCGATTGATCGTAGGCACACACAATCGACATGGCAAAGCATGGTAGGATGATTGAAGCACCAACAAATTGCTACAGATCAAGTTGAGCAAAACATGATCGATCACACACGTGCCTAGATATATCATACACAAATGGAAAAATGCAAATTTGGGCTAAATTTCATTTGTACTTATTTCTTGCCTAAAGCAAGGTGTTGTTTGGCCTTTTCTTTGCTACAAGACCATTAGGGTTGTCTTGTAGTATAGAAATTCATTGATAATAGCATTTTAAGACAAAAAAAAAATAAGTTTAGTCCATTTGACATCTTAAATGAAGATTATATCTTTTTTTCTTCCATACTTGTGAGTTTGTATTTCTTTTTACCTTAGCTTAAAATATCAAATCAGGTCATTCGACTTACTTCTAGTAGTTTGTGCCAACATGTTCACGACATGGGTGTTTGGTTTTCTAGTTGAATTTTCTTCAATTTGCTTTAAGGTTCTAGCCCAAGTGAGGTAAATTTTTGTTTGGTTGAGTTGAATTCAATCTCGTCATTTATCCTTGTTTCTATTTTTCTTTTGGGCAATCATAAATTTAGATCCTTGCTTCTACGTGTTCACGTTAATTTCCTTGGTTGTTTTCAATCCAATTTGTTGTAAAGGTTTACATTGTGTGAGGTAAGTTACTTGGTTGTTTTGTTATAATCTTGCCGTTTATCTTTCTTTTTCCTCAACCACATTTCAATCCTTTTTGCTTCTATGGTTCACATAAACAATAATGTAACTTTTGCTTGCTTATATGTGAACCAATAGAAAATATTATAGAGAAGTTAAAAAATGAACAATATAAATGAAAAATAATTTAGAGATTCTTTTATTTAATTTTTTGAATTGATAGCAAGCAAAATTACTCACTACAAATGTCAAAATTTTCATAATAATATTTAAGTATACTAAGCATTTTAGCTTCCTATTTGTGATAGGATATATTCATTACTGATGTTCAAATTCACATAGAATGTCTCGTTAAAAATCATAAAAAAAGAAGAGGCAAAACATCATTAACACAAAATAGAGTAAGTGGCAAAGGATGGTATGCTAAATAAAACTAACAGTTTGTGAAGCACGTAACTGATGTATGTTGTAACACACCAAAATTAAATTTCTAATAACTAGTGCTGGTTAAGTACAAGTGTTGTGTCCACAAAGGGGGTGTGAATTGTGTTTATTCCTATGACTGAGAATATATTAGTTAAACCATTTTAAGCGAGAGAATAAAAGCAACAAGAGAAAATGAGAAAATAGAGATTTACTAAAGCAATTAAAATATATGCAAATTAAAGAAGATTCAGTGGTGAGAACGCCCAAGCCCTTGTGCAGTGTGAAGATTTAACGAATAACAAATGCATTTGCAATCAAATTCATTTAGCTTATTATGGTGCATTAATCTTTTATTCTTCAAGGCATTCTCCCAAATTATCCCAAAGCTTCAACCCAAAAAAGTGTGTCCCCACGTCTCACTTAGGTTGAGAATTCAATATTAACATTTGTTCCACGTAAATTCCTCAGTTTTCCACGAAATTTACATTTGCAATTAATATCTAACCTGCAAGTTTCACTCACGTTATTCTCCACGTGATCACAATTAAATCAAAGAGCCTTTAAGCACTTGAAAAACATAAACTCACAATTGCAAATAATAAGAAAAATGTAAACAAATCAAATATATGTATTCATTAAAAATCCTCAACTGACATAGGGTCATAGAATGGAAATCTAGCAATTTATAAAAATAAAAAAAAAGTACAATGCTAATATTCATAATCCTATTATTCAAGAAAATAAGAAAAAGATAAGCAAATCTTAGTTGAAAATCTTGAACAATCGTGCACTAGATTATATCTTCAACACCACAAGAATTCACCGCAAATGTTCTTGATCTTCAATTGCGACCGTGGACCTCCACCTCATGATCGCGGCCCTGACTGCGCTAGTTCAAGTGTTTCCGACTGTTCTGGCAGTGTATAGTTTTTTATGTGTAACTTCCTCGTCCAATGTCCAATTGACCAAATTTTTGCACTATTGGAAAGACAATTCATTTTTCTTTTATTTCTCAAAGTTTCAAATTGATTGAATGTAGCACCAAAACAAAGTATCTTTCCAAATTTATTGCTTAATCCCTACGATCATGATAACCCTTATTCTAAAACCCATACTTTATAATATTTAATGTAATTCATTCTGAGATACATGCATGATAAAATTTAATATAATTCATGCACAATTTAAGCATTTTTCTTCGGTCATAAGATTAATTCGACACAACATCTATTTTACACAATTTGACATTATCATGTGCCAGATAAATCACCAAACTTATTAAAATTAATGATATAATTAACTATAATTTTAGGTAACACCACACCCCCGCACTTAAAGGTTGCTAGTCCCTAGCAACATTCCTTAGCAAACCTAGATATGGCTCAACTATTCATAGGTCAGATAAACACAAAAGCTAGGGTGGCCACCCATCTTAATTTTAGAAGAGTTTTAGTCACCTCGAGTCAAGTGACGTTTTGCACTCATTCATAGCCTAACCCTCCTAAATCCTCTCGTTTTCAAATGACACCCAGTGAAAGTGTGAGTGTGCCACTCTCGTCGTCCAATTTCCCGGCATCTCAATGTTGCTACCGCCCGTCAATGGTAAGAAATCCACATGAAACTAACAAAGAACCCACTAACCTATCTCCCCATAAGTTTGAACATAAGGGAATATAAGAACTTATGCATCATGCGAGATCAAGGGCAAATTGCATCATTTTTCCACTTCACCTTTTAGGCAAGTGCTTTATTTTTCTTTCTCGATTTTCTTAATTTTTTGGGAACCTTTTTACACAAGAATAAACAAGGGTCATTTGTGCATTACTGGTTACTTAGCTCTGAACACAATTGCGCTGCTTTGCATACTCATGATTAGGTAACCTTTTTACCCAGGAATGGATAAATATCTCTGCACAATCCTGATTACTCAGTCACCACAACCAGCAAAGTAGAAAATTCTATTTTCTTCACTCTCTCTGTTTTTTTTAATAAGTAATTGATCTTTTCCAATTCCTCATGGTTTGATTTTTTTTTCACGTTCCCCATAGTCGTTACTTATGGTTCAATGGCCCATAAATTACTCAAGGTAAGAGTGACACCTACAAACCCTCACCTTTTCTAATGTACTACCACTTCTTAAGCTACCTAGTAATCGAGGACACTATAGCGTGCAATAAAATTCAAGGTCACATGTACACAAGGAAATTTTTGGAAAGGCCAAAACTACGAATGATTAAGCAGCCATCATACGCAATATATATCTTAACAAAAAATGTCCCTATCATCACAAATTAAGTTCGGTGGCCACAAAGCTATACCTTTTCTCTTCTAATAGCATCCTAAGCACCTTGTTCAGTTCAAGTTTGATATATTCTAAGCAATCATTGATGCGTGTCATTAATACATAAAAATTTAAATTTATAATGACTAGTATTGGATAAGTAAGAGTGTTGTATCCATAAAGAGGGTTTGTGTGTCTATTGATTTAACCAAGTTCTTATTAGTTAGGCCTTAAGACCAAAGCAAAAGAAAAGAAATAAAACTAAAAGTAAACACCAAGATCAAAATACATCAGATGAAAGTATTGGAGTGCCCATGACTAAAGAATCTAGCCACTTGTGTTGTGTTAGTTTCCTATGCATGCCAAGTTACATTAATTATCAATTTAATTGCATTGCTTACAAAATGTTAATGCTAAAGTCTATGTTCTCCTAAATTTTCCTATAGCTTTAACTTCAGATTTAGCGGATATTCCCAAACTAAATCAAGTCAAGTGTTTAAGTTGGTGATTAACAATAATTTCCTACACTAACCCTACAATTTTACTCCCGTTATTCTCACGGAGTTAGTATTCACAAATTATATGTCTAGCACGCAAATTTCACTCTCGTTATTCCTCATACTACTACAAATAATTAGAGAGGTGGCCAATTCCACCCAATTACTATCCAAATCCATAATAGTGAATAACCATGTAAAGATAATTAATTAGAACTCATGCACACATCATACACCAAATACAAACATAAGTGACTAGAGAAAGATTTAGAAATTCATAGTAAATTCAATAAAAATATGTTCTTAATCATTTATCATCCAAGCAAACATCAAAATAATAGAAAAGGCTATAAAAACTTATTCCTATGACTTTGCTTTATGTGAAAGAATGCATTTTCTTCAACTCTTAGCATGGATCCCTCATTCTCCAAACTTTAATCTTATGTTCCCATGTTCTAGTAGTTGGAAAAGTAACTAAAACCTAAAAAAACTAGAAAATCCCCCCTTCTAAGGTGCATGGATCTCTTATTTATAGCCTAAGAAACCCTAGGAGACACGTAGAAGTGTGAAAAGTCAAAAAAATCCCTAAAAATTATGAGTTCCCCCTTCCCGTGATTACTGTCTTGATCGTCGAAATTCCAGTGTGTTCGATTATTTTGGTAGTGTACATTCTTTTGTGTGTAACTTCTTTATCTGATGTCCAATTGAACTGATTATTATGATGTTAGAAAGCCAATTCATTTTTGTTTTATTCCTCAAAGTTTCAAATCAATTTAACGTTGCACCAAAACGCGGCATCATTCGAATTCACTGCTTAATTTTTCTTGCAACCAAGATAAGTCACATTCTAAAACACTTTTATGACAATTCTCATTTTAAGAAACATGCATGATAATATTTAATATAATTCATACATGATAACATATTTTCTTCATTTTTACTCCCATGCATACATAAATTAAGCATAATATGTGTACGAATATGTATATTATTTCACATGTTATCACACCCCTGCACTTACTTATTTGCTTGTCCTCAAGCAAACACTTTTCTTTCAATGGAGTCTTTAATGCATAAAAATAATGAACTTGGCCACTCTTCTTAATTTCAAAAGTTCGATATATAAGTACTTAGGCTACCATCATCTAAGATTATAGCACTTTCAGCTCAAATGTTTACAGCATGAGTTCGCGCGTGTGTGTGTCACTCTTCAACTTTCAACCCTCTAACAATCCTATAGCAATTTTAAAACAACCAAATCTCAGACTGCTTACTCTAGGTAATAATTCACTCTCTTTTGAATAAGTTCAATTACATTACTTCTCACTAGAGGATGTGTGTGGGTTAGTAATTTCTTCGTCATTCTCGTCCACACTTCTTTTTCATTATCTTCTGTGAGCTTTAACTTCTTTCTTAAGTAGTTGGAAGCCTTTTCACGCTAAAGTGAACAAGGGTCATTGCATGCCTCCGATTACTTAACTCACAACTAATTCAAGATGCTTTACATACTCATAATTTAGGCAACCTTTGTACATGAGAATGAAAAGAGGTCTTTGCGCAATCCTGATTACTCAACTACTCCAATAAGCAGAGTAGACTAATTTTTTCCATGCTTACATATATTTTCTTGAATTTTTCTAAGTCCTCGCTTTCTATTTTTTTTTTCAATTAATCTTCCTCATTCATCAGAGAATGTGCCAACACCTAAAGCAAGGCTTACACCCTTAACTCAATCATCTCATCCTTACCACCGAACTTCTCAAACAGTCTAATGATCAAAAGTAAAGAGTGTGTGCTCAATAAAATAGGACCCATGCATTCAACACTAAGTCAAAGATGCTAATTTTGAGAACACTAACAGAAAAAGGCAATAATAATTTCTTGTAAGCATTCATCATAAATTAAGTACAGTGGCCATAATTTCATACAATGTTCATGCCATCAATTTAACCATAATCCCACATGTTTACATGCATAAAAATCCAGCAATTCTAGGGCATGCAATGACACCTTTCACGCTCTTTTTTTTTTTTCTTTTTGTCCTTCACATTCAGCTAGTTGCCACAATTAAACACATTCAACACACATAAAATAAGACAACAAGGAACGAGACAGCCTAGTAGAGTGGCATTTATTCGTCTTCCTTCTTCTTTTAGGCTTCTTCATACATCCCCATTCTTTCAATCCTTCGAAATCCTCCACCAACTCACAAGAATATGTGATCTCCATACAATGCAAAACAAAACAACTAAACAAATTAAAAAAAACTGAAATTAGGAAAAGAAAGCTTAGGTTGCCTCCTAAGAAGCGCTATATTTAATGTCTATAGCACGACAAGGTACTCATGGGCTAAAGTGGTTTAATTGAAGACTTGGGTCTCCACAACCCCTTATGAACTTCAACTCTCTCATTTCTCTTCTACGTCCTCTTTCTCGTCTTCCTTGTCTTTCTTCCATAATTCACTTTCTCTTTTTCCTAAGGCAATTCATGTAGTTCTTCCCTCACACCTAGTTGTTGTACCTCTTCCAACCCTTGTGCTTCTTGTTCACTAGCCATAGTTTTCTTAGCAAACTTTTTAAGGGGATTATTATGCTCCAGCAATAACACATGCTCTGCATTTTTCATTTATGGTTAAGTGAACAAGGGGTTGGGGTACACCAAAAATTTTACCTTTTTAGCTACCACGTGTAAGGTTAAGCTGCCCTGCTCCATGTCTATTATTACCTTTGTGGTAGCTAAAAAAAGACAGCTAAAGATGATACCTTGACCCTTTTCACCCTTCATATCTATTACAACAAAGTCCATGGGAACAACAAAATTACTCACCTTCACTAAAACATCTTCTACAAGTCCAAGTAACTTTGTCATTAATCGATCTGATAGCTTGATTTTCATGCGTGTGGACTTCATCGACTCCATAACGGGTGTTTGAAAAGTGGAGAATGACATTACATTAATGCTAGCACCTAATCACATAAGATATTATGAAAAGAGGTGCTTCTTGTTGTGCAAGAGATGGAGAAACTCCTTAGGTCTTTGAATTTCGATGGTAGAATATTCTCCTCTTCTAAGTTGTCCTCCTATTCTCTCAACTTTCTTTTTCCACTCATTGCATCCTTCAGGCACTTCACCACACTTGGGTTCTCTTTAATTTCTAGAACTAATGGAGCATTTACATTTAACTTTTCAAAAATATTCAAAAATTTACATACCTGCTCCTTTAGCTAGCAGGAATGAGTCTTTGTAAGTATGGAATTCTTGGCTTGTAAAGAGGTGGAATACTAACTTCTTCTAGTTCCTCAGCTTATACCTTGACCTCTTTTTTCTCTTCTTCTTGGGCATCAACAAGTGGATCCTCTTTATCCTCTTCGTTCTCAACCACCTGCACACTTTGTAGTTGCTCTATTGGGTTAGTCTTAATAGTGCTAGGTAACATACCTACTAACCTGTTTGTCATCTCTTTTACCAGTTGCCTGAGTTGCACCTCCAAAGTTTTAATGGATAACTGTTAGTTCTGCAAGAGCATCTCAATCCAATGTATAAAATCTTATTGAGTCTTTACAAGATTACCTATCATTTCGTGGGTAGACTTCGCAAGATTGCGAATCATGTCCATCAAAAACTACTTTTTCTCTTGTGGTTGATATGGTGCTTGGAAGCCTAATGGATTTTGAGAATTGTTTCAGGAAAAATTTGGATGATTCGTCTAGCCTGGATTGTATGTATTTGTATATGAATTATTGTCTTGAATCCCCGCATTGCCTATATAATTTACTTGCTCTTTTTGCCCGACATTTTTTCCTTCACTTCTACACTCATGTATAGGATAGGGTCCCGCACACATATCACATATAGGATTCGATGAAAATGATGAGAGCTAAGAGCTGCTTACCAAGACACTATCAATCTTTTTACAAAGGAGTTCCACTTTTGCTGCTAAAGCCATTACTGAATCTAGCTCATGCACGTTAAAAACCCTTCATGTTGTGGATCTCTCTATTGGCCATTGGTATGTATTGAATACTGTCTCCTCAATCAATTCCCAAGCATCCTCAAGTAGTTTATTCAAAAGGGCTCCCTACAGCTGCATCAAGCACAATACGTAATTGACCAAATATCCTACTATAAAATGTTTGTACCTACATCCAAAATGGATATCCATGCTGGAGGCATTTCCTAAGTAGCTCCTTGAATCGTTCCCACATGTCTGGCATTAACTCAAACTCTACATGCTTGAATGTTCCAATTTCCAATCTGAGTTATTTTGTTTTTGCTAGTGGGAAGTACTTAGCCAAGAATTTATTCACCAGGTGACTATGCTCCCAGGCGGTAAAGATTGTAACCATTATCAGGTCCTACCCCCGAGAGAAAATGGAAATAATCTTAATTTAATTACATCATCTGAAACTCCATTAAATTTTATAGTATCGCATAGTTCCAAAAAAGATGTTAAGTGTGTACTCGGGTCTTCTTGTGGGGTTCATCAAATTGGTTTGATTGCACCATGTTGATTAGTACAGGTTTTAGTTTAAAATTATTCATGTTCACCAGTGGTCTCATAATTCCTGTCATGTTTAGATTCATCACTAGTTGCACATAATCTCTTATTGCTCGTTGATGTAATGGAGGAGGAAGTTCTTGTGGTGGGTCATTTTCATCCATCTCTTGTTCTCGCTGGAAAATAGTTCTACATCTATGCAATGTTCGTTCAATTTCTGGGTCAAGCTCAAAATTAATACTCTTATTCTTGCACATCCAATTGTACTCAACAACCAAAATTAAATTCGATTGATAATATTATTACTAATAAAACACGAAGATAATCTAGAAAAAATAAGAAAGATAACAGAAGAAAGAAAAGTAAAAAGCAGAAATCAAAAATAATAATAAAGTAAACCCGGCCTAATCTAGTAATCCCTTAAAATATTCAATAGCATTCATCACCCTCCCCAAAAATGGTGCCAAAATTTGATGCATGTCGTTAACATACTAAAATTTAAATTTATAATGACTAGTACTTGGTAAGTATGAGTGTTGTATCCACAAGGAGGGTTTGTGTATCTATTGATTTAACTAAATTCTTATTAATTAAGCCTCAAGACTAAAGCAAAAGAAAAGAAATAAAACTAAAAGCGAACATCAAGAACAAAGTACATCAAAAAAAGTATTAAAGTGCCAAAGACTAAAGAATCTATAGGATATTCTCCCAAATTTTTCTATAACTTCAACTCCAGATGTTAGCAAGTATTCCCAGTTGAGCATATAAGTTTTGCTCCCATTATTCCTCGCACTCCCTCAAATAATTATAAAAGTGGGCAATTACCCCCAATTACTATGCAAATCTACAATTGTGAATAACCATGCGAAGATAGTTAATTGTAATTCATGCACACATCATACACCAAATACAAACACAAGCGGCCAAAGAAGGATTTAGAAATTCATAGTAAATTCAATAAAAATAGGTTCTAAACCAGTTATCATCCAAACAAACATCAAAATAATAGAAAAAGTTATGAAAACTTATTTGTAAGACTTTGCTTAGTGAGGAAAAACAAATTTTCTTCAACTCTTGGCATGGATCCCTCCTTCTCCAAGCTTTAATCTTATGTTACTATGTTCTAGGAGATGGAAAAGAAACTAAAACCCAAAAGACCTACAAACTCCCCCCTTCTAAGATACATGGATCTCTTATTTATAGCCCAAGAAACCCTAAGAGACGTGTAGAAATGTGAAAAGTCGGAAAAAACCCCTAAAAATTATGAAAAATAAGAGCTGAATGTTTTTGGCACCAAAATGCTGCTAGGGACAGCAATCGTGGCTCGAAACCTCATGATCGTGGATTGAAATTATAGTATTTCTAGAACACGTCACAGTCCAGTTCCTCGATTGCAGTCTGCCTTTCGTGATTACAACCTTGTTCATGAAAAGTCTAGTGTGTTTGACTATTCCGGTAGTATACATTTTTTTGTGTGTAACTTCTTCATCTGATATCTGATTGACCTAATTTTTATGCCATTGGAAAGCCAATTCATTTTTATTTTATTCCTCAAAGTTTCAAATTAATTGAAAGTTCCACCAAAAAGCATAATCATTTCAAAGTCACTATTTAATCTTTCTTACAACTATTATAACTCTCAATCCAAATTACATGCATGAGAATTCTCATTCTAAGACACATGAATGATAATATTTAATGTAATTTATACATGATAACATATTTTCTTCATTTTTACTCACATGCATGAATAAATTAAGCATAATATGGGTATAAATATGCCTATTATTTTACAAGTTATCAATCATACGCATAGCACTAATAGCTAAGCAGTAGTTATCCAATGAAAGTGCAGTACGTTCAGTGTTTAAAATTTACTGTCCTTAAAAGCAAGGATAAAAATCATACACAAATCCATCTCCCACACTAGAACAAAACAGTGTCCACACTGCAATAAGCATACAGGTGTAAGAGATAAACACATAACGAAAAGAACAAAATCACCTAATCCTAGGGAAGGTAGGTAACTGCATCACTCATGCGGTCTGCTAAGATCCTCATGTTGCTCATCTACTACCTAGTAGGTAGCCAATAGCTCAACCGGATGTGAAGGCACTCGGTGCCTCACTGGCGGTGCTAAGGGCATGTTAGGGTATAATTGTTGCAAATATGTGATAAGGTCTACCTGGAAAGAATGAGTAGATTGCTGAAGGCCCTCCAGGCGTTCATTGACGTGGTGGGCCATCCTCGAAAAATTTTCACTCACCTCAACCTAAAACACCTGGTCTACATAATCACGCTCATGGTGCCAAAGGCATTACTGTAGTCCTGGCTAGCCTCCAGGGGCTGCCTACTGGACCAGTGCCCTCAGTGGGTTAATTGGTGCCATTAGGGCCACATCTAGAGGAAAATCTACCAAGTTTACTCCTACCCAGCGGTAGAGCTCTATGATGACAAAAGGATGGGCCATGTCAGCTTTTCACTTATCTGCAATTCTCAGGATATTACCATAGATTAATTGACCTAAGTCCAAAGGTATACCTGTGTGTATAGTATACGAAAACAAAAATTGCTTAGTGCTAATTGTGGTTTGGTGCTAATTAGGTTGGATCCATCCACAAATGAACACCCACCATGGTCACACCATCTAGGTTAAGCTATGAAAATGGAAGTCACAACTCTCGAATGAACTCTCCTTCCATCTAGTATTGACTAGGATATGAAACATTGTCATGTTTACTGAGTTTATCCCAAACACCTTATTTATGTGCCATGACCTAAATGAAACCAGCACCCTATGAATGTAAATCGTGTCATTCGTGTGGCCTAGGACTTTGGCATAGAATTCACGTAATAGCTCTCGGGAAACCCAATGTGTAAGATGGCTAATGATTGTCTCTCAGTTTCTGTTTACAAGAAGTTGGGCAAAGTCAGGCTGAGGGTTAGCGATCTCCCTAAGCCTACTCTCAGGGACCAGTGCTCAACGAGAAACATCAATCCTATAACAATACTAGTGAGGGCTAGCAGGTGGTGCCAGAAGCTGTGGAGGCGATACTATATGTAAGCAGCCCACTCCTCCTGGAGTGCGACTTAGCTTCTTGGCACTTGCAAAGAAAAATCATCAACAAGCATAGAGGTTGAGGATACACATTGTGTGAATGAAGAGACTAACAACTCCATTAAAGTTGAAGGAACTATCGAAGCCCTGGGAGGGAGTACAAATCAAAATGCACAAAACGGCATCAAAAGCTCCAAAAGTATGCAGAGGGACAAGACAAATAAGGTACCAAAAGGTCACACCTTTGTGAGAATTAAACTCACACCCTAGCCAAGTAAATCCATTGATAGAGGCAATCGAGAATTATAGCATTTATTATGTTTTAATTCTGGATATCCACAAGAATGTACCAGTAATAATTATAACACCAAAGAAGGAATTTTCATTCACAAAGCAAAATCTCAAACTTACCATTGATAAAAGGTTAGGACTACAAACTCTCAATTCAACTAGAAATGGCACTATGTATTATGGAAGACAATTCATGATGACCTCTAACATAGTCCTTCCACATAGAGAAACATAACATTCTTTCAAGACACATTGCTAATGCACTGAAACCACATCAAGGCAAATTTGGATCCCCTTGTATATCATAGTAGAGTTTATTTTCATCTGTCAGCAACAAATGTAAATTTGGACAGCTTAGCATTCTTGGTTAACCAATTTTCATATGGGCATTTATACGGACACCTTAGGGGTAAAACATAAAATGCAAAGTAATAGCACACAATTCGATTGAATCACCCCATTGAAATCTAATTCAAATTCTCCAGCAAGCACATGGAAATATCAACAATAAATCCAAGCAAAATTAGCAAGAAAATTGGAAGAAAACAAACCTAACATCCTTGCCAAAAATTTAGGGAAAAAGTTGACAAAAATAGACCAGTAATCGTGTCCAGGAACACTATGATCATGGAGGAGGGCCGGCAGCCACAATGTTTGTGTCAAGGGCCCAACGTGTGTGAGTGCAGTGGTGGTCATGCAATGTGGGGGTGTTCGTGTGGTGTATGTGAGTGCAATGTGCGTCAGGTGTATGCGTCTCAAGTGTGTGAGTGTCAGCATACGACATAGCCCTTTTTATTCAAAAAGGGCCCGGCCATGATCACAGAGAAAGTCCCCGTGATCACGGTGGGAAGCATTGTGGTCATGGCTAAAATAGCAACAATTCCAGTGCATGCCGCGATCGAGTGAGAGATCATGCCCTATGATTTCACAATTGTGTGATTGAAGTCCACAATTCCAATGCATGCCTCTACCCTCCTACCTGTTGGTGCAGCATGACGATCTATGACTGCAGGTGGGAACCTCACGATCGTAGCTCTTCCATCGTGATTTTTTTAAAAAAAGAAAAAAAACACTCACAAATCCTACAAATTAACGCAATGGGGAATTAAAAAAGGCAAAAACACATGACAAAGCTGCAATAATAGAAACAAATGAAAAATGAAAAGAAAGTGAGTAAAGCATGGGTTGCCTTTCGCAAAGCCCTGCATTTTATGTCGATAGCCAAACCACTGCTAGCTCAACAAGGTAGTTTAGCTGAAGTCCATGCATCTAGGCATGAACTTCCCCCTCAAAATAGTGTTTGAGTTGGTGTCCATTTACCTTAAAAGTTCAGTCGCCACTTCTCAATTCAATTGCACCATGATCAAACACATTAGTAATTTCAAAAGTGCCTGAACAACGAGAACACAACTTACCCAGGAATAATTTTAGATGTGAATTAAACAAGAGTACTTTATCTCTAACTTTGAAATCATGGGCCAAGATGTGGTGATCGCCACTTCTTCGTGTACTCCTAGTAAAGTTTATTGTTTTCATATACATGGTGGCAGAATTCTTCCAATTCAATTAACTACAGCTGCCTATTTTCTCCTACTCTTTGCAGATCAAAATTTAAAAATTTTATAGCCCAATATGCCTTATGCTTTATTTCTACGGGGGGGTAACAGGCTTTACCAAAAGCTAGATAGGACGGGGACATGCTGATTAGGGTTTTAAATGTAGTTCTATATGCCTATAGTGCATCGTCCAACTTCCTAGCCCAATCCTTCCTATTGTGGTTCAGTATAGTCTTTAAGATTTGTTTTAACTCTCTATTTGACACTTCTACTCAACCACTTGATTAAGAGTGAAAGGGGTTGCGACATAATTGACACACTGTATTTTTTAAGTAGAGACTCCATCCATCAATTACAGAAGTGTAAGCCCCATCACTGATGATTGTCCTAGGAACCCCAAACCTAGTAAAAATGTTTTCTGTAGGAATTTCAAGGCAAGTTTGGCTCATGACTAGGAAGTGCAATTGCTTCTACCTATCTGGATACATAGTCTACTACAACTAGTATATATTTATTGCCATGTGAAGTTGGGAAGGGCCCCATAATATCAATGCCCCATACGTCGAACAACTCTACCTCTAATATGTTTGTTAGTGGTATTTCATTTCTTTTGGAGAGCTTCCCTAGCCTATGGCACCTGTCACACCTTTTTACATATGCATAGGTAACCTTATAAAGCGCTAGCCAGTAAAAACCAGATTGAAGTACCTTGTGCATAGTGTGATTGGAATCAAAGTGTCCTCTACAGTTGAGCTCATGGCAATGATGCAAGATGTCCTCCATCTCTTTCTCCAGGATACGCCTACGAATAACTTAATTAGCACATATTTTATACAAGTAAGGATTGTCCCAGAAGTAATGTTTGACATCTGATAAAAATTTTCTTTTTTGTTGGTAAGACATCTTAAGAGGTAATACATCACAAGTCAGATAGTTCACATAATCTACAAAAGGAGTAAAGGTAGTAAATAAGGCAAAGAAGTGTTCATCCAGGAATTCTTTAGTGATGCCTTACTACTCTATGTTGCCCTTGTTATCCAATCTGGAGAATTGATCATCCACCACGTTGTCTAGCCCCGTTTTGTCTTTAATTTCCATGTCGAATTCCTGCAACAATAAAATCCATTGGATTAGCTGAGGTTTTGCATCTTTCTTTTCAAATAAGTATTTGATAGCAGCATGATCTATATAAACAATTATTTTGGCTCCAATCAGATATGGCCGAAATTTCTCAAAAGCGAACACTATTGCTAGGAGCTCATTCTCTGTTGTTACATAATTTAATTGAGAATCATTGAGGGTGTGACTAGCATAGTAGATCACATGGAGCCTCTCGTCGTTTTACTATCCCAGAACCATCCCTACCAAGTGGTCACTAGCATCACACATCAATTCAAATGGTAAGGACCAGTCTGGTCGTTCGATGATTAGTGCACTTGTTAATTCTTGTTTTATCCTATTAAAAACAATGAGAATTGATCATCAAAATTAAACGGTGCATCTTTAACCAATAGGTTAGACAAGGATTTTGAGATATTGGAAAAATCTTTTATAAACCGTCTATAGAACCCAACATGCTCGAGAAAGCTTCGAATTCCTTTCACGCTTGATAGTGTAGGCTAGTTGGCAAGAACATCAATTTTCACTTTGTCTACCTCAATGCCATTTTGTGAAATTTTTTGCCCTAGAACGATCCCTTCCTATACCATAAAATGACACTTTTCATAGTTCAAGACTAGGTTAGTATCTTTGCACCTCTATAAGACTAAAGACAAGTTATATAAACAATTATCAAAAGACTCACCTATAAGAGAAATCATCCATACAAATCTCAATTATGTTTTCAATTAAATTAGAAAAAATTGCCATCATGCATCTTTGAAATGTTGCTAGTGCATTGCATAACCCAAATGGCATCCTCCTATAGGCAAATGTCCCATAGGGGCAAGTGAAGGTGGTTTTCTCCTAATCCTCTAGTGCAATTGAGATTTGGTTATAGTTAGAGTACCCATCTAAAAAGCAGTACTATAGATGACCCACAAGTCTTTCTAGCATTTGATCTATAAAAGTTCTACAAGTGATCTTGAGGGTGGCACTATTAAGTCGTCTATAGTCGATACATACGTGCCAACCCTTACGACCCTAGATGGGATTGTTTCATTTGGTTGTTTTTAACTACTGTCATACCTCCCTTTTTGGGTACCACCTAGGTTGGAATCAGCCACTCATTATCTAATATTAGGCAAATTATGCCTACGTCTAATAGCTTCATAACCTCTTTCTTTACAACCTCTTGCATGTGTGGGTTTAGTTGACGTTGAGGTTGCCTTACAAGTTTATAGGTATCATCTAGCAAAATTTATACATGCAATTAGAAGGGCTAATACCTTTCGAATCTACTATGGTCCATCCTATTGCACTTATGTGATTTTTCAAAACTTATAACAATTTTTGGTCCTCTTCCTGGTTCAAATGTACAGAAATTATCACAGGGAGTGTAGAGAACTTACCGAGAAAGCATACCTTAAGTGGCTAGCAATTGTTTTAACTTGAGAGTTGGCAGTTCTTCCACTGATGTCTTTAGTGCGTGTAATGATTTCACTAGGGGTGGTGTTACTGTTACCACCTCGTTCTCCTAACCATCATTCTCTATTTCCATATTGGCTTGTAGTTTTCCTAGCTTCGAATCTAGGTTGTGTATGTTCTTGAAAACTTCACATGTACATTCGTCAATATGCTTTTCACCGTGGCAAATATCGACATCTATGTGAAACCGTGAGGCAACAAAAACATTAAATATGACTTCCTCACCTCTACCCTCAATGTCAACTTACTTTGGTGCATGTCAATTAATACCCTAGCTGTTGCTAGGAATAGTCACCCCAATATAAGTGGCATTTCCCTATCTTCTTCCATATCTAAAATAACAAAATCAATAGGGGATATGAATTTATCTGCCGTTATAAGGACATTTACAATTAGCCTAAGTGGTACCTTCACAGATTTATCTGCTAGCTAAATAGACATCTTAGTTAGTTTGACTTCTCCTAGACTAAGTTTCCTAAAAGAGTATAAGGCATTAGATTAATGCTAGTGCCCAAGTCACACAAGGCTTTACTGAACTCCACATTACTAATGTTGCATGGAAGAATAAAACTTCCTTAGATCCTTCAATTTAGAAGGAAGTTTATTTTGAATGACAACATTGCACTCCTCAATCAAACACTGTCTCTTGATCTTCCAACTTCCTCTTTCGGGAGAGGATTTCCTTCAGAAACATCACATAACTTGGCATCTATGCTAGGGCTTCTACAAACGGAATGTTAATGTGAAGTTTCTTGAATATATCTAAGAATTTAAGGAACTTTTTATCCTCTTGTGTAGATTTTAATCTTTGCGGGTATGGGATAGGTGCTCTGTAGGGCTTGACAGGTGATTTAGCTTTTCTTCAACATCCTTTCAACCTGTATTAGCTTATTCACTAGACCATTCTTCCACACCACCTTCGTCTTGACTATTCGTTCTCGAAGGCAACTCTTGTAGCTATTTTCCACTTCTTAAGGCGACTGACTTGCATTGCTCCCTTAGGTTGGCCTCTGCATTGCTGGGCAATGTTCCCTCGGGTCATGCTACTACATTTTTCGCCAATTGCCCAATTTACTGCTTCAAGTTGCACAGTGATGCATGTTGATTCTACAATATTGATTCAGTTTTGTTCATGTAATCCTAAGTCTTTTTGGCCAAGTTTTTGATAATTTCTTGGGTGGATTTGGCTAGGCTACCCACTATGTCTTCTAATAAGTGTTTCTTCTCCTGTGTTTGATATAGAAAGTTTGGCACTGCTGGTCTTTATAGATCTAGGGGGTTGGACACGCCTGCTTAGTTTCTCCATGAAAAGTTTGGGTGGTTCCTCCACCTCAAGTTGTATGTATTAAAGTATGGATCATTCTGTGTCCAATTCTGATTATTTACGTAGTTCATCTATTCCATCTTAAACTGATTTCCTTCAGTACTTCCCACCTAGCACTCATGTGTTGGGTAAGAACCAAAGCATATGTCACAAACATGCATAGAGGGAACAAACAAATTAGTATTGGTTTTTAGGCCATCAATTTTTCATGTAAGCAAATCAACTTTGGTAGTTAAAGCAATAAAAGCTTCTATATCGCAAGATCCTACCACTCATTGGGGGGCAGATCTCTCGGAAGGCCATTGGTAAGCATTTAACACTATCTCTTCAATGAGGTCCCAAGCTTCTTCTGGGCTTTTGTTCATTAGGGTGCCGCTAGCTGCGACATCCAGCATAATTGGCAGGTTCTCACTGATACCACTGTAAACGTCTAAATTTGAAACAAAATTAGGTATCCGTGTTGTGGGCACTTCCTCAACAGTTCTTTAAATGTCTCCTAGGCTTCTGGGAGTGTTTTCAAATCTGTCTACTTGAAGGTACCTATTTCAAGACGCAATTGTGCAGTCCTAGCAGGTGGAAAAAATTTAAACAAAAATTTGTTAATTATTTCTTGCCAAGTAGTAATACTTCTTGTGGGTAGGCCTTAGAGGCATTGTCTAGTGCAATCTCATGGAGAATAAGGGAATAATCAAAGTTTGATTGCATCTTCGAACACTCTATTAAACTTTACCATATCACACAATTCCAGGAAGCTTGCTAGGTGCATGTTTGCATCCTCGTAAAGGCCTCCCCCGAACCAATTTAATTATACTATATTATTAATGTAGGCTTTAGTTCAAAATTGTTATTATTTACCAATGGTCTAACTATTCCTATTATATTTTGCGTCATCACTAGCTAGACATAATCTCAGAAGGCCCTTTGATTAAGTGCTGAAAGGTTTAGTGGTATGTGCTGATGGTCTTCCATGTCTAATCATTCTTGCAGTTGTCTTTTCATGGATTTGTAGTGTTGGAGCAGTTTTTCAATCTCCATAACAAAATCCACCAACGCTGCACGTTGCCTTTGGCGCATGCAACACCAATGCCTCTTCCACACCTACAACATTAAAAACCAATTAATCAAAAAACAATAAATTTTACATAAAACTAGTACAAAGAAAAGGGTGGTATAATCTAATACACCCTAAGAATATACAATAGCAGTCATTACCCTCCCCGGCAATGGCACCAAATTCGATGCGTGTCATTGTAACACATAAAAATTAAATTTCTAATAATTAGTACTGGTTAAGTACGAGATTCGTGTCCCCAAAGAGGGTGTGAATTATGTCTATTGTTTTGATTGAGAACATGTTATTTAAATCTTCTTAAGTGAGAGAGAATAAAAGAAACTAGAGAACGAGAAAGCACATATTTAATGAAGCAATCAAACTAGACGCGAATTAAAAAAAAATTCAATGGGGAGAAGTCCTAAGCCCTTGTGCAGTTTGGAGATTTAATGAATAACAGATGCGTTTGCAATCAAATTCAATTGGCTTATTATTTTTATTCTTCAAGACATTCTTCTAAATTATCCCAAAGCTTAACCTAAATAAGTGTGTCCCCACTTAGGTTGAGAATATCAATATTAACACTTGTTCCATGTAAATTCCTCAGTTTCACTTCCGTTATTCCTACAAAATTTACATTTGTAATAGATGCCTAACTTACAAGTTTCACTCCCATTATTCCCCACGTACTCAGGATTAAATCAAAAAGCCACCAAGCACATGAAGAACATAAACTCACAATTGAAAATAATAAAAACTATGAAAACAAATCACATATATGTATTCATTAAAAATCCTTAATTGCTACAAGGTCCTACAGTATAAATCTAGCAATCTATAAAATAAAAGCAAGTACAATGCTAAAATTCATAATCCTATTATTCAAGTAAACAAAAAAAAGATAAGGAAATCTTAGTTCGAAGTCTTGAACATTCACAAGTTGGATTATGTCTTTAACATCGCAAGAATTCTTCCTAATTGTTCTTGAATGACGTACCCCCCTGAAATCCAAGGTTTTAGCCTTTTCCCCCTTGTTTTTTCATCCAAATTTCTTCTTTATATAGGGGAGAACTAGGTCGAGTCAGAGGATCCACAAAAATAGGCAAAAATCTGATTTCTAGAAATAACATGCCCGCTCGTGCTGTCACCCACGATTGTTGCTTAGCCCTCCGTGATCGCGTCCTCCTCAACTGCAGTCACATCTCTAACCACGGCTCAAACAGATCCCTTGCCCTCAAACACCATGGTCGCAGCTCTCCTTCCTGTGATTGCAGCCAAGTCCTCTGCGATCGCAGGCCCAATGGCAACAGATCTAGTGTATGGTGTGATCTTCAACTGTGGCCATGGATCTCCACCTCATGATCGTGGCTTAGCCATTCGCGATCATGGCCTTGACCGTGCTAGTTCAAGTGCTTTCGACTATTCTAATGGTGTATATTCTTTTATGTGTAACTTCTTTTTTCGATATCCAATTGACCTAATTTTTGCACCATTGGAAAGCCAATTCATTTTTATTTTATTCCTAGAAGTTTCAAATCGATTGAATGTTCCACCAAAATACAGAATCTTCCAAAGTCACTACTTAATCCCTGCAACCATGATAACCCTCATTCTAAAACACATGCATCATAATATTTAATGTAATTCATTCAAAGATACATACATGATAGTGTAATTTATGTGCAATTTAAGCATTTTTCTTTCATTATAAGATTTGTTTAACACAACGTCCATTTTACACAATTTAACATTATCATGCACAACAAATATCACTAAACTTGTTAAATATAATGTCATAATTAACTATAATTTTAGGTAACATTAGTACCTCACAAGCAATGCCTCATTTTCTCACCTTCAATTTTTTTATTGCTATTGTTGGTGGCAAGCAACTTCTCCACTAGCATCTAATTGATATTTAATAGTTCTTCATAGAAATCCTCATCAATGCTCCCGCTGCTATAATTAGAAACATTAGATATTATAGAAGATGTTATAACATTAGATACAACAATACCCTTATTTTTTTGTAAGGCTGAATTACATGCCATGTGGTTTCTAGTATAGTCATCATCCTCATCATAGTTCTCCTTAAAACTATCATCACTCCATGTGGTGGTCTAGGATTTACCCTACTTCTTTTAAGTGTTGGTATATTTTGATTGAATGTGGTCATACCCTTCACATTCCCCTCATTAAATTCCTTTTCCAACCTCTAAAACTTATAATTTTTGTGAATTCTTTTGATTTTTAGCAAATCCTTTCTTTTTGTTTCTATTGTTATTAGGTCCTTTGTAATGTTGAAACTTTTCTTACCTTATTCTTAATACTTTTTCATATCTTTTTCTTAGATAAATAATCTCATCTTTAGAATCTTCAAATTCCTCATCATGATCGCCATGATTGCAATTAGTGCTAGATGACTGCAAAGCCATTCCTTTCTTCTTCTTGGAAAATATGAAGTTCATTTCATAGACTTGCAATGATTCCGTTAGTTCTTCCAACCGCAGTGTTATAACACGTTGTACCTTTTTAATGGCTGCAACCTTCAAAGAAAACATTCTAGTAAGAATCTCAACATTTTCCTTACCAAATTCTTTTTTGAATATGCTTCCCCATTTGATATGTGTGATTTGCAGATGTCCTTAATTTTATATTAAAGGTAGCCACTATTACATTATCATTTATCTAGAGATTTTTGAACTAGAATGACAAGATTTGTAGTTTGGACATGCACCACCGAACTCATACTTTTTTACACATCCTACGAAACCTCTCAGGCCTCTCTTGCTATATCATATATTGCAAAAAGTTTAAACCATTCTTCTTCAACACCTATAAAAATTGCATTAGTTGCTCAAGAATTTCCAAGAGTCTCTCTTCCCTCACTTGATGTCCACAACTTGACATTTTTCAAATAGTTTAGCTATTAAATTCATGCATTGACGGCAACCATCCTTAATTTATGGAAATTCATGCTTTTTCATCTGAAGATTTGATGAAGGCTCTCATTTTGGCCTTCCAATACAAGAAATTTAAACCTTTCAAAAGGGTAGGATATAAAATGAATGCTCATTCCTTGGTGCTCATTATTCTATTAACCAACTTCCTGAATCTCACTTGCTTGAAACACAAGCCTACTTGGGTGACCAAGTTCTGATACCACTTGATAGTTGGTTTAATGGTTGGTGTTGCAAGTTATATTTCAACAATGAGTGCAACACACTCACATATGCAATGGAAAAGTAAACAGAGATCCTAAAGGTTTATTTACAAAGGTCATAGATGACCCTCTTATGTCTATAGGGCCATGCCCAAAAATTTCTACTAACAAATATTATAACAATTGTTAGGACAAACTTGCTCCACTAGCACAAATGTACTCACTCAAGCTAAACTCCCTTTGGCCCTCAACTCATTGCTGCAGTTTTAGCTTATCTCCCCTAAGTAGCAAGTTCCTTTGTCTTTACTTGACCGAAACTTCCTCTAGGGCTCATCTCCAAACATTGATAAGGAGCCTTCCTTTTCAAGAAATGTTGAACTTCAATCAACAACTTGAATGGTTGTGAATGATGATGAACTTCTCAAAGCATTCGCCCACTTCACGCTTTTGTTCTTGAAGAAATTGATAAAGAAAACCTCTTTTGAACTCTCTTTAACGTAATTCACTCTAAGTATGACATCTCAATCAATCTATGAAATCCTCTCAAAGCCTTATTTTTTTCTCCTTGAATTGACATTTTGTTTTCTATACTCTTGGTTCTCTAAAATAATCTATCCTATCGACCTTGAAGATAGAAATGAATTCCCAAAAAAATCTAGTTGGTTATTTTCAAAATATCCGAGTTTCCCATTTACCATGTTGGGAGAATAAATGCAACATATTCAATGTTCTCTTCCTTCTTGAATTTTCAGTAGATTAGCATCTTCCCTTAACTAAAATAATCTAATAATCATCTACATATCATCAAAAACTAGTTGCATAAGGTTTATTTAAGATATGGACAACTATTATATCTTCTTTTATCTTTGTGGATAAAGCAAATTGACTTTATCCAAACGAACTAATTGTAATTTATAAAATCAGCAAGTCAATAGAAAACCTTTGAAATTACATAAGAAAGAATCCAGATAAAATTGACTAAAATCTAACAGATATTGTTGCTACATTCTCTAGGACAAATCACCTAGTCAAGTGCCATTAGACCCACATAATCCATTTGTGTTTGTGTCAAAATAATGATAATTATGCAAAACATGCACATGTTGTACTAACATTATCCCTTTTTATCATTATGGGGCACAACATAATTGCATAATAATAAATCAATCTTCAAAAACTATTAGCTTCATTCATACTTGCCAAAGTCAAAATGTTGAAATCGATGTTGGAACATGTCTTGCAACTTAGAACTGGAGGTTAAGAAAGCTTCAATTGGACTAGAAGGCAATATCACATAACTTCAAAAAGTAAGAATTTTTTGAAAAGGAAATCCAAAGTCATAGCCATGACCAATCGAGAAAGCTATGGTCGAAATCCATGTCATAGTAAACAAGTAGAAATTTGAGAAACCATCATTCCTTAATTTCTGGGAGACGAATTCCTTGAAGATAGAAATGAATTCCCAATATAGAAATGAATAATAATCTAAAATAGTCCATCATATCAGCCTGGAAGATAGAAATTAATTACCAAAAAATCTAGCTAATTGTCTTCAAAATGTCTAAATATATTGCTTACTGGTGTAGTATATTCGGGATTCCTTATTCCTTAATTTCCAGTAGATCAACATCTTTTCTTAACTAAAATAATCTTATTATCAACTGTAAATCATTCCTTAATTGGTCGGATAAGGTAGCTATCATATCTTCCCATAGATTTGTGGAATAGATAAGTCAACTTTATCCAAACTAACTAATTATAATTTTGTAAAATCTGCAAATCTGTTGACAATCTTTGAGAATCTGGAAGAAATAATCTAGATAAAATCAGCAACTAAAATTCTGCAGATTCCGTGGCAACTGCAATTGCAACATCCCATGGGACAACTTACTATAATTTCAAGATTTTCATAAAAATAAATCTTCCAAGTCAAGTGTCACTTAAATCCCACATAATTAATTTGAATTTGTACCAAAATAATGGCAACTATACCCAACATACACGTAGAATTAAGCTGTTTCATAGGCAGTACCAGTCATGCATAAACAAAATATATGAATGCATTGATATGTGTACATATCTTGCAAAAGGAAATTATTTTTGTTGTACAATTACTGCAGCGTGCATGATGTTCCATGGAGCAGCGAAATGGCTAATTCGGGCTTCAGTCCCATCATACTAGAGACAGCAACCCTTGTTCAAAGTTGCATATATTTTTTGGTGTTGAGGGACTTATTGTAATGTGATAAGACTTTCTCAACATGAAAAAAGGGCATACATTAGACCATTGTGATACAACATAAATACAGGAAAAAATGTGAGAAAAACACAAATTCATGTGGTTCGAAATGAATTCTTTTCATACACTCCCTTAAGATTTTTTCTTTTATCAAGATAATTATTGTACTAGTAGCAAAATATGATAACCCTTTAGCTATACATATATGCATGCAATTCTTGTTAGACATTGACATAGCGAATATACAGTGCTACTACAAGAAAAGGGATTAAATTTACCTCCTCCAAGTGCCAAACTTTTTGCTTTGGTTTTGAGTCCGCAAATGCACCAAAACCTTCTACACTCTAAAATTTCACCATTAATGGTATATGTATATGAGGATTAAGCTTGGACCTTAGTGCCCAAGCCACCTTGAGTGAATTCCCATCAAATTCAATCCACTTTTGTGATTACTCAAAATTGAATTTTATAAATTCAAACTCTTTCCAAGAGCTTGGTATTCATATGTTAATTTATCTAAATCCAAACACTTTTAGAGTCTTGTAAAATATTTGATTTTATTAAACTCATTTTCAAGAGTTTGAGGTATTTCAATTTTTATCTCAATTTTTGGACTACATGTACGGATATACATGTATATATATCCTTACAATATTCACTATAGAAGATAAAGTTCTATAAATTATTCAAGTCGCATGGTCTTGTAAGAGGATAGCGATCCGTGGTAAATTAAAAATTCAGTATATATAATTAATACGTTGGATAAATGTTAATCTAATCCTACAAGTATTATAAAATAATTCTGCAAAATATTCCTTTTCAATCTTCATCTCATCAATGCATGTGGAATATTGCCTTTACAAGGTTTGAGGTAATGGTAGGGGGTAAAATCGGTGAGGCTGAAAATTATATTTGATTATGAAATTTTGATGGGATTAGAATTTTGATTTGTTTAAATTTGTATTATATATATATATATATATGCACACATTTAGTCACATTTATATATATATGCTCTAAAAAGTAATTATTATATGTATACACTATATATATATATTAGTAATTTGATTATGGATACATATAATAATTGTTTTTGAAAGAAATATCTATAATAATTAGATTTTGAATATTTGTGCATACATTTAAGAGAAAAAATTATTTGCATTTCAAATTCAAATGAAAAAACTGTTCAATTGTATGTCTTTAATCTGTTGAGCTGAAAATGTTAAAATTTAAATCAACTGTTGTTTATATAATTTTGAACTAAATTTTAAAAAGAAATATGATAGCATAAAGACGACTGCACATTGCACATTTGCAGATAAATTATCAGGGACTGAGAATAGGTATTTGTGGAGCTGATTAGGTGGAAGCAATTGAAATCTTTCATAAGTTAAAATATAAAAATTGTAATATATGGTAAATTTTAAACCCTAAGCCTTGAATTATGAGACTTCGAATGGTACAATTGGCAAGTGTGGCTGTGGTGCTGCTGCTGTTTGCTTGGGCAAATAGTGTGTTATGTTGATGGGAGAAGACTGATCAATTATTTCATTGGCAAAAATGCAAGGACAATACTAAACAGTAATGTATTTAATCTATCTATTCGGGTTGAAAAGTGCAAAAGTATTCTCAAAAATGAAAGTTGCTGCCTTTGTAAAACTACATTCCTTATAAATCAATCACAAGAAATATGTCCAAGGATTGAAAATGAAATGGAACGATTATTTTTATGTAACTGGCATGTAATTGAAAATTGAAATTAAATACTGAGAACTGGCATAATATTTTATAGTCAAAAGCAACATTTATCCAATACTTCTCCTATTATTTTATTTTTAGAAAAATTAAAAATAAAACCTATTTTCTTTAAATTTAATAACATTTTAACATTGAAAAACTTGATACGCAATATATAAAATGTATCAAAAAATATGAAAATGTGTTGCATGGACACTTGAAAGTTATCACACCAAAATGGTACGAGCCGTTACCACACCAAAATTAAATTTATATTAGTTAAAAAATAGAGTGGGTTGTCACTTATTCTAGTATTTTTGCATTGCATGGACACTTGAAAGCTTTGCAAGACTTGGTGCAAATTTCTCCTTCTCCACTTCTCCAAAGTGTGTGAAATAGTGTTTCCAAGTGTTTAGAAAATAAAAACTAAGTCTAAAATATTCCCTAAATTGTGGAGAACAAGTGTGTGTGTGTGTGTGTGTGTGTGTGTGTGTGGGGAGCACCTAGGGGTTCGTATACATGTGAAAAAAGATATCAATGCCCTTGAAATTTAGTGTAGGATCATGGCCCCGTCATCTATTGCTCAATCTCTCATGGCTGCAATGACTAATTCCGTAGTTGCGACTTTTTCTTCTGCATCCGTGAACCTGGTTGTAGTCTTAGATAAATCTTGCTTCTCAAATTCCACTCCTGTGACACAGTGTACCGCACCAACGACCTTTGACCTCACAACTGTGACCATCAAATGCGAAAATTGTAGAATGCTTCATGGTTCTTCTCAATCTTGCGACTTTGGTATCAGAACTCGCAGACCTCTCTCCACGACCGCAACCTTTAGCAGTAGGAAATTCTAGTGTGGGTCGCGATTGCATCACCACATTTTGTGGCCGGGTTCTTCCTATCACAGTCATGATGCTTCCCTACAGACATGAAATTGTATTTTTGTATAGAAAATATCCAAAAATAATGTTTAACTCTACAATCATACTTTTTTCACACATAAATCATCATATTTAGTATATTTCATACATGAAAACATAATTTCTCCATTTTACTTCATATGCATGTATAAATTAAGTACACAAGGGGTATAAATAAGCTATAAATTCACATGTTATCACACCTCTCATATTTACTCATTTGTTTGTCCTCAATCAAACACTTTCTCTCCTAATTAGTATATTGAAGCACAAAATTGTAAACTAGGCCACTATTCTTAATTCAAAAATCATATATATGCACATGTCACTTAGTTCAACTTTATTTAATATTATAACACTTTCAACTTAAGTGTTTATAACATGAGTTCTCGTGTGTGTGTGTGTGTGACACTCTTCAATTCTCAACTACTTCTATCATTTTTTTAATCTTATAGCAATGCAAAGACACTTAAATTTATGATCGCTCACTTTAAGTATCAACCCAAGTTCACTCAACATTAATTCTAACTAGAGAACTCATGTGAGCCAATAATTTTTTTTTCTTTGTCCTCCCCCACACTTATTTTTCATCTTATCTTGAAAGTTTTGAATTCTTTTTTAAATAGTTGGGAGTCTTTTTTACACAAATGTGAACAAAGGTTACCGCACACCTCCAATTACTCAACTTACAACTATTTTAAGATGTCTTGCATACTTAGAATTAGGTACCTTTTTAAACAAGATTGAAAAAAGGTCTCTACGCAATCCTTGTTACCTAGTTGCTCTAATTAGTGAAGTACAGTTGTTTATCTCATGCTCACACATAGTCAATTGTTTCAAATTTTTCACTCAACTTTTTTTCTAAGTCTCCACTTTCTTTTCTTTTCAATTAATTTCTCTCATTCTCTAGAGAACTCATCAACACTCAAAGCAAGACTTATGTCCACAATTTAATTATCCTCTCCATATTATAAAACTTCTGAAATAGTCTAATAATCAATAGTGAAGAGTGTGTGCTCAATAAAATAAGAACCATATCATCAATACTATACCTAGCATGCTAATCCGAAGAACAACTAATGAACCAAGTAACAAAAATTTCCTTCTCAAGACCTTCAGCATCAATCAAGTACAATGGCCATAAAATTCATGGCATTTTTTATGCTACTAACTTAACCATAGAATCCACACGTGTGCATGCATAAATCTATTTGCACTCATGTCACACGCAACCACACTATTTTCACTCAAAATTTTATACCCGTTTTGACCAACCCTACACTTAATTTTGTTGCCTATATGAATCATATTATCATAAATAAAACAAGACAACAAAAATCAAGAACCTAATGGGGTGGTGCCTTTTATTCACACCCCTCTGCCCCGCATTTCTTTGTTTATTGTTTGCTTGCTCATCATGTCCTCAAGTTCTCCTCAAATCCTACACTAGTTTACAGAGCAAAATAGTTTCCACCCACACAAAACAAACAAAAAGGCCCGAAACAACTACTAAAAGTGAATAAAAAGCTTAGATTTCTTCCCAGAAGCACTGTATTTATTGTCTATAGCCCGACAAGATACTCATGGCCTAGGATAGTTTAATTGTGACTTCAAGGATCCACAACCCCCTATGAACTTTAATTCTCTCTTTCTTCTTCCTCGTTCTCTTCCTTTTCTTTCTTGCCCTCTTTCTTATGCTCAACTCGTCTTCTACTCACCATGGAGATTCCTCCCCCACACTTGTCTTTAGCTTTCTCTCTTTCTCCTGCACCTCACCTTCCTTTACAATTGCTTTTATCAATAGCCTTGTTTGTAAACTCATTAAGCTCAAGAAACAACCCTTTTCCATGTTTATTATAACTTTAGTGGTAGCCAAGAAAGGATACCCCAAGATTATACTTTGCTCCTTTTCAATCTCTATGTCTAAAACGATAAAGTCCACAAAAACAATAAAATCACTCACCTTTACAAAGACATCCTCAACAAACTCTGGTGGTCTTATTTTCGATCTATTAGCTAACTTTATCTTTATTCATGTGGGCTTAACAAATTTCATCACAAGTGCCTAAAAAGTAGAAAACGACTTCATATTTACACTGGCTCCTAAATCACATGATACATTATTAAATGGGATGTGTCCTATATTGCAAGAAATGGAAAAACTCCCTAAGTTTTCTAGTTTCAATGATAGCACATTTGCTTATCCAGGTTGCCTTCCATATCTCCCAATTTCCTTTTCCTTGATGCCACATCTTGCAAACACTAGACTATACCTGGCTTCTTTCTAATTTTTACAACTAGAGAAGCATTTACATTTAGTTTCTCAAAATCACCAAGGAATCGACTCACCTACTTGCTTATATTTGCTAGCAAAATCCTTTGAGGATAAGGAATCTTTGATTTATAAGGTGCTGGCTTAAGTTTCTCCTTTTTTTCCTCTTCCTTGGCTATAGCTACATGTCTTCCTCCTTTTTCTCCATTTCTAGTACTTCTTTATCCTTCCCTACCTACACACTTTTTACTTGTTTAATCAAATTAATCTTAATTGTGCTAGGAAATGTACCTGCAAGTCAATTGGTCATCTTCTTTGCTAATTGTCCTACTTACACCTCCAGATTCTGAATAGATAATTATTGGTTCTGTAAGTGAGTGCCTGTCCTATTTATATAGTTTTGCGTAGTTTTCGGTAAGTTACCTATTATTTCACATGGAATTCGTAAGATTTCCCATAATTTGTTTTAGTGACCATCTCTTCTCTTGCTACTGCTAATAAGTGCCTAAAAGCCTGGTGGATTCTTTAAATATCTCCAACAAAAATTAGGATGATTCCTTCAACAAAGGTTATACATATTTGAATATGGGTTATTGCCTTGTGCTCCAACATTACCTATAAAATTCACTTGTTCCTTTTGCCTACTGCTCATTCCTTTGCCTCTACACTCATGAGGGGGATGTGGCCCTACACACATATCACAATTTTGAGAAATGCAAATTCAAGAAGGGTGCCTATTACTTATTAGGACACTATTAATTTTCTTGGACCAAAACTCTACTTTTACTGTAAGTGCCGTCACAATATCTACTTCATGCACTGGAGACCCCACATGTAGCGGACCTCTCAGATAGCCTTTAGTAAGCATTAGATGTCATCTCTTCAATCAAATCTCATGCATTCTCTGGCAGTTTTTTCATTAGTGCGCCTCCTATAGTTACATTAAGAACAAGGCATAATAGTCTAGATATACCACCATAAAAAGTCTGTACCTGCATCCAAAGTAGATATCCGTGTTGTGGGCACTTTCTAATGAACTCTTTGAATCCCACACACACGTCTGGTCAGGTCTCAGACTCTAATTGTTTGAACTTTCCAATCTCTAGTTTGAGTGGAGCAGTTTTTACAGGTGGAAAGTATTTTGCCAAGAACTTTGTTAACCATATCCTACCAGATGACTAAACTTCAAGGTGTTAATGATTATAGCCATTGCCTAGCCCATCTCTAAGAGAAAATGAAAAAAGCCTTAGTTTGATAGCATCATCAAAAACACTATCAAATTTTTCCATATCATAGGACTCAAGAAAGGAGGCTAAATGAGTGTTAGGATCTTTACGTGAGGCTCTACCTAATTAGTGTAACTACACGATGCTGATGAGTGAAGGTTTCAACTCGAAATTGTTGGCATTTACCGGTGATCTCACAATGCTAGTCATATTCAGATTCATCACTAGCTACAGATAATCTCTAATCACTCATTGATTTAGTGGAGATGGTACTAGTTCTTGAGACTCAGTTGGTGGCTATGGTAGGTTGTTTTTTACCATCTTTATTTTTTGCTCTTGTTGGAATAAAGCCCAGTGCTTTCTATGGAGTGTTCACTTAATCTCAGAATTAAAGTCAAGATCCACACTCTTACTCCTGCATATAAAAAATTCTCCCCAACACAAGAATTCAACCAACAAGAACAAACAGTTACATCCAAAAAAGCAAAAAAAAAAAGAAAAAAAATCAAAAAGAGAAGAACAAAGGAGAGAAAAATAGAAAAAAAAAAGAAAATAAAAAGGCCTAATATAGTAGTCCTTCAAAATGTTCAATAACACTCACGCCCCCCCCCCCTCGCAATGGTGTCAAAATTTGACGTAGGTTGTTGCCACACTTAAATTAAATTTATATTAAGACCAATACCATGGTAAGTGCAGGTATTGTCTTATGAGGAAAGGTTTTGTGTGTTGTTGATGAAACTAAGTTTCTAATAATTAGGCCACATGAATGTGGCAACAATGAAAGAGATAAAATAAATAAGACAAGCACTTGAAAACGAACTCATAAACTTGAATAGGTGAAGTACCAAGAATGAAAAGTCTAGTCCCTTGTGTTGTATTGATTTCCTACAAATGCCAATTTATGTTGATTCTCACTTTATTTGCTTTGTTATAAGTTGTTAATTCTAATTTCTTAAGGATATCTTCCCAAATTCTTCTGAAATTTCAACTCAAGGTTTGGCGGGTTTTTCCAAGTATTACTAAGTTGAGTAATTAGTTCTATGAATAACATTTCATGTGTATTAATCCTATAGTTTTACTTTCGTTATTCCCACAAGTTTAATGTTCACAACTTTACATATAGCATGCAAGTTTCACTTCCATTATTCTTTGCAAGTTGCAATTAATTGGAGAAGTAGCCAATTCTTCTAATTACTATTCAATCCAATAATTGTGAATAATAATAACAAAGACAATTACAAAACCATGCACACGTATTCAATCAAATACCAACACAAAAGACTAGATAAATATTTAGCAAAGCATGAAATTCTTAATAAAAACCATTACTAAAATATTCAACATGCAAAATAACATAAAAATAATAGTAAAAGTGTGAAAAACTTATGCTGGTATCTATGCGTTGCGTGGACACTTTAAAGCTTCACAAGACTTAGTGCAAATTCCTCCTTCTCCACTTCTCTAAAGTGTGTGAAATTGTATTTCTAAGTGCGTAGAAAATAAAAACTAAGCCTAAGATGTTCCCTAGATCATATAGAATAGATGTATATATATATGAGGAGTGCCAAGGCTTTGTGTACATGTGGGAAAAGACAAGAATGCCCTTGAAATTTCATGCAAGAGTGTGGGCCGGTGCTCTATCGCTCAATCTCTCATGGCTACAATGACTTAATCCATGGTCATGACTTCGTCTTTTGCATCTACAAACCTAGGCATTGTCTTGTATAAATCCTACTTCTCAAATTCTACTACCACACACAGTGTGCCGCACCTACGATTTTCAACCTCTCAACTGCAACCATCGACTATGAAAATTCTAGAATGCTTTGTAGTTTTTCTCGTCCTTACCTCTCTTCCACAGCTACAACCTTCAGTAGTGGGAATTCCAATGTGCCTCATGGTTGCATCACGACATGTCATGGCCACGACTCTTCCTATCACAGTCACAATGCTTCCCTATGGACATAAAATTGCATTTTAGTATAGAAAATGTCTAAAAATTCATACTTAACTCCACAGCTACACTTTTTCTCTATTTTACTTCACACACGCATAGATTAAGCACTCAAGAGGTACAAATAAGCTATAAATTCATATGCTATCAAAAAACTTAACAAAAAAAATAAAGCGTTGTTGCTAATAGATTATTTACTATTAAAATTCTACTGGACTACAATAGGAATTCAAGGAGGCTACAATGTCATCACAATTTGTAACAGCACAAAGACAAGTCTAGGATAGCAAAATGTAGTCATCCAAAAGCTGTTGCAAAGATAGTCTCAGATCTAGTGTGGTTAGTACTCATATGAAGCATCCCAAATCTATCCCCATCTACAACAGTAAATATGAAGCCCTTGTAGATTTTAGGACAGACGTATGTAACTATCACTATCTGAGATGGTACTTACCAAACTGTCTTAGATTTTTTTTTAAGGGTGTATAAATATATCCCTATCTGTAATAGCATTGTCGAAACAATTATACGACTTGTGATGGAGTAAAAATGTTGTCCCTAGTTGAGATAGGTCAATGAAGCCATCTCAAATGCTTCGATGGGTAGCAAGGAGCAATCTCAAAAGTAAGATAACCAAGTTGAAGTTGTCATAGAATCTGAGAGGGTAGATGTCCTCCATCCCAAATTTGAGATGGTGATTGATTATCTGTCTCAAATGGCGGCAATTTGTTTTTTATTCCCAATTTGTGATAGTTGTTTTTGGCCATCTCGAATATTGGGATAGCTTTTTAGTGGCATCCCAATTTGGGTCAAATTTAGGACCCACTTTGGTTGTTCCAATCTATGAAAAACTGTATAACCCTACCCATTCATTTAATTTAACAAAAAATGATCCTCATTTCAATATATCACCCCATTCTCTCTTTAAGGTTTACTCCCACTTAGGCATGAACCTTATTGATAGTTTTTTTTTCTAATTATTGGGTTATTTTGCCTTATTTATATGTTGTTTGATTATTTCATATACACCAAAGCATATAACCTCCCTCAAATCTCCACTTCATTTGTAGTACAATGGTAAATTACTCATTTAAGGATGAAAAGTTTTCATATGTTGCGTGGAATATGTAGATTTATATATAATGTGCAATGATAAATGATTATATTAGATTCGATATATATATATATATATTGCTTGGAATACTTTTTTGAAATATATATTGTACACTAGTAAATTAACAATGATTTGTTGATTTATATGTGATGTAGTATTGACTATGTTGATTTATATAAACATATACTAACTATGCAAAATAGTTTGTAGATATAATGTGCTACATTTATTTTACTGTTTACATAATGTTGCATTAGATGTCATATTGACATCGTTATGATGCTGTGTTTCAAATAAATAAAAATGTTAAGGGAAGTCTAGTCATAGATGTGTTGCAAGTATCAACCAAATTGTTGAGATTTAAGGCTAGAATTTGAAAATGGTGTTAATGAGTTAGTGGATTGGGCCAACATACAGTATGATTATATGGATGGAAGCAAGGTTAGATGTCTATACTCTTAGTTTAAGAATTGCAAATTTTTGGACCCATATGAAGTGAGGATGCACTTGTTTAGAGAGGGGTTTTGTAGCAATTACTTCAATTAGATTAACCATGGGGAAGCCCCAGTTTATGATGCATCGGCACAAAAGGCGAACACTCATTTTGCAACTTCAACTAGTGGAGATGCAGTGTTGAATTGTGAGCAACACACGGATTACGATGATGTTCAATTTCATAGTGGTATAGGGACAAGAGGTGCAAGTCCATCATCTCAATCACTTGTAGGTGTAATTGATGATTAACAAGATGGAACTATAGGTGGCCTAAACGTTGCTAGATTAATTAACAAATTCTTTGTGGCTCTTCAAGCGACAGATGAACATCAGTATAGTGGATGTGAAAATTTCTCTTAGCTCTTGGTAGTCACGAGACTATTGAATATTAAGGCGAAGCGTAATATGTCATAGAGCTGCTACAATGGCATTCGTAAATTGATTAGTGATATTCTACCAAGTGGGAATCATATGCCCCTAAACTTCTATAGCACTAAATGTTTGATAAGGGAGTTAGGACTTCTTGTTGTTAAGATTGACTATCGCAAAGTTGGTGCATGTTGTTTTAGAAAAGTGATGCAAATATTGAGAATAGTGAGTTTTGTGGAGAAGTTAAATACAAATTAAGATAGCATTATTCATCTTGTGAGAAACAGGTACCACGAGCACGCTTGCATTATTTATCATTAATCTTGAGACTACACTGGTTATGCCTCAAATGTAATGGCAGAGCGCATGACATAGCATGCACATCACTGTACCACTGAGGGTTCTTTAAGCCACCCCATCAGACGTCGAGACATGGAGGCACTTCGACTGTACATATCTTGATTTCGCAACTAAACCACATAACGTACATCTGGGTCTATGTGTCGATGGCTTTACCTTTCATGGTGCATATGGGTAGACTTATTCTTGTTGGTTGGTTGTAGTGGCTCCCTATAATTTGTCGATAGGGATGTGCATGACAGGTCGTTACATGTTTTTTTCATGAGCGATGTCCAATCTCGCAAGTCTGAAAAGGCTTATAGATGCATACCTTCAACCACTTATTGATGAAAAATTGAAGCTATGGCATAAGGGGCTGAAGACATATGATGCTTACAGTAGAATGTACTCTTAGATACCGGCGGTGCTTATGTAGACAATCAATGACTTGCCAACTTACTCAATGCTTAGTGCATAGAGTTGCTTTGGGGTCATTACTTGTCTAAGTTACATGGAGAATAGCAGAGCGTTTTATCTACAATAAGGTCAGAAGCCCTATTACTTTGATTGTCATGATTAATTTCTACCACCAGACCATCCATATTGGAGGAATAAAAAGAATTTTATGAAAAGTCATGTGGACAGGAAGGTCATGCCTCTAAAGGAGTCCAGTGAGGAGACATGGTAGTGTGTATGCCACATCGATCGTGTTGTTGATAATTTGATTGGTCAGATTTATAGTTTCAAGATGGAGTACAAGTAGATTAAAAGGAGTATTATTTTAGGATTTACCAAACTGAAAGACCAATCTAATTTGACACAACTTAGATGTCATGTACATAGAGAAAAATGTGTTTAATAATATTTTACACACAATATTAGATATGAGGGGGAAGTCAAAAGACAATTTAAATGCTCAAAAGGATCTTGGGATTACCTATGACCAGTCATAACTAGCTGTCCCATTAAACAGTGATGGACCAAAACTAAAGGTTGTTTACATGCATAATCAAGACTAAAGACATACTTTGTCTAAGTGGTTGGTCAAGCTCAAATTCCTAGATGGTATGCCTTGAACATAGATAGATGTGTTGACATGCGAGAGCTAAAATTGCATGATATAAAGTCTCATGGCTACCATGTTTTCATGGAGCGATTGCTACCTATTGTGTTTAGAGATTTGTTACAGTATTATGTGTGGAACTTCTTAACTGAGGTAAGTTTGTTGTTTCAATAGTTGTGCATGCTTGTACTGAGTGTGCAGTTACTAGACAGCATGAAGGAAAATGTCACGTTAATCATCTACAACTTAAAAAAATTATTTCCTCCTGCTTTCTTTAATTCTATTGAGCATTTGTTGTAGTATTATGTGTGCAACTTCTTGAATGAGGAAAATTTACTATTTCAATAGTTGTGCATACCTATACTAAGTGTGCAGTCATTAGACGACTCAGAAAAATTATTTCTTCCCTCTTTCTTCAATTCTATAAAGTATTAGATCTTACACTTGTCATGGAAGGCACTTGTAGGTAGCCTTATATATTATAGATGGATGTATCCTTTTGAGAGATTATTACATGGCATGTGTTGTTCCGTTACTAGGTGCTTAACACGTACTTAAATTAGCTTTTTCGTTGTGGTAAGTTCCTATACAATGTAATTAAAAAGGTGAAGAGTAAGGCATATGTGGAGATATCAATTGTAGAGGCCTACATAGTGGAAGAGATAGGCACATTCACCACCTTCTAAATATGGCATCTAGACACATGAGCCCTCTACGTAATATAGCCCTGTCTAATTCAAATTTCGCACTTTAGTACCCCATTTTCAACTAAATGGACAAACTATCTAGCAAGTTAACTCTAACATGTCTTATAAGCGACGAGCGCCACATGGCAAAGACGTATGTACTAGTAAACTATCTTGAAGTCGGGGCACTGTACAAGTGTGAAGCCTTTTTACAATTTTAATATCTTTGGTAGCTAATTCATGTATGTTTGATATACAAAAATAATCCATTGCACATATTAATTGCAAGATGTTCGTTGAATAAAACGACGATGTAGCTATTGACATAGGTAGAGTTGTTGCTAACCATTTCTTGTCGTAGTTTAAAGGTTTTATGAGTTCTACCATACATGCATATCCCATGGTTCAATTGAATTTTTTCAAAGTAAATGGTTTCATAGTATTAGCATCCATGTAAGAGTCAATGTGAACAATCATATTTCAAACCCTATACTTCGTAGCTTAGCATGAAGGACATTTAACTATGTGACAAGTATGCATGCATATATCATGAATGGGTTCAAGTTTCACACCAAATTTTATGGGCGAATGTGTTCAACGTAAAATTACAATGTATGTACACATAGCTTATCTTATGACAACTCTCTGTGTATGACTTCTATAGAGTGGTCAAAGAAATCTTACAATTGGATTACATAGATCTACCAATAACCAGGGTCTTCTTCAAATGTCAGTGAGTTAACCACATAAGAGGCTAAAGAGTGCATTTGAAGTATCAATATGTGGAAGTGAACCACAAAAAGCTTTATCGGAAGAACGAGCCATTTATATTTGCACCACAAGTTGTTCAAGTGTACTACATAGAATATCCTATAACGAGGGCGGTAAGAAGTGACTAGCAAGCAATCTGCAAAATTAAGGTTAGGTCAATGGTCAAGAACTGTGAAAAGATGTACCATATCAACTCAAGACAGAGTGCCTACCCCAACAATGGATGACGATATACAATGTTAAAATGTGCCTCCTCTCCATGACCCAGATGGAATACAATTGTATGTCAACCCTCACAAAGAACTGCATGGGGACATTGAGGAGTCAAAGTCTAGGTCCTACATAAGCACCTCACATGATAACTACAGCTCAAGTCATGAATGAATTAATGTAGTTCAATTTCCATGTATTTTGAAAATCATTTATGGATACATATAAGGTGTCCAATGAACATGTATAAAATCATTTTGACATTAATAGAAAGAAAATTACATATTATTTGTGGAGCAATATTAGCCACCTAGGAAGATGGAAAATAATTTGACATCAATATTAAAAAAAAATTACATAATGTATATGATACAAATTTTCCCAACATTTACATATACAAAATTACATATAATTATACCAAATAAAAGGAATAAAGAAAAATAATCCCCCATCACTAGATCACCAAGTGCTTCAGGTGGGGCAAAAGCCTATCCTCTAGAATCTAAAATATAAGGATCAACATGCTTAAGGGATGGGGGCTTGTGCCCTATCCACCTTGTCCCCTGCCTCATCCCTTGCCACCATAGTTAACATAAAATGATATAATGAGGATGTGACATATGTTTGGTGTCTTTCCATACAAGCCATCTATGCACAATATCAAATACACTACGTGACTACATTGTGTCTCAATTGCTCCAACTAGACCTATAAAGCACCAAGACCATTATGAAAACTTAGCTAAGGCTATAAAGGTGGATACTATAAGGCAGGATTATCTACCACATCCTATGGCTCCTTATCTAGCTAAGGCAACTCTAGAAGTAGCTACAGTGGTAAGATAAAGTAGATCGTAGCTTGTGAAGTCTAAGCCTGCTCAATGGCATCTACCTCAACGAAGGCGCCACAAGGACTAACGTGAATTACAAACACATCATTGCATGCCCTCCCTAATTAACTCCTTAACATTAAAGTGTACTTCCTTCAAAATGGCATATAAAATGCCAACACGCTCCTTAGAGATGATAGCATGATGGTTTATAGGCCTTACTCATGCAACAATAAGGCACCACCTCATTTTTCTAATGTTATCAAGGCTAGCTATGTTGAAAGATGTGATGAAATCTATTAACATTTGAGACTTGCTTCATGCTTTGCCTCTAGGCAAATTGTGGTAGTATACCTAAATGTTAGTTGTTCCTCCACACCGTTATGTCCACATGATGACCTTGAACATGAACACTGTTTGCATCTATCTCATCAACCATGTTTGCATTAAACTCATGAACTATAGACACCATCACTAGTTCTATGAGATGTCTTGTGCAAGTGCCCCAATTCCTTGTTTTGGTGCAATCTAATCACTAGATCTCATTACATCTACTAGCCCTCACTCCAGCATAAGAGACAAGTATCTTGTAATCTTTTTATGCCGGTTAGCCACCTCTGCACTCATATATGTCTCTTAGTCGTAGGATGGTGTGGTTCACTTTGTCCTATCCATTATCTCCAACTTGCATGTCATGTAAAAAGGGGTCAAAGTACATATACACAAATATATGCATAACTTAAAAAATTTAAAGAAAAGCATGTTGCAAAGCTATGTCAATTTCTATGTGGTGTACCAATCCCCATTGATCATCACAAATATGGCATTCCGAAGAAACCCCTACTTGATCATAAATGAAGCTGGAAAATACTAATTCGCACAGAACATTGCAAATACACCCCTAAATTCAAGCTTTAAGTTATTGTAGAAAATATACAGAGACTTTGTGCATAAACTCCCACAAGTCATAGGTGTGTGCAATACAATCCCAACCTTTGTCCATGTGGCAAATATATTACAACTAAGTGCATATAGTAAACATTACTCCTTTGTGCAAATGGCAAACATCAATTCCTACAAAACCTTAGTCATGTTTCCTAAGTAACCTCATTCACAGAGGTGCACACTCATTCACACATTTCATTGAGCACATAGCATGTATGCATATAACAGGCCTCCCTCAACATTCCAAACTATTTCAATTCTAACAAACACACATCATTCTACATATTCCACCACCAACATGACAATTTCTCAATCTAATACACTAAAATTTTCACATCATGATTTGGCCTTCTTAGATCCATCCCTATATGTTTTAAGACCCTAAATCCATAATTTCTCTCCATTTTTACACAAACTTCAAAACTATCTCTGGCATTGCCACACGTTACTAGGACTTTCAATCTTGTTTTCCAACAATTCAATCCTATCATAAATCACACTATCAAGTTCTCTTATGCTTTTACAATATAAGGTATGTGTATTTTGTGGATTAGTTTAGGTGTTTCCACCCTTTAATTTTCTAGGCTTAATCTTCTATTTTAAATCTCCATTTGTCATTACCACTCTTTATTACCAATACAAATTATTTGATATTATGAATAAGACATATGTTGGTTTGACTACAATTTTAAATCATTGATTTATAGATAAGGTGAATTATATCTACACCCGAAGAGGTTAGGTCTACATCCAGCCCCTTTTACTTCACAAAACTACGAAAACTCCCTCATGAATTCAACAACATTATGACAGGGACCCGCTTCCAGAGTTTTAGTAGAAAATTTAAAGAAAGTACCAAAAATAACCTTTGGTCAAATAGGTTGAAAGTTTGACCAAATGATGGAAGAAAATACCCTTAGTGATAATTGTCATATGGTACAAGCACAAGTAGGGGCATTTTTGTAATCTTATTTTTCTTTTTTATTTTCTTTTTTGATTTTTTATCCTGCTAAAAACATAATGGCATTAGGCATTTGGTCTATTCCGATGACCCTCTGTCATATTTTTAAGTTCTAGAGGGGGGTTTTGGTACTTTCTTAAAGTAGAGGGGGATGGATGTAATTAAACCTAATATCAAGGGGTGTAGATGTAATTCACCATTTATGGATATGTAGGTGTTGGAATAGAAGTTTAAGTGTTATACAAATGCATTTATTCGATGAATTATTTGATGAAATGGAGAAGTAGTTAGCTACAAATGTTATTGGACAGAAATGTTTATTGGTCTAGGCTAGAAATTTACATACATTACTTGAGTATTTCAAAAGGTTTAGGTGTTGGAATAGATGTTAAAGTGTTATACAAATGCATTTATTCAATGAATTATTTGATGAAATGGAGAAGTTGTTGGCTACAAATGTTATTGGATGGAAATGTTTATGGATTTAAGCTAGAAATTTATGTACATTACTTGTGTATTTCAAAAGGTTTTGTTAAGAAAACTTAGGCCCTATTAGAATGGTGTTTATGTTGGGAGTTAGTGTTCACAAGAGGTTTTCATACTCTGATTCCTACTTATTAGGTGTAGATTGGCATAATAGCATTAATTTAATTATTATTCACCACATATTATTAGATTTACCTTCACTTGATGACATTTGGCATTTATTTTTCAAAAGAGTTGATATGAGCTATTTTGTTTGATGTGATGAATAAATTTAGTTGTATTATCTAACTTTATGGCTTATGCTTTCAAGTATGATGCGTGAAACATTCTGTAATTCCAAATCACAAAAGGTCGGAGTGGGTAAAGGATAGGGGACACCCCTTAAACCCCAATCATTGGGCAAGGTCGAAATGCAACCACCATCTCCAACACAACATGATCAACCATCCTCTTTAATACAACACACCAACCACCCATTCACATCATTAAGCCAAGGGGAAGGGGCCATGATCTTAACCACTCCGAGCATGAACACAGCATCTCATAGCCAATCTTAAGTTGGGAAGCTAGTGCACGTCACACCTTGTACAATTTCGCAAGTACATGTTGATTTCTTTATCCTATCAATCCATTTTTTTAAGATTTATAACATCATTTTTTTTTAATATCACAATGCTCAGAAGGAGGTGGTTGATTGTATCAAGTCCATTATTACTAATCACTACCATGGCTCATGAACACGGTAAGCCGATGTGGCACATGACACAAAGTAGTGGTGGTTTGAGAAATTCAAGATATTATCTTGTTTACGACTACACTTGTTCACGTTGAATTGTATGTCCATTTTACCTACTTATACTTTGCAATGGACAGAGCAATATAGGTAGAATCCAGCTGACATTACTGCCATCAAGAGGGCATTCAAGAATAAGGTAGTAAAGCTCATTCAAAAGAGCTTCTATCAAGCTAAGATATTGGGGAAAAAAGTTGATTGGATTCCACAAAAGAAGTGGATCCAAATAGCCACAAAGTGGGCTAAGGATACTTTCAGAACCATCAAAAATAAAAATAGAAACAACTACTTAGCTAAAGACACCTCAGCTTTCACTATCTATTGGGGCGGTTCCATTTGAGTTAGTACATATAGTGACTGCCTAGTAAGTTTTCCTTGGCCCTAACTAATTCACCCAGCCATATTTCTTTTTAGGAAAAAAATTCAATTCATTTTTTTTAATATTAGCTAAGAATCGAGCTTGGCACACCCCCCAACGCTATTTGAGTTATAATCAAGTTTGAATGAACACAACTAGAGAGTAGGTAGGTCCTCGAGCATAAAGAGACAAGATATGTGCTAAAAGCCTCTTTAATTACCTAGTATAATTTTATTTGTGTTATGCAGATTATACATTATTAATGAATTTGTTTTATGTAGGATATAGTGTTGAAAATGCAACATAGCTAGGATGCCATGGATTGGACTGTCCTTGCCAAGAAGTTGGTGAAGCTTCAAGCTCTAGCAGCAACAACAATATGATCCTCACCACCATTGGTGGCTTTAAAACAGGCTAGCTACCAAGAATGGGATTACAAGCAGGAGCATATCAACAACTACTCCAAGGTTCTTCATCTTCTTTATCTTTACAGCTAGGAAGGCTTGCTAGAGTAAGAGATGAGTTGTAACACACAAAAGGACGAGTTGAAGACCATGAAAGGGGAGTTGGATGACTACAAGAAGGAGTTGAAAAAGACATAGTCCAAGCTGGATGATGTTGGCATCTCCTTGGACTCCCCTGAAGACAATGATGATTGCAAGGACGATGTTGGTGGTGATGAGAGGCTTGACGATGATCAGTAGGTTACATTTCTTAATAGCCTCATTCAAATTTTGATTGTAGAACAAATTAAAAAGTATGTATAATATATTGATATTTTTCCTATTCAAGCTAAGTGCAAATTGCTCAAATTATTATTTCTTGCAATTTTCATGCCATCTAGGTACACCTGTGAATGTCTCTTATTAACAAAATACAAAAAATTACAAAAAAATGATATATAAAACAAAAATCAGTCCCAAATCTATCCCACAGGCATGTCCAAAAAACTTGATTTTGTTCTAGAACCATGCCAAATGTTATTGTCTCAACACCATCCTAGTTCTATCATTCCAAAACCGTCCCTAATGGTACTATCTCAGATCCATTCTAGAAGTAGCCATCTCAAAAGTCGTGTCAAATATTGTTGTTTCAAAGCTTTCACTAAAACTACTGTCTCAAATCTGACTCAAAAATAATCATCCCAAAACTATCTCATCCTAGATAGCCATCCCTATCCAGCAATATTTTGGTAGTCGTTATCTCATAGTAATTGGAATTTTTAGTAAAATGGTAATTTCTAGTTCTAAATTATACTATTCATATAATTTAAAATAATATTACTTCAATATTCATTTTATTTCTTTTTAATTACAATACGCCAATCATGCCCTTGATAAAGCATTACAAAATACAACGTGCTACACCGTACATGCACAAAACGTGAACAAATAGGTTATTACAACATTTATAACAGAATTTGATATTTCTCTCTTCACAGCCTTCAACTATTTGCATCAATTTTGGTTGTTCTATTTTTTTTTTTTTATTGACGCTTATTTCTTAGTAGTAAAATTGCACTCTTCATAAGTGTATAAATTTATTTACAAATTACATAATTAATTGTATTTTAATGGTGTATTAATTATTATTTTTGAATGTGTTTGATCAATTTAATTTAAAATAATGATATAAATTAACTAATTAAGGTTAATATTATTAATTTATAATGAGACACCAAATTAGCTCAAACTCTTCATAACTAGTAATAGTGCACACTCTATGAGTGTGCAAAAATTAAATAAAAAAATCATTCATTAATGTAATAGAATCTATAATTTATGATAAATAATATATAAATAACTAATTCAATTTATTTAAACTTTAATATAAATATAAAAAATTTGCATCATGTTCTTTTGTTTAAATACAAATATAAAAATTGCATTATAATTAACATTAGATTTAAATTATATAATATGTGTGTGAATAAGTGTAACAACCATACATAAGCTTGATCTTTTGATAATTAAAAACGTAATGGCAAGATATTTAAAAATAAAAATCATGGACTCTCAATTCAATTGAAAAGAAAAACACGAAGTGTTGATTAATATCTTTGATTAATTGAGATATGACAAGTATTAAAGGTAATTATTTTAAAGTTGGAGACTAAGCAAGTTAGTTATTAACAATGATAAACTAATTATGTGTGCCATGTTTGTTTCTACATTATCTACTATTTATCACTACTTAAAAATCTTACAAATCAAACATCTTCCTATCTAAATTTTATTCAAATTCAAATTTAAAAATTTCAATTTCTTACCTTTTATAACTAATTAATAATTTTTTTATCATTATACATATTCACAATCAAATCAACACATATTCCTATAATTTTTCTACTCGGAATGATTTTTTATTACTTTGTAAATTTATATACTATCATATTATTTAATAATTATAACATATTAAAAATATATAAAAATAATTTTAGTACTTACCAAAATCGTATACCCCAAATATAAATTTTTCTCCCACACAAATCATCAAAAATTTTCTTCCCACCCTAATAACAAAGCAGACATGCCCATTGAGTATTTTAAGAAAATTATTAAAAGAGTAAATAAAGGTGAACAACGATATAATATCATAACAATAATTTTCGTATATATACGAGTTACGGTACCCAACATGATTGGAAAGAGAAAATACAGTAGTCCAAATATGCACTGAAATCTAGAACTACAAGCTAGCCGCAGACGTATAGTTTGTTTGTGAGCCATTGTGTCCCGCATTCACGTTTCAATCTCCCCCTTTTCCCGCGCACCCATCCGCCCATTTCTTATCTATGTTCCCACGCCACGCGTCAGTGTATTGACCACCATTTCCCACGCCCATCAGTCTCTCTCTTACATTAAGACGGAGTTCATTTGACTCTCACTGGTAACATATCTGTCACTCCACCACGTCCTGTAATATTCAAAAGGACAGAGCTATGGCGGTGTCCTCCTGCAGAAAGACAGATGAGGTACGTCTGACTAAGTTATGGAGAGAGCAAAGAGAGATAAGCCCGGACGGAAATGTTGTTTGGACTGAAACTCATAATCCCAAGCCGAAAAAAGTGCCCGTTTTGTATTATCTCTCCAGCAATGGGCAGCTCCAACACCCTCATTTCATGGAAGTGCCTGTTTCCTCTCCTCGGGGGCTCTTTCTCAGAGGTAAGAAATAGTCTTTCAGATTATGATACGACCAAAGTTTGGGGATTTGCTTTTGTTTTTCTGCCACTGGTGAAAATCTTCGTAACTATTTGATTAATTCCTGCAGATGTGATCGCCCGATTGAACCTTCTTCGGGGGAAGGGCATGGCTTCCTCGTACTCCTGGTCTTGCAAACGGTAATTTATATTCACACACACACACACACATATATATTAAATATTAAGTATATGGGTTTGATTTCATCTTATATAATTCTAATTTTGGAAGATGATTCAGGAGACACAAGAATGGATTCGTATGGCACGATTTATCGGAGACCGATTTGATTTACCCGGCGCACGGCAATGAGTATGTTCTCAAAGGATCAGAGCTTCCAGAAAACGCATTTCCGGACGTGGGTTCTCCTTCTGCAAGCCAACCGCCTCCGCTGCACTGCGGCCGCGACGACATCGATTACCCACGGACCCCAGTGGATAGGCGGCGGCACAATCAGTCCTGCAGCTCCATCGACATCGACTACAGTGTTAACAAAACCGAGTCGTCCGGCAGATCGGCTGTGGCCGATGCCTCCACACGGACAGTCGAAAGCCTCCGCAACCCCCGCAGACAACCCGCCGAAGAGGAGAACGGCAAGCGAGACGAGATCGTGATCCCCATCTCACCACCTCCGTCGGATTCGAGCCCAGAAACTCTGGAAACCTTAATGAAAGCAGGCGGACGGGTGGCAGTGCGTCTAGCCGAGAGAACGGAAAAGGACCCAAAAGTATCGAGTGGCCACCACGACAACACGCAGAGGAGTAAATCCTCAGTTCTGATGCAGTTGATCTCCTGCGGTTCGATGCCGTTCAAGCACTGCGGGGCCGGGCTGGGGCTGGGGCTGATCGGACAGTACAAGATGAGGGCGCCACGTGGAGGGGGAACAGCAGAGAGCGGAAGGGGGAAAGCAGAGGAGAAAGAGTACTTCAGCGGGAGCTCAGTGGAGACAAAGAAAGAGGAATTTCCAGCTCTGAGGAGGTCCACTTCTTACGATGAAGACGGCTGAGTTCTTACGTCTGTACAGCGCTGGAATGTCAGATACTAGGATGTTCTTTTTTTCTTTTATTTTTTTCCTCTACTACATGGTATCCTTTGTTTTCATATGCACCCTTTCTGACCTGGGTACAGTAATCACATGGCAGTGTTGATGGAGTCAATATGGAGTAGCTAGTTTGTTTATCTAGCATTCCAGCTTGTGAACTGTGAAAAGCCCTCGCTTTTATGTGACGGATTTTCTATTGCAACTCGTGTTTTACGTTGTATCTGTATTGTGTCACACACACACACACAGATATATATATATATATATATATGACGTGTGTATAAAGTCTTTCCTCGAAAAAAATATATATTCAAATAATCTGAATTATATGTAGTAAAAACATTTACCCATTTTTGATAAGGGATTTGAATATGAGTAAAGCAAGTAGTTGAATGGAGCTTATAGTATGGTCGCATGTGATAGGTCCAGTGTAGGAATTTTTATTTTTGTCTTAATTAAAATCTAATGGAGCTTGTCTGAATTTAGTGCTGAGGCTGACTTAACAACATACACCTTGTTAACAAAGTACATTGAAAAAGGAGAAAAACAAAAGTTTTTCTATAAGGCTAATTTTACATTTAATTAAGTAAAATATAGTCATTATCTTTAATTATATATTGTGTATGTATCATATATTTATTAAATTAATATAACTTATATATTTTAAATAAATTATATAGGAATCAACTTTGTATTTCTCAAAATCCTCTACCTGACTAAAGATTTAGTGAATTTTAATTTTTAAAATATAATTTTCAAATTTCAATTTTAACAGCAGTAAATCAAACAATAATCACATGTTTCATTCTAATTTCCAATTCCAATAACTTAAGTCAAACACCCTTGGAATCTGGGCACACTTTACATCTTGTATTGTGAACTTTTATACACTTGAAAAGGAGAAAAGCGGAAGGGGCATACATGGTCCAATGGGTTTTGTAGAATGAGCTGTGGTCAAATCGCAACAGTGAGTTGTGCCAATCTTGTGACTATAATTTTAGTATAATGAGTTGTCCGGTCTGGCCTGATAAAGATAAAAGGCAAAACATTGATTAATCATTGGACAATACTTCACCCTGTTCCTAGTTCCAGGAAATACATGGTTCATTAATCCATTCGACAACTGCATTTATTGATAATCACTTTGTTGAAACTATTGAGGCGGTAAAACTAGGACAACATCTTTGACTTTTTAGATTTTGGAGTACGAGAAATGGATAGACCCTCGAATGGGATTGGAATCCTTCCGACATGGAGCTGCCTCCCTTTCATATATTTATTGCATTTAGTAAGCTAACTTATATGATGACAGCTATATTTTGGAGAGATGGAATCAGAAACGGGCTCCTTGGGGACTCGGGATTCCATGGCCTTCAAATGTACCAAATTTCCTTTGATCACAACGCCAACACTACGTTTGGTTTTAAGATTTTAAAAGCGAAAGAAAAAATCAGTATGGATCGAAGTCCCCTTTGCAACCATGTCAGAGCATCCTCGAGCAGTTGCAGTTGGCATTTATAAAATCTGAAAAACTTATTCAAGAAATGGCTTGAACTTCCACAGTTCCACTTAGAATTAAATTCAATTTCTTTCATTGTATTGATTGCCGTGCTGGGATTCAAATTTGGAACTTCCAGAGAAAGAGATTGAGGGTGTGGAAGCAAAATGCTTACCAAGAAAACCCAAGGCTCAATCCTCATCAAAGTAAGAAAGTGTACCCACTGACCTCTCTAGCACTGTTGGTACCATTAGCATCAACGGTTGTGCTTGCGAGTGGATTTACCATTAGCATCAACGGTTGTGCTTGCGAGTGGATTTTGTATACTTATGAGACTTGGTGATTAGAGTTGTCTTGCTGTATGCTGAAATTGGATTTGTGATTATGTAATTTGACGCATTAAGGGGACAAACCAGAAAGAAAATCTTATGGGGAATGGAAGGTAAAATGCTATTACAAGTTCACAAGCTATGCCCCCCACGCGGTCATGCGTATGATATATATCTTTTTCTTTTTGTTTCGCAAGCAAAGCCAAACAGAGAAATTTATTTCAAATCATCAACAATGAGAGTCAACAAAGGAGGAGGTGGTGACGACCCTTCCTCAGAAGCAACAGCAGTTTTCGCAAATAGGTTAGCCGGTTTATTAGCCTGACGGGGAACTCCATGAAAGGGACACTCTAAAAAAGCTGGAGACGAGACAAGAGTATGGATTTTATCCACTAGAGCTCCTAAATCAGGCATTCGCTTTGTTGTGCTTCGAGTTTGTCAATGGCTTGGGCATTGTCCCCTTCGACAATGATTCCGCGCCACCCCATCCAGATTCTCCAACGCTGATAGCATCGCTAGAAGCTCAGCATGGTCAGCACTGCAACATTGGAACCAAGCTCTTTTCTGCCAGAACATGCATTGGCCATAGCGATCACGAGCTAAAATGCCAGAGCCTGCTCCTTCTTTGTCTTCTAGAAAGAACAATCAAAGTTGATTTGACCGTGCCTTCAAGAGCCTTCGACCAAATTCCCTGCTTTATTGTTGGTTCTCGACCATGGTCTATGTTGGATTTTGGATGCAAAAAGGATGAAAGCAAAGTTGAAAATTCGTTGAAAGAATAGGAGAATTCGGGGAAAAGCTTAAAGCTTTATTGCATGTAAAGAAATCAACCAAACAAAACTTGAACAAGGTAATGGAAGAAAGGAGCTGGACGGCTGCTAGTGCTGTCCCAGCCGTAATGCACTAAATTGATATTTATACTACCAAAAACCTAGCCTTAAACAAGGTAATAATCTTACTGACAACCATAATTAAAAGAAACTATTGCTAGGAAATAAATCAAGTTATAAAGAAAATTGCCTTCTAAACATCTAGAATTATGGTAAGTCTTCATTCTTCTCCTCTGCTTGAATATTCTTGCTCATCAAGTTGCCACCTACATGGAAATAAGTCCTCCCACAATTTGTAAATCAAATTTTCAACACTTTCCCTTGATTGAAAGTTACAAACTTCAAGTAATATGTTAAAGAACTCATTCTTAGGTCTTGCCAATGTTTTAGTGAAAATGTCCGTCATTTAAAGTTGAGTACTACAAAACTCCACAAACACTACACCTTTATTCGCCAAGTCTCGAATAAAGTGATACTTCTACTCAATATGCTTTGTTCTTGTATGAAAGATGGGATTTTTAGTCATTACAATAGTGGACTTATTATCACAAAGATAATAATAGCTTTCTCTTGCTTTTGTTGCAAATCAAGTAACATTATGCTTCACCAAACACATTAACAAGTCACCAATGTTGCTGTCATATACTCCGCTTCCACCATTGATAATGAAATTGTAACTTGCTTTTTTGAATTCTAAGTGATTACTTTTGAACCAAGAGTAAACACATTGCCGAAGTGCTTCTTCTATCATCCAAATCACTTGCCCAATCATTATCACTAAATCTAATTAATTTAAAGTCCTCAACATGTAAATACCATATTCTATGGTCCAAATTGCCTACAACATATCTTAAAATCCTCTTTGCAGCTCCAAAGTGTTGTGTGGAAGGTTTAGACATAAATCTTAAAACAACTTTAACTGAAAATGCAATGTCCAGCCTAGTATGAATTAAGCATAATAAACCTCCAATGAGACTCTTAAATTGCTTTGGATTAGCCTTCTCCAACCCATCTTCAAGTTGCAACTTTTGGTTGACATCTATTGGTGTAGATGCCATCTTGCACTTTAACATGTTGAACTTCTTCGAAAGATCTATTGCATACTTTCTTTGGTAAATAAAGATTTTCATTTTCCACCTCCAAAATTTCAAGGCCGAGAAAGTAGTGCAAAAGTCCTACTTGAATGCCTCCATTGATGATGGTCTTGATCCCACGTGAATGATATCATCAACATACAAGCACACTATGAAAATATTTATTACATCACGCCCTTTCAAACACAAGGTGGGCTCATTATTACTCCTTAAAAATGCTCTTTGATTAATGTAGCCATCAATTTTGCTATACCAAATCCTAGGGGCTTGCTTCAACCCATACAATGCTTTCTTTAACATATACACTTTTCTTCTTTGTCGGATACTACAAACCCTTCAGGTTGAGCAACATAATCTTCCTCATTCAATTCATCATTCAAAAATACAAATTTAATATCAAATTAATAGATACTCCATCTTCATTTAGCTACTAATGCAATTAAGAGTCTTGTGATTTCAAACATTACTATGGGTGAAAATGTCTCCATGTAATTCACACCTTATTGTTGAGTATACCCTTTTGCAACCAACCTTACTTTGTACTTTTGTACTCTCCTATCTGCATGAAACTTGATTTTAAAGATCTATTTCAAATCAATTATATTCTTACTTTGAGAAAAATCACAACTCCCAAGTTGCATTCTTTTTAAAGGATGCTAGCTTCTCTTTCATCGCATCCTCCCATTCTTTCTTACCTTTGGCTTCCTCAAAGTATGATGGATCAAAGGTCAAAAATGCATATTCATCAGCCTTATAGATCTCTCGAAGTGATTTGAATCGCCTTGGAGTCAAAATCATCAATTGAGTTGTTTGCTGTTGTCTATCTCATGCTCACGAAGTCTCAGTTCACAATCGCAACTCCTTCTGGTGCTATCATGCATATAGTCGCGAAGCATATTGGAATTCCCACGATTGGTCTCGCCATCACGCCACTTCTTCTAGCAATCTCAAGGTTGTCTGTTGCAATTGTGAACTCAACTACGGATCATTTTGGAAATCCCGTGATTGGGTTCGCAGTTGTGGGGGACTATCTTGCAGTTGCAGTTCTAAGTCCCGCGGTCACAATTTCTCTAATGGCAAGATGATGTTTTCTTCGTTCCAAGCTTCTTATGGTGAATTTTCTACTCCTTTTTGCCAATTCCAACCTATATACTCATCAAAAGTATTATCCTAGAGAAAACAAGATCTACCTTAGTTAGTTTGGGTAACCATTAACCCTTTGTGTCTTTCTTGCATCTCTTAATCATATGCCATAAACAACCTACACTCTTCACTTGTTTCCTCCACACAGTTTGCTTATTTATCTTTATGCTAGTAATTTGCCTTAATATGTCCAAATTTCTTACAATTAAAGTATTGAATATTTTTGTTGGACTTTTGGTCTGAACCCTTACATATTCCATGATAGTTTCCCTTGTCTTTGCCACATTCAGCTCCCTTGTCTTAGTCCTTGACTCATTTGCCTTTGGCTTGAAAGGTCTTCTACTCCACTTTCTCTTTAATCCAATAGATCCTTACCTCATGAAATTGCAAGGATCCCATCAACTCATCAAAGGAATAGGTTATCAAATCCTTTGACTCTTATATAACTGTCACAACATAAACAAATTTAGAGGAGAGACAACAGAGTACCTTTGACACCACAATGCATTTGGAGACTTCATCGCCATAGGAAAATATTTGGTTGACCATGCCCTCAACTTTGGTTAAGAATTCTCATACATTTTCACCATCTTTCATGTACAAGTTTTAGAATTCACAATTAAGGTTTTGCAATTTAATCCTTATAACGATAGATGATTCATGGTATGCCATTCTCAAGGTTGTCCAAGCTTCATTTGCTGTAGAAGCACTCGCTATATTTAAAAAGATAAACTCATAGATGGCTTGTTGGATACAAAATAACGCCTTGTCATCTTTTTTTTTTGGTTACTTCTCCCTTAATGGTGTCTCATCATCTCTCTCATTGTACCTATCCTCCACTAAATCTCATAGCTCTTGAGACTTGAATAAAGTTTTAATCTTAATACTCTAAAATTTGTAGTTGTCTCATTTGAACACTAGTAGGGAAGGTTAGGTAAGGAAATCACGATCAGTTGCCATTACCACAAGTCCAATCAAGTGGCTTAGATACTACAATGTTGAATTTTGGATGCAAACAGAATGAAAACAAAGCTAGAAATTTTTTGAAAGAGCAGGAGGATTGAAGGAAAAACCCAAACCTTTATTACATGCAAAGAAATCAACCAAACAAGACTTAAACTATTACAAAAGTAGTAGAACAAAGGAGTTGGACATGTGCTACTGTTATCTCAGCCATAATGCACTAAAGTGATATTTATACTACCAAAAACCTAGCCTTAAACAAGGTAATAATCTTATCTACCAACAACCATAATTAAAAGAAACTAACATTAGGAAATAATTCAAGTTATAAAGAAAATTGCCTTCTAGACATCTAGAATTATGGTAAGTCTTTATTCTTCTTCCTTGCTTGAATATTCTTACTTTTCAAGTTGCCACCTTCATAGAAATAATTCCTTCACAGCCTTCTCTTTCAAAGAGAGAAAGGAAGACAAGAGGCACTTGGAGAATTCAATCAGTACCACTAGGCTTCTTGCAGTTCCTTTCTTGGTCATAGCATTATGATTGTCCCATAATGCCCAACACACCATTAGGCACTAATAAAATTGTTTAGGCAACAGCCTGTGGTGAATATTTCGTAGCCAATTCTTTGGAAAGCTTGTCCAATGAGATATGACACTCTAAGGAAGATTGAATAGCACCCACACTTTATGTCAAAAAGGACACTCAAGGAGGAAGTGGTGGATATTCTCTTGAGAATAGTTGCACACTGAACAGCGGGTATAAGGCCACTAGTTGTTATCAACACCTTGTAGAGGAAGAGGGATGGCTCCTTGGCTTAGATGCTAGCCCTACATTTTGATCTTATTAGGTAACAATGTTTGCCACAAAAATTTCCAACTTTGTCCAGCAAAATCACCCAAAGAGAGCCACTCACCCATGTCTATTCATGCATCGCATTTAGGCTAAGTGAATCATGCTTTTTACCATGAATTTCCCAATGTAGGAATAGTTCCAGAAAAGTGTATTTTGTCCATTAATATCACCTAAAGGAATGTACAAAATATCTACCATGTCCATTTCCTAGAAAAGTTCTTGTAGCTTCTGAGTGTCCCAACCTCCAATTTTCAAGTCAATCAAGAAATTCACATTCAGGTTTTCAAGTCCCAACCATGGTACTATTATCAGCCTAAAGCTAGGGGACCTCAAGATCCATCTATCTTTCCAAACATTGATTAAATCTCCATTCCCAATTTACTATAGCAATCCTTTAGAAAAAAGAAATCGAGCTTTCCAAAAGCTAAGCCATGCAAAGGAGGGGTGTCGCTCTAAATCCACCTTGAGAATTCTGGTGTTAGGGAAATATTTAACTTTAAGGGTTTTGGCAATGAAGCTTTTTGGATTAAGGAGCATCCGCCAAACTTGCTTCACTAATAAAGCCAAATTGAAGGCCTTGAAATCTCGAAAACCTATACCCACTCCAGGCTTACTCTCACAAAGTTAGGTCTAGCTAATCTAATGTTTTTTTCCTGGTTGTAGTGCCAAACCCCAATAATCAGCAGTTAACCTTTGAATTTTAGAAAGAAAAGAGTCTAAAAGAAGAAAAGAACTCATAACAAATGTAGGAATTACTTGTAAGACTGCCATAATCGAGACCTCACATCCTACAAATGATTAGGAGTTTTTCTTTCCATCCCAAGATCTTAGTCCAAATTTGATCATGAAAATAAGAGAAGACACCTTTTTTGGATTTTCTAAAAAGGATAGGTGCACTGAAATACTTGTCAAGGGACTAGAAGTGGGAAGAGCTAAAGATATTCTCCAAACAAGCTTGACACTCATGCAAAGTGTCTTTACTAAAAAGATTAGGAGGATTTTTGAAGATCAATAAAGAGGCTAGAATCCTTTTCAAAGCATACTAAGAGATCTTAAGTAGCACTAAGTTAGGCCGTGGATTCCTTATAAAATAGGATTCATCTAGAAAAAATAGGTGGGAGATCTTTGGAGTGCCGTGAGCTATAGAAATACTACTGATGGACTTTAGAAAGACTTTATGCTCAATTAGGTGATGAAATGCTTCCATGACAATGATGAATAAGTATAGGGATAGGGGATCCCCCTAAGTGCAATCCTCGTTTTGGTTTTAATAATCAAAAGACCCTGTCATATAAGAGAAAAGAGAGAGACAGATTTAAGACAATTCATCACCAAGTCTACAAACCTTCTATGGAAACCTAGTTTCAAAAGAACCGTCTCTAAGAAAAGCTACTCAACTCGGTCATACGCCTTGCGTAAATCTAGTTTCATTGCCATTTAACCTGTACTTCCCCTTTAATAGTTAGCCAAGAAATGATAGATCCGTGGTGACTTATCCCAAAATGTGCCACAACTGCTAGAAAAAATAGGAGGAAAGTCGCATGACCCCGAGGATTTATATAGACTCATTTGTTTCAAAGCCACACAAACCTTCTCCCATGAGAAAGGTTGAAGCAGCCTGTTATTCTTATCTTTGATCTCGTTGGGGATTACATTCTTTGAAGTTGTCTCCAAGTCAAAGACTTCCAGATTACTAGATGAGAATAAACACTAGAAATAGGTAAGAAATAGGTTCTAGGGTACCAATGTCCAAATGTGTCTCAAAGGCATGTAATGAGGTTAGTTTCCCTCCTTTGAGTAACTGGGCATGAAAGTATTTAGTGTTGTGGTTAGCTTCCATTACCCACATTATTTTGCTACTTTATTTCCATTTTAGTTCCTCTAGAGAAGAGTATCAAGCTCCTAACATAGCTTGTTTCAAAATCCCACATCCGTCCAATTGGTTTCAATGGCAAAGATTTACGCCTCTAATTGATGGATTCTTTTTTCGAAAGCTCCTAATTGTTCATGACTTCATCAAGAGAACACCTTCATGCATTTGAATAGGTTGTTCATGTAATAACCAACTCCCCTTTGGAAAGCCATGATTTAATTATTTATAAATTTTTATGTATTTACTTTATATTTATTCATTAATTTTCAAAAATATAGAAGCGATATAATGGCTAGTTGAACCATGCCAAAGATGGAGAGATTTAGTTGGTATGATGAAAACAATCTTCCATACATACATAAGATAAATTAGGGGATGATTGGAGCTAAGTTATAGAAGCATTGGTAAAGAATATTGCTTGAGTCTTGTTGCCAAAACTAAAGGGGACAACACCTATGTAAAATAAGCACACGTAGCCAAATATATATAGCCACCCAAATAGTGCAAGAAAAAGAAGAGAGATCATCCAACATCTAAGGTAAATTTCGTGCACCTAAACTTTGTATTTTCGAGACAAGTTCATAGGAAATTAATGTTCTCGCACCATAGTCTTATACATATGAATTTTATATGCTTACATGCTAGTTTTAGGGAAACAAATACGTAGAATTAGGTTAACATGTGCCTATATGTAGGAATCATAACATGGGTAGTGTGTATATGAATCGAACATACAAATCATTATCACCCCATCAATCTTGGTCTTCTTTGTATTAGGTATTTTATCCATGAAACTAGCCAAAAGATCCCCCGAAACTTGTTTAGAACGCATGGATATAAGATGAGAAAGTAAGGATTTTAGTAAAGAAAGGAAAGAAACCTAACAAACCTTTAATGCACAAGCAAGTCTGTGCTCCAAGATTGTGATTTGTGGCTACAAACCATCACTCGCGGTCGTGGATCGCTTCCTCGCTAGTGAAGACCTAACTATGGGCAAATTCCAGTGCGCTCCACAACTGGCCTTAGGGTTGCAAGATCTCGTCTTATGCTCACAGCTTACATTCTTACTATTGCGAGCCTCTATCATGAGTGCCTCCAGAATACACTGTAGGTGGTTTCGCACATGTAGGACTCACTCTCGCGGTCGCTACACCCATTCCCATGGTTAGGAACCCTAACCACAGAACCTAGGACTATACAGAAATGATTTGCACGCTAAAAAAGGCCTAAATTCACAAAATTTCCACCATAAACACGCCTAAGCACTCGACTTAAATCCTTGCTAAATTTTGAAGCTATTAATTACACAACTTGAGAATAGAACACTCCTTAAATGGATGAATATGAGCTTGAAATAAATGTAAATTAGCATGAAACCGCACAATAAGAAATTACCTTCCAATTCAAAAATTAAGGTTGCATTCAAGAAATGTATAGGTAATAGATTTTTGTTAAATTATGGCTAAATTGAGGATTATTTTAGTTGAATATGAGCCAAAGAAAATGAGAACAACAAGCCTTAGAATCAAGCAAGTTGATACCAAGTAAGTGAGTTTGTCTTGCAAGTTTTGATAACTGCCTTTTTAAATAAAATGAATTCTCACAACTTTATGTTTTACAAACTGAAATCTTTAAGCTATAAATTCCTAAGAATTTTTCCTGTTGATTGCTATTTTTACTGCTTCAATAAATGAGCATAGCATGCTTTAAAATTTCCATTTGTTCTACCATGAAAGTATTTTGATGTGAACTAGTTGCCAAATTATTTATACTGGACTTCAAATTACATGATTTATTTGCAACAAATCTTATGATATGATGCTCATTGGGATGAATAGTAATGTATAGGGGCTAATGATGGTCGAAAAGGTAGTAATGATCCAAACGAGACTTAAAGAGGGCTCAGATAGACAAAAAAGATGGAATGATTTAAAAAGGAGGCTTTTATAGTTTCAATCGAGATAAAAGGTTAATCTCAAGATGCTGCTAATGCAAGGAGTAATGCATTTGGAAAGGTTGGAAAGCAAAGCCCCTGTTTTGTCAAACCTTTTAAGAAGCCATGAATTAATTAGTTATAAATTTTCATTTAATTATTTTCTATTTATTGGTTATTTGTCATGAATATAGAAGTTATATAATGGCTAGTTGAACCATGCCAAAGATGGAGGGATTTGGTTGGTACTATGAAAGCAATCTTCCATACACACTTAAGATAAATTAGGAGATGATTGGGGTTGAGTTATGGAAGGAGTCGAAAAGAATATTGTTGGAGACTTGTTGCCAAAATTAAGGGGGTTAACACCTACCCAAAATAAGCACATACACACACCCTTAATAAGGGTTGCCGGAAATTTTCACTCTTCAACCCCCCAAACCCCTTATATCCATTCACATAGTACAAGAAAAAGAGAAAAGATCATACAACATAAGTGCCGCCAAAATGCACTATGGGTGGTTCTGCACAAGCAGGACTTCCTCTTGTGGTTGCAACGCTTGTTCCCACAGCCACAAACCCTGACTGTGGAATGTGGGAATTAGCAAAAACCATTTGCATGCTGAAAATGCATGAACTCACTTAGTTTCAACCAAAACCACACCTAAACACTCGGTGTTAAATCTTTGCCAAATCTAGAAACTATTAATTACACAAATTCAAGGGTAAAACACTTCTCAAATAGGTGAATATTAGCTTGAAATAGATGTAAATTAACACGAAACCATGTAGTAAGAAATTATCTCACAATTCAGAAATTGAGGTTGCATTTAAGAAAAGTATAGGAAATAGATTTCTATTAAATTGGGATTGAATTGAGGATTATTCTAAATGAATAGGAACCTAGGAAATTGAGAATAGCAAGCCTCAAAATTAAGCAAGTTGATACAAAATACGTGTCATTAGGGTATTAAGCGCCAATATCTATCATAATATGGGATAGGATTATGAGCATAATATATCATTAATCGAGTACTTATAGAGGGGGGTGTGTGTGTGTGTGTATTCAATAAGGAATTTACCTCTTTGCAAATAAACATAGTGTTTGTCCTATATAATTGGTATTCTATAAAATAGAAGCCCTTAGCTAAGATAATATATGATCGAAAAGAAATGTGTGATTGGAACATTTATCTGATGAGGAAATACTAATTGATCATATGATCAAGTTTGTGAATTTGACTAGATCCATGACTCTTGTTCGGTTGGAACAAAATAAGACAAAATGTCTATACGACATGGTAGTTATCTTAATTGAGCTACGATATGGGCCGTAGGCTAGATATGGGCCGTAGGCTAGATGCTACCCTTGCCCTATAAGCTATCTCCATTGCCTATTAAAAATAAACTTAAAAGTCACACACATAATATTAAGATGTGATGTGAGTGTTAAATTGGTAGGTTACATAATTTATTTAGTTGAATTGTCATACTACTTGTAAATAATGAGATCATCAATTAGAAGCACAATAAGAATTTAATTTAATTAATGAGATTAATTAAATTAAATTAGTTAAAAAATTATTAATGAGATTAATAAATATGTGTCCATAGGTTATTTAATTAAAAGGACTTCATGTGAGAGAGCCCATGGAGCCTATGCACTAAATCCTAGTGTCTTTACTATTATATAAGTCATGAAAGATTCAAGACACATAAGAAAATCAAAAAAATTCGTGCACCTATCAAGCAAGAGAGAGAGTAGCCCCTAAGCACCCTCTTCTATCTCTCTTTTTTCATAAAATCCTCTTAACCCAAAAGTATTTACATTAGAACTTCTCAAAAGGAGTTTTGTGGAGTGTAAGAAAAGCCCACAAGCATCCCAATCATGACAATACCACAACTCTAAAGATCACACAAAAAGTTTGGAAACATTTTAAAGGTGCAGTTTTTATCCTTCGCTTGTTTCATTAATATCTTACATATTTTACAACAAAAACGAATGGGTTTGTTCTATTATATTCCACTATATATGTATGGTGTTCTATCCAATAGTGACCTTCTCAATTCGTGTTATAAATTGAGTATCGGAGCCTCTCAATTGGGTTTAAAAATTGAGACAGTTAATAAGGTTGCACGTGACCCTTTTTAGTCAAAGTTATAAATTAAGGCCTTAATCAATGTATTGATACACGAACTATCGTAAGACACAAAAGAAAGATTCAAGACACATAAGGAAATTAGAAAAATTTGTGCACCCACCAAGCAAGGGAGAGAGAAACCCTAGCGACCCTCTTATATCTCTCTTTTTTAATAAAATCCTCCTAACCCAAAGGTATTTGCGTTAGAACTTCTCAAAAGGAGTTTTGTGGAGTGTAGAAAGAACCCATAAGCATCCCAATCATGAAAATATACAGGTCATTGATGACCACAACTCTAAAGATCACACACGAAAAGTTTGGAACATTTTAAAGGTCCAGTTTTTATCCTTACACCTGTTTCATTAATATCTTGCATATTTTACAACAAAAACGAATAGGGTTTGTTCTATTATATTTCACTGCGTATGTATGATGTTCTATCCAAGAGTGACCCTTTCAATCAGCATTATAGATTGAGTATAGGAGCCTCTCAATTGGGTTTAAAAATTGAGGTAGTTAATAAGGTTTCACATGACCCTTTTTAGTTAAAATTATAGAATAAGACCTTAATCAATGAATTAATACACGAACTATCATAAGACACAAAAGAAAGATTCAAGACACATAAGAAAATTAGAAAAATTTGTACACCCACCAAGCAAGAGAGAGAATAACTCCTAGCCACCCTCTTCTATCTCTCTTTTTTCATAAAATCCTCCAATCCAAAGGTATTTGCGTTAGAACTTCTCAAAAGGAATTTCGTGGAGTGTAGGAAGAACCCACAAGCATCCCAATCATAACAATGTACAGGTCATTGACGACCACAACTCTAAAGATCACACACGAAAAGTTTGGAAACATTTTAAAGGTGCAGTTTTTATCCTTACACTTGTTTCATTAATATCTTGCATATTTTACAACAAAAACGAATGGGGTTTGTTCTATTATATTTCACTGTGTATGTATGATATTCTATCTAATAGTGACCCTCTCAATCAATGTTATAGATTGAGTATAGGAGCCTCTCAATTGGGTTTAAAAATTGAAGCAGTTAATAAAGTTTCACGTGACCCTTTTTAGTCAAAGTTATAGATTAAGGCCTTAATCAATGTATTAATACACGAACTGTCTGAATCCTTGAGCAAACTAACGAAATGAACAAGTGGAATAGTTTTCAAATGAGTATGCAAAAACTGTTAAAATATTTTACTATGTTCACATTTCAAAATGATAGGTAAATCTTGATTGGGTGATTAATTGCTAGCCCACTTTGAAAATCCTTTTATAGATGATGGCAACAGAGACGATTACTCTTGGTGTTGGTAGAACGCCAAGATACAAGAGAGAGACCCCTAGTTATTGTTATTTTGATATTTAAAATACGTGATATAACCAACTTATTATTTTTTTTTCATTTTCCACAGCAATAATGTAATAGAACTCCTAATTTTAGTTGAATGTTATTCAATGGATCGAACACTCTAACATGTAGGCTTTAATGTCCTTTGAAAAAATCATCTTGAGGATACTTCCATGTCATGAACCTAAAAAGGGGTGTCACTGATAGCATGGTCGCTTTAGGAGGAATTTCAAGCTCTTGCCACAATTTGCTCACAATTTTGCAATAGCAATCAATTAGCCACAAATCTAAACGAGTTTCTTCTTTTAAGAGGTAATTGTTCAAGAGCTCACGGTAAGGTAGTTAAAAGGGGTTAGTCAAACCTGATAGACGGCAAGAGAAAATCATTAGCCTAATCAAATCTCTGGATCCATTCCAATGAGGTAGATGCATGATCCAACCTTTCCTTAGTCTTAGATGGCACCTCATGCCTATTACTCCATGTATAGGGGAAGCTAGGAAAACCAACGTTGAATAAGGTGTAATCCCAAAGGGTATTTCTAAATTAATTCAAACTTGACAAGTTCAGGGCTATAACCACCTTTTTTATCTGAATAAGGAAGTATCACATTAAAATCACCAAAAACTAACCATGGTAGATAGTCCTGTCTTGCTAAATTCCATAGTAATTCTCATGAACATCACTTGGAGAGGCCTTTGGAGAATCTGTAGAAGCCTGTAAGACACCCAATGGAGTGATTCATTGTCCAAAACAATTCGAGCATCAATATGATTAGAAGAGTAGCTACAAATTGACACTTTGATAGACTTAGCCCACAGTAAGGCAAGGCCACCACCTAAGTTAGTAGATTCTATAGTAATGTGGAACATATCAAAATTTCATATCAGATAATCAATTCTAGAAGAAGAGCAACTAATTTACATAAGTAAAATAATTAAGGGGTGGTGTATAAGAATAATCTATCTAGTTCCCAAACTGTCCAAGGCCCCCCTAATCCTTAGCAATTCCATCTTAAGTAACTCATGGCTCCCGACAAAGTGTCATAGCAACCTCCACCAATGATGAAAAATTCATCCTAGAGATGAAAGTGTCTATTCATGGGAAAATCTAGCAAACATATCTAACTGTAGGTGTCCTCCAATTTTAATGTGTTTTCCTTTTCTTACTCCATGAGCCTCGAGTATTAGAAAATTTTCTTTTGCAGCCTCTGCCTCTAGCATTCTATTTGGTGATGGGTAGGTCCATTTGTAGTGGAACATCAATTAGAGGATGAGTGAGGAGCTTTAGTGTACCTCCTATGTGTGCCTTAACAAATGCAGCTGTCAAGTAAGCACCCTTACTTTGCAAGATGGATTCCTTGCTTTGTAGGTTGGGTTCTTTTTTAGTTATGCAATTCTAAGTGCATCCAACATCAAATTAGTTCTCTAGGCTCATGAAAAGGCATCTCTTAGGCCTGGCATTGTGGTTGTCCGACAAAAGAATCTAGGTGGCTCTGACGTGGCTCCCTAGTGTAGTAGTCTGGCCTATTAGTTTCTTGACTATTCCCAACTAGTTTGCCACACCTCATAGGATTCCTTCCAATTGAATCAAAGAAGGAATTTTAGGCTATTTGGTGAATCCCGTCGAACACTCCAAAAACATTGACTCCTCTAGCTCTCACTTCCCTGTCTACAATTCCTTTTAAAGATCTATGTGACACCAATCTAGGAGATACTCCCCCACTATAATGAGGACCTCTATCATCTCTAGCCTAGTATCTTCTCATCAGAGGATTTTCATAAAGCCACAGACGATAAGGAATTTAATCTTTAAGGTGAACAAATCCCCCCCCCCCTCATATTGTAGCAAGCAACCCCTACGAACATGCCCTAATAAGCCACATGAGTAGCAAAAATTTGATAGTCATCCATATGTCAATTCGAGGATAACCTCCTCTCCTAAATTGGTTTTAATTTTCAAAGCTCGATTGAGAGGCTTTATGATATCAATCAACACCAAATGCGCATCATATCCCATGATAGTGTTCCTAGTTCTTCGATAACTCTAGGAACAATCCCAAGTGATTTCCTAATCTTTCCACGAGGGTTAGGGAGGATAGCCCAATTGAAATACTATGGATGTGTATATAGAATGGACGAACACTCAAATTAACTAGGGCTAGATCCTCGCCCTCTTTAACTTCCCAGAGCATGACCAAGTGTTTGTCAAAAGCCATGGCTAGCCCTCGATCACTTTATGCATATAATTAAATTGGGCACAGAATCTTTGGTTTTGAATATGATGGAATGAAACACCTTTGATTACATTGAATCCTGCCGTGAGATTGGACAACAAAGCCTAAAATTCACTAATTTTGGTGAGAGGACTCTTCCCACGATAAGATGAAGATAACCGTTCTTCGAAATTCCCCACACCTCCAGAGGAAGCATAACTCCAACATCCTCTTCTAGGGTCAAGGATAGTGTGTGTCCTATAGAGGAACAAACACCATCCATATCGCCCAAAATCAGATTAAAAGACTACGTAGCTCATAGGATTAGCACAAGAAGTTGAAATTCTAATGCAAAAAATGTAGACCCTGAGTGGCTGAGAAAAAATGTCTTCAGCTACAATAGATATATACTTAATATATCTATTACGAAGATTTTTATGCATGATTTGCATATGATATATCTAAAAGCAAAGTTATCTATCGACTAATTATTTTTAAAATAACTGAGGGGCTTTAACATACTTGATATCTTAGCTTCGATGACAAATGCCATCTTTGAATAGTGATTTATATTTCATTTGAATACTTTTTGTAATCTAAAATATTATATGAAAGTAATTTAACAATATGTTTCGTTTTTACTGTTTTATATAAAAAATCAAAAATAAATGGGAAATTTTAGTTTTTGGTTATAAGAAAAAATACACACACAAAGAAAAATAGAACTCTCATAGTTGGGTAGAACTACTATTGCCCACAACAATGTGGAAGAAAAAAAGTTTAAGATTTTGAATTTCTTTATTTTCTTATCCTTTGTCCAAGTATTTTTTAATCTTTCATACTATCTAAGAACAAAGTAGGTTATAAGCAAATTAATATCGCCTAGCTTCTAGCTATAGAACGAAAATAATATATGTATACATACTATATTATTAAGAGTTAGGGGTTATTTGGTTATACATTATCAATTTACAATATTGCTCCTAGTTAGTAAATTCATTCGATTACCTTTAATTAAAAAAAAACATAATTAAATATAATTACCACTATACCATTACTTATTTTGTATACTATATCTATTCTATATTATTATGTAAGACTTCATTTCCATAATATAAAATTACTCAACTATTCATAATATTTATTATTATATTTTTCAATTCTTTTCTCTTGACTTGTTATTTTTATTTTTCCTCTTACATTTTCTTTCTTTTCAAATTCTTTCTATCTTTTTTATTATTTTTTCTCATTTTAAATAATTTTGTACTTTAACTAAAATAATTTTATAATTTGTAGACATCTTTGCACACTCATAAAATGTGCCATTTAATAGAATGTAGGTAAAGCTTAGGCTATTGTTGTCTTAACACAGTCGGTGTACTCATGTTCCATGTCATTACCTACTCATTATACGTTGAAAATGAGAAGGAAAGAAAGAAAAAAAAAAAAAAAAAGGTTGATAATGGTACTCGTGCTAATTTCATGAAAATGCCATCTTTGAAGGTAGTGTATAAATCTTGTCCTTTTGCATTTTGGAGATGAGTGGGAGTTTTCATTTTATAACAGCTCCTCGTGTAGTAGGACAAAATCCCAAATGGTTCTTTGACTTTGTCCATGCAAACCTCCAAAATTGCCACCATACCCCTAGCATTGTTGATGATATCCCATATGGCTACCCCTAGCATTGTTGATGGTACCCCATATGGTTTTATCGTTTCAAACAGTTGAAAATGTAGCACTGAACAAAGAGTTGAGATGTGACTATTTTTCACAATGATCTATCACATCACATGGTTTTAACGGCGAGATAAATTATAAGTACTGTTTTTGAAACCAACCAAGATTCAATTGTTAAAAAGGAAAAACCGTTGAGCTTGTATTCTTTCTACATATACATATCTACTCGTAGTTAAGAGCCAAGTGTAATAGAATATCAAGTGATGGTTTTTTTCTGATGTAATAAATGTGGTACCTATTGAGTTTTACAATGGGAAGAAGAAAAAAAAGAAGATGCAAATTACACAATCACACGGTGTGCGACAATTAGTCATTGACCTAGAAAAACAGCCCTAGTATCAAGGAGATGTTTGTTTAGTTTAGGTTTTCAATCCAACAATGTTTATGTGATTGTAAATATATAATCTTGTTTGTTTTTATAGATTTCAATTCTGAATGCTTATTTTAAATTTTGACTATAATCTTAATTTTATCATAATTTTTTTATATTCCTGCCCTCAAACGCGCACGCGCACACAGATTGGTGTAGCTACTGACATTTCTAAATCAATGTATTAAAAAAGGTTCATATTCTTCAAAATAAAAATTACATTAGTGTAGCACTATACAAATTTCATTTAAATTATCTATTATTGAGAATTGCACGAATGCGTTAATCAAAAGTTGTCTTTGTGGGATATTGAATGGGGTCACGTTCATGCGTGGGAATTCAATACTTGTAATTGATCAACCAAAGAAATACTCATACTTAGCCATGGACAAGTGAATTTAATCATTATAAAATTCAACTATTTACCGGTTTATTTTAGACAAATTTGATTTAACCAATATGTTAAATAGTTTCAGCTTTATAAATAACATTATAGAGAAGTTATTTAGAACCACATAAGCATTTAAAAAAATTATATATGTGTACATATATATACATACATATATATATATATATAGATAGATAGATAGAGAGAGAGAGAGAGAAAGAGAGATTAATTGAAGACGAAATGCTAAGTGTTCGGTTGAAGTAACAAATTCTTCGTTAATTTACATCGTAATTTTGTTTCTTAATGAATACACTTTTCCATTTGAACTTAATCTATTGCGATTTGTTTGGTTTAAAAATTTTTGGTGAGGAAAAAGAGATTCACATAAAAAGGAAAAATAAAATATAACAATATATATTTTAAATTTGTATGGCTGTCTAAAGAAATTGATGATGATGCAGATGATTATAATAATAATGATGATGATAATATTATAATAATAATAATAATAATAATAATAATAATAATTTATTTTGATTGATCAAAAAATTTTATTTAAATAATAACAGAGATCCTGCACTTAATTTCTTTTTTAAAAAACCATACACACCTAATTAAAACTTGACATTGATTTTCTATATAAATATTAGTTAGTATTGAGATCATTTGCAACAGTTATTGAACCTGACTGGACAGAGAATGGCAAATGTTTAATAGACAAAAATTATAGATTTAAAACACACACACACGAGTTTTGTAAATTACAGTCCAGGGATATTTATGACTTGTGCCAACACCTAATATTAAGTAGCTTATGCCTTCTCCTTATGGCAATTATACTACAGAGTTCTTGAGACTATGTTTTCAAATTAATAACTATTCATTACCACTAAAAAATCTTATAAATCAAAGATCTTCTCATACAAAAATTTTTCAAATTTAAATTCAAAATTTTCTCTCCTAACCTTTATAACTAACTAATAATTCAATCATTATATTTATTCACAATCAGATTAACCTTTATCTCTATAATTTTCCTATTTACATTCATTTTTTTATTATACTATAAACCTATATATAATCACATCATTCAATCATTATTACATATTAAATATATATAAAAATAATTTTCCTACCCATTCAAATGTTAAAAACCAAACATAATTTTCATCCTCACTCAAATCAGCCAAAATTTCCTCCCCAACTTAATTAGAAATAGACATAGCCCAAACAATCTTCGCCAGTGATCACTCAATCTAAGTTGTTAAAAGAGGAAAAACTGCGCCGAAAGGCTTCAAAGTTCAAACTTACAGCCCCACTTTATAAGGAAATGAACACTTAACCCACGAAAATACGAGAAATTTCTGAACTCATTCAATATGTGTTCATAAATGAGCAACAAGTCAAGCTCCATTTCACCAGTGCCATAGTCAAACTGAAAATAAACTCATCTATTTAATTCACTCAGACAAGAGACTGATTTGGAATTTTGTTGGTGCCCCTGCAAAGTATGTAACTACTGCTCAACTCAATTACTGATTTCAAGAAGCAGCAAAGGGTTTTGAAAAGCTTGAGTTACAACTATATTTACTTTTGCAAAAGATAAATGATGGAATGCGCAGAAATTCATGTACAGATTCTTTCATTATGAATTTTCCAAGTGTGGAGTTGTCTCGTTAATGAAAGCTCAACAAAGAATGACTATTGAGTGGTCAAACTGGGAAGGAATTATCTACATTCCTGAGAAAACACGATCTCACGTATAGAACTACTAATCTAGTTTTTGAATTAGACTTGCAATTAAAATAAATTTCATTCAACTTCCTTAAATTTTTGGGTAAAGACAATTCAGTTGGCCTTAAATTTTTGGGTAAAGACAATTCAGTTGGCCCAAACCCGACCACACCACAGAACAACGCTGAGGAAAAGAATCCATGCTATGGCATTATGATTAGAAGGGCGTTCTTCATTTTATAGACATTTCATAGACATGCAACGCATTCACTTTGAAACCTATATGCAAGTGACTCACCAGCATCTATTCGGTAGGAAAGCAAGCACGTCCAAACTATTTGTAAATTTCAGCCACTGCAAATGAAGCAAGGATTTTTAGATTTGGGGAGCAAAATAAATAATTTAAATGGAATTTACTGATTTGAAATGGGGAAAATTTTGAATTTATTTTATGTATGAAATTATAGTAATCTAGCCAGTCATAACTCTCAAAAAACGAAACTTAGTACTGGTCCTACAGACATGGCTGGATGATATCCTGCTTACATCCGACTCATTTCTCATTTCCCGATGTCGCTCTCATAAATTTAGCTTTGGTAATTGCTTGGAATGATTCTAATACAAAGGAACAAAAAAAAAGAAAAAAGAATAAGAAATAAAGAACAAGAAAATTGACATGGGAAATGACAACTCATACCTTGCCAAGCTCTGAAGGCTTTTTGATTTATAGGAGAGCCCGTCAAAATCTGAATGGCATCAAATAGCATACTTTGCAGGGTGGCTTTTAACTCCTGAACTATCTGGTATATGCTCTTCCCATTCTCAAAAAGTATGTGGTTGTTCGGATGATTTGTCTTACAACCAGCATGAAGCTCAAACTTATAAGCGTTAAGTGCCTGTGCAACATTTGAAACTATTTATGAGTTCAACGTTTATTCTCAGTCTCTTTTCAAGGACAATAAGATAAATAGCTTACCTTAGAGAAGTTACAGGACTGGCACCCGCATAGATAACCAGAGCCTGAGATACTCCCACAAAGCTGCTTGCGACACAAAATAAATAAGCAACAAAAAAAACAACAAAATACTATGCTATGAAAAGAAAACAGTGTAAAAGAATTACCTCTCCTGATGCAGAAACATGTCGCACAAGCACCTCATCAAGCATACCTGTCTCTGTTAAACTTCTGACATTAGTTAGGAAGCTGTGTGGTGATACTTTACTAGAAATATTTTTCACCAACTTGTTTTTATTAGTAGATTCCAATGTGGATTTGACAGGCTCAGATTTGATTATAATAGAACTGGCATTTGGCTCATCCACCCCTTTTTTGACGTTAACTGGGAAGCCATGTGGTCGTTCTTTACATGTGACTTTCTTCACCAACTTGCTTTTATTAGTAGATTCCATTTCGGATTTAACTGCCTTAGATTTGATCATCATAGCCTTGCCATTTGGCTCATCCATGTCCTTTTTGTTATGCATTTTTGACATTTGAACAGAAGACTGTTCATACAATAAGCTATAACTACTAACTGGCATTGACAGAAAGTCCATTACATCTTGATAATTGCCCAACGAGATGGCATTAAAGCCACCTTTATTGTAGGAGTGAGTAGTTGATATAGCATTATCAACTCCTTTTCTGAATGTTGAACCCATATGTATGCTCTTTACTGCTACAGGACCACAGGAATGGCTGCCCATAGTAGAGAGTTGTTCCAAGAATGTAGTGTTTTCACTTCTCCTGGAATGAGTTTGATCCATGGACATATCCAATTCAAGTTCCACATATGCATGCAATTTATTTTCATCCTGATTAACCTTGACCTCTCTGGTTCCACCATAATTGGCTCTCATTTCATGATCCTCCATAACGTTGACTTCTGTAATTCCACCATAGTTAACTCGCATATCTAGGCATTCTTTCTTGGGATACAGAACTGATATACCAGATGAATCATTGTCAAACCACTGAGCAGCAACTTTTCTCTTCACATTTGAGCTATCTGTCCCAACAGAAGGCATCTCTCTTTCAGTCAAGTTGGCTTGCCTGTTCTCAGATCCCAATGGCAAATCCATATATTGGTGTGATGTGGAAGGCACTGACAGAAATCCAGACAAAGTTTTCCGACGAACAGCATGGGACATACTGATGCCTGATTCTGGGTTGCTAATTGGAACATCAATAGCCTGCTTTTTGCATGGAAATGACTCGGCCTCAACATCTAAAAACCATCGGCGGCCATGCTTATCCTTTGTCCTAGGTGAGTCATTAGAAAGACCATTCCTATCAATCGCATGTCTGCCACCATGTGATGTCCAAAAGACTTTATCCTGGAAAGTCTACAAATATGGCAAATTGATAAGGATTACCCACACAATACATGATCCTGTCACCCGAGATGTTCAAAGTAAAGTGCCACAATCAAAAAGATTTCCTTCAGTAGCAGAGTACAGAATCCGCCCACATAGGACTCTAAATCAAGCGTATTGCCTACCATCATCATATGTCCATTCGTAGCAAAAGTACAGAATCCACCCACATAGGACTTACTACCAATGACTTCAAAACAATGCTTCCCCGTTTAGATCACAAATAGCAACGATTAAAAACATTGCAGGTAGAGTTCCACATCCCGAGAAAGCTAAACTTCTTCAATTACACGGATAGATTATACAGCCCAAATCCTAGTTCCGAGATTCAGCCACAACAATGAATCCTCCAAAACTTACAATGCACGTGAGTTTCAAATTACAACTCATTTACCAACTACAAAGTCCACGTAACGTAAATGTGCTCAACAACGATCCAGCCAAGCATAGAAGAAAAAAACATAGAACAATGTTTCAAAATTTCATGCTTGCAGGTATATAAGATTAGTAGACAAGAAAAATACGAATACTTTCGGAAAAATTAAACGATAGATGTGCCATCTACACTTGAAATTTACTGACCATAAATATTGAAACTTTATGAAGATTCAGCCGCTGTATCAGCACCACCAACGCAAAAACTGATTGAGAAAATTGGATTCAAATTACAGATATTCAAGGTTTAACTGCGTATTCTTATCTCATGTAACGCACGAAAAGGAGCACTAGGGTCGAGTTCCCCCAACCAGTTTTAAATTTACACGCTGTGTAAATTATTATTATTATTACTTAAATTTTTATTTTTATTGTGTTGCGCAACTATTTTATAATAAAAATCATGCACATATATGCATAAATATCAAATATTATGTGATTTGTTATTACAAAAAATATGAAATTATGTCATTCGGGAGAAAAATAAATGAAATAAAAAAAAATAAGAAATATACATAAAAATTATAGAATTTGAAATCCTATTTAGTGTTAAGTTTCCTCTTTGTATGTTAATAAAATAACAATATTTAGACAATGAATTATTTTAATTAAACTCTACGAAGGGTTGTTTGTGTGTGTGTCTGTGTACGGTGCATGGCACCAAAACTGGTGATTGGGCCGACAGCTCATTACCATGGTGATTGAGTCCAAAACCACATTATCAGGGTAGATAGATATGTGAACGTTTAATTAAACAGGGGCATTTTTGACAATTTGTTAAAAGTGCCGAATACTGTCTTTTTGAACCCCTTGTGTATTCTGCAACAGCGGGGCACACTGGCGTAGAAAAATTAAAATATAATGGCATTATACCTTAAAAATAATATTTTATTTACTATTGTTATAATTTTTCGAAACCTGACAACGCTAGACTAATACAAACAAATTAATAACACATGCCATCGTAGCCAAATTGATGGGGATCTATATAACCAGTATTATTGACTTTGTTATAAAATTTAAGAATTTAATCATCTAATAAAAAATCATAAATTTCAAAAAAATTCAGTTTTCATCAAATTACGATGGTTTTGATCAAAAAAAAAAACAAAAACAAATATTGAAATGAACGATATCTACAATGAACGAAAAGACAAAACAAAGAAAATATAAAGAAGCCAAAAAATATATATAGAAATCAAGTAAAAATTTAAATGAAAAAAAAAAAAAAAAGAGTGATGATGCCTGCACTTTTTTCACTTATAATCTCTATCTAAACATAAAATCTGTCCCATTAGTAGTGTTTTTTTCCCTCTCATTATTTAATGTTAGTTTTCCTCATTGGCAATTTTTTCACCCGTATAGCTAGAGAAAGGAGATTTTTTATCCATTTAATCCTCACTTTTTTATATACCCACATATGTATAAATGTAAGAATTGAGTAAATTAGTAATTGATCTTTTAAGATAAATACAGCTTTCTAAGTCCTTTCTGCATTCCAAATACTACTAATTCGGCAGTAGTCAATGCATGTGCAAATGAAAATTGAATATAATAATAATCGTAATAACACACAAACTAATTTTCATTAAAATAAATGACAAATTCCAAAAATTAATCGTCACTTACTTCTTTTTAATTGGAGTGTGCATAAATACTAATAGCATAGAAAGATAAAAACATAACTTTGCATCTTCTAACTATGTCTAAAGGGCACTTGCAAAAATGAAGAGGAGATGAGGAATATCATTGTAGATTCATAGAGCATGAAAACGTGAAAGCAAATCAAAAACTATACGCGACTTAATGGTTCATATGAATAATTAAAAAACTGAATTAAAAATAAAGAAGAGGGCACATTTCATCTCCCTTTAAAGAAAAGGGACAAATTAATCGACCATTGCTTGATGCCCAATTCTGTCACATTTCTCTAGTAATCTCAAATTTTCTTTTCATATGGAAATTGTAGACGCATATAGGTCTAATTTTTATATTAAATTGAATCAAACTTGTGAATTCGAAAGAGCTAATTACCTTAATTCTTTAGATAAAATCATTTCTCCAATTACACTCTGCACCCCTCCATTTATCCACAATCAATAACTCAACCTCCAGTTTAAAGTTCTTGAAAGGAACCTAATATATATAAGTAGATATGAAGTTAAGAATTTTCGAAGGTTCAAAAGGGATGAACGGGAAAATAGCTTCATGTTCTATGTTTCAACAAATACTCCCTTTGGTATACTTGGACAAGATCTCAAAGTGGTAGTGAAAGCATTTGGCAAATTGATTTAGAGATAGACGATCATGATAATTTAGAAGACTTGAAGAAATTGGTGACAATAAGGAAGATGTATAGTTCAAAATAGAACCAACATTGAGATCTACTACTGGATACGGTTGTCAAGAGAAATGCCTTTCGTGAAAGAATGGCAACTCATTTGGTAACCTCTCCATTTAATTACAATATACCCACGTTTTTTAAGATTTTTAGTAATTTGATGTATGAAGTCAACACACCCAAATTAATTTATGTGAAAAGCACTCAGTAAGTACAAGTGTTGTTGTATCCACCAAAAAGGTGTATACACAATTACATCAATTGTCAATTTAATTACCTTGTTATGTATTATTAATCCTAAGGTTGTCAATATATCCTCCCAAACTCTCTTAACACTTCAATTAAAAATCAAGTGTCTTCTCACATCTTGGTCAAATAAAGAATTAAGTTCTATGATTAATAATTTAAATTCCATACTAATTTTATAATTTCACTCTTATTATTCTCACAAAACTAATGTTCAAAATTTGAAATCTAGTGTTCAAATTTCAACCCCATTATTCCCCGCATAGCCATGGATTAATTAAAAGGTTGATCAAGTCATTTAATTCCAATGCCATTCACCAATTGCAAATAACAAGAGTAAAAACAATCGAGTATAAATTCAGGCATCAGTCTTTCACTAAACACAAACACAAGGAACTAGTGAGAAATTTAGCAACTCATATGGTATTCAATAATAGAAAATTATAGAAAAAAATTAGTCTAGATTTGTTCATTGCATGGAAGCAACGAATCCTCTCCAACTTGGCTCGGATCCCTCCTTCTTTGCTTTTTCTAATGCTTGATCCTCTTGTTCCATGAGTGTTAAGAATGTGCAAAACTATTTAAAAGCTCCCCAAAACTAGTGTACAATTGAGTATTTATAAGTATGGTTAGTTAGGGTTTGAGCCACGAAGAAAAAGGATAAAAACACTCTTAAAATAGAATACTCCATTCCATGTAGCCGTGTTGTTTCTTTCTACCATCATGAACTCTAGTGTAAGCTTTACATAGCTCACTATGTAAATTCCATAGTCACGCCAGCTCGTCTCATGGTTGCGACATCATCACTCGTAGTCACGACTCTAAATGCGAAATTACCCAAGAAATCTCCAAGTGTCTTTGCTTTTGCAAACACTGGCTTCGCAGTCGCAAACCTCGATAGTGAAAATTTCCAAAAAGTCTCAAACTCACTCACTTTTCGCCTTCATAGGTATAACATCGTCTCCTACAACCACAAACTCCTTCCTTGCACTCACAAGCCCTAAAACTTGGACAAAAAAAATTTAAGTGTGATAGTCAGAATTCAACTAAATATCACTAATAATGCACCCAAGCACCTACAATTCACAAAGAATAACAGTTTGACATGCATGCAACCATAATATAATCAAATTATCTCTAAATGCTTGCAAAAATTGGCTACTACAGGGTGGAAATTTGCTACAAAATCATGAGTTATCAAACTCCTACACTTATTCGTTTACTTGTCCCTAACAAACTAACTCTCACTCCACATCAAGTTATTTCCTGAATCGATGATGCGTGAGGTCATAAACAGATGAAAATGACCACTTTTCTTAATTTCAAAATCAAAACACATATAAGTCACCTTGTTCAAAAATCATTTAAAAATACACATTTAATCCAATTACATATCTAACATTGATTCCCATGTGTGTGGGGCACTCGTTAACCCATAATTACTATAGCCTTTTGATGATTCTATTATAAGTTAAAGATACTCAACTCGAGGACAACTCACTTTAAGAATCATCTAACTCTCTTTCAAGCAAATTCAATTAATAATAAGAGGCATTAATTGGACTTTTAGTAGGGGATTTGATTTTTTTTCTTCTTTTCTTTCCTCACCCACGCTCATTCTTTTCTTTCTTTAGCAAGCTTTTATAATTTTTTTAAATAGTTGGAAACCTTTTTATGTAAAGGTGAATAAAGGTCATTACATAATCCTAATTACTTAATTCACAACAAACTCAAGATACTATATGCATATTTATAATTAGGTGATCGTTTTACGTGAGAATGAATGGAGGTCTTTGCGTAATCTTAGTTATTGAGTCACACCAACTATCGAAGTAAAGAAATTTCCAGATACTCACTTTTTTTTCAGATTTTTCATTTTTCTTCAAGCCCTCCCCCCTTTTCTTTAATCTTAGTCATTCTCTAGAGAAATTGTCAAAATATCAAAGTAAGTCTTATATCCCTAACCACTACCGTTTCCTCATAATAAAACTTTTCAAGTGATCAAGCATTCAAAAATGAGGAGTAGTGTGTATAATTATATAAGAATCTTATCTTCAACAAACAAAGCAAGAATTGTTATTTTCAAGAATAACTAAAGAATTATGCAACCTCTTCACAACCATATAGCCATAATTTCAATGATCGTTCATGACATCATCTTAACCAAGTCAACCTTCACATGCATGCAAAATTTCTAGCACTAATTCTCACATGCATAGTACACTTCCACAAGCATAAACACAATTATATATGAGCACCTTTCCCCCGCACTTATATTGTTGCCAATATCATAAATATGATCACTAAAATACCAAAAAGCAACAAAGGAAGATACAACTTAGTGGAGTTAGTGAAATTCATCAAATCCTCTTCTTCCACTAACAGCTCACACATGCAACCATTCACCCTTTGCCTACCTCAATCATACACCAATTAGAACATAAAATAATAATTATTTCCAGTGCAACCACTAAAGCAAACATAACCTAATCATTACTAAAATTTCTGAAAGCATTTGAACACCTGGGTTGCCTTCCAAGAAGCACTACATTTTGTGCTTGTAGCCCAACATTTTTATGGGCTAGGTCAGATCAAGTGAATGCTTAAGGTTCTACAACTCCTCATGAGCTACAACACCTTCGCATTTCCTACTCTTCTCCTCATCCTTTTTGCTCTCTTTTTGCTCAGTTGCTTTCCCCTTTATTAATTAACCATGGAAGCTTTTTTGACTCCTCCACGTCACATGATTTGTCCTCCTTGCTTAACTCCATGTCTCCTACCTACTTTAGCAATTCTTTTGCAATGAATTCATCACTTGAAACATTAGTAGAGCCATCAAACACATATAACATTGCAACACCTTCCCTTTTATAATGAATACATCACTTGAAACATTAGTAGAGTCATCAAACACATGTATCATTGCAACATCTTCTCTTACCTCTTGTGTGGGATTAGTGGAGAGTGTAGAGTATATTAAGAAAGTTATCTCATTAGGCTGATGTGAAAGGTTAAGCTCCCTCTTTCCATATTATCAGTGCTTTTGTAGTAGTTAGGAATGGACAGCCTAAAATTAGTGTCGACTCCTTCTGACCCCCAATGTCTATCACCGTAAAGTCTATGGCTATGATAAAATTTCCTACCTTTATTAACACATTCTCTACCACTCCCCATGGTGTCTTCATGGATTTATTTGCCTATTTGACCAGCATTTTTGTAGGCTTCACCAATCCTGTGGCAAGTGCCTAAAATGTGGAAAAGGACATAGCGTTTATACTTGCACCTAAATCACATAATATATTATCAAAAGAAGTGCTACCTATAGTATAAGGTATGGAAAAACTCCCTAAATCCTTGAGTTTAGGCAGTGAAATATGTTTACCTTCTAGATACTCCTCTTATTTTTTCAACTTTCTCTTTATGGAAACTACTTCCTACAGGCACTTCACATAATTTGGGGATTTGTTCCCCTCTTTTAACTAAAGGAACATTCACATCTAACTTCTCAAATTTCTCTAAAAAATTATCTACATGCTCTTTTTACCTTAATTTGATAAAGTGTCTATGAATTTAGAAGTTTTGGCTTTTATGGCTATGGAACACTTACTTCCTTCTTCTCTTCTTCCTCCAATTTTGGCACTTGCACTTCTCCTGCATTCTTGTCATCCACTACATGCATATTACTGCCTTGACATGCTATATTGAAATATTTTCAATGTTGCTCAGCAATGTTCTAGCAAGTCTATTTGCCATCTCCTTCATCAGCTAGCCTACTTAGACTTCTAAATCAAAAAGAAGCTTGTTTATTCTTTAATAAAGTGTTGGTCCTAGTCATGCAATCCTGGGTAGTCTTAGCTAAATTAACTATCATATTATGTGGACTTTGTCAGGTTGTTCACAACATCATCTAATGACTGTTTCTTCTCTTTTTGCATAGGTACTTGAAATCTAGGTGGATTTTGATGATTTCCCCATGAAAAGTTTAGGTAGTTCTACCATATCTAGGATTATAGGAACTCGAGTATGGGTTGTTGGTTTGCCCTCCTTGATTGCTTCTAAAATTCATTTGCTCCCTTTAAGGTTGGCCACTACTCGACATCTGTATAACGCTCATGCATAGGATGTGGACTCTCACATATATCACAAGTCTACATTATAGAAGTAGAAGAAGTGCTAGTGTTCACTATGATACTATTAATCTTCTTTGACAAGACCTCCACTCTAGCAAAGAGAGTTGTTAATATATCTATGTCATGTACTCTAGCACCTATTCTTGTAGTTGATCTCTTAGCTAGCCATGGTATGCATATGAGGCCATCTCTTCGATGAGGTCATCTCTTCGATGAGGTCCCAAGTTGCTTCAATCAGTTTATTCATAAGACTTCTCCAACTACTATATCTAACATAATTCTTAATTGCTCGCTAATACCACTATAAAAAAGTCTAAACTTGCATCTAAAGTGGATATCTATGTTATGGGCATTTTCTCAACAATTCCTTAAACTTTTCCCAGACTTTTGGCAGTATCTCGAATTCTAGTTTCTTAAAGGTTTCAATCTCTAACCTCAATTGAGTTATCTTAGTAGGCGGAAAATATTTTGTAAGAAACTTGTTTATCATATCCTGCCAAGTTATGATGCTACTCGAGGGTAATGATTATAACCACTGCCTCACATGAGATCTAAGAGAAAAAAGAAATAATCTTAGTTTAATAACATCATCTGACACTCGATTAAACTCTAGATTAAACTTTATTGTATCAAAAAGTTCAAGGAAGCTCACTAGGTTGGTGTTGCATCTTTGTATGGGGCTTCTCTAAATTAATTCAACTACACCATGTTGATTAATGTAAGCTTCAACTCAAATTGTTGGCATTCATTGGTGATCTAACTATCCTAACCCCTTGTATTGTATTGGTTTTCAACGTATGCTAAATTATATCAATTATCAATTTAATAAACTTGTCATGGATTGTTAATTCTAAGATTATCAAGATATCCTTCTGAACTATTCTAACATTTGAATTGAAAATTGAGTGGATTCCCACATCCTTATTAAATTGAGGATTAACTTCTATGATTAACAATTTAAGTTTCACACTAGTTTTTTGATTTTACTCCTTTATTCTCACAAAACCAATATTTACAATTGGAAGTCTAGCACAAATTTTACTTCTGTTATTTCTCACACAGCCACAAGTTAATTTAAGGGTTGATCAAGTCCTTTAATTCTAATATAATTCAGTAATTGCAAAAAAACAAGGGCAAAGACAATAATCAAGCATAAATTCATGCATTTATCTTTCACTAAATACAAATATAAGGAAACTAGTGAGAAATTTGGCAACTCTTATGGTATTTAGTAATAATCAACACTAAATGATTCATCATCCAAACAACTCAAAAATCATAAAAAATCTGTGAAAACTTACTTTAGATTTTTGAATTGCATAGAAGTGACCAATCCTCTGCAGCTTGGCTCAAATCCCTTCTTTGCTCTTTCTAATGGTTGGTCCTTTTGTTCTCTAGGTGTTATGAATTTGTGAAGCAATCCAAAAGCTCCCTAAAACTAATTTGCAACTGAGTATTTTTAAGTATAGCAACTAGGGTTTGAATCATAAAGAAGAAAGGACGAAACCATCCTTAAAACAACAACTTGTTTGCCCTTCACTCTATTGCTTAAGGTCACAAACTCCATCCCCGTGGCCACGCCGCTTCCTTCCGCCATCATGAACTCTAGTTCAAGCTTTACATGGCTCACTATGTATGTTCCCCAATTGCACCAACTCCTCTCATGGCCTCAACAACATCACTTGCGATTATGACTTTGAACGTGAAATTATCCAGAAAGTCCCCGAGTGGCTTTTCTCTTGTGAACACCAGCTTCGTGATCACAAACTTTGACAACAAAAATTTCCAAAAAATCCCGAACACACTAGCCTTTCGCCTTTGCGAGTGCAATGTCAACTCCTACGGCCACAAACTCCTTGGTCATGATTGCAAGCTTTGAAACTCAGACAAAAAATATTGAAGTGTAGATATAGTCCAAATTCAACCGAAAATCACCAATAGTGCACCCAAGAACCTACAATTAACTAATAATAACACTTTTACTTGCATGCAAGTATAATGTAACTATTTTATCTCAATATGCATGCAAAAATTGGCTACCATCGGGTGGAAATTGTGGAATTCCCTAGAATAGTGGAAATAGATTTAATATTCCAACAAGAATCCAATGAAGCTAGAAGTGACTAAAAGGAGGTGAACTATCCATCATTTGGACTCGATCTTGCTTACTAGCCCATTCTTTCTTTTAGAGAAAAGGCTAGTACTTAATTAGCTGTAGCTCCAGTATCTAAGGAGAGCTGGCCTAGCTAGGTATCTCTTTTGAGTATGAGTGCTTTCTCATTTGCCTTGTTTTCTTTCTTCTTATTCTATTATCGTATAATTATATACTTGTTTAAAAGAATAGTTTAAGTATAAATTTGTAATTTACTATAATGCTACCGAACTAGTTTCTGTTGGCCCTTTAACCATAATAATATACCATAGGTAAAACCATTTTTAAATGCTAAATTACACTATTCAACTCTCTATTTATCCACAACCAAGAACTCAATCTCCAATTTAGAGTTCTCAAAGGATACCTCATTTACACAAGTAGATATGATGAAGTTGAGAATTTTTGGAGGTTTGAAAGAGGTGAATGGGAAATGGCAACATGTTCTACATTTCAACAAATAATCCCTTCGGTATACTAGGAAAAGATCTAGAAATAGCAATGAAAGCATTCAGCAAATGGATTTGGAGATGGGCGATGATGATAATTCGGAAGACATGAAGAAGCTGGTGACGGTGAGAAGACGAAGAGTTTAAAAAAGAACCAACCAAGAGGTCTGCTGATAGATTTGGTTGTTAGGGGAAGTTCCTTTCACAGGAGATTGGCAATACATTTGATAACCTCTCGATTGAATTACAATATACCCATGTCTTTTAGGATTTTTTGTAATTACAACCATGGTTATCGTTAAAAGAATAGCTAGAGTGTATATTTGTAATTCTACTTTAATACTACCAAAGTAGTATCTATTGGCCCATCAGGTATAATAATATACTATAGAAAATAATAGAATAATAAATAATATAGATAAATTTTAACTATAATTTAATTTGTTCTCGCTTTGAGAGAAAATATAAATGATGCAAAATAAAAAACAAAAAACGTATGGAAATAAATTATAAAATTAGGAAATCACATCTCAACTATTGATGTCATGAACATTATCAAGTTTCACCACTAAATGTAATAAAATAACGTATCAGACAATGGGTTAATTATTTAGACTCCACAATGGTGTTGCATTATTATTATTATTATTATTATTATTATTATTATTATTATTATTATTATTACATTGGACCAAAAACAGTGATTGGGGCAAGACAACATTACCAAGGTAAATATGGCAAAACATAATTAAAATTTGCCATTTTTGGCAATTCATTAAAAATGCCAAAACTACACATTCTTTGTGTGTAAATATTTACCAAAAAATAACTTTATTAATTATAATTGGAATATAATTATTATATTTTTTAAAATTTTAATAATAAAATTAAAATTATTTATAAATTTAAATTATGCTTATCATTTTATAGAAGAGAGATTTAAAAATTAGAAGTGAGAGTAAGTAAAGAGAAAAAAATAAATCACTCTTTTTAGAGAAAAAATTGAAAAATGTTAAAAAAACTAAAAAAAGAAAATAATAAAAATAATTTGATAATTTAACATTGAAAGCTAAACATTAGTTCGTTTGAGTCCTTCACGCTTAATATAATAGTATGGGGATTTAATTTGTTTTGAATCACATTTAAAATAATAGTATATGGATTAATTTGTTATGAAGAAAATTTTAATAAAATCATTAAAAGACCAAATAAATTCTTAGCAATAATATATAATAATATAATTGTACAATATAGATATAGAATAAGTAAATAAATATTCATTTATCTTTTTTGATTTAAAACACGCACACGCGCGCGCGCACACACACACACACACACACATATATATATATATATTCAGATATTTGATAAATTTTGTATTATTTAAAGCAATATTAGTGACAGGAAATTACTTATCTGATAATCCGTGCTTGTATTATCCATTTTTTGAAAATCTAAATTTCATACGTAATCATTTTTAAATTCCTGGAAATCCTTAAACTTTTGTAACATTCGTTTTTTGCCAATTCTATTTTAATTACTGGTTCAAAAAATTGTTGCTTATTTAGTTACGTTTGGATGTATATATTTGTTGGGAATGAAATTTTGGGCCTAAATTTAAGCATAGTATAAAAATAATATAATATGAGAGTAAAAATAAATTATTTTGTTAAATAATTTATTTGAAAAATAATATATTTAAGATTATTTTTCAATAACACAAAAGATACTTATTTATAAAATGAAATCTTTTATGTCTCATCCGAAGGCCTGTAGCTACACTCTTTCAGAATGTGGGAAGGATGTAACGTAATTGCCTTTGGTCTTTCAATATGTTTTCAAAAATAACTTTGTTACTACTCTCTGCCACCTTAACTATTTTATCAAGGAGCAAATATAAGAAGTAATGGATTTTTCATTTTATAATTCATTGATATTTAATTATCCTTATTCTTATGTATATTTTGTGTACGTCAGTATAAATATATTTTATTATTCTTTACTCACACAACAAATGTACTATTGTTGCTAATTATAAATAAACTGACCCACATAAATTCGACTGTTAGTATGCATAGGTTGGGTTGCTCCATTTAATGATTTCAAAATTTAATTAAAAAATAATATGTGTTACGGAGTAATTATTTTAAGGTATATTTGACTTGGATTATGGGATGCGAAATAATTATGGGATTATGTAACAAAACAATCCAAAAAGGATGGAAGAAGAACGAGGGAAAAAGAAGAAAGAAAGAAAGAAGAGAGAAAAAAAAAACTGAAGAAAAGGTTTTCTGTATTTCTGGCAATGTTACTGTTACATTGCATACCCGTTCACATATAAACCCAAAATAAATAAAAAGGATATCACTCTAATCTACACTCACACACGAAACACATGGTTAGTTACATGCTCAAAACTTCCCCTGAACAAACACAAAACAGCCTGCACAAGAGAGGCTGTCTGCTGTTGCTGGTGCAATGGACTGAATGAATGGTAGTTGGCCACGTGGAGGGATATTTTGGTTATTAACAGCCCCCCTCAAGATGAGAATTGGTGATTCACCATTCCCATCTTGCATACGTGATTTGTAAACAAATCATGGCCCAATGGCTTGGTCATGATGTCGGCAACCTGATTGGCAGTAGGGACATAACAGGTGACCAACTTCCTTTCCTGAATTTGATCTCTTCCTTTCCTGAATTTGATCTCTGACTAGGTGACAATCCATTTCTATGTGTTTACTGCGTTCATGAAACACAGGGTTAGCGGCTATATGCATGGCTGCTTGATTGTCACAGTGTAGTAATGTTGGTTCCAGCTGCTCAACTTGGAGATCAGCTAAGATAAACTTCAACCATGTTAACTCATTGCATGTTGTTGCCATTGCTCGATATTCTGCTTCAGAGACAATGGATTGTTTCTTAGACCTCCAAGACACTAAGGACCGCCCAAGAAAAATACAATAACCTGTAATGGATCTTCATGAATCAACACAAGCTCCCCAATCTGAATCACAGAAGGCTGTAAGTTTCAAGTCATTCTCTGAAGGAAAGAACAATCCCTGTGATGGTGTGGCTTTGATGTAATGCAGGACTCTGTGGGCTGCCTTCAAATGAGCATCTGTTGGTGTTTGCATATACTGGCTCAATGTCTGGACAGAGAATGATAAATCAGGCCTGGTCAGTGTAAGATAAAGCAATCTACCCACTAATCTTCTGTAAACAAAAGGATCATCCAGCGGTTCCCCCTTTTCTTTACTGAGTTTCACTCCTAGCTCCATAGGTGTCTTGCAAGGCTTGCTTCCAAGTAAACCACTGTCTGCTAGAATGTCCAAGGCATATTTCCTCTGGCTAATATAGAGGCCTTTCCTATTACGAGCAACTTCTAATCCCAAGAAGTATCTCAACTCACCAAGGTCCTTAATCCTGAAATTATCATGCAAAAAATTCTTCACAGCCATGATATCTTGTTCCTGATTACTTGCTATAACAATATCGTCCACATATACTAATAATGCTGTGAATGATTCTCCTTTGAGCATGGTAAAAAGGTTATAGTCCGCCTTTGACTGCTGGAAACCAAATTTCAGTAATGCATTTGACAATGTTGCAAACCACTGTCTCGATGCTTGCTTTAAACCATATAAACTTTTGTTTAACTTGCATACTTGATTAATTGTTCCTTTGCTATATCCTGGAGGTTTCTCCATGTATATTTCTTCCTCCAATTTTCCATGCAGAAAGGCATTGTTGACATCAAGTTGGTGCAGCTTCCATCTCCTTGCTGCAGCAACTGCAAGCAGGCATTTCAATGTGGTCAGCTTTGCTACTGGAGAAAAGGTTTCTTGGTAATCTTCCCCTTCCTTTTGTGTGAAACCTTTGGCAACTAATCTTGCCTTATATCTTTCTATGCTTTCATCAGATCTGTATTTGATCTTGAAAACATATTTGCATCCAATTGCCTGTTTTCCATCTGGTAAGTCTGTCACAGTCCATGTTTGGTTTTGTTCAAGTGCCTCCAACTCAGAATTTATAGCTTGTCGCCATTTGGGACTCTTGACAGCTTCATGGTATGTTGCTGGCTCTTCCTGGGAAGAAATAGAAGCCAAGAAAGATTGATAATGGGAACAGGGTTTAGGATTTTCTAAAACTGTTTGTATAGGATATCTAACATTTCCTTTTGGGATTGAACTCTTCTGGCCTGTTGATGGTGATGAGGTTGAGATGGCTTGATTGCAGTGGTAATTTTTAAGATACTCTGGTGCCCCTTTTATCCTAGAAGATCTTCTTAATGGAGGAAAATGGTTGGGTGTCATTGGAGCAGAACTTGGTGAGGGCTGATTAGGATCACTGTCGGGAGAATTTTCTGTGGGTGGTGTATCAGACATTGGTTGAGGAATGATTGGACTGGGAAGATCATGAGGAGTATATGGAAATGTTAAAGGGTTGACACCATTATGGGAGTTTTGAGAGCCAATTAACATCTTCTTGGAATGAAAAGGAAAAATGTGTTCACAGAATGTCACATCCCTTGAAATATACATCCGTTTGGTCTCTAATTCCATAACTTTATAGCCTTTTATTCCATATGGATATCCCATGAAGATACACTCTTTTCCTCTCGCATCAAACTTTCTCCTTTCCTGCTTAAGAGTGGCTGCAAAACACAAGCAACCAAACACTCTTATGTGTTTATATGCTGGTTTAACCTTGAAAAGCATTTCATAAGGACTTCTATTTCCCAGGACAGGGCTTGGTATTCTATTTATAAGGTAAGTGGCTGTCAAAATACACTCATTCCAATATCCTATGGGGATCCCAGACTGAAATCTCAGAGCTCTAGCTACATTCAAAAGATGTTGATGTTTTCTCTCAACTGTTCCATTTTGTTGAGGTGTTTCAACGCAAGTTCTTTGGTGTATTATCCCTTTTTCATGATAAAAATCTCCCAGTGAAAACTCTGAACCATTATCAGTCCTAATCACCTTTATTTTCTTATCAAATTGATTGTTAACCATATTCCAGTAAGATATTAGACATTGTCTGGTTTCTGATTTGGCTTTCATTAAATATACCCAGGTTGTCCTAGTGAAATCATCCACAATAGTCAAAAAATATTGACTTCCATCATGTGCAACCTCATGGAAAGGACCCCACAGATCACAATGTATTAAATCAAAAGGATGTGATATTTTGTGTTCACTAATGGAAAATGGTTTTCTGTGGAGCTTAGCTAAGGGACAAACAGAACAAAAATCCTCATTCATTGCAGAAGGTCTAAGTTTTACAAATTCATCATCAATGAGTTCTAAGACCTTCCTTGAAGGATGACCAAGGCGATAATGCCATATGTTATTAGTAAGATCAGAATTAGGAACATTACAGAATTCAGAAGATGAAGTTGAATATGGTTCCAGTGGTTGTGTGAAATTTGCACAGAGTTTGTTGTCTAATGGCTGGCTCTTTTGTATTCTGTACAAACCATCTTTAACCTCACCCCTCCCAATCACGGCCCAAGAAGTCAGGTCCTGCAAGAAACAAACAGAAGGGGTGAAAACAAAGCAAGCAGAGGAAGTTTCTGTTATCTTCCTAACTGACAGAAGGTTAACTGAAAAAGAAGGAACATAAAGCACATCATGCAGAAACAGGTTTTCATTAAACTTCACTGTCCCTATATGAGAAGCAACGGGTTGTGAACCATTAGGAAGTCGTATGTGTCTAGAAGTTTTAGAGGGAGTAGTGAAAAACCAGCTGGGGTCACAAATCATGTGATCTGTTGCCCCAGTGTCCACTATCCAGGAGTGATTTGGACGTTGAGTGATGTCTTGGTTTGACATGATCAAGGTGGAGTGGTTACCAGCCATGTTTAGATAGCTTGAGGAATGATTAGAACTGCTGTCAACAACAGAACTAGCTGCATGAGAGGAAGAGGGCTGATTATCAATCTTGATGGGTGCTCCTCTTCCTGCTGCAAGAATAGCCATCAATTCTTCATACTGAGACTTAGTCAAGGGCATTCTATCATCTCCACCGTGATAATCATTGCCTTGTCCCTGATGAGCAGCTTGAGATAGATGACTATAGGAGGCTGCCCTGCTTCCCTTTTGGTGCAGTCTATGCCCTGGTGGATATCCAACAAGCTTATAACATTTTTTTTTCAAATGTCCCTTCATGCGACAATGAGAGCATGTAGGAACCTTAGCATTTCCCACCTTAAAGCAAGATTCAAGGCTATGTCCCAAGGTCTTACAGTGTGTACAATACAGTTTGTCCCTCCTTGATGTTGTCTTTAATGTTGATGTCCCTTTCTGAGCAGATAAGGCCATGCTGTCAATTCCTTGCATTGTTCCAATGATTTGGTGTTGTTTTTCTTGCTGTTGAACCATCGCAAAAACCTTGTTAATGGGAGGAATAGGATCTAACATGAGGATTTGATCCCTAATATGGCTGTAATTTTCATTTAACCCCATCAAAAACTGAAGCACACAATCCCTTTGCAATCTCTCACTTAGGATCCGTAGATGTCCACACGTGCATTCTGGCATTGAATCATACACTGAAAGTTCATCCCAAATCACTTTCAGCTTGCCATAGTAAGTTACAATCAAATCATCTCCCTGAATCAGATTTGCTAGAGCCTTTTTCAGCTGATAAATCCTAGGTCCATTGTGTTGAGACATTCTTTGATTTAATTCATCCCATAGTTCATAAGCATCATCAACAAAGAGTAGGCTAGACTTAACAGACTGAGATATTAAGTTTAGAATCCAGGAAACTACCATATCATTGCATCTCTCCCATGCTTCCAGCAGGATAGAGTTACTGGCTGCAGGTTTTCTGATCTGTCCATTGACAAACCCCAATTTATTCTTAGCTCTGAGGGCTCTCCTCATGCTACAAGACCATAGGACATAGTTTTCAGTGGTTAGTAGGTCTGGAACCAAGGCCACCATTGGATTGTCACCATGATCAATTCTGTAGGGGTTGAACGGATCAGCAAAATTAAGAGGATGATCTGGTTGTGGTGGATTTCCAATTGAACCAAAAGATTCATCCATGTTTTACAAAACCTAGCTCTGATACCATGTAACAAAACAATCCAAAAAAAAGATGGAAGAAGAACGAGGGAAAAGAAGAAAGAAAGAAAGAAGAGAGAAAAAAACTGAAGAAAAGGTTTTCTGTATTTCTGGTAAAATTGCTGTTACATTGCATACCCGTTCACATATAAACCCAAAATAAATAAAAAGGATATCACTCTAATCTACACTCACACACGAAACACATGGTTAGTTATATGCTCAAAACTTCCCCTGAACAAACACAAAACAGCCTGCACAAGAGAGGCTGTCTGCTGTTGCTGGTGCAATGGACTGAATGAATGGTAGTTGGCCACGTGGAGGGATATTTTGGTTATTAACACGTTTAATTTGAATGATTTATATAATATTGCTTAATCCGGTAATTATTAATACATACATACACATAACAAATCAAAGTGAAATTTCTCAAAATTAAAATTATAGGTAAGAGAGAGATATATTCACTGTGCATAGTCCTCACCAACAATGAACGAAAGTACTGTTAAATATAAATCTTAGATTATTCATGCAAATAGATAAGATAAAAAAAATTCAAAATGACATGTATAGAATAAATTAAAATACAAAGAAGATTCAAAATAAATAAAATAAATTAAATTAAACGGTAAAGGACAAAATAAAACACTCCCCCCCCCTATCTTAGACAGTAAAATATGTGTGTGTGTGTGTGTAGAGGGGGAGAGAGAGAGAGAGAGAGAAGGACCGAATTATATGTATCGTATATAATAAAGCAAACATCCGATGCCTTCTGTCTCGTAATAACCACTAGAATATAATATATGCTGTGCTGTGGTGTGTGTCGCACTCGACATACACCGACCACAACTTCCTTAACTTATTAGAGACTCTTAATGGCAAAATAAGTAGGTGATTAATTAAATTCGATAAATGGAATCTTACTACTACGTCACCTACCCTTGATATGATCAAATTATTTGCAAATATTAATTACTATTGTGTATTTATTAAATATATTTTCTCTAAAATTAAAAAATGATAATCGCTTGTGACATTATGCTTTGTGTTTTGCCTATTTTGTTAATTATCTACACTACTGTCATAAGTATGAAGACCCTCAAACATGTCAGTGATAAGCTTTTAACCGCCAATAATATATGTAAATATAATATTTTAATAAATTAATAAAATATTAATATTTTGTACATATCAAGTTTGTAGTAGTTTATCATATATTTAAATCTTATATAGTGTAAAATTAAATATAAACCCATATGATTTTGTTCAGTAGTCTTATTCATGAGAAGTTATGAATATTAGCACAAGTCTTTTTAGTACATAATTCTTAAAACTTATTATCAAGTCACATATTTTGTAAAGGGTATTAGAAAATCAGTACAATTGACATAATGTGTATTTATATAGTGAGTATCATACCATTCAGTATAAAATACTGAGAACACAAGTGTGGATATGTAATTGGAGAAAGAGTATTCAAACATTAACTTGAAAAATGAGGCAGACACGTGGAGTTCACTTTCAGTTGCCAATGTCTTGCTTGGTGATTGTGTTAAGTGCACGTGAGTCTTAACTTGATATAATATATGATTGTTTTGTGTATATGATAGTCAGTATGTCATTAAAATATTAAGAACCAATATCTATCTTCATATAATATAAGGTTATGAGTCTAACATATCATTGTTCGGATGTGTATGAAGGTATGTGTGCAATTAACAAAGAATTTTATCTCTTTGCAAGAGAGCAAGTCATTTATTTTATACAATTAATATTCTATGAAACAGAAACCCTTGGCTAGGGTATTAAAATCAAAAAGGAGTTTATGGAGAGTTATTAGTTTCATTAGATAATATTGATTTGGTCATATAATTGTGTCAATGACTTCAACTAAATACATGATTCTTGCTTAATTGAAATAGAGTAAGATAAAAGGTATATATTAAATAATATTTATAATCAAAAGGGTTCACGTTATTCATTCACTTTGTCATAATTAGCAACAATTTGGATTATAAATGAAGCATTACTCATATCCCTCGAGCGATAGTCGTTATTAATTAAAAATGAACTAAAAAAATCACATACAAAAGGATGGAATAAGAGCATGAGGGATTTAGCAATTTTGTGATTGCATATCTAGTCAAGCCCAACCTTTGACCACTAAGAGAAGAGGTTAGACTTAAATTGATAAATTGGTTTGGGGCATAAACAAGATTTGAGAAGTTTTACGACAAAATTAATTTGGTTACAATTAGATTGGATTAAATAGATTTCTGTATTAATAATGAGATCATAAATTTGAAATTTGATATGTTTTTCATTTAATTAATAAGATTAATTATATGAAAGAACAAGACATATATAGGCTTCAATTATTAATGAGATTAATAATTAAAGATGAAATGGGCTTAAGTTAAAGGTCCATATAGAAGTTCATAGAATTTATCCTAGACAGTTGCACATAGATGGAAAGAAGAATCCTATCTTGTGTGAGACAATGTGTCTTGGAAATGTATGTCTTGGCAAAACATAAACTTGAAGGAGTTCTAAATCATATGTATAATCAAAAAAAAAAAAATTTAGTTAAAATATATGTGCCTCATCCCAAGTAAGAGAAGAACACCATCTAACCCCTTTTGAATTTATCTCTTTTGAATTTATCTCTAATCTATAAAGTCTCAGCACGTAAGTTAATTGTGTGGTATCCTAACGAAGGAGTTCCTAAGAGGATTTGGAGGCAATTGTTAATATTTCATCCATGTGGATGAATTAGAGGTTGCAACTCAAGTATGTGGCTTTTGAATCAGGCATACACTTTAACTGAAATTAAATTCAAAGAGGTGAATTCATACAACTTCCTGGACTATTGTTTTGTGCGTATTATATGACGAAAATGACTTATATATGGGATTTTATTCAACTACATTTATTTATGTTCAGTGAAACCCAATACTGGGTATCAAATCCACTGTTTTCTTGATATATTTTCAAAGTTTAATAATTTTTCTATTATTTATGGTAGTTCTTGTTTAAGATTATGATTAGACACATATATTTGATAGTTATTTATGCTTTCAAAAATTATTTTTACATATTTTGAATTGTGGGTACTATTTGATTTTCCATAGCGTGGAGATTCCATGAAGATCAAGACCAAGTAAATTGTATAAAGTCTCGCATACATATGCTCAATCTAATCATTGACTCCAATTGTATTTAAAAAGTTCATAATCCCCTATATTATTTAATTTTCTACATGTATGATATATATATATATTTAAATTGGTAAATGTGCAAAGCTAAACATTACATTATATGAACAGAAAACTTCCTCCCATTAATAGTAAAATTGTTTCTTTGTGGCCGTTCACTAAGCTCAAAGTTCTAAGTGCAGTTTTAGCATGTGATGTCATCACATTTGTGGGATCACCTTGCGACGAAGTATTTATGGCTTTGGGTATATTTAACATAATATTCAAAAGATACTTCACCTAAAGAACTAAAGGGGCCACTACTGGGTTTACAAATCTAGCAAATTGTTAGTTGATGGATGTAACTGAACTAGACCCACAATGCAAAGAACTGTAAGTGTGAGATATTGTTAGGTCGTAGGTTGAATTAAGATTGAACAGTGCATGAGATGTGTTAGTAAGAGTTATTACTCATTAGATCTATCAAGTCAAGAACTGTATATGTAAGGTTTGTTATATCCTGTGAAATCCCTAATACCTATTAGGAAACTAATTGACTCCATTACATTAATTGGGCCTGACGATGTTGATTGGCTTTAGAACTTTAGAATTATTCTTAATTAGAGGTGCATTAGCTATCCTTTCGAGGCTAATATCTCACTAGCCATTGCTAAGACAAGTAGTGAGGAAGGAAAGTCCATTCATAAGAGATGGGTGAAAAATGATCTATAAGTCAAGTGCTACATATTAATCTCAATGATCAGCAATCTCCAACAAACTCATGAGGGCATAGTGAGTGTTTAAGAGATTTTATACCACTGACGAGAATTGTATGATGAGCAAATTTATATTTTTCATCAAGAGGCTCAAGTCCTTTGACTTCATCATTGGTGCCAACCTACAGATGAATTTAACCTTATAGTTGTATTTGGATTTCTTCTCACGATGTATTATAAATGAATGTAAATAATATTAAATGCATGTTGGTTGGGCTCTTCAATAAGCTAGTGATTGCATATGTCACTATGAAGAGGAAAGGGAAGTAGTTCTTTCTACATCTAACTCTTCAAGTAAGATCAAGAAGGGTAAGACAAATAAGAAGAGGCATGTGGCTCCCAAGGTGAGTGGAAGTATTACAAGAGTTAATGCTCCTACTGTTAAAGTGTTTCCACAACGATAATGATAGACATTGGAAGAGAAATTGCATTGAAAATATCAAAAGCCTAAAAATGGTGTCAGAGTAAGATACTTTATATTTATGAAACATCTTTTTTAACCTTTTTCAATTTGTTCTCCTTATTTCTTTCACTTTTTAAAATAATTTTATATTTCATTAAATTAATAAAACTATATAAGATTTGATAATTATGCATGCATAAGCATGTGATTTTTGCTAGATAATATATCATAATAACAAAATGCATACAATATATCTTGAAGTATTTTCACAATAAAAAATTAAATACATTAATAATTTGCACTTTAAATTTTAGTTGCATGTGAATCTATTTTTGAACAAGTTTTGAGCATAGAAAATAACTTATATTTGAGTAATGAAAGTCAAAAGCAACACACAAATCTTAATATTTTAATAATTAAGAAAAAGAAAACAATATTGTTGGCACGACGCTCACACAACGATGACATGGCATCAACATGGCAGCTAAATGATGTGGCAACACCAACATATTTTGGAAAGAATTTTTGCGATATCTCATTATTATATCGAAAAATTCTTATGTAATCTTCTTTCTTATAGATTTGATTGAAAAAAGTTAGGTATCCATGTAAAGTAAGAATTTAATTTGATTCTTCAAATAAGATAAAAGGAATCGTGCATATCATGTAAAGTAAGAATGTAATTTGAATAGGAAAGAATCTCACGAGATGGAATGTCATACTAGTGTTAGAATATAAGATGCAGACTGAGTGGGAAATAACTAGAAATTGGATTGGTGTGAACTTCTTGGTGATTACATACCCTAAAGAAATGGAAGTCGTTGACTTTGATAGCTATAAGGATTAGATACTTTAGAAGATGTCTTGGACCTTTTGAATTTCATGTTTTGAATAATGAGGACTTGTGTCAATTACAAATTGGGTGAAAAAAAGAGTAAGCGAGGAAGAGTGTGAATACGTCCTGTACAACTTATATAAGACTAGCGGAGATTAATTGAGTAAACACTTAGGTATTGTAAGTCGTTTCAAGACAAGTAAAATTAAAATTAATAGAGAATGAATGTGTAGAGTATTTTTCTTGAAGTTTGAGTATACTTTTAATAAATTTAACATAATAGAATTTTTTACCTACGTTGGTGTCCGCAAGTGTAAGAGTATAATTCCAAATTGTAGTAACATTTACAGTGTTCAAATTTTTTGCATTCTATATGTACGCGACATAATTATTTTTCAATAATATATGATATTGCAACACTTAATCATAAGTATTAAATATTAATAGATAAAAGCATATACCCACACGAGTACGTGTAGTTAGTAAATAAAACAATATTAAATAATGGATCAAACGTGTTTCACCATTGATTAAACAATTAATGGTAATTAACACTCACACTCCCACGTGGGTAAAACTCTCACATCAGTGCTTGGTCCTTCGTAAAGAAAATTGTAATTAATGTTGAAACAATTAAATCAATTAAATATTAAATGATAAAATTATTTATTAGTTTAAAACTTTTAAATAATATGGTCATTTGGCATTGTGTGTGTGTGTGTCTATATATATATATTTAAATAGTTAATTTTTCTAAATGAAGTAGTCAAATTAACTATTTAAAATGATTAAATATCTGTATTGAATTACTATCAATAAAAACAAAGTTGAGTGAGAAGATATATTTCTATAAAAAAAATGTAAATTTGCATCAATTTTCTTCCTATCAAAATTAATTATTATAAACATACTTTTGAACAAAATAATTCTTTGCTTCTCAACATCATTTGCATCCAAACAAAATTCGAATATTTTTTTTAAAGCTACAATTTATATAAACGCATCACAATTAATAATACATTTTTCTAATGATAATTTTTTTTTTACGTGAAGTGAAGAAAAAATGATTATAAAATCGCGTTCAGAACAGCACTAGTGGGAGGGCCGTCCGACATAAAACACCAACACGACAGAGCTTCAGACAGCACCACATCATTCCCCAAGTATGGAAAAGCAGCGCCACGCCTCCACCCTCTCACCCTCAAACTCAATGCTGGTACCCTACACCCACCGCCAGCTCGCGGTGGTGCCGCCCATAACCGCTGCCTCCCGGATGAGTATCCCCGTTGACTGGGGAGTCGAAGCGGTGCCCCGCCAGGACGGCTCTCGCTCCGACATGGTTCATCACATGATCAGATTCTTTTCTTGGATTGCCAATCTAATGCTTTCTGCTGCGTCCCTATTAATGCGTGTCCTGATGTCTTGACATATGCAGTATTATTATGAACCAGGGACAGGAAGAAAATTCAGGTCGGTAAGAGAAGTTAACAGATATCTGAATGGGGAAGAGTATCCCTGTAGGCCCACCCGCAAGGTGTCTCCACGCAATCATGTTGAGTTGGACTCTTTATATTTTTTTATTTTTATTTTCGGTATTTCCCTTTTACCTTTTTTTTCATTTAACATATTTTGCAGAATTCTGTGTGCGGGAAGATTCTGCTTTGTGGTCAGAAGGTAAAAACTTCGCGTTTACTCTTAAGTTGGTATCTTCTGCGAAACATTATGAATTGGAGCTTGATGAAATCACAACAATGAAAATGCTTGAAGATTATAATAATGGAAAGTTGGATTGGTTGATTTTCAAACTGATGCTTAGTATTATTTCGTCGGAATTTACTCCAAAAGTGAAAAGGCTATGAAAAAAAATCAGCTTTTACCAAGTTTTCTTTGTTGCCTTAATCTTCTACCATCTAAATGTCATTTAGGCATCATTTGACGCTTTGGCTTTGGCACATTGTTTTTTCAAAGAATGATTTTGAAAACACCATATATGTGTGAGCTATTATTATACATAATCTTGGCAGATTTTGCAAGTCGTTAATTTCACTTGATTGACGATGATACTGATTTGAATCCGCTTTCCCAACAGGATCCTGAGCATCGAAAGATGATTGTTTCGGGTGGCAAGGTTAGCACTCCCTTCTATTAGTCTTTGCTAAACACTTCTTTCAAGAAAACAACTGTATCTTTCGAGTAATTCCAACAATAGGAGTTGGAGGTGTCACATTATGGTGTTCATATTATCGTCCACATATATTCAAAATATCATGGATGTATGCTTTCAGTTTTATCAGGAAGCAGTTTATTAGCTTGGAAAACTAGTAAAGAACACCCGTCCATTGAAATACCACTAGAATAGTGTAATGACAAGTTTAGGAAGGAGCATGTTCCCCGTCATATAGATGCACTATACCCTTTTGGTACATGTGGTAGTTTAAACTATACCTTATAGTACTAGCATAAATAATTACACCGAATGCCCAGTGTTGTTATAGTTTCAGCATGCATTAAAAACACTACTGAAGTTTTGGGAAAACCCAGTTCTGATTGCAATGGTGTGCCGGCTATGTGCCGTTATGACTCTACAGTTGTTGAAATTGGATGATGAAAAAAGCCAAAATCATATGGCCATTGTGGATTCCAAGAATGCCGCTCCTGCTGCTCCTTATGTTCTTCCTGATGGTTGGATTGTGGAAGAGGCACCCCGTAAACATGTAAAATGGGTTGACAAGGTAAAATCAATTTATGTTTACTTTACTGTTTTCAGCATTGTGATTTTATATCCTCTCAAACGAAGCATTTTTGCCTTTAAGGTTGATTTTTATCATTTTTTTCTGTAGCTTAATGGCACAAACCATATTTTTCTTAGAATAATTGATACACGTAGGATTTGCTTTCCAACCTCCAAAGGAACAAGAAGGTGTTTGTTTCACTATCTGAGTTAAGGGAATGTGATTTTCAAGATACTCACACAAGAATCCAATGAAAAAAAGCAATGTTATATTGGGTGTCCCTCTTTGGAGGAATAAGTTAACTGATAATACGAAACAACTTGCATGGATTCAATATTTAGTAGTCTAAGTTTCAGAATTAAGTTCTTAGACTTGCCTGTTGGGCTAAATGCGTCTGTTGGACTTTCCATACGTCCTAGGTAACTCAAGAGAACCATATATTGTATATGCTTCATAGTGCTTTCGCAATTTACTGGACCATGCATCATGAATTAGCATGTTCATGGGTGACTGGCTGAGGCATGGACGGATGGAGATATTTCAAGCGGTGGCATCTGATAGGGCCACAGAGTGATAATCTCCAGAATCAGTGCCAATGCTCTAGAATACTTTGCTAGCAACCCTGTAGACAGTATAAAATTCAAGCATGCAGCTAAGGTGAATCCGAAGCATCATAATGTCGACAATCATGGTTTTACAAGTAGTCATCTTAGTAAGTGTTGTGTGACTATCCTTAGCGGGGAAGAATCAGTAATATGGTTGATGCAGTTGTATAGACTCTAAGATTTTGGATCAACTAATGTTTTATGCAGATATAAAGTCATGCTTAATTAGTCCCTTCAATATTGCATCCAGCCTTTCCCGTTTCCTAATCTCATGGTTCATTACACTTTTAGAAACTGCATTAGGATTGAAAAGTTTGAAGATTTTGATTTTTCAAATCTATAATAACAAATCCTTTACATTTGCTAGGATGATCTTATTTTTGAACATATTTAAATTTTTTTAACTTTTATTACTGACTATGTTTTGAAATTTGAAATTCATTTTATATGCTATTTGAAATCATTTTTTTTTTTTTAATTTTCCTAAATGATCCTTCAAATTCAAATTCATATGCATTAAGATTTTGGATGTGGTTATATTTTATGCTGATATGTTAATATATTACATCAATACATTCTCAATATTTGCTAATTAGTCCCATATTACTTTCTGCCTATAACTTAGATTTCAAAATTTTACATTAGTCTGTTATTTTGACAAGGAGAAATAATATTTATTAGACATTGTGTCACAGTATTATTATGAACCAGGGACTGGACAGAAGTTCAGGTCCCTTGTTGCTGTTGAGAGATACTTGGCAGAATTGGAAGACAACGCCCCGTTATCCAAGACGCTGGAAGAAATAAAGGAGAATAAACCCCTGTCCAAGATTTTTAAACTGGAAAACCATACGAAGGTGGGTTGTTAAATTAAGATTTTTTGATTTGTTGTGTGCCAAATCTGATAATCACCTGTGTCTTTTGTTTGTAGAACTCAAGTCTAAGGAAGAAAAATACATATGGAGTGAAGAAGCAAGCTTCATCTTTCATTAGTCCTCCAACTAAAGTCAATTGGGTACTTGCTAGCCCACGGGGCGATGTATGGAACCCGTTCATCTCTGAAACTTTGGTTCCAGACTCCATTAAGCAGCAATGGACTAACAGATTCATGCTACTCATGAGTGATGAAAACAGTCATTTTCGAAGCACTTGAGCACAGAGGTAAAAGGGTAACTAGAACTGAACTTTTGTTAAATATTTTGGCATGTACATTACTTACAGCCTTTGCTGTACTTCTACAAAATTATCCATATGCACAATGCAAATCCATGATATTGCCTCCAGAGAACATGTCCACCAAGATGAACATGCTTAAATCTCTTTACAAAACTAATAACAAAAAAATGAGAATAGTACTTTTAGGATAAATACTGAGAGCATGTGAAAGATGATGTTTACAAACTTGATGCTGTTTCAAGGCTTTTATTTAGCTAAAGTTCAAATAATTCATTTCCTTGCCCAATACATAGTACTGATTTAAATTTGTTCTTGTTTTGCTGTTTGTGATTGGCTAAAGGCACCCCTGAGGGTGCATAAAGTTGGAGCCATTGTTGTAGCATTTTATAGTGTCGTTGCTGTGCTCTTTACCTACCTATTTGTCTTTGTACATTCAGGAAGACACCCTGTGAAAGGGGCACCTCATTTTGTGCATGTTGCCCTTCATCGCCCGTGTAACTATACGTATTTCCGAAGCTATCAACAGTTTGGCACTGGTGAGCTTAGCCATCAACTTTGTAGTCTTCATTGCGGCGGTAATGGTTCAACATGTGAAATGGCTCTAGCGTATCTCACTTGGTGTAAATTGTGTGATTTGTAATATGGTAAAAATACTGAATCAACTTGAATTTTACTAACAAAATTAATTCAATAAGTTATCACAAAATCAATAAAATATGAAGTAAATTAAATAATTTGATGAAATTGAAAATACTGCATCAATGCGAGTTACGACACTTGTCATCGTTTTAAGGTCATGATTGTCTCCTCCCATGCAAACTCTTAGAGTTGATCGTGACTCTAAAATAAAACTTTACTTGCTCCAAACAGTGACTTATCTCGTGAGTGATTGGACTTTACTTGCTCCAAACAGTGACTCATCTCACGAGGAGGCTAGGCACTAGTGTGTAGTCATGTTATAACACTCAAAATCTTGTGAGAGAAATATGAAATTCAATAAACTCACAAGCACTATTTGTCACATGGAAAGACTATGACCTCCTTTATGTAAGACTGAAAATATGATCGTTGTGTGAAGTAGCGACTCAAATCAATCCCATCATAAATATCACCATAAATCAAATTATAAAATGTAATAAAATGAGTCTATTAGGAAAATTCATGAAATGCTAAATGTCGAAAATGGGAAAATTTTAAAGCTCAATCTCCAACAATTTCCCACAAGGCTTAAAATTTTCAAATTATAAAATTATAAATATAGTGGCAACTTTTGTATCATGCAATCATACGCGCGCTTTTCTCGAATTTGAACATACGCCAGTGTTGGCAATATCTATTTGAGGTAGCCATAATGGTTAGGCCTTGAATTAGGTTCCTAAGAACTTCACTCATCGTACATGATATTGACTATGGGGTATGGTATGGCAGCTTAGAGATGTAAAAGCCTTGAGCTATCTTGATTCTTGCAAGGTCTCTAGGGTTAGCCCAAGCTTATATCCACACCCTATGGTAACACTCACTTATGCAATCCCTCCAAAGGCATGTCTGATCCATACCTTGCGAAATTCTAGCTTTGGTTTCAGTAAGTGCTAAAATCCATCCTAACATCATGTTTTACATTGTAATGATACGTTGTTAGGGAAGAATGTTGCTTAAGTGATATGGTGTGATTAGAATATCATTTTCATGAGAAGTATGTGAGTATTGATATTATTTGGTTCAGGAATTATTCAAAATAGCTTAATTGACTCATAATTTAAAAGAGAATGCTGTGAAAATGACAAAAGAAGACAATAACTCTAAACCATGAATGTTTTTGGATTAATTCTAATGATTATATTCTATAGATATTGTATTTTGTGGAGAATTATTTATTAATAATATAATCAATTTAATTGTCTTTTATTTCATATTTCTTCTTGAATTCCTTATTAGGCTATTTTTAATTCTAACAGGGATTTACAATTAAATAACTCCTATATTGATAAGTAACATGCAATTATTTAAAGTAAAAGTTCAAGTGTTCAAATTACATATGATTAGCACACAATCAAAATTTTGCTTTTGTTATTTCCTCGAGTTATGTATTCTTCTTTGATAGTTATAATATAAAAATTTCACCTTCACTATTTTTTTTTAAAAAAGAAAATCAATCTAAGAATAGCCAAGTCTTAAAAAGCATTAAATGGACAAACAATAATTAAGATAAATCCTATCAATCAAAAGATTCCAAATACTTAATTCAATCACGCAATCATAAAATTAAAGATATGATGCACGTAGAATTATGGTGGTGCACAAAATATGTATGAACAAATTCTAATTAAACACAAAAGTGTGGACGGGGCAAGATAAAGAATTATATAAAAAGATAAAAACAAATAAATGTTTACAAAAAGTCTTAATCTAATAACCAAAACAAATCTCTTCGTTATCATTGTCACTTTTTAGTAACAATGCCAAAGCCTTGATGGTTTGCAAGCACAAAACACCATTCGAGTATACTGATTGCTTAGCTTATTCGTTCTCACGAGGGATATTTGTGTAGAAACATGATTTATTAAGGACAACCTAAATGACTCACAATGTGAAAGGAAATGTTTTGAAAATACAGAAGAAGACAAAAACTCTAGACCAGAAATGTTTTGGATCGACTCAAATTCTAAGGATTTTATTTTGTGGAGAATTAATTTTTTATTTCTTATTAATAATCAGGTTAATTGTTTTTTATTTCATATGCTATTTTTAAATTCTTTACAAGACTATTTCTAACACTAACAAGGTTTCACTTTAAAATAATCCATGTGTCTATAAGTAGCATGCAACTATCTAAAGTAAGAATTCAATTACTTCGAATAACATATAACTTGTAAGAAATCAAGATTTTGCTTTTGTTACTTTCATGAGTTATGCGTTCTTCTTAGTTATAATTTAGAAATTTCACTTTCTCTATTTTTCCAAAATAGACAAATCAATCTATGTAGGTCGAGAGTTAAAAAGTATAGAACACACAAACAAAAAGGAAGAAAAAGACTTGTTGCTCCAGATTTTCTAGTGATGTTTGTGAGTTTGAAAGATATGACTAGTTCGTGCTATGTAGTTATGGGAATTTTTCAATGTTGACGACTTCCTTTCCTAAGATGAATATTTCTCAAGTGGTTCCATCTTATTTTGGTTGTTTTTTGAATTGCATGTCTCATAATTTTCCACTCAAATGATATGCACTACAATATTGTTTGCCTCCATTGGAACTTTGATGACCAAAATCCATAGCTTTTGGTACCAATAACTTCTAGCTTGGCTTGAATTTGTTTAAGGTAGGGATACAATGCAATTTTGGCCCATTAGTTATTAAAGGGTGGCAATTTTAGAATGCCTACTTGAAAATAATGGCAATGTAGGACTCCAATTAAAATAAAATAAAATAAAATTGGCACATGGAAGACAGAGTTGCCTCAAATTACTTAATCTCAGCGAAAATTCGCATGTGGTGGTTGTGTGTAGGCAAAATTAGGGATTTTGAAATCTCCAACTGATCTGTCCTCCATGGCCAGCAAACATCCAACATGGCTTATCATGCAAGTGATGACATGACAAAGATGTCACGTGGTACTAAAATTAAAAAATAAAAAAAAAATCTAAATTCTTACAAATATTTTATAAAATAATTTAAATAATAAATTTATCAATTACAAATTTCAAAAATAGAAATAAAGTTTATTTGTATTAAAATGAACAAATATATTTGAAACAATTTAAAATATATCATTCAAAATTGAAATATATTATTTTGAAAAATAAATCTTCAAATTTGAAAGATAAACAAATAATAAATCAAGATGCCTATAATATCCATTATTATTTATTGGTATTAGGATGTATGTCACAAACACAAAAAAGTTGAAATCAATTGTAATACCACTAACTATAGATGTTCAATTGTGACAACTAACAAAAAAATTTAAATCTTTTTTGGAAGGCGTAGCAACTAGTCTTACAGTTATGGAAACTGTCACGTCAAATGCAAATAAACGTGAGTAATTAAGCATGGATACAGACAGTAGTTTGGCTAAGGAGTTGATCAATTTTCAATTATCAAGTAGATATGTTTATAAAGCAAGTAGTATTATTGAAATAGACCTACTAAAGTTCAACATGTTCTTCAATCCTCTTGCCACTTGAAAAAGTAATATGTCATTGATCTCTTTTATCCTTTATCTAATTTTTGAAATATTACTATTTGTTACGAACTTTCAGAAGATTGAAAACTAGTAAATATAATAGTAAATTTTTTGCGAATCTCTTTGGTTGTTCAATTTAAAATACTATATGAGTTTTTTTGGTTTATGAAAAAAATATTGCAGAGTTTTTGGGTGATATTTACATGGGCTAGCATTATTTTGTAAATTTGAGATTTGGTGATTTCATATAGCATTTTTTTTGCTTTTGACCAAATGAAGATGACCAAACATTATTTATGTTATAAAATTATTTCTAAATAATTATTGACTTGTTATATTTCTGTGTTAATGACAACTTTTTATTAAATAATGAGACTATTGATAAAATGTAATAATTTTTAAAAAATTCATGGGAAATTATCTTTTAATTGTTCATTATTTACTTTTTGCAAATAGAGTTAAAATTGAATTTTTTTTACAACTACCCGAAAGAATTGGCAGACCGAACATCAAATATGATAATGATGTACATTTTAGTTTTTGAACCAAATAAGTGTATTAGAATGAAAACTTACATTCCAAATCCAAAATGAATGATTTCGGATCCAATTTCGACCTTCTTTGTAGTGTTTTTTCTGCACATTATGCTCAACAATCCTGTAGTTGAAATTACAGGCGCAAAATCTATCTTGAAACTGTTACCTTATGGCTCGTATTATGCTATTTCCCTGCTAGAGAGGCAAGAGTTCCACAGTACATCTTTCAGCTATTCCCAAACACCTTTAACTATTGTAAAAATGTTACCCTAAACCAGCCAACTTCTAGCAAAGCTGAATTCGTATTCTCAAACTCATTTCATTTGGCTGTTCCCATCAATGTTAGTTTTTTAAAATAATTAAAAAAAAATCATACTCAACTGTGTTTAAAATAATTAAAAAAATAATGCTCAACTGTTGAAATAACAAATCGGTCATCCATTAACAATCATCGTGTTTCCTGTTAAGATAAAGACTGCAGAGGAGAAGAACCAAGTGATATTCATTGATTTTCGCGAGTGCCTTTTTTCTTCTCTGTCTTCCTTTTTCAAATTTCAAAGCCTGGCAATACAAGTGATTTACTATATCAACTGACAATGTGGAACATGAAGTTTGAAATCGAAAGGAGTTCTTCCAGGATAATTAATATTCAAGCACAGATTATATATACAATTGATCACTGCTTATGCTGCAGTTTTTACCTAATACTCGTATATACTAATCACTGCTCAAGCTTCAAATGTACCCAATACTAAGTGTTCTTTTAATGACCTTTTTTAGGGCGATTTTCACTGAAAGTTATGCTTATTATAATGAGTAACACCAATGCCTCGAATTATACGGTTATGCTTGTTTTTAAATTATAGTACGTGTTTTTAAATAGTTATATTTCAAGAATTATGTAAAAATAAGAAAGAAAAGGAGATAATATTTAAAATGTGTATTTTCAGAGAGCAAAATTTGAAAACAAATATAAATTTCTGAAGTTGATACTTGATGATTACTGCATGATGATGAGTGAATAAAAGAGAAAATAATGATGATTATAGTCGCAAAGGCCTCAATAACTTGTCACAATCCCTAATTAAAAAGGCATTGGCGGAAGTTACGGCGGTTAATACAGTCAATTTGAACCAAACTGCATATTTAGTTCACGCAGACTCTCGCTCTCCTTCCACTCATTTAATAGCTTCATCTGATCATCCCAATTTCATTTCATTTCATTCCCTCAACACCCTTTTCTATGAAATTCCAGCTTCCCTCTGACTTTCCTTTTTATGTATGACGTTTTGTCTTCTATGCATGATGTCGCATTAGTCATTGCCATTTAGTCATGTTCTTCAAATACTACCTACCTACAAGAAGTAAATCATTCCCATCCAGAAGGGCAAGGAACTGGCTATACACACACGTGCCTTATCGTCATGTCTAGGGAAAAAAAGACCAGATCACGATTCTCAAAACTGAGATCTTATGAGCCCTCTGTATCTTATTCCCTTTCAAACAATACTAAATTTCTACCTAACCTGACATGTCTTCCTTTCTAACTAGAGTTATCATGTTTGTCCCCTTCTTCACCTTCAGGGGGTCAGGTCAAACCAAATAAAGAGATATTCTAAAAAAGCATAGGATTTTAATGCGTTCATTGTTTTTGGTTCATCTTAACAATTTATCTGAAGAGACAATCTCACCTGAGTTATTTGTTCAGTATCTCCCTAAGCACTAATCAGTAGTCTATTGTCTTTAGGGACCCTTCCAAAGTGCAATAGTGACTTCTACGGATAGTGTTACTAGTGCCCTTGAGAAGAAATTGAAAGATCTTCTATCGACTTAAACCTCAAGGGCCAAGGCTGAAGGGTTCAATTTGTTTGCCCCAGCAAAGAAAGAAAGCATAGCAAAGTTCGTGCAAAGAACAATGTGTAAAACTTTCGACAACCTATTCACCACCTGCAAGTTGATGGCAACACAGTTGCTGATATCTGTCAACTGCACCAAATGTGGTGATATAAGCTTGGCATGAAATATGCAGGGCGCACAAAACTTTTCCTATTCTAGGCCTTTTTACATTACTTCTTTGTATTTTCACTAAAATTTTCGAAGTCAAGCCACTACATGGACAGCTCATCAAATGCTCCATTTTGCAAATTCAAGTCGCAATGGATCCAGCGGACGAAGAAAAGCCATAACTCTGGCTACTGAGAAAAAAAAAGAGACTTGGGAATGTAGATTGAAGGACTTGCTAAATTCTTGTAAACAGCCATGACACTTCGCTTTCACTAATTTTGGACATCCTTTATTGCTAGTCATACTCTGGATTCTTTGATTCTTGAGGAGGGAAAAAGCTTAGAAACCTTTACTACAGTGTATATAGAAACATTGTGGCTCAGTCAGAGCCTCATGTCCAAAACAGTTTTTATATAGAGCCCACATATCATACATTCAGTGGTCCTAAGAAACATTACTGAACAAATTTCATCAGATTCTACTTCACTTTGATTTGTTCCTCACATATCTACTTTCATCTACTTACTCTAATATGCTCTTTCTCACGAGAAATACACAAGGGCACAATATTGCCAGTGGCATCCATCATCAATTTGCATTTTAAACCCTAGGTCTAAAATCAGTACATTTCCCAGTCAGCAACTACTGCCATATAGCTTGCTGATGGCTAATGCTAACGTTTACCAGCTGCCAATCACGGGTCTTCACTATCCATAGAACTAGCGCTTAACGCACACCATGCCAGCACATGGGTTATCATTCAACTCATTTTGACAAACTACTAATAGACCTTAAATAAATCCACAGGGGATAGGAAATTAAATGCAACAGTTATTTTGTTTCATAGGGTTCCACCCTTTTAATGTAAAGCCAATCTCTCTCTCTTTCCCTCCTCTTCAAGTCATAATTGAATTTGACACTGCTGACACCACATTTCGAAAATCTACCAAAATATGATTCCTTGAAACAAAAATCAAACTACTGAGACAGTCCAAGTTTTGCTCTTTCTCGAAGGAAACTAAAATCACTCATAAACAGAAGATAGCATTAGGTGATTGGCTCTCCTATGAGATGAAATAAAGGGTACGTCCTAAGCAAGATGGCCGGTGGCCTGGGACTAGCCAGGTCTCACTCAGGTTCAACCAGCTCGGATCTGAAATGTGTCCGAGCTCATTGGCTCCTAAACCCCTAATATCTGCATTCAGCAGGATCAGCTTTGTGTACAACACGTAACAAATATAAATGCATTAAAAACAGGTTTTGCTGAGATTCGAGTCAGATAGTGTCAGCTTTTATTTAAAATGTCTGACTCTCCCTCTAACTGGCACACAATTTTACAATGCACAATATAGATATACTAACTATGCTTTCCATTTTCAACCAACTGCGCTTTTCAGTGATGATGCCATTTCAATGATTAGTTTTTTTTATTGGCAACTGCATCAGTGTATTATTGCATGGCACTTCGTATATAACAAATAGGGGCAACGCTATTAGTGTATTAATGTAAGGAACTGTGTACGTTACAAATATGAGCAGTAGTCTTCTAGTTAGCCTAGATGAAAGAAATTATCAATATGACATTTAGACTTAAGAAACATTACGATTGCCAGTTTTAAAAGTCAAATGTGACAACCAGGATTTAGATGCTATCTTCTTGAGCTTGAATTGAGATTGAACAATAGTATCATAAACTAATAATGGGAAACCAAAAAAATTCAAACATTTTACAGATAAATCTGAAGACTAGTTACACCAGTAAAAGCTAAGATGCTCGCGAAGTAAATACTTTCTTATAAAAATATCAATTTGCCAAGCAAGAGTGACTAACAGAGTGAAACCACTAGGCATCCTCATAGGAGAGAGAGCCAAAGCAGAGCAAGCTTCTCAATGTAGGAAAGATAATTTGATCAGCACATGTTGAAGCATTTGGGGAAATTTGATTCTCCTTCATTACTCATCCTAAAACCAAGGCGATGTTAAAATATCTCTCTCAGAAACAATTTAAGCAAATTATAAAGCAGGAATTTTCAGATTTCTCAAGGCATGCAGCACCCAGAGTCCCAAACAGTGAAATGATGGATAATCAAAGCCAGCAAAAACTTAACAAGACACAGGAGAATTGGTTTTGCTATTTAATGAAGAAACATTGTAATTCGTTAATAGTTAACACCATTTTGGAAGAATGCATGAGCGCAAGGAACAGATATGTATCCAATACATTAGAATTACCATATTATGATGATGTACAGACATACCAAATATTCCATTTTCAGTCTTTTCTAGTTGGATTGTACATGTGTAGATATGTCAATACCGTACACTACTCAATTCTCTCACAACATTTTTGTCTGAACCTCATATCCCTTTTGTCTCAGTCTGTGCATCTATGAGTAATTTCAAGAAACAAAACACAAACACAGACCTAATGCTCCACCATCAACCATCCGGAAGTAAAGCAATAGTGTAGTGATATTAGGAGCAGTTTCACACAAAGAGGATGTTAGAAAACATTTTCCAGATTCATATATACTTGCAATGATATATTGTTAGTAGAGGAAACATTCATTTTATGAACAAATGTTAATGTAATTTAGATTTGCTCCTTATTATTTCACGAATGAATTCTTGTCTTCATATTGTTAATAAATAAACTGATAGAATAGGCTTTACGATGTCCATCTTTGGAGGCATATACACAACCATAGGAAAATTAATTGAAGTATGAATTACATCTGAACCTTAGTGGTTTGTTCAAATTTCAGTAAAACCCAAGTTAGATAAAAAACATGAGTGTTCAGTATTATTATCGATACAGATACTTATATAAGATTTGTAAATAAAAAGCATATTTCTTCAAAAAATAACTTGCAAGTAAATTGCTATAAATTTTGTCAAGTTAAACTTATTTATGAAGAATAGAAAATGAACATTCATATCGTACTTGTAATTTAAATATTATAAATTTAAATAATAAGATGTCTAATATGAGAATTTGAATAAAGATCAATACACATTTAACAAACAAATATTAGCAAATTCATAACGAGAAGACATGAGGGAAAAATTAAAAATGAATTAAAAAGTTAGTAATGCATAAATGAAAAATCATTATAATAAAAACTACATTTTTATACACAAAATTAACACGAGCTTGTCCTTATATAGCATTATCAATCTTAACTAAATAATTTAATATATGAATAACGGACAAAAATAATTAAGAAAAAATTATTTCAAAAAGATAGTTAAGCAAATGCAATATGAATTTTAGGACCAATTATATATTTATAAAAAGCATGACTTGAAAATAATTTAAAGCATGATTTTTTAATTCACTAAAATCTAATAAAGAAATTTATGTGGTGAATCATTGTACAATATTATTATGTAAAACTTTTGATGACATAATTTTGTCAAAATATTGTAATTAACACACACATGTGCACACACGCAGACATACACATTATTTCTTTGTTTTTGGAATATTTTCTTTTGAATATGATTCAAAGAAATTTTATATATAGTTTTTTAAGTTATCAAATACTTTCTTTTTAACATCAAGTTGCATGAATTAGTTCCCAGCTAATAAAGTTATTAAATATGGACTTTTGATTGAAAAGATAATATATACTATTTATTTGAAAACTTACTAATAATTCTATTTGAATATAATATTACGAAAGTGCATTTTAAATTAAAAATAAATTTATAGTATGAAAAATAAAATAATATATTAAAAAACGATAAATTTATAAAATAATGTCACAAATATAAAAATCCATAAGCATGCAAAATATAAAATATAACATAATAACATTAATGTTACAAAGTAAATAGAGAAAGACATTAAAACCAGCTTATAAACACTAAAGAATGAAGTTTAATTATAAGTTTATATGAGTAGGCTGATAATAGATTATATTATAATTGCCTGAAAATTTAGTAAATATGGTTTGGAAAAATATAAAATAAACTAATTTGTTACAATATATAAATAAATAAATAATTATACAGCATAAAAATAATTACCTATATTGTAATACTTATTTTAAATATCTAAATAAAATATACATCTTAAGTAAGTGGATCCCATTGTTATAATAAATTACATAAAATTGATTAGATAGAAAGTTAAAAAATCTCCTCAAGTGGGCACCTAGAGGTTTTGCGTCAATTACCTCATCTATAAAGACTTGGGATCAAACCTGGAAGGGGCGTGAGTGAGATAAGGTGTGTCAGTGAAAAAAATATGGTTGTTTTAAAAAAATTAAAAATTATATTGTTATAAATAAGTATACTTACTATTAATATAAAACAATTGAAATGTAGTAATAAGAACTTTTAATTTAGATCAATTTACCAATAAAATAATTTAAAATATTTAGTTTAAATTTAATCAATTTAAATATAAAAGTTATTGGAAAAGTAGATTAAAAAATAAAAGTATAATGCAATAAGAATAATATTAAAACAATTATTTAAAGTTCTATCTTGAATTTCACATGGAACTAAGATGAACAAAATATAGACTAACTAATTTTAATTTAATATACAGAATTCTACAGATTATTTTTTTATTATGTCATAGTATGGATGTAAAAATTTTGACTTAAAAAGATATACTAAGTAACAAAGAAAAGTCATTTTAATTCAAAAATAAATAGTATATGAGGTTATTTAAATATATGAATTATAAATACAAAATACAAAAAGGGATAAAAAATAATTCAAAAAATATAATGAGATTTTCATTGAGAGTGTAATGCAAAGAGTTTTAAAAAATAATTATACATATATATATACACACACACATATATAAAATTAATTTTAAGTAAATATCATTAATAGAGTCATTGTTTTCTAAACATGAATTTTGAAAACACAAATATTCTTTCAAGTTGAAAATATTATTAAATTCTAAAAAATCTCACTTTCCCTACATATAAAATAAATTTGAAAATATCTTCATTCATTTGTATAAATAAAAATTTAAGCAACCTTTTGTCACTTTTTTAACTTAACCAATTCAATACCTTCGAGATAGAAGATGAAAGTATATAACCCTTTTTTATTAATCAAAATTCATTCATATAAATTAAAATTTAATAGGCCTTTTCCCTATTCATTATTTTACTTAATTAGAAGAAACAATTAAAAACAATTTCTTATTGTTAATATAGAAGAGTAAGTTCAACAGTTAAAAAATAAAATTATCTTATATATTTATTTAAATAATTAATATATTTTTAAAGGTGAGATATTAATATTATTTGTGATATGATAAATACGAAAATATAAATAAATAGCCCAATATTTAAAAGAACTATCCATTAAAAATTTAAAAAAAATAGAAAGGACATAAACAATAAATTTGGAGGTAAGAAAATAATCCAAATTTAAAGGAAAACTGGTATCATATTGTACACATTAAAATTTTGTTTTCAATTCAATAGTGCCATGTGGGAATACAATGCAAAATAAATCAATCAAATAAATTCTATTTATATTTTTAGGAATTTAAATAAATATAATTTCTAAGATGGTGACAAATGGCAAAATTGATATTTAAATTCCTAAAAACATAAATACATAATTGATATTTTAATCAACCAATCATATAATAATAAATGGTGAAATCCTGTTAGAAACTTAAGAGATGAAGATTTTGCAAGATTAAGTTTATCAATTAAATTCTTAAACAAGCTTCAAATTGTGACAACCAATAAGATTGCGCTGCGTCATTAAGATAATATAGCCACTCTATCTCTCTTTCAACTATAAATAGGAGTCAAACTCCACATTAGAACAGAGTAGATAGCCGAAGCCAAAGTTGAAATAATCAAAGACTTGAAGCAGTGAAAGCTATCTTTAAATTCTCTTTGGGATTCCCAAAACCATTCAAGGTAATCTTCATCAAATTCAAAGAGTTCGTCACCATGTTCAAAACATTCTTCATCAAAAGTCTCCAAATCCAGTGTTTGATCTAAAATTGTAGTGCTAAACTCGAAAATTAATGTTATTGAAGATCTAACAACTCTCAAAGAAGATCAAGCACAAGTCCTTTCCTTGAAAATTGTTCAAAATTCAATACAACATTTTTGAAGTGAGAATCAGAAAATTGAAGTTAGAAAATAGAATCTACAAAAATTCAATTTAATCCAAATTATGTCATCTTTGTACGAATTTTCTTGTTATTCAAAAATTTTGTTCTACAGATTTCTGGCATGCCCAATGAGACCTCCCTACCTCTCATCTCTTCCTTCCAAACAAAGTCAAGCTTCAAGCAACTCACCATGGCTAACTTGAAGGAAAAGTCTTTTAAGGCTTCTACCTCTGAGGCTACTGCAACGAGCACTAGTGTTGTCACTCAAAGTGTGGAAAAAAAGTTAGCATACTCTGATCCAACTCCTCTTCTTAAGGTTGCCAAGAACCTACTCTTCACAAGTGAAGGCAACAAGGATGACTCTGCACCTTCAAGCCTTTGCTCCAACGCCTCATCTACCTCCAACATAGCGCCAATAATGACGATTAATGCCTTGAACTTAGAGGAGCAAATTGTTACACTGACTAAAGTCATCTAAGGGCTTGCTGAGCATGTCCAAGAGCAAAGTTCAAAAATCTCTAAGTTGATGGACAATTTAAAGAATGATGATGTCGTAGAGTTGTAGAGAAAGCACCCGAAATCCATAACGAGACTAAGACATCCGTTAAGCAACTGCCTAATGGCCAAAAGAAGCCTACAATCAAGAAGTTTCAAATTTCTTCTGATAACTTGATTCCTATTAATTAGCTGAAGGAATTCATTGAAAAGACTATCAAAAGTAAGTTTGATAGAGGTGCCAAGTTAGCATAGACATATTCTAAGCTTTACTCTGTAAGGATTGACAGGCTAAAGATATCGACAGGCTACCAACTGCCCAAATTTCAGCAATTTAATAGCAAAAAAAACCTAAAGCAGCATGTTGCTCACTTCATCAAAACATGCAATGATGTTGGCACTTATGATGATCAACTTGTCAAGCAATTTGTTCGATACTTGAAAGGAAATACCTTTAGCTGATACACGAATTTGGAGTTTGTATCAATTGATAATTGGGCGCAATTAGAACAAGAGTTCCTCATTAGAAGGAAATACCTTTGGCAGGCTACCAACTACCCAAATTTCAGCAATTTAATGGCAAAGAAAATCCAAAACAGCATGTTGCTAACTTCATCGAAACATGCAATGATGCTGGCACTTATGGTGATCAACTTATCAAGCAATTTGCTCAATCATTGGAAGGAAATACCTTTGGCTGGTACACAAAATTGGAGCCTGTATCAATTGATAATTGAGAGCAATTGGAACAAGAGTTGCTCAATCACTTCTACAGTACCCGAATGACTATTAGTATGATCGAACTTACAAACACTCGTCAATGGAAGGATAAGCCTCTCATTGATTATATCAACCGTTGGAGAAATCTAAATTTGAATTGCAAAGACCAACTTTTTGAGGCATATACAATTGAAATGTGCATTTAAAGAATACATTAAGTTCTCAGATACGTCGTTCAAGAGATCAACATAAAATGTTTAAGGAGTTAGCCACACGTGTTTACAACATGGAGTTAAACATGACTGTAAATAGAATCAATGATCCACCAATCTAAGAGTTTTAAGATGAAAGGTATAGAAAGGGCAAGTTTTCTAGTGAAATTTCAAATAAGAAGTCTATGGCGATATAAACTAAACTTATCAAGATGTGAAGGAAGAATGAAGTAGGAAGGAAAGAAGCTTCTCAAAGGTTGAAAAAGCCATTTTTGAAGGAGATGCAAATCAAAACCTACTATTTTCTTAACTCAAATGTCTGAAGGATATTTAATAACCTACTTAAAGCTAATCTCATCGAACTTCCTAAATTAAAGAGACTTGAAAAAGCTAGAAAGATTGATGATCCTAAGCATTACAAGTACCATCGTCTAGTTAAGCACCCTATCCATGAGTACTTCATATTTAAAGACAAAGTCATGAAACTAGCTCACCAAAGGAAAATCACGCTTGAAGAAGACAGTGCAAATGCCTTTATCATCCTTAACAATTGAAAAAAAAATGACACAATTGATAGTCTTCAAAAGCTTGGCCCACTCAGGAAGCATAAGTGTTAAAAGGCAAACTAAGGGCATTAAAAGCTAAGAAAGTTATCTTCAAAGCATCAAATTTTATACAAAAGAAGTAACAATTCTTAAAGCCAAAAAAAAAAAAAAAAAACAAATGCTCAAATTTAAAAGCTTCTTGACACGAGTTGAAACTATAATCAAATTGAAATCAAGATACTCCTCAATACACAAATCTAAACTGTAATTTACTTCTGGCCCATAAAAGTATAAATTGTGGACAGCCTTACCTTTCACAAATTCAAAATATTTGAATTACGTTATAATTTAATCCCATTCTTAGGTACGTAAGCAACTTAGATATTCTCTAAGTTCATTTAAAAGTTTGTGATAGGTTATGTTTTAATTCATTGCATAAGAAGGCCATTGTTAGGGGCATATGCATCAACAAAACAAATGAAGCAACTAGTGGTGTAATAAAAAAGAAAATAAGCATGTTTTATTGATAAAACCAAATGTTTAACGAAAGAACAATGTTAATGACTGAGATGCCAAACAATTCCATCAAGGCTAAACAAAAGGATTCAAGTTCTCTAGTTCGTCCCTAGCTATTACTAAATCCTCTTCAAAAGTGTGCAAGGTCTCAGCAGCCGCACCATCCACAGGTTTAGTAAATCTTATGTCAGTAACCTCCTCTTTGATCTTACTAACCTCCACTTCGACCTTCTTAAGAAAACCCTTTTCTATGCAAGAAACGCGGATAACTCCCTCTATTATCAAGTTAAGGTCCTGAGCTTCCCTCCCAAAGTAATAAGCTGCTTCTCAACACCTTTCAGCTTTGGCTTAGAATGCTGAATCGGCCCAACTAAATCTTTCAATCTCAAGCTCCTTAAGGGTGACCCTTTACTTTACTTGGTTGTTGGTAAAAAAAAAAAAACAAAGTAGGCTTCTTAATGTCTTTGGCAAATAACACCCTAAGCGACCGACAAAGTAGTTGAATTAAGTTTCCATAAACTCCTTGGCAGTTCTTCATCTTGAAGTGACCTCCAGGAACTCATAGGCAGCTCTATTTCAAAGCTTGCTTCCATAAACTTTTCATCAGCTTCATCATCCTAAGATCATCTCCATGAACTCTTCATCAACACTATTTTAGAGTGACTTTAATGGACTCCTTGTTAGCTCCAACTTGAAAGTAGTCCTTCATCTTAACCTTACCTTGAAGTTTGCCCTCTCTTGAATTCTTATCAACTACTTCAAGCCACTCTAGAGACTTCTCATTGGCTCCGCGTGAACACTACCTATATAAAGTCCTCATTGGTTTCATCTCCAAGTCATCTTCGTGGGATTGTCATCGGCTCCAGCTTAAAGTTGTTTCCATTGGCTTTGATTTAAATTTAGATAATGGTCTTTGGACTTGGCTTCTAGCATCTGACACCTTGAAGTTGGTTTCCAAAAATGTCTTGGTAGGCTCTTCCTCAAATTTAACCCATAACCGAGTTGGCAAACTTCAAATTCAAAAGGTCAAAACTTTCAAACAAAGTGAAACCTTGGGCTAAATTAAGTCTAGTACTTAAAACATTTAAAAGTTCAAACCTAAACGGTATGTGTAAGCAAAATTAAGCTTGATATTGGCCAAAAAATTTAGACCTAAATAATAGACACAAGCAAAATTAAGCCCGACACTCAAGAGGCACAAAAGTTCAAACCTAAACAGTACACGTGGGTAAAATTGTTAAACCTAATATTCAAAAGCCTAAAAGTTCAAGCCAAAACAGTACCCATAGGCAAAATTAAACCGGTACTTAAAAACCTAAAAGTTCAAGCCTAAAAAGTACGCCTGACCAAAATTAAACCTGGTACTCAAAAGCCCTCAAGCCTAAATGGTACGAGCGGGCAAAATTAAGCCCAGTATCCAAAAGCACAAAAGTTGTCTAAACGATACGCACGGGGAAAATCAAGTCTAGTACTCAAAACGCCAAAAAGTTTAAGTCTAAACGGTATGCATGGCCAAAATTAAGCCTAATACTCAAAAGACCCAAAAGTTCAAAATCTAGTACTCAAAGTCCCAAAAGTTCAAGTTTAAACAATGCGCGCATGCAAAATTAAACCTAGTACTGAAAAGACCCAAATATTCAAGCCTAAACGGTACGTGTTGGCAAAATTAAGCCTAATACTCAAAGGTCTAAAAAATTTAGGTTTAAATAGTACGCGCAAGCAAAATTAAACCCAATACTCAAAGAACCAAAAATTCAAGCCTAAACAACATGGGTAGGAAAAATTAAACCTGATACTCAAAAGCCCAAAAATTCAAACTTAAATGGTACATGTGAACTAAATTAAGTCAGGAATGCATGAACCAGAAAGTGGGTTTAGAAAAGGCTAACTAGGCTATTTCCAAAAAACCCAATTAAAAATAGTGAAATCCAAATACAGCCTTATGCCCAAAGCAAAAAATCTGCATCCTTATACCCAAAGTCAATGATCAGCATCCTTATGCCCAAAGTCGATAATCTGCATCCAAACCCAACCTGACACCCACAATTAAAAATTTGCACCCAAACATGGCCTTATGCCCTAAACACAAAGTTTACAGCTAAACACAACCCAAACAGGCTTGCTAATGTGGCGTCTTCTTCCTTGTCTCCACAGCACCACCCAAAATGGTCCAGGCACCACATGTCACCATCGTCGCCACCATAATTAGTGCTCACCGCTGTCAAGACCCAAACCATGCCATGTCATCCTCTGCCACCTTTACAACTGGAAACCACTGTTGTTCACCGAAGTGTTTACCTTAGCACCATGCAATCGCTGTTGGAAAAGCCCCACATCTCAATGTGCCGACTTACTACTGACGTCAACATCAGGTCAGCTCGCATCACCCTCTGCCATCTAAAAGCCTAACATCTCATCGTAGTCTCTACTCCAAACACCATGCTGGGATTAATTCGTGACTGGAAGCTCCCATTCGTAGCACTAACTACTGCGACCTCGTTGCTCCAACTGCTACTATCACCACCATCATAATGCACAACCTTCATCCCTATTTCGAAGTTGGCGTGCTTGTGTTGTCATCCACCACCAATTAGACTTGAAACTCACTGCTCTACTGTGGCTTCTTTATCTGGAGTTCCGACCACCGCCGCTACACAGAATCAGCTTTCCTAAGGCTCACGTTGTTTTGAGAGCACAACCCATCGCACCGTGTCCGTGTTCAAATTTCAATTAAATGGGTGTTGTCACAAAAAGTTGCCTCACATTTGAATCCCGATTTCAACTGAAGTTCTGATGCTGTCATGTGGTTGGCTCCTAACATTGTGCAACGCCCTTTGTAGCTGAGAAAGCAAAGGGCCTCCTGGCGTTACTTGAGGGTTTAACAAAAACAAAATGTGTTTCTTCTATGAGAACTATCTTGATATTTATAAGCCAGGTGTCGATAGTTAACTATACTAAGGAAACTCTATGGATAACCAAAGGGGTGTGGAAAGATTTGTATAAAGAGTTAGCAGCAATCTATAAGTATTAGAAAATGGGATTCAATGGTAATCCAAGACCTATCAAAAGGGTAAGAAAAACGATGTCAATCATTATCTACTTTGATGGAGCGGGCCTCTAGATTCAGGTAGAGTCCAATTGAGGGAAGACAACTTTTGTGGGCTAAATCATGAAGCGCTCAGTGGGAATTTGATTCAAGGATTGCAATACAAGCAAAGAGTGCCATGTGGGAATATAGTTTTCTCTTAGTTGGACTCTACAAAATGCTCAAAGATCAAAAGACGGAACCATTTTGAATGAATGAATAATGTTCCCTCAACGTTTAAAGTAATTTGGTCGATAAAAGGAGCCCACCACAATACTTAAAAATTAGAAGGCTGGACCATTTTCACAAAGTCCGTTATGGAAATTATAGGCCCTCTCCTTTAAAAAAAAGATAAGAGAAAAAAATTTGAAGCTTATTCATTCAAAATAAAGTTTTCATAAACAAGTCTCGAGAGAGCATTTGTAAACACATTAAAATTTTTTGTTCAATTAAATAGTGCCATGTGGAAATGCAGTGTAAAATATCAATTAAAGAAATTCTATTTAACTTTTTAGAAATTTAAATAAATATAATTTCTAAAATAAATAAATTAGATAATTGATACTTTAATCAGCCAATCAAATGGTCGCGAAATCCTGTCAGTGTAAAATATCAATTAAAGAAATTCTATTTAAGTTTTTAGAAATTTAAATAAATATAATTTCTAAAATAAATAAATTAGATAATTGATACTTTAATCAGCCAATCAAATGGTCGCGAAATCCTGTTAGAAGTTTAGAAGATAAAGACTTTGCAAGATTAAATCTATCGATTAAATCTTTGAATAGACTCTAAGTTGTGATGGCCAATAAGACACTGCCATGTTAGCAAAATGATGCAGTTATTCTGTCTCTCCTTCAACTATAAATAGAAGCCAAACCCTGCATTAGAATAGGGTAGACAGTCGAAGCCAGAGTTGAAGCAGTGAACGCTCTCTCCAAATTCTCTTTAGAATTCCTACGAACATTCAAGGCGATTTTCATCAAATTCAAAAAATTCATCACCAAAGTTAAGACGTTTTTCATTAAAAGTCTCTAAGTCCAATGTTTGATCTAAAATCATGATGCTAAATTTGAAGATAAACGTTATTAAAAATCCAATAACTATCAAAAAAGATCAAACACAAACTCTTTCCTTGAAAATTGTTCAAAATTCAAAGCAGCGTTCTTAAAAGAAAAATCAGAGGATTGAAGTTAGAGAATAGAAACCACATAAATTCAGTTTAATTCAAATTATTTCATCTTTGTATGAATTTTTTTATTATTCAAGAATTTTGTCCTACACAAATGTTGCATACGTGCAAAGCACGTTCTTATTTTTAGTCTCATAAAAAAATTAGATAGAAAAATATAATATCTGTATATATATGTCAAAGAAATTAAAAAATGAATAAAATACAAATATGTCCCATGACATGGTGAAAATGGAAAAAAGCTTACTTAAGAATAAAATAGAGCAAAAATTTCTTATAAAATTTATATCATGTTACAGTTAATTGAGAATGAAAACACACATGATAGGAATGTTGATTTTATTGTACTTATGTATTTACAAAAATATATCCCTGAAAGAATATCTCATTATTAATAATAATATCATCTTTTAAAAAATAAGAATCAGATAATCAAATGAATCCTTTAAATTCCTTTCAAATTAATTCAATAAATAATATTTTAACAATATTTTTCTTTGGTTTCAAAATTTAAAAAGGAAAAAATTTTAAAAAATTATTTCAGTAAACAACAATTTTAACCTGTCGAAGAGTGATTGGAAGAATTAATACACACTTTATTCATAAACATTTCACCTCAATTTATAACATGAGTTGGGTTACAATTACAATAATTACCTAAAGCATTGGTATAAACTTTATATAATATAATTCTTATACACAGGGAAACAAAATATAATACTTATGAACTAGAAAACACAATATACTATAGATAAATTAGAATAACAATATATACACAATATTAATTACAATATCTTTCTTCAACACTCTCTCTCAAGTTGAACATTGATAACTTTCAAAATGTTCAATTCGAAGTATTTCCAGCAAACACCAATGAAAAAACCACACTTTGAAACTTCTAAAGAAGTCACACTTCACATAATACTTAATAATAAGATCAAACACGATCGATAATGTACCAACGAAGAAGTCACACTTTACGCATCATGATAATCGAAGGAACGTTATCTTTAGTTGATTATGTTGCCACCACTTGTTTTCTTTGTTTGCAAAATTACAAGGCACAAACTTGGCATTTACAAGTTAGAAACCGACAGCATCATTAGTGACAACAAGCACTTAAATTTGAAAAACGTCTTTTATGATAGTTATATAGGCATCACATACTTAAAAAGATAAGTTTTACTACATCACATAGGTGTGACAATTGTAGCAGCACAGGTAATACATATAAAAATATCTGTGACAATAGATAACTAGCTATACAAGTCACTAGCACTAAGCCAAACGGGAACAAGACGCACTTTGTCAGCCATTAAAAACTTGATAACACTTGATTTTACACTCACAATACAAGACCAAATTGTTTAGTTACATGACTTGGGACTTTTAAATTTTTTGAGACAAATTTTTCTTTGGGGAGGAGAAAATATGAATGGGTGGTATCGAACCCGTTCTACTACCATGTTAAAGAGTGATTGAAAGAATTAATGCACATTTTATTCATAAACATTTTACATCAATTTATAATGTGAAGTTGGGTTACAGTTAAAGTAATTACCTTAAACATTGGTATAAACTTTATAAAATATAATTTCTATACACAGAAACAAATAGGCTATTCTTATAAACTAGGGGACATAATCTACTTAAAGCCAAATTAGGTAATATATACACAATATAAATTACAATATTTTTTTCAACATAACCATCAATTTTTCATTTGAAATAAAAATTCAATATATAGAACTTTTAAATATATTCTAACTTGATTCAAAGGCTTCAACTTCAACCACTTCAAATTTTTTACATATTATTGTTTTATTTTTCATAGATTTTAATTAAAAAAAGAAGTTATCATTATTATGATTATTAATTTTTGTTATCATTTTCACCAACACTCCTCAACCCTAACCAACCACCCAATTTGCCATTGGCATTGCTTTCCCTCTTCTTCAGTTTTATCTTGGTGGCTGAATGGGGAGGTGGGTTAGAATAAGAGGTACGGAAATGGTTGGAGAATGGAGGAGAAGAAAAATATATATTTTTTGTTTTTTATAATTTCAACTTGTATTTCATAATTATAAAAAATTTTAAAATATTTTTAGTAAAGCATTTCTGTTTGTCCAATTTTGGAAATTCATTGTCAAAATATTTCTTATTTTTCACAATTTTAATTTATTTTTGTAATTATGGACTAATATGTATTATGATGTCTAATTAAATTTTCACTAAATTATCTAATTAATTATATATAATTTGATATGAGTTTACATTTTTGTATATGGTAAATTTGATTTTATAAAAATCTATAGCATACACAAAAATACATATTATATATGTTTATTTTGTTTTATTTTATATAGAAATATTTTGTATGTATATCGAATTAAAACTTTTACATTTTTAATTATTTCATACATTATAAAAATAACCTTCTCAAATTTTTTATTTCATTTAACCCCCTATTAAATATGACGACATTAGTATTGTATTTTCACCACTCTATGTATCTTTTAGAAATTACAAAGGGTCTAACTGGAATTTTCAATCAAACAGGAACCTTTTTTGTAATTTGATGAAACATCAAGAAGAACAAAGGTAATTTACTGTTAACTGAAATTACTGAAAGTCATAAAAATATAAAATTTTTATATGAGACCTGGCCAGAGATAGTTATGAATTTCAAAGAAGAAGAACAAATCTCTACCACCCATATTGTTTCCAGGCTATAGCTCAATCTTACAGATTATATAGCAGATAATTCTTCCAGTGCTTATGAAGAGGCTTCAACTGCCCACAAGAAACTTTCATTCCTTAAGAACTTGTTCTAATTAAATTTATTATTTATTTATTTTATCTTATTTTTCATTGATATCTCGAAGAAAGTTCTTCATGACTTCAGTTGGTTGCAAAAGATAACTATATCTTTCACTTGGTCAGCCTAATTTTATGCTATTTGGTTGGAAAAAGATGCGATCACATGGTGACTCTTTACAACAATCGTTAGATTATGTTTTGAAAATGTGAGAAGATAGAAAGAACTGTAACCTGCTTCATTACTATTTAAGATGCTTCATTACTAAAGAGAATTACCAACTTATAGTATGAAACAAATACAAAGATACCAAAAGTAAGAAACAACTTCACATAAAACTAATCATATAAAATAGGAAATAAAATATTCACTAACTTATATTAAATAACAATATATTTAGAATATCAAACTAAATTTTTTCAAATATTTTAACAGATATTTTCAAAAATTTAACAGGTATCTAAAATATTCTCTAACAAAGAAATATTATCAAGTTAACTTACTAGTTGTTAACCCTCCATCTGAACAAGCAACTCAGATTAAGGAGACAGCAGAGAATTAACAATAACACTGGTTACATACAAATTTAAGAATTGTATCTTAGGAGGAATGCCATGATCAATGCCCTCCAAAGGAATAGTTGCTTTCCCCTTCAAATGATTTATTGTTTCTAAATTTTCAACTTAAGTTTTGATAAGATCACAAGTGCATAAAAAATTATAATGACAGTATTCATGTAGATGGCTCTGGCTCAAAGGTCTTATCTTCATGGGAAGAGTGATGCACTGAAGTTCTATATAGAAGTAGAATATAGTTTTAAAACAAAATTCGCAAATCAAGCTAGAGATTTGGGAGAATGACAACGCATTCCAAAAGGCTAATTCTAGTAGATTATCTAGTCCAATGCAAAAGTTCGACAGCGATAAAATAGTAAAATATATATATATATATATATAAGTAAAGCAATCAAAGAAATTTTTTTTCTTATATTCACTTTTCCTGATCTCCTTGCTTCTATCCATCCATGATCCAACTGAGCTATAATTTACCAGGATTAAGTTCTGCTTTCTGTACTTCTCTACAAAATATTCTGAGAAGTTAAGCAGAAAAAAAAAAGTTATATAATGAAACATAGCACCAAATGCTTGGGAAAGTTTGACCTGACTGGCTTGGCTTCCCACTTTTCTGGCATAATGAATGCGAATATTCCTACCTTCCAGCAACTACAAAAACAATATATGGAGAAAAATCAAATGATTTTGCCAAAGAAAGTATGTTTAGGACTGTAGGAAAAAGTGCATCTGGAAACTCAAGCATACCTGACCATCCATTTCCTTTAAGGCTTTGCTCGCCTCTGCCTCAGAAGAAAAATGTACAAATCCATACCCTCTTGATTTTCCACTTACACGGTCACATATTACCTTAACTGCTAGTGATAAGAAATCATTATCATTGCAAAAGAATGATTAAAAGAAGGCCAAAAGGTAATGCCATGGCCAAGTGTCTACCTTCAATTATCTCACCATATTCCTCGAAAGTATCCTTCAAAACACTTTCATTAGTATCATAAGAAAGCCCTGTAGTCAAAACAGCTTTGTTTTGGCTCAGCGAATAACCACATGAAAGTTGTAGTGTAAGTTTGAACTTTTTTCTTTTCCAAATTACACAACCCATTACAGTTTAGAAAATTTAAGCCCATTAAAGGAATTATCAAAACTTTATTCATATTCCACCTATTTAGGATTATAAAAATCTAATTCATCTTCCATCCAGTTATGTAATTGAAATGGGAAAAAGAGAATCATATAAAGTGAAAGTAAAAAAAATCAGGAGAAACTAGCCAGTACATCAGTGACAAAAGGAACAAATTAGGAGATACAAAACGCCAACAATTCATAATTTTCTAAATCACAACGTGAGATAGTTTGTCCCTCAGAAAGTAACCACCGATTTGAGTTATCTGCCTTTTTTCCGAAGAACAGATACCCAAACTGTCCCTGTCTTGAAGTCCAATTTTAAAAGGAGTTCCAATTGTCTAGTTCAAATTAAGAATGTGATAAACTCCCAAAAATTTGGCCTTTCACAGGGTATTTATTTGCTAAGTCCTGAGGAATGTTAACGTTTTGCAAAATGCCGTAGAAAAATAGATCACTTTTTAAGCCATAAGTCAAATGATTTAAAAATTGCTTTGTTGATATAATAAGCATTGACATAGGTATCTACTTCACCAACTCAAATTCGTGATAAAGCGTTTATCATACTTTATACAGTAAAATAGCTGAATAAGTATCAAGTTTTGCTATACATGTATATATGTATATTAAATATTCAAAAAAGACTTCTCTTCCTCATTGAAGCATTTTGTCGAACAGACCACAGAACCACAATAAAAACCCAACAGACCTTTTTCTTTCTTTTCATGTGCATATGCACTAATGTTTAGAGCGTAATGGTTTGTGATGGCACTTATTTGAAAGTATGTCTTAGGTGAAGCAAAAGTGACACCTCCAACAAACAGTCGCGAGCAAGACTGCCGCCACGTAAGCCACATGTGGAGGGGAGATGTAAAGGTGGGACAAATCCTATTCAGACAACGCATCTTCACGCGCAAAGAACTCCTTCAAGAATCTGGAAAAGAAAAAGTAATGAGACTTTTGGAAGCGGCGTTTACCAATGGCACGAATGTGCAGTGGATCCAATTTTAATAGCAGACACTGCCGTGCGTGTGGACGCATATTATGCACCATTTTTCCATACTTCGATTCTTACCAGAAAATGAAAACTCAATGCTTCAGAAAGCACATATCTGAACGTTCAAAATCGAAATTGAATGACAATTGAGATAATTTCAATGGTATCTAACCTTCGCATTCAAAAAGCAATTTCCAATCTTCAACCGAGCACAATGCAGCGAAAGATTCCCCGAGAAACCCACATCAATGCAGAGCTTTTCCCCATACCATATCTCAAACACCCAAAAAATTTATTAAAATAAAATAAAATGAAATAAGATCTGGAATGTTCAATTCATTTCCAACAACGGTTGTAAGGGATGGAACTATATGAATGTTGCGAGTGTGGCTTTTGTGGACGGCGATACTTGGTAATATATCGTACTATTAAGATATAATAATTAATTTTTAAAATATAAATAAATATAAATACGGCATACATTGGGTTATTAGTTACAAACAAGGATTAATGTTTGAACCATAATTAATTAATTATAAATATAATATAGGTAAAATTTAATTTAAATTTGATTAAAAATTTTGTTAACTAGTATGATAGGATAAAGTTTGATAAAATGTGTGGTAATCAATGCTTTTAAAATTGGACTCAAAATTGTATAATTAACTAGGTCACTTGGTGCTTGAATTTAAATATATTACTTTTATTTTCCTCTTTTATCCATTTTACCTCAACAAGCTAATCATCTGCTAGATCTACACCAATTTCTCTAGTGATATGCTTGTTAGTGTGCTCTTTGGATTTTAACACAACTTCTAGATTAAAAAATGCATCTTTTTCATAGATCATTGTTTCACAAAAATACTTCAACCATTGGTTTTGAGAACACAAAAGTAATTTATACTTATCTTTATCATAATTTTTTAAATTTATATTTTTCAAATTTTTATAATAGGGTCAAATTTTAAGACGTGAGAGTACATAAGTACCCTTGGGCGTTGAAAACATAAACTTTATTTCAAATAAAGTGGATTCTTGGTTATCTTCTTCATCAACAAAACTTCATTCTTGTCCCACATAGCCTTAGTGGCAGTCCTAGTGGCCACATCTGCCAAAATCTCATTGGGGTATATTTGGCAAATCTCATTGGAGTATGTTTAAAATAATATTCAATCTAGCTTTCTTATTTTTTGCAGCAAAATCTTCCTCTCTCGGACTTTTTAACATTTCATGTATTGCTAAATCAATTCCCACTTGAACTAAAATGATCTTCTTAAGTTGCCTTGTTACAGTTGACATTCCTATCAAACATATTGACAATTGGTTTTGTCATTGTCATCGCTGCCACAAAATTCTTACACCTACAAACAAATTTTGATAATAGGTTGTAATTACTGGCTCAAAAAGTTGACAATTCAAAGAAAAATAACAAAATGGAGATAGAAAATTTATAATGTTTGGACAAATCAACAACATTTGAAATTGAAGAAGGAACTAATTTTGCTATGCAAAAAATAGAGAATTTCGAAAGCCTTAGAAAAGCATTCATAATTTTAAAAGTATCTAAATGTTAAAACATAAGAGGGTAGATCAATGTCTCAAATTTTTGAAAAATTCAACTAACTCTCTAGGACTCTCTATATATAAGTGCACTCTTTCCCAACCAAGGCCTACTATCTATTTATAGCAAAAGAAGGAACTTTCCCTAATACAAGTTAATATTGAATGAGATACAAATCATTATTCGATGTGAGACTAAGCTACATTCAACATAATCCAAGAAGGGGGTTTAACCTTTTGCTCATAAAAAGTTGCACCATTTCAACCAATAAGAGTTGCAGCCTTTTAAGGAGATCCATTTACATAAAGTGTTACATTCTTTTACATTCAGAATTGCAGCCTCTTAGTGAAATTCATTCACATGAAAAGTTGCAATTTTTTACCTAAAGAGTTTCAACCTTCTAATAGTATCAATTTGCAAATTCATAGTTCTAGATGGTAAATTACAATTATTTTTTATATTTTTACGTTAGTCTCATGATACTAATGAAAGTGTTTTGAAGATTGGAAAATCTTGCCAAAGGAATGATCTACTCATAAAATGCCATGGAAGGGACCCGTAGTGCCATTATCCTACAAAGAAGTCATGCCATTTTAAAAGATATTCAAGAAAGAAAAATATGGATAAAGGACTTTTGTGAAAAGGAAGGAGAAGATTTTTCAAAAAGAAAACAACCTCATCAAAAGCAAATAATTGTTTTATTTGTAGAAAAAGGGGACATTTTGCAAAAAAAAATGTCCTCAAAATAGAAGAGATAAGGTCATTAGAAAAAATCTTGAAAACACTCAAACTAGAATTAGAGAAGAAGACCTTGAATCAATTTTCTCAAATATTAATGAGGCTACTCCTAAGGTCCTACTCATTATTGACTATTCCAAAGAAATAAGCTTTGATGAGGACTCTTCCAATCCAGAAGATGATGAAGTGACTGTGAGCTGCTTCTTAGTACAAGATACGACATATGCTAGAGATTCATTTTGGGGTGCTATTCTTCTTGAAGAAAAGAATGGGAAAGGGGATATTTGTAAATACAAAAATGGAAGTTTCAAAAATTCTAAAAAAAAAATTATCACTCTACACTTAAAGATGCTCTTGTAGTAAAATGGGGCATTAAAATATTTTGCTTTCATCTGATTTATGTACACTTTATTGTTGAAATGGATATGAAGGCTTTTTCAAAAATGCTCTTCTTTAAAACAAGGTAGATACCAAATGGACAACTCTTGATATGGGCATAATAGTTTTCTAATTACTCATTCTCTATGAAACATATCAAATAATCCTCAAAACTTTTTCCTGCCCTACTTTCTAGGCCTAAATTACATCCCTTAAATCCTATCCATATACCTATCATTTGCTTGTTCCAACCTACTTCATCTTCCTCTGGCCCATCACAATCCAGTTTTGTAAAGGAAGTCCTGCAAGAAATTGCTAATCTTATTTGAGAAAAAATTGTTCATTCCAAAGCAAAAGAATTTGTTTTCAAATACCAATCTTTAACTATCCAAAGATGTAGACTTCAAATTTTTGGAGATCTTGGTTTTCATCCAGATTACCCATTTTTGCATTTCTTCCAGTTTCCTTCTAGAATAACCTCTTTCTTTGTAGCTTTTCCTAAATAATTATTATGCATATTGGGACACCTCTGAGAATTGAATATTACTACCACTAATTTTCAAGTTATAGAACTGAAGGAAATCCTAGACCTATGGAAGAGTGAACAACAAAAAGATAAAGAACAAGTCCATTGTATGAAAACTTTTTTGGAATGGTTTTATCCCATATGCATTCAGCACAAATGTTTGCAAACTTGCAATTAAGACACGTGAACTTGAGAACCTCCCAAAAAAGTCTCAACACTATCTTTTTCTTCAGAAGACAAGGATTTTTATAGAAAAATGAGAATATAATCATCTTACAACTATTACGAAATATGGCACATTCTCCTTTAATTTTGCTACAAGTTGAAACCAATTCCCTTCTGAATTTCAAGAATTACAAAAAAAAACTTGCAAAAAGAAACTCTTGTGCTCCAAAAGCAATCAGCCAACAATGGAAAATGATGCACCATGGGAGCAATTTCCTACAAAATATACTACCAAAATTAAGGAAGATGCAGATGCATACATGAGAAAGAACCAGGGATATGGAACTGTTTTCTCTGCACAGTCTACTGATGGCACAATTAGATACTTGTGGTGATAACACTTGGAAGAGTATACTTGAAGGAATGGCCATCCAATGCAAAGCATCTAGAATGAAGACAAATTGGAAACCGGCCTAAGTTCCTTCAAAAGAAAGAAAACTTTCAAGCAAAGGCATCTAAATGATAAAAAAAGGAAATAAGCCCAAAAGAAGGCCCAAGTAAAAGAATGAGCATTGATCCAAAAGAAGGCTCAAGTGAAGGAATGAACATTGATCCAAATGACCCATTGTTCCAAGAATCGCAAAATCCTGATGATGATTTAGAATGGGTCACGTGATGGAGGAAAAAGGTTAGATTGCCTTCAAACTCATATGATTTAGATGAACCAGCCCCTGAAGCAAATCTAGATATCTCATAATGGGGCATCAAGACTACTTTCAACTACTCTTGTCAGGAATCTACTTTCGGCAAATCATGTCTACTTTCAGCAGATCATGTCTACTTTCGACTGATTATTATTTACTTTTGCTTTATAAGTTTATGTACTACGGCTTTACTTTAGTCAGAATCATTTTTTACTTTTTGACTTTTGCTATCTCTGAGAATCCCTAGGAGATCTCCTTTATCTATTTGTCAAGTGTATGGATTTATTAGATATTTGTATTTTCTCTTATTCTTCCATCATCTATATAAGGAATGACTCTTGTATTGTTAGAACAGATTGATTCCATCTATCTATCAGTTTTCCATGGCTTTCTAAATCTTTCAATTTTTGAAGCTATTTTTCGTATCATATTAGCCAAACACTAAGAATATTTAGAAAAAGTATGCTATGTAATTGCCACCATTTACATCTTCTACATCACAAAATTCTATGTGTTTGAAAAAAGATCCTCTAGATCAAGTTTCCATAATTTTGAAATGTAATTTTGAGACATAAAAAGCTGCCCTCTCTTGAAAATTTTATGACTTGATTTGTTTTGGACTGGCATAAGTTGTTTCATGATTTTCTATCATATCCATTATAAATAATATAAAAAATTGTTTATTTATTTATTTATATAGTTATGCACTTTTAATAAATTTGTATTTTATCATTCGTATTAAGGTTGAGAACCAAATTTTGATTCTCCTATTCAAATTTACTTCTATACCCTCACTTTGATTTACTTTTATGTTTCATTTTTTCTTCTTTCTCTGTAATATATTTTTGATTATGCTTTCTTCTATATTGTCACTTTCTTTCAATAATCTTTTTATCTATACATTATATTAAGAATTTAACTCGTACAGGGTTACAGTAAGTAAATTTACAAATTTACCTCTCTTCAACCTAATAATGACAAAGTTATCATTTTTTTGTCAGTATTTTTTTTTCTCTTTCTTTTTACTTCTTTTATAATTAGAAAATTTTTTGCACAAATATAAAATAAATATTTAAATAAAAAATATATACGACAAATAAAATAAAATAAATAATAAGAGTTTGACTTTAACATAGTTATACTGAATAAATTTACATATATACTCCTTTTCAACTTAGCAATGACAATGTTATCACTTTTTGTTGTTATTGATATTTTTATTTTTAATAATAATATTTTTTGCATAAGTATAAAATAAATATTTAGATAAACTAATACTTAGGACAAATAAAATAAATTAAATAATTATATATTGATTTTTAGATCATATAAATTTAAACACACACATAGAGTGTGCCAAAATTACTATTTTTATTATTTATTTATGCTAGACACATGAAAAACTAAATTTTGGTATTCTTTATGTATAGAAGTCAAAATAATCTCATTACATAATTTTGTCTTTAACATTTTTCTTTCTTGTAACATATTTCCTCTCATTAACTATTTTATACTTTTTTTTCTCTCATATTTAGTGTTCTTTTTTATTCTTGTTATTTTATATTTTAAGTTAATTTTCAGTTTATAATATTGATAAAAAAATTTATTTAATTAAAAGTGTTGCTTTATATAAAATTTATTGACATTAAAAAATCGCGCTTGAAATATTTGTTCATACACTTATGTTGTACAACAACGCTCCTACCAACATTATAATTAATGAAATAAATAAATTGCTTTAACATGAATATATAATTAGCATTGAAATGAGTTAAAGATGTTTGTCAAATATTTGGTTGAATCTCTAGCAAGATAACAATTTAAGATAAAGGATTTTCGAATCATGGAATTTTGGAATTTTTCATTATTTTAATTTTATTACGAATAAAAATAACCTATACAAAGCGTATTTTTTTAGTAGATAAGTGAATGTACAGTAAAGGAAACGCTCAGGAGTCAAGATCTCAAGAATACCCGTGCAACAGTCTCCATGGGCCTTGGCTATTTGGGGATCGAGTGCTCCTACACTCCCATGTCCTCATTTTTATTTATTTATTTATTTATTTATTTATTTTTGATCTGTTTGCCTCTTTTATTTTTTTTATATTTTTTTCATTTCTTCAAATAATTTTGTCTTTTTCAAAATTAAGGTATTTGTTAATTCCTCTCTTTCAATTTTTTTCATTTTTCCTTTATGTTTGTTTTTTTCATTTTTTTTTTTACATTTTGTCCTCTCTCTCTCTCCCTCCCTTTTATTACATCAAATTATTCGTTTTTTTCTCTTCATTTAAGATTTAGCTTCTTTCTTAATTTTCTTTCACATTTTCTCTCTACCAGCTAAATTATTTATCATTAAAAAAGAAATAATTGTTCATGTACCTTTTCGTGAATTTTATGCCTTCGTTTATGGTTACACTAATTTCGAATTTTTAAAATAACCAATTCGAAATAAAAAGCTTAAAAGCATTTTGACTAAGTAGAGAAATAATGTTAAAATAGAAAATGGAAAAAGAAGTAAAAGAAAAAGAAAATGATCGAGAACATCAAGAAATAACTTAAATTTTAAAGAAAAGAAAATTAAGAAATCATTTTAAAGATGAAAACAATTGTACAAACAAAAACACCTAAAAGCAAAAAATAAAAATAAAAATAGAAAGACAAAAAAGAAAGAAAGAAAAGAGACAAGAAAACAATACTTTGGTCTCGTAGCGCTGCTCTCACTGCACTGTAGAATCTATAAACCCACTTTACTCGTTTATGAATTTGTAAAAATCGAAAAGAAGCAGCTAGAACAATCATTGTTCATTTGATATTTAAACTGGTTTGGGTGTACACACACACACACACACACACACACACACACACAATTATGCTGCGTTCATATGCCCAAGATAGTACTTAATGCCTTAGTTTTTACATAGAAAGTTGATAATTTTGAGATCTATAAAGGAAGTTTGTAAGTAATGATTAATGTCTAGGGGAAAATCAACAGGATAAAAGAAGTGGAGTAGTTCGTCAAATATGTAGATAGATACAGCGTGCATGGAACTTCAATGTGTAATTAAAAGACCAAATCTAAATATGTTTAATTTTCTATTATGATTCTAATGAGCCGTACACTACACAAATAACCGTATTCACTTCAATTGCTTAGATTTAAAAAATTATTTTATCAACCTTGATAACATATTTTTTATAATAGATTAAAACTCTTGATAAAAAATAAGTTCAATACAAAATAATTAAAATTATAAAGAATTAATTCTAATCATACAAAATAATTTTAATAAACCTTAATTTTATTCTTAAAAATAAACGTAACCTAAACTGATTAAGTTGGCTTGAATTTCATGCGCCACGCAGCGGCTGATATTGCTTTCAAGATGTATAAATTATCTCAGAAAAATTTATAATTTTTCCTATCCATTTTTATATAATTTTTAAAAAACATACCTAAAAATTAAAACCAACGTAACTGACCTTACTGATTTGATTACCATTCATCCTTATTAATTTCCATTAATTACAAACTTCAGAGTGGCAGATGATACTGGAGCTCCGTCCGGGCTTTCTCAAGTCCTAAAACCCTGTCACGTGTTTTCTAATAACTACCACAACTGCAATACATCTTAATTTAAGGTATAATATTTTTATAACACATTAAAGTCTATTTTTATTACGTAAATATATCAAAATATATTACATATATATTTAATTGTATAATTTATTATTTAACAAAAAAATATTTATTCTGTATGGATAAATAATTTTTTAATGATAATAAAGTATAAATCAATCATATTCAAAGAAAATTTAATAGTAAAAGTGAATTATTAAATTCAAAATTACCAAAATAAAACATAAATCTGTTATATTTTAAAAATTTTAATAGCAAAAAATTAACTAAAATGAAAAGTACTTTAGAACATTTGTACAAAATGAAGAAACAGAAAAAGAGAAGATAACGAAACAATAAGCCACACATAAAAAGAATGAATAGAAATAAAAATAAAAAAATAGCAATGCTAAGCAGCTAAATGAGCGCATACACCTTTAAGTACAAAAATTGAGAGATTAAGAGGCCAAACAAGAAAACTGAAGAATACATTTCGAAAATATAAAATCCAAATCCAGTGATTGTCTGTCATCCCGTCCAGGCAATCCATAACATAAATTCCAGAGTCAAGAAAATGTAAAATAGGATCAAAATCATAGAATTTGTTCCAGATAAAGACATTACCATGTGAATAAAGCTTCGACAACAGATGAATATCATACCATAGGCGGTGACATGGTCCCACAAGTTATTAACATCTCTCTAGAGTGAAGCAAACACCCATCACACTTTGCTGAAACTCTAGAGGCTTAATTGGCACGGCTTTTGAAGACATCAAGAGCCATCTCAGTCGGATCAGTTGCTTGCAGTTCTACTTGAATGCCATCTAATTCCCTTTTGAACCTGTCCTTAGAGCTGGCGTAAATCATTTTGTTCCTCACCTTTGCAGTGTCAGGAGACCTTGGAATATAGAATTGTTACAAAACATATCCAGTCAGACGACACAACAAAGCCTGGAGATTCTCATTAATTATTATAGCTAGGAAAAAAATTTACCAAGCAATGAAAAAAATCCTGCTCTTTGGGACGTTCTCTTCAGTCATATAATCAAAATCATAAACTGCATATCTGCATTCTGCAGCAGGAAGGCTCGCAATGAAGTCATCATAAGATTCAGTTGGCTCACCAAGCTTTTCCACTACAACATGTTTCTGCTGCTCTTCAATCTTGAAAATAATGAAGCGGTGTGTCCGTTTAGTCTTCAACTCCATAAACTTCAGTTTGCAATCATCATGCACTGCCATTCCTGATGCTGCATTAGCCTACATACAGGAAAAGGCGGACATCAAAATCTACAAGCTAGGAAAGCAATAATTTCAAACAATGAAAAAACCTCCTTTGAGTGCTATAATTCAAAAGCAATAAATAAGGACGATATGTTCAAAATTTCAAATCAACATGTCAATAAAATCATTTCTCCATATTATCGGCAAAGAAGTGACAAGAGTATCATAAAAACTGGATTCCTGAATTTGGTAGGCACAATACTCCCAAAGAATTCTATAGTTCACAACCTATCATATAAAAATAAAATAATCTTTCTTTAAAGTGAGAGGAAGTTTTAGATCATTCCATCATTTAAAGCAATGAAAAACTGAACCATGCAAATGCATTTAAGGGGAAAAAAAGGAAAAAGAGAGAGATTAACGGAGGCAGTATTAATATGTAAACATGTAAAATGATGATAACAAATTGAACAGCGCAAACTTAAGTTTAGAAAAAGGCACAACAGGATTTAATTCTTAAACAAGGATAATAGATTGTACACCCAAAGGGAAGGGTAGGGGTGGGGACAGGAACACTATGAAAATACAGTCCATGCAAGAACACTACAACGGACCAACAAGGAGGAAAATATTCAATTGAGGTGAAAATGAATTCTAAAATTTCATGTGACAGATAAAAAAAGGAACTTACAGAAACTAAACCATGCAAGCAGGACCACGCACATGACTTTTAATTTTTCAGGTGTGAAGGAGCAGGAAGAAAAGAACTTTGAGAAACTCATACAGGGAATCTTGGCATACATTAGTAAGTGTCACCCATGAAAATGGCACACAACTCAATTACTTGAAAAGAAGACTGAACCAGAAATCTGAGCTCTTTCCCATACAGTATCTCTATTTCCAGCCCAAAAAATTTTAAAAACAAGACAACACTTCTAATTAAAAGTTTGGAGGTACTGACTTGATGTGTTTGAACTAAGCAATTAACAATCAGATGAAAATGATGTCATAACTTCCAAGTAATTTTTATGAAAAAATTGCATTCTATGTTAGAAATGATAGAGTCAGAAAAAATTATTAAGGTTTGGAAAAACTGCCAAGATTTTAAGGCCATGTTTGTTTTCAAATTACACACCCCAAAAGACACGTTCGATTATTATACTTTTTAAATTTTATCTCTCTCTCTTACTTTTGCACAATTCTCACGACGAAAACACCTAAAAAGGCACACCAAAATTCAAAATCAAACAAAGCCTAAGCCTCCCTGTGAATAAATTTCATCAATTTTCTGCCACTATTTTTTTCCTTCAGCAGATAATCAAGCACTATAATTGAACTACGTAACAACTATTCTGAAAATAAAAGAATTGTTTACAACAAGGAAATGAGAGCATTTAGTGTGGATCAATGGAGTTCTGATATAACAATCAGAAGACAAATGGCAACAACTGAAGCAAGAAGTCAAAGTTGGTTATTTTGCCAACAAAAGGAGAGAAGTAAACGTCAGATCATTTGTTTCAATAAACTAAAGATTGACTTAAATAACTAACTTGACCTTAAAAACAAAAAGAAGCGAACGTTTAAACATTAGTCACATAAAAATCGCAAAAGTGCTAAAATAAACCTATATCAATGAACTGGCGAAGATGCCAGCCTACTCACATAAGTGGTTATCAAATTTCCACAAAAGGCCACTAAAATTGATCCTACATAACATTAATACAAGTATACCTACAAAAGAACGGTCGCAGGTTACCCAGTCCAATATCGGCCTAATAAACACAGTTAACCAATGTAGCCTAGAGAGCACTGTTAACAAACAAAAAACTCGAAAGTAAAGCTACATCAAATCAGATCTGAAAATCTTTAAAAATGGAAAAAAAAAACAATCAATACCAGCTGCCAAAAACCACAGTATCTGCTCTCCATTCCAAAAATCACAATGGTTCGGAATCGGATACCGAGTGTCAAAGCCGAAAAAATTACTTATAATTACTAGAAAATTTCAATTTCTACCAAAATAACAGATATAATCGAAAAATCATTACCATGGTAGCGAGGTCCGACCGCACGAGATCGAGGGAAGTTTGACGACAATCCTACAAAGAGAGAATTTAGGGTTGGAGAAAGGAAATGTCTTTTGGTTCCGAAAGGACACCAGCGCGTGGAGACAAAATGACTCTGGTCGCTGACAAGTGAATATGAAATACATGTAATGTCAACTATGTCCCCGGTACCCTCCCGCTTACCCTTTTGCGGTTTGGTCAGCTGCTTGGCTAAAATTGTCCTTTTACTTGCTATCATTTACGTTTCGTCGTGCCTGGACTACGTTTGGGACAGGTATTTTTGTTGGAAATGATTCTGGTGGGAGTTGTATTTGAATAAGTTAATTATAAAATTTTAATTGAGTAAAATTTTTATTTATTTAAATATATAAATAAAATATATAAAAATAATTAAATAATATGATAATATATAAAAATAATAATTAATTTTTAAAATATAAAAAATATAAATGTAAATATATATGTAATATATAAATTTTGAATTCGATTTTTAATAAGTATAATAATTAAAAAATTATTAATTAATTATATATATATAAAAAAAATTTTAATTTAAATTTAAATAAATATTTATTGAATAATAAGTTTAGCAATGAGAAGTTTTAATACGGCCCAAGAGGTTTGAACGTTAGCTTCCAAACATAACCTTGGCGGCTATCTTTTGACTGTTCTCTGATTCTGTGGGCACGACTCTCTAGGGACTAAATCATTGAATTGAAAATTTTAATAATTATTATTAACAACAATAATTAATCGGAATATAAAACCTTTGTTCGGATGTATTTTTAGTTGGGAAGAAAACTTAGAGAAGATATTTAAAAATAGCATTAAAGTATGATAAACATTTTGGGAAAATTAACATCCAAACATGGTGAAGATAATTCAAAGATTAATTATCATAACATTTTTTAAATTAGCATAATTGAATGTTCTAAAAGAGTAGCACAATTTATAACTGTATTTTTATCTTTAAAAAATATATATGTTTGGTTGGTAATTTTCTTGGTAGATGAAAATTATGTTTGACTGTAAATTATGATAAATGAAAATTTTGAATTTATTTGAATTATTATATCTATATATCTATACTTATATATACTATTAATAATGTATGAGACTTCTAAAAAAAATTAACTTTTGATCTCACAATCTAATTACAAAATTACTCCTACTCCTATCTATATTTAGTAAATTATATATATGTGTGTGTATTGTTAACAATGCATGATGCCCCTAAAAAAATTAACTTTTGATCTCACAGTCTAATTACAAAATCTCCCTTACTGCTCTCTATATTTAGTAAATAGATAGCCTCCACTAATGTAAATAGAATATATATATATATATATATATATTTACACAATATACTTCAAATTTTATACATGTAAATGTATTGAGTATGCATCCACTGCTAGTAATATAATAATGATTGAAATTGTATAACAGTACGTGTGAATAATAATTAATTTTTAGAGTATAATTATATATAATTATGAGTGTATATGTGTTAGTGTTTATGTGTGTGTGATTATGAGTGTATATGTGTTTGTGTTTGTGTTTGTGTGTGTGTGTTGATTCAATTATTAATAAGTATAACAATTAAATTTAAATATTTGAAAATATATAATAGAGGAATAATTTTATTAAATAATATTTTTGGACAGTGTAAATTTTGATGGTTGCAAACACAATCTAAAAGTTTTTATCTAAATTTATATTGCTATCATCTCTCGAGAATAGATCAATTAGTGGATTCATTGACAAAATATTCAGATAATACGGTAACTCGATCATTTACACCCCATGCCAAACCCTACGTCAGTGGATCACACGGGTTGCTATGCAAGTTCAAAACCTATGAAAAATGACTTTAAATTTAAAACACAAGACTAACATTTTACGTATCACGAAAATAGACTACTCACTTACATGTACTTTAAACTGCGATAGGAAATGTTGAACCACAATCTTATCCATTAAGGCAGGGAGTGGTCTTGTTCATCATCAAACTCACAAAGATCCTTTGCAATATTTTTATACAATTTAATGGGTAAAACATATTTGTAAAAAGGTTCGACTTGAGGATAGTTAAGCAGATCGTATAGCTCTACTGCATGTCACTTAGGAGTGGTGATAAATTAAGTAGGCTATGCAAGATGCCTTATCAGGATAATTGAAAATGCACCACAGTCGCATGGTTTAGCCATGGGCCCTAAAGTATTTTGCATTCTCCCACTAAGAACATATGACTCAAAATAATAATAGACAAATGTAGCTATCTCTTTCACTATATTAAGATTTACATATAGCAGCTTCTACACGTGCTTTATTCATATCCCTTTTCTTCAAAATGCATAGAAACCTACAACACATGCAACAACATAAATGATGGCAACTAGGTAGTTATAACACAACAAAAGAGTAAACAAACATCTAACTTTTCAAAATGATACATACACCTATATTATATAGGGCCTTTGATCCGTGCCTCTATAGTTAATGAACAATGAGATACTCCATTGAGTCAAAAAATGCCAGCAGAAATATTTTCTCTAAATTGCAAATAAGCAATGCTATATTTTTCTCCAACATCTAAATTTAACTTACATTCAAAATCGACCTACAAATATATTGAAATAACAAACTAATCTCCATTATTTTATTCCACAAAAATTCTGGCAACATCTCTCGAAATGCAATCGAAACAAGCCTCACCATGAACATGTGACAGTTGTGGCTCTTCATGCCATTTAATCTCAACCTATTTATGTCAACACATCAACCAATATTTTATATATATATCCATCTAGAAATCTCAACCCTTTTAGCTACTCGTATATCATGCGTTTTTTTTTTCCCTGTTGAGTGTATATGCAACATTAAGTTTATGTCATTCGCTGCTCGAAGCTATAGCAATATCCAAATGGTTGCATATGAACCCGAAATCTTTCTTAGCATTTAGGATATCCTTTGTCTTCCCTTTCACATTCAAAACTGAGTTAAACATGTTGTTGAACACGTTTTTTAATGCATGATATTAAGATTATGACAGAGCAACTTAGTCTTCCAATAAAGTAGGTCCCAAAATATATTTTCTTTATTTACTTATGGACACTCTCATGATTATTTATCTAATCATACAGATAGTCTATAACTTGGTCTAATTCCTTAACATGATGCCAGATTTGTTCAGCAAACTCCCTTAGAGGGATGACAAGCTTCTCCACTCATCTCTTGATAAAATTTCTCGTGTTTCTCCTATATAGATGGTTTACTAGAAGAAATTAATGATAGTAATCAAAGTAATTCATTTGTCTACTGTATTAAAGATAAATTGCTCTAATATAATCTATACATGGTAAATGACCCATAACACCTACTGCACTCCACCCTAATATTGTTGAATATGCAGGCAAATTATAAATGGTTCATAACAAAACTACTCATATATTAAAATAACTTTGTCTAGATTAATCATATGTAATGACCCCTACGTCCCACAACAAAACTAACTCATTGATCAAAGATTGTAAGTAAATATCAATCAATTTTTTCAGGTTACATGATCCTAGGATCATTAACTATAGAAATATGTATGGATTTTTTAAGCACATCCCAAAAAGAAGGTTGTACAACATCACTACAACTAGCCAACATAAAAATGTCTTTCCATAGAATCCGTGTGGGGCAAACCCATCGACACAGTGGCTAAGCCTTACATTTCTTAGTTCAATAGCAAAGTCAGAATGTGGCCTATCAAAGTATTTCTAAGCCTTAATATCAAAAGGATGACACATGGACTTCTCCCCCGCAAAGTGACTAGCATGCCATGTTATGTATTCTACTATTTCACTCAATGCATATAATCTCTACACATCCAGAATTAATGGTAGGTATTGTGACCTAGCATATGGGGCATTCCTCTTAGCGTGACTATTGTTCATTCAAAGTTTTAATCTTAGCTAGCCATAGAATTTGTAGTGCTTGAAGGCTTCATCATCTTGCCAATATAGCATGCAATTGGCCCTGTAATAGTTACTCTTCACCACAAGCAAGCAAAAGTCCTTTATTAACCTTTTTGTACCATAGGAGCTTTGAGGCATTTAATGATCATGGGGTAATATCGTATCACTCAACCTCAAAGATGTCATCGTAGCAATTTTGTGACTTATTATGCTTTATTTTTATTTTCATCAATTGTGTAACGATCGACAATTTAAAGAAATTTTCACATTCATCATATAAAGGTTGGTTTACTGCATGTAAAATGTCAAAAAAATCTATTTAACAATTGTTCAACATAGTTTATAGCATCAGCTCCCATGGGAACGAGATCCTCATTACTGGGTCTTGTATTGTTACTTAGACAGGATTTACCCATAATGTTGTTATACAATGCCCAATTGTATCATACACTAGTCGTTGATCCCATAAAATGTCACGCTCATTATCATTTCCAATAGTTTTATGTCCAAGCCTTTCATCATTTCCCACCCTACTCTATTATTAAAATATTCATTCTCAATATGACTACTATAGTTATAATAGTCTTTATAAATCTTTTCGTAAATAAATACACTTTCACTTCATGGAGATCTAAAAATCTATTATTCTTGCATCTTAAATAAGGATACTTGATCCTATTGCCATCCATAGAATTGTATTGCTTTAACCCATCTTAAATTCCTTTATCAATCCATGATGCCCGATAAGGTTTTTAACATACATTCAAGATATAATGTACCTCAGTATCATTTGCTATAAGAAATTGACAAAGCAATGCATGAATACACAATGATATTCATTTAACTTCAGAAAGCCATCCCAACTGGAGACGACTTTTTCAAAACCATCTTAAAATTAAGGATGACAAAAAAAAAACCATCTCAAAGTTGGGGGGATTTTTTAAAGTCGTCCCAATGTTAAGGATGGCAGAAAAATTCGTTCCAAGATTTGGTACAGGACAAAAAACTTGCTCTAGTTATCCCTAATGTTAGGACAACTCTAAAAAAGTGAACCCAAGCAGGGATGACTTTTTTAGGGCTATCTCAAATTTTGATATGGCTAAAATTTAGGATGACTTTTTTTTTTGTCATAAACAATCATAGTTATAACTTTAGGATGGATATGGGATGAAATTGTTTTTTCATCTCAAATTTATTCCAGAGTCATCCCAATCCAACGGTTGTCTAATAATGTTTTTTAGCCAAAACGTTGCTCCAATCTGGTAATTTTTTAGTATTTTTCAAATACCACAATTTGTACATAAGTGTGAGACATCACAAGTAATTCTCAATGAATATAAAGATCATCCTATAGATATTTTGGATTTATTCAATGTTATTGGTTAGAATCATTTGCCTAAACCTTATCCAAGAATATACAATGATTGATGAAAACGAGCTAACTATCAAACTAACAAAATTGCAAATAAAAACAGCCAGGAATCTTTGGGGGAGACTATCTACGCACTTCCATAGATATAAAAATTGAAATCCACTCATTTTCACTATATTTAATAAACCAACCCTCATTAATAAATACCAGCCATAGTGTGAAAATTAAAAAATTATTTATTAATATAATAAAATTTTAATAATAATTTATGAGAAATAATATACAAAAATCGAATTTAATTTATTCAAATTTAAGTATAAATATAAAAAAATTTAGTATGTAAATTTTTATATCATGTAATTTTTGTAATCTATATTTTTATATAATTTTTGAATTTACACAAAAATTTTGTTTAAATACAAATACAAAAAATTATGCTATGATTTACAATATATTTCATTATATAGTATGTGTGTGTGTGTGAATGTACTGTAATGGTAAATAACATTGATATTTTAATAATTAAAAAAGAATCTGCATGATATTAAAAAAATAAACATCATTTGCTCTCAATTCAAATTTGAAAAGAAAATATGACGATTTGCTTGGTTTTAATTTATTAATTGAGACAATAGAGGTATAATTGGAAAAATGTTAAAACACTCAAAATAGTTATTATAGGGATAGATTAGTTATGAAAGGTATATTAGGTAAATCATTAAAAGACCATTTGGGGACTTAGCAATAATATAATAACATAGATATTACTTACAAGGCTTGTCACAAATTATGCTTCTTTAGGATATCTTGAATTTGGCCTCTTCTTTCTCACCTTTGTGGGTCAATTGTCCATTTGTTAACATTTATCCTTACACCTCTAATAGAGAAAAATGTCAAAATTAGTGGAGTTTTATAATCTTCTTTTATTTCTAAAACTACAAAATCTATTGAGAGAACATCCTCAATAATTCCTTTAGAATAAATGAGGATTACTACATCAATATCAAGATCATAGTGGTAGGCTTGAAGCTCCAAATTTCTAACTTTGAATGAAATAAGGCATAAAATTAATATTCGATCCCAAATCATACATTGCTCTATCAATGTGGCAAAGCATGGTAAAGCTTTTTAAATCTTTCATCAATTGAGACATTTACGATTGAAATTCTTTATTTTGATAATACTTTGGCTTCGCAACTTCTTTACCTTCTATTTATCCTTTTTGAAAAGTACAATCACTAAATTTTTCTTTATAAACCTCTAAGGATATGTTATAGGCAAACGATTGGTATTGTCAAGAAATGAGATAGAGCTATGAATATATCAACTCTCCTTGGCTAGTTAGTCACTCCCTTCATGTACTATTCTACCTTCAGTTAGTGGTTGGATTTTCAATTGTGTAGTAAAACCAATTGTGCTACCACTCTCCTTTAAATTAGACTCAATGTTAGCTAGAAAATATACCTATATTTCTCATCTTGCCCACAATAACAATCTACCCCATTTGTATATCAAACTATTTTATTTTAGCTTCCAAATTCACTATTGTAGTTCTCATTTTTTCAACTCATTCTTTGATGCATCCTAGTGTTGACTCAGACTTTTTATTTGTCTCATGGATTCAATTACAAATGAATAAATCTTCTGGGGTTGGCCTCTTGTATTTGGGAAGCTGATGAAATCTTTATATTGACGTATGAGAAATTTTCATAATTCAAAAGACAAAATGATAATAAGTTAGAGATGGCCTCAAAAATTTACACTGTAATTATTGATGTTGTTCAACATCATTAATGTCACTAGGGACCACATTGTTGGCCATATTTTTAGTAGCTTTACTAGTTAACTTGAACATGAATGTTGCGACTTGTTTGTTATGTTTAAAATTTTGAGCTAACACGGTTGTAATTTGGTCAGCCGTGCACATGTCAACCAATCTCATAGTATTGTTTCTCTTAGTTGACCAATGGTAGTTGTTGGTAATGTTTTCAAAACTAGACCGGACATCGAATTAGAGAATTAACTAGGTCACTAGTCCAATCGGTTCAATCATTTTCAAAAAATCGATTGTTTTAAATTATATATAATATATTTATACACATATAATAGTATAAAATAATATAATAAAATTAATTCATATCCATAAATTGAGACATTAAATGATAAGTTTTAGATGTAATAAAAAAATTAATAATTCAATAAATATAAAATATTACAAGAATATAAAAGAAACTAAATTAAATTCAAAGGAAAACATAAATATTGAAGAATGAATTTTGGAAAATGAAAACAACACAATTAATTGAAAATTTTTAATTTCAAGATACAATGTTTAAATTTTCAATGACTTAATTAGAAAAATATATAGATAGAAATTATAAAATAATACAAGTAAAAAAAATAGTTAGTGAAAATTTTATTTAATAATAAATTATTTGCAAGTAAAAATGAAATTAAAAGTAGATATAAAAACATTTTATTTAGTTTTATTTAATTAAAAGGTTAATTTCTATTTTTTAAAATTTTTATTAATAAAAATAGTGAAAACTGATTTTTGACTAGGTTGACCAATTTAAATGATACTTGATTTTTTTGGGTGTGACCAGACTACATAACCGACTAATTCCTAACCGAATCGATTGTATTAGCCAATCTAGGCCTATTTTGAAAACATGGGCTATTGATTTCCATTTCCTCAACCCAATATACCAGTCTTCTAATGTCATTTTCATCATCCTCCCATGGGAGGCTGTATCAACTATAGTACTTATTCGCTTATTATGCATATTATAAAATGGTTGAATTTAGAACCAATCTTAATAGTCATGCAAAGTACATTATTGAATAAATCTATGAAAGACTCCTATGACTAAAGTAGTTCAAAATTTGACTATCAAAATTGTGCTATTTCACTTCAATTTGGAAGTACTGAACAGTGAAAAAATCTTAATAAGAACTTTTGGACAAACTTTTTCCATGTACTTAAGCTACCAGGTTGAAAAGATATAACTGTACTCTTACTCTATCCCTCAAGGAAAGTGAGAAAAGCCAAAATTTAATGGCACAATCCAATTCATTTTCATTGGGACTACAATTTGAAAAACAAAAAAAAAGTAAATAGAAGGCTTTGATCTTCACTCCGTAAACCTTTAACTTGACTCTACTACACTCTCTGTATTTATGCTAATTTCAACTCAAAATTATTTACTTGAAGACTATCACTAAATGCTTAATAATTGTTGGTAATGATATGCTACCAACTATATGCCAGAAAGTAGTCTTGCAGCAAACTGTGCGCAACTAGTTAAATCTGGCAGTATTGGTATGGATTCATCATAGCCTCTTCAAATTTTCCTTATCTTGTTTCTTTTCATAGCTTACAAAATATGCATTCAAATACTACTAGTATCAAAAGTCAAGTTTTAATACTCTGTGAGTACAAATATTTTTATCTATTTGCCAAAACCTTATTTAAACTAAGTAATTACAAACATAAAATTAACTATCAAACTAACAAAATTGCAAGCAAACACCAGCAAAAATTAATGGAGAGAACATCAATGCACTTACAAGTTTTGGGAAAACCAAAGTTACTCATCCTTACCATGTTTAATGACTGAAATCATCATTAATGCTTGTTTAACCTAATTATCAACTAAGATTCACTTGTGATTGATGAGTTTTGGGATTCAACACTTAGTGTTAAAACATAAAATAATAGAGAATACATAGTGGAAATAAATAAACCAAATCCAAGTCATTTTTGTTACATAACACACATAAAATAATTTAAACAAGTAAGCACATAAGATGTACCTTTGCAATCTTAGTTCAAGACGAGTGCACTTGTGATCATAGAGTCACGGCTCTTAAACCCCCACTTCTAATTTATGCACATGATTGGAATGTCGGAAAGTGTTGTCTTCACCTTACAAATGCCTTTGCAAAGCTTTTATTTAAATTTCTTTTGGATAAAAAGACATTAGCACAAGAGAAAGAATGAAAGAGGATGGCTAGAAGTGTTTCTCTCTCTTGCTTGGAGGAGATGCATGAAAATTTCACTTAATTTTCTAATTTATTATGATTTAGAATTATTTTAAGTCTATTTATTACTAAAATACAATATCCTACATGCGATAGGATTTCTTTTCCATATATAATACCAAGGGCACACATGGCACGAGCTTTATGAGTTTCCTACATGGACTTTTAATTATTCATAACTCATAAACTATTTAATTATTTATCTTCATTAACAATTATAAACCATATGGTCTTCAATTATTAATGAGAATAATAATTAAGGCTCATTTGTGTCTTGTCTTTTAATTTAATTAATTCATATTAATTAAGTTAAAGGCTTTTTGTATTTCTAATTAACAATCTCATTATTAAGAAGCAACATAGTAATTCCACTTAGTCCAATTCAATTGTAAACAAATTAATCACTTCATGAGGCTTCTCAAGCCTTGTCCATCAGACTTCTCAAATTTCATTCACATCTCAACCAATTTAACACTTGTCGTACATTCCGACTTTTTGTGTGTGACTTTATAGGTTTATCTTTAATTGACAACGAATATAGTTTTGAGGATATGAATAGCACCTAATTTACGGCTCATATTATAGCCTAATTAAGATTGAGTGGATTACATGAACCATTTTAATCATAAATACTATAATGTCTAAACCTTTTTTTTTCTTGGTCTCAACCGATCGAGAGCCATAAATTTAGTCAAACTCATAAATTCGGTCATATAACCAATTAATGTTGCCTCATGAGGCAAATATTTTTTTTAGAAACTTCTTTTCGATCATATACTATATTGACCACAAATTTCTATCTAATGGAACATCAATTTGCACAGGACAAACTTTTTTGTTCACTTGTAAGAAGATAAATCCCTTGTTGAACGTATTCATACCTTTATATGCACTAAAACAATGACACATTGGGTTTATGATCCTATTTCAAATTAAGATAGATATTAACCCTAATGCCCTAATAACACGTTGATCGTTATACGCATAAGACAATTATATCGTCTTAAGTCTATGACCTGGGCCACGCACACTTAACATAATCACGAAGCAAAACATTAACAAGAAAAAGTGAACTCCATGTATTTATTTCATTTTTAAGTCAGTATTTGAATGTTCATTATCCAATAACACATCTATATATACATGTTCTCAATATCTCACATTGAATGATATAATACTATCTTAAAAACATAAGGTGTATAAGTTGTACCAATTTTCTAATACCTTTTAGAAAATTTATAACTTGTGAATTGATTTTAGTCATTGTGTACGAAGATAAACTTGTATCCATATTCATAATTCCTAATAAATAAGATCTTTTAATGCAATTATACGAGCATATATAACATTTTACGTAATTCAAGATTCTATGCATAAAATACAGTCACAATATTGATATAAAAAAATTAATATTTTATTAGTATATGAAAAAATGTACATATATAATCAAATTGTGTCCAATATTCCTCATTGTCTATTGGCATTAGAGGAAAGATTACTAATAGTAATTCCATTAGTAATTTCATTATTCCCATCTCAAGTAATTAATGAAAATTTATGTCAATTAACTAAGAAAGAATTCCTATCATTTTTCATTCTAAACACATGCGTTTAACTCACATTAAATTCTGTTAATATCTCTATTTAACATTGTTTAACGTGTTAGTTTTAATATGCAAAGCTAACCTTTTCAAGTTTAATTTCTCACACAAAACATCAGTTGCAGCACTAAATAATGTTTGGAAATATTAAATGTTGATACACAAGCTATTGAAATCAATTATAGCATTAATCAATAAACTAGAAAATTAAAATATGGATTCAATTTATTTCGTCAATGCCTTGGACTTTAAAGAGCTTAATCTGCACCAATGAATCATTGCATCAATTGATAACAATATAGAACACAAGGAAATAAATAGGACTTTTTAACGAGATGTAGAATGTTTAAACCTATTCTTAATCTTCATAAGTTTAAAGTTTGATATATCTTGATTGCAAATGACAGCATTTTTCTCTTTCTTAACTCTATATTTTTGAACCCTCCTTTACACTTGAAATTTTGAGTTGAGTTTGGACTCTTTTATTTACTATCTGTCTTTTATTATTATCTTTTTCACTCCACTACTCCAATTTTAATCTTTATCATGTGCCAAGATTGATTAATCTTGATGAATTTCATTTGGGTTTTCCACTACAAGAACAATCTTTTCTCATTATTTTGCTAAAATTGGTAATCAAAATCAATTTTTGAATGGTTGTGCAACCAATCTTGGCGATGTATGGAGAGCAATTTTTCTAGAGAATGGGCCCTATGTATGATCAATCTCGGATGCTATCTCAACCTTGCTTTGAAATCAATCTTAAAAAGTAGTTTGCTTCATGTTGTGCTTAGCTGTACAGTGCAACGCTTTGAAGGCCAATTTGTATGGTGATAGAGTGGAATCTCTTAAAACTCAATGATTAAAGTTTTTTTCCTTTTTTTAACTCAATGATTAAAGTTATATACCTTTGTCTTAGTTCTTTATAATACTTTGAACCAACTCAATTTGAGATCATATAAACATGATTTTCTGTTGTTCATCAAAAATAAAATGATATGTTAATATATAGATACATAATGACTTAATAAATATTGTTTAATTATATCCTTATGAATTAAAGCATTCACACTGAATTAGAATCCATTCCATACAATATATTTATTTATGTGTGTGTATATACAACAAATATCTACAATATTTTTAAATATTAAGTGGAAACTCTAATAAAATTTATCAGTACTTGTATTGATAAAATTAATATTATTCTATTCAATTTATTTGTTCTTTTGTCTTAATTTGTTTCTCCTATATAATTTCATTATTCTCTTCTCTTCTTAATATTATTTTTTATCTTCATAATTTTTTTTTCATTTTATTTACAGTACAAATACATTATTTCTTAAAAATTTCTTTCAGAACTAATTATTTATGCTATGTATTATAATAACTATAAATATTTTAATAAAATTCCTAAAATTCTCCTTTTTAATAAATCTATTTACACTATTAGTAACCAATTTTAGTCTTAAATATAAATGAATTAAAATATAATTAAATTTTTTCTTTTTCTCTTTTTTATTATTTAAATTCTTTCTCTTTTTTTTTAAACTAACATTTAATTTATTCTTTCCTCATCTTTTTATTATGTCCAATTTTTCTTTTCATCTTCTTATAAAATATATAATTAAGTAGTTTTATTTTTTTTTAAATTACTAAAAAATATAATAATTTTGATATTCTATTTTAATTAATGAAATAATATAATTATTTTACAAAATATCTACACACATGAAGTGTGCAAGTTTACTGGTATATTTAAACAAAATAAATAAATTTAGTTTTATATATCATGATTATGTGTGTTTTTATTTTTGGTTGTATGTTTATAAACGTAATTTTTTTTAAAAAATTATATAAAAATTAAAAAATATAATAAATATAACGTCTGTTTTACAAAACGAAAGCAAACGCAGCCTATTGTTTTATGAGCCGTTGAGCTTATTAGTTAATGGTTATTGTGCTGCGTTCTCACCTCACGCGCTCCGCTCCAAATATATCTACTCTAAAAACACGTCCTCCTTTTTCCAGCCCTAAATTTTCTCCTCCAGGATTCTTCTCAAACCTCCCTTGATCTTCTCCATTCAAACCCTGTAACGATGGTAACTTTTGATCTCTTCCACTTTACTTCTGTATTATTTTTGATCTTCTTGTTATCCTTTCCTTTTTTTTTTCTCAATTTTTTTGCTGGGATAATTTATTTATTTTTCGTTGTTATTCTCCTGTTTTGACACTTGGTACCCGATTCGAGATCTTTGTGGTTATTGGAATGAAAAGCGGGAACTGTGATTTTTTTGAAGCTGTGTTTGATTTTTTTTTGTTCATTTTTTAAAGAATTTTTAGATTCTTAGATCTGATTTGATGTTGCTTGGATTGCTTATATTCGAGTTTTGAATTGGCTAGTAGTGTTGTTGGGGCGATCTTTGACTGGATGACTAGGAACGATTCATCTGTAGGGTATACTAGTATTAATGTTATTTCATGATCAGTTTTTGTGATCTTTTGGGGGAAATTAATTACTTCTTATCGGAGTTGGGAGGCTACTTCGTTAATCCATTGATATATGTCAAATTTCAGTATTGTGATTTTTAGGTGAATGCAATGTTTACACCTTCTTTTCTTTATGCTTTTTTTTTTTTCCAGTGAAATTTAGCTAATTAAGTCCCCCGTAATATTGGGAATATATGCTTCGCTGAGATATGACCTGTTAATTTTTTTCTTCTTAGTTTTGAATTTTACCAACTTGGACATTTTCTTTAAGCAGAGAAACCCATTATGATATACATGTCAACATTTCTTATATGAGTAGAATTGCTGAACTTCATCTAACCAATGTAGATGCCTCAATACTGCTGGTCTTTGCCTAATTATTTAGTGTCAAGTTTACGTAATTCCATTGTAGTACTTGATCAGCAGTTGTGTAAGGAAAAAATTATGGTGGTGCATAAAACTCTCACGCACTTAAAACATTCACATCCATATAAATGAAAACAGAACATGACGCAAGGATGTGTGTTTTTCAAAATTGCGACTCCTTTTTAGGCACTTAGGTGACAAAAACCTCATTTGAACCATTTTCTGGGATTGGGCCCATATTGCGGCATATCTAGAGCTTCATTGGATGCATTCAACTTCTAAAACATGGTAAATTTGTCTAATGGAACACAGTTCAATTACGGATTGCCAATGAGGGATTGATGTCTACTTGTTTGGTCTACCATGGGATGCTAACATTAGATTCTTTCGCATGTGGTAGTATATGTTGCAGTAGATATGAAATGAAACAAAGAGTTTCTTATATATATACATATGTGTTTGTGTGTGTGTTCGTTTTTTGGTTTTCTGAGAGGTTTAGGCAGTGGTAGCTTCTGTTCAAATGCCTATGGGTAGAAACAAAGGTGGAAAGAGCGAGGGTGACAGCCTTGATGAAAAGGGAGATAAGGAAATGGAAGGGTGGGAGATTGTTTTTGGCTTGATGATTTTAGTATGTAATAAATCATAACTTATGATTATCTTTTACCAAATTTAATTGATGAAATCTTACCTATAGGGGAACCTATATAAAAAAGTTTCAAGTTTTGGGCATCTGTTCTTCTTTTAGCCACTATCGTGGCCTTTTTTTTCTGTATTTTCTTTTTCTAAAACTACTATTTGAATCATGACATCATTTTTATTTTTTTGAAAATTCTGATTCGAAGTGTACTCTGACCTTCAAAACTCTCGTTTGGATATTTTAATTGGACTGGAGAAAAATATCTGGTAGATTAACGAAAATTTTTGATATTTTTCCTATTGCGGTATGCCTTTTATGATTTTAGAGAGTACTTTTTTTAAAATTTCTGCCTTGAATTTGTGAAAATTCTACCTTACAGAATTGATCTGTGGTTACAGCTTTATATGTTGCAATTATGATTTATTTGCATGCTTACATTCTTTTGCATGGGCAGTATTTGAGTGGGTGCCCATCCCTCTTTTATGGATAGAGCATATTCTTATTGTCAAAGAACATAAATTTGTTGCTTTTTTTGTGAACTTAGCTTATGCTTTTACCTTGCTTGGCTTTTTATATTTTATCATGCTTTTATTTGTTAATGCAATAACACATCCTCACGGAAGCTTTTGTTCTGTCATGTGTTCTAATGAGCCACTTTTTGTTGTTTAGATATTTTTCATGAAATGGCAGGCTTCAAAAAATTCTTTTACTTAAAAACATTTTTATTTTGTTGATATTTGATACTTTAATGACTTCAGAATCCTTGAGAAACGTGGTATTTCATTTTCTTGCGTTGTGTTTTAGAATCATGTTTAGCTGTTTATCTTGTATGATGCTGAGGCTGATTTTAGCGATCCAATTCTTGTGATTCACTTGTGTTTTCATCACTGATATTACTGAGATTATGATGCCAATTTGGCATGCTAAAATTTTAAACAGATCATTTGTTGCCGCTGAATTGTAATGCCACAAAGAAATTATGTTTTCCTTATTTTTAGATTTTAACTTCTTTTGTGTGTACAGGCTAATGCAGCTTCTGGAATGGCAGTGCATGACGATTGCAAACTGAAGTTTATGGAGTTGAAAGCCAAACGGACGCACCGCTTCATTATATTCAAGATTGAGGAGAAGCAAAAACAGGTTATTGTGGAGAAGCTTGGTGAACCAACTGAATCTTATGATGACTTAGCTGCAAACCTTCCGGCTGAGGAATGCAGATATGCTGTTTATGATTTTGAGTTTATGACTGAAGGGAACGTCCCAAAGAGCAGGATTTTCTTCATTGCATGGTAATTTTGCTATCTGGTTACCACCGATAATTCCAGTCTCCAGCTTGTGGTTGTCTGACTCTTGACATTGTGTATCCTTTCCCTGTGCCAAGGTCTCCTGACACGGCAAAGGTGAGGAGCAAAATGATCTACGCCAGCTCTAAGGACCGGTTCAAGAGGGAATTAGATGGCATTCAGGTGGAGCTGCAAGCAACTGATCCATCTGAGATGGGACTTGATGTCTTTAAAAGTCGTGCCAATTAATCTCTAGAGTTGCAGTAAAGCATGATATTAGCTGTTTGCATTACTCAGAGAAATGTTAATAGTTTGTGGCAATGGCACTCCGGTATTGGGCCAAGCAATGATATGCCTGTGTTCTTGAAGTTCAATTCCTGTATTAATCCCTCGAGTACGACTACAGTGATTTTGATCTTATTTCACTATTTTTCGCCGTGTGGAATTTATTTTATGGTTTGCGTGGGCTGGGCAATCATTGATGGATTGGTTTCTGTATTTCATAATGTCTTCTGGGCTTTTCCTCCCTGTTGGCCTACTTAATTTCAAGTTGTTGTACGCCCAGTTTGTATTTGTGTGGCATGGTAGCTTGATTCAGCAGTGGCAACTGTCCAGATGCGTGTGAATGGTGGGTGTGTGTGAGCTTGCTATGCCGTTGTGCTAGAAAACTACAGCAGGAGCATTGTACCATTTCACGCTCTGAAGTCATTAGAATTCACCTAAGGCTTTACCGCATTAATGGAATTACTGATTCCCAAATTTGTTGATAAAATTCCAAATTCTGCCAAACGTATTATCGGCGCAGCCTACGTTTTGAAGGAATTCAATGGCCCTTGCGATTCCAACCATCATAAAATTGGAGATGCTGAAAAGAAACCTCGTGAAATGCTACTAGTTGTTCGAAACGGATAATAGGATTTCTCTCCTTGTCTACACGGACTGCGGATCTATCTTCGGTGTTGACATTACGGGTCTAAACGGCCTCGCTAGAGTTGCGTGCCAAGTTCTCTTGGAGTTGAGTTAACTTCACCAAAACAAAATTTATTATGGGAGATATTAAACCCTTGAATTATCTTCGTCAATTCTGCAAAGGTTCAACTTTTTTCAGCAAGTTTTCTTAGGGCGTATGGAATCTAGGATTGAGCATTCTGACAGGTTTGAGGGCGAGTTTTCCTTGGTTCCTTGAGCCAGGTATGTATTTAAGAATTGATGATGCTAATTTGGGTGACATTCAAGGAGAAGCTCAACGCTTAATGTTGCACTATAAGAAGCTAGACCAAACTTTGTCCCATGCTCTTAAAACATTTCAAGCAACCACGCAAGCTTCGAGTGGTTTTGGATTGTGGCTTTCTGAATAAGCAATTGTCCTTTTGAGCTTAAAGAATTTAATAACCTTGGAATTGAGTTGTGACCATATCTCAGAATTACCAAGCTCTTGTGAAATGGTGAAATCTTTATGATATTTCGATATCTCTAATATTCTAATCAAGCGATTGCCTGAATCAGCTGATTGCTTTTCTTGTTTGCAAATGCTAAAGCTTAAGAGATGTTTTAGGCTTCATGAATTGGCAAGAGAAATCAGGAATTTAAGAAAACTTTCCCATTTAGATCTCAACATTGTTGGCCAAGTAAAATCCATGCCTAAAAGGATGAAAGATTTAATAGAACTGCAGGCGTTAGATGATGGCTATAGCCTAGGAGAGTTAAGAAACATGAATGAAATTACTAGATCATTTTGAATCACGATCATTGAAAATGTCTCCAGAGCTGAGGAAATGAAGGAAGCGTCACTGGCTAACAAAAAAACATATAGATGAATTGGAATTGAAATTGTATGATCATAAAAATGACCCTCTACAAGATACAGTGGAAATTTTTTAGAATATCTACTACCACATTTTCACCTCAAAGACTTGAAAATGACTATGGTTGGGACAGGGTTTTGTTAAGAAATGATATTTGGTAGGTTGTGCTCGACTAAGTATTATATTTAAAAGAAATATTTTGATATAATGAATAATATAATTTATTTGAATTTATATATTTAAGTATATATAAAATATATAATAATGATTAAATGATGCAATGATATATAGAAATAATAATTATTTTTTAAGATATAAGTATATATAAATGTTAGGGTAAATATGTGTGTGTATGTGTGTGTGTACATATATACATATCAATTTGATTGTGAATTAAGTATAATAATTGAAAAAAAATTAGTTAATTATATATATAAGTATAATTGTAAATGGTGCGCAAAGGCACCAATGGCACAGCCTCAGTGCCATTTCACAACTATGGTGATCACCTTCACTGTGGTGTGCCAATGGCGCACACCACAGTGAAGTAGTTTTCTTTGACAAAAAGAAAAAAAAAAAAAACAGGTTTTTTCAAAACATGCTTTTAAGTGTGTTTAGCCTAAAAACAAAACTAGAACATTGTTCGTGCCAAACAGCCCCTACCGAGTTCAGCTTTCTGCTCAACAGAATCTGTAGCTTCAAAACACACACGCACAATTAGGAAGGAAGCGAGACGCACTCAGCAAAGAAGAAGAGCATACCTAGGCTTTGATTATTTTCAGTTTCCCCATTCAATCATGGTTTCTACTAAATCAATTTCCAAAAAAATTGTGGGTTTTTTTTTTTCCATTCACCATTTTCCCATGCTGTGTGTAAATGCTTCTTTTTGTCAAGCATATGTGTATAATTTTATCAAGTATGATTCTTAGTATGATTCTTCTTCTTTTTCCTAATTTTTGACAATCTCACTTGCGGTCAGCGGTATATGTAGTCCGTGCTAATTGTTGTAAGCGTAAGTATGTAGGTTGTATACTATAATTTTTGATATATAATGCATGCTATGTGTATTGTGGTTGTGCTAATTGCTGTTGTTGATTTTTGTGTCACAAAACACAAAAATCTCTTCTTGGACTAAGATTGAGGTGCTATCAGTGTGTTCTGATATTACAATGACTCAATGAGCAATTGATTGTTGATTTGGTGATTACTTTGTGATTCTTCAGCAATCAGTGTGTGCTCATTTAACAAAAAATCACAGCAAACAACTATCACATGTCCCATATATCATGACTTAATGAGCTTTGTATCGTGTGTGCCGATTTCTGAGTGCTGAGTGCTTGGAATTAAGGATTAAGGTACGACACCAAGATGTAGAATTTGTGTGCTAATTGCAGATTGTTAATTTATTCTTTGATTGCTGATTGCTTATGTGCTAATTGCTGATTTTTTTTAATAAAAAACTCTAATTGGACTAAGATTATGCCATTAAGGTGCTGTTCATGTGACTCTATGTGTGTGTGTATTGATTGCGAATTGCTGTCTGTGTCACAAAAAATTCTGCTAGGAATGGACAAAGATTAAGGTGCTGTGTGTGTGTTGATTGATTGTTGAGTGCTAGGTTAGCTTATAAAAATCTATGTTTGGACTTTGGACTAAAATTAAAAGCCTATGTGTGCGCGGATTGTTGTGTCGCATATATCATGACTTCATGAGCCTTGTTTTGTGTGTGCTGACTGCTTGGAATTAAAGATTAAGGTACCGTACCAATATATCGACTTTTGAACCATAGAATTCAAACTACAAGAACTTAGTATGAAATTATGCGACATTAGTTAATTCTAAAAACACAAATGACGTCGAATGTGTTTTTTGTAGTAAAGTTTCTAAAGGGAAGATCACAAGACACAAACACTTTGTTGGAGGCTTTCGAAACACTAAGACATGCCTAAAATATCCCAAGCATGTCAAGGAAAAAATTAGAAATTTAATGGAGAAAAGGAAAGAGCTAAATAATCAAATTAATACAATTCCTCATTTAGATTTGATTGTTGAGGAATTTAAGAGAGGTGATGAATATAATGAAACTTCAAGTATTGGTAAGCGCTCGTCTGTTGGTTCATCAACTGCTTCAATTAAAATAATGAAGCAAATGGGCCCTATTGTTTTTCATGCAGGATGTTAATGAAATATTGAAATATAACAGTGGTAAGGAAAAACCCTAAAATTTGATGAAACTACAAAAATAAAGAAAGCATATGGAGCAATTGTTTGCACGGTGGCGTATGAGAACATACTACTTTTTAATGTTGTCAATTCTAATACTTTTGAACATATGTTAAAAGCTTGTTTTTAATGGATCCCGACATAAAGCCATCAATTAATCATGAATTGAGAGAGCCTTCTTTGAAGGAGTTGGAATACACGAGTGACCCTTTGAAGACCCATGATGAGGTAATAGCAAAATATTGCTGTTCTTTGATGGCTGATGGTTGAACCGAAAAGAAAAATAGAACATTTATTAATTTTTTGGTGAATTGTTTGAAAAGGAGTAAATTTATTAAATCGATCGATACTTCGGAGTATTCTCACCCCGATGAGAAAATATGTGAATTGTTATCAAAATACATTGAATAAATTGGTGAAAAAAATGTGGTGCAAGTAGTTATTGATCATGCAAACGCAAATGTTGTTGTAGGTAAGAAAATTTATGCATTGACTATTATTTATTTTAATTGCATTAGCAATTATTAATAATGTATTAATTTTTATTTTCTTTTGAATCAATAGAAAGACTTTTGGAAATTAAATATAAGAATTTGTTCTAGACTCCCTACACCGCTCATTGTATAGATCTTATTTTTGATGATATTTTCAAAGTTCCTACTTTAAAAAAAACATATAAGCGAGCAATAATAATAAATTGATATATATATATATATATATATATATATAAAATAGACTCAATCTTCTGAACATGATGAGATTTTACTAAACAACCGAAAATGATCTGAATAGGGAAGATCAAATTTGCCACTGCTTTCTTAACTTTAAAGCGTTTTCAAGTACAAAAAACAAATTTAAGGAATATGTTTACATCAAAATAATGGATTGAATGCAAATATTCAAAAGAAGCACAAGGTAAGTTGGTGACATTAATGCCTTCGTTTTGTAATACTATTATCTATACACTCAAAATTAGTGGGCCATTATTAATTGTGTTAAGATTGGTAGATAGTGAGATTAAGCCTCCATGAGGTTATGGATATGGCGAAGGAAACAATAATAGTCTCATTTAATAATAATAAATAGAAGTATAAGAGCATATTTAAGATTATTGATAAGAGATGGGAGATGCAGCTTCATCAGCCTTTACATGTAGCTACCTATTTTTTGAATCTAAAATTCTTTTATGAGAACCCAAATATTGAAAAGGATCCAAAAATTACTAATGACCTACATAAGTGCATAGAAAGGTTGTTTCCAAATGATGTACATAACAAAATTTATTAAGAACTTTCTTTGTATAGAAATGCCGAAGGCCAATTTGGATTTACACCGACTATTAGACAAAGAAAATTGAGAACGTCAAATATTTATTATATAAATTTAAATATATTTATTATTTCATATAATGACAAATAACTATTTTATCTTGATACTTGTTTTGTGAAGCCGAATGATGGAAAGATTTTGGAGACACCACTCCAAATTTGTAAGACTTTGCAATTAGAATGCTTACCCTTACTTGCAATGTATCAAGCTGCGAAATGAATTAGAATGTATTTGAAAATATAAGCTATAACTATTATTATAAAATAATAATAATAGATTTTAATTTAAAGTTTAATTTTTGCAGCTTCACTCCAAGAAAAGAAATAGATTGGCTCAAAAACGCATGAACGATTTGGTTTATATCAAGTATAGTCGGGCTTTGAGACGTCATTTTGAGAAAAGACATGAACTTAATTCTATTAGTTTGAAAAATGTTAATGAATCCAATGAATAGTTGCTTGGAAGATTGGATTTTTGATGAGAAAGACACCCTTGTGCGTGATGGCTATGACTTAACTTGAAGTGATGTTACTAGAGCTTCTAGAGTTGAAGAAGAAGTATATGATTTTCGATCTAAGGTAACGATTAGAACATGATTAAGTTTAAGAGGTGTTACATCTAAATTTGCACCATATCAATTAATAAATGAATATAACGAAAAAGATGCTTATGTGGAGAATGAGCTCGATTTTAAATCCAACGATGGGAATGAAGATGAAAATGATGTAGAGAGTGATTGTGATTATTTTGATATTGATGATCTTGTTTACTTGCATAGTTTCTAATGATCATTTGATCATATTTTGAACTTGAAATGTATTAAAAATTTAATTATCGAATTTTATTATGATGATTTCTTAGTTGGTACTTGAAACGAATTATTTATGCCTTTATCAATGTTATTTGTTTTTTTATTATAATTTATGGTTATTTTATATTTTAAAGACATATATTAAATGCATAAATATTGTTAATTAATTTGATTTATTGTGCACCGTACTTCAAAATGGCGCGCGCCATGGCTCTAAAAGAAGAAGTTTGCGCCATGTTGCGCCATTCGCTTTTTAGAGCTATGTATGCCAGAGAGAAAAATTTTGAATTTGAGAGAACATTTTGTGGTGTAAGATATTTAGATGTATGAAGTAATGTGAAATATAGCTAACATAGGTTTTTGTGGTTTAAAGCTTCCAATTTGGATTAGTAATCCATCCTTGATTGATCTTGTCAACTCTACAAGTGCATAAGTTATCATTTCTTCCTATCCATACCCTCTCTACATTGTTAAATGAACAGCGTGAGGGATATTAAAACCTCATTATGCATAAGTACAGGAAATCAAAGATTTCATGCATATTCAAGATTAGAAAAATTGACACTTGATGGAATGCTTAACTTTGAAAAACAGATTGGAGGTAGAGGACAGTGGTCTCTAATGCTTTTTCCGCATATTATCTATACAAGACCGTCCAAAGCCTATTGTTTTTCCATCTATACGAGAATCAAGGAAGAACTATAAATATTATATTCTGCAGAAGAAAAAGAAGAAGAATCACACCAAATCAGCAGAAATAATGATTTGTAACGTGTATTCCCACATTGTATCTATTCAAAAATAAGGAAAATGTGTTATTTAAAGAACAAGAGAGAATTACTGTAACTCACGAGACAAAAAAATCTTCCCATCTTCATTGCTCCCCCTTCTCTTCTTGCCTGTTCCCTCCTTCCTTCTCGCCCTTCTTTTTTCTTTCTATTTCAAGAAAGCTCTTCATCATTAAGTGTGTTCCTCACTCGAACTTGAGGCTCAGATCGCGCAGCATCTGGCCGTCACAACCAAACAAGCACTTATCATCACAGACAACGAAGCTTTCGCAAAATCTGCTCCAATTAAAGTAAGCCCTCATCACAGGACTCTGTAGCTGGGTCAGTTCGACCGACTAGGGTTCCGGTAACTGGAAAACACGAGCAACAAAAGGTCAGTCGCAGAGAGAACGGAGAGGGACAGAAGCAAGAGAAAGCAACCCGACCCATTCTAGTCATTAACATATTTGCCCCTAACCCCAGAGTTAAGATACCGTCACTTACCTCACATTCGTCATTATATTACCATCCAGAAGATTCTGACCAGATTGAATTTGAAGTCATTGAGCCACTTTCCAATTAGGTTACCGCGTATATCTCAAACCCCTAAACTTTTACGTTTTAATTGACACGAAGTAAAATATCATTATTACTTAAATAAAAATTAAATAAAAAATTTAAATGTCTTAATTTTTTTAAAACTAAAACACGTTCATTCTTGATTCATGCTCACATTCATGTTTTTCAATTAAGATATAATTATCAAATAAAAAAAAAAACAGTATTTAATTTTATTAAATGTCTGGAAGATCAACTCAGTTACGTCGTCGTTGATGCGTATGCAAGGCAAAAACTGAGAGAAGGCAGCACATTGGTTTAATCTTCCCGTGCAGAAACGGTGCAGCCAACCCAATAAGCCATTTCGGTTGAGACAATTTTATTAACTACAGATCTTCGATGAATTAATTACGTCAAGTATTGAGCACCTGCCACTGTACCGTCCAGGGAGAAATGAGTCTGTCATCTCGTCCCATGTTGCCAAGATCAGTATCTAGTATATCCCATATTACATAGATGGATTAATCTATGAAAAAGAATAATGTCCTACGACTGTCCCCTTCCTCGGCAAAATGATGACCTTAGAACCTTCAATTGCGCCTTGTGGTTCTTTGTTACTCACTGTCTCTTATGAAAACAAGAATGTGCTCATGATGATGCAGCAATACTACAGGTTAGTTATCTTTAGATCATGCGATCAGCTGGTCGTTGGCTGGAGTGATGTTCCTGGCAAGCGCACCTGGTGCATCAGACAAGCATACGTAGCCCGGGTTAGCTTTAGACCTCTTTTCACCATGTCATCATGCAATTTGGTAGCCTTGCCAACTTCTCCAGCAGTGCAGCACGTATAAATCAGAAAATTATAAGCAACTGCATCAGGCCTAAGATCTCTGTTTAGCATGGATTCCCATAACCTGAAGGCTGCTTGCAAATTACCCCTTCTACAATATTCATACATAATAGTCGAGTAACTTATACAGTCTGGTAGTATTCCATTATTTGTCATCTCAGCAAGGGTGTGGGAAGCTTCCTGAAATTGGCCCAACTTGCAAAAACCTCGAATTAGCATATTATATGTGACTGTGTTCGCTAGAAACCCCCCAAGCATTGCCTCGTGTAGCTGTATAGCTTCTTCCATGCTCCCTTTTCTGGTGAGATGATCAAGAAAGCATCCATACGTGACTTCATTAGGAATTACACCCCTAATCAACATTTCCTTGGTTAGAATCTTTGCCTTTTCAAAAAGTCCAGCCTTACATAGGCTATTAATCATCACAGTACATGTCATGACATTGGGGGTAAACCCTTCATTGATCATAAGATCCCAATGAGCCAAAGCCATCTCAAGATTTCCAGCCTTGCCATAATTGTCGATGAAACTAGTATAGACGACATTATCAGGACTCAATCCCCGGCTCTGAATCTCCTTCAAGACATTAATCATCAAACCAGTATTTTTCTGTTCAAGAATTCCTTGAATAATTATAGCATAACATACAATATCCACATTAATACCCCTTTCCCCCATCTCACGATAAACACTCAATGCATCATTCAATCTACCATCCTTGCAATAACCATGTAAAAGTGCAGAGTAGCACAACTCATTCAACTTATGATGTTCTTTACATAGGTCATCAACGAATTCTTGGGCTACAGATACCCTACCAGTAGAACAAAGGCCAGCGATTATAGACCTGTAGGTATATGTATCTGGTGCAAGACCCTTATTCACCATCTCATCAAGCAACTCGAAAGCTCTTCCCAAATTACCTACTTTACAGTTTCCCTCTATTAGAACATTATATGTCACCTCATTTGGAGCAATATTCTGTTCCACCATTTGTCCGAACAAATTACATGCTTCAGCCATCATATTTGCATGACAGAGACCATAGATAAGTGCCGTGAATGTTTGAACATTTGGTGAAATCCCTTTACCCATCATTTCATGATACATCCCAAGTGCCTCATCCACTTCTTTTATCTTGCAGTAGCCATCAATCAATGATGTATACGTCACAACAGTGGGGTTCAATCCATGATCTTTCATCTCAAGAAACAGCATCTCAGCCGCATTCAACTTCCCCAACTTGCATTGCCCGTTTATTAACATGTTATATGTGTATACTGTTGGTTTTATTCCAGCACTGAGCATCTTGCTGAGAATAGCAACAGCTTCATCCATTTTTCCTCTTTTGCAGAAGGAATCAATTATGATATTATAGGTTACATCATTTATGAGCATCCTCTTCTCCTCCATCTTCATGAAAAGCATTCCCGCTTCTTCCAACTTTTCATCTTTACACAATGAGTGAATCATAGCATTACAAACATATAAATTAGGCATTTCTCCAATTCTTCCCACCTTATCAATCAAATCATAAGCATCACCAACTTCCCCTTTTCTCCTCATCCCATCGACGACACTGGATAATGCCTCCCTACTTGGAGCAATTCCATACTCCATCATCTCAACCACCAAATTTTGCGCAAACCCAAACTCATACACTCTACACAACCCAAGAATCAATGTACAATAAGTGACAATGTCAGGTCTCAGAGCCTTGGGCGCCAACATTTTCTTAATCTCGACAGCCTCCCAGACTCTCCCGCTCTTACATAATCCATGAATCAACACATTATATGCAACAACATTCAATTTGCATTCTCCATTTTTCTCAACCCAACTAACCATTTCCTTTGCTCTATCATAATCCTTCAGCTCACACAAGCTCTTAATGACAGCAGTGTACACATAGACATCTGGTTTTAGCCCCGAACCCACAAACATCTCATCAAACAAGACAAGAACCATATCAAATCTCCTCATTCTGATTAACCCATTTAATACGGCACTCATAGTCCTCACTTCCGGAAACAAATCACATTCCTTCATAGACTTGACAACCGGAACAGAATCCAAAACTCTTCCCATATGAACATAGCTTTGAACCAGCAAATCGAACCCATATGTTGAATAAAAGCCGAATCTCTTGTAAGAATCGACAAAATTTTCCAAAACAAATATTGGGTCCTCCTTCCTTTCCAAAAGGGTCTGCAAGAGGGATGACGCTGGCCAATAAAGCTTCGACTGGACTAAGGAGTGAATCAGCAAGCAAAACGACGCCGTGGAATGGCGGAAGTTCTTGTGAAGACCGATAAAATTGAAGAAGCGGAGTGCTAACCTCGAGTCGTGGAGATTCTGAAGGATAAGTCTCTCGATGTGATGCTGGCCGAGGCGAGAGGAAATAGAGGGTCTGTCGAGAGCGGCTGCCCAGCTCTGCTTGCCACGCACGACGTCGTTTAGCATTGCCAAGAAACTTTCGTCATCGTCCTCTGGGTGGGCGATGCGTCTCAGTCTGGAGACGGGAATTGGGGTCCGAATTGGCTGCCTCATTTCTCAAGGGATTTTCAGGCCGCCATTCTTCGTGAATTCAGAGTCGATAGCGTAGTGCTGCCGTGGTGGGACCTGGGCACTCAGGGAAATATAGCCGGGAATGGAGAAACGCCCAAAATCTTCAGCCCCAGATTCGCCCCCCTCTCTTTGTCCCAGCCAATAGTAGACGCCACGTAGACTAATAACTATTGCCCCAACCTAGCCGCAGACCAATTCAAGCCGACGATAAGCGGCGTTACGTTCCGCGCAGATTTTCAGCCTTCCTTGACTATGAGCTACAAGGTTGCGGCGGCGGAGTTCAAAAAGTGCCGTGAATGAGTTTTTGGCTTTCCCGGAAAGCAGAGATCAGGCCGTGGATTTCGTGGAATTCAAATCCCTGTTCTCTTGGTTTGGGACTTGGGTCTAAACACTGCGAATCTGAGCTGAGGTTGAGTTAGTTCAACGGTAGTTTCCACACAGAAGATGATTAGCAATTTTTCAGTCTATTGCAAGCTCAAGGGTTTTTCCTTTTTTTTTTTTTTGTAAACTGAAACTCCAGTTGTGAGAGAGAGGGAGAACGGGTTTTTTAGAAAAATAACCTAAAAAAAATATTTATCAAAATAATCTCATTGTCGAAGTGTTTGCGAAAATAGCTAATTTCGTGTTCACGGAATGGAGCATTTCTGTGATATGAAATCACAAAAACAAGTTTCGTGAACCAATTTCGTATCACAGAAACGTTTTTCGTGATATATAATTATTTAAATTATTTATATAATTAAATTTTAATATAATTATTTAAAATTTAAATTATTTAAATAATTTAACTAAATAAATATATTTGACATCATAAACTAAATAAATAATTTAAATAATTGAATTTTATATTTTTAAATAATTTTATATTTTATAAATTTGAGTATATAATTACTATTATACATAGAGAATAAATAAAAAAATTAATAGTAACAATTTAAGAAAATTTAATTTTTATTTTGAAATTAAAATTAATACAAAAAAATGGATTTATCATCATAAAATTATAAGAAAATTGCACACGTAAATAATTATAGTTTAATACTGTTATCTATTTTTTAACAACTAACGTAGGTTTTAATAATAATTATATATACGTTATTAATTTATAATTAATTATTTTTGAATAGTAGGTCATAATATTAAATATGACAAATATGTGCGAGTAATGAATAATGAAATATGATAATTTGAAAATAATTCAAACAAATATATTAATAAACATGTTAATATAGAGTACAATATAATTCTATTTAAATGTCCTATGTCCTCTAGTACTACACCTAGGAGTGCGTCGATTTCTACGAGGTTTTGAAGTAGAATCATCATTCTTATATTGTAACGTGTCGTCAGGTGACGACGTAGTGGACTGGTTGAATATGTCTTGCTGCACCCCCTCATGCGATTGGTAGCTACTCTATGGAATAGGTGATGTATGAAAAGTACGTCCATGATTCTTCCAAACCCCAAAGTATTGCATGGATGGATCTGGTGAATACTAAGAAGCTTGCATCATCTGCACTAAATATCGACTGTGTATGATTGGATCTGATAGAGCAGGTATGTAAACATCGTCATACTGTTGTGATGTAGTAGGCGTGTAAGAGACTTGTGTTATACCGTAAGCCGAAGTGGATGGTTTATCAAAGTCTGACGGGACTGTAGTACGAGATACAAAATAACGTCCATTGCGCTACTCCATCCTAAGCTTGCTCGTGGACGGGTGCATCTTTGTAGATGCACCGTGTGTCTTAGGGGTGACCATCCACCTCAACATAGGTAAACAATCTCCTGCCTTATCTCGCACAACTGCATGACAAAACTTGCGTACAATGACTGACATCGCCATTTATAAAAACTGCTTTAATTCATGGATTTGAAAATAGATAAGTGTTTTAGTACACATTAAATTTTTATTGTCAAATACATAAAATTGGATAATAAATATAATTTGTGATTACGTACCACATATTTAGTCCATGAACTATCTCCAGGTTGAAATCTAGACTCTACGAAGGCGATTGATGGAGTAATCGTGCGACGAGTGATCCAATAATACCAATCAATGTATCCACTCACTACTTGCATCACATGGCTGTGGTGTCTCTGCTTATGTACAACTACTGCTGGACTCCACCTATGATCCACATATGCCTGATGATATATCACCCAATCTCTTGCCAAATCCCCTGACGACAGTCAATGTTGTGTAGGCGATCCTCATCGAATCAAGAAGTAGGTGGAATGTCTTGCGCCATCATAAACTTTCGTAAAACTCGTTCTAGCTGGTGCATCTTCACAATGTCATACATGAGGAGTGGACTTGAGTATATCCATATATGATGTCTAGATCTCACTAGCAATACAGTATACCACTCAGGAGCATATTGTCACTAGTTAAACTACACATTGTTTACAACAAACACCTTATGATGATTATTTCAATCAAACATTGTATTGATAATATGACATAATGTATACTCTAATAACAAACCTATGTATGTGCCTCAGAATCTAAAATCTTTCTAAAAATTCATACGTTGTGGCTACCAATCTCAATTATCTGTCTCCATGCACAAAACTATCTCTATATTTATGAAGAAAAGCAAAGGTAAAAGAAGCATATTATGCATTTTTAGAATGAGTGATTAAAAAATTAATAAAAGTGTATCAGGATCATACGTGGCACCATTCGGTGTTGCCGGAAGCTCTTCACCATCAGATGGAGTAAATGGACCTAGGTCAGAGTAGTGGCCCACAAGCTAGGGTGCAAGTCCTGGTATTCAAGACCATGCTCATATCTGTACCATTGGTAATATAATTATCATCATAATCTAATTCATATTTGGAATAAAAATCCTATTATGTGAATATAAAGTGTGCAAAACATACTTATATAAGAGGCAATAGGCTAAAAATGGATGAGCGCCCTTTCAGATAAGCAACACAAAGATTCCGGTATAGGCAAGCAAAAATTGCACTACCCCAACTGTATTTATCGGCACTATCCAAGTCAATGATCAAGTCAAGGTAGAGCAGCTTAATTCGATTGTTGGACGAGTCAGGGAACAAACTGCCACTTAATAATAGTAAAATGAAACCACAAGCCCACTACTATACATTTAGTTGTGTACTATTTGCATGCAATAGGTGCAATTCCATATACTATGCGACCTGTGCAAGGGGAAGGCTGTAACCTTCTAAATCTAGATCTCTTGGTACCCAACCTAATGCTCTCATGCAAATCTATATCCATTGCGTATGTGTCAGGTGGGGCTCTGTGTTAGTGACTAGGTTGACCTCCACCGGTACATCCCATATCTGTGCCCCGTCCTCTAACGCAAAGTTGGCCTCCTTAGGTATGAAATGAAATGTGTGTGTCTCTCAACGCCATCTCTCAACTAACGCCGCGATCAGGTGGCGATCTAACTACAACGCACCATATCTATATACGCCGTACAAGTCGATGTGGTAAAGGATATGAAGCACTCTAGGGTCCACGTCCTCAAAGCGCAGCCAGTAACTATCACTGACCTATGGGGTAAGACATCTATTGAGGGTACCATCTTAAACGTCCTCCGAGCAGTGATTCTCCTATAGACATAACACTCAGTTGTCAATCGGATTAGAGTGAGCGGAAATATTTGCTGATATCCTATAAAAAAACCTAAAAATAGGTGTTAGTTTAAAAATATTTTTTAAAATATTTCAAGTGAATTAAATAATACAAAAATGATAGAAAATATATAATTAAAAATAAAATACTTGAAATTATTAGCTATCCTGTTTCAATAAATTTTTTTGTCACACTCACCAATATGTGAAAAGTGATTAAATCAAATGATGGTGCATTCAAACAAAAATATAGACATATTGAGACATTTATATTAAAAAACAGTTAAATAGGTATTTGATTATTTGCATTACAGAACCAAATTACAGACCCATATATTTTCAACTAAATGTCTTTATTTTAGTGAATAACATATTAAAATACGTGGCATTGCTACAAACTATCTAGACTCTTCTACGCGAATTTTCTGCATCTGCACGTTTACTAGCCTGCCTCGCACGTACTTTCCCACGATTAATCTCATTTGTAATGCTAGTCTTTTAATCCCACCCTCTACGCCGAACTCGTCGACGTTATGCATTATGTACTAATTGAAATGGTATGGGTCCCAATAGTCATCGGGCCACACTACTAGAAATTCACCATGGTATGTCCCCATCCATGCATTAATTGAGTAATGGCACTGACAAGCTCCTTTGAGTTTACACGATATTGACGGCACACATAAATAGCATGAGAGTGTGGAATCCCACTCGAAACCCATTTGCCACAATTGCGCTCATGCCGCATGACATAAATAACATAATTAGTCCCACAACACTCACCATGGGATATAGTTCAAATGTCAGTAGAAAGCACATGCTTGTCAACCAATTGAGATGTGAACCTAATAGACTCTCTCTCTGTATCTCGGTATTTATTTACAGGCCACGTTGGCCAATCACAACCCTATGCTTTCATGTTTATTGCCTTTGTGAGTCTATCTAAAAGAAACCCAACAATATGATCAAATGTAAGCTAAACAATTGAGGTTATTGGAAGCCGCCTTGGTTAATTGCCATAAGCCAATTCTGTGCATCAGGATTGATTTTGTATATCTCTTCCATGCACCTATAGAACTTTGGAAGCTCATGTTTAGATCTCGCCTTCCAACATAGATATTCTAGAGCTTGGCTTCTAAATGTCTTACTGAAGTTTGAGCAAATATGCCTCAAACAATAGACATGTGTCCCATGTGATTCTTGAAAGATAGGAACCCTTTCCACAGCTATGAGTAAGCCCGCATGATGATTAGAGATGAGATAGGTAAACTCCCTATTACGCACAACATAACAAATAATCAAATCCGAAAACTAGTGGCATGACTCTGTACTCTGCTCATCCACAATAGTAAAAGCTACTGGTAATACTTATGGTTGGCATCCAGTGCCACAGCGATTAACATTTTATACTTGTACCTTGAATACAAGTATGTCCCATCCACACTAATTAAATTATGATAGTGTTGGTACCCATCAAAACTCAGTTTGAAGGCCTAAAAAAAATATCCTAATGTGTGCTGATTCCGGCACCACTCTTAATGTAGCACCACTCCACAATAGTTATAGAGTTATACTTTTGCAGGCGGCCATATATGCGGGTAACTTTTGAATTGAACTCTCCCATATGCCATACACCATCTCAACAGCCGGTCTTAAACTATGCCATGCCATAGTATAGCTAACTTCAAACCCATACCTGTCTTTTACTGTTTGAATGATAAATTTGATTTCGTACGATGGGTTTTAGTGAACCCTACCCAGAAACAATCGAGCTATGGTATGCTTATTTAAGTTACTGTGGTCTATTGACATTATGCTCAAGAAGCAAGTGTGTGAACCTTCATATTTTGTAATTTTTCAGAAACTAAACTTTGGCTTCAAAATAGTCCTTAAACTCCACTTACAGCCTTTTTCATCTTGCTTGCATTTCTCATGCTACAGAATTGATGTGCTCTTTACTACTTTGTATTCACGCAGTGCAACGCTAAATGAGTATTTTTTAATGACTAAAATTACATGATTTTTATCATTGAAGTTCATACCTGCGAGCAATTCTCTACGATCTTCCTCATAAAATCTGCCCCATGTAGTAGGAAGAATGTCGTGAGAATCTTAGTCACAGTCACCAGGAATGGTTTGCAAGAACTTAATGGATAGGTACGTATGTTGCCCCGAACCTAAATCTAACTACATATAAGGTTGAGTTAATGTGCAACATACCCTTAACTAATTAGTTCCTCTATCGACTCCATTATATTCACATATGTAAGTCTCTCGTCATCATCCTCCTCTGTGTCATCATCTGACAGTATATCTGTGGCACCCCAATATTGTCCTATACTATCGCCATATGCTCCCGATCCATCATCATGCAGTTCTGTCTTTAGGTCATCCTTTTCATTTAATATATTATCTAATTGTAGAGCCACATGTGGCGGTCCCTCATCATAATTATACTTTCTAGGACTTTTGTGAACCCCCATCTATGCTAAACCTTCTATGACTTACGGTAGCTCGCTCAACTGCTCAGTTGTGAGGAACGGGTGAAAATCATGATCTACTTGACGATGTAGGATCTCACAGAACTTCAAATATAGCTCTAAAAATGGAATCCATTAATGGGGTTTGGGAAAAAATGTAAATTTTCGTTAATGTTCAAGTTAATTATAGTGACTCTATCATGTTCATGTCCATGGCGTATATTACTATCAACACCAATCAATTGGTACAATCTTGCGAAAAGTTACATTAAGTTCATGTCGCGAAATATGGTATCTAACACGCATGGCTACCGGTTGTATCTAACAGAATTTACATCTTGTAAAATAGTGTCATCCCAAAACAGCACGATTTGCATATAATCTCGACCAATCGACATATCTTTATAAAAACAAATCACAAAGAAAAATATTATCAACTCCATGATTATCCATTTGTGTATTTAAACTATTAAATTATTTTCTGTATACTTCTGATTATGCCAAACTATTAAGTGGATAATTTAATTGTTATAAGACGATATATAAAACTTATCTATATTTTTAAAATAAACTCCATATATTCATTATACGCATCATGTTTAGTCAACTAAATTTATTAATAACAATTTTTTGAAGGTAAACTTAATTTCAAACTAATTTAATTGTTATAAAATAATATGTAATATGTAAATACTTATTTAAAATAAATTCTAAATACTTTTTATATATTAGATTAAAAAGAATTTTTAAATTTTTAAAATAAAATGCAAGACATATATAATTTTTACGAAAAATACACACATACATATGGAAATTATATAATGGAAAATAAATTTTTAATTAATTTATACATACATATCAAAGAATAAAGTATACTACTAAATTATTAATTATACTTTTGATTAAGTCAAACTATTAAGTGGATAATTTAATTATTATAAAATAATATATAAAACTTATCTATATAAAATAAACTCAATATCAAACATCATACATATCAAATAGTAAAGTAGTTTACTAAAATTCTAATTAATTCAAACATACATATCAAACAATGAAATATCTAAAAAAATCAATTGCAACAACCAACTAAATTGTTAAAATAATTCAAGAATATTTTCTCACTAAAGTAGCATATTCACATATTCAACATGTATAAGTATCATAATATTTCTATACATACCAAAAAGCATATACACATAATCACCAAATATATCTATATATATTATATAATAAAAGATGTGTGCATACCTTAGGAATTTTAAATCAAACGTTGCCTTAAATCACATCAACTAAACTCTGCTTGAATCTAAAAATCAAACGCGGTCTTAAATCTCAAAGCCAACCAATTGCTGTCTGTCCACATTTAAACCATATAATTGTATTATATTCTAACATATAATATATGATATGAAAATAGATATATAAAATAGACTCTAATTATTTATTATATATTTAATTAAATATATATTAAAATTATTAAAATAAATTACAAAGTATGTATAATTTTTGTAAAGTATACACATATCAATCTGTCAAATATAAAACAAATTGTTAATTATATTATTAAACTATTAAATTGTTAAATTAATACAAATACATTTCTTCACTGAAATAACATACTCACCACTCTTAATATATACGAATATAATAACATTTCCAAAAATATTAAAAATATAAACATATAATAAAAAATTTGAAATTATATTATATAACAAAAATTTAATACATACTTTAGAATATAAATCTTAAATTTTTAAAGTTGTAAACCAAACGTGACTTTAAATAAAATTTAAAAAAGTAAATTTAATTTCAAACTAAACATTTTTATGCTCCCTAATCTTAAAATTTAAATTGATATCACATCAAATAAAACTTTAAACAATAAATTAAATCAATTAAGCAACAATTTATTTTAACTAAATATAATTTTAAATTATTAAATAATTGAACAAATTTTAAATTTAATGCAAAATTAGTGTATAAGAAAAATTATCAAATAATGTCTAAACATTTATATACTAAACACAATCTTAAACACAGAATTTAAAAACATAAATAAAATTATGCATCTTAACTACAAAAATTAATTTATAAATTTATGAAAATAAAAAAAGAAAGAATTAAGTAAATGAAATAAACAAACCGATCAATTGTTGCTGCAAATTGAAGAATGGTGATCGAATGTTGTTGATGTGCTCAACGATTGCAAATTTATGAAATAATATTTAAACATTTATATAGTAAACACAATATTAAACATATAATTTAAAAACATAAATAAAATTGCGTAGTTTAACTATGAAAATTAAATTACAAATTTATAGAAATAAAAGAAAAGATTAAATAAATGAAAGAAACATAGCAATTAATTGTTACTGTAAATTAAAGAATAATGGTTCGTTATTGAAAGAAACAAACCGATTAGAATAGGTAGAAGGATTTTTTGAGGAATGGGAAGGATTTAGTCGGAGAGATGAGGAGACAGAGGAGGAAGAAATCGTCACTGAGCGTTGACTGAGGAAGAAACAAGTGTCGAAGAAGTGAAGAAGAAAATATAGAGTCAGAGAAGTGAGGAAGAAAATAAATGTAATGGTCAAAGGCCGTGAAAGGCGTTGATATGTGCGTTGACAATTTAGTGATTCGAGATCACAAAAATGTGATTCCGTGAACTCGAATCGCGGAATTAGTTTTTTTTAATTAAAAAAGTCAATTTCATGAATCATGTAATTGTTTCGATTGAGGTGATTTCCGTGATTCAAAATCACGGATTTGTATTTTTAATTTTTTTTATTTCCGTCACCCCAATTGAGGCAATTCCGCGATTCAAAATCACGGAGTTAGGTTATTTTCACAAACGCACTTAGGTTATTTTCACAAACGCACTGAAATCGAATTGTTTTGACAAATACTTTTTTTTTTAGGTTATTCTAACAAAGAACCCGAGGGAGAGTGGCATTTAGCGTAAAAGAGAGAGGAACGCGTAGAAATGTTGGCTATGTTTGGGAGACAGTTTTTGTTAGAGATAATATTTAATAGTTTTCATGCTATGATTTATTTAAATAAGGTCAAAATGTAAAATATTTCCTCTACATTCCGAAGAAAGGTGATTCAATATATCAAAAATTTGAAGTAGCAAAAATATATGCTAACTTGCAACAACAATAAATTTTGAGACACCTATTGAAAAGAACCTTAATTTTGGCTGGCACATGATCAGTAATTGACAATTTTCCTGCAAACTAGACAATGTGGCATGTGCTTGAGTAAATTTTGCCACATCAGACCTAACTAAGTGGCAAAAAATGAAAGTAACTTTTAAAATTTAAGCTATCTCAAGATAATTTGCTTAAAAATTGCTTAAAATTTAAAAGTTATTGTTCTTTTCGGAAGTTACATCATCGTGGGCTCATTGTCATGCTGCCAAATTCACCAATAAATGGGAAAATCCCCTATTTTATTGATGCATGTGGCAATTTTTGGCCAAAATTATGGCCATGTTTGTTTTTAAATTATAGTTCCTAAAAACAAGTACTCAATTATTATACTTTTAAAATTTTATATTTTTCTCTCTTTACTTTTATACAATTTTTCAGACAAAAAACACTTAAAAATACACACAAAAATTCAAAAACAAGCAAGGCATTTTTCTCGATATTTGTTTTGAAATCCTCCATTTTTGCAAGTTAGTGCACATTTTTGCCACCTTAAATTTTTAATGTCTTGATTAGCCATTTTTAGGAATGTAGGTGAGTTATTTTGCATTTAATCCTTTGAATGTAACAACAACAACAATAACAATAATATTAATGATTGGATAACATATAGGTGTTAATTATGGCTCATATTTTGTACCACATTGATTTTGTATTAAAAAGCTATAGGCTTTAGATACTATAAATAAATAACCCATTTGTAACTTGTAATCATTCCAAAAGAATTCTTCTTTTTGTGTTTGTTTTTTTGGAAATCCTCTAATTAGGATTTCGTAGTTGATAATTACCTTAGTTGTAAAATATTTGAAAATAGTGGAATTATATTGCAATGATGCCTCCAGGATGTAGACAAATTGCTAAGCCTTGTGGATTCTAGTGTGTTTTTTCCTTTAATTTTTGCTTTAATATACTTTTGTGTATTCAATTGTAATATGTACTTTATCTGTCAGTTTGTTATATTATATTAGTTGTTCCTTTGTGGGGAAAATTACTCGAATTTTCCTAACAAGTGATACTTGAGCTATAGATTTATCCTAAACTTTGTCTTTTGGTCTTTGCAATTGGATGCATTTGTATTGTGACAATATGTCAACGGAAGTAGCAAAATTAAAGGATAGAGATAAGGTCATAACATCAAATTCCTCCTCCATATTAGCGAGGATTGTGATGTCAAATTCAAGATTTTCAATGGAGCTATTTGGTGGTATTGATCATTTTGGTATGTCTTAAGGTGAAGTTCTAGATGCCCTTTTTTAGCAAAGCTTGGACAATATCTTTAAGAAAAAGAAGCTAGATGACATAGATAACAAGGGAGTGGAACATTATCAATCATTTGGTAGGTGGAACAATCTGCTTGTGCCTATATAGAGAATATAAGTATGCTTTCTAAAATGAAACTTTTCCATGTAAGCTGCGGAAGGCGTCCGAGGAAAGTTTTTTCAAGATGAATAGTCAAAATTGACTTTACACGAAGAAGAAATTGTTCCACCAACTTAGGATCTTCGTGAATGCCCACATCACCACTTTCAATCATTTAGTGGCAGACTTGATGAACTATGAAGAGACCTTCACAGATGAAGATTTGGCCCCTAATGCTGTTATCATCTCTTCTTGAAGAGTTTGAGTTCCTTGAAATTGCTTTACCTTATGGGAAAGATAAAATTTTACTGGATAAAGTATGTGCTGCTTTGTACATTTATAAGTTGAGAAAAAAGGATAAAAGAGAAAGTAAACAAATAGCAACAGAAGCATTGGTAGCCAAAGGTTGTTCATAAAGTCAAAAGCTACAAAGGAGAGGAAGATTCCATTTAAAAGCTAAACTTAGAAAAAAATGAGTGTGCCTTTTACCACGAAGAAGGACATTAGAAGAAAGACTGTCTGAAGCAGAAGTAGAATGACAAAGCTGCTTCAAATGCCATATAAAGCTACAGACGACGCTGATGAAGAGCTATCATTGACCATTTTGCCATTGACGACCAATTCAAATGAATGGATACTGGATTCAGGTTATAACTATCATATGTCTACAAATAAAGAATGGTTCTTTGACTTTGAAGAACTAAATAGTGGAATTGTTTATATGGGCAACAACATTGTTTGTACAATAGTTGGGATAGGAATAATCTGATTGAGGAACTTTGACCGATCAACTAGGATTCTGACAACGGTGCAATATGTGCCAAGTTTGAAAAAAAAATCTCATCTCTTTAGGTGCTTCGAAGTCTAAAGATTTGATTGTGACTATAAAAGATAGAGTTTTGAAAGCAACGTTAGAAGCACTAATGGTAATGAAAGGTATTACTATTAAGGTAATGGAATTATTGGGATAGTAGCAATGACTTTACAAAATGATGAAGAAATGAATGCAATCAAGTTGTAGTATATGTGTTTGGGATATGCTGCTAAAAAATCCTTGTAGATACTAGCAAAACAAGGATTGATGATTGGTATGAAGGCTTGCAAACTAGAATTTTGTAAGTATTGTGTGATGGGAAAGTAGGAAAGAGTGAAATTTAGCATCACCACCCATAATATAAAAGGTGTTTTGGATTATGTTCACTTAGATTTGTGGTGACCTTCCAAGATACCTTTATTGAAGGGTAAACATTATTTCATAACATTTATTCATAACTTCTTTAGAAAAACTAGGGTGTACACCATGAAGACCGATGATGAAGTGTTCAAAATTTTCTTTAGATGGAAAAATAAAATGGAGAACTAGATGGGCAACAATATTAAATGACTAAGAACAAACAATAGTGGAGAATATAAGAAAGACTTATTCTTCAAAATTAGCAATGAGCATATTATTCAAGACTTCATAATGACAAATACATTGTAATAGAATGGGTTGGTAAAGTCCATGAATAGAACTTTAGTAGAAAAAGTGCAATGCATGGTGTCCAATGTTAGGTTGGGCAAGGAATTTTAGGCTAAAGTTATGTCATATGCAAGTCATCTCATTAATCATATGCCATCATCTGCTATCGATGGAAAAATACCTTTGGATGCATGGTCTAGAAAGTCTGTTGTTGATTATGATTCATTGCATATATTTAGTACTACTGCACCCCATCATGTCAAGGAATCAAAACTGAACCCAAGGGCCAAGAAGACATTATTTATGGGAATCACCTTTGGAATAAAGAGATTTTGTCTATGGTGTCTAAAACAAAGAAGATAATCATTAGTAGATATGTGACATTTGATGAATCTTCAATGTTAAAATGGCTAATCGATGAAGATGCTCATACTGATGGCACATCATAGAAAGAAGAGAGTGCTTTGAAGAAGGTGGAATTTGAGTTGATACCAACAAGCCCAATAATTGAAGTAGATGTTGAACATGATTCTCTTGAAGACAAGGAATTAGAAATAGTGGAGGTTCTAACCTAAGAACCCCTTCATCAACAAGACTCAATTGCAGCAAGAAGCTAAGATGAGAAATTTGTTGACCTACTTAATTTTTTGATATGGTGACCCATACACTTTAGTTGTCGACAAAGACACTCCTTTTAATTTCCAAGAAGCATCACAAAGTCTTAAGAGTAACAAATGAAAGAATGCCATTTTTGTACGACTTTGGAAAACCATTAAGGTATAGGCATTGTGGAAGACAGGCTACTAGGGAGAAGATTTCTAGTTAAGTATTCGAATCAAGCACCCAAATCAAGCTAGGACAAACTCACGTCTTAGCATGGCAGCCCTCAACTCGATCAACCAAGCAATAAGAAAAGGCTATCCAGTACAGGCTTTCTACTAGTTATTTGTAACAGTTAAGAGATAGTCAATAATTCTATTAGTCATGTATTAGTAGTGTAGTATTGGATAAAACTACCTATGTACATTTGATGTAAAAGGAGATGAAAATGTGAAGAAAAGCAAGAACAAGAACTTGGCAAGCATCACGTCAACTAGATAGGTGGTAAGCTTGACTATCCTCATTCCATTATGCACCTACAAAAGCTTGAATAAGATTGTAAGCCATTTCAAGAGTATTCTTCCCTTCCAATGCACTATGTCTATGGCTTTTCTGCATATTACTTCAACACATGCTATAAATTTGGAGGGTGTACTTGGTCTAAAGATAGTTGTCTACTTAGGAAGGGAGGAGTGAGGTAACATGATCCACATGACGTGCACAAGAAGATTCATAAAGGAGATATTGCCTATTAAACATGTACCATGATCACCAAGGATGGAGACTTTTCATACACTGACAATAGGAATTATGGAAGATTTGAGGACGATTACCTTTTTTCCATCAACTTAAGTTACCTTCTATTAAGTAAGGAAGTTAATTAGTGATTGGGCATTATATTCCACATCAATTTAGTGATCAATTCAAGCATTTTCAAGAAGTGCATAGGGTTTTAACTTATGACATTTGCCATAACTCCTTAGAAGAGGGCTTGCTTCATTAGGGGTTGTGCACCTTGTTGAAATTGATGTTCAAGGTGTGATTTCCCCATGTTCCTTTGAGTGTAAAGAAGCATTGTTCAAAGGGTTATAGAATTGGTGGTCCTAGATTCGTGAAATTTATTTTGAAGACCACATCGTGAAGCTGAGCACCATTTTATGAGAAGGCAAAGAGCACAACATTGGGAATCATTCTCCCAATGTCCAAAATCCTCTCGCAAGCCTACCACCCTTATCATCCTAGTGGAAAGGAGGACAACCCTACATAATTTGGATGATAGTGACAAAAACAATGTGAACCACCATTGGAAGAGAATTAGAAAATACTTTAGGTCTTTGCATTTGAAGGAAAGTGAGGCTTCTATTCATTTATAGTAACTTAAAGTCCTTACCAAGGAGGTACTCTATCATTTGTCTTCGTTTTGGCTTACTAGAGTTTTCCTTTTTGTTATGGCTGGAGAAAACAGTCTTTGGAGATGATGATAGTGAAGACTTTGAAACAGTCAAGGATCCACTTAGGGACCGAATTACCTAAGCTTTGATCAATCTATGACAAATGCTAAAGGGTGTGCTTGCCCTAAATGCGATTAAAAAGATACCTTGTCCTATAAAAACTTCTATGTTTGAGGCAGAGAGGATTATTTGCAACCACCAAAAGAAGTATCTTTAGAAGTTGTGGGCCAACCAGTTCACTCTACTTGGTGATCGAGATAATATAATTGAATAATATAAGGGTGACATTTTCCATACCTTATGTTCAATCTATATATCACGAGACAAAAGGACTATGATTTAAGCTAAAGATTAGATTGTGTTGGATTATTAATATTCATTCAACTTGCGTAATCACAATGCTATGTTGGCGGCCGCTTATGACTTGTGGGCTTAAAATGAGATTGAGACCCACTATCAACATGGAGCAGACCATAGGGTCACAAACTTAGATCGAACTAACACAAACTTAATGTTAATTTTTTCTAAATTCATTGAATCTGGATTTGTTGAATTAACACTAACCTAATCATCTCTTTGCAATTTTTTTAAATATTTAAATTTAAATTTGATTTAAATCTCAAATATTAGAGGAAAAAAGGGAAGGAAGAGACTTAAATTCAAATTATTTGATAACAACTAAAATCTTAATTTTAAGAAAAAATTCAAATTCTTGGTTGGTAACCAAAATTAAATTTTTGAAGATCTTTAAATTATGAAAATTTGGTATATGTTGGTAAGAAACTGAATTCAAGTTCTTGGAGATCTTTTAGCAATCAAATTTAGATTTGTAGGAGGAATCTTAGGAATCATTAATTATTAAGGATTCTAAGTTCTAAAGTGATAGAGTCTCTATCCATATAAAATTAAGTTTTTACATCTCTTTAAAGATAGAGTTTACAAAAATCCTAAAAAACACCAAGAACAAAATTTTTTTGAGAGAAAGTTTTGGTGAAAACGCTCTTAGTGCTAACACACCTCAGTTCATCTAGAAACCTGATTGTGTAGATACATAGAAGGCATTCGTTCTTGGAGTAGAGCCTAGAATTTGAAACAATTAGAATAAGGATTTTGCAAAAATAAGTTAGTTTATTTCCATTTTTATTTGTTTTTGTTGAACCACAAGGATCCATTAAAAAGATTTTGGGAACTTTAATTTTCTCAAAGTTTTAAATGTAGTTTTTGGTCCCCAAATTCCCACCCTACAACTTAAAGGTGTATCAGAAGAGACTATCTTCATCCTTAGTGTCACAAATTTGAATCCTTCCAGATGTTGAGACTAAAGTTGATGAAATCGAAGAAGAGGTTGCTACCATTGAAAATATTCCACCATTAGATGATGCCATAGTTGAGAGTTTGAAGACTTAAAAGTCATGTTTAGAGGCTGTTAGAGGCGAATTACAAAGTTTGAGGACCCCTTTTCTTTTTTTCTTTTTTGTCAAAACTTTTATGAGATATGACATTTCACTTTTTTTTCTTGATTAATGAATTGTTCTTATTTTTTAACACAATTCATCACAATGGTTGCAAACCTATCCCTTTTTCTGCATCAGGATTAATTACAATTTAATCAAACTATGGCCAATTGCAAACTCAAGTCAAAGCACTCTTGAACATATTTGAATTACGATCATATCCAATAGTTCCTTTTCACATTTTAATTTGAGAAATTTAAATAATTTATGCTTATATTAAAGAGCCTTCTTTCGATTTATGTGTAATTGATTGGAAAATAAAGCCCATCACAAACTTGTGACTAAATTTAGAGAACACACAAGTTGCCTACATTCCTTAATGAGAGGATCAATCAAAAAGTGCTTCAAACACTTAAAGTTTTGTGCATGAAGATCGTTTACAAATTATACTTGTGCAGATTAAGAGTAACACGTAATTTAAACTCATACATCAAGGAGAAGTTTTTTATTTTGGATTTTTTTTGTTCCTTTTATTATTATTTAAGCTTAATATCACTTTAGGAAGCTCTCACTGATTGGGTTAACTCTCACTACATCTTGGCTGACAAACATGTAAGCACTATATGAGTAAACCTCTGTAACCTATGATTCATCTCATTTGGAAGTGAATTTGTTTAAAATTTAATGGGTGGTGATTGTGGGTCTTCTCACAGTAAATACCAAATCACCAATTTGAAATGAGCATGACTAAATCTTCTTGTTGATGCACTAGAAAGGTGAGCTTGATAACACTCTAGTCTTTGGTGCACTTCTAATCTCTTTTCATCAAGAGCTTCAAACTTTTTGAGGCATAGACATGCATTTTCCTCTTTTGTCAAGCCTTCTCAAAGTGCTATCCTTATTTATGGGATTTGTTGCACCAGGGGGACACCAAGTTCTACACCATATACCAAAGTATAAGGATTTGCTTAGCTAAGAGTCCTATAATTGGTTTTATAGGCCCATAAAACTTCTCTAGTTCTCTTGTGCAAGTCTAATTTTTATTTGGCACTGTCTTCTTAATCAAATGACACAATTGTTGTATTGAATACCTCAGCAAGGCTATTGGCAAGAACATGATAAATGGAAGATTTCTTTTCTTAAAACTAAACTTTTGACAGAGTTTGATTGTCATAGCATTATAGAATGATTTTTCATTATTGGTAATGATGTACAAAAGAACTCCATATTTATAAATGATGTTCAAGCAGATAAAGTTAGCATCATTCTCTTTTTTAACTTTTTGTGGGGAATGACCTTAGCCCACTTTGAGAATTAATCGACCACTACCAAAATAGAAATATGTTCAACCAATGATCTTGCCATAGGTCTAACCACATCAAATCCCTAAGCATCAAATTACCATGACGCAAGAATGGGGTGTAATGATTCAATGGCTAGTGAATGAAGTTGGCATGAAACTGGCAAGTTCAATACCTTTGTGCAAAATCTATACAATCCTTAATCGTTGTAGGCTAATAGTAACCTATCCTCTTTGTTCAAAAATGTAATTTAGGCTAGATTAATTAGCACCACATATCCTAAAGTGAGCTTCTTCCTTGACTTAAACAGCTTCCTTATCACATAGATATCTTAGAAATACTCCGTCAAATGAATTTATAGTGTACCCTTGAAGTAGATGAAGTGATCTACTCAATGGTGAATGTCAACTTTTTAGTGTAGATCATTTCGCAATTTTTCATAGTTCAAATAGTTAATAAATGGTTGACACTAATCCTTTTTCAAACATCCATACAGCATTATGTTCTTTCCCTTCATGACCATCATAGAAAAAGAAGAAGAAGAGGGAGTCTTGAAGCACCAAATGTAGGCGATGATAGAGAAAGAAGAAGAATAGATATACTGGTTAAAGATCAAATAGATGATGGCATTACATATAGGAAAAATTTCACCTCTCCCAAAAACAATTATCGATCTCCAAAGATAACAACTTTAAATAAAATTTAAATTCTCAAAGCACGGTGATTAATATAATAATACTTACTTTTTTGTTAAATTGCAAAAGTTCAAATCCTGTAAAAATAGAATTTGTTTGAAATATAGATAGATTTGGTCAAACATACCAATATGGTATTATGTTATATTTAAGATATCAAATATGAGATATAAGATATAAATTAAGACCTTGCAATTCTAGTGAATACAATTATTATTATATTTATGATATTAGAGCTATACAATCCTTAATTTTAGACTATCTAAAATAATTAAAAATTGTGGATATAGTCATAAAATACAAAAGTGTATAGAACGTTTTACGGAATTTCTAGTGATGTTATTTTAGAGATATCCTGGGCTGATGATATGATTATTTTGGAAATACCCCATAGAACAACTATTAGATCTTTGATCTTTTCAATAATCGTTGTAGATTCAAGAGGGTGAATAACATAAATAAGTCTAGGATTCCATACATATGTGCCCAAGTCAAAAAATTAGAGTTTGATTAAAATATTGGTCCAATTACTTGAATTTTCTTTTTCGGTTGAATATTCTAAAACACATCTGACACTTACCAACCAACTGCAAGAATAAATTGTAGGAGTTAAGGTTGCATGGTGTTTTGTTAAGGAAACAAGTCCATAACAAGAAGTTCCATCTACCATGCATCTTGAATACTAATGAAAAAATTTACATGAGTAAAGGTTTAGCAACTAAAGTTTATGCATTTAATATTATCATTGTAATATTTGAGTCCATGAATATCATATTAAATATTAAAAAACATACCTATTGCCCAATTATGTGGCCATTAGAAATTTGTAAGTATTTTGTGAATATTAATCAAGGTTTCAATGAGGTCTTATATTGGAGAGATTGATATTAATCTATAAATGGCAAGGAGTCGTAAAAATTAACAATAAAAAACCATAAGAAAGTTTATGTGAAGAATTAAAAAAATTTAAACAAATCAAAACAAACAGAACAATAAAAACCGTGTCACAAGAAAGTTTATGTGAAGAATTAAAAAATTTAAACAAATTAAAACAAACATTTTATATCACATTTCTAGCCTTTGATTTGGTTTTTGGCAGAGATGGGTATGCCGCTGAGATATTATTAAATTCGAGAACAACACTTTGAAAACTAAGTGAATTTAGATTTTTTTTCCTGTTTTTATGATGCAGATTACAATTGTCGAATGGCTATTTGATTTAGACAAACTATTAGGACATCAAGGTTTATGCATTGTTTTTGTGACTTTTTTGGTGTCTATTCTTCAATTGTTTTAGGAAACCTAAAATGCACAAACTAGTTGAGATTGAGTTGATATAATAAATATATTGATTAAATATATATTATTTTTAGATGTCTAAAAAATATTTTGGATGGTTATATAATTGGAATAATTTATAATTTTAAAGAAATTTTTCAAAAAAATAATTAATATCTAAAAGATGTGCTTATCAAAATAGTTGATTTGAGGTCTAAGGCCATTGAATATGTTAAATTATTATGATTAAAATTTATAATTGGCCATATGAGATCATAGGTGCAAAAAGTATTTAGTTTTATTTGTATTTTTAAATTGTGATTTTGTAAAATCTATAAGGTAGTATTTTAGCTGTGTTAATTGTGAGTATTTATTTATTATTTATTTTAATTGTAGAACATTCAATATATTTGTCTAGTAGTTACGGTATTAAATTTTTTGCTATGTTTATTTTTGCGTTATTATTTTCTATGAAAAATGAAGAGAAATGATTTTATTTAGGAGATTTAGGCATATGAATGGGCAAAAGAACATCCTAAGGATTATCCCTCGCTTAATCCTTGCTTTTCACTAAGCCAATAAGGGACCAACCTTATTGGTCGATTGCTTAACTAAGGAAAAATAGAGTTCTCTAATCTTCGTAAAAAATCAAATATCATGGTACAACTAGTTGTTAAGTGAAAAGGAAATCTAGTTCAGTGGTGTTAATCTATGTTACCAAGTCTATGCAATCTCCATTCCCTCTCAAAGATTACATGTCCCTGTTTGAAAACATGGCATTGTCATTGGTGTCCTCATTTCAAGAAATTTGCATGCTTAGCCTCTAGAACAATCCCAAAAATTGTAGTACCTAGAAACTTTCCCCCCATGGAACAATTTGACAATGTAGCAAGTTCATTGTAGGGTTGCACAAGTACTTTCCTTCAATCTACGATTCCATTGCCATTGAAGAGGGAAAATTTTGCTTAAATGTTGGGAACACACACAAGTATTAGTTGTTGTAATGTTGTGAGCAGATTGCGCAATGTTGGATCAATGTTGGCAACACACACACAGAACATGGAACCAGAAATTACAACATTCTTCAATGAGGTTTGGGCTTTATACAGATTAATCCATCCAGTATGGAAAATTACACATATCTCTCATCAGTTACATCTCCAACTAACATTTAAATCATTCGGTAAGTGAGCTTTGCATGAATCAATCCCTTCTCCCCTCAAAGAAAGTATTTGTAATTTCTCATATCTGAGGGATCGATCTATATAAAACTCAAACTTCAAGTGATGACGCTGTAATTTCCCCCCTAACATGAAATAGTATGGAAATAAAGAGTGAGGCACATAATATATTCAGGTAGTTCAAAACCACCACTACTACATCTATGAGATCTCACCCTAATTAAAACTATTCCACTATCACAAGATAGATTAATTTCACTCAATTATACCAAAAAATACTCTTCAACAAAATCCACTACCCCACTTTATAGGTTCATAACTAGTTGTTGCTACGATAAAAATACCCCATTGTATAGTGCACTACCTTAACTATCTTTTGATCCCAATCTTCCCTCATATTTGAATTTTCTTGCTAAAAGATTGATACAAACTCAACACATAAAAGACTAAGTGATAATAATAATGTAAACTTGTCAATTTTCCTCTCAAGGCTCACTCACTTGTGTATGGAGGGTCACCCAAAACTTACTCTACACAATCTTATTTATAGCTTGGATTTATTGATATGTTTGCCAAAAATTTTCCAAAAACATTTGCAAGCAAGTTTTCTAACCAACTATTTAGTTGTTAGGATATTGCCAACATCAATCAAAACTTTGCTCATTGTTGGATTCTCTTTCTTCCAATGGATAAGTTTTATCTTCTAGGATCTGAAAAATTAATATTCAATGAATCTTTGAAATTGGATCAAATCTCTTTTTGTCCACCTTTCCATGTAAAGCTAACTCCGTTAAGTAAAGAGTCTTACAAATCATGGAAACCTAAGATGTCTTGAAATTGTTATCCAAAATAAATATTTTGCCATGTTATTTCTAACTAATCAAATGCCAAACCTAAATAAGAGCTTAGTAGATGTCAAGGAACAAACAAAACTAATTTTCAATAAGCTCTTCCTGAGCAGACTTAAACCAAATCAATACTTGGTTTTTCAAAATTAAAAGTGTAGTATCAGAAATTTTTGGAGAGTCTCTACATTAACCAAACAAGAGGAGTTGAAATTTTTTTGAGAAATTTATATCACTTCAATTTCACTTGATGCTAAATGGGTATTTATAGGTGTTTTCAAACATAAATCAAACTTATGTTCATGGTCAACTTTTAATATGACGCATCCATTTTTCGAGTACATGAATAATAATATTCTTCCTACTTTTCCTATTCATAAATAATACCAAAAGACACTTGAACAAATTATCACAATATAATGTCCCAATCTATGTATAAGTATAAGTAGACAACTGAAAGACACATTCATGTATTAATTTAATACAATGTTTCTATCAACATTTATGTATTGGGTTAATGAATTTAGTTTAGTTTCCCAACACTCCCATTAAACTTGATTTGTTGCTCTGAGGAGGCATTCTCAACTTTTGAAAAATATCAAATTTCAATGACTTTGTGAAGATATCCACAACTTGGTCTTGAGACATCATAAATTCAAGCTTCACTTACTCTTTGGATTTGCATTCTTTTTGTAAAGTGATACTTGGTATTAAACTTGTTTCTTTCATGGAACACCAGATTTTTTTTCCAAGATAAATGCTAATTTTTTGTCAAAAGAACTTTATTTAGCTCTCATTTCTATCAATGAAGTTCATTCAATAAACTTTAATCCAAATTGGATAACAAATGCAATAGGTTACACATATTCAGCTTCACAAGTAAACAAATCCATAGTGGGTTATTTTATAAAATTCCATGTAAATGTTGAATCTCTCATAAAAAAACAAATCCAATGGTGATCTTAAAATCATCAATATCACTAACCTAAATCATAATGGCCAAAAAGTTTGAAGCCATGAGAAGATGAATATAAAATTTCATAGTTGAGTTACCTTTAATGACCGAAGTACCTTTTTAGCCACCTTCAAATGCGAAATAGTAGAAACCTCCATATATCAAATAGTCAATCCAAAATCCAAGAGAATATCAAGCCTTACACAATTTAGGCACTTCAAGTTTCAAACAAGACTAGTGAAAAATGTAGAGTTGATCTCTTCTCCTTCGCTATGTTTGGATAAATTCATTTCATATTCTATGAGAGCGTTGATAGGCTTTAATTATTTATTTTAACTTAATTATTATTTTCTTAGCATAGCCTCCTTGAAAAATAAAAATTTCCCACTCATGTTGCTTCTATTCAACTCCAAGATAGGAGGACATCAAACTTATATTCATCATCTCAAATGCTCTTGCAATTGCTTGTTTGAATTCATCAAATATCTTTAGGTTATTTCTTGTCAAAACCAAATGCTCTACATACAAACAAAGAAGCAAAATATCTCCATTCTTGTTTGGTTGAATTACATCTATACCCCTTAATGTTTAGTCTAATAACATCTATCCTCCTTTACTTTATGAAATTATTAAAACACTCCTCAAGAATTTAGTAGCAATACAACAGGCACCTCCTCCCAAGGTTCCATTGAAAAATTGGAGTGACTTTTCGAAAATTCCCTTCGATCAAACAAGTTGAAAGTTTCAACAAATTAATCGACAAAAATAACATTGGGGGTAATTGTCATAAGGCAAGTAATAAATGGACTGATATGTAATATATGTTGTAATACGATGGACTAAATTGTAATTTTTGTACCGGGTCATCAACATAGCTATTTCTAGCATTGGAGGCATTGTGCTATAAATATGTGTTGCTGCCATTTGTGGGAACATGTTAAGTAATCGAGTACGGATTCTTCGTGGAGTGAATTTACATGTAGCAAAACAAAATGAAAGAAATGTGGGAAGAAAACACATATTATGGTTTTTGAAACAAGAGAAAATCCTAGAAATTTTTTTTATTGTTGTCAAGATCGTGGTTTTTTGCATTAGTGTCACCGAATTCATGATCCACTTGAAGGTATTTCTCATAATCCCCAAACCGAGGTTGACAAGAAGATGAAGCTAATAGTGCAGTGCAGAGGGCAAGTGGAATTGATGAGACGGTTTATTGAAGACTACTAATTAAGCTTCTTTTGGCAACTAGGGTACTCTTTACTTTGCTTTTGCTATGTCACATAATTAAAATGTTTTCAACCTAGTTTCAAATGCTATACCCTTTTTATATGGATTTGTTAATGTAGTTTTGTGCTTTAATGATACATGCTTATTATCATGAGGAAAGTAAGCAAATAAACACCTACATCCACACAATGCTTCATCTACAATTGATTGAAGAATACATAAGGCTATAACTAAAGTTTGCAGCAAATAAACACCTACATCCACACAATGCTTCATCTACAATTGATTGAAGAATACATAAGGCTATAACTAAAGTTTGCATCAATGAAAAAACAAAAATATGTATCCATCAACTATAGCTAAGGTTTCCATCAATGGAAAAACAAAAATACTTGCCAGACATAATTCACAATGCTGCTTTAACTACACAATACCCATCGAACCAAGCACCCAAATTACTTGCCAAACATGTGGCACGCACAACAAAACAATATTATGTACAGTAGTTTGTCTTACAAGCATTCAAAATGCCACTTAAATATCATTAAGGTTCACCCATCACATAATGGCGCATTATGGTCTTGTCTTATGAACATACTATGGCCTTTCTAGCCTAACATTGGACAGAATCAACCTCTCTAGCCAAGCAACTATTCTTTTGTTTGCTCTTCTACTAGTAGGCCTTAACATCCAACACTAACAAGATCTTTTACTTAATTTGACACTTGAGCTTCCACTTACTTGAATGTGTAGTATAGGTGGCATAGGTTGAAATTTAACTTTGCACTCTCTCTCTGGCCTTCTACTATGTTGCCCAACTTCAACAAGAGGAGCTTCACCATCATCGCTCACTTGAACTACCTACAACTATCACAAACTAAGAACAATAGTTCACTTGGTTACATATGATAGAACTAGCACATAGCAATTACCTCGACATGTTAGTTGGAGCATTAAGTTGATTTGATGGAGGTGGTAGATTAGAATTCATCCTTGCACCCCTCTTCACTAGCCTTCTCAAGTGTTGCCCAACTTCAATAGGAGGAGCCTCACCATTATTGCTCACTTAAACCACCCATAGGCATAACAAAAATAAGAATAATAGTTCACTTGGTTGCATATGATAAAACTAAAATATAGCAATTACCTCAGGAGTCAAGAGCAACAGGCCTGGTAATTGAAGTAGCAAGTTGATCTAATGTAGGTGTTGGCTTGGAATTTATCGTTGCACTGCTCCTCAGTGGCCTTCTCATGTATAGTACAACTTCAACAAGAGGAACTTCAACATCATTGCTCACTAGAACCACCTACACCCATCACAAAATAAGAACACTAGTTCAGTTGGTTACATATGCTAGAAAAGTAACTACCTCTGAAGCAGTAGGCATAGTAGTTAGCATTCTAGATGATGAAGCATCTAGGTTGGAATTTATCCTTATACTCCCATTCACTTATTTTCTACTATATTATACAACTTGAATAGAAGGTTACAACTTCAATAGAAGGATCCTTACCATCATTGCTCACTTTAACCACATGTAACCATCACAAAAATAAGAGCTATAGGTTACTTGATTACATATGGCAAAACTAATATATAGCAACAGCCTTTGAAGCAACAAGCATTGAAGTTAGCATTGTGCATGATGGAGCAGCCAGTTGAGGAGCAGGAGGGCTTAATTGTGGCATTATTGATGATGCCCTGGCACCATCCACATCCCAGGTGGCTATGCGAGTAAAATGTTATGGAGGGGTAACAAGGATTGGTGGATCAACAACTTATAGATTGATTTCAAGTTCTGCCCCAATTTTTGCTACTATAAGGAGCTCTCATTTTGTCTTTCTAGTGCTCCATGAGGCCAACTTCCTTCTCACTAGCATTCTACTATGGAGCACTACTTCAATAGTAGGAACTTCACCATCTTTGCTCATTTGAACCACCTTTGGCCAACACAGAAATATCAATAATAGTTCACTTGATTACAAGGCAAACATCTAATGTATTACACTAACCTCAAGAGTAGATGTTTTTGAATTTGGCATTATGGATGATTGACCAACAGGTTGATCTTTTATAAAAGTTAGAGGAGCAACGAGGCTTTCATGTGGCATTATCCTTAATGGACCAAAAAGAAGTATTATAGTCTCCATGCCACTATCATCTGGCAGCCTTTTCTTTCTCAATGGGGCTAGCTTTCTCTCTTAGGTCTTCTTCTCACTAGATGAGGTTTATCATCATTTACATCACCACCAATTGCAGGATTAACATCTGGAAGCCAACACAAATGATCACATCTAAGTTAACCTAACTAAGATGATGCGATTGAGCTTTAAGCTTAACATCGTGAGTATCAAGGCTTGAAAGTGGAATTGTGGATAATAGATCAATAACAAGAAGTTCTTCTATCTCTGTAGCAAGACCATGCCCATCTAATAAGCCTTCTACGCTCATGTCATGCATTCTAGAATTGGAATCATCCTTCTCCGAGGATGTTAGAGAAGCTATATAAGAATGGAATAACAAACTAGCACTTAGTCATGCATTCTAGAATTGTAGTCACGTCTTCATTCCTTTAATTTTGCAAGGAAGTGTACATTTCCATCTCGCACTTCAAACTCATGCTTCATAGATACAAGCAAATGACACCTTGATAACTTCTCCTTAAAAATGCCCAAGCCTCTTCACAATATTTGGAACCACTTCATTCTTCCATTTATAAGCTTTTTGTCACTTTCTTCTACATTGCCAAAGTTGAGATAGGCTTACCTTTGTAGTCTCCTATCGAATGATTGAAAGATTTAGAAGTGTTGTTGGTCACATTATCATTTTTCACCCTGGAGTCGAAGCATGCCTACTCCAATGTTCTGTAGGTATGCTAATTAACCAATCATATGTATCTAGTTTCAACTCTTTAATCTTATACATGGTAAAATTGCAACTTACTATATTGTATGATCTAGCTGCCTGCCAAAAGTACTTCAAAGCAACATCACCAAATTACAATCTAAAATTAGCATGTATATACCTTACTCATCTCTTTTTAATGGCATGTGAAACCAACTTATTAATGTCTACCACTAATCCCTGCACATACAAAGGAGCGAACAAATTAGGCTATATAAGCAAGTGTTATTAGTCATGAAGGTTATAACTAAGTAAGAGAACATATTTATATACCTTTTGCCTATCACTCATAAAAGTCTAAAGCATATCTAAAAGAAACCACTAAGTAACTTGGCTAAATTTCAAAGAATAACATCCAACTCTCCTTATACTCAAACTCAACAATTGCAAAAGTTGAAGGAAAAGGCCTACTGTTGCCATTTATACCTATGGTAGCAAGCATGACACTACCATATGGGCCCTTAAGATGGAAACCACCAAATATAATGAATAAGGAGAGACCTTCCATAAGGATATTTTGAAGGCACCTATACCTAAGAATAACTTTTTAAAGGATGGAGCTAATGGGATGGATAACTAACTGGAGGTCATTGTTGTCATTGAAGGAATCCCTCAACAGTTGACTCCTACAAAATTACTAGGCCTTCTCTCTCCTCTTTTGTCAAGGATAAAGCTCTATCCACCAACAAATTATTTGGTTCCATTTGCATAACCCAAATAAAGCTCAACAACTAATTCAAAAAGGTGTGGCTAGATGGTGAGAGGTGAGGATGTAATATGGAAAATTGTGAAAATAATGTGAGAGAACAAGTTGATTTGCAAGGTAGAGAGACCACCAAACAGTAAGGACTTTTCTTAACTAGTTTTATAGAAGCTAGTAATTGCTTAATGCACTTGACTAATGTAGTGGCTACTTAACTATTGAGTACCAAATTTCTTGTTGTTGCTCACATTCATATCTAATACTTTTCTTGTGTCAACATGCTTTTGTACAAATACTGTCTTTTCTCATGTTCATGGGATTTAGTAGAAATTCTCATTTATTAACGAGCTCAGTGCATCGACTAAAATTAGTAATATAATTATATGAATTAACTAGAATTTGAAAATGATATATAATAAGTTTGACTATTCAATATGTGTACTATATACATTTTTTCTATTTTATCCTTAATATATAAATAATTCAATCAATATATAAGAATAAGACAATCTTTGAAGGATAGTAAAAGAGTTTCTATATCTTATAATTTTATGATTTTATTTTCAGCATGTTATGAGTTTTTTTCCCCATCAAATGAACATTTGATTAGATTACGTAAAATAATCTATGAAATTTTACTAAGTTAATAAATGTAGACCAAAAAGGATGTTTTGTCCAATATAGAATAATATTTGAAACAAAAATATTTAAGAATGGTATTAGTTAGCTAGCATATTTATTTTTGTCATTTTGTCTTTCCTCTTGCCTAATTTTGAGTAAAGCCTTTTTAAATTAAAACTGTTCTTATGCTTAACGTAGTCTCAGTGCAACTATATAATACCTTTGTATGGTCATCTCGTGGTCGCATTGTGTATTCTTGCATGCCGTAGAAAAAACTCAAATGTGGTCCACATGATAAAACGATCCTCTAATGCCCATTGTCATGGTGCCACATAATAACATCATTTAGACCACATCTTGACAATGTCTCAACTGCACAATATTTAAATCTTTCTGATGCCACCAAATGTGTGGCAACATCTCATCTAAACTACCTATAAATTTTTCTGAGATTGCTGTAAGTTTTGTATTTGATCCAAGCAAGACTGCAACTTTTTGGTTGCCACCTTTTAAATTTTACCATTTAAATGAAGAGTTTTATATAAATATATTACGTATAAAGAATTACATTTTTAATGGAATTCATTTACACAAAGAGTTGCAACCTTCGAATTGTTGTGAGAAATAGGATATTTCAAGAGGTTTCTAACCAACCAAACACCCCCCTCTCCCCACCAAAACAAGCCTCCTAAACCCTGGATGAACAAGTATAGTGTGAACGGTCGCTTGTCCAAAAGGCCCTTTTAACACAATGCTGGCCCATGTCGAACGAGATATTACTTGTGATTACAATGTACAGTTAAAGTTGCATGCAAGTTTAGGTGGATATAATCAGCTTCGGATCAACTACTAACTGCATGGTGCCCCTTATCCCTATCCTTGAAAAGAGCCCTATGACAGTTGGTATCAAAGCAAGGTTCCGACTCAAGGTGAGGTGGAAGCCCAACCATGTAAGAATCTTACTACCAAGAAATGATTGGAAGGCTTGGAGGAACAAGGTTCCCGAATTGATTATGTGATGATGACCTTGAAGGAAAAGGTCAAGAATCCAGAGGCCAAAGTTGTGGACCTCTAAACCTAACTAGGTGAGAGTCCAAAATTATACCAAGACTAGTTGAGAATCAAGGAGCCGGTACTATTCAAGAGCTTTGAAGAAAGATGAAATAAATGTCCATTTAGATTAGACTGCTCCAATGAGTGGTCAGCAATGCCCCGGTAGTTAAATAGGATCTTGGGCCGAGAATTGGAGTCCCTGAGCCGCAGTCTTACAGAGGTGCCCAAGATGCCTAAGAGGTAGAAAATTTTTTCTTCGACATAGAACAGTACCTCTAGCAACAAACATTGTTGATGATGCCAAGAAGGTCACCACCACCACCATATACTTAACTAAAGATGCTAAACTATAGTGACGCACTAAGTATGTTGACATTCAGGCCAACTGAGTGCGCCTGAATATGTGGGAGGAATTGCGAGATGCTACACAGGATTAATTCTTCTTGAAGAATGTAGAATATAATGCCTGAAGGGCATTATGAGTGAAAGGAAATGGTGGAAAGCCCTTTTGGAATAATTCGAACAAAGATGGGGAAGACGGATAGTCTTAAACATCAGTTAAACTCTAAAGTAGTTCGAAGAATAGGCCGACAGAAGTAAACAGGGAACAACATCGAGAAAAACAAGCTACTTTTTGTGTGATAGGCCACACATACTCTGGGATTGTCTAAAGAGGAAATTAATAAATGCTTTATCGAGCCTCAATGATGCAAGCCCATCAAAACAAGCTACAAAATCGGTGCCCAAATTTGACGATGGCTAGTTGCTGAAGGGGGAAATAATCTTGATGCCATCTTCTAGTGATTTAGGACCATTTGTGCTAAGTTGTGATTGAACAAAAGGAAAGTCCAAAGGTGGGCAGACTATTCCAACATTAGTATATGGCCTTACAGATGAGGAGAACTCTAAAGGCCGAAAAAAAAAGGATTGATGTACGTGGATGTAAAGATCAATTGTAAGTCCTTTCGAGCCATAATCGACACAAATGCCACATGCAATTACTTAGAAACTACTGAGGTAGAGAGATTTGGGTCGGTACTGGAGAAAATAATTGGGAAAGTTAAAGCTATCAATTCGACAGCTCAACCTATTGCCGGTGTTGTCAAAGGAGCTAGAGTCAAGGCTAGTCTGTTTGAGGGAAAGATCAACCTTTCCCTTGTTCAGATGGACGACTTCAAACTTATCTCAGGGCTTGAATCCTTGCAAGAGGCAAGAGTGATGGTCTTGCCATGTAAGGAAGCATTAATGACAGCAGGAAACAATCCCTAAATTGTTCCTATAGTTTTCGACCGAAATAATGGGAAGAGCTTGTCGGCTATCTAATTTGAAAAGGGTTGCAAGTGCAATGAGCCATCCTACTTATATACACTTCGATTTGAGAAGATGGAGAAGCTAGGGCCAATTTCTAACACAATAAAAAATGTTCTTAGGGAAGATATGATGCCTGATGAACTTCCTCATAAACTACCGCCTAAGAGATCTATAGATCATGAGATTGAACTTCTATTAAGCACCAAGCCACCTGCCCATGCACCTTATCACATAACGCAACCTAAGCTTGTAGAGCTTAGGAAGCAACTGAAGGAAATGTTGAAAAGTAGTATCATTTAACCCATGAAGTTACCATATGGAGCACCTATCATGTTTCAAAAGAAGTTTGATGATCTTTGAAGTTGTATTGTGACTATTGAGTTGTGAACAAGATCACTGTGAAGAACAAATATCTGCTACCATTGATTGCTGATTGTTTTGACAGGCTAAGTCATGCAAAATGCTTCTCTAAAATTGATTTAAGGTAAGGATACTGGCATATTCGAGTCAAAGAAGGTGATGAGGCGAAGACTACTGTGGTGACTAGATATGGTGCTTATAAATTCTTAGTTATGCTGTTTGGCTTAACGAATGCACCAGCCACCTTCTGTACCTTGATGAATCAAGTACTCCTTAAATTTCTTGATGAATTTGTGGTGGTATACGTAGATGATATTATGGTATTTAGTGAGACCATAAAAGAACATTTAGAGCACTTAAGGAAGGTTCTACTTGTTTCTGATAGCATGAGTTGTTTGTAAAGCCTTCAAAATGTTCATTCACACAAGAGACCATCCACTTCTTCGGTCATATTATTGAGTATTGAAGTATTCCAATGAATCCAAAAAAGGTGCAAGCTATTGAAGAGTGGTGGCCTCTTAAAGATGTTCATGAGATATGGTCATTTCTTGAATTAATCAATTATTATTGGAGATTTGTGAAAGGATACTCTAAGATAGTTGGACCACTCACGGATCTTACAAAAAAAATAGAGGAATTGAAGTAGTCGACAAATCAACAGGTCGTCTTTGAAAGATTAAAGATGGTTATTACTACGAGCCCCATCTTAACTCTCCCGGACTTATAAAAACCATTTGAAATGGAGACTAATACCTCAAATTTTACAATTAGGGGAGTATTAACCCAAAATGGGCATCATGTTGCCTTGAGAGTAGGAACTTAAAGAAGGCAGAAAAGAACTATCCAGCACACGAGAAAGAGCTACTAGCCATAGTTCACTGCCTTAAGCTATGACAACATTATTTGCTGGGGGCTCTATTCATGGTTAAGACGGATAATAGTGTAGTGAGTCACTTTTTGACCCAACCAAAACTTACACGGAAGCAAGCTTGATGGCAAGAGCTGTTAAAAAAGTTTAACTTTACATTGGAATTCTAAGCGAGTTCCAGCAACAAAGCAACATATGCCCCTAGTCGTAGGGCAAATTTAGTAGAATTGAGGATGGTTGCTGTGCTCTCCTTAAGCAAAGTGACAACTTCGATGAAAGATCAAATACGAGAGTTGCTAATGTGAAATCCAACTGCAGAGTGTTTGATCAAATTAAATTGGTGTAACAACGGAAGTCTAAGCAATTATGGCTTAGGGAGAGATTGCTATAGACCAAGGGTAAATGTTTGTATGTTCCCAGGGTTGGAGACTTGAGGAAATCGTTGATAACAGAGTACCATGATACCCTCTAGGCAGGTCACCCTGAAGGTGAGCAGACATTGGCACTCGTGTAGAGGGCATATGACTGGCCCCAATTAAGAGATGAAGTTAAGGCATATGTTTAATCCTACTTGATTTGGTCTGTAAGACAAGGCTGATCACTTAAGTCAAAGGCTTGCTAAAGCCCATTACTATCCCAAAACGACCTTGGGAGAGTGTCTCGATGGATTACATCACTAGGTTGTCTAAAGTGGGAGATTTAGGCAGCATCATCGTCGTAGTGAACAGGTTCTTGAAGTATGCTACATTCATTACAGCCCCAAAGCATGTAATAGCAAAGGCGACTATGCGCTTGTCCTTGCACACATTGTTAAATACTAGAGACCACTGAAGGACATTGTCAAATCGAGACCCCAAGTTTGTACGAATAGTGGCAATCAGAAAAAGTAGGTGAAGCTATTGGATGCTACTTAGTTGTGCTTTAATGCTCAAAAGAGCTCTACTACTAATCGAAACCCTTTTGAGATCATCACCAAGCAGTAACCACTATTCCCACACACTTTGAACTCCCCACAAAGTGCGAGATCTCTCCTTGCACAGAGTTTCACTAACGAGTGGAAGCATAACATAAAGATTGCAAGGAATTACCTAGGGAAGGCCTAAAAGAGAATTAAAAAGCAGGCCGACCAAGGACAGCGTTTTACAAAATTCAATGCGGAGGACCTTATGTTTGTGAAGGAACCGAACCCATTGCTCACAAAATTTGTTCAAGGGAGAGACCTTCAATTTTTACAGAAACACATTAGGTCGTGTCAAATGGTAAAGAAGATTGGGAAGGTGGCCTACAAAATTAAACTGCCCCATGGTGGAAGACACATAATGTTTTCCACATAAGCCAATCAAAACCTTTCATAACAGACCCAGAGGACATCGACTGTATCAAAGAAACCTGACCGCAACGTCCATTTGGGAAGGTGCTGAAAAAAATAGTCAAAGTAATCTTAAATCACCAAATCATAAGGACTGCCAAGTGGGAGATCAATGCGTATTTAGTGAAATGAGAAGGCTGCTTAAAGGAAGAGAACACTTAGAAGCTCAAGGTGCTAAAACCCTTAGTGAAAGCATTCGTAGATTCAAAGGCATTGAGGGTGTAGCCATCTCAGGTGTAGCAAAATGTGACAGCCTACCTACCCAGTAGGCCCTCCTGACACAATATTGACCCTATTGTTATCCCATCCCAAACGAGATATCACTTATTGTTACTAGGTTTAAGGCTTTATACATAATTATAAATATTTTTAATAACTTTCTATTTTAGTTTCTGTTGTGATTCCTCAAATTTCAATGTGTATTGCTATCATTTAGCTTTTTTTTGTCAAGCCTATTATAGGGGTAAAGTGTCCAATAAAGTTACTTGTACTTGCGGTTTTTAGAGTTCCCCTTGCTCTATTTGTCGTCTCTTTGTAATTGAGCTATTGAATTAATGCAAACAAGCTTTCTTATGTAATCCATGTTTATAGTTGCTGTCTTATTTAATTCATTATCGAGACTGTACCTGTAAAGCGTTTAGAGGAACGTGAGTGTAAGGTACAATCAAAATTGCGTGCAAGTTCAGACGAATGTAATCAACTATGGACAACCACTAGCCGCACAATACCCTTTATCCCTGTCCTTGAAAAGAGCCCCATGACACATCGCCTCTCTACAACCATTGAATCTCATCATTCAAACATGGTGTCCTTTAAATCACATTGAACAACTACAAATATGAGGGAGGTTTTGGTTTTTGGAGATATCATAAACATTACCCGTCTGCCTCTCTGTTGCTCCTACCATACATACTACCATTTATACTGCTTCCGTGCCACAATCATTTCCTGCCTTGTTTCACTTCACTTGCTACTTGTTTCTATCCACATGATTGCTGATCTCTAGGTTTCCCAATTAATTAAGTTTTGGGAAGATTCACTTATTTAACCCTAAGAAAATATTATCAACTAGTGAAATAATTTCTTCATAATAGTTCTCCATTCACGACTTAAACCACATTTTATTTTATATTAATATTTTATTGCAAATTTTTTTGAAATTCTCCAATACTAAAGAAGTCCATTCACATAAAGAGGTGTAATCTTTGGCATGAAAAATTTGCAGCCTTTTAATGGTAATCAGTCACATGAATCATTGTGATTATTTATTTTAAAAATTCATTGAAAATTCCCACAATTCTCCACTATTTTCAATAATTTTGAAAACTGATATAGATTTTAATTTATTTTGAAAATGATATATGTAAATAATGGTGTCTTTCGATTTAACCACCATTTTGGTAAAAGTTCCTTATACAAGTCCCTAAAAAATGTAGACAAATTTTGAACCATCCAAACATAAGAAAACTACATGATCTAATATCATATTAATTTTATGCTCCGTTATTCATTTCATAGTCGATACATTTTAGGGTTATTCATTTCATAGTCGATACATTTTAGGGTTTGCGTCAATGTTTCGCTTTACAAATGTTTCAAAATTACGTCTTTAGGCCTTGTGAATAGCCCAAATTCTACTTTTATATGACACCCTCTTAAGTGCCCCAGTTTATAATCACTTCCCTCTTTCAATAATAATAATAATAACTTTTCTTAATATAATTAGTTCACACTAATAACATAAAAAATATATTTATTCAAACAATTTATTTATAAAATATTTTTTAGTTACACGAGAGATGCATGTCCCAAAATGCTAGTATTTGACAACGTACCCAACTCGTATGAAACCTATATATTAGAATTTGCTTAAACCGCAAATTGATAATGTAATGTAATTTAGCCAACACCTTACTGTTCCAATATGTGATTAAATTATTGAATTATATTTTATCAAAACAAGATCTAATAAACAATGTTGGTATTAGAATCTTCAAGCCAGAAATTATTGTTTCTATGTTCAATCAAAATTGTGTTTATTTCAAAATATTTAGTTTTATAAGCTAAAATTTGTATACAATCTCGCACCCAAATTAAAATAAAAAATAAAAAACAAAACATTCAACAAATTCCAAAGGCACCAGAATACCAAGATATATTAAAATTATGATTAAAAATTTCCAGGTTTTACACATGCAAGTCGCGGTAACACTAGTATGTTAACGTACTTGGCTACACTTACCTGGACATGTTGATATTCCACGCATTCAATGAAATACCATATAAACCCAATACTCTCCAAAACCAAGCATAGAGCCAGACAATGGTCATTGAACTTATCCTCAGTCAGAATCTATCTCGATCCGATTAGCTGTCACCTGAAGCATAACTGTCACCCAGCCAACTATTCTGCATTTCAAGAAACCTTGTTGACTGGAAGCTTAATTATTTAAAGACCTAAAACAGAAGAAAGATCAAACAGTTAGTTACATAAAAACTGTTTTTTCAGTTCCCATGAATATCATATATGCCTTCACCTTCTAATTCTCTTAGTGAAAGAGCAAAAACTCTTCAACAGCGCAAGAAACTTTGATTGCAGCAGCTTCTTTCATGGGTATGGAATCCAAGGAGAGGCGGAACCCATTGCCCCAGTGATGGATCAGGAAATTCAACAGCAAGAAGAAGAAGAAGAAGAAGAAGAGAAGGAGGAAGAGGAAGATCAACTAATAAGTTTATACTTAACAAGGGCTTGACACAAAGGACAACCCTCCACCTCCTCGCGGAACCAGCATCAAACCCTCAGAGAAATCATGCAGCATGGAGGCAGAATCAACTTCACAATGCCTACCAACGTCTGCAATGATGAAGCCAACCTTTGGTTCCACCTACACAAGCCGATTGGGACACCCTCTGAGGCGTCATCAGTGTTTACAGAGCATAAAATGTGCTTCCAGATTTCAATGATTTGAACGCAACGGCAATCCACAATCTATTCCTTGCTGTAAAATTCACCAGCAAGACTGATGAAGGATCAGAAGCCTATGAAGACTTGCAACAACGAATCGCAAGAAATGGCCTCGTCCCTCATCCCAATATCATGGCAGTCAAGGATCCATTTACTTGTGATCAAGGGAATTTCTGTGTAGTATTGCCTTTCATGAATCTTGGCTCCCTAAGATGCATAATGCTTTCAAACTTCCCCAGTGGATTGCCAGAAGACTGCATTATTATTGCTCTGAGAGAGGCACTTTAAGGACTTTATTTCACACACCAAGCCAAGTTCATGAAGAAATCAGTTCAGGTCACATACTCTTGAGCTCAGCACCAGAAATCAAGCTAGCCTTGTCAGGCTAGCCTTGTCAGCCAGCACATATGATACACGGAGTTGATCAGAACCAACCCTCTTCTTCTTCGTCTCTGCCTATGGCCTCTATCTTCAACTGGGCTGCCGGCCGGAAGTTTACTCCCCAGAAAACAGCAATGATTACACACCAAAGGCTGATGTATCGATGATAGGGGTTATTGCCTTGGAATTGGCTTATGGGGAAGTTAGGATCCCAGGAAGGAGCTATCTGGAATCTTTTCTGGAGCAGGTAACCAGGAACAAGAGGCTGCCCATGAAAGAGGAGCAGGAAGAGGAAGTTCCGTCTTCTTCTGCAAGAAATTTGCTTCCATCCTGCTTCAGTGCCCAGTTTCAGTTCAAGAGAAGGGCAGTCTCAAAGAGGTTTTGAGAAGATGGTCTTGAAGGCTATGAACCCTGACAAGAGACCAACTGCAGATAAGCTTCTGAAAATGAAAGTCTTTAAGAAGAATCAGAAAGGTGTGGGGTACTTCCACAGTTTGTTGAAGCAATAATCAGCAAGAAAAAGATCATCAAGACAGTACCGATTAGGAATTTTCCATGCATGAAAACTCCTTCATTCATTCATATCAAGTTGTGAATAATTTAGTTTCTGGATTTGTTTCTGACGCAACAGGTTTCTGATTTTCATCTAGCTGAGAAAAATTTTTTGCAGTGGATTAATCAGTCCGTGTTATCAATAGTCTATACCAATAATTAAGGCATGGGTATATTAAGTGATAAAACGTTTCCTACAGTCCTTGTTGATCAACTGCATTAAGATTGATGAAAACAGAGAAACTAAATTAAAATTGGAAGTGGCATAATGTGTTGAATTAGAAGCCTTTGCCCAATTTACTTTAAAATCCTAAAAAATTGGCAGGCATACATGAATTCTTCCTCAATCTCCAAAGGCCTTTTGTCGGGAACCACAGTCCACTGCTCATGACAAGGAAACGAAGATAAAATGCACTCCGTGTTTCCAAATTTGGGATCTCAACATCAATGATTTCTTGGACTGTACCTGGACAGAAGCCAAAAAAGAAGCAATCCATATTACTGAAGCAAGAAGCGAAAAATGAATCATGAAATGCACAAAACATAATAGCATCTGCGAATACCTGTCATGAAGAAAAGCAATTAATTTTGTACTCTCTTTGCATCATTATGCTCCACTCTGCAGCCCAAACCTGTCGATTAGGTAACACAGGGGAACTTTCATCAAAAGAGCAATAAAAATATCATGCTGAGATACATAGGCATGCATAGAGCTATAAAATTTTCAATAAGATAAAGTTCATACATACGAAGGCTTTAATATGTCATATGTCAAAGTATAATGTCTTATTTCCAATCTCCTTTAGGAACATCAATAGAATGATTGAAATCATTGAATCAGAAAACAATGGCACAAATGACTGACTATATATTTAGAAGAAGTTATTTTTCAGTCTTATCGATGCAATTATTCAACCTTTGTATTCTGGAATTTATATTTATTAATTGTGGTAAATTCTTGCATTCCTTTGCAGTCATCTGCAACACATATGCTACCCTTTTTAGCACGGTCAACATTTCGGTTCCAAGGAAATATCTGTTCATACACTGGAAACAGATGAATATCTAGTCTTCAACACTGGGGCACATTTACTAAAGAAATAAAAACATCACATACATTGTTGCACAGAGGTTTACATACATACATACATATATATATATATATATATATATATAAAAGAGGTTCTCGAGACAACACCCATGCGGGGACTGGCTAAAACTAATCACTGGAGGTTGACGATGGACAAGGGTTGATAATAAGCCATAGAAGCTTCGTGATATCCTATCATGGCCATCCTCGCCTAAACTAAAAAATCTTTGGTAAGTAGAGGAGTGACTTCCCAAATCAAATTGTGTTTCCTTCTTACCTAGAGAAGTTTTAAAACTTTCACAATTCACAATTACAATATTGCATGACAGATGAAGGTGCATCCTATTCATATGCAATACACAAAGCAATAAACTTGAATCATGTATAATAAATTGTCACCAGTTTGCACTGCACTGTCCTCAAATCAGGGGCTTTTGCTTTCTTCAAGCTACAAGACAGTCACAAATTCCTGTTGAATGAAACACATTAATACAGCTCATATAACAGAAAAAAAAAACAGATTTTTCTTGCTCCAGCAACAACCTACCAGTCAAACTGCACTCCAAATTCAAACCCTTCATATTCCCCAACTTGATGCCAAACGCAACTGCATTCTTAAGCCGTGCACTAAATTCCATCACTTAAACATTGCGATCATGGCCACTAAATGAATAAAACTCATTGCCATGATGTATCTAATCAAACTAATATTAATGTCAGACTCAATAACCATTTTCTTAATTTACATATTCTAATCACCACAAGCAAATGAAAGAATCAATTGCTTCCAAGATCAATGTTTTACTCAAAGTTGGGTTTCAAATATTGAAAGTCAAGTCCACATAGTGCAATGGCTTTCACAAACTAAAATGACGAGGAAGACGACCACTTGTACTTTGCATTCTCAACATTTCTTGTGCAAATCCTTGATTACCAGTCAATATAAGTCCATTCAAAACCCTATTAAAGGTAAATTTTCGGGGCAAGAATCCTCGATCAATCATCTCTATCAACAATTTCCCAGCAATCAACAAGTCATCTGACTTCTTTCTCACAAACATTGCATTGATCAAAATATTGTAAGTATCCAAATTAGGTAAACAAGTCCCACCAATCATCTTCTCAAACACCCCCAAAGCTTTCTCAATTTCTCCATCATCACAATAATACCTTATGACAACATTAAACGATTGAATAGTTGGTTCACAATCATCTTTCATTTTATCCACATATTCAATGGCCCTATCCATTTTGCCTGCATGGCACAACCCTCTAATAATTACATTGTAGGTTGTCACATTAGGCACATAACCCTTCTTCAGCATCTTCTCAAACGCTACAATGGCATTTTCAACACAATCCTTCTTGCAGAGAACTTGAATCAACGCATTATAAGTGGAAACTGAGGGAAACACTCCAGCTCCAACCATCTCATCAAACACTTTCCTGGCCTTCTCAACGTCACCTGCAACACCAAGACCATGAATCACAGTCGTGTAGCTAACAACATCAATCTCAATCTTTCTTTTCTTCATCTCCAAGAAAAATAACCACCCTTCTCTAATCTGCCCAGCTCTAAAATATCCCTTTAGCAATATATTATGAGTCGTCAACGTCGGCTGCAAACCCCTATTAACCATTTCTTTCATAACTTCCAATGCCCGTGGGGTCTGCTTCTTTAAACAAAAACCATTTGCAATTATGTTGTAACTAATCACATCAGCCCGAAATCTTCCCCTAAGAATCTTGAATAACCTATATGCCATCTCTGTGCGTTTCAACTTACACAAAACATCGAGAAATGTATTAAATGAACTCAAATCCTGTTGGCAACCATGTTTATGCATAGATAAGAATATCTTAACAGCCTTATCAGCTTTTCCAGCAGATACATACCGTTCAGTAATAATGGCGAAAGTTTTAGGGGTGGGGCCCAAATTTTTGGATCTCATCCTGCCCACAAGGGTCCAAACAATCTTGTATTCCCGTAATCGTGCTGCAATATCAATAGCATGGTCAAAAGCGGCAGCTGAGTGGGTGTAAGAAGGATGGTTTTCAAGGAGGTTGAAGAATTGAAGGGCTTTGGGGCCATGGTTCCATAAACGTTTGAGAATTGTTTGAACTAAATTGGGCGTCCATTCACTGAGGGTGTGGAGTGTTTGGGTCAGCAATTCTGGGTTGTCAGATTTGAGAATTAGATTAGTGATGCTGTCAGGGTCCCCAGGCAGCGGCAACAGGGAGCTGGTGGAAAGTGGTTTTGGAAGGGTTCTAGTGAGTTTGGAAGTTTTGTTGAGTAGGTGTGCTGAGATAAGAACACCCTTCATCGTTCACATTGCAAGTGTAGATTATCAAAGGCTGTAAAGGAAAACAGAGACGTGAATACACAATAAGCAATACTATATTTTTGCTCCCAAAAAGGAAGTGATTCCTTTTAGGTCCCATACCGACAAAATTTAAATATTAATCTAAATTTAAAATTTTGTTGCACATTTGGTCTTTTATTTCATGTGTTGTTAGTTTTTCAGTTTTGGTTTCTCACTTTACAAATTTTAAATTTAGGCTATGTCATTTTCTTAGTTTTTTAAACCCACAAAAAAAGACAAACTCCAAATATATAATACCTCAAAAATAACTTTTTTCTCCTATACATATATTCAAAATGCAATGATTACCAATCACTACCATTACTTAAAAGCCAATTATTATCTATATGTGTACACATACTTACATTTATGTATATTATACCTTATAAGCTAATCATAACCCTTATATAACATCAAATTATCCAATCACTGTATAATGTTACATATAATGTACAAAACAATCAAATCAAATATAAACACTTGTTATTTTTACACTATTCATAAAACTTTCACACCAGAAACACAATAATTTTATTCCTTAAAAAATAAAAACAAACGTGGGCTTAAATTTTGTCGGACATTTGGGCTTTTATCTTACATGTTAGTTTCTGACAACAAAAGCTACAAAACAATTTATACTCTTCAACACTTTCACAATTCAAATTATTTTAACATTTTGTTTGGGATAATACCAATATGAGCGTGTTCCATGTTGACTACAGAAATGAGTAAAACTTTCACACAAAGGGCATTTTTTTGAGGGTGGGAAAGAAAGACACATTTTCAAGTTCACAAGCAACAAAAACAAAAAAAGTATGATTAAACCCCACCCCACCACACGAAAAAGGAAGTAATCTGGTATCAAAAAATTTGAGATTATTGTTCATTTTTGAAACAGCACTTAAATCAGTTCTGTTGCAAAACTAAATTCAGAAATCATACGTGAAACATAATGTTTGAACCAATTTATGCAAAATAAATAGTTTTGTATAAAAGCCATTACGCATGAAATGTAGTTTCTAAAGCTAATAGGCTAAGTTTTATGTGTTACATATGCATAAAAACTATATAGGAAGATGACAGAATAAAGGTAAAATCCTTAATAAACATATCCACACCAACTAATTGAGAAGGCTTCTTATATATTTTTTGGTTAACAAAGTCAATAAGTCCAGATATTCCAGCCAAAAAAAGAAACTGGAAAAATATATTTATTTTTGTTCACCCAAAACCTTGCCTGGTTATTTGAATGTAGACAAACAACTCATGATGTACACAAAATTAGTTGACTAATCAAGAGCACGGTAACAATTGATAGGAAGTTCGCAAAAACTTGTAGATAAAAAAGTCATTCTTTATATGAATTACATAATTGATTAAAAATATCATTTACAACCAGAAAAAGATACAAGAAAATGAAGGATCAAAGGGAAAAGGGTGAATCACAGAAAGTATTTAGGTAAGTAGAACACACACACATGCAAGCGCCCTTAGCATGAGCACTTAGTAGTTGAAAGTTCTTAAAGACATTCCATTTGCTAAACTATATGTCAGATCTGATTTTCTTAAGATCATTTGAATGATGAGGCAAGATACTAACAAACAAGAAAATAGCCTGATCAGATTTCTTAAAAGTGAAACTGAACTGTATTTTATGTTTCAAGTGCTGTATTACGAATTTTTCAGGCAAAGGGTAATAAATTTTTATAGAATAAGGTAACCAAAACTAGATACCTGTATTATAAGGATCGACAGGAAGAAGTATCCAGAAAACTCTTTGTCAAGCAGAAAAAACCTCCCGCTCTCTATAAGCTAATTTGTCAACCTACAACCCAGGAAAATATACAGCCCTGTTCAATTTAAATGCCGAATAAATTATTTTATTGGGCCTAATACATGTTCTGTTTTATGAGAAAGTGTGGTATAAGACAAATGTGATAAAACATGAGCACAATATGAAATAATTAAAATAACGAATAAATAATCCAATTCCAGAAAGTCTTTCAAATAATCTTAATTGGCCTCTATTCCATCAACAGAAGAGAACACACATTTCAGCTATCACTCGATTTTGGATTCTTTTTTACACAACCACTCAAGTGCCCACTCCAATAATCCACATTCTTCAAAAAAAGAAATTTGGAAGCCTATATATCTGTACTGTAAAGAATAACTAACAGCATGAAGAAATGAAACGTGATCATGATCTTAATCTCGTAGCTCCTGTTCTTGATCAGAGAATAAACCATAATCAAAGACAGAAAGGGCAGCAAAAGGCAAAACTCAGCAATCTCAGAAGCAAGCAAATACATTCCTAGGTCTACAAAGATTGCTTTCTAGGTCCACTACTCCACTCCCCACTTGAAATTCATTCAGCTCCGGCTTCATCTCTACAACTATGTCGGCAACCAACAAACAAGCAGAATTCACATCGTCTTTACATTTATCGCATACCTTCTCCAATTCTTCTAGATTTTAAATCCCATGGGAGATTTATCGATTGAACAGCCAATCCGCTTGAAAAGAAATTTCGCGGTTTAGAAAACTGGAAGACGGGAGAGACGGATAGAAGCAAAGTGACAATCTGCGGAGTGCAACGAGAGAAGGGAAACGAGGAAGAAAGAAGCAAAACATGAAAAAAAATACGGGGAATAGGGAAGGAAAGTGTGGAAAAAATTTCAACGAAGTCTCTAGCGCTATAAATAAACTTAGGCTATGTTGGGAGGAGGGTTTTGTTGGCAGAAAATGTTTGGCGACTTGTGTTAGCATATTTAAAAATATTATTTTAATATAATAAATAATATAATTTATTTAAATTTATATATTTAATATGCATAAAATATATTATATATTATACAGAGATAATGATTTTTTAAAGTATAAATACATATAAATGTGAAAATAAGTGTATATATATATAAATATTAATTTAATTGTTAATATATATAATAATTAATTAATTATATATATAGAAAAAAAAAATAAAATTGAATTTGAGATAATACGGTGTAGTGCAAAATAATTTGTCGTATGATTATGAAATTAATAAGATAGTAAAGCATTTGAATGCTTGACCTCATATTTAAAAGTATACAAAGCAACTATTAATCGACACGTACTTATCTTCCTTAATACTTAAATATGAGCGTTAAGCATTTATTTACATATATAATAAGTACTTCAAAATAATTATAATGTAAACGATTTTTTATATGAAGATTGAATATAAATATGTTTGTTTAATATTTAAATATTTACTTTAATTTATAACGAACTATTCGATATTATGGCAATTTATTTAATATGTAATATTTTTGTATTTTCAATTTGGCCATCTTTAAGGCTATGTTTGTTAGCCATCTTAGTCTTGATAGATTTATGACAATAATTTGATGGCCTTTTGATCCCGAACATTCAAACCAAAAATTAAAAAAAAAAAATATATATATATATATATATATGAACAATTCAATCATCATTTATTTAAACAACAAACACAGTCGATCAAGAAGTAGCGAAAACATATGTAATTACCACATGTCTGCATCCTTCCAAATTGTTAAATAGTCATTCTATTTAAACTAAGCCCTGAAACAACATACCTAAATACCACACATCAACCAATCCACAGAAACTTTAAGTCAAAAAATCGAGAGAAAGATTAGTAAAACTAACACACTCCAAAGCATGAGAGGAGCACAGTTTTGCTCAGCAATGAAACCCTAAGGCTGTGATTGGCCCGCGTCTGTGTCTCCAAATTTCATATCTTGGGAAATTTTGTTTTTGAGATATGGCCTGTTTGGCCATATCTGTGAGAAAGGGAAAAAAAAATCTTCAGCCATCATATTCGACTTATTCTATCCACCTTCATTTTATTCTTAATATTATTAACCTGTTATTTAAATTATTTGATAATTTAAAATTTTAAATTAGTAACATTATTAATAAATATTATTTACTGTTTAATTTATAAATTATATAAGTTATTAATTAAATTATTAAATTATTTATTTAATATTTAAATATTAACGTTACTAACTTATTTAATATTATTAACCCGTTTTTTAAATTATTTGATAATTTTAAATTTTAAATTAGTAATATTATTAATAAATATTATTTAAAATGTAAATTAATAAATTATTTATGTATTTAATATTAATAATATTAATTTTTTACATTATTAATTGAAATTGTTACCTTATTCATTTAATATTTAAATAAATAGATTATTATTTAAGTTATTTATATCAATATTACTATTTAAATTAATATTTTATTTATGTTATTTAAATATTAACATTATTACACCATTTAATATTATTAAATTTTTAAATTATTAATTTAAATTATTGCTTTATTTATTTAATATTTAAATTATATAATAATTTGTTATTAAATTATGAAATTTAGTATAATTTAATAATTTATTAAATTAATATTAAATTTGTCGATAATTTAATTAACAAAGTAATGATGATGATGACAAGAAATAAACATAACAATAACAATATAAATAATAATAATGATTGAAATTATAATAATAAAAATTAAAAACAATTCAAATACTAACAATAATGATATTAATAATACCAATAATAATGATTAGTTTAATTATAAATCTAATATTTATAATAATACAATAATATATAATAACAATAATATTAACATTAATCACTATATTACTAAAATAAATATTCACAATGTTATCAATAATTATATAATTTTTAATCACATCTTATATGTATACACAAAGATATACATAACTACCAATCACATCAACTATATTTTTCAATAAATAATTATCTATCACATCATAATAATCATTATTTTATTTTTAAAATATTATCTATTCACACAATTCCTTCTATTTTCTATCTCATTTCTTTTAAAAACAATTTTTTATTATTTCTCAAAAAAAAAAATTCTCTGAAACAAAGTTTCATCCAATTGCACCAGGCTAAGTTTTTTAACAAGAAGTCTTCTTTTCTCTCTTTCAGTCCTACGTGGCGTACGACTTAATTTTGATTCTCTATTCCGCAATCTTAGATAGCGTAATGCACCAAAAAAATTTATAAAAAAACCTATTTGCATGACCCCAAATCATGGAAAAGGGGATATTTAAAAAATTGCCCATTTCCCATTTCCACAATCTGGATTCAAGGAAATGGACAATGATTTTATAAAAAATCGACCCACTTCAGCAATATGGGTTCACAGAAATGGGCCAAATTTTTTTAAAAAAAATCGACAGGGTCATTCTGCAATCTAGGATTGCGGAATCTATTTTCTACCGAAATTTTAAAAAAAACACACACACACCAATTGAAGTGTCGAAAGAAAAGCTACAAGCCTGGAGAACGTGCACTAGGCTTGTAGCAGGTAGCATTTATACGTTGTAAATGCTGCTAAGACTATGGAGCGATTAAAGTATTTGTAATAAATAAATTGAGAATAGACTCAACTTATCCGTTACTGTTTCTATTAGTTTAAATATTTTTAAAAAATTAGTTGATCAATATTATAGTATATATAGGTACATATGTGTGTATATACACACATATATTTATATATTCAAATTTGTGTATTTTTTACACAAAATTATTTAATAAAAATTATAAAATAAAAGTAAGTTTCACGTAATATATAAAGTATTTAGTACGACAAATATATGAATTAAATTTTCAATCCAACTATGGCTTTTCTTTTACTTGACAATGTGTTTATGCCTTCATGAATTAATGAGTTAATACATCATGAGATGATGGAGTGAAAATTTCTTAAATGTCATCATCATCACTGCCTTCACCAAAAATGTCCTAATGAATTTTTAAATTGCTCAATCTTTCTTGTACTTTTTTCACTGTTTTTCTATAAAGATTCTTAAATCATAAACTAAACTTCAAATGAAACTTTTTTACAACTTGCAACATTCCCTTTAACCTAATAAGATGTTGTTTCATACGATTAATCACTCCACTCTTAAAAGATGATAAGTCAAATTCATAAGTGAAAATCTTTCTTTCTTGAGCATTTGTACCCTCAATGACATGATTTCATACTATATCTCTTTTTTGGCGTGGATTACTTCCACATGATTGTTGTACTCTCCTACCAATAAAATGAGAACTCATACCCTTCAATAAATTGCAAAATAAAAATTTATATATTTACGAGACGCTATAATAATTTGTAAACACAATCTTAAATTTAATGAACATTTGAAGAATTTACACACATTTGTGTGTTATTTTTATAATATTATTCTCTTAATTTTACAATTTTCATAACTTTTTCAAACTTGAAACTCACATTTCTATCAAAATGGCATCCAAACATAGCCTTTACATTTTTACTAGCAAGAAAGCAGCCAAAAAAAATTTGTATCATAGCCGAGAACTCTTTCGATAAAGAATAGGTATCACCCAAAAATCTAAAACAAAAACGTAGTACTAGTCAGAATCCATAATACAAGCAATGTATAGACACAATTATTTTTCCTAAATAACAGAATGATGTGGATGGAACGTGTTTCTTGAATCTATTTTCACTGAAAAATAGAAACAAATTATCACATTTAATCATAAAATCAATGAGCTAATTACTATGGCCATATCCAATTAATCATAAGCACCTTTACAAGAAACGTACATTTATTCATAATCTTGAATCAAAGACCAATCACGGAGCTTCAAGAATCCCAACACCTAAAATAAACTATTTGAGAGCTCATATAAACGAATTTATTCAAGAAGGTACAAACTATTTGAGAGCAAGTAAGTCAAATAAACGAATTTATTCAAGAAGGTAATAAACTTCTTGAACTTACATGTGAAGTGCGAATGTGCAGAAAGCTAGAAACAGACAAAGGAGATTGTGAAGTTTGGGTTAAATGAATGATGTTTCCAACGTCGTAGACTTGGCAGTCAAGCACTCGGGCAGTTGGCGTGAAGAAGAAGAGAGTAGAATAGACTTTAGCTTTGACAAATTGGATTTTTTCATTTGGCTTTGGTAGATAGATTGGGTTTGGCTTTCTTTGACCTACGCTACATCTATTTGGATTTGAGGCAGAAAGCAGATTGCATTTCTTTTTTTGTAATTATGTTTTCACTTTTCACTTTTTACATTTTTTTATTTTTTAGTGACTCAGCTGAAACTGGTCTAATTGGGTCACCGAGTTAACTTGTTTCAACCAAGTCATATCGATTCAACCACTTAGCGGATTTTGTGTTTAACTAGCTTGGACATATGGCCGGTTCTCAATTGAACCAGTTCTAGCCGATTCCAAAAACATTGATTAGAATCGAAATTTGAGAATTATATTCAATAATTTGGAATTTACCAAATCCTTAATAAGGTGAAGGACTTTAAGAAAACCCAAGTTTGATTCTCAGATATAAAATTTAAAATATATAAGTTATATTAATTTAATAAATATAATATAAATAAATATATATATATATTATACATAATTAAAGATAATGGCTATGCTTTGCTTAATTAAATGTAAAATTACAAAATTAACTTTATAAAATAACTTTTATTTTTCTCCTTTTTTAATGTATTCTGTTCTTTTTTATATATTTTCCTCTATCATCCATTTGGCTTATTAAATTACTCTTATTTTTATCTTTTTTAACTTTTTATTTCTCTTCAATCACCTAACATATTTTATTCTTTTTTAATTATTTTTTTCCTATCACTCTTCCAATTTTGTTTTGTCTTTAATATTGATATTTTAAAAGATTTTTCATCCAAATTATTTATATAGTATTAAATTATGCTTTAGAGCTTCAAACTAACTATTTTTCTTTTTTCTTATTTATCTATTAATGTATAACATTTATTTTTCTTAGATATTCTCTTCTCTTTAAACTTCTATATACATTTTTTAATAATATTATTTAATTTTGAAAATTTATAATAATTTTATATTATATTATATTATAATTAATAAAACATATTAAATTTATAAATAATTTACATATGCAATGTTTATTTTTTAATTTATATAAATCAAGATTAAAATTAAAAAAAATTCATATCCCCTTCCAAAAGAGCATGTTTTCAACCAAATAGATGTATTAGAATAAATAACTCCATTCCAAATCCAAGGTGAATGATTCTGAATCCAAATCTAATTCCAATGTGCAAACCAAATACTACCTCATTTCTCTCTATGCAACTTGAACTGTTCAACCAGGATCCTCTCTCTCTCTCTCTCTCTCTCTCTCTCTCTCTCTCTCTCTCTCTCCTTTCATTTTGCCCCCCACTTTCTTCCACCCCCACCTGTCTACCCATTCTCGTTGTCTCTTTTCGCGAACGACAATGACAACGTCACCTCTATCGACACCAAAAAACAACCTTCTTTAAATCTACAAACTGGCATTTATTTTGGCCCCTTCTTATTTGACCACAGACAAATTTGTCTTCACTTCACCCCTTCCACTCTCAATCATCGCTATCATCAAGGGAGCTAGAGTTGACGTCACTGCCATACATAATGGTAGGCGTCCATTGGGCTTGTTTGTTTGTGTTGGGAAGGCAAGGTTTGTGCCACCTTCGTTCTCACCATGTGCCTTTGTTTGTTGATTTTGCCACCAATCAAAGTCCTCAAGACATGGACATGATGAGGAGCGAAGGTACCCTTGATTTGTGATTGCTCCTCACTGTTGTTGTCTATGACCATTGCCAACCATCTCTATTTTTTTGGTTATATTTGGAGGGTTTTTTTCAAGGAGACGGGAATATTGCCTAGTGGCTATGATGATGAAGGCCACGCACAGTAGTAGGTGTTTTAGGGTTGAGAACAGTGTATCTTGGCTTGGTAACTAACAATAGTTTGCTAGCATGGTGTAATGCCTCTAAGATCTAGGGTAGTAGTCAAAAAATAATTATTAGCTTATATTTTATATTGGAACAACAAAAAATCATTTCCCATTATTTTTATTTTATTTTCGTGTAGAAAGTAACCAAACTTAGTGGAGTATAATTTAGGTAAGATATGACTATCATATGACAACTAAAAATTTTTCTAATAATGTACATATTATTAGAAGAGTCATACCATGTTAAGAGGCTTAGAAATAAGGGAAATAGGCCATGAAATTTGTAACAATATTTCGAAATTAAAATATAGTGAGACACAGGAATTTAGGTCTCCTTAATTACAAGAATTTTATTCTTTCCAAAACTTTTAGGAATAAACCCTAGTATATATACACATTTAAGGGGGAGAAAACTTATTTTTACGCCCTAGTAAGTAGATGGCCACTTAGACTATAGGGAGGAATTTTTTTAGTTTCAAACATGATAATTTGAGGTACAATTCTTTGCCGAATTTTACCTTCTATCATACACATACGTGGGAAATTTTATTACACATGTTATAAGCACAAGGATCATGATTTCGGGTAGGCTACATGTGGGATAATTCATATATGTGTTGTTAAACTAATGAAACGTGCATAAAAATTGATGGGGAACACGTATTGATAAAGTGCCTGAATTTCTGAACTTGTCCTAAACCATTCAAAAATTTTAGAAATATTAGGAGTTGGATTTAATATTAGCAAAATTCATGGAATCATACTTAGGGACCCTTAGAATATTTGTGAAAACAAATTGTGGTGATTGAAATTAAGTAAAATGGGAAAAACCATTTAAATAGTGCCTTGCACATATGAAGGCATGGCATTGCAGTTACCTCCGTGGTCGTGGAGCCTTGCAGCATAGATGCAAGGGGCTACCTTGCACTTGCAAGGCAAGACTGCAAGATGGGGCAGACATATCATGCTGTCGGCGTTGCAGGCTCAATGGCTTCGCACGCGACCTGGAGATGTTGCTTGCAATCATGGAGCTTGCATGTGCAACCAAACAGAATGTCTCATAGTCATTGCTGTGGGGGTAGGTTGATACCTCACAATCACGGATGTGCCTTCTACAGTCACAAGTCGAGCGCAAGAATGGGTAGAATGTGATTTTTACATAATTTAGGTTGAATTTTTTGGTTTTTGGACTAAAATTGGCCAAAAAACACTGCTCAAGGCATAACAAAGTATGAAAAATAGTTCCTAAATGAATCCGGACAGAAAAAGGAAGAGAAAATCCTTTCAATAGGTGAGTGAGAATTTGAATGGACCATAGCACATGACATATAGGGTACACATGAATGCAACTAAAAAACTAAGGTTACAATTGAATTGGGAATTAAATGAGAACTTATTTGATAGGATAGGAAACCGATGATCCAGTTGACCAACAAGATTAGCATCAAGTAAGTGGTTACGTCATGTTAGTTTTACAAAATGCTTTCTAATGTGGACGTCCCGTGACAACAAAGAGAATCCTTTCGAGGTTCCAGTTAGACCAATAATCAAGGCATGTGTAAAGAGAATTAAGTAAGCAATAAACATGCTTGTGTACAAAATTTAAGAAGATATCATACATGGATATAAATTCAAAGTATCCAAAGAAGAGTGTTTAGTGAATATTCTGTACTAGGCCAAAAATCCGAAAGCCAAGGATCAAGGTAATTAACTGTTTATTTTTATTTTATTTTGTTTTAGTTTATTTAGAATACTTTAGTATTGGTCCATGTGCAAGTAAAGCCATTAAAACACAATCCTAAATGAATTAGGGCCCTTAATGCCACCTATAAATATGGCATCAAAATTCATTATTAAAAAGAGCGTTATTTTGATTAGTTAAGGATTCCTTTCCAATTCTAGAAATTGTGTATCTAATTTCTTGTAAATTTCTATCTTCCTAAATTGAGTTATTCCGGAGTTGTCCGTGTGATTTGTGACGTATCAATCAGCTTCCAGTATGCTAATTGTGGTCGTTTACATTGGGTTCAATTCATTTCCACTACATTGGGTCGGCATTTAATGCTTAGTTCGTGTCTTGAGATTCTCAAATTAGGTTTGATTATGTCGTTCGCTATTTTCTGTATCAGTTGTGTTTTTTGATCATGCCAGTTAGTATCAAAGCCGGCCATATCGAATTCTAATTCAAGACCCAATCCAGATTGAAAAATAAAAAAAAGGAAAATTAGAAAAAAAATTCATAGAAAAAGATTTTTAAAAAATCCAAAAAAAAAAGTCAACCAACGCCGATTGAAATTGCAACAGCAAATCCACCACCGTCAACCGCTCTCAAACTGAAACTCATCCACGCAAGGGTCGCTGCCCGAAGCCCAGTTTGCCACCACTGTCGATTAAAGCCAGAGATACTAGATTTTAGGGGAATTTCAATTAAAGCCACCGCTCGTTGTCACATCTTTAGTTCTCTCTTATTCTGTAAATTTTCTGGTGTCACCATAAGTTTGAAGCCACGTGACCACTAGCGAAACTTTTCCCCATTGTCGCGCTCAAAAATCCCACCACCATAGCCAAATTTCAAGCGCTATCGCCAACCATAGAAACCCTAATCGGGTTTCTTTAAAAAAAATGAGGAATTGTTGGGCGTGATTGGGGCCAAATATTGTTGGGCTACAATTCTTCCTGGACTTAGCCAGTTGGATCTTTCTGATTAGGCCTGGTAAACAAATAAATTGGAATTTGGGCTCAAGTTTCTTGGATTCGAGAAAAATAAATTGAGGCTAGGCCGAAAATTGCACTGGATTGAGGGGCTGTTGGGTCATGGGTCAATTCCAAGTTAGAAGCTTTTTTTATTACCTTGGGCTAATTACCTACTAGGCCTGTTAAGGAGCTGTTTGGCTACAAAATATCTATCCAGCTAAGGCCTTATTTGGTTGTTGATTTTTTTTAAAAAAAAGGCAAAAAAAAAAAAAACAAGGAAGGCACTAGAGAGAGAGAGAGAGAGAGAGAGAGAGACCAAAAACTTGAAAAAAAAAGTAGAGAAGAGAAAAAAAGGGAGGAAAAAGGGGAAGGGCTTATTCCTTTTTCTCTTTGATTTTTCATATTGGTCATTGCACTGATTGTGACATTTTGTTCAATTGACACCCATTTATAATTTCATATCTTTCATATCATACACTTGTTTATACGTCACTTGAATTACTAAAACCACTTCTGAATCACACGAGGAGGGCACAAGAAATTGGCATTTGTGAGATTAATTTAAGTGTAGTGTGACACACGAGTAGAGGTAAGACTGAGTGACTGAGGACCCATAATTGAGAGTTGTGAGCATAGTGGGTTACTAAGGTTATTGGTGAAGTCTTTTTTTTTCCTTTACATTATTTATTTACTTATTTCTTTTTTTAGCTTAAATTATTTAGATGGCTAGTCATTACTTGGGTCAGGGTAATAACCTTGACAAAACTAAATTTATGTTTGAGTCTCTCACTAGAGAGCTAAAGAAACTTACTAAAAGCATAGAAGGCATGCAAGATAAGATAACCAATATGCAAGATTAATTAGGGCATGTGGAAGCACTTCAGGCTGTGTCATAAGACAGAGACAACCTAATGCCCAAGCCAACTGGGTGTAGAGACAACCTAATGCCAGGACAATTCCAGATCAAGGATAGGCATGAGCACCCTTTCAGGCTTAGGAAACAGGATAGACATGGCTATGAAGAAGAATATGAGTCAAATGAAGATGATGGTTAGTATAACTAGGAGAATGGGCCCAAGAGACATCGACAAAGAGATGACATGGATGATGAAGTATCTAAGGGGTGAAGTTGTAGCTATTGCCTTTTTAGGGACGATCTAATCCTGACGCCTATTTTAAGTGAGAAAGGAGGGTAGAACTGATTTTTAACTGTCACCACTACTCATAGCACTAAAAGGTTGAGTTAGCAGTAGTAGAATTTACACATTATACTATTATATGGTAGTATATATAGATACATATATGTGTATACACACACACACACATATTTATATATTCAAAGCTATGTATTTTCTACACAAAATTATTTAACAAAAAATATAAAATAAAAATTAGTTTAACATAATATAAAATATTTAGTATGACAAATATATGAATAAAGTTTTCAATCAAACTATGGCTTTTCTTTTATTAGACGATGTGCCTATTCCTTCATGAGTTAATACTTTTTGAAATGATGGGGTGAAAATTTCTTAAATGTCATCATCATCACCGCCTTCATCGAAAATACCCTCAAGAATTTTTAAATTGCTCAATCTTTCTTGTACTTTTTTCACTATTTTTCTATAAAGATTCTTGAATAATAAACCAAACTTCAAATAGAACTTTTTTACAACTTGCAACATTCCCTTTAACCTAATAAGATATTGTTTCATGCGATTAATCCCTCCACTCTTAAAAGATAATAAGTCAAATTTACAAGTGAAAATATTTTTTCTCGAGCATTTGTACCCTCAATAACATGCTTTCATACTATATCTTTTTTTTTTGCATCGATTACTTACACTTGTATTTCCACATGATTGTTGTATTCTACTATCAGTAAAATGAGAACTCATACCTTTCAATAAATTGTAAAATAAAAATTTATAATTTAATAAATGCTATAATAATTTGTAAACACAATCTTAAATTTAATGCACATTTGAAGAATTTACACACATTTGGGTGTTATTTTATAATATTATTCTCTTAATTTTACAATTCTCATAACTTTTCAAACTTGAAACTCATATTTCTATCAAAATGGCATCCAAACATAGCCTTTACATTTTTACTAGCAAAAAAAAAACAGCCAAAAAAACATTTTGTCTTAGCCGTGAACTCTTTCGATAAAGAATAGGTATCACCTAAAAGGCTAAAACAAAAACATATTACTAGTTAGAATCCATAATACAAGTAATGTATAGACTCAAATATTTTTCCTAAATAACAGAATAATGTGGATGGAATGTGTTTCTTGAATCTATTTTCATTGAAAAGTCGAAACAAATTATCACATTTAATCATAAAATCAACTAGCTAATTACAATGGCTATATCTAATTAATCCTTACAAGAAACTTACATTTATTCATAATCTTGAATCAAGAACCAATTACGGAGCTTCAAGAATCCCAACACCCAAAATAAACTATTTGAGAGCTAGTAAGTCAAATAAACGAATTTATTCAAGAAGGTAATAAACTATTTGAGAGCAAGTAAGTCAAATAAACGAATTTATTCAAAAAGGTAATAAAACTCTTGAACTTACATGTGAAGTGCGAATGTTCAGAAAGTTAGAAACAGACAAAGGAGATTGTGAAGTTTAGGATAGATGAATGATGTTTCCAATGTTGTAGACTTAGCAGTCAAGCACTCGGGCAGTTGGCGCGAAGAAGAAGAGAGTAGAATAGACTTTGGCTTTGACAGATTGGGTTTTTTCATTTGGCTTTGGTAGAAGGATTAGGTTTGGGTTTCTTCAACCTACGCTACATCTATTTGGATTTGAGGCAGAAAGTAGATCGCATTTCTTGTTTTGTAATTTTCTTTTCACTTTTCACTTTTTTTTTAAAATGACTTATGTAAAATTAGTCTAATTGAGTCATCGAGTTAACTCGTTTCAACCAGGTTACATCGATTCAACCACTTAGCAGATTTTGTATTTAACTGACTTGGACACATGGCTGGTTCTCAATTGAACTAGTTCTAGCCCGTTCCAAAACATTGATTAGAATCGAAATTAATACATAAGTTAAAAAAGCCTTTTAAAATGTCCCTGAATACATATCAATACATATATATGTGTGTGTGTGTGTGTTTATTCTTGGCCTAACTTCACGAATAGCAATCGCGGAACCTGTTCCCAGCATTGGGATCCTTCCATAATTTTTTCAATTGGTAGAACTGTTAATTAAAAAAAGGGAAAAAGTGAGACTTTTGGTTAATAAAGTCCATGAAACCCCCTTTTTTGCATCAGCAAAGGATGTGTTTCACAGTGATTTTGAAGGGTACGAATAATTATTGTTTGGGTTTGAATATTTTTATATATATATGGTATGTGTAATAATGATTAGATAATATAGATTTATAAGATATAAATATACATATAAATGTAAGTATATGTGTATATAAATATATATATCGATTTAATTATAAATAAGTGTAATAATTAAATTTTAAATAATTAATTATATATGTAAAAAGGAGAAATTTTTAACTTAAATTTGAATTAAAAAATTATAAGATAAAATATTTAGTTGATAAAAATTTAAGTGGGTTTGCAAATGAGGTTCCAAACAAGCCAAAAGTAATTTTGGTATGATTGTTTTGGAGATAAAGTTGGGATGTGTATTTATGTTTGATGTACGTCTTTGATGCACCTAGAACTAAAGCAAATATTGTGCATTATTTTTCTTTTCTATGTTAAACTTATTTTAAAATTAAAATATAGAAAAAAAACACAAAAAGATGACTTTTCCTTCTTATATCAACTTCTTGCCAAGAATGAGAGCAAGTACTCAAATGGGAGGAGAAATGAAGTGGGTGTTTGGATGGGGCCGACCAGGGGTGAGAGGTGGTATTTTTGCCCTACTTTGAAATGAGACAGGGGATTGAGGAATCTAGTTTCACCCTATCCCCTACTCCACCATCTATAATAATTATTAGTAAATTGCTCACTCCACTTCAAATTTTTAAAAAAGTCCTATAAAAAGAATTAATTTGGAATAAATGTACTATGTAATTATGATGAAATCTGTATTTTTTTACAAAACTAATATTTTTTCTTATAAAAAAAATCATAAAGTATGAAAATTTTGAATTAATTATAATAAACAAAAATATAAATTTTTTTGTTTTAATCAATACAAAGATTGAAACTCATTTTTTATTACAATAAATTAGTTAATTAATTATTATAAGTATAAAATAATATTTTTATTATAATAATTTAAATAGATAAATTTAAATTTTAAAAAATTCCCCCCAAGGGCACCTGCAGAAAAATTGAGATGGGTAATAGAGTGAGGGCGAGGGTAGTGAATGGGAGAAGTTTTTGATAATAGGACAGGGTTGGGGGTGACATCACCAGCCCCACCCCTCTCCTAGACTTACCTCATTGACATCCTTATTTCTAGCTATACTTGTTATCTAATTAATGATATTAAATTAGCTAAACTTATTTTTTCTACTCTTCACAATATTATGTTATCAATTTTCTATGCTCCATTTAATACAAAAATTAATGACGTGCTATGTTTTATTTGCTAATAAAAAAAGAATCATAAAAAGAAAAAAAATATGTGTGCATAATAAAAAGTATGACAAATTAAATTAAAACTTCTCGGCCATGTTTGTTAACTTGTTTTGCTAATTTTTTTTTATATCTTATATTGATCAAAACATGCTAATTTTTAAAATTATATTTTCTCTCTTATACATAAACTAATTTTCATATATTGTCTTCAAATCATTGTCTACACACACTTATGTTTACATTCTCTCTCTCTCTCTCTCTCTCTAAAAAAGTAACAATTCGTCTAATTATTAGACAATATTCAAATCAAATAATCAAATAAACTGTATATATATATATATATATGTATTATTTTTTATGTTATTCATAACTCTTTACACAAAAATAAATAATATTTTTAATCCATTAAAATTTACATCTAAACATCACGATTCAAGATTATTTCATGGAGTAGTTAAAATTCATGAAAAGACCAAACAATCTATGCTTGTTTGGTAATTACAATTTCTTGCATAAGTATGAGAAATTCACGCCATGCTTCTTTGGTAATTTTAAAAGAGATAAAAATGAGTAAAACTTCACTGTGATAGAAGTTTTTGAATTATTTGAATATGAGTATTTCTCTGAATATTTGTAAAATATATAATAATATGACAACGGTTAGCTTTTGATGTGCAAATAAACAAATATAAAGGTGTATATATAAATATTAATTTGATTATTAATAGATATAATAATTTAAATTTGAATCTTTGTGTCCATATATAAGAGAAAATAAATGAATAACTTGAATGTTAAAGTTAAATAAAAATTTTGTTAAATAACATATTTGAATTCAGTAAATTTAAATGGGATAAAAATAGGTGAAAAGTAGGAAGCAGAGCATAACCTATAATTTCATTTATGATGATGAAATATATGCTCTTTGTATTTTGAAAAATAATTAAAACATGTGCAACATGGGAGAAATAAACAAGTTTGGGGGAAATGAAAATAGATAAAATAAATAAAATATTTGTTCAAAGAGAAGAAAACATATAAAAAAGAAAAAGAAAAATCAAATAAAAAAGAGACTAAAATATTAATAAATTAAAATTAATAAATAAATAAATTTCTTCATTCCATCTTATTAGAGTTTTCTTGTGTGATATAGGATTAATTATCCTTACTTTATATCAAATTTATGTTTTTATCCTAAATTTCCATCCATCGTAATAAAAACTAGTATATTACATGTGCTATCCACGGATCAGTCATATTTGGTTATTATTATTAATATGTAATTTTTTGAATACTTTTTTAATTACAATAAAAATTGTTAATTGTTAAAAAATATTTTGTACACAAATACAATGAAAAACTAATATAAGATCAACAAAAATTTTAAACTTATATTCATTATGTGCAAACAAATGCAAGTAAAATAAAATGCAATTTTCTTATTTCACAAAAAATTATTGGATATATAATATAAGTATTAAATGTAAGTATAATTGAAATATTTTTAAAAACTTAAGTACAAATACTAAAAGTTAGCCAATTTCTTGCAAAGATTTCAATAAACTCAAGTTTTTAACATCAAGCCTGTAAAATTAAAAAATGTCAAATAACCATCAAAATAAAGGCTACACATCATTATTTTTTAAATAATATTAAAAATATGGTCAATATTACTTTGTAACATAAAAGTGAAATTTTTAAAAATGTAAATTATGCTTTTAAGAATATTTAACAAAATAATATTCATATTTCATTTTACAAGTTAATGATATCGTCTTCTTAAAAGATATAAATACTCAATACTTCTCTAGTCGACCAATAGCTAAAAGAAAAATACTTACAAAAATTACTTAAAAGATAAATTATTTATAAGCTTTTCTTATACTGAATCTTAATATTATACATAAACCTAGTATATAGATAAAAACACTAAAGAAATGTATAGGTAGTATAAAAGATCACTTCTTGAAAGCACATTCTTATGGATAATAGTAAGAAATTAAGTTTTATGTCACTTTTTGCCTTCTTATTACATATTATCAAGAAAGTTGAAGTCAGGTTAGATTGCATTTTTACTTGAGCACACAGTACTTGAGACAATGACGACAATGACTGTAATTCTTGTTGAAGTAATATTAAAATGACTACTAACTAATATATCACAATTATGGACGATCCTCTGCATCCCCATTGAAGTTTGGAAATTGAGTAGTTGGAGTAAGAACCAAACCCTATATGGCATGTAAATTTTGTGTTTTTATTAAATATCACATGAGAATTTTGTGTTTTTATCAAATATCACATGAGATACATTGTTTTATATGGTTAGGAATTTATGAGTTTTTATTAAATCACTTTATAAATTTACACATTTTCCTTTAAAGCTAATACATGTGATGTTAGTAATTTCCTAAATCAAACACATTAAACTATAACTTGATTAATTTATTTTTTTTCGGGTTGTGTTTTTATTTTTTCAAAGTGTTTTAACTTTCAAGTATCTTTATATTTGTTGATGCAAATTAGTTGTTTCAAAGAATTGCCTCAATTATATAATGTGCCATTGAAGATTCCAAATACTAATAAATGAATAAATTTAATTTCTATTGATAGATCCAACAATTTTAATTTATTTTAAAATTAAAAATTTAAAAAAATTGATATTTCTGTCAATATTAGGTATATTATATATGCACAAATGGTTGTAGTTTTGGAAAAATTAATTGGCTTATATTAAATTTGTAAATTAATAATAAATTCATTTTAAAATTGAACTCATATAGTTTGATTTTCATTTTTTGAAATTTTTTTTTTAAATTGCAAATTTTGTAAGTGTAAGATTTTTGTCAAAATTATTTTTATTACATATGCATAGATAGATCATAGTTTTAAAAAAAAATTAAATGACTCATGTTAAATTTACACTTCAAAAAAATTAATTTAAAAATCGAACTTATATGGTATGATTTTTATTTTTTAGTGTGTATGAAATTTTATAATTATTTATTTCACTCAATGATATAACAATCAATTTATTTACTTATTTATTTTTGTTATGATGCATATTTTTTTAATTATATTTGTCACTTGATATTAGTTACCGTCAATATATTGATGTATGAATTAAGAAAATCTAACTAGACAAATAATCTTAACTTCTGTGAAATTTAGTAAATTGAAATGATTTAAAACAATATTAAGTCACACATTTTAATAATATGAATCTATTTAGCTTTTATTTTAATAATTAAAATATAGATCACATCCACTTTAAATTTAAATTTTTATCAATGTAAAATGTAAGTGTATTTATATTTGTATAAAATTGTTCTAGATGCCTTGGGTGTCAATATATATATACATATATTAGTATCGAAAATTTTAAATAAACCACATTATATTACATATCAAAGATAGCACTAAGAAAATTTTTTAAAGTAAATCTAAAATTAAACAAATGTAACTCATTTAAATAGAAGTGTTTGAATAGATAAATATGAAAAATTTAATTTAAATAGAATATCCTCATGGATAGATTCGGTAAGATTTAACTAAAAAAATTGAAAATTAAAAATTTTAGAAAAGTAGAATTGAACTTAAGTGGGCCAAAATTGGTACATGACATATAATATGATATGATTAAATTTAATCTTATGTTTGAATTGAACATCAAAAAAACCTCTTGCAATGGATGCGTATAACTTTCGGAAGACTTGCCTCTCAGAGGTTTATTTGATCCCGCAGCCGGTCGTGTACACCGGGTGTGGCAAATTTTGCCATTTGGCAAAATCTTAATTTTTAATCAATTAATTTTTTGTTTTTAAATATGAAAAATACATGAAATAAAAATTAAATGAAAGATCAAATGAAATAATTACTTAAATAATTAGAAATAAAATAAAATGTAAGAACATTTGAAATGTTTAATATTAGTTATTTTTTTTGGTTATTGAACATAACAAAAGAAATAAAGAGTCATATGAAATATCAAATAAAATAAAAAAATTGTATGTGATAAAAACAATGTAATTTTTAATAATTTAACTTTTATGTAAAATTACTAAATGAAATAAATAAATATATGCAATAAAAATATTTGACACCAATTTATTTTTGTATTGACGTGGCTAACAACTTAAAACAGGTTTAAATATATTTGTTCTAAATTATTCGTAGTTTTTATTTTATGTTGTGTTTAATTTTATTTTTTGTTTGACAAATTATTATATTTAAAAACAAAAAAATAATTAATTGAAACGATTAGATCTTGCCACGTGATTCGCAGCGGGTGCCGGATCGAGAAGGCCCCCACATTCATCCTCCACGGCTTTCGTTCTCTTTCTTTTCTGGAATATCCACTCATGGCTTAGAAGCTGTTCTTACTTTTTCCCTTCTCCACTGGTTGAGTTTCCTTCTGCTGCGCTCTTTTTAATCCTTACATTCCTATGGCGAGGACTCTAATCTCCTCTCCTTTGTTCTTGGGCACTCCTCTTCCTTCTCTTTCCCGCCATGGCTTCATCCCTCAGAGCAGGCGCGTAGTGACCAAAGTGAAATTCAGCCTTCATCAGCTCCCGCCTATTGACCATTCAATTGACTTTAATGAGATTATTGGAAGAGCTGAGGGCTTGCTCTACACGCTTGCCGATGCTGCCGTGGTTGCGGATGGCGGTACATCTGCGGCCGACTCTGCTGCTGCTGCGGCTGCACAGAAATCCGGAGGGTGGTTTGGGTTTATTTCTGACGCCATGGAAGTTGTCTTGAAGGTAAATAGTGTTTTTGAGATTCTTTTTGATTTTTATGTGTCGCTAGTTAAACAATTTTGTTGGTTGTGGGTTTACTTGTTAGAGGTTTGCTGGACGTGGTAGTTAGATTCCTTAAGTTCTGGCTTGTCTTTAGGTGTAAATGTTGAACCCTTTACAGGCAGGTTAATTAAAATTGCTCTAGATGTAATGATCTTTCAACTCAAGAAATGAATTGAGATCAACCCAGCGTTCAATATTAGTATTAACGATCTCTGAAGGTAAACAAGGCCTTCTTCAACATTATCAAGTGACTGAATTTGATCCAATTGTCTTTTTCTTGGAAGTGATAATGTCTTAATTTATTATATGAATTAATCTAAGCGTAGTAATTGAATTTTTACTCTATATGCTGCAAAAGAGAAGAAAGATAATTTTTCAGGATGATGTTGTTTTAGTTTATCATTAATGGTTGAAGTAAAACTCATATGGAAAATTTGAGGTAGGTTTTTTTTGTGGCTGGGGTATTTGGATTTTCAGTAATAGGGCAATGATTACTCTTTCTACCCAAGCATTAATATATTTCGACTATTGTAATGTGCAGCAAGTTAAAAGGCATGGGACCAACTAGCACAATAGTGTGACAAATAGACCTAAACGAACAAATTCCACCATTGCCAAAAGCATATATCATTCTATTTGTGGTCTTATTTCAAGTATATGTTGCCTATCTATGTTAGCTTCCATTGCGAGCTTAAACTACAGAGGAATCGCTGCTTTTTCCACCAATAGTTATTATGGTTCCCACTTCTCTGTTGTTCTGACTGAATCATGTTGTTTTAAGTCTATATGATTCTTGCTAAGTGAGTGATGAATGTGTTGTGAAAAATGGTGTATTTCGAGATGTTGGTTATCCCATGTTGGAAAACAAACCCAACCTTAAACTCTTTAAATTGATTTAGACTTCAACTTGAGCTTGAGATAAAATGGGCTCGCATGCATGGGCTTTGATTTGGGCCAAAATAGTTTAATTGGGCTGACTTCCCCACGGCGTGTGAGTATGGTCTAGCCCATGCCTATTTTTACTCTTTTTTTTGGACCTTTAATTTTTTTATTTTACTTCTGGCCCAAACGGTAGCCAAACATGTCCTTTCATGTTTTAAAATTTTCAAACAACCAAACACGCCCCTGCAGTGTGTTGTTTCTTCTTGCACCAGAATGCTTTTTCTTCCCTAACGTACATCTCTGCAACTGAACATTCCAGGAAGCAACCAAACACACCCTTCCCTGTTTAATCAACCAAACACACCTTTTCATGTTTTGAATTTTTTAATGATCAAATACACCCCTGCATCTTCCTTTTCTGCTGTGTTCTTTCATGAAACCAAACACGTCCCTTCTGGACAAAACCTTTCCTGCAACTGAACACAGGCTCAAACGAAGGGGCATGTCTGCTGCCATTACAAAACCATTGCACCTGTTCATTCACACCCATGGATCATCTGTACATATAAGGGTTTTGGGTACTTTCAGACACAATAGCCCGTCCACATATTCTGTTTCTGTTCACTGCTGCTGCTGTACACATACTAACAGATTCTGCCCACATTCTGCTCTTGCATTCTCCAGTACTCCATTATGCCTCGTTCATTCCTGCCTTACGCCGTCTTCACCTGCTGCTATTTGTTTCAGCCCACACATATTGTTGATTTCTGGGCTTCCCAATTAATTGATTCTGGGAAGATTGGCTTGTTTAATCTTGGAGGAATATTTCACATTGGCAAAATAATTCCTTAAGAATAATGCTCCGTGCACGACTCAAGCCAGAATTTTATTTTTATACAAACATTTTATTGTAGGTTTTTGGCGAATTTCCCCATCAATCTTAAGGTATTATGGCCACATTTCCACCGTTCTGCTGCTCCTGCTGCTGCCCCAGTTGCAGAAAATCAAGTGCTGGTAGCACTGTCTTTTGCCAAGCCATTTCCGCATGTATCCAACACCGAAATTTTTGGAAATGAAAATTTCAAAAGATGGCAGTAACGTGTGCATTCTCTGTTGGACAAGAATGGAGTCGCCTATGCACTCACCACGCCACAGCTTACGAACCTTGCTATTGAAGCCTGGCAACATGCAAACAAAGTTTGCAGACACACAATTTTGCAAACCTTGTTACCTTGTTCAACGATTTGTTCGATATCAAGGAGGCAAAGATTATTTTGGGAAGCACTAATCTCCAAATTACTGTTGAAGATGCCACAAAACTAAAATTTGCCATTGAAAAATACTACCAATGGCAAATGGTGGATGACAAGGATTTGAAGGTTCAAATTTTTGAGTATCAAAATTACTTAAGGATTTGAAAAATGAAGAAATAATCTTGCTTGAAAAATTTGTTGTTGGAGTCCTTATTGAAAAGTTGGCAGACACGTGATTCGATTACAAGAATAGCCTTAGACATAAGTAGAAAACATTCACTGTTGAGAAGTTTGTTTGACACATAATCATCGAGGACACCAACCACAAGTAGGTTAAGGTAGCAAAAGCAAAAGAAATGATGGGTAAAACCAATTTAGTGCAAAAAGACGTCAGGTACACTAATAAGTCCCAAAATTATATTCCTGCTCAATCCAACTTCAACAAAAAGGAAGTTTTTTATTTCTCTTGTGGAAAACTAAGCCACTATGCTTGTCAGTGTAAGTTTAAAGGGGGAGCTAACAAGGCACACAATAATAACACTTTTAAGGTCAATTTGACCTTTGGAGATGAAGTTATTGCTACAGTATCTCTTAGGTGAACATTGTAGCTATAGTTAAGGAATGGGTGGTAGACTCTATAGCTACTCAACACATTTATGTTAATCGAGAAGCATTTTTCTTATAAACTCTATTGGGGGATGATGAGGAAGCTGTCTACTTCGGATATTCTAGAATAGTTAAGGTTTTGGGAAAGGTAAGGTTGTGTTGAAACTAACATCTAGAAAGATCCTAGTCCTTTAAGATGCGCTGCATGTTCCCAGTATATGAGCAAACCTGCTCTTTGTAGCTCTATTGAGTAAAGTTGGATTGAGAGTGTTATTCGAGTCTGATAATGATAAAGAATAATGTATTTGTAGACAAAGAGTACAATTAGGGATTTTTCTATTTAGTGTTGCAAATGTTATGAATGAAAGTGCTGCTTCTACTTATAACGCTGATTCTCTTTCCTTATGGTGTGCTAGACTAGGACATGGGAATTTTAGATATATTAAAAGATTGCATTCTTAAGGCTTAATTTCTGAGTACTAGTTTATAGGGAAACTGAGTTATTAGGTTTAATACACACAGACTTAGGTGATTTAAAACTAACTATGACGAGAGGAGGAAAAAGATATTATGTCACTTTTATAGATGACTTCTCTAGGTATGCTAAACTTTATTTACTTAGAAATAAAGATGATATTTTTGATGCTTTTATATCTTATAAGAATGAGGTAGAAAATCAATTTGGTAAGAAAATAAAAAGAGTGAGGTCAAATAGAGGAGGTGAATATTTATCACTAAATAAGTTTTTTTAAAATGAGTGAATAATATATGAAATAACATTCCTTTATTCTCTCTAATTAAATGGAGTAGTTGAAAGGAAAAATAGAACTTTAAAAGAAATGATGAACTCTTTGCCAGTAAGTTTTAATATTTCTGATAACTTGTGGGGAGAAGCAATACTAACTACATGTTATATACAAAATAGACAACCACATAAAAGTATTGGTAAAACTATATGAACTTTGGAACAATCATAAGCCTAATTTGAAATATTTTTAAGTGTGGAGGTGTCTAATTAAAGTATTATTGCTAGAGCCTAAGAGAAGAAAGGTTTTAAGACTTGAGATTGCATGTTTATAGGATATGCTGAACATAGCACTGTGTATAGATTTTTAATTTTAAAAAGTGATTTTCTTGAACAAAATGTTATTAAATTTAGACATGCAGAATTCATTGAACACATTTTTTTCACTTGCAAATAGAATTTATCATGCACATGTGGAAACTAGTAGAAAAATTCTAAAAAAGGGGCAAAAAAGGCCAAGAAAAGAATTTTTTCCTTATAGTATTGACTTTAAAATCTTTCTTGTTAATAATGAACCTCAATCTTATATTAAAGCTATTTCTTCTCCTAAAAGTAAATTTTGGTTATGAGCTATTGAATTTGAGTTAGACTGTATTAGAAAAAAAAACCCTTGGATTTTAGTAAACCCACCACCCAGTGCAAAACCTATAAAATGTAAATGGATTTTTAAAAGAAAATATAATTTTGATGGTTTTGTAGATAAATATAAAGCTTGTTTGGTTGCTAAAGATTTTCACAAAAAAAAATATTGATTACTTTGGTACATTTGCACCAGTAACTAGAATAGCTTCAATTAACTTTAATTCGAATTTTATTTGCTTTAACTTCTATTTAAAAACTTCATATTCACCAAATAGATGTTAAAACAGTTTTTTTTTGAATGGTGAATTAAATGAAGAAATTTATATAATCCAACCTGAAGGAAGTGTTGAGGGTTTAGGGTTTCGTGTTGAGCTTGGAAAAGAAAATAAAGTTTGTAAATTAATTAAATCACTTTATTGTCTTAAGTAAGCTTCAAAGCAGTGGCATGAGAAATTTGATGAAATATTGACTAGAGATGGATAAATTTGTGTATTAAAGTGGCTAATGATCAGTATGTGGTTGTGTGCCTTTTTTTTGATGACATGCTTATCTTTGTACCTTGTTTGGATATTATTGAATGTACTAAGTGCTTTTTGTTATCTCATTTTGATATGAAAGATCTGGGTGAAACAAAGATGATATTGGGAGCATAGTTTTCAATGGCGTGTGCCATTACGAATGGCACTAAGGGCGCTGATTTTTTGCCATTTCTCAGTAATGGCGTTGACCTTCCATTTGGTGTTGCCTTCTTTGCCTTTTTTTGATGTGATAGCACAGTAATGGTGTGCCTTTTCGAAGGCCTATTCCAATCCACTTTGTTATTAAAAAGAAAAAGAAAAACCAAGAAAAATAAGAAAACCTGAGCAAGGCGAATGAGATGGCATGCTGCACTATGTTAGGCTATAGCTTCTGCTGGTTTGAATAAGGATTTACGGTGGCAGTGGTAGTAAGCCGTTGGCCTGGTGCAAATTAGGGTTTTCGTGTTTTTTAATTTTGAGCACTACATGGAAAAAGGCTTGTATTTTTTTTTTTAAATTTTGAGTGTAACTTAAACAACACCACATTTCTTTTTTTTTTTCAGGTACAATTTTTCCTCTTTTTTACATTTTCTTCATTTTTGTTTCTTTTGTGTTCATTCTTCTCTTTTCTTCTCCAGTTTTCTATTTTCTTGCTTTATTTGCTTATTATGGACTTCTATTAGCTACTTTTTTTTGTTTTTCCTTTATGGGGCCAAGCTCAATTACTCTTTTTGTTTCATTTTCTTTAACTCTTTCCAACCTCTTCTGTATATATATTTTTTCAATTTTTCTTAATTTTTTTGGGTAAGAAATTATATTATAATATTGAATTAACATAAAATTACAAGTATCTACTAAATTGTAGAAATTATTATTTTGATATTGATGATTAGCATTTGTGATTCTGTTTACATAGTTGATAGTGTTCATTTGGTTGTATCTTAAATTTGAAATGCATTACGAATTTGGTTGTTGAATTTTATTAAGTTGATTTCATGGTTGACACTTGAAATGAATTATTTATGGCATTATCAATGCAATTTGTTTTTTTTTTTTAAATTAGAAGTTGATATGCTTTATAGTTATTTTATATTTCAATGGCATATATTAGAGACATGAATATTTTGAATTAATTTGATTTATTGTGCACCATGCGCCACGTCATACACCATGGCTTCGGAAGAAGTTTGCGCCATGCCGCGCCATTCACCTTTTAGAACTATGACTGGGAGTGTCAACCATGAAATCAACCATTGAAGAAGTTTGCGCCATGCCGTGCCATTCTCCTGTACACTGTTTTGCCTAGTTCATTCCTGCCTTACCCTTCTTCACCTGTTGCTGGCCCACACACATTTCTGATTCCTGGGCTTCCCAGTTAATTGATTCGAGGAAGATTGGCTTGTTTAATTCTGGGTGAATATTTTGAATTAGTGAAATAATTCTTAAAGAACAGTGCTCCGTACATGACTCAAGCCACAATTTTATTTTTATACTAACATTTGATTTTAGGTTTTTGGCAAATTTCCCTGTCAGAATGTATAACGGAAGCAATCCATTTTTTCTATGAAGCACTTAAACTGGCTTGAACGGTCTTCTTGGATGGCTTTATCTCTCCTGGCAGACTGTCTGATGTCATGAGGTTATCCATTTAATTGTAACCAAAATAATAGGTTATCAACCGAATCAAAATTAGACATCTTGCATATTTCAAACAACTGGAAAACTGTTTCTATCAGTCTTCTTGATCTTCTTGTTGATGGTTAACATGAAGCCAACCAAAGCAACTTTTTATGAATAAGACATGGATAAAATGCGAAACTCCGGGGCCACTAACTGTTTTCTTGAAGCCAAGAGATAATTATCAGGCCTTCGATCTCATTTCTCCAACTGCATAACCTCGCTTGAAATATAAAATCATGAAATAATCTGCACACTTGAATCAGTGTAGCATTTATTGTCCTGTTAGATTTCTCCATTGATTTCATTTATTTTTTCTTATAGAGTTTCTATAAAGAATTTAGAATTGATTCTTTTTATAACTAAAAGATTATAATAGTATACCTAAATAGTAGATTTGATATCGCTGATTTTGCACTATTTAAAAATCTTGATGTCTTCCTTTTTGTTACTCCCACTTCAGGATTTTCTCACAGGATAAACCTTAGCTCACTCCTTGTGCCTTATGCTATCCGTGTGAAATGTGCACTTGTTACTTTTGTGTGAAGTGCGCACTTGATTCTTATAAATTTTGGTACGCTTCAATTTTCAAGAAGTCATAGGTTTACTAGAAGAGTAAAATATTTATGTAGCTTGGTGTTTCCAATGACTATTTCATTTTCTTCTCATGCAGTACTTTCTTAGGATAGATATTAGTAGAATAGTAATTTGGGGATTAAGAAATCTAATTGTTTCTCCAAAGGATAACACTTATTCCTAAATGACCACCTCAATTGAAAGTTTAAACTGTTAGGAAGTAGAGTTAATCAACATTTAGTATTCCCAGCATCTGGGCAATGCTCTTTTTGTGAAGCCTGGCACTTGAAACTCTGTTACATATGGGAGGCTTAAGTGATAGTAGAGCCAAAGGCATTTTGTTTAACATTGTTCTGATGTATTGATGACCACATTATTTTAGAGTGCAGAGTCATTTAATATATAATAATGACAACTATATTCATTTATCATCAAAAGACTGGTGTCATTTCTTAAGCTATGCTGGTTTTCATTTTGTAGTTAAGATCTGATTTGTAGCACCTTGTAATTTATTTTCTTACCGAACAATATGTCATAGGTAAAAATATGATGAACATACATTTATGTGTCCTATATAGGATGCTATAATGGATCTTACTGAGATTGAGCAAACACCATGACATGCTCCTAATATCTGGTTGATAATGGGCCAATTTTGAAGCTGTCTTGTAATAAATATAAATATTTAATACATGAAGAAGTTTGACTGCTTGAACTTCATTAAGTCAAAGATTTATATCAAGGCATTAGCCGATTTGATGAACACCTGCTTTATGTGTATCAGGTACTTAAGGATGGACTTGCTACTGTTCATGTGCCATATGCTTATGGATTTGCTGTAATATTGCTCACTGTTCTTGTTAAAATTGCCACATTCCCTTTGACGAAGAGACAGGTGACCATTGGTTCTGCATCTGTTAGGGTGTCTTCTACACACACTATTCCTGCATTTCAGCTTTCTGTGTGGGTTTTCATTTATTTATTTTTGGTTTGTAGATATCATTATACCATCAGTTTGATAATATGCATTTCCTTTTAATACAAGGTTGAGTCCACATTAGCTATGCAGAATCTTCAACCAAAGATTAAAGCAATCCAGCAAAGATATGCGGGAAATCAAGTGAGCATCTGCATTGGTGTTCTGAAACAGAATTGTTTATTTTCTGTTGTTGCTGATTATTTTGATTTTAAATCTTGATTCTTATGGAAACTAAAAAACATAAACATAAATATTTAAGATCTTTGATATTGTGCTAGTTGTGATGGCAAGGGTGGACAAGAAGTCAAAATATCAGTGCAATAAGTTAGTTTGGAATTCATGATTTGTTTCCTATGGCCAATGGATTTTTGAGATGCGAAACTATTGCAAAATGCTGTGCAGTCAGTACCAATTTTATTGTTTTGGTAATGAGTATTTTGGCTTCAACTTGCTTGTGCACAATGGCCTTAGTGAGTTTATTGAAGTGCTCTTAAACCTGGAAAAACCCATAGGAATCTACATTCTATGGAATTTCAGGTGTGCCTAGCTCCAAACAATTATGATCAATTGCTGGGCCATTGATTAATGCGAGTCAAACAAAAAGAAGTGGATCTTAAGCTCAGATCACCAAATAAATTGAAACATTGTGAATCTGATTCATAGAGCTTTTCTATAGGTAAAATGGAAATAAAATCCCTAAAAATAATGCAGACATTATTATAAATTAATTTACAGTTTTTCTCCTTACCATGCTCGGACACCATTTTGATGTACTGAGTTTATTGCCAAGATGTGTTTATTCGAGTTTCAGGTCCGTGATAATCTGTTTATTTTGTCGTGATGGTTGAATTAGTTTCGCTGGATGGACAAGCTTTGTCGGGAAATGACTATTTGTTCTGTATTTAGAGGTCAAATCAAACATAAAATATATGAAATGGTTATTTGTATGATTCTTTAACCTATTAAATGATGACTATGAATGTCATCAGTTGGGGTTGGGTTGAAATATTGAGCCATAATATACTGATAAAACCTTTAATAAGGATGTTTTTCAATTGCAACCTTGCCTAGGTGAACTAAACTTATATACTGATACAATTTACAGGAAAGAATACAACTCGAAACTTCTCGCTTATACAGACAGGCAGGGGTCAATCCATTGGCAGGTACCAATTTAATCTGTCAAACTTGTTTCTTTCAATTTCAGTTAGATACATGATGTTTTGATATCATGTGCTGTTTTTTCTGCTTTATAATGTGACACATCTGACAGAACTATCCCACTATAACATTTGGGTTATGAGTAGGTAGGTGTGACCTTGTGTATGTTCCCTGTTTGCTTTCTTTCCTGACAATTCAAACAGACTTCTGTAGTTTATATTTTGTACTTTGAAGTCCTACACTGCACCCTCACCCTGACCAGATCCACCTCATGTGTAAGATTTGATAAACTAAAGACATAGAGAGCCTAAATTTTTTAACCACTTGATCTAGAGGTGCTTAAAATTGATCTCAATGTGCTCTGTTGCAATTTTTAGAGCAATGGAGAAACAATTTAAATTTTGGTACTTAGTGAAATTTGTAGCTCAGAGATCCTTGGTTTCATGCTCGTCCTTTTATTGAGATATAGTATACCAGGATTTTTCCAAGATGGATAATCTCAATAATTTATAGCATTCTGAGTGCGAGCATGCCACACAATGAGCATACATTGTCACTGTGAACACCAGGCTTATGGGATATACATACCTAACAAACCTAAAATTTGTGGGCCATTTATGTCTGTTAATGATGCTAATTGTTACTTGTTAGTAGTTGGTACAAATTTCCTTTTGAACTAAACTGATACTTGTGGTGCTCTATTTTTTCAAGGATAAGCCCTACGAAGAGTGAGTTGGGATTATAAAAACTTTCATTACATTTACAAAAGAGCATAAATTTGTTTACATCTTCTTAAACTGTTTTAGACTATACAGCATGATCCAGTAAGCAAACTGCTCAAAATGTTTTCTCATTTGGCTAAAATTAGAAGATTCTAGCTATTGTTAAAACTTGCTCAAAATTATTCTTGTCCAATACTCAACATACACAGGAGAGAGCACCATTCATGGATTGATGCTAAGCATCCACATCTGATAACTGATGAGTTTCATTTTCTACTCTGATCACTCTCCTTGTCCAAAGGCTAAGCCTGTTGAGTGTATTTTGTGCTTCCATTAAGGAAAATGGTTATTTTTCCTGCAACTGATTTTGTCATTACTACATTCTATGGAAGGACATGTGGACTCTAGGTGGTAAAAGTTTTTATGTTCCTTGTCTAGACATGTAAATGTGGTTAATGATCTCTTCACTTTTTAAACCAGAAAGCAATCTGCTTTATACTATTGTAACCCTAGGTAAGTATGATGTTAAGATCATAAAAACACTACTTCTGATATTCCATACTCGGTGGAATTATATTCTAAACAGAATTATTAGTTTCAGGTATAAAAAATTACTTTACACTGTTTATCATTTTCAGAATGTAATTAATCACTATTCAAACTCCTCTCAATGTTCGCTTAAGCAAGTCATTGTTTCCGGTTATAATTTTGCTTTTGTCCCAATAAATATCATTTTCACTGAGTGATTCCATTGTGCCTCTTAAATCGATCATAACAGGATGTTTCCCAACCTTGGCTACAATACCAGTCTGGATAGGCTTGTATCAAGCTCTTTCAAATGTGGCAAATGAGGTACAGACAAAGCTGGTTCATTGTATATTCACTGTTACTTTTACCTGATTTGTTGTAATACAGATATTATGAAGTTTTAGCTCTCTTTTTCTTTTTTTTATAAATTATTAAATAGGGACTGCTGACAGAAGGATTCTTTTGGATTCCTTCTTTGGGAGGTCCAACAACAATTGCTGCTCGGCAAAGTGGAGCTGGAATTTCCTGGCTGATCCCATTTGTGGTAACCAATACTTAATGGTCTCAGAGCTATCAGCTAACTCAGATTTTTTTTGATCTGCATTTTGTTTCTCATGGAATCTCTATCCTTTTTGGTCATTGCTTTTTTCCCTGAAACCCTTTAGATCAAGAAGTTATCTTTGTCAGCTAATGATATAAATTATTACTGCAATTGTGGAATACATGAATAATACTTTGCCTGCATTGTCTATTTTGTAGGATGGGCATCCACCACTTGGTTGGCATGATACTGTGGCGTACCTTGTTTTACCTGTTCTTCTTGTTGTATCGCAATATGTTTCAATGGAATTAATGAAGCCTCCACAAGTGAGCTGTGATATAGTTTGAGTTTTAATCTTCTTTTGTGCCTGGTTTTTGAAATTTGGAGAGGGAAATAAAAGAAAATGCAGAGGAAAATATTTTTGATTCTTTGGTTACTAAGAAAAATCCCATGGAAAAGAAAATTAGAAAGAAATCGTAGTATAAGGAGGGAAAATTCATTTTCCTCACAAAAAGGTGAGGGAACCTAGTTTAACTCACATCCCTCCTCCAAAAATTTGACACTTCTATTTTTTTATCAATTTCTTCTTCTTCTTTGTGAACATTTTTCTTTCTTCATTAAAATTCTTTCAGCAAAACAATATATGAAATTTTGAATTTTTTGAATTTTCTTTTCCTCTCCCAAATTATAAAACCGAACATAGTTTTATAGTTTCTGGGCGTGTTTACTTATATTTTAATTCTGGTTTGTTAGACAGATGATCCAACTCAGAAGAACACGCTTCTCTTGTTTAAGTTTCTTCCCCTCATGATTGGCTACTTTTCTCTGTCTGTTCCATCTGGATTATCCATATACTGGTAATTTTGACTATTTAATGCTATTTCATGTGGTGCAGTTGTTCTGAAGTACACCAATCAAAATAATGTTTAAGTTAGCATGCACGTGACGCTAAGCTGCACACACTATATCCATCACTGATTCTTTGTTAAAGTATTTCAGTAGAATTTAGCTCCTCTGTGGTGTCTTTTAAGATTGTTAGGATTATTATTGACTTGATAAGTTAGTCATTTGCAACTTTCTGGAATACCTAATTAGATTCAGAGTCATTCAATTGACATAATTTGATTGCTGATCAGCATATAGGAAGAAGTTTTCTCTTCAATATTCCATAATCTGAAAAAATATCCTAGATAGCCGTCATGGTCCTAATGACCTATAAAACATTATTGTAGTGTATTGAATTAATCCACCCACGCACTCAATTAATTAAATTTGTTTAGTTTATCTTGTCAAATTTGCTGTCCTATGACTAGAAGTTGGTGTTTTGGCTGAATTTTCATTTTTAATATAGAAACATAAATGTAAGTGCAGTATGTAGACCCTTCTGCAATTCCTATGGCCATAATGGAGTAAAACTGGTGTTCAAGAGGCATGTTTAAACCACATTGAAGTAGTACATAAAGGTTGCTTCTTGACAATTTTACTTTTATATTTCAATTTGCCAATAAGCTAACTAAAAGGTGTATTTGAGGTAACACTAAAGTAAATAGAATAAGAAATAAGGATACTAATGGCATGGATAAAGCGAATAAGTGTGAAAGAATTGAGATAGTTTTGAGCATATCTAATATAAGCAACTAGATATGTTCATTAGGTTTACCATAAAAGTTAATCAAGAGGTTTAGATCAATTGAAAAATAACATGAAACGAGGCAATATATAATGATTTAGGGGCAAATAATGTTAGAATAGAAGAAAGGTTTATTTGGTGAAGTACAGTGGAGTATGGAATAATTGTACTTTGAGTGGAGCTGTATCTTTAATCTTGAAGTAAAACTTGTCCGCTTGTTACTAAGCTTCTTTGGCTCCAGATATCTGTATCATGAATTATGAAATTATTTATCAAAAGGCCTTTTCAACTGGCCTTTTTTGAACTTGCTTTTTAGAGTAAAAAGTGGTGAAAATGGTAACTTGAATATTATGTTTAATGCATAGTATAAAAATGGTAAATTGAATGTCCCATGTTTAGCTTGAATCATCAAATTGAGACAGATAGATAGTTAGAAAAATGAACAATTAGATAGATAGTTAAAAGTCACAATTATCAATGAAAAGTGGACATCCAGCGGCCAAACGTGAAGCTAGACAGACATAATATGAGCTAGTACTAATACACCAAAAGGAAATTTAAAGTTGACATAATACTAGCCCTACAACAATAGGAAGCAAAATATACTTATAATTTAGGTAACAGAATATGTGTCGAATATTCCAACAGTATGCTTGATTTGTTCGTTTTTGTGCTTTTATTATGTATATAACATTATATAATGATTGGAGAATGTGATAGCATGTGAAGGTAATGATTTGTTTTAGGATATATTATACGTGCGTGTCTATATATATGTAATACTTGGATTCTGAGTATTGATGTATATATAGAAGGGGAAAGTTTTTAGTGTGTGTTTCTTAAAGTAAACATTGGTACCAAGTACATGCATTAGTTTTCTAGATCTGTTGTAAAAGAATGCTGTTAACAAATTTACTCTTGCCTCTACAACCTCAGCCTTTCTTTTCACTTTGACAAACTTTGAACTTAACTCCATTTTTTAATGTGCTCTCTTTTGGAACTGTTTATTGATTGACTTGGCAATAAATTCTTCGGGTACTATGTCCGTTTTTAGCATTTGCAGGGGTAGATACTGATGTCAAATTGCTGTAAATGAGGTTATATGAGGATTTAAGGTTTTTGCTGGACTATTTTTAAATTGGTTGCTGGCGGAGCAACATGGAAGGAGAATGATTAAATGATCAGCAAATGACATTACCCTATTCAAATCATAACTTCCAACTGAGAATTTATATTTTTTGGCTTAATTTTTCATGGCATAATGTGGCTATAGAGATAATATCATACTCAAGTGGAAAGTTTATAATTCTATGCTCATCATGAAGAAAATTTGTAACGATGGGATTGGGTAAGGATGCCTGCAAATTACTATGTGAAAACCATTAAGTTGTAACATTTTATCCCATGGTTAAATGGCAATTTGTAGTCCTTCCTTTTATTTGACTCTTGATTAGGTAATAGTAATGTATTGTTAATTAGGTTTTCTTTTGGTTCCTGGTTTGAATTTTATTCATTACAATATTCCTGCTACTATTGATTTGAGAAAGATTTTGAATCCACGCCTTTGAACTTTGTGGTGTGTGGAAGTGTAGATTATGTGGGAGTTTACCATATTTTTAGTAAGCACTAGAGCATTCACTTAATAAAGGAAAAACAATTTTGGTGGGCATATTGAAAACACCCAATATCTTCTTCCTTGCATGCATGCTTGGATGCAAATTAAGCATCTTTAGAGACAACTGTATGCTGCATTGAGCACGGACCTGTATTCTTAGTCAGTATTTTACATGCCTTTAATTGAGGCATCAGCATAACTGGTGGCTTACTGGTCTCTACTTTCATTGGCTTTAAGGTTCACAAACAACGTGCTAAGCACAGCACAGCAGGTATGGCTACGGAAATTGGGAGGTGCAAAGCCTGTAAGTGAAAATGCTAGGGGGATAATCAGCGCTGGACGTGCAAAGCGACCAGGTGCTCAACCAGAACAAACGGCTGAAAGGTGGGCTTGAGTTTTCATATTATTTTGGTTCTATTTTTATTTAAGAATGCCCCTCAGTAGAATTATTCTTGAAACAGATTTAAACAGCTGAAAGAAGAACAGAAGAAGAAAAAGAGTAGTGCGCTTCCCGCAGATGACGTTCAGGCTTCAACTGCATCTGATTCTGGGCCTGAAAATGACTCAGACAATCAAACTGTATCACAGGTAAATTTAGCTCAACAGTCAAGTAAAATAATTTACTAAAAGTACAATGAGAATGGTATCTGGAAACTTGGTTTATTGCTTAAACTGAAATATCTGCTTGAGTTTATTGTTCCTTTCAAACGACCACCTGAAAAGGCATGCTCCATAATACTTTGTTCCCTTTTGGCATTTCTTTTGGTCTGATTTTAAAATAACAATAACCATCTTATATTTCTTCTCAAGGTTGCATGCATGTTTGTTTCATGAGATTTGATGCTAATGTAACATACATGACTCCTGTGGGTTGGAAATTTTATTCTGAGAATTTTAAAGTGTTATTGCCCTCTGGTGTACTTCATATGAACCCTTCCTCATCCTTGTCCCCTCAAAAAGTGGTATTAAAAACCTCACTAATAATAATCCCAATGTCAACAAGTGAAAGCTTCTATTTCCTTTCTGGATTGTGCAGAAATAATTTTCCACTTTCTAGAAAAATTATTTCAAAGTTACCTTTGTCTGAATAATGAAGTGATTGCTACTATGTTTCAAGAACAAATTTATAGCCCAAAATCATTGACAGAAAACAGAGAAAAACTGTTAAGATACTGAAAATGTTTCTTTTCATCTCTGAAACGATTGTTCCTACTCAAATCAAGAATTCTAATAGGGAATTGGAGGGAATACAAAATTTCTTGCAAAGTTGAGATGTGTTGGGCTCTAATTACGGTTGCCAGTGATTATTTTGCTTTCTACCATAGGAGGACACTTTCTTATATATATATATTTGTGTGTGTGTGTGTGTGTGTGTATCTTATTGCTTGGCATGAACTCACAGTAGGCTGAAGCCCTATTTAGCTGAGTTCTTGTGTGAATTCATGTTCTTCGTGAGTACTTAGATCTATATATGGGAATGTGAGACAACAAAGTTCTCCCACACCCCTCATTGTTGGAAAATTTTTCACAAGTGATATAGGAGAAAGCATCTGTAATTGGTAATTGAATTAGGCTGTAAATATCACTCTGTATACTTTGTTAAGAACAATAATGTCTTTTAAAAATTGTATTGTTTGCAAAGTGTAAGTCGCTGCAAGTTTATTCAATAGGTTGCCTGTATAAATAGTTGCACCAAACCAAACTGTAATAAATCAAACCCAAATGTACATAAAAATAAGAGAAAAGTAAATAATAGCTCTCTATGTTTTTCCTCAAATATTAATGCTGTTGTATACATGGGGAGTGAAGGACAGAAATTTTTCCCCGTTCAAATTGATTGCATGATTTGTTACATGTATGATAGATAATGGGCGGGTCAATGTTTCTCTTTTCAAATTTGATTTGTTGCAAAACAGTAGCATTGCATTGTTCCGTGAAACATTTCCGTCTTCAATATTCTCATGGTTTGGGTGATGATCTGTAGAAACAGTTAATTATAGTTAACCCAGATCCTAACCTTTTGATGTTACATTTTTATCGTAGTTTGGAAATTTCTATTATTATTAACAGTGCATATCCTTTTTTTCTGAATATGGATATATTTAAGCTGATACTAAAGTGTAATTTGGTGGTTCTAGCCCAATAAGGAAGTTCTTGAAGAGGCATATGCTTCCAGGAATGGCAAGCCAATGCCTTCTGGTTCTAGGAGAAGTAAGCGGTCTAAGCGGAAGCGTGCGGTATGACTTACTAGCTTCTGTAGTTCAAGTGAAACCTTGTATATTTCGCCAAGTTAACAAATTGATATATAGCGGCCATTTTCTTGGGGTCAATAGTTTTAAGGCCCGGCTATTGCCATCACCATTTATTTCTTAGGTTGAGAAATTTGTGGTAAGTGATATACTGCCTATTTGAATGGTCATTCAGCTTCCCGAGTGTACCTAATTTGCATAAAAATCAGAATTCAGAGGTTCGGAATTGACCATGGAAACATGAACATTTTACCTGGTATTCTTCTCTTCTTACCACAAGAAAACAGCGCTTCCACCTCTTACAATCCTGAAATAGATCGATGGCTTTTCAATCCTACTTACTCTTTCTTGTAAGCTGTTGGTCTAAATTGTTCTCCTCAATCCGCTCTTGGGAACTGCTCATAACTATTGCATTCATCTGATACTACGAACAAATTTTCAGTCGCATATGGTAAAACATGCAGCAACCAGATAGTGAAAAGGAGACGTTTTTTTTAATCGGTTGCTGGAATATGCTACAATTTTAAATTCCAGCTACGTAGACATTGCAATTGTTAGCACTAGAGTCTATACTATTATGTCACTGGTAAAATCTTAGTTGGTTTTTTATTGTTTTTTTTTTAAAAATATCCTTCCTAAATAATAAATATATGCTTTCTATGGTATGTATTGTGTTTCTTTATCTCGTATGGCAACTTTGGTTATCTTAATAAATTCTCTAAAATGCCTCTCTTAATAAATCTGTTTACACTATTTAATATCTATTTTTGTCTTAAAATAAATATAAATGAATTATGTTACCTTTATTTTTTTTTTCTTTTTCCTCTTCTGCATTGTTATGTTAAATTATTTCTCATCTTTTTTTGTCACTCTAATATTTTCTTGGTATCTTTTTTTAAAAATATATAATTAAGTAGATCGATTTTATTATTGAACTACTAAAAAATATAATTATTTTTATATTTTATTATAAGTAATGAAATTATCCAAGTTTTCGTTGAACATGCATACATGTATATAAAGTGTGTAAGTTTACAAGTCATTAAAAATTTGGAACAAATTTGTTTGCATGCTATAAATCTACAACATTAGCTTGAATTAGTAAATATACAGCATTATTTTTGTTTAACTACTAAAATTAAATATACTCAAATATAATTATTAATGTACAATTATTTCTTTTATATTCTATATATCTAAATTTATATTATTATGGAAATCAAGCTTTTTAGTAACACATGGTAAAATTACACAAGTGTCCTTAAATAATTTTTTGATTTTCTCTATTCCTCTCTCTCTCTATTTATTATTATTTGGGGTTTTTTCTCTCAAATTTTAAGTATATATTTATGATAAAATCTTGGTAAATTAAGTATATATTTATGATACAATCTTTGATTGTAACGATCCAACTTGCGTTTGAAAGTTGAAATGTAATGATACAAATTTCATGCTTCGAGTTTTGAAAGATTTGGCCAACATCATGAAGAAAAATGTGCATGAAGTTTTATATTCAAGTTGCAAGATTTGACTTTTTATATTTAAATTGATTCATTTTTTCTTTTTACAGATTGACCGAATGCCATTTTTTGTATTATTTTCATCATATTATTTTAATATATTTTAGGAAACCATCCTTTAAGTATGTGTATTAGTTTAGGAATATTTTAAATTGGAATTCTTGCCAAATTGAGTCAAAACTTAACCCTATAACTACTGCCTTTCTTGTACTCGTAAAGAGCGAACACATAAAGGTTTGATAATGTAATTTGTGTTCCGTTCACAAACTTGAGTGCTGATGTTGTTGTTTTGTACATCAAAATCGATTAATTCAAAGTTATGAAGCTCTGAGGGTTTTTGGCATATCAATCAAAGAATGACAACTTGATTGTGGTTATCTACCATGGTTTCTTTACTTCATTCTTGAACTATGAGGTCATGGTTGTGGATCAAAGTTCTTAGTTAAGAGTTGACTGATGATAAGTTTAAGATTTTGTCATTGTTTGGTTTTTCAATTCAAGTCTTAAAACTTTTGGTCTTGATTGTGGATTAGAGTTCTTAGTTAGATTTGGATAGTGAGTTAACCTTTTGTCTAAAATCCTTAATTTCTTAAATCCTTTTCTTGGACAAATTTCTGTGACTTCCTCCAAAAATCACGTCAATAAAATTCCCTTTGCTTGTTGCTTGAGTAATATAAAGCAACGGTAGATTTAGGGTTTCCATTTGAAATGCTGTTTGGCTTTGCAACGGTTTGGAACGAATGGATAATTTTTGTATGTTAAACGTAAACCGTGTGTATTATTTTCTTTTTAAATTTCGGAAATGTGTTAGCAAAAATATTGTTAATTGTAATAATTATATTATTGTTAATAATGCTAATAATAATAATAATAATAATAATAATAATAATAATAATAGTATTATTAGTATTCATAATAATCGATTTATAAGTAATATTATTAAAATTGATATTGTCGAATATATGCCCTAAAAATACATTTAATTTATTACAAAAATATTTACACTTATACAATTTTTTTTTATCCAAAACCCATGACCACAATGCATCTTTTCACGATTCACTACTTCTCATACTATTTTTAGAAAATCTTATTCCAAAGGAAATATCATATAAGAAAAATCGTATAACATTTTTTTGTCTTACTTTTTTTTCTTAAGAAAACATTATCTTTAAATGGAGTGCCAATTCAATTACAAGTTAAATAGTGATAATTTGTGATAAATATCAAAATTTATGATTACTTGTGATAGTAGACGATAGAGAAACAATGATAGACATCAAAAGAGAAAATTCAGCACAAACACTAAGTTCTTTTTTCTTTTTTCTTTTTTTTTTCATTTCAAATAACTTTAAAATAAATAAAATTTTAAATTCACTGTATCACAAAGATTGTAATTTGGAATAAGAGTTTAAAGATTTGAAATATACATGACCAACTAAACAAATATAATAGTTCATTTAAAATTCCATGCATTTTTGTTCAGCCCATATGGATAGCCCGACACCATTCCCCGTTGCCCCAATCTTCAATCCAGTTAATGGCGGCGCAGGTCTGGTGAGGTGATGGGCTGCGCGATAGCAGGCGGTGCACAAAAAAGGGGGGCTATTCGAGCGGAGAACGATGGCTCGGGAACGTGGCTTAGAATAAGGGAAGAACGGCAGTTGCCGACACGTGAGGGACGGCGCCCGTAGGCGGGTTCTGTTTTGAGAGGAGCAATGGCAATAGGATTAAGGAGGCAGGTTGGGAGGTTTGCAGCGGCGTGGAGTAGCTCGGCATTGCAGTGAAGCCTAGGGACGCCAGCTACTTGGAGATTTCAGGAGGACGGCGCCGATTTCTGCCACAATTAAGGTTGGCTGGTTTTGAAATTTCTGGATGGCACTTAGGGTTTTGGGAGAATTTGATTTTGGGGACTAGGGTCTCTATCCGAATTGACGAAGCCTTTTATTTTTTTTGGAGAAAAAATAAATAAAAATAAGGAATTAATAAGACTGAATGCACATTTATTACTAAACAATTGTCCAAGTCACAGTAGGAATGAACGAGTAGAAAGATACCAAATATAGATGTTGTTTTGCCATAATTCTAATCATATCAAATAAGAAACAGTTCTATTAACTGAAAACAAAATGATATTGAAAATCTATCTTTTCTGTAACTTTTAACAATTTCTGTAACATTTTCTTATCACATTGCAACCCAATTTATGTACATACTTTATTAACGAAATATACTGTAATAGTTAGAAATCAAAACTTAAATCATATAGATTAAGAAATTATAAAAGACTGCAACTCTTTTCTAGTAAGTTGTGTGGTTAAACTAATTCAAAAACCTGTATTATATCTTAATTTTATCATCAATCAGGAAAGTGGCATAACATCTTTTTTTCATAGAACAGTCATTAGAAGATATTTCCTAAAAAAAAATCCACAAACTCAACCTTTTTTTTGAATTGCACGAACTCAACTTTAAACTAGCCTGGGTAGGGTCATATTTTCTTAGCATTTTAATTTGAAAACGGGAAGCATGTAGTAATTTAACTTGGTCTACATTCATGTAATTCTTGCCCACCTTTTTAGCTTGCTTATGAGAATTTGATTTTATAGCACTTGCTTGGATAAGGTTAAAACATTTTTATAGAGTAATATATATATATATATATTGACCTCATTACTGGAAGATATATATTGACCTCATTACTGGAAGACGCTGAACTGAATATTCCGAGATTGTACAAAATACCCTATACCATAGAAATGATTTATTATTTCTATCCTCCAAGATGTATCGAAACAGATGGTTCTCCACGCAGTATTTCTGCACTTCATCAGGCCTTGGACGGTGGACGATGATTTCCAACGGGGCTCGGTCCTGATGGCGTCTTCCGAACCTTGTTCTCACTTGCATCCCTCCCATTTTTCTGTTCGTATAACATGGGTACATTTTGAACCATTTCATCACACCTTCAACTAAAGATGGAAATAGGACTGAGAGAAGAAGCGCTTACCAAAGTTTTCCGAATGCCAGCACCTCTACTCATTCTTGAGCTGTTCTTGAAACTAACTGTCAGAAGGTAGCAGCTTTTGTGAGTGAAAACATGATGGATTCAATCTTCTATTTCTTTGTTCATTAGCGTGTGTGTGGTGGGGGTTATCAGTGTTAAGCTGGCGGAAAAACAGGAGTTTTACATCTTGAGAATGGTTCGAGTGAACACTGATAGGTTGATCGATGAAGTCTTGGGAAGTTACCTGATCTTGGAAGGGCACTAGCATTGTGCTGTTGAAATGCCATCAGCACCAGCCATATCAAGAGAAAAGAGAAGAAACACTTTGTTCTTCTCATCTTGAGCAGAAGCTGCCTAAAGATGGAATGAATAAATAGAAATTATTTATGTGCCAATATGTGGAGATCTCCTCTAGTTCTGATGTGCGTCTGCTAATTATAACCATCCTTGTAAAACATAGGCTATCTTTGTTCACGTTTTTAAGCGTGTATTTTTTTTAAAAAAAAAATTATTTAAAAGTAAGTGGGAGAAAAAAAAGATAAAATTTAAAATTTGTAATGATTCTAACTGTTACTTGAATATGAATAAAAAATAAATAAAATAATGGAATGTTGTGTCTTGGGGGATCCTATGTAAATGGCTTTTGTGGGAGATGAGATCAGGAATCTGAATTTGCTCTCATTGTAAGCTGACTTCTTTGATCTCATCATTGCTCCCATCATTAGCTTGAGTTGAATTCTTTCAACTCATCATTGCATCAACTGGGTATTGCTGTATGGTTTTGCATGGGGTGCTCGAGTAAGTTGGAAATTAGGATTGTAACAAAGAAAAAGTGGTACAGAATTCTTGAAATTTTTTCCAAGTTAATAATATATATTCCCGCCGTCGGCATGGGATGATGGACGGGTAGCACATTTTGGGAAAAGTATTATGCTAGCTCAGCTCACCTGATTAGAGATATCAAAAGCAAGAATGATTTAAAATAAGCAAATGATGTAATTGAACTCCATTTTAGATTCCGGGTTCACGAACGAACCGCACTCTCAACTAACCAGCCCAACTTAATGAAATTTAAATCAAATATGATGTAGAATTGAATTGATGTCAAGATAGAATGATCCCAGTTAACAAATTAATATATCGTTTTAATTTTGAGTCACACGAATTTAAAACTACTCAACAAATTCAAGAGAATCAAAATAGAATTTTATTCAATGTTTCAAAACTCAAAATCCAAACTTTGTGTCTTGTCAATGAATAAAATTAATATTTGTAGTAAAATTAATTCTAAGGTCCATTTGTATCCAAAATATATAAACCCCAAATACAATGCATAAACATTAAAAATAAAATAAAATACTAGTCTATTTAAGATTACATCATTCTTATTCTTTTATATGGCGAATTGTTTTCTATTCAAGTTCATGTCAATTTAGATCAAATATATATTTTTTAAACTTCTTTGATATTTCACAATCATTTCCAAGGTTTGAGGGCTAAACAAACACATGTAAGCAAAATTTTCTCGCAATCGCAATGACATAAAGCCAACAATAAGACCGCGAACCACATGGAATGATAGGTGCGATCTTCAACACCTTGCTTGTATGTAAGCACGGGTATGACTACATATCAAAGGAATTTATTAGTGATGAGTGCCGATCATGAATTTAAAATTTAACAATGGTGAGAAAAATATTAAAAATAATAATACTTGAGTGTGTAGCATCTCATGAGCTTTATCTCTAGCATAAAGGAGTTTGGATCCACTTGCAATTTCATTATATGCATTTGGACGACATTAATTATTGATTTTACAATTGATGATGTCATTCATCTATAGGAGTGATGACATCTTTACGTGGTCTAACCCTCACAACCTTCATCTATATGAAAAGACAAAATGGCCCGTGCTTTTTGATATTATGCAAGTGCAAATTCACACCCTGATGCCAGGTGTGGAACCCATGGAATGATTGGATTTCATAATCTTAATGGATTTTTAAAAACATTTAATTAATAAATAGAAATTTATATTATTTATTATAACTAACAACTTTTTACTACTTCAAGAAGCTATACTAAAATGCATTATTTACTTTTTTTTCTTGCTTTTTTTATGCTTATTTTATTATTTTCTGTTAAATTTCATTAATTTGTTTGTTTCTTCTTAGTTCATCCGTTTCTTAGACTCTCTCCGCTTTCTTTCATTTTATATAATTTTTTATTACTTTGTAAAACATAACAATTTATGTTTGTTTTCATTAAAAAGTTATATAATTTTATTATAATTAAAATAAAAACTTTTTGTTAGATGATGAACTATTAAATATAATAGACATGCATATAATTCAAATTATTTATATAATAAAAACAAAACTCTATATGTGTACATACTAAATTATATTTTAAATTTTTATATACATTTGTTAAGTATACATAAGTTACTTAGATATCTATTATTATATAAAAAGTGAGAATTCCTTACAAAAACTATGATTTGGTGCTAAATGCAGGTAGACTAAATTGTCCTTACATTGTTTATATTTTATTTCTTTGCCTTTTCTTTATATTTTCTCTTTTCTTTATATCCTTTTCGACTTCTCTCTCTCTCTCTCTCTCACACACACACACACACACATTTATTATTTAAATTTTGAATACATTTTTTAAGTTTTCAATAAATATTTTTATTATTAAAATTATTAGAAATATAATAATTTTTATATTATTATCACCAATGTATAATTCTTACTAGATAATAAATAATAAAATATAATGTATATACAAAGTAATTTAGAATATGTATAATAGAAGTATAATTTATGCATTCTCTTGATAATATATATTTTAAATTTTATATATACTTGCAAAGAATTTGCATTCACTGTTAATCTATATTATTAAGAATGGGTAAGAGTCCTATAGTAACCAACCTTGAGTCACATCATTTAATTACAAAACACCCTTAAAATAATTTATAAAAGAATTATTTAGTAAATTGACAATCTCCACTAATACATCAACATACGTAAGCTATACTATCTACTTTTAAATAAAATTATTAAAACTAAAACGGAGTTTCGATTGTACATTTCCAAGTGAATTTACTTTCAATTTCTTAAGTGTAGTGACCTTCACAGTCAATATTTTTTTTGTGTTTTTCATACCTAAGTGTTATTATTTTATTTTGTTTACATTTTTATATTTCTTTTTTTTTCCTTCCCAACTAAAATTTAATTTATTATTTCTTTTCTTATATTTTCTTTAATAAACTATTTTCATCTATCTCATTTTGTTATAAAATTTTTTAATAATTTATTTTCATAATAAAAATTACTAAAAATACAAGAACTTAAATCTTACTATCATTGATAAATCTTATCGAATAATTATACTGATATATAGAATTATAGAATAAAAAAATATACAATATAATTTGAACTATCTATTTAATATAATAGAATATATATATATTTTCTCGTGAAACTCTGTTTTTTAAGTTTTATTCGTGCTTGCACGAGTATGCTTCAAAAACTAATGCAATGCATATTAAAATTGTGGCTTATACTTATCTCTATATCTCAATATTTGTATATCCAATTCCTAAACTGTGAAATCGATCATTTTGATATTATAAAAATTTCAAATATACTATTTTCCTTTTAAAAAAAATAAGTTATTTTGATATTTAATTAATGAAATTGGTCAAGTCTCTTCTGGAGCATTAATTAAGAAATAAAATTTGATTGAAGTACTATTTCTGCACGGTGACTAGAAAGCACGTAAATTTTATCTTTATAAATCTATACGCGTTTGTCTACTTGAGATATGACAATGAAATGGATTTTTAGTGGTTTTATTAAGAATTGAGATTCATCTCTATCAATTATTTTTGGACTTCAGATTTTACTCTACTCACCCGAACTTGGACCCAATTATTTTTTATTTTTTAAATGTCGATAATTTATTTATTTTTTTCAACATAAATACATATAAGCGAACATACAAAATCATTTTAACTAATGAAAATATTAAAACTAACCTACTGGCTCATATTAATATGAAATTGGTTCAATCTTACTGTCTCATTTTCCTTAGTTCTGCATTTTAGTTTTAATGGACTGGAAAAAGGTTTCTCAACATAGGGTGATCAGAGTGCAATTTTTTTTGTAAAATTATTTTCAAATTGAATTTTCAAATGTCGTTCAATCCGTGTTGGTGCGTTTTAGAAATTAATAAAAAGATATAAGGTTGGTGCGTTTCGATGCAATTTGACAATTTTTTAATGTGATTTAATCCACGCTTTAAATGATGACATTGATTAAACATGCCTTTTCCATAACATAAATCATCTGGAATACACTGTAGAATATTTGCCCAAAATGTCATTCTATTTTTAGTTCTTAAATGATGTCAATAAATTAAATTGTAAAAGATATTTGTATAATATATGACTGCTTTAAAATACTCACCATCAATATCTATTCTATATCAAAATCTTATTTTTATAATTATTCTTTATATTCTCTAAAAGAAAATTTTAACTCCTGTATATCACTGCTTTTAACTAGAAAGTGGAACATGGTCTAAACTTGGTTTTGAGTTATAAGTTTTTGCTTCTATGCTTGCCAACATGTTTCTAAAATGTTGAAAAAGAAGCACACAAATGCAAGCGTGAACTTCGATATTTGTTCATGCAATTGGGGGCTTCACTTCTTTGCGGGTATCAAGTTAAGATTACTTTATTATAACAATCAAAATATAGTGAAATAACAAGTTGAATAACACTTATATTACTCACACAAATCCAATCACCTTTTTCAAGATTTTCACTCTTTTTTTGTATTTAATCTAACTACTCTTAGATTCAATTCTTACTCATATGGTTGGTTTATATATTAATAAGGTTGCTCACTCATTTTAACTGTCACAAGAATAAGAATGTATTTTAAGAAAACTAGCTCTTTTTACAATTAGAGATTTTGATACTTCTCTACTTGTATATCTAAATTGCTGTGATATTTATACTTAGTGAGTAGAAGTTTCCAAGTTAATTTAAAGTCTTATGGATAAGTATCATTCTCTACTCAGTCGGATAATCTTGAATCTCCCATTAACGTAACAACATTATGGAGATAAGTAAACCTTCTTGATGCATATCTTTGAGATATTAAACCAATTACATTTTAGTACATCAAATCTCTATTTGATATTCTAAGTCTTCCACAAATTCCATACTTGCTAAAGTTTCCAAATCCAATTAACTTGTTTAGCCAAATTCAATTAGATTGTTGTCATCAATTAAAAGTCCAAGTTGATTTTAAAATTAATTATCATGGATAAGATTGTATTACAAACGTGACAATCATAATTTTGATAACAATGTTTATCTCTAGGTAGAATAATAAGTGATGTAATCGTTTTGTTTGTTATTCAAATCAATATGTTTTTGGTTTAAATCTAATCCTCTTTTTTTTTTTTCTATCAAGATCAATCAAATACAAATTGATATGATTGATCAAAAAGTCGACATTGTAGAATGAGTATTGATTCAACAAATACTAAAATTGACTTAATTGATTGAGAATTAATCAAGTGATCGTTGAAAATACAATTGACCCTTTATCTAAAACTTTTGTTTTTGAGGTCGATATTTGACATATAATTTTTTTGGCCATTACGGCTAAGCAAAATAAACATTAGTAGTCGAGGAAAAAAACTAGACTCCTCAAAATTGGTAAAGTAACATAGTTACAAACATATATACTCCACGCTTAGATGAATAAACATTTAAGAATGTGAGTGATTAATTAATAAGGATTACAAATTAATTATTAAATCTAACTTCAAAATTAGGATACAATATCTAATTGAAAGAAATAACAACATATTTATATTTGTGTAAAAATGCTGGTATGGTGCGGAGCAATTTGAATTTCAAATCATAATCAAACGTACAAAAAAAAATGCTATGATTTTAATTATATTTTCAAACAATGCTTTCAATAATAAGAAAAAATTGTTGTTATCAACGGATTGCAGATGGCTTGATTAGTTTCTTAAATTTATCGATCACCCTTTTCTCAAAATAATAGATTTTTTTTTTTTGAAGAAAGTATTAATTCCAATAGTATAAATCTTCTCAACAAGAAAAAAATCCTAAATTTAAATACCGGTGGTGATGATGACACCAATAAAAATAACCACAATAATGATAATAGAACAAATACTTCAATCATTATAATTTTTTTTTATTTTAATCAATTTTTTCTTTCATTTACACAATTTTCAAATATAATAATACACCTAAAAATGTATATAAAATTTGGGGAAAAAAAAAGACTCCCATAGAAAAATTAGATCTACAATAATGGAGGATAATCAAGCGATGGAGAAATAGGACAATAATCAACTGAATGGTAGGTGTAGAGTGCATTAATTAGGTTTGGTGGAATTGTAAATAATACAAAATCAAAGTAAGCATATATTTAATTTGCTTCATTCAATTTTCGACTTCTTTCCTACTTACACTCTTTACCCTCTCCATTAACAATAGGCCCCACTTCGTGTCATAGTGGGAGCAATGACGCCCAAAAAATATATAAAAGAATGAAATATACAGAGAAAAAATTACAAAAAGAATGACAGAGAACAAGATTAGTGGTGGTAATTATTAGAATTCATTGACAAGTCTCAAGTTATTGGATATTCTAGACATCACAATCGTTAATAATACGAGTTCTATCTATGTGTGCATGATATAAATAATATTTGTGATCAAATATGTTCTATGAAATTAAACAAAATTCAACTAGATGTCCTGAAATCCTCAAATAAATTATATCAAGCACGCATAAATAAACTTTGAACCAAATTTATTATGTTTTGTTTCCCCAATAATATATTTTGTTCATTGAAATTTCTCACACACCCTCCATTCTTCACACAGGTATTACCAAAAGCAACCAGCATTTCCACAACCCCTTCTTCCCACAATTGCTCCAAAATTAAATCTAAATATTCAAAATCCTCTCTCCACCACTACACAATCATGCTCTAATTGTCCACCACTACACAATCATGCTCTAATTGTCTACCGACGTAGCCGCTACTGATCCACCACCAAAAACAACCATTGCTTCAACTATTAGTTTTTTCAAACCCGTCAACACAAAAAATAGTGAAATTAGATCTTGATTGGGAGGTTGCGGTGTGAACAATATTTTGTTTTTAAAAATTTTTGAACGAGAGTCAATTCATAGCACAAAAAGGAAAAAGAAAAAAGAGAGTGGAAGCTAAAGAGGTAAAAATCCAATAGGAAGAGGAGCAGAGAAGAAGAAAAGAAAGATGGGGATTCGTGGGGCCCAACTAAAAAAGAGTGAGTAAAAAGCATCATTGGCAAGAGAAAGTTTCGGAGAACTTTCCATGAAAACCCCCGAATCTAACCATTTCTCTCAAAATTTTCCATAGAAATGAGAAATTGAGAAACACTCATCCATCCAATCATAGGCTAAATGTCCCAAGTTGATTTTAGGTCACTCTAACCCTAACATTGGACTCCCTTTCACCCTCTTTCTCCCAATTCTTTGACTTTTCACCAAGTTGAAATTAGAAACACCTAATTATTGAGAAATTTCAAGGAATGAACCTAACTAATTTTCATCCCAGGTCAAAATGATTGTGTCCAATTTCAAAGTCAAAATGATGGATAATTGTTATAAATAGAAGAAAGAATGGATTTTCTTTAAATACGTATCAAAATATGAATATGGATTTTCTTTAAATACGTATCAAAATATGAATTACTTATATTAGAACATATGTCTTGAATTCTAGAAGTCTACACCTCTTTTGTGTGGCTACCCAAATTTAACTTAAAAAAAATATCTTTAGGTGAAGAAATGAAACAATTTGGCGGTTCACATGTGGGGATGCCTGTTTGTAGAAGCATGATGAGATGAAGAAGAATGCTTCTAAACAAACCAAATCAAACCAAAACCACAACAGAGAGAAGGAATGGGAAAGGAAAATCACTAAATGACAGCTCTTATTTCTGTATCAAGAAAACAGAAGCCAATGCGAAGCCCCAGCGGATTGCCATAAAAGCTAATAGTGCATGAATGCTTTTGGGTGAAATTTAACCATAACACTTTTAATTTGGGTGTAAAACGAGAGAAAGAAATAAGAAGGAAAAATTTCAAAGCTTGTACGGTATATATTATTTAGTACATAAGAGAAACACCGAACCTAACTCTAATTCATAATAAAGCAGCTCTTCCACATATGTTTCAAGGTGACATCTGTAGTGCGGATTATCTACCAGCAAGCAACACTGAAGGATTCCGATGAATATTAAATCTGTAATACTAAATACTAAGGCAGAGTTATAAAGGACTTCTACTCTTTTAACGTATACTCTTACCTTTTTCTCAAAATTGGATTTCAAATCCAGCTACTATTACAGGCAATCAAAATCATTAGTACCAATCCTGACATCCAAAGGCAAAAACAAAGATTTTATAATGATAACTTTGAAAACTATAATGGTAAATTCCTCATCCAATCATTATACCAACAGCATAATCATCTACATAACCATAAAAGTTAATATGCATCATGGAACATATCATAAATAATGCTTCAACAACAATGTATTTTCCGAGAAACCTTGCTAATATTCAAATAGTTAGGTATTATATGACGCTAAATTTACCAACCAAAGCAGAAGGCAGGCTGAGAAAATTTTACCCTGGCCCATGTCCCTTCAGCATCTAAGTAACGAAAATTCCAGATTACAGTTATCAATTTTTAGAAAAAAAATAAATAAACAGAACAACCTGAGCTAATTCAAAAATCAATATAACACGTATAACTTTCACTATGCAGTGAAATATACTAAATCAGTATGCCAGGGCTTACTGATGCCCAGTCAAAATACCTCATCAAGACAATGCAAATTCATTCGGAGGGCGAAGGCAGACAGGAACCTCATGCTCTTCAGGTCCCACACGATGTTTAGGCACTTCAATCTCAAGAACCGTTCCACTCTTGTCAAAGTATGCTTCTAGCTTTGCATCATCAGGGATCCTAGTGGGCAGTGGGATTTCTCTTCTGAACTCCCCAGGGGGACAGTGCTCTGGAGCTGGATCAGTCAGCTTGAAAGTTCGGTCACTTCTCTGAATGAAAGGCATACATGCTGTACTAACCGACGAGATCTTCACAACTCCATGGGTGATATTGTTCCACCAGTGTACTTTCACCCTTTCAGGATTCGTGAAAGGTAAAGTAACAAGTATCAAGTATCCTTCTTCATCCTCATAAATAGTTTTAGCTGCTGTGACAGGGCCATACGCATTTCTCATCACCCCAGTAAACTCACTCAACCAAGAAGGTTCAATAGGATGAGAATCTGCATCTTGATGTTGATCCCCATTAAGATTGTTAGGCAAGCAACAATCTTCATCATTTCCATGTGAGAAGAGATCTTTCCTCTTCTTGTTGCAAGTGGATGACATTTCTGTTCCATTGCCATTTGCAACATTTGATGGCTGAGTTGATAAATTCAAACCTGAACCATTCATTTTCTTTGCAGGGGGGTGCGGGTTACTCTTTAGTGGGGGAAGGGGCTTTTCAAGCTCGAAATCAGTGTTTGGAAGGTTCCTCCATGAACTGTAGTCTTTTGCCTCGAGTGGGATACAGAAGTTCAGTTCTCTACCAGTCAGTTCCACCCATTTCTTCTGTTCATCTTCATCGAGGACCATAAGATTGGGTGATTGAACCAATTCTATCCCATGCAAACACTGTGGATTAGAGAGTCCTCTGTAGTGCTTTCGCTGCATCTTATGAGACCGGACAAACCCCTTGTCGGTGCTGAATGGAAATGGACGCTGACCCTGGCGAGAGTGGCCATTCATGTAACTTCTCAACTGCATCTTACCCAGTGCGTTCTCAGCCCTTTCCTTAAAAACCCACATATAGATATTCTCCATATCGTGCTGCACCAGGAAGACATCGAGTTGGAGATCGGATTTATCAAAGCCAGAAACCCCATTACCATCACGAACGATGGTACACTTTGATTTGTCCTTTATAACAGGCCTGAAATAGAAAGTAAAGAAGAACCAAGCACCCCAAACACTATCCAACTTCTTGGTGCACTTCCGGCCGTTTTTAGGCAAATCAAGAGTCTTATCCGAATCGTTACCTTGGTGCCCCCCGAGCCCAACTTCAAGCATGTCATAAGTGTCGTGGTTCCAGGACTGGGGGGGAGGGCTTCTCTCCATGGACAGTGGTAGATTAATATCCGGTGGTCCCGAAAGAATAACTTGCCCACTTGTGTCCCGGTCCGGCTCATCGTGGCAGCCAGAAACTGGATCCATGGACAAGAATGTTGATGGGTGATAATTCTCAATACTTAAGCTTGTCAACAGATCTTCTCCCATTTTCTATATCTTATCGTCCGAACAAAGTGTGGGTTTAGATTCTAGCAACCAGCAATTTCAATATCCAAAAAATCTACCAAAATCGAGAGAAAAAACAAGAGGCACCTTCGCGGGAGCCCCACAGCAAAGGAACCCCTTGGCCCTATAAGAACACCGTAGGACTCATCTTCCAGTACAGATACTCAACCATTCAGCTCAAAATCGTCAAGGCTACGCACTGATAAATTTCACAATCCAAACAAGGGCCGGGCCGAAAGAACAATTCTACCAACATCAAACAGGCAAAAGACGAGGGGGGAAAATCTGCGCAGTCAACGAAGGACTCGCAAGAAAGAAAAAACCAAAACTAGAATAGGAGAAAGCGCCACTAATCCAAGGAATCAGGAAACTAGAAAATTACCTTGGGGCTGTGAATCCATGAAAAAAAGGGGAAGATCTTGAGAAAGCAGATCTCTGCAACAATCCACAAATGAGACAGGAAACGATAAGAGGGATTGACATTAATGAAAAAACAAACCGTTACGGATTCCGTTATAGGTCCGGGGTAGTGGGCGACGAATTAACGATGGATGTTTATTTATTTATTTATTTTGACACAAGCGATTGGAGAGTAAGTATATGGGACCACTGCGAAGAGAATCGTTGATTTGCAGTGTGACGAGTTGGCTAGAATAAACCTCGTTTCAGTCAACAAATGTGTTTTAATTTTATTCAATGCTGCATTGTTTTCGTGGAACATGGAAGGCTGTGTTGTTTTCAAATTAGGACAGATGAAAAATTGGGTGATCTAGAGAGAATGAAAATTATATTTGATTTGTAAGATATGATTTGGTAAAAAAATTATATATGTATATATATTTAATATATAATAATGATTAAATAATATAATAATATATAAGTCTATAGAGTAATAAAAATGAATGTGAATAGGAAATTTGATTGTAACTGATATATTGATTAAAAAATTATTAATTAATTAGAAATGATAAGAAAGGAAAAATTTTAAATTTGAATTTGAACAAAAAATTTTATAATAAGATGTTTAGCTTGTAAGATTTTTAAATAGTGATAAATAATTTATAAAACAAAAACATACATAACCCAAGTTTGACATGGTTGGATGACCATTCACGGGTTTTTTTTAATATTATGTTTTTTTTCTATATTTTTCAAAATAATCGGGGGTGGGAAGTTTATGGAATGTAAAAAAAAGGCCACAAATGCGTGCATGCTTGCTCCAATCCCTCATTTAAAATGACATATTGGCTGACAAATTACAAAAAAAATTGATGATTGAGTAATAATTGAGATTTATAGTTGAGTAATATTTGTTAAAATTTTTTGTTGAATTAGGGTTTTTATTGATTTAAATTTTTTATTGATTTAATATTTTTGATGATTTAGAGTATTTAATATTTGAATGATATTTAAATTTAGAGTTGGTTAATCGTATTTTTGCAATAATAATTAATTTCGTAAATTAAAAGTTCTATTATAATCCTTATTTTCTCTTTTTAATAATAGTGTAGTAATATATGAAATTAATTGTTAAAAGCACTTGTTGAAAGAAATGCAATTTTGACAAAGAATTGATCAATTTTAACCAATTCTTTCATTTGGAACTAACAATATACAATAGAAAATAATTAATTTCATTTAAACATGTAATCAATACATACAAGTGATAGAAAAATGGTTAACTATACAAAATATGTATAAAAGTTTGTGATTTACCATTAAGTAGGGTTTTTATATAGTTTAGGGTTCTTTTATAGTTTATAGTTTTGTATGTTTTAGAATTCTTTATATTTTAAGGTTTTAAATATGCAAGTGGCATTTGAAATAAGAATTGTGTAGTGATATTTTTTGTAATAATCATTAATTTTTTTGAGAAAATATCATAATTTGTAAATTGATTAAAATTTGATTAGAAGTAAATTTATGCTTTATTATTTGTTGAAGTGTGTTAATTCATGTTAATATCATATGAACAATGTTGTGCCATGGGAAAATTTTAGGTTGTGTATAAGAAAATTTCACGATCACCAAAGAAATGAGTACTTGAGTAAGAACTAACAATTTACAAAATTGTAATTTAATGGTGAAAAATGTAAAAAATAATTAAGTTCATTTAAACATGTAATCAGCATATAGAAGTAATAAAAGAATAAATAACTATACAAAACATTGCCAAAATGTATGACACTATAAATAGACCTCAATAACAAATCCTAGTGGCCTTGTCTGATGACATAGCCTATATTATCATTGTTGGTCCTACCCTACAATGCCCCCTCATGACTAGTGACATTGTTATAGCTCTTCAACCCTCCTATATAATATGATGGGGGAGAAAATATCAGCAAACAATATGTGGCAGTTCTCTCAAGACCCAATGCTGGTCGTTAGTTTCACATTTGGCACATTATTAAATGTGAAAGCATACAAGAAAAGCCTGTGCATATCTAAATAAATCGATAGGTGCGACGGCCCTAGTATATGTGGATGAGGAAGTGAGTTGGATGGCCTAAGCATGTCTAGACGTTGAGGCAAGTGTGGTAGGCCTAGCGTATCTAGGTAACGAAGTAGGACTTAGCCGTACAGTTGGAAATCCCGAGTAAGTCACCATGAGGCTATGGTCTACAACTGTCCAAATATTGCCGCTTCGAACCCTGTTTGCTACATTTGTTGCATGCAGCTAGGCTTGTTACAAAATGTCAACAATCTTGCATTAATATACATGCACTATGTGATTTACTAAGGTATGTGCAGACAATGTAAAGAAATGGAGGATATCATATCATGTATATGAAAACTCCAACGCCTCCGAACTAGTATCCTCTATGCACATAGCGCTATGTGATACTGATGATATGTTGTGTAACCTACTGGTACCACTCTCAATACATCTCCTTGATGTAAGGCTAGTCATAGGGTTGTCCAATAAAGTGGAGCAAACGAGATGGATGCCACCATTCATGCACGTATGCTGCATGATATAGGGCCCAATTCCTATCTTGTGCCGATCATCTGGTAGTGCCATGCAATGGATAAAGTCTCTTGTTAGAGTCTGGTGGTATGAACTACATTACCCCGAACTGCCTAACCACTCTCTTGAGGTAGTGACGATTGACTACTTCAAATAGGATCATGGGACCTGAGTATGTCAACCAAGCACATTATTTATCATTAGTTAATGACACAAAGTCTTGCTCGTGGTAGGATTATCATATGAAATGCATATAATGAAAATTAAAAATATATAAGTGTATTGCATAAAACATTAAGTTTTTATTTTATATTGATGCATAATTGTAAACATGAGTATGGGCCTCAGAGTAAAGAATGTCACAAATCACACGCACAGAGTCGGATGCCATCTCATGTATGCCATGGCTCACTCAAATGTAATCAAGATATTATTCAATAGGCCAACACGCCCAATGTTAAAATCTATAGTGTGATATGTTAATTATCATACCAAGCACTAAAGAGGGTAAGAGGAAGCACTCAACCATCATCTATTAACATCGCGCCTTTATGTTTATCCATGCGTGGCCTAAGTGGGGGCATAAGCCTAGCGTCTGGAACTATACATAAATTTATACTGAACAAGGATTGAGTATCATCAATAAAAAGATTTACTGTGTGATTTGAACTTAAATGAAATTGGACTTGAGTTTACCTGTATCAACTCAACTGGACTAGAGGTAGTGGACCATCCTTGGATGCATGAGGCACAAAAGTTTTTATATTGATGTGCCAGCTCAGTGCTACTTTAACTATAATGACGGCAGTGATTAAGGTCCTTGAGGGGTTAAAGTAAGTGTATGTTGACTCTGTTACTTGAGGAGTTGGACAATATTGTGCATCCTAACATCAACAATGCATATCCTTGTGCGTAACAAGCTTTCTACTCTAGAGTGCTCTCTGGCTGTAATGTGTTGTTCTTTAAATGCCTTGCCATGTCGACAAGCATGAGGCATTACCTTTGAACTAATCTGCCTTTAGGGTAAAACTTAAGTAATGTTGGTATTACGGCTACCACTCTACTGAGTCTTGGCTAACATTAACCCTTGTCATTGGCTCAGTTGAAATAGGCAGCTACCATAACATAGCCAAAACTTGAAGAGTGATTGTGACCTCTCTTGATGTCAAGTGGAAGGTGTAGGTCTTTGGACTCCATCTCTCAACCATGGCAGTCACCAAATACCAATATATTTAAATATAACTACATCTAAAGACTCAGTAGAAGCCGATTTGATGTATTATAGCTACTACTGTTTTATCTACCTAAAAATTTTATATCTGGAAGTCCATATATTTTTGATGAAGGGTCTAATCCTACTTTCCATCTCACCCCTGGCGAGATCCTACTCTCCATCCTATACTTGGTGAGATCTATGATTACGTTAAGCATATAGTAAGGTGGGATTAATCGGCCCAGGGTCCATCCTATAATATGAAAAGGATGATTTTAATGTTTTCGAACATTAAGAAATAGGAAATTCTTTGAAGTGTAATTTCTAGATGTTGAGAATTAAATTTATTGAGTTTATTAAGGACTAGGGTTTCTATGAGGGTGGGTATTTGAAGTGTGATTTGTAAATGTTAGGAATTAAATTACTTGACTTTTTTAAGGATTAAGGTTTTGTGGGGGTGATTATTTGATATGTGATTTGTAAGTATTGAGAATTGAACTTCTGAAGTTTATTGAGAATTAGGGTTTCTGTGAGGATAGGTCTTTGAAGTGTGATGTCAAAGTGTTGGGAATTGAACTTCCTAATTTTTTTGAGGATTAGGATTTCATGGAGGTGATTCTTTGGTGTGTGATTTGTAGGTGTTGAGAATTGAACTTTTTGAGTTTATTGGGATTTGGAGTTTTGTGAGGGTAGGTCTTTGAAGTATGATTTGTAAGTGTTGGGAATTGAACTTTTTGACTTTTTCAGGGATTAAGGTTTCGTTGAGGTGATTTTTTGGTGTGTGATGTGTAAGTGTTAAGAATCGAGCTTTTTGAGTTTTTTGGGAATTAGAGTTTCCGTGACGGTAGATCTTTAAAGTGTGATTTGTAAGTGCCAAAAATTGAACTTTTTGACTTTTTTTGGGAATTAAAGTTTCGTGGAGGGTGGGTCTTTGAAGTGTAATTTGTAAGTGTTGGGAATTGATCTTTTGACTTTATTGGCAATTAGGGTTTCTTAGAGGTGAGTCATTAGTGTGTGATTTGTAAGTGTTGGGAATCAACATTCTTTACTTTATTGGGAGTTAGGATTTCGTGTGGTGATTTTCTAAGGTGTGATTTTGCATGATAAAAGAACATAACTATCTAATAGTATATATGGTTTGTAAGTCAAAAGAATATAAAACTTCATTACTAAAAGTGAAAGTTACAATAGTATAACATGACACATAATACTTGATTACTAAAAGTGAAAGTCACAGTATTCAAACAAACCACACAACACTTCATCAGACATATACATAACACTATACGAGTACTATCATCATTGTGGCCGTTGGGAGGATGATGGCATATGTTCAAGTCTACAACGGGTTTTCTTTTCACTTTCTCTCGATGCTTTGTTGAATACATCTCATTCGACATTCTTGTAATCCAGTTGCGCTCTTTACTCTTGATGAATCGTTTTTCAGAATTATGAAAAAGTTCAAAGTGTGATTGCTCCCAATAAATCTTTACCTAAATCGGGTGAAACTGATCCATGTGCTTGTTAACGTGTTAATAAGGGTTGTAGTGGAGCAGTAGAGTTGTACAAGAATCTTTGGGTCCAGGCCTTGGTTCTTGCACACCTAAATCACTGGGAATAAGGAATATTACACATTGTCCATTTCTTGTAAGAGCATTGTCAATTTTTAAGGTGTAAAATTTGAACGTTCCCACTTCCACGACCACAATAGCTCCTTGTGAGAACCTGAGTTGTTCCTCGGGCCTATGAGACAACTGCACACTGTGCTCGAGTGATTTGCCTTCAACTTTTGCAGATATCTTACTGGGCTATGTCAGCTAATCATTCCTTACTACAACCATTTCTTGTCCCTTTGCGTACCCCTTATGGTAATATGCCACAATATGATCATATGTTAACTGTACTATAATATAGATAAGTAGCTATTTGATTCTTTTGATGATCCAATTAGTGGATTCTAAAATACTTGTAGTTAGAATCCCACAATGCTTGCCACCATCATGCACAAGTGCTCACTTCTCAGGATCGATGGGACAGCGAATCATGCTAATGTGGCTCCAAGGTCTTGATGTGCTCCATCATCCGTTCAAACATGAACAATTGAGAATGACTCCTAGCATACCAACATAAGTCTCTATAGTAACGGTTCTTAAATTTTTTCCATGCCTTATGCATAATTGGTGGCCATTTCGAGGGGGGTTTGCACTTATCGAACATCTCCACTGCTGATAGAAACCCTATATGGCGATCGGATATAAGACTAGTACCAGATCTACTTTGAATCATATGTGTAACAATCATTTGTAAAACATGCATGCAAACCATAATGTGGGTGCATTATGGTGGGCAATTCACTGCCATCTTGTTAGTTTAACTGACGGAATGCATGCATGCAGAATTATGCATTTCGTCTGTAAATGAATGCACACTTTTGAAACATGCATGCTTACCATTCTGTCGGTGGTTTGCATGCGAAGCTATGCACTCTGTTGGTTAAATTGACACATGCATGGCTGATATTCTGTTGGTGTGCAATTCACTACCATGTTGTCGGTTTATTATTATTCTTCTATGTTGTTAGTAATCTATACAATCGTTAATTGTCTTAGAGGCTAAGGTGAAAATAATGCATGTTTGGGTTTTCTATTGAAAAATTGAAAAAGATTATCAAAATCATTAAGGACATGCATAATAAAATAGAAAGCACACATGATAAATTAAAGCGCCTGGAGGTGTTTCAAGTAGCCTAACAAGATAGACATAATTCACTACCCAAGCATAATGTGGCACAATTCAAAAATCGTTGAATTTTTATTAGTTAATTTTATTTTATTTTATTTTAATACTTTCTATGTTTGGACTTTCATATATTCTGGACAACGTGGACTTTATATTTAAAATTTAACATAGTTTAGTATAAGTATTCTTTTATTTCACTTAAAAAATAGATTTTGAAAGTAATTGTCTTACCACATCCTTATCTAATTTGTAGAATTTAATTTTAATTTTACTATAATTTTATTTAATTTGTGAATTCGATTCTATCACACTGGTTTGCGTGCATAAAAATTTGAGATTGTATTTGATTTTTTTTCTTACTCTGCTCATACCTCATATTGTCTCAAATTCTAATTTGATAATTTGTTGTAAAATAAAAAAAAGAGAATAAGAAAATAAGAAAATAAAAAAGAAAAAGAAAAAATGGAGCAAAAGACGAACAGCACGCTGTGCAGAAGGCGCCGCCGTCGTCCATGACTCTGACGACCCCAGCAACGCTTCCAACCAGCTCGGAACTCCCATATATACCAGCGCCGCCGCATTTCGAAGCTAAGGCCTTTAGATTTTGAGAAACTCAGGCCAAGATCATCACGCGCCGCTGCCTCAATCTCTTTCCCTCGCTGTGCCGTCATCGCGCCCGCACCGTCGAATATCTAACATCGATTGACGTGCCGCCAACCCCCTGACATCTACCAGCCGCCCGTCCCTCAAGAGCCGTCATGAGCACGCGCCGCCTGCCATCAACTAGCATCCCTAATCGGGTTTGTAAAGAAATTAGGAAAAAAAAGGGAAAATTTGTGGTTTTGCGCTAAGGGCATAATCGGGGCAATTGCATACAGAATAGGTGGGCTGGAAGCTAGGCCCCAACTTTGGGTTGAGTTATATGCTGGCCTGGTACTTCTCCCCTGGTCCGAATTCTTGCTTGGGCCAGAACTTTTGGGCAGCAGGACAGCAAACTTACAGGTTATTTGAGTGAACTTATAAGTTCTCTAAAATATCTTACAATATGTTTAGAAATTTATAAATTTTTTTAAAGTATTTGATAATTTTTTTATTGAAAGAGCTTATGATTTCTTTAAAAATAAGTTGATTTTCTTAATATATTTTTAAATATTTTATAAGTTACTTCTTTATTTATATTAAAAAAAAATACATAAATGTCTTAAATTATATTATATTAATAATATTTAATTTATTTTTATCATTATCACATCAAAAAATTGTAATTAATTTTGATTCTAAATTTCTATAAAATTTTATAAGATGTATCTATTCAAACACTTTATTAACTTATTTAAAAAAAAAAAGGTGTATGAGTTTTTAAACTGTAAAAATATCTTATAAGTTACATGATTTTATAAGCTATTTAAAATAAGTTTAACCAAACACTCTCTTTGTTTTGGGCTAACTTTTTTTTTGAGCTTTGAATTTTGGATTCTTTGTTTTTGTTAGGTTGATCAGTTGGGCTAAAATATTTTATCTGTTGGACTTTGCTTGTTAGGTTGGTCATTAGGCTAGATTTCTTGGTCATTTTGGGTTGTTTTCATTTTGGTTTAGAATTGGAGAGAAAGGAAAAAGTAGAAAAAATATGAAAAAAATGAGTGGGAAAAAATTGAGGAAAAAAAATTAGAAAGTTGTGAAGTTATTAGTATTATTATTTTTACTTTGCCATTGCTAGTCATCGCTAATCATCACACAGGTTGATGATACTAAAATTCAAGTTTGATTCTTTCGTTACGGAATTGACGAAGATCACCAAGACCATAGAGAGCACACATGATAGACTAAAGAGTGTACATGATAGATTAGAGCACGTGGATGCATCTCATGCAACTTTACAAGATAGAGATAGTTTAGCACCTACATGTGCTAGGCGTAGAGATAGATCTAGAGATATACACGTGCACATTGTTAGATCAATGAGATAGGATTGGTACCAGTATGGGGAGGACTATGGGTTGAATGATTATAATAAGGCATCAAGGAGACCATGTAGGAGACATGATGAACATAATTTATGTCTCAATTATTTTCAGAGGAGGGGGCACTTCATGAATTAGTATCCAAATGAGAAAGTTGAGGTTCATCATAGTTTGAGCAAACTTATGGAGGTCGAAAAAGTCCACATGTAGAGTTATTACCTTTGATTGAAGAGAAAACTACAAGGGAGATGCCATTTGAGGAAATACAACATAAACATAGCAGCAACATCACCATCAATTTGGAAATAGAAGAGGAGAAAAATGAAAAGAAAGAAGTAAAAATTGAAGTGGAAGTTGATGAATAGCATGGGAATGAAGGAAAATTTGTTGAATGGGGAGTTGGGTTTCTCGAGGATTATGTGTATGTCAACCCATTTGATTATTCCATGCCTTCTTTGTCTATTTGTATTTCACAGGACTTTGAGATTTTGCTAGCTAAGGAGTTTTCATGCGTACATCCATGTAAGTCGTCGGAGAATGTACTTATAGTTTCATTTGGTTTGTCAATAGTTTATTGTTGTCGAACTTGTCACATTATTAGGAAATTTCACATGCGCATGTTTGACCTCAGAGCTTTAGACATAAATTAGAATTAAGAACATTTTGCCTTGGAAAAACGTGATCCAAGAATTGTCAAATTTTTATTAGTTATTTTTATTTTATTTTAATATATTTTATTTTTTTGGGCTCATGTATTTTGGGCCACATGGGCTTTAGAGTTTGGATTTAGCATAATTTATTATAAATATTCCCTTACTTCACTTGGAAAAACAAAATATGAAATTATGGTGTTTTGATTTTTTTTTTTGGGAAATAAAATTCTCTCTTCCAATTCTTTGAATTTTTTGAGCGATTCTAGATTCATTGAACAATTTTAAATCAATTCATGCAAGAGTGATTTTATTGAATTGGGACGTATTAATTGACTACGATATATTGATTGTAGTCATCCTATCATACTATTTATCCAATTCATTGGGTTTGATTTCAATTCTACCATGCTAGGTCGAGCAATTAATGTACGATTCGTATCCTTAGAATTCAGGATTGGGTTCAATTCCTTTCTTTTACTCCCACTAGGTACCTTTGATTACGTCATAATGGGCATAGGGATACACATACACCCTATCACACCGATGAGACAAGACAAGTATCAATATGAGAAGGACCATGAGTTGAATGAGAATGAGTATGACAAGACATTTGATGTATCATGTTTGATAGATTCTCACCTATAAATTAATCTTTGTTATGCATTAATTATTTTCAATGTAGACATACCATGAGTGAATGTCTAAATGAGGAAATTGATGTTCATCTTAGTATTATCAAAATTATGGGAGTTGAAAGAAGTCAACTTTTGGAGATGCTCTTTGATTGAAGAGAAGGCTACAAAAGATATGCCACTTTGAGGAGATGTAACACAAGGATAGCATCAGTACTAGCACTAGTGTGAAGATTGTGGAGAAGGATGAACAAGAAATAATAAAAATATTGACGTTGGAATTGAGAAATAGCATGACAGTGAGAAAGAAGTTGAGGGATCATGCTATTAAAAGAGTTATAGGAGTGGAAGGACTCATGAATTAAGAGGTTTTCAATTTTACTCAAATTCTAATAAAACTCTAGGGTATAAATGCTCATATTAAGCGAGAGAAAACCTATTTTAGAGCTTACAACATTAGATGACCGTCCAGAATTCTCAGGTAAAATTTCTTGGCTTTCAATGTGATATTTCAAGGTAATTCCTTCACTAAACTTTTTGCTTTCATGCATACATGTAGGAACAAGGACCATGGATGTTTAGGCATGTGAAAATATGAGTTATGGAGGCTAAAACATGGTTAATGTTTAGTTCGTGTATTATGTGTAGAAAATTGTAGAAAGCATGTGTAAGAATACTATGCAAAACGTCTTTAGATTATTCTAAAATTTGGTCAACAAGTTTAAATCGTGTTCTCTTGATTGGGATTCATAAACAGATGCCTAGGGACCCCTAGAATGATAGAAAGATCGAATTTTGATAATTGGAATAAGATTGGGTGAGAAAATACAACCAAATAGCACTTTGCGCTTTGCACAGTGCCATGTTGTGGTCGTTGCCATAGTCGAGGAGTGTGCTTGTGAGAAAAACAGAACAATTCATGGGCAAATGTTGCAGGTGTGACAACTAGGGGTTTGTTGTGGTTCCCCTCCTCGCAATTGCGAAGCCTGAGCGTGGAAAAAACAAAATGCATCATGGTCGAAAGTTGCAAGTGTGGAGTACGATCTTACAGTCGCAGGTTTGTGTCTCACGGTCACGAGTTGGATTGCAGACACTATTCAGGTTTCAAACTTTGCATAATTCGAGTTGAATTTTTAGATTTTGAGACTAGAATATGCTAAAATACACTACCTAAGAGGTAATAAAACATGGGAAATAATAATTGAAGGAATCCTCACACCATGCATGCATATGTAGCATTTTGACTTATATTTTGTCTTAGAAATTGTGATTTGACATAGTAGATGGACGGGAGAGGTGGATTTGAAGAGTGCTCAACCATGGAGAAGAGCGGCTTATCACTGAAGGTTAAGGACCATTTTCTTACAGCATTATCATAGTTAGGCCACATAGCTACCGAGTTATTGGAAGCTCAACAATGTTGTCCTAATTTGGAGCCTTAGAACAAGGAGAATGAGGTAAATGCTGATGTGCATAGACAAAATGCTATACTCAAGTGAAGGCTGGATACGAAGCTTGTGTAGACACCCAAGACTGCTAGGACAGTATATGAGTAGCGCATAGGTGAACTTCAAGACAAGTGACATGGATTGGTGCTCCAAGTGAATGAGCTTGTATTTCAGAATGACGAGTTGAAAGCTATGATACATAATTTTTTGAAGGACGAACTGGAAAAGGACCTTGAAGTTGTTCAGAAATGGTTGAAAGAAATGGAAGATAACTTCAAACTCATAGAGGTAACAATAGATGTCTACCTAAGGGTGGTTATACAATTCTTGGTGGGCGAGGCTGCATTGTGGTGGGAATGCATCTCACTAGTAGTGCTTAAAGAAGGATTGGTCACATAGGCTCATTTCAAGGAATCCTTCCTAAACCATTTTTTTTCTAAGTGCGCTCTATCTTCAGAAGATAGTGTAGTTTGATAATTTGGTATAGGGCCCTAACATGTCTGTAGTGGAGTATTTTGTAAAATTCCATACCTTAGGCAAATACTCTCCTGTGGTAATGGCAAACCCTCAGCTAAAGATGCATAAGTTTACTAAGGGGCTAAAGAGCAGATTGTAGACTGCCTTAGTCCTCTATAAAGCCTACACTTTTAACGAGCTGTCTAGAGCTGCCATATAGATAGAGGTTGACATAAATAGATGAGAAGCTGAGGATAGTCTTATGAGGTTGAGGCTAAGCTCTAGTACTAACATTAAATCTTAGGGAACATAAGCCGAAAAGGCCAAGGGTAACAAGGAATCGAATCAGTTAAGGCATGACAAACCAATGTCCTTTTGCTAGAATATAATTTATGTGGATGCCGGAATATGGGTATATGTCGATGCCTTATTGGTTCTTCTTTTGTGTACGGTCAACATGGCTATGAAGTTGTCGAATGCTCAAATAATTCGAGGAATCCAACTTCAACTAATAACAACAATAACAATAGGGGTAATCAGGGTAGCATGAATCCTAGCGGAGGTACCAGTGGCCACACTACAAATAATTGCTAGCCTAATTAGACAAATCAAAGACTAAGGGGGAACAAAAGGTTAATTGCTATGACTTAAGAAGAGGCAAATACCGTGAAGGATGTTGTGGTTGGTAATATCACTATTAATTGACTTGATGCATATGCCTTTTTTAAATATGGTGCATCTCATTCTTTTTGTATCTCATTCCCCTCCTCTTGAGAATAAATTATCCTTAATTTGAACCCTTAGCTAAAGAACTAGTAAGGCATCAACATATACCTCTATGCCGGCGTCCACATAAATTACATTATGGCAAAGGGGCATCAATTTGTCATTCCTCGACTGATTTGATTTCTTGTTACCCTTGGCCCCATCGGCTAATGTTCCTTGAGATTTAATGTTAGTGCTTGAGCTTAGCCTCGACCTCTTAAGACAATCCTTAGCTTCTTATCTATTTATGTCAGCTTTTATCTGTATTGGAGCTCCAAGCAGCTCATTGAAAGCGTGGGCTTTGTAGAGGGCTAAGGCAGTCTGCAATGTGCTTTTTATCCCCTGGTAAACTTGTGTATCTTCAGCTAAGGGTTTGCCTTTACTGTAAGAGAGTATTTTCCTACGATATGGAATTTTTCAGAATACTCCACTATAGACATGTTAGGGCTCTATACCAAATTATCAAACTACACCATTTTTTGAAGGTGGAGTCACTTAGAAAGAAATGGTTTAGGAAGGCTTCCTTGAAATGAGCTCACTACTAGTGAGATGCATTCCCACCATAATGCGGCCTCGCCCACCAAGAATAGCGTAACCACGCTTGGGCACACATCTATTTTTGCCTCTATTTTACCACTCTAGATGACTGCCACTTGGTTAGCCTTTTCTGAGTGGTAATTGATAACCAAGTTGTAATCTTTGATCAATTCTAACCACCACATTTGCCTCAAATTTAGCTCTTTCTGTGAAAGAAATATTTGAGACTCTTATGGTTGGTGTATATCTCACATTTTTTTCATAAAGATAGTGTCTCCATATTTTAAAGGCGAATATAAATGCCTCCAATTTTAGGTCGTGGGTCGGGTTATTTAATTCACATGGCTTCATTTGTCTTGATGCATAAGCGATACTTTGTCATTCTACATTAAGATGCATCTTAGTCCACTTTGCTAGTGTTGCTGTAAATGGTGAATTCACCACCTTTTGTTGGCAAGCCAAGATTGGGGCCAAATTTAATTTCTCCTTTAATTACGTAAAACTCCTTTCACATTTTGGAGTCTATTCAAACTTCCTTCGCTTCAACAAGAGTTGAGTCAAAGGTGTTGCATCTTTCTAAAAATTTCTAATAATACATAGCGAGTCCAAAAAAGCTTCTTACTTCAGTCACGCTGGTAAGCTTAGGCCATTACAGATGGCTTTGGCCTTATTAGGGGTCCATAGACTCTTTCTTTTTGGATATCACATGCCTTAGGAATGCCGCACTTCTAAGTTAAACTCACTTGTTAAATTTGACATACAAATAATTTTCTCTTTAAGTCTACAATAGTATCCTCAAGTGTTCCTCGTGGGCTTTGTCACTTGGTGAGTGCACCAAGATGTCATTGATGAACACCACACAAAGTTATCTAGGTATTGTTTAAACACTTAGTTCAACAGGTTTATGAAAGTTACTAGGGTGTTAGTCAACCTGAAAGATAGCACTAGGAATTCATAATGTCTATACCTTGTCCGAAAGGCTATCTTAGGTATGTATTCGACATTTATTTTCAATTGGTGGTATCCTAGCTCAGGTCAATTTTTAAGAACACCTTAGCCCCTTTAAGTTGATCAAACAAGCCGTCCATCTTAGGCTAGGGGTACTTGTTCTTAATAGTTATTTTATTGAGCTCCCGGTAGTCTATGCATAGTCTTAAGCTCCTATCCTTCTCCTTGATGAAGAGTACTAGGGCACCCCAAGGTGATGCACTTGGCCCTATTTGTTTCTTGTCCAATAGTTCTTGTAGTTATACCTTTATCTCTCTTAATTCTGCTAGAGCCACTAATTACAAGGCCTTTAAAATAAGTACCGTTCCTAGAACTAAGTTTATCTCAAATTCAATTTTCACATCTAAAGGTGGTCTAGGTAAGTCTTCTAGAAATTTTTTAATCATTAGAATATCTTCTAACTTCAATTCCTACTCCCCAGTAACAACAATACATGTGAAGTAAGCTTACAAGGTTTACTCAACTAGTCCTATCTCAATTGCTCCCGTGGAATGAAAAACTATCATTGGAAAGCTGGTAGAAGTTTACAACTTTGTCTTTTCAATCTACATGAGTGAAGGTTTTCACCAACTAGTTCATTTCTAGAATCACATCAAATTCCTTCATATTAAACTAAATGAGATCGGCTTTCAAATCATAATCCCCACCTAAATTTAGATCACAATTTTTGAAAGTCCAGTTGGCCACTAAAGTTTGTCCTCCACGAGTAGCCACCCTATATGGGTAGTCTAATAATTTGGACTTCTGTTCTAGATACTTAACAAATATCTTAGACACAAAAGAATCAGACGCACCATAGTTAAATAGGGGGCATATGCATCAAGTTAATTAATAGTGATGTTACTTGCCCTATGTCCTTCACATAGTCTGCCTCCTCCTAAGTCATAGTGAATACCTTTGCATTCCCTCTTGGTCTTTGATTTGTTTGATTAGGCTGGGGATTATTCCCAATGTTGCCACTAGTACCTCTGTTAGGATTTGTGCTACCCTGATATACATGAAGTGTTGTCGAGCATAGTATCGAATTAAGACCCTTAATTTGTCTTGTTTTTGGAGGAGTTTCCAAGGAGCTATGGGTATTAGGTTAGACCTAAGCACATGCTACCATCCATAGATTGATGGACAATCAGAACGAATGATTTATATGTTAGAAGACATGCTTATGGCATATATCTTAGACTTTAAGGGCACTAGGAGTGATTACTTACCTTTGGTAGAATTTTCTTATAATACTAGCTATCATATGAGTATTGGAATGGCTCCTTACAAGGCACCTTATGGAAGGAAGTGTTGATCCTCGATTTGTTTGGATAAAGTTGGCGAAAGGAAGGTAACGAATCTGAAATTAGTCCAATTAATTGTTGATAAAGTGGTAACTGTATGGGGGTGAATGAAGGAAGCCCAAGACAAGCGAAAAAGATGGGCTAACCTAAAAAGCGTCAAACAAATGTAGGATGGACATTGGTGTTATTTGTATCGACACATGAACAATGCCTGATTGATGAAGTGGTAAAGGACAACCTGCACTTGCGGGTCACCATATTAATGATTTCCCATAAACAGTGCAGTCAGCAGTTAGCAAGAAATAGGTATTGCTCATGGGTGCTTCAGGGATGAACGCACTATGTTGGAAATGTTGGAATATTTCAAGGTTTTGTATTTCCAACCTTTTTTATTTTATTTTATTTTATTTTCTATCATTATAGTTTTCAACTTCCAAACATGCCTCTATTTTGTACCCTTTTGGAATTGACCAAACATGGCCTTCTCTTCTCTACTGCCGAACGCACCCTTCTTAATGTATTTTTTCAAAGATTGTCTAATCTCTTCTTAGAACGGTTGTCTTTGGACACACCTTATCCAAACACGCCACTAAAAGACAACCAAACACCCTTTTGTTTAACCAAACTAATGGAATAGACACGATTCTTTGAAATTTTCTGAACAATAGCCTAAACATGCACTTTTGTAAACATATCTCGACATACGGTATTTCTCTTAGTTTGTAACCATCTAGAAATGTTTTTTGCCTTTTCGATAGAAATGAACACAACTAGACACCCCTTCTTTGAAAGATCCAAACCATTCCCACACACTAAGCATTGTATCCCTTAAATTTGTCTAAGATGAATCGAATTAAATGTACATGAAAACCCTTCATCCTCTATAAATGGTTAAGGATTAAGGTTCAGGCATTAGATCAAATTCCACACTGCTATCCATTGATTGTAGTAACAATTGCTCTACACCATCATTCCACAATCTGCAAACAATTCCTTTTAGCAATCATTTCAATTCAGACCTTTTATCCTTTTGCAACTAATAATCAAAGCCTGCCTTTATATTACTTGCACCACCATCTAGTGCTCACTTTCGTTTCCTTTTTCATAAAATTTAAAACATTCTTCCTTCAGATTTTCCAACTGTTGGATTTGTTTAAATCGATTAAATTGTTGGCTCTTGGTATTTTAGAAATTAATCTAAAATAAGGCTTTTCTTATACTGGGGTAATATTTTGAATTGTTGAAATAATTTCTTAAGGACAGTGTCGAATTGACATGACTCAAGCCACCATTTATTTTATATTAACATTTTATTGCAGGTTTTTGGAGAAATTCCCCTATAATCTTAATGAATTATGGCATCTCCTACTATTCCTGGTGTTGTGGCTACTCCACCACCTAAACAAGTTCTAGTTGCACTACCATATGCAAAGCCTTTCCCAGATGTCTTTGAAATTGAAATTTTTTCGAATGAAAATTTCAAGCGTTGGTAGGAACGTGTCTGCTTGCTACTGGATATGCATAGGGTTGCATTCATACTAACTACACCTCGGCCAACTGAACAAACTACAGTTGAAGCCTGGGAACATGCAAATAAAGTTTTTCGACATACAATTTTACGATGTCCAATAAACGTTTTGATGTATACTTTAGTTATAAAGAGGTGAAAGCCATTTGGGAGGCTTTAATTCCAAAAGTCACTACTGAGGATTCAACAAACAAAAATTTATCATTAGAAAATATTACTAGTGGCAAATGATAGATGATAAAGACCTCAAAGTTCAAATTCTTGAGTATCAAAGATTACTTAATGATTTGAAAAATGGGGAAATTATTTGCTATAAAAATTTGCTACTGGAGTCTTGATTGAGAAATTACCTGAATCTTGGTCTGACTACTAGAATGGTTTAAGACATAAGCAAAAAACATATATGGTGGAAGAGCTAATCAGACATATTCTAATTAAAGGCACCAATTGACAAGAGGTAAAGGTTGCAAGGGCTAAAGAAATGATGGGAAAGGAAAATTTAGTGCAAATGGACAACAGGTATGTAAACAAGTCCTAAAGTTACAAGCCCTTTAAATCTAACTTTAAGAAAAAGAAAAGTTTATGTTTTGCTTATGGTAAATCAGGTCACCATGTACATTAGTGCAAATTTAAGAAGGGAGTTAACAAAGCACTTGGGAACACTCCTAAGGCCAATCTGGTCACAGGAGAAGAAATTATTACTGCTATCATCTCCTAGGCTAATATTGCAATAAATATCAAGGAGTGGGTGGTAGACTCTAGGACTACTTAGCACATTTGTGCAAATCGAGAAGCTTTTTCCTTCTACACCCCTATTAGGGATGATGAGGAGGTGGTTTACCTAGGCGACTTCAAAACTATCAAAATAATGGGAAAAGGGTAAAGTTCTCCTGAAGCTAACCTTTGGAAAAACTTTAGGCCTCAATGATGTGCTGCATGTTCTAAGCATTCGGGTGAACTTGGTTTCTGTAGCATTGTTGAATAAAGTTAGGACGAAGGTGTCATTCAGATTTAACAAGATCGTAATGACAAAGAATAATGTATTTATGAGAAAGAGATATTGTAACTAGGGATTATTTATACTTAATGTTTTCCATTTGATTAATGAAAGTTCAACTTTTCCTTATATTATTGATTCTGCTTCTTTGTAGCATGCTAGATTACGACATGTAAATTTTAAGTATATAAAGAACATGCATAAATATGAATTAATTTCTAGAATAACAAATTTAGAAAATAAGTGTGAAATTTGTGTTGAAACTATATTCACTAAGAAAACTAGTGCACGGGTATATCGGGAAACAGAATTATTAAGTCTAATACATACAAACTTAGGTGACTTAAAACAAATTATGACTAAAGGAAGTAAAAAATATTGTCATCTTTCTTGGTGATTTTTCTAGATATGCTAAACTTTATCTCCTTAGAAATAAGGATGACACATTTGATGCCTTCATCTCATATAAAATTGAAGTAGAAATTCAATTGAATAAGAAATAAAGTGTGTTAGATCAAATGGAAGAGGTGAATATTTAGCTTTAAATAAATTCTTTAAAAATCAAGGAATAATACATGAAATAACAACCTCATAGTACCCAGAATCTAATGAAATAGCTAAAAGAAAAAGTACAACTTTAAAAGAAATGATGAATTTCTTGTTAGTTAGTTTTAGTGCACCCGATAATTTGTAGGGGGAAGCTATCTTAGTGCTTGTTTTATACAAAATAGAATCCCACATAAAAAAAACTGGTAAAGTCCTTTATGAATTATGGAAAAATTATAAACTAAATTTAAAATACTTGAAAGTGTGGGGGTGTCTAAATAAAGTATTATTACCTAATCCTAAGAAAGGAAAATTAGGGCTGTGATTAAATTTTTATTGGATATGTTGAACATAGTACTGCATATAGATTTTTTGTTTTGAGAAGTGACATTTTAGAACATAATACTATCATGGAATCTAAATATGCTGAATTTTTTGAACACATCTTTCCACTTTCAAATAAAATTTCTCATACGCCTGCTGAACTACTAGAGAAAGTATCTCTAATGGTAAATCGAGAAGGAGCAAAAAGCCTAGAAACGAATACTTTCCTTATGGAAATGACTTTGAAACCTTCCTTGTTGAAAATGATCCACAATCTTATCATGAAGCTATTTCCTTATCAGATAGTAACTTATGGATAGAAGTAATTAAATCAGAAATAGATTCTATTAAGAAAAATAATACTCAGATTTTAGTTGACTTAGCATCTCAAACAAAACCCATAGGATGTAAATGGATAGTTAAAAAGAAATTTAAACTTGATGGTTCCATACATAAATGCTAAAGTTTGTTTAGTTGCAGAAGGTTTTTCTTAAAACCATAATGTTGACTAATTTGATACTTTTGCACCTGTAACTAGAATTGCATCAATTCGAATTTTATTTACTTTAGCCTCTATTCATGAACTTTATATTTACCAAATGGATATTAAGACTGCTTTTCTATATGGAGAATTAGATGAGGAAATTTATATGATACAACCTAAAGGGTGTATAGAACCAGGACAAGAAAAGAAAGTTCGAAAACTAATTAAATCACTTTATGGCCTAAAGCAAGCTCCTAAGCAGTGGTATGAGAAATTTGATCAAGTTTAATTGGAGATGGATTTGATCCATTGAAGTGGACAAATGTGTGTGCATTAAAGTTTTAAATGATCAATATGTGATTGTTTGTTTATATGTGGATTACATGCTTATTTTTTGTACAAACTTAGACATTGTTGATTATACTAAATGTCTTTTGTCATCTAACTTTGACATGAAGGATCGAGGTTAAACAGAAATGATATTGGGAATGAAGATCATAAGGAGGAATGATAGTATTATGTTGTCATAAGAACATTATACTAAAATACTTCTTCAAAAGTTTAAATATTTCAATGAGAAACTTTTGAGCACTCCTTATGACCCACATTCCCAATTGAAATAAAATAAAGGAGACCTAGTTGTCCAGTTTAGATATGCTTAGATTATTGGGAGTCTGATGCATTTGATTAATTTTATAAGACTTGACATAACTTATGTTGTGAATAGACTGAGTAGATATACAAAGAATCCTAATCATGATCATTGGTCTGCGTTGGAAAGACTAATGAAGTATTTGAGACGTACCATAACACACGGTATCATGTATAAGAGATATCTTACTGTTTTGGAAGCATAGAGTGATGCTAATTGGATATCTGACTTTGATGAAAATTTGACTCTGATGAAACTAAATCCACTAGTGGTATGTGTTTACCCTTGGAGGAGGTGCAATAGCATGGAAGTTAGCTAAGCAAACAATCATTTCTAGATATAAAATGGCATTAGAGTTTATAGGTCTAGAGTTGGCTGGCTTGGAGGGTGATTGGTTAAGAAATTTCTTATCCAATGTGCTTTGCACAAAGAATGAGATGCTTCCTAGTCATATACATTATGATTGTAAAGCTGCTATTGCAATTTTTAAAAATAAATCTTTCTACTCCAAGAATAGACATATGAAATTGACAAATGATCTTGTAAAGCAACTGTTAAGGGATGGAATTATTGTCATTGATTATGTGAAGTTAGAATTAAATTTAGTGGATTCGTTGACTAAACCCGTAGGAAGAAGAATAATTCTTCATACTACAAGGGAAATGGGACTTAGGCCAATTGGAGCTCAATAGAGAGGGGAACCCAATCTATGTAATTGGAGATCTCATGAAGTAGGTAAATATGGGTAATAGCAAGTCTTTGTTGATCTTGAAGCACTTTATATATGAGTTTCATTTGAGAAATTTGAAAATATTGAGGAAAGAGTGCTTAAGCTGCTAATTCGCTAGAGGATGAGTTTAAAACTCTTAATGAATTCATAGTCCTTCTGGACGGTGTACTGAAGGTAGCATACATTTGATGAATTCACTTAATGAGAGTGGAGTGGGCCACTCCCACGAGATTCTGACTAAATCTTGAGAGCTCTCATGAAAACCAGGATAGCACACGGCTAATAATGCACAAATCAACAATTGTGTGGGTCATTAATGTGACTAATAAAATCCCTGTCTTACAACAAAGATTCAATGGTTCATAGAACGTAGTTCTACTAGTGACTCTGTAAGTCAAATTTTATTAGTCTAAGCCTGCTTTATAGTCTAACCGACACCAAGCCTATTGCATTGGGATCGGACAAGTGTAACAGCATCTTCCTTTGTTTGTATCTAAATCCTTACCCTTTTTTTTAGAAAATTTTGAAATATGTGGGGGATTTTTTGGGATATTTCAAAGTTTTATTTTTTTTCCAGCCTTTTTTATTTTATTTTATTTTATAGTCATTATAGTTTTCAACTTCCAAACACGCCCTTATTTTGCACTCTTTTGGAACTGACCAAACATGGCCTTCTCTTATCTGCTGTAAAATACACCCTTCTTAATGTATTTTTTCAACGATCATCTCATCTCTTCCTAGAACGAGTGTCTTTAGACACACCTCTTCCAAACATGCAATAGAAAGACAACCTAACACCCTTTTGTTCAACCAAACTAATGGAATAGACATGCCTCCTTGAAATTTTCTGAACAATAGCGTAAACACATGCTTTTGTAAACATGTCTCGAGATATGGCATTTCTCTTTGTCTATAACCTTCTAGAAATGTTTTTTTGCCTTTTCAACATAAATGAACATGACTAGACACCCCTTCTTTGAATGATCCAAACCGTTCCCACACACTAAGCATTGCATCCCTTCTTAAATATGTCTAAGATGAATTGAAGTAAATGTATATGAAAACCCTCCATCCTCTATAAATAGTTGAAGATTAAGGTTCAGGCATTGGATTAGATTCCATATTGCTATCCGTCAGTTGTAGTAACAATTGCTTTGCTCCATCATTCCACAATCTGCAAACAATTCCTCTCTTTGCAATCATTTCAATTCTGACCTTCTATCCTTTTGCAACAAATAATCAAAGCCTGCCTCTATGTTACCTACACCACCATCTCGTGCTCCCTCTTTTCTCCTTTTTGATAAAAATTAAAAAATTCTTTCTTTAGATTTTCCAAATTTTGGATTTTTTAAAATCCATTGAATTGTTGATTCTTGGCATTTCAGAAATTAATCTATAAAAAAGGCTTGTTTTTATCTTGGGGGCATATTTCGAATTGCCAAAATAATTCTTTAAGAATAGTGTTGAATTTGACACGACTCAAGCCTCTGTTTATTTTATATTAACATTTTATTTCAGAATTTTAGTGAAATTCCCCTACAGGAAATATATGCACAAGAGTGACTTAACAAGATATAGGAGTTAAACCCTCTCTAGTACCCTGAAGTCCTTGAACAAGTTTGCTAAAGATGTGGAATCATCATCTTTGGGAAGGTTGTTCCATCTAGCAGTACACTAGTGTTGTTTGAATCAAAGATAGCCACAAGCTCCACCTGTAATAGCCTTTGTTCACCTGTGCAACTTTAGCTCTCAACTAATAAAGAATTCCAAAGTCTGATGTATTGGTCATCAGCATAGTTTTTGGAAAAGCATCATTGGCAAGACATCTTAGCATAGACTGTTGATCAGCATTCTAACAAGAACCACGTGGTAGATTTATGTGCACTAGACTATGAAGTATGTAGGTGGAAGCGACGATTCTATACTTTAGTAGGTGCATAAAATTTTACGTGATTTATATAAGTAAAAGCAATTTAACAAACTGGACTTGTCCATACCATTCGAAGGATACAAGTGCTTACATATAATGAGGAACAACATCACAACATATGGAAATAAACCTGTTAAATCTATACATGCTAAGGCGTAGGTGGTGGTAGTCCCCGCGACAATTAGGCAAGCCATTGAGTAGTACTTTTTAGCATCCACTTAGAAAGATCGTGTGACCTCATTTGATGTGCCTCTTGCATTAGTGTAGGCACCTATGTGTCTCATGGCTACGAGATAATGCTAGAGCCCACATTACTGAGCTCCTAATGGTTACTAGTGTCATTTGTGTTGGTGCATTGCATAGGGGATGTTGGTATGTGAACGACGTGCCCCTCTCTATGAAGGACGAAATTGTGATAAGTGTGTTTGGTGCGTCCCTTCCATGGGTGACTACGGGAGTTCTAGTGTGTCTTCGTCCTGGTGGAATAAGTAGTTGGGCATGTCAAAATGGGACTCATTCATTAAGGTATAAGCATTGTTGCTATAGACTTACCAGAATGCTAGTAATAGAATTGGAGAAAAAGAATAGAAGAAAACTTGGTGTTGGTTTGTACCTTACCTACTTAGCTGGAGGATGACAGTTGAGTCCACCTCTTACTGATGTTGTAGAAGTTAACTTACTTAGTTAAGTTGTTGGTTAGAGTAGTTGTAACTTGTAAATTAACTGCTAATAAGTTACTTGGCCAGATAGTACATAAATAGCAATGGAATAGTAAACAAGGTGTGAGATGATAGACTTTTACCTATGAGCAGTTCCTTTTCTTGCTCTGTATTCTAATTCTCTTCTGATCCTTTTCTAATTCTTGATAATCAATGCTTGATTAAGAATAGATCTTTCTTCCATGATTAGAACTTTGAGCCCAATATGGTATCAGTGCTAACCTCATTCTGGTAAACTTGATTTAGTTTCATTTCCTCATTCCCTCATTAGATTTTCTTTACAGTCTCTTCCTTTGGCTAATCTTCTTTCATCATGGAATCAACTTCAAGATCTATGAATCTTGTTAATCAAGCCGCATCAGTTCACTCTGCAGAAGATCCCAATTCCCTTTTCTTTGTTCATCTAAGTGTTAATTAAACACATTGATTGCTTAACATGAATTGACATGAGTCAACTATCATACATGGAATTGCTGCTTCACTCTTGGACTCTATATGTAACAAGCTGGTGTTCATTAATGACATCATCCAAGAGCTAGAAACAAATGGTCCATTATACCCTGCATGGAAAAGATGTAATGATGTAATTGTTGAATGGTTGCTGAGATCAATGACAGCTTCCTTACCCGCCACAGTTTTCTACATGAAAAGAGCTTCACAGATTTGGGAAGTTTTGTCCAAGAGGTTCTCTCTTCTTGATGATAACTGTGTGTGCAAGCTTTAGAGAGAGCTTCATAGTGTTATGGTAAGATTCAAGGATAGTAGATGAATACTACATAGAGCTAGTCACCATTTGGGAGGAGTTAAGGGAGTATAGACTAACCCCACACTGTAAATGTGGAGGCTGCGATGTTCCACCCTATTGTTGAGATGCAAGGAAAAGACAAGGTGTATAAGTTTCTCAATGGATTGGATGATCTCTACTCATCTAATAGATCATAGACACTAAGGCAAAAACCATTTCCCACCCTGGAAAAGGCATAGAATGCTATTGCTATGTAGGAAGCTCAAAGATCAAAAGATAAGATAAGAGGCATGCATATGAGTGAAATAGCAGCACTTAATTCTATTGTAGAAAAGAGAGATAAGAGATAAGATATCATTTGCTCATACTTTGGAAAGAGAGGACATAAGAAGGAGAAATGCTAGAGGTTAGTTGGATTTCCACACAACTTTAAATTTACAAAAGGAAAAGGGAAAGTAATGCACACTGTTGCAAATCATGTAAGCCTACAAACTGATCAAAGCCATGGGGAAAAACCAATGTCAAATGGAGTGTTCTTGTCTCAAGAATAAATGAGGAAGCTAGTTAGCCTATTGAATCTCTAAGAGATGTCCCAATTTAACTTGGCTAGTGTGTAGAATTAGAACGGACAAGCTACTGCATAGCATAAGGCTGAGCATTTTGCCATTTACTTCGACTTTCCAAGTACATCACCACTGTATACCAAAACATTCTTAGACCTTCTTAATTTATCCCTTTCTAAAGAGGAACATAGACATTTTACATATCTTGCTTATAATGATCACCACAAACCAATTCAACATGGCATGTTACATGAGTGATCATCATCAACTTCATTGGAGTGGATATTAGACATTGGTGCTTTTGACCACATGTGTTGCTATCTTGATTTGTTTACTACTTATAAATCTCTAAAAAACTATTTTGTCGGCCTCCCTATTAAAGCTAGGGTACCAGTTACTCATATAGGATTAGGAGCCATTTCTGATAGCCTAACACTCCACAATGTTCCACATGTCCCTTCATTCAACTTTAATTTTCAATTTGCAAGTAAACTCAGAAAGGACTTGAATTGTTGCCTCATTTTTTTACGTAAGTTCATGTTATATCTAAGGCCTCTCACTGTAGTGGAAGATTGGAATAGCTGAACAAGCTTTAGGCCTTAATGACTTGAAACAGAAAACTTTAGCTATCATAATGCATTCTAAATGCAATAGTGGAACATCAGTTCCTAAAACTAATTTCATTCCCAGAAAATTTGATGTATAGCACTATAGATTAAGACACTTATCTCATGCTATAGCTCAAAGAATACACAACATTTGTCTTATGTTGTATTGATGAAGGACAAAATCTGTGAGACTTGTCATAAGCAAAATAAAAGAAACTACCTTTTGTTACTCATGGAATAAATCCTAAAGAGCCTTTTGACATCATTCATATTGATGGGTAGGCCCTATTCAAAAAATGATCTTGGAGGATATTAGTTGATGGTTTTTTCTCACTGCACCTGGATGTATTTAATGAAGTAGGAGAGCAAAGTATAAAATATAATACTTACATATTACAAGCTAATCCTCACTTAGTTTAACACTAAAATCAATGTCATTAGGAGTTATAATGCCTTAGAGCTTAGATTAACATCATTCTTCACTAAAAATGGGATCATCCAACAGTAGTCATGTGATGAGAAACCTCAACAAAATGCAAATGCAATTGTTGAGAGAATGTATTTACACATAATGAACATTGCTAGGTCTTTGTTGATTCAAACCTCATTACCGAAGAGGTTTTAGGGTGATGCTGTCTTATCTGTTACTCATATAATCAATAGAATTCCATCTAGGGTATTGAACTTTAAGGCACTAGTTCAGATCCTCCTCAATATGCTACCTTAGTATGATCACTAAAGGGCATTTGGTTGTCTTGCTTTCTCCCTGACACTAAAAAGAAATAGGAGAAAGTTTGACCTTAAGGCTAGGAAATGTATTTTCATAGGCTATCCTATGGTATGAAAGCATATAAGTTGTATGACCTGATTTCTCGTGAAGTCTTCTACTTAAAGGATGTAATCTTCCATAAGCATATCTTTCCCTTCCACAAGGACTCATCCAAATTTCTAAATGCATTAGACATCCTTTACAACTTTCCTAGTGTACCAGGATGTCCATACTAGAAATTTCCCTTTAATTCTAAGGCACTACAGCACAACATCTCAGATGAAGTTGATAGTGATAACTTTGCACATGACATCCAACACCCCATAACACATGAATTCACACATGCAGACATTGATCATTTCTCAGCTAGAAACTAGACCACACTAGCAGAGCCTAGAAGAATTAGTAAAGCTAAAAAAATCTCAAAATACCTTGATGTTTATGACCATAATTTAACATGACCAAATCTACTCAATTAATAACCTTCTACCCAACACCCCATAGCTAATCACCTCAGTACCACAAAACTATCATCCAACTATAAATGCTTCTTGCCAACCTTAAATGAAGTGCAGAGCCTAGTTCATATGGCGAGGTTGCTTACTAGCCATATAGGAAGAAGGACATGCTTGAGGAGCTGAAGGCCTTGGAAGAAAATAACACATAGGATGTAGTTGAATTGCCAAGAGGACAACACACTCTGTTGCAAATGGGTGTACAAAACTAAACTAAAGGCCGATGGAAGAGTTGAGAGATAAAATGCTAGACTTATTGCAAAGGGGTATAATCAAATAGAGGGATTTGATTTTGGTGAAACCTTTAAGCCTATTGTTAAACAAACCATAGTGAGACTGTTCATGACATTAGCAGCCATGAAAGATTAGGGATTGCAACAATTACATAGAAATTTGTAGGAGGATGTCTATATGACTTTGCCATAGAGGTATGAAGTCAAGGGGGAGACAGCTGGTTCAAAGAAAAATTTGGTATGCAAGTTAAGGAAATCATTGTATGGCTTGAAGCAAGCTTCAAGGTAGTGGAATGTGAAGTTCACTAAAGCACCAATTGAGGTGGATTCAAGTAGTGTACACCAGATCACTCTCTATTCATTAAACAAACAATTGATGGAGGGAAGGTGGCATTACTTATTTATGTTGATGATGCTCTGATTGGTGGAAATGATCACAATGAGGTGAGCAAAGTTATAAGCTTTCTTGAATTAAGGTTTAAGCTAACTCCAAGGTACTTTATTGAAGTGGAGATAGCCAGGTTAAGTAGGGGTATAATCATATGCCAGAGGAAATACACCTTCGACCCATTGAACACATATGGGATGCTTGGTGCTAAACCAACTCCTACACCAATGGACTTAAGGAACAAATTGAGAAAGGAGGAATATGAAGAGCTAGGTGAAGCAACATTCTATAGGCAACTTGTTGGTAATCTCATTTATTTGACCTTCACTAGACTAGAAATTACATATGCAGTACATGTGGTTTCCCAGTTCACGAGCAACCCAAGAAAGTCCCATTTGGAGGTTGCATATAGAGTCTTGAGGTGCTTAAAGAGTTCACTAGGCAGAGGACTACTTCTAAGGAGGTTAGGGGAAACAAAGTTGAAGGCTTTTTCAGATAGTGACTCGAGTGCTTGCTGTGATACTAGAAAATCAACATCAGGGTATTGTGTGTTGCTTGGTGACAATTTAATAAGTTGGAAATCCAAGAAATAGAGTGTGGTTGCTAAAATCATGAATAAAGCTGAATAAAGAGTCCTAGCTTCATGCATATATGAAGTAACATAGGTACTCAACTTGTTGAGGGAGTTTGGGATCAAATATAATTCTACTGTCTCTATGCTATGTGATAGCCTTAGTGCTATTCAAATTAGTAAAAATCTAACCTTTTATGAAAGAACAAATCACTTTAACTTAGATTTACATTTTGTGAGGGAGAGAGTGCAAGAAAAAATGGTAGGAGTGCAACATGTAAGGAGCAGTGAGCAAGTGGTAGATTTGTTAGCAAAGGCCTTATGTTCTATGCAATTTCATAGGCTAGCTAACAAGATGAGAGTAGAGGGTATCCACACTTATCTTAAGGGAGAGTATTAGAATGCTAGCAATAAAATTTGAGAAAAAGAATAGAAAAAAAACTTGGTGCTGGTCTATAGCTCACTTGCCATCACCTGCTTGCTTAGAGGATGGCAGCTGAGTTGGCAATCCATTTTCCACCTCTTGCTGGTGCTACAAAGTTAACTTAGTTAAGTTGTTGGTTAGAGTAGTAATTAATTGAAAGTTAGTTACTCTACTAGATGGTACATAAATAGCAATGGAATAGTAAACAAGTTGTGAGATTATAGACTCTTACCCATGAGCAGTTCCTTGTCCAACTCTTCATTCTAATTCTCTTCTGATCCTTCTGATTCTTGATGATCAATCATTGATTAAGAACAGATCTTTCTTCCATGATTAAGAACTTTAAATCTGATAAGACTTTCCTACATAGGAAATGTGACACATTTATTGCGGTCCCTATGTGGCCATGATGCTTAGGGCATGCATGTGCTCATGTGTGTGATGTGTGAATGCAATTCAGCATCGTAGTGGCATATCTTTTCTTATCCATTTGACATGTCCCTAATAGTCATCACCCACTTGAGCATTATTTGTCTTAAGATCATATAGCACACCTTGAAGATTGCACCTAATGATAAAGCCATCGTACTAGCCTCTCAAGGTTTTTTATCTTTCATATGACCTTTATGTGTGTCAATTTCCTACCATGTCACTAGGTCAGATGCCATGCTATGAGATAGATGACATCATCTTTAGTTAGTGAGTGGTTACCCTACGCATTAAGTAGGGATATCAAAAGTGTGGAGTCCTAATTTCTAGTCTTACTGGAGTTTGCCATTTGGTCATCATAGTATGCAACACTGTTATCTACCATTTGTCTACGAAATCCAAATGGGTGAAAGTGTAAAACTATGGGAGAAAGCTTGTATGTGAAAGACTAGGTGCTGCTCACGTTGGGTTTCATTGAATTTAGGGCACAATTAAAATTTGTAAAATTGCAGAGATAACACAGTATAAATTAGTTTCCTAACCTAGTCCATTTTTCTTTATATAACTTGTAGAAATTTAAAACATAGATGGTTGTATGTGTAGTTACCTAGAATTAAGTTCCTAGAAAATTCTATGTGTCATCCCCGAGCTACGAATTTTGAGTCATGATCTCTAGATTTTCACACAAACTAGGCATAAGTAAGGCTTCTCTAGCAAATTTTATGAATTCCTTCACAAAATCTTACGAACTCTTTCGTTCTTTAGAGAGGTTTGGATTGGAGGAAAATAGAAGAAACAGGCTAGAAACATTGTCAAAGGGGTGGCTAATTTCTTATGAAAGTAGGCGTGTGTTGGGTATGAATGCGGCTAACTACAAGCTTTGATTAGACCTTATTATGTCAGGTGGTAAAACTTAATCAAATTGGGAGCATCACCTATGGACACTGCATATTGGGCTTGGAGCGATGCCTAACCAAATTAGGGAGAATTGTTTACGGGCTTGCGTGTGACTATGTATATAAGTAGGTTTGACATTATGTATTAACCCAAAACTTTAAAACTATAGATTATAGGCCAAGTATCTACTTATATTAAAGTTACTTTTTCTTTATTTTACTAAGTCATATTTGCTTTCAAAAATTTTCCCTCAAATATGAATTTCTTCAACTTGCTTCTCCTTCATTGAATGCCCATCACTTTTGTAGGCCTTCCATGTAATGTGAACTATAATAACCAAGCACAATCTTCCATTCTTGTCCCAAGCTAAACTATTAGTTCCGATACCACTTGCTAGGTGCGAGTGAGTCCAATTACAAGCTCTGATTGGATTTTGCCAAGTAGCAAAACCTAACCAAATCGGGAGCATCACACATAGATAACACCTATTGGACTTTGATCAGAGCCCAACCAAACTGGTGAGAATTATCCGTAGGCTTGCATGTGAGCAAGTGGGTTTGAAATTATGTATTGATTTAAAACTATAAGATTATGCGTTATAAATCAAATATCTATTCATATACAAAACACTCTTTCTTTATTCTATCAATGTGGGACAATTGGCCTTACACACATCTATTTGCTTCTATTAGCATGTAAATCCTATGGTGGAATCTTCCACCTATATTTATTTCTAAGATAGTGTTACAAACATGGTTATGTTCCTTTTTCCATGTTTTCCTAATCAAGGTACATGAAATGAACTCTATGCGCTTCTACATGAACCTTAAAATTAATTCAAGCACATTTCATTATTAATTATTAATTCAATTAAATTCCATTAGTGTCTTATCCTTTAATCTAATTAATCTCATTATTTAAATTAAAGGGGCTTTATTTTTCCAGTTAACAATCCCATTATTGGCAAATATAATAGGAAATAAATAATCCCATTCAGTCCAATCTAATTACATCTAAATTAATTTCACCATAAGACTTTTCAAGTCCCATTCTCATCCCCTCATCATTAGTTGGCAACAAACAAAGTTTGAAAGATATAGGTAATACCTAGCTTATGGCCCATATTGTAGCACATCTGAGATGAACTGATCTTATCACATGAACCCCTTTGATCATGAATATCATGTGGTATAGGCCTTTTATCTTACTTTACCCTAATTGAGCAAGAATTATATATTTAGTCAAACTTATTAGCTTGATTATATGATTAGATCAATATTTTCACATAAAGTTTTTATCAGAATCTCCCTTCTAATCATGCATTTTCTTAGCCAAGGATTTTCTATCTTATAGAATATCAATCGCATAGGATGAACACCCTATTTACTTACAAGGAGACAAGTCCTTTATTTATTGTGCAAATACCTTTATACGTATATGGGTAGTGGTACGTTGGGCTCATAACCTTATGTGCCTTATGTCATGTTTGGATAATTTTAGATCCTAATGCCTTAATGATACCCTGACCATGATATGCACAAGGTATCTATATTGTCTTAGATCTAAAGTCCACACCTACTTAACATGATTTAGAACATTGACAATAAAGAATAAACTCCATGTGTTTGCTTCATTGTTTGTTCCGTGTTTGAATACTCAATTCCCCAATGACATATTTATACACATGTATTCTTAATATCTCATACTGAATAGTTTGACACTTACTATATAAACATATGGTGTGCAAGTCATATAAACACTATATTGCCTATTTAGACAATTTGTGATTCATAAATGGGTTTTAATGATTGTGTACTGAGAGATCTTATGTCCATATTCATAATTTTAATGAATAAAGCATTTTAATGCAATCATATGAGCACATGTAAAACTTTACTCTATAATGAGAATTATATGCATGAATTAAATTGCCAAAATATTGAGAAAACAAAAATTTCTATATTTTATTAATTAATAATAAAAGCGATATTACTAATAATCTCTTACTTGCACTCTAATGCTAATAATTCTAATGCCATTCGCTATGGTATTTAATGCCCATACCCATCTTCTCAAGATAATGATTCGGTTGCACTTATGTAATCGGCTTAGTGAGTGGGTTAGCAACATTATCTACTAAAACTATATTCTACATGGCTATGTCAAACCATCTAATGATCTCTTAAATAATGTGATAATGGGTCTCTATATGTTTGAATCTTTAATTAGACCTTTGTTCCTTTATTAGTGAGATCGCACTGTTTTTGTCATGATGAAGTGGCAACAATCGGTCTGTCCTTGGAACCATTTGAAGCGTTGTAACAAACTTCTTGATTCAAATTGCCTTTTTTACAGCAACACATGCTGTGATATATTTTTCCTTAGAGGTGGAATCTATAGTAGTACTTCATTTGGAATTGTTTCGACTTATTGTTCCTTCATTGACAGTGAAGATATATCAAGAAATAGATTTTCTATCATCAACATTCGATTGAAAGTCAAAAATTGGTGTAGCCATTTATTCTCAACTCTCCATCACCATAGACAAGTGCTATATCCTTAAGGATTCTCAAGTACTAATGGATACATTAGACAACATTCTAATGCTCTTTACTAGGACTTGCTTGAAACCTACTCGTAAAACTTATAGCATTGGTGATATCTAGCCTTGTACACAATATTTCATAGATTAGGTTTCCCATTGCTAAAGCATACGGAATGTGGGGTTTCACCTTGTTTGGGGTGTAAATTTTTTAGTTTAAAACATCAAAAAAATCAGAATAAATGTAGTGGAATAAATCTCTAAACCCAATCTATTTCAGGAAGTCATAAGAAAGTTACTTCTTAAAATCAAATTCTAGATAAGGCGTATGCATGATCCAAAAGCTACATCACTCAAGTTGTGATCTTGTCCACATGAATAAAATGTGTACAAATATCTCCAAATCCTCTATGAACTCCTTCATCAATACTCTACATAAACACCTCTGTGTCTGTAGAGCTTTTGGATAAGACAGAACCAAAGGGGGCTAGAAAGTATTTTTCTCTTTCTTGGAAGGGGGACATGAAAATAAGGTGAAACTTTTGATTTAATCTAATTTGGAAGTTTTTCAAATCTATTTATTTTCATGAAACACAATCCTACATAAGGTAGGATTCTTTTTCTATGTATGTGCAACTGGGACACATGGAATGGGCTCCATGGGCATCTACACAGACCTTTAATTAATTCAAGTACATTCCATATTTAATTATTAATCACATTAATAATTAAAGCCCATATATTAATTAAATTAAAGGATGATTATTTTTCTAATTAATAATCTTATTATTAACCAACAAAATAGAAAATCAATTTGGTCTAATCTAATTGCAATCCAATTAATTTTTTCACGAGATTTCTCAAGTCTTGTTTAATCCTTAAACTAATTTACAAACTTGTCCTTATTCCATCCATTTATGCATGATTCTCTAAGTTTATTTTTAATTGGCAACTGACATAGCTCGAGGGATATGGGTAAGGCCTAACCTATAACCCACATTATATCCTAAATAAGACAAAGTGAACGAAACACAAGCACTTTCTTGATTGTGAATGCCATGCAGTGTAGACTTCTTGTCTTGCGTTATTCTAATCGAGCAAGATCTATATATTTAGTCAAACTCGTTGGCTTGTTTGTATTACCAAATCAATATTACCTCATAAGACTAATATCCGTCAGAAATTCCTTTTCAATTACACACTACCTTAGCTAGGGGTTTTTGTGTCATAGAACATGATTGCTTAGGACAAATATCATTCTCAATTACAAGGAGATAAATTCTTTATTGATTTCATACATGCCTCCATATGCACTCAAGAAACAACACATTGGGTTTATAACCCTATTTTATATCAAGATAAATATTTGATCTTAATGTCTTAATGACAAGCCGACCATCATGCATGTAAGGCATCCATACTAGTTCGTGACTAAGGCCTAGACTCTCAAAACTATAACAATCTCTTAAAACTATAGTATAGCCAAATGGTAGTCTAACTGAAGTGGTTCCAGTAGTGATAACTACAACACTTGCTCTATTTCTAACTTGGATCACCACTTCACGTTTCCTATTTTTGACTAGATCTTGATGTAAAGTTCAAGTATGAGATGAAGTATTAGTATCTAAAATCCATGAAGTAGAAAATACACTAATAGAACTAGATGTTTCATAAACACAAAATTCTTTACCTTTAGTACCATTTTTCAAGCTCTTGAGATATTTGGCATAATTCCTCTTTCAGTTTCCATCCTTGTCGAAGTGGCAATACTTTCCTTTGCTAGTTGGAGCTTTGGTCTTCTTAACACTCCCACTCATCTTGGAAATTGTAGGCTTCCTTTACTTAGTCTAGCTTGGTCCTACCAGATGAGCTAGGCACAACTAGGATAACCTCTTTCGCCATCCCTTTTGTAGCGGCTTTTGAAGTCACTAACTTATTAAGGAGCCCAACTAATGTACTCTTAGTATCAGTCATATGATAATTAATGATAAATTAAAAGAAGGAATCAAAAAGTGTTTGTATGATCAAACCTATCTACAGATTTCCATCCATGACAAAGTTGAGCGACTCGAGCCTTTCGATGAGTGAAATCATATTGAGGACATGTTCACTAAAATTAGTGCTCTTCACCTTATGCATCATGAACAACTATTTCAATATCTCATATCTAGCATTATGGCTTTGCTTACCATACAACTCTTGTAGGTGATAAAGAATCTACTTAGAGTTCACTGTACTCTCATGTGTCCTGTAGAGATCATTGGTCATAGAGGCCAATATGTTGCTCTTGACTCATAAGTTGTCTTCCACCCATTTGTGGTGGGCGGACGTCTCTTCCTCATTAGCTATCTCAATAGAAGTTAGTGGAATGTCGTCCTCCAACACATAGCTAATGTGCTTTACATTGAGAATAATTCTCCAGTTTTAGAGCCAAATAGACATATTTGGCCTAGCCAAAGCATTGGTTTCAAATAATTTTGTGAGATGAGTAATTATTTAAGATAATAATAACTATATGAAACAAACAATATTGTCGTAAACAAAAAAAATTAATAGTTTTGGTGTAAAATGTTTTATCAAATGATTATGGACTATAAATCAAATGACATCCCACTAGATTTCTTGAATACTACAATCCATTAGGTAGAAAATGGAAATTCTATTGGAGTTCCTAAGGGTGATTGGGGTCTTTATCAAACATAGCGTACGTCACACATACAGTCTTGGCATGCTAGGTCTAATGAGTGGCAACTCTTGTTAATGCATCTCATGCATTGTCCAATCTTCATTTGGCTAATAGCTTAGCAAAACCTCACACATACAGTTCTTGGCATGCAGGTCTAAGTAAGTCACATCTACTGACTGATAATTTGTTAGATTTGTAACCCTATCTATGACTCATTCAGTTTTTAAGACAGAGTATTCTTTGAAAGTCATATCAAATACACCCAGAGTCTTAAATATGCCATTGCAATATGATCCCATGATTATAGTGGTATCACATCATAAGACTATATCTAGAATCTTAAGCTCATAAAAGGACCACGATGAAACAATTTTACTATCACAATTTAATATTACAACTAAGTTTTAGGTCTATGCATTAATATATTACTTTGCTCATTAACTGTTTTACATTCACATTTCACTTACATGTAACCAACAAAAACATGGAGGATTCTTTTTAGATAATTGGAGGCAATAATTGGATCATGCACACATGTTTGAGTAGAGGTGTTCAAAATATGGTAAAACAACCAAATTGAACCATAATTGAAATTTCATTATGTATTAAATACCTAACCTAAATTTTAATTAAGCATTCAATATGACTATTTTTAAAATTTCAATTTTTAGTTTGGTTTTGGTATTTAGGTTTGCTATACTGTATCAAGCTAAATGCCCAATACCAAATTTTATTTTTATTTTCATTTTTTATTATTTATTATATTTTTACTTTGTTTTCTCTTAATTATATTTTTACTTCATTTTCTATAATTTTTTATGATTTAATTTTTTTGACTATTATATTTAATTTTTAAAAAATTTAATATTATTGTGTTATATGTTAAATAAATTTTTTTTATTATGATAGATATATTTTTTAACTGAGAAAAATTTAAATTAAAACAATAAAATATTCGAATAAAAATATTTAATATTTATAAGCTATGTGATTAAAATTTCTAATTTTAAATATAAATTTATTTATTTTTACCTTTTTTTAATTTTAAATTAAAATTTGGTATGCTGAAATTTTGAACTGAGCATATGAAAAAAAAAATCAGTAAATTATCAATCTAAATTGAAAATTTTGGTTTGACAAATAGTACGCAAATTTGGGGTACTAGAATTTGGGTATACCAAAAATTTGGTTATGTTCACTTTAGTTTTACCAAATGCACACCTCTTTGTATAAGGCCCTATTCTATTACAAGGTTTTTAAAGGGTCTTTATTTGGTCTTAGCCCTCATGGTCCTTGTTCTATCAACTCACCATTGCTTGGAATATTACACAATCATCAACTTTAGGTCATTTGAGATTGCCCACTCTTGGTTTCGCAATTACAATTGTACCATGGCATAACTGAAAAAAAAGAAACAAAACTATACTATTGTCAAAAATTTTTGGCTTATGTCCTGACAAAAAAAAAAAAAAAATTATACATCCATAAATCCAAAACCAAAATGAAATAAATCCATCCACGTGTTTTAAGCCCGTGATATATCTATTCATCCATACTATATACATGCATCTCATGTATGAAGTGAAAAATCCATTTAATAATTCCCTTATGATTTACATATCACATGCCTTAGTTATCATTTCTGGAAAACTGTTTTCCTTAGTTTAAATTTGAGAAAACATAATTTTAATATTTTGAAAGCCCTTTCATGATTGTAGGAACCCTTTTCGTGATTGAGAAAACCTTTTCCATGTTCACAAAGACCATTGCGATAGAATTCTGCTACAATCTTGGGAACCCTTCTAGTAGGTATGAGCCGCAATTATGAGACCAATCACAAGTTTTTTTCATGATAGTGCCAGCTATCGTCATAATCACAAGTTGATCCTCCATAATTGTAGGAGTTAACAATGACAAAGTTCAGAACTTTATTGGAAGTGGCTTGTGTTTGTGTCGCCTACCTGTGTGATTGTGATAGTGAAGTTTGTGCGGTCTTGAGAGTTGATAATGGAGTGGGGTAGAATTTTTTGACTTTTAAGATTTCATTTTTCTAGCCTTTTCCACAATTCAAAGCCTTGCAAAACTATTGTGAAACTTTAAAAAAGTATTCAAAACATGTTTATAATAATGTTTTAAACAAAAAAACCATAAATCACAAGATAAATCATCAAATTTCATAGATGTATGACAAAAAATTTCATCTCTGATATCATTGGGTTAGGAATGCAAAAATTCATAAAATTGTAGAGATATTGAATAAAAAATTATTTTCCCATCCCATTCCATTTTTTCGCGTCACTCTTATAAATTTACAGCATAATATTTGTATGGAGTCAAATTCTTGACAAATTCTATATGTGATCAATGAGCCACAAATCTTAAAGTTATGACCTCTAATTTATCCACATGAACTAAACACAGGCCAAGCTTCTCCAAAAAAATTTTACATCTTTTTCGCGCATCGAAAACTTTTGGACAAGAGAAAAATGGAAGAATGAGGGGGCGGATGATTTCTTGTGAAAGTAGGCATGTAAATCTTGTGGTGAAATTTTCCTCATTTAGTCATTTTCAAGACATAGTGTTTTATACATAGTTAAATTCCTTTCTCCATGTTTATCTAATTAGGGTACATGGAAAGAACTGTGCGCCCTTTTACACAAATCTTAAAATTAATTTAAGCATATTCCAACATCAATTATTAATCCAATTAAAGCCCATTAGAGCCTTGCCCTTTGATTTAATTAATCCTATTAATTAAATTAAAGGTCTATTATTAACAGATATAATAGAAAATAAATAATTTAATTGTGACTAAATTAATTTGATCATGAGATTTCTTAAGTCTTGTCTATGTCCCCTCATCACTATTACCTTCTTGCTCTTAATTTGTCCTTAAATGTATAACTCCTTAGGTTCATTCTTATTTAGCAACGAGTATAGTTAGAAGGACATAGATAATACTTAGACTGTGGTCCATATATTAGACCATTTAAGATGAAGCGATATGTGTTAGTAATATGCCCTCTAATGCCAATAGTTAATGAAGGAAAGTAGAGGACATCGAGGTTGTATATGTACCTTTTGACAAGAATAAATAATATATTGATTTATTTATATCAATATTCTAACAAGTTTGATCATACATATAAATCTTGATTGGCATAAAACAATGCATGTGCCCATATGATTGAGTTAAAAAGCCTTATTCTTAAGGAGTTATGAATATGGATACAAGGTTATCTTAGTAATTAATCACTAAAACCAGTCCAAGTGTTGAAAATACTCTAAAAGGCATTAGAGAGTTGATACGAGTTGCACACCTTATATTTTTATGATGAATGTCATGTCATTCAGTATGAGATACTAGAAGTACAAGTGTGTGGATGCATCATTAGAGAATGAGTATTAGGACAATGACAAATAGAATGAAACAAACACATGGAGGTCACTCTTGGTTGTCAATGTTTTGCTTTATGATCGTGTCAAGTGTGTGGACCTTAAACGTAAGACGAAATAGTTGTCTTGTTGATGTAGGGGAATTTAACATTTCAAGTGTACAATGATCGCATCAAATAATATAAGAGAGTAAGGGTTGTTATATCCCTACGGAATAAGAGTGTTGTTTTCAATAATATTATAATTTAATTAAGTAGAATTGATTTAAAGTTGAATTTAATAGTAATTGAGTAAACAATAAAGTAACTTTGACTACATAGGAGGAATGAGATGAGTATAGTAGCAATCACAAGCAAGGTTTAGTGGCAATCATCATGCAAAAATATGTAAGAACTTTCTTTAACATTTAATTAATTATCAAGCTTTAATTTTTTTATTTAGGGGTTATTAATCTCTTGAGTCCTTAGTACACTTTCCCAAGTTATACTAAAGTTTTGATTCACTAATCCAATCATTTATAAAGTTAATTCAATTGAGAATATAAATAATAGATTAATAATTTATCCCTTACGAACGTAAAACCTTTACTCTCGTTATCATTCTACAATTCACAATTGTGGTCTATTGTTCTAAATTATGGATTCGTTCCCATTATAACCATAAGTTAGGAGAAAAGACAATAAAAATAAAGAAGAAGATTAAGTTGAACACAATTTTTGTGGTGAATATAGGATCTTTACTTTCTTTATAGGTCTACTATTCACAATCATGAATAACTTGTTTAACTTGTGGATTCACTTCTATTATAACCATAAGTTAGGTAAAATAAAATAAAAATAAAAGAACAAGAAGAAGAAAAGAAGAATACTAATAATAACAGAATTGATCACAACTAAATAAGAAAATGATAAAATAAAAATTCTTACTCACTTAGTTTAATGATACACATACATAGGGAATTAGGAAAACAAATAAAAATACTTATCACTTGTTGCCTTCTTTCCATAGCGATTCCTCACCTCCAAGCCAAGTCCTACATCTTGTGATAGTAGCAAACTCATCCTCAACCTTCTATTTATACTAAACTAATATTACAGTGATACATCATGATATCTATAAGTATTCTAAGTTATGCATGATTGTTTTGGCTTGTAGAGCATACCCCTATTTATATGTTTGAAGTTCCACCACCTACACTCCTTGATTGGTTGCAATTTCCATCCATTTTCCATCATTGGTCCAAGGGTTAGGTGGGCAAATATTAGCCTATCGCCTAAGTGATTGACTAAGTGATGGTCATCGCCTCTTTGTCAACTAGGCGAGGAGTAGGCAATAGGCCAATTTTAGCTAGTCACTTGCTTGTTGCTTAAGCTCAGTAGTGGTTTTTGATTGGTCTCCACCTACTCTTTTGCTGGTGGCTTGCTTAGGTGACCATTTAAGTGACAAAGCTCCACTTAAGCAATGCAATTAGCCTTGATTTTACATTTGCTTGTCCTCATGACCTTATTTGGTAAGCACTCTAAGGTTAAGTTATCTTTCTCTATGCTTCCTACAATCCCCATGTATGTTTTTCATCATTGGGGTTTGCTGCAAGATGTTTGAAAAACACTTTAGCAACTAACCGTCTAGTAAGCACATACTTTCTTTTTTATTAGGATGTGAATAGAGCAAAACATTTACAAAATTCATATGTAATCATGTTAAAACATTTGTGAAAATAATAGTTAATCCATAAGTTTCATGTTTCACGTATAATTCTCATATACTGTGCTTCAGCATACCCAAAGTCTAAAGCAATTTGTGTACCATTCATTGATTAGGATTTTAGTCTATTCCTTGGCTAAGGAGGGTCATGTGACTCAACCTACAACCCTAATTGAGTAGGTTATGTATTTCAACCTATAACTCAGGTTGAGTGGATCATGTATCTCAACCGATTACCACAGTTAAGTGGGCCATGTATTTTACATATTACTTGATAAGCAAGTGGAACTAGCTCTTACATTACCACAGTTGATCCGTCAAGGCATGTTTCGCAATGTTCTTGTGTATTATTTAATAAGTTAAAATAGTCCAATGATCATGATTGCATTTAATAATTAAAAAAAAGATATCATTTGGCATTTGTCCACATTCAGATTCGTCTTTCAAGAATAAACATTTCAGAATAAAACAAGATTTTCAAGAAAATAATTTGAAGCAACTTTAGTAAAAATATGGATTTTTAGAAACAATTCATAGATATTATCCTCTTGGATTCCTATTCAAATTAGAATAACTCTCATTTCAATTCTCAGTTCAACAAAAATTTAATCCCTATATGTTTTTGATGCAGTCCTACAAGTTATTTCCTTTTTCCTCTATATTTAGTGGTCATATCCCATTTGATTTGATTGTTTCGGTACCAAAATGATAAAATCAGGCATTAAAATTGTTAGAATTCAGATTTTGGTCATATTTAGGCCTTGTCCTGACGAGAGTGTCACTCGCGTCAACAAACATGTCTTGCTACCACATGGCAATGCATAGGGCATTCTGTTCATGTTCGCGCCTAGACTTGGAACCACATAAAACAATGTCTCAGTGGCAGAAGGCTTCCTCCCACTCTCAACTCGGCTCTAAAGCATTCTACAATTTTTCGCTATCTATTTCGCAACCTTGGAGTGTCATGATGTGGTTAGCTCGCGGGAGACCACATGATGTACTAGGTTCATTGTGGTTTCTCCAGCAATCGCACGGGCACACACCACAGTTGCTACGCATGACCTCCTAGCTATAGACAATAGACACGATGCAAGGTTGCCTATGTGCAAACATCACATTTTGATTCCAAATTTCTTCCACTCTATTTTAATCCCTCTTTTTGACATGCAAACTTGTTTTAGCATTCCTTGAAGCCCCTAAACTATATTTTTAGCATAAAGATTTAATCTTTAAGGGTCCTTCCCTTGTTAGTTCAAGAATTCCAACATTCTGCCAAAATGTAATATGTTTCTTATATGTAGTCTATACATCCAATTCCCCACACATGATTCCACTAATATAATTCCAATACCCCATCCCAAAATTAATTCTTGTGTTTTCTATGAAAGTTTCATGCTTGAGGTTCCTAAACATGTAAAAAAAGGTTCCAATGCACATGTGAACTCTACAAGATTTGGACTAGAAAACTCACCTCAAGTCCCATGTGGTTGAAGCCAAGTGAGTGTATGCCCCTCTTCTCTCTTTCTCTAGATTGCAATTTTTGGCTCTTGGAGTCTGGAATCAACCTTTGTTCTTAGGGTTTAAGTGTGTGTGTGTGTGTGTATAAAGGTGTATATAAGTCTATCTATGATAGTTTGAATTTTCTTATTCTTGGGTAGAAATTCACCCAAAATTTTTGATATTTTCCAGCCATAATTTAGCCCTAGATCTCCCCCAATTTAGCTTCTCTTAGGCATGGTAAGTATCCTCCCATGAGGCAGCAACTTTTGGTAAAGTCTTTCTTGCATGTTAATGCACATATTGCCTTATATACTTGCCTTACATATTGTCACCCCATTCACAAGAAAATTAAGTAAGAAAATCAAGGGATTTATTGTTACATAGCCCCTAAAATATTGCCTTACATATTGTCACCCCAATAGCATACTTAGAAATATTGTTACATAGTTCCTAAAATTTCTGGTTGTTACGTCCTCTCCCCTTATAAGAAGTTTCATCCTCGAAACTTGGTTTAACCTACTCATCAAACAAATGGCGGTATTAGTGCCTCATTTCCCCTTCTACATCCCAGATTTCTTTTTGTTCACTGTAGTTTACCCACTAGAATTTCGCAAAAGGTATCATTCTAGTTCTTAAATTCTATTGCTTGCAATCCACGACCTTAATCGGGCATTCTTTGTATATCAACTCCACTTTGATTGTTGAGGGTTCTCATTCTAGCATAAGGTTCAAGTCTAGTACGTATTCCTTAAGTTGGGATATGTGGAACACATTATATACCCTAGCCAATTTTAGGGGTAGGGCCAATTGGTAAGCCATCTGTCCTATATTTTTTAGTATCTTGAAGGATCCTCTAAATTATGGGCTCAATTTCTAAACCTTTTCAAATCTCATTATTCCTTATCTGAGAGAAATCTTAAGGTAGACCTTCTCTTCTAGCTCGAACTATAAAGGCCTTCTCTTCAAGTCGATCTAGCTTTTCTTTCTGTCTTGGGCCTTTTTGAGTCTCCTTCAAATGATAGCTACCTTTTCAATTGTTAGTTGGATTGGTTTCGATCTAGTCACCTTCCTTTCACCTTCCTTTCACCTTCCTCATCTTAGCATATGGGTGAGCGGCATTTTTGTCCATACAATGCTTTATAGGGAGCCATCCCTAAGCTACTGTGGTAGCTATTATTATAGTTGAACTCGACTAAGAGTAGGTAATCACTCTAGGTCCTCTTAAAGTTGAAAGCGCAAGCTTTAAGCGTGTCTGCTAATGTCTACATAGTCTGCTCAAATTGCCCATCTATTTGAGGATGATAGGCTATGCTTAGGTCTATTCGAAACCACATGGCTTCTTGGAAACTGCTTTAGAATCGAGAGTCTCTATCAAACACAATGCTTGTTAGGACATCAAGGAGTCTTATAATATTGTCTACATATAATTTGGCCAACTTATCCAAATTATAAGTTTTTTGGATCAAAAGGAAAGGAATTGACTTAGTCAACCTATCGATGATTACCCAGATGGCATCAAATCCCTGTAGTGTCTGTGGCAACCCTACCACAAAGTCCATGGCTACACGTTCCCATTTCCACAGGCATCTCCAATAACTAAAGACAGCCTCTGTGTTTTTGGTGCTCGACCTTTATTCTTTGGCACGTCATGTACTTTTTTCGCATAGTCAACTATGTTTTTCTTCATCTAGTTCCACTAGAAGTTCCTTTTTAAGTCCTTATACATTTTTATGCTTTCGGGATGTATCGAGTATTTAGATTAGTGCACTTCTTACATTATCTTGTCTTAGATCTCCATAACTTACAGGACACACAATGTTCCCTTGATGTATAGGACTCCATCCTTTGCCACTTGGAAGGTTGGCATTCAACCATGCTCTGCCCTATCCTTAGTAGCTGCAATTTAAGGGTTTACACATTGGGACCTCTTAATCTCCTCGTATAATGAGGGTTCAAGATTTAGGGACATGAGAACACTTTCGGTGGATTCCACCACCTCTAAGTGTGGCGACTCCAATTGTGAGGGTAGTGTGACTACCATTACTGCTATACCCTTTCGACTTAAGGTTCAGCTACCTAATTTGCTTTACCTAAGTGATAAATTACTGACTAAGTCATAGTCCTTAATTGGCTCTAGCCATTGCCTTTCCCTTATGTTCAGTTCTTTCCATGTGAAGAGATATTTGAGGCTTTTATGGTTAATATAGATATCACACCTCTCACTATAAAGATAGTGTCTCTAAATCTTTAGAGCGAACACTATTGTATCTGACTCCAGATCGTGGGTGGGCTAATTTAGTTTGTATGGCTTTAACTGCCTAGTTGCATAGGTAATCACCCTGTCGTCTAGCATGAGAATGCATCTTAGACCATCCTTATTAGCATTACTATAGATGGTGAACCTTTTAACCTCATTAGGCAAGGCCAAGACTGGTGTTAGGTTTAATTTCTCCTTTAGCTCTATAAAGTTTTGTTCGCACTTTGGATTCTAGTCGCATTTCCTTTACTTCTAGAGCAGCTAAGTAGGGGTGTCACTATCTTAGTGAACCCTTTAACAAAATTTCAGTAATAATTAGCGAATCTTAAGAAACTCATTACTTTTGTTACACTTGTGGGCCTGGGCCACTGTAGATCACTTCAACCTTCTTGGAATCCACCAAGACGACTTCTTTTGATATAATGTGCCCCAAAAATGCCATACTCCTTAGCTAAAATTCATATTTGTTAAATTTGGCATACAATTGCTTCTTCTAGAACACTTGTAAGATTATTCTTAGATGATCTTTATGCACCTAGTTAGTTGATGAATAGACTAAAATATTGTCTATGAATAGTACTACATAGACATTTAGGTATGGTTTGAACACTTGATTCATGAGATCCATGAAAGTTACGAGGGCATTAGTCAACCCGAATGGTAAAACAAAAAATTCATAGTACCCATACCATGTCCTAAATGCCACCTTTGAGATATCCTCTACTTTTATCTTTAACTATTGGTATCCCCGATCTAAAGTCAATCTTCAAGAATACTCTATCTCATTTGAGTTGATCAAACAAATCATTGATCTTTAGCAAGGGGTGTTTATTCTTGATCATGATCTTGTTGAGTTTCCATTCCTATAGTCGATACATAACCTCAAGATTTTTATAGATGTGAGATTGCTTTTTAGTTTGAGTCAAGGCAGAGGTCTGAGGAGCTGTACCTGATTAGACATTTGGCCTCTAATGCACCCTACTAACCAAACTACTACGCCCCCATCCACCATTTTACCTTCTTGTTATATCTTCCTCTACAGTGGCACATTCAATTATTGTACCTCGATTCACCACCATACCTCTCTCTATTGTCAAACCTTTTCACACATTCACATCTATAGTTACTATCCATCCATCCACCACTATACCTCCTTCCACAATCACACCTTCTCTCATGTTCAGATATCCAATCACTATCCCTCCATCCACTGCCACTACCTTTGACACTTCATCAAATGAGGAATCATTATCTACAGACGGCCTATCTACACTACATATGGCACAATCATCATCAATCAATAACTCATCACATACATAATCAGGGCATGAAGCACATAACTCTCAAACTGAAATGGCTTATAGTAAGTTTTACATTTTTATCTGATTAATATTTTTGAGGTATAGTGTTTTATTTCGTTATAGTTTCTTTGATAATATTTTTGCATGGCTTTTGCTTATAGATATGGCAGAGAATTTTAAGAAGCTATGAAGAATACCATAAAAAAGGAGGTTTGATGGGTCATAGATTCGTATTAGTGAAGTTCTAGAAGAACACAAAGAGGCATGGTTTAGTCTAGTCAAGGTACTTAAGTTATTTTATCTTATTTACTCTGTAGTGTAAATAATAATAATTATTTATTTTTATTATTTTTATTATTATCATAAAATTTTTTATTATTTCTTTAGACCCACTTCAGCTAGGATCCTTACGATGAAAATTTTGAAATATTTCAAGTTCACGAGGTTAAATTAGATGTGAAATGCTTTTTGTAAGATGCACAGAAACAGAACCAAAGGACGTTGGATTGCTGAGGAGATGTGGAAATAAATATTGCAAGAGTGGAATTTATCAAATTATCAAAAGATTAGTGAAAAAAATAAGAAAAATCATTTCTCGAATTCCTCTTCTTCTACAACATTGCATAAAGGTAGTTCAACTTCTATGTCAGAGTACAAGAAAAAAATGGTAAATTAAATATAATAATTATAATGCATATCTTATCAATATTTATAGCTCATTTATTTTTTATTTCAAAATTTTAGAGAAAGGAGACGGGGAGAGAGTCCAACATATTGGAGTTGCTTAGACATGGTTGGATGACGAAGATAAGCAATGGTGTGGGCTTTGGGATAGTATTGAGGTGTGTAAACTTCAAAATATTGATCATTTTAATATTTGGAATGAATCATTTTTTATTACATAGTTATTGGGATTTTACTTATTTTCCAGCCAAAAAATTGAAAACCAAATGATTCTAGATAATAAATAATAAATAGAACACAAAGGTGTTTCCACTTTCAAATCAGCTTCATTTTTTGTTTACTTGTTTTAGACTCTTTATTCATCTTAGTATGCTTTGTTATTGTATGAGCATGGGAAAAAGTGGTGACGGTTAGTTTCATTTATTTAGAAAAATTTGGGGTTTTGTGTTATTATGCTACAAATTTTGTGATTTTGAGTTTGTAAAATTGAATGGTAAATGAAATTAATGAATATTTTGGCCATGTTTTTTTTTTTTTTTTGCCAAAGTTGTTGGTATTTAGATGAACTCTTTCTTCATGAACATGGAAATTATATATATTTCTATTGGTGACATTTCTTTTGTATTTGTTTGATTTGGACATATAAAACATAGTGAAGTTTATTTTAATAAAATTTTCATTTATTGGATCTTCTTGTATGTCATTTCAATTATTGTGTATTGATAAAAAAAAATATAGGTGCTTAATTTTCATTTTGCCTAGGCATAGATTACTCACGAATATATATACATTTGTGCACACACACACACACACACACACTCAATCTTTATATTGTTTGATCATGATACTATGATGTTCTGTATATTTCTTTATGTTGCTCACAATTAAAAAAAGAATTTTAAATTAGTTATACATTTAATAGATTACAAATTGTTGTGTATAACATATTTCAAAGTTTCTAATTTTATTACACATGAATTGGGTGTACAATGACTACTAGTTAGATATTCTTATTAACATATTTTAATAAATTTTGTAGGTGAACCTATAACCCATTAACAGATTCTTCAACTGACATCATAGCTATTGCACCTATTTCTAAAGAACAATGATATATCAACATGCTGGTGTTAAGAAGGAAAGCTTAATTGGAATGGGCTCTGAAAGGAAAAAGGATTTTAATAACTCATAAAGCAGCTAGCTCTAGTTAGGTGAGATCATAAGATTGTATATTTTAAGTACAATTGCATGATTTGGAAGCTAAAAAATGGCATTGGAAGCAAAAAAAGAGCTTGAAGTAAAAATAAGGACTTAGAAGTTAAAATAGATGAAACACAAATGCTTTTCTTTTTTGCAAACTTAGATACTATAATATCTGCACAACAATTAGAAATAGAAAGCAACAAAATGCTAGTTTGAGGAGTTCATGCACATTATGAGAAAGAATGTTGGTAGTACACCTCAAGCTACCATTCTATTACTTCTATTTCCAATTGTTGTGTAGACAATCTAGCATCTACTTTTGCCTAAAAATGCACTCGTGTTTTAGCCATTTTAACTTCTAACTCTTTATTTTTATCTTCTAACTTCTTATTTTTTGCTTCTAGTGCTATATTTTTGGCTTCCAAATCATGCAATCATCCTGGAGACATACAATCTTGTGATCTCTCTTAATTGGATCTAGCTATTTTACAAGTCATCAGAATCTTTTTCCCTTTAGAGCCTATCTTAAGTAATCTTCCCTTCTTAAGACCACCATGCCAATGTACCTTTGTTCTTCAGAAATAGGTGTTGTATCAATAGAGTCAACTAAAGAACTTGCTAAGGGTTCTAGATTCACTCGTTGAATTCATTAAAACATATCAATAATAAAATCTAACTGGTAGTCATTGTACACCCAATATATGTGTAATAAAATTAAAAATTTTAAAATATGTTTTATATAACAATTTGAAATCTATTAAATGTATATCTAATTTAAAATTCTCTCTTTTTTAATATGAGGAACATAGATAATGTATTAAATAATTAATGATGAAGAAATATAGAGAACATCATAGTATCATGATCAAACAATGTAAAGACTAAGTGTGTGTGTGTGTGTGTGTTAGTAGTTAAGACACACTCTATGGCCATGCAAAAGAACATTAAGCACATATATTTTCATATATATATATATATATATATAATAATTGAAATGATATCAATATACATGATAATTGAAATGATATATTAAAAAATGATCCAAATAAATGAAAAATTTATAAAAATAAACTTCACTTTGTTTTATATATCAAAATCAAATAAATACAAATCAAACATCACAAATAGAAATACATAATTTCCTTGTTCATGAAAAAAAGAGTTAATCATAAATACCTACAACTTTGGCAGAAAAAAACATGGCCAAAAAATTCTTTAATCTCATTTACCATCTAATTCTACAAACTTAAAATTACAAAGTTTGCAGCAAAATAATACCAAATTTCACATTTTTCTAATTAAATGAAACTAACCATTATCACTTTTTCCCATGCCCATACGATAACATAGCATACTAAGATGAATAAAGAATCTGAAACAACTAAATAAAAAATGAAGCCGACTTGAAATAAGAAACACATATTGTATTCTATTTCTTATTTCTCATCTACAATCATTTGGCTTTCAATTTTTTGACGGGTAAATAAGTAAAATCCCAATAACAATGTAATGAAAAATGACTTCTTCCAAATATTAAAATGATCAATATTTTGAAGTTTACATACCACAATACCATCCTAAGGCCCACACCATTGCTTATCTTCATCATCCAACCATGTCTAAGCAACTCCAATATGTTGGACTCTCTCCCCGTCTCCTTTCTCTAAAATTTTGAAATAAAAAATAAATGAGCTATAAATATTGATAAGATATGCATTATAATTATTATATTTAATTTACCATTTTTTTCTTGTGCTCTGACATAGAAGTTGAACTACCTTTATGCAATGTTGTAGAAGAAGAGGAATTCGAGAAATGAATTTTTTTTCTTTCACTAATCTTTTGAATCTGATAAATTCCACTATTGCAACATTTGTTTCCACAACTCCTTAGCAATTCAACCCACTTTTGTTTTATTCCTATGCATCTTACAAAAAGTATTTCGCATCTAATTTGACCTCAATAACTTGAAATATTTCAAAACAATAATTTTCATCATTAGGATCCCAGGTCAAGTGTATCTAAAGAAATAATAGCAATTTATGATAATAACAAAAATAATTAAAATATAATAATAATAATAATTTATAGTACATAGTAAATAAGAAAAAATAACTTAGGTACCTTAACTAGATTAAACCATGCCTCCTTGTGTTCTTCTGGAATTTCGCCAATACAAATCTATGACCCACCAAAACTCTTTTTTATGGTATTCTTCATAGCTTTTTTAAATTCTCTGCCATATCCATAAGCAAAAGTCATGTAATAATATTATCAAAGAAACTATAAAGAAATAAAATACTTAAAAATATAAATTTCGGTTTGAGAGTTATGCGAAATAAAGATGCATTATGTCCTATGTATGTGATGAGTTATTGATTGATGATGATTGTCCCATACATAGTGTAGATAGGCCATCTGTAGATAATGACTCCCCATTTGATGAAGTGTAAACGGTGGTGGCAATGGATAAAGGGATAGTGACTAGATATGTAGACATGAGAGAAGGTATGCTAGTGGAAGGAGGCATGGTGGTGGATGGAGGGATAGTAACTATAGATGTGAATGTGTGAGAAGGAGTGATAGTAGAAGGAGGTATGGTGGTGGAGAAAGGTGCAATAATTGAATGTGTCATTATAGAGGAAAGTAATAGGAAGGTAAAATGGTGGGCAGAGGAGTAGTAGTTCAGGTAGAAGGGTGCATTGGTGGCTTAATATCTAATAAGTCCTTAGACCTCTATGTCAACTCGAACTAAAAAGCAATCTCACATCTATAAAAATCTTGTAACACATATAACATGTTAATAAATTACAAAAATAAATATAATTAGAGCAGAGCAATACAAAGTTGCAACAATTAAGTATACAACATATGAAAGATAACAATTTATTTTTATCTTGCAAGACTATTATATCTATTGCAAGAATGGAGAAATAAAGCACCTCCTTGATTCTCCTTAGAGAGGTCACTTCCAAAAATAGTGGATGCAAATTCAAACGAGTTTTTCTCTAAAAGTACAAACCCAATAGAGCGAAGGACAAAGGCTGATAAATTATAGAATCTGACAAAATGGAATATGCAATTAACTTTGTGATAACCAACATTTTGTTGAAAGCAGCCAAACTAGAAAAACAATTACTAACCAAACAAGGGAATCACACGAATATCCTTGTCCTCAATATCCACACTCCCCAATGAATTCACATTCTTCAAATCACTCATTGTGTCTTGCAAATAGAAGATACACCAATAAGTACAACACGATCTTTTACTTTGTCAAATATGCCTTCTATGACATAGCCATTGAGTTAAATCTAACCCACTTTGTTAAAAAAAGTTAAATCCTTGGAACCCAACCCAAAAGCATTCTTCTGCATCTTGGAACAATAGTTCAAATACCTTTAATACACAAGGAAACCAGAACTCACGATATCAGTAGTTGCACTTTTGATTGCATCACTCTTAGAAATGAACAAGAATAATAAAAAGGGATAAAAATTATATAGGTAGTTCTTTCAGAAATTATTTTGTCCCTTTGCTTCTTTAATTGAGCCTATTGCATTGTCTTGTTGAATTCTTTCTCCCTTGACTTTATAATTGGAACTTGGAGAAAAAAAAATTTGGAGAAAAACATGGTTGAAAATAATTAGGGGAAGAAAGAAAGAAAAAAATAAAGAAAAATAAAGAACAGAGAAAAAAGATTCTTGGAAGAAAGTGAGCATGTGCATAAATATTCTACTCTGTTGGTTAATGTAACTTAATAGCTGAGATTGTGTCGAGATCTATGTTCTTTCTCACGTAAAATAGTCACTAAACCATAGGTATGCTTAGCATCCTTTGATTGTTGTAGGTTAAGTAACCAAGGGTGTTCGGTGACTCTTGTGTATCTTCGTGTAAAAAGGCTTTCAACATTCTTGAGAAACATCAAAAACTCACTGAAGAAGGAAGGAAATAAGAGTAGGGGAGATAAAAAAAAAATAAATGAGAAAAAGAAAAAGAAGAGAAAAGGGTGATGTGAATTGTGCTTAGTTTTAGTCCTTTTCCACTGGATAGAGCCCACACAACAAAGAAGTCCTATTGATTGTCCCTTGGCATTATCTGAGTTTGTTTGAAAAGGGTAAATTGATTGCATTAAAGTGAGTTATTTCAAAATTGATTGTCTTTACTTGTGATAGGACCATCAAGAGTTAGGTGTTTGGGGAAAGGAGTGTCACACATGCATAGGACTTCTTGAGAATGAAATTAAGTTGAAACCATTGTGCATTTAAATGATCCTATGAATCATGTAAATTGATCAGTTTCGTATTCTAAAATTAAGAGGAATTGCCATCTTTTATGTATAACTTTCATCAATTCTTATTTGAATGGCTATTTTTATTAGTTTGATTGAACAAGGCTGAGTTTGTTGGGGACTAGCAAACCCTAAGTGTGGGGGTGTGGTAACTCAGGAATTTATAGTATTTTACCCCCCCCTCAAATATTTTCACTAGTTTCCTATTGATTTTGTGCATTAATCATGAGAGGAATTGATTAAGAATGCTTAAAATTGTTAATTTGGTATTTTATTGATATTTTAAGTGCTTTTGGGTGAAAATAATTTATTTTGGAACAATTCATATGCTTAAAACAATTTTTGGTATGTGCAAGTTGCAAGTGCGAGAAAGGTGTTTGTGATTGTAAGAAGAAATAGTACAATTGCAAGAGGGAAATGCAAATCCATTTATTGGCTCAATTATCATTCTTGTGAACAAAGCCCTCGCAATCTTGAAGAGGAGGAATCATGCAACTACATGGAGGAGGGCTAGGCATTCTAGAATTGTCTGCACTTGGTGCTTGCAGTTGCAAAAAGCACTGCTACGACCACGAGGTGAAACTCTGTGATAATGAATCAAGTAGCAGCGGATGCCAATGCCTCGCAAAAGACAATCGCACTTGTGAGATTGGAGGTTGCAATCGCAAGCTCTATCGGTGCAATTGCGAATCAAATTGCAGAAATACACTAGGCTTGATTTTTCACATATGGACTTGTCTTTTACTCTTCTACTCAATCCTACGTATAAAAGAAAGCCATAACTCACAGAGAATAAGGTCTGGAGATGTGAAGAAAAAACTTTGGAAGCTCAAATAAGTTGCTTTGAAGAAGGACAAATTCTTGGAGGTGAATACGTGAAGATTGGGATGCTTCTTATTTAATACATCTCATAGACTAAGGATTTTTTTACTTTTCTTTTTTATTGACACCATGTTAAATATGATGGTTAGCATCAATTTGTTTTTGTTATTTTTGTGGCTTAATAAATCATTTTCTAAAACCTTGTGATGGTGATAGACAATGAATGCCTTAATTTCCTTTTGATTGATTGTCTTTGCATTCGTTATTCAAAATTAAACTTTAAATTGTGATTAAAGGAACTGATCATCCATTTAATTAATCTATGATTGTGTAGGGAATAGTGAGAGTGAAACTTGCGTGATAGATACTCAATTGTAAACATTAATTTTGTAAAAATAATTGAAGTGAAACTATAGGATTAGTGTGGGCATATACTATTAATCATAGAAGTTATAACTTAACTCAATTAGGATAGGGAGAACCAGCTGATATCTTGAATCAAAGTTTCAAGAGAGTTTAGGAAGATATTATAAGGAATTTAGGATTTGCAATCCTTGACAAAGCATTTAAATTGATAATTAACATAAGGCATTTATCATTCTAAGTCAATCATATCACAAGAGATTAGATTTCCTAAACATTGTTATTCATTCCAGTGATTGTCTATTTCTGTGAGAACTTGCCAAATACTTTACTATCTGCTTCTTTTGTCAGTTTCCTATTTTATTCTAGTTAATCAAATAGGCTTAACTAATAAATATTTAATTATATCAATAGACACATAACTCCTTCCTTGTAGATATAATATTTATGCTTATTGAGTACTACTTATTTATTATTTATCATGTTTTTGGTGCCATCACACTCAATTGAATCTCAAAAATTGGATTGTGTAGAAAATGCTTCTGATGATATCGGTTCTCCTATACTTTTATTTGTTTTTGAATATGAAGAGTTAATTAATTCTATAATTTGGAATATATAGTTAAAGAGTATAAAAATAGAATGGGAAATAAAATCAATAAGTAAATTTTGAGTGCAATAATAAATATTTATGTAAACCAGATTGAATTGTGGATTTTTTGAATGCTTGCAACAATTGTTGGATTAAAATCAAGAATAATACAAAATAGAAAAACTAATAAACTTATGTTGGAAAAGGAATTTAGAATTATAATCAATAAAGAATAATTCTCAAAAAGTAATAAATTAGTAGTATAAATGTGTGATTTATATGTTACATTACTTAGTGTGAGTCCTCAACTACTGAGCACCATGCACTTTGAGGTAACAAGTTTGGGATTATTTATGTTTAGATATTGTGTTGCATTTAAGGTGTAAATCTGGCTATTGTATTTAGTTGACCCCTTGAATAAATTACAAATAAAAACACCGTAGGGAATTATAAAAAAAAAAAGGATGGAGCACTAATATTGTGCAAAAGAAAGTTAAAAAAATAAAAGAGCCCTAAAATAAATCTACTCCATTAATTCAAGTACTGAATAGCTAGGACTATGCAAGAGGCCCATGTTCACCTTTGAGTAAAAAGGCAAAAGAATTGCGAGTATGAAAAGCATTCTAACTCTTTGATATATTGAGTAACTAGGAGTGTGTAAGAGGCTTTATTCATTGTCCTATAAAAAAGTATATAATGATATAGAAAAGAAAGAAGCCCAAAAAAAGTGATATTGAATTATTAAGAAAAGTTACCTTGTAAGTGTCCTAAAATCCAAATAAACAAGAGATTAAGTAAGTCATTAATGAGTAGCCAAGAGTGTGATGCAATTGAAAAATATAAGGTTTTTAGAACTCCTGTGCATTAAAGTTGCTTGAACACACACACACACACACACAAGGATTTTTGTAGAAAGGTAATGTAATAACATAAATTCTTATATTTAGAGACTAGCACATTACTTGAGAGAATTTTGAGATATAAGTGTGATCCAAAAATTCTAATTCTACAAAAGTTTATTCTTTTGTCTTGTTTGAGGACTAGCAAGAAATAAAACGTGAGGGTATTTATTTAATAACCCTAATAATTGAAGTGATTATGATCATGATGTAAGCTTAAAATTATGTTATTTAGCTTAGGAGATCATATATAATAGAGCAAATAACTATGTTTCAAGTTGCAACCACTCTATGATAAATATGAGCAAAAATGAAGAAAGAAATACACCTCCGGTGCTACCAAACCAAGGTAAATTGAATTTAAGGCTTGCATGTCACTTAAGAAAGGATTAGGCTCGAAGAATGTTGCTTAAGCCCACCACTCGCAAGGAAAAGATGTCAAGACTCAATCAAAAGTAATCCCGTCACTTGCTGCCTTGCCTAAGTGACAAGGCAAGTGACAGTTCAAACTTTGGCATCACTTAAGCAACAAAGAGGCAATAGGATGGTTCTTGGAGGGTTGCCTAAGTGATGAAGGGGGCAACATTTCATTTTTTGACACTAGAAGGCCTCGGACCAATGGGAAGTGTTGAGAATTGTCAACTAATAAATGCCTTTGGATCGTCGAGGCTTAGATCTATAAGCAGTGGGCTGTCTTGTAAGCTAAAATCATCAATTCCTTTTAAGAATTCATTTACATATTGTAATTTATCATTATAGAATAGTTTTAATATAAGTGAGATAATTGTGAGTGAGTTTGGTGTTGTTACAAGGTGAAGGATGTAGCAAGGAAGCGAGAATCACCATGGGAATAAGGCCGAGAATGAGTGATAAGCTTAGATTATTTGACTCCTTATCTAAATTCCCAATGTATTTGAATAATTAAAATAAGCAAGTAAGAACTTTTATGTTATCTGTTGAAATTAATTGCCATTTTTTATTTAGTTGTGATCAATTTATTTTTCTTCTTCTCTTCTTCCTCTCCTCTTCTTCTTCTTCTTTTCTTCTTCTTTTTTTGTTTTGATTTTATTTTATTTAACTTAGGCTTATAACGAAAGTGAATTTACAAGTTAAGAAAATTGATCGTAATTATGAATAGTAAATATAGAATAGAAGTGAAGGTTTTACGTTCACAAAATATTTGTGATCAATTTATTATTCTTCTCTTCTCCTTCCTCCTTGTTTCTATTTTTCTGCTACCTAACTTGTGGTTGTAGTGTCAGGTTATAATGGAAGCGAATTCACAACTCAAGACAATTGATCAAAATTGTGAATTGTGAACTTATAATAGGAATGAAGGTCTTACGTTCACCAAAAGGATTGATATTAATCCATTGCTTTTCATTTCAATTGGATTAATTCCATAAATATTTGGATTAATTTAATTGAAACTTTATTATAACTTGAAAAAGTATATTAAGGACTTAAGGGATTAATAACTTCTAAATAAGAAATTAAATTTGATAATTAGTTAATGTGATAAATAAAATTCTTATGTGCTATAGCATATTCAAACGACTTGCCATTAGTTTTTACTTGTAATTTGTACCTTTACTCATCTAGATTTATTCACTTGAGTTTATCATTTAATTTATTACTCACAAATTAAAATTCTATTTTAATTCATTTAAGGCATAAAACTATTATGAAAAACATTCTCACTCCTTGCAAATACGACAACCCTTACGTCTTTATATTACTTGATATAACTATTATGCACTTGCAACGTTAAATTTCCTTGCATTAACAACCAATTTTTCGAATCACAAATAGAGAACAATAAACCCTAGGATGAATTTTTGGTTTTGATGCCACTTTTTGAGAAAAGTTCTTGATGCAAATAAACGAATTTTTGTTCTACGTCTCCGAGCTATATATCCGCGTTTAATTCTGGTCATTGAATAAATAAAACTTTGACGAATAACTAATGGATTTCTTTTCTTTCAGTTATTCTTTTGCGCGCCCTGGTCTATTAATAACCAAACGGATTTTTCCAATGTATAAAATACAAATTCCAACGGCTTTGGCTACTATAACCTTCCTGACCAGGGTTATTTTTTTCATTTTTGTTACAAACCAATGAACAATATAACAATACATATTACAATTGAATATAAAATAAATGATAAAATAAAATTAAAGGAAAGAACACAAGAAAATTTATGAGGTTAAACACTTTGCCCGCGTTCTTAAGTACCACAACAAATTTCATATCTTTAAAGATTTAGAAGTAAGATAATTGATATAATTATCTTCAAATAGGATTTACAATTATCTGTAGGAGGGAAGAAGATTTGGGGTAATTGTAAGTCCATAGGGAGGGGCTTGTTTTTAGTACTCAAGCCCTAAAGCTTCTCAATAAGCAATCAATTTGGGGAAAAAAATGCAAATGCTAATAATTCGGACACCATTTATGGATCTTTCATTATCAATTTAATAATATTGTAGCTATTATTTCCTACTTTAAAAGGACTTGTAACTTCGTTAGTTTTATTGTTTTTACACAATATGAGATATGCATTTGACGTTGTTATATTTTTCATCTCTAATCAAATTGAGGATGGCCTTAGAATCATAATTTGATCTTTTTAATTTTTGTATCCAAATAACATATGCATAGTTTTGTCCAAAATAACATAAATGTTTTAAATTATCTTCATAACTAATTATATAAGACATTATGTTAAAAAAGTACAGTGTTAAAAAGGGAAAAATTAATGCGGTATATGTGGAAGTAAGTGATGAAATATTAATGTATTTGAAGTTCATATATTAGTCTTCAGTTTTTGAATCCTAATTAATAACATTAATTCAAGTCTTGTTAACCTATATTAAATTTTAATAATATTGATAAATCTTAACAATTTATTAATTTTTTTACCCAAAACTTTTATGCAAAAACTGCCTCTTACAAGCATGTCACAGGCATAAGGGTATTTTAATTTTATAAAATAAGTCAAACGGGAATAAATCAAGATTTAAAATTGGATTCTTAAGTATTGTTCAGGATGACATCATGAAAGTCCAACTATCTTATCATCAGTGGATTTGATTGCCAGCGTGATTTAGACTTCGAAGAAGATTCGTGTAATCATCTCCAAAAATATTAAGAATAATTGAGCAAAAAAAATATTTTTTATTTTCACCAAAAAAATGAATGAAAATATGTTCACGGTTTTAATTGGTTTGCCCATTTGATGTCAATACACACTTTAAAAAAAAAAATATATATATATATATATATATATATATAGTTTCGTATGATAACCAAATTGGATGATTGACCCGATTCTTCATTAAACTTGATCCAACTTTCAAAATAATGGTAAGGATACAACTCTCATGGCAATGATCCAAAAGCAAAATGAAAAACCTAAATATTATTTTGGAAGTAGGTTTTTTGATCTATTTTACCTTGAAAAACACATACACACAAAGATGACTCCAAATAATATCTTCTTTTAGAAAATATATATTTTTTCTATCTCACATATATATACAAACTAATGTGTATCCAATGCCATACACCAAAAAAATATTATTTTACCAATGCTAATACAATATATTTTTCAAAAGCCATTTTGATTTATTTAATATTATTTCTATCTTGTTTCTATAAATTGACATGTATAAAATATATATTCATGTAAAAATGTATTTTAATTATAATTATTTATTGTTGATTAATCTATACATTATGAGGAATAAATTAATTCAAATAAAATAAAGTTATAATTGATGTATATAAAACTATAACCGTACCTTAAAAACAAAATAAAAAAGTCTAATTACTTTTGATTGTTGATATTTTAATAGGGAAAATATAGCACAATCCTTTTGCTACTTTTCTAAATTGATTTTCTACCATAATGATATGTTAAACACATTTTCCCATGCCGCTAGCTAAACATACTTGTATGCACATTAGCATGTATTATTTCACTGTAATAATAAGTGTAAAATATAAAAAATAATTGTTAAATATATTTTAGTGATAAATTAATTAAAGGGCTTAATCATATATAATTTTTTTAAAAATAGTTCTATTATTACATTTTTTAAAAATAGTAAAAATATATTTTTTCAATTAATTAAGTTTTCCTTATTTTTTTTGGCTTTTTCTAAGTACTCTTAACCAACCAAATAATATATACATACACTAGTGATTTGTACACGCTTTTAAGCATGTTAAAATATAATTCATGTATACATGATAAATTTAATTTACTTTATAATTATTTTAGGTTATAGAATATGTGCATTCTATTTCATAATTAAATTGTATTACATGTGTATTTATTATATAATGATTTTTTGTAGGCATGTAAATTTTTTGACCAATTAGGTGCTAGCACATGGCATTTTATTGTATTAAATATCAATTAAAACAAGAAATTTTATTATTTCCATTCTTAGAATTTAATCAAATGTAATTTCTAAATTTAAATAATAAATAAATTGATTTTTTATTATAAATATGATTCCAATTAAATAGTGACAAGTGCTAAGACTGATCAATCAAATCATGGCACGTGTCAAATCTTACAAATTTGGCAAGATAATATTGTTGATTTGACAATTAATTTGTAATTATTCAATTAAAGGAAATGATATTAAATCAAATATTTTTAATTAATTAGACGTTGTCATGTCATCAAATATTTATAGTAATAAGACCTACTCCATCCCTATAAATAGAAGTGGTTTTACAAACCAAAAGACATCAAGTAGGGAGCAATCTTGAAGAAGTCAAGCTCTCTTTGCATAAGTGCAAAACTGTTCTTGCAATATTTAAGGTATTCTTCATAGAGGTTCATCAGATTTTAGTATTTAATTAACATTTAAAGTGTTAAATCAGTGGATTAACATTATTTAAAACTCTGATCAACATCAAAGAAGATTAAAGCTTAAAAGCTCGTCCACTTTCTATTGTGTTCTTCAAATAGCATTAAGGCATTCTTGTAACGTTCAAAGCGTTCTTTAATAATTTCCTTAAATTTCAACATTTAATCCAAAAATCATGATGTCAAATTAAGAAATTAACGTTTCTTGAAGGCCTAACGAACTTTTAAAAAAAAATTCATAAATACTTCAACAAATTGCATGAGCATTCAAGTTTTCCAAGTTAAAAAGAGAATCAAAAAATTATATTGGAGAATAAAACCTAAAGAAATTTATGTAATTCATATTGTAATTGTATTTATACAAATTTTTTGTTGATGGAAATTCAATTGAAAAACTTTGTCTACTGTATCTTATATTGAAATTCATCCATTTTAAAAAATAATAAAATTATAAATTATGAAAAGCTGAAAATAAATTATAAATTTATACAGAAAGAGGGAAAAAAGTTCTAAGAGAAAAACTAAATAAAAAGAAGTATAATAAATAATTTTATGTGGAAAGTATGAAAAGAATAAAATATACAAAACGAAAAAAATAATATATGAATTAAGGTTATTTTGGGGTGTGTATTAAAAGCCAAATGGTAGTTTCTATAAGAAGTTTAGGCTTAATATATATATATATATATATTGTAGATAATTTTCACATTTTGAATAATATTTAGTTTTTGCCTAAAATTCTTGTAATAATCAAAGTGTAACATATTGAATATGAAAAATAACTGGTAATATCTACTAAAAAGAAGAAAGTGATGTTAAAGTTACCGATTTGAAAGATAATACTCAATGTAATACGAGGAAATTTTTTTTAAAGAAACAAACACACTAAAATTAAAATAAATAAGAAAATAAGTAATTAAAACTATAAACCTAATTAATGCTTATTATAAAATTTAAAAATATTAGTTTGTTTATTGTGTGGCTATAATAAAAAGAGAAAATTAAAGATAAAAACATATGTTTTAGTGATGGAATAATTAAAAGGCACGATTATGATTAAAAACACTAGGACATGAAATGATTTATAGTGATTTTTATACATTTCTAGAACGTAATGAAAATTAAGTTTTTCAATTAATCATGTTTTCCTTAATTTGTTTTTGATATATAAATAGATATATGTATGTATGTATTCACATGGTGGATGATTTTCATTTATAGCATAAAATTCTAGTCAAAATTTAAGTATAATACATCGAGCTAATAATACAATTTTTAATGAATAGAAATTTTCAAAAAACAAAAAATTCATTAAATGCATTTGTTAATAGTCATTTATCGGAAATGAATTTCAAAAAAGTCAACAGAACAGAAAATTTTTCAATTTAATGAAAAAAACTTAAAATTTTAACATAGAATTAATGTTAATTGATCAAAAATTGGTTGAACTCTGTTCTACTTTTTGTTTATAGATATATACATTTCAATTTCGTAAAGAAAACCCTCAACATTCTAGAAAATAAGAATTCCTGTTAATTGGGTTAAATATCTTCAAAGATTGCTTTACTATGAGGTATATAGATATAGATATGTATGAAAATATATTTAAATATCGATATGTTTACAAAATTTATGTTGAATAACTGGCTACGTTGTCTTATTATTATAATTGACCAAACAGTTATAGGGATATCTCAAATTCTTTGTGAATTAGAATTTGATAATTCAATTTTGAAAATATTTTCTCTGTAATTTTCTTTCTTAAGATAATTATAACTTTTTTATTAAAAGCAGTTGTAATTGACTAAAAGGTCTCAATTCAAAGAAAATAAATTGGCGAAAATGCATCTTTTTTTTTTTTTTTTGCGCAATAGAGCAAATCTAATATTGACATAATGTCCTATTAGTATATGTGTGTCAATTTATTTATAAATTATAAAACTTTTATAGTTTTAAATAATAAAAATAAAATTATTCAAAATTTAAAAAATAGAGATTATACGATATAAGAAAATAAATAAAATTTCAAAAAATAAAAAGCAAGATAAAGTTGAAATAATAAAAATAAAAATATAAAAGAAAATAGGGAAATAAATATATAGAAAAATAAAAGAATTTGCATTAGGATTACTTGTAAAATTTTACATTTTGCAAAAAAAACAAAAAGTAAATAAAAAATGAAGAAAGGTCAAAACAATTTAAAATGAGAGAAAATTTAAGACAGAGAACATAAAAGAATAAAAACTATAAAAATAAAGGAAGAAAGAAAAAAAATAAAAAATAAAAAATTAAAGTAAGGGTAGGTGCTTGAATTCACTTTGTGTAACAAAAAAATTCTTATTAACATAATAAGATAGTATAGATAAAAGAAAAAAAGCTATTTGTATAATAAATATGTCAATTAAAGTGACATATAATTATTATACTTTTATTCTTTTAACAGATATTTGTATATATTCATTAAATCAAAATTCTGTTGTATGCACTCGGTTTATATAACTCTATTATGTTGTATACTATTTATAAAATTGCTAAATAATGGTAAATAAATAATTTTACAGTAAACACAAATACATTATGAAACGCTTGTGTAGGAGATTACCAAACCAATATTAATTCATATTTGAAAAACACTATCTTAAAATTATGAGTAACATTGAGTAGAATGAAGCAAACTCATGTTGCTCTTAATATATTCTATTACGTAATAAGATGCATGATTTTAAACTTGAATAGTAGCATAATTCATAATTCTTTTCTGATTTCTTTTCTTTGATTACGTATTATAGTCACTTAAAACAACTTTTTTTATTTGATCAACTGTACTAAAGTTAAATGATTGGAAATAGAAAGGGCTAAAATAACATTTTAAGGATGAATTGGATTAACACTTCATAATTCATAATATGGTGGGTAAAAATACATATTTGGCCCTGTAGGAACAGTCCCTTGCTTTTGGAGATTCTACAATTAGTCAAAACTTTGGTTAAAGTTATCAATTTGAGTCCAATTTTTGGTATAGATGGTCCCAAAAGAAATCTGCCATCGGAAATAGATAGCAAATTTTGAGAAAAATAGCGTGTGCTCTCGTGAGTTGTTGCTTTCTGAAATAGAGGGAAATGTCAACCAAGTGTGATACATGGACCTTTTTCAGAGAGAATAAACAAAATAAAGGGAATTGTTCAACATGTTTACTTTCCATTTCACCCCAATTGGTTTCTCATTCAATGTTAGAGCAAAGTCTTGTCGACTGCTTCTGCAAGAGGCCTGCAAGACTTTGAACAGCATTTATAAATAACAACCTAGGCAAAAAATTTTATGCTTGTACCAAATATAATGAAGATGGCTGTGGGTTTTTGGTTGGCAGGACAATCCAATGTATGTAAGAGCTAAAGTGATAATTCTTGACTTACTTTAGAAATTGAACAAGCTTGAGAAATGTTGTGCAGAATTACAAGGGTCAAACAATGAGTTGGAGACGAGAATCAAAATGTTGATGGCAAGTTTGATGTTTTTTTTGGTCCGTTTTCATTCTAACTTGGATCCACTAATTGTAATCCAAATTTAAGCTTCAGAAGCTTGGTCAGTGATGTGTATGGTTGGTTGCTGGAAAATGAATTGTGTACTAAGTCTTGGAATCCAATGCTGTTTGAAATTATTAATTTTTGGTTATGAATGATATGCTTGTTTGAATTGAATATTTTTACATCTATTTTTGATGTTGCTTTGTCAATAACAATATTGGGTTTTTTTTTATCTTTAGTTGGCATGTAATGAGCACAAAATTAAGAGAAAATGCTTTTCTAAGCCACAGTATCATCCAACCAACGTATATTACATTTTGTGAATGTAGCAGAAGGCTTGTAAGCCACATAAAAATTCAACATACATTAATACAATATATTCAATGTAGCAAAAGGCTTGTAAGCTACTTTAACATCCAACCAACATTAACTACAATTTTGTACAAATAGTAAAGGCTTGTAAGCCACAAAAACATCCAACCAACATTGACAATTTACGGGATCCCACATTTTTCTCTCCCTTCTTTTGAGCATCCACTTGCAATGTTCCAGTAGTTTTCGTATTCGCAATGTCAATAGCAGTACTCAAGTTATTGTAACATAATTATTACTTTTCTTCTGTAAAATTGAAACTGATCTAATGTGCATTTGTTTGGTGATGTTGTTAGATTGTTGACTAGGCATAACACGTTTGAAACCATGTAAAGTTGGAGGCACTCTTTGTAATATCCTGAATTGGAATAATCATTTTGAGAATTTTTTTGGATTTATAATTGGAATTATTTTGCCAAAATATTGTAGTATTTTCAGTGAGATAATTAGAAATTGATTAAGGAAACCCAAATTGGAAAATTAGCATTTTTGGGTGACAAAACTTTTTCCATATGATATATTGAATCATGGGAAATGATTTCCAAGTGTTAAGGGTAAGAAAATAGGACCAAAAATTCATAAAATTCGGCTAGAAATTGGGCAGCAATTAGAAAATTAGTGAAATTATTTTTAAAGACCTAAATTGCCAAGAATTTCAATCCCATGCAACAACAAGTTAACCTAGGGTATACATAAGAGGTTTTAAGGGCTGAAAACCCTATATTTAACCATGAGGAATAGTGACAATGCTAAAGAACATGCAAGGGAAATTTCAGCCCTTCAACACGATATTTGCAAGGTAAACTTACACCAAATTATTCGTTATTCATGTATACACATAGGACAATCACTTCCCATGTGTAGATGCTAGTAATATATGAATTTTAATGACCTAAACGTATTGGTTGATGAGGATTAGGTATAAGATGTGAAGTCATGTGTAGAAGTAATAGAAATCATGTACTGATGTGGTAATGGAATAAAACATGCTTTAAGAATTGCAAAATTTGTGTAAACACATGGGTTATGATTTCTATGAGTTTTAATATACGAAACTGTACCTAGGGACCTTAAGAATAAGGGTGGAATTGGGTTTCATGGATTGGAATGGAAATTGCATGAGAAGATCGCCTGAACTAGTGTGCAAACGCAAGTCTGCATTGCATTGTGACTAGTGCGCATGATTGTGGCACATGACGGTGTCGTTGCAAGATCACTGAGGGCTATCACGGATTCGGGTGCAAGATTTCCAAAACGCCCCTTGACCACGAGTGCTATCGTGAGCCATGAGGTTGCGATTGTAGACTAGACATCATAAGTGGAGAGGACCAGTAGAATTTCCAGTAGGTTCTGTGAATGAGTGTCATAAACATGAACTCTAACTTCGCGATTGTGGAATCCAATCGCAAGCACTGAGCAGCTTACATATTTTGGAGAAATTAATCCAAATTTCCAAACTTTGAACCAAATTAGGCCTAAGCCTACTATATATGATACAATAGAATACAAGAGATGATAAATGAAATGACTCAAACGAACACGAACGCATAGGACACATAAAGCATTGACATGCATGAATCATAGATAGTAAGTACTAAATGTGAAGTATATGTAAGATTGATTAATGAGAAGCACTAATTGAGGAAATCGGAACCCAGACAAGCTAAGTAAGAGTAAGTGGTATCACTTTACTAATTTTTACAATTGCTTTCCAAAATCTATTTACCTTGGTAACTAAATATTTTCACGCATTTTTAAATTGAGTTCTCAATATTTTCCATTTGCAAAATGTGGTATTTTTGTACTAATTATAACTTGGAAGTCTTATTTTAAAACATGAATGAGAGCTATTTGCAAAACGTGTATTTTAAATTGTATATTAGAATTCAAGTACATGAAATGAATTATAATAGGTACTCATGAGATTACAATAAGCGTGAGGAACAAGTTTCACCTCACCAATTGGGTAATAGATTAGGATTCATGGGGTGAAGATTTGGATTGGCAATGGTGAAGTTGGCATTTAGCCCTACTAATCAAGTAACAATAAAGTAGCATACCTTCTAGGTAAGGTTGAAGCCCTAGGGCCACGACGACATAGTCGAATTAGACGTACCCAACCTTAGTTGAAGAGCATAGGCTAATGCTCTAATCAATAGATAGCACGCCCCATTTACATGACTATGAAGTGGTTGAGAAACCATAATAAGTGACACATGTCATGTAAATGCTTTTACTGCATTTGTATTTTTTGAAATGACATTTTTACTTAATTGTAAATTCTTTGAAATTGTTTTTCTTACTCGCATCCATTTTTAAAAAGTAAATAAGTGAGTATTATCATTTACCGGGTGATTTTTCACTCACCCCCACTAGTGACATTTTGCATAAGAGGCTGTTAATCAAGGACAAACTTAGGGATGGAAGGACGAGAACTAAATCCGGCATTCTACATAGTTTAAGCTCTTTGATTTTATTTCCCCACGTACTATTGAGATGTAATAGACAAGTTTTCATTTTCCGCTGTGTACTTGAGATGAGACGCTGTTGACAAGGAAATTATGCTGTTATTTTTTGGATTAATTATTGAATTATTTTATTAGTTTATCTTACTCTGTTACATTTATGGTTTTAGTATTCGCTGAATTGATTAGTAAATACTTCTATGTCGCAGGCCTAGTTTAGGGGTGTGACATTCTTACTTGTGGACTCATATTAGTCATTGGAGTATCATGTCTAAAGGCCTTGCTTGCCTGGTATACAATAAAAAATATCAAATTCAAACATTAGGACCATGCATGCATATGTTGGACACTTTCCTTTGAAGAGAAGGTTGTTGCTTGATTTGCTCATTTTCTTATCAGAGAGAGAGAGAGAGAGAGAGATTATACTAATTAGCACAAATAATATAAGCAATTATAGCACAAAGTAGAATAATAATTCTCACATTTCTTTCTTCAGTTGCAATACTTGGATGTGGCATTTGAGTCCATTTTACTACTACTTAATTTAAAAACTAAGTTTATTCAACCATTTTACTTATAGATTAAATTTAAAAGTGAACTCACTTGCTTACATTGGACGATGGATTTGATTGGTCTTCGAAAGCCTTCTTAGCCTGTGTAAACACAAAGGGATTAATTAACCAAAATGAGTACTGCAAACGAACACACCAATGTATAAATAGTTAACTTGCACTCCTTGTTTGAGCAATACTTTGACTTTGTGATTCATTTATTTTTCCCCATGACTTTCTTTGTCTTAGCCTTTGGGTTTGTCATTTCAACTCTATGCCTTTCCAAAGTTCTTTTTCTCACCCATTAAATTAAACTAAGACAATAACAGGTCATGAGAAACATAAACTTGTTGAAACAACACTCACTATTAATTTCTTCACTAAGGGTCTTCCTAAACTTTCATCAGCAAGCACTTCAGGTTGTATGACCTCTTATTCTTGAGCTACAATGGTATCACCACTTGCATCAAATTCAATGCTGATTTGAATCATAAGAATGCCTCTTTTTTGGTCCACATTGTCATTCTCTACATCATGCTCTTCATTCACAACTTCATGCTCTTTATGCATACCTTCATTCTCAACTAGAACATTATCTTTATTTATAAACTTTGCTTATTTTTCTTTGTCCTGCATCTCCCATTGTTCTGACCAACTCCCTCATAAAATCTACATGTCACACGGAAAGAAAGTTTGGGCAACCTAACATGATTCCTTTTGACATTGTCTCTCACCCTTTTCTTTGTCTTCCATATGATCTCATCAAGTTCAAGTCTTCTAGGCCTTGTAGGCTTACCAACATCTTTTACCTTAATTTGGTTGAAAAGGAGGAATAAAACCTGTTTTAGCCCAAAACCTTGGACCATTCAGAGGAGTAATAAATGGCCCATAAGTTTTCAAATACTCAATTACATAGTGGTATAACTGAACAAAGTCTTCAGAGTCCAAGCCTTGGAAACAAATGGCACTCATGACATGGTTGCATGGGATGCCTATCAGATCCCATCTTTTACTTAAGCAACTATGTTTAGCCAAATCCATAGTCAACCTTGATCCATCAAAGCAAGAAATGTCTTGACGGTAGTTATCATATTTAATTGGTATACAATCAGCTGTCTTGTCGAGATTTCTTTACACTAGCAGTTTTAATCCTAGTGTGGAGTTTACCTTTTCACTTCTTCAAAGCTCTGTCCCTATTTCTTGAAGTCTAATGGTCAAAAATTGTCTTATTCATTCCAACATAGTTAACACTAGCTTCTCCCTAGCCTAGGGGTGAGATTGAGTCGAGTCGAGCTCGAGCTCAGATGGACTGATCGAGTTTCGCATGACTAATACTCGAGCTCGAGCTCGAATGATTTTGGTATTCTAATAAACTAATATTTTGGCACATTCATCGTGGTGTAACAAAATATTTTGATAAATAAATCATCTAATTATATTATTGGTATAATTTCATAATATTCATAAAAACTTTTTAAAAATAAATAAAAATAAAAATATACATAAACTACTAGATATAAGTTTAAAATAATGATTTTTTGATGAAGGAGAATAGGAGATTATGTATATTTTCACTGATAAGCCCTCTATTTAATTTATTTATTCATTTTATACCAGGGAATAGATAAAATTAGCTATAATTGAATTTATAGAAAATAGTATTTTAAGATATTTATTAAATGATTAAAGATAATTATTACTTGTGATATAAATTACTTTGATGCTTGTAAGAAGTTTTCTTGGCTAATTAATTAATTAGTACATATCCACCTAGAATTAATTTGCCTATAAATACTTCAACTATTTCATTTCGTCAGTGGAACAAAATACGTAAATTATCAAGCCCTTTTGAATTTTAATCTCATCCCTTGTTAATAATTATATTCAATGGAATCTCCTTCTTTTAACAAAATCCTAACTCCAGTTAATAGAAAACTAATCACAATTCTAAGTTTTGTGACACTATATTAAACAAATTGTTGGCCTATATTAAAAATTTTCAAAAGGTGAATATTTGAATTAATTAATTAAGTTAATCTTCCCAACCTGTTTCTGTTAGTATATTTTTTTAAGACATACAACGTGCAGATATCCGAAGACGGAAAACAGTGTGCACTTAGAAAATAAATTAGTACAGAAATACACATTGAAAGAACATTAATTAATAAAAAGAAGATACAAGAATATTGATACGGATGTAAGTGCAGGGGTGTAGGACAAAATCAACCAAATGGGATTGCGCTAGAAAAGATAAAATAACTGGAGTGGGAATGTAACCTTGAGAAAATTAATAAAAAAAAATCCCCAATAATTGTGTCATTATTACCGTCTGAAAGTAGCTGTTCTTTAAATTAATTACATTGTAAATAAATTAAAATATTGATTAATAGTGCCATTCCACGTCACATCTATCAAAGTTTGCATTATCATCGAAATGCGATTAAGTTGTTGTCGTGGGTAATTAGGCAAGATAGCGATGGAGAATTACTACTTGGTCGAGGGAAATGGTTGATACAATCACATTTTAAAATTTTATTAATTAAGGAAATGAGGGATTGAAGTTATTTTATGAAATTAAATTAGCTCGTTTAATCATGTTTTAGGCAAAACGTTAGAGATTAGTATGAGAAGTTAAATAAATTTTCGAAAAGCTCAGCTCAATCGATAAAAAAAAATCTATAAACCTCTTAGCCAATTCATCACTCACCAAAATTAAAGTGTCAGTCAAAATACAATCCCACCAAAGAGAGTACTCATCAAAATTTAAGTACAAAGCGACTGTGAATTTAAGATACGACTGAGTTATATGCCACTACTTTGAATAATATTAATAATATTATAAATGACTTAAAACAGTAGGATATATCAATTGTCTAGCAAAAACTCCTCTATCATCAAACATACATCCCTTCCTAAAACATAACATCTCTTGAGAAATCGCACTTTCACACAGTCTACATGCGGATACTTGAGAACTATCTCTTTTGGGTCAGCCATCACATAATGATAAGTAATCATTAGCATGAATGTGAAGATACCAAGAAAGTTGACAAAGAAGCCTAAGTCCTGAATCATGATCATCAATCATCTGCTATGAAAAACTCAATCAGCCAACAATATTTCAAATAAAATACAACAAGATCTTTTATTACTCCCATAAAAATTGCACAAGCAGCAGAAGACAACCTTAACAAGGTGTTGGTTCTAAAATATTAACATTACCACGTAATATAAGGATCATGAATCAATTCATATCACTAACTTAATCAATTTGTCCAATTGTGGCATAGGTAGCCTATCCTCAGATTCAGCAGTAGTGAGAACAAAGGTATAGGTAATAGTAAGTAAGAAAGAAACTTGAAACATCAATACCAAGTACCTACATAAACAAATTTCATGGATTTGGATTTGGAAGAGAATATTCATGGGATGCCTTTTCTTTCTACAAATACAAACAAACAAATATAGTAACAATTAATACACAATATAACAGATTGTAGATTCATAATAAAATTAAAAGAATAAAACTTACTTTCATTTTCTTCTTCACTCATGCAAATGTTTACACCAATCACCTGCACATAAAAGCATCTGAATAGTGTCAGGAGCTAGTGAAGCTCGATAAGAATCGATCACTCTTGTCCCAGCACTGAAAGTAGACTCAGATGCTACGGTAGTTATAGGAATAGCCAATATATCTGCTGCCAAACGAGACAACACTGGGTATGGGGTCTGATTCTTCATCCACCAATCTAAACAATCAAATGCCTCCGGATCAGATGATGGTTGCTTGTGAGATTTTTCAAGATATTCTATCAACTCAGACCTCTAGGGCTCACTAGTGCTATCTCTAGGAAACTCCCACTCCTTCAGTTTATCCCATACATTTGGTGTTGAGCTCACACTAATATTTTCATTACTATAGCCATGAGATAGAGAAGAACTTGATGCTGAAGTCTCACCACTTGTAGGCGCAGACAATTTCACATATTCTTCATAAAGGTCAAAGATGACCTTTCGTACTCCTGCTAAGTGCACTTGTGCCTTAAATTCAGAATACATATTAGAAAATGCAAACTGTACCATTTTCATTTTCTGTCTTAGGTCAAAGATGGCTGCAATGCACATCAACAAGTTGCACTCCTTCCAATACTTATCAAATTTAAGCTTCATTTTAGCTACCATTCTTCTAATAAACTCATGCTCACTATTAGCTTGAGCATCCAAAATCAATCTCACATTAAGAACCTTTGGGAGGAATAAATTGCTAGTCTAATAATCACTACCTGAAATAACATGTGTGGTATTCCAAAATGTAGCTAAAATAGCACAAACCTTTTCAACTTTATCCCAATCTTCTTCAGTCGGGCATATGTTATAATTAGAATCTCACTCTGCATATTGCGCAAAAACTTCTCGAAACTTTAAGGCACAACTCAGCATCTCGTAAGTCGAATTCCACCTAGTTCGACAATCATGAATCAACTTTTTCCTTGGAACACCACATCGTTGAGCAATTTCAGCAAACACTAAGAACCTCCCATCAGTGCGACAAATGTAGTCCACACTATCTCTAATATTTTCACAAATATCTGCAATCTCAGTTAGCCCATCTTGAACTATGATGTTTAGCACATGGGCACAACAACGAACATGAAACAACTTGCCCTCAACCAATAGCTTTTTTACTCTCCCAAAATCAATTTTCAAACGATTCACAGGAACATCATTGTTCAAGGCATTATCAACAGAAATAGAGTAAATCTTTTGTTCAATACCTCATTCCTTTGCACACTTGAATATGGTAGAAGCTATGTCAACTCCGCGCCTAGGTGGTAATATCTGAACAAAGTTGAGAACCCTTTTTTGAAGTTTCCACTCTGCATCAATCCAATGTCCAATAACAACCATATATTCAATTTTTTGGTTCTTCGACTTCCACATGTCAGTTGTGAGACTCACCTTGTTGACTTTATTCATTAACATCTTTATTTTCTTCCTTTCCACATCATAAACACGCTCACAATCAGCTTTTACTGTAAATCGAGAAATTAGTTTATACTCAGGTGCAACTTCTTTCATCATTAGGTTGAATCCCTCTTTTTCCAACATAGAAAATGGATGCTCATGCAGCAAAATCCAATGAGCAGCACATTGCCTCACTTTCTCCATGTTCAGTTTTCCCTTATATAGTGCTGGAACATTTGTTGAACTGGAACCTTGAGGTTGAAAGTTGATTAATGATTGACTCACTTCCCTGCTAAATTGTGCTTTTTTCACGTTACAGATCTTGAGATGCCTCAGCATGCTTGATGTTTGCTTTGTTTTAGTTCAAGATAATTTAGCCCTACAATGTTTACATCTTGCAAACAAATCTCCATTCTCTATGATCTCCTCAAAATGTTCCCAAACTCCAGATGTCTTGCCTCTTTTTAGCACATGGAATTCAGGCTCGAGATCAAATTCTGTACCAACATCTTCTTCTTGTTGTTGTTCATCCACATCCATATCCCCAGATTCAGTTGGTAATGTATCTTCATCTCCAAATTCATCTCTACTTTCAGACGCACCAACATTTAACTCTGGCACATTGCTGCTCGTAAATACAGGATTTGATGAATCTATAGTAGGTGCACATGACTCACCATGCAACTCTTGCGGATTAGAACTAGAAGGCATGCCTGTAATGTAGAAAAACAACAATTTTTCTTATTTTTTTAATCCTCACTTCAAAATGCAAACAATGTAATTAAAGTATGGGCAATTAAAATAAGAAAATCATATAAATGTGATCACTGAATCAATTATAAAAGCATGGCATTGTCTTAACATAAGAAAACTTTAATATAAAAATTTAGGGAGATTGAAATCTAAAATGTATAAAGAATAGCAACAGAAGTTCTAACCTTGAATTCTTTGCAAGTCATGATTACTATCGCCTTCCATAACTTTAATCGATAGAAAGCTAAAGCAAGAACAAATCAGCAACAAAGGCAGACTTCTATCACCAACGAATCAGCAAAACAAACCTACAAAAGACTTGAACTCAGCCCTACCACAAATCTTCCTTCAACAACAACAACATTTTGAGTAGGAAAAAAATATAGATCATATCATTTAACTACTAATATAAATTAATATATTTTACTATACATATGCTATATATTATACTATATATAATATATTTTTATTATTTTTTTTACAATTCTGAAACTAAAACTGAACTGATGGTTTCAGTTTCATTTTTGAAAACCAGAATTCAAATCATCTTATATGAATCTTGCACAGTTCCTATCCGAGTCCCGATTCCAGTTTGGGTTCCAACACAATTTAGTCCAACCTGGTTCTCGATTCCAATTGGAACCAGGGCTATGCCTAGATACATCCACCTCCAATTATATCGTAAGTTCAAACATAACACAAAGTTTGCTGCTGCTGCGCATACCTACATATTGCTCCTAAATGTACATAAGCCGAAGCCCCAAATTTTAGTCTATCTAAATTGCCCCATGCAATCCACTATTAACTGCGGGAACAAATACAATGGAAATGGGACGTGCGACGACAGGCAAAATGCAGCTGCAAAGTTTGAAGCCTCTAAGAATCTTAAATCACAAAAAACCAAAAAACAAAGAAACGGGGAAAACAAAGAAAGTAGCAAAAAGGAGGCAACTTCAGTACCAATTCACGCAGCAATTACTAATCAAAGAACCCAAATGATTGAAACCTCAAACAACAAGGACTCGCATAAGCTATAGATACCAATGTACTTTTGATTAGCAACCAAATATTCAAGAAAATCAGACATGCCGTGTTTTAACTAAAAATAAAAGAGAATTCATATATTAGACTAGTGACCCACCTCAATGCAGACCCAGAATCAGCAACTATGGTGGAACCGTGGAAGCCCACTGGCACTCAGATCAGAAAAGCAACAACGTAAAAAATGGTCGTTACGAATTTTGGAAGAATCCTTTAAAGCTTTCCATCCAAAAACGATGTGCTCGGTGGGCACAGATCGACGCTCTCTCGTTGAGAGTGAGGGAGAAGGTCGACGTCGGCGTTGGCGTCGGTGGGTAAATAAACGACTCTGTCACAGTGAGGAACTGACCGGCTGAGTGAGGTGCAGGATTGAAGGCTGAGGAGTGAGGAGGGCTCGATTCGATGAATCTGTGGAGTGTGAAGCCGTGGAAAACAACACCAGAGAAATAGTAAATGTCCAAAATGCCATACAATTAAGATTTATTACAAAAATGCCATCGAGTCGAGTTACTCGAAACCCGTCAAGTCGACACAGAGTTAACTCGAACTTGACTCGAGTGGCGGATCAAGTAGCTCGAGCTCGACAATACTCGAGTTCAAACTGAGTTTTGAGTCGAGCTACTCGACGAGTCGAGTCGAGTAGCTCGACTAACCCCCACCCCTACCCTGGCCTTAAGAATGACACGATTAAATGTTTCACATAAGTTATTAAGCAATACATCATAGTTAGGCCAAATGCTAAAGTGTGATCTACACCATTGTGTGACAGGCTTATCATTAAACCATTCAATAGCCTTTTCATCAAGCTAACAAAGCTGTTGAATTCTCCACTCATTCATGAATTGTTATGGCTTTCGCAACTTTCCAAAATGCTATTTTAAATTTTAATACTTGCTGCCTTTCAAAGTTGCTATGTAGATGTCTTACACAAAACCTATTTAGCATTAGGAAATACCTCTCCGAAGGCAGGAATCACGTCCTTCTGCTTGTCACATATGAATATGATCAAATCATCCCTTTCAATTTGTAAGACTTCCCTCAACAATGTCAGAAATTGCTCCCTTGATTGTTTTGTTGGCCCAGTGACCGCAACATATCCTAGTGGACACAAGTTGTTGTTAGGATTTACACTAAGAGTAGTTAACAACACATCCCTATATGCTCTCTTAAGGTGACAACCATAAACTCCTAAGATTGACCAACAAACAGCAACGAAGCCTAATTTTTAAGCAGCAAAACAAACATAAGATTTATTAACTTTTCTTGGTGCACCACTTGGTCCCTTAGATATCTGTAAGAAGATAGTAGAACCAAGATTGTCCTTCGCTGCTTCTCCACATAATCCCACAGCTTCCCATATTATTCGTCAACCTTGCCCTCAAGTTCTCCACTACCTTGCTTTTAGTTGTGTGGGCTTGTCCTTTAAAAATATCAAAGCCTGAATTATTTAATTACATCTTGTTGAAAATATAAAAAATAAATTAATTAAAAAATGACAGAGGCGGCCATTCTCATCAATATATATTTAGCCACTGCAAGTTACCATTTTTATTTATTTTTTATTTATTTTTGATAAAGCCACCACTAGTTACTTAGTTTGAGGCAATCTGCTTAGTAGATATGAATTGTTAACTGTATATTAAGAAAACGTAACTCTTGAAGTTGACAATTCTTATGAAATCCAGAGTGGGGTGTGGACGGAAACCCAAATTCGGACAAAGACAGCAGCCCATTCCCGTTAATAGAAGGCTTTCAGGCACTGTCTTTTAGATTGTTAGTATTTATTTTGACTCTCTCCCACTCTATTACTGCCCTCAAAATATCTGAGTTTTGGTCTTTTTCACGCTTTCTTCCTCACAGGGTCAATATCCCCTTCCAGGCCACCTCCGACCATGAATAAAATTTTTTAAAAAAATTGCATCAAGCAATTTAATATTTGATATTAATCATTAAAAAAAAATTAAACTTGACTGTTGCCCTTAATAATTGATTTCGTTTAGACGCGATATTTGATTAATAAAATTTCAAATACATTTTGACTTATTTTGATTGATAAAAAAATAATAAAATCTGTATAAAAAAAATTAAATATTCAGATTCAACTCACACGTTCTACTCATTTAACTAAAAATTAAGCTAATCATAATTTTTCTTTTGTATTTGAATACATAGACACATGTATGCTTAAATAAACAAACGAGGTACATTCCACTTCAAATTCAGCCACCATCATCTCTTCCACGGCGGTGAACATCTCGGGGCGGCTGCACCACCTCCTAACGAACACGGTATCATATGCATCATAGAATTTCTTGAAAAGGGGAGAGTAATGGGTCAGGGCTAAGCTGCAGAACCAGCGAAGAAAAGAGACTCTTTAGAGCAGTTCAGTTGGGGGATTCGGAGATTGTTGAGGCAGTTTTACAAAGGGGTTCAACTTTTGTTCTTGGGTCGACAGCCTCTGATCGCAACTCTCTTTTGCATGTTGCTGCTGCCAATGGCCGGATCGAGGTGTGGGATGACAGTTTCTTGCGTTTCGTATCTTGGATGCATGAATCGTTTCTCGGGTTCTTTAATTTTTGTGTGGTTTCTCTTTCGTGGGTTTTAGGTTCTTTCATTGTTTTTGGACCGATCCTTGAAGTCGGATTCATTAAATCGACGCAAGCAGGTCACTCTATCTCCTGTTTTTTCATTGGAAATTAATTTTGAACTTTTGGTTCATTCGTCTGAAACCGTATATATGTGTCTTTTGATTTGTTCTTCACTGATGAGTGACGACATAAACCTTTTCATATACGATGATTGTGATACGTATAGACTCCATTGATGTTGGCTGCTATGCATGGCAAGATCTCCTGTCTGGCCAAGCTCGTTGAAGCCGGTGCAAATGTACGTTTGATGAAGCACGTCTCCATTATTTATTGATTAACAGGCATCTTACTTTATTTATGGATTTACATGTGTGAGGGTGTTAAATTTTGAGAATTAAATCATGAACTGAAGGTTAGGATATGGTTAACGTTGAGTTTTGGGGTCAGATTTTGCTGTTTGATTCATGCAAAGGAAGAACCTGCTTGCACTACGCTGCCTACTATGGCCACTCCGACTGCCTGCGAGCCATTCTCTCCGCAGCACGTGACTCTCCGGTGGCAGCTTCCTGGTAGGGCTGTTCTTGGGGAAGAGAGCCATTGTCCTTTCCATCTTGTAGCATACAGCTCATATCACATTGAAAGTGAATTTGTAGGGGATTTTCACGTGTTGTGAACATTAGAGATGGCAAAGGAGCGTCTCCTTTGCACTTGGCAGCCCGTCAAGGACGCCCCGAATGTGTCCATATGTTGTTGGGCAGTGGGGCACTTGTTTGCGCTTCAACGGCTGGATATGAGTAATCTTGTTGTACAACAAATCCTAAGTGGTGTTTGCATGCAACGGGCGTATGTGAAAAGTTCTTCTGATGGGAAATTTATATTCGTCAGGTTTCCAGGCAGTACTCCCCTGCATTTGGCTGCAAGAAGTGGTTCTGTTGATTGCATTAGAGAATTGCTGGCTTGGGGTGCCGAGCGGCTTCAAGCCGACGCATCAGGGTATTTCCTTGTTTTCCTTTGTCCTAGTTTTGAATTTGTGTCTTTCCCCTGAATTGTTGATTTGATAATCAGGGAATTTTTATCATTGCTTTGCAAAAGTATTTTGCTAGTGACTTTCTTTAGAATGGATCTCTTGGTGGAATAAAAATTTTTAGCTAAGTTTACCCTGAACATCTTTTTCTTGTCTAACTTTCATAAACATCCCCTTCCTTTCTGACTATTCTGTGTCGTGTGGTATCTTAATGCTAACGTTTTATGATTGAACAGACAAAGATTTTCAGAAGGTCATGTAGGCATGCGAGTTCTTATATTTTTGGCATGATTTAGGAGAATACCATACACAGTAGCTTTGAAGTATCACCACGGAGAATGTGCAGTATTGCTGAATCCTTCATCTACAGAGCCTCTAGTCTGGCCATCACCCCACAAGTTTATCAGTGAGCTTAATCATGAGGCAAAAGCCCTCTTAAAACGTGCCTTATTGGAGGCTAACAAGGAAAGGGAAAAGGCAACCTTAAAGAAAGCCGTTTATCCGTTGCCATCTCCGTTAGCGTCAAGCATTGAGATTGATGATGATGAATCCAAAGTTGTAAGATTTCTTTACATAGATTTCTCTTCTTACATCAATTGGGACTAAGGCCATTTCTACCTTAACCAATATGTGAAAGAACTTTGACAAAATTTGGCCTTATGTTGCTTTGAGACCTAATGAGACGTTACTAATATCATGTTATTTATGTAGGCAAGTGAGACAGATCTTTGTGGCATATGCTTTGACCAAGTATGCACCATCGAAGGACAAGAAGGTGGCCACCGGATGTGTGCGCAATGCACGCTCATCTTATGCTACCATAACAAGCCCAACCCAACAATAGCTTGCGCTCCTATACCAATTTGCCCTTTCTACAGGAGTAACATCATCAAGCTCGCAGTTGCAAAGGTGAAAAGTGAAAGTTGCAAAGACCACGAGGTTGCCTCCGTAAAGCCTCGAAGATCTTGGAGGTCTAGGAAATCAAATGAGGGAAGTAACAGCTTCAAGGGCCTATCAGCAATAGGCTCACTTGGTAAAATAAGTCGTGGCTCAAGAAGAATTGTGGCTGAGAACGAATGGCTTGATGAACCATTAAGCTTTGATACATAGCACGATCCTTCGTTTCTTCATCTGCCCACCAAACATTCACATGTGTGAGCATGTGTGCATAATAGTAGATGCTCTACTTGTCCATAGATTTGAAGAATAAGCAAATGCATATTTGTAGGATTTACTTTGTCGTTTAGAGTGTGGATTAGAAAAGAGTGATATCTAACATGCTTTTACGAAAATGACTGGTTATTGTTCTTTCCACAGCAACAAAAGCCAATGATAGTGTTTAGTTATTATTTTTTAGGGGTGAAAAATAATCTTTGTTTATGGTGTTAATGTTTATAAGTCATATATGAAGGTGAGGTTTGATTTTGTAACCCTTGGTTTTTATGAAATGAATGATTGTTATAACATCTCGATAAAAGTAGCTGCAATGATAAATCAAGAGCATCACATAAAGATTTGTTAACACAGTTAGGAGCTCAACTCCTACATATTCGGGAACCTTGCCCAAGAGTAAAAATTTACAATTTAACCAATGGAAAGCAAAGCAAGGTAAGTTCTTCAATTAACTTTACACACTTCCCTTCCCATACGAAGGCTAGTGAAGTACAAATCAAGTTTTCCCAATCAACACTTAACAAACCCACTATAAGTGTTTAAGCAATTCATTCCATTCTTACATACTTTAGAATAGCTTTTTGCCACTATAAATATATCCTTAGACTGCCTTTATATTGGTGCCAAAGAGCTTGATTCAATTTCATAACAGCTTTTCCTACATAAAAAATTTGGGAGATGTTACAATAGCAAGCTAAGTTTCCTACTTGCTTCAAATCTACAATAGATTTTTTTTAAAAAAACAAGAAAGGGATAAGCTAGCTAAACCTTATCTAATTTTATCGCTTTAGCACTTTTGTGGACTCCTAAATTATAGCAAACAACAAACTAATCAGATTTTTAATAAGTCTAAGCTTATTTATATGGATGACTTGGCTAACAAATGTGTCACACTGTGCCAACTCATCATCCAAATGTCTCCACATCATGCCACCTTAGCACCATGCCACCTCAACATTCAAGATCACAATTTCCTCCTTTAACTTTGTCTAGCACAATATCAACATTCATCCAAGTCATCCAATATTGTAACATCGGTTCTTATCACATCAAAGCACATCAAAAGAAATCAATTTTCTAGATGGTATAATGCTCCCCCTAACCCTTATGCTGTAACATTCTATATTCAAAACAAATCTTCCAAGTAGTGCAAACACAAACAATGCTACAATAACTCATCTAAGAAAGCTTCAAACAGGTAGGGCACAAAACTAAGAGTAAAAGAACTATAGACAGACCTAAGCAGTCAGCAACTAAACTAAACTAGTAGAAAACAAAACTAATATTGTAACAGCATCAGCTAATTAGCAATCACCACAACATAACTCCCGTTCAATCACATCATTCCAAAGAGTCAGCCTAAAACTGCCTTAGTTCTTTTGCCCCCTTTTTAGACTACATAACAAGAGGGGCTACATTGTAGGAGGAGGATACCTAAAGGTATCCAAGAATGAGAGAATTAGCTTTCAATAGAGTTGATTTTGAGAGGATAGTAGCATTTCGATCATCAAGTAAAACCTCCACTATTGACTTTAAAGAAGCAATTGTAGTTCCATGTTCCTTTAAGTCTAATGTTGATGAATTTGAGAATGCATGCCTCTTACCAATGCTTCCATATGGGCAATGGTATTTAAAACTTTGTCCTTTAGAGAGTTTACTGTTGCAACATTAGTAGAGGATTGAAACTCTTATAGACAAAAGTCGTTGACTTTCCTATGGTTAAGCAATTTAGAGCTATATACTATAAGGTTTTTCTGCTTCACATGGTCAACTAAATTAATTAAACACTTACAAGAAAGTACATTCGAAATAAGTGTTAAATAAGGCAAGTTAAGTTATGTGGTTTTAGACTCGAGGTGACTAGTGATGTTGAAGAAGATTAGTGCACCAAGATTGACTGGTCTATTTGTCTCCAAGCAATACAAAACTAATTCTTGGTCTTTAGAAACCTAAGGGAAATTTGATGTAGGGAACACATTAGAAATGCACAATTTACAGAGTAGAAAATATTTCAAACTTAGACCTGATGATTGAAGAGTAGTAATGACTGGCTAGGTGATGATATGGTGGTAGGTTATCTCATAGACTATAAAATCAAAGTTTGGCTCAAAGTCTTTTAAGAAGATTCTAGGGAAATCAAATGGCTAATGTTGCAACACTTTGTTGACTACTCTTGGTGAAAAATGCATGATTTTTCCATGAATTTAAACCTTGTAGTGCCACAAAGATTCTAGATCCACATTCCCTTTCACAAGTTTGCAATAGAACCCCATAACAATCATAGGGTAATATATGTTAAATGATGTTTTAACATCATTAAGATGCAGATCATCTAGTGTGTTAACAAATCCAACTTGTTTATACTTTCCCTAATTTATTCTCTTTTCAACAATGAAGCCCTTTATTGACATAAAATCCTTCCTAGCCTGATTTTCTTTTTTGAAGAATGAATAGCTATGTGCCTTTAAAACATCATGACCCTTCTTTGTCTCCTTTTCATGAAAGAATCTTGGAGATCAGTTGTTACAATGCTTTTTTGAGGTTTCTTGGCTTTCTTTAAGACACGGATGGTTGTATTATCATCAATTCTATGGGGTTTGTTGTGGTTGTAGCAATTGGAACTTCATGTGATGTAGTTTCTTTTTAGATAATAAGCTTAGCTATTTCTTCTTCCACCCCCGCTAGTCCTTGTGAAGTTGACATTCCTCCTCTGGGATAACTAATGGAGATTGAAATAGCATCAACAACTTCTTCTTTAACCTCATCTGGCCAAACTAGCATTACCTCTTATTTGGTTGAAACATCACCACTGTTGGGTTGGACAAATTTTGAGAGTCTAGCCTTTCCATTTCTTTTTCCACCCACCATCTGTTTCATCTTGCTTGTTTTCTTAAAAGTTGTAGACTTAATTTGAATGAAGGAGACCAAAGTTGAAAAGATAGGGAAATCAAAGGAAGTCTGGTCATATAATATGGACAAAAAACTGATTGTTACTTCACCATTATGAATCTTAAACCTTACATAACAGTTGTTTCTGAAACTATCTATAGAGCTTGCCCTAAAAGTTATGTTAAATGGTTATGATTATAAAATTTTAAAATTTCCCTTTGAAACTCCCTTTTCCTTCCAGACTTTAGGGCTATGGGATAAAAATTAAATGTAGTAGAAGTCCAATCTTAGTCTCAACTCTGAAAACCTTTTTGGATCCAATGGTTTTACTAGAATGTCTGGATGTTGTTTGTTTGTTTCAACTTGTTCTAACTTGATGACTTGACATTCAACCAGATCCCTGATAAAATGATGTTTGATGTATATGTGCTTAGTTCATGAATGTTGCATTTTGTCTTTGGATATGTCAATTGCAGTTTAATTAACACATCAACACCATTTCAATTTTATTGACTCCATGATTTTCAAGCATTCATTTCATCAAAAGCAATTGGGCCCAACACAAACCAGTGACTATGTACTTGGCTTTAGCAGTTGACATGGCAATGGAATTTTGTTTCTTACTTTACAAAGAAATCAGATTTCCTCATGCACATACCTCGACATTATAACATATGTTTAGTTGACTGGACATGAGATATAGCAAGATGTGAATCATGCTTTTGTATATTATGGGCTTGCATTAATTAATGTTCCATCACCGTCCTTCCTAAACTTTGCATTGACCGACATTGGAGTTGACATAATCCTTGAGGATTCTAGTTTGAATCTTTTCACAAGATTTCTAGCATATTTACTCTAAAAAATGAATATCCCATCCTTTTCTTATTTCATTGAAGTCCAAGAAAGAAATTCATTTCTTCAACCATGCTCATTTTGAATTCATGTTACATCATCACCACAAAGTGATTAACCTGATGTTCAGATATCAATGCAAAGATGGTATCATTAACATATATAAAGGCCACCAGAATATCATTATTAGAATGTTGGATGAATAAAGTCTTATCAGCTCCTCCTCTACTGTGTCCTTTGCTTAGAAGAAATTTCTCAAGTTTTTTAAACCAAGTACAAGGAGCTTGCTTTAGCCCATATAAAGCATTCTTTAACTTATAAAAATGATGGGGACATTGATGGTTTTCAAATCCTTTAGGCTACTCCACATACAGCTCTTCACTGAAGAACACATTCAAAAAAGAACTCTTTACGTCCATTTGATACAGTCTAATGTTAAGGCAGTAGACAACTACAATTAGAAGTCTAATTATATTAAGTCTTGTAATTGAGGTATATGTTTTATCAAAATTTACTTTCTCCACTTGACTGTAACCTTGAGCATCTTGCATGGCCTTGTTTTAGGTTATTCTCCTCATTATAGACTTAACATTGTTCTCTAGTGAATCTGACATAGAGCTTTCATTACTCAGTAGACTAATGTTAAGGAGATTTGCCTTAAGTCCTTCAACATGAAAGATATTTTTTATTTTGGCTAAGCTATGCATGTTAAGAATTTTGTTTCGAATGAGCGTGCCCTTCTAGCCATCTCTAAATGTCACTGAACCTTCACATAGCTTTTGTAGTTCATCAAATTTACTTTGTCTCCCATCAGATGTTTAGAACATTTGCTGTCAAAGTACCACATAATGTTGGAACATACCTTAAGTGATGTGTAAAACTTTAAATCAAACTTCTTGTCCCAAGTTTTTCTAATTAATTTCTCCCTTTCAAGCAATTTTACCATCCATTCAAGACATACTTCATGAAGGTAAAACATGATCATACAAAACGCCTAGGCTTCAAGCAGTATTCACAACTCCTCTTGGTTCTATTTAATTGATTCCTTCCATTTGGTTATTTAGGTAGTTAGCAGCGTTGTTTTGTGCACCAATTGTAGTCATACTTATTATTGTTTTACTAGTGTTGGTTGATTAGTTCTGAATTGTTTTATTTGATGCTACATAAAAGGTACTTTCATAAGACTTGGTGTTAGGACATTGCTTCTCATTTCTTTAACAAACTTTACTTCTAAGCTTGACTAGTAACCATCCTCCCTATATTCAGAGACATCGATCCCCAGAATAGTCTTTTGAAGGTTTTCCTAGAGTAAAATTATCTTGAGTTTAGCTTTACCTGAATTCAACCTTTTTATAGTTGATTCAACAATGGCCACCCTTTCTGGTGATTCCTTCCATTCCTTTTCCAACTGCTCACAAGGTTGGTCTAATTCCCTCTTCTTTTTCTTTGGCTACTCAGAATCCTTTTAAAGACTTTTCATTTTATTCTAAAGATTCATCATCCAGTTGTACATTAAGTTATAAGTAATATGTAATCGTACATGTGAAATTTCCTCCTCATTACTATAGTAGTCCAATTCTAAACTTGATGTCCCATTATCTTCTTTAATCATCTTGCTTCCTCTAGAGGAGTCGAAAACCACATGATGACTTGGATGCATATTCTTCTCCAACCATTCTAAGGCATCCTCACTCTAAATTGTGGCCATTGATTTTTCTTGCTTTATTTGGTTGTTTGCACTTTTTGCTTAGATGTAGTCGAATTCACCATACTCATGACATTATATCCTCTTCCTTTTTACATCACCTTTTGAGTCCTTTTTGTTTTTATTAGTAAATTCTTTAGTTGATCTATCAAACAAATTTCCAACCTTGTTCTTCTTTCATCTCTTTTCTTTTTTTACAGTATCTCTAATTTCTAGGCTACTAAAGAAAGTTCATCCTCAACATTATAACATTCCTCGTTCGACTACTTTGTTTAATTTAGAATGTCAGCTCTTTTTCACCTTTGTCTTAAGACAGGTTCATTTCATAAGTTTGTAAGAAGCCCATAAGTTCATCCAGCCTCATACTTTCAACATATCTAACTTACTTGATTGCAATGACTTTTGTTCAGAACCATTCAAGTAGAGATCTTAGTGTTTTTTTAATAGGCTTGGATTCAAAATACAACTTCCCAATTTAATATACTTAATTTGTAATGTCTCTCAACCTTCTATTGAGTGTTGCAATATTATCATCCTCACACATCCGCAAGCTCTTGAACTGTGAGGCCAGCATCTAAAGTTTCAACATCCGCATTCTACTTATATTGTTTTGGAAATTGTTAGGAAACTAGTTTAAACTACTCCCAATCAATTCTAGTGAAGATACCATTAATAGGTTTGAAGTTCCCAACAACCGCTCTATCCTCTTCAACTATCCAATCTTTTACATCATTAGGTACCATCTTAATCTCAATCAACATGATAGGACGACTCTAGTTGGTGATGATGGTACTCCAGACCTTTTCATCAATCAATTTTATAAGTTCCCTCATCTGGGTTTTCTAGTATGGATAATTTAATCCATTAAGTAATGGTGGATGGGTGACATATGCTTCTTCCTTAGTTGACATGGTCAAACAAGAATGTCTAGGATCACACTTGGCTCTAATGCCACTTGAAGGTTTAGGTAGTTGCTGTAACCCTTAATTTTGATGAAATAAGTGATGTTGTAATAGCATGATAAAAGCAACAGCAAAAATAAATCAAGCCTAACACACTAAGATTTGTTGACATAGTTTGAAGCTCAACTCTTATGTCTATGGTGACCCTGCCCAAGGGTTAAAAAACCATTATTTAACTAATGAAAAGTAAAGCAAGTCAAGTGATTCAATTAACTTTGTGTACTCTCCTCCCCATATAAAGGCTAGTGAAGTACAACTCAAGTTTCCCCAATCGACAATTAACAAACCAACTTTAAGTGTCTACACATGAAATTAATTTGGTAGAAAATACTATAGGAATTTACTACAATCCAAGTTATGAAATCACACACCACACCTAAATTGACTTCATGTCATGCACACCCTACTCACCATTGGAATCCTTGAATCAAACTTAAACTCCAATCTCCTTATCCAACTAAAACTTCAACTACTGAGAAAGACAAAGCATGAAATTTGGCTTGAGATAATGAAGGAACAATAGAAGTATTCAATAAAGTTTTTCATATACAAAGGTTAAATAGTCAAATAACTTTATATACTTGTATTATTCTTTATTATTGCACTCAAATTTCATCAAATTCTATAAAAGAAAAATCACATTAATTCTTTTGGAAAAGCCAATGAGAGATCATTCAATTAGTTCAAAAATCTTCTTCACATTCTATGAAAAATGGTGAAAACATTAACTTTTGTAGTTTGATAAGTGGAGAGATAATTCAATTTTACCTAAATATGTAGATGATATCCTTGTATGCCTTCACAATGCTAAAGTGCATGAATTTATATCTAGCAGGGAGCTGGACAATTATAAATGTTTTAGCACATTGTCATTATTAGCTATATTGAATGCATTCCAAACATAGCTCATGCTTAGTGGCTATGTTGATCACCATGTCATTTCACTCAAAATTTATTGACTATTAAAAATTCATAGGTTATGCTTTATTACTTTTATTTATAAAATCTGCAAAAACAATATAAAAGTATGTAGTGAGTCACCTAAAACTTTAAAAAAAAAAAGAGTTTCCTACAAGTTTTGAGAAAGAATATTCAAGGAGTATATTCAAAGTTCTATAGTCATTTTAGAATGTTAGCTATTTGGTCTCGAATAATATAAATAAGGTAAGGACTTGATTTGTAAACAATTCAAAGGCATAGGTGGTCATAATGTTAACTTCTTGGAAAATTTGAGTATATTCTGTTGTGTTTTTCAACTTCTTATGTTAGTCACATTTTTCACACATGCCTATGTAGAATAAAGTGAGAGAGATTAAGTATCCATAAAGAGCGAGAATGAGTTAAGTCAACATAGCAAACTTCATAAATAATAAGGTTATGACTAGTGCTATCAAAACCAAGAATGACAAGTAACACAATAGAATTAGAATGACTAATGATTACAGCAAAGAGCTAGTTCCCACACAAGGCAAGAAGAGAGACTAGACAAAAGCTATAGAACCAAGCTATAAAAGCTCAAGAGCATAGAGCAAATTGTGGAGGCTTAAGAAGAACACGCTCTCAAACATAGAGTGCAAGAACTTCACACTACAATGGTGCTAGAAAGAGTCGTACATGGTCGGAGGCAATAAAATGGCAACCACTGTGAAGTCTAGTGCAAAGAAGTTTCCATCAATAGTATTAGTAAAAATATGATAAGTCCAAAGGGAAGCAACCGTAGGTCAAATAGTTTTATTGGGCAAAAGTGATGTCAAAGTAATTGAGGACTTAGGACAAATGGAGCACTATCTTATAGACTTAGCATTAACAATGAAACAATGATCGCATTTGTTGCTTCTCTTTATCTTAGTAATCTAACAATATTATGATGGCAGGCATAGAAAATACATCGATATAGAGAAAAGGTCCTAGAAAATTATTATTTGCAAAAATTTCAAGAGAATGTAGAAACATTTCTATCTAGAGAATGTAGATTACAAAGCCCAAAAGAGGGTACAACAAGTACAAAGGCACAATTCAAGAATATGTGAGGATTTTCATATCGTATATCATAACCCAATATGTTTGAAAGTGACCATAAAATTAGGTAAAGCAAGAGTTGCAAAATAATATCTTGACGATAGATGGAGTTATCATAGCGACCAAATCACTCTCAAAGATCACAATACCAACTATTTCAAGGTAAAGAAAAATTCAATTCGATAAAGATGGCAGAAGGAGTGGGGACCTTACAATTCGTCAGCAAAATCATGGTAACTCCTCAAGACACATAATAAGCAAACTCTTGTACCTAAAAGAGGTTTCATATACACTAAGCCACTTGTCATGAAGAACTAAAAAAGGCTTAGAAAGGAACATAAAGTCATACCAAATAAAGAGTAATAATAGGCTGGGACACTTACAACTCTTAAATGCTCTCGTAGACAAATTAGTGCCAACAACTAAAGAACTTGTGCTCATGAAAGCACACATCAATGGGAAGTATATTAAGGCATCTATAGATGAGAGTAAAACAACTTTATTTTGAAAGAGGAGGCCAAGAGATTGGGTAACATGAGGTCATACAAAATGAAGAATAAAATGCTAGTAGATTAGGATCCCTAAAACTCCGAAATGCCTTTGAAGATAATCTAGCACTAGTGACTAAAGAACTTGCCTTCATGAAAGCACAAATTGATGGGAAGCCTATTAAGGCATCAATAGACAGGAGAGCCATACATAACTTCAAAAAAGAGATCAAGAGGTTGGACCCTTATGTTATCTCCAAGCCTTTCTACAATTCAGTATGTTAATTGGTTAAGTATACCAAGCATGATACCAAGTTCAGTTGAGCGTCAAATCACATGTAAACAATTATTAGTTAGGAAACTTGCTGGTACAAAAAAACGCAAGGCAATTCCAAGGCCAAAATCATTAATGAAGAACCAAAGAGGCTACATGCCACCTTATACCACAAAGAAAGCTTCAACACATACAAGAAGGAGATCATGCAATTAAGAGATGAGGACATCATCAAATTAAATGGAGAATATTGTGACATTCTACAATTGAAGCACTTGAAGTACTACCATGCTACGTCATTTGAAACTTGGATGCTACTAAAAATTTTTAAGTTGTATTCTCGTACTTATAGAATTTGTATAGAGGAGTATCCAAATTTTTCCAAGAAAAAGACAAACTCCATTAGAAGTTTCTTCTAAGGAATACTCCTAGAGTTCTCTAGAATAATTTTAATCCAATAGATTATTTTCATCACTGATATTTGTACACGAATACAAATAGCATAGATATTATTAACCTAATTTTTACAACATCCAGGTATTGGAATCTTATATTTTTGGTACACTTGTACGTAATCCATACCTCCCAACTTCTTACGTTATTTATGAACATTTTTCACAAAGTTCCAACACATTCTCATCTCCTCAAACTACAACGAATTGTTTAGGACAAATAGATTGTTGTTAGAAAAAGAAAAAAGAAGGTAAGAAAGTTTCTCCGAGTAATCAAAAACTAAGAAAAAGAAAAAAGAACAAAAGAAAGTTTCTTCAAGCAATCAAAAACTAACTTCCTCATATGAGTTGCCCTAGCATGTCTTGAAGAACCTTTAAAACAAGAAACGCATGAGAACATAAAACACTAGGTTGAACTAACATAGTTTCAATCCATTTTGTTCAAAATGAAGAAATATGATCTGCACAATAGAAAATGTGCCACTAATTAGCTTCAGATCCCAAGCAGTTCAATTTTTTAGAATCCAATATTAATAGTTCTTATGCAAATGAATATGCAGGATATCCAAAAATGTCCAAATTGCAGTCGTCGGACCAATCAAATTCAAGTTGCCTTGACTAGAAAATGTTATGATCTAATCTAGGTCAAGATAAGCCTAGGAATTTCCTAAACCATGGAGATTAACATTGTCTAATCACATAACTGATTCGTAGTCAATGAGGCAAGAGCAAGGCACAATTATCACGCTATTACAAGCCCAGTATCTACTTGTGATTACTCGAGTAACAAAGGCATCAGGTCTCCCAACCTTTAGCTCCACATTTTTAATACTCAATCCAGTACAGAAATTGATTCTGGAAAAGCATAAATAACACAACACAGAACAAAACCCAAAAAACTTTCACTGCTGAATTGAGCAGGATCACTGCTGCCTGGTTTCGACTTTCTTTTTCTGCCAGAGCCTATCAAGAGCACTGTCAGCATCACCCTGCAAAACAAAAATTCCAAGGCACAATTAAGACAATCCACAAAATAAGTCATGATATACAAAAGAATCAAGCATCAAATGTAGAAAATATAGCATTCAAAATTCTTCTTGCATCACTGGGCATATGATACTCTGTAAAGAAAGCACCAATTAGCAATAGAAGCATTGGATAAGTCTGCACATTTTTCTGATATGAATTAAATCACATATCTACATTCACTGAGAATGCTTGATATGTGTTAGAATGTCTTTAGTCAATTTACAAGATTTACAAAAATTATTCTAATATCAAGTTTAACTAAGATCAAACCACTGGTTTTGATGGTTTTTAAGGCGACCAAGGTTGTATAGATGTGAATATAAAGTCATCCCCAGTCTGTTACACACCCTTCAGTTGGCTTATTATCCCATAAGAAAAGATCCTAACCCGTCTGTTTCTGCTCCCATGGGTCATGATGCAGACTAGCACATATTATGTCTCTCTTAATAAAGAAATCTAGGGCAAAGTGGATATTTAAAAATAGTGAAATGATAATGCACTAAAAAACTAGAAAACAGATGCACAAAGCATCACCTGAGCACGGATGAATCCACAAAGAGCAAAGGTAGAGTATTGGCCAGTGTATCGGCCATTCTCATCCAAGTGCCCAACATTGATCTGGACAGAAGCATGATCCTTGGAGGTGATCAGCCTGTTCGTGGCAGAGCTGCATCATGCACACACACGCAAACAAGGCACTTCAGCCATGACCACTAATATAAAGAGATCTCGAGTTAAAAGAACAGAACTTAGCATTAATAGCACATTGAACAACAAATATACCATTTCCTGGGGATGTAGAGATCCATGTTTTGCCCCTCTTCGTTCTGCATCTCGGCTGAATCTTTTAGCACTCGAGAAATTCACAAATTTGAAGGCACCTGATTCATCAATAAAACCACAATTACACTCCATGCATTGAAATCCCACAACTAAGGAAAAAAAATAGTTTTTACAGAATATCCCAATAAAAAGTCTAGAGCCTCAAACTAAAGCAAATTTAAATATAATTATGCAAACCACAACAGCAATAAGAGCCGCATAGTTGCGCACTACTACGTGATGTATTGTCATGCTCAACACAAGTGATTCGCTAACAATCTTTTGCTGACTATACTAAAATCATCCAAAATTTTCTTAAATTCGCAAGACAATCAGCGCATAAACATTAACACAAAGATGCGGTCCATATCCAGCATAGGTTTCCTTTTAGGCGCGCAACACAAAGTGAAACGTCACAAATTTGCAATAATTCAATGAACCCGTTCACTAATTTTCATTTTCAGGGAACAAATTAACAAAAAAACCAAACAGTTGCAACGAATAACTGCACATGAAATTTCAGTTGCAATGTGCTCCGACCGGATTCAGAAGGAGAACTAATTGCAGATTGATTAGAGATAACCGAGTACCAGGAGAGCAGGAAGGCTGAGACTGCGAGAGCTGCGGCGAAAGACGAACTGCGAAAGGCTATGAATTTATACCAGTCTCGCAAACCCTAGCCGTAAAAAGGTCAAAGTCCTTTAGGCTAATAACGCCACGGACTGACAGACCTGTGCACAATTATTAAAAATTTGATCAATATTATTAAGTATTTATAATTATAAAATTATTATAGTTTTGAAAAATTTAATAATAAGAATTAATATATTTACAAATAAAAATTAGGAGAAACGATCAAACTAATATAGAAAAACAGAAAAAGGTTTACAAAAAAAGTTTGTCGTTGAAGACCAAAAGCTATTGCTAAGAACCTTTGCTCATAATAGTATAATGTTGATTATATACAAATATTAATATTATCACCCTGTTTGGATTTCATTTTCCCTCAATTCCATCCAATTATTCACATTTTAAATACACTATTCATCAAATTAATTTTTTACCTCTTAAACTTTTATACTGTTATCAGATTTTTACACCTAAAACGCTCAATTTTCTTCTCCCAACTCAAATAGCATCCAAATATAGTCTATAATTTTCAATTTATTTTCATCGATCTCAAAAACTTTTAAAATATATTTGTTTTATGAAAAAACAAAACTCAAGATAATTCTCTTTTAAATTGGAACAAATTTTTTTAATGCAAATGTTTTAACCCCTATAAATTAGTTTTATAATTATTATTGTGATTTACAAATATTCTTAAGGTATGGTATAAGTTGATAATTTTTTTAAAATTTTAATAAGAAATTTGTATCATCATTTTGACCGAGTGAAGTAATAAACTCAAGTGATTTTGTTTTATCCTCCTTATTCTACAAAGAGATTATAACTACATCCCAAATTATGTATTTGCTAAATTATTTGACTAGTAAAAGCATCCTTTTAAATATATGTACATTGACTTTTATATCTACATAGGAGTAATAAAGCTTAAATTTTTGTTCGTTATATGTAGCTTGTGTATAACTTGATGTGATTAGGGGAAGTTTTTGGACAAAAGTTGAGTTTGAGAACAAAGATTTTGAATAAAAAAGAGAGGTAAATTGGATGAAAATGGCATTTTGCATGAATTTAGACCTTTGTAAGTTAAAGAAATAAAGTTGGCAATTATTTACATGAATTCTAAAATATTAATTATAGATCATTAAATTAGACACAAGTTCGGTAAATTGGTTACAAAGCATCCAAATCAATCAAAACCTCTTGATCGATCTTGATCGCTTAGATCGATCGCCCAACTATCAAATCAATCGTGTGTCCACATGCAATGCAATGAAATAGCTTTGGGTCATGCACTCTAGGTTTTTGCATGAAGATTTTATTTGGGCTCAACTTTACGCCATTATTCTATTTCAATTCTTCAATAGTCATATCATTGCCATTAAACACAAGATGTATTAGATTCTAATTAGATACTCAATATAGTTATGAATTTCCTTTTTTTTACCTATTTCTTCTTCTCTATCTTATTTCTTCCACTGTTTTTATTAAAAAATTTAAAAATGAGTTTATTTTTCTTGGAGTTTGTTTTGAAAATTTTGTGAGATATTAATTGGATTATTAAGTATACTGGTTAATTTCTCTCATTTGTGGAAGTTGAAAATTTTGTTTGGAATTTTTTTAAATTGAAACTCCAACATATATTCATGTGTGTGTGTACACTTTAGAGAATGTTACGTTGTCAAGGAAGCCAAAGTTATGATATGCAATTAGTGGACTAGACCATAGGGGAGATGGAGGTTCAACAACAAAAATGGAGTTACGTGCAACACTAAGTTATATTTTCCAAACATTGGGTCTGCTCAAGGCACGCTTAGTGTTTCCACAACGAAGTTTAATATCTCAATATGATAGATATAGAGATATGTAAGCTCTAAGAAGATCAAACAAAAAGTAACAACAACAAGTATGATTTAGTCTTGGGAAGACTAAGTAAAAAGTGTGACAAAGAGGATAAACTTCAAACGAGAGGATACCTATGGTACGATTATTAAGTACTTAATTGTTGCAAGTAGAGCATAATACAAGTGAGTGTCCAAAGGAGGAGCTCACAATCTATCTTGGCCTTTACAAAAGTTAAGGAAAGTCCATAAATAGTGTTACCCTTAAACAGGGAGACTAAAGAAGAGGTGCCATTAAAGGAGACAAACCATAAAGGGAAGAAGAGATAAATAAATTTGTACTAGAACTTGAAGAAAAAATTATGAATGAAATCACGAGAGAGATTAAAAGGGAAATTGATGAAGTGAACCCTAAAGAAATTGAGAGGTAGGTCAAGAGAAAAATGAGAAGGGAAAAGAAGAGAGTAGAGGAAAGGAGTTTAAAATTAAAATTAAGAGGATTGTTCCTATATTGACCCTTTTAATTGTTACTTGTGACCTATGTCAGGTAATATTTTATAGGAACTAAAGAAATACATAACCAACAAATGTTTATGATCACATGCATTGTGCTTATTGTTGTTGATATGGTGAGAGTTGAAGGGTTTACATGTTTAAGTCATTCAAATGAATTTTGAAGATGTGTATTTAACTTGGAGTATTAGAAAAAGATGAATATATAATGCTAAAGAAGTTCAAGAGGTTTGTTTTGGTTTAAGTGGACATAAACTCAAATTAGGGACGATTTGTTCTTAAGATGAGAGATTTGGTGTGATCCTAAGTAGATTGATTGCAAAGTTTGAATTCATCTTAGGAATGAAGATTTTGAGCCCAAGGAAGCAAAATGGATGGGAAAATGACATTTTGTGGTGAATTTAGAGTTTTTGAATATCTAGTGTTTTTGCTAATTTAGCTTTGCACTCCCTTCACTACATATTCATTTTTAAATAATAAATACATACTTATTTATTTATTAGTCATATGTTAATGATAATCCTAATAAATTAATCAGTGTGATCATGATTTATGCCTCTAAAATTACAATATTTATCTTAAGAAGTCATACGTAATGTAGCAAATAGTTGCGTTCTGTGTTATAACAACTATATGATGCATAAGAGTGAAAACGAAAGAAAGAAATACCCATATAGGACTCCAAATCAGGGCATATTGAGAATGGGGCTTGCATTATCGGTCAAGCAAAGTTTAGGCATCAAAAGTGTCCCTTAAGCCCACTATCCATGAGGAAAAGACATCAAGAACAAATTAAAATTTTCTAATGTCACCTCCTTACTCACCTAATCAATAACCTAGGTGATTGTTGAACTTCAACTGTCACTTACGTGAGATAAGGGATTTTATCTTTAATAGCTTTTGTTGGTGAGATGTTTAACAAATAGACAGCGGTTGCTATAACTTTTGCTCAAAAGCTATTATATAGGCCATTTTTCTTAATCATGCTCCTTGCTATCTCCACAATCGTCATATTTTTTTTTCAGCTACTCCATTAGTTTTGGAGTGTGTGGTGCAGAAAGTTTCCTTTTAATACCATTAGTATAAAGAAATTGAGAAAATTCTTTGGAAATGAACTCACCTCCTCTATCCAACTGTAATATCTTGATGCTAGCAACACTTTGCTTTTTCACTATGGCTTTGAACTTCTTGAAGTGCTCAAAGGTCTCCCCCTTTGTCTTCAAGAAATACACACCACTTATTCTAAAAGAATCATCCATAAAAAGGAGAAAACAGTAGCTACTTTTAAGTGGCATGGTCCTTATTAGTTCACATAAGTCTGTATGTATCAATTCTAAGTTTTGCTTGGCTCTCCAAGACTTTCCTTTAGGGAATGGCTTTTTACTTTACTTTCCATAAATACAACCCTCACAACTGTCAAAAATTTGAATTTTGGATAAGCCATAAATCATACCTTTCTTTTTTAAGAGTTGTAGTCCATTAATGTTGATGTGCCCATACCTCAAGTGTCACGTTCTTAATTCTTTATTTTTTTCTACAAGAAGTGCAGAGTCTCTAACTTTTGACATTTCAAGTGAAAACATCCTATTTTTGGTCATTTGAATGTTGGCCACATCTTGTTCCAATTGTTTTTCCTTGATGATGCACTCACCACCATTGAATATCAACATATATTTGGTTGCCATAAATTGTCGAACACTAAGCAAATTGTATGCCAAGTTAGGAATATATTAAATATCATGGAGGAGTTTAGTATTACCTTGGTAAGTTTGGATGGCCATGATACTTTTGCCTTCAACATCCATCTATTAGTCATCCCTTAACTTTACCTTTTTCTTTTGATTCTCTTCTATGTGCTTAAAAAGATCCTTCTTTCCAATCATGTGGTTTGAACATCCATTATGTACAAACCACGCTTCATTCCTTGCATCATTAGGTTTGAGTAGGGTATAAACAACCTACTCTCTTCATCAATCTCGTCCACATAATTTGCATGTTTATCCTTGTGTTAATAATTTGCCTTATTACATTCAAATTTCTTATTAATAAAGCATTGAATATTTTTGTTGGACTTTTAGTTCAAACCCCTACCTTTTGCACAATAGTTTCCCTTGCTACATTAATTTCCCTTGCCTTTGCCATGTTCGACTCCTTTGTCTTAGTCCTTGGCATCTTCGCCTATTGCTTAAAAAGCCTTTTTCTCCACTTTTTCCTCCATCCTATTGATCCTTATCTTATGGGATTACAGGAATTTCGTCAACTCATTAAAGGAATATGTTGCCAAATCCTTTTAGTCCTCTATGGTTACCATAACTTGATTAAATTTAGAAGAGAGACTACATAGTACTTTTCACACCACAGTGTGTTTAGCATCATAGGATTGCATTTAGTTGGCTACACCCTCAACTTTGGTCAAGAGTTCTTGTACACTTTTGCCATTTTTCATGTACAAGTTTCATAATTAAGGTTTTGTAATTTAATTATTACCAGAGTAAACAAACCATGATACACCATTCTTAAGATTGTCCAAGTTTCATTTGCCTTAGAAATTCCTGTTATTTTCGAAAAGATAGACTTATGGATGGCTTATTGGATGCGAAACAATGCTTGATTGTTGTTCTTTTTGTTCTCCCTTAATCGTGCCTCATCATTCCTCTCATTGTATCTATTATTTACCAAGTCCCATTGCTTTTGAAACTTGAATAAAATTTTCATCTTGATACTATAAAATTTATAACTGTTTTCTTTGAACATCAATAAAAAGGATTGGGTAAGGGAATTGCAAATGGTTACCATTACCATAAATCCAATCAAGGGGCTCTGATACCTTAATGTTAGATTTTAGATGCACGACGAATTAAAAAAAGTTGAAAATTTTGATTAAAAGAGTAGGAGAATTAAGAAAAAAGTTTAAACTTTTATTGAATAAAAGAAATCAACCAAACAATCTTAAAACTATTACAAGGGAAAGAAAAATAGGACAAGACAGCTAATTTGTTCTTCCCAGCAAAAACTTAAGCAAACTCATGTATGTACTATCAAAAACTTAACTTTATATAAGGTAATAATCCTATCTACCAACAACTATAATTAAAAAAATTAATACTCGAAAATAAATCAAGCTATAAAGAAAAATACCTTCTGAATATTAAAAATTATGGTAAATCTTAAATCTCTTCTTTATTTGCATATTCTTACTTTTTAAGTTGTCACATTTACGAAAACAAATCCTCTCAGAACCTTTGACTCACATCTTCAACATTGAGCTCTAAGCATCTAGACAGGCGAGAATTCAATGTCTGACTGGATAATCTCAAAAGTATTAGGCAGTGGCTTAATGACAATCCATTATATGTTGTGCAAATTGATCAACCGTTTAATCCATCCTCCAATGTGCCACCTCAACTTCATCTCTCAGTTGATCAACTTTCTGATCTAGGCAGTCTAACGTGTACTCCGTAGTTTATCCACGAGCTCGAGGCATACGACGTTGTCCCTTCACCTCTGGTTGTCGTGCATCCTCAGTGGGTTGCTTAATTTCTTTCAAAGATCTAATGGGTCCTGTAGCCATTACATCCAACCTAAATTCCTCCACAAGAACACTTGCCTGGTGGCATGACTCAGTGGTCAAATGGGTTTAGGCCATCCTGGCCCTCTTTCTCCAGGCCACTTGCTCGACGATGTTGAAAATAATGTTCCCAATGTTAATTGGATAATCTGTGTAGATCGTACAAATTCGGCTACCATCATGGTGTAGACGTATTAAATTTAATACCCAATCAAATAATGCCAAGTGGAAAATACAACATTAAAAAAATATTAATTTTTATTTATTTGGGAATTTAAATAAATAAAATTTCTAAAATAAATAAATAAATAATTAATATTTTACCAGCCAATCAAATGGTGACAAGTGACATAATTCTGCTAGAAGTCCAAACAACAAAAACTCTAAGTAGTAGAGTATCGCCAGAAGTCTACGTAGCAAAGACTCTAAGTAGCAGAGTCTGCCAGAAGTCCAAGCAATGAAGACTCTATTAAGTTGTTGGGTAGAGTACGAATTCTGACGGCCAATAAAATCACGCCACGTCAGCAGGCACTCTATCTCTCCTACAACTATAAATAGGGGCCAAACCCCACAGGGAGGAAGAAAGAAGAAGAGAAGTAGCTGAAGAACTCTCCAAATTCTCTCTGGAATCCCCAAGAACATTCAAAGTGTTCTTCGTCAAATTCAAAGAAGTTCGCTGTGTTCTTCGCCAAATTCAAGAAGTTCGCCGTGTTCTTCGCCAAAGTCGAGAAGTTCGCCGTGTTCTGTGCAAATCCCGATTTCACCTGTTCTCGCCAAAAGCCAAGAGCTCCCGTGTTCTTATAATTCAAGAGCTCGCCGTGTTCTCGCCAATTTCAGAATTCGCCTTGTCCTTCGCCAATTCCAGAATACTCGCCTGTTCTTCGCCCCATCAGAAGTTCCCCGTGTTCCTTTTCTTCGCCAAATTCAAGAAGCTCCCCGGGGTTCTTTCAAATGCAAGAGCTCGCCGTGTTCTTCGCCAAATCCAAGAAGCTCGCAGTGTTCTTCGCCAAATCAAGAAGTCCGCCGTGTTCTTTGCCAAATTCAAGAAGCTCGTTGCGTTCTTCGCCAAATTCAAGAAGCTCGCTGTGTTCTTCGCTAAATTCAAGAAGTTCGCTGTGTTCTTCGCCAAATTCAAGAAGTTCGCTGTGTTCTTCGCCAAATCCAAGAAGTTCATTGTGTTCTTCACCAAATCCAAGGAGTTTGTCGCTAAATTCAAGACGTTCTTCACCAAAGTCCCCAAAATTCAACATTTGATCCAAGATTGTGGTGCTGAACCCGAAGATCAGTGTTGCTGAGAAACTAACAATCCTCAAGGAAGATCAAGCGCAAGCCCTTTTCTTGAAGATTAATCAAATTCCAAGTCAAGCATTTTTGAAGGAAGAATCAGAGGATCAAAGTTAGAGAGTAGAACCCACAAAAAAAATTCAAGTTTATTCGAATTATTCAGTCAAATTCCAAATATTCTTGTTATTCAAGAATTTCGTCCTACAGATTTCTGGCACGCCCAGTGGGACCTCTCTACCTCTCATCTCTTCCTACATCAAATTTCAAGCTCACTTCAAGTTTCAAACAAGTCACTATGGCTAGCAACAAAGGAAAGTCCACCAAGGCTGTTACATCAACTGCTGCTGAGACTGCCATAAGAAATGCCGGTGCTATCACCAGAAGTGTGGCAAGAAGACTTGCATACTCCGAGCCGACTCCTTTCCCTGAGGCTGTTGATAATCCGCTCTTTGCAAACGAAGGCCACAAGGACAACTCTGCACCTTCAAGCCCTCGCTCCAATGCTTTATCCGCCTCCAACATGGCGCCAGTCATGACAACTAACACTTCAAGCCTAGAAGACCAAATCACTGCACTAACAAAGATCATCGAGGGCCTTGCCAAACACGTTGAAGAGCAAGACTCACGAATCTCTAGGCTGATGAATAAAATTGACGATGCTGAAACCAGCAGGGAGGTTGAAAAGGCACCTGAAATACCTCATGAAGCTGAAGCATCTGCCAGACAACCAGCCGATGACCAAAAGAAGTCCACGATCAGGGAACTCCAAATCTCCGCTGATGGCTTGATCCCCATTGATCAATTGAAAGACTTCATTGAGGGCACTATCAAGAGTAAATTCGATGGAGGCATCAAGTCAACTTTGACGTATGCCAAGCTTTATTCGGCAAGAATTGATAACCTGAAGATGCCAATGGGCTATCAACCCCCCAAATTCCAATAGTTTTGATGGAAAGGGAAACTCCAAACAGCACGTGGCTCACTTTATAGAGACATGCAATGATGCTGGAACATATGGGGACCATCTAGTTAAACAATTCGTCTGCTCGTTAAAGGGAAATGCATTCGATTGGTACATCGACCTCGAGCCTAGAACCATTGACAGTTGGGAACAAATGGAATATGAATTCCTCAACCGTTTCTACAGTACAAGACGAACTGTTAGCATGATCGAGCTCACAAATACCCGTCAATGGAAGGATGAGCCAGTCATTGACTACATCAATAGATGGAGGAATTTGAGTTTGAATTGCAAAGACAGACTCTCTGAAGCCTCAGGTATCGAAATGTGCATACAAGGGATGCACTGGGGACTGCGATACATCCTTCAAGGAATTCAGCCCAAAACTTTTGAAGAGTTAGCTACACGGGCTCATGACATGGAACTGAGCATAGCTGCAAGTGGTGTTGGTGGACCGCCTATTTCTGAGTTCCGCAAATCGAAAGACAAACAAGAAGTAAAGAAAGGGGGCAAGCCTCCTATAAAAAATGCCACTAAAGAATCCATGATAATATGTGCCAAACCTGTCCCAGCCAAAGGGAAGGAAAAGATGAATGAAAAGAGGGAAATAGCCCAAAAGCCAAGAAAGCCAACTCTAAAAGAGTTACAAGCCAAAACATACCCATTTTTAGACACGGACGTATCTGGGATCTTCGACGACTTGCTAAAGGCCAACCTCATCGAATTACCTGAAATGAAGCGGCCTGTGGAAGCCGGGAAAACGGATGATCCTAAATACTGTAAATATCACCGCTTGGTCGGGCACCCTATCCACGATTGCTTCATATTCAAAGAAAAGATCATGGAATTCGCCCACCAAGGGAAAATTACGCTGGAGGATGATAGCGTAAATGCCAACACTATCACCATCAGCAACCAAACGGAGGAAAGTCACCAAATGGACAACTCTCCAAATGAAGCTGGCTGCTTCCACAAGAAAAGCCAAATCCCCATAGAAGACTGCATGGCTACTATAGTCTTCACCGACGAAGATCTGATGCTGGGGTCTCAACCCCACAACAGGCCATTATTTGTTACCGGCTATGCTTACGAACAGAAAATAAATTGAATGCTGGTCGATGGTGGCTCAGCTGTCAACATTTTACCCCTACAAACTCTTAGAGAGTTGGGAATCCCCACTGATGAGCTTTCAAACAGTCGTTTAGTGATTCAAGGATTCAACCAAGGGGGGCAAAGGCCTTGGGAACCATAAGAATGAGGCTGCTCATAGACGACATGGAATCAATAGCTCTGTTCCATGTTATCGATGCTAGAATATCATACAACCTACTTCTCGGCTGGCCATGGCTTCACGAGAATGGAGTAGTCCCTTCAACCTGGCACCAATGTTTCAAATACTGTCAAGATGGTGTCGTAAAGAAAGTTCTCGGAGACTGCAAGCCATTCACTGAGGTTGAGTCCCATATTGCCGATGCAAAATACTATCTAAACAAAGTCTGGACTCCCGAAGCTTCTAACTCTCAAGAAAACAAGGAGCAAGGCAACCTGACAAGAAACGATGCCCCAACTAATATGGCATACGCCAAAAGACACATCGGGCAGGAGCCAGTAATCGATGATGCCCTTAAGGGTTTGACACTACCTTTAACTCAAGTTGACAGTAGAGCACCTACTCAGCCACCCAAAGAAGCTGCAAAGGAACACCAGGAGGCTCAAGAGTTAAAGGCTGCGAAATGCTTCGGCCCCAAGGCATATAAACTCCTCATTAAGACTGGATACGACCCGCAGGAGCAATCGCCACTGGGAAAACTTTCACAGAAATCATCAAATCAAAACCCGCGAGCAGGGATTGGGTACGAGCAGCCAAAAGGTCCTATGCGCATTGCTATAAGAAGAGCTTCCACCAACACCATTACAGAAAAAGACTGCTTTTCAAGGATTGAGATAAGGCCAGCACGAGTGTCAGTCTTTAAGAGGCTTGGCCCACTCAAAAAACAGAAATGCTGGAAGCCAAAAGGGGGCATCACTGAAACACCAAAATAAGAGCAGAAACTCCAAAGCCTAATCCCTTCCCGTATGAAGCGACAAACGAACTTGGTTATGTCATGTGACAGAGTCCTGAAAGCCAGATTTCAAACTATCGTCTTCACCAAACCTCCAGTCGAAGAAGACGATGATAAAGAAAGTGTGGGCTCTTCCAACCACATAATCTTGCAGGAGGAAGGAGAACTCACTGAAGAGGATGCTGAGATGCACCACCTCAAATGGAAGCAGGTTCCAAGTCCACGGTGGACGAACTTAGAGAAATAAATTTGGGGGATGATGACGACCCTCGTCCCATTTATATCAGTACCCTACTTACCAAAGAAGAGGCTAATAAGTACATGGAACTACTGAAGCAGTTCAAAGATGTCTTCGCCTTGTCATACAAAGAAATGTCTGGCTTAGACCCAAAGGTAGCTGTACATCACTTAGCGGTAAAGAAAGGAGCTCGTCCCATTAAACAAGCACAACGTCGATTTTGACCAGAGCTTCTCCCCCAAATTGAAGGAGAAATCAACAAATTAATCGAAGCTGGATTCATCTGAAAAGTTAAGTATCCCACATGGATCTCCAGCATTGTCCCGGTGAGAAAGAAAAACGGGCAAATTCAAGTCTGTGTTGACTTCAGGGATCTCAACGAAGCATGCCCCAAAGATGACTTCCCTTTACCCATCACAGAACTCATGATTGACGCCACAACAGGGCATGAAGCACTTTCCTTCATGGACGGATCATCCGGGTATAATCAAATACGTATGGCCCCCAAAGATGAGGAACTAACGGCCTTCCGCACACCTAAAGGCATATACTGCTACAAGGTAATGCCATTTGGCCTCAAAAATGCTGGAGCCACGTATCAAAGAGCCATGCAGAAGATCTTTGATGACATGCTCCACAAAAACGTCGAGTGCTATGTTGATGACCTTGTGGTTAAGTCCAGAAAAAGAAAAGATCATTTCATGACTTAAAGAAGGTCTTCGAGCGCTTGAGGAGGTATCAACTGAGGATGAACCCATTAAAATGTGCATTTGGAGTCACCTCTGGAAAATTTTTGGGCTTCATTGTCCGCTACCAAGGCATCAAGATCGAACAAGCAAAGATTGATGCCATCTTAAAAATGCCAGAACCTCGAAACATTCACGAACTCAAGAGTTTGCAAGGAAAACTGGCGTATATTAGACGATTCATCTCCAATTTAGCAGGACGTTGTCAGCCGTTTAGCCGCCTTATGAAAAAGGGTATTCCATTCGAATGGGATGAATCTTGCAAGAAGGCTTTCGAAAGTATCAAGTCCTACTTGACAAATCCCCCGGTACCGGTTGCTCCGATACATGGCCGTCCATTGATCCTATACATTTCGGCACAAGAAAGTTCGGTGGGAGCTCTACTAGCACAAGAAAATGACGAAAAGAAAGAGAATGCTCTCTACTACCTGAGCAAGATGATGACGCCGAATGAGCTGAAATATTCACCAATTGAGAAGATTTGCTTGGCACTCGTCTTCGCTATCCAAAAGTTGGGACATTACTTCCAGGCTCATACAGTCCGTTTGGTGTCCAAGGCAAACCCACTGAAGTACGTCATGACAAGGCCCGTTCTTTCCGACAGACTCGCTAGGTGGTACCTTCAATTCCAACAATTTGAAATCGTATACGTACCACAAAGAGCTGTGAAGGGACAAGCATTAGCCGACTTCTTAGCAGATCATCCTATTCCAACTGAGTGGGACCTTCCTGATGACTTGCCTGACGAGGATGCCTTGATGATCGAAATCACTCCTCCATGGAAAATGTACTTTGACGGAGCTTCCCATAAAGAAGGAGCTGGTGCTGGAGTAATGTTTGTAACATATGGAGAACAAGTCCTACCCCACTCGTTCACCCTTATGAAAAAGTGCTCTAATAACACAGTTGAATATCAGGCCTTAATCCTCGAACTTGAAATCGCCGTAGAGATCAAGCAACTGCACCTTGAAGTCTATGGGGATTCTAGGTTGGTGATCAACCAGCTGTTGGGGGAATATGAAGTCAAGAAGCCTGAACTACTCCCATACTACAACTACGCCAATATGCTCATTAGATGGCTTGGAGATGTCACTATAAAACACGTACCAAGGAAAGAAAACAAGCAAGCCGATGCATTAGCTAAACTTGCTTCTTCCTTGTCTCTGCCTGATGCAGAATACCGTGTGCCTATATGCCAAAAGTGGGTAGTGCCACCAATACTCAAAGATGAAGGCGGTAGCGAAGAGAATTATTTCTTAGAGGTCTTCGAAATCGAAAAAGAGGATTGGCGCCAAGCCTTCGTTGACTACCTAAAATATGACAAATTACCAGAGGATCCACGCCAAAAGGTAGATATCCGACGGCGAGCAGCTCGTTTCATCTACTTTAGTGGCACGTTGTATAGACGCTCATTTGATGGGATACTCCTGCGCTGTCTTGGCAATGATGAAGCCATGCAAGCTATGGAAGAAGCACATTCTGGCATTTGCGGTGCCCACCAATCAGGACCAAAGCTTCACTTTCACATCAAGAGGATGGGGTATTACTGGCCGACAATGGTAAGAGACTGTATGGAATACGCTCAAAAATGTCAACCATGCCAGTACCATGCCAGCTTCATCCACCAACCGCCTGAGCCCTTGCACCCTACAGTTGCCTCATGGCCCTTTGACGCTTGGGGATTGGATATTGTTGGACCTATAACAAAATCGTCTGCTGGTCATCTTTACATCCTCGCTGCAACCGACTACTTCTCAAAATGGGCAGAGGCAGTTCCGCTCAAAGAAGTAAAGAAGGAAAACGTTGCTGACTTCATCCGTATCAACATCATCTATAGATACGGAGTCCCTCGGTATATCATCACCGATAATGGAAAGCCATTTGTCAACAGCACAATCGACAAACTATGTCAGAAATTTGGCTTTAAGCAAAGGAAGTCCTCAATGTACCATGCCCCAGCAAACGGTCTTGCAGAGGCTTTCAACAAAACTTTATGCAACTTGCTGAAAAAAGTAGTATCAAAATCCAAAAGGGATTGGCACGAAAGGATTGGTGAAGCTTTATGGGCTTATCGAACTACTCACAGGACTCCTACACAAGCAACCCCTTATGCATTGGTATACGGTGCCGAGGCCGTCACCCCGCTCGAACGGCAAATTCCGTCATTACGAATTGCCATACAAGAAGGGCTGACTGAGGAAGATAATGCTCACCTGCGCCTTAAAGAACTCGAAGCACTTGACGAAAAGAGGCTCGATGCACAACAAAAGATCGAATGTTATCAAGCCCGCCTATCCAAGGCGTTCAACAAACGGGTGCGTGCCCGATCTTTTCAAGTCGGGGAGTTGGTACTCGCAGTAAGAAGACCTATCATCATCACTCATCGCACTGGAAACAAGTTCACCTCCAAATGGGATGGCCCGTATGTTGTCAAAGAAGCTTACACAAACAGCGCCTACAAACTGGTTGATCAAGACGGTGTAAGAATTGGCCCAATCAATGGGAGATTTTTGAAGAAATATTACGCTTAAAGACAAAAATCCCATCGGGTCAGGGATGCCCAAAAGAACAAAAGAAAAGAAAAAAAAAGATGAAAGTCTACCCCTCCTTGACATGAGCATAAACTGTCAAACAAAATCCAAATCCACACTCCTTGACACGAGTTGAAACTGTCTACAAATACCCGAAGATGCTCCTTGACACACGAGCCTAAACTGTATGTTACTCCTGGCCCGCAAGAGTATAAACTGTGAACGGCCCTAACTTTCACAAATTTAAAAATATTTGAACTACGTTATGACTTGATCCCATTTTTCTGGGTACGTAGGCAGCTTGGATACTTTCTGAGTTCAGTCACAAATTTGTGTGGGTTATGTTTTAGTCCTTGATTATTGTTGGAAGCACGACCAGACAAAAAAGAGAGGGAAATAGAAAAAATAAAATATTTTATTGAAGAAAGTGAGCACTTCGTGAAAGAATAACGAATGAAAATTAAGCATTAAATCCTGATAAAACTAAGAGAAAGGATTCAAGCTCTCCAACACATCCTTGGTAGCTATTAAATCCTCTTCTACAAAATGTAAGGCTTTTACAGCTACATCATCTGAAGGCTCAGTGGACTGGATAGCAACAATCTCCCCATGCAGTTCCCCAACTTCCGCCGCCGCTTCTCTAAGGGATTCCTTCTGCCGCAAAAGGGAAGTAGACAACTCGTCCTGTTGTCTGGTCAAAAGATCGAGTTGCTCCTCGATGCTCTTCAACTTGGCCTTCGAAGCCTTAACTTGCCTAGCTTCTTCAGTTTCCCTATCCAAAGCCTTCTGAAGACGAGACTTTGCATCCTTTAACTGCTTTGCAAGGACTTCTTTGGTAGGCATGTCAGCTGCTGTAGATCTCGCTTCATCATACGCTGCGGCCTTAGTAAAAAGAGCTTCTAAAAACTCTTCTATGAGAAACACATCCGCATGCTCAAAACGCTTCATCGACTCAAGGACAAGCATGACTTCATCTTTGAGGGAGGAAATAAGATTAGGTGAAGTGTTGGCTAACCTCTCACGGAGACTCACCCACAATCGGCAAAGGAACTCCTCCTCATGGCTCCGAAGAAACTTCTGTGCTTTAAACACAGAAACCACCACAGAAGAAGGTGCTTCCTTGTCTCCTTTTGGGGCACAAACTTCCTCAGGCACTGCAAGTACAGACGGAGTTGGCTCCGCAAAAAGATGATCATTACCATTGGAACCCCCACCATCGCTCCCAAAAGCCTGTCTCTCCACCTAAGAGAAAAGTAACATACGATTAGTAAATTAAAGGCAAAAATGCAGTGAAGAGAAAAGTAACAAACTACCTCCTGGGCAAGATCTCTAATTGATTCTGGGTAACTCGAAGGATTGTCCTCTTTCGGATTTAAAGGAGAGGGGGGCCTCCTAATCCTCTTCCAGTGACGATCCCCATTACTACTAGCACTGTCGTCTAAAGTCTCAAAACACGGCCTCTTCTCTGCAAGAACAGTCGGGACTGTAGGTTTACAAGATGGATCCCTAACATCAAGAGATGAACTTCCCACGCCAGGAACGCCACCCTAGGATAGAGTGATACACAGCATCGCGGAATGCTCTTCAAAATAGTTCCCATGAACTTTGGCCCACCACTCCTTATAAGCCTTGGAATGAAATTTCCTCACAACTGCAGGAGCATGAGGAAAGCACGCCTTAGCCCGTGAGTTGGACAGGGTAGACATCCTCCAAAAATCCAAGCCTTCCTCCAAAGAGATCTCATGGACATCACAGGTAAGAATACCAGGAACATCTTGATAAAATCCAAATTGACGGCTAAACCGATGTGGACTATAAGGTTCAGTGATGAATTGATTACCCTGTCTTAAAGAAAGATAACCCGAACGGATGGTAGCGAAATAATCATCTTCAAATCGGTTGTGACTACCGTCGTCGACATAGAAGATATCTTTTTGCTTGGTAATCATCGCTTCAGTCCACTAAAAAGTTCACCCCTGTGAATCCTTCGACGAGCCTTGCGTGCGTCGTAATATCTGGCGCCGCCTTCACCAGAATATGCGATCATCCTTGGATTATCAACCGTTTTTCGAACTACATAATGTGTCTTGAAATAACAAGCAGACCACGCGTACAAATAATGAAGTGGGAAAAGCGAATACACTCGCGAAAGTCTCCGGGATTGTGCAATTCTACCTAAACCTCGATAAATGCTAGTAAGAACAGGGATGGCCAGGCTTACTACCCTTCTAGTCACCATAATACTTGCCATCTTGAAAGTACTCGGACGAACGAAACCAGCATCCTCAGTGGGAAGAACAAAAACACAAACCCAGCAGGCAAGGAACGCCGCCATATAAGTCTCCGTCCTGAAATTTTCAACAACCTTAAGGCAAGAAAAACTCTCTATATTGGCAGATGACCAAGGCCCACAAGTTCCAATCTCACCAGAGGGGTTGCATGTGGACTTAGGACGCACTATCTTCTTCTCTTTCCGGGCAGGGGGTGCCGGGTATCTTGTCTCCTTCTTACACCAAAAGCTAATCAAATCTTCAACAGAAACTGAAGGAGCACGAGCTTCATTTGGCTCTCCCTGAAGCAAGTGATAAGCATGGAATAGATACTGGCAAGACCAACGTGTCTCTTCCCTTGATCATTGACACCCGTAAGTTGCTTTGCACTCGGAACGACCTCATCGTAAAGCCGCCCATAAATCGGGAGACCTGCTAAGTTACGCAAGTCATAAAGTGACATTGATACTTAACCGTATGAGGTAAAAAGCGTATTGGTAGAAGGACACCACGCTTCATAAATCGCCTGCAAGATATTCGAGTTATGATCATAGGTGAAAAGTGAGGCATAAACTGCGTCAAAAATTTGAGCTGCCTTCAGCTCACGTCCACATCGACCAAGCACATCTTCGGTCCACTCCCAGTAGGCCTTGGTGAAGTAAAACTCACCAGCAGACGGAAGAATATCCCCCCATTTGGCCTTTCCTTCAATGATCCTGCGACCTAAAGTCGGCAGAAGAACTGATCTAATGGCATGATGATGGTGAGATGACTGTAAGGTCCAGGCCTTTGAAGTCTTGCCAAATGGAATCTCTCGGGTCCAGTTATCCATTCGTTGAGAAATTGACAACTTAGGCCAAGGACGATTATTAAGAGAAGCATAAACAGCCAAGATCGTGCCTCTCTCTATAGGGTGGCCCTCTTCATCAAGAATAACCAAATACTCCACACCAGAAGAGGAAGTGTTGCTTTTAAAATGCACCATGATGACAACTACAGAAAAGAAGGCAAGGAGTGTTATAAAAGCATGAAAGAAACAAAGGCCAAGTAAAATAACAAAATCAAAAGGAGAATTAAAGAGTGCTAACAAAGTAATTCCAACTAAACTAAAATTGTGGGCCTCAATCCAGACTCGAAGGCTCAAAAATTCGAGCCTAAATGGTACACTTGGGCTAAGCCAAGCCTGGTACTCGAAGGCTCAAATTCAAGCCTAAATGGTACGTGCGGGCTAAGTTAAGCTAAGCCTGGTACTCGAAAGCTCAAAAAGCCAAGCCTGGGGTACTCGGAAGGCTCAAAAATTAAAAGCCAAATGGTACGCCGTGGCCAAGTCAAGCTAGCCTGGTACTCAAAGGCCCAAAAAATTCGAGCCTAAATGGTACGCGTGGGCTAAGCCAAGCCTGGTACTCGAAGGCTCAAAAATTCAAGCCTAAATGGTACTCGTGGGCTAAGCCAAGCCTGGTACTCGAAGGCTCAAAAATTCAAGCCTAAATGGTACGCGTGGGCTAAGTCAAGCTAAGCCTGGTACTCGAAGGCTCAAAATTTAAGCCTAAATGGTACCCGCGGGCTAAGGCAAGCTAACCCGGGTACTCGAAGGCTCAAAATTCAAGCTAACGGTACGCGTGGTGCTAAGCCAAGGCCTCGGTTACTCGAAGGCTCAAAAATTCGAGCCTAAATGGTACACGTGGGCTAAGTCAAGCTAAGCCTGTTACTCGAAGGCTCAAAAATTCAAGCCTAAATGGTACTCGTGGGCTAAGCCAAGCCTGGTACTCGAAGGCTCAAAAATTCAAGCCTAAATGGTACGCGTGGGCTAAGCCAAGCCTGGTACTCGAAGGCTCAAAAATCTAAGCCTAAATAGTACACGTGGGCTAAGCTAAGCCTGGTACTCGAAGGCTCAAAAATTCAAACCTAAATGGTACACGTGGGCTAAGCCAAATTAAAGCTTGGTACTTGGAGGCTCAAAAATCCTGCGCCAAACACAGCCCTGAAGTCTTGGAATTTTCTGCGCCAAACACAGCCCTGAAGTCTTGGAATTTTTTGCGCCAAACACAGCCCTGAAGTCCTGGAATTTGCTGCGCCAAACACAGCCTTGACTTTTCTTTTCTGCCAAAAGCCAACCAAACACAGTCCGTTCCTCCTTCCTGATGAAGTCTACATGGAGCCAAACTGCCCTCGGTGACTGCAGACAGCACCACCAGGAACCCGCACCTCCCCGCGCCGCCGGTTCCATCGTGACACGCCATTCAGCTACCGTGATGTCAGAAGGCTTGTCGCGCTCAAAACTACTGCGGCCATCACCGCGTTTGCTGCTACAATGGCCCTCGCTCGGACACCGTCGCTGCTCGCGGAGGCCCGCTCCGCATGCCACCGCTGCACTGCTCGCCGCAGCCAGCACCCACTGCTCGCCGCAGCCAGCACCGACTGCTGCGCTGCTCGCGTCATGGTCGACATTGCTGCTGCAACGCTTCTGCCAGGGTCGACATTGCTGCTACGCTACCCACTTCAACTCTTCCATAAGAGATGACGCCGCTGCTGCAACTGTTGGGAGTGCGGCGGGCCCGACTACAAACTCTGATTGAACCTTATTGGGCTAGAGGAGAAGCCCAATAAAATTGGGAGCATCACCCATGAACAACGTATGTTGGGCCTGGAGCGGAACCCAACGAAATCGGGGAGAACCGTTCACGGGCCTGTACGTGACACGTATATAAGTGGGCTTGACACCATGTATTAACCCAAAACCTTAAGGCTGTGAGTTATGGGTCAAGTATCCACTTTATATACAAGTCACTTTCCTCTTTTTTTACCAATGTGGGATGCCACTTTTTCTAACTCATATTTGTTTCCCAACAGCAACACCCCACGTCGCCGGTTTCACCATGGCCGATGCCGCTGCTGCATCGTCCACACCGCTATAACCACGATTCACCACCACCGTCAGCGCCGTCCACCGAAGAAACCCGTTAGCAACGCCACATCTAAACTACCAGCAAACCCATCAGCATCCTGCAGCAACATTACGCCGCCACCTACCACTCAAACACCGCCGCTACGTCACCACTCCAAACAGCACGAGCCGCCGCCCGAAAGCCTCCCGATCGAACACCACCGCCCCATCAAGAGCCCGGCCGCATGGTGGTGGCAATGGAGACCAGACGCAAGATAGCAAACACGGCACATGAAATATATATATTAAAAAAATAATAATAATATAAAAATAAGATAAAATACCTTCTTCTGCTGTTGACCGGCCGTGGTGAAGGATGTTGGTGGTCTTCGATAATTATATCTGTGAAAGATGAAGAAGGACACTCTAATTTATAAGGGTCAAGCCACTTGAAACAAGAATTTTAGTTGGGAAGAACTTCTTCAAATTGATAATCATCTAAACTTTTCTGGTGGAATCAGGATTGAGGAAGCTCGGAGTTTAGATTGGTTGAATATCCATTAACAGGAAGCCCGTAAAAGTCATGGGCTTTGGATCCAATAAATAAAGACATCTTGGGCTTCTCTCTTAAAACAGGTTGCAGACATAATAAAAGAAATGAGGGCCCGACAGTACTCACGGATCAATGGACCGTTGCAAATTCAGATGGTGGGCCACCAAAACAAAGCTCGCCACTGAATTCAAGACTTATTCATTCAAAATCAGGCTTTTCTTGAACAAGTCTCGAGGGGGCATTTGTAGACGTATTAAATTTAATACCCAATCAAATAATGCCAAGTGGAAAATACAGCATTAAAAAAATATTAATTTTTATTTATTTGGGAATTTAAATAAATAAAATTCCTAAAATAAATAAATAATTAATTAATATTTTACCAGACAATCAAATGGTGACAAGTGGCATAATTCTGCTAGAAGTCCAGACAACAAAAACTCTAAGTAGTAGAGTATCGCCAGAAGTCTACGTAGTAAAGACTCTAAGTAGCAGAGTTTTGCCAGAAGTCCAAGCAACGAAGACTCTATTAAGTTGTTAGGTAGAGTACAAACTCTGACGGCCAATAAAATCACGCCACGTTAGCAGACACTCTATCTCTCCTACAACTATAAATAGGGGCCAAACCCCACAGGGAGGAAGAAAAAAGAAGAGAAGGAGAAGAAGAGAAGCATCTGAAGAACTCTCCAAATTCTCTCTGGAATCCCCAAGAACATTCAAAGTGTTCTTCGTCAAATTTAAAGAAGTTCGCTGTGTTTTTCGCCAAATTCAAGAAGTTCGCCGTGTTCTTCGCCAAATTCAAGAAGCTCGCTGTGTTCTTCGCCAAATCCAAGAAGTTCCCCGTGTTCTTCGCTAAATTCAAGAAGCTCGCCGTGTTCTTCAAATTCAAGAAGCTCGTCGTGTTCTTCGCCAAATTCAAGAAGCTCGCCGTGTTCTTCGCCAAATCCAAAAAGCTCGTCGTGTTCTTCCAAATCCAAGAAATCCGCCATGTTCTTCGCCAAATTCAAGAAGCTCGCTGCGTTCTTCGCCAAATTCAAGAAGCTCGCTGTGTTCTTCACTAAATTCAAGAAGTTCGCTGTGTTCTTCGCCAAATTCAAGAAGTTCGTGTGTTCTTCGCCAAATCCATGAAGTTCATTGTGTTCTTCACCAAATCTAAGGAGTTCGTCACTAAATTCAAGACGTTCTTCACCAAAGTCCCCAAAATTCAACATTTGATCCAAGATTGTGGTGCTGAACCCGAAGATCAGTGTTGCTGAGAAACTAACAATCCTCAAGGAAGATCAAGCGCAAGCCCTTTTCTTGAAAATTAATCAAATTCCAAGTCAAGCATTTTTGAAGGAAGAATCAGAGGATCAAAGTTAGAGAGTAGAACCTACAAAAAAAATTCAAGTTTATTCGAATTATTCAGTCAAATTCCAAATATTCTTGTTATTCAAGAATTTTGTCCTACACATGGATACGAAGAAGTCCATAAAAACCATCCAAATTTCCCTCCTTTTCAATCTTAAAATATGATGGTAGAACTTAACTACTCTTGTCAAACAATTTCCACATCATGATCAGTCGTCTAAGAAACCACACATACGCAACCCTATCTCTTGAAACTTTCAAATGTTCAATGCATTTCCGTGCATGTCCAAGAAACCAAGTAATTGCATTGTAGGGGAAAATTTTTAAACAATCAATATTATTGTCAAATTTAGATTTGTCAAATGATATCATTGGTAATTTGAAATTTTACGTTCTATTAAACATATATGCATTGAATAGATAACCATTAAATTACATAATTATTATTAAATTAGTTAATTATAATATTATTTAATATTTTAGTTGAATAAAAATTATAAGAGATATTTATATTTTTATAATAAGTATAAATTTGAAAACTAGACAAAGGTAGAAACATAAATGGAAAAAATACTTTATGTGAATTTAACTGATAAGACTTATTGATATTTATATAGAAATTAATAAAAACATCTACAAAAACACTAAGCAAAACTTGAACCCAAAATCTTTCATGGTGTAATTGAGCTAAGTTTGAGGAGTAAATTGAATTCGACAATTACTCAAATTTGATTAGACTCAATTTTGTAGAATTCAAATTCGAGTTAAGCAACAAGGTCACTTGAGTTCAAGATCAATTAACTCAAAATATTTTCAAGTTTAATTGAACTTGAGTCAAATAATTTGGCCAATTAATACCTTGTTCAAGTAGTAGAATTGAGTTTCAACTACATAAGCCAATCAAATTGTGACATATATAAACAACACTAAAAGGATATTTGACTAAGTTTAGAAACTCTTTAAAAAGAAAAGAAGTTTTATTCAATTTATTTTGAAAGATTATACAAGCTATATCATTTCATTATTGAAATGACATAAATATCTTTAATTACATGATATTAAAATATTGAGTTTGTTTTCATTATTATCAAGCTTAAAACTCATAATCCAACAGACTCATAAACTTCACCAATATCATGTAAGCAATTGTTATTATTTTATTTAAGCACTTTAAGAATTTACTTTTGAAATAAGTTACAAAAACTCACAAATTCTAAAAATATCTTACAGTAAGTAAGTTTCCAGCCCACAAAATGTCAATCAGTTAAACTATTTAGTCCATATTAAGTTAATTTTCTCATAATTTTGATTTTATAACTGACTATTTCTGAAATATCTCAGTTTGATCATTTTCAAGAATATAATGACATGCATGAATTAAAATAATAACCCTGATCGAATTCAAAAGTACTGCATGAAATCAAACCCAAAAAGATAACTGCCGCAGCTAAATACAGTTTTATTTGTATATTTCAAATAAATTTTAAAAGATGGGATTGGATAAAAAAATTTCTATATTTAACCTTTGAATTATATCCATCTTATTCTGAATGAAATTTATACAATTGTTGAAGGAAAAAAAAGACTTTTATTTGTGGAATTTTCTTATCTTTAGTAAAGGGCAGAGGTACTAATAAAATAAAGTAACATTTTATTGAAGCAAAAAGAAATGATGTGAGTTGCAAGAAAGTTTCATATGAGCTTTGATTTATAATGTAAGAATTTTGAAGAAAAATAGCAAAGGGCAAAGGAAATTGATAAAGGGACATTTTGTACAAATTTGCATGAATTTGATGTAGATGAAGATATTTAAAATATTTCACTATCACTAACTCAAAAGGTATCAATTCAAGGGAACATCAGAGAGCCATTCAATCAACACCAATGAACAAAAGAAGAGACACGTGGATTGGAGAGCTATTTCAAAAGTGGTATTGGTAATCCCTCTTAATCTATCTACTATAAAAACTTTCTTGCAAAGTGAAATAGCTTGTAATTTTTATTATTTTTGAATTCACATGAGTAAAATTGCTTCAATTAGTCATGGTTACATGAGGACTAGTAATCATGCTTTGCAAGTTAAACTGTGAAGGATGCTAATGTAGTAGTTGAATTTAATTTTTATTATGTTATGGATGAATATATAAACAAGTTGTACAACAATGGATTGATATACCCAAACTTGAGACAGATGCTAAAACTTTGCTTAATATGCTTTTTGAAATTTTAAAAATTGTTGGTCCAAGTATTGTGGGTCATACTGTCATGGATAATGCAAATAATTACAATGAAATTAGGCTATCTAATAGTATCCAAAGGTTTGTTGAGTACCATGTGCAATTCATTGTATTGATACGATTATAAAAAGACATTGTCGAAATGCCTAATGTCAATGATTTATCTATCATTGAATCGAGGTTGACATGTTTTATTTACAATATCACTTGGAGTCTCAATTGGTTGTAGAAAAGGGAATGAAGGGAAAAATTATCTAACCTAGAAATACTCGCTTTGCAACAATAATTATTGACGTAAAAAATGTAAATTATCATTTGAAAGCTTAATAGAGAGAATCAAAAATTAATCTTTGTATTTTATGTGTATTAAAAGATCAATTTAATTCCCAAGTTTTAGTGGGAGGTTTATAAAATATATAAAAAAATATGTGATCATACCTATCAAGAATAAAACCAACCAAAACTGATTACAATCAGTTACAATCAACCTGTACCAAATGTAAATAATCTATATAACAAAAGAGAATATACTAAATGATTTGTGCATGGATTTACCATCCCCTTTAGACAAAAGTGGGTAATGAGGATGAAAACTTGAGTTTCTAAACAAGATCCTAAAATTGTCGAGGTGGGTGTGATTTGGTGAAAATTTCTATAATGATATTGTGATGAAAAGGGAATGAGTCACATTATGCCTTGATGCACATGATTCCGCACAAGAGGATAATCAATCTTGATATGTTTTGTGAATTCATGGAAGACAATATTATGAACCATTTTTATGAAACTATAGTTATCACATAATAGAGGAATATCAAAAGAGAAGTCTACACTCATATCCTGAAGTAACTAAAGGAGCTTAGAGTTAGTGTTAGCAAGAGCACAGTATTTTGGTTCATTGCTAGAGTGAGAAACAATTGTGTGTTCATTGCAATGTTATGAAATGAGAGATGTGTCGAGAAAGAAACAACAGCCAGTAGTAGATTAATGAATAGTTGGATCTCCAACCTAATTAGCCTTGGATTAGGCTTATGATTTTAGGAGAGAATCATGACAAAAGTGAAGATCATGAAATAAAATCCTCTATTGTATCAAAGTATTTGAAGAACAACAAAGATGTGGTGCAGGGTGCAGCACAAACTGTTTGATAATGTGAATAGTATACGCTATATTAGGATTGGAGGCAGTAAGATATACGAAAATGCTAACTAATTCATGCTGAAGTGTGTCATCACTAAGAGGAGCCCCATTGATAACAAAAAGATGAATATTAGGTTTAGGTGGAGTGCTTCACGGTATTAGCGATATCATTTTAAGAGATGAGAACCGTGGCATATTTGGCTTGTGACAAATAATAACTAAAATCGTTAGATGAGATATGAAGGCTCAAGAGATAACTTAGATGACCCAAATCTTTCATCTCAAAATATTGATGAAGATAAGTTTTGAAAGTAGCAATACCATGAGTGTTATCGCCAGTTAGGCAAGACATAAATAATTAGATTGAAGCAATTAGGCAAGATATAAAGTACCAAAGCATTAAGAGAGCCTACAAATTATGTACACATGTGAATTTGGAGAGGAAAGAGAAAAACAAAACTTAACTTCCTTGCTTCCCTTATGTATGTAAAATTATTTTATCTCTTGAACCTATCCATTTGATAGCCATGGAGTGTGAAAATATTATAGTTACATGAAATTTCATCTTCACTATTTTTCTAACAACGTATTGTTTGGCATTTCTTAATGAACAGCCAACCTTCACACAAGTTTTGAACAGTGAAATCTCATCCTATCCATTGCTATTGCCCTACATGCCAACTGATAAGATATTCTACACCTAATCATCAATAACATGCTCTTCTCCTTTCCTGCCATCAAAAATGGTGACTTCATATAATAGGATAAATGGTCTATCTACAACTCTATGCACAAAATTTTTATCAAATTACATATAAGAAAACCTAGGTCCAGTGCAGCTGCTAGTAAAGAGCTAAAGGCGGGGACGCAAAGTTAAGATGCAATAGGACAGAACTGAGCTGATGTTGCTAAGTCATGTTGATAGTTGTATAAATTGTTTAGATAGTTTAGCTCATCTAGTTAGATTCCTTAGTAGCCAACTAGCAGTTAATTAACCATAAGGTCATTTAGATCAATTATGAATAGGTAGAACTAACAAAAATGAATGGAACAATAACCTTTGTATATAAGTAGCTAAAGGAGAAGAAACATGATGAGTACTTCCTAAATCTCATATTTCTTGAATAACCTCTTCTGGATTCTTCTAAATTTTGATCATCTTGGCTTTTTGATGGAGTTCCTTAGTTAGTTAAACACTTCTATTGCATTTTGATATGGCATTAGAGCCATAAGGGTGCCTAGATTGTTAAGTTACAAGAACTCATCAATTGTTAGTTTTTACTCTTATTCCTATTTAGAGGATTAATAACCATTTTTATGGAGTCTTCATCAAGATCAGTAGATTATCATACATGTAACACCTCTAATGTGTTAGTGAAAGATCCAAACTCCGAGTTCCTCATACATCCAAGCGACAATCATAGCATAGTCATTGCTCAGCCTAAACTCACAAGGGTCTTTATTGAGGGGAGCATAAGGGAACCTACACCAAGCCTAGACTTGATGCAATGCATGGCTCCTAAAATCTATTAGCCCCTTATTAGTAGCAACAATGTTCTACGTGAAGTATGCACATTAGATCTAGCAAGCTCTATTCGAGAGCTTTTCACAGTCTGATGACAATAGAGTTTTAGACTTCAACGTGAGTTACACAACATCACTTAAGTTACTAGATCAGTTGATGCTTATTTTATTGGATTAATGACCATTTTTTAAGAATTGAGATAATACTAGCTACCTCTTCACTTCAAGCGTGGCAGATGCAATGAGAATTGGTTTCAAGATTATGTTGAAATGTATTAAAGAGATAACATCTACAAGTTTCTTAATGGCTAGAATGAGACCTACTTTACTAATAGGTCACAACTTCTAAGGAAGAGACCATTTCCATCCCTAGATAAGACCTATAATGCAATAGTTGGGAAGGAAGCACAAAGGGCTAAAAGTAATGACAAATCCTTGGCTGATGCGTCAATACTAATCTCACACACTAATAATAAGGATAGAAGACAAGATCTTGTGTGCTCTCATTGTGGAAGAAATGGCACACAAAGGTGAAGTGTTACAGAATCATTAGATTTCCCTCAAACTTCAAATTCACAAAAAATGAAGAAAGGGAACGTGAAAGGAGAAGTGAAACAAGTGATAGTAGAAGCTGCTCTACATCACGAAGGCAAACAAGAGAGTGATACTTTCTCAAGAATAATTAGGAAGTTGATAAAGCTGTTAGAGCCCCTACAATGTGGCTTAATTCGGTGAAGAGCACTCATTGAATCAATGAGAGAAAGTCAATGCACAAAAACTAACATAACACAATCTACCTTAGTTTAACTTTGCAAAGAACACTCCCAATAGCTACATCCAATTAAATCATTGATAGTGGAGCCTCAAATTATATATGTTTCTCACTTGATTTGTTCCATTCATATAAGCCTATTGTAAACTTTTTTGTTAATCTCCCAAACAAATCCAAGGTTCTAGTTACTAATGTTAGCACTGTAGTGATCTCAATCTCACTTGTTATCACTAATGTGTCACATGTTTCAACTTTCAAGTTCAATATGATATCTATCAACTGACTAGCCAAATCACACTCTTATTCCCTTACCTTTGATTTTGATTCGTGTTACATTCAAGTCTTCTCTCCTTAGGATGAGGATTAGTCTTGCTAAACATCATAAAGGGTTATATATCCTACATAAAAAAAAAATATATATAGTCAATCTCAATCCTCAATTGAACTTTACTGCTTGCTCACTAATGGCATCACCTTAACTTGGCTTTGACATATAGAACGTTAGACTAGGGCATACTTCTCATCAAATAGCTGATGTATTGCATTCTAATCATCCTTATATCACTGCAATATCCAACAAGATATATGAAACCTGTCTAAGGCTAAACAAAAATGGATTCCCTTCCCTATACTTGTTAGAACATCGGTTAAACCTTCTGAATTAGTGCATGTGGATGTGTGGGGTCCCTATTCTGTGATAGCAATTGATGGACATCGTTTCTTTTTTCCTATTGTTGATGAATTCACCAATTGCACTTGAACATACCTCATGCAACATGAGAGTGAAGTAGCCTACGTGTTGCCTTTCTTTTGCAAACTCATCCACATCAATTTAACACAAAAATCATAACCATCTGATCAGATAATGCACTTGAACTTCAACTCTCTTCCTTCTTTTCTAACCTTAGAATAACATACCAGCACACATGTATAGAAACTCCTTAGCAAAATGCAATTGTTGAAAGAAAATATCAATATATTATCTCCCCTATAAAAGCACTTTTATTCCAAGCTTCAACTCCAAAAAGGTTTTGGGGTAATAATATGTCTTGTACAATACATATCATAAATAAACTTCCAACTATGATTCTTTATTATAAATCATCCTATGAGATGTTATTCAACAAACCACCTAATTATAAACAACTAAGAGTGTTTGGCTGTCTAGTCTTTACATCTACTCTCAAAAGGAACAAAATTAAATTTGACTTAAAGGTCAAAAAGTGTGTCTTTTTAGGCTATCCAACTAGCATTATATGCTCTATGACTTTAATACCCAAGAAGCATTTTTTTTCCAGGAATGTCATCCTTTATGAACACATCTTTCCATTTGACTAACATTACCAAAGCTTCCTTAATACATCCAAACCTGTACCTAACTTAATTGTCCTTCCCATTATCCCTGAACATAAGCCTTTTGTTTCTAATCCACTGAGTGAAGCTGCTGGTAGTCACCGTGATCACTCATCAACACCTTATGTTTAAGAGGAATCACCTATAAATCTTTCAACCCTGATTCAACCACTTAGGAGGTCAAAGAGGGAGAGGAAAGTACCTAAATACTTAGATGATAATCACCATGGCCTTATGGAACCAGCTCAATATCACAACACTTCTCACCCCATAGCCAATTACCTTAACATAAGTAAACTATCCCAAAGAGACACTTGCTACCTAATAGCTCTAGACAATGTGTAAGAGCCTACCTCCTTTGCCGAGGTAGTGAGCAAAACACACTAGAGGAATGCCATGTTGGAGGAGTTGCAGGCCCTAAAGGATAACATGAGAATTAACTAGGCTACTAGAGAGACATCATGCTATTAGATGCAAGTGGGTGTATAAAAAAACTTAAGGTAGAAGGAGTAGTTGAAAGGTATAAAGCAAAGTTGGTTCCAAAGGGATACAACCAACTAGAGGGCGTTGATTATTAAGAAACCTTTATTCCAATGTTGAAACAAACCACTGTTAGATTGTTCCTCTATTTAGTTGCCATTTATTACTGGATCTACAACAATTGGACATATATAATGTGTTTCTCAATGGTGATCCTAATGAAGATGTCCATATGCAAGTTCCACCAGGGTATGACATCATAGGAAGAAGATTGAGCACATAACAAAACCTAGTATGCAAGTTAAGGAAGGCCTTATATAGGCTTAAACAAGCTTCAAGGCAATAGAACATGAAATTTACAAAAGCTCTTAGTCACTATGGATTCACACCATCAAGCTCAAATCACTTATTGTTCATAAAGGGCTCACAGGATAATGATAAGGTGGCACTTTTGGTTTACATAAATGATGTACTTGAGGGAAGTAAGAATTCAACTGAAATAAGAAAAGTTATGAAGTACCCAAGCTCCAAGTTTAAGCTAAAGGATCTTGGTACACGTAGATACTTCTTTGGTGTTGAAATTGCAAGGTCAAGAAAGGGGTTATTCCTATGTCAAAGAAAGTATATCTTCAATCTTTTGAAGACATATGGAATGATGGGAGCCAAACCAATTTTTACACTAGTTGAGAGCAATTACAAATTAAGTAAAGAAGATAAAGAATCATTGGATGATAGAACTTAATAAAAAAATTAGTTGGAAAGTTGATCCATTTGACCTTTACTCAGCCAGACATCCCTTATGTTGTACAACTGCTATCCCAATTTATGAGCAATCCTAGAAAAAAGTCACTTGCATGCAACTTTTAGAGTGTTGAAGTACTTAAAAGTCACACGAGGGAAAGGGATCATCATGTGAAAGACTGAAAATACTTAGATTAAGGGATTTTAAGGTAGCGACTGGGAAGTTTGTAGTGACACGAGAAGGTTTGTCACAAGGTATTGCATCGTGGTTGGAAGATCCCTAATAAGCTAGAAAACAAAGAAATAGTGGTATGGCTAAAAGCTCCATAGAGGCAAAGTACAAAGCTCTACCTTCTTATATATGTGAGGTGTTGTGGATTCAAATGCTCGTAAAAGTGCTCAATGTTAGAAGTTAAAGGTCTGTTTCAATCTACTTTGACAATCAGAGAACAATGTAGATAAGTGAGAAACCTATTTGTCATAAAAGGACCAAGCACTTCGATCTTAATTTACACTTCATCAGGGAGAAGGTGCTAAATGAAACAATTGAGGTAATACATTAGAACCACTAAACAATCTGCAACTTGCTCACAAAAGCATTAAGCTCAAACCAATTTAATAAGCCGATATCCAAGCTGGGTGCGGATAATATATATACTCAACTTCAGAGAGGTATCAAATCACATTTAAGACAAGCCAGGTCTAACTCAGCTACCAGCAAGGAGCCTAAGGTGGAGACACAAAGTTTTGATGCAGTAAGATAGAACTATGCTAATGCAACTATACCATGCTAACAGTTGTATAAACTGTTGTATTAGTAGTTTAACTCATCTGGTTAGATTCCTTCATAGCCAACCAACAGTTAATTAACCATAAGGTAGTTTAGATCAGTTATGAAGAAGACGTATAACTGACAAAAATAAATGGAATAGTAACTTTTGTATATAAGTGGCTGAAGGAGAAGAGTTATGATGAGAACTTCCCGAATCTTATCTTTCTTAAATAACCTCTTCTCTGGATTCTGATCATCTTGGCTTTCTAATGGAGTTCCTTAGTCAGTCACACACTTTTGTTTTATTTTGATAATTTTACCTTTACTACTCTACAAAGATAATACCTTTGAACCATTTACCAATAACCCTCTACGCTTTTTCCTGAATCAAGCACAACCTGTTTGTAAATCCCATTATTTGAATGCTTTAATCATGCCTTTGAAGGGTTGTCACAAAAAATTTTGCAAGAGTTATGAAGATGGACCTTGGATTGAGGAGAATAAAGAATTGAAAGATGGGAATCTAAGAAGGCTTGTTGATAACTGTTAAGAACAGGATGATCAAAGCCAAGCCCATAATGTTGTTATAAGCCAAATTATGCAAGAAAAGTTAGAAAGACCAAAATATGATTTTACTAATAGAATAGAATTTAGGTGTGAAAATTATAGCTTTAAGATAAGATTGTTAGTTAAATTAGTTTCATTAGTTATCATACCAAATGCCATTTTGTACAAATTAAATGTCTCTGTATCCATAATGAATAACAATCCGCATTTTTCCTTTTTAATCTCCTCTACTAGCACTCTCTGAAACTTTTAATGTGGCTTTGTTGTAAGACTTGCTTTTAGAGTTGATTCTTTTCTTTAAGCTTCTGGGTTTTTCTTCTCTAACCAACCAAAGAGAGAAGCTATCCTATGATTGGGAATATGGTAACTATTGGTATCAAAGTAGTCAGTCCTCTAGTTTATATCCTTTCATTCCAAATGGATAATCTAGGAACATACATTTCTTACACCTAAGATCAAATTTCTTTTTGTTTGTCGTAAGGGGTAGTGGCAAAGTACAAACAAACAAAAGTTCTCATGTGTTCATATTATAGGTTGGCATGAAACAAAAGCTTATAGGGTGTCATATTCATTGAGGTTTAGGAAAGTATTCTGTTCACAATGTAAGCTGCAGTAAAGACACATTTATTCCAACACTCAAGAGGCAGACTGGATTGAAATTTCAAAGCTTTAGCAATGTTCAACAAGTGTTGGTCCTTTCTTTCAACTATTGCTTTTTGTTGGGGGGTTTCAAAGAAAGATCTTTAGTGTACTATGCTTGTCTTGTGATAAGAATCTTTTAGGGAGAATTCATAACCATTGTCACTCATGATCACTTTAATGGGGGTATCAAATTGGTTTCTTATCAGGTTATAGAAGTTTTCTAGTGAGGAAAGATTGTTAGATTTCATCTTGAGCATATATATCCAAGTAGCTCTTGAGAAATCATCCCCTATGGTAAGAAAAAAAACTAGCTACCATCACTTGCAATCTTGTTGCAAGGCCTCCATACATCACAATGTATAAGTTTAAATGGTTTTTGTGAAATGTGGGTGCGATTATGAAAGGGCAATTTGTGTTGCTTTGCAAGAGAGCACATGAAACAAGGAGGTTCATTATAGTGTTTATAGAAATGTTTTACAAAGGGACCATCAATCAATGGCATCTTAATATTTGAAATGTGTCCTAACTTATGGTGCCAAAGAGTGGAATCAAAAAAGGTGGTAGGCTGTTACGTTGAAAACTTCATTAGGTCTGGGAAGATGTAGGAGCAATTTCTTTACTAGGTTACCCAAATGCACTTCATATCTATAAGGTTGGTACAGGCAATCCTTCACTTCACCTCTCCCAACTGTGGTCCAAGTGGTAAAATCAATAATGAAACAGTCATTTGTTAGGAAAACAACATAATAGTTAAGTCTTTTATAAGTTTCTTTATAGAAATTAGGTTAAAAGAAAATGAAGGCACGCATAACATATCAAAAAATATAATGTCCTAAGAAAGTTTCATGGTTCCCAGATGAGATGAGTAAGACACAAGGCCATCAAACATTCTTATAAGGTATGTAGCCTCAACACTAGCATTAGTAAGTAGATTAACATCACACACCGTATGATTCGTTGCACCAATGTCTAAAATCCAGGGAACTACTATCTAAGATGATGATTCTAATGTAAGAATAGATAAACATAGAAGCTTACCAAATATATTAAAGCATCCTTGTCCATTGCTATATGTTGAAGGATCTGACTACCTTTGCATGTTATTTTGATGTACAATTCCTTTAATGTCCTTAACATTGAGTAATGTCGACAGCTGGTTCATTTGTTCCTTAGTCAGCCTCAACTTCTCATTTGAAGTATCAACTTGGTTAGTTGTAACTTAACCAGTGAAGGAACCAACATCTCCTCCCATCTAATGTAGTTTATGCTAAGGTGGATAACCTTTCATTTTGTAGCACCTCTCAATAGAATGTCCAGACATGTGGCAGTGAGTGCACTTAGGCCTCTGCATTTCTAGTCTTAAAACACTTCTAAAATGTGTCCAATGATCTTATAATGAGTGTAAAATGGTTTATCTCATTTCCACTTAGCTTTGATGAATTAGATCCCTTTTTAGTTGTCAATGCCATCAATTTTGTCCCATGAAGTTGTCCAGTTAGCAAGTGATGTTTTTCTTGTCGTTAGACAATGGAAAACTGGGATCCATCATAAGGATTTGGTTCTTGTTATGTGAGTATGTGTCATTTAGTCCTATGAGGAACTGAAAAACATAATCAACAAGTAAACTCAGGCATTGTATTATGCAGTTAGAGCTTATCCCACATTGCTTTCATCCTGTCATAGTATGTAATAATTGTGTTTGCTCCTTAAACAAAGCTACCCAAAGTCTTCTTCAAATGTTATATTCTTGTCTCATTTTGTTGTAACATTTGGTTAGGAAGCTCATTCCATAGCTCTTTCACATCATTCACTAATATTAAACTTGACTTAATTAAAGGCCAAATGGAGTTGAGGAGCAAAGATACCACCATATAGTTACGTCTCTCCCAAGCATCCATTAGAGAGTTAGTTAGATTTTTTGGTTTCTGTATCAATTAATCCCATCTTATTCTTGGCTCTCAAGGCTCTTCTCATATTCCTAGATTGGGTGACATAATTTTCTGTTGTGAGTAGTTCAATGACGACCTAACCATAGGGTTATCCATTGTCTATTCTAAAATGATTAGACGGAACCCCCAAGTTGAGAAATCAATTGTGGCGTTAGGGTCATGTTCTGTAATAGAGGAACTAGTCACCATTATGGGAGGTTAACTTTTGCTACAATGTCTTCAAGAAAATGGCTATGCGATGTCCTTGAAAGAATGGCTTTGGTACTATTTCAGAAAAGAATCCACTAATGATTCTAAAGAAGGAATGAATGGAGGTCATAATAGAAGGAAGAAAAGTGCTGAACTTTAACTCAGGTCTTCCTATATTTTCTCTCACTTCGCTATTGAGTGTAAACCTCATATATACATTTCAAGAATAGTAGCTATTGTAATTAGCTACAGTAATTAACTAACTGAACTCCTATATAACTATCACATTATAGTCTAGAGAAAAAAACTGAACAACCAACTGATTTAACTGCTATCCTATTAACTAAGAACAATTGATAATGGTGAGGTGCATATCTTAACAAGATCCAATCCAACTCATCCTGTCCACCTCACCCTTCCAATTAAAACTCAACCTCTCCTGTACCATTGATTTCCAACACTCAATGGAAGAGTAAGAATAATTTCATATACAATATCAACGTGAATGATGCGATTCAAAATTAGGAGTATTAATTTTTAGCTTAAATCACCCACCAAATTATACAAAATAGCATAAATAAAATGATGAAACATATAATAATGTGGTTTGACTAATTGACCTACATGTACACAGGAGGAGATAGTGAATATTTCATTTTAGGGAGAGTAGTATAAGCACAATGATTGTGAGATACATTTTCTATATGTAAAATTGACCTTCTCTGTTTTTGTAGAGAAAGTTGAGTTTAATGCCCGGCATTAGTGGGCTAGTGATGGTTTAAGTATATTAAATGGCTAATCAATTCCCTAAATGATAATTGATTAAGGGGTTAATTTTGTGAGGTCAAACTTGGTGATATCTGTGCATGCTTTATTGAATGTTTCTACATCTAATTTTAGGTGGAAGTAAACTTCTATTGTTTTATTTTGATGTTGCATGCAAATTTATATTTTTAACATGCTTGATTATTTATTTTACAGTTTTTGTGAATTCCTTTTATATATAATTTATTAAATATGTTCAAAATTTTTATATTTTATACTATGTGGTTATTTCAAAACTTACTTAAAATCATATTCATAAATTCTTTAGATTTGTTGGTGTGGATTAGTAACATCATCACTTTACTGTTGGCATAGTATTGGAACAGACAACCAACAATCAAACATAAAGTGAAAGAATTTTAACCATACTTGCATGCAGACTTCTTTTAGCATTCACTCTCCCTCACTCACCAAATGTTAACAATTAATTTATGAAATAATTTGTATGAGATAAAAACACAAAATTGTTTAGGCAATTCAGGTTATACACACCTACATTTGTGGGACTCGTTTGATAGTAATGAGCCCCCTAGCATTAAAGGAGATTATACGACTTACACAACTCAATTTGAACCTTATTCAAACAACTTCACTTTCCCACAAACCTGGATTTATGATTAGATAGTATTCTACATGTCCCATTTAGTAAAATCAAGAGCAAACACTAAAGATCTCTAACATTTCATCAAAGTGAGCAACACAAATGAGAAACACTATTCTAGGACTCAATAACGAAAGCCTCACTCAATAAACATGACACTTTCAATTCACTCAGTAACACCTTCAATTGTAGAAGCTTCACTTACTTAACTCAGTGGTTAGAGTATTGCTTTCATACGGCAGGAGTCATTGGTTCAAATCCAATAGTAGGTAGAACTTATTAGATACCATTGACTCTGGTATCTAATAAGTTTGTTGCCCCACTCTCTTTTATTTTTATTGATTGATATTTCATTTTTGAATTGCGTTGTATCAAAATCGGATTCTGCTTGATTGGATTCTGTCAAGTGAATCCAATCAAAATAGGGTTTAAAAACAGAACTTCTTTTGATTATTCGAACGCACCAACTAGTTATGAAATCGCATTGACAGCCTCTACTCTTGTCCTAGCTCGTCGGAGAGCTAGATTTGCCTCAATTATTTGTCTCTTTCCTTCAGCTTTTCTCAAATTAGCTTCTGCTATTTCAAGAGTTTGCTGAGCTTCTTGTGGATCAATATCACTACCCTTTTCTGCATCATTTATTGAATGGAAATGATGTTTTTAAGCCCATTGGGCTAAAGTAAACAATCTATTAAAGCTATAGTATAGCTAGATGGTAATAATCTCAATTGCAGTGGCAGCAACACTTGCACCACTGCCCACCTTAATCACTATTTTCCCTTTTCTATGCATTCTACTTCTAACCAGATTTTGATGTGAAGTATAAATACGAAAAAATACACCAAAATCTAAAATTCAAGAAGTAGAAAATATACCAATAGTATAAGACATTTTATAAACATAAAGTTCTTTGCCTCAGGGTGATAATTTTTGAACTCTTAAGGTACTAGACACAATTCCTCTTCTAGTTCTCATCCTTGCCACAGTGGAAATATTATAACTCTAGCTTCTATAATAACTAATTCTATTCCCTTAGATAAATTCCCTAAAATAGTTTCTCAATAATCTATTTACATTATTTGATAACTACTTCTAACCTTGAATGTAAATGAATTAAAATATTATTAATTTTTCTTTTACCTTTTTCCTCTTCAGTACTATTATTAGAAAGTCTCTCTCCTTTAACCAACATTTAGTTTTTTCTTTCCACATCTCAGGTTACCTCTAATTTTTATTTGTTTTTTTAAAAATATATAAGTATGTAGTTTTATTTTATTATTGAACTAATAAAAATATAATTATTTAATAATTTAATATAATTAATAAAATTATACTTTTTTTATAAGCATGAACACACGTAGATTGTGCATGTTTAACTATTAGATATGTATTATGGCTACACCCCTATAATAATTAATTTTGATAATTTTAATTCATTTTTAAAATTACCCCTCTTAATAAATCTATTTATATCATTAAATAACTGATTTTGGTATTAAATATTAATGAATTAAAATACCATTAGTTTGGTTTTTCCCTCTTTATTATTGTTATTTTAAACTCTCTCTCTCTCTCTCTCTCTCTCTCTCTCTCTATTTCTTTTTGAATTAACAATTAGATTTTTCTTTCATCATTTTTCTTACTTCTAATGTTTTTCTATCTTTTAAAAAAATATAATTCAATAATTTGATTTTATTCTTGAACTACTATTAATTTTAATTTACTATGATTTATAAAATTATATAAGTTTTTCTAAGCATGTAGATATAGCGTGTGCAAATTTTGTTAGTATATATTGTATAATAGAGATACTTATAATACAAGTTTATTACTTATAGCAAACTAAAAGTTTTTAAACACATATAAATATTATACAAACTTTAAAAAAATAAAAGAGATATAGAAAGAAAAAAAGATTAGGGATAAAAATAAAAGGAGATAAAAAATTAAGTTCATAAAAGAAGATGTTGGGGGAAAATATAGAAATAGGAGTGTTGTATTTATCTCATATTAAGCAACCATGGCAACTACGTTATGCCTTTACTGGACAAATGCATTATCCATTACTGCTAGCAGTGTGGCATATTCTATAAGTGTGCACAATAAAATATAATAATTTTTTGTAAATATAAACTAAGGATATCAAAATACGTAATATATGTGGAATATGTGAAATAATTTAATTGAATAAAAATACTGTGAAATATATGCTATACAACGAAAGCAACTTAAACATGTAAATAAATATTTGTTGTTATACATCTTTTAAAATGAATGCCCCATATGGTAATATTCTAAATAGATGGGGTGAATAGAAAATTTTTTCTTTTCTTTGCTAGAATGTAGAAAAAAATTAATAAGTTTATATACATACATGACGCAATAAAATTAAATTTAACAAATGAAGTAAATCAAAAATGTAAATGAAATAGTATTCACTAAATTCCTAAGATGGTAAAAGAAAGAAATAATTTTTAGTAATAATTTTTATTAATATAATTGAGGGTGCTTCTTATTTTTAATTGTTATCATTATCATCATCATTTATACTATATTAGTAAGTTAAGTAAGATTCTTGCCTTCGTAATGTCAAATTACACAATAACTTTATTCTATTTTTTTTATTTTTATCCTTTTCTTCTCTCTTTTCTTTCTCTCTTTCCCTTTAATTTATTAATACTTATAATATTATGGACTTAATAAGAAGTTCTAATTACACAATATGAAATTATACATTTATTTTTATTTTTTATTTTTTATTTTTCTATCATTTTCTTTTTTTCTTTTCTTTTAATTTATTATTTTTATTTAGATTTTCACTCAACTTTTTTCTTTTTTCAAATCCTTCTTATCATTATTTATTTTATTATGTTGAATACTTTTTATAATTTTAATTTAAATAATTTTTATCTATTATTTAAAATACAATAATTTTTATAATTTATTAATAAATTTGCACGCGCTGATGAATTTTAGTGGTTGCTATTGTTGCCATTATTTTTATTATTATAACAAAAACAATTGTTCGCCCGAACACCGAAGTCAAGGCCACTTTAGACCCTAAGAAAATGGCACTTCGACAAAGTGATAGGAAAAAACAACGAAATAATCCCAATCATGAATCTTACTTTCGTCGGTCTTACCCCAATTTCCTCTGCTCGCCGGAGAACGCTCCATCTTTGAGGATACGAGGATATATTATTTTAAGCTGATAACTACTGTCGCGCATCGCCTAATGGCTCTGACCTACCCCGGCGTCTGACTGAAGATTTCCTTCCCGGGTTCTCAAGGGAGGTGGCTTCCCGGCGTTGCTGGATGAGTTCTCAGTTTCCGGAGGCGGAGTTGGTAGAGGGCAGCATAGTGTATGTGGCGGTGGGGAATTCGGTGGAGAAGACGGTGGCGTTGCTGCGGTGGACTTTTAGCACGTTTCCAGGACAGGAAATTTGCTTGCTTTATGTGCACCGTCCTTCTCCGTTCATTCCAACTCTCTGTATGGAAAACATGCTCCAAAGCACATAAGTCGATCTGTTATGGCATATAATTAATTCCTAGAAGAAATATTATATGTTTATATGCTTAATATGGCAGTTGTACTTTATCAGCTGGACGATAAATATGATTTTTCGTGTGTTCTTTGGGTTTATTATTGGTGGAACTCGTGCGTTTTCGATGATAATATAATATGTGTACTTGACACTTGCAAGGAAAAACCGAAAGTTGAAGCTAAAAGAAATTGCAGAAATATTGTAGTTTGATTCTTTATGTATTTTGATTACGATGATAAGATATGGCTTATCCTTTTGGCTGCTGATGTTTTTTTTATTTAACGTCATAAATGGATGCGTTATAAACCTTAATATAAACTTAGTATTGGTGGATAACTTGGCTATGCTAGCATGTGGAATATTAGCGGTTATTATTTTATAGATGAAGATAAATTCTGTCTCCTCTCCGCCTCATATGTACATCCTGTATATCTTTACACTTTTTCTCTTTCTTCATTCTTTAATAATTGGTTGAGAGTTAGCAGGGTGGCGTTATTACTTTAACTAAGAGAATGATTTTGGAATAATTGGTTGAGAGTTAGCAGCGTTGCATTATTACTTTAACTGAATGGTTTTGGAAAGATGATTTACATTATAGGAGATGTCATCTGTCGTGGATGCTTTCATTGGAAGACATCATTTGTTAGCTGGTTTTCCTAAATAAGAATTCTTATCTCTTATTCAGGAAATAGGATTATATGGCTGAGGGCTGATTTGGGTAGTTTTTCTTATTCTTATTTAATAAACTACATTGTTGTGGTCAATTTAGATTTCCTTATTTAGGAAACGGCATTTTATCACTGATTGTTTGATCGTTTAAAAAAACCTAAGGATTCTTGGTAAATAAAGTTTCTTGGCCATGTCAAACATTCTGGTTTATTTAAAGTAGATAATATTTAATAGAACATAATTATATTTAATATATCACCTTTACAACTGCAAAGATAGGTTCCTCAGAAGAACAAAAAATATCAGGAGGACATTTCCATTAATAGGACTTCGATGACATCCTATTTATAGGCCTTTAGCAATTTGGCATTAGAGCTAGGTGTCAAGGGTGACTTTGGATAGCTAGGGTTCGTGATTTGGAGCACGACTTCATGGAAAACTAAAAGGAGGTGTGTGAGATCAAGGATGATGTTTGAGAGTTGAGATGATTTGCCAACCCTTGCTAGGAAGGGAGAAGACACCAGAGGGGACTGCAACCACATGCAGCCACCAACCAGATCTGACAGAGTCCTTGGGCCAGTCACAAAATGTTACATAGAGAACTGCAACTTCCATAATACTGTTGGCTGGAATTTCCTTCTTATAATGGCATTGGGAATTCTTCGGGGTGGTTATTTTGAATTGAGTACTTTTCATCATCTATTGGACTGAGGAAAGGGACAAGGTATGATTAGCCGTATTTCATATGATAAAGGGGGCACAACTTTGGTACTCAGTTTTGCCTAATTTGAATCCTACTGTCTTCTTAGGTTTGGGCCCCTTTTAATGAACAATCTGTCAGGAAAATTGATCAACCTTATGTGGATTGGAACTTTTGAAGAATATTAAGGCTAATTTCAAATACTCCTTACAAGAGCAAACTTGGTATGGTCGAAACAACAGTTGACTCTTTCACCATGGGATTAGTGAAGACCTTAAAGGTGAATGTGAAGACACAAAATCCTTTTAATATAATTATTGCTCCAGCTTTTGAAAGGAAGACATAATTCAACTTGAGAGTATCATTATAAGGCAACTTTGAATTACATGGACTTGAAATGGTTCTATCGTTAGCAACTAAATTAGAACAGGAAGCTCAGATGGACAGTAGTTCCAGAATCCAAATCAACATCCAATATGTGGAGCAGTGTTGTTGCACCCCCTGTTAGGTGCTTGTCCAAAGTTGAGATGTTTGAACAGAGAGCTAATGACAATGTTTTAATTCTAACAAGCTTTACTCAGCTTGGCACAAATTCAAGAGACTTTTTGTCTCTTGATAGACATATCTGAGTATGGTGAAGATGAACCCTCTCTGTTGAAACTTGAGGGATTTCTCTTCATGCAATAACTAGGCCGGCTTACTATGGATTTCTTTGGCTGAGATTCTTGAATTCAAGCTTGAGGACAAGCTCTTAGTCCAAGAGGGAGAAATGTTGTTGATGCTTTCATTGGAAAGTCTCATTAATTTGGTGGTTTTCCTAAATACGAATTCTTATATAGGAAATAAGATTATTTTTGCTGATTAGGTAGATTTCCTTATTTAGGAAATAACGTTATTATGACTGAATTTTTGACAATTTTCCAAAAATAAGAATGCTTGTTTATTAAAGGAGGAAATAATATTCAATAAAACATATCAGTTTTTTCAAGTCATCATCATTAGGGGTTCAAAATAGGTTTCTCAAAGTATAGGAAAAAACAAGGAAAATTGGGGAGATTTTTGTTAGTACCTGTAACAATATCCTATTTGTGGGCCCCTTGGGACATCATGAAAAGGAAATAAAAGCAATAAATTTAGAATATGGGAATATATCATATAATTAAGTCATGTGCTATGCATTATTTAGTAGTACATGTCAGTTAAAATAAACTAAAGAAAGTGCAGGTATTGTATGGTTGTATTTTTTTAATGTAAATTCTTTTTGCCTTCTGCAACAGCAAGTGATCAAATGATAGAATGATATCTTGACTGCTTTATTGTATTTTCCCTTTTTTCATTTTGTTTTATCGCTGCTTGTTTTATTATTGTTATTATTGGCGTATCATTTTGCTTAAAAATCATGCAGTGGGCAAATTGCCAGCTAGTCAGGCAAATCCAGAAATGGTGGCAGCATTTAGAAATGAAGAGAGGGAAGAGATTGACAAGCTGTTATCTACTTACATGATTACATGCAATAGATCAAGAGTATTTTTCATCACAGATCCTTTTTTTTTCTCGCATGTTATTGTGAAATATTTTTCTGCATCATAGATGGTAAAAAAGTGATTATTTCACCATATTTATCGTAAGATGTAGTGAGACAGATTATATATTCTAATCTAGTTCATAAATGTTTAACTAATGAATTGAAGATTCTCTTCTCCTCATCTTTAGCTTTGCTATGGTAGTTCCCTTACTCTTTCCTCTTCCAAGGCCACCGTACCACTTCCATCAGCATTATCCTATTTTAATGGAATGAAATGAACTTCCAACTACTGTTTTTCTTTCAACTTTCATAACTCTCAATGGAAAATAGCATTTTCCTGCAATTTCGATTTTGTAAAATGAATCACTAAACTTGCTATAATTGATTTGGGACTTGTTTGGTACATATTCGCTTTCTGTACCATATTCAAAAAACACAAAAGTAATTTGCCACTGCCGGCATTAAGCTTCACTTAATTTGAATATCTGATTAGTTTGAGTTCACTGATATAATTGTACCAGGTCAAGACACTACAGTTACTGCATAGGAGGAGGATTTGCAAAGAGATGGAACATCAAATTGTATATGCATGCATTTTTCAAACTAGTATTACTGAACTCATTCGTGTGAGATTTAGTTCTTTGGACATGTTGCTTATCAAGTATAAATTAATGATCTGAAGTAGAAAGTCCATGAAGAAAACATAATAGTTAGTTCACTGTGTAACACTTGAAATAACATACTTTCTTGTATGGGCTTCTCTTAAATAAAGAGACCTGTTACAATAAATGGAAGGATTATTGCCTGTTTCATTACTCTAGAATTGTCCTAATTTATCGTACATGACTATCCCAAAAATAAATAAATAAATAAATACCAAAATTAGGAAACAACTTGACATAAAGCTAATTCTATAAAATAGGAAACAAGAAATTTTAAACCAGTAACCTAGGTAATAAAATATGTATGAAATTCTGAAATATTCTCAAATGTTCTAACAAATATTCTAACAAGATATTGTCCATTTTAGTGGTTTTCCCCTGCTTTGTTGACCTTGTGATAAGATATTATTGGCATGGGAAGCCTGCTTATGCTACTGTCAGTATCATAATGTCAAGATACTGGATGGTCATGCGGCACTTTATAGCCCCTTCTATTGGAATCTCAAATTCTTGTATAATTATCTGTACTTCAGGTTTTAGCTATCCACTGTGGTGAAATTCTATTGTTGTCCTTTGTTTCTATTAAAATGATCATTGTTGCACCAATGAAAAGTGATTCCATGTTCCAATAGTAATCAAATTTCCTGATGAAATGGAATATCTTATGTAGGTTACAGCAAGCATTATAACAACTGAAGCTGCTGTAGTTCAGAAAGGAATTGTAAATTTAGTAAATCAACACAAGATCACGAAACTTGTTATTGAAGCTACTCCATAGTATGTTTCACATTTCTCCTGAATTTCTATTGGTATATTTGGTGATAATCTTCACTTCTGCAGTTCTGCTATCAGGCTGTTCTGAATCCTGAATCCATTGATTTTTTACTTTTTTGACTTCTTGAAATATTTCTTCAATAGATTTTGAGTGCACATTCTTTATTCATGAACAAGTTGCTGGTTCTATGCCCAAATGATGCTATACTTTTCTTTTTCAGCTATGAAGATTAAAATGGATTTCTAAAACTGATGAAAACATATTATTTTTCTCCTGTAGTTCACTGTCTATTATGTCACTGCCATAATCTGTATTTAACTTCATTTGCTGGAGTTTCCACATATTGTGATATTATTTAATGCATATGTTCAACTTCATTGGATTAGATTTAACAAATGATGGATGGCAGGGCAAGGAAAAAGGCAAAAGAAACATGTGGTTACATGTAGATAGGTTGTAGGGTGTCAAGTTTATTTTGCTTGAGATAAATGGAGTTGTGGCTGATAAATTCTGTCATTATCTAATTGACATTAAGTTGCAAGTACACAACTATTATATACACGACTATTATAACTAAGTAGTAAAGTGTGAATATAAGTGTTGAGCACACCAGGAGGTCAAACTGAGTCTATTGATATGTCAACGTGTACATTAGTTAAATTGATCGTTTTATTGACAATAATTTTGAGAGATTGTTAAATGAATATGTAACACAAGTTTCTACAAAAGAATGCACGAATTTTTAAAGATTACCAATAACCTTGAATGTTTTGTCTCTTTTATTGTAATATGATATGTTCATATTCAACTTATGTCAATTATTCATTTAATTGAACTTACTACACGTAAGTGCATAAAAATTCCTAGTTTCACTTCCATTATTTCTAGCAAAATTATGTTGGTGGTTGTTTATAGATTATAGAAATTCACTTCTGCTAATATTCCATAATTATTATCTGAAGATTGACCAAATTCTTAATTCAAAAAAAATAATCACAAATAGTAATTCAAAGACACTTGATCATAAATTGAGATGCGCATCATTCATATTATCAATATAAGATCCTAGATTAAGAACTTTGTTTTAACATAGTTAAATAACATTGCATCATAATACAAGAACCACTGATTCCTCAACAATGAAACACATGAAATTCAAGGGTAGAAATGCTTAGTCTTGTATTTGATTTGGTGATGATGGATAATCCTCTAATGCTTTCTTCAATTCTTCATTTGTCTTCCAAGCTTTTTCTCTTCTCTTCCCCTTCTTCTCTTTTCTAAACCACTCTCCTTTTTCCTTCAATTTTGTTCTTTTAATACCCCCTTCCCACAATTTCTATAGCAAGAAGTTTGAATTTACTTGTTCGTACTGTCTCATGCAGCCCTCGTGCAATTATTGTGTGGGCGCACGACACTTCATGTGGTAGCATCCAAACAGCATTTCAATCGTAAAATTTAACTCCTTTGATGAAGTCTTCATGCGGTCCTATGGATGGCTTTTGTGGCCGCATGGCAGAAGCATGTCAACCACACAATTTGGGACCCTTGTGATGTGGTTGTCCTGCTAGATTAGATGGTGACCACGTGATATCTAGCCTCTTTAATGTGGCGGTCATGCAAGACTGCATGAGCTGCCTATTCTTCTTTCTTAAGTACTTTCTTGCATACAAACATAATCCCTATCTTAGTGTACAATGTTGTTAAAAAATGCTTGTAAATCAATTGTAAAAATTCGCATAAGATAAGGAATCATGACACCTATCAAATTCTCTTAAAACAACATGAAAATATTCATCAAAACTCGCAACACTAGCAAATAATCACTCCAAATTTCAATGTTAAATGACTATTAAAGAATATTCAAAAATATTTAGTTTGATTTAGTATTATCATGTTACCTAGTATAGGATTAAGTATATATTTTGTATACTAGTTATGTTTATGTCTAGTTATTTTATATTTTTGGTATTTCTATACTTATCCCATATTATAAACTGGGACTTCTCTTCAATTATACTACATACATTAAATGTTTTAGTCTTTTCTAACATAATATCAGAGCAGGTCATCCTCATGAACCTATTTGGCCAATTAGCCATTAATGCCTCAGCTCTGGAAATTCTTCTAGTTCCCAAATAGTCTTCTAAACACGCCCCTCCCCAAAGTCATCCATTCTCAAAATCATCCTAGTCTAAACCCTAGCAGGTAGAAAATTTAACCATTGGTGCGTTGCTCAGAAAATCCCATCTAGCCCACCCATCCAAATCACCCAAATCTGAATCCTAATTTTTGAAAGCAGGGCTCCTACCATAGCCCAGAAAACCCAATTGTGTGAGGTCTATCACTAAGTTCTCCACCCATTGGCATTGCCACCTTTAAACTCTTAGGGAGAGAGAAGTGATTTAAATAATTAAAAATGAGAAAAAAATTAGAAAAAAGGGAGGAGCTAAAAGGTAGACCTACTAAGTTTGAGCCTGTTGCAAAAACATAGCCTATTGGCCTAGGTTCATGTGTGAATTCTCCAACCTAAACCCTGAGTGAATTCTCCACCGTCGTTCATGCATCTTACTATTGTGCCTCGTGACGCATTGTCATCTCTATTGTGTGAAGTAGCTTCTTAGATTGTAAGCCTCCATCAAGCCCCTTCCTCTATGTCATTCCTTTATGTCATGTGGTTTGTTTCAGATTCTAATTGGGTTGAGGATTAATTAGTTAGTTATATATATATATATATATATATATATTTGGGCTATTGGGCTAATTAATTATTTTGGTTGAGTTTTTAATTTGGGTTAAATTCTCAGGCTTAAGGTAATGTTTGTTTATAGCTACTAGTGAACAGAAGGGGTTGTAGGAACTAGTATGAAATTAAATGGTAAAAATTATGTTTTGTGGGCCCGCCCAAGCTTTTAAGTTGTTTCTTAGGTCCCAAAATAAAATAAGTCATATGACATTTGCTCCTCCAGAGTCAAAAGGTACTAAATATTCAACATGAGTGCAAGCCGATTGTTATCATGACGTGGCTCCTAAATAGTATGGAAGAATCCACTACATCTAATGTTATGTTTTTGTGTTCAACTAAAGAAATGTGAAGTGCCTTAAGATATATTCTCAAGAAAAGAATTGTCTCTCGAGTAATTGAATTATGAGAAATTATTTTCTCTTATATAAGATGGACAATCTATAACTGATTATTTTACCTCACTTAAAGGACTGCGGATGAAATTTTGTTGTATCATCCATTATTGTGATGTTCAAACTAGTAAGATCCAATGGGAGGAATTTTTAGTGACTAAGTTTTTTTCCAGACTTGATTCTTCTCTTAGTTCGGTTTGAGATGATTTATTACCCACGACAGTGTTTCTACCCTATCTAATGCTCTATCAAGAGTACTTCATGTTGTTGTTGGCAATTCTAGATCGACTTCTACTCCCATTATTGCAAATTCTGCCCTAGCAATTAAAAATCGTTAGTCTACCCATGGTTGATATGTTGGGGGGGGGGGGTGATGGTAGTGAATATGATGCAAACAAAAGCCAACTACATTGTGAATTTTGTGAAAGGAAGAACCACACATCTGGGGAATTTTGGTAAAAGTTTGGCAAATCTAAAAACAGTGAAAGGGGCTAAATGTAAGAGTGAGAAGACTACACCACCAACTCGTGATGGTTACAACAAATTATTGCATCAACCTATGACTCTATCTAACGCCTCTTCATGAAATGTGGCTTGTGTAGTCCCTCGTATATCTGTAGATGAAAAAGATGATTGGTGGCAATCGTCATGGATGACCTACTTAAGTGTCATGCTTATGGGATCACATAAGAAGCTGGACTTTGCCTACCATCTACATTTGCTAGGTGTCAAGAATGCAAGTCAAACACTTTATGAAATTCGTTATATTTAACTTGAGGAAGAGTGGTAGAAAATATTAAAAAAATATTTAGTTTGATTTAGTATTATTATGTTGCCTTGTATAGGATTGTATAAATATTTTGTTTACTAGTTTATTGGATTATGATTATGTCAAGTTATTTTATGTTTTTGGTATTTTTCTACTTGTCCCGTATTATAAATTGAAACTTCTCTTCAATTATAATACATGCATTAATTCTTTCAATCTTTTCTAATAGACTCTATTTCATGAAGTTATCATTATCTTCAAAAAGCCAAGAATTTAGTGTCCTATGATGTAACATTCTGAATCAAGAAATTTAAAGCAGCCTTGATTCTTACTGTCAAAATCATCTATTGAGGGCAGAATTGGACTTCAATTTCTTGATTTATGCTCCCAAATAATTTTACTTAAACTTATTCCTTCTGTTTTAATCTTGATGAATGGGGAATATCTTCATTTCTTCTCAATTTCGTCACAACGGAAAACTTCATAGCTGTTGTATGTGAACTGCTTTTTTTATGGACACTTATTCATCAAAATCAACTGATTCTTAATTTTTGTAAAGCAATTATATGCTTTGTTTTCCTTAATCTTTGGTTACTTTTAGCCTACTATGTTCTTATGGTGATGTCCTCTTGCTTGAGCGAGCAAAACATTACTTCTGAAAGCTCGTGCTTGCTGTTGATAAGAATTTTGGCACCCCACATTTTCCATTTCAGTTATACTTATCAATTGACGCAGTTTCATGAAAGGGAAAAAGAGCTCCTGCAAGACCAGCCGTGTTGCAAGATGTGCTCCTTTCTATTGTAAGATTTGGTTTGTTGACAAAGGAAAGCTGATCTGGACAAGACAGGTTTCTGCAGACTCAGGCATCAGTCTGCCTAGCCATCAGTTGGCTACTGCTCGTGCACCACATTTAATTTCTTGGTCCTTAAATACCAGCCAGAATGAGGTAAATCCTTGTCACAAATTTCCTTTTTCTAATTCTGCTATGAAATTATGCTGACATGAACAAAAAATCAGGTACAGGCTGAGGCAGCTCAAACTGACACAACTTCATCTACCACCTCACAATGCATCACAAGTACATGTGATCCATTGCATAGATATAGTGTGTCTTCTATTGGCTTGAGCTCTGGCAGTTGTGGATATGCTGCCTCTGCAGAACCAAGAATATCTTCCTTCTCAAGTGCAAACACTCTGGAAAACTGCTTGCGCTTTCAGGTTGAAGAATTAAAAGTGAGAGTTGATGAATCGAAAGATGAAACTTATGTAAAACTGCTAGAGCAAAAGCAATTGGAAGCTGAAGCTCTGGAATCATTTGATAAGGTGGTATTGAAGTTGCTATCTTTCATATTCGCAGCTTCATTGCATCTTAGAAGTATTTCGAAGTGTTGAATGATCATCTCGACTAAAACAGTAAGGAAAGAGAGATGTGAACGAGTTAATATCTAATTACTCAAGGGTGAATCATTTAATTTTTAATTACTGCATCAGGTGGCATATCTTAGTGTTGAGAATGAGTGAAGGTTTTATGGGTTTGGGGGTTCTTAATTATTGGAAACTTGCAAAAGTGAACTGTCACGCACTGCCTTTTCTTTAAACTTACGGCCATTGATTGAATGGTGTAAAATCCTGCTATGTTCTCTTAGGTTAAAGCTTTGGAAATGGCGCTTTCTCATGAAGTAAAATTACAAATAGATGCTGAGGATGAACTTAGACTTGCAATGCAAGAACAAGAGAAGCTCGCAGAAGAAAAAGAGAAACTAACTCAACAACTACAAAGGACTATGCGGAATATAGCTCTCTTGGATGGTCGTGTGCATCAAGCAAACCACACACATCAAGAAGTTTCTGGAGAGTTGAAGCTTATTCAGTCTTCCACTGCAACTTTGCTGAAGGAAAAACAGAAACTTCAACAGCAGAAAATTAAAGCCATGAGATGGCTCGTTAGATGGAGAAGTCGTGAACAATGTGAAGATGGAAATGAGAGGAAATTTACAGGGTTGGCAGGAGGGAATTCTGAATTGCCAGAGTTCTTATTATCAGATTTGGAGGCTGCTACTTGTGATTTCTCTGAGAGTTTCAGGGTTGGGCAGGGAGGATATGGAATTGTGTACAAGGGAGAGCTGTTGGATCGAACAGTGGCTATAAAGAAGCTACACTCATACCATCTACACAGGCAAACAGAGTTCCACAGAGTGGTAAACTCTCTCTCTCTCTCTCTCCCTCTCTCTCCCCCATGCTATATGTAAAAATCAATTTCCCTTTTCCTTTATAATCATTTAACCACCCATCCTTTTGAAACATGAAGGTTGAAGTTCTAATCAAACTGCTTCACCCCCATCTTGTGGAATTGATTGGAGTATGTCCGGAATCCTGCTTACTTGTTTATGAATATTTACCCGGTGGTAGTCTGCAAAAATGTCTATCTAATAGCAATAACATCAGCACTCTCAATTGGAAGGTTAGAGCACAAATTGTGGCTGATATTGCTGATGGTCTTTTATTCTTGCATTCTTTCACACCTAAGATCGTGCATGGAAATTTAAAGCCTGAGAATTTCCTCCTAGATTCTCAGAACAGATGCAAAATAAGTGACTATGGGGATCACATGCTCACACCCAATCAAACTCTCAGATGCCCAAGTTTTCGTCATTGTTCTGGATCTAGTGGAGCTTTCTTATACACAGATCCAGAATCTCATAGAACTGGATGTCTAACCTATAAGTCTGATATTTATTCTTTTGGGGTAATTATACTTCAACTAGTCACAGGAAAAACTCAGGGAGGATTAGTTGCCGAGGTGAGCTGGGCATTGTCCAATGGGAAAGTGGCTTCCATTTTGGATTTGTCTGATGGAGAGTGGCCGACATATGTGGCTTGGAGATTGCTGGAGTTGGGATTGCAATGTTGTGAACTGAACAGCAGGGATAGACCTGAACTGACTTCATCTCTTGTCAAGGAGCTTGAGCATATGCCTTTCTTGGAAGAGCAAACTGTACCATCCCTTTTCCTGTGCCCCATTCTTCGTGTGAGTATTAGACCAACTTAACACTTGGCATCTTGAAATTCAAGTGAAATGATCTGTGCTGGTGCAAACATTTTCCGCTTCTCCATTATAATTTGTTTCCATGGTTACTACATATTTTGGACTGAGCATTCACGTTTACCCACTCTTCTTGTGCTAATGCTACATTGGCTTTCATTACAGGAAATAATGCATGACCCTCAGGTGGCAGCTGATGGTTTCACCTATGAGGGAGAGGCCTTGCGTGGATGGCTGGGTAATGGCCATGAAACTTCTCCAATGACAAATTTGAAGCTAAGTCATTTAAATCTAATTCCCAACCATTCCCTGAGGATTTCTATTCAAGACTGGCTTGCAAATCTTCAAATCACCTCTTGATGTTTTGGATCCTTGTCAAGCTAGCATGTAAGTAGCATTGGAATTCGATCAAAATATTTGTTCACAAATCAGCCCGGAGGCACCTCTGGCATCCTTGAAACCTTGTCAATAATAGACAGCACTGCACAGCAGATTAAGATTTAATTTCTAAGCAACTATAGGGAAGATGGAAGAAATCTCAATTTACTTGGGGACAATGAGAACAGATTTCCTGTACCGTTCAGTTCAAAATTCTGTCTTCCTTATATTTTGTGTGGTATCTGAATTTGGACATATTCTCTTTTGGCATAAATGTGCAAAAAGATATGTTTGATCCAAGTCATCGAGTATCTGCGCTAATCTGGATCTTCTGCTTTCTTGCTTACTAGCAATGAGCCAATGATTTTTGAAAATATACTTCAAGAGGGCTCCCTGCCTTCACGTATTCGCAATTATTTTTAACCATAAGACATCTTTACAGCACGTAATATATATTGAGTGGGGAATCTGATTTTGCAAATTAATGCGCAGCAGTAAGTAGCACAAATAAGCAAAGAGCCTCATCATATTGTTCGACTGTTCAATTGTAGTGGTCTTACTCTTGTAGTACTATTCGTGTCCCTCTATGATGTGATTGAATGAATGCACTATCTTTGTTTTTAACCATTGTACTCTATCTTACATTAACCACCAGACATGAGAGTTTGAAATCCCCTTAAAACAACTGACGACGTCAAGACGCACGACCATTCTGGAAAACACTTCACTCTGCGTGGGTTGTTCTGTTCGGTAGGCCTATGTGTGATGGGGCTTGTTTGTGTCCACTGACAACTACGAGGATGGAATGAATTTCCAATAATCAACATGCCTGCAGCTCATCTGTAGCTGTAAGCAGCGACACAGATGTTTGATGCTCCGCGTGGTCGAAGGGATGATGATCTCCCATTGAACTATTTATCCTAGACTCTTCTTTCTGCTCTCCCAAGAGGGGTTTCGCCTCCCCCTCCACCTCCCCTGTGGATTTCCAGCTTCCTTCGTGTAATTTCCCGACTTGAACTTCATCATTTGGAGCCAAGTTTTCTTTGGAGTCCAACTGTGTTCTACGACTTCCTGGGGTTGAATTCCCAATTTTTGGATTGGTGCTGGGGAGCGGCGGCTTCTCCGTTGTTGTCTTGATCATGGTATTTTCATTTGTAACCGAGAAGTAATCTTCTTGATCGGTGTGGTCATTGAAGTCTGAATTGCTCCTGTCAAATGCTTTCGGTGATGGCTCCTGCAGTGTCTCGTGCGCTGATGAAGTCCTGAGACTGAAGCTACCAAATCCTTGAATCCCTCTTGAGACTTTCCTGGCCCTGTCTCTTTCTTCTTTGAGAAGAGGACCTTTCTCAAGCAGCTTCAATATCCTCTCAGATTTCTTCCTCACGTTCAGACCCCAGTTAAATCTGACAGCAGACAAGAAGCTCGATATATTTATCAACACAAAAATCAGATTCAGAATATAGGGCTAAGCTTTAATCTCGGAATTTTAAACTTCTCCATTGGATTCAATTAGAACAGAGGGATTATCGTAAAGACAATCAAAGGAAATACTATCATATTGTAGAGTAATCAAATACCCTTTCTCATCAACATGCTGGAAGCTTTCCATCTCTCTGACAACATCTCTGTCACACTGGAACTCTTCCGCAACTCTTTCAGGCCCGTGCGTCAACAGGTGCTCCAGCACTACCAGAGCTTTGTATGACGGCCTCCAATTTCTCCGGTCAAATCTGACTAACCTAACACCATATGGAAAATCGGATCCAATCAACACAAAACCGTACAGAAACTCTGCGTGTATATAAGTGAAGGGGGCCATAAGAAGGGAAACCCATATAGACCTTTTGTGGAGGATCTCCACAATCCTCCAGTAATCGTCCACTTCAAAAGCTGCCTTCGATATCATCTTCAGGGTTCTTGCATCTGCTCCTCCCGGATTCCCATTCGTAGCTTCTTCTGCCAGTCTTGAAAAGCCAATAAAGAGAAGAGAATGAATTCACACGGAGGTAGAGACTAGAGATGGAAGGTGGATTCTTTCATGTTAATTGAACTTTGTCAAACGCGTAAAATGGAACATACAAACACGGCGGAGAGGCTTACAGTTGTGCCGGAGTGACATCAGTCAGGGCCAGTCTTGCAGTTTTGATCTTCTCCTTGAGGAAGAAAGAAGCTTGTTTCTTGAAGTCGTGGAAAGAAGGTCCATTCACTCTGCCACTGTTACTTAGGATTGACATTTTCCTGATGCGATCCTGAGGAATCAAGACTAGTACAAACAAAACCTCAAAAACCCCTAACGAATGCCTGTTAGTTTCCTGAAAGGAAGGGGATTTGGCCTAAGAAAAACGATCCCTTTCCTATCCTCGTTCAGACAATGAAATGGAAGGAGGAAAAACACTCTTAGTATGCGAACGAAAGGAAAAGGAACAGCCGCCAATTGGTGGCAGGGGAGGACGACAATTTCAAAGCAGCCTCAAATAATAATGATAATCCGTAGAAGATGTTTGCGTTGTTCACTTGTAGACAGATAAAAATGATGTAGGTGCAAAGATGAGTTTTGAATTCAATACTCACGCACGGCGGTTTTAGAATACAAGAGTCAACACCTCACTTGTCTCAAATGGATTTGAATTTGAAAATTTTTCACTTCTTTTATGCTTTTTTTAAAAAATTGAATATTCCATGGATGAACCGGGGGGGGGGGGGGGGGGGGGTGTGAAGGGTGTTGTGGGCGTATCCCTCTTAAGCTTAGGTATTCGGTGCGGACTGCAGTTAGACTCCCTACGTTTGGTTGTTTTCTCCGTCCTACCCTCGGCCGGAGGCTTAATAAAGGGTGGTGATATTGATACGTACACATTTGGAATACACACACATTTATAAAACAAATTATAAGTAGATTAATTGAATGAAATATATATTTTTTTATGCAATTAGTATAAATTAATTATATTAATAGAAATTTTTAGATTAAAATAAAAAGAGGACCTAAAATTTTTAGTTTGAAATAATTAATTTTTTAAGGGACATTATGCGTTTTTACTAATAAACTTTATTTTATTTTTTACAATATAAAGTAGAGAAGTCGTTATAATTGAATTTCTTAGAGTATTTTAAAAAATATATAAATAATAAAAAAAGTTTCATGTATTCTAAATAATATAAATATAACTTATATATGGGTATAATGGAGAAAGGGGCGCAAGAATAAAAAAACATTAAAAAAAAGTAAATGAAAAGTAAAAAAAAAAAAATATGAGTTTGATTCTATAGGTTAGCCTTTTTTAACTAGAATGGAGAAGACGGTAAGCTTTTACCAAAAACCCTCTACTTTATTTTTTAAAAAATCTATTTATTTATCTTTTACAGTTAAAAATAGAAAGGAATAGCTATATTTGATTTTATTAAAAGAGCATTTTCAAAATTCTATTAAATGGCTAAATGAAATTATTCTGATCACCTTAGCCATAATATAAAATATACATAGACACAATAATAACTCATATACAATCAATTTGTATCCATTTAAAATTTCTAAGTACAAACCCTTACTGCTTTTAAGCTTTATTTTTATCCTATAAATTTTATAAAACGAATTGCAAATATATTTTTATTTTATGATTTACAATCTATGAAAACCATACACTTTTGCCTGCATAATTATCCACAGTTATATAATTTTGTTATTGCAATAAAAATATAAATTATGTTCACATATACACAAAATTTTATGTCCAATCAAATTATGCCACATGAAAATATGATATTAAAATATTAATTAAATAAATTATATTTATATTTTAAGAATTGAAAAAAATATAATCTTTAAAATAAATAAATTAATAATTAATACTTAATTAGCCAATCAAATGACAACAAATAATGAAATCTCATTAGATGCATGGGAAATAAAAATTTTGTAAGATTAAACTTATAGGTTAAATTTTTTGATAAGCTCCAAATCAAGATACCCAATAAAAAGCACCCTATTAACAAATTGATATAGACAAACTATTTTTCATACAACTATAAATAGAAGTCAAATTTCATAAAAAAAACAGACACACTATTGAACACTCAAAGGAATTAAAGTCAAGAAGTCTCTCTACAAATTCTATCTAAAGTTTAAAAAAAATTTCCAGTGTTCATCGTCAAATTCAAGACATTCTTCGTTAAAACTTTGCAAATTTTGATGTTTGATCTAAAATTATGGTGTCAAAGTAGGAGATTAACTTTAATTGAAGACTTAGCAAGTCTCGAGAAAAATCAAGTGCAAGCCCTTTCTTAAAGTTGCTTCAAATTCAAAATTGTGTTATTGAAGAAATTTCATAGTGTTCGTAGCAAAATTCAATGTGTTCATCACAGCACCTCTTTGAAATTCAATGTTTGATTGATGCAATTGGAGTCAAATTTCACAAATTAACATTTTCTGATGGCAAGTCAACTTTAAAGAAGATCAAGTCAACCGACTCTTATAGAAAATTGTTAAAGCCCTGAAATTTCTAAATTGAAAGAAGAATTAAAAGATTAGAATTAAAGAATTGAATCCACAAAAATTGTTTTGATTCAAATTACTATATCTTGAACAATTTTTCTTATTGTTATATAAGAAATTTGTTCATAGATTTCTAGCATGTCTAATGTGACATTTCTACTTCTTATCTTTTCATTCACCAAAATCTAAACAAATTTCAATGCCTAGCAACAAAGCCAAGTCATTCAAAATTACTACTTTAAGCGCCTCAAAAGTTGCTGCAAAGAAGTGTTGACAGTGTCAGCTGAAGTGTGGCGATGAGGCTAGCATATTCTGAGTCAACTCCTATTCCTAAAGTAGTTAACAATTTGTTTTTTTGTAAATGAAGGCAATAAAACTTGCAAGGATGTCTCTTCACCTTCTAACCCTCAGTCCAACGCCTTATCTACCTCCAACATGGCCCCGATTATGACGACTAAAGACTCAAATTTGGAGGACTAAATTGCCGTATTGACCAAAATCATCAAAGGACTATCTAAACATGTGTAAGAGCAAAACTTATGGATTTCAAGTTTGATGGATAAGATGGACAATGTTGATTCCAGCCAAATGATAGAAAAGACACTCAAGATTAATGATGAGCCTGAAACATCTTCCAAAATGCAATCTAATGAATGAAGGGAGCCACAACAAAATAGTTCAAAGTCTCTAGTAATGGGTTAATCCCAAATAATCAATTAAAAGATTTCTTTGAAGGCAACGTCGTGAGTAAAGTCGGTGGAGGCGCTAAACTTGATGGATGCGCCAAGTCTCAACAAGTAATTTTTAATAAAAATCTAATTATGTTAATAGAGATATGGGATATAAAAGGCACAAAATAAAATAAAAAATCATTTTTGTTAATTTTAAAATACAATATGATAATATAAAAAGTAATATCATGTTATGACTTTTATAAAAATAAGATAGGGAAATAGGTTAAAAATGAAATCAAAGATAAGTTAATACATGAAATATACAATAATGTTTTTGATAATTTTAGTGATACAAATAAAATTATATTAGAAATTTTATACAAAGAAGTTAAAAAACAAATTAGAAATAAAATAAAACGTAATAAGAAAACGATTAACCCAATAAACAGAAGAAAAAATTAAAAGAAAGTAGGTTTATTTTAGTAATTTAGATAGTGGGCTAAAAGTAGTTATTTTAATAGTCCTTTACTTAATAATATAGTGCGCGTGTGTATGTTTATGCATTATAACATCTTCCATCAACCAAAGATCCCATTATAACAAATCGTTGACAAGATTGGCCAAAAGGTCAAACACGAGCTAAGACGTGACCACCTATGCTACGGCTAAACTCGATAAGACATGTTGAACGTTTAGTGCCTCCACGTGTTTTTTATTATGACCCCTACCCCAACTTTAATACGCCGGGATTGTTGTAATTATTAGTTTTAAAAATAAGAAAATTTGTACTGATTAATCAGTCTATGACAATTGTTCTTAATAAATTTAATTGCAACATTAATTATAAATAAAAGGTTAAGAATGTCTTTCGAATCACATATAGAAAAAGTCCAACATGTTGATTATTTGTTGATGACATTAAGTAAGATTACTTATTTATTTATTTACAATTTGTAATTTTATATTGAGTCCTAGATCATATTATTGAGTTTCATCAATTACCCTCGTTAAAAAAAAATAAAAATGATCTCAGTTTACCAATCAAAGTGAAGATGCCTAATTCAGCTTGGCATCAAGTTGACATTACGTAACTTGTGGATAGTAAGAGCCTAAGATCACTTATGGCTTCCTTTTACCAAATTACCTCCTTATGACGTATATTTGGGGCTTATTATTAATTAATAATATTGTTACAAGATGAAGAAAGTGGGTTGGGCAACATGAAATGGGCTGGACTTCAAATTTCTTACGTGGGAAAAAAATGAGTGTAAATAAATTAATATATATTCACCTGTTTGACCAAATAGAATATATTGTACTATATTTCGTGACAGCTTTGGATACGTGGATGTATTTATCTCTATTAAAATCTTATTTTAAATATTAGGGCTCGAGACTGGTCAATTTTCTTCTGTTTGATATTATGAAATTTGTGACGAAGATCCTCACGTTCTTATCTATTTCAATATCAATTAAAATTTGCTTAGACCCTCCGTTAAATCTTCATTCAATATTAGTGTCTCCAATTTTATGAGGAATCCATACGTGATCAAGGCCATTAATCAATCTAAGTGAATATTTAATTAAGTTAGATAAAATAATTTATCTTACATTATCTTTCAAAATGAACGTATCTCTAAATCCAATGATGTGTATTGCGTTCAGAAAACTCGTCATCCTCACTAAAATACCGGATTAGTGTGTCTAGGCCGTTTCCATTGTTTATTAGCATGGGCAAGATAATAAGTTATGTTTGTTAGTCCATTTCAATCACCCAATATCCTATCAAACTTTAAATAATTAAAATTTTCCAACACATATAATTAAATTTTTATTCTAATTTAAATTCAAAATTTTTTTATTACATATAGTTAACTAATTATTTTTCTTTCATTACACTTAGTCACGTGCATACGCACATATTTATATATATTTATGTGCGAAAAATTAACCATTATTCTTATATACTATATCATCAAATCATTATTATATATTATATATATATATATTGAAATAAATAAAAATTTTCAAAATATCTACATCATACCACTAAATATACTGTTCAACCTAATATGACTCTCACCGACTCCCAAACATGTGGTTGGATATTACTAAATATACTGTTCATCTTAATATGACCCTCACCAAATGCAAAACCCGACTCCCAAACATGTGGTTGCACAATGTCCATGAAATAGCCAGTTATCTATGAATATTTTGACCCTTATAACATTACCAAATTTCCAACAAATCCTTGATTAAGTATCATGATTTAGGAATACTTGTCAAATGTATGACAGTGTATGTCAAGTCTAGTCATAAGAAAATCTTTCTTTTGTTAATTTTTAGCTTTGACCACTGGACTCAAAAGAGAATTTGGCTAATTCTTTCGTGTTTGTATTGCAACTATGGCAAAATGGAATGTCATAATTTTAAGAATGCATGAATTCTGACCTCCCTCCATTATTATTATTTTTTTGCAACAGGATTCCCGGGCTGGCCAATGAATCCTTGTTTATCCTTATTTTGCCACCAAGATTCTAACTCCTTGAAAAATATGTTGAAAGTACTGAGAAGAGATTGGTATACGGAGCTGGAGTAATGAACAACAGGAAGATCAAGCTAGATTCCAATTGCTGTAGTGGCTAGTTCTAGTTTGGTTGTTAGTTATGCTGGTCAATGTAACACTTTAACTATTTATTAACCACCACTGATCCAGATGGCATAGATACATGACCTCCAGTTGCAAGATGTAATCTTTCTTAACTCTTCAACTTGAATAACATTTAACCAGAAGTCTCAAGTTTTAGAGCTTCAATCAGATTTCAAGCCCTGTTGCTTTTTTTTTTTTATCTTGTCTTCGATGTTATCATCAGGATTGATCATCAAGATTTATGTTATGGCATTAGACCCGCAAGGTTCTGATCTATACTAAAATTGTTGCCTTCTTGATTTGTCAATTTGTTCTGATTCTATCACTCCACATTGAATTATCGCTCATGGAAAGCATCTCCAAGAATTCAATAAACCAGACCAGCCATCACTCAACAATGGATGATCCAACCTTAGGCATACTACATCCGCCCTTCTGATAACTATACAATAGTTCTTGTTCAGCTGGAGTTGAATAGAAGCAATTACCCGACACTGGCCTTATCCATCATAAACAAACTAGGTTTTGTGAATGACAAGATCACAAAAGCAAAGGCATTCAATGCATCAAGCTTGGTGCAGGTGTAATAGTCTCATGGAATCTTGGTTATTTAGGGTGTGAGCCCACAAATCACTTCCATGGTGTTCTATGTGAGGAATACATTTCAAATCTAGAAAGTGCTAAGGAAGAGGTTCTTCCAACTAGATGATAATAGGGTTTGCAAGTTGCAAAGAGACTTTTGTGGCACAATCCAAGGTACAAGAGAGGTTGGTGTTTACTACAATGACCTTATGGGGATTTGGGAAGAGCTGATGCATTACAGATAAATCATAATTTTATAGTATATTTTCATCACATTGTAGTGTAATTTTGCATGCATTATGTGTGCACACATGTACAAGTGTTAATTTTTGGTGATTTGGAGTGTTTCGGTATAGTTTTGGTGATAATTGAGTGAATTTGGTCATTATTTACACTTAAAATTTTTTGGGTTTGAATTGCAAGTCTCATGCCCACAAGGAAGAAGTTCGTGGTCATGAGAGTGGAGTTCGCAACGACGGAGATTGACTGTAGCACATTCTAGATATTGTTGCTTTTGAGGCTTGTAGCCGTAGAAGTAATAGTCACGACCACATGGGCTTTGGTCACGAAAGCAAGAAGAACTGTAGCAAGCACTAGAGGCTTTGGCATTTAAAGCTTGTTAGCACAAGGATTGCAATAGCGAACATGAGAGAAGATGTCGTGGCCATGAGATTTAGAAAGCAAGCTATTTAAACATTGTGCTTGGGATGGTAGGCATGGAGAAAGGTGGCACGATTGTGGTTGCAGTGTGAGAACCTACAATGCAATTTTTATGGGCTATTTCATCTTTTCCACCCCATTACACAAACCCTAGCCTCATGCGCACGCACGCACACACACACACACACACACACAAGTTCTACATGAGTTTTTGGAAGTCTTGGGCTAGTTTTTATCATAAAAAAATTTAGAAAGCAAGGGAGTCCATGATTGAAGGATTAGAGAGGAGGACGCCAAGCTTGAAAAGGAGTTTATTGTTCCATGCAATTCACAAGATACGACTAAGTTTTTCCTTAACTTTTTCTCTGATTTTTGAATTTTTGGGATGTTGAACAATTTAGAAATGAGTTTTATTGATTATAATATGAGTTGCTAATTTCTTTTCTAGTTTCTTATGTTGGTGTTTGGTTGAATATCGATGCGTGAATATATGATTAATTATCTTAGCTTTTATTATTTGTAATTAGCTTTTTGAATAGTAATTTTAGGACTTAATCAACCTTATAATTAATTCATGGTTGCATGAGAAATGAGGGGAGTAAAACCTATGTGCTAGAGTTCTAATTGTACACACTAATTTTTTGGAATAAAGGGAGTAATACCATAGAATTAGTTCCAACATAATTACTCATCATAGAATTTCATTACTCAACTTGATAAAGCTTCAGAAAAGACATTGAAATCTTGAGTTGAAGCTATTGTTGAGTTTGAAAGAATATTTTATAAACTTTAGAATTAACAATTCATAACGAAATAATTAAACTAATTGGTATACATTGGAAACCAATACAACACAAGGGGCCAGGCTCTTTTGTCATTGGTACTTCACTACTTTAGCAAAGAAGAACATAACTTTAACATAGGAGTAGACATAGAGGTTGTTGAACTTGCTTGATTCTCATTTTCCTGCCTATTTTAACAAGGGACTAGTCTAAACTCAATATGATGAAGGCCAATGCTCAATTAGGAAACTACCTTTTCTACAAAGATGTTGTAGGTAACTTCACCACCTCACACCCTTTCTATTTAATGACCAATAATCATCTAACCTTCCACCTAAGCATTGCATATCCTAGAAAAACCAATTGGATTGTTGATACAGGAGTTGTTGATTATATGCACAATGACCTAAGCTTGTTTCAATCCTATAAACCTATTAAAGACCTCTTTGTGAACCTCCCTGATGAAACAAAAACACCTGTAAACCACATAAGAATAGTTGCAATGTCAAAATATTATCTTTACCTTATTGATGTGCTGTGTGTTCTTGACTTTAAGTACAACTTAATCTTAGTAGGAAAGCTAACCAAAACATTTAAATGCTACTCTATCTTTGATTCAAAGTCTTGCTATATCTAGGGCTTGGCACCATGGATTAAAATTGGCATTACTAAGCTGGAACAAGGCTTGTTCATCTTTCATTAAGAAGCAAGCCATCCACTTCATCTAGCTTTTCGTAGTTCACCATGTCCATTGATCCATGTAAAATTTGATCACACCACTTTTTTGTAAATGTCATCCCCACATTTGATCAGTGGCTTCATAGATTAGGTCATTCATCCCTTGAAGTAGTTTCCAAGATTCAAAAAGTCTTACATTCTATTAATACATTAAAGGACAAAGTTTGTAATACTTGCCCTATGGCTAAGCAGAAAAGGTCACCCTTTCCTACTCATGCTAAATGTACAAATGAACCATTCCAACTTACACATAATGATATTTGGGGACCATATTCAATTGCAGCTATAGGACGATACCATTTCTTTCCAACAGTAATTGATGATTACATTAGATATATATGGACTTACCTCTTGAAACATAAAAGTGAAGTTGCTAAATTCTTACTAGTTTTCCATAATTTTGTCTTTATAAAATTTAACTCAACAATCAAAGCCACTAGATAAGAAAATGGTGTATAGTTTTGTTAGTGATATGCCCTTTAATGCCAATACATAATGAGAGATACTAGAGGCATTTGTGGTTGTATATGTACATTTTCTTACATATAAATAAAATATTTATTTCTTTATATCAATATTCTAGAAAGTATTTTATGTATGTAAATCTTGGATAGCATAAAGTGTAGTATGTGCCCATGTGATTGAATTAAGAAGTCTCATTTGTAAGGAATTATGAATATAGATATAAGGTTGTCTTAGTACACAATCACTAAAATTATTTCATGAGTCAAATGCTTTAAAGGGCATCCGAGGGTCGGTATGACATGCACACCTTGTATTTTAAGGTGAGTGTCATGCTAATTATTATGAGATATTGAGAATACAAGTTGTGGATACGTCATTAGAAAATAAACATTTGAACAATGACTTGAACAATGAAGTAGATATTTGGAGTTTACTCTTGGTTGTTAATATCTTGCTTTGTGATCGTCTTAAATGCATGTGGGTCTTAGACTTAAGATAATGTAGTTGTTTTATGTGCAAGAAGGTCAACGTGTCATTAGGGTATTAAGGGTCAATATCTATCTTGGTATAAGATAGGGTCATGAGCCCAACGTGCCATTGCCCATGTGTATATATAAGCATGTGTGCATTCAGTAAGAAACTTGTCTCATTGCAAGTGAGTAAGGTACTTGTCCAATACAATCATTGTTGCATGAGACAAAAATCTTTGGTTAAGGTAGTGTATGATCGAAAAAGAGTTTTTGATAAAAGCATTAGTCTCATTAAGTAACACGGATTGGTCATATGACTGAGATGTAAATGAAGGTTGAAAAGACCTATGGAAAAATTTATTTCACTGTAATTGGATTGGACCAATGCTTTTACCATGGTGCTTGTTGTAATGAGATTGTTAAATAGAAGCACAATGGGCCTTTAGTTTAATTAATGGAGATTAATTAAATTAAAGGGCAAGATAGAAGTGGGCCTTAGTTATGAATAAGTTATAAATAGAGATTAATAATTAACAGGATATATTGGTTGAAATTTGAGATTAATAATTGCAGGTCCATGGCTTAAGAATAACTTAAAGTCTATGTAGGAGGTGTATGGAGCCTATGGCACGTCTATCATAGGTATAAACATGGAAAGGGAATCCTACTGTAGGAGTTGTATGGAGCCTATGGCACGTCTACCATAGGTATAAACATGGAAAGGGAATCCTACCAAGTGTAAGACTTTGTGTCTTGGTAACACAAACACACACACACACACACATATATAGAATAGAAAATTCAAGCACACTCTAAGAAAGAAGAGAGAAAATTTTTTAGCCACCATTTCCTTCTCTTCCTTGTCTAAAAAGTCTTTGTGCCCAAAGATGTTTTGAGTATGAGCTTTGCAAAGGGTTTTGCAAGGTGAAGAATGTGCTTTTTAGTGTTCCAACTATATGGATGAACTAGAGGTCAAGGTTCGAGGGACACGATTTAAATGATTGGAAGTTTGCTTATTTTGGAATTAGATTCTAAAGCTATATTTATGTGCTTACTTGTTTATATAGTTTTATGCATGTTGTGCTATAAAAACAAATGGGATTTGCTTTGTTTGCTTTTATTGCATCTTGATGATCGTTTTATGTTTTAAAGTTTTAATTTTCACATACCAAATCCTATGAAACCTTACAGTGGTGTCAAAGCCACCTATTTCCTTGCAAAACCATATAATTTAATGGTCCTACTATCATTTCTATCCTTTTTCATGTTAAAATTAATTAAACAAGTATTCAATACCTTTTATGCAGGCAAATATGTTTTTTAAGAGTTTGGAATGTAGAAATTATGTTAAAAATTGAGTATTGATTGTCAAGGTGACATTTTGTTGTAATTTGCAACTGATGCGAAAATTGTGATAGATGTTCTCACAATCATGATAGTCTTCCTTGCAATCGTGCAATTGGAAGTGGTAGCTATGTGATGCTTACTTCCAAAGCTCGCAATTGTGAACGGCTTTGTGATCAAGGGTTTTGCGATCATGAGAGGTATTGTAATAGAATAGGGTATTTTGTTGTGGTTGATGGTGCAAGTATAAACCAACAGCTTGTAGTCATGGGAAGTGTTCTTGTGATAGTGGGTGTTGGTTTGCAAAATATTCTCAATTTAAAATTTTTGAAATAGGTGTTTTTCAATAAATGAAATCTAATGCATGGGATGCATAAGTCATAGAACAGATTGTTAAATGGAATTTTCTAATTATATTTGTGAAGTATAAGTGTACAAATGTATGTTATAGATGGATTAAGGACTTATGACACTTGTGGATGAATGCTATTTTTTTTTTCTGTGAATTGGTTTCATAGATTTATAATTTATTTTCTTAGGTTGTGAGGGTATGAGCCTAAGTTTTTATTTAACATAGAATCAGGATTCTCCACGATATGTCACTTGTAAATGTAAACATGGAAGGTATCAAGAAGTTAATGTTCATTCAAAGACAATAAGTTGGAGCCATTCAAAGTTCTATGGCGTGGTGTGGCACATGAAGGAAGCCATGAAGACCAGGACCAAAAAATGACATCGAAAGATGTCATATGTAATAGTATGGGATTTCATGTACACATGCACGATCTAATTGTTAGCTCAAATTAGGTCTAGAAGTCCATAATCCTCCATATTGCTTTATTTATATATATTATTTATGATGCATGTATGAGATATATGCATGGAATTGGATAATGTGCAAAGTGAAACCTAAAACTACATGGACTAAAAACTTCTCGCATAATATTAATTTTGTAATGGCAAAATTGTTTTATTGTAGCCCTCCATTAAGCTCAAAGCTTTAAATAGAGTCTTACTATGTGATATCATTACATTCATAGGATTACATTACAAAGGTGCATTTATGGCCTCGAGTGCAATGGATGTGAGATTCAAATGATACTTCACCTTAAAGAACTAAAAGGGTTGTAGGTGGGATAATTTGGCAACTTGCTAGTGGTGGGTTTGACTCAAATGGACTCGCATTGCTAAGACTTGTAAGTCATCGGGTTATGAGCCAAATGAAAATATAAGATTGCGTATGAGATGTATTGGCAAGAGTTGCCATTCATTAGACTTAGCATGCCAAGAATTATATTGGTGAGGCATGCTATGTTCAATGAAGATCCCAATCAACCACTAAAGAAATTTTATTTATAGAATTTTGGTTTTTTACTTGAGGGAGTGCAGGATTTGAAAAATCTAATTGGAGAGTATTTTAATTATAATTCCCTAATCATGCAGTGACATATTACAACCACACTAACAAAGTCTTACTTTTTTTTTTTAATCTTGAATAATGTCTACACTTCTTACTAAATTGCTTTAGACTAATATTCTATCCGAGCCCAACTATGTCAACTGGCTCTAGAACTTGAGAATTTTTCTTAATGTGGAACGCATTAGCTTGGTACTAAGGGTTGATATTACACCAACACCTACTAAGACAACTAGTGATGAGGATTAATCTGCCTATAAGAGATGGGTGGAGAACGATGCCTGTATCAAGAGCTACATAATGGTTGCTATGACCAATGATCTCCAAAGGACCCAAGAGAGCATGGCGAGCATTTAGGAGATCTTGTACCACTTGCTTGAGTTGTATGGTGAGTAGAGTCGCATTGCTAGATATGAGATATCTTTTTAGAAGAAGAGTTTTTTAGAGATGATGGTGTAGGTAGAACAGTAGTACTTAAAGAATTTGAGGATAAGAAACAAACCAACGAACCCATATGACAAGTTCCTATTCAAGAGAAACCTTCTACGACATAAACATTGCAACAATTAGGTAGAATCTCTGAAGTATTGGAGAGACATGGTTGTGTCTTAGAGAAAGAACAAGAGTCGTTCGTGATGGGAGATAATGATAATGTAGATCATCCTTCTACCTTTGATTAAGAGATATTAGACAAGGACTCTACTAAGTGGTTGGAGGCTATGTAGCTTGAGATGGATTTGATGTGTGCTAACTAAGTATGGGCCTTAATGGATCCACCTAAAGAAATAGTTTTCATTAAATGTAAGTGAGTCTACAAGAGGAAAATTTATTCTATTGATGAGCTAAAGACCCATAAAGCTAGGCTTGTGGTGAAAGACTATAACTAAAAGGAGAGAATTAACTACGAGGAAACTTTCTCACTTGTAACAATGCTCAAACCCATTTAGATTTTACATCAGATAGCCACCCACTTAGATTATGTGATTTAGAAAATAGATGTCAAAACCTCTTTCCTTAATGTGATGCTTAAGAAAGATATTTATATGGTGCAGCTATGTGGTTTTGAAGTCCAAAAGGAATCTCATAAAGTATTCAAGTTTAAAGGGTCTATATATGGCCTTAAGCAGGCATTGAAGAGTTGGATTTTTTGTTTTAACGATGTAGTCAAATTGTTTAGCTTCATTAAGAATGAAGACAAGCTGTGCATTTATAAGAAAGTTAGTGGGAGTGCCATCACATTCCTAGTATTGTTTGTGGATGACATGCTATTGATTAGAAATGATGTTGGGATGTTAAGCTCATTCAAACCATGATGTTTTAGTACATTTTCTATGAAAGACCTGGGAGAAGTGACCTACATCTTAGGCATTCGTGTCTATTGAGATAGAGTGAAGAGATTTTTGGGCCTTTTTCGAGCCTAGTGCATAGACAAAATATTGAAGAGGTTAATTATGGAAGCCTTTAAGAGAGGATTGCTACCATTTAGGTAGGCATGGCATCTATTTTCCAAAATCCATGTACCCAAAGATTGATAATAAGTGGAAGAGCATGGAAGCCATTCCTTATGCTTCGGTTATAGGAATCTTGATGTATGTAATGTAATGTATAAGGCCAAGAAATTACCTATGCTTCAAGTTTTTCGAGTAAGTTTCAAACAAATTCTAGTTGGGAGTTTGGAATGTTGTTAAGTGTATCCATGAGTACTTGAGATGGACCATGAATTTGTAACTTATTTATAGAGAAGGGGATATAAGAGTAGATGGATATATCAACTTTGATTTTTAGTCAGACATGGATGATAGAAAGTCTATCTTTGAGTTTATTTTCACTTTGAATGGAGGAGTGGTGAGTTGAAGAGTTCCAAGCAGAGTACCACTGTAGACTCCACTACTAAGGTAGAGTTCATCACGGCATGTGATGCTACAAAGGAGTTGTTTAGATAAGGAAGTTTGTAAATGAGCTTCAAGTGATTCTAGATATAGATTGACCATTGCCACTTTTCTGTGACAATGATGGGGTGTTCGGATGGGCAAAGGAACCTAGTTCTTATTAGAAATCCAAGCACATAGAGAGGTATTACCATATTATTTAAGATCTTATTGGAATGGGTGATGTAACCATGTAAAAATAGTTTCAACAGATAATATAGCTGACTCACTTACTAAGTTGATGACATCAGTGCTGTTGGATTTCCATTTTGAGAAGATAAGTATTAGATACCATAGTGGTTGACATTAGCATAGTTGGTTTTAGAGTGCAAGTGGAAGATTGTTTGTAATGTGCCCTTTAATACCAATTGTTAATGAGAGATATTAGAGGCATTTTATTGTTATATGTACATTTTCTCACACATTAATAAAATATTAATTTCTTTATATCAATATTTTGGTACGTATTTCATGCAAGTGAATTTTAAATAGAGTGAAGTGTCGTATGTATCCATGTGATTGAGTTACGAAGCTTTATTCATAAAAAGTTATAATTATAAATACAAAGCTATTTTAGTATATAATTATTAAAACTAGTTTGTGAGTTATACACACTTTAAAGGGCTTTAGAGGGTTGATAGGATTTGTAAACTTTGTATTTGTATAGTGTCATGCCATTTAGTATGAGATACTAAGAATGCAAGTATGTCAATGTGCCATTAGAGAATGAGTATTCGAATATTGACTTAAAGAATGAAGTAGATATATGGAGTTCAATCTTGGCTATAAATTTCTCGCTTCATGATCATGTTTAGTGCACATGGGCCTTCGACCTGAGATGACATGATTGTTTGGTGCATATGACAGTCCATGTGTCTTAGGGTATTAAGGTTTAATACTCTATCTCGGTATGAGATATGATCTTGAGCCCAAAGTGTTATTGCTCAAGTTTGTGTAGAGGTATCTCTACTTTCTATAAGGGATTTGTCTCTTTACATATGAGTAAGGTGTTGTCCTATGCAGTCATTGTTCCATAAAATAGAAATCTTTGGCCAAGGTGGTGTGCGATCAGAAAGGTGTTTCTAGTTGAAAGAGGTAACGTTGATTGGTTATGTAATTAAGTTTTTGAATTTGACTACATTGATAGATCTCACTCTATGGGGACAAAGCATGACAAAATGTATATACAGCATGGTACTTATAATTGGTAGGGTTCATGTGATCCATTCTTTTCATCTTAATTAGATTATGATATAAGTTATAGGCTATATGATACACATATCCTTCGAGTTATGCTCGTTGTTGATTAAGAATGAACCTATACAGATATAAACAAGAGGTTGGCATGTATGGAAAGTGGTTAATTGGTGAGATACAAATAAGGCTTGAGAAGATTTGTAAAAAAATTTATTTAGTTACAATTAGATTAGACCAAATGGATTTATCATGGTGCTTGTTAATAATGAAATTGTTAATTGGAACCACAATAGACCTTTACTTTAATTAATAAAGATTAATTAAATTACAGGGCATGACACTAGTAGATCTTAATTATTAATAAAGATTAATAATTAAGAGGTTCTATGGGCTGAAATTTATAATGAAGATTAATAATTGAAGGTTTATGGGATCGGAATAACTTAATGTCTTTGTAGAAGGCCCATAGAGCTTATTCCATGCATACACTAGGTGATATACATGGAAAGGGAATCCTACCAAGTGTAGGACTTTCTGTCTTGGTAATATATATATATATATATATATATATATATATTTAGAAGAGTTCAAAATACATAATTACACCAGAAAATTCATGAACTCTCTAAGAAGAAAGAAAATTTTCTAACCACCCTCACATTCTCTTTCTTGTCCAAAAAGGTGTTTTGATTGGGAACTTTGCTAGGGCCACGACTAAAAGGATTGCAAGTTCACTCGTTTTAGAGTTAGATTCCAAAGTTATATTTACATTCTTACTTGTTTAGATAGTTTTATGCATGTTATATGATGAAAACAGTTGGTATTTGGTTTGTTAGCTTTCTTTACATGTTGATGATGGTTTTATATTTTGAAGTTTCATTTTTGATGCCCTAAATCCTATGAAACCCAAAAAGTTTAACCTTAATTCCTACGTAGCATAAAAGGGAACCCTTCATCAAACATTCAGTGTTAAAACACCACAGCAAAATGCTATGGTTGAAAGAAAACATCAACATTTATCTTGGGTGAAGCATAGCAACTAATCAACGTTCTTACTAAAGCCATGTTAAACAATCAGTCACCTTATTACTACCTCTTTGAGGAAGATCCTAACTATGAGTAGCTTAAAGTGTTTAGTTGCTTAGCCATTGCTGGTACTTAGAGAAGAGATAGGAAGAAACTTGTTTCTAGGGTAAGAAGAGGTGCCTTTTTTGGACACCCAATAGGAGTCTAGGGATATAAGTTGGGTACATGAATTGTTTGATTCTAGGGATCTTATATTTCATGAACAAATATTTCCTTATAACAAATATCACCTAATGCTCCTCAATACTCCTTCACTTGAAGCTGATCAACACCAAATCCCTTCGTACTATTTTGTGCATGATTAGTAGCCCTTAAGAGCACATCCACAGGATGAAACAATTACAACTCCTAACTTTTCTAAAACTATGAATAAGACAACGTTAGAGTGTTTGTGACTCACAAGCTAGTTTTAATGGTTTTGTACTAAGAAAACCTTTTGTTCATATTCATTATCCCTTAGGAATAAGGCTTTTTAATACAACCACATAGGCACATACAACATTTTATGTCATTCAAAATTTACATGTGTAAAATACTAGCCATAATATTGTTATGAAAAAATTAATATTTTATGAACATATTAATACAATCAATATGCATCTAGTATCCCTCATTATTTGTTAGAGGGCTTATTATTAACACTTGGAGGAAGAGATTTGCATGCAATTGCCTTAAGGCTATCAATTGAAAAAGGGACTACATGGAGATCACCAATTGTAGTATGCTCCAGCCACACAATTGGTATGAAAGCTGAAGAAATCCCTCCATAGCTTGAAACAAACCTAAAGAAAATGGAATTTCAAGTTTATAGAGGCATTGTGTGGCTTTGGCTTTGTTTAGTCCAATGGTTATTAAATATTGTTTTGCAAAGGATTTAAAACTGGTGAAAGGATGATGGTGCTACTATGTGGATGATTTTGTAGTTGGATGTAAGTTTTAGACAAAAATAGAGAAATTTCCAGGTCATGCATAATGTTGTTGCTGAACTTAGTAAAAAAGCAATCTTGATCCCTAGAGAAGTATGGAATGCTTGGACCAAGGACAACATCCACCTTTATGTAAGTAAATCATAATTTGGGGAACCGCACACAAGAGCAATCTATTGATGAAATGCACTACAGATAGTTAGTAGGCAAGTTGATCTACTTAATCTTTACAAGACCAGACATATCGCATTGTATGTAAGTATTATCTTAGTTCATGTCCTAGCTAAAGAGGCTTCATCTTAAAGATAATTTCAAGACCTTTAGATATCTAAAAGGCTCACTTAGTAAAGGCATATTCATGCTATCAAGTTCAACATTCAAACTAAAAGGTTACTTGAATAATGATTGATCCTTGGCATAACTCATGATTTCATAGCATATTTCCACCCGATGGTGGCTAATTTTTACATGCATTTAAAGATAAAATGATTGCATGTGGCTTGCATGCATGTAAAAATGGTATTCATGATGAATTGGAGATGTTTAGGGTGCAATTATGGTGATATTTGGTTGAATTTGAATTATATCTACACTTAGAAGATTGTTGTGTTTGAGTTTCAGGGCTTGCGACCTCAAGAAAGAAGTTTGTGGTCATAGTCAATGATGTTGCACTTGTGAAAGGAGTTGGTGTGGTAATGAGATTTACATAGTGATGCATGTAATTGTCGCACTTGGGTTTGTGATAGTGGAAGAGGGTAACACAGCCATGAAGCTTGAGTTTGCAAGATGCAATACAGAGCACAGTTGAGTTGATGTTTTAGACGCATTTTCATCTATTCCACTTCATTACTTCAACCCTAGTTACCCATACCTATAAATACATAATTATACATTATTGTTAGGGAGTTCTTAGATAGTTTTACACATTCGTAACAGTTAGGAATCAAAAGAAACAAGTTGGTGAGGCAAAGGAGGAATTTGCACCAAAGTTATAGATGATTCATCGTTCCATGCAATCCACAAATGTATAATAAGTTTTTCTTGACTTTTTCTGTGATTTTTGAATTGTGGGGATGGTGAATAATTTAGTGATGATTTTTATTGATTACATTATTAATTGCTAAATTTCTTACTAGCTCCTTATGTTCTTGTTTGTAAATGATGGATACATAATATTATGATCAATTGTCCTCGTACTTGTTATTTGAAATTTGTGAATCATATTGTGATTTACGGACTTGATCAACCCTTTAATTTATGTGACTGTTTAGAGAATAATGAGAGTAAAACATATGCTATAGACTCCAATTGTGGACATAAGTTTGTGAGACTATTGGGAGTGAAATTCTTAAGATAATGTAGAATTTAACTTAGTAATCATAGAACTAGATTCTTGATTTGATTAAGATGTGAGAACACATTTGATTTTGAATTGAAGTGTTAAAAGAGTCCAATAAGGTAATTAAATTGATAATTGATGTAAATTGGCATACATTGGAAACCATCGCAAGAGGCTAGGCTCTTTGATATTGGAACTTTGCCACTTCTTGCTTGTTGCTTTATTTCTAAAGTGTTTTTTTTTTCATTGCTCTTATTCTCATTACCTTAGGATGGCTTAACTAATAGATACTAAGTTATATTGCTAGACACATATGTTGAATTGCATTGGGATTTGCATGTAAATATTAATAGTTTAAAACATAAAAACATTATGAATATACAACAAAAACAAACAAAACAAATCCCATTTGTTTTGTTGCAAAACATGTAAGATATTGTATAAACAAGTAAATGTAAAGCTATACCATTAGGGAATGTTTTGCATCCCATATTAGGATATATATTGGCCTCTAATGCCCTAATGACATGTTGACCTTCATTCGCATGAGACAACTATGTTGTCTTAAGTTTAAGATCTATGAGCACTTAACACGATCATGACGGAAGACATTGATAACCAAGAGTGAACTTTATGTGTTTATTTCATTCTACAAGCCATTGTCTAAATGCCTATTCTCCAATTATGCATCCACATACATGTATTTTTAGTATCTCATACTAAATGACATGATTCTCACTGTACAAATACAAGGTGTGCACTTCATACTGACACTCGAATACCCTTTAGAGTATCTTTAACTCTTAAACTAATTTTACTAATTAAGTACTAGGATAGCCTTATGTCCATCTTCACAACTCCTTATGAATAAGACTTTATAAATCGATTACATAGGTACATGTAATACTTTAAGCTAATAAAGATTTACATGAATAGAACACTTACCAGAACATTGATATGAAAATCCATATTTTATTCATTATTGTGAAAAAGTAAATGTCCAACCATAAGGTCCTGTAGTGTCCCTCATTTTCTATTAGCATTAGAAGGCATATCCTTAATAAAATATATCCCATCCTCATAGATACAACCCTTATACTCACTGAGTACTTCTCACATAATTTACATTTTGGTGTGGTGACGACATCAAATTTGGCACTGTTGTCAGGAATGGCGATTAGGGTTATCGAATACTTTTAGGTTTTGCTACATTGAGCCATTTTTTCTTTTGTTTTCTTTTATTATTTATATTTTTCATCTCTTTTCTTCTTTATTCTACTCTTTAGATTGAGATTGTTATGTGGATTTATTTTGCACATTTTGTGGAATCTTGCTTACATAGAACCGAGAGCTTTTATTTGCAATTTGATCCCAATATTGAGAGAATGTTGCATCAAAGAAGAGTTATACATAGGAGACAACAAGAAATAGTAGAGATGGAAGACAAGCTACCACCACCATAGTGACAAGAACACCTTCCTCTAACAAATCAAATGATGATTTGCAACTATGTTTAATCAGTGATGAAATCTACACATGATAAGAATAGTTAGACCATTAGTGAACATAAATAATTATGAGCTTAAGCTTACACTAGTCAACATGGTGTAGCTGAATCAATTTGGAGGACCCCATATGAAGATGCAAACACCCACCTATTGAGCTTCCTTGAATTTTGTGATATAGTAAAGTTTAATGAGGTGTATGATGATGCAATTAAACTAAGATTGTTTACTTTTTCTCTTAGGCATTGTGCTAGGCAATGGTTTTAGTCTTGGCTGGATATGGTAAACAAATTTTTGGAAATGTATTTTACTTTTTCTAAGATAGCATAGTTGCAGCTAGAGATTACAACCTTTAAACAGTTGGGATCTAAGACCTCACCAAAAGTTTGGGAGAGATTTAAGGAATTACTAAGAAAGTGCCCACAATATGGATACCATCTTTGGATGGAAGTCTAAGCTTTTTACAATGGAATTAACAAACAATTGTGAACTATTTTGGATCTAGTAGCTAGAGGAGCTTCAATGAAGAAGTTTCCAAAAGAAGCTTGGGACCTCATTGAGGAGATGGCTTTAAATGTATATCAATGGCTAGCAAAGAGATCCATTGCAAGAAGAGTTGATGGATTAAGTGATGTGGATACATTAACATCTCACTTTGCCAAAGTAGAGCTCTTATCAAAGAGGATTGATAATGTTGTAGAAAACATAATACTTCTTCTATTTCTAGATGGAGGATTGTGATATATGTGTCGGTCCACACCCCATACATGAGTTTCATGTAGATGGGTTGAGTAGTGGCTAACCCCAAAGGGTGTAAGTGAATTTTGTAAGCAATCAAGGAGTGCAAACCAACAATCCATACTAAAATACCTACAATCTTGGATGGCGAAGTCACTCAAACATCTCATGGAGAAATCAATAAAATCTGCTTGGATTTCAACTACCTCTATGGTAAGAAAAGAAACAATCTCTAGAAGATGATGTGAACAACCTAGCTAAGTCCATGCATGATATGATAGGAAATTTAGCTAAGACTATCCAAGGTTACAAACTTAAGATTGATACTTTGCTACAAAATCAATAAGCTTCTCAAAAGAATTTAGAGGTACAAATAGGCCAGTTGGTAAAAGAGATGGTGGATAGACCAGTTGGAACATTGCCAACTAACACTAAAATCCCATAAAGCATGTGAAGGTGGTTAGTTTGTAGGTTGTAAAGGATGAGAATGTAGGAAAAGTTTAAGTGCTGAAATTAAAGGAAGAAGAGAAGATAGAAATTAGTGCACCCATAGCCATACAAGACCAAAATTCCATATCCGTAGAGGTTGTATCAATCTAATGTAAGAAAGCAAGTAGATAAATTTCTAGAGGAATTTGAGAAGTTAGATGTGAATATTCTATTAGTTGAAGAAGTGAAGAAATCCCCAAGTTATGTGAAATGCTTGAAGGAAGTAGTGTCTAGGAAGAGAAAGTTGGAGTAGTTAGAGGAAAGCATGGGCATGTCTTCCCATAAAAACTCAAGAACCTAGGGATTTTTTCCATATCTTGCTCTGTAGGAAATATTTCATTTAGTAATGTATTATGTGATTTAGGTGTAAATGTGAATATAATATCTTTCTCCACTTTTTACACACTTGACATATGATTGGTGAAGCTTACTAGAATGGTTGTGAAATTAGCAAATAGATCCATAAAAAGATTAGTGGGTTGTTAGAGAATGTGTCATTGAAGGTGGGTACTTTTATCAAACCCATGGACTTTTTGGTGATGAACATGGAGGGTAGGAAGGAGTTGCCACTGATTTAAACCATCCTTTCCTAGCTACTATGAAAGCATGATATTCAAAAAAGAAGCTCAACCTTGCATGTCGGTGCTGATGAGGTTACTTTCTTCATGTACTCCCCATCTTTTAATGATCCCACACAAGAGTTAAAGAGAAGCTCTTGGAATTGCATAGTGTCTTAACTAAAGCTAATAGTGCAAATGATGTTTTACTTGCTAAGAAAGCATTAGAGCAAGTACAAAGCATCGAGTTGACGAAGGAAGGCAAATCATGCGAGCTAGACTAGTCCAAAAGGCTACCATGGTTGGTTGAAAAAGAAGAAAAGTAGCTGAGCATAAAGCAAGTAGAAAGGAGAACGAGAAGAGTAAGGAAACATAAAGTAGTTACAACTAGTGGGGGTTGTAAGCCCCTAAGAATCCAATTTATCTGACCTTACCCATGAGGATGTCAGGTAGTAGACATAAAATACAATGATTCTCAAGTGGCAACTAAAGCTTTTAATTTCTTTTAGTGATTTTAATTTTGCTTAGGTTTGTTTGTACTTTTGTTTGTTTTTGTGCCTGTATGGAAGAAAGATTATTTTTTGTTTTAGTTAGTGTAGAATTGAGGCAAAAAGGAATTTGTTGTTACATGTGAGAGCTACCATTGGAAGAAAGAGGACTGATGATTTTCACCAACTCACCTGGTGGTCCATTACTTTGTTGCCTTCTTTTATTATTGTTTTCATATTGATGGCATTGGCAACAAGATAAGTGTGGGGGAGGGGTGCCCGAATATGATTGCACCTATGCTTGTGGAAGTGTGCATGCATGTGTCCAATTGATAGCAATTTGCATGCCCGTGAATAGTTTACTTAGGGATGATGATGTCATGAAGGCATAATGAAATTGTAGCTACTGGACTTATTTCATGATGAAATTTTATGCCAAATTTTTGTGAGCTAAATTGTTTACGCAACTCCTTAATTATTCTTGAAAATAACAATCCATGTCTTGTTTTGTTGAAGATGAGATTTCCTTAGGATTATGCACACCACTCTTACCCTTTGAATGTTTGACCACTTGAGAAGTTCTATTGTGAGGAAAAGATGATTGATTTAGAGATGTAAGACTTGCTTTAAGACGTTAACAAATTCTCCAGAGAATGAGTAAGGTTAAAGGAGAAGAGAGGACTTGGAAAAAAAATTAGAAATCTAATACAAAAGAGAAGAGAAAATGAAAGAAAGAAAAGAAAAGTGAGCATCTGTAAAATTTATCTACTTCACTGGTTAATGTGATGTAGTAACTGGGATTGTATAGAGACCCGTATTTATTCTCATATAAAACAATCACCTAATTATGAGTATGCATAGCATATTGAGTTAGATGTGATTTGAGTAACTAGGGTTGTGCAGTGACCCTTGTTCACCTTCACATAAAAAGACTCATAATGACTTAAGAAAACTATGAAAGCTTACAAAAGAAAGAAAAGAATAAGTGTTGGGAACACAAAAAAGAACAAGAAAATTGAAGCCCATACTAGAAGTCCTACTAATGCCTTTGATTGTTAGTTGAACTTGTTCAAATGAGAGCGAGTTGATTCTTAGAGTAAGTTGTCCTTGAGTCGAGAGTCTTTGACTTGCAACAAAATCATCAAGGGGTTATAATATTTAGGGGTTGAGGAGTGACACACAAACACAAGAATTTGTGTTGGAGATGTAATTGGGTTAGGAGTATTGTATTCTTGAGTAATTTTTGAACTATGTGGCTCATATGTACTTTGATTTCTAAAATTGAGAGGAATGGCCATTTTTCATGTGTTGTGAGTTTATGCATCATTGATTTGGGAAATAACTTGATGTGGAGTGAGAATTAATTAGCTAGGGACAAGCAAATAAATAAGTGTGTCAGTAAGATAACTTGTGATTTCATAACATATTTCCACCCCATGGTAGCCAAATTTTGCATGCTTTTGGAGATAAAATGGTTGCATGTGGCTTGCATGCTAGTACAAATGGTATTCATGATGAATTGGAGATGCTTAGGTGCAGTTATGGTGATATTTAGTTGAATTTAGATTATATCTACACTTAGAAGTTGTTGTGTTCGAGTTTTAGGGCTTGTGACCACACTAAATGAGTTTGCAGCTGCAGTAGATGATGCTGCACGTACGAAGGTGAAAGGCAATTGAACTTTGGACGTTCTAGACATTTTTATGAGTGAGGTTCACCATTATGGGGCTTTAATCACAACAATGAAGTGGAAAGTGAAGGTTTCGAGGGACTTTCTAGAATTTTTTGGGTTGGAGTTAAGATAACAAGCATCGATGTTGCGGCCATGATAAGAGTTGACAAGGCCATTAGATTTACGTAGTGAGGCATTTAATTGTCATGCCTTAGTTCAAAATGGTAAAATAGGGTGGCACAGCTGTGAAGCTTAAGTTCACAACCACAAAATGTAATGCAGAGTGTAGTCGGGTTGATGTTTTAGAGGAATTTTCATCGATTCCACTTGATTACTTCAACCCTATTCAACTATACTTATAAATACATGATCATTCATGGTTTTTAGGTAGTTCTTGGATAGTTATACACATCCCTATCACTTACGAATCAAAGGAAACAAGTAGAAGTGGTAATGAATGAGGAATCCACACCAAAGTTGGAAAGGATTCATCTTTTAACATAATCCACAAATACAAAATAAGTTTTTCCTAACTTTTTTTGTGATTGAGTTGTTGGTATGACGAATAATTTAGTGTTGGTTTTTATTGATTACATTATGAATTATTAAATTTCTTGTTAGTTCCTCGTACTATGGTTAATTGTCCTTGCACTAGTAATTTGCAATTGGTAAATCATATTATGATTAAAGGACTTCACCATCCCTTTAATTAAGTTTTAGCTTTGTGGGGAATAACAGAAATGGAACCTATGTGCTAGACATCCAATTATGGATATTAGTTTGTAATAATAACGAGAGTGAAATTATAAAACTAGTATGGGAATGCACTCGATTTTGAATTGAAGTATTGGGAGATTTTGGGAGGATATCTTAATAATTTTAGGATTAACAATCCATAATAGGGTAATTAAATTGATAATTGATGAAACTTGATACACATTGGAAACTAAAATAACACGAGGAGGTAGGTTTTTTGATATTGAAACTTTGCTGCTTCTTGCTTGCAGTTTTGTTTCTAAAGTGTTTTTTCTTTATTATTCTTTTTGTCATCACCATAGGATGGCTTAAGTAATAGATAATTAGTTCCATTGATAGACACACATATTCCCTCCTCGTAAATATGATACTTGTCCTCACTAAGTACTTTTACATAAATTAAATTTTGGTATGTTGATGACATGCATCATGTTGGTAGGTTATTGAATTTTTCTTGAACATGCGTTGATCAAATGGAAATGCAAGAAACAAGTGGAGGCAAGGAGTTCCACTGAGGTAGAGTATCAGTCTCTCGGAGCCTGTGTCTGTGAAGTGTTGTGGATCAATATCACTTACAAGCAGTTGACATATACTATGATAACTAAAGTGTAATACAAAATAGTAAAAATCCTATGCTTTATAGAATTTTGGTTTAGACATATATTTCATCAAAGAAAAGGTAGAAGACAAGGTGATTGAGGTGAAATACGTTGCAAGTTGTAAGCAACTTGCAGATCTTTTAACAAAGGCACTGTTAACTCCACTATTCCATAAGCTATTGGATAAGATGAAAATGAAAATATCCATGGTCGTTTTAAGGGAGGGTGTTGGCATTGAGAAAAGATTGGTATGTTAAGCTAGAATGATTGTTTATAAAGTTGGAGTAATGAACCTCAAGAAGTTCAAGCTAGATTCAAACCATTATATTGGTTAATTCTAGTTTAGTTGTTAATGATGCTAGTCAATGTAACACTTTAATTGTTTGTTAACTACCAATGGTCTAGATAGCATAGATATATTACCTTCAAATTAAGCATCAAATTGATTGTAAATGGATTGCTATCAGTGGAAGGGATTGAGCATCAAATTGATTTCATGACTGGCTCAACCATTTCAAAGAAGCCAACTTAAAAGACTAACCTAAATGAGACCAAAGAAATTAAACACTAAGTGGAGGATTCGAACAATAAAGTTTGGGTTAAAGAAAGCACGAGTCTGTGTGTAAGGTCGAAATTGTTAGTGTTAAAGAAAGAAGGATCTTTGCACGCTTGCATGGATTGCTGAGTAGTTAATGCCATTTTGGTAAAGTATCGTCATTCCATACTAAGATTAGATGATATTCTTGATCAATTGCATGGAGAAGCCATATTTTTCCTTGATTGTTTTAATGATATTTCCTTTAACAGTAATAGAAAATGAGGGATAATAGAGAGCATTTGGTTGTATATATACTTTTACACAATTATTAATAAAATATTGATTTCTATATCAATCTTCTAGCAAGTTTTCATACATATAAATCTTGATTGGCATAAAGTATTACATGCACCTATATGTTTAAGTTGAAAGGCCTTATTCATAAGAAGTTATGAATATGAACACAAGGCTATTTTAGTACTCAATCTGTGAGTTATAGATACTCTAATGCGTATTAGAGAGTTGGTATGACTTGTCCACTTTGTATTTTTATGGTGAGTGCCTTGCCGTTTAGTATGAGATACTAGAATATATGTGTTTGAATGTGCCATAGAGAATGGAGCATTTGAACAATGACTTGTAGAATGAAGCAGACGCATTAAGTTCACTCTTGGCTATCAACGTCTTATTTTGTGATTGTGCCATTGCATGTGGACCTTTTATTTCAAACAACAAAGTTGTCTTATGTACTTAACGGTCAACGTGTCATTAAAGTACTAAGAGCCAATATCTATATTAGTATGAAATAGGGTAATAAGCCCAATGTACAGTTGCTTGAATTATGTGCATTTAATAAGAGATTTATCTCCATGCAGGTGAGTAGGGCATTTGTCCTATGTAGTTGATGTTCTATGAGATGGAAACCCGTGGCCATGGAAGTGTGTGATTGAAAAGGAGTTTCTAATAGAAATATTTGTCTCATAAGGAAATGCCAATTGACCATATGATAGAGTTTATGAGTTTCACTAAATCCACGACTCTTTTTTGGTTGGAACAAAGCAAGAAAAAAGGTTAATATAGTATGACAGTCAAGATCAAAAGGTTCATTGTAATCTGATTCCCTTCACTTTAATTGTGATACGATATGTGTCATAGATTAGATGTTACCCATATCCCTCAAGTAATATTTGTTGCCAATTAAGAATTAACCCAGAGAGTCACAAAAATAAGGTTGGGACATATCACAAGTGTTAAATTGATGGGTTGCATAAGAAGTTTAGGAAGACTCATGGAATAATTTATTTAGTTACAATTGGAAAGGGCTAAATAAATTATCATAGTGTTTGTTAATGATGAGATCATCAATTAGAAGTACAATGAGAAATTTATTTAATTAATGAGATTAATTAAATTAAATTAATTAGACACAATTGAAGTTTAATTATTAATGGATATTAATAATTATAAAACATAGGAGTTAATTTATTAATGAAATTAATAAATAAAATTCTGTAGGCCAGTTTTAATCAAAAGATCTATGTAGAAGGGTCCATGTAGTCAATAGCTTAAACCTTTGTGTTATAACTATTTAAAGGGATGCTTGAAGAGTTCAAGGCACACTTTTAGCTCAAAAAATTTATGTAGCTCTTCAAGCAAGAGCAACAAAAAAAAAAAAAAAAAACTCTAGCCACCCTTTCCAAGTTCTTTATTATCATAAATTCCTTCTTGCCCAAATAATTTGAGTTAGAGCTTTACAAAAGGGATTTTTTAAATCGTAGAAGGATCTCATGATTATCTTAATCATGTGAATGAACTAGAGGTCAAAATTCAAAGATCACGACTCAAAGGATCACAAACAAACTGTTGGAAACATTCCAAGAGGTAAAGGTTCATAACTTTACTTTACATTATGATTTCTTGCGTGTTTTGTGACAAAAATAGGTTAGATTTGTTCCATTAGCTTTCACTATGAATATATGATATTTTTGTGTTTAACAGTTCTGAATTTTATGGAAAAATCCCAATGAAATCTAACATATTGATAGTAAAAGTGGTAATCATCAATAAGAATGAAAGGAGGGGATGAATGGAAAACTACATTTAAGACAAAGTTTGGGCAGTATGAAAGGTTAGTCATGCCTTTTGGATTTATGAATGTACCTAGCACATCCATGTGAATCATGTGTCGTATGCATTTATAGAAAATTTTGTGGTTGAGTGTTTTGATGACATCTTAGTTTACAAGAAGTCTATACATGAGCATGCCATGTATCTACATAGTATGTTGGAGGCATTATGATAAGCTTAAGAGGTGTACTTTTTGTCTTGATCATTGTCTATTTCTTAGGTTAGTTGTGAGTGCATATGGTATATAAGTTGATGAGAATAAAGAAAAAGCCACTAGAGAGTGACTAAGTCCTACATCTATATTTGAGGTTATGAGTTTTCATGGTTTAGTGAGCTTCCATTTAATGTTCATGTAATATTTCTACACCATCATTGCACTAGTTATTTTGGTGAAAAAAAATGAGAAGTTCTACAATAGAGAAGCACAAGAAAGGGAATTTGATGTTTTGAAGGATAAACTCACTAACACACCATTACTTTCTTTACCCAATTTTCTAAAAATTTTGAACTTGAATGTAATGCTTTGGGTGTAAGTATTAGAGTTGTGTTAATGCAAAAGAGGAGGCCCATATCATACTTTGGTAAAAAATTAAATGGAGCGGCACTCAACTATCGACGTTTGAGGAGTTGTATTCACTGGTAAGAGCTTTAGAGATGTGGCAGCATTACTTGTGGTCAAAGGAATTTATCCTACACATGGATCATGAGTCTCTTAAGCACCTTAAAAGTCAAGGTAAGCTGAGTAAAATGCATATCAGGTTGGTAGCCTTTATGGATACATTTCGCTACATGACTAAGTACACAAAAAGGAGTGGATAACGTTGTCACAAATGCTTTTCAATTTGTTATGGACTTATCACTCCCTTAAATGCAAGACTGCTAGGGTTTGAACACATTAAAGAATTATATGCTAGTGATGATGACTTTACTTGAAATATTTGAATTGACTAACAAAGGGGCTTATGATAAATATTTTTAGAGAGATGAGTACCAATTTTACATTGATAAGTTACGTATCTTGCATTGTTCTTTAGAAGAATTACTTGTTAGGGAGGCACATAATGATGGATTAGTGGAACTTTATGGTGTCATCCAGACAATTTTAATTTTGCAAGATTACTTTTACTGGCTTCTTCTTGAGGTGCGATATGGAGAGGATTGTTGAGAGATGTACCAAGTGCAAGGAAACAAAATTAAAGGTACTATCACATGAGTTATACACACATTTACCTATTCCTAGTACACCATTGATTGGCATTTCTATCGTCTTTTTGTTGGGGATTTCCAGAACTAAAACTAGTAAGGATCGCATATTTGTGATGGCTGATAGGTTTTCAAAGAAGGCACATTTCATTGCATCTCATAAATATAATGATGTATCACACATTGCCAATTTATTCTTTAAAAAATAGCTAGACTACATGGCATGCCTAGAACCATTGTGCCAAATAGAGATGTTAAATTCCTAAGCTATCTTTGGACGATACTTTTGGAAAATTTGGGGACTCAGCCTTTATGTTCTATTAATAGCCTTGACTAATAGATGGCAAAATCGACGTAGTTAAAAGTTGGAAACAATGTTTGTAGCATGTAAAGTTTGCATATAATAGGAGCACAAATTTTGCTGCTCACATGTCCCATTTTGAAGTTACTTATGGTTTTAATCTATTAACATCGTAAGATTTATCATGTAATCAGCAAATAAGTTTGGATGGTGAAAGAAATGTGAAGTATGTGAAGCAATTGCATGAGAAAGTTTGGCAAAATATTGAAAGAAGGAATGGATAGTATACACAAGCACAAGGAATGAAAAAAAGATAGTATTCAAACCAGGAGATCGAGTTTGGGTGTATATCTTGAAGGAATGGCTCCTTAAACAATGAAAATCCCAGCTTATGCCAAGAAAAGATTGACTATTTAAAGTGTTGGAAAGAATTAATGACAATACTTGCAAATTAAAGCTTCCAAGTATTTATAATATAAATGCTACATTTTAATGTCACTGACTTGAGTCTTTTTGATGCATGTGATAAACAAGGAGCCGAATTGGGAACAATGCAAATTGAGGAGGAGTGCCATGACATGAGTATCGAGCCTAAGTAAGAAGAATACCTGAGGTTGACTAGAGGACCAATTACTTGAGTTAAGGCTAAGAAGCTCAAAGAATTTGTGGAAACCCTTGTTCAAGACTACAAGAGGAGTTTAGGCATTTAGAAAAGCTTTGGGATTCAAAGGAAAGCCTGTGTACCAATTCGGAGCATTGCACAAATGAAAATAGCAAAATTAGAGCAACAAGGTCAATCCACAATCTATCACACCAAGGCTAGATCAATCTGGGCAATAGGACGTGGATTTCATGTTTACAGAAATTACGATCACAAGTCTCTTGGATCACTTGCTTGAGGATCGATTGACATTTAGGACTAAGATCTTCTAAATTTATGATCAAATAAATACCAGATTGGTGGACACGAAGTGGATTGACATTGCTGGACAGTCGCAAGAAGGCATAGATTAATTGTCACACATCAGAATAAGCTTAGATCAATCACAGCCACCACTAGATTGATAGTGATGAAGTAATGGTCAACATAAACTTATCAAATTTGTCTAGTTTTTACACTATTTTTTGCTCTGGGAAATTCCTTTTCTATCCCCTATCTACTAATAATATTTTATTTCATCAAATATCACATCATTATTACATATACATCAAACTGACAATATTTTATTTAACCAATATATCACATCTTTCTTACAAACAAATCATACACAGAATAGCTTATTCAACTATCATATCATATTATTTTTATAAATACATATAATAACTTATTAAATCAAACAACTCCTAACATTATCCAATAAAAACATCATCATTATGTTTTTTGATATAATTCATTCAATCACTTGAACTTTTCCTATTTACCCTAAAGAAATTAAATCTTTCAAAATTAATTTTAGATAGAGACATCTCATCCTATTGCAACCATAGTTTCTTGCTTAATACAAAGTTGGGCTTTTAGCCAAACACCAGCTAAAGAGGTTACTCACCACTATCATGGCTTGTCTAAAGGAAGGACCCAGCTAAAATGGCCCCATGTTTTCTAGCAAAGAACAATATTTTGTTTGGTCATAGGTTCAATATGCTTTAGGGATTTTTTTTTGCACTTTGGATGTCAACGTTATCGTCACTACCAACTAGGTTGTGTTTGCCATCATCATATCACCGCCTCTTTATGACCCATTGCTAGATGAAACGTGTGTATCACACATGCCACAGTTGCAATCAGTGCATGAGTCACCATTTGACATTAGAAATTGTACTTAGAGTTTCTAGCCCATTTTTACCTATTGTTGCCATTAGTTTTAATGTTTAAATTACAATTCCTCCCATTTCTATTTTATTATATTATTCAGGTTTTTTTGATAATTGTTACAATTCTTGAATCAATTATTAATGTTGGATATTTCATGTTGATTCATCGTGTTTCTCTCAAAATTATTTTGATTATTTTGTTTGAGTTCTACGTGATGGTTATGGCTAATCAAAGTGAGGACAAAAAGAGAGTAATACACTATCATTGCCATGAACTTGCACATACTAATCAATGATACTATAGACTATGAAACATGAATAAGTGATTCCAGTCGGCTTATGCTGCAACTACATATAGTGGAGCACATTTCATTCTGAATGTACTCTCACTATCTCTATAGATGAGCATGCGAAATTTACCTTGTAACAAAAGGCATTCAAGAATTCATTGTACTCTTGATAAGTCAAATCCTAGACACGTGTCTCCTTTTCTCTTCCTTAAAATGGTTCATTGATACTAGTGCTTCTGATTTCCAACCACACAAGTCATTTTCAAGTGCTACTTTACCCAGTGGATCTACTTTATTGGTTATAGGATTTGGTACTATTAATCCTACTCCATTGATTACATTGAAATCAATACTATGGCTTTTAAAGCTCTCTTCTAATATATTGTCTGTCACCAAACTAACACATATCTTAAATTGTAGTGTCTAATTTTTCTCTTATCCTTGTCTATTTTAAGATCTCATGAGAAAGAAGATTACTAGAAGAGGTTCTAAATTTGGAGGCCTCTATATTTTTGACAATTAAGAGCCTAAAGCAATTGCCTACCAAGGAATTCATACTTCTTTTGAAGCCGATTGCCTACTTGGCATTCATCCTTATCAGTATTCAAAACATGTGTCTCGGAGATTTAGAGTTTGTCTTTCTTAAAGTGTTAGTTCTATCAATTTGCTAAACACCATTGTTTTGCTTACCTTCCTAGAATTAATGACAGAGCAAATTTTGCTTTTAAATTAGTTCATTCTAATGTTTGGGGGTCCATTTCTAACTATTTCAAAAACTTGTTTTTGGTATTTTGTTTCATTTGTTGATGATTTTTCTTGTATGACCTAGATCATTTATGTCCCTTACGTGCCGAAGATAAAACATAGTTCAACATTCTTGTGTTCATTTTACTGGATTTGAGAGAACATAAGTTTAAAACATGGAAAAACATTCAAACATAGCAAAAGTAAATCCTAAACCCTATACAATTTTCATTTTATAACACATATAATTAGGACATGCAATGAAGGGACTGACTTTTACCTTTGATGTGTGTTTTTAACACTTTTCTTTTCTAATCTTGTCACCATAAAATATAAGTGGTGACCTCTAATTTATCCACACAAACAAGCATTGGGCAAGATTCCCCTTGTTTCCTCATAGAACTCCTTTTTGTGTGATCTTAAAAGAATAGAACAAGAGAGAAAAGGAGGCTAAAAAATTCCTTCTTCTTGTTCCACCATAGGGGCCTACCACTAGGATCTATATTAGGATTAGAGTTTATCTTCTAGTCTTATTTAGTATACGGCATGATTCCTCTTTTAATTATATTATAGAAATAAAGTCTTCTTCCCTAATAATAAGAAAGGTGTCTAGAATATGCCATATTTTGTTTCTTAATTGACGTTATTTGAAGCCTAATTCTTCTTTGATTATTAATCCAATTTATAGTTAAAGCCCAATCATGTCTTAACTCTTAATTTTGACTAATTCAATTAATTAAATAAAAAGTCCATTGTATCTTCAATTGATAATCACATTATCCATAAGCACATTGAAAACTAAAAATACCTATGTGTCTTAATCTGATTGCAACTCATGGATTTCTATCATTAGACTTGTTAAATCTCAATCATCCTGCTCAAAATAAATTAACTTCTTACTTTTACGTTACTCTTTCATATGACTTTCTAAGTTCATAAGTAGTTGGCAATGAGCATAATTTAAAGAACTTAGGTAGTATCTAGTCTATGGCTAATATAGAATCCCAATTAAAGTGAAGTGATTTGATCATAAGAACCCTTTTGCTCATGAATGTCAGGTGGTATATACTTTTTTTATCTTACTACATCCTAATTAAGTGAGAGCTATGGATTTAGTAAAATTTACAAATCCAACCATATGACCAAATCAACATGCCTTATGACTAATATTCATCAAAAACTCCTTTTAGATCATGCATTAATCTTGGCTAAGAATTTTTATCTCACGGGACATCGATCGCATAACACATACACTTTATTTATTTACAAGGAGATAAATCTATTATTGAACTCACACAGATCTCCATACGCACATGAATAAAGCCACATTGAGCTCATAACCTTACCAAGGTAGATGTGGTTCTAAAAGCTCTGAAGATGCATTGATCATGGTATGCACAATGTAAACCATGTTGTTAGTGATGTGCCCTTAAATACCAACAATTTTGTAATAGAAAGGATATTGGGTGTAAATGTTTTTGGTTATTAATAAAAAAAATGACACACACACACACACACATATTATTAATATCAAGTAGTTATTCATGCATGTAATTGTTGATTTGGCATAAAGCATTACATGTGTCATCTTATTGCATTAAGAAGTCATATTAATAAGAGTTATGAATATTAGTTATATGCCCTCTAAAACCAAGTTATTCATGAGGGATATTGGTTGTAAATGTTAACTTTTATTGATTAATAAAAATTTTGATGTTTCATTTGTCAATATTCTAGTAGTGTTTATTATGCATGTAATTCTTGTTATGGCATAAATTTATGCATGTACCCATATGATTGTATTAAGGTGTTTTATTCATAAGGTTTTGAACATTGACACAAGGCAATTTAGTATATAATCATTAAAACCTATTCACAAGTTACACATTCTTAGAATGGGCATTGGATAATTAGTGCGGCTTGCACACCATGTGTTTGTATGGTAAGTAACATGCCACTTGATATCAGATATTGAGAATACATGTATGTGGATACTTCAGTACAAAGAGTTAGTAGGATTTCATGAAGGAATTAATGAAGATTCATTCGAGAAGCCTTGCCTGCATGTTGTTCTTGTAGTCACACTAGAGGTTTGGATAAAATTACGGGTTGTGGATTGCAAGCAAAAACTATAGGAATTTGAGTTTAAGTAATCATTCATTCAATCAAATTTTTTTTAATTTATACAAGTTATACAAAGAAAAGCAAACTAAGTTGGAATTTTAATTCAACTACATTATTCTTTGATATTCTACTTTTTAAATTGAAAACTTTTGTGTGCCAAACCCGGTAGTAAAATCCAATAATGAATATGAACACAAGGCTTCTTTGTGTACAATTATTAAAACCCACTTGTGAGTTATAGATTCTCTTAATTGGGCACTTTAGTTTTGGTACAACTTGCACACACCTTGTGTTCACATGGAAAATGTCATGCTATTTGATATTGCATACTAAGAATTAAAGTTTGTGGATACATTATTAGGAAATGATATATTTGAACATGGACTTGAGAAATGAAGTAAACAAATAGAATTTATTTTTTGCTATCTATGTTTTACTTTGTAATTGTGTTAAGTTCAAGTGCGGCTTAGACCTGAGAGACATGGACATCTTGTATGTATCATGGTTAACGCTTCATTATGGTATTAAGAATCAAATACAAGCCCAAAATGCCATTGGCCATGTGCACATGGAAGTATGTGTGTGATCAATAAGGAATTTATCTTCTTGTAAGTAATGTATTTGTTCTATGCAATCAATATCTAGTGAGACCAAAATCCTTAGCTAAAGTAATGCATATTTCAAAAAGAGTTTTTGATAAAAAATTAGTTTCATGAGGAATATAAATTAGGTCATATGATCGAGTTTGTGGGTTTAATTCATGACTCTTACTTGATTGGGATAAAATAAAACAAAAAGTTTATACTACAGGGTAGTCACAATTATAATGATTCATGTGATCATATCATCTCATCTTAGTTGAAGTATGATATGTGCCATAGGCCAAGGGTTATCCATATCATTCAAATTATGCTTCTTGTTAATTAATGATGAATTTAAAGAGTCACATACATGAGAACAAGGTAAGAGACAGATGGTAATTTTATTGTGGGAGATTTGATCTAGACTTGAGAAGTCTAAAGATTAACTTCAATAGGCAACAAATGAGATTGTGCTAAGAAGGATTATTTATTCTTCATTATATTTCTTAACAATGAGACTGTATATTTGAAAATGTAATTGCCTTTTGATTTAATTAATAGGATTAATTAAATTGAAAGGCAAAGACATAATTGGACTTTAGTTATTAATCAGATTAATAATCAAAGATGAGGGCATAAATTAATTTAAAGATATATGCAAAAGCTAGTTAATGTCCATTCGATGTCCCCAAGCTTAAACTTATTGAAAGATTTATTCCCGCCATAGTAAAATAAAGACTATGACTTGGAATAAATAAAGGGTGGAATTTTTAGTGGTATGACCCCAATGTCAACAGAAATTGAGAGATACTAGAGGATATTTGATTGCATATATACTTTCATTTAGTTATTAATAAAATTTTGATTTCAACATCAAATTTTTGGCAAGTTTTCATACATGTAAACCTAGATTGGCATCAAGTATTGTATGTATCCATATTTTTGAGTTAAGGAGTCTTATTTATAAGGAATTATAAATATGGACACAAGGTGTCTTAGAAATCAATCTCCAAAACTTGTTTGTGACTCACAAACACTCTAAAGGATACTAGAGAGTTAATATGACTTGTCCCTCTTGTATTTGCTTGGTGAGTGTCATGCTGTTCAGTATGAGATATTAAAATACATGTGTGTAGATGTGCCATTAGGAAATGGAGCATTCGGACAATAACTCGTAGAACAAAATAGATACATGAAATTTACTCTCAGTTGTCAACATTCTGCATTGTGATCATGTTAAGTACACATGGACCTCAAACTTGAGACGATATGGTAGTCTTATGCACATGATGGTCAACATGTTATTGAGGTATTAAGGTAATATCCATCCTAGTATGGGATAAAATCATAAGCCTAATGTGCCATTTTTTCGAATGCATATGGAGTCATTTATGCATTCAATAAGGGATTTGTTTTTTTGAAAGTGAGCAAGACATTTGTCTTATGTAGTTGGTATTTTATGAGATAGAAGCACTTTGTTAAGGTATGCATAATCAAAAAGGAGTTTCTGATAGAAACATTTCTCTCATGAGGAAACATCAATTGATCATATGATTGACTTTTTAAGTTTGACTAAATTCATAGTTTTTGCTTAGTTGGGACAAAGTAAGATAAAAGGTCCATACAGTATGGTAGTTATGATTGGAAAGATTTATTGTGATCCAATTTACTTCATTTTAATTGGCTACGATATGAGTCGTAAGCTCGGTGTTACTCATATTCTTTGAGTTATTCTTTTTCCAATTGAGAATTAATCTAGAGATTCACACATATAAGACTAGGATGTATTATGAGTGTTAAAGTGATAGATTGCATAATTTATTTAGTTGCAATTAGATTAGATTAAATAAACTATCATGATGCTTGTTAATAATGAGATCATTAATTAGAAGTACAATGAAAATTTAATTTAAGTAATAATATTGATTAAATTAAGTTAATTGGACACATTTGGGCTTTAATTGTTAATGGATATTAATAATTAAGGGGTATATGTGCTAATTCATTAATGAGATTAATAATAAAAGTCCATGGGTTATTTTAATTAAAAGGATCATATAGGAGGGCCATAGAGCTTACACTCTAAACCCTTGCATCATAACTATTTCAAAAAGTTCTTGAAGAGTTTAAGATAGACCACAACCTTAAAAATTTCATGCACACCTATCAAGCAAGAGAAAGTAGCCCTTAGCCACCCTCTTTTGAGTACTCTTTTCTAAAAAATTCTTCCTAGCCACAAGTGTTTACGTCAGAGCTTCACAAAAAGACTTTTGTGAAGTGTAGGAGGAGCTTGTGAGCATCCTTATCATGTAAACAAACTAGAGGTTGGGATTTGAGGGCCATGACTCCAAGGATCACACAAACCATTTGGAAACGTTGTAAAGATACAAGCTTGCACCTTTATCTTGTTTTTTTAATATCTTGGTGTTTTGCATCAAAAACTGGTGGGATTTGTTCCTGTTGCATCTACTATGATTGTAAAATGTTTTTATGTTTAGAAGATTTTACTTTTATGGGAAAATCTCATGAAAATCTAGCAATGGTGTTAGAGCCACCGTTTTTCTTGCAAAACTATAAAGTTTAATGATTTTTGCATGTTCTAAGTTAGTTTTTATATTAAATTCCTTTAAACTTATATGTTGAACGAGTAACCTTCCAAAAGTCTGTTGGAGGTGATTGAATCGAAGAAAATTGGAAAGGAAATGGCTTAGAATTGAAAACCTAAAGATGTAGATTATTTGTAATGTCTCACAACTGGTGGTCATAGTTGTGGGAAGAGTTCCCACAGTTGTGATGTTGGATCATGTGGGCACATTGTCACCACAAGGTTGCTTGAACTCTGCAGTCCCATTCTACATTTGCGGGAACCTTCCTATAGTCGTGATAGTGAGAGGTGCTGTGATAGAACCTTAGGGTTTTAGTCATGGCAGCCTCCATGATCATGGTTGAGCAGCTCACAATCATAGCATAACCCTACAACCATAAACAAATTTTGTGCAGAATTTTCTTTTTCCATTTTAATTTTGAAAAACTGTTTTTCAAGGAATGAAACTAATGCACAAATGTGTAGGTCATGGAAATTGTCATTAAATGGAATTATATAATTATACATGTGAAGTAATTATTTGTATGGATGTTGTAGCTCGATTATAGGCTTAGGACACTTGTGGATGAATGCATTTATTTTATTTTGGTTTTTTCATAGGTTGTATAACTAATGTTTCATAGGTTGTAAGGGTATATGCCCAATTTTCTTTTTAATTACGTAGAATAGGATTCTCCAAGATATTCTATGTGTATTTATAAAGTATGAAAGACATCAAGAGTTAGTGTTTGTGTAGGTACCAAGTATTAGTGCCATTCGAGGTTCCAAGATGTTGATAACTTGTGAAATAATAGCTTATTTATATCCTATTTGGTCTTAAATTTTGCATGCATGTGAATAAAAATAGAGAAAAAATATTATCATGCATAAAATATACTAAATGCGATGATTTGGACATGAAAAAGTGTCATTGTTGGGTTAAATATTAATTTAGACATTTTCTATACTAGCTTTACAACCACGACAGGAAGAGTCACGACTGTGAGATATGGTGATGCAACTGCAAGAGTTAACCATGAGGCACGCTATAATTTCCACTGCTGAAGGTTTAGGCTACAGAAGAGAGTTCCTTGAGTATGGATGCCAAAGTTGTGAGAGTGAGAAGAAATGCAAAGCATTTTGGAATTTCTACATTTGATGGTTGCAGTCGCGAGGTCGAAGGTCATGCATGCGGCAACTTGTGTTGTAGTGGCAAAATTTGAGAAGTAGGATTTATGCAAGATTGCACCCGAGTTTGTAGATGCAGCACAAGAAGTCATGACCGCAAAGCTAAGTGTCCCCACCATGAAAGACACTGCAACAAGAGTTCGACCTATGAACCTACATGAAATTTTCAAGACTTTTTCGTCTTTTCTATCATGTACACAAACCCTTGGAACTCCCTATACACACACACACACACACACACACACCTGTTCTCGTTGGTTCATATGACATCTTATGCTTAGTTTTCTTTTCCTAAACACTTAGAAACACAATTTCACACACTTTGGAGAAGTAGGGAGGGAGGAATCTGTGCTAAGTCTTGCAAAGCTTTCAAGTGTCCACTCAACATAGAGATACCATCATAAGTTTTTCACGCCTTTATTGTTATTTGTATGTTTTTTGGACTTTGAATATTTTAGAAATGATTTTTATTAAAAATTTATGGATTGATAAATATTGATCTAATCTCTTATGTTGGTATTTGATCAAATACATGTGCATGGTTTTGTAATTGATTGTTATTTACAATTGTCAAATTAAATAGTAATTAGGGAAATTAGCCATTTCTCTAATCAATTTGTGGCTATGCGAGGAATATAGGAAGTAAAACTTGTGCGCTAGATGTACAATTGTGAACATTAAACTTGTGGAAATAATAGGAGTAAAACCATAGGAATAAGTAGATGAATTCTTATTCACAGAATTAATTACTCAACTTGGTAATACATAGGAAAACCCGCTAAACCTTGAGTTGAAATTTCAGGAGAGTTTAGAAAGATATCTTGGAGGCATTCAGATTAACAATCTGTAACAAAGCAATTAAAGTGAAAATCAATATAAATTGGTATATGTAGGAAATTTATACAACATAAGGGGATGGACTTTTCAATTCTTGGCACATCACTTATTCAAAGTTGTGAGTTTGTTTCCAAGTGCATGTCTTATTTGTTTTATTTCATTCATTCTTGCCGCATTTGTGTAGCATAACTAATAGAAACTTAGTTACATCAATAGGCACAAAACCCCTCCTTATGGTGCAATTACTGTACTCTTCATGTCATTGGTTCTTATATAAATTTAATTTTGGTGTAGTAATGACCTACATCAGACATGGTAGACCTTATGAATCCATGAAGATCAAGACAGATGTATTTAAGAAATCCTTAGGTAATAGTGTGGGGTTTCACACACTTGTGCATGATCTTATTTTGCTCGAATTGGATCTAGAAATCCATAATCCTTCACTTTTATTTTTGCATATTACTTGTGATGGATGTATGAGATACATGGAAAATGGATAATGTACAAAGTGAAATCTAATCTACATAGATCTTAAAAGCTTTCTCAAACAAATATAAAGTTGTAACGGCAAAACATTCATCGTGGCCCCCATCGAGCTTAAGGTCCTAAGTGTAACCTTAGTGTGTGAAATCATCACATTAGTGGGGTCACATTGCAATGGCACATTTATGATTTCAGTGCATTGGTTGCGACATTCAAAAGATATATGCCTAAAGAGTGGTTAGCCATTAGCGAAGTTCAAATTTTGCAAGTTGTCAATCATTAGGTGTGACGTAAATAGACCTAAATGCCAAGAATTGATTACATAAGGCATTTTTGGGCCATAGGTTAAAGCAAAGATTGGACTGCTCATGAGATATATTGGCAAGGGTTATCACTTCTTGGGCCTAGCATGTTAAGACTCAATTACATGAGGTGCGTTATGCCCAATGAAGAGTCCAATTACCCACTAAGGAAATTTTACCAATGAAATTTATGCCTTTTTCCCAAGGGTTGTATGAATCAAAAAATTTAGTTGAAGGTTGTTTTAATTTAAAGTCCATAATCACAACAATAACACATATAGCAACCAAATTGGAAAATCTTGTTTATTTTTTATGGTTTAATTTTATTTAAATCATGTCTACACTTCTTTCAAAATTACTTAAGATCAATATTCTGGTTGGGTCTAACATTGTGACTGGCTCTAATATTTGTGAATTTTTCACAATATAGAGCCCTTAGCTATGTTTTGGTGACCGATATCACACAAGCCCCTGCTGACCCTGCTAGGAGGAGAAAAAAGCCACTTATAAGAATTAGGTAAAGGATGATCTACAAGTCAAGAGCTACAAGTTAGTTGCTATGATCAATGATCTTCAAAGGACCTATGAGCGTATGGGAATTGATAGGGAGATCTTATACCACCTACAAGAGTTGTATGGTGAGCAGATTTGTATTACTAAATATGAAATATTCAAGTAGCTATTTAAGATGCACATGGTAGAGAATGGTGATATTAGTGAGTATGTCGTTCTCAAATTTCTATGAAAAGAATAAAAGTTGTATTCAATAATCAAAGAGTCAAAAAAGTTGTCCTTAAATCACCAAAGGCCCTATTTATAGTGTTTTTTGCAACCTTAAAACTAATATAGAAATTAACAAAAATAAAGAAGATGTGAAAAAATGTAATCCCCTAACTAATTCTAACACTATTCTATCTCCATGCTTGATCTGGATGTTGATTTAGGGAGTTCAGATCGTTAAAACAAAGCATTCATGGTTCCCAATGTTTACGATTATGCAAAATGCAATCGAGCGGGTGGTCTACCGATAATAATTTTAGAAACATGGCTCTGTAGGCTTTACAAGCGCATGAGTTGGGATTGAGTGCTCCTTCTCTGATCCTAAAGATAGAATGTTAGTTCCTAGCTCATAGATGATTACATGGCCTTGGGATCAATTTGGTAAGTTTGCGATCAATTTGGCCATTGCTAATATCAATCTAATGGTTATTCTAAAGCTTGTTTCAAAGTCTCATTGCACCAAATTCATCCACAAATGTTCTTCTTCCCCCTTAAGCTCTTCCAAGGATCCAAAAGACTTTAAACTCTTTCACAAGTATCATCATTGCTTCCTTGAGCCTTTTAGCTTGAGCGCTTGTCATTAGTCCTTCTAATACTCTTAGATATTCAATCTTGACCTTAATACCAGCATCATCCCCTTTTCTTGAGGAGGAATTATCCTCAATTCCAAATCCTTTTCATCATCTACATATAAATGACATAAATTAGTAACATTAAAGGCCACACTAATACTAAACTCACTTGGCAGTTGCAATTTATAAGCATTGTCGTTTATGCACTTTATCACTTGAAATAGACCATCTCCTTGTGGCATCAACTTTGATTTCCTTTGATCGAGGAACCTTTCCTTCTTTATGTGGACCTAAACCCAATCCTTAGGCTCGAACACAACCTTCTTATGTCCCTTATTCGATTGTTACACATATTGCTCATTCCTTCTCTCAATGTTTTGGCATACACATTCGTGTAGCTACTTTACAAACTTCGCCTTGCTTTCGCCATCTACACTATTTTTGTCATTATGTGGTAATAGTAGTAAATCCAATGGATTAATGGATTAAAAATATAAACAATTTCAAACGATGATTTTGTATATTAGAGTCTACATTTCTATTGTAAGCGAACTCAACATGCAGTGGGCACTCCTTCCAAGTTTTTATATTTCTCTTAATCAATGAACACAATAAAGCAATTAAGGTCCTATTTATTACCTTTGTTTGACCATCCGTTTGTGGATGACTCATGGTAGAAAATAGCAGTTTCGTGCCTACACTTGCACAACTGCTTTTTCCAAAAGTAGCTTAAAAAACTTAACTTCTCTATCAAATACTATAATTTTAGGCACATCATGCAATCTAATTATTTTTTTAAAGAACAAATCATCTATATGTGTTGCATCATTTGTTTTGTTGCATGCAAAAAATGCAGCATTTTAGAAAATCTATCAACAACCACAATTATGCTATCCTTATCTATCTAAGTATGTAGTAGGCCCAGTACAAAGCCTATAGAAATATCCACCCATGGCATATATGAAACAGGTACTAGCCTGCATAGCCCATACAATTGAACTCTTAACTTAGCCTCCTTAGATCTGATGCGTCTATCAATCACCTTCTCTACATCTCTTCACAAGTGTGGCTAAAAAAAATGTTCCTACAAAATTGCAAATGTCTTAGTGACAATATAATGTCCCATTGGGACTCCATTATAAGCCTTTTAGATTTGCAATTACCATAACAAACACATCATAATGCACAACCTGTCTACATAAAACAAGTAACCATTATGTTGAAAAATATTTGTCATGCATCCCTTCCTCAGTTAACTCATACACATGATTGAAATCCTCATCATTCGCATACAATTCCTTGATATGCTCAATAACCTAGCCGCCTAGCATTTAATGTATTAAGCAATGAATACCTTTTAGACAATACATCTACTACTATATTCTCTACATCTTTCTTATATTTAATCACTTATAAAAAGTATTAATAAAAGATGTCCATTTGATATGCCTATGGCTCAACTGACTAACTCCATAAGCTATAGGTAATACTCCCACATCTCTGAAGCACTTACCAATGTGTATAATATGTTGGATAATTCAACTACTCACTAAAATACAAATTAACCTCCTCTCTTACATTAGCACTACTTTGATTCCTATACTTGAAGCATCACATTCAAGCTCAAAAGTTTTAGAAAAGTTAGGTAAAGATAATATGAGAGCATGGCTAAGCTTGCCCTTAAGCAATTCCAATGCTTTTTGTTGAGGTTTTTCCTATTGGAATTTATTATTCTTTTTTATGATTGTGGTCAAATGTGCTATAATTGTATTGAAGCCCTATACAAAGCTCCTATAAAAACTTGCAAGGTTGTGGAAACTCCTTACCTTAAACATTTTCCTAAGAATTGGCCATTCTCGTATAGCATTCACCTTATTCTCATCGACTCAAATTCCTTGTACACTTATGACATAGCCAAGAAACACACAATGATTTACATAAAATGTATACTTTTAGGCTTAACATACCATTGTTCTTTTTGCAATTCTCCAAATACTTCCCTAAGGTGTCTAGCATGCTCATCAACAAACCTACTATACACAAGAATATTATTAAAATCAACAAAAAAATTACCTATGAAAGCACATAAAACTTACCTATGCTCATCAACGAACCTATTGTACATGACTCATAGGTGCATTGGTCAAACCAAACAACAAAACTAACCACTCATATAGCCTATATTTCATCTTAAAGGCCATTTTCCACTCATCTCTCTCTTTCATTAGAATTTAATAATATCCACTTTTAAGGTCAATTTGAGAAAATACATTAGCCCCTGTAGTTCATCAAGCATGTCATTTATCTAGGAATAGAATGACGATACTTTACCGTTATGGTATTTACAGCTTTTCAATTCATGCACATCCTCCAAGAACCATTCCTTTTTAGTACTAGCAATGCAAGGATTGAACAAAGGCCTATGCTCTCTCGAACCCATCCTTTTCTAATCATCTCTTCCATTTGCAGCTAGATCTCCTTAGTTTCCTCTGGGTTTGTTCGATTTGTTGGTCAGTTTTGGATGGCTGATCCTGGCATAAAATCAATCTGATGCTCAATCCCCTTGATCAGCGGCAACCTACTTGACAACTATCTTGGAAAAATGTCTTAGAAATCCTGTAAAATAGATACAAAAACTTTGGGGAGGGAAGATGTGGTGTCTTTTGTTAAATAATAGGTTTCTTTATATAAAAGTAATACAACTTTTTGCTCTTTCAATATAGCTATCCTCACATCTCTCATCCTTGTCAACATGCACTCTATTCCTTCTCTCTCTTTCTCTTTTTTACTTTCTTATTCTCCCTCTTGCATGCTCTCCAATTCCTTTCCACACTTCTTTTTGTTCTTTTTCCTCTCTGTCGCTAACTCATCTAACTCTGCAAGTAGTGCTGATCCTCCTCCTATACCTCCTTTGGCATAAGTGGTACTAATGTCATTTTCTAATCATTGTGATAGAAAGCATACCTATTTAACTTGCTATGGAACATAACATCCTTGTCAAATTGTCAAGGCCTTTCCAATAAAATATGGCTTGCTTGCATAGGCACTACACTGCATAGCACACTGTCCTTGTACTTGCGAATTTCAAATTCCACCAAAGCTTACTTCATATCCTTCACTTCCTGCTATTATTTAACCACTGCGACTTATGGGGCTGGTTATGGTCTCTAAGTGGGAGTCCAAGTCTCTCTACCAACATCACGCTAGCCACATTCATGTAACTCCCTCTTGTCTATAATAAAACGCATGTTTTGCCCTTTATTCTACACCTTGTGTGGAAAATATTTTTCTCGTTGTTCCTTAAGCCCTTCTTCATTTACTTGTGTACTTAACTTGTGCATGACCTCTGAATTCACATTACTTATCTCCTTGTAAAGTCCTTTATCCTCTATGAATGGTACCTTCTTCAATGGTGGCATCTTGTCTCCACTATTGCCCTCTTCTTCATTTGTTACTATCTTACCTTTATCAGTTAATATAATAGTTCACTTATTTCAGCACTAAGTGGCAATATGTCCACTCTTTTAGCATTTAAAACATGAAATATACCAATTATGTGTATTAGAAGTACAAGGATTTGGATTTTGTATCTTAGGTGCCTTAGCCCACGGTGTAACCTTCAACTTAGGAACTCCACTAAACATGGCCAATTACTTTTCCTCTCAGAGAGAAAACTGTCGTAAGGCTACATGTGGTGGCTACTACTACCTACCGCTTCTCTTAAATCGCTTCTCATACTTGATGGCCAGTACCACCAAGTCCCTAATATCCACGTAGTGGTGCAACTCAAGTACATCTGTAATCTCCCTATTCAAACTTCCTATCAATCTAGCCTCTGTCACCCCCATCCTTCACTATATCATCTCTCATTAATGCCATTTCCATTTTTTTAAAGTAGTCCTCCATACTTCGAATACCTTGTAATAATGTTTGCAACCTATGATACACATCTATGTAATAGAGGTAAGGTACAAATCTTTTTCTCATCAAAGCCTTTAAATCATGCCACGTATCTATAAAGCATTTACCATTTCTCCTATAGCTAGTACATACCTAGTCCCACCATATAATAGTATAGTTGGTGAACTCCATTATTTCCAGCTTCACATTTTATGCCTTAGTGTACTAGTGGTAGTCATATACCAGCTCCACCCATCATTCTCATTCTAAGTACGCGTCAGGGTTTAACTTACCTTAGAACACTAGTATGGTCAACTTGATGCCCTTTGACACCTCATCTTTCTCATCCCACCTTGTATATTAAGCCTCTTGGGACTATCAAACTATTCAAATTCATTAGAATAATCAAACTCCTCATCACTAACATATCTCTCTCTATCTAGTTGACACGTGGAAGGACTCATCTTGGGCTTCAACTCCTCATGAGGTGTTGGGCTGCCCTGTGTAGATGCCTATGACACCTCCAAATTCTCTAGACGTCGGATAATACCAGCCAGTATGTTTGTAAGTTGCTTCAAGTTAAAGGTATTATCTCCAACAGCAGATTCACTTGAAATTTGGTAAAATGTGTGTAATACGAAAAGGTAAAATGGGAACATGAAGTGTGTGTAGGTGTCCCCTCACCTCACTAGATGTAATCACCCTATTTTTTATCTCTAACTCGTGTATATCACAAAATCAACTTAGATAATTTAAGTGACGCACTCAGATAAGATGCTCACTAATTTAATTTCCTATGTCCACCTTATAAAATCTTAAGAATTCTCAGAAATTCAAGTAACACACCCTAAGCACGTGCAAGAGAGTGAAGAATTGAAAACTAGTGTTTTAGAATTAATCTAAGGGCAAAAGGATTAATTCAGGTAAGGAAAATGACATAACGAGTCGAGATAATCTATCTTAAACAAAAAGGTGAGTCGCAATCGATCCTAGAGTAGATAGATCAATCAAGAACACAAAATTGATCGACCTAGAGACTGGTGTGATCAAGCGAGATCTTAGCGATTGACCTAGAACGAGATATAGGACATGTGCGATCAATTCAGATGAACAGTGCGATCAAGCTCACGTCTGAAATTTTGCAATCCAATTTAGTACAAAACCTAAAACTCCATGCCCAATTAACTTTCCTTTGATTTTTCAATGTTCTCCCACTCCCAAGGATCAACTTGAAGCCAAACTCCAACAAAAAATTTCAACTTTCCTCCTTTTTTTTGTCAACACCAATTTGTAATTTTTTTTTTTGTCTTTTTTTTGGCTTTTCAGAAACAAGACCCAATGGCGAATAACTCAAACAATTTAATGAGATATAAGTGTTACTTTTTTTTATTGAAAAATGAGAAACATGGAAGACAAGATACAAAAAACATAAAGAAATAAGATATAAGGAAAACAAAAGAAAACAAGATAGCATTGGTACCTAGACCGATGCTTGGATAAGAATCTAAAATAGCTAGCTCTGATGCCAACTAAAACCTTTGTAGAAGTGTAAAAGATACAGAATTGACCACATATGCTAGAACCTAATAAAACCTACTTGTATGAACTGTGAAAGGATGGTTACAACTTACATGCGTAGTTAGTTAATATGACATAAATCAAACCAAGAAAAACTCAAAATAATTTGATTTGGTATTTTTACAAGAAAATTGATGTACTAAAATTACTAAGAAAAGAATAAAAATAGTATTCAATAATCAAATAGTAAAAAAGTTGTCCTCAAATCACCAAAAGCCCTATTTACTTTGTTTTTGGGAACCTTTGCAACCTTAAAACTCATGTAAAAATTGACTAAAATAAAGAAATATGAAAAATGGTAATTTTCTAACTAATTCTAACATCATTCCATCTTTGTGCTCAATCCAGATGTCGATTTGGGGTGTCTAAATCATAAAAATAGAACATTCATGGCCCCCAGCATTCACAATCGCACAGAACATGATCAAGCAACTAGTCTCCTGACTGTAATGTTAGAAACAAGGCTCTATAGGGTTAATGAATGCACGGTCACAATTGAGTGCCCCTCCTTCGATCATAAAGACAAAATGTTAGTTCCTAGTTCACAAACAACCACCTGGTTGTCAGATCGATTTAGCACATTCACAATGGATTAGGCTATTGCGAAATCAATCTAGTGACTATTTCAAAACATGTTTAAAGTTGTCTTTGCACCAAATTCACCCAAGATGTTCTTCTTTCACTTTAAGCTCTTCAAAGCATCCGAAAACCTCTCTAAACTCTTTCACAAGTATCATGATTACTTCCCTGAGCCTTTTAACTTAAGGCTTCATCATCGGTCATCCAAATACTATTGGATATTCAATCGCAGCCTTGATGCCCATGTTACTATGAGATATGAGTTCTATATACTTGAGGACAATAAGATTATTAAAGGATATCATGAATGTTTTCTCAAGGAAGAGTTTATTTTGAGAAAGTACGATAGGTAGAACAATAGTGCTTAAGGAAGTTGAGCACAAGGAACAACGTAGTCAGCTTATAACACACATTCTTGTTCAAACGAAACCTTCTCAGATGCAACCATTGTAAAGATCGGGTAGAATCTCTTGGGTAACAGAGAGATATGGTTATGTCTTAGAAAATAGACAAGACTTATTTGTAATAGGAGATAATGATCATGGAGATAATCCTTCTACCTATGATTGAGGAATGGTAGATAGGGACTCCAAGTGGTTGGAGGCTATGAAATTTGAGATGGATTCTATGCATGTGAACTAGTTATGGAATCTTGTTAATCTACCTAAGGGAATTGTTCCCACTGGATGCAATTGGGTTTAGAAGAGAAAGATTGGTTTGACTGGTGAGGTATATGCCTATAAGGTCATGTTGGTGGCGAAGGGTTATAATCAAAAGAAGGGAATTGACTATTAGAAAACCTTCTCGTTGGTAGCCATGCTAAAGCCTATTTGGATTCTACTTGCAATAGCTAGCCACTTAGACTATGAGATTTGGCATATGAATGTCAAAACTACTTTCCTTAACAAAATTCTTTAGGAAGGCATTTATGTAGTGTAGCCATTTGGTTTTGAAGTCCAAGATGAATCTCATAAGGTATGCTAGCTTAAGAGTCCCATTTATTACCTTAAGTAAGCACTAAAGAGTTGCAATATTTGTTTTGATGGTGCAGTTAAATCATTTGGCTTCATCAAGAATGAAGATGAACTTTGTATCTATAAGAAGGTTAGTGAGAGTACAATAACTTTCCTTGTATTGTATGTTGATGATATATTATTGATAGGAAATGATGTTGGGATGTTAAGCTCAATCATAACACAGTTATTTAGTACCTTCTCCATGAAAGACTTAGGACAAGTAACCTACATCTTGGGTATTTGTGTCTATAGAAATAAAGCGAAGAGGTTGTTAAGTCTCTCCTAAACATTGTACATAGACAAAGTACAGAAGAGGTTCAGTATGAAGGCTTTTAAAAGAGGATTACTACTATTTAGACATAACATTCATCTTTCGAAATCCAGGTGCCCAAAGATGGATGACAAAAGTAGAAGCATAGAAGCCATTCCATTCTAGAAAGCTTAATGCATGCAATGCTATGTATGAAGCCAGAAATCACCTATGCTATAAGTGTTATGAGTATGTTTTAGGTGAATCTTATTAGAGAGTATTAAAATGTGTGTGTCCTTAAGTATTTGAGAAGGACTAAAGATAAGGTACTTGTGTATGGAGATGGTGATTTAAAATTCAATAGATATACCAATTCTAACTTCCAATCGGATGTGGATGATAGAAAGTTTATCTCTGGATTCATACTTAACTGTAATGGAGAAGTAATTCGTTGGAAGAGTTCCAAGCAAAGTATGACCATAGAATCCATCACTAAGATTGAGTATATTGCCACATGTGATGGAGTGAAGGAGGCCATTTGGATAAAGATGTTTGTGATGGAACTTTAGGTAGCTCCAAATGTGGATCTTCTATTACCACTTTATTATGACAACAATGTCATGATTTCAGAGGTGAAGGAGTCGAGATCTCGTCAAAAATCCAAACACATAAAGAGGAGTTATCAAATTATTCGAGAAATCATTGGAAGGGGCAGCGTAGCCATGCAGAAAACAGCTTCAATTGATAATGTGGCTAAACCACTCACCAAGCTAATGACTTAAGTGTAGCCAGATCTCTATCTTAAGAAAATGGGTATTAGATACCACAACAACTAGCATTGGTAGTATTGAAATTAGAGAGCAAGTGGAAGATTGTTAGTAATATACCTCTAACTTCAATTGAAAATGAAGGACACTAGAGGACATTTCATTGTATATACACTTTCATTCAATTATTAATAAAATATTAATTTCCATATCAAACTTCTACTAAGGTTTAATACTTGTAAATCTTGATTGGTGTAAAGTATTACATGTGACTATGTGTTTGAGTTAAAAAGCCTTATTCATAGGGAGTTATAAATATAGACATAAGACCATCTTAACACGCAATCACTAAAACCAATCTTTAAGTCGCCGATGCTCTAAAGGCACTAAAGAGTTAATACAACTCGTCCACCTCGTGTTTCATAGTGATGTCATGCTATTAAATATGATGTCTTGAGAATACATATGTGTGGAATCACCATTAGCGAGTGAGACATTCAAACAATGACTTGCAGAACAAATAAACGCAAGGAGTTCACTCTCAGCGGTCAACGTCCTACTTTGTGATCATGTTGAGTGCTCATGGACCTTAAACCTAAGATGAAATAATTATCTTGTACACATGATAGTAAATGTATCATTAGAATATTAAAGACTAATATCTATTCTAGTATGGGATAAGCTCATGAGTTCGACATGCTATTACCTAAATGTATATAGAGGTATGTGTGCACTGAATAATGGATTAGTTTCTTTGAAAGTGAGCAAGGTGTTTATCCTATATAGTTGGTGTTATATGAGACAAAAGACCTTAGCCAAGGTAATAAATGATTGGAAAGGAGTTTCTAATAGAAACATTTATCTCATGAGAAAACATCGATTGGTTATATGACCGAGTTTTTGAGTTTGGTTAAATCAATGACTCTCACTTGGTTAGAACAAATAAGACAAAAGGTCTTATGGTATAGTAGTCTTGATCAGAAAGATTTTCATTATGTTCTAATTCACTTCATCTTAATTGAGCTACGATATGGGTTCTAGGCTAGATATTACTCATATCCTTTGAGCTATACTCGTTGAATAAGAATGAATTTGAAGAGTCATACGCATAAGATTGGGATGTATTGCTCATGTTAAATTGATAGGTTGAATAATTTATTTAGTCGCAATTAGACTAAACTAAAGAAATTGACATGGGGCTTGTTAATGATGAGATAATTAATTAGAAGCATAATAAAATTTTAATTTAATTAATAAAATTAATTAAATTAAATTAATTGAACACATTTGGGATTTAATTATTAATGGAGAGTAATAATTAAATGGTATATGAGTTAATTTATTAATGAGATTAATAAATAAAAGTTCATGAGCTATTTTAATTAAAAGGGTTTGTGTAGGATGGCTCATAGAGTTCATACCCCATCTCTTTGTATCATAACTATTTAAAGGAGTACTTGAAGAGTTCGAGACACACCACAACCCTAAGAATTTCATGCACACCTATCAAGCAAGAGAAAGTAGCCTCTAGCCACCCTCCTTTGAGCATTCTCTTATAAAAAATTCTTTCTAGTCCAAAGTGTTTGTGTTAGTGCTTTACAAAAAGAGTTTTGTGGAGTGTAGGAAGAGCTCACGAACATTCTTATTGCATGGACAAATTAGAGGTTACGGTTTGAGAGCTAAGACACCAAAGATCATACACAAACCATTTGGAAATATTCCAAAGGTACAAGCTTGGGCCTTTTGTTTCCGCTATGATTGTAGAAATTTTTTATGTTCAAAATTTCTAATTTTTATGGGCAAGTCCTATGGAAATCTGACAAAAATTAATTCTAAACCTAGGGAAACATGAGCATCCACCCACCTCAACAAAGGGAGGGAATATTTGTTCTAGCCTACCTTTGATATACTTTTTTTTCTAGATTTCTCCAAAATAAGAGTTTGTGAGATGTTTTTTGAGTTCTTGCTCGTGCCTTGTTATGTGAACAATCTAGAGGTCATGATTAAAGGCTAGTGGCTTGAAGAGCACATTCTTGTAATTTGAAGGCGAATTGTTCAAGGTAAAATTCTATCTATCCTATATGTATGCTATTTACACATGTTTGAAGAAAGCATACCTCAGAAATTGTTTTGTTCCATTGTGTTTTATGTGTGTTTCGAAAATTTTAAATTGTATTCTTGTATCCCAAGTGAGACAAAAGTCAATAGTCTTCTTAAGTTTAAGATCCATTCGCACTTAACATGGTCGTAAAGAAAGACATTAAAAGTAAAGAGTAAACTACATCTGTCCACTCAAGTCAATGTTTAAATACACTATTTCCTAATAAAACATCCACACACATCTATTCCCTTACTTCATATTGAATGACATAAAAACTCACCAAAAAATTCAAAATGTGCAAGTATTGCTGATATCTCTAATTCCTATTAGAGATTCTATGACTCATTAATATGTTTAATGGTAGTGTTTTAAGAAGTTCTATGTAAAACTTCTTAACACAATTATACGGGCCTATGTATTGCTTTTTGCCAATTTCGAGATTTACATGCATAAGTAGAATGCTATATACTTATGAAATTTAAGAAAAAATCAATTTTATAATGAAATTAAACATTTACAATCATTATCCTTATAAGAATGCTCAACGTTAGAGTGCATATCATTAACATCTTATGTGGACATTGTAACAATAATGCAAAATAATACTTTTTGAATACCTTGTGGAGACACTTGAACCAAAAGGCATCCTTCATCAATCATCATGTGTTGATACTCCATCTTATTATAAAGTCACCAAAAGGAAAAATGGACACCTCTTAGAAATCTTATGAGCACTGCTGTCAAAAATGCAAGTTCCAAAACAATTTTAGGTTAATGTGGTTAATAAAACCTATTTTTTGATCAATCAAAAGTCATTGTCAGTGTTTCATGCTAAGATTCCTTATTCTATCCTCTTTTGAACTAAACTCTTATTTCCTGTTGAATGTCAATTATTCAGGGGCATTGATTTGTTAGAATGTTCACCCACAAGTTACTAAATTAGGTACCAAGTCTTTAAAATGTCTTTTCTTGGAGTATTCTTAAGTCTAAAAAGGGTATCAATGCTTTTGTTCTAACCTTGGCAAATATCTAATGACTATTGATGTCTTCTTTATTAAAATATCCCTTTCTTCTCAGCTACACCATCTATTAAATGGGAGAACGATGGTCTCTTAGTTTACATATCCATTGCTTTAGGATACCTAACTACAATTGCCACTGATTTGTCATGGATACACTAGACATTGTAGCACTCCTGATGCATGTTCAGAGCCAATCTCCTTTTCCTCATCAAAACCAACTCATTTCAATCTTAATCTACCTTTTGCACTTAGAAAGGATGGATACTAGTGTATCTATCCTATCCCCTCATCAGTCTATTATGATAAATTATCATCTAGTTCTTGCTCATTTGTGGCTTCTCTTGACTTAGTATTTGTTCCCAGGATAATTATTGAAGCCTTATCAAATCTTGACTGACACAATGCTATGATAGATGAGATAAATGCTTTAGATGCAAATCATACTTGGGATTTTATGTCTTTACCTTTAGGGAAAAAATGTGAGCAAAACCAAATGGCTGTTTACTATTAAATATAACTCAAACGAATATTTTGCTAATCTTAAAGCTCATTAAGTAGCCAAGGGATATGCTCAAACCTATGATGTTGATTATTCTAAAACTTTTTATCCCACAGCGAAGCTCATTAATCCCTTCATTTCTATGCCCCCATATAGAGATTGATCCCTATATTATTGGCACATTAAAAATGCATTATTTCTTGGTGACCTTTAATGAGAAGTTTATGTAGAGCAACTGTCATAATTGTGCCTTAGCAAGAGTATGCTAAGGTATGGCATCTTTGCAAATCCCTATATGGACTGAAACAAAGCCCGTAAAAGTAATTTGAGTAATTTTGTTATGAAGTGGAAAGGTATAAATTGAAGAAGAGTAAGTCTGATCACTCGGTCTTTTATAAACGAACTATGTTTGGTATTACTATTCTTGTAGTGTATGTGGATAATATTATTATTACAAGGAGTGATACTGTAGAAATTTCATCTCGAAAATCCTTACTTCATAACAAGCTTCACACTCAAGACTTCAAAGAGCTAAAATAATTTATGTGTATTGAAGAAGAAAAGAATAGGAAAGGCATCTTGTTATCTTAAAGGAAATATGTATTAGATCTATTAGAAGGAACTAGAAAATTAAGAGTTAAAAATAAAACATATTGATTGTCCAAAATCAGTAGTTAACAAAAGAGGGAGAACCTTTTGAAGATCCTGAAAGATATCAAAGATTAGTGGAAAAGCTAAACTATCTCAAATAGTAGCTCATTTCAACATTGCCTATTCAGTGGTTATCATAAGTTAGTTCATGTCTTCTCATATAGTTCATCGTTACGTGGTTCTAAAACTAATCCTATGCTACTTAATAGGAAGTTTGAGTTTAGGGATATTATATAAGAATCAAGGACACCCAAATCAAGAGCTTCTCAGTTGCAGACTGGGTAGGGTGAAGGTTGATCAAATTTTGACTACAAGCAATTGTATGTTCATTAGAGGTAATTTAGTCTCTTGAAAAGGTGAGGAACAAAATTTTATATCTAGGTCAAGTGCATAATTAAAATATGGAGTTGTAGCAAAATTAGTTTGTGAAATAATATGGATCAACTTCTATCTGAAGTTGTTATCAAACTAACCATGCCAACAAAATTATGGTGTGATAACCAACCAGTTCTTTATAGGGAATCCAAATCAATTTCCCACCAATGAAGCAAACACATTGTGACTAATGTATTTTGTTTGAAAACAGGTATAGCAAAGCTTAATCTCTTTGGGGCACGTGAAAATTGAAGAACGACTTAGATTTATTTTCACCAAATCTCTCAAAAGAAGTTGAGTTTGTTACATTTGTAACAAGTTAAACATGATTAATATTTGTGTTCCAACTTAAGAGAGAGTGTTTTGAAATGGTATTGAACCTAACAGTATTGCATAAAGATATCATAGATAACAGGCTATAAGATATTATAGAATATTTAGATTGATATACTTTAATTGTAATAGATCTTTTAAAAAAAAAAATCTGTAAAGTCAGAATAATTTGTATCTCATCTATAAAAGCAATCATCACTTTTCTTAGAATTCCTTCGTCTTACAAAAATTATGGACATTGACCATACTTCAAACCACAAATCACCTCTTAAGCAACCGCAAAAACATTTTAGTGAGATAACATTCAACAAGAGAAAGACATTGGTGAATTTTCAAATTTAGACATTCAATTTTTTATGTAACCCATATGACATCTATCGTATAGATGGATTACAATTTATTTTTATTTTAACCTATAGAAGATAGTATAACAAATATTTTTAATCAAATAATTAATTGTATAAATTTAAAGTTAAATTTTACATAACTAAAATAAAATATTAATAAGAATAATAGAATTTCTAATTATAGTGAACATGAACATCAATGCATATAAAATAAAAAATAAATAAATTTTATAAAAAAAGCAATGTTCTTTATTGGAAACATTTTCTAAGAAGTTATATTTAATAAGTTAAAATATAATTTGATAGCCATATGATTAAAACTTATTTTAATTAAACTTAATATCTATCATAATGTTATGTGAGAAACTAAAGAAATGTCAAGTGCATAAAAATATAACGAAATTAATAATAACCATTCATTTACCGCTCATCACCACAAAAAAAAAATTAAAAAATATATATATATATATATATATTCAAAAAATATGAAAATGATTTCATTTTTAATTTTTCTTGTAGTTGCTTTACTTTTTATTTGGTCTATTTTTTTTTATAATTAAATAAATCAAAAGATTATTCTAATTAAACGAACACCCATCATAGATTAATTCATGGGTTATTTGTGCAAAGGAATAATGAAATGTTTAGTGCATTGAAATACAATAAAATAATTAATTTGCATTCGTTTATGCCATATAAAATTAATGGTGAAAGTGATATAATTTTTTTTTTTACCATCTTTATTATTCTTTGATCTATTATTTGACAATTAAATAATTTAAGACTTGATGAAAGCACATTTCATCGTAAATATTTACATATATTATTTTTTGTTGGTGTGGCAGCTAACTTGACATTGACATGGCAATGAAATGTTGTTAACATGGCAATCGATGTGGTGGATGTTGTGGCGGATGATAATGCAGTGGCACAATGACGTGGTGCCAAGTATGCATAAGTGTTGGCAATGATGTTGCACCAATACATTTGAGAAGTCTTTGTGGAAACCCTTTGGAAAGATTTTGTTGGAATCTTCATTCCTTATCTCAAGGATTTGTTCTTAACAAGTCAAGTATCCATGTACGACATAGAATTAATTTGTCTTATCTAATTAGATAAACAAAATCATGTAAATCTTTGTAATTGTTGACAGAATCCAATTAGGATAGAAAGTATATCTCGCTAGCTAGAAAAATCAATACTAGTGTTGGAACACTAGGCATAAAGGTTGGGTAGGAAACAATGCAATGATTTGATGCAGATTTTTTGGAGATTGCAGATTCAAAATAGATAGAAGTTGATTTGATGGGTATTAAGTTTGAAGACTTCATTAGATGACTTAGACCTTCGGAACTTCATGAGTTGAGAGAATTAAGTGTGAACTTTATTCCTTTTATAATGAGGATCAATGTATATGTTAAATTGAGTGAAAAAAGAGTCAGCTAGTAAGGAAATAGTATAAACAAGTCATATTCAACTTAGTTAGGACAAGTGAGGTTGGTGATATGAACACTTAGGTATTGTAGGTTACTTGTAAGTGCGAGAAAAATGTTAAGGTCAAAGGGGTTTGGTCACGTGGTGAGTTTCTCTTAAAGTTTGGGTGTGATTTTATGAATTTGATATAGTAGGATTCTTTACCTAAGCAAGCATACTACAGATAAAAGAGGTTGGCTCTAAATTGTATTAGCAATTGTTGCATTCATTTTATTTGAGTTCTGTTTGTATACGTTGGGGTTCCAATATAACAAATTCATAGCAACACTTTTGTATTATAGCATCTAATCAGAACTAACATTATTTATGGATTCTTATTTTTTTTAACATGTTTTAATATTTGATAATACAGAGTATCATGCTAGTTAATATAAAATAAGGATTTGAAGGCTTAAATAGAACTAAATTTGAAAATTTATTTTTATTAAATTTAATGACCATCATAAAGTAATTTCAAATTATGTTTGCAAATACATAATAGAATGCTAAATGCATCATAATGCTGTAAAATAAATATTGAGCATTGATTTATGATTTATAACAACATAATAGACATACTAAAATACTGGTGAAAATAATCAGATAATTTTTATTGTTGCATTCTCTTTATTTATTCTTCTAATTATTATTTGACTATCAAATGATTCAAATTTTAGTTTGATGAAATCTAATTCCAATCATAAAGTGATTAATAGATTATTTGTCTACCCAAATAATGAAATGTTAAGTGCAGTGACATGCTATAAAATAAAAAATAGGCCTACATTTATGTGTCGATATACCATAATAAATATTTAAATTATTGTTGAAATTAATTTTATATTTTTACTTTTTCATCAATTATTCTTTCATCTATTAGTTGACATCTAAATAATTCAAATTTTAATAAGAAAGTTATTTCATAATAAAAATTTACATAAATTGTTATTTATAAATTTTTCATTTTAAAAATGTTTTAGATAATTGATAATAGCGAGCAGTTCATACAACTTTGAGAGAAAAAATACAAGAACTTCAATGAAATTCACAATATCTCTTGAAAAATGTAATTCAAATATGCTTATTATTTTTTTCATGAAGTTCTTTCCATGTTTTGTACAAAGTTATTGATCAAGCTGTAATGTTTCTTTCACTTAAATTTACAAAATTATATTAAAAACTATTATGACACCTGCTAAATGGAAGGAAATTTTAAAGAAAACATAAATTAAAATGGTAAGTTAAAAGAGAAGAGAGGAACAAAATGATGAAAGAAATAAGAGAGGCATTTGGAAGGTGGGTAATTATGTAATTTTACATAATTATTTAGATAAATAATACATTTACATAAAATCATTTAGATAAATAAATATGTAACTAACTCAATTATAAAATTCAACTAAAAAAGCTAAAATCATGGAGAAGAAGACATATAAAATAGAAGCATATCTTAATAATTAGGCTATTTGTTAATGCAAATTAGGTTGATATTGACAACAAATGTTACAATGAGTGTTAGGAACTAACCACGCAACCAGAAACAATGGCAAAATAAGGATAAAATATGTCAAATCTAGTCATTGCCTTTATCAATTTGATATCTTCTAACATGACCACAAATTCCGTTTGAGAATATGATTTAGGTATGAACTTTTCATTAGTAAAGTGGCATGATTTCACATACCTATGCCATTTTCAGACTTGAGGAATAAAACTCTTGGAATTAACCAACTTTAAGTCTAGATTGCGTACATTAGACTCTTCATCTATTTCTTCCACAAAATGTTGTTTGTTAGCCATAGTTTTAGGGCGAAGTCTTTGATTGGTTTCTGAAACTTCTGATTTTCTCTTCTCCAGATCATCTTTTGGTCTAACTTCTATGGGTTCAGAATGTTCTTGCTTAGGTGTTGATTTTGGTGTCACAACATTTTCTCCTTCCTCCTTTTCTACAATTGATCCCTTTTCTTTATCCACTGGCAATTTCAATTACGCTTCCTATCTAATACGTTGCACAACCATCTCCTTTAGTTGTAACATCAATGGATTTTGACATGACGTTTTCTTCTTCAGCCATTTTCTTCTCTTTCATTGCTCCTCCATTCTTGGTTGTCTTTCTTCCTCTAGCCATTTGTTCTGGGGCAGGTTTCACTAAAGGTTGTGGAATTTCTTTTCTAGCATGGGATAATTGGAACACCGTCTGAAGGGGTTCTACTTCTACAACTTCTTATATTAACAATCGTTTCGGTTGTGGAATTTCGTTAGTGGTCTCCGAGGGATGAGAGGTGGCAATAGTCCACCATGCAATGGCTCTAGTTTTGCATCTCCCCGTTGATGTTTACTCTCAAGTTTTGGAATGTTACAATAAATATGATTGGAAGTTCACAATAACGATAATTAATATGATTAATTATGGCAAAGATATGATTTATATCAATTCAAAGTAACTGTTACAATAGATTTCAAAATTCAATTTTTTATTGAAAAGAGGGATAAATCAATGTCTAATTATTGAGAATCATAACGTCAATACTGTACATCTAACATGATCTACTTCCCCTCATTATTTTCGTCAATCAAGTCAATATACTACGCATAGACCTAGTTCACGCTATAGATGTTCAACTTTGGTAGCATTCAACTCTTTGTTGAAAATATACATCGGTTTTCCATCTATTGCAACATGGTAGATTTCAATCTTCTTTTTCTCAACTAACTCTTGAATATAATTATATCTAATTTCAATGTGTTTGGTTTGTCAGCACTAGACACGAATTTTAAACAAATTGATTGTTTTATCATTATGACCCAACACAATCAATTCTTCAAGTCCATATGAAGTAGCTCTAGAATTCTTGAAGTACTCAAATTTTCAGTTGCTTTCGATAACCTCTTTCATTGCTTTCCCATTTGATATAATCTGAAAATATTAGGGGTTAATTTTGTTACTATTGGCAACCCATGAATAACTCCAATTTTTTATAGCTGTAATAGATTGTGATAGCAAATATTTCCAAGTATCTTGTGCTATTTCACACTCATCTTGATGCTGGTCTAGAGAGAAGTTGGTACTACTCATAGTGTAGTAGTTGTCATTTGGCCTATTACTAATGAGTATACCACAATTTTCTTTCTCATATACCTAGCATTGATCCTTAGTGAATTTCATTAACAGGCATTAATCAAAAAGTTAACTATTGCTAAACAAATTGGCTTTATAAGTCCATCAATGTGTAAAACACTCCTCAACTTTGGCATTCCGTTACCAAATGTGATATTGTTGCCCATCATCAAATGTGACATGTCCTCTAGAGATACTTCTGTAATTAGATAAATTCAACTTGTCACCTATCATACGTTTGGGATAACGACTATCAAAATATTATGTTTCTCTAGAGCAAGCTTTTAATAAAGTGTAGGATATAAGACTATTAATCTTAGACTTTTAGATCCACACTTGTTTAATAGGTTTGTTGTTCCTATGAGTGTTACCAATACGATTGACAAGTTGGTCTCCATACAACATGTGTTTTAACAACAAAAAACATTTAGCCATCTAGTGTCTTGTTTTCTTGTAAATTATAAACATGAATACTTTTCTCCTTTTGCTTTCTCCTTTTACTTAGCTAATTCTATGTCCTCTTCTTGTTGGGAATAATTTGCATAACAACTAGAATGGTCTCCTTGAAAATTTTGATTCCTCAACTGTTTGGACTATAAGCTAGTGTATCCTTAGTGTAGACAATTCTCGTTCAATCTGTCATTAACTTCCAATGGACAAAACATTTTCCAACTTAGCTTTTCCTATGTTGCACTTCTTCAAGGTTAATTCAGCCTCTTGGCATTATTCATCAAGTTTCTTACAATCAAATCTTAATTTTGAACATTCATCATTTAAACATGCATTAAATTCTTTAAGAGATTTTACCTCTTCTTTTAATGAATTATTTTCAATATGTAATACAAAAAAATTATTGTAGGTAATTTGGTAGGTGGAGTAAAGTTCTTCACCAGTGTCACTATTGGTTCTACCTTACAGAGTTAAAAGATTCTTGATTGCTTGTATAACTTGCTTTATCATCTTCTTCTGAACTACCTCACTCAATGTTGAGGTCATGGATTTGCCTTACTTTTTGAGTGCTTTGGCCTAGGTGCCTATATCACTTACATTTATGACCTGTACAACCTTTTTCTCGACCTCAAACTTTTTCACAATTTAAAAAAATTTTCTTTTGATTCGTGGAAAGGTTCTTAGATGAATTACTTGATATATATTTTTTTATTATTATTGATGTTTGGCTTCCTTTTACTCAGAAGCTTTTTCTACTTATTCACTACATAAGTTGTGCCGTCATCAATGTTGCAACAATCATCATCATTAACTTCGTCACTTTGTTTTTCGTTGTGAAAGGTTAGCTCCTTCTCTTTCTTAGCAACAGTTAAATTCATCTCAAAGATTTGTAGAGAACTAATAAGTTCATCTAGTCAAAGATTATTTACATCTTAGGATTTCTCTAATGCAACTAACTTTGGAGTAAATCTTTCAGGTAAGGATTTCAAAGTCTTCCTTACTAGCTTTGCCTTAAAATAATGCTTCCCTGGCTAATAGGTTTGATTAGCTATGTATCACTCTGCCATTAAATTCAACAATAGTTTCTCATTCACTTGTTCTTAGTGTTTCAAATTAAGTTGCCAATATTTAAAGTTTCGAGGATCTTACAGCATTAGTTCCTTTGTGGATGTTCTGGAGAGTGTCCCTAGATTCCTTGGTTTCTTCAAAAGTTGATATGAGTTTGAATTGCTTTTCATTGACACTAATAAATATTACATTAATTGCCTTGAAATTTCCTAATGCCATATTCTCATGTTTAACACTCCAAGATTTTACATCTTTGAGAACTTCAATTCCTTAGCATATTATGCTTTCTCATCTTGTAATTTTGTAGACGCCTTCCAATAGGGATAACCAATTCTATCAAGAATTAGGGGTCATGTTACAAGTGCTCCTTCTTTAGCACTCATTTGCAACTTTTTAGGATCTCACCTACTTTAATAATTTAAGCAAAGCTAGTGAATCAAGCTTTAGTACCGTTTGTAAGTTGTGTTGGCATTAACAACACACTCACGAATATTGTAATAAGTGTTAGGAACAAACCACACAACCAAAAACAAAATGGCAAAGTAAGTAAAGAAGGGCACAAATTGGTGGCGCAATTGGAAGCAATGTCTCCTATGGTTGTGAGACCTTGCCCAATAAAAATGCTTCCACTAAACATAATTAATAAAGTGTTAATTACCAAATCTCTCACCTCATTTACTACTCCAATTGTAGGATTTCCGACTTGTTAACAATACAATTGATACAATTGTGTTAACCTAGTTCACTCTAGGTTCAATATTCTTTTGTAGTGAATTTCCACGAGATTTTATCTATCATACATTTTACACTCTCAACAATCAATAATCATTTGGTACATAGGCTAAAGGACTAAAACACAACTGAGAAACTCATATTCCTTTTGCCTTTATTGCCTCTTGATTTCTCTCGATGCCTTTTCATGTTCCTTAACATCCTATTTATAGTCTCAAGTCTTCACAATCCTTGATAAATTTGGTCTTTAATTGATTGGCATCCGTCTTACTTAATTTTAGCCGAATTTCTCTCCTTGAAGCAAAGTTGTTGGAAACCATTTGATACAATCGGATTATATTCAGTCTTTATCCATGCTTCTTTTCAATTTAAGGATTATCTTTAACTAATTTCTTTGGATAATCTAAACTTCCTTAGATGCCTTATCCAAGGTTTCGTCTAATATAAAGAATCTAACAAATTAGAAATTTTTTGACAACTTATTTGTTATAAATAATCTACCAACAAACTAGCCAACAAGCTAGCAATAAAAATTATGGTTAAACAACTAAGGAAAAATAAAATATAGAATAAATTTAATAGAACTAGCTATAATCATTTTGAAATTTAATTTAGAATATAAAACCAAGGACAAATATACACACATAAAAAAAATAGAATTATTTCTTGAAAAACACTATAAAGTTAATTTGTTAGGATTAATTACCATTAAACAACAAAGAAAAACAAAATATTTAATTAATTTAATAATAAGGGATGCAGTCGAAGTCAACCAACATTTTCCTCATACAATCAAATATTCAAATATTTTATTGAGAAATTTTAACTGAAATAAAAATTCATTCCAACTTTTATGTTCTTACCTTTTAAATTTTCTCAATTTATGCAATTTTTTTTAAGGGATGGTTTAATGCATTTTAAATTAACAAATTTGTGTAGGCTAATTCAATAAAATTTGCTATAACCATTTTCAAATTCAACTAAAACGTTAAAATAATGGAACAATATACACACAAGAATGAATAAATTTCGGATAATTTCCAAACTAAAAACACCATAATTACTATTTGCTAAAATTAATTATGGCTGAACATTTTAAAAATAAGACTTAGAATCAATTCAATAATATTGACTACAACTTTCATCATTTTTCTTTTAATCGCCGATTTATGCATTTTTTTTCATATGGATAGTTTGATGCTGTTAAAATAACAAATTTAATTAGACAATTTAACAAAATAGACTATAATCATTTTGAAATTGAAAGAAGATAAAATTATTTTTAGGATAATTCTGAAATTAAAAACACCATAAAGGTCATTTGTTAAAATTAAGTATGATTAAATAACTAAGAAAATTCAAAATTTACAACTAGCTCAATAAATTAAATTGTAATCATGGTAGGGAAGTCAGCTGCTTAAGAAATACGGTTATAATGTAATCCAATCTTTATAGATTTTGTAACGAGAAAATTTTAGTTTTATGTTTAAATATCAATTTAATTGCAACTTATAGCTTCTGTACTTTTTATATGTCAGCTATTTATGTGGTCTTCTATAAGGATGGTTTAATGCTATTTAAATTGGGGATAATTCAATGAAATCGGCATAATCATGTTAAAATCCAACTAAGAAGCTAAAACAAAGGAGAAATATAAACATACATAGAATTATTTTGAATAATTATATTCAAAACACCACAAAGGTTATTTGTTAAAATTAATTATAGTTAACAGAACTAAATAAAAATAAATTTTGAAATGAATTCAGTAAAACTGGTTGATAACCTTCATCTTTTTCTTTTTATTGTACTTACTTATGCAACTTTTTTATTGTGGATATTTTGTTGCTTTTTAAATTAAAAATTTAAATTAGACTCGGCAACAATTGTTTTGAAATTCAACTAAGAAGCTATTAATCAGGGTGAAATATGCACACAAAAATATAATTACTTTCAGATAATTATCAAATTAAAAACACAATGAAGGTTTTTTTTTTTTTGTAAAATATTTATGGCTAATCTATATATTAAAAATAAATTTTAAAATTTATTTAATAATTTAGCATAGGAAAGTCAACAGATTAAGAGAATATGTGAATCCTAATAGTAAATTTAAAAACTTTTATTCCAACATTAGTCATGCTCTTTTTCTATTATCTTAATCTATGTTATCTACTTATAATATTAGTTTAATGCTATTCAATTAAAAAATTAAATTTATTTAATTCATTAAATTATACAACATTTAATAAAATAATATTAAAAATTAAAAAATTCCAAAATTCTGAGAGCGCAGGATTTGGTCAAAATTTAATTGACTGATGCCACGTATGTCCTTTAAAAGTAATAATTTTAATTTGACAAATTTAACAATATTAGCTATAATCAGTTTGAAATTCAACTAAAAAGCTAAAATCACTGAAAATATTATTTGTAAGTAATTATTAAATGTAAAACACCATAAAGTTAATACGTAAAATTTGTAATGGTTACATAACAAAACAAATAAATTTTAAAATCAATTTAACAAAATTAATTGTAATCATGGTACGAAAGTAAACCAATTAAGACAATATGTTTTTATATAATCAAATCATTAAAGATTTTATAATGAAAATTTTTTAATTTTAAATTAAAAAATAATTTTAATTTCAACATTTATCATTTTCCTTTTCTATTGTGTTAATTTATGCTGTCTGTTTAGAGGGTTAGTTTAATGCTATTAAAATTAAAAATTCAAGTAGATCAATTTAACTCATTAAATTAAGCATAAATTCATGAAATAATATCAAAAATAAAAAATACCAAAAAATATGAGAAATGCAAGATTATGTCAGAATGAATTGATTGGGGTCAACAAGTTAAAAGGATATGTGAATTTTAATTGTGAATTAAAGTTTTTTTATACCAACATAAATCATGTTCTTTTTCTATTATCTTAGTTTATTTTATCTATTTATAAGATTAGTTTAATGCTAATAAATTTATTTAAATCATTAAATTAAACAAAATTAATGAAATAATATTAAAAATTAAAAATTCCAAAATTATGAGAATGCGGGATTTGGCCAAAATTTAATCGATTGATGCCATGCGCGTCCTTCCAAACTAATAATTTTAATTTGACTAATTTAAGAAAATAAGCTACAATTGGTTTGAAATTCAACCAAAAAGCTAAAATCAGGGAAAAGTAGTATTTGTAAGTAATTATTAAATGTAAAACACCATAAAGTTCATACGTTAAAATTTAAAATGGTTAAATATTAAATAAAAAAAAAATTTATAATCACTTTAATAAAATTAATCGGAATCATGGTACGAAGGTAAACCAATCAAGACTATGTACTTTTTATATTATCAAATCTCTAAAGATTTTATAGTGAAAGAATTTAATTGTAAATTAAAAATTAATTTTGATTCCAACATTTATGATATTCCTTTTCTGTTGTGTTAATTTATGCTATTTATTCATAAGGTTAGTTTAATGTTATTAGAATTAAAAATTAAAGTAGATCAATTTAACTCATTAAATTAAGCATAAATTAATGACATAATATTAAAAATAAAAATACCTCAAAAAATTATGAGAAATGCAAGCTTTTGTCAGAATAATATTGATAGGGGTCAAACGTCCGTTCAAATAATGGTAACTATAGATACTAATCCATCCATTTTCCAATTATCAAGAATGGTGAGAAGGGTGAGTGATTTCGCTGAGAATCAAGAAAGAGATGATAAAAGCTATACAAAGTAGTTTAGAAAGTAAGAAGTGCATTTCCAAGTCTTTAGCTACTGTTCTATTGCTTAACTCTTCGATTAACTACTCCTAACCTCCATTACTTGTACAAGTAATATCTACTACTATACTGACTAGAAGTCTAGAGTAACTTCAAATAAACAACTGGTAGGACAGTTGAAGGAATAGTAACTGCAACTAACATGTCATCTTGTCAAGTCTCTCTTGGATGCAAAGTTGAGTTAGAAGTTAATACACCCCCCACAAGGTCAGTGTGTATATTTTCCATACTCTTCTTGGACAATAAGTAATAAAATATCCTTGAATTCAAGGTCTTTTGGTGGCAAATCTGCTGGTTGTTCTTGTGTTTTAACATAGTTGGCTTTGATGATTCCTTCCTTTATTTTTTCCCTAACAAAATGAATGTACAAGTCAAAGTTTTTGGTCTTTTCATGATGTATTAGATTCTTTGAGATCTACAAGGCATTCTGATTGTCAAAAAAAATAAAAAATTGTAGCAACTCCCTCATCTTTCGTTCCAATGTTTGCCAACAAGTTTTAAAGCCACGTTATTTCACAAGTGTAAGTTGTCATTGCCTTATACTCCACTTCAGTGAAACTTTTGGCAACTATTGATTCCCTTTTTTACTTTTGGCTTATCAGCCTGGACCCTAAGAAGATGCAATAACTAGTGATAGACTTCCTAAAATCCAAGCATGCTTCCCAGTCATTGTCTGTGTAAGCTGTCAAAGTGAAGTTATTTCCTTTGCTAAAGAAAATCCCCTTTCCTATACTTAATTTTAGATAGCTTTGCACTTGGTAAGCTACCTTAAGATGCTTGATTGTTGGTTGATACATGAATTCAAAAAGCATTTGAACTAAATAAGCAGTGCCAAACCGTGTGAAAGTTAATTATATCAACTCCCCTGCCAACTACCTGTAATATGTATTACCTTTCAACAACCTTCCTTCCTCTCTTGTCAACCTTTGATTTCCATCCATTGGTTTGTTTGTTGTTCTTGCTCCCAACATTCCATAGGCTTTCAGAAAATTTAAGGTGTATTTCCTCTGGCATAATAGCAGCCCATTAATTGATCTAGCCATTTCTATTACAAGAAAGTATCTTAGACTCCCTAACTCCTTGAGTTTGAACTTGAACTTGATGACCTATACTGTTTTATCTAGCTTTGCTTGTTCCCTGCATCTAGCGATCAAATCATCAACATATACAAGTAAAACAATCAGTTTTTTTCCCATTGGCATCCCTCGTGAACAAGGAATGATCAAAACTTGATTTCATAAAACCATGTTCATAGACAATCCTTGTAAATTTCTCATTCCACTGTCTTGAGACTTGCTTAAAGCCATATAGTGCTTTCTTTAACTTGCAGATTAGTTTTTGATTAGATCCAATGCCCCCCCTCTAATAAAATTGTATCCAGATGGGATTTCCATGTAAACATCCTCATATAGGCCCTCATTTAGAAAAGCATTGTTAACATCTAGCTGTTACATCCTCCATTCTTGTGAGACTACCAACAAGAAGAACACCCTTACTATGGCTTCTTTAACTACAGGGCTAAAGGTTTCCTTCTAATCAAACCCTTCTCTTTGAGTATATCTCTTTGCAACTAGCCTCCTTTTGTATCTCTAATTGTTCCATCAACCCTCAGTTTGGTCTTAAACACCTATTTGCAACCAACCATATGCTAATCTTTAGGTGGTTGAACCAATTGCCATGTGTGGTTATCTTCCAAAGTATGTAGTTCATCAATGTTTGCTTTCCTCTAGTGTGGTTCTACCATAGTCTCAACATAAGAACTTGGCTTATACATTTGATTTAATCTGACTAGGTAGTGTAAGTAATCCTTTGATAATCTCTCCATGCATAAGTAATTGGAAATGGTGAGATTAGTGCTTAACGAAGGCTGTGCAGGTTGTTTAAGATTGTGCTGGTAGGCCTCGAGGTATTTGGAAAGCTTCCTAACTCTAGTTATCTTTCTTAGAGGTATGATTGGTCTTTGGTTTTAAGAATCAGATTGGAACAAGTTTTCAACAATTACTTTATGTTGAATTGAGGTCTTAGAGTGGCTTGTATGGTTACCAGGGTGAGTTGTAGAAGTATTATTAGGTTGACAAACACAATCTCAGGACTTTGACTAGGCCTAATGACATCAAAATCAAAATTTGCATTTTCATAAGTGGTGAAAAGTGATTAGATAAGGAAGTGTGAACCAACAGGGGACAGTTTGTGTTCTTGTGATATTAAGTACTAAAGGGAAACAAGTGTTCAAAGAATGTGACATCTCTAGAGACAATGATCTCACGTGTATCAAGATAGTACAATTTGTCTTGTGAATCAAACTTTGACCTATCTCTTTTAATGGTGGAGCAGAAAGCTAATGAGCAAAAGACCTTCTTGTGAGTATATTTTGCTGTCCTTTTAAATAAGAGCTCATTGGCTAACTAAAAGTTATCTGTCCCTTGTGAATGAGAAAGATTTTTGCCTTATTTTTATTAGAGAACATATAGCTCTTGTTTTTTTTTAGCTACTCCAATCCTTATCCATGGTGAACCTTGAATGTAGCATGAGCTAAAGTTAAAATGAAACAACAATTGTGTTGTTTACTAAGTTTACTGACTGAGAAAGCTTGAAACCAAAGGCTGAAACATAAAGAACTTGGTCAACAATTAGGGAGTTCGAAATCTTTATAGTGCTTATAAGTGCTACAGGGGCCTTGGTTTTGTTTGGAAGATTGAAAAAAGAGTTATAAACTGAATGATAGGTGAAGAAAAGATCAATGAATGCACACATGTGGTCTGATGCACTAGTGTCCACAATTTAAGAATGAGATAGTCAAATTACCTTTGTGCACCACCTTGTTCCTATTGCTTCTATGACAGCCCCACACTTTCTTGGCCAACATCCTACTTCTCCAGCAAGCTTATCAACCTCCTCAATTGATCTTGAGATTAGCAGCACTTATCCACTTCCTTTTTGCTACTATTATCACCATCAGTTGGGCTCACCATTGAAGCTTGACTTGCAGCTGATTGACTCTCTTTCCCTTTGTTCTTTGTGAATTTGAAGTTGGATGGAAATCCAACTATTCTGTAGCGCTTCTTTTTTGTGTGTCCTCATTTTCCACAATGTGAACACACTAGCTCCCCTTTCTTTGCCCTCTCATCAAATGCTGAAGCCAAACAAGACACCTCAGTCCAGTTCTGCTTGAATGACGATTATCCCTTTTATGCTTTTCCCACAATTATGGTATTATATGCCTCATTCAATTATGAAAAGGGTCACTACTTGAGGAGTTATGACCTATTAGCAGGATAGGTTTCATTAAGTTTATTTAGGAATTTATGAACATTGTCCCTTTCTTGGAGATTTACCAACTTCTGAAAGCATGTTCCATAGTTGTAGTGAGAAGGTGGCCTATATAGCCCAAGTTCCTTCCAAATAGTCATTAGATCAGTGTTGCATGCATCTAACATCTGTCTCCCTTATTTATACCCTGAATATCACTTTAGAGCTAGCAAACTCGGATGTCATCAAGTTGAGAGAACCTCGTGGATAGCACCTCTCATATTTGATGTGCATGCTTTTTGTAAAAGATAGTTGAAGCCAATGAGAGGCTCATTAATTTTAGCAGCCAAGCAAGGATTAGATTATTACACCTGGCCCAAGGTTAATGAAGGGGATCTTTTTTTGCAGGCTTAACAATGACTAGTTTGTTTCTTGTGGAAAGGGCTAGGGTAAATTTTCTACTCCAACTAGCATAATTCTGCCTTATGAGCTACAGATGTGCTATTACGGCGTTTTGATTATCTGAAAGGAAAGAATTAGGATCATTAGGTGGTGAGAAAGGCTAAGAATTTTGATGAGGTTGAGACGTGTTCTGCTGATTAACAAAACTTATAGAACCTTCCATGACTGTGGTTGAATTGATTGAATTCAGTGCTTGTAAGAGTGATTACTCTCCCCTTCATATTAACACAGTTCTGATACCATGCCAAGAAATGGAGAGGCGTGCTTTGTGTGATCAATCTGAAACATGTTCCATGAGAATGCTCACTCTCACAACAACTTTGGATGCTTCCAGAGTTACCTTGGAAATGTGCCCTATTCGTAGAGGAGTCGGTGATGGGATGGTGTTTGAGACACAAACACAAGGCATTTGATAGGTAGCAGTTCAATCAATTCCTTGTGCTGTGTTGGGCCTTAAGGTGTGTGATTGGTACGGAAGAGTGTAAAAGAAATATCCACAGAACTCCAGTGTAACTGTTGACGAGTGCAAGAGTTTAGTCATAGGAATATCCGGGAGCCTGGATCCAGTAGTTGGGGAGCTGGGATCAGTTAAATGTGAGGACCAAACCATTGTGCAACGTGATAAAGATCAACTTTGATGGTTCAATTTTGCAAAATGGAGGCCCAGGGGGAAAGATCTAAGGGATAAATATTTGGCTTGGCGTGCCAGTTGCTTAGAGTTCATATAACTATTAGAATATGTGAGTTTGTCGTGGTCAGAGAAGGCATTGAAATGGCAATTAAGTAGGGATGGAAATGGGTTATCCTTGTTTGCTGGTGACAATGAAACTTAATTCCCAGTAAAAGGATTGCTCGTCCACAGGTTCACAGGCTTTTGTAATTTGCTTCCTGAAAGTTCAATTGGAACAAGTGTCCGCTAACGAATTAGATAAGGTAGGGAAGATAGATGCAGACGGAGTATCCGACCCTTCCCATATAACAAGTGAACTCATCCTAGCAGAAGCTTACAGATATCAGTTTCTTCTGATTATTCGAGAAAACTAAAAGGATGCTTTTCAGAAAAAAAAAAAAAAAAAAAAAAAAAAAAAAAAAAAAAAAAAAGGCAACTCGTTTCAGTATTTTGAAAAAATTATCAATTTTTAGACGTAATTCTTAAAGTTGAATATAAAATTTCTTCCTCTAGATACAATTTCAAATCATCTTCAAGAAATCTATTTCCTTCAATAACCATATTTAAAATAAGCAGATTCTCACACTCACAATAAAAAGAGAAGAAGAAATATCAAACAATCTGAAAGAAGATAATGAAAAAGAACAGAAGAAATAAACAAATGACAGAAAATTTGCGTCATAAACAGAAAGCCCGTTATTCTTTCTGGTTTTCAGATCCTATACAACATTAAAGGCCATAGTCGTACAAGAAAGCAACTTCTCAGCTTTTTCAGCAATCTATTAGAGGAATGGAAAAGAAAAGTACCGTTACTGGGAATGGATAACAGAGCATTCTAGTCTCTAATTGTAATGCAAAATTGAATTCGATACATAAATGAAAATTTTCAAGTTCTCTACAAAAAATAAAAAAAAAAACCGAAAATGCAAATCCCCAAAATCATAATCACAACAATTCGATATGCATGTATATATATAAAAAATAATTACCTCAAGAACGACGAAACCCAAGTATAAAATAGCTGCATTTTTTGCAGAATCAAATTCCATCGCCGGATTACAAAAAAAAAAAAAACTGATAGAATTCCAACTGAAAACCAATCTCATAGCTATAGCAATAGGTGGCATAATCCGACAAAGCACCAACCCAAAAAAAATCTCAACATTCTCAATGCCTCAACCGTGGCCGCCGCCCCCAGTTCCGGGCCCGGTGGACTGGGAGGGTTTCCATGCGACAGGGTACTACCCGGCGACTCAGCACGAGCCATATCTCCTCCACCGCCACTAGGCTTATTCATCGCAATTCGATTCTCCCCAAAAAATTCCTTGGGTAGCAACACTTGGGATACCCCGAATATCGCCACCGGCTTCTGATCGAAAACCGTTCGCGTGATTGAAGCCAGTACTATCCCAGTATCGATAGCAACTGACCCATTGACCCGGGTAATGTTTACCGTAAAGCTACCCGCCCCGTTTTGCTCGGTGGCCAGAGTGGGATAAACCGGGTTCACAATTGACTGCAGGGTACCCAACGGGTAGTAGGAATGAAGGATGTGAAATCTCAACACGATTGCCTTTTGCTCAGCTGGTAATGACTGAAATTTGACAGACGAAGGCAGATCGGCAAAAGCTTCATCCGTGGGAACAAAGAGCGTTATCCCAGCCCCACCCCCGTCGGCTTCGAATTCCGACGCCACACCCGAGGCGGCAAGCATCGATGCCGCCACATTGAAATTATGGCCGTCTATTAGGGCTTTGGTAATGTTTAGACCCAGCGGTGGGCGAGTTTCGGATGCCATGAGATCGAGATCGTAAGGGATTAACAGCGAATTAAGAGAGAAGACCGATATGTTGTATGGTAGGGTTTTGATTAGGGACAGCAGCGTGGCATTAGAGGACGGGGAGTGGAACCCGATGGTGGCGGAGGAGGAATCGAAGGTGATGTTGAGGGAGCCGGAATTCGAGGCGGCGCGGCCGGTGGTCTGGAAAAGGGTGGTGACGATTTTTCCGTTGGGAGGTATACGGCGGAGGTCGGACAGGGAAAGGTACTCGAGGAGGACATGATAGCGGAGGACGTCGGCGAGGTTAGTGGAGGAGGGACTGTACTGGGTGGAGGCGGAGCGCAGGTAGGGGTTGGGGACGACGAGGAGTGTGAGGGAGGAGCGGGCGGAGAGGTCGGGGGCGACGGCGGTGGTGGTGAGGAGGGAGTTGAAGTCGGAGAGATCGGGGAAGGGGGCGAGGAGATGGGTGATGTTGAAAGGGGAAATGGGAAGAGCGTAGGAGCAGAAGACGAGGAAATGGGAAGAGCGTAGGAGCAGAAGACGAGTAAATAGAGAGGCATACGAATGGGAATGGAGAATGGGGCAACCATTTCTCTGCGTATCAGAGCTGTCTCCACTGTGAGTGGAGTGAGCGAGTGATCGACTGATAAATTTATGTTTTGAGGAATGGAAGGAGCATTGAGGGAACCACGGTGATTAAAAGATTTTATTGCCCGTTTATTTATAAATGTTTTTTTAAATAATAAAAATAAAAATATTAAAGTTAAAAAGTATAAAACATTCTAAAATGAGATGATGAAGAAAGTTCCACGCAACACGGTAGTACTTAAATCTATAATTACTTCGGTGTCCATACGTTCATCATGGGGCGGCGGTACATTTTGAAACAACTTAATCAATAATAACACCATAGATAATATTAATTTAGAGAATTTTTTATTTGTTTGTTATTTCTATTATTTATTCATATGTTATTTAGTTTATATGAAATATTGCATAATAAAAAATAATTTTAGATAATGTATTTTGAAGGATATAAAGCATCAGAAATTTATGTATATTATTGTATGTTAGTAAAGTAATAAAAGTTAAAACAAAATGTGCATAATAAAAAATGAAATAGTTTAAGTATAATTTTAAGAGAAATTAGTAATAACCATAATAGCTAAAAGTTGAGTAGTTAGAAACGAGAAAACGCATTCATATATATAAGGAAAAAACAAAATATAAAAAACAAAAACCATATAATTAACATATGAAGTACAAGTAGTCACGACGTGAGTAATTCGTGTATATATTTGGGAGAGTATGGCAACAATGGTTAAATTATTTTTCCACTTCGACAACTTTGTCCAAACCTGGGATATATATTACAACTACACACAATTTTTTTTAACCACATAATTGCGCAAAAAGAAAATGACATCGTGTTTCTTTCACTCTACATTGATCTTGTAGATACACGATTTGTCAGAGTTCGTGGTATTAGTGGTGCATCAATAACTTCATTAATGGATTAAAACAAAAAATCTAGAGAAGTAATAAAAATACATCATTGGATAAGGAATTTGTGATTAATGTGAAATTTTCTTTTTAATTTGACGACCCAATAAATATAAGCTATGTCCAACAATGTAATTAACATTTGTTGATAGGAGCAGCCTTATTTATGTCAAAATATTAAAAGTTGTACTCAACGTAATAAAAAATTTAAAAATAATAGCTATGTTTGTTTCTCAATTTATTACTATTCATTACTATTTAAAATTCTTACAAATCAAAAACTTTACTTACTTGCAAATGCCTAAGTTTGTTTAGATATTACATTTGAGACCGTGGGCTATTTTATTCAAAATCTAGTTGAAAGACCCGTCTTTCTTCTTTTCGGCCCCACAAGCCCGGCCCGTGTTGAGAGCTTCCGGCTTACTTGAATTGAACAACAATCCACCTAACTCCGGAAAATGGCTGATTTCAAGCGCTAACATCCTACTTACTCGTTGATTCACCCTAACAACCAGAATCATTTGCTTTCATCGTACTTATCCCGGAACCATGCTCTTTCCTTAATCACGGCCGAAATCCAATCGAGACTATCGTTACTTTGCTGACCAGAGTCATCCGGTTGTGCTCATAAATAGAAGAGCCGATACGACATCAATTTCTTGCGCTATTCGTTGCTCACAGACGCATCAACCCATTGAAAATACGAAAGGTTCCCTTTTCGAACTACTGCCCTATTTTCATGCCTTCTTTTCACAGACTATTTTTTCTTTTTCTTTTATTGTCATTATCTGGTGGGAGGAGTGACGCTGGGTCGCGGCGTTAGACAGTGCTGAACTGCGATGCTGGGTGGTGGCCGCGGCTCGCGCGGGCAGACCGGCGTTGGACGGCTTTGACTCGTGACACTAGAGTGACACTAGGTCGGATATTGGACGGCGCTGAACCGCGATGCTAGGCTGTGGCCACGGCTCACACGAGCGGATAGGCACTGGACGGCTTTGACCCACGGCGTTGCGTGACATTGGGTCATGGCGTTGGACAGCGCGGAACCGCGACGCTGGGCAGTGGCCTCGGCTCGCGCGGGTGGTGCTGGTGTTAGGTGGTGTGCCTCGGAAAAAAAGGACAAGGCTGCGTTCGGGGTGCTGAATCGCGATGCTGGGCGTTGGCCGTGGCTCGCGCGGGCAAACCGGCGCTGGTGCTGGACAGCTGTGCAGGCGGTGCCAACGCTGTGCGGTTGCGGATGCGGGCGCTAGTGTTGGTGTGGGGTCGAGCATTGATTTAAGGCTTTGCTTTGGCAAAAAGAATGAGCGTTGGGAAAGCGTTCGGCTAGTTTTAAGAAAGAAAGAATAAGCGCTTGTTTGGCTGAGGACTCTTAAAAAAATTCGGTGTTGCTGGGCTCAAGCCCAGGCCCTGATCTGCCGACGCCTCCCCCCTTTTTTTTTTCTTCTTTTTTTGACAATCAATATATATATATATATATGTTTGAACCTTTAAGGACTCGGGCTTGGAGTTTGGATTTTTGAGCTTAGGGGTCTTTGAATTTGGACTTTAAGGTTTAAACCTTTGGGCTCGTGGATTTGGGTTAGACTTGTGTATTTGGGCTTTTGGAAAATTTTGGTGTCTCGTCATTTTAGGCTTGGAATTTTCTTAGGCCTCAGACTTGGCATTTCCTTGGGCCTCAGGCCTGTGAGTTTGAGTTTAGACTTTAAAACTTGGATTTAAGCTAGTGTTTTAGATTTGAATTTCATCTATAGACTTAGGTTGGACCTTTATATTTGACTTTAATCTATGGATTTAGGCTAGACCTTTGGATTTGGGTTTGATTTATGGACTTGAACTTAATTCATAGACTTAGACTAGACTTTTAGACTTAGATTTGATCCATGGACTTGGGCTAAACCTTTGGACTTGAGCTTGATTTATGGATTTGCGTTGGACTTTTAGACTTGTGCTTGATCATTTGGACTTAGGTTTGATCCATGAACTTAGGCTGATTCCTTGAACTTAGGCTTAATCTATAGACTTAGGCTTGACCCATGGATTTGGACTGGTCCCTTGGACTTAGGCTTGATCTATGGACTTGGGCTTGACCCATTGACTTGGCTGGACCTTTAAACTTGGACTGGTCTCTTAGACTTGGGCTTGATCTATGCACTTAGGTTGGTAGGACCCTAAAATCATGCGACCACATAATGATCTAGAAACACTCCACTATCGAGTGTAATAGGAATACAATCTCTTCCTAAAACGTCTAGAGGCAAACTAAATCAATAATAGTTACTCAAAAGAATATTTATTAGATTACCAATGAAAATACCAAAATAAATATTCTTCATCGATAAGGTGGAATCAAAAAAATCTCCCGAGCATAGCTAACTTGGCGAACTAAGGAGGAAATGGGCTATTGGAAAATCTAGAGAGAATGGAGAATCATAATTAGTAGATATTTGGAGCTTGTTGAGTAAGTCTCCCCTTGAAATCTTGTAAAAAATGAAACAAAAAAAGCCCCTTAATCTCTACCCCATTCTCTTTTTTCTCTACCCTTTTATTAGTCTTTAGTTACTACCATCATTGTCTCTTCCTTACTACTATCTTATCGCATCCTTTTCTTCTTCTACCAGTCATTACTTTCTTACTACTTTTATAGCTGGCCATTGCTTTCTTCCCTTCCTTCCAAGTTTTTCAATCGTTGTTTATCTTGATTACTAATTAATGGTAACTTGCCAAGTGGATGGGTTGGTCCATGGAAATGAAACTCCAACAACTCTCTCTCTCTAGTCTTGTGGGGATTAAAATCGAACCTGCTCTACATCCGCAAGCTTTAAGTTTTTTCTCTTCGCAAACATTTTTCATCAGATTTGAACCATTATTGTCAATATGACTCTTTTCAATGTGCATTGGCTTTTCTTTTAACACATCCAGAATTCAATTGCATCTCTCATTATGTATTTGGAATTTTAGTGAAAAGTAGAGTTCTTACAAAATAAATTGGGCTTTGACTAATCATAGTGTATAGCATAACACCTTTTTACACACTTCTATTGCAAATATATCCTTAGCATCTATTGTGGATAATGCCTTGCATTTTTTATGTATTGAATACCAAGAGAAAGCTACCCCCACAAGGATGAAGTATCCAATGTCAACTTTCTAATGTCAATATCGTTTGCCGTATCTACGTTGGTGTACCCATCTAACACAGTCTGATCATCATAAAACCTCAAAGTAACTACTCCAATACCTCCCAGATATTATATATCCACTTCAATGCTTTCCAATGAACTTTCAAGGATTAGAGAGAAACTGGGTGATAACACCAATTGCATGAGCAAATTAGATCATGTGCATACCATAACATATATCAATTACTAGCTACAGAAGCATATGGTACCTTCTTCATCTCTTCTGTATAATCTTTATCACTGATAGGACAGTTTAATATGACTTGGAAGTGGAGAATTGACAACTTTAGAATTGCTCATCTTAAACCTCTCAATAACATTTTCAATGTACTTTTGTTGAGATAGTTACTGCTCCTTGCTACTCTGTCCATGGATATCTTTATTACAAGAATCTACTTCGTCATTCCCAAGTCCTACATAATAAAATACTTTCCAAGCTCGCTTTTTATTTTTTTCAATTTTGTCGGTATTATGAACAAAAATTGATATATCATGTGTCTATAACTACAGAATGATGAAATCACCATGAGATAACTTAAAGAAGACACAATGACTAGAGGTAGTCCTGCTATACCCATGGTCTAACATGGAGTCAAATTTTTTGTACCATTATTTAGGAGCTTATTTCAAGGTATACAATCTCTTGTTCAACATGCATACCACTTCTCTTTACCTTAGACACTAAATCATGTAGATTTATTGTTCTAAGTTATCTTAAATAAATTTAGTCTTCACCCTTAATTGTTCAATTCTTTTAACAATCCCCTTAACTTTACATAAATTACTATATTTGAAGTCAATTTATGTAACTCCAATTAAAAACAAAATGTGGTATTAGCACCATTATATCATCACAATTAGGATTTGTTCAAGACATAAGAAATCTTGTGCATTACATTTCCACTTTTTTACATAAGATAAAAATAGTTTATATTGATGATGATTTACTATTTTACAGGTTAATTCAAGCAATTAATTTAAACCATAATGACATGATTGGTATCCATGAATGGAATGAAACTATGAAAGGAATAAGATGATTTGCTATATCTCTAGTTTGGAATACTCAAAAGTGATTGTGGAAATGAGAATGGAATAAAACTATTATTTTATTATTTTATTTATATTTAAGAACGATAATTAAAAATAGATATAATGAATTAATGATAAATACTTTTAATAAAAAGAACATTATTTTGAAAATTAAATTAATTACTATATTTTTTGTTATATGACTCCATATATTTAGATATGTTATAAATACTTAATATTTACACAACATCATATACAATATCTATACTACATAAGAAATTATATATTTATAAACTCAGCAGATACTTCAACGAATATTTAGAGTTGATACTTAATTTTTTATTGTAGAATAAATATTTATATAGTTTTTTTAACTTTATATTGGTATTCATTATATGAAAAAATAAGTATTTAGTTGATATTACAATATTAATTACCTTTTCAAGTAATATACTAAATGTTTATGAAATATATATATATATATATATATATCATTATACTACGCTTGAAAATATTTATATTATTCCTAAAAATTAATTTATTACTTTTATAGGATATATTAGCTTGTGTTAAATTATATATTGTTAAGGGGTGTTAGTGTGTGCGGATGCTTAAATATACATAAATATTTTATTTATTTAGCACATATTTTTGTTATATTACAAATAAAAATGGTATAATATATATAAACATATGTATATACTTAATTTTAGGTATACTTGTGCAATATATATATATTCATATTTTCACATATGATATTTTTAATATCTAACTGATTTATCAATAATATATAATATTTGTTGATATATCATGTAAATCCAAAAATTAATAAAATTATTTTAAAAGTATAAAATATAAGACATTCCCAACAGTGTGGGAATGATTAAAATGAAGGTGGGGGTAAATGAATATTTCTTATTTTTGAGAATTTTAATTCCTAATAAAATGATGATTCCATAAGAGTTAATCATACCAAATTTATGAATAGAAATGACCATGGAAATCATCATTCTATTCCAACATTATTCCTGCATACCAATCATCACCAAAGGTGGCCAATCTCAAAAGGAAATAAATACCATCAATACCAAAATTTAAGCAAATGAAATAAATCATGTTGAAGCATAGTCATTCATTCTAATTCAAATAGTAACCTTGCAATAAATTTAGTGATCCATGGAGTTCAACAAAGATGAGTTCATCTTCAACATCAAATAAAAAAGTACAAAAGATTTTTAAAAAAATTGTTAATTTTTCCTTTGTGCCTAACCTACAACCCATATCATAACCTAATTAAGACAAAGTGAATGGGACAAATGAATCCTTTCGCTCATAAATACCACGAGACATAGATCTTTTGTCTTATTTTATTCTGATTAAGCGAGAGCCATAACTTTAGTCAAATTCACTAGTTTAGTCATATAACCAACGTTTGTTACTTCATGTAAATAATGTTCTATTAGAAATTTTTTTTTGATCATATGTTACCTTGACTAAGGATTTTTGTCACATGTAATATTAATTCCATAAAGCAAAGGCTTTACTCATTTACAAGGAGACATGTTCCTTATTAAACGCACACATGCCTTTATACGCATCTTGATAATGGCAAGTTAGGCTCATGACCCTATTTCAAACTAAGATAGATATTGGTCTTTAATGCTTTAAAGACACTTTGACTGTTGTGCATATAAGACAACTATATTGTCTTAAGTTTAAGGTCCATATCCACTTAACATGATCACGAAATAATACATTGATAGTAGAGAATAAAATCTATGTGTCTACTTTGTTATTCAATTGTTTTTCGAATACTCATTCACAAATGATGTATTCACGCATATGCGCCGTTAATATTTCGTACTAAACGGCATGACACTTATTGCCCAAACATAAGGTGTGCAAGTCATACAGACTCTCCAATGTTTGTTAGAGAGTTTGTGACTCGTAAACAAGTTTTAGTGATTATGTATTTAGACAGTCATGTGCTAATATTCATAACATATTATAAATAAGGCTTTTTAATATAATCACACAGCCACATGTAAAAATTTATGACACACAAGATTTATATACATGAAATATTTGCTATAATATTGATATAATAGAAATCAATATTTTATTGATAAGTAAAAGGTTTACATATATAACTAATACCCCTCGCTATCTATTAGTATTAGAGGGCATATCACTTATAATATTCTACTCTTGACTAGATCCTAATGCAAAATACAACTGTGAGATGAAGCACCAAAATTTAAAATAAAAAAAGTAGAAAATACGCAAATGGAACAAGAGTTTTTCATAAACATGAAGTTCCTCACCTTCAACACCGTTTTATAAGCTCTTGAGGTACTTAGTGCAATTCCTATTCAAGTGTCCATCCTTGTTGTAGTGGAAATACATTCCTTTGTCAGCAGATGCTTTGGCTTTCTTGACACTTCCAACCACCTTGGGAACCATAGGCTTCCTTTTCTTTGTCTTGTTGTTCTTGGTCTTACAAAAAGAGTTAGACATAATAAGAACAACTTCATTCCCTTTTGCCTTCGTGGTAGTTTGTGAAGTCACTAGCTTATTGGGAAGTCTAACCATCGTGCACTCTACATTATTAAAATGATAATTAATGATAAATTATGAGAAGGAATCGGCAAGTGACCAAAGGATCAAATTCATATACAAATTGGTGTCCATGATAAAGTCCAATACCTCAAGCCTTTTAATGAGTGAGATCACTTTGAGAACATGCTCACTAACATCACTACCTTCTACCATGCGTGTCCTCAATAATTGCTTAGATATCTCATATCAAGTAATATGACATTGCCCACCACACAATTCTTGTAGGTGATATAGAATCTCTCAAGCACTTGCCATGCCCTTATGGATTCTTTAGACATCATTGGCCATAGCAACTGATAAGTAGCTTTTGACCCATAGATTGTTTTCCACCCATTTCTTGTGGGTAGACATTTCCTTCTCCATAGCCTTCTCTGTAGGGCCTGATGGCCTATTAGTCTCCCCTATATAGCTGATACACTCTAGATTAAGAACAATTTTCAAATTCTAGAGCTAGTCAATATAATTAGGCCAGTCAATGTATTGGTCTCATACAATTTAGTAAGAGGTGAAGACATTATTTGAGATAACTAATGAGTGTTAGAAATAAACAAGATTCACTAGTTTAATTTTATAATGTGTTACCACATGATTATAGACTCTATCAAAATGGCCTCCAACTAGATTTTCTTAATCACTCCCTCAGGTAAGAAACAAAAATTTCACTGGAAAAATTTTCTAGCGAGTGATTAGGGTCTTCATTGGACATAAACTACCTTGCACATACAAATCATAGCATGCTAGGCCTAATGTGAGACAACTCTTTCCAATGCATCATATGTGTGGTCTAATCATTTCCTTTAGGCCATGGCTAGAAGAAGCTTTACACACATTGTTCTTGGCAACACAAGTCCATTTAAGTCACACCCACTAGTCGAAAACTCGTTGGATTTGTAATCCCACCTATGACTCTTTCACTTCTTAAGGTGAAGTATCTTTTCAATTTCACATTTAATGCACTTGAAGCCCTAAATGCACTATTGCAATGTGACCCATGAATGTGTTGACATCACACACTAAGACTATACTTAGAACTTCGAACTTGATGGGGCTATGACGAAACAATTTCACCATTATAACTTAATACTAAATGAAGAAGTTTTTAGTTTATATATCTTAAGTCTCACTTTGCACATTATCTAATTTTATGCATGTATCTCATATAAGCATCACACTCAATATGCAAATTAATAGTATGGAGGATTATAGATTTTTAAATATAATTGGAGTAACAATTGGATTGTGCACAAGTGTGTGAATCCCTACACTATAGCATAGGGAAAATGTCAATGATCTTTTCTTTGTTTTGGTCTTTATGGCTTCCTTCATGGAAAATGATAGCTCTAGTACTATTGTTGGATTTTAATGAGTTTGGGATGGACATTTTCAAAACTTTAAAAATTAATCCTCCAAAGACCATGCAGTGGAGCATAATAATCCAAATCCATTTTGTTTTCACTATATAACACACATAAAAAAATTCTTAGGAGAAAGTGGTTCAATTGTAGCTTTGGAATCATATTGTAACTTGAACAAATGTATGATCCTAAACGTCAAGGCTCTCAAACTCCGACCTCTAGCTCTTTTACAATTTCAAATGTGAACAAGTGCTTCTTACACCTTTGCAAAGTTTCTTTGCAAGGCTCTAACTCAAAGTTGATATGGGTAAGGAGGCTTTAGAATAGGATAAAGAAGCAAAAGGGAAGTTAGAAACTTTTCTCTCTCATGCTTTGAGGGGATGGACGAATTTTTTGATTTTCTTAGAAGAATTGTGATCGCTTATGATTTGTAGCTCTTCCAAATCTATTTATTTCCAACACATAACCTCCGAAGCATGGTAAAATTTTTATTTCCATGTACAGCACTTAGGACACACATGACATGGGCTCTATAGGGCTTAGATTATTTGATTATTAATCTTATTAACAATTAAGGACAATTTATGTCTTGTCCTCTAATTTAATTAATCTGATCAAACAAATTAGAAGCCCACATACTTCTAATCAATTATCCTATTATTAACAAAAATTGGTTCAATCCAATTGCAACCAAATTAGTTCTTTTATGAAACTTCTCAAGTTTCGTTCTCATCCCAAACAATTTAACATTTGTCTTTATTGGGTTTCACCAAGTATGGTTTTTCAAATTTTAATCACAAAATAACTAACTTAAGAACGTAGTAGAATAAATAAAATCCCAACCCGATTCGCTCAACGCATAAAATGCACAAACATAAATTTCCAGATAGTTGTATAGATAATTACTTGAAAATAAATCTTATTGTTTCTGTCTATAATGTATAAGCCGTGATAAAAATCTCAACCTTTAGTTTGTTCACATGAATAAGTCATTAGTTATAGCTCTCCAAACAAAACTCCATGTACTTTTTTGTGAAATTTCACAACTCTTGTGCTTTGAGAAACTCCTAAGAGAAAACTAACAAAGGTCAAAAACTAATTTTCTTACATTTGTAAGTATGAATAATGTCTAAGCGAACCATTTGGAGTGGACAAACAATACTGTTGCTACTGTTCACGTGAATAGTACTTTGGAACTCTTCCAATGGATTCATTCTCAAGATATAATTCTATTTATATCACGATTCCTAAGGTTTGTGGAATGGGCTTCATGAACTTTCACATGGACCTTAAATTAACCCAAGCCCATCCACTTTTAATTATTAATCTAATTAATAATTAAAGTCTATTTGAATTATTTTCTTCAATTTATTTAATCCTGTTAATCAATTTAAAAGCCTATTATGTTTCCAATTAAAATCACCATTATTAACAAACATAATACATATAAAATAATTCTCTTTGCCTTGTCTCTTTAATTTAATTAATCTCATTAATTAAATTAAAGACTTATCATTTTTCTAATAAATGAACTCATCACTAACAAACATAATAAGGAATAAATGATTCTAATTTTGGTCCAATCCAATTGTAACTAAATTAAATTCACCATGAGACTTCTCAAGCCCCTTCTTCAAGACTTTTCTAGGATTGTAATCACCACTTTACATATGCCTCAAGCCATTGTCTTATTCTTATATGTGTAACTCTCTAGGTTCATTCTTGGATAGCAACGAGCATAGTTCAAAGGATATGGGCAACATCTAGTCTTTGGCCCATATTGTAGCCCATCTGAGGTAAAGTGAATGGATCATAATAATCCTCAAGATCGTAAATACCATGTAATATAAACCTTTTATCATATTTTGTCCCAACCAAGTGAGAACCACAAATTTAGTAAAACTCCCAACCTTAGTCATATTACTAATTAACATTTTTTCATGAGACTAATGCTTCTATCGAAAATTTTTTTTGGTTATACACTACCTTGGCTAAGGATTTTTGTCTTATAAAATGTTAACTGTATACGAGAAACATCTTGCTTACTTGTAAGGAAATAAATCCTATATTGAACGCATACATACCTTCATACGCACTCAAATAATGGAACTTTGAGCTCATAAACCTATCTTATATTAAGATAGATATTAGTCCTTAATACCCTAATGACACATTGACTATCATACACACAAGATAAGTATGTCGTCATAGATTTTAGGCCCATACCCACTTAACAGGATCACAAAGTAAGACATTTGTAGCAAAGAATGAAATCTATGTGTCTGCTTTATTTTGCAAGCATGTTTGAATACTCATTCTCCAATGAAACATCCACACACATGTATTCTATATATCTCAATATCTCATATCAAAAGATATGGCACTCATGGTACAAATATAAGGTGTGCAAGTTGTATCACCTCTTTAATGCCCTTTATAGTGTCTACGACTTGTCAATTGGTTTTAGTATTTGTATACAATGATAGCCTTGTGTCTATATTCATAACCCCATATGAATAAAACTTCTTAACACTGTCACATTGGCACATGTAACACTTCATGCAATTCAAGATTTGCATGCATGAAACACTACCAGAATATTGATAAATTATCATCAATATTCTATTAAATAATAATGATAAAATTTACAACCAATATCCCTCAATCTATCCCTCATTGATAATTTGGCATTAGAGGCCGTGTCACTGACATTCTCTTACTTGTACTTTGGTGCTAGTGACCCTAATGCCAATTGCTATAATATCTAATACCTATCTTCTCAAAATAGTGATCCAGCTATTCTTGTGTCATTAGCTTAGTGAGTGGGTCAACAACACTATCTACTAGAACTATCTTCTGCATGGCAATATCGCCCCTTGTAACAATTTCTCAAATGATATTACCACTCAATATTTTTGGACTTTTGAAAAGACCATGGTTGCTTTGCTTGCACAATCGTATCGTTATTGTCACAATGAAGTGGCAATGGCTAATCCATCCTTAGAACCATTTGAAGCTCAATAATAAACTTTTTAATCTAAAACAGCCTTTTTTGCAGCATCACATGCTACAATATACTCTCCCTCAGTTGTAGAATTTGTAGTAGTTATATTTGGAATTGTTCGAACTCACTGTTCCTCAATTGAGGGTGAAAATGTATTCAAAAGTAGATTTTCAATCGTCAATATTCGACTGAAAGTTAGAGTTAATATAGCTATCTACTTTCAGTTTCCCATCTCTATACACAAGTAACATATCTTTAGTTCTTCTTAAGTATTTAAGGATAAACTTGACAGCATGCCAATGCTATTTGCTAAGATTCGCCTAGAACCTTCTCAAGACACTTTTGGTATAGATGATATATGGCCTCCTACATAGCATTGCATACATTAGGCTAAGCTTTTAATTGGCAAAGCATATGGAATGACAACCATTGATGTCCTCTCATTGTCTGTCTGTGGACACATGGACTTTGAGAGATAGATGTTAGGCCTAATTGTTAGTAATCCTCTCTTAGAGGTTTTCATCTTAAACCTCTTTAAGATCTTGTTTATGTACAAAAGTTGGGAGAGACTCATCAATCTTTTCTCTCTATCTCTATAGATGTGAATTCCCAAGGTATAGGTCGCTTTTCCTAAGTCTTTCATAGAAAACGCACTGGATAACCTTATTTTGACAATGCTCTTCATCGTAACATCATTCCTAATGAGAATTATATCATCTACATATAATGCTAGGAATGTGATTACATTCCCATTAACCTTTTTGTAGACGTAAGGCTCATCCTCATTTCTAATGAAACTAAATGATTTGACTGCACCATCAAACTGAAGATTCTGACTCCTGGATGCTTGCTTAAGGCCATCAATGGACCTCTTAAACTTGCATACTTTAAGAGACTCCTTGTACCTCAAAATCATGTGGCTGCACCACATAGATATCCTACTCAAGAAACCAGTTGAAGAAAGCAATTTGGACATCCATATGCTAAATCTCATAGTCTAAGTGGACAGCTATCGTACTAAGTATCCAAATGAATTTGATCATAGTTAATAGGTGAAAAGTCTTCTCTTAGTCAATACCCTCCTTTGGATTATAACCTTTCGTTGCAAGCCTGGCCTTAAAGGTCTCCACTTTGCCAGTTGAACCAAGTTTGCTTTTGTAGGCCCATTTACATCTAATGAGAATGATTCCCTCGAGTGGATCCACTAGGGTCTAAACTTGGTTTGAATACATTGAATCTATCTCAAACTGCATATCATTATGCCACTTGGCAAAGTCCTTATCCACCATTGCGTAATCGTATATAGAAGAATCATCTCCATAATCATTATTTACCTTAATGAACAACTTTTGTCTGTTCTCTAGGACATACCGTATCTCTCTAGTGTATGAGACTCTACTCACTCATTGCAATGGCTATGCTATAGAAGGTGTCTCTTGAATAGGTAACTGCCATATGGGTTCCTTGCTTTGTCCCTCATGCTCAATTTCCTTGAGCACAATAGTTCTACCAACACTCTCTTCACAGATAAACTCTTCCTTCAAGAAACATGCTTGATAACTAACAATTATCCTTTGATCATTGGAGAGGTAGAACTCGCATCCTATAGAATATTTGGGATACCCTATAAAGCGACCTAAAAGTGCCTTTGCCTCTAACTTATCTATCTTACCCTTTTTAAGGTAAGCTGGATTTCCCCAAACCCTGATGTACTTTAGGGTCGGCTTCCCTCCACTTTACATCTCATGTGAGGTTGAAGGAACGAACTTAGAGGGAATTCTATTTAAGATGTGGGTAGCTGTTAAGAGGGCCTGTGCCTATAGAAAAATAAGTAAGTCGCTGGAGGCCATCATGGATCAAACCAGGTCTGACAAGGTTCGATTCTTGCACTTAGCTACACCATTCAACTAAGGAGTTACTGGGGGTGTGAGTTGTGATATAGTTCCATTTTCTTTGAGAAATTCCACAAACTTAGCTCTCATAAATTCACCACCACAATCCACTAGTAGTGCCTTTAGTAGGAATACCCAAAATTTTGGGGAATTATTGAAAATTATTCAGAATAGAAATCATGGAGTTTTGATCAAATTGATTTTGGCATTTCCATTTTTTGCTTATTTTTGGAAAAAATTATTAGGAATTGAATAAGTATAAGAGGAATTTTTGTACTTTTAGGCCATGAAATTTTATTCCATGATTAAATATTTAAGTGGAATAAATTTTATTAGCCTTAGGACAATAGAAATAAGGCTTGAATAAATGAAAATTCGGCTGGAAATTAAGGGGTAAATTCAAAAAATAGAAACTGTGTGCAAGGATACAAAAATTGGGTAATCAGGTACCTAGCCCACCTACATTAAATCAAGGTAGAAGTACCATGTTAAAAGGGTCAAAACCCCTACTTTAGAACCTTACACACATTTGACAACGTCCTAGCATCTCTAGAGAAATTCTGACTCTTCAAACATGATAATTTTGAGGTAATTTCGATTCTAAATAACTTGTTGTGCATGCACATATGTAGGAAGACTAATTTCTCAAGTTTAGGCACTTAAAAATCTGAGTTTTGATTGAATAAACATGGGAAATAATAAGGAACATGATTTTAGATGTGCATTCATGAATAGAAGTCATAGGAACCAAGTATAGTGTAATACATAGTCAAACTAAAAAGTATCTAAAGAATTTGAAAAATCATGTAAATAGGTAGGTTATGATTTCTAGGGGTTTTAATGAGTAAAATAAAGTTCAAGAACCTTGAAATTAAGTGAAAAATCAAATTGTGTGGATTAAAATTGTGTTGGCATGAAAAATTTGATCGCACAATGAATTGCCATGAGTTTGTGTTGCATTGCAGTCGTGGGGATAATCGTGAACCATGATGGCTCCAGCATAGAATATTAAGCCATGATTATGAACCCAGGCATGAGATTTACAAAATGCTTCATGGCCATGGGTGCAGTCGTGAGCCTCACTACCATGATTGTGGAACTACTTGTTGCCAAGTACGTCCCATGGTTGAATGTTGCGAAAGTGGACCAAGGTCACGCAGTCACAAGAGCATGTGTTGTGGTCATGGACAAGGTATGTGGACACTAACCAAAATTCATATTTTGATCGAATTAAGGCAAATCCTTCAAATTTGGGCTAGAATATGTACAAATCTATCGAGTAAAGCATAGTGGGATAAGTGGAACAGTAACTGACGAAATTCAAGTAGGCATAAACACTCAGGATGCACACGATGCACTTACAAAGCATAGATATTACTTAGGTCAAGTGTATTAAAAGGATTCTATGTATATCTTTGAATAGGGAATTGAAAGGCAATAGCCAAAGAACCGATCCCTAACAAAACTAGGTGACAAGTAAATGGTTACACCTTGCCTAATTTTATAACTCCTTGTAAACTATTTTCTGAAGTTTGGCATTACAATTGATTATGTTGATACCTATTTTGAATAAATTCTTAATTGATTTCTAATCGTGCAAACATAAAATTAATGTATTGTTTTCTATAGAACTTATACTTGTGATTTACGTAAAAAATGGATGTGAACTAGTTATTATTAAATGCTTTCGAACTAACTGATTGCCATTTGGATATATGTAATAAGAATAAGTCAATAGCCACTCATCTGATTACCGATAAGCATGAGGAATAAGTTCCTCCTATCCAATCTTGTAATAGATTGGGATCTGTCCTATTAGGGTGGAAGATTGGGACCAATAGTGAGTGAAATCAATATGTGGCCCTACCAATCAAATAATTGTAGATTAAGAAACTACCTAATTAGGGTTGAAAACTAAGGCTCATGGTGGGTGAAGCCGACATTCGATGTACCTTCCTTAGTCAAAAGAATATAAATTAAAACTCTAATTAGTGGAAGAGCACATAGAGTGTACAAGGCTATAAGCTTGCTAAAAATTGAGTAAAATGGTGATATGGCAAATGAGATAATAAAATGATATCCTTGATTTGATGCTTAAGTCCAACTTAAATATTTTCACTACTTTTACATATATTGCCAAAACATATATTCATGTAAAGTGTATTTTTTAAATTTTATTTTGCTCACATCCTATTTACAAAGCAAAGTTTGGTGATATCATTGATTGAGCAAATTAATACTCACCTTTATTAGCTAATATTTTTGTAGAGGAACCTAACAACAATGAACAGACACGGGGATGGTAGTCTAAGGATAGGAACAAGGATGTTGGATTGACCCATGCCTTGATTTCATTAATGTTATTTGCTGAAAGACACTGGTTGCAATATACACTCAAGATGAGATATTATTGTCATGCATGTTATTTTTGAATGGTTATTCGAACGTTATTATTGGATTCAGTCGGTAAGTCAGTTTACGAATACTACCGTATTGTGGTCCTGGGTTCGGGGCATAAGCTAGTTTGTTTCTCTACTTCATCTTTAAATTCCTTGAACTTTTTAAAGGATTCATATTTGTCCTTCATTGAGTATGCATGCCCTTACCTAGAGAAATCATTGGTAAAGGTTATGAAGCAGTGAAATCCTCTTCTTTCCATTTCATTAAATAGCCCACAAATGTCAGTGTGGAATAATTCCAACACTAATGTGGCTCTCTGGTCATACCTATCAAATGGACTCTTAGCCATCTTACCTAAGATCTAAGGTTCGCAAGTCGAATAAGGCTTCTCTCCTAATGAGTCTATAAGCTCATCTTTCTTCAATTTGCTAATCCTAGCCTTTGCAGCATGGCCTAGTCTAAGATGCCACAATTTCTTGGGATTCAAACCATCTCTAGCACGTTTGTTTGGTATGACATTCATTACAGGCTTATCATCCAAATTCCAATAATACAAATCATTTACCAATGAGGTAATGCCAACCAATTTATTACAATAATAACTTTGGCACTTACTGTCTCTAAAAGAAATTTAATCTTCTTTTATCAGTAATGGTATAGAGACAACATTCTTGAGCCCGTTTAGTAATAAGAGTGAATCTCTTAGGCCCAAAACATGACTAGGTGATAATTTAATTGAAACAGTGCCAATTGTAGTGGTTATAACACTTGCCCCATTACTGACTCTAATTATTACTTCTCACTTCTAAAATGACCAACTCTTGGCCAAATCTTAATTAATAGTGCAAACATGAGAAGAACCATTAGAATCTAATATTCAAGGCATAGAAAATGCACTAATGGAATAAGATGCTTCATAAACATAAAGTTCTATACCTCATTTGCCATCTTCCAAGCTATTGAGGCTCTCGACACAATTTCTTTTCCGATGCTCCTCCTCGTTGCATTTGAAATTATTTCCTCTACGTATAAGCGTTAAATGCCATGCCCTTCTCACTAGCCTTGGGAACACTAGGTTTCCTTCTTTTGATCTTGACCTTCTTAATCTCAGTAACAGAGGGACTCGAAACCTTAATGGCAACCTTTTTCTCAGTGTTTAGGATGACAACTTCCAAGATCCGACCAATTCTTGGAGGAATGAGAACTTCTCTCAAGCCTCAAATCCATCCAACTATCTTAGTGCCAATAAACATGATGGTCTCAACAACAGTTATGAGTGTGAATATCATCATTTAAGAATAATATAACTACAAAAAATAAGTAAGATTGTTAGTTTGGTTGTTAATATTATTACCAAATGATTATAGACTTTAAATCATACATCCTCCCACTAGGTTTTTCGAATCCCACTCTCCCTCAGGTAGGAAATGGAAATCTCATTGGAAAATCTCCTTGTATTGGGGCCTTGATTGGGTATAGGATACCTCACACATACAGTTCTTGGCATGATAGGTCCACTGAGTGGCAACTCTTGCCAATGTATTCCATGCGAAGTCCAATCTTATACTTTAGCCCATAGCCCAAGAAACCTTACACATATAGTTTTTAGCATCATAGGTCCATTTAAGTCTCACCCACTGATTGGAAACTAGTTAGATTTGTAACTCCACTAGTGGCTATCAAGTTTGTGAGATAAAGTATCCTTTAAATGTAACAACTCAATGCACTTAAAACTCTAAATGCATTGCCTCAATGTGACCCCACAAATGTATTGATCTTACATGCTAAGACCACACTAGGAACTCTAAGCTCGATGGATGGCCATGATGAAACAATTTGACCATTGCAACTTAATGTTGATAAAGTTTTCGATCCATGTGTTTTTCTTTCATTTTGCACATTGACCATTTTATATACACGTATTTCATATATGTAGTTAAACATAAGATTGAAATAACATGGATAAGTACAGAGTTTTTGGATTTTATTAGAGCTGACAATTAGACTGTGCACAAGTGTGTGAAGCACTATACTATTACAAGGCTTTTCAAAATTCTCTTCATTGGTCTTGGACTCCTTTTTCTTCATGGGCTCACCACACTTGGACCTTGAATGAACTCTAATGCTTAGCCTCGAAATGTGTTGTGGCCTTGCTCCATGGCTGCTAGATCACATCTTGTTACCGCACACTCTTGTTCCATAGCTGCAAAGCTAAGCACGGGGATTACGTAGCTCCCATGCCCTTGTTCACAGGATCTCAATTCTGCGAGGCCTTGACAGTGTTTTAGTGCTATTTGTTTCTTATTCACTAAGACATGATTTTTCTTTCCTTTTCTCAATCTAAAATACCCAGAAAACACTTTTTCAGGTATATACAAATTTTAAAAACATGTCTATATAATTTTCAAATGAAGAACTAACGGAAATTATAAAACGAGTATATCCAGATATGTTTATATAAAGAAAAGTGGTGACTCTGATACCACTGTTGTGTTTCACTAGGTATGAGATGCCAAATTTTTTAAAATTTAATCACAAAATAACTAATGGACATAGTAGAATAAATAAAATCCCAACCCAATTTGCTTTCATTACATAAAACATATAAACATAAAATTCAAGATAGTTGCATGGATGATTACTTGGAAATAAATTCTGTAGTTTTTATCTATGAACTAAAAGCCACGATAAAGTCTTTGTATCTAGTTTGTCTACATGAACATGTCGTTGGCTATGACTTTCCAACAAAACCCGAAAAACTCCTTTGTGAAATCCCACAACTCTTGCATTTGGAGAATTTCTTGAGAGAAAATTGAGGAAGACTAGAAAATAATTTTCTCATGTGTGCAAGTGCCTTAGTAAACAGTACTCATGAATGAACAGTGCCGATGGTACTGTTCACATGAATAGTGCTATGAAACTCTTTCAGTTTATTCATTCTTATGATACAATCTTATTTATACTAAGATTCTTAAGGCTAGTCGAATGAGCTCCATAGGCTTTCACATAGAGCTTAAATTAACCCAAGTCCATCCATGTTTAATTATTAATCTAATAAATAATCCAAGCCCATGTGAATTATTTTCTTCAATTTAATTATTCCATTATTTGAATTAAAGGTCTATTATGTTTCTAATTAATAATCTCCATTATTAACAAATATAAAAGGTATAAAATAACTCTCTTGTGCCTTCTCTCTTTAATTTAATTAACCTCATTAAGTAAATTAAAGACTTATCATGTTTCTAATTAATAATCTCATCATTAACAAATATAATGAGGAATAAATTATTCCAATTTGGTTTAATCAAATTGTAACCAAATTAAATTTGCCATGAGACTTTTCAAGCCTCATCTACAAGACTTCTCAAGTCTTGTGATCATCACTTTGCACATACCTCAAGCCATCGTCTTGTTCTTATGTGAGTAACTCTTTAGATTTATCTTCAAGTGGTAAGGAGCATAGCTCAAAAGATATAAGTAACATCTAGCCTATGGCCCATATTGTAGTCCATCCAAAGTGAAGTCAATAGGTTACAATGAATCCTCCCGATAGTGAATACCATGCGGTATAGACCTTTTGTCTTACTATGTCCCAACTGAGTGAGAGTCATAGATTTAGTTGACCTCACGAACTCTTTTATTGAAAACTTTCTTTCAATCACATACTACCTTGACTAAAGATTTCTATCTCATAAAATATCAATTGCATAGAACAAATACCTTATTCACTTATAAGGAGACAAATCCTTTTATTAAATACACATGTCACCATACTCACCTATAAAATGACACACTAGGTTCATTACTCTATCCCATACTAGGATAGATATTGATTGTTAATGCCCTAATGACATATTGATAGCCCAGCGCACAAGACAATCATATTGTCTTAGGTCTAAGGTCCACCACCCATATAACACGATCATGAAGCAAGACATGAATAGTAAAGAGTAAACTCTATGTGTCTGCTCTATTTTGTAAGTCATGTCTAAATGCTCATTCTTTAATAACACTTCCACACACATGTATTCTTAGTATTTCATATCGAATGGCATGGTAGTCATTGTACAAAGGTGTGCAAATCATACCGATTCTCTAATGCCCTTGAGAGTGTTTGTGACCTACAGACTGATTTTAGTAATTATGTACTAAAGTAGTCTTATGTTCATATTCATAACCCTTTATGAATAAGACTTCTTAACACTATCACAAGGGTATATAAAAAACTTTACGTCATTCAAGATTTACATGCATGAAATTATTGCCAGAATATTTATAAAATAATCATCAATATTTTATTAAATAATGATGACAACATTTACAACCAATATCCCTCAATGTATCCCTCATTTATAATTTGGTATTAAAGGGCATATCACTAACTGTCCTACATTTCAACCTTTTGTGTATGACTCTCTAAGTTCATTTTTAATTAACATTGAGTATAACTCAAAAGATTTGGATAGTACTTAGCCTATGGTCTATATCATAGCCTTGTTAAGATAAAGTGAATGGATCACATGAATCCTCTTGATCTTGAATATCATGTGGTATAGGTTTTTTGTCTTACTTTATCATAATTGAGCAAGAACTATAGATTTAATCAAACTTATTATCTCAATTATGTGAGTAATTAATATTTCCTCATGAGACTAATGTTCTAACAGAAACTCCTTTAGGATCACAAACTACCTTGACTAAAGATTTCCTTCTCATGGAATATTAATTACATAGGATAGATGACATGCTCACTTATAAGGAAACAAATCCTTTATTGAATACAAACATGCCTCCAAATGTATCCAAGCATGGCAAGTTGTGCTCATAACCTTATTTTATAACAAGATAGATGTTGGTCCTTAATGCCTTAATAACACGTTAATTATCGTGTGCACAAGACAACCACATTGTTTTAGGTCTAAGGCCCACACACACTTAACACAATCACGAAAAAAGACATTAATAGTAGAAAATGAACTCTATGTGTCTACTACATTCTTCAAGTTAGTGTTTAAATACTCATTCTTCAATAATATATCTGCACGTGTCATTAGTATCTCATATTGAACGACCTGACTCACATCGTACAAATGGAAGGTAAGTAAATTGTGCTACTCTCCAATGCCTTTTGGACTGATTGTAACTCGCGAGCCAGTTTTGGTTAATATTTATTAAAAGAACCTAGTGTCCATATTCATATCCCCAATATTAATAAGGCTTCTTGGAGACATGCAAAACATTATGCTATTCAATGTTTATATGCATGAAATACTACTATAATATTGATATAATAGAAATCAATACTTTAATAATAAATGAAAGGTTTACGTACACGATAAATACCCTCACTATCTATTAGCATTATAAGGTATATCACTAACAAAAAAAAGTTGGGAGATTGATCTAAAAGTAGATGAGATCAAATGGAATCGATCTAAGGACAATTGAGATCAATCTTGATAGAAGGACATAGAGCCCAATCTATTGGACAAGTAAGCGATCGATTCATTTAGGTCTCGACAGGATCATTCTTAACTTGACCAGGGCACAATTAATCAAAAGTAAGGTAAGATTAATCTGTGCCTAGGGTTTCAAGGAAAAATTAAAATTTTCACCAAAAAATTCAATTAAACCTCCAAATTTTCAATCCCAACCTTCACAACTTTAATTAATATTTTTCATATCACTTTTCACACTTTTTTTTCTCGCTTTATACTCCTCTTTTATTCTTTCTTCTTTTTCTTTTCATTTTTAGACTTTTATTCAAACATATAACAACTTCAAATAATCAACTAAACACTAAAAACATGGACAACAATGAAGTAATAATATTTTTTTTTGAAATTTAAGGAGAAGAGATGGAAAAAGAAGAACAAGAAAAGATCTACAAAGATACAAAATTACTATCTGGATTGAGTATCAAATTAGAATCTAATATAGCCAACTCTAACTCGAATTGATGCATGCATCGAAGTGTAAAGAAGGATCGATTAAGGTGTAGCTTGAACCTAAGCTAATCTTGGTTGTGCAAATCGTAAGATACGACTTAAATGCAATGAATTCCAAGAACAAAAATAGACAATAGCAACAACTAACACACTTAATTGGTTGATATGTTATAGATCTCCTAAGGACACCTTGGAATAACTCAATTCAATAGGCAATGCACGAGAATTGAAAAGGTGTCAAATTCAAGGGAAAGGAGAATTTTACTATGCAATGATCTTGAAGTTCTTTTTCCACATGCTAAGAATTCTTTTTGTTGTGCTTGGTTCTGATAAAAATACTTAAAAGTCTTTCATAATTAATTAGGAAAAGTTCTATGTGAAATTGGTAAGGAATCCCATCTAATGAAAGAAATATTTCCTTTTAAGCTACCATCACAATCAATCTGAGCATCCCTATAATTGATCCCTTGCCAATGGGATTGATCTCAAACAATCCATACTTCATTCGCGATTGCAAATTCAAAAGCATGTAATCTACCTTATCAATCAACTATCCTTGTGATAGATCTTGGTAGTTGTGATCGACTTCAATCTCGATCTAATGTCTTTTGGATCGATCTGCATCCTACAAGATTACATATTCAAAAACTACACTCAAACTATGTCGATTTGCATCACCTTGGAATCGATTTGGCCCTTCCTTGTATAAATCTTAATGCTGCCAAAATGCTATCTTATTCTTGGCATTGCACAAGGGTGATCCACAAGCACTCCTTTAGTTTCTCAAACCTCTTTAAATGTTCAAAGTTCTCTCCTTCACAAGCACCGCCATTGATTCTTTAAACTTCTTAATTAAGGATCCTATAATTGGCCCTTTAGTTATCTTTGGATACTTCTGCATTAGCTAGATGCTTGGATACTCGTGTCAGCAATTAGCTCTAGAATTTTGAAACTACCCTAATAAATGCAAGGATCCTTAGTTAATCTTTTTTGTAAAGGAATTTTTTGATACCCTGAATTTTTGGGCTATAATAATAATGCTTATAAAAGTACTATTAGCATGATTTTGGTGGATGATTTATTTATTTAATAGCCTATTAATTCATTATTTTTGTGTGAATTAAGTAGGGGACACCAAATTGACTATGGAAGGAGAATATGTGAAAAATCACTTTGGTAAACCCCTATGAAAAATAACATGACATAAGTTGAACATTCACCAAGCATGCAAAGGGCTGAAATTAGGAAGAGATGGTAGAATTGGCTAGGAAATTGCTAAAAAATTCGTGTGAAAATATTGGGCTATGTTTAAGGTACATATGCATGCAGCAAGTGCAACAATGTGCAAGGAAAACCTTACCAAAAATTGAAGGACCCATGGAGAGTAATCTCCATGTTCAAGAGAGACTAAAATTTGACTGATAACTAGGGAAATTTGTAGGAAAATTAGGCCAAATTTTGAGAAGTAAAAAAATCCCATAATTAACTTAATTTCACACCACTATATATATATATATATATATATATATATATATAGACCAAACCCTAGAAGAAAACTTATTTTCTCCATCATGAAACCACAAGCAGCCATCAAGCAAGTAAGGGGGAAGAGTAGGGATCAAATTTTGAGGCTAATGCATGGGACTCAAGGTGAGTAATCGAACTAAACCAAGAAAATCCACTCATATTCATAGGAGTTTTATTTTACACATGTTTAGGCACCATAGGCATGATAAATTATAGTAAACACATGAACAAAATTTTGAACATGATATTGGGACCGTACAAATTGAACCATGCATAGGAAACAACAAACCAAATTGCGTATAAGCAAAACATGTTGGGTTTTAGTGAATTCTTGTGTTCTTGTGGTATTATGGAGAAGACTTGAAAAGATTGGATTTTTTTAATTGGAGTATGATAAAAAAAAAAAGTCACTTAGAACTTGTAGATTATGTCTAAGTATCAAGTAGGATGATTAAATTTGTGTAAAGAGAGAGTTCAAATGAAATTGTACCGAATGCGTAGACTAGGCGCTACTTCGCTGTTGCCTCTGTAGTTGCAAGGATTGGTCTTGTGGTTATAGGGTGCTGGTTTGTAGGTCGTGGTGAAAGCAAAATGGATTGTGACCGTTTCCAAGGTCATGATAGTCCGCCTTGCGATTGCTAGATGATCTTTTGTGGCCGTAAAGCATACTTGTGAGGTGAATAGAATGCACTGTGATTGAGTGTGCGATTGTAGGAGGACTTTGTGCTGTCTTAAGGCTTCAGCTTGTAGACGCGAGGGCCAAGCACGATGCTACCAGAATGCACTACAGTTCATTGTGCAGGCATGGAACCATTTCTCGCAACCGCGAGTCATATTTTTGTAGTCATAGAATTAGAAAATGGGAGGAAATTTTGATTTTTTCATTTTGGAACCCAATTTTGTCTTTTTTGAGACTTAAAACACATAAATATAAAGACCTGACAGAATATAGAGGAAGCTAAATGAGTGAACTTGGATAGAAAAACTTAATTCATAGGCAATTTAGAACGTCAGGGGGAATTAATACCAACACTAGGTTGCATCAATAACACGTAGAAATTGAACTTTTATTATCTTGGGAATTAAGTTGGAATTTGTTCTGACTTACATAAGAAACCAAGAAAATCAAACATGTGAGGTTCAAGACTAGCAAATGGGAATTTAGTAAGTTGTTGCCCTATGAACCTTTATAACTATTTTTTAAAATAATTTTATTTCATAAGTGGAATTTCTACTATGTAAGTGGTTATTTGTGAATTTTTGCAACTTCGTTTTTAAAAGAAATTTTGTTTAAAAATTTTTTATGCCTTATTGAATTTATCCTAATTTATTTTTTGGAAATTGTATATTTTGTGGAAACTTAATTCAAAATATTTCTGAAAAATACTCCTATTTTATTTACGCAAATTGGCATGTTCTTGGTTTAAAATGTTTTATTTGAAAATATTTTGAATGCGAACAAGTACCAATTGAATTGTATTTTTAATATGCTTTGAACATGTTAATTGTTAAATTGAGATATTTTGATGTAATGTGCACGGGGATCAATCAAGGTAGTGTAGGAGCTAGTTTTATCCACCACCGAGCAATAGGTGAGATATGTCACTCTTTCAATCGGGATAATAAATTGAGACCACGTGGTCCACTTAACTAGAATTATAGGATGAATATTTGACCTTCTCATTTGAGTTCGCAAAATGAGACAGCCACAAAAGTTGCATGTAGCCTTCTTTAACTAAGATTATATACTAAGGTCCTGATTCAGTAAAACAATACATGAATTGCTTGAGTCCTTAAGCATGTCAAGGAATAGTACAATGAAACGAATTTGTATATTACATATCTTGTTTGGTTACTTTTCTGCAAATTTTCAAATTAATGTTTAGATTTTAAAATAGATTTACTATGTTCACGTCCCAACAATAAAAAAAAGCAAATAACCTCTTACTGGGCAATTTGTTGCTCACTTTTTTCTTTCATGCCTCTTGTGCAGAAGATGCTAGCAAGAGTAATCGCACATAAGGTTGGTAAAACCAAGAGATAGAAGACTTAGTCATTTGTTTTATGATTGATCGAATATGACATTGTAATAGACTAGTTTTGCTTCTTTTCAATGCGATGTAATAGATGGTTTAATTGCTTTAATGTGTTGGCTTTAGCATCTACTGAAGTTGCTCACGGATATTGCTGTGTCATGATTACGGATTTGGTGCGTAACAAATTTCAAGTTGGATGGTAATATTGTAGCTTAAAATTTGAGAAAATAAAATATCTATTATATGTGTCTTCTATTATAAATTCGGCTATTTGTACAAGTTTGGGACAAATGTAAATAAAAAAATGGAAAATAATGAGGAAAGTTTATACAAAGAAGGAATGGTATAAAAGCTGTATAAAGACAGAAAATGATATAATTAGTTCTAAATTAACTGATAATCTTAATGTTTCTAAATTAGAGCACTTATATTTGTCAAACATATTTGACGCCGAATTTTGTCGATTTTATTCCATAAGAAATAAACCATCCTTTTATGTTAGTCAAGTTTTAATAAATAGTTTTTTAAAAAATCGTATATTAACTTCTATCAACTTTTTAGCATTTTACAAATATGACCATTAATTGTTTATTTGCATATACATCCATTTTAAATTGATTGACATTTTAAGTTAAGGGCAAGCATCATCACTTCAATTTTTTTTATAATTTTAATTCTTATCATTAGAAATTTTATGTTAATAATCTTCATTTTTTGTTTATTACAAGTACTCGAACTTTAAATTAATTTACTCTTAAATTCAAACGATTGTTTTGTCATTTTGAAGTTAACATTATTTGATTATTCTTGAATCGAGTCTCACTGAAGGTAATAAATATCCTTTCATCCCTCAACGAGGTTGAAAGTGATTTCTGTTGTCAGATAATTTGTCATTGCTTAATGAATGCGATAGGGAGTTTTTGTAATTACGTGTACTTTAAGAGTACAGATGTAATTTGATGCTATATATTTTAAATATACAGTCTGCAGAGTGCACACTAGCAATCTACAGCTTACAATATTTGGTCTATAATATGTCTTAATTACATTCTTCGTAAATAATAAGTTATTTATTTTAAAATTCATTTAAACCACTTCCCCAAGTTGCTGGTTTAATCAGTTTCTATTTTTTTATCAAACTACAAGGTTGCCATCAACTGATTTAATTTTTGGTTTTTAATTTCATTCAACCGCATAAAAATTAATTTTATCAACTCAATAGATGCAATATTTTTGGGTAAATGCTTAAGAATCGATGAAGATCGTAAATGGGCTTAAAAAGGATTGGACCTTAATGAATGTCGCCACGAAGAAGTTCCGTCGTCCAATAATTGACAGCTTGGAATGGGGCAGCCGGACGACCCCGTCGCTAATCGCGTACTGTGTTGGGTAAGCAGTGTAGTACAACCTTTTTAAAGTCAAATCTGTACTGCAAATATTACTCAGGGGCAAACACAACTAATTCTGGTACATATCTTGATTAGCTGTTAAAAGAATTTCTGGTACACAAATAACCAACGCCTATTGTTCATGCTACCCAAATTGTTGCCATGGCTTCTTCAAAGTCAACTTTCTTATTCATATTTCTGGGTTTAGTCCTCCAGTTTTCCAGGATCGGAGGTCATGGGGGCGGGCACGAGGGTGATGCGCACGCCACAGGCACCGGGAATCTGCACTCGAAAGGGCTGATTCTGGTGAAGATTTGGTGTCTGATAATCATGTTTGTGAGCACATTCGCAGGCGGAATTTCGCCGTATTTCTACAGATGGAATGAGAGTTTTCTTCTGTTGGGCACTCAATTTGCTGGTGGGGTGTTCTTGGGGACAGCTCTCATGCATTTCTTGAGTGATTCAACTTCCACATTTGACACTCTTACCACGAAAGATTATCCCTTCTCCTTCATGCTGGCATCGTCGGGTTATCTTCTCACTATGTTGGGTGACTCTGTGATTGCTCATGTTGTGAGAGGTGCCAAAAAGGAGGGTAGAGTGGAAGTTGAAAGCGGCAGGGGAGTGGGGGAAGGCGACAAAGAGGCTGAGATCAACCCTTATTTGGTGAGGACTACTTCAGCTGGTGACACCATACTTCTCATACTGGCGTTGTGCTTTCACTCGGTATTCGAGGGAATTGCTGTAGGAGTGTCAGGTAAAATTCTTATATACATATATAGGTTTTTTGAATTTGCTGTTGATACCTTAGCCGCCTTAAAAACTGACCATGTATTGATGGTATGGGAAATTATAGCACGAGGTTTCGCTTTTGTACAAATTAGCCCTTCAAATATGAAAGACTACATGTACCTACTAACACTTAAATCTAATTTCAATTTATCCTGTAAGTGAGCTTTGCACTGGTTAGACCCTCGAAGAATTACATATACCGCTTTAATGTGTGCAGAATTTAATATGGCTGTTAAATAGTTGATGCTTTGGACTTCTGTCCTGGCTCTTCTCCGTAGTTATCGTAAGACTTGTACGATTGACATGCTTCTTTAATTCGAAGGAAACCATACGAACATGTCGCCACTAAATAGGGGGTCTGGAAGATTATTCTAGTTATTACAATTTTTTGTTCGTTTGCAGGCACTAAAGCAGACGCGTGGCGAAATATGTGGACAATTTCACTTCACAAGATACTTGCAGCCATTGCAATGGGTATTGCACTTCTAAGGATGATACCTAAGAGACCATTCTTGACGACCGTGACCTACTCATTTGCCTTTGCTATTTCAAGCCCTGTTGGGGTTGGAATAGGCATAGCTCTTGATGCCACGACTCAAGGGGCCAAGGCTGATTGGACTTTCGCCATCTCAATGGCACTCGCTTGCGGGATTTTTGTCTATGTAGCTATCAACCATTTAATGGCGAAAGGCTTCAGACCTCTGGGCCACTGCCACTTTGATACTGCATTCTATAAGTTCTTTGCCGTGCTTCTCGGCGTTGGAGTAATAGCGGTGGTCATGATATGGGACTAGCCGTGTTATGCGTAACTCGTTTCCTGCATGTAAGTCTAATAATTCCAGATTGTGTCTGTATGAAAGGTCTAGGCATTTTTTCTTCCCCATTCTATCTGCACTATCTTCTACGCTTGCGGATGGTATTTCCTTTTTTGAGTGTTTATAAGTGTCGTGTTTTTGGTAATGTTGTTTTCAAAAGTTAATTTCTTGATTGTTATGTTCGGTGTGATGTCTAGGTTCTGAAAGAATAATATCTGGTCCAATTATCTTATTTTCTTAGTAAGAGATAATTTATATCTTTGATTTTCAAATCGATACATCTGTTAGCTATGAATTTGAATAACAAAATTTCTTTTTGGGTACCAAGTGATTTTGGTCAATTGGGACTGCAGTCGCTGACGATCCTATACCTCTATTACAATTTTATGTATTCGACAATTTGAACTTTTTATTTCTTAATCCAAAACTAATTTTCAATAAATCATTCACTTTTTGCTTCATGATTAATTGATTAAGAGTGAATATGATTTGAGCAGAAAAAACGGTTGAAACTTTGGTTTCTAGAGGTTTCAAAACGATTTGCCAAACAATAGTTAACTTTTGATGGTCATGATTTGGCTTCTAAGCAAAGAACAGTTTGGAATGCATTTTCAACACCTCTTTTCCGTAAATAAATCCTGAATATATATGTAAAACTCACACAAACATATTATCTTAAAATGATCATTCAATAATAGCCATTTAGCAAAAATATCAAAAATGTAAATTACAATCTGTCAAACAACAGAGCTATAGTCCATCTAGTGGGTTAGCCACAAAGAGTTGGCTGAAAGAATTACTAACTGTCGGACAAAAACAAATAAACATAAGCAAAAAATAATGATCATAATTTTAACGTGGTTCATCATTTAACAAGCCAAGTCCATGGACAGATTCTAAAATTATTCTACTATTAAACAAGTAGGAGTATAAGAGATGAACTTATCTAAAAATCTTTTACAGGCAATATAACAAACAAGTTAAAATTAAAATAGTGGCATTCAAGTGTTTTTGAAAAACACTCGTAACAAATCTTTACTATTTTGTCATTCATAAGAAAATTCTTACAGTTTTCTTTTGTTTTTCCTTTGCTCTAACAATTTCTCAACATATCAAAATAGCATCATGCTCTTACAATGTAGCCTTGTAATTCTCTTAACCTCTACTCCTGGCCACTCAATCATTTGCCCATGTCCTTGCTTGTGTATCTAGTCCTCTATTTATAAAGGAGTTTAGGTAATTGAAGAGGTCGAGTTACTATGACTCCACCACCCATTCAATTTTTTTTATTTTTTGATTTTTAATAAATGTTGGCCCCATTTGTGGAGACCCACATCAATTTTCCCCTTCTCGAAAAATAAAGCACACATTGGTGTTGCTGCTAATTCTTGGTATTGTCCAACTAGATGTCATCTTCAATGTCCATAAGAAAATTTTATCAGAGTTTACTCTTTTCCTTTGATCATATCTCTTGAAAATTATCCTGGCTTTACATTGTGGTTGAAAGCTATATTCAGTCCACTTGAACATTTACATATTTATTAAAGCCATCCTTCCCTTTGGCAAGTTTATCACCTTAAAATTCTTTATGTCAGAACTTCTTGCATAACTTTCTAGTTGCTTATCTACCAAAACTTTTGCAGAGCTTGTTAGTCATCCTCCATTAGTCAATAACATATAGTAATCTTTAGGACATCTAACTGAGCATTATTGAATACTAATAGACCCTCTCACCACTTGAGAAACCCCTTGAGCTGGCTATTGATTTTGAATACCACACTCATCAGAATCCTCTAATAGTCTTGATCGCCCATCTTTGGTTGATCATCTCTAGTTTATCTATGTATCATTGTTAGAGGAATCACCTATAGGCCTGCTGAACTACTTTCAAATTTGGAAGAACTTCCTTGAGGTTTCTCAACATCCTCAATAGTCTGATCTTTCATAAAGATCGCATCACAACTCCTAATGAGTCTCCTCTAGACTAGATCATAAAATCTATGGCCAAAGTCGATAAACACACATTGTCATATCTTGACATTAATTTTTAACCTCTCGTGCTTTGGCACAAGTACAAAGGCTTTGCATCCAAACACCTACAAATGCTCATAAGGAACATATTTTCCTGACCACACTCCCCTTTGAGTTTCATATTAAAGGGGATCATAGAGTGAATGGTTTAACACATGAGCAGCTATCAAAAATGCCTCACCCTAAAATGCCTTTAACAATTTTGCAGGTGAGAGTGGATATCTAAATCTCTCCATCAAACTACTATCCATTCTTTCCACCAATCTATTCAATTGTGATGTCTTTGAAGTTGTTCAAATCTCATGCCCCTTACGATAAGCATGAAAATGTCCAATGTACTCTCCACCGTTGTCCATTTTAACATACTTTACCTTCTTATCTGTCTACTCTCCATTAAGGTCAAGAATTGTTTGAAAGCTTCTAGTATCTAGTTTATAGACTTCAGAAGATAAACCTACATTTTCTAATAATGGTCATTAATGAAAGTCACAAAATACTGAGATCTACCAAGTGACTTTGACATTGGCCTACATAAGTCTGAGTGTACCAAATCTAACACATTCTTCGTCCAAGAAAAAGGGAAACTGTTAAAAGCAACTCTACTTTGTTTTTCCACCAGACAATCAGCATAGTTTTTCAAATAAACCTGATCCAGTCCTAGTAGCACAATCTTTTCTGCCAAATGGGTCATGCTTTTCTCACTTATATGACCCAACCACTTTTGCCACAACTCAACAACACTATAATTCTCCATCACATTTACTGCATCTTAGGAGATCTTAGCCTGCATAAGGTATAATTACATGTGCCTTTTCCCTTTGGCCACCACCATTGATCCTTTGGTGAGTTTCCATTAGCCATTAAAGAAGGTGTTGCAAAATCCTTCATCATCTAACCTACCTGTTGAAATCAAATTTAGGTGCATGTTTGAAATATGCCTGACATCCTTCAAGACTACTCATGTACCATTCTCTATCTTTAAACGCACATCTCCTATACTTGCAACTTTTGAAAATTCTCATTTCCTTTTTTCACCACACCAAAATCTTCGGGTGTATACAATGAGAAGAATTCCTTTTGAGATATTGCTTGAATGGTAGAACCATTGACAATCACACAACTTGTCTCTTGGGTAGTAAGATAGACAACATCATTATCATAGATGAAGTCAAATCCATCGGCAACACTTGTTTCTTTATCATTACTACTATCCTCCATTTTGTCTTAACATCTATTTTTCCTTTGGTCACTTTTGAATTTTTGACAAAATCTTTGTATATGACCCTTTTTCTTGCAATAATGGCACTTAACTTTGGTATATTGGTTTGCACCTCATTGTCAAACTTTTATGCCCATCCTTGACAACAACTCCACAACTTCTTGCATTTATTTAAGTGATCTACCATTAATGTATACTCTTAACACTTCATTTGGACTAGTTTTGTTAAATAAAACAATTTATTGTTTCTACTTTTGAAGGCATACAACCCCTCCTACATATTTTGCAAGGTTTGTGCATGAGTCTTATTACAAATGTGGTTATTCACATTATTCTCAACAAATTGTCAAATAAAACTACACAGTTGTTCATGCTTAAAATTATATTCCTTGTCTGAACTCCTCCACAGTTGTTTAGGAGTTCTTAATTTTGTTTTTACATTTTACAACACATGGAAATGCAATTTACAAGATTGAGAGGTTTGGGGAAGGAGGAATTTGAACTAAGGCTCAAAAGTGCATTTATCGCCCACACCATGCAAGACTTTTAGACTAAGTTTTCACAACTTTTTCCATTGAGTTTTATTGAATTTATTATGAGTTTCTATTTTTCTTTCTGGTCGTTTATATTTATGATTGGTGAAATATGTATGCAAAAGAAATTGGATAGTAATTAGGGTAATTAGCCAAACCGTTAATTAATTTATGGCTGTTTAAGGAATAAAAGAAGTGAAATTCCTACGCTAGACATGCAATTTGTGAACACCAATTTTATGGGAACAACGGGAGTGAAACCATACAAACTGATCATTTTGCTTGTTTTCACTTTCACGACTCTCAACTAGATATGAAGGCTCTGATACTAGATGCTGAGCCCCTAGTTGATGACAAATATCAACATTTGATCTTTTCACTAAATACCATGACAAGGCTAAGCTCTAGCTATAACTAAAATGCCTATCAATAATAGTTGCAGAACAAACACATTGAAAAAAGGTAAGCCATAGTCCGGTTGGTGGGTTAGCTACAAAGCATTAGAAAATAGAGTCATTTATTGCTAGGCAAAAACAGATATAAGTAGTAAATAATGGCACAACAATTTTAAAATGGTTTACTCATCAATGGACTACGTCCACTGGAAGGTCTCAAAATTGTTTTATTGCTAAACAAGTATGAGTACAAGATATGGATTTATCTAAAAACTTTCTAAAGGTAATATAACAAACAAATTAAAATTAAAATAATAGCACTCGAGTGTTTCCCAACAAATCCTTCTGATTTTATGACTCATAAGAAAATTTTCACAATTTTCTTTTATCTACTCTTCACTCTAGCAATTTCTCAACACATCAAAAAAGATAAAATATTAATTAGTAATTAACTAACTATTTAGATGAAAGTTGAACTTTATTGGATGAACATAAATTATTATTTTTATTTACAAAAGACTATATTGTATTCGTACGCTTGCAAAATGAAATTGAGTAGGCAACCGAAATGTACACATAAAAGGGTTCTTATTTGAATAGCCTCAATTGTTTGCTTTATTCTATAAATAATGACTAACCATTGGACATCATTAGATTCGGCGTGCAACGTTATACATAAACTAGCTGACTTGGTTGCAAACAAAGAGGACAATGGATATTGGTTTAATTTTGGACAGGTTTTGAAATTATTAAACGGATATTTAGTGTGAGGACCGAACTCGATCTATTTAATTTCTTTTACAGATATTTAATATACTAGTGCTCGTGACAAAAATCATACTCGATGTGTCGATAATTACATTAACAAATAAATGATATCTTTTAATTATAAAAAAGCAATAATTGAATAATTTAACAAAAGAAAAATACGATATATTAATAAATTGAGAAAGAAGATTGGAAGAAATAAAGAATAAAAAAAGATAAAAAATTAAGAATTAGTCCATGCTTGTCTAGATAAATCAAATAATAACAATAACAATAACAACAACAACAACAACAACAACAGGAATAATAATTTCTAAATGTCAATTTTATATAATTCATAAAATTCGTAACAAAGAAATTAATAAATTGACCGTGCTTTCTATTTAATATGAATATAACAATAATATTTCAAAATTATAATATTTCAAAAAATTAAGTACTACAAAAGTATATCTGTAAATAATTAATTCTTCATTGGTGATATTAATGTTTTTTTTTTATTATTTAAAAACTTTAGTAGCGTTATTAAATTTGTGTGTGTGTGTGTGTGTATCAACATGCATCAATGCTTATAGATTAAGGCTAAAGGCCTAATTATTGTTGCGCATTAATAAATTACCATTATACTTTTATTTTAACATTCTAGTTTTTCTCTTTCAGCATCTTTTAATGTAATTCTATACTTTTTCATTCATATTTACCATATTTTTTAATTTATATGTGCGTGCGTGTGTGTGTGTGTGTGTGTATTAACTTTAGTTTTGTTATAATGTGTTATAATAAATAAAATTTTATTTTTACAAGTTCAAAGATATTTATAGCCGAAGACATCTCAACATCAAGACTTCCTATATCCACTTATTTTTCAGGAGTTTATTTCTGCATTTGCTCGTGATCGTGGTTTCTGTCGATCAATTTTGTCGGAAAATTTGGGTTACGACAATAAATTCAGTTTAGTGTTTGTGAATAAAAATTTTTGCACACGAATCCTAGTGTGCCGCTACTAGTAGTATATATATTTATTTTAGAACTTAAGCAAGTTTAGTTGATTTGACTTACTCCCGCCAAGTTTAGATGGATCTTGGCTAGCCTGAAATTCAGGCAATCTGCAGACCTATTTCGGTTACATCCCTATTCATTCATATGTTCACCTCACAACAATCATCAAATAATAACTAAATAGGAATATTTATAATAACTAAAACTATCAGTAAACATTGATATAGGAAAAATTCAATTGTTCAATGTTCATCTATGTTGCTTTCAAAGGATATAGGCCTAGAAGAGTTGTCTTTCTTGATGCTTTATTAGCCTGTCTTTCATCACAATTAAAAAGTCATATAAGTAAGATCTTGATCAAGATTATTAATGGTGTCGATATTGAAGTAACGAACAAAGGGTCATTTGATTGCTTCAGTTAGTCCAATTATAAGTGCTCGTGTAGAGAATATTCAGGGGTCTCTTGGAACTTTTGTGAGAGAGATTTCAGAAGACGTGGTGTCCAAACTAATAGTTCTACTAGACTAGTTAACGACAGAGTGAAGAATTGCTAGCCTTACGTGGTGTTTAATAAGAGAGTATTAGAATGAAACCTATAGTTATTTGGTTTACTACTGTCAAATTTAAATTAGAAAATCATATGCATAAATTTAAGACTTACTAAATCCTTAGTAAAGTGAAGCGTTTTAGAAAAACTCAAGTTTAATTTCTATATAATTAATTTAGCAGATATAAGTAATATTAATTTAATAAATATATAATGCATACACTATACATAATTAAAGATAGTGCCTATGCTTTGCTTAATTAAATGTAAAATTATTAAATTAGCCTTATAAAAAAAACTTTTGTTTTTCTCTTTTTAATGTGTTTTGTTCTTTTTTATATTATTTCCCTCTATCTTCCACTTAGCTTATTAAATTACCCCTATTTTTATTTTTAATTTTTTTGTTTCTCTTCTATCACCTAATATATTTTAGTCCTTTTTATTTTTTTTTGTCACTTGTTTGACTTTTTTTAATCTTGTTGACTTTTTAAGATTTTTGTCTGAACTATTTATATACTATTAAATTATACTTTAGAGCTCTAAACTCACTATTTTTTTCCTTTTTCTTATTTATCTATTACTTTATAACTTTTATTTTTCTTTGATATTCTCTTTTCCTTAAACTTTTATATTTTTTGTTTTTATAATATTATTTAATTTTTGAAAATTTTAGTTTTAGTAATTATAATATAACAATTTTATAATATATTATAATTAATAAAAATCTTAAATTTATAAAATAATTTAAATATGTAAGGCTTATTTTTTAATTTATATAAATCAAGATTAAAATTAAAATATTTCCATATCTCAAGTGAGGAATTGATAGAAAGATTCGAAGAAAAAATGTGAGCATATATAAGAATTATTCTACTCTACTAACTGATGCAACATAGTAATCGAGATTACGAAGAGACCCCTGTTTATTTTCGCATAAAATAGTGGCCTAATTATGAGAATACATACCATTTTAAGTTAAATTGTGAGTTGAGTCATTTAGGGAGTGCAGTAACCCTTGTTCACCTTCGCGTAAAAAGACTCTTAATTATTTAAGAAAGATTTTAAGACTCACAAATTATTGTAGAAAATAAGCGTAGGGGAAGAGAAGAAAAATCTATTAGCCCACACTAATCCTCTTGAATAGCATGTCATTAGTCAAACTTGCTCAAAAGAGAATAAGTTGATGCCTGGAGTGAGTGGACCTTGTTGTAGTTGACTTTGAATTGGTATAGGCTTATCACCCGGTCAAAGTAATTGAGAGTGAAGAGTGATAGCTTCATGCATGATAATATATTAAATATGACAGGAGTATTTAAGTGTGCTTTTGGAGATAATTTGGTGAAAATGAGCTTGACCTACACTTAATACTATTTTGCTCAAATTTCATGTGTCACCCTTGTGAGAATGTGAGCCACAGCTGTGGAAGTGAAGTATGCAAACACAGATGTCGAGTGCAATGGATTCCAGAATTAGCTTCATTTCTACCTCATGGTCATGAAGGTGAATATTCACAATAGTGGTAAGGCATCTCATGGTAGTGAAGCGAGGTGCAGAGTGTTTTGGATGGTGAGGTAGAATACACCTTGGTCAGTCTAGCGATTGTAGTGATGAAGGGTGTGGCGATGATGTGAGGAGGCACAAGTGCAAAAATTAAGATGCAGAGTTTATAAAAACCCGTGCTTGGGTTCATGGGTGAGGAAGAGGATGTCACAACCACAAAGCTTAGGTCCACAGCTATGAAGCATAGAGCAATCGACAATTAGGACATGATTTTGCATAATTTTTCAGAGGTTTTTTCATTGTATCATGCATATGCATGCCAACCCGAGCCCTAGCAACTATAAATATATGTTCTCCACGGTTGTTTAGGAGTTCTTAATTTTGTTTTTACATTTTACAACACATGGAAACACAATTCACAAGATTGAGAGGTTTGGAGAAGGAGGAATTTGAACTAAGGCTCAAAGTGAGTTTATCGCCCATACCATGCAAGACTTTAAGACTAAGTTTTCACAACTTTTTCCATTGAGTTTTATTGAATTTATTATGAGTTTCTATGTTTCTTTCTGGTCGTTTATATTTATGATTGGTGAAATATGTATGCAAAGGAATTGGATAGTAATTAGGGTAATTAGCCAAACCATTAATTAATTTATGGCTGTCTAAGGAATAAAAGACATGAAATTCCTACGCTAGACATGCAATTTGTAAACACCAATTTTATGGGAATAACGGGAGTGAAACCATACAATTGTTGTAGTTAAATATTATAATCATAAAATTTGAATCCTTGACTCAATTTAGTTTAGGAAAACCCATGACAATCTTAAGTCAATGCTACAGAAGAATTCGACAGAATGTTCTATAGGCTTCTAAATTAACAATCTGTAATGAGTGCAATTACACTGATAATTAATATAATTGACATACATAGGAAATCAATCCAACATAAGTGCCAAGATACTTTGATTATTCATACTTATCCTTTGGTTTTGTGTTGTTGTTTTTTGAGTACTTGTTTTAATTTAGTTATTTTCACTTTTACTACATTTTTATGGCTTAACTAATAGAACTTTAGTTAGATTAATAGATACAAAACCTCTTTTTGTAGACACAACACCTGTACCCACCACAGCATTGGTTTAATTATAAATTTATTTTTTGTGTGGTGACGACACTCATCAAAGAAGGTTCAACATTAAGGACGACATTGATTCCCATTTCTTCTAGTTGGTGGCTATGTGTAGGAGGGCAACTGTTATCAAGCATCCCTAAATTTGGAGTTCCAAAGGGCTACTATGCGAACTATATGTAAATGTTCTAGAAAGGGTCAAGAATAAAGTCTACCATTTAGAAGGTACAAGTCCCTTTTGACTCAAGTACTATCAACAAAGTTTTCTATCTAAAGCTGGTAGACATGGTGGAATTTGAGGCATTTCTTACAAACATTGGGTTAGTTGAGGAGCTCATGATAGAATTATACCCTTACGGAGTGAAATGGGAGGATAACAAGCATTAGAACTTCCTTTCCAACTATTTGCCTCTGGGGGTTAAGGTGTGGTGGCTATACACCTGTGCTAAGATTAGACTTAATTCAAACCACACTAAGATTAGCATGAAGTAGTACTTTATCCCATATGCAATTTACATAGGTATTCTTTTGGACTTGGGGTAGTTTAATTTATGATAGTATATTGCATGTTGCACACAAGAGGAAGGCAACAATAACCCATACTTGTGTGATCATTGCTTTACGCAGAGGGGCTAGATTAGATATAAATCATTATTACCAGATGGATGTTAGCCCTGTTGGGCTAATAAGACCATCAAAGATCAAAGGAGCTCCAGTTGAAGTAGGACAAGAATAGTAAGGACAGGCATCTACGCAACATAGATGGATGCCTAGCGCATATATTTTCACCACATCTGACATGTCGGATCACTTAGATGCAGATATTTAGGATGTGAAGTAGGATTATTTGTAGTTTCATGCCAATTTAGAAAGGCGTGTTGACGGCGTGGAGCGTTGAGTTGGTTGGGTTGAGGAGAGCATCCATCACATGGGTTGCCACATGGACTATCTCTTTTATTAGTTATTCCATTCTCTTATAGACTTTTAGATTATCACAGCTGCCTAATTTCAGTGGGCCTATCTAGACATATCCTTTCCCTTTGTCCAATAGGCACCACTAACCAATCATGATCAACCTCATCCTCACATAGAGGAGAACTTTGCAAGCTACTACTCTATTGACTACCAACAACTACAAAAACCTTTCTAACTAGTGAGATCCTTGGGCCAATTGACCCTTCTAGGTTGTGTCCTTTAGTTTTATTTCTTGTTTTGTTGTGGATGTAGTTGCAAAAAGGATTGTGTAGCAATAAGTGTAGGTGAAGGATTGTCATGTACTAAATCTTAGGTTCTTTATTCCTTGGTCATTTATTTGTTCCTATCCAATTTAGTAGGTTGGATTTTGCTTTTCTTGTTCAATGATGGTAAAAGTTTAACGTACAAAAAGGAATGTAATGAACTGCTATGATGCTATAATGCTTAATGGACCATTTGATGTATTTTTTGCTCTTTATGATGAGTTTAGTCACTATATAAATTATTGGCATTTGACCGGTAGCATCACAAATTGTGTAGATTAATTGCATTTTTTGCTTGAGGATTTGAGAAGCATTAGAATGTGAAGTTTTAGCCACCATACTTAATTAATGATGAAAGTTATTTTGAATCTTGCTTTAATTATTCTTGAATAGGACAGCCCTTAAGCTAGTTTTGTTGAAGGTGAGATCCCCATTTATGTATTGACAACACCTTTTATCCTTGGTTGATTGATTGCTTGAGAAGTCTTGTTGCTGTTGCTGAGAAATGGGTTGTAGAATTAGGGAATGTAAGCCATGCTTTGATATATTTACAAACTATTTGGATAATGAAAAAGAATATGGAAGGGATGGGAAATGATGTAGGCAAGTTTTTGGAGTCCTTAGGCCTAAATTGAATTATTATCACTCTTTGTTTGTGTTATTGAGACTTCAACTATTTTTTATTTTTTATTTTTTTGTTATGGTGGCTACTCCTTATAACCCATATTTGTTTTTTGCAAGAAAAAGAAAGAATGAGGCTGAAAAAGAAATAAAATTTTGAAAAACTAGGAGGAGATTGTGAAAAAAATGAGTTTGTGGAAGAGACATAATTTTTTTGACTAATCTTCTAGTTGGTATGACTTACTAACTAGGACTAAACATTGACCTCTGTTCATTCTAATGTAAAATGATCACCTAACTATGAGTATTCATAACATCTTAAGTTTGTTGAGGGTTGAGTAAATGGGGGTGCTCGATGACCCTTGCTCACATTCTCATAAAAAGGCTTGCAACCACAACTCGCCTTAATATAATGATGCACCTTTCCTCAAATAATGACATTTATGGGATCAATAGAGCTTTTAGGCATGTGTGTTAGAGTCAAGAGGGTGTAACTTGACAACTTCAATCTTTATTGACTCTTTCCGTTTTTTTTTTTCCTTCATTCTTCTCTCTCTCCCATTCTTTTTTATTCCATGAATTAATTGTTTTTGATGGGTAATAAAATCATCAAGTGCCCAGAGTAATTGGAGGATATGGAATGAAACACACACACATGGTGATTTAGAGTAATTGGAGGATATGGAATGAAACACACACACATGGTGATTTACATTGGAGATGAAATTAGTTTAATGTTTTTCTGTTTTTGAATGGTTCTAGAATTACATGACTATCACGCCCTAAAACTAGGATTATAACATGGCAATATTCACACACCAGCTCAGTAAATACTAAAGTTGAACATGCATTGAGTGACTTAATCAATAAAGAAGCCCAATAGTTATTCCAAAACATAATCACAATACAAGTCCAAAATATCTTGTCTCAATTGCACAACGGAAATTTAAACCTATTTGTTGCATCTCATTATTCCTTGTAAAGTAAAATTTGATCTTAAGCAGTGTAAAGCAATGAGTAGCTCCTCTTCTTATATTATCATCCCTAAGTTTCCCCTTGCTTTCTTGTCTTGGAAAAAGGGTTACTACTATGGGAGAGCGATGAATCACCTAGTAAATGACAACACATACCTATTTACTTTTTCAAAAATAGATTTGAGTAATAGACAATTTCAAATAATTCAAAGTTAAGTAAAAAAGTGTTTTCTAGAAGACACCAAATAATAAAGCATTCATGGAACATGTGAAAAGATTACACAATCATGTAACACTTGTTTTTGTTTCTTGTTTCTTAGCTAACTCATCATTATGTCCATTATGTGTGTCTCACAAATCAAAGCTTTAGCTTATGCTCCCCCAACTGAAAAAGGGTACATTTAATTCTCGACTATGTAGCCATGGCCTTAGGGCTTTCATGTTACCTAGGAGGTGTCCCAATTTATTATTATCTAATTGTTAGGGCCAAGTATCACCTTCATCTACTACCAGTCCCAATATAGGCCCCGATTGGGTAGATTCCAATCTATTACATCCTGTCCCTTTGTAATAAGTTTTGTCCTTGAAAACTTGTAATTGCAATCTTAGCTAAATAAATTTGGATATCTTTTCCTAGCATCTTCCTCTAGTTCCCATATTGCCTCTTACTTAGAGTGGTTCGACCACTACACCTTTACATAGGGTGATGTTCAGTTCTTTTTCTTCCTCTTTTCTCTATCTATTATTCGAGCTAGGTGTTCCTCATGGGCGAGATTCTTGTTTACTGAAAATAGTTCAGGTTCAAGTATGTGGCTCGGGTCAGGTACATAATTTCGTAACTGAGACACGTGGAACATATTATGTACTTGTGATAACTATGGAGGTAGCGTTAAATGATATGCCACCTCTCCTACTCTCTCTATCACTTCAAAGGGTCCAATAAATTGTAAACTTAGTTTTCTTGCCTTACAAAATTGCACTTTGCTGCGCGTTGGGGACATTGTCAAGTGCACTTGCTCTTTGCATTGGAACTCTAGTGGCCTTCAATTTAGGTAGGCTTAACTTTTTTCTTAGTCTTGGGCCTCCTTCATTCATCAATCAATGAAGTTCACCTTATCAACTGTTATTTGCACCAATTTCAAGGCCTAATTTTCCTTTCGCCAACTTCATCCCAACGAATTGGTGACCTACACTTTTTTATGTAGAGAACCTTGTACGAATTCATTCCCATGCTTGTGTGGTACCTATTGTTGTATGAGAATTGGACGAATGGTAAGTGGTCACTTCAAGTCTCATTGAAGTCTAAGGAACATGCCCTCAGGATGTCCTCCAATGTTTGGCTGGTTTGCTTCAATAGCCCATCCATTTAGGGGTGGTATGTGGTACTCAAGTCTAACTTAGTTCCCATTGCTACTAGGAAGGTCTTCTAGAAATGAGAGATAAATCAAGGTTCTTGTTTTGAGACTATACTTGAAGGCACTCTATGTAGTCACACTATATTGTCTACACACATCTTCATTAATTTATTGAAGATTGGGAGGAAATATGCAGACTTGGCTAGATGGTTGACAATCACCTAAATCGTGTCATGTCTTCACGATGTACATTGGTGTTTTGCCTCGACCTTTTGATAGGTTATATACGTCATTGCAAAGTCCCCAGTGTCCATTTTTCATTCCATTCCACCAGAAGTTTTTTCCTAAGATCCTTGTATATCTTCCTGCTTCCTATGTGCATATAGTACCCTAATTGATGCACTTCCAATAGGATTCGATTGTGTATCCCCTTGATGTTTGGAATGCATAGTCTCCCTCTCATACACATAACACCATCTTCTCCTAGTACGAAGTTAAGCCACTATTCATAAGATTAAGGGTCATCATTACAATAATGACAATGTAGGTTACAAGGTTCTATAACATAGGAATGTTACATAAATTACATGTAATGATAGGAGGTTATAAAGGGTAGTGGGAGTTGCATAATAAATTTGGAAGATCATAGGATAGACATGAGTAGAATGAGCAGAATGGGTGGACGTCCACACATGAAAAATATATTTCATTTACAGTTATCTTTTTTTACCCAAACACTCTATGGTGTTACATCCAAAATAAGATGCCACATCTTATAAGCTTCTAATAATAAGTTTAGCCAAATACCCTCATAATGAATATCAATCAATGGGCTATTCTTACTAACGATATTACATTAATTTAATTTATGAAAATGATAATGATATATATAATGATTGTTGGAGCTTTACAAGTTTCATGAATTAGTCTTATATTATAGTAAAACTTGTTAGCGGTGACACTAGTTAATATTATATTTTAAGTGTCAAGAAATGAGTTTGTGTTTATTTCATTAATCCTTGAATGATTGTTCTTTGAACATTTGAATTTTATGACGCACAATAAATTTCAAAAATACTAGGATCAGAAGTTAGCTACTAAAAGGATAATTGAATTTGTAAGTTTCAATTATTTAATTGTCCGGTGAGCAATTATTGTTTGTTGGGACTTACCATCACAACATTCACGGTGGCTATAATTCTACCTGTTAATAATGTCCTCGTAAGCATATGCCCTTAATTTAAAGTTTTCCTTAAATAATAACTTGAAGGAACTAAGTTTGGGAGTTGGAAAATGTTGGGTTGGTGTGGTTAAGGTAGTTAACTATCCGATGCCACTCAACCAATATCAGCCCCAACGACTAAAATATACTAATAATTAAATTGGTTAGTCTTATTCCTTCAGCAGATGTAACAAGAAAAACATAAATTATGTAGCCAATGTAAAATATTTTAATAATTAATAAATATTTTTCTTATTATGTTTTACTAAATTGTGCCTGTGAAATAAATGTGTATTATCAAGCATTCACGGATTCATTTTATTGATTATGCGAAAGCATATTTCTGTTATTTTATGGATACATTGCTAACAACTAATTGATGTCTTGGTTTAAAGTTACATTTGATATTAGAGGTGTGTAAATAACTGCATAAACAGAAATTACGAAGAAATGTGTTGATTGTAAATGGAAATGTAATCATTAAGTTTATGTAATAATTTATTCCATAGTTCTTTTATTTATTTTTACTCACATATACCACTTACTTGTACACCTGCAGCCAAGTGGGTTTAAACCCAACTAGAAAGATTTGCACTTGACGTCCCTAAAGGAAATCATTTATTCCGTAGTTGTTGTATATGCTTTTAACGGTTAACTTGACCAATTAAAAACGATCATTGTGTTCTACATTCTAATTATATTGAACTTATTGCATATAAATTACTGCTCCAGATACTCTGTAGAATATACGGGTGTTTCGTGATTTTAACTCACACCAACATATCTTTGAGGTTCTAGATGTAAGGACATAAGGATGATTCAAGTGGAAAATTTTTCACTTTTAAGAGAAAACACGTTGGTAATATTCGAATTTAATGATGGATTATTTGATTGAGATGTAAAAAGGATTATAAAAAGGAAAAAAAAAAAAACCATTAGAGTGGAGATAATTAAAAAATACAGAAATTACTTTCTTGAATTATAGATATGCCGGATAGATATGCCGAACAGATAACATAAAGATGATACAAGGAAGTTTGGGCTTCATGGATGACTTAGTAGAGATGTGATGATACTTAATATTCAATCAATTTGATTCATCTAATTCAAAATTAAAATTATCATCTGAGATTTTTTTATTAATTTCATTTAAAATTAGTTTTTTTTATCGAATTGATAATGAATTAATTTAGAATAATATAATTTTCCATGAAATTTTTATAAATATGAAATACAAAATTCACATGAAAATTACATGTGTGCATGTGTGTAAATTAATTTGGAAAGGAAAGGAGGAATTATCCGATTTGGGATGACTTCAAAAAATTGTCCCAATTTGGCACCGTTACCAAAAGGCATCACAAAAATTGGAATGCCATCTGTAATTCGTTCCAATCTGACAAAATTAACAATAGCAGTCCAAAAATTTTGAGCAGTCTCAAAATGCAGTGGGAAAATTTAAGGCTGCCTCAATAATTTGTCCCAATTTGGCTTGACAAAAGTCAGAAACTTTTGAGACAATATCAAAAGACAATCAAAATTTGGAACAGTTGACAAAAGCTTTTCAAAAATTTAAGATGGTTTCTAAAACTTCAGGACAAACTTTAAAAACCAACCTTTGAATTTCACTAGGTTTGAAATGAAAAATTTCAATTTAAAACATCATAAAATACATGAATATATAACGAAATTTAATATGTAAACCCAACAAGTTTTCATTGTATAACTCATGTAATAATAAATTCAGGGAGTTTGTATGAATTGTTACTTTGTAATCAAATTCTAAAATAAGTTGCACAACACTCACCGCACGAGCAAAAGGTGTGCAAACTCAAATCCCCATTTTGAGATTGTCTTGTATGCATATTTATAATTCTTATGAATATAGCTTCTTAAAACAATCATATTTGTACATGCAAAACTTTACGTCATAATTTGAATTATATTTATGATAAAACTACTATGATATTGATAAAAGGGAATATCAATCAATTTTTATTAATTAATGAATAAATACGCACAACTAATATCCCTCACAAATAAATGATGTTAGAGGACATATTACTAGCAATTCAAACTTCACGTGGTAAAGAAAAGCCATCCTAAAATTTGGGATGGTTTTCAAAACCCATCCTGATCTTTGAAACAACCCCAAATGCCCCCTCCCAATTTGCCATGGTTGTGTTGTAGAAGTAAACCATTACCTTCTGAGTAAAATTGCCACAATATGAGTATTCCAAAATTTAGGGCAACTTTCCAAAGCTGTCCAATAAGACATCTTTGATATGAGTGTTTTAGTCATTTTATACAATAATTTGGGATAACTTTAGGATGATTTTTTTTCTGTACCAAGGATATTCTAAAATTGTCCCAAATGATTTTTTTTTTGTAGTGTATATTATGTGTAGAATTTAAATTTTTAAATGCAAATGAATTTGAATGAGAAAGAGTAATGAAATATATCTTACAAATAAATATAAAGTAAGAGTAACAATAAGTTCATTAAGATTATTATTTCTTGCAAAAATTACATTGAAATGGGGGTAATGAGCATGGCATGGAAAGAAAGGGACGTTGAAACATTAAAACACAGGGCATATAATTTTTCTTTTTGTGATGTAGAAATTCAACTTGGGACTAGCTTTGAGGCAAATTTTATCATTGAGTGGACGGGCTAAGTCTAAAGAGGAGTCACCTCAGAAAAGACTAGCATACAAGGGTCAACATAAAGGAATGACTTGAACTACATTATTCATCATATATCACCAATTATGAGAAGATGATACAATTTAAGAGATACATCCTTCCTATATTCAAGGGAAAGTGCTATGAAATATAATATTAGGTTTGGTTTTGACTCTTGTGAGATAAGAATGAATCTTTCCTTTAGATCATACATTCATTTTCAAGGATCATTGAAGTGAAAGTTAGCACTAGGCATGGCTTTTAAGTTTGAATCAACCCTAAATACTTCATGTCATGAGAATAAAAATAGAGTTCAAGACCATTAATGGCCTAACTTGCTATAATAAGTCCTAAAGTTAATAGCATGTGCTTGGTTGATGTGTGTTGCCACCATGCTAAAATTTATGAATGAGTAAGGGTAGTATTAGGTGAGCACGAATGTTATATCCACAAGGAGGGTGTACGTGTATATTTATCAATGCACTAATAAGTACCTATTAGTTAAGTCGTTCTAAAATAATGATGAGAAAAAAAAATAATAGGAATATTAACTAATGGACACGTTGAGAACAACACCAATAGCAAAAGTTAACAAAGTTCCAATGATGAAGAGCCTAGCCCCTTGTATTGTGTTGGTTCCAACTATATGTTGTATTATGTCAATTATCAATTTAATTGTCTTGTCATAGATTATTAATCCAAAGATGCGAAGATATCCTCCTAGACTTTCCTAACGCTTTAATTTAAAATTGAGTGTGTTTTCACAACCCAATCAAATTAAAAATTAAGTTCTATAATTAAAAATATGAATTCAAACTAGTTTTATGATTTCACCCCATTATCCTCACAGAACTAATGTACACAATTGGATGTCTAGTGAACAAATTTTACTCTGGTTATTTCTTGCACAACCATAGATTAATTAAAGCATTGGTAAAGTTCTTCAATCACAATTCAATTCACCAATTGCAAATAACAAACACAGAGACAATTAATCATAATATCATACGTCCATTCAAAACCAAATACAATCACTAGGAACTAAAACATAATTTAGCAATGCATTGAGTGTTAAACAAATGACCTAATAATTCATCATTCTACTAACTTTATAATCAAAGAAAAAGTATAGAAAACTAATCTACATATGTGGTTTGCGTGGAAGTGATGATTTCTCTCCAATTTAATGTAGGTTCCTCCTGCTTTGCTTCTCCTATGTTTTCTTCTTGATCTCTTGGTGTTTTTTAATGCTTAAGACTCTCTAACTCTCCTTTAACTGTGCATTATGTAGTATTTATATGTTTAGAAGGCTAGGGTTAAGATACTTACACAAAAAAGACAAAAATACACCTAAAACCACATCCCCAACTGCTCCTCAGGCTGTTGTTCATAGTCGCAAACTTAGTAGCCTAATCTTTTCACCCCTAGCAAACCTAGCAACAAACTTTTCATGTTTGCATTCTAATGCTCATTGCCATGGAATGTCCACTTTGAGAGTTCCATCACTATAAATGGAATAGTTGCCACGGAAAATATACCTCTTCGCTATTCAACTTCTGTGACCGCGAACATGACTACAAAAAAGCATCTAGAATTCTGTCACTTTCATTTTCATGGGTGCAAAGCCTCTTTCTATGGCTGTAGATTCCCTTCTCACGATCACGACACTTGAAACTTAGGCACAAAAATTGTCTAAGTGTATATGTAGTTCGAATTCAATCTAATATCATCAAAAATGCACCCAAACTCCTTCAAATAATCATGAATAACACTTTTACATGTATTTAAGAAAAATAAAATTATTTTATATCCAAATGAGGGCAAAAACTAATAACAATGGAGGTAGAAATATGCTATAAAATTGTCACTTTCCATAGTAATTGAAATTTGACATGAAGGGGTTAAATTCAATGCCTAGAATATTACAATTCCCTCAAATGAATATTGTCCACATTAAGCGTATGTTCTTACTCGAAAGAAACATACATCAATTGTATAGAATAAAAGATTCTTGTATTTTTATTATTTTATGAACTCAAAAATTTTAAAGCTTGTGGCAGATTGTTCAAGATTAACTTCAAAATTTTTTCAATTGTTAAATTATCTCTAACATTTTTATCCCGATTATTGAGTTTTTTAATTCATAATTGTATTAAAGTTAATGAAAAATTTATGTGATACATTTAATATGACTTCATAGTATTTCACAAGTATTTGGTCATTATGTTTATATTTATATCACCATTATATTTTTGCATTTTTAATTTTTATATTAATGTTTTGTAATGGTCGGTCCCTAACTTTCTTCAATTGTCACTATTGAAAAGTTTGTTATGTAAGAGTTTAGATGTTATATTTTACACTTCCCACAAAGTTTTGACTATTTTGGAAATGCTTATCAAATTATACAAGTTTTCTAGATTTAACATGAAGCATGCAAATAAGCAACGAAGGAGACACAACAATTAACATAGCTCAGCTAGGATTAGCCTACATCCATGGATAAGAATTTGAGGTTTTTTGTTGTGTATCCTCCTTTTCAATACAAAATCATCTTCCCTTTTATACTATTGATACAATTTGTTTATCTTCCCATGATGGCACTATCACATTACTGCTCATAACTAATCTAGTTAGTAGTTATTCACATCCTCATGGGTCATTGATGCATTAATCCACCAAGTCAACTCAAGCTATTCATAACCAAAGCCATCATTGTCTGTCAGAGTGTTTCCTTGGCCCAAATGACCCTACTCAAGTCTTAGAATGGTTGAATATTGTTTTGCAATAGGAAGAGCATGACTTAATTGAGTTGTCTTCTTTCCTATTCATTTTGTTAGCCATGACTGTAGGACAAGCACCATAGGACAAGCACCATATCACTTCTCCCTCCTTCCCCTAAGACTGAGGTCATTCCTTAACTATTAGATAAGAATAATTTAATGTTTTGAGATTCTAGAAGATATCAATGTCCTTTTTCTTTTTACGATGCATTCCTTCCTAATGCCCTTATTAATTCTTTATAAATAGCAGAATCTATTCTTCACTTTTCATTAGGCTATCTCTTGATTATAATTCCCCTAGTTCCTCTTATCCCACTACCACCATGTCTACCTTTGATAGCTCTCCATCATCATCCTTCTATTTCAAACTTACCAAATCTTGGGTTAGACATATTAACAAACTGAAAGTTGTTGTGGACCATATCCAACACTTGAAAATTGATAACCTCAAACAGACAATAGAAAATATCAAGCTCAAAGAGGCTATAGTAGATAGCAGTTGCTTAGAATTAATGGAAGAGAAGTTACAAAGAGCTTGCAAACAGGTCGATGAGTGCCACTACTTTGGAGCCATGATGGAGGAATGATAATGCCACTTAGAACAAGAACACTTAGCCCTTTTCGAACCCTTACAGGGTTTTGGTGATGGCATCAATCATTGTTCTAACACAAGAGAACCCTCCATCTAGAGCATGCTAGAAACAGATTAGCGCTGCTAAGCCCTTGAACCTTTTTCCTAGATTGCCTTAGTGATTACTTCCACTTTGACATGCACCAAGTTAAATGAGCTAGTGATGCTCGAATTGCCTTTTTTATTGGGGCTTTGCAAAGTGCCTTGAAGTTTTACTAGTCAAGGCCACTATCTCCTGGCATCTTCACTTAGTGGAAGTATCTTGGACAGTTAATTGGAACAAGCACCCCCCTGAATATTGAATGATCAAAGACCTATCTTGGAAAGAAGACGACGACTAAAACTCCCTACTTTTGACCCTGCTGCTCTTGTTGCTCATATTATTTTACTAAGTCGTTTATGGTTTCCTCTTTTTTTTTTTCTCTATTTCCTTTGTACTTATTGATTTGGCATGAATATAAAGATCCAAAACCTCCTTTCACCCATATGTCTCTCCTTCTTTAAGGACAACGGAGAAAAAAAAAAGGCGAACCTAAGTTGACTACGTAGGGTCATAGTAATTTTGAATCTCAACCAACCACAACTGAGTCCCTTAAACACTGGGCTTGTGCCTTTGGCCAATTGAGTGATTGTCACAACAATTTTAGGTCTCAACCAATCACAGGTTGAGTCCTTTAAGCTTTATAGGCTTGTGGCTTCTCAACCACCCAGGCGACTAAGTGATAAGCCACAACAATTTAGGCTTTTATCCTTTTGGTTATTTTTACATGAGTTTGGGGTCTCAACCAGTGGTGGGTTGAGTCCCCTCTAAGGTTGTGCCTTTGTGGCCCCTTGGTCAACTGAGTTTTAAGTTTCAACAATTTAGGGTCTTAGCCAATTATGGGTCGAGTCTCATCTAGGCTTGTGCCCTCTTAGTTATTTAGCTAACTAGGTCATTGGTTTCAACAATTTAGGACCTCAGCCAATCGCAAGTTGAGTCACCTCTAGGGCTAGGCCATCTTAGTCACTTGGCCGACTGAATTGCAACTTACAAAGATTTTGTGCCTCGGATAATCATGGATCGAGTCACTTCTAGGCATGTTCCCTCTTTGTCAATTGGTTGATTGAATTGCAAGTTACAAAGATTTTAGGTCTTAGCTAGTCATGGATCCTGTCATTTCTAAGCCTGTGCTCTCTTGACCACTTGGTTGACTGAATTGTGACTTAAAATGATTTTGTGCGTCAACTAACCATAGGTCAAGTCACTTTTAGGCATGTGCTCTCTTAGCCACTTGGCTGACTAAACTGCAAGTTACAAAGATTTTGTGTCTCCGTTAGTTGCAAGTTAAGTCACTTCCAGGCCTGTGCCCCCTTTTGATTATCACCCTTTTAAATTCTTAACTTTCAAAATTTCAAGATTACTTCATACGCTACCACATACTCTTTACAACCTCAACCTCCCTCTATAAGAATGTTGTTACCTAATTTTATGCCCTAACTCCTATTGATTTACTACCCACTTGTACTTCGTTGATAAGGGGAATCCTCCCTTCTCCATTAGAATCTTGATTAGCTTACTCCCTTCTAGGTCAATGGCCTCCACTTCGGGTAGAGATGTTAAAAATTCATTTTAAGAACAAGTTAAAACTCAGTCCTCTAGAAATACGAAAAAAACGATATCCTTGAGGATCATGAATTGATTATTGCTGACGAGCATGATTCCCCTCATCGCCCTCTCATCAACTTCATAACCGTATTCACCCAACAACTCTGTTTTAGATTATCCTTTCCCTTACTTCTTTTCTTCACCTTTGTCTTTAACCGCATTAACATGAACTCATCTCAGTTTTCCCCTAATTCATTCCAAATACTATGTAGCTTTTTTATTTTATGCACTGAGCTAGGTATTTAGCCCAATACCAACTTATTCTATTACTCATTTTCTATCCGTTCTCTTGACCCTATAATTTTCTACTTCACCATGAAACGTAGATTCCGTTTCATCTGTGTTCTGTCTTCGTCCAAAAAAATGTTGGAAAGAGGAATTCTTTTTCCTTAGATGCCTTATAACCAATATAATTTCCCTACATCTTAGCTGGACGAGTTACCTATTAACTTGAAGGTATGCAAGGAACTTGTTCCTTCCCACATTGACCAAACTCGGTCCATCATAAATAGCATATAGATTGAAAGCACTATACTTTCCAAAAAGGGGATTACTATTATAGCATAACTTCCTAAGAGGAAGAATTATGGCAGGACATACATATTTTCCTTTCTATCCCTTGTTTTATCTTTCCTTTCCTAATTAATGTATCTCATGTCTTCATGTCTTTATACAGATAAGTTAAAAATATCATACCTTATTAGGGATTGGCTGGCCATCCTGTTGGCTAAGGAAAAGAGGAAAGCTTCTATTACACTTGAATCATCTCCTACAGCTAAAATCCCTCCCATTTCTGCCCTTGACAACCCTACCCTGGCATCCTCTGGCCAAAGTGAGATTTAGCCCGAAAGAGCTAACACCTACACTCCTTAGGGTCACATTTATCCTCAAAAGTCATTGTTGTCACTCAACCCACACCCCTATAAGGTTTTACTATGTCTCCAGGCTCTGCCCTCTAAAACATCATCTATCTCCTAACGCTTTAGGCTCCCCATGTACCAGTGCCCTATTTGTTCTTGATGGTAGGGAGCTCCATCAACCAGAGCCTTACGTTAGCTCATGAATTACTCCGCGGGTCTGTCACTTCCCAAGACAATGAAATAGTGGTCGAGATGGCTAGAGCTGTGTGCACAATGAACTTTTGGGGCATGTTGTTAATGTAAGTCAACCTAAGTACCTTGGCCTTCATTCCATGTGACCCTACACTAACTTTTGTTCTTCTTTCACAAACCCTAATCCTAATAAATGATGTCTTGGCAAGGGTAGAGATAGTTGAGAGCCTTCAAGAAGCCATCCTCCAAGACAAACGAAGAGCAAAGGCACGCATCCATGCTTTAAAGAAGGAGAATGACATCATTATGGGTCAATTGAGGGCCTTCATAGGTGAGTTAGAATCCATGAAAAGCTAGTTAAAGAATCTTCAAAGTTCACTCCCAAATACCCTAGGAGAGACTCAGAAGCAAGCCATTCCCGACTTTCTTTCATTTGTTGAGGGAAAGGCCTTTATTGAGAAATGACTTACTAAATATCACCAAACTCAGAGGTTTGAACATTTACTAGCTAAGAAGGCTGAAAAGTAGTTGCACATATACCACCAACCTTCTAAATTGAAGGCTTTCCTAGCCTACAGGGTAGCTCTTGCTTCCATGGGTGGGTTTGAGTATGGTAGGGATGAGGTCGAAAGACTACGTTATGAGAGAAGGAACTGATTCTAACTCTATAGACCTGGTTGAAAGTTGTAAAAAGCTCCAATCATATAATATTTTTAACCCCAATCTAGCTCCTATTTTTGAGCCCCAACACACCAAACCAACTACACCTAAAATTGCCTTGATTAGTCACACAATAATTGTAGAAGAAATAGAGGACTTAGAGTGCATGCAAAAGCACATTTATGAGGGTCAGTAGGACCTTACTCCTGAGGATTGGCCTAGCAAGACTCCTTCCTCCATTTCTCCCATTTTGTAGACATTTTATGGTTTTTTTTAGTGTGTTTTTCTTTATTCATTGTATTGAACAAATTCTCGAACAATGAAAAGAAATTTTATCATTCCATTTATGACTTTATGCATTTACACATAAAAACTGCTTTAAGATTTGAACACTAAATAGCCTGGATAATAAATGACCCTCCAAATTCTTAAGTTGATATGCTTTTCCGATTAATTTTTCTCCAATAATGTAAGGAACATCACAAGCTAAATCTAATTTTCCCATGTTCTTTAGCACATTCGTCCTCTATAATAGTTGATCTTCCTCCTTAAAGCTTCAAGGAACCACCTTTTTATTGAAGGCTACCCTTACTCTTTGTCATACCTTAATATCCTCAGTCACATTCTCTCCAACTCTTCTTTCATTGTGTCCAAATGGTCCCTCATGTTCATCATATTACTATCCTCAATATGAAAGTGAACCCTTAGTGACTCCTTTCCCACTTATAGTGGAAGGATGGTGTCTACCCTATACACTAAATAGAAAGGGCTTTTCCTTATGGCCAAGTGCGGGGTTGTTCTATAAACCTACAACACTTTAGGTTGCTTCTCCACCCATTTTCCTTTATGTGCATCTAACTTCATCTTAAATCCTTTGACGATGGTGCAATTAGTAACCTCTACTTAGCTATTACTCTGGGGATGTGCCACCAAGGTGAAGAGTTGCTTTATATGATGTTCTTAAAACCATCTCATAATTTGTTTACCCTAAAACTATCTCCCATTATTCGAAACCAATTCCTTGGGCAACCAAACTACAAACAACATGTTTCTAAATGAACTTAACTATAACTGCTTCGGTTATCTTCGCTAACGGTTCAACTTCTACCCATTTTCTGAAGTAATCCATGGCAATTACCAAAAATTTCCTCTATCTTGTAGCTGGTAGTAAAGGTCCAACCAGGTTAATTCCCCATTTAATAAAGGGGCGCGATGGGATTGGAACCTCCTACCTAGTTTCTACTCGTAAATGGGATTGATTAACGTGTCTCAGTAGGTCTCACACCCATGGTCATATTTCATTGCATTGTCTTTTAAGGTAGGCTAGCAACATCTTACTATCAAAATCCTTCCAACCAACAAACGAGCTCCACCATAATTTCCATCGACCCCTTTGTACACTACCTTTATTACTTGCTTTACCTCAATTAGCCCCAAACACCTCTGTATTTGCTAGGAGAGCATTTTATAATAAAGGATATCTCATACTAACAAAAAGCAAGAGGCTTGTATTTGCTATTTTCTATCATCCACAGGTTCTCTTAGGCCTTCAATTATAGGGCTCATCCAACCATTCTCTCGAGTTAGCACTTGCTCTTTAGGGGCATACTTGGAGACTACCTAAATTACAATTGAGGAAGGTGCCAAAGGTTCAATGACCCACCGCCTTTGCCAACTCATCTGCTTGCACATTATCATTCCTATTTACTTGTCCCAACTCAAATTCCTTAAACTTATTTGTCTCTTTCTATTCTACATCTAAGTATCTTTTCATATGGTCATCATGAGTCACATACTCTCCACAAAATTGCTGATATAGGAGTTGTGAATTTATGTGGACCACAACCTTAAGTGGGTTATGTTAGCAAGCTACTTTTAATCCCCATAGGAGGGCTTCATGTTTGGCCTCATTATTAGCAACACTATTATCAATTCGAAAACTATATTCCAAAAAATCTCCTTCAAGACTAATTAGCACTACTCTCGTTCCTCCTATACGTAGGGCCATAGACTCATCCACAAATACTTTCCAAGGTTCCACTTTTGTTTCCATGGCCATTTCTACTACGATGTTGGCAGGTGGTGGTGCTTTGACAGTGGTGCATAGCCAATAATCAATATCAAATTCAACCAACTTCAAAGCCCATTTCAAACTCTATTCAAGGTACTCCCACCATTCGAAGTCCTTTTGATAGGGTAACTAGTTAAGACGACTATAGGATGTGCCAAGAAATAAGGTCGTAGTCACCTACCTACCACAACCAAAGACAATATCAACTTTTCCATTTCAGGATGCCTTTCTTTTGGCCTCTGCAATACCTTGCTAACAAAATACACCAAGTACTACAGCTTCTCTTATTCTCGCATGAGAGCGGCACTTACAGCTGCTTCCAACACTGCCAAACACAAAAATAGAGTTTCTCCTTGACTTAGTTTACTCATTAAAGGTAGCTTAGACAGACTCTCCTTTAAATGCTAGAAAGCTTGATGACATTTTTCATCCCAATTGAATTGAGTTGCTTTCTTTAAAACTTTAAAGAAAGGCAAACTTTTATTTGATACCTGTGACATGAATCGAGATAAAGCTACAATTCTCCCATTACCTTTTAGACCTAGTGTAGGCTGGTCAGCATGGGCATTTCCATAATGGCTTTAACTTTCTCAAGATTAGCTTTAATACCTCTTTATGTCAACATTTATCTTAAGAATTTCCCACTTCTATTCCCAAAAGTACATTTAGCAGGGTATAACTTTATATTATATCTTTCCAGAGTCTTGAATGTTTCATGAAAATTTGACACATGATCTTTGACTTAAAGAGATTTAACCAAAATTTCATCCACGTACACTTCTATGTTCTTCCCTATCTATATCTCGAACATTCTATCTGCCATTTTCTAGTAAGTGACCCCTACATTCTTAACGTTAAAAGGCATAACATTATATGAAAAGGTGCCAAATGGGGTGATGAAACATACCCTCTTCCTATCTCCAAATCCATCATGGACAAAGCCTCTATTCCAACTGCTGCATCCACCAACTAATTAATTTTCGATAAGAGATAACAATCCTTAGCACATGTTTTGTTTAAATCTCTAAAGTCTACACACATACACTATTTTTTACCTACTTTAAGCACTATTACCATATTAGCCACCCACTCAAGGAACTAAATTCCCTAATCTGCCTAGCTTTTAGTAATTTGTTAACTTATGTCTTCCTTATCTCCACTTTTTGTGGATTAAAAGCCTTAATTTCTACTTCATGGGTTTCTTTCCCAAATCCAGGCTGAGTCGATGCTCAACAACCACGAGACTAACCTTTGAAAGATCCTCCATTGAGAAGGCAAAAGTATGAGCATGTTCCTTCAGAAACTAAATGAGACCTTTCTTGTTTTCTTTCGAAAATCTAGTTCTCGTAGCGCTGTTAAGGTCCCCTGGCCTTACTTCCACAACTAACAACTCTTCTGATGGTTTAATGCCCCTTGAGTTCTCTCTTTCCTTTCCTTCCTTCTAGACTCCTATTCTATCATGGTCTCGACTCCTTGATAAAGTTAACATAGCATCATCTAGACATATCCTGATTTCACTTGACAATCTCAATTCGTCCTTTAAACATTGGAAACTTTATAGCCATGTGCCAAGGAGGGGCAATTGCTTGGAAGGTCACTAAAGTTGGTCGCCTATAAATAATGTTATAAGAGTTGAGAATATCTACCACACAAAATTGAATCATCCTTGTCTGCATAGACCCCTCTACTCCCTAAGTGACTGGTAACAATATTCTCCCTTTCAAAGAGGCTGCTTCTCTTGTAAACACATAAAAAGTCGAAGCTCCTCTTTTGAAATTTTTCACTATGCAAACCTATTTGTCTAAATGCTTTGCTTGACATGATGTTGACTAAACTTCAAATATCTATGAGGTACTTAGCTACATTATAGTTAGCAATGATAGAAGTAATCACAAGTGTGTCTTGGTAGGGAATTACAACTCCCTGTAAATCTACCTCTTCGAATGTGATTAATGTCCCCATTGAAAGGTTCTCAGCCAACCTTACCTGCTTCTCTTTTCGTCTCTCATGCTTTATACTTCAGAAAAATAGCTTCCTATTTCAATTTGAAGATCCCCTTTTAAATCCTTCAGTGATCATATTGATATACACCCTCGTAGGCTCACGTAGTTATTGATTATCCTTCTCGACCTCCTTGCCAAATTTCTAATTCATCTCTTACACAAATTTCATTAATTGTCTTTTCTTAACTAGTGCCTCCCTTACCTTCTCAAATTACTGCAATTGTTGGTGGTGTGGCCAAATTCGTTATGGAATTTAAAGAATTCCATCCTAGGTGGATTTCTGGGAAGGTCTCTGGTTCATTTAGGCCATTTGAAGATGTCAATGTTTTGTAAAGTATTCAAAATATCCTCTCAGCTAACATTTAAGGGAATCGCTATTAGTTAATCTGGTTGTCTCTTGTGACCCCTGGTGTGCAGTTCATTAGATAAGATATTTTGCCTGACATTTTTAATGGCCTCAATAATCCTTTCACTCCTCACCTTTATGGCTTCCTACATATAGATATACTGCTTTACTGAGGCTAATGTTTTGTCAAAGTCCTTAGGCAGCTTCTTAGCTAATGATTGAGAGAATTCCCTGTCTTTGAGCCTTTGAACAAAAGCACTAGCCAACACCTGTTGAGCAGCTACGAGTGTGTCTAGGGCTCCTTATGTAAATAGTCAAACATATTTCCTTATGGGTTCCTTCGAGTTTTATTTCAAACTAAAGAGGGATAAAGGAGTTTTTTCATACCTTTTGTAGCTCATGAATTGATAAAAGAACAAAAGTGAAAAGTCCTCAAAGCATCTTATCAACTCAAGCAAGAAATGGGCAAATGAACATTGCACAGTTCCATTTAAGGTAGTGAAAAACACTTAGCATTTTACTCCTTCTGAATATTGGTGAAGCAAGGATTTCTGTTTGTACCTAGATAGATGTTCAGAGGGATCAGAAACACCATTATACTTTACCATTGTCGCAATGCGAAAGTTTTCTAGTAATGGGTTATTCAAAATCTCCTTAGCAAAGGTGGTATCCTCATTTAACTGAGCCGTTTTTCCTTTTCAGATCCCAACCTCCTTACTCTTCCAATCAAAATCTTTCCCTTTCAAGCTTCCTTCTATGCACTCGCCTTCTAAAGTATTTCTTAGTTTATTAAGAAAGATAGTATCTAATCTATCTTTTTCCTAGGTTAAGGCTTTTAGTAGTGGATGTTCTTGCAAAGCCTGTTGCACTGCTTCTTTCACTATAGATTGAAACTATTCCCTCATTAAACTAAATAGCGGGGATGGAGGTCGATGCTCTCCACCCTCTACAACAGTTTGCTTTGTTTCTCCGCCTTTTGTTCCAATTTATTTGGGATCCATGATCCTTTATACTATTGATCCAGTCTGTTTATTTTTCCATGATAACATGAAGGCACTATCACATTACTGCAAATAACTAATCTAGTAGTTATTCTTATCATGGATCATTGATACATTGATCCACCAAGTCAACTTAAGCTATTCTTAACCAAGGCCATTATTATCCATCGAAGTGCTCCCTTGGCCCAAATGACCGTACTGTTCTGCAATTGGAAGAGCATGACTTAGCTGAACCATTTTCATTCTTGTTTTTTCCGTTAGCCATAACCGTAGGATAGGCACCATATCATTTGGCAACATGATTATGGATTGATTCCTAGTTTCCTTTGGTCATGCACGCAGTGTAAGATGTGCTTCGACGGGTTCTATGTTGGAGTTACATCAACCACAAACTATTAAACCTTATATGTAAAGAAGTAATCATGACTTTAGCACACGAGCAAGTTTCTTGACTCCATTGATACACTATTTTCAATTTCATCATTTTATATATATTCTTCATTTAATGTTTTAATACACTATGATAATTTTCTTGAATTAATCTTATTTGATATACATGGAATTGTTCCGTTTGATTACTATATTATAATCATAAAGCACACAATTTCTATATTCTCGTCAATTGTTCCCCATTTAAATTAAAAACTTTCTTATGCAACATTGGGTTTCAAGTGCACTTTCCATCATTTCTTCTCTCTTTTTTTAGCGTCAATAAAACATGTACATTACCATATGGTTAGTCGTTGCTTTGAGTACTCTACAATTGGCTTCAAAACTGAGATTTGAAATGTGAAATATGAAAATAAATTCTTCTAACTACATATTAAAGAGTTTGCTACAAGTTCGGCGGTTGGTGCAACTACAAAAACTAAACCTTGCGCATGACTGATACTTGTAATGAAAATGAAATCAGGCATAAAACGAACTCCCAACCTTTGACTACTACTTCATATATTGAATTCCCTAACAAAAATTAAATTTTTACTTTACCGTGAATCTTAGTACTCTTGTTCACGGTAAACCTATAACTAATTACCGAAATATTTGGTATATGCCGTCCTTATCTAAATAAAAAAAAGGTGGATCAGATGTCAATTCTTGTCCCCTCAAGTCAGTCCTACAGGGAAATGAGTAGAGCATGGTTATGGACTTGGCTTGAAAGAAACATATTGAAGTAACTGCTTTAGTATCTTATTAAGGAAGCATTAAAGTTGAATAACTATGCCCCACGAATGAATTGAACAAGATCAACTAGATTGCATGGTCATGTTATCGCCCCAACTAGTATATTGCCTAATCGGCATTAAAAACCTCAGAGAACTTCACTATATGGACCAATCAAAGCCCTTACGATTAAAGCAAGGATCCTGCAAGAAATGGAAAAATATGGCATCCTAATACGCGCCCCCCCCCCCCCCCCCCCCCCTCAAATTGAAAGAAGAAATAAATGCAAAAGAAGATATGGGCTGACACAAAAATTAGGGAGAATGTCCAATCAAATGATACTTCACACGCTGATTTGTGGAGGCTAAAAGTTAAGGTTGACAGTTGGACTGACAGTTGGTGCAGCGTGACCTGCCCTCTCTCATTCACTTCAGCTGTAATTTTCTCTAGTCCTAATGTAGAAACATTTCTGTATAAGTATGAGCGATTCCCACTGCTTTTCCACAGAGCTTAACTGCACAAGAAGTTATCCAGCCTTTCCTTACATAGAGGACCGATGGGCTCATCCTTTCTTCCGTCTGCTGTTGCTTCTGTTTTGCTTCCAGGGATCTTCTTGTTTTTGGGCATTGCGATAGCCCACAAAACAGGCACAACCAGGCACTACAAGTTCAATGTAACTATATCTACTCAAGATTAAGAGTTGGTAAAGTACTGGTTGGTGTAACAAATGCATGATGCCCTGCAATCCTGTATTCTTATTTTCTGCAGGTACAGCTGCATAACGTGACCAGATTATGCCAGACAAAAAGCATTATCACTGTGAATGGCAAGTTCCCAGGGCCTCGCATTGTTGCACGGGATGGTGATCGTGTGGTGGTCAAGGTGGTTAACAGAGTGTCCAACAACCTCAGCTTTCACTGGTACTACACAGGTCATACATAAATTCCATTGGCCTCTCCTCTTCAGTTACTTATTATAGTAAATTTCTCGTCAGGCATGGGGTTCGGCAACTGCGGAGTGGGTGGGCGGATGGACCGGCATACGTGACCCAATGCCCAATCCAAACTGGGCAGAGCTATGTATACAACTTCACCATTATAGGCCAGAGAGGAACTTTGTTTTGGCATGCTCACATATCCTGGTTGAGAGCCACTCTTTACGGACCCATAATAATCCTCCCTTCCAAAAATACTCCTTACCCGTTTCCCAAACCCCACAAAGAAGTTCCCATCATGCTCGGTTAAGTTTCCAATTGTTCTTGGGTTACAGTGTCACCTTCTCATAAAGTAAAGCTCTTCTCAAGTTTACATGCTAAAATACACGAAAACATTGACAGGGGAGTGGTGGAAGGCTGATATAGAGGCAGTTATCAACCAGGCTCTTCAGACGGGAGGTGGACCAAATGTATCTGATGCATATACATTCAATGGATTCCCTGGCCCATCATACAATTGTTCTGCGAATGGTATTTCATGAAAAAACTTAATGAATCGTGGGATACGTTCTGCGTTTTTATATCCAAAATTAATGTGAGTTTTTTTGGCTGCATGAGGCGTGATCAGATACATTCAAGCTGAAAGTGAAGCCTGGAAAGACGTATCTTCTTCGTTTAATCAATGCTGCGCTCAATGATGATCTGTTTTTCAGTATTTATGGCCACACATTCACTGTTGTTGAAGCAGATGCAGTTTACGTTAAGCCATTTGAGACAGACACCATCTTTCTCTCTTCAGCACAAACCACCAATGTTCTGCTCAGGACGAAGCCTAATCCCACAAACACCACATTCTTGATGGCAGCCAGGCCTTACTTTACCGGACAAGGCACCTTCGATAATTCTACTGTTGTGGGGATTCTCCAATACAAACTCCCTCCTAAAATGTCCGCCAACACTTCAATAGCTGGCCTCCAAATCCCAACCCTTCCTCCAATTAACGGGACTTCTTTCGTTGCAAACTTCACGAGAAAGTTGCGCAGTCTGGCAAATGCCCAATTTCCAGCAAACGTGCCGCAAACTGTTGACAAGAAGTTCTTTTTCACGGTAGGCCTCGGAAGCAACCCCTGCCCGGGAAACCAAACATGTCAAGGGCCTAATGGCACGAAATTTGCAGCCTCTCTTAACAACTTCTCCTTCATAAACCCCACCACCGCCATTCTCCAATCCTATTTTTACGGCCAATCCAAAGGCGTCTACACTACCAACTTTCCAAGCTTCCCTCTGATGCCATTCAACTACACAGGCACCCCACCAAACAACACCAAAACAGTCAACGACACAAAAGTTGTTGTGCTCCCGTTCAACGCCACCGTGGAACTGGTGATGCAGGACACCAGCATCCTCGGCGCCGAGAGCCACCCCATGCATCTTCACGGCCATGACTTCTTCGTGGTTGGCCAAGGATTCGGAAACTTCGATCCTCAAAAGGACCCTCATAATTTCAACCTCGTCGACCCTGTCCGAAGGAACACTTTTGGCGTTCCGTCTGGAGGATGGGCTGCCATCCGTTTCACAGCTGACAATCCAGGTTCTTGTTTCTCCCACTACAGCAACCACCATTCTGTTCTTTTCCAGCAGTAGTTTTAGCCAAGAACTCATATCATCATTCTTGAAATTTATAGGTGCTTGGTTCTTTCACTGCCACTTTGATGTCCATCTGAGCTGGGGTTTGAAGATGGTGTGGATAACCTTGGACGGGAAGCTGCCTAGCCAAAAGCTGCCTCCTCCACCTTCCGATCTTCCTAAGTGTTGATGCCGATTGATTTTCCGACTGTTCTTCAAACCACTCGGAGTTGTTCCTATAATTTATTTACCGAAAGTTCTCTCTTTTGTTTACTTGTGTTTTTGCTTGTTTTGAAGTGAGATGAGAAAGAAGGGTCTAGTTCGAATTTGTACTGGGTTTTGCTTTGATATCCGTCCCAACGGAATCAGAAATAAATTTGGCGAGGGCTTTTTCTGGAATTTGTTTTGCGTATTCACCACGAAATTCAAGTCAAACGTTACATGATCCGATTGATTAAATAATATTATTTTTATTCAACATAGTTTGTTACGTTCTAACCAAACTAAATCTTGAGAAAATTGTCTTCTTAAACAAATAATTTGTCGGGTCTTTCCGTCTCAATGTCTCCTTCCGAAGGCAGATTAGTCAACGCAGATAAATATAGAGGGCGAAATCAATTATTATAGATTTTTTTTTTCTTTTCTGGTATTAAAACTTGTCAATTCATTTTATTCAAAAGAAGATATATATCACATAAAATTTAATAAGATTGATTTGAACAACACGATGGACCACTAAATTTAATACAAATTGATCCGAAACATAAAGAAAAGAAAATTCTATTCTTTTATATTTTGTTATTTAAACTGGCATAAAAAATTTCGCCATACTTAAATAAGACGAAATTCGAATCAAATAAAAAAAATAATGGTAATAGTTTTTCATTACTTTTTTCACTTTTTAAGTCAAGAACCAAAATTACATATATAGAAGAACCGACTTCATTTGAACGAAACAAAACCATTAGTTTTAGTATATTAACGACAAATCGGATGGTCAATGTTTGGTTTGAAAACCAATATGGTTGCTACAAAATTTACAGCAAAATCGAATCGAAGAGTTACCTTTGCTTTAGGCGTAGATAATTAGTTAGATATACTTTGGGGAAAAGCTGTATTTGTGATGTCTTTCATTCTTTATGAATTTACTTGATAATTATATAAACTCGTCCAAATAAAATCTGGAAGTTTTTCTTGTTTTGGAGGAAAATTGAGAAGACAGCAACGATGCCGCGCTAACTCAAAGGCCAAATGGACACGAATATACTTCCGAAAACAAATTATTAAAACGTTTTGTTATAAGGTTTCAACCCAAAACTGAAATTTCCTAAGACACAAACTCGGCAACCTGGAAAACGAAGATTCTTCGGGACAAATTATTATTGCTGTAGAAAAAGATATGTTGCGACAAAAGATAATTTCATTGTCCACTTTTCGATGTACTCTATACATGAGTAATATAGATTACAAAATACAATTTATGATCAAATTTATTTATCGGGAGCCTAATTTTCTAACATCAATTTTCTAGACACTATTATGTCCAATGAACCTGCCCCTAGATATATATTCCACTCCCGCCTATGCTCGCAACTTGTTCTAAAGTTGAAGTGAAAAAATTGTGATTTTTGTCCTGTGTGTACAATTGTTTGATAAAAATGTCATTTAATTTTCGGTACTGTCAAACATGTCCTAACTTTTAAAAAATTTGACAATTTCAAAACAAATTGTCCTAAGTTTGTTGAATTTTCACATTCCCTGTGCATGTGACACAACAACTTGGAGCTTTCCGGTGACACAATACACGTTGGCAAGGAAGACACTAATGTGTACTGTTGACATGTAAAAAAAATCCCACAGGGACCATCAATATTTGGAGGGAAAGCCACACCAAATAGATGTTATATTACCCCTCGTCTCTCCCAATTGGAAACCCTAATTGTTGCAACTTCTTACCTCCCGATATTCAACCAATGATGCTAGCTCAAAAGTTAAGGCACTCATAAAATTGGCAATTGGTTACTCTTAAATCATGGAGACTCGTAGCAATAATGGAAGAATTTGTAACTGGAAAATGTCATACGCCACTAGAAAAGTGGATTGCTATTGCGAAAGGAGAGTTATTCTATGCACATTTTAGACAGACAACAAACTAAGGTGGCGCTTCCATACATGTCTACAATACAATGCAAGAAATTTTGTGAACTTGACTAAGAGGATTAACTGGGTAGATTAATTCATTATTTATTAGTAATTTGGTAAAAAGGAGATGGTAGGTTATTTTCATGTCATAGGGCAAAGGCCATTATCCATAATCTATTGAGTGGGATGAAGAGTTGGAACAAGAGAATGCAAAGTTGAAGGAAACAACCAAGAAGTTTGTGAAGTGATTGCTTTTTATTGCTCTAGTTTTAGCTGTACTTTTCCAGATTATAAACATTGAAGATGATGGCATTTTTTGTATTGTAAATAAAATTTAAGGGTTAGCATTTTGACATCACTGGGGAGGCAAGTGGAATGTGGTGCCATGTTGGGGCATTGTGAAGAAGGAATTCTATTTGAGTTATTGGATTTGATTTACTTGTAATTTGGATGCTAGTATTGTAGTAGCTTGTGTAAGTTTATTGTGCGTAACGTGCATAATGATGTAAAATGGTTGGTGTTTTCCAAATCTATATGCAATTTGCACAATGATGTGCAGTGTCCAATGTTAGACAAGTTTTGATGTGCAATGCACAATTGAGATTCAATTCATGGATTTAATACCAAAACATCATCAACAATTTGTTTCATTGAAATATGAACCTGAAATACGTTTTATAATATTAATTGAAGTCAAAAGATATAATTCAAAGGTGAAATGAATATTAATGTATCCAAAACTTGAACATGAACTTCCATAAATGAAATGACGGTGTAGAAGGTTCATTGCCAATAAACATAGGACAAAAACAACATGCTAAATCTACATAACTATTACATCTTCCACTTGGGTAAAAACTCTAAAGCATGGGCCTTATCATTTCTTCATATCCTTGGATGCAACTATCATCTGGGTGACTGGTTCACAAATTTTTTCTCCTCTAAGATAATGATACATGGTTGGGTTACACTTGTCACAACCTTAGGTGGAGGTGCTAAACCTTGAACCTTAATGGTTTGTGAGCTACCTTGGTATAGAAATGGTGGTAAATTTAGCTTGGATATTTGCCGTTGCTGAAGCATTGAAGGACCTACTGTCATAGGCAATGCTTCTTGAGATTGTGTCAAAGATAGTTGCTGAGACTTAGACATCCATCATCTTCTCATCTTATGCGGCTTGCCTAGGAAGGGGTAGCAATTTAAGCGCACCCTAATTGCATCATTAGAATGTGTGATAAAATGTTGTTTAATTCAAGTCTTAAAATGAGAAAATACATAATGACACTTACACTTATGCCTATGCTAAAAGCCAGGGGATTTCTTGCTCTCTTTCTCCTTTTGTTTGACTAAACAAAGGGAACCATGATTTCAATTACATGTACTATTTAACACTTAAAATTTAATAGGAAGCCTGAAAAACTTACACTATCATTTATTACGATGGGTGTTGAGATTGTACTTATCCTATCATTAGATCCATTCTTATTTAGCCAAATATTCATGAGCCTTAGACTCCAATGGATGACGAAGATCAATGTAAACACATGAGACACAAAATTTATTAGAATTTATGTTTGTACTCACATCTTATGGGAGATTTTATTGGTGCCTTTTCCTTTTTGTTCGGAGATTAGCTTGGGCAATGAATTGAATATGATGGTGTTTGGGGGGTAGGTGCAAGTGCAAGTGTAGGGGCTTAATTTATTTAGATGACCTCATTCAAAGGAGATACGTCAGTTTCTAAGGTAGATGCAAGGTCTTCATTTGTACACTTAGCAAGCTCTTGGAGTTTTGGATGATTTAAGGGACTTGGAAGTATTCGGCATGCAGTATTTGAGGAGCCAAGGGCATCACATTCTGAAACCTAATCGAGGCCTTTGTTTCTCAATTGAAACTATCAACATGTATCCTAGTTAGTTGGTCAAGGCCACTGATAAGATATAAGATTGAAACTTATACTTTCACTAATGCCTTGTGTTTCTATAGTTGAAGGGTTTTTCTAAGTAGATTTTCTATTTATTTGTGATAAGTTTAAAACAATTTAATTAGAATACAACTATTCATTGAATATGGTGCATTTATTGTTAAACATTTATGATAACAAGAAGATTTTTTTTGGATTTTCTTGGACTAGCTTTCACATGTCTAAAAAATGAGGAATTAAGGTCAATTAAGTCTAAGCCCTATGGCTCATAGCCCACTTTTTTGAGGCATCTTGCAATGTTGTGGCATGGTTCATCCCAAATTCTACATGACATAGTTGTCTGTTGCCATTTCAACCTCATGGTGGTGCCTTTCTTTTTTTGGTCTGAGGTTCTCCAAGTTCTCTCTTTCTTTCACTTGAAAACCTCCTTGCATTTATTTTAAAATTATGAGGTAAGAGAGAGAAGAAATATGTATGATCCCATATCATGTCACTGCTAACTCCCATAATGGCAAGAGAATATATCTTGTTATATACATTAATTGTGTACAATCACAGAAACAATCCTCTAGGTGTAGCTTTTGGTTCAAGATTTCAGAAATCATGTGCTTGTAAGGGATAACTGTCAATTGCCATTTCCTGCTAGTATGAGTCCTTAACTCTAGATCAACACGAAATCGACTCCCTCAAATTATGAAATTTGGTGTTTCTTCTCATTACTCTTGATAGGCATACAATCAGTTACCCTAGACATACTTTTTTCGGAGTATTTTCATTATCTTATTGCAAAATTGTCATTCCACTTGGCTAATGTCTTGTCCTTATTTTCCTATAGCCTCTTCATCAAGTACTCCCTTGTCCAATCCAAAATGGAACGGATAGGATTTTCACTAGCCACTAATATATTTGCATCAAACGTCTCACACACATTGTCGAAAAGCATATTACACTTAAGATACTCATTGAAATGTTCACACTTAGGATGCTCACATAATAATTTGAGATTGGTAAGAATTGATACAAAACTTGTGGTACATAATCGACTCATAATCCAAATGTAAGGTTGCATTGAAAAATATGTAGGAAAACTTGCAATTAAACTTGAAATTGTTCTTATTTAGTAGGGAATTAAGAAATTGTAACTAGTGAGCTACTGTGAACAAGTGCCAAGTAAGTGAGTTTATCTTACAATTTTTTTTTTAAAAAAAACTACCTTATAAATAAAATGTTTTTCTTGGAAAGTTTCATATTTTACTGAAACTTTCACATAGTGATTACCGAAGGATTTTCTTAGTTAACTATTATGTTACTGTTTCAATAAATGAACTGGGTTGTTTCTAATTTCAAGTTACTTTACCTTGAAATCGCTTTAGACGCGAACTAGCATCAATTATTCATACTGAACTTCAACTGAATGATTTTACATATGAAATATTATTGTGAAACAATGCTCTTAGAGACCACCATTCAATTGGAATTACAAGTTGAGACACATGATCTTCTCAATCAGGGTTATAGATTGAGTTAAGTGGCCCTCGCCACCAAGCGGGGTTATAGATTGAGATACATGATCAATTAGGTTTAAAAATTGAGACGACTACAAAGTTTTACATGACCTTTCTTAGCCTATGTAATAGAATAAGGCTCTAATAAGTGGATATAGTATACGATCTGTTTGAGTCCCTAGGGATGCCAACGGAAACACCTAAGTGAAATTAGTTATACATTACAAGACATGTGGTGAATGTTCTTGTTCAATTTTCATATGGCTTTTCGATAGATACATCAAATTTTTGTTGATTGTTTTACTATATTCACATCATAAAAGGGAGTGTAAACTCCTTATTGGGTGAATTGTTGCCACATTTCAAAAAACCCTTTTGTAGAGGATACGAGTGCGAACAAGCTTATGTGGGGCAAGTATAACATTTAAGGAAAGACGGCACCTTTAGTTATCTCTTTTTTGATAAATAAGAATGACTAGTGTAATAAAATAGTTTCATTTTATTTTCCACTGCAACAATGCAAGAGACCTATATTTTATAATGAATGTAACTTTATGGTTTAAATTTTTGATATTTGAGCTTTGGTATTTGTTGAGAGAGCTGCCTCATGGATATTACCATGTTCCAACCTTAGTTTGGGGCATGAAAAAGAGTGATATTAAAACATAGGTTTGACTCTAGGAACATAAGATACTTGACTTAGACTAGAGTATAGAAATTCACATTATTAGGACACAGGCTGTGATATTTAATGACTTTATACTCACACACATTTAAGATATTAATTTGATTTCACTTTGGCTTAAAATTTAATATGTTTAACATAGGTGATGGGTGGGACTAATTAATCGGGAGAGCGTGTGCCTTTTGGTAGCAATGACATATCTAAAGAAGTTATGGATCATCTTCTCACTACATTAACCTAACTATAAAAGGTAGTCAATGTGTTAGTTGAATTCGAGTGACGTTGTAATAGGCTTGAAGGAAAGAACGAAGCTTTAAAAGAAGAGAATACTAAAATAAGGAAGTATCGGGGTGAGCTTAAGAGAAAATTCGAGGAAATAGAGACAGCCTAAAAGAAGCTTTTGGAAACAAACAAAAGCATGAAGAGGGACTACAAGCACTAAATAGCAACCTACAAGAGCCACACCATAGGTTGGTGCTATAGGTGAACCATTTCCTAGTCGAGAAAGACGAGCTTCGTAGGATGATTCACTTTCCAAAGCCAGAACTGAAGGAAGACCCTAAGGTGGCCACTGAGCAAGACCCTGAAGAAGACCCAAATGATGGAGGCCAAGTCCTACACATAGATTAAAATGCTAGAGTAGGACAAATAAGACTACGAATTGTCTTGTTTTTTCATGAGCATAATTTAATAATAACAAATGAAGTTATTTGTTTTACTGCAATTGTTATTCTATTATTCCTTTCGCCACTATGATATTTTAAATAACTGTCAAATACATACTTTTAACCTAATGACTCGCATTATGTAGGAGATGGCTCAAAGAAATGGAACATAACTTTGAGTTGATGGAAGTCTTGGCTAAGGTGTGGCCGAAAGTGGTAGTGCCGTTCTTAGTGGGTGATGCTGCATTATGGTGGCAAGGTATCTCTCTAGCTTTGCTTGAAAAAGGTTCAGATTTTGAGAAGCCTTTTTGAACCATTTCTTCCTAAATGCTATCTACCTGTAGAATATGGTGGAATTTAACAATATAGTGTAAAGGGCAAACATGACAATAGAGGAATATTTTGCTAAGTTCCACCCCCTAGGGATGTACTCGTTGATGGTAATAGCGATTCCTAGATTGAAAATGCATAAGCTTACCAAAGGATTAACAAGCTAACTATAGACAGTGTTAGCATTATGTGAAACTTGGATTTTCGATGAGCTATTGGGAGTCACCATCCAAACTGAGGTAGTTATTAATTGGAGAGAGGTAGAGAATAACCTAAAGTGGCCCAAGTCAAGCTTAAGTTCTAGAAGCAGACAACATAGACCCCCGACGAGGCCCTCGATCAACAAAGGGTCTAATTAAGTAGACAATGGCCATGCCTCAACTCAATTTCTAGAGTGCACTCTATGCCATCGTTAACACACTAAAATGTGTTGAATGATAACTAACGCTTAGTTTAGATGCATTAGTGTAATGACTATTTCCATAGCCTACACATCTTATACATTAGTTTTTGTTCATCGAAAAACAAATTTTCAAAAATAAAATGGGAAGCTAATTTTCTATGCAATCAGTGCTCTCTTTAATAGGAACCCTTCCAACATTAGGAGCACCCTGTCTATGACTATAGAAGTTGGCCACGACAAAAACCTTAGGCTTCTGTCATTGTGCCACACACGATTGTGTAGTCTTCTGTTGTGACTATAGGAATCCTCTTACAATTGAAAAATGGGACCGTGGGGTTCATGCAACCCTACAGTGACAACATGACCATGTGGCTCATCGTTGTGATTGTAAAAACTCTTCTTATGGCCATAAGTGGCCACGTGGCTTGTCGTTGTGATCATGAAACTCTTCTCGCTACTGCCAATGGTAGTTGTGAAACTCTGCAGACTTTCTATAGTCGTAACTTTTTGATTCCAATGTATTTCTTTTTCAATTTGTTTTGATTCCAATCACTTCTAAAACGCTTTTGAAAGGTTTTGATGCATCATATACATGTTTGAAGGAATTTACCTAGAAAACTAACGTAGAAACCTAGAAGAATTATTAAACTTTACAATTTTACAAGAAAAGCGATGGCTCTAGTATAACTATCGGATTTCTATGGAGTTTGCTTATAAAAATAAAAAATTTATAACATAAAACATTCTACACATGTAACAGAATGTAATGAAACAAACCCCACCAGTTTTTGTTGAAAAACACACAAGATATTGATAAAATAACATAAAGGCAAAATATTGTACCTTTGAAATGGTTCCAAAGGGTTTGTGCATGATCCTTGGAGTTGGGCTCATGAACCTCAACTTCTAGTTCACCCACACAATTGGATGTTTGCAAGCTCCTCCTACACTCTACAAAACTTAATTTGTGAACCTCTAACACAAACAAATTTAGGCTAGGAGGAATTTTGATGAAAAAAAAAAAAGTACTCAAAGAGGGTGGCTAGGGACTGCTCTCTCTTACTTGATCCATGTGCATGAAAATTAGGACTAAAGAATGTGTTTTGAACTCTTCAAAACTCCTTCAAGTAGTTGAGACACTAAGATTTGGGGTATGGGCTCCATGGGTCCTCAGACATTAACCATTTTAATTAAAATAACCCATGAACTTTTATTTATTAAATTCATTAATAAACTAGCCTATAAACTTCTTTAATTATTAATAATTAAAGCCCAAATGGTCTAATTAATTTAATTAATCTCATTAATTTAATTAATTCTTCATTGTGCTTCCAATTAATGATGTCAACATCAACAAGCACCATGACAATTTATTTAATCCAATTTAAGTGCAACTAAATAAATTATACAACCTATCAGTTTAACACTTGCAATTCATTAAAGGCTAATGATAGGTATTAGCCTTAATATTCTAATGACATATTGATGATCATGTACACTAGGGAACCATATCAACTTAGGTCTAAGGACCAAGAACATTTAACACAATCATGAAATAGAACATTTATAGAAAAGAGTGAATTCCATGTGTTTGCTTCATTCTTCAAGTCATTATCCACAGGCTCCATTCCCAATGAAGTATTCACATATATGTATTTTCAATATTTCATACCAAATGACATGACACTCATTGTACAAATACAAGATACAAAAGTCTTACTAACTCTCTAATACCTTTTAAAGTGTTTGTAACTTACAAACGAGTTTTAGGAATTGAGTACTGAAAGAGTGTTGTGTCTATATTCATAACTTTTTATAAATAAGATTTTTTGACTCAAACACATGGGCACATTCAACATTTTATACAAATCAAGATTTGCACATACAAAAACTTGTCACAAGATTAATATGAAAATCAGTATTTTATTAATTATTAAATGAAAGTATATAAATAACTAAATGCCCTTTTAGTATCCCTTATTTTCTATTAGTGTTAGAGGATATATCACTAATAATACCTCCATGCAGATATGGAAAATGACTTTTTAGGCCCATAACCCTATCTCACATCAAGATTGATATAGTTTTTAATGACCCAATGACATGCCAACCACAAAACACACTAGGTATCTATTTCATCTTAGGTTAAGGCCCATGCAGACCTAACACAATCAAAAAGTAATACATTAACGTCAAACAGTATACTTTATATTTTTGTTTTGTTTGTCAAATCATTGTTTAAGTACCCATTCCTTAATAATGTATCCATAGGCATTTCTTCTCAATGTCTTATACCAACTAGCATGACACTCACCATAAAAACACAATGTGCGCAAGTCATACTAATACTCGAATGCCCATTCGCTAATCTAATGCCTATTTAGAGAATCTATGATTTATGAATAGCTTTTAACGATTTCATACTAAGAAGTCTTGTTTTACTATTCATAACTCTTATGAATAAAATATTGTAACATAATCATATGGGCACATGCAAAATTTTAAGCAATATAAAGAATTATATGTATGAATAAAATTATCTTAATATTGATAAAAGAAGATATCAATATTTTATTACTAATAAAAAATATCCACAACCAGATATTGCTCATAAAATAAATGGCATTAGGGCATATCACCAATAACATTTGCAACTCAGCCTCGAGTGCCAACTAAGGCTCCTCCTCAACATGCGCCTAGGTAACTTGAACGACACCATCCTATTGGGCATCTTTTTCCTCATCATCCTCTACATTTTCATCCTCATCAATCCCAACTAGCTATGGGGGAATGTGATTTCTCAAAATACGTCATTGCCCACACTAAAAGTCTCCACCATGCAAGTGACTAATCAATGAAGTGAAAGTAGTACAATATGGTGGTGCACGTACACTAGCCCCTCCAACTAAATGCTAGCTTTAGCACTCATATTCATGATCATATTAGGATAAGGCAAGTCAACATTAGGATTCCTGATCACCTACTTGAAACTTCCCCCAAATCAAAGTTGAAGATGCATGCTTTATCTTGGTAGATAGATGATGTGAGCATTTAGCCATAGCAAGATTATCTATATATAACTTGAGGGTTGATCATGCATTCTAAGGTGAACAAGCTAAAGGGATCAATAGTGGTGCATGTTAAAGAGTGCTAAGAGAATTTTTGGCATTTAGAGAGGCTTGGGGAGTAAAAAGAGTGTGCAAGGATCAGCTTGGCCTAAAGCAAGGAAAGAAAAAAAAAACATTCTAGATGCTTAAAGATTGATCCAATTGAAGTCTCAATCAATCATAAAGAGGTCAGATCAATCACTTGTTAGGCTAAATTGACAGCATTTAGGGGAACCTTCTAGAAAAAATGATCCGTTATATGATGTATTGATCCACTAGGATCACAAATTGACATTAGAGTCAATCACACATGATTCAATAGATCCAAAAACGTTCAATCTACATAGTAGGATGTGCCCAACTTTTTGGCAATACAATCAGATGTTGGGCGAATCGATTAGGATTGATTCGACGACTAGTTGATAGATCACAAGGAAGGTAAGGTCAATTGCACTAACAACATGTGGCAAATTAATTCCTTATATAGATAGGATTCATTTCTAGTTTTCATTAGAATTTTCCTAAATAATTATACATGATTTTTAGGGTCATTTACCCGACATTTTAGATAAAAATAGGGCCTTTAGCTTATCAGAAACAACTTTTTCATATTTAATTATAGAATTAATATCTTTTCATAGAATTTGAGTGTCTTAATTCTTGTAAAATTTCCTATCAAAATAAAGTCATTCCAAGCATCCCTTTCAAAATATGTGACATGTCAATTAATTGAGCGTGTTAGTTATGGTCGTCCAATCTTGGGTACTTTGAGTTCATTGTGTTTTGGTCATTTTTCACCTTGTTCACACAAGTAAGACTTCACTGGGTTCAATTTTATGCCTTTAATTCACACTAGTGTTTATGTGTCAGTTAGTATTAGAGTCGATTGTGTGAAATTTTGATTTGATACCTAGTCTAGGTGTAATCTTCATATCCTTTATTTTATTCCTATTCTATTACTATTTTATTCTTCTCCATTTTTCTCCGTAAATATCATTAAAAAAATTATTTGATTGCTTTGCATTTTTCTAGCAATTTTTCCCATTATTTTTGTTGGTTTAATTCTTGAATTAGTTCGGTAGTTGAAAAAAGAAGAGAAAAACGGAAAGGGGCTAATTGCGGTGAAAAAAAGGAGTTGCAAAAGTGTTCTTTTTTTTTTGACTGAATCGTATAGGTTGGGATTGAAATTTTGAAGTTTTGGATTGAAACTTAGCAAAAAAAAATTTCAAATTGTGCTGGGAAACCCTAGTAGCACTCGATTGCATGTCTTTTAGATCAATCACACAGTAATTATGTTTAGAATGATATAGTTGATACTAATACCAATTAGATGCCCTGTTCCTATCGATCATACAATGTCGTATTCAGCACTTGATCGATCTCATTCATTTTAGGATCACTCACAGTTACCTTAATTCAGCTCTAAATAAATCTTTTTGCTATCCTTCTACCAGCTTTTTGCCTCCTTATTGTTCCTTTTGTGTACAAATTGATTCTATACCTTAGCTTTTCCCTTTTTACACGCACTTACACATTTTAGGGAATATGTTACTTAAGATTTCTGGAGATTACTTAGAATTCTATGAGATGAACAAAAGAATTGAGTAGGTAAGCCTATTATTTGAGTTCTTTTTGTGTGTCAAACACTAGCAATAGGTAAGACATGAGTGACTACATTTTGTGTGGTGAAAGGCCAATTGCACACACCACACATTTCCTTCCTTCAACACATTACACATTTCTGGTTGTCTGGAGAATTAATGTTCAATATAACACATTTATTATAAAGCAATTGACTGATAGTCTAGCAATCACAAACTAATGGTTGGAGAACCTTGTTGCATCCCATGACACTACACGAGGTAGTTCAATTTGATTCGATGAATGGAGTAAGAGTCACTACCTAGGTGAGACAGGCCTATACATCAGTCTAGGAGAGTTAGATATGTAAGTGATAGTAATTTTAATTTTCCTAATGCATTTGAGGATGATGACAGCCTTAGGAGCCAACCTAGATGGCACCTTAATGAAGACAAAATTCCAAAAGGTGTGAAACTCACCATCCTAAAATTTCAAGGGTGTTTAACCTTGATGTTTACCAATGGGAAAGACAAGTGAAATAGTATTTAACTACCACCACTAATTTGAAGCAAAAATGGTAAAGCTCGTAGTTGTCGAATTCCCAAATTATATTATAATTTAATGGAACACATTGTGTACTAATAAAAGGAGAGCCAGTGAGTGTCCTATTTGCACTTGGGGTGAGTTAAAGGTAGCAATGTAAAAGAGATTTGTGCCTAGCTTCTAACATAGGGATTTACACTGGAAATTACAAACCTTAAAACAAGATAGCCAAAGTGTAGAAGATTACTAAAATACATGGAAATGACTTTGATGGGAGTTAACATTGTACAGGATCGGGAAACCACTATGGCAAGATTTATGGCTAGACTTAAATAGGGACGTAGCTAATATTCTAGATTTGGAACACTACGTTAAGTTGGAGGACTTAATGGAAAAAGCTATTAAAGTGGAGAAGAAACTTGAGAGGAGGGGTAGGAATCAAATGCAGCTATGCACCACTTCTTTAACCTTTCCTAGAAGGGAAAAAATGGTGGGCTTACTCCAAGCCAAAAGTGACAACAAGGCTAGAAATGCCTAAGTTATAAAATCCTTCCAATTCTAACTCATCTATTTTAGGTAACTGTGATATTATATGCTATAAGTGCTAAGGCTAAGGTCATATTACGACATAGTGCCCAAGTAAAAGGACCATGGTGTTAATGAATAAAGGTGAGATATTCATGGATGAGGAAGTTGAGGGAATAAAATGCTACCATTGGAGGAGGTGTCTTCAAAGGATGATGATGGTGTTTGTTTTGGTAACGAAGGCATAAATTTAGTGTTAATGAGCATCTTGAATGCTTAGGCAAAGGACGTCCAGCATGAGGAGTATAGAGAAAATATTTTCCACATGAGGTGCTAAATTCAAGGTAAGACATGTAATTTTATTATTAATGGCTAGTTACACTAAAGTAACCAATACAGTGTGGGTAGAGAGGTTGTCTTTACCAATGAGAAATGATGCCACGTCCTACAAACAACAATGGTTGAATAATAGTGGATAAGTCAAAGTGTCAAAATAGGTACTTGTTGCATTCGAAATTGAGAAATCAAAGGATAAAGTATTATGTGATATTGTTTCCATGCAAGTAAGCATCATCTTGTTAGGCACACCTTGGCTATATGATCAAAAAGTGTCATTTGATGGCATGACCAATAAGTATACCTTTTGTCATCACAATAAGAAGATTATGTTCGTGATACTCACACTAAAGGACGTTTATGAAGCTCAAAAGTACCTAAAATAGTAGTATGGATCAAAGTTAAAGAAGAAGAAAATGAAGGAGAGTGAGAAAAGAGATGAGAGTAATAAGAAGATTAAGAGAAAAAAGGAAAAACAAAAAAGAATAAAAGAGTGTATGATAGCTACTATGAGAGATTTGAAGGTAGCCATGGGAAGTGAGAGAAGGGTAATACCATTGGTGTAGAAAGAAACTTAGTCTGTCTAAAAAGGTCACATCATCCCTCCTCGATATTGTGATATCTATTTTGCATGACTACAAGGATGTGTTGTTGAATAAGCTACTTAGTAGATTCCTGCCTATTCGAGGGATTGAACATCAAATTAACTTCATTTTAGGTGCAACCATCCTAAATAAACTTGTGTATCTGACCAATCTTGATGAAGCTAAAGAGATCCAATGACAAGTCAAGAAGTTGATTAACAAAGGATAGGTTCAGGAGAGAATGAGCCCATGCACGATTCTAGTACTGCTAGTGTCAAAGAAGGATAAGTCATGGTGAATGTGTGCTAATTGTAGAGTTGTAAAAGCTATTATAGTAAAGTATCAAGATCCCAATCCTAGGTTAAGTGATATGTTAGATGAATTACATGGTTCTACTTATTTTCACTAGTAGATCTTAAAACGGTTACCTTCAAATATAGATGAAGGAAGAAGATGAATGAAAAATGTCATTTAAAAAAAAACATTAGGCTGTATGAGTAGTTAGTAGTGCCATTTGGACTTATAAATGCATCTAGTACCTTCATGAGATAAATAAATCATGTTTTGCATGCATTCATAGGTAAATTTGTAGTTATCTATTTTTATGATATCTTAGTGTATAGTAAGTCTATACTTGAGAATGACAAACATTGGCATTATATGTTTGAGGCCTTAAGTAGGGAAAATTGTATCATAACCCTAATAAGTGCATTTTTTTTGTTTATTGTTATGTATTCATAAGGCTAGTTATGAGTGCACAAGCTATATAAGTGGATGAAAATAAGGAAGGGTGGTTCAAGAATAGTCAATGCCTACTATTGCTTTGAGGTAAGGAGCATCTATAGTTTGGCCAGCTTTTATAGGAGGTTTGTATGCAATTTTGGCACTATCATTGTCTCTTAGTACAATCATTAAAAAAAAAAGAGAAGTTTTGATGGGTAGAAGTGTAGCAATGAGAATTCAACACTTTGAAGAATATGCTTATTGCTAATGTTTTTATTTTGCTTAATTTTTCTTAAACCCTTGAGCTTGAATGTGATGATCTAGTGTAGGTATTGGAGTCATATTGATGCAAAAGAGAAGGTCCATAGCATACTTCAACAAGAAATTTAATGGAGTAGCCTTGAATTATCCTACATATGGTAGGAGTTGTACTTGTTGGTGTGGGCATTAGACACATGGTTGCACTAAATACATCCAAAGAAATTCCTTATTCACTCTAACCCTGAATCGCTTTAGCGTATTGAGAGTCAATGTAAGTTAAGCAAGAGGCATATAAGGTGGGTACCCTTTATAAACACATTTCCTTATACGATAAAATATAGTAAAAGGGTAGATAACATTGTTGTAGTTGTTTTGTCTTGTTGTTGCACTTCTTACTAACTTAAATTCTTAATTGCTATGATTTGAGCACATTAAGGAATTGAATTCAAAGATTAAGATTTCAATAAAGAGTTTGAATTAACTGGCAAAGGAACTCATGAGAAATATTTCCAACATGAAGATTACTTGTTCTACATTTGATAATTGTGCAATTAGTTGTTAGAGAAGCCTAGGATGGTAGGTTAATTATACACTATGGTATCACTAGAACCATTTTGATTTTGTAGGAATACTTTTATTAGCAACACTAAAGAGGAGACATGAAGAGAGTAGTTGAGAGATGCATCAAGTGCAAAGAGGTGAATAAAATCTAAAGTACTAACACTTGAATTTATACTCCCTTGCCTGTCCCTAGGATGCCAAAACTTATATTTCAATAGATTTTGTGTTGGGTTTGCCTATAACAACAATGGGAAAGGACAACATATTTATGGTAGTTGATAGATTTTCAAAAATGGTTTATTTCATTGCATGTCATAAATCTAATGATGCATCCCAGTAGCTAACTTGTTTTCCAAAGAAATCGTTAAATTGCATGGAATGCCTAGGACTATTGTTTTTGATAGGGATGTAAAATTCTTGAGCTATTTCTAGAATACTTTGTGGGATAAGTTAGGTACTAAATTATTAATTTCTACCACTAGTCACCCATAGGCCGATGGTCAAACTAAACTAGAGAATAGGACCTTGATTTCCTTATTGCGTGCATTAATTAGGAAGAACATTAATATTTGGGAAGAATGCTTACCACATGTTGAGTTTGCATATAATAGAAGTATACATTCCATAACTCACATGTCATCATTTAAATCCATATACGGTTTTAATTCTTTAATGGCAATAGATTTGTTGTTATTACTTTGTAATGAGCAAATAAGTGCAGATAGTGAAAGGAACACGAAGTTCGTAAAGCAACATCAAGAGATAGTTCAACAAGGCATTGAAAGAAAGAAAGAACAATATGCATGCAAAACTAATACAGGATAAATGAGACTTTTATTTGAACTTGGAAACTAGGTTTAGGTACACATATGCAAAGAAAAGTTTCTAGAACAAAGAAAGTCCAAGCTTATGGCTAGAGGAGACGGTCCATTTCAAAACCTAGAAAGATCAATGCTATGTCTACAAATTGGAGTTACTAGGTGACTATAGAATGAGTGCTACTTTTTATGTCACTAATCTAAGTTCCTTTAATGTACGTGATTAGCATAAAGCAGAATTAAGGGCAATTTCTTTTCAAGAGGAGAGGGATAATGCAGGCATCCAATCAAAGCAAATTATCCAAGGATTAGTATAGGGTCAATCTCACATTCTAAAGCAAAGAAGCTCAAGGTATCAATAGCAGCACTTGTGAAAGAGTTCTAAGATGATTTTGTGCATTTAGACAGGCTTGGGGAGCAAAAAAAGTGTGCATGGATTAGCTTGGTGTAAATCAAGGAAGGAAAACAACATTATGAATGTGTCAAGATCAATCGAAGTGCAGTCTCAATCGATCCAAGGGAAATAGGATCAATCGAATGCTGGGTCGAATCTACAACACTTAGAGGAACCTTTTAGAAGCTTGATCCAAGACAAGATGAATTGATCTTATAGGGCACAGATCGACATTAGAGTTAATCATAGATGATCTAATTGATCCACGAAGGCTCAATTGTCTAAACTTTCAAGAAACATGATCGGATGAGGAGTGGATCAACAAGAATCAATTTGAGGACTAGCAAGTCGATCTCAAGGACGCTAAGATTGATCACGCTAACTTCATGCAACAAAATTAATTCCTTAATTAGGTAGAATTCTTTTCTAATATTCATAGGACTTCTTCTAAGTAATTGCACACCATTTTTAAGGTCTTTTACCTAGTCTTTTAAATATAAATAGGGCCTTTGGCTTATGAAAAACAACTTTTGTATTTTTGATAATAGAATTGTTCTCATTTTCCTAGAATTTAAGTGTTTCAATTCTATAAAATTCTATATCCAAATAGAGTTATTCCAATCATTCCTTGGAAGATTTGTGATGTATCGACTAACTAGACATATTAATTGTAACTATCCTATGCTTAAGAATTTTTAAGTTCGTTGTGTTTGGGTCAGTTTCTACGTAATTCACATAAGCAAGACTTCGTTAGGTTCAAGTTTAAACCTTTATCTTAATTCATACTTTTGTGCATGTCACATTAGCTTTGTGAGAGGTAGGTGTGACTATATGGCCCAAAATGTTGTGCCACGCCTTCATATGCTTGCCAAATATTTGTACAAGAAAAAAGAGGCTAATCCCTAACCATCCTACATCTTACCTTAAGGTCATAGAACAACTCATTCAACTATGGGCTTGTTCACTTAGGGTGATTGGTCTTGATTAATTAATTTATCTATACTAATCATATGTTCACTTTGAGGGATAAAGTCCATGATAAAAACATGCATCCAATGCTAAATAACAAAAATCTTGGATAAATGATCCATCCGACTAAGTGTGATAAAACAATTCTACTTAGTTGGCACATTTGATATTTTATCTAAAAGCCATTTTTTTCACTCAAATAAGATAATAACTAATATTTTGTGTAACATTTAAAATTAAATATAATTTTATGATATTTATAAGTGTGAAAAAAATAAAATAATTTACTGTAATTTAGTTTTGTTGAATAATATAAACTAGAATTGTATCATACATATCACTACATTGATTTAAGTAACAAATAAAAGATATATAGTTTTTTAAAAACATTAAAGTAATGGTATTTTAGAAAAATTAAAGTAGTTCAAACAATTCAACATAGTGAACACATCACTAAATTATTCTATAATTAACTTGTCATTCAAAATAATCCTTAAAATTTTAATCTTATTAAGCAAAGTAAGCATGCCTTATATGGCTGCATGAACGTTCCGATGAAGGAACTCCAACTACTACTTCTATCTCTCCGTGTTCCTATTCAGAAGGCATTATTGTCTACGGGCTGAATGTTGTTCCATTTCTCTCAAATTTAAACTTGTTCACCAACTCTGTCGATGACATTGACATAGAACTTACATACCATCTTCATGTATGCCCAACATGGCTGTTCACGAAAGTTTAGCCAATAGGTTGTAGCAATCGTGCTTGTGACCCACTCGTGGGCACTCATTATCCGTCTTTCCCTCAACCTGCTTCGGTGATGATCATTATTTTCAGTAAACCATATTAGAACTCTTTTGCTCTTTTGTGTACATTTCAAGTAAACCTTTCCTCAATAATTGTTTTCCATGTACACACTATATTTCAACAATGAAAAACTTAAAATGCAAGTTCATGATTTTTCCGACAAAGAAAATGCAAAGTTGAAGCATGTCATTTTCAGTGAAACTATGTTATTTGGGTGTGACCGCAAGTTAAGACAAATCTTATGTATCGAAAATGAGCTTTTTGTAATTAGGCCATCCTTCAATAATTTCATGAATAATTCACCATATAATTTTTGAAAATTTTAATTGGATTTCAAGGATTATGTCGCAAAAATGACATGGAAAAAACTTCATGACAACTGAAAGCTTGAGTGTTGATTAATTTCAAAAAATGATTAGTAGTGCGATGAAGATAGATTGTTTAGAAGACAAAGTAAAATTGTGCTTACCAGGGTGGACATATGTTGTTTCTTCTTTATTATTCATTATAGATTTTATAGTCTAGTTAAGCAGTGGAGATGTAAAATTAGAGATCATGACCTAGTGAACAACTATATTTAGACACTGTGTATTGATTTTAAATCTTAAACTAATGAGTATATAGATCATTTTTTCTTATATATTGGTAACTAGTTCTTCTTCTTCTTTTTTCTTTTTTTTGGATGTGGATGCATCTCTCTTCTTCCAGACTCGTACTTGAATTTTAACATTTCCTTTTAAATTTCAGTTTCCTACGTATTAAGCCTTACTTTCTCTTAGGCCTTATGCTGGTCCCATCGAGCACTACATGTTTGGACCTCTTGCCTTCTTCATGAGCTCATGTGGGCAAGCATTTTTCCTTCATAAGCCTTACGTCTCCATCATCCGCTAATTCTGTGAGCACTTTGTATTAACACTTTGCCCATGTTAAACCATTAAATCTAGTATCATTTGTTGAATCATGGAGAACCCAAACCTAAGTACCTACCGACTTTTGGCAGCCTACATCATAAGTACACTCACGAGTTTGATACTATATATTAATCCAAGACTTTAATAACATGTTTCGCATACAAACATTACTAGAGAAAGAACATGTTAGGAGACAGCAATGGAAAATTAATTGAATAAAAATTGTTGTATGGTATTTTGTTGAATGGCTTTTACAAAGAAAAGAAAATATTTTAAAAAAGAAAAACATAAAACAAAGAATACAAATTTTTATTTTTAATGGTTTAAGAAAAATAACATGGAAATAAATGAATGTAAAAATAATGATTGGTATGGAAAGGGAAATACACTTAAATTAGTTTCTCATAATGAATTTTTCTCATTTACATTTTATTTTCCTTCAAGCTGTCGTTGTCCTTGCTACATTCTTTATTAAACAGAAAACTAAACTTATTTTTCCTAATATTTTTTTTCTTTTCTTTCCCAAATTTTTTTTTATCAAATGTAGTGTAAGCCAATAAATTTAATGTCACTACTTATATTCCCTCTTTTCTGATGAGAGATACCTCATTTTATTCCAGTTTCATAACTGTACCTTAACAGCCTAATCATAGCCAGGCTACTTCAAAGCGGCTGGCTTATGATATGACCTATTTTATGGGTCGAGGATCAAAGGAGACAGGGCAGGGAGTTGATTTAGCTCTCCCTCTTGAAAACTTGTGTAAGATATGGGCATAGAGATAGAGAGAGGGCCATTAACTGTATCCCACCGAAATTGCGCAGTGAGAATTTCTAAATGAAAGAGATGCATCAGGAGACATAACCGTTAGATTTGAAACTGTGACATTCTTTGATGAACCTTGTTGCATGTTCATACTCCCTACACAAGGTAAAAACATAAACCGCAATAAGGGGAGACATACATCTATCATCACAGCATCTTCTCGAGAGTATTATATTGGAAGTGGGTGTGTACTGTTTCGGTATCATTATATCATTTTTCGGAACTTGTGAAGATTTTCACCGTTTTCTGAAATACGTTTTACACTGTTCGTGAATTCTGATGCTGAAAGGGAATCTTTCTCAATCAGGTAGATGCTTGGAGATATATGTATACTGCACAATTTACCGACAAAATATTAGAAGCGATATTTCGTTCCTTGTCAGGCCGAATAGAAAAATTTTAGTAAAATTATGGATAATATGATAATGTGTGTGTATATATATAAGACATAATAAATGTACGTTAGTAAAAAATTATAAAGATAGGTGTTAAATTAATTGTGAATATATATATATATATAATAATTTTAAAATAATTAATTAATTATAAAAGATAAGAGAGAAAAAATTTTTAATTTAAATTTTAATAAAATTTAAAAGTGAAGATGATGCTGAAAGCAAGTAACCCAACGTAACTATGGGTTATATAGATCTAACATATCAATCTACTAAGGTCATGTTTACTTTCAAAATTAGGATTGAAACCTATCCGAATTATTTTGTAGGAATAATTTGTTATATGTATCATGTAAAATTAATTGTCTATTATTTCTTTTATCAAGGCCTTAATCCATCCAACCTAATCATGGTTAAGAGGGTGGAAAGAACCACGGTGAAGAGTGTGGAAAGAAATTGATGGACTTTTTTGATCATATCTGCGGTGAATTTTATACTTATCTTACATTTTTAACCATTAAATCTAGTCACATGGAGAAATCTGAACAATTTCAGCTAATTTTTCAACTATGGGATGGCAGAAAAACTATTTTGGGCGACAAATGAACCCAAGATCCATCTCTCACAAAGGGAATACAATATCAAGAAGAAGCACACAATTGAGGTACACATCATTCTCAAGAATCTCCATTCTTTTTCCAGTTGACAAGCATTGAGATGCATCGCTTCACAATGTAGAATTTAGCTTTCTGTTCCTTGGCCATGGTGCTGCACTTGCGTGAGAACTCTGCGCACCTCTGTGATGAACTTCTGGGAAGAGAGGACTTGGTTGAACTGCTCTTCTGCGAAGAACTCCTTGACAGATGGAAAGGGTTCTTCTGCGAAAAACTCTTCGGGAGTGAAGACTTTGTGGAGCTCTTCTGTGAAACGCTTCTTGAGAGTGAAGACCTGCTGGAGGATTGAGAATGGCTGTTCTTATCTTCTCTGGATACCTTCCATTTCTCGTCCATGTAATACTCCATCCTCCCTCAACAAACAAGTGTGTGAGTGTGTGAGAGAGAGAAAGAAAGAGTGAGAGTGAGAGAGACAGAGAGAGAGAGAAGGGGGGTTTTGCATGCAGGGCTGTGAGATGGTAAGAGGTGGTGGTGGTGGGACAATTTATATTGTAGTTTAGGGACAGTGGTGGTGTGGGAGGGTGATGCAAATTGCAAGTGGTGGGTGGTGTTGCTGACTGTTGGCTTGCAGCATCACATGTGGATGCTTGAGTAAAATCATCAGACCTTGCACCTTACTTTATTATTTTCAGGGAAATTCTATGCTTGGATCTGAGTTTCTATAGGACCCAACAAGTCTGATGCTGTCTACCATGTATTTCTTTAACGTACTTGTAATGGCTGCATTATATGCATTCTCCCACCACAACTTCAACCAATCAACTTCCTAATAATGTAATTCATTTTAAATGCAAATTTTGTTTCCCCCTCCTCGCTAGTTTTCTTCATCCCGAACTCAACAACATGTTCGAATTTTTTGAGGAAGATTAATCTTAATCTAACTTCTTTGGTATTTTTTTTTTTCTCATTAGTATGGGAGATTAAAATATTATCAAAATCTATATAATTGCTTTCCACGAGGGCAGTTATTGAGAATAGACGACTCTTCTATGCATCTCCAGGCTGCAACTTTTAATTTTTTGGCATAGGAAACTAACGATGTGTAATTTCTTTAAGGTAAAGTTCACACACCTGGAGGAGGAAATATGTTTGAACAAGAGTAGAATGACGTCAAAATTGGATTTCATATGGGCAGCAGGTCGGTGCTAATTAAACAAATGTATCTTCACAGTCTTTCTGTCATTTGATTCCTTTAGAATTTCTCCATCAATTTTCCTTATTGTTTCAAATTCATGTTATGTGATTCTTCCCATCTTCTACAATATCACGTTAGGTCAAACGACCTCCTTCTTTTAACTCTAATATATTCCAATTTCAATGAGAAACCTATGACGCGAAAAATAATATGAATTATGTGTGTCAATGTCAAAATTCTGATTTAGGGTCGGCAAAGGACAAACAGGCATGTTACTAGCGTGTTCTAGTATTTGTCTTTTTTCTGCAAAAATATTCTTCCCGGTTGTTAGAATAGTTTGTTATTTTCATGTCTGAATAAAGAAATTAAATTTCTTCTTACACTATTGTGAGATACTGCAGTATAAACTTTGTGCTATACAATACATCCGAGTATGAAGCAGCAATCATTTACTGGAACTCCTCATACACCCAAGCTTAACTCTTTACGGGATTTAAACACAACTAAAAATATAATCCATGGATCAGTTTTTAGTCATAGGGAGGAGAAGGAACAGTAATAAATATAATTAAAAATACAATATATTTGCGTACAATTTATTCAAAGGCAGAAGAAGGAACAGTAATTGCACATGTCAGTGTTCGGCGCCTGCCCTGCGGTACCATATAAAAATAGTTGCAAAAATTACAACATCAAGAACACAAGTAACCGTAACGCAGTGTGCTTGGCGGGCACCAACACGATAATTGCAACTCTTGTTTTAACCCTATTTTATTTTATTTTCTTATTTGTTGGTGAAAGCAAATCTGTCGTTTTCAAAAGCCCATTAATGACTGATAAATTGGGCAGTAATTCCATGTACATGAATATAATTTGTTATGATTAAACTAAAATATTGATACAATAAGTACTTGGTGCCTAGACATCAAGTGTACCATTTCACCTCGTTAATTGTCAATTAATTTTTCTTATTATAATCAGAAAAAAAAAGTTGATAATCTAGTTTCAATGGGAATCGTTGACTGTTCCAGTGGAATTGAAAATTCAAAATTTGACCAGTCATTAATAAAGCTAAAATTACATGGGGAAAAAGAATTGTTAAAGTTTGTAATACCAACAAAGTCATGTGACTTTTCATTTTCTTTTATTTTTCCTTTATCATTAGGAAAAAACTCATGTGACCTTAGTGACATAGTACAATACAATGTTCCCATTATTGCTCATATATTAATTCAGAATTTTGTTTATTCGTTCGCATCGCTTATTCGGATCCGATGTGATTCTTGTGTATATTTCATCTCGTTCACGGATATTAATTTTAAATTATATATAAATTTATATATTAATTCAAATATTTTTATTATTTTTCGAATCCGAGAAAAGCACAGACATCAAGCAGTGAGTAGGATTTTATTCTTGGTTGAACAAAAATAATGATAGGTGCTCTGGATTCAATTTAATTCATTTTTCGACTTTCCGATACACACACAGATAGAGCGTATAACTCTAGCCCTACACAAATATATCGTATAATAATAGATATGTAATTTTCTTTTGCAATTGAAAATAAAGATTGTTTTAACCAAAATTACAATGCAAAACTATTGTCATGTCACACTTTTTAATGGCAATTTATTTGTAAATATTGTTAGTAATTGAAATTGTAATTAAATTAACTATTATTATCAAATTAAAGATTATTTTCCACTAATTTACAAAGAAACATTAAAACAATAAATGTTCATTATTAAATTTAATATATTGAAAGAAATACACGTCGAATAAAAAAGTAAAATCTTCACTTTGCTTATTTCTGCTGTTAAATGCAAATTAAATATTAATAATTGATCAATTTTTCAAATTTAGAAAAAATTATGAATGATATTTTCAATTTATTATTTGATATCAAGAATAGAATTCCAAGCACTTGAAAAATTCACTTTTGAATGCTATAGGAGGCTTGAAAGTTTCTAAAAGGCATTATAAAATAACTTGTACTTATATATAGTCATTGTTAGGAACAATTTACAATTTTGTACTAGAAACTATAGTTGTATAGGAGTTTACTAGAATATTTTGTAATATGTAAAAGATTGTTTTAGTGTTGTAGAATGCAACAACTATTCTAACAAATCATTATAAGCAGTCAGATCAAAACAATCCACACCATTCGTTATAGAGGTGGGGTAGTATAAATGATTGTAGAGACCTCATTTGTAGCCACCAAATTTAAGTGACAAAGTTGCATTTGAGCTTTCAAGTAATAGAAGCCTTCTTTCCTTGCCTTCATGGTGAGCATTCTTATTTGCCATCTTACTAAGTTATTGCCCGCACATCTTCGCACACTTACTTCTTATGTGATTGGAAATAGCATTATGATGTACATTGTGTTGGTTGTTGTCTGTTGTTTAAAGTGCATTGTCATGAAATGATTCCTTATGCTTCATAATGACTCATTAGAACATTCTCTTACATTCTACAATACTAGAACACTAGAATGTTTAAGTATCTTAATTGTGGCCGTCTTTTGTTAGAGTTCATTAAAAATTGTTGCGTTTTAGGTTTTTTCTACATGATTTGCACAAATAGGTTTTGTTGGGTTCTGTAATATGCTAAATTTTATATTTTTACACTTCCACTATGTGCCACCAACATATGCGAGACTTTTAGTCATGCAACTTATCGAAAGGATGACAAGTGCCAAGAAGCCCTCAAAGGGAGGGACATTACCTTGGGACTAGGGATGAAATCAAGAGAGTGCGATGTTGGCCAAGCCATAGGAGAAGTTTCATGCCAACAATCCAATAGCATGCATCAACAAGGTTATCCACGAATTTAGGTGGGGGTGGAAGTCACTCCCCAAGAACTCCAATGCATTGATGAGTTCACTTTTGCGTGCTATATTAGGCTTGAAGGTTTCCAAAAGGCTTTATAAAATACCTTGTACTTGTATATATAGTCTTTGTTAGGAACAATTTAAAATTTTGTAATAGAAACAGGAGTTGTATAGGATTTTACTAGAACACTCTAGTGTTCTAGTATTGTAAAATGTAAGAGAATGTTCTAGTGAGTCATTATGAAGTTTCAAATCAACATGATTCTCAGCATCTGTTAAGGAGGTGGGGTAGTATATATGGCCATAGGGAACTTACTTGTTAGCATCAAGTTCAAGTGACAAAGTTGCATTTGAACTTTTTAGTATTAGAAGTATTATTTCCTTGCCACCTTAGTGTGCATTCTTAGTCGCCATCTCTTCGAGTTCTTGTTCACACTTCTTGACACTCTTGCATGAAATCAATTTGGGGAAGTGATTTAGGCTGATTCAGCTAATTGTTGGGACAGAAACAGGTTAAGTGTTGAACGAAAAGTCTTGTTGAGGAACAAGGTCATGACAACCTGCTCCCTTGCAAAAATCGCGTCATTAACTACGGCTCCCGTGTTATCTTTTACCATGCTTAATTAATTACAGCTTTCATCTACTTTTTTCCAACTAAACTCGTGAACGAAAATCTATAAAAACACAAACCAATGAAATATTTTCAATTTAATAAATAAGTTAAATTATGAGAAAAAGGAATTGAGGTAAATTCAGCACTATCAGATCTCACCAACCTTTGTGCTATTTTATATATATATTCGTTGCCTCGGGGAAAGAAAATCTCTTTGTGCCTTGGATGCGCCATAAAAAAATTTCACTTGCTTATGGATGAAGCACTTTTTTTATAAATATTATTGCACTGCCTCGTTAAAATAAAGAAATTACTCGAATTATGTCTTAAAATATTAAATTCCCATTAAAATTTTCATGTTTATACTCATTTTTTAACAAAATAGCATATCCATAAATAACAACCACTATATACACTAGTAGAAATTACACTCTATATACATCTACATAATTATAAAAATTATATAATTCTATTATATTATAAATAAATTTAGAAAAAAATGCAATTATATTAAAAGTATAAATGGTATAAATGAAATTAAAAGGTAAGAAAAAAATATAAAAAAGGGACCAAATGTCAATTAAAAAAGAAGAGACACTATTGAAAAATTGTTGGATTGAAAGGGCTTTCTGAGACAGCCACAAATCCATTCCATATTTGGGACAAATTTGGCTCAAAAAAAATTGTTCCAAATTCGTTCATATTAAATATGTATAATATTTGTTTATATATTTATCCATGCACATTATATTAAGGAATAATTTGGTGTAACAAAACATTATGAATGAATCACCCAATGGATAATCAAATAAAACTAGGCCGAGAAAATGGCCTAGTTCTAACTAATTTGGATGTGCAGAATTCATGTTGTGCGGTCAATTTTATTCATGCATTAGTTTGGTCTAATTATATAATTGTTGTAATGTTGTTATCATAGTTTTCTACTTAAATATTTTTAAAATCTAGTTTTTGTTCAAACTTCTCCATCAATCATCCAAAGAAGAACTTTTTCATTAATGAAGTTGACTAGTGAAGAATTATTAATTGTCTAATAAATAATCTTATAATTAATTTTAGGAAATAGATCATCTTGATGGCCGACAAGTTTCAGCTGGGCCATGCATTAGTCATTTTCAATTTTTTTTCTTTAAATAGAAGTTGAATGAAATCATGAGTTACTCTCGTAATTCTTATTTAAACATCAGAATTTATTAAGATAATATCACGTGATATTCATTTGATTAATCAAAATCCTCAAGGGTTTTCAAAAACAAATTCCATTTTTAATAAGTTTTAAAAAAAAATTGTCCTAGGTGTTGGGACTTTAAATTATAGTCCTCTTGCTTGGAAACCTAGTTTCTAGCAATGTCTTATCAAAAATTGGATTTTTTACTTTAATATAAAAAAATTATGAAGTTCTTGATAATAAAAAAAAATTACGAAGCTGAAATCCGGGATCCCAGCTTCCATAGTAGAATAAAAAATACAAAAATGGCATGGTGCTATGATCTTAGATCTTGGCTTTACAACAAAATAGAAAAAAATAAAATTGGCGTGGTTAATGATATATTAGTGTTTAGGGTTTGGTTTGTGTGTGTATATTAGGGTTTTGCAATGATTATATATATATTGATGTAGGGTTTTTAAGGTTTAGTTACTTAGAGTATTCTATGTAATGATTTGAGGTTACTTATACATAATTATATTCCATACACAAAATTTTATGTTTTTGAAATTTATTGTAAAATCAAAAAACTCATAATAAATTTGAATATAAATGAAATATAATATGAATAGAATTGATAAATTTGAACCTAAATAAAAGAGAAGTCCTTTAATATAAAATAAGTATTACGTTTTTTTACATTAAATTCTACTAATATGCATCACATGTTGTGGAAAAGTGAATCTATAAATATAATAACGTCAAATAGTAAATTTTTGTTCGCAAAATTTTTTATAGCACAAAAAATTTCTTTCCTATTTATCTATACTATATTATTATTTTTATAAGGCACTCGTTAGATATTTATCACTAAACATAAGAAACCTTCACCATGTAGGAGAATGGTTCGACAACCACAACGAACCACCCTAAACCCCTAATATGCTGTATATTTGAATAATGAGAACAAGCGATTGTTTTGTTATCCTCCACCTCCACCTCTTGCACAATTATAGCTATAGCCTCCTCGTGTGCATAATAGGCTAAGGCAAGAAGATTTAATCACCATAGCCATTGTGATGATTCAAGTAGTGGGAACTTAACACTAGGCCCAACCCTAACTAAGGAGTCAACTTAATATGGGGACTAAGGTTCATTATAACACTCTAAGGAGAGCCCATGTGCCCACATTTGATGGGTCACATAGGTCTGAGGAGGTGCAAAAATGTTTAAAGAACATAGAAGATAATTTTGAATTTATGGAGGTCCCTACTAAAGGCTGTCTAAGGGTAGTTGTGCTTTTCCTAATAGGCGAAGCAGTGCTTTGGTGGGAGGGAGTTTGGTATGCGATATTAGAAGAAGGACCTATAACTTGTGATAGATTATGAGTGGTGTTTTTAAAATACTTCTTTCCTAACACTATCAAACTACAAAAGACTGTGGATTTTGATAATGGGATTTAAGGCCTAAACATGATGGTAGTGGAATATTCTACAAAATTCTTGACTTTGGGGAAGTACTTGCCATTATTCATGGCCAACCCTTTCCTAAAAACACACAAGTTTATGAGAGGTCTCAAAGTCATCTCTAGACCACCTTGGCCCCTCCATGATGTAAGGACTTTTGATGAACTTTTAAGAGCTACCATCACAGTGGAAGCTTACATAAACCGGCTGGTGGTCAAGATTAGCTTGAAAAGGCTAAGACCTTGTAACAATATAGAGAATGAACAACCTGGCCATCAAACAAACAAGAGCCCAACTCGATCTAATAACATCCAAACCTAGCTTCAACTAGTGGAATGTGCCTTATGCCATCCCACACATGAGGGTGTGCTACCTACTAATTTTGGCTTGCTTTAAATGTGGTCCATTGGGTCACAAGGCTTTCGAGTGCCCGACCAATGCTCTATATTTGACAAATAACATCCTTACTAATTATTAAGTAATATATTTCATATTTGACTACAACGCTACTTTCTTGTTTGCCTCCAAGAAAATTGACGGACACTTAGGGAGATAGAATTTAAAACTAAACCCATTTTGGGAGCTGTAACCATTTTATAAAATGGCCCTAACAAAGTTAAAAAAAATCAGAGGTAATGAAAAGAATTCCAAGGTAGGAGATAAATTAGACCTGGTCACTTTGGGAAGGTCCTGAAAGGGAAAGGTGGAAGCATGAAGTTGATTATGGGATAGAGTAGTCTCCACTAGGTCATGGATAAAAAAATAAATATCTCTTACTTCGAATAAAAGATCTACTCGACTAACCCTCTTAGATTGATTTATAGGCGAGGTGCTATCAACTAAAGATCAAAATAAAGATATACCCAAGGTACATATAAAACTAGGCATTATGAATTATTGGTGCTACAATCTAAGTTAGTGAAGACCTTATATTTGCATGGATTGCATGAACTTAGAATTTAGGTCTTAGCTAGACAATGTTGGTGGAGACTACAGACGATACTTTAGTTTATTCTCTTATGCAGAGAAGAACTTGAGAAATATTCATGGATAGAGTTACAAACTCTTAAGGATAAACAAAGTGATACTAAGATCAATGAATGCAGAATGCATTAGGACACACTCATCACTACCCCTATCTCTTCATGAGTATAGTATGTTAAGTTTCGAGGATGAAACTTATTATGAAGGGGGGAGATGTGAGGAGCTGATTAAGGGTGGCGTATGGCTAGTGAGAGAGCAGTAAGGTTAGTCAACCTCAACATAATTGCATGGATGAGTTTGAGGGCTGATGATGGACTGAATTAAGGGGGAATTATCTAGTCAAAGCAAGGCATTAAAGTTGGAGAAGTTTTTGGTGTTGATTATGGGGGAATGAAGGGTGATTAATGTAGTTTTAGATAAGTAAACATGTCCTATCAATTAAACCAAAAAGAGGCACAACAAGGGAGCTGCTGAAAAATAAATTTCCCCACTACTAAAACCTTTGGCCAACTGTTGAGGTGAGAAAAAAAGGAAGAAGTTTACAAATTCTGGCATCAAGGTAAGCCTCTTGATTGGAACCCATGTTTTCAATTTGGATTATGTAGGAAAGCTAACAATTTGATTTATAAAGATTTTTTTCGTGCACATAAGTATTTTATCATATATATGCAAGTAGAAAATTAAAATATATGCATGTACGTAGAAAGATAGCATGGATTGGAGGTATTCAAACCATACACCATCACATTCATTAGTGATTTATCAAGCCTCATTTATTTTAGAAGTGAACATGGATAACAACATATTAAGGCATATAATGACCATAAATGTGGATTTGGACCAAAACATTTCCAAAAAAATAGATAGAAATTTTAGACATGCAAGATGATCAGGATGGATTCTGACTTAATCCTTGTCGATCTAGGTTATGCGATTAATAGGGATTAACGCCACGATCTTAAAGACTGTGGCCTTCGAATTAACCTACTGGATCGATCCCAATCAATCCAAAAGTTGAGCGATGGACTGTGATTGATTGGGATGGGGTGATCATAAATCCAATAAGCTCTAGATCATCTGTACCTGCATGTCACACTAGATCCCTATCGATTTGTGTATTGCAATTGAGATCGACAACGATTGATCACAAATTCACTAGATTGTATCATAATTCTATTACCTAACTAGGACAATGTTGGCCAGTGGATTCAACCTTACCTGATTGATCCAGAATTAGCTAGATCGATCCAGTCTCATTTAGTGTTAATCCTAAATCTATTTTTTTCCTAATTTTTTTTTACTGTCTCGTGTTTTTATTCATTGTACACCCATAAATGGTCCCTCTGAACATTTGTAAACCATTGGTTACTTAAACCAAGCATGGAAAACATAGCAATTTGGTGAAAATTAGTTGGACTAAATATAGGCTAGTGTAAATTCGTGCAGGGAATAAGAAAAGTACATGAGGTAAGTTTTATTAAATTGAAGATTAAATTAAATTTTTTTGATTGAATAGGATCTTAAGAACCTGTGACTAGTGAACAATAGAACCAAGAGAACTAACACCAAGTAATTGGGTTACCTTGTTAAAATCTGTAGCTTAAATATATTTTATTGTGCCTACAATTTCCATGTGGTGATTTAAAGATTTCCAGAATTGTTATATTTGATGAAACTTACGTTAATTTTAAAAAATCAAAATTCCTTTCTAGAACAGTGGATGTGACAGTGCATATAATTGTTCTACATCGAAATTTTACATAAGTGATTTTAAATGTGACAAGTTGCATTAACTTGCTCATGCCTTGAAAAGAACACTATCATAGAGGAACGAGTTCGAACCTGCTTAATCGGAATAGAAGTATTTGACCCTTCATTTGGGGATAAGCTGACCTTCTCAATCAAAATTAAAGATTGAAATAGATGTAAAGCTACACGTGACCTTTTCAATCAATGTTAAAGTTTAAGATCCATCCAATTAGGGTAAAGTATTGGGGTCTACATCTGGTGAAACTATCACATAACTCTTTCAATTGGGGTTGTAGATTAAGTTACATAACTCTTCTTTGTTGGAGTTATAGTCTAAACTCCTTATCAGTACAATGGTACATAAAATGTCTTAGACCCATGAGTAAGCAGATGATAATGTTAAAATAAATTACTCTACTTATTTTTAAAAACTCCAAATGATTTTTTATAGTAAAACAATGAAAATTTACTAGGATTGCCAACACTATCTAAAACATGTTGCATAAAAAGAATTGCTCATAAGCAAATAGTCTAAAGAGGCAAATACATCCATGTATTAGGCGATTAGCCACCTATAAAAGTTCAATTAGTTTTTGCTGATGTTGTCATTGGAGTTCAGTACACTTGGGGTTAGTAGCACTAAGTTAGAAGAAAGAGACTTTTAGTTATTGTTTTATCTTGACAATTACAAATATTAATGTATTCGAATTTTTTTATTCCTCTTCTACAATGCAATAGAATTTTCCTTGTTTTAGAATTTCTATTATTTAATGGTTGAGATAGTCTGATGATCTAGCCTTTGGTATCATTTTAAGGGTACTGCTGTGTTATGCCCGAAATGGGGGTGTGACAATTATAACTTACAATATGTCATGTACCAAAAAAAAATAAAGAAAGAGACAACAAAATTATTAATGCAATTGGAAGATAAATCTTTTATATTTTTGTAGTTTTTCCAAGAAAATAATCTAATTTTTAAGTGTTTACAATACTAGATTCCATAGCGACTCACTCACCTTTGCTAAACTACATTGGACATCAACTTGCCTATGTTGTTCTAGCCTAAATCCCTTATGTAGCAAGCTCCCTCTAACTTCACTAAATCAAGACACCCTCTTAGTTAATACTCCAAGAAATTTGCAAGTGCCCCCTCTCAAGGGTAAATTAGAAAAAAAAACACTTAACATGTATGGATGAACTTTGAATAAGATTAATGAAAAAAACTCCTTGAGTGCATGAACTTTATTTCCTTTCTTCCATAGGATGTATGCAGTTTCCTTCTTCCAAAATATGGTCATAAGTTTCCTCTCCCACTCAAATAGTTGAATCTATGTGTTAGTAGCTCCATCAAATAGATTTGACAATGTGTAATCTACTAGTGAAATTTTTCACTAAATCTCCATCCAAATCACCATGGAAAATGTGACTACTACTTCCCTAGTTATAATGGAGTCTATTTGTATATTCCACTATGCCTTTCCTTCTTTGAGTAGATCTCAATATCAACTAGAAGTCTTTATATCATAATGCAAGTGTTCTATCATTAAATACATTCCATGCCTATCAAGACTGCATGTTCCCTTTCATATAATTCAATCAAACCAATTCAATAAAATCCTTTGAAATTTGGTGAGTAAAATCATTGCCGAGTTGGACTATGACATGAGAAAAGTTTTCTCCATAATGTATTATCATAGAATAATAGGATAAAAATCACGTCCAAGTTACCTTTGTGATTTTGTTAGCTTCTGGCTTTTCAAATTGATAGCTTGACCAATTATGATAAGTCATTGTACCAACAAACCGCTGTAACATTTATTACAATAGTTGTTGCCAATACACATAAGCTAAGGATGACAACATGTAATTTATGGCACCAACAATCATTCCCTTCCGTATTATGGATCACAATCCTATGCCTTTATGCTTAAAAAAATATAAGAGACAAAACATTCTTAAGGAAATACATCAAAGCAACTATATCATCAATAGTCTAAACCACTTCATTTGTTTCAAATCAAGACAAAAAAAATTAGCATACATATACTACTTTTGCTAACGTTCAAGTTATGACATAGTATAAAATATCCGAATTGCAGTAGTTAAAATAAGTCCAAAAGGAAACTATGAAAACTAAGGTAAACTACTAAAATGCAATGGATAACCAATAGGATGAAGAATTCCACAAGCAAAACTCCACAATGCATTAACTCCATCGAAGTCCTATATGCTACAAGTACATGCTCTAACTTCATTCATTCAACCCCCCCCCCTCCCCCCTCTAAGCCACACAATGATAAAGCATGAAATCTAAATTAGCCCAATAAGAAAAACTCATCTTAGAGTTTGGAAAACCTTATAGCATCCAACAATTCCTCTTCGGGGGCAAAGGATGTACCAAAAGCGTATGTTCAATAAGACGTTGGAACATCATGATAGCACCAACCGTTGAGGGCTAAGTTGTAGTACTAGAAGGTGCAACTTCAATTAATGAAAGTCAAGTAGCTGTCATTGACAATCTAATACTTCAGCTACTCTAGTAACATGATCTATAATATTTGATGTTGTAACATACTTTTCCACAATAATATTGACATCAATTTTAGGCATTTTATATTATGTTTCTGAATATGGATCCCCAAATTAGTAGATGTAGCAATCAAAATTTTCATGGTGATTCTAAGAGCAACCTCCATGGAGACAGTTGGTGTTTTCAAATTTTTTACGTTCCCAGTATGAAACAGGCGAGTGATAAACCCCTTGAATTCACCAAAATTAGGTTAATTAGTTTTCCACTCTCTTACTTGTTGCTTCCTGGATAATGCAGTAATCAAACATAAATGAGGTAAGTGGCCAAAAACAATTTGTAACTCGACATATGTTACAATATTGTTAAACACAATTATGTCCAAATTTGTACCTTACATATTTTCCAAGATAAAATAACAACGCTGATGTCCTTTGTCGCAATAGAAGCAATGACAATTGGTAACATACTATATATTGGAATTCAAAATGTGAAAAAGTACTCGACAGTTAATTGAGATGCAAAGAACGAAGACCCTTTAGGCCATGCATTTAATTTTCGGCCAAATAATATTCCAATAATCTCATCATAATTTGGTTCAAAATTTTCAGAATAAATAGATGAAAACTTGATATTTCTTTGAACTAAAATTTTGTTTATCTAACTAGGTGAAAAATTGAACATTTGCCTTGATACATAAACTTAATAGCGCCATCTAGAATTATACTCACCAACATATTTTAAAATGTTTGGATTGCAGTTTTTGAATCTTATTACCAACTCCAAAAATTTTTCCATTCTCATTTAGTGTGTCTGAACATGTGTTGACATCTTTCTAAGTTGAACATTTAAAAATCAAGACAAAAATTCTCATCAAAGGAGCATTTTACATCCTCAACACCTACTCCTACACTTGATTAAATAGTTTTGATCATCCTTTTTCTTTTAGGGCTAGTCTCCAACTATGAAGGGGCTGAGTATCACATGTCTCCCTAGATGGCTTCTCCTCAAGCTAGAATTGTTCTCTCCTTATGTCAATAGGGATGTCATGACATTTTCTAGTATACGTCAAAATGTTGAAGTAGCACTTTCAGCAACTATTCCTCTAAGATATTTTTAACCCATCCTTCCTATTTGTCTCCTCTTCATTTGGTCTAAGGTGCAGTAGCTATGATTTCAGGTGGTATTAGAACTACAATTACGGTTTTTTCTTTGATAGGTGGTTCATAAACTCTCATCACCTAGTTCTCACTATCGAAGGTGAAATCGTAGGGGATGTCTCACCTTACAAGTTGGAAAGATGAAAAAGAAGAGGATAACCATTGATGATTGTATATTCTTTCGCAAAACTCACTGATTCTTCATGAAAAGAGAGATTAGATGGTTTCTTGATGAAATGAATCAAATAATTTTACTTGATTTTGTAATATTGGTTAGCTTGCTACAATAAATCTTAAACAATATTCATTAATCTTGCAAATCTTCAACAATAGAAATTAAAGACCCTTTCCAAGCAATTGTATAAGAGAAAAGATGAAAATGAATATTTATTTGGTTAATAACCTTCATTGCCACATTATTCTATTCTCCCCCAATTCCCGTCAAATTCACCTTTTGCACCCTTTTGCTTCTCTTTTAATTGTTCTTAATTTTTAATATTTATAAAAAATTACAAAAACTTTAAGGAAATTAGTTGAATAATAAAAATCCCTATCTCGTGCCTCAATTGCTCAAATTTGCAAGCATCCAACCCCTTAGTGAATATGTCAACGAACTATTTTTATATTGTAATGTATTCTTCCAATTAATTCATGAATAAAATGGAGTTAGATGTCAACATGTTTTGTTCTTGAATACTACACTAGAAGTTATCACAAACAACTATAAGTACCTCTTATTGTAACAAATAATCAACATCATTTGATGCATCCATATGAACTACAAGCAACAACTTCAGACATAAATATATTTTGCCTCAATAGTGCAAAGGGAGATGGGACTCTCCTTCTTACTATACCAGGACACCAAATTATTTTCTTTGAGGAACAAGCTTCTAGTTGCACTTTTCTATTATCTATATAGCCTACCCAATCAACATCACTATTATTTGGTTTGTGTCATAATATGCAATGTGTCTTGCAATAGAAAAATAAAGAATAAGCACTAAAATTGTTAACTCAGTTCAGAGATAAAGTTGTTACATCTAAAAGCTTTACCCAAAAAACAATAAACTAATTTTTAAGTGTATACTATACTAGATCCCCTAAAAACTCAATTGCCTGTGCAAAACTCCCTTGGACATCAATTCTTCTATGCATTTCTAGCCTAAATCTCTTAAGTGGCAAGCTCTTTTGCCTCCATTAAACCAAAACTCCATCTTAGTTAAGACTCTAACCAATGAGCGAGTTCCTCATCTTGAGGATCAAGTGAAAAACACTTAATATGGATGGATGAAATTTGAATAAGATTAATGAAAAACACTCCACAGTGCATGAACTCTGTCTTTTCCTTCGTAGGATGTATGCACAAATTCCTTTATTTTCCTTCTCCCAAAAGAACGTGGCTTGTTAAATCCATTTTTTGCAGCTCCAATAAATGTATTTAATAACCTGTAATATGCTCCTAAAATTTGGCATTAAATCTCTATCAAAATCACACTATGAATAAAATAAATTAAAATTTTTTATTTTTATATTATATAACTTGTAACCTATCTGCACTAGATATTAAGAGTTTGATCTCTACGTATTTACGCTAAGTAGATCCAAGTATATGCACCTCTTCAATATAATAATGACAATGATATCTTTTTTGTTTTTATTTTTATCTAATTTTATATTTTTTCTACATAAGTATATGGTTTGTGCTTAAACTACCCAAGTGTTTGTTATGTATTATAATTATATGGATTGTGCTTAAAATACCTATATTATTACATGACATTGTCATTTCAGTAATAAATATATTTCTGTTTGTTTCATTCATGCTATCTATTTATAATAATAAATATAAAAATTTGATAAATACCGTCTCAATTTTTTTCCTCTTTCCTTTCACGTACTTATCGGAGGAAAATATTTTATTAATACAATTTACTTCTTAAAATTATTTTATTTCTAATGTTATTCTTTTCTAATCTAAATTTATTTAAGAATGGCAATCATTTGTAAGTGGTAGCAAAATTAGTGTGTCTTTTCATGTGTAGCAAAATTAGATGGGAGCAAAATAATTGGCAATCCTTAATGTTGTAAATTGCCATTGATTGACATTTTAAAACACAACTCCATAAGAAATAAAAAATTGAGAAACGATAGTCTAAGAATTTAGTAAATTGCAATTGAATAATTAGTTTTTTACTGATATTAAAATCAATAGCTGAAATTTACTTTCTTATTTGTTAAAAATATTTAAATTCTAAAATTAAGAATCAAGTTAAAATTTCAACTAGGGTAGAAAAGATAACCCTCAGAGATATATTGATGTATCTATTTCTGAACATGTAATCAGTTTTTTCATAATTTGATGATTTACTACTACATGTGTCTATTAGGTTTAACTATGAAACAAAACTTCATATTATTAAAGCTAGAAGTTTTATATATGTGTGTATATGTGAACAATATTACTAACTTTTGTTAGTGCTATGTGTACGTGGATTAAATTATTGTCATTATTCCTGAAGCAAATTCCAATGTGGTGCTGATACTATAAATCAATTTCTTATTGAAAATTTGGAACTTTGGTAACATGTCCTAAAAGACATTATAAAAAGATCTGTAATAGAATCTGTCAGATTTATTAAATTAATTTTACTGGATTTTTCCATCCCAAGTTATGTTGATATGCTATTGGCTTAACAAAATTGTGTTGATTAGATAAGATTATAATTAACTAAATTAGATATGGTTGACTTACCTTATCTGTAAAAATATGTGGAGATCTTCTAGTTGATCATATCTTAACTTATTCATATCCAGTCCAATCTAGCCATTTATGGGAGCATGTGTAGAGGATTTTCAAATCAATTTTGTTAGGAAAGATTGTTGATCTACCAAGAATCAAGAAAGGAAAGAATATAGAAAATATCGTAACAGATGTCCCAACCTGAAAAACAACATATTCGCAAATCTTGAAGATATTCAGGTGGTTTTCGTTGGGATTCATTTTCATCTTTAAAGGTTGATAGGGCGGAAGCTTTTGAATAGCTAAGCAAGGGTTTTACAAAGAGAGAAAATATACATTTTTGAGAAAACTCTTCAGACTACTTATGAAACGTCTATTCTAGTGATCATTCTTCAAGGAGTTTAAGGTATTCTTCATTGTCTACATCTTTGAGAACGAAGAAATTAAGAAAGCCGAATGAATTGTTGAGTTACCATTCATCCACCAAACCACCAAGTGATCAAGTAAAGAAACTATCCAGGGGAGAGGATTCTCATAGATCAATGCTAGTAGGTGAGGTCAAGAGGGAGTCTTGGTAAAGTGGGTAAGGGGACTTACTGTCTAGAAGAGTTAGGCTAGAAATACATCAAAAAGTTGATCGCCAAGGGAGTTTGGGTTAAGTGAGTGCTTTGTATTAGTTTGAACTGCTTATCTTAACAATTGTAGGATTATTTGTTAGTAAAAATTTTTGGGTAAGGTCTTACAGGCATAAAAGGGTTATCTCTGAACTACATAAACAATTTTGACTAATACCACTTACAACATTGACCTAACAAACCACCTAACAAGGGGCTTTAGAACTTGGTCACCTACAAAAGCTTTAGTTTCAAGAGGGAGAGACTCAAAATAATAGGTTGACAAAATGAACACTAAGGAAAGAGCACCCATGTTATGTCCACCATTCTTAGTGGGTTAAACTACCCCTATTAGAAGCCTAGGGTAAGGGCCTTCATTAAATCCTTAGACTAAAAGGTAGGCACTGCAATGGAAGAAATACGGGTACCACCTATGCATGAAGTTGATGTCCAAGTATTTCAGAAAGACGCTAGGTCATGAAGCCTAAGTGAAGAGAAAGCAGCACTAAAAAAATCTGATGCTATCAATTCTATTTATATAGGTGTTGATGAGGAACAATTCAAACTTTTCACAACATGTAATACAATAAAGAAAGCATGGAAGCTTTTGTAGAATGTGCATGAGGGTACAATTTCGGTGTTCATGTCTAAATTAGAAATATTAGCATCATAATTTGAAAATCTTTAGATGAATAACGATGAGATAGTGGTTACATTCAACATGAAGTTAAGAGATGTAGCCAATTGAGCTTTCTAGTTACAGAAGAAATACTAAAAACTGAAGTGGATAAGGAAGACACTAAGGTCTTTGCTAGAATGGTTTGCCCTAAAGGTCATTGCCATAGAAAAGGCACGCTATGTTGGGACATTGTAGTTGGATGAACTAATGGGGTCACTACAAGTTTATGAAATTAATTTCACACAGGCTAAAAGGGACAAAGAAATGGCATTGCTATCATTTTCCACTAATCTTTGTTCACATCCTTTAGAAGAAAGAATACAAAAGGGCCAAATGAGTTGCTAAGTTTTATCCATTCACAACAATCAATTAAAGTAATCAAAGTAAAGAACCACTTTTATGAGAGGAAACTCGCTCAACACTAGGAGTGGGAGCCAAGATGAACTCTTGGCAAAGTAGAGGCAAGGAAATTAATTTTTTCTCTAAGGGAGTTAGGTTAAAAATATGTCAACAATTTGATACCAAAAGGATTTTGATTAAGGCGAGTAATTATGTACTAGTATTGAACAAATGTTCTAACAATTGCTGTATCGTTATTAGTAGAATTTTCTGGATGAGGCCTCGTAGAAGTAAGAGGGTTATTTTCGAACTGCATGAACAAATTCGTAGTGCCTATTTTATATATTCATTTCGTATGTAAGTTTGTGATAACACGTTATATATCACAACTTGCAATATTAGCAAACCAAACCAACTAACAAAATAATCCTACTAAAGTTAGGATAATATAATTACAACGTTGTAGTTCTTTTAGAAATCATTCAGGTCATGTTCATTTTAGATGGTTAGAATGAATAAATTATTTTATGAAGCTTAGTGATAAATAGAAGCTCGATGCGAATACTAAATTCGTTATAAGATAATTAAAAATGATGGATAATTAATCATATATAACAAAAGGTGATAAAATAATTCTTTAAAATAATTTCAATAGGCCTTAATCCCATCATTGACAATGAGCACATCCTCAAAAGACTATTTTAATCATATATCATTAATTAAATTATTTACATAATAAAATTATAATGAGAAAATAAATATAATCATTTCAAATAATTAAGCTTACCTGACATAACTGTGAAGGAGTAATTAGTCCATGCAAATTTTTTTATCATTCAAAATAACCCTCTCAATTATAATCCCATCCAACAAAATGTGATTAATAGTAACAAGGTCTTGGTGTTCATGTTCAAGAATTGCACAACCACAGTACAGCGAGACAAGCAAGAACTTGAAACCAAAGAAATGATCAACTTCAATGAATGACGAGGCATTGGATAGCTCATGGAAATCTTTGCGTCTTCTGCAAATTACATACGAAGAAGTGTCTGGACAAGCATAGCCATTCTTCTTGCTCTCGCTCATCAACCAACTTCTAAAGGGAATCATTTTGTTGCTATAGATGAATAATAATTTGTTAAAGCACTAAATAATTAGACAAGAATATCAAGAATGTTAAGGCTAGCTAGGAGGGTGTTGTTTTTAAAGAGTTTATAGGATCATGCAGATTGTAAGATGTTTTCAAAACTTATAAGTCCATAAATATTATTTTAATTTAAAAATAAGCCCAAAAATGTTTAGATAAAAATAATATCATCTTATAAGATTTCATTCAAAATTTATAATTAAAAATGATAATAATTTTTTTTTTTTTGAATGTAGTTAAAAAACTTGATTAACCCTATAGGCAATTCAAGGCATTGTGAGGAATATGGAAGTGAAACATACCAATGGTAAACACTAGTTTTATGAGAATAACGGAAGTGAAACTATAGTATTAATAGGGGTATAATTGTTAATCATAGAATTTAGCTACTTGACCCAAAAAATCCTAGGAAAACTCATTGAGTTCTTAAGTCAAAATTGTAGGAGAGTTTGGGAGAATATCTTATGGACTTTAGGATTAACAATCCATAATGAAGTAGTTAAATTGTTAATTAACATAATTTGACATACAATGTAACCCAACACAACACAAAAGACAAGATGCTTCAATTATTAGTACTTCACTACTTTACATTTGTGATATGGTTTTTAAAAGTGTTTGTCTTTCATTATTATTTCTACTCTCGCTACATTAGTGCGGCTTAACAAGTAGAAATTTCGTTGCATTGATAGACACACAAACATTCCTTGTCCTAGGTACGACATGTGTACTTAATACTATTTCACATATATTTAATTTTGGTATGTTGATAACACACATCAACAGCCTAGAAAGGCACACTTTCTTGCTCTAGATTCAAATTTTAATCTATTTCTTTTAAGCGTGGAAGCAAAAGACAAGTAGCCAAAGAGTTTTCGGTGTCGATAGTTGGGTGGCTTGTGGAATAGTGTCTCAGAAGATGTTTTCTAGTTGAGGACTTTTAGAGGCAGCTTATCAGTGATATGTGTTACACGTAATATGGCATCACCCCAAACTTTCTTAGGCATTGAGAGTTGGAACAATAGGACTATAGTAGTGGAGATGATATGTTATTGCTTTCTCTCAACAATGACATTTTTTGAGGAGTTTCAACATAGGAGTACTAATGTTGTATACTAGATTCAAAGAAGAATGATGAAAGATGAAATTTGGGAGCATTATCAATACTTATAGTGAGAACTTGGTTGTCAAATCAAGTGTGGACCATTTTACAAGAGGAGGGCAACAAGCATCCAACTTCATTTTTATGCCTCATAAGATATGTCCATGTAGACCGAGTAAAAAATTTTAAATTAGTAAAAAAAAAAATGGTAACCAGTTATTACAACTATAGAGTAAGAGCCCCATACATCCACATGTACAAGTTGGAGTGGTTTGGCAGTTGACTTATTGTGTACAAGGAAAGATAATTCTCTTGTGCTTTGCTTGTGGATAGATTTGACACATTTTTGAGGTATGACATTGATGAAAAGGTGAGAGGAGTGCACTATCTAAGCTATTTAATGAGAAGTGTGACCTAATCTAAAGTGCCAAAGATCAGAATTATCTTAAGGTGATACCTTCTGATACAAGACTATAGGATTAAGGTTTGAAGGAGGCTCTTCTCTAGTGAAGGATATGCAAGCCCTAATGTTGTCTAGCAAGTCCAATCTTCATCCGTGGTGAGTGGACCTAAATAAGGGAGCAGGAGTAAGTTTTGGTGAGTTATTTGATAGAAAGTAATTTGAGCTTGAATGCTAGTACATACAGCATAATACTAATGGTAAGGGGATTTGAAATGTTCATTGTTCATATCCTAGTAACTAGAATTATAGATTTATTAGGAAGATTTACAAATACATACAAGACTGACTTATATGATTGAAATAGATCAAGAAAACAACATATGTGGTTTGAGGCTCCACCATTAATGATCTAATAAGGAGAATCCAAGGATGGTACTCTATGCCTTGCAAGTCGAGTGTTGTTACTAAAGGATGTAAGGGAAACATGAGCCATAATCTTTATTAGAATGGATGAATGATTACCTACCAAGTTAAAGTAAGAGAGGTGAGGATGGTCAGGCTTTTGTTTACTGGTTTGCCCTTGATTATTTTGCGTACCAGCTTCATTGGATTGAGCCATGCCATGAGAATTCAACAACCTTATCAATTTTTTGATTTGATCTTGAGACAGCACCAAATTATTAGTCGCCTCATTATTTCTATCACTTACCCCAGGTTGAGCATAAAGCTGATTTGTTGTTGCATACATGTGTCACTTGCTTTCCCTTTTCTCTGTCTTTCGTGAATATGAAGTTAGGTAGGAATCCTCTAATTTAGTAGCACTTATCCTTTGAGTGCCTTTTCTTGTGTGCACATGTCAAATCATTCCTCTTCTCTTTCTTGTTAGCATAAGAGATCATGGCAGAAGGCTTCAGTTAAGGATTTGTCATTAGCTATGGTTCTTTGTGCTTCTTCCAGAGCAATTGCATTATAAGTCTCATCCAACGATGGGAAAGGCCTCTATCTCACGAGTTGAGATCTATTAGCCAAATACGTATCATTCTAACCATTGAGAAATTTGTATACTTTATCCCTTTTATGCATGTTACTGTAATCTTGGAAGCATTTCTCATTGCATAGCATCTCCCACGTTTGCAATGGAGAGTTGGATGAATCTGCCTTTGCTCTTTCCATATGGTCATTAGCTCTGAAATAGGCATCCATCGATTTGGTTCCTTGAGTAACACTATGCAATTCACTTTATAACCTGCATACCCTACTATTCTTAGGCTATGAGAACCTCTTAGAGAGGGTCTTCCATATTTAATCTACATATTTCATGTTGAATCTAAACAAGTCCTCTACGGCTTTGATGCCATGTTGAACTTCAGCAAAAACACAGATGATGAGATATTTAATCTACATATTTCATATTGAATCTAAACAGGTCCTCTACGGCTTTGATGCCATGTTGAACTTCAGCAAAAACACAGATGATGAGATTGAAGTAGAAGCATTCATTCTTGTAAAAGAATGTTGAATAATAAAAAATATCACACCAAAACATTAGAGGAAGAAGAACTTAGGTAGAGGAGCTTCATTCATTCTATAGCACAGTTGGTTTACAAGTATTTATAATATTGTTGTATGGCGTTCTCCTTTCAACTTCTTTATGAACTGACCTAAACTACTATTCATTTAATTAACTATTTTTTGTACATAAAGGAATTTAGTTAAGATCCCCACCTCATCAAGGAATCAACCGCATCAACTATCCAAACGAGTCAGCACCAGAAGTTCCAACTTGTCCTAATACTTGCTGTGGTGTTTAGTTCCTTAAGATCTTCAAGTTAGTTTTCATCATGATAATAACTAATTTAACAATTTTCTTAATTTATTTTTTTATTTTTTCTTGTAACTTTTTTATTTGTCTTCTCAATCAAAATTTCTCCTTTTTATTCTTTCAAAATCTTTTGATATTTCTTTATTTTATTTATTTAAATATTCTTTAAAATTTTTAATATTAAATAATTTTTTTATAAATTGAAATACTATAATTTTATACTTTATAAATAAATTCGCACACACACAGAAAGTGCAGATTTTAATAATAGTATTAGTAATAGTAGTACTAATAATAATAATAATAATAATAATAATTCATCATGTTAAATACTAATAAATTTCTGGCCCTTCACCACACCTAACAGTTTTTTAATCAAATTACACTAAAAATTGTGTTTTAAAAGTTCAATCAAAATTGCTCTGTCTTATTTTAATTAATTGTAATTTAGTGTTTGAATAAATCTAGTTGCACTATATATATTAAATATTATTAATCATATTCTTCATGTTTCAGTTTTTAAATTTAATTAAGTAATTCTCGTAAACGTACCCATGAATTTATCTATCTCAATTTTTCCTTTTGTTCATGTCAAGCGCTAAGATAAGGAACATTTAGGTTTAAATTCAAAAGTTATATGCCATTCTTTTCTTGGGCATAAGTAGCTCCACATATGTGTCAGTTTCATACTTTAAATATTATAACATAATAAATATAATTAAAAAGATATTCCTTTTATGTAAAAAAAAATTATAGTAATATTTATTTTATAAAACAAATAAACTATTGTGTTTTTTACTATCAAATTATTCTTATAATTAAAATCTAATTGTTAAAAAAGGGTGAATATAATTACATTTTAAGCAATTATCGCAGTAAACTTAAAATTATAGTATAAAGCAATGCACATGTAATTAAATTTTACTATATAAATTAGTAAGTAAATAATAGTAATAATAAAAGTCATTGAACCACCTCAACTCATCCCAATTCACACCAAATAACACCTTCAATTTTTACTTTTCCTAAATTGTAATTTAATTTTTTTTCCTTTGATACAATCATTTGTGACAATATAATTTAATCAATAAAAAACATAATTTTATAATCCCTAAATACTAGGTTTTATGACAGAATCCAAAGCCCAATCCTAGTTGAATTTGCCCATTAAAAAATCAACTTTAAATCCTTTATAAATGAAAATAAGTGGATTTGGGCTGTGAGTCGTTGTGAATTGATATCTACAAGGCCCAACTGATTCCAAATGAAATCTTTAATTTTCAATTTATTTTGTACTTTGTTAGAAAATAAAAAAAAAACTCAATAATGTAAACAGGTTATTTATTTTTTAAGCTATTTGATATTAATTGTTGACATATGAGTTAGAAGTTTTTGTGATCAAGTTCATACTTGTGGTTTGACAAGTCCGAGTTATTTAGGTTGGGATCAAAAGAAAGTTTGGTTTAGGCTCTAAGCAAGGGTGTTTGTTGTTGACACACTAACTAGTTGATGCCAATGGGGTACTTGGCTTGGGTGAATTGTTATGCAAGGATTTGTTTTGTGAGATGAGTTGTAATCTTGTTGATTGTGAAAGTAAAATTGGCTTTTCAAGACATGATCCCACAGATGTAGGTATAATCAACACCAAATTGCATTAACATATCATGTGTGCAATGAATTACTAGTTACAATTTTTGTGTGCAATGGGGAGTGTTACATCATTAATATATGAGTGTGACGATACAATATTTAGCCAAACTAACAAATGGCGTCACAGTCATGTTACCCATTTTATGATTGGTGTTTGGGACAAGTGAGGTCTAAGTTATATTGTTGATTACATAATAAATTTGATAGAAGGAGCCTTAGTCACTTAATCACAATTATTAGATAGAATTGACTATACCCACTAGAATACGCTGAGGTGAGCCTTAATTAATCTCATAATGAAAAATATTAGAGCTCCATCATTGAAGGAAGATGTCTTCTCACAACAAGTAGCACAAAGGTTCCCATGGAAATTCAAAGATGATCAATGTCATAGTTACGAGTGCTGGCCTCTCAATTCGAGACGTTAATGATGGATAGGATTAAATTATTTCTATTTTCAATAGAAAGCTTTATGACATCGCCAACCAAACCTATAAACTTGGTAAAAGATACTTAATAGCAAAACTTATATAGAAAAACTTAAGGTCTCTTCCTACAGATCTTTAGCAATGGTGGTGGCACTATAGGAGATGCATGATGTTGAAAATATGACATTAGATAAGCTAATGGGTTCACCATAGACCTTTAAAATGAACATAAATCAAAGAAAAAAGGAAAAGCAGCTCTCCAAGGATTAAAAAAAGCTACCAAGAAGGGAAAAATTACAAAATCAAGAAAGATAATGTACATGTGACCAAAAACTAGAGAAAGTTGATGAAAAATGATAAAAGAAAAAAGCACCTTTAATAGAATGGGAAATTTTCCTAAATTGGTCGTGGATGATTGGAAACAAGAATATTAAGAAAGATCAAAAGGTACGTGTCCAAAGGAAAGATAATCAATGTCATGAATATGGATATTTTTGGCAAATGTTAGTCCTACACAATTAAACAAGGGTAAGGTGAGTTGAAATTGTTGAAAATGAATAAGGAAGAACTTGATCTTTTATGAAAGGCCAACAAAAGATTACATGATTGTAGACTAATTGTATGAAGAGTCTTTGTTGAAGGCTAAATGGGCTAAAGCAAACCTAATGTTTGAAACTCATGTAAGGTAAAACATGAAGATATTTTGTAGGCATCCATGACATTACCATGGATTAGGTTTTCCTAGAAAACCCGATACTAATCATGCTACATGTATGGGTGTAAAGTTCTCTCAAGTCTTATTACAACAACATGGTCGATGGCAAGAAGTAAAGTTCAAAAAATTACATGTGGCTGTTGCTCTGAAACTGTACAGTTATTGTTTAAAGCTATGTTTGGAAGAGGTTTGGTGATGAGTGATGTTTAGTGAAGGTTGTGTTGGGACAAATAGTATGTTTGAAAAAAAGATTTGATAGGATAAATAGTATAATTTATTTGAATTATTTTAAACATAAAAGTATAAAATGTATAATAATATTTAAATGATATTATATTGTGTAGAGATAATGATTAGTTTATAGTATATGAATATATATAAATGTGAGTGTATATGTGTATATATATAGGTAATGATTTGATTGTTAATAGGTATAATGATTGAAAAATAATTAGTTAGTTATATATATAAGAGAAGAAAAAATTGAATTTGAATTTGAATAAAGATTTTGTTGAGTGATATATTTGGTAGTACAAAATTTAGTGGGTTGTGTCAAGTTGAAAGGGGTTTCCAAACATAGCCTAGGTGTTTTATCCAATTGAAACACTTCATAGATGAAACAAACTTTAGTTTATGATTCAAGCCTAGAAGCGAAGGGTTGATCAAGCGATTTTATATTAATAAGGATAATTTAAAATATTATGCCATACACTTCCTAGCAAGCATGTACTGGCAAAACATGATATTCCAACAACGAATGCTCCTAGCACATTATTGGCGATAAAGAGAATTTAATAATTTACAAAAGCTACAATTGAATATTTTATAATGTTAGAGATAGTTGAAAGAGACATGTCACTAGTAAATGAGTCTTAAATGTTGATAGTATAACTAGACCAAAGAATATGCTTCTTGTGGAAGGACATAGAATTGGCCTTTATCATATTAGTTAATTATGCAATCACAATCTTTTTCTGAGGTCCACTTGAGAAAAGTGTTACAACTATGATTTATTAGACGAATGTGCGTTAACTGGTAAAAAGTTGTCTAAAAACTACAATTTTCACAACATTCTTTATAGCAAAAGCAAACAAAAGTGTTGGCACAAATAAGTAGATGATTGAAATTGAATGTATCTAGTTATTATAGCTAAAGCAATCAAAAGAATACTTGTTCTCACAAAAAGAAACAGTAGTGTATGTGGACCTTGCTGGTACAAGAAGTAGTGAATAAACTCTCATTGGATGTTGCTGTACTAAATACACTTGAATGGATACAAATAGATTTAGTGGGACCTACTCATTAATGAGTGTCAGAGTTAAAAACTATACCTTTGTGTGTGTAGGTAATTATACTAGATTCATTTTCATTGATTTTCTCAAAAAAAAAAAAAAAGGTCAAAACGCTTTTAATACCATCAATGAGATATGTAAGCAACTCCAAATGGAGAAAAGAAGGATAGTAGGAAATCTTGTTAAAATCCTAAGTGATCAAGAAAGGAAGTTTGAGAATTAATACTTTGTTAGTTTTTGTTAGTGAAGCGGTTATCCATGAGTTCTCTCCTCTTAAAACAAACTAGAAAAATAGTGTTTTGAGAGAAAACATAAAACTCTACAAGAGTTGTTTTGAGTCATACTCAAGGGTAAAGAACTAAGTGCAAAATGATGGGCTGAAGCAGCCAATATAACATGTTACATCATCAAATGTGTTCACTTGAGACCCATGATTAAGAAGACTTTATACGAGGTAAGAAAAGGAAGAAGAAGACCAAATGTTTGATATTCCACATTTTTAAAAGTCAATATTTCATCCAAAACAATCAAGAGCAAATAGTTTAGTTTGAATCAAAGAGCAATGAAGGCATATTTTAGGTTAATGCTCCACTACTCGGGCTTATAGAGTTTACAATACTCATACAAATATTGTGATGGAATCCAAAGAACCGCAAATAATGATAGAAGAAATGAAGAAATTCCTTTAAATTAAGAAACACAAAATGTTGTTAGGAACAAGGAATAGGATATGCCTATTAATATTGTAACAATATAGTTAAGTTCCAATTATAAGAGGATAGAGAATCAATAGTCAAGGAACATTCATCTAAAGTGAGAAAAAAATCATCCACTTGGTTTTGGTAATGTGAATGATCAAAAAAGATCTATAGAAGTCAAGCTTCATAAATTATCAAGACTCGGCAAGATGTACTTGCTTCACATTAATGAAAAAAATTCACAAAAGCATTTCAGGAATATTGAATTGCAATGATGCTTGAGGAAATCCATCAAATCATACAAAATAATAAATGATCGTTAGTTGAAAAGCCAAAGAATGTAAACGTGATTGATAAAAATAGGATTTTCATAAAAGTAAGACATACAAATATGATAACATTACAAGGAATAAAGAAACAAACTAACATGGGAAAATTAAATGGAATAAGCAAGTTTTGCCACACAAGGATATGCAAAAGTCGAATGAGTAGATTTCAATAAAAGTTTTATGCCAGTAGAACAATTTGAATCCATAAATTTTTTCACAGTAGTAGCTTGTAGCCTCGATTTCATATTGTTTAAAATGAATACAAGGAGCACATTCTTGGATGAGATTTTAAATAAAGTGGTGTATGACGAACAACTTAAACATTTTGAGATTCATAACTCTTTCAATATATATATATATATATAATGAAGAAGGTTTCATATGGATTGAAGCAAGATCCTTGTGCTTGGTATGAAAGGCTAGTCAAGATTCTTCTTATGAAGGGGTATGCGCGACTGGGGGGGGGGGTGGGTTGGTAGTTAAGACAATGTTTCTTAGATGTTACAACACTAATATACTAGTATCACAGATCTTTGTAGAAGATAGACTTTTTAGGTCTACTTATCAAAAGATGGTTAAAGGATTTGTGACACTTACACGATAGGAATTTGAGATTAGCATGGTTAGAGAATGCACTTTTTAGGTTTCAAAATTAAGAAGTTGATGGAATGTTCATCTTATAGAGTAATTATATAGAGAACCTAATATAAAGGTTAGGCCTAAAATGCTCTTAAAATGTCACCACACTAATTTCTATGAATGCAAACTCATCCTAAAAAACTAGTGGATGGAAGTCTGCATAACAGTTATGAATGACTCTTCTTAAGACAATCTTACACTTATACATTAATATGCCAATTTCAATATTTAGATGCATGGCTAAAATGAAATATATTGATGAAATAATACATTAACATTTTTTAATTAAAATTAACACATATAATCAATATCTATATAAAAATACGAACATTTGGCATTAAAAAGCATATCATAATCAGAGATCACTCACCTAAATTTGTTAAGTGATCATGCCAAGGAACTAATGGAATATTGATTACACAAAGGCCAATTAACTATGCCCGAGAGTTCAATAGTCTACAACGCACACTGAGTGTAATGAATTTGACTAGGATCGATCTCAAAACTAATGATCAACATTGAGATTGATCATATGAAGTATGTGACTGATTGTGTGCTCGATAAACGAGAAAGTAGCAGGTCCAGTAGGTGACTGCATAGCCACTACATAAATATTTAAGCTTAGGTTTTACTACTAGCTAATTGAGTTTTTATGTTATTTACCTTGGGGTATTAGAATTCTTTATATAAGAAATTTTATCTCTTTTCCTTGAATTTTGTGTGTTCCCAAATTCTTGTAAATTCCTAATGTCACGCCTTGAGTCTAAGACCAGGACATGACAATATTCATGAACCATCTCGACAAATACCAAAGCTAACATATAAACAGAGCATCGAATCCAACAATTTAATTTAACATCCATTCATAAAAATAATGAAATATCAATAATACATTGGTCTTCAACAAGCAGTGTCTTTGGAAATCAATGTCAATAAACTTAAAGCTAAGCAAATGCAAGATTCTCTTTCTTGTTTACCATCTCTAGGTTTGTCTATTTTTAGTCTCTTCCTCTACAAAATGCTAGCTAATAGTGGTGAGTGATAATTCGTCTAGTAAATGGTAGTACCTACCTCTTACCAAAACCATGTGCAAGTAAGAAAATGATTGTTGCAAAAATACATAGTTATATAAACAATCGTTTTTAGAAAAGTACAAAGGCAATAAAGGGTAGTCACATTACTTTCAGATACAAATCATGATTAATTATTTCATTTTATTATTCTCATAGTTCACATATTCTCATTTCTTAGCCAACTCATAGTCATGTACAATGTGCGTGCTCTTCCACTAATTAGGTTTTTGGTCTATATTCTCGTGACTAAGAGGGTTTCGTCGAATTTAAATATGCCGCCATGGCCTCAGAGCTTCAACCCCACCTAAAAGCTCTCCTAATCTAATGTTTTCTAACAAGTTAGGGCTAAATGTTAGATTCATCTACTACCAATTACAATACTTCTATCTCAATTGGGTAGGTCTCAATTTATTACTAGATTGGTAGGATGAAATTCATTTGTCATGCTCATTGGCATCACATGAGTAGCCATTACATTTTCATTACACATGATCGACATCCAATTTATGGTTTAAAATCATGCATTTGAAAATAGCTCACATCCAAGTTTAAAACTAATACTTTTATGTTTACAAAACTTCACTCTAATTCCATGCTTTTGCAAATAGAAAACATTTAGCAACTTTGTTTACAATGCATGTCAAACATTTAGTTGAAACAATAAAATAGGTTTAGAAATTAGTTGTAAAATTGGTAAGGTGTTACAACTTACTCGTCACTTAACTCTACTAGATATCATGTCCTGTGCTTATAGCCTCTTGGTGCACTAATCAATCACATATTCAATTTTCATTTAGTACTCAATTTAGCTACAAACTCACACTTATCAATACTTTGTTTTACATTCTATGCAATTGTGTTTATTTAAACCCTTTCAATTACTATTTCTCGTATTCCATTATGCTTTATACAATAGGTTTATGCCTAATTTGGTTCTAATATTACAAAATTCAACTTAAATTTCTCAAATCATTAAATCTATCTAGTGTTTGTGATCTAGTTCCACGACTATGAGAGACAGTTTTATGATTGCATGGCCTCGTTAGCATTCGCAACATCCAACCATAGAGGTTCCTTAGAATTTCTGCTATCAATTCTATGATCATGATGACAGAGTTCATGACCTCACCCGGTGGCCATGGAGTGTTCTAGAATTCCTGTGCTTGGCTCCACATCCTCGAATATCCATCACACGCTTGCCCATGTTTCATGATCACTGCAGCAAGTTGGTTTTTCGCATAGAGCTTGTTTAATCAATTTTTCATCCTCTACCTCAATCTTATCATAGAAACTCATTTCTACCCTTGTTCTTATGTTCTTTAGGCATGTTTACATGGATTGAAACCTATAGAAAACATATTCTACATTAATATATGAATTTTGGGACATCTTGGGCAACTTTTCAACTATTAGTGCTCTACACCAATATGCGCTCCTATGGTTTTTGCACATTATCCTATGACTTTTAGTTAATTCTCACATGTAAAACCCATCTAGGTCCTTAAGACTTCATGTTTTTAATGTGCCTATATGTGAAAAACCAATTGCCTTAATTGTATGCAAGATAATCAAACGAATAGCTGTAAAATTACCTTACGATTGCATCTTTAAAGGCTAAGAAAATCTCCCCACATTTTTAGACACTGTCAACTATTCTCTAGTCTTAGAGTAGGGTTTTCAACCCTTTAATATTACTATTTATGCCCTAGGTCAATTAGAGTTTGCATGGGATTTAAATTCTTAATAACTTAGGCCCTCAAAACCAATTTCCCACTTTCTAGATTTTTGGCCCTTTTAACCTAAATTTCCAAGGCTTTAAACTCTATTTTTCTTGGTTCCAAGACTTGGAAATTATCCCTCCTCATTTATTAAATCATAGGACAAAATTCCATCACTTTAAAATACCAAAATTCCTTAGGCTTCCTATTCTATTCCCTATATTTCCACCTAAAAGTGAAATATAAAATAGCAAGATTAAAATAATTCAGTTGTAATTCCAAAGACTCCATTCAAAACAATGTTTATTAATTTTCTAAAATTTCAAGGTATTATATCCTTCCCCCTTACAATAAATTTCTTCATCGAAACTTATAATTACAATTTTAAGTAAACAATTGAGGATATCGTATTGTCCTCTAGCTCCCAAGTAGCCTTTTGCTCAAGGTGGTTCAACCATTACACTTTCAATTTAAGTTAATATCTGGTTCTTTAGATTCCTCTCTTCTTTACCTATTATTTGAACCAAATATTCCTTGTACATCAAGTTCTTATTGACTAACAATGGTTCTAGCTATAGTATAGGCTTAAGTTGGGTACATACTTCCACAGTTGTCAAAAATGGAACATGTTATGTACCCTTGCCAACTGCGGGGGTAGCACTAATCGGTACTCCTCCTGTCCAACCCTTTCCAATACTTCGAAGGGTCCAACAAACCTTGGATTTAACTTTCCTATTTTGCCAAACTACATCACACTATAGGTCGAGGAAATCCTCAAATGTACTTCTTTGCTGGGATAGAACTTGAAATGGTCTTTGTTCAAGTTAGCCCAACTCTTCTATCTATCCTAGGCCTCCTTCATATGCCATTCCTTCTTTTAGCACATCGCCGTCCATTATTATCTCCTCCAACTCTAGTTTCGGTGTTAACTCTGGTGCTTCCTTTGATTCCTCTTCAAGGTTCTCTTCCAGCTCCTACTCTAAAAAATCATACATCGTAGCTCTTAACTCGTCATTTTGAAATGAGAGCTCATTCACTTGGAGCACCAATCCCTGTAGCTCACCCTAAAGCTCACCCATGCACTACTCATATGTGGTCCTAGTGGTCTTATGTTTCTACGCCAACTTCATGTATTGAACCTCTACTTCATCTAGTTTTCACTTAAGTATGCTATTGTGTCGATGCATGTTGGCATTCACCTCTTTCAGTTCTCTATTCTCTACCTCCAAGTTAGCACAATGTCGTTAAGCCTCCAATTGTTCGGTGGTGATGTGGCCCATCTATGAGAGTGCTGTAATGAGGTAGTTCTTATCTTCTAGTGATAAACTCCTCCTTTCAAAGGGTGATCACTTTTCAAATCTGCTACTCCCATTCATTCCTATGTTAAATTAAAATTTTCTAAGGCAAATGAAAGTCAAAATGTTACATGTGCTTACAAGGTGTGAACTACTCATTCCCTAGGTCCTCAAGATGTGATTCCTAGGGTCCAATCTAAGCTATATGCTTTGGGTTCTTGTTATCAAAACCTAAGCTCTAATATCACTTCTATCACGTCTTGAGCTTGGGATCATAATACGACAGTATTCACAAATCATCTCAACAAATACCAAAGTTAACATGTAAATAGAGTATCTAATCCAACAATGTAATTTGTAAATAAAGTATCTAATCCAACAATGTAATTTAACATCCATTCATAACAGTAATGAAATATCCATAACATTTGTCTCCAATATGCAGTGAAAATTTAAGAACCTAGTTATTACATCTCAATGTCTCAATGTCAATGAACTAAAGTTAAGCAAATGCAAGATCCTCTTTCTTGTTCTACCATCCCTAGATCTGTTCATTATTAGTCTCTTCCTTTACAAAATATTAGCTAATAGTGGTAAGTGATAATTCATTAAGTAAATGATAGTACTTACTTGTTTAATTTCCAAAAGCTTATGCCAGCAAGAACAACTGCAAAAATACACAATTGTGTAAGCAATCACTTTCAGAAGAGTACAAAGGCAATGAAAGGTATTTGTATTACATTTAGGAAACAAGTTGCGATCAATCATTTCATTTCATTAGTCTCGTAGTTCACATATTATCATTTCTTAGCTAACTTAGTCATGTACAATGTGCGTGCTCTTCTGTTGATTGGAATCTTAGTCCATATTCCCCTTACTAAGGAGGGTTACTTCGAATTTGGTTTTGCTGCTATGGCCCCAAGGCTCCAAACCTATCTGGGGGGTCTTCTAATCTGCTATGGCCGCAAGGCTCCAAACCTATCAGTTTTACTTACTGGTGATTCCAATACTTCTACCTTGATTGGATGAGTCCTAATCTATTACTTAATTGTTAAAGTAATTATTACATGAGTGGTTATTACATTTTTGTTACACATAATCGATTCCCAACTTACAGTTTAAAATCATGCACTTGCAAATATCTCGCATCCAGGTTTCAAAAATAATACTTTCATGTTTACAAAACATCACGCTAATTCCATGCTTTTGACAAATAGAAAACATTCAGTAACTTAGTTTAAAATGCGTATCAAACATTTAATTGAAATAGTAAAATAGGTTTGGAAGATAGTTGTAAAATCGGTAAGGTGTCACCCTTTACACATTACTAAACTTTGCTAGATATCAAGTCCTTCGACTATCACCTCTTGGTTTCCTGATCAATCACATATCCAATTCTCATTTAGTAATGGATTCAACTACTAACTCATTCTCATTAATGCTTTATTCTACATCCTACACATTTGTGTTTACTTGAGCCTTTTTAATTACTATTTCTCGTATTCTATTATGCTTTACACTATAAGTTTATGCTTAATTCGGTTTCAAAATTGAAAATTTTGGCTTAAACTTCTCAAATCGTAAAATATATCTAGTGTTCACGATCCTATTTATGACTACAAGATGCGCTTCTGCAACCATGTGGTTGTGTTCCACGTTTGACCATAAGGTTCATTGGAATTTCCATTATCAACTCTGTGATCACAACGGGTTACTCTGCGATCGTAACAATAGAGTTTTCAGCTATGCTTGGTGGCTATGAGATATTCTAGGATTCCTACACCTGGGTCTACATTCATGGATATTGTCCTGTGCCCACATCGCCAATTTCTGCAATTGTGGTAGTGCGTTTGTTTTTGTGCAAAGCCTATTTGATTGATTTTTCATCCTCTACCTCAATCCAAGCCCCCAAACTCATTTCTACCCTCATTCTTATAGTCTTTGGGCATGTTTTTATGGATTGAAACCTATGGAAAACATATTGTGCATTTATCTACAAATTTTGGGACATTTTGAAAATGTTTTTAGTTATTCGCATGCTACATCAATACACGCTCCTACTATTTCTACACATCATCCCATGATTTTTAGTTAACGCTCACATGTGAAACACATCTAAGTCCTTATGACTTCTTGTTGTTTAATGTGCCTATGTATTAAAATCAATGGCCTTATACGTATACATGATAATCAAACAACTTGGCATAAAATTACCTTGCAATTGCACTTTTGATGGCCTAGAAAATCTCTCCTTGTTTCTGGATGCTGTCAACTATTCTTTGGTTTAAAAGTAGGGTTTCCAACACTTTAAAATCACTATTGATACCCTACATCAATTAGACTTTGCTTGGGATTAAATTCTTAATAATTTAGGCCTTTAAAATCAATTTCCCACCTTTCAGATTTTTGGTCCTTTTTACCCGAATTTCCAAGGCTTTAAAGCTTGGAAATTATCCCTCCTCACTTATTAAATCATAGCACAAAATTCCATCCTTAAAAATGCCAAAATTCTTTTTAGGTTTCCTTATTCAATGCCCAATATTTCCATGATGTGTCGATTGTAGCCATTCTTTACAAGAGTTCTTTGTATTCATTGTGTTTAGGTTATGTAAACTATTGTTTGCGTACATAGAACTTGCTTATGTTCAATTTTTGCCCTTATCTTTATTTTTACGCTACTGTAATTGCATCAAGAATGATCTCAATTATGACGTAATGTGTTTGCCATAGTTTTCTTGTTTCCATAGAGAGTGCCTTAAGTGACATGAGGATGCAAACTTGACGAAATTTATGCTGAAAGTATGCTAAGTTCATTCACATAATAAATCCTACCAACTTTTTGGACAATTTACGTCTACATCTCGTAGCATTTACTCAAATTAAAAGTATCCCCTACATTTAATGAATTATCGTTACCTATCCCAATTTCTAGAAAACATTAATAAGATAATTCACGAGAAAAAAAGAGTAAGATGTTAAAAATATTAATCTGATTGCCCTCAGGTTTGGCTAATCTTGACCGAATTTTATGTACTAAAATACCCTTTGGGTTCTTCAGTTGAATTTACAATAGCCATAGGAATCTACTTGTTCCATAATATACATATAATGAACTTTATTGTAATACATTTGACAACTCAACAAGTTATTTATTCATTTGTATTTCTAATATATTTATATTTCTTCAAATCATTTTTAAATTTCATTTTAATTTTTGTATATGTATATTTATTATGTTCTTTAACTTTTTTTTATTTTTTATTAAACTTTTCTTCTTTCCAAAATTTTTATTAATTATTCATAACTTATTTAAAAAGTATGACTTTTAGTCCATGCATGGCTGATTATGATTTCATAACCTCAAAAATTAGATGAAAATGCATAAAAACTTTTTTTAAAAAAAAATAAGAACAAAAATATAAAAAAATGGTTTAATAGCTAAAAATTTTCTTTGCTACTATGAGAAAAAAGACCCATTGATAATGTTTTGGTTGCGAAAGGTACATGAAGTTGAGCAAAAAGTAGAAGGCATGAGAAAATCTCAATTGCTCAACAAAACGAAGGTAATTAGTGAAATTGTACAAGGGGAATAAAAAGCCATAACATGATGAGTAGAATGGAAGCTAGTTACAATGGAAATTGTTCAATAATAGTTAAAATTTGAAATATAAGATTAAAATCTACCATACGAAATAGTAAGTTAAACCAAATATTACTTGTAAAAGAGTAAGGTTTGAATCAAATTTATTCAAAGAGAATGTTACTCAAAGAATTTGAGGCAAATTGTATGGTCAATTGAGAGAGCGGTGAAAGAGTTGAAGGGCCGAAGTGTGGTTGTAGGGAAGGGGATCCCTGTAATTTGTTAAACACATGAAGATATTTATTTCTTGAAGAAGCCTCAAGGGTGGAAGATGTAAAGGGCATTTTGGTCATTTGGTGTTATAATTTCTTTTCTAATTTACCTTTTTCCCTCACCGAATATCTGAAGGGCAATTATGTCATTTCACGTGGTCTAAGTCGCCCGTCATAATATTTTTCAACAGTTGGGGGCAGTAGTTATTCATTGAATTTAAAGGGCATACTACACCAAATTATTCGTTTCAAAAAGCTGTTAATTACTACAAATTTTTTCAGTACCAAGAGTTACATTAAAATACACCATATTTCATTTTTTTTTCTACGCTTAGATGGGAAAATAAAAAAGAAAATACTGACTTTTATTTCACTTTTGAATCTACTACAGGCAAAAGACGAAAACATAGAGAAAAAGGTTACCCTCAATTTGCAATAAAATACTAAGATATGATTACTTAGTCAGTGCGTTTTATATTTAATGTTTGGAAACACTATACAACAGCTAGTTTGCACTCACATAATAGCCTCATAGTTCAGAAAAAAATAATTCATTTCAAACTCAAAAAAGAAAAAAAAAAGTCATTAACCTTTGTTTTTCTAATTAAACTAATAAGTAACAGTTTGCATGTGTGACATAGCACACTATTTTTATTTTTTATCATAATATTAATGGGAGACAAATTTAGATTTCTATTTGTAAATAAAATAATGAATAAATAAAAAAGTTACTTTTAATCATGATGAAGATTAAATACAATGCCATTCCTCATTATATTAAGCAATACTTGAGGATTTTTTTTTTTTTTTTGGGAGTGAAAGAATTCGAATATTAGTGGGGCCCTTTCGATAAAGTGATGAACCAGAATGTGTCGTTTATGCTAGTATTATTTAATCTTCAACCTACATAGCCGACAAATGATCTTCTTTTTGTTGAAATATTCCGATAAAAAAGGCGTGGCTTAAAAATTCAAATTTAGATAACGTTTGTGCGAATTTATAAATTTTTTAAAATATTTTATAAAATATTTAAAAATTTATAATTAAACCCCTCAAAAGTTTGACTTTTTTAATTTATTTTTAAATATTTTATGAATTACTTTTTATATATACTAAAAAATATTTCAACTACATAATATTAATTATATTTAATTTATTTTTATCGTTATTATATCAAAAATACAATTAACTATAATTATAAATTTTACAATCTAAAATAAGTTTAGTCGAACACCTTTATCAATCTCATCTACATGGTGCCTCTATGCAAGAAATTGACTCTCACCTCTCAATCTACGGTTGAGCCAAGGCAAATGATTTCTCTAATTCTCGACTTGCTATTGCAATATAATCGATTGCAAAGTAGTGGTCAATGAAATTCCCAGCACTTTTACATCTTGTTTGAATCAACTTGGTTGATTTATTTGTCTTCTGTTGGCTTTTCTTATTTCTTTGATTTTGGGCTCGTTTCTTGGATGTGAGACCTAAAATTTAGATCTTGTTTTAGTAAAGATGGTCCTCTGTAATTGATTTTTCCTAAAATTCTAGCATTTGTGTTCTTTATAATCATCTATATTTTTCCGATTATGGCGTTGAGGTTGAATTTGTAAGTTATATTAGGTCAAAACCAAAACAGTAGTAGACTTAGGGCCCATCCTTATCCGACCATTTCCAGTCACGATTCTACTGGTCCCCAAAACAATTTGGCTCCTTGTTAAAAGTTGCATCAATGGATTGGCCACCGGGTATGGGAAATAGATTGATCATGCACCTATGCAGCTTTTTTGGAGCTTAGGTCAATTTTTATATTAGCGTAATTATAGCATTCTCTCTTCGATCTTTAGTTACACAAAATCCCGTTAACTTCGACTCAAAATTTAACCCATTTAGTTGGTTGGCTCTCAATAATTGATTATGTCAGTAAAAAAAATTAATTTTATTTTTAATTGACTCATAGAACAGTTGACTAAAAAGGGATGTAAGTGCAGTAAAATAAAAGCTAGGTACGCTTGTAGTATAAAAATTATAAAATATAAAAAATAAAAATACAAAAATATTTAATAAAAAAGCACAAAAAATTATTTTTAAAATTTATTCTCTAAAGAGCATAAAAAATTATTTTTTAACTTCTACATTTTAAATTAAAAAATATAGATTAATAAATGATCAAATTCCACAACATACTTCTATACGACATGGGCCAATGTTTTTTTCATTGAATCTCACTTTATTTAAGTATTTTGTGTTTTACTCTAATGAAAAATCGGAAATTTATGTAACGATTGAGGCAAGGTTGATTTATCTTATCCCTTGATTTTATTCACTTTATGACAAGAGACGATTATTGAAATAGTACTCAATCCCATATTAAACAATTGGGTTTCACTTAGATTTGGTGGGTAAAAATTTGAATTTTAAAACATAAAAACACATGAAACAGGCTGCAAAGCAAATACAACAAACCTCTTTTATTTCTTTGCACAACACACAAGATATCACAAGAATAAGAAAGCATGTAATATTACCTCTTGGAATCAAATTAAAAGAACTGTGCTTGCAATATTTAAGTTATGATTTTCAAATCCTAACCTCTAATTTGACCACATAATTACAACATTAATGAGTGTTTTCTGCACCTTGCAAAACCCTTTTTGCGAGGTGCTTACTTAAACACCATTAGACAAGAAGGTCTTTAAGACAAGATAGGGAGCAAAAGAGTGGCTAGAAAGATTTCTCTTTTTGTTGATAAGGTGCACAAAAATTCTAATTTATAAGTATGTTTATAACTTATCTAAACATTTATTTATAGTTAGACACCTAAGGCATACAAATGGTGGGCTCGATCGACTTCCTATGTGGACATTTTAATTAGTAATTTGATTAATAATTGTAGCCCATATGCCTCTCTAATTATTAATATTTATTTATAATTAAGGTCCACTTGTGTTTTACCTCTTTAATTTAATTAATTGCCATAAATTAAATTAAAAACCCCATTATACTTTCAATTAATAATCCCATCATTAAAAAATACCATGAAAATTTATTTAGTCCAATCCAATTACAATTAAATAAATTAATCTATGAGTTTTCTCAAACTTCATTGATAACTCACCAATTTATCACTTATAATATATTCTGATATTTTGTGTGTGACTTTCTAATTCCATCCTTTATTAACAACATGCATGACTTGAAGGGTATGGATAGCCCTAAACCAATTACCCATATCATAGTCCAATTAAGATGAAGTAAAATGGATCATAATGAATGTAGTATAGATATTTTATCTTACTTTGTTCCAACCATACAAGAGTTATGGATTAAGAAAAACTCACAAATTCGGTTATATAACCAATTAAAATTATTTTATGAGGCTAATGCTTCTATCGAAAATTCCTTTCTGATCACATATTACATTGGCTAAGAATTTTAATCTATTAGAACATCAACTGCATAGGACAAGCACCTTGCTCATTAGTAAAGAGCTAAATCCCTTGTTAAATATATACATGTCTCTATGTGTATTCGGGTAACAGCGCATTAGGCTCATAACCCTTTCTCATACTAAGCTAGATACTGGCTTTTAATGCTGCAATGACATGTTGGCCTTGATGTACATAAGATAATCATATTATCTCAGGTTTATACTCCATGCACATTTAACGGGATGATGAAGCAAGAGATTGACAACCAATAGTAAACTCTATATGCTTGCTTCGTTTTGCAAGCTATTGTTTGAATTTTAATTCTCTAATGATATATCTACACACATGTATTCTCAATATCTAATACCGAATGACATGACACTGGTTGTACAAGTACAAGGTGTGTAAATCATACCAACTCTCTAATACCCTTTAGAATATTTATGACTTGTGCATTGGTTTTATTGATTGAGTACGAAGACAACCATTTGTCCATATTTATAATTTTTTATGAATAAAGCTTCTTAACTCAATCACATAAACACATGTATTACTTTATACCATTCAATATTTACATGCATGAATAAATTCCTTGAATAATGATATGAAAATATCAATAATTTATTAATTAATGTGAAAAGATACATAAGCAACCACAATGTCATCTAGTGTCCCTCATTAAATATTAACGTTAGAGAGCACATCACTAACAATCTCCCACTTGCATTTTAAGGCCAATAGTGCTAATGCTAATCACTATGATATCCAATACCCATCGTCTTAAGGTAGTGATACAACAGGACATGAGTCATCGACTTGTTAAGTTGGTCCCCCACATTGTCTAATGAACCTATTTTCTACATGGCTTCCTTGCAAGTGATCTCGAGAATAATATGGTAATACATATCTGTGTTCGGATTTTTGATAAAACCTTAGTTACTTTACTTGTGCAATCTCACCATTGTTATCACAATAAAGTGGTAATGGGCGATCCACATATACACCCACATGAAGTTCTGTAACAAACTTCTTTATTTAAATAGCCTCTTTCGTAGCATCACATGTTGTGATGTATTCAGCCTTAGTGGTGGAGTTTGCAATTGTACTATAATACTTAGAATTATAGGAAAAATTATTTTTATTTAGCAATTGTGGTGAATGATTATTTATTTATTTATTTTCGTTTAAATAATTATGGTGGTGTTTAATTAAGCATAGAAAAGAGAATATGCAAAATTATATTAGTCAACCCCTGCAAAAAAAATTAGAGATTTGGTGTAGACACTCTCCACATATATACGAGGCTAAAATAGGTTTATTTGGGGCTGATTAGGGGTGGAAATTGCAAGAAATTTTTGGGAATTTATTACAAAGAATAAGGGAGTCTAGATTTCCTTAAACACTGCCACACGGCCCTAGTATAAATAGGATACAAGGGACTGAGAGAAAAAAATATTTAGAAGCCTCCTACCCCAAGAAATTCATAGTACATGGCTAGAGAGAGAGAGAGAGAGAGAGAGGAGGGTATTTCATATGTCAATTTGAGGTAATTTACTAGTCCAAACCCCATAGCTTCAATGCATGACCTTAGGAATTCATATTCACATGTTTGAGGCACATGAAATATGGATTTTTAGATTTAACCATGGTTAAATTGGTGAATTTGTGAATGGAACTGTGCTGGCAAGCATTGTACATAGGAAATATAGATGAAAGACATGTCATAGGCAATATGAGTAATTTCTTTTTGTTGTCCTTTTTCAAAGTTAAAATTTGATACTTAGGATTAATAAATAGACTCCTAAAAGCTTGAAGAGAAAGTAGAGAATTCAAATAATATGATTAAAATTGTGTAAAATAGGATGAAATGACCAAATAGAGCCCTGTGTAGAGGCCTAGCAATGCTTCACAATTGCACCCCACGATCGAGAGACTCTCTCTCATGGTTATGGCATTCACCTTTGTGAGTGTGACGCAAGTCATGGGCAAAACCAATGTGCATTGTGGTAGTCACTGTAGTTGCGAGGCTTTGCTTTGCAGCCACGAGGTCTGGACACGATAACTAATAGAATACATTGTAGTCATTCCCACAGGCACAAATGGCCCTTCTGTATTCATGGCAATATGTCTCACAGTCATGAGCTCGAGCGCAATGATGTCCAAAATGTATTGCAAGTCGTCGTGGGGTCACTAACTCCATTTTCATGGTTGCATGACTCGAAAGGATAGAAACATAATTTAGTGTAATTAAAACCCAATTTCACTAGTTTTAAGGCTAAAATTCATAAGAGCACTTGAGCTAGAATCATGTAAGATGTAGAATGTCATGCCTCATACCCGGGACTATGACACAACAGAATTCATGAACCAACTTAATGAATACCAAAGACAAATATGTAACAAAGCAAGCTAAACTGATAATGTAATTTAGTATCAAATCTAGAAACAATATCATAACATCCATGACAATAGTATCTCATATCACATACACAATAGAAGAATAAAAACCTATCTATTACATCTCAACAGTCTCTATAAAACAATAGCAATAATCTTAAGCTATGTAAAATGTGGGATCCTCTGCTCTGCCTACCATCTCTAAGTTTTTCATTGATTATTCACATGGTAAATGATAACACTTACCTATTTACTTTTCCAAAAACAAATGCAAGCAATCAAATAACAATTTCAAGATATTGCCAGTCCCAAAGCTTAAGCAATGTATAGTAAGGTGTAGCTCTTCTTCTCATGCTATCATTCTCTAGTTTTCCTATCTTTCCTGCAAAAGGGTCACTAGTGGTGGTAAGAAATAAATCACCTAATAAATGACAACACACACTTGTTACTTTTTCAAAAATGGATGTGAGTAATAAACGATTTCAAATAATTCATAGTTCAGTAATAAAGCATTTTTCCAAAAATAAAATGCATTATAAGATTCATGAAACTTTTATAAAATAACACAAGTGTATGCTTAGTTCTTATGTAACACTTTTTCCTATTTTCTCGTTTCCTACCCAACTCATCATCATATCCATTGTGCATTTATCATTAGTTAGAGCCTCAACTTACGCTCCCTCAACTAAGGAAGGGTACATCTAATTCCTAGTTGTGCTACTGTGGCCTCAGGACTTCAATCCTATTTGGGAGGTATTCCAATTTATTATTACTCGATTGGTAAGGTCAAGTATCAACTTCACTCAATGCCAGTCCCAATCTTCACCCTAATCTATTACCCAATTGGTAGGACAGAACTCATTTGCAACTGCTTATTCTCATTCTTATAAGTGACTTTTATATGCATTTTTTGTACTCAAATTCCAATATATAGTTTAAAATACACATTTGCAACTGCTTGTATCTAGGTTTCAAAATAGACTTTCATATTGTAACCAATTTAAAAGTCGCACAGTTTTGCATATGGAAATGTGGTAAATGTCGTCACTCACTCTTACTTAGCCTGTCTCATTCCCAATTTCCTTGAGTTTTGGCTTTCGGTCACCTATTTAATCACATATGTAGTTTTTATTCAGTACTCGACATATCGAATGATACATGCTTGTCAATACTTAATGTGCTCTATGCATTCATGATCACTTGAATCCTTTCAATTATCACTCTTGTATCATATTACATCTTATCCAATAGGTCTAGGCTTAATTTGATCTAAAATTCAAAATATTCAGACTAAGTTTCTCAAATTACATAATCTACTTAGTGTCCTTGGCCAGGTCTTGTGATTGCACCACCCTCGTTCGTGACAAAGAAGCTCGTGTCTACAATTGTGACATTCAACCACGAGACCCACTAGAATTTATGTGTCACGATCACAATTCAACCTAGAGTCATGTCTACGCCTTGGTTTGCTCGTTTTTTTTTCTTGTTTTGGTCTATTCCCAACCATGACACTTGTTTCCATTTGTATTCTTTAGGTCCTTAACTATATTTTGGTGGATTAAAACGTATTGAAATCATGTCCCATGTGTTTCCATGATTTTTGAAAGTTTAAATGCACGTTTTTATCTGATTATTTAACTCATCTATTCACGGTTTTTATGTATCTATGTATTCTACACATAATCTCACACTCCCTACATAATTCTCCATTGACCAATACATTTAGGCCATTAAAATTCGTGTGTTTTGAGTGCTCGCACATGTACAATGAATATTCTATGTGTATACATGAATAACAGATACTTTGGCGAAGTATTTATCTTGAATTTCTGCGTGAAAAGAGCTAAATATTCTTCCTAGCTTTTTTGGCTGCCGTCACTATTCTCTAAGCCTAAAATAAAGGTTTTCAACCCTAAATCTTTCTATTTATACATAGGTTAATAGGTGGTTGCATGGGGTTGTGATTCTTAATAAGTTACATCCTTAAAAATAATTTCACCTCCTTGATAATGTTTGCCCCCCAATTTCACCCAAATTTTCATGATTTTTGCGCCTTAATCTCTTATTCTAAATGCTTGGTAATCATTTCCCATAATTTGCAAATTATTTGGCAAAATCTTGTCACCCAAAATATAATTTCTCAACTTAATCAATCTCTAATAATCCCACCAAAATTTCACAATAATCGTTAACATAGTCTTAGTTGTAATTCCAAAAAATTTTTCAAAAAGTTTGTTCCATAATCCCTCCCAAGTTTAGGGTGTCACACAAACTTTAGGGAAGGTCACCATAATTATCTCTTGCTATTTGTTGGTATTTGTCATGGCATTTTTGTATTGTGTGTGCTTATTTTTTTTGCTTGGGAAAGGTCATTGAGGAACAAAGTTCCAGTACAATAACAAACGGAGAGGAGCAGGGCATTTTTGATGGATTTGGTGGCAAGGTTAAAAATTGGGATCTAAGGATGTTGTGCTTGACGGAAGACTTTCCATAATGCAAAATGAGAACCAAATGCTTAGACACGTAATATTTTTCAAGCTGGTATACTGTGCCATATTTTATCCACGTCACCTTGATTTCCAGTATTTGTAATTTTCCAACGGAAACGTGTATTATACTGTGTTTTGAACTTAATTTGTAACTGAGAGAAGCTAGTGCTTAAGATACGTACACATTGCAATTCCAGGTAACTCAATTGCATCAAATATCATTTTCTAAATCTGTTTGATTAATTCATTGTTGGATGATAACCACAATGAAATGGTTGCACTTAGACAATTGTGGAAGGACTTCTTTTATTTTTGCCTTTCATTTTATTATATTTTTAATTTTCGGAAAAAGTTTTAACTATCTGGGTTGCTAGTTAAAAGTTGAATTGATAAAAACGATTTTTTAATGCATTGTTTCATCATATTACTTATAATTCTCTAGTTTGTGATTTATCTTAATAATTTGAGAGTGTCTCCTTATAATTCATTCTCTATATAACAGGGGTAGATGCTCTGGTGATGTTTTCATGTTTAAATTTTGTTTTCCTTGGTTTATATGGATTGAGTCTAAATAAGAAAACATATTACAGGATTTTTCATATTCTTCAAAAATTTTACTTCAAATTGAATTTGGTATGTTTAATTTAATTTTATAATGAGACATATACATAATAAATAATCAATATGTTATTTAAAGAAAGTAGCCGATCACATAATACGTTTATAAATATAGTTTGGCCAAATAAGATTAGTAATAAAATCCTCTGGTACTTTTTTATTTTTCGTCTTCGTAGATTAAGTCATTGTTAGTGCTTTCTACCAATGAAGGGTATATATTTTAGCTTAAGCCTAAAATTTTTGATTGATTGTTATTATTATATTTGTTACAATAATACTTCCACTCATTTAAAAATAATTATAAAATAATTCCTTTTTGATAAATAACTTAATTTTTCGTCAATATATTTACATCATTCGTCCTTTGAAACTGTAGGAACTTCTGCTTGTTTAATAGGAAAATTAATAGGATATGCCATGTATTTAATTTTTTAAAACATTAACATATATATGAATATAGATAGAAGACTACTTACTATATAACCATGAACTCGGTCTAGAGTCATAAAATCTCTTACTATGCTTTATAAATATTTGCAAGATTTGCATACCTTATATTTTCATGATGAGTGTCATTTTATTCATTATGAGATGTTGAGAATACACATGTCAAGATATATCATTGGGGAATGATGAACTCAAACGTTAACTCAAATAACGAATTAGAAGCATAGCGTATACTATTTATTGCCAATGTCTTGCATCATAATTATGTTAAGTGTAAGTAGACCTTAGACTACAGACTACATTACAATCTTGTGCATACCATGATTAATGCACCATTTAAGAATTATAAACCACATCTACCTTTGTAAGGTTATGAGCTCAATGTGACATCGATTACGCATATATCGAAGTATGAGTACATTTCATAAATGATTTGTTGTCTTGTAAGTAAACAAGATGTATATCTTATGTAACTGATATCATATGAGATAGAAATCCTTCATTAAGTTAATGCAAGATCAAACAAGAAATTTCTGTGCACATTATTTATTTTCTTAAGGTAATTACATTTGGTCATATGAACAAGCTAATGATTTTGATTAAATCCATAGGTCTCACTCAATTAGAGCATAGTAAAACAAAAGATCTTTACTATATGTTATTCATAAGCAGAAATGTTCTTATGATTAAATCACTTATTTTAGTTGGGATTCAATCTCTAAAGAAAAATATCTAGTCTCTTCACGTTTATCTCTTGTCTAATTCTCTCCACTTTATCCAAAAGTGTAGTGTGAGAAAAGGAGGAGAACTTTGCAAGGTGTTTATTTGTGTGGAAGAACTGCATGCCACAACTAAAGTTTTATGGCATGATCACAAAGAAAGAAGGTTGAAAGTATCATTCAAAGGTAAAAATTAGTTCTTCTCTTCTACATTTAGATTATACGTGTTATAAGAAGAAAAACACAGAGAGTTTAAGATTGATTATTCCTAAGGATTTTGAAAGTTTGTGATTTTTTAAAATTGTTTTCATGCATCCCCAATTTGGTATAATCTAACAATCTCAGTGATGCAACTTAGCAAATAGATTTATGCACATGTTTGAGCAACCACCTGACAACTTGACAATCATCCAAAAACAATGCAATATCTAAGAATTCAACATCTGAATAGCTTTCCAACGAATTCTTTTGCTCCATGCATCTAAGTGGTCCACTTCTTCAAGTCGTTCAATCCATGGGACCCCTGGATTATGTCATTTTCCTCCTAGTAGAATTGTACTTAGTTTGCATCCATGTCCTCCCGAATCATAGAGAAATCTCCAAAAGCCTCTTGAAACACCCTAATGGACTACCTCCATAGCTCCCAAGTCAAACACATATATATGGTACTGTTTTGCAATGACTTGAAGCTGACATTAATTAATCACAGTTGAAGCACATGGAAAATTAGATGGATTATTAAATGCTTTGGTTGGATACACCTATGAAAGCTTCTTGTTTGGTGAAATCTCCAACCTCTGTGAGATATAATTAGATATAGATTGCAAGGGATGGTTTGTTAACATATGAACAATCCTCTGCAATTTAATTTTACCACTCAAACTCTTACTCTTTTAACTCACATTCTTTTATTTATTTTTTCCTTAATCACTCCCTTATTTCATTTGCAATTCTCCGCTTAATCTTTATCTTGGCTTCTTTCCCTTTCTCTCCCTGTTTTCCTTGACTTCTTTTTCAATCTCTTGTTTAATTTATCCTTGAAATTCTCTCTCAAGTTATCACTCAAATTTCCTTCTCTTCCTCATGCCTTTCTTCATATTTTCTATACATTTACTTGATGCTTGTGGCAGCGATAGAAGAATGATGCAACAACCTCCAAATGAAAAAGAATATTTGTCCTTAATTGCAATGTAACTAACTCGTCATCATATTGCCATGGTATCCTAAGCAACATGTGGTAAAAATGCATGGAAACCACGTCGCATAATACATCATCCTCGAATCTACCAATTTTGAAAAAATCAAGCACCCTCCTAGTCATGTCTAAACCATTTTTATCTTCTTACCACTATAAATGACAAGGCTGAGGATGATTCAATAGTTCCAATAACAATCTATCTACAAGAATATTACTTTTCATATTCTTAGAATTCTCTCTATTATTAACCAAGCTATAAATCCTACCAACTACCACACACCTTGTTCAAAAAATATGTTCACAATACTTACTGGTGCCCCACCTCATAAAAGCTTCATCATACTCCTTAATTATTGCCATACGCACCTTTCACAAGTCACTCACGTATCACTCAACACTGGAATAATAAAAGTAATTTATGTGACGTACAATTAGGCTTGTGGAAGTGTGTGAAAAGCTAAAAGATGCAATATGATTAATTCAAAAGACAAGGCAAAAGACACTAAGTTGAAAGATAAGACACAATTGATCAAAGGTCGATAACATATTTGAGCAACATTTTGTAAGGTTGAGTGGGTAAGGATATGTACACTAATTTCTCAATGTCATACTTATAGGATGTCAAGAGCCACGGGAACTAGAAATAATGCCTTCAATATGAGTAGCTAGTCGAAAACACTCGCTAATATTAATAGAAAGCTAGAGTAGCTAAAGGAACATCAAATAGTCACAAGACATAGTCAAAGTCCCATAGGAGACATAAATATGATTATGAGAGGTGCCAAGGAGACCAACTAGGAGATGATATGAATATGATGAAGATGATAGGAAGAAGAACTAAGAAGGACAAAAAAAAAAGAAAAGGAAAAATTTAGTATACAAATTCGTACTTGGACAAGTATTGAATTTGTATCTAGGATAGCAGGCTCTAATCCTTATTAATGTAATCACGAAAGAGTTGAAATAAAGATAATAGTGTAACTTGAACCCAAATGAGTCTTGTTTGCACATATTGTAGTTTAAAGGACCCAAATGCAATGACAACAAAGTTCAACTACAAGATAACCACAATCAACATGTCAAGTTGGTTGATATGTTACAAATCAATTCAGGTATCTGTACTTGAATTATCTGATTTGAGAATTCACATGAATTTAAGAATACTCAAAATTCAAGAAACAAATATTAAAATTCTTATTTCAAGAATATTCTTAAGTTTCAAGACAAATAACATAAAAAATTAATTACCTAATGATTAAAACTAAGGTTGAATCTTTGTATAATCACTGTGCAATTGCCTTTTAGCTATGGGCTAAAAAAGTAACCATTAAGACTCTACCTCAAATCAATGACCTATTCGACCAACTCACAAGTGCTAGAGTATTCTTAAAGATCGACTTGAGGTTAGTTGAAAATAAAGGTCAAAGACATATCAAGGACAACCTTTCAAATGAGATATAGGCATTAAAAATTCCTAGTGTTGCCATTTGGACTAACTAATGCTCCTGTGCCTTTTGTGGACTTAATGAATACGGTGTTCAAGTGACACTTACACAAATTTGTGGTGGTTTTCATTGATGATATTTTAGTTTACTCACTAGACAACAAGGTGCACAAGGAACATTGGAAGGCAGTTGGTTCACTATCTATAGTAATCCCAATAAAAGTGGACTGGGATGTGTCTTGATGCAAAATGATAAGGTCATCACTATGAGTTAAACTAGTCTTATGACCTTAAGCTGGTAGCAATAGTGTTAGCCCTTAAGAGATGGAGACATTAATTATATGGCGAGAAGTGCAAGATTTACTTAGATAATAAAGCTTCAAGTACATCTTTACAGAAAAGGAGTTGAACATAAGGCAAAGGCAGTTGCTAGAACAGATTAAAGATTATGACCTTGTTACAAACTACCACCCAACAAAGCCAATCAAGTGACGTATACCTTGAGTAGAAAAAGAACTGATGCCATGGTAGCTATGTCGACCTAGCAACTCCACTCACTACATTTAGAGATTGTCAAGTCCATTAATGGGACACTAGCCAATTTCAAAGCTAAGGCTTCAGTTTTCGAGGAAATTTAGAAGTTGCAAGCAACCAACTCAACTATTAGGGAATTAAAGGGTAAAATCGACTAAGGGTAACTTCTAGTTTTCCAGTTAGGAGAAGATGGAATTGTGAACACGAAGAGAATGCTATGTGTCCTAGATGCCAAGGAGTTAGAAGACTGAACTTTTCGGGAGGCACATCAATTGAGGTACTTAGTGCACTCAGGGAGTACCAAAATGTACAAAGACCTTAAGAGGAACTTCTAGTGGGATAGAATAAACAAGGACATCATAAAATATGCAATGAGATGTGTATCCTACTAGAGGATCAAGGAGGAGCATTAGTGTCTCAAAGGCTACCTTCAACCATTTGACGTGCATTAGTGGAAATAGGGTTGTATCAACATGGATTTTGTGGTAGGCTTATCATGGGCACCACAAAGTTATGACACAATCTAGATAATAGTGCTTATGATGCAATTTTGTCGTAGGCTTATCACGGGCACCTGGCTAATGTATATGTAGATAACATAGTAAATGTTACACGATGTGCCTACAAGTATAGTATCCTATCGAGGCCCACGAATCATATCCCACTTTTGGAAGAGCTTCCAAGAGGCCATAGGTACAAGACTAGACCTAAGCACAACCTACCACCCATAAATAGATGGACAATTGGAGCGAACCATCCAAACCTTGGTGGAAATGCTTAGGGTGTGTATTCTGGACTTCAAGGGAGCATAAAGAAGCTGCTTGCCACTTATAGAATTCCTCTACAATAATAGCTACCACGCAAACATTGGGATGGCTTCTTATGAGGCCTTATATGGAAAGAAATGTAGGTTCTCAGTCAATTGGGACGAAGTAGGTGAGAAGTAAGTAACCAGACCAAAATTAGTGCAACGAACTAGGGTGAAGGAAGCCTAAGATAGATAGAAAAGTTAGGATGATCTGAAGCAAAGACCATTGAAGTTCTAGCTTGGAAAATGAGTGTATTTAAAGATCTCCCTAACTCGTGGTGTAATGAGATTTGGCAAAATGGGAAAGTTAGGCCTACAATTCATTGGACTCTTAGAGATATTGGAGAAGGTTGGAGAGGTGGCACATCAACTAGAACTGCCTCTACAGCTAGCAAGAATACACAATAGGTTCCATAGGCCACATTTGCAGAAGTTTGTGCCCGACCCCAGTCATGTGCTAGAACTAAAACCCTCGTCGATGAAGGAGAATGTGATGTATGATGAAATTCAGTTCAAGTAATAGGCAGAAAAGAAAGGTACCTACGAAACTAATCAATACCTTATGTGATGATGCGATGGTCAAACCATTTAGAGCAAGAAGTAACATAGGTTTAGATGCAAGTGTTGAGAACAAAATTTATTGTAAGGGGAGAGGATATAATACGCTAAATTTTGGGAAAATTATTGGACATTTTCTAGAATATAAATTGTATAGATTCAATCAAATTGATTTTGGCATTACTATTTTCTGCTTATTTTTGGGTGAAAATATTAGAAATTGAATAAGGAAAGTATAAGGAAGTTGGTATTTTTTAGGGCAAGAAATTTTACACCATAACTAAATGCTACAATCGAAAAAGAATTTGCAAGCCTTAGGACAAGAAAAATGAGATTGTAATTACTAAAAAATCTAGCTAGAAATAGGGGAGAAATTTTGAGAAGCAAGAATTGCGTCTAAGGATGTAGAAATCACATGATCATGTAACTAGCCCACCCACATTAAACCAAGGCATAAATACCAAATTAAAAAGGTGAAGACCTCAACTTTAAAACCTACACACATTTCACAGTGCGCCAATATCTCCAGAGGAATTCTAACATTTTGAACATGATACTTTTAAGGTAATTTCAACCACAAATCACTCGTTATGCATGCACAAGTATAGAAAGACCCATTTCACAGGTTTAGGCACCTAAAAATATGAGTTTTCATGGAATAAATGTGAAGTGTAATAAGAACCTTGATTTTGGATGTGTAGTCATCTATGGAAGTCATAAGAACCAAGTATTGTATAATATGTAGTTGAACCAAAATGAATCCAAAGATTTGAAAATCATGTAAGGATGTAGGTTATGATTTCTACGAACTTTAATGCTTAAAATCATGCCTCAGAACCTTAAAAATAAGTAGATAATTAAAATTGTGTGGATTAAAACTTAGTTTGGATCAAAAAACTAGATTGTACCATGATTTATAGTAAGTATGTGTCACACTAAGGTCGCAGGTGCAATCACAAACCCTAACAGCGCTAATGCAGAATGCAATGCCGTTGTCACGAGCCTGAGTGCAAGATTTATAGAACACCATTTAGCCGCGGGCACAATTGCGGGCATTGCCACTACAATCATAGGACTACCTATTGCAATCGCAAGAAGGATACTAGAATTCCTAGTACATCCCATGGTTGAATGTGGTGAATGTGGACCAAGGTTGTGCAATCATGGAAGCATGTGTCACATTCATGGACCAGGAACACAAACACTAGCCAAAATTGATATTTTGAACAAATTAAGCTAATACTTTCAATTTTTTGAATCAAAAATCTACCAAATAATACACAGTGGGGTAAATGGAATAGTAACTAAGGAAATTCAAGTAGGCATAAAGCCTCAAGATGTACATGATGCATTAATGAAGTATAGATATTACTCAGGTCATAGTATTGAGGGGAGTCTATGTATATTATTGAATAGGCAACTGAGAGGTAATAACTAAGGAGCCGATACCTGATGAAACTAGTTGATAGGTAAATGCTTACACTTTGTCGATTTTATAATACCTTTTAAACTACTTTCTAAAATTGTTTGGCATTACAATTGAATATGTTGGTACCTATTTCTAAATAAACTCTTAAATGATTTCTACTTGTGAGAACACCGACAATCCATCTTTTGTTCTATAGAAACTTGCAACTAGGATTTCCTGAAAACTAGATGTGACCCAGTTATTATTAAAATGCTTTTAAAAAAAATTATTAGCAATTAAATATGAGTAATGAGAATAACTCATTAGCCACTCATGTGATTACTAATAAACGTGAGGAACGAATTCTACCCTACTAATTAGGTAATAGATTTAGATCTATCTAATTGGGATAAAAGATTAGGACCAACAATAGGTGAAGTTAATATGTGGCCCTATTGATTGAGTAACAGTGGATTGGGAGACTGCCTAGATGGGGTTGAAAACTCGGACTCATGGTGGGCAAAGCAAGTAATTAAATGTACATGCGTTAGTCGAGGGAACATAGACTAAAACCCTAATAAATGGAAGAGCATGCACAATGTACATAGCTATGAGTTGGCTGAGAAGTAAGAAACAATGATATGGAAAAATGAGAAAATGAAATGATTATCCTTTATTTGTTGGTTAGCTGTTATTTAAATGTTCTCATTGCTTGTACAAGTGTTTATTGGAAACGTGTATTTCTTGCAAAGTATATTTTGAAAACTATGTTTGTGTTCATATCTTATTTACAAAGTTAAGGCAAGTGATACCATTTACTAGGTGAAATATCGCTCGCATTTATTAGCTAATATTTTTGTAAAGGAAACAAAAGACAACGAGCAATCTTAGGGATGGTAGTCCAAGAACAAGAATGAGTATGTAGAATTGGCCATAGTCTTAATTTCTTTAATGTTATTCACTAAGAGACATTGGAGGTAATAGATGGGATATTGTTTTCCACTATGATCTTGAGATGAGATACTATTGTTGTGCATGTTATTCTCTAGAACATTTGTTCAAGCTTCATTATTAGATTTAGTTGCTCTAGGTACTTGTTAGCTTCGGTATTCATTGAGTCAGCTCGCAAATACTGTAGTGCAAGGGTTCTCGAATCAGGGGGTGTGACAATGATGCCAAGCTTGTTGAAATATTCTCCAATTGGGAAGATGTGTTTGGCACTCATCTTTGCAATCCAAAAGTTGAAGCACTATTTTCAAACACACACGGTTTGCTTTATGTTAAAGGTAAACCTACTGAAATATGTCATAACAAGGCCAGTTCTCTTAGATAAAACTACAAGATGGTACCTCTAATTTCAACAATTTAAAATTCTATATGTCCCTCAAAAGTTTGTAAAAGGACAAGTCTTAGCTAATTTCTTGGCCAATCATCCTATCCTTATTAAATGAAACTTCTTAGAGGATTTACTAGTTAAAGATTTTCTACTAATTGAAGCTATCCCTCCATAGAATAAGTACCTAGATAAAGCTGCTTGGAAAAATAGAATTGGTGTTGGAGTGGTATTTGTCACTTCAAATGGAAAATTCTTGCCACACTTCTTTGCCTAAACTAAAGATTGCATGGACAATGTTGTAGAGTGTTAAGCTTTGATTCTTGGGTTAGAAATGACAATTAACATTAAATAGTTGCAACTCAATGTTTATGGTGACTCAAGGATGGTAATCAACCTCGGGACATATGATGTTAAGAACTCAAGATGATTCCATACTTAAATTACACTAAAAGGCTTATAGGATGGCTTAGAGATGTGTTGATTAAGCATGTGCCAAGAAAAGACAAAGGTTGATGCATTAGCCAAGCTTGCTTCCACATTAGCCATTCCCAAAAAGGAGTTTCATGTACTTATTTTCTGAATTTGTGTAGTTTCCCTAATCGCAAAGATGCAGATTATGAAGTAGAATAAAGCAACACTATTAATATGCTTAAAGTAGAAGACGAAGATAGACATCAACCAATTTTTATAATCTAAAATATGGGAGGTTTCCGGATGATCCACATCAATGAATCGATGTTTGAAGTCATGTGGCCCACTTCCTCTACTTTGAAGATATTCCCTACATGTAATCATATGGTAGAGTCCTCTTATGGTGAAGCTATAGAAAAAGCTTATTTTGGAGTTTGTGGCACACATCAATCTAGAGCAAAGCTCCACTTCTACAAAAAAGAATGGGATATTGTTAGCCAACTATGGGTAAGGAATGCATGCTATTTGCTAAAAAAATGCCAAACATGCCAATTTCATCCATCAGTTACTTAAGCTATTACAACCTACTATTGCATCATGGCCTTTCGATATTTAGGGTTTGGATCCTAGTTCTTTAGTAAATTATGCTTTTAGGGCCTTCCTGGTTTTTAATTAATGGCTAAACATTAAACAGATATGATGGGTTCACTAGTGTATGTAACAAAATTTGAGGTATAATTATGATCACCTTGTTTAGGATAGTTCAATGTTGTTGTATTAATTTTATGGATGGCTTTGATCTTTATTTCCATTTCTTCTTTATTAACCTAGTTTATGGCGTTGCTTAGATTGTCCTTGTTTGATATCTAAGTTGTCTTTGGGCTTTTTGTCGTATCTAGCACTGCCTTGGATTATGTTACCATGTTGTTGTTAGCCCATTTGTTGACAACATCCTTAACTTGGTAAAAGTCTAATCTATCTAGGAGTTAGTGTTGGATGTTTTTAATGTTGTCCAAATTTCAGTAAAACATGGAGTTTGCATTGATCTTCTATAATGAGACATTCTCAAACTTCTAGTGTACAAAGGAGTTCGAAGAAATCTAAAGAGTCCAAGAAGGAAATTGGTCCAATATATAAGTATCAAGATGATTGAGTCTAACTCAAATTCCTACAATAGTGATTGGAACAAAGTCAAAATCTTGTCAAGGACCTATTTTGAAAGACAAACAAATTGATCCAAAAGATTTTTTTAGGCTAAGGTATTCATGATGTTTCAACTATATATACATAATAAGCTAAGTGAGTGAATTTAGCTCTTGCAGAATCTAGCTTATTAAGAACTGTGATTTTGTGCCGACAAACTATTTCATTTGTGTGTTGACTACTAGTCATACTTTTGTTGAATCAAATCTTGTGAGAGAGACAAACTATCTGAGAAGAGAGTTAGGCTTAAAGGTTAGTTTAGGTTAAGTACAAAAATGTTGGGTCAAGGTATTGGTGTATCCAACTATTTAGGTACTTGTGTTGGATTACTATTTAGCAGAAGATTTTGCCTTACAAAGTATCCACAGGCATAAGAGTGGTTCTCCAAAGTGCATTAACATATTAGTGTTTAATTTATTACTTGTTGGTGTTCATGTGTTTACATTACAACATCTTCGAGCATTTAAAGTTTGTCGGTTATTGTGACCATATGCAATTGCCAATATTATCATCACATTTTTCGCGTGGCATTAGATCTATGTTTCCATAAGTGCTTGGATCAAAAAGTAGGTGTGATCCTAATGATTATTGGTAATTTGATAACATGAGTGCTAAAGAGGAAGTATTAGTAACATATCCTCCACTTCTTAGTGATATCAACTATCCTTATTGGAAGGCTTATGTATATGCATTCATCAACTCTTAAGATGAAAATGCTTGGTACTCCATTGAGAATAGATGGGATCCACCAACTAAAAGGAATGTAACAGGTTGGGAAACTATCAAGGATGTGAAATCATAAGTTGTAAAAGAATAACGTGTTAGGATAGGAAACTTAGTCAATGCAATTTTTACTAGTGCTAGTGAAGAACTATTAAAGTTGATTTCCACGTGTGAAACTAAAGAAGATGCTTGGGATATTCTTCAAAACATTTATGAAGGAACAAATGTTTTAAGGAATTCCAAACTCCAAATGTTAGCTTCTGAATTTGAAAATTTAAGAATGGGAGAAGATGATACTATAGCAGCATTTAATGGAAAACTATGTCATATTGCAAATCATGCCTTTCAATTAGGCAATAGTTATTTTGAAGCTAAATTTATGAGAAAAAGTATATGTTCATTGCCAAAAGGTTTGCCCCTAAGGTTGGTACTATAAAGGAAGCTAGAGATATGGACAATTTTCAACTTGATGAACTTTTGAGATCACTACAAAACTATGAAATGAATTTAAATCATGACAAGAAAGGGAAGGAAAAGGAAATCACTTTCCAATATGAGAATTCCAACAATAGTGAGAGTAAATGTTGTAACATTGATCTTGGCATTGGCTATATTGTAAAGAATTTGAAAAAGTTCCTACATAAGAAAAAGATAAATATTAAAATGAAGATGGAAAATCTTCAAAAAAGAACTCTAAAGACCATGGTAAGAATTTTAAGAAGAAGGATAAGTGTAAACCCTAAAAGAAAGGAATTTAGTGCCATGAATGTAGAGGTTATGGTCATGTCCAAGTTGTGTGTGCAAACAATCTCAACAAGCAAGGGAACTTATTGAACATGATTTGGAGTCAAGAACGATTAGCTAATACTAATGATGATAACTAGACAAGAACCTCGTAGCCTTCAATTCGATAAGCAAGAAAGGTAAGGGACTGCTAAATCATGCTACAACATTAGTCAAAACAGATAATAATCAATTTAAGTATAGTAGCAGTGACTCTAAAGAGGAGATATTAATAACCTAAAGCTAGCATGTGACAAGCTATTGGCCCTTTGATCTGAGAATGATGCCTTGAAGGAACGTGTAAGAATTTAAAAAAAGAAAATCAAAATTAATTAAGATAAATCATAAGCTTAAAGTTGAAACTAAAAACTTGATATTGTATGTCATGAAGCCAAGATAAGAGTAGGTGAAGCAGAAGCCGCTCTCAACAAATTAGATTTTGGAAAGTCAAAATTGGATGATGCATTTTCCATGGGAAAGGTGGCAAAGGATCGTATTGTACTGTAATATGTGAAAAAGTCTAAAAGTAGTACCAAAGAGATGAAGAAGATAAAATTTGTGAAGGAGACCACCACAAATAAAAATCCAGTTGCCACCACAACAAATTCTAAAAGGAGGAAAAAGTAAGAGGCAAAAACATTCAATATCTATTACACAAAGTAAGGATATTTAGTTGAAAGGTGCTTCACTTTACTGAAGGACATGTTACATGGTAAGCATGTTGTTGGATCTAGTGGTGGAAATGAAAGAGGTAACAAAAATCCAACAAGACAGGTTTGGGTTAAAAAAGTCTAAAATTAAATGTTTTATTTCTTATTCCTATTTACAAGTTTTTTCAAAGAAGACTTAGTACTTTGATAGTGAGTGATATAAGCACATACTTTGATAGTGAGTGATATAAGCACATGATAAAGACAACCTTTCTAATTACAAAACCTTTACTGGAGGAGTTTTTAGCAATGATCAAAGGTGTCATGTAATGGGAAAAGGGACTCTTCAAATAAATAGAATGCCAAAACATTAAGGAGTACTTCATGTTAATGGTTTGAAAGAAAATATGCTAAGTATACACGTGAATTTTATAAAAGACGAATGTCATGAGTACAATGATCTCAATAAATGCATACTTGTTGGTAGCAAGTCTGATGACAAATAATATACTTTTAATTACATGTCATCTGACCTGATATCTACCAAAGAAGATCGCATGAGATGGCATTAGAAACTTGATACTCGTTGAAGCTTTTAAAGGTTGGGGCTATTCACGAATTGCCTGCATTGACCAAAATCTCATCTCAAATTTGCAGGCCTTGCCAACTTGTGAAGTAGCTAAGATAATAGCACAAAAAGTTGTAATAAGTAAGCTAACCATGGGTGCTAGAATTGCTACAAATAGATAATAGAGACATTTTTTTGTGTGTTGATGATTATTTGATGTTCACTTGGGTTGATTTTTCAAAGGAAAAATCAAACACTTCTTAAGCCTTTGAGCAGCTATACAATCATCTCATAATAGAAAACGGAGAAATAGTTGGGAAGTTCATTAGAACTTGCAATGATCATGGTAAAGAATTTGAGAACTAATAATTTATTCAATATTATTGTTAACATGGGATACAAAATGACTACTCTTCAATAAATAGTCCGCAATAGAATAAAGTTGTTAAGCATAAAAATAGAACTTTGCAAGAGATTGCTATAGTTATGCTTATTGTCAAGGAAATTAGCACAATATGGAAGACATAATTAATTAATATAGCCCGCTATATTAGCAATGATGATGATGAATTTGACCACAAAGAATCTAAAATTCTTGAAAAACTAATGGAAGATGAAGGCCCATCAGAAAAAGTTGTAAATCTTCCTCAAAACAGTAAGGACTTGGGTATAGAACAAAAGTGTTGTAACAACAAATCCAAACATCATTTAATGATATTTTAGATTCAATTAATGCTCTAGAACTTTCATTCAAAATTCATAAAAATTGTCCAGACAAGGCCATCATTGGTGATATAAGTAATTAGAAAAGAACTAGAGAGACCTACATAATGTAAATTATCATGACCTAGCTAGTTATTCATGCTTCGTTTCTACTATTAAACTAAACATTGTTGATGAGGCTTTAAAAGATGAGTTCTCAATAATGACTATGAAAGAGAAATTGAATTAGTTTGAAAGAAATGATATTTGGACACTTTTTGAAAGACCTCAGAATGCAACATAATTAAGGCAAAATGAATCTTTAAAAACAAAACAAATGAGATGGTGTGATAACAAAAAATAAGGCTAGATTAATGGCTCATGGTTATACTCAAGTTGAGGGGATAGACTTCAATAAAACCTTTACTCTTATAGCTAGGCTTGAAGCTATAAGAATACTTCTAGCTATGGTTTGCTCACTAAAATTTAAGTTTTCAAATGAATGTAAGAAGTGCATTATTAAATGGCTTTTTGAATGAGGATGTTTATGTAGAGCAACTAAAAGGTTTTGTCGACTTACATTGTCTAAATCTTGTCTACAAACTTAAAAAAACATTGTATGAGTTGAAACAAGTATCTTGTATTGGGTATGAATGTCTTACAAGCTTTCTTTTGAAAGAAGGATACAAGTGAGGAAGAGCTGATAAAACATTGTTTGTGAAATTTTGCAAAAAGATATTTTCATTACACTAGGATATTATCATTACACAAGAATATGTTGACGATATTGTTTTTTGTTCAAATTCACTAAAGTTCTTAGATAAGTTTGTGAAAGCATGCAACATGAGTTTGAGATGAGCATGGTTGGTAAATTAGCATTCTTCCTGGGGCTCTGAGTTAAACAAATGAAGAAAAGTAGGTTTATTTTACAATCTAAGTATGCTAAGAATTCATTAAAGAAATTTTCTTTAGAAGAAGGCAAACATGATGTAAGACCAATGGCATTAATGAAAATGCAAAAAGATGAACATGGTAAAGCTATAAGCAAAAGCATTTATAGAATTATGAGTGCGAGCTTACTATACTTGACCACAAGTAAACTCTATAGAATTATGAGTGTTTGTGGTAGATATCAAGCAGCACCCAAAGAAAGTGACTTGATAGTAGTGAAAGAATCATAAAATATGTGAACCCTACAACTGAACTTGTATTTTGATGTAATAAGGATTCTAAGGTACATTTGTTCGGCTAAACCAAAGTTGATTGGGTTACAAATTGTGATGCCCAAAAAAGTATAACTAGAGTTTATTTCTTTAAGGGAAATAACTTGGCATATGGTATGACAACAAATAAAATTGTATCTCACTTTCAACAACAGAAGTAGAGTATATAGCAGCTAAGAGTTGTGTTTAATTGCTATAGATAAAACAGATGATTGATGACTGTGGTGATAGCATAGATGGGTTAACCATATTCTCTGATAACAAGAATGTGATTAACATCAAAATGAACCTTGTTAAACAATCTAGAACTAAGTTAATTGATATTTCACTTCACTTTATGTCAATAATCACTTTAATTGACGTGCTATATATTTATAATTCGATTATCTTAAGGCTTCAATTCCAATTTAGATGTGTTCGCACAATCTAATCAAATTGAGATGAAATTCTATGATTAAAAATATGTCCCACATTAATTCTACAATTTCACTTTTGTTATTCCCATAAAATGAATGCCTCTAATTGATGGTCTAACCCATGAGTTTCATTCTCATTATTCCTAATGCGATCAAAAATAAATTAAAGGGTAGCAAGAGCTTTAAAAGCATTAAACATGCCAATTCCAAATAACAAAAATAATGAAAATTGATCATAAAGTCATTAATTCATTAATCCTCAAACACAATCACAAGGTCCTTGAATAAAAATTTTAGCAAATCATAGCATTATCAATCAAGAACATGCTAAAATTAATCATCAAAAAATGTCAAAAAAATAAAGAAAAAAATAAAGAAAATCTTAGTCTAGAGTCTTGAATTGCAAAAGGGATGAATTCTTCAATCGTTGATGCGAATTCCTTCTTCCTACCCTTAAATGTTGTTTTTTGACTCCCAAGCTTAACAAAGCCTCCCCAAACTCCCTAGAAGAACTCCCAAACTCTCCTCTTTAGTCTTCTTTTATATGTGGTGACTAGGGATTTTAGAATTTTTTTATGAAAATCTAACAAAAACACCCCTCCAATGTAATCCCATATATGCTTTGCTATTCCCCTGACGATCGCAAATATCCATATTGTGCCCATGAGATTGCCTCCCACACCCACGATCCTAGGTACAAGTTTTACATGAATTGTTTCCTAAATGTCGCACCCACAGCCTTACCTCTCACAACCACACTACTTGGCAAGAAATTTTTCCAAAATGTCCCCAAGGTTGGTTACCTTTATCCTTGATTTTGTGAATCTTCCCTTCCCAATCATGAGATCTTACTCCATAGTTGCATCCACCATATCCACTGTTCATGTATTGTTAGTGGAATCATTAGCTTCTTAGTCGCAAGCTCCTTTCCCACAACTACGACACCAAGAAATAAACATCACATTTCTTAAGTGTTGGGATTACATCCAATCGAACTGGCTTTCACTTAAACTTTGTCTAAATGCATTCGAAACACAAGTTATTCTATTGAAAGGTCAGTCACAAGAAATGCCAACAAGTAAAACCTCAAATAATAACAATGTCACTTAAATGAGAGGCTAAATTCACTATAATATCATGAGTTATCATACCCCAATATTTGAGCATTTGTTAGTCCCTAGCAAACAAAAATTTAGCGATGTGGTAGTAAAAGCATGATAGGGCAAAATTCTAGAATGTAGCAACAGTGAAATCATTAAGCTGGCCACCCTACTTAGTTTCAGAATGATTAAAAGAATATAAGTCAAGTAGATCCAAAATCATTCAAGAACAAGACATCCTTGGACTACTTCATCTTCAAGATAGATCCTCGTGTGTGTGAGTGTGTGTCACTCCTTATCCTTCAATCACTTAAGGCACTTTTGATGGTTCTATTACCAGGTGAGGACAATTAATTCATGGATAGTTCATCTTAATGGATCTACTTAATAATCTTTAAATAAACTTAAATAGGAAAAGGAATGAGATCAAAAGGCCTTTATAGGTTGGGTTATGCAAAGGGTGAGAGAATAGAAACCTGGCAACATCAACCTCTAATTACTACTCCTTTTCTCTCTTACTCAATCACCCTCTTTTCTTTTCTCTCCTTTTCTTATATTTACCTCATACTTAGTCTTTTGTTCCTAGTCAATTACATATTTAAACATTCATCTAGGCAAGTCACATGACATTGAATTTAATTCATTTGCTACATCTGTAACTTAGTACATACCATCCTTCAGACCAAAATAAAAATACAAAGGGCATAACATCATAAGCCTAGCCTTCCCCACAGTTATTATGTTTACATCACAAAATAAAAAAAATAAAACAATGAAGGACACGACCTAATACAAATGGGGGAGGCTTTGGTAAAGGGAGGGCTTGTCCATGACTTGTACCTAAATGGAGTTCAGTGGGCAAACAATCAACACTTTAATTGTATGCCCTAGGTGAAAGTGTGGTGGCTATACCCTTATGCTCAAATTCAACCAAGTCTCCACCAATGCAAATTAAATTGATAATAAAGTCCTTACTTATTATTCAAGATTACAAATACATCAAGCTCTTAAGGTAGAAATAATCACAATTTATCTTGTATTTGGAGCTTCTTTATTACACCTCACTTCTTCGCCTTGTTCTAAGTCATATAAGACACCAAACTCCACTCCACTCAAATTTTACAACTAAGAATAGAGGAATTATACAATGCAAGATCTATAGGAATTCTAGTGTTTCTTAAATGCCTCTTGCTTGTGAAACAACCCCTTATTTATAGATTTGAAGATCTACCATCCAAACTCCTTGATTGGTTGAAAAATTCCATCATTTCCATCCATTGCTCCAAGGGGTAGGTGTGAAGAATTTTCAACTATCCCCTGTTCCATCACCTAGTCGACAGGGTGGGAATAGTTGGTAGACTTCTATTGGTGCCTACCTACCCTCTTGCTAGTAGTTTTCTCAGGTGATGGTTTAGGTGATGGTTCTTCGTTCCAGCAATGTCTTGGGCCACAATCTTCCATTGCCTTTGTCTGGTGCCTTTGGTTGAGTTTTATTCCATTTCTTGTTCACTTGTTTTCATTCTTACCACATAAGATAGTCAAATCTTTCTTTTTGAATGAAATTTTAAACTAGAAAACATAAATTGAGTCCAAAATTAGTCAAATAAAGTATAGTTTTATTTAGGTTATCAAGAATCCCCATACTTTATTTCTTGCTAGTCCTTCAGCAAGAGAAAAGAATAAATTCATATAAAATTGGAACTTTTAAATCACAATTGTATCTCAGAATTCTTCTCAAGTAACAAAGTAGCCTCTAAACGTAAGAATTTATATCATCACTTTACCTTCGCGCAAAAATCCTCATGTGTTGAGTGACTCACAAACAACTTTAACATAAAAGGGTTTGGAAAAAATTTATATTCTTCAATTGTGCCACACTTTTGGTTACTTGTTAGTAAGTTGCTTTATCCCTTATTTTATTTGTCTTTTAATACTTATTGGGAAAAATTTTAATTCCCTCTCTCTCTCTTTTTTCAAGGGCTTTTTTTTTTCTAAGCTGTCATATACCTTTTTACGCGAAGATGAACAAGAGTCACTTGCACACCCTTGGTCACTCAATATGTCATAGACTTAAAGCGCTTTGCATACTCTTGATTCTTATACCTTTTTACACGAAAGTGAACAAGGGTCACTTGCACAACCGCACAACCCCATTTACTCAGCATTCGAATTAGCGGAGTAGACTTTCATTTAAAGCACCCCCTCCCCCCTCTCCCCTCCCCCCACCTTTTTTTTAAGTTATCTGCAATTTGTTATTCAAATTTATTTAAGGGATCAAGTAAAACACAAATAAGATTTAAACCTTAAATGAAACACATCATCTAAATATAAATAACTTCTGAACTTATCTTCATGTCAAAGTGCTTGGTGTGTACTCGAAAGAGAACAATTTGTACTAAGCAATGTAATACATAAATCCCCATTTATACTGCTAGTTCATTACTTTTTTAGAATTTATTTATTATTAACTATGATCCTAAATTCCTTTTTCACATTAAATTTACTTATTTTCGTGTTAAAAAATTAAGAAGGTTTAAGAAAAGAAAGGCATTTATTGCCTTAATCACTTATTTATTTATTTATTTATTTTTATTATTATTACTACTACTACTTACCCGGCAAAAATTATTGAAGTTTAAGATTATAAGCATTAATATTTTTCTCTTCATTCTCCAAATAATGTTTTAAACAATGCCTATTGACCTTAAAAGTCCTATCACCACTTCGTAGCTCAACTACGCTAGACTCAAAGATGTTAGTAATTTCAAATAGCCCAAACCATCTGGACCTTATTTTTTCCAGAAACAATCTTAATTTTGTATTAAACAACAGAACTTTCTGGCTTATCTAAAAATTTTTATTTTAAATAATTTCATCATGCATGCATTTCGTCTTCTCATATGCATGAAGATGAAATTCTTCAAGTTCATCTAATTGAAGTAATCTTTTAAATTCTACTACCTTTAAATCCATGTATAATAATTTAACAGTCCAATAAGCTTTATGCTCAAATTCAACAGTCCAATCTTTTCGACTTTGGTTAACTATGACCTATCATTTTATTTTGTTTAATTCCCTATTTGAGACTTCAACTTGGTCACTAGTTTGGAGATGATGGGGGGTAGCTATTCTATGAAAAACATTATATTTTCTTAGATTATGCTCTAACCATTTATTAAAAAAATGGAATCCCCCTTCACTTATTAATGCACAGGGAACTCCAAATCTAATAAAAATAATTTTTCCTTAAAAAATTAATAACATGTTTAGTTTCATTTGTAAGAAAAGCAATAGCTTCAACCCATTTTGAAAGATAATCAACAACAACAAAAATATATTTGTTCCCAAAAGGAGGAAAGGATCCCATAAAATCAATTCCCCAAACATCAAAATGTTCAACTTTTAAAATATTTTTTAAAGGCATTTCATTTCTTATTACCCATCCTTTGACATTTATCACAATTTTTAACATATTCATGGGCATCCTTACATAGTGTGGTCCAATCAAAGCCAAATCACAATACCTTATGTGTTGTTCTATTATTTCCAAAATGTCCTCCGCATGTTTCTATATGGCCAAAGTTTAATATTGATTCCATTTCCTCCTCTGGGATGCACCTACATATCATCTGATCAACACATAATCTACAAAGATATAGTGCATCCCAAAAGTAAGTTTTAATATCATGGAAAAAAAAATTGTTGCTAATAATTAAAATCAGGAGGAATAATACCACATGTTAATTAATTTACAAAATCAGCATACTAAGGAGTAGTAGAAATAGAGAAAAAAAAATCCATTAGGAAAAGTTTTATTAATTTCTTCATCATCTTTCTTCCTCACAATTCTTGACGAATAATCAACAACTATATGTTCTATCCTTTTTCTATGTCTTATTTCAATATCAAATTCTTGTAAAAGTAAACTCTGTCTTATAAGCCTTGGTACAACATCTTTTTATCAAAGAAATATTTTATAGCAACATGATGTGTGTAGACAAAAGTTTTGCTTCCAATTAAATATGATCTAAATTTTTCAAAAGTAAAAGACTATTGCTAATAATCCCTTCTTAGTTGTGGCATAATTTATTTGGGCATCATTTAAAGTTTTGCTAGCATAATAAATCATATGTGGTTTATTGTCTTTTCTTCATCCTAATACTACACCAATGCATTGATCACTAACATCACTCATTAATTAAAACGAATAATCTCAATCAGGTGCTACTACTATTGGTGTAGTGAAAAGTTTTTCTTTTGGCATATTAAATGACAAGAAGAACTCATCATTGAAATTAAACAAAGGTATCTTTTGAAAGCAATCAATTAGAGATTGAGCAATTTTTGCAAAATCCTTAATGAATCTTTCTAAAAAAATCCAACATGACCAAGAAAGCTTCTTACCTCTTTTAAATTTTTAGGAGGGGGTAAATTACTTATTGCCTCTACTTTTGGATTATTGACCTCTATTCCTTTCTTTGAAATTTTGTATCCAAGTAATATTCCTTCATTCACTATAAAGTGGCATTTTTCCCAATTTAGTACTCAATTGGCCTTCTTACGTCTCTGTAAAACCAAAGATAAATTAGTCAAACAATGTTCAAAAGAATTTCTAAAAATTGAAAAATTATCCATGAATATTCAATAACATTCCCAATTAAATAAAAAAATATTGACATTATACATCTTTTAAAAGTAGCAGGGGTGTTGTAAAGCCCAAATGACATTCTTGTATAAGTAAAAGTGCCAAAGGGACAAGTAAAGGTAGTTTTTTCTTGATCCTCTAGAGCAATTGACATTTGGTGATTTCTATACCCATCAAGAAAACAATAATAAGAATGCCTAGCAATTTTTTTAACATTTGATCAACAAAAAGTAAGGGAAAATGATCTTTAAGATTGGCATTATTTAAGCTTCTACAATCTATGCACATTTGCCATCCACTTACCTATTTAGAGGACATCATTTCCCCTTTTTCATTTTTAAACATAGTAATGCCTCACTTTTTAGGCTCCACTTGACTGGAGATACCTATTCACTATCAAAAATAGGACAAATCATTCCAACATCTAATAATTTTATTGTCTCTTTTTGACCACTTCTAACATATGTGGGTTCAATCTTCTTTGGGGTTGTTTAGAAGATTTAAAGTTGCCGTCCTTAAAAACTTTATACATACAAATTAAAAGACTTATTCCTTGTAAATCAACTATTGTCCAACCAATTGCCGTAATATTTTTTCTGAAAACATCTAAAACTTTGTCCTCTTGTTCCTTAGTTAATTTAGATGAAATAATTACAGGCAAAGTAGAAGAAGTTCCAAGAGATGTGTACCTTAGATGCTTAGGCAATTCCTTTTAACACTGCATTTGGTTTTTCTTCAAGTAAAGTTTTAAGTGGAGTTATAGGCCTGAATTCTACAGATATCACCAGAGATTCGTTCTTACCTTTGTCTATCTGAATCAGTTCTTCAATAACTCCAAGCTCTTCTTTCAACTTCTCATTTATGTTGGCATCTTTGTGCAAAATAAAAGAAGTACCAAATTCTTCCACAAAGAAATAATTATTATCATTATTTCTTTTAGTTAAGTCTAACATATTAAATACTACTTCTTCATTTCCTATTCTTAATGTTAATTTTCCTTGTTGCACAACAATTAAAGCTCTTCCTATTGCCAAAAATGGTCTTCTAAGGATAAGCGATACCTCTCTATCCTCTTCCATTTAAAGTACTACAAAATCAACAGAAAAACTAAATTTATCACCCTGATTAAAACACCTTCAATTAAACCAAGTGGTATCTTAACAAATCTATTAGCTAATTGGAGTGACATTCTTACCTCTCCAAGTCCAAGCTTTTCCAACAAAGAGAAGAGTATCAAATTAATGCTAACACTAAGATCACATAAAGCTCTATTGCATTCAATGTCACCAATATGATAAGGAATTGTAAAGCTTCCAAGATCCTTAATTTTTTTGGAATTTTATTTTAGACAATAGTACTGCATTCCTCTATTGTCATTATTATTTCTTGATCCTCAATTTTTCTTTTCTTAGCTAAGATTTATTTCAAAAATTTTGCATAACTTGCCATTTGTGTAAGAGCTTCAGCAAAAGGTTTATTGATATGGAGCTTCTTGAATACTTCAAAGAATTTTTTAAAATTCTACTCATCTTTTAAAATTCACAGATTTGTTGACAACAACCCTAATTTGGTAGAAGTCTAATACAACTAGGAGTCTGCGTTAGATGTTTTTAATGATGTTTAAATTTTAGTAGAAGATAGTGTTTGTGTTGATCATCTACAATGAGACATCCTTAGACTTTTAGATTACAAACAAATTTGAAGAAATCTAAAGAGACCTACAAGGAAATTGGATCAACAAAGGATACATATGGATAAGTACCAAGATGGTTAAGTCTAACTTAAGCTAATGCAATAATGGTTGCAAAAAAGTCAAATGCTAACTAGGGACTTGTTTTGAAGGATGACTAAATTGATCCAAAGGAGACTTCTAGATCACAGCATTCATGATTTCTCAAATATAATTATCAAATAACGAGCTTAGGAAGCTAATGAGTTCAATCCTTGTAGAATCTAGCCATGTGAGAGTTGAGACTTTGTCTTGATAGTTCATTTCATTTTTTTGTTGAATACTAGTCATATTTTTATTGAATCAACTATTGTAAAGGAGAAATCATTCAGGACAAGAGTTGGGTCTAAAGGGTAGTTTAGGTTAAGTGCAAACTATTGGGTTGGAGTTTTGCTGCATCCAACCATTTAGGTACTTGTGTTGGGTTATTAAGGTCTTGTGAAAGAGTTGATTGAGTTGATCACTTGTCACCACTATTTGTTTAAGTTAGTGGAAGATTTTGTTTAGAAAAGTGACCAGTTGATGTGGGAGTGATTGCCCAAACTATGTTAGCATATTGGTGTTCAATTTGTTACTTGGTGGTGTATATATGTTTACACTACCTCTTCAATCTTTCAAGTAGGACAACTATTGTAATGGTAGTTGCCAACAGTCACATTTTTTAGATTAAATATCCACTTCATTGGATTTGTAAATATGATGACTTTGTGTTGGTTACCACAGTAGATTATTGTCACATCTAAAATCTCGAACCCCCCCTATGCTTGACTATGGGCAGTTTCACTGTAACTTCCTTGGAAGTCCCTCTTTCAGTTGCCAACATACTTTAATCCTTTAATCTACTGCTAGAGAAACATAGGGCATCTTGGTATATGGTATAAATTACTAAAGTAGTGAATATGGTCAATTTTCCCTCCTTAGTAGCAAAAGTTCAACTATTGCCATTGGAAAATCATATTATATACACATCCCCCATAACCATCCTGACTTTCCAAAATCTTCTTAGTGCTTTATTTACATATATCTTGACCCACACCTACATTGCAATCATTCATCTTAAACTAGGATCCTCGTGATTCCTATCCACTAGTACACCTATAGCATTTACTGTATTCTTCGCTATATCTTCATTCATTCTTTCAAAATTGAGGTTGTGAATGTAAATATTGTAGGATATGTCAAACTAAGTGTTGTAATTTGAAATTGAATTTTTCTTAATGATGTTGGGATTCCACTGGGCAATTTTTCCCACTGATGTTGAAACACCCCCACACAATTAGAACATAAAATAAAAGTAATCACAAAGGCACATGATATGTTCATGCGATTTGGAGCCAACCTCCAACATCGGGGGTAGATTTGCTGAGATCAAAGTAATCCATTATACCAAGTGATTACTACCTAATCAACCAAACACAAGTCCTTGCATCTTTCACATTTCATCTAAATCAAATTCACACTTGATCTTAGCTACTTGGTACGCTCCCACACTCTCCTATGTGAGGTGTCAAGTCAAAACCCTTTTTGACCCCAATGTCTACATCGACATGAAGTAAGCCCTTAATAAGGATTTGTACAATCTCAATACACAAAAGACCTATGTGTGAATATGGGTGTTTTTCTCACTCTAAGCTCAAAATTCTCTCAAAGTAAGGCACACACAACCCTGCACAATTTCAAGCTATTTTATTCTTTATTTTTGCTCAAATAAATTTGAGAAGATTAGCTATGAATTGCCTCCAAATCATTGCTTAAGTTTTTGATACAGAATCTATCCTAGTGAGCTGCCTAGTGTTGGAGTTACAGCAGCAATTACATATTCTAGAGGGTTCACTTTCTATGTTGTGTGGATTTTGTCCTATTTTTCAGCATAATCAAATCTCCCATTGCCTTATATAGATTTATCTAATCAACCCTTTCTTGGATGATCTATAGAGATTCTCCAAACATTTTTGGATTCCACTATTTTAGGAGAAGTCAAACTCTTCCACTTTCCATTCAATTCGATATTTTTTGACTTCACAATTTATGGAAATTCTTAGAGAACAATATTTAAATTTTTTGTCAAGAATTTTCAATAATATTTTTGTCAAATACCTTATGTTGCATAAGTGCCAACTCATACCCAAGTAACAACAAATATTAAATTTGCACTCATCAAGATTAGCTTCTGAAGAAGTTTGACCTTCATAAATTAAGTTAAAAATTATCAGCTTCCTATCAAAAACCCAACGACCTCCATCCAAAAGCATGATACATTTTTATATCAACAACATGGATAAAGTAAAGCAAGAAGCTATCATCAGCAATCCAGTGTACTTGAATCCCTTTTACTTGATCAAGCATCTTCAACATGGCTAATTCCATAATGAGATGAGAATATGCCCCCAGTTAATTGCTCTATGTTTTCTCTTTTCAAAATTCCAAGCATCTAATAGGATAATTCATCCATTTTTATTCTCCTTTTTCAATGTGAGATTCATGCCAAACTTCCAAGTATCCACGTCCACGATGGTGAAAAGGTTTTGACAACAATGTTAGACCTTTTTTAGAAAACAAAATCTCAAGTGAGAGAAAGCAATAAGCTTTTATTTGGAAAACTTTTCCGAGGAATTAAAAGTAGTGCATGCTCTATATATAAGAATTTTATAAATAACTAAAGGTAGTGACCTTGTATGCTAGAATTGATTATTTTTGTGTTTATAAATTATAGGTATAGAATATTTAATTTCCTAGTTTGTAGAATTAGAATTTATGTCAAGTTGCATTATTATTTTCGGTAGCTTATATATGTTGTACTCAACCTCTTACTACAAATTGAAGTGAAATTTATTCAATGAATTACAATTCAATTCTTCCAATCTTCTTGACATAGATATAATATATGTGCAACTTTGTAGCTATAGAATCATAATTTCATGTGAAACAAAAATGAACATTATTAAGGAAGTGAGGAACATAAGTGTAGGGCAAAAATGTGCCATTGCACTAGGGAACCTGCTGTGGATTGAACAACTACTTTGAATGATCACTTAGTTCATATCAACTCATTATATATGCTATCACTAATAACTAATAATAGGAAAGGAGTAATTAACTACTAAAGGGATTCAACAACTGAAAGAAAAAAAGATGCAAAGCATATATGTGAAGTGTACAACTATGTAGTTGAGCTTTATAGCAATAGTTTTGCATTACTTAATTAACTAAATCCTTTGCAAATAATAGAAGCTAGCACCTCCTATCCAACTCAACACTCCCCCTCATGGTAAGTGTGGATATCTTCTACATACATCTTGGTTACTTATACATTAAACTGAGCTGAACTAAACCCTTTGTTAGTATGCCTACTACTTGTTCACTTGTTCAGATGTGCTTTACCTTGATGACCTCTTCTTGTATCTTTTCCCTAATGAAATGCAAATCAAGAGTGAAATGCTTTGTTCTCTCTTGAAAAGTTAGATTCTTGCTAATCTTAATACACTCAAATTATCATAAAATATAAGGACTAATCCTTTATGACTTACACCTAGTTCTTTCAAAAAGTATCCACATGACCTCACATGTGAAAAATCCCTCAACCCTATATTCAACTTTTGTTATGTTTCTTACCACAAAGTTTTACTTCTTTGATTTTTAGCTACTTAATGATGGTTGAAAGAAAACACAGAAGCCTATCATTGATTTTCTAAAGTCTTGACATCCTTCCCAATAACTATCTAAGAAGCTTTCAAACATAGGTCATTCGCCATGGATAGAAGTATTCCCTTTCCTTAACATATTTTTAGGTACCTCAGCACCCTCTGTAGGCTACCTAAAGATGAATCTTATCTAGTTTAATCATGTATTGAGATAAGAGTTACACTTCAAATAATATCTCTAGCTGTGTGAAGGTGAGATAAATAAGTTTCCCAACTTATTACCTATAGTATGTTGCATAAGACAATAGATCCTTGTCAATTTTCCTTAACTATTAACCAACTTTTGTGAGTGTTTTGACTTCCTAGACTCCTAACATTCCATAGGCATCCAACATGTCCAAATGTGTATTCCCTTTTACACATGATAATTCCTCTATTTGATCTTGCAATCTCAATTCCAAGAAAGTATCTTAGGACTCTATAAATCTCAACTTGAACTTTATCTCGAGAAAGTTTATAGTTTCATCAATTTTATTGCTATCATTGCTTCCAATTACCATATAATCTACATAGACCAGTAAGTCCACTTTGCTTCCTCATCTAAATCTCCTCATAAATAATGAGCAATCTGATTTTGCTTTCTTGAATCTAAATTAATGTAAAGCATTAGTGAACTTCACATTCTATTGCCTTAAAGCTTATTTGAGCCCATGCAAAGAGTTCTTTAACTTACACTCCAAGTTCTATCCATAGCCACTTCTCTTCCTCTTTAGTTGAAATCCTTGAGGCAATGTCATATAGACTTCTTCCAAATCTTCATTTAGAAAATTATTGTAGATGTCCAACTTCCATAGCTTCCAATCATCCATGGTAAAGAACAATTTCAATGTTGGGTGCTTCACCACTGGACTAAACGTCTCTTGAAAGTCAAACCCCTTGATTTAGTTGTATCCCTAGGCAACTAACCTAGCTTTAAATCTCTCAATCCTCCCATCAACCTTGAGTTTGATCTTGTACTCCTACTTACCCCCAATGGCATAATGTCCTCTTATAGCTCAACAATTCCTCTCTCTTAATTCTTCTCCAATGCTTGTAGCTCATCCACCATTGCCTTCCTCTAATTTGGTCCTTTACAATATCAACAAAAAAATTAAGTTCTTGCGTATGGTTTAAGGATGATACGAAACACTTATATTTTTGTGAGAGTTTTTTACAGTTCAAATAGTTTGCTATAAGATGATTTATTAGAGGTTGTTGTGTTATTAGATTGTGTGGTTTCAAATTGCAATGATAAAGTTACAAATATGTTGGAATTCTTCTAACTCTAGTAGATGTTCTTGATTCAAGTCTCTAATCTAATTGCAAGTTAGGACATTTAGCTGGTTCTAGCTCATGGTGCAAAGAATTGTGTATGTTTTGAAGTTGAAATTCACTACCTACCTTATTTTTTGGATCATGCTCAAATGCATCACAATCATATTGTATATTTGTGTAAGCTTGTACAGGGGCTTTGAGTAGAACTTAGGAAAATCCTTATGGAAGGGAAAACCATGTTCATAAATGATGACATCTCTTGAAGTGAACACTTCTTAACTATTAAAGGCATATAGTTTGTAGGCTTTCATTGCATTGCAATACCCTATGAAAGCACATTTTCTACCCTAAGATCAAGTTTAGTCCTATTTCTCTTGAGTTATGATGTAAAAGCTAAGCAAACAAACACTCTCTATTTGTGATAGTCTGATAGTTTTCTAAGAAGAATCTCATATGGTAATTTGAAGCTCACGAGTTTGGAAAGGATTTTGTTAATAATATGTGTATTAAAAGGGATAGCATCGCCTTAAAATCATTTTAGCTTTGAGACTTGAAAAGGATGGGCCCTAACAATGTTAAGGATGTGTTGATGTTTGCTTTCCACTGTAGCATTTTTTTTGTAGAGTTTCAGCATCCATGGTCACTGAAAAAGGATGTTAGATTGAATCTTGGTGCATTATTTGTCCTAATGATTTAGATTTTGTGACTGCACTAAGTGAGAACAAACTAATAAAAGGAGAATATGAGATGTGAGATTACACAATTCTCTCAACAAATATGCCCAGGTGCATCTTGAGAAATCATCAATAATTGTTAGAAACAAGTGATATCCACCAATGAAAAGTGTTGAATAGGGTCCCCATACATCCATGTGAAGGAGTTCAAATGGTCTTTTTATACTAATCTAGTGAACAAAGAAAGGGAATCTTTTTTTGTTTAGCCTTGTGACAAACCTCGCAAACCTTGTATTTCATTACATTGATAAAGGGATAAAAAGAGTATAGTCAATCAACTGTAAGATGAGAAATATGCCCTAGTCTATAATGTTTGATATCAAATCAAACAACTTGTGTTTGGTTCACAAAAGGCAGACTTAGAACTTTACAAGAAGGATGGGTAATGCTTGTTAGTTTCAGATATAAGATGTATGGTCGTTATGGTTGCTCAAGAATTCCAATCTTCATCCATCGTGATAGGGCATTGATGTGGCATGATTAGAATCAAAGAAGAGATAGCAATTGAGTGACATTGCAAGTTTGCTTGCGAACAAGAGGTTAAAGTTGAATGAGCTTCCTTCATGTCTCTCCTCTAATTTTTCGGCATTATAAGCCACATCAAAGGTTGGGAAATGCTTTCGTCTTGATAATTAAGATCTATTGGCAGCATACATATCACTCAATCCACTAAGAAACTTGTAAGCTCTATCTTTCTCCCGCAACTCCACAAATGCTTCAAAACAAGTTAGATTACATGTCCCATACCTGTAGTGTGGAGGTGGCCTATACAACCTCAGCTCCTCCCATATGATCACAAGTTATGCCTAGCATTCATCCACTATCTAGCCCCATAATTAATGTTGTGCAAATCAACTTGAAGTTTGCATACCTTTCTATCATCAAGCTAAGAAAATCTTCTAGCAAGAACCTTAATGTTAAACACAATTGTAGCCAAGGATGATGTCATCGATTCCAATAAACGTGTCACAATTAGATCATTACACCTACACCAAGCTGAGTGCCTTAGCTGATCTCGTGCAAACTCAGGTTTGTTTCCATTAGTGAAGCCTAATTTGTTACTAATGGAAAAAGCCAATGCAAATGACTTATAAGTATGGTAGTTTGTTCTTGAAAGCTTTGGTTGAGTGATGATGGTGTTTTGGTGATTTGATGGATGAACAAACTATACACAATTGGGATCTTCAACGGATTAATTGGAAGCAACCTAATGTACTGATCTTGATGATGATAATAACATTGTGATTAATTAACTAAGAAAGTCGAGAAGGAAATGTAGATTCCTAGAACTTTGACCTTGGTACCATGTGACACTAAGCAGCTATAGAATCAAAATTTAGCATACAACAAAAAAAAGAACATGGTTAACAGGTGAGGGAACACAAGTGAAGTGCTAAAATGTTCTATTGCACTAAAGGAACCTACTGTTAAGAATGGATTTAATCCACAGTTTAAAGAAGAAAACCAAGGAAGAAGCAAGTAATGGAATGGAAGTTTCAAAAACTGACTATGTGAGCAAGGTTACTGTTACATTAGATATCTTAGCCATGTAGAATATTTATGCTACCAGCTAATAAGGCTTCTAAAGCTAACATCTGCAACTACTTGTAACAAAAAAATTACCCCCTAAAATAATAAAAATTCTTCTCAACTAAAATCAAACAAACTATAGTTCACACTACCACTATAGTGCCACTTGTGTAGGCTTATGGCAATGTGTTCTACAGAGGTGGCTCTTAACAGCCCCCTCAAGATGGGGAGTGATAATCTACCTTTCCCATCTTGTCCAGATGACTTCTGAATAGACATACTCCCAAAGGTTTTGTCATGATATCAGCCAGCTGATCCTTAACGGAGACATGACAGGTGTTGATAAAGCTTTCCTACCATTAATCTCTAACATAGCAATCTATCTCAATGTGTTTACTTCTCTTATAAAACATAGGTTTGCAACTATGTGTATTACACCCTAGTTCACAATATAACATGGTTGGGTCTAAATGTTTCACATCCAATGTAGTAAGAATGTATCTCAACTAAGTTAGTTCTTCACATATTGTTGCCATTACACGGTACTCAGCCCCAACTAATGACCTAAAGACTATTGTTTGCTTCTTTGATTTCCATTATACTAGAGACTTTCAAAGGAATATGAAATACCTCGTTTTTTATCTACAGTTGTCCAAACTTGCTTACCAATCAGAGTCACAAAAAGCTCTAAGCTTGAGATCATTTTTTGATGATATTGGAAGTCCTTATCCTAGTATGGCCTTGATGTAGTTTAGCACTTTATATACTACTTTTATGTGTAGATCCCAGGGTGCTTACATGTATTGACTCAATGATTATACACTATATGCTATATTAGGTCTGGTAATTGTTAGATAGGATAATCTTCCAACCATCCTTCTATAAACTACGGCATCAAATAGTGGTTTTCCTACATTCTTACTTAATTTAACATTCTGTTTCATTGGAATCTTACTTGGTCTACCTCCCAATAGTCCACTATCTACAAGAGTATCCAAGGCATACTTTTGAAAAATATTTCAATTGTACACATCTCAATGAAGAATTCTCTCACCCTTGTGATTGTTGTTACCTAGTTGTCATCTACAATGATATCATCCATATATACCAACAAAGCAATGAAAGAACCATCCCTTTTCATGATAAAAAGGCTATACTCAGCCTTACATTTCTGAAATCCAAAGTTTATTAGGTCATTGGATAATGTTGCATACCATTGCCTTTAGGCTTATTTCAAGCTACATAAGCTTTTCTTCTATCTGCATACTTGACTAGATTTTTCTTTCGGTGTACCCTAGAAGCTTTACCATGTAGATTTCCTCAACAAAATCCCCATGTAAGAAAGCATTATTGACATCAAACTGATGTAGTTTCCATCCTCTTACTGTAGCCACAACCACTGCGCATCTGACAATTGTTAATTTTGCCACGAGGGAAAACATTTCTTAGTAATCTACTCCTTTTGTGTAAATCTTTTAGCCACCAACCTTGACTTGTACCTCTACACAGTGCCGTCAGATTTGTGTTTTCATTTCATATACAAATTTACAACCTACTGGTTGCTTTCCTACTGGCAACTCTATAAGAATCCATGTCTCATTTTATTCCAATGCCTGTAATTCAACTTGCATTGCTTCTTGCCATCACTAGTCTTTTAAGGCTTTATCATAACTTCTTAGCTCTTCACGTCTAGAAATAGTAGCCAAATAAGCTTGATGATGAGGAAGGAATCTTTGGTTGTACAAAAAGTTTTGAACTAAATGATCAGTGAGACCTTTAGGATTTGCATAACCTTGCTTGCTTACAATTGGTGATGGTGAGGAGGTTAGTTGGCAATAATACTCTTAAAGGTATTTAAGTGCCCTTCTAACTCTACAAGAACTTCTCAAGTGAATAGTTCACTGCTTATTCAATGGAACAATAATAGATTCATTTAGTTTAGTGTTCTGGTTTGATTCAGAATTGAAATCAAGCCATTGATTGAGGGAATTTTCCAAGATTGGATTATTTTACTCATGTTAGGATGATGTTAGGGGATTTATGGCAACCTCACTTGTGCTAAATGATGCTGGCATTGGGCTAACACTAGTAAGAAAAGGTGTCATGGATTCTATTCTAGGGGAAGATAAGTCAATGGACAAATTTTCTGATTTGAAGGGGAAGATATCTTCATAGAATGTCACATCAATTGAAATGATTGCATTTTTAGTTCCTACTTCAAGTACTTTGTATCCTTTAACCTCGTATGGATATCCCAAAAAGATGCATTGTTTACTTCTAGGGTCAAATTTCTTTCTTCCCTGATTTAATGTTTAGGCATAACACAGGCAACCAAATACCTTCATGTGGTCAAAAGATGGTTTAGTCTAAAACAACATTTCATAAGGGATTTTATTGTTTAGGTTGAAATTTAGGGTTCTATTTACCAAATACACAATCATTCCAGAATTTTAGTGGAAGTAAGATTGAAACCTAAGGGTTCTAGCCATATTTAAGAGATGTTGGTGTTTTCTTTCTGCAATGCCATTTTGTTATGGTCTTTCTACTCAAGGTCTTTAGTGTACAATCCCTTTGTTTTTGTAAAAATCCTTCAGTGGAAATTCATTGCCATTGTCAGTTCTTATGATCTTAATTTTAGCTCCAAATTGTTTCTACACGAGGTTGTGAAATGACATGATGCACTCCTTTGTTTTAGATTTGGTTTTGAGTAAATAAACCCAAATTTTTCTAGTATAATCATCCACTATTGTCAAAAAATACCTACTCCCATCATATGCTACCTCAAAGAAGGGTCCCCAAAGGTCATAATACAACAATTCAAAAGGATGTGATGATCTATCAATGCAATGAAAAAATGGTTTCTTATGCATCTTGGCAAGTGGACATATTGAAAAGGGCTTTTTATTAGATTCAAAGGTGTTCATGGTTACAATAAGATGATATATTAGCTCTAACACTCTCTCAGAGGGGTGTCCAAAGCAATAGTACCATAAATCATCATGGGGCTTAAAGGTCACAACAATAAAGGTTGTGGAATGAACTTGCTTATTGGTACTTGATAGGTCTATAGAGATCTATTGGGAGCACTACAAGCCATTCCTCAGCTCACCTTTCCTAATCATAGTCCAAGAGACAAGGTCCTACACAAGATAGAAATAAGTGAGGACCAAAAACAACAAGCGAAGGACTATGTTAGTTTTCTCACTAATTGGTTTGGATACCAGGCCTGTGATTAATGAAAATAGACTAGGGTGACAATCATGTGATCTATTGCCCTAACGTCAATTACCTAAGTCTCGTTGATTGGATGTCAAGTTCAAATGTGTTGAGAGTGTAGAATTACCATTCATGTTCAAGGGGTTGTATTTTGGGACGTTGGCATCAAAGCTACAGTGTTTGCTGTAGCAATGACTTAGACTTGATCTTTTTCTCTAAGTTTAGGGGCTACTCTTTTTCTACTGGCCAGGATAGCCATTTACTCATTATACTGTGTCTTGGTGAGTATTGTTCTCTCATCATCTAATTTTGAATTCCCTTCTTAATGCAAAGGAACCTAAACCACATTAGCTGTGGAAGTCCCCTTGTTCTTCAGGTGCAGCGTACGTCCAAGTTGATAGTCTCTTAGTTTATAACATTTGTCAAAAACATGACCCATCATGTTGTAATATGAGCATGTAGGCACTTCTGCATTTCCTGCCTTGAAACAGTTCTTAAGAGAAGGCCCTGGAATTTTGCAATGAGAGTAGAACAACCTTTCTTTCCTATTCTTATTCCTTGAGCTCATAGGGCCTTTCTATATTGCCATGGCCATGATTTCTGAACCCTGCATTGTACCAATGATTTGGTGGTGCTTTTCCTATTGTTATACTAAGGAAAATACCTTGTTGATGGGAGGTGTTGGATCCAACATCAAAATTTGATCCCTCATATGTACATAAGTTTCATTCAAGCCCATCAGGAACTACATCACTGAATCTCTTTAATTTCTTTCAGTTAAAATCTTCAGTTGTCCACAAGTACATTCAGGTATATTGTCATATAGTGAGAGTTCATCCTATATCCTTTTCAGTTTCCCATAGTATGTCACTACTTGATCATCACCCTACACCAAAATGGCTAGTGCTTTCTTCAATTGATAAATCCTAAGACCATTATGCTAGGACATCCTTTCATTTAGCTTAATCCAAAGCTCATAGGTATCATCCACAAAAACCAAACTAGATTTAACAGATGAAGATACAGAATTAAGGATCCAAGAGACTACCATGTCATTACACCTTTTCCATGCCTCCAAAAGTGCAACCTCTAACATAGGTGGTTTTCTGATTTGGTCATTAACAAATCCTAGCTTGTTTATCACCCTAAATGCCCTTCTCATGCTCTTTGCCCATGCATCATAGTTCTTAGTGGTGAGAGGGATTGAAACCAGTGCAACCATAGGATTATCTCCATTATCAATGCCGAAGGGGTGGGAAGGATCAGTTAGGTTAAGAAATCTATCTACAGTTATGTGTTGCTAGTGGTTTCCTATTGATGATGATGCTTCTACAATGGTTTATGGTTGATTGCAAAGTTGCTTTGTCTCTTGATAGCTCCAATACCATGTCAAGAATAGATTTAATCCATATTTTAAAGAAGAAAACTACTGAAGAAGCAAATATTGGAATGGAAGTTTCAAAAACTGATTATGTGAGCAAGGTTACTGTTACATTGGATATCTTCGCCATACAAAATATTTATGCTACCAGCCAATGAGGCTTGTAGAGCTAACACCTACAAATACTTGTAACAAAAAAACTAGCCCCCTAATATAATAAATATTCCTCTCAACCAAAATCAAACAAACTATAGCTGACACTACCACTCAAGTGCCACTTGTGTAGACTAGTGGCAATGTGTTCTGCTTTGGTGGCTCTTAACACCTACTGTGGACTGATCAATTGCTCTGTATGTCCATTTGCAGTTTACATCAGGTCATTTTATATGCTGTTACTAATAACTAACAGTAGGAAAGGAGTAACTAACTACCAAAGAGATTCAGCACCCAAAAGAGTAAGAAGATGCAAAGAAAATCTGTCAAGTGTACAACTATGCAGTTGAGCTCCACAGCAACAGTTCTTAGTTAGCTCCTGTGCAAGCATTCGAAGCTATGCTACGTTCAGCTCAGCTCAACTCCTACCCATATATTTGTGCGCGAGTGTCCAGAACAATAGGATGAAGCAATAATATATATATTTATATATATATATATCTGTGTGTGTGTGTGTGAAATAATTTAGCTTTAAATGCTAGGTTTTTAAAAATTTTTGTACGTTTAAAAAAAAAGAGAGAAAAGTTATGCTCATAATTTTGTACGTTTGTATTGTTTGTGCTTTTTGAGGTATCAAAAAATCAAAAAATGTTGCACAAGCATAACCAATATTTTTTTACGTAAATATTTATGAACAGTTAAAAATAAATTGGTGTCATATTTAGCTTATGTATTTTTGTGAATTTATTTATAATTATATAATATTTTATAATAATTCGATGTTATAATAATACATAGGGGTAATAAATATTTATTAAGTAATATAATGGTTGAACTTTGCATATTCCTATATATAAATATATATACATAAGAGAAAATAATTTATTTTTTAAATCAAGAATGAATAAAAAATTATTTTTGGTGTGTATTTTTTAAGAAAAAAGGCTGAAAATTATTTTTTTAAAAAAAAAGGCTTTCTCTATGTTTCTTTTTATTATTTTGTTTAAACCAACAAGCAAGAACATACAATGCTCTAGAAATAATTTTTCGCCTTATATATATAATTACAATTAAATTACATATATTTACAATCAAATTATTACCTACATTCATTGTTCATATTAAGGGTAGAAGTGTTGAAATAGTATAAAAGTGAGTGAGCGAGTGAGAGATTATTATTATCAATACTGTGTTTGAAGTTGGCATAAACTGTTAAGATTAAGGATCCTACATAGCCAATATATTCATACTTTAAAATTTATTTATTATTCTTATGCACTATAAAATCATTTAGAAGATATTAAGTGTAAATAAAGAACAAGACATTTCTTACTTCTGCAAAGTTCAAGAAATTTCATACGAAAGCACACACAATTATATCAAAGAAAATAAATAAACATAACCTTCGTTTGGTTCCACCTTTTTGGAGCGGATCTCTTTATAAAGATTAAAAATAATTTTTTTCACTATATATATATACACACAAGTAAATGTTTGAAATCAAAAAATTATTTATTTTAAAAATCAAAGCATTAATCATCTGTTTTTACATACACACAATCACATTTATTAGATATTTATAGCCTAAAGTTAAATATTTGTCCAAGCGTATTATTGGATCACTGAATTATTATGTAATATAATGCATATAAAAAACTAATTATTGATTTTATTTAAAATAAAATTTTATATACACTTATATATATAGATAGATAGATAGATTGATAGATAGACAGATAGATAGATGTATGCATATTCGAAACACAAACTAAAAATTACATACACACAATCACCTTACATATAATTCTGCAATATTATAATACATATAAGGATAAAAGTAAAAATAAAATAGAACATATACATATACTATCTTTATATTATTTATAAATACTGAAAATCTTGCCCTTTCCTATTTACAAATTTTGAGAGTTTAAAATTAATGCATTTTAGTGTCACCCCAAAATTGCAGCTGCAACATGACAACACCGTGAGACGGCTGTCTTAGTGGATACAAAAGCTCAAGTATCAGAATGACTAATCCATAAATATAATTTATTTCAAAATGATGAGTCTAATACATCATTGTAGCATTGTAGCAGAAAGAAAATAAATTTATTCTATTACATATGTGATTCTTATTTGCTCGACAGCTATAGCTAAAGATCCTTCTTTCCCTTTAGTGCTCTACTAACCCCACGTATACTCGTTCGTGCTTGTGTCCTCTACTAAAAAGAAAAAAGAAAAAGATTTTTTGAAAGTGTGTGCAACTAAGTGCCCATTAAGTGGTTTACTTGCATATTTGAGAGTTAAACATAGTAAGAAGAACATTTAACAAAATGTCATAAAATCATTGGATAACCATCCGAGAGTAAGCAGACAATTAATAACATGTACTATAATGCATAATTGATTTCCATTAGTATGCCAAAGGACATAAATAGTTTTTATACTATATCAACTGATCAAAGTTTTAGTTTATAACCTCAACTAAGGAAAATCATATGCAACTTGTGGTAGTCTCAATTTTTAAACATAATTGAGAGGGTCATGTATCTCAACCTATTATCCGAGTTAAGTAGGTCGTATGCAATTAAAAAGGTCATGTGCAGTTTGTTGGCCATCTCAATTTATAACCCCAATCGAGAGATTTCTAGCTAAAGGGCCCAATACTCCTATTCAATTATGAGGATTAAAACTGGTCCCTACACTACTTCATATCACAACATTTTTTTTCCGTACATAAAATCATTCACTTGAAATTCAGTACAAACCTTTTATAGTAGTTCACATCCAAAGTGTTTTTCATAGCAAAATCTTGCGAATTTAAGACAAACTAAAGTCATTTGTTGAAGAAATAAATATAATAATTGATAACATAAAGGGTTCAACTTTAAATTACAATTTTTGCAAGAAGAATTATATAATAAAAGGCAATTGTAAAACCATACTAGATAGACCCACTTATTTGGTATCAATTCACAATTCTCAGGGTTCACTAGATCCAGTTTCCTAATTCCCTATTAAATCAGAATAGTTCTCAATTTAATCCCAATTTGACAAGAGGTTTTCTATCTTTGGTTTGCTTGTTTAGTGTTTCCAATATCCAGTAAGGTTCTAACCCAATTATTAAAGTGTGTTTGGCCTTAAGAGAGGTGAAATTAGGTATTAATTACACTTAAATAGGTTTTTGTCTACTTTCCAAGTCTCACAACTGTAAAAATATGACCCACGACAGTGAAAATGGGATCTACATTAGCGAGATGAACTATAGTGCATTAAGTAAAATGCTATGTTCAAGGCTCACAAGACCACGAGCCATGGTGATACGCGAGAGGGTTGTTCGCACCTATGGAATCAACCATAGGGTATTTTGGACATGTCTACGATCTGGCCTTGTGACTATGGCTACTCGTGTTGTGAACACGAAGTGCACCTCTACGGCTGTGACATCAACTGTAAGGCACACTAGATTTGCTCGCGATCTAATTTGCACCAGTGAAGTGACTCACCATAACCACAAGAAGTGCCCTTGTGATCATGAAGCGCAACTGTGGAGCACAATTTGCCTATGTGTAAGGGCTTTTTTGGTTTTTTTTCGCCTCTATGCCACTTTAGTCATCTTATTCGATAATTCTACTCATTCTATGGGTTCTTGAGAGTATTTTATGCATCATAAGCACAAAAATTCCAAACTTCACAAGTTGGTAAGAATTTGAAAGAAACAAGAGTAATTATTTGTTTCACCTACACCACAGCATGTCTTTCATTAAAACTCATATGTATAACTCATACTAACATAATTTCATTCACATGTTACCCAATTAAATTACATGTAAGCCTATAAAATTCATGTCAAGAGCCTAAAAATGTTTGAAGATAAATTTTCTATGAACATATATTGAAGTTACAGGGTTTGGACTAGAAAATTAGCTAAGTTGCACACGAAAAATTCCTTCTTTCTCTTTCCATCTCTCTTTTTAAAAAGCAATTAGAGTTCTTGGTAGTGGGGAGAATTTTATTTTCTTCTACGGCCCTAGTTTAAAGGATGTAATTATACTAGGGTATGCTATATGTATTTTAAGGCTTGTGCAACCCTCATTTACAAGGCAATATTTTTCTGGAATCTGTATGCCAAATCAGCCTCAATCATCCTATTTTAGCCTCTCTTAAGCATGGTAATGATTCTCTATCAATATCCTAATTTTTGGTAAGGTTTGACTAACCCTTTATATGTACATTCCCTTCCATTATTGCTACAACATAATAAATAAACAAATAAATAAATAACAAATGAATAAGTAAATAAATAATTTATTTCACATGAAATTAAAATCCATGTATTTTACAAAAAAAAAAAAGGTCCTTACAACCTCCTTCTCTTACAAAAAGTTTCATTCTTGAAACTATAAGTATGCTATGCAGAAAATATGTAAGGGTAATGACTCCTTATGTCTTCCTCTAGTTTCCATGTAGCATCTCACTCGGTGTGGTTGGACTAGTGGACCTTCGCATAGGATATTGTCCTAATTTGTAGCACTTGCTCCTTTCAGTCAAAACCTCATTTTGGAAATTTCTCATGCTTCAAATCTTACTCAGTTACCAAAGGTTCTGATTCTAATATGTAGCTCGAGTCTAGTATATATATACTTAGCAATGACACATGAAAAATATTGTGTACCCTGACCAACTTCGAAGGTAGTGCTAACCAGTATGCTACCTCCCCCATTTTTTCTATTATTTTGAAAGGTCCAAAAAAACAAAGGCTTAGCTTTCCAACCTTTCCAAATTGCATCACTCTTTAAGTTTGGGAGATTTTAGTTACACCTTTTCTCTTGGCTAAAACTGTACTGGCCTTCTCTTTAGGTCAACCTAGCTTTTCTATCTACCTTAGGCCCCTTTAAGTCTCTTTTGTATCACTAACATTTTTTCGATAGTCAGTTGGATTAATTTCGGTCTAATCACCTTTCTTTCTACTACCTCATCCTAAAATATGGGTGAACGACACTTTCATCTGTATAATGCCTCCTAGGAAGCCTTCCCTATGCTACTATAATAACTATTGTTGTAAGAGAATTCCACTAAGGGCAGATATTTGCCCTAAGTCTCCTTGAAGTCTAAACTACACACTCTAAGTATATCCTCTAGTGTTTAGATCATCCTTTTCGACTATCCATCAATTTAGGATGATAGGTTGTATTTAAGTCCGTCCTTGTCTCCTAGACCTTGTAAAAGTAAACCCAAAATCGTGATATGAATTGGGGGTCCCTATTAGATACTATGCTTGCTAATGTGCCATGTAGTTTAACTATGTTGTTAATGCACACCTTGGCTAGTTTCTCTAAGGTGTAAGTCAACTGGATTGGAAGGATGTGGGTTGACTTAGTGAACCTATCAATGATCCCCCAAATGGCATCATATCCTACAATGTTCGAGGTAAACCCACCTTGAAGTCCATGATAATACACTCCCATTTCCATTTAGGTATCTCTAGAGGTTGATGGTAACCTCTGGGCTTGTCATGTTAAGCTTTTATCTTCTGACGTGTCATACACCTTGCTACAAAATCAGCTATGTCCTTCTTCATCCCATTTCACTAAAACTTTTTGTTTAGGTCCTTGTACATTTTCATACTACATGGGTGCACTAAATGTTTAGATTGGTGAGCTTCTTACATAATGTTATTTCAAATCTCTGTAACTTTCAAGACAAATAGCCTTCCCTTCATGTATAGGATACCATCTCTCTAACTTGGAAATCCTTAATTTGCCTCTCCTTGGCCCTATTCTTAAATGCCCTTAACTTAGGGTTGGAATCTTGGGCTTCTTAATTTCGTCGTAGATTAAGGCTTTGGCGCTAAAGGCAGTGAGGATACTCTTAGTTGATTTTACAACCTCTAGATGTAGGAGGTGTAGATTTCACACTTTCACCCCATAGATAGCGTCTCTAGATCTTTAAGGCAAATACCACTACTACCAACTCCAGGTCATGCATAAGGTAATTTAGCTCAAAGGTAGTACCAAAAATTCGTAGTGCTTAGATCTCATTCTAAATGCCATCTTGGGTATGTCATCAACTTTTATCTTCAGTTGATAGTACACCAATCTTAAATCAATCTTGAAAAATATCTTAGCTCTCTTGATCTATTCGAAAAGGTCATCAATCCTCAACAAGAGGTCTTATTCTTGATTGTAATCTTATTAAGCTCTCTATAATCTATGCACAACCTTAGACTCATGTTCTTCTTCTTCACGAAAAGTATCGAAGCTCCTAAGGCTTTACACTTGGTCAGATTTGTTTCTTTTCTAACAACTCTTGTAGTTGTACCTTCAACTCTTTTTGCTCTGCTAACGCCATTCTATACTTTGAGATGGGTACGAATCTCAGTACTAGGTTGATCTGAAACTCAATTTACCTTTCCGAGGTGATCTAAGTAGGTCATCCTAGAACATGTCTAGGAATTCTTTAACTACAAGGATATCTTCTATCCTTGGCCCCTACTGATGTATAATGACAACATAGGCTAGATAAGCCTCACGCCTCAGTCTAATGGCCCTCTCAACTTGAGCCATGGAAAGTAGCAAATCGGCCAAAGCTTTTTATTAGCCAGCCCATCCCAAGAATTACGTTGAATTCTCTTACGTTAAGTTATATCAAGTCAGCTTTCAATTCCCAACCCCCGCCAAGATATATGCCACAATCTTTATACATCAAATTAGCTACTAAAACTTCACTTTCAATTGTGGCAACTCTATATAGTTGTTCTACTATTGCTGGCTTATGCTCTAAGTATTTTGCAAAACCTTTCAAAATAAATAAATTCGTGGCACTAGATAGCAATGTTACCTTCAACCACATCTTATGCATTGTTTGCCTCCTCTTGAGTCATGGCAAACACTCTAGCATTCGATTAGGCCTAGTGTTTCTTAATTAGGTCTAAGGCATCTACAATCAGCCATTCAAGCCCCTTGTGAACTTGTGCATATTTCAGGGTTCCCCATTACCATTGGGGAATAATTTCCTAAAGTGTGGAGTTTGGCAGAATATTCTACCATAGTTATGTTAGGCCTTTACACTAGGTTGTCAAATTCCACCATTTTCTAACAAGCAAATGGCATTTGGGAAGAAATGATTCAAGAAGACCTCTCAGAACCCAACCCAAGTAATCTATCCTTTTTCCAAACATGCTGGAGAAACTCCTTCCCACCACAAAGCAGCTTAACCTATTAGGAAAGGCACTACCACTTTTAGTTATAGCTTAGCCAAGAATTCCATTTGCTTGAAATTGTCTTCTATTTGTTTGAGCTATTTTTGCGCCACCTTAGGGTCATGCAACCCATCGAATGTGGGTACATGGACCCTCTTCAAAACTTCATAATGGGACCTTTGTCTCTCATTGGATTCGGTAGAAATGGGCACTAAGGCTTGCTATTAGGCTTCCACTAGTTAGGCCAACATAATTGCTATGACAATTTTAAGTCCTCTTGTCTTACATTCATCTAGTCTATAAGTAGTTGTGGTTGCATAGGGAGTGGAGGTGGGGAATAGTTATAGGGTTGCTCTTTCGCATTGTTTAGTGGTGTAGCATAATTGAGATTTTGAGTGGTGCGATGAGGTCTTCCAGCCATTTCCTTCATAAGGGAAAGTCATTAATTTTTTGAAATATGCAATTGATAATTTTTTTTATAATAGCATAGTAGCGAGAAAAGTAATAAGATAATCAATTATAGCGAAGACAAACTTCATTATTATTGTAATTCAAATGTAGTCATGATAAGGAAAATCTTTTATTCATGTCTTGTGATTTCTGGCAACTCGTAGTCTTATTCATCCTACTCAAAGGTACTAGTCTATATCTAAAACTTGGCCTCCATCTTTCAGGCTCTTCTCTAGATCCCCCTTAGGGTCCTCCTTGAGGTTCTCTTCTTGCTCGAACATTGGTGCATGAATTATTTCACGAAGCTCATCATTCTCAACGAGAAGAAGGTTCACCAACAACACCAGTTTATGACTCGTCTCCTACAAGGTTACACTCTTATGCGTCTCCATGAGCTTCTTTTATGCTATCTCGATTTCTTCGAATTTCCTCTTAAGCTCACCATAGTACTTCCTCATATTAGTCATCTCTTCTCTTAAAGCCTTGTTCTCTACCGCAAGCCTATTGCAACATTGCTAGGATTCCACTAGTGTAGTGGCTACCTCTCCTAGTTAGGTTAGGGTAGTAAGGAGATGCTCCATAGCCTCCGTAGGTAAATTATAGCTACTACAAGGCATACGCTCACCTAACTTGCTAGTCTCGTCCATGACCTATATTAATATACCATATTTTAAGTTAAAATGAAATCAAATTATGTCTTATGTGTGAGTGAAGGTAAGGTCGCTAAATCTCATAGCCTACATCCTAGTAGTATGAATTTCTATAGTCCAATCTAAGTCAAGTATCTTATGTACCTATCACTAATCATTGGATAACCATATAAGAGTAAATAAAGAATTAATCACATGTACTATAATGCATAACCAATTTCCATTGGTATGCCCAAGGACACAAATAGTTAAAGTGTCATATCCATTGATCAAGGCCCTAATCTATAACTTTGACCAAAGAGAGTCACGTACAACCTTACAGTTGTCTCAGTTTTTAGAGCTAATTGAAATGGTCATGTATCTCAGCATTGAGTGGGTCACATGAGCTCAATTTATAATTTCGATTAAAAGGATCATGTGTAGTTAGTTAGTTGTCCAAAATTTATAATCTCAATTGAAAGGGTCAACTTATTTCCCACCAAAGGGCCCCAATACTCCTACTAGATTGGGGGTTCAAAACTAGTCCCTACACTTTTATTGGTTCTCAAGAGCATCATATCACAACATTTTTTTTCCATACATAAAATCATTTAGTTGAAATTTAGTACAAACGTTTTGGCACTAGGCCACATCCAAAGTAATTTTCATAGTAAAATCTCACAAATTTAAGACATACTAAAGTCTTTTGTTGAAGTAGTAAAATATAATCATTGACAAGAAAATTTGTTGGAAAACATGGAATAAAGTGTTCAGCTTGACTTTATGATTTTTGAATGAATAATTATTTAATAAAAGGCAATTCTAAAATCATGCAAGATAAACCTACTTACTTAGTATCAATTCATAATTCTAAGGGTTCACTAGGTCCTATTTCCTGATTTCCTATTCAATTAAAACAATTCCCAGTTTCATCCCAATTTAACTAAAATTCAACCTATATTCTTCTTGATATAACATAACATTTGGATTATGAGACAGTTCTTTCCTACATATTTGTACCAATGCTCACATATTACAATTACTTATTGAAGGGGTTTTCTATCTTTCGTTCATGCATTTAGTGTTTCCAATATCTGATAAGACTCTAACCCAATTATTGTAGCATGTTTTGGCCTTAAGAGTGTTGAAATTAGGTATTAATTACATTTAAATAAGTTTCTCTCTACTTTTTAGGTCTCACAACTACAAAAACATCACCCATAGTTGTGAAAATGAGATTCGTGCCCGCGAAACGAACTGCAATAAATTCTATACTATGCCACACTCAAGGCTCACAATCGCGAGCTATGGCGGTGTGACCATCGAAGGTTCATTCGCGCCTGTTGAATCAATAGTGGGGAATTCTAGACATGTCTGCGATTTGGCCTTATGATCGTGGTTGTCTATGTTGCGAGCACGAAGTGTAGCTCTGCACTCATAGTATTAACTGTAAGGCATGCTGTATTTGCTTGTGGTCAATCCACAACCAGAAGGTAATGCACCACAACTGCAAGAGGTGCCCTTGCTATCACGGAGCGCAATCTGCTTGTGCGTAAGGGCCTGTTGGTTCATTTTTCTACTTTTAGGCAAGTTTAGTCTTCATATTCGACAATTCTACTCTTTCTACATGTTTTAGGGAGTATTATATGAATCATAGGTATAAAAATTCCTAACTTTACAAGTTGATAAGAATTTCAAAGAAAAAAACAAGTAATTATTCATTTTGCCTGTGCCATGTCTTTCATCCAGATTTTTATTTATAATTCATACTAATATAACTTGTTTCACTTGTTACCTAATTAAACTACATGTAAACCTATAAATTTCATGTTCAAGGGCCTAAAAATGTGGGAATATAAATTTTCTTTGAACATGTATTTAAGAAACAAGGTTTGAATTGGATAATTACCTTAACTTGAGTAAGAAAAATTCCTTCTTTCTCTCTCTGTCTCTCTAGCCAACTGCTAGAGTTCTTGGGGGTGCGGAGAATTTTATTTTCTTCTACAACCCTAGGTTGAAAGAGGTAATGATACTAGGGTATGCCACATGCATTTAAAGCATGTTTGACCCTCTTTCAGAAGGCAATAATTTTTTGGTAAATCTTTATGCCAAATCAGCCTCAATTATCCCGTTTTAACCTCTCTTAAGCATGGTAATGATTCTCCATCAACCTCCCAATGGTTAGGTTTAACTAGCCCTTTCTGTAGATTTCCTTCCATTATTGCTAACATCATAATAAACAAACAAACAAACAAATAAATAATAAATGAATTAGTAAATAAATTATTTATTGCGTATGGAATTAAAATCTATGTATTTGCCAAATAAAAGGGTCCTTACATTTAGCACATAAATCAGTGAATAGTGTAACAATAATATGTATATTTGTCTTTAAATAATAATTCTATAATGTGATGACATATAAAAATTACAAATCGTTTTTAAAGTATATATAATAAGGCATGTTTAAGGTTTAGCTAACAATTTGATTTTTTAAAGATGTATGTTATGTTTATTTTTGTTTATTGGTTGTGCTTATAGTTATATTTTATAAAAGTGAAGACTACAAAAATTTGAAAACTCACTTATATTAATAGGTATTTTTTATTTTGCATATTGTAACATAAAATTAACAAAGATTAAAATTTTTTTGTTATATACAAAAAAATTTTAAAATAGTTGATGTTTAATTTGTAAGGATAAAAAACATTTAGAAATAAAAATACACATTCATAGACTTTTAAATGAAACAATGTAAAATTAGATTGGATTGGGCGATTCAACAATTCAACCGCAAGTCAATATGTTTTCGCGTCCAAGCAATGTATAAAGTTAGAGGTGGCAATTTCAAACACAATCAAAGCCTAACACTAAATTAGCAAGTTTAGGCTGAGTCTTGACAAGTGCAGGAAAATTAGGTTAGACACAATGAACTTGGAAAAAAGAATAGCTAGATTTCAAATTATCCAACAGGTTGACCCATTAACCCATTAACCCACTTATATATTTAAAATAATTTAATATATATTTTTATTATCTAATTAATTCAAATGATTTTATTTAACTTATTATCCCATTAACTAATTTTTCTTTTTTAATATTTTTAAATTATTAATTATATAAACAATAAACTAATTAACTAAAACTAAAGGTTAAAATAAAAAATGTATAAAATTTAAAATTAAATGTTAGACTAAAGTTATTAAACCTTAAATGCCACATTTTGTACATTTAAATTATCGAATTCAAGAACATAAAACTTATTTTAACTTTATTTTGACCAAACCAAACCGCTATTTTTTTGTTTATGGTTGGCGGGTTGGATTTGAGTAACGTTTGAAAATTGTACGTTAGGTTCAATTTAACAAAATTGGTCCGTTTTGTATTGACAATTTTTATAGTACCCATGTCTCAATCCAAACTATTGACTTGTAGCCCAACTCAATTGTAACTCCTATATAATGTTGACAGAATCCAGAATTAGGGCGAACTAGTCAAGTTGGGTAAACTAACCAAAAATCAGTCAAAACTAGTTTTTGACTATTTATGATTAAATATTTAAAAATTGAATTTTGAACAATATTTTTAATAAAAAATTAAAAATATATTTTATAGTTTTTTTATTTCTATCATTTTAACTCTTAAATATTGATCAGATTATGTAATTTTCATTGTTAATATTTTTATTTGACTATTGTTTATTTTATTTTCTTACTAATATATTATACTAATTGAGTAATTAAAAATTTTGAATATTGCATCTTAAATTTAAAAAAAATTATTAGTTGAAGTGTGTGAGGAAATTTTGGACAAAAGGTTGGGAAACTAGTGAATAGGAAAGGAAAGAAAACAAAGCAATGCCATGAACTCCGTCAATCCGCTATTCATCGATAAAAAAATAACTCTCTTTATCATCTTGTGCTAGATGAAACAAAGGATGAGTCATTTTTCCTTCTCATAAATTGTGGGAGTGCCTAGCATCCAGAGGAGCAAAGCTCATTTTCCATTCAGGGTAAAGGGGCGCATTAACACATATGTGTCATCACAAGAAAACTAAAATAGAAGTTCAGACATCAAAATATAAGCAAATTTTATAAATTTTCAAGGTCATACCAAAAGTACTAATAATAATAATAGTTTTATGAAAGTATGAGCAAATCTATTATTCTTATGTTAATAAATCATTCAAGTCATAATTATATAAGATTTTCATCCATATCTTCACTATAATTTGAATCATCATCTTTATCAACTTTATTATCATCTGCATCAATCCTTTTTAACTTATTTTCTTATACAATTTTGAAAAATCAAAATTAATTTACTATCTCCTAAATAGATGCAAGTATTCCATAATATTTATAATCTTCATGTACCTTCTGAATATTTGTAACTTGTGTTGAAGTGCCAGATGAGCCAACATTTGTTCATATCACATTTGGTACATTAGTATTAACTAAAGATGTTGTCATTAACGAGACTTAAACACTAGCATCAACATTCAAATTAGGATTTTGATATATGAGTTGACCCATAAATCGTATTAGCTTTTCTATTTGCTTTTTCATAGTTTGTATAATGTCCCTTAATCTCATTACACTATGTCATTTTTCTTGTCTAACTGCCTTTAATTTTTCAAATTTTTTTAGACTTGTTGGAGTGACATTCCTTCCTAAGCAACAAACTTGCCTGGGCTTTTCCTTTCCAAATATAGTCTAAAAGGGATTGGTAGCATTATCTTCAGATGATTGAATTAAAATTTTCGGTTGTACTTATAAGAATAAGTAATATGAAATATTATAAAATTTCACCATAAAAATATACTGAAACTTTAAATGTTTTAAAGGTAACATTACAATTTTGGTACTTGTCTCTTCATCGACTTGCTTCCCTTTATTTCTCTTTCATGTTACAGTATATATTTCAACTAGTGAATGATATCCAGCTGTACCTTTTTGTACACACTACAAGAAAAGAATTATTTTCAATTAGGTACATAAATTTAACTCAAATTAAATTCATAATAATTGAGTTTCAAAGTGCAATTAGAAATATAACAACTTTTCAACAATTACTACAAAGCTAGTTCGCCCTACTCGATGAGAGCCCTTTTGCATAGCCGTATTTTTGGAATTAGCTTCACAAATTTTCTGTTAACAAATTAAATTTAAAGAACATATATACACACTTTAAATGTATATATATATATGATTTACAACATATGCATTGAGTTATTATAAAATTTCTGCACTTTATCACTCTTCCAGCACTTAATTAGCTTTTTGAATTCAGGTTTGCTAATGCTACTGGTATGGTTCTTTACCCTTTCTGCATCTATTCTATATCTATCAAACTGGGCTCTTTTTCAGTCTGCTTTTATACACTCTCTAAGTGGAATTAATAGTTGTCATGACATATGTCTCAGCCTCCAAAGCTAAAATATACTTTTGCAATAACGATTAAAAAAACACGATTAATAGCAAAAAGAATATATGTAAAATTGTGATCAAAACATATAAAATCATACATTAACATAATTTTATATCTCATCTCGCCTACTCTCCAACAATGGTTTCCAATTAACGAATGTCAATGGACACAACTTGTATGTCCTTGCAATAATACCCAAGAAAAAGCTGAATAAGCTTAGTGTTTGAGTGTTTGGCCCTACTGATTGCTAATGTTAATTGAAAATGATCTTTCCTCACTCCTCCACTGTTCAAGCATGAATTTCTTTGCACATAGTTGGACATCTAGTTTTCACCTTAGATTACACTGCTTATCAATATTTCAATCTTTACATCAATAAAAAGACAAATAAATTCTGAAACTGAGAGTTTATCTTCATTGTTGATTTGATCTCTAGTTAAATTAGTTTCATCTCCCTCATTTCTTAGCCCAACTTCTTGGTTTTGAGAACCATGTTAATCAATCACAATATGTGCAAATTGAATGTCAAACTGAGGAAAATAAACTATATGTTCAAATTAATTTAAAAATATAGAAACAAGACTTAAAATTTTTTATCCCAACTTTAAAATCAAGTACCAACTTTTAAATTCAAAATCATATGAATATATTTACTCTCCTTTGCCACCATATCTCGAACTTCATTTTCAACCTCATTTTGTTGGCGAAATTCATCCATTGACATTGTTGGAAGCAAAGCCTTGTATTTTCTCTTCTTTCTCAAACTTTCTTCCATCACTTGTTTTCCTTTTTCAAACTTTCTTCCATCAAGTTGCAAATTCAAACCTAAAGGTGTTTTGCACTGAGCTCCCATACTAAAGGAGATAGATTCTTCATTGTTTACTTTTCTTAGCAAATTGACTTTGTCACCTTTAACATCAAACAAGCTTCTAATCACTGTACTCTTACTTGTCTTTGTCGATTGCATGTCCGCTTGAGAATTTATGGCCACATGCAATAGTTGTGCTCCTTTTAATTGAGGACTTTGGCCTCTTTACTCATAGAACTGCTGAACTAATTCAGCACTAGACTTTACTATTGAAGGAACTTTGAATTGAGTGACTTTCTTTTAGATGCAATTGAATTTTTCTTAAGGTTGTGTCCTTTTTCATATTGATCATAAAAAATAACAACCTATACAACAAAAATGAAAGTGTTGCTTAAGTAGCAAATGTGAAATTTTAACAATGATTGCATACTATAATGGTATCATTACAACGCATGAAGATAACAAGAATTACATTCCATTAAACCCTTATAATGTGAAAAGATCTTAGATATAGTAAGCCGAAAAAGAATTGCATCTATACATGACTAAATGACTATCAACTACTAACGATCAAAATGATGAATCATGTGAAAAGTATAGAAGAGCTCATGGAACGCTATTAGCAATTATCTACTTAGTGGACTTTGAGATATTTGATAGGAGTTCAGAGTTGCTACACCTGCATACAAACAAAGAAATAATTACAATCACTATTTAAGATCACATTCATCTAATGCCATAAAAATAAAGTCAAATCCATATACTTTGTATGAAAAAAAAAAGGGTTTATGAAATATTAGTTCATATAGTTAACATAAGTGTCATCAAAATTAAAGTCTTCTTCAGAAGTTTCAAAATGCCCAATATCTTGTAAGGGGAACGGTTGTCAATCATGCTTTCAAGAATATCTTTCCTAACCAATTGAATGTCATCATCAATAACTGGTAAATCTAAGCTAACACCATTCTCAACTGCTTGTCACCAATACAATGTTTCTGGGTTCTCAAAATTTGCTTACCCCATTACACTCAACAACTCTTTTGAGATTGTTTTCATAACATAATGGCAACTATCATGTAAAGGATCTTGGACATAGAAGCATTGATGAACTTCAGCTGCTAATGCGAAAGGATCATCTTGATATTGTAATTTATTAAAATAAACTCGAGAGAGATCAGACCTATCTTCTTCATGCTTAAACCAATCACATCTAAAAAGTACCACTTTGAATTGACCATAATAATCTATCTTAATGATTTCCTTTGTAACTCCATAATAAGTGACAATATCCTTTTTGGGATTTTCATCTTTTGAGCTTCCAAAACTTTGGGTCATTGAATTTAGAGTCACACCACTATTTTGTGCTTTCCGTCTAGCATCTTGTCACTTCGTATGAAACTTGTAACCATTAATAACATATCCAGTAAATTTTTTAGCCACATTACTAAGACCACTAGACACATATTTAATAAACTCTGTAGCATCCAATCTCTCACGCAGGCTTCAAACCACTCAATGAAGTCTTTACTATGATTTCGGATTTTACTCTATTTTGATTTTTTTGATGAAGTGGAAAGAATATTCTCATGCTCCTTAAATAGATTAAAAAAAATTAAGTTAATTTACAAATATCTTATCAAAAGGACAAAACATACTCTATATACGAAAAGAAATTATATTCATACCTAATATATTCATCAACTTCGGCACAATTAAACAAGATGTAACGATATACTTAAGCCAATGAGGAGTGACTTAACGAGATTAGTTTCCCTTTTCTTTTGCCTCCAATAGGATGACTCGAGCCCTCTAAAAGATTTGGTTTTACCCTACTAAAATCAACACCGTCACAGTTTCATGATGTTCTACTCAATCTAGTGTCTACATTGTCTTACACGTATTTCAAGTAAAGTGTTATAATATCTTCTACTAAATAACCTTCAATAATTGACCCTACAGGATGACTTCTACTATGAACATAAAATTTCAAATCACACAAGCATCTGTTAATTAGGTACATCCATCGCAAGTACACAAGCCCACCTAACCAAATCTCATTAGCAAGATGAACAAGCAAATGCACCATTATATCAAAAAAGTTGGGTGGAAAAATCTTCTCTAAAAGACAAAGTGTCTCGATAACATGTGCTTCTAGATAATTAACATCACTCAATCTAATGGATTTTTTGCATAGTTGATGAAAAAAAAATCATAGTCGAATTAATGCAACTATGACAACCCATTGTATAGTGCTTTTAATTGCAACTTGGAGTGAGTAATGTAACATAAAATCAGCATCATGGCTTTTGTATCTTAAAATTTTCCATTTGTTAATCTACACACATCATGAAATGTTAAATGCACTCTCGTCTAGCAATTTTGCTCCTTTCAAAATAGCATAAAAAATATATTTTTCCTCTGTTGTCATTGAGTAGCAAGCTCTGGCAAAAATTGTTTTATTATCATCAAGGGATGTTCTAGGATGTAAATTCTTCATTATTCCCACATCCTGCAAGTCGAATCTAGCATTTGCATGATCTTTTGATTTTCTAGGAATGTCTAACAACGTCCCAATACTATTGTCACAAATATTTTTTTCTACATGCATTATGTCCAGGTTATGACGAAGTGTATTATGCTTCCAATAAGGGAGCTCCAAAAAATGGACTTTTTTTTTCCATGGACCAACATCTCTCTTATTTTTTCCTTCTTCCCAAAGACATTTAAAAAGTCTTTTAACTCTTCCATAATCCTTGTTTCGAATATAGTCAGATTTACAAACCTAAATTCTTGCTTACCATTAAACAACCTTATATCATATCTCCATTTATGATCCACAGGCAAAAAAACACAATGACACATATAACACATTTTGTGGCTATGCTTCATGTAGAAAATATCCCATAGTTACAACAAAGGTAAGCTAGCTAGCCCTTAGTGCTCCAACCCAATAACATAACATATGCAAGAAGATCACTAATAGTACGTAAAAGTGCTACCCACATTTGAAATGTATCATTAGTGGTAGCATCATAAGTGTTTACCTTGAGTGCAACAATAGATTTAAGTCCACAATTAGTAGCTGCAAGTAAATATCTATGTTATTTTTAGGTGACTTAGGACCAAAAATTAGTAATGACAACTTTATATTTTCAGCCTTCATGCACATCTATGGTGGCAAATTGTAGACCATGAGAAGAACTAGCCATGTGCTATGGGATGTACTCAAAGTTCTATATGGATTAAATCCATCACTAGCCAATGCAAATCTCATATTATGGGCATCAATTGAAAAAGGTTGATGTAAATCATCAAAATCTTTCCAAGATTGACCATCACCTGGATGTTGTAGTTTCCCATCTCTTGGACGTTCTAAATCACGCCATCACATTGCTATTGTAGTTTTTGAATACATGAACAATCTTTTATGTCTAGAAATTAAAGGAAAGTATCTTAAAATCTTCACAAAACCTTTATGCTTCCTTGATGTTTCTTCCAACTCAAGAGTATCTTTAGGAAATTCTTCCCACCGTGAAGTTCCACACTTAAGGTAACATGTTGCTTCCTCATGCTCTTTCCAATAAAGCATGCAATTATTTGGACATGAATCAATTTTTTTATAGTCAAGGTCCAAGTCTCCAACCATAGTCTTAGTTTTGTTGAAAGATTTTGGAATTCTCAATTTAGGAATAGCCTCTCTTAGTAATTTTAAGAGAGCGGTAAATGACGCAGTACTCCACCTATAAAGGCATTTCAAAAGATATAGTCACATTGTAAATGAAAGAGTAGTGAACTTAGTACAACTAGGAAATAGATCTTGTTTTGTTTCTTGAACAAATTATAAAATTTCTTTACATCCTCATTAAGCCCCTTCTGAACATTCTCTATTTAGTCATAAGTAAACCACATTTCTTTGAACGTATCATTCAATAATCCTTCCACGTTGTCATATTTACTTGAATCTCTCTCGACTTCATTTGTATCAGCATTGCGATAAATTAAAGTATGGTTTTCCCTATAGAAAACCCATTTTTGATATCCCTTTATAAATCCTTGACATATTAGATGATCAAAAACTTTTTCCCTACTTTGCCAAAAATGATTTACACACTCTAAACAAGAACAAAAAATTTGGCCATCTTCAATAGCTCTTGAGAAAGTAAATTCAAGAAAATATAGCACACTATTAATGTACTCATCGCTCTCTTTTAGAGCAACTATCCAACCTTTCCAAACATTTTCCATGACTTAGACTCTAGGATATTAACAAAATAAGTCAATGTAAACTTATTTAGTAAGTCAAAGGAGTAGTTTTACAAATTTAGTGCTCTCTACCTTCTATTAATTCTAGAAAAATAACTATTAGTTCAAGAACTATAGAATTCTGGACAAGTAAAAAGAAACTGAAATCACAATATAATCTACATATCCATCCTTAGTTTTGCACTTGGTGGTTCCAGTACAATGTTACAATTTCAGGTACAATTCCATATACAATTTCACAATTTCATACACAATTCCAAATACAATTTGCAAACAAAAATCACCAAATACATTTCACCCCAAATACATTCATCAAAGAACCGAGAATGTCAAATATCATCCAAATACATTCCAACTCAAATCAAATATCTCTATTTTCTTCTGCAAATAACCAATTTGATAAACCAAATAACCATGAACAAAAGTGTTTAAACTTACCTTTACCTGAGGATGACGCATCACAGAGATGAACCAAACAATGTGTGTTAATTGATCAACGGAAGACGGCAGACTTGATTCAACACCAACACCAACAACGACGGGTGGGAGATGAGGTGCTGCGGCACCACTGCGATTAAAAGATTGAAGATGGAGGTTGTTCACGTTAGGCCCTGTATCAGAATACAAAAAATTGATTGAAAATGGAACTTTCAAGTTGGGTCAGAAACGAGTCACGTTGGGGCAGAAGATTGATTGTGTACCTACGCGCTGGACAGAGGGTTGTTTGGCTATTTGGCTGAAGATTAAGCTTGTACCCACGCAGAGGGCTTTTTGACTATTTGGCTGAAGAAGTTACATTGGGCAGAAGGTATAACCTGTTTGGCTAAATTTTACCCTAGATAAAAAAGGGGTTTAATATATATGTATCCACTGGTAATATATATAATTAATTTTATTATAATCAGTTTCATCACAATAAAAATATTATACAAGAGTAAATTAAAATTAAAGTTGTTTTACAAATTTATTTGAATAATTTAAATATTAATATATATTTGTTTAATTCCAATTTTTATTTAAAATAAACAAGAATTTAGATTTTTTAAAAATTATTCATTACAAATTTATATTCAATATTTTATTCAAAATTCACTAATTAATTTTTATAACCATAATAGCAAAAGTAAATTATTAAATAATTAATTAAATTCAAATAATTTGATATAAATATAATCAATATATAATACATATTCTAATAATAAGCCATGAATACTATTTAACTTTTTTAAACTATTGCATGAAAATGTTATCCATTCTTTAATTTTGATATAAGGATTTGGAATATTTAAAGAGTGTTACATAAATATTACAAATAAATTTATAGACAACATTTTTTAAACCGTTACACAAAAATATTATTAAATTTTACTTAATCTATGCAACACTGAAAACTATTGTAAAATTTTAATTTTTGCAAAACTTTTCTAATCATCGTATGTCGACTGTTGTTTAGTATTCAAAATGATGTAGTGGTAGAATGGTGGAAACGTACAACTACTATTATTCAATGTTTATACTTTTAATTTTGCTTTGAATTTAGTATTCTTTTAAAATTGAGTAATAATTTTGCTGTTTGTGTTGAATTATTAAATTTTAAAACATCACATCTAAAACTTATCTTTTTTTTGCTTATTATAAATGAAATCTAAGTTTATCTTGTATTCTTTATTTAATATTGTTACGTATTTGTAAATAATATTATATAATTTAAATTTATTAATTTTTGAAAATGAGTCAGCCACCTAGGTCGTCAATCAGATCTCTTCTCAAATTTTAAAAGCATTGAATAAACACATTTAAAAAGGAGTTCCAAACAAAGTGCACGTTTTTGAACGTGTGGTGTTGGTCCATTACCCGTTCATTTCACATCAGCGGCTCAAATTCAAACCCTGCAGCTCCTTGATTTTCCCGCCCAAACATTTCTCGTTGCGCCGAAATAAATGGTCAGGAGACTGCCAGATGTCCCCTTCGACGTGGAGAAAGACTCTTCACAGCCCAACACGTGGAAATCCAGCCAACCCCTGCACCTCCGCTCTTCACCACCACACATTTGTAGCACCTCCCAGAACCGCCAAAATCAAATCCTCGAACCAACCCCACTCTCCTCACCACCAAAATATCACGTAATTTATTTGTTCTATATTGCACGCCGAAACCATGGTCCCAACGGATGTCGACCATGAACATTCCATTCTGTCAGCTCTCTGAGTGTGCAACACACAGTTTTGGCGCGTACTACCGTTCACCCACTCAAATGGAGACGGCTTCGGCCTATGGCGTCGTGGCGTTGTCGACGGACGAAGGATGCCGTACTCCGAAACGCGGCATTCCCGAGAGGTCGACGCCGCCTCCACCTCCCAGAAAGAAGCCCTTGCGCGACTCCACGGGGAAGAGGGAGCCACCGAAGAATGGGTACTTCCAGCCACCTGAGCTGGAGCTGCTTTTCGCTGTGTAGCCGAGGCGTGAAGCTTGTGCTTAATGCGTGTTTTTAGTCTTGTGGTAGGTTGCGAATATTTTGTATGTCGATAAGATGTAAATGATTATATATAAATGTGTGAACTTTGGAATCAACTCTGGTTTCTCTTTTTACCCTTTTCTCTTAAGTTTTTCTTTATTTTTGGGATAAGTATCGTCGTTGAAAATGAGATGTCTGTGCCGCTATTAATTATTCCAGGATTTGAGATTTGATTTTTGTTATTGATCGAAATGTCGTTAATTTAATTTCTAAGGAACTTGCATTGTCTAACTCCTCGTTAAGTAAGAGCAGATCTTGTGGTATTTAAACTAATGGGTGATGTTTTATGAAGTTCGGATTTGCGAGAGGAACCCAGAAATAAATATTGATGTCCAAAAAAATGCATTCGATGATTGATGCGAAGGTGTGATGTAATCAATTTTCTTGCTTAATTGGTCAGCGGAGTTAATAAAGCTAGCAGCGTAAAAATATATCCTCATTTTAATTATTTTTTAAAATATAAGTATCTAAAAATATTAATTAATTATAATTGTAGAAAAAATTAAAATTAAATTTAAATTTTAAGAAAACATTTGTTGTGTAAAATATTTAGATATATAAAATTGATGAAATAAAAAAAAGTGTAAGGTGGTTAACAAACATAGCCAAAAAAATGTCAATTCTTTTCCACATATATTTATAATTTTATATCATTTTTTATATTTTTCAGAATTGTGAAGATGGATCTTATTGTAGAAATAGTATGATGAAAATAACCTTAAGTCGCCCAGCCCGTACTACATCCACACCTGGTAAAAAATAGTATGAATGATTGAAATTCCAACCACTCTTGTACGAGGATATTTTTATTATTTTTAATTTCTTGAAATTTTTAACATTTCAATATCCCAAATAAAATTTAGTATAAATTCAAATGCCATGTCGTGTATTGGACACAATGGTTAATGATTATTTTCATCAATGGATGAAAAATTATTGTTGCCGTCGGATAGACACTTCATTTCACAAAATTTTGCGTCAAAGATCTTTTTCTTCAACTAGGGATCTATTTAGCATATTTAAGCAAATTTTTTCAAATTTTATTTTTAATTCATTTTTCACATAAATCAATACATAAAGTCATAATATTTCAATATTTAAAATTTTATCACCTATCTTATATTTACCTTAAATATATTAAAGAAAAAAATGCTTCATCACTAGTAGTTATTATTATGTTTTTCACTAAAATTCTACCCATAAAAAATATTTCTCACATTATTTTTTTTCTAGTGAATTTTTTCTCATTTTATCCGTTAAAATTAATTCATAAAAACTAATATTTATCCAATTGCAATCTACATCATCATTTAGGTGAATTTTGAAAGTGTTTGGTCAATTAAAAAAATGCATAAATTTAATCGACATTTATGCTTTAGTGTAAGAAACCCATATAACACAGTAATAATATTCAAGTTAACTTATAACTTACAATATTTTTATTTAATCATATTTGTTAAAATAATAAATTTAAATATAAACATTATACTCATAGCGTATGTACTTGTTACGATGAAGATGTATTATTAAAAAAATAAAGAAATTGTTTCGTTTTTTAATTCCCTTTTACATCTCTATCATAAAAATTTTAAATATAAATTTAGCTTATAAATAATTCTTTTTTGATTGAATTTTGTCAAAATATAATAATTTTTATAATATTATAACTAAAGTATTTCATTTATTTTTGATAAATAAATACATAAAGTTTACATTTTTTAACAAGTGTCTATGGCTCACGAGGTAGAAATGAATGGAAATAGATATAGATAATTTCTCTCATCTTCATCAGATAAGGCCTATACGTGAAATTGATAAGAGCATTAGTCAAGTGCTTATTTGTGTAATATATGATTATGAGGTAAAATTAGAGTGAATTGCCTCGTGTGAGGCATGAGGAAACCTGTACTCACTTCGCGTCTCCTATATTCTCTTTATTATACATTTACAAGATGTTTGAAAAATTAGTTGTTGGAGATATGAAGTAGAAAGGTCTAAAAAATCAATTGCTGAAGATGACGTATTCAACATGAAGTAGCAAATAAGCATGTTAACTAGCATTAAAAAGCATTTCAAGAATTTGGAAGGATTACAAGTGTTGCTCAAGAGATCCCAATACCATGAGAGGAGTTATGCCTATAAGGGGGCTATACGATAGCCTCGTAAAGGAAGGTATTTGAGTGATGACAATTTAAATTATCCTAATGAGTTTGGAAATTTTGGTAGCCTTAGGAGGTCAAATAGGTGCGGAAGCGATGAAGATAATAAAATTTCAGAGGAAGTAAAACTCACCATACCACGTTCCACGAAAAATTGTATCCACGTGCTTACTTGGAGTAGACAAGACAAGTAGAGCTTGTTTTTTAATTGTCACTGATATTTTGAGGTGTAAAAGGAGAAATTAACAGTAGTTGAATTTACCGATTATGCTATTATTTAGAAAGATTGAATTTGTGTTACTCATAGGAGAGTTGGTAAGTAGCCTATTGAGACTTGGCGTGATTTAATGGTATTGATGAGAAAGTAATTTGAATCTAGCCATTATCATATGGGTTTGTACCATAGATTGCAAACGTCGACAGAAGAGAATAGGAGTGTTGACGATTACTTCAAAGAAATGGAAATGGCCTTATGAGAGCAAATGTAGTAAAAGATAGAGAAGCCATCATAGCCAGATTTATGATTGGATTGAATAGGAATATTACTAATGTACTTGAGCTATGCCATTATATAGAGTTGGAAGGCTTGGTGGAGAGAGCTATCAAGGTGGAGAAATAGTTCAAGAGGAGGGGTACACAGTAGTAGTCAAGTGCCACCACACAGCCATATCTACGGTGTGAAAAGAAGCTAGCCACCAGCCTTACTAAAGTCATCAAGCTAAATGTACCACCGAAGATCAAAACATCTAAGGTACTATATTAAAATTCCATTACTCTTTTACATATAATAGGGTCATTATTGTTGGATTTCATTGGGATTTACCCATAAAAATTAAACTTTGAATCATAAAAACATGAAAGACATGCAGTGAAAGTAAACAAAACAAATCATATCCATTTTTATTGCAAAACACGCGAGTTATCGCAATAATAAGGTAGAAACTTTTTACATATTGGAACATTTCAGTGAATTATTTGTGATATTTTGGGTTGTGGCCTTTAAACATTGACTTTTAATTTATCCATACAGTTAGAATGATGATGAGATCCTTTTACATTTCACAAAACTCTTTTTGTGAAGCTCTAACCAAACTCCTTAGGTAAGAAGGAACTTTAGACAAGAAAAAAATGCAAGAGAGATGCTAGGGTATCTCTCTTTTCTTGTTTGGTTGCTTGCACAAAATTTTTCTCTTAGAGGGTATGTCTTGAACTCTTAATTCACTCTTTTAAAGAATTGTGACACTAGGGTTTAAGGTATGAGCTTCATGGGTTCTTCTACATACACATTTTAATTAAAACTAGCCTATAGACTTTTATTTATTAATTTTCTTAATAAATTAGCATATATGTCCTTTAATTATTAATCTCCGTTAATGATTAAGACTCAATTATGTCTGATTAATTTAATTTAACCTATTGTATTTTTAATTAATGATCTCATTATTAATAAATACCATGATAATTTATTTAGTCCAATTCAATTGCAATTAAATAAATTATTTCATGAGTCATTTTAAGCCTTGTTTCAACCCACCAATTTAACGTTCATCATACGTTCGAATCGACGTTTTATAAGACAGAATCCTTAGTTAAGGAAGTGCGTGATTGGAAAAGAGTTTATGATAGAAACATTAGTCCCACGAGGAAACATCAATTAGTCATATAATTGAGTTTGTGAGTTTTACTAAATCCATAACGTTTGCTCGATAGGGACAAAGTAAGATACAAAGTTGTATTTACGCTCGGGAAGGTTCAATGTGATCCTTTCATTTCACCTTTGAAGGGCTACAATATGAGCCACAAGTTAGGTGTTATCCATATCTTTTGAGTTATACTCATTGCCAGTTAAGGATAAACCTAGAAAGACTCACATAAGTACAAGACGATATCTTGAAGCATTTTGAAAGTGGTAATTACAAGGCTTGACAAGACTTGTGGATGTAACTTAAGAAGTCTCATAGTAGATTTAATTTGGTTGGGATTAGATCAAATTGGAATGATTTATTTCTCATTATGATTTTTAGTGATGAAATCATTAATTTGAAACTTGATGAGCCTTTAATTTAATTAATGGAATTAATTACATTAAGGAGACAAGGCACAAAATAATTATTTTGTATCTATTATATTTGTTAATAATGGAGATTATTAATTGAATACATGATAGGCTTTTAGTTTAATTAATGGAATTAATTAAATTGAAGGAAATAATTCAAAAGGGTTTTAATTATTAATTAGATTAATAATTAATGGTGGTTGAGCTTAGGTTAATTCAAGGTCTATATGAAAGCCTATGAAGCTAATTCCACAATTCTTAGGAATTCGAGTATATATAAGATGATATCTTGAGAATAAATGACCTGAAAGGGTTCTAAGAGAGAGGCACTATTCACGTGAATAATACCACCATTAACATTCATCCATAGGTACCAATCACTCGAGCATTGTTCACTTCTTGCGTGAGATAAAAGTAGTTAGTAGCCTTAGTTTTTTTTAAAAAAAATTCTCTAAGCATAAGACTTTTATGGAGTTTTGATGGAAAGCCAAAGCCAACGACTTGTTTATGTAGACAAACTAGAGGCTAAGACTTTATCGTAGCATGTGGATTGTTGATAGAAACTCTAGGATTTATATCTAGGTAATCATTCATGCAAGCATCTCGAAATTTATGTTTAAGCATTTTATGCGATGAAAGTGGATCGGGTTGGGATTTTATTTATTGCATTGCTTCCTCGGTTGTTTTGTGATTGAAATTTGAAAATTCTAGCATCCCATACCCAATGAAGCCCAATACGCATGGTGTATTCAATAAGGGATTTGTCTCCTTGCAAGTGAGTTAGACATTTATCTTATGCAATTGGTGTTCTACGAGACAAAAGCTCTTGGTCAAAGTAATGTGTGATTAGAAAAGAATTTTTGGTAGGAACATTGGTCTAACGAGGAAATACCAATTGGTCATATGATCGAATTTGTGAATTTGATTAAATATATGACTCTCTCTTAGTTGAGAGAAAATAAGACAAATCTCTATATAGCATGGTAGTCATGATCGAAAAGGTGTATTGTGATCTAAATCACTGCATCTTAATTGGGTTACAATATGAGCCGTTGGTTAAACGTTACCCATGTCCTTTTTGCTCATTGTCAATTAAGGATAAACCTAGAAAGTCACATAATAAGATTAGGATGTGTTGTGAATGTTTAATTGGTGGGTTGCATAATTTATTTAATTGTAATTAGATTCTATTAAATAAATTTCCATGCTTGTTGATGATGATATTATTAATCAGAAGCATAATAAGAATTTAATTTAATTAATAAGATTAATAATTAAAGAGAATATGGGTTGATTTATTAATGATATTAACAAATAATAGTTCATAGGCTATGTAATTAAAGATAGTCTATATAGGAGGGCCTATGGAGCTCATACCTAAATCCTAGTGTTTTAACCTTATAAAGGGGTCTTGAAGAGTTTGATACACACATAACAAACCCCAAAATTTGTGCACCCTCCAAGCAAAATAGAGAGCAACCCCTAGCCCCCCTTTTCGACTCTCTTTCATTAAAAATTCCTTCTAACCCAAAGATGTTTATATTAGAACTTCAAAAAATAAGTTTTGTAGAGTGCAATAGAAGCTTACAAGTATCCTAATCATGTAGAAAATCTAGATGTTAAGGTTCAATGGCCACGACTTCAAGGAACCCGTACGAGAGGCTTGGAAACATTCCAAAGGTGCAGTTTTAATGCATCTTCTTGTCTAATTATTATCTTGTGTGCTTTGCAACAAAAACGGTTGTGGTTTGTTCTATTGTATTCCGTTGCAAGTGCATGATGATTTTTTGTGCTAAAGTTTTAATTTTTTTGGCTAAACTTTAACAAAATCCGACTGTTTCAACTGTTTGTGCATGACCCTCTAGATTCATCCTTAATTGGCAACGAGTAAAGTTCGAAGGATATGAGTAACGTTTAGCCTATAACCCATATTGTAGTCTAAATTAAGATGAAGTGAAATGGATTACAATGAACCATTCCAATCAGTAATATCATGCCATATAAACCTTTTAATTTCATGAATTTAGTTAAATTTACAAACTCAGTTATATGGACAGTTGGTATTACCTCATGAGATAAATGCTTCTGTCAGAAACTCCTTTTTGATCACACATTACTTTAACCATGGACTTTCACCTCATGGAACACATTGCATAGGACAAATACCTTACTCTTTATAAGGAAAAAAATCCCTTATTGATTGCACATATGATTCCATACACACTTAGTTACAACATATTGGGCTCATGACCCAATCCTATATTAGGATAGATATTGGCCTTTATTACCCTAATAGCACATTGATGTCATGTATACAAGACAATCATGTTATCTTAGATATAAGGTACACACACGCTTAATATGATCATGAAGTAAGACATTGACAACCAAGGGCGAAGTCTATGTGTCTACTTTGTTCTACTAGTTATTATTCAAATGCTGATTCCTTAAGAGTGTATCTACACATATGTACTTTTTGTATCTCATACTAAACATCACCATATTCACCATACAAACCCAAGGTGTGCAAGTCGAATTAACTCTTTTGCAATACACATGAACTCCAAGAAGAAGACCATAAGGATTAAATATATTTATTGCAATAATATGAGCTAAAGCTAGAGAAAAAGGAAAAGAAAAGAAGAGTGAGAAAAAGAGTGTGAGTAGGCAAGAGGTGCGGAAAAAGGAGAGTAGAGGAAAAGAAAGGAAAGAAAAGGAGGGGACGGAATGTATGCCAGCAAAAATGAGAGATGTGAGAATAGTTATAGGAAGTGAGAGAGAAGTTGTATTACTCATGTATAAAAAATTTTACTTTTTATTAGAAAAGGCCACATCTTTCCTTCCTGAGATTGTTATTTCTGTTTTACAAGATTTCCAAAATGCTTTGTTGGAAGGGTTCGTGACTAGATTGCCACCGATTTGAGAAATTGAACACCAAATTAATTTTATGCCAAGAGTAGCCATTTCCAATTAACTGGTGTACTGAACAAATCTAGAAGAAACTTAGGAGATCTAAAGGAAAGTAGAGGAGCTAATTAGCAAGGAATGGATTTAAGAGAGCACGAGCCCCTGTGCTATCCTAGTTTTACTCGTCCTTGGGTCAAGGAGGATGTCCATGGATTGTAGACCAATGAACCCCATTATAGTAAAGTATCGCCATCTTACTCCTAGATTAAATTACATATTAGATGAATTATAAGCTACGTCAATATTTTCACAAATAGATCTTAAAATAGGCTATCATCAAATTTCCATGAAACAAAGGGATAAATGGAAAACTACGTTTAAAACTAAGTATGGTTTGATGAGTGGTTAGTCATGGCATATGGCTTAACGAATACACCTACTACCTTCATGAGGCTTAAGAATCATGTTTTACGTGCTTTCATAGGTAAATTTATCATTGGATATTTTGATGACATTCTTGTTCATAATAGGTCCATGGATGAGCATGCCATGCATCTTAGAAGTGTATTTGAAGCCCTATGTATAGAACAACTATATGCAAATCCTAAGAAGTGCATTTTTTTGTGTTGATCACTGTGTGTTTCTTAGCTTTACTGTAAGTGCATAGAGTATTCAAGTTGATGAAAATAAGGTGAAAGCAATTTGAGAGTGGCTGACCCCCACAATAGTTTCTTAGGTAAAAAGTTTTCATAGACTTGTGAGTTTTTATAGGATGTTTTTATGAGATTTTAACACCATTGTAGCATTTATAACTACAATCATCAAGAAGAGATGAGAAATTCAATTAGGGAAAAGCGTAATAGCAAGCATTCTATGAATTAAAGAATAAGCTTACTTATGCTTCTGTCTTATCTTTTCCTGATTTTAATAAAACTTTTGAATTTGAGTGTGATGTGTCTAGTGTAGGTATTGGAGTAGTCTTGATCTGTGTGTACATGCATAAAGATACAAAAAATTAGTGTATGCTAGAACCCAACAAAATTTGCTTGTGCAAATCACGTAAAAATAAGCTAATATGCAACAATCTTTAATGAATTTTAGATAAAGACAGCCACAATTAACACGTCTAGTTAGTTGATACATCAAGAATTAACGCAAGAAATATTGGAATAACTCAATTTAGGATTGAAAATCACAAGAATTGAAAAAAAACTTAAATTTAGGAAAAAAATAAAGAAAATAATTCATTCAACAAACTACCAAAAGAATTCTTATTGATAAAAATAGTTAAGGGTCCTTTATATAGAGTTAGGACCCTTTAAAACTATCTAAATTTGTCTATAGTTGTTTTAAGAAGACTAGGAATGAAAATTTGAAAGAAATCCTAACTAAATACAATTCTTGGGCTCCAAGCCATAATTTTGATTGATCTAAGCGATGTGTTTGGGATTGATCCAGTTAGATCCAAGATATCACAATTGTAAATTTAGTGAGTTTGGAAGGTTCGACATTACAATTGCAGATCATGTGATCAATTTGGTTTCCTATGTGAACAATCTTAATCTTTTGAGATCTTTCTTGAAATTGATCTTGGTGTGCTAAGAATGATCCAAATGTCAATCTGATGATGGATTTTTGCCGTTTTGCCCACGTTTCACACCTGAATGATCTACAAGCTCATCTTTAACATCCAGAACCTCTCTAAATGTCAAATTTCTTCTTGAAACTCATGCAAAAGTGATCATTTAGACCATTGAAGCTTGTCTCCTTTAGTTTTCATGTTGAGTCCTTGACTTGGCCCTTGATTTGTCCTAGTGCTTGGTTAAGTCTTACGTAAGAGAAGAGGCCTATTGCATATTTTAGTGAGAAGTTAAATGGAGCCAAGTTGAATTATCCTACATGTGATGAGGGGATGCATGCATTAGTGAGAGTTTTAAAGGCTTGGCAACATTACTTGAGGCCTAAGAGTTTGTTGTTCATACTAATCATAAAGTCTTTAAAGTACCTTAAGAGTCAATGTAAGTTGAGTCAAAGACATATCAAATGGGTATCCTTTATTGATACATTCCCTTATGTTATTAAGTACAAAAAAGGTGGAGAAAATATAGTGCTAGATGCATTGTCCAGATGTTATTCTTTGGTTACTACATTAATTCTAGGCTATTAGTATTTGCGAATGTTAAGGGGTTGTATGAAAAGGATAAAGATTTTAGTCATGTATATGAGTTGACTAAAAATGGAGTGCATGATAAATATTTTCCTAGATGTTTCTTGTAGGAATTACTTATTAAAGAGACCCACGATAGAGGATTAATGAGACACGACAATGTTACCCAAATAATATCTATTTTGTAGGAACATTTTTATTGGTCAAATTTGTGGAGAGACATGGAAAGGATCATTGAAAGGTGTATCAAATGTAAGCAGGCTAAGTCTAGAGTTTAGCCACATGGGTTAGACACATCATTGCCCATGCCAAACGTGCTTTAGATAGACATCTCAATGGATTTTATGTTAGGGTTACCACATACTAAGATGGATAAGGATAGCATTTTCATTGTTGTAGATAGGTTATCAAAAATTGCACATTTTATTACATGCTCTAAGACTGATGGAATTTGTTTTTCAAGGAGCTTGTTAGATTGCTTGGAGTGCTTGAAACAATTATGTTTAATATAGATGTTAAATTTCAAAGTTATTTCTGGAAGACTTTATGATGTAAGTTAAGACCTAATTTATTGTTTTCCATCACGTGTCATTGACAAAGTAATGGTCAAATAGAAATAGTAAATAGCACACTAATTAGGTTTTTGCGTGCTTTGATTATGAAGAACATTAAGAAATGGGAAGAGTGTTTACTGCACATTAAGTTTGCTTATAATAGTAGTGTACATTTAGTTACACACATGTCACCATTTGAAATACTTTATGGTTTTAATCCACTAACTTTTCTAGATTTATTGCCATTACTATGCAATGAACAAATTAGCATAGATAGGGAATGTAAGGCAAAGATTGTGAATTAGTTTCATGAGAGAGTGCGATAAAATATTGAAACGAGAAATGAAGAATATGCACAACAAACTAACAAATGACATAAAAAAGGTTATCTTTAAGCTTGTAGACTAGGTTTAGGTTCATATGCGCAAGGAGAGGTTTCCTCAATAGAAGAAGTCAAAATTAAAGGTAACAGGTGATAAACCATTCTAAATAGTAGAGTACATTAATGATAATGCTTATAAGCTTTTAGATGTTTAGAAGGCTTCAAGGAGTAAGAAGAGCATTGGTGGATCAATGTGGTTTGAAAAAAAACAAGAAATAAGCCTTATAGTGGATATTGGATTGACCTAGCTAAGCAATGATTGTGCTAGTGCTTGGGTGATTAACACTCCAATGTCCAATGGATAGTTTGGTATTACAATTGCATCACACATGGTCGTCACACAAGCTGTGATCCAATATCTAGCTAAGCTTCTAGAATTATGATCTAGATCGCTTGATTGATAGTTGGATCAATTGTAGGAACCTCAAGGCGATCTTTTAAGTTTCTAAATTGATCTAAGGACCATTTGGAGACCAAATTAGATAGGATTTTTACCTTTTCAGCTTAGCTAGTTTTGGACAACTTTTAGGGTATTCTAAAGCTTCCTAAACTATATATAAAGGAGCCTTGGATACTTTCATGGGAACTTTTGACTTTATTGATATTATAGTACAGTATTTTTTTGCTTTGATTTTGATTGTGCTAAAATTCCATACATTCTTGAGATAATTCATGATATATCAACTATCTTGCCATGTTAGTTGTGGTCATCATTCATCAAAGTTTATCAAAGATCATTTTGGTTTGGGTCATTTTCTCATGGTTCACACAAGTTGACTTTTGGTAAATTCCGGTATATGCCAATTTGTATCTTTATGCTTCTACACAAGCGTTAATATTACACTAAATATACCACAACAATAGAAGGTTGATGTTATTGTTATGTTCATATATTTGTGTAATATTGCATTTAAATGAAAAGCCCTTAATCATAAGTATGGATGAATTTAATTTTGAGGTGTATACCCAATTAAGTATTGAGCACTTAACAAATGAAGTAAAGATATTTTTTGCTCCAAAGACATGGCTATCAAAAATATAAACGAGCTAACAAACACGAAATTTTCGGTAAATATAAACGAGTCCACACACATGAAATATATTAACATAGATCAAAGAAATCCTTCTACATCTATGGGTTCCTACCCAGGAAAACACTTTCCCCACTTCACAATGAAAAGTTATGGTTAGACAAGTGATTCATGACTCACAAATTATCATACTCCTCTATAAATCAACTAAATGGTGTACATGTCCAAGTCCCCTTTTCATTTACACTTGAACAATCTTCTTCTAAGTTCCTACCAATATTGTTGTTGTAAAGGAAACATTTCAACACAAGATCCTACTTGCCATCAACTCATAGAAGAATAGAGGCAAGTATAAAATAAAACATGTGTAGGACTATTGCTTAAGCTCCATAAAGTAATTCCCCTCCATACTTTCTTTAGCTCTCTCATGTTGGCTCCAAGCAACATAGATTTATTTTGTTAACTATTTCCTTTAAACTTGAAAAGCATGCACCAAAACACAACACTACTATCCAAATCCTTTACTTAGTGCAGCCCTTGTGGATTCCTACAATTGAAAAAAAAATAAAACAAATTTTTTCATAATGATCATTGGTCTATGACTTGGAAAATTCATACCACATCAAATGCCAACTCATTAAACTTCAAAAAAAGACAACAGCTCCTTTTGTTTAGTAATATAATTACAACATTACAATATATTTTTTTCACCATGTCTAACAACCAAGTCTAAAGTTGTCCTCAAAACTCACAACAAGAAACAAGTAAATATAAACAAGCTAACAATAACCTCCCCCGCAGCAACATAATGCAATGCTTAGAATCTCGCTCAATCACAATAATCTTCATGGAACGATGGATGTTGCAACATTGATGTTGACCCGAACTAGCTCCAATGTTGCAATGTTTCATAAGAACTAAAGATTCAACTAAGACAAAAATGATCAAAATAGATAAACTCTAAATCTTAATGTACTAGTAGTAGTTGGATTTAATTGGGATATGCATGTAAAAATTAAACCTCAAAACATGAAAACATTATAAGCATGCAGTGTAAACAAACGCAACAAATCATATCCATTTTTATTGTGTGTTTCATCAAAAACATTTTCCAACTGTTTTTCTTGCAATCTTGAGTCGTAGCCCTTGAACCTTGACTTATAGTTTGTCCATGTGATTGAGATGACAACAAGCACCTTCCATACTTTGCAAAACTCTTTTTACTTTTTTTTTCAAGGCTCTTGTGCAAACACTTTGGACTAAAAGGTACTTCTTGACAAGAAAAGAAGGGTAAAGAGTGGTTAGGGTGCTTTTCTCTTCTTATTGGTGGCTGCATGAAATTAATGATATTGTGTATGTCTTGGAACTCTTCTAAACTTGCTTAAATAGTTAAGACACTAAGGTTATAAAACATGGGTTCCATGAACTCTCCTACCCAAAGTTTTAATTAAAACATGGCCCATGGACCTTTATTATTAATCTTGTTAATAATATTCAGCTCATTTGACTCTTTAATTATTAACCTCCATTAATATTTCAGGTCAATTTGTGTCTCTTTTATTTAATTAAATTAAATTAAATATCCTATTGTACTTCTAATTAATGATCTCATTATTAATAAACAAATTGACAATTTATTCAATCCAATTAAATAGCAACTAAATCAATTACTTTATGATTTTTCTCACGCCTCATTTTCAATCCACCAATTTGACTGTCATCATATGTTCCAAGCTTTTGAGTGTGGCTCTCTAGTTTCATCTTTAATTAGCTATAGGTACAGCTTGCAAAATATAGGTAATGTCTAACCTATGACTCATATCGTAGTTTAATTAAGACAAAGTGAAACAAATCACAATGAACCCTTTCAATCATGAATATCATGTCGAAAAGACCTTTTGTTTCACTTTGTCCCAACAGAGCGAAAGTTATAAATTTAGGCAAACTCATAAATTCGATTATATAACCAGTTGACATTACCTTATAAGACAAATGCTTCTTTAATCCGATCACATCCTGCCTTGGCAAAGGGTTTCCATATCATTGAATACTAATTGCATAGGACAAATGCCTTACTCACTTGTAAGGAAACAAGTCCCTTATTGAACATATACATGTCTTCATACACTTTTGGGTAACGATACTTTGGGCTCATGACCTTATCCTATATTAAGATAGATATTAGCTCTTAATGCTTTAATGAGACATTGACCATCATGCCCATAAAACACCCATGTCACTTCAAGTTTAAGGTTCATGTCGACTTAATATGATCATTAAGTAAGACATTGACTACCAAAAGTGAACTCCATGTATCTGCTTCATTTTGCCAGTTGTTGTCCAAATGCTTATTCTCTAATGATGCATACACACACGTATTCTCAATATCTCAAATTAAACGACAAGACACTCACTGTATAAATACAAAGTGTGCAAGTTGAATTGACTCTCTAATGCCCATTAATTATCTTTGACTCAGATAGGTTTTAGTAATTGAGATTAAGATTGTCTTGTGTCCATATTTATAACTCCTTATGAATAAAGTTTCTTAACTCAATTATATGAGCAAAAGCAATACTTTACGCCAATCAAGATTTACAAGAATGAATAAACTTGCTAGAACATTGATATTGAAAATTAATATCTTATTAATTACTTAAAAAAGTACATATACAACTATGATGTATTCTAATATCCCTCATTTATTATTTGCATTAGAGAGTATATCAGTAACAATAGCAACTAACTACTTTCAACAGAAGTAATAGATAGCATGATCAAAACAAAGAAAATCCATGTAGCAATCAACTAGCTACAACGAAGCTACAATAATAGTAAAGCAACATCAATAATATCCTAGTAGTAACAGACGTCCTCACGTTGCAAGAAGACATCCCCCCTCAAGTAAAGCATTTCCAACAAAATAATTTAGCTAAAAATCCCCTTAGTCCACTTTCCCCTTTTTATAACCCCCTTAATCTTCTCCATGTTTAAGATAGACAAAGACAAACTTAAAGTGAACAAGGAGTGCTAGTGGCCATGTGTAGATTGAGCTATGGTGAGACATCATTATTGAATCTATAGGTAAGGTTGCCAAAAGGGGTTTCAATGAAGTAATTTTAAGCTATGCATCATGTTTCAATATGCTTAACTAATCAATCTAAGTATTTATCCCTCAAATAAAGCTTCAATATGGATAATGGCAGTTATTAGATGATTCTTGGGAGTTTGTGATGTTGCAGTTTCTTTGACTAATATAACTCTCGTGGGCAAAGATCATTAACATTTCCAAACATCCGCTAAATCTATTCTTAACCTATTTTTCCTTTGCGGTCGAATTCTTGATAAATATGAATTACACCTTTAAGATAGACTATGGTAAGAGGAACAACATCAATTCTTTTTCCTCTAGGATTAGTTTTAAACCACTTTATGACGAAGGTTAATTTTTTGGTTCCATAGGAGCATCATTCGTGACTAGAAGGCCTAATGTTGAAGTTAAACCTTGACATTTTGTTTAGTAGTTCCCATTCTTCCTGTCTCTTTTATCTTTGCTTCGTGATAAGAAAGCTTAACAAGTGATACGAAATGATGGAAAGTAGAAGTTTGAAATTAAAATAAATAAGGTTGCTATAGAACAGTTATATTGACCTAAGGAATTCTTATTTGACATGAAAGAAAACCCGACAGAATTCTAGGTTTGCAAAGGTGAGAGGTGGTTAGGATTATCTAAATTCAATATACCCTATAAAACTTTGTCCTTCAAAAAGATGAGCTTGTGAATCAATTACCAAACTAGGCAATGGCCAAGTTTGATTCTCAAATAGTGAACCTTTTTTAGTCTACTAGCTTGGTAAGGATATCTAGATTTTGTACTCCTTGTAACATGTTCCATCCTGAGGATTTTATTTCAACAAGCTCCCAAGTACTGTGATGTTTTATACCTATATGCTTTGTCCAAGAGTGTTGTAATGCTAATGGCACTCTTGTTGCCACACATTATCACTTCATTTATGCTTAATCGAATAACTTTCAAGCATTTGTTTCATTGATAATAATTAAGCACAACAAGATGCCACAACCATGGTTGCTTTTGCTTTAGAAAATGCAGTTGGATTTTGTTTCTTGTTGAACCAAGAACAAAATATCCACATTTGAAAGAAACTTCCATCTGATGTCCTTGTATGGTTATCAATAACACTAGCCCAATCCACATCACAATACCCAACAATTCAAGATTCAATTTATTTGGGTACGATAAACCAAGCTCATTGGTCCTATTGATATATCATGTAACCTTTTTACAACATCAAGATTACTCTCTTTAAGACATAAAAGAATTTAGCACAATTTCCAACACTATAACATATGTTTGCATGATTAGTAGTGAGGTACAATAAGCTACTAATCATGTCTTAGTATAAACTCATATCAACAGTATTCCAACATCATCTTTCCTTTTGTACTTATTAACATCAATTTTAAAACATATTTCAAGGGTTCTGGCCCGATCTTTCTTACAATATTTTTGTATTTCAAGGTATAAATATTCAATCAACTTCTTACTTCACAAATTCATCCTAACAACTGGGGTCATTTCAAATTCTTAGAAATCATCTTAATAGACTTGTTCGTAAGTTTTTTAGAGGTTGAATCGAAAATAATATCATCAACATAAATCTAGACAACCACTACGTTATTGTTGGAACATTAGAAGAGTGATGTCTTGTCAAGCACACCTTTTGTATAACTTGTGTTTGATAGAAATTTGGTGACTCTTTCATGACATGCTTAAATAGCTAGCTAAAGTTCATATAACATAATGTTTATGATTTGGATTTTCAAATCCTTTAAGCTATTAAACATGAACCTCTTTGGAACCCATTATAAAACACCCTTGGCATCCAAATTATATTGCCTAATATTGAGGCTATATGATACAACAATAAGGAGTATGATTGTTTCAAGTATTGCTATCTATGCAAATGTTTCATCAGAGTTAACCCTTTCTACTTGACCATGTCCTTGAGAAACAAAAACAAATTTTCTTTGGGATACATTTCCATGTTGATCAATCTTATTCATGAAAATCCACTTAGTTCCAATTACTTTAATGTTCTCTAGTCCTGTGACTAATATCCAACAATAATTTATTGTAAATTAATTCAATTATTCATAGACTCCAAGAATGTAGTACTCATCCTATAGAGCCTCTTCAACACCCTTTGGTATAACAAATGATAAGTAGTAAGAATACCTAACTAGATATCTATATTTAACACTACATCGTCTTTTGTTCTTCTCTATTCATTCAAGTCTCCAATTATTTCTTTAGGGAGATTATGCTTCTCAAATCTAAATGAGGGATCCTTTAAATTTTCCTCACTCATGATCGAAACATTATTTCCAATTCTGGTGTGGGAATGTCAACATTTTAGCCTTCCTCCATGCATTCTCTAACAGAGTCTAGGTTACTAGGTGAAACATCATCTTCAATTCTCTTTAAGATATTTTTAGCAGATTCACCATTTTCATTTACTCCATCTATAATGATCTTGTTAATTGATTCCATCATTGGTTTGGTTCAACGACAATAAACTATATATGCTCGACTTGTGGAGGAAAACTAAGGAACATTTGATCATCACTTTTTAATTCAAATCAATTGAGCTTATCTCAATCCTTGATCCACCTTTCTTTGGCATGAGTAGCACTGGAACTACATGAGGGCTCGTACTCTCTTGCACCCATCCTTTGTTAATTAACTCCTTCACTTAACTTTAGATCTTCTTTGTTTATTCTAAATTTGTTATATACGCCAATCAGTTTGGGATGGCTACTCCTAGCTAAAAATCAATCTAATGCTTAATCCCTCTAATCAATGGTAATCCACTAGGTAATTTCTCTAATAGTTTATCTTAGAAATCCTGCAAAATAGACACAATAATCTCAAGGAGGGGAGATGTGACCTCTTCTAATAAAAAGGTAAGATTCTTTGTACAAGAGTAATACAACACTCCTCTCACTTCCTAAAGCTATCTTCACATCTCTCATTCTCACTAGGATGCACTCATTTCCCTCTTTCTTTTCTCTCTTCTTTTTCTTTCCCACTTGTTCACTCTCATGCTTCCTTTCACTCTTTTTTTTCTTCTTTTTCTCTAACTCTGGCTCATATTGTTACTACAAATATTGTTGATCTTCTTGTTCTTCCTCCAAAATGAGTGGCACCAAGGTATTATTTCGGTTGTGTAGAAAATGTACATGTTTAACTTCCAAGGAGTATAACATTCTTATCAAACTACCAAAACCTTTCTAGTAGAATGTGGCTAAGCCTAGATAGGTAGTACATAGCATAACACTTCATTCTTATACTTACTAATCTCAATATTACTAAAATTTGCTTCGTCACCTTCGCTTCACTACAGTTATTTAATCATTATAACTTATATGGATGCACATGATCTCTAATTAGTAGTGCAAGTCTCTCCACTAATATAGTACTAACAACAGTAGTACTAGGTCTAAGCTTGGACCAACCTACTCAACTTAGCTCGACTCAATCAAGTAGCTTGGTCAAATCTCGGCTCATATAAACAAGTCAAGCTCAAACATATATTATGCAGGCTCAATACTCAATGAGCTACTCGATCTCAAAATTATATATACATAGATATATATATATGTATGTATATATATTTTTATGGTATAAGATTTACAAAGCTATATATAGTCTAGTGGTCAACAACTTTTATAATTAATGTTAGCATTGCATGGTCATAGGTTCAAACCCATCGTGAAGAAATTTTTGTATTTTATGTTTTTTTTCAAGTCAAGCTTAAAGCTCGAGCCTAAGCTCAGTTTAGGTGCTCAACTCAAGCTCGAGCTCCTTAATGTTCTATCCAGTCAAGCTCAAGTAGACTACACCCTAGTTAGTACTACTCCCACCATCTATAATAAAGCTATAAGTTTTACCTTTTTTTAGGCTTTGCATGAAAGATTTTTTCCTGCTGCTCCTCAAATCCTTCTTCCTTACTCTGTGCATTCAATGTATACATTATTACGAAACTCACATTACATGCCTTCTTGTAAACTCTCTCATCTTCTTTAGATGACACCTCCTCTAAAGGTGTAATCTTATCACCACTATTGTCCTCTTCATCGGTCGCTATCTAAGCTTTTTCTATCAAAACCATAGTTCTCCTTTTCAGTCATTAAGTAACAATATGCCCTCTTCCTTAACATTTAAAACACATGATATCTCAATTACACATATTAGAATTGCTAAGGTTTTTACTTCGTATATTAGGTGTTTTAGCTTTTAGTGTGACCCTTAGTTTGGTGGTTCCATCAAGTGCGGCAAGTTGCTTCTTCTCATGCCTAGCAAATAGCCATGTAGTTGCAGTCGGCAGCTGCAATGACATATCTACCCCTCATCTCAACCGGCTTCTAGACTTGGATAGTTTTTTCGACCAAGTCCTCCATATCTAACATAATAATATAGCTCAAGCACATATACGATATCTCTATTCAATTCACCCATAAATTTAGCCATGGTCGTATCTCTATCCTCAACTATATCTGCTCTCCTTAAAGTAATCTTCTACACTTCTGTTTCCTTGCATCAATGTCTGTAATCTACAATATAAGTCCCTATAACGATGACTAGGTACAAATCTTTTCCTCATCGAACATTTTTAATCATTCCATGTATCAATTTAGTGCTCACCATTTATTCAACAGCTAGTACAAGCCTAATCCCACCAAATAATTGCATAATCAATAAATTTAGCTACAGGTAACTTTATCTTTTGTGCTTCCATGTAGTGATGGCAGTTAAAGACCAATTCAACTCATCTCCCATTCTAAGTAGGCATCTGGATCTATTTTTTCGTTGAAAAGCTAGAATAGTAAACTTTACCCACTTTCGGATTTCATAATCTTCTTCCCATCTACACTTATTGGACCCCCTAGGGCTACCAAAATCCTTAAATTTGTTAGGATAACCAAAATCATCATCACTAACATACCTTCCCCTATGAAGCTATTGCATAAACTGTTTTCGCCTAGGTACTGATTCCTCTCAAGGTGCTGAACTCCCTTATGTGGATGCCAATGATGTCTCCAAATCCGTTAAATGTGTCTGTAATATGTTTTAAATTGAAGGTATGATCTCAAATAGCTGATTCTTTGGACATTCTGTTAATGGGGTACTACAAAGGAAATAGGAAACTGAAAGTGTGTGCAGGTGTCCTCTCATTTTACAAGATGTAATTCATTCTGGTATTAACTCTTGCCAATGTATTACACAAATATTCACTCAAACAATGCACTTACCAATTTAATTCCTATGTTTGCCTTGTAAAATTTTAAGAGCTCTCAAGAATTCAAGCAACATACCCCCACTGGTGTATAAGTGTGTGAAATGGTGCAAAATAGAGATTTGAGATCAATCCACATGCAAAGAGATCAATCCAGTGCAAAAAAAAAAAAAATGGCATGTCAAGTCAATATGAGGATAATCAAATCGATCTTGGTTGAAACAAGGGCTGGCTATCAACCCAGGGATCAAGACAAATCGATCTAGCATAAAATAAAGGTGTAATTGACTTGGATAGGCTGCCATCTATCAAAAGGCTTCGCGATCGAGCTAAGCAACACATAAAATGATGCGTGATCCCTCTAGAATGACGACACGATCAATCTTATGTTAAATTCTCATGACCAGCACAATTCAAACTTAATCAATCTATTCCCAATTCAAATTCTTTTAATTTTCAACATTCTTTATCAATCAAAAAACACTTACGTGCAATTTCTCAGTTAATGATCACAACTTTCTCACATTTTTAATCAATTTTCTACAACTTTTTTTTTTTTACAAATCAACAACCAAATAGGGAGCAATGTGCTGGCAACAAATTCATGAAAATTCAAACACATTTTTTTTTTTTTTTTACTATGAAGGAGGAAGAAATTAGAATAAGAAGAACAAGAAAGGAACAAGGATACGATTAGTACCAAGAACAGTGTCTGGATTGGAATCCAATATAGTTGCTTTAATACTAACTAACGCATGTGCAGAAGTATTAAGATAGATTTTGGCATATGTCTAAATCTAATAAGAATTTGTTTGCATGAACTATGTTAAAGAGATCTAATGAATAACAACCACAACTAAAACTCTTAGTTAGTGAACTATGTGCAAACAACCCAAAAACGCAAAGCCAATTAAAGAGATCTAATGAATAACAACCACAACTAAAACTCTTAGTTAGTGGATATGTCATGAAATAACCAAGAATTTGGATTTCCCAAGAATTTGAGTCACTCAAAAATCTGAGAAAAAAAATAATTGTATTACAAAGGTGAAGGAATTAAAAGTTCTTAACAAAATAACCAATGCCCCTTTTAGTAGTACCTAGGTAGACTCTAAACCTTAAAAATTATGTAAAAGGATGACAAAAATAAAAATGGCATGAAAAGACAATTTCCTGGCAAAAATCTACTCTAGTTGAAAGTTGGATTGATCTAGATAGTTGGGCAATTGATCTACTGCTTGTGGGATCGATCCGGGGCTCGATTAGGCCATCCAAATCATAAAAACCGAACATCGTCGAGAGGTAGGCTTATCGATCGTTTGGCAGGTGATCAATCATATCAAGCGTGATCGTAAAAACATAGGCTGCCCAATTGGGGACGCTAGCACACTCGATCAAGACTGCTTAGGATTGATCAAGGCAAGGCAAGGATTAATTTTGAGACTACTCTAACACTTGTTTGGAGTTCACTTCGCACTAAATGAACCCACAAACATTCTTCTTCCTTCTTCAGGTCTTCCAAATATCCAAAATTATCCTTGATCTCCTTTAAGAGGATCAACATGACTTTTGAAGTCTTTAAGCTCTGGCTCGCACATTAGATCTTCAAAAATCCTTGGATACTCTAACTTGACTTTGACGCCCATCATTTTGATTATATAAAAATAACATTAATAAAAGATAGATAACTTTGGTGTTTTTATAATAAAAATTAATTTGCAATATATTTGAAATATCAATTAAAAATGAATTAGTGAAATATTAAAAAGTAAATGTCATTTAATCCCATTCAAAAAACAAATGTGATAGGTTAGTTGGCAACAGTTGATTAATTGAAATAGTAGTTGTAAACGTGCTAATAATATATTAAGAGACTAAATGGTAGTTATTATAAGCTTATTAATATAGGCCATGTTTGGAAGCAAGCTTTCCCTATCTATCCAACTTATCAAACTTTATAGTACCAAACATTTTACATCACAAAACTTTTATATAAATTCAAATTTAAATTTTCATTCTTTTACATATGAAATGAATCAATTATTTTTTTAATCATTATATCTATTCACAATCAAATCAATACTCATGTAGCCCACATTTATATATATTTATATCATAAAAACTAATAATTATATCTATATATCATTAAATCATACAATCATTTATATATATATATATATATATATATATTTAAATAAATCAAAGTTTCAAATATCAAAAACCAACCACTAAACATACTGCTTATTCTAACATAATCCACCAAACATCATCTCTCAACAAAATTCCTCTTCCAAACATGGCCATAGTATATGAGTGTATTAAAACACAAATCACGCAATATACCTCATGGTGAAATTCCAATAATCAATTTACAAAATCCCAAAGTTCTCGTAACTCGTTCCCCTTTTCTTTTATTTTTTCCCCTTCAAGTGAACCAACGCATCTTAGAAACAAGCCATATCCAATATGCATCCTAGGTGAATCAAATGCATTTTGAATTTTCGGCAAACACAGGCCTAATTTGAATGCTAGATGAAAGGAAGGCATGCACTAAGAATTCGTTTAATGGCATCAGGCACATTTTCTCCTTCAACAGTTAGAACCACCACAAAGTTCAGGCTAATATAATCAACACGTTATTAGGTCATTTCTCTAAAAGTGATTCGATCCTAACAGAAATGTCAAAATGCTACTTTCATCAGTATACTATTTCACGACAAGCAGAACTTTAAAAATTCTCAAGAAAACTAGTAAATAGTGCAGAACACATTAAATTAACTAGATACTATAAATCTTGGAAGCGATAGAGTAAAACAAATATGAGTCATTAAAGTGATGTAACTCAATTAGCAGAAACAGGTAAGAAACCTGATTCATATACCAGAGGCATATACCTTTATAGCGCGACCATTCAAGAGTAGACAGGACAATACACACGTTCAACTAGATGAACGAATTCTTTTAATTCACTGCTCAAGTAGGGCGGCATTAACCATTTTTGACTGCAGGCAAAATGCATTTTACAAAGACCGCAGTTGCACTGGGAAAAGTCAGTAGATGAAAGATGTGGGATAAGTGACAGCTTGTACTTGTAGCAGTGTTAATCAGAGGAACACAGCAACCCGAAATTATAAATGCCAACTCTTTTTAGTCTTTATACTTTATTTTATTTGACTAATGGATAGTGTTTCGAGAACTAAAAAGATACCCGTGAAATGAAACATAGGACTACTCTATAAGATTCAGTTAAAGTGACTCATCAAACAAAAAAAACAGTTACGGTGAGCTTAGCTAGACTGCTTCATCCGTTGTCACGATGGCGGTACTACACCTAAACTAAACAAAACACTAATACAAGCAGGAATTACAGTTTTAAGGAAATGGGAAAGAGATTAAATGTTATATATATATAAAAACATAAATTCAAATTTTCATTTATGGGGGAAAAACATTTTCACAATTTCCAGCTTTTCTTTCTATAAGGAATAATAAAGCAAGAACCAAGAAAATCTAAACATTAACCACCAGTATTTCCTACTTCTCACAGTTTAATTTTCTCTCTATCCTTTTAGGACAGTTTCGCTACATTGCCAATCAAGCAATCTAAGTGGTTAGATAGAAACTCCACTAAATCTACCAAAGGAGCAGAAGTAGTGCAAAACAAGATAAAGAAATGGAAGTTACGACTGGTCCAAAAGAAAAGGAGAAATTAATGTTCGTGCAGTTATTGATAAACACAGAACATTGATTTCCCTTTTGCATGATATTACCTTTCTGATGAATTGATTTATCATATTTATGTAATTTTCAAGATAAAAAGGTAAATGCTGTGGGTATAACATAAAGGTTCATCAGAAAACTCAAAAGTCATATCTTGAGCATTTGAAACAAGCCATACAAAAAAATAATAGAATAAAGAATTGCGCAACCACATGTTTAACTCAGTAAAACAAAGAGAGTAAAAAGACCAAACATACTACCGAGTCCCAAACACAACTTACCAAATTGACACATTAAACATGTATTACGCCTAACTATAGCTGCTTTAACAACACAAATTTCATTCTTGATAATCACATTCAATATTTAAATGAAACAGAAAAACTAATCCTGAATAACCCACTCTAATCATCCCATGCAATTTGTTGGGTATTAAATTTAAACATATGCTTGCTCTACACAAGTATCAAAAGGAGAGTATTACAAAGAGTGCAGGTACATATCCTTGCCCACTACAATGATTTCTGCCTATGCATCTGTCTAGGAGTGTTCAGGGCGAGTGAAATTTTAAAATAGTGCATGACTCCATTTGTTAGTGATTCAACATGAGTGTAGCAATAACCGTGAGCAGGTCAACAGTGATGTAGCACAGTAAAGCTATTTATTAGAGAGTTCTCAATGAAAGCACATACAGCATGACTTAGACAATAGCTCATTAATAGTTTTATTTCAATTAAAAAGTCCTGTGTTTTCTTCTCATCAAGAAAAGGGTAAAAAAACCAGCATGTAGCTAGACATCAGAAACCTTTGTCTTTTTCTGAAAGTTCAGAAAAGGGATTTAACAAGTTGAAGTTATTCTACATCTCTTTATAGTGTGCAAAATAAAAATAATTCATAGGTCTACAGCACAAATGCGCATAGTTTTAACATAATTAGCTTTTCTTCCATGGAATGACAGGATACTTCAAACTGAAACAGTAAAACTCCTCATTTTAGAATCAGTTAAGAGTATTCACAAAATGTTCAGAATCCCATCCATATCACACTATATTTCCAATAATAAAATACATGTTCAACTCCTACACCTGCGTCCACCCACAAAATTAGCCATGGTTATAGAATCATATCAACTTAGTTATCAACTAATAAACCACATAAATGCAAGAAAGAGCATATAACTTGTGACGAAGATCGACCAATTGATGAAGCAACCTCCATGTTATAAGAGTGGTATATTAGTAAAAAGTCACTTGGTAAGGCATTGTGCACCATGCTAATAAATTTACTAAACCAAGATCAAGTGATAAAAATTTGATAAATATCAAGCAAATACTGCAGATGAATATCCAATTACAACTAGAGGAAACTACCAAACTCAAACTTTAACCAGTAAACATAACAAGCCAGTTGTGTTGCCAATAATCTCATTTCTTCCTGTGGATCACCAACTGCATATCTAGCCTTTTAAACTAATAAACAAAAGGAATTAACTTGTATTGGACCTTATTCATATACTCATTATATCTCTCCCCAAAGATCTCAAGCATCAAGGCCTCCTCCAACTTAGCTTTCTGCCCATAGTACATCAAGCAGACAGCAACAATAAACAGTATGCTCATTGGCGCTCTGAGAGAAGTAAAGTAAGTCACGAACAGAAGCATTGTAGATGCATAAATTGGATGGCGGACAAATCTGTAAGGTCCAAACTGAACAACAGCAGTAGGCACAACCACCTTCTCTGAATATTTAGCCAAGTACAGCGTGGAGTGATACTGCATGAACACCGTCAATATAATCAAAACCCAAATACCTACATTGCTCCACCCACCAGGTATGAGGTGCAGTTCCAACCCTTCAAATGCAGCCAGCCAATGCCCAACCATTACTCCAACACAAAACAAAAGCTTATGCCAATTCGGCAAACTGACATCCCACTTACTGTCATGCTCCCTCGGGTAATAATCACCATACAACCGCTTTCGGACACTAACATTGAGGAAAAAGAAATAATGATACACAAAAAAGAATACAAAGGGCCATCCTTCAAGAAACCCATTGAAATGAGCAGGTGGAACTAATGTTAGCCAAGTGAAAGCTGCGGTAACTATGGCAAGCTGATTAAATAAGCTGGCGTCTCCCTTCAAGTATTTACTGAGGCTATAAAAACCAAAAACTGCGACGGCAATGGCCGCCATCCAGGGCCAAAATAACCACGTCCAGCTAAAATACATCCAGAAAAATGGATTAAACAGCAAATTCACAGACCATTTGAATGCGGCAGTAGCAACAGAAAATACCAAACACCACTTGCAAATGTCCACGGCTGTCACTTGCGAAAGGGTCGATTTCAGAGATTCGACAGAGAAATTATTGAGACTTTTCAAAAAGGGGCTCGGTGACTCCGAGTCTGCTGCGGCCGTAGGACTTGAATCCGAGAAGTTTAGCGCGCGACAAGGACGTGTACTTCTAGCATTAGACCTGGACAGTGACGATAAAACAGACTGGGAGAGCAAGTGGCTATCACAATTCAAGACAACTGAAAGAGCGGAGTTGGAAGAAATTCTGGTAAGCCTTGAATTTGTCTTAACTACAGAGTTTTCCACAGACAAATTTTCGCACTTAATCCGTTTGTCGAAAGGTCTGACTGAGATTAAATACCTACCGGGTAAGGGAACAGAGCAAGAAAGGGTCACCTTTGAACTGAACAAGGAAGCGGCAGCGGCCATTATGTATGTTCTTGATCTCGGAGTTTAAGAAGACAAGCAACAGCTTATAATCCTGGAAGCATCGGGAGGGTCGGCAACAAGGCCAGGTTTCGGTTTATATCGCTGATTCACTTCGAGATTTCGACACGTTGGTCATTTTGTACTACGCCTTCTTAATCGGGAGACAGCCTAACTGAAGTGCATTTTCATGTTTTACGTTTTTCTTTTTCTTTATTTTATGAACAAGCATTTTAGTTAGGCTTTTTGGTCTTTTGCTATTATTATTTTTTTTATAACTCTCACACACCGACCCACCCTCTGCGATTTGAACTCAAGACGTTATGAACGAGGCAACAGGTTCAAAGTGACTGGGACTTCCCATTTTTTAAAAAATTCTTTCCATTTTATTTAATTTTTAATAAAAATTATATTTTTTTAAAAAAATAAATGTAGATGCTTACATATAGAGAGAGAGAGACACACACACACACACACAAATCGCATTGAATCAAATCGAGCCTAAAGTCGAGAAATACTTGCACTTGCCACTTTTTAGTTTGATTACTTTAGTTTGTGATTGTGGATGAATAGAACCAGCAATGCATTATGCTTCCATGCTAATTTTCTTTTCAATTATGTGAATAATGCATTAACACTTGAATTCCTTGAATGATAATTAGTTGAACATTAGTTTTTCCAACCAAAGTGTGGAGTTTTCTCTCGAATGAAAAAGTCTCCCAATGAAATTCCACTTGATTCAACTTAGAAAGCGTCCGTTTGGTTAACCTTTAAAGTTGGAAAGCTAACTCTAAGAAATTTGACTAACAATCTTCAAAATATTTAAAAATGATACTTTTTATATTGTAACATCTGGTGTGACATTTTTGAGATTGTTCCTTCCTGACTTTTTAATAGCTTCAATTCAGGTTTTCAAAATTGACCCGGACCGGCCGGTTTAACAATTCGACCAAGAACTGGTCGGTTCTACAGTCTGGTTATACCCAAAAAAACTAGCCATTATTTGAACCGGTCAAAACCAAGTTGCATCGGTTAATCTGATCAAAAATTGGTTTTTACTAATTTTATTAATAAAAATTTTAAAAATATAGAAATTAACCATTTAATTAAATAAAAATAAATAAAATATTTTTATATCTACTTATAATTTCATTTTTATCTCCAAAATATTTTATTATTAAATAAAATTTTCACTAACTATTTTTTTTTTACTTGTACTTATTTTATAATTTCTATCTAAATATTTTTCTAATTAAGTAATTGAAAATTTGAACATTGTATCTTGAAATTAAAAAATTTTAGTTAATTATGTTATTTTCATTTTCCAAAATTCATTCTTCAATATTTATGTTTTTCTTTGAATTTAATTTAGTTTCTTTTATATTTCTATAATATTTTATATTTATGGACTTATTACTTTTTTTATTACATGAAAAATTTATCGTTTAATATATCAATTGATGGATATGAATTAATTTTATAATATTATTTTAATACAATTACATGTGTATAAATATATTATATATAATTTAAAGCAATCATTTTTTTGGAAACGGCTGAACCAATTGGATCGAGACCTAGTGACCCAATTAGTTTTTTGGTTCGATAGTCAGTCCGATTTTGAAAACATTGGCTTCAATAGTGTTTCCTTATCATAGTGAACTGAAAATCTTCTGGAGATCATGCCAAGTTCAACTGGATTTGATTTGTATATGAGAAAGTCAACACACGGTCAACTGTATAGATTCTCTCATGTCTTCTAAATAAAGAAGGTCAACCATATCGAAACTGATTTAATAAAATTCATTCAAATCATCGTAATTAAGGTAAGTCAACACTTCATAATCACCATTATGAAGGAATATATCATCTAATTTGATCTTGACAAATATGGCTAACACCATTGCAAATCATTTTACAACATTTGTTGTGACAAGTTATCAAAAATCCAGAATTTTGTTGTGAAAATGATCTCTCATATCAATGCCACATTGGTAAGTCGTGCTAGGAATAATGACAACTCATCAATGCTCTGCATACATGGCATAAAGTGTCATTATCCTTCTTACACCTTTGTCATTATGAGACACAACACTAATGTTAAAAGTGAAATCTAATATTTACCAAATGTGAAATTTTAAATCATAACCTATCAACTTTTATCATATTAGTTAAATTGAAAATTTGTTACACTACATGATATAACATGTTTTACAACTAATAAAGTCTAATCACATTAATAACTAATCCTAAACTTAATTTTGACAGTATTCAAAAGAAATCCTAGAATACCAAAAGAAAATCGTAGAGTATCAAAGCACGCTGAACTACGTAGACATTAGGTAGATAAACTGGAATATCGAAAAGTAGATAATAGAAATTCAACTTAAAAACACTTAGAATCATCATTACCCTAACTTCTCCTACTTGCACTTGTAGATGATAGATGACTTGGATGACACATTAGCACTTGGATCCCCTTTTGAGCCCTAGAATAACGAAGAGATAGGAGTAGTAAAGCCTATCTTGGTGCTAGACAATTTAACCTAGAAGTCATGGGATTGAGATGTTGAAGTAAATGATAAAGAGGAATGGAGAATAGTTATTTGTTCATTGAGTTTAAACTTTTTATCCTACAACAATAACATTAGTGATTCCAAGCCTTGAGAGAGAGTCGCTAAGGCAACTAAGGTAGCCTCAACACTTGATGCCTATGTGATTGATTTAGTGGCTGGATCTACAAATGTAGTGCTTGGTTATAGATCATTCATATTCCTGGTTTTAAACTCTTCTAAAGTGTATCCCGTTAATCGAGATTATACTGCAATCTCATTTAATCAAGTTAGCACTCCTTATTTACACAGTAACCCAATTATCAGCCCAGGATGAGGCAAACTCCCTGCCATTATTCTTGCTCCAAAATGCGTTATAACATTGTCAAAGATCAAATGCCCAATATTTATTTGCAGGCATTTTCCAAGCAGTAGATCAATATTTTAGCATCTTTTAGCACAACTAAATAATTGTTTGATTGAAAGAGATTCCAAGTGACCACCCTGAACAACTAGTATTTGATAGAAGGTTTGAGGATTACATTGCAATGCCCTTTGGCCATTCCACAAATCAACCAACAATTATAATACTCATGAATTCATCAAGATTTGGTCAAAAATCAAGAGGATATATGCTAGGAAAACTAGGATAGGCAAGACCAAGAAATTCACTAATCTTTGAAGGGAAGAATTCCATGACTTACCGCTGAACATAGATTCAACAGTGGAACAGAGTTATAATTAAAGATGGTTTCATTAAGATTGTAGTGGCAACTCACGTATAAGATCTCAGTAATATTTGGTAATAGATGCTGTAACACTCTGCAGCCCCAGTTGCTCCAAAACTGCAATTCTCTGTGAAAATCTATTTATTAGCTTTTCTCTCAATTGCCAAGGACTTATGATCCGCATAATTCCACATCCGTTTAGCCCGTTTGTGGTAATTTGTCAAAGAAGCCACATGATTAGTAGAAATACTATCTGGTTCAAGTTCTGATTGCTACTCTTCCTCTTTAGGTTTGCGTTCCACCAGCACCGACCGGTATAGCACTTTTAGTCCTTTCTTCTTTCTAGACGATGGTGGCGACTGGGAAGGTGAGGATGTCATTATTGAATGCCTTTTTAGACGTCTGCTTCGAAGAGAACATGGAGTCTCCCCAGAGTTGGTCACTAGTGCTTCTCGACCAGCTCTGGAACTTCTACCTCACTTGGTGACGTATCATCACCTACATCTATGCTGACATTTGTTGGAACATTTAATCCCCCGACATCAGTTTTAATGGTTTCTAAAATAGTTTCTTAGTCTTCTATAACTGCTCCCTTATTTCTTGCAAATCTTACTCCTCATTGGTCACGACATGAGGAACTTGTGGTGGGAGAGTGGCTAACAATGGAGCTTTAATTTACAGTTCATACACCACTATGGCTAATCTAATAGTTCTCAACAATAAAGGCTTATCAACAGCTTCAACCCTCACACTGTTGCTTGACAAAGAATTTCCCATCTTTTTCTCCAAGACGAGCTTCAAGAATTTGAGGAAGAGAAGAAGTTTGAATGTGAAATTCAAAATCACAATGAATACCTTCATATATATAACCGTTTGGTGCACGTTTGCCACAAAGAAAGTCGTATTATGCCCTGACACAAAATCTTAGGAATCACCAAGTAAATGGAAATGTGTGATTTTAGAGTGATTTTGGCTACTCCATTATGTCAAGCAGTTATGGTATCTACAGATTTTTCAAAATTATCTTGCAATTCAAAATTGCCTCTGCCACGTCAGCTTCAGTTATCAACTTTTTGCCATTTGATAATCATTATGCTTTCAAGAAATATGATAGTCTAGATTTAACCATCATTTGCTACCAAAAAACTAAAAATAATAAAAGTAATATATTTACAAAATATTTACAAAAATTCTGCAATGTCTAAGAAATCTAGATGATTGAGATAGGCATATGTCTATTGCACTCCATAGCATCTCCAACTTTGGTGCATCAAGGGCCTTTATAAATAAATCAGTAAATTGACAATCTATTGCAACATGTTCAAGCATAATAATTCCTTTCTCAACCAAATCTCAGATAAAGTAATGATAGATATCAATATGTTTCATCCTTGAGTGTGGCACGAGGTTTTTGGAGATGGTAAGAGCACTCATGTTGTCACATTATTACCTCAACATGCTTTGCTCCAACCCATAATCCTTCATCATTTGCTTCATCCATAGCAACTATGAATAGTAACTCCTAGCAACAATATGCTCCACCTTTGTGGTTGACAATGAAATACAGTTCTACTTCTTGTTGTATCACGAAACTAGGCTGCTTCCTATGAAAAACCAACCACCTATTGTGCTCTTCCTATCATTAACGCTGCCTACCCAGTCAACATCACTATAGCCCGACAACCCAATGTTACACCATTTGCTATAACATATGCCATAATCCAAGGTTCTATTGACATAAAAATTATTTGTTTCATTTCAAGTAAGTGAGATTCCTTGGGTGTTGCCGAGTACCATGTGCATACTCCCACATTATGGCAGGTATCGAGTCAGCTCGCAATTAGATAGTGAAGTCCACTTATCATGCTTCGGTAATGACTTGGGTCTACTAGCTTTCTTGCATCATCTCTAGTTAACTTAATTTGTGGCAAGTAGTGTTTATGTCATGAGTTCTCCAATGCGAACTTTTTCACCAGGTTCCTAGCATCTTTAAACTGCAAGATGGATATTCCACCCCTAAATTATTGAACTTGTAGTCTTAGAAAGTACTTAAGTTCGGCCATCAGCTCATCTCAAATTCATTCTATATGTAGGATAAAAAATTATTAAGTAAAGTGTTTGATGTAGAGCCAAAAACTATGTTATCAACATAGACTTAAGCCACAAAGATATGTTTCTTGATCCTTTTCAAAAATAAAGTCTTATATGCTCCTCCTCATTAGCAGCCATTTTATAACAGGTACTAGGACAATCTCTCATACCATACCCCATCAGCCTGCTTTATCTATACAATGCCTTTTTCAACCTATAGACATAGTTTAGAAGATGTAGATCTTCAAACCCCTTCGGCTACTCCACATAGACCTTCTTATTAAGAAAACTACTCAAGATGGCAATCGTTATATCCATCTGGTACACCTTAAAGTCCAAGTTACAAACCACACCAACAGCATTCTTATGGATTCTAGTCTTGCAATGGATGCGAAAATCTTGTCGAAGTCAACTCCTTCCACTTGGGTATGCCCTTGTGCCACAAGTCAAGCCTTGTTCCTAGAAATGTTGCCACATTCATTAGTCTTACTCTTGTAAACCCATTTAGTTTCAATTACATTTACTCCTTTAGGTCTCTCCATCAATTCACATACATTTGTTGCATTAGAATTATTTATTGCACTAGAATTATGCCAATTCCTCTTCCATAGCTGCTACCTAAAATTCATTAGTTAAAGTTTCATTAATATTTTTGAGTTCAATAGAGGAAGTAAAATATAAATATCTTGCTAACTCCCTATAATTTATTCTTGGAATATTTCTCGTTCTCCTTCCATTAGTTATGCTCCCAATCACTACTTTAGGTTGATGGTTTGGTCTGATTGTCCTCAATCCTTCAATTATTTTTGGTTCATTAGTTGAATCATCACTAGGTGCTACACCATATGTTGGAACATTTGGTGCATCATCTCCATCAGCTTCAATTTCCTACACCTCTTGCTGTTCTTTTTCTATCTTCTTTTCCAGTTTAACTTGCATAAGCTCCCTTTTGAGCTTAATATCATCCATAGTTACATGACGAATTGATTTTCCTTTGTTTATCAATTCACCTTGACAACCACCATCTTGTGCAATTGATTAATGAATAACTCACAACAAATTTACGACTCTACTTAAAAAATATCCGAGTTTCCTACTTATCTAATAAGGGATTCAGTAATAACATAATTCAAACACTTTGAATTTTGTGAAAGGTAAGGACCTCTCATGATTTATACTCTTGTAGGCTAAGAGTAACATATAGATAAAGCTCGTGTATCATGAAACTTTTGGTTTGATTTAAACTCGTGTCAAGAAGACTTTGACTTTGGTTTGGGAATTTATGCTCGTGTCAAAGAGCATTTGGACTTCAATTTGGCTAGACCATTTATGCTCATATCATGGAATTTTTCTTTTGCAATTTTAGGTTGACAATTTATACTCCATCAAGGAGTATTTGATTTGTTTTGATTTAATTTAATAGTTTAAACACGAGCATTGGTTTTGAATTTGGCATACTCATATCTAGAAGTTCTCCTTTTAGCTTCTTCTTGCCCCCCTTTTTTTCTCTTTTTTTCCTCTTGTTTATCTTTTCTTTGCTTTTTTTTTCTATTTTTTCCTTTTATTTCATGAATTCTTCATTCTTTTGCACATATCTTGATACTTTGGGGTATCTTTCTCAGGTCCTTCATGCCTTTAGCTCGTAGAGTGTCCATAGAGTTGATGGACCCTCTACTAACTTCTTTGCATTGGTCCCTTTTAGTGGTGCAATTGGCAACAGCTTTCTTGCTAGCAACACGAATAGGATTTAGTTAAGCATACCCAAGGCCGGCTCATAGATTCAGACTTATGATTTCTTGAACGAGTTTCCCCAACAATATGTGCTCTTGCAGGTTATACCCTACCTTGATGAGGAGCTTATATATTTTAGGGCCGAAGCACTTTGATATCCACAACCCCCATACCTCAGTATGTTCCTTCTCAACTTCTTTGGATGGTTGAGAATGTGGCTTCTTGTCAATTTGGTTAATGGTAGCACTAAACCCTTGAGAACATCACCCAGCCTTAGCTCATTTCTTAATTGTCATTCAAAGAAATTCACTTCACTCTTTTTTTCTTTTTTCTTTTTTATTATTATCATCTTCTTGTTTCATATTAGGTTGTGAAAAGCCCTCCCCCAAAGTTCTTACCTTGTTAGAATAGTACTTGTTGTCAGCAAAGTGTCACTTAGGTTAGTGAAAGGTTTGCTATCATTGAGTACTTTTCTCACCACTCTGTCATAACTTTATTTGAAACATTGATGCCAAGTAGAGAAAATTTCTCATGAAGCCATGGCTAGCTAAGGAGTAAATTGTATGATATCTTAGCATCTATAACATAAGATAGGACACTTTATGTAATCTATCAATAGATTCATTTTTATAGTGCCAAAAGCCTTTTATCTCCTTAGTGGAACTCCTGGATCAACAATTGACTATTTAACAATTCATCTATGGGAAATTCCTAGATCATCAATCAACTATTTAACAAGACATCTGTAGGGATCCCAAGTTCTCTTAGTGTTTGCAAGGGTAGGATATTAACTAGGGAGCAATCATCAACCAACTTTTTATTATCCTCTACCCCTAGATGAAGCTAAAGACAAATTGTGGTCTGTTATGAAGTTGGGAGCCCAGCATCAAATCTTCATTAGTGAAGGTTATTACAGATACGTAGTATTTGAAGGATGTGTAGCCTTTCCTTTGGAAGCATCCAACTTTATTAGGGGAGTCATTCACTTTAGCAATTCCCTTCATGTGGTTGTTGAAGGTGACAAGGTTGGCATATATACTATCCTCATCAAGTGTAATCTTTCCTTAACCAGATAACTCCATGACTATCTTTGAATATGAAGTAGTCATGGATAAGGTACCAACCAAGTGATGTATTTGCAGTATCTAGAGTCATCTATTTTTCCAACTTTTTCAGGCCACTTCTAATCAAGCAATTCAATGAAATTTTCATAAAGTATGTCATCAAATATTCCTAGGACATCAGAGTCATGAAAAGGGTATATCTTAGCCTGCATCTCCTTTAAGGTTGCCTTCTCAGGATTTTAAGGAGCTTCCTTCTCCTTGTTCACTTTTTCTTTTCCCCTAACTTGAACGAGTTTAGCATGTACTACCATCAACTCTTAGCTTGGATACTTGACGAGAACTTGCCCCCTTTCTTTTCTTCTTGTTTTTCCTTTGGTTTACAAAACTCTAGAATTGGTGGACCACTAGCTCCGCTTGCAGCTAAACTCAACTCTATGTCATGGGCTCGTCTAGCTAATTCTTGGAAGGTCTCAAGCTAGATCCCTTAAGAAATGTACCATAATCACCAATGCATGCCTAATATACACATCTCTATGTCCAAAGCCTTAAATTTTCAATCTTTGCAATTTAGACTCAAGCTCATCCTCTTGTTGATATAATCGATGATGGGATCTTCTTTCCACTAGAAAATGTTTGTGAGCTCGATCATTCTAACATTGCACCTGGTACTATAGAAATGATTAAGGAACTCAAGCTCCAAGTACTCTTAGTTATCAATAGACCAAAGCTCTAAGTCTGTATACTAATTTAATGTGTTTCCTTTCAGAAACTAGACAAACTATTTGACCAGATGATCACCATAGGTTCCAACATCATTAAATAATTTAGACAAACTATTTGACCAGATGATCACCATAGGTTCCAACATCATTAAATAACTTTAGGAAGTGAGCCCCATGTTACTTCAAATTCCCTTTATCATTAAACTACTGAAACTTAGGGGTTGGTAGCGTTCTGGTATCTTCAGGCTATCAATCCCTGTAGAGTAAGGTTTAGCATACGTTAGAGTCGACTTGGCACTTCCATTGAGCTTGTTCTTGTTAGACCCCCTTGATGAAATCATCCAACTAGCCAATGGGGATCAAACTATCAGATGAGATTTAGAGCTACTTGGTTGGAGGCTTTTTGCACTCATCAAATAGCTACTTGGTGGATGCCTCAACTTTATTATGGACTTTAGGTGCTTTTTCCATAATCCTACTAGTATCAACATTGTTCATTTTATCCATCAACCTTGAAATCCACGAGTTTTGCTCTTGGATGTGCTTGGCGAGCCATTCATTGACTTTGGTTAGTGCAATAATTTAATTCTCCAAGTATGACTCAGGCAAGTTTGTAAGCAAATAAGGTGCTAGAGTGAGGGTTGGATGGTGCAGAATCATCTTTGCAAGCTTCATCCCTCTTGATTGTATAGAGCGAGTTTTTCACAAACTTTGGAACAAAAGTCAACTTAGAGTGTGCAAACTTCCTTGTCATTCTTCGCGTAATAACACCGCCATGTCTAGCAACAATCTTGGAGGAGCTCAAGGCAACATCTTTTGATGAGTCTTACTTCTGGCCATCCTAACTTGATTTGAGTTTGATGAAGGGACGAGAAGTAGAGAGGTCTCACTAAGCATGCCAAAAATATGTGGACAAAATTTCTATATAATAACAAGAGCAATCATAAGAGATCATTTAAATTGGATCAAATAAAATATGTGGTTCAATTTTTTAATTTTAATTCTCTAATTCTTCTTTCAACTTGGGGATTTGAAGGGCTTCAACAACTTTTGGAATGGTTTGCTAACTTAAGTTGCCTTGACCATTAGAAAATGTTAATTTGGAAAGTTTAACAACATGCACATGAATTAAACCCTGAATTTGAGAAAGTAATATGATGAACGTCCTAAATTTTTCCAAGAACACCCTCAACTTTCCTTCAAGGACAAAATGTAGGATTTGGAGCAACTTTAAGGAGAATTTGGACTTTGATCTCCCTTGAAGCTTGCTTGATCTTCAAATAATGTCTATTTGCCAGCTTAGATCCATTTTTGCGAATCAAATGCTAAGATCTAGGGGGATCTCCACAAAGAAAGTCTTAGATTTAAAAATGAATGTAGTTAATCTTTCTTAATTTGCAGAAAAGCTTGTAGAGAGAAATCGAATTTCTTCACTTGAATGCCACCTTGTTTGCCTTCAAGTTATCTTTTCAATTATGCCTTCTAGTTATGTCTTCAGTTGTGAGTATTGAATTATGAGAAGACCACCTTTATTTATGGTAGTGGAAGAGTTAAACAGACCTTACTCATCTAAAAACATGGCACAATTTGATTGACAGGAAGTAACTTGTCAATTCTTTTATTTATGCTGGATTTGATTTGATTTGGTCAAATTTTTTGAATGTTAATGTCTCTTTCATAATTTATGAAAATTTGATTTGACTGTCAAACTGGCTATATTTGAAATTTGATACGATTTGATTGGTCAATATTATTTATATTAAAATATTAATTATTTATTATATAAATTATATTTACTAAATTATTAAATTATGTAATTGATATTTAATATAAATCATGTGTTACAATTATATTAGGCATAAATTCTGCATGTTTACACTATTAACGATGCCACATTGATGACTTTCCCATCATGTCAAACTATTTTGCGGATCTCGACTATTTATGAGATATCCATTATCTAACAGAACAAATGCGAGCCAAGATTATGCATATTGCTGGGAAAATTCTTACGGAAAATTATTGCATACATATGCCAATAAAGCTTCTAAGATTATTACTGTCGTTGTTATTTAGGCACTTTTTCTTAATTTCTTTTATTTAAGAAGAAAAAGGAAGACGAAAAATAAGGCATCGTTCTCGTGCATTTGTAGTTCATATAAATGTCTTAACCTAGACAGTAACTATAACGTTTGGCTAAACTAATTTTTAAAAAATCATAAAATCTTATAAATTATAAGAAATTTTAGAGTTTATAAACTCATAAATGTTATTTCAAAAATAAGTCAAAAAGTGTTTAGATAAAAATAATAAGATTGTCTTATAATATATTATTAAAATTTATATTTATAAATGATTATAATTTTTTAGTGTATTAATGACAAGATGAATAAAATATCATTAATATAATATAAATATAAATATTAATTTCATTTTTTATATACAAATAAAGTAACTTATAAAATACCTTTAAATAAAATAAAAAAACCTAACTTATTTTTAACAAATTATAAACCTTTAGAACATCTCAACTTAAACCCTCTCAAAGGCAGCTGTGATTGCAACCTATGCCAAAAAGAATAGGCAGGTACACGGCACCAACCTACGTGGCATTTACAACCACTCGTGAGTTTGATGATACCGGATGATTAAGTTTACCAAGAGAATAATTCTACAATCACATTCTAAAATAATAGAAAAATAAAGTACTTGCCCACCAAAGATGGTCTTCAATGTTGATAGGACTTCTTGTAATTACGCCAGTCTCACGCTGTGGTTGTTTCTAAATTTTAATTTCTTGTCAACCCGTCAAAATCTATATAATTAAATTTTTATCCAATAAAATTTCTTTTTAAATTTTAAACAAAAATTATTCATTTTTATATATAAACAAATATTCAAAATTTGATTGTTACATATATTAATAATCAAAATAATTTATATATATAAAAACACACATTCATATTTATACAGATTTAAACTCTATAAATTAATTATTATCTATAGATAATACTACTTTATCCAATCTTTACCCAATATTATATATATTTATATAAATACAAAAACTCAGATAAGCTAAAATTTTCATCCCATAGAACTTTATTCATTTTTACATTCATCCTCCAACAAAATCAACAGCCAAACTCACCCATACAAAAGTTAATCTCCAAATTTTGAATTTTTAAAATTTTCTTTTTTTCTTTTATCTTACCAATACAAACACCCTTTTGTTTATATAAGTGTATATACCATACCAGCACTCAAGTTAAAAATTTATATTTCCCTCAATTTTCTTCTTTCTTTTACTTTTTATTTTCTCTCACTAATGCATCGTATATATAAACGATTGAATTGTGTGTGTGTGTGTGTGTGTAAAGATGGATAAATTCAATCTCTAGTGCTTTTAAACGTTTTTCACAAAAAAAAAAAAAAACAAATGGATTGAATTCCAAAAATCATGTACCGACTACTGAACCAAATACCTCCGGTCTATTTTAAAAACAGTGCAACTCAATGAACCAAACATAGCCTTATGGACAAATGTAAATAAAGAGCTAAGCCATAAACTGGAGATAGGAACCAAACTGAAATAACCAACTTCTGTTGTGCTTTGACGGTTGTCTGTTCCCCAGATGAAGCCCAGTTAAACTAAAGTGTTGACCCATACGTAAATACCGCACATCTGGTTTAATAAAATTATCACTACAAAATCACAAACCATTATACGTTGACCAAACAGAGATCTCAATTAATACATGATAAGATCAGAAGTCACAAAGCCCTACAATCTTTCAGAAAAACGATAACCAGCACTCCAACTAAAAGATTAGCTCAACTGTTTCTAAACCTCCACGACTTCATGAAAGAGCGGGAAACCCCCAATCCCTTTCCAGCCAAGTAGGTTCGGTCCCTATTCCATGCGTACAAAGACGATCCAATATTTTTACTACAGCAGAAACAGCTACAAAGGGCCTTCAAAGTATCTGTACATGGGTATGTGTACCTGCTCAAGTCATGTTATGCAGTTGTCTTCTCCAAGACAGCTAGCTCAGCAGCAGATATTATCTAATAAAAGTACGTGTAGTCAGTACACAAGCGATAATACTATAGGGCAAAAGAATAACTTTCGAGACATTAAAGACAAGAAGCACCAGCTTCAATTTTGTAGTTCATTGACAAAACCAAGACAAATGCACGTTAATTTATAGATGCATACGATGGACTGGAGATGAAAATTCTGTGCTGCTTGAGTGCGCACAATGCACTCTCACCTCTGACCATGCATTTTTTTTTTGTTGTAGTCTAAATGTAGCTGAAATTTGAAGTCAACTGGAAAGGTGGGAACGGAAAAGAAAAACAATCACCTCATGTCTTGCTAATTCTTTTCTCAACACCCTTCAGGATATTTTTTTTGGAAGATTGTTCATTAATTTCTATGAAGGGACCCAACAGGAGCTAGCACAAATGATCCTGCCTTTCCATCCCTGTAACATCCAATTGTTATCTTCATCAAACAGAAAATCTTTGTGATACCCAGCTGTGCACTTATGCCTTAGTTTCTTCATAATCTCCGGATTCAAGGGGAGCGGTTTGAACCCAGCCCTTACATGGCGAACTTGCCACTGCTTGTAAGTCTCAGGTCTCTCAACCCTCTCTGCCCCCTCACATGCAGTGACATTTATTACTTCGCGACCAAAAAAGTCTTGCTCAAAATCCAGCCTCTGCGGATTATCACGAGAGAGAGTGGAATCAAGCATATCAAACAGAGCTGAATAGTGGAAAAGAGCCTCCCTGAAACGTGTAACAAAGAAGGGAGCACTGTATGAACCATTGGTGACAGCATTCACAAATATATCTGGTTTCATTTTTCCAATTAAATTCAGAAGTGCATCCCTTGGACTGTCAACCACAACAGTCTCATCAAGCAATCTACCAAATCGAAACAAACAGTTCACAGCAAGCACCTCGCCACTTGCAAGCTTCAGGTCCTCCAGCTTAATTGTCTCCCAGTTTTGCAATGCAATGGCTTGGTACTCAAACGGTACTCTGAAACGTTCACAATATTTTGCCAAGCGGCACCCTGTCTCTTCCACTCTTTCTGATGGTCTAAAACCTGGTTGTGGGAGCTCAATTCCAGTGATGCGCAGCTTGGGAGGCCCACCAGCCCTCTGTGAAAGTTGCTGAATGAGGATAGGCCACTGGAAACCATAAAGAATACCAAAATCTATAATATGCAGTGTAGTTGCTTCTGAAGCAACTAATCCAATCATCTTATTTGCAAAGAAAATAGGCAACTTCTTGAATGGACAGGCAGAAAGAAAAACATGGTAGGCCTTTAACTTCTCGACTGCTGTAATCTTCCTGCGAGTAAGGGATGCATAAAGCTCACTTCCAGTGCCACCCAAGCGTGCCTGAAGACCACTGGCAAATACACTAGCCAACCTCTGGTTTGCATCACCAGTTGGAGAAGAATGTTGGCTAATCTGCTTCAATTGTTCATATGCAGTCCTACGATCATCAGAAGCAACAGATTGAGCACAGCTAATCAAAAGGGTCCCAAGGTCCACAGAATCCCCTTTGCTCCCATTTTTCTTAGCCTGAGCTCTTCCACTGTTAGACCCACTGGGTAATACAGCTTGTGGTGAGGCCTTCTCCATTGCCCTCGGCAATTTAGCATCATCACTGCAACATGCTGGTTCCCCTTTGACATCAGAGCAAAGAAGAACTCGGTCAAACATCTCAGATAGCTCAACATCTTCGTTGTAAATTGCAGATTGTTTGCTGCTTCTCTCAGCATTCTCCATCTCACCATCCTCTGGATAGTGATGCTTCCTTCCCTTCAAGCTATTTGGAGGATCATCAATCTCATCCTTTTCTACCTTGATAACAACAGATGAACTGATGTCTTCTGATTTTTGAGGTAACTTGTATTTGTCCAAATCTATAATCAATTGGTTGTTTGGTGGAAGGAATTTACTAGCTTCTTCCATCCCTTTCTTGAACTGCGAAATGGACTCGCTATCACCAAACATATTTTGCAGTGGGTTTGTGTTTCCAAAGGAGTTCATCTGAGACTTGGCATTATCATAGAAGCTATTGACAGTACCCAATGATGGTTGAGAACTGGCCTGCAAAAATGAGTTAAATGAAAAATCCTGAAGATGGCCCTGTTCCACTGAGTAACTATTTTCACCAGGATCAACAATCCATTGAAGATCCATAGAACTACTTCCAGCATTACTGCTGTTTGTATGCTCACTGGAATTCCCAAAAAAGCTATCCGGGCTACCTGAAGTCTTCTCACCATATCTTACCGGATGACAAGGTGACGGTGGGTATTCCTGGCCAATTACTTCATACAAGGATTTCTCAGCAGCTCGTAGGGCAAGTGGATCATAGAACATGCTAGGCTTCTCTTCCATGTTCTCTTCAACCAGTATTTGATAAAGGAACTTCAGCACTGGATCAGAGTCTTGATCATCTGGAGACTCTGTCTCATAGCTCACATTTGAATATGGGGCAAAATTATCAGGGCTTGGGCTTAATGGAATGAAAGGAATATCCAAGACATCAAGCTCTAAGTCATCAGGTTTATTCCCATTCATGGAGTTCTGCGATTGCTCATAGGTGGGTACAAAGTTCTCATTGTCAAATTTGAAGGCGTTTACCATATTGGCCATTTCACCAAATTTAGGATCCATGACTATATATTCCTAATCAAATAGAACGGCTTAAATAAGTCTCCAAAAAAATTATCATACAGGACTAAAACGGGAGGTTGAATCCAACTCATTGACCAATTTAATACCACAACATCACTGTAAAAATGAATGCTTCAATCGAATATCTTCACAATCCAGGATCCACAAAACATGAATAATTAAATATAAAATGAATGTGATATATCATCAAACGATAAGAGAAAATCACCTTTCCAATCTATCAAAAGAATATTTATATATCCGAGAAATTTTTTTTGACACCTTCCTTATGCTTTCTTCCTCCACACTACCAAGTAAAGCAGAAGAAATCCAGCACAAAAGTAAAGACTGAAACAAAAGACACCGAATTCAAACATGACCCAAAGTCCAATTTAAAGCATACAGTTCCACCAAGTTCCGCCATGCATATAAATAAATATAACATAATTAACCATCTCCATCATTGATGTACAACTTCAAAACATATTACTAGCATCTACAACTAAAAACTGCCTAAAGAGAAAGGCAGCTGATAACAAATAACGGAAGAATAGAGCGTTCTAAACATAAATTCAACTCTGTGTCCAGAGTTAACCTTAAACACAGAAAATCAAGTTAACAAATTCTCTAAAAGCACCAAACCCAAGAGAAAAAGTTACAGCAGAAACATGACAAATAATCCTATCAAAAAGGTTCCACAAAAAGCAAATTTTATAACTCAGTCAAGTGTCCAGACCCTAAAAAAAGCTTAACTCAAAAAATCGAGAGAAAAAAAACTCACACACACACGCCCAGAAGAAAACAGATTAATAACCCAATAAACACAAAGCTATTTAGATCCAATGGCATAATCAAAGTATTAAAAGCGATAATTAAAGAAAACGGCCCACGACACTAAGCAACCGTGATAAACAGAAAAAGAAAATCCGACAGGCGAACGGAAGAAGAAGAGATTTTGTTTGCTTAGTCGAACAGCATACCTTGGATTTTTCTCGATCGAAGGAAGCGGCACAATCGAAGATGTTGAATCAGCAACGTAGCGAGAGATTCAGGACTGAGATAAACAGCAAAGATAAAGAGAGTCAGTAACGAAAGACTTGACTGAGCAATTGTCGAGGAATTGAATCGAGACAATCTGCGTCCGATGTATAGAGAGAGAGAGAGACAGAGAAAGAGAGAAATAATCTTCAATTTTGCATAATTACGTTGACATCCTTAAGGAGTAATCATATTATATAAAGTCACTAGCCTTTTTTCTTATTATATTAAAACCCCACTTGCCTTTGACTAAACAGTAGTTCCCTCACTAATGTGAATGAATTTTAGGACTCATGGTTGTGTCTGAGACCCATTCTTCACCCTCTATCGTCTTACTCGATTCTATACTTCTAAATATACAATTTAATAAAAAAAAATTTCAAATTTAAATTTTTTCTCTTTTATTTATATAATTAATTAATTATTTTTAATTATTATATTTATATACAATCAAAATAATATTTATATTATACACACACACATATATATGTTTACATCTATATATATTTATACATTACAAATTAACTATTATTTTTATATACTATCATATTATACATTTATTTCAATAAATTAAAATTTTACAACCAAACACATTACTTATTTTAATACAATTTCCACCCTCCACATATTCTTGTGCAGTCGAAGGAGATCGATTCCATAAAAGATAAAATCAGTAAAAGGCCATCACTGAAATTGTATCTTTGTAGGATCATCAATATTGTACTAAAGGCATCTTTAGAATATACCAAATCTTAGTGGGGAAACTGAATACTTGAAATTTAACTGACCCTTTGTTTTCTTTGTTTTCTTTTTGAGAAATAATCAAAATTAATGAATTTTTTATCCGATTGTGTGCATTTAATGGTTTAATTTTCTGAGAGAAATTGCATGTACAATCGATATTATATCATAATTAATGACCTAAACAAAAGTTTATTGTGTTAAATTATTTTAAGTTGCATCAATATTTAAAAATGACTTATTTAAAATTTATTTAATTAATGATATTTTCTAAAATACAGAGAGTTGACAAATTAGAAGTAATGTCTATGATACTGAATCTTATATCGGATATCCCTTCCTCAAGTTTTAAATTATAGTATGCTACTATTTGCTTCAAGAAAAAATTTGGCACAATTAGTTAACTCTTTAACTTTTTTTTTTTTTTACGTATATTACTAATTGTTTTATAAGCTTATTGAATCTTATAGAGGCTCACTGTTTTAAAAAACATAATAATATATTATATACAATACATGTGAATACTTGATGTGTAACTTTATGTTAAATATATATTTTTTGAAATAATTGTAGTACAGAAAAAAATATAAATGCACATATTGATTGCCAACCCTTCTCTTTGATGAGAAAATAATGTTGTTTCCTCAAAGAGATAATTTTTCCAAAACAAAATGAAATTTTCAATGATATTTTGCAAGACTTCTCCAATTGGCAAGTGAAATCAATTTGCTAATCTAAGCCAGATTCAACTAATTGACCCCTTCATTAATTTGATAGAACAAAAATGAAATCCCACCTTAATAGTTATCTTTATATTTATAGATGAATACGGAGAAGAAAACTTTGTGAGAAGCCGAATCGTTTAACATCCCAATTTCCTCTTTTGTACGTTTATTTTATTGACTAAATTTGTTAATTTCGACTTAATGAATGAATATTGTCCCTTAATTGCGAATAGTAAAGTGCATGGAAGCCACCCATAGTAGAAAATATTATTATAATTATTTAAATAGTAAAGGGTTACTTGTAATTATGCTAAACCTTATGGACGTATAACTAATTATCTTGTTGCTTCTTCGCGAAGGTGAAGACGAAGCTTCGCCGAAGCAGAGCGGAGGCAGCCGACTACTAGAGTCTGCGAGAATGATTAAAACGGTCAAAGCGTTGGCATTCTTGGTGTCCAAGAAAATTATTATTTCCCTGTCATCCTAAGTTGAATTTTCTATTTTAAATCGACACGAATTTAGATTAATTTTTTAAAAAATATTTTTGTGTATGTTTATGTTATTATTTAAAAAGTAATAATTGACCGTCATCAATTTACAGCCTTTGACTAATTAAGCAAAAGGGAGTATTTTATGACATCTTTTAATAAGGGAACTACGATCTTATCAAAACAATGTGTTGAAATTAGTGAAACTGATTTTGACTAATAAGCTTTTAGGAGAATCTATTTATTGGTTTTTTCGGAAGGGTCTGGATGATTTGTCTAGTAACCGCAGGAGAGAGCTTGTCGTTTGTGCATCGTGACGCGAGTTTTCTTCTCCTTCTTCTTTTACCATTAGTTTATACCAGTTAAAGTAACATAATTATGTGTGGGAATCGAATCGACTGAAGTGATCTCGCGGGTAGTACGTTGTTTGAGCTCGACTCCAAATAATTTTTAACTAACTTGAGTAAAATCAACTAACTCAAGTTTATTAAGTTTAAGTAGTATCCTATTTGAGTCTGATTAGAAATGATTTTTAATAAATTCGAACAAAATCATCTAATTCAAATATAAACTCGTTACTTGAGCCTATCAACTCAAACTTGCTTCATTTTAAACAAAAATTGATTGCCATTAAATTTGAACATTTGAGCTTTTAATATTGATAGTGTGTCTATTGGTATGTTACAATCCAAATGAGTCCATCACTTACATTTTGTATATTTTTTTAAATTTTATTTATTTAATAAATCTATACAATAAAAAATAATAATAATAAAAACAAAAGAAAGATTCGAGCTCGAGTTACTTGATCGAGCTCAAACTTCTTCATAGCTTGTTCGAACTCAAGTCGAGCTGAGTTGAGTCGAGCTTGATTCGAGTTCGGCGTTGACCGAACTCAAGTCAAGCTTTGACCAAGTTGAATTGAGTAATTTGGTTTGCCAACACTCCTATTTGTGTAAATTTATTTATAAATTATAATATTATTATACTCTATATAATATAAATAAAATTATTTAGGCATTAGAAGTATATAAAAAAAGAAATATTAAATGAATTTGAAATGAGAGAAAATTTGAAGAAAATTAAAATTAAAATTAAAATGCTAGTTAAAAGAAAAAGGAGTAAGAAAATAATAGAGAGAATAAGAGTTATGTAATTTTCTATTTTGCAACTATAATGCCTTATTAACTTAATATATAGTAGAAATATATACATAAAATCAATTATATTATTTCATATATTAAAATGTAAGGGTTTGTTTGGTTTTTACTATTCATCATCATTTGAAAATTTTACAAACCAAAATTTTATTATATAAATTTTATTCAAATTTAAATTCAAAATTTTACCTATCTTACTTTATATAACTAACTAATAATTTTTTGATTATTATACCTATTTATAATTAAATAAACATATATCTCTATAATTTCCTACTCACATACATTTTTTATACACCATAAACATATATATACTATCATATTATCTAAACATTATTACATATAAACTATACATATATACAGATAATTTTCCTACACTCAAATCTTTATACCAAACATAAATTTTCATCTATTCCAATCACTAAAGTTTTCCTACTCACTCTAATAGAGAGTCAAACAAACCCTAAGTGATTTATCATTTAAAATGAATATTCATTTAAAGAAATCATACTAATAAAATATTGACCACCATTATAAATATTTATACATATATGAAATTTAAACCCTTACTTTTTTGTTAGGTAAAAAATAGTGCTTTGCTTGCTTTAAATTTTTGTTCCATTTCCTAAAAACACAGACACAAAAAAATAATTATTAAATATACAACACTCAAGCAATAATAGTTTCTCCATCTTATATAATTGGAGGCGCGAGTGTAATGTGTAAGAAATTGTTGCATGAACAAACCCCAAAAATTAAGGGAAAAAAAATGAAGCATGTTAAAAAAGTTAAAATGGCCCCGTGACATGTGTTGACATCATCTCGCCTGCTGAGACGATGTCAGCACCAATAGAAAAAAAATTTAATGTTTTCAACTGTCGATCAAGAAATCTATCATCTTCATTTTGTTGTTCTTCGGTTGGCACAAAAACAAACAGAGCTTTACTAGGTTGCCGACCCCTCCGTTTGATTCTCCCAGATCCATACCAAACTTCCAAACAGAGCCCTAGCCTCTACACCAGGTTCAGACCAGCACCTCAGTACAGCTGATCGTCTACTCCATTTGACAAAAGAGGTGAGTTCCCATATTTTTTTGGCTTTAACTTATTTCTGCTCCGTGTTACTGCTTTTATTTCTGTCCTTTGGTTTTGCATTACTCTGGATGCTCAGTTTAGAAGCACCTAAACTGGGTTTAATTGATTTAATTGATTTTGGTATAAAAATTATGTGGTGGAGGATACGCATTTACTATGGACTAGTATTATGTTATTATGTTGGCCTTAAATCACATTACATTTATTACTTCATTAACTAGTAATATATGGTTATTGTTTATTCATGTTGATTGTGTAGTGTATTTTATTATGCGGTTATTATTTAAAAGGTTGTATTGAATATATAAATGGTAATTATGTTTGTAATAATCTTAAAAAAATTAATCAAGTTGACGACAGGATCGATTCATGAACTGTGATAGAAAAGCTTAATATATGTTAATAGATATAAACTATTTCCAAATGTAGTTATTAACATTATTACTCATTTATGGCTAACAATCAACGGAATTGGGCTAGTTAAAAAAAAAACTCCATTTTTATGAAAGTTGTTGCACTGTTAAGCTAAAATTATGATGTATTACCTAACTAAATTTGAAGAATCAAACAAAATGTTTAATTAATTTGATTTTAATTGTAATTTTTTTGGAAAGTCATCCATGTTGAATTCTCAAGACAAATTTTGAGTATTTCTATTAGTTACTTTCTAGATTTAAACAAATAAAATGTGTAATCGTATAAAAAAATAGCAATAAATTAATGGTAGATTATAAATAATTAGATTTCTTAATAATAGTTATTATAAATTTCTAGTGCTTTGTAGTAATTTTTAATTATTTATATTCAAAATATATTCTTCATTGACAAGGCCTTTTTATATATAATTTTTTAAATTTTAAATTTTCAAATGAAATTAATTATATAAATGTAGATTTCAATATTTTTACAATTATATATGATATATATATATAAAAGGATGTTGTATGAGAATTATATAATTTTTCAAATTATTCATCAAAATTATAAACATAAGGTGAAAAATTAGTTAATGAATGTATAAATATAAATTAGTGCATATAATTTTTGACCAAATTCTCAAATCTCATAATTTTCTGAAAATTTTGCATAAATTCTTAAATTTTAAAAATAATTTTATTGGATACTTCATATCCAAATCTATATATAGCAAGAAGGTATTTAAAATTTTTAAATAAGTTAAAATCATTGGATATGTCAATAAAAATTAAAATTCATGTCTTGATAATATTTGAAATTCTAGATGGTACGTTATTCAATTAAAGTACTTTTTTTGAAAAGACTAATATGCTTCAATAAATGGTGAATTACTTGAAAGTTAAAATACTTTGAAAAAACAACACTCAATAGAAAAATAAAATCATGTTATAGTTCGGTGTATTTGATTAAGGAAAATATTAATTTCACATATATTAGCATTAAAGGCAAATATGTATATTTTCAAATTAATTCAATAAAGAAAATAAAAAGTAGAAAATATTACAATAAAATGCAATTAAAAATATTACAATTTGTATTTCTATTAAGTCCAAAAAATTCAATTAGTGAGACTATTAAAATATATTATGTGTAATTAAGTATGGGGTTGTAAATTTAATTTTGCCATATTATTTAGTAACAATGTTAAGTCATATGTGACATATTCACAGTGGTTAAATTTAATTTATTGGGTCACTTATGCTAACCATTTGTTTTGAAGATATAACATTTGAGGATGATATTTAAATTGTACCGTACTGGAGGGATCCGGTTGTGCACAATGTGAACAACATCAGTTACAACATTAAATCTCATTATTTGCGAAACATACCTCACAATACCAATTTTATAGAGTTAAAGGCGATGATGTATGATTTGACTAGAGTAAATTGGAATCATTTTGTCATTTATTTGAAAATGATATTTGTTGAGAGATGCATTTGATGGACATTATGTCGTCCTACTAGCGATTGAAAATAACATAAATTTGCAATTCTTGTTAAATTCAATGAATTAGATAATGTATTTAGATTTGTATATCAAAATAGAACAGTGAGAACCTGACAATATATTATGTTTGTGATGTGTGGAGAGTGAAACGGGTTAAGCCTCCCACTAATTGTTCTTTAGATCACAATAGTTGAATAGTATGCCTCTGGTCATTAAAGCGTTAACTAATATAAGCATTCAGGAGAGTGTCATATTACTTGACCTTAACACGTGGCATTATATTTTGAATAGGAATATAGAGGGAGGCCTCATATTTCATCACAGCCTATAACAAATGTTAGCACGGGAACAAGGATATGGGAGGAAGATACTCACGAGATGATTTGTAATGTTCATCAGCAACATGTATATCGGTTAATATTTGATATCAATAATAGGAATTATAGAGATAAGGAAGATGATGAGGATAAAGAAGATGATGATGTAGTCGATATCAATTCGATGTAGCACATATACATGCAATAGATGCTGGCCTATCAGCCAGCCCATGCCCTCAACATGTGGCAGAGCCATCGAGGAGTTAGGACCATAAACTCGTGATTGTGGCCTTTACACTAACCTACTGATTGTAGCTAGTTATGTATAATTGCTCGTCGCAGCCTTTCGAGCACGATGTATCCCAACAAATTATATTTTTTATTGCGGCATCATCATGCAAGTGTTTAATTTGTTTTTTTTATTAGTTTCCCATGTATATAGCTGGACTAAGATAATGAGCAGTAACAAGTCAAATACACCTCACTCTATCCACGTGATATCTAATATGTTAAATAGAGAGGCCAAATGTCAGATATGAGTAAATTATGTTATATTAAATACCTCATCGAGTCATTTTGTTGTGCATACCATTAATTCTATATATACTACATTTTTCATTTTAGTTTTAATGATGGCCTTACCTTGATGAGTAATATGACATGCTACCCAACCATTATAGGTGACAATTGTAGACATCCTATAGTTCACTTATTTACTACAAAATAATTAAGATATATCACATTGATCGAGTATTGAGGTAGTTTGGAATGTCATGGAATGTCACAAGGCATTCTCGCTGATCCAACATGTCACGAGGTTGCACTTCACAATGACCAATGGCACCGGTGCCTAGAGACTAACTGGGCTCATTATCATGCTCTATGTATTTGAAGGTGGGTTAGCGATGATTATATCATAAATGACCTCATCTTTTTGGACATACGAGTATCACAGATTACTTAGGGTGGTACCGTAAAGTCACAGGCTGATTCATCACACCTAGACATGTATTCGTGTACACCGGATTTCAACTTGCCACATCACTAACTTCCCTTACGTGGTATATTTCATATTATCCTTTTTAGTACATCATTGATTTTACTTAATTTATATGCTTATATGTATGTATGTATATATGTGTATCACTCTATAACATGTAAATGGTTAATTACAGACACAACAGATGCAACAACTCCGTATGATGGATATAATCAATAGATTGAGAATGGTGTAGAGTAGGGGTGGGCCTGAGTCGAGCTACTCGACTTGACTCGTCGAGTGGCTTGACTCAAAACTCGGTTCAAGCTCGAGCTGATCTCGAGCTACTCGAGTTTCACGAGCTCGAGCTCGAGCTTTCTTTTTCACCCTCGAGCTTGAGCTTGAGCTGAGTTCATCTGCTCGACTCAAGCTCGAGCTCCACTTTTTGATGTCGAGTTAAGCTCGAGTATACTATAACTCAAGCTCGACTCGACTCGAACTCAGCCCTAGTGTGGAGTGATTATCACAGCGATAAGTCTAGTGAGATTTTCCACCATACTTCCAAACGAGAGACATGACTTCCAAGCAACCTAGTCCAGGATCTAGCACATCATATCGCCGTGATGTAATAGATCTTAGCAGATCATACCACCATAATGTAGCAAGTCCTAGTACTGTATATCAAGAGGATGTGTACGTACCTCGACCACCAGATTAAAGCACTCACACTCTATACACACCATAGGCCAATTCTCCTAATACAATACTCCCTAAGTCCCATTACACACCCCTTCAAGACTATAGTTCATAGGAGTGACCTTGCCAATACTGTAGATCCCTAGTGTCATTCTAGCAAAACTCAATAAATATGGGAGCATAGTAGCACTATACTATTCAGGATCCCCAAAGAAATCCAACATTACGGAGAGGACGTTGTTCTAAATGGCTTATATATTGTGGCACTGGTAATTGCCTAGAGGATGGGAATAGCATATTATTTGTACTAATTCCTCTTGCATATATTAGATGCTCTATTGAGATTGAATAGCACATTTCGTTTATTGTTACAATTTATATAGGTACACCTATCAAGTTACACGGTGGTATAAATAAAAATGGATTACATGAAACTTCCATAAGTATAAATTGAAATTGCAACTAATATCACATAAATCTCACCAGCAATTCTGAAATAAAGTTAAACGAAAGTATGATGTGTACATATTGCCTATACATCCCACGGGAAGTTCATACCTAGTAGAAAAATGTATCAATATGTTAAATAAAATATAATTACATATCAATTGATACAATTTTTAGATTAGAAATATAATTGTTAAGTTGCTTAAAAACAGAGAAAAGTGTTTGACCATAATTGTAATTAACATAAGGGTAATTTTCTTAATTTACTTTCTCCAACAAACACTTATTATTAAAATGCCATTGTAGTATATGATTATACAACCAATTAATTTAAATCTCAATTTATTGAAATATTATGTTTTTTATTTAAATAAAATTTTTAATTTTAATTCAAATTATAATAATTTTATTTAATTCAATTTATTTGATGATAGCGAGATAATATCAACATAGCCCTCAGTATTTTGTTCAAAATACAACCCATGTTTTTCAAAAAAAAGAGGTATCTCACCATTTCAGATGGTATAAACAGCGAAATGACGTAAGTTGACGTCATCTCACTATCTTGAATAGTAAGATAAGTTAATAAATTAATTTTTCTACAATTGGGTTATTTTTAGTGAATTTTTAATTTTAATTAGAATTTAAAAATTAAAAACTTGGAAAAATTTTCACATTCTATATGTGTGCATACTTATAAAAAAAATAAATAATTTTTCATTATAATAAAATTTAAAATTATTATATATTTTAGTATTTTAATAATAAAATTAGAGTAATTAATTATATATTTTTGAAAAAGATAGAAATAAAAAATTAGAGGTAATAAAAAAAGATAAAAAAATAAGCTAAAAATTAATTAAAAAGGATAGAATTGTGTTTGAGAGAAAAGGTGAGATTTATTGTGGAAATGAATGGTACGGGTTTTGGTGTGTTTGGATAAGTAGATGCAGAAAAACATAATGATGGTGTTATGATATAACAGCAATGATTAAATTACAATCTCACATAATATGATGTGAGTTGGGTGGTGTTGATGTGATAGATAGATATAATCAAATAATGATAATTGGAAATAGTAAAATTTTGAATTGGGGTAAGGGGTATTTTCGAATTATTATTGTTATTTTTATTATTATTGTTGATTTTATTACTATTATTGTCATCGTAATTCTTGTTGATTATTATTGTTGTTATTGATTTTAGAATTATTGGTATAGTTATTATTTTTAACGTGATTGCCACTCTTATTATTATTATTACTATTATTATTATTATTATTATTATTACAATCGTTGTACTATAAATATAATCCTTAATACTGTAATTTTATTTATCATTAGTATTTACATTGCTATTACCTTTTCCCTTACACGCACTTGTATTTTTTCTTGGATTTTGGGACATCAATTATCATATTTTTGCTTTTGTAATGTAATTTTATTTTACTGATATAAGACAATTTATTGGTAAAATAATTTTAAAATAAAATTTACAAAGAACAAATATTTACATACGGTATTAAAATTACAAAATCAAAATTGGGTCATAATTAGAATTTGGGACAAGAAATCTCTTTAAAATTGCAAAAGGGGAGGTCAAGGATTCTACTGCAATTTTTAAATTTTTCATTTTTTTAGTTGATTCTTATAATTAAAACTCAAAAAGCATCAAAAAAAATATTTGGTTTGATGGTAAAAATGTCTTCAGGTTTGGCAATGTTCATGGTTTCAATTCCCATGTACACCAACTTTAAGTTTTTTTAATATTGGGTTTGAGCTTAATAGACTTGATATCATTCCTAGTTTCACATGTGAGGTGTAGGGGTTAGTTGAGTTCAACTCAACTCAATATCACCCTTAATTTAACCCTTGAAGTGTGGGGACACTAAAGTAACAAGTAGCGAGGACACGAGTCTATGATTTGTCTTTGATATTATGATATAAGTTTCAGAAGATATTAGGTTCTTATTTATTTTTTTACCCATGCAGGAATCCACCTACAAACACGCTTCTAGATGGATTTGAATTCAACACCTTGGGATATTAAGTAGGGATTTCATTTACTATTAAGTAAGTGAATATGTGTGTCAAAGAGTATTTGAATTTAAAAATAATAAAAGACGTCATTTGATGAGTATGAGTAAAAATTTAAAAAGAAAAATCAACATGGATTTGTGATCCATCAAAACCAAAACATGGTAGATGTGTCCTATATTTATTCTCCTTAACAAAGTTGTGAGTATTTCAACCTTAGTAATTATTACATACTTATTATATTTTACTCCTATTATGTTTTAATTTTATAGATTTATAAAAATTGTCCCAAACGAGACACATGAAATCTTTAATATTATCGTAGAAGCGATATGCTTATCAACTGGCCTGTGGAGTGATTGTGTGGTGAATTATAGCTTATGGCTAATTGTTTGTATATTTGTCAATTGATCTGTTGACCCTCACTTTTCAATTAAGCTTCGCGTGTACATTAATTTATGATTAAAACTGTATGTCTAATTTTTGAATTAGTATTTTGTGTAAACAATCTCTGCACTTGTAATAAAGATTGAATTGTTTTTAACCCAAAAAGGTGAGGGGTTAAGGACAGACCCCCAACCTAAGTATGGACTGCCAAAGAGGAGTGTATACAAATATTAGAATGCACGTATGCAGATAAAGATTATTACTCCCATTACAAAAAGTATCAAAACTCTAAAAGAAAAGAAGAAAGAAACAAAAAAATGAACAAGTTATCTTCTTCTAAAATTTGGAAATCCAAGTGTATCTAATCTAATCAAACTAAGCACATAACCATGAATTTGATGAGGAACAAAAACAATGGATCTACAAGAGGAACATGCTTGGTTTGCAAAAAAAATTGCAACTTTGTTTCCTTCTCTATAAATATGAGATATATGCATTGTACGTTACTTCTAATGATGTTGATTTTAAAAATCATGCTTTGAAGTGTCCAATGCCTGTGGTGAAGAAAAAATAATGTTGATGATAGCTTGAGAATCCAACTCAACCTAAAGTGGCGATAAACCTCTATCAAAAGCTATTTCTAATCTTTTGGTAAGAGCCCACACTTAAGCAAAAGTATTAATAGCATCTCCAATACAACATTGAAAATTCAAAATGACATTACCTTTAGAGTCACATATTGCTCTTGTGGACTTCCTTGCTGCACCATCAGTTTTAAGCTTGAAGTATCTTGGACTTGGTTTTCTCCGAATCACTAGAAATGGATGATGTAATTTTTTGTTCCTATGTTTAGAATCATTTCTATCAATTCAAATAAAACCACAAGATAAGGAAGGGAATAAGAGATCTAATATGGTGTTTGTGAAAAAAATAAGAATAAAGTTTCCAAGATTTAGCAAGAATATTCAAGTTGGAAGTGTCAAGTAGGGTGAGATAGAAAAGGTTAGAAAACAAGTTCCAAATGTAGTGCACCTGTTTGCCTTGAAAAAGAGGTGGGGGATGGATTCAATATTTTGGCAATAGAGAAAATTGGAAGCAAGAGAAATTTTAAGTTTTTAAGCAAGTATCAATAGGAATCTAATTATGAAAGAGACGCTAGAGAAAGATAGATATGGTAGGAGTAAGAAACTATGTCCACAACTCTCTGAAGAGTTGTTGAATCACTGTTGGTTCTTCACTAAATTCCAAGTTGATTTAAAGGTAAAAAGGCCATCAAAGGAGAGTTGCCATTTCATAAGATCTTGTTGGTATTAGAAAAGTACACTTGGGTCATTTGCTTTACTGAACCTTCTGGTAAAATTTGTTGAAGTTTTTGAACATTTCATTCTCCATTGTTTCAATAACAATTCACCTTTTGGAGACCGTGGTTCCCTTTAATAGATAGTGCCAAGAGTTGAGATCCACTCCATTGATCATACCAAAAAGAGCATTCTCTATTTCCTAGAACCCAAAAAATTTGTTCTTGAATAATATTCTTAGTTTTGTAGGTTCGCTTCCTAGTTGGACCATCGCTATTTTTAATTTTCAAACTTCTAGGTAGATGACCATGGTATTTCAAATACATTAAGGAAGTTGACAAAGAATTTCTCTCTAAACCTCCACCAGAGTTTGCATGAGAAGGCTTTAACAATTTCAAGAGACTTGCAAAAAAATAATCCTTGGAGGCTTTTGTTAGCGAAAGTGAAAGAGCAGGTAAGTAAATTTCTTAAAAATTTTGAAAGATTAAATGTAAATACTCATTTAGGGGTAGAAATCAAAAGGAACCTAAGTGCAGTGCAGTACTTAGAAGATGTAGCAAGCTGGAAAAGGAAATTAGATGACATTGACAATATTCTAGGTGATGAGAGGATTTTGTTACAAAAACTGGAAGACCTAGGGAGTTTTAACATTCTATGCATTATAGGGAGTACTTTATTTATAACTGTTTTATGTGATTTTGTAATATCTTAGATTTTTAGGACACAAAAATGGTTATAAAAATAACCTTAAAAAATTTAAGTGAATGATTAATTTAATCACTAGCCTAATAATTAAGTAAATTTCATTTAAATTTATTGGGACAGCAACAAGTGCATATGGAAGGCTATGTACACACCATTAGGTTAGTAGTTTTTCACCGAAATTTTGGGTATTAGTGGTACATCATTGTGAGAAGGATTACATTAAAACTTTGATTAATATACTTGCACCTCCATACATTAGTTTCTTGTAGAATTATTGGGAAAAAAATGTGAAAGCGTAGGATAGCATGTGGATAATAGTGGTTGAAGAAAAATATGCCAAATTATAATGGTATTAATTGGAGAAAATTTTCAAGTCTTCGGACAAGGAAAATAAGGCCCAAATTATTTAAAACATTGGCTAAAAATTGTGGAAATTCAGAAATAAGGGCAATTGCATGTATGGACACAAAAACCACATAATTGGATACCTAGGCCGCCCTCATTAAACTAAGGTATAAATAAACAATCAAAAGGCCTAAACCCCACCTTTAGACCCTAAAAATGTTTGATGGCACTCTAGTAGTTCCAGTAGATTTTTCGGCCTTTCAAATGTGCTATTCTAACGTAATTTCAAAGCCGAATCCTTGCCTATTTATGCATACACGTAGGATGATTAATTTTACATGTGTAGGCACTCAGAAAACTTAAATTTTGATGGAATAAATGTGTGGAAGGATAAGGAATCTCGTTTTGGACATGTAGTTATATGTAGAAGTCATAGGAACATATATTGGTATAATGCGTGGGTAATTGGAAACGTATGCATAAGATTCCAAGATTTTGAAATAAATGTGGAATGTGTTTTCTATGGTTTTTAATCTGCAAAACATGCCTAGGACACATGAGAACTAAGGTAGAGACAAGTTTTAGGAATCAGATTGAAATAGATGGAGAAAACTTGATTGAATAGTGTTCTGCATGATGGTCTCCACGCTGCCATGGTCGCAAACACAATCAAGGATCGATATGGAAAGGATTCCATAACACCCTATAGTCATGGGTTATGATTCACGAAGCTAGTCACTGCAATCGTAGAGTAACACCTCAAGATTGCAAAGGGAACAACGAAATTTTTAGTGTATTTCGTATTTGAACATCGCGAATGTGGATTAATGTTCTTCGGTCTCGAACCGAGATGTTGCAGTTGTGGAATAAGATAGTAGCCACTAAATAGTTTACATGGTTGGGTAAATTTAACATGAAATTTTGAATTTTGGACCAAGTTAGGTATAAACCAACTATACAAGGTATGGTGGAATACGAGAAATGATAATTGAAAGGATTAAAGTCAACATACACACATAGGACACATGCCAAGCATTAACAAATATGGGTTATTGATTGAGTCAAGTGTTAAATGAGAATTATGTGTGTAGTTGATTAGGAAGCCAAGAGACAACAATCGAAGATCCTGACATCCAGCGAAATTAAGCAACAGTAAGTGGTTATTAGATAGTTTTGCTACAATTACCTTTGAAAATAGTTTATTTCTTAAATAGATTATTTAGTGTGTAAAGTGGTTATCTATAGTCATTTGCTTTTGTCTCTGAAAATGATTTTATTTCCTAAGTGGATTCCTTACTATGTAAGTGGTTATCTGCAATATTTGCTATGGCCTTCCAAATGAACTACTTTTAAAAAACCCTATTAGTGCTAAAATCTTTCCTTAGAAATTTTGTACTTTCGCGGGAATTATTTTGAAAAGCTTTTCCAATGAACCTTTCTATCCTACTGATGAATTGGCATGCTTTCTTTAAAATGTTTATTCCAAAATACTTGTGGATGTGAACTAGTGTTATTTAACTATATCTCAAATTGTTCAAATATGATTAATCGCATACATTGGATTATTGCAAAGTAAAGTCCAAGGACCAATAGAAATAGTCAAGGAGCTAGTTCTACCCTCTAACCAGGTTAAAGGTAAGATAAGTCCCGATCCACTAGGGTTTAACGTGAGATAAGACTCGAACCATTGAGGTTAAAGGTGAGACAAGACCCGATCCACTAGGATTAAAGCTGAGACAAAACCCATTCCACTAGGGTCAAAAGGTTGAGATAAGATCCTCCTTAACTAAGGTAAATGACTAAGATCCTAATTAGGGTAACGGTGTTCGAACTGCTTGTGTCCCCTAGTTCACAATGAAATAAGCTTGTAACATGAATGTATGGTACCTGTGTGTAAATTCTTAACTGTTAGTTTTGAAATTTTTACCTAAATGCTTGAATATTTTTGAATGCTTTATTATATTTACACCCTTATTGAAAGATATATGACCATTTACTGGATGTTCAGACACTTATCACTTTTAGCTAATGTTTTGTAGAGAAAGCAAATAATAATAGGTAGACCTACAAGATGGTAGTCCTAGACTGAGGAGGATGATGTAAATTTGGCTTTGCTTTAGCATTGTCAATGTTATTTATTTGAAATATTTAGATGTACTAGTTAGGTTGTTTTTTCTACTGTGTATTGTACTTTGAGTGTTTTATTATTTTCCTTAAATAATTGTAATTAATATTTACGAATATGGGATAGGCACTATTGTCATGGATATCATGTTATTTCCTAAAATACTTGTTGTTTTTGGTATTCATTGAGTTGGTTTACAAATATTGTTGTGTCATGGCTCTAGTTTAGGGGTGTGATAGCAGCGGTATCAGAGTATAAGTTTTAATTCTAGACGTGGAACTTTTATCAGAGTATTAAGCTTGATATCTAGGACCTTAAGTTGTCTTAGCTTACTCTTTTGGTCGTGAGACTTACATTGATAAGCCCAACATAGCTACAATGACTTTAAGTACATATAAGGTGTTGATCTAAACTTAAGTGTGACGTGACCCAATGTAATAGCCTATTTATCATAACTTTAAGTCTGCGTAAGGTGTTAATTTGAACCTAAGAGCAAAGCGCCCTTGAACCAACAATGAATACAGGAGTGTGCCAATTTGCCACTGGAGTGTGTCTTCGATGTGACCAATAAGGCCATTGAATTGCTGAGTGCCCGCAGAATACGGGAGTGTGCCGATTTGCAGTTAGAGTGTGTCTTCGATGTGGCCAATAAGGCCATTGAATTGCTGAGTGCCCACAGGAGACTTCCAAAGTGGCCGCCATCAATGCTAACAAAGGGAATGGTGCAAATGGTAGCAACAACAACCATGAGCCTAATCGGTCTAACGCTAGGTTGAGAGGAGATTCCAAAGTGTTCACCATGCTCCCTAAGGATACTATTGCAGGTAACATTATTATTAACAAATTTTGTACATATGTCTTGTTTGACAAGGATGACATGTATGCCTTTGCCTATGAAGGTCTTACCAACACTTAAAGTATAGGCCTGAGATATTAGAATAACATTGTCAAGTAGCCATGATGAGAGATGAAATCATAACAACCACCCATATATATATATATATATATATATATGTATATAGGAACTACAACTTAGGGCCCTAGCGGGATTAAGAATTGAATACCTTATGTGTGGTTCCATAGTACAACCACATTGGGCGAATACAACATAGGAACTATGGATGCGAAAATAGTAAAAATCAAAGTAGTGTAGGGAAGCGTGGCAAGGTCCCGACCTATTCAATCCAAAATAAAATAAGGAGCCCAAGATTGAGTGTGGGGGATGAGGAACTCAGACAGGACACAATTAAGAATGGTTGTTCCCTCCATAGGATAAATGATCTAACCAATCATTAGTTCCTCTACTTAGTTGATAAAATACTGTTTGCCTATGTAAGGAAGTGGAACATAAGCCTGAAATACTATAGTAACCTTATGGGATAGCCACTTTATGAGGAAATGGGGAATTGTAGAATTGATAACCTCATTGGATCTTGGAGTAAGTGAAAGTAAGTTTTGAAGATGAAACTTTTTGTAAGGGGGAGGATGTAATATTTGGATTTTTAGGACATAATAATGGTAATAGAAATAACCTTAGAAAATTTAAGTGAACGATTAATTTAATCTCTAGTCTAACTATTAAGTAAATTTTGTTTAAATTTATTGGGACAATAACAAGTGGATATGGAAGGCGATGTACACACTATTAGGCTAATAGTTCCTTACCGAAATTTTGTGTATTAGTGGCACATCCTCGTGAGAAGGATTACATTGAAATTTTGATGAATATATTTGCACCTCCATATATTATTTTCATGGGGAATTATTGGGAATAAATGCAAAAGCATAGGATAGCGTGTAAATAATTGTAGTTGAAGAAAAATGGGCCAAATTATAATGGTATTAATTGTAGAAAAATTTCAAGCCTTGGGACAAGGAAAATAGGGCTCAAATTATTGAAAAATTTGGCTGAAAATTGTGAGAAATTCAAAAATAAGGGAAGTTGCATGTAAGGCCACAAAAACTGCATAATTGGATATTGAGACCACCTTCATTAAACCAGGGTATAAATAAGCAATTAAAAGGCCAAAACTCTACCTTTAGACCCTAAAAATGTCTGACGGAACTCTAGTAGTTCCAGTAGATTTTTCGGCCTTTCAAACATGCTATTCCAATGTAATTTCAATGCCAAATCCTTTACTATTCATGCATAGATGTAGGATGATTAGTTTTACATGTGTAGGCACTCAAAAAACTTTAACTGAATAACTATGTGGAAGGATGGGGAATCTAGTTTTAGACGTGTAGTAATGCGTATAATCCATAGAAACAAATATTGGTATAATGCGCAAGTAATTGGAAACATTTTCATAAGATTCCAAAAATTTGAAATAAATGTGGAATGGGTTTTCTATGATTTTTAATCTGTAAAAACATGCCTAGGACACATGAGAACAAAAGTAGAAACAAGTTTTAAGAATTGGATTGAAATAGACAGAGAAAACTTGATTGAACAATGTTTTGCACGACGGTTTGCATGTTGCCTCGATTGCAATCCATAGTAACACAACCATGAGAAGGCTAAATGCAATCGCAGACCAATATAGTGGGACCCCACGGTCATGGGTTGCGGTTGCGAAGTCTATCGCTGTGGTTGCAAATTAACACCTCACAATCGTGAGAGGAATAATGACATTTCCAATACATTCCACACTTGAACATTGCGAACACAGATCAAGGTTCTATGGTTGTGAACTCAGAAGTTGTGATTGCAGAACAAGATGGCGGCCACTGAATAGTTTACATGGTTGGGTAAGTTTAATTTGAATTTTTCAATTTTGGAACCAAATTAGTTATAAACCAACTATATAAGGCATAATAGAATAAATGAAATAATAAGAAAGATTTAAGTAAACACAGACGCGTAGGACACACACAAAACATTGACAAGTATGGGTTATTGATTGAGTCAAGTGTTAAATGAGAATTAGGCATGTGATTAATAGGAAACCAACAGACGATAGCCAAAGTTCTTGACATCCAGCGAAATTCAGCAACAATGAGTGGTTATTTATAGGTTTTGCTACGACTACCTTTAAAAATAGTTTATTTATAAAATAAATTCTTGACTATGTAAATGGTTATCTATAGTCACTTGTTTCAGATTTTGAAAATGATTTTATTTCCTAAATGGATTCCTTACCGTGCAAGTAGTTATCTACAATATTTGCTACGGCCATCTAGATGAACTACTTTTCTAAAATATCCTGTTAGTGCTAAAATATTTTCTTGGAAATTTTATACTTTTGCCAGAATTATTTTGAACGGCTTTTCCAATGAACCTTTTGTCCAACTTATAAATTGGCATGCTTTCTTTAAAATGTTTATTCCAAAATACTTGTGCATGCGAACTAGCATTATGTAATCATATCTTAAATCATTCAAACATGATTAATCACATATATAGGATTATTGCAAAGTAAAATCTAGGGACCAATAGGAATAGTTGAGAAGCTAATTCCACCCTCTTACTGGGTTAAAGGTGAGACAAGACCTAATCCATCGGTGTTGAAGATGAGATAAGAGTCGATCCACTAGGGTTAAAAGTGAGACAAGAATCGATCGACCAATGTTAAAGGTTGAAACAAGACCCTTCTTAACTAGGGCAAACGACTAAGACCAAGGTCCTGATCAGGGTAATGGTGCTCAAATTACTTGTGTCCCCTAGTGTACAAAGGAACAAGCTAGTAACATGAATGTATGGTACTTATGTGTAAATTTTCAACTATTAGTTTTGAAATTTTTACTGAAATGTTCGAATATTATTAAACGCTTTATTTTGTTCACATCCTAATAAAAAGTTAGACGATCATTTACTGGACATTTAGGCACTCACTACTTTTAGCTAATGTTTTATGGAGGAAACAAATGACAATGGGCAGACCTTGGGATGGCAATCTAGGATTGAGGATGAGGACTTAAATTTGGCTCTAGCTTTAGCATCGTTGATGTTATTAATTGAAGCATTTGGATGTAATAGTTAAGTTGTTATTTCTATTGCGTATTGGACTTCAAGTGTTTCATTAATTTCTTGGGATAATTGTAATTGATATTTACAAATACAGGATAAGACACTATTGTCATGAATATCATATTATTTTCCAAAATAGTTGGCAAATGTCATTGTTGGATTTATTTACTTTATCTACATGTTGCTTTGGCATTTATTGAGTTGGTTTGCAAATACTGCTGTGCCATGGCCTGATTTAGGGGCATGACAGATTTAGGTACAAATGTAAATGTAATATCCTTTTGCAAGGGGTGTAAATTGTAATTCTCCAACCATCAATACCAAATGGAAAAAGCAAAGGTATAAAAGTAGTGTATGTGATTGATGTCTTCAATAATTCATTTCAAACTACCATCCTTCTTGTACACAGTAATGTCAAGGCATTCTGCATCATGAGTATCATTTTTAATAATCAAAACTACAATCTTGTCAATAGATTGTAGAACATATTGCCTATTATTTCTTGAGTGCAAACTTCTTATGTGTAGATTTATATCATCATGCCATAATTTAATATTTACTTTAAAGAAAACTTGAACAGAAGGATTAACATGGTCTAACTTGTCTCAGGCCCTCAACTACAAATGATGAAATCAATGTATTTGTTCCACCATTTTGCAATATATGCATTCAATTTTAAATTTCAATTGTATAGTCAAAAATGTACAATCAACTGAACATTTCACTTTTTCCATATGTAGGAAGTAAAGATCAATAAGGTGGTAATTTTCACCATAAATCTACAAGCATGGAGGACCTCTTCCCTCCTAAATGGACTTGTCACTCTTTCCGCTCATTGAAGTAACGTAGAACATGGAATATAATGATATGTTATGTTCTTTGAATTTATGATCTCTAAGCAATTCATCTAAGGAAGAGTAGCAATTCATCTAAGGAAGAGATTTTGACAACAAGATAGAACAACTTTTCTCATTTTGGCAACACAGCCCAAACTCTAAGTTTATATTTGAACTTGTAACAACAAAGAAATGGAGTGAAAATTAAAAAAAAAAGTGAAAAATATGTGAGCATGTGAAAAATTAGTCTACTCTGCTAATTAGAGCAACTAAATTAAGTAACCAAAATTGCGCGGAAACCCCTATTCATTCTTGCATAAAAAAAGCTCCCCAATTATGAGTATATAAAGTATCTTAAGTTAAGTTGTGAGTTAAGTAACTGGAGATGTATAATGACCCTTGTTCACCTTACATAAAAAGACTTTCAATTGCTTGAAAAAGAATTGAAAGCTTACAGGAATGTGAAAAATAAGTGCGGGGCAGAAAAAAAAAAGTAAAAATAATTTAGCCACACTAGCCCTCTTGGTTAAAATTATTGTTAATTGAGCTTGTTCAAAAAGGGGAAAAAGAAAATGCTTAAAGTGAGTAGTCCTGAATTTAATTGCCTTTAAATTGCTATAGGATAATTAAGTGGTCGAAGTAATTGAGGGTTTAAGACACACACAGAAATTCATGTTGAAAACATATAAGTTAAAAGTGTTATGAACTTAGATAATTTTAAACCAACAGACTTGAGCATATATTTGAGTTCTAAAATTAAGAAAAGTGTGGAGATGTGATAACATAGTAAATGAGTAAGTGTGGAGATGTGATAACATAGTAATTTATTGCTCATTTGTGCCCCATTTGTGCCTATCAAATATGATAATTTGGACATGCAAAAGTTGGTTGAGGAGCTAAGTATTAATTTAAGACATTTTTCTATACTAGAATTTGCTATGTTTGTTGGTCATGGTCACAAGGATGAGGCTCACAAGCATGAGAGATGATGGCAAATCCGGCCACAGAATGCACTAGATGATGAACTGAACACTTCACAAGTAATCACAAGCATGAGAAGACATGGCATAACCGTAGAAGGACCAAGCGTAGTTGCTAATCGAGAGCACGAAGATATTGGAATTGAAGTAGAATGCACAATGGTAGAGCTCGCAACTGCGGCGTTGCAGTTTACGAGTGCGATGAGTGGAGGCACAAGAGTGGGAGTTGAGAAGAAGAGTTTATGCAAGACCGCTCCACGGACATGAAAAAGGATGTTGTGACCGTATGGTATGTCTTCATGGGCACAGGTGGCAACACAACAGCACTTTGAACACAATCCTGCATGATTTTTCCTGGCCTTTTTGGTCTTTTCATGCATACACCAACCCTAGGTTTCCTGACTATAAATATGTATTTTCCACTATTCATAGGGCATCTTAGATTTAGTTTTACAATTTGCAATGCTTAGAATCCTTGAAACACAAGATTGAGAGGCTTTGAGAGGAGGACTCTACAGCAAGGCTAGAAGCACTTTTATCACCCCTGCAACACAAGACCATTAGTCTAAGTTTTTTATACTATATCTATTGTTTTATGCTTGTTATGATGATGAATAACTTGGAGTTGATTTTGATTGAATTTATAATGAATTTCTAAGTTTCTTTCTAGCTGATTGTATTTGTGCTTAGTGAATTATGTATACATAAATTCTAATTAATTGTCCTCGTATGATTTACTCGAATTATTGAATCAAATAGTAATTAGGAGAATTGACTATTCTACTAATTAATTTGTCACTATACGAGAAATAACGAAAATAAAATTCGCATTCTAGACATATATTTGTAAACACTAAATTTGTGAAAATAATAAGAGTGAAATCATAAAGTCCATATGAATAAATATTTTTAATCATCAAACTTGAATTCTTAACTTGATTTAACCTAAGATAACTCATAAGAATCTTTTGTCAAAATTACAGGAAAATTTGAGAAAATATCTTATAAATTTAATATTAACAATCTCTAATCAATACAATCAAACTAATAATTAATGTAATTAACATACTTAGGAGATCAACATAAGTAGTCAGATGCTTCAATTACTAATACTTTATCCCTTAAAATTTGTTTTTGCTATTTGTAAGGTGCTCGTCTTTATTTGATTCTATTATTTTCATACATTCATACAACCTAATTAATAGAAACTTGATTATACTAATAAAAACAACACCCTTACTCATAAGATGAAACATGTACAGACCACAATACCAATCTTAATAAAAATTTAATTTTAGTATAGTAACGATACACATCATCAAATCACCCAGTCTAGCTAGGTTTCAAAACATTGTTTAACCTGAAGTGAATCCCATAAAAATCAAAAATTCCTTCGTAATTATACAAATATGTAGACGTCTCTCTTGAGAAGAGCTAGTTCAAACCATGTAAAATTGCCTGACCACAAGAAATACTGAGAGCCAATTACAATTAGAACTCGGAACAAACGAATTGTAAGGTAGGTTCCCCACCAGAAAAGAAAAGGGCCAAAGAACTGCAAGAAAACCTTCACATTAAGACGACACCAGTTTCCCAGCACAAAGAATTCTGCCAGCAGATAGTTCTTATTCTGTCACTCATTTTACAAGTGCTATAGTCCCACGTTGCACCTAACGGCCATACATATTACATCAACTAACATAATAATTTCTTAATACCTATTTTACTTAACAGTATTAATCATATAAAATAATAAACATTGTATTGTCCCAGCCAAACACATAGCTCTAGTTGCTACGGCCAACCTCCTCAGAGAAGAAGGCAAGTGTCAGGCTGGGACTTAAGCTGCTGTTTGGCTTGCTGCTGGGACCAGTAAGCATGTGCCATCAAGACTCTATCCAGCAGTTCCTGGGGCACAGGCTCGCCCCGTCTTTGCTGAGGTGATATTCTAGCCGTATGAACCAATGTTTTCCATTTATCCTGGGGAAAAACAAAGAATGTGTCAACAACTGTCAAGTCAAGGAAACAAGAAGCTCAGCTTATGAGAGGGCATGGTTTAGATGCAGTTTCCAACTCAAGGCTGCCACATATCCCAAAAGTTATATTATAGTTGATAGCATTAGGGGAAAAAAATGTTGTGTGTAAGGAGCATTAGTTGAAGCGTATAATAATTCAAGGACAGTAGTCACGCTCGATAAATGGGGATAAAAGGCAGAAACAAAAAGTGAATAGAAATCCGTTGAGAAATAGTAGAAAGAGTTGGCCTAGAAAATATATTGAGCGACGAAATGAGGAGAGAGAGAGAGAGAGAGAGAGAGAGAGAGAGATCAAAAAACATAATTAGAATTATGTAAGAATGAAAGTATGTTCAATGGCATTGGAGAGAAAAAGACATCTATAGATGATACAAAGATGAGGAAAAACATAAAGCACTTGAAACTTGTCAATTTTTTCATAGGTAGTAATACGAAAAACTTAATAGCTGCGCTTGCAAAAGTGAGGAATAGTTGTCCTGCACAGAAAATAACTTTCTGGAGTTTAAAGATTTAAGTAAAGCACAACAAACTGAAGCCCTAAGTTCGCCAAAAAAGTGTTATTAACTAATAAAATCTGGTGGATATCTATTTAGGCAAGCAATGTTTGCCCTCAATGAAACAGTCTTTCTGTATATCTAATTCGAAAAGTTGGACTTCAATGTGTTTAATAGAAGACAATATAGAGCAACCAAGTAAACCACCAAATACAAGACTAGTAAAATGTGCATACTTTATGGTTGTGCAAATTTATTTATAAATTACAAAATTATTATATTTAAATTAATAAAATAAAATTATTTAACATGAAAAAATATAGAGGATATTTAAAATAATAAAATAAAGAAATATCAAGAGAATTTGAAAGAAAGAAGAGGAGAAAATTTGAGAGAAAACATATACAAAAAAGTTAAAAGAAAAGGGAAAAAATTAAAATTAAAATTAGAAAATTATGTGAATTTACATTGTGCAATAATATTTAAAATAAGCAAAAATAATGAAATATCAAAGAATTTAAAAATGATAAAAATTTGTGAGAACATATAAATATAACTTGTAAGTTGGGTGAAAAGAGAGAAGAAAATAATAAAATGAAAGTATTTAATATAAAGGTGATTATGTAAATTTACTTTGTGCAATCAAGAATCCTTATTGAAATAATAATATAGTACACATATAGCACAAATTCAAATTGTCAAGAACACAGCATGGAAATATGGGAAGCCTGTGTACATAGGCAAGAACAATGAAAATAATTCTCTAACCTTCAAATCCACGTAAGTTCTATGTTTGGCACTATCAAAAGCTCTCAGCTTAACATCACGCCATCTGCAGCATCAAAGTACCCTCGGTGAACAAGATAGACAAAAAGTAAACAGGCAATGTTCTGCCAAAAACATGCAAGTGAGAGCACATGCATACCTTCCCGTTCCAAGCTTTTCAACAGCCTGGACAAGAGCTTCCACTTCAGCAACAGTGAAAGGTCTACGGATTCTGCGCTGCACGGACTCAGATCGCTTAGATTTCCGCAAAGGAACTACAGCCAGTGCATCTTGTTTTGTTGAAGGTACAGGGACCAGTGCTTTTGATTCTGAGGCTGTTCTCTGTGACGACATACCAGGAGGGGACGGAGCTGAATCATGATCACTTTCTATGAAATTGTTCAAACTAGTTCCAGGAAGATCTGGAGTATGTAGATCCCTCTGCTGGCCAGCATTTGGAGTGGGTGGGTACCTGGTGGCAGACAAAGGTATACGCAGGAAAATTTGACAGCTTCAATCTTGGGCCCATGATAAGCACTTCATTACTCATACAAAAATAGAAGGCTACAAGTGGAAATTTAGACCAGAAAATATTTGCAAGAGAATTTGCATGTAAGAAATGTCATCAATGTGGAAATGAAGCAATAATAGCCAGCAACAGCAAATAAACCAAGCAGTTATGCTTAGAGTGCAGAAATCAAAGAATACCTTGCCAATGGTTGCGGACTTTCACACAACATTTGATCTTCACGACACAGTCGTATTGGGGATGGAGTGGGGCTGGGCTCAAGAGTAAACCCCAGGGAATCCATCTTGTTTTCGTTAGAAATTCCCGTCTGAAGCAAAGTTTTGTTATCATCTCTAATCTTCTTACCTTGAAGAAGTACTCCAACACGTATTCCACCACCAAGAACAGCATTTACTGCTTCCATAACTGTTCTCTGCAGGGTATTAAAACCACCAATAATATGATATTTGATTAAACATGAGAACAACGCTCCATTGTCTTAAAACTAGGAAGAAATAATTCAACTTCTTATTTATTTTTCAAATCCACAAATGGGAAGAAAATCATTTCCCTATCATGTGCTGCAGTATGTGTAATTACAGAGTGATGCATAATGATTCATATACCTTCAGAGAACCAACAGTTGCAGTTTCTGGAATATCAATAAATAACTCCGGAACCCTAAAGGACTTGATCTTAAGCTTCACTGAGTCAAGGGAAATAATATCACCACATGAAAGCCTCTTTGAATATCAGGAATTGACCAAATATATCAACCCATAACAAGTTTTTGTACCTTGAGCATTCCTGGACTGGAAGGATGCCTCACCTCCTGCTGCATGTGTTGGTGTTGCGATCACTGCAATTTGTGTCAAGTTAATCAAATCTCACATCCAAGCAATATATAAAGTGCGCAATAGATGGTTGTGTGGGCTTGCGCATGAATGGATGTTTGATGGGAGATGGATCAAAATTACCTCCTGGCAGTGTTGGACCAGAACCAAGTCCAGCTTCATTAGTGCCATTTTCGGGTGCCCTACATATTCCATCACTGCTAATGCCTTCATCAGAATCAGGCACTGGGCTATAGCCATACAGCTTCCTCTTTTTGAAAGGATAATCCCGCAGAGATCTTTGCTGCTTGAAACCATTCTTCCTGTTAGGATAATTGCATCTTTCTGTATATGAAGACAACAAAAACATAAGATGTAATATGCCATAAAAATACTGTACAACCATATCAAATCACCTGATGAACAATATAAACTTATCAATTACTAGCGACTCACCAGCATTATAGCATGTGTCATCCTTCACATTTGGAGTTATTCTGCAATGCTTAGATGCTAGCAACTTCCTGAATCTACGATCTCCCACCTGCTGTTGTGGCTTAAAGGCCTTATAGCTAATGCTAGGTTGAGTGCACTCAGAAGAGTTTTCGTCATCATCTCTATTACCTAACTTTACATTGCCCCTATTAATGGGGAAAGAACCACAAGAAGCGTGGTCCTTGCTAAAGGGGAACTTTAAACTATCAACTGAACTACCTAATGCAGAAGGCTTTTTATCCCAAGTGTCTGGACACCATGGACTACAAGCCTTATTAACTACTGACAAATTCCTAGCATTTGCAGGATTCATTTTTATCTGTTTTCCATGCTCATCTTCTGGTCTGCTATTAGAAGATGGTCTAAAACCAGACGACTCAACATCCACAGGAGTAAAAATTCCAAGGCTTAGCTTGCAATCATCATTAACCAATTGTTCTGCCGGACCAACCTTCTCTGAGCAATCAGAAGTTGTTATCACAGATGCTACATCATATTGAGTACATGCAATTTCATTTGAACTAAAATTTGGATCGGCAGCTTCTGAGACAAGTTGAGGGAATAGAAAATTCCTTTCATAGCAATTTCGCTCATGAGACTTTACTTCTAAAGGTTTGTTTCCATCCTTTTCTTCCTTCCCAATGGAATCTCCCCTGGCTGCAGGTTGATCCTTTCCAGAAGAAATATTTCCAGATAGTGGGCAACTTTCCCCATCCAACAGCAACTTTCCAGCAACAGTTGCCAACAAGTCAAATGCACACATCTGGTGATCATCAGTTTTTCTTTTAAATAAGCACCTCCTCTAAAACAAGTGAAGGAAATAAATGATTAGAGTAAGTTTTTTTTCTGCTTTTCAATAGCCACAAACCAGGAAAGGTAATACAAAAGTAACAAAAATCCAAAAGAGAATGATTACCCTGATTGATCTGGCAGCTCGAGGTGTGGGAGGCACCTGATAGCCATTAAATCCATAGTCTAATCTCTTCTGCAAAACCATATCTCAGAACCATACCCGGGACAATTCATACGCAGCGAACACCAGAATTCTTAATTTCTTTACAATGCAAGACCACAGCAAGAAAAATCAGCAAGACTTTGATATTAAGCATTAAACACCTGCCAAACAATGACATTGGCAATGAGGACAAAATAATACATTGAAGACCTCAATAATTCATGTTAGTCAACATAATAGATACCAAAAACAGAATATATTGAATCATTAGGACGAGATAAATAGCTACCTTTGAAAATTATTGTCCATCAATAAAATTAGCCAGAAATAGACAAATATCACAACCTTTAACAGCTAATATAGCAACAATGGGTGTAATCGAGTCAAATTGGAGTAACAATTCAAGCTCAATAACTACATGAACTTGACTATACACTCTGAGTTTGAACTCAAGTTTAATCAAGTAGCGAGTTCAAATTCAAAAAAAAAAATTCAAAACTCGAGTTCAAGCTCAATTAACTCAAAAACATTTTTGGGCCTAAATAAGTTCAAGTCAAGTACCTTGTTCCATTAATGCCAACAGTGATTGCTATTTGGGGAATCAAATGCAAGAATTAAGTCATTTAAATATAATAAAAGCATGGGAGCATCACTCTGGATTTCCTTCCCATACAAAAAGGAAATCCCAAGAAAGGAACATTGAGTGAGAACTATCTTGTCATAAGAATTTCACAGAGAAATGGGGAAAACTCTAGCTAGATTATCTAAACACCATATCCTTTTTGTTCAACACTCGAGCAAGAAAAGAACATGATTCCACAGTGCAACAAATGATCATTAAGAAGTGCAAGTGCCATTTAATGTCTGTCAGTTGCATTAATCCATCAGCATTTCAGAAATTGTGAAGAAAATAGAAAGTCTTTCTTAGCACATCTAACCATAAAAACTGTTTTAACAACTTTCCTGCAAACCTAAGTATAACAGGATGCATCCAACAGCAAGATACTCCGAATACAAAATGCCCATGCAACTTCGGACATTTCCTTGGAACCAAAAGATCAGAAAAGGCATCTTGAAGCAAAAGAGTTTCATTAGATCAATCAGTTGAAGATACAAGTAATGAGCCGTAGAGGCTTTCGATAAAACAAGCAAAAGGCAGATCAACAAAATATTGGGACTACATCACATGATAAACACAGATTAGGTATTTCAATAAGAAAATGCATTCAAAAAATTCAAATAGTTAAAAGATAAGTACTAATTCCTCAAAAGCAGACACAAGCATAGAAGACGCGAAACCTGATTGACATTAATCTTCTTTGATACATCAAATGGGTGGCTCAACTGGATTCCTTCTGTTAACACTTAAATCTAACTCATTCTACAGGCAAGTAAAGACGTCATCAAGAAAGGGTAACAACGAAGGACCGTTTTGAGAGGGAACCATAACTAGAAGGAAAAGGGAAAAAAAAGACGGAAGGGAATCCAACAGCATTTGCAGCAACAGGCACACCCTATTATTCGATGCATCACAAAAAAATAACATCAATAACTTTCAGTAATGGATCAAGAATGTCTCAAAATTCAGAGCCAAGAATACCCGAAATTATTTTTTGTTTCTGAAAACAAGAAGGAAAATACTTTGCAGGCAAAGATCCCAGATCAATCACAAAATTCAACATGGCACAAAAAGGTAATCAAAAAAAAAAAAAGAGCCAGAAAACGATGAAGGCCCCTGTTTGCTACTTCAAAACTGAAAAAACAGAGGAGCAAGGATTTTCAATTGAAAAAACAGCCTTCTCCACACAAGAGGAAGTTAAACTCCCGCGATTTCAGATTTTCCGTTCCCTTTTTGAAAGGTTTTTCGTCAAGGTAAAGAAAGTTGTGAACAAACTCCAACTTTACCAAATTACAAACGGAGGAGACCCCAGAATTTGATCATCTCCCCCACAAAGAAACAATTATTCTTCCATAGCATCATGAATTTCATCCAAATTCCACATCACTTCCTTTAGAGAAGAGAAGCCTTCCAGAATTTGCCAAACAACTATAATGACAACAATGCTGGATCAGATTTTTTTCCCCCGAAGAACAAAATCTTGAATCGACCACAACCCAAATTCTCTAAACCATTTTACACTAAAAAGAACAAAATCCAAAAACCCAAAAACTTACCTCAATTTCCCTTATTTTGCTTGGTTTTCATTTTTATCTCTTTCACTGAGGATAAAAGGGACAGCCAAAACCCCCTGTTAGACTACCCTCTCCACACCATTGCTTAAACCCCTGCACTTATACCATTGACCCCTGTCACCGGACCCATCGGTAGGTGCCCAATGCCTCACCGGCTATAGAAGGTTACCGTAAAGAAATGCCTGAAGACCTGTTCTTTCGTGGGCCACAGCCCACTTGGGATGCTGCCACCTGGAAGTGAAATGAGAATCCTGTGGTCTTTCCTTGTTTATACCATCGAGAAAAACGTTGGGTCACCCAAGCGAGGGAATTTTCTTCAAAATTTGTGTTAACTCCGGGTCACTCAATTTTTTTTGAATATGGATGATACCAATAATGAAAAGTAAAATAGAGATAAATTATTTGTAGGTTACGATTTCTTTTCAATTTTAGTTTTTTTTTCCTTTGAGATGTGTTTATTATTATTATTATTACCAAGGGAACCCGATTTGCAAGGAGCTCTGTATAAATGTCCCAACAAAATTGCTAACAGATTTTCGTTGCGCTTTGCCTTAAAACTCACCAAACTCATGCCTAACCAATAAACATCTGTGGTTTAACTAAAACTTAGCATAAACTTCTCCATTTCTCTAAGGAACAAAAATGTAAAAGACGCGCCAGTGTCGGAAAATTAAATATTTTGAGAAGCTACAAAACCTCCGGATAAACTAAGTGTATCGACTGATTAAAAGCTCATTTATCCAAATAAATTATTACGTGACAACATAAGTCTGCACAACATTTTGGCTTGCGGCATTAGTTCTGTAATTAATCAAAAATTGCTGGAAAAAATACACGACATTAAATTAATGATTCTATTTAGGAGAGGAGAATATTCTCGTGAGGGTAATGAATTGCTTGTAGAAAAATATAATTCATATATTAAAATCACGTGCATGTAGATCTAGTCCCACTAATTTTATTATCTTGCTTATGCATCCCTTGGTCGATTTTAGTTGGCAAAAAGGATTCTTCTGCTGCCCTATAGATCTAAGACAAAGAACTAGGTCTGGGCTGGGGGGGGGGGGTGGGGGTTGAATTCCTACTTTGATAAATAATATATGTGTAAGAGTTCAAAATCTCAAATAATATGCATCCAACCATTGACCTTGATTCATCCTATCAATTGCACAAGGTTGTTCTAGTCATATGATATGATATACAAAATTTGACATCATTTAAGAGAACTAAAATTAGAAATAAATAAAATTTTGAAGAGAAAATTAAAAATATATACATAATTAAGATTAAAAAAAAACACCCGACGCACGTGCATAGAAATAGAGCGGTGATATTTTTATGAATAAAATTTCATAATGTTCATAAAATTCACAACATGATAAAGAAATTAATAAATTTGAAAGAAGAAAAAAGCAGCATAAATTAAAATTAAAGGAAGTGAATGAAAAAATGGAAATTGTGATTGTTGAAAGAAATAAAAATCTATATAAATTAAGGGTGCCTTTACAATTATACACTGTACAAATATTAACTTATATCTTTAAGAATTTAGTGTTGATTAAAATAAACTATTTTACTTGATTGCATACATACATGGACAGATTTAAAGGGGGCATGGAGGTGTGCGCTTTCATCCCTCAAATTATGAAGGTATATTTAGAAAGATTCTATATATATATTTATCCTTTTATTTGAGTTGGCTAAATATTTTTAGCGAAAAAAAATATTAAAAAAAATATAAAATGTAGTTTATATTTTTAGAAGATATATTTTATGCTCAAAAAATAAATAAATAAACAAGGTAAGAAAATTGAACCCATTAAAACATGTTGGAGATCAACGCGAGATCAAATGTTTCAAATGACTTTACATTAAGAATTAAATTTTGTTACCAATTTAGATTTCATCAAAACTTATAACAAAAGATTAAATGGATAGACAGACATCCTACTGAATTTAAGAATCAAAATTATTTATTTGATAAATGGATAGTAAATAATCCAAGTCCCTCAAATTTTAAGTTCTGATTCATCCCAGATTACATATTAAGATAATTAGTAAATCGTAATGCCAGCGAAAGAAATCTATCATGTGAGGTTTAGTCTAAATCGGCTAAAATCAAATTTAAATTTCAAAAATATTTGCCACTTACAATGCGTTCCAACCACATTCTAAGCTGGTATAGTTGTCTCTGAATTTATTATTTCATTTCAAAAAGATAAACTACTCAAGCAAGTGCCACATCAGATGGAAACAAAATCCTACATGGCACCATGACAACCCTCTATTGGGAACCTTTTCACCGGGAGTTGTCTGGACGCAAGGAATAATCTGAACTAGTATTTCTGCATACACGTGGTGGGATCAAAATACTACTTTATTTGTTAAAATTTTATATAAGTAAAATATGTGCTATGTTAATTAGTGTAGGTGGATTATATTGTTTGATAAAAAACTTTGCATCTAATTTAAGAAAATTTTTGATAAGTAATAACCTATGCAATTATTTTTAATAATAAAATAACATAAAAATTAAAAGAACAAAAAAGGTGAAGAAAAAATAACAAAACTGTTAAAGAACTAATGAAAGAAAGAAAGAAGGAAAGAAAGAAATAACGGAAGAGAAATAAAAACTAAAAAATATATTAAAAGAAAATTTAAAAAAATGTAAGTAATAAAAAAATGAAAGAAAATATATAATAAAATAATTTGATGGAGAAATTTAAAAACATAACAAATAAAAATTTAGGAAGGATAGTGAGGAAATTAAAAATGTATTATAAATTAAAGTTCAATGTTAAGAATATAAAAAACAGAATAGTCAAAAGTCAATTTTAATTAACTATTTAAGGTTCAAAGAGTAGGTTTTGCACATTACTATAGTCCATTAATTTAAGAAGGTAAGTTTTATTTATTCTATAAACAATGTATTGTATACATCAACAAAAGAAAGAATATTAGACTCTGGAAATTTTTAGCATATCGTGCCTAAGAATGAGGAAAAATTTGGTTAAACAGTTTTTCTATGTATTTTATCAATTTACCCTTTTTTATTACATTTTATACTAAAATGGATAGAGATTTTTTTGTAATTGAATTTAGAGGCCAAAAAAGATGTTTTTATAGGAGTTTATTAAGAGTATGAATTAACGAAACAAATATTGGAAGGGGGCCAAACGGCGGTGACGGCAATAAGGTGACGTGTGGAGCGAGGAATCAGGATGGATGTAACGGCGTTAGGCCCCGATGCATATCTTGGGGTGGTGGGGCCCGTTTTTTCTTTCACTCATTCAAGATATCGATCCGACAAAATTATTAAAAAAATTTGAAGGCAATTTCAAATGTCACAAGAAAGCGTTTTGTTATGTCGTGTTTTGTAAGGAAAACGGCTGACATTGATCTACCCACTTTACCCCTCGACCATTTTTCATTTTTTATTTAATCATAATTATACAAAATTTAGATTAATAATTTATAAAATACAACCAATAAGTTACGTAACAATTAAATAAAAACTAACGAGTGAGGACATTATTTCTGCTGGAAAATAAAGCCAAAATCTCTTACTTTTAAAAGTACATGATTTTTATCTTGACCGCTAAATCAAGTCTATTATTTTTTTCAATGTTTTTTTTAAAAAAATTATATAAAAGTTAGATAAAGAAAGAAAGAAATTTTAAAAAATAAAATAATTGAAATATGTATTTTATTGTGTTAAAAATAAAAACAAACATAACGTATGACTTCTTGTTGGACTTTATAATTGTGGAATTAATTTTTGTTTGGTAACCATTATGAGAGGAGTAGATTTTGATATTTTGAAAATTTTAACTTATTTGAATATATATCTATATGTATAAAATGTATAATAATTATTAAATGGTTTGACAGTATATAAATATAATAATTAAAATTCAGAATATAAATATATATAAATAAATATATATATATATATAATTGCGAGTATATGTATATGAGTATTGATATGATTAGAAATATAAATAATCATTGAAAATTACTAATTAATTATATATATGTAAAAAAGGAAAAGTATGAATTTAAATTTAAATAAAATTTTTGTTAAGTAATATGTTTGTTAAGGATAAAGTCTGATGATATAAAGTTGATTTCCGAACGTAGCAGAACTCACGCAAAATTTGTTGGACCTTTATTTTAAAAGTGAAAACCGAATCAGTTTCGAAGTGATCAAAATAGTCGACACTAGTTGGTTTTAGACCTGCTTTTTGATTAAAATATTTTAAAATATCATTTCATATACTCTTACATGATTCTTAATATCTTAAAATTCATAAATATTGAGTTATGTATGTGATATTTTTTGATTTTATTTTTATTTTGATTAAATATGTCAAAAAACACATACCCAAAAATAAAAACTAACATAGCGATCTCTTGGACTGATTTCTCTCCCGTGTTGTTTCCTTTTCTTCTTCTTTTTTTTTTCTTCTCTTTTTAGTCCTTTTCTATCTGTTTTCTCCTCTCCTTTGTCTCCTTTTCTCCTTTTCATTTATCGGTTCCTTTGTAAATTTTTAATCATTTGCATGCCCAATATGGTCACATTAGACCTCATGTAATTATTATTATGCAGCCACATAATGACCACATGAAAATTGCTCCGCAAAAGCATTACTACAACACATTTTTGCACTAACATTTTTGCACTACTCTGTAGCTCTTAGACATGGGCCCGCATCATGACTGCATTGCAATAGCAAAAGGGCATCATCTTGACAACATCAAATGACAAGTGGTTTTTGCGCCTTAGTGCGGAATCATAACCCAACTGCGGCAAACATGATAAAATTTGTTCTTTAGTATAAAATAAGTTTGCATTCAAACAAATCATATATCAACAATGGAATTTTACTTAATTCAGCATATATTACATTTGAGTCTACCAAAATTAAAATTAAGTTTAAGTATAATTAACTCTAATGAAGGTCATGACCAACTTTGAAGGTCATCAAATGAAGGAGTATTTTTGGTAATTTGTTTGTTTATGTTTAATACCGTACCAGTGGACCATCATTATAATGTATTTTCAAGAATCATGGGGTCATAATAATTCATTACAATGGGGGATATTTGTAATTTCAATAAAGATCTAGGGTTGTGAATATAAATTATCCTATCAAACCTCTAATTAAAATATAGTAAAATTTAAATTAGATGTTGTATAGCTCTCTCCATTTAGATATGTTTTTGAAGGCTCTAAGTTTAGTGCTTGAAAACATATATATATATGGTTGTGAATGTAAATTGTCCTATCAAACCTCTAATTAAAAATATAGTAAATTTTAAATTAGATGTTGTATAGCTCTCTCCATTTAGATATGTTTTTGAAGGCTTTAAGTTTAGTGCTAGAAAACCTATATATATATATATATATATATATATATATATATTTTTTTTTGAAATTCCGTTGTCATGATTGATATGGCTACTTCTTGGATCAATCATGTTTCCTTTCGCTTGATCGAGTGCAATCTGTCATGCAATGATTGCTACATCTTGTGCCCGTCCACTCGATCTCATCCCTAGACAGCTCGATCCAAGCCTTGTGATCTTGGGTAATTGATTGCAATTTTTGTGAATGTAATTTCAATGACTTCCCAACATGATCATCTCGACAGTCATGACGCGTAGATCAATCTCCTATAATCCTAAACATCCAAGATTGATCTAATAACTTCCCAAGATCGATCTAAATTCCAATTTTTTTCCATTTTTGCTTATTTTTATGCTTTAATCAACTTTGTGTCTACAATTCACCACTTTAGACAAATGTAAGCCACATTTTCTCATAATTAAAACATTTTAAGCATAAATAATAATCAAATCATATGATAGCATACCCACACTTACCCCTTGCTCACCCTCAAGCAAGTAAGTGCATTGGAACTACATATGCAATTAAGCAAATAACTTTTCTCGAATATCATTCACATAGACTTAACTGGCATTTCACTTACAACACCTACAACCTAGAACTTAGTCACAATTCTATCATACATTAGTCCACTATGTGAAATGTGTGTATAAGCAGTCCCAACTTCTTAACATCACCAAATTCAAGCATATAGACATTAACTCTCATCAACTTCTAATGGTCATGAAATTTAAGGCTAACCAACCCTGTAGGATTAATAATCATACCAACCTCCTCTTTCTGTCTTTTCTTCCTTTCATCATTCTCTCTCTTGCTCCCTCTCTCTCTCTCTCTCCTCAGTTTCCATTAAGTCTTTTCCCAAGTTGTTGTGAGCCTTTTACATGAGAGTGAACAAAGATCACTGCACACCTTGGTTTCTTAATCCATAAGTCACTTGATGATGTGAGCACCAAATCTAAACTTGAGTATCCAAAGATTGTGGGAAGCCTAATGGCACGAACTATAGCTAAAAGACTAAAGGTAAGCATGGTAATGCTCATGAAGGAGTTTGCAGCCTTAATGACATAAGTTAAGGCTAAAAGACTTAAGGAAACTATGTTGATACTTGTGAAGGAGTTTAGAGAAGCTTTTGGACATTTAACAGAGCTTAAGGAGGAAGAAGAACATCCATGGGTGCATCTAAATTGATCTCAACCATGTCTCGATCAATCTTAAGTCCACTGAATCAATCCTACACCAAGGTGATCGCAGGAGGGCCAAATCATGTGACTTCTGCTTTTTGATCATGACTTAGCTGATCAATCGCATCTAGAGCAATCATTGTTCCAGCATCCCAAGAACTCTCTATTTTTGTGATCCAAATGACCAAATCAACATCTAGACTGATCACAAAGGTGTCTGATCAATCTTGAGACCCTTAGATCGATCCAAAATTTGGGACAAGTCCCATTTAGTTAGGATTTTTACCTTTTTTCAAGTTCTTGTTTTTGGCAATTACTTACATGAGTTTTAGGATTTCAAGGCCCTTTAAACACTATAAATACAGCCTTAATTATTTCGTGGAGGATCTTTTGACTCTTTAGCATTGAAATAAAAATTCTTCCTTTGCTAGAAAATTTGAGTGATTCAATTTTTCTTGTGAAACCCCAAATAGAATTATTCCAAGTTTTTCTTAGCTATTTTATGATGTATCAATTAACTCGATGTGTTAGTTGTGGTCATCCATTGCTAGTGTTCAATGTAATTGTTGCGTTCTTAGGTTGTTCTTTGCAATTCACGCAAGTAGGTTATCGCTCAGTTCCGACACATGCCAAATTCATATCATTTACACTTCTGCACACACGTAAATTAGCATCAAAATCAGCTATTTAGGTTTCTTATTCAAACATTAGTCTAGGTACCAATCTTATCTTGTTTTCTTTTGTTCCAATTTTACATTGATTTCTTTCGTATTCTTCATATCCTATTTCTTGTTATTTATCCAAGTAAAAAAAAAAAAAAACTAAGCAAAGTCATAGTCTTCTCCATTAATTTGTTTTTCCAATATTCTACCCTTTTTGTGGTTGAGGGTGGAAAAAAAGAAGAAGAAGAGTTGTGCAGTGAAAAAAAGATCACAGAATTCTGAATCACAAGAAAAGTTGTAACCTTTGATTGAATTTTAACACCAAATTAATTCTTAGGTATTGGAGAAAGTTGAAAAATCAAAAGGAATTAAATTGGGAGTGAATGTTTGGACTTCAGATTGATTAGCTTCTTGAAAACTAGCCATAGGATCGATCGTGTTGTCGTACCCAATTGATTGCGCATCCTATGGTACTTTTCCAAGTTGATCGCACCTATTCTAGGTCGATTGCATCATTACTCTTTGTTCCAGATTGATCTATTTGCTCTCGGATCAATTGTGACCTTGTTTTTCAACTAGGATTGATCCATCATGTCATTTTTTTTTTCTTAAATTGATCTTTTTGCTTTCGGATTGATTCTGAACTAGTTTTCACCTTTTCACACACTTATGCACCATTTCGGGTATGTTACTTGAATTCTGAGAAGCCTTGGGATTTTACAAGGTGAGCATAGGAAATTGAGCGGTGAGTGCATTGATTGAGTAAATTTTGGTGTAATATACAAGTAAGAGGTAAAAATAAAGTGAATTACATCTAGTGAGGTGAAAGGACACTTGCACACACACTTTATATTACTATTTTTCTCTATATCACACACATTTTATAGGATGTCTGGAGAATCATTAGTTGGACACAACACCTTTAACATGAAGCAGCTCATAGATACACTGGCTAGTATTAATGAGCATTTGGAGAATTTGGAGGCTTTGCAAGCATCCACACGAAGTAGTTCAACACCTCAAAACAAATCAGTGCCTAGGAGAGGACCGACCACCTATGCACCACCAGCCTCACAGAGGGAGGCAGTTAGCAATGATTATTTTAGTGATGTTGATGTTTTTGAAGATTTTAGTAGTCTTAGAGGGCAAATAGGCATCAACAGGATGACGAGGAGGAGGTCCTTAAGGGAGTCAAGTTAACTATATTGACATACCAACGCAAGTTTGATCTAGATGCTTAATTAGAGTGGGAGAGCTGGGTGGAGTTGATTTTTGATTTCCACTGCTCCAATGAGGCATAGAAGGTGAAGCCAGCTGCAGTGGAGTTTATTGACTATGCTATTTTATGGTAAGACTAGATATATACTAGTTGTAGGGGGAATGGTGAATGCCCTATTGACATATGGCATAATTTTAAAGTTTTAATGAGAAGAAGATTTGTTCCCAGCTATTATCATTAAGATGTGCAATGTAGGATATAAACATTAACGCAAGGAAGTCGGAGTATAGAAAATTACTATAAGGAGATGAAAAAGGTGTTAATGAGGACAGATGTAGTAGAGGACAAGGAGGTGACTATGGCTAGATTTATGACAGTCTTAAATTAAGAATTACGGATGTATTTGAATTGCAACATTATGTAGATATAGAGGACTTGGTAGAGTGAGCCATCAGAGTTGTGAGGCAACTCATGAAAAGGGGAAGGCAGTAATAGCTACTGCATATGGCCTCATGACCATTTGCTTGGCAAAAGGAGAAGCAACTGGTAATGTTAGGTGGAGGTCTTAAGCTGAAGGTTGTGCCGAGGGTTGAAATATCTAAGGTATAACATTTAAACTCTAGTAATTCTATTACACTTAGTTCGGATATTATGCATTTTAAGTGTCAAAAGCAAGGAGATATCGCTACTTAGTGTCTGAATCGGTGAACTAAGATCTTGATGGACAAAGGAGAGATAGTCACTGATGGTGAAGAGGATAATAGTAGAGATGAAATGGCACCATTAAAGGAAATATCATCCGAAGATGAAGAGAGAGTTTATAAGGAGACAAGAAATGCGAGTTTAGTTGTGATGCAAGCATTGAATGCGTAGGTTAAGAAACAAGGCTTTAAGGAGTAATGAGGGAACATTTTCCACACAAGGTGTAGGATAAAAGGTAAAACATATAGTCTTATCATAGACGATGGAAATTGTACAAATGTAGCTAGTAAAATATTAGTGGAGAGACTTGCACTACCACTTAGAGATCATGCATGACCATACAAATTACAATGGTTAAATAATAGTGGTGAGGTGAATCTTACAAAGTAAGTCTTGCTAAAGTCTGAAATTTGTAAGTATAAGGATTAGGTGGTATGTGATGTGGTATCTATGTAAGCTAGTCATATTTTATTAGGGAGGCCCTAACAATCTGATAAGGATATTGTGTTCTATGGGAAGTTGAATAGGTACATCTTTTACCATAAAGACTAGAAGATGACCCTTATACCGGTTATTCTAATGGAAGTGCAGGAAAATCAATGTTATTTGCGGCAACAATATGAGCTAGATTTGGAAAAGGAAAAAAAGAAAAGGGAGAGTGAGAGAGATAAAGAGTGGATGGTTAGGTAAGAAGAAAGAAAAGAGAGAAAGAGAGAGAGAGAGGAAAAGGGAGGAAAGGAGTGTATTTTGCAAGAGTGAGAAATGTGAGAATATTTGCAAGGAGTGAGAAGAGAGTTGTACTACTTATGTATAAAGAATTTTACCATTTATCAAAAGAGGTCACATTGTCCCTCCTCAGAGTTGTTGTGTCTATTTTGTAGAATTTCCATGATGTATTTTTAGAGGAGTTACCTAGTAGATTGCCGTTGATTAGAGAGATTGAACACCAGATTGATTTTGTGCCAAAAGCAGTCATACCAAATCATCTGGCCTATCGTATGAATTCGAAGGAAACTAAGAAGATTTAAAGACAAGTGAAGGAGTTGATTAATGAAGGATGGGTTTATGAAAGCATGAGGCCATGCATGATTCTAATGCTACTTGTGTCGAAGAATGGTTGGTCTTAGAGGATGTGCATGGATTGAAAAACTGTAAATGCTATAATGTTAAAGTACTAACATCCTATATATGCTTGATGAACTACAAGGTGCTAGTGTTTTCTCACAAATTGATCTTTAAAGTGGTTATTATCAAATATACATAAAAGAGGGAGATGAGTGGAAAACGATTGTTAAAGTTAAATATAGACTATACGGATGGTTAATTATTCCGTTTGGTCTAACAAATGCAATGAATACATTTATGAGACTTGTGAATCATGTTTATGTGCTTTCATAGGTAGATTTATAGTAGTGTACTTTGAAGATATTCTTATGTACAGTAGGTTTGTTGATGAGCATGCTAAACACCTTAGGAAAGTCCTTGAGCCTTTATGTAATGAGCAATTATTTGCAAATTCTAAGAATTGTACATTTTGTGTTTCTTGACTATGTTTTAAGTGCATAGGTTATCTAAGTGGATGAGAATAAAGTACAGGCAACAAGAGAATGGCTAATCCCCATGAATGTGTTTGAGATAAGGAGTTTTCATGGACTTATAACTTTTCACTAGAGATTCGTATAGGATTTTAGTACAATTGCAGCACCATTGATTGCAATTATCAAGAAGAATGAGAAGTTTTAGTGAAGAGAAGCTCAACAAAAGGTGTTTGAATTTCTTAAGGATAAGCTTACTCATGCCCTAGTGTTATCTTTACCTAATTTTTCTAAAACTTTTAAACTTGAATGTGATTCTTTAGATATAGGAATTGGGGTAGTGCTAATGCAAGAGAAAAGACCAATTGTGTATTTTATCGAGAAGTTGCATGAGTAAAGTTGAACTACATAATGTATGACAAGGAGATATATGCATTAGTAAGGGCTTTGGAGGCTTGGCAGCACTATCTTTGCCTTATAGAGTTCGTCATTAATATGAATCATGAGTCCTTAAAGGATCTTAAGAGTCAAGGTAAGTTAAGTCATAGACATATTTAGTAGGTATCTTTTATTGATATATTTCCTCATGTGATTAAGTATAAAAAAGGTGTAAAGAATGTGGTAGTAGATGCATTATTTAGGAGACATTCATTAGTTACTATATTGAATGCTAGACTACTAGGATTTGAGTATGTTAAAGAAATGCATGCAAACGATGAAGATTTTGGGCATGTGTATGAATTGACAAAAAAGGGAGTACATGATAAATATTATCAGCATATGGGTACTTATTTTATGTAGAGAGGTTGTATATTACAAGATGTTGCTCGCGGGAGTTACTAATTCGAAAGGCTCACGATGGAGGCCTAATGAGTTACTAAAGTGTCACCAAGACATTTACTATTTTACAGAAACATTTCTTTTGGCCATATTTGTGAAGAAACATAGAGAGGATAATTGATAGGTGCATTAAGTGCAAAAAGGATAATTAGGGGTTTTACCACATGGGTTATACACACCGTTACCAAGTCTGAATATGTCATGCATGGATATTTCAATGGACTTTGAGCTAAGATTGCCATATACTCAAATAGGTAAGGATAGAATATTTGTGATTGTTGATAGGTTTTCTAAAATGGCACACTTTATTGCATGCAACAGAACTGATGACGCTACACACATACTTAATTTTTGTTTGAGGAGGTAGGTTACATGGTGTATCCAAAATGATAGTGTTTAATAGAGATGTTAAATTTTTGAGTTATTTCTAGAAGACACTATGGTGTAAATTAAGCATAAAGTTGTTATTGTCTACCACAAGCCATCCACAAATCGATGGTCAAACAGAGGTAGTGAATATGACCTTGATTGTTTCATTATGAGTGATGATTAAAAGGAATATAAAAATAAGGGAATAGTGCTTACTTTGCTTATCATAGGAGTGTGCACTCTACCATACAGATGCTGCCATTTGAGTTGGTTTATAGGTTTAATTCACTAACTTTGTTGGATTTATGCCATTACCACATAGTGAACAGGTTAATGTAGGTGGAAAGTGCAAAGCAAAGTTTGTAAAGCAACTACATGAATGTGTTCATCATAGTATTGAGAGGAGGAATGAGCAATATACCCAGCAAGCAAACAAGGGATCTGTAAAGGTTGTTTTGACCTTAAAGAGTGGGTCTAGGTTCACATTGGAAAGGAGAGGTTCTCAGACCAAAGGAAATCTAAGTTGATGCCCTGAGGAGATTGACCATTTCAAATAGTTGAGTGCATATACTATAATGCTTACAAATTGCAATTCATAGGTGAGTTTGGTATTAGTGATACTTTAATGTTGCTAATTTAAGTCCTTTTGATACAGGGCATGAAAAGAATTTGGAATTAAGTATAATTCCTTCTCAAGAGGAGGGGGGATGACATGAGCGCCAGAGCTAAAATTGAATATTTAAGGATTTTGGGAGATCCAATGACATGAGCTAGGGCTAAAAGACTCAAGGAAATTATGTTGATACTCGTGAAAGAGTTTGGAGGAGCTTTTAAATGTTTGAAAGAGCTTAAGAAGGAAGAAGAAAATCTGCGGGTGCATCTGTTGTGAAATGGCTCAAAACTAGCTTAGTAACAGGATTCAGATAGATCTCGACCATACCTCAATCGACAACAAGTCCAAAAAATCTATCTCACGCTAAGGCGATCATAGGAAGGCCAGATCTCATGTCTTCAATTTTTACAATCGTGATTTAGTTGATCGATTGTGTCTAGCATGATTTTCATTCTAACATCTTAAGAAGTCTCTATTTTTATGATTTGGACAACTAGATTGACATTTAGATTGATCACAAAGATGTCCAATTGATCTTGAGACCCTCAAATTGATCCAAAACTTGGGACAAGCCTAATTTAGTTAGAAGTTTTACCTTTTTTCAAGTTGTTTTGTTTTTGGTAATTACTGACATGAGTTTTAGGGTTCACTATAAATAAACCTTTAATTATTTTGTGAAACCCCACATTTAATTATTCCAAGTTTTTCTTAGCTAATTCGCGACGTATCAACTAACTAGGCATGTTAGTCATGGTTGTCCTTCACTAGAGTTCAATGTAATCATTGCATTCTTGGGTCGTTCTTCATGGGTTATCATCAGGTTTTGACATATACCAAATTTGTATCGGTTATGCTTTTGCAAACATATCACTTGAGATGCCATGGATATTCATAGTTAGGTGAATATTTATATAAAAATGAATAAGGGTTTCCGTGTAATCCTCGTTATTAAATCACTGCAACTAGCAGAGTCAACAATTTTTTTTCAACTCTTCTTCTTTTTTATTTTTTTTCTTTTTCTCATCATAACCAAGATCCAAAATCAAATCAAGGGAAAAAAATGTAGAGAAATCTATGGGTTCCTAAGAAAAAAGATGTATTGAAGGTTAACAACTTCCCTTTAACCACCTAAGTTCAACGAGAGACCCATTGAAAGATTTTTTAAACAATAAGATAGCAAGAATTTAATAATATAGTAGCCTATGTCATTTTCCTTCCAATGCACAATTAAATTCACTTCAGAAGGTATTCTCATTAAGTTCTATGGTTGGTGAGGTATCTAAGGTCAATTATGTATGCACCTTCCTAAGGTAACATCAAGAAAAGTAGTTATGGTTGTGCTCAAAAATATAAGGACTTAACGTACTTCTAGTCCAAAGTGCAAGATGTCACGAAAATAAAAATGTTAGCTAATTACACAATATTTATCATTTGTTGTCATTGAAAAATTATTTGCTACCAATTAAGTGCAACAATCATACTCAACAAGCCAATTAAAGAACCCACAAAACTCCTCAATTTTCCAACTTAAGTACAAATGATAGCCAAATCCTTACCATGCATTCATCATCAACCATATTCACAATATTTCTCCACGGATATAATACAAAAATAAATGCTAAAATCTCTCCTCCCATCTCGTAAATACATAAGAAATGAGAAAATACATAGTAGAATTTGAAAAGGACATGTTCTATCTCACTCAGCAAGCCTAATACAATGCAATTTTTTTTCCTCTTTCCTCTCTCTTACACTTAATATGCATATTGTCCCCAATGTGCTATACAATCAAACCAAAAATGAAAAGGAAAAGAAATAACAAAAGAAAGGCTCGCTGGGGAGATGAGAGTGGGTCTTGTCTCTTACTCCTCCTCTATGGCAGTATCATACTGTACAAGCCCATGTGATGTGGAGGGAATGTTAGTGGGTTCTACTGGCTATTGTGGCGATGGTGGAACATGTTGCAATGCCTATGCAAGAGCTGCAAAAGGTAAAATTTTTAAAGCCCTAAGGTCACAGCGCATTGCCTATCCAAATATAAGCATGTTGGCATGCCTTACAAAAGCTATTGCCGTTGCAACTAGAAGGCATCAAACCTTGTCATCATGTTTGTGTGTAAAGTCATCACAACATCATGTATCTGGCACTACTCTTAAGGCAACTTATGAATTTGTAGCTGCAATCTCTATGGCCTTGATGGCTGTGCTGGATGAGGTATCTCAGGCTATAGCTCTTAGGGTTGCTGCTCCTCTTTACCTATTACTGGATTCTACTTCATGGGTGTTGGCCCATCTACACCATCACCATTCTCATCCTCATCTTCCTTACCTAATCCTTACTCTCGCAACTATCTATTAAGCTAATGAAAATCACTTGCCTAAATACAAGCAATGGCAGTAGTAATAAGTGGTGAAAATAGTTCTTGTGTCCTCCCACTCAATCTCAACCCCTGAGTAGTAATCATATTGATGATCAAATGCAAGTATGGTAGGTCTACATTTTAATGCTTAGCTATATTTAATATGCCTCCATATATTACTCCCCCCCAAATCAAAGTTGTGCCCACGCTTAATGGAATAGAGGATATAAGTCCTATCATGGGATACATCTACCCTATGTGTAATAGGCATTATGTTAAAGCACATGAAAATGTGCCATACCTTCATCTCTCCTTCCAAATATGTGTGCAAGAAAAATGTAGGCCTTCCATTAGATCTTCTCCATCTAGCCTTAGGGTGATTGCTACGAAGATCTTGTAACACTACCTCAGAAGATATTGTGCAATGGAAGTGGTTTATTTGACATTCCTATCCCTAAATGTTTATTTGAAGAAATGCATCAATAGCCTCGAGACTAGTATCTATAGTCTTTTTCCTAATCTTAACTAAACCATCCTCTATATTGGGCACATTAGCATGAAACTCATAAACAAATTTACTGTAGGCCTTATATAGGTTAGTAGTGAATTTGAGCCATTGTCTTGTCGAAATTCGATCTACAACCTATCTTCTATGGTTGCCTTTATATGCATCAAACCTCTCCTTAGCTATCACTGAGCTAAATTTTCTCCTATCAAAGTGAATTGTAGGATAGCCTCTTATAGGGGTTTTCTCTACTCCTACCTACCATACTTGTGCCATGGACACAAATTCCATTAAACAAGAACCAAAACACTTATAGCATGGGGGTGGGATTGAGAATATGGCAACAAAACAAGTTATAATTAGCCCTATGCCATTCTCAATTGAATCTCCCTTCTCCCACACTTATTTCATCATAATAGCTACAACCCTTAACTCAAAGGTGCAACTCATAGCATTTTTCAACACATAAACTTAGCAGATGTAACCAAGAAAATTACAATAGACATAGGCCAACACAAATAGTAGCACATGCCTCATAGCACATGCATCATTCCGAATTGATCACTACTTGTGATCATAGTGATCGCATTGACAATGAGATCTTGTCATGATCTAATCAAATAGATCACTTGCAACCTAATTGATTGCATTTTGTTTCTTCAGCTTGAGATCGATCCTACTTGTCCCTAGATCAATTGCACTTCTCCAATTAAATTCCAAATCAACCTCCTTACTTCTAGATTAATCACTCAACTTGTCCTAGATTTGAGATTAATCTTGCTTGTCCAAGATCAATTCCACACTTTAAATTTTTATTTTTTCACACACCTTCAAACTTTTGGGTGACACTTGAATTTTTAGAGACTATTTGAAATCTCACAAGGTAGACACAAGAAATAGAGTTGGTGAATTATTATTTGAGTATTTTATGTGTGATACACAAGTAACAGGTAAGAAATGTGTGAATTACATCTAATGAGTTGAGAGGAACACATTACACGCACTACACATATTTCCTTTATATCACCGTATTTTCAAAATGATGTAGCTTACGCAAACCTTGGCATGCGTTAACTTGAGGTTTGAAAACTTAGAGGTGTCCCATACTATTGCATAAGGTAGTTTAGTACTTTGGGTTTCACTAGGCATGAGATGTCAAAATTTTCAAAATTTACACATAAAATTATTAGAGAACGTAGAAGAATAAATAAAATCCCAACCTAGTTTGCTTTCATCATATAAAACACATAAAAAATAAATTTTAAGATAGTTGCATAGATGATTACCTAGAAATAAATCCTGTAATTTCTCTTTATGATTCTCAAGCTGTGATAAAGTCTCAACCTCTAATTTGTCTACATGAACAAATCATTGCCTTTGGCTTTCCAACAAAACCCTACGAACTTCTTCGTGAAATCTCGCAACTCTTGCACTTGCAGAATTTCTTGAGAGAAAACTAAATGAGGCTAATAACTAATTTTCTCTCATGTACAAGTGGTGGATTGTGCCCTCGTGAACAGTAGCAATAGCATTGTTTATGTAAATTGTGTCTCTAACTTAGAACCCTTCTAAATGATTTATTTTCAAAATATAATTTTATTTATATTAGGACTTCTAAGACTCATAGAATGAGCTCTATGGACATTCACATGGACTTTAAAATGATTCCATGCTCATCCACCTTTAATTACTAATCTAATTAATAATTAAAGCCCATTTGAATTCTTTTTTTCAATTTAATTAATCACATTAATTAAATTAAAGACCTATTATGTTTCCAATTAATAATCTTCATTATTAACAATTATAATGGGTATAAAATAATTCTTTTATGCCCTGCCTATTTAATTAAATTAATCTTATTAATTAAATTAAGAGCTCATTATATTTCTAATTAATTATCTTATTATTAACAAATATAATGAAGAATAAAGCATTTCAATTTATTATTATTATATCTTACTTTGTCCCATTTGAGTGAGAATCATGGATATAATCAAACTTACAAATTTGGTCTATAGCCAATTGATGTTTCCTCGTGAGACTGTTTCTAACGAAAACTTCTTTTCAATCACACACTACCCTGACCTAGGATTTCCATCTTACAGAATATTAAATGTATAGGACAAACGCCTTACTTACTTGTAAGAAGATAAATCCCTTATGAAACATACACACATCTCCATACGCACTCGGACAATGATACTTTAGGTTCATGCCTCTATCCCATATCAAAATATATATTGGTCTTTAATGTCCTAATGAAATATTGATCATCATTTACACAACAAAACTATGCCATTTTAGGTTTAAAGTCTACACACACTTAACAAAATCATGAAGCAACACATTGTCAGCAAAGAGTGAACTTCATGTGCCTACTTCGTTGTGTGAGTCATGTCCAAATGCTCATTCTCTAATAACGCATTCACACACATATTCTCAATGTTTCATGTTGAATGGCATGACACTCACATACAAATACAAGGTGTGCAAGTCGTGTGGACTCTCTAATATCCTTTAAAGTATCTATGGCTTGCGTTCTGGTTTTAGTGATTATATACTAAGGCAACCTTGTATTTATATTTATAACATCTTATGAATAAGACCTCTTAATACAATCACACGAATACATAAAATACTTTACATCATTCAATATATACATGCATAAAAATATTGTAAGAATATAGATAAAATAAATAGTAATATGTTATTAAATAATAACTGTAACATTTACCATCATTATCCCTCAATATATCCCTCATTGACAATTTGACATTAGATGACATATCACTGACAAAAACCTTGCAAAGAATGGAGTACAGAGAAGGTAGTACCAAGATAAGATAGACCTATGTACTAGGCTAAGAGAGGCAGGTATGGTAGTGATGAATTTTCTAATTTTTTTGATGAGTTTAAGGATGATGATAGCCTTATAAGATAGCTGAGGCAATGACATGATGATTATAAGACGCTTAAGGGTGTTAAATTCACCATCCCTTTGTTCTAAGGCTGTTTGGAGACATGTCAATGAGAAACTAATCTACAAATGGGATGAATTAAAGATGGTCATGTGAAAAATGGTTGTGCTCAGCCATTATCATAGGGACTTATGTCAAAGGTTGGAAACTTTGATGCAAAATAATCAAAGTGTGGAGGTTTATTACAAAGAAATAATGATGGAGTTTATTAGAGTTGATGTCGAGGAGGACCACAAGGCCATCATTGTGAGAACTTTTACAAGGCTTAATAGAGAAATTGCCAATGTTTTTAAGTTGTAACACTATTTAAAGTTGGAGGACTTATTGGAAAGGGTGGTAAAAGTGGAGAAGTTGCTCAGGAGGAGTGGTAAGAGCCATTGTGAGTTGGCACTATATCTAGGAGTTTTCCTGGAAGAAAAGAAAGACACAATCCATTAGAAATCCAAAGCCAAAAGTGATATCGAAGCTGGAAGCACCCAAGATACAAGACCATACTCACCTTAACTCCTCTACTACTTGTAATAAAGATATCATGGGTTTTAAATGTCAAGAGAGAGATTATGGCCATGCAATGCCCACATAGATGATCCATGGTTTTGATGGACCAAGGATAGTTTGTTAAGGATGAGAAGAATAACAGTTATAGGGTAATGCTACCATTAGAAGAGACATCATCAAATGATGATGGGATTCGTGTGGGTGCCAAGCGAGTCAATTTAGTGGCTATGTGAACCTTGAGAGCCCAAGCTAAAGAAAATGAATTCGAAGAGTAGCGGGAGAACATTTTCCAAACAAGGTGTTAGATTAGAGAAAAGACCTCTAGTGTAATTATTCATAGAGGTAGTTGTACTAACGTGGCTAGTACTATGCTTGTTGAAATGTTATCATTGCCTTTAAGGGAGCATGTTAGGCCATATAAAATGTAATGATTAAATAGCAGTGGTAAAGTTAAGATGACTAAATAGGTTTTAGTGGAATTTAAGATTGAAAAGTACAAGGACGGGGTACTTTGTGACGTAATACCTATGCAAGCCAGCCAAATCTTGTTAAAACGTTCCTGATAGTATGATAGGAAAGTTAGTTTTGATGGATTGATGAATAGGTACACCTTCCAATTTTCGCAACAAGAAGATCACATTGGTTCCACTTACACCACCTATTGTATATATAGCAGTAGTATGAGTTAGAGAGAAAGGAAAAGAAAAAGATAATGAGAAGAAAATTGAGAGTGGAAAGGAAATCGAAAGAAAATAAAGGAAAGAAAAAGAGAGAAAAAAGTGTATGCTAGTGTCTACGGGATACGTAAGGGTAGCCTAGGTTGTGATAAAGAAGTGATATTATTGATGTATTAGAAAAATTATTTTCTTCTAGAAGAGATTGCATCATCCCTTTGCAAAGTTGTTTTGTCTATCTTGCAAGATTATAAGGATGTACTTCTGTAAGAGCTACTCAGTAGATTGCTGCCAGTTCAATGAACAGAACATCAAATTGACTTCATGCTAGTTGTAGCAATTCTAAACAAGTTAGCATGCAAGACTAATTTGGAGCAGACCAAAGAAATCCAACATCAAGTGGAGTTGACTAGCAAGGGTTAGATCCAAGAAAACGTGAGTCCATGTACAGTGTCGATGTTGCTAGTGCTAAAGAAAGATGAGTCTTGACATATGTGCATGTTAAGCTATTGCTAGTGCCAAAGAAAGATGAGTCTTGACATATGTGCATGTTAAGCTATCAATGAAATTACAATAAAGCTTCACCATCCTATACCTAGACTACGTGATACGTTAAATGAGTTACATGGTTCTACTATGCTTTCCCAAGTAGATCTTAACACCATATATCTTCGAATAAGAATGAAAGAAGAGGATGAGAGAAAAACGATATTTATAAATAAATTTGAATTATATGAGTAGTTAGTTATTTTATTTGGACTTACCAATGCACCTAATACTTTTATGAGATTGATGAATCTTGAGTTTTTTGCATTTATTGGAATATTTGTGGTTGGTGTACTTTGATGATATTCTCGTTTATATTAGGTCCATACATAAGCATGTTGAACATCTTCGAAGTGTATTTGAGGCTCTACGAAAGGAAAAACTTTATGCTAAACCTATGAAGTGAACCTTCTCTGTGGACCATTGCGTGTTTTTAGGCTTTGTTGTGAATGCACATGGCATATAAGTTGATAACAATAAAGTGAAGGATTTTAAGGAGTGGCCAACTCCTACATTAACATATAAGGTAAGAAGTTTTATAGGTTGGAGAGCTTCTGTAAAAGGTTTGTGCAAGATTTTAAAAACCATTTCTACACCACTTATCATAGTCATCAGAGAGAGAGAGAGAGAAATTCCAATGCAGAGAAGCATGGTAGAAGGCGTTTGATGTTTTAAATGATAAATTAACTAACACCCCAATACTTTCTTTACCTGATTTTTCTGAGACTTTTAAACTTGAATGTAATGCTTTAAATATAGGTATTATAGCTTTGCTAATGTAAAAGAGAAGGCCCATATTGTACTTTAGTGAGAAGCAGAATGGAGTAGCACTTAACTAGCCAACGTACAATAAAGAGCTGTATTCATTAGTGAGGGCCCTAGAAACAATGCAACATTATTTAAGGCCAAAAGAGTTCATCATTCACATGGATCATAAGTCTCTTAAGCACCTTAAGATCTAAAGTAAGTTAAGTAAGAGATATATTTGATGGGTAGCTTTTATGGACACATTTCCTTATATAATTAAGTATAAAAAGGGATAGATAATGTTATCATAGATGCTTTATCGCATTATTACGCACTCATCGCCACCTTGAATGCTAGGTTATCGAAATTTTGAACATATTAGGAAATTATATGCTAGTGATAAAGATTTTGGCAAAGTATTTGAATTAACCAGCAAAGGGGCCTATAAGAAATATTTTTAATAAGATGGTTACTTGTTCTACATAGATAAGTTGTGTATTCCATGATGTTCTTTGTGAGAATTACTTATAAGGGAGGCTCATAATGCTGGATTAATGGGACACCAAGACAATTTCTCTCTTATAGAAATATTTTCTATCGGTTGCACCTGAGATGAGATGTTGAAAGATGCATCAAGTGTAAGGAGGCAAAATCTAAGGTACAAGCATATGGATTACATGCTCCTTTACCTGTTCTTAGTACATCATGGACTGACATTTCTTTGAATTTTGTATTAGGGTTAGTGAAACTGGTAAAGATTGTATATTTGTAATAGTTGATAGATTTTCAAAAATGACTCATTTCATTGCATGTTGTCAGATTGATGATGCACCACATATTGTAAACTTCTTCATAAACAAGTTGTTAGACTACATGGCATATCTAGGACTATTGTGTCAAATAGGGATGCGAAGTTTTTAAGATACTTTTGGAAAACATTGTGAGAAGGATTAAGCTTCTATTCTCCATCACTAGTTACCCATAAACAGAAGGCCAAACTGTAGTAGTTAATGGGAAATTTATTACATTGTTGAGTGCTTTCATTAGGAAGAACATTAAAAGTTAGGAAGAATGTTTTCTACATATAGAATTTGCATATAATTGGAGTGCACATTCTACTTCTCATATGTTTTCCATTTGTGGTTGCTTATGGTTTAATTTGCTAACAACATTGGATTTACTACCAAAACCAAAAGAAGGAATGAACAACATGCATAACAAGCTAACAAAGTGAGAAAGGTTGTTTTTTAATTGGATTTGGGTGCATATGAGGAAATAAAGGTTCCTAAAGCAAAGGATTTCTAAACTTAAGACTAGAAGAAATGCACTATTTCAAGTGTGTAAGAGGATCAACGACAATGCTTACAAATTAGAGCTGTAAGGTGAGTATGTAAGAAGTGCCAAATTTAATGTCATAGATTTGGGTCCATTTGTTGCAAGTACTAAACAAGAAGTTAAATTAAGAACAATTCTTTCTCAAAAGGAGGGGGATAATGCAAGCATCCAACCAAAGTCGGAATATGCAAGACTAACGAAAGGACTAATCACATGATCTAAGGAAAAGAAGTTTAAAGAATCTATGGCAGTGCTTTAGAAAAGCTTTCAAGAAGAATTTGGGTGTCTAGAGAGACTTAGGGAGTCAAAGAAGAGTTTGTGGATCAATCTGTTGCAATACAAGGAAGAAGACGGTGTTTGGAGGCATCAAGATCATCCTGGAATAGGCAAAATCGATTGCAAGTTGGCTAGATCGATTGCACAATGATGGATCGGCAAAGCTTAGATGCTACTTTCTATTGTTATGATTCTATAAAGGGCCAATCAATCGAAGAAAGTATGGATCAATATCCACGTCTATCATGAAGATACATATAAATCGCATCAAGGCACAATCAATAAAGCTAAAAATAGATCTTCTATAATTACGATCACAAATAGAGGACAAATTGACCGAGATCGATTAGGGGGATGCCTGATCAATTGAGAAGAACTTCAAATCGATCGCAATGACTATGTAACCGGAAAGCTTTCCTTTTTAAACTAGGATTCTTTTACAATTTTAAGTAAGACTTTTACTAGACATTGATACTATAAATAGGGTCTTTAGCCTATGTGAAACAACTTTTGCTACTTTGATCAATGAAATTTATCATTGTCCTTACAATTGAGATTTCCTTAATTCATCTGAATTCTTTATCCAAATCAAGTCATTTTAGGGTGCTAATTGAAAGATTCATGATATATCAACCAACGAGGTGTGTTAGTTATGTCCAGCTTCACTTGAGTTCTTGGAATTCATTGCATCTCTGTCATTTTCTATGGTTTAATCAAGCAGAATCCACTTGGGTGTAAGTTACGTCTTTATCAAAATTATCCTTACTCTCCCTTGCGCACGTTACTAAGAAGCTCAAAAAGTCTATGGTGGCACTTTCCTAAGGTATTCAAGAAGAATTTAGATGTTTTGAGAGGTTTTAGGAGTCAAAGGAGAGCTCGTATATCAATCAAATGCATTACATGGGTGAATTTGGATCAGTCAGATTGATCTTGAGGTAGTCAAGATCGATCATTGTTCATGTGGATTGATTTGGAATGGAAGGATCAATATTCATATCGATCGCTACAAGAAGGATTGATCCTAGAAGATAAGATCTATAGTGTAAGAATTCCATGCCTATGGAAATTACGATTGTGATCCCTACCGAATGATTGCTCAAGCTTGGATCAATATGGCAGAGGCCCAACTTTTTGAAATAATGATCAAACAAAGCTCCGATGAATCAAACCAAAGTTGGATCAACATCTTTAAGAAAACCAAGATGGATTGCAAGCAAGCCGAATCAATCCAAAGCAACTCGAATCAGTTGAAATCCTCTTTAGATCGATTGCGCAGTTGGTGCGAAGGAAAATATTTCCTTATTTTGCTAGGATTCTTTACGTAATTAAAATAAGACTTTTCTAGATTATTTTCTACACAAATTAGTTTATTTTGACTAGGGTTTAGCACTACAAATAAGACCATTTGGCATATTTTAAAACAACCTTGATATTTTGATTAATAGAATTATTTCTTTACCTTGTTTCCTTAAAATTTGAGTTTGACTCAATTCTTATGAAACCAAATTCCAAATTGAGTCATCCTAGACTTTCTTTGAGAGAGTTTTTACGTATCAATCAACAAGGCATGTTAGTTTTTACCGCTCTTCACTTGATTTCTTTAGATTCATAGCATCTAGGTCGTTTCCAAATGGTTCATGCAAGCAAGATTCACTTGGGTACAAGTTACTCCTTTATCAAACTAATCTTATGCTTCTATGATCATGTTAGTTTGTATTAGAGCTAGTTGTTTTAGTTTTTAATCTGATACCCAGTCTAGTTGTCAATTCATATCTCTACATTTTCTATTTTCTTAACTCCTTTCCCATTCTTCATCTTCTCCATCCTTTTCCTAAATTTCAAAAAACAATTGATTCTATTTCTAACAATTTTTCCTTGCTTTCATAGTTGAGAATCTGAATTTGTGTGGGATTTGAAATAGTAAACAAAAAAAAAAATTACTAGCTTGAAAAAGAAAAGGAAAAAAATGGTCAAAAGTTGAAAAAAAGCAATTGAGAAAGTGATACAGAAAAACAAACATTGTTTGAGATTTTGGGAATTTAGAATTGAAAGAAATTAAGTTTGAATTGGATATTTTGAGAAAAAGCATGAATTTTGCTGAAAATCATCACTGCAATCTATCGCACCAGTACTCAGATCAATCGCAGCCTAATCGCATTCAAATTCATTGCTACATGACCAAGCCAAATTGATCGTTGTAACCTGTGATTGATCATGCTCTATTTTTCAACCAAGATTGATCACTCTTGTTTTTGTAATTGATTGCCTTTACTTGTTCAACTTTAGATCGGTCCCTTGGATTCAAGATCAATCACCTAACACATTTTTAGCCTCTAGATCGATCTTTCTTGTCTAAGATTGATCCTACACTCTATATTTTCATCATTTCACACTTTTCACACCTTTGGTCGTACTTGCTTGAATTTTTGGAGACTTCTTGGCATCCCATGAGGCAGACATAAGATATTGAAAAGGTGAGATTATTATTTTGAGAGTTTATGTGTGAAACTCGAGTGAAGGTAAGTAATGAGTGATATTTCATCTTGTGAGTCCAAAGGTACACATTGCACACATGCATATATTTTCTTTGTTAACCACTATACATTCAGAATGTCAAGAAAATCTGCATTTAGGAACAACACCTTCAACACAAAGTAATTGATGGAAACACTGGCTAGCATCAATTGGAGGTTGGAGAACTTAGAGATGTCCTATACTACTACAAAAGGTAGTTTAATGCCTTGGGGTTAAAGTAAAGAGGAGTTGATACCTGAACAAGATAGCACCATGCATTAGAACAAACAAGGCAAGTATGGATTCTATGATTGCAATGATTCTACTAATGAGTTTAAGCTTGATGACATCCTTAGGGGACGCTCATAGTGAAATTGAAATGATGATAATAAGTCCTTAAAGAGGGGAAAATTCACCTTTCCATCATTCTAAGGTTATTCTAATCCAAATGCATATTTTAAGTGGCGAAGAAGAGCAGAATTAGCCTTTGATTCTCATTACTCTTTGGAATCTCAAAAGATGAAATTGGCGACCCGTGCATTCAATTGTTATGCTAAGATTCAGAGGAATGAATTTGTTGGTAGTAGGCAAAACTATAGGAAATTCCAAATCAGTACATGGAGAAAATTAAAGAAGGTGATGAAAAAGAGGTATGTGTCACTTTCTTTCTAATGCATGTTATGCATAGAACTCCATAATTTGACTCAAGAAAAATTAAGTTTTGTGACGTATTGTGACAAATTGAAATTGGTGATGATGAAAGCTAATAAGGTAAAAAATGTTGAAGAAACTATAAATAGATTTTTTAATGGGTTGAATGATGAGATTACAAAGATTGGTGATATTAATCGTTATGAGAAAATCGACATTATGTTGGACAAAGCCATTCAAGTAGAACGATAACTCAATAGAAAGGGTGTTGAGAAGATTACTCGGCATGACTAGGGGTGGGGGTTAGTCGAGCTACTCGACTCGACTCGTTGAGTAGTTCGACACAAAGCTCGGTTCAAGCTCGAGCATTGTCAAGCTCGAGTTGAGCTCGAGCTACTCGTTATGCCACTCGAGTCGAGCTCGAGTTGACTCTGTGTCGACTCGACGAGTTTCGAATAACTCGACTCGATGACAGTTTTGTAAATAAGTCTTCATCGTGTGGCATTTTGAACATTTGATATTTTACTGATATATTTGTTATTTTACGAATTCGAGCTTGAGTACTCGAACTCGAGGTCGTGGTTGAACTCGAGCTCGAGCTTTCTTTTTTAGCCTCGAGCTCGAGCTCCACCTTGTGTTATCGAGTCGAGCTCGAGTATACCACTACTCGAGCTCGACTCGACTCCATCTCACCCCGAGGCACGACATTCATGGAACCATTGATGAAAGATCACACTTGAGTACAATTGGCACTAATTCTATTCCAATAAGGTAGGTAACTTGTCCATATCCTTATATAAATAATTGGGGTGTTTAGGACATTGTAAATTAAGAAATGCATGCAGAAGAGACAAAATCACATTTGAGTGAGGAGAGCAAATTTGATGGAAAGCAACCTATGAATGATAAGCTACCCATTGTGGAGGAAATTTGTGAGGTCAAAGATTGAATTTGGAGAATAAAGACATTGGAGAAGAAGTTGGAGATGGGACATGGGGATGAAACATTATGTAAGGATACATTTACATCATGATACATTTACATAATATTTATAGTCCACGGAGGAAGGAAGGTGCAGTCTTGTTGTAGAAGTTCAAGAAAGTCCATTGAGTTTGAAAAGTCACAATAAGTTAGAACTAGAGAGTGAAAAGAAAAAGAATGGGGATGACGTAAAAGAAAGAGAGAAAAGAAGAAGAAAGTGAAAAGGAAGAAATTGAGTTAGCAAAAACAAGAGACGAAAAAAGAGTTTTAGAATTTAGGCCGATTTTGAGAGCTCATGGTAAGGAAAATACTCTTGCTAACCCATTAAATTGTTCTTCGTACAAAAGTTTTGGAAAGGAGTCTTCCATGGAAATTCAAACCTAAGTTAAAGAAATACATTCAAGAGAGTTGGTAAGTCTATGTGGATTAGTCTAGAGAATAAGGTTGCATATAGTTGTGAACAAATTTTTAGGTTTCTTAAGAATGATTTGTTTGAATATAAATAACCACGGGTCCATGCAAGTCTCAATGTAACTTATTGCCCATTGCACGAAATGCTTGATCATAATTTGTCTTCTTATGACTATTATGTTGGCAAGGCTTGACTGTGGGGATGCCAAGTTACTAACTTGCCAAAACATACATGTTACCAAAGTTAGGTTAATTTTGCGGAATTATTTTTCTTGGGATATCAAAATTATCATTAATGGGAGAAGGCAAGAATACGTCTTGGCCAAAGGAGTTCCAAAAGTTGTATTTGAATGGGGATGTACACCCATCAAGACGTAGTCATATTTTGTTCGCAAAGTGGTTGTCACATAGAGGGAATAAATGGTCATTTCACATAACTGTATTTGACCCTAAAATCAATCTAAAATTTGGGGAAAGTTTAAATAAGTTTGCAATGTGTAGAAATCAGGGATCCTTTGCGTATCCACGATGAATTTGAGTTGTGAAAGAGTATTATTAGCATTATACCACACTATTTTTTACATGAGTTTATTTCTTGTAAGTAATAAGAATGCACTCTGATTAGGGACAACTCTCTTTCAGGAGGAGGGGATACAACTAAGGCTAAGAAGCTTTAGGAGTTTGTGGTGACAATGATCTAAGGCTTTCAAAGAGAATTTGAACATTTTGAAAGGCTTTAGGAGCCAAAGAAAAGCTCATGTATCAATCCAGTGCATTGCATAGGTGAATTTGGATCAACTTAATTGATCCTGGGATAGGCAGGATCGATTGTTGTTCATGCAAATCGACCTGGAACGAAAGGATCGATATACATGTCAATCACTAAAAGAAGGATCAATCCAATAAGGCCAGATCGACAATGCAAAAATTCCACGATTGCAAAAATTATGATCGTGATCCTGACTAATCGATTGGTCAAGCTTGGATCGGATCGACATTGTTGAGGCCTAACTTTTTAATGCAACTGGGATTGATCAAAACCCTTTTTAGATTGATTGCGCAACTAGCATGAAGGTGAAGATTTCCTTATTCTACTAAGATTCTTTACATAATTAAAATAGGACTTTTCTAAATTATTTTCTACATGAATTAGGCTATTTTGACTAGAGTTTAGCACAATAAATTTTAAAACAACCTTGATTGATTGTTTCGATTAATATAATTATTTCTTTACCTTATTTTCTTAAAATTTGAGTGCAATTCAATTCTTGTGAAACCAAATTCTATATCGAGTCATTCCAAATTTTTCTTAAAAAATTCGTGACGTATCAACCAACGAGGTGTTGTGGTCATCCTTCGCATGAGCTCTTCGGATTTATTGTTTGGGTTGTTTCCAACTGTTTACACAAGTAGAATCCACTTAAGTTTCAAGTTATGCTTTTATCAAACCTGTCTTACACTTCCATGATTACATTAGCAGAACGAGACAACCACAGAGGACGACAAGTCACTTTCGTGTTCGTCAGGTTGCTTGTAGTCCACTGTCAGAGAAATGTTGTCATTGGAGAGCAATCGACCATGCATACTTGGTGAACTTGAAGCTCAAGGCCAATTGTTGAAAGTTGCTAAGCGACTGAGATCACGATGGAAGAGACTAATATTGACATGTCAAATTGACCATGATCAATAGTGATAGGCGTCCAACCGAAATTTCAAGTGGCAATGTTTGAAAGGTATCCCGTGTATAAAATTGACAATTCGATCTGTTGCACAAAGTGCACGAGCAATCACGATATTGCACTATATTAAATAAAATTAATTTTTCAAAAGGACTTCTTGTATTCTAAGCCTACGTATGATCAAAAACCCAAAATTAAATTTGATGCGTATATCCGCACTGGAAACAGGAACAGCATTCAATTCTTTAACTGCAATAAAGCTTCGCAGCTTAGGTCTCCTTAGCTTTCACAGAAACCCACACAAACACATTTATTTATTTATACACACGCTATGATAGTATCATTGGTGAAAACTCATTTTAATTACAAAGAAAAAAAGAAAAATGATAAAGAGAGAGTTTATTTGACCCCTTTTTTCATCTCATTTCCTTGCATACGTTTTCTTTTTATTTGTTTTAAAAAATAAACTATCGTAATCTAAATTCTATTTTATTTTATAGCATTCTTAAAAAATTTTCTTTTGCCTTTTTAACTTTCTTGTATCTCTAATAATTCTCGAAATAAAAATACTTTAAAACATACACCAAAATTTAAAAACAAATATAAATTTTTTTACCATAACTAATTATGTTTACCTCAAAGGACTCCCTCCTAGTTCCCAAAAACCAAAATAAATTTGGAATCATGGATTAAAATTGAATCTAATCTCTTTAAGCTTTTATTTTTGGAACATAAGCCGATGCTTCGCCCATCTTGGAAATATGATTTTTTCGAGCAAATAATTTTATAATCAAATCCCATTTGGGGTAAACAGAACGGGAGGAAACTATAATGCCCGTCTTCAAGTGCATTCAACGGTAGAAAGTAATATATTTGTGGATATACAATGTTACAATGGTACACTTCGAAGTTTGTTTTTCTTTCATAAATATTCTCGCATCCAATCACTTTATATAGAAAAAGATCGCTAGCAAAATGGTATGCACACCGAACTCATAGCAGCCCTGTGTCTACAGCGTCCAATGACTCCAAGAAAATCAAAATATACGTATGCTAGCAACTCAATGACTCCAAGAAAATCAAAATCTACGTATGCTAGCAACTCATGCATATTGGAAAAGTAGCACTTGCTTCCAACCTTATAAACGTTATGTGCATAAAAGTTTCAAATGAAAACAAAGTGAAAACGGAAACACAGGTGACAGGATAAAACAATAGGCACGAGAGAGAGAGAGAGAGACAATGTTGAATAACCTTCACACTTACCAAATTTGTAATAGTTAAAAGGCAAGTCCAAACTACCTGCCATTATCAAAACTATTTGCATATCTTCAATTCCACTACAATAGCACAGATAAGAATATGAAATAAGATTACAAATGACAGATGCCCAAAACAACAGTTAATTCTACATCACACCAAAATGTTGTCCAGCAACAGTAGAAATCAACTGCAACATGAAATGGATCACCTCATATGGACAGATCAGCATACTGCCATGGATTGAATTCTGTTGACTGGACGTCTACCGTATCAATGGCATCTAAGGAGTCGATAGCATTTCGATGCTCTGTGTACTTGCCATTGTAACGGTATATTTCCAAGTCACCCCATGGGGTAGGTGCAATTTCATCGGTCAGATCAAACCATTTTGGGATCAATTGATCACCTTTTGCTTCCCGGTTTCTCTTTTCAGCTCTCTGCCTTTCCTCCAGACTAAAGATACATAAACACATATATTATATGCAAGTTAGGCTACAGAATAAAGCTCCTAATTTGTGAATGTTTTTATTCCCTCCCAACTTAGCAGTAAACAGTGCAAGATATACAAGTAGCAGCATGACAGAAAAATGAAGCAATAGTCTTGGGCATGTACGGCTGCAATTTAAGACTCAGTTCATCTCAAGTCACAATAAGAAGTTTCTTGACAATTTTCTTCCAAAGGACACCTATTTCGTATACCCGTCAGGAACAAAGGAGCTCAGTTCAGAGCCTGAATAGTCAAAACCTTTAGTTGTCACAAAAAAAAAATAATTATAGATCGACTCATGCAAGCTACTTTGCAAGGTGTTGTCAGCTTTTGACCTTTTAACAAACAAAAACTTAGAAAATATAATATTACGTAATACTCTTGATAGAGTCATATCAAGAAAAAGAAAATGTAAAACCTCTATGCAAAGTGATTTAAACGGTGATATTAGAGTTTATAAAACATGGTCTTCGAATTTTGTGGCAGGCTAAAGCCTAATAGGGTGCTCTCTGCTATTCCAACAAGGCAACTGAGTAGAATTAGTAATAGAGTAAATCAGAATACAAGACATGAGTACTCAATACACACGAATAACTGCAACTGTGATGATAATGTCATAATAAAAAGGAAAACAGTTCATCCATCAACTAGAAGATTGCATATAGATGTAAACAAAATAATGCACAGTATGGCAGATGCACGGGCAGGAATTCAGAGAGAGAGAGAGAGAGACCTGCTTTTTGCAGTACCAGCCTTGGAAAGGTCACCTTTCTCCAGTGCCCATCTATCAGGACGTAAACGTGAATCTGAAGCCAACAGCTTCTTGGGTGCAGTATCGAAGCTGTTCAATTTATGTGCAAAGTAGGTGAACTGAAATTTGTCATTTGGTGGAGTTTCTGCAACACGCCAAACCTACAAAAACATTTCTCATCAGCAATCCACAAGTCAGTCCACCATTACGATATAATCATTAATTTGCCACAATTACCTCAACCATTTGATCTCCACACTATACATACAAAAAATAAGATCTCAAATCCATCACAAAACATAACAAATTTCCCAGACCAGGTATATCATTCAGATGCATAAAAGAAGCCCACCAAAAAGCAAGATCAAGTGCAGTGCTAATTATAAAAAAAAATTAGCATATATCATTCACCATATTGGAACAACAGAAGATAAGTTGGATTTGTACATGTATGATGCTGATTAAAAAATTAAGCATTTATAATTTACCAGGTAGGAACAACTGTTGCTGATACTTCTTGCAAACCAGGCATTCTCACCTTGTACGCCTTTGATATATGGACCACACGAGCTTCATGGTTATATGCCTCGTTTGATTATAGTAAATAAACTTGGATTTTCTGGCTTTAGATTTAGATGATTTCTGGATTACTGTTTTTCCCTTATTTCTTGGTTCCTCCAGTAATGATAATTTGCAGAGAAAAAGCAGAACTTATTCTATTCTCACCATAAGAAAATTAGGTGTATTTCTTCCAAGTTTCTAATATACAAGGTTAGGTTTCAGCCAAACGCCTACCCAGCGTGGTGCTCTCTCTCTCTCTCTCTCTCTCTCTCTCTCTCTCTCTCTCACACACACACACACACACACAAGCACAAGCAGGTCAGTCAAATAAATTCTCAGCCACCGAGGTTTACCTTACATCAGTCACAGAAGAGAGAAGATAACAATGACAATCCCAGGAGCAAGATCAGGCCACATGATCTCATTCCCTCAACTTACCAGAATACTTCGACATCTTGATTTTGAAAAGTTATGAACAATACAACATAAAAGTCACCATTTCAAAGTGCAATGCCATTAATACAAGGAAAAGAACAAGAATATCCTGACCTCTTTCAATTCTGTGCCAGGAAGAGGTTCCCCTTCCAAATCACATGGCTGATAACTCATGGACTCGCTCCATTTTCCAGTCATCAATATTTTGGGTTCCTCATCAGCATTATACACATATCCATCCACCTCATATCGATTGGCTCTGCACCCAAAATGGTCTTATAGACATCAGAAACAGTTGCAAAATGATTTCACAATCACAAATGTAAATTAAATAAGGCATTGGAACAGCTATTAGATGTCAAGATAAATGTCTCACAGCAATCACAAGAACAAAAAAAAGAAAAACAAAAAATCAGCTAATCAAGTTCTTCCAAAATCGAAAATGCATTAGAGGAAATATAAGGGGATTCAAGAAGCCAAATGCATAAGATCAACTTCTAAATAAGAGCATGTGCATGGAAAGGAAAGGATCCATTAGCTCATAAAGAATGAAAGAGTACAGATGGGGATGATTAAGAAGAGAAAAGGTGTATGAAAATTTGCGAGTGGCATACCCAAACCAACCACAAGGTTGAAAATAGATAACAACTTTGTCCCCCGTAGTCAAGTTTGTCATTATCATCTCCCCCGGTGAATCAACCCAGGTACGTCCAAAAATCAAGTTGTTAACTTTGGTAGGAGGAGGTACCAAATCCAGGACAACGCCATCTCTTTTAAGAGTTACACGTGTTCTGCACAAAAAATACCACAAATATTCCTCATAAAAAATACGAACAATTACTTCAATCTAAAAATCAAGAAACATGAAATAGATGTAACATGTGTTTGCATTTAAATATACGACAATGATAAAACTAGACAACAAAACTTACCTTCCAACAGGATAGACATCAACGGAGTTGCCTAAAAATTTTGTTCTTAACTTAGATGTGACATCATATGTGAAATGCCCATTTTCAGCATGACCTGCACTCATTGGAGGATGATGGCTGACCTATAAACCACACACACTTCAAATTTAATGATAGAAGGCATCCTGTATCAACTATAAACTACCAATGCTAGCATAGATATTTTTCATCCCAACTGTCATGAGATAAGAATTCAGTTAACATCCCCAAGTCGTCAGCAAATAGCATTCCTAAATACTAAATTCCAGAGAGTTATGATGCATAGATTAATCAAATGAAGGAGCATTGGATTATAGGCTATAAGGCTAACAGATGACTAATTCACCTGCTCTGAGATGAATGTAATCCCACCATGGTTAATCATTTCATAAGTCTCACCAAGAATTGGATTGAAAGGCTTCCAGGTACGTTGGTAGGCAAAATAAACAGATACTGCCCACGATGCTGCATCAAATAACAGAAAACAAAGCAAAATCAATGTATCATAATCCCACATATTAATAGTTGATAATCAAAGTAATTCATCTTCTGAATATAGACTGTCTATAACATTAGAAGCAAAATATACGAACATGCATACACCATCCGCATGTATGGATCTTCACATTTATCTGCTTGATCTAAAAGATGTGCGTATTCCATTAGCTGCCATAATGATTGTACCAATAGCATCAGATTTGGTGAAAATAACAGGTTGCAAAAGTTTCAGCAAGAGCATACAAGATACAAACCTCTGCCATTTTCTGAAGCATTGTCATTGGCTCAAATATGAGGACAGGAAGCGTCACCATAGATGTCACATCTGAACCAATATATTTTTGCATCATTTTCCAGTAAGTGTCCCGTTCCTTTTGAGAAACAAAAAAATATCTATCAGTATACCACCCCATATAGATACACACCCCTACATAACAGCAACAATCACTTACTGACACACCACAAACCATTTATAAAATACTCCACATACTTTTCCTCAGATAAAACTCAGATTTTATCAATCAGTCCATCAGAAATGTATGAAAATCTCTAATCGATAAACAAAGTAAAACTTTGAAAGAACATCAACAGCATAAACTTGTTAAACTATAATCTATTTCCCACTGGTAATTCCTAAGTCAAAAATTTCCTTGAAGCAGCAGCCAGCTCAGTTCTGTGACCAAGGATTTGTCTCATCCTATGCAGCGGGACACCTCACGAGGGACCAAAAAGGTGTATAACTAAGTTTAATCTTGTCAAAGATATTTACAAATTTTCGTCAAACTGCATGATAAAGATTGTCCAACTTAATTTCTTCCAATACTAGGCAAATGCACAAAAACTACTTTGGGAAATTGTATCAAAACCCTCACTCAGAAAATGCATAAAATCAAAAGAAAACCCACCTCCTGCTTCCATCTTCCTCTCTGTGCTTCCTGTTCAGCATCTTCTTTTCCTCCTTCAGGATTTATAACTTCCACCCCTTCATAGCCAAGCAATCTAAGGCAAGGCAAAACACGTGTATTTTAAAAATCAGGTCTGAACTTGTCGTAGTGTTGAGGGAAAATAATCGATTAAAAAATTCATATCAAAGTAAACCAGATAGATACAACACTTGCTTGTGGTTTATTAGTAAAGGCTATTAAGTCATAATGAGTTCCAAGAAAATACACAATAATCAAGAAACTTAGTAACTGATAAGCAAAAAGAAAGTTTTATTAGCATGCATGCTTGGTATGGAAAAACAAGGTAAATCACTTGCATGCCAAAAATAGAGAAGATAACTAACAAAGAAACTTGAAGACATAACTGGTTATACTGTATCTGCAATAAATTAACTTGAACCATGAAAGTTCCAAAGGGTTAACATACAAAAGATTTAGCAAGATTCAAAATCAACCTCTAGCATTAAGATAAAGATTACAGTCATAAGGTAAACCTTCATACAAATGCCAGGAGGATAGAAATTGAGGTATTGTCCAACATTTCTACATAGCTGATGGACATAGCTGCTCATAAAAGGCAAGGATAACAAATATCTTGCATTTCACTCTTTTTTGTCCAAGTGAGAAAAGCTTCAATGAAAGTTTTAAATATTTAGCATTCAACAGTTTAGTGACATTACTTGTATAGTTTTTATTTACTATTTCCTTCAATGGCCAAAGAGGATTAACATAGCCTGTATTTTTCCATATTCAGCTGTTTTTATAATCTTCCTGAGATTCTAACAGGAATCATTTAATTAGTGGCTTCTACTTTTAATCAAAATAATCAACCTGAACTGCATGGGCTTAGAGCTAAGATAGGCAGACTAAAAATGTTAGGTGAATCAAGTCATATGCAAATGGCATCAAGCCAGACACAAATATACATTCTCATGTCAAGTTACATCTGAACCAGGACTGGCATAAATGAGCAAATAACTTAAAGATTAAACTAAGAATACGGAAGAATACAGTGATATGGTACTAATTATTAATATCTGAATTCCATCACTTCCAATGGCAGATGTTGATTTCACTAAGGGAATAAAAAAGGACAAAAGATCGGCAACAGCCAGAAGAAATAAGAAAGGAAAAACGTCTTTCTGCACCCTTATTGTCAGTACAGTGAGAAACAGACTTATACAAAGCCCAAAAGCTTTTTTGTCCCATCCTACACTCTTCCACATACAGTTCAATAACCTAGAGAAGGCCATAACTTGCCAAACTTATCATCTGAGACTCTAAACATTAAAATCGAAACTTTTCCGGAACTGCAACACTCCTTAATCAATCGATAGACTAAATAATGAACTCCAACTCCGTTGCATCACAAGAGCGAAATTCCAAATTCAAGCCCGTATTATCAAGTCCATATCAAATAAGCCCACCGAAATTCGAAAACAAACTGAGATACGAAATTCCAAGCATCAAAATTAGCAAATCAAATCGAAAACTAACAAAATTAACAAAAAAAAAAGACCTAAATTTTGCACCAAAAACTTAAACAGCAGTTGCAGGTGTTTACCCGTTGACAGATCTATGCATGGCGTTGCCGAACATCGACAGCCCCGATGTCATGGCCGCAAAGAATCCCCCCTTGGTTTGGTTCTCCTCCGGACTTCCCATCTTCTTCCAACAAATAGGATTCAAATCACCTTACTCAAAGTCGATTCAACAAAAAAAAAAAAGCACGAGTCCAAATTAAAAAGATCACAGATCCAGTTCCACGAACTCCCAAGATTTTCAAGTGTTGACGAGTATCGGAGCGATATCAAATTTGGAACCCTAATTCGATCAATGCCCGAGGGAAGAGAAGAGCTTCAGATGGGTCAAGCTGATATAATAAGACCGCGAAGAGCGAGGCTATATCGGGATAATGACAAACAGACAAGGGTAAATGTGGAAGGCTATATTAGAAAACATGTTTAAGTGTTGGCCTCTTCCCTCTGGAGCGTACATAAACGCTTCAAATCTCAGCGTTGATATCAACCGAGTCCGCGTTGTTGGGCGTGGGATGCGAGCGTTTGGCGAACAAAATATTCAGGCGCGCGTTGAAGCACTGAATGTCATGTATAGGCTACCTTCGTCCTTTTCTCCCACAGATGATTTTTAAAAATAATATTTTTCTCTTATTTTTATATTATTATTTATTCAATTTTTACACTTAAGACATGCTTTATTTTGATTGAATCAAGATTCACATCCAAGGAAGCCATCAGTCTTTAGCTTCTGTTTGAATTTCTAGACATTTGGGTTCTTTAACAAGAAAGGGTCTTGAAATCGGACTCAACTCGTCATTTCCACCGATTTAACTGGAAATTAAATCGGCATTCGGACCAAACATGTATTGATATAAACTGGACCCGATTACTTCTAATCTTTAACGAGATGTATGGATGGATTGAATGAAAAAGTAGCCATCTGCGTATCACTATAATATTAATACAAAATACTAGACTCATTGTTTCCCCTAATTTAACTGGAAATCTGTTCGGCATCCGATCTAAATATGCATAATTATATATACGCATAGAGTGGCAATTGGTGTTATAATAAATTATAAAAGAAAACACATACACAGTAAGATTTAACTTTTTATATTTGTAAATAGTTGTGCGTAATCTATTTGAAAGGGATATTTTAATAAAAAGAATAATATAATTTATTTAGATATGTGTATAAAATTATATAATAATGATTAAATGATGTGATGTTTTATAGAAATAATAATTATATTATAAAATATAAATAAGAATAAATATAAATATATATGTGATATGTATAGGAATTAATTTGATTATGAATAAATAATATAATTAAAAAATATTTAATTAGTTATATACACGAGAAAAAAAATTTAAATTTGAATTTGAATGAATATGTTACTGAATGGTGCGCTAAATAATGTAAAATTTGATATGATATGTTAGAGTTAAAAGTTAGATTCCAAACACAGCCAATTCAAATATAAATCATTTAAATTTTAAATTTAAAAAATGTCCAACAGCGCTCCCCTTACTAATTTGTATCAGGGCAATGGCTCAGAAAAGGTGCCTTGCTGCCATTATCTGCTCAAGGTTTTCAAACCCTTATTCATGAACTGACCCTTCTTTCTTTCCACCATAAAATCTGGGTTTCAACCTCCTCAAGGCTCAAGTTCAAGGTATAGGTTACTCGAATTTCTCGCGATGCCGATCTTTATCTTTATTTTCTTTTAAATATCTGGGTGGCTTTGGTGTTTTTTTGGGTCATATTCCTTGCAAAATGTACTGGATGTTATCACAATGGATGGGCTCTCGCAAAAGGCGAGAAACAAATGCAGAAATTTTGCAATTGTTGGTGTTATCTAGGTTTTTGTATTTTGGCATCCTTTTATTTCTCATTCTGTCCGATTCTTTCTTTAATGTCTCTTTTCGCCCACAAGCCCCTTCAACTGTTGGTTTTTGTGTGTGCGTGCGCGTGTGGTCTTTTAGGATGATAATGGATGCCTTCTGGGAATGTCTTTGTTTGGTTTTCTAAAAAAAATATTAAAATGTGTAGGGTATCTTAACCAGCTAGAAGAATTAGTAATTGCATTGAGTCGTATATGCAAAGCTTTTTGCATCTTGTGCTATAGACTTGCATTTGCAATTTTCTTGGGCTCTTCAATTTACTTCCACACGCAGCAGCGGTTGATATTGGTGTTTGATATTTGCTTGTCCCTGTGAGTAATGGGACGCTATTGGAGGTTGTAGTTCTTGATTTGGTTGGTGTTGAGAAGAACTTCTTTTGATATCTGACTGAATTTGAGAACTTGTTTTGTGCTTTGCATCTAAGGAATTCTATGAAGTAAATTACCCAGAAAAAAAGGAGACTTACACGATAACCCCTTTTTTGTGAATGTTTTAATTGCTTATATGTTGTAGTTTTGAAGTAAGTAATGTGTTGGCTGAAAACTGGGGAAGAAGTTTTTCTGAAAATCCATTGGGTGAAAGGTATTTATAGTTGAAAGCATTTGAAATACGAGAGTATTTAATCAGGTCAATGTGGTTTTTGACATCTTAATTTTCTATGCCCCGGTGCAAATGTGTCTTTAGATCTTTGAGTAAATGCGAATGTGATGTTCAATCTATTATTCTCTATGTTTGCTTTCCACGTAACAGTCAAACCATACAAGGGAAGTATTAGTGTTTACTACAGGCTGAGATTTAATGCCCGTTGCCATTTTCCTTGGGCTTCAGATTCTGTGAAAGATGTCTTACTCATCTGAAGAGGAAACTGACATAAGTGAGTCTGAGTTGGAGGAATATGTTGATCGATGCTATGACGAGTTGAAGGATGGCAGTCTGATGGTGAAGTTTTCAGATGAGTTGTACAGGTGCCCATACTGCCCTGGAAAGAAAAAGCTGGTCTATCCATTTAAGGACCTTCTGCAGCATGCCTCTGATGTTGGCAAGGGCTCGCAAAACAAGGGTATCAAGCACAAGGGAAAGCACTTAGGTCTTGTCAGATACATGAAGAGTGATCTTGAACAGGAAGACTTATCTTGCAAAGTTGCTGGATTAGCTCTTGAGCTTCCCTCAATAAATGATCTAGTTGAGGCGTTTGTGTGGCCTTGGATGGGAATTGTAGCAAATGTTGATGCAGAGAGGAGCTTTGGACTGAAAAATGAGTTGGGCAAGAGGGGATTTGATCCAATCAGAGTTCGACCATTGCCAAGTGGCAGATGTGCTGTGGTGGAATTTAAGAAAGACTGGTCTGGATTTTATGAGGCAGTTATGTTTGAGAAGGAATTTGAGGTTGATCATCGCGGGAAAAAGGATTATCGTGCAGCTCCTCATTTGGCAGATGAATTATACGGATGGCTTGCTCGGGATGATGATTATAATTCAAAGGGTGTCTTGGGAGAGTATCTTCAGAAGCATGGAGACATAAAGACTGTCAACGAACTGGAGGCTGATGAGAAGCGCAAAACTGGCCTGCTCATAGCTAACTTAAGCAACACCATTCAAGAATTAAGGATGCGTCTTGATGAGCTTGAAGGAAACTAACGTGAACCTTTTGTTGCTGGCAGTCATGTAGCAAAACAGAGGGATGAGACCCGCTGATGATGCCTCTCTTTCGAAGGCATCTTTAGCTTGACACAATACCAATAATCTGTTGTTTTCTTGTCCTCTTGAGAATTTGTCAAGTTTGACTTCGGCAGCATGGAAGCAGCACTTGATAACTACTCTGGCTGTAGAATTAAACTGATGGTTGGTTTTTGTAAAGCTGCCGGCCTTTTGTAAGCTATTATGATGGTTTGGCATTTCTAGCCGTGCAAGTCTCTCCATGCTGTGCACTGTATGTTCTCATATGTGGGTTTATTATTATTATTATTGTTATTATTATTCGTTTTGGCCTTTGAGGATGGATGTATTTTCATCTGGAGCATCTTATACTAATTACTTCGAAATTTATTTTTATATGTACTTCATAAAAATATACTACACACTTTGAAAGTACAGTGTTTGTTTAGTAAAATTTAATGTGCGGTATATTCTTTATGCTATGTTAATTGGATGGTTGTGATATTTATGGATAAATAAACAAATAAAGCTAAAGCCGTCTCAACCAAGAATTCCGAGGTGAACTAAATTCGTTTCACGCCATAAATATGTACGTCCGGTAGCAGGCAACTTCAAATTTCCCCTGTATTGAACTTAGTGTGCACTTGAATGTGAAGCTTGGATTAATTTATACTTGTGTTCCCACTTTAATATCCAACAACTTTATTGAGTTGTTTATTCATTAATAACGAAAGTATGGTGTCTCAATCTCAGTAAAATAAAAAGTCCGATAAAGTTCTAGTAGTTTCAGCATACGCGTTAATTTTTAAGACACAAATAAAAGTCCAATAAAGTACTGGTTGTTTCAGCATACGCGTCAATTTTTAAGACAGAAATGAACTTTTAAGATCGCATATATTGTGAGCATCAGTGGAAGTCACATAACATTGGACCATACGTCCTGCTTCCTTCAACTCTTATTGTCTATTCCAACAGAGAACGAAAATAAATCAAATTGTTGCCACCCCACAATTCCATTTATTGTGCATATAACTTCTTTTTTTCCCCTTTTACATACATTTCTCGTTGATTCTTCATCTGCACCTACATACCCTTGGGAAGGTTTTATAAAATTTGTTAGTGATGGGAGTTCTAGTCAATTATTCTCCACCTGTATGGATTTAAAAATAGGGCCATATTCTCCGAAGTAATATACTAATGTTACAATCCAGAAAAGTTTTATGCAAACGAACGAGGCTACCAACGATAAAAGCACATCATAATTCACCGCAACATGTCTACTTGCATTGCTACCAATATATATCTAAAAAATGTATAGGAAACGCCTGATTTAGTACAATAGGCAGCAAAGTAACGACTCTACAGTTGCAAAAAATTATTAGCAAATGCACAAAGGAACGTAGTGCAGGTGTTGAAGAATTTTACACGGTTTCCAAGACTGAGGAGTCAAAGCTGTTCTTATGGATCCCTAACAGATATTAATATCAAAACTTCAAACTTGCAAGTCCGTGAATACTCACGACTACCGCCACAACTCATCAACACGATAAAAAGCAACAACCTGAATGCCTCTCTGTCCAAATGGATTGAGTTAAGAAGCACAAGCCAGATAATCTCTATCTTACCCCCATCTTTGATCTACCCCTGGGCCGGATTAAATATATGCGACCATATACCCATTGTTTACCTGGTCTATTGATAGATTGCTGCAACCAAAACAAACAAGAGAGTGCTCCATCATCAGACATCAAGACCTTGATGTGGGGTGTGGAGAAGAAGCATTGCACCAGCTTTCTTTCCTACTAGAGCTGCTAAATGGTCAATTGTCATGTAAGAGAGTCCTATTTACCAGTAGCACAACATAATAACTACGCGGATAATGTCTCTGAATTTTTTATTCTTCAACTGTGAAGCACACAATTCCACCCACTGCTCTATATCAACCTTACCCTATTGCCACGAACTATAGGCTGCAATTGGGGGAAATAACCAAATATTCGTTGACACTGATCTCTTAAAATATCAATTTTCTAATCAAATCTCGGGTTCAAAATTCTTAATTCTTAATTTGTACCTCTTTACACTAACTTGCTATTTTGCAATATATATGTGATGTAGCCTAACAAGAGTTAGCCCTAGCTATGGCAGCTAATCTAGCTATAGGTAGGATGACTATACATGGGGCATTTGGCCTACTGGTAGGAAGGGTGGCAATATGGCGGCTTGTTGCTGGGCTATGGTGGCTATTGCAGAACACTGACTTGTATAAATAGAGACACTGAGTACGACAAATACAAGTAACGAGAAGTGAACAAAAAAAGGTATCTTTAGAGAACCCACATCAATATGCAATCAAAGAATACACATTGTTTAGTTCTTTATTACCTTCACAAGTCAAATATCAAACTAACAAATTGCTTCCATGACTAATGTTGTTGATACACTCAATTTGCGTGCATAAACTTTTGAAGTGTATAATTTTAAATGTTTATACATATTTTTATTCCAGTTTTTTCAATATTATTAGATTTATGAAGTGAAATGAAGAAAAATAATATTAATTAATAACGTGGGACGCCCTATGGCACATGTGGGTGGCTCGGGCCATAGTCACGTATGGTACAAAATTGCATAAATAAATAAAATATTGATACTAAAAATTCTTGACAAAACAAAAAAAATATACACATAAAACAACAATTTAATCCCCAAACTACATTACAAATTCTATGTTTCAACCCAGTTTTATATTTAAAATAATTTCAGTGCTCAAAATAATATAATATATTTATTAACTATTTAACAAGTTTTAAGATTATGCAATTTTGACCCAAGAAAACAGATAATTGAAAAAGAAATATTGAAAAAGAAGAGAAACTGAAACATGAAGAATGAAGGAGAGAAAGTAGAGAAGAAAGAAAGAACAAAGAAGTAAAGAGTCAATGTGCAACTATGGAGAGAAGGAAGAAGCAATCATGTTGGGGAGAAGAAACACTTGCCTCCAGGACTAGAGCCTTTTCTGGTCGGTTCTGTTTTTTAAATAAATAAACATAAAAAATGAGTCTTTCATATAGCCTGCTTGGCTATGGTGTGATAAGGCTGAGCCTATGCCTTAAAGCCTCAAGCCTTGGCAAGCTTTTAATAACTATGATTAAGACAAAGAAAAAAATAATAACAATAAATAGAAAAGAGCAAATCAGTAATAAAGCTTCAAGGAGAAGAGAAGAGGTGAGAGAGAGGAGGAGAACTACGTAAAGGAGAAAAAGGTCATGTAAAGAACGAAACCACCTGAAATTTACATTGACCCTTCTAATAATTACTTCATATAAGAAAATACAAATTTTGACAACCAAATAGGTGCTGAACCATATAAATATTAAAGTAAAATAGGTTGACTCAATTGTTTGAATTTGACAAACTAACAAGATACAAACAAGTAGTGCAGGAGAGCCCTCATTCAAAATCACAAATAGTAGGTTTCAAGACGAAAATTAGAGCCAGACAAGTACCTCAACCTTTGTGCGAAATTCCAAGGAGCTCTCACAAACATGACACTCCACTCTATGCGGGGAGTGACTGGAATGATCTGATCTAACAAATGCAAACACCTGCAAGTAATTGCAGTCCTTCAAGCTATAAGGGATCCATACACCATTTTGAGATCAATTTACTAGCCAACTTACAAATAAAGTAATATCAACAATATACTCCAATATCGACCTCTTCACCACAATTTGGGCATGCTCCTTTTAATGCCACCAAGTCATTCTTCCACAGTCCTTGAAGTGCTCCGACTACAAACAATTCCCAAATTAATTAGAAATTTATAAATAATATAATATGATTTTTTTTTTGTGTGCGTTCATATATGAACGAATACAGAATTAGTGAACACATTTTCCATGCGCTCTACATGTGAGAAAGGCGAGTATTGATTGAAAGATAGTTCTTGGTGCACAAATCACCCTAGTTTGAGCGCCATTGTAAGATAAATTCTCACATATATCCCAGCATTTTTAATTCTCAGATACTGACTACAACAATTTATATTCCACATACATCCCAGCATTTTTAGTTCTCAGAAATTGTCCACAATAATTTATATAATTTTCATGCATCAAATTTTAACGTAAATAGTGATTTGGACTTGCTAGTTTGTCCACAATAATTGCTAAAATATTCATGAATTTTCCACAACACTCCAAAATTTCCTTCTTGATGCAAGGTCTATGCGAAGACCTTTCATTGACAATTTCAATACTTTGGGTGATTTAGTCCCCATTTATTAATTCGGAATGTTGTTGATAAACAAATTAACAATTGGGTTTATTTAAAAGAAAACTTAATTGAATTTAATTTTAGAGAAAAATATTACACAGATTTTCAGAAGGAAATTATATTTCAAGGTTTTCTATAGTTTTACGTAAATTATACAAGCCAATCATGTAACATGACCGTAATAATGTAAGTCCTTGAAATATATTTATGTCAAAATTTTCAGCTATCACTTCACACAAAGCCAATCACCATACAAATTATTAATGAAGTTTTTCAAGCACTATTTTTCCGTTTATTATGATCAAATCAATACAGAATATTTATTAACCACTGAGCTTTTTGCTAATGAAATGATTCACACGTATCTGAATTCTGAACCAAATATAAGGCCAACAAAAACTTGTTTCACCTTACATTTCAAGAGTATGAAAAAACCCGTACACAAGATACAAGAATCCCCCAGGAGACACCACAATGGTTTCTTGTTCAACATTTCAAGCTTGAGGTGTTGGGTTCAAATCCCATTGGGAGCATGTGTGAGTGTGGAAGGGTGACTGATTTAAGAAAAATACACAAGACACACAAGTAAACATAAAAGCAAATCACATGACAACTTTGGGTAAAACGCCTACTTTCTTGATGGGTATACATATTTCAGCATATTACTACAATGAGTAAAGGAGCAAAAAACCCAATGTTTTCCTATAATAAAGTGCAAGAATATTGGAGAAGAGGTCATATTCATTACCAGAAGCTGATGCAATTGGATAGCCAACTACGGACCCAAACAACATGAAGAGCATGCCATTAAGTGTTGCAAAAATCTCTAGTGCAGATGCTTGATTAGTGTACATTTCTGAATTGAATGTGCCTTGATAAGCTTGAACAACGATGAACACAATAGGCACAAGACAGGCTGAACATCCAAAACCAAGAAACAAGAGCCACACACTTGCCAGTGCAAAAACCTGTGAAGGATCTTCCTGCCCTACACAAAAGTTATTTTGTATCTAAGTGAAGGGAAATACATTAACTGATCATTACTATATTTGACAGTCTTATGCATTGATGTGAAAATATTACCTTTAAATCATGACTAAGAGCACTTAGCCACTACAGTAGGAATAACATTCAATTAAGAACTAAACTGAAAAAACAAATTTTGGAACTAATGCACATCTTTTCTCAACTTAGTGAATCTCATGCAAAGCATATTACCAGATCAGACCTCTATTTTCAATTGTGCTATATATAAAAAATAAGGTCTCTGAACATATACTACTTTTTTTATATATGCACTGTTTGATCATCAAAACAATGAGAAAAGTGAGACCTGAGCATTGTCTAGATGCAAAAGTCAAGGAGGAAAAAGAGTAATAGAACGGGTTTTTCATGAATCATCTTGTGGGATAACTGGATTGGTTCCATAAATGAGTTAAATTTGTGATTTCATTACTGCAGCATCTAGTGTTTCTCAAAGTATAAGCTTTCCAATCTGTTTGCAACCCAGCCTCAAGGTATGGGACCAAATATAAATTACCAATCGATGTGGATAGCTCATTTTTTTTCCTGCTGTAACTTTTGATATTTGCAGAAGTAGGGGGAACAGAAAAATGATATACCAGCAAAACTATCTTTGATAGGCTACTTAATAATTCATTTAAATGCTGAAAACAAATTTTTTAGATGAAGACATATTGAAAGAGATGAGACATTTTGCTATATGTTAACACATATATGTGAAGTTAGTTTTCATTCATATGAACCTAAGCCTTGCTAGGTATGGTGTAAAAATTGTAAGGCCACATGAAATCCAAAATGGGGTCTGGTTACAAACTTCTACATTAATATAGCATCCATAAAATCATGATGGTATCATAGTGCTGGCTCATCTCAAGAGCTAGGATAGGATATCTTGCTGCCTTCCTCAATGTTAAACATCATATTCGGTTTAGATCCAGAACCCTTCTTATTCATCCATGCTTGTTGAATAAGGTATTTCGTACATTTTGAGACATACAAACACACACACACACACAAAAACTCAATGAATTTTCTTTCCCACCTCTTTGAGTTTATATACATATATTTCAGGGTTTTTTGTTTTCTGGGAAAAGTCATATACATATTTGTAGCACTTTTACCTTACAAAAATTGAAAGCTTGGGAGGTTGGAAAAACGTCGCACTGTTTCAGTAGATAATGGTACTAATTCAAAAAACTAAAAAGTCAAAAGTTATTTAGTTTAGGCTGGATTCAAATCTAGACTTCTTGTAAGCCTCCGAAGAGATCATTGAAATTTTTTTTTTCCAATTTCTTACTAACTCAAAGCATCAAATGACTTCCTATTCTCAATAACAACAAATTATCCTCAAGGTTATTATTTCAAATAAATCTAAGCGAGCCAAATATGGATTAAGCAAAATACATAGACAAATTAATTTTACTATCTTAAATCCAAAAGATTAGTTAAAGCTCAATGAGCTTTAAAATCTCTCCAGGGTGCATTATGCAAACATACTCTGCACATGATGCAGCAGGATTCCTCCTATATAATGCCAGGATTGTTACACCTGTCCAGCTTCCTTTTATTTATCATGAAACATAACTTTCAGAGTACATCGGTAGAACTTTATCATCCAAAACCATCATGCTAATCAGCATTTTCTCAATTCCCTGGCACCATAATATCAACATCCTAAAAAAAATAAAACACCATATTTGGATAATGTCATGAACCTCAAAAGGGCATGGATCTCCTCATTTCTTACCCTAAACATATTCCATACATTTAGGCATCCTGAAACACATTTATTAATCCTTGAAGTCAATATAGTTTTTCCCCTTTCCATAGAGATAAGCAATCTTGGAAAAACACACGGGAGTATTGCCCATCAATCATCATAGTTGCATGAAATCATAGAGACCAATTAGCATTAGTGTAGAATGATCAATTCTTCAATGAATTTAATTCAGGGGCAAGTCTTCAATTTATTTTCTACATAATAAAACAGTAAGATACTGATTGTATAGGATTTTCCACTTTGTGGCACAGGATAGATTCAATGCATAGATCTCCCCAATTATATGCCCTTAGAATGAACAAGCACTCAATAGCTAAGTATGGCGTAGCACATATAGATTTCACGTTTCATGATTTCAAGATCCAAAACAAACTGTTATGGTGTTGAAGGTGTGCTCAGCAAGAGTTGGGGCTGGACATTCAAGAAGTATTGGATTTACCGCAACAACAAGCAAGATAAGTAAAAAACATACTAAGCCATCATTAACAAGCTATTAAAAAATGGTTAAGACTGAATACAGTTTTAGAAAATGTTGACGAGTGTAGCCTCCAAATTGAATTTTGTATGACAGTTAATCCATATTCTGAATTTTGACAGTGCAAATACAAAACATGACAACTGAACTATGGATAGTTAAATCAAAGCATGCACATTAGGGGCAAGTGATAGCTAACACTGAAGCATGCACATTACATGCAAAATTACCTCAGCATCCGCGTAAGTGGATAGACGTCTGAGACTGCATCTTGGATACTTGACAACATATTTTGATCCATACCACCTCAATTTTAACTGCCATAATGAAGTTTCTCCAGCAGCAAAACCCAAATTTTAACAAATAAAAAAAACACATACTAGTGTCCAAAATTTACCTCGACTCTGTCAAACATGTCATCAACTATCAATGGCTCCCCGCCATAGTAAGCCTCCCGAGCCTAGAACCAAAAACAAAAAAAAAAAAAAAAAGCCAATGAGTACACTGCTTATAATTGATCCAAAATTAGCAAAAAAGAGTAACTCACTTGACGATACAGAGCTTCTAGGTTTTCTTGGCTGGCAGTTTCTACAGGTCCGACGAAGATACACGATGGACCTTCCGTTCGCTGACGGCCATCGTGCGCCGATGCGGCGGCTACTGGGATGGCATAGCTCCGGGCGGAAATACGGTCGGAGATCGGGACTCCAGTCCGGGAACCCGTTCTAGAAAGCTCGACGACGGTGGAGCCAATCACGTGAGGCGTCACCGGGTGACACGTGCCGGCCATGAACCGACAAAGCTGGTAAAGGTCGTGGGAAAGCAAAGATTGGGTGAGTAGAGACGTTGAGTGACGGAATTTATTTTGGGGTTGGGGTTGGATTTCCCACTGAAATATCTCGTTTGCCGGCTCAAGGTTTAACCTTCAAACTCTAGCCACAACACAACCAGTTGATTTTTTTGTGCCAAACAAACAAGCTTTAAGGAGATATGATTGACGCCTCATAACATTTTATAAGCATGGTGACCGTGTTTGTTTTTAAATTTTAGTATATATTTTTAAATATTTTTATTTTTAAAAATTATATAAAAATAAAATTTAAAAAATATAATAATTAAAAAAATAGTAAAACAAAAACCTAACTCTATGTATATGCTATGGTTTTTTTTACCAATTTTGGCCACTCAGTAATAATAGCAGCAATGCTAGTTATAATGACGGCGATGGTGATGACAGTGATTATGAACTTTTAAACATAAAATATTTAAGAAATACTTTTAATAACCCTACCTATAGTCACAAACCTATTAAAGGGCTATTGATCATTTTTTATGCATTAACGGGCAACAGTAGAGGATGGTACAACACCTAAATTTATGAAATCAAGAATTTAATTCAATTGCATGTCATCTTTAATGCTTACAAGAGTTTGTTGTCTATATAAATCTATACAGAAGATGGGTAAAATATATCGTTCTCACGATAAGTATATAGATATCGATATAATTTGGTTCATAACTTATTCAAGATAATTGATTGACTCAAGAATTAAAAGGGAATGCAATGGGAAACACTAAGGAAGATAAGAACTTTCACCATAATTGTTTTAGATTGATTCAAATTACTTGAATTTTAACATCTTATATTTTGCGGAGAATTAATTTTTGAATCTTTTATTAATAATCAGTTTAATTATCTTTTATCTTGTACGTTATTTTTGAATTTCTTATTAAATTATTTCTCACTTTAACAAGGGTTTACAATGAAATAATTCATAAGTAACATACAATTATTTAAATGAGAATTCAAGTTTCTTGAACACTGTAAAACTCACACACAATTATAATTTTGCTTTTATTAATTTCATAAACTATGCGTTCTTCACTGTAGGTTTTAACTCAAGAATTTTACTTTCTTGTTGTTTCACAAACCAAAAAAATCAATCTAAGTGTAATCAAGACTTAGATTGCTTTAAGTGTGCAAATAAGAAGAATAAAGAAAAAGATTATCAGTAAAAAATTTCAAACAATTAAATTGAATCACCCAATTACCACTCCTTAGAAATAATTGAACTTAGCCTTTCATAGTAAGGTGTAATTTAATTCATCATCAATTAAGAATTCAAGAATACAAAATTAAGGAAAAAATTTATTTTGGATAATACATCATGAATGCTTTTAGATTGAAATTGCTTCAATCCTTAAAATTTCTAACCTTGACTTCTTGTAAAAATAGAAGAGAGGGTTTTTCTAGTTAAAAACAAAAGAAATGTGGCTGCTGGTGCTTAATTGTATGAAGCCCTAGATCTCTCTCTCTCTCTCTACACGCACACACGCACGCTCATAGAAACACACGTATGTATCTAAATCTAACAAGAAAAGGGCTAAAATATCCAGTTTTCTTATTAATATTTGCGTCCTGTTGTCTCTACCTACCACTGCTTTGGCAGGTTTCATTTTTTTGAGTGTAACATTCATATCTCACGTCCAATGGACTTGTTATTTGTGTCATTGGAAAGATAACCCATTCTCATTTCATCTAGTAAAATTTTGAATTAATTTGATTCTTTTATAAGAATTGGTGACCTCTTGAACTTCTTGTTGAATTCATCTTTCTTAATTGTTGAACTTTTCAAATTATACTTTCATAGAATTTCTCCAACCAACATCATAATGATAAAAAACTTTCATTAACCATAATTATTTATGAATCTAATAAATAAAGCTTGGTTAAGATATTCAATAATATCACAAACTGTCTAACAACTCAAAGATTCTTTCAATTACATAAAAAACAAATAATAAATGACTCTTTTTCTGAAGTCATCAAAGCCTAATTCATGAGGGAAACACATTGATGATTTTTGTGTAACTAAGAGTATTGTGGATGCGTTACATAAGTTAAATTTCACTTGTGATGTTTGAAATTCAAATTTTGTGCACTCTTGTTACTTATCACAAACACGAATCACGAAATTGGCATAAGTTTGTTTGAGCTTGTTGACTTATTTGCAAGTTGAATGAATATGAGTTTTATTGTAAAAGGAGATCAATATTCTAGTGTACAGGTGTTTATTAAGGAGTTAAAATTTATTATTTTTCCCATCAAAATTATATTACGCCTATAATATGTCCAAATGTATTTAAAATTCGTATATTTTCATTGGAGGGGTAATTAGAGGTGCAAAGTGCAAAGTGAACAAAGTAAATAATTTGGAGCAACCTAGCACTATTTGGTAAATTGAATATCTCTCATATGACATTGGATTGAGATGATTTAAAATTCTATAGAAAGTCAAAGAAAAATATACACCGTTTATGTTTTAAATTTTGAAATATATCAATTACATCAAAGTGAATATTGGCCTTAAAGTTTCTAGATTGCCTAAGAAGCTTTGGCTTGTATGATGAAAGAAGAAGAAGAAAAAGTCTACTGCTATTTAAAATTTGAATAAGCTTTAGTTGCCCCATAACATCTTGGAAGGCACCATGCAGAAAATTTGACCGAAAAAAGGGGCAATTTCTTGTGGAAACCAATTGAAGATCATCAAAGAAAATCACAAAAGTATACATCAAGCAAAGGTTTGAATGGATTGCCTACATGATTGACTTTTTCTAATCATTTTCTTTAGTTTTCATTGGAACTGAATGTCATAGTAAAGTATTTGATGGGAATTAGGGATTAATTTTATTTGTATATAGGAAATTATTCAAAAAATTCAAATATAATTTTAATTTATCCTATTTAGTTTCAATGTAATATTTCTTTCCAATTCTTTGCCTTACCTATGCATATGTTTTAGTTATGTCAAGTGATTGGATAATTTGTTCTACTTGGATGTAGATTTGAAAGAGCCATTCCATACATTTGATTGTTGGGTAATGTCTTGTATTAGAAGATTGGTGGAACTAAATACATCAATCAAGACTAGACTTTAATGTATGTGTTTAGGATGAAATGAGGCTAAGAGAAGATTTTTAGTTATTACATGTATTTTTTTATTTAAAAATCAAGAGATGTGCAAATAAATTAGAATATCTTCATTAATAATTTGATTGAATGAGCATTAAAATTGGTTGGCTATCAAATATAGTGAAGAGAAGTGTAATAGATTTTCTATATCATCTTTGCTTATTGATGTCCCTCTTGTGCTATAATCAACTTGTTGGCTACCTTGTTACTAAATTTTTTTTCAACTTTTTCTTATTAGCTATCTCTAACTCTATGTAGATTGCTAATTTAAGTTAGAAACTAGTAGCAATACTTGATACGTGTTTGCTTTACATTTCTTGTGGGGTTATACTTGATAACTTTAGATTTTATAGCATTTTACCCCTTTAGTTATCAGTATTTTTGTACTTTCTATGGCATTTTGTGCGTTAATTGATGATAAATTGATTACAATTGCCTGAAAAATACTATTTTAGTGTTTTGAATGTGTTTTGAGTATTTTTCAATAAAAATAATTGAATTCAGATCATTGCATGCATTTCAAACAATTTTTTTAACAATTTTAGGTCGTGATTGTGGGTGCAATATATGTGATCGCGAGGAGCTCATCTACAATTGCAAAGTGACATTGCGAAAAATGATTCTATAGTCAAATCTCATGATTGCGAGAGGAAGGATTGTGACCATGAGAGGAGGTTTCACACCCACAAAAATGAAAGCAACAAAAACTAGCATTTTGCCACAAGCTAAGGGTCTATGATTGAGAGGGGAATATTGGCAATCGTGTTGCTAGAAGCAAGAATTACATGGTCATCTGGTATCCATGCTTGTGATTACAATGGAGGTGATTTTGATTGCGAGAGAGTTGTTCATAAATGCGAAATGAGTTGCGAGAAACACGCCAAGCATAATTTTTCATGGGTAATCTCGTCTTTTCTACCTTTTTTCAACCTTAGTTGTGTGGAGACATAAAAGGGGCTAAAATTCTAATTAGAAGAGGACTTTTGGGGGATGAAAATTGAACATTGAAAGAGAGGCACAAGCAACTTTGGGGGAGGACACCACATCTCTTGGACTAAGAATTATCTATTTTCCTTATGTTTTTGAGACAGTGTTCAGAATCATGAATTTAGTATTGATTTTTATTGTTACATTTATGGATTGCTAAATTTTATTTCTAGAATCTTGTAATTGTAATAGACTATGAATGTATGGAATTTCTTTTAGTTAATTGTTCTTATTTTTGTTATTTATAGTTAATGATTAGAATTGCTATTAAAGGACTTGATCAACCCGATCAACCATTTAATTGATTTGTGACTATGTGGGGAATAACAAGAGTGAAACCTATGTATTAGACTTTCAATTGTAAACATTAATTTTATAAAAATAATAAGAGTGAACCATGGGATTAGTGTAGACAAATATAATTAATCATAAAATTTTTATCTTGACTCAATTAGGCCTGGGGACCCACTAAGTTCTTGAGTTGAAGCTTAGGTGAGTTTCGGAAGATATCCTATAGACTATAAGGTTAAAAATCTATAACAAGGCTATCAAATTGATAATTAGTGTAAAATATTAATTATTTTGTATCAATCACATCACAAGGTTCTAAAGTTAATAATCATTGATATTTGTTTCCATTGTTTGTGTGATTTTTGAGTGCTTGTTACTTCACTATTCAATTCTTGTATCACTAGACATAAACCGTCTTCCTTATGGGTATGACATCCATGTTTACCAAGTATTATCTATACATTTTTTTATGATTTTAGTGTAAGATGACACGCATCAAGTTTTTGATGCTGTTGTTAGGGAAGGATGACGGATGATGCTAAACACTCTTTGTGTTTGCTAGATCAAGCCATCATTCTTTTTTCCTTTTATATATTTTTCCTTACCATTGTCTAGTTTTTTGTTTAATTAATTTTGTTTGTTAGTTTTGTGGAGGTTTGTAGAGTTCTTGTATACATCAGAGCAAGAGTTGGAATTTGGAAGAGCTTGGTCCAGAGATTGACAAAACACTTCACTAAAGACAAGCTCAGCAAAGATAACACCAAGAAGAGATGAAAGACAATCAACCACCACCTCCACAACAACTTCTTCCACCTAACCAAAGTGCTATTTGGGATTGTATTTAGTTGATGATGAATTAAAATATGATAGAAATCATTCGGTAGTTGATGATGAATTAAAATATGATAGAAATCATTCGGCCGTTAGTGAATGCAAACAACTTTAAACTGAAAACAACTTTAATCAATAAGGTTCAATTAAACTAATTAGGGGAGCATTGCATGAGGATGCAAATCTATACTAGGAAAGTATTTTTGGAGTTATACAATATAGTGAAATTCAATGATGTATTAGGTGATGTAGTGAAATTGAGGTTATTTCCCTTCTATCTATAGGGATTGTGTAAGGCAGTGGCTATAGGGATAGCTACTAGGTAGCATTGTTATATGACAGGACATGGTGAACAAGTTTTTGGCAAAGTATTTCCCACTTACCAAAATAGTGCAGCTTCAATTGGAGTTAGGGACACTCAAGAAGTTGGAGTTTGAGATGCTTCTAGAGGTGTGGGGATGATTTAAGGAACTATTGAGGAAAAGTCCATAGCATCGATATCCTTTGTGGATGTAGGTGTAAACATTTTATAGTGTTATAAATGGTGAGCTAAGGATAGTTTTAGATACAACATTTGGAGGAGCATTATTTAACAAGGTATCGGAGGAAGCTCGGGATCTCATTAAAGAGATAGTTTCGAATGCCTATTAATGGCCATCAGAAAGACCCACCACATGAATGGTAGTTGGAATGCATGATGTTGATGCTTTGACTGCCTTTACTGCAAAAGTAAAATTGTTGTTTTAAGAAGAGTGATAATATTAATGTGAACTTTATTGTTTTCACTTTTGCAACTGTGATGTAAGTTCATGATATGTGTCCAGGGCCATACCCAACTCATGAGTATCAAGTTTGGAATACAAACGAGAGTTCAATAAATTTAGAGCAAGAGAATCATGTGAATAACCAAGGAAAGTCGTGAAATAATCACTAGTTAAATATGTACAGTCCAGCATGGAGACGTCGTCCTAATTTCTCTTGGAAGAATCAAAGTTCATTAATACTGCACCTAGATTTCAATTTCAATCCTAGCAGCAAGTCTCAATCTCTCGACAGCTGAAAAATAAAGAATCATCAGAGGACTTTATTACTAGTCACATGACTACACGAATTGCATAGACTTCATTTTGCAAAACTCGTAGGCCTTCATAAGGAACCTAGAAGTATTAAGTCGAGCAAATTGCAAAAGATATATTAGAAATGGGTAGTGTTTCACTTTCTAGTATCACTAAAAATAATCTTATGAAGCATGTAAAAGTAGTGAGTGTGGAGAGTATTGAGGAGAATGTTAATGTAAGTGATCCAGTATGTAAATCAAATGTTGAAGAAAAAGAGAAAGGATGAAGAGATACCTCCAGTGAAGCCATATGTATTTTCAACTCCATACCACATGACTGAAAGAAATAAAGGAAAAGGACCAACTCACAAAATTTCTAGAGATAATTAAGAAATTAGAGGTTAATTTGCCTTTGATTAAGGTGTTGAAGAACTCCCTATTGTATATGGAGTATCGAAAATAGCAATGTGGAAGAATGCAAATCCAAGAATGACCAAATTCTACCTCTTAAGATTAAAGATCTAGGGAGTTCTTCAATTCCTTGCATTATTGCACATACAAATTTTGATAAAAAAAAAAAAGAGAGATCTTAGTACAAGTGTTAATATTATGTCATTCTCTACTTTTCGAGCTTTTAGGATAGGAGTGGTGAAGCTAACGAAGATGGTGATACAACTGGGAGGTGAACTATGAGAAAATTAATTGGAGTAGTGGAAAACATGTTAGTCAAAGTTGTAGAGTTCATTATTCTCATGAACTTCATTGTTTTGGATATAGGCAATGAAGGTGAATTTCCTCTCATTCTAAGGAACTCATTTCTAGCAATTGCAAGGGCCATTATTGATATGGAAAAAGGTAGTTTGCGTATTGGCCTTTAAAAGGTAACATTCTTTATATATACACCATCTTATTTTGAATTAGTGAAGCCAGAGGCTAACAAAAAGAGTAATGTTGATTTGAAATTGAAAAAAGTTGATTTGATTTGCTTATGAGGTTTTGTTGTGGACAAGTAGGAAAAGGGTAAGCTTAATGAGATGAAAGGAAAAAGTTAATGCATATGTTGGAAGTGTAGCTAGAATCCCCCCATGGCCAATTAACAAAGTTGAAATTTATACGGTGATGGGAAAAACCAAAAAAAGGAGAAGAAGGAAAGGAAAGAGAAATTCTGAAGCTTCATATGAGGGGCCATGGATCCTAAAGTGAAAACTTAAACAACCTAGCTTATGAGATGTTTGGTAGTGGACAAAAAATGCAACCCTACTTACAAGGTAACCCATGTTTAAATTTATTTTTGGGTGCTTCTATTATTGTTGAGTTTTTAGTGCGTTTATGTGTGTTTTTTTGTTTGATATAAGGTCATGGAGATACCTTGAATTGATAAATTCCACTTTGGGATTCATTTGGTCGGATTTTATTATTTCTGATAAAATTTGCTATTGTGGAGAATGAGGTGGAGATTGTAGAGGGTGATTCACGGTAGTAAAAAAGATCACAACATAAAAGAACATTCAATCGCAGTCGACTTCATGATTGTGGTGTACTCTCTTATGACCATGAAAATGGTCATTGTAGTAGTGAAGTCTCTTGCGACAGAGAGGTGGGTTCCTTGTTATCAGTGTGAGCGATCAAGAGATTGAGGTTTGTGACTACAGACTATTACCTCATGATAGCAAGTTTGACCACAATTGAAACTGGTGTTTTGTACCTAAGGGTGTCTGATTGTAGACTACTGTTTTGCAATTGCGATGAGCATTCTCGCTATTGCAAAATTATTAGTGATATACTTTTTAATGCTAATAGATAATGAGGGATACTAGAAGGGTATTTGATTGTATATGTACTTTTCATATTAATTAATAAAATGTTGATTTCCACATCAGTATTATGATAAGTTTTCAAGCACGTGAATCTTGATGGGCATAAAGTATTGTATGTACCCATGTTCTTGAGTTAAAAAGTTTTATTCGTAAGGAGTTATGAATATGGACATAAAGCATTTTTAGTACTCAATTATTAAATCCTATTTGTGAGTTATAAACATTCTAAAGGGCATTAGAGAGTCAACATGACTAACGGACCTTATATATGTATGGTAAGTGCCATGATGTTCGGTATGAGACAACTAAGAATACATATGTATAAATGTGCCATCAGGGAATGAGGCATTTAAACAATGACTTGCAGAACGAAGTAGACATATGAAGTGCACTCTTAGCTGTCAACGTCTTATTTTGTGATTGTGTTAAGTGTTAGACAACATGGTTTTCTCATGCGTATGATGATCAATGTGTCATAGAGCATTAAAGGTCAATATCTATTCTAATATGGGATAGGGTCATGAATCTAATGTGCCATTACTCGAGTGTGTATGGAGGTATGTGGTGTTCAATAAGGGGCTTGTTTCTTTGCAAGAGCACGGTGTTTTTCCTATGCAATTGGTGTTCTATGAGATAGAAGCCCTTAGCTAAGATAATGTATGATTGAAAAGGAGTTTCGGATAGAAACATTTGTCTTATGATGAAGTGTCGATTGGTTATGTGATTGAGTTTGTTAGTTTAACTAAATTAATATCTCTTGCTTAATTGTGATAAAGTAAGACAAAAGGTCTATACGGCGTAGTAGTCATAATCGGAAAGGTTTGTTATGATCTTAATCACTTCATCTGGAATGAGCCACAATATAGGTCATATGTTAGATGTTGCCTATGTCCTTCGAGCTATGCTCATTGCCAATTAAGAGAAAATCTAGAGAGTCACACGTATAAGATTGGAATGTGTTGTGAGTGTTAAATTGGTCGGTTGTGTAATTTATTTAGTTGCAATTAGATTGGACTAAATAAATTGTCACGGTACTTGTTAGTGATGAAATAATTAATTAGAAATATAATCAAAATTTAATTTAATTAATTAGATCAATTCAATTAAATTTGTTGGACACAACAATGTTTTAAAACCCGGACCGTTCATCAAACTGTAAAATCTACCGGTTTAAGGGTCAACAGTCTAACCATCAGTTCAATTGTGGTCAAATCGATGACGTCATAATTATATAAAAATATAAATTATTATGCTAAAAATTAAATAAAATAATAAATTTAATAATACTATCAAAGTTTACCTTTCATGCATTTCTTTCATCACTATTAATGATTAAATACAATATGTCTATATAACAAAAACACCGCAAATATGAAAATAATAAATATCATAATCATCCAACATAGTGAAATATACAATGGAACAAAATGATATTCTAACAAAATAAATAGTCAAAATACCATAAAATATTGATAATCAAAGCAAAAAATATCTCACATACTTAATATTTTAAATAAACTCATAAAGCCAAAATAAAATGACCAACATTGTCCAATCTACAATAGTCAAAAAATGAAAAATCAATATCATCATTAGCTTTTACCGGTTCAATATCTTCAATGTCATCACTATCATCTACATTGATATGACAAATAAATATATTACATCTCATATTAAATTATATATTATATTTTCATGGCCATTCTTATATACATTACTTCATACGTACCTTCTCGAGAATGTTTGCGTTGCCTTTTCATTCTTGGAGGATCTAATTGTGCATAAAGTATATTTTCAATTTCTTCATAATTGAGAAATTTCTCTTCTTTATCTTCTAAAACCCAATCATCATTGTTGTCAATATGCTCATAATCTATTGGATCAAAACTTTCAAATTTCATGAACTACCTATAGTTTCACAAAATAAGAATCATAACTTGACAATTATGATACAAAAGCTAAATAAAATGTAAGAAGTATGAAAGTGGATTATTGTTACTTATCTTTTAACTTTAGGTTATAATAAACATAAACTAAGTCATTTAACCTTTAATGTTCCAACCTATTCCTCTTTTTGGTATGTATACGTTCAAAAACGCTCCAATTTCTTTCACATCCAAATGGGGTACTTGTTTGTCTAAGAATTCAAATTGCCAACCGTTGAAGATTGGCAAACTTCCACCAAATAATTTCCACCATTCATCTAAGACAAAAGGAAAAGAAATGTTAATAAAATAAAGACTGAAGAAATATATTATAATAACAAAAAATAAAATAAGTTTACACCTACCAGGCCGAGTGTTCTTGTAAGTCTCAAGAGTAAGTTCTAATCTAAAGCTCTCCATTTGATCTCGAAACAATCTAGTCTCATATAATAATTTTGACTTACTTCTAGTTCCTTTAGAAGTAATCGTTTCAAGAACACCATTAATCACCTCTAGTTTATGACAAAATGATGCTTGATCATATTGATAGATAGAATTAAACCAATAAGCTACAGCATGTATGTCCTTCTTCAATTGCTTATCCCAACGATTTTTGATGATGTTTATATATGGCTTATACATTCTCTTTTTGTTTTTGAATAGATTCTTAATGCCTTTCTGTGCTCTATGCGTCCTTTCATAAACATATGCTATAGAAGGCTTCTTATCCCCATCAATAATTTTCAAAAGGCACATCGAAGGTTTCATAATTTTCGCAATAATCAAACAATCATTCCAAACCTTGTTATCCAATATAATTGCAATGACTTCTTTGGTCTTACTCTTTCTAGCTAGTTTGGAGTCAGCAAATTCTTTACAAGTGATCAAAACTTTTAAATCATGCATGTGATGGTATATATTATAAAGAGCAAGAAAAGTAGTACCAAACCTTGTATCACTTGGATGAAGAATTTCTGTCCAATCTTTTCTTTTCCTTAACCAAGCCAACCAATAAATGTGATTGTAAACAAATCTGGTTATTTGCGATACTTTGCTCATAATTTCAGCAATGTAGTCCTTTTTTGCAATAGCTTTTAGGATTAAATTCAAGTAATGTGCTACACAAGGAGACCAACTAATAGATTTATAATAATCTTGAATCATTCTATCTGCTGCAATATAATTCAATCCATTATCGATAACAACATGAACCACATTGCTTGGACCTGTCCATTCAATAACTTTTTCGAATAAGTTAAAAAGTGCTTTTGCATCTTTCACGACATCAGAAGCATTCACAGATTTCCAAAACACTATTCCATGAGGACAATATATAAGAAAGTTAATTAATGTTCGACCAGTATTATCCATCCAACCATCACCTATAACACTAAATCTAGACTTTGACCAAAGACTTCGAATGTTATCAACCCACAACTGAACTTCTTTTCTTGCATCCATTAATAGAGGAAGCCTAAGATCATGATAAGTTGGGACCTTAAATCCTAGACCTATTGCAACTACGGCATCAAACATGCACTGAAAATATCTTGAATTACATGCATTAATAGGAATGCATGTATCATAAAAGAACTTAGCAATTTCCGTATGAACTTTTTCAATTGCTTTTTTACCTGCAAGAACACTTTTTATGGTAGGTTGAGATCTAGGAGTGGTCATCGGAGCAAAATAATCACCTATTTTACTTGAAGATTTAACGTTGGCACTTTTGTTCACATATTTTTCCTTTTTCCACACTATGTTGTACACTTTTACCTCCTCGTTCTTGTGTATGCATCTCTTCAATCTCATCATACTCGTTAATATCATCCTTTTCTAAAGTGTGAGGACCATAAGGATTCTCAACAACATATTTTTCTTGACTCTCTTTCTTCTTTTCAACAATCTCTTTTAGTGATTGCTCCATTTGATATCTTGCGTCTGCAATTACTTTAGAACATATTCTAATTTTACCTTTCTTCCTTGCAAGATGTTGTTTCATTCTATATATTCTCCCACCAATTGACACCTTCGCACAATACAAACAACAGTTAGCCTTTTTTCCATTAATAATCCTTTCAACTACATGGTTCCATGTTATACCACTTTTTCCCCTTTGTGATGGAGCTGATGCAGGAGTCGAGCCACTTGTGTCTGTATTTTGTCCACTAGATGATATTTTACTATTGCATATAATAATAATAAAAAAAGACAATTAGAATATAATATAAAAAAAAATCACATAGTTGTATATCAATCATAATGATAGTTGATCCTTGACTTGCAAGAATAGACAAAGAAAAGTGATAACATCACTTGACGACATCTCAATCTAAGAACAAAATGCAAAGAGTATAATACAAAAATCTAAAGTTGTAGAATAGAATCAATAGCAGCATACCTACTATATCAAAGCTGAAAGATATTTTACTGTTTCAGAACATAAATAGGACATGGCTGTCCAAATACAGATTCCTACTCACAAACTAAACACATATTCTAAAATGTCTTCAAAGCTCCACCAAATATATTAATAGGATGCAGGCTTAACTATATACTACCACTTTTTCTACGTCAAATTCTCTAATTCACAGCACAGTATCACTTTAAACACAATTCGCTCTCAATAATCCCAAACCAAAATGACTTTTTCAGCTCGAAATCAAACCGGAATCAGATAATTAAAAGGCCACGTCTACAAAGCAATTTCAAACTGAAGAACCTAAGCTTCCCACAAAATGAATACACATAGAGAGGAGAAGAAAAGAGAACCCAGCAAGGCGACTGAAATAAAAAGGTTCGCACAATATACATACATAAATAATCTTTTCACAAAATAAACCAACAAAAGAAATTCTCCACCAAGCCTTCACATATGTTGCTAAATCTAAAAGACTAAATGACCAATTAAACAATCAAGCTAACCAATTCATTTTCTTTCTGTCTACATAGCAAACGAGAGCGACGAGATGCGTCAAAATTGTCAACTTTGCAATCAAAATCCCAAAATTAAATAAAGAAAACTAGAGAACACACCATGGATTAGAAATGAAATTCAAATAAAATATATTACTTATAGAAGTGGCAGTAAATCTAAGGTTTAGAGTTCGGAAATGGGCAGAGGAAGAGCAAGAATTTGTTTCTTACGAAAGAGTGCAAGGTTCTTAAAGAATAACGGAATAATTTGGGGCTAAATCAGCTTGACTGATCTGATATATAGAAGTTGCCTGATCGTTCGGTTTAGCAAACCCATAATCGTGATTTTTTACGGTTTCATCGATTGAACCATGATTTTTATGGTTTTGATAAAATAGAGCGGTTTTTTGAAGTTTTGAGTTTTTGCCATTTTTTGAACCAGTTCATGGACTAGGCAGCGGTCAGATCAGTCCAACCATCCGGTCTAGGTTAGTTTGCACAACATTGCGATACAAATAGCTTTAATTATTAATTAAATTAATACTTGAAGGACATATGGGCTAATTTATTAATGTGATGAATAAATAAGAGTGTATGAGCTATTTAATTAAAAAAGGGTCCATATAGAAGAGACTACAGAGCCCATGCACTAAACTCTAATATCTCTACTATTTATATGAGTCTTAAAGAGTTTAAGAGACATAAGAAAATCAGAAAAATTCGTACACCCATCAAGCAAAAGAGAAAGGAACCCCTAGCCTCCCTTTTCCATCTTTGGTTTGTTGTAAAATCCTACCAACTCAATGATGTTTGCATTAGAGCTTTGTAAAAAGAGTTTTGCAAAGTGTCAGAGGAGCTTAAAAGCATCTTGAAAAATCTAGAGATTGAGGTTTGAGGGCAACAACTCTAAGGATCATAGATCAAAGGTGCAGTTTTTATTCTTACAGTTGTTTGATAATAGCTTGCATGTTTTACAATAAAAAATAGATAGGGTTTACTTCCTTATATTCTACTACATGTATGCCATTATTTTATGTGATAAAATTTTGATTTTTACATCCAAATCCCAATGAAATTTGACAAAACCATGACCATAAGCACATATCTAAGGTTAAAACTCCTTCTCTTCTTCTAATTTCATCACATCTTTCTTGCCTATATCTCATGGCCAACACTAATTCTCAAGCAAAACCATCCCCCATCTTCTCAAATTGTAGCAAAATATCTCACAGCATCACCCACACTACACATCTCCATCAATTTCTCAAGAATTCTCAAGTTGTGTTTGATCCCTTCCAAGTAAGCATGGAAGGTATGAATGCTCAAAATCTCTCTCTTTTCATTGTGTTTTTTTTTTTTGAAGAATTTGGCCTACATTGTTAAGGTTTGAAAGCAAATTTTAATTTTGATTCATATATTGAGGGGTGGAAGTTGTTGTTACCAATATGCCTTGAGTGGTTGGTATTTTTGCAATTTACATGACTACCTAGGTGTAGAAATTGCATCAATTGAATTATATGTTATTATGCTTGTTAAAAGATTTGAAAAAAAATATTCTTGCATTCCACCATGTTTTTAAATGTGTATGTTGGGTGCTTGATGAAATATTTCAATGACTTATCCTAGCTATTTTGAGCCTTAAGGCTTTGGGTGAAGGAAAAAATTTGTTTTACATGCTCACATGAAGTTGTTTGCTTGTGAAATTAATTTGATACTACCTCAATTATGCTTGGTTGTAGATTTTATGATTTTTGTAGGCTCACATTCACTTAAAAGAAGTAAACATGGTGCAAGTTCATCTCGAATGGTAGTCTATTATGATGAAGAGAAATTTATGTTGGGAGAGAAACAAGATAGGTATAGAATGGATATGCACACTATCAATATGAGATTGAGTGCGAAATTGGAGAGGAAATGATCCTCTTCCATATTTCACAAATTTGATTGCACAGAGGAGATGGACAACCACTATTCGCCACCCATATTTTGAGCTCTTCCTTGAAGTTGTTGAGAGAGTTTAACTGGAACGTACTTGATAAGGAAAATTACATAATTACGATTCAGGGAGTGCTAGTCCCTTTTGGTCCACAAGCTATTAATGTATTATATTTTTAAGCTTATGAATATTGAGGATATGGAGTATTTAGAGTATGGTGGTGGCCAAATGAAGTTATGATTTCTAGGATGTGCCTTATGAGAGTTAGATGTGTAGGTGATAGAACCTACTTGTTCCACACAAACCCTATGAGTATCCTAGCAAAGGTGTGGTTCTATTTCAACTTAGGGAAGATTTGGAAATCCTGACACAGCATCACTTGTTCCACTTGAGTGGATGTTCTTCCTGTTACATGGTGTAGGATGTATACAATATCAAATGATGTATAGTGGTGAATAGGGTGTTGATCCAAGAGAGGGTATAGATGTGTGTTTATTTATGTAACTGAGTATCTATTAGTTACACTTCCCTAGGGCTAAAGAGAAAGATAGGAAAATCTTAGTGAATAGTCTTGAATTGTAGGCTCAATTGTAATCTTTACTTTTGATGCGGACCCCTCTTTTTGTACTTTTGATTTGATCTCTCTTCTGTTCTCAAGTATTCTTAGGTAAAAAACTTCCTTCTAATCTTCTAACAACTCTAATTTATAGGTGGGCAGCTGGGGCATTGAGAGAATTATAAAATTGTTTTATTATTATTATTATTCCTTTCATTTTTCAGTTATATTGTTTTTTACATAAGTATACAAAACATTTAAATAAACTAAACCATACTAAAAATATATTAAGAAATTATTATTATTATTATTATTATTATTATATTGTATTAATTTAAACACACATATAGGGTATGCTAAAATTACTAGCTTTTATTATTAATTTAAAGTGGAGCAAAAACATTAAGCTCATGTAGATTGTGCTTGAATTGGGAATTTGTAGAATATGATTACGAGTCAGAGTGAAGCAAAAGCTAAACAAAATTTTAGGAGAGCCTAATGGTTTTTCAATTTAAAAATAGCTTCTTGAATTTAAGGTAGATTATAATTTCCAAAAAAACTTAAAGAACTTGAATTTAACTAGCTAATGATAATGAGAAATGAGAGTTCATTATATTCTTCTACTTCCTTGTGGAATTTTAAGTTGCATCCAAATGCAACAAGATTTGTACCTTTTACCATCTTAATCATCATTTTAGTTTTTTCTTAATAATTTATTTTCTTGGGTGAATTTCTTTGTAATTTCATGAAAATATATCAAAAGGGTAAGTCAGTTTGTTTTCATTTTAATCAAAACAATACACATATTTCAATCATTATACTTGTTTAATTTTACCTATTTATCTCTATTATTCTACGCAAATTTTAAGAAGAATACATTAGAAATACAAAACTAAAAAGTAGAATAAAAATAATGTAGAATAAATTCAAGAAAATCAATGCAGACATTGTCCATTTACATTTCTAATAATATTTGAGATTTGCTAACATGTATTGAAAAGCCCATCCAAGAAATATGGTTTAGTTTTCTGCGATGCTACTGTAGTTAGGTTGAAATTGACAATATAGCACAAATGTTGCAATTAGTGTTGGGAACCAACCACATAACCAAAATAGAAAGGCAAAGTAAAGTGACGCATGAAATTGAAAACACAATTTGGAGTAATGTCTCCTACGTCTGTAGAATCTTATTTAGATAAAATGCTTCAACTAAGCAAAGAGGTAAAGAGTTAAACACTACTAATTTTAGGGTTCGTAACTTGTTGACAACATAATTAACACAATTGTGTTGATCTAGCCTTTTGTCAAACATACTCTTTATACATTTAGCAATTTATCTCAATAAAAATTTAACATATAGGCTTAAAGACTCAAATATGCAAGTGAGAAACTCAATGCCTTTCCATGTTCCTCAGCATGCTATTTATAGTCTTGAGTTTTCACTTCCTTGATGAATTTTATCTCTAGTTGATCTCTATATAACTTCCTCAATTTTAGGTGAATTTTTTCTCCTCAATGCAAAATTGTTGGCAATAATTTGACAAAACAAGACTAGACTTTGTTTGGTCTTTATCCACGCCACTTTCTAGCTTGAGAATTATCTTCAGCTGATTTTTTCAGTTTATCTAAACTTCCGCAAATACTTTATCCAATATCTCAACTAATATAAAGAATTTAATAAGTTAAGGATTTTTTAGCTAGCTATTTGTTGTGAACCAAGTACTAACAATCTAGCTAACAAGCTAACAAATTTTCCCTTTGGCACATTGTAGAATAACTTAAAACAACAACTCCTAACTTGTTTCCAAACAGATAATTACCAACAAATTTCAACATACTCTGCATTTATTTACTCTTAACTTATTTCCAAATAGACAAAGAACAAGAAATTTCAACATAAGCTGCATTTATTTATTCATTTTGTTTTGTACACCATCTATTCTTTAAATACATAAGCATTTTTAAAAAAACTGATGTTCCTAACAACCAATAGAACATTATTACAACAGTTATCATTATGAAGTAGAATCCATTAGCATCAAATAGAAAACACCACCTAGTCATGATAATTTTGTATTGAAATACAATATCTTACCTTTTTCTTTTTCTCTCCATTTGTTTACCTTATTTCCCTTTGTGGCACCAATTTGCCAAAGAGTAAGGAAATGTGGCAGGGCTATCTAGTTTAGTGTGTTGAGGGGCCAGCCTTTGCTAAAGCTAGTGAGGAAGGTGTGTCCATCTTTGGTGGTGTAACATCTTCAATTGTCAACAAAGTTGTACTTGACAACCTATAACTCAACATGACATTGTGTTTGTAAAGTTACTATTTATTCATTTAAATGGTATCCTGTACTAGAAAGGTTGTTAATAACTTTTTGTATGCATCCTTTAGATTCCTTAGAATAGACAGTAGGCTCCACATTAGCTTTTTGATGTAGACATCTTCAACCTTGCCTAGTTTTTTCAACTTTTTCCAACATTGTAGGACATCTAAAACTACCACAAAGTCCTTCTTAAGTGGCAGTTCAATTTTCTTTCTTTGAAGTAATTTCAAAATCAAGTAGGGATAGAGAACATAACCAGTTAAATCAAATTCAACACAATTTACCATTATTTGAAAAATTAGGTGTCCAAGATTTACTAACTACTTCGTTCCTAACTTGTATAATAGTGCTGCCGTGCTTATTGCAATCAAAGTTGCATTGGTTGTTAGCACCAAGTTTATAGTTCTTTACTTATGTAACAAAAAAATTTTACGGACAAAGAAGAGGATTGTAAAGTCAAACCTACATGCCACTTGTCCAACTTATATCTCATCAGGATATGTGCAATTTCGTTAATAGTTAACTTAATGTCTAGTGGGGGTATACTGAATCAAAGTTTAGAGATATCTAGTTCAGTGCTTTGTTGATAACTTTTGGAGACAACCTAACAAACTGTGTTCAAACATACACTTTGTGAAACTACCTAGGACCTTCAATTGTCACTTGCTCAACCAATTTGCATAACACTCATACATAAGATTAGGATAGAAAATATCAAATCTAGTCACAACCTTAATCAACCCAATTTTTTCTAACATGGACAAAAAATCCTTTCAAGCAAATGTTTTATTTATGATTTTTTCAACAGTAAAGTGTTGTGATTTAATAGACACAAGGCATTGTTTTGCTTTTAATGAACAAAAACTTCTTAGAATGAGCCTTCTTTAAGTTTGTTCTTCATCAGTTTCTTCCTCAATTTGTGGTTTCTTAGCCTTAGTTCTAGGGTAGAGTCTTTGACTTACCTTTAGATCCTCCAATTTCCTTTTCTTCAAATCAGCCCTTAGTGTAACTTCTATGGGTTAAGACTATTCGTACTTAGGTGTTGTTTCTAATGTCTTCTTCTTCCTCTTTTGGAGCAGATTCATTTTCTTTGGGTGTTGGTAGTTCAATTTTCGTCTCTTTTTTAGGCACAACATCAATTTCTTGTGTGGTTGTTCTTCTTCAGTTGTAACAATACTAGTGGGTTTTAACATTAGCTCTTCTTCTTTAACTGGTTTTTTACTTTTCTTATCCCTCTTTTTTTGGTAGGCTTTCTTCCTCTAGTCACCCGTTTTGTTGTTGGTTCTTTTAGAGGTAGGGGAATTTCTTTAGTGGTCTCTAATTGTTGGGCAATGAAGGTGGTTCACCTTGTAATGGCTCTAGGTTTTTGTCTTGCTATCGGCATTTTCTCTCTAATTTAAGGGTGTTGTAGCAATTATGGTAGCAAAATCAAAATAATGGGGAATTAATATGGTTAGTTATAGTAGAGATATGGTTTATACCAATCACAAGTGGTAGTTTCAATAGATTTTTATAAAACAAATGTTTATTGAAAATAGGGGAATCAGGGGCTAATTATTGAGAATTGTACCACCACCTTTTTACATCAGACATGTTTTACCCCCTATTTTTATATTTTGTTAATTGGGTCAATACACTAGGCATAGGAGTAGCTCACGTTCGAGGTGTTCAAATTTGGTAGCATTCAACTCTTTGGTGAAAGTATCTACCGATTGTTTATCTATTGCAACATAGTTGATAAGAATCTTTTTTTTCTCTACCAACTAATGAATAAAATGATATTTAATATTAATGTGCTTAGTTCATGAGTGTTGAATAGGGTTTTTAAACAAATTAATTATACTATTGTTATCACACGATACAACTAAATCTTTAGTTTTCACTCCATAATCTATCAACATTTGATGCATCTAAAATAATTGAGTTTAACAACTTCTTATGACAATGTATTTAGCTTCTGTAGTTGATATTAAAATTGAATTTTACATTTTACTATACCATGACACAAAATTGTTGACAATAAGAAAACAACCACCAATTGTACTTTTTCTACCATCTGTATTACTAGCACAATCAGCATAGCTATAACCAACTAGGAAAATGTTAGAGTTCTTTAAGTACCATAAACCTTCTGTATTAGTGGTGAATGATTCTTTTTACAGCTCTTAGATGACTTTTCCTCAGAAAAGCTTGATATTTTGCATACAATCCCACACTAAAGCAAATGTCAGGCCTACTGGTCATCAAATGGAACAAATGTCCAATCATGGTCCTATACAAAATGCTTGTCTATAGGTTTTCTATGTTTATCTATATGAAATTTCGTTGATGTTGATAATGGTGTTGCAACATATTTAGAACATTCAAGTCCAAATTTTTTAACTAAGTTCTTCACATATTTAATTTGTAAAAGAGAATTTCTGTCATTTATCTGCTGGGCTTGAAGACCTAGAAAATACTTTTTTTCTCTCACTATACTCGTCTTGAATTCAATTTGAGATAAATTCCTTCAACATTTGTTGAGAAGTTGATCCAAATACTATAGCATCAACATAAACTTGTGTAACAACAATTTTGTTGTTTTGATGTTGTATAAACAATATTTTATCCACTACCTCTTAAACGTAGTCCCCTTGATAAGGGTTGCCATCTACTCGTACCAAGCACAAGGTGCTTGTTTTTAGCCATGTAAAGCCTTTTTCAATTTATACATACGGCTTGAATAGTTTGGATCAACAAACCCCTTAAGATGTTCTACATAAATTTCTTCCTTCAAAAGCTTATTTAAAAAGACACTTTTAACGTCCATTTGAAATGCCTTGAAGTTTAGAAAATATGTCGTAGCCAACAATAGTTGTATGGCTTCAAGACGAGCTACCGATGAAAAATTTCCTCAAAATCAAATCTTCAACTTGAGTGTATCCTTATGCTGCTAATCTTACCTTATTTCTTGTAAATACTTCATTCTCATCTATTTTGTTCTTGAAATCCACTTAGTTCCAATGATGTTTACATCTTGTAGTCTTTTAACTAATGTCTAAATATCATTTTTTTCGATTTAGTTGAGCTTTTCTTACATCACCATCACTTAGTACTCATCTTTAAGTGCTTCATCTACATTCTTTGACTCAATTGTAGAAACAAAACAAGAATAACAAGCTAAATCATGATAATTTACTTTATGCAAATCTCTTGTCCTTTGGTGGTTGTTTAGATCTTCAATAATGGCCTCCAAAGGATGCATCTTGCCAATTCTTATTGAGGGTTCATGGTTAAAAGTGGTCTCCTCTTGTTCATGTTTTGATATTATATCAGATGCCATTAAATCTTCTTCTCTGTTCTGGTCAATGTTGCTAACATTATGCTCATCATCCTTCTTTAGTTCTACTAAATTCTCTACCTCTTCAGGTAGTGCTTCTTCATCATCCACCTCGGTATTTATTGTCTCTATTATTTTCATGGCTTTAAAGTTGTAAACTTTGTACTCCTTACTTGTGTTGGAGTAACCAAAGAAGAATCCTTGATTGCTCTTATTGGAAAATTTTCTAGGATGGTCACGATATCTTAATCTATGACACCTACTTCCAAAAATATGAAAGTAGAATACATTTGACATTCTATGTTTCCAAATCTCACACGGTGTTTTCAATATAATGTTACAAACATAAACCCTATTTTTTATATTGGATGCTGCATTTGATAGATTCGGTCTACCGTTTTATGTTGATCTTCTTTGTACTAAATATGACTCTTTTTATCTTTTGAAGTGTTCAATTCTTACTCTCCAAACTCCATTTTGTTGTGGTGTCTTGAGGGATGAATATTCATGTTATATTTCATGTTGGGAACAATTGTCATTGAAATGTTAGATCTCAAATTTTTTACCATAGTCTATCTGAATTCTTATAATTCTACTAACGGCTTTCCCTTTCTCAGTCTCCAACTGAGTACAAAGCTTTTGGAATGCATGAAAAGTATTTGATTTCTCATTTAAAAAATGTACCTAGGTAAATCTTGAATAATCATCAGCAAAAACAAATTTATACCTTTTTCCTCCAATGGTTGGAACTTTTGTAAGACTTTTCAGGTTCATTGAAGTTGCTCTAAAATTCTTGATGTACTCAACTTTTATGTTACTTTGTTGGACTTCTTTTGCTACTTTCCCATTTGATATAGTTCGCATATATTTGAGATTAGTGTTGTCAGTGTTAGCAACCCATGAATAACTCTAGTTTTTGATAGTTTCAATAGATTATGATAATTGATGTGCCTAAGTCTTCTATTCTATTTCTCTCTCTTTTTAGTGTTGGACTTTAGATAGGTAGAGATCTTGCTCATAGTGTAGCAATTATCGTACACAACAAGTAACTTTGTGATATAAATGACATTTTTCTTGGTGAACTTTACTAATAGGTCTTGTTCACAAAGTTTGCTTATGCTCGATAGATTAGCTTAAAGTCAATCAATATATAAGATACTTCTCAATCTTGTCATTTCATTAATATTGAGGGTGCCTTTTCCAATTACTAGACATTTTTGTCTGTCACCAAATGTGACGTCCTCCAGTGATACATTTGAAATTGGATAAGTTCTCCTTGTCGCCTATCATATAATTAGAACAACCACGATCAACATACCATGTTTTTTTTGAACAAGCTTTAGTGAGGTGTAGGATTTAAGGCTTTTAATCTTTGACTTACGGATCATCACTTGTTTAACTAATTTATTGTTCCTGCAAGTGTTGCCAACAAGATTAGCACCTTGGCCTCCATATAGCATGTGTCTCAATAGTGAGAAACATTTAGCCATTTGGTGTTTGGTTTTTTAGTAGAAATTACAAAGAAGATTACTTTTTTGCTTTCTCCTTCTACTCAATTGACTTTGTGTTATCTTCTTGTTGGGAACAATCGACTTAACTACTAGAATAGTTACCTTGAAAAATTTGATCTCCATCTTCTTAGGATTGTGAGCTAGTGTATGCTCTATTTAGCTAATTTTTGTTTGATCCGATGCTGACTTCCTAATGGACATCACATCTTCCAATTTGGCCTTTTCCCATGTTCACTTCTTCAGGGTTGTTTTAGCCTTTTGGCATTACTTCATTAAGTTTCTTACAATCAAATCTTAACTTTGAACACTTATCATTTAAGCATGCATTTAACTCTTTAAGAGATTTTACCTTTCCTTTTAATGCTTTATTCTCTGTCTATAATAATGGTAATTTATCATGAGCAAGTTGATAGGTAGAGTAAAATTCTTCATCTATGTCACTGTTGGTTCCATATTCAGATTGATCATCATTCTATGTTGTAACACGAGTCATAACATTTTTCAGTTTGATAGAGTTGAAAGCTACTTGGTTGCCTGCATGATTTGCCTCCTCATTTTATTTTTTTGAATCATCTTCACTTATGTTAAGTTTGTGGACTTACCTTACTTTTTGACCTTGTATATGTCTATAGCCCTTACATTAGTAAAATTGCACAACTTTCTTCTCGGTCTCACCTTTTTCATATTCTTAAAGCTTTTCTTTTGATCCTTAGAAAATTCTTGGATGAATTCCCTAATTTTTTTTATTAAAGTTTGGTTTCCTTTTTCTTAGCAGCATTGTCAACTTCTTCTCCACATAAGCTGTGTTGTCATCATTGTTGCAATAATCATCATCATCATCATCATTTTCATCACCTTGTTTTTTACTGTGAGAGGTAAGCTCTTTTTCTTTCTTAGCATTGTTTAAGTTCATCTCATAGGTTTATAGAGAGCCCACGAGTTCATCCAGTTGAAGATTATCCATGTCTCAAGCTTTCTCTATTACGGTTACTTTTGGAGTAAATCTTTTGGATAAGGACCTCAAGGTCTTCCTTACTAGTTTTGCCTTAAAATACTTCTACTCTAATTGATAGGCTTGATTAATAATATGTTGCAACCTGCCATTGAACTCAACAATGAATTCTTCTTCATCCATTCTCAATATTTCAAATTGTGTTGCTAACATTTGGAGTTTTAAAGATTTGACAGCAGTGGTTCCTTCATGGATGTTCAGGAGAATTTCCCAAGCCTCCTTAGCTATCTGACATGTGATATAAGTTTAAATTATTCTTCATCAATGCCAGTAAATATCACATTGATCACTTGACAATTTCTTAATGCCACCTTCACATTTTCAATATTCCAAAATTTTACATCTTTAGGGATTTCAACTCTTTCACCAGTTCGAATAATAAGGGGATGCTTACCATGCTCAATAGCATACCTTACTTTCTCCTCTTGTGATTTTATTATTACCTTTAAGCATGCCCTCTAATAGATAATTACTTCCATCAAGAGTAGGGGTCATGTCATAGATGCTCCTTCTTTAGTGTTCATTTTTCACTCACTTGCTTTGACAAACCAAGCAAATCCAGTGAATCAGGCTTTGGTACCATATGTATGTTAGGTTGAAGTTGACAACACACTCATAAATATTGCAATGAGTGTTGGAAACACACCACACTATAAAATTTAATGGCAAAATAAGTAAAGTGAGGCATGAAACTAGTAACGTATTTAGGAGTAATGTCTCCTATATTTGTGGGCTTTTCCAAAACAAAATGCTTTCACTAAGCAAAAAAGTAAACAGTTAAGTACAAAATTTCTCATCTAATTTACTACCACAATTATAGGGTTCCTAATTTATTAATAGCACAATTGACATAACTGTGTTAATCTAGTTTACTTTAGGTTCAACATTTCATTATAGTATATTCTCATGAGATTTTGTTAACACACTTTTTACATACTCAACAATTTATCTTAATAACGACTTAGCACATAGGCTAAAGGACTCAAATACACAAGTGAGAAACTTAGACTCTTTTTGCCTCTACTGCTTCTTGGTTTCTCTCGATGCCTTTTCACGTTCCTCATCATCCTAATCCTGTCTCTAGCTAGTCGCTATTTGGCTTTCTCAATTTTTGTCTATTTGATGCGAAATTGTCAGCAACAATCCAACATAATAGAACTAGATTCATTCTTTATCCACGTCTCTTTCAAGCTTGAGGATTATTTTCAGTTGATTTCTAAAATTAATCTGAATTTCCTCATACACCTTAATGTCTCGATCAATATAAAGAATTTAATAAGTTTGGAATTCCTTGACAACCTACTTATTGTAAACAATGTAACAATTATAAAAGAGGAAACCACCAAATGGATCAATTTCCAAAACCTGGATTCCTAATATTGTATGCCCAAAGTGTTTCCAGAGCTTCAATTGAGTTCTCATAAATTTCAGAATATAGGCTGAACAATTTTAAAACCTTTAAAAGAACATAGATTTATATCGGCTACAATTAAAATTGCTGTGTGAAAATTAACCCGGGCATTGTTGATAAGGGTGAGGTTTAGGATTGGACTTGAAATGCGTCTCTGCCTGATAAAGTTGGTGAATACTAGTACAAACCAATTTGCTTCCACATTCAGCCGGAAATAGTAAATTCCGAGGAAAACCCTCTTCATTGTTTGCCTTGTTCGTGAGAGAGCTCCAAGAAAATGTCAACGAAGTTTAGTAATATAAAAGGATCTAGCTGACTGACTGACGCAACCAGCAAGAAATTATGCATGATCATTTACAGAAGAAAACTAACTTAACGAAGTATTGCTGGTATCTTATTCTTTTGTTTTTCCCCAAAATAAAAAGCACTGCATTTTCTTCTTTTTCCTTTCAATAAGCCAAGAAGAATATGAATTTATGTCACCATTTGCTTCTGTTGAAGTAACGATCCCATTCATGCGGTTGTGTTGTCCCAAATGTATAATATTTCCAACTGCTCTCCGAATCAAATTCAGCACTGCTGTTCCTTCCCTCTCTCATTTCTGTCTTCAACACTTGTATCCTCCGTATAACTCCTCGCAACGCCAAATCAAATGCGTCGTCCAGGTTCTCCAATCTCGACCTTGGATCTGAATAGATCACATTTGGAATCAGCCTTATCACCTCCTCTCTCATTGCCTTCACTTTGGCCCGTGGGATCTTCGATAGCGCGTTTTCAATGCTCACTCTCTTTTCCTTCACATCTTCCTCCGATATGAGCACAGAATACGAACCGAAATCCTTGGGCAGATGCCACAAGTACTGCACATAAGAGGATCCAGGGCTGAAGAGAACCGGAATACAACCGGCCACGATCGAATCAAACGTCGATCGCCTGGTAAACGAATCCCCCGGCGGCTGCAAACAGAAGTTGCAGCTCTCGAACATTCTCATCACGTTCGCCGGTTTTAGGCAGTTGTGCTTCTCGTCCTTGCATTCCAGCATCCTGCATCTTCGCCCGGAGGCACCGCACTGTTGCATGATCTCGCCTCGGATCGTGTGCTTCATGTCCGGGCGAGGCGCACCGGCAAAACAGAAGAGGCTTCTCCTCTTCCTTCGCCTTATCTTGTCCTTCCAGGCCAACACTTGATCGTCGCTGGAGGGATGGAAATACGTGGGATAAGGGATGGCAAAATCGTTCTTGTCCCAGGGGCTGGACTCAATCGTGAGCATGGTCATGTTCTGAGACTGGGGCAGTAGCATGAGCTTGCTGCCCCATCCGTCGCCCTCGTCGACGCCCCTCCGCAGATCCCAGGTGATTCGACCAGACACTACGAAATGATCTCTTCCGCCCATCACATCCCACTCGGGCGTTGCTCTGAGCCACCTGAACAGATCCAGGGCATCCGCGTCCTTTAGGGAACTATTGTAACGATCCCACAAGTAGCGCGAGACGTCGAGCCCCGGATAGTAGGGCACGTAGATTGCCGAAGCCTTCGAGGAATCGTCTGTCAGGCATTCATATTGCATCATGAGGCTATGGAATATAACTTCCAGGGTGAACTGGTGAGTGTCGTACCAACCAGAGGGCAAGAAAAGCTTCTGAGGATTCCCGAGTTCCCGACCGAGTCCGCCGTTCTCCAAGTATTGGCACATGTCCTGCCACTTGTTCATCAACTTGCATTGCCGGAGGTAGTCGTAGTTGAACCGACTGGGAATGTCGTGGACATACACGTATCTACCGGCACAAGGCTTCCCAAGTCTTCGTTTCTGGGCGGCAATAGTGCTTTCTTCTTTCGGCGGCAGCGGTTCCAGTTCCGGAATCACATCGTTTTCTGTGGCAGCTTTAGATCTCTCATGATTCAGTGTCGCATTTCCCCTATCATCTGGGACGTCATTAGGCGAAATGGAACCAAATGATTCTTGGTTCTCGTCGTCGTCGTCAAAACTAGGAACGGAGGAGAGGCGGGGGAGAGAAGTCCAATCAAACCCATGGAGCAGCAAATACCAGAAGAGGAACAACACGAGGCAGATGAACCAGAATTTGTTTAGGGGCCCGGCGAGGATGTGGTGGCCCATGATTGCGCGATACCCGAGCCCCCTCTTATGTCTCTTGGAATTCTTGCGACATCGTTTTATGGCTCATCAGTGTATATATGTTCGCGTCGTTGTATCGACGGGGAACTTTGTGTTCCTCTCTCTCTCTCTCTCTCTAAAGGATAGAAAATGGATTAAAACACATCATTGCAAGAATGGATTTGAGATAGAAAATGAGACTGTTGGGGAGAAAACGGTGGATGAATGGTTCAAGTTAAACCGTTCATATTCGGCTGATGTGTTCTTAAATTATTTAGCTTATCTGTTTCATTTTTCATTCTATTACACACACACTCTCTCTCTCTCTCTCTCTCTCTCTCTCTCTCTATAATCTATTAGTATATATAATTTATAACAATATATTGAGTATATGGGACGCTTTTCTGCAGTCCAAAGTTTATTTATAAAAATGACTCCTTTCTTATAATATACAATTGCTAAATACAATTTTGGGTGGTTGGTGACATTCTTCCATTCAAGCTTCTCTCCCAAATTTCCTATTTCCTTTGGTAACTTATTCTTGAAATTCAATTCCCCTTTTTTTTTTTAAAGTAATTTTTTTTAATTTAACTTTTTCTTTCTTTCTTTTGTCTCTTGTATCAATCTGATTTTATTACTGCCCTTATTAAGTGTATCCTCCATATATGTTTGTATATATTAACTATTTTTGCATACGTATTTATTGAAGTTGTTCCAATCACTATTACATTATTATTGAAATAAGGTTTTTTTGTTATATGAACTAAAATTATACCTCTATCCTTATTTCAAATTCCTTTTTTTTTCTTTACCTTGTTCTTTCTTCGTTTTCATTTACCTTATTATTTTTATTCATGTTCTCTAAGATAATTTCCCACTTTTCAAATTATTTTGGCACTTTTTTCATTTATATATTTTAGATAATCTTTATACTCTTTTAATGTACACATATACTGTGTATCAAGAAAATACGGACAATTGTTGGTTATGCGATTTATAATTATTTAAAATATTATTGATTCTTATCGTATCATCTTTTCGCTCTTCTTTTAATTTTTTATTTATTTTTCCACTTACTAATTTAAATATATTATATTTCAAGCAATTTATTTATTTTATGGTATTATGGCTAAAGGCATTATTTCAGTTGTAAAAATAAATTACTATAATGTCTTTATTTAAATATATTTTAACTCTTATCTTTTTTGCTCTCTTTTAATATAATTCAATTTTATTTCTCTTATATTTTATATTATTTATCACTTCGCTTTTTTATTTTTTAATTTTTAATTTTTTAAAAAATATCCTAATTGTTTTTAGAAAAATTGAACTCGCATAGTGTGCAACTGACCCTAGTACTAAATAAAGGTTATGATTCTGTGCAATGTAGAGACGATACGACAAAAATGTCTTTCTGAGTAGGGGTGTATTTCAACCAAGTTGCTCGACTCGACTCGATTGAGCAACTCGATCAAAGCTCAACTCAAAATATTAATCCAGTCGAGCTTAAGTATTTTGTGGGGATACTCGAGCTCGATTTTTGATTTTAATTTTTTTTGAAGATTTTTGTTAAATACGCACTAAGTTTCACAGTGCAGCTTTACCAAACAAGCCCTAAGTCTCACTTATCAGGCTCGATAAGTTCGCTTGAGCTCGAACTCGATCACACCCCTATTTCTGAGTATGTATACGGTCGAGTTGACCCTGCATCGGTCATATGCACCGGGTGAGGGTATTTTGACATGTGTTGGGTATTTTGAAAGTTAATTGGTCTATTTGATCTACAGTACCTTTTCATTTTCATTTTTTAAAATTTCTGTTTTATTTTGCTTAATATGTTGTTAATTATATTTAATGTAATTATTGTCTTTATTAATGAAATTTATTATTTAATTTTATAAAATGTTTAAATTTTTTAATTATTTTATAACTTAACAATTGTGTAAACACATAAAAATAAAATATATTATATTACAAGAATCTATTAAAATCACATTTTATTTTAATTTATTTTTGATTTGTTAACAATTGTAGTTAATTATTATCAACACATATTATGAGAGTCAAATATATGATCGTAATGAATAAATAGTTTCGGTACAATAACTTTACTAATAAGGTAAAATTTTTTAGATTTTTATATATTAATTGAGAAAATAAACTTTAATGTATGAAGAAAAAATTGGTAAAAAATAATACCTTAATAAATCAACGCCAAATTGAAATAGGTAAAATTAATAAAAATAAAAGCATAATTGTAAATTAAAATCTTTAATTAATGATAATTAATAGTTTATTAAGAAACACAAAAAAAAAAAAAAAAAAAAAAAAACAAAGCAGAAGTGAAAAGAAAAGTAAACAGGGAAAAAAAAAAGCGCCCAAAACAGTATTCCAGATACAGAGTCAGATGGACCTTTGTATATTGAACTGAACCATTAACATGGTGGATAATCTAATTTTGATAAATAATCAAATAACGTTTTATTTCCTATGAAAGAAAATTTTGAAACTGACTTTTACATTTGGCTTTATAGATATATATTCGATTTTCTTAATTTTCCTTAAAATTTGATAAAATTACTCCAACTAGTCTCTAAGATAATGATTACGAATTCTCAAATTATAACAATAATTCTTTTTCACTTGACTATCAGTACGTATATTTAATTCGCTAAATCATTTTATTTAGGATTTGTATAATCTATCTATACTACATTTAGTGACTTCGGCCTCACACTTTAACGTTAGGTTGCCATGAAATTAAATCTCTTATTTACCTTTTTATTCAAGAAATACATAGAAATGATAATAAATGAAAAACTGCCATAAATTGTAACAAAATTGTAAAAAGAAAGCAAACTAGATAAATATTTATAATTTTATATCATATAAATTTAAAGGACTCATAGGGTATGTCGAAATTACTAGGTAATAAATTAAGTAAGTCAAAAATAAGGAAAAAATTATATTTAATTAAGAATGCTAAATTCACCTTATTACATTTATTATTTTTTTTGCTATCAGTAATTTGCCATGAAGTGGAAATTTATCAAATTTTTTTAAAAATGAAAAAGGTAGCTAAAAGATGAAATAGAAGTATATATGATTGAAAATTGAAGAATTTTTATGGGCCACACGTTCAATGCTGACACAACTGAATTTTATTGATTATATCTTATTAAACATTGTTGATGTATAAGGACTTGATGTTGAATTTGTCACATATATTTGATTTCACTGATTATTTTTAACATTTAGAGAAATTGTTCGAATTATTTTCTACCAAGTAAGAATTATAAAATTTTTTATATTTTTATTTTTTAAAAATTATAATTCATCATGTTATTTCTTAATTAAATTATAAATTAATTATCAATACACCATCATTAAGATGTTTAGAAATATATGTCATACATTCATGATACAAAGTATGAATTCTATATCTAATTTATTTAAAACTAGTAAAATTTGTACACTCCATGAGTGCGTTATTATATTTTAATGAATAAAAATAAAATTACTTAATATTAAAAGTATAAAGAATATTTAAAATAACAAAATTTAAACTCTAAAAAAATTTTGAAAAGAGAGAAAATATAAGTAAAGAAGTTTTGAAAAAAGAAAAATTAAAATTAAGAAAATATAAATTATTTGATTATAAACAAGTATATTTAATTATTAAATCCAGTTTGTTTTTTTTTTTTTTTGGTCACTCAAGAGTAATAATATTCATTAAACGTTTTCAAACAAGGATCAGATACGTTCATGAATATCGTCACTTGATTCAATACCTAAACCTACTTTTCTAGCAATGGCATTGGCAACCATAATCCCTTTTCATAAAATACAAGCACATCTGCTACTCTATTCCCTTTTCTCATAATACAACAGAGTTGAAAAGTGAAGAAAAAGACCGAGAGACCCTGGAGATCAATGACAAGAGGTCCATAAAATGACCAGTCTTCCTCGAATAAAAATCTACTAATGCCCTTGTTACTATCTCCTTCCAGCTGTTAAATTGGATGGATGATACAACAACATTAAGGAGTAGCAATCTGAATAGAAGCATGCAGGGAAGCTACTGTTCCATTGAGACTCTTGCTGATTAGAGCTGATACGTGTACTGAGGTGTGCAGGTTAATATCTAGTCGAACATCAGACGTGTCATCCACTTGCCTTGTGGTAGTTAGTCTCAGGAGGATGGGAGTTAATATATCAGTCCACAGGTAAGGGCTACTAACAAGAACTGATCTTTGTTCTTGATCAAAGTATTAGTACTCCTTGATTCTTTAATGGAATTTTTAACAATTGATCAAATCTTCCCCATCATCTTTTAACATGGTACTGAAGCCCTACAGCTTCAAAGTACTCATAAGTAGGATCAACAATCATTAGACTCACCTTCTATTCATTTTTGGAAGCTACCCATCATGGCTTTGTCATCCAATTCAATTCATCAAACTGGTCCATCACCTACTTTCTTGCCACCTGAAGACCACAACTCACCATTCTTTGTCTATCCCATAGACAATTACAATGCAACCATAGCACAACCAGAACTCACATGGCAGAACTATGCAACATGGAGTAGGTCATTCGCTTTGGCACTATCAATAAAAAACAAGCTTCGGTTCATAAATGGTGAGATCAGAGAACCATCAAAGGATGACCATTTACATTATTCCTGGTCCCATTACAATGATTGATCATTGCATGGTTATTAAAATCAATAAGTCTGTTATTGGACTCGATTGTCTTCTACATGAAGTATGCACATCAAATATGGGATATGCTATCAAGAAAGTTTTCCCAGCCTAATGGCAATCGAGTATGTTGGTTGTAGAGTTAGCTTCGAGCAGTGAATCTAGGAGGAAAGATTGTCGATGCATATTATATTGAGCTGTTGACAATTTGGAAGAGTCAAGGCTGTATAGACCCTCACCACACTACAGCTGTGGTAGGTGCAATCGAGCATGTTTCCAGAACTTTGTGAAGTTGTAGGAGAAGGACAAGGTGTATAGATTTTTGAATGGTTTAAATGATACATATTCAACAAATAGGTCCTATATTTTGAGATAGAAGTCTTTACCATCTTTGGATGAGGCTTATAATACCAGTGTGGTCAAGGAGGCACCAAGAGGAGCAAGGACATCAAATGATTCATGGAATGATTCTTGTGTTTTCATTGTGGAAAGAGAGGACATGTGAAAGAGAAATGCTATAGGATTGTTGGCTTTCCTCCAAACTTTAAATTCACTAGGAATAAAAGCAAAGCCCCTCAATTTGTGGTAAATCAGACTTATGCTTGTACACGATTAAGTGATGGAAATGGAACTAGAGAAAATGCTAGGGGAAGCATGTTATCACAGAAACAACTAAGGAAATTTATGACTTTATTGGAATCACATGAGAATGGCTAGTTGAATGTGGCCTCATCATAGAGGCAACAAGATTAGGCATTCATGTTGAAGCAACCTGATTACCAAATATCTTCCAACTTTGCAGGTAGGTGTCCTTCTGAACCTTATTTTGATTCACATAACCTACCAAATACCTTAAAACATTTTTCATTTACTTCATTAAACATTTCATCACTCCAAAAAAATGAAATAAAATTAGTTTCATGAAGACGGATTATAGACACTGGTGCTTCATATCACATTTATGTGTGCCTTGATTTGTTCCACTCCTACTTTCTTATTCGAGTACTTTTGTTCATCTTCTAAATTACACCCAAGTTCTTGTAAAACATACAGGCATAATGAAAATTTTAGATTCCTTGATCATTGATAAAGTCCTCTGTGTTCCTTCATTCAAACTGAACTTGTAACTAGTGAGCAAACTTAGTCTAACTCATAGCTGTTATTTGAAATTTGATTTAAATTCATACTGCATCTAGGGCCTATCACCATGGATGAGGATTGGAGTAGTTGAACAAAGTCATGGCCTCCACATATTAGAAAAGGTGACTAAAATCAAACCTCAACTAGACTGTATCATCAAGAATTTATCAGCTCATGCATCCACTTCATATATTTTTTATGTTTGGCATTTTAGGTTTGGATGTGTATCTCATAGTATAGTTGAAAAATTACATGATTTATACCTTTGTATTACTACTATGCCTTTGGAATTGTGCGAGATTTGTACCAAAGTAAGACAAAAGAGGTTACCTTTGCTTGTGCAAGAAAAATTAATTGAAAGACCTTTTGAGCTTATTTATATTTACATTGGGGCCTTATTCTTTTGATGCCATTGATGATTATCACTTCTTCCTAATAATTATTGATGATTTCAATAGATGCACATGGACATATTTGATGAAACATAAAAGTGATGAGCATCACATAATCCTTATGTTTTGCAAATTGATATAAATACAATTTAACCATGAGATTCATATTGTGAGGTTTGATAATACCCTTGAGTTAAAAAAGGAAATCTATGCATTGATCTTGGAATCACTCATCAACATGCTTGTGTTAAAAGTCTATAGCAAAATGCTGTTGTGGAGAGAAAACACTAGCACATCATATAGTTTGCTAGAGCCATCATGTTCCAGGCCTTAATGCTCCTCAAATTTTGGGGTGATGCAATTTTAAAAACTACTCGCGTTACCAATAGGTTTCTTTCTAAAGTTCTCAACTTCAAAACTCCATATGAGGTGCCATTTGGAAAACCACTTAGCAATAGCCATATAATAGTCTTTAGTTCTCTTGCATTCCGTTCCACACTCAAAAGAGAAAGATTCAAATTTGATCCTAGGGCTAAAAGGTGTGTATTTATAGGCTATTTGAGTGGAGTCAAAGGTCAAAAACTATATGCTCTTAACACACGTGAAACTGTCATTTCCAGGGATGTTTTATTCACTGAACACGTCTTTCCCTTTCATGATCAATACCAAAAACACCTAAACATATGCAAACTTGGTCCGAGTCTTCCTATCATAACCAGTAAAGATTAGAAACTCATAGATTGTGATTTGAATGCCCCAAGGCATTGTCTAGAAAAGGGAACTAAGAATTATCATCAAGAGCCTTTATCACATACCAACTCACCTGTAGAACATACCAATTAAACTCTGAATAATGATCAACCAAACTTTAGAAGATCCACCAGCCTTTAGAAGATCCACCAGAGTCAGAATTCTACCTAAATATCTTGATATCTATGATCATAACCTGGAAGATCCTAACCATCAATCACCACCTACAAGCCATCCAATTTCCAACTACCTCAGCACCAATCAGTGATCTAATGAATACATCTGTTACCTAGCTAAGCTCAATGATGTGCAAGAACTTAAACCATTTGTTGAAGCTATGAAGAAGTCACATTGGAGGTAAGCCATGGTGGAAGAGTTGCAAGCTTTGGAAAAAAATGGGACCTAAGATATGAGTCACGTGTTAGAAGGGCACATCATGTAGTAGGTTGCAAGTGGGTGTATAAAACAAAATTAAGGGCAAATGGGACAACAGAGAGACTTAAGGCCAAATTAGTAGTTAAGAGGTATAACAAGATAGAAGGTTTTGATTTTCATGAAACTATTAACCCTATTGTAAAACAAGCAACAATTAGAATGTTCTTCACCAAGGAAACAAAACAAGTGAATGCTCTTACGTTGCTGCTATATATAGATGATTAGGTCAATGGATGTAGGGATCAGGAGGAGATTGATGCAGCAGTGGAATTCATCTAATCTAAACTTAAGGTAAGGAATTTAGGAATTCTAAAACACTTTCTTTCATTAAAAATGAATGATCAAATGAGAGGTTGATTATGTACCAAAGAAATTACACATTAGACCTCTTAGAAAAATATAGAATGTTGGGGGCTAGGACTATAGTTACATTAGACATAAAATACTACAGAAATCTCATAGGGGAAGTTGATGTACTTGACATTCACAAATCCTACTATTTGCTATGAAATGCAGGTTTTATCCCAATTTATGACCAAACCTAGAAAGGGTCACCTGGAAGTAACAATGACGGTATTGTGATACTTGAAGCTCACTTCAAGAAAAGAAATTTTCATGACCAGGAAAAGTGACATAAGTCTGATTGTGTACACATATAGTTGTTAGGGAATGTATTGACATAAGGAGATCAACACTAGGTTATTGCATCTTCATTGGAGATAATATTGTGAGTTAGAAATCAAAAAAATAGAATGTGGTTGTAGAAAGCTCCACTAAAGCAAAGTCTAGAGCACTAGCATCTTGCACTTACAAAGTTATGTGGCTGATCAATATGCTGAAGGATTTTGGAGAAAGCTGTAGGAGTCCAGTAGCTGTTTATTATGATAATCAAATAACGTTGCAAATTGCAAGGACAGGGTTAGAAAAGGAAAAAAATAGGAGGAGAGGGAGGGAGAGAGCAAGAGACTTACCAATGATAGTGGTTAGCACGGGTGGTTGGAGAAAAGAGAGGGAGGGAGGAGAAGGAAGGGAGGAGGGTAGGTGTGGAGACTAGAAGTGGGAGGGAGGGGGCATAGGTGTGGAGGCTAGAAGGGGGAGGGAGGTGAGGAGAAGAAGAAGGAAGGACAAGAAAGAAGAAAGATAGGGGGGAGGGGCTAAAGGGGGTGGATAGAAATTTAAAAAAGGGAAGAGAAAAATGAAGAAAGAAAAAATAAATAAAAATGAGAGAAAAAGATAATTAAAAATTTTAAAAAGTTAAACAAGGATTTATTTTTATGTAGTTGTTTGGAATTCTAGGTTGGATAATTAAGATTAAAATTATAATATAGGTTTAGTTCATTTAAGTTACATTGATTAATTATTATTTATATAATTTGTGTGAAATTTTATGTGTTTCGATTTATGCAATTTTTTAAACCTAAGTTATCACAATTTTTTTTTTAAATTTATGCAATAAATTAGTTGACCAATGTTAGTGATTATGCAAATTTCTAAATTTATGTTATTGTAATTTATGTTTATTTGATGTTAAAGCATTAGTTGTAATTTATCTGTGATAATTTATATACAAATTTTGTAAAGTTATATTATTACAATTTATGTTTATTGGATGTTGATGCATTAATTGTAATTTTCGGTCATTATTTATGTTCAAGTTTTCAATTTATGTTATTCCAATTATGTTCATTTGATGTTAATGTATTAGTTATAATGTATCAATCATAATTTATGTTCATTTTTTCATATTTATGTTTATTTGATGTTAAGACAGTAATTGCAATTTAATTGTCATTATTTATGTTCAATTTTAGATATGATTAAATAATTTGATCATGGAATATGTGAAAGAATTGTTAATTAAATTATGTAAGATTTCCAAGATTATTTTGCTCCAAAGACATGTCAATGGAGATAGCGTATAGAATTTTCTGTATTAGGGAAACAATATAGTTTAGGTTTGGAATTATATAGGATATGATCATAATTCATCTAGAATTAGTATAATTTCTCATCAAACTAATTTCAAACGATTTTTGGTGACCATGTATGAGCTAACGGGGTTCAACAGCAAACAAGTGACATTGAAAGTTTACTCAAAATACTTTTTGAGTGATATGGGGGGGGGGGTAGTTTATTTTATTACCCATCAATGGTGATCAAAATTTTATTTTCCTCTTAGATTTGAGCAACTGTATTAATTATTTGGAGGTGTATATTCAAATAGAACAAAAAGATCTCAGTGATGAGCTAATGGCATCACTAAGGTTTGAAAATGCTGAGGCATTCTAGGGATACATTGTAGTTGAACAATTTACTAGCTTACCTATGGTTACTAAGTCTTTTTTTCAATGCCATGTTCAGGTTTCACCAATAGCACATCAATATATCATGACTTCATATGCTAGTGTACACTTGGAAGAGAAGGCAGTAGTAGAGGAGGAACTTGGTTAGGAATTTGTAGATAATAGAGGGGACCGTATGGACATAGTTGTGAACAAGAAAATGATAGTGAGGCTACATTTGATGGAGGCAATGGTCCCAATTTTTTTTCTCATATTAATCCCAATATGGAGAAAACTCAATGGACCTTCTAAATGAAAAATAAAGGCAATTTTGTGACCATGAGAAGGGGATGCTCAAAGTAGATATGATGTTTAAAAATGAAAAGCAAGTCATAAGTGGTAGTCAAGGATTACTTGGTACATGTTGCATAGCATGAATACAATGTTGTGAAATGTACAACAATAAACTAATACATCATATGTAGGCACAATAAAGCCACACAGTTAGTATGTGAGGGCTAGCCTAAAAAGGCATCATGGGTTGTGAGAATTATGAGGTATGGTGGTCTGTATACGTATTCTCCATCTAATCTATCGAGAGATCATGTTAATTTGAATAAAAAAATACATAGGCACAGTACACACACTTTTCAAGCAAGCTGCTACAGTGTACACACCAAAGCTTCAAAGAGCTTGATACTAAGATGTGAGAGCAATTATCTTTTGGATGCATTGAAGAACTAGATGATTCAAATTCTTAGTTAAGAATCTTCAAAATGAGGTCCCTTAATTGTAGCAAATAATTTAAGTTGTCACGCTTGACAACCAAACTTTTGAGATTTAATGTACTTCCCACAATTTTGAAACTGTAGGTAAATTATGGAAGCATACCTTAAGTGTGTGTTCGTGCATCTACTAGACAAGTGTGCTTGAAAAGTATATCTTAAAACCATGAACAAAAGATGCCAAAAGTGGGTGAATTGGTGAACCATGTGGTAGTACAAGTAGAAACGTTGGAAATGGATCACCTTTAGAGTAGGCATTTGTTAATCTTACAAAAAAAATCTACAATCTTGCTATGTTATGTAAAGTTCATATAAAGACTAGGTCAATCGTAGTTGAGGTCAACAAAAGTATAGATGAAAAATATTAGTTTGAATGACACAAATATTTGAGATGATGTGTATAATGTCCAAATTAATGTCCCTTGTATGCAATCCACCTGTGTAGAAGGAGAGGAGCAATTATCAATATTTGTAGATGGCATTGGGATGATAATAGTAAAAAATGAAAAGAAAAAATATCAGAACTTCAAGTAAGTTTAATCACTTGTTCTATATAGTATTTAAAAGTTTTAGCGTATTTTAATTCATTTCATGTACAAGAAAGTATTTTCTGTTGTTGTTCTTGGAAAAAATATTAAAAGGCATAGAAATGGACCAAAGCTTACAATGATAGATGTGCTTTTCAAGAAGCTTCAAGTATGCAATCTCTAGAAATTCAATCTTATTATCAAATACACTTTGCTTCCATGATGAACTTGTATCAAATTTATGTCCTCAGTCTATGCTAGTTGCACTTGGAATAACAAACTTAGACGGAGTGTATCAAGGGATGCCAAATGAAATATAATTTGGACTTGAATTAGACCATGATCCTTAGTTTTATTTTAGAAAATTTAGTAGATAAAAATTTCTACGTAGTCATAATTTTCATGCTATTAATACCAGTGACCTTTAACGACATTGAACTATATGAATTGGCCATAAACTTAAAAGTATTCATATTCTTCAATAAATGGATAAATGATTTGTCTCATTTGTTTTTTAAGAATTCATAAATGAAGTAAAAAAATTACTGAAATTTGCAAAAGTGGAGTTCTAAAAAGTGATCCATAATCTTGAAAATGTCATATTACTTCCTCCTTTTCGCAACCAAAATGTTAGTATCCCTCTCTTCTAATCTTTTTGATTAGTGACAACATTACTGCACACCTACAGAGCATTTTAATTTGGTTCTAGAATTTCTAAGTGGGTGAACAAATTTGTCTGCAAAAAATTAGGCCAAAATTGGTTTGAAAATCCAAAATCTAAATAAAGACTACAAGACCTTTATGAGTTTGAATCAAAGGACGAGAAATCCTACAAATGATAACCTAGTTTATACTTGCAAATTAAGAATAAATGCTGTTTTTTATATATGCAATAAGCACAAGAAGAGAATTTGAACAGACCAAAGTTATTAGCTGACCATCTCTTATTTTCTCTACTTTGAGTTAAAAAGGTAAGCTCTAAAGAAAGAGGGTTGTAAAGAAGAAGGCTCTACATAGACAATCAATTTTCACACCGCGTCAATGCACCATGGTGAATACAATATGAAAAAAAAAATTGCACAAGATGCACCATGGTGGATGCAACAAACGTGCACTTCACGCAATGTCTCAGGGACAAGTCAAAATCAAAGAACATAATGTGGCCATCTTCCTTCACCAAAATATTTTTAGGCTTCAAGTCCCTATACAGCACCTTATCATATGAAGATAGTCAAGTACAAGCAACAGTTCTGAAGTGAAGGACCTATTAAACAAACAAAATGCAATTACCTACCAATTAATACCAAAAGTTGTCTCCCTAAACAACAAAATGCTAATTGTTGGATCTTAGCATCACTATTAGCATCAAAATTGTATTGGTAATAGTTTAAATTACTAATGAATTGAAGATCTTTGAGGACCTTAATCCAAAAAATCATTCACTCTACTAGCATAACATAAAAATATGGAAAATAATGAAAAGAAATACCAAAACTAGATTAGATCTGCACATTGTGGATTCACTATCCACTGCCTTAATCCACTTGGGTATATTGGCCCATCTATTAGTTAATTTTAGTCTACTTAAAAGTATTATTTTTTTTGATTTTTTATAAATTGTAAGAAAATAATTGAATCTCGGTAATTCATATGTTTTTTCATTTTTTTCTAAATGTTCTTACTCTTAAAATGCTGAAAAAACCTTTCAAACCTTTTATAACAAGTTGATCAAGCCATAACAAGAAACTTGCTAGATTATTATGGCTTTTTGAGATGGCTTTTCTAGAAAAATGTTGCACCTAATCAATTTGGGACGGCTTTTCAGATGTCCCAAAAATGTTTGTTCCAAATTGTTTTAGGATGCTGTTTGTTAACCATCCCAAAATTAGGGATGGGTTTGGAATATATTTTATGGGTTGTCCCAGGAGCCGTCTTACCCATATACATGGAATGAATATAAGACAAGTTTAAGATAGCTTTAGAATGGGTTTGAGATGAATTTGGAATGAATTTTTTAAGACAAAATTTGGACAGATTTGGAATGACTTTTTTGGAAAGGATTTGGGATAGTCTTTTTGGGACAAATTTGGGATAGCTTCTATCTAGAAATAGACTTTTTAGGTTGTTTTTTGGATGACTTTGGGACGATTAGGTTATGACTTTGGGACAACTTTTCCATTTTATTTTTTTTTATAAATTATAATTATTTATTTCTAAATTATTGAAATTGCATAGTATGAAAGAAAATGCATTTGTACCCAAATACCAGATATTCAATGCAAATAATTAATTTACAAGCTGATTGTGTTACTCAATGTTTAAAAAGTAATGTTAGGGTATGCATATAAAATATATTTGATTAGAAATGATTGTTTACATCTAGAGAGTAACAAAGTTACATCATTCATCAGTGTCTAGCATGTCTTCGTCATTTGTGGGACGTGATATGTCGATTGAAACTATGTTGAAGCCACCCTTAAAGTTAACGAGCCTCATAAATTTATTCAATGTAGCTTCTGTGCACTTCAACCTCAACCTTATATCTTGAAATTTAGCTCTCATGTCTTATAGCTCTTTTTACATTTTGATCAAGTTCAATTCAAGTTGCATGATGATAAGGGGGAAGCAAATACTGAGCGTGAATAATTTTAAAAGATTTCACTTTAGATCCCATATTTGACAACCTTCTTTTTTTGAAACCCTCAATGTGGACAAGATGAGATTGCTGCTATTGTAGCTTGATTGACTTCTGCTTTAATATCCAGATGCCATAGCAATGTTGAGGTCCTTTTGAATTTTTTGCATCATGTCTGGAAACTTGTAAAAGGTGTTCACATAATAATATTTATGGAGGTTATTAGTAGGCAACAATTATTGTAAAAATCTAACTTACACCCTAGGATTGTGCACATGGACTCGGTCATTCTCTTGCTACATTTTTTGGAACCTTGGATTATAGCTTCTAGCGAGTGCAAGGTTTGTCCAAAGTTGTCTCCTATTGTATTTTGAAGTACAGTAGTTTGACATACATATGAGTAATGTAAATGAAAGAAAATTTGAAAAGCAATAGAATGGGAGTTTACCAAATGATCGCCATGGGCTGACACTGATATGGATCCACCATGATACATTGTTGAAGCTGAGGTGGTCAACAACGTGGTTGGATTTACCTTTTTAACTTATTGCACTGTACGTGTCCTATCTCTATTGGGCCAATATCTCCTTCTATTTGTCCATGGAAATCCAATCGACCCAAGTGTTGATGCCCTTATTTGATGCAAGTGCTTCCTTAATAATTCATTTGTCTTTTTCTAGAGATTCTTCTGCATTATTGTCATGTCAGTCTCTTCCTAAATGAATTATTCTTAAAAAGAAAAAAAAACGTAGTGATACTTCATGTAAATAAGACAAATGAGGCAGTTTTAGTGTACAATTGTGCATACTTAATTATTCAAAGTAATAGCAAACAATTCTTTGATAAGTGTAAAGTAATTTATTAAACACATCTCGACTATTATAAGAATAATGCTACAATGCCACAACATTGAATCCCAAAATTTTGTAAATTTTTGGCATAATGAAAAGCAAGACAAAGTGCATTTTTTTAGAGAAATACCTTAAATCCTCTAAACTAAAATTCCTACATGACTATTGGCATGTTGGAGTACTGAATTCAAGAGCCCTTGTAATTATGTGTTGTTATTTATCTAATGGATCTATCACCTCATGTACAACACTACACATAATCAACATTGCAATTACATGGACGTTGCACATATGAGTAACATCATTTATTGAGTTAACTTAATAGTTTGGAAAATATTTCAACTTACTTAAATGAACAAGTAGTCAAGTGGAGTGGACTTCTAATTTGCCATTGTGACTCCTGTGTTATGGGCACATTAGGTGAGGTAGGCTCCAATGGATTATTATCACCCCCAGATTCCATGGAAGGAGTTTGTGTAGGAAGTGCTGGCGGAAATGCTTCCACATGTTGTATATGCTATTGTGTAGGTTGTTTTGATGTTGATAGTGCATTTGGTTGGTCTATAGTAATGTGTTGTCCCTCAGTGTCATTTTGTGGTGGGGTGAGCAAGTGATCCCTAATCGTATGCCCTCATTGGGGATCCTTTCCTTTAGAGGATCTATCTCCACTAAATGTTCCTTGAGTTATTCTTGACAAGCATAAATGTTATCTTAAGTGTTACGTATTGGTAGCATAAGGAATTTATGCATATCCCTAACCCAAATAAAAATTATCAACATTTTTAGTATTCCTGTCTAGAAACTTATATAGAACGGTAAAACAACATGAATTTCACGAAGAATATTGAAATGAACACCATAGGGTGTAGGGAACTTTCCGTTGAAACAAAATATATACACTAATCCTTAACCCAAATGAAAATTATCAACATATGTAGAATTCATATCTAGAAACTTATCTTGAATAGTAAAACAACATGAATTCTGTGAATGACTTAGCCTGCACAATAATTCCCTCTCCAACACACTTCCGCTTCATCCATCAACACCTTCATCCTCATTCAAAAATATTGTATGTATGCTTGTTTTTCTTTCATTTATATAATTTTTTAATATAATTATATGGTTTTGATTGAATTATTTTCCAATATTCTTATTGTTGATGGTATAGGTTCTTCTATTATTATTTGGTCTGTGTTTACTGGAGTTAATATAGTGCGGTATATGTTGTGGACAAGCTTTTGAGTGTTTGTATACGTGATATTTTTTGGGTGGATTGAACGACAATCAAAATTGCTGCATTAGTTATAATATGAATTGCAAACAAAGTGTTTGATGAAATGCACAATATAACTATTGCTTTGAATTATAATGTATGGCCCTTGTACTTGCGACAAACTCATTGGAGGATAAAATTGAAACATGAATCATGGAAAATATGTCCATCATGAATCTCTTTACTATATATGTTTAGAATATGCATAAATTCATTCCTTTTGACTAATATGGCTATACTAACACAATGACTTATTTTTGTAAGCAAACGACTCTCAAAAGATTATGAAAGGTTGCCTCATATAACACTATGAGGTATTTGTTGTAGGCTTACCAAGATAAGATGAATGATGTTAATGTAAATTGGAATGTTGTCACTAAGCATGGTATAATTTGGGACATGAGGCAACATAGGCTAGACAAACACACAATTGAAGCATTTGGGTAGATATGATTTACACAAGACTTGAAGCATCTTGTTCTAAAACCCATTATGTGGGAATTTTATGCCAACATGCCGACCACTGAGCGTGTTCCATTCTTAGGTGTGAGGGGTGCTACTTAGTTTTGAGCCAAGTACCATTAAACAACTAATTTGGGCACTAAACCAACCTCACAGTGTTTGTTTTGAACAACTGTGAGAGATGGGGCATGCGATATGGGAGTTGGCCCCCATATTGTGCTCTAATGGAGTAATGCAGATGAACCACCATGTCTAGTTTACTTTTCGTGTTACTACTTTTGATGACATGGCCAGGATGTGGTAGTATTTTGTGGTGACATGCATACATCCTATTTGCCACCATTGTACATGGATTAGGGAGCGAGCAGTGTGGACATATTGTATCCACTAAAATATATTTTTTAATGTGGGAAATATCATCATAGATGACATTTCTAAATGTGCCCAGCTCTTACATGAGCAATTGTGGCACCCTTATCTCATCATCAATTTGTGTTGATGTACAGGGGTGTAGTTTGAGGCAAGCGAGGAGTTCATCCCCACTACACTGCAGATTAATTTCCCTTTGCATGAGGATGAGTGCAACATGCCACCGTGTGATACAACACCTAGCATCTTGTAACAGCAATCTTACCCCTCGCCTGTCATAATTTGCATCACATGGAGTAGATAATGATGGATCTAATGGATAAAGTTGGACATCTACTTAGGCAGATGGAGTCCATGGATGCCATATGCAGTGCCAGAATGTACACATGGATGCATAGAGGCCTAACTACTAATGTGGCAACTAAATAGGGTTGGGTTATTTCTATGGCTAATAGGATGAGTATTGGTGATATGCCATTAAGAGGGACAAGACCACACATGATTATTATAACATGATAGCTTGGCATCATAGTGTTGCCCTCATGCTGCGTGGCCCCTATGGTTTCATTTTGTCCTTAGCTGTTCCAGTCGGAAATACCCCCATCACCAGTGGAGAATGCATGGAATGAGGTGATGTAACTAGAGGATGATGCATGATTAGGCTGTTGTAATATATTTGATTATGTTATATATATATATATATATATATATATATATATAAACTAGACCATGGCCTTTGTGCTATGAGTTACCAATAAAATTTTTCCTCAATAATGATTTTACGCAACATTTTTATTCAAATTAAGTGGGTAATCATATTGCACAAATACTAGGTAGAAAACAACATGATAACTACAAAATAAAGCTAAAAGTTATTTTAAAAGGGTTTGACTTCAAGATAGTTTAGCAAAATGTACATCTTTGTTGCATGTTGTTTGGCAGTGGTGACAAACAAAGTGAATTGTTAGGGGGATGCATTACTAGGATAATTAAAAATGGTCCACAAAAGGCATGGTCCAACTGTGGGCTCTATAGCATTTCGCATAGGTCTTGTTCTCCTACTAGGAGTTTGGGACTCAAAATAGTACGAGGCAAATGTAACTATCTCCTCCACAATTTAAGCTTCACATATTGAAGCCTCCATATGTACTTTATTTGTAAATTTTTTCTTCATGGTGTAGAGGAACCTAAAACACATGTAACAAATAGCATTGACAACCCATGAGTACCGAGACATAATATACCAACTGAGTGAATGAACATTTAATTTCTCGAATGGGTACATCCATCTATATTCTATAGGACTTCTGATCCTTACCTCATAGGAAATATTTACAATGAGATGTTCCATTAAGTCAAAGATTTATGATAGAAATATCTTCCCCAAATTTCAAACAAACAATACTACATGTCCCTCCAACCTCTGAATTTGACTTAATTCAATATAAGCATGCAAATATGTTGAAATAGTAAACTAATCTCCATTAATGCTTTCCACATAAATTCTAGAAACATTTCATTGATGGTAATTGGAACAAGATTCTGCATGAACATGTGACCATCATGGCTCTTCATACCATTTATTCTCAACTTGTTCATGTCCACACATTACTTGATGTTTGATGCAAACCCATTTGGAAATCTTAAAACCCTTCTAGTCACACACCACTCTTTTTTTTTTTTTAATCCCTATCCAAGGTATATACAAGTTTAGATTTCGGTTCTTCACTGTCGAGTGCCATAGCAGTCTTGAGATAGTTGCTTATGATCACAACATCTTTCCAAGAATTTTGGATGTCCTTTTCTTCCATTTCACATCCATGTCCATGTTAAAGATGTTATCAAGTATATTTTTCTTAATGTGCATGACATCAAGATTATAATGGAGCAAGTTGGTCTTCAAATAGGGTAGGTCCAAAAATTTTCTTCACTTCGTCCACTTATGAACACTTCCATAATTGGGTATCACACCATGTGGATTGTCTGTAAGTTGGTCCAGTCCCTTAACAAAATTCCATATTTGTTCATCAATCTCTCTTAAAGGCATAGTATGCTTCTCCACCCATCCCTTGGTAAAATTTTTTATATCTCTCTTGTATAGATGGTTTCCTATAAGGAATTAACAATGATAATTGAAGTAACCCACTTCCCCACCATGTTGAAGATAAATTGCTTTGTTATAATGCATACATACTGGACAACCCATCACACGTTCTGAGTCCACCTTGATATCATTGAATATACACACAAATCATGAATGGTCCACAACAACGTTGCTCTCATATTGAATTTTTCTTGGATGAATCATATGTTATGATGCTAGTGTCCCACAACAAAATTAGCTTATCGATCAGCAGTTGCAGATAGATATTAATCAATTTCTTTGGGTTAGGTGGTCCTAAAATAACTAAAGATAAAAACATGTATGGATTTTTCTAACGCATCCCAAGTGGAAGGTTATATGATGTTACCAAAACTTGCCAACATAAATATGTTTTCCCATATGATTTGTATGGGGAAAACCCATCCATATAAGGGCTAAGCCTCACATTTTTAGCTTAATAGCAAAGTCAGGGTGTATCCTATCAAAGTGTTTCCAAGCCTCAATAACGAATGGATGACATATAGACCCCTCTTTAATAGTGTGACTAGCATGCCATGTAATGTGTCTTGTGGTTTTAGTCAAAGCATATAATCTCGATAATCTTAGAACTAATAGCAAGTACCATAACCTCACATGTGGGACATCTCTCTTAGTATGAATAAAAGCTCATTTGCAATCTGAACCTGGGTTGCCCACAGAATTTGCAATTCCTAAGGTTTTTATTGTCCTAATATAGTATGCAACTAGACCTACAATAGCCAATCTTCACCACTGCTAAACCTAAGCCCTTTATAAACCATTTTTTTATTGTAGTAGTTTTAGGACACTCAATTGTCACATGCTAATATCTCACTAACCAACCTTGGGATGTCATCATAGCAGCTCTATAACATATTGTACTCTACTCTTATACTCACTAGCCATGCAACGATTGACATTTGAGAAAAATTTTCATATCTATCATATAGTGGTTGGTCTACTACATGTAAAACATTAAAAAATTTTTGGTAATTGTTGCACATAGTTCGCACCATCACTTTGTTTACCATGATAATGAGTGTCTTCATCATCAAGTCCTACTGTGTTACTTAGACTTGCTTCATCCATAAATGCTTATGTGTGGTGCCAACTGTATACACCATTCGCTGGTTCCATAACACTTTGTAGTCGTTATCAATTCTAATAGTTCTCTATCTAAGCCTGTCGTTACTACCCTTTCCTATACCATTGTCAAAGTACTCGATCTCACTATGACTAGTTTAATTTTAGTGGTTATTTACAAATTCCTTCCTAAATAATTGCGCCTTCAACTCATCAGGATGTAAAAACATGTCCTTGCACTGCAAACAAGGACAAATCCCATTACCATCCATGAAATCACATAACTTACTAGCCCACTCTATAAATTTATTGACCCCATCTCAAATTCCTCAGTCAATCCACGATACCCAAAAAGGTGTTTACTATACATCTAAGATCTAATATGCCTTAATATCCTTCACTACAACAAACAAATAAAACAATCCAAGACTACCCAATCATACTTAATAAACTTCATAATTTAATTCAATATGTACGCATGTCACAAATGACCACTCAAACTTGTGCAAAGTATATGTTATTGAAAGATACATAAATTTCCTAAGATTACCAAATTTTTTTTGGAAAATCCAATACATATTTAATTCATTGCTTCTAAAATAATTTATCAAATCTACACAAAACCATTATGGGTTAATCTTAAATCTCATAGGTATGGAGCAAGATTATAAATTACAACTCCAAAAACTTAGTTTGTCGTTACGCATTTATGAAAGAAAACAAACAATTAAATTTGCATAATAATACAAATTAGAACAATAATATTACATTGAAAATAAAAAAAAATTGAATCTCACCAACTTTATGGAGTTTTTGGCCAGATTTGACATAGTTTCAACAATGGTGGAGAGAAAGGTTATGGAATCAAATGAAAGAGGTTCGTATTCAACTTTGTGTTAAAACTCACAAATTGGGACGGCTTTGAAATGGCCTCACAAAGCCATCTTATTGCCTCCCAACTCGGAATGACTTTTTGAAAGCTATCTTAATGTTAAGGACTGCTTCCAAAGAGTTGTCGTAACTTGGGTAGGGCTTACTAAAGCTATCCTAATTTGAGATAGCTTCTAGAAAGCCATTCCATGATTAGGTACAGCTTTACAAGGCCATCCCAAGTTAGGAAAACTTTGGAATGTCTTTTTTGGTCCATGAAGAGTCTTGCCTTTGTAATGAATTTGGAACATTTATTTTTCTATCTCAAATCCTCCCCAAATTTAGGGTGACTTCTTGGTCATCACAAAAAGATGTTCCAATCCAGCTGATTTCCAGTAGTGAGCAGAGGAGCAACTTGTACCGACACGATGTTCCAACTATTTTAGGTAGTGTCACCACACAAGAAAATATTATAGAATCTAAAGCACACTTAATCATGATGTTATATAATTGAGCATTTTCTTTCTCAGCACCCTTCAATTAACTTAAAATGTGATCGAATAACATAAAAGGACTAGAGATATATGCACAAAGATATGGAAAAGAAATGCTAACTTTGCTTCTATCTTTGAAAAAGCTTGACTAGCTAACTCTACTTAATGTGTGCACGAAAGTGTGAAAATAGGATAAATGGCATAAATCTAAATCCAACGAAACCTACTTATGTGAACCATTAGAAATTACCCAAACACAATGATTATGAATAACTCAAGCAAAGGATGGCCACAACTAACATACCTAATTAGTTGATACGCAACAAATTAATCCTAAAAACACTTAGAATAACTTAATTTGAGGGTTTCGATCCACAAGAATTGAGAAACGTTTAAATACTAGTAATCACCAAGAGGAAATATTTTATTCATAAAAATACTAGAAAAGAATTATGATAAAAATAATCAAAGCCCTTTATTTATAGTCCTAACTAGAGCTAAAATATGGCTAAAATTTATCTATTGGAAAAAAACAGGTTAATTTTTATAAGGAATCCTAGTTAAACTAGGAAATATTTGGCTCCACTACATAGTTTGGGTCAATCTGTATCCCTTAGGAATCCTGGTGCTTTGCGATTGATCCTAATGCTTTGTGATCTATCCTCCAATTGATCTAAGGTTTTGAGATCTTTCTTTTAATCAATCTAAGTACACAAAGATCAATCATGTCGATCTGATCGTTCCTTCTCGTTGTTTACCCACATTTTGCACTTGACTGACCTATTAGCTCATTTTTAACTTCTAGAACCTCTCTAAACACCAAATTGCCTTTGAAACCGATGCAAGTGTGCCTTTCTTGAACCCTTGAAGATTGTCACCTTCAACTTGTGGATTGAATCCTTCAGTTATCTCAAGTTCCAACCCAGCACTCACATTATTCCCCTCCTCTTAAGGTGAATTGATGTCAATTCATTAGGATCCTTGTTATGTATAAGAACTAAATCCATGTAAGAATTGATATATTATATTACTAATACTCTTACCTACTTTTTCTACTTTGCAACTTGACTTTTTTGTAGATATGTGATCATGTGTGGACTTCTAAAAGTTGCAATTGTGCTAAAATTTCCTCCATATTACAGCTCAACTTTTGAATCAAATATAGTTATGTGGAAGAGTCTTTACGCATGTACAAAAGTGTAAAAGTTATAGATAGTGGCGTAGGTCATAACCTAATGAAACCTACTTGCACAAATAGTGAAGAAAGACTTAACAGATCAATCATCGGTGAACTCTAGCAAAGAAAATCGCCACAACTAACATACCTTGTTAGTTGATACACCAGGAATCAACCATGAACCCACTTCGAATAATTCAATTTCTCGTGAACTCGAAATTGATGCACTTAAGTTTTAGAGGGAAAAAAAAGATTGTATTCAATATCAATAAGCAAAAGTAAAGGTTTTAATAACATAACTAAGCTCTATTTATAATGTTAAGGAGCCTAAGAACCCTAAAGCTCATATGGAAATTAACTAAAAGAAAAGAATAACACAGAAGGAAGTTTCCAACTACAATCTGGCTCTGAAACATCAATGCGCTTGATCCAGATGTTGACCTATTCCTTCAGATCATAAAAATAGTGTGTCAAACTGTCCTAGTGTTTATAATCATGCACTGTATGATCAAGCGTGACTCTAGTGATCGTAGCTGTAGAATGTCATGGTGTTTAGGATTTTCGATCATGTCTAATGCAATTGAGCGCAAATCGTCTGATTGGAAATGCAGAAAGTCCATTTTTAGTCCACTATCAATCAATTGTGCCCTAGCTCAATCCCGTTGGCTCTGTGATCAATTAGCTAGCTATTGGTCTAAATCTGAAAGGTACTTTGAGACTTGTTTCAAGTTCTCTTTGTATCAAGTTCGCCCATAGAAGCTCTTCTTCTTTCTTGAGCTCATCCAAACGTCCAAAAGCCTCTCAAAGCTCCTTCACGAGCGTTGTCATTACTTCCTTAAGCCTTTTTGCCTTAGCCTTCGTTAATGGCTTTAGTTATCCTTGACTGCTTAGGATCAACCTTAACACTTGCGTCATTCCTCTCCTCTTGAAAAGGAATTGGCCCTAATTCCAAATCTCATTCACCTCTACATCAAAAGGACTCAAATTAGAGACATTGAATGTTTTACTAATTCTAAATTTAGTTAGTAATTGCAACTTGTAAGAATTATCATTGATGCACTCTATCACTTGAAATAGGCCATTGCCCCTTGGTATAAGTTTCGACTTTCTTTGATATGGAAATCTTTCCTTCCTCATGTGAGCCTAGACCCAATTCTAAGGCTCAAACACAACGTTCTTGCAACCTTTGTTTACTTGCTATATGTATTGTTCATTCCTTTTTTCGATATTTTGGAGTACACACTCATGTTGCTAATTTATAAACTTTGCTTTATGCTCTCCATCTATACTAATTTACTCATTATGTGGTAGCGACAGCAAGTCTAATGAGGTTATTGGGTTCAAACTATAATCAACTTTAAGTGGTGATTTGTGTGTGGTTGAGTGTATGCTTCTATCGTAAACAAACTTGACATGCGGCAAGCAATTTTCCCAAGTTCGTATATTCTTCTTAATCAATGCTCATAATAATGTTATTAAAGTCATATTCACCACCTCAGTTTGTCCATCAGTTTGTGGATGACTTATTATAGAAAACAACAACTTAATCCCTAGCTTACACTATAGTGTTTTCTAAAAGCAACTTAAGAACTTGATATCTTGATGAAACATAATAGTTTTCAGCATGCCATGCAATCTAACTATTTCCTTAAAGAATAAGTTAGTTATATGTGTAGCATCATTGGTCTTATTGCATGCAATGAAGTGTGCCATCCTAGAAAACCTCGTGATAACTATAAAAGTACTATCCTTATCTATTCGAGTACGCAGTAGACCCAACATGAGGTACATTGAAATGTCCATTCACAGCTTCTCTAGAAATGCTAGTGACATTTACAATTCATGTAGTTAAGCTCTCGACTTGGCCTCCTCGCACTTGATGCATCTATCAACTATTCTCATACCGATGCGACTAGACACCGCATGAAACTGGCAATCAAGTCTACGGGCCAGCAAGAAAGATGATAAAAAGATCAACGCCTACTTGCTCATGTATCATGTCATTCTTACTGACTGTACCATCACAACAAGGGATTTTTCTCGGAAAGGTCAAAACCTTCAATCCTGAATTGCTAGTTTTAAATCTCGTCTGACGGGGATAAGTTGGAAACAAGGCTTCCAGAACTCTTCTTCATGGGGACGTTGAGAAGAGGACGGAGTCCCCTCTTCTCCCTCTTCGGGAGAGATTCCTCTCCGTGCCTCATCGTTAGTGATGAACTCTTCCGAACAGATTTTATCTATCACTTCTGTTCGGGAATATAGGTCCTGCAGGATTGGATATGCTATTTTTTCTCTTTGGAATTCCTCCTCCGCTAAGGAACTTCTTTCTTTTTTAATAGAGTTGTTTTCTTTAAAGAGTCGGTCCTTCAGCTGCTGCTGAATAACGTCCGCTGAGCAGGATGTGGATGATCCTGCTTCCTCTCTCGAGTGTTCCCCGCAAGGGTCTTTCGTTTCGCTCGGAGAGGTTTCCCCCAAGGCGGATTGGGGATTCCCATAGAGAATGGGCCAAAAAAAGAACGCAAATAAATAAGGAACTACCTAAAGAAATGTTCCTGTAAAATCACAAATGTCTGGGTGACACTATAGTGTTCCATCAAGCCTCCATCATAGGCTTCTTAGATTAGTAATTTATGCAAAGAATACTTAGGAACGCACAAGCTATCTATTTAGAACAAATATCCATCATGCTGGAAATGCTCATCATGTACAACTTGTTTAATCAACTTATACACTTGACCAAAATCCTCATCATTTGAATACAATGCTTTAATACGTTCAAACACCAACAGTCTAGCATTCAATGTATGGAGCAATGAATACCTCCTAGATAAGACATCCACTACCACATTCTCTACATCTTTTTTGTACTTAATTACATGTGGAAAAGTGTCTATAAAAGATACCCTTTTAACATGTCTACGACTCAACTTACCTTAGCTCTTTAGATGCTTTAAGGACTTGTGATCTGTATGGACAACAAATTCCCTAGGTCTCAGATAATGTTGCCATACCTCTAAAGCACTTACCTCCTTGTCTTATGTTAGGTAGTTTAACTTTGTTCCATTCAACTTCTTGCTAAAACATGCAATTATCCTCTTCTCTTGCATTAGTATTGCTCGAATTCCTATTCTTAAAGCATTACATTCAAGTTCAAATGTATTAGAAAAGTCAAGCAAAGATAACACAGGGGCATTAGTAAGCTTTTCCTTAAGCAACTCAAATGCCCTTCACTGAGGTGCTCCCCACTAGAACTTCTCAGACTTCTTACTGATTGCTGTTGTGGTGAGCAATTGTGCTAAAGTCTCACATGAACATCCTATAGAAGCTTGCAAGACCATGAACACTCCTCTCCTTAGTCATAGTCTTCGATGTTGGCCATTCTTGTATCGCCTTGATCTTTTGCTCATCTATGTGAATTCCTTGCGCACTTGCGACATAGTTAAGAAATATACAATGATCCACATAAAATGTATACTTTTTAAAGTTAGTATACAATTATTCCTTTCGTAAGGCTCCAAGTATCTCCCTATGCTCATCAATAGATTTACTATATACAAGAATATCATCAAAGTACACCACAATGAATCTACCTATGAAAGCACATAGAACATGATTTATAAGCTTCATAAATGTACTTGTTGCATTTGTTAACCTAAATGGTATGACTAACCATTCATACAACCTATGTTTTGTTTTAAAGGTTGTTTTTTATTCATCTCCTTCTTTCATGTAGATTTAATAATACCCATTCTTAAGATCAATTTAAGAATATACACTAGCCCCAAGTATCTCATCTAATCTAGGAATGAGATGACGATACTTTAACGTTATAGCATTTACAACTCAACAATCTACACACATCCGCCAAGACCCATCCTTCTTTAGTACTAACAATATAGGTACTACACATGGGTTCATGCTTTTTCTGACCTATCCTTTGCTAGTCAATTCTTTCACTTGTCACTAAACCTACTTAGTCTTCTCTAAGTTTATTTGGTACATCGATTGGTCCGAAATGGTTGCTCGAGGTATGAAGTTGATTTGATGTTCAATTTTGTCTGATTGGTGGCAGTCCATTGGACAATTCCTTTGGAAGGGTATCTTGAAACTCCTACATTCAAGGAGGGAGGATGTGACCTCTTCCATTAAATAAATTTCTTTGTGCAAAAGTTATATCACTCCTTGCTCACTCCCTATGGCTATCTTCACATCTCTCATTCACACCAATATATACTCCTTTTCTCTCCTTTCTTTCCCTTCTTTTTCTTTCTTATGCTCTCTCTTTCTCCATATTTTTATACTCTCTAATTCCTTTCTGCACTCTTTCATTTTCTTTGCCTCTCCATGTCTATTTTATATTGTTGCTGTAGGTAGTGCTGATGTTCTTGCACCTCCTTTGGTGTAAGTAGTATAAGTGTCACCTATTGTTGTTATGATATTCACTTTGCCATGGAATACCATATCTTGATCAAATTGTCATAGCCTCCCTAATAAGATATGACTCGCCTGTATAGGTACCACATCACACAATATATTTTCTTTGTACTTACCTCTTCCAAACTCTACCAACACTTGTTTTGTCACCTTTACTTCATCATTACTATTCAACCACTGCAATTTGTAAGGTCGGTTGTGGTCTCGAAGTGGAAGTGCAAGCCTTTCCACCAATATTGTAATAGCTACATTTGTGCAACTCCCTCCATCTATAACAAGGTTGTATATCTTACCTTTAAGCTTACACCGTGCATGGAAGATATTCTCTTATTGTTCCTCAAATCCTTCCTTCTTTACTTGTGCGTTTAATGCTCTCATGACTATCAAACTTACATTACCTATCACCTTGTAAACTCTTTTTTCCACTTCAGACGGTACCTTCTCCAATGATGGTATCTCATCTCCACTACTACCTTCTTCCTCATTGGTGACTATCTCTCTCTTTTCAGTCATTATCATTGTTCACCTATTTGGGCATTGGGTAGCAATGTGTCGTCCCCTTTCTTGGTACTTAAAATACAAAATATCTCAACTACATGTGTTAGAAGTACTAGGATTTGAATTTTGTACCTTAGGTGCTTTAGCCTAGGGTGGGTCCTTAAGTTTAGGCACTCCAACTACCTTCGCTGGTTGCTTTTCCTCTTAGCGAGTAAACTACTGTGTGGGTTGAATATAGTGGCTGTTGTTGTCAACCTTTCCTTTTAAGCTATTTCTCTACCTTGATGGCTTACTCCATTAAGTCTTCAATCTCTAACTAGTGGTGTAGCTCTATCACATAGGCAATCTCTTAGTTCAATCGCCCCATGAACCAAGCTATGGTTGCCTCTTTATCATCTACCACGCTCGCCTTCATTTGTGTTATCTTCATTTCCTTGGTGTGGTCCTTTACACTCTGACTACCCTGAACCAATGTCTTTAGTTGCATATATACATCCCCATGGTAATGACTCAGCACAAACCTCTTTATCATCAACATCTTTAATTCCTGCTAGGTCCCTATAGGATGTTCACGATTTCTCCTATGATAAATGCATACCTAGTCTCACCATAGGATAGCGTAATCTATAAATTCTACTATTACCAACTTTACCTTTTAGGCTTCAGAATACTTATGTCAGTTAAACACTAACTCCACCCGTCGTCTCCACTCCAAATATGCATTGGGGTTAAACTTGCCCTAGAATGTTTGTATATTCAATTTGACACCCTTCGACACCTTGTCGTCCTTGTCTCGCTTGTGCCTATGAGGTCTTCTCAAACTGCTAAAATCCTTAAATTCGTCAAGAAAATTGAAGTCCTCATTCCTAACATACCTTCCCTTATACTGTTGATATGTAGCTGGTCCCCTTCTAGCCACCAACTTCTCTTGAGGCACTGGGCTACCCCATGTAGATACTTGTGACGACTCCAGATTATTTAAGTGTCGGTTAATGCTAGCTAACATGTTAGTAAGTTGCTTTAAGCTAAAAGCATTCTCTCCCACAACTAATTCTCCCAACATCTTACAAGTATGTGTAAGACAAAGAGAAACAGGTAAGTGATGTGTCTACATAGGTGTCCTCCTCTCGTCTCACAAGATGTATTCACTCTACTTTTACCTCTTACTTGTATATCACACAAATTCGCTCAAAGGATATACTAACCAAATCAAATTCTTGTGGCTGCCTTGCAAAATCCTAAGAAGATCTCCATAATTCAAGTGGTGTAACTCTTAGGTATGTGCAAGTATGTGAAAAGGTGGAAATCTAGGGTTGTGGGATCAATCCAGACATAATTAAATCAACCCACAATGGAAAAGTAGGCTAGTGGATTGATTCGGACACAAAGAGATCAATCTTGGCTGAAAGAATATGATGCGACTAATCCGAGAGCAAGAGGGTTCGATCTAGAGCAAAAATAGCTGCGCAATCCAGCACAAAGAAGGCGATCGACCTAGGTTTTAGTACCAACACACATGATCGACCTGGGTTTCAATAGCCCGACTGATCTTGCAGTGGAAATTTATGATTTTAATCAATGTAACCCCTTAGAAATTCACTCCACTTCAATTTCTTTTAAGTCCCCATTGTTCTTTAAGTTATAAGGAACAAATTGGGATGTGAATTCAAGCAAAGATCATGACTTTTTGCAAAGTTCAATTTTTTTCAACATAAACTCTTTTTTTTTTCTTTTTTTGTCTTTTTTAGAAATCAAAACCCACAAATACATGAATCAACAAGCAACAAATAAATATCTTTTTTTTTTACTATAACAAAAAGAACATGAATGATAGGATACAAAAAACATAAAGAACAAAAAGTAACAAAACAAAAGGATAGATACTAAATTGGTACCTAGGCCCATGCCTAGACAAGAATCTAAAACAATTGGCTTTGATGCCAATTAACGCATGTGCGGAAGCAAAAATGTTAGAGATAGCAGCGTATGTTGGAATCCAACGAAACCTGTTTGTGTGAACCGTGAAAAACAACCCAAGGCAAAGATCTTCAATGAACTCTAGCAAAGAAGATGACTACAACTAACAAGCCTTGTTAGTTGATATGCCAAAAATCTACCAAGAACACATTTGGAATAATTCGATTTGGATTTCACAAGAAACTGATGCACTCAAGTTTAAGGAAGAAATAATATTGTATTTAATATCAATAAGTCAAAGTAAAGTTTTTTATAACGTAACCAGGCTCTATATATAATATTAAGGAGCATATGAACCCTAAAATTCATATGAAAATTAACTAAAATAAAAGAATAACATAAAAGAAAGTTTCCAGCTACAATGTGGCTTTAAGAGATCTGCGCACCAATCCAGATGTAGATCTAGTGCCTTCGAATTGTAAAAACAGTGTGTCAAATTACCCCAATGTTTACGATTGCACTCTACATGATGAAGTGTGACTCCTCTGATCACAAATGCAAAAAGTCCATTTTTGGTCAACTATTGATCACGTGTGCCTCGGCTCGATCCGTTGGTTTGGTGATCAATTGGCTAGCTACTAGGCTTAATTTAGAGGGTACTCCAAACCTTGTTTTGAGTTCTCTTTGTCAAGTTCATCCATGAAATTTCTTCTTCCTTATTAAGCCCCTCCAAACATGTAAAAGCCCCTTAAAACTCCTTCATGAGCATTGTCATTGCTTCTTTAAGCCTTTTAGCCTTAGCCCTCGTTAATAGTCCTTTGGTTATCTTTAAATACTCAATATTAGCCTTGATGCTTGCACAAAGTCTTTTGATAGTTCTAAGTGAAAATGATTTTTTCTCAAGAATTAGGCTACTTCTTGCTGGACGTTTATGGCTACACTCAAACACAAGCCTCAATATCCCTTACGGTCTTTTCCTCCTAGCAACTATCTTAGTACCCTAAAGGGAATGTCTCTACAATATTAAACCACCATTCTTGGTAACACATGTGTGTTCCAATGGGTTAGTACAAATGTATCCCAATAATCTAACCTTGCTAACACAATAATATGAGTATGTACTTCAAATAATGATAAATAAACCATATCAATGCGCTTTATTATTACGTAATTCCCACAAATCATATGCGACGACAATTTATTCTCTGGAATTTCCACGACTCGCTCACATCTATTTACAATCACATTCATTTTATGTAAATTATAACAAATTTCCCTAGCATTCCCTATGACACCATAAACATCACAATTCTTGCACTTATGTAAGAGATATGCAAGACCTATATTACCTCATCTGTAAGTATGAGCAATGACATGTGAATTTAACTCCAAATAATCCATATGCTCAAACATGTCTTGCTTAGAAATTTCAAGACTTTTAATTCTTAAGTTGAGATTAAAGGCAAGTCTCATAAATTCCTTTTAACCTAAGGTGAACCGCAACATGATCTTTAGATAGATTAAAAGCCATTGGATAGACCGTAGCTAACATCAAAGGGAAGAAAGGTGCTGAGTCTTCCAGGGAAGCTCAACATCAATGAAATTTACCTATGACAGATTAGTGAAGAAAGAAGTTTTAAGACTTCTCAATGTAAGTATTATCTACCCAATTTTAGATAGAAATTGGTAAATCCTTTGCAAATAATCCCTAAAAAGACAAGAATATCCGTGGTTGAAAGCTCAGATAGTGAATTAGTATCCACTCAAACTCAAAATGGGTGGCAAGTTTGTACAAACTTTAGAAAATTAAATTCAGTAACTTGCAAAGACCATTTTCCCTTGCCTTTCATTGATTAGATACTAGAAAGGTCAGCTAGAAAATCTTATTGTTGTTGTCTCGATGGATTTGTAGGTTTTCATCAAATCTCAATGGCACTGGAAGATTATGAGAAAACCACCTTCACCTGCCCTTTTGGTACATTCACATACTAAAGAATGCCATTTGATCTATGTAATACACCTGAAACCTTTCAAAGATGTATGATTTGTATATGTTTTGACTATGTTGAGAGTATTATAGACGTGTTTATGGATGACTTCATAGTCTACGGTGACTCTTTTGATATATGTTTAGAAAATCTAACTAAAGTTCTTAAATGGTGCATTGAGACCAATCTAGTCTTGAATTATGAAAAATGTCATTTTATGATAGGCCAATGCATCATTTTAGGACATGCTATGTCATCTAGGGGTGTTGAAGTTGACAAAGCTAAGGTAAAAGTTATAAGTGCATACCTTATCCAACAAAGGTGCAGGAAGAGTGCTCTTTTCATAGACATGCAGGTTTTTACCGATACTTCATCAAGGAATTTTCAAAGATTGCTCAACCACAGTGCAAGTTACTCTAAAAAGATGTGGTTTTTAACTTAAGTGAATCCTTTAAAGTGGTATTTGACACTCATAAGGAATCATTGACTTTAGCCCCAGTTATTCGACCTCCCAAGTGGAACTTACCTTTTGAGATCATATGGGATGCAAGTAACTATGCTGTTGGTGCTGTGCTAGGATAAAGGGATGGAAAGGCTACCTATGTCATCTATTATGCTTCAAGGACTATGGACAATGCTCAATGCAATTATTCTACAACAAAAAAAGAACTTTTAGCTATAGTTTTTGCTTTAGAGAAGTTACATTCATATTTACTTGGCATTAAAGTAATTGTCCATTCTGACCATGCAGCTTGGAAGTACTAGCACCCCAAGAAGGCAAAGCTAAGACTTAAACAATGGATTCTTTTGCTTTAAGAGTTCAATTTGGAAATTTGAGATAGAAAAGAGACTGAGAATTTGGTTGCAGATCATCTCAGTAGATTAGTCACAAGTTAAGAACCTACACCTTTGCAAGACACTTCCCAAATGAGCTTCTTTTTAATATTCAACAGATAACTCCATGGTATGCTGATATAGTTAACTATCTTGTTACTAGACACTACCTAGTGATTTATCTAGAGCTCAAAAAAAAAAAAAAGTGATGCTAAATACTATGCATGGGATGATCCTTATTTGTGGAAATATTGTTTAGACTAAGTGATTCATAGGTGTGTTCCTGAAGACGAAATTCCATCTATTCTTGCATTTTGTCATTCATATGTATGTGGAGGACATTTTGGTCCCAAGAGAGTTGCTTATAAGGTTTTAGAATGTGGTTTAATTTGTCCTAGTTTTTTTTTTTTTTGATTCATATGTGTTTTGTAAATCATGTGACAATTGTCGAAAGATGGGTATTCCTAAATAATCTCATTTTTCAATTGTTCAACCATTTCATTTTATCAAGTTCAATGTTAGTCAAATTAGTTAATATCTATTTGTTTCAATGCAACAACAAGATGTTATTTGTAATGAGTAGTTTTGTTGGTTGGTCAATTGGTCGCATTTTACTCATGAAATGGCTTAAATTGGTGTTAGTCTAGATATGGAAAAATCATTCTATTAGATCAAATATACTCTTTCATATGTATAGTGCAACCCCATTTTTCTTTTTGACCTTTTTTGGAATAAAAACCTAACCGAAGTAATAGGAAATTCCCTCTTGATAGTGATATATGTTGTATATATAAATCCTAGATGTGAAATGAAAATAGGTAGAATTCATCTATGAAATGACCTACGCAAAAAGGATGATACATTCAGATCAACATGATTTAGGCCATAGGGATTAAATGCTCCTGACCCCCACACTGGTATGCGAAATCTTAAATATATAGGTATTGACTTGATAGGTCCTTTTCCCTCTTCTTTTAGTAATGCTTACATTCTTCTTGCAATGGATTACATTTCATAGTGGGTTGTGAAGCTAAGGCTACTTGGACTGAGAATACTAAATTTGTAGAATTTGTCAAATTTCACATTTTTGTTAGGTGTGGTATGTCAAGAGCCATTATAAGTGACTATGGGTAACAATTTTGTAATCGAGTTTTTGAAGCCTTGATGAAGAAATATGGTGTAACACATCAAATTTCTACTACTTATCATTCACAAACTAGTGGACAATTTGAGATATCTAATAGAGAAATCAAGTCAATATTGGAAAAAAAACAATTAATCTAAATAGGAAGGACTAAAGTTTGAGACTTGAAGATGCATTTTAGGCTTATCGTACGACTTACAAGACCCCACTAGGTATGTCCCCTTACGATTTGGTATTTGGTAAACCTTATCATCTTCTAGTTGAATTGGAGCACTAGGCGTATTAAGTAGCTAAGCAATGTAATATGTGGATAGATGAAATGGGAGAGTAAAGGAGATTGCAGTTGCAAGAGTTGGAAGAGATTTGTAATGAAGCTTACAGAAGTTCTCGCGTTTACAAGGAGAAGACTAAAGCCTTTCATGATGGAAAGGTTTCAAGGAAAATTTTTTCTATCAGTTAAAAAGTTATGCTCTTTCACTCTAGGCTTAAGCTTTTCCTGGTTAGCTGCATTCTCAATGGGTTGGTCTATTTATTGTGACTAATGTGTTTCCTCATGGTGCAATTGAAATCTAAAGTTTGAAGATAAAAAAGAGTCTGTAAAGTTAATAGGCATTGCATTAAGCTTTCTTATGAGCGGTTTCAAGTGCGTGATGTGGAGAAAGTGACTTTTGAAACTCCCATTTACTATGTCTGAGCCTATGGTAATGTCTAGCCAAAGACGTTAACAAAAGGCACTACTTCAAAGGCAACCTAAGGATTTTCATTTTTTTTAATTCATGTTATATATATATATATATATATATATGTTATGCTAGTTGGTTCTGTTTGTTTTTCTGTAAAGGAACTCACGTCACAAGCCACAGGCGCGACTTGTAAAGAGTTAAAATAAATTGCTTTTAACTTGGGAGGATTTTGGCGACCAGCAGATTTTGGTCTATAAAGCCTGCCCACATCTTATTTGCCTATGTAAAATGAAGGGGGTTGGATGCAAGACCAGCAAGCTTGGGTTTCCAAGGTGTGCCTATGCTTTGTGTTATTACAGAATGTAGAGGAGTTGGATGTTTGATCAGAAAATCTAAGCTTCTAAGGCATGACCACTCCTTGTAATAGTGTCAAATTTGGCATTCCTCAACCAAACGTTCCCTAACCAAGCACTCTTTACCTAAACTTATACCATTCCAAATTTAACTAAGCAAACCAAACTAGCCCTTATCTACCCTGTACAGCTCTCAGCTGTAACTGGTCCCTCGCCAACAACCCCCACTCTATGGTCCTTTTTGGCTCAAAATTGCCCATCGTCCACCAGAAACCACCCACCCTCCACTAAAAACCACCCACAATCCATCGCCTCTAGACCACTTGAAACTTGCTCAAAACAGAAGTCACACCATCAACAACCACTGCTCTGCACCATCATTGTCCAGTGTGAGTGAGCTCCCAATCCCAGTGAGGTATTCTTACCCCTGATTTGTGGACATCAGTCCTAAATGGTTGATAATTTTTAGCAGCTTTGTTGGTTGGTAATTGAGAATTGTTATATCTAATTAGGTTGCTGCTGATGAAGTTTTCTTGTGTTGTTCCTAGTTAAGTTGCAATTAATCTTAATTTTGATTAATTGATGGTGCATTCCCTGTTAATTAGAATATTAGGTACCTAAATACTTGGTAATTAGAGCCTTTGATATTCATGGTTAATACTTGGTGTATTATGTTCTGGGTTGAATTTAACCCTTACAAGGCCCCCAAGAAGAAAGACTCTAAACCTAATACCAATCCCCTTCAACCTAGTACCTCCTCCACTAATTTAGGGGAGTTTTAACATGTTTCAATGATCAACAGTCTACCAAATACCATGACTTCCTTTCACGATCATTTGCTCCCTATAAATCCATGCATCCACCTACTTTCGAACACTTGCAAATTGCTGAGGAGGTTGATCATCTTTTTGTTGCAATTAGATGATAGAAATATCTTCGAATCGATTACCCTCCCTACGCAGAGTTGTGCTATTGGTTCTATTCAACCTTTAAATTTAACAAAACTGATGATATAACACTAAGCACCTCGAATGTGATCTGTTGTAAGCTAATGGGAGTTTAACACTCTTTATCTTTCAATGATTTTAACTTGTTGATGGGCTTTATTGATGTTGAGTTGTTGGATTCTAATGATTATGTGAATAGCACCTGTGACTACACACAACCTTTTGCTGACTACTACATTGCTCTTTAGAGGGATTGGTTCATAGATTCTTAGCATTATAATCCTAGCCAGTCTAAGGCATCCTATCTGAAGGATCCTATCCTATGGGTTATTCATAGATTCTTAGCTTATAATTTCTCTAAGAGGGAGGATGCCTTAGGAACGTTGACCAAAGCTAAAGTTAACTTTAGTTGATGGATAGCCATTTATTTCCAGTCGATACTTAACAAAAGACATAAGCCATTGATGTTAGGGTCTTTTATCACACATTTAGCCATTCAGAAAGGAGTCCTCAATCTTTCTCAAGATGTTAAAGCTTCATATAGCCTAGCAGACTGATGTTTTAGACTTAAAGTGCTTGGAGAGAATGGGAGTTGTCTAGCAAATCAATGATATTTATCAATTTACCTCACCTGGAGATGGATGCAGAAGGCTTCCACTAGTGCCTCAAGTCCTATACCATCTACTAATGAGGTAGGACACTCTAATTTAGTTGGCTACACCCTTTGAGGGAGCAGTTGAAGTCATTCAACTGCCAACTGTCCAGTATTGAGTAGGACCTCCATCCTTCTTTTGCTTACATCAAGTTTCAACTCCATGACACCCCAAAGGATTAGTACCTTTCAAGGAAGTCCTATTGTCCATCCTTTCCTTTATTTTACACTTTAATGCTTACATTGGGGACAATGTCTGGTTTAGGTGTAGGGGAGGGAATATTTTTGTTGAAATATTTTTGCAAAAAATTTGAAAACTTTTGTAGCATTATTTGTTAATGGTACTTTCTTTTGGCTAATACAATCGAGCATGAGCATGAGTAGTGTAATTATGCTAGATGGGTACTTTACTTTTCTCGATGACGGATTTAGATGATAAATATGCAAGATTTGACAAAATTTTAACTACCTTGTGAGTTTCAAGCCTATTCATGAGCATCTCACTTAATTATGCTCTATTTTCTTTCTATTGAGTGGTTATCATACATGGATATCATTTTAGAACTTGCTTTATTATGCATGTCAAGACCACGTTTATATTGAATTTGATGCATTAAAATGACAAAGGCATTGAGGATTAACCATCTTCTTTTTGACTTTCTAAAAAACCTACCTTTTTTTTATTTCCCATTAGTGAAACATTTGAACCTTAACTCCTTTGTTAATCAACTACAATTGATACCAAAGGCAATTTTTATTAGACTTTTCTTTTTGAAAACTGTGTCAAGAAATGTCTGAATTTTAGTGTATGAGGATTTGCCATACTACTGCAAGGTGACAATGAAACTAGCAAGTGTGGCCATATTCTAAAGAGCCAGATCTACAGGAAACTATAAAAGGGGCTTGTGAGAAATATTTTGGCAAAGAATTAAAGATGGGTCTGGCCCTGTTTTTGACTTGATGGTAGGTAGGATGTGGTTAGCTTTTTAAATCATTCTATAGAGAAGAAGGAAGGTTGGGACATTTTTTTTGGAGGAGGCTGGCAAATTTGGGGAGATAATTTCGGCAGGTAGATTTTGCAGGGGGACATATTTTTCTAATGACAGAAAAGAGAGAGCAGTCCTTGGTCTTTTTCTGCTTTGTTTTTCTTTACATTCTAAAGATTTTTCAAACTTTGAAAAATTTTCTTTTTGGTGTTTTGCTATTCAACATATGGCATAACTAATTTTTCTTTTCTAGTTGAGAGATAATCGACACTTTATTTTATCAATACTATGAAATCTAATTAGTTTTTATTATTTTATCTTTTTTCAAGTATTTATATATTCTCTGGGCTTGATCGAGATGATTGTTCTTATATAATTAAAATATTGGCCACTATTTAATTGTAGGAATAATCTATTGCCATCTACAACACCAAATATGTAATTGTTTGGTAGTTTAGTATTTATGGCAAGTGATATAATGTGATTGTAAAAGAAACTTTCGAATTATGTTGCAATAATGTATAATCTAATTTAAATAAATAGACCTGTAAGTTTATTGATTAAAATTGGTGGCCTTTCAAGTGATTAGTGCTATCAATAGATTAAATCCTAAGAGCTTATTTAAGGTTGTCTAATTAATAAAAGAAGTAATTACAGATTTTGTTGTGATTATCGAACAATAAAGAGAGATATGTTGTCCGAGCCCATTAACAATCATAACTAATTTATTTACAAGTAGATGAATTTATCTTTGCATCAACGATTAGTTCATTAAATCAAAGTCAAGATTATTCCTTTGACTAGAAGCGTCTCTTTTATTTGAGTTATTCGCATTTGATTTTGCATTGATTAGATTTCAATTTTTCAATAATTTAATTTTCATCAAGTTTACATATCTAGTTTAATTTAAATTAATTATTCACCCATTTGAATCACTCTCAATACACGTGAAATAATTCCTAGTCCATAAGGATATGACCCTACTCACCATTACACTTAAATTTTTTATATTTTGGAGTAAGAATTTATTTTTGCTGGTTTAACACCCAGCAGGCGTACCCCCTAAACAATATGTAACTAAGTGGAAGGATGAAATTGGAGTTCAGGATCAATTTGGACACAAAGAGATCAATTCAAGGGTGAAACAAGTTATATGGTTGATCTGGATGCAATTGGGTCAATCTTGGGCAAAAAAGGCACTAAGCAATTTATCATGAACAAGGGGGATCAATTTGGAATTGGGTGGCCAGGCGAGTTCAATTAGAGTGTAGCAAAATCAATTGGGGTTCAAATTGCAAGATTGTTCAACCTGGTATAGGTGATGCATGATCAATCCAGCAGATGGGCAGATCGATCACTATTATGAATTTTTCCAGCAACAATTTGATTCCAACAGAATTGCTCTCAAAAACTCAATATTTTTCAAAATTTGATGTTTTAGATCAATCACAAACCTCCGTAATACAATTTATTTATCTTTGCCAAAGATCACATTCCTTTTTTTTACCAATTTTGTTTGTTGTAATATTTTTTCCCCACGTTTGTCTCCCTTTTTTTCTTTTTGTTGTCATCATTTTTTTTTTACTTTTCTTAACTGTCACAATTCACCAACCAAACACGAAACAAACTTTGCTGGAAAGCACGAAAATTCAAATGAATTTATTTGAATTATAAAGAAGATGAATGAGGTATGAAAAGAAACTAAAAGATACACAAAGATAGAAATTGGTACCCAGACCAATGACTTGAATAAAATTAGATACAATCGGCTCTGATACCAACTAATGCGAGCATGGAACCATGAAAAATAGGATAAAAAATGTAAGCCTAAAGCAACAAAACTTGCTTGTGCAAACCTTACAGAAACAACTCAAACGTAATGAACTCTGGAAAAGGACAACTACAACTAACATGTCAAGTTAGTTGATACATCACGAATTAATCCTATGAATAATTGGAATAACTCATTTGGGGGGGGGGTGGTTGTACCCATAAGAATTGAGGAACAACCAAATTCTAGAGAAAACTAAGAGTAAATATTTCATTCATAAAAATACCAAAAGGGAACTATGATAAAAGTAATCAAGGCCCTCAATTTATAGTCCTATCTGGGGCTAAAATTCGTTTATAAGTGTTTGAAAAGGAATAGGTTAAGTTTGGTAAGGAATCATAATCAAACTAGGGAAGATTTACCTCTACTGTGCAGTTTGGATCGATCTGCAACCTATTGAGATCGATCTAAAGTCCTTTAGACCAATCTTAGTTGATTCGAATAATCCCTAATCATAATTCCAAAAGGTATGTGTTCTGCTATTTTGATCTTTATGTCTGAGATTGATCCTGGTACTTTGCAATCTATCTTGCAACTAATCTAAGGTTTTGAGATCTTTCCTGCGATCAATCCATGTATACTAAGATCAATCCAAATGTCAATCTAATCATTCCTTTTTGCTCTTTCCCCCACATTTTGCACCTAATTGATTCATGAGCTCATCTTTAACTTCTAGAACCTCTATAAATACCAAATTGTCTTTTGAAACTCATGCAAATGGGCTTTCTTAAACCCTTGAAGCTTATCACCTTCAACTTGCATATTGAATTCTTCACTTAGCTTTTGTTCCAACTCGACACTCACATCACTACTTAAGCAAATGTAAGTCAACATAATTACAAAGCTACATCAGCAAACATGAAAACCTCTCAGTTTCGAAATGAGAATTAAGCATTAAAAGAAAGGGGTGATTCAATAAAGCCAAGATGTCTCTCTCAGTTTGAGCTTTCCCTAGCTTCTTTCTATATATTAACATCCCATGGTCCATTATTTTCATGGCAAGAAGGCTCCCATACTCCTTAGTTCTAGAGTAGTCACCTTAACTCTAAACACTTTGAATTCGTTACAACTTATAAGTGCACCTTTTTGGTTTATGAATGAAATTTTCCCTACTAGAAATTCCAGTATAGACATCTTTTTCCCTGATAAGCACATGCATATAGGATGAACTAAAAATGCCATACGAATATCAAATTTAGTCCTGTTAGAAGTGATTCAAAATTGTTGGTGGAGTTATTTTCATGAAAGATTGAGTCTTGGAAGACAAGCACCTACAATAAAAATTAAGTCTTGAAGAACATACACTTGGAGAAAAGACTTACTATAAAGTTAGGATAATTATGTTAGCAAGTAGGCTAAGTAATTACCTAGTTTGTATTGTGTTTAAGTAGTATAAATAGGCATTGATTGTATTGGCATTGGCATAGCAAGAAAGAGATGTCTAGTAGCCCATCTTCTCTCTTTGTAATAGTTTAAGGTAGAGGGAGTCGTCAACAAAATGTAGTCGTATGCTAAATATTTCTTTGAGCGCATCATTGTGATAAAAGTATTACACAACCTTACCCCTAAATTGATTATGTAGCTACAGAAATTAAACAATCAAAGAACTTAGCAAATTATTAAGTTAATGAATTAATAGGATACTTGCAATTCCAGGAAGGATGGATCAATAGAGTGGAAGAAAAAGCCTTACAAGCAACAAAAGGAGGATCTAAGGAGAATGAAAGAAATGAAGGATATGGAAGAGGCAAAGGGGCCTATCAAGGTAAAAATAACTACTGTAGCAGAGGTAATGGCAGAAGTTCGAATTAAAAGTGGAACAAGAATGTCAAATGCTTTAAATGTAAGAAGTATGAACACATCAAAGTTAATAGTTGGTACAAAAATAAGCAAGTTAACTATGTAGAATAGACAAATGAAGAGAGTAGGCAATTCATGGCTTATGATAAACAGATGCAAGAAAAAGGCAATGGATTGGCAACTACACTAGTAAATCAACGTAAATCTTGTCTTCTTTATAATGATGTTTTTAATGATGATATAGGTTGGAATTGGTACAAAGGGGAGAAAATTCACAAGGTGATAGAAAAATAATTGAAGAACTTAAGCATTAGATGCAATGCTAGAGAAAAAAACATAAACTTTAAAAAGTGGCCGTATGGAGGCATGGGCAATTGTGTTGACTCTTGAAGATGAGATCAAAATAGTAATGAAGGATATAATTGGATCATGTGCCTAACAATAAGATATCCTAAGGTAGGAAACGATTATGTAGAAGCATGGCAATCACTAGAGATACTTCATAATAATTTGCTAGTTCAAAATTTAGATTGTGTAGATTTAAATTTTAGAAGTTTTAAACCTTGCACTATGGCATATGTGCAAGGAAAACCATTTTCCAAGTTCGGAAAATGCAATGGGTAATGTGATATTAATTGGGCATATTAAAATTAAAGGTGTAGAAGATTATGCCAAAAATTCTCTCAAAACTATTTTAGATAACAATTTATTTTGTAAAGTTGATTATGAATTGCATTTTAAACTTGATAAAAGACAAAGTTCAAGCATTACATTGCATGGAATGAATAAAAGAAGTACAAGTAGAGGCAAGTTAATGATAGTAATTAAGTTCAACCATAGAAAGAAGAAATCACCAAACTTTTAGAAACTAGAGATTGACACATGGTATACATGCCAATGTCAAAAGTATTGCCTAGAGAATAAAACTTTGAATAATGGGGAGTGTTGGAAGTGATTCAAAATTAATGGTGAAATTATTCTATGAAAGATGGAGTCTTAGAAGACAAGACCTACCATAAAAATTGGGTCTTGGGGAACAAGAACTTGGAGAAGAAGTCTTACCATAAAGTTAAAATCTTGGGGAATAAGTAATTCCATATTGTGTTGATTTATTTCCTATTTAATAGTTTTCTTACATATGTTAGCAAGTAAGCTGAGTAATTACCTTGTTTGTACTGTATCTTAGTAGTATAAATTGAAAATGATTGTACTGGCATGGGCAAGGCAAGAAAGAGATGTTTAACAGCCCCTTCTCTCTTTGTAATAGTCTAGGGCTTTATTTTATAGTTTTCTTTATGCAGTATGGGCGTGACCTTTTGCCATCATTTTCCCTCTTTTCCATAGTCAATTCAATTTTCAGCAATTTTTTTTTCATCTTTCACATTCAAAATTCCAACAAGTCAAGCCCCATCAGCGATATACTTTTTTCCCGTGCCCCGAAGCTAACTTGTTCAAAGAGTGGATCATATAAACAACCTGGATAAACATCAATTTAGTGACATCTATTCCCAATTCAAAAACCCTGTCTACTAACTTAACAAGCTTATCACTTCTCATTATCAGAGACTTGGGACAATTTACTACCAAATATGAGATATTTGAATTGTTCACTTCATACATCCTTAAGAAAATCAACATCTGGAGATAACCAGACAAAATGTGCAGTTGAACACAAATGTGTTTGTAACTTTTTCATCCTTTCATTTAAATTATTGTAGCTCACCCACTCATTCCCTTTTCCTTCTGCATCTTCATAACCAACGAAGAAAGAGCGAAATCATATGGACTTGAGAATACAGGCCACATGTTCTTTTGGGGTCGAGGGCCAATCCCTAATCGGCTTTGTCAGCAGTGGACTTCATGTCATTGATGGCTTGAGCTTGGATTTTGTGGATTAGCGATCGAATAAGAACTGTGCTCAATGGATGAAGTGAGAGGAAGCTTGGTTGTTGGGTCCGGTTCTTTGTCGGCCCTTACGAAGGATATATGTAGAATAGCAAGACTAATGGTTGTTGTCAGTGGTGGTTTTCAAGTAGTCAGTCTGATAAATCTGATTTTTGTTTGAGTTTGGGAAGAAAGAGAAATGAAAGAAGAGATAGATACCTTGGGTTTGTAAATTAGAATTCTTCATTGAAATTGAAATCTAAAAAATTTAAGACTATGTTTGGGTTCTTATTCTACACTATTCTTCTCTTAAAATTTTTCAAGCTAAACATTTTATTTTTTTAAATTTTATTTAAATTTAAATTTAAATATTTTTATTTACTTACTTTTATAACTAATTAATAATTTTTCAATCTTTATACTTATTCAACACTTATTTCTATAATTTTCTTACTCATATTCATTTTTGTTGCCCTATAAACATATATATTATCATATCATTCAATTATTATTACATATTATATATATATATATATATATATATACAAAAAACTTTTTAAGCAACTTAAATCTTACAAACTAAACATAATTTTTATTCCCTCTCAAATTATCCAAATTTTGTTCATCATCCTAATTGGAAAACGATCATAACCGAATTGTTCGGCCCAAAATTTTTCACTCAAGTTGAAATTATCCATTGTCTCCCGGATGAAAAGAGAAAATAGAAATGAGTAAATAAGAAAAAAAAATAGAAAGAAGGAAGAAAAGAAGACGAATCTCCTGAACATACTAGTTATCCATCAGCCACGTAAATCTGCATCTTTTTATTTCATTATTGTTTATCTATGTTTTGCAGGCAATTTAGGATTACTTTGGAAAAAAATTAACTTCTAATTGAATTAATTTTATACCTCTAATTTCAAATCCAATTAAAAACAATAAACAATCAAAATAGACACCATGGCTATGTTTAGAACTATAATTTCAATCATTTTACCTCCCGTCAAACTTTATATTACCAAATATACTATTCAATAAAATTTTTATTCAAATTCAAATTTAAATTTTCTTTCTCTTACACATATATGATTAACTAATTATTATTTAATTATTATACTTATTTACAATTAAAAGAATATATACATATGTCACATATACACTCACATTCATATTTATTTATAAAATAAAAATTAATCATTATTCCTATATACTATTATTTATGACTAACTAATCATTATTTAATCATTACTTTTATTCACAATTAAATCGATAACTACATATATCACATATACACTCATATTTATATTTATTTATACAATAAAAATTAATCATTATCTCTATGTACTATCATATCATGAAATCATTTTTACATATTTTATCCACATATTTAAATAAATTAAAATTTTCATTCCATCAAAATCTTACAATCAAACAAAATATCATACCAGCACAACTTCCACAAACATTGTTTTCAATTAAAACCTCTCTCCCAAGTATAGTGAGTATAATTGCTCCTTGTGCCCCACAATCATCTATTTAGTCAAATAATCCGAAACAGGGGGAGAAAATCATGATTGAAAATAAAACCACAAATAGGTTCAAATTCATTTGAAAGTGTGTGTGAGTGAATGAGTGTGTGGTTTAAAAAAAAAGAAAAGAAAACAAATGGTTTCATGCAACATAACCCTACGTTAATATATGTACACACACACACACACACATATACATAAAACTTAATTTATTGCTCGAAATATTCTCCATCCCTTGCGCTCCACCTAAGATCGTCTGCCTAAACTTTCATTCATTCATTCGCTCTCTCTCTCTCTCTCTCTGTGATCTATTTTCATCGTCCCATTGCAATCTTGGTTCCAAAGTCCTATGGGAAGGACTCCATTCGCCTCGTCCCCGGAGTCCGAGCTTGAGATCAAAGTTCAATCCCGCATGATGGACCCCTACCCTATGGGTGGCCCTGGTTATCCACCTCCACCTCGTCATGACGAACCCACCTTCAAGAAATGGGTTTCATGGCTGGTGCCCACCATTACTACTGCCAACATTGTCATCTTTATCGTCGCAATGTACGTCAATAATTGCCCTGCCCATGCCAACGACTGCGTTGGCGAATCCGTCCTTGGCCGTTTTTCCTTCCAAAGCACCCGCGAGAATCCACTGCTGGGCCCCTCCGCCACCACGTTAGCTAATTATACGCCTGCGCTTTTTCATTTTCTAACGCATTGGCCGATGTTGATAGTTAGAATTATTTTGAGGGTTCCTGGTTTTGCATGATGATATTTTTCCTTTAAGGATAAAGAGTCCTTTTACGATATGGTCGGTGGTCATTTATTAATGTTGCCTTTTTCAATGTCTTAATCTAAATCTATACATAAGCTGATTTGCTCATTTCCATGCCGTCAAAGAAATTTTCTTTGACAGTAAATTATTATTTAAGGTAGGAGAAGGAAGGTTACTAGATTCAAATAAGAGCTACATTCCACTTTTTCATTTAATATTTGACGAAAGTGGGAAAGGCGATTACATTAAGTGGTGCATATTTACATCAAACGGGCCAAGAAATTGAATCCTGCAAAAAAAATAATTCTGTGCCTCTTTCACGCGATTATTATGAGAATAATGTTGGCCATTATCTATTTAAATTTTCAGGCTTCTTTCAATGGGTGCCATGCAAGTGAAGGAAGTGGTGAATGAGCATGAAACATGGCGATTGGCATCTTGTATGTGGTTACACGCTGGTGTCGTTCATATTTTTGCCAACATGTTGAGTCTCCTATTTGTTGGCATTCGACTTGAGGAAGAGTTTGGATTCGGTAAGTTCTACGCTTTTCATCGTTTATATAATCTATCCACCATTAATTTATACTTAATTTACCTAAGTAGAGAAGTCATCCAAGAAAACCTAATCCAAATTCCATGTAAAATGAAATTAATCCATTTGTGTGGAATTAGTGCAAAAGTTTCATGGTGGCCGTTAAAGTTCCAACCACTAACAGGCTCAAGTATGCGGATAATGGGGAAACTACTTTACTTCTCATACTTATGAAACATGGATATGATTATTTCAAACCATAGTATATTGCTTTTTTATATATGTTGTTGGACTAAGAGTCGTCCCCATTTTATGGGTGAGTTCAATTTGGATTTGGACCCTTTCCTTTAAAAAATAATATCTTTAAAAAATGATTTTAATATATGTTATTAAAAGTACAAAGAAGATTAAAAAAATTTATAAACGATGGATTCAAAGTTTCGACTCGAGCTTAAGTACCATATTAGAAGACTGAGCTCAAATATTAGCATTTCCTAAGATTGAACTTGTTTCGTATAATAGCTGTATTTTCCGAAAGAAGTTTCTTGCTCAGATTAAATAAAAAATACATTGCTAATCTAAATTTAAACTAATAATGGAATATGAATGTACTCTCTATAAAAATTGAAATCGATAACCAAGAGTTCATGTTTTAATTCGTTGAATTTTTAATGCATGAATTAAACTTATTTGAGGAAAATGCAGATATGTTCATTATTACCATATACCAATATGAAATTTTTCGAAAATGCCACCCTTATACACGCATTAGTCCATACCCCTTGCGAGCTGACTACATTACCTACTAGTTAATGTGATTTAAATCAAGTTGTGCTAACAAATACATATATCATCTCGTCACTTTGTAAAAGCAATTAATTCAAGTTGCTAGAGGAGTCTATTATAACTACTTGTAAGATATTTCGATTCTCTCTCTCTTGTAACAAATGCTGGTATATCACAACCAGCCAAACGACAACGTCGTTGCGGCCCCCAACGCAGAATTAGTTGGGCTTCCTTCGTCATTAGATATCTCAAGGTTGAATTTATTCGATGAATTCTTGAAGGCTCTTTGAAATTAGGTTTTTAAATAAGACAAACTACTGAAGGTGCAAAATAAACACAAGAGATCAACCGCAGATGAACTCTAGTAACGGACCTAGATTTTTTTTAGGCTATCCTATTTTTGCCTCTCCTTTTAATATCATGTCTTTTTTTCCCCTCTCGATTCTTCTCTTTTCCTCACTTTCACTTATCATGTTAATTCTATGTTCCTTAACTAGCTTGCCTAGCAAAGGTGCTATGTTTGGTAATGACTTGGTACAAACCTCTTTTTCATTGTAGCCTTTGACTCTCCCCAAGTTCATATAACCTCTCTTCAACACATCTCCTACTAATGCTTAGTTGATCCTGCCAATTAATTGCATATTCAATAAATCAATCAATTGCTATGTTTACCTTTTTTGCCTCAGTATATAGCTCTAAATGAGCATCTAGATTTGAACATCCTTAGAAGGACAAAATAGCAAAGTTCACTCCTCTTAATGTGTTATCATACCATCATGATGTCTTCTATTCGTCATAAGGGCCTCATTGAGTTAAAATAGTCATCCTTGTAAACATATCACCTAGCTTGATGTACTAGCCAATCTCGTTTAAGAACTAATCTATCCCTATTCTTATCTCCTCATGCTATGAAACATCCTTGTGTAACCACTTGAGATTCCTTAAAATTCTTCAATTGGTTGCTTCATATCAAAGATATTATCTCCAACCCCTCAATGAGCTCCTATATCCTATAATATGAAGTGTTTATATGTACATACATACATACATACATACATACATACATATATATATATATATATATATATATATTATACACACATATGTAAATAAACCTCACAACCTTACCTACTCAAACCTTACCCAGATGAACACTTTTCATGTATGCATGCTATCAATGCTTGTGTATCATATAGAACTCAACAATAGGCTTACAACTCAAATTCTTGTGCCTCATCAGGTAATTCAACTATAATCCAAAACAACACAAATGACATGCTACCTAAGGTGTAGATGTGGGTGGAAATGCGAAAATTAGGTTGTATGTTTGATTGGAAATAGATAAGATTTAGCAAAAGTAAAATAAATTAACGTGATTAATATTGGATCAAGGAAATTGATTTTAGGCCAACATGGATAATATGATTGATCAAAAACAAGTGTGATCTATTTTAGGGTAGACCACAACATGTAATTGCTCATGAAAATTTGCTAAGCTATCTCAGAGATCGGCAGACTAGCTGTTGAGTGATGAGGTGAGTGATCACTCTGGATTCAAACATTACAATCACTCAAAAAAGTGGGTGCTCTAAACCCTAAACCCTAAATCTTCACAACCTTACCCACTTAAATCTCAGCCAGATAAACACTTTTTACTCGTGTATGGGATCAATGCTTGTATATCTTCTACGAATCAACAAGAGGCTCACAACTCAAATTCTTGTGCCACTTAAAGTAATTCAACTATAATCCTAAACAACTCAAGTTACATGCTACCTAAGGTGTAGATGTGAATGGAAATGAGAAAATTAGGTTGTATGATTAACCTGGAATGAGTAAGATTTATCAGAAGTAAAATAGACTAATATGATTAATATCAAATCAAGGAAATCGATCTCAAGCCAAGATGGATAATGTGATTGATCACAAAAAAGTGCGATCTATTTTGGGTCAGAATGCAACATGTAATTGCTCATGAAAAATGACCAAGTGATCTTGGAGATCAGTTGGCTAACTGTGAATTGATGAGGTGGGTGATCAATCTAGACTTAAACATAAGGTCGCAATCACTCAAAAAAGTGGGTGATTTATAATTAATTTTTTTTGAAACTACAAATAAATTTGAATCTTCTTAGGCAATATGTTTCTTTTCCATTTTTCTTCTTCTTTTTTTTCAACTATTTAGATCCTTTTTAGATGGCTTTTTGCAACCTTACACCTTTTCTCAATCCCCTAATTTTTATCTTCAATATCTTTCCTAGGCTAACAAAAGTGGAACTAATCAAAACTCCATAGGAATTAATCATTATCTCACAAAATTTCTTATATGTTGAATAAAAAGATGATTGAAAATAAAATAAAAAAATAGACAAAGGAAATAGACATGGAAAGAACTTTAGTACCTAGATTAAGTATTGAAATGGAATTTGATACAACCAAAAGTGTTGAAAGGAAAGCGAAGGACTAAAGGCATATCTTAGATTTGAATCAGCTTCTACTTGTATGAATCATGGTCAAATTATGAACCAAATGCAATGAAGAATACTCAAGAATAACTAAAGACAGACCACAATTGACATATCTATTAATTAATACGTCATAATTTACTCAAACATCTTAATTGAATAACCCAATTTTAGACCTAATAAGAATTTGAATTTGCTCAACAAATTTAAGGAATAAAGTAAAATTTTTTATTTAAGAATAGCACCAAAGTCTTATGATAAAATGTTACTCAACTCTTTAAAAGTGATGGAAACAAATTTCAAATATAAGTATTTTTGGTTGTGTAGCCTCCACTAACTTATATGCCAAAAGATACATATAGCCCAATAAGGAAAAAAACTTGAGCACTATGTTGTTCAACATGCTTGCTATCAGTGCACTTTTTTGTGCGGTTGATCTCAATCAATCTTTTGAATTATACCTTATCTGAAATGTCAATCCTAGGCCTATAATGATCAATCCTAGTCGATCCAGCATGTTGATTGCACTTCAACTTTAGGCAATCAATCTTCACACTCAAAACTTAGCTAGTGGACTTGCAAGATCGCTCCAATGGCTACCCAATAACCTTTGCATCATCTTAAACCAAACGACAACATCATAGGCGCTTAAATGCATTGCAAAGCAGACTCATGCCTTTGAGAATGCAATTGATCAATTTCTCCTCGAAACTCAATCCACAAGACATTGATAAGTATATAGTAAATATGCTCTCAAGTTGTGTGATGCATTATATCCTATAAAGAAGAAGGGGGGTAGAAAAAGACGTGTGTTTCCTATTATGCTCATATAGAGTTAATTGATAGTGGATGCTAAAGACTCAACAAAAATTCATACGTTAGTGGTAAAAAGAGTAGAGTAAAAGAATATTAAACCTCATATTCCTAAGGAGGACTATGACCTTTTGGTGCAACTTGCCAGTGCAATGCCTAATGAGTAACCATCGAAACTAGCACCTATGAGGGATATTTAGCATTGCCATTGATTTGGTGCTTAGGGTGAAATTGTCTAATTTTCTAAATTATTGCATGATCCTAAATATAGTGATATCTTTCAATAAATGATGGAAGACTTATGGAGCCAAGCACTTGTTCTAGTTAGTATGAGGTTAATGTGGTATCGATGTTGGTGACTTCTAAAAAGGGTGGATCATGGCACATGTATGTGGACAATGACACCAAAAATAAAATTAGAATTCACTATCAATTTTTCATTCATCGATTAGAAGATATATTAAAATATTTGTTTGTGCCAAAATTTATTCTAAAATTGATTTGAGGAGTGCATATCACCAAATTCTTATATGGTGTGGAGATGAGTGGAAAACGACTTTTAAGATGAAGTGGGGTTATATGAATAGTTTGTGATGACATTTGGATTTTTTAATGCTCCCTAACACCTTTAGAAGGTTGATGAATTATGTGCTAAAGTTATTTATTTAAAAGTTTGTTGTTGTGCATTTTAATGAGACATTAATTCATAGTGCTAAAGTGAAAGACAATATTGAGCATTTGCCTTGATTTTTTGGAGATTTTGGAGGAGCATAAGCTTTATTTAACTTTTTAGAAGTGCATTTTGATGTTGTTAAGTCTAGTCTTCTAAGCATAATTATAATTACCAGAGAAATTTTGGTAGATCAAGGAGTGGCAACTCCTCTTAACTTCTCAAAAGTTTGTAATTTTGACGGTTTAGCTATGTTTTATTGATGATTAATCCAAAATATTAGCTCTATAATGGCTCCATTGACAGACTATATGAAAAAATAATTTTTAATTGGAGGCTAGAACAACACGAGAGGTTAAAAAGGATTTAGTTAAACGATCTTAAGCTTTGATAATTTATTTAAGGTAAAGTATGATACTTGAAAGATAAGAATTGAAGTCCTCTTGTCTCAACATGGTTGACATGTGGCATTCTTTAGTGAAAAGAAGAGTGAGGCCAGACAAGTTATCAAAGTATGAGTTGGACTTTTATATAGTGGTTCATGTTTTACAGAATTAGAAACATTATTTAGTGCTTTTCATTGTGTTGAAATTTATGTTATCAATTAAGAGAAAAAGATGGCATGCAGGTTTGTTCATCTTGCAAAGTCTATCAATAATATTATGGAATGTTTGCATGTAAATATACCTTAAATGAAAATCAATAAGTTTTTCAAAGCAAGAGATTAACTCATGATTAAGAATTCATAGAAAAGGAGCATGCAGTAAACCTTATGAATCCATTCCATGAGAGGAACTGATATCAGAATGACATAGTGGTTACAAATGATTGTAGGAATTCAATTCCTTTGAGCCACTAGCCAAATGAAATGGAATTTGGTGAGCCTAAGGTTAAGGCTAAGTTAATTTGAGGAATGAGGATTTTGTGATTTGACTGTACGAGGCAAAAGAAAATTCTTTGATATGTCTAATATTTTGAAGACAATGGTTGCATACCATTTGAAGGGTACCACTACTTCCAAGTGTGAGTAAGCTTACACAAGAACACGTATATATTGTATGACTGTCATTGTAAAATAACAGTATGTTCAAAATATCTTTTGATCATGAACTAATCAAACAAGAATCCTTCCTAGTAAATTATGCAATAATGTACTTTATGACTTCTTAGTTTTTGCCACGAGGAATAAAATATAAATTGTGTAAGTAGAAACTATCACTAGTGTTGAGCAACAACCAAATGTTATACTTGTCTTAACATATATTTGTGTTGATTCTTGTGCAGTGCGTGTTGGTTTACTCTATGTAATATCTGGAATTGGGGGTAGTTTGGCATCCTCTTTATTTGTTCGCAATACTATTTCTGTTGGTGCTTCTGGTGCTTTATTTGGTTTTCTTGGTGGTATGCTCTCGGAGCTCTTTGTCAATTGGACAATATATGAGAACAAGGTATGAATATTAAAATTTATTTTCTTTTGTAGAATGATATATTTTACATAATTTTATACTGAATTTTGCACTTCTAATGAATCTTCTCTTTCTTTTGGATAATGTATATTTTCTATCAGTGTGAATCATTGTTAAGTCTTCTTGTCATTATTATTATTAATATGGCTATTGGGATCCTCCCACACGTTGATAACTTTGCACATCTTGGAGGATTTTTCACTGGATTTCTACTGGGATTTGTCCTTTTGATTCGCCCTCAATTTGGATGGGTTAATGCAAGAAATGCTCCTCCTAGTTACTCAGCAACTAAATCCAAGTACAAGGCATATCAGTGTCTCTTGTTGGTTTTGGCCTTGATCCTATTGGTAGTTGGGTAAGTTACTCGTTCTACTAATCAATATTTCATACCATTACTTTATTGTTGCCCAAAATCGATTGCCACATCAATGTTTATAAGTATACTTAAATTTATGGGTATTAATTAACTCAAATGCACATTCGTGCACATTGCCATATCTATTCCATTAGTACAAACTTTGCAACAATTTTGTAGCATGGGGAAAATAAAGATGTCCCTCAAGCTTCTAGGTATGCATGAACCTTCTCTAGACCTGTATATCTAGTTGAAAAACAACATAATCTATTTAGAATATTGCAAGACACCCCTGGAATATTTATTAAACAAATTATTGTCGGAGATATTAACATTGTTTATGATACATTGCATTTTGTACCGTGTACGAAAAAACATGCATTTAACCATGTTCTCTACAGGACATTCCATTAGTCTGCAGTAAGAAAATTCTTGGTTAAATCTTGGATTAATGTCTATTGGATGAATTGTAAAATACATAAATTCAGAAGATAGGCACATAAATTATCTAGAATATGGCATCAAATTATCAAATTTACTCTGTGAGAAAAAGCAGAATGTTTTCACGACACCACTTTAGATAGTCTACATCGGCATAATTATTAAGGATTTTTATGATTGTTCTTATCCTAACTTTAATTAGTAAAATAACTACACTTATTTTTTGTATTAGCCTTCAAATCATAGTTATAACATACATAAAATTATGCATATTTATTTAGTGAATTATATAAGTATTGATGAGAAAGGCGATATTAATTGGTACAAAGAGAGAAGAAAAATAATAATGAAATTTGATATCAACATCACTATTATTATCTATTCCTTAACTGAATGGTACATAATCTAAATAGAGTAACAACCAAAAACTTAGAGAACAAATAACCAAAAGTTCAATTCATTATAAAATAACTTAAAATTGATTGATGTTTGTATTAAGTGCACTATAATTTTTTATTTGCATTACATATGAATTGATTCGACCAAAATAAGGATTTAATTTTTAAATAGAGCATTTTAGTTAGTTTAGATGGTTAAACAAATTCAATTTCGAAGGCAAATGATAGCAAGATCAATGTAAGATCCTTTTCAAAAAGATTTCACCATCAACATAATCAAGTGACACGTGATAAGATTTTAAATAAGTCAAAGGTTAATTGAACATATTGATTGGTGACTGGAATTTATTACACTCTCACCCTACCATATTTGGCATAATCTAACGGCAAATCTTCTCCATCAAAAAAAAAAAACAAAACAAAACAAAAAAATTCAATTTAAATCAAAGCAAACAATTTAGTAGTGCATGTAGTTGGAGAACCCAAAGTTTTCAGGACTAATAGTTTCATTCATACAATGAAGTGAAAAAGCATTCAACTTTCATATATTGCTTATGATAACATCTTTGTATTAGTATACATTAAAAGTAGTTTATGACTTCACTTGAACTAGCCAAAAGATGCTTTAAACAGGCTTATATTAAAAACAATTGAAGTATACGAAGAATTAATTTTGGTAATGTAGAATGGGATGTTAGTTATTACCCTTGAAAAAATTAAAAAGTTGTCCTTATAGATAAATTTCATGTTTGTCTTATAAACTTTATATTTATTTGCATCACAGAATTGCTAATACGTAGTGTGGGTTTCATCTTTTAAGCACACTCATACCCATGACATTCTAAATATGCACAAATCTATTGCATTGGAACTTTATGTCTGCATGAGATCCAGGATAGCCATTAAGAAAGAGGCTAGATTTATTTGGTATCCAAGAAACTTGGAAATTAGTGATCAATGGCCTATAGCAACAATATTTTCTGTTTAAATGGCTTTTGTGTGATAATTATGCCTCCACATTCATTGGAGTACGAAATTGGGCTATGTCAACCACATTGAATGCTTAACTTGACATATTGATTGAGTGTATAGTTTATTTACAATCACTTTTAAAAGCCATGCATTTTTCTTTGCATTTCTTCCAAAGTTATTGTATGGTAATATAAATTAAGCGTTTATCAGAACATGATAAAATGCTCTCAAGATTCATTTAGTTTAAATAGTTTATTGTTGAAGATAATGATTGTTGTTCTTTGGCTAATTGTTGCAGATCATTTCTCAAAATAACTATTTTAATATGCAAAGTCGATTGTTAATGTTCTTCCAATTCCTTAATGCAGATTTACAATTGGCATGACATTGCTCCTTAGAGGGATTGATGGAAATAACCATTGTTCTTGGTGTCATTATTTGAGTTGTGTGCCAACACCACTATGGACTTGCGAAGCACGGTGCACAGTAAGTGACGTTATGACACCATATTTCTCATGTCATATGGTTGTAATTGTTGTTTCTTCCTCTTTTATTATGTTTTTTCCCCTAAAAGTTACTTCATTAGTATCATAGTGCATGAATATTTTTTGCATTAAATGATTGAAAGCTATGCATATATGACTTTCTACCTAACTACCCATACATTAAATATATTTTTGAGTGAATTTGCTTGTTAGACTACTTTCTTGGGTAGTTAACCCATTACTGCGCGATCTCATGATATCAAGATGATCATGCATTCATACATTGACAATATATGTTAAAAATTTTAATATTGTTAAAAATAATGTTTTGAGTGTTTGCTCAAATATTTCATACTCACTTCATGGTTTTATGTATTATCCATACCTCATGACTCTACACTTAACATAATTCATGTAGATGTTATATTTTATTCTTTTTGATTCATCTGGCAGACCTTCATTATGTATGGGGTCTTATAATTAATGTACAATACTATTATGTGGAATGGTGACTCTTGACCTAGAAATAGAAACTTAGGTGAAAGAAATGGAAATGGAAAAGAAATTTTACTATCTTCTTCAATCTCTACTTTGTTCTCTAGTTTGCTACATTGTTTTCTCACTAGTAAAAAATATTTTCTTCCCAACTAACCCTATATTTGTATTTCTAATTATAGTCTTGTAGCAACAACAAAAATATATTATATCTCTATTTTCGAATAACGACATAATTGCTATTTACATAACTTAATTCTTTAATAGCAATTAAATGATCAATGTTTAGTACATTAATAAGCTTTGTTCGCTAGTCCTTATTTTACTAAGTAAGCTTCCATTATAAAAAGCACTTGCACTTTTGTCCAATTAATTTAGGAAAAAACAATCTAAACAATAACATATTCGAACACTGACTTTTACCTTGCTATTTTCAATTCCTTTTATTTTGTATAACCTACGTCAATGTCAAGTATAAAATCGTATATTTATGTTGAATGAAGTAGTAAATTTATCGTAGGAGTCAATATCTAATTTTCTAATTCTTATATTTTTTTGTAATTACAGTCTAGCCAACTGGACAATCAGCTGAATCTGACGTGCATGCAGAACAAGAAAAGCCACGTTTACTTGTTAGATAACGGCGGCAATAGCACGTCACAAATTCAAAAGCTCTGTGCTGATCTGTGTCGTTGATGTAAAATGTTATTTTTGAGATCATTTCTTGGGACAAATCTCTGTCAGACTGGTTATTATACATTTTTTATATTATACAGTGTTGAGAAGAAATTTATGTTATTATTGGCAACAAAGATTAACATGTGGGGCTTTAGAGTTTAACTTGCTCAATAATGTAGAAACATCTCAGGCTGGTACATATCTGTAATAACTTTAGATTTAATTCACTTTTGCATGTCTTAATTAATTAATGTCGTTCCTTGCATGTATCTATGAATTTAAGTACCCTAATTATATCATGTCCAAATATGCTTAAACATAAATGCCTCCTCCAACTTCCAAGAGTAAAGCTACAACCTCTTTGAAAATGTAATATATCTTGAAAAGAAATGAAATCAGCAAAAAAAAAAAAAAAATGATTTTCTTCATTGTAAAGCGGCCTTCATATTTATGATCAAAATGTAATAGATTGAAATTCATAAGGGTTTACTTGTAACATAATTGAGTTGCATTCAATTTACCCCATAAAAAATTGAAAATAGGCAAAAGAATGTGTTTTTTATAAAATATTTTAATCTAATAAAAAACTTAACAAACATAACTTCGTGGATTTCTTTTTATCAAAATGACTCATACAGCAGAATGAGATGAGACATTTGTCGCAAATGGCGATATATAACACAAAAAAGTAGGCGAACATGAATGATAGTCTTTATTGAAATTAAAATTGGAAAAATCATTGAATGGATGTAGTTCCATCATCTGAAATGATGATTCGCATCTGGTACGTTGTCCCATACAACAAAATTAACAGGGATTAAGGTTAGAGTTTAACTCTTTCGCTGTTTGTTATTTAAAGTATAGTCTGTTATTCATGTTAATTAATGATTAGTTCATTGTAAAAATTTGATATAAAATAGTGTTATTTGAATCAGATTTTAATGAATTATAATAGAGTGAATTCTTTCGCCATTCCAAACGGCTTAATTATCTATCAATATTAGTGTTAGGATTAAGGTTTAATTTTTTGTTCTTCTTAATTAAATTTGTTGCTTTTATTAAATTAATTGCAACCACGTTCGTTGCACATGATTTCTAAATTTTTTGTAAATTATCTAACACTAATGGCATATAGACAAAATACTACACATGAACTTATTAGAAATAAATAAATTCAGATCTTCTTTGTCAGTTTTTCTCTTGCATCATTTTGATTGCAATGGGAACTTTCTTTTTTGCTTTGTTCTCTGGTTCTTGTTTACTTTTCTTAATAAAACTCTCTAGAATTTCTTCATCTTCTCATAGAATTTGGATGCTGGCATTAACTTCATCTTTTTCTTTGATTTTTTGCCCTTTTCCCTAACCTTTGTCCTTTGAAGTAATATAACATGTTTCTTGTTATTCATTAATTGCTTTCTTTAATGTTGCTATTGCAACTGTGGCTGTACTTTTTCGATTACACCTTCAGCCTAGGGCTGGAATCGAGCCGAGTCGAGCTCGAGTAGTAATATACTCGAGCTCGACTCGAGTCGATTTTTTACGAACTCGAGCTCGAGTAAAATTTTACAACTCGAGCTCGAGCTCGCTGGGCTTGGAGCTCGAGTTTATCGAGCCGAGCCCGAGTTACATGTTAAATTATGTTTGAAATTTTTTTTTTTTTTTTAAAAAGTCGAGCTCGAGCTACTCGATCGAGCTCGAGTATTTTTTTGAAATACTCAAGCTCGACTTGATAGGTATATCGAGTCGAGCTTTGACCGAGTTGCTCGACCGAGTCGAGTCGAGCAACTCGGTTGAGTCACACCCTTACTTCAGCCCACCAAGGGGACATGTTGTCCACTGCCACAACAAAGCTTACATATCCCAGAATGAATGATTAATTGTCCAAACTAAGGAATTCCATTTTTGAGAAAATGCAAAAGGCTTTGCGAAATATGTCTATATGAATACTACATATTCATCTAGTAACACTAAAAATTAGAAAAAAAAAATTCATGCATACGTACATATATGTAAATTAAGAGATTCATGGGTTGAATATGTGAACAATAAATATGCCATATTTTTGCATTTCATCTTCAATTTTAAGTGTTGATTTGTCATACATATTTTTTCTAATTTAAAATCTATTACTTCATTTTAATATGAGGAAAGTATTTCTTGTAAAAATAGAAAGCATATCAAAATCTTATTTACCCCCTTCTATGAAAAAATATAAATTTCATATCCATTATAAATTTGTATTGCATTATGTAATAGATAAATTTTGTATTGCTTATGATAATAAGTGCAATTTTTTATAAGGGAAAATTACACTGCCCTCCCCAGCGTTTAGGTTAAATATATAGACCTCTCTTCACGTTTGAACAATTACACTGGCATCCCTTGTGGTACTTTTTTAACTTACAGATAAGTCTTTCTAGTAAGTGGATCGACAGAAAATGATGACGTTAGCACTAAAATACCAATTTTACCTCTAATTTGACTTTAAGGTCTGTCAACCAAAAAATTGTCTTTTCGTAATTTTAGTATTCTCTTTTATTTTTAAATTACACTTTAATCCATTTTAACGAAGTCATTTTGGTCTTATCCTTGATTTTTACCAGAGTTTGACCAATGTAATCAACAGAAGAGATGTCAATATAATTATCTAAATATAAAAAGAAGTCTATGTATTTAATCTAAATATAGAGGGAACACATTGTAATTTCCCCTTTTTATAAAAACATGTCTTATGTTTTCCATTCTTCCTTAATGCCTAAAACAAAAGTTCATTTTTTCTTTTCCATTAGACTATGTTCTAGATATTGCGGCATTTGCGCCTAATTGTCCCCTATCAAAAAGAATAAATATCCCGCAGCACCGTTCATAGTTACTATAAATTTTGATAGGAAAATTTCCTAGAGTAATGTACTCAAAATTAATAGATATTATGCAAAAAATTGTTGACGTAGTCTAAAATGGAAGTTCTCAATCACCTTTCCCTAATTCATACACAACTTGTACCAAATGAATCAAATTAGAAAGTCAAATGAAGCAAAAACGAGACAACTTCTATTTGATAATTTAAATTGATAAAAGAGTCTCGTTTTCTGACTTCACTCTTAGCATAGTGTCACCTTATCAAATTATGGTCACATACAAACGTTGACTTTGTTGAGCCAATCAATCTGTTGCTACAACATATAAAGTATAGGGCCTATTTGTAAATAGTCATATTTACAGACGAATATTATAAGTTGAAGTAATATTATAAGTAAGTCTTAGAACAATTATAACTCCATTAAATTATATATGCTCTCCATAGTAAACTCACAATCACACCTATCCCACTTAGAATAAAGTTTGGGCATAAGTTAAATATTTATTTATTTAAGTGTTAGCATGACATTAATGAAAAATTCAAATAGAAACTATCATATAAAATTACTATGCCATGCCATTTTAAATTTAAAGATAACGATAAAATTATTAAAGTGGATGCCAGTTAATTTATTATTATTTATTCTATTAATAAACATTGAGAAAATGAAAATATTGTTATAAAGAATCCAAAAGTATTTATTAATTTTAAGCACAATCAGTCATTTGATATACACTAATTAAAAATGCAAATTTTAATTAATTGATGATGCATACTTCATTTTATTGCTTTAGGTTAAACAATAAGATATATTGTCATGCTTTGTTGTAGACATACTTACCCAAATATTTCAGTGCTGTCTAAACAAATATTTCAATGCTGTCGATCCTAGACGTATTTTAACACTGATATGGCCATTATACTTAGACATGAAAGATATGGATTGTAAGATACTACCTAGTAGTTGTCAACTTGTGCATTCGGAACATGAACAATTAGTCTATTTTTCTTTACCTTGAATCGTGCTTTCACCAATACGCATGTGGGCAGTGATATTTCCATCTTCCATTCAATATACAAGATTTTTTTTTTTAACTCTTAAAATCAAATGGTTCACACATCATGCATTTTACAATCAATGCATAGAACTCTGAATTCTCTTCTTTGTTTGGAAGTTCAGCACAAACCTATCAAACTTCTCGAGAGTGGTGAGCATGTGGCAATAGTCTCTTTTAAAATTTAATTAGTACATGAACAAGTGTATTTTCTTAAATCCTTGATTCTTCACATCTGGTAATTTTGCTCGAAATATTCTTGAGATCAAACTTGGTCGATCTTGTGTTTGTTGGCCATCATACAACTATTCTCTATTTCCTTCCATTTCAGGTTGCGAGTCAGCGTAATATAATATAGTAAAGTTTTCCTAAGTATTTGTATCAATGCTTATTTATCAAGATAACTATGTTGCATATCTCATGCAGGGGTTCCGAAGTTAAATTGTTTATGACAGTAGTAGTCCAATCTTGTTTCAGACATCATTATTACATATGTACTATGTACCGGTGTTGTATCCAACCAAGAGTATTGCAAATTGCCTTGCATTTTTAATTCGTGGAAGATAACTTGTATTCTCTCCACAAGACATTTTTATTGCTTTGACCAACAACAATTAATACAAATAAATTCAAAACAAGTAATATTTTTAAAAAGAAAAATGATATATGATGATAAGATTGTTTAAAATATTAAAAGCACTTTACTGAAACGCTCTTAATTTTATTCTATATATTAGCACAGTTAACTTGTATTTTTAAATAAATTTCTAAATATTGTATTCACATGTTTTTCTTCTTCATTTATGTAATGTCATCATTACTTTTAAAAGAAATGTTAATTAATTCAAATGTTGTTTTATTTTAAATCTAGGGTTATGAAGATGCTTTTTTTATCATTTACATGACTATAGTTGTTCAATTATTTAAGCATTCCACAACTTAAACATGTGTGCAAATGATCTAATATCTTGTTCAGATACTTAATATTTGTGTATTCAATAATTAATTTGAGATAGTGTCAACGTGACATAGATTCGATTTTATTGTATTCATTTTGTTAAAGTCGTCTTAAAATGGTGGTCAGCATAGATAATTGTTTACTGAAATACTCTCTTGATTTCATTTCAAATTTTAATGCAATTAATTTTTAAAAGTCTAGCACAATGTAGGATTTCTATTCAGGCCAGTAGTAAGTTCAGTTTCAACGAATAACGACAAACACAGCGAATACCAACGTTAATAAGATAGTTCAAAATAACTAAAAGCAATTGCATGCCAACCAAGTAATGCAATAAGAAAAAACTAAAGTTCTAACCCTATAAATTAAATTTACATTGAATGTGCTTTAGATCTGACTCAAAATCAAAATTATAATTTACAATTTTATTTTTAATGTTATTGTTTAAAAATTGTATGAATATGCTTTAAAATAAAATTTTAAAGCGCAATTTTTGGATAAAACAATGTTTTTTATATGCTTTTGATAAATTTAATGTTAATGCAAATGTTGTTGGATCTTATCGTGAATTGGCAATCATCTCTTAATTTGTTTGTATGAAATAAGCCATAATGGTTATAAAATGATCTAATTTTGTTAGTAAGCATTATCTTGTAATTTAAATGGTGTTAAACCTTGAAAGATAAATTTTGTTAACCTAAATGTTTGAAAGGTGTGTTTGATTTTTAACTTACTATCATGTGTTTTTCGGTTATATAAACTTCAACTTACTCTTTTAGTTTCATAAAAGAAAACATGTTAACTTTTGTTAGAAAATAAAGAAAAATAATATTTTAAAATCTTATCCAAAATAAACCGGTAGTCGCAGAAACTGTAAAATTTATAGAAAGATAAATTATTACAAACAAAACCTTTTTTATTAAGGACAGAAAATTAAATGCTGGTAATTAAAGAATGACTTCTTAACAACCATCTAATTCGACCATTTCCTTCTACTGTGATTAGTGCATGGATTAAAGGAGTTTCGTTTGCCTAAAAATTGCATATCAGTTTAAAGGATCTTCATTTCTTCCTCCTTTATTTTCGTCTTTTCTTGTTCACATGTACCTATTGTCTAGAAAGCCGTCAATGAGTGAAGGGAGCATTCGCACGATTATTAGAATTCACTACCAAACTAATTTAAATTTGTTAGTAAGGATATTCATGCAATTTAAATGGTTAAATAAATCTTAGATCTTGAAAGATAAGTTTTTTAAGTCTTATCCGAAATCAAACTCTAGCTATTAAAAGTATAAAATCTATAGAAAGATAAAATAATATAAACAATAAAAAGACATTCGCGAAAGAGAGTTAAATGCTGATAACTAAAGAATGGCCATTTCCTTATACCGTGATTGATACAAGTCCTAAAGATGTTTAATTAACTTTAAAATTGCTTACCGGATCGATGATCATTTCCTTCTCCCATGTTTTCCTCTTTTCTCTTTCTTTTCTCTCAAAATTTTCGGCATTAGATTTTCTTATAAAGAAAATGCAAAACTAAAAGGCTGCACTAAATTGGCAGCAAAAATGATTTTATTATATATAAAGAGAAATAAGTTAAAACAGGTGCAGAATACCAATTGCCTAGAATGTATTCAAAGAATGAACAGGACTGTTAGAACTCACAAGCATTCTTTCACCCATTGAAACACCATGCAAGAATTATAAGTATCCATGGAATCCTTTGCAAAAGTCACAGTAATAAAATGAAATAATATCAGTATGTCAAACCTAAAGTAAGCAATGAACTTCACCTTGCCGAGTGTTCAAGTGCAGGGATCACAGGCAAGCTGCCAAGCATGCATCAGAAGGAGCTGATTTACTTAAATGGATATGGTAGATTGTGTCTCATTGATCTATCTGGCGAAGCTGAATCTTGTGATGTGTAACATACAGTCAAAGAACAGAATAAGTAGTTTGCAGCAGTTGCCTGGAAATTTCAGGGTGAAAACCAATGTAACAGTAGCCATAAAAGGTAGAACAAGGAACTAACTGTGGATTGATTGTCTGATGAATGAATCTTGCCTTAATTCTTAAATTTCGTCTATTCTTCTTGATTTTCCCCACTTCTGATCTTGAGTTGGTCATCATTGAATGTTGATGAAGATGATTATTCAAGAAATTTTCATGTTTCTGCTGTGTTTCAACATGGCATCAGAGCCATAATGAAGAGCAAACATCAGAGTCATTCATTATCCACTTCTTGATCCTATTCTATATACCCTCATGGAGTCTTCTTTGAGATCAATCAATCACATTACTTGTAAGGCCTCAAATACATCTGTGGAAGTTCCAAATTCACTTTATTTCATACATCAATACCATCATTGCATAACTAGGAACACAAAAGATCCAACTCTGCAACCTAGAAACACTCCTTCACTCTAGCATTGTCTATCAAAAACAAGATCAAATTTTTTTTTGGAAGCATTAGGAACCTACCTTTGGATGATCCGCTACATCAATCCTAGATCTTCTGCAACAACTTGATAGTGGCATGGCTTTTAAAATTCATGAGCCCCTCTTGCAGCAACTGTATTTTACATGAAATACTCCCACTAGATTTGGCAAACAATTTGCAAGAGATTTCCACAACTTGTTGACAATAGGATGTGTTAGTTACAAGGAGAATTACACAACATAAACCAAGGGACCAAATTAGTAGATTCATACTTTACTGAGTTGTTAACAATGTGGGTGGAGCTGAGACAATATAGGCCACCTCCAGATTATAAATGTGGGAGATGTAATGATGAATGCTTCCAAGAATTCATTGATATGCAAAAGAGGGACAAAGTATATAAATGATAACTCCTAATTTTGGAGTTATTTTCATGAACTTCAACAACTAAATTTTGGTTATAACCTCGCATAAGACTAAGTGATTCTAGGGAAAGTCTAGCATTGCTTTAAGCTTTAAACTTAAATGCACTTTTAGGCTAAAATGCACTAATTTGATTATTTTGTGTTTGATACAAGACTGTAATGTAGCCACAGCAAGGATAGTGTGGCCGCACAAATCTTAGCCTTATGTGGCTACACATGAATCATCAGAAAAGCCACCATTGTGAATTGGTTTGATGTGGCCACGATAGAAGGTATGTGGCTGCAATAGATGCGGCCACGTTCAAGGCGAGTGGCTACAACAAATGCATTTGCAAAAATTAAAACTTTTAAATTGTGGCTACAAATTCTAGATGTGGCCACAAAAGAAACAACTGTCCAGTCACCCAAATGACTTTTCATTATTTTTAGAAGACAAAAAAAATTTGGAAATAAAAAACTAGGAACCGCGATGAAGAAGAGGAGAAGATTGTCAAAGAAGAGAAAAAGGGAGTTGGAGACAAGATAGTAGAATTCAATCAAAGGAAGGAGGCTACAGCTTGAGAAGGGAGAAGAAAACAAGAAGAAAAAAGAAGAAGCTACCATCCATTAAAGAACTTTCAACAATAAGTTTTCTTTTTCTTCTTGTATCCTTGTTCTTGTCAACTTTCTAAGAATGCATATTGTGTGGAATATAGCTTTACAAATTGCAATCATGTTAGTGTAAACTCTTCATTTCTAGATATTAACATGAATATGACTTGTTTGTTTTGATTGATTCATTGTCTTTACAATTTGATTTTTGAATTTGATTATGTAATTGGTTAAGAAATCTAACCACTTTCTTAATTGCTTGATTAATTGAAGAATAACAAAAGTGAAATTTGATAATCAATATCGAATTCAACTTAAACGTGTAAGATTCTGAGAGTGACTCATAGGTTTATGTGAAGTTATTCATTATTCATAGATTAATTGAATGTCAAATCATTTGAATTTACATTACTCATGAGTGTATGCGTAATTCTTTGAATGAAGTCTTATGAAATCCAAGAGGTGATTGTAAGAAATTTTAGGAATAATGAACTGAATCAATTGTAATTAAATTGATAATTGGATGATCAATGGAATAAAAATCATTGATAATTGGATGATCAATGGAATAAAAATCATTAAACTCGATATCTGGAATGTTTTTCTTGACATATAGTTTACTACTCAATTTTATGTCTCCTACCCCACTCATTCTATACGTTTTGATTAGTTTGAGTTATCCTTTTCCTGAGTGATTTTTCAATTTAAATAACACATATTGGAAACACATTGATAGATACTTAAGCTCTTCCCAAAGGATATGACAACCCTTTCTCCCATTGTTTTACCTGGGCAATGTTATGGACTTGTAATGCCCATGTCAATAAATTCCTTAATGGTTAAATGATATGTACTCTACAAATAGGTCTCAGTTGTTAAGACAAAGGCCCTTCCCAACTTTAGATGAAGCCTAGTAGTAGAAGAAGCACAAAGAACTGCTAACAGAAAAGGTATGAATGATGCTTCTTGATTGATATCACATATTAACAAAGGGGAGAGAAAAAAAGACCAGTTGTGCTATCATTGTAGTAAGAAAGGTCCATACAAAGCAGAAGTTCTATAGAATTATTGGGTTCCCTTCAAACTTTAAGTTACAAAAGGGAGAGGTAAGGGAACACAAATGGCAACAAATCAAGTCTCCACTGAAGCTGTTAGAGCAACTAAGGACAGACAAGGGAATGATAATCTAATGTTATCTCAAGTTCAAATAAAAAAGTTGATAAGGTTGTTGGGCTTTCATGGCATGGCCCAATCTAGCACCACTAGTTTTCAAAATCAGCAAGAACCAACTAGTGCACATAAACCATATGAATCCCACTTCTCTCACTCTAATTATACAAGCAACCTCTGATTCTTTTTACTAAAGACATGAACAACATTTCCCTTTCAACTTTCACTATAAATACCTAATCCATTAAAAGTGATAAGCCATCATCAGTGTTTGCTCATTAGACTATGGATAGAACATCATAAATGATGTTCCATAGTCTATTTCAATCATATAAACTAGTCTCAAGCTTGTTTGTGAACCTTTCAAACAAGTCCAAAGTTCTGCACAAACAAAGGAAATGTGATGATCATAGAGTCTCTTATCCTTCCAAATGTGTTACATGTCCTAACTGGTAAATTCAATCTAATATCTATCAGCCAACTAATAGAATCACATCATTGCTCGCTTGTCTTTAACTCTAATTCATGCCACATCCAAGTCCACTCACTATGGATAAGGATTAAACTTACTAGACAACACCAAGGGCTATACATACATACCCAAATTTGATTCAAAATTTACAAGTGTTGTTTGCTCACTAAAGGCATTAGCTCATCTTGGCTTTGACATTTAACACTTTAGAGTAGGCCACACCTCACACCATGTAGTAGAAATCTTACATTTTAGTTATCTCTTTATTAGTGTAATGCGCCAAAAACCTTGTGAAACCTCTCCTCGAGCTAAGTAGAAAAGAATGCCCTTCCCTGTACACACTAGAACCACTGTTAAGCCCTTTGAGCTTATACATGTAGATATATGGAGTCCTTACTCCATAAATGGATATCATTTCTTCCTAACCGTTATAGATGGCTTTACAAGATGTATGTGGACATACCTTATGAAACATAAATGTGAGGCTATTTACATACTACCTTTTTTCAGCAATCTTGCTTGTATTTAATTTGATAGTAAAATACTATCTATGAGAATAGACAATGCAATAAAACTTTACCTTAACTCTTTCTTCTTTAAATGTGGCATTGCACATCAATTTTCTTATGTTCAAACCTTACAAAAAATGCCATTATTGAAAGAATGCATCGACACATCATTACCACTACACAGGCCTTCCAGTTCCAAGCCTCAATGCCTAAGAAATTTTGTGTTAGTAGTGTTTTATGTGTAGTGCACATCAATAATAAACTCCCAACAAAGATCCTCAACCAAAAATCACATATGAAATGCTGTAGAGTCTTTAGCTACTTAGTTTTTGCTTATACTCTTGGAAGAGATAGGACCAAGTTTGATTCCAAGGCTAGGAAATGTTTCTTCATAGGTCACCCTCACAGAATGAAAGCAAAGTCGTTGACATTCAGAACCAAGATATATTCTTTTCTAGACATGTCACCATTTATGAAGACATCTCTCTGTTTGACTCACGGTATCTCAAATCTCTCAATGCCCCAACTCTTTCACATAACTCTTCTACCATCTCTATGATCCCTAAACACATGCTTACTGGACAGCAAATTGATCTATCACCATCTGGAAACACACTCATTAAATGAAACTGATGATGGTCATCATAATTAAACCCTCCCATCTAATGAACAAAATGTTTCACCTTCACAATATTCACACAAACCTTCTTTAAAACCTCAATAAATACAATAATGTGGACATCAAGAACTGAGGCCCTCTCATGTTGCCACTCAAACCCATCACAAAATCCCAAGCAAGCTAGTTCAAGGAGGCCTTTATGAATTTCATGCTTAATTGGGAAGTTGGAGGACACTTAAATGTATTTGGAGAACCAAAAGAAGGAACTTTGTGTCAAATTCCATCTTGGGAGGGCCAAGAGACATAAAGAAGCCCTAAAATTGTGACCTAAACCAAGCCAGATCGACAACTAAGCATTTTTTTAATTACGATCAACTAGGAGTCTAATTGATCTAAAGAAGCTCGATTGAGCTAGGTGTTGGCAAATGAAGTTCTGGAGCAAAGATAGTGCCTTTGTAGGGACAACTGCACACACAGTCGAATCGATCCAGCAACAGCACAATCAATCTAATTTCTACCAGATTGATTGCAGTGGATGGGAAAGTTGATTTTTTGCATTATTTTTCAAATTTTCTAGCTATAAGAGCCCTTTTTCAAGGTCAAATTTTGGCATTTAAGGCTTGTACTTTAGGGTTTTCATGTGTTCCACATAAATACAATTGTTAGGGCACAATGTAATAACTCTTGGTTAATTGCATAACTCAGTAGAAGAATTTTCTTCACGTCCATACTTGTTTGTGAGTGTTTTCCCCAAACTCAAGTACAACTCAAGTCCTTATTTCTGATGGTTAGTAGCTAACATCTCCCAGCATGGTGTTTGGCTTATTGATAGCCAAAAGTTTAATTTGTTGGAAAGGTTTGCCGTAAGTGAGATTAATTCTTGCTTGGTTATCTTTTTTGTAATCTCGTTGTCTATCTTTTCTTTACCAGCCACATCTTTTCAATCCTTAGCTTCCACCGTGTTCACATCAATTGGCATTAAAGTTAGTTAATCGCGTTTCTTAATTCAATTGATTGGTTGAGGTTCCATTTGAGCTATTTTCTTCACCATTCATTTTATTTTCCATCTTTTCTTGCTTGCTCTATTTAAAATAAAAAATACAAAAAAAGGACTAATTAAGACTACTAGAAAAAATTTTGGTGGATTTTTAGTGATGTTGAAATATTATGATAATTGTTGGGAGTTTGTGTATTGAATAGAACCAAAAAAAAAAAAAAAGAAGCAGAAAATCAGTACAAAAGAAGAGAAATTTTTGTGGGTTTTTTTTTGTTTAGAATCAATTTTTCATCCCAAGCTATGCATCGAATCGATCTAGAGGACCCTTCAATCAATCACACCATTAGGGTATATGAAAACCCTAGTTGTTATTTCCAAGAACATGATCGATCACCCTTGACTCAAATTGATCTCACTTTTAATTCCTTTAGATCACACGCATGTTCTACCATGCAATTGTCCTACTCTAAATCAATCTCCTTGATTCTAGATTGATCTTAATTCCTATTTTCTCATTTTTTTACATCATTTTCATGATTTTTGTTGGATATTGAGCCTAGGAACCACCTTGAATTTTCCAAGGCGATGTTGAGTTGGGTTGGTAAGGCCATTTGAGTGGTTTTTGAATTTACATTAATTGTTTACAATTTCTTGAGAGATGCATGACATGAAGTTGAGACTTGAGACTATTAAAGGAGAGATGTAAAGGATATCTTAGACAGTAGAGGGCATGCATGATCATTTGCTGAGGGTTGAGGCTTCCTAAACCACAAGGACACAAGATGACCTGCCACCACACAGTGGTTGGGTTAGGAATCATAAACATGTACCAAGGACAAAAAAGAGATCACTAAACAACTACTCCGATTTCTAAGATGATTCATATGATGAGCCTCTAAGACAACAAAGTAGAAAGCCGAGAAATGATGATGAGGATGAGTTCAAGGGGATCAAACTCAAGGTGTCATCTTTTCGAGGAAAGTTAAACCCTGAGCTATACCTCGAATGGGAACAATGTGTGGGGATAGTTTTTGATTGCTACCAATACATAGAGCAACAAAAACTAAAGTTGGCAGTTGTGGAGTTCATTGACTATGCAGTGACTTGGTGAGACTAACTTGTGATGAGCCAAAGGAGAGATAGTGAGAAGTCCATATAGACTTGGATTAAGTTAAAGGTGGCAATGAGGAGGAGATTCATTCCATCACACTATTATTGGGACTTAAATCAAAGGTTTCGAAGCTTGATATAAGGTTCTTAAGCATAAAGAATTGATGGAACTATTGATGATGAGGGTCTACGTGGCAAAAGATCAAAAAGCCACAATGGATAGATTTTTTAGTAGGATGTATACTGATATTGTCAACATTGTAGAATTGCAACACTATATGAATTTCAATGAGATGGCCTAAAAGGCCATTAAAGTTGAGAAGTAACTCAAGATAAGAATTCAAATAGGAGCACATTCGAGTCCTAGGACCTTCCCTAGAAAGAATGACCAACCTTCATTGTCTAATGCATCCAAGGCCAAGAAGACACCTAAGGAGGGGTCATCAAAAGTACCACATCCTACAACTCAACTAGTACTTCTCGTAATAGGGATCTTGCTTGTTTCAAGTGTTAGGGCGAGACATTTTGCCAATCAATGTCTAAATAAGAAGACTATGATTTTAAATGATTTGGGCAAAATCATCACTGATGAAAGTGAAGGAAGATGATAAAGTTGAAGGGTGTGATATCGGTGTTGATGAAGCTGAGCAAGTAGATGAAGGTGGGATCAACTTGTTGATTATGAGGGCCCTTAGCAAATAAGTGACAAAGTATTTGGATGATAGAGCAAAGCGAGAACATCTTCTACACCTGGTGACAAATGCACAGTAAAAACTTGTAGCCTAATTATGGATGGTGGGAGTTGCACTAACATTGCTATCAAGACATTGGTTGAAAAGTTAAATTTGCCTATTAGCGCACACCGAAAGCCCTATTGCCTATAATGGTTGAACAACATGGCTAAGGTTAGGGTCATAAAATAGCTATTGGTATATTTGAAGATTAGGGGATACTCGGATGAGGTCATGTGTGATACAGTCCTAATGCAAGTTTGCCACATTCTTTTGGGTTGAACATGGCAGTTTGACTGACAAGTGGCTTATGATAGGGTTATTAACAGGTACACTTTCCATTTTAGTGGCCGAAAGTTCACCCTAGTACCCATGTCCCCAAAACACGTACATGAAGACTGAATGTACATGCAAAGCAATACAAGATAGAGTTAGAGAAAAATAGGAAAAAGAGAGAAAATGGAAAAAAAGAGATATTAAAGGTGCTAAAGAGAGGAAAAGAGAGAATGATCATGAGGAAGAAAAAGGGTGCATGTTAGCAAGAGTAAGGGATGTGAGGAGAGCATGTTAGGATGAGAGTCCTATAGTGTTGTTGATGTACAAAGAGAACTTAATTATTTTTGATGATATCACATCATCCCTCCCTAAGTCTATTGTTTCTCTTGTATAGGAATTTGAAAATTCTTTTCCAAAGGAGTTGCCAAATGGGTTGAGCACTAAATTAATTTGGTACCTAGAGCTTCTATTTTAAACCACCCTACACATAAGGTAAACCTACAGTAAGCTAGAGAAATCCAATGCCAAGTAGAGGAACTGTTGGAAAAAGCATAGGTTCACTAGAGCATGAGCCCATGTGCGATACCAATCCTACTTGCGCCAAAGAAAAATGTTAACTAGCACATATGCATTGATTGCAGAGCTATAAACACTATCATGGTAAAGTATCACTATCTCATTCATTGTTTAGATAACATGTTGGATGAATTGCATGGTGTTAGTGCCTTTTTAAAGATTGATTCAAAAGATGGGTACCATCAAATTAAAATGAGGAATAGAGATTAGTGGAAAAATAGCTTTTAAGACCAAATTTGAATAATATGAGTAGATTGTGACGCCTTTTGGTCTTATAAATGTTGATGAACCATGTCCTACATGCTTACATTGGAAAATTTGTTGTTGTGTACTTTGATGATATTTTGATTTATAGTAAGACCACATATGAGTATATTGAGCATGTTTGTAATATATTATTTACTTTAAGGTAAGAGAAATTATATGCTAACCCTAAAAAATGTATTTTGTGTAGACCATTTTGTGTTTTTGAGCTTTGTTGTTAATTCGCAGGGTATGCATGTTGATGAGGAAAAGTTAAAAGCCATTCAAGAATGACTTGCACCTCAATCCATTGGAGAAGTTAGAAGTTTCCATAAGTTAGCTTGTTAGAATTTTCCACAGGTTAGCTAGCTTCTATCATTGATTTGTGAAGGATTTCAATAACATAGCTACCGCACTAACAGCTGTGATCAAAAGAGAAAGAAAATTCAAATAAGCTAAAGCATAACAAGATGCCTTTGACACATTAAAACAAAAACTCACACATGCACCTATTCTTAGTTCACCTGATTTTAACAAAACTTTTGAAATTGAATGTGATACCATGGATGTTGGAACAGGCATTGTGCTTATGCAAGAAGGAAAGCCCATTGCATATTTCAGTAAGAAGCTACCCAACCTTTGACAAGGAGCTGTAATCCTTAGTTTGGGCATTACAAACTTGGCAACATTTCCGGAAGCCCAAGAAATTCGTGGCCCACACTGATCATAAGTCCTTAAAACATTTCAAGAGCCAAGGTAATTTGAGTAAAAGGTATGCAAGGTGGGTAGCTTTCATTGATATTTTTCCTTGTGTGATTAAGTATAAGAAGGACAAAGACAACATTGTTGCCAATGCTTTATTACATAGGCATACCTTGATTTCCACCTTAAGCGCCAAAATGATAAGGTTTGAGCATATACATGAATTGTATAAAGATGATATTGATTTGGGTACTATATATGCTTTTACACACACTACCCCACATAAAAGATTTTGTCAAGATAACAGTTATTTATAATTTGATGGGAAGTAGTGTGTGCTAAGATGTTCATTGCATGAATTGTTGGTGAGGAAAGCTCACAATGAAATATTAATGGGATACTTTGGTGTCATCAAAATTGTAAGCATTTTTGTAGGAACACTTTCATTGGCCTCATTTACGAAGGGATATGGCTAAGATCATTGATTGATGGTTGAAATATCATAGGGCCAAGTCATGCACATATCCTTATGGTTTGTATTCCCCTTTACTTATACCCTAAGCTCCTAGGACCGACATTTCCATAGATTTTGTTTGAGGGTTGCCTACAAGTAGGAATGGACATAAAGCTATAATTGTTGTTCTTGATAGATTTTCCAAAATAGCTCATTTCATTCCTTGTCATAATTGTCGCATGTAGAATTTGCATATAATAGAAGCACACACACTACCACGCAATTTTCTCCTTTCGAAATGGTGTATGAATTTAATCCTTTAACTCTTATGGATTTGTTACTATTATCTAATAGTGAGCAAGTCAATACAGATGGCAAAAAAAAAAGTTAAATTTGTGAAGTCCTTACATGAGAAAGTGCATTGGAATTTGGAAAAAAAGCTATAATAATATGAACAACAAGCCAATAAGGGCTCAAGAGAATCCTATTTAAACCTAGTGATTGAGTGTGGATTCATTTTAGGAATCAAATATTTCCATAACAAAGAAAGACCAAGCTATATCATAGTGGAGAGAATCCATTTAAAGTGCTAGAAAGAGTTGGGAACAATGCTTACAAAATTAAACTACCTAGTGAGTATGATGTTAGTGCCATATTTAATGTCTCTATCTTAGCCCCTTTTGATGTAGGTGATGAGAAGGATCTAACGTTAATGGAACAACCTTCACAAAATGAGGGGAATCAAGAACTAAGACCCTCTCATGTTACCATCAAAAGATTCCGAGCACACAAGTTCAAGGAGGTCTTTATGAGTTTCATGCTTAATTGGGAAGTTGGAGGACACTTAGACACATTTGAAGAACCAAAAGAGCAAACTTAGTGTCAAATTCTAGCTTAGGAGGGCTAAGAAGCACAAAGGAGCCTTGAAATTTCGATCTAAACCAAGTTACGTTAATCTAAGTAAGCCAGATCAATAACTAAGCACTCTAGAATTACAATCAGTTGGGAGTCTGATTGATTCAAAGAAGCCCAAATCAACCTAGGTGTTGGCAAATAGAGTTTTGGATTTACAATCGCAAGGAACACGAATGATCATAAAGAAGATACCTTAGTTGGGACAATCACACCTGTAATAGATCGATCCAGAAATGGCATGATTGATCTAATTTCTAGCCAAATCAATAGCGATGGGTGGGAAAATTGTTTTTTAGTCTTTTTTTCAATTTTTTTTGGCCAATGAAGCATCTTGTTAGGATTAATTTTGGCATTTTTAGCTTATCCCTTAGGGTTTTAGTGTGTTCTTTATAAATACATTCATTAGAGCACAATTTAATAACTATTAGTCAATTGCATAACTCAACACAATTTTCTTCACCTCCATACTTGTTCTTTGTGTGTGTTTACCCCAAGCTCAAGTACAAATTGGGTCATTTGACTTGCCTTCGGTAATTCGTGGCCAACATCTCGCAGATTGGTGTTTTGTTTATTGATTAACAAAAGTTCGATTTGTTCCAAAAGTTGCCTAAAGTGAGGTTAGTTCTTGCTCAGCTATCTTTTGTGTAATCTCTCTGTCTAACTTTACTTTCCCAACTAGATATTTTCAATCCTTTACTTCTGCCTTGTTCACATCATACAACCTAGAAGATAAGAAAGACTTAAAAGGCTACTCAAGTACCTTGACATCTACCACCTAACCTAAAGGAGTCTAATCAAATGACCTAACACATCTCACCCCATGACCAATTTCCTCAACAAAAATAAACTATCCAAGAGTTATAATTGTTACTTAGCATCATTAGACAATATGCAAAAACTAGGTTCATTTGTTGAGGCTACAAGCAGGGCTCACTAGAGACAAGCCATGTTTAAGGAGCTCCAAGCCTCAGAGGACAATAGCACATGGAAATGGTAGAGTTTCCAGAGGGACATCATACAACTAGCTATAAGTGGGTGTATAAAACCAATCTCAAATCAAATTAAAGTGTTGAAAGGTACAAGGAAAGGCCAATTGCAAAAATGGAATGCTTTCATTATCATGAAACTTTTAGTCTAATAGTGAAACAAGAGACAATGAGGTTATTCCTTGCCTTGGCTGCTATGAATGACTGGTGCTTGCAACAATTAGACATTTATAATACCTTTTTATATAGGGATTTAGAAGAGGAGGTATATATGCAGATTCCTCCAGGATTAGGATGAAAGAAAAGTACTACAAGACTATTCCTCCAGGCCTTATATGGGCTTAAGCAAACAATAAGGCAATGGAATGTGAAATTTACGAAGGCACTCTACCACTATGAATTCAAGCAATCAGTATCAAATAACTCACTGTTCATAAAGGGATTAAGAGAGAAGGACAAGATGGCATTCTTAGTGTATGTTAATGATGTACCAATTGTATGTAAGAATCTAGCTAAAATAAATAAGGTTATGAACTTTCTGAGTATAGGGCTCAAGAAAGTGACCTTGGAACACCGAGATACTCCCTTGGCATAGAGATTGCAAGATCAAAGAAAGAAATATTTTTATGGCAAAAGAAGTATGCCCTAAACCGTTCGGAAACATATGGAATGTTGGGGCCTAAACTAGCCTGTACTCCAATGGAAAGTAACCAAAAACTTAGCATGGAGGATTAGGAGTCACTAGAGGATAGAACTCACTACAGAAGACTAGCTGGGAGATGATGTACCTAGCCTACACTAGACCTAACATTGCTTATGCAATGCAAGTATAGTTATAGTAAATGAGTCATCCTGGAAAGGGCCACTTGGAAGTAGCCTATATATTGTAAAATACTTCAAATCATCACTTGGAAAAGGGTTATGCATGAGAAAAATAAGAAACGCACAAATGTTGGCATCTCAAGATAGTGACTGGGGAGCATGCTATGATACTAAGAGATCTATTACTAGCTATCATGTTATGTTTAGTGGATTAATGATAATCAAGAAATCCAAAAGGTAAGTGTGGTGGCTAAAATTTCTATAGAGGTAGAGTATAGGGCACTTGCCTCTTGCTTATTTGAATGGCACTTTAGTTATCGCAATGAATGGGTTCAGGTGTTTGACATGTTATATCTAGCTCCTTTAGCATAAACTAGCAGCTACATTAGCAAGCCTATACTAGCCATTGTAGTATAGGGAACAACCTACTTGCCTAGGGATAAGGGTGTGAGGTTAAAAGTTACATGTACAAAAAATGCCATATAAATTCAGATGTATCTAGTGAGAAAGAGGGAAGAGAAATTGTCTTCAGTTAACAACAAAATGGGCACCATCTATGGGAAACATTAGAAAAAGGTTACGACATTTTTTTGGGAAGAGATACAGTAGAAGAGATAGGGGCCATAAAAGCGAATGAAAGTTTGCCTCCCTGACCCCCTATAGTGAGGACTATTCGATTCACTAATCCTCTAGGGAAACCTCCTATGGGACTAGTTTAGAGCTCAATTGATCAGCTAAATGAAATAGTGAGTGTAGTTGTGTAAGCTGCCTTGCAAAAATGCTTAGTTTTCACAACAACAATGAAGGAAATGAGTAGTTGTTCTACCTAGTTAAGAATTAAGGATACAAGCTAAAAAGGGAAAATAAAGCACGAAGGGGAGGAAAACGACATCTAAAGAGCTAAAAAAGATGGTAACCAAGCTCAACCAAAAAATTAAGGAAATGAAAACACAAGTTAAGGTTGATATGCTCAAGAAGAGTCTCCCTTTTGTGTTGGAGATAATGGAAGACTCATTATTGGATAACTTCAGAATAACAAGCATCTTAGAGTACAATGGAGCTTCCGATCTAACTGAACACTTAGCTAAATTCTAGCATCAAGTGTTGTTGCACTAGTATTCCAATGGAGTCAAATTTTGGGCTTTCCTCACCATGTTAAAAGGATCAATGCAAACGTGGTTCAATCAATTTAGCACCAGGAGTGATAGGAAATTTCGACAAGTTGGCATCTTTGTTTCTATACTATTTTGCAAGTTGTAAGAAATATACAAGCAACCATCTATGGTACTATTCAATATGAGGCAGGGTGGTGAAGGAACCTTGAGGGAGTATGCAAAAAGGTTCTCCTAAGTTGCCTTAGAAACCCCATATATGACCCAAGAGGTGTTGGCTAGCGCATTCGCACAGAGACTAAAGGAAAGGACTTGTTTAGGTTATTAGTGAAGAAGCTAATAAAAGATTTTGCTGAGTCCCTAGCCAAAGGCCAAGAAATAAATAAACATGAAGGAGACATGGCGAGAATAAATGAAAGAAATGAGAATAGTTCAAGTTACCAAAAAAAAAAAAACTTGCAAGCCACTTGCACTTGTTAAGGCACCAATCATCGGAGAAAGGCCCAAGTTGACCAAGTTTACACCACTGAGGGTGAGTAGGAGGAACATCCTAGCCTCTATATAGAACACAAATATGTTAAAATGGCCAAAGGAATCCTTTACTCCTCCAAAGAACCTTAGAAACAAAAAGTATTGTAAATTTTACAACGAGTATGGCCACGGTATAGAGGCATGTACAAGTTTGAGGGTGCAAATTAAAATGCTTCTAACAAGGGGACATCCACAAGAGTTCACAAAAGAAGAGGATCTGAGGGAAGAAAAGAGGGGAGATCACCATAAGAATGTAAAAGGGAGTCAACTAAAAGGGGTTTTATTAGTATGATATAAAGAGGACAATCGAGTAGGAACAAGAAAGGTAGCACCCATATAGTGGCTACAACTAAAAGGAAAAGGAAATTATAGGCCTAACAAAAAGGCACAGATATTCGTTTCAACCCAAGTAACTAGGATAGGGTAATAGCCCCTCATCACAACACCGTTGTCATAACAATCACCATTGTAAATTATGATGTGGCAAGATGTTTGGTAAATGGGGGAAGTTGTATGGATGTCATATCAAGTGAGGCATTCAAGAAGATGCAACTTGACTAGGAAAAGTTAGAGCTAGCCCATGCTTTGTTCAACTTCACTAGTGAGACGGTACAACCACTTGGGAAGATAACCTTATTAGTCACCATTGGTTAAGGAAAGATAGTGTAAATGATGATGATATAATTTTTTATAGTTCCTAGTGCATCCACATATAATGATATCCTGAGAAGACTAGGCTTAGCCGAATTCCAAGCCATGGGCTTTTTGTATCACATGATAGTCAAATTCTCAGTTGGGCAAGGAGTAGGAGTGGTGAAAGGTAATTAGCCTATGTCTAGGAGGTGTTACATAGATGATGTAAAGAAAAAGGAAGGAACCACAAGAGCAAAAGGATAAGCCAGTCAAGAGTGAAACACAATAGATAGAGCTAGTCAAAGAAATCCTCAACATTGAGAAATATTAGAAAAAGAAAAGGATAGTTACCAAAGAGAGGCAAGGACCCCAAAGCCTTTGAAGAGGCAGTTGAGATGCTTTTTAGAGTGTAACTCAAACGATTCATAGCCTTATCCACCGAGCTCAAGGAGATCTCGCCCTAAATAACAAAGCATAAGTTAAATGTAGAAAGGAATATAAAATTGTTGAAATAAAAACTAAAACAGTTTAGCCCTAAGAAGATAAAGGTGATTAAGAAGGAGGTGAGGAAATTGTGGGAAACCGAACACATGGAAGAAATACTTTATCCCGAGTAGCTGTCCAATGTAATGGTGGTCCCCAAATCTAAAGGAAAGTGGAAGGTGTGTGTAAACTTTAGAGACTTCAATGAGGCGTGTGGAAAGGATTGCTATCCTTCGCTCAGGATCAACAAGTTAGTAGACTCTACTGTAGGGATAGAGCTATTAAGTATGATGAATCTCTAAAATCTCCCTAGCTAGGGAGGATCGAAAGCTTCATCAACCCTTATAGTACTTATAGTACAAAGTTATACCTTTTGGACTTAAGAGCGCAAAAGCTACCTACTAGAGGGGATCAAATTTTTATGAACCAATTCAAAAGAAACAATGAGGTCTATATAAACGACATGCTAGTGAAGTTGAAAAAAGAAAGAGGTACATGTCGAAGACTTGATAAAAACCTTTAAAATGCTAAGGAGGTACAAACTAAAGCTCAACCTCACTAAGTACACCTTTAGCATAATTTAAGGTACATTGTCACATAAAGAGGCATAGAAGTAAATCCAAAAAAAGTAAGCACCGTATTAGATATGCAAACACCAAGAAACATCAAGCAAGTATAGAACTTAGCATGGCAAGTCATGGCACTAAGCTGATTCATCTCAAAGGTAACAAACAGAAGCTTGCCATTCCTTTAACTCTTATAAAAAGTAAGAGCTATTGAATGGTCCAAGGAGTGAGGAGGCATTTTAATAGTTGAAACAATACCTGATGCGATTACCTCTGTAGACCAAATTGGAGGAAGGGAAAAGGTTCGGCATATACTTGGTAATATCTTAAGCATGGTTAACTCAGTATTGATTACACAAAAGGAAACCATCTAATTGCCAATGTACTATGTAAGCAAAAATGTTACAAGGACTAAAAGTTAGATACCCAGAGACAGACAAATTAGCATTGGCAATAGTTACAATTGCAAAAAGGTTAAGGCCTTTCTTCCTAGCACATCATCATTGTTCTCACTCAACACCCATTGTAGTAGATATTAGCAAAAGGAGAAATTTCGGGAAGGATAGAAAAATTGTACTCACCAAAAAGAATTAAATTCGATAAATAATACTATGACTAATAGAATGCAAAGATAATTAGAAAGAATAAGAAAGATAATGGAAGAAAAAAAAGTTAAAATTAGGAAATGAAAACAATAATAACATATAAATGGCCTAATCTAGTAATCCCTCAAAGTATTCAATAACACTTATTGCCCTCCTTAGCAACGGCGCTAAAATTTGATACGTGTGGTTAACACACCAAAATTTAAATTTATAATTACTAGTACTGGGTAAGTACAAGTGTCATATCCACAAAAAAGGTTTGTATGTCTATTGATTTAATTAAATTCTTATTAGTCAGGTTTCAAGACCAAGAACAAAGTACATTAAATGAAAGTATTGGAGTGCCAAAGATCGAAGAATCTAGCCACTTGTGTTGTGTTGGTTTCCTATGCATGCCAAACTATATTAATTATCAATTTAATTACACTGGTTATAGATTGTTAATCCTAAAGTGTACAAGATATTCTCCCAAATTTTCCTATAACTTTAACTCCAGATTTTAGGGGGTATTCTCAGGCTAAATCGAGTCAAGTGTTCAAGTTGGTGATTAACAATGGTTTCCTGCACTAACTTTATGACTTCACTCTCATTATTCTCACAAAATTAATATTCACAAATTATGTCTAACGTGTAAGTTTCATTCACGTTATTCATCACACAACCACAAATAACTAGAGAAGTGGCCAATCTCTCCCAATTACTATCCAAATCCACAATTGTGAATAACCATACAAAGATAATTAATTGGAATTCATACACACATCATACACCAAACACAAAAACAAGTTACCAGAGAAGGATTTAGAAATTCATAGTAAATTCAATAAAAACTAGTTCTAAACCATTTATCATCCAAGTAAACATCAAAATAATAGAAAAAGTTATGAAAACTTATTCCTTATTTTGGTTCGCGTGGAAACAAATTTTCTTCAACTCTTGGTGTGGATCTCTCTTTCTCTAAGCTTTAATCTTATATTCCTATATTCTAAGAGTTGGAAAAGAAACTAAAACCTAAAAAAAAAACTCGAAAATCTCCCTTTTCAGACGCAAAGATCACTTATTTATATCCTAAGAAACCCTAGGAGATATGCAGAAGTGTGAAAAGTTGAAAAAAACCCTTAAAAATTTTGAAAAACGAGAGTTGAATGTTTCTGGCATCGGAACACCACGATCGTGCCACTAGGGACCACGATCATGGCTCGGAATCTCACCATCTTGACTCAAAATCATGGAAATTCCAGGACTTGTCGCAGTCCAGTTCTGTGACCACATAACACCTTTTTGCAATGGCGGCTCCTTCTTATGCGATCGTGGCCTTCATCGCAGCCTTGATCGTGGCTCCTTCTTCCATGTCATGGCCCTGATCACTAAAATTCCAATGTTTGACTGCTCTGGCAGTGTACATTCTTTTATGTGTAACGTCTTTGTCCGACGTCTGATTAACTTGATATTTGGGCTGTTGGAAAGTCAATTCATGTTTCTTTTATTTCTCAAAGTTTCAGATCAATTTAGTGTTCCATCAAAATACGGAATCTTTCTAAAGTCACTGCTCAATCCCTATAACCATAATAACTCTTATTTCAGAACACATGCATGACAATTCTCATTCTAAGGCCCATGCATAATATAACTCAATGTAATTCATGCATGATAACGTGTTTTCTTCATTACTCACATGCATGCATAAATTAAGCACAATATAGGTACAAATATGCCTATTATTTCACATGTTATCAATGCTTAAAAAGATTCAATTAAGATATTGTGGATTGCATTTAGGAGGAATGGCTGTAGCTAAAAAGGTAGTGAGGGTAGGATACTATTTGGTTACCACGGAAAAGAGGCAATAGAGCTAGTGCGAGTTTGTGTAAAATGTTAAAAGCATGGGAATTATACTCTGGTCCCTGTACATAAAGCTAACATGATGGTGACACTCATACCCTTTGCTAGGTGGGGTGTAGATATAGTAGGCCCTTTTTCAGTTACCCCATGGTAGAAGAAATTTTTGATAGTGGCAATGGACAACTTTACCAAGTTGGTGGAGGCTAGGCTATTAGCGAGGATATCCTGTGGAAAAGACATCAAGTTTTTGTGAACAAACATAGTATACAAGTATGGGCTTTGTAGGAAACTAATCTTGAACAACGGCAGACATTTCCTAGGAGCTAAAATACAAGCCTAGTGTCAAGAAATGAAAATGCATCAGAAATTTAGCTTAGTTGCCCCCTAAGACAAACAGGCAAGTGAAGGTGATTAATAAAGTGATAGTGCAAGCTCTCAAGATGAAGTCAAAAAAGGCTAAACGAAATTGGGCTGGCGAGCTATTGGGCATATTATGAGCGTATAGGACAACACCCACCATAGCCATGTAGAAAAGTCTATATACAATACAGTATATGGGGTGGACGCTATCATCCCTAAAGAGATAAGCGAGGAATCAAACAGGTGTCAGATTATACGACCTTAAATTGAATGAGCGGATCCTATATGAGGAATAGGAAATGATCAAGGAAAAGAGGGAAGTAGCATACTTGCGTAGTATCTAATTCCTATGCTTAACTATACCATTTAGTTTAAGAGTTAGCAGTGGTGTTAATAGTGGCATAATACCATTTTCCTTGAGAAACTCAACAAAATCAATGCTTATTTACTCACCACCACGATTTAATCGTAATGTATTCACATGTTTACCAGTTTAGTTCTCTACTTGCACCTTGAATTCCTTGAACTTTTAAAGGATGCATGTTTTTACTTCATCAAGTACACATAACTATATTTAAAATAATCATCTATAAAGATTATGAAGTAGTAGACGTCTCCTCTAACCATTTCATTAAATGGCCCATAAATATTGATGTGGACTAACCCACACCTCTGTGATCCTTTCAACATGTCCATCAAATGGATTCTTAGCTATCTTACCTAGGATGCAAAGTTTACAAATCAATAGGATTCCTCTCCTAATAGGCTAATAAGCCTATCTCTTTTTAACTTTCTAACCCTTGTGTCCACGACATAGTCTAGTCCAAGATGTTACAATTATTTAGGATTTAAACCATGTGTTGCACGTTTGTTGGAAATAGTATTCATCATAGTATTATCATCCATATTTAAATAATAAAGGTCTTTCATAAGAGATGTGCCAATCAATTTATTACAATAATAAATACAGCACATATTATTTTTAGAAAAAAATTCATAATTCTTTATTATTAATAATGGAATAGAAACAATGTTTTATGAGCCCACTGGGCAAAAGCAAACAATCTCTTAAAGTGATTGCATGCCTAGATGATAGGCTAACTAAAGTAGTCCCAATCACAATGGCTACAACACTTGCTCCACTACTCACCTTGATCACCACTTCATGCTTCTCAAGCATATTACTTCTAGACAGATCCTTATGCAAAGAATAAATATGAGATGAAGCACCAGAATCTAAAATTCAAGAAGTAGAATATACACCAATGGAACAAGATGTTTCATAAACATAAATTTCATTACCTCCAGCACCATTTTTAAAGCTCTTAAGGTGCTTACCGCAATTCCTCTTTCAATGCATATCCTTGTTGTAATGTAAATACTTTGTCAACAAAAGCTTTAGCATTCTTGATGCTCCCACTTGCCTTGGGAACAACAAGTCTCTTTTTCTCTGTCTTACCCTTCTTAGACCTACTAAAAGAGCTAGATGCAAGAAAAACCACCTTAGTTTGTTTAGTCACTAGCTTATTAAGGAGCTCGGTCAATGTACACTCTATATCATTAAGATTATAATTCATAATGAACTATGAGAAGGAATCCAAAAGCAGATGAAGGATTAAATTCATCTGCAAGTTGGCTTCCATGAAGTCCAATGACTAAAACATCTCAATAAGCAAAATCATCTTGAAAACATGCTCACTAACATCAACACCCTCTATTATGCACATCATAAATAACTGCTTGGATATCCTATACTATTAGTCTGACTCTATTCATTATACAACTCTTGCATATGATACAAAATCTCTTGAGCGCTCGATATGCTCTCATGGGTCCTATAAAGATAATTGGTTATAACAATCAGCATGTAACTCTTGACTTATAGATTATTCTCCGCTCATCTCTTAGGGGCAAATTTCTCCTCTCTTCTCGGTAGGGACTGGTGGGATATCTACTTTTAATACATAGAATACACTCCAAATTAAAAATAATTCTCAAGTTTTAAAGCCAATCAACATAGTTGAGCCCAATGAAAATATTAGTCTCCAACATTTTAGTAAGAGGTGTAGATATTATTCAAAATGAATAAGTACTACAAAAAATAAGCAAGACTTTGTTAGTTTGGTTAAAATGTGTTATTGCAAGATTAGAGACTTTAAGTCAGGAGACCTCCCACTAGATTTTTCAAATCTTACACTCCTCAAGTAGAAAACGGAAATTCCATTGGAAAAATTTTGCTAATGGGTGATTGGGATTTTCATTGGGCATAATATATCTCACACATATAGTTCTTAGCATGCTAAGGCTAATGAATAGCAACTTTTACTAATGCATCTCTCACACACACTCAAATCTTTTCCTTTAGTAGGCATAGCATACCTCACACATATAGTTCTTAACATGCTAAACCCAATGAATAGAAACTCTTACCAATGCATCTCACGCATACACTCAAATCTTTTCCTTTACTGGAACCCAACAAAACCTCACACAAACAATTTTTGACAATGTGGGTTCATTTAAGACACACCAATTGACTTACAACTCGCTAGATTTAAACCCCACCCATAACCCTTTCAATTCTTAAAGTGAAGTATCTTATGAATGTCAAATCTAATACACCCAGAAACCTAAATGTGTTTTCACAATGTGACCCCACATATGTAATGATATCACATACTAAACTACACTTAGAACTTCGAGTTTAGTAGAGGGCCATGACAAAACAATTTTGCTATTACAACTTAATATGATGCGAGGAAGTTTTTGGTCCATATAATTTTAGGTTTCACTTTGCATATTATTTGGTTCCATGCACGTATCTCATACATGCATCACAAATAATATGCAAAAAAAAACCATATAGACGATTACGAACTTTTGGTTCTAATTGGAGCCAACAATTGGATTGTACAGTTGTGTGTAAAATTATACAGTATTACATATGAGATCATTGAATGCCTTCTTTTGTCTTCGTGGCTTTCTTCATAGGCCCCACCACACTATGGAATCTAAATGACACCAGCTTCTAATCTCCACATGAACATCAATTCTTGATACCTTCCATGTTTACAAATACAGATGGCATACTACATAGAAAAAACTCTTAATCTATGTAGAATAGAAAACTTAGGCTTACACCCTTACAACCTATGAAAGCAATTATACATCACATGTATAATTCAACAATTCTATTTAATGTTCCTTTCTATGGCATACGCATCTCATACCTTAGTTTCATTTGCTAAAAAATATTTGTCAATATTGTAAAATTGTACAAATTCAGCAAACAACCCCGTCCATGGTCATTGGAATAGTTCTTGTGACTACAAGGAGCCAGTTTATGCTCACAAAGTAGTCTACAATAGAAGGACTTATTCTGTTGCGTTATCAGCCGCGATCGCAAAATCATATTTCACAATCATGATTACATCTCGCAATTGCGAGACTGATACCCACAATTGTGGCCATTGGAAGTGAGTTTTATATAACTCTCACTTCCTATGGGGTGATCGCGAGACTCCTCACCACGATCATGACACCATCGCGAAGTGTAGCAAAATCCTTTCTTAATGATCAAGACTAGATTTTAATGCATTTTCTCAATTTGAAATACTTAACAAAATAATTTTACAAGCATAAAGAAGTATCCAATAAATGTTTACATAATTTTTACATGAAAACTAACATAAATCATAGGAAGATAATAATGACTTTAATACCATTATTGAGTTTTGTTAGGTCTGGTATGTAAAAATTTGAATTTTAAAATATGATATGATAAAGAACATGCTACTATAATAGACATACCAAACCCATGCCATTTTGGTTGCAGAACATGCATAAAACAATACAAACAAGTAAGCATGTAAAATATACCATTGAAATCATATTCCAAGACAAGTGCACTTGTAATCCTTGAATCGTGGCCCTAAGATCCTGACCTCTAATATGTCTACACGATTGAAATGTTGATAAACGTCTTTTTCACCTTACAAATGCCTTTGTAAAGCTCTTACTCAAAATTCATTTTGAGCAAGAAGGCTTTAAAACACAAGAAAGAGAGAGATAAGTCTTTATCTCTTGTGCTTGAAAAGGATACACAAAAATTACTCTTAATTTTCTGATTTTATATGATGTAGAACTCTTCTAAATCTATTTACTACCAAGATAGAATGTCCTACATTTGGTAGGCTTTTTATTTTCATGTAAAGCACCCACGACATACATGGCATGAGTTCCATGGGCCTTTTACATGGGCCTTTAATTATTTGTAGCCCATAAATAATTTAATTATAATCTTCATTAATAATTACAACTCATATGACCTTAAATTATTGATCTCCATAAATAATTAAAGCCCACTTTGTCTTGTGCTTTAATTTAATTAATCCCTCATTTAAATCAAATGTCGATTGTACTTCTAATTAATAATCTCATTATTAATAAGTACCATAAAAATTTCACTTGGTCCAATAGAATTACAACTAAATAAATCACTCTATGAGACTTCTCAATCCCAATTCGCATCCCAACCAATTTACCACTTATCAACCAAATAAATCACTCCAAAAGACTTCTCGTTCACATCCCAACTAATTTACCACTTGTCATGCGTTCTAACTTATTATATCTGACTCTCTAAGTTCATCTTTGTTTGACAATGAATATAATTTGACATATATAGATAGCTTCTAGCCTACGACCCATATCATACCTAATTAAGACAAAGTGAATGGACCACATGAATTTTCTCAATTGCAAACATCATGAGGTATAGACTTTTTATCTTACTTTGTCTCAACTAAACAAGAGTCATAGGTTTAGTCAAACTCACAATTTGTTCATATGACCAATCATTGTTACCTCATAAACTAATGCTTCTATTGAAACTCTTTTCCAATCACACACTCTATTGCTAATGATTTTTGTCTCATGTAACATATATTGTATGGGATAAACGCTTTGCTCACTTATAAGGAAACAAATCTTTTGTTAAACGTACATATGCCTTTATACACATCCAAGTAATGGCACATTGAACTTATGATCATATCTTATATCAAGATAGATATTGACCCTTAATACTCTAATAACACGTTGACTATCATATGTACAAGACAATCATGTCATCTCAAGTCAAAAGCCTATATGCACTTAACATAATTACGAAGAAAAACATTGACAAATAATAAATAAATTCTATGTATCTACTTTATTTTTCGAGTCAGCATTCGAATGCTCATTTTCTAATAATACATCCACACACATATACTCTTAGTATCTCACATTGAATTGCAAAACACTCACAGTATAAACATAAGGTATGCAAGTCGTACCAACTCTCTAATGCCCTTTAGAGAGTTTTTGATTCGTAAATTAGTTTTTAGTGATTATATACTAAGATAGTCTTGCTTTTATATTCATAACCTGTTATAAATAAGGCTTCTCAATACAATCACATAAGACATATAACACTTTACGCCTTCCAAGTCTATATAAATGAGATTATTACTATAATATCCCTCATTATCTATTAATATAAGAGGAAATATTAGTAACATGTGTGGCCACTTACTTTTTGGAGACTTGTGATTTAATAATTGAATTTAGTTATTTAAGATACTTTTGATTGACAGTTTTGATATTTAACTTGCTCGTGCACTTAATATTTTCTTCAAGTATTGATTACACTGGGATTGATTTGTTGATTTGAAGAAAGCTGCAAGAGTTAAATGTTTGAATTAGAACTAGTAATTAATAACATATAATTATAAGAAAATAGTGAAAGTGAAATCCTAATTATGCGCAAGACATATGTTATTCAAAGTATTTGAATTATTGCTTTGAATAATTACATATTACTTAAATGTGCATGAATTGTTTAATTGTGAAGTTTTATTACAGATTAGAGATAGCTTAATAAAAACTTTAGATTCACATAAAGAATAGAATATAATTGAATTTACTATTAATAAAAGTCCAATATTTAATTCTTCATAAAAATACTAGTTCTCAAGATATTTTAATTTTCATTACAGCAGCTTATGTAAAAATCTGCAACAACTCCCACACATTTAAATTCTAATAGTTGCGGCATAATTAATCTGTATACAAGTTTTTAAGAATTTATATCGTTTATTCATTACACTAAAAATGAAACTATATGCACATGAAAAAATTTAAAATAAAAGAAAGTAAATTGAATGGTATAAAAATATAATAGAAAAATATAAAACTACATTAAAAAACAATGAAGAAGAAAAGAAAAATTAAAAAGTCTCAAATAAAGGCACAATAATAATATAACTTTGTACAATTAAAATTATATTTATAATCTTGACATGTAGTATAAAACATATATTAATCAAAAGAAATAAAAATGTTGAAAACAGAAAATAAATTTAAATTAAGAATTAAATGTGATAAATAAAAAGTGAAAGAATATAGTAAATATAAAAGAGCAAAAAAACTATTAGTAATTTAACATGAGTAACTAAATTTTCTCATTTACTTAACTAACATACTAGTAAAAACTACACAAACTTTGCGTGTGAAATGCTTTTAAAAAATGATTTAAATTTATTAATTATAGTTAAAAATAAAATTATTATATTTTATAAAACTTAGAAGTGCGAGTAAGTAAAAAGAATTCATTTTGCAGAGAAAAAGAGGCAAAACTTAAAAAAAAGGATTAAAAGAAGAAAAAAAATAAGTAGTAAAAATAATTTAACAATTTAACATTGAAGTCAAACTCTTAACTCCCATGAATCTCACACTTGTAACAATACGGGATTAAATTAATTATGAAACACATTTTAGGCATTTCATTAGAAGACCAAATAAGGTCCGAGCAATAATAACTACAGTTATCTGGCACACTCTTTATATGTGCAAAAATTAAATAAAAAATAATTTATTGATATTTTATGATAGTTTAGATAATATACAAATATTGAACCCTTTTTTTAATCTGAAATTCAGTTGAAGTACAGAATATTTAAATCCTGGTTTTTTTTATTGAAATACAAATACTATATTACACTAAAAATTACTTATATTTTTATTGTAAGATTCGTATGAGTGCATGTGAAAAAAAGACAACTGGCATTCGTGTCTTGGTAATTATAAATAAATTAACAACAGATTAAAAAAAGAGTAATTAACTCTTAATTTAACATTTAAAAACTACATATAATGGATTAGTTAGTAATAGTAATTAATTAAAAATAAGTGTGTCATTAAGAAATTATTAAGAAATAAAAGATAATTATCATTGAGATTGTGGGTTTAATAATATAATTTAGATTAATTAAAAAAATAGATGTGTATTGGTAAAAGATTAAATTATTAACTGATAGTTATTGTTAAGGTTAGGGACTTAATAATATATTATAGATTACTTATAATGTGTATTTGAAGAAGATCATTAAAAAATAACCAAGTCTCAATATTATACAGATATATGTATCTTGTATTATTATTTTAATAAATATTCTTTATTGTATAACGTGATTTTACGTAATTACATTTATATCAAATATTTTTATTTTTTATCATTTTTTTATCTATTTTAATTCAACTTACCCTTGTATGTTCTTTCAATTTTTAATTTTTTTTAATTTTTTATGTTAAATATTTTTATACATGATAAAATTACATAATGTTCTTATTTTTATTTTTATTTTTCATTTTAACTTTCTTTATTTATGTTTCCCTCAAAATTTTTCTTTATATTTCAGATTCTTTTGATATTTTTTTTATTTTTTTATATTAACTATTCTTTATATTTTTTAATGTTAAATAATTTTATTTTTTATAATCAAAATATGATAACTTATGTGCATGTAAATTTTACTAGTTCATATATGATTTTAGAAAAATGGTTTATATGTGTACCAGATTCTATTCGTTCCTCACCGATAATTTTTTCTGTCAATGAATTAGAAGGGCTTTAGGATCTTGGAGCTAACTGACTCTCCGTTAGTGAGGGGTTGATTCTTCCGCCTTGACTGGATTCATAACCAGAGGTGAGATATCGCTGTTTCTGTTCTTGTCGATCTGAGTTTCGTCAATTCAAGAATTTACAGTGATTGCCTTATGTGTTGGTAGGATTTAAAAATTAGGATCCTATTAATTTTCTGGCTTTGGGTTTGACCAATCAGGGTTCAATTTGGGAAGGGATTTTTGTTTTTTTTGTCTAAATTTTGAATTTGCTATTTTCGTTTGTTTTGGCCTTCAACTATGATTCAATTTAAATTTCTCGTCTGGTGTCAATTTTTCTGGTCGTGGGACTGCGGAGAATCAGGATTTGGAAGGAGTTCCTGTAAGTTTGTATTTGCTGATTTCTATTGTTGTTGACCTGGTTCGCTTCCAGGGCTGGGGATTTGACAAATCGCTATTTTTGAATTTAATCCTTTTGCTTGAGAATTTTTCCTTTTTTTCCCCCCTTTCTTCTCTTCTTGTTCTCCTTTTATTCTTTTTCATTTTCTTGTTAAACAAATCAGTGCCAGTGGATTCGGCATTTTCTCTTTTAGTGCAGTTTTTATCTATTCTTAATGGCTGTTCTGTAGTTGGGATATGTTTTCATGGATTTTCAACCCCTGCACGTGTATTAAATGGTTTAAGATGGAAATCAAAGCTTCTTCATGCCAGTTGAAGTCCTTGTGATTCTCTCGCTGAATTTTTTGTTATTTGTTATATTTATATATGATATTTTGTTTTGTCTAAGTAGGATGTTGAGATGTGAGTACATTCTTATCATAGCCTTAGCTATAACTGCAATTTGTACATTTATAACCTTCTTTACATTTTGCTATTTATGTTGTCGACCAGGAACTGAAAACTATGGGTGAAATTTTAGGCATCTTTAGGAAGTTAGAGTATGAAGTACTTGATCCGTATTGTGAATGTTGGTAGAACTGAGTCTTGAATGATGAACAAGTACAAATGTCAATTCATTCAATGGAGTTGTTGTGCTTGCACACAATATGCATGCATCTGTAATGTCTTTATTTTATTCTATTTAATATCCATTTTGTGAACAATGGATGCCTCTAATTTGTGCTTCGGAATTATCAAGGCTGAAAATGGTCGATACCAGAGGCAAGAAAAAAACTGGTTGTTACAGTAAATCTCTTGAGGAGAATGAAGCTGCTAAAAAAGCTTTAACTGAGAGAGAAACTTCTGATTCACTAATAACGAAGGTGGAAGAACCCAAGGTGGACACTCAGGTAGAAGATAAAGTGGAAAAAACTGTTGAAGGGGAGGGAAATGAAGAAACATATTGCAAAGAAGAAAGAGCAAAATCAACAAAAGTAGGCCACAATGATGAAAATACAATAACAACTGAAGCAAATGATGATGATATGGCAGAATTGGGGCCAAATACTTCTGAAGATGATGACATAGATGACCAAGATGTAATGTGGGAAGATGATGGTGAAACTTCTGAAGACAGTGAAGAAAATGTTGTTGGCGAGGATGAAGTTAGTGATGAAGAGGAAATAGAAGAACAAGATGATGACAAGGATGAAGTTAGTAAAGAAGAAGGCATAGGAGAAGAAGATGATGATTTTGAACTTAGTGAAGAAGAGGCAATGGAAGAAAAAGGTTATCAAGAAAATATGCAAGAAAGAAATGAAATTGCAAAAGTAGATGGAAGGGATGCTGAAGAGCACAATACAGAGAAAAGAAAAGTAAGATTGAAGAAGATTGAGAGATCTAGTGAAAGGAACAGAAAGAAGGTGCAAGCACAAAGGCTGAAGAAGCCGGATTCTAGAAATAAGCCAGAATCATTAAGCAAGAGAAAGGCTAAGAAGAAAGTCGAGAGCATGGGAATGATTTTCATGTGCAGTTCTATGACAAAGAATGACTGCTACAAGTATAGGGTTCTTGGGCTGCCAGAAAGCAAGAAAGATCTCGTGGAAAAGATTTATTCTGGGATGCGACTATTTTTGTATGATGTTGATTTAAAATTGCTGTATGGCATCTACAAAGCTGCTGGCCCTGGTGGCTATAACATTGAACCCAAGGCCTTCAAATCACAGTTCCCATCTCAGGTTGGTATTAATTTTACTTGAAGTTGAACCCATGTTTTTTATCCTGTGCCATTTTGTAACTGGTAGATAATTGCTTGAGAGAGGACTCATATACTTAGTGAAGTGGGTAAAGGAAGAATATTGTTAAGGAATCAGTTTTTAGTTCCTTTTTGCTGCATAACTACAAGATTTAATGTGCAACCCTTAATGAGACTGTAACCTTGAAGAAAACTTTGTTTGTAATGTTATGTGGAGTTTCCATGGACCAGGATCCTCCTCTTTACTAGAGATGGAATTTCGAGCCTGGAGACAGTAACTATTTAGATATTCATATTGCTGCATTGTTCATGGCCTTCATTTAGCACTTCCAAATTATTAATGATTGATTGCATTTGGAAAGGATCTTCTCATTTCTTTTTTGACTGATTGACTTTGATTTTTTTTTTTTTCTCTGCATTTGTCTGATCATTCAATTTTGTTCTTTTCTATGGTTGTTACATGAAAAGAGTGATATTGGAAGATTTTTCCCCCTGAATCAGTGTAATTTTCTTAGGCATCCAACATGGTGAATTGTTGTAATAATGCTGCATTGGAGGTGCGGCAATTATTTCAGACAGTTCCAGCAGTTTTTGTTCTTTATCTTAGTATAATTTCTGTAAAGTGGTCAAATGATATGTCTATTCTATGTTGATTCATGTCCTGCAGGTGTATGGACTAAATCTTGAAATGCTATAATATGAGATCTCACATATGAACTTAGATATTTATTTGTCAATAGATAGTCTTAATGTTTCAATATTCTGATAATTACTTGTCTCATTATGATTTGATTCATTCTTGATTTTGAATTTTTTCTGATATATTCAAAAGCTACTTGATTAGTGAAAGGGCCATCTCCTTTAAGCTTCTCAAGTGATCTAATAGGAACTTTCATGTAAAACAACCTTGAGTCCTTGACAAAGCTATTCGGGTTGCTGCTGAGGGACTGCACCCTTAATGATGCTGCAAAATATTTATTTGACTTCACCCGTGATACAGAAATGCAGGTTGTTAGAGCTGTTTTGTCTGTTTATGGACTAGACAAATGGTGCAGGGTCTGTAATACAGGATTTCTGAGAATGGAAGAAAATAGAGATCTGAAAATTAGTGGAAATAAAGAATAGAATTAAGAGAAGAGATCAATAAAAATGAAAATTTCCTAACCTTCACACCAAGAATTCAAAGAAACCACTGCACTAAGGATTTTGCATTGCATTGCAAAATCCAAAAGCAACCCTAAACCTCTTTAAAATCCCAGTAAACTAGCAAATTTTAAACTCTCTAACAAGTCTCGAATGTCATGTCTCTATATAGACCCAATAATTTTCCTTCAATGATGACTATACTAATCATTATGGAAATGCTGAGCTAATCCTGTTGAGATTTAATTTAGTTCTTATTATAATATTCTAAAACATGAAAGGATTTTAGAGGTATCTAATTGAATGTTGACATCATGAGAATAAGCTTTGGCACTAATCCAACTTAAGTATGACTCAACATCTGCCATCATACTGAAAGTTAACTACAATTTATACAACTTAAACATTTGAATTGTATTGCAGTCAAATGCCACAATTTAAGTATGGCCTATCATAAGAGCATTGGTTGCTTATAGGTCAATTATCCTTTTCCTAGCAAATGTTACTAGGGCAAATGCTGCCATATAGTCTGGTAATCTCGTCCTTGATGATTACTCTTTGGAGTTGATCTTGTTACATTGTTTCTTATATCAATTATAGAATCAAGCTCATGTTGTTATGTTAAGTGTGGCAGCTTAACTGTATAAATCAAATCTTTTGCCCTGGCCCAAGGACATTGTGGCCACGTAGGTCAACTGTACCATCCAAGCAATTACCAACAAGAAGTTTCCTTGCCTGATACTTGTTCTTATTCTTTTACAAGCTCTTTGAATTCAGTTTCATCCTAAAAAGAAGTTTTCCATGTATCACATTTAGTCTATCTAATAATTAACTCTTTCATTTGGGCATTCTATTAATTTTTTCAAATTATTGTAGATCTGGCTTTATACTTTCATACTCTGTTAGCCATTGCATAATTGCCTTTATCGAGTATTTTAAATGGGTTTTTATGTTTACTTATTTAAAGTATAATTAACTCTTGCGAATTATAAGATATATTCTACCTACAAAATGAAATTAGATAGAACGAATGGGCCACTTCGTAAGGATGATTGTGTGTTCGAATCTTTTGCTAATGCAACGGTTGTGTTGGTGAGTACCTTGAAGTACTCATGTAAGAAGCTGATGATCCCAATTTGGTATGCTATAAGCAGCACATTTTGAACTTGGATACCTGTACTATTTAAAAAATTCAGGATTCAAAATTAGAAAACAAGGTTAAGAAATGTAGACAGAATTTTATCTCTCTCAAAACAGGTGGTTTCAGCCACCATGAAGAGACAGTGAAATGAACTTCAATCTTTTGCCCTAGTAAGAGTTATCTCGCATGATTTATTTAATATGGTTTGATCAATTCTACACGCTAATAACCTTTGTGGTCTGTGAATTACATTCTAAATAACATTGAAAATTATACAGATGGATACTTTTGAAATCTTGATTTTGATTGGAAATATGGTACCATATTAGGTACGATTTACTATTCTGGAAGATTGCTTGCCTTTAGCAGAGGAGAAGTTCAAGATGGCTATAAAGGACAACTACTTCACTAAATCCAAGTTTGATTGCCGACTGAATTCAGAGCAGGTGTGTTGATATTACCACCTTAGTTGTTACTGTCGTAAAAAATCAATCTATGCTTCGGCTAAGTATGCTTTTCACATCTGCATCTCATACACAATATTTAACATATGCCACAATTCCTCCACAGGTTAAGAAATTGTGTAAGTTGTTTGTTGCTTCAAGCAAAGGAAACCAGCCTACAAAGTTTGGTAGGAGCCGTAGAGCAGAAAAAATACCCCGTGTGCACAGCGAGAGAACTCAAAGGCTGAGAACCGGTGACAAGAGGCACCTTGCATTGAAGGGGAAGCTCCAATACCATGAGCCTCGTTGTAAGCGCTCAAGGAAGGTTATTAGCCCAGTGGTACAACTGCATAGGCCTTTACCAGCTCCTCATCCATCTTCTGTTCCTTCGTACGCCTATGAGAGGAGTTCTGATGTGGATGCTTTGAGGCGAGACCCATATTTTGAGAATCATAGTTCTCGTAGAGATAGGCGCGGTCTAGTTTTCAGTCTTCGTGAATCTTACAGAGATGGGAAAGATCAACCTACAGAAGGTCATGATTACTACAGAGATGGACGGAACACATATCTGGAGCGTCACTCTCCTTACAGATTCAACCTAGATTATATAGAGCATCGTGATACTTATAGATACGGTGGTGATCCTTATCCTGAGTACCGTGGTCCTTATAAAGATGGGAGGGTTATGTATTTAGAGCATCGTGATCCATACAGGGATGAACGAGATCCGTACATAAAGCATCGTGATTCTTATAGAGATGAGCCAGATTCATATCTGGTTCGCCGTGGTCCATACGCAGATGAAGCTCTTCCTGAGCCTTATAGCAGCGCATACAAGAGGGTTCCATTGTCAGATCGTCATGATGTTTATCGAGAAGATCGAAGGGTTGAATCCATTGATTCTTATAGGAGAGGACTGTCGGAGCGCCTCGACCGTCCTTCACTAAGTCTGGAAAGTAGGCGGCGCCATGACATTGGCGGCCGGGATTCCTATGTTGCATACCAAGAAGGTCCATCATACACAGGACCTGCGTACTCTGCAGAATATCGTTCGCGGGCAGGCTTGGCACGTGAGTATCGTCTTTAAGTTACATGGTTGTAGAAAATTATCCTGATAATAAAATCCATGGTAGAGACGGGAAGGTGTGCCAGCAGTCAGTCCTCTTCCGCTGTTCGGAGGTTTATTAGGTACTTTGTACTCTTGCTAATGTTTGTTTTGTGGTTGATGCATGTTTGTGTTTGGTTGGCTGTCCTCCTTGAATCCAGGCCAGCCCATGTCATGCTACTGAAATGTGTACCATATGAGCCAAGATTCTTATTGGAACTACAACTAGATTAGCCTTACATGTCTACATCTCTCTATGCATGCGGTTGATCTAGGAATGTTTATGGCAGCCAATTCCTAGTGGTTGTTACGAGGAATGTATCCTTGACAAATCGCTGATCGCCATAATGTATGAATATTTGAGACGACAGGAGAACAATAAGAAAGACAAGGGGCGTCAATTCCTACCAAGTAAACATCCAGAATAAATGAAGATGCGATGTGGGTGAGATGGTCTTATACTTTTGAGCAGTCTCTACTCATCCCATTAAAACTCATCTTCCAAACACATAATCCATTTCAACACAAGCTCCTACCAAACATCATCCCTAGCAAAATCTTGTTATCTCGGAATCTCAGCACAGGTTAGAAAAGCTTATGGGTAAGAAATAGAAGCTTGGTCTTCCTTGACTAAAGCTAAATGACAAGAGTCCTAAAAGTAGGGACTCTTTGTACCATTCACCATTTATAGGATGATTCCTGTGTTTCCCCAACAATACTATAAACGGGATCATCGACGGTAAAGAGAAGTAATTTTTGATGTATGCTTTTCTTTCTGCGACTTGTTTTCAAAATCTCCTAAGTAATACAAGAAGCAGTGTTTTCTGGACCGGTCGCTGTCCGGTCCGTTGCGCCCATAATTATGACAATTGATTTTTAAGAATCTATTAATTATGCTTAAACTTTCATATTCTCATTAATCATTTAGTGCTTTCATATGGGGATTTTATATATATTAATTTTTGTGCTGATAAATATATTTTTGGAGAAGTCAACATAATTTAATGCTCTAAGACTTTATTTTAAAGGTTCACTTCGAAAATCCAAATGCATTTATTCCATGTATATTATATGCATTTAACATATATTACATTAAAAATTTGCTGGTGTATATTTGTATTTATATATAAATTTATATTATATACACGGGGTCAATCAATTTTTTAAAACCAATCAAAACCCAAAAGATCAAGTTTGATCACCAATTCAATTTTAAAAACAATGACAAAAAAGGGCTAGTTCCTGTCGTACAGTCTCTTGCAATTTATCAAAGAAAATGGAAAGGCAAACGAGTAATAGGCAATGGACACAGAACCCAGGCCAAAAAAACCTTCTTCCGTACTCATAATAAAAAAAATTAACATTTTAGTATAAATCAAATTCTTAAAGTGTGATTGATTATAAAATGAATTTTGAACAGATAATTTACAAAAAAAAAACTATAATAAATTTTGGTTTATATGATTAAAATTTATTATGTAACAAATATAACATTAGTTAATATTATTTTCATTATTTTCACCAATATTTTTATTCAATTTATTTCTTATTATATTCACATAATTTTTTTACTATTCAATTTTCAAAATTTAGTTTTGAATATATTTCTTATTTTTCCTAAAATTTTATTTTTCTTTTATTTTTTAAAAATATTTATCAAAGATATTTCATTATTTTCAACTAATATTTTAATTCTATTTTACACATTTTTGTATTTCCTATGTAGTTAACATGTTAGCAAACTTCTATTTAGTATTAACCTCATATTACAAATAATCATATATTTTAGAATAAAACCAATTTTAAATTTATTTTTATATTTCGTATATTCAAATTGATGTTCAATCAAAAGTATTTTTATTAATTGAGCAAATATTAAACTGAACACCTTTAAAATTGGATTTTTAGAATTAACATTAAAATTGGGTTTTAAAAATTTTATATTAAAATTAAACTTCTGGATTCAATATAAGTAATAAAATTAAATATATATATATATATATAAATAATATATTTTTCTAAAGTTGACTTTACTAAAACCAATTTGAACTAATTGCCATGAAATAATTACAATATTGATGTTAATTAAAACATAAAACAAATTAATTAACAAAAATATGGTGTGAAATTTGGGTAGGGTCAAGACCTGCTTAATTTTATTCTAAACACATGGGATAAATTTATGGTATACATTCAATAATTTTGATGTCAAATTGAGTGGGACAGAACATGAGTCTTGTGAGTACCTTTCTGTTTCTGGACCATTTTTTAAGCAACCAAACAGAATATTTTAGTTGTATTGAAGGGCAGGCATTAACTATAGAAAGGGGAAATTGAAGCTCACTCTTGACTGTAGAAGTGTGTTCTCTACTTCTTGCCTACAATAAATGGCTCAAGTGAGTGTATTCAATTTGACACTTTATATTAATTAGTCTATTTAAACACTTATTTTTATACTTATGGAAAAATATTATAAATAGAAAAACAAATGAAAATGAAAATAATAATAATAATAATAAGAAATAAATAAATATATCTTTTTCTTTGTTAACAAAAAAGTACGTGCATCTTCTACATTATTTGTTTGTAGAGTACCAACTTACGTGCATTCTTCCGTCGCTTTATTTTTACTGTTACTCCTTTTCAAGTTTCTCATGCCGATTTTCTCTCCATTTACCGCCATTTAATTATTTTTTTTTTTCCCAGTTTCACCATTTACTGTTGGTTACCATCCCAGTACCAGAATTTCTTTTTACTTCAAAATTAGGAGAATTTTACTAATTAACCTTTCTTATTTTGATATATATATATTTCTAGAGTTGGAGATTACATAAGCTATTATACTTTCAGCGAGCGAACCAAAAATCGAAGTACAGAGGTCTGAACCAATAGGCCTCATGACCAATTTTTTTGGAGTCGAATGGGCCCAATAACTATTTTTTCTTGTTTTTGTAAGACTGAATTTGATTATTAAATAGTATATTTATAGTTTGATCCTAAATAAATGTTCCAATATATCATTACAATTTTCTGTTACTAAATAATTCATTTTAAGGTTTTTCTATCTAGTGAGTAATTTTATGCCACTAAATAAATAATAGCAATTTTACCATGAACTATTGTCTTTAGGAACGTTTATTGAGCACTGACGGAAGCATGACCTAACATGACGTCCAGGAAAAACGCGGGAGGTTGCCCACTGGAAAAGCACAAAGAATGGCTGTGGGCAACGACGGAACAAGGAGCTTCTGTGGTGGGTGCAAGTCATGTCATCCTCGCTTATTCAACCTGCAAAAGAACCAGAAGACAACTTTTTGGGCTGTAATCCACCAAACTTGACCTCACCTTCTCTATTCTTTTCTTCTATAATTTTAATTTCTTCCAAGAAAAATTTAAAAAAAAAAAAGTAATAAAAATGGTGGGGCCGGGGCAATAAATAGCTGTCGCTGCAATCAAGTGTTTGGGATACTTGGGGTGATGGGAAGCGAAGATATGTTGACGTACAATGAGAGCCCGGGATTTATACTTTCACTCGTTGAACTATAAAAATGCAATCGAAGCATTTATAGCATTACTTCCCTTCAAAATAAAGTGCCTGCATGGTTCAAGTTTTCAATTAAATTTGCATTCTAACTTGAGAAGAATATCTTTAACTCTTATACCAACCTATTGAGTTTGACAACATTATGTTTAAAATCACACAAAATTGGTCAGTCCAATCTGGTTGGGGCACGTCCACTTTAAAAGATTAGGGTGGATAGGTAATTTTATATAAACTAATATAATGTTTACTTTAAAAAATAAAGCATTTGATTAATTAGATGCCTAGTATATAATAAAACTAAATTGCATGATAAATAATCTTATCTAACGCGTACTAAAGTAATCACTTTAGACTATAATCCTATCCATTAAAGTGAGCATAACCTTAAAGTATAGAAACCGCTTAAAAGAATGGTCACACTTGGCAATCTAGGTAGTCTTACGAATTTATGTTTTGGATGCACGCCTCATGTGCACTTGTTTTTTTAGAAAAAAAAAAAGACTGTTTAACGCATTTTTTAACTCAAAAACAAAATTTAGTGGAACAATTAATAAATATCTTAGTTAACATGCCAAAATGTTAGTAGCTTGATGTTGGAGCTCCAACAGTAGTTGCCATTTCTAGTAGGTTGACTTTTCATATCATGAGGATCCACTCCCATATTTTAGACATCCACATCTTTTCTTGTATATTGATAATTTGACTTGATTTGATCAACTTTCCCATTCTTTATCGACACAAAATCCAGTTGATATGCCAACTCTTCAAATTATCTTATCAAACAATGTTGGTATTGTAGTTCTAGTATTGATTTTCCTTCTATAACAAAAATTCATATCTTCTAACTTTAATAACATATCATCCAATAACATGGAAATAATTCACACGAATTTCTAGCCGATCTTTGGTTAACTTTTCACTTATTTGGAATGATCTTTGTTTATTTTTGAACTTTAATAAATATGACAAGGTACAAAGTCCAATATTTCCTTATTTACCTAGATTCTTTAACCTACACAATATGGAAATACTTGAAGTTTACTTCTTCCAATTTTGTCAAGATTTTACAGTAATATTTTTTACTTTTTGTTTATGTTACATAAGAGCCAACTCATACAAAGTGCCAACAATCTCCTCCTTTGGTATTATATGGCACAACCATGAAATCATCAATCTTGACAAAATAGTGTATCCCAGATGGACTAGAAGCATAAGGACATTCTTCTCCCCTTGAAATTGCAACAACAATCTAGCATTCAACTACATTGTGCTAGAACACCATCAGTCTACTAGTATCATCTGAAGACACCTCTTAGCAACCATAGGCCTTCATTTTATCTCCTCTTTCGTGACACAAAATGCCAAAAAAATGAGTAATATTGAAGAATTGAATTGTGCATGAGTAATCAAAAGTTCCAACTTGTGTGAAGTCATCTTTGAAACATTTGCTCATCATGTACTTATGTTGGAACATCATCCGTAAATGAGTTCTAAATAGTAGCCAAACTCAAATATAAGATAGCCATACCTAGCAACTACCTAGCAGCAAGGAAAGTAGCGAAAACGAAATTACACTTCTAACTTCTCATCAACTTATGGAGTTGGAGTATTAACATAATAACAACAACAAGAACTCCAAGTTCAAGCACAATGGATGCAACATTATATTAATGATTTGCCCTCTAGTACCAAAATATCGATGAGGAATACATTTAAGGATATTGGTTGTAAATGTTATCATTATTATTGAATAAAAAATTGATGGTTAATTTTGCAATATTTTGTTGGTGTTTTACATGCATGTAAATCTTAAATGACGTAAAGTGCTACATATGTCCATCTGATTGTATTAAGAAGTTTTATTCATAAGAGATTTTATTCATAAGGGATTATGAATATGGATACAAATTTGTTTTAGTACACAATCACTAAAACCAATTTGTAAATCATACATTCTCTAATGGACATTAGAGAGTCGGTACAACTTGCACAGCTTGTATTTGTATGCCAAGTGCCATGCCGTTTGGTATGAGATACTAAGAACATATGTGTATGGATGTATCATTGAAGAATGAGCATTTGGACAATGGCTCATAAAATAAAGCAAACAAATAGAGTTCACTCTTCGTTGTTGATGTCTTGCTTCATGATTGTATTAAATGTGCATAGACCTGAAACCTAAGATGACATGGTTGTCTTGTATGCATATCAGTCGGTGTGCCATTAGGGCATTAAGGACCAAAATCCATCTTGGTATGAAATAGGACCATGAGCCCAAAGTGTTATTATTACCTAGATGTATATAGAGGCATGTGTGTATCCAATAAAGAATTGGTCTTCTTACAAGTGAGCAAAACATTTATCTTATACAATTGATGTTCTATAAGATGAAAATCTTTAGTTAAGGTAATGTGTAATCAAAAAGGAATTTTTTATAACAACATTAGTCTCACGAGGAAATGTCAATTGATATATGACTAAGTTTGTGAGTTAGACTAAACCATGGCTCTCACTTGATTGGTATAAAGTAAGAAAAAAAGTCTATAGCTTAGGGTAATAATGATCAAAAGGATTCATTATAATCTATTCACTTCACCTTGGATGGGATATGTTATGAACCACAGGTTAGGTGTAACCCTATCTATCCTCCGAACTATGTTCGTTGCCTGCTAAGGATGACCTTAAAGAGTAATACAAATAAAAATGAGACGATGGCTTAAGGCATTTGCATGGTGGTGATCATAAGGCTTGAGAAGTCTTGTAGATGAGATTTGAGAAGTTTCATGGTGGATTTAATTAGTTACAATTGAATTGGACCAACCTGGAATGATTTATTCCTTATGTTTGTTAGTAATATGATCATTAATTAGAAATATGATTAGCTTTTAATTTAATTAATGGAATTAATTAAATTATATAGACAAGGCACAAGAGAATTATTTTGTTTCTCTTATATTTGTTAATAATGGAGATTACAAATTGGAAACATAATAAGCCTTTAATTTAATTAATGTGATTAATTAATTGAAAGAAGTGATTTAAATGGGTTTGAATTATGAATTAGATTAATAATTAAAGGTTAGTGGGGTTGGTTTAATATGTTCCTCTTCAATATGTTCACACACTTAATAAGAGTATTGCTGTAGCCACTGCAATCATGACATTAGACAACTTTTCTAGGCAAATCATTTTTAAAATCTTTCTTACCACTTTTGTACCACCTTTTACAATAGTTCCTTTGGTGGAATTGCATTATGGTTGAAAGGGCCTCTTCGATCTTTTCTTGTAATCTTCTTTACTTTCTTAGCCATAGTAACAACCTTATCATTGATGTTGGAGTTCTCATCCTCCGTGCTACTTTATTCAATTTTTAGCACCATCTCCTTTTCCTTTTAGGCTTAAACCAAGTTCATCTCAAATAGTTACAATGAACCTATCAATTTGCCTAACCTCATCTTTCCCACATCTTGAGCCTCCTCAATGGCTACCACTTTTGCAGATAAGCTTTCTGGGAGAGTGTGCTGTGTCTTTTAGACTAGCTTGACGTATGAGTACCTCCATCCAAACTGGTATGCTTGATTAGCTATGTCATGAAGCTTTCGATTGAATATGGTGATTGTATAGTGTTTGCCTAACCTTAAATTTTCAAACTGTGACGCAAGTATTTACAGTTTAGAAATACAGATAGAGCTTGTACCTTCGGGGATATTTTGCAAAATATCTCATGCTTGCTTCACCATTTCACAAGTAAAGATCAATTTAAATTGCTCTTTGTCGACTCTAATGAATATGGCATTGATTACCTTTAAGTTTTCGAAGGCTACCTTCTCCTATTCAACTGTTCAGTTATTCACATCCTTGACCACACCCATGCCATCAACCTTGGTTGTTGATGCTATCCACCCATCGATGAAAGATATCCAGATCTTCTCATCAAAGGACTTGATGAAAGCTTACATCTAAGCCTTCTAATATGGGTAGATAATTCCATCTAGTAGGGGGGCTATGTGACTAAAGCACCTTTTATGCAGTCATGGCCGAACCTTCAAGTTCAAGATCTCACCTACTTGCAACCAATTCCAAAAGTGGTGATGTGGCTCTAACACCACTTCTAGTGAAAGTTAAACCAAGTGTTGTAATTCCGAGTTAAATTTAATGCAATGATGTTTGATTCCACTAGACAATTTTTACATCGATGCTGTAACACTGTTACACTTGTAGAACTTAATGAAAAAGTAATCACAAAGATGCAAAATATGTTCATGTAGTTCGAAGCCAATCTCCTACATCTGCAGGGTCCTCTCCCTTATCAAAGATATCCACTATTCCAATTGATAACAAACTAAACAACCAAACACAAGTCCCTTGCCTCTCTCAACCTTCATCTAAATAAAATTCTCACTTGACCTCAACTAGTTGGTGTACCGCCACACTTTCCCTAAATGAAGTGACAAACCAAAAACCCTTTTGAACCCAAGGTCCATGTTGACATGAAGTGAAACCTTCACAAAGACTTGTAAAAATTCAATATGCAAAAGATAAATGTGTGAATGTGGGTGTTTTCTCAATCAAAGATCACAATTCTCTCAAGAGAACACACACCATAGCCTTGCACAATTTAACCCTATTGAAGGTTGAATTTGCCTCCAATAAATCATTGTAGAATAGATGCAAATCACTACGAATCTTTAGTTAAGATTTTGGTTAAGAAGCTGTCTTAGTCAGCAACTTGACGTTGGAGTTCCAGTAGTAGTTATCAATTCCAACGGGTTTACTTTTCATCATAAGGATCCACTCTCATATTTTCGACTTCTGAACCTTTCCTCGTATATTGATGATTTGACTTGATTTGGCCAACTTTCCCATCCTTTATTGCCACAAAATTCATTTGATATGTCAACTGTCTAAGTTACCTAATCAACTTTGTTGGTGTTATAGTTCTAATGTTGATTTTCCTTTTGCAGCAAAGATTCATGTCTTCTAACTTTGGTAACATATCATCCCATGACATGGAAATAATTCACACAAATTTCTAACTTATCTTTGGACAACTTTCCATTGATTTGGAATGATCTTCATCTATTTTTGAACTTTAATAAATATGACAATATATAAAGTCCAATATTTTCATATTTACCTAGATACTTTGACCTCCAAAGTATGGAAATACTTGAAGCCCACTTGTTCCAATTTTTGTGAAGATTTTCCAGCAATATTTTATTTGTGTCACATAAGTGCTAACTCACACAAAGTGCCAGCCTTAATAACTTAAATATAGTGCAAAATTTTATTCATGCTTAAATTTATGTATTACATTTAATAATGATTCTGAAATGTTTCTAGATTAGAGAAAGAATAAAAAAAATTAAAGAAAAGAAGAGCTAAAGTAAGGAAAAAGTAAATTTATCATTATCAAAATTTTGAACAAAATCTTAATATGCATTACAATAAGTTTGAGGTTCTTTAACATAAATTTTGATTCGCTTTCTAATTATGTGCTAATTAAATTTATACAAATAATATTGGAAAATTATTTTTTTATATTATGTATATGTATACATATATATGTACAAATAGAGTCCAAGTCTAAATTTCTTTGACATAGTTTAATTAGTTGAATTAGCAACTAGTAATTCTCTAATTTTATAACTGGGTCAATTTTGAAAATATTGCTTAAGAGAGAGGCCAATGAAATCAAAAGGAACTTCTAAGGAAAACTAACTTTAGAAGCAACATTCACAGAATTGTTGAATAAATATATTCATAGGTCAACAACAAATTTAAATTGAAAATATGTAACAACAAATTTAAATTGAAAATATGTTTGGATGCACATTTTGAAGGTAGAAAATTTGACATAAAAATTTGAAAACAATGTAAAACTAGGAGAGTGAAAAAGATTTTTAAAAAGTGTTATTTTAATGTTTAGAATATTTGAAAGAACTCATTTGGATCGATGCAAATTTTCCCAAACATTTAGTCTAAAATTCTCACCAATTACATAATTACTTTTTTCGTCCTTTTCGATGTGGGATCTTATCCTTCAATTTTTCAATAAAGTTCCCCATTAACTAAATATGAGTCCTTCAAATGTAGGTCTCTTTGCCCCTAATCAATATAGTTTCACCAAGAATGTTTTCAAATTATATCAAATCCATCAATTTTGTGAGCCCCTGTAGGCTCATTCTCATCTTTTTTATACATGAGAAGCCAACCATAAGCTTTATCAAGCAAGCAGAATCTTCACATGGCCAAATAACTGTCAACTTAGATGCTACTTACGAGAGAAATAGGTTCCAACCACAACCCCTAAAACCCATTATACCATATGATGAATACAACAAAACTAAGAAGTAACACACACTTAATCTTTTTTTCTTTCGCTTGCTAATGTAGTAAATTGATAAGGATGTTCACATTGCACATATTCATTTAGTTAATGATTTTTTTAGGTGAATCAATAAAATTCACTTATTTTAAATGAAATTGTCACTATGGCCAATTTGCACATACTTCAGTTGGATTTAGTTAAAAATTGACAATCCACATTAAGATTAACTTATTAAGTACAATCAATTGAAATATCAAAGTATTCTCTAGATTAGCACTAATGTTATGGGTTCCAAGCCCTTTCTATAAAAGAATTTCAACTTAATTATTTAGGTAGGATCTAACACCATAAGAACATTCCCGCATTGGGATGGAGTCGCCCCAAAAATTAATTTTAAATTGGAGTAGATTTGTTACAATCATAAGATAGAAATCAATAATTTCAATAGACATCCTAAATCTATGCCAAATTCTTGAAATGAATATGGCATGGAAAAGTTATCACTAATTCATTCTAGATTTGGGACGGTAATAAAAAGTCACTCCAAATCTAAGACAGCTTTAGAAAGCCTTTCTGGATTTGGAACAATTCGTGTTAAACTATTACAGATCAAGAATGACTTTTAAAAGCCCGTTCCACATTAGAAATGGCCTCGTAAATTCGTTCCTATTTTAGCACAGTGAAAAGAAACTATTCCACATTCTAGAACTGTTGAGAAAATATGAACCCCTAAAGTCATGCCAGAACCTAAAACGGCACCCAAAAACTATCCCAAAATTTGGAATGGAATAAAAACCTATCCCAATTACTAAAATAAATTAAGAAGCCATCTAGATCATGGAATGAATTAAAAAGCCATCCTAAATTCTAGAATAGACAATAAAGCCATCTCAGATTAGGAGCAGCTAATAAAAGTTGTTTTAAATCTGTGATAGCACCTTGAACCATCCCAGAGCCGTCCCAACTATGCGGAACTAATTTTGAAGTTAGAGCACACCCATCTCATTTCCACACACTCTTCCACCCTTTGCACCTACAAAAACACCCCATATGCAGCAACTTCACTGAGTTGCAAGGTCTTCATTCATTTTCCAAGGTATTTGGTTGATTTTTAGATAGTCATGCCTTGTTTGTATATTGGGAATATTTTTCTTTGTCAATTTTTTGTATAGTTTGATGGGTTAATATGCTGGTTAAAACATGGATCCTTGAGAGGGTATAGAATAGTGAATAGCTGAGTATGTAAAAATAGGTATTGTTAACCTAAATATGCAAGTACATTTTCTTGTATTTGTAATAGTTACAATTTCACACTTAGGTTTTGACATACATTTTCAATATAAAAGATGAGAAATATTGGGTTTAGATGTGTAATAAAAACCTCCCTATAAATCTTTTACGATAAGGATTGTTATTTAATGTTTGCTACAGGTGTAATTGTGGTGTGAGTTTATGTGGTGCTATGTGGAGTAATATTTTAAAATTTGAAGGGGCAGACTCGAATTGGTGAATGGTTCTAGTTTTATATTCGTAGATTTGCATTGTAGTAGTACATTTGGTTGATTAGGTATATATATATCTTTTTGCTCACATCTTGAACAGCAAAAATATACTCTTATTCTATGTATGCTTTTAGTGAAAATGTTAAGAAATATTAGAGTTTTGATGTACAATAAAACCTTCCTAGTCCTAAGGGTCTGTAGCAAAATGTACAAATAGAGTTAATGATATCATTGATTGGGTAACACAACAACACTATTATATAGATGGTATGAAGATTAGGTTTCCTTGTGCATGATGTAATAACAATAGGTTTTCAAAGATTGAAATTTAAAGGTCCACTTGTTTAGAAAAGGCTCTATGAACAATTACTTGAATTAAACTAGTTATAAGGACAATGAGTATCCTGATTAATGTAATCTGCCATCTAAGATGAACATTGATGCATGCGTTGCACATGACTATAATGAGAATATTTTATGGGAGCATAGAATTATATATGATACTCAAAGACAGCAATTCCTATCATGCGGTGATGAAGTAAGTCCAAATAGTACAACTCATAGGGTTGATGATAATGATGATGAAACTCTAGATGGCCCGAGACTATCTATGGACCTAACGTTGACAAGCTAATATGGTGGACGTGAGACTTCGTCTCAATTGTCTACTATGACCCGTATGGTGAGTATAAAGGCTGAGCATGGCACATTTGAAAGTTGCATTGATGATGTCTGTAGTTTGATTGGTGAAATTCTCCTCGTGATCACCAAAAGCCACCAAACTACTGACTTGTCAAGGATTTGGGACTCCCAATATAGAAGATAGATTGTTGTCAAGCTAGATGTATGTTGAACTAAAAAGATGATGAGGCAATGAAGAGCCATAAGTTTTTTGGGGAGCTAAGGTTCAGGTCTAGAATAGGCCACAATCATTCTAAGAAGAGCATATGCTATATCTATTTACATTACTTGCCCTTAACTCTGATATTGCAATAGTTCTAAGCATCGAATGTGACTGTAGACTATATGACATAGCAGGTAAACTTACTCAACAAATGAAGGATCCATGTGTTATCTGCTAATGGCATGGTGTGGAAGCATTTCAATTATAGTCATCCTGATTTTGTAGCCGAGCCACACAATATACGTCCTTGTCTTTGTGTATATAGATTCACACCACATGGCTCATTTAGGAAGACCTATTCTGTTAGTTGTTGGTTTTGACATCATATAATCTTCTGCCAGGTTAGTGTATGAAAAATCTATATATGTTTTACCCTTGGTGATACTTAGTCCAACAAATCAAAAAAGATTCATCGATGTTTATCTTCAACCATTGGTAGGCATGATGGCATACGATGCTTCAAGATTTTCCAACTTATTCCATGATTTTAGGTTGGAGTTATTCTGAGTTGATGGAGTGTTATGTGTGTATGGATTTTAGAAAGGCTTTATATCTTCAATTTGAAAGGAACGTGAGTTATTTTAATTTTTATCGTGAATTTCTCCCTGTAGTACACCTTTATAAAAGAAATATAAAACTTTACTAGGAGATGTGTAGAGCATCGCCACCCTACTCTGATAGAATCAGGAAAATCTATATAGGAATGCATGCGGTGCTTCAATCACATGATTGACAATCCTTAGTCAACAATTTTGAGCATAAGTGGACGAAGAGGAGCATCATATAGAACCTGTCTTATTGGAAAGATAATATGCTAAGATATCATCACATATCATGCACATCAAGAAAAATATGTTTGATAATGTGTTCAATACAATTACGGATATCAAAGGTCATGCCATTAAACTAAAAGACATGGAAATTACCTTGACTAGAAATATAATATGTTGGCAAATCTATCTAAGCATCATGAAAGCAATGAACAAAATAGTTATAAAATATGGTATATGTTTGTGCATTCTAAGGTAGGCTCTAACATGTATCTTAAAGCAGTATGCCTTAGGGGATTCATCGAAGTATTAACTCCTCCAAAACCACATGATGCATTGCTAACATCATATCCATCAATGGGTTTGCATACAATGCATATAAGGGTTTCAAACATTTTGTCAAACACTAGGCATATGTCATACGAAATATGTGGTATTACACAAATTGTAGTAAGATTCAATCTAAAGTAACATCACCATAACCAACACTCAACCAGTCACACAATAGAAGAATGTAGTTCTAATTTGTTGTGGAAACACACAACTCAATCAAGTATCAATTCAATTTTGCCATTGCGTAGTCTAGCAAACTACCCAAGGCTGGGTACAAGTCGTTAGCACTTATGCTTGCCCACTCCCTCCCTAGATGACTCGAAGACTTAACCCCCTCACCATCCCCAACCTATATTTCTCTAAAAACAAAAAAACCACTCATAATGAGGTCAAATCAAGGACCACAATAGTGTAAGGCGTTCCAAATGGAAAATAGGGGGCCTATACAAGAGATGCAGGCCAGCCAAGGGTCACAATGGAAAACAAGAGGCCTATACACCCTACACGAAGGACATTTCAATGCATAGTTTGCATGATTTGATGAGTTTGTGCTATTTTATTCAGTGTACACATAATTCTTTGAAGGAATCATTCTCTTCATATTTTGCATGCTTATAAGGTCACTAACCATATGAAGGATATCATTTTTGGTTATTAGCATAGTTCCTAGATTCGATAAAAGGATGAGCCTCTTGAAATCAAACAATTATGGTTTTGCAAATTTAAGGTTCATAAATGATGTGCCTACGCTATTTAATTCTTCTAAGACAATTAATTGTCTTTTTTATCCAAGGTTAATTAAGTTGTTTAAAGGGAGAAAGAATGCAAACCTCTTATAAAAGTATATACTTAATATTATTCCTAGATGTTTGTGAATAAAGAATGACATGTTACCAATTCTAAACTAGACACTTTTCCCCATGTGTGGTCCAAGTGTTCCTCAAACATTGCCCATATTTTTCCAAATTTCGTTCATCAATTTATGTAAGACTATTTGACATAACGAAGTTAGGTATCATTTGCATATTATATTAAATTCATGGATCAAATTTGACATGGCTAATTGAAGCATTGTTTTCACTAATTGGAATTTATGTGGGACCTAGCTGATAGATGATAATTAAGAAGAATTTAAAAAAAAAAAAAAGCATTCAAACTATTGAGGAAGCACTTGCATTAAGCAAAAGGTTCCAACAAAAAGACTAAATGGATCTCCCTAGAAATTAGGAAGCAATGTTAGCTTAGTGGTACCAAGACACCTACCTTGCTTTATGTGAGAAAAAAAAAGAGCCAACAGGCTATCCGTTGTTGCCTCCACCTCCATTATTTATCATGGTGGGTCCATTTTCAAGATTGTCCATAAAGAATTCATGGTGAGTACTGAGAATCCAACATCTTCAAATCTCTCCCCCAATATGGTGGATTTGATTCTCCATTAATATTTTATTTTATGCTATTTTTCTTAGTTGCTTAACGAGAGGTATCAATGGGCAAGCCTCTAACTCCATTTGAACAGTACTCTAAAGTTTGGAATACTATTTCAAGAGGATTGGGTTGGCCCTTGCGCACAGGCACAAGAGGTATTTCCATTCATAGTACATGCATTTCCCAACTCCAATTTCAAAAATATACATTACATCATGCTTGGGACTTATATGTGCAAGAAATGATCTTGAAGATGTAAGAAGATCTAAGTGCCCAAGACTCAGATGCTTCTGACTCCTAATGGTCAACAACTTCTAATTCCAATAGTAGTAACGTAGTGTTATTTGCTCTTGTTAGGTTCAAGAAAGCAAGACTACCGAGCATGGGTTCAAAAGTAAAGTGCTACCAATAGTTCTCTCGAGAATCTTATTCTTACTCCTCATCCCTTGCTCTGGAACTACATGCTATGAAATAAAAACCATGACTAAAACAGGAGAAATTGAAGATACCTAAAGAAAATTTAAAACAAACAGAAAAAACATTAGATCAAATTCTGAATGGATTTAGTAGGACGCACGACCTTTATTCCTTGGATCCATTTGGACCATCATACACCCCAAAGGATGGTGATGCCTAAAATTAAGAGGATAGATTGGACATGGATGACTAGTTATCTTCAAGTTGTCTATCTTCTCCTCCAACTTGCTTCAAAAAATTTATTTTTATAAAACTTGAACACATTAATCTTTTATTTCAATTTGTGAATTTTAATTTAATGTTCAGGGACTCATTAGGTTGGATATTACATTTTGCTTCAACATATTGCTTGTCTCACATCAGAGTTTATATTAGTTTTGTCAATGAAGTGATTTATAACTATTGAAAAAACCATCCTAGATCTATTCCAAAAAACTTATGAAAAACTAGAGTTTGCTCCAAAGCTAAGCCAAAATAGCCATCTCTAAATTGTGCCAAAAAAAACTATTCCAAAGCAGTTCCAAAAATGCCATCCTAGGTGTCACGCTCCGAGCCTGAAACCATGATACGGCAGTATTCGCTAACCACCTTAGCGAATACCAAAGCCAACATATAAATAAAGCATCTAATCCAATAATGTAAATTAACGACCATTCATGACAATAATGTGATATCCATAATACATTGAAACTCAAATAAGCAATGGAAAGTAAAGAACCTAGCTACTACATCCAAATTATCTTAAATAGATAATATCAATGGCCAAAGCAACGCCAAATGCAATGTCCTCTTCCTTGTGCTACTATCCCCAGGTTTGTTCATTGTCAATTTCTTCCTCTGTAAGACATTAGCTAGTAGTAGTGAGCAATAATTCATCCACTAAATTATAATCCACCACATTCAAGTTGAGAAGTAGATTTAATAATTGCAATCCACTTAACCCACAATCCAACCACTCATATAAGTTTGATAAAATATTTTTGCACCTTTTATATAAGTTTTTTTTTAGTTTAAATTATAACCACACTTCTTTATTTTTTTTAGTTTTGACTTATCTAATTGAATGAAAAATAACAGTCTATTTATCAAATTTGTTGGTTGATTTGAAAATGCACTTGTTACTATATTTAAGTCAATTTTTAATTTTTTTTTCTCAATTATCTCACCCTTTATGTTCATTTATAATAACTTTTTTTAATTTTTGATATAATGTGTTTAGATTTTATATCCCTGTAATTTGATTTATGTATAAATGTTGTAAAGAATTAAGCTATTAAAATTTAAAATATAAGTATTTTTGAAATTTTGTCATTGCTAATGTAAATTTTCATTGAATTGATGAAACATCGTAAAATTTATATGTGGAATGGTTATAAAAGAAATATAAAATTAAATGTAAGATAGATAAAATGAGCATTAGTTTTGTTTAATTGATATGAATTTTTCTTTTACTAATACACTAGTCAATAAAAAAATTATTAAGCTTTGCACCATTAAAATGTTTTGATTGCACTTTAAAATAATATATATAAAATTTATATCCCGCTAATTTACTAACTCAACCGTCAAATAATATCAAATTGGCTAACCGAAACCATTCGGTTTGAAAAAATTAAACCACCACTATTTAATCTTTTTTTAACTTGCTTGTATGGTGTTGAGGAGAACTTTTACTATTAAATTGTCCAAACCGACCACATACAACCACGACACTATGTTTAAATATCAATTTTGATGGATAAAAAATGTTCATTTTAGATATGATTATATGAAAATAGTATAAAAACAAAAAAAATTATTTTTAAAAATTAGTACATTTAGGAGGCTTGTATTTTGATGGATGAAAATTGTAGAGAGAAGGTAACCAAACAGAGCCAAAGTGTTGTCCTAGCCATGAAGCACACAAAAACACAACATTTCATTCGTCGCATTAATTTCTCTACCACCACTTTTATCGAGGAAAATTAAATGCATGCAGAATTTTTACAACGTAGCTTTGTGAGTCCCAAAACAGATCTATGTTGAAAAATGCTCTGCAGCACGGGCCAGAAACTTTTTGCACTGCCACAATTAGCCTTGTTGAAACTACAAAAACAGACCTTATAAATGTAGCTGACAACAGCCTTTTTTATTTTTATATTTACATTTTATACTCATATATGTCAGTCTTCAAAAGTTATGCCCGGTACTCAACTATCCTTTGTAAAATATCATCTCATCCTTTACGTTACTAATCCAATAAAATTTTCAACGAAATTTTAATTTAAATTTTTCATCTCTTATACATACAATTAACTAATTATTTTTCAATTATTATACTTATTTACAATCAAATCAATAACTGTATATATTATACATATACTCATATTTACTTTTATTTACATCTTAAAAACTAATAATTTTTTCTATATACCGTCACATCATCTAATCATTACTATATTATATATATATATATTTATATTCAAATAAAACATATTATTCATCTTATTAAAACTTCCTTTCTAAAAAGTACTAATCATTTCAACACTACTCCTACCAAAGTATTTTGGAGGGTCATGCATGCCTGTCTATTTATTCAAACAACGTGAAACATTTCCTTTCTCAAGGATCTGCTCATCCGCGGACATTTGCAGTAAATAGACAAGTTCAGTACATGTCTTAATTTGTGACCCGCCATTGAATTGTCAAGCTAAAATTAGGGTCAATTGTTCATACCTATTGGTACAACAAAAAAAAATTATATTTACTTAGATTTTGATGTGTAAGTACTCACCTATTTTTAACTTATTGCTGCATTTGCCAATACGTTATTATTTCAGGCTACGCTTGTAAATGTGATGCATTAGTGTTAAAAGAATAGATAAAAATTGTGTTACCATGTAGAAGTACATGATGAGTAAATTAGGTTAAAATTTACTATACACCCAAGAATGTTGCAATGAGGTTGAAAATACACACACAACTATGCAGGTAAATAGCAAAGTGAATAATATACGGTGCAAAGTTGTTAATGTGGTTTGGAGCAATGACTCCTACATTTCTGAGGCCTTGCTCAAATAGAAACTTCCACTAAGTTCAAAGGCAAAAGTTAACAACAAAATCTATCAGATAATTCACTAATCCAATTCTAGGGTTCCTAACTTGTTGAGAATACAATCACAACACAGACTTAATTATGTCTAACTTAAATCTACTTTAGGCTCTTTCTATCATAGTGAATTCCCATAGCGAGATTTAGAGTATTGCCCTCTTACACTTTCAACAAATAATAACAATGAAGTTCAAGCCTAAAGTCTAAGAGACACAAACTCTCATGTACAAGCTAGAACTCTCTATAGGCTCTCTCTTCAATCTATGCTTATTCACATCTTTACAATTCTTTATATAGAGTAGAAACTGTAAAGTCCTAGGTATACCTACTTTTCATTGATCGATATCCAATTGCCTAAAAGTTAGGCAAATTTCTCTCCGGAGTTGCGTGTTTGTCGACAACCATCGAGAACATAGGATTAGATTGATCTTAAACTCTTCACAATCCTTATCCAAGCAAGCTAATAGCCTCAAGGATATCTCTAGCTCAACTCTTCAGCTTGTTTGCATCACCTCAAATACTTTGTCCAAATTTATCAAGTCTCATAACCAAACACATCAAATTATAGAGTCCATAAGTTATGGAAACTTAATTAAACTAATTGTTGTCCACAATGTGCCAAATTTTCTAACTTGCTTCCAAACATTCAATCAACAAGACATTTAAAATGAAATACTTCTATTAGTAGTCATTTGTTCATTTACAACTACTAAGCATCAATTACAATAGTTCTTGACATTGTTACAATAGCACACTTTCTAGTTAAATGATTACAAGTTCAAAAAGATAAAAACAAATGTTCTAAACAAATATCAAAACATCTTGAGTAATCGACAACTCCGTTAACAAATAAGTAATTCACCAGTAAGTAGTTCGGCAAAATATCATCAAAACAAACAACAAGTTCCACCACCCAAGTGCAAATACAACATGAAATTCACACGTTTTCACCTCACCTCCCCTCTCCCTTTATATCCATTTCCTCTTGTTTGCCTAAATAATTTGCCAAAGGTAAGCAATTAGGTTAGGGATCTCCATCTTTCAAGTTAAAGTCCTAATGGTCTAGCTTTGTCTAAAGCCAGCAAGGAAGGTGTGTCCTCTTCTGGTGGTGAACTTTCAGTCTATGTCTATATTGTTGCCCTTAAGTTGGCAACATGCGACTCAAAATTTCGACATTGCGCTTCAACACTATAATCTATTCATCTAAGTGTCTTCCTATACTTCCAGGTTAGTGATAACTTCTTGAATTTGTCTTTTTTATTCCAACAAATAGACATTATGTTCCACATTCGTTATTGGCCTCAAATCATTTACTTTCCCAAACTTTACAAGTTTCTTTCTATAGTGTGGTATATCAACAATTCTCGTAGATTTTATCTCTTTAAGGTCAACCCTAAACTTTTTCCTACACAACAGCTTGGAAATCAAACACGATGCAAAACATAACCTATAGTTTTCTTTGACTCAAGATGATTCATTTTCACGTGGAAGATCAACTAATCAAAATTTACTTGCTGGTTGGTTCCTAGTTTGTGCAACAATGTTGCCATAGTAGTCATGACCAATGTTGCATTAGGTGTTGTAAGCAAGTTCACAATCCCAATCTTATACATGAGAAAATACTTCAAAGATCAATTTTATACAAAAGAGAATACTTTGAAGACAAAAAAGAAGATTGTAGGACCAATCCTTCCGGCCATTTATCCTGCTTATGCCTAGTTAGTATGCAGGCAATTTTATCATATTCAACCATATGTCTAATAAGATAAACAAATTCAAAGTCTGGCATAGGCTATCTGAGCAAATTGTTGATAACATTAGATGATAACTTTACAAGCTTCCCACAAACATACACTTTATGATACCAACTAGATATCACATTTCCAACTTTTCTCCCTAAGTTCAAATAAAATTCGTAAAGCAAGTCCAAAAAATATTTTAAACCTTGTAACAATTTCATACAATCTAATACCCGTTAAAACACTAAGAAATTCTTTGTGCTCAAAGGTTTCAAGCACTGTCACTTTCTCGACAAGAACGTAACATGATTTAACATATCAGTAATGTTTACCATATGCTTTTGAGTGAGTGATTGTGCCTAGGCCATTCAAATAAACATTGTCATTTTATTTTATTAAAAGGAATTTATTATTATAATGTTTACATGTTGACTTTATAATAATGCCTATGAATAATGAGAAACATTATACTAAATGAATCCTTAAACCTAAAATCACTATAGTTTCATACCTGAGAAACATTATGTTTTGACACAATCTAACATCATTATTCAGATGGCTATAACAATTGTGGTTAAACATAATGAGAATAGTGCATTGGGGAATGCGTGATTGAGATGGAATTTCTCTCTCTCATTGTGAGAGAGATATCTTTAGGCCCGTTAACAACAAAGACAGAAAAATGCATGGTCGTGCTCAAATGAATTGATAGAGAATTCAATACTATTTGTTATGTCAGTCTACTTGATGATCTAGAAAATATGATTAAATAATATAAGGCTGACATTTTCCATACCTTTTGTTCAATCTAGATATCATAAGACAAAAGGATTATCATATAAGATATAGATTAGGTTGTATTGAATTAACGATATTCATTTAATTTAGATAGTCATAATGCCTTCCTAGAGGCCACTTATGGCTTGTGGGCTTGAAATGAAATTGAGACCGACTGCCAACATAAAGTAATCTTAAAGGGTCACACACTTAGATCAAACTAAGATGGACTTAAGGTTAATTTTGTTTAAATTCAGTAAACCCAAATTTGTCGAATTAAAATTAACCTAACTGTCTCTTTGAAATTTTATTTAATATTCATATTTAAATTTGATTTAAATCTTGCATATGTAGAAAATGAAGATGATTAAAATCAAATTTTATGAAATTTGAATTATTTGATAAGAACCAAAATCCTAATTTTAAGGGAAAATTCTATTGGTAACCGAAATTCTAATTTTTGACGATCCTTAAATGGTGAAAACTTGGTCTCTATTAGGAAGTAATCAAATTCAAATTTTTAGGAAACCTTCAAGCAATCAAATTCATATTTGTAGGAGGAATTTTAGAAATCCATAATTGCAAAGGATTTTAAGTCCTGAAGTGATAAAGTCTATCCATATAAAACTGGATTTTTGCATCTCTTTAAAGAAGGAGTTTGCTAAAATCCAAAAACATACCAAAGAGAAGAAAATATTATTTTAAGAGAATGTTTTGGTGAAAATGTTCCAGTTGCTAATACATCTCAGTATTTCTATAAGTTTAATTATGTGGATACCGTAGAGGGCATTCATTCTTAGAGCAACACCTGAAGTCTAGCATCATCAAAACTAAGGTTTCGCTTAAAAAAACAAAACAAAATAGGTTAGTTTCTCTCTCCTTTTTCTTCAATTTTTGTTGACCTGCAAAGATATAAAGGGATTGTGGGAACTTTAATTTCCAATGAATTTTGAATATAGTTTTCGATCCCAAAATTCCCAACATTTCAAATAAAACTCCTTTGAATGCACCTTCCTTAAGTTTGGTTCTCCACTTTACGTTTCAGCGTCAGTTTTAGTGATGGTTTTTGCTCTTGTTGCTCTCATTCTTGGACTAGTTCTTTTACTTAGTTCTAGTAAAACATCCACTTTTGATAGCTTTTGCATCTTTGGAGTAACTTCAATAGGAATTTCCTCTAGTGGTGGCATTTATTTTTCTGATGTTGTGTGGCCTGTTACGACATTTGCTTTGTTGGTTACAAGTGGAATTTCTGGCTCAAGTTCTTTGGCTTCAAATGTCTCATTTTCTAAGGAAACAATAGGCTATTCTATAGTAGTCTCCTTCTCAACTGCACTAACAACCTCTTCAAAAATAGGCTCTGTTTTGGTAATAACATCAAGAGCCTATTTCATTAGAACTTTTTCATCTTTTTCTTTAGGGACACTTTGTTTTTTTTTTTTTTTTGCCTTTTTCTTCCCCTTTCTCTGTGGATTTCTTGCACCTGATTGTACATCTTGGCATGGTTTCCATAGGAAGTTGAGGAATTTACTATCTCACATCTTGAATAAAAATGGTTGAAAATACCGTTTATAATAGTTTTACTCCTATTTCCTCTTCTTAATGTTCTATAGCCTCTATATATTATGAGATTTTAGTGGTGGTTTCAATAGATCATGTGCAGAGGCAGACCTTCTTCTAGTTCTTCTTATTTTTCTTCCATGCCAACAAGTTATTTGTGGTTTTAAGGTAGTTTCCAACGATTACAGGGATATGATTGAAGAAGATGAGGGTTTTTGAAGTAAAAGAAATATGATTTTTTTTGTTCAGAAATAAGAATTATATAGAGAATAAATAGGTGATTAATTGACTATGAAAAATCAAAAATTATTGGAAAGAGGAGGGATTGATGGCTAAAATTGTCAAGAATTCCACAATTATCACTGTCCATTTGATAGTCTTTTGCATTAGATCAACAATACACTAGGCATAGACCTAGTTCCCACCTAATGTGTTTAAATCTAATAGAATTAAGTCCTTTAGTGAAGATATCTTCAAGTTGTCTATCTATTTCAATATAGTTAATGACAATTTCTTTCTTTTTCACCAACTCATGAATAAAATGATGTCTAATATCAAAGCGTTTTGTACGTAAGTGCTAGACAAAATTTTTGGATAGATTAACTGTACTATTACTATCACATAACACCACAAAATCTTCAACTTTCATTTCATAATCCTTCAATATTTGCCTTATCCATAATAATTGTGTACAACAACTTCCAACTACAATGTATTTAGTCTCTACAATTTAAACTGAATATAGTTTTACTTTTTACCATGCCATGACACCAAATTGTTACCAAAAAGGAAACATTCGCCAATGGTACTTTTTCCATCATCGACATTTTCAACCCAATCTGTGTCACTATAACCAATCAATGATAAGTTAGAATTCTTTGAATACAGTAATCCCAAATCAACTATACCATTTACATAGTAAATGATTCATTTTACAGTTGTAAGATGACTCTTCTTAGGTCCAACTTAATGCTTGTACATAAACCCACTTTGAAATAAATATTAGGTTTACTAGTCGTTAGATATTACAAATCTGTAATCATACTTTTATAATGATTTGAATCTATAGGTTTTCTACTTTCATCTCAATTAAGTTTTGCTAATGTTGGCAATAGTGTTATAACATGTTGGAACTCTCAACTCCAAACCTTATAATCAATTTCTTCACATACTTGGTTTGTGAAAGAAATATTCCATCATCCATTTGCTTCACTTAGAATCACAAAAAATATTTTAACTCCCCTACCATGCTTATCTTTAATTCGTTTTATATATTTGAGATGAATTTGTTCAGCATATGTTGAGAGGTTTAACCAAATACTATGTTATCAATATATACCTACATAACAAGATATCGTTATTGTGATCACATACAAACAATATTTGTCTACTTCTCCTCAAGTGTAGCCTTTCAAAACAAGGAATGTCGCCTACCACTCTGATCAAGCACATTGTACTTGCTTCAAACCATATGAAGCCTACTTCAATTTATACACATGGTTTGGATATTAAAGATTAACAAACCCCTTAGGTCATTCGACATAATTTCTTCTTTCAAGAATCCATTTAATAATACACTTTTAACATCCATTTGAAATACCTTTAAATTTAGAGAGCATATCATGGCTAAAAGATGTTGTATAGCTTCAAAGTGAGTTACAGATACAAAAGTTTCTTCAAAATCAATTCCATCAATTGTATATATTGATGTGCTACCATTCTTGCTTTATTTTATGTGATTCCACTATTTTCATTTATCCATTTTGTTCTTGAAAACCCTCTTGGTACCAATAATATTTGCATCATATGGCCTTTCAACCAAGGTCCACACATCATTCGTACAAAATTAATTTAGCTCTTATTGCTTTACTTTGCGTGATTTCACCATTTTCATTCATTCATTTTATTCTAGAAAACCCACTTGGTACCAATCACATTTCTATCATGCGGCCTTTTGACAAAGGTCCACACTTGATCACTTTTGTTTGCAAACTTACCAGGATTATCAAGATCTCATAGAATGTGAAATAAGCCACATTAGGCTTCCCACCCTTCTATATCTCATACCATGTTTTCAACAAAATGCTACGAACATATACCTTATTTATGATGTAGCATGTTCCGTTAACAACCTTTGCCTCCACTTGGTAGTGTTTATCTCCTTTGTGCTGAGCATGACTCTTGCTATCTTTCTTATAGTTTTGTTTTTTTGCCCCACCACTTCATTTTGTTGTGGTATCTTAAAGGGTGAATATATATGTTGCACACCATATTAGAAATAATAGTCATCAAATTGTTGGTTCTCAAATTCCTTACCATGGTTTGTTCAAATTCTCATGATTCCACTAACAACTTCTCCTTCTTCAATCTCTGGTTGAGTATATAGCTTTTTAAAGGCTTAAAATGTATCTAACTATTTCTTCAAAAAAAATTTACCTATGCAAATCTTAAATAATCATCAATCACAAATGCTTGTAACATTTATAGCACTCATCAAGTTCATATAGGCTAGCTGTAGAATCCTTATTATATTTTGCTATTGTGATGCTTCATGAGACTTTTCTTATTGCTTTTCCAATTGACATGGTCCACAAACATTTGGGCTAAGTTTGCTCAATGTTAGCAACCCACAAATAACTCCAGTCTTTGATAGCTTTAGTAAATCACGATAGTTAATGTGTTCAAGCCTTGATACTTCTTTTCACTCTCCTTAGTGCTTCACTTCAAGCAAGTTAAGGTACCACTCAAAGTCTAGCTATTTTCTTCTGACATATTTCCAACAAGTACACAACAATCATCTTTGTTGCATACTTGAAATTGATCTTTAGTAAACTTTATGAATAGGTCTTGGTCACAAAGTTGATTTATACTACGTAGATGGACTTTTAGTCCATCAACATGTAAAACACTCCTCAACTTTGGCATTTTATAAACATTGAGGGTATATTTTCAAAGTACTAGGCATTTCTTACCATGACCAAATGTGGTATGCCCTCCAAAAATATGCTTGTAGTTGGAAATATTCTTCTTGTCGCCCGTCATATACTTGAAGCAACTATTATCGAAGTACCAAGTTTCTTTGGAACATGTTCTTAATAACATATAGGATAATTTCTAACATCCTAACCCACACTTGTCTAATTGTATTGTTGTTCCTTTGGGTGTTGTTAACATGGTTGCCAACTTATCTTCCATATAGCATGTACCCCAATAGAGAAAATCACCTAGCCATCTAGTGACCATCTTCATTTAGAAGTTACAAAAAGGAATTCCTCCTTTTGCTTAATCTATTCTATATTGTTTGTTTGTTGGGAAAAGTGGTGAAATTGTAGGATTGGTTTCCTTAATAAACTTAATTTCTTTCTTCTCAAGATTGTTAGCTATTACATGCTCACCTTAGCCAATTCCCATGTAATCAAATGCAAACTTTCCAATAGACGACACATTTTTGAGCTTTGCTTTTCCCATGTTCAACCTTTTTAAAGTTGATTTGGTCTCACGACATTGCACATCTAGTCTTTTGCATTCATATCTTAATTTGGAGCAATCATTATTCTGATAAATATTTTGTTCTTTAAGAGATCTTACCTCTTCATTAAAAGCCTTATTTTTCGATTGCAAGTTTAGCAATGTATCAAAAGCAAGTTAATGCTATTCCTTGTTTGTATCAATATTGCTTTCATATTCAAATCGGTCATCATCAGATATTGTCTTGTGAATATTATGGTCAACATGTCATTAGGGTATTAAATACTAATATCTATCATGACATGAGAGAGGGTTATGACCCAAACATGTTATTTTCAAGATGCGTAGGAAGACATGTATGCATTTAATATAGGATTTGTCTTACAAGTGACTAAAGCATTTGTCCTATACGATCGATGTTCCATGGGACAAAAATCCTTAGCAAAGTTAGTTTGTAGTTGAAAAGGAGTTTCTGATAAGACATTAGTCTTATGAGACAACATTGGTTTGGTCATATGATCGAACCAGTGAGTTTGATTAAATCCATTACTCTTACTCAATCAAAACAAAGTAAGACAAAATGCATAGACCGTATGATATTCACAACCATGAGGGTTCATGTGATTCATTCACTTTGTCTTAATTAAGCTATAATATGGGCAATAGGCTAGTCGCTACTCAAATCATTTGAGCTATGCTTGTTGTCAATTAAGGACAAGCCTAGAGAATCACACACAAAAGGTTGGAACATAAACAAAACTAGAGAAATCTTGTAATGAATTTAATTTTGTCACAACTAAATTGGACTAAATGGTTTTCCCATTATGTCTATTAATAATAAGATTATTACTTAGAAGTGTAATGCTTTAATTTAATTAATGAGATTAATTAAAATAAATGACAAGACACATATGAGCTTTAATTATTAATTGTATTAATAATCAAATAAGTGTTGGGCTTAAATTAATTAAAGGATTATGTAGGAAGCTAGAGGTCGATCCTTAGGTGGTATACATAGAAATAAGAATCCTACCTAATGCAAAGTGTTGTGTCCTCAAAATAATTAAATTTGAAAGAGTTCCAAATCACAAAAAATCAGATTTAATTTAGAAAATTAGAAAAATTTATCACCCCTTCCCAAATAATAAAAAAGAAAAGTTCTCTAGCCACCTTTTTAGTTTTGTCCTAGTTTAGATTCATTTGAATAATCCCATGGAAACTAGAAGTTTAGTTAGACATACTCTTAACTAATCCCATCATAAAATTTATTTAACAATTCAATCTTTGAGAATAGAAAAGAAAAGCAAAAGAAAACTCAGGGGATCATTGCCAAGTCACTGATCTACACTTTTGGCCAACAATCTCCTTAAATTTCTTTCCAAAGTCTCCTTGATCTTGCGTTGCTTGGACAATATTTTTCTCCAAGTTTTTCTCTCTAAAAATGGTGCTCTCTTATCTCCCCAACTCTTTTCGATGTCTTTTTATAGTCTTTAAGGAGTTCAGGTCATTTAGTACTTGAAACCCTATATATTTTGAATTTTCTGTAGTTCAAATTGACCTCTCCCTCGTTTTGATTATATTTCCAGTGGCTTTTGGATTGTTCTTTAGCTTCAACATGTCAAACCTAATCAATCTTTTTAGTGTTACGATCAATGGCAGTTGATTGTATGAAGATTGAATCATAATTCAGTAGCTTTGCAAGTTGATCGCTCTACTCCTCTTGTGTTCCGAATTGATCATGGCTTGTCAAGATCGATCGTCATGCACCTCAAGATCCATCATATGTCCATTTTGTTTTCCACTTTTCATCCTTTTATACTCCAATCCACTTTGTGCCGAAAATTAACCACTTTGCACTAAGGTTAACCATAATTCAAACATTTAGATCATAATTATTACAACAAATTCTTGTCAATGTATGTGAATTATCATTCCTTCATGCACCAGTAGCAAGTGCTTGGGCATTCCCCAACATGCATCAGACGTCTATTGTAGTCACAATACATAAAACATCAGCACTTCACATGATTGACAGTTTAGGCTGATTGTCTGGTAGTTGGACCCTCATCTCAGGGATAAGTGTTTGTGGCTAGGGTCAAAGGGGTTCACCCCTTGGCTGTGGAAGGCCAACGACATGATGGAGGATGCCATTCAATGTGGCACAAATCATCCGATGATTGGCCTAGGTTGCCAATGCAAGCTAGTGAACCTCCTCCTTTAGTGATGCCATCTCTTGCCAGAGCAACTTCGCCTCCCTGCATAGCTCGTCCAGGCTATTACAAATGTAGCCCGTGTGGGAGGGATGGCGTGTTGGACATGATGCACTTGCCCTACTTGCATTTATAATGGAGGTTGTTGCATCATTTAACTGGACTTCACCTAGTTGCAGTGCCCCCTTAAAACATAGTAGTCTAAGTATACCATGGTATGTAAAAGGTGCCTTTGTCAGCTCCATGTGCCCACTGCTAATTGACACGCCAGAAGTGTGTGACATCTCGACGATGATAGAGGGATACAAAAGGCCGATCTAGGGGCCACCTAACGCCACCCTCACTCTTCGGACCACCCAACCCTCCACCATGACGTGTAATCCCTTCTCCAAAGCATACAGTAACAATGTGCACTCCCTCGACACCTCTAACCATCAAGTTGTTGCAATGGCACACAAAAGGGGGAAATGAGATGTGACTACCAGATCCGTACACAAACTACAAACATTGGGGTTTATGTGGAGTTCGACAACATGACCATTGCCGTGTCGTTGAAGGGGGGGCTGTTTAGGGAGTGTCTTGCCTCACAAATTTGATGTGACAGTAGTCGTTGAATGAGATGATAGTTACAACAGCCTGAAGAGTCAACAGCCAATTTCCTGAGATGTTAGGTCGTGTAAAAATGCTTAAGGTAGTTCGTATTGGGATATGGAAGAGATGTGACTGAGTGGCAGACTTAAAGACTCCAGCCAGAAAGGCGGAAGGCACAGAATCGTCTAGTCAAAGAATGATAAAATCTTAGATGTTGGGTTGCACAGACAATGTCCAACTCCCCTAATTCTTGGGCATGCATGCGAGAGACTTTCAAACGTATAGACACCATCAGCCTTCATACCTTGTAGCACCTCCAAACCTTTTGAACATGTGGGTCGTGCTCACAACAATGCCAAACATAGCCATCGCATTTTTAAGGTTGTGATGAAGCATTAAAAGGTTATAATTAAAAGTGTAATAGCATATATGGTAAGCATTAAAAGGTTATAATTAAAAGTGTAATAGCATATATTGTAATTTACACTCACGTGTAGTAATAGGTATGGACCACACATATGAGTGGCCCTTCTCTCAACAATGGTTTTAATAGAATAAATTAATCCACTCATGTTCGCTGAAGGTAATCTTTGGATTACTATCTAATAATTCTGGACCCAAACATAGACATGAAGAATAAAATCAAAATTGGTTCATTTGTAGATTTTCATAGAATTTTATGCATTGCACACGTTTAATTAAATTTTTCAATATTTGAAATTTATATGTGTAATTGTGATTATACTTTTTATATGCACTTAAATTTAATTTTTGTTGTAGTGGTTTATAGGTACGTGACAGAAAACGTCACCCTTATGATAGGGTAGGATTTTTTTTTTCTCTATATAATAATAACTTTATATGAAGTTTGAAAAGCCCCTTCTTGAATAAAATGAGCCGTGAGATATCAAAAACCAAAAACCAGAAAATTCATAACTGCAACCTTGTGGCCTTTTGTCAATGAAAGTAAAACCCACATGCAATTCCATTGGGCTTTTCCTCCTAGCCGGATAAGCATAGAATATGGTGGTCCCATCCAACTATTATTTCTTTTTTCAATTTTTTGTCAGGATAGAAATAATCAAGGATAAAAAGAAACGAGTTATTCAGTACATTAATTATTTTATGTCAAAATATATATAAAAAAAATGAAACTAATTGAAAAACTAAGATAAAAATATATTAATATCCGCCCAATGTTTAATTAAAACCTATACAATTGCGTGTCACATGATAATCCCCCGACCCAATGTCCGTAATCCGAAATCCTCACTTGTGCCTAAACATTCGATACAGTATTTGTTAAAATTAATAGCAATTAATTCACATGACTTCAAACTTATATATAATAGTAAATAAATTACTCTTTTTCTGAATTACTTTTGAGCATGTTCTGCAGTGGTGGTCAGTTTTAGTTGACCGATAATTAAGCAATGAGTGGTGGGAATTAAGTGTAAAATATTGACTAATTTTTTTCAAAAACCGGCAACTATACAGTTAAATGGTCAAATTTTGGATTATATAATGATTATTTCATTAATTATACACTTGAAAAGTCGTTTTATGTTTACGTTTTTCTCCACTGCATGGGCGTCCTACTCTACACGGTGTCGATCAGTGATGTCGTCAAATTGATGTTCTCTATTTTGAATTGACATTTTAATTTATACTTTAAATTTATGTATATATTATATGTAAAAAAAATTAACAGAAACATTTGGGTGGTTACTTAGACGAGGGATAAAAATAATAAAGATTCAGTTGAATATGAAATACAAGAGTTAATGAATCAAATTACTCTACTCAAGTTTAATTAACATTGAAAATATTTTTGCATCTTATTGAACTAAAACTTGAATTTAAAAGTTTTTTAACTCAATCTTACTCCTTCACCCAAATTTGAATTTGAATTCAAAATATACAAAATGAAGTTGAATTAAATTCCAATAGTTTATCAATCTCAAATTACTACTTAAACTCAACTCAACTTATTAATACTTCTAAATTAAAGTACTTTTGTGGGTTAATAAAATATTCGTTGAATTTTACTCCTTCGTATTTCAAGACACACCTTACCAAATCATAGGCTGCTATTAAAAGTTCATTAGAAAAATCAAAGATACCAACCCGCAAAATACCAAATTACACGAAGTTAAAATAGTCAAATGAAATCCATGACATAACATCAAACAATCAAGGCCAAAACCCAGAAGAATATAACCCATAAGAAACGAACTTCAAAGAGTACATTAATATGATGCAATGATACTCCACAATAATATTCCAAGAGTACAGTTATGTGGCTACATCAAAAGCATTACATTCAATTTCCAATAAAAAAAAAATTCACTCCAGAATTTTGATTATATCAAAATTTGCTTAAAATTTTTTTTGTCTAACTAGAGTTGATGTCAACGGTTTGTCTTTGGTGTCTAATATATTCAATTGGCATTTACTCGTCTTTGTTTTTCCCTCATCGTTTCTTCTGTTTTTTTCTTATTTGCTGAGAATAAAATATGTACCCCTACGTGGGAGCTCGATAATTTTTTCACATGATAATGATATTCAAAAATGACATGCAGGTGAATTAATTTTTGGTTTTTGACCAAGAAGATTCATACTTTAATATATCAAGAAATGAAAGCGATTATTTTTGCTATGGTCGGCATTTTATATTACTAAATGTGATTTGCATACTCTATGTGTGCATACTTATAAAATAAAAAAGTATATAATCTCATCAATTACAATAAACTATTAAATTATTATATTTTTCTAGCATTTCAATAATAAAATAAAACTACTAAATTGTATATTTTTTAAAAAAGATACCAATACAAAAATTTGAGGTGATAAAAAATAACAAAAGAGGAAACTAAATGTTAATTAAAAAGAGAGAAAGAGAAGAATTTAAAATAAAGGTGATCAAAAGGAAAAGAAAAAATTAAGTTATTTTAATTCATTTATATTTAAGCCAGAAGTAGTTATTAAAGAGTGTAAGTAGATTTAGTAGGTGTGCTCTTTTAGAAAATTTACTAAAATTAGTTATTATAATAGAAAATTAGTTAAATATGAAAGATATTTTTCAAAAAAATATTAAAAAATTAAATAAAGTATTAGTAATAATATCATAGTATCTTAACATTTTCAAGAACCCAACTATAAGTCGTAATTCTTCTCAGTTTTGTTACTTTAAATTAAGGAACTTCATCGCACAAAAATTAATCTATTTTTTTATTTTATAAACGAATTTTGGTAATTAAATTTGTTGCAAAATGTAACCAGGAATATATTCCAGCAACGGGATGATTGGGTGAACACTGGATTTTCATGTGAGAAATTCCACGATAAAAAACAAACTAAACTTACTTAAAATGTATATTACACACACACACACTATGTATGAGAAGTTGAAATTTATGGGAAATTTGATTCATGAAAAAGGTCAAAAAAGAAAAAGGGGTTTTGTGCACCCTTCTTCGAGCATATACTCCGGCGCACTAATGGGTGTCGGATAAAACTACATCGTTTCGTTTGCAGTGTCCGCCTCAACATTAACTTCTTCATATGCCGAAAGCACGACTAGAATCCATATGGTTTTCACATGTTTTTTGATGTCTAGGACAATATTTTTGACGATCGCCTAATTTTGTTACAAAAAGTAATGGTTTATTACTGTGCTAAAGCTTAAAGTAGACAATAAAGTAAATCCAAACAATGGCTGACCCGTGAGAAAGGAAAGAATGATTAGGAGTAACATACGGTAAAAATCACGCCATCATTATGTACGTAGGGTCTGCCTGTCCCCTCCCTTACTTCCCAACAAACCACATGCAGCCATGATTTGCAGCTCCACCTACGTGGGATTTCGTGATTGGCTCTGTAATTTTGTGTTTTTTCTTTTTTCCGCACAGAAATTCCTTTCTAGAGAAGTGGGCTGCACATGGGGGAGATGAAAATGGAAGCTACAGTCAAGATGTGACCGGCTTTAAGACGTTGGCGTCTGTTTTCCACTAGAACCATCATTCCGCAACAAGGGGAAATCCGACAATGGCAACGTGGCGGTCGTACAGTTACGATTTGGGATTTTATGATGGCATTTGCAATTTAACCAATTATAAATTCATATTTAATATTTTAATGTATAATGTAAAAATTTTAAGGTTTGTGCTGGACAAAAGAGAATCTTGGTAACACTTGGACTGTGTTTGCGAGGGATGTTTGTTGGATATAATATTCGGTAAGATTTTAATGATTTTAATGAGATAAAAATTGTGATTTGTGTGAATATTTTATAAAAAATATATATAGTAATAATTGGATGATATAAATATATATATATTTATATATGAATAATAATTAATTTTTATTTTATAAATAAAAAATAAATGTGAATATACATGTAATATATATATATATATATATATAAATTGATTTGATTGTAAATAGACATAATGATTGAAAAATAAATAATTAAACTATGTTTGTTTTCATTTTTTCACTCTAAAAAAAATATACTTCAATCATTATATTTTTAAATTTTATTAAGGTCCCAAACAAAAACTTGATTGTTAGGTATAATTGTTTAACTACCATGGTGTTTTGTCTATTAAGTGTTTGACATTTAAACTATGTTTGTTATTAATAATTTAAAGGGAAAAGGAAAAGAAAATGTTAAGTAAAATATTTTAAAAGCATTTCGTCAATAATAAAAATACAAAGGGAAAAAAAAATTGAAAGGAAGTTTCAACAGTAGAAGGGAAAACTCTTTTTTTTTTTTTTTTTTCTCCTCAAAATGGTGAGGAAAATCATTTTTCTCTTTCTTTTCTTCTTCAAAATTTTCACCACCCACATTTTATCATTTATTCATTATTTATATTTTCTTGTATAATAAATTTTTTTAATATTTTATTTTCCTTATAAAAATTCTTTACCAAACAATATATGAAATTTTAAATTTCTATAATTTTCTTTTCTTTTTCTCTAGCATTTTTTCTCAATAAAATCCTCAGATCTAACATACAGTTAGAGTAATCGTGTTGATTGACAAAATTTAAAAAGATCCAAGTATGTTTCTTTCCTAATTTTAGCTTAACGCGTCTAGTTCATCGTTTCCTCTCATATTTTATTTATTATATTTTCATTTTTCTCCTTTTAAAAATTTCTTTATTTTATTTCTTGTTTTATAAATCATAACTAATTTTACATATAAAAAATATTATAATAATCTACGTAATTATATGCAAATGCTATGTTTGGATATCAATTTTCAAAAAATTTTCATCTATCAAAATATGTATTTTTAAATATATTACTCATAAAAAATAACAATATTTTTTTTATCTAATTTTGTTTCTAACTTCTATACTATTCTTAAATTTTTTCACAATTACGTTCCCATCAAAATATGCATCCCAGCCTAGCCTGGATGTACTTTCAATACTAATACATAATAATGATCTCAACGAAGAAATACCTCAAAAAACATGTATGTGTGTATGTATAGAGTGGCACGCTTTCTAAACGTATAAATTTATTTATAAATTATAAAATTATTTTATTTTAAAAAATAAAAATATAAAATATTTAAAAAAATAAGAAAAAATTAAAAAGAAATTAAAAAGACAAAAAATTTGAGAGAAAAATAAATTAAAATAAAAAGTTAAACAAAAAGAAAAAGAAAATAATATAAAAATAAGACTAAAAATAATGATAATTGATTAATTTTACAATGTACAATTAAAATGTCTTACTTTTTGATGATACAATTAAGTACAGATATATAGTATAAGAAAAGGTAACGGTGTATTAGGAAATATATATAAAGTGTCTTTGGTCTTTTTAATTAAAGATTGTAAAGTAAATTTACCATTCAAGAACAACATTGGCTATGTTTGGTAGAAGGGTTTTTATTAGATATAATATTTTGTAGAAGTTACTATGTTAAAGTTAATAGTATGTTTAGAATGAAAATTTTAATGAAATGAATTGTATATTTACTTGAATATATATATATAATATATAATAGTGATTAGACGATAAAATAGTTTATAGGAATAATGATTGTATTTTAAAATAAAAATAAAAATAAATATAAGCATATGTGTGATATATTTATATATTTATTTGTTTATAAATAATGTAATGATTGAAAATTAATTAATTAATTATATACATAAAAGAGTAAAATTTTAAATTTGAAATACTGTTAAATGATATGTTTGAGAATATGAAATTTGAGATAATGGTTTAGAGATGAAACTTATGCTCCAAACATAATGGTAAATTTACAATGTTAAACCAAATTAAGTTTAATTTATATATACTAGTAAAAGTCGCACACTTTATATATACTCAAATTTATATATGAATTATAAAATTATTATATTTTAAATTATAGATATAAAATTATTTAAAAGTGTGGGATTTTTTATAAATAAAAATAAAAAATTAAAAGAATTTGAGAAGTGAAAATTTTGAGAGGAGATACCAAACGAAAACTTAAAATTAAATTTCATAATTTGATGAAAGAAATAGAAGTTGTGAAATTTTTTAAGGAACAACAAGAGTTCGAACAGGTTCCCTTTTGTGAGGAAGATGACTTTGCCCTCCTTAAACTACAATCTTCTTCTAATTTCATTACTCAATAGAATTTTATTTTATTTTTTTCCTTATCAACCAAACAATCTCTTTTCGCTCTACGAGACACAGCGTGGAAGAAAATACAGAAGGCAGAAGGGCAAAATTGGGGTGGGGCAGTAGCAATAATTCAGCGCGTGTTGGTGGCGAAATGCGTGGAGGGGTGGAGCCCAGCTACAGATGAAGGGGACTTGGGCACGTCCCCTTTGATTGCGGAATTCAAATGGGGCCCCACATTGGGGTTGGATACCTGCTGCATTGTGGTTGAATGCATATGCTATTTGTCTCAACTGTATATGTGGGGCTGCGTTTCCAATCCTCGCCAACCGCCATGCATTACAGGGCAAAAATAAGCAAGTATAATATATCATAATTGAAGTCCACTTTTTCCCCTTTTCTTTTAATGCCTGAAAATAATGGCCGCGGGCTGCGCCTATACTTGCGGTTTAAGCAAAGCTGTACTAGATCGAATGATCAATCGATCTCCACGCTTTGTTCCGTATCCTTGACTGCTTAGTTAGCATGTTTTTAAGCCACTTGCTATTGTAATATGACTTCAATAAAGTGGATTCATATGATAAGTATACATGTTTCACAAATTATTATAATGCATGACTACACACTTGTTATGGTGCATGACGATATTTTTTTTCTCCCATGAAGTAGAAACTATTTTTTGTTGTAAAGGGAGCGGTGTTTTTTATTTTTTATTTTTGATTTTCCCTTTTCAAATTGAGAGTTGACTTCGTCTGATTTCATTAATTTTCAATTGATATTTGACTTTCTTCCATTAAGAAATTAAGCCCAAAAGATACATAGCGACCATTATCAATTTTTGTTGAGTAGTGAGTGCGTTTTAATCGAGTGTATTGGTTTCTTGGTAAATTTTACTCCTCACATCTCAAAATTGAAAATTCATAGCGTTGACGAGCGATCGACTAAGTACGCTTTTTTTTTAAGAGGACTAATCCACTATTCAGTCCATTTCTTCTATTAATATAATAAGATAGTATGAAAAAGTTTAAGTAATTTCTAAATTGTCAAAACAAGATGCAAATCAGAAACATAAACAATTTGAATTTATGGTAAAGAGAAGAAAGATTTTGATTCTGAAACATTTTTTTATTTGTATTGCACTTCAAAGGAAGTTTATTTGTTAGTCGCATGACGAACTTTAAGGTAGTAGTATATTGAGTTCTTGGCTCTGCCACTATATATAGCTATTTGATTTTTTGGTAAATTTCTGTTGTCGAACAGATAACAAAAATAAAATAAAAATTCAAGATCAAGACTTATAATACATGGCAGACTTGAGTTTCTCATAATGAAAGGAATTACATTACCAAATCAAATAAATCTCATTAATTGACATTAACGTATTAAAACCATTTTCTACCAACACTTTGTTTAGAGCATTAATTTAAACCCTACCATATAAAATATATGTCCATAGGAAAAAATATGTATTAAATATATAATGTTTTGAATTTTGCTCATTCATAATTACATTCACTACAAAAAAACTGTCTTGATTGAGATGGCTAAATTCCATCTTAAATTAAAGACGGCTTCTTTACTTCTATCCTAAAGTTGTTTTAAATTTAACATAGATTTTCAGTAGCCCCAAAATTGTCCCAAAGTTGAAGGGTTTGGGACGGGTTCACCATGTAATCCTAAAATCCGTCCTAAAGTCGTCTTAAAAGTTAGAACAAGTAACCTTTTCGTTGCCTGTCCTAGAGCCGCCCCAAATTCTAGGACGACTTTCACACATACCAAAACTTGTGTTTTAAACTCTATCTCAAAACCATCCTAAAAATTTTTGAGACATGTACAATAAAACCATCACAACGTTGTCCCAAATTTAGCATGGCTGTAGGATGGCTTAAGCATATGATTTGGAAAAGTTGTTCTAAAACTATCCTAAATTTGCTGACTTGAATAACCACAAGGCCCATCCTAGAGCCATCCCAAAATTTAGGACGGTTTTGGAACAGGATTTCCCTTTAGTCCCAAAATCCATGCTAAAACCATTTTTAAAAAATTGTTGACAAATTACAATAAAACCATCCTAAATTTTAGGATGGTCTTGGCACAGCTTTGTTTGCAATTACTACTAATATGTCCCAAAGCCATATTAAAACATAAATTATAACCAAACAAACCCTACCATTTCTACATTCGAGTAAGGTTAAAATTGTGAATTTTCTTACACTCGAAGCATGTGAAGGACAACATTTCTAGGTGAGGGGCTAGATTTATTATTCCATGACTTGGATTATTGATTTTATTAGTATTCTACAAGACTTCTATTTCTAGTTAAGGTATAGGGGGTACTACGCATTAGATTGAGCATGTTATGGAAACTTAAATGCATTGTTTTTATTTTTTAGATAAGATGTTATGCAATAGTAGATAATGGATGTATAATAAAAATTTGTTTGGACATGAGGATTTGACACTAGAATTTGAAAATGTGGTTAATGATTTTGTTAAATGGGTGATGTAGCAGCATAAGCATATGGATGAGACTAAAATTAGGTGTCAATGCTCTCATTTTAAGACCGAAAAATTTCTCAAGCCTGATGAAGTTAAGGTTCACTTATTTAAGAAGTTGGGTGGGTTTTATTCAAAATTATTATAATTAGATCAATCACATTGAGGCTTCATATTGCAATATAGTGCCCAATGTAAAAGCAAGTACCACACCAACCCCTTCGATGTCGAAGTACTTGAGAATAATGCATGACTTTAGTTGAGAGTACTGTATGGTATATGATGCAGCTAAATCTTGCAGTGGCACCCTAAATTTTGGGATGGCCGACGCTTCATCAGGGGTGAGTGGCAGGGTTATCCTGACTTTTCAACCACCCAATATGATGAGGGAACCACATTCAGCACAAAGGATGTGGATGGGATGGTAAGTAAATTTTTGGATGTACTGTATGTGGAAAATCAACCATTGTATAGTGGTTGTAAAAATTTCTCTCAATTGTCTACAATTGCCCGAATAACGAATATTAAAGTGAATCACAATATATCACAAAGTTGTTACAATGACATTTGTAAAATGATTGGTAAAATGCTCCCAAGTGATCATCATATGCCTCCTAATTTCAGTAATACTAAAAAACTGATACGAGAGTTAGGCCTTTTAGTGATGAAAATTGACTGTTGCAAATTTGGTTGTATGTTGTATTGAAAAGAGATGAAGAGTTGCAGCATTACAAATTCTATGGAGATGTGAGGTTCAAAGTGAGAAAGACGCCTTTGTCATATGAGAAGCGCATTCTACACAACCGTTTGTGCTACTTGCCTTTTATTCCAAGGTTACAAAGGTTGTATATGTCGTAAATGACTCCTGAGCATATAATTTGGCGTGCTACTTACAAGATAGACAGTGGTTGCATGTGTCATCCCTTAAACTCTGAGGCATACAGGTACTTCGATATGATCCATCTTGATTTTACATCGAATCCTTATAACATATGGTTAGGTCTATGTGTTGATAGATTTACCCTGCATAGATTATATAGGAAGATATATTCGTGCTGGCTTATTATGGTGACACTATATAACCTACCATCAGGAATGTGTATGAAGTTCCATACATGTTTTTAACAATGGTAATTCTAGTTCTATCTAATCCAAATAGACTCATAGATGGGTATATGCAACCACTTATAGACGAGTGACTACAACTGTGGATGATGGGTGTAATCATATATGATGTCCACCATAGATCTTATTTCTATATGCGGCTGCTCTTATTTGGACAATTAATGACTTGCTTGCTTATTTTTGTTGTCTGAGTGGAGTGCAACTAGAGTTTGGGATGTCCAATTTGTCTTAATTTAAGCAGAGCTTTTACTCGCGCCATGGTAGAAAGGTTTGTTACTTCAATTGTCATCACTAATTCCTACTATCCAATCATCCATACCGAAGGAATATGAAGCATTTTGCCAAAAGACTGGTTAAAACGCACGTTATGCCACCGAGAGAAGTGGGTGACTAAATATGGGAGCATGTCAAGAACTTGCTAAGGGTGGTGGATGATCCACACAGTAGGACCTCAAGATTTGAGACTAATCACAAGTGGATTAAAAGAAGTATTTTGGAATTTATCATACTAGTAGACAAACGTATTATCGTATAATTTGGATGTTATGTATATAGAAAAGAATATTTTTGATAATATTATGAATACAATTATAAATGTTAGAGGTAAATCCAAGGACAATCTTAATACTCGGAAGGATATAGGTATTATATGTGATTGTCCTAAAATTATTGTCCTAGTGGATAGCGTGAGCTCGAAGCCAAAAGCTGCGTATACCCTTTTTCAAAAGTAAAAACAAAAACTTTTTTAGTGGTTGAAAGAACCAAAGTTCCCAGACAAGTATGCTTCCAATTTTAGGTGATGTGTCAACACGACAGAGTTGAAATTACAGGGCCTTAAGTCTCATGACTGTCACATTTTTATGGAGAGACTGATAACCATAACATTTAAGGATTTGTCCGAGTTTATATGAAGTACCTTGGTAGAGGTAAGCTTGCTATTTCAATAGCTTTGTATGACTATCTTTCATACTAATGTGGTAATGAAAATGGAGGATAAAGTAGTAGGTATAATATGCAATTTGGAAAAGATATTTCCTCCGTCATTTTTTGATTCTATAGAGCACCTGACAGTACATCTATTATATGAGACAATTGTTGGGGACGTAGTCCAATATAAGTGGATATATCCCTTTCAGAGGTATATTAATGCTACACTTCATTTGAATGGCACTATTGGTGACTCAATGTCTCGGCTAATTGATGTTCATATAGGTTCTTGTATAATTTGAAAAGGAGCGTAAACAATAAGACCCATGTTGAGGCATCAATTGTGGAGATGTATATAATGGAGGAGATATGCATGTTTGGATTGTACTATTTCAAAATAGATGTGCCTTCAAGGCCGACAATGCCATAAGGAAATGACATGGGATCCATTTCGGCATTCGGCCCTCCTTTCTCCATATTTAACCATCTTGGACATGCATTTCAAAGATAGGCCCTGAGATCTTTGATTACTAAATAAAGACATGCTATTATGGCCCATGTCTTCCTAAATTGTCTAGATGTGAAGCCACTTTATAAGTAAAATGATTGTAATTGTTGTTTATTTTATTAAGATCTCACTTGAGGTGCATTACTTAATGGTACGTGTGCTATTACCTCATCATAGACAAGCTATTTTTGCAACACTTCAAAGGTGATCATGTTGATGTCAGTGCTGTAGTTGCAGACATATTTGCAGAATGGTTAAAAAATTATGTGAGTTTTTATTTCCTACCCTCTATTGTCAATTTTATTTGCCTTTGTGCCAATTTAGTTCCCATCCAACAATGGTGAATAGGTTAACAATTCATCCAACAACATATTGGAACCGTTATTACATAGCTTGGCTTATGAGCCTTGCAATCACATTATCACAAACTCAACCTACTCCATCAATTATTTTAAATTTCGCACTACACATCATGTGCAGGGGAAACAAATACAAAATAATAGGGTTTGTGTCCGTAGTACGTGTTATGGCAACTCAGAGTATGATTTTTATGAAGTTGTTGAGGATACAATCCGCCTTGATTACATGCTCATACCGAATATGCATATAATATTGTTCAAATGTCACTGTGTAGATTCTATTAGAGGGCAAAGGTGCACCTAAAGTATAAGCTAGTAGAGGTGAACCATTAGCTAGTTTATAGAAAGAACAAGTCAATCATGTTGGTCTAACTGTCTGAGCAGGCATATTATACTAATGTTCCTAGCATGAGAAGGGACAGAAATGATTAGCTGATAGCATGTACGATGAAAGCCATATCAATCATTGAAAAACAATGGGAGGATGTGATGTGATCAGGTGAGGCAGTGGAAATAGGAAATATAGCAAGCGGCGTAATTGAATCCAATTCGGGATTCCAGGGACACGAACTGAGCGATGAATACCAACCCAACGTGGTAGAATTGGATTGAACCTAATGTAGATATGGACACAATCTGCTCTAATACCAATTGACGTGATTAGGTGAGGCAGCAGAAACAATAAGATATTGAGCGGTGTAATCGAACCTAATTCGAGAATCCCAAGGACACAAACTGAGTGATGAACGCCGACCCAACATGGTAGAATTGTATTAAACTCGATGTAGACGGACACAATCCGCTTTGATACCAACTACCACAATCAAGAATACGATGGAAATGAAAAATAGGAAGCAATGTAACTGAATCCAATCCAAGAATCCTAGGGATGCGAACCGGACGTTTAATGCCGACCCAATGTGGTAGAATAGGATTGAACCTGATATAGAAGGCCATAACTAGTACACCGGACATTGATTGATTTGTCAAAAATCACTCAGGAATTACTCTTGTTGAATTGATTTGAACAATCTCAAATCCAGATAAAATTAGGTAGTTTCATAACTCTTAAAATCAATATCAAAGATCTCCATTCAACTGCACAAAATTCTATTTATACTAAATCCTATAGGATCCTAACCTAAAAAGCCCATACAACCTAACTTATTAATAAAACACATTAACAAATAAAAATAAAAATAATAAATGTTAAAATAAAATTCGACGGATCTCTAAATCGTGTCAGGATGTGCTATATCAACCAGATGAGAAGTTGCATTGCCCCCACTTAAGCAGTATGTTCGACGTGCTTGAACTATATGATTTTGCTAGTGTACAGTTGCACGTAGATTTCACTAAAGTGACAGCACATGGCTAGGTCCACTCACCTAGTGATTGATCGGATCCTTTATCTAATGGGGGTGAATCTCTAGTGGATGACGTTGATGATAGGATAAACTTTGAATGTGAAGATATGTTTTAAGTATCTTAACATGTTACTTGGCAATTTTCATAAATGTAATTAAATACCATTATTCAATACACTGATGGAACACGACCATAAAATTAAAAAGGGGGGTAACACCTCCTTGTTCAAACTTGATTATGTACAACAGAAACAAAATAAAACATAAAGTTGAAAATTTGCCAACTTCTTCATCTTCAATAGACACAATGGACCTAAGGTCATCATCATCGTGCCCATCGTGTAGTATGGTGTTTCCCTCACCAAACGAGCCTGTATGACCCAGCGAGACATCCTTAGGAAATGGAGTAGAAGTCTAGCTTGATAGACGAGCTCGTGGCCTTTAAGAGGTAGATAGTTCAACTGACAGTCCTAAGTGTGCAGACATGAATTCCATAAAATTATATAACTGGCTTATAGCATACGTTTGCTGGCAGTTCATGTTGTCCATTTGCATACATATGTCATGCAACTTAGCCATGACATTAGCTTCTAGTTGGTGCAACTAGGCGTGAAATTAGGGTGGGTATTCATGCTCGTCAACTGTAGGGCTTGGGATCTCTATGTCATCAACAAGTTCTTCTTCAAGTGTAGCTAAATTAGCATCCAGAGCGAGGTGCCGAAGAACAAAATATATGATAGCCAATGGACCTATTTGCTCCTCAGTGAATGACACTAGCACACTTGTTTCTCGTCGATGCTCTACCAGGTTGGCATAGAACTCCCTCACTAATGGCACGTTAGCATCGACCTTTGGCTATTTAGTGAACTGGGTCCATTGTCATCGTGCTATCATAAGGGATAAGATAAGGCCATTTTTTATTGCATCAGCCAAACCCCTCTCAAACATGAGTGTTTGATGTTTAGTAACCTCCTCAACATGGTTGGAAACTTCTAATAAGGCATATTTCTAACGGTCCTAGAATGGGCGTACTTTTTTCGTTCTTAGGGTTATGTCACCAAAAGAATCCTACATGTACATTGCAAGAGTTATGTTAGGATCACAAGCCCAAAGGTCATTTAATATATTAAAGTAAAGCATCTTCTCCATACTACTTTGCAATTGTAGGAATAAATCACAAAACAATTTAATGAAAACATCCCATCGCATGACAACATCCATTTCAATCATCACAAGGAGTCATTGAACTAATGTGCACAATTCATAGCCATAGAACATCACAAAGAGCTTAACAATTGATTACTAAACATTTGAGTTTTGATAACATTTACTTGGGTAACAACTTCTTCACATGTTCATTCAAGGTTCATAAATTCCATAGTACATGCTTATTTCATCTGTTAGCTTATATGCTTGCATATAAAATAACAATACACATTACATTTTCTTAGAGGCATTTCATCGAACAATTCATATGCATACGTGTTATAGGCCATGGAATTCTAATGGTTTGTTATGTTCTTGCCCAAAGATAACAAGCTATACAATGTATTTCTATATTACAGAAATAAAAGGATATATTCAGCTCAATCCCATCAAGAAACGAAGCTCCAATTGGGCACAATTTCAAGTCATCTAGTCACAATAGGATTTACAAAATTTCAAACAAAAACATAAGGAAAAACCAACACATTTGATAATCCTCCATTCAAATGGAAGTACATTGATCAAATGAAATGAAATGACAACAATATAGGAAAGAAAATGGTTCCAATTCAAGAACTTCTTAATTCACCAAGTGACAATCCATAATCTTGTGAAACTAATTATTTCTCCACAAATCATATCAAATGTATATGTAAAATATGAAGAAATTATGTACGAAGTACCTTATGAAATAATATGAAAAGCTTTAACAAATTTGGTGGTCGAATCGTGTCGAGATGTCGAGTAGGTTGATCGCTTCGAGACATCGCTGGGTGAAATTTTAGGTTCGAATTTCTACCGGTGTTGGGCTTATTGAATTGCCTAGCACTTGACTTCATCTTGGTCGTCGAGATGACCAGGATGGCATGCTTAGTGCTAGACGTAACATACCTTGCAATCTGCACATCATGCTCAACGTTGTGACGTCAAGCTCAGCGAGCACCTAGTGCTATTATCCCAGGGTGCTATGTTGTGCACAACGTGTAAACTGCACAGTACGTCACACTCGATGTCACAACGACGTGTCCACTGTGCACTAATCCATGTGTAAATTTGGGACAGCTTTGGTTTTCTATCCTAAAGCCATCCCAAAGTCTTAGAAATCAATTTAAATTCTCTCCCTTTTCCAAATTTTCATTTCCCACCAAGACCCTAGCCAAATGCCCCTCCATACCTCCATTTGAAACAAGACCAACATTTAGTGCCCTAATGCCTTCTAAGCAAGGTCAACTCTGTAAATCAAGACAAAATACCAATTGTTTTGTGAAGCACACAATACCAGTTAAGTATTCAAGAATTTCTTCTTTGGTTATCCCAACAACTTGCTGCGCATGTATGAGAAATTTAGGGTTTTGTAATATGAATGTTTGGAAGAAATTTCAGGTTTTTGAGCATGTTGGGCTTCTTGTAGATGTTACTTGTAGTTGTGAACAATAATTTGGGGTTTCTATGTGTTGAATGTTTCAATGAAATTTGTTGAATTTTTTTGGTGAAATTTGTTATAAAATGAACAAATTGTAATGTGTTTTAATGGTTGGTGGTGCTTATTGGGTGGATTGAAACCCTAAAAATTAGATAATACTTAATTAAGAAGACTTGCACATAACATGTTTAATGAAATACTACTTAAACATGTTTTGGCCGGTTCACCAAGCACCACCTAAATTATAGCATTGTATATGTGCAAATTATTTAGTTGTGAAATTTGTTAGTGAATTAGCTAAACATAAGGTGCTCATAATTGGTTTCATTTGTAGAGTGGAGTTTTAGACATCAAAATTGACAATTTAAGTATCTTGACAGATGCACGTAACATATTTTATGAAATACTATTGAAAGATGTTATTAAGTGTGGTTCGCTTTTATATGTTACCTGTGCCAAAATGGCTCAATTTAACTCATGAATATTTACATAGATGCATTCTTTGCTTTTTACTTTCTTTCATTTAGCTGAAAAAATAGCCAAAAAATTGAACATATTCAAATGAATTTGATACCACCTCTTTTCGTTTCGTATGACCAAATAGGTATCACATTTAATGGGATCCTCATTACCTAACATGAAATAATTTGTCGCATACGGTCATTTGTTACATTTGTTAATATTGCTAATTTTGAAATTATATATTAATTACCAAAACTTTTAGTTTATGTGTTTGAGAATGTGAACGTGAACGTAGCATGCATTACACTTCTATCATCTTCTTCCCCGATTAATGATGATAAGACTTAACCCCCAAGTGAAATGTAAGGTGATATGACTTTGACATTGGCACATAACTCTAATGAACCATCATGACAATCGGAGAGAGGGAAGGCCCCATTGTACTTGCTACATTGAAGGCTGCTACAACTAGACCGTCCCAAGCCTAGGCGAGCCGACCAAAGCATATGACACCGCGTCTATTTTAGTGAGTATAAATGTAATTTGGCTTGTATATTATTAATCATATGCACCCACAAACATAAAAAGAAATTACAATTTAATACACCTACATTTTATTATTATTGTACTGTCTAGTAAGAAGCAACCGACTTGATTAAATTCATTGTGTTTGGACATTATAATGAACCGTAGATTTGTTACACCGAGGTCTCATTAGAAAAAAAATAGGAATATTTAAACTTTTAATGTATGAAATCTCCAATTTTGAAGGAGTGATTTGGCACTTATCCTCCTATTTCCATTCTACAAATTCTAGTTAGAACCATATGTACTAACTTGGTTTTCTACTATAACTTGTATCCATTCCACACATGTTCATACTTCTTTTACTTTTATATCGTCATATTTGTTCATAGAATGAATTTAGTTAGGACCTGATAGTAATACAACGCGCCTTCAAGAAAAAAGGTTGCTAAACTAATATGAAAATACTTTGATCAGGCAAGAATTTTCAAAACAAAAACTGATTGAATCCCATGGGAGAAGTGGGATAAGATGTTAGGCAAGTGGGCAAAGGATATATTTCAAGCAGTATGCGAGAAGAATCAGGTCAATCGGGCTACTGACAACACATCTACATCCACTATCTATCTGTTTGTACATGATCCTTTTTAACTATCCTTCATCTTCATTTCATTTGCTTACAATTATACATTACAATGCAGTAAGCACAACTTGGACGGTCGCGACTCCCCATGAGGTTTACTCTAACGTTGGGAAAAACGCAGCTAGCGCGTGGGCAGGTCTTCGTACACAATCTCAGGGGGTATGTACAATTCTTGAAATATGTTCATTTTGAATACAATGTCATGCAACTGCTAATTGATCTTCTATGTTTGTAAGAGATGATTTAAAAATTGCGACATGATCAAAACGCCGTCAAGGACCCAGAAGCACAAGAGTTAGAGAGTAGTGAGACTTTATCTAACTCAACCAATAACAATATGGTTGTCCTCAATGCATTTGGTGGCTTTAAAAAGGCTACTTGGTAGGGATATGCTTAAAATCTCAATCTTTTAAGCAAGTATTTCATGGATCGACTAGCTCTACCACTTCTTCACCAAACTTTATGTTACAAATAATGCAAACTACATTGATGTATACTTAGCAACAGCTATAGGAGAGATGCAAAAAGCGATAATTACAAGATAAGATTGGTCCAATGGAGGTGAGATTAAACAAATTTGTGCGATTTACTTTAAAAAAAGTTTGGCCTCAACTACTTGGATGATGATGAAGGTAACAAAGATAATGAGAACCTCGATAGCTAGATATACGTGTTGTTTGCCCAACATTTTCCATTTTGTATGTTTTCTTGACTTTGAACAAGATGGGATTGTGTTATAATTTCAATGTAGGTTTATTGTATGTAAATAATTTCATCGTTTTAGGTATATTATATTTAAAATTATTACATGTTTTCGTATTTATATATTTCTCCTAAAAATTTGTATATGAAATTTGATAATTTATTGTACAGGAACGCCAAGAATTTTAACAAAACTTTAATAGAATTTTTTCTCCATAATAGTGAAAAAGTTGTTCCACAGTCGTCATAAATCTATATCACATTGTTCTCCAGAAAAATCGTCTCAGAAAAGCCATTCTAGTATACTTATTCCAAACCCGTCTTAGAATACCTGTCCTAATGCTGTCTTAGAAGCATGCCAAAGAAAAGTTGTGCCAAAAAATACTATTCCAACTTCATCGCAAAAATATTGTCTTAAAAAAAGCTGTCCCAAATGAAATTCTCCTAAAGCCATTTCAAAAAAGCTGTCTCAAAATTGTGCCAAATAAAACATTGCTAAAACAATCCAAAAAAGAGTCATCCCAAAGCCATTACAGGTTGATGACAGCCTTTTCGGGGTTATCCCAAATTTTAGCGATGAAGTCAACTTACAGCCATCCCAAATTTATTTGGGACGACCTTTCCAACTAAAACGATCTCAAAAAGATGTCTAAAATTTCATATTTTTTGGTAGTAATTGAACCATGATTCTTATAATCAAGATTAAACAAAATTTACATATGGGCTAAAGAGGTCTGGAATAAAGGAAATTATAATTTAATCATATTCAAAGAAGAACCATACAATCCTCCAATAATATTTGACAGCCCTTTAAACAAAAATGGAAAAAAAAATTGCGTCATAGGTTAGGAGTGATTTTAGTACTTATTTTACTTTAAGCGCGGAACAACTTGTGCTTGTTGAAGAATAAAGCCACATTAAACAACTCTTTCGTAAAGAATTTTGGACAGTGGAAATAAATTAAGCAATCATGGTTTAAATGAGGAATTAACTAAGGTTACTATATTATGAAGTGCTTGAACTTATTTCGATTACACAATGTAAATTTACACACACGATATCCTTACTTTAAATTCTTTTGTTTTTTTTTTCTATTCTTTATTTTTTAAATGTATTTTATATTTATGTTTTCTTTAAAATTTTCCCACTTTCCAATTTCTTTTTATCTTCTTCATTTATTATTTCAAATATTCTTTATAATTTTAAGTTTAAATAATATTTATTTTATTATCTAACATATAATAATTTCATGATTTATAAATAATTTTGCTTGTACATAGAATGTGCCAATTATACTTAGTTTGAGAGAGCTTTGGGTTTAGGGTTTTAAGAATAACTCACAATGGCATTTCTTATCCAGAGATTATAAGAAACAATAGAAAAATAGAATATGAAAATTCAACTTGTGTTCTTTGCCTAATTACAAAGTAATCAATAAATACAGCTTTATTGATATACGTGAGAATAAAATATGTGACAATCAACAAAAATTATTATCAAAATTGAAATTTCTTAAGTAAGGGGACATGATTATATGAGGATATAAATTTAAGTGAAGTGCCATGAAAGTATATATTGTCACACTAACTAAAATTTTAACACGTGTCAGATTACTAATAGAAATTTATAAATAGCAAAATCTAAAATAAAATTTAAAAATTCGAGAATTTAGTCAAAATTGTAGGATACAAAATGCACTACCCCTTCCTCTAATATTACTATGAATAGGAACACGGAGTGTAGGAGAAGAAAATTTAAGGGGAGATCAGAACAAAACCGAAAAAGGCCAAAGAAGAAGACAAATACACCGTAGAAGGTCTTTTTGTCAACCCAACGGCGTAGAAAATACTCTACAGCCGGACGTCACCATATTCCCGAAACAGGACCACAGAGTCTACTCAAATTACACCATCCGCCACTGAGCCTATTTCCCCGGGGCCCAGGCTCCCTCCATAAATACGGCTATTCCCTCCACACCTTCCCTCCCCAATCCATCCCTTCCCCTCTCTGCTTCTTGTCCCTCATCTTCACGCTCCCACATTCCTCTTTTCCAGTGACGGTAAAATGGCTTTGGTCACCATAATGGCCTGCATTTTATCAACTGTTTCGGTTTTGCTACCGCCGGTTCAAGCCAGGATTCCCGGTGTTTACACTGGCGGCGGTTGGGAGAGCGCCCACGCCACCTTCTATGGTGGCAGCGACGCCTCCGGCACCATGGGTACGTTAGCATTACTATTAACCTACAAAATGGTCAATGTAGATTGTGGATGACGAAAACTTGAGTACATTGCGGTTTACAGGTGGAGCTTGTGGATATGGGAATCTTTACAGCCAGGGTTACGGAGTGAACACGGCTGCGCTCAGCACTGCGCTGTTCAACAAAGGGTTCAGCTGTGGGGCGTGCTTCGAGATAAAGTGTGCTGATGAAAAGCAATGGTGCCACGGCGGCAGTCCCTCCATCTTGGTCACCGCCACTAACTTCTGTCCGCCCAACTACGCTCTCCCCAACGACAATGGCGGGTGGTGCAACCCCCCCAGGCAGCACTTCGACCTCGCCATGCCTATGTTCCTCAAAATCGCTGAATACCGTGCAGGAATTGTGCCTGTTAGCTACCGCAGGTGAGATTTCTCGTCTCTCACTCTTTCTTAGTCGCTTGCTCTGTTTCTCGCTTTTGTGGGCTGGCTATGTTTTTGTGATTGGTCACTCAATCCGAGTCAGGTCGGTAGGTTCTCTTTACTGCACTCTATCTCAATTTTCGCCCTTCCCCTGAAACAGGTTGGACATCATATTTATTGCACGATGGAGAAAAAGAAAGCATGCCTGTTACAAAATAACTAAGGCGTACTTGAGAAGAGAAATAATAATTGCCAATGCAAATTACATAATAAACATGCCTGATGGTTATTTCTTTCTAACAATTGTATTCAAAAATATCAGACGAAGTAGTTGCGGCTTTTACTTTTTATTTATAATAATTTTAAGTCCCTTTCAAATACTATTTACTCTCCCCACAGTCAAGAGGTTAATATTGGAAAACCGCTACATATCCGCTAAAAGCGGGTATGAGTGAGAGAGATGAGATAGGCGTGAATATTTCGCAACCGAAATTCCACACCGCATTGGCTGCTGCCGCAGGGTCAAATGCCATTTATATCAGGGCACGCGACGTCGTGTTGAAGGCACTAAGTTGCCTCAGACCGAACATACCACGTGAGAGTCCGTTAGTACTGGGACCCAGGTCATCACCTGTTTCCTTCGGCCACTAGAATCTCGACACGTGACGCGTTATCTGCACCGCTAACCTTGTTTACTAGTCAGACATCAGACCCTAGGCGGAGAATCCCGGTCTCCGATGCGAAAATAATTTCAATGTTCCCACTCGCCTCATCCGCCTCCTCGCCTGGTGTCACAATTTTATACAAGATTATTCTCACTACAACAAAATTTAGCCCAATTTATCCCTTGCTTAATTTGCCAGCTAGGTCCCTAAGTTACAATATTAAGGTGACAACTTGTTGTTGCAGGGTGCCGTGCAGGAGGCGTGGAGGCATAAGGTTCACAATCAACGGCTTCCGCTACTTCAACCTAGTTCTTATCACCAACGTCGCTGGCGCAGGGGATATTGTGAGGGCCAGCATAAAAGGGTCGAGGACTGGATGGATGAGTATGAGCCAGAACTGGGGTCAGAACTGGCAGTCAAACTCCGTCTTGGTTGGTCAGTCACTCTCCTTCAGGGTCACAGGCAGTGACCGGCGAACCTCCACCTCGTGGAACATTGCCCCCTCCAACTGGCAGTTTGGGCAAACCTTTGTGGGGAAGAACTTCAGGCTTTGAACTTTGAAGAAAGCACCGAAATGAAATTCTTTTCTCCCTCCAAAGTTCCCGCGTGAATTTACTAATTTACCCTGCGCTTGCTTTACTTTTTGGTCAAATTTTCATAATTGAAAGTACTTTTGGCAGTCGTGGCTAGTGGGTTTTTGGGGATTTGCACGAGTTGGAAGGAAAATGCTGGTGGCGTTCTCTTTTTTTGACTTGTTGAGAAAATTGGAGGGGAGTGGCTAAGAGCTGAAGCGGCTGCACGAAAAATATTGTAGCCCGCAGCTTATTTCAATTTCCTATAAATTTAGTAAAATGTACGTGGTTTTACTCCATGAGTGTGTAATTGTATTTTTAGCTCCATATTTAAATGGAATGGAGTGGTTTTATTTTGTTGAAGTGATTAGTACTATATTCTGTCTTTCTATTAATATTTTGGGCATGTAATGATAAAATTCCTTAGGTCGGGGCATCTCGGCAGAACCATTATGTACTCACAAGCGGCCTCAAATCTCTTGTTCTGAAGCAGTCATCTTATTAATTGAGATCTTTATTTCATGTTTTTACGTACTTTTTAACAAGAGCTTTTAAAATGTCATATTTGAAGTTAAAAATATTAAAACATTTACCATTGGCTATCTAATTAATTTTTAAAATAAATTTTAATATTGGTTGACAAGTTATAAAGTATTCACTTTAGAAGAAATTAATTTTAATTAAATTTTTAAAACATTTCTTATGTTTCAAAAATTGATTAAGTTAATTACTCACTCAATATGTCAAAATATCAGCAACAATTAAAACTATTTCCATTGCTATTTATGATATCACATGTTTAATTTTATTTTTATAGAATAATTTTTAATTATTTAATTGTGATTAGAATTTCTTTTTCGCCTTTATTTTAATTGCGTAAATGATGTTATAGAAGGTAATTAACATTCAATAACCCGCTCCTTTTTTTTTAATTGTGTTATAAATATTTGGAAACAGTTAAAATAAGGAGTGAAAGTTGGACGAAGAAATGCCTTGCAAACTATATTTTTCGTCGTCATTAATTCATTTCACATGCTATAAATTTATGAATTGAATAGATAAATGGAACACAAGTATAGAACAGGAGATTTGGGGCCCAACAAGCCGAAATAAAAATGCACAATTTTTTTAGTTTTGACACGAAATTCTTTAGGTTATGTTTGGAACCCAACTTTTAACTCAAAACCATCCTCTCAAATTTTATATCACCAAACATATTATTCAACAATATTTTTATTTAAATTCAAATTTAAAATTTCCTTATTTCATATATGTAACTAACTAATTATTTTTTAATCATTATATCTACTCACAATAAAATTAATACTTATATATATTACATGTATAATCAAATTTATTTTTATTTATCCTTTATAATATAATAATTATCCCTATAAACTATCATATTTTCTAATCGTGATTATATATGTTTTATATATATTCAAATAAATTATACTATTTATCCCATTAAAACATTTCTTCCAAACATTCTATTCATTTGAACAAATTTCTTACCAAACATCGAAACCCCTCTCTCCTTAGAAAGTGGCTTAAACTCTTCATAATAGCGTGATTTCCGTTCGCAAAATAAATTGGCAATTCTTGCGCGTAGTGCTTGTAAAATTATATTTAAAGCACTTGGTCAGCGTGGGAACTAAGTTCTATCTTTGAAATCCACAAGTACTTGAAAAAGGATGACATCACAAGAAAAATAATAGCTATATTTGTGTTTAAATTTGGATGTCTGCTTTTAATTATTTTTGTTTGGAGAATTGCATTCAAGTAAAAGAAGGAAGTTAAAATTTAAAAAATATAATAATTTAATGTATGTTTTTAAAATTTGAGATTACAGAACAAACATAGCCAATAAATGTAGACCTTAGAACTCATTTTTTGTCTTTCTTCTCCGAGAATTATGAAGATAGTGAAAAAATAAAAAAATAAAAAAATAAAAGGATTTGAGGATGTGTTTTAAATTCTATTTCAGTATGTGTGTAATGTGAATGTTGTGTTACATACATAGTGTACTTTTTGGAATTGATAAGTGATGAATTGTTGTGAATTTGTACCTCATTATGCTTGATTTTTGAATGTGTTTTGAACTAAAGTAGTCATATTCAAAGCAATTGCATGTAGAAGTAGCATTTCATGATGAATTGAGCATGTGTGGATGTATATTAGAGGGCATGTAATAAAAAGTGAGAGTAATTTACACTTAAATAAATTTTGTGTTTTAAATGCAGGTTTGCAACTGTAGATTACATATCTACTACTGTGACAAGTGAGGTTGCACTCACAAAGCTCAACCACAAGTCTTATTGGAATTTTTGCAGTTGGAGTTGGCGGTCACAGGAAAAAGGTTTGCAAGCGCAAGAGCTTGAGTTATGACAGTGAAGTGGGAGACGGAATGTACTAGAAGATGAAGTAAAATGTCCCACAGTCAAATTCACCATTGCGATAGGGAAGGGCACAAGTGTGAGGACTAGCAGCGTGATCATGAAATGGGGCATAGTGTGTACTAGATGATGGGGCAAAACCTATTGCGATTTCCTTCACTACAACAAGAGATGCAGGCTTGAACGCGAAGTGAGGCATTGCAAGAGCTAGTTTTGAGACGTAGAGTTTATGCAAAGTTGTACCTAGGTTTGGGGGTGAGAGAAAGGACATCGTGGTTGTGCGGCTTAGGTTCACGGCCACGGAAGCCATGCAAAGAAGTCCAGGTAACGATCTGCACAGTTTTGAAGGACTTATCTGCTTTTCACTCATGAACACAAAAGCCCTACCCATGCAACTATATATAGACATTCTCTCCACGGTTTTTAGGAGTCTTTGGCTTAGTTTTACATTTTAAAGCACTTAAAAAGTTAAGATACAAGGTTGAAAGGTTTGGAGAAGGAAGAATCCATATTAAGGCTTGAAGTGTGTTTATCGCTCATGCAATGCAGAATCTTTAGACTAAATTTTCCAACTTTTTCTACTGCTTTAATGTTATTTTGGATGATGAACAACTTAGTTATGGTTTTCATTTAACTTATCTTGAGTTTTTAAGTTTCTTCCAAATCGCTTGTTTCGTGATTGGTGAAAATGTATGCATAAGTTGTAATTAATTGTCCTTACTTGAGTTATTTGCAATTATAAAATTAGATAGTAATTAGGGAAATTGAAAAATTAATTAATTAATTTGTGTAGTTTGTGAAATAATGGAAGTAAAACTTGTGCACTAAACATATAATTGGCAAACACTAATTTATAAGAATAATAGGAGTAAAATCATAGAGTTAGTATAGGTAAATAATGTTAATCACAAAATCTAAATTCTTTACTTGATTTAGCTTAGGAAAACCTACGAGAATCTTGAATCAAAGTTATAGAAGAGTTCAGGAGAATATCCTATAGATTTCAGAATTAACAATACATAACTAATGTAATTAAACTGATAATTGACATAACTGGCGTATATAGGAAATCAAGACAACACAAGTGGCTTGCTATTTGTGTTAGATTTCATTAGGATTTGGCTATAAAAATTAAAACTTTAGCATATAAAAATATTATGCACATGCAGCAGAATACAACAGAACAAATTCCATTCATTTTTGTTGCAAAACACATAAGATATTAAATAAATAAAAGGATGTAGAAAAATTGTACCTTTGCAATGTTTGCAAGTGTTTTGTACGTGATCCCCTCAAACCCCAACCTCTCGATAGTTCACATGACTAGAATGCTAGTGAACTCTTCCTACACTTCACAAAACTCCTTTTATGAGGTTATAACACAAATACCTTTGGAATGGGGGAAATTTTTGACAAAAGAATGTTCTAAGAGGGTGGCTAGGGCTCTGCACTTTTTTGCTTAGTGGGGCATATAAAAATTAGGGCTTAAACTATGTGTCTTGAACTCTTCAAGACTCTACATATAATTGAGACATTGGGATTTAATGCATGGGATCTATGGACCTTTCTACATAGACCCTTTTTAATTAAATAGCTTATGGACTCTTATTTATTAATCTCATTAATAAATCAGTTCATATATTCTTCAATTATTAATCTCATTAATAATTAAAGCCCATTTATTTCCAACTAATTTAATTTAATTAATCTTCATTGTGTTTTTGATTAATGATCTTATCATTAACAAGTACCTTGGCAATTTAATTAATCTAATCCAATTGTAACTAAATAAATTATATATCCCACCAATTTGACACTCACAATACATCTTAATCTTATATGTGTGACTCTTTAAATTCATTCTTAATTAACAATGAGTAGAGTTCGAAGAATATCTAGTATACAGCCCATATCGTAATATAATTAAGATGAAGTGATTAGGATTTCAATGAACTTTTTCGATTATAACTAACATATTGTATAGATATTTTGTCTTACTTTGTCCTAACCGAGCTAGAGTCATGGATTTAGTCAAACTCATAAATTTAGTCATCTGACTAATCGACATTTCAATATGAGACAAATGTTTCTATTAGAAATTCTTTTCTAATCACACATTGCCTTGATCAAGGGCTTCTATTTTATATAACACCAATTGACAAATACCTTGCTCACTTGCAAGGAAACAAACCTCTTATTGAATGCACACATGCCTCCATACATACCTGAGCAATGACACATTGGACTCATGACCCTATTCCATACTATGATAGATATTGGTCTTTAATACCTTAATAACAAGTTGACTATCATGCACATAAGACAACTATGTTATCTCAGGCCTAAAGTTCACTAACACCTAACATGATCACGAAGTAGGATGTTGACAATAAAAAGTGAACTCCATGCATTTACTTCATTTTGCAAGTCATAGTTTGAATGCTTCATTTCCCAATGGTGCATCCATATACATGTATTCTTAGTATCTCACACCAAACGGCATGACACTCATCATACAAATATAAGGTGTGCAAGTCATATTGACTCTCTAATGCCTTTTAGGATGTTTGTAACTCGTAAGCATGTTTTAGTGATTGAGTAACAAGAGAGCCTTATGTCTATATTCATAACTCCTTATAAATAAGGCTTCTTAACTCAAGCACATGGCACATCCAATACTTTACACCGATTAAAATTTACATGTATGAAAACTTGCCACAATACTGATGTAAAAATCAATATTTTATCAATTGGTGTGAAAAATACATATAAAACCAAATGTCCTTCTAGTATCCCTCATTTTCTATTGGTGTTAAAGGGTATATCACTAACAATATCCCATTTGCACTGTGATGCCAATACTATTAATACCAATCGTTATGGTATCTAATATTCATCTTTTCAAGATGGCGATCCAGTAGTACTTGAGCCATCGGCTTGGTGAGTGGGTCAGCTACATTATCAATAGAAATTATTTTCTACATGGTTACATCGTCGCTTTTAATGATTTTTTGAATAATATGGTAACACCTCTCTATGTGTTTAGATTTCTAATGAGAACTAAGGTTCCTTTGCTTGTGCAATCGTGCCATTTTTGTTACAATAAAGTGGCAATGGCTAATTCACATCTGGAAACACCTAAAGTTCTGTCATGAACCTTTTTATCCAAACAACCTCTTTCGTTGTATCGCATGCAGTGATGTATTCAGCCTTAGTGGTGAAGTCTATAATTATACTTTATTTGAAATTCTTTCAACTGACTGCTTTTCCCTTAAGAGTAAATATGAATTTGGGGATAGACTTTCTATCATCTACATCTAACTAGAAGTCGGATTTAGAATATCCATCTACTCTTAGATCACAATCTCCATATGCAAGTACTATATTTTTAGTCCTTTTCAAGTACTTAAGGATACAATTAATAACATTTCAATACTCTCTGCCAGGATTTGCTTGAAATTTGCTCGAAACACTTATGACATAGGTGATATTTGGCCTTATACATAAGATTGTGTACATCAGGGTCCCGACAACTGAAGCATATGGAATGGCTTCCATGCTCCTCCTCTTGTCATTATTTTTGGGCACATGGAACTTGAGAGATGGATGCCATGCCTAAATAGTAGCAATCCTCTTTTAGAGGCCTCTATATTAAACATGTTCAGTACTTTGTCTATATACAAGGGTTGCGAGAAACCTAATAGTTTTTTTGGTTTGTCTCTATAGATGTGAATGCCTAAGATGTAGATCACTTCTTTCAAGTCTTTATGGAGAAGATACCAGATAACTATGTCTTGACTGAGCTTAACATGCCAACATCATTCCTTTTCAGTAGTATGTCATTAATATACAACACAAGAAATGTTATTTTGTTCCCACTAACCTTTTTATAGACACAGGGCTCATCCTCATTCTTAATGAAGTCAAACGATTTAACTCCACCATCAAAAATGAAGATTTTAACTCCTTGACGCTTGCTTGAGGTCATAAATGGACCTCTTAAACTTGCATACTTTATGAGATTCGTCTTGGACTACAAAACTGTATGGTTATACTAAATGAATGTCCTCCTCAAGCAATCCATTGAGGAAAGCAGTATTGATATCCATATGATAAATCTCATAATCTAAGTGGGTGACTATTATAAGGAGATTATGGATAGACTTTAGCATTGTTACCAATGAGAAGGTTTCCTCATAATCAACACCTCCTTTTGACTATAGTCCTTTGCCTCCAACTTGGCCTTATAATTCTTTACCTTGCTAGTTGAACTAATATTTCTCTTATAGACCTACTTATATTTGATTGGAATAATTCCGTCGGGGATCCACCAAAGTCTATATTCAGTTCACATGCGTGGAATTCATCTCAAATTTCGTAGCCTTCTGCCTCTTGGTAGAGTCCTTATCTATCATTACTTGATCATAAATAGAAGGATCATCTTCATAATTATTATCTCCCATTAGAAAGAACTCTTTTCCATTCTCTAACACATAACCTCATCCCTTCGAAGCTTGAGAGATCCTACTCAATCTTTGTGGTAGTTGAGTCTCAAAAGATTCCTTTTGAATAGAAACATGCGTTATGGGCTAAGTGTTTTATTTTTCGTGCTCAACTTTCTTGAGCACTATAGTTACACCAACACCACTTTTTTGAACGAACTTTTCTTTGAGAAAATGTACATGATACCTAATGACAATCATATTGTCATTAGGTATGTAGAATTCATATTCCATAGAGTCTTTAGTGTATACCACAAAACAGCCTATAATAGACCTCACCTTTGACTTGTCTGTTTTAGTCTTCTTAAAATAAGCTGAACATCCCTAAATCGTTAAGTGCTTAAGGCTTAGCTTCCTTCCTACCACATCTTATGCGAGGTCGAGGGAACAGACTTAAAGAGAGTCAGATTCAAAACATATATTGTAGTAAGTAGGGCATGCCCTCTTAAACATATGGGTAGATTAGTGAAGCTCATCATAGATCAAACCATGTTCAATAAAGTTCGATTCTGAAGTTCAACTATACCATTTAATTGACGAGTTGCCCATGGTGTTAAATGTGATATGATACTTTTCTGCATGAGGAATTTAGCAAACTCAACACTCACATACTCGCCTCTACAACCTAATCGTAGTGCTTTGATATGTTTTTCATTTTTCTTCTCCACTTGTACCTCGAATTCCTTAAACCTTTCAATGGATTCATGCTTATACTGTTAGTAATCATCGATAAATGTTACAAAGTAAAGAAATCATCCCCTTGCCATTTCATTAAATGGCCTATAAACATTAGTGTGGACTAACTCTAACACCTCAGTGGCTCTTCGACATGTCCATCAAATGAACTTCTATCCATCTTGTATAAGATGTGAGGTTCGTAAAATATGGTTCTTCTCCCAATAGGCCACCAAGCTTATCTTTTTCCAATTTACTAATCTTTGTTCCCCAACATGGCTAAGTCTAAGGTGCCACAAATACTTGGGATTTAAAATATCCTTTGAATGTTCATTTGAGATGGTGCTGATCACATTACTATCATTCATATTCAAATAATATAAGATATTCATGAGAGGCGCCATGTCAATTAATTTATTATTATAATAAATATGGCACACATTACTTCTAAAAGAAAATTCATAATTTTCTTTTATTAATAATGGAATGGAAACAATGTTCTTATGCTCATTGGGCAACAAAAGACAATCTCTCAAAACTAAATTATGGGCTGATAATAGTTTTATTGAGGTGGCCCCAATCATGGTGAGTGCAACACTAGCTCCATTTCTTACCTTGATTATCACTTCACACGTTCCAAGCATACTTCTTTTAACTAAATCTTGATGCGAAGCACAAATTTGAGAAGTAGCAATAGACTCTAAAATTTAAGTAGTAGAAAATACATCAATGGAACAATATGCTTCATAAACATAAGTTTCTTACCTTCCACTACCTTCTTAAGGCTGAGCTACTCAATACAGTTCCTCTTTCAATGCCCAATTTTGCCACCGTGGAAATACTTTTCTTTTTCTGTAGGAACTTTGGCCTTTTTGACGCTCCCACTGGCTTTAGGAACAACAAACTTCTTCTTTTTTGCCTTCCCCTTCTTGGTGACACCAAAGAAGCTAGATGTAGCAAGAACCATCTCCTTCCTTTCCCCTTTCATGGCTTGCTGTGTAGTTACTAGTTTATTGAGAAGCCCAGCCAGTGTGCATTCAATATCATTCATGCGGTAATTAATGATAAATTGTGAGAAGGAATCTGGAAGCGATTGAAGATCTAATCCATTTGTAGATTGGCATCCACGATGAAATCTAATGACTCAAGCCTTTTGATAAGTGAAATCATTTTAAAGACATGCTTACTAAATCACCCCCCTTTGTCATGCACATCCTAAATAGTTGTTTGGATATCTCACATCTAGGAGTATAACTCTGCTCACCATACAACTCATATAGCTAGTATAAAATCTCCCTTGCAGTCTTATACTCTCATAGGTTCTCTAAAGATCATTCATCATAGTAGTTAATATATAACTCCTGACCTACAGATTATTAGTGGCCTTTTCCTCCTTACTAGTCGTGTCAGTAAGGGCTTATGGGATATCGACCTCCAATACATAGTTGGGCCACTCTAGGTTGAGAAAAATTCTCAGATTTTGGAGCTAGTCAACATCATTGGGCCCAATTAAAATATTTGTCAACCAATTTGAAAAGAAGCGTAGATATTATTCAAATAAAACAATACTACAGAAAATAAATAAGATTCGTTAGTTTGATTGTTATATGTGTTACCATTATAATTATAGACTTTAAAATCAAAACAACATCCTATTAGATTTTTCAAATCCTACACTCTAGAAAATGAAAATTTCATTAGTAAAATTCCCTTAGTGGAGATTAGGGTTTTCATTGAATATAACACAATTTACATAATTAAGTCTTGGCATGCTAGGAACTCCTACCAACACATCTCATGTGTTGTCCAATCTTTCATTCAGCCTATGGCCTAACATTATCTCTCGTAATTAGTTCTTTACATGTTAGGCCTATTTAAGTCACACCTATTAGTTGACAACTCGTTGGATTTGAACTTCGCCCATAGCTAACCACTCTTAAGGCATGGTATTCTTTGAATGTCATATCTAATGCATGTGCTATCACAATGTGATTCCACTAATGTGATAATATTACACACTAAGCTACACTTAAGGCTTCAAGTTCAATGGAGGGCACAACAAACATTTTGTCGTTACAACTTAAATTTGTTTGCAGAAGTTTTAGAGTCTACATAGATTAGGTTTCAATTTACACTATCCATTTTCATGTATCTTATATATTCATCACAAACCATATGCAAAAATAAAAATGGAGGATAATAGACTTCTAGACATAACCCGAGCTAAGGTTGGATTGTGCACAAGTGTGTGAAATCCTATACTATTATATAAGGATTTTTTGAATGCCTTCATTTTGGTCTTCGTGGCTTCATGGGTCTACCACGTCTTAAAACCTCAAATGGCACCTACTCTTAGCCTTCGCACGAACATCAACTCTTGATGTCCTTCATATTTATTTACAAATACATGTGGTATACTGTGGAGAATCCTATTCTATGTAATATAACATAAAACTGGCCTTATGTCTTTATAACCTATGAAAAATTTAATTATATAACCTATTAAAAACCAAAAACAAAAGTAAGTGTATTTATCCATAAATATCATAAGTTTATAATCCAACCACAACATTCATCCAAACAATTATACATCACATGTATAATTAAATAATTTCATTCAATGACTATTTCCATAGTATATGCATCTTATGCATTAGTTTTCGTCCCCTTGAAAAACAATTTTTTCAAAATAAACTTGAAAATTAGAATTTTGCACACACATCGCTTGTGAACGTGGTGGCTCTTACCACAGTTATGAGATGCCTCTTCGTGATTGCTATAGAAACCTTAGGGTTTCCATTGCAATGCCTCATGGTTGCGAGAAGGACTATTGTGACCGTAAGAAGGTTTCCCGCAACTATAGAATAGGCCTCAAGGTTCATGTAGCCCTACAACGATGGCACAACTAGCATTGTGGCTGTGAGAACTCTTTCTGTGATCATAACTACCAGTCGTGATGCATTGCAAAAAATTTGCACTGTCGGTTTTTCAATGTGAATTCATTTCTTTTCCATTTTTTTATTCCAATCACTTCTAAAACACTTTTGAAACATCTTGCATGCATGCATCATATACATGTTTAAAGGAATTTAACATGAAAATTAATTAGAACTTGGGTAAATCATTGATCTTTATGATTTTGCAAGAAAAAATGGTGGTTCTAATACCATTGTAGGATTTTGTAGAGGTTTGGCCATAAAAATTAAAAATTTGGTAGATAAAAACATCATGCACATGTAGGGGAATAAAACAAAACAAACCCCATCTGTTTTTGTTACAAAACACGCAATGTATTAAATAAATAAGAATATGCATAAAAATTTTACCTTTGCAACGTTTGCAAGCGTTTCACACATGATCCCCTCAAACCCTAACTTCTAGATTGTTCCATGACTAGGATGCTTGTAAGCTCTTTCTACACTTTGCAAAACTCTTTTTATGAAGCTCCAATGCAAACACATTTAGTTTAGGAGGAATTTTTCACAAAAGAATGCTCAAAGAGGGTGACTAGGGGGTTGCACTCTTTTGCTTGGTTGGGAGCTCGAAAATTAAGGCTTAAAGTGTGTATCTTGAACTCTTTAAAACTCTTATATGTAGTTGAAATATTGGGGTTTAGTGCATGGGTTACTTGAGCCTTACTACATGAACTTTTTTTTAATTAAATAACCCATGAACTCCTATTTATTAATCTCATTAATAAATTAACCTATATATTCTTTAATTATTAATCTTATTAATTATTAAAACCCATTTGTGTCCAACTAATTTTATTAATTATTTTCATTAATTAAATTAAATTATCATTATACTTCTACTTAATACTCTCATCATTAAAAAGTATCACGGCAATTTATTTACACATAAGATTGTGAGTGTTAAATTGGTGGGATGCATAATTTATTTAGTTCAAACTAAATAAATTATGCATCCCACCAATTTAACACTCAAAACACATTTCAATCTTATACGTGTGATTTTTTAGATTCATTTTTAATTAGTAATAAACATAATTTGAAGGATATAGGTAATATCTAGCTTACGACTTGTATTGCAGGCTAATTAACATAAAGTGATTAGGATCACAATTAATCTTTCCAATCGTGACTATCATACGGCATAGACCTTTTATCTTACTTGTCCTAATTGAGTGAGAGTAATGAATTTAGTCAAACTCATAAACTCAATCATCTGACTAATCGGTGTTTCTTCATGAGACAAATGTTTCTATCAAAAACTCTTTTTCGATCACACATTACATTGGCTAAGAGCTCCTATCTTATAAAACACTTACTACATAAGACAAATGTCTTACTTACTTATATCGAGACAAATCCCTTGTTGAACGTATACATGTCTCCTTATGTACCTGAGCAATGGCATGTTAGGTTTATGATTCTATCCAACATTCATATAAATATTAACCCTTAATACTCTAATAGTATATTGACCATTATGTGTACAAAACAACTATGTTATCTTAGATTTAAGGTTCATGAAAACTTAATATGATCACAAAGTAGGACGTTGATAGTAAAAAGTAAACTTTATGTGTCTACTTCATTCTGCAAGTCATTGTCTAAATGTTCTATTTCTTAATGACGCATACACACACATGTATTCTTATTATCTTATATCAAACGACATAAAAATTGCTATACAAATACAAAGAGTACAAGTCATACAGACTCTCTAATGCTCTTTAGAGTGTATGTGACTCACAGATAGGTTTTAGTGATGGAATATCAAGAAAGTTTTATGTCCATATTCACAACGCTTTATGAATAAGGTTTTTTGACTCAAGTGCATAGGCATATGTAATACTTTACGACAATCAAAATTTAAATGCATGAAAACTAGCCACAATACTGATGCAAAAATTTATATTTTATTAATTGGTGTGAGAAACACATATATAATCAAATACCCTTTTAGTGTCCCTCATTTTCTATTGATGTTAGAAGATATATCACTAATTGTTTCAACTATTGGTACTTCAACCAAATCATTCCAAAAATAATGTAAACGTGAAATATATAATTTCTAGCAACTAACAACTCTACAAATTAGTGAAGCATTAATAAAGTGAAATTCAAATAAAATGATTCAATTGAAAGATACTTAGTTGTTGTTGTTGATGATAGCGCTGATAATTGAAAAAGTTAAATGCAAATTGGTCAGTGTTGTGGATGTTTCTTTCATAGTGATGAGTTTTCTTGGCTGCTTGTCATGGGAGAAGAATCGAAGTCAAATATTAGAACATTGAGTTAGGATAGGGGTCGAAGATCGTTAAAACGACATATCTAAAGTAGCAAATAAAAAATCTATTGACATTTACATCGCTGGAAAGAAGACATGGATATAAAACATTGAAAGTGAAGGTCATAGTAGAAATGGAGAAATCATAAACTGAAAGTAATGATCTCTTAATCCCAAAAATTTAGGAAAATGGACAAAAGTTGTTGAAGAAGATGAGTCGGAGAAAACTGCCACTTGCAACTTACAATTATATCGTCTTAACTGTAATATTAACTATTTAAAGTGAGGATAATTTAGGAAATTAACATGGATGATCAAAGCAGTTTTTTGAGGCATTCACACATTCTAATAATACAAAGCGAGCGCTCGCACACACACAGTAGTACTTTAGGCACACTTGTTGCATGTGCTAAAAAAATTGAAACATTCATGTTAATTTACAGAATATATACAATAATAATAAATTTAGAATTGAATATTATTACAATTTGAAGTAAAAAAAATTGGCTTTAAAATAAAATTTAACACAACAAAGTATGTATATGAAACCACGTAAACTCTGTGTGAGAGAAAATATGTGTAGATTGGTGTGTGGAATGGGAAGTAGGAGATGTTTGTTTTGAAAGAGGGAGAGCTTTTCCTCTTTCATGGAGGAACTTGCATGGACCATGGAGGGAAAATGAACATTTGAATAAAAGAGTGGATGGATACGAGGTGGGGTTGGGATGGACATTGCAGAAGTGAGTTGGAAAAACTGACGATTAAGAGTAACAGGTCACTTGTGCTTGAGAGGGTAATTTAGTAGCGTTATTATTGTAATTTAACCTTGTGACCAAAATACAGTTAAGGGGAGAATTAAGTTACGGAAACCCACTGCCATTTAATTAGAGGGCAATTAACTAAATTAACTTTTGACATCCAAAACTAGGCTATAATCTTAATATATAGTAATATATATATATATATATATAAAGATAAAAATATGATTTTGTATAGATATAACAATTAAATTTTGAGCATTTGTGTGTGTGTGTGAGAGAGAGAGAGAGAGAGAGAGAGAGAGGGTGTGCGTGCGTGCGTGTGTGTAATAGACGGAGAAATTAATAATGTTATGTCTTCCAACCGAAGTTTTGTAGGCACGTAGAAACCAACAAAAACTAAATTCCAAACACAACCTAGAGTATCAAAGGCACTAGTCAAAAGGAATCCCAGGACAAAGGAAGAGAGAGAGATTCTAACAGAGATTGAAATTAGCAACTGCAAGCGGAGCGATGGAAGGAACAACTTCTTAGGAATTAGATATCAGCCAACGTCTTTGATTAAACTTCAACATCAAAGTAAGAGTTTAATAAATTATTTTGTCAAAAAGTACAGGCCTTGTTTATTTCCTAACCAGAATCGAGAAGATAATTTGAATGATTTGAGTATAGATAAAAGTTATGTTTTGTATATAAGATTTGAATGGATAGAGAAATTATTTTTATATATATTTAATATATTATACTAATTGAACGATATGATAACACATAAGTTTATAAGTTAATAAAAATATTGATTTGATTGTAAATAAGTTTACTGATTAAAAAATTATTAGTAGTTTTAAACGATAAGATAGGAAAAAATTTTCAATTTGATTTTGAATTTATTTGGATAGTAAGATGTTTAATTTGTAAAATTTTTAAGTGATGGTAAACAATGAAAAAGGGGAAACAAACAAACCATGATTGTGCATGTAAAATAGGTTTATAAAATTAAAATATGAAGATGTTACAAGTGAAAATGTAGAATATTAATTGAGTACAACGAAAACAGTTCGTTATGTATATCTAAATATTTTTTTCCTAAAAATTATAAGATTGTGCACTAAAATCTTAAGGTATTTCATACAATTTTTAAATACTCTCTATAAATTGATTTAAGAATTCTATAAAGGGTCTACAATATAAAGATCTAGATTTAGAGAAAGAATTTAAATAGAAGTATTTTATATTACTTTAAATAAAAAGAATTTTAAATTCACTCAAATTACTAAAATTATAATTTTAAAAAATAACTTAACAACTTGAAATTTATTATTATTTAAAACATATAATAAATTTATTATTTTGTATTTGAAATCTATTACTTCACGTTTATCTATACAAATACACTTTAGGCTTAAATGGACCCGCTTGGTCGAAGAATTTGGAAATCTTGTTCTCATCGGATTCGACAAGTGGGGCATCATCGAAAGCAAATTCCACCGTAGGCTGAACATTGGATACTGCCAATAATTTGAAAGTGGAACAATGTAACGCTTCGGATTCCTTCGCCAGACATCCCTTGTCCAAAGCATTTTTGTTTTTCCCTCTGATTTGATTTGATGTGTGTATATATATTAACAAAAGTTGCACCCACAAAACTAATTATAAATTATCAATATTCATATTTTTAATAATAATTAATTTATTCAAAATTAAAAGTATACGAAATATTTAAAATAAAGAAAAATTAATTAGAATTTGAGTACAGAATACTCAAAAGAAAATGCAAATAAAAATATTAAGTTAAAGGAAAAAAGAGAGAAAATGGTAGAAAAGGAAAAAGGAAGTTCAAATAAGGGTGGTTTTTTAATTTTACATTAAGCTTTACTTTTCTTAATAATATAGTATAGATGGACACGGTACCCTTATTGGTTTAATTTTAAATTATGTAACAAAAAAGTTTTATTTTTCTTTATAATATGGTATATAGATGGGCTGGGCATGTAAAAGAAGAAATAGTATTAAATGATTATAATTGAGGGTGTTTTTTTGGTCTTTTTAATTAAAGATAATAATATAAATTTATTAATTAAGTGTAGTATTATAAATATACAATGTGTAATCAAATAAGTATCAAACTCTTTAAAAAGTAGTACACACACACACACACACACACATATATATAAATATCAAATATCTCACAATTAATACAAACTAGTAAAAAGTTGCATGCTCCATGTGTGCGCAATTTAAATGATAGAAAAACAATTATTTAATAATTAAAGTAGAAAAGTATTTAAAATATGAAAAAAAGAAAGATCAAAAAAATTTTAAAAGAGATAAAGTTGGAAGAAAACACAAATAAAAAATAATAAGATAAAAGAAAAGAAATAAAGTAAAGGACATAAAAAATACAAAAAATTTAGAGTTAGGCTAATTATATAATTGTATATTATAGAATCAAAACACCTTATTAACTTAAACAATATGGTATAGATAGATAAATATAGATATACTATATCAGAAATGCGACGTGATCCAAATATAAGCTAATTTTCATTTTTATTTGTTTTGGGTTTTTGTTGTATTTTGGGCCACATAGGTTTTAGATTTCGGGCTTAGCATATTTTAGTATAAACATTTCTTTTATTCACTTAGAAAAAAATAAACTTTTAAGTTATTGATATTTTGAGTTTGAGATTAATAAAAAAAAAAGAAATCAGAAAGTAAAAAAAGGTTAAAAAAAAAAAAAAAGGAAGCAAAAGAGGCAGATCGAACGACCATTGCTGCAAAGTCTTCTCTGCCGCTGCTGATCAAGCTCCGACGACCCACCGCCACTTGATTTGAAGTTGGGCTACAAGTTGTTCGCGGAGCCGAATAAATAAAAAGAAATTCTGGTAGGCCAGATCAACTGGGCCTGAGGACATCCTTCGACTGACAGATCAGGTTGGGTCAATTTTATTTTATTCCCTTGACGTTGGAATATCTGTGGAATAATTGCTGTGGGCTTGATTTCTCCTTTTTGTTGGGCTTGTGTTTTGGGTTTTCTTGCTGGAATGACTTGGTTTCTGGTCCATGAGTGCTTTAATCATCAGGTTTCTTTGTTGGGCAATTGTTGTGGGATGTTTGGAGGAGTGGGATTAGAGATTGTATTTCCTAAGCAAGATGTCAGATTAGAGATAAAATTTATAATTTGATCATGAATAACGACAGTTGCGCAAATTTGACGAGCACAATTCTTGTTAATAAACTATCATTGTATTTATTAGATCATTCTTAGCCGTATAGATTGCAACAGTTGAACGGTAATGAGGGCTTTGACATGGCAAATAAAGTGCTTGTTTCATTCCGTATTGGTATGTATGAGGATGAGGTTTTTTGTGGCATGCTTCCTATATTGTTTAGCAATATATTGTTTGGGGGACCATAACAATATGATCGAGAAGTTAGTGATGATGGAGTTACAAATAAATATTCTTTTTCATTTCGAGGTTGCTTTACTAAGTTTGTATCATTTTCATCAGTATTAGTTAAGGAAGATAGAGAATATGTGGGAAGGCAATGGAAGAAGAGAGATGTAAAATTGAATAAGAGAAAAAAGACAGAAATTAATTAGAAAATTGAGCGCAAAATTGCAAAAAAATTGAGATAGTAGTTAAGAAAGAATATGAGGGGGAAAAAGACGATACGGAAGAAAAAAGATAAAAGAATGAGAGTGGAATAATAAAATTGTATAGGAATATTCATATATTAATCCATTTGATTCTTATTTGTTTTCTTTTCCTACATGTATTTCACAAGAGTTGAATATTTTGCCAACCAAGGAGTATTTATGTCCACATGCGTTAGTGTATTTTCATGTTATTCCATCTACTTATGTATGTAGATTCATATGATGGAGTTAGAGGATTGGCACATTGAAGTCATTGCAAATGAATTTTACATCAGTGTATTTGGCCTTATAGCATTCGAGGAAGTGTATTGTGGGATATCCAGAGCATTTCAAAAGAATGCGTTCGACCTAAGTAGACATAAATTCGTATTGTGGACAATTCGTCTTCAAAAGGAAGGAAATGATGCAATTTGGATATAGGTTAATCTTTCTGTTTGTTTTAGACTTTTAAATATATTTTGGCCCACATTGTTTATAGACTTAGGGTTTAGCTTATTTTAATATATATATTCATTTTATTCACTGGAAAAATTAGTAGATTCTAGAGGAGTTGGTATTTTAAGTTTGATAGTAATGAAAAATTCTCTAGATTCCCTTGAATTTGTTGACCGATTCCAAATTCTCGGGGATTATTTAAATTGATTCAATTTAGAGAGATTCCTATTAAATTGTTGACTAGGTATGTCAATTGATGCTGTCCTGCCAAGCAAGATGTTCAATTTTATTTCTACTAGTACCTCTACTCATGTCAAAATAAGTAATGGCATGTTAGTAATTATATTTGAGTGCATTGAGTTCTTTAAATTAAAGGTGAGGGTATAAATGTATTAAGTAGGGTTATTGTTGTAAATTTACAATGCCCAACCAAATTAAACCCGAACTCTTAATAACATAATATAGATTATGAAAGAGACGTAGCGCAATAACAATGGACTTGTTGCATAAATGAAAATAATTAAAGAAATAAGGATGTAAATATGTTTAGTTTAAAAATAGACGAACACGGCTTTATGCAAATAACACATGCAAATATCACCATAAGAAAAAAATTGCATTTAGGATGACTTTTTGAAATGGTATTTACTGTCCTTGATGACTTATTACAATTGATTCAAAATTTTGTACGGCTTTTGTATGTGAAAAATATGCATGAATTCATTTGCAAATGTCACTATAAGGATTGGAATGTTATCCCAATTTTTTGGGACAATTGGAATGGGTTATCCTAAAAACCGTCCATCTAGTAAACTTAAAAGTGTTCTAGAATGACTTTGGTTTGGGATGGTGTTGAGACGACTTTATGACTTTTTTAAGATGACTTTATGACTACATTTTTTAAAATGACCTCAGAATGGCTTTCAACATTTTTGGAATAGCTTTTGAGACGATTTTTTTTAGAATTGCTTTTTTAGAATGATTTTGTGACTAAGTTTTTACTTTTTTTTTCAAATATTTATGCTTATTTGAAATGCTACATAAATATAATAATGTGCAAAAATAATTAAAATGACTAGATATTTGAATATTGTATAGTAATACAAATTGATATTACAATTATCCAAAATGTATATAAATATAAATTCTTTGAAGAACAACTTAACATGGAATAGCACAAATAGAAAACTAGTTATCAATGTTCAACCTACCTTCATCATTCACATCACTGTTGTCCTTCATCCATTGTGAAAGGCCAGCTAGATCTATTGAGTTAAGGCTGAATTTAGTAGCAACTAAATTTATTATTTGATAGGATTTCTCCTCAGCCCATTTTAGGCTTGTTCTATATTCCTACAACTCCTCTTTCGTATGTTGTAATTTCTCTTCATCATGTTATAAATTTTCTTGCATATTGAAGAGGTCTGGGGTTGGGGTGGATTTTCAGGAAATGAATACTCAAGACGATTGCTAGGGTGACTTTGTTTTTGACTTCATTCCTGATAGCATTTCCTCCTTTAAACCACATAAGACTAATAGGACAACATTGCTATTGTTGGAACTAGATGCATTACCTATGGTAGATTCTCTTGGATTTGGACTTTTGAGACTGTGATCTTATTGTAACTCTATTATTATCTCTTATACAAGGATATAATTAGGTAAAAATAAGGACGATTGTACAAACTAATATAATAAAGATAGGTTTTCTTTAATAATGTTAGCAGTTTTTCTTTAATAAAATTAGTGCTTGTGCATGAAGAATGACCCTTTCTCAAGTTATATTCTTCTAAACTTTGAGTAGAGGTGTAAGATGAGTCAAACTGAATCATGAGCCTAATAGTCTAGCTTGATTAAAGTTTGAATTGAGCTCGATATTGCTCAAGTTCATTGTTCAAAAGCTTTTAAATCGGCTCGCAAGCTTTTTTTTATTTTTAATTATATATCTTTTTATTTTTTATATAAATAATAATATATTAATATACACACAAATAAAACATTTAATTAATAACAATACGTTAATTTATACTAATCTTATTTATGATTGTATCTACACGTATATAAAATATATTAAATATGATTTGAACAAATATATTTTGAAATTTCAAATTATAAAATTCTTTATTAAAATTTTGAAAATATCCAAAACTTCATTTTTGATTTTAAAAAATTTCAAAAAGCATAAGAAAATATTTATAATTTCTAAATGATATTGGGATATCGTAAATTAATATAACTATGCATATTTTTTTAACATATTAGTGTATAATAATTTCATTTATAAATAGATAAGATTCTAGGATTTAATTTTAATAAGTATTTTAGAAATATAAATCTATAAAATTTTCATATAAAATTTTGTAATGTCCATTGTCAACCCCAGCATATTGATATCGCAAGGAGGTGATTAGGTCGCACATGTTTAATGTATGATCGTTCTTAATATTGATGTTGTAAGGGGTTCACACTTTTCCCAGTCAAAACCCATGCGCTTGCTTATGCTTATGTTAAGCCATATGGTGTTTACTTCTATTAAGCATGAACACATATGCCTGGCCCTTCTTCCCTTCTTTGTGTCGCTACTCATGGCATCACACTTGCTTTGATCCCTTTTCCAAGTTGCTTGCGAGGGGTCTCCTTTGGATACTAATGTATTAGCCAGGCTTTGATACAAAAAATATCACAGGGTTCAATTCATCCCTAGAGTATCGGTATCCCAAGGAGAGGGGTAGCCATTCTTGATTAATATAGTTTTTTAGATAAATTAAAATTCTAGTATTTTTGAATAGTTTCTGAATGATCATAAAAACTATTTGTATATAGTTATTAAAATATTTCAAATATGTAATTAAGAACCTTGAGCAAATTTCATTATTTTATAAATTGGTGTACTATTTCATAAACTTCAATTTATGTTCCAAAATTTATTATTGGTGTTTGCTTTTCATTATGTTTTAAAATATTATTTCATTCTTAAAATTTATTTTGAAATTATCCTTTTAATTAAATTTAATTTAACTCAAGAGTAGTTGCTTGCATACCAAATTGCAATTCTTAAAAATTTTGATAGGATAATATCATTGTTATATCATTTGACAAGAAATGAACAAATATAACAATGAGTGGAGTAAATAGTGTAGAAATTTTTACCAATCATTTGTTGTGGGTAGAAATTGGCATACAACCATTTTGGTAGATAGTCAAGGCTTAGGCAGTATAGGTACTCATCAGCTAGCTATATTCTTTTCAATCATAGCTCTAAAGGTATTGTGACCCCATTGAGCTTATTTCTCATACCACCTCTTTTACGGGACCTATTCCACCTTCTTCCCAATTACTTGTGTGCAGTGCAACTATTTACTTAATTACTTAAATGTCTTTTTTTTTTTTTTTGAAAATTCTTTCACATGATGGTTCGTTGGCCTGCTCCCATGAAAATTGTTTCTACAAAAGACTAGTGAAAATGAAGTTTGACACAACATATAATCATGTAAGAAATTAATTAGTCCTAAGTATCTTAAGCAACTTGTCCAGCAACACCACTACATAACAATTTTAGGAATCCATGCCCAACAATTTCTTAAAAAAAAAAAAATGTAGAATGCCACACTATACAAGTATTAAGTTAATATTTAGCAATTCCAACCCATCAATAATCAAGAAAATCCCATAAACTTCATGGGAATGTAGAATAGTGTTATGTTTTTTAGAAACAAACCTTGAACTGGCAAAATAGAAATTGTCTAGTCTCTAGGGGACATGTCACTATAACAAATCCATGTGCTGTTGTAAGTTGTTTGAGAATATATGTTTAATGGGATATGTGACCTATTTCCTAGAACTAATAAGACAAACATAAATTATTGTTAATGCATCAAAATGAACATAAAATTATGTGTGAAGCTTGTAATGTAATTAGTTATAGAACAAGACAACTACTCACCAGATTGAACGTTGAGTGAGGTGAATCGAACCCCCTTCTTGCTATTGTGCTCCTCACTTAATCGTGCATCTAGAGAGACTAGTATAATCAAATGTTCTCCAAGCCTTGACGAGCTTGGTGGTTGGATTGAGTGATGTGTTCATTTAGATGGACGATTGATTGGTGTTCGTGTCTCCATATTATCGAGTGACTGAGTATGTTTGGCAAGCTTTCTCAAATTGTATCCACAATTTGTTATTCCCCTGAAGAAGCTCTCAGAGTCATTCCCAACAAAGCAACAAATGTTTAACACCTAATATTTATCATCATGGTCCAAATAAGCCCAACATGTCCATAAATATTCATAGTAATTTGTATCTAGAGTGTTGTCGCTGGTGCTCATTATTTGTGGCAAAATTTTTTCTTCCATAAGATATAAGTTTCCTCATATTGAGTTATCATGATGAAAAATTTTGTTACAAGTTCTTCACAACTTGTGCTCATTATTTTTAGGACTAATTTGAGATGGAATTAGGATAGATTCATTTAAAATGGATTTGAGATATATTGATTTGGAATGGGTTTTTAAATTTTTTAATTGTATATTCAATTTCTTTTTTGTTTACTATGTTATGAAATGAGGAATTACAAAAATTTGAAAGTAATATTGATTAATTTGCACAAAAATATTATAAAAGAATTAAAATACACTAAATATAGTTTCATTTAAAATTAATACACATATCTTGTTCAATATTACACCACTTGACTAATATCTAATTATTTGTGTAGTCTATCTGCATCGTGGTCACCCTCATCCTCGTTTACCTTTGAGGATGCACCTAGATCCATAGATGATATGCCAAACTTTTGAAGATCAACTTAAAAAAGTCATCAAGACTAGCCTAACTCCACTTAAATCTCATCTTGGTGTGGTGTAGCTCCAATTTAATTTTGTGTGATATGTCTTGTAGAGCATTAATCTTTAGAGTCAGTAAACTAAAGGATGAACCTAAAGAATAGATGATGAACAAGTATGCATTGACCTCAAATCCTATCCTAGGAAACCCTCCCTTCTTGAAGCTTTTGAGAGCTTCTAGTACTATGTTGCTACCTTAATTCGAAGTGTTGCCAACTTCTAACTCCTTAGAAGCTAGGTATTGAGATGAGCAATCATGGTGCAATTTTGTCATTCGTTCTTGAAATGAAATTAATATATTTCATATAATAATATAAATACTATATCACTTTAGAAGAATGATTAACGATATATAGTTCTATGTATAAACTACCGCTTTGTGTTTGCGCTTCAAGTCTACATTGTTTGCCATGTTGAGTTTTTTAAACTCTCGAATATAACTCAAAATAAATTAAGGGCCTCCCCAACTCCTTCAACTTTGTGTTTGTGCTTCAAGGCTGCATTGTTTGCCATATTGAGTTTTGTAAACTCTCGAATATAACTTTAAATGAATTAGGGGCCTCCCCAACTCCTTCAACTTTAATAAGTGAAAAACCAGTTTAAATTAGATAAATGTGTGAAATAATTGTATAAGGTTGATGTTGCAATCATGGAAGCATATGGATGAAAACATAAGGCGTAAACTTTAAATGATCCACATGTGTAGTCTTGATAGTCATGCCATCCCCCTCCTCTTTGAAAGGAATTGCTCTTAGTTTGTCATCTTGTTCATCACTTGTATCGAAAAGACTTAAATTAGTAACATTAAATGTAGCACTAATTCCATACACCAAGAAGCTCCAACTTGTATGTATTGTCATCAATCCTTTCAAAACTTGTATGTATTGTCATCAATCCTTTCAAGTACTCAAAATGGTCAATTTCCTTTTGTCATGAGTTTGAATTTACTTAGTTTATGACAAATTTCCTTCCTCATGTGCACCCAAACCTAATCAACTTGTTCAAATATCACTTTCTTCATTTTTTTTTTAATTAGCTTGCTATGCATATTGGTAAGTCTTCTTCTCAACATTTTCCTTACTTGTTCGTGTAGCTGTTTCACAAACTTTGTTTTTCTTTCACTATCTACACTAACTTTCTCATTACGGTTCAGTGTCTATAAGTATAAGGGAGTTAAAGGATCAAAGTTATAAACAATCTCAAAAAAAGGCATGTGTGGTAGAATGAATGCTCCTATTATATGAAAACTCTACATGTGGCAAACACTTTTTCCAATTTTTATTGTTCGTCTTTATGATAGCCCTCAATAAAGTAGTTAATACCCTATTAACTACTTCAATCTGACTATGCATTTAGGGATGGTTAATAATAGTAAATAGTAGGTTAGTACCTAATTTTCCCAAAGCATTTTCAAAAGTAACTAAAAAAATTAAAAAAAAAATAGAAATATGATATGCATCATCGTATTTATGACTTGAAATGAAATGAGCCACTTTAGAAAATATATCAACTACAATAAATATGTAATCTTTAGTAGTCCTAATCCTAGGTAATCCTCACATAAATCCACAAAAATATTAGTCCAAGACACACTAGGGTTGGGTGATAGTGTATGTAACCTGTGCAGTTGTATACTCGATTTGGCCTCTTTACACTTTATTCTTTTCCCCATAAATCTTTTAGCATCTCGTCTTATGCACGACTAGTAAAACTCTTCCCATAAAATCAATCAAAATCCTCAGCATCAACATACAATTCCCTAATATGAACAAATCTCAACAATTTACCATTTAAAGTGTTGATAAGTGTATAACAGAATGACAAAGCACAGTGAAAACATTATCCACTCCTTTTTAATACTTGATAACATAGGAAAAATTATCAATAAAAGAAACTCACTTAATGTTTCTCTTACATAACTAATCTTGATTCTTATTAAGTTTATGAGACTCATGGTTGGTGTATATGAAAAACCCTTGCGCTCTAAGGTATATTTGCGATAGAATATATTCCCTTGGGTAGTAATTTCCATTATTATTGTATTTCCCTTGTTTCCTAATTTGTTCCCTTATACTATTTGTACTCCACCTATATAATAGGGTTGATTCTTTAGTTGAAGAGATAGATGATGGACAACATTTTTCCTCTTAATACCATTTTTCCTTTCCAACATAGTATCATAGAAGGTTCATCCTACATCTATTAAAAAAAACTGAAAAAAAGGAAAAGTGATTGCCAAACATGCCCTAACTTAAGGCGCACCTTAATTGTGCTCAACTGCGCCATCACCACCCCAGCCCTCTTTGTCCCGCTATAGAGTCAAACTTTAAGTCCATTGCAACTTGCTTTTGCGGTTAATTCTTTAGTTCACAAAGCCTAGCTTAGCACCCCTGTCCACTAGCACGTCAATTTTAGCCATCTTTGAACCTTTAGCGCAACTACTCTCCCTTCTCTCTTGTCGGCACGTAGCATTTGGACGAAGGCCCTAATCCCTTTGCTCTCTATTAGTCAGCATTGTAAATAGCTACACTTGTACACTAAGGTGAGGCCTCACTGCACTGCTACCACGCTATTCTTAGAAGATCCTTCGTCATTGTTGGTCTTTCTCTCTTCCTTTTGATCAATATCTGTGACTTGCCTTGTTGTGTGATTTTGGGGCACCCTTTAGGCTAAGCTAACAACCATTGGGTCGTGCCATTTGCTCAAACAGCCGGCCCTCCTTTCTTCTACTTCGTTGATTAGGCCAGCTTACTAGGCCTAATTTCAAGGAAAAAAATATTTGACTATTTGATTGGACCAAATTTAGTAGTTGAAGTAAAGGCTACCTTGGGTTATTGGGTAGCTATTTGGTTTATATTTGTTAGTTGATGTCCACTAGTTAAAACTCTCTATTTGCCTAGTGGATCCTCTTTGTTAACTCCCATTTATCTTATCCAATATGACCTATGTTTCAGGGCCTATTGCTCTTGTCACTTCTTTCTATTCAGATGCCTCCAACTCGCCTAGTAATAAACCTTGGCTGTTGGACTTTGGAGCTATTGTTCAAACCACAAGTGATAAATCACTTTTTTCCTCCACATATTCTCAGTCAATGTTTCCAATGCGACTAGGTGATGGTTCTTACTATTTTGTTTGTGGATTTTGGTACAATAACTCTAACTCATGATACAACTCTTAATAATTCCCTATATGCTCCTTGTTTTCCCATTAACTTACCATTAATTTGTTAACTCTCACAAACTCACACTTGCTCTATCATTTTCTTTTTGTCCTATTATGTGTTTTAGGACCTATAGACAAGAAGGAAACTTGGAAGTAGGCATGTTTGAGGAGGTTTATATTACCTGACATGATTGCTCCTATAAATGCTAGTGCTCTTTAGCATTAGTTTCTACCTACCAACGGCATTATTGCTTTGGACGCCCATCTTCAGAAAAGTTAAGGCAAGTTTTACGACTTGAATCTTCTTAGACAAAATTTGAATGTGATTCTTGTGAATTAGGTAATTATCACTGTTCCACCTTTCTATCTTGAGTCCATAAACATAGTTCACTCGCTTTTGAACTTGTTCATTGTAATGTTTAAGGACCTAGTTGTGTTGAGTCTTGTAGGGGGTTTTGCTATTTTATCTTTTTTTTTAATATGATTATTCAAGAATGACTTAGATATATCTCCTTAAATATAAGGCTTAAGTATTGGATATATTCACCCTATTCTATAATGAGATCAAAACCCAAATCTTTGCTACTCAGAAGACACTTTATCTTGATAATGCTTTAGAATTTTCTCAGAGGGAGGTAACCCAATTTTGTGAGGGATGTGGCATTCTACATTAAACATCCGTTCTGTATATGTTACAGCAAAATGGGGTGGCTAAGTGTAAACATTACCATATTTTAGAAATTTCTTGTACCATGATGGAACATATGAACACTCCTAAATCCTTTTAGGGGGATGCTATTCTCACTTCTTGTTTTCTTATTAATCGAATGCTTTCTAGTGTCTTAAATGGATATATTCCATTCACATGCCTTTATCTAGACAAACCTCTCTTTCTAGTCCTTTCACGTGTGTTTGGGTGTGTTTGTTATGTTCATAACTTAGTCCATAGGAATGATGAATTGTCCTCTCAATCCATCAAGTGCATATTTCTTAGGTTCTCTCATACTCAAAGGGATATCATTGTTATGATCCAATTTCTTTTTTGTCATACACCTTTACAAATGTTACTTTCTTTAAATTTCAACCATATTATTCTAAAGATAACAATCCCTCGATAACCTAGGCAGAAACCCATCCTTTACTAGTCCCAGTTACTTTACCTCTTGACCTTGAGACAATTCAAACTAAACCACTGCAAGTGTATACATGGCATCATCGCCAAGAGTCCTCAGCACATGCTCCCATTTTGTACCTTTCTTCTTTTGCAGCTTCTGCGGTGTTTGGCCACCTTGATATAGACCTTCCTATAGCTCCTCACAAAGGTATCTGCTCTTGTGCCACACATTCCCTAACTCACTACATGTCTTTTGATCTCCTTGGTTCTACTTTTTGTTCCTTTGTTGCTTCACTTTCCTGTACAGGTATTCCTTAATTATCATGAGGTACTTCACCATCTTGCTCGGAAGATGGCTATGAATGAGGAGAAGATAGCTTTTATTTCTCACAACACTTGGGAACTAGTGCCAACCCCTACCTATGCTAACATTATTGCTTATAGATGGGTTTTCACACTTAAATATTGGTCATGGCACCATAGATCATTACAAAGCTCGCCTAGTTGCAAACTGCTTTACTTAGACCTACGATGTTGACTACTTTGAGACCTTCTCCCTTATTGCCCGCCTTAACTCCATTCGTGTGTTGTTCTCCTTAGTTGTAAACTAAGATTGGCCTATGTATGAGTTGGATGTGGAGAACGCACTCCTCTATGGAGACCTACTGGAAACTGTGTTCATGACGCAATCTCTAGGGCATATGGCTCAAGGGGCGAAGAAAAACATGGGTTGGAGGTGCAGGAATGTTGGAGGTGAGTCTGTGAGTCTCAATGTACACTCTCCATCGTATATGCAAATGGCATATGTGGTGAGTATGACTCTAGGTTTGGAGGTGCAGGAATGTTGACATCGTCTAGATACGGATGTGCTAGGATGATGACATGTCCTACGCCCACAACGATGGTCCTAGCATGCTCGCAATGCCTACTCATGCCTATGTAAGCTCAAGTTTGAGCACAGAGCATCCACCTACGCGTATTAACTGAAGGACCCAGTCATATATTCCTCGTTATGTTTAATGAACTCATTTACTATGCTCCAGTCCTTTGACAAACTAGTATCTTGCAATCTACGGACTTGAAATAACAGTAAAATATCAAAAATCATTGCTTGTCTTTATACATATAAAATAAAATACGTAATGGAATGAATATGCATGTACCACACACTCAGTCTAACCTTGGAATCTGTGTAGAAAACCACTATGAACATGCAGAACATGGAGACTAATGATATGTTTAGTAACACAGTGATACAAGTCGGTGTATCCATTAACCACAAGGGATATGAGATCATCATAATAGATCCCGTCAATAATTCTCACTCACCCTCTATATAACAATGTATTTGTGATGGTATGTCCCGTAATCCCTACCTCGTGTGCCTCTATGATTAACAGTGTGCAAATTGTCCTCTTGAAAATAGGGATCATCTGAGATGGTCTATGGCATGTCAAATTAACATAGCACTCCATTTACACGATGCATCTCCACTATATCGTAAAATATCAGTGGTCCTCGGTACGTCCATGTCTTATGCCTGGTAATGATGCATATATCTTAGGAGTGTAGGGTTGCCACTCAAATTAGATAATTATAGATTATGAAAATACTAGATAATAAGTGTAACACATGTAATGTTAAATGATAGTTACTATTGTGTTCATATCTCGATTCTTATGATTCATTGATATTAAGCTAAGGAAATAAGTATGTGGGCCCATGTATTGGTAATCTTCCAGTAACCTAACCTTGGTTTAAATATAGCCCGCAATCCCTATGAGCACCACTTATCATCCATGTTACGCTTGCACTGCACTTTCCATATCTCAAGGGTACTCTTCACAATTTTGTACTTACACTATGTCACACTGAATGAGTACTCTTTTACAGCCATAATAATATGTTTTTTATTCCTGAAGTTTATCCTAGTTGCTAACTCCCCACTATCCTCTTCTTAGAATCGGCTTTATGCACCTAGTGAAATATTTCTAGTATCTTGATCACCGTCATTAAGTATGTGCTATAAGAACTCAAACGACGGGTGTTATGATGGCATGGTATCACTCTACATGACTAGTTAATTGGACAGACCTACTTCATCTTTCCATGTGCATGACCTTGGCAGTGCTGTGGCAGTTGCATCCTTATCCTCAACCTCATTACCATCTCTTCCATCTTAGTCTGGAGAGGCATCTATGGCTCTCCAATTTGGGCTAACTATTGCCATACACACTCTATGGTTCATCCTACAATGCTGGCTCAAACTGATGCCCTGTCTCTAGATCCCTTACCTGACCTCTTGCAATCTGGTCACCATGAAAGTTAGGTCATACACCGCATTCCTGCACCCCTACATTGTCCTGAACCTTCATTACCACAAATGCTTTTGTCAATGTTGGTAATTCATTAACATTCTCATTCTAATTCTCATCTACCTCGTTAAGAAAACTTTCCCCTTTTTCCATGTCAATGCCTCAAACTCTACAAACAACTCCAGAAAGTGTTGTCCATTAATAAGGTTACAAAACCTCAAGTGACGCTCCTCATTAAGTTTATTGAAATCATTTTTTGAGGCCTATGTCCATGGTTAATCACAATGGGAGTGAACAGTATCAAGTTGTCCTAATGACGATCAACACTAGTCGTTGATACACCCTTACAAATAACTGTGGTAGACTCAAGTCTCGACTTATAATATCGAATGCTTGGGGTTGTTAATCATAGCTATAAGAATGCTCATATTGCAAAATTTGTCCACTTTAGTATAGGACGAGTTGTATGTAGTCTTTTCCAATTGATATGTCTTTACAAAAAATTATCAAATAAAGTTAAGTAGTCAACCAAAAAAAATTAAAATTTGAGATAACAACATTATGAATTCAAAATTGATATAATTTTTTAATTTCTTAATAATAAGGAGATTATTTGTGATATAATAAAAATATTTATTTCTAAATAACAAAGAGATAAATTAATATAAAATAAAAATATTTCAGGTATATACAATTTTTTAAATATTTTTCATTGAATTTTTTTCTTTTGCATGCCTGTAGGATATTTATATTATTTATTTAATTGTTAGAAATAATTTTTGTAACTAATAACTAATTATTCCTATCAAAATTAATTAAAATATAATTTAGGTATGTTTAATAGCTCCACTACATTATTTATGGTACACTTAATAATTTAAATAATACAACTAAACCACAATATTACAAAATAAAATCATACAATATTTTAATATATCGTAAACTTTAAATAATTTTTCAAAATTGTATTATTGTTTTCATTATTTTATATGGTATCACAAAAATTATTTGAAAAATGTTTTAGCTCTCGTAAACAATTTTTTATTTTACATTTTTAATATCTTAATGACAATGAGATTAATTAAGATATAATAAAAATATTTCATGTATATTTAATTTCTGAATAAATATTTTTTGTAACAAAATCCTTGTTGATATTTAATTATATCAACTAATTATTCACCTATGATTTAACTTTGTTTTACTTATGCATATTTTTATGGTCTAGATACTATTATTTATAGCTAATATTAAAAAATCTAAAATTCTTTCATCTTTTATTAATTGTTAGAATCATTTATTGTTTATATAAAACTAAAACAAGATATTAACTAATTAACAACAATTTAACACAAAACATTCTAAGTCAATTGGACTGAATAACAAATAAATGAATCCATAAAACATTGCAGTTGAACAAGCATACATAGCGTAACTATATTAACCTATCATTTATAGCATAATATAATTATAAATATGAACAAACATATATACTTAAGACAATGAAACATAACATGTGCCTAAGTTCATGTAACCTAAAGACACATGTAGCATGATAAAAATATCAAAAAAATGAAAATAAAATTCTCAAATATATTAAATAACTTTCATATATATGTTTAAACTTAGAATTACAATAACTATAATATAATAGCGCATGGAATAATCAATTTTATCAAATAGTTAAACCATACCTTAATGCTCTTCTTCTTTCACTATTATTTCACCAATAAAAAATGAATCAGAATGAAGCTACAAATAACATTTAAAAATAGATGTTCATAATCCTATTATGCATAATATATGAACTTGTGCCTATCTTTATTCATAACAAATTATATACTTTTTGGATTTGTAACTCATATTGTACATCTTAATTTAATTTGAGTGCATCAGACATGATTATGTATTTTTGTAGATATAATGCCATATTTCAACCCAAACTTTTTTAAAAAAAGGTCACTCCCAACTCATTTTCATTATTCTTGCAATGGAATATTGTAATTCAACTTCACTCGATACCAAAGAGACTACATTGTGCCACTAATATGTGAAGTCCTATTGTTTTAGAAAAACACGAAGAAGTAAATAGGATGATACATTTTTCATTAACAGTATGACAATTATTTTCTCCCAAACATTGAAAATTACAGCTCGAAGAACCAACTAGAAATGATCAAGCATGTTAAAACACCATAACAGTAGAGCTTACAAGGATGAAAAGCATTGTGCAAGCATTAAAGGTCGACAATTTGGTATCTAATTCCTGAAACTATACCAAATCACATGCTAAATTTCACTGACATATTCATCAACATGTCATAAAATGAGTAACGAAAAATAAAGTAAATATGAACGATAGTTGTGCACAATGAATGTGACCTACCAACTGAACCAATCTCTGCAATGTACCACCAACACATTTTGAAATCCACCCCCACATTTTCACTTGCCCATGAACCAACTAGAAACATATGAATGAATGAGCAAAAACTAAAGGTTTTCGAAAATGCCACATACCAAAGGGGAACAGTGTGATTAGGTGCGGCTTTGGCTTTTGACGGGTGCCAACAACTCAGTGGTAATTGATAGTGAAACGAGAAGCAAGAATGCGTCAATGAGAAAAAAAGAGAAAGTAAATGGTGCAGAGGTGTGTTTGGTGTAAACCTTTGCATTTTTTTTTTGTAAAGTTAAAATGGAATCCTAGAGGTTGACTTTTAAGTGATTTTTGCTTTTTTTTTTTCAAAAATCGTGGCTACCCCATTTTTTACCTTTTTAATTCTCAAAATGAAGCCAAGATCTCAGATCTAAGCTTTAAGTAGTTTTTATTTTTCCTTTTTTGTTAAAGCAAAAAAAGTGGTTTTCCAATAAGACATTGTCAGAACCCCAATTTTCGGCAACATGACTAAAATTTTAAAATCAAGCTAGTGGGACATTTCTATATAATGAAATTAAAAATTGAATTTTTTTTAAAAAACCCACCATGATGTGAACCAACGGAAGTAAAGACTGAAAATGGTTGAAAAATTTGGAGAAAATTAAGAAAATGGGAAAAAAATAATAACCAAGAAAATAAAAGGATAATTGGCAAGATTGGACTATAATTAATTGAGTAAGAACATACGTCATATAGAATAAACCCTTGCAATAAATCAAGAATTGCACAATTGGAATGCCAAACGCCATGTTTGCAAATTTTAGCCATGAGCCACCGAAATACACTTGAATAACCCGATTTAACTTGAGCTTAGAAGTGTTGTTTCACTTAGACACACTCAAGGAACAAGCAATGGAAAAGGATAGAACAATCTCAGGTATTCAATGAGCCAAGTTGTTTGTACAATGAGTAATCACTGTATTTAAGGGAGTACAAGCCAATAACCAGTTAAAAAGGGATGAAATGAGAAAAATAGCCTTGAAAATTGGGCTCCAAATAGTCAAATTTTGAAAATGGATCAAAATGAACTTCCCACCTGTTGTGCAATCGAGTACTCACTATGTCAGGTCGTGCACATTTCTTAAATGCATTCTATAGTTACGATTGCAACATCTCACAATCAATCATGTCCTTTGGCGATCATAATTATAGAGAGCTTGTCTTTCTGCAAATGATTCAATCCCCTCTAACTTGATTGTGAACTCTTCAATGTTGATCCAGCTTGGCCTGGCTCGATTGAGGTTAGTCGAAATCATGCTTGTAGTGCTCCTTGGCAGTTCTTGGGCTTCCGAAGTCAATATTTGGTACCATGTCCCATTCTTGGACCCTTTCAACAAGTATGCAAGGCCATCAAACCTCTAATTAAGTATTAAATTGGCAAAGGCATTCTTAAACATGCAGACTCTTACTCTTGTGACAGGTCTGAATGGAAACCTGAAGAGATCACATCCTAGGATACCCACATCATTCCTCCCCTCTTGAGAAGGTTGTTCCGTCAACTTTAGGTCCTTCTCATCACTAGCATCGAATGGAGACTAGTCAAAAATATTACATGTAGCACTAACATTGTACTCACTAGGTAACTCAATTTTGTAGGCGTTGTCTCCAACTTTTTCCAAAACCTTAAATAGACCATCTCCTTTAGGTGTAGCTTTGTCTTCTTTTGTTGCAGGAACCACTCTTCCTTAAAATGAACTCACATCAAATTATCGAGTTCAAAGAAGATCTTTTGGTGCCTCTTGTTAGCTTATCATTCATATTGTTGTGTTCTTTGCTACAAATTTTGGCACACCCTTTTATGTAAGGATCTTACAACTTTTTTGGCCAATTTTACTAACTCACTCACTACTAAATAATGACAAAAAATCCATTCAAGTTAAAGGATTAAACCCATACACAATCTTAAATGGTAAAAATTGTGTGGCTGTCTATATGCTCCAATTATATGCAAAGTTTAAGTGTGGAGCATTCTTCCTGAGATTTCGAATTTTTTTAAGAATAGCACACAACGAAGTTCTAATCTGCAACTAACTACTTTAGTTTGGCCATTGATTTAGAGATGACAAGTGGTGGAGAAAAGAAATTTAGTTCCCAATTTATACTCTAAAGTTTTCCAAAAGTAACTAATGAATTTAGCATTATAATTAGAGGCAATAGTCCTAGAGACCCCATGCAAACATACAACTTCCCTAAAGAACAAATTAGTAACATACCTTGTATTATCAGTTTTTTGACATGGAATGAAGTGTGCTATTTTTGAAACTCTATCGACAACAACAAATATAAAGTCTTGTTCATCTTAACTCCTAGGCAATCTAAACACCAAATCCATAGAAATATCAGTACAAGGGGCTTGGGGTATAGGTAAAGGAGTGTACAAACCGTATGAGTGTGTGTGTGTGTGTGACTTGGCCTTCTAATACTTTGAACATTAGTGAATAATTTTGGACACATCCCTCCTCCAATGAGGTCAATAGAAGTGTTTCTGCAAGGTACTCACTGTTTTAATGATACCAAAGCATTCCATCAATCCTTCATTATGAGGCTCCCTTACCAACAATTCATGCAATGAACAATTGGGCACACATAATTTTCCATCATAGTATAAGTACCCATCATCTTGATAAAATTTCTTATGAAGGGTAGTGTGAGTCAAAGCATATTATCACCAAAATCATCATCATTTGCATATATCTCATGGATATGCTCAAACCCCAACAATTTAGTGTTCAAGGTGGAAATTAAAGTACACCTACGTGACAAAGCATCAGCAACAATATTTTCTTTCTCTTTCTTATACTTAATCACATAGGGAAAAGTATCAACAAAAGAAACCCTTCTTAGCTTTTGAGGTACTTCAAAGACTCATGGTCTGTGTGGATCATGAACTCTTCGGGTCTTAGGCAGTGTTGCTAAGTTTGCAAGGTCCGAACCAAGGAATACAATCATTTGCCATAAGTGGGATAGTTGAGAATGACTCCACTCAACTTTTCACTAAAGTATGCAATGAGCCATTCTTCTTGCATCAACACAGCGCCAATATCTACACTGGAAGTATTATACTCAATTTCACATGTCTTACCAAAATCAGGTAAGCAAAGAGTGGGTGCCTGTGTGAGCCTTTGTTTTAGGTGTCAAAGGCATCCTGTTATGCTTTGCCACATCTAAAATTTTCATTTTTCATCCATTTTTTAAAAACTCCTAACCTCTCTAATGGACTAAGTGTGGGCTATTCTTAAATGGCTTGGATTCTCCCCTCATCAACATATATTCCCTGCAAGCTAACAATAAATCTCAAGAATACACAATGATCTACATAGAATACATATTTTTTAAGGTTAGCATATAATTGTTCTTACCTTAATGTAACCAAAACATGTCGCACATGCTCATCCATGCTCCTACTATATATCAAAGTATACAACAACAATTTATGAATATAAGCACGTAGGACATGGTTTATCAACTGCATGAATGTACTATAGGCATTAGTAAGACCCACAGGCATAACAATCCATTCAAGTAACCCAAATTTAGTCTTAAATGCCATTTTCTACTCATCCTCTTCCCTCATTCTAATTTGATAGTACCTACTCTTTAAATCATTTCTAAAAAATATATTAGCACCATGTAATTTGTCTAACATACATCCAAATGGGATATATAGTAGTAATACTTTACTGTGGTGACGTTTATGGCTCAGCAATCAACATACATTCTCCACTCACTGTTCTTTTTAAGCACAAATAGGACTGATATGGCGCATGGACTCATACTCTCTTGAACCCCCATTTTCTAGAAATTCTACTACTTGGCATTGTATCTCCTTGACCTCTTCCAAGTTCACCTTGTAAGCAGGTTGGTTTGGAATTGAAGCTTCGAGCACTAAGTTAGTTTGGTGCTCAATCCCGTGAACGTTTTGCTAATTGCTAAGAAACTCCTTCAGAAATACATCTTCAAACTCTTGCAAAAGTGAAACAATAGAATTGGTGAGGGAGGATGTGATATAATTAGAAAGCATCAAGCTTTCTTTGTACAATAGCAATACCATAGAACTCTCATTTTCTTTGTACAATAGCAATACCATAGAATCCTCATTTGCACTCTCTCTATTTTCTTTACAGTTTCTCCCTCTTTGGCTCTTGTCTTCTCTCCTCCTCTTAATTTATCATTGTAAATACACTTGGTCTTCATGGACTTGTTTGGGAATGGTGCTAATGTAATCTTTCTACCACTAAAATGGAAGGTGTACCGGTCGGTGACTCCATCATGGTACACCTGTTGGTCAAATTTCCATTACTATTCCAAAAGGATATAGCATGGCTTGCATGGGCTCCACATCGCATAAAACTTCATCTTCAAACCCACTAATATTGAATGGAACCCTTACTTGCTTCATGACCCTAATTTTACCACTATTGTTCAACTATTGAAGCCAATAAGGTTTCGGATTGGCAATGGTAGGCAAGCTCAAACGTTCAACCAATGTGTTGTTAGCAATATTGGTGGAACTACTTTCATTAACAATCATATTACAAGTCTTACCTTGAATTTGTCACCGAATGTGGAAAATGTTCTCCCTTTACTCATCATTCAAGTCCTCCTTAGCTTGGGCACTAAGGACTCTCATGGCTACCAAATTTATGCCTCCTTAATCAACTTGTTCAACGTCATCATTATCATCACCATGCTTGTTAACTTCACCTTGTCCTTCACTTTCATCAGTGATAATTTCTCTAACATTTTAAAGGATTATTGTCATCTAGTTTGGGCATTGGTTTGTAGAATGTCCTCGCCCTTGGCACTTTAAACATTTAAGGTCTCTATTCCATGAAGTACTAATAGTAGTGTTAGGATGAGTTACCTTAGATATCCCCTCCTTAGGTGCCTTCTTTGGTTTGCATGTACTAACTATAGATGGTCAGTCATCCTTTCTAGGGAATATTCTAGGACCCAACATGCTTGTCGATGTTCCTCCCTGACCATTTCTCTTAAGTTGTTTTTCTATATTGATGGCCTTTTGGACCATCTCATCCAAGTCAACGTCATGGTGGCTTCTCGGTCTTCCACCACATCAGCTCTCATGATTAACAATTCCATCCCTTTGAAATAATCTTTAACACTCTTTGCAATCTTTGATAAAGGTCCCTATAATAATGTGATGAAATGAACATTCTTCTCATGGCTACCTTCATGTCCGTCTAAGTTCTAATTGGTTTCTCACCAACTCTCCTTCGGCTAGTCACAATTTAGTCCTACCAAATGAAGGCAAAGTTGGTGAATACAATGATTTCTAGCTTCATATTTTGCTCCTTTATGTATTGATAGTAATTGAACACCATTTCTGCCTTACTTTGCCATTTGAGGTAAAGCTCCAGGTTAGATTTTCCTTAGAACGGTAGTACCTTAAGCTAACTCCCTTAAGCTCACCTTTGTCATCATATGCCGATCTTCTTCATTATGGTTATGGTGGCTTATCAAATATATCATTATTGTAGTCTAAATAGTTGTCCGAAAACTTCCGTTCTGCTCTTGGATCATTCTCTTGATCCCTAACTTGACCGCTGTGTGGTGATGGATCATCTCTCCTCTATGTGGTTTGAGAGGCCTCCTTAACCCTTTCCACTCGAACATGCATTCCTTCAACCATTCGAGATATCTATTCCATCTCACCCCGAATAGCCTCAAGGATTAATTTCACGTTATAATTTTCTTCGACCAAACCTGCTTAACTATTGGATATTTTGAAAGAAAAAGGTGTGTGTGTGTGTGTGCGTGTGCACACACAACTGTATATATATGCAACGTACAAGGAATGAAATCACATAAGAAATCTTACAAATTCAAACTAAGTTGCCATGGATGATTCAGAATGATTCCTAAGTTCAACAACCCAGCAAATGCAAGTAGAAGGTGTGGAATTAGGAAAATTGGGTTTTGGGATTGATCTAGATGCAAAAGGATCGATCTTGGATGAAGGAAAGGCTGGGCGATTGATTTGGAGTGCAAGGCAATCGATCGGGCAAGGTAGGCACGCACAATCCTGGAAAGTTTATGTAGCACGATCGAGTGGCAGTAGATGCGATCGATTGCGAGGCTTAAATTGTTGCAAGATTGGGAAGGATCTTGTGTCATGCTCAATTCAAACTCCTTGGGATCGATCTGACAACAAAGCTAGCTAAAATTGGTCGTCCCAAAAATAGAATTTCACCAACATATATATATATACATATATATTTCTTTTCTTTTTTTTTTCAACTTCTCTGTTCTTGCTTCCTTTTTTTTTTGTTCCTTTTTCTCTTCTCAACCACAAGTCTTTAACAAATATTCCAACACCACAACAACCTCCAACAAGATTTCGACAAAACATCACAACTTCAACAACAAATATCTTCCAACAAAATAACACAAATTTTTTACAAGATAAGTACCAAATAGCCACAATATTTATATTTTTGGAATTTTTAGAATTTTGAATAAAATAAGGAAACAATGGAGAAATAAAAGGGGTAAAATATGGAAATCAACAAAAATGGATTCCAACCAACTAACTGAATTTAGGAACTTGATTAAATTGACTCTGATACCACTTTGATCTGAACCGGCAAAATTAAGGACCGAAAATGGTTGGGAAAATTAGGAAAAATGGAAACAAAGACAATAACTAAGAAAATAAAAGGATAATTGTCAAGAATGGACAATAATTAATCAAGTAAGAATATTCCTCATACGGAGTAAACCCTTGCAACAAATCAAGAATTATACAATTGGAAAGCCAAATACCATGCTGGCAAATGTTGGCCATAAACTACCAAAATACACCTGAATAACTTGATTTAACTTAAGTTTGGAAGCATTAATTAACTCACACACTCTCAAGGAACAAGCAATGGAAAATGAGAGAACAATCTTATGTATTCAATAAACTAAGTTGTTTGTACAATGAGTAATGCATGTGTTTAAGGGTGTACAAGCCAAAAAACTAGTTGGGGAGGGTTGAAATGACAAAAATAGCCTTGAAAATTGGGCTCCAAATAGTCAAATTTTGAAAATGGGTCAAAATGAGACTTTTTGCCTACTGTGTGATTGAGCACTCACTGTATTGGATTGAATGCGCTACTTTAATGCATTCTGTAGTTACGATCGCAACATATCGCAATTGATTACATTCTAAGACGATTGTAATTGCAAAGAGCCTATCTTTCTGCAGACGATCGCATCACCTCCCAATCGATCGCGAACTCTTCAATGTCGATCCTAGTTAGCCTAATGCAGTCGGGATTGGTTCAGATCGTACTTGTAGAGCTCTTTGGCACTTATGGGGCTTCTCAAGTCAAAATTTAGTACCGCGTCCCATCGTTAGATCCTTCAAACAAGTACGTGTGGTCGTCAAATGGGCAAGAACAGTCGTGTAGACTCTTATTCTTGTGACGGGTTTAGATGATAACTTAAGAGATTACTTCCTAAAATGTCCGCATCACACCAAACATACCCAAAGTAATTCAACATGCACCAATCAAAACGCGGGGCCGAGAATCCTCGGTTCAAGGATAAACTGTCCCGCAACTATTTGCAAGTAATGCTTCTTATTTTCGAATTTGAGGGGATAGTTATGGTACTTAGCAAACTCGTGGGATTGCAATGAAATTTATGCATTTGTGGGGATAATTTGGTACTTATCCATAACTTAGAGGGCCCGAATGTCATTGTCCGCTGAGGCTAGGGTTTTAAACAAATACTCATTGCTCACTAACACTGAAGTACGTCTACGCCACCAACAAGGTCCAGGTTAGAATTAATAATTGATCAGTTCAATATGTTCTGGTTATCTACTAAAATTGGAGATTGTCATCTGTTTTTGCCCCGTGTTCACTGGATCGATGTCTGGAGATAATTTAGCCCCATGTCGCCCGGTACTTGTTATGGCTTGAAATTTGAGAAACCCTATTCTCGAACATTCTGCGACTTGTCGGGAAACTGTCAATTAAGCCATGTCATTCAATTGAACTTTATAATTGTTTCTTTTTCTTGAAAAGTGTAGATAATTTCTTAGCTTATATTGAGTTGCGTACCTATAATTTAATAAATAATTGTATAAAATTTTGCCAGCGAAACCTTTACTAATGCTTTGCGAATTTTATCTTTCGTTGCCCTCGTCATTCCTGTTGTTTCCTGTTAGCTTGTTACGTATTTTGTTAGCGTTAACTGAATCCAATAAGAAAACAATTAGCTGTTTGGAGCTCCTAAATGTGATATTCATTTGCCTGAGCTGTGACGTGATTATGTGACTTGCAGCTGCAAATCCCCTTTTTTTTCATCCCTCATGTTGGAATGCTCGAGGTTTTTATGCTTTTAAATAAGTTTTTCGTTGTTTACTGTGCTTTCTTTTGCGCATTTGCTGGTTTCAGAAACTTTGTTTTATTTGCTGTTAAGTTGGGGGCATAAATGTGATTTATTCGTGGCATACTTGCATAATAAAGGTCAAAGGAATTTCTTTATAGTGTGTACTATATGGTTGAATCTTCAGCAAGTAACAAAAGCTATAGCGGCTAGAAACTAATGAATGGAAAGTAATACTATATGTGGTTCCCCTGCCTATAAACTCTGAAAATCACATGTGAAGTTGTGTTGTATCTTCCATAATTATTGTTCCGTCACAAAATTCCTCTTGATACACAGAATTAAAATGATTTTCATAGTGCATCTGTTACTGCAAGTGTACTGGAGTTTAGCATAGGATTTGTGTTGTGAAAAGTCATTTGCAAAGAGTGAAAATGTATCCCAGAACTTCACTAACAAACTCGATCTTATGTCGCATTTTGTTATGAGATTTTTTGCATATGGTCTTCAATGCTGGCTGAGAGAAGGATTTTTCCAAATTGTACCGGATATTGGGCTAGCTAGCTATAGAGATCACATTTGTTGAACCTTCCTGTGCGTGTCATGAGTGTGGTTTGGATGGGTCATAGGTGGTTCTGTGGCCCTTTCTGAGGAATGGTTATTGTTATCTTTAGCCATCGTAAGACATATTACTGGAAAACACACATTTCACTAGTAGGGATGGGAGTTATTTCATTGATTGAGAGTGATCAGTATCCAGCACTACTTTGTTACATTATCTTTCTGTGTTAAAAACCAGGTGTACCTGGTCGCATACCGGGAAGGATAAGCTTGATGCTGCTTTACCATGAATATAATAAAGATTTCCATGGTACAGGGCCAACGAGGCTTTGCATAATGGAAGCTCAGCAGCTAATCCCTCCCAGGGCCCTTGTCAAAACAACCTTTCAACTTGGATCAGAGACGTACTCTGCTCAGGCAAACAAGGGCCTTATCTCTGAGCAATTAAATTCAGTCAAGGAGCAGAGCATGATCATTCTGAAGGACTTCATTACAAATCATAACATCCCAAATGATGTTCCTGATGAACCAGAAGGAATCTCTTCAGAAGACGATGATGAAATGTCTCCCAAGCCTCCAATGAAAAAGTCAAAGAAATGACAATAGGCTGCTGTTAATGGGTTCTATCATGTTTGATGCGACTGCTTTTGGTATTTGTTTTGTATTGTGCTCTTTAGAATTGGCCCCGTGATGTGTATGCCGTGGTTCCCTGTATGATTTAAGTGAAATGAGCTATTGCACTTGTACGGTGCATCTTCTGGCTTGTGACCTTGATAGAATTCTGTACCCTTCGGTTATGTTTGGAACTCTTGATTCAAACACGTCATTACACTGTATCTTATTGAATAAAATATTCATTCAAATTTAAATTGAATTTTTTTTTTCTTATATATAAGTTTTTAAATATTTTTCAATCATTACATTTATTAATAATCAAATCAATGTCTCTATATATTTTATACATATCTATATTCATTTTTATTTTTATTTTAAAATATAATTATTAGTTATATGTACTATTATATTATATAATAATTATTATATATTTATATATTTTTAATAAATTATATTATTCATATTATCAAAGTATTATTTAGATTATCAAAGTATTCTTTAGAACAATACTACGTCTCTCAATAAAATTTTTATTAAATATTATCTTCAACAATAGTCTCATTCCCAAACATAGCCTTCACGCCTGCCACATATTTCTGGATCTATTACTCCCCCTCAGATGGGACTTGAGCTGAAAAATTTACAGTTGATGCCTTCATGGGACAAACTTAAGACAGCATGATGGATATTCAGAAAAAAAGTATGAAATTTATGTAATTAGTTCCATGCCCTGATATGTATGTATGCACACGTATATCTAGCAATTGTTTTATTATTGCTGAGATGTTTTTGGTCCTTTAATCAATTGCCTAAAATGCCCTTGTATAATTAACTCAATCTCTTAAGAAAATTATATTTGTGTGTGTGTGTATTACATGACATTTACAATATGTATTTTTTCTACCACACATTTATATAAAATTTATATCTAGAATTTTTAACTTCTGGTTGATTCTTCAAATACATTGTTTAAAATGCTGTATCTGGTAACTGCTTCTCTCTATTTTATAATGTAAAAAGTAAAATAAAGTAGAGGGTTTATTAGTAAAAGCATACAATCTTCTTCAACAAAAAAATTAATTATTTTAAAATTATATTTAATAATGCAGGTCAGTTTTTTAAATTTTTTTTATGTTTTCTAAAAGTTTCTATCAATATAATTAATTAATGTTAATGGCATGAAAAATATATTTCATTCAAAAGATTTATTCATGAAGCATTTTTTTTATTGAAAATGCAATGAATTTACCAAAATGTTAGGATGTGTGTGTGTGTTGACCAGATTGCTAATCTTGATTGCAATTTTGAATTCTCAAAATTTTAGGACTTTTTAACTATTTTAAAAATTATTAGTTTAAACTTAAGTTTCAAATATTTTCAAAACTTAATGTTTTTCTTTAATTATTTCTTAGGAATCAACTCACTATCTTAAGTTTATGTTTTGATATATTGGGAGCCTTTAATTAATTACAAAAAATAAATGTAATAAATAATGTACCAATGATTTTTAAAAAATTATTATAGTATAACTTTAATATGTCATATATTTTAATTACCATAACTTTTTGTGATTGAATCTATTAATAATAGAAAATAATTTTAATATTAAATAAATGTATATATTTTTGGTAAAAAAAATTAATATTTATGAGGACACAAATTGCTTTTAAATAATTCAATAATATATTCTTTTTTAATTTCTACTAAATTTGATTTTGGATTAATTTAAAGATATTACTTTATTTAGACTGTGTTCAAATGTCTATATAGTGTTTTGCCATCTTATCATCCATGTTAAAATTTTCAACATTTGATATTTAAGACAATTAATAGTACGATAGTGGAAGTTTAGCTTACAAAAAACAAAAAAAAATGATAAAATTGATATATTTTATATAGTTTAAAATTGATATTTAAGACAATTAATTTTCACTGTTCCCAATTCATCTTAAAACAAGGTTTAATTGATATAGTTGAATTTATCAATTTATCTATTTTTCTAAGTAAAATTATAATATATTTTAAAATGAGTAAACAATATTAAAGAACATAACAAACATTATAATTACAAAATATTAACAACATTAATAGTAACAAAAATTAAAAAAAATATATCAATTTTGACTTCATATTATAACAAATGGAGCAACTTTTCTTGAATATAGAAAATATTTTTTAATTCTAATTGTTCTACAAATAAAAATAACTATTATCTTTTATAATTACTGAATAAAACTATTTGACGATGAATAGTAATAGTTCGAACTCTTGCAATCTATCTGTTTGGATCAATCCCTAATGATAATCTATGTATGATCTTATGTACTCATTTTTATTTCATGATATGCATCCATTTCAAGGGTTTTTTATTTTTTTATTTTATTTTATTTATAATTTAACAAATTACCCTATTTATGGGGAATTTGTGAAATTAACTAATCTCGCCGTTCCAAATGGCGAGATGACGTCATCTCGCCATTTGGAATGGCAGGACAAAATTTTTTTCAAAAAATTTAAATAATGTTTCGTCTGTATTCGTATTAATTGGCTCGAAATACAGCGTAAACGGCGAGATAGAGTCTGATGGCCCAACCCACGAGGCCCAACTTCTGAGGTATATTTCGCTGTTTGAAACGGCGAGATAGCCTCTAATTGGGCCAACTCACGAGTCTCGCTGTTTGAAAGGGTGAGATTGGGCCCAATTTACGATGTATATCCCGCCGTTTGAAACGGCGAGATAGCCTTTGATTGGTCCAGCTCAAGAGTCTCGCCGTTTGAAACGGCGAGATAACTTTCATTTACACAAACATGCCCGATCGCTATTCATCGTCTTCCCTGCGACGATTTCAAATCCGCTTTCTTCCCCGGTCAATTCTTCCCTTCCCCGCGACGAATTTCTTCCCTTCCCCATGACAGAGATAACTTTGACGGCTGAACACACACGAACGCCTGAACGGATTTTTGCTAAAGGTTGGCCGAACAAGTCTGTTTTAAGTTTGAGTGTTTTGATCTTTTAGCCTTAATTTTTACAGTTTGTTTTTCAATTTGGGTGTTTTGATTTTTCAGCCTTAATTCCTAACAGATGTGTTTGTATATTGCAGGAAACTCTAGTTAAAATTTGTGAAAATAAATAAGGCGTATTATCAGAATTGATTTCTGAGGTGAGTGTTCATATTTTGTTATATTTAGGTTCAAAAGAAAATTCTTGTGTTGTAGGACAAGCTATAGTTTGTCATTAGTTGCTAATTTTTCCTATCATATTAATTGTAGTGTAAATAGGGACAATCAGATAAATTTGAAAATTTTATAAGAATATTAGACAAATAAAAATTGTGTATTTAATATTTAATACATAAAATTTAAGAATATTAGACGAATGAAAAAAAATGAAGGTTTTTAATGTAGTTATTCTAATTAATTTTCCAATTTAACAAATGGAACCAACTTAATATTAGATGAGTGATAAAATATTTACTTAAAATACATTAAATTTTTATTATGGATGTGATGCTTATATTTACTATATTTTTATATGTCATATTATAGATGTGACGCTTATATTTAATTGCATCATGCATGTGTTCTATTTGTTTTGAAGATATGTCATTTGAGGGTGATATTCACATTGTACTATATTGGGGGGGGGGTTCTATTATGCAAAATTCGAACGGAATAAGTTACAACATTGGACCTCGTTATTTGCAAAGCATATGTCGCAGTACGACTTTTGTTGAATTGGAGACTATGGTGTATGATTTGATTAGAGTAGATCAAAATCATTATATCATTCATTTGAAAATAAAATTTGTGTTAAGAGATGCATTTGGGGGACATGATGTGATCGTACTAGGGATTGAGAATGACGTAAATTTCCGATTCTTGTTTAATCCGATCAAACAAGTCATGTATTTAGATCTGTATATCGAAATAGAATGGAGAGACTGTGACAATCAGTATAGTGTGCCACGTGTGGAGGGAGAAACAGGTCAAACCTCTCACCGATCATTCTTTGGAACTCGACAGAGCAGTAGTGTGCCCTTGGTCATTGAAGCGTTGACTCATATGGTAAATCAGAAGTGTGACATGTTACCTGATCTTAACACACAGGCATCACATTTTGGATCAAAATATGGAGGTAGGGTTTATATGGATGATGCAGGCGAGATGCTTTGTGATGCCCATGAGCAACATGTATACCGATCAACATCTGATATCAATGATAGATATTATGGAGATGAGGGAGATGATGAGGATAAAGAAGAGGAGGATGCAGTCGATATCAATTCGATGCAGCAGGTATTAACAGCATTAGATGCCGACCCATCAACCAATGCACACCAGAGACGTGTGCTAAGGTGAGCGAGCACTATGCCAATGCACTCTTCAACTATACTTGAACATGGGACAGAACCACCGAAGGCGCCATTATATCCATCTGTACCTTCTTCTCACTGGAAGAGCTAGAAATAACAGCTGACAGTATTGAAAATCCAAGTGGCAGATGGAGCACGTCCTATGACGAGCACAAAGGAGAGCTTCATTTGGACATGGTGTTTAAGAGCAAAGGTCATATCCAAGCAGCTGTGAAGGATTACTCCATGAGACATGCAAAGCGAGAGTACCGTGTGGTGAAAAGTACATCCAGTACGTGGAAAGTTAAATGTAGACATACTACAATTGATAAACCTTGTGACTAGCACCTTAGGGCTTCTTTAAGGTAGAAAATGGGGTTGTGGAAGATAACTAGATACGGCGCAGCCTACACTTGTCTCCTAGGGGACCTAATGATGGATCACACAAATTTGGATAAAAACATGGTTGCTACAATTCTCATAGGGTTGGTTCGTGAAAACCCTACTATTGAGATAAAAATTATTGTGCAACTTGTTAAAGATCAGTACGGTTATGAGATTAATTATGCAAAAGTATGGTATAGCTTGAAGCGAGCCAATGAGAATGTGCACATGTGGGAAGACTCAGTGAAGAAGTTGCCTGCTTACATGAAAGCACTACAAAAATGGAACCAATGCACTATTGTCGAGTGGAGACACATTGGCATCGGGGTGCCAAATAGGATGATGCTATGTTATTTATTTTGGGCTTTCAAACTTTGCATCGATGGATACCAACATTGCAGGCCGGTGATTAGTGTAAATGGCACGCTCCTATACACGAAGTATCGTCATAAGTTATTGATTGCAGTTACTATTGGTGCCAATCAGCAAGTGTTACCTCTTGCTTATGCTTTAGTAGATGAAGAAAACACATAATCATGGGGTTGATTTTTGTAGATGTTGGAGCAACATATTATCTGTGGCAGAGCATATAATTGTCTTGTATCTGACAGACATCCTGGGCTTCTTTCTGCCGTCGAGAATATCGATGCTTTCAACGCTCCAAAAGGGCAACTCCGATTTTGTCTTCAACATTTGTGTGCAAATATTTTAAAAGCTTTCAAATCTCGACACCTGCGTGATCAATGCTGGAGAGCAGGTGCTGAGAACCAGGAAAAAAAATTTCTTCAAACTCTAGACTATATAAAGTAAATTAACTTGGAGGTCTACAACTACTTGCAAGCAATTGATAAAGGAAAATAGGCTCTATCCTTTGATGGAGGCTGGAGATATGGTGTACTGACAACTAACATATCAGAAAGTATTAATGGGGTAATGAAGGGAATATGACGGTTGCCAATATGTTCGATTGTGCATATGACATTTGATCGGGCCGTCGCTAAATTCGGGCAGAGATAAATGGAGGGTGAAGTTTAGATGGCATGGGGGGATGAGTGGCCCACTTGGCTTGCAAAGACGTATGCAAGGCCAGAGTGCAAATCTGTCTGGCATTTAGTGTAGCTATATGATCGAAATGCACAGTCAGGACGAGTAATCACAGCACAGGATCTGGGAAGAGGCGGAGGAAATGCACACACTGTGGAATTATGTAGTAGGGATTGCACATGCAAGAAGTGGTTATTACGCAAAATTCCATGCTCACACGCAATAGCTATCAGTAGAAAATATGGTGTTAATCCTAAATGGCTAGTGATGCCATAATTTTCCATTGGTAGCTTTGTTCACACATATGAAGGGAGATTCAATCCTATTTAGGCCAAGGAATATTAGGATGATCCACTGTTTGAGTTGGTTCACAACCCTCACAGGCGTATAATTTGTAAGGTTGGGAGGGCCCCGTCGTGTCGAATACCAAATGAAATGAACTGGCAACAATATCGGGCTCAACAACAATCGCAGTAACAAGCCCAACGTCTATTGCAGGATTTAGACATGCTTTCATCCTCCAGTCGTCCTCGTTAGTTTCACATGTGTCTGTAAATTTTATATTTTTAGCAGCTAAACACAGAAGTAGTTTCCGTGCCTATGTAGTTATTTTTGTATACATTTAAATATTATGTGTGAATGTTATTTTTTCAAGTTTTGTGATTACATATTTTGTATGCGTGTAAATATTATTTTTCATGTTTATGTACATATTGTTAATTTGGTGTTTAATTAATGCACAGTTTATCATACAGGACTTTTTCACCATAGCTATGAGAGCTAATCCAGGCCCATTTGATTCGAGTTTGCTATACCTACAGCATAATCATAGGTTGGAGGCTGTGTGGTTAGGAGACATAGACACTACACTTCGACCACGGCACCAGACCAGAGGACTAGCCAAGATTCCTGATTTTGATGATCGGGTCGTTATTTTGTTGCGTCGACTAGGTTTTTATGAAGTGTATTGGTGTGGACATGTGGCACTTGATTGACACCTGATCACAGTAATAGTTGAGAGGTGGCACAGTAAGACTCATACATTTCATCTTGTGACTGGTGAGGCTACTATTATATTGGAAGATGTAGTGTTGATATGGAACTTCCAGTGGCGGGTGCCCTAATTACAGGAGTTGACGAGCGTTGGGCCATAAGTGTTTGGAAAGAGTATTGTTTGGAGTATTTGGGGTTTGCACCCTCCATAGATGTATTCAGTGGTACTACCATACCCCTCTCAGTCTTACTTTGGGAGGTTCGACACTGGACACTGATTGTTGATAGTACAGAGGATGACGTGGCTCGATACACTCACTGTTACATGTTATTGTTATTGGGATGCAGAATTTTTCCTGATTCATCTAGGGATCGAGTGAAGCTATTATACCTTTGCATGTTAAAGGATATGAGTAGGACTCAACCATATAGTTGGGGGAGTGCGGCATTGGCATATTTATATCGAGAGTTGTGCTCCACGTGTATACGAGGTAAGCAGACGATTGCTGGTCCACTAGAACTTTTACAGATATAGACCTGGATTAGAATCCCAGGGTTAGGCCCACAGACCCATGATCGTGGCCTTTACACTGGCCCACTTACTGTACTTAGGGACGTGCAATTACCAGCTGCACCCTTCGGAGCACGGTATGTCTCATAAAATTACATGTCTTGTTATTGTATTGTGCAACTGTTATATTTAGTTTTCTTGATGATTTTCACATGTATATAGCTGGATCAAGTTAAAGAGGAGTAACACGTCAAATACAACTTACTCTATCCGCATGATACGTGATACATTAGACGGAGAGGTAGAGTTTCAGGTACGAGTAACTTTTGTCATATTAAATATAGATACAAAACACTAGACTATGTATATTGCATTTTGTATACAACCAGTTCCATATAACATTACATGTTTCATTTCAGTTTTAGTGGCGGCCTTACCCTGACGATGCGTATGAGATGCTACCCGACCATTGTGGCCGACAACTGTGGACATTCTGTGGTCCACTTATCTGCTATGAGATTATGAGATGAACCGTATTGATCGGGTATTGAGGCAATTCGGAATGCCACAAGGCATTCTTAATGATCCACCACAGGCTCATGATGCACTACATAACGAGCACAGGCGTGGGCATCTAGGAACTAATTGGGCTCATCATCACGCTACATACATTCGAGAATGGGCTAGCGACAATCATATCATAAGGGGCTCCATCTTCCCAGATACACGGGTGTCACGAGACTATTTCGAGTGGTACCATCGAGTTACGCGCCAATTTATCACTCTTGGGCATGTATTTGTACATACTGGATATCAGCCTAGCCACGTCACTTATTTCCCGCACGTGGTACGCTTTTATATTTGTGTATATACATATGTGTGTGTGTATGAATGTCTCTGTGTATATTATTCAGCAATATGCAAATGGTTGATTGCAGGCACAACAGATGCAACAACTACGTTCTGGTGGATATAATCAATAGATTGTCGATAGTGTTGAGCGACTATCATAACGGCGAGTCCAGCGAGATTTTCCACCATACTACCAGATGAATGACATTGCCTCTGCACATCACACTCTAAGACGTAGCACACTCTATCACCACGATGTATCAATTCCTGACACATCATATCAGCATGAGGTATCAAGTCCTAGCATTGTAGATCCGGCAGATGTATACGTACCTCAACCACTATATTAGAGCATCCACTCTCCATATACGCCACAGGCTGATTCTCCATACACAGTATTTTCAGAGTCTTCTTACATTCCCCTTCATGCGTACACTTCACAGGAGCAGCCTTGGTAATACCCTGGATCCTCAGTGCCACTCCAGTAGGACTCTATAAGTATGGAAGCTCAACAGCCTCATACTTTGCACTATCCTCAAGGAGATCCAGTACCATGGAGAGGACATCATGCCAGACGACCAACACACTATGGCACCGGTAGTCATTTAAGGGATGAGGATGAGAATGACGTGTAGTATTTAATATTATCTCTTATATGTATTCAAAATTTTCAATTTTATGGGCATTTATATTGATTTTATTATAATTACATTATATAATTTCATTTAAAATTTATAACACACATCTTTTAAGCTATTATGTAAATAAATTTTTTCTTTTAAATAAAATCATTATATTTTCAAATTTCAGTAAATTATTATTGCAACGTGAATGTCTAAACATAAAATACTTAAAAAGTATTATATAAGATTATAATTTAAAACTCAATTTATTGAAATAAAATTCTTTATTTAAATAAATTTTCTTATTTCAAAAAAAATATAATAGTTTATATTTATATTAATTTATTATAACATATTATGATGTCATCTCGTCGTCCAAAACGGCGAGGTGACGTCATCCGTATTTCCCCCCATTGTACGGAGAGAAATACGAAACATTATTTATTTTTTTTAAAAAGTGTATCTTGTCTTTCCAAACGGCGAGATGATGTCAGATGCTGTCATCTCGCTGTTTGGAATGACGAGATTGGTTAATTTCACAAATTCCCTATAAATGAAGTAATTTGTTAAATTATAAAAAAAAATGGAATAAAAAAATAAAAAACCCTCCATTTCAATGCTTCAATAGTTGAATTTTTAAGGAGAATACTTGTTGTGGACTTGTTAGTCTGAGCCACATATACTAATTCAAGTTCAGTTCATGGTATAATATTTTTATATGCTTTTAAAATCTCAAAGCAATATAATATTGTATATTAAACTAATATTATTACGGCCCCATCCTGTATTTTTAATTTTTAAAAATAATAATTTTTAAAAAAGTATAAAATGAGAAAAATTATTAACAAGAGTGCTTTAAATTTTTATTTGGTTTTCCACTTTAACTTTGCCAAAAAAGAGTAACTAGATTATTTTATATTATTTTTGTTTTGTAAATGTGTCTAAAATGGCTAAAATATTAGAAATTTTATATAAATAAAATTCATTTTTTCAATTTCAGATTTCACTTAATATTACGTTGAATTTCATTGAAATTTTTTAAAGATATTTCTTAATAAAATTTGTCATTTTTTCCCTTTAATTGTTGATGCAAGACATACTCTTTTCTTGTGATAATCTATACAAATTCAATGTAAATTGATGAAATAATCATTTCTCAAATATCTTTATCATGGTTAATACAATAGACATATGAATGAAATAAAGTGTTTAATAAGAAAACAACTTGTTATTTTGACAAAAAAAAATCCATTTGGATAGAAATTTAGTATAAAGTTTTTTTAATCAGTCATCTTAGTCCTTTTTTGAACATCATTTAAAAATTGATATTAGTATGCATAACACAGGGTTTTATGCTAATTAATAATTATATAATATGTTTACTTGAAATATATAATTGATAACTAAATAAATAATTTTTAAAAATAAACAAAATCTGATCAAAATAGAAGATTAGTAGCTGACGGATCGCTTCACTTTTATATGACTAGTAAAATTGCATATTTTATGTTTGCATAATTTTTTTTTATAAATTATAAAATAATTGTATTTAAAATAAAAATATGATTATTTAGTATTAAAGATAATAATAATATTTAAAATAAAAAATACATAATGGTCAAAATTGAAAAGAGAAAAAATTTGAGAGATAATATACATAAATATAAGAAGTTAAAAAGAAAGTGGGAAAGAAAATGAAAAAAAAATAAAAGAATCTGAAATAAAGATAATTATGTAATTTTATATTATATAATAAATAGTCCTATTTCAATAATAGTATAAGTATAATATAAAAAAGACAACAGTATATTAGTAATTTTATTTAAGTATGCTTGATCTCTCTATTTGAGGGTTATGGAGTAAATTGAATTATTAGAAGTAGCATTGTAAATTTACAATGTACAATTTAATTAAATCAAATAATTAATAATATAATAATATAGAATATAGAATATAAATACATGATATGATTCACTTTATCATGTTCCATTTAAAAATAGTAAATACATGTAAAATATTATAATGAAATTTCAAATTTTAAAATAATTACGACATTATTTTTTGGCAATATGAAACACTTGCATAAAAACGATTAAATTGGGAGACCAGTATTCAAACCCCACTCGATTCTCGAATTAATCGTGGATTAAAAATTTAACAGATGCTCCTTACGCATGCTGTTTTAGTGAAAGGTCTGCAGCACCGAAATCATCTCGTGAGTTGTGTCCCACATTTTTGTTTTTGTCTGTCTTTTGCATAAAACTGCTCGTCTCCCTCTCAATTCATCTTTATACAAATTCACGATTCTAACTAATGATCTTTTTTGCCACCTAATCTTACAATAAGACATATCCAATAGGATCTTGTCTAGATTAGTTGGACAATATTGAAAAATAGTTAATACTTGTGGCAGTCAAATTCTTAGTTTGTTTCTTCGTACATGGTCTTTGACTCTTCCATGCCGCACCTACTGGACGAAGATGGACGACACCCGAAAGAGCTTCAAACTTTTGATATTTTTCTCGGCAACACCCCATTAGAGAAGGGATTTCAACAAAAGAAAAATGAAGTGCTTTCATTTCACCAGCGGGGACCGCCGTGACGAGCAAGACGGTGTCATCTCGCGCAAGGTCTCATGGGCTCGTTCCCTGAGCGTGGCGTCCACAAACATGGACTCGCGCCGCTCAGAGTTCGATTCGGACTCAAGCAGGGACTGGGCCGAGTCGTCCGGGTTGTTCAAAGATCTATTTTGTGAGGATCGGGGGGCCCATGATCTGCGTGTGTTCACCTTTCCTGAGCTGAAATCGGCTACCCGGGGATTCAGCCGGAGTCTCATGATTGGGGAAGGAGGGTTCGGGTGTGTTTATAGGGGTCGGGTCAATGTTGATTCTGGGTCTGGGTTGGAATCCGAGACGGATGTTGCTATCAAGCAGTTGAACCGGAATGGATTCCAGGTATGCCCTTTGACACTTTTTTTTTTGGCAATTTATGTGATGTTTACGTTGTTGAAATGAAAATTGATTCATGTTTATTTTTTCTTAATTTTATTATTTCTTTTGAGTATATGTGAGTTTTCCGGATTTGATATTGAATTGGATGGGTAATTCCATGGTCGTTTCGCTTGCTGGGTAGGGTTCTATGTGTTGTACTTGTGTTCTATTGGACTTCGTGATGAATAAAGTGGTTCTTCTTGTCTGTTTTGGTGTTTTGCCCTTGAAAGATTTTCATTGTTATTGCGCTGAGGGGAAGAGATCCACCATTCTGTTTTGCCTTGTTGCTAACTTCGTTTCAAAACAGTCACTTCCGTTGGATTTGGCCATTCACAATTAAATTCGCCCATGCCACAAATTGATTAATCAAGAAAAGATTCATTATTTTCGTTAGCCACCAGTTTGCAATGTGGCCAGCATGAAAGGTCGATCAGCACGACATACTTGAACTATTAGCCGCTTCTTTTATTAATTGTTATTGTAATTAAACTTTGACCATCTTTGTCTATAAGAATGTGTCATGGGTTTGAATTTATGCATTCTAGTTATCAGGGACACAAGGAATGGATAAACGAAGTCAACTTTCTGGGTGTAGTGAAGCACCCTAATCTTGTGAAATTAGTCGGATATTGTGCCGATGATGATGAAAGGGGGATCCAGCGGCTGCTGGTCTATGAGTTTATGTGTAATAAAAGCTTGGAGGACCATTTATTATGCCGATCAGGATCTCCTCTATCGTGGATAGTGAGATTAAAGATTGCCCAAGATGCAGCTCGTGGTTTGGCTTACCTTCATGAAGAAATGGAATTTCAGGTGATCATGGATTTCTATCTCATCTCCTGTGGACTCCTTATATATCCTAAATGAAGATGATTTTCTTGGTTCCATGCATCCCTTTGCCCTAGGAATATAAAGAAAAGTTCAAGTAGCATATAGTTTTCCATTTTTTTTTTTCAAGAAATGTAGCCAAAGACATTGATTTTGATTCACATTTTGATTATGTTAAATTTGATTAAATAAATCATATCACATCTTAGGAATCAAGAATATCTGGTAAAATAGGATTTTGTTGATTTCTTTGTCTTATTACATTTTATTCGCACCTATAAATAGGTGATCTTTGTAATGAATATGTAACAGAGAATTAAGAAAGCAAAAGAATATGATTTTTGGTCTTCTAGCATTTCTTCATGGTTGTAGGCCTAAATGGCTGAACCTTGTTCAACCTGCTAGATGACCATAATAATCATTTACAATTATAAATTATAATAAAATCTATAAGGTGATCATATTATTTTTGTCCAAACACTATATTAGCTTAATTTTAGAAGAAACTTTGTGAGCTTTTAAGCTTTAAAAACATTTTATAAGTTACACGATCTTTTAAACTATTAAAAATAAGCATAGCCAATTAACAACCTCTAAGCCTTCAGCCTGTATATGAACTTATTTTGAAACACATGTTGCGCAAATAATTTATAATATTTAATTGGAAATATTCATTTACTGTCTTTGGCAGCAAAATTAAGTATTATCATCTTGTGCTCTAGCTCTTAATTCAGTTCAAATTTAGTTCCTATTCTGGACAATAGAGCTGCTCACAGGGAACTGTCACTGTTTCCTTGGTTGAAGCATGTATGGATGGCAGAAGAATGTCATGTTTATTCTCATGAATGTTAATTTATCAAACACTAATATCTTAGCATCTGATCTGGTGCTCGTTATTAGTTATATATGTGCCTAAACATAACATAGATATTTATAGAATGGACACTGTAGGACCTCCGAGTACTGTCTTCATCTTGAACTCTATATATCTGCTATCAATTTGCTTTATATTCTTCACAGTTAATATTTAGAGACTTCAAGACTTCAAACATCCTCTTGGATGAAAGCTTCAATGCAAAACTCTCAGACTTCGGACTGGCGAGGCAGGGGCCTGTGGCTGGACTGGGTCATGTGTCTACTGCAGTGAGTCCAATTTCTTAATTTGATTTTGCTAAACTCTCTTATATTTGGGATTTTCTTTATGCTTAATGCAACTGAATGAATATCTGTCTCTGTTCCCCAGTTAATGGCTTGAGATCTGTGTTTCGTTTTTCTCTATTGGATTACGTTCTACAGGTTGTTGGTACTATAGGTTACGCAGCCCCAGAGTATGTTCAGACTGGCAGGCTAACTGCAAAAAGTGATGTGTGGAGCTTTGGAGTAGTTCTCTATGAGCTCATTACAGGAAGACGAGTGTTGGAAAGAAATCTGCCACGTGGCGAGCAGAAACTCTTGGAATGGGTAAGACCTTACGTGTCAGATCCCAAGAAATTCCACCTGATTTTAGACAAGAGACTCGAAGGACAGGACTGCATGAAGTCGGCTGAGAAACTTGCATCTCTTGCCAATAAATGCCTCATGAAGCATCCTAGATCACGCCCAAAAATGAGTGAGGTAATTGAGATGCTTGGATGCATCGTCAGTGAAGCATTACATCCAGATGAAAGTGTGCCTGAAGGTGTTATGCAAGCTAAAGACAAGAAAGAAGAAACTGCTGATGCAGAATCTGGCAAGACAAAGGGCAACAGCAATAAAAAGGGTTTTTATTTAAGAGATATAATCTTGAGGAACATATCAATAAGGAAGTTAGGTTGGAAAAACTTGTCTTCAAGTCTGATGAGGATGTGATATTGTGCTCTATCTTTCTTTTTCATTGTGCAAGGGAGCTGTCAAAAAACAGAAGTCGCCTACTTTCATGCATGCTTGACTTGCGAGTCATCTTTCCTTCACATGGAGCATGCTCAGGTGCATCCCGCTGCTCCACTAGGAGAATACACAGCCCTTTATGGAAAATCTAGTTGTAGTTGGGAGTGTTTTGTTGGGCTACCAATGTTTCTTATTTGAACCGGTGGAAACTCAGCTTTGGAAGGAGAAAAATCGTCATATAGAATTATCTGAAGAGAGATGGAGGAAAAACTTTGTATAATGTTTACTGGCTCTGCAATGTCAAACAAGAAAATGGAAATGAAACATATGGGAGAAAACAAGTACATGCCCTGCCCACCCCCACCCCCCTCCCCCACTTTTTTAATTCATTCGTGGCTTGAAAATTGTAAACTTGGAATGCATATTTGTTTCTTTGAAGTATTTGCTTAGGGTTGATGGGAACCAAACTATTTGGATCGACTCTATTGAGAAACTTTGGTCAAAGTTCCACTCTAGCTTAGTTTTCCCTCTGACTTGTTTGCTTGAAAGGAGTTTAGGTGGAGTCGAAAAAATATGTATTTTCTATTTCAGCATAAATATCACTGAATACACTCGATGCTCTAACGCCTTTCCAATGTTAAAAAGATTTTGGATTTAAGGTTTATGGTAAGATCATCATGTTGGTGTTTGATGTGATGGTAATATGCTCTAGAAGTATATAAGGGTTATATGGGTTTTTTACTTTTTTCGGTTAGATTGAGTTCAAGCTCAAGTTGAGCTTCAAGATTTTTTGTTGAGTTGAATCTTCAGCTCGACTCAATTCAAGATCACTCCTAACTTAGCCTCATAAAAATCAGAGAAAAATTTCTAATCGATTTTACAACTTGTCTGGTTGAGATTTCTTCTTTCTTGAGTAGACTCCAATTGGGGCTAGTGTAGAAATCATGTAAGCATCCGTTTCCTACAACATGAAATAATCAAGTCATATAAATATGAATAAATATTGTTTAATAAACACGTAGAAATCTCCTTCTAATTTTTGTGAAAAAAGGAAAAATGTAAAAAGAAAGGAGTAGCGAAAGAAGACATAGATATGGGTTCATTTAAAAAATCGTTCATTATTTTATAATTCTCGTTTCCCAATTATACCAATTATAGAAGTCGATGTAATGGAAACTTTAAAAAAATTTAAATCTTCTAAGGAAAGGGATAAAGCTCAAAAAATTTTAAAAGTTATTAGAAATACAACTTATTGTCACAATTGCTACTTTTGTACCTCGTAATACTCTTGAATACTCGTCTTCTTTATGTATCCTGGCCACATTTCAATGTTTCATCTAGATCACTAGTTGCCTTCAACAGCAAGTTCTTCATTATTTTTCGTTTCTCCATTTTTTAGGCAAGTCTCATTATTATCAAAAATGTAATTTTTCTTAAAATTGTTATCTTGCATTTAAGACTATCAACAAATTCTTCATTATTTTTTTTTTGTTTCTCCTTATTTTTAGGCAAGTCTCATTATTGCCAAAAATGTAAATTTCCTTAAAATTTGTTATATCACATTTATGTTGATAAGCCAAGCCAAGCAGGATTAAACTTTTTGTTATGGAAGCATCCAACTAGGGATTGTAAATGTGTCGATTTCAAGATGAGAATTCGTATTTTTTTTTTTTAACTAGAGCTTGAACTCGAAACATAAGTGCCAAACTCAAACTCTAGCTTGAGCTCTAGCTCAAATTTGATTCGATTCACTTAATTTCTTTAATTCTAAAGATCATTTAATTTAATTATTTTATAATTTAAAATTTTAATATAGATAGAATTTACAATAATTTAATTAATAAGAAAAAATAAAACATCAAAAATCATATCCACTCAATTATATTTAACTAAGAGGATAACTTCAGAATAAATATTAAGAATGAAACATTATTTTAAAAAAAATATGAAAGTAAAAATCAATAATAAATTTTTAAACATGACATAAAATTTATAAAATAGTACAACAATTTTGGTAAAAGGAAGTTTGTTTAAGGTTCTCAATACATATTTGACATATCTTTATATCTAGATAAAAATTTTATTTTTAGCCTCATCCATAAATTATTCAACAATGATATAGTTTTAATTTTATCTAAAATATTTATATAAATTCAAATGATATTTGGTCAATAATATATTTATTATTTTGATAAGATTCTTATAGGGTTTTGCTATTATTTACATTGAGTTATAATATTTTATTGTACTAATTAAAAATTTTGAAATATAATTTAAGTGTACTATTTGATTGGGTTGGATACGTTGATATCATATATATGAATTAAAAATTTAGATGTTTTCAAAATTTTTAGCTAAAATTTCATAAAATGTAAAATAAAAATTATGTATCAAAATTAAAATTTTTTATATTATATATATGTATGTAACAATTACTATATAGTAAAATAATATTAAAGATGCAGAATTGCATTAACTTATACTATTTAAAGTTTCATTTACATTATTTATCATTTTGTTTATATTCATAATTATGGAAATTCGAAATTTTATATGAGAATTTTGTAAATATATGTTTATGACCTCTTATCTATTTATGATTGAAATTCTTATACTATAAACATGTTAATGAACGATGCATAATTATATTAATCTATAATGTCTAAATTCCATATAGAAATTTGTACATATTTTATTATATTTTCTTACATTTTTAAAATAAAAAACTAAAATGTTGGATATTTTCAAAATTTTTATAGAGAATTTTTTAATTTAAATTTTCAAAATATATTTATTAAAATATAACTTTAATGCATTGTATATACAGGTAGATAAAATCATATACAGAAAAATTACAAAAAATTAGCATATTGTTACTAATTAAATGAATTAATTGAATATACATATATTATTATTATTATTATTATTATTTATGTAAAAAATAAAAGCATGTGCTTGAAACGTGTCTAAGTAATTCTCTTCACAACATTTGCACAAAAGGGTCAATATCACATATCATCTCTCCCTATTTTAATTCTTTCCTCACATGAATAAGGCTTCCAACTGAAAAATTAGTACAAAGAAAGCCCATATCGCTTACTTAAACTTGTTCTATCTTTCCATTGTTATCCTCTTAATAACATGTGAAATTATTGTATAATTGTATCTCTTGTGAGCTTAATTTATGCATGTACATGAGTAAAATAGAAAAAATATGTTATTATGAATGAAAAATACTAAATGTAATGACTTTGGTATGAAAAAGGGTGTTTTGAAGCTAAAATAGATATTGCACTTAATTGCAAGTTTTGTGCACTGGCTAGCGTTGCAGTCACTAAAGGATGACAACAGCGAGATGAAACTACAGTGTACTTTGGAATTTTCGTAGTTTTGGTCATGGTTGTGGAAGTGAAGCTTGCGGTTGTGATCCCCAGTCGTTGTAGCAAAACGTGGATGCGAAACATTCTAGAAATTATGTAGGTGAGAGCCATGATTGCAAGAATAGATGGTGCGATTGCAAGATAGTTTGGTGAGACTATAGAACACAATTATCAGTTTTATGTAAATTTTGTGCCCTATTTCACGGGTGCGAGGAAAGAAGGGGCGACTGTGAGACCTAATGTCGTAGTTGCGAGAGTCTATGCGACAAAAGTTCAAACCATGACTCTGCGTGATTTTTCAGGGACTTTTTGGTCTTTTTCCACTCATACTCTAATCCTAGGCATCATACAATTATAAATACATGTTTTTCACATCTTGGATAAGAGATTAGACTTAGTTTTACTCTTCTAAACACTTAGAAACATAGGGAACACTTAGAAACATAGGGACTCAAGATTAGAGGTTGGAGAAAGAGGAATCCACATCTAAAGTTGAAGAGAGTTTGTCCTCCAATGCAATGCAAATCATATAGACTAAGTTTTACTAGAATTTTCCTATTGTTTTCATGATTGTTAGGATGATGAACAATTTAGGATTGGTTTTGATTGAATTTAATATAAAGTTCTAAATTTCTTTTTAGTCGTTTGTGTTGTGATTGATGAAATATGTATGCGTGAGTTGTGATTGATTATTCTTACATGGTTATTCTCAATTTTTGCTTAAAATAGTAATTAGGGGATCCACTAATTACTCTGTGACTGTGCAAGGAATACAGGAGTGAAATTTGGGTGCTAAATATACAATTGTGAATATTAATTTTATGAGAATAATAGGAGTAAAATTGTGGAATAATGCAAGTAACCATTGTTAATCATCAAACTTAATCACTCGACTCAATTTAGGTTGGGAAAACCCATTAAAATCTAGAGTTAAAGTTATAAGAGAGTTTCAGAAAAATCATATAAACTTTAGGATTAACAATCCATAACTAGTGCAATTAAACTGATAATTAACATAACAAGCTTACATAAGAAATCAACATAACACAAGTGGATAGATAGTTCAAGTACTGCTACTCCATCATCTTCATTTCGTGCTTTGTTCTGAGTACTTGTGTTTATTTAGTTATTCATTACCTTTCACTCCAATTTTCAGGTCTAATTAATAAGAATTTAGTTAAATGAATAGAGACGGAACCGCTTCTCATAAGAATGATACCCATTCTCACCACAACACTAGTCTCATTATAAATTTAATTTTCGTATAGTGACGGCCCATATCAAATTTTGGCACCATTGTTGAGGAGAGCGATAAGTGCTATTGGACATTATAAGTGATTGCTAGATTAGGCTAAATAGTTTTCTTTTTGTTTTTGGTTTTGTTTTTCTATAGTTCTCTCTTTATTTTCTTCCCTCTCTAAATTTCTTTTTGCTTTCTAAGATATTGAATTACTTTGATAGTAGGTTGAATTCTTCTTCTTGGAGATAATAATATGCGTAGGAGCAAGAGTGTTGATTTAGATTTCAATCCGAAATCGAATGCACTCTTCACTAGCATAAAGCTCTCTTTAGGTGTTAACAGGAAATGGCAGAACATAACCCGTCATCACAAGAATTATCTCCTTCACTCAACCAATGAGCCATTAGAGATTATGTGTAACTAGTAATGAACTCAAATATGACTGAAATTGTGAGACTACCTGTGAATGCCAATAACTTCAAGTTGAGACCTGTATTAATTAACATGGTGCAATATAACCAATTCGGTGGAACCCCACACAAGGACCCCAATACACATCTTACTTCTTTTCTTGAATTGTGTGACACTATAATATTTAATGAAGTTTTTGACGATACAATTAAATTGAGATTATTTCCATTTTCTCTTAAGCATAGAGCGAGGTAGTGGTTGCAATCATTACCACCTGGAAGTATCATCACTTGGCAGGATATTGTAAACAAATTTGTAGCTAAATATTTCCCACCTGTGAAGATTGCACAGTTAAGGCTTCAAATTGAAACCTTCAAACAAATTGACTCTGAAACATTGCTTGAAGTATGGGAATGGTTTAAAGAGCTTCTTAAGAAATGCGCACATCATGGATATCCATTCTAGATGTAGCTATTGATTTTCTATAGTGGTGTCTCTGGTTAGCTATGTACTCTCTTAGATGCTATTGTAAGGAGAGCTTTAATTGACAAATTGCTTGAGGATGCTTGGAATTTGATAGAAGAGATGGTATCAAATGCTTACTAATGACTATCTGAGAGATCCACGACACGAAGAGTTGTTGAAGTGCATAAAGTAGACTCATTGACAGCATTTGCGGCAACAGTGGAGCTCTTCTTCTAAAAGATTGATAGTGTCTTGGTAAGTAACCCCCTGCTTTCTCCACTTACTATGATTCATACTTGTGATATGCGTGCAGGCTCCCATCCTACACATGAGTGTAGAGGGGTAGGAATGAGCAAGGGCTAAAGGAACAAGTTGAGTTATGTAGGTAATACAAGAATACAAGGTAATAATCCTTACACCAATACTTACAAACCTGGTTGGAGAAATCATCCTAATTTCTCCTACGAAAACTCACAAAATTTGCCTCTCATTCAAGCACTTTACCTAAGACAAGAGAAAAAGCAATCATTAAAAGAAATTTTGGGTAGTCTTGCAAACTTGAGTAATGAGATAATAAGTAATTTGGCAAAAAGTACGCTAGACTGTATGAATAAAACTGATGCTCTCTTAAGAACCAATAGACATCCATCAGAAATTTAGAAGTGCAACTAGGACAATTGGCAAAGGAGATGGCTTCTAAACCCGCAGGTATACTACCTACCTCTAAGAATAATCCAATTGAACATGCCAAAAGTGTACAAGTAATAATCTATAAGAATGGAGAAGTGCTAGCACCTCTTATGGAGGAAGAGAAGGTAAAGGTGTAACTCACCATTATTGAAAAGGAAAATAGAGAAAGCCTGGCGTCATACAAGACAAAAAACCACTACCTTCACTATCTTATTCCAGCAAAGCTAAAGAAGTCGGTAGTAGGTTTCTTGTTGATTTTGAAAAATTAAATGTCAATGCTCCTTTAGTTGCAAATATTAAAAGAAACTCTAGCGTGGTCAACTGCTTAGAAGATGTTGCGAAATGGAAAAGAAAATTGGACGACACTGATAATACCCTAGGTGAGGAGAGGATTTTGCCACAAAAATTGGCAGATCCAGGGAGTTTTTCAATTTCTTACACTATGGGAAGCATTTTGTTTGATAATGTTTTATGTGATTTAGTTGCTCATATAAATGTGATGTTCTTTTCTAGTTTTTAGGAAATTGGTATGAAATTTGTGAAGCACACATGCATGAAGATAAATTTGGCAGATAGATCAATGACAAGACTACTTGGGCTTGTTGAGGATGTCATGGTGAAGGTGAGTGGTTGTATCGTTGCAATGGATTTTGTTGTTTTAGACTTGGAAGATGAAAAGGGGCAAAGTATAATCTCTGGCCATCCTTTCCTTGCTACTACCAAAGCTATAATTGACGTAGAAAAAGGTAGCCTTACATTGCATGTAGGCCCAAAATAAGTAACTTTTTACATGTGTGCTACACCTTCCATCACATGCACAGAAGAGACAGAAGAAAATGTCACCATAATGCATATGGTTAAGCAAGTTGCTAATGAGAGTAATGAGATAGAAAGTGGACAAGAAAGTAACATGCAAGTGAAAAGGGAAGAAAAAGAACTAGGTGTGGGAGAGGACTCCTCATGGAAAGAAAGAGAGGAGGAGAGCAAAAAAGAAAAGAAAGAGAATGAAGAAGAAGCAAGAGAGACTTGCAACTTATAGGGTATTATGGATCTCCAAAGTCACACCTCATCCATCCTAGGCCCTGAGTATTGTGTTGAGCTACAGTCAATAAATACAACGCTTCTTGGGAGGCAACTCAAGCTATTTATTTTTGGTTTTAAGTTTGTTTTGTTTAATGTTGCATGGAGATTAGATTTATTTATTTTGTCTTGGTGTAAGATTTTGGAAAAATGGAAGAAGAAAAGTGTGCATGAAGAAGCTTAAAGAAGGAGGAAGAATAGGCGCCACACCTTATTAGGTTGTCTTGTTCTATGCTGCCTTATACTACTTGTGATAATGTAATTGATTGTGGCAGCAAGCTAAGTGTGGGGGTGGACCAAAGTGTAGGAAATTTTGAGTGGGAAATAGTGTGGTTGCATGGGATACGATTGCTAAAATTTTATGCATGCAATTTTATGGTTTGCGAAGTTAAATTAATCACATGAGTATGCCATGAATAGTGGCTACTATACTTAATTTATGATGAATGTCTTGCAAAAAAATTAGTGTTCCTTGGTTTTTCTCATTTTTCTAGAGATTAACATGCTATACTTAGTGTTGAAGGCATAGTTTCTATTTGATTAAGCACATGCTTTTCACTCTTGATTCTTAGACTATTTGAAAAAATTTCTAGTAAGGATGAGATGACTGAGTTATGAATGTAAGTTTTACTTTAGGTATTGATGAATTCTCTGGAAAATGAGGGAAATTAATTGAAAGAAGAGAGTGAGGACTTAGAAAGAAATTGAATGAAAAGTTTTGAAAAAAAAAAGGTAATATGTGAGCATGAGAAAATTAGTCTATTCTGCTAGTTGGAATGACTAAGTAATTAGGATTACACGGAGATCTCCATTCATTCTTGTGTGAAAAGGATGCCCAATTCAGAGTATGCAAAATGCATTGACCCTTGTTTACTTTCATGTAAAAATACTCCCAACTAATTAATAATGAAATTAAATTTCACAAGATAAGATAAAAGTAAGTGTGGGTGAGATTTATGGAAAAAAAAAAATATTAGTCTACACAAGTCTTCTAGGTAGAATTAATGTTGCTTGAATCATTTAAAAGAGTGAGTTAATGCCTAGAGTGAGCGATCCTATATTTGATTGTCTTGAAATTACTATAGAATTATCAAATAGTTGAAGTAGCTGAGAGGTGAAGAGTGCCACACACACACACACACACACAAGAACTCATGTTGTAAAGAATTAGGTTGAAAGTGCTATGGTCATGAATGATCATGGATTAAGTAATTTGTTCATATTTGACTTCTGAAATTAAGAAGGGTAGCCAAGGTCATAATTTTGTGCATTAATAAATTTATTGGAATGAAAAGAGTTTGCTTGAAGACAAGCAAATAAATAAGTGTGAGGTGTGATAACATGTGAATTATAGTATAATTAAATTCTTTGTGTGCTTAATTTATGCATGCATGTGAGTAAAATAAAGAAAATATGTTATCATGCATTAAAAATATTAAATGTAATCAGTTGGGTTTTAAAAAGGGTGTTTTGAAGCTAGATAAGGGTTTGGAATAAATATTTCACTTAAATTGCAAGTTTTGTATGCGTTGCAGCCACAAAAGGGTGAGCTATGATTGTAGATGAGGAAGATGCATCCGTGAGATGAAACTGTAGCGTATTATAGAATTTTCACAGTTTGGGTCACAATTGCAAAGTAAAGCTTGTAGTCGTCGTAGTGGAACGGGGATGCAAAGCATTTTGAAAATTCCATAGGTGAGAGCTGCGATTGCAAGAATGGATGGTGCGATTGCGAGATGCTTTGGCACAACAGCAGAACACAATTACCAGTCTCACACCTGGGCTTGTGGGTGTGAGGAAAAGAGGTACAACCATGAAGTTAGTGCGACAAAAGTTTAGACCACAACTCTGCATGGTTTTTTATGGACTTTTTAGTCTTTTCCCACTCATACTCAAACCTTAGGCATTATAGAACTATATATACATGTTCTTCACATCTTAGAAAAGAGGTTAGACTTAGTTTTACTCTTCTAAACACTTAGGAACATAGGAACTTAAGATTTAAGGTTGGAGAATGAGGAATTCACATCAAGATTTGAAGAGAGTTCATTCTCCCACGTAATGTGGAGCATATAGACTAAGTTTTGCTAGACCTTTTTCTATTATTTTCATGATTGGTAGTATAATGAATAACTTAGAATTAGTTTTGATTGAATTTAATATGAAGTTCTAAATTTTTTTCTAGTTGCTAGTGTCATAATTAGTGAAACATTTATACTTGAGTTGTGATTGATTGTCCTTGCATGGTTATTTACAATTGCTTAGAATTGTAATTTGGGGATCCACTAATTAATCCGTGGCAGTGCGAGAAATAATAAGAGTAAAAATTACATGCTAGACATACAATTGTGAACATTAAATTGATGAGAATAACGGGAGTGAAATCGTGGAATTAATAGAGATAACCATTGTTAATCATCAAACTTAATCTCTTGATTAAATTTAGCTTGAAAAAAATCCTAAAATCCAGAGTTAAAGTTATAGGAGAGTTCGAAAAAATATTCTATAGACATGAGGATTAACTATTTATAACCAGTGTAATTAAACTGATAATTATCATAACTAGCTTTCATAGGAAACCAACACAACACAAGTGGTTAAACACTACTTATACTCCATCACCTTCTTCTTGTATGCTTTGTTCTAAGTGTTTGCGTTTATTTAGTTATTCTTTATCTTTCACTCTAATTTTAAGGCATAACTAATAAGAATTAGTTAAATGAATAGACATGAAACTCTCTGTCGTGTAATAATACTTGTACTTATCATGATACTTCTCTCGTCATAAATTTAATTTTAATATAATAACGTTTGAGGTTACCCTCGGAGAAGAGTAATTAGAACTGCTGCCACAGTGGCAAAAAACACTGGTGGAAACAGTGAGGAGAAGGGCCTATTCAATGCTGCATTCGGAATACCCCAAGTGTAGCAGATGGAGACAAGTGTCACTATTTCATTAATTTTTTTGCCAAACTTCACTGTAAAATAATTGTACCACATTTTTAATTAATTAAGTACACTTAATAATAATTTAAATATAACAAAATAAACAAAATTTTAATATATACACGTCATATTTTATAGTTTTATTATACTTTTTTTATGTATTTATACAATTTTATTATAAACTATTAGTTATGAATTTTTATTTTTAATTTGTTATTAATTATAATTAAACCAAAATTTCAATTTCAAATTCTTTTTTATTTTTAATTATACATAGTTTTTGTTAAATTATAAAATAATTAAAAAATTAAAACTTGTTCTAAAACTTAAATAACAGATATAATTAATTGTAAATAATAACAATTTAAAACTAATAAATGAACGGATTCTTAATGGACATTTGTAATATATTTTATTTTATTCTATTTATTTTTTTTGTATATATAAATTTTTATTACAATATATTTTTATGAATTTATGCATTTTTAATTTGTTATTTAATCAAATATGTCAATTCATAATTTTTTCCTGTTGAATTATACCACTTAATATTAATTATAATAAAATATAAAATCCTATATGTGTTTATCAAAATTTTATTTATTTTATTGTTTCTAAGTTGTTATTAATTTTAATTACTTGATTAAAAGTGTGGCATATTAATTAATTACTTGTCACCATCTATTGTATCTAGAGCAGTGTTCCAGACGCAGCATTGATTCAATTGAGGAGAAGGGATTCCTGGCCTTTATCTTGGGACTCGAGATTGTGTTCCGATGATTTTAGTCAATATTTTCCATTCAACAGTGAAACAAATCTCAATTGCTCATTTTAATATTTGATAGATTTACAAGATTAAAGTTATAGAGATATAAATAGGTCATCTCTAGACCTACTGGGGTAGCAAAAAATATTCTCCATCAAAATCTCAATAATATAATGAAATGTTTAGAGAGAGAAATCAATTTATTTAAAAGCGGTGCTTTTGGATTCATCACAATTATGTAATCTTTTGCATCAGAAAAGCAATATTATGTTTAGTTATTTGTAACAAATTATTCATTCAAGATCTTGAACTTCATGAATATTTTATGTTATATAAAATAAAATTTTACATGCGGTACTAGAGCTAGGTTTTGAATAAATAATTTGTCTATCACTTTATTAAGATTGTTTGGCTGATTTTAATTTGAAATTTCGTTTATCAATTTTCGAATTATAATTCTTGGTTCGGCTTGTTATCCGAAATTATGATGATCGACGAGTGCTCGTTTTCCCATCAGTCTGCAATTTGGCTAGGCATACCTCGATTCCAACAAGGCCAAATTTTGGGTTTAGCATATATGTTTATCATCATGATTACAAGATCCACGAGGTGGCTTGATGCATTAAATTTTCACCAACATTCTTATAAGGATGAGGCAACCTGACAGTGCTAGAAATTTCGAACCCTACAGATATTTTCAAATAAATAAATAGAGATAATGATGATAATAATAATAATAGTGCACAGCATAACTAATGAAATTCACAGATCGACATTGTCTCTCTCAACTTGCATTTCCTTCATTCGGTGCGTGTCCAAGTTTCATTTATGTTTGGATGGAAATTTCGATTTTGACAGCCGCGTTATGATTTGTTCTAAGTTTTGATGAATTTCGCCAGAAATACGTATGATAATTGTAATTATGTGCTGTGTATTAAATATATGCATGATATTGATAAGTGGATAGTTTGTTAGTTATCAAAGTGGCCAACTTGTTCAATTTTTTTTGTCATAGCTTAAGTGATTATCTATCCATAATTGTTAATTCCCATTGTTGAATTTATATGGATATATGACGTTTATTAGTTATTAAAATTTTAGGATTTACCCAAAGATACATCTATGTTCTATGACTAATAAAAATGACGGAGGAAATCAATGTTTACTTGTCAAATTAGTTGTGTATCTAAAGACACTAATTATATTTGATGAGCTTTGTATGATTGCCTAATAAAATTTTTGAAACATTAAGCTTATGATTATATATTGCTGAGTTTACCCCAAAGAAACTTGTCATATGTTCTAATTGTTTGAATCTGATAATTTATTAAGCATTTATGTATTTGCAGTTGTCTCTCTCTATTCGCATGTTTTTTCTGTTATCATATTTAATAGTTTGAATTTTACTAAACGGTGTGAGCAAGTCAATTTCCATTTAAGTGTTTTGGATCTTAACTTGGCACTATTAGAAGAAATTTGTTGCCATTACGGACATGAGTAGCGAGGATGATAAATCAAACTATAGAGTATGGTAAAGGTTTAACAAATTATGACTCAATTTCATGCGAATGACCATTGCCAACAATATTAAGACCATCATTCTACAAACTGAAAGTGCTAAACAATACCTCAAACTTAAGGGAGAGCGCTTTTGTTCAGCAGACAAGTCTCTTGTTAGCACACTAATGGCTGAGCTCACGACCATGAAGTATAATAGGTCGTGAAGTATGCAGCAATATGTGATCCAAATGACAAATATTACAACAAAATTAAAGAACCTAGGTATGACAGTTGTTGACTCCTTTTAGTGTAATTCATTTTGAATTGTTGCCTTTTTAAGTATGAACCTTTTAAATTAATTACAATATTATAAAGGATAAGTAGAATATAAATGAATTGTCCAGTATACTCACTCAAGAGAAAAGGAGGTTAAGGAATCAAGGAATTCGTTATGTAGACCTTGTGGGATAAAGGGTACGCTAGGTTCACAAGACACAAGGCAAGAAGTTTAAGAAGAAAACACCTACTAAAGTAATGCAGGTTGCCACTAATGCTAAAGAGAAGGAACAAAAAGTATATAAGTGTCACTTTTGTAAACAAGAGGAACATTATTAGAAAGATTGTTTGAAATATAAAGCTTTGTTTGAAAATAAAAGTATGTCTAACCTTGTTGTATGCTCCAAACTAAACTAGGCTAAAGTTCCTTCCAATACTTGATGGCTTGATTTTGGTGCTAAAACTCATATTTACAACATAATGTAGGGATTCCATATGATCCAAACCATAAACCCAACTAAAAATTTTCTAATCATGAGAAACAATAAGAAGTCCCAATTGAAGGCATAGGGAATTGTTATCTAATATTGGAAATTGGTTATCTGGATGTAACACAAACTCTCTATGTACCTTCAAGTTCTCAAAATTTAATTTTCGTTTTAAAACTTGATGTTGATGGGTTTACTTTAAAGTTTGGACATGGTTGTTTCAATTTATTTAAACAAAATTCCATTATTAGTTATGGAACTCTTGTGGATGGTTTATATAAATTGAAAATTGATGCTCATTTTTTGAATCCTTATTTTTTATTTATCATACCATTGAAACTAAGTATAGCACATTGAATGACAATTTTGCTTACTTGTGACATAGATGCTTGGTTATATATCCAAGGAAAGGTTGAAAAGATTGGTAAAAAGTGAATTTCTTCCAAATTTAGATTGCTCCGATCTTGGCATATATCTTGGTATATGTGTGGATTGCATTAAGCGAAAACAAACCAAATATAGTAAGAAAGGTGCCACAAGAAGTACTCAACTCCTTAAAATTATACGCAACGACATATGTGAGCCTTTTGATACTCCATCCATGTGTGGAGAAAAATATTTCATTACCTTTATAGATTATTTTTCACTTCATGGATATGTCTATTCGCTTAAAAAAAAAATCTCAAGCTATAAATGCCCTTGAGGTATTTTGTAAAGGAGGTTGAAAGGCAATTAGATAGAAAAGTGAAAATTGTAAGATCTAATAGAAATGGTGAATATTATGGGACATTTGATGAGTTTGGATAAAGTCTAGGTTCATTTGCAAAGTTTCTCAAAAAACATGGCATATGTACACATTATACCGTGCCACGCATACTTTAACAAAATGGTGTGACAGAAAGGCGCAATACGACATTAATGGATATGGTTAGGAGTATGATGGGTAATTTCTTATTAACCAAAACTTTTTGGATGCATACACTTAAAACTACCATAGTTTCAAAAACTACTTTTGAGTTGTGGACTGAAAAGAAATCTAGTTTGTGGCACTTGCATCCACAAGAAAAGAAATTAGATTCTTGAATGGTGAGTGGCTACTTTATTGCCTCCTTAAGAAATCTAAAGGGTTTATGTTCTATTGCCCAAACCATAGTCCAAGAATTGCTAAAACAGTTAATGCCAAATTTATTGAAAATGATGAAGTTAGTGGGAGTGCTTGAAAACATACTATGGATATTAATGAAATAAAGGTTGATGCTCCATCGCTCATAAATGTTCTAATGTCTACATCTATATTAAATGTTGTCCCAGTATTGGAAGAACAAAGTGATTTTACGCAACACTTGCAAGAAATAGTACCTCATGAAGAAACTAAATTACAACCAACTAACATGAATGAACTATGTGGAATAGAATAAACCTATAAGGACAAGAATATCAACTATTTTTGATGATTATGTGCTTTATTTGCAACAGTTAGAATTTGATTATGACATTTATAATGATCCTATTTTGTTTTCATAAGCCAAAGAAATTGATGACTTTGAGAAATGGATTGATGCCATGAAAGAAGAGGTAAACTCAATTGCACAAAAAAATGTCTTAGAACTTGTTGAATTGTCAGAAGGTGCTAAATGAATCAGGTGTAAGTTGGTTTTTAAGATCAAACGTCACTCTAATGGTAGTATGGAATGATATACAGCTAGTTACCAAGGGTTATATTCAAAAGGATGTCATTAATTATAAAAGGACATTTTCACGTATCAAAGAAAGACTCATTGAGAATAATTATGGCACTAGTAGCTCAACATGATTTAGAGTTACATCAAATGGACGTGAAAATACCTTTTTGAATGGAGATCTTGAGGAGAAAGTTTATATTGATCAACTTAAAAGTTTTTCCATAGAAGGAAAAGGTCACATGGTGTGTAAACTTAATAAAAAAATATATGGACTCAAGTAAACTTCTCAGATGATGGTATATTAAGTTTAATGATACCATAACATCTTTTGGTTTTAAGAAAATATTGTTGATTGGTGTATTTATCGAAAGATCAGTAGGAGTGATTTTGTATTTCTAGTTCTATATGTTGATGATATTTTACTTGTAGCTAATGATTTGGGCATTCTATATGAGACTAAAAATTTTCTCTTTAAAAATTTTGAAATGAAAGATATGAGAAAAGCATCCTACGTGATAGGAATTTTTATATTCCATGATAGATCACAAAGATCGGCAAGATTGTCTCAAAAAGAATATATCAATAGAATTCTTGAGATATTCAATATAAAAAAATGTTTAGCAAGAGTCGCCTCTATATAAAAGGAAGACAAATACAGTCTTATACAATATCCAAAGAATGATGTGGAATGAAAGAAAATGGAATCTATTCCATATGCCTTTCTTGTTGGCACCTTGAGTACTTGCTCATATTCAAATTTCCCTGGATGCATTGATAGTGGAAAGTTGATGTTTAGTTATTTGTTTCTTTTAGTAGAAGGAGCAATTTTATGAAAACGTGCTAAACAATCTATCATGGCCTCATCCACTATGGAAGTAGAATTTGTAGTTTACTTTGAGGCTACAAATTGTGCATTATAGCTGCAGAATTTTATTTCAGGGCTGGGATGGTCGAAACCATTAGCAAGTCGCTGAAAATTTATTGTAATAATTTTGCAATAATTTTCTGCTCTAAGAATAACAAGAACTCTAAAGGTGTTTAAACATGTGTATTTGAAATATTTTTTCCAAGAAGGAAGAAGTTCAAAAACAAAGAGTGTGCATTGAACACATGAAAACTGCTCTCATGGTTGCAGATCCTTCAATTAAAGGTTTACAATCAAAGCCATTTAACGAGCATGTTCAAGGAATGGGTCTTGGTTGTATTGATTTTTTTGTAACACTCTTGAGCTTAATTATGGGTTTTTGACATTTTGGCAAATTTTCTTGTTCATTATGATTGTGTACACATTATTGTTGTTGAACAAGAAATAAAATGTTCATGGGATATTAATGTGAACCTTGATGATATTTATTTATTGCTTATGATGCCTAACTTTATAAAATGTTAGTGTAGAAGTATATGGAAGGAAGTATGCAATGTTATAGTGCATGACTCCCATAACCTACATTATGGGATATTTCATGCTACGGTAAATTATGAGGATTTAAAGATATTTGTTTATGCATGTTAATGTTTACACTATTAAAATAAAGAGTTGTAATATCAGGCCAAGTGGGAGAATGTAAGATTGTGTCCTGATATTGTGAGCACACTTTATGGTATGATTTAAAATATAGAGATATTCCATATCATTAAAGCTTCTTGCTTGGTTAATATTTCCTATTTAATAGTGGAACAAATCTCAACTGTTCATTTTGATACTTGATAGACGTACTAGATTAAAGTTATGGATATATAAATCGGCCTCTTTCCACCTATTAGGGTTACAAAAAATATATGGCATCAAAATCTTTGTTACTCCCTAATCTTAGTACCATGCCACGATAGTACTTGCAGACCACATCAACAAATACCAAAACAACTAATCTAATAATATCAAATGATCATCCTTTAAAGAAGTGACACAACATCAATAATAATATCTAAACCCTAATATGCAATGGGAAACAGGAACCTGACTATTACATCTAAAATGTCTTTAATGAATAATAACAATAAAGCTAAACTAGAGTAAGAATTATGTTCTCGTTCTCATTCTACCATCTTTAAGTCTATCCATTGTCATTCATTTCTTCTGCAAAATATCATCTAATGGTGGTGAGTGATAATTCGCCCAATATCACCTACCTTTACTTGTAAAAGAGACGTGAGCAAAACAATAGTTTACACAAAAAAAAAAATATATACATTTTGCATGAGATACACATTTCTAGGAGAACTCAGTAAGCAAACAATTGAAGGCATTCGAATAACATTAGCAAAAGATAGATCACGATTAACTTTCCCTTTTCATCTTTCTAATAGTCCACATATTCTCATTTCTCAGCTAACTCATGATCATGTATATTGCGTGTGCTCTTTCCACTGATAAGGGTTTTAGTCTATCTTCCCATAACTAAGGAGGGTTATATCGTGTTTGGCTATGCGACTATGGCGCTAAGGCTTTAATCTTGTTTGAGAGGTATCTCAATCTTCTATAACGCAATTGGGAAGGTGACGTATCAATTTCTCTTGCGGTTGGTCCTAATCTTCAGCCTAATTGGGCAAATACCAATATATAACCTAGTCAGTAGGGTTAGAACTCGTTCCTTATGCTCGTTGGCATCACATGAGTGGCTATTATATTTTTATTACATATATTTGATTTCAAATACTCCATTTAAAACATTCATTTGCAAACAACTCACATCCATGTTTTTAAGAAAAATGAATACTTTCAACTTAACAAAAAATGTCACGCTGAATTCATGTTATTGCAAATAGGAAATATTCAGAATTTTGGTTTAAAATGTGTGTAAAAATTCAACAAAACAATTTTAGAAAGCAGATATGAAACCGGCAAGATGTAACCACTTACTTATTGCTTAGTTTTGCTAGATATCAAGTCCCTCGGCTATCGCCTCTTAATTTCACAATCAATTGCATTCATAATTCCCATTGTAACATTTGATCTGATTAATAAGTTATGCTTGTCAATGCTTTATGTGGACCTTATATGTCGTTGATTACATGAATTCTCAATTACAATTTCTCATATCTTATTATGTCTTACACAATGAGTTTATGCTTAATTTAGTCCTAAAATTGGAAAATTCAATTTAAATTCTCTAAAAATGCAATCAATCCAATGCTCGTAGTCAAGCCTTACAACTGTAAGGTCTTAGTTTGCACTCATGCCTATCAACCACCGAGTGTATAGGTTTTTCTACATCTGGCTCCGTGACCGTGAGGTGCTACTCTTCGTCTACTGAGATCAAGCTCGCAACTGCGAGACGTTTTTTAAACTTATTTTTATATGCATTTTCTTTCAAAGTTTCTCTCTTTTCAATTTCTTTTGATCTTTATTTATTTTTTTATTTTAAACAATTCTTTCACTTTTGATTTTAAATAATGTTATTTCCATTTTTTTAATTTATTAACTTCATTATTTACCAATTGTAATACCCCAAGATTTTGGGTATTAGTACGCACTATTTGAGGTGAAATATGTTGAAATCATGAGAAATTCATTTCATGTTATTTTTATTTTCATATGAAATTTTTTGAAACTAAATGTGAAGGCCTGAGATGACATATAGATATTTAAAGTTAGTGGAAAATTTGTTATATTATTGAAGTATTTGTTGGAGAAAATTTCCATGCCTTGAGTAAAGTAAGGCCTATATTATAAGAAAATTTCGGCCAAAAATCTGAGGAGAATTCAAAAGATGGGAAAATTGCGCACAAGCACTCGAAAATCGCATAATTGGATATTTGGGCTGTCCTCATTAAACCAAGGTATAAATAGGTAATTAAAGAGCCAAGAAAAACCCTATTCATGTCTCGAAATAGCTGACAACGCCTAGAGTGCTTTCATAGATTTTTTGGCCTTTCAAATGCGTTACTCTCAGGTAATTTCAACACCAGATGCTTCGTTACTCATGTACACATGTAAGAAGGTTTATTTAACATGATTAGGCACTCAGAACATAACTTTTGGATGGATTAAATGTGCTAAATTATAGGGAACGTAGTTGTGGACATGTGGTTATGTGAATGAACCATACAAATCAGGTATTAATGTGATGTGCTTTCAAACCAAAACATATCCTAAGACTTTTAAAATTGTGTGAACTTGTAGATTACGACTTTGGTAGGCTGGAAATCAATTTTGAATTAGAACTTCAAAGGATTAGTAACAGATGCAAGTCTGTTCGTAGGCTTGCAAGATGAGCCCAGCCGATTTGTTAGCTCGAAAAGTCAAGTTAAAAAAGTTTGACTCAAATTCAAACTATATTAAATTCAAATCAAACTCGAACTTGACTCAAATATTTGTTGAGTTGAGTTTGAACTCTATATTCTATGCTTGAAAGCTTGTAAGCTTTTTTATTTTTTAATATTTTATGTTTTTATTTATCAAAAATTTTATACATTTTGATATGCTTTTTAACTATCAAATTAATATATAATAAATACTGTATAGCATATCAAACTTATGTGTATTAAGTACTTAATTATGTAATAGTAATGATGGGATATTTTTAGGAAATTAATATAAGATTTATATCTAATTATATAAACTTTATATCTAATACTAAAAATTTTTATCCACATATACAATTATTATTAACTTCTCACATAATTTTGCTTGAATATAAATATCTTTCAATTACTTAACTATAAAAATGACATAATAAAATTAATTGATATTTTATATTTTTCATTTTGTAAGTTAATGCATATGTAATTAGATTAAACTATTATTTTAATTCATAAATATTCCCATTATTTATACGTTCTAGTATCATTTAAGTGTTATTAATATTTACAAACTATAAGGTTCATTAGTACTGCAATATTTTCCATTTTTTTGTAAAATTTGAAATAGTAAAAAATTTTAATAAATTATTTATTTTTTAACTAAATAATTAATGAGCTCGATCTTGACTCCATTTGAACTCGAAAAAATTTGAGTTCGAGCTCGATTGAGCTTCTTTTTTTGGAGCTCAACTCGATTTAATATAAACTGAGCTTGAATTTGAAAATTTTTAAACCGGCTCGACTGCAACTCGACTTGTTTGCATTCCTATACGTAGTCATCAATCCATTGGAGAACTCCACTTGGTCCAACTTTGTTGGCTTGATGCTTGGATCAATTATGCTATACTGTTAATAGGTATTGTGAACACCTACTATGGAGATGCCTGTAGAATTGAGCCACATGGTATATGCAAGTACTCACTTAAATTTAGTGGTGAATGAGCTATGCCTTAGGAGAGTGAGATGCCCTAGCAATAAGAGAGGCGGCTATACTTTTAAGTATGAAAAGCATGGGGCACATGTCTATTATTTTACGGAATCTAGTGGCTAGGAGAATTTAGTTAGTTTCCAACCTCAGCATGATCACTAGGGAGCAACTCGCCATAGCACATGGAATTTGTATAGAAGTTCTAGTTAACATGGGAATTGACATCAATGAATATTCGAAAGGGTTGTACAAAATAAGAGGCAATTCTATGCACACTCACATCTAATACTTGAGCTTTTCCAAATGCTGTAGGAGTTAAGATTAAGGAGGCTAAGCTCACCAGAGAAGATTAGCCACTAGGTTGACACTTTTATATGAGACTAGTTGTGCCAAAATTTAAGATCTACCAAAAATTCCAATTACACCAATCATGAGAACCCAAGCAAAGAAGTTAAATAAGGTATTGTAGAAAATTGTGCTAATTATTTGAAAGGAAGTGGAATTTAGCTCAAAGATAGAAACTTGGGAACCAAAGGTCAGCACATGGACTAATTTAATGCAAGTAAGGCAAAGCCGTGAAAATTGTGTGCGACCATAACTGAGCATGGATTAAGATTGCTACAATACCACAACACTACAAACTTATTGCTATTGGAGGATTTGATGTTGAACCTTTAATTAAAAGTCATTATATCTACATTTAATATTTTGGGACAACAATTCAATATTACAATTTTAAACTTAATGCTATTTTAGATAGAGTTCTAGAAATCTCAGAATTATGCTAGTTAGGCTTTATACCGATAAATAGACCTTTCTACCTTAGTAAATATTTGTTCAAGGCTTAAGAACTTTTATGAGAATTCTATCTTTTCCAAAAATGAGTTCTTACTCTTTTCTTGAGTCTTAAATTAAGTTATTTAAGCTTCTTCTTAGATAGCTCATGATGTAATCATCCATCCTAGTTTATTAAGAGTTTTGTTGTGTAAGGTTGAGATGATATCAAGGTTCAAATAGTAGAGTTCTCCATTGGGACAAGTTATGTTGATTATCTGTTAATTTTCTTGAATACATTTTCAAGCTTCTGTATTTGCATTAGTTTAGTATCAGATCTAATTGTATCAAATTTCTTAATTTGATAGTTGAGTTTCATATATCACACTATGCTTCATTGTTTCGTTTACTTTTTCTGGGATCTTCTTCCATTTTCTTCTAATTATTCAAAAATACAAAAAATATCCATTAGATCTTTTGCGTTTTGGTCCAATATGCAGTCCAATTTATGCTTGTTTGTTGTAGGTTGAGGATTGTGATTGGGTCATTTTTGATATTATCAGGTTTCATGATTTTCCAATTAAATTCACTCTAAAAATTTTGGCTTCTTGTTGATCTATGTTGGGCTTTTAGAGAGTTGATTAATGATGAAGGTTGTCACCACACCAAAATTAAATTTTTATTAAGACTAGTACTGTAGTGAATATGGAAATTGTATCCACAAGGAGAGTTAAGTGTCTATCAATTTAACTAGGGTTATATTAGTTAGCCTCAACAATGCAATGAAACGAAATTAAATAATGAGAGCAAGCACCCAGAAGCCAAAGTAACAAAAGTTAAGTAGTGGAGTAATAACTATTGAAGAGCATAATCCCTTGCAATGTGTTTGTTTTCAATGTATGCCAATTTATGTTAATTATCAGTTTAATTGTCTTGTTACATATTGCCAATCCTAAATTTTGTAGGCTATTTTCTCAAACTTTCTTATAACTTTAACTCCAAATTTTGGTGAGTATTCCTAGGCCAAATCGAGTTAAATTATTAAGTCTTGTGATTAAAAATGTATGTCCGTGCTAATCCTATTGTTTTACTCCCATTATTCCCTCATAGGATTAATGTTTGTAATTGTATGTCTAGCACATAAGTTTTATTTCCATTTTTCTTCACACAACCACAAACTAATTATAGCATTGATCAAGTCCAATAATTACTAATCAATTCACCAATTACAAATAACAAAAGTAAGGGCCATTAAGCATAATATTAAGTATATATGTTCCACCGAATATAATCACAAAAGACAAGTAAATAATTTAGCAACTCGTAATTAATTCAAAAAACCAATGTAAAGTTATTCATTATTCAAAACAACATGAAGAACAAAGGAAAAGGTCGAGAAAACTTAGTCTAAGTTCTACACGTTGTGTGGAATAATGCATGCTCTTCAATAGCGGTTTAGATTCCTTTCTCCACACTTTAATCTTGGTTCCTAATGGTTTCTAAATGTTTTAATGTAAAACTAAGCCTATGATATCTCTCAAGATGTATAGAACATGTATATATATATGCGGATAGTGCCTAGGGTTTGTGCAAAGTGAGAGAAAAGACGAGAATGCCCTTAAAATTTCAAGTGGGGAGCCGCCCGACTTCATTGTCGCTTTGTGCTTCGCGGATGCGATGTCCTTTCTCAAACCTTGCTAACATAGGCACAGGTTTGCATAATGTCCCTTCTCAATTCTCGCTCTCATGCCACCACACTCTGCGTCCACGCAATGCATCACGGTGGTCGTGAGCTCAACCACGTAGCCTTCTACCTCGCCATCTAGTAGAGTTCATGCACCCATTTTGCTGCTGCAGATCATCCTTTTGAGGTCATGTTAGGTCCTTCCACACTCATGACCCCAACCATGACACATTCTGCCTCATTTTTTAGTGTAGTTTGCAACCCATTTTGCACTCATGGCTCTAGCTATTCCTCTAGCAATCCATCCATCTGTGGCCACGAAAGTTGCCCACAAAAATTCCAGTATGCCTTGTAGTTGGGTTAATTGCAACCAAAATGTTCAAAATCACTCAATTAACCTTAAAACTTTGCTCATATGCTTCTAAATCACCACAGATAGCATAATTCATACATGCAAACATATTTTAACCATTTTAGCTCACATGCATACAACAATCAAACACAAATGGGGTTCAAATACATTGTAAATTAACATGTTATCGCACCCCTACACTTAGTTATTTGTTTGTCCTCAAGCAAGCCATGTCTCTTCCTATTAAATTATAGACACATCAAATCCAGTAAATCATGAACTCAACCACTCTTCTTAATGTCAAAAACCAAATATAAACACCAATTACTTAGTTCAAAATCATTCAAGATTAGAAAACTCTCGATCTAGATGGTTTCAACCTGAATTCCCATGTGTGTGTGTTTGCGTGTGTGTGTCACTCTTCAACTCTTAGTTATTTCAATCACTTTATAATCCTATAACAATTCATAGACAATTAAATCGAGGATGGCTCACTTTAAGCATTAATTTGTTCTTTTTTGAACAAGTTTAATTAACATCACTTCCAACTAAGAGGACTAGTGTGGCTAAACTATTTTTCTTTTCTTCTTCTTTTCTCCTCCTCACTTATTGATCATATTATTTTGTGGGCTTTAAGCTCTTTTCTAAGTAGTTGAAAGTTTTTTTTTTACACAAAGGTGAACGAGGGACATTACGCATCCTTAGTTATCAACTCAAGATGTTTTGTATACTCATGATTAGGTAACTTTTTTATGCGAAAATGAACAAAGGTTTCTACGCAATCTCGCTCACTCAGTTGCACCAATCACAAGGGTAGAAATTTTTTTAACATGCTCACAAATTTTTTTTCTAATTTTTCCATCACACTTTCTTTTTTTGTCCTTAAGTCCTTACACTCCTGTCTTTTTTCTTTCAATTAATCTCCCTCACTTGCTAGAGAATTCATCAATATCTAAAGTAAGACTTATGCCCTTAATTTAACTACCCTATCATCATCATAGGACTTTTTAAATAGTTTAACAACTAAAAGTGAAGAGTGTTGTGCATAAAAATAGGAACCATGTCTTTAACACTAGGATAGTATGCCAATATGCCACTTTCAAGAATAATTAAAGAACCAAGCTACAAAATTTCCGTCAAGAATGTTATTATAAATTAAGTACAATAGCCGCTAATTCAAGGTCTGTTCACTCCATCAGCTTAATCATATAGACCACATAATTGCATGCATACAACTTTAGCAACTTCATCACACATGCAGCGCAATATCCATCTCTTACATTTATGTCACCCCCTTAATTGTTTTGTGGCCTATATCAATTGCATGATCACACAAATAAAGCTAAGCAATAAGGAATGAGACAACCTAGTGTGATGGTGCACATTCACCTTCTTTGTTCAAAGCTTCTACCACGCATTTTTGTCTGTCTTTTCTAAAATCCTACACCAAAATTAGAATCGAATGATACCCCATACAAAATGCAAAACAAATTAACAAACTCAAAATAGAACACTCAAAGCAGTAAATGCTTAGGTTGCCTTCCCAGAATTGTTGTATTTAATGTTGTAGCTTAACATATTACTCATAGGTTAGAGTGGTTGAATTGATGCTTTAGGAATCCACAAACCCCCATGAGTTTCAACATCTTCCCTCATTTTTCTTGCTCTCTTTTTTTGTTTTTTCCTTACTTTCCTCCCATGCATTAGCTCCTTTTTACACTCTTTTGATGTCTCCCCTACTCTTGGCTCTTAATTTTCATCTTGTACTTGCACTAAACCTTTGTTTGTACTAAACCATTTAGTGGGCTTGTTAACCATGTGCAACATTGAAACATCATATTCTGCCTTTTTTGTATGAATGATGGAGGGTGTAGAATATATATATATAATGGTTACTGTTTAGGGCTTACATGTAGTGTCAAGCTACCCTTTGCTATGTCTATAATACCTTTGGTGGTAGCTAGAAAAGGACACCCCGAAACTATGCTCTCCTCCTTTTCACCCGCCATGTCTAAGATAATAAAGTCTATCGGTATAATAAAATCACTCGCCTTAATCAACACACTCTCTACTAGCCTAAGTGGCTTTCTCATGGACCTATTTACTAGCTTGATTCTCATTCATGTAAGCTTCACTGATTGCATCCCATGTGCCTAGAAAGTGGTGAAATACATTACATTTACACTAGCACATAAGTCACATAAAACATTATCAAATAAGATTTTTCCTATGGTGTAAGAGATGGAAAAAATCCCTCAGTCTTCAACCTTTAGTGGTAACACATTCTACTTATCCAAGTTGTCTTCTGAGTCTCCTAACTTTAACTTGCTCTTCTTACTCACCACATCTTATAGGCATTTGATAACATTTAGGTTTTTCTTAATCTCTACAACTAAAGAAGTATTGACATTTAATTTTTCAAAATCATCAGGGAATTTGCTTACTTCCTCCTTTATCTTTGCTGGCACGAGCTTTTAGGGGTGGGGAATCTTAAGCTTGTATGGTGCTCACTTAGTTTCCTTCCTCTTCTCCTTATCTTAAATGGCAGGTTGCCCCTCTTTTTTCTTTTTGCTTTCCACTACTTGCACATTTTTCACATGCTCAATAGGATTGTTCTCAGTTGTGCTAGGAAGGGTACTTGTAGGCTGGTTTGTCATCTCTTTTGCTAATTAGCCAACTTGCACTTCTAAGTTGTCAATGGATGCTTGCTAGTTCTACAAGTGTGTATCAGTACAAGTCATATAATCTTGTATAGTTTAGCCAGGTTGCCTATCATTTCATTGGTAGACTTGGCAAGTCTACTAATTATTTTTTCCAACAACTACCTTTTCTCTTTCTATGGGTAAGGTGCCTAAAAACCTAGCGGATTTTGCAAATTTCTCCAAGAAAGTTTTGGGTGGTCCCTCTAGTCAAGATTATAGGTATTTGAATAGGGATTGTGACTTTGAATTCTAGAATTACCTCCATAATTAACTTGCTCCTTAAGCCCACTAAGTATTACTTACAAGAATACTATTTCTCTTCTTGGACAAAAACTCCATTTTTGCTATGAGAGCCATCACTATGTTTACATCTTGTACGCTAGGGACCCTGCGTGTTGTGGACCTCTTAGATGGTCACTGGTAAACATTAGATACCATCTCTTCAATCAAAGCTCAGGCATTCTCGGGTAATTTATTTATGAGAGCTCCCTTACAAATGCATTTAACATAGTTTTAAATTGTCCAGAAATCCTATTGTAAAATGTTTATATCTACATCTACAGTGAGTAGCCAAGTTTTGGGCATTTTCTGATAAGCTCTTTGAATCTTTCTCACACTTCTAGTAAGGTCTCAGGCTAAGCTATTTAAATGTTCCAATCTCTTGTTTGAGTTATGTGGTCTTTATAGGAGGGAAGTACTTTATTAGAAATTTGTTTACTATATATCTTGCCAGGTGATGATACTCCCAAGTGGTAATGATTATAACCATAGTCTTACTAAATCCTTGAGAGAAAAGGGAAAAAGTCTTAGTTTGATAACATCGTCAAAAACACCATTAAATTTGGTAATATCGTAGAGTTTAAGGAAGGAACCTAAATGGGTATTAGCATCGTCGTAGGGCTCCACCAAATTGGTTCAACTCTACCATGTTGATTAATGCATGCTTTAGCTCAAAATCATTGGCATTCACTAGTGGTCTAATGATGCCAGTCGTGTAAGGTTCATCACTAGTTGAACATAGTCTCTGATAGTCCTCCAATTTGGTGGAGAGGATAGTCTTTCTTAGGGTGTTGGTGGTGGTGGTGGTGGATTTCTTTCTCCATTTCTAGTGGTTCTTACTTACGTTGGAATAGTGCTCCTTGCCTTCTTCGTAGTGTTCACTCAATCTCGAGATCAAACTCTAGATTTACACTTTTACTCCTATGCATACAAGATGCTTTAATGCTCTAAAAAGAATAGGATTCAACCCAAGAAAGTATGAAATTCACATCCAAATGAAATGACCTAATCTAGTGGTACCCTAGATTATTCAATTCACTCATCACCCTTCTTGAAAATAGCACCAAAATTTAATACATGTCGTCACCACACAAAAATTAAATTTTTATTGAGACAAGTATTGTGGTAAGTACATGTATTGTATCCATAATGAGAGGTTAATAGCCTATCAATTTAACTAAAATTCTATTAGTTTGGCATAAGGAATGTAATGAAATGGAAATTAAATAACGAGAGCGAGAACTTAGAAAGCTAAAGTAACAAAACTCAAGTAGTAGAGTAACAAATATTGAAAAACCTAGTCTCTTGTGATATGTTGGTTTTTAGTGTATACTAATTTATGTTAATTATTATTTTAATTGCCTAATTACAAGTTGCCAATCCTATATTCTATAAGATAGTCCTCTAAACTCTCTTATAGTTTTAATTCCAAATTTTGGTGGGTATTCCTAAGTCAAATAGAGTCAAGTTATTAACTCCTATGATTAAATATATATGTCTGCACTTATCCTATGGTTTCACTCTGGTTCTTCCCATAGGATTATTGTTTGTAATTGTATGTCTAGTGTGCAAGTTTCATTACCGTCATTCCTCATGTAGCCACAAACTAATTATAGCGTTGATCAGTCCTATAATTACTAATCAATTCACCAATTACATATAACGAAATCAAGGACAATTAAGCATAATATCAAACAGACATGTTCTACCAAACAATCACAAGAGACTAACAAATAATTTAGCAAGTCATAATCAACTCAACAAAAACCAATGCAAAATAATTCATTATTCCAAATGTCATGAAGAACAAAGGAAAAGGTCAAAAAAATTTAGTCTATGTTTTGCATGTTGCATGGAAAATACGTGCTCTTCAACAGCAGTGTAGATTCCTCTATCTCCACCTTTTAATCTTGGTTCCTAATGGTTTCTAAGTGTTTTTAATGTAAAACTAAACCTAGGATACCTCTCAAAATGTGCGAAACATTTATATGTAAATAGTGCCTAGGGTTCGTGTAAAATGAAAGAAAAGATGGGAATACCCTTAAAATTTCAAGTAGGGGTGCTACCTAACTGTCTATCGCTCAATGCTCTACAGATGCCACTTGTGAAACCAATCATGGGTTTACATAATGTCTACTTCACAATTCTCGCTCTCGCACCACCTCACTCCACTTCTGCGCCATGCATTACTGCGGTCATGTGCATGATTGCAAAGCCTTTTGCCTTGCCATCTAGTAGACTTCGCGCTACCATTTTTCTATTGTGCATCATCCCTTCTTGGTCGTGCCTTGTCCTTCCATGACAATTTCTACCTGATTTTCTAGTGTAGTCTGCAACCCACTTCACACTCAACTCCAGCTATCACTCTCCCAATACATCCATTCGCAACTGCAAAATTTGCTAGTGATTGGATTCTACAATTGCACCATCACTTCTTGCGGCCACGGCCTTTTTTATCATGGTTGCAAGGTTGAAATACAACCAAAATTACATTTAGGCGTAGAAATGTTCAAAATCACCCAATTGACCTCAAAACTGAGCTTATGCTTCCAATCCCCACAAATAGCATAATTTATACGTGCAAATATATTTAAACCATTTTAGCTCATAAGCATGCAAAATTAAACATAAATGGAGAACAAATACACTATAAATTCATGTGTAATCAAAAGAAAAATCAAACAGAAAGGTAAGAAAAAGCTGAAAAGACAAAAAATAGGATAAAAATTAAAATTGTAATGAAGAATAAAATACAAGAAAAGAGCAAGCAAATTAATACATAATCTTTGAAAATTTATCCCCAAAGTTTTAGTTGGTTTTGGAAATTTTCTTCCATTTTTCTAATAGATCTATTTTGTTCTTTTGGTATTCGATTCCACAATTGAACTTGAAACACAATCACAAAAAGTGTTTTACATATTTTTTTACTATAATCACTCTATGATAGTAACACCTTGTCTTGTTATTATTCTAAACTACACTAGGGCATAACTATCATGAAGCAATTGCAGATTAATTCAACACTATAGCCACACGAAGCCATCTTAACCATGTATAGTTCTATTTTAAATCCTACATTTTGTTGTCTCTCCCTTTGTGTCACAGGCATCATATACACTTGTTTTGTACGTGATTGCATCATTGTACCAAACTTACATGCTTGATACACCCCTAGTTGTGCATCACTAAGCTATTTGAGACACTCTAAAATAGTGTTACTCAAGAATTGAGTAATGAGATTGTTATTGAGAAAGATTAACACAAGAGTGTCAAGAGCATACAAGAGCATGAGCATCATTTTGTGAGGAATTGTGTTGTGAGATATTGAGTATACTTATCATAGTACACCATTCAACAAAGGAGATTCAATTACAAGTTTTAATCTTGAAGTCATTATATATATCGTAACAATGGAGAGGAGGAGACTACTAAGGACAAAGTTAGAGGTAATACATGAGAGGTCAAACTAAGTGGAGTCATCAAAAGTTGAGGTTTAGCAATATAACATCCCGAGGTAAGTGCAGATTAAGAAGAGGGGTCCTAGATAAGGTAGACATTAATGTGATGATTTTGCATATTTTGATTATGATGGTTATGAATAGGTCCCTAGAAAGTTGTGTACGAGATTAATAAGGAGGATGACTCCTTAAAAAGGTTTAAATTGATAATCCCTCTCTTTAAGGAAAGCTAGATCTAGAGGCCTAGTTGAAATGGGAATATAGAATTGAGCTAGTATTCGATTGCCACTACATATTGAGACATAAAAGTTGAATTTGCCAATGGTGGAGTCCAACAACTATGCCATTATGTAGTGAAACCAATTTATATTAAGCCATCAAAGACTAAGAGAGTACCTCATTAGGACTTAGGAGAAGTATAAGTTAGTACCATAATTGAGATTTGTTCATAGTACCTACCACAGAGATTTATATTAGAGATTGTAGAATTTGACATGGGGTTGTTGGAGATCAAAGGACTACTACTAGATAGGAGACGATGATGAGAGTTGATAAGGTAGAGAACGTGAAGGCTATGATGTGATTCCAAGTATGAGTCACGAAAATTTGCCAAAGGATCTCAATTGAAGGATAACAAGATGAGCTTCTTAATGTAAGTGAAAAATTGATCAATAAGCCAAGTCAAACTTAGAATCTTAACTATGGAAGAAAAATGTATAAGAACGAGTAAGGATGAATTCTAGAAAAATGAATACAAATTAGAAGTGATTATGAACAATTTTGAGGTAAGGGTTTGATCTTGAGATAAAGAAAGAGAAAAATACCAAGAACTTAGCTTTGGAAGCAAATTCAACAAAAATTTGATGAAGAATTCCTTTTCCTCTTGTTTCTGGCACTTTGAGTGGTAATTTCTTCTTATGGTCTCTATCATCATCATCATCTTCTTCCTTTTTTTTTCTTCTTCTTCTTATCAAAGAATGAAAAAGGGAAGAGTCCTCAAGAGTACGGATTAGAATTAGAAGATTCTATTGAGGAGAAATAAAAGAATGTAAGGTATAAGAGAAAATTTTATGCAAAAGTGAATTATTCATCATCATCATCATTATCATTTCTATTGAAGGGAGATAAAAGATTGTAAAATATAAGAGAGAGAATTTGATGGAAAAGTATAATTGAAGTGAGTGATTTGCCGTTGTCGTCACCATCTTCTTCTGTTCTGCTTCTTCTTCTTCTTCTTTGTCATCATCATCATCATCACAAAGAACGAAAAGTAGAAAATGCCACCCAAATGTTAGAAACAAAGGAAAAAGTCCTTACAAGCCAAGGTTATTCAATAATCACTTTATCAAAGATTAAAAAAAGGACAAAGTCCTTAAGAGCTAGAATTAGAATTAAAAGATTCTGTTGAAGAGAGATAAAAGAATGTGAGATACAAGAGAAATAATTTGACGTGAAAATATAATTGAAGCAAATTATTCATATGTTGACCATTATTATTCCTTCTTTTTTATGTTAATTGATATTTCCTAGGAGTCTAGATTTGTTAGTTAAAGGAGTTTTCATGTTTAAATTTGACTAAAGGTTCATGGATCTCCATATTTTTCAGGTGGGTTATGGACTTAGTGTTTGTTTATTGGTGGTGAATCCACGTGACAATGAAACTAGAGTAATGGCATGTTCTGACCATTACATGGCAGTTTTGCTAGCCCGTGTTTGATCTTAGAGCATTTTTCGTGGGCCAAGTGGGCATGAGGTGAATCCGAAGATAATTTACCCCGATTATGCGATCAAGGTAGCCTATCTTTTACAATAATTTTTTATCAAGGTAATTTTTAATTTTTAATGTGTTTTGGGTCATCGAAGTTTCGAAACAAATTTAATCTAGTCTCCATCTGTATCGGCAACCTATAAGCGTGCATCTAAATGTAACTTCTTTTAAAGGATCGCACAGAAATTAAAAAGAAAGAAAATTAAAAGTTAAATGATTGAAAAGTTACTTTAAATTTTAAAATTGAAAAGAAAATCTTCATGCCTGATAAACCCGACTCCAATCCACTGAAAATCAATATCCTCAGCATGAAAATATACAAATGCACAAGTTCCGCAGGCCCTGTTAATCAATTGGCATAAAATGTATCGCAGAGGTCCTCCTCAATACCTAACAAATGAAACCTCTTAAGAGAACGATTTCCACGCAAAAGACGAGCTCATGGATTTGCAAGCTTAAACAGCACGTGATTTTAAGTCCTAAACACTATAAAATGGCAAAAACTCTCTTAGAAGGCACTGATAATAACAAATAAAGCTCAATGGCTAATGAGCTATCACCTTTAACAGGCTCCAATACGCAAATTAATCACCCCTCAGAGCCCATGCAATGCAGCAGAATAATATTACAATAAATAGCAAACGCTAGTACGAGCAACTTAAGAACCACGATCATGTAAGGCCAAGTAAGAAAAATTTTAATCACCATAGATAATATGCCTCGGCCCTACTAGAAAACCAACTCTTCACATCATCATTTGTACAGTCAGTTCACATCATAAACTACCTCACCTTATATATTACACCCTCAGCATTTGTATGATCAGTTTTATCTCCTCTGCATGGGCACCAGGATCAATCGACTTCTGAGCCTCGGCTTTACTCTGACTCTTTATGTGATAACTTAAAAACACTACACAACGTACAGCACAAGCAACAACCTTATTTTCAGTCTGCTCATAACCTCACGAAAGATATATACGAGCAGAGCACTACTTAAAGAAAGAGGACGAAAGAGAGGTAGCGCAAACTAGCCTCAGTTAGCTGTACAACAACTTTCTTTCCTACAGCATCTATGCAGCATGTGGGGTCTGAGCAGCGATTCTCCTTTCTGTGAAAGGAATAAAACAGTTGTAAGTTGGCAAATTGAGAAAAGAATAACAGCAAATACTAAATTTAAGAATAATTTTTACTGCCAGCACATTGGAGAATTCCTGTTTGACATGGGCCATCTAATCTCTCTCTCTCTCTCTGAGTTATCTCAGATGGTTTATGGTTGTATGGCAATGTTCATGCAAAATGGAATCAACCAAAATGAAAAGAACCATGAAAAAAAAGAAACTGGGAACCTTTAATGTATTGACATGTCAATTTTAAAATGTTCACCTGAAGAAGCCAGAGCCAACGGCTACAGGCTCTTAAAAAACACATTTTCTCAGACACAGACAGGCATGAATGTTAGGGTGTACTGTCAGTAAAAGACAATTCACAAGCTATAGAAGGTTTCTCAGAGCACAAATTTAGTACAGAAGATACGTGTACCCCTATCCTGGGGGTATCTATGAGATCATGTAAGAGTCTTATAGCTAAACTGAGATAATGCTCATAAGGAGATGAATTTAAAAATAAATTTCAACACGGTAGAATATGTGTACCCCCAGCTGCAACAAGTTTCTCTACACGAGCTACTATATGCTTCCCATATGTGTACTTCTTCAGTGCATTCAAATGAACTTTTATTCTAGACAGGATAAGTTCACGCTGCAGATCACTGCAAGTTTCGAGTACTTTCTGAACAACATAGTTGGCAAATTGATCTTTCATCATAGCCTGATTGCAGAAGAAGATTAGGAAAACATAAGTTTGATTAAATAGGTAACAATTACAATAAATATTCTTAGATAATTGAACAATATCAAGTGGCTTAGCCAGACCTTCCAATCAATAATGTAGGACATGGACATCAAAAAGTTTCTTGTAGTTAATCTTATTAAGGCTATTTATTTCTCATAATCTTACTACAAAATTGCGTGAGATTGAGATTTTATCAGATGATACTTCATATAAATTAAACAAAAGGGAGCAAACAGAATATCAACAGCATAACAGTCAAAAATGACATTGGGTTTGAACACACAGCACTGCACAGCGTGCTTTGACAACTAAGTGCCATTCCCTTCTTACACCTATGCTCCTAATATATTGCCTTGGGCAAAAGCTATTGCACCTTATAAATGGTGCCATTTCACACACACACAGAAAAGAGAACTCAAATGACAAAGGCATACATTGCATTCTATCCAACTTGATGCTATTCTCTCATTAATGCTTGACTTCTCAATTGAGGTACAAGCTTCAATCTCATTATTTCTTTCTACTTCCCTCTTCTTTTCTTATTTCTGACATCGAGTTCCTTTTTAAAGAAACAGAATTTATTCTATAATTTGCACTAATTACACTTGTACCATTTGATTGGAACTCTAACTACTACTACATCATTTGTGTTCTCCAAAAGATGGAAATCGAAAGTTGTTAGCATTTGTAATTTAGCATGTAGAGTTTTTCTATAATTTATGATTCTTGAGAGTTACTAGGAGTATAAATATATATTAATTATTTATACAATTTTGCTTTCTAGGGCACTCAGCACCATGTGCTTTGTGACATCATGATGCACTGTGCACTGCTAATTACAATGATCAGAAGCACAAAAATTATCCAATTATTGATAGCCAATATGAATCAAACTCCATATCCTCCATCTTATGATAAGTCAACAGGTATCCCACTAATTCAAGACATCAATAGATGCATGTATGATATTCCTCTTGTTTTCATCACATGCAACAGATTAAAGATAACAGCAGGAAAGGCAAACATTTTTCAAATTAAATTATATTACCATGCCACTTAGCACCACCCCAGAAAATTTTCAACATAAGCAGTACAAGCCTGGTTTTAAATAACTGAGCCAATATCCATTTATATCTGAGAAGTTCATATACCAGAATTCCACTGATAAAAGCAGAAAGAGCTGGAGAAGGAAGAAAACCAGTATCTTTTTATGACTAATGCTTGATTGAATATAGGACATGGAGTGATAAGAAACAATATAACAGATTTTTTACAGAAAAGTTGTAAACATGTAACTTACCAGGGCATTCCACATAAATATAACCATCAACTTTCTTCATGTTCAATGTGGTTAACAGAATACAGTACACATTTGACATTCCACTTCTCATAAATCATAATTCCACCAGGCATAAAGCTCTAATAAGATTTTCTTCCAACTTTCTCTTAAACATACAGAAACAAAAGATAAGGATATGCCCATTCTATGTCCATATTCTGTTCTCTAAATTCTTCTTCCCTTTCACACAAACCAAATGGAACCATTTAGACACAAAGATTGTCTGACTGAATTATTCTTTCCCATCATGATTTTATAATAAATTTCACCAAGCTTACAAAATTTTAATAATTCACCCACCATCAATGCCAAATTAATGCTTTTATTCTATATTCCAAATTCATAACAGGAATTATGAATAATACAATTGTTTATGAAAAATTCCCAAGCTGCCTTTTCAAACTGCAAAGAACAATGCAAGAGTCTTCCACATACTGAACCCGTGAATGACTTGCAAGATCTTGAGACAGAATTTGTAGCTAGGCAATAAGTCCTGAGTACAGAAAATATATTCACAAACCCATTCTCCTGTAATCCCCTAAAACATCTTCAAGTAAAAAAAAGTTCAAGCAAAGATACAAAACTTGTAAAGCACTAATATAATTGTAATTGCAAGACCCACAATTAACATCTGATGAAGTTCGACCCTGAGGTGTGCTAAGCACAAAAATGATATAACACACCTGAAGAGGCTCATTCTCATCGGTTGTCCCAAGCATCTCGTTTACCAAAAGTTGGCGTTCACCTGAATCTCCAAAAGTTAAGCATTTCTCAACAACATTTGACGCAAACTTCTGCTGACTCATCTGAACTATCTTTCCAGCTAATTCCTGAATTATGGCTGATCGCTCACTAGGCTTTCCATGCTCCAACACATGCTATGAAAACAAGAAGAAAAAGCAATTAGTGAAAATTCTCATTGGTTTTTCTTCTGGTTAGTAAGGGTGCGAGGGTACCTTGATGAACAGTTCACCTGGCAGTGGGGAGGATACATATATTGGTTACTTAAATATAGCACACAGAAGACTATTTGATGTATATGTAACACTTATATAACCCAAAACATTCGAACGGAAATAACAATTTCAGAAACTAGAAAAGTGGCCATCGAATACAAGCACCAAACAAATGTTAGCCTTGGAGGTAACGTATGGGTGTTACCAAAACCATCAAATCTTTACAAGCACTTCATACCACATATATAATCAATACAGTAGTTAAATGATACCATCAAATTTGAAACAAATGCAAAATAATATAAGGTGTCGCCATTTCTCCATGTGTCTTAGCCAAGCCAGTCTCCAGGTACAAAGTTTAAAAGTAAAAATTTGGTATTCAACAAAGATTCACATTATTTATTCAAGATCACTCTGAATGTAAAATCTTGCATCGATAGCAAATTAAAAATCAAAACCAACAAAATAATTCTGCTTCCCCTGGAAGAGTAACACTAAGGGATGAAAAATTATTGGCTCTGCTTGTTTATGTTTTTGGCACCACAAAAACACACGCTACAATCATATACTTCTTAAATTTTCTCTCCCTTCATGTTTATACAATTCCCAAAAAAATATAACATAAAACACACACACAAAAAAGAAAGCAAACACAACTCCTGACTGAAAATGCAAAGAAGCTAAGGTGCTTACACATTAGAGTAAAAATTCTTCCAATTAACAATTTGAAACATAAATCGCATTTAAACTATCTCAAAGCTTAACAATCAAACAATAGTGGCAAAGTGCCTAATGAATACACAAGCTTGAAAAATCATATAAATTCCCCCCCCAAAAAAAAAAACAATTACCTGAACAACATAATTCCCATACTGATCCTGTGCCAGCATGCTCACAGACCCCAGAATTTCTTCCATCACTTTGCTCTGGGTTTTCTCGTCCTTACAATGCTCCAGAACTCGCTGTCAAATTGAAAATATCTCATAATAAGAAGTCCAAGTAAAAATGTTAAAGAAAAATACTGGTATGCATTTATCTAACCTGTATTACACGACAGCCATATGGATGAGTCGAGAGAGTCACCACTTGGTCAAAAAATGTTGACACAATAAACTGAATATGCTCCTCAGGGACACATTCAATGCACTTCTGAATGACATGATTCCCATTCTGATCACGCACGCATCGCATGACATGCCCATCTAGCTCTTCAACCATTTTGATCTTCTGATCAACATCAACAACTTCTATTGCCTACATAATCAGACAGCATTGATTACTTGAATTTTTGAAAAATCATTTTCATTTAGCTGCAGCATTTTTCATTACAAATATATAACAATGCAATTGGGGAGTGGAGCATGTTTCAGCAGTCAAGAGCTTCGCTCAGATAGGTTTTCGGAAATATGCCTTTTTGGTTAGACTGAATGCACAAATCCAAGGCTAACATTACCTTCTGTATCACCCGACATCCATACATTTGGAGGCTTAAGGTAAGTACATGTCCAAAAAGTTTGCCAGCCAATTCTCTTCTCTGAGAAGCCATTCCATGTTCAAAAAACTGGGAGGAAATAGAATTAGCACCAGAGTTTAACCAAGTTCAAAGGCTCCAAGTAAAAATTGAACAATAGTATCAATTGAATGATTTGCCACAGATCTTGATACCTTTTGGATTACATAATTACCAAATACATCAGTCATTAAAGTAAGAGCTTGAGGGAAGATTTCCTGGAAAACCATGTTCTTCTCTTCCGTTGTGGCAGTTTCAAGCTTTTGTTGAATAAATCGGCTTCCATATTGATCAGCACTGGGTTAAAAGGTGTTAAGAGTGAAAAGATCAGATACAAATACAAAGTTGAAAATCGTAAAGCAAAACATATACCTAAATTCAACAACATGACCAGCAATCTCTGAAAGCTCAAAGCATTTGGTTTTATTGCTCTTAAACTCCTCCAGTAAAGAAGAACCAAAACTGTTATCAATGTTATCCAAGTGCCAAGGTCCGATGACACTTCCAGCTACATTTCGCATCCCACCAGGGTATCTCATATTGAATTCACCATGTCTCATAGGACTACCAGAACCTACAACTGAATTTGGAATAACTGAACCTGCCAAGGGACTTCCAGGATATGACATTCCTATGCCCAACGTAGGATTGGCAAAGTAACCATGAGGACTAGATCCAGCAGTCTTGCCACCCAGGTGAACACCATACTGTGATTTCTGAGGAGTTATCAAATTCCCAAGATAGGCTTTCTGAATTAGGTCAGCATATGAATTCCCCATGTAGTTTCTATCAACAGAAGGATCATTAAGAGCTGCAACTTGTGCTGCAGCATATTCAGCTGTCCTCAAGTATTGCAGATACAAAGGATCAACAAAAGGAGCTTGCGGCCCACTCCCACCAATCTGATTTCCAATTCTACCAAGGTTTTGCTCAGTAGCTGCAGCACCAAGATTAGATCCACCCAAAATCCTGGAGTCCATTCCAGGTACAGCCATAGCAGATGCAGCAGCAGCATTCTCAAACAATGGAGGCATGTTTGGGCTTCCATGTTGACCTGATATTGGACTTGCTGGATATCCATTTAACCCGTAATTTAAAAATGATGAAATGGGAGTGTCCAAATGTTGATAATGGGAAAGTAGCCCACCCCCGCCATTAACTCCAGCATTAGAAGATCCTTTCAGGTATGAGCTGTTGGAAGGACCACCATTTTTCTGCAGCTCAGCTTTAATGGAAGTATTACTGCGATCTGACCCACCACCATTGTTTACACAAGAATCAGAAGGCAGCATTTTTCCTGACTGAGGAACAGAAGACATATTGAACTGGCCAGCTTCATGTTTTTTCATATAAGTTGGCTGTCTCACATTATTCTGGCTTCCCTGGAGATTAAAAGGGTAATTCTTGTGGTCATCAACATCTTGCTCAATGCTAGACGACAAATGGGTCTCATCCATAATGCCATTTGAGAGATTCATGCCTGATAAAGCAGCAACCAGATCACTTTCGTTTGAGCGAGAAGTTCCACCATTAAAGGAGCCGGGATTGTTAATGATTCTTCTTTCTGAATTTGCAGCCCTGCCTCCTCCAATAGGATTTGGGCAAGGACTAGGAACTCTTGCTATGCTTTGAGGATCAGGAGTTGAGCTTCTGGACAAGGAAGCACCCAAAGCAGCAGCATAAGAATACGATGCAGATGATCCAGTATGTTGAGTGGCAGATGAGCTCTGAATATTTGTAGTGGAGTGTATTGGGTCTGAGGACATCAATTCATGATGTAGATGAGCCAACTCAGCCTCTGTAGCACCCATGGCACCGGCATTCTCATCGAAAGCATTTCTGCTAGGTGGGCGTGAAGAGTGTCCAGAAGCTGGAGTAGCTCGGTTCAAGTCATCCTGAAAGAATATTAAAAAAATTAAGAGAGGGGGTGGGGGAGGACATGAAGGAAGAGAACTTTGATCTTAGAGAAAATAAAAGCATAAAACATAACACCAGCATTCATTGCTAATATCAACTTCAATCAACATGACATGATGGAGAAGGGAAGATAACTAGGCCATACTGCAAAAGGCATTGCAATAAACCTTGCAGCTCTGCACTTATCAAAAATATTAACAAGTACACAGTTTCTAAATAAGCAAAATGATCAGTAAAATTTATATCTGAAACTGTAGTCTAGGATAGGAAAAAGAAATTCAATTACCACCCTAAAATGGCTTGAATGGGAAAGAATCAAAATGTAAAAATTAATTCCAAAGAAGAAAAGCAGGATAACCAAGCAAATCAGACAATCAAAAAAGAAGAATAGCTATGGAAAAGCACAAGTGAAACATGATTCAAAAGAACAATTGCTCTGACTTCCAATAAAGAATCATATCTTCTAATTAAGTAATAGTTTTCACAAAAACTCAGACGCAGAAAAATTGAATTTGTAAACAAGCAAAGAATAACAATAAAGAGAAAAATGAAAAAAGATATAACTAATATGCCTCTCATAAGTGGCACAAACTACAATTAAAGTCTGTTTAACCAAACATGAAGTAAATTCATGTGAATAAAAGACATCAAATATAAAAAGAGAATAAAAGACATCAAACAAAAAAGGGAAAGGCAACAAAAAATTGCATGGAATTTTCAGAGCAATATCCAAAGAATTTACAAGCATGACCTATGAAAAGTAGATAGTTGATTCCAATATCACATGCCATACATCAAATTTTATTCTTGTAAGAGACAAATGATCTAGTAAATTAACAAAGAATATGAACAAGTGAAACTCAGAGCAATGCATGTTAGAAACCTGAAATATCTCCGCAAGACTCTTCTGCTTGCTACCTAGTCCTAATCCAGGCAAACCAATGAGTCCATCACCACCCCACTCAACAGAACCCTGCACTTTGTCCCTCTCATTCTCAATCTCTTGCTTCTTCGAATTGAAACCTGGTGGCATTGAGAACATGGATCTCCCACCATTGCCACTGTCAGTCCTATTCACCCTCCTCTTATCTCCAATCGCAGAACTCCCTCCTTGTAACCTCTGAGCAAACCGCCAGTCCTCTCTTGACAATAGAGGAGGGGGTAGCCTTGGGTTCAGATTTACATTTGAGTAATAGTATGATAAATATGCAGGATCAGACCGAAGCTCCTCCTCAGATAAGAACCCATTGCCACCCTTATTTCTGGCAAACTCCGCAAAAGCCGACCCAATACCGACTCCTTCTCCAGAACCTCCACCGCCACCCGCTCCATGATTGAACAACCCACCAACAGCACTAAAGGAACCCTCCACAGTAGGCGGAGCAGATCCACTCCTATACAAATTCAGCTCCTTTTCAAGATCATCAGCTTCTTGCCGCCTCTGTTCACGGAGCAACAACCCTAACTCCTTTTCAAGCTCATCTCCAAAGGAATTCTCATTATTACCAATCGTCGGTCTCCTACCCAATTCAGATAACATGATTCTCCACAAAATTGGAACCTCCAGTTATTCACTGTTCATTTCACAAAGAAAGAAAGCTTAAAATAACACCATCAATAAGCAGCATCCTTGAAACCCTAATACGCAACAAGACCAAATTAATCTAACGTTATATCCGAACAAAACCCCTGTACACATATTGAAATCAAAGCTTTAACCTAAGAAAAATTCAACCTTTGACCATCAAGTTATAGAAAGCTCAGCTCAGGAGGATGAGCAGAACCATCAAAACGATATGATCGAACACAAGGCAAAGCTCACTTTCACCGCAGGTTGAGTAACCGTAAACCAAAAAATTTCTGTCTTGGCAAAAACGCCATGTTCGTCCAAATTCAATTTCAAGAAAGCAAAAAATTGCAGCGTTCAGATCAAAACAAGAGAAGAGTATCAAGCTGAGCTTAGGTGCGGGGTATCTCCAGGGATTTGCACAGGAAAACTGAGTGAGGCGGAGTCACCAGTTGATATAAGAGAAATATCAATCTGGCGGCGGATTGCATTTGCAAATAACCCTATTAGGGTTTTGTTTTTCAACTACTACCGAAAGAGAGGGGAGAGACGGAGTGATTAAATACAGATACTTGATTTATTTAACATACTGTAGGTATTTTCTTTCCAAAACTGCTTTTTCCTTTGTGTTGCCTCCGCGTTGCGTTTAATTACGTCAAATAAACAAATTCCCGTAATAATCGGGGGCCTAATTGACCCAGCGATGGATAACCGACGGAGGTTCGATGAGACGAGAAAATGGAGAACAATAAAAATATTATAAATATAAAAGAAAAATCCAAGACAGATACGTAGGTACTTAGGTCTATACGAATTTTGCTCGTACATCAAAACAAGAATTCATGGCTGACACGTAGACGCTCTGCATTCGGAGCGGAATTCCAAATTGTCGTTGTTCTACTGGTTGAAATCTCGAATTTGCCTCTCGGACGCCATACAAATCTCCTTTCCACCGGGCCAGACGTATCAAATAGTGTATTACATGGCATGAATTTACTGTTGCTAGCGACGCATGTGTTCGAAAAATTAAATATTCCCAAAGAAGATGCAGCTTATTTACAACGGTGCAGCGGTAGTGTTTTCAACTTGCTGCTTCTTTGCCTCATAACTACGTGCAAAAGACCTGGGATTCTTCTTTCTTGGATGTTCACGGATGGAAACGCTTTTCCACCGTGACTTGAGAGCCTGCATTAAGATGTAACTCGGAAAAAAAATTGAACGCATTTCAAATAATAGCAAAACACCATTGACACAGCAAAATAATAGGTGAACTGTAGAAGTCTAATCCTTCTTCATGCACAAGAGGTTAACGTAGAATTATCAAAAACACATGCAGATAGAAAGCGTAAGTAGAAAACATGATTGGAGGAGATTGTGAATTTTCTATGCACAAAGGTTGCTATTCCATTGGTTAATTAAGAAAGCTAAAGAGTATGTACATCAAATAAATAGTGTGGTTGCTTCTGTAACCTTCTCCCGGCTCCTAGATACAACTATGGTTACAGGAGTAACCAATAATACAAACAAAACTCCCAGCCTTACTAATCTGCCAAGTTAGATGCCACATTAGAATATTCCTCATGTTGCAGCTCTGATTCAGCTGCTTATGGCATATCTACATGTCTCAATAGCCCTTTTAAGATGAGGAATGGTAGTTCACCATTCCCATCTTGCCTAGACGAAAATTAAATACGTGTGAAGTTAAGGTTTTAGTCATTACATCTGTAATTTACCTTTTATTTGGAACATGAAAAATCTTGATTAGGCTTGGTTGGAGCTGATCCCTTACCATATGGCAATCCATTTCAATGTGCTTTCTTCACTCATGGAATACCAGATTCCCAGCAATGTGAAGTGATGCTTGATTGTCACAATGTAGCTGTGAGGGCTTAGGGTGATCAACTCCTATGGCAGTAAGTATATTCCTTATCTATGTCAATTCTGCATAGGTTGATGCCATGGCTCAATATTTTACCTCCACTGATGATCTAGATACGACTGATTGTTTCTTCGAACGCCAAGATATTAAGGAACATCCTAGGAAGATGCAATAACCAATAATGGACCTCTTAAGTGTCCACACAAGATCCCTAATCAAAGTCATAAAATACTTCTAGTTTGATCTCATTGTTTGCTGGGAAGAAGAGACCTTGACTTGGTGTCCCCCTTAATGTAGTGCAGCACCTTGTATGCTGCCTTTAGACGTTGTTCTGAAGGCTCTTGCATAAATTGACTCAAGGTTTATACACTATATGAAATATCAGGCCTAGTGATGGTTAAGTGTAGCAACCTATCAACCAATCTCCTCTCGATAGCAAAGTCTACTAGAGGTGTGCCTCCTTCTCGACTTATTTTGGCATTGGTATCTTACCCGGCTTCTCTCATAATAATCCACAATTTAAAAGAATGTCCAATGCATACTTGCATTGATTAATATGTATTCCAGTCTTGTTTCTTGCCACTTCAATTCTTAGGAAGTACTTGGGACTTATTAAGTCCTTGATTTTAAAGCTCCCATCCAAAAACTCCTTCACCTTTGTGATTTCATCGTCTAAATTGCTAACTACTATTATGTCACCCACATAAACCAGTAAAGCTATCAAGTCAGTTCCTTTCCTCATTATGAACAAGCTACAGTCAACTTTACATTGTGTAAAGCCATAAGTGACAAGTGCTTCGAACAATGTCGCATAGCCACTACCTTAAGGCTTGTTTTATGACATATGGACTTTTGTTTAAGCCAACACATTTGTGTAGGCCCTCCTTTGCTATATTCCAAAGCCTTTTCATGTATTTTCTTCATTTAAATCACCATGTAGAAAAGCATTGTTTACATTAAATAGGTGTGGCTTCCATTCTTTCACGGTAGCTACTGCCAAGAGACATCTCACTGTTGTTAACTTAGCCACGGGTGAGAAAGCCTCTTAGTAATCTATCCCTCCTTTTATGTGAAACCTCTTGCCACTAATCTGGCCTTGTACCTCTCCACACTCCCATCTAACGTGAAGTTAATTTTGTACACAAATTTGCATCCAATTGGTCCCTTTTCTACAAGCAGGTTTATTCTTAGAAAATTTGATGATAGGGATGGAATCTGTTGTTAGATGAGATAGTGCTTAGTGGGTGCTTAGCTGAAACTTTAGTGTTGAGATAATCTTGTTGAGCTGAAAGTGGTGAAGTTAAGGATGGAGATACTTTAGTGCATTTCTCACCCTACCAAACCTTCTCAAAGGAGGTTGTGGTGTTTATTTAATGAAACAGAGTCTGTTGGTTGCTACACTATTTTTATTGTTAGGTTTAATGTCTAGTTGAGTGTTGATTCTAAGGCTAATTATTGGCTATTATAAAAGCTTAGACTAAGATCATTAAGGGGAGAGTTGGATGGTCTATGTTGCTACGTATCAAAGTCTAAATCAGTACAAATGATAAGATGAGTGTTTAGCATATACGGATGCGATCGTGGCTTGACGCATGGGATTAACGGGTTGGACTCATCTTCCATTTTGAAAGGGAAAAGATGGTCATAAAAGATCACATCCCTTAAGATGAACACACACTTAGTTTCTAAGTCTAGTAGCTTATAACCTTTTACTCCATATGGGTATCCCAGAAACATACATTTTCTTCCCCTAGCATCAAATTTTTTTTTCCCTTGTTTAAGTGTTGTTACATAGCATAAACACCCAAAGACCTTCATGTGATGGTATGGAGGCTATGTTCCAAGAAGTTCTTGGTAAGGTGTTTTATTGTTTAGGGCAGAAGTTGGTGTTCTATTCACAATGTAAGTGGCTATGAGTACACAATCAGTCTAGTATGTAAAAGGTATGTTAGATTGGAACCTTAAGGCTCTTGCTATGTTTACCAGGTGTTGGTATTTTCTCTTAACTATCTCATTTTTTGGGGAGTTTCTACACATGTTTTTGGCGTACTATTCCCTTCTCTTAATAGAATTCTCTAAGGTTAAAGTCTGATCCATTATCAACCCAACAACCTCTATTTTCTTGTTAAACTAATTTAGTACTAGGTTATAAAAAGGTGTTCATGCAGTGCTTTGTTTCTACCTTAGTTTTAAAGAGGAAAACCTAAGTTGTTCTTGTGAAATTATCCACTATAGTTAATGCTTGACTTTCTCTTAAAAAGATATGAAGATCAATGTAAACTATCACTGAAAGACTTTCTGTGCAGTTTTGCAAGAGGATAGATTGAGCAAGAAAATTCGTTCATCTTATTCTTGATAGAGGTTGCAATTGGATCATCAATTGAATTTAGTTTCCTATCTGATAGGTGGCTAAGTCTATAGTACCAAAAGACATGATCATCATCACTATAATTTACTACAGAGAAGGATTGATGGCGGTTAGATTGAGAGAATTTTGGTATGTCTCTGGTGAGTTGCTGTGGATGCACTCTTTTCTCTTCAAATCTGTAGAGGCCTGTCTTTACTTCACCCCTCCCAATCATGTTTCGAGAGGCAAGGTCTTGAATATAGAAAGAAGGGAAAAAAAAATAAAAGGTAACACGAACTGTCATAGTTTCTTTATTGATATGATGTTGAGAGTGAATGAGGGCACACATAAAACATTTTTTCATGTAATGGACTTAGTCAATCTAATTTTTTGTGTGTGTGTAGCTGTGGCTTGTGGTCCATTTGGAAGTCTTATTGGCTTAGAGATTTTGGAGTTAGTAGCTGTACAAAGGCTTGGGTGACAAATCATGTGATTTGTTGGCTTGGTGTTAAAGATCCATGGATGATTGATTCTTATAGTTTTATTATAGCTATGTGACATTAAAAACAAAGGCTTACCAATCATGCTCAAGGTTTCAACATTATGAGTAGATAAGGAGGGTGCAAAAGCAGTGTTTGCAACAGAAAGGTTGGCCGATTGAGTTTCATCACCTATTTTGTTTGCTACTACCTTTCCAACCCTAAGGTGTGCCATAAACTATTGGTATTGGGCTTTGGTTAAGCTCATCTTGTCACCATTCTCATCAAATAAGCTTACCATCTACTGAGAGTCACTTTAAGCCAAGAGGGCAAATGCCGCATCTTTGTTTGCTTTCTGGTGTAACTTACGTCTTTGGGGGAATCCTCTTAGTTTGTTACACCTTTCAACAACACGATCCTTCATGTTGCAATGTCAGAATGTTGGAGGATCAACATTTCTAGCCTTGAAACAATTCTCAAGGCTGTGACCAGGGATCTTATGGTGGGTACAGTAAACTCTTTCCTTTTTATTTCTTGTCCTTATACTGGTATAACTTCTTTGTGCTAGAAATGATTATCCATCAACACCTTGCATGTTAGCCACAATTTAATGTTACTACTCCTACTTTTGCACCATGGCAAATAATTTGTTAAATATAGGGATAAGATCTATCATAAGGATTTGATCCCTTATGTGTCCACAGGAGTCACTCAGCCCCATTAAGAACTACATTACACAATCCCTTTGATACCTTTCAGTTAGGATTTTCAATCATTCATAAGTGCATCCAGGCATATTATCATATAAGGAGAGTTCATCCTAAGTGCTCTTAAGCTTGCTATCATAAACAATGATTGAATCATCTTCTTGCATCTACGAAGCTAGAGCCCTTTTCAATTGGTAGATCCTTAGTCCATTATGTTAGGACGTCCTTTCATTTATCTCACTTCATAGCTTACATGCATAATCTACAAAGATCAAACTAGACTTTACAAAAGGTGAAATTGAATTTAAGATCCATAAAACTATCATTACACCTCTCCCAAGCCTCAAGCAAGGTTTGATCTCTTGGTTTTACAATTTTTCTTATCACAAAATTGAATTTGTTCTTCACTCTAAGTGCTCTCCTCATATTACGTGTCCAAATGACATAATTTTTTGTTGTTAGCAGATCAAGAACTAGTGACACCATATATTGTCTCCATTATCTATTTTGAAAGGATTTGTGAGATTTGGAAAGTTGAAGAAAGATTCAGCTGGCAATGATTTCCTATTAATGATGATCCTGCGGACATGTTGAATGGTTAATATGCCTTTCTCTCCCTTTCTTCAAGGCTTTGGTACTATGTAGAAGTCTAATCCTACTTCATGCACAAGAGGTTGAAAGCAAAATTGGGAGAAACACATGTAAACAGAAAAGGTAAGCAGAAGGCACAATTGGAAGAGATTGTGAATTTTTTGTGTAGAGAGGCTATTGTTCCATTGTTTAATTAAGAAAGCTAAGAGTATGTACATCAAATAAATAGCATGGTTGCTTCTACAAACCTCGTACCAGCTCCTAGAAACAACTACGGTGATAGGACTAACCACCTGAACAAACAAAACTCCTAATCTAACTGATCTGTTAAGGTGGATGACATATCAGAATATTCCTTGTGTTACAGCTTTGATTCAGCTAATGATGGCATATCCACAAGTCTCAATATAAACCATGGAAAGAGTAGGAAATTTTAAATCAATCAATCTACTCATATCAATAGAAAACATAATTTGTGTAATACTAGAAAAAGTGTACCCGATAAAACAATTTTTAATTACCACACCTAAATTCATAAAACTCTATTTTGCTACTTCTGTATTGACATATCTCCACGTAAAAGCAATCTCAAACTTAAACCCATTTATTGCAAGCTCTTGTTCTCAGTAGGGATTTGAGAAAACTTTGGCAACAAAGCACTTGTTTCTCCATCTTTATCATTATCGTCGTCATCCCATCTTTAGTTATCGCATTCATCATCGATAATAACTTCTTGCCCATTTTCTTTCCTCACAATAATGATCCATTGACATTGCGACTTTAAATGCTGGTGAAAGACATTCTCCAAGTGATTAAGAGATTTGTTATAAGATTCAACACTACATCTCAATCAGGAGGAAAAGATGGACCTTTCTTTTACATCTTCATTTTTGTTGTGTTTTTCAAGTTAAATAAAAGATAACAAAATATGAAAATTGAATAGTGTTACAAAAGGGGCAAGAAGGATTCCATGTCTAAGGCCGGTAAGGAAAGTAATGAAATAGCTATCCAAGCTCAAAGAATTTGTTTAACATATTATTGTTAGTAATATATACACTCTAACGTTAATAGATGGTGAGAGATATTGGTTGTATATGTAATATTTTCACATTTTAATAAAATATTGGTTTCCATTTATATCAATATTCTAACAATTATTTAGACATGATAATTTTGTATGATATAAAGTATTGCATGTACTTATGTGATTACATTAAAAAAAACTTAATTCATAAGGAGTAGTGGATATGAACATAAGGTTGTCTTAGATCACTAAAACTTGTCCATAATTCACAGACTCTCTGAAAGGGTATTAAGAAGTTAGTATGACTTACACATCTTATACTTGTACAGTGAGTAACATGCTCTTTAATATAAGATATTGAGAACGTATATTAGTGGATACATCATTGGGGAATGAGTATTTAAATGCTGACTTGAAGAACGGAGCAAATACCTAGAGTATACCCTCTATTGTCAATATCTTATTTCCTGATTGTGTTAAGTGTTTGGGCCTTGGACATGAGACGACATGATTATCTTGTGTGCACAATGATCAACATGTTATTAGGACATTAAGAACTAATATCTATTTTAGAATGAGATATAATCATGAGCTCAATAAAATGAAAATAAGGAATACCATTGCCTATGTGTACATAGAGATATGTGTGCATTCAATAAGGAATTTTGTCTCTTTACAAGTGAGCAAAGCGTGTTTGTCGTATGCAGCTGATGTTTCATAAAATGAAAATTTTTGGTCAAGTTAGTGTGTGATCAAAGAAGAATTTTTTATGAAACATTAGTTTTATGAGGTAACATTTATTGGTCATATGACCGAGCCAGTGAATTTGATTAAGTCTATGGCTCTCGCTCTATCGGAACAAAGTAAGACAAAAGGCATATATCACATAGCAGTCACAATCAGAAGGGTTTATGAGTTCTATTCACTTCATCATAATTGGACTATGATATTGCTTGTAGGTTAGACACTACCTATATCTTTTGAGCTATACTCATTATTATTTAATGATGAATTTAGAAAGTCACACATAAAAAATTGGAACGAAGGATAAGTGGTAAATTGGTTTGGTGTGATTGAGATTTGAGAAGTCTTAAGGATGAAACTTGAAAAGCCTCATGAAGAAAATAGTTTAGTTGCAATTGGATTGGACAAAATAGATTTCTCATGATACTTTTCAATAATGAAGTTATTAATTAGAAATACAATATGGCGTTAATTTAATTAATAGGGTTTAATTAAATTAAAGAACAAGACACAAGTGGAATTATTTGGTTCCTATCATGATTATTAATAATATGATTACTAATTAAAAATATGATGGGACTTTGATTTGATTAATGAGATTAATTAAATTAAAAGAATAATTCTAATGAGTCTTAATTATTAATGAGATCAATAATTAAAGGTTAGATGGGCTTTAATTATTAATGATACTAATATTAAATAATCTATGGGCTAAAAATTAATTAAAGGTCCATGTAAGAAACCCGTCGGACCCATGTCATGTGTGCTGTAGGTGCTATCATGGAAATAAGAATTATACCAAGTATAGGATTCTGTGTTTTAGAAATAGAAATAGATAGATTTGGAAAAGTTTCAAATCATAAGACATTAGGATTATTTCTAAAATCGAGAAATTTCATCCATGAATCCAAGCAAGAAAGAGAAAAGCTCTCTATTCACCATCTTACTTCTCTTTCTTGTCTAAAAACTCCCTTGTCCAAGAAGGTTTCACTTTAGAGATTTGCAAAGGAGTTTGCAAAGGTTTTGGGATTCTTGTTTGGACTTCAATTGTGAAGAAAAACCAAAGGTCAGGGTTCGATGGCCACGACTTAAGGATCACATGTTCACTCATTTTGGAATACAATTCCAAAAGATGCGCTTTACATACTTTTTGAATACATTTAGTTGATGTGTTTTGTATGAGGGATACGAAATGGGTTTGGAATGTTATTCCACCATGTTTATTCTATTATTTTAAGGCTTTAAAATTTTAAAATTCCACTCCAAACTTGTTGAACCCCAACAACGGTATCAGACACCACGTTTTCATCATACAGTCTCGAAATTTATTGATATTTCTTTGATTTATGGTAGTTCTCATTTAATATATGATTAAATATGTATTTGATACTTGTTTATACTTGCGAAAATTGCTTTTGCATAATTTTAAATCATGGGAAGGGTGTGTGTCTAGCCGCGTGTGCATAATGGGTGCCCCATAGGCAGTGCGCTCCCAATGGGTGCTTGTAGCGCATAGTGTGCATGGTATTCAAAAAATTTCCCCAATTTAATATTTAGAAAAAAACTTTTCCATAAACGAGAACTAAGGCATGAAATGCATAAATCATTAAAAGTCATTAAATAGATTTATTGAATTATACATGTGATATATAATCGTGTGAATGGATGTTATGAATGAATTATGGGTTGAACACTTGTGGATGAATGGTTTTTCATTTTGGATTGGTTTTCATGAATGTAAAATTATTTTTTATAGGTTGTAAGGGTATAAGTCTAAATTTTAAAATAGAATAGGAAATATTTCTCCATGGTATTCCACGTGTAAATGTAACATGGAAGAGATCAAAAGTTGATGTTTGTGTGGAGACTAAGAGTTGGTGCTATTCAAAGTTCCATGTGTGGTGGACTTATGAAGGAAGCTATGAAGACTAACAGAAGATCATTGATGATTTCCTATATAATAGTCTAGGAATTCATGCACTTGTGCACGATCTAGTTGTTGGCTCTAATTGGATTTAGAAGTCCATAATCCTCCATATGATTTATTTGCATATTATATGTGATGCATGTATAAAATGTATGCATAAAATTAGATAATGTGCAAAGTGAGAGCTAAAATACGTGGATCAAAAACTTTTTGACATAATTTTAAGTTGTAACGGTAAAATTGTTTTGCATGATCCTCCACGAAGATCAAAATTCTAAATGTCGTCTTAGTGTATGATATCATTACATTAGTGAGGTCACATTGAAACGAAGCATTTAGGGCTTCAGGTGCATTCGATGTGAAATTAAAAGATACTTCACCTTAAGAACTAAAAAGGTAATGGGTGGGTTTACAAATCTAGTGAGTTGTCAGTTTGTGAATGTGACTTAAATGGAGTCGCATTGCCAAGAACTATATGTGTGAGGTTTCATCTAGCTATAGCTCAAAGTAAAATATTGGACCGCAAATAAGATGCATTGGTAAGAGTTACCACTCATTAGACCTAGCATACCCAGAATTGTATGTGTGAAGTATGTTATGTCTAATGAAGACCTCAATCATCCATTAAAAATTTTTTCCAATGAAATTTCTATTTTCTACTCGAAGGAGTGTAGAATTAAAAAATTTAGTGGAGCCACCGGATTTAAAGTCTATAATTAGGTGATAAAATATTTTACAATCAAACTAACAAGTCTTGCTTATTTTTTGTAGTTTATAATTATCTCGAGTAATCTTTACGCCTCTTATTAAATTGATTGAGACGATAATGGTAACTAAGACTAAGATAGTCAATTAGTTTCAAAGTTTGAGAAGAGTTATTATTCTTGAAAGAATCAACAGAATCTTGGAAGCCATCACCATTACATGAGAAAGAGGTTGATCTTAAGGAGTCTAGCCCCTGGGTTAGTTAGATTAAAGAGGGCAAAATCAAGAGAAGGAAACATATTATTCCCAAGACCAGTGGGAAGGACACGAGATCTAATGCTTATGTTGGCAAAGGAAAGAGTTTTCGATGCCACAAGAACGAGCTTGGAAGGGGAATTACGTCGGATGCTTTAATAGCCTAAAAGATAGCACTAAAAGTGAGGAACTCTATGTTTATGCATTTTCTTATTTTTCACTTTGAGTCAAGATGTGATCAAGAGTAGATCGCTTGAGAAGTGTGCAATGGTGATCAATACCATTATTAATAAAGGAGAATTATGCAATTTCATTTAGAAACAATGTGTGTTATATTTATTATTGTAGTAAATTGGTTGGCATAGCATCTCTTATAAGTGACCTTCATTATTTGAATATGAATGACAGCACTATGATGAATGCTATTTTCAATAAATGTGCTAGGGATTGATTGAATCTCAAACAAATTGTGTCATCTTAAATTAGGCCATGTTGAGGAAGCAAGGAAAAACAAGTTGGAGAAAGATGGCTTATTGGCCCATTGGGAGAAGAACTTTATCCTATCCTAGACAAGGCAGCTAAGAGCCCATTTAATATACATGTTGAAAAGGCCATATGGGTGTTGGAGTTAGTCCACACTGAGGCCATTTAGTAAACTGGTCTGGGGAGGATACTACTAATTTATAATCTTTATCAATGATTACTTCAGGTATGGTTATGTGCACTTGATGAACTACAAATATGAATCATTTGAAAAGTTTAAAGAATTCAAGACACAAGTAGAGAAGTAAACTAGAAAACTTGTCAAGGCACTATGATTGAATTGTGGTGGCAAGTGTATAGGTGCTGAGTTTGCTTAATTCCTCAAGGGCATCATGTCAAAATTAACATCATTAGAAACTCCTTAATTAAATGGTGTAGTTAAGCGTAGGAATTGGACCTTGTTGGAGATGATTTAGCCCATGATTAGCTTTATAGACCTTCCCATATCATTATGGAGTCAAGCCTTCCTAATCACTGCACACATCCTAAATAAGATTCCTTCCAAATCTATTCTTTCAATCCACATGAGATATAGAGTGAGAGAAAGTAAAGCTTTAAGCACATAAGGATTTGAGGATGTTTGGCTTATTTTAAGGAGAGTAAGAAAGATAAGTTAGAGTTAAGAGCTTTCATGGACCACTTTGTTAGATACTCTAAAGATTTCATGGGATATGAGTTCTACCTACCTAAGGAAAATAGGATTGTTGTCAGTTATCATGCACATTTTCTCAAAGAAGAGTTTATTTGAGAAGGTAGTTCATGTAGGCTGATTGTGTTTAAGAAGGTTGAGCATGAGCAATAGAGTAATAAGCTTGTACAAAAACTTTCTACCCAAGAACAACTTTCTATGATGCAAACATTGTGATAATTTGGTAAGGTCTCTTACATAGCAAACAAATATGGTTATGCCCTAGTGATGAGGATTGTCCAAAATTAAATTTATAAATAACCAGTACTGAGTATGGGCGTGTCTATCAATTTAACTAGGTTTCTATTAGTTAGGCCGCATAAACTAAGTGAGAATGAAATTAATGAAAGAAAAACAACTACTTAGCAAGTAGGAATGCAAGTTTGAAGTTTGGAGTACCAATAATTGAAAACTCTAGCTCCTTGTGTTGTATTGATTTCCTATGTATGCTAATTATGCAAATTGTCAAACAATTGCATTGGCTACAGATTGGTAATCATAAAGTTTAAAGAATATTCTTCTAAACACTTCTATAACTTTGACTCAATATTCTATAGGGTTTTTTCTAGACTAAATCGAGTCAAAATATTAAGCTTGGTGATTAACAATGTTTAACCATACTAACTTTGTTATTTCACTCTCGTTATTCTTGCAAAATTAGTCTATGCAAATTGTAAGTCTAAGTGTAGGTTTTATTTCTATTATTCCTCACAGCCACAAATTAATTAGTGGATTGGCTAATTCCCATAATTACTATACAATTTAACAATTGTGAATAATGCGTACAAAAACAATTAATCAAAAACTCATGCACACATATTCAATCAAACACAATCACAAGAGACCAACCAAAGTTTTGCAGTCCATAAAATTATTAATAAAAACCATTGCTATCATGTTCAATATCTAAACTACATAAAAAGAATAGGAAAAAGTCTAAAAACTTATTCTATAATCTCTATGTTGTGTAGACAATTGAAATTGCTCCAATACTTAGTGTAGATTCCTTATTCTTCAAGCCTTCAATCTTGTGTTGCTATATTTTCTAAGTGTTTAGAATGTAAAATCTAGCCTAACACACTTTAAAAATTGTGGAGAACATGTATATTTATAATTGCATGGCTACGATTTGTGTATACATTCGTGAGAAGATAAAAAATTCCCTAAAAATCCAACAATCACAACATGGATTGTGTTTAACACTATGCTTCATGGTCACGACAATCCTCTTTGCACACATGAACCTAAGCATGGGTTTAGCAAAGGCTCTTATCTCAAGACTCGTAGTTGTGAACTCCTTTTTATGCTCACGCCATCATTCCTTGTGTTCACTCGATTAACCACAATAGCTTCTATCCAATCATGTAGTGTGCACCGCAATACGATTTGCTCTCATGAGCACAGCCTTCACAACCCCAACCTTTAGCCTCACGATTGGAAGCTCCAACCATGACATATTTTACAACGTGTTGCACCTTATTTCACGATTGCAATAGCTCCTCTTGTGGTTGTGATTTGTCCTTTTGCGGGCGTGAAACCTACATTCCTCTAAGTGCAAATAATGCTCAACTTTGATTAAATATCATCAATTATAGTCCCAAACTTCCTCAAATCATTAGTTATATTATCTTTACATGCAATCATTTACGATATAGCTATTTAACTGAAAATGAATGCAAAAATTGAACACAACGAGATACTAATGCACTATAAAATCATGACTTATCACCTAAAGAAAGGACAAGACTCATTTTTTATGTGATATAATGATCATGGAGATTATTTATCTACCTTTGATCAAGCAATAGTAGACAAGGATTTAGCCAAGTGGCTGGAGACTTTGTAGTTAGAGATGGATTCAGTGCTTGTAAACCAAGTATGGGCTTTAGTGGATTCACATAAGGGAATAGTTCTCCTCAGATGCAAGTGGATTTACAAAAGAAAGATTAGTTTGACAAGAAAAATGGTGACCTATAAGACTCGACTCATAGCGAAGGGCTATGGTCAAAAGGAAGTAATTGGCTATGAGGAGACCTTTTTGCCTACAGCAATGCTCAAATCCATTTGGGTACTTCTTGTAATAGCCGCCCACTTGGATTATAAAATTTGACATATGCATGTTAAAATTGCTTTTTTTTAATAGGCTGCTTGAGGAAGATATCTACATGGTATAGTTACGTAGTTTTGAGATTTAGGAGGAATCTCATAAAGTATGTGAACTTAAGAGATCTATTTATGGCTTTAAGCAAGTATCGATGAGTTGGAATCTTAGCTTTGATGGAGTTGTCAAATCATTTGGTTTCATAAGAAACGAAGATGAGCCCTACGTTTATAAAAAAGTTAATGGGAAAGCCATCACATTCCTTGTGCTATATGCAAATGACATACTACTCATTAGGAATAATATTGGGATGATTGCCTTAATCAAAACATGGTTATCCAATATGTTCTCCATTAAAGACTTGAGACAAGTGACCTATGTCTTTGGCATTTACATCTATAAAGATAGAGTGAAGAGATTGATGTCTCTCTCCTAAGCCTTGTACATGGATAAGGTCTTAAAAAGGTTTAAGATGGAAGCCTCTAAAGAGGATTGCTACCATTCGGGCATGATATCCATCTCACAAAATCCATGTGCCTGCAGACGGATAGTAAGAGGAGGAGCATAGAAGCCTTTCCATACACTTTGGCTATTAGAAGCCCGATGTACATAATTCTATGCACAAGGCCATATATTGCTTATGCCATAAGTGTTATGAGCAAGTTTTAAGTGAATCCTAATAGAGAGTATTAGAATTTTTTCAAGTATATTCTTAAATACATGGTACTTGTGTATGGAGATAGGGATCTAAGAATAGCCGGATACACTGATTTTAACTTTTAATCAAATGTGGGTGATAGAAGTTTATCTTTAGGTTTATTTTCTCCCAGAATGGAGGAGCAATGAGTTAGAAGAGATTCAAATAGAATATTGCTGTGGATTCCACTACGAGACTGAGTACATTACGGCATGTGATATTGCAAAAGAGGTTATTTGAATAAGAAAATTTGTAATAGAGCTTCAAGTGGTTTGAATATGTATTAGTCCTTATCACTTTACTACAACAATAATGGCATGATTGCATAAGCTAATGAACTAAGGTCTCATATTGAGAGGTGTTATTACATTATTCGAGAAATCATTGGAAGGGAGGGTGTGGCCATGTAGAAAATAGCTTCGGCAAATAATGTGGCTGCCCCACTTACTAAGCTGATGACACAAGTGTAGAAGGATTTCTATCTTGAGAAGATGGGTATTAGATACTATAGTGGTTGGTACTAGGATTATTGGCATTAGAGTGCAAGTGGGTGATTGTTAATGATATGTAACGCTAATAGATAATATATTGATATTTTTGCAATTATTCATTCGTGTAAATTTTGTATGGTGTAAAATATTTCATATGCCCGTTTGATTATGTTAAGGAGCCTTATTTGTAAGAAGTTATGAATATAGACACAAAGCTATTTTAGTATATAATTACTAAAACTTGTTTGCAAGTCACATATGGATAAAATATTATCTTAGTACACAATTAAAAAAAAATTATTCATGAGTCACAAACTCATTAAAGGGTATTGGAGAGTCAATATAAATTACACACTTTGTGTTTGTACGGTGAATATAATGCTGTTTAGTATGAGATACTATTAACATATGTATGCAACTACATTATTGAGGAATTTATATTCGAACACTAACTTAAAGTATGAAATAGACACAAGGAGTTTTCTCTTAGCTGCTAATAATGTCTTGCTTTATGATTATGTTAAGTGTGAGTAAGCCTTAGACCTAAGACAATATGGTTGTTTTGTATGCATGACGATCAATGGGTCATTAAGGCCTTAAAGACCAACATCTATCTCAGTATCAGTTGGGGTCATGAGCTTAACGAGTTATTGCTCGGGTGCATATAGAGATACGTGTGCATTCAGGAAGGGATTTGTCTCTTTGTAAGTGAACAAGACATTTGTCCTATATAGTTGATGTTTCATGAGACAAAAATTCTTGGCCAAGATTGTGTATGATTAGAAAAGAGTTTCTAATAGAATATTAATCTCATGAAGCAACATTGATTGGCCATATGACCAAACTAATGAGTTTGACTAAATCCATGCTATTGCTCGATTAGGAAAAAGCAAAACAAAGGCTTATATAGTATGACATTCACAATCGAGAGAGTTCATGTGATCTATTCACTTCATCTTAATTAGGCTATGATATGAGTCATAGGTTAAGGGTTACTCATATCCATTGAGTTATAATTGCTGCCAATTAAAGATGAACTTTGAGAGCCATACGCAAAAAGTTGGAATGAAGGGTAAGTGGTAAATTGGTCGGGTGTGACTGAAACTTGAGAAGTTTTGAGGATGAGCCTTGAGAAGTCTTATAAGAAATTAATTTGGTTGCAATTAGATTGGACCAAATGGATTTCTCATGATACTTGTTAATAATGAGGTTATTAATTAAAAGTACAATAATACTTTAATTTAATTATTAGGAATTAATTAAATTAAAGAATGAGACACGAGTGGAATTATTTGGTTCCTATCATATTTGTTAATAATATGATTATTAACTATAAACATGATGGGCTTTTGATTTGATAAATGAGATTTATTAAATTTAAGGACATAATTCCATTGGGCTTTAATTATTAGTGAGATTAATAATTAAATAATCCATGTGCTAAAAATTAATTAAACGTTCACATAAAAAGCCCATAGAGCCCTTGCAATATGTTTCCCAAGTACTATACATGGCAATAAGAATAGGAGTGTGCATTCAGTCTTACTGAACCAAAATTTTAATACACCGAAATTTTGGTATGTCAAAATTATGTAACATATATCAAGCCAAAATTTTCGATTTAGTTTAGTAGCTCACAAATTTTTTTTGATATATTGGGTATGATATTTTGGTATATCAAATTTTAATTAAAAATTTTAAAAAATAATAAAAATGTACAAATTTATATTTAAAATTATAAATTATAATTATATAGCTTATAAATAAATATTAAATATTTTCATTTTAACATTTTATTGTTTTAGTTTAAATTTTTTGAAGAAAAAAATATATAAAATATTCTTTGTTTAAAAATTATAACATAATAGTATAAGATTTTAAAACTTAAATATAAAAATTAGAATATTAAATCATAAATATAAAAAAAATTAAGAAAAATATATAAAAATAAACTTTGGCACTCGGTTTGATATGGTATACTGAATTTAAATACCAAAATTGAACCGAAATTGAAATTTTAAAAATTGTTATTTTGAATACTGAACCAAAATTACCAAAATTTTGATTTTGGTTTGGTTTGATTGGTTTACCAAATTGTAAACACTCTTAAATAAAAATCTTAGCAAGTGTAGGATGTTATGTCTTAGAAATAAACAGATGTGGAAGAGTTCCACATCATAAGACATTGGAATTATTTCTAAAATCAAATAAAATTTGTCCACCCTCTTAAGCAAGAAAGGAAAAGTGTTCTCAAGTCACCCTCTTACTCCTCTTTTTTGTCTAAAGGGTTCTTTGACCAAAAGAGTTCTATGTTAGAGTCTTGCAAAAAAGTTTGCAGAGGTTTTAGGGAGCTTGTTTACATTTTAATCGTGAGAATAAACTAAAGGTCAGGCATCAAGGGCTATGACTTAAGGATTGTGCATTTGCTTATTTTGTAATACAATACACTTTACATACTTTTGGATACATTTAGTTTACGTGTGTTGTATCACAAAAATGAAACGTGTTTGGTATGTTATTTTGTTGCATTTTAATATTTTAAAATTGGACCTAAAACCCATTGAAACCCTCTAATTATCTTAGTCCTCTTCAACTATCTTATCCTGATAATATAAGTTATATTACATGGAAGTTCACAGAGTCTAACTTTTTGATTTGGAAGGAAAAGAAATGAAAAAAATAGGGAGATTTGTGAAATTACACTTTTTGAACCGAAATGGCTAGTATAATTGGCTTAAACTTAATGTATAGTAATAGATAGTTTAAAATTGTTAAATATTGTGTTTGATTTATTATATTTATTTATTTGTATATAAATAATACAATAGCATATGCAATAATGATTATTCATTAGTAGTTTCTGTGCATATATATAAATAATAATTTTATTGTAAATAAGTTAATTGTTAAATTATGAATATTAGACTATAAGATAGAGAGAGAAAGAGGGAGAGAAACAAAAATTATTGTTATATATTATATACTTATATAATTATATATTTGATGTTTGTATTTTGGAGGAAAATAAACATGAAACATAGAAACATTTTTGCTGGTTAGATGACAGTTAGGATTATAATATATTTTTATAAAAAATAATAATATATTTCAGAACTAAATGTAGTTACACTTGTCAAGTACTTCATACATCAAATATTTTTTAAAGGTTAAAATATTCAATTGCACTTTATATTTTAAAAAAATCATAATTTACAAAATATCTTTAATTTATTATTTCCTTTATTTTTTTAATTTTAAAATATTCATTTTCAGTACTATATATAAGAAAAAATTAATTACACCTTTTATTACAAAAATATACTTAATATATTCTAGAATTACGATTCATATGCATTTAAAAATGGAACTAGTATGATTCGTCTGTCAAACAATTTCTTAAAATATTTATATTTTCCAATTCCACTACTATATATAAGAAGCAACAAACCATAATTTGTTGTAAAGAAAACCTTAAATTTTATTTTTTAAGACCATGTTAACTTTCAAGGATGGAATTCGCATCCATTGAGATTATTTTAAATGCTTATTTTATTATATTGGTTGCAAGTGATTAGTTATATATCATTTTAATTATTTTATATTTGAATTGACATTTATCAATGATTTTTATCTATCATAAAGAACATATAATAAGGTTAGATAAAATAATTTAGTCAATCTAATAATTCAAAATGAATATGACCTAATAATACACTCAAAATATGTTAAAAACCATATAAACTATCCAACTGTGAGAAATTGAAAGAAATGAAAAAGAAGAAATTGATTCTACTTGTATTTGCAAACAATCATTTTAGCCTTTTCTTTACACTTGGTCACTCTTACTCAACTGTAAATCCCAATTGTTGTGGAATAGTTGTCAACACTAGCAAGCACTAAACCAACAATGTATTATACTCAGAATACTCCCCATCAAAAGATCCTAGCCCCAAGGATCTAAGAAATGATATCTATTTATTTTTTGGCATTAAGGATTTAGATGATCCTAGGAACCCTTGCTGGCTTCTTCCTTTAAGATCAAAACATGGTGCTAATGTGGTAGGATGAATTGAAACTTTTGATTGCAATGATGGCTTTGGGGAGGTTGTGCTATTGTACAATATGCTTTCAAGCACTTTCTTAAGTACCATTTTCTTGCGAGGCATATTGAACTAAAGCTCGCACCCTCGTGTTCAAGAAATGTAGTAGCAAGCTTGATTGACTAATGATCAAATGAAAGGAATGCATGACTGATTTTGTCCCGATCAATTCAAGTTTTTCCTGACAATATTGAATCCCTTCATGTATTTTCTACATTCATTCTTTGAATTTTGAATTCCAAGTTGATTTAAGTGATTTGAACTCTTCAACAAATTCAAGTAGCAAAAGCTCTAGCAAATTTTTGGTCTGTGCATCACATAAATCCTCCCTGGGCCAATCACATAAATCCTCCATGCATGCACCACATGAATTTATTAGTGATATTCTATCTTATGCTAAATCTTCATGTATTATAAAGAATATTGATTGCAAATGTTCATTTTTATTAATAAAATAGTGATATCTTATTTTATCAACATAACAGAGTTTTATTCATGCAAGTAAATCTTAAATGAAGTAAAAGTATTGTATTTGCCTAAATAATTGCATCAGTAAGTTTTATTCATAAGAGTTATGAATATGGATGCAAGGTTTCTAGGCACACACATCAAAATTTGTTTGTGAGTTGTAGAATCTCTAGATGGAATTATAGATAACAATAATACTTGCACATCGTGTGCTTATATAGTGAGTGTCATGCCATTTGATATATAATATTAAGAATACACGTATGAGGATATATTATTAGAGAATGTATATTTGAATATTAACTTGAAAAACGAAGCGAACACATGGGCTTTACTCTTTATTATTAATGTTCTGTTTTGTGATCATATTAAGTACGGATAGACCTTCGACCTAGGAAAACATGTTTACCTTGTACATATCATTATCAATGTGTTATTAGATCATTTAGAACTGTATCTACCATGCGATCAATGAGGAACTTGTCTCATTGTAAGCAAGGTATATATCTTATGGGATCAATATTGTATGAAATGAAAATCTTAAACCAAGGTAATGCATGGTCAAAAAGGAGTTTTTGATGGATATTAGTCTCATGAGGAATATTTATTTGATCATATGATCAAGTTTATAAGTTTGACAAAATCTATGGCTCTTGCTTGATTAGGTTATAGTAAGATAAAATGTTTATATTGCATGGTATTTATAATCAAAAGAATTCTTGTGATCACATCACTTCACTTGGTTCGGATTCGATACAAGGTAAAGGCTAGGTGTTACCTATATCCTTCAAGTTATGCTCATTGCTAATTAAAGATGAACCTAAAGAGTTATACGCATAAGAACAATGCAAGAGTAAGATAGTAATTTGATCATGGAAAATTTAATCATAACTTGTAAAGTTTAATGATCAAAATTTAATAGGTCACAATGAGATTGGGCCAATGAAATTTATTTATTCTTTTATGAAATTATCCATTAGAAACATAATTAACTTTTAATTTAATTAAAAGGATTAATTAAAGTTAAAAACTAAGACATAATTGGACATTAATTATTAATTGATTAATAATTAAAGTTGGTTTATGTTTGAATTAAAATAAAGGTCCATGTAAATGCCTGTTTAGACCCATTCACAAACCATACTACATAGTTATGGGGAAAAGGAGTTTCTCCATAATTATGAGATTGTATTTTGAATTGAATAAGGTTAGAAGGCATCCCAACCCTATGCAAGACATCAAGTAACTGCCCACACATACAAAATTAGGGAGAAATTTTCTGGCCTCTTTTTCTCGTCTTTCTCTCTAATTTATTCTCCATATTGTACAAATGTGTTTTGTGAAGAGGAATTTGAAAAATCTTGCTCAAGCTTGTTCATGTAGACTATTAGTTATATGCTCTCTAATTCCAATTATTTTGTGGTATATAAGTCATAAATATTCTTTCTCTATTAGTTAATAATATATTAATATCACCTTTTATCAATATTATGATAAGTTTATCGTGTATGTGATTTTGTTATAGTATAAAGTTATGCATGTGCCCATATTATCACATTAAGAAGTCTTATTCATAGAAGTTATGGACATGGATACATGACTTCTTTATATATAATCATTAAATCTATTTCTGAGTCCTAAATTCTCCAAATAGGCATAGAGTATTAGTACAACTTACACTCTATTTTCTCGATATGTCATTAGAAAATGATGAATTCAAACAATGACTTAATGAACCAAATAGACACATGGAGTTCACTTTTACTTGTCAATGTTATGCTTCGTGATTGTGTTAAAGGCATGTGGGCTCTAAACTTGAGATGACATAGATTCCTTTTGTGTATTATGGTCTATGTGATATTAAGATATTAAGAACTAATATCTATCTTGGTATAAATTAAGGTCGTGAGCCTAATGTTTTTTTGCCCACATACATATGATGGTATGCGTATGATCAATAAAGGATTTGCCTGCTTGCAAGTGAGTAAATTGTTTGCTCTAAGTGATCGATATTCTATGGGATAGAAACCCTAATGTAGGGTAATGCATTATCGAAAAGGATTTTTCGATAGATATTCGTCTTATGAGAAAATATTGATTTGGTTATATGATGCTGGTGAGTTTAACTAAATTCATGGCTCTCACATAATCAGGACAAAGTAAGATAAAAGCCTTATCCTGCTTGATACTCATAGTCATTAGGATTAATGTGATTCATTCACTTTGTCTTGGTTAGGTTGTGGTATGGGCCATAAGTTTATTCATATCATTCGAGCTATACTTTTTACTAGGTAAAGATGAATCTAGAGAATCTCAAACATAAGAATAAAGTCATGGTAGGAATGTAATTTTGGTGTGGGAACTTAGACAAGACTCGAGAAGTCTTGAGGCAAAATTCATTTGGTTACATTTGGATTAAACTAAATAGAATTATTTTTTTCTATTGTGTTTGTTAATAATGTTAACTAGAAACATAAGAGACCTTTTGATTTAATTAATGGATACAACGGTCATGCTTGCACCATAAAGACACCATTTTATGCCATGAAAGGGTTTTGATAGCCACAACATTGAATGTAGAGCATAATAAATTGTTTTCTGAAATTTAAAACTTTAGAAAAGAATTTTTCAAGAATGAAAACTAAGGTATGGGATTCGTAAATCTTAAAAAGGCTAATTAAAGCTTTGCTTTTGTTTAATACTTAATATGTATGGTTTTATGAATGGAGGATAGAATGATTATGGACTTTGAACGCATGTGGTTGTGATGTGTTTTTTAGATTGACGTAATGGCATAAATTAGTCTTTTTCCATGGGTTGTAGTTGGGCAGAAGTTCACTTTTGTATTATTTCTTTCATAATTTCATTATTTTAAATGAAGGCATATAATCAAAGACAAAGTGAGCACCCAATTATTGGAGAATCCACAGAGCAAGAAGCATGATATTAAGCCCACAAGAAGAGATAGAGAATCTTGTAATAGTGTAGGCCTTCACACACATTTTATATGATCTAATTAAGCGAGTCCAATTGGATTTAGAATTAGCTCACAGTTAACTATATTTATTTATCTTACGATAAATATGTGATGTATGTTTGAAAATTGTTTCATTGTAGTTCTCTACCAAGTTTAAGGTTCTTAGTATGACTTCTGCATGTGATATCATCACATTTGTGGGGTTACATGTCAACAACAAATTCTAGAATTGTAGGTATATTTTATGCGACATTCAAAGGATATTTTACCTTAAGAACTGTCTGAGTAAGGGGTAGGATTTAAACTCGACAAGTTGTTAATTGATGGGTATGACTTAAGGAAACCCCAGATTCCAAGAACTATATGCTTGAGGTTTTGATAGACCATGGCTAAATTAAGATAGGGACTCATATGAGATACGTTGGCAAGAGTTGTCACTTATTGTGCCTAGTATTCAAAAAATTGTATGTGTGAGGTATATTATATTTAATGAAGATCCAAATTACTTGTTAGAAAATTTTAGAATTTTTGTTTCCTATCTATGGGAGTGTGGGATTAATAAAATACAGTGGGAGCACACTTGATTTAAAGTCCAAAATCAATGATAACAACATTTATAATCAAATTAATAATTTTGTTTATTTTTGACAGTTTGTTTTATCTTGAGTATGTAGGGTTTCACTAGATTTAGGATACAAAATTTAGATTTAAAATTTACAAAATAACAGAGATATCACAATGAAAATGAATTTCCCAACCCAGTCAGCTTTTCTTTGCATAACTTTATAAACATAAATATAGTTAGTTTTATGTATAGTTATCTTGAATCAAATTCCTTATGATTTATGCACCCATGAGTTGTGAAACTTGGGGCACGACCTTTAGTTGTCCACACAAAAATGCACAGGAATTTTTTTTCAATGAATCTCTATGAACTCTTTTGTGAAATCCTATAAATTCTTAGTATTTGAAGCATTTTGCAAGAGAAAATGCTAAAGAGACTAGTGAATATTTTCTCACTTTCTTCAAAGTAGGGTGGATGAATAGCAAGCGTAGATGAACAGTGTTGTTGCTGTAGTAGCCTGCGTGGACAGTAACTTTTGGAAATCCTCTAATTGATTTATTTCCAAGAAAGTCTATGTTTGTTTTCAAATTTTGCTATGTGTTTTTAAGTATTTTTGTCTCGAAAATTATATAAAATTAAGAAAGAGAGAGATAAAAATTTAAAAGTGTAATAATTAAGTGTTTGTTTTGGACTCTAAAATTTGAAAACAATCGTAAATAGTGTTATATACATGGGTGGTTCCTATTTCATTGACATCCAATTGAGGTATATGGAATAGACTTTATGGGCCTTTACATGGACTTTAAAATTATTTTAAGTCCATTCCATCTTTAATTATTAATTCAATTAATATTTAAAGGCCATTGGAATATTATCTTTCAATTTAATTAAACCCATTAATTAAATAAAATTAAAGGCATATTATATTTCTAGTTAATAATCTCATTATTAACAAATATAAGAAGAAATAATAATTTTAATTATTTTTTGACATTTAATTTAATTATTCCCTATTAATTAAATTAAAAGCTCATAATGTTTCCAGTTAATAAGCTCATTATTAATAAGTATAATGAGAATAAATAATTTCATTTGGTTTAATCCAATTGTGATCAAATTAATTTCACCATAAGATTTTTCTAGTCTTGTTGATACCCCACGTCACAATAACCTTCTTATCTTTCTATTGTTCTTATGTGTATGACTCTTTAAGTTCATTTCTAGTTAGAATTGAGTATAGTTTGAAGAATATGGTAACATTTAATTTATGGTCCATATCATAGCCCATCTAATATGAAGAAAATAAATCATATGAATCCTCTCAATCATGAGTACCATGTGGTTTAAGCCTTTTATCTTATTTTACCTTAATCAAGTAAGAGCTTTGAATTTAGTCAAACTCACTTATTTGATCATATGACCAAATTAGTGTTACCTTAGGAGACTAATGTCTTACTGAAACACATTTCCGATCATACATTACCTTAACTAAAGATTTTTGTCTTATGGAACATTAATCGTGTAGGACAAATTCCTTGCTCACTTGAAAGGAGACATCCCTTATTTATGGTGCACATACCCCTATATGCAGTCGAGTAACAGCACATTGGGTTCATAACTCTATCTTAAGTTAAGATTAATATTGGTTTTTAGTACCCTAATGACACACAAACTATGAAACACATGAGGTATCCTTGTTGTTTTAGATCTAAGGTCTATACACTTTTATCATAATTACAAAGTAAGACATTAATAACGAATAGTGAATTCTATGTGTCAGCTTCATTCTTTATGTTATTATTTGAATACGCCATTTTCTATTGATATATCTACATATATGTGTTCTCAGTATCTCATATCGAGTAGCATAACACTCAACACATAAACACATGGTGTGTACTCGCATCCCATCAACTAGCCATGGGAACATTGAGTTTCCTTCTCTTAGTTTTGCTTCTTCTTATTCTCACTAGTTGAGCAACAAGAGTCCTCAAGGAGAACCTCTTTCCTATATAATAGGATGATAGTTTTCAAGATATTGCTAATTATTTCAACAATGAGAACACTTCTCAAACTTCGAAACCAATTGGCCATCTTGGTCCTAGCCAACATAAAGGTCTCAATTGTTATAAAGAGAGCATACAACATAATTTGAGTAAAATAATTGCAAAAATAAGCAAGATTATTAGTTTGATTATAAATGTTGTTATCGAATGATTATGGACTTAAAATTATATGGCCTCCTACTAGATTTTTGAATCCTACAGTCCTTAAGATGTAAAATGGAGATTCTATTAGAAAAATTTCTTGGGGAGTAATTAGGTTCTTTATTGAACATAACATACTTCACACATATAGTTTTTGGCATGCTAGGTGAAATAGTGACAACTTTTGTTAAAACATCTTATATATAGTCCAATCTTCATTTTAGCCCCTGGCCCGATGAAAGCTCACACATATAGTTTTTTTATATCACGGGTCCACTTAAGTCATACCCATCAACTGACAACTCTTTGAAATTGTAATCCTACCTATGACTTTCAATTCTTATGGCAAAGTATCCTTTAAATGTTATATCAAATGCACTTAGAGTCCTAACTATGCTATCACAATGTGACTTCATAAATGTGATGATATCACATTTTAAGACTATACCTAGAACTTTCAAGCTTAGTGGAAGGCCATGATAAAACTATTTCACTATTACAACTTAATATTGTAATGCATAAGGTTTTAGTCCATGTATTTATCTTTTACTTTGCACATTAGCCATTTTACATTCACATGCCACATATATGCAATAAAAGTAAAAGATAGAAATAATATGGATGATCACAGACTTTATAGCTAGAGCCAATAATTGGATCATGCACACATGTGTGATGCTCTACACTATTACAAGACCTTTGTCTTCATTAGTGTCGGATTCAAATTCCCTGCACCATTGGTTCACCAACCACACTGGGATCGTTGAACAGTTTCCAACTCTTGGTCTTAGGTGAACACCAACTTTTGGGCCTCCAAGCGATGACCAACTCTTAGTCTTAGAATACAATTATATTGTGGCATACCATGAATAATATAAACCTATACTACTTGAAAAACTTGGGTTTTTGCCCTTACAACCTATGGAAAAGAAATTTATACATCTAGAAAATCCAAACCAAAGTGTAATAAAATCCATCCACATGCTTAAGTACATAATGAATCCATTCATCCGTACAACAGTCGTACACCGTATGTATAACACAATACAATTGATTTGAAAAATTCTTTTATGATTTACGTATCTCATGCCTTAATTTCATTTGTAGAAACTCCTCTCAAAGGTTTTAAATTTGGGAAAATACCAAATTTTAAACCCTTTTGAAACTCTGTGTAGCCAAGGGAATAGTTCTTGTGAGTGTAAGGTTAGCCATGGTAGAGATCACATCTTTACTATGGTTAGCTTCATGACTACACGATCACCCCCACAACCATGAGAACTTTTCCTACAGTTGTAAGGCTTAATAGTGGATGTGTGTGGATTTTTCCTGACCTTCAAGATTTTAGATTTTGATGCTTTCCCACAATTCAAAATGATACAAAAAATGATTATGCTATTATAAACAAGTATCTACACACAAGTTTATCAATTCCAAAGGAAAACTTACTATAAATAATAAAACACATCATCCCAAGCATGTTTTTATATGAAGAAAAATGGAGGCTCTAATATGACTGTTGGGTTTCATTGAATTTAGGATGTAAAATTTAAATTTAAAATTCATAAAATAATAGAGATAATGCAGCAAAAAGTGAATTTTTCAACACAGTTCACTTTTCTTGCATAACTCGTATGAACATAAACAAAAGTATAAATGGTTATTTAGAATCAAATTCTTGAAAATTTCTATTAGTAATCCACTAGCTATGAAACTTAAGCCATGACCTCTAGTTTGTTCACATGAACAATGTGGAGGCAATGCTTCTCTAATGAATCTCTATGATTAGTGAAAACCCACAAAACTTTTGGTGTTGGAAGAATTTTACAATAGAAAATACTAAGGAGGCTATTGAATATTTTTTTTCTTTGTGCAAAGTGGGATGGATGAATAGTAGGATGTAGATGAATAGTGCCACTGCTACAGTTACCCCTGGATGAACACTAGGCTTTGAAACTCTTCTAATTAATCTATTTTCAAGATAAAATGTTATTTATGAATGGATTCCTATATCAATGTATATCTAATTAAGGCATATAGAATGCACTTTATGGACTTTTACATGGATTTTAAAATTATTTCAAGTCCATTACATATCTAATTATTAATCCAATTAATAATTGAAGCCCATTAGAACATTATTCAATTAATCTCATTAATAAAATTAAAGGTTCATTATTTTCTCAATAAATAATCTTATTATTAACAAACATAATAGGGAATAAATAATTCCAATTTGTCTTGCCCTTTAATTTAATTATTCCTCATTAATTGAATTAAAGGCTCGTCATGTTTTTGATTTGTAATTTTATTATTAACAACTATAATAAGAAATAAATAATTTCATTTTCTCCAATCAAATTGTGACCAAGTTAACTTCACCATGAGACTTCTCAAGTTTTGTTCAAGTTCCCCCTTCATAATAGCATTCTTACCTTTGCGTTGTTCTCATGGGTGCAATTCTTTTAGTTTATCCTTAGGTGGAAATGAGCATAATTTGATGGATATGGGAAATACTTAGCCTGTAGCCCATATCGTAGTCCATTTAAGATTAATAGTCAGATTATTTAAACCCATTCGATCATGAGTGTTAGGCAGTATAGGCCTTTCATTTGCTTTGTCTAGATCGAGTGCGATCCATGGATTTAGTTAAACTCATTAACTTAATCATATGACCAAATCAGTGTTAACTCATGAAACTAACGCCCTATATAAAACTCCTTTCCAGACTTACACTACCTTATTTTTTATTTTATTTCATGGAACATTGATTGTATAAGATAAATGCCTTGCTTATTTGTGATAAGATAAATTTCTTACTCATCACACACATACCTCCATATGCACTCAAGAAATGGTATATTGAGCTCATAAACCTATCTTATATCAAGATAGATGTTGGTTTTTAATACCCTATTGACATGCCAATCATGATATGCACTAGGTATCCCTGTCATTTGAGGTCTAAAGGCCCACATGTACTAAAAACAATCATAAAATAAGATATTGACTGCAAAGAGTGAACTTTATATGTTCACTTCGTTCTTGGAATCATTCGAATACATCAGTCTCTAATGACATATCTATATACAAATGTTCTCAGTATTTTATGTTGATTGGCACAACACTCACCACACAAATTCATGATCTTAAAGTTGTATCAATACTTTAATACCCACTTAGAGAATCTATAACTTATGAATAGGCTTTTATGATAATGTACTAAAATGTCTTATGTCCATATTCCACAATCATAACTCTTATGTATAAGGTTCTTTAACACAACCATATGAGCAAACACACAACTTTACTTAATAACAAGAATTACATGCATGATAAAAGTTATTAGAATATTGATAATAGGGAATAAAAATATTTTATTAATCAATGAAAAATAATATTTATAATTAATATCCCTCATTAAATTAATGCGCTAGAGGGCATATCACTAATAGAGTAATGTTAAACCATCTTAAAAAATTTCTTAAGACCATTTCAATAATCGACTTCAAGTTTTTTGATTGGCTCCAAATTTGGGAATTGTTTGTAGTTTGGAAGAGTAGACTATAACTTAGAGGCTGACATCCTAGGCTAAGGGAAGGAAGTTGATAATACTATGTCTATATCTTTGCTTAGTGACAAGACAAGTAACAAGACTAATAAGAGGAAACCTTCCATTTCTAAGGCTAGTGGGAGTGTCAAGAAATCTTAGGCTCCTATTGAAAAGGGAAAGTGTTACCTTTATAGCAAAGATGGGGCATTAGAAAAAGAATTATGCCATGTACCTTTAGAGCTTGAAGAATGTGGTGTTTGTTTCTGAAATGTAGTGTTCCATTAGTGTATTATCTACTTCTTGAATTTATATTCAGGTACCTCATCTCACATTAATACGTCTAATCAAGATTTAGTTAGAAGTAGATCTTCAAAAGTGAGACGTGGTGATCAAGATTGATAGTGTAGCAAGTATTGTGGCTATTGTGATTGGGATCGCTTCAATTAGACTATCATCTCTATATGTTCTAGTGTTGAGAGACTATTTATTATTACCCAATGAACTAACAACATTGCCTTAACACGTTTATTGCTAAAATAGAATGATGTTTTTTGTTAGAGAGAATGTTTACTACATTTATTATTGTAATAAATTTTGTTGGTCCTAGCTTATTAATGAATAGACTCTACTACAAGAGCATGGATGATAACAATAAGACGAATGCCATTTCTTATAAGCATACTATAGAGGGACTTAATCCTAGACAATTGTAATAGCTTAGACTTGGTCATGTTGTAGAAATAAGGATAAGCAACTAGGAGAAAGATTGGCTTATTGGCCTATTGGGATAGACACCCTATCTAATTTGTGAACCTTGTCTCGTAGGCAAAATGACCAAAATTCAATTTAATAGATAAACTAAAAGGGCTACATCTGTGTTGGAACTAGCCTTAACCAATGTTTGTTAGCCAAAAAAAGCTTTTCAAGTTGTCATAACCTTTGTTGATGATTACCCTAAGTATGGTTAACTGTACTTGATGAAGTACAAGCATTAATCATTTGAAAAGTTCAAGGAATTAAAGGATAAAGTAGATAAACAAACCAAGAGTCATGTAAAATTACTTTGCTCAGATCGTGGTAATGAATTCATAGGCATCGAGTTTGATGAATTCCTTAAGAGAAATGACATTGCATCACTGTTAGTGATGTGTGTTCTAATACTCATTATTTAGTAAGGGATATTGATTGAAATTGTTATTTTTCATTAATTAATAAAATATTGTTTATCTATTTTATTGATATGGTGACAATTTTTATTATACATGTTATTCTTGTTTTGTCACAAAGTTGTGAATACGCCTATATGATTTCGTTAAGAAGTCTTATTCATAAGAATTATGAATATGGACACAAGACTTCTTAGTACACAATCTTTAAAACATGTTTTCAATTTACAGATTTTTTAAACGTGTATTAGAGAATTGATATGACTTGCACAAAATGTGTTTGTATGGTGAGTGTTATGCTACTTGATATAAAATACTAAGAACACGTGTATGAATATGTCATTTGGGAATGATATTTTTAAACACCAACTTGAAGAACAAAGTAAACACATAGAGTTCACTCTTTGCTTTTGATGTCTTAATTCATGATCGTGTTAAGTGTACGTGGGCCTTTGACTTGAGATGGCATGCATGTCTTGTACACATGTTAGTTACCATGTCATTAGGGTATTAAGAACCTCTTTTCAATCTGGGTATGAGATAAGGTTTTGAGCCCAATGTGGCATTTCTCAAAAGCATATAGAGGTTTGTAGGCGATTAATAAAGGATTTGTTTCGTTGCAAGTGAGCAAAGTGTTTGTCATATGCAACAATACTCTATGAGACAAAACCTATAACTAGGGTGGTGGAGATTGGAAAGGAGTTCTTAGTAGATGATAATTCTCATGGGGTAATATAGAAGTGGTCATATGATTATGCTTAGGAGTTTGATTAAATTCGCAACTCTTGCTCAATCGGGACAAAATCAGATAAAAAGCCTATGCCACGTGGTATTCACAATTAGGAGAGTTCGTGAGCAAGATAAAATGCTCATGCCATGTAGTATTTATAATTATAAGGGTTCATGTGATCCATTCACTTCATCTTAATTGGACAAAGCTATAATTTATAAGGCATTATCCATATCCTTTGAGTTACGCTGGTTGCCAATTAAGAATGAACCTAAAGAATTACACGTATAAGGATGGTACAAGGACAAGTTGGTAAATTAGTTTAGGTTTTAAACAAGACTTGCGAAGTCTTGCAGCAAAATGAATTTAGTTGCTACTGGATTTGACCAAATAAAATTATTTATTTCTTATTATATTTGTTAATAATGAAATTATTAAGAAGAGATATAATGAGTATTTAAGTTAATTAATGGGGATTAACTAAATTAATGAGTAAGACATAAATGATATTATTTGGTTCCTATTATGTTTTAGTTAATAATCAAATTATTAACAAGAAACATAATGAGCATTTAAGTTAATTAATGGGGATTAGTTAAATTAATGGGTAAGACACATGGAATCATTTAGTTCCTATTATGTTTGCTAATAATGGGATTATTAACTGAAACATAATGGGGAATTGATTTAATTAATAAGATTAATTAAATTAAAGGATAAAGTTTTAATAAGTTTTAATTATTAATTGAATTAATAATTAAAGATGGAAAGTGTTTGAATTAATTAAAGGTCTATGTAGAAGTCCATAGAACACATTCCATATGTCCTAGTTGCATAGAATTAGAAATAAGAATCCAACCTTATGTAGAATTGTATATCTTTAAAATAAATAGAATTGAAAAAATTCTAAATAACATCACATCAGATGTTTAGCCAATTTTGTGTGCCCTTTCCAAACAGGAGAAAAACTCTCTCTAGCCCCCTTAGTTTCTCACTTGTCTATAAGCTTTCTAGAGACAAGGGTGTTTGTATATAATCCTTACAAAGAAGTTCATGGAGGATTTGGAGATGCTTGTTCATGTGAATAAACTAAAGGTTGTGGCTAAAGTGTTATGGCTTTTGGATCATAAGTACACTTCACGAAGAGTTTGATTCCAAGATGTAATTTTTGTATAGATTTCTTTGGTTCATATTTATGCATGTTATATGACTAGAAAGGATTGGGTTTGTGAATTTTCTCCATTGTGTATTTTCATGATTATGTGTTTTAAAATTAAATCCCAAAACATGGTAAAACACAATAGGGGTAGTAGAGCCACCGTTTTCCTCATATAAACATGAAATTTAAAGATTTTTCTATGATTTATGGTAGTGTTCATCTAGGATTAGGGCTAAACATGTAATTGATACTTGTTTATGCTCAAAAAAAAATTGTTTTTTCATGTTTTGAATTATGGAAAAGCATGAAAAATCAAAACTTAAAGGTTAAAAAAAATTTAGTGCCGCAACCACGAGAAAAGTCGCCACTACAGGTTTAAAGCTTGTGGCTACCGGAGTGGTGCTCGTAGCCATAGCTTTGGCTACAACAAAAAAGAGTTTCTATCATGTCCGAACTGATGACTTTCTTGGCTGTGGAAGTGGCCACAATAAGGTGGTTTGCAAGCTATGGAAACTATTCCCTCAGCTAAACAATGACAGATAAAGGCTATTTTGTACTTTTCTCAAATTTGAAACTTAGTAAAAGAGTTTTCTAGAAACAAGAACTAATGCATGAGTCATAGAAATAGTCATTAAATGGATTTGTTTAATTATACATGCGATGTATAATTGTTGTATGGATATTATGGATGGATTGTGGACTTAAAATAGTTTAATTATACATGCGATGTATAATTGTTGTATGGATATTATGGATGGATTGTGGACTTAAAATAGTTTAATTATACATGCGATGTATAATTGTTGTATGGATATTGTGGATGGATTGTGAATTTAGAATACGGTGTGGATGTCATAATTTTAGTTTTATTTTTGGTTTTTTTTATGAATTTATAATTAATTGCATGCGCTGTAAGGGCATAAGTCAAAGTTTTTCCAATAGAATTGAAAATTAACTTTTTATGGTATGCCACATGTACTTGTAAAATGGAAGATCATGAATTGATGATTGTGTGAAGGCTAAGAGTTGGTGTTCTTTAATGTTCCATGGCATGGTGAGCGCTTGAAGGAAGACATGGAAACCAAGACTGATTGAAGACTAAAATTTTGACCCTCGTAATTGTATATTGGAACCTATCATTCCATTCCATGAGAAGAGGTTGTCCTTAAGGTGCCCAACCCCTTGATTAGTAAGACTAAGAGAGGTAAGACTAAGAGAAGGAAGCCTTCTATTCCCTAGGCTATTGGGAGGGGCATGAGATCTATTGTCTATGTTGGCAAAAGAAAATATTTCTGTTATAATGAGAGGGAGCATAAAAGGAGTTACGCTAAATGGTATTCGTGATTGAGAGGGTTTATGTGGTCCATTTACTTTTCCTTGATTAGCCTATGATTATGCATTGTAGGTTTGACACTACCCATATCTTTCGAGCGATATTTGTTTTTAGTTAAAGAAAAACTTACAGAGTCACACGCAAAACGTTGGAATGAAGGACAAGTAACAAATTAGTCGAGGCGTGAATGAAGTTTGAGAAGTCACTTAGAGAAATTAATTAGGTTGCAATTGGATTGGACCAAATAGACTTCCCGTTGAGATTGTTAATAATAAGATTGTTAATTAAAAGGATGGTGGGCCGTTAACTTAATTTATGGGATTAATTAAATCATAGGACAAGGCACAAGTGGGCTATAATGATTAATGAGATTAATAATTAAAGGTTGAATAGGCTTTAATTATTAATGAGATTAATAATTAAATCATCAAGAGCTAAAATTTATTAAAGGTCCATATAAGAAACCCATGTAGCCCATGCCATGTGTACCCTAGGTGCTATATATGAAAATAAAAATCTTACCACGTGTAGGTGGTAGTGTTTTGGAAATAAATAGATTTGGAAGAGTTCCAAATAATATACAACTAAACAAATTAAAGAAAATTTGTCTCCCTTGCAAGTAAGTGAGAGAAAGTTATCTAGTTACCTATTCTAGTCTCTCTCTCTTGTTCTAAAGCCTCCTTGTCCAAAAAGGTTTTGGGTTAAAACCTTATAAAGGAGTATGTAGAGGTCTAGGAGACGCTTGTTCACATTCTAATTATGTAGTGATTATGAACTTATAAAATGTGTTCCCAAATGATTATAAACTTTAAATCAAATGGCTTCTCTTTAGATTTTTCAAATCTTACACACCCCCAGTTATAATCCCATGGTGTAAAGTTGTATCAGTATTCTAATGACTATTTAGAGAACTTGTGACTCACAAATGGGTTTTTAATTATTGTGTAATAAGAAGCTTTGTCTCCATATCTATAACTCTTGTGAATAGGATTTTTAAATGCAATTATATGGGTGCATGCACAACTTCAAGCTGGACAGGAATACATGCATGATGAGATTACCATAATATTGGTAAAAAAGGAATGTAATTATTCTATTAGTTAATAAATTCATATATGTACATCCAATATCCCTCACAAATACTTGGCATTAGAGAGCATATCACTAATGCCATGAAATCAATAACCCACACGTCAAATAATTCTACCTCAAGGATGTAATGAAAGACATCTCATTCCTTTTCAAATTCTTCCCCAACCTTAGGCATCTGTCACGCTTTCAAACAACATACACTCATCTTTGTATATTGTAGACTAATAAAATCCACACTGCACTACATTGTAAGCCATTTGATTTTCCCTAAAATGGCCCCACGTGGAAGTGCATGACAAAGCACATGATGTCCTCTATCTATTCCTCTTGGACACTCTTATGAATTAAATGATTAGCACAAATTTAGTAGAGGTAAGATTCATCCCAATAATGCTGCTTAGCATCAAACCAAAATTTCTTCTATTGTTGGAATGTAAGATCAGGAGGTAAGATTCCGTGTGCAAGATAATTCAAAAAATCCACAAAGTAAGGAATAAAGGAATAAGTGAAGAAAATAAAGCAAATAGATGTTCATCTGGGAATTCTTTGTTAATTTCTTGCTCTTTGAGGGACTCACTATTCTTAAACATTTTAAAATGATTAGGCACCACATTATCCATATCCTTTATATCCTTGAACTCAATGTGAAATTCTTGCATAAAAAATATCAAATGAATTAGTTTGGGCTTGGCATTGTTCTTCTCAAACAAAGATTTAATGGTTGAATGGTCTACATAAACAATAGTTTTTGCTCCTTTCAAATAGGGTTGAAATTTTTCAAAAGCCAAAACTATCGCTAGGAGTTCCTTTTAACCATTGCCTAATTGAGTTATGCTTCATTAAGAGCGCAACTAGTATAATAAATTACATGGAGTTACTTCTCCTTCCTTTGCCCTAAAACTACATCAACAGAGTGATTACTAGCATTGCACATCGACTTGAAGGGATCAATCAAAAGGAGTGATAATCAGTGCACTCACCAAGGCCTTCTTCGACCTACTAAATGCCAAACGACACTCATTAGTGAACTCAAGAGGTACATACTTGACAAGAAAATTAGAGAGTGGTTTAGAAATTTCAGAGAAATCTTATTATGAATCGCTTATAAAAGTCTACACGCCTTATAAAGCTCTAATACCCTTTACATTTGTTGGTGGTGGTAAATTAGCAATGACCTCGATCTACCTTAATGCATCTTCCCAAAATTTTGTGTCCTAACATAATTCATTCCTATACCATAAATGACACTTCTCTTAGTTCAAGGCTAGGTTAGTGCCCTCACATCGTTACAAAACTAAGGCAAGGTTATACAAATAATTATAAAGGAGTCATCAACAACACTTAAATCATCCATAAAAATCTCAAAATAACTTTTGCCAAATTAGAAAATATGGCCATCACGTACTACTGGAATGTGACTAGTGTATTACAAAGACTAAAAGGCATCATTATAAAGACCAAAAAGCATCTACCTATACAAAAATGTACCATAGGAGCCAGTAACCATGGTTTTTTTTTTTTTTGTTTATCCTCAGGTATTATAGGAATTTGATTATATGATGAATTCTTATCTAAGAAATAGTAATAAGGGTGGCCCGCTAGTCCTCCTAACAAAATCTACAAAGGATGACAAAAAGTGGTCTTTTCAAGTGTCACAATTCAATTTCCTATACTAAATGCACATGCATTAACCCATGACTAATGCAGAAGGAATTAATTTATTTTGTTCATTTTTAACCGCAATCATCCCTCCTTTTTTAGTACTATTAGTGACATGCCTTCTAACACCAATAAATTATGATAGATATTGATTGTATATGTAATCTTTTGATTAATTAATGAAATATTAATTTTTCTTATATCAATTTTCTGGCAGTTATTCATGCTCGTAAATTTTGTATGGCATAAAATTTTTTGTTTGCTCAAGTGATTGTATTAAGAAGCCTTTTTCTTAAGGGGTTATGAATATGGCATAAGGCTGTCTTAGTATACAATCACTAAAACTAGTTCGCCAGTTACAAACTCTCTAAAGGGCATTGAAGAGTTAATACGACTAGTATGCCTTGTGTTTGTATGATGCCATTCAGTTTGAGATATTGATAATATGAATTTGATATGTCATTAGAGAATGAGTATTTGAACATTAACTCAAGAAGTAAACAAATGGAGTTCAATCTTTATTGTCAATGTCTTTCTTCCTCATCATGCTAAGTGCATGTGGGCTTCAAACATAGAATGACATGGTTGTGTTGTGTACATGACAATTAGTGTGTCATTGGAATATTAAAAACCAACATCTATATTGATATGCGATAGGGTCATGAGCTTAACGTGTCATTATCCGAGCATGTATAAAGGTAAATGGACGTTCAATAAGGGATTAGTCTCCTTATAAGTGAGCAAGGCATTATTCCTATGTGATCAATGTTCCATGATATAGAAATCTTTAGCCAATGTAGTTCATGAATAAAAAGGAGTTTCTAATAAGACATTAGCTACATAAGGTAACATTGATTTGGTCATATTATTGAGTAAGTGAGTTAGACTAAACCTATGGCTCTCGCTTAGGCTAGACAAATTAAGATAGAAGTCTTATGCTGCATGGTATTCACAATTAGAAGGGTACATATGATCCATTCATTTTATTTTAATTGGGCTATGATATAGGCTGCAGGCTAGACGTTATCTATATCCTTGAAGTTATGCTCATTGCTAATTAGGGATGAACTAAGAGAGTTACACTCAAAATATTGGAATGAAGACAAGTTGGTAATTGGCTAGGGTATGAATGGAGCCTGAGAAGTCTCATGGACAAGGCTGTAGATGTCTTATAGAGAAATTAATTTGGTTGCAATTGGATTGAATTAACTATATATTTTTTTGTTCTTTTTAATAATGAGATTGTTAATTGGAAGTATAGTGGGCCTTTAATTCAATAAATGGAATTAATTAAATTAAAGGATAAGACAAAAGATTGAATTATTTAGTTCCTATCATATTTGTTAATAATGTGATTATGAACTAAAAACATGACAAACATTTGATTTGATTAATGAGATTAATTAAATTAAATGATATAATTCCAATGGGCCTTAATTATTAATGTGATTAATAATTAATGGGTGAACAGATTTTAATTATTAATTAGATTAATAACTAATTAAGCTTGGCACTAAAAATAATTAATAGTCCATGTAGGAAGCCCATAAAGCTCATGCCATGTGTGCTTTAGATGTTTTATATGTAAATAAGAATCCTATCAAGTATAGGGTATTTTGCCTTGGAAATAAATAGATTCAAAATAGTTTTAAATCATATTGGCAAAAATCACCTAAAATTCGTCACCTTCTTACAAGCAAGGAAGAAAAATTTTCTAGCCTCCTTTTGACTCCTTTTTTTTTTATTTTTTTGTCCAAAAGCCTCCTCATCTAAAAGTTCTTTGTGTTGAAGCCTTTCCAAGGAGTTTGTAGAGGTTGGAGGCACATGTTCACATTCCAATTGGATGACCCTTTTAGCTCTTAAGTTAATGTATTATTTGAATGTCACATCAAATTTACCCAACGCCCAAAATGCAAAGATGCAATGTGACCCCATGAATGTGATGATATCACATACTAATGCAACTTAATATTGAGTGAGACAGTTTTAGGTTCACTTAGTTTTATGTTTTACTTTGCATGTTAACCAATTTTATGCATATATTTCATGCAACCTATGATTATCATACAAATTAAGGTAATAAGTGTGATTTACCAATGAGGAAGTGCCAACCAATTTATTACGATAATAAATCTAGTGCATGTTGTATCTAAAGGAAAATTTGTAATCTTTTTTTTACCAATAAAGGTATAGAGACCATATTCTTTAGCCTATTTGACAACAAGAGTCAATCTCGTAGACCCAAAATATGACTGAATGATAATAGAAGTGGTGCCTATCTCAATGGTTGCAAACTTGCCCCGCTTTTGACCTCAATCACGACTTCTCACTTCTTAAGCAATCTACTATTAACCAAATCTCAACTCAAAGTGCAAATATGAGAAGATGCACTTGAATCCAAGATCCAAAATGTAGAGAACATACTAATAGAATAGGATATTTCATAAACATTGAGTTCCTCATCTCTTATAACATCTTTCAAGCCATAAAGGCATGTAGTGCAATTCCTCTTCTAAAACCTCCCATTGTATCGGAAGCTCTTTTCTTTGTCAACATAAGCATTGGATCTCATGTCCCTCCCACTAGCCTTATAAACAGTAGGTTTCCTTCTCTTGGTCATACCTTCCTTAATCTCACCATTTGAGAGGCTAGACGCCTTTAGGATAATCCTTTAGGCTAGTTGACTCTTCTAATTCTTAAGTTGAATATCCTTTGAATGTCACACCAAATTCACCCAAATTTGTAAATGTATAGGTGCAATATGATCCAATGAATGTGATAATATAACATGCTAATACTACACCTAGAACCTTGAGCTTAGTGGAGGGCCACAATAAAGCAAATTTGTCATCACAACCTAATATTAAGTGAGGATGTCTTAGGCCCATGTAGTTTTATGTTTCACTTTGCACATTAACCAATTCTAAGCATATATCTTATGCATTTATCACATGAATAAACAAATGAATAATATGGAGGACTATGGATTTCTAGATCTAATTAGAGCTGACAATTGGATTGTGCACATGTGTGTGAAACTCTATACTGTTAAATGGGATAATGATAATTGTCATCTCTTTGTCTTGGTCTTTATGGCTTCATTCATCGGTCAACCACACCATCGAATATTGAATGGCACCAATTTTTAGCCTCCATGTGATCACCTACTTTTAATCTTTCATGTTACAAATACATATGGCATACCACAGAAAAATATTTTCTATTCTATTTAAAACTTGACTTATGCCTTTACAACCCTTGAAAAACCATTCCAACATGACAATCCATTCATTGACAAGTGTTCTAAGTCTAAAATCTATCCATCACATCCGTTCAGGTAATTTTAGATTACATTTATAGGTTAAAAAATCTATTTAATGACTTTTCTATGACTTACACATCTCATGCTTTAGTTCACATTTGTTGAAAACTTTTCTTCAAATCTTAAAGAAAGGAATTTTTTTGAATATCTTGCATGCACTGTGTGTGTAGTGTAAGTGGTATACCCTTTAATACCAATAGAAAATAAGGGATACTAGAAGGGCATTTGGTTGTATATATACTTTTCACATTAATTAATAAAATATTGATTTTTATATTAGTATCATGGCAAGTTTTCATGCGTGTCAAACTTGATTGGCATAAAGTATTGTATGTACTCATTTGCTTGAGTTAAGAAGCTTTATTCATAAGGAATTACGAATATGGACATAAGGCGCTTTTGGTACTTAGTCACTAAAACTTGTCTGCGAGTCATAGATACTCTAAAGAGCATTAGAGAGTCAATACAACTTGCACACCTTATATTTGTACGGTGAGTGCCATGCCTCTTGGAATGAGATACTAAGAATACATAGGTGTGGATGCACTATTGGGGAATGGAGCATTAAGACAATAACTTGCAAAATGAAGCAGACATATAGAGTTCACTTTTAGTTGTTAACGTCTAGAGATGACATGGTTGTCTTGTGCACATGACGGTTAAGGTCAAATATCTATCCTAATATTATATAAGGTCATGAGCCCAATGCGCCATTGCCTAGGTGCGTGTGGAGGCTGCTGAATTAAGTTTGAATCTTCAACCACAAAAATACTAAGCCTATAGGCTCATTTTTCATTCAAGTGAAAAAAGAAAAAAACTAGAGAGAACCACTTAGCATTTTTTTGTCTATCACAGAAGCCAGCTTTCTCTCGGAATTGGTTACTATTCCATTAACTCACACTTGACACACCCTACCTTCTCCTAAACTAATCACACCACCTTATACTAATTTGAATTAGCTACAAAAATGTGCTAAGTCACATCCATCAGAACCACTTCAACTACCTAAAAAACTGCTTTCAACAGAATATGCCAGCTATAACCCTGTGTTGCTGGCAAACTTCATTGCTGATTCCTAGCTTCTATTGCCACATTTGATGTCTCATTTTGATAGAGGCATGAGTGCGTTCAATAAGGGATTAGTCTCCTTGCAGGCGAGTAAGGCATTTGTCTTATACAATTGGGGTTCCATGAGATAGAAACTTTTGACTAAGGTAATATATGATCAGAATGGAGCTTCCAATCGAAACATTTGCCTCATGAGAAAATGCAGATTGGTCATATGACTCAGTTTATGAGTTTGACTAAATTTATGAATCTTGATCATTTGGGACAAAGTAAGACAAAAGGTCTATATGACATGGTAGTTACAATTGGAAAGATACATTGTGATCTTAATCACTTCATCTTGATTGGGCTATGATATAGGTCATAGGTTAGACGTTACTCATGTTCTTTGAGCTATGCTTGTTGCCAATTAAGAATGAACCTAAAGAGTCACACACATAAGATTGAGATGTATTGTGAGTATTAAATTGATGGGTTATGTTAAAATGCATCAAACTCATAAAGTGGAACATGAAACATGAAGGATGAATAAAGAATAAGAACAAGAATGAAAGAAAGAAGAGAGTAAATAAGGAAGAAAGTGAATTGCACTTTCAACTTAGGGCAGAACTTCAATAGATTGTAATTGCTGTTCCATTGGTTTTCTCCCTTTACACAATGAGTTCTTGAAAGATAGTTACACCCATTCATACTCCACTAAGTTAGCTACAAAATCAACCTGATTAACTACAAAAACAACCTAACTAACTAACTGAGAAACTATAAGAAACTAATTGTGCCGGTTGGTTAGTTTGTTATGCTGTCAAGCTTTATTGCTGATTTAGAACTTTGGTTGTCACATCTAATCACCTATTTTTGACACTCCCTCTCAAGATGAGTGTGTATTTTCTATACACTCATCTTACTGAGCAGTAGGTTAAATTATTTTGAACTTAAACTTTTGGTAAACACATCAGTTAGTTGACTTTTGATTCCATGTATTTTACCTCAGCTATACCTTCTTCCACCATCTTCCTCATATAGTAAAGGTCAAGATCAAAATGCTTGGTCCTCTCATGGTAAGTAGGGTTTCTTGAAATTTCAAGTGCACTCCTGTTATCACAAAAAATAGTGATAGATTAGTGAAGTTCTCTTCCAAGTTCCCTTAATAGATTTTGTATCCACATTAATTCACACATGCAAGATGCCAGTGCCTTATGCTCAGCCTTCATTGAACTCCTTGCTACCACACTTTATTTCTTAGATTTCTAACATATTAGGGAACTTCCAAGAGCAACGTGGAATCCAGTGACTTATCTCCTTATGTCAACACATCTGCCATAATCATTGTCTGACAAGGCTTGAAGGTAGTTGGAAGTGATTTTGCTTATGATCATCCCCTTTCATAGTGCATTTTTCAGATATCTTGGCACCCTAAAGGTTACATCCAAATGGGTCTTTCCTGGACAACTCATGAACTGAGATAGTGTCTAGACGACAAAGGAAATGTGTGGCCTTGAGAAGGTTAGATATATGAGTTTTCCCACCAGCCTTCTATAGTATGTAGCTTCCTTGAGCGGTTCCTTATCTTCTTTAGTCAAATTTTTGTTCTCTTCCATAGATGTCACAGCAGCCTTCACACCAAGCAATCCATAAGTGTATAACATGTCTATTGTGTATTTCCTTTGACACTAGAATATACCTTTCTTTAACTTTCCAATCTCAAGTCCAAGAAATTACCTTAGGGCCTCAAGGTCCCTGATTTTGAACTTTGTATTTAATTATTTTAGCAAGCTGTAAATGTTATCCTATTCTTTTACTCTAACTAGAACATCATCATCAACATAAACCAGTAACTCAAGCCTTGTGTTTCCCACTGCTCCCTTCACAAAGAGTGAGTGATTAGGCTTTGATTGGTTGAATCTAAATTTGTAAAGTGCTTTTGTGAACTTCACACTTCATTGCATTTATGCTTGTTTCAATCCATAAAGGGATTTTCTCAACCTACACACCAAATTTCCTTCTAAACATCTCAGCTTCCCCTTTATCTCATAACCTTGAGGGATGTCCATGTAGACTTCTTCATCCAAGTCCCCATTGAGAAAGACACTATAAATGTCTAATTGCCTTAGTTTATAGTCATCATGTGCTGTCAATGCTAAGAAATGCCTCATTGTTGTTTGCTTCACCATTGGGCTAAAAGTCTGTTAATAGTTAAATCCTTCTATTTGATTATATCCCTTGGCCACAAGTTTTGCTTTGAACCTCTCAATTGATCCACTTGAGTTTAGGTTGGTTTTATAGACTCATTTGTAGCCTATGGTGTGAAGTCCTATGGGCAAAGTCACCAACCCCCATGTATTACTCTTCTCTAATGCATGCAACTCTTCTAGCATAGCCTTCCTCTTATGTGGTTGCTTGATAGCTTCAACATATCACTCAGGTTCTCTTACATCATTTAAGGCTGAGAGAAAGGACTTATATTCTTTGGATAATAGATCAGAGCTTAGGTTATTGGTTATTGGATGATTAGTGGTTGAATCACTAGATTGTTGGTTTGGGTGTTTCAAGTTATGTTGGTATATTTCTAGGTACTTAGGGAGTCTTTTTGTTCTTTTTGACCTTCTGATCTATGGGGGTTTGAGAATAGGCTGTAGGGCTTCACTAGTTTTGATGTGTTATGGGAACGTCATTGTCTGTAGGAGGATTGATACTAGACTTTCCCCTTGGACCAATATCATAGGCTTCCTAACCATAATGTTGCTCATGCTAAACATGTTTAGGTAGAATGGGAATATCTAGGGGGATAGGTTGAGTATTCAGTGCGGTTTTGGAGGTTTGGCTGGACTTTGCAAAGGGAAAAGTATCCTCTTGGAATACCAAGCGTCTCTTGAGATGAAGATTTTATGGCTTTCTAGATCATAAAGCTTATAAGATTTTATCGCATTAGGATAGCTTATAAAGATAGCTCTTTTAGCTCTTGCATCAAATTTAGTTCCTCTTTTTAGGGTGGAGGCAAACATAAGACAACCAAAAACTTTTAAATGGGAATAGTTTGGTGTGGTGCCAAATAAGACTTCATATGGTGTTTTATAGCCTAAGATTTTGGTGGGAAGTCTTTTTTGTAAAGATTTGCTTAAAGGATACCATCACCCCAAAATTTCTTTGGCATGGAAGCTTGGAAAAGGATTGCTCTAGTAGTGGATAGGATGTGTTGATTTTTATTTCTACTATAGCATTTTGTTGTAGGGTTTCAATGCATGAATATTAGTGCGTGATGCCAAATTTATCAAAGAAAGTAGGCAGCTTGAGCTTAGCAACATTGCTAGCTCTTATATTTTGAACTTTGGTGTTGAATTAAGTTTGGATCAAATGGTAGAAAGTAGGTAAGATGCACGCTACTTTAGATTTATGTTTCATTAAGAAAGTCCAAGTGCAATGGCTAAAGTCATCAACAATTGTCAAAAAGAAATGAAATCCATTAATGGTAGGTAGTGAGTATGGCCCCCATACATCTACATGAATTAATTTAAAAGACTTTATTGTACTAATAGAACAAAGAGAGAAAGGCAGTCATTTTTGTTTTGCCTTGGGACAAATATTACACATCCTACTATCTATTGAGCTAATGAAGGGGTAGGTTTTATGCTACTTGTCAACAACTTGATATGAAGGGTGTCCTAGTCTAAGAAGCTATATGTTAAGTCCATGATGAGGTGATGCTTAAGTTGAGGAGCAGTTGTAAGTTTTATTTGAAACTAGGACTGATTTGGTTATGACTTGTTGTAGTTTATATAGCCCTAATGAAACTCCATCCACTCCAATCTTCATCTGTTGTGATGAGCCCTTAATGTAGCATAAGTTAGAATCAAACACAAGAGAACAAATGTGTGACTTTGCAAGTTTGCTGATTGAAAGTAAGTTGAATTTAAATAAGGGAACATGCAGAATATCATTAATGACGAGGGAGATAGATAGTCTAATAGATCCTACATTTGTCATGGGAACCTTTACTTTGTTAGGAAGGCTTAGAAACATGTTTGTAACAAGCTTATAGAATTGAAAGGAACTTAGTGAGTAGCACATGTGATCGGTTGCCGCTGAGTCTATGATCTAAGAGAGTCATTCCAAGGTAGAGGTTTTGGTGTTTCACAAGCTCAGAGGTGCTTGAACAGAGAGTTTCAGAAATATCTTCACTACAAGATGGTTTGAAGGAAGGAAGTTTGGTTACTTGCAAAGTTGGATTGGTTCACAAAAAGGCTAGACTATCTTGGTTAAGTCTCTGAGTCCTGTTGCTTCTGTGAAGTAGCCACATTAGCTTTAGATATGCTTTGTGAATCCAACAAATTCACTAGCCTCTTGACATGTTTTTATGCCAGCTTTAGGCCCTCAACCCTAGAGGATGCCTCATGTGTCTTATCTTCTTCTGCTATAGTCTGGTTTGTTGTTGCCTGTTCTACCTTCCCTTTCCCTTTAGTGAACTTAAAGTTGGATGGAAATCCAATTATTTTATAGCATTTCTCCTTGTACGCCCTTTCTTTCAACAGTGTAAACACACTACATCCATTTTCCATTCCCTCTTGTTTGAGGTAAAGACTAAGGTTGAAGTATTCATTAGAGCTCTCATTTCAGTGTTTGCTCTCTACTCTTCCTCCTCGATGATGGCATTGTAGGCTTTATCTAGAGATGGGAAGGGCCTTTGCCTTAACAACTGAGATCTATTGGTTGAATAAGTCTCATTAAGTCTATTAACAATTTATAGACTGTATCTCTTTCTTGAGAATCAACAAAGGACTAGAAGTAGGCAGAGTTGCTTCTTCCACATTTGAATGAAGTGGTGGTCTATACATCCTCAACTCTTCCCGTATCCCCATTAACTTTGTATAGTAAACATCTATTGACCTTATTCCTTAATTGATGTTTTGTAGATCCCTCTGTAACTAGCACACCCTATAATCATAAAGTAGGGAAAACCTCTTTGATAGCACACTCCAAATTTGATTTGCATGTTTCATGTCAAACACAGTGGTGGCAAGGGAAGGACTCATTGATTTTAGTAACCAAGCCATTATTAGATTGTTGCAGTGCTCCTAGGCATGATGGAGAGGATCATCTATAGCTGGTTCCACAATGGTTCCATCTACAAATCCTAACTCATTTTTGATAGAAAAAGCTAGCTTGAAAGATCTGCTCTAGGTAGCATAGTTGTTTCCATTTAGTTTAGGATGTGTGATTAAAGAATTCTATTTGTTCGATGAATATAGTATGGTGAGTTAGGATCCTTTGTGTAGGTACTTGAATGTGGTCTATTAACAAGATTAATTGATCTTGAGGAAGACTTCATAGATTTGATAAGAACAGGTATAAAGAGAAGAAGGATGAACAAAAGTGAATCAGGTTTGTACTTCAGGAAATTACTTCAAATAGATCTTTATGGCTTAGATGCTATGTTAAAATGCATCAAACTCATAAAGTGAAACATGAAACATGAAGGATGAATCAAGAATAGGAACAAGAATGAAAACTAGAAGAGAGCAAATAAGGAAGAAATTAAACTACACTTTCAACTCTGAGCAAAACTTCTATAGACTGCAGTTACTATTCCATTAGTTTCCTCCCTTAACATAATGAGTTCTTGGAAGATAGTTACACCCCTTCACACTCCATTAAGTTAGATACAAAATTAGCCTAATTAACTACAAAAACAACCTAACCACTAATTCAAAAACTGTAAGAAACTAACTTTGCCAGCTAGTGAGTTTGTCACGCTATCAAGCTTTGTTGCTGATTTAGAACTTTGGTTGCCACGTTTGATCACCTATTTGTGACAAGTTGTGTAATTTATTTAGTTGTGATTGGACTAAATAAATTATTATGGTGCTTGTTAATTATGAGATGATTAATTAAAAACACAATGAGAATTTAATTTAATTAATGAGATTAACTAAATAAATTAGTTGGATACAAATGGGCTTTAATTATTAATGAAATTAATACTTAAATAACATATGGACTAGTTTATTAACGAGATGAATAAATAAGAGTCTATAAATTTTTTAATTATAAGGTGTCCATGTAGGAGAGTACATGCGCTAAATCCTAGTATCTCAACTATATATATGTGTCTTGAAAGGTTCAAGACATGCAAGAAAGTCTACAAAATTTGTGCACCTTCTAAGCAAGAGAGAGAGTGCAACATTTAGCTGCCCTCTTCCAACTCTCTTTTGTCAAAAATTCCTGTTAACCCAAAGGTGTTTGCGTTAGAGCTTCACAAAAGAAGTTTTGTGAAATATAGAAGGAGCTCACAAGCTTCCCAATTGTGTGGATAATTTAGAGGTTTAAGTTTGAAGGCACAACTCCTAAGATAATGCACGAAAGACTTGCAAATGTTGCAAATGTACAATTTTTATACTTCTCTTATATATTTTAATAGCATATTTAATATTTTAATTTTTTAATTGATGAATCAAGATTTGAATATGAAAAACAATAATAGTGTAATTTATTTTTATTGAATTCAGATATATACCAATATATTTGAATTATATATACTATATTTTATAAAGTATTTAATATTATAATCAATAAAATTATTATATATAATCAAAATTCATTAGTAGAAAAGTGAAAATATTCAACAGGTACCAAAATTTTCAAATGGAACGATATTTATAATATTTTAAATTGAACTACCAATAAAATATGAATAAATCTAAATATTTCTTGTTTTCTTTTTAGTTTTCCATAAGAGCCAAATAGAAAGAAATAAAGTTCTTCAAGAAATTTATTTTCCTTCTTGTTTTTCTTGGAAACCAAACAAACCAAAGACTTTAGGTTTCTTTTGATTTCTATTTCCTTTGTTTTTATATTTTCTTTTACCTCTTGAAATCCTAGAACCAAATATAGTGCTAAAAAGTGAGGAAAGTAAGGTTCAGAAAAATCATATGATGAAGCCAATCAAATGAGTAATCAAGTTCATTTCAACTTGATAAGTGCAAAACAAAAAAAGTTTCAGACCCATGTTGCAACATCTAGTGATGACCGATCAAAGTACGGAAGCAACAATGACATAAAGGAGGAACTTACTCCACTTCTCTGTTAGGTTTTGCTTGGGTTTAGCATGTAAAAATTCAAAATTTAAAACTTAAATATGCATAAAACACATAGCAGAAGTAAACACAACAAACCGCATCCTTTTTCATTACAAAACACGCACAATATCTCAATAATACAATAGCATAAGATTATACCTCTTGGGATCGTATTCCAATGCATGTGTTTGTGATCCTTGAGTTGTAGCCCTTAAAGTTCAACCTCTAATTCATCTACACAATTGGAATGACAATGAGGACCTTCAACACCTTGTAAAATCCCCTTTTTAAGGCTCTTGCACAAATTCCTTTGGGATAGAAGATTTTTCTTAACAAGGAAGAGTGGGTGGCTAAAGAAGGTTTCTTGTTTGGAGGGTACAACAAAAATTGTGTCTTCAGTAGTGTTTGGGACTCTTCTAAACATACTTATATAAATGTTGACACTAGGATTTCAAGGTATGGGCTTCTTGGGTCTTTTACATAGACCTTTAATAAATTCCTAGCCTATAGATCATTTATTATTAATCCCATTAATAATTTGCAACCCATATGTCCTCTCTAATTATTGATCTCTATTAATAATTAAGACCCACATGTCTCTAATTCCTTTAATTTAATTAATCCTCATTAATTAAATCAAAGACCTTATTGTACTTTGGATTAATGATCTCATCATTAAAAAATACTCTATAATTTATTTAGTCTAATCTAATTGCACTTAAATGAAATATTTCATGAGTCTACTTAAGCTTCATTAGCAACCCAGCAATGTAACTCTCATTATACATTCTAACTTTTTCTATGCAACTCTTTCGACTCATTATTAATTGACAAAGAGCATAGCTCTAAGGATAAGGATAGCACCTACCCTGCAGCCCATATCATAGCCTAATTAAGATGAAGTGAAATGGATTATAATGAATCTTTTCAATCGTGAATACTATGCAGTATAGACCTTTTGTCTTACATTATCCCAATTGAGTGAGAGTTGTGGATTTAGTTCAACTCATGAACTCAATCATATAACTAATCAATGTTATCTAACTAGACTAATGTTTTTATCAAAAACTCCTCTTCGATCACATACTATCTTAGCTAAGGATATTTGTCTCATTGAACACCAATTGAATAGGACAAAAGTCTTGCTTACTTACAAGGCAACAAATCCTTTATTGAATGTGCACATGCCTCCGTGTACACCTGATGCAATAGCACGTTGGGCTCATGACTCTATCATAAACTAAAATAGATATTAGCCCTTAAAGTCCTAATAAAATATTGACTGCTAGGCACACAAGACAACCATGTTGTCTCAAGGTTGAGGCCCACGTGCACTTAACATGATCCCAAAGCAAAACATTGATAACCAAAAGTGAACTCGATGTGCTTGCTTTGTTCTGCGTGTCATTGTCTAAATCCTTATTCTCTAATGATACATCCATACCCATGTATTCTCAATATCTTATACTGAACAGTATGACACTTACCTCACAAATGCAAGGTGTGCAAATTGTGCCAACTCTCTAATGTCCTTTAGAGCGTCTATGACTTGTAGACTAGTTTTAATGATTACATACTAAAACAACTTTGTATCTATATTCATAACTCCTTATAAATAAGGACTCTTAACTTAGTCACTTGAACACATGCAATACTTTATGCCATATAAGATTTATATGTAAGAACAAATTTACTAGAATATTGATATAAATGAATCAACAATTTATTAATTAATGTGAAAAAGATATATATACAAGCTTGATGCCCTCTAGTATCCCTCATTAACTACTGGCATTGGAGAGTATACAACTAATACTATCAACTTGCTTATGACAAGTTGTTGGCGCTTCAATCAAAAAATAATGCCATAGAGAAAGAGACAAAATCTCTTAAAGAAATAAAGAAGTGTTTTAATGATAAATGTTCAAAATTGAGGCTTGAATGTAAGAAGCTTAATGAGCATTGCAACGAAGCTGAGTTAACTTTGAAAAAGCTGAATATGGTAAAAAGTGAAGTTGGAAGATGTGTTGTCTACTAGGAAATCATCAACTAATCATACGAGAATTAGTTATGTTGAGAGTGCACTAGTACATAATCTTGAGAAGAAGGAATTTAATTAAGTTCCTAAAGGAAACCATTCTTATAGTTCCATTAAATGTTCCTAACAAATAAAAACAGAAACTAGATCAAGCAAAGTTGTAAGAATCCGAACAAACCATGGTAAGAAATTTGAGAACCAATAGTTTGATGTTGACTATTGTTCCTAACATGGTGTCTAAAATAACTATTCATCCCCGTATACACCACAACAAAATGGAGTGGTGGAACACAAGAATCAAACACATTAATAAATGACAAGAGTCATGCTTAGTGCAAAGAATAATAACACCAAATTGTGGGCTAAATCTTGTTGGATTTTGTTGGGATATGTATGTAAAAATCGAAACTTTAAAACATGAACATACTATAAACTTTTATCTCATGAAACCAACACTATATAGGACAAATTCCTTGCTTACTTGCAAGGAGACAGGTCTTTTATTAAATGCATAAATGCCTTTATATGTATTAGGGTAATGATATGTTGGACTTATAACCTTATTCTATACCAATATAGATATTAGTCTTTAGTACCCTAATGACACATTGACTGCCACACACATAAGATAATCATGTTGTCTTAGGTTTAAGGTTTATACACACTTAACACTATCACAAAGCTAGACATTGACCACCAGCAGTTAACTCCATGTGCCTTCTTTGTTTTGCAAGTCATTGTCCAAATATCTATTCTCCCATAGTAAATTCACACACAAATATTTTCAGTATCTCATAAAAAATGATATAACACTTATTGTACAAATACATAGTGCGCAAGTCGTGGTAACTCTCTAATGGCATTTGGAGTATCTGTGATTCATAAGTTGGACCAATTGAGCACTAAGATAGCCTTATGTCTATATTCATAACTCCTTATGAATAAAACTTGTTAACTCAATCACATGGGAACATGCATAACTTTACACCAATTAAGAATTACATGCATGAAAAACTTGTTAGACTATTCATATAAAAAATCAATATTTTATTAACTATTACAAAAAAATACATATTATATTCACATGCTGCAATGTACTCAACCTTGATGGTGGAGTCTTCAATTGTACTCTATTAAAAACTTTTTCAACAAACTGCTCCTCTATCAAGAGTGAATATAAATCTAGAGATAGTCTTTCTATCATCTACATCTGACTAGAAGTTGAAATTGGTATTTCCATTTTCTCTTAGATCACCATCTTCATACACTAGTACAATATCTTTAATTCTTTTCAAGTACTAAAAGACACACTTGACGGCATTATTCTTTCTATTGGGATTCATCTAAAACCTACTCGTAACACTTATAATATAGGTAATATCTAGCCTTGTACAAGGCTTCTAAGAGACCTAAACTCTTTAGTATCTTATCTATGTGCAAGGCTTGTGAGACACCTAACAATCTTTTCACTCTATCTCTATAAACATTAGTGCCCAAGCCGTAGGTCGCCTCTCCTAAGTCTTTCACGAAGAAGGTACTAAATAAAAATGTCTTGACATAGCATTCCAACATCATTCCCAATGAGTAGTAGTCAACTACATACAACACTAGAAATGTAATTGTGCTCCCACAAACCTTCTTGTAAGTTCACGACTCATCTTTGTTTTTTATGAAGCTAAACAATTTGATTGCACCATCAAAATAAAGATTCCAACTTCTTGATGCTAGTTTAAGACTATAAATGAACCTCTTAAACTTACATACTTTATGAGATTTTTCAAGGATTTCAAAATTGCTTGGTTGCACAATGTAAGTATCCTTCTCAAGCATCCGTTGAGGAAAGTTATTTTGACATTTATCTACTAAATCTCATAGTCCAAGTAGGTGACTATCGCAAGCAAAATCTAAATGTATTTGAGAATGGAAACTAGTGAGAAGGTTTTCTCATAGTCAATTCCCTCTTTTGACTATAGCCTTTTGCCACTAGCTTGGCCTTGTAGGTCTCTACCTTACTAGTTGAACTAATTTTCTTCTTGTAAACCCACTTGCATCTAATGAGAGTAGTTCTCACTGGTGGATCCACTAAAGTCCATACTTAGTTTGCATGCATTGAATCCATGTCAGATTTCATAGCCTCCAGCCACTTGGTAGAGTCCTTGTCTTCCATTACTTTATCAAAGGTTAAAGGATCATCTCCATGATCATTATCTCTCACTACAAACAACTTTTGTCTATTCTCTAGAACATAACTGTATTTCTCTAGTACTTGATATATTGTACCTAATTGTCGTAATGGTTGCATCTCAGACTTCATTGAGCACTATCATTCTAAGATATAACCATATCTCCCACTCTTGACTTCCTTGAGAACTTTCATTCTACTCTATTTCAAGAAAATATGCATGATAGTTGATGACAATCTTGTTGTTTTTAGGTAGGTAGAACCTATATCCCGTGGAATCATTAGGATATCCGACAAAGCAGCTCATAATAGCTCTTGCCTCTAATTTGTCTATCTTAGTTTTCCTAAGATAAGCTAAACATCCTCAAATCTTTAAGTGTTTAAGACTTGGTTTCCTTCTATTTTGCATCTCATGCAAGGTGAAGGGAATAGACTTAGAGGAAATCCTATTCAAAATATATATAGTGGTAAGAAGGACATTTCCCCATAAGGATATGGGTAAGTTGATGAAACTTATCATAGATCAAAACATGTCAAAAAAAGTTTGATTTCTGCGCTTAGTTGCGCCATTTAATTAAGTAGTCACTAGTGGTGTCAACTGTGACATAATACCATTCTTTTTTAGGAACACAATAAAATTAGCACTAATGTACTCACCTCCTCAATCTGATCATAGTGCTTTGACTGTTTTCTAATTTACTTCTCGACTTGCACATTGAACTCCTTGAATTTTCTAAGGATTCACATTTTTACTTCATCAAATACACATAAACATACTTAACATAGTCATCAGTAAAGGTTATGAAGTAGAAAAAGCCTCCTCTTGCTCTTTCATTAAATGGCCACAAACGTTAGTATGGATTAACTCTAACACCTCAGTGTTCCTTTCAACATGTCCATCAAATGAATCACCATTTCACGCTTTTCTAGCATTTTACTTCTAACTAGATCCTGATGTAAAGTACAAATGTGAGATGAAACACTAGAACCTAAAATTAAAGAAATAGAAAATACATTAATAGAACAAGATGTTTCATAAACATAAAGTTCCTTACCTCCAAGTGCCTTCTTCAAGCTGTTGAGGTGCTCGATGTAGTTCCTCTTCCAGTCCCATCTTTGCCAAAGGAGAAACACTTTCCTTGTTCGACTAGAGCTTTTGCCTTTTTGTTAGTCCCACTAGCCTTGGGAATGACAGGCTTCTTCTTCTTTGTCTTTTCTTTCATAGTCTTACTAAAGAAGCTAGACATGGCAAGAACCACCTCATTCTCTTCCCTTCATAGCTGTTTGTCTAGTCACTAACTTATAGAGGAGCCTAACTAGTGTCCACTCAATGTCATTCAAATGGTAATTCTTAATAAACTAAGAGAAGAAATCTAGAAGTAGCTGTAAGGTCAAGTTCGTTTATAGATTAGCATCTATGGTGAGAATCTTAAGAACATGCTCACTCACATCACCACCCTCTGCCATGTGCATTTTGAATGTCTGCTTCAATATCTCATATCTAGCAATACAACTCTACTCACTATATAACTCTTACAGATGGCATGAGTTCTGCCGAGTGCTCACCATGCTCTCATAGGTCCTTTAGAAATCATTAGTCATAGCATCCAACATGTACCTCTTGACCTGCATGTTGTCTTCCCCCTATTTCTTATGAGTAGCTTTCTCCTCCATACTAGTAGTCCAAGCAGGGGCTGGTAGTATGTCAACCTCCAATACATAACTGATGCACTATAAATTAAGAACAATTCTCATGTTTTAGAGCCAATCGACATAGTTAAGCCTAATAAAATGTTAGTCTCAAGTAATTTTTTAAGAGTCGTAGACATTATTTAATTATAAACTAAAAGGTAGAAAATAACAAGAATTTGTTAGTGTGGTTGTATTATACGTTACTGTTTATGATTATAGACTTTAAATCAAAACGGTCTCACACTAGATTTTTTGAATCATCCTCTCCCTCAGGTAGAAAATGAAAATTCCATTAATAAAATTTCTGCAGTGGATTATTGGGGTCTTTACTAGATATAACATACCTCATACAAATAGGTTTCATCATACTAGACCTAATGAGTAGCAACTCTTGCTAACCTATCTTAAGTGCACTCCAATCTTTTCCTTGGGCGTATGGCCCAACAATACCTTGCACAATAAAATCTTCGCATTGTAAGTCCATTTAAGTCATACCCACTAATTGACAACTCCTTAGATTTGAAACCCAACCATCGCCATATGGTCTTAAGATGAATTATTCTTTGAACATCACATTTGATGTACCCAAAGTTGTAAATGCACTGTTGCCATGTGACCCTATGAATGTGATGAAATACACACTAAGGTTACACTTAGAGCTTAAAGTTTGGAGGAAGGCCATGACAAACAATTTGGCATTATAACTTAATTTTTTTAGAGAAAGTTTTTGGTCCATGTAGATTAGGTTTCACTTTGCACATTATCTATTTTCATATATCTCATACATCCATCACAAATAATATGCAAAAATATAGATATGAAGGATTATGAACTTCTAGATCTAATCGAGCTAAGAATTGAATCGTGCATGAGTACATGAAATCCTAGACTATTACATACGAATTTCTTAAATGCCTTTTCATCATGCTCATCATGGTTTCCTTCATAGGCCACCACATCATAAAACCTCGAGTGGCACCAACTCCTTGGTCTTTGTACAAACTCTAAGTCCCTTTTGTCTTTCATATTTTACAAATACACGTGGCATACCATGAAAAATCCCTATTCTACATAATGAAGATAAAAACTTGAATTTAGATCCTCACAACCCATGAAAAATCAAACAAAAAGTAAATGCATTCAGTCAAAGGTTTCCTATGTCTATAATCTAACCACAGCCTGCATCCAAACAATTATGCATCACATGTACAAATAAATAATTCCATTTAATGATAATTTTCATAACCTATGCATCTCATGAATTCATTTTCATTCCTTGAACAAACTTAGTCATATGACTAGTTGATGTTACCTTATAAGACAAATGTTTCTATTAGAAACTCCTTTTTGATCACATACTATTTTAACCAAGGACTTCTATATCATGGAACACCAAACACATACGACAAACACCTTACTCACCTGTAAGGAGACAAATCTTTTATTAAACATGCACATGCCTCCATACACATTTAGACAATACCACGTTGGGCTCATGACCTTACCCCATACCAAGATAGATATTGGCCTTTAATGCCCTAATATTATTTTAACCGTTATGCACACAAGACAATCTTGTCGTCTTAAGTCTAAGGCTCATGTATATTTAATATGATCACAAAGCTAGATATTGACAGATAAGAGTGAACTTTATGTATCTACTTTATTCTGCAAGTCATTATCTGAATGTCCATTCTTAGTATCTTATATGCAACAGCATGACATTTACCAAACAAATATATGGCGTGCAAGTTATATCAACTCTTTAGTACCTTTTAGAGTGTGTGATTTACATACTGGTTTTAGTGATTGAGCACTAAGTCAACATTATGTCTATATTTGTAATTTCCTATGAATAAAGCTTCTTTAATCATATGGGCACACGCATAATTTTATGCCGGAAAAGAATTACATGCATGATAAATTTTCTAGAACATTGATATGGAAAATCAATATTTTATTAATTATTGTGAATAAGTACACATACAATCACGATGTCCTCTAATATTTGTTATTAACTATTGGTGTTAAAGGGCATATCACTAACAAACCTATCAACATAGCATGCTACATCCTAAATTGGATTTATGTTTGCAACATTTTGTTGAAGACATCCTACAAGATCTAGACAGGTAGAAGCCAAATATGTTTTACTTTCATGCATTTGGATGTAAGCACTATATTTTAAGAGATTGTAACAACTTTGTAAAGTTTTTTAACAAAAGCGATCAAGGATTCTTCCTTAAATACTCTAATACAAGTAAGGTGTACTGAGTTACAACTCTAGAATCTGAGCGTAATGGTGACTATAAAAGTTATTGTGATGATGAAGATGTAGTATTCGAAGAGTCTGTGCTTTAAGAGAAGCAAAAAGAGAATGATGATTAAAGTGATCAGACAGTTGGCGACATTGAAAAGAACATTAAACAGTATGTTACAACAACTGACATAACATCTATAGACCATAAGCAAGAGTTCACTTTAGATTGTGAACCCTCATCAAGAACAATTAAAAATAATCCGTTAGAGGCCATTATTGGAGACCTAAATGACCAACATAGAACAAGAGATTTGCCTATGGTAAGTTATTGTGATTTAACTGGCTCTAAAATTGAGCTGAAGAATGTAGATGAAACACTCAAGGATGAATACTAGGTGATGACAATGGAAGAGGAACTCAATTAGTTTTTAAGGAATAATGTTTGAACTTTAGTTAAAAGACCAAAAGATGTAAACGTTATTAGCACCAAGTGAATTTTTAAGAATAAAATGAATGAAAATAGTGCAATCACAAGGAATAAGGTAAAATTGGTAGCACAAGGTTATACTCAAGTCGAAGGGATCATTTTTGAAGAGACTTTTGCACCTAAGGCATGCCTTGAAGCAAAACAACTATTGTTAGATATGGCATGCTCTCTAAATTTTAAGGTATTTCAAATAGGTATTAAAAGTGCATTTTTAATAGATTTCTAAAAGAAAAAGTCCATGTAGAGCAACCCAAGGAGTTTGCTAATCTTTAACATCTAAACCACATGTATAAATAGGAGAAGACTTTGTTTGATTAGAAAAAAGCACCACATGTTTGGTACAAGAGGTTGGCAACACTCCTTATCAAGAAAGACTACGCTCGAGGGGGAGCAAACAAAACATTGTTTGTTTATCATTATAACAATGACATTCTTGTTTTAAAGGTATATGTGGATGACATTATGTTTAGTTTAACCTCCCAACATGCATTGAACAAATTCATCTCAAATATACAAAATGAATTCAATATAAGTATGGTGGGGGAATTGAAGTATTTTCTTAGACTTCAAGTAAAGTAGATGGATGAAGGAATATTTCTCTCACAAACCATTTATGCAAAGAACTTGGTAAAAAAGTTTAGACCTGAAAGTTTTAATCACGTTACAACACCATTGCCGATATCAACAAAACTTCATAAAAATGAAAAAGGAAAATTTGTAGATGAAAGTCTTTATAGGAGCATGATTGGAAGTTTACTCTATTGCATAACCAGTAGACCTAATGTTTGTTTTAGTGTGGGTTTGTCTGCTAGATATCAAGTTGCACCCAAGTCACCTAACAATCGTACAAAAGGATTATTTGCGATATGAATGGTATAGCTAAATTGGGACTATGGTATTCAAAGAATTCTCACATTTCATTGATTACTTAAAGCGATGTAGCTTAGGTTGAAAACACAAGTGATAGACAAAGTACAAGAGACAATTGTTTCCTTGTTGGCAACAATCTTGTATCATAGTATAGTAAAAAGAAAATTTCTATTTCACTTTTAACTGTAGAAGTTGAATACATTGTGGCTAGAAGTTATTGTGCACAATTATTGTGGATGAGGTAAATGTTGAAGGATTACAGAGTGAAACTTGAAAAAGTGGCGGTACTACGTGACAACGATAGTGCAATTACTTTGTTCAAGATCACGTCCTACACTCAAACTAAACACATTGACATTGGATATCATTTTATTGTTGAGTTAGTGGAGAAAAAAGAGATTGTTATCAACAATAGATAAACAACTTATAGACGTATTTACTAAAGGTTGACAGGTGATAGATTTGAGCACCTTAGGCGTGAACTAAGCCTCTGCCTAGTGTATTGTTGATCTTACCCCGTATTTTAGAGGAGGTAGAAACTGTCAAAGGTATAGTGATGATGGTACAATTCTCAAAAATTATAGTTGTTCATAACTCAACTTTCTAATAAAATTTTGATTCTCTAATTGTTAAATAATTGACATATATGAGCTTATACAATGCTTATCTTTACTTGAAACATCCTAACAAATTATATTAAAACCATCATCTTCTTCAATTTCCATTCTATAACAATTGCAAATTCTATAAAGAACTGTGAAGAAGCAAAAACAAGAAGAAGAGATTGAAGGAAGATTAGAGCAATTGTGAAAGGTTCCACTTCCACCGTATAGCCTACTAAAATCACTAAAGAAGTACAACAACAGCAAGATTATTTTCCACAATTGACAAAAGCTATAGAAGCGAAATACATCAATTATCCACGTTCAGGACATAATGGAAAAAATTTCAACCACCCTCGGAACTAGCTCTAAGAAGGACTACCAGAGGCAAAAAAAAAAAAAAACTCATAAAGAAAGAGGAGTGAAAAAGAAGAAAGGAGATCATTGAAGAAGAAGCTTCAAAAAGGCATGTTCAAGGTATCACAACTGAAATAGAACAATAGGTTTAAGAAACTGTCAATGTAATCACAAAGAGATGATTACATCACATACAAAATAGCCGTAAAAGAAGAAGCCATAGAGCCCTAGGAAATTGAATAAGAATTTTTTCCCCAAAAGTTGAAATAGAACATGTTGTGACAATAGAGACAAAAATAGAATAAGAATAGACTGAAATTGAATAAGTTTCCCCCAAAGCTATACCAAGGAAATGGAAAACCCCTAAGGTTCTTGAGCCAACTCAAAGACCTAGTCCAAGAATCAAGGGAAAAAAGGCCAAAACTAATTATGAGTCCAAAGAAGAAATGAAAATAGGTGAACTAGATTTAAAAAAGGCATTCTCAAAGGAATTTTATATCAAAAAAGCTAGCTAGCAATATAGGTATGTAAGATCACACTATTTTGCCTTTGAAAACGTTATCATGCCTAAAACATTTAGGGAAAAGAATTTGTTAACATTTTGAAAGATATTGGGTTACTCAAGGTTGTGACAAAGTTTGAGATATTTTATCCTTAGCTTAATGTTACATAAAGTTTATGTGAGAGGACAGATAGTAAAGTTATCACCTAATGTCATCAACAAACTATTCAAGTGGCCTACACCAGACTTTGACTCTATTTATGTTTACCCCACTAAACATGTAGTTGAGTATGATGAAATGGAACATGTATTAACTGGCTACAAGTTGGATAAATAGCTTGAAGAATCTACCTTACAATCCTCCTCACTTTCTCCAAAATATTTTTAGCTGTACAAGCTTGGAACCACCAACTTCTTCTTGCTAGCAACTAATGCAACATTGGTTACAACAACTGTGGTAACATTATTGTACAAATTAGGAACAAAATAGTTAGTGATTCTTGAACATTTAATCTTCCAAGTTATAGTGAATTATGTTGAATCTAAATCGACAATTGGCTATGTGTCCATACCCTTTGATCTCCTAGCTAATTCAAATGAAGAAGGTTAAAGTTACATTAAAAGAAAATGAATTAGTGAGAGTGGTTGATGTTCTATATTATCAAAAAAAGCTAGACAAATTAGGCCAAGTAGATGACTCGTGTCTAGAAGTTGATTTGGAACACATTGCCTATTCATAGAAGTTAACAATTTGTTAGTGTAGTATGGCATTTGGATGAACAAATTTCTGAGTTGCCAACACAGCATCACAATGGTGAGCAGTTGGTTGCCAACTCGATAACAACACTAAGAACGTTAGATGATAATTCACCACCTTATGAGGATGTACTTTCCTCACTAGCTTCAGATGAAGCTGGCCCCTCAAGACGTTAATTTGCTAACAAACATCCTTGCCCTAATTGCTTATCCTTTAGCAAATTTGTGGCATGAAAGGGGATAAAATTGTAAACAAAGGGAAAAGGGGGATAAATGTTGAAATAGATGTTGCATCTACAGGCTTGGTGGTATTGGATACATAATGGTTGCTGTTACATATTTTGGATGCCTACTATAAATTGGTGTTGACTAAGATGTTTTGTTGCCTATTGGGGACATTTGTTATCTTTACTTTTGTACTCATTTGGGTTGTATTAAATTTTGTGGTCAAAATCTTGTAATCATTGATTCGATGGTGTAAGTGGCCAAATATGAATAAATGCAATTTCATGAAAAAAGTTAGAAAATGGGTGTTGTGCCACAATGTGCCAAAGAGGGAGATTATTAGTTTGTGAGCTGAATCGTTGGCATATTATTCCGAATATGTAGTTTGACTAGGTTTCCTAACTTGTTTGAGTCTTGAAATTAGTGTGCTTGATTGAGGAACCTAACAAATCTCGACAAAGTATTTGAGGAGACTTAAATTACTTGAAGATAAGAATTTCATTCTTTTCTATTTTCTTTCTTAACTCACCACAACTCTCAAGATATAAAAAGCCAAGTTAAGATTCGCATTCGAGGGACGTTTATCATGTGAAAATGAGGAAAAAGGAGAACCCGTTGAGTTTGGAATACAATCAAGAAGGAAAGAAGAAGAAGAAGGCTTGAGAACAAGACTTTCATTCTTTTTTTCCTTTCTCGATTGTAATGTTTTAATTTTCTCCCCTCTTTTTTGTGTGAGTCATTCTAAAATATGCAAGGCAAATTTTGTTTAGTTAAAGAGATTGACAAAATGAGTTGGAACCATATTTAATTTCTAGTTTTACTTATTAATACAATAATAGATTTTCAATTGCTTATGTGTCTATTTTTAATACTTTCAATTGTGCCTATGTGATTTGAATGGTATGAGGTAAGTGGAATTAGACTTTTAATTCTATACACTACAACTAAGATACACTCATAAACTATTAAGGTGTACACAATTGGTAAAGTGACCAAATCGAAATTTCGATTTGATATTTGATATGATAATTTTTAAAATTTTAATTTTTAGTTCAATTTTGGAATTTAAGTTCAGTATACCAAATCGAACTGAAAATCAAATTTTATGTTTATTTTTATTTTTTCCATTAATAATGTATTTTTTATTAGTATTATTATTTTTGTTACTATGATTTGCATTTTTATTAATATTTTAATTTTAATTTTTTACTTTTCTATTAATTTTGTCATTTTTATTTTTATTCCTTCTTTTTATTTTATTATTTTCTTTTTTTTTTTTGATTTTTTAAAGAACTTTTGGTAGCCGAAATATCAAATCAAACCAACCGAATTAATTTCGATACAAAATTGAATTGAACAAAAAAATTTGATTTGCATACTGAAATTTCAGCATACCAAATTCTTTGTCGATTGGGTTTGGTTTTACCAAGCAAATACTCCCAAATATAATGATTAGGAATACTAATTGATATTAATAATTTTGAGAATACTGAATTTTAGTGCATGCGTTTGAAATCAGGATGTATTTGGATATAAATTTTCATTGATTAGGAAAATGAAATCATGAGAGTATTTATTAGAATTGGTCAATTATTCATTAATGAAGAATGGATAAATCAAATACGGCGAAGATAAGTAGATTTAGTTTCCTTAAACAAATTAGTGCATCAATATCACTTTTGTGACTCTGGATTGTGACTGCTTGCTACTGTAATCACCATTTAGTTGGGACTTAATTTAGTTTTGTCCACCATTCAAGTTTCCAGGATAATGTTTGGTAAATTAGATCAGGTGCTTGATGTTCACAAAAATATCAATCCCTAAGAAACAATATTTCAACTTGTTGATTGCTATTAATTGTCATAGTGCACTTACTGTTAATTGTAAGATTTTGAAAAAGCGCATCACTTTTATCTTATTTATTAAGCTTGAAAGATGATTGTTCTGGTTTTAAAATATATAATTTTGATAAAATCTAGCTTATATAACACGCTCGCGCGCGGATTTCACATTTATCTATCTATTTTTATCATTAGCTATCCTTTCTTAATTTAAGAGTATTTTTTTACTTTCAATATTGTTAATCAATTTTATTTTATCCTATTATTTTTTCTATTTTTTCAACTTTCTCTCTTTCTCTATTATTTTAAAATTTTATAGAATTTTTTATTGAAAGTATTTTTAATTTGTTTACATAATATTATATATATATATATATTATATGTATCTATACTAGATATTAAGTTAAAAAGGTTTTGTAGTTGAATGATGTAAAATTGTATAATTATCCTCGTTTTAAATTCTTTTATTTCTTCTATAATTTTCTTTTAAACAATCATTTTAATTTATATTTCATTTCAAATTTTCTCTCATTTCAAATTCTTTAAATGTTCTTTTATTTTCTCATTATAAATATTTTTATACTTTTAATTTTATATAATTTTATTTATATTACTTAAAATACAATAATTTTATAATTATAAATAAATTTACCTGCATAAAACATACTACTTTTACTAGTTTATACGTGTACGTATATACATAGACACATGGAGTGTGCGTCAGTGGTTCAATGTTTATGTAAATCTATGATATAACTTGTCCTCGTACAATTGATAAGTCCGGCTACAGAGATATTTAGAGCATCAAAAATATCTGGCAAAGGTGTCCAGCGTGGCACCCCATTCGTAATGCGCTTTATACCTCCTCCAAAGTCCAAACTACCACATATATCCACCGCCTGACCCTCGACCTTTTACTATTTTCCTTCTCCAACCCGAACGCCACTGCTTTCATTTCTCTCTGAAATTTATGCGTGCGATTTGATTTGCTCGATAGTTACATGGGTGAGGAAGTGAAAATTGATGATGGCGTCCCCGAGTGGGAGGCGGGGCTTCCGTCCCACGACGATCTGATGCCTTTGTCCCAGTCCTTGATTCCGGCGGAATTGGCCTCGGCGTTCAAAATTTCACCGGAACCAACCCGGACCCTTCTTGACGTCAGCCGCGCCTCACAGAGAACCCTCTCTTCCCTACGTGGCGGCGCTGCCAACTCCTCTGCCCCCGGCTTCAATTTCAAACCCTTTAGTGGCCACGTGGATGATCACGTGATGGCTGAAGCGGAGCCCGAGGAAGGATCCAATTCGAAGAAGAGTCGGAGAATGGAGCCTGCCGACGAGTCTGATATGGATAATTGTACGGAGGACCAGTCCACGGCGACTGCGAAGACTCTGAAAAGGCCGCGTCTTGTGTGGACCCCACAGTTGCACAAACGTTTTGTGGATGTGGTGGCGCATTTAGGATTGAAGAATGCCGTTCCCAAGGCGATTATGCAGTTGATGAATGTGGAGGGTTTGACTAGGGAAAATGTTGCGAGCCATTTGCAGAAGTATAGACTATATGTTAAGAGGATGCAGGGGTTGTCCAACGAGGGCCCCTCACTGACGGATCATTTATTTGCATCGACACCGGTGCCCCCCCAGAGCTTTAATGAGTCATCCAGCGGTGGCCCTAGCCATGGGAATGGGGTCGGCAATGGAAGTCATGGTAGTGTTGGTAATGGAAGTAGCGGGAATAGTCATGCTGGAATGCCTATTCGGATGCCATATCCTCCTCCACCACAAATTATGCCGATGCAAATGATGGGAATTGCATCACGTGGACATGGATTTCATGGCTATGAAGCAGCTCACTCACATCATAATCATCATTATCAGCAGAATTTTAGTAGTCTGGTGCAGCAACAAGGGGACTGGTCTGGGGATAAGCATAATGGTTACCCACATCATGTAATTCAGAATAATAATAACAGTTAGCAGAAGGAATACAGAAAGTGGAAGCGAAGGTAAGATGCTTTCAGAGAACGAACTTTTTGGTTATTGGTGGTTTGTCTTGATAATGGTTGTACCGTTTGCTGTTTTTGATTTACTCAAATTGGAAATTCAAGGTCTGCTGTATTCAGTGCATCGGGGATGCCTTAGGACTTGTCTATCATCCAATTTATTTTTTTCTTAATAAATAGGTCATAATTTATTATAAATATATACACCTTGTAATCGTTGACTTGTTATCACATTAAGTTACAAGTACCATACCAATGACGTAGAAATCTTTTCAACCGAAAGTTCGACTCCTAATTTTGATTTTTTCTATTGGAGGAATCATAAACGATACAGATAATATAATGGGGAGTGTGACAATTTAGCAGTAGAATTCTACTTTGTCTCCTATGTATCTAATGGGACAAGAGGCAATGAAATGAGATTGGTCCTTTTTGGTTTTGCTAGGGAGTAATTTTGATTTCCGTTAATTGGCTTAACTTCAATTATAATACTGATTACCTTGTTTCTTTACGGCCTCATACTATAATGGAGCTTGTAAATGCTGTCTTTTATCTGCATAAATGTGCTTGTATTCTTCTTGTTCTTCTTTTTTTATTTTCTTTGATTGGGATTGCTTACCTTTAACCCCTTCTTTGGCATTCTTACCATTGGGAGTTGAACCATTGAGCTGCTTGCTGGCAAATGTTGTATGGCCAGTTGAAATATTAACTAAATTATCATCCTTGGTCTACTAGTTGTACATGAGGATTCTTTTTTTTTTTTTTTTGGGTTATATGATGTCTTATGTTGCCTCTTATGATTTTACAGAATTGTGCCATGATGTTAGACCATTGTCTAATCCGACCTCAAGTGAAAGCTTAACTTCTTCACAACTCTTGGCTCTTGTGATTCCTCTTTTTAGTGCTGTGGTGATGCTGACACTGTTCTATTTTAGCATTTCTTCAATGCTTTTCTAACTCGTGGGGGTGTAAATCTTCATAATCTAATTATACATAAGTCTGTCTCTTGTTTAAAGCATACTTTGCTGCTCAATACATTTAGTGTGTGTGGTTATTTTGAATGTGTCATATTGGCTCATATTAATTAAAATGAGTAAGAATGTTACTGTGCAATGGGTTATTCACTGCATTAAATGTGGCCCAAATTTTGGTTAATGTAGTGTTTTTTTCCTTTTTTTGTTAACCGTATAAATCTTGTGTTCTTGAATCATCATTGGATTTATACAGATGTTATCTTGTCTACACTTATATTGGTTAACCATGTAGAGGAAATATTCAAGATTTTTTTTTTTAATAATTACTCTGTTATCTGTAATAAGCTTTTCTGCTTTCCTTTTTCTTTTGTATCTGGATGCCTGTTCAACAAAAATGATAAGACTGTTTCGCATTTCTCCTTATTTTGTGCATGATGTTTTTTGTCTTAATCTGGATGTGAAAATAATAACAGGAACATGTATGATATCTAGGAATAAAGGAGAACTATAAAATTGATGCTTATTATTGTTTAGTTATTCATTTCAATCCCTGGGTTTTCCTTTTAAACTAATTGGTACCATCTCAAGAAAGTATCTTCAATTTCAGATGAGTATAGACTTCTGAACCCAGGTGAACTGTGTGAATTCCCTTGAAATATCATTTAGTCTCCAAGGAAAAAAAACTAGTTTAGGGGCTAGCTGCAATCAAAGTTATTCTTTAGTTAATTAAGGTTCTAAGTCCATCAATTACTTTTGTAAATTTGAAGAGGTAAATAGGATTCAGAATCCCTAATAATAATTAGTGACTAAAATCTAGCCATCTTGAAACATTTTGTTACAAGCCATTTGGATTACCTGTTTTTGCAAGTTCAGTTGTATGCAAAATGTTCTGAATTTTTCAATTGCTTAATCCATGCAGTTTAGAGTAGAGTTTATTTTATTTTGGGAAAAGAAACCTTTCTTTTTCTTTTCTTTTTTTTTTTTCCAAAGAACAAATCAGCGTAAATTCACTTCTTTGTTTAAACTAGTTCTTCTATTATACAATTTGAGAGTATGACTAGAAGTCCTTGAGTAATTTGTATTTTCAGGAATATATTCAGATTAAGCAAAGCCTCAATGTGAAATAAGTAGAGAGAGCCTTAATCTAGAACATCAAATCTCTCAGATGAGGGTGGAAAGTAACGCATGGCATTTGGTGCTCGCCAGAGTCACAGGGAAGATTACTTTTGTGTTGCTGCTCTAAACACTCAGCGCCAGTCCTGTGGTGCTCTGGAGCTGAAGTTACTATGAAAATGGTCTTGCCTTCGGACTGCTTGAAGTTGGTTATATTTTTGACCTGCTACTGTATCGGGTGATCAATTTATGTTGTTGCTTTTTTGGCTATGAATGACTCTGCTAAGCATTTTATTTGTAATAAATCTAGTACTAAGTTTTATCCATGGTAAATATAGTATTTAATAATAAAATTGCCCAGATCCAGATTAATTCTTGTGCTATTGGCAATCAAGTCATTCGTCTTTCCCTTGTGTCTCAATGCTTAAAAAGTGTTACCTCTGCATGGTGTCGGGGAGTAATTATTTTTGATTGTATTACTTCTATGATGAAATTACGACGAAGATCACCTTCTTTAGTTACAATATGACGAACGAGTGGCAGGCAACCGGTGAGATCTGGTGTTTACCTCTATGCTATGGTATTGGTAGCATATATACAGGGAAGCGACTCTTCCATTTAAGCAGCTGCCGGAAACTGGATCGTCGTTTCAGTGGCTGGCATTTATTTATTATTGAAAAATTTAACTTTGTACTGTCAAATTGCTTTCCCCATTTGTGGAAGATATCTCGAGGAACTTTGTTACCTATTCTAATTTTTTTGTTTTTCTTTCTTTCTTTCTTTTGCACCCTGTTTTTTTTTTTTTTTGATAGACATTTGGTATAATATATTTTCACTCCTGTGAATTTGGATTCATTGAAGCTGGATCTCTTACGTTTTGTTTGGACGCCACTTTCTAACTCTAAAACACCTTCTCAATTTTCATATTATCAAACATATCATTTAACAAAAATTTTCTTCAAATTTAAATTTAAAATTTCCTCTCATATATATATATATAATATTAATTTTTTTCAATTGTTACACATATTTATAATTAAATTAATATTTACATATATATATATATATATTGCATATATTTTTGTTTATACCTTAAAAGTTTAGGTTATGTTTGATTACATATTTTCTACCAAAAAACACATCATAATTATTATATTTTTTAAAATTTTTTTTTCTCTCTCTCTACTTCTATACAATTTCAAATAAAATTATATCTAAAAATACAATTATAATTTTAATTATTATTCGTATATACTATCACATCATCAAATCATTAATATATATTTTATACATATATTCAAATAAATAATACTATTCATCTCATCAAAATTTTTATTCCAAACATATTTATTTTAACACAACTCTTGCTAAAACATTACATCTAACAAAAATCCCTCTCCCAAAGATAGCCTTATAGTTTGTCTAATTTACATTCATTCTCTGGTTCTAGTTTGACTAATTAACATTACTCAATTTAAATTTGCAAGCCATTATAGTAGCAGTAGTTTGATGGGGATTTGATGAAAAAATTGAGTAAAATTTTAAAACTTCCCTTTCGGGAGACCAAAGCCAAATCTGACCCAACTTTCTGCACTATGATATCCTTTGGGTGTTTGGTAACGAGATGCAGTACTCACGAGGATAAAATTAAGGGTATTTATTTCTTGTCATTCAAAATATATCTGTTTTTACACAATGTCCATTCTTATGAACTAAACCAAAATTACAGAACGTCTTGACTCAAATATTTTGCTTACTTTAATGAAATATTCTACGGAGTCCTATCTGCTGGGGTTCCTTCGCATGACGAACATGCGAGATTAGTAAGGGTTTCCTAATAAGTTTGATCTGAATTCAAGCGTGTTTTTGTAAAATCACATGTTATTTATATTATTAATGAAAATTTCTAATCACTTGTTATTTTATAAAAAGGTCCACTTGGCTTTTAGTTGAATTAATAAACCGCTGCTGACATCACTGTATGTTATGTGAAGGAATTTTGGTGGAATATTGTTATTAATACGCTTTTCAACACCGATTACTTGTGAGAGGTATTAGCTGTAAAATAATTTTTGATTAATTAATAATTACTAATAATGTGATCACGAAAGAATAATATAGAGATTATGGCTTGAACACCCAAATAAATTCTACTTGTACGAGCTATTGGAACATAATCCAAACGTAATGAATTTGAAGAACTTAAACAAAAGGACGGTTACAACCAACATACCTTGTCAGTTGATATATCATGAATCGTTTAGAGATAGCCCAAAAAAATTGGATTTGGAATTGGTTTCACAATAATAGAAATATACTCAATTGCAAGGGAAAATAAAGAAGAAAGTGTAATCTTATAATGGCCTCTTTTTGAAGTAGGCCAGAGGTCCCATTTTTAGTTCTAAACCTTAGCAAATATTCCTAAAAATTGCGTTATACATCTTAAGAAATGCCTTATTTGTTGGTTTTCGATGAGCTTGGGGTGAAAATTTTAAAATTTACAACATGAATGACTAGAATATATGCAATGAAACAATATACCAAGTCTGAACCGTTTTCAACATATAATATGCAAGAAACAAATAAAACCAAAAGCGTAAAATTTTTCCTCTCGAACATGTGTTCCAATTGAGGCATTTCATGAACTGCAACACAGGTGAAATATAAACAAGCATCTCCAAAAATCTCTCTTAATTCCTTCGCAAGGTCCCAATGGAAACACCTTTGAGCAAAAAGAATTTAGGACAAGAAAAAGAATTAAGAAAGAGGTTGGTAGATTTTCTCTTTCTTGCTTGGAAGTAGACAATGAATTTTTCTTGTTGTGTATAATTTGGAACTCTTCAAAATCTATTTATTTTTAAGACATAACATTCTATACTTGGTAGAATCATATTTTCATATATAGCATTTAGAACACTTATGGCATAGGTTCTATAGCCTTCCTATATGGAACTTTAATTAATTCATGCACAAAGTTTATTTAAATATTAATCCAATTAAGAATTAAACTTCATATGTATCTTGTTATTTAATTTAATTAATCTCATGGATTAAATTAAATGCCTATTATGCTCTTAATTAATAATATCCTTATTAACAAGCACAGTAGGAAATCCATTTAATCTGATTCTATAATAGCCAAATTAATTTCTTCATAAGATTTCTTAATGCATGTCGTCACCATACTAAAATTTAATTTAGAGTGAATCAGTATCATGGTGAGGACAAATATCTAATCCACAACGAAATGTTGTCAATCTATTAATATAATTAAAATTCTATTAATTAAACCTTTAGATTAAAATGTGAATGAAAGTAATAAAATAAAGGCGAGCACTGAGAAAATAGAAATGCAAGACCAAAGGTTGAAGCACTAATAATTGAAGGATCTAGCCCCTTATATTGTGTTGGTTTTCTATGTATGACAAGCAGGTTAATTATCAGTTTTATTGCGCTGGTCGTAAATTTTTAATGCTAAAATCTCCAGAATATTCTCTTAAAAGTCTCCTATAACTCTGACTCAAGGTTTCAGCGGGTTTTTTTTTACAATTTTTATCGAGTCAGGTAATTAAGTTCATGGTTAACAATGTTTACTTATACTAATCCTATAGTTTTAATCTTGTTATACCTATAGAATTGATATTTGTAAATTGTAAATCTAGAGCAGAGGTTTTTACTTCCATTATTCCCCAAAATGCCTCACATTCATTAGAAAATTGACCAAGTTCCCTAATTACTATTCAATTCCACAATAGTGAATAATTGAGGCAAAAACAATTAATTAAATACATATTTCACCAAACACATACACAAGCCACCAGAGATAAATTTAGCAACTCGTCATAAATTCAATAAAAATCAATGCTAAATTGTTCATCATCCAGAGAAACATAAAAATAATAGAGAAAGTCTGCAAAGCTTAGTTTATAAATTCTATGTTGTATGGAAGAATGAACACACTCCAATCTTGGTGCGAATTCCTTCTACTCTAGCGCTTCAATCTTGTGTTTCTAAGTTCTCTAAGTGTTTGAATGATAAAAACTAGGTTAAAAGGTCTCTCTAAGATGTGTCATGCATGTATATATAGGTTGGGGTTTGTATAATATGTGAGAAAAGACGAAAATGTCTCTAAAAATTCATATAGACTGTCACCTAACTACGTCTCATTCTATTCCTTACGGCCGCAAACTTTAGCTTTGCAGTTGCACTATCTTCTTCTGCTATTGCGAACCAAGGTATAGTAATAACATAACATTCACCTCTCAAATCTTATAGCCACAACACTTTTCATCATGATCGCACCTCTATATCGCACAGTCGCAAAACCAATTGCAATAGATTTTGCCCATTTGGTAGAATGCACCATGGTCTCGCTTCACACTAGCAAGATGACTCTCGCAACCGCAGCTCTCATCCTTGTGATTGCAAGCTACATTCGTGACAATTCCAGTATACATTGCCTTTGACTTCCACGATTGCAACATCCACTTCTGCGGCTACAAATCACCATTTTGCAGTCACAAAATTTATCATAGTGTATCTTGTGCTTATTTTGTATCAAATATCCTTAATCATGATTCCAACCATCCTCAAATAATCTAGAAACATGCCTTTACATATAATCCCTTATGACATAACCATTTTAACTTAAAGTACATGCTTAAATTAAGCATAACAAGGTATAATTTTGCTATAAAATCATGACTTCTCACTTCTCAAGCCCATTCATGCCCTAATCAATTTACCAACTTGTCCTCATTCTATTATTTTGTGTATAACTCTTTAAATTCATCTTTAATTAGCGTTAAGCATAACTCGAAAGATATAGATAACGCCTATCTTATAACCTATATTGTAGCCCATTTAAGACTAACTGAATGGATCATGCAAACTTTTTCGATCATGAATACCATGCGATGTAGGCACTTGGCCTTATTTTTGTCGGTGATATGCTCTTTAACATCAATAGTGAATGTGAGATATTATGGCATTACAGTTGTATATGTACATTGTCACAAATATATTAATAAAATGTTAATTTTGTTATATTTTAGCAAGTTTTTCTATGCATGTAAATTTTGAAGGGCATAAAGGATTGCATGTGCTCATATGATTAAGTTAAGAGGCTTTATTCATAATGAGTTATGAATATTGTTTAAGTGATATGTCTTCTGATGCCAAGTATCATTGAGGGATATTAGTTGTAAATATTATTATTATTTAATAAAATATTGATGATTATTTTATCAATATTTTGGCAGTATTTTTATTTATGTAAATCTTAGATGGTGTAAACTGTTGCATGTCCCTATGTGATTGTATTAAGATATTTTATTCATAAGGGATTATAATTATGGACACAAGATTGTCTTAGTACACAATCATTAAAATTAGTTTGCAAGTCACAAATACTCTAAAGGGCATTAGAATGTCAATACAACTTGCACACCTTGTATTTGTACCATGAGTGCCATACCGTTTGGTATGAAATATTGATAAGATGTGTGTGTGGATGCATCATTAAAGAATGAGCATTCCGACATTGACTCGCAAAATGAAGCAGCCACATGAATTTCACTCTTTGATGTTAATATCTTACTTCGTGATCGTGTTAAATGCGCATAGACTTTAAACTTGAGGCAATATAGTTATCTTATGCACATAACGATCAATGTGTCATTAGAACATTAAGAACCAATATTTATCCTGACATGGAAAAAGATTATAAGCTCAAATTGCTATTGTCTTAGTGCTTATGGAAGCATATTTGTATTTAATAAGTGATTTATTTCTTTACAAGTGAACAAGTTTCCTGTCTTATATAGTTGGTGTTTTATAAGGTGAAAATCCTCGACCAATGTAGTATGTGATTGAAAATGAATTTTTAATAAAAACATTGGTCTCATGAGGAAATCTTAATTGGTCATATAACAAAGTTTTTAAATTTAACTAAATCATAACTCTCGCTCGGTTGGGACAAAATAAGATAAAAGGTCTATATTGCATGACATTCACAATTGGGAGAGCTCAGTGTGATCCTTCGAGTTATGCTCGTTTCAGCCAAAGATGAATCTAGAGAGTTATACACATAACAACAAGATGATGACTTAAGGCATGTGCAAAGTGGTGATCATAAGCTTGAGAAGACTTATGGATGAGGCTTGAGAAGTTTCAAGGTGGATTCAATTTGGTTGCAATTGAATTCGACCAAATTAGAATGATTTATTCCTTATTATGTTTATCAGTAATGAGATCATTAATTAGAAACATGAAAATTCTTCAATTTAATTAATGGGATTAATTAAATTAAAGAGACAAGGCACAAAAGAATTATTTTATATCTATTAAGTTTGTTAATAATGTAGATTATTAATTGAAAATTTAATAAGCCTTTAGTTTAATTAATGAGATTAATTAAATTAAAGGAAATATTCAAATGGGCTTTAATTAATTTAAGATGGTTGATCTTGGGTTAATTTAAGGTTTATGTGAAAGCCCATGGAGCCCATTCTACAAGTCCTAGATATCTTAGTATATAAATAGAATTGTGTCTTGAGAATAAATCATTGGAAGAGTTCTACGAGGACACTATTCACGTGTGAATAGTACCAGAAGGTACTGTTCATCCATAGCACTTTTTTCACCACTCGCATGCAAGAGAAAATTAGTTACTTTTTTTAAGAAAATTCTCCCAGTGCAAGAGTTATGGGATTTCATGAATTAGTTAATGGAGTTTCATTGGAGAGCCATCGTGTGGACCAACTAGAGGTCAAACTTTATTGTAACTTGTGGATCACAGATAAAAACCATAGGACTTATATCTAGGTAATTCATCCATGCAACCATCTTGAAATTTCTATTTATGTGTTTTATGCGATTAAAGTGGACTTGTTTGGGATTTTATTTATGCCACTTCATTCTTGGGTTATTTTCTTGTTAAAATTCATTAACTTTTGCATCTCACATTTGGTGAAACCCAATAGTTGTATTAGAGCCAGTGCTTTTCTTCATATATATGTATCTAGATACATTCGTTTCATGATTTAAATTAGTTCTACTTTTGAAAATTATATAAAAATATTTTTGAAACATGTACGTACCTGAAAAAGTGTTTTGTGGGTCTTTTGAATTGAGAAAACAAGAAAAATAGAATCTTGGGCATCAAGAAATCAAATAGCGCTACAACACTATGGCGTCTTGCAACTAAGGACTTGGCCGCTAGAGTTATGTAATCCCCACATCAGGATTTGCAGCTATAAGACAAGGGGGCACACCCATGAGATGTGATCTCACGACTGTGGAGTGAGGTCATGACACATTCTAGAATTGTCATGGTTGATGGTATGGTCATGCTAAAGCTTTTTGTGGTTGCAACGGCCATAGTGGCAGAGAAGTGTTCTCTGTTGCGTTGTGTTGTGCGGCTATGCCAAGGCCGTCCGCAGCCATGAGAATTGTTCCCTGTGGCCACATAAGGTCCTATAGGTGTTGTTTTATGCCTTTCAAATTCAAAACATTTGGAAAAGGGGGTTTTCCACAAACAAGAACTAAGGCATGAGATGTGTAAGTCATAAAATGGTTGTTCCAAGTATTTTGTTGTTTCATACGTGCGATGTATGGATATTGTATGGATGAGTTATGGACTTAAAACACATGTGGATGGATTTTCATTGTTTTGGTTTTGGTTTTTTTGAATGTATAAATTATTTTTCCATAAGTTGCAAGGACATAAGCCCAAGTTTTTCTTAATATAGAATAGGAATTATTTTTCTGTGATATGTCATGATGTAATTATAATCCTGACACCAAGAGTGCCATGATCACTTGGAAGCGAAGAAGTTGGTGGTCATTCGAGGCCAAGAGTTGGAGTCAGTTCGATGTTCTAAGTGTGGTGAGCCCATGAAAAAGGAGTTCAAAATCAATGAAGAAAAGTTTAAAAAGATTTACAATAGTATATGGCTTCACACACATGTACACTATCTAGTTGTTCGCTCCAATTGGATCTAGAAAGTTCATACTCATCCATGTTATTTTTTTCTTATGTTTTATTGCAAGTATGAGATATGTGTATGTAAAATGGCCAATGTGTAAAGTGAAAGAAAAACACATAGACCAAAAACTTCTTCATTAATGCTAAGTTGTAATAGTGAAATTGTTTTTCATGGACCTCTATTAAACTTGGAGTTCTTGATGTGGTCTTAGCGTGAGATGTCCTCACATTCTTAATGTCACATTGTGATAGCACATTTAGAGGTTCCAGTGCATTTAAATGAGACATTCAAAGGATACTTCACCTTAAGAGCTTGATAGCCTTTGGTGGGATTACAAATTTGACAAGTTGTCAGTCAGTGGGTGAGACTTAAATGGACTACAATTCCAATAATTGTATGTGTGAGGTTTCATTAGGTCATGGGGCAAAGTGTAAGATTGGACTACGGATGAGATGTATTGGCAAGAGTTGCCACCCATTGGGCCTATCATGCTAAGAATTGTATGCGTGAGGTATGCTATACCGAATGAAGACTTTAATCATCCATTAGGAGATTTTTCCAATGAGATTCCCATCTTCTAGTCGAAGGTTTGTGAGATTCGAAAAATCTAGTGGGAGGCCGTATGATTTAAAGTCCATAATCATTTAGTAACAACATTGACGACCAAACTAGTAATTTTGCCTATTTTCTACAGTTATATTATTCTTGAATGATGATATTGACTCTTATAATTACTGTTCTTGAGACCATAATGTTTATTAGCACTAAGATAGCTGATTAGGTTCAATACTTGAGAAGAGATCTCATTCCTCAAGGAGTCAGTGGGATCTTGGAAGTTGTCATCTCCAGCATTAGAAAGAATGTTGTCTTTAAGGCATCGAGTCCCTTGGTTAGTGAGATTAAGGAGGGTAAGACCAAAAGAAGGAAACCTAGTGTTCCCAAGGCTAATAAGAGGTGTGTGGCATTCGATGCTCATGGTGCCAGAGAAAAAATGTTTCCAATGCAATAAAGGGAAGCATTGGAGGAAGAATTATGCCCAGAGCCTTGACAGCTTGGAAGATGACAAAAGAGGTGTGGTACTTTATGTTTGTGAAATATCTTGTTTCATTTGTGTATTTTCTATATCTTGGATCTTGGATTCAGGTGCTTCCTCTTATATCTGCACTTCAAATCAAGATTTAGCCAAGAGTAGGTCACTTCAAAAATGAGAAGTAGTGATTAGAGTGGGTTACTTTAGAAGTGAGAAGTAGTAATTAGAGTCAGTAGTGGGGCATGTGTTGCAAACATTGCAATTGGCACTACTTCAATTATATTATCATTCGATTATGTTTTAGATTTAAGAGATTGCCTCTTGTTGCTAAATGGGCTTAAGAATATTATCTCTATACCATTACTCATAAAAAAGGGTTATGAATTCTTTTTTAGAGATAATAAGTGCCAAATTTATTATTTCAATAAATTGGTTGGCACTACCTCATTGCTAAATGCCCCATACTATTTGAATTTAGATGATAAGATTGTGATGAATGCTATATAACACAAACGTACTGGGGTTGGTTTGAATCCTAAGCAGTTGTGGCATCTCAATGGGCCATGCTGCAAAGCTAAGATTAGCAAGTTTGAGAAAAATGGGTTTATAGGTCCATTGGAAGAGGAGCCCTATCAAACTTGTAAACTTTATATTTTAAGCAAGATAGTCAAGAGCCCATTTGATGGGTATGTCGAGAGAGCCACATCAGTGTTAGAGTTAGTCCACACTAATGTTTGTTGGATGGTGTAGTTGAGCAGAGGAATAAGACTTTGTTGGATGTGATTCGATCGATGATGAGCTTTGATGACTTACCCACTTTTATATAGTGAGACACCCTCTTATAGTTACCCACATCTTGAATAGGATTCCTACTAAGTTCTTTCCTTCCACTCCATATATGTCTTGAATAGGATTCTCTCTAAGTTCTTTTCTTCCACTCCACCTGAGATGTGGAGTGGGAGGAAGCTAAGCTTGAGGCATATCAAGGCTTAGGGGTGTTCAGCTTACCTTAAGAGGAGAAAGGTGGATAAGTTAGAGGTGAAGGCCATTTTAGGTAGCTTTGTAGGGTATCTCAAGGATTCTAAAAGATACGAGTTCTACCTCTCTAATGATCAAACAATTATTATTTGTTATCAAGTATGCTTCCTAGAGAGAGAGTTCATCTAAGAAGAGGGTGCTAATGGGACTATGGTGCTCAATGAAGTTGAGCATGAGGGTTAAAGCAAGTAACCCATGCAACAGTTACCTATTCTAGAGACACATTCAATAGCCATTCAAGTAGAGTCTTTCATGCACCAGAGAGATATGGCTATACCCTATAGAATGAACAAGAGTTATTCATTATGGGAGATAATGATCATAGAGATGATCCTTCTATATATGATTAAGTAATGGCAAATAGGGACTTGATCAAGTCTATTTGGATACTTCTTGCAATAGCCACCCAATTAAATTATGAGATTTGGTAGATGAACGTTAGAATTGCTTTCCTTAATAGGTTCCTTGAGAAGGATATCTATACAATGCAGTCATGTAGTTTGAGTCTACGGAGAGTCTCATAAAATCTACAAGCTTAAAAGGTTAATTTAAGAAACCTTAGGTTTATTTTCATAACCAATTATGCATAAGGCTCCTTGATGTAATCAAATGGGCATAACTTAATTTTAGGCCACACAAGATTTACTCACAAGAATAACTACAAGAATATTAATATAAATAAACACGAACATTTTATTAATTAATCAAAAGGATACATATAAAACTAATATCTCTTATAATTTATTAGTATTAGAAGGCATATATCACTAACACTACTTTGAGAGAAATCTCCTGAATTTGGTAAGTTCTTGTTAACAATTACTACTTCATGATCACTCTGGAAGGTGTCTCAACTAACCTATGCAATCTCATATTGACCCTATTGTGTGATGATCAATTCGTGCAATTTTGTCATGTTTAGAAATATTGTTCCACCTAGTCAGCAATTGTTTTGTCCCTTGTCCAATTTTAACTTCAAAAAGTGTTACTCCTCAACTGTCAATTAGTCCTCAAATGATTGATTTACATGCTCCACAATCATAATTATAGAAGGTTGAGAATTCTTGAAATGTCAATCTAGCCTTTCTTAGGTTGCAACTAATCCGGATTGCACTTGGATCGATCCACTTGGTCCAAAATCACAATCTTCATCTATGTAATGCACTAAATTAATCCACAGGCTCTCCTTTGGTTCTTGAAGCTTGTCTAAATGTCCCAACTTATCTTGAATGCATTGAACGAGCACTGCCATGGATTTATTAAGCTTTGTAGCCTTATTTTGCATAAACTGTCCTTTAATCAACCTCATGTACTCACTTTGTGTGGGTTTGATACTTACGGCATCCCCTTCATCTTGAGGTGGAATTGTCCTCAATTCACCTTCTTGTTCATCACTTGCATCAAAAGGACTTAAATTAGTGACATTAAATATAACACTTATTCTACAATCATCTAGAAGCTTCAACGTGTAGGCATTGTCATTAATTCTCTTAATCACTTGAAATGGTCTATCTCTTCTAGGCCTAAGCATGGATTTTCTTTGATTAAGAGACCTTTCCTTCCACATATGTATCCATACCCAATTTCTTGGTTTAATTAATATTGTGTTCCATCCCTTATTGGCTTGTTGTACATACTGTCTATTCCTTTTTCAATGTTTTGTTGAATAGTCTCATATAGTTGCTTCACATACTTGACTTTTCTCTCACCATCTAAAATTGTTTGCTCATTGCTAGGTAATGTTTATAAATCTAATGGCATTAATGGATTAAAATGAAAAGCAACTTCAGAAGGTGACATGTAAGTAGCAAAATGCGTACTCCAATTATATACAAACTCTACATGTGTCAAACATTCTTCCTAACCTTTTATATTCTTCTTAATCAAAGTCCTCAACAAAGCAGTTAATGTCCCATTTAGAACCCTAATCTAACTATCTATTTAGGGATGCCGAGTAGTAGAAAATAGAAACTTAGTCCTAAATTTTTCCAATAGTGTTTCCCAAAAATAACTTAAAAATTTAACATCCCTCTTTGATAGAGTGTTTTAAGGCTTGCCATGCAATCTAACTATTTCTTTAAAGAATAAGTTGGCAACGTATGATGCATCATCTTGCTTATGATATGCAATGAAATGTGCCATCTTAGAAAATTTGTTAACCATTACAAATATGTAGTCCTCACTAGGTTTAATTCTAGGTAACTCCAACACAAAATCTATGAAAATGTCAGTCCATAGTATACTAGGAATAGGTCAAGGTATATACAAATAATCTGGTTGTACCCTTGGTATTGCTTCCTTGCACTGGATATATCTCTTGACAATCCTCTCTATATCTTATCTCAAATCTGGCCAGTAAAGGTGCTTCTTGGTGACACATTATTAACTCATTGTTATGTGTCCCCCTAACAAGCAATGCTTGTAATGAATGTTGTGGGATGCATAACTTATCAATGTAAGATAAATACACATCATGGTGAAAATATTTTTCATAAGCTCCTTTGTTAGTCAATTCAAATATCTTAACAAAATCCTCATCACTAACACACAATTTCCTAATGTGCTCAAAGCTTAACAATCTAGCACTCAATATAGCGACAAGTACATAATAGTGCAACAAAGTGGCAGTGACAACATCATTCACCCTTTTTTTGAAGTTAATCACATAGGAAAATGAATCTAAGAAGGATAGTCACCTAATTTAGTAAACTTACCTTATTTCTTGAGGTACTTAAGTGACTTTTGATCCATGTGTTTGACTAATTCTTTCGACCATAAGTAATGCTTCTATGTCTCTAAAGCCTTTACCAATGAATATAATTCTTTGTTATATGTTGGATAACTGAGTGTTTCTTTATTCAACTTTTCATTAAAGTATGCTATGGGCCTCCCCTCTTGTATTAATCCAACTTCAGTATCTACACTAGAAACATGACATCAAGTTAAAATTCTTAGAAAAATCCGGAAAGAAAGTACAAGTTTGGTATTGTGTTAATCCATCAAAAGATAGAATGCCTTTTGCTATGCTTCAAACTACTAGAAATTTTCATTGTTCTTAATCATCGCAGTTTATAGTGTAACATAGTGCTAAAATCTCATAAAAGCCTACCATAGGAACTGATCACTCTTTAATCACTTTTGCCTTGTTCTAATCAACATAAATATCATGTGCACTCGCAAAAAATCCAAGAAACATTAAATGATCGACAAAGAAAGCACATTTTTTAGGGTTAGCACAAAGCCCCTCTTTACAAATAACGTCTAACACACTATGAAAATGATCGACATGCTCACTTATTGACTTATTATAGACTAAGATGTCACCAAAATACATAATCACAAATTTACCTATAAATTCCCATAATACATTATTAATTAGTCACACAAATGTATTAGGTGCATTCATAAATCCAAAATGCATGATTAACCATTCATAAAGTCCAAACTTAGTTTTTTAATGCAGTTTTCCATTCATCCTCTTCTTTCTTTCTTATTTAATGATAATCATTTTTAAGATCAACTTGAGGCAATATAGTAGCACTATGCAATTCATCAAACATATCATCTAATTTAGGTATAGGATGGCGACACTTTAACGTAATGATGTTAATTGCTTAGTAATCTACCCACATGCACTAAGGCCTACCCTTCTTAAACATTAGCAATATTAGCATTGTGTATGGACTCATGTTTTCCAAGACCTAACCTTTGTTAATCAACTCCTTCACTTGGCATTAAATTTCTTTTGTCTCCTTCATGCATTAGATAACTCTTTCAAAGGCATATCTTTATAATCCTATAAAATGGAGAAAACATTCTTCAGAATGGATGATGTGACCTCTTCTAAAAGAAAATATGTTTCTTTATATATCAAGAGTATCTCTGATCTCTCACAACTTATAACTAATCTTGCATCCCTCATAGATACTGGCACATATATTTTTCCTCTTCTTTTCTTTTCTCTCTTTTTTAATTTTCTTCTTCACTCTTATTTTTCTTTTTGACCTCTCTTTTCTTTTTCCTTTTCTTTAACTCTTGATCAAAGGGGTGCTGTAAATATGCTTGATCTTCATGATCCAACTTTGGTATTAGTGGAATTACGACAATCTTCTTGTTTCAAAATAGAAGGTATATCTATTCATTGCTCCACTAAAAGTAAGCTTTCTACCATACTGCTAAGGGCTTCTCAATAAAATCTGGCCCACCAATATAGGTACCACATCATAAAGTAATTTGTCCTCGTACTTCCCAATCTCAATAAAATATCAATTCGCTTAGTCCCCAATTAATCTAGACCCTGGTCAATAATAACTTCAAAAGGTATTACTCCACAACTATCAATTCATCCGTAAGTGGTCAATCTACATGCTCCATGATTGTAATGGCAAAAAGTTAAGTATTCCTAAACTGTTGATCCAAAATCCTTAGATGCTTTGCTTGGGTAGCAACCAATCCTGATTGCCCTTGGGTCGATCCATTTCATCCGAGTTCACGATCTTCATTTGATCAATGCCTTTCTCATAAACCTATCTCATACTAAGGGTGTGTGTTCATGCGTAGCCTAATTGTTTGAATTCTTTGACCTCAAAGGAGAGGTTGAGGGCTTAAAAAAAAAAAGAAAAAAAACCTATGTCAAACTAAGAAAGATATTGATTCTTAATGTTCTAATGATACATTAATTGTGATATGCATAAGGTATTCATGTCATATCAAGTCTAAGGGCTAAATGCACTTAACACATGATCATAAAATAAGATATTCAAAATAAAAAAGTGAATTCCATGTTTTTATTTTATTTTTTAAGTCATTGTTTGAATACATCATTTCTCAGTGATGATTCTACACACATTTGCTCTAAGTATCTCATGCTAAATGGTATGACACTCACCATACAAATATAAGGTGTGCAAGTCACATCAATACTCCAACAACCATTTGGAGAATGTGTGAATCGTAAAAAGGTTTTATGCTTGCTTATAAAGAAAACTGATATTCATATTCATAACTCTTACAATTAAGACAAATAACACAACCATATTAGTACATGCCTAACTTCATTCAATGACAATAATTATGTGTTTGATTAAAACTACCACAACAATGATAAAATAGAATTTAATGTTTTATTAAATTAATGAAAAATAACATTTATAACTAATATCCCACACTAATAATTGGCATTAGAAGACATATCACTAACTATTTCCAACTTGCACTCTAATGGTAATGATCCTCATACTAGTTGCTGTGGTATCTAATGCCTATATTCTTAGAATGGTGATAAAGCTGCACTTGTCATCAGCTTGGTGAGTGAGACAATAGCATTTTCCACAAAAGCTAATTTTTTCACAGCAATGTTGCCCCGTCCAATGATATCTCGAATAATGTAATAACACCTTTTACTTGTGTAATCACCCCATTGCTATCATGATGAAGTTGCAACAACTAATCCATCCATGGAACTACTTGAGGTATGTGATAACTTCTTGGTCCAAGTTGCCTTCTTCACTGTATCACATGTTGTGATATACTTAACTTCAGTGTTGGAATCCATAGTGGTGCTCTGTTTGGAATTCTTCAACTTATTGCTCCTTCATTAAGGGTGAAGATGTGTTTAGAAGTAGATTTTCTATATTTGACAACAAATTGAAAGTCAGAGTTAGTGTAGCGATTAACCCTTAGTTCTCTATCTTCATACATAAGAATCATGTCCTCAGTCCTTCTTAAGTACTTAAAAATACACTTGACAGAACTCCAATGCTTTTTATCAGGATTCACTTGAAACCTACTCGTAACACTTATGCCATAGGAGATATTTAGATTCGTACATGGCATTACATATGTCAAGCTTCCAATCTCTAAAGTGTATGGAATTACCTCCATTAGCCTTCTCTTATTAGTAGTCTATGAGAATATAGACTTTAAGTGATGGATGCCATGCTTAAATGGTAGCCATCTTCTCTTAGAGGCCACTATCTTAAATCTTTTTAGGATCTTGTCTATAAATAAGGATTTGGAGAGACCCATCAATTTTTATGTCCTATCTCTATAGATGCAACTACCTAAGATATAGGTCACTTCTCCCAAGTCCTTCATGGATAATGTATGGGACAGCTAGGTCTTAATAGAGGTTAGTGTTAGTGATATGCCCTCTAACTCCAATAATATACTAGAAGACATCATGGTTGTATACATACATATATATATACATATATATCTTTTCACAATAATTAATAAAATATTAATTTATTTATATCAATGTTCTGGCAAGTTTGCTTAAGCATGTAAATTTTTGAATGGCGTAAAGTATTGTTTGTGTCCATGTGATTGAGTTAAGGGGCTTTATTCATAACAGATTAGGAATATGAACATAAGGTTGTCTTAATACATAATTACTAAAACTATTTTACGAGTCAAAGACACTTTAAAAGGTATTAGAGAGTTGGTATAACTTGAATACATTTTATGACACATGCACGAAAGTGTGAAAATTTAGATAACAGTGTTTGTCGAAACTCAACAAAACTTGAAATGCCACAATCTTTGATGAATTATGTTGAAGGACAACCACAACTAACATATCTAGTTAGTTTATATGTCACAAATAAATCCAAAAAATGCTTAGAATAACTCAATTTGGAATTTAGAATCATAAGAATCAATGAAGCACTCAAATTCAAGAGAAATCGAAGAAAATAATTCATTCAACATGTAACAAAAGATTCCAATCATAAAAAGAACTAGGCCCCCTATTTACAGTCCTAACTAGGGCTAAAAATACTCCTAAAGTCTTGTATAAGAGATTGGAAACAAATAAAATATGTTTTGTAGAGAATCCTACACAACTAGGAAAAAACATGCTCTAAATCACCATTTCGATTGATCTAGCTGTCTTAGCAATCAATCAATCTTTATTTGGATAAATCCTGGTTGATTTAGCACATCATGATCATAAATCTAGTGATCTTGGAAGGTTCTGACATTACAATTGCAAATCTTGCTATTGATCGCAATCCTGTGCGAGCGTAATTCCAAAAGCTGGCCATGTTGATCATTATGCTTTGGATCAATCCAGGCTTAGTGTGATTGACCTTGATGCCTAGTGATCTATCCAAAAGTTTGAGATCTTTCCTATGATCTTTCCTATGATCAATCTAGCATGAGTGTAATCGATCTAAAATAAGTGTGATCAATCTAAATATCAATCTAAGTGTTGTCTAAGGCACCGTTTCACACTAAATTGATTAATAAACTCTTCTTTGACTTCTGGAACCTCTCTAAATACCAAATTAATTCTTGAAACTCATGTGAATGTGCCTTCTTAGACTCTTAAAGCTTATCACCTTCAACTTGAATGTTGAATCCTTCAATTGGCTCTTGTTTTGACCTTGTGCTTGCATCATTCCTCTCCTCTTAATGGTGAATTGACCTCAATTCATTAAGATTCTTGTTACCTTCCAAACAAAAATCCTATAAGAAATAATATAGTATGGTATTAATAATATGCTTACCTTGTGCTTTTGCTTTGCAACTCGTTCTTTTTGTGGACACGTGAAAACTCTCATACTCCCATGAGTTGCAAACTTAGACATATTTTCTCTAATTCTAGGGTCAAATATGGTGGTAAGGAAAGGTCCTTATAAGGTCCTAAATAAAGACATCCTATCCACTACACTAAAACAATGCCTTACCTGGCATTTGCGACCTCGCCTGAACACAAGCCAAGGAATTCCCTTTGGTTTCTTTTTTTAGCAATAATCACAACTTTGTAAAGGAAATCCTCTTGAAAAATCAAGCTTCTTTTGGCAATAACTACATGTTCCAACAGGTTAGTAGCATCGAATCTCAATAATCCAATTTTGCCAACATAAAAAATCACAAGAAATCAATTCATAGAAATGCACTTCAACTAATGGACAATTAATCACATTAATGCACGTCATCATGCCTTCTTCCATCATATGTTGCTTATGCAAATGATAACATAGCACCCTCGCATTTCCTACTACACCATACACATCACAAATCCGGTACTTATGGGCAAGATACATAAGCCCTATGCTACTTTGCCTTTGTGTATAGGAAATGGCATAGAATTCAACATCATGATAATCGTTACGTGTAGAAATTCCAGCATTTTTAATTCTTAAACCAAGGTAAAATCATGCTAAAACTTCAACATCTTCATGATATGCAATTATGCATAGAATAAAGCATGTTGAACTTACTCAAGCAATAGTCACCTAAAGAATGAAGTCCCTTATTCTTGAATTGAACAAGTGACATTAGCATAGCATAGTCTTTACATGCATTCCTAAATTCTACTTGTGGGAACTCAGCAAATGATCCTACGGTACATGCTATTTGTGTCACTTGCTTCACATTCAAATCTAGATATTTGAATGCTATATTACTATCATGCAAACCACCAAGACACAGACATGGAAAACTTTCAACTACTCTATTAATTCTTATAAGCTCACAATGAAATGCTAAACTCATTAAATAGAAATCATCCTTAATACCAAGATTAGGAAACAATGCAACACTAATCTCCTTATTTGAATAACAAGTAGATAAAACACTATTCTCGTGATAACTTACCTTTTTCCATGGGATCACTTCACATGGATTCATCGACTCCTTTGTATATCTCACTCAATTAGCTTGAGTAGAAAATTCCAAGGAAAACTTCCTTTCACAGCATTTGTAATCCTAGAAAAAATTAATCCAAAAAAGACATAGGAAAAGATAATGGGTTAAAGAAAATAATCCTCCATTCACAAGCCCTCACCTCTTTCTTAAACTCTAAGGAACTCTCCTTATCTTTTGTTCTAGTTAACTCATTCTTCTTTCTTTCACACCCATTTTCTTCTAACTCACCTTTTCTTTTCCATCATTCTTTTCTACCTCATTTTCACTCTATAGCTTTAATTTACATTGACGTCCATCATATAATAGATTATCATATACTAGCTTTAGAGAATTACAATGTCAGGATTTCCTTCAAAAATGTTTCTATCACTCTACACCAAGGATTTTATAGGTGTTTCCTTATCCAATGTCTCATCTGCATGTTCCCTTAATGCCACTTCTGCAACATCCTTATTACTGGCCTCATCTTTTAGAACTAACTTATCCAAAACTTTACAAACTTCTTATTCCATAGCAACATTACCTATGGGCCCCTATTCATCACCATTGCATACCTCCGTTATTGACAAGTCCAACTTCACAACTATTAGAATGCAAATATGTACAATTTACCTCCTTCGTTGGCATGAATGTAGTGCCATCAGTATCCTCATGAGAATGGCCTTGTAGTTGTACAGTGAGTGTCATGCTATTCAGTATGAGATACTGAGAATACATGTGCATGGATGCATCATTGAAGAATGAGCATTTGGGCATGACTCATAAAATAAAGTAGACACATGGAGTTCACTTTTGCTATCAATGTCCTGCTCCATGGTCATGTTAAGTGCATGCGGACCTTAAACTCGAGATAACATAGTTGTCTTGTTTACATGACATTCAAGGCGTCATTAAAGTAGTAAGAATTAATATCTATCCTAGTATGAGATAGGTTCATGAGCCCAAAGTGCTATTGTTCCGATGTGTATGTATAGAAGCATGTATGCATTTAGTAAGAGATTTATCTCCTTGCAAGTGAGTAAGGCATTTGTCCTATATAGTTAATATTTTTATGTGATGGAAATTCTTGGCTAAGGTAGTGTGTGATCGGAATTAATTAAATTAAAGAGACAAGGCACAAGAAAATTATTCTATACGTATTATGTTTGTTAATAATGAGAATTATTAATTGAAAACAAAATAAGCCTTTAATTTAATTAATGAGACTAATTAAATTGAAGAAAATAATTTAAATGAACTTTAATTAATAATTATATTAACAATTAAATTTGGATGGGCTGGGGCCAATTTAAAGTCCATGTGAAAGTCTACGGAATCCATTCCACAAGCCCTATGTATCCTAGTATATAACTAGGATTGTGTCTTGAGAATAAGTCATTGGAAGAGTTACAAAAAGAAAACACTATTCACATAAATAGTATTTGGTAGCACTATTTTTGAAGGCACTATTCATCATTCACTACTTGAATATGAGATAAAATTGAGGGAAAGAAAATTAGTTACTAGTTTTTCTCAATTTTCTCTCAAGAAATTCTCTAAGCGTAAGAGTTGTAGGATTTCACAAAGGTGTTTAGTGGAATTTTGTTAAAGAGCCATAGCCAATAGCTTGTTTGGGTGGACAAATTAGAGGCTAGAGCTTTATTACGGCTTGTAAATCATAGAAAAAAATAATATGATTTATTTTTTAGTATTCATCCTTGCAACTATTCTGAAATTTATGTTTATGTGTTTTATGCAATGAGAGCAGACCTGGTAAGGATTTTATTTATTTCACTATGTTCTATGATTATTTTGTTATTAAAATTTGAAAATTTTGGCATCCCATACTCGATGAAACCTAACACATACCCCAAATCCTAATGTCTCAACTATTTAAAGAGGTCTTCAAGAATTCAAGACATCATTCTTAACCTTAATTTTTCTGCGCACCTTTCAAGAAAAAACGAGCAGGTTCTAACCATCCTCTTTTAAGCACTCTTTTATCAAAAACCCTTCTTGCCCAAAGTTGTTTACATTAGAACTTCACAAAAGAGTTTTGTGGAAGAATAGAAGGAGCTTGTGATCATCTTAGCTATATGGAAAAAATAAAAGTCAAGGTTTGAGGCCTACGACTCAAGGATCACTTCTAAACTTGCTTGGAAACGTTCCAAAGGTATAACTTTTAAGTTTGTTCTTGCTTGTTCAATTTCTTACCTGTTTTACAACAAAAATGGGTGGGGTTTGTTTTGGTACATTCCATTGCATGTGTAGAATGTTTTTATGCTCTAAAGTATTGATTTTTATAAGAAAACCCCAAGAAATCCAATGGAGGTATAGAGCCACTATTTTTCTCGCAAAACCATAAAGTTTAACAATTCTTCCATGTTTCAACATTGTGTTAAATTACTTCAAACTTGTATATGATGCATGAAAAACTTTTCAAAAGTGTTTTGAAAATGGTTGGAATTGAAAAATTGGAAAGGAACACATTAGAATAAAAAAACCAAGACTTCTGAAAGACTATAACTTTCCATGACTATTGCTCGTGGTCCTAAGAAGAGTTCTTGCGATTGCGATGACAAGCCATGCAATAGTGCCATTACCATAGGGTTGGATAAACCATGCGGCATCATTTCTCAATTGTAGGAGTCCTACTGTCACGATGGGAATTCACACCTCATGCCTACGAGAAGTGTAGAGATAGAACCCTAGGGTTTTTGTTGCGACCATCTTTTGCAATTGCATACTCGGGGTTTGCAATCACAAGAGAGGTTACTACGGCCACAATTACTTAATGTGCAAAAAATTAGTTTCCAAATTTATTTTTGAAAAATTATTTTTTGAGGAACAAAAACTAATTCATGAAATCCGTAGGCTTTGGAAATAGTCATTAAATGGAATTATATAATTATACATATGATGTATAATTGTTTGGATGGATGTTGTGGTTAGATTATACACTTGTGGATAAATGCATTTACTTTGTTTTAGTTTTTAATTGGTTGTGAAATTAATTTTTCATTGGTTATAAGGGCATGAGTCCAATTTTTATTTTAATTACGTAGAATAGGATTCTCTATTGTATACCATGTGTATTTATAAAATATGGAGGACATCAAGAGTTAGAGTTCCTGCGGAGACCAAAAGTTGGGCCATTCGAGGTTCTAAGATGTGGTGGATCCAAGAAGCCATGAAGACCAAGACAAAGGCATTCTAGAAATCCTTATATAATAGTGTAGGATTTCACGCAATTATGCATGGTCCAGTCTTAGCTCGAATTGGATCTAGAAGTCTAAATCTTATACTTTTATTTTGGCATATTATTTGTGATGGATGAATGATATACATCAAAACAAATAATGTGTAAAGTAAAACCTAGCTTACATGGACCCTCAAACTTCCTCGAACAAATATTAAGTTGCAATAGCAAATTGTTTGTTATAGCCCTTCACCTAGCTCAAAACTCTAAGTTAGCCTTCATATGTGATATTATCACATTAGTAGGGTACATTGTGATAATGTATTTATGACTTCAAGTGCATTACATACGACATTCAAAAGATACTATACCTTAAAAGTGGTTAGCCACAGGTGAAGTTCAAATTAGGAGAGTTGTTAGTTGGTTCATGTGACTTAAATGGACCCATAATGCCAAGACTTAATTATGTGAGGCATTGTCGGGCTATAGGCCAAAGGAAAGACTAGACTGCACAAGATTGGGCCTGGTAAGCCGAGACACAATTACATGAAGTGTGTTATGTCTAATGAAGACCCCAATGCCCTCTGAGGAAATATTACCAATGGAATTTCAGATTTCCAATTCGAGGGAGTGTAAGATTCGAAAAATTTAGTGGGAAGCCATTTTGATTTAAATTTTATAATCATAACAGTAACACATATGACAACCAAACTAACAAGTCTTATCTATTTTCTATAGTTTGTTATTATATTGAATTATGCATGCCTTCTCACTATGAATAATGATTGAGACCTTAATGTTGACTAGAGCCAAGATAGTCAACTCGTTTCAAGATTTGAGAATAGTTCTCATTCTTGAGAGAATCAGTGATATCTTGGATACTGCCATCCTAATGTAAGGGAAAAGGGGTTGTCCTTAAAGGATCTAGGTTCTCGGTTAATGAGACTAAGGAGAACAAGACTAAGGGAAAGAAACTCTTAATTCTTAAAACTAATGGGAGAGGCATGAAATCAATGCCCATGTTGGTAGAGGAAAGAGTTTCGAATGCAACAAAGAAAGGCATTAGAAGAGGAGTTGCAGTATATACCTCAATGGCCATAGGGATGGCTTTGAAGGTGTGGAACTCATTGTTTCTGAATATCTTATTCTGTTGGTGTATTCTTTATGTTATAGATCTTGAATTCGGGTGTTTCTTCTAACATTTGCATTTTGAATCAAGATTTGGACAAAAGTTGATTGCTTGAGAAGTGAGAAGTGCTAATCAGGGTGACATTAGGGCAAGTGTTGCAATGACCACAATTGGCACTACTTCTATTAAGCTGTCATCCGGTCACAGTTTGGGCTTAAGAGATTGTCTCTTGTTACCAAATGGGTTAAAGAATATTGTCTTTGTACCTCTATTAGTGAAAGAGGGTTATGAATTCTCTTTCAGTGACAATATGTGCTAAATTTATTATTGCAATAAATTGATTAGCACTACCTTATTGGTAATTAACTTGTACAACTTGAATTTGTACAATAAGCTAGTGATGAATACCCTTTCAAACAAACATTTAAGGGATGGTTTAAATCCCAAGCAATCATAGCACCTTATACTCAACCATGTTGGAGAAACAAGAAATAGAAAGTTAAAGAAAAATGGGCTCATTTGCCCATTGGAAAAGGAACCTTATTTAACTTGTGAATCTTACATTCTAGACAAAATCGCTAGGAGTTCATTTGATACACGTGTCGAGAGGGCCACAGAGGTGTTGGATGACATAGGTCGTTACCACACCAAAATTAAATTTAGAACTAAAAGTAAAGTATCAATAGTCAATGAGTCTAACCTCTTATGTTATGTTGGTTTTCTATGTATGTCGGTTGTGTTAATTATTAGTTTAGTTGTACTAGTTATGGATTGTTAATCGTAATGTCTACAGGATATATTCTCAAATTCTTTTGGAGCTTTGATTCAAAGTTCTTGTAGTTATTCCCAAGCTAAATTGAGTGAAGAATTCAAGTTCGATGATTAACAATGTTTAGCCATACGAACTCTACGATTTCACTCACATTATTATCACAAAATTAATGTTCATAATTGAATGTCTAGTGCGCAAGTTTCACTTCTATTGTTTCTCACACTGCTAAATATTAATTAGTGGATTAGCTAATCCTTAATTGCTATCCAATTCAACAATTCTGAATAAACCATGCAAATAAAATTAATCACAACTTATACATACATATTTCAACAATCACCAGTACAAGTGCCTAAAAAGTCTATTAGCAATACATAATAAATTCAACAAAGCTCAAAACTAATTTGTTCATCATCCAAAAAATTCTATAAGTAATAAAATAAGTACAGAAAAACTTAGTCTATATGTTCTGTGTTGTGTGAGAAAATGAACGCTCTTCAACTTTTGATGCGAATTCCTTCTTCCCCACACCTTTGATCTTGGTCTTCTAACAATTCTAAGTGTCTGAAGAATAATACTAAGCCTAAAATTGTACATGTATTTATACTTTATATAGTGCTTAGGGTTTGCGTATAAGTAAGAAAAGATGAAAAAGTCCTTAAAAATCCATGCAGAAGCATAATTTAAACTCCAGCTGCACAATTCTTACCCTATCCTTTCACGTCTGTGAACCTGAGCACAGTAGTTACATAACTTTGATCATTGCAATCCATACTCTTGTTAAAATATCTCACAGTCTTAAACCTTCATGTCGTGATCGCATTTTCGCTTGTGAAAATTCCAAAATGTGTTGCTCTACTATTCCACTACCACAGTCAGCTGTCGCACAACCACAAACCTCTTTCTTGCGACCGTGACCAATGGTTGCAAAATTTCTAGAATGCTCTATGGTTGACTCTTGACGTTGTATTCCCACATTTCACGGCTATGACTCTTCTTTTTGTGACTGTGATGCTAGCCTACATTCATAAATTTGTAGAATTATAGAAAATTTTCAAAATTAATAATTAACCCCATATCTACATTTTTTCCCCTCAAAATCATCATGTTTAATATAATTCATGCATGAGAATATATTTTCTCCATTTTAACTCACATTCATAAATAAATTAAGCACACAAGGGATATAAATATACTATAATTTCACATGTTATCATCAGAACTAGTCCATACTAATGTTTGTGGACTATTTAATGAAATGGCAAAGGGAGGATTTCTTTACTTTATAACCTTACCAATGATCACTCATGGCATGTTTATGTGTACTTAATGAAGTATAAGCATGAATCCTTTCAAAAGTTTAAGGAATTCAAGGCACCAGTAGAGAAACAAACTTGCAAACATAGCAAAGCTCTAAGATCAAATTCTGCAATTGAATGGTGTAGCTGAACATAGGAATCAAAGTCTGTTAGACATAGTTCAATCCATGATGGGCTTCACCTACTTACTCGTATCTTTTTAGGGGTATGCCCTTCTTACTACAACATATATTTTGAATAGGATATCCTTTAAGTCCTTTTCCTCCACCCCACATGAGATGTGGTATAAAAGGAATCTAGGCCTCAAGCATTTGAGGATTTGGGGATGTCCAACTTATCTTAGAAAGATTAAGACAAACAAGTTAGAGGTGAGGGCAATTATGGGCTACTTTGTAGGATATCCTAAAGATTCATTGGGATATGAATTCTACATACCTGAGAATTATCATAAGGTATCACGCAAGTTATCTCAAAGAAGAGTTAGTTCAAGAAATTAGTATAGGTAAAACCATTATGCTTAAGGAAGTTGAGCATAAGGAACAAAGCACTGAGCCCATAATGCATATTTTGGTTCAAAAGGATCCTTTTGAGACACAATCATTGCGATGATCGGGTAAACTCCCTTAAGCACTAAAGAGATATGGTTATGTCCTAGAGGATAGACAAGAGTTGTTTGTAATGGGAGATAATAATCATGGAGATGATTCTTCTACCTATCAAGTAATAGCATATAAGGACTCTACCAAGTGGGTGATGGCACTGAAATATGAGGTGGATTCAATACATGCGAACTATGTTTGGACTCTAGTGGATCCACCTAAAGGAATTGTTCCCATTGGATGTAAGTACATCTATAAAAGAAAGATTAGTTAGACTAGCAAGGTGGAGACCTATAAGGCCAATTTGATGGTGAAGGATTATAGTCAAAAGAAGGGAATTGACTATAAGGAAACCTTCTCAACAATAGCCATACTAAAGTCTATTTGGATTCTACTTGTAATAACTTCCCACTTAGATAATGAGATTTGACAAATAGATGTTAAAACGGTTTCCTCAACAGAATACTTGAGGAGGACATTTATATAGTGCAGCCATGTGATTTTGAAGTATAAGACAAGTCTCATATAATATGCAAGCTTCAGAGTTCCATTTATGGCTCGAAGCAAGTATTAAGGAGTAAAATCTTCATTTTGATAGTACAATCAAATCATTTGGCCACAAAGAACAAAAATAAGTCTTGCATCTATAAGAAGGTTAGTGGGAGTATAATAACATTCCTTGTGCTGGATTAGGATAACATACTACTAATAGAGAATGATGTTAGTATGTTAAGTTCAATCAAGACATGGTTATTTAGTTTCTTCTCCATGAAAGACTTGGGAAAAGTGACCTACATTTTAGACATCACATCTATAAAGATATAGCAAAGATATTATTGGACCTCTCCTAAGCCTTGTACATAGATAAAGTACTCAAGAGGTTTAGTACAAAGGCCTCTAAGACAGAACTGCTACCATTCAGGCATGGCATCTATCTCTCAAAATCCATGTATCCAAACACAAATGATGAGAGAAAAAGTATGGAAATCATTCTGTATGCTTGGGCTATAGGAGCCTAATGTTTGCAATGCTATGTATGAGATTAGATAACACTTATGTTATAAGTGTTACGATCAAATTTCAGGTAAATCATAGCAGAAAGCATTAGAATGCTATCAAGTGTATCATTACGTACTTGAGAAGAACTAAAGATATGGTATTGGTATATGTAAATGGTAATCTAACAATAGACAAATATACCAACCCTGACTTCCAGTCAAATGTGGATGATAGAAAGTCTATATCTAGATTTATATTTACTCCTAATGGAGAAGTATTCAGTTGAAAAAGTTCCAAACAGAGGACAACTGCAGACTCCACCACTGAGGTTCAGCACATCACAGCATGCGATGTAGTGAAGAAGACTATTTAGATAAGGAAGTTCATGACAAAACATCAAATGGTTCTAGATGTGGATTAATTGTTGCCACTTTATTATGACAACAATGACATGATCACGTATGCAAAGGAACTAATGTCTCATGAAAAATCTAAACACATGGAGGGGCATTACCACATTATTCAAAAAATCATTAAAAGGGGCAATGTTACCATGCATAAAACAGCTTTAGCACATAACATGGCTAACCTACCTACTAGGCCAATAGCACAAGTACAACTGAATCACTGTTTTAAGAAGATGAATATAAGATACCGTGGCAACTAGTATTAACATTATTGGCATTATAGTGAAAGTAGGAGATTGTTAGTGATAGAAAATTAGGAATACTAGAAGTGCATTTGGTTGTATATGTACTTTTACTCAATAATTAATAAAATATTAATTTCAACATTTTGGCAAGTTTTCATTATGTAAATCTTGATTAGCATAAACTATTGTATGTGCCCATATATTTGAGTTAAGAAGCCTTTTTTATAAGGAGATATGAATATAGATACAAGACTTTCTTGATACTTAATCACTAAAACCTCTTCGTGAGTCACAAACATTTTAAAGGGTGTTAGAGAGTCGATATGACTTGCACACCTTGTATTTACATGGTGAGTGCCATGAAATTCGGTATGGAATACTAAGAATATATGTGTATGGATGTGCCATTAAGGAATGGAGCATTGGGACAATGAATCACAAAATGAAGCAAACACATAAAGTTTGCTCTTTTTTATCCACATCCTAAATCATGATTGTGTTAAGTGTTCATGGGCCTTAGACTTAAGATAACATGATTATCTTATGCATATAACAATCAACATGCCATTAGGGCATTAAGGGCTCATATCTATCCTAGTTATAGGATAAGGTCATGAGTCCAATATGCTGTTGCCCGAATGCATAAGGAGGGATATGTGTGTTCCATAAGAGATTTTTCTCTTTACAAGTGAGCAAAGAATTTGTTTTATGTAGTTGGTGTTCTATGTGATAGAAGCCCTCGGCTAAGGCAAGGTATGATCAGAAAGGAGTTTTCGATAGAAACATTGTCTCATAAGGAAACGCTAATTGGTCATATGACTAGGTTTGTGAATTTGACTAAGTCTATGACTCTCGCATTGTTTGAACAAAGTAAAATAAAAAGTCTGTATAGCATGGTAATCACGATCAGAAAAGTTCATTGTGATCCCTTTCACTTCATCTTAATTGAGCTACAATATGGATAATGTATGAGCTATAGGCTAGACGTTACCCATACTTTTCAAGTTATGATCATTTCAAGTTAACGACAAACCAAAAAAGTCACACACGTAAGGTTGAGATATATTGCTAGTGTTGAATTGATATGTTACATAATTTATTTAGTTGTAATTAGATTGGATTAAATAAATTGCCATCTTGTTTGTTAATGATAAGATCAATAATAACAAGTACAATAGGTAATTAATTTAATTAATGAGATTAATTAAATCAATTAGACACATTTAGGCTTTAATTATTAATGGTGATTAATAATTAAAGGGTATATAGGCTGATTTATTAATGAAATTAATAAAGAAAAGTTTATGGCTTATTTTAATTAAAAAGGCCCATAAAGTGTATACCCCAAACCCTAGTGTTTTAACTATTTAAAGGGGACTTGAAGAGTTCATAACATCATTCTTTACCATAATTTTCATGCACACCCTTCAAGCAAAAGAGAGTAGCCCTTAGCCACCCTCTTTTGAGTATTCTTTTGTCAAAAATCCTTCTTGTCCAAATTTGTTTGTATTAAAACTTCACAAAACAGTTTTGTGGAAGTGAAGAAAGAGTCATCATCATTCTGGTTATGTAGACAAATTGGAGGTCAAGGTTTGAGGGTCATAACTCAAGGATCACATCTAAATTACTTGAAAACATTCTCATGGTATAACTTTTTAAGTTTGTTCTTGTTTGTTTAATTTCTTGCTTGTTTTTGCAATATAAATGAGCGGGGTTAGCTTTAGTGTGTTCCGATGCATGTGTAGAATGTTTTTATGTTCTAAGTTTTCAATTTTTATGAGCAAACCCAATGGAAATCCAACAAGTTGTGCCAATGTTACTATTTACGCATTGATTAAGAAGTTGAGTTTGCCTACCATTGCCCGTCCTAAGCCTCACCACCTTCAATAGTTAAACAATGGTGGAAAGGTTAGGGTCACAAAGCAAGTATGGATGCCTTTAAAGATTTGGAGGATACTTGGATGGGGTTTCATATGATGTAGTTCCAATGCAAGCGTACCACGTTTTTTCAGGGTGACCATAGCAATTTAATTAGCTAGTGTTTCATGACAGATCACTAATCAATGCACTTTCCATTTTAGTTGAAGATAGGTTACTCTAGCACCTTTGTATCCTAATCAAGCTCATAAAAACAAGTTGGAGCTAGAAAAAAAATGGTAGGCAAAAGTAATACAAGTTGGAGCCAGAAAAAAATAAAAGAAAAGAGAAGAGGGGGAAAATAGAGCTAGTGAAAGAGTTAGTGAGAAACAAAATGAGAGTGTTTAATAGCGAACAAAAGGGTGTGTGCTAGCAAAAGTAAGGATGTGAGGAGAGCATATGAGGAAAAGAGTCTTATGGTGTTGTTGATGTATAAAAAAACTTTCTTTTTTATGATGTCACATCCTCCCTCTCTGAATCTATTGTTCTGAATTTTCAAGAATTTGAAGACATTTTCCTCGAGGGGAGGCCTAGTCAGTTGCCACTCATTCATGGGAATGAGCACCAAATCAACTTGAAGCCCAAAGCTTCCATCCCAAACCTTCAGCATACAAGGTAAACCTAGAAGAAACTAAAGAAAAACCATACCAAGTAGAAGAATTGTTGCAAAAAGGATGGGTTCACAAAAGCATGAGCCCATGTATCGTTCCAATTCTACTTGTGCCAAAGAAGAATGGTAAGTGGCATATGTGTGTTGATTGTAGAGCTATAAATGCCATCATGGTAAAATATCACTGTCCCATTTCTTATTTAGATGACATTCTAGACAAATTGCATGGTACTAGCATATTTTCAAAAATTGATTTAAAGAGCATGCATCATCAAATTCGAATGAGGGAAGGGGATGAATGAAAAATGCCTTTTAAAACTAAGTTTAGATTGTATAAGTGGACTGTAGTTCCATTTGGTCTTACAAATCCCTTAGTATATTCATGAGGTTGATGAATCATGTCCTACATGCTTGCACTGATAACTTTGTTGTTGTGTATTTTGATGATTTTTTCATTTGTAGTAGGAACATGGATGAGTATATTAAGCATGTGCATCATGTGTTAATTACTTCAAGCCAAGAGAAATTGCATGCTAACATCAAGAAATGTGTATTATGTGCAAACCATGGTGTGATTTTGGGCTTTGTTATTAGTTCGCAAGGTATGCATGTTGATGAAGAGAAGGAAAAAGCCATTTGAGAGTGGCCAATACCTCATTTCATTAGAGATGTTCAAAACTTCCATGGTTTAGCTAGCTTCTACCGTTAGTTTGTGAAAAACTTTGACACCATAGTTACCCTATTAACGACTGTGATCAAATAAATTAAGAAATTCAAATGAGGCCAAGCATAACAGGATACTTCTAACACTGTGAAACAAAAGTTTACACGTGCACCTGTTCTTAGTCTACCTAATTTTAGTAAAACTTTTGAAATTCAATATGATGATTTAGGTATCAAGATAGGCATTGTGCTTATGTAGAAAGAAGGCCCCGTTGCTTACTTTAGCAAGAAGTTAAGTGAAGTCACCCTCAACTATCCCACATATGATAAGGAGATATATTCCTTAGTCCGAACATTGCAAACTTAGCAGCACTACCTAAGGCACAAGGAATTCATGATCTACATTGACCATGAGTCCTTGAAGCATCTTAAGAGCTAAGATAATTTGAGTAAGTGACATGCTACGTGGCTTGCTTTTATAGATAGATTTCCTTACGTGATTAAGTACAAGAAAGGAAAGGACAATGTTGTTGCCGATGCTTTATCTCATAAGTACACTTTAATTTCCACGTTGAGCACTAAAATATTGGGGTGCATATTCATGCAATGTATGAAAATGGCAATGATTTTGGTGTTATGAATGCTTTAATAAACAATACTCCACATGAAAAATTTTGTCAAGATAATGGCTATTTATATTTTGATGAAAAGTTAGATGTGCCAAAATGTTCATTGCATGAATTATTGGTGGGGGAAGCTTACAACGGGGGATTGTTAGGACACTTCGGTGTCACCAAAACAGTGAGCATTTTGCAGGAACATTTTCATTGGTCACATTTGACAAGGGATGTGGCTAGAATCATTAACTAGTGCTTGAAGTATCAGGATGCCAAGTCCCACTCACGTTCATATAGTTAGTACACTCCTTTACCTATACCCCCAGCCCTTTAAACCAATATTTCTGTGGATTTCATATTGAGGTTGCGTTAGAGCAGGAATGGACATGATACTATAAATATTGCCACTGATAGAATTTCCAAGACAACTCATTTCATTCCTAGTCATAGAATTGATGATGCAAGCCAAGCAACCAATTTTGTTCTATAGGGAAATTGTACGCTTGCATGGGGTCCTTAGGACCATTGTTTTAGAATTTGATGTTAAATTTCTTAATTAATGTTGGAAAATTCTTTGCTATAAGTTGGGCACAAAATTGCTTTTTTGTATTGCTTGCCATCCCTAAATCGTGGCCAGACTAAAGTGATCAACAGCATTTTGGGAAGATTATTATATGCTATTCTTAAAAAGAATTTAAACTCTTAAGAAGAATGCTTACCACACGTTGAATTTGTATATAATTAGAGCACACGTAGTGCCATAAAATTTTCACCACACAATTTTCACCCTTTGAAAATTATGTATGGATTTAATTTCTTAACTCCTATGGATTTGTTGTCATTACCTAGTAATGAGCAAGTCAATGTAGGTGGCAAGAAGAAGGCTAAATTTGTGAAGTTTTTGGATGAGAAAATACACCAAAACTTAGAGAAAAAGGACCTAATAATATGAACATTAAGCTAATACAGGGCATAAGAAAACCTTATTTGAACCCGGTGATAGGATGTGGGTTCAATTTAGGAAGAAAAGATTCCCCCAACAAAGGAAGACAAAGTTACATCCTAAGGGAGATGACCCATTTAAAGTGTTGGAAAAAGTTAGAAACAATACTTACAAAATTGAACTACACAATAGTTTGGTGTTACTGTCGCATTTAATATCTTTGACTTGTCGCCTTTTGATGTAGATGGTAAAAAGAATTTAAGGTTGATGGCACAACCTTTTGAAGAGAAGAGAAATAATGTAGATGTCAAGAGCTAAGACCCTTTTAAACTACCACTTGGGTCTGTCACAAGATCTCAAGCATGCTAGTTCAACAAAGCTCTTACAAGTTTTATACTTAAATGAGAATTTAAAGGACGTTTAGATGAGATTAAGGAGTTAAAAGACAGAACTTGGTGTTAAATTTTAACTTAGGAGATTCAAAAAGCACATAAGGGCTCTAAAATTGCAATTCAGGCAAACTAGATCAACATGAGGCCATTTTGGAATTATGATTAGCTAGGAGTCCAATCGATCAGAGGAGATGCACTCGAACTAGGTAATAGACGATGAGGCACAAGAATTACCATCTGAAACAAGTGCAATTGATCACGACGGTAGCAATCCGTTGGGACGCTTCTAGAACAATGATTGTACGGAGGCCAGATCACACAGGATTGATCTATGAATTGTGCAATCCATCTAACTTACAGCCAGATCTATCACAAGTAGGCGGGAAGCTAATTTTTTACTCTTTGTTTTCAAATTTTTGTCCATTGGAGCCATTTTTAAGGGCTATTTTGTCATTTCCCTAGTCTAGGACCCCTAGATAATGTGTTGTAATTATAAGTACATTGAATTGCCCATCTTGTAATAACTTTTGGTCATTAATAAAAATCCTTGGAGAATATTCTTTTCTTGTCTTGCTTATTTGCTTGTGTATGAATAATTATTACACCAAACTCAAGTACAAATCAAGTCATTCAAGTGCATTCTACTAGTTTGAGGTTAACGTTTTTCTAGCATGGTGTTTGGTCATTTGGTTACCAAAATCCAACTTGTTGCAAGGGTTAATCCTAAGTGAGGTTAATTCTTGTTCTATTTTATTTTGTACAATCTCATCATTATCCATTTTATTTTTATTTCCATTTTCCCTACTATGTTCGATCTTTTGCTTCCGCCATGTTCACATCACCATGTGTCCACTTCACTCCTTAAGTTAGAGTTCAAATACTTATTCCCCGATGATATATTCACGCACATATGTTTACAGTATTTCATATTGAATTGCATAACACTCATCATATAAACATAAGATATCCAAGTCGTATCAACTCTCCAATACCCATTCAAAGAATATGTGACTTGTGAACAAGTATTAATGATTATATACAAAGAAGCATTGTCTTTATATTATAACTCTTTATAAATAAAGCTTCTTAATACAATCACATAGCATATACAAAACTTTACCATACAAGATTTACATACATAAATAACTACTTGAATATTGATACAAATAAACATCAATATTTTATTAATATGTTAGAAATTTACATATACAAAGTATATCTCTCATAATCTATTAGCATTAGAGAGCATATCGCTAATAGTATTCCTTATTTGAAAAAATAAAAATTGGCCAATTCCATTTTCTAGAACAACAAAATTGGCCTTTTTTTAAAAAAAAAAAAAACTGGCTATTCATCATGACAAATGATGGAATTGGCAAATTCCTTTATTTCAATTGATTCGGTCGTTCAAAATGATATAATTGGCATCTTTTCTTTTTAATTTGGTCAATTCCATTGTTCTAATTTTTTTAAAAGAAAAATCTATTATGTTCCATTGTCTATTATTATTATTATTTTGAATTCCGTCTTCATAACAGTGGAAGAAGACAGAAGATGTTATTTTGAAAGGAGTCCTGCAACCCCTAATTCAACAGTGTTGAATTCAAAACTCACCTTCAGTCTGTTCCTCCATGACGATGACAAATATGAATCTAAGCAGGTGGCATTCAGGATTTTAAACAAATTCAGTTAGTTTGTTGTCAAGGATTCAAAATCCTTGACTTCTGAATCATTCAATTTAAACACGATTCAAGATCTAGACGAATGAAATGTGGAGGATCAGCTTTGTGGTTCTGAACGGACAACAAGCTCGACAAAATTCAGAAGTCAAGCGTTAAAGATCTTAATACAAAATTCAAACAGAAGCTTCAGGACCGCCCAAAAAGCCCTGAGGATTGGGTGTTTGACAGCAGCCTATTATATTGCCAACATTATCTAGCCAAACGATTTGCACAGAAAGAATATATTTTCATGTCTCATTTACATAGAAATTAACAGCAGCTGACATTCACAGAAACGTTCTCTTGTCGAAACAAAAGATAGTCGGAAAAGGAATTTTGACACCTGAAAGCAGCAGCTATAGAGCAAGAGAAGTTTATTTTGCTACCTGGTATCAGTAGAGCGCCGTCCTTTTTATCTTCAGAAGGACTTCAAATACAATCTCAGAATCTGATTACAATCTTAGCAGGTTACAATCTAGTCATCATCAACGTAGATGGTTTCCTGTTGAAATAACCCACCAAACACCTTCCTTGTTTCTGTCTTGGACTCTGTTGGTTTAGCTTTTGGTTTTCGAATGATCTTTGATTTAGTGGAAGGAGGCTTTTGAACTGGATTTTTCACCACTGCCTTCACTGAAGGAAGAGACCGAGCCTTAGCCTGTCCCCTGACTGTGGCAATCTGCACTTTTGATTCCTCCATGGGCTTTTGAACAGCCGATCTAAATTGTGAACTCAAGTTATCCCAGGATAACCCTGAAGTCATGCCTTTGGCTCTATCGAAGAGGCTCTCAAGTGCTGCAGCTTCTGCTGCCAGACTGGTGGGCTGAGCTTCTTCCTGTTCCTGCGTTTTAACCTCTTCCTCTTGCTTACTTGCTGCTTCAGCTTCTTCACGAGCTCGTTCTGATGCTTTCATAGCCTCTGCATCGGTCTTCGTCTTTGCAAGAGCATCAGCATAAGCCTTTCTTCTTTTATCCTCTGGAATCTCTCTGCGTGCATCCATTCAAGCATTTAAACGATCGTGCAGTTTGATACTAGGGATCGCCATAACATTGGAATCAGGTTACCTAAAAACTTCAGGAATGGCCTTGGAGGGTGCTGATGGATCAGTAAAGACCTCAACAACCTGAACAGGTATATGGCAACGTATATGATCACTGCCTCAGAGAGTTGCATAAAGTAAGAAAAGGCCCATATGGTCTAACAAACAAAAATTTTAGCATGTTCACCATTTAGAAACATTAAAAAGAAAGATTGAAGGAGCATAACTCATTGAAGAAACTCTTGTGGATCAGAAAATTAAAATGCCAACACAAAATTTTCCAACTCCTTGCCTCTTTAGAACTTTCTAATTGTATACATTTATGCCTTCTTCTTGTCATTCCATCTGTAATTCTTGTGGTTCTATAAGTAGCAGTTGAATATAAATGCAGTATTTGTGATTTTGTTTTTGGGCGTCAGTTCACCACTGTAATCAGAGAGACAATGGAAAGTATAGAATATCAACCTCAGACTAAGTCAGCTGATACTCTGCCGCACTGTACATTTGTTTAATTCACTCTATTTATTATAAAGTGAATTAACGGAACTACATAGAAAATATACAGATTGACTAATCTTAAAGGAGACAGATTTATTTTCTTTATGCTTCACCACAGTATAATTTCATTTGTCCCACTGACAAATTACCTTGTTTTCTGCTACTGCTGTATTGGAGAAAACGTCGGCTACCAGTGAAGCTATCTGGGATTTTGCAACCTGCTTCCATAATAGATAATAATTTATGAGTAACTGGAAAAAACAACATTCGGCAGGAAAGACAACTAAGGAGAACAACTCTCTGAAGATAACTCTGCAGCCACTGATGAACAAACCAAAAAAGGGCAAAACAGACTCACTAAAACTTCACTTTTGGAAATGAAAATAGAAATCGCATACATTACATTACTTTGTAGTCGGCACCAGCACTTCCTTCGGCTGCCACTACAACATTGTATGAACTCTCAATGGAAAAGTCCTCTGTTAGCTTGGTCTTTATTAGAGTGTAGCTCAGGTCAGTCTCCACCAGTTTTTGCAGAAATTCTAGTAATGTGAAGGGCTGAGATCTTGAGAAGAGGTTACTAAAAAATGATGAGATACCATCCAGAACGTTATAAGTTGACGTAATGGCATAAGATCCATCGTAGACAACCGCCACATGACCAACATTTGCTAATTGTGCAGCCTGAATCACCTGCAGCGCATTAGATGATGTTACTTCGGAACTGGGGCCATTCTCAGCTGGACCAATTGTGACTACAACTTTGCTGGCATTTCCAATTGCTTTAGCAATTGCTTCCATGTCATCGAAAGTGGATTTGACAGCATTCAGCCGTTTTGATTCGTCATTAGAGATGATCTGTCATCACAATGCAATACTAGGTATTACTGCCAAATGTGGAACAACCTTATCTTGTATTGTAGGCAAACAAAGTAAGCTCATTAAAATGACCAGTAAAGCTCTGGTACTCGGGGGCCATTATTCTTACTAACTCTCGCATCTTCTACAATAGGAGATCAACTCCATCTACTATGGAAAAGGCCATTGCGCATTAAGTCTTGAAAAAGTACATTTGTCATCGTTTTTGGTTGCAGCTCTTTTTCTGGCTACTGGCATCACTTTAGCTGTTCTTCTTCAAGTATGCTATGCGCCGACATTGATTTACGGTGACAGATAAGAGAGAAAATAGAACTGTTTCAAAAAGAAACTCGAACTGCCATCACCTACGGCGAGATATACAATTTGCTTGGTGTTGGTTTACTTTTCACCCTCCCCCATTTATAAGTGTATTTTTTAGGAATCTATCCCAAAATGAATTGATAATGACATAAATCACTCACTAGCTTTAACGTTTTGACCTTCACTGGATTTTTGTGAAGTACAGCATAAATAAATCATAGTGGAACAAAATATGATAAATCAAAGCTTTCAAACAAGAGAAGGTAATGAGTAGATAGTGATTGGACGGGCCTTTAACAATCAGCAGACGAATCACAAACTCTCACAGATCTAGCACAAGCCTTTCTACTGACCCATAGTGCCAGAGATTGCAGAAGAGATAACCTTGTATTGAGCGGCCAGGCGAGCTAATTCCTGAGCAGCAGCAAGGTCAGAGACGCCAGCCCTGACACTAAAACCCTGGCGCAGTAACGTTTGGGCAATGCGGATGCCTGCCTGCCCCGTAGCGCCAGCTACGAACACCGTTCCGGGGTCTTTGCGCCTTCCAAAGCTCAACCCGGAAGATGGGTTGGCTACCACTGGAACCAAAGATTTCACGTCGGGCAATTTGCCCAAGTCAAAGTCAAAGCGGAAGGGGCTCGAATTGCCCGAGTTTTGGCCTTCATCATTGGCTGGCTTCCCGAAAGGAGAGAAGGGTCCAGTCTTTTTGGCAAGTACGGTTAGACTGTGATTCTTCAGGATGATTCTTGAATGGGGACTGACCGCTAGGAGGAAGGAATTCGAAGTAAGAGTTGGCGCCATGAATGGATAAGAGAAAACCACAATATCAATTGGCTTGCTTCACTCTATGCATTCTGTCCCTAACCCAGTCGTGTTTTATCCATTCAGGGCCAGAAAATGATGATCACAGTAGAATATCGAAAGACGAGTTCTCACGGCCCACACACCAATTATCAGCTCCGACTGCGAAGAAACAGAGGTTCGCTATTTCCGTTGTGGATGGGGGATAAAGCATAACTTCCAATCAGAGCAAGCCACGTGCTTGCTCTTTATCTATTAAGTTCGTAAGGGCACTGCTCACCAGTCATTTATAATTTGAGACTTGCGAACCTGGCTCCCTCGTCGATTTGAAACTTATTTACGAATTGTTAGCTAACGTCAATAAATTATGTTGAATAGTAATTATATATGTAAATTTTTGATTAATTAATAAAATATTAATAGCAGTTCATATCAGTATTCCGTCAACTATCCATGATCCATGTGTATAAATCTTATATAATGTAAAATTATGCATATCGTAGACATGTTAAATTTAATGCCCAGTCAAATAATGTCACGTGGAAAATATGACATTAAAAATATTAATTAAAGTAATTTTTATTTATTTAGATTTAAATAACTAAAATTCTTAAAATAAATAAATAATATTTTTACCGACCAATCAAATGGTGACAAATGGTAGAATCCTACTAGAAGTCTAAAAGGTAAAGACTCTAAATAGCATAATCCTGCTAGAAGTCCAAGCAACAAAAACTCTAAGTAGCAGAATCCTGCTAGAAGTCCAAGCAACAAAAACTCTAAGTAGCAGAATCCTGCTAGAAGTCCAAGCAACGAAAACTCTAAATAGCAGAGTCATGTTAGAAGCACAAGCAACAAAAGACTCTATTAAGTTGTTAGGTAGAATATTGTAGACGTATAAATTTTGTCTACCAATCAAATAATGCAATGTGGGAAATATGACATTAAAAATATTAATTAAAGTAATTTTTATTTATTTGGGAATTTAAACAAATAAAATTCCTAAAATAAATAAATGAATAATTAATATTTTTATCAGCCAATCAAATGATGACAAGTGGTAGAGTCCTGCTAGAAGTCCAGACAACAAAGACTCTAAGTAGCAGAGTCCTGCCAGAAGTCTAGGCAACAAAGACTTTAAGTAGCAGAGTCCTGCCAGAAGTCCAGGCAACAAAGACTCTAAGTAGCAGAGTCTTGCCAGAAGTCCAGGCAACAAAGACTCTAAGTAGCTGAGTCCTACTAGAAGTACAAGCAGCGAAGACTCTAAGTAGCAGAGTCCTGCCAGAAGTCCAGGCAACGAAGATTCTATTGAGTTGTTGGGTAGAGTACAAACTCTGATGGCCAATAAATTCACGCCACGTCAGCAGGCACTCTATCTCTCCTACAACTATAAATAGGGGTCAAACCCCACAAAAAAAAGAAGAGGAAGAAAAAGAGAAGCAGCTGAAGAACTCCCCAAATTCTCTCTGGAATCCCCAAGAACATTCAAAGTGTTCTTCGTCAAATTCAAGAAGTTCGCCGTGTTCTTCGCCAAATTGCTGCGTTCTTCGCCAAATTCAAGAAAGTGTTCTTCGCCAAATTCAAGAAGCTCTGCGTTCTTCGCCAAATTCAAGAAGCCCACCGTGTTCTTCGCCAAATTCAAAAGCCCGCGCGTTCTTCGCCAAATTCAAGAAGCCCACCGTGTTCTTCGCCAAATTCAAGAAGCCTACCGTGTTCTTCGCCAAATTCAAGAAGTCCGCCGTGTTCTTCGCCAAAATCCAAGAAGTTCATCGCGCTCTTCACCAAATTCAAGGAGTTCGTCGCTAAATTCAAGGTGTTCTTCACCAAAGTCTCCGAAATTTAGCATTTGATCCAAGATCGTGGTGCTAAACCCGAGGATCAGTGTTGCTGAGAAATCATCAACTCTCAAGGAAGATCAAGCGCAAGCCCTTTCCTTGAAGATTGATCAAATTTCAAGTCGAGCATCTTTTGAAGGAAGAATCAGAGGGTCAAATTTCGAGAGTAGAACCCACAAAAAAATTCAAGTTTATTCGAACTTTTCAGTCAAATTCCAAATATTCTTGTAACTCAAGAATTTCGTCCTACAAATATAAACTCTGACGGCTAATAAAATCACGCCACGTCAGCAGGCACTCCATCTCTCCTACAACTATAAATAGAGGCCAAACCCTATTAAAAAAAAAAAGGGAAGGGGAAGCAGCTGAAGAACTCCCCAAAATTTTCTTTGGAATTTCTAATAACATTCAAAGTGTTCTTCGTCCAAATTCAAGAAATCCGTTCGCCAAATTCAAGAAATCCGTCGTGTTCTTCACCAAATTCAAAGAAGTCCGCCGTGTTCTTCGCCAAATTCAAGAAGTGCGTTGTATTCTTTTACCAAATTTAAGAAGTCCGCTGTGTTTTTTGTCAAATTCAAGAAGCCCACCGTGTTTTTCGCCAAATTCAAATAAGTCCGCTATGTTCTTCGCCAAATTCAAGAAGTTCGTCATGTTCTTCGCCAAATTCAAGAAATTCGCTGTGTTCTTTGCCAAATTCAAGAAGTTTGTCGTGTTCTCCGCCAAGTTCAAAGAAATTCATCGTGTTCTTCACCAAATCCAAGGAGTTCGTCACCAAATTCAAAGCGTTCTTCACCAAAGTCCCCAAAATTCAGCATTTGATTCAAGATCGTGGTGCTAAACCTGAAGATCAGTATTGCTGAGAAACCGACAACCTTCAAGGAAGATCAAGCACAAGCCCTTTCCTTGAAAATTGTTCAAATTTCAAGTCAGGCATTTAGAAGGAAGAATTTCTGGTACGCCCAGTGAGACCTCCTACCTCTCATCTCCTCCTTCATCAAATTTCAAGCTAGCTTCAAACATTCAAACAAGTCACTATGACCAGTAACAAAGGAAAGTCTATAAAGGCTGTTACATCAACTGCTGTTAAGACTGCTATAAGAAATGCTGGTGCTATCACCCGAAGTGTGGCAAGAAGACTTGCGTACTCCGCTCTTTGCAAGTGAGGGCTACAAGGACAACTCTACAACTTCAAGCCCTCACTCTAATGCTTCGTCTGCCTCCAACATGACGCCAGTCATGACGACTAACACTTCAAGCCTAGAAAACCAAATCGCTGCACTAACGAAGGTCATTGAGGGCCTTGCCAAACACGTTGAAGAGCAAGACTCCCAAATCTCTAGGTTGATAAATAAAATTGACAATGCTGAAACCAGCAGGGAGGCTGAAAAGGCACCTGAAGTGCCTCATGAAGCTGAATCATCTGTTAGACAACCGGCCGATGACCAAAAGAAGTCTGCAGTCAGAGAACTTCAAATCTCCTCTGACGGCCTGCTCCCCATTGATCAATTGAAAGACTTCATTGATGGCACCATCAAAAGCAAATTCAATGGGAGCATTAAGTTAATTTTGACGTACGCCAAATCTTATTCGGTAAGAATTGACAACCTTAAGATGCCGGTAAGCTATCAACCCCCCAAATTCCAACAATTTGATGGAAAGGGAAACCCCAAGCAGCACATGGCTTACTCGATAGAAACATGTAATGATGCTAGGACATATGGGGACCATCTGGTTAAACAATTCGTCCGCTCATTGAAAGAAAACGTATTCGATTGGTACACCGACCTCGAGCCCAGAACCATCGACAGTTGGGAACAAATTGAATACGAATTCCTCAATCGTTTCTACAGTACAAGACGAACCATTAGCATGATCAAGCTCAAAAATACCCTTTAATAGAAAGATAAGCCAGTCATTGACTACATCAACTTAAGTTTGAATTGCAAAGACAGACTCTCCGAAGCCTCAAGCATCGAGATGTGCATAAGGGAAGGCATTGGGGGCTACGATACATCCTTCAAGGGATTTGGCCCAACACTTTTGAAGAATTAGCCACACGAGCTCACTACATGGAACTAAGCATAGCTACAAGTGGCGTCGGTAGACCACCTATTTCAGAGTTCCGCAAATCAAGAGACAAGCAAGACATAAAGAAAGGGGGCAAACCTCCCACCAAAATTGCCTCTAAAGAATCTATGGTAGTATGTGCTAAACCTATCCCAGTTAAAGGGAAAGAAAAGGTGAACGAGAAAAGGGAAACAACTTAAAAGCCAAGAAGGCCAACTCTAAAAGAGTTATAAGCCAAGACATACCCATTTTTGGACACGGACGTCTCTGGAATCTTTGATGACTTGCTAAAGGCCAACCTCATCGAATTACCCGAAATGAAGCGGCCTGCGGAAGCCAGGAAAACTGATGATCCTAAATACTACAGATATCACCGGTTGGTCGGGCACCCTATCCACGATTGCTTCATATTCAAAGAAAAGATCATGGAACTCGTCCACCAAGGGAAAATTACGTTAGAGAATGACAGCGCAAATGCTAACTCTATCACCCTCAGCAACCAAACGGAGAAAAGTCACCAAATGGACAACTCTCCAAATGAAGTTGGCTGCTTCCACAAGAAAAGACAATTCCACGTAGAAGACTACATGGCTACTATAGTCTTACGAATGAAGATCTAATGCTAGGGTCTCAACCCCATAACAGGCCATTATTTGTTATTGGCTATGCTTATGAACAGAAGATCAATCGAATGTTAATCGATGATGGCTCAGCTGTCCACATCTTGCCCCTACAAACTCTTAGAGAGTTGGGGATCCCCACTGACGAGCTTTCAAATAGCCGTTTGGTGATTCAAAGATTCAACCTAGGGGGACAAAGGGCTTTGGGAACCATAAGAATAAGGCTACTCATAGACAACATGGAATCAATAGCCTTGTTCCACTTCATCGATGCTAAAACATTGTACAACCAACTCCTCGGCCGACCATGGCTCTACAAGAATGGAGTAGTCTCTTCTACCTGGCACTAATGTTTCAAATATTGTCAAGATGGTGTCGTAAAGAAAGTCCTCGGTGACTGCAAGCCATTCACTGAGGCTGAGTCCCATTTCATCGATGCAAAGTATTATCTATGCAAAGTTGAGACTTCCGAAGCCTCTAGCTCTCAAGAAAACAAGAGACAAGACAACTTGGCAAGAAAAGATGCCCCAACTAACATGGCATATGCCAGAAGACACATGGGCAAAGAGCCAGCGATCGATGATGCCCTTAAAGGCTTGACACGGCATCTGATTCAAATTGACAGTAAAGCACCCGCTCAGCTACCCAAAGAAGATGGAAAGGAACATCAGGAGGCTCGAGACCTAAAGACTACAAAATGCTTTGGCCCCAAAGCATATAAACTCTTCATTAAGGCTGGATACAACCCTCAGGAGCAATCGCCGTTGGGAAAACTTCTGCAAGAACCGTCTAAAAACCCACGAGCAGGATTCGAGTATGAGCAACCGAAAGGTCTTGTCCGCATTGCTATAAGAAGAGCTTCCACCACTTCCATCACAAAAAAAGACTGCTCTTCAAGAATTGAAAAAAGGCTAGCACGAGTATCAGTCTTCGAAAGGCTTGGCCCACTCAAAAAACAAAAATGCTGGAAGCCACAAGGGGGCATCGCTGAAGCACCAAAACAAGAGGGGAACCTCTGAAGCCTAATCCCTTCCCATATGCAACGGCGAACAAGCTTGATCATGTCGTGTGACAGAGTCCTTAAGGTCAAATTTCAAACTATCATCTTCACCAAACCTCAAGTCGAGGAAGACAATGATAGAGTGTGGGCTTGTCCAACTACATAACCCTACAATAGGAAGGGGAACCCATCGAAGAGGATGCTAAAATCGCACCACCTCAAATGGAACCTCTAATGGAAGCAGGTTCCAAGTCCATAGTCGATGAATTTAGAGAAATAAATTTGGGGGATAATAACGACCCTCATCCCATTTACATTAGTACTCTACTTACGAATGAAGAGGCTGATGAATACATGGAACTTTTAAGCAGTTCAAAGACGTCTTCGCCTGGTCATACAAAGAAATGTCTCGCTTAGACCCAAAGGTGGCTGTGCACCACCTAGCTGTAAAGAAAGGAACCCGTCCTGTTAAGCAAGCACAACGTCGATTTTGACTAGAGCTTCTCCCCTAAATTGAAGCAGAAGTCAACAAACTAATCAAAATTGGATTCATCTGAGAAGTTAAGTATCCTATAGATCTCTAGCATTATCCTGATAAGAAAAAAGAATGGACAAATTCGAGTCTTTGTTGACTTTAAGGACCCCAACGAAGCATGCCCCAAAGATGTTTTTCCTTTACCCATCACAGAACTCATAATTGATGTCACAATAGGACATGAAGCACTCTCCTTAATGGATGGATCATTTGGGTATAATCAAATACACATGGCATCTGAAGATGAAGAACTAACGGCCTTTTGAACACCCAAAGGAATATACTGTTACAAAGTAATGCCATTCGACCTTAAAAATGCTGGGGCCATATATCAAAGAGCCATGTAGAAGATCTTTGATGACATGCTCCACAAAAACGTCAAATGCTATGTTAATGACCTTATGGTAAAGTCTAGAAAACGAAAAGATAATTTGCATGACTTAAAGAAAGTCTTCGAGCGCTTAAGAAGGTACCAACTAAGGATGAACTGATTAAAATGTGCATTTGGAGTCGCCTCTGGAAAATTTTTAGGTTTCATTGTCCGCTACCAAGGCATTGAAATTGAACAAGCAAAAACTGATGCCGTCTGAAAATGCTAGAACCTCGAAACATTCATGAACTCAAGAGCCTATAAGGAAAGCTGGCATATATAAGAAGATTAATCTCTAATTTAGCAGGGCGTTGTCAACTGTTCAGTCGTCTTATGAAAAAGGGTATTCCATTCGAATGGGATGAGTATTGCAAAAAGGCTTTCGAAAGCATCAAGTCTTACTTAACAAATCCTTTAGTGTTGGTTGCCCCGATACACGACTGCTCGTTAATCATATACATTTCTGCGGAAGAATGCTCGGTAGGAGCTTTACTAGCACAAGAAAATGATGAAAAAAAAGAGAACGCTCTCTACTACTTGAGCAAGATGATGACGCCAAATGAGCTAAAATACTCACCAATTGAGAAGATTTGCTTGGTACTTGTCTTTACCATTCAAAAGTTAAGACATTATTTCTAGGCTCATACAATCCGTTTGGTGTCCAAAGCAAACCCATTGAAGTACATCATGACAAGGCCCATTCTTTCCGACAGACTCGCCAGGTGGTATCTTCAATTTCAACAATTTAAAATCATATATGTACCACAAAGAGCTGTGAAAGGACAAGCATTAGCCAACTTCTTAGCAGATCATCCTATTCCAGTTGAGTGGGACCTTCCCGATGACCTGCCTGATGAGGATGCCTTGATGGTCGAAATCACTCTTCCATGGAAAATGTATTTTAACGAAACTTCCCATAAAGAAGGAGCCGGTGCTGGAGTGGTGTTTATAATATTTGAAGGACAAGTTTTGCCCCACTCATTCACCCTGATGGAAAAATGCTCCAATAACGTAGTTGAATATCAAGCCTTAATTCTCGGACTCGAAATTGCTGTAGAGATCAAGCAACTGCACCTTGAAATATATGTAGATTCCAGGTTGGTGGTCAACCAGCTACTACGGGAATTTGAAGTCAAAAAGCTTGAACTACTCTCGTACTATAAATACACCAATATGCTCATAGGATGGCTTGGAGACGTTACCATAAAGCATGTGCCAAGAAAAGAAAAAAAGCAAGTTGACGCATTGGCTAAACTCACCTCTTCCTTAACCCTGTTCGATGCAGAATATCACGTGCCTATATGCCAAAGATGGGTGGTGCCTCCAATACTCGAGGACGAAGAAGAAAAAGAAGAAAATTATTTCTTAGAGGTTTTCGAAGTCGAAAAGGAAGATTGGCGCCAAGCCTTCGTTGACTACCTAAAATATGATAAATTATTGGAAAATCCATGCTTAAAGGTAGACATTCGGCGGTGAGCAACTCGTTTCATCTACTTCAATGACACATTGTACAGACGCTTCTTTGATGGGATACTCCTACGCTGTCTTGGCAATGATGAAGCCATGCAAGCTATGGAAGAAGCACATTCTGGCATTTGCAGTGCCCACCAATTAGGACTAAAGCTTCACTTCTGTATCAAAAGAATAGGGTATAACTGGCCGACAATAGTAAAGGACTGCATGGAATATGCTCAAAAATGTCAACCATGCCAGCTTCATTCACTAACTACTTGAGCCCTTGCACCCTACAGTTGTCTCATAGCCTTTCGACGCTTAGGGTTTGGATATTGTCAAACCTATAACAAAGTCATCTGCCGGTCATCTCTACATCCTCGCTGCAACCGACTACTTCTCAAAATGGGTAGAGGCAATTCCGCTCAAAGAAGTGAAAAAGGAAAATGTTGCTAACTTTATCCGTATCAACATCATCTATTGATACAGAGTCCCTCGATATATCATTACCGATAATGGAAAATCGTTTGTCAACAGAACAATCAACAAACTATGTTAGAAATTTGGCTTTAAGCAAAGAAAGTCCTCAATGTACCATGCCTCAGCAAATGGTCTTGCGGAAGCTTTCAACAAAACTTTGTGAACTTTTTGAAGAAAGTGGTGTCAAAATCAAAAAGGAATTGACACGAAAAAATTGGTAAAGCTTTATGGGCTTATTGAACTATTCACAGGACTCCTACACAGGCGATCCCTTATGCATTGGTGTATGGTGCCGAAGCTGTCACCCCGCTCAAATGGCAGATTCCATCTTTACGAATTGCCATACAAGAAGGGCTAACCAAGGAAGATAATGCTTGCCTACGCCTTGAAGAACTAAAAGCACTTGACGAAAAGAGGCTCAATGCACAATAAAAGATTGAATGTAATCAAGCCCGCTTGTCCAAGGCATTCAATAAACGAGTGCGTGCTCGATTCTTTCAAATCGGGGAGTTGGTGCTTGCAGTAAGAAGACCTATCATCATCACTCACCGCACTGGAAACAAGTTCACCTCCAAATGGGATGGACTATATGTTGTCAAAGAAGCTTACACAAACAGCGCTTACAAACTAGTTGATCAAGACAGCATAAGTGTGGGGCTGATCAATGGGAGATTCTTGAAGAAATATTATGCTTAAAAAAAGATCCCATCAAATCAGGAATATAAAAATTCCATCAGATCAGGGATGCAAAAAGAAAAGAAAAAAAATGATGAAAGTCTATTCCTCCTTAACAAGAGCATAAACCGTCAAATCAAATCTAAATCAAAGTTTCTTGACACAAGTTAAAACTGTCAACAAATGTTCGAACACTCCTTGACATGAGTTGAAACTGTATACAAATGTTTGAAGACTCCTTGACACGAGTTGAAACTGTCTACAAATGTTCAAAGACTCCTTGACACGAGTTGAAACTGTCTACAAATGTTCAAAGTTGCTCCTCAACACACAAGCCTAAACTGTATGTTACTCCTGACCCGCAAGAGTATAAACTGTGAATGGCCTTACTTTTCACAAATTAAAAAATATTTGAACTACATTATAACTTGATCCCATTTTTATGGGTACGTAGGCAGCTTAGATATTTTCTAAGTTCAGTCATGAATTTGTGATAGGTTATGTTTTAATTCTTGATTATTGTTGGAGGCACATCCAAACAGAGAAAGCAAAAATAAGAAAACAAAATATTTTATTAAAAAAGGCAAGTGCTTCATGAGAGAATAACGAATCTGAACTAAGCACTAATCCTGATGAAGTTAAGAGAAAGAATTCAAACTCTCCAATACATCTTTGGCAGCTACTAAATCCTCTTCTGTAGTACGTAAGGATTCTATAGCTACATCGTCTGAAGTCTCAGTAGATTGAATAGCAACAACTTCTCCATAAAACTCACCAACTTCTGTTGCCCCCTCTTTGAGAGATTCTTTCTGCCGTGAGAGGGAAGTGGATGGCTCATCCCGTCATTTGGTCAAGAGTTCAAGTTGCTCCTCAATGCTCTTCAACTCGGCTTCTGAAGCCTTAACTTACCTAGCTTCTTTGGTTTCTCTGTTCAACGCCTCTTGACGCCGAGACTTGGCATCCTTTAGCCACTTAGCAAAGACCTCTTTGGTAGACATATCAGCAGTTATAGATCTTGCTTCATCATATGCCGCAGTCTTGGTAAAAAGCGCCTCTAAAAACTCTTCTATGAGAAGCACATCGGCATGCTCAAAACGTTTCATGAACTTAAAAACGAGCATAACTTCATCTTTGAGGGAAGAAATAAGATTGGGCGAGGTGCTAGCTAACCTCTCGCGGAGACTCACCCATATCCAGCAAAGGAACTCCTCCTCGTGGCTCCGGAGAAACTTCTCTGTTTACACACAGAAGCCGCCGCAGGAGAACATACTTTCTTACCCTCTTTCAAAACACAAACTTCCTCAGGCATTACAGGGACAGGTAGAGTCAACTCCATAATAAGCCTATAACTACCACTAGAACCAAAAATTCAAGCCTAGATGGTACTTGTGGGCTAAGCTAAGCCTAGTACTCAAGGCTCAAAAATTCAAGTCTAGATAGTACTCGTGAGCTAAGCCAAGCTTGGTACTCAAAGGCTCTAAAATTCAAGTCTAGATGGTACTCATGGGCTAAGCCAAGCCTGGTACTCAAAAGCTCAAAAGTTCAAGGTTAGATGGTACTCGTTGGTTAAGCCAAGCCTGGTACTCAAAGGCTTAAAATTTCAAGCCTAAATGGTACTCGTGGGTTAAGTCAAGTTTGATACTCGAAGGTTCAAAAATCCAAGCTTAGATGGGACTCGTGGGCTAAGCTAAACTTGGTACTCAAAGGCTCCAAAATTCAAGCCTATATGGTACTCGTGAGCCAAATTAAGCCTAGTACTCAAAGGCTTCAAAATTCAAGCTTAGATGGTACTCGTGGGTTAAGCTAAGCCTGGTACTCAAAGACTCAAAAATTTAAACTTAAATGGTACTTGTGGGCCAAAGTCAACCTTGATACTCAAAGGCCTAAAAACAATTTCAAGCCTAAACACTGTACTCTTGGTCCAAGTCAGGCCTATCTTCACCCCAAAGGCTCAAAATCCAAGCCCTAACTGGGTACTAGTACTCGTGGTCCAACGTTTAACCTTGGTCTCAAAGGCTTGGAAAAAAAATGTCTAGCCTAAACTACGCGTGGCTAAGTCCAGCCTGGTACCAAGCTACTCAAAATCCAGCTTAGATGGTACTCGTTGGCTATGCCAATCTAGTACCAAAGGCTCTAAATTCTAGTTTTAGATGTACTACGTGGCTAAGCTAAGCTTGATACTCCAGACTCCAAAATTTCAAGCATAATGGTGACCGTGGGCTCCGCTAAGGCTTGATACTCAAAGGCTCAAAAGTTCAAACCTAGATGGTATTCATGGCTCAAATCAAGCCTTGTACTCAAAGGCTCAAAAGTTCAAGCATAGATAGTACTCATGGGCCAAGTTAAGTCTGGTACTCAAAGGCTTAAAAGTTCAAGTCTAGATGGTACTCCTAAGCAAAGTTAAGAATGGTAATCAAAGGCTCAAAAATTCAAAGCCTAAATGGTACTCGGGGCTAATTACAGGCCGAATACTCAACAGGCTTAAAAATTCAAGTCTAATAGGTATTCGTGGGGCCAAGTCAAGCCTGGTACTCAAGGCTAAAATTCCGCCTATGGTAACTTGGGCCAAGTCATGCCTGATACTCAAAGGCTCAAAAATTCAAGCCTACATGGTACTCGTGGGCTAAGCCAAGCCTGGTACTTAAAGACTCAAAAATTTGAGCCCAAATGGTACTCGTGGGCTAAGCTAAGTCTGGTACTCAAATGATCAAAAAATTCGAGCCCAAATGGTACTCGTGGACTAAGCTAAGTCTCGTACTCAAAGGATTAAAAAATTCAAGTCTAAACGGTACTCATGGACCAAATAAAGCCTGGTACTGGGAGGTTCAAAAATCCCCACCAAACATGGCCTTATCTTTAAAATTTTCAGAAATTTGTAGGCAAACACAGCCTTAGAAATCTGAAAATTTCAGCGCTCCGAAAATTTCTGTGCCAAACACAGCCCTAAAAGTTTTGATTTTCTGCACCAAACACAGCCCTAAAGTTCTGATTTTCTGCGCCAAACACAGCCTTAAAGTTCTGATTTTCTGCGCCAAACACAGCCTTAGAGTTCTGAGATTTTCTGCACCAAACACAGCCCTAAGAATTCTGATTTTCTGCACCAAACACAGCCTTAAATCCTGAAATTAGAGTTCTGAGATTTTCTGCACGAAACACAGGCCAAAAAATTCTGATTTTCTGCGCCAAACACAGCCTTAAATCCTGAAATTCTCTGCTCCAAACACGGCCTTAAGTGATTAAAGAAATAAGCGCCAAACACGGCCTTAAAAAAAGGGGGGCCTGAAAGACTGGGCGCCAAACACGGCCTACCCTCTCCTTCTTCTCCGCCAAACCCGCTGCAGCCTGCGCCGCCCGCTCCAAAGTCGCGCCGCCACCATTACACCACATCGCCTCAACACCCTCGGCCGGACGCCACTGGAAGCTGTCGATGCCTCTCCCCGTCGGATAAATGACAGAGATCCACCGCTTCGTCACTCAGCCACCGCGCAGCTCCACCAAAACCACCGAAACCACAGCTCAACGGCACCGCTCCAGCACCGAGCCAGAAGCAGCGCCACCGATGAAAACGCTGGTTTTGTTGCCCACCTCCTGCTCCGAGCCACACCCACCGTGGACGACGCCACCACATCAAACAAAGCCTTCAGCAACGCCGCCGAGAAGACCCATCAGCGTCCTCCGTCTTCTTCCTCCAGCAACACCACGACCGACGACAGGGACGTTCCAGCCTTCTCGCTCCGGCTCTCTCCATCGTCACATCAGCACTCACCCGACTACACGGAATACCTCCGCAGCGAGCCCGTCCCCACTGCGTCTGCTCCGTGGCCGCCGCTCCGCACCGCCACAGCGCCACCGCTGGAAGCTGCGCGAACCACCGCACGAAAGCCCCTCCGATCGAGCACCACCGCTCCAACCAAAAAACTTGGCCGCGTGGTGCGCGTGGTGGTGGCATCGGAAAACCGAACGTGTTGGGAAAACGGACACGACATACGGGAATATACAGAAACACGTATATTTATATACACACATACATGTAAAAAAGAAGGCGGAGGTAAGAGAGAAACAAAAAATATATATATATATACACACACCTGTAGACACATTAAAATTTAAAGCCAAATCAAATAATGCCGCGTAAAAAATATGGCATCAAAATATTAATTAAACCAAATTTTATTTATTTGGGAATTTAAATAAATAAAATTCCTAAAATAAATAAATAATTAATTAATATTTTACTAGTCAATCAAATGGTGACAAGTGGCATAATTCTGCTGGAAGCCCAAACAACAAAAACTCTAAGTAGTAAAGTCTTGTCAGAAGTCTACGCAGCAAAGATTCTAAGTAGCAGAGTCCTACTAGAAGTCCAAGCAACGAAGACTCTATTGAGTTATTGGGTAGAGTACAAACTCTGAAGACCAATCAAATCACGCCACGTCAGCGACCACTCTATCTCTCCTACAACTATAAATAGGGGCCAAACCCCACAAAAAAAAGGAGAAGAAAGAAGAGAAGAAGAGAAGCAGCTGAAGAACTCCCCAAATTCTCTCTGGAATCCCCAAGAACATTCAAAGTGTTCTTCGTCAAATTCAAAGAAGTTCACCGTGTTCTTCGCCAAATCCAAGAAGCTCGCCGTGTTCTTCGCCAAATCCAAGAAGTCTGCTGTGTTCTTCGCCAAATCCAAGAAGTCCGCCGTGTTCTTTTTCTTCGCCAAACATTCAAGAAGCCCCGCCGTGTTCTTCGCCAAATTCAAAAAGCCCGCCGTGTTCTGGCGCCAATCAAGAAGCCGCCGTGTTCTTCACCAATCCAAGAATCTGCCATGGTTCTTCCGCCGAATTCAAGAATCCCGCCTGTTCTTCGCCAAATTCAAAAAGCCCGCCGTGTTCTTCGCCAAATTCAAGAAGCCCGCCGTGTTCTTCGCCAAATTCAAGAAGTTCGCTGTGTTCTTCGCCAAATTCAAGAAGTTCATCGTGTTCTTCGCCAATTCCAAGAAGTTCATCGTATTCTTCACCAAATCCAAGGAGTTCGTCGCTAAATTTAAGGCGTTTTTCACCAAAGTCCCCAAAATTCAACATTTGATCTAAGATCGTGGTGCTAAACCCGAAGATCAGTGTTGCGGGGAAATCAACAACTCTCAAGGAAGATCAAGCGCAAGCCTTTTCCATGAAGATTGATCGAGTTTCAAGTCGAGCATTTTTTGAAGGAAGAATCAAAGGATCAAATTTAGAGAGTAGAACCCACAAAAAATTCAAGTTTATTCGAATTATTCAGTCAAATTCCAAATATTCTTGTAATTCAAGAATTTCGTCCTACAAATTTTTGGCACGCCCAGTGGGACTTCTCTACGTCTCATCTCTTCGTACATCAAATTTCAAACTCCCTTCAAGTTTCAAACAAATCCACTATGGCCAGCAACAAAGGAAAGTCCACCAAGGTTATTACATCAGCTGCTGCTGAGACTGCCAAAATACCGGTGCTGTCACCAGAAGTGTGGCAAGAAAACTTGCATACTCCGAGCCAACTCCTTTCCCTAAGGCTGTTGATAATCCGCTCTTTGCAAATGAAGGCCACAAGGACAACTCTACACCTTCAAGCCCTCGCTCCAATGCTTCATCCGCCTCCAACATGGCGCCAGTCATGACAACTAACACTTCAAGCCTAGAAGACCAAATCGCTGCACTAACAAAGGTCATCGAGGGCCTTGCCAAACACGTTGAAGAGCAAGACTCACGAATCTCTAGGCTGATGAATAAATTTGATGATGCTGAAACCAACAGGGAGGCTGAAAAGGCACCTGAAATACCTCATGAAGCTAAAGCATCTGCCAGACAACCAGCCGATGACCAAAAGAAGTCCACAATCAGGGAACTCCAAATCTCCGCTGATGGCTTGATCCCTATTGATCAATTGAAAGACTTCATTGAGGGCACTATCAAGAGCAAATTCGATGGAGGCATCAAGTCAACTTTGACATATGCCAAGCCTTATTCGGCAAGAATTGATAACCTAAAGATGCCAATGGGCTATCAACCCCCCAAATTCCAACAATTTGATGGGAAGGGAAACCCTAAACAGCACGTGGCTCACTTTATAGAGACATGCAATGATGCTGGAACATATGGGGACCATCTAGTTAAACAATTCGTCCGCTCATTAAAGGGAAATGCTTTCGATTGGTACATCGACCTCGAGCCTGGAACCATTGACAGCTGGGAACAAATGGAATATGAATTCCTCAACCGTTTTTACAGTACAAGACGAACTATTAGCATGATCGAGCTCACAAATACCCGTCAATGGAAAGAAGAGCTAATCATTGACTACATCAATAGATGGAGGAACTTGAGTCTGAATTGCAAAGACAGACTCTCTGAAGCCTCAGGTATCGAGATGTGCATACAAGGGATGCACTGGGGACTGCGATACATCCTTCAAGGAATTCGGCCCAAAACTTTTGAAGAGTTAGCTACACGGGCTCACGACATGAAGCTGAGCATAGCTGCAAGTGGTGTTGGTAGACCGCCTATTTCAGAGTTCCGTAAATCAAAAGATAAGCAAGAAGTAAAGAAAGGGGGCAAGCCTCCTACAAAAAATGCCACTAAAGAATCCATGACAATACGTGCCAAACCTGTCCCAGCCAAAGGGAAGGAAAAGTTGAACGAAAAGAGGGAAATAGCTCAAAAGCCAAGAAAGCCAACTCTGAAAGAGTTACAAGCCAAAACATACCCATTTTTGGACGCGGACGTATCTGGGATCTTCGACGATTTACTAAAGGCCTACCTCATCGAATTACCTGAAATGAAGCGACCTACGGAAGCCGGGAAAACGGATGATCCCTAAATACTATAAATATCACCGCTTGGTTGGGCACCCTATCTACGATTGCTTCATATTCAAAGAAAAGATCATGGAACTCGCCTACCAAGGGAAAATTACGCTAGAGGATGATAGCGTAAGTGCCAACATTATCACCATTAGCAACCAAATGGAGGAAAGTCACCAAATGGACAACTCTCCAAATGAAGCTGGCTGCTTCCACAAGAAAAGCCAAATCCCCACAAAAGACTGCATGGCTACTATAGTCTTTACCGACGAAGATCTGATGCTAGGGTCTCAACCCCACAATAGGCCATTATTTGTTACTGGCTATGTTTACGAATGGAAGATCAATAGAATGCTGGTCGATGGTGGCTCAGCTGTCAACATTTTACCTCTACGAACTCTTAGAGAGTTGGGGATCCCCACTGATGAGCTTTCAAACAGTCGTTTAGTAATTCAAGAATTCAACCAAGGGGGGCAAAGGGTCTTGGGAACCATAAGAATGAGGCTGCTCATAGACAACATGGAATCAATAGCTCTGTTCCATGTTATCGATGCTAGAACATCATACAACCTACTTCTCGGCCGGCCATGGCTTCACGAGAATGGAGTAGTCCCTTCAACCTGGCACCAATGTTTCAAATACTGTCAAGATGGTGTCGTAAAGAAAGTTCTCGGAGACTGCAAGCCATTCATTGAGGTTGAGTCCCATATTGTCGATGCAAAATACTATCTAAGCAAAGTCTGGACTCCCGAAGCTTCTAACTCTCAAGCAAACAAGGAGCAAGGCAACCTGACAAGAAACGATACCCCAACTAATATGGCATACGCCAAAAAACACATCGGCGAGGAGCCAGTAATCGATGATGCCCTTAAGGGTTTGACACTACCTTTAACTCAAGTTGACAGCAGAGCACCTACTCAACCACCCAAAGAAGCTGCAAAGGAACACCAAGAGGCTCAAGAGTTAAAGGTTGAGAAATGCTTTGGCCCCAAGGCATATAAACTCCTCATTAAGGCTGGATACGACCCGCAGGAGCAATCGCCATTGGGAAAACTTCTGCAGAAATCATCAAATCAAAACCCGCGAGCAGGGATTGGGTACGAGCAGCCAAAAGGTCCTGTGCGCATTGCTATAACAAGAGCTTCCACCAACACCATTACAAAAAAAGACTACTTTTCAAGGATTGAGATAAGGCCAGCACGAGTGTCAGTCTTCAAGAGGCTTGGCCCACTCAAAAAACAGAAATGCTGGAAGCCAAAAGGGGGCATCACTGAAACGCCAAAACAAGAGCAGAAACTCCGAAGTCTAATCCCTTCCCGTATGAAGCGACAAACGAACTTGGTCATGTCGTGTGACAGAGTCCTGAAAGCCAAATTTCAAACTATCGTCTTCACCAAACCTCAAGTCGAGGAAGACGACGATAAAGAAAGTGTGGGCTCATCCAACCACATAACCTTGCAAGAGGAAGGAGAACTCACTGAAGAGGATGCTGAGATGACACCACCTCAAATGGAAACAGGTTCCAAGTCCACGGTGGACGAGCTTAGAGAAATAAATTTGGGGGATGATGACGACCCTCGTCCTATTTATATCAGTACCCTACTCACAAAAGAAGAGGCTAATGAGTACATGGAACTACTGAAGCAGTTCAAAGATGTTTTCGCCTGGTCGTACAAAGAAATGCCTGGCTTAGACCCAAAGGTAGCTGTACATCATTTAGCGGTAAAGAAAGGAGCTCGTCCCATTAAACAAGCACAACGTCGATTTCGACCAGAGCTTCTCCCCCAAATTGAAGGAGAATTCAACAAATTAATCGAAGTTGGATTCATCCGAGAAGTTAAGTATCCCACATGGATCTCCAGCATTGTCCCGGTGAGAAAGAAGAACGGGCAAATTCGAGTCTGTGTTGACTTCAGGGATCTCAACGAAGCATGCCCTAAAGATGACTTCCCTTTACCCATCACAGAACTCATGATTGACGCCACAACAGGGCTTGAAGCACTTTCCTTCATGGACGGATCATCCGGGTATAATCAAATACGTATGGCCCCCAAAGATGAGGAACTAATGGCCTTCCGCACACCTAAAGGCATATACTGCTACAAGGTAATGCCATTGGGCCTAAAAAATGTTGGAGCCATGTATCAAAGAGCCATGCAGAAGATCTTTGATGTCATGCTCCACAAAAACGTCGAGTGCTATGTTGATGACCTTGTGGTTAAGTCCAGAAAAAGAAAAGATCATTTGCATGACTTAAAGAAGGTCTTCGAGCGCTTGAGGAGGTATCAACTAAGGATGAACCCATTAAAATATGCATTTAGAGTCACCTCTGGAAAATTTATGGGCTTCATTGTCCGCTAACAAGGCATCGAGATCGAACAAGCAAAGATTGATGCCATCTTAAAAATTCCAGAACCTCGAAACATTCACGAACTCAAGAGTTTGCAAGGAAAACTGGCGTATATTAGATGATTCATCTCCAATTTAGCGGGACATTGTTAGCCGTTTAGCCGCCTTATGAAAAAGGGTATTCCATTTGAATGGGATGAATCTTGCAAGAAGGCTTTCGAAAGTATCAAGTCCTACTTGACAAATCCTCCGGCACTGGTTGCTCCGATACATGGCCGGCCGTCCATTGATCCTATACATTTCGGCACAAGAAAGTTCGGTGGGAGCTCTACTAGCACAAGAAAATGACGAAAAGAAAGAGAATACCCTCTACTACCTGAGCAAGATGATGACGCCGAATGAGCTAAAATATTCACCAATTGAGAAGATTTGCTTGGCACTTATCTTCGCCATCCAAAAGTTGAGACATTACTTCCAAGCTCATACAGTCCGTTTGGTGTCCAAGGCAAACCCACTGAAGTACGTCATGACAAGGCCCGTTCTTTTCGACAGACTCGCTAGGTGGTACCTTCAATTCCAACAATTTGAAATCGTATACGTGCCACAAAGAGCTGTGAAGGGACAAGCATTAGCCGACTTCTTAGCAGATCATCCTATTCCAGCTGAGTGGGACCTTCCTGATGACTTGCCTGACGAGGATGCCTTGATGATCGAAATCACTCCTCCATGGAAAATGTACTTTGACGGAGATTCCCATAAAGAAGGAGCTGGTGCTGGAGTAGTGTTTATAACATTTGAAGGACAAGTCCTACCCCACTCGTTCACCCTTATGAAAAAGTGCTCTAATAACACAGCTGAATATCAGGCCTTAATCCTTGGACTTGAAATCGCCGTAGAGATCAAGCAACTGCACCTTGAAGTCTATGGGGATTCTAGGTTGGTGGTCAACCAGCTGTTGGGGGAATATGAAGTCAAGAAGCCTGAGCTACTCCCATATTACAACTACGCCAATATGCTCATAAGATGGCTTGGAGATGTCACCATAAAACACGTACCAAGGAAAGAAAACAAGCAAGCCGATGCATTAGCTAAACTTGCTTCTTCCTTGTCTCTGCCTGATGCAGAATACCATGTGCCTATATGCCAAAAGTGGGTAGTGCCACCAATACTCGAAGATGAAGGCGGTAGCGAAGAGAATTATTTCTTAGAGGTCTTCGAAATTGAAAAAGAGGATTGGCGCCAAGCTTTCGTTGACTACCTAAAATATGACAAATTACCAGAGGATTCACGCCAAAAGGTAGATATCTGACGGTGAGCAGCTCCTTTCATCTACTTCAATGGCACGTTGTATAGACACTCATTTGATGGGATACTCCTGCGCTGTCTTGGCAATGATGAATCCATGCAAGCTATGGAAGAAGCACATTCTAGCATTTGCGGTGCCCACCAATCAGGACCAAAGCTTCACTTTCGCATCAAGAGGATGGGGTATTATTGGCCGACAATGGTAAGAGACTGTATGGAATACGCTCAAAAATGTCGACCATGCCAATACCATGCCAGCTTTATCCACCAACCACCTGAGCCCTTACACCCTACAGTTGCCTCATGGCCCTTTGACGCTTGGGGATTGGATATTGTTGGACCTATAACAAAGTCATCTGCCGGTCATCTCTACATCCTCGCCGCAACCGACTACTGCTCGAAATGGGCAGAGGCAGTTCCGCTTAAAGAAGTAAAGAAGGAAAACGTTGCTGACTTCATCCGTATCAACATCATCTATAGATACGGAGTCCCTCGGTATATCATCACCGATAATGGAAAGCCATTTGTCAACAGCACAATCGACAAACTATGTCAGAAATTTGACTTTAAGCAAAGAAAGTCCTCAATGTACCATGCCCCAGCAAACGGTCTTGCGGAAGCTTTCAACAAAACTTTATGCAACTTGCTGAAGAAAGTTGTATCAAAATCCAAAAGGGATTGGCACGAAAGGATTGGTGAAGCTTTATGGGTTTATCGGACTACTCACAGTACTCCTACACAAGCAACCCCTTATGCATTGGTATACGGTGCTGAGGCCGTCACCTCGCTCGAACGGCAAATTTCATCATTACGAATTGTCTTACAAGAAGGGCTGATTGAGGAAGATAATGCTCGCCTGCGCCTTGAAGAACTTGAAGCACTTGACGAAAAGAGGTTCGATGCACAACAAAAGATTGAATGTTATCAAACCCGCCTATCCAAGGCGTTCAACAAACGGGTGCATGCCCGATCTTTTCAAGTCAGGGAGTTGGTACTCGCAGTAAGAAGACCTATCATCATCACTCACCGCATTGGAAACAAGTTCACCTCCAAATGGGATGGCCCGTATGTTGTCAAAGAAGCTTACACAAACGGCGCCTACAAACTTGTTGATCAAGACGGTGTAAGAATTGGCCCAATCAATGGGAGATTTTTGAAGAAATATTATGCTTAAAGACAAAAATCCCATCAAGTCAGGGATCCCGAAAAAAAAAAAACAAACAAACAAAAAGAAACAAAAAAAAATGACGAAAGTCTACCACTCCTTGACACGAGTTGAAACTGTCTACAAATGTTCGAAGACTCCTTGACACAAGTTGAAACTATCTACAAATACCCGAAGATGCTCCTTGACACACGAGCCTAAACTGTATGTTACCCCTGGCCCGTAAGAGTATAAACTGTGAACGGCCCTAACTTTCACAAATTTAAAAATATTTGAACTACGTTATGACTTGATCCCATTTTTCTGGGTACGTAGGCAGCTTGGATACTTTCTGAGTTCAGTCACAAATTTGTGTGGGTTATGTTTTAGTCCTTGATTATTGTCGGAAGCACGGCCAGACAAAAAAAAAAGAGGGAAATAGAAAAATAAAATGTTTTATTGAAGAAAGTGAGCACTTCGTGAAAGAATAACGAATGAAAATTAAGCATTAAATCCTGATAAAACTAAGAGAAATGATTCAAGCTCTCCAACACATCCTTGGTAGCTATTAAATCCTCTTCTGCAAAACATAAGGCTTCTACAGCTACATCATCTGAAGGCTCAGTGGACTGGATAGCAACAATCTCCCCATGCAGTTCCCCAACTTCCACCGCTGCTTCTCTAAGGGATTCCTTTTGCCGCAAAAGGGAAGTAGACAACTCGTCCCGTTGTCTGGTCAAAAGATCGAGTTGCTCCTCGATGCTCTTCAACTTGGCCTCCGAAGCCTTAACTTGCCTAGCTTCTTCAGTTTCCCTATCCAAAGCCTTCTGAAGACGAGACTTTGCATCCTTTAACTGCTTTGCAAGGACTTCTTTGGTAGGCATGTTAGCTGCTGTAGATCTCGCTTCATCATACGCTGCAGCCTTAGTAAAAAGAGCTTCTAAAAACTCTTCTATGAGAAACACATCTGCATGCTCAAAATGCTTCATCGACTCAAGGACAAGCATGACTTCATCTTTAAGGAAGGAAATAAGATTAGGCGAAGTGTTAGCTAACCTCTCATGGAGACTTACCCATAATCGGCAAAGGAACTCCTCCTCATGGCTCCGAAGAAACTTCTCTGCTTTAAACACAGAAACCACCACAGGAGAAGGTGCTTCCTTGTCTCCTTTTGGGACACAAACTTCCTCAGGCACTGCAAGTACAGACGGAGTTAGCTCCGCAATAAGATGATCATTACCATTGGAACCCCCACCATCGCTCCCAAAAGCCTGTCTCTCCACCTAAGAGAAAAGTAACATACGATTAGTAAATTAAAGGCAAAAATGCAGTGAAGAGAAAAGTAACAAACTACCTCCTGGGTAAGATCTCTAACTGATTCTGGGTAACTCGAAGGATTGTCCTCTTTCGGATTTAAAGGAGAGGGGGGCCTCCTAATCGTCTTCCAGAGACAATCCCCATTACTACTAGCACTGTCGTCTAAAGTCTCAAAACACGGCCTCTTCTCTTCAAGAACAGTCGGGACTGTAGGTTTACAAGGTGAATCTCTAACATCAGGAGACGAACTTCCCACGCCAGGAACGCCACCTTGGGATGGAGTGATACACAGCATCGCGGAATGCTCTTCAAAATAGTTCCCATGAACTTTGGCCCACCACTCCTTATAAGCCTTGGAATGAAATTTCCTCACAACTGCAGGAGCATGAGGAAAGCACGCCTTAGCCCGTAAGTTAGACAGGGTAGACATCCTCCAAAAATCCAAGCCTTCCTCCAAAGAGATCTCACGGACATCACGGGTAAGAATACCAGGAACATCTTGATAAAACCCAAATTGACGGCTAAACCGATGTGGACTATAAGGTTCAATGACGAATTGATTACCCTGTCTTAAAGAAAGATAACCCGAACGGATAGCAGCGAAATAATCATCTTCAAACCGGTTGTGACTACCGTCGTCTACATAGAAGATATCTTTTTGCTGGTAATCATTGCTTCAGTCCAACTAAAAAGTTCACCCCTGTGAATCCTTCGACGAGCCTCGCGTGCGTCGTAATATCTGGCGCCGCCTTCACCAGAATATGCGATCATCCTTGGATTATCAACCATTTTGCGAACTACATAATGTGTCTTGAAATAACAAGCGGACCACACGTACACATAATGAAGTGGGAAAAGCGAATACACCCGCGAAGGTCTCCGAGACTGTGCAATCCTACCTAGACCTTGATAAATGCTAGCAAGAACAGGGACGGCCAGGCTTACTGCCCTCCCAGTCGCCATAATACTTGCCATCTTAAAAGTACTCGGACGAACGAAACCAGCATCCTCAGTGGGAAGAACAAAAACACAAACCCAGCAGGCAAGGAACGCCGCCAAATAAGTCTCCGTCCTGAAATTTTCAACAATCTTAAGGCAAGAAAAACTCTCTATATTGGCAGATGACCAAGGCCCACAAGTTCCAATCTCACAAGAGGGATTGCATGTGGATTTAGGACGCACCGTCTTCTTCTCTTTCCGGGCAGAGGGTGCCGAGTATCTTGTCCCCTTCTTACACCAAAAGCTAATCCAATCTTCAATAGAAACTGAAGGAGCACGAGCTTCATTTGGCTCTCCCTGAAGCAAGTGATAAGCACGGAACAGATACTGGCAAAGCCGAGGGACATGTCTCTTCCCTTGATCATTGACACCCGTAAGTTGCTTTGCACTCGGAACGACCTCATCGTAGAGCCGCCCATAAATCGGGAGACCTGCTAAGTTACGCAAATCAAAAAGTGACATTGATACTTCACCGTATGAGGTAAAAAGCGTGTTGGTAGAAGGACACCACACTTCATAAATCGCCTGCAAGATATTCGAGTTATGATCATAGGTGAAAAGTGAGGCATAAACTGCGTCAAAAATCTGAGCTGGCTTTAGCTCACGTCCACATCGACCAAGCACATCTTCGGTCCACTCCCAGTAGCCCTTGGTGAAGTAAAACTCGCCAGCAGACGGAAGAACATCCCCCCATTTGGCCTTTCCTTCGATGATCCTGCAACCTAAAGTCGGTAGAAGAACTGATCTAACGGCATGATGATGGTGAGATGACTGTAAGGTCCAGGCCTTTGAAGACTTGCCAAATGGAATCTCTCAGATCCAGTTATCCATCCGTTGAGAAATTGACAACTTAAGCCAAGGACGATTATTAAGAGAAGCATAAACAGCCAAGATCGTGCTCTCTCTATAGGGTCTTCATCAAGAATAACCAAATACTCCACACCAGAAGAGGAAGTGTTGCTTTTAAAATGCACCATGATGACAACTGCAGAAAAGAAGGCAAGGAGTGTTATAAAAGCATAAAAGAAACAAAGGCCAAGTAAAATAACAAAATCAAAAGGAGAATTAAAGAGCGCCAACAAAGTAATTCAAACTAAACTAAAATTGCGGGCCTCAATCCAGACTTGATACCCTCATTCTCAAGATTAAAAAGTCGACATCCCTTGGGGCAGCAAATTTCCCAGCCAGAATAAGGAGGGGGTTTATTCTCACAAAGATCATCACAGGCCGAATGATCAAAAAAAGAAAACTTTTCAAGGCTTATTCATTCGAAATAAAAGTCTCATGAACAAGTCTCGAGTGGGCATTTGTAGACACATTAAAATTTAAAGCCAAATCAAATAATGCCGCGTAGAAAATATGGCATCAAAATATTAATTAAACCAAATTTTATTTATTTGGGAATTTAAATAAATAAATTTCCTAAAATAATTAATTAATTAATTAATATTTTACCAGCCAATCAAATAGTGACAAGTGGCATAATTCTGCTGGAAGCCTAGACAACAAAAACTCTAAGTAGTAGAGTCCTGCCAGAAGTCTACGCAGCAAAGATTCTAAGTAGCAAAGTCCTGTCAGAAATCCAAGCAACGAAGACTCTATTGAGTTATTGGGTAGAGTACAAACTCTAAAGACCAATCAAATCGCGCCACGTCAGCGGCCACTCTATCTCTCCTACAACTATAAATAGGGGCCAAACCCCACAAAAAAAAGGAGAAGAAAGAAGAGAAGAAGAGAAGCAGCTGAAGAACTCCCCAAATTCTCTCTGGAATCCCCAAGAACATTCAAAGTGTTCTTCGTCAAATTCAAGTTCACCGTGTTCTTCGCCAAATCCAAATTTAAAGAAGTTCGCCGTGTTCTTCGTCAAATTCGAGAAGTTTGCCGTGTTCTTCACCAAATTCAAGACGCTCGCTACGTTCTTCGCCAAATTCAAGACGCTCGCCGCGTTCTTCGCCAAATTCAAGAAGTCCGCCGTGTTCTTCGCCAAATTCAAGAAGTCCGCCGTGTTCTTCGCCAAATTCAAGAAGCCCGCCGTGTTCTTCGCCAAATTCAAGAAGTCCGCCGTGTTCTTCGCCAAATCCAAGAAGTTCATCGTATTCTTCACCAAATTCAATGAGTTCGTCGCCAAATTCAAGACGTTCTTCACCAAAGGCCCCAAAATTCAACATTTGATCCAAGATCGTGGTGTTAAACCCGAAGATCAGTGTTGCGGGGAAATCAACAACTCTCAAGGAAGATCAAGCGCAAGCCCTTTCCTTGAAGATTGATCGAGTTTCAAGTCGAGCATTTTTTGAAAGAAGAATCAGAGGATCAAATTTAGAGAGTAGAACCCACAAAAAATTCAAGTTTATTCGAATTATTCAGTCAAATTCCAAATATTCTTGTAATTCAAGAATTTCGTCCTACAATACCTTCCTCTGCTACTCGAGTTGGCATTAACCGGTGCTAGTAATGCGTGCTGGTGGAGCTTCGATCATATGTGGAAGATGAAATACGATGCTCCAATTTAAAAGGGGTCAGGCCGCTTGAAACGAGAATTCTAGTTTGGAAAGACTTCTTCGACTGATGATCGTCTAAACTGTTTGGGTAGAATCAGGATTGGGGAAGTCCACGAGAGTTCAGATTAAGCCCGTAAAAGTCACGGGCTTTGAGCCCAATAAACAAAGACACCTTAGGCTTCTCCTTTAAAATAGGTTGCAGACACAATAAAAGAAATGAGGGCCTAACAATACTCACGAGTTAATGGACCGTTGCAAATTCAGATGTTGGGCCATCAAAACAAAGCTCGCCACACTTTCGAGACTTATTCATTTTAAAATAAAATTTTTATGAACAAGTCTCAAGGGGGTATTTGTAAATACATTAAATTTAATGCCTAGTCAAATAATGCCACGTGAAAAATATAACATTAAAAATATTAATTAAACGAATTTTTATTTATATAGGAATTTAAATAAATAAAATTCTTAAAATAAATAATTAATATTTTTACTGGCCAATTAAATGGTGACAAATAGCAAAATCCTACTAGAAGTCTGAAGGGTGAAGACTCTAAATAGCAAAGTCCTGCTAGAAGTTCAAGTAACGAAGACTCTAAGTAGTAGAGTCCTGCAAGAAGTACAAGCAACAAAAGACTCTATTAAGTTGTTGGGTAGAATACAAACTCTGACGGCCAATAAAAATACGCCATGTCAGCAAGTACTCTATCTCTCCTACAATTACAAATAGAGGCTAAACCCCATAAAAAAAAAAAAAAAGGAAGGGGAAGCAGAACTCCCCAAGTTCTTTCTGTAATTTCCAAGAACATTCAAAGTGTTCTTCATCCAAATTCAAAGAAGTTCGCCGTGTTCTTCACCAAATTAAAAAAGTTCGTTGTGTTCTTCGCCAAATTCAAGAAGTCCGTCGTGTTCTCCGTCAAATTCAAAGAAGTCCGCTGTGTTCGTCAAATTCAAGAAGTTCGTCATATTCTTTTATCAAATTCAAGAAGTCTGTTGTGTTCTTCGTCAAATTCAAGAAGTCCACCGTGTTCTTTGCCAAATTCAAAGAAGTCCGCTGTGTTCTTCGCCAAATTCAAGAAGTCCGCTGTATTCTTCACCAAATTTAAGAAATTCATCGTGTTCTTCACCAAGTCCAAAGAATTTTATTGTGATCTTCACCAAGTCCAAGGAGTTCATCACCAAATTCAAAGCGTTCTTCACCAAAGTCCCTAAAATTCAGCATTTGATCCAATATCGTGGTGCTAAACTCGAAAATTAGTGTTGCTAAAAAACCAACAACCTTCAAGGATGATTAAACACAAGCCATTTCCTTGAAAATTGTGCAAATTTCAAGTCAGGCATTTTGAAAAAAGAATCAAAGGATCGAAGTTAGAGAGTAGAACCCACAAAAATTTAAGTTAATTCAAATTATCCACTCAGAAACCAAATTTTCTTATTATTCAAGAATTTTGTCCTACACATGTGTTCTTATGATTATATTAAGAAGCATTATTTCTAAAGAACTATAAATATGAATACAAGATTTCTTAATACACTATTATCAAAACATATTTGTAAGTTATAAATTCTTTGAATAGACATTAGAGAGCTAATATGACTTGTACATCATGTATTTATACGATGAATATCATATCATTCAGCATAAGATTTTGAGAATACAAGTATATGGATTGAAAACTGAGTATTGAACACTGACTCAAGGAACGAATCAGACACATAGCGTTCATTCTCTGTTGTCAATACTTTCATTGTGATCGTGCTAACTATATGAACTTTAAACTTAAAATGACATAATTATCTTGTACACAGTGGTCAGCGCATTATCAAAGCATTAAAGACCGGCATCTATCTTGATATAAAATAAAATTATGAGTCCAACGTCCCATTTCCTAAAAAAATATGAAGGTATGTGAGCGTCCAATAAGGAATTTGTTTCCTTGCAAATCAAAAAGAGGTTTGTCCTATGCGATCAATATTTCATGATATAGAAATTATTGACTAGTGTAGTGTATAAGTAGAAAAAAATTTCTGATAGGGCATTAGTCTCATCAACAATATTGATTGGGTTATATAATCGACCCAATATGCTTGACAAAAACCATGACTTTTGCTCAATTTGGACAAAGTAAAACAAAAGGACTATAGTAAATGGTATTCATGATCGAAAGGATCCATGTGATCCATTCTTTTAATTTTAATTAGGCTAAGATATAGGCTATAAACAAGGTGTTATCTATATCTTTTGAGTTATGTTCATTACTAATTAAAGATTAGCCTGGATTGTCACACACCAAATATTGAAATGATGATAAGTTGGTGATTTAGTTGGGGCATGAATGAGGCTTGAAAAGTAGAAAAATTAACTTGGTTACCATTAGATTTGACCAAATGGATTTGTCATTGTGCTTATTACTTATGAGATTATAATTAGAAGCATAAGGGGTCTATAATTTAATTAATCGAATTAATTAATTTATAGTACAAGAAATAAGTGGACTTTAATTATCGATCGGATTAATAAATTAAATGATCTATGAGCTAAAATTAATTAAATGTCCATGTAGGAAACTCATAGAACCTATGCCGTATTTGCCTTAGGTGCTATAAATAGAAATAAGAACCCTGCCATGTAAAGGAGATTATGTCTTGGAAATAAATAAATTTAGAAAAGTTCCAAATCATATACAACCAAAAGATAGTCAAAAATTCATAGCCCCCTCCCAAGCAAGGATAAGAAATTTCTTTAGCCTCTTTCTTCATCCTCTTTCTTGTCATGAAGTATCAATACCTAAAGGTGTTTGCGTCAAGACCTTGCAAAGTTGTTTGCAGTGATTTTTGGAGGTGTTTGTGCTATTTGAACGAACTAGAAGTAGAGGCTTGAAAGTCACAACTCATGGATCATGCGTAGCTTCAATTGGAATATGATTCCAATAGGTAAGCTTTATGTGTTTTTTGGATTTATTCAATTTTGTGTGATATATGTCAAAAACAAATCAAGTTTGGTGTTATTAATTCCATTGTATTTGCCTAATGATGCATGTTATAAAATTTTAAAATTTTCACCCCAAACTCATTGAAACGCAATTATGATATCAGAATTGCTATTTTCCTCATATAACTACAAAGTTTAATAATTTTTCTGTAGTTTAAGGTAATTTTCATTTGGTAATTATTTAAACATGTATTTGATAGTTATTTATACTTACAAAAAAATTAAATTGAGAAAAGCCATTAAATCAAGTCTTGAGGTTCAAGATGAAAATCCGACACTAAAACCAATGTTGGCTTGTGGCTACAGACCCAGAGGTCATTGCTGCCAACCCTAATGTGGGACTTACATAAGTCCTGCGACCACGAAAAGACAGCTCACCACCACCTTCGTGCAAGTCGCAACCACGTGAACAATTCTTGCAGTCACCTAGATGCCTGTAGAGATTATTTTGATGTTTTTTCTCAAATTTGAAACAAAGAAAAGGGTTTTCCATAAACGAGAAATAAAGCATGAGATGCGTAAGTTATAAAAAAGGTCATTAAATGGATTTTTTGAATAATACATGTAATGTATAATTTATGAATGGATGTTTATGGATGGATTATGGACTTAGGATTCTTGTAGATGAATGGATTTTTGTTTTAGATTGGTTTTCATAGATGTGTAATTTGTTTTTCATAGGTTGTAAGAACAGAAGCTTAAGTTTTATATTTTACATAAAATAGTAATTTTTCCTCCATGGTATTCCACGTGTATATGTAACAAGAAAGATATCAATCATTAAAAATCGTGTGGAGACCAAAAGTTGGTGCCATTTAATATTCTATGGTGTAGTGGAGTCATGAAGGAATCCATGAAGACCAAGACAAAGAGAGTACTATTATCATTATCTCATGCAATAGTATATGTATTCTTGCACATGTACAAGATTAATTGTGGGCTCCAATTGCAACTTGACACACGTACGAAAGCATGATATTTGGATAAATATCAGAAACCTAAACCCGACAAAACCCTACTATCACAAACCATGTAGAAACAAACAACCCACACATAATGATTTGCGATGAATAGCAAGTACAATCATAATTAACATACCAAGTTAGTTGATACGTTACAAATTAATCCAAGAAAGGCTCATAATAACTCAGTTTGGGATTTGAAATCATAAGAATTGAGAGACACTCAAATTTTAAGGAAAACAAGGGAAAATATTTCGTTCATAGAAATACCAAGAGAATGTGATAAAATAACTATGGCCCTATATTTATTATCCTAAATAAAGCTAAAACATGTCTAAAAATCATGCATAAGAGTTCAAAAAAAAATAAAACAAGTTTGGAAAATAATCCTAATCAGACTAGGAAAGAACATGCTGAAATCCGCCATTCTGATCAATGTAGCTTGCTTAGTGATCGATTGGCCTTTAGTCAAATCAATCCTGCTTGATCTAGAATGTCACAATTATAGTTCCAACATGTTTAGGCGGGTGTTGTTCTTACAATCATTGAGGTGGTGGCAATCAATTATGCTTAGAGCCATCGTAATTGCAGAACTCTCAAGATCCTTCATCCCAATGATCGACTGTCTCTTAAAATGATTGGGAAAGCTGTAGATCGATCCACCTCTATTGTGATCGATCCAAATGTCAATCCCAAGGCTTTTTTCTGGCTTTTTTCTTTGACACGTCACACCAAATTTGTCTGTGAGCTCCCCTTAGACATCCAAAGCCTCTCTAAACATCAAAAACTCCTTTGTAATTCGTGTTCAAGGTTATTCTTAGCTTCTTAAAGCTCATAGTCTTTAACTTGCACCCATAGTTTAATCAATATTCCTTATACCTATTTGGCACTCGCATTATTCCCCTTCTCTTAAAGGTAAATTAGTCTCAATTCGTTAGGAATCTAATTAACTACAAGAAATAAACCTACATAAGAAATAATGTAGTAGATTACTACTATTGCTCTTACCTTATACTTTTACTTTTCAACTTCGCTTTAGCTTTGTTGTAGGCATGTGAACTCTTGTGGGCTTCCACAAATTGCAAGTTTAGACAAATTTTCCTTATGTTGTAACTTAATCCCTGGGTTAAATATTATAATGTGGAATGGTGATTTTACTGTCTTAAGTGAAAGCATCCACTCTACCTACATAAGATTACTTCGTATTGGATGTTTGTATCCACACTTAAACATAATTTGTGGAATCTCCTTTTGTTCCCTTCTTCTAACAATAACTTCAACATCCTAAAGGAAATTCTCTTGCAAAATAAATCTTCTTTTGGCAACACTTACGTGTTCCCACACTTAATAGCATTAGATCCCAATAATCTAATTTCACCAACACAAAAATCACAAGTCAACTCATGAAAATGTACTTTAAATAATGGACAATCAGTTTCATCAATGTCATCAGGCTATCTCCAATTGCATGTTGCTCATGCAAATGAAAACATATCACAATTCAAAAGTCATGCATTTCTTATTACACCATACACATCAAAATTCATGCATATATGCACTATATTCATTGGACCTATACTAAATTGTCTATGAGCATGTGCAATGGCACATGATTCATACCCTAAAAAATCTTTAAGTTGAACATGCTATGCTTAGAAAGTGCAACATATTTAAGCCTTAAGCCAAGATTAAACAAGAGCCTCATAAATTCCTTTGGCCTTATATAATCTTGCAAATATTCTGACACCTTTTTGTCATGCATCCAAGTAAACATTATAATCCTTTGGCAACACAAACATCATCAAAGTTATGCAAATATATGTGTGGAACCAAATATGCAGAATTCACTCAAGCAATAGTCATCAAAAGGAGGAAGTGCTCTATGCTTTAAGCCTTACAAATGATATTACCACTGGAAAATTATTACGTGAACTACTATATTCCACTTGTGAAACCTTAGCATAGAATCCAAGGGTACATATCATGTCTGTCTTTTGTTCCACATGCAACTCTAGATGCCTTAATGCCAAATTGATATCATGCAAACTACCAAGAATTACACATGTAAAACTTACAACTCCATTTACTCCATTAGTTCCCGTAGGCTCACCATTGAATGCTAAACTCATCAGGTATAAATCATCCTTAAAAGTAAGTCTAGCAAACAATGCAACATAATCCTCATGATAGCTTACGCCTTTCCATAGCTTCACTTAGCATGGAGTCACCAACTCTCTTGTATGTAAGACTTCATTAGCTTGAACTTAAACCTCCATGGGAAACTCATCTCCAAGCCCCTTACAAGCCTTCATGAAGGAATCAACAAAAAACGTATGATAATATATTGGGTTAGTGAAAATATTTCTATCTTTACAAGCCCCTCATATCTCTCTATATCTCTCTTAAGCTCTAATAAACTCTCCTTATCTTTGTTCTTATTAACTCCTTTTCTTTTCTCTCACATTCTCTTTCTTTTTTCTCACTTTACTTTTCTTTTCCCTTACTCCCCTCTACCTCACCTTCACTCTGTAGCTCTAGCTAACACTGATGCTCAGCATACAATAGATTATCATACACTAATCCTAGAGGACAACAATGTGCAAAAGTTTCTTTAACAAGGCTGCTATCATCCTCCACCATTGTCTTTATAGAAGTATTTTCACTTAAGGGTTTGGTCTCTTTATTTTCCATCAAGATCACATCCTTGACTCTTTCATCAAGGCTGCAAACACCTAAATCTAAATTACCTACAATTTTACAAACTTGTCCTTCAACCAATGCACCATTCACAAGTTTATCTTCCTCACCACTCATCAACATTACCATTCCTCACAGCATATTTCAATTCATCGTAATAGTCTCCCACACTTCATTCCTCTTATGTCAAATTATCAAACCTAACACAGAATTCATGCTAATAGGAATATGGGGCATACCTATTCCTCATTGTTCTTTTCAATTTTTTTTACTTTGGGACTTGACTCCCTCCATAATTCCCTTTACTATGAACAAAATCATTCCATCAATATTTAGCATATTCTATAAAAGAATTAGTGGCCAATTTTACCTTGTGTGCGTCTAAACACAGATGGGAATCAAACTCCTCTTCTACTTTTCCATCCTGCATGCCACATATGTATCCAGGTTGGCTTATCCAATAAATAATGGAATGGTGAATCTGGCCCCTCATGTTGCTTTTCCATCGTCCACATAAGTTCTCCACGTATTTCTCCTAGGAAGGTCACCAATTTTATACTTATCATCAAATTTATCATAAGCAACATACCTTCCTCGCCTACCTCGACGCATGGCACTATCTAATCCATGCTTGGACTTCTCTTTACCCTGATTCCTATGAGATAATGAACTACTCTATGGAGTAGTATACAACTCATCCATACAATCCAACTGCCAGTTTATGTTGGCCAACATCTCCGTCAACTGCCTCATGTAGAATAGATTGTATCATGACATCCTGAAATTATGTGTAATATAAAGTGCAAGAAACATATATGTGTTTGTAAGTGTCCTCTCACCTCACAAGATACAAATTGCTTGTTTCTTTCCTCTCATTTGTGTTTCACACAAATAAACACTTAAATAATACATTTACCAACTCAATTCTTGTGTCCACCTCCTGGAATTGCAAGTAATCCTTAAAAATTCAAATGACGTATCCCTAAATAGGGTGCAAGTGTGGGCACGAATGAAAATTTAGGGCATGGTATTAATTTAGACACAAATAGATTAATCCAAGGCTCAAAACTAGGTTAGTGGATCGATCTAGGTGCAATGGATTGATTTAGGACCGTAGAATGGACTGCACAATTGATCTAGAACTAGTTGGATCAATCCGAAGCAAGACAACACACGCAACCATTCAGTTGGAAGGTGCAATTGATCTTAACTCAAAGAGGATTATGTAGCCAGCTAGCACATGATGTGTGATCAATCTAGTGAATGTATGTCCAATCACTACAATGAGTTTTTCCAGCAAAATTTGAATTCTACCACAAATCTCAACTAAAATCCACTCTTTTTGATTTTTCAATTTCTATACAAATCAAAGAACTCCCTAGTACAATTTTTCTTGCAAAAATCACAACTTCTCTATCTTTTCTTTTTAATTTTTTCCAATTTTTTTCTTTTCAAAATTCTACTAAAACCCTTTTTTTCCACACCTTTTTTCTTTATTTCTTTTCTTGACTTCTTGAACTATCACAATTCATCAACCAAAATAGGAATAATAATTGCTTAAAATCTCAAAAATTTTAATGGAATTTTTTTAAAAAATATATTAAGAAGATGGAGAAGGGTTAGGGAGAAGGAGCAAAAAGAAACGAAAGATGGAATTTGGTACCTAGACTAGTGACTAGAATAAAATCTAATACAATGAGCTTTGATGCCAACTGATGCGTTTATGGAAGCGTGAAAGAGGACAAATGGCATGAGCCTAAACCCAAAAAAACCTTGCTGGCACGAACCATGTAAAAATAACCCAAATGCAACAATTTGCAATACTCAAATACTATGGAAAACTAAGGTAGAATATTACATTCATAAAAATAACAAGAGAATGTTATGATAAAAATAACTAATGCCTTATATTTATAGCCCTGACTAAAACATGCCTAAAAATCATGCATAAGAGCTTGGAAACAAATAAAACAAGTTGGAAAAAAATCATAATCAAACTAGGAAAGAATAAGCTGAAATTCATTGTTTTGATTGTTCTAGCCAACTTTGCGATCAATCAGCCTTTAGTTAGACAATTCCTAGTTGATCAAGCAAGATGGGGATCAATGAGACCCTACTGTGATCAATCCAAATGCTGATCTAGGGGCTTATTTCTTCTGCGTTTTGCACCATTTTTGTCTGTGAGCTCCTCTAAGGTGTTCAAAACCTCTCTAAATGTATAAACACCTTTGAAACTTGTGCTCAAGGTTCTTCTTGGCTTCTTGAAACTCATAATCTTCAACTTGCACCATGGTCTAACCAATAATCCTTGTTCCGATCTAGCAATCGTGTCAAATCTAGAACTCCATAGTCCTCTGTGTTATTTACTTGTTTATTGTGTTTGTTGCAAGTACAAGATACATGCATGAAATTGTAAAATATGTGAATTAAAACATAAAAATACATGGACTGAAAATTTCCTCACTTAATATTAAGTTGTAATAGTGAAATTATTTTGTTTTAGCACTCCACTAAGCTTAAGGTTCTTACCATGTGATATCATCACATTCATGAGGTCACATTGTAATGACGCATTTAGGGCTTCCAATGGATTAGATGGAACATTCAAAGAATTCTTTACTTAAGACCTAAAAGGGTCATAGGTGGGATTAAAAATCCAGCACGTTGTTAGTCAGTGGATATTGTTAGATTTCATTAAGGTTTGGAACATAAAAATCCAATCTTTAAAACTCAAAATCATCACACAAAAAAAATCCTTTAGAAATTGTTGGTGTGGACGGGTGATGTCAACACCTATTGTTGGTTTAGTGTTGGAACAAATAACCAACAACCAAAATACGTAGTCAAATATTTTTAATAGAACTTACATTTTGAAAAATGTGTAGCAGAAGCTAAAATAATAAACTCTGTCAATTTTCATCACATAACATGCATGATACAAGAACAATAAAGTATTTAATAACATCTCTATGGAATTGTATTCCAATGAATGCACTTGCGATATTGAGTCATGGCCCTTGAACTTTGTCCTCTAGTTTGTCCACATAGATGGAACATTAATGAGTGCCTTATACACCTAGCTTTTTGTAAGGCTTTAACTCTAGCACCTTTGGACTATGAGGCTTTTGATGACAAGAAGAAAAGGTGATGTTGGCCTGAACTTTCCTTCTTCTTACTTAATGAGAGGTAGATGAAAATACAGTGTAAAGTATGTTTAGAACTCTTCTAAACATACTTTAAACTTAAGATACTTTCAAGACATGAGTTTTAAGGGCCTCCTCATGGACCTTTAATTAATTCTTAGCCCATGAGCCTTTTAATTATTAATCTCATTAATAATTACAGCCCATACTTCTTAATTATTAATCTCTATTAATAGTTAAAACTCATCTGGCCTTTTAATTATTAATTTTTGTTTATGATGAAGGCTTAATAGAATTATATCCCTCAACTCAATTAATCTCATTAATTAAATCAAAAGCTATCATGTTTCTAGTTAATAATCAGATTATTAACAAAATTGAAGGTAACCATATGATTCCATTTGTGTCTTACCCCTTCAATTAATCTTCATTAATTAAAGGTTCATTATGCTTCTAATTAATAATTTCATTATTAACAAGCGCTATGTCAATTTATCTGGTCTAATCCAATTACAACCAAAGAAATTATTCCACAAGTGTTGTCAGGACTCATCCATGAGGCTTTTGAAGCCACATTCACATTCCACCAATTTTAACACTCATCACACGTTCCAATATTTTGTGTGTGACTCTCTAGGTTTACACTTAATTAGCAATAAGCATAGTTCGAAAGATATAGGTAGTTCCAGGCTAGTGGATCATATCATAGCCTAATTAAGTTGTAGTGAAATGGATTGCAATGAACCCTTCTGACCTTGAGTACCATGTGGTATAAACCTTTTATCTTACTTTGTTCCTACTAAGTGAGAAGCATATATTTAGTCAAGCTCATAAACTCAGTCATATAACTAATTGATGTTACCTCCAAAGACTAATGTTTCTATTAGAAACTCCTTTCTGATTATACATTACCCTGCCCAAGGATTTATGTCTCATGGAACACCCACTACATAAGATAAATACTTTGCTCACTTGCAAGAAATGCACACATGCCTCCATGAACCTCGAACAATGGTACGCTAAACTCATGACCCTATCCCATATCAGGATAGATATTGGCCTATAATGCCCTAATGACATGTTAATTATTATGCATACAAGATAACCATGCTGTCTTAAGTCTTAAGTCCATGCAAACTTAACATGATCATAAAATAAGACATTGATAGTTAATAGAGAATTCCATGTATGTACTCCATTCTATGAGTCATTATCCGAATGCTCATTTTCAAATAACGTATTCATACACTTGTATTCTAAATATCTCATACTGATCAGCACTCACCATGCAAAATAAGGTATGCAAGTCATACTGACTCTTTAATATCTTTTAGAGTATTTGTGACTCGTAGACTAGTTTTAGTAATTAAATACTAAGATAAGCTCATGTTCATATTCATAAATCCTTATGAATAAGGCTTCTTAACTCAAATAAATGGATACATGCAATACATTATGCCATTCATAATTTACATATATGATCAAACTTGTCAAAATATTGATATTAATAAATCAACATTTTATTAATTAATGTGAAAAAGTACCTATACAACCATAATATGCTCTAGTATCCCTAATTAACAATTGGCGTTAGATAGCACATTACCAACAATCTCCCACTTATGCTCTTAGGTTAATAGCTCTAATGTCAATCGCTACGGTATCTAATACCCATCTTCTCAAGATTACAACCTAACTACACTCGAGTTATCAATTGGGTAAGTGGGTCAACTAAATTGTCTACTAAAGCTATTTTCTGTATGCCTACATCATTTCTTCCAATAATCTCTTTAAAAATGTGGTAATGCTTCTTTATGTATTTAGATTTTTTACGAGACCTATGTCCCTTTATTTGTGTAGTTGTGTTGTTGTTATCACAATGAAGTGGTAATGACCGATCCACATTTGGAACACTTGAAACTCCGTCTTGAACTTCTTTATCAAAGCAACCTCCTTCATAGCATCACATGCCACAATGTACCCAACCTCAGTGGTACAGTCTATAGTCGTGCTTTGTTTAGAACTCTTCTGATTGGTTACTCCTCTATTAAAAGTGAAAATAAATCTAAAGATAGACTTTCTATCACCCACATCCGATTGGAAGTTAGAATTGATGTATCCGTCTACTCTTAAATTACTTTCTCTGTATACAAGTACCGTAGCTTTAGTTCTTCTCAAGTACTTAAGGATACACCTAAAAACAGTCCAATGCTCTCTACTAGGATTCACCTAAAACCAACTCATAGAACTTACAACATGAGCAATATCCAATCTTGTACATAGTATTGTATACATCAAGCTTCCAATAGATAAAGCATATGAAACGACTTCCATGCTCCTCCTCTTATCATCCATCTTCCGGCACATGAATTTTGAGAGATGGATGTGTGCTTGAATAGTATCAATCCTCTCTTAAAGGTTTTTGTACTGACCCTCTTCAATATTTTGTCTATGTACAAGACTTGTGAAAGACCTAACAATTTGTTCGCTATCTTTATAAACATGAATGCCACCAAGTAGGTCATTGTTTTGAAGTCTTTCATGGAGAAGCATCTAGATAACCATGTTTTGATTAAGCTTAACATCCCAATAACATTCCCAATATGCTTGTACACGCACATTTCATCTTCGTTTGTGATGAAGCCACATAATTCAACTACAACATCAAAACTAAGATTCAAACTTCTAGATGCTTGTTTAAGGCCATAGATAGATGTTTTACGCTTTCATACTTTATGGGTTTTCTCTTGGACTTCAAAATCGTGTTATTGTACCATATAAATGTCTTCTAGATGCTTGTTTAAGGCCATAGATAGATCTCTTGAACTTGCATACTTTATGGGTTTCCTCTTGGACTTCAAACATGAATGATCTAACTTACCAAAATATTGATATAAATAATTAGTATTTTATTAATTAATATGAAAATATATATGTACAACATCAATATCTTCTAGTATCCCTCACTAACCATTAGTGTTAAAGGGTATATCACTAACAACTATGACTTAAGTGGACTTACAATGATAAAAATTGTATGTCTAAGGTTTCATTAGGTAATGAACTAAAGGAAAATATTAGACCGTGCATAAGATGCATTGGCAAAAGTTGCCACTCATTAGGTTTAGCATGCTAAGAACTATATGTGTGAGGTATGTTATATCCAATGAACACTCCAATCACCCGCTACAAAATTTTCCAAAGGAATTTCCGTTTTCTATCTTGATTAAAATTCCACAATCATGCTATAACACATTTTACAAAGTAACAAATGATTTTGTTTATTTTTCTATAGTTTATAATTATTTTGAATAATGCACACCCTCTTTATATTGATTTAGACTATAATGTTGATTGGGACTACGATGGTTGATTAGTTTCGATAATTGAGAAGAGTTCATATTCTTGAAAGGATCGACAAGATTTTAGAAGACATCATCCCATTCCATGGGAAAGAAGCCATCCTTGAGAAGTCTAGGCCTTTTTTTAGTAAGACTAAGGAGGGCAAGACTTGGAAAAGGAAACTTAGTGTTCCCAAGACTTGTGGGAGGGACATGGGGTCCAATGGTCATGTTGACAATGAAAGAGTTTCCACTACAACCAAAAAGGGCTTCAGAAGTTGAATTGCACTGGATGCCGCCATGGCCTTAAACATGCCACTAAAGCTAACAAACTTTATATTTATGACATATTATATTCCATTAGTGTGTCATCTACATCTTGGATCTTTTATTAGGGTGCATTTTTCCATATTTGCACTTTGAGTTAAGATTTGAAGAGATCACTTGAAAAGTGAGTAGTGATTAAAGTCGGCAATAGGGCAAGTGTTGCTATTTTAATTAAGTTATCATCTAGTCATATTTTATGCTTAAGATATTGTCTTTTGTTACCAAATGGATTACAGAATATTGTCTATGTACCTCTATTGGTAAAATAAGTTTATGAATTTTCTTTTAAATACAATATCTATGAGATTTATTATTGTAATAAATTGGTTAGCATTACTTCATTGGTAAATGGCCTTTATCACCTAAATTTGGATGATAAGTCCATGATGAATGTCATTGCAAACAAACATGCTATGGATGGCTTGAATTATAGGCAATTGTAGCATCTTAGCTTAAGTTCTACGAAGGAGGCACAAATAAGCAATAGAGAAATATAGGCTTATTGGTCCACTGGAAGAGGAATACTATACAACCTGCAAACCTTACATCTTAAGAAAGATGACAAATAGTCCACTTGATGGTCGTGTTGAAAGGCCCTCATCGATGTTGGAGCTAATCCACACCGACATTTTATGTGTCATTTAATGAAATGGTCAGGGGAGGATACTATTACTTCATAAACTTTTTCAATGATTGCTCTAGGTATAACTATGTGTAATTGATGAAGTGCAAGCAAGAATCCTTTGAAAAAGTTCAAAGAATTCAAGGTGCATGTAGAAAAGTAAATTGGCAAGCATGTGAAAGCACTACAATTAAATCATGGAGGTGAGTACGTGAGTGTCAAGTCTGTTGAGTACCTCGAGAAAAATAGCATTGTGCCACAATTAACACCATCGGTAAGCCCCTAATTAAATAGGGTAGTTGAGTATAAAAATCTAACCTTATTAGATATGGTTCGATCTATAATAAGCTTCATCGATCTCCCTATATCATTATTGGAACACACCTTCTTAACCACCGCACTTATCTTGAGTAAGATTCCCTCAAAGTCCATTCTTTCAACCCTACAAGAGATGTGGAGTGGGACAAACCCAAGCCTTAAGCACCTTAAGATTTAGGGAAACAACTTACCTCAAGAAAAGTAAGATAGATAAATTAAAGGTGAGAGTCGTAATGGGTTATTTTATTGAATATCCCAAGGATTGCATAAGATATGAGTTCTGCCTACCTAAGGACAATAGGATTATTATCAGTCATTAGGCACACTTTCTTGGAAAAGAGTTTGTTCAAGAAAGCAGTGTGGGTAAAATGGTTGTGTTCAAGGAGGTTAAGCATAAGTAGCAAAGCCACGAGCCCATACAACTAGTCCTATTCAAGAATAACATTTTAGGATACAAGCATAGAGACAATCGAGTAGGATCTCTTATGCACCAAAGAGATATGTTTATATTTTAGAGAATAGGTAAAAGTTGTTCATTATAAGAGAAAATGATCATGGAGATGATCCTAATACCACTAATCAAGCAATGTTAGACAAAGACTTCCTCAAGTGGTTAAAGCCTATACAATATGAGATGGTTTCGATGCATGCAAACCAAATACGGACCTTATTAGACCCACTAAAGGGAATAATTCCCATTAGATGTAAGTGAGTCTATAAAAGAAAACTGATATGACTGGTGAGGTACAGACCTATAAACCCAAGCTCATGGTGAAAGACTATAATCAAAAGGAAGGAATCGACTAAGAGTAGTCTTTTTCACCTGTAACAATGTTCAAATCCATTTGGATAGTTCTTGTGATAGTCATGCACTTAGATTATAAGATATGGCAGATGAATATCAAAACCACTTTCCTCAATGGTTTTTTGAGGTTGATATTTACACAGTGTAGCCGCGTAGCTTTGAAGTCCAAAGGGAATCTCATAAAGTATGTAAGTTTAAAAGGTCATTTATGACCGCACGTAAGCATTAAGGAGTTGAAAATTCATTTTGATGGTGGCTGACCCGCTCATCAAATCGATGATACAAGTGTAGCTAGATTGGCATTTTGAGAAAATGGGTACAAAATATCATAGCGACTAGGACTAAGATTGTTGCCATGCTAGTGCAAGTGGGAGATTGTTAGTAATATGCCCTCAAACTCTAATAAATTATGAGGAAAATTGGTTATAAATGTAAAATTTTTATTAATTAATAAATTATTAATGTTTATTTATATCAATATTCTAGTAGTTATTCATGCACATAAATCTTGTATGACATAAAGGTATGCATCTGTCCATGTGACTGTATTTAGGAGTCATATTTATAAGAAGTTATGAATAAGGATAAAAGGCTTGTTAGTACCAATTACTAAAACCTGTTTGCAAGTTACAATATACATAGGAATTGGAAAGTAGGTATACCTTACACATCTTGTGTTTGTATCATGAATGTCATATCATTCAATACGAGATCTTGAGAACATTTGTTTGTGGATATGTCATCAAAGAATGAGCATTCAAACATTGACATGAGGTATGAAGCAGACATGTGGAGTTCAATCTCTACTATTAATATCTTGCTTGACGATCGTGTTAAGTGCACGTGTACTTTAGACCTAAAACAACATGGTTGTCTTGGGCACATTATGTTCAATGTGTCAATATACTATTAATGAGTAACATCTATCTTGATATAAGATACAATTATGATCCCAACGTGCTATTATCCAGTTGCATATGGAGGCATATATGTATTCAATAAGGGATTTGACTTCTTGTAAGTGAACAAGGCATTTATTCTATGCAATCGATATTCCATGAGATGAAAATCTTTGTCCAAGTTAGTGTGGAATCGCAAAAGAGTTTCTAATGGGATATTAGTCTTGTAAGACAAGATTGATTTGGCTATATGATTGAGCTAGTGAGTTTAACTAAATTCTAGGCTTTCACTCGATTGGGATAAAGTAAAATAAAAAACCTATAGTGCATGGTATTCACTATCAAGAGGTTTTTCATGTGGTCCATTCACTTTGTTTTAATGGGGATACAATGTGAGCTATAAGTTAAGTGTTCTCCAAATCTTTCGACCTATGCTAGTGCCAATTGAGGATGAACTGAGAGAATTACACACAAAATGTTGGAACGAGGACAAGTTAGTAATTTGATTGAAGTGTGAACGAGACTTGAGAAATCTCATAGAGAATTTGATTTAATTGCAATTAGATTGGACTAAGATTTTTCATTATTCTTATTAACAATAAAATTATTAATTAGAAGTATAATGAACCATTAATAAATTAATAAGATTAATTAAATTAAAAGGCAAAACACAAGTGGACTTCAATTATTAATTGGATTAATAAATTAAATGATCTATAAGTTGAAATTAATTAAAGATCTATATAACAAGCTCATATATCCTAAACCATGTGTGCTTTAGATGTTATACATAGAAATAAAAATCGTTCCAAGTGTAAAATATTATGTCTTACAAATAAATACATTTGAAAGAGTTCAAATCGCATACAATCAAAAAAAACTGCAAAAAATTCATCACTTCTTCTGAAGTAAAAAAGAAAAATTTCTCTTCATTCTCTTTCTTGTTCTAAAGCTTCCATACCTAAATTATATGTGCAGGAGCTTCCAAAGAACGTTGCAAAATTTTTTTGATGCACTTGTTTATATTCCAACTACGTGGACGATACAGAGGTCGAGGTTTAAATATCACGACTCATGAATCACACATTTCTTCAATTAGAATACAATTCCAAGAGGTATGCTTTATGCATTTTTCTCATTTATTCAATTTGGTATGTTATACGTTCAATAAAATCTCATGAGATGAACGTACTTATAAGATATTTTAAATAAATTTAATCCCACACCCATTTAATAGTAAACTACTTTAAAATAAATAAACAGTCAAATAGTAAACTACTTTAACGAACGCTGAAGCTTTTCCTTTTAGGGTATACACATATATATTTTTTTATTTTGTAGTCTAATGCTATTTTTCAACTATACTTGTAATCTCTTAGAGGGCAATTACAGTCTCCAAGTTGGTATCTTAGATCAAAAGAATATTAATGCTCAGATAGATAAAAATGGTAAGATCTGACATTTGGATAGACTATATAACCTTTCACAAACAAGAAAACGAGGTCCAAATTTGCAACATTACAGGTAATTGCTTCTAAAATGAATTTAATTTATAATTATGTGTTTTCTTTTAAATAGTGGGATAAGAGTTCAAAAAAATTATTTTAAAAGATCATTTCGTCAAATTTATTGAATTGGGTTATTTATTCAATATTTTAAAATTTTTAAGCCAAAAATATAATATATTATGAGCTCTTATTCTTTGAAAATAACGCAAGATTAACCTAAATAAAATCATTTATCAAAACTCAATACTTTATATTGAACATCGTCAAAATTGTCAGTGACATGACAACAATTCAATTTCATTTCAAGCTGAAATAGATTATTTAGAATTTTGCAAATTTTAATTACATTTTTCAAGTGAGGGAAACTAGAGGTCATTGATAATGTATAATCATTTACCGGAAATATATAATAATATTATTGAGAAAAATGATTGTAATTACACTCAAATTTTAATTACTTAAAATTTAATGATATAATTATCATAGAGTTAGAGTAACCACCATATGTTATTATTAAAGCGTAACGAGTTCGTAATCACCATATTAGGTCTTTAATATTAGATTACTCTGTTATTTTTTTTTTTAAAATCCTTTTCACTTTTTTCTCTTTTTCTTTTAATTTTATTTTTTCATATTTACTCACACCTATAATTTTATCTCTCTTTTTTGTAAAATTTTTAAATATAATTTTAATTTATAAATAAATTTATTTTTATTATTAAAATTCCAAGAAAATGATAATTTAATATTTTTATTATCATTAACAAAGTAAATTATTTTTGAACAATCGTAGTGCGGATAATTTGCTAGCTAGTTATAATTATTCTTTAAAAATTTTTAGCGACTAAATATTTCATAGATTGACAAATTGATTGCAAACCTGTGGCAAAAATATTAATGGCATGGCTAGTATGTATGAATGAAATAAGTTAGAATAGGGTAAACATAGAAATAAAATGAAGATAGTAACAAAATAGAAATGATATAAAAAATCCATTACAGGTATATATAAGGAATCAAAAAAGAATGGAATTAAGATTCCCTATTTGATTGCTTTCCCATGGCTAGTAAGTAAGTACAATTAAATATGTAAATGGAATGAAATTACTCCTAATAACAAAAATATTCTTAAATAATAATTGTTCATATATTGAAAACTTAATTGACACGTTCAGCTTAAATTAACCAATTACTGCATAAATTAGTTCAATTGACCCTTTCAATCCCTTGCTTTACTTTATCTTTTATTTTCCTTGAAAATAATTTTGCTGTTCAATATTTTATATTATCTTTATGTATCAATCAACAAAAAAATAAGTTTCATATACTAATATTATAAGTTCATCAAAAAATCTCTTCAAAATTTAATTAAAATTATTTTGTATCTCATCCTTTAAATAAATTATTAAGCCAACAACTTCCATAAAATAGTTTTAGTTTCTTTAATGATTCATATGTTTTTTAAAATACTACGTTGCACTAAAGTGTTGCACTATCAAAATTGTTTCTCACGAACATGAATTATGTTGTGTGTGCAGATAATTCTAAATTTAACCATATATAACAATAATAACATAGTAAAAAATCATGTTAATATGCTTAACAAACAACGCAAAACATCAAATCAAAAAATTAAGCTTAGGCATCATAATCTCATTGTTTGAAAAAAATGAAATATTAAAATTTATTAAAAACCAAAACTAAATATCAAAGTAATAAATATAATCAGTCATTCCTATTAAGAGAAAAGGCTCATAAATTTCTAATAAGTAATTAAAACTTTAAACGTCGCTATGTAGAATGACATTTACTAACTGCTCTTTGCCTTCTATAGTCATGCTAAAGAATACATCAATTAACTATCAATGTGGTGGGATTAGGGATCTTCCTAATCTCAAAATCAATTTTTTTCTCTTTTTTAAAATTTTAGCCCCAACACCAATTGCTTTATCAAAAAATTGACTTGCCTTATCAATTTTATGCCCAACAACTAAAGCTGCATCTTTAATTCCATCAACCATAAGTGTCAAACACTTTTACTTCTTTTTTTCTTCTTTTGATTTGGAGCTCCATCTTTTCTTAGAGACTGCATACGAGAGAATGACATTGAAGCATCCAAATCCTCAAGACCGTCTTCGGTAACACCTTCAATGTCATTATTAGGATCTATGTTTGTTTCTTCTCTTTGTATTTCTTCCACCATATCACTAAAACCTTCAACGTTAATTCTATCAACCCGATCTTTTCCAAAAACATTGAGCAAGTCATCATAAAAATGGAATCCAACTTGCATGTGTAAGATGACACTGTGAAAATGTTTCAATATCCAAACATACAGATATATGCCACAAAAATGACAAACAAGAAATTGATTAAAAATGCAAACCTAAAGATACAAATCTCATACAACCTTTTCTGCTATAACGCATTTCTTAACTAGATCCATTCCAAAACCATTTGGGGCCATTCAACATATCGTGCATAATATAGAATTCTTTCTTCAATGTTTTAATTTGTAACTCAATATGTGGCTGAGCCTTTAATATAGAGTTAGATAATGAAACTCTCATTTTCTCCTCAATATAATTCAAGTAACTAGGTTTAAACCCATCTTCAACTTTGTAAGTTCCAAAATTAACCATATCGAGAAGTGCCTCAATATGCTTAGTATCGTCGTCATATTTCCATTTTCTTTTGTTTTTACCACGACCTCTCATTTCTTAAGTTTGGGTATCCATTCTATACAGGATTGCACACATAAACATAAAAAACTAACACATATTATGATGTTATTAACATAACACAAGTAATCCCTACAGAAATGCAAGATAAATATCAAGTATAAAATAGAAAATAATTAAAAAAAATCATCTTATCAAAATCAATCCATCAAATATGAATTAACTAGCAACACTTGTCAAATAATGAAACATAATAACCTAATCAACAATTTAGAGAGAGAGAGAGAGAGCGCATCCTATCCAAGTCATCTTGATTGTTTGTGTACTCCCCAAGTTTTGAACACACTAACAGAAAAGTTTTTTCTAATTGTACTCCATTCTTCTGAAAGTCCAACTGTTATAACTGGTTCTCCATCTTCATTAATTATATTATGAAGTAAGTGTTCTTCTACTTCTTTGTCATCTGACTAGTAACCGCTCATTTCTTGTTTTATATATCTGTGAAGTAAGCAACATGTCATAATTAAGCGATTTTGAATTTTAATCAAATAATGTAAAGGATTTTTGGAATTTCTTAGCTAGTTTTCTACAAACCAGACAACCTCTCATAATATTTCATGTATAAGAATGTGTTTCATTTTAAAGAACTCTTCAGTAGTGGTTGGTCGGTGTGTTTCATAATTATAAACACTTTATATATTCGTCTTTGTCTTATACAGTACACGTTACACTTCATTTATAATGGGGAAAAACAACAAAATGTGTTTATAAATCTGATTTCATTGAAACAGAAAAATCCCTTGAAACTGATTGAAAGTTTTCAAATCTTCATTGGATATAGATACAATGTTATGTAAGGAGTTTTAAATTATTTGCTATAAATTATTATTTTTACATAAACACTTTTACGTTTCAGAAATTCAAATAAGAAGCAAAATATTTTAGTACATTTTCTTGCTTGAAAGTCTTGAGAATCCAAACTTAAAATAAGGCAACAGAAAATAGAAAAATGATTAAATTTTCATTTTTTAAAATTACATGCTATATGCATGAATAAAATTGCATACTTAAATCTTAATAGTACTTTATGTGAATAAACTAAGAAAAATATTTAATTCTTTGCATAAACCAAAAAATCGAAAACTACCTATACAATTTTTAACGGGTTTCTAATTAATTAATAAAAATGTATAATGAAAATTTTATATCAAAACAGTGTGAAGCATATGTAAACTCTATGTATCAATAAAATATATAATAGTTTAATAATATATTTTACTTTTATTCTTGATTGACCAAAAGTCACCCTTTATACTAAATTTCTAGCCTTATTTTAAAAATGAAACGAAAAAATCAATTTCCCCAATAGAAATAATTTATGAATATGAAAATTTTATATCTTACAAGAAAATTGTGTTGGTTTGTAGATTTATATTGTAAATTATGTTGGAACAATTATTACCACAAACTCACACACGTAGAAAAAAATAAAAAAGACACAAAAAAATCTGTTTACGTATTTTGAAGGTAACCCTCCAACATCTGTGAGACCACGCTCTGAAATTTCCACTAACAAATGATCCTACAATTGTTAGGACAATTGATCCAAACCAGTACCCCAACACTCTCGTAACCTAAACTCCTTTTGGAACCAACTTGATGACAGAATTCTACTCTAGCTCCCCTAGTCAGCAAATTCTCTATGCTCTGCTTTGCTAAAACTTCTTCTTGACCCCAACTACTAACATTGATCAAAGAGTCTTCCTTTTCTAAGGATGATTTCTTCACTTGATCACTTGGATGGTTTTGGTAAATGAATGGATACTCAACAAATCTTTTGGCCTCTTTGATTTCTTCCTTTTCAAATATGTAAACAATAAAGAACATTTAAACTCTTGAAAGATAACCACTTGAACATAAGTTCTTCAAGTAAAACTGAAGAATTCTCTGTAGAGTGAATAAGTTCTCTCAATGTAATCTATTCACCTAGTCATCCAAAAACATCAATCCTATCAACCTTTATGGTTGAAAACAATCTACCTTTGAAATTCGGCTGAAAATTTTCAAGATATCCAAATATATTACTTTTCATATTGGGATATAGCTTGCAACAGATTTGGAATTTCCTTCCTTTATTCTCAGTATATCAACAATATTTTCGATCTTATTTGATACAAAAATCCTCTATAAATCCTTACTTAAGTGATCGAATTGAATTGGATATGAATAGTTAAGATATAGTCAATTATGAGATTCTCTAATATCTTTATGGATAGGGTAAGTTAATAATATTAGATCTAAATAGTTATAATATCATCAGATCAGGTTAAATTGGTTAAATCAATAGTACATAATCATATTTAGTAAGGAATAAATCAAGCTGAATCAGTATGATTGTTATATTCACAATGAGGGTTTTTATGTCTATTGATTTAACCGAGTTCTTATTATTTAGGCCTCAAGACCAGAGTGAAAGAAAAGACATAAAACTAAAAGGGAACACCGAGAACAAAGTATGCCAGACAAAAGTATTGGAGTGCCAAAGATTGAAGAATCTAGCCACTTGTATTGTGTTGGTTTCCTATGCACGCCAAATTACATTAATTATCAATTTAATTGCACATGTTACAGATTGTTAATTCTAAAATTTACTGGATATCCTCTTGAATTTTCCTACAGCTTTAACTCTAGATTTTAGTGGATATTCCCAGGCTAAATCGAGTCAAGTGTTCAAGTTGGTGATTAACAATGTTTCCTACACTAACTCCACAATTTCACTCCAGTTATTCTCACAGAGTCAGTATTCACAAATTGTATGTCAGCATGCAAGTTCAATCTTGTTATTCATCGCATTACCACAAATAATTAAAAAGTGGTCAATCCCCCCTAATTAATATCCAAATCCACAATTTTGAATAATCATGTAAAGATAATTAATTGGAATTCATGCATATATCATACACCAAACACAAACACAAACTCAAGTGACTAGAGAAGGATTTAAAAATTCATAATAAATTCAATAAAAATAGGTTCTAAACTATTTATCATCCAAGCAAACATCAAAATAATAGAAAAAACTATGAAAACTTATTCCTAAGACTTGCATGGAAACAATTTTCTTCAACTCTTAGTGTGGATCCCTCTTTCTCTAAGCTTTAATATTATATTTTTATGTTCTAGGAGTTGGAAAAGAAACCACAACCTAAAAAAAAACTAGAAAATCCCCCCTTATCAGATGCATGAATTTCTTGTTTATAACCCAAGAAACCTTAAGAGATGTGTAGAAGTGTAAAAAGTCGAAAAATCCCTAAAAATTATGAAAAAAATTAGAGCTAAACGTTTCAGGCATCGGCACACCACGATCGCACCACCAAGGACTATGATCGAGGCTCAAAATGATGGAAATTCCAAAACAGGTTGCACTTCAGTTCCACAGTCGCGGAACACCTTCCTGTGATCAATGCCTTGATCGCAGAAATTCCAGCATTTGACTGATTTGGCGGTGTACATTCTTTTGTGTGTAACTTCTTCATCTGATGTTAGATTGACCTAATGTTTGCGCTGATGGAAAGCCAATTCAGTTTATGTTTATTTTTAAAAGTTTTAGATCAATTGAATGTTCCACCAAAATGCGGCATCATTTCAAAATCACTGCTTAATCTTTCTTACAACTATGATAATTCTCATTTTAAAACACGTATGCATGAAAATTCTCATTCTAAGACACATGCATAATAATATTTAATGTAATTCATACATAATAATGTATTTTCTTCATTTCTACTCATATGCATGCATAAATTAAGCATAAAATGGGTGCAAATATGCCTATTATTTCACATGTTATCAAGAAGCTTTCATTTAGTCTATTCAAGAACTTGTATACTTTATCCTTTTCCTATTGCTTTATGTACTTTCGGAAGCCATCAAGGTTGCATCTTCCACAAACATAGTGTAGAGGTGGTCTAAAATGCCTTAAATCTTCCCAAATAGCCATTAGATTCATGTAGTAACTCTCCACCCTCTAGATCCTTGTGTGATCGTGCATAAGTCATTTTATAGCTTGCATATTCGAGCATCATCTGGCCTTAAGAAACTGTTATGTAAAACACCCCAAATCTAGCAAGCATATTTCATATAAGAGACAGTGGAAGCCAAGCTTGGATAAATAGATTTTAATAGCGAAGAAATAATGAGATCATTACACTTGGACCATGAATAGCGTAAAGGGCCTTCTAGATTTGGTTCTTTGATGCTACCATCTACAAAACCCAACTTGTTCCTGATAGATAAAGCTAGACTGAATGACCTACTCCATGTATAGTAATTTGATCCATTCAGTTCTAGGGTTACAATCACAATAGTGTGATTGTCAACTAGATAAATGAAAAATGGAGAGCTATTGTCATCAACTCCTTGGTTGACTGCTGGTTGATTGATAGAGTTTCTTGAGGCTAATCCCCTGATCACTGAAATGGAGGATATAGTTGCCTAATCAACACACTAGAGGTATGAAACCATGCTAAATTCAACCATGATTCATTATTGTAAACTAAGAAAACAACTAGCAAAAGAACAATGAAGATCTAATATGACATAAGGTATGAAGGAAGCAATAGCTTTGGTTACTATTCTAATGGAACTCTAGCTAGCTTTTTAAGTCCTTTAACTTTTGTGAAGCTATTTTCTAGCTACATAACTACTCAAAACAATTAATAGGACACTAAAAAATAAAGAAAAACTAATTAAAGCATCCAATAGCCAATCAATTGATACACATCAGATGGAAGAGAGATGTTTAAATCGTGTATGAATTACATTAAATATTATAATGCATGTGTTTTAGAATGAAGGTTGTCATGATTGCAAGCATTAAGTAATGACTTTGGAAAGATGTCATGTTTTAGTAGAACATTCAACTGATCTAAAACTTTAAGGAATAAAAGAAAAATGATTTCGCTTTCCAACAGTGCAAAATTCCAGTCAATCGGACATTGGGTGATGAAGTTACACATAAAAGAATGTATGCTACAAGAATAGTTGTAAACACTTGAATTGGTGCGGTTTAAGCAGCAATCATGAGGCGGAGGTCTGCGTTCACAGTTGATGATTACACTATGTACTAGATTTGTCGTTGTTAGAGTCATGATCACAGAGGACTTGGCCGCAATCGTAGAGAGGAGATCCACAATTGCAATGTTCAAGTGCGAGGGATCTGTCTTAGCCACAATTAGAGGAGTAATCGTGGTTGAGGAGGGCCAAGCCGCGATTGCAGGTGACGGCGCAAGCGGACATGTTATTTCTAGAAATTGCATTTTTACCTATTTTTGTGGATCCTCTAGCTTGACCTAATTCTCCCCTGTATGAAGAAGAAGCGTGGCATAAAAAAAAGGGGGGGTGGGGTGGGCAAAGGCTAAAAACTTGGATTTCAAGGGAGCAATATCATTCAAGAACAAATAGGAAGAATTCTTGTGGTGTTGAAGACCTAATCTAGTGCGCAATTGTTTAAGACTTTGAACTAAGATTTCCTTATCTTTTTCTTATTTTCTTGAATAATAGGATTATGAATGTTAGCATGGTACTTGCTTTTATTTTTGTGAATTGCTAGATTTCTACTTTGGAACCTTATGTCAGTTGAGAATTTTTAGTGAATACACATATGTTATTTATTTTCGTTGTTCTTATTATTTACAATTTTGAGTTTATGTTGTTCAAGTGCTTGGTGGATCTTTGATTTAACTATGAGCACGTGGGGAATAATAGGAATGAAACTCAGAGGTTAGACATCAATTGCAAATATAAATTTCATGGGAATAACGAAAGTGAAACTGAGGAATTTACATGAAATAAGTGTTAATATTCATATTCTTAACCTAAGTGGGATGTGGGAACATGCTTGTTTAGGTTGAAGCTTTAGGATAATTTGGGAGAGTGTCGCAAAGATTAAAAGATTAATGCACCATAATAAGCCAATCGAATTTGATTGCAAACGCATCTGTTATTCGTTAAATCTCTACACTGCATAAAGGCCTAGGCCTTCTCACCACTGAATCTTCTTTAATTTGTGACTAGTTTGAGTGCTTCATTAAATCTGTGTTTTGTCATTCTTCATTGCTTTTATTCTCTCTTATTAAGATGGTTTAACTAATGCATTCTCAATTATAGCAATAGACACAATTCACACCCTCTTTGTGAACACGACACTCATACTTAACTAGTTTTAGTTATTAGAAATTTAATTTTGGAGTGTTACAATGGCACACATCAAATTTTGATGTCATTTCTAGGGAGGGTAACGAGTGCTATAGCATATTATTAGGTCGTACTAGATTAGACCACTTATTTCTTCACACTTGTTTCATCTAAAGTTTATTGCTTTACTCATTAATTAGTTTTTAATATTATAGGTGTAGAAGAGACACCGCCGTTACATGCACCAAAGTCAACATGCGGAGTTAGTGGATTTTGATCCAGAGTTCAAACGAACACTCCAAAATAGCAAATCCATTAAAATACAACTGCAAAAATGATTAGACATGGAAGACCATCAACACATACCACAAAACCTTCTAGCACCTAATCAAAGGGCCATTCGAGATTATACCCAATCAGTGATAACATAAAACATGATAGGAATAGTTAGACCACCCGTAAATGCTAATAATTTAGAATTAAAACCTACATTAATTAATATGGTACAATTAAATCAATTCGAGCAAGGCCCTCATGAGGATGCAAACACACATCTAGCAAGCTTCTTAGAATTGTATGACATGGTAGAGTTTAACGAAGTGTTCGATGATGCAATCAAACTTCGATTATTCTCTTTTCTCTATGAGATGGCACTAAACAGTGGCTCCAAGGCTTACCCATAGGAAGCATTACTACTTAGCAAGAAATGGTTAACAAATTTTGGTCTAAATTTTTTCCACTTGCTAAGACTGCAAAATTGCATCTTGAAATAGGTACCTTTAAACAAACAGACTCAAGAACACCCCCAGAAGCCTATGAGCGATTTAAAGAACTGTTAAGGAAGTGCCTATAGCATGGACACCCAATTTAGCTTCAAATTCAAACATTATATAATGGTATCAGTGGAAACCTGTGAACTTTGCTGGATGCCATAGCTAGTGGCACCCTAATGAATAAAAGGCCAGAAGAAGCTTGGGACCTCATTGAAGAGGTAGAGTCAAATGCCTACCAATGGCCTTCCGAAAGATTTACCACCTAATGAGTGGCAAGGATTCACGATATAGATGCTTTTACTGTTTTAACTACTAAAGTCAATTTGCTTACATTGAAAATCAATAGCTAAAACTCCAATACTAATTTGTCAGGTTTGTGACATGTGTTCTGGGCTGCACCTAACACATGAGTGCTAAGTGGGAAGTACTGAGGGAAATTTGTTGGAGATGGAATAGATGAAATATGTGAATAGCCAGAATTAGACAAAGAATAATCCATACTCCAATACATACAAATTGGGGTGGAGGAACCACCCAAACTTTTCATGGAAAAACTAAGTGGGCATATCCGACCCCCAAGTCTATGAAGACCAGTAGCGTTGAACCCTCCATATCAAACAAAAGAAAAGAAATAATCATTGGAAAACATAGTGAGCAACTTGGCCAAATCCACCAACTAAATCATTAGAAACTTAGCTAAAACAACTTAGGATTACATGAACAGAACTAACTCAGTACTCCAAAATCAACAAGCATCACTATATAACTTTGAGCACCAAATTGGACAATTGGCGAAAGATATAACCGCACAACCCCAAGGAACACTACCTGATAATATAGAAGCTAACCCAAGAGAGCAATGCAAGGCAGTTGCCTTGAGAAGGGGAAAATAGCTACGAGAGTTGCCCTCTAAATGGACAGTCGAGATAAGGGTGATGTGGAAGAAGGGTCCAATAAACAAGTTGATATAGGGTGAAAGGATGCTAAAGAGAAAGCTAAATACTTGTCAAGCCCTACAAACCACTTATCCCATACCTGTAGAGATTAAGAGGTGCACAAGAGGACAAAAACTTCCTTAAATTCTTAGATGTATTCAAGAAACTTTACATTAACATTCCATTTTTAGAAGCCCTACTACGGATGCCAAGTTATGCAAAATTTCTAAAGGAAATCCTCTCCAAAAAGAGGAAGTTGGAAGATCAAGAGACAGTGTTGCTTACTAAGGAGTGCAGTGCCATCATTTAAAATAAACTTCCTCCTAAATTAAAGGATCCAGGAAATTTTACTATTCCATGCAACATTGGCAATGTAAAGTTTAGTAAGGCCTTATGTGACTTAGGCTCTAGCATTAATCTAATGCCTTATATTCTTTTCAGGAAACTCAGTCTAGAAGAAGTCAAACCAACTAAGATGTCTATTTAACTGCAGATAAATGTGTGAAGGTCCCACTTAGGCTAATTGAAGATGCCCTAGTAAAGGCAAATAAATTCATATTCCTTATTAATTTTATTGTTTTAGATATAGAGAAAGATAGGGAAGTGCCACTTATACTGAGGCGACCATTTCTAGCAACAGGTAGGGTATTAATTAACGTGCACCAAGGTAAGTTGATGTTAAGGGTAGGAGGTGAGGAAGTCATATTTAATGTATTTGACATCTTACAATTTCCCATAAATGTTGATTCCTGTCTCAATGTAAAGCTATGCATAAATAAAATTGCATACTTAAATGTTAATGGTACTTCATGTGAATAAACAAAGAAAAATATTTAATTCTTTTTATAAACCAAAAAATCGAAAACTACCTATACAATTTTTAACAGCTTCTAATTAATTAATATAAATTTATAATGGGAATTTTATATCAAAACAGGGTGAAGCATACGTAAACTCGATGTATCAATAAAATATATAATAGTTTAATAATATATTTTACTTTTGTTCTTGATTGCCCAAAAGTCACCCTTTAACATACTAAATTTCTAGCCTTATTTTAAAAATGAAATGAAAAAATCAATTTCCCCAATAGAAATAATTTATGAATATGAAAATTTTAATTATCTTACAAGAAAATTGTGTTGGTTTGTAGATTTGTATTGTAAATTATGTTGGAACGATTGTTACCACAAACTCACACACGTAGAAAAAAGTAAAAAAGACACACAAAAATCTATTTACGTATTTTGAAGGTAACCCTCCAACATCTGTGAGACCACGCTCTGAAATTTCCACTAACAAATGATCCTACAATTGATAGGACAACTGATCCAAACCAATACCCAAACACTCGCTTAACCCAAACTCCTTTTGGGACCAACTTGTTGACAGAATTCTAGTCTAGCTCCCCTAGTCAGCAAATTCTCTTAACTCTGTTTTGCCAAAATTTCTTCTTAACCCCAACTACTAGCATTGATCGAAGAGTCTTCCTTTGCCAAGGATAGTTTCTTCACTTGATTACTTGGATGGTTTTGGTAAATGAATGGATACTCAACAAATCTTTCAGCCTCCTAGATTTCTTCCTTTTCAAAGATGTAGACAATAAAGAACATTTAAACTCTTGAAAGATAATCATTTGAACATATGTTCTTCAAGTAAAACTAAAGAGTTCCCTATAGAGTGAATAAGTTCTCTCAATGTAGTATATTCACCTGGTCATCCAAAAATATCAATCCTATCAACCTTTATGGTTGAAAACAATCTGCCTTTGAAATTCGGCTAAAACTTTTCAAGATATCCAAATATACTATTTTCCACGTTGGGATATAGTTTGCAACATATTTGGAATTTTCTTCCTTAATACTCAGTATATCAACAATATTTTCCAACTTATTTGATACAAAAATCCTCTACAAATCCTTATTTATGTGATCAGATTGAATTGGATATAAATAGTTAAGATATAGTCAATTGTGAGATTCTCTCATATCTTTATAGATACAGTAAGTTAACAATATTCAATCTAAATAATTATAATATCATCAGATCAAGTTAAATTGGTTAAATCTACAGCACATAATTATATTTAGTAAAGAATAAATCCAGCTGAATCATCTTAGCAAATCTAATAGATTTTATAGCATATTATGTTACAACATACATTAGGACATATCATCAAAAATTTAGCATTTCCATAAGAAATTGATATGTCATATCAGTACCACCTTAGAAATTGTGGAAAGAATAATAAAAATAACACATTAATTCTTGCACATGTGGCACTAACAAATTGAAATGTCTAATATTTGCATTGGAAATTGTGAAAGAATTCTCGTAGTATATAATTCCATCGAATAATAATTTTCTGGGGTTGTTAATGTTTTACTAAAGAAAATAATTGGATATATGATCAATTTAAATTAATGAGTATTTTTTAAGTAATAAGAAATTATCTGAAATAATAATACAAATATTCATTATAGTTATTAAATAGTAAAATAACAATATATTATTTACTTATATTGAATTTAATATTTGTATATGGTGTATATTGTTCGCGTAGTAAATTAGAGTGACGGGGGGGGGGGGGGGTGATTACAATATATTAAAATAAAAATGTCAAAACCAAATTTACAAGTACCAATTTTCCAAAAGGAAAAAAAAGAAACATAATTTTCAAAACCACACTATAGAAATTCAATTTTCCATTATCCAATTTAATATGTCATGCATACATACTTACACATGTGAAAACTAGATCATGAAAATTGGAAACCTAATTTACCACAAAAAGTTATAATTAAATAAGTGTTTTATTTTTTAATCCTTATATGACGATAAATAGATATGCTACTTATTCCTACGGGTGAAACTAACCACCTTCCAAATCCGTCCTTTTAACACCTCAGAGGATGAGGGCCTGCTCTTTCTCTGATTCACCTCCCAGATACTTGATTTGAGACTGAAAGTTGATAATCAATGGATTCGATGTGGAATCCAAAGAGGGAAAACCAATACTACTGCTCTCAAGCACTATACTGACAAGGGCAGTTCGGCAACGATAGATCCATAGGACTAATGGAGCTGGAGTGAGTGGATGAGTCTCAATGCCAATACAATTAGTTCTCGAGCCCAACTATTCCCTCCAAATGTAGGAATAGTTGTTCTTGTAGCTATTCGGTTACTGAGTTATTGATCTATTCTTTATATATTCCTTATTGATTTAATAGTCTCTTTCAAGTGTTATTTAAAAGTTGTTCTATAGCCTATCAGTGTATACTCCTTATTGATTGATTTGAAGTTCCAAGGACTCCTTAAGGCTCTCGAAACACTTTCTCGAAGTGGTGGAGCAACTATTTTAGTCCAAATCAAAAAATTTATTTTATTTTTATATTTAATATTTGCAAATACTTCAAAGTAATAAATCTTACCTTTCTGACACTTACAATCACAATATATATTGTTTCACTTTAACATTTCACAATTGATTGTCTTATCTTTTTTAATTTTTAATAGCACCTTTGCTCCTCTTTTTAATACCCTAGTACAAACTTGCCATTGCTATTCAACTTGTTAGCCACCACTTTTGAAGTATCACCACCAAAAAAGCTTAGATATCTCTCTCCTCCCTCTCTTCCCCATATTCACAAGTCAGAATCAAGTAACTCGTGAATTTGCAAATTCAATTTGGCCCGTAAAAATAAAAAAATCAAGTTCAAGTGGACAAGATACGACACTATTGCCACCACTACTTACTCTTGAAAAAATGGCTAAATGCACTATACTCAACCACATCACTTGGTTTGTCCAACCTTATACTCTATATGTCAACAAATGGATAATCTTCAATTCACAATCCATGGAATGCTAATTCTACTCTATCTATTTTAGGTGTATGCATGTTATTTGATGGTTGTTCCTCTATCTATTATCTTGACCAAAATCTAGACATGCAACGCGTGTGGAGGAAGTGTATTTGTTGGTAGGCATTGAGGTGTTACTTGCGTATACTTCTTATAGTATTTATATCAGTACCTTATAAGCTACAGTTGGGACTGCAAGCGAAAACTAATCCCTATCTCAAGTTCATATTTGTCACAACCAACCCTTTGTTCCCCTAAGTCGAAAAATAAATTTGTACATGCAATCGGTAAAAATATCTTTAAATCGAGTAAAATTACAATATCAACACGCTTGACTTGTTTAACTTGACAAGTCAATATAAATTCCAATTAAGTGTGCTTTGTTATAACAAATAAATAACTTGTTCTCTTATTTGATTAATTTTAATTACATTTATCAAGCTTTTGAACAAGAATTCTTATGACTTGGAACTCCTCTCGTAGAGCTTAATGAATAGTCCACACTTGATGTTTGAATTTATCAGAACTCCAGTTGAACAATTAGCCCCATATGCAACCGATCAAAAGATTTATCGTAAAACTCTATGTGGATGCCAACTTTTAACTTTAAAATATTCTCTCAAACATCACAATACTAAATATACTATTCAACAAAATTTTTATCTAAATTCAAATTCAAATTCTCTCATATAAAAAAAAAAATATATATATATATATATGCATATGTAACTAATTATTTTTTAATCATTATACCTATTTACAATCAAATTAATACCATACATACTCATATTTATTTTTATTTATACTCTGAAACACTCTCATATATGTTCATATTATGTAATCATTATTACATATTTTATTTATATATTTATATAATCCATCCTATTCATCCCATCAAATATTTACTTTCAAATATACTGCTCTTCTCAACACAATTCCTAACAAATCCTACCAAACACCCAGTGTAGCCCAAAAAACCCCTCCCGCGCACGGCACATGTGCTTTACAAAAGAAACAAAATAATCTTGCATCATACTCCATCCAATGCACAAAGTCCAATGACAAGTTCAGCTATTTAAAGACCTTGTAAGGCACAAGAACTTTAATGGTAAAAACTGACAAGAGAAACGAAAAAATTGAAAAAAAAAATCAAATTCATAAGTCATGTATTTGAATAATTTTAACAAAGAATGGGAATATTTAAAAAGATAAAATTTAAAAAAATTATTGTTTAAAAAGACTGTAAAATAATAAGAAAAATATAAATAATGACGAGAAAATTAAATTCATTTTTCACATATTTTTGCAACGAGAAATTAATCATTCCCCTCTTTTAAACAATATTTTCTTTTAATTTTTGTTGTATTTTTCTTATTAACCGAATAATTAAAATTGTTTTCCTTGGTTCTTTTCTTTCCTTTCATCCTCAAAGTTCTTGAAACAAACATGGTATGTCAAATGTTAGGCACCCAAATAAAACAGGTTTATGACCATTAGTCGAGAAAAGCTTCCGGAAATGGTTGGAACACCGAGAATGACAGCTGCCGCACGTTATCTACAGACACTGTGGTACCAGAACAATAACTGCACCAAAACGTATAGCTAGCCACTTGAGCTTTGCACGACCAAAACGACCACCAAGATGAATCTAACAGAACCCAAAATCTTTGTTCTTATCATTCAAACAGCTTTGGAAGTCATACGAAAAAGAGAGAGCAGCTAAGCCCCAAGCCCGAGAATATAATTAAAAGAAACAAACAAGCGATCAAGTATGAAAAAATTTCATGATCAAAACCCAAACCCACGCCGCAAACCACTTAAAAAGGATAGACAATACAGCAGCAATTGAGTAAAACAAATTTGGAACACCACCCACCACACCCCACAAGAAAAATGCACAGGTTGGCAATACAGAGCCAAATAAAACAAAGTTGAAACCACTCACCACACACCACAAGAAAAATTCACAGAACCGTACCAATTCATCTGATATGGCATATATATACCACTAGTTCTGATAGTTTAAAAGAAGCTTTAAGTTGTCCAAAATAGTGTTAAACAGAAACATATATTGTATAGCAACTGTTATACGCAAGTAGGAATGAGATTCTTCTCAGTAAGAAGTGGACCGAAATTAAATCAGGCATATAAAACTATTGTTAAGGGAAGTAAATGATAAAAAACAAGATACAGCTAAAACATCAAGTACATCAAGAGTCATAAACTAACTAAACTGCATTTCCTCAAACCTAAAAAAAGTTGAAATGTACAAGAATTATAGAGTATCAGAAAATAAAATATAATTTGACAGGAAGTTCAACTCAGCATACTTCTTAGCCTAATTGATCAAGAAGTTGCAATTCAAACGTCACCATGCAGCAGTACATTACTTCTGATGTGTAATTACATGGAAACAACCCTCAGCTGTCAACCATAGAGGCTAGATCAGTAAGCTCGTAGTATCTACATGATACACCTCAGCCTTTTAAATTAAATATACAGGGGTGGATAACTAAAAGTATAAAATTTCACCTGTTTGAATGGTCCAAACTAGGAAGCTGCCAAAGATCTGCTCAACCAAGACACCTATGTTATAATATTCATATTCATCAATTAATCAAAAAGCACTTTTGGTAACGAAGTCATAATTGGAGAACAACCAAGACCTTCATGATTATACCAATTAATCCCAAAAATTTTTAAAATTAGATCAGACAACACTGAACCTGAAAACTATACTCAAGCTTTCTAATATTGTGCCTCATGTAAGAAGACGAAAAGAAATGTAACTGGGGACAATCAAAATACATCAAGCATGAAAGGCCTCAGCTAAGCATAAGATGATTGACATCCAGATGATTGACATCTTCAGGAAACAACAAACAAAATTCCAGAAAACAGAAAGAGATATATTACCAGAATATTTAGCAGGAAAATCACCATAAAGTTTCAATCAAGATAATACCTCAGGAAATCCTCATTTATCCATTTCAGCTGCCACCAGTAAAGACAGATCACATTAAAAAGATATCAAGAGTACATTCATCCATAAATAATGTAAAGTCTAGCAACAAGGGGGAAAAAGCTGGTAACAAGGACATAACAGCAATTAGCAGCAGAATATTCCAGAGCATCAAAAAGTTTAATTGCCAAAGCCCTTTTTGGCTCGAAGTGACTCAAGAGCCTTTTCACGAAGCTCTATCTCAAGCTTTTTCTGCTCAGACTCTGTCTCTTGGGCGTTGCTAACTCGTGAGCCTCGCCTTCTAACACTGTCATCTTCAGAATGATCCTGCCCAAGTTCAGATGATGAACTATCAGAACCTGACTTCAATTTTAGCTTCTCAGTGAACCGCCTTTCATCCCTTCTACGACGTCTCTCCTCCCGCCGTCGGCGCCGCTCCTCCTTTTTCAATTTTTTTTCCTCTTTTCTCCTCCTTTTGGCCTCCTTCCTCTCCTCATATGAATCATAGCTAGAATAATTATCTGATTCTACCTCTTGTCTAACTGATTTTCTGTGCTTCCTCTTTCCTTTGACTTTAAACCTGTGCTCATGAGTCTCCTCGCATGGAGAATCCAATGACCCATTCCGATCATTCTGCTCAGACTCCCTCGACGATTTAGGTGGAGCTTCCTGTTGTGGAAACTGATGACCACCCTTGCTATCATCTGCCCAGCTTTTTTTCTTGTCTTTGGCTCTAGCACCATCATCATCATATGAATCCCTTCCTTTCACACTCAAACCAGTGGCTTCAGACCTTTGCTCATCACTGTAACTCCTGTTCCTAAAAGCACGTGATACAGAGGGGGACTTCTGCAGAGAAGATGACAAGTCTTGTTCTTTCCCACATAAATCATCTTGATTGAGCATATCCCTCTGTGGTGACCTTAGAGAAACAACAGGCTTGCCTTCCACAGATCTTATTCCTTTACGGTTCTCAGCAAGAAGTTCAGGTCTTCCGTTAGAAGCACGACGAGCAGGAGAATAATTCTCATGTCTCCTGAAAAAGTGACAGAAGAGAGTTCAAAGAGAAGAAATGGGACATACAGATCAACTAGATTAGGGCAGGCTCACTCGACAATGAAAAAAGTACACTTTCCAGAAACTTGTACACATTCAAGTTTTGACAACAAATGGAAATTACAAAGGTTTCTACCACAGTGGTTAACAGGGCGTGGGACAGAATTTTACATAATAAAAAAGGCATTATGAATATACATAGACTAATTTTTCTTTATTTAAATATTGTCAGGTTTTGAATACGCAAGAAGAGAAAAGTAAGACCATTTTCAACTTTTAAACTCGTTCAATAATCAATAATCACTAAAGCTAACAGGAAATTCATTGCTAGAACTACTCAAATCATAAAAAATTCAGAATGCCTAGAATCAATTCGGAAGAAACCAGGGCAGTGCGTAGTAAAGTCAGGGTAAATTCGAATATTATTGGAAGAGCTAAATTCTAATCAATTCATGAAACTTCAGCAATACACCAATTCAGAAAGAAAAAGGAATCAAAAACAATAATAAATATATATACAAATCCAAATTCACAACTCGCAACAATATTACATAAAGATATACATGAGTGAGACATATCAGCAATCTCCAGCATAAATAATAATAATAATAATAATAATAACAACAACAACATTAATAATAAATTTAGAAAGGAAAAACACTAGAGACCAATCAGCAATGGCCGACATTGATCCAAAAAAAAAAGTGCAATAAGGAAAAGGAAAAAAACACCCAAAGATGAAAAAAATACCTTAAATATGGAAATCAACAAATGCCCAGATAGAGGTGACCAAAAGTGTCTTTCTTAAGGCTTTTTTCCTTTTAAAAAAAAATTAAAAAAAAACATGCTTCCTTGTAAAGCAGAAAACCAGGCTCATGCCATAGGTGCACTGACAGCTCAAAGCTTATGGTCTATAGCTAAGTACACAAGTAATAAGCTAAGTCATGGTTTAAGCTCTCGATTACATTTAATTAACTCACTTTATCCAGGTTTTGTAAGTGAACATAGTAAAGACTGAATTGAACAAAGACGACCAACATATGTACAGTTTCAAACAGCACTCACGATTAAAAAAGAAATCACAATGTTATGGTTAAGGTATTTACATTCTTGCCAGCAATTTTAGGTGTTCTAAATATATGTAGCCCTTTAGACACCATGAATACCAAGAAGGCAGGCTTGTTCAGAAGATAAATTCAATTTCAGTTAGCACGGCATTTAAGGAAACATATCTAGAAGTGTGTTCCAGTCCCGATTTATCTTTCTTTTATTCAGATAATGGTTCATTTGTTTCCTCATGAAATATTGCACTACACTGTTAAAGAATATGTATATTTGTTTTTGGTAAATCTGTTAAAGGATATATTCATCACATTTTCATGTATCAGCACAGAATTTCATTTGTCACAATGCTTAACCAGAACGACACTCATTCCCCAATTATTACTGCAACATCATAACTCATTTTTTCAAGACTTCTATTTATTTATTCTTGGAGTTGTTTATTTTATCCAAGCATCAAATATAAAAAAAATTACAACTTCTAGCAAATAGAAGTTCATATAAAGTGAAAATGGGATACAGAGCAATTCTTATGAAAGCAAATAACAGACTAAAGTACCTGGCTCTTTCTCCCGGAGACTGCATAGGAGATCTTGCAATTTTCACAGATCCTCTCCTGGCAGGTGAAAGGGAACTGTGATGGATACGCAGGGGAGAACCTGTTTCTTCAGGATTAGATCTTTTCTGGCCATGCGCAGAGGGCCTAATTCGACCTGGTGATACAGATCGCTTCCTCGGAGTTGAAGGAGAACGTCGATACCACCTTCTGCCAGGAGATGGTTGGCGGTGTAGAGATGGTGAGCCACGTTGCACTGGAGATGCTGATTGATGATGCATTGGAGATGGTGAACTGCTATGGACTGGAGATGGCGACCTGTGATTAACAAAAGATGGAGATCTTCCTCTCATAAAAGCTGGAGAGCTGCCTTGCACAGGGGATGGTGATCTATGTCGTATTGGAGTCCGGGACCTATATCGCACTGGTGATCTTCGTATGGGTGTCCTAGACCTACTGCGCACCGGAGATTGTGATCTGCGGCGCACGGGAGATCGTGATCTATGGCGTACAAGACATCGTGATCTACGGTGTACAAGAGATCGTGATCTACGGCGTACGGGAGATCGTGATCTACGGCGTACGGGAGATCGTGATCTATGACGCCATGGAGAACGAACCCTACGTCGCGCAGGGGAAGGAGATCTGTGTCGTGAACGAGATGTTGATCTTTGCTTGGAATGTAATGATCTGCGCCAAGGTGAAGGGGAACGCCTAACCGTAGGCCGCTGACGAGGCGTCACAGACTGCTCTTTACCAAAATGGCGTTTTTCTGAGGGAATGGACTGGCTTCTTGATGGTGATGCTCCAGAAGTGCTGCTTGACCTCCGTCTTTTGCTACACAACCAGGATAGAGGTTAATAACCAGGATAGAGGTTAATATCATAAAAATACCAGGAAAAAAAAAAGAATATTCCCACTACAGACAGAAACCTACTCTGAGCGACTCGCAGAATTGGAGGACCTGCTGGGAGTTATTGAATGCTTTGGTCTGAACAAAAGAGTAAAAGGCTAAATAACTACTTATATGTTGAAAAAGGAATATTGATTAACATATAAAAAATGTTAATCATGATCAAGATGCATACCTTGGAGATGGGAAACGGTAAGCAGAATTTGGAGAATGGGAACCCCTGCGCAGATGGAATAAATATTAGTCTAATGTAAATCAGGATTCAGGGCCGTGTCTACTGACTGGATTTTCATTTTCCTAAAAGTAAAATATAAATGAAACCAAAAATTAGTTATCACAACTAGAAATGAATACATGTTGTAACCCAGAAAATGTAAGAGAGAGCTATATTTCTAGCCCTTGGTAAGGGTGATATTTGCATTAATAAAAACAAAAAGTTCTCTTAAATCTCATAAGAATAACGAACAGTGAATTCAACCAAATCAAAATAACAAGCTCTTCAGAAATGAAAAGATTACAAGGCCAACACTTCTACATGCAATAACACCTTTAAAATTAAATATTGTAGAGTCTAAAGCCCAGAAAAGGTGGTGTAAAACCTTCATTGATAAGGATTTCACACAAAGAGATGCCAAAATTTTTATTTATAGGGTGATTTGACACAATACTCAATGCTGTCCAACAGCAAGTCAGAGTTAACTTTAGCAAGAAAACTACATTTCACTAGCAGCTAATCTACTCCAATAAGTAGATTTTCTCAACAGCTACCATTAAAACACTGAGTGGCCATGGCAATAAAATTATCTAGAGAAAGCATGTTTCAGTTTTCAACAGTAAAGAATCCTGCGCCCTTGCAATGATGGGTTACCGATTGTTATTTATAAATCCTTAGGTTATGTTTAGTCGGAGGCTTTGTTGGAGTATGAAAATAATGGGAGCTTTGTCAGGATAAAAATTATGTTTGGTTGATGGAATAATAATTTTGATTTATTTAAATCTGAGTATTTACACATGTATAAAATATACAATAATGATTGAATGATATAGTAGTATATAAAAATAATGATTAGTTTTTAGGATATAAATATATATATATAAATGTGAATGTATGCATTATATGTAAGTATTGATTAAATTGAATTTTTAAATATATATATATAAAAGAAATAAATTTAGAATTTGAATTTGAATGAAAATTTTGTTAAGTAGTATGTTTGATTATATAAATTTTCATGGGATGTTATGTGATAGAAATTGTGAAACAAACAATGCCCTAGTTTTTTAAGGATAACATTCATGGCAAAGTATCAACATTACCAAAGTGGAAGTTTCCACTCAGATATCTACACGTAAATCTAAAGGACAATTGAAAGATGTTGAGGCAATAAAAATTCATATAATCTCATTTTCATCAAAATAAAACTAGTAAAAGTGATTTATGATTAGAAACCATCTAATGAAGCCTTAGTATGACCAAATTGTTGAAATATAAAAAAAATAAAGTTGAAAAGAGAGATAATAAAGCACAAGAATTCCAGGGTTTGGCCAGCCAATAGACCATATCGACAAAAGAACGCCCAAAAAGCCAAATCACATATTATTTTCTTTTATAAATGCATTACACCAACTACCTTATTGCAACTAATAAAACATAGTGCATAATAATGGAAACAAATAAATAAGATCATCAAATCATTTCTTATCATATTCACTTTCCAATACTACCCCTTAAGTTTAATATGTAATGTAACTTGAACAATGAGACAAACTTTTCTTCATGTGTTTAATGAATAACCATTAAGGAGACCAATGACAAACAAGGTAAAACCCGCACCAATGAACCAAGATGAAACATATATGAACTAACAAAACTGGACTATACTTGCACCAACAAAACAAAATAAACCTGTACCAACAAAATAGGACAAAAGTTGAACCAAACAAGAATAAGACCCGTACAAACGAAACAAAGACAGCAACGCAAGCAAAACAACAGCAGGATTGAACACTGCTATGGTACTATGTTAAGATATATATATATATATACATACACATATATATATAAAAGTGAAGAAAGAGACAATAGAATACCAAAATTACATAGTTCAACTAGTAGGCCTAGCTTCATTGACAAATGCCCAAAGGGCTAAGTCACATATTATTCTCTCTAACAGATGCATTATAATAACCACCTATTTATAGAAGAGACACAAACTATATAATAAAAAGAACTTGACATATTCACAATCTAGCCCTATTTGATCAAATTAATTCATGCTATATTAAAGTTGGTTTACAACACAAACAAAGCAAGTTAGTTTATACTTCATGGCTTCAACTTATCATCAATTTAAACCTTATGGGCAGGTGAAATTATGATGATTAGTACCAGATTCAGATATTTAAGGGCTTTTAAAGATTAAAATTGTAGTGCATGTGCACAAACCAAAGACTCAAGGAAAGCCAACAATTTGACTAACTTCATATTTCATAGACGTCAGTAACATCAATTTTAAGCTAGCTGCAGAACTGAACACTCCAAAGAACAACACATAGAACTTTCATCTTTTAACAAAAGAAAGTATCCTCCAAAGGGTGGGGCACAGAAACAGTAATAAGTAGCTATGTATTATGTTTCTCTTGCCTAACATGTCTTGCAAGAAGAAGTTTCTCACATTCGGCATCTAGCAGGAGTTTATTGTGTCTGATAATTTAGGTATCTGCTTTCATAATTTTCAATTGAACCATAACGTAAGAGAAAATCACGATTTCATTGGCCTTGATTCCAAATAGCTCTTATTTAACAAACTTCAAGAGTAATTTCTCCATCATGCAAAAACAAAGTCTAATATAAACAAAATCCAAGACTTAAAACAACTGCAATATATATATATATATATATATAATTTTGAACACAACGATATTAAAGCTTGCTCCAGTTAATTGTTTTTCAAATCAAATCATCCCAACAACTACACCAAGGAGCAAACCAACAAATATTCAATAACAATAACATACAAAATATAATTTAAAAATACCTATTTCCTCTACGGGCATTTCTCTTGTATTGTTCTTTCTCATCTGTTGGTTGCATAGCAGACCCCCTCACATCATGCTTTACATTAAGCTCCAACTCAGCATTCTTATCTCTTGACATTGAATCATTACCATCCTACAGCAGTTTCAGGTAAAGGATATGAACTTAAATAATTGCAGAAGCAGAAACAAGCTAAACAAATGAAACAAAAATATAAGTTAAGAAAAAAAAAATCTACTTCTGCTCAATTGAACTCTAGCATGGAAATGATAACAGTTTACCATTTTTTTCTCTTGCTGGGATTCTAGCTTCTCCTTCTCTTTCTTCTTCTGAATTTCATTAGCTATGCGATCAGTCTCAGCCTGCAATTTAAAAAAAAAAAAATTATTAAATACATAGAAAGCAGTTACAAACTCAAACACTAGATTAGCCAAAATAAATAAAGAAAAGCACAAAAAGAACCTTCTTCTTCTTAGTTTCCTCTTCTTTTGCATCCAGAAACTGTTGAGGGACACCACTCACGTTTTGCTGCGCACTCAGAAGCAGTGCCCATAGCTCTTTCATAAACTTCCCTGTATTTCTCTCCATAAACCCAGTAAGTGAAATCTGAACCTGCTTTCCATTAACTGCCTGCATCCATCACAACCACAACATTTCTTATAAACATCGGGTATTCTCCAAATTAGGAAAAAAAATGTACGACAAATTGTCTACATTGAGAAAACAGCGAAGTTCACAGAATAATCAAACAAATTAACATGTTATGAAAATTGAGATAATAGCGAACCTAAACTTCAATATCAATAAATCACACCGCTACTCTATCTATCACCTACAAAAAAAATATATGATGAATTGTCTACATTCAGAAAACAGCAATGTTCACAGAATAATCAAGCAAATTTACATCTTATGAAAATTGAGATGAAATTTTGGCTAGAAAATAGCAAGCCTAAACTTCAATATCAACAAATCACGCTGCTACTCCATCTATCAGCTACAAGATATCTATACACACGCACATGCACACACAAAACACACACATATATATTTATATGTTATAAGATAAGCATTCAATTTCTTCAGTTCAAACCAGAGAAGGATGTCAAAGAACTTACCGTTCCCTCCAAAAGACTATAGATAAAATTAATAAGCACTTCATCTTCAAATCCAATTAGCTCGGTTACATGCTTAGCAATCCATGGTCTCATAACATCCATCTTAACTTTCGTCATGTCCACCTAAACCAAAGATTTAAAACAAAAGCAATTATCACAGAAACAATCAAAGATCAGAAATACCATCTCAACTACCACAAAGTGCAGTAAGAAACCAACTCGACTCATGACATTTAATTAATAATTATTGCTGAAAAGTCATTGAGGCACTAAGGTAATGGAAGTTTCTCTTCCTGTGTTCTCCACTAATTTCTTTTAAAATATAGAAAAAAATTCACCTGGAATCCATCTTGAGCTTTTTTAAGCCCGCCTTAGTTATATCTCATACGAAAATCAAATAAATAAAGCGACACACAACAATAAATAAGCTTATAGCCATAAACAAAATGAAACTCCAAGAAAGACCAAAAATAGCCGAAAAAGACAACCCCGGAAACAAACCAGGTTTTCCAATTCGGGGGCGAATTTCTGAGACTTGAGCAGCTTTGCTTGCTTGTTCGAGAACCGAGTGTCCTGATCAGCCGAGGTGCCCTGGTTTATATTAAAAAAAATATATTGCTAAACAATAATTCAATGCGAAGATCGAATTCAGGTAAATCATATCAAATCGAGTCGTAGAAAATTTCGTTAAAAGAAATATAAATTAAGAAAACAACGGAATTTTCCTACCCGGAAAAAGCCGCCCGACATTTTTCTAGGGTTTGTTTTGCTAGCTTGAGTTGAGACAATAGGTATAAGGATAGGAGCTCCTCGCTATGTGTACTTGCTTCCGGGGGTATGTTGTCCACGACGTCGTTTATATGGGGCATTAAACCTCGGCGGCCAGTGGTTCGACCCGCCCTGAAATGTGGCGATGGTTTTAATTATTTTTAGGTATCAAAATTTTGGTACCCGAAATTTACCAATAATGCCAATTTGAGCTAGAGTGTTCGCAGATAACTCTGTTAATACGTGAAGGCCATGTTTGTTTCTCTTTTTTATATTATTCATCACTATTTAAAAATTTTACAAATCAAACATCTTATTATATTAATTTTATTCAAATTCAAAATCAAATTCTTTTCTCTTTTATTTTTTTAATCATTATACATATTTATAATTAAATCAATACATGTCTCTATAATTTTTTTACTTACATTCATTATCACTCAAATTTTCTTTTCCAATTTTAATTTGAAAATAAACATAGCGGAAATTTTTATTAGTTGCCAAAATGGTATCCCCATCGTGGGATATTTTAATATATTTCTTTACGTAAAATTTATTCTTTTCATATGTAAAACAATTGAATTATATAAAAGTTATACGCAAATGATTCAATGTAAAATCTTCATCTAAAGTTTACTAATTGAAGAGAAGACAAGGTGGTATTTGGTTGGCACTTTGAAATTAGATTCAAAATTAAAATCATTCACCTTTAGTTTAGAATGAAATCATTCAACTCAATATATTTGTTTAATTTAATAAATGAAATGTATATCATTAATATAATTGATTTTAGGTTGCTAGCTTTCTCAAAATAGAATATGAGTAATTTTCAAATTTAACATTAACATATACAAAGTTTTAAAAAAAAGAAATAATTGAAAATAAATATTGCATGTGTAAATTATTTATAAATTTATATTTTTCATAATTATGTTTTAAATAAGAAAAATAAAATTTTTCATAATTAAATAATTTTAGAAAATAAAAATAAATACAAAAATTGAGTTGAAAGAATACTAAATATCAAAGAAAAATGTAAATTAATTAAAAAGAAAAGAAACAAAAAAGTAGTTTGTCTAAAACCCTCAAGCATAATAATAATGGAGACAGCTTCGATCAAAAGAACAGTAAATGAAAAAGGACATAATGCATTAAGAAAGAAAAAAACCAAAAAAAAAACTTTTTCTAAAAATAAGGCTAAGTAAGTAAAAAATAGGCATCATCTTTAATTATATATATATATATATATAAAGTGTGTGTGTTACATATTTATTAAATTGATGGGACATAAATGTTTTAAATGACTTATGAAAAATTGGGAATCAAACTTAATTTTATCTAAAACCCATCATCTTACTTGTGATTTGATGAATCCCTAATTTTTAAATATGAATTTCATATTCCAATTCACATAGTAGAAATCTAAGCAACAATTATGGAATTCATTCCGATTCCAAATAGCAAAACCCTCTAACAAAATGCCATCTAGAAAAAAAAAAAAGGAGTACTAAATAGTAACTTATCTATATAATTTAGTTAGATGTAAATTTTTGTTAGTTAATCACTTTGATGCACTTTTTGTTTTGTTAGAAGAAAATTTATCCACATTACTAACACTTTTCTATTCGACAAGTGACCTTAAATACTATTCTTATGCAATCAGTGACTTCGGGCCCCACACTTTCGTACTCCAAAATCCTTTTTTGAGGGTGTTTAGTTGTTTATTTTTAAAAGTTTGTAAGATTGTAAAATTTATATAAAAAAAAATACAATTTATAAGCTCGTAAATTTTATTTTAGAACTAAGTTAAAAAGTGTTTAGATAAAAATAATGAGATCAATTTTATTTAAATTTATAATTATAAATTTTTATAATTTTTGGCGTAATAAGAATAAAAATGAATTAAATATCATTAATATAATATAATTAAGAATATTTATGTCATTTTTATATATAAAACGTAGTGACTTATAAGATGATTTAAAATAAGTTAAGAAAGCTAATATATTTTCAATAAATTTATAAATTATAAACTTTATATTTGTAGAACTTATAAGCTCTTTGGTCAAACAAATTACCAAACAATTTTTAAGATCTTATAAATTTCTTAATATATGCAAACATCCCCTTAGTCATTTTGAGATACCATGAACTTGGCTTTCTACCTATCTATTCTTACTTTAAGCTTTGGTGGTTTTTCTTTTGTTGGTCTGTTGAAGCTCAGGTTTATTCCTAAGCTGGGCCTATGTGACGAGGAAATAAGTTTTTCTTTCAAAAGTAATTTTGTCCTATATTAGATAGGATATGAATTGAATAGTCACGTCTTGTAACACTTTGAGGGAGAGCACCTCATTTATGGTGCCTTATGTAATGGATCAAATACATTGACTATTAAGACTATTCATCATGTGCCTTTGCTCATAACTTAATCCACATAATAGAGAATTTTCCATCCAACAAAAACAACACTTCCAATTATTCTTTGGTTAGCCAACACTTAGTCTATGCAGACAAAATATACAAGTAATGACCTCTTTTAGAAAGCAGGGCACCCATAATCTAAAAATGCTTAGTTGATTGCTAAACAAAAGACTACGTTATGATTCCCTTTTATACCAATAAATGAAGACCATTCAAAATGACTTTGCCTGGGCTAAAAAGGAACAAGAGTGCTATCGAATGACTTATACCTTAGAAAAGTCCTATAATGAAATATAGAACAACTATACCCATGTTCTTGGAGAAGAAAGTATGCAACATCTTAGACGCATTGCAAGTTTACTAACCATTCTTTCTCTAACATGTTGGACAATGCAATGCCTGGACCTTATTGACTTGAAGGGTGATGAATGGTTATTAATGAAGTTTTCTTTTCGTTGCTTGAATCAAATGATATGGAAGGATATGGAAGACACTGCAGCTAATTTATAGATATTACATTAGACAATTAGTTAACCCCCTTCCTTCATAAGACTTTATGCTAAGTTGGGATTCGAATGGTCATCATAGGCCTAATGAAAATGGTGGGTTAAGGTCTAATGACTACTATAGCTGGATATGGTTGTGTTTGGATGGTGTATAAATGAATTGAGATTTTATAACATATTTACACGTCATTTTTTTTAGCCAATCCATTGAGTATTTGGAGTGCGTTTTGTAAAATTTCAATTAACATGCTTATATTTGCTATTCATGTGGATTAACTGAGTTTCATTGTGTTTCAATAAAAAAAAATATTGGATTAAAATGATTGTGCATACACTGAGTAATGTATTTCTTCAAATTATAGGAAGAGCGCAATTGCAAAGTGATGAGCAGCACAACAAAGTAACTACAAAGGGTAAGTTTGTATCATGGGTGGACACAACCACAAGACAAAGAGGCACAATGAGGATATCGTGTAGTTGAAAGAGAAAAGTATCAGAAAGCCACATTCTACCATTGTTGAAGATCACAAGCATGAAAAAACAATATGTAGGCACAAGAAGAGAGATGCAATTGCAACAACAAAAACAATAATTAACGTCTAGAGTGTAGTTGTGATTTATGGTCGTAGAGATATAAGGCATGAGTGCGAGAGAGACTAGCACGATCGTAGAGTTGATTGTGAGGCATAGCTAGGAAAACTTAAACTAAGGTCAATTTGATCTAATTTCCTTATTTTAATTAACCCTAGCTAAAACTATAAAAAAATCTCAAGGAGTTAGGGTTTTCTTGGAGAAAAAATAGGGAACAAGTGTGTGATCAAGGCAGGAATAATCCACCAAGTTTGAGGAGCTTATCAACCATGCAGCCACACCTATTAGACTAAGAATTTCTCTTTATTTCTTGTAGTTTAAGGATTGTATGGAGAAGATGATCATGATTATGGCTTTGTTTGGATTTGTTACTATAGATTCTGAAATTCTTATCATGAACCTTATGTTTGTGATTGATGGTTAATGAATGATTGATACAGTTGTTTAATTGTCCTTGTTTTTCTAATTGCAATTGATGCTATTATTGCTTTAGAGGGATTGACCAACCTCAATTGATTTGTGACTTTATGGGGATTAACAAGAATGAAACCCATTAGTTAGATAATCAATTATAAACATTGATTTCATGAGATTAATACAAATGAAACTATGAAATTGGTGTGGGTGATCATTATTAATCATTGATTTAATTCTCAATTTGATTGGATTATGAGAATCACATCTCATTAGAATTAAAACTTCAAGAGGGCCTGGTAGGATATCTTGAAGAGGTTAGGATTAACACTTTATAGCGAGATAATTAAATTGATAATTGCATAATTTATCAGACATTGAGAACCATCACATGTACAATGGCCTAGAGTGTTGCATCCTCAGTGTTGTTTTTATTTGATTTGCTTAGTTCTCTAATTGGTAAGCTATTCTATATCCTTGCACAATCATTCTCATTCTCATTACTGTTGGAGGCCTAACTAATACTCATTAAGTTACCTAAACACACACACACCTTTTCTATGGATACATCACTCACTTCAACTATACATCACTTCATACCCAACACACCACCATATCAAATTTTGGTGCTGATGCCAAGGAGAGTAATGGAGTGCTATGAATACTCTTAGTGTGTGTTTGGAGTAGGTCGTCACATCACTAAAATTAAATTTGTAATTAAACAAATATTATAGTGAATATAGATATCATCCCACAAGAAAGGGTGAAGTGTTTATTAATGTAACCAAATCTTTATTAGTTAGGCCTTAAAAATGAAATGAAAATAAAAGTAAATAACTACGAACAAACATTAAGAAAAACCGCGATACAAAATCAAGGGATAAAGTATCAATAGTTAAAAAGTGTAGCCATTTGTGTTATGTTGGTTTCCTATGTGTGCTAGTTGTGTTAATTATTAGTTTAATTGTATTGATTATGGATTGGTAATCATAACATCTATAGAATATTCTCCTGAACTCTCCTATAACTTTGCTCTAGATTTTTGCGGGTCTTTCTAAGCCAAATCAAGCTAAGGATTTAAGTTTTGTGATTAATAATGTTTACTCGTGCTAACTCTACAATTTCACTCCTGTTATTCCTATAAAATGAACGTTCATAATTGTATATCTAGCGCACAAATCTCACTTTCGTTATCCCCCACATAGCCATAAATTAATTAGTAGACTAGTCAATGTTCTAATTACTATCTAATTCAATAATTGCCAATAAACTAGGTAAAGGCAATCAATCACAATTCATGTATACATATTTCATTAATCACAAACATAAGCGACTAGAAAGTAAATTAATAATACTTAATAAATTCAATAAAACTCAAAGCTAATTTGTTCATTAGACAAACAATTATGAAAGTAATATAAAAGGTTTAGAAAAACTTAGTCTATATGTCTAGCATTGTGTGGGAGAATGAATGTTCTTCATTTTTTATGCGAATTCCTTCTTCCCCACATTTTTAATCTTGGTCCCTAAAGTCTCTTAGTGTTTGGTGAATAAAACTAACCCCATCTCTCTTGAGCCATGCAGAACATGTGTGTGTGTGTGTGTGGAGAGTGCCTAGGGTTCATGTACATGTGAAAAAAAAAGACAAAAAGCCCTTAAAAAATCATACAAGAACGTAACTTGATCATCTATCGCACAGACTCTTAGGGTGGCGATGACTTGCACTATGGTTGCACCACTTTCTCCCATTTCCGCGAACCCGAGCATGGTAATTACATAAACCTTGCTTCTGAGTCCCGCACTTGCTTCAAACCACCTCGTGGTTGCAAACTTCCATGCCACGATTACACCTCTCAATTGCAAAATTTCGAGTGTGCTTTGCTCTCCCATTCAATCGCCACAACAAACCTTTTCACACCCGTGAGCCTCATCCTTGCATCCATGACCAACAATTGCAAAAATTCTAGAATGCTTTGCTGTTGACTATCGTAGTTACAGTACTACATTTCGTGACTGCGACTCTCCCTTTCTCAATTGCAACACTGCCTTGCAAACATGAATTTGCATTTTAAGTGTAGAAAATGTGTAAAATTAATAATTAACTCCACAACTACTCTTTTCACATCTACATCACCATATTTAGTATTTTTTATTCATGATAACATATTTTCTCTATTTTAATTCACGTGCATTGATAATTTAAGCACACAAGGAGTACAAATAAGCTACAAATTAACATGTTATTAGCGCTAGAGTAGGTCATTCTTTCCTTTGTTTCTATAGTTTGTTTTCATTTAACTTCTTTTGCTTAGCTAATTATAAAATTTTTGTGTGCAAGGTTTGTTCAAGTTACTAACAGACTCTTGTATGTTCAAAAGCAAGAGCTTGAATTTGTAGGAATGTTATCTGGAGATCTAAAGGACACTTAGATAAAGAAGAGCTCTACAAAGGTAATGGAAATAGGATAATCCACCACCACGATAACACCTTCCACAACTAAATTAAAGGGAAATTAGAGATTATGTGCACCCAGTAACGAATCAAAACATTATAGGAATAGTTCAGTCACTATCAATGCAAATAACTTAAAGCTTAAGCCCGCTCCTTTAAACATGGTGCAATCGAACCAATAAAGGGGATCCGTACTAGAAGATGCAAGCATTCATCTGGCAAGCTTCCTAAAGCTATGTAATATGGTGAAGTTTAATGGAGTATCTAGTGATGCAATAGGGTTAATGATGTGATAACTAAAGCAAATTTGATACGTGGTGTGGTAGGACAACCATAATCAACTCGCATGATAGGATAGCCATGATCAACACTCCAAGGTTGATTGATGCATCACAATTTAAACAAATTACTTTTAATTGAATTAATTTGAATTTTAACTCTCATAAATTTGGAATAACTCAACAAATTTAAGGAAATCAAGAGCTTGAATTTATTTATTACATGAAACTCAAACTTCAAAACTTCCATCTTATGAGGGAATAAAATAAGTATCTATAGTGAAACATATTAAACCCAAATTCTAAGGCCCATTTGGAACTAAAACTATATTGAAAACCCTCAAGCAAAATGCATTACGACAAAATATGAAAAATTGGTCTATCCAAGATCACAATGTCCTCCTTTTAAGGTAAATTGTTCTTAATTCAAATTTAAAACAACCCATATCAAACATGAACCTTTTAAAGCTTCTTGGCAATCCACCATCGTCTTCATCCACTACTCTAGGATCAAACACACATCTACAAAATACCTCAACATTAACATGAACTTGCCAACTACTCAGCACCTTTGTCATTTGGACCTAGCAACAATAAACACATTGATGAATATGAAAATCAACTGATAAATGAGAACATGAACATTCCTTGACTATGAATTTCTACAATTCCTATGAAATACAAATAGATAAGGAAGACAAATAATCAAATGGGTCAACATGTGTGCAATCCAGTCCAATGTGATTTTTCTACTCAAAATCTTTTACCTTTTTTTCCTTTATATTTCACTACCTTTTCTTTCATTCTCTATCAGCTTCTTTCTTAATTTCTCTATTAATCCAACTCTCATTTTCATTAATAATTTTTCCTTCTAGTTCTCACTCAAATCTATCTCTCTCCTCTTCCCTTTTATATTGCATCTCATCCAAGGGCACCTCTTCCATAGCCTCCTCAATTAGTCATAGCACTTTTATGGATAAGCTTTTCACCATTGTAATAAGGTTAAGACGAGCTACAAGTTCTCATTTATACACTCACTTGTATTGTGTGTTGGGTTTCAATGGGTTTGGGATGCAAAAATCAAATTTAAAGTTCATAAATATTAGAGATAACACAGTAAAAATGTAGATCCTAATCCGATTATTTTTTCCAAGCATAACTTGCATAAATTTAAAACATGGTTAATTGAGCGGATTAAAAACATAGTCTAGTGCTAAAATCAAATTCTTGGCATTTTTTATTTGTGATCCATGAGCTATAAAGTTTTAGTCATAACCTCTAATTTGTCCACTTGAACAAAATGCATGCAAGGCTTCTCCTAGAAATTTTCACAAATTCCTTTGCAAAATCCCACAAACTCTTTTGTGCTTGGAAAATTTGGACAAGAAGAAATAAGAAGAGAGGCTAGTAAATATTTTCTCTCATTATTGTGCAAAGTAGGGCTAATTAACAACTTTCGCATGATGAACAATATTTTTTGGAACTCTTAAAATTAATTTTTTTCCCAGACACCATATTATATACATTGTTCCAATTTTATATATATCGAGTCAGGGCATATGAAACGAGCTTAGTGTGGCTTTTATATTGACCCTAAAATCAATTCATGCACATTCCAACATTAATTATTAATCTAATTAATAATTAAAACCCATTAAAATCTTGTCTTTTAATTTCATTAATCTTATTTATTAAATTAAATGCCTATTATATTTCAAATTAATAATCTCATTATTAATAAATATGATAAAAAATAAATAATTCCAATTGTGTTTTACCCTTTAATTTAATAAATTCTCATGAATTTAATTAAAGGCTCATTATATTTCTAGTTATTAATATCATTTTTAACAAATATAATCAAAAATAGATAATTTCATTTGGTCCAATCCAATTGCGAGTAAATTAGTTTCATTATTTGAGACTTCTGAAGGCTCATTCAACGCCTTATCTAACCACAACTTTCTTGTCTTTACCTTGTTCTTATGTTTGTGATTCTATATGTTCATTCTTAATTGGCAATGAGTACTACAAGTCATAGATACTCTAAAGGACGTTCAAGACTTAGTATTACTTGAATACCTTGTATTTGCACAATGGGCGTCATGTAGTTCCATATGAGATATTGAAAATGTATATGTGCAGACACATCGTTAAAGAATGTACATTTAGACAATAACTTGCAGAATGAAGCAAACACATAGAGTTTATTCTTAGCTGTCGATATCTTTTTCGTGATTGTGTTAAATATGATGAACCTTAGACTTGAGACAATATGGTTGTCTTGTATGCATGACGATCAATATGTCATTAGGACATTAAGGGTCAATATCTATCCTTATATAGGATTAGGTCATAAGCTTAATATGCCATTGCCTGCATGCGTATGGAAGCAAGTGCGCATTCAATAAGGAATTTGCCTCTTTACAAGTGAGAAATGTGTTCGTACCATGTATTTTACATTTCATGAGATGAAAATCAATAGCTAAGGTAGTGTGTGATCAGAAAAGAGTTTTCAATAGAAACATTAGTCTTACGATGTAACGTCAATTGGTCATATGACCGAGTTTATAAATTTAATTAAATCATTGACTCTTGATTAGTTGGGATAAAGTAAAACAAAAGGTTTATACCACTTAGTACTTACAATTTGGAGGGTTCATTACTATCCATTTTACTTCATCTTAATTAGGTTATGATACTAGCCGTTAGCTAGGTACTATCCATATCTTTCAAGTTATACTTGTTACCAATTAAAGATAAATTTAAATAGTCATACATATAAGGTTGGAATGAATATTGAGCGCTAAATCAGTGGGTTGTAAACAAGAATTGAGAAGGCTCATGAAATAATTTATTTGGTTGTAATGAGATTAGATTAAATAAATTGCTATGGTGTTTGTTAATAATGAGATTATTAATTGAAAGCATAATGGGGTCTTTGATTTAATTAATTGGTATTAATTAAATTAAAAGGACTAAACATAAGTGGGCCTTAATTATTAATGGAAATTAATAATTAAGGACAACGTATGGGTAGCAAATTATTAATGAGATTAATAATATATGGTCCATGGGTTAAGAATTATTTAAACATCCATGTAGGAGGCCCATAGAGCAAATGTCTTCAAACCCTAGTGTCATTAACTACATAATCATATTTAGAAGAGTTTTAGACAAACTTGAAGTCATAATTTTCTTGGACTGTCCAAGCAATAAAAGAAATACAACTCTAGCCTCCCTCTTTCTTTTTTCTTATTACCTAAAACCTTCTTTCCATAAAGTGTTTGCATAAGAGCCTTACAAAAGAGGTTTTGTGAAGTGTAGAATGTGCTTATCTACATTCTACCTATGTAGACGAACTAGATGTTGAGATTTGAGGACCACAACTTAAGGATCATAAGCGTGCCTATTGGAATATGATTCTAAAAAGGTATTGTTGTATGCTTTGTTATTCTTGTGATATCTTGCGTGTTTTGTAAAGAAAATGGATGGAGTTTGTTACGTTTACTTCTATTGCATGTTTTATATGTTTTTAATTTTAAAGTTTGAGCTTTTATGTGCTAAAGCCCAACGAAAGCCAACATAATGGCACATTGGCCTTTTGACATTATCTCATATTAAGATAGATATTAATTCTTAATGCCTTAATAACATGCTAACCATGATGTGTATAAGACAATCATGTTATCTTAAATCTAAGGCTCATGCTCACTTAATACAGTCACAAAATAAAACATTGACAGAGAAGTGTGAATTCTATGTATTTACTTCATTTCTCAAGTTAATGTTCAAATATTTATTCTCTAATAACGCATCCACATATATTTGTTCTTAGGATCTCATATGAATGGTATGACACTCACTATACAACACAAGATGTGCAAGTCATATTGACTTTCTAATGCTCATTTAAAGAGTTTTTGATTTGCGAACAAGTTTGAGTGATTGTATGCTAAGTAGCTATGTGTCTATATTCATAACTCCTTATGGATAAAGCTTCTTAATGCAAGTATATGGGCACATGAAAAACTTTATGCTATAAAAGATTTATATGCATGAAAAATGCCTAGAATATTAATATTAGCAAAATCAATATTTTATTAATTAGTCACAATTTACCTTTGCAATCAATATCCCTCACAATCTATTAGTGCTAGAGGGGATAGCACTAATAGTTCCATCATATACCATTTAGCAAGAAAAGAAATAGTCTCTAGAAGACCTTATAGGTAATTTGGTAAAGTTGATGTAGGAAATCATTATAAGTTTGGCCAAGAAAATGAATGACTGCCCAAATAGGGCTAATAGTGTGCACCAGAGTTAGCAAGCATCAACATGGAACTCGGAGGAAAATAAAAGATAATTGCTTAAGGATGTGTTCAGTAGACATCAAGTGTTCTTATCAAGTGACATGGAGCCAAATCCAAGTGAGCAGTGCAAGGCAATATCCTTAACGAGTGGCAAGCAATTGGATGAACAAATGCAAAAGAAGTTAATAGTAATATGCCCTCTAATGCCAATAGTAAATGAGGGATACTAGAGAATATAGTTGTTGTATATGTACTTTTTCATAGTTATTAATAAAATATTAATTTTCTATGTCAAAGTTATAGCAATTTTCTTTATGTATATAAATCTTAAATAGCGTAAAGTGTTGTATGTGCTGATATGTTTGGGTTAAGAAGCCTTATTCTTAAAGGGTTATAAATATAGACATTAGGCTATCTTGGTACTTAATGGCCAAAACCAACCTATGAGTCATAGACACTATTAAGGATATTTGAGAGTTGGTATGACTTGCACACCTTATATTTGCATAGTGAGTATCATATTGTTTCATATGAGATACTGAGATTATATGTGTATGGGTCCATCATTAGAAAAAAAGCATTCAAACAATGACTCACATAATGAAGTAGACACATGTTCATTCTTGGCTTTCAAAGTCTTTTTTCATAATTGTGTTACGTGTTCATGGACTTTAGACCTGAGACAACATGTTTATCTTGTGCTCGTGATAGTCGACATGACATTAGGGCATAAGGACTTATATCTATCTTAATATGAGATAGGGTCATGAGCCCAACGTGTCATTACTAAAATCCATTTGGAGGCACGAGTGCATTCAATAAGGGATTTACCTCTTTGTAAGTAAGCAAAGTGTTTATCCTATGCAGTTGATGTTCTATGAGACAAAAGTCCTTGACCAAAGCAATGTGTGCTAATAGAGGAGTTTCTAATAGAAGCATTTATCTCGAGAGGTAACGTCGATTGGACTTATGATCGAGTTTGTGAGTTTGACTAAGTCTATGACTCTTGTTTGATTGAGATAAAGCAAGATAAAAGATCTATAAGCCATAGTATTTATGATCAAAAGAGTTCATTGTGATCTGCTTATTTCGTCTTGATTGGGCTACGATATCAGTCATCTACATTATCTATATCCTTTAAGTTATGTTCATTGTCAATTAAAGATGAACTTAAATGGTCATATACAAAAGTTTGAAATGCATGATGAGAGTTAAGTTAGTGGGTTGCAAACGAGGCTTGTAAAATAATTTATTGTTTAGTTGCAGTTAGAATAGACTAATAAATTGCCATTGTGCTTATTAATGATAAAATCATTAATTAAAAGCACACTAGAGATTCAATTTAATTAATGAGGATTAATTAAACTAAATAAATTAGACATATAAAGGCCTTGATTTTTAATGGGATTAATAATTAAGGAGACATATGGGCTGCAAATTATTATCGTGATTAATAGTAAACGTCCATAGGCCATGTTTAATAAAACGATCACATAGGAGGGCCTATGAAGCCCATGCCATGCAGCCCTGGCGTCTTAACTATTTAAAGAGTGCTTAAAGAGTTTAAGAGATATAATTAAATTGAAAAATTTGTGCACCCTCCAAGCAAGAAATCAGAACCACCTTAGCCACCCTCTTGCCTTATTTTCTAGTCAAGAAAATTCTTCTAACCCAAAATGTTTGAACAAGAGCTTTGTAAAAGGAGTTTTGAAAGGAGCAAAGGTGCTCTTCTTGGTTCAAATTGTGTGGACAAACTAGAGGTCAGAGTTCGAGGGTCATGACTTAAGAATTGCAACAAAATTTGTTTGAAAACATTTCCAAGGGGTAAAATTCCATACTTACGTGTTCATGTGATATCTGGTGTGTTTTGTAATGAAACCAAATGGGATTTGTTGCATCTATATCTGTTGCATGTTTATTATGTGTTCATGTTTTAAAGTTTCAGTTTTTAAATGCAAAACCAAGTGAAATCTAACAGTGGTATTAGAGCTACCATTTTCCTAGCAAAAACATAAAACTTAATAATTCTTCCAGGATTTACATTGGTTCTCGTGTCAAATTCCATTAAACAATTATTTAATACATGTAAGTGTTTTTCAAGTGTTTGGCATTAAGAAAATAGGATAAAAATCGAATGTTAATCGAAAAACCAAAGCCTGTAGCAATTTGCTATGATACGTGACTGGTGTCACCACTGCTTCACCATTTGAAAGGTTACATGAGCCCCGTGGCCACAGTTCACAATCTTGAGCGAAGTGCTCACAACTTTAGGGGTCTCATTCGCAAGCGTAGGTAGTGCTGTGATAGAAATAGGCTTTTTGTCATAGCTAACCTTTGGGGCCTTGAATCGAGGGCTTACGATCCTTGGAATGGTTCCCATGATTGTGAACAGAATTTTTTTTTTCTCAATTTAAGTTTTGAAACATTATTTTTCAAGGAACGAAAAACTAATGCATAAGATGCACAGGTCATGGAAACTATCATTAAATGAAATTATTTAATTATAAATATGATGTACAATTGTTTGAATGTATGTTGTGGTTTGATTATAAACTTAGGATACTTGTGGATAAATGCATTTATTTTTCATTTGGTTTTTATAAGTTATATAATTAATTTTTCATAAGTTGTAAGGGGATAAGCCCAAGTTTTTATTCTTATTACGTAGAATAGAGATTCTCTATGGTATGCTACATGTGTTTGTAAATCATGGAAGACATCAAGAAATTGGCATTTGAACGAAGACCAAGGAGTTGGTGCCATTTATGATTCTGTGATATGGTTGGCACCCATGAGGCAAAACTATGAAGACCAAGATGAAAAGACATTCAAGAAATTCCTATGTAATATTGTTGGATTTCATGCATGTGAGCACGATCTAATTCTGAGCTTAAATTGCATTTAGAAGTCTATGATCCTCCACACTTTTATTTTTGCATATCATTTATGATGGATGTATTAGATACATGAAAACGAATAATGTGTAAAGTGAAACCTATTCTACATGGACCAAAACTTCCTCAAACAATATTACATTATGACAACAAATTGTTTGTTATGGCCCTCCACCAAGCTTGAAGTCCTATGTGTAGCCTTAGTGTCTGATATCATCACATTTGTGGGGTCACATTGCAATAGCACTTTTACAACTTCATGTACATTAGATGCAACATTTAAAAGATATTTCACTTTAAAAGCATATGGCCATGGGTGAGATTCAAATCTAGCGAGTTGTCAGTCGATAAGTGTGACATAAAAGGACCCATAATGCTAAGGTCTGATGATATTAGTTATTTTTGAGCTATGGGCTGAAGGAAAATATTAGACCATGCGTTAGAGGCATTGGCAAGAGTTGCCACTAGTTGGGCTTAGCACGATTAGATTTAATTATGTAAGGTGTGTTATATCCAATGAAGATCCCAATTACCCATTAAGGAAATTGTACTAATGGAATTTTTGTTTTCTACCTGAGGGAGTGTAGGATTCGAAAGCACTAGCACATGGCCAATTTGATTTAAAGTTCATAATCATAATAGTAACATATAATGCAACCACACTAACAAAGTCTTATTTATTTTTCTACATTTTATTTTATAATTAAATAATGTCTATACCACTTACTAAATTGTTAGACTAACATTCTAACTAGGCCTAACTATGTTGATTAGCTTTGGAATCTGAAAATAATTCTTAATCTAGAGTACATTGACTATTTATTAGAAGCTGATATCCCACTAGCCCCTATTCAGACGACTAGTGAGGAGGAGAAAGCCACTCATAGGAAATGGGTGGAAGACAATATGTGAGTCAAGAGCTATATATTAGTTGTTATAACCGATGGCAACTGCTTGAGAGATCTTGTACCACCTTCAAGAGTTGTATGATTAGTAAAGTCATACTACTAGATCTGAGATGTTGATGCAGTTGTTCAGAGTACGCATGGTAAAGGATGGTGATGTCAATGAGCATGTCTTTAAGATGATTTTACTCATCCAGGGGCTTAAGTCACTAGACTTCATCATGGATGCTAATATACAGATGGGTTTGATTGTACAATTGCTTCAAACTCCTTCCCTTAGTCCATAATGAATTATCATCTGAATGATATTGAATGCACACTGGCTAGGCTCCTTAATAAGCTAGTGACTGCACAAATAATTATGAAAGGAATAAGGATGGAGGTACTTCTTACTATATCTAACTTCCTCAATAAGACCAAGAAGGGAAAGATAACAAAGTAGAAGCGTGCTATTCTCAAGGCCACTACGAGTATGAAAAAGCTACATCTCTTGTTGACAAAAGAAAGTGTTACCAGAGCAATAAAATTGGGCACTGAAAGGGGAACTACGTTGAGTACCTCCACTAGAAATCCATTTGTTAGACATGTCGTAAAGATCACTGAGGTGTTAGAGTTAGTCTACACAAATGTTTGTGGGTCATTTAATGAAATAGGAAGACGAGCATGAATCTTTTGAAATGTTCAAGAAGTTCAAGGCACAAGTAGAGAAGTAAACTAGAAAGTATGCCAAAGTACTACGAAGATGTCATAGAGGCAAGTACATGAGTGCTGATTTTGTTGAGTTCCTTAAGGAGAATAGTATTGTGTCACAGTTGACACCACTAGCAACTCCTCAGTCAAATGGTGTAGTTAAGCATATAAATCGAACTCTGTCGGATGTGGTTTGATCTACGATGACTTCACCAACTTACCCATACCCTTATGGGGACCTATCCTTCTTACTATGGTAGACATTTTGAATAGGATTCCTTCTAAGTTCACTCCCTCCACCCCACTTGAGATATTGAATGGAAAGAAGCTAAGCCTAAAAAATTTAAGGATTTGCAGATGTTTAGTGTATCTTAAAAAGACTAAGATGGACAAATTAGAGGTAAAGGTTATTATGGGTTGCTTTATAGGATATTCCAAGGATTCACTAAGATATGAGTTCTACCTACACGAAGATAATAGGATAATCGTCGGCTATTAGGCACATTTTTTCAAAAAAGAGTTTGTTTGAGAAAGCAAAGTAAGTAGAATGATAGTGCTTAAAGAAATTGAGCACGAGGAACAAAGCAGTGAGCTTATAAGGCAAGTTCTTATTCAAGAGCAATCTTTCGATACGCAACTGTTGTGATGATCAAGTGGAATATCTCGAGCAACTGAGAGATATGGTTTTGTCCTAGAGAATCGATAAGAGTTGTTTGTAATTGAAAATAATGATCATAGAGATAATCCCTCTACCTTTAATCAAGCAATGGCATACAAGGACTTCACCAAGTAGTTAGAGGTAAGAAATTTGAGATGGATTTAATACATGTGAACTAAGTATAAAATTGTTCCCATCAGATGCAAGTAGGTCTATAAGAGAAAAATTGGTTTGACTAGTAAGGTAAAAACCTACAAGGCCAGGTTGGTAGTGAGGGTTTACAGTCAAAAGGAGGAAATTGACTATGAGGAAACCTTCTCCTTCGTGGCAATGGTCAAATCCATTTAAATCTTGCTTGCATTAGCCACCCACTTAGATTATGAGATTTAAGACATAGATGATAAAATTACTTTTCTCTATAGATGCTTGAGGAGGATATTTATTTAGTTCAATCACACAATTTTGAAGTCTAAGAGGAAACTCACAAAGTATGTAAGGTGAAGAGGTCCATTTATGGATTTATGGCCTTAAGCAAGTATCAAGAAGTTAGAATCTTTGTTTTAATAATGTAGTCAAATCATTTGGATTCATCAAAGATGAAGATGAGTCATGCATTTACAAGAAAGTTAGTAGGAGTGTAATCACACTCTTAGTATTGTACGCATATAACATACTATTAATTGGGAATGATGTTAGGATGTTAACCTCAATTAAAACTGAGTTATTTAGTACCTTCTTTGTGAAGGACTTAGGAAAATGCGATCTTAGGCATTCACGTTAATAAAGATAGAGCAAAAAGATTATTACGTCTCTCCTAAGCCTTGTGCATAGACAAAATATAGAAGAGGTTCAGTATGGAAGCTTATAAGAGAGGATTGCCACCGTTCTGGTATGATATTCATCTGGCAAAGTCTATATATCTAAAGACTGATAATGAGAGGAAAAGCATGAAAGTCGTTCCATATGTTTAGGCTAGAGAAAGCCAAATGTATGTAAAGTTATGTATGAGGATAAATATTGCTTATGTTATAAATGCTATGATTAGGCTAGAGCAAGCTAAATGTATGTAAGCCATTCCATGTGCTTAGGCTAGAGTAAGCCAAATGTATGTAAAGTTATGTATGAGGATAGATACTGCTTATGCTATAAATGTTATGATTAGGTTTCAGGCGAATACTAGTAGAAAATATTAGAATGTATCAAGTGTGTTCTTAAGTATTTCAAAAAGACTAAAGATATGGTACTTGTGTATTAAGATGGTGATCTAAGAGTACATGGATATATATGTGGAAGATAGAAAGTCTATCTCTGGGTTCATATACAGTCTTCATGGAGGAGAAATTAGTTTAAATAGTTTCAAATAGAGTATGACCATGAACTCCACTATTGAGGCTGAGAACATCGTGGCATGCAATTACAAAGGAGGCTATTTGGATAAGGAAGTTCATGACACGACTTTAGGTGATTCTAAATGTGGATTGGCCATTGCCACTTACTTTATTGTTACAATAATGGTGTGATCGCACAGGTGAAGGTTCCAATGTCTCATTGAAAGTCTAAACATGTGAAGAGATGTTACTACATTATTTAAGAAATCATTGAAAGAGGCAACCTAGCCGCATAGAAAATAGCTTCAACTGACAATGTGACTGACCCACTTACCAAGCTGATAACCCAAATTTAACTAGATCGCCATCATGATAAGATGGGTATTAAATGTCATAGTGATTGGTATTAGCGCTATTTACTTTTGTGTATAAGTGGGAGATTGTTAGTGATATAACCTCTAAGGCCAATAGCAAATGAAGGATACCAGAGGACAACGTGGTCATGTATGTATCATTTCAGAGTTATTAATAAAATATTAATTTTTCTTATTAATGTTCTGGCAAGTTTTTTTATGCATTAAAATCTTAAATGGCATAAAGTGTCATATTTGTCCATTAGTTTGAGTTAAAAAGCCTTATTCATAAGCGATTATAAATACAAATACAAGGCTATCTTAGCACTTAATTGCTAAAACTAGTCTGCGAGTCACAGATACTTTAAAGGGCATTAGAAAGTTGGTACAACTTGCACATTTTAAATTTATATGGAGAGTTTCATGTTATTCGGTTTGACATATTGAGAATACATGCATATGGATGTATCACCAGAAAATGAGCACTCAGATAATGAAAAACAAATGGAGTTCACTCTTAGTTATCAATGTCTTACTTTGTGATCGTTTTAAGTATGCATAGACCTTAGACCTGAGACGACATAGTTATTTTATGTACCTAATGGTTAATATGTCACTAGGGCATTAGATTGACAATAATTATCTTGGTGTGGGATAAGGTCACGAGCTCAATGTGCCATTATTGGGATGCGTATAAATTAATCGGATGCGTATAGAGGCATGTGTGCCTTTAATAAGGACCTGTCTTTTTTCTAGTGAGCAAGGCTTTTGTACTATATATTTAATGTTCTATGAGACGAAAGTCCTTAGCCAAGGCAATATGTGATCGGAAGGGAGTTTTCGATAGAAGCATTTATCTCATTAGATGACTTAAACTAGTCAATTGACTAGGTTTGTGAGTTTGATTAAATTTATAACTTTAGCTCAATTGAGAAAAAGCAAGATAAAAGTTCTATATGACATGGTATTCACAGTTGGAAGGGTTCATTGTGATCTATTTTACGATATGGTATTCACAACCAAAAGGGTTTATTGTGATCCAGTTCACTTTGAGCTATATTCATTGCCAATTAAGTATTCGACATTACGCATATGCTTCAAGCTATACTCATTGTCAATTAAAGACGAACCTAGAGTGTCACAAATAAGAAGTTAGAAAGCATGATGAGAGTTAAATTGGTGTGTTGCAAGCGAGGCCTGAGAAGGCTCATAAAATAACTTATTTATTGCAATTGTATTAGACTAAAAAAATTGTAATGGTGTTTGTTAATGATAAGATCATTAATTAGAAGTACAATGGGAATTAATTAAATTAAATTAATACACAAATGGGTCTTAATTATTAACGGGGATTAATAATTAAGGGAGACATATGGGTTGCAAAATATTGATGTGATTAATAATAAAAGTCCATGAGCTAGGTTCTAATTGAAGGTCAATGTAATAGGGCCCATGGAGTCCATACAATGGAGGCCTAGTGTCTTAACTAATCAAAGAGTGCTTAAAGAGTTCAAAACACATAATTAAGCTGAAATATTCATGAAACCTCCAAGCAAGAAAAGAGAACCACCCCAACCTTTCTTTTCTCTTCTTATCTTGTCTAGAGAATCCTTTTAGCCCAAAGTATTTGTCCAAGAGCTTTGTAAATGGGATTTTGCAAGATGCAGAAGGTGGTCATTGTGGTTCTAATAATGTGGACAAATTAGAGATTAGGGTTTAAGGGCCACAATTGAAGGATCTCAAGAAAAAATGTTGGAAAATGTTTCCAAGAGGTAAATTTCATACTTGTTTTTGTGATATCTTGTGAGTTTTGCAATGAAAACGGATGGGATTTGTTGTGTTTGTTTATGCTACATGTTTGTATCGTTTCCATGTTTCAAAGTTTCTATTTTTACTTGAAATCCCAACGAAATCTAATAGGAGTCTATCTAGAAAGCAGTTCAAGGAGAAGACGGAAAACACAAGTAAGATGATAGAAAAAGATAACGGAGAAAAAAGAGTAGCACCACCACTACTTAAACCATTTTGCTCACCAATTCTCTATTCAAAAAGACTAAAATCCTCCCAAGAGGATAAGAACTTCTTAAAATCCTTGATTTTTTTAAAAAGTTTTGTAAAAATATACCTTTTGTAGATGCATTAGCTCAAATGTCAAGTTATGCCGAGTTCTTAAAGGAGATTTTGTTGAAAGAGAGAAAGCTTGAGGATTCTGAGATATTTTTGCTTATAGAGGAGTGCAGTGACATAATTTAAAGTAATTTACCTCCAAAATTAAAGAATTGAGGAAGTTTCACTATCCTTTGCAATGTTGGCAATGTTGACTTTGGTAAAGATTTATGTGTCGTGGGTGTTAGCATTAATTTGATACTATGTTCTTTGTTTAGGAAACTTGGATTACAAGACGTGAAGGTTCCATTAGGGTTGATTGAGTGAGAATACCCTAGTGAAAGATGAAAAGTTTATTTAATGATGCTAGAAGGGATTGTACTAGGACACAAGTTTTTGGCAAGAGGTATTAAGTTAGACAAAGTAAAAATCTTAAATCATTACTGACTGGCCACCACTAACTAATGTGAAGGGCATTTAGAGCTTATTGGGACATGTAGGATTCCATAAGAGATTTATAAAGGATCTTTTAAAAATTTCTATGCCCTCTCTAATTTACTGGTTATGGATGTGCCTTTTGAGTTTACTAACAAATGTCTTTCTTCTTTTAACAATTAAAGGAGGCTTTAGTGAGTGCACATATTATCAAAGCACTAGATTAGTCTTTGCCTTTTAAATTGAAGTGTGATGTGAGTGATCATTCCATTGGATCAGTACTAGGCCAAAGGTAGGAGAAGAAGTTTCATGTGATTTGTTAGGCCAGTTGCACCCTAAGTGACGCACAAATTAATTATGCAACTACCAAGAAGGAGGTTTTAGCGGCTTTTGAAAAATTTAGACTTTATTTGATAAAAGTTGAAACTATAGTTTATCCAAACCATTTTGCTATTAGATATTTTTTTGAAAAGAAGGATGCCAAGCTAAGTTAATTCTTTGGGTTTTGTTGTTGCATCAATTTAATATTGAGATTAAGGATACGAAGGGCTTGCACAATGTTGTGGCTGATCATTTGTTGAGACTAAAGGATTAAGGGTCCATGAAAGAGCAACAGATAAATGAAGAATTCCAAATGAACATCTTTTTTCTTTATTGTCCTATCTTATGCCTTAGTTTGCTGATTTTGTTAATTATCTTACTCGTGAAATAATGCCCCTTGATCTTTGTTAGCAACAAAAGAAGAACATGTTAAACATTACTTTTAGTATAAACCTTATTAATTAAAAATTTGTGCTGATCAAATTATTCACAAGTGTTTCTTAGAAAATGAGAATGAGGTTGTTCTAAAGCATTGTCTTGCACTTGAATCGAATGGTCATTTTAGGGTAAATAAAATTGCAAGCAAGGTATTATAATGTAGATTTTATTGGCCTACTTTATGTGAAGATGCCTCTATGTTTTCTCAAAAGTGTAGCGAGATCTAAAGGTTAAGGAATATTTTGAGGAGTGAGATGCCACTTATAAATATTCTTGATATACACTTGTTTGATATATGGGACATTGATTTCATAGGCCCATTTTCCTCTCCTCATGGTAATAAATTCATTTTAGTTGTAGTTCATTATGTGTTTAAATGGGTTGAGACTATAACCCTTCCTACTAATGAATCAAAGCATGCATTGAAATTCTTTCAAAAGAATATCTTTACTAGGTTTCGGTACCTAGAGTAATCATCAATGATGGAGATTCTCATTTTTGTAGTAGATGGATTAAAACCTTAATTATGTGCTTGGTGTGTCACATTTTATTGCAACCTTTGATCATCTTCAAACAAGTGCTCAAGTTGAGATTACAAATAGAGAATTCAAGAAAATTTTAGAGATTATTGTAAATCATAGTAGGAAAAATAGGTCTACAAAATTAGATGATGTACTTTGGGCTTGTAGACTACATTCAAACCCTCATTAGCATGCACCCCTTTAGGCTAGATTTTGGTAAATCACGTTATTTCCTTGTAGAATTAGCTCATAAGGCATATTAGGCTATCTGATTTCTTAACTTTAACAACCATTTTGTGGGGAGAAACGGTAGGTGCAATTCAATGAATTTGATGAATTTTGTTGCCAAGCCTATGTCAAGTTGTACACGGAGAGAACTAAAAAGTGGCACAACTGCCAAATCCTCCATAGAACTTTCAAACCCAGAGACAGTTTTATTTTGTAACTTTAGACTTAAGTTGTTCCCAGGTAAGTTGAAGTATTGATGGTCAAGTCCTTTTGAAATTGCTTGTGTCTTTGATCATGGTGTTGTGGAGTCGAAGGTGGGAGATGGGACATTGAAAGTAAATGGCATTGTTTAAAGCATTATTTTAGAGATGAGGTACATGTAATCAACACATGGACCTTACAAAGCCTGAATTGATGAATACTTCATAATGTTTGTTTGTTGACATAAGATGTAGCAATTCATGGGAGGCAACTCAAGCTATATTTGTTTTTTGATTAATTTTTTTGTTGTTTAATTTTTGTTTTAATTATTCTTCATCTGGTCTTAGCCGTAGTGGCACTACTTGCACTTGCAGGACCTCTTAACATCAAAATAGGTGTTTTTGCCCTGTGCATACACGCACCTACTAAGATAAAATTCACGACTTGGTATGTTGATCTGCAGCTATGGTATGAGACCATAATAAACCCAGTATCTCATTTTAAAGTTAAAAAACAATCATTCTATCTTTTATCTCTACATGTACTTGAAAAGTATAAATAGTCACATTGTTTTTGGTGCTGAATAAATTATTGTATCCACAAAGAGTGATATAGAGAACCATACACAACCATCTTGCCACCTAAAGAAATTAATTTCCTAAAGAAGGGATAAAACTAAATCTAACCTAAAGAAATTAATTACTCAACAAATTTTATGAAACAAAAAAAATTCTCCTTATATCTTACAATTTAATTGAAGAGCATTTATAGTAAAACATATTAAAATCTCAGTCCTAGAGGCTGTATGGCTCAAAATACATCAAAAAGTTCAAATCTTCATTCTCGAGCTTAATTCTCATTCATGGGCTCTATAGAATTATGCCATTTCCCTCTTATTAAGGACAATTGTCTTCAATTCAAGTTCATACCCACTAGGGTCAAACACAAATATTTGGAAGCCTCTTGGCACTCCACAATGCTCTAGGGTCAAACACATTCCTAGGAAATTTCCTTTCCATGACTCGAAGCTAATAACAATAGATTAGAAACAAGTTATGTGGAATGATAGGCGTACACACCAATATCTTGCTTGAATATACAATATGGAATCTCCTAGGCTAGCAAAATCATCAACTACTAAGAAATACAAGTAGATAAACAAAAAAAAAAAAAAGGTAAAGAACAGTTAAATAGGTCTCCATATACGTGATTGTTCATGCTCTCAATAGACGCTCAATTTCTTTTATCTCTTGTGTTCTCTCTCAATCTCCCTCTTAGTTGATCTCAATTTTTCTTGCAATTTCACTCTTAATTACTTCCTGAATTGCTCTCTCTACTTTTCCCTCTCATTTTTCTCTTCCTCTTACTACCTCTCCAAATACATTCTTTTATCTTTGACTAACGTTACTAGCAAAAGGTACAAGTTCGATGTGATGGTCTCCAAATACAAATGAATATCTACTTGTGCACTAATCATAGAAAACTAAATGGTCAAATTTCCATAGCCTCTTAAGCAATACATGACTAAACTGCATCAAAACAAGTTATGTAAGGCCTCATCCTCATAGCAATCGATACTAAATGAAATAAGCACTCTATTGGTCATCTACAAAACCTTACAACCTTCTAACCATTGCAACTAGCAAGACTTAGGATAATCTAATAGTGGTAATGACAATTTATTAGCTAGAATGGTATTAGCCATATCCGTGTAACTCTTAACTTTCAATAATTAAACAACAAAGCAAATTGGATTAGTGGTGTGGGAGGACAATCGCAATCGATACATTGAGATTGATTAATACATCACAACTCAATAAAAATCCCTCTTAAAAGAATCAATTTGAAATTGCTCACAAGACCTAAAAATCACTCAACTAATTCTAGGAAACAATTGAAAGGAAATTTTATTGAAAGCACTTACAAAAATAACAATTAATATCTTGCAAAATAACATACAACAATATTTATGCTAAAATAACTCTAGGATCCTAATGGACCTAAAACATATGAAAGGTCTAAATACTATTCTCAAAATATAAATTGCATCTCTATTCCCAAGTTATCAAATCCAAGCTCCGTTATTATCAATGGGCTCATTGGGATTATATCATTCCCTAACTCTTAAGGAAGAATTGTTTTCAATTCTTGAGCCCCTATACCAAACATAAGTTAATCAATCTCCTTTAGCCTCTCACAACCTCTGTAAGCTTCTGAAAATTCATCCACACTAAGTAACTATGATTATGGCTCAAGTGCAAGCTTAACATGATAGGTATCAAGTTGCTACTCCTTGTCTGCATTATGGGAAGTCTCCTTGTCTAATGTAAACTCCAAATCCTGTAAAGATAATGTACTAGAAGAAATAGGTAACATATGATAACATTCTCCCTTATACACCAATAATGAACTTTCCCCTCAACACATTTCTCACTCTGTTCTCCCAATTCTTCTTTCCTATTATTTATTTCTTCTCTTTTCTCTCTCTCCTTTCTTTTCTTCTCATTTTCTCAATGCCAAACCATGTAAATTCTATCCTTCCTAGCTAATTTGCCTAGTAATGGTACAAGTGTAACTTATCAACCTTGAAATGGAAAGGAATACTTGTTGGTGGCACTATTAAACTAATTCTATGATTATATTGCTATGGCCTCCCAAGTAACATATGGCATGCATACATTAGTACAACATTACATATAATTTTATCCACACAACTACCAATGTAAAAATTTACAAGCACCCTTTTCCTCACTTCTAATCCACTATTGTGGTCTAACTACTATAGTCTATAAGGTTCTAGAAACGTAAAAATGAAATTTCAACCATAAAAGTACTAGCTACATTAGTGCAACTCACACTATCAGTAATAAGATTATAAATCTTACCTACTATGTCTCATCTTGATTGAAAAATTCAATCTCATTGCTCATCCTCGACTTCTTCACATCTAGGTAATACCCTTTTATGACCAAATTAAGTCCTCTAGTCAAGTCACACTCTCTATTAGAAGGTGTACCATCACTATACTCCTTGTTGAGGACTACCTGACCCCCATCAATCATATTGATCACTCTTCTATTCAAGCACCGCCCCACCACATGTCTTTGACCTTGGCCTACGGATTTCATTGGGTTTTAGCCTTAAGAATTAAAACTTTAATACATGAAACAACTTAGAATATGCAGTGGAAGCAAGTGAAACAAACTCCATTCATTTTTGTTGCAAAACATGCAAGAACATAATATTACAAGTGTGAACATGTTGGATATATCGCAGAAACTTTCTTTAGCTTTCAATCCATAATCTATTGAATTGTGGGCCATGAACCCCAACCTCTAGATTGTTCACATGACTGGGAAGCTTGTGAGCTCTTTTTACACTCCACAAAACCCCTTTTGTGAAGCTCTTATGGGAACACTTCGAGCTAGGAAGACTTTGTGACTAAAAGAATATGATAGAGGGTGGCTAGGTGTTTGTTTTCTTTTGGTTTGATGAGGTACACGAATTTTGTGTTATTTTTGTATTAGGAATTCTATCTTAAACTCTTCAAGACTCCTATTTATATTATCAATGCTAGGGTTAAGTTCATGGGCTCGACAAGCCCTCGAACATGAACCCCTTGTTAATTAAATAACCTATAAACTTTAATTTATTAATCTCATTAATGAATTAGCCCACACATCCTTTGTTTATTAATCTCATCAATAATTAAAGTCCTATTTATATGTAATTAATTGAATTTAATTAATCTCATTAATTAAATCAAATTCTCCATTAGGCTTCCAATTAATGATCTCATGATTAATAAGCACCCTGGTAATTTATTTAGTCCAATCTAATTACAACTAAACAAATTATGCACCTCATCAATTTAACTCTCGCAACACTTCCAAATCTTATGTATATGACTCTTTAGGTTTATTCTTAATTAGCAATGAATATAGCCTGAAGGATGTGGGTAACATTTAGTCTACAACCCACATCATAGTCCAATTAAGATGAAGTGACCGAATCATAATGAACCCTTCCGATCATGATTACCAAGCCGTATAAACCTTTTGTCTTATTAGTATCTACCACGTGTGAGCTATAAATTTAGTCAAACACACAAACTCGATTATATAACCAATCAATGTTTCCTCACAAGATAAATATTCTTGTTAAAAACTCTTTTTTAATCATACACTGCCTTTGCCAAAGGTTTTTGTCTCATAGAACACTAATTGCATAAAACAAATGCCTTGCTCACTTGCAAGAAAATAAACTCCTATTGAACGCACACATGCCTCCATACGTATTCAGGTAACGGCATGTTAGGCTCACGACTCTATTTCATATTAGGAAAGATATTGACCCTTAATATCCTAGTGACTATTTGACCATCATGTGTATAAGATAACTATATTTTCTCAGGTCTAAAGTCCATAGACACTTAACACGATCATGAAGCAAGAAGTTCATGGCTAAGAGTGAACTCTATGCGTCTGCTTTGTTCTACAAGTCAATTCTCGAATGCCCTATTTGCTAATGGCATATCCTTACACACATACTCTCAGTATCTCATGCCGAACGGTATGACACTCATTGTACAAATACTAGGAGTGTAAGTTATATCAACATTCTAATGCCCTTTCAGAGTGTCTATAACTCGAGGACTAATTTTAGTGATTAAATACTGAGAAAGTCTTGTATCCATATTCATAACTCCTTATGAATAAGGCTTATCAACTCAAACAGATGAGCACATACAATACCTCACACCAATCAAGCTTTACATGCTTGATAAGACTCACCACAATATTGATATGAAAATCAACATTTCATACATATATAGCAGAATACTTTCTAATATCCTTGATTTTCTATTGACATTAGAGGGCATATCACTAAAAAATACATAAAAACTACAAGTTGAAGATGCAGTAGGTTTAGTTACCATAGGTATGTCCACCTTTACCATCAACTTATTCTTTTCCACATCCAAAGATTGCTCTCACTAGCATATTATTAGCTGTTGAATGACTCAGTCGATAGTAAGAATCTCTACCCCTCATTTTCAGCTACAACTCAACCTCAATTGCCTTTTAGACCTTGTCTTCAAGCTCCACGTAATGATGATATCAATTAAGTCTCGATTAAGCTTTATAAGAAAACATACCATGGTAGCCTCTCGATCCTCTACCAAATTAGATCTCATCAAGGCAAACTCTATCTCCTTTGAGTAATCTTCAACATTATCCCTCATGTTAACTTCTGTAACCTTTGGTTCAAATCTCTATGTTAATGTCTTGAAAAAAACTTCTTTCTCATAACATGCTTCAATTCACTCGATGCACACATAGTTTGTTCTCTAGCTCATCTCTGACTAATGTTTAGCTAATCAATCCCTCCACATAATTGCATAATTAGTAAATTTAGCAACATGTAATTTTACGTTCTGCATCTTAGTGTACTAGGGGCAATTAAAAACTAATTTGATCTATCTCTCCCACTCGAAATATGAGTTTGGATCTAAACGCCCCTAGAATGATGGAATTGTACACTTTACCCCTTGTAGTGACTCATCATCATCTTGATGTTTGCTATGTTGCCTCCTAGGAACTTCATCAAACTCATAATAATCATTTGAATCTAAATATTCTTTGTCACATACTTGCCATCCTCTTTTAGCTTGGTGCATGGGTCTATCTTATCTAGGAACTGATTAATTTCTCTCCACTTAGTGCAAAACTACCTTTCATGACTACCTAAGATGCCCTTAGATGATCTATTTGGTAAAGTAAATTTCTCAATGTTTTGTTAATACTGGTCAATGTTTTTCAAATCTATCTCATATTAAATTTGTTATCTCCAACTCTTAATTCTCCAGAAATCCGACAAAAGTGTATAAATAAACAAAGATGTCTGTGTATGTGTCTCAACCACTTAACCTAATACAAAATTTTTGGCCGACACATAAATAAAATCCAACTAAATCAAGTAAATCACAACAAACCATGCCCTAAACAATAAAATCCTAGCCTAACAGCAAATTTTCAGTCAACACCCAAAACAAGACCAAGTAAATGAACAAGTCCAACATAAAACCCAAAAAAATCAATCTAACAACCTTATTATAATTCTGGCCCAACAAATTCCAACCCAGCAACTTACCCCAACACAAAATCAAAACTTAACAAATTTAAAAAAAGATGGCCCAACACTCTTTCTAGACCCAAATAACCAAACGACTAAGGGCCTTTATTGTATTGGTTGGCGGTGTTAGGGAATAGCAACGGTGTCGCAACCACTAGTGCAACACTGACAACAAATGAGTAGGTGTAGCTTATGGAATTGAAAGTCAATTTATGAGTGAAGGCAATGGTCCAGATTAGACTAATATCATTCGAACTGACTTCACATTTTTCTAGCTATCGATGTCCAATTCTATGGGGAATTAGTGGCTTCCCAACTGATGAGAGGTGGAGCGAGTGCTGAAGGGGTCTCAAAGTGGTGGTGCCAATCAATGGATAGTGTCTTTAGAAGTCAAAGCAATGGAGATCAAAGGTTGCACTGCACCTACTATCATTTATTTCGTATTTTGTATTTTTTTTTTCATTTCTAGTGGTTGAAGATGATGGTGCTTACGACTAGGGTTCCAATTAGGGGGGCTTTATGTTGCAAGGAGGTTGTGTGTGGACTAGAAACACTAGTAGGGGTGGAGCTGGAGTTTCTATCTTTTTTCGACATGTCTGACCTACTTTTTATTTTTTTTGAGTTTTTTTTATTTTAGAATAAAAATATGAATGAAAACGAAGAAACTAGACACAAAAAGAAATTGGAACTGGATTGAGTATTCAATTGGGATTTCATACAACTAATTCTAATACTACCTGATGCGATATACAAAAATGAATTAGATATACAGTGTGGTAGGACAACAATCAACATGCTAGGGTCAATCAATATGGCACATATATAATAAGAATCACTATTAATTGAATCAAACTTGAAATTGCTCAAAAAAACTAGGAATAATTCAACTAATATTAGGAAGTAATTGAAAGTAAGTTTTATTGAAAGAAAGTGCAAAAACAATAATTAGTGTCTTGCAAAATAAACATAAAATAATTTTTATAGTAAAATAACCCTAGGACCTTGATAGGGCTTAAACATATAGAAGGTCTATAAATTGCATCTCTAAGACTAAGTTATCAAATCCAAGCTCCATTATTGTCCATGGTGTTAGGTTTCATCGGATTTGGAACGCAAAAAATTACTTTAAAATTTTCAATATTAATAGAGATAACCCAATGGAAATACATATCCCAACCTAATTCATTTTTATTTACATAGCTCGTATAAATTAAAACATAGTCAACTGTATAGATCTTCACCTAAAATTAAATTCAAGATAGTTTATTTATAAGATCCATGAGCTACAAACCCTTAACCACGACCTCTAGTTGGACCACATGAACAATGAACATATGGGGTTGCTTCTCTAATGAATCTCCATAAACTTTTTCATGAGATCCGACATGCTCCTTTGTGATTGTAAAATTTTGATGAGAGAAAATATGAAATAGGCTAGTGAATATTTTCTCTCCCTCGTTTTGAGCAAAGTGGGGATAGGTGAATGGTAAGATGCATGAACAATGCCCCCATGGTGAACAGTTAATTTGAAAAATTTTCAATTAATTTATTTTCAAGACAGAATGTCTTACACATGGTTGGGATCCTGTTTTCATGAATATCCAAATAAGTCATATGGAATGGATTCCACGGGCTTTTACATAAACCTTAAATTAGTTCAACCCCATTCTATCTATAATTATTGATCCTACTAATAATTAAAGTCCATTTAAATTTTATCTTTAATTCAACTAATCCTATAAATTCAATAAAGGCTCATTATGTTTCAACTTAATGATCTCATTATTGATAAATATAAAATTAAATTCTCATTATATTTCTAGTTAATAATATCATTATTAACAAACATAATAGAAAATAAATAATTACATTTCATCTAATCATAAAATCCAATTGTGACCAAATTATGATTGGACTGTGCATGAGATATATAGGCTGGAGTTGCTATTCATTGGGTCTACAATTCTAAAAACTATATGTGTGAAGTATGTTATGTTAAATGAAGACCCCAATCGCCTACTAGAAAATTTTTTCCAATGGAATTCCCATTTTCTATATAAGGGAGTTGTTGGATTCCAAAAATTTTGTAGGAGGCCATTTAATTAAAAGTGTATAATCTTGCAGTAATACATATTGTTAATGATATGCCCATTAACGTCAATAGAAAATGAGGGATAATAGAAGGGCATTTGATTGTATATACACTTTTCACACTAATTAATAAAATATTGATTTTCATATCAACATTGTGGCAAGGTTTCATACAGTTGAATTTTTTTTTGTCATAAGGTATCGTATGTATCCATATACTTGAGTTAAGAAGCCTTATTCACAGAGACTTATGAATACGAACACGAGGCTTTCTTGGTATTCAATTACCAAAACCTATCCACGAGTCACAAATACTTTACAGGGCATTGAGAGTCGATACAATTTGCACACCATATATTTGTACGATGAGTGCCATGTTGTTCAGTCTGAGATATTGAGAATACATATGTGTCGATGTGTCATTAGAGAATAGGGCATTTAGACAATGACTTGCAGAACAAAGCAGACGCATGGAGTTCACTTTTACCTGTCTATATCTTACTTTGTCATCATCTTAAGTATGTATGGAACTTAAAGCTGAGATAACACAATTGTCTTGTGTGCATAATAGTCATCGTGCCATCAAGGCATTAAAGAGCCAATATCTATCCTAGTATAGAATGGGTTCAAGAGCCCAATGATAGGTACGTATGGAGATATGTGTGCATTTGATAAGGGATTTATCTCCTTGCAAGTGAGAAAGGTGTTTGTCTTGTGCAGTTGGTATTCTATGAGACAGAAGCCTTTGGCAATGTGCGATCAAAAAAAGTTTCTAATAAAAACATTTGTCTAATGAGAAAACGCTGATTAGTCATATGACCAAATTTGTGAGTTCGATTAAATTCATGACTGTCACTAATTTGGGACAAAGTAATCAAAAAGTCTATATAGCACAGTAGTCATAATCAGAAAAGTTTATTGTAATTCTAATCACTTTATCTTGATTGAGCTACATTATGGGCCGTACACTAGACATTACCGATGTCCTTAGAGATTGGCTAATTAAGAATAAACTAAGAGAGTCATACATAAAAGATTGGGTTGTGTTGTAAATGTTAAATTGGTGAGTTTTATAATTTATTTAGTTGCATTTCGATTGGACTAAATAAATTATCATGATGCTTGTTAGTGATAAGATCATTAATTAGAAGTACAATGAAAATTTAATTTAATTAATGAGATTAATTAAGTTAAATTAGTTGGACTCCAATGGACTTTAGTTATTAATTAGTTTAGCAATTAAAGGCCATATGGACTGATTTATTAATAAGATTAATAACAGTCTATGGGCTATTTAATTAGAAAAGGGTTAATATAGAAGGGCCCATGAAACCCACGTACTAAACTCTAGTGTTTCTACTATTTATATGAATCTTGAAGAATTCAAGACAAAAAAAAAATCCAAAAAATTTGTTCACCAATCAAGCAAGAGAGAGAGCAGCCCCTAACTGCCCTCTTCCATCTTTCTTTTGTCATAAGATCTTCTTAGTCTAAAGCTGTTCACATTAAAGCTTTGCAAAAGAAGTTTTGTGGAGGGTAAGAAAAACTCACAAGCATCTCAATCGTGTGGAAAATCTAGAATTCAAGGTTTAAAGACCATGACTCTAAGGATCATGCCCGATAAGGTTGAAGACATTATAAAGGTGCAATCTTTATAATTCTGCTTGTTTAATTTATATATTACGTGTTTTACAACAAAAACAGGTGGGGTTTACTTCCTTATGTTCTGTTACATGTATATCATTATTTTATGAAATAAAGTTTTGATTTTTACAGCCAATCCCCTATGAAATCCAACATATATTACCACCTAATAATAATCATGATTATTTTCTACAATTTTATTTATCCTGAATAATGTCTACACCTTTTACTAAACTGTTTAAGACCACCACACTAATTGGGGCCCAACTATATTGATTGGCTTCATAACTTAAGAATTGTTCTTAATTTAGAGGTATGAGTTCTGGAGGTCAACATCCCACTAGCTTCTATTGAGATGGTTGTGACAAGGAGAAATCCACCTATAAAAGATTGGTGGAAGATGATCTATGGATGAAAAGCCACATGTTATCATAAGACCAGCGATCTCTAAAGGAACTACGAGGGCATGGTGAGTACTTGAAAGATGCTTTAGCACCTATAAGAGTGGGATGGAGAGTAGAGTCATAGGACATGATATGACATAGTGAAGCTGTTGTTCAAGATGCACATAATAGAGGGCATGTCCTTAAGATGATTTTAATCATTAAGAGGATTAAGTCTTTTGACTTCATCATGGATGCTCGTTGGCATGTAGATTTTATCCTATAGTTACTTCTAGATCCTTTTCATACTTTGTCATAAATTTTCATTTGAATGATATTAAGTGTACACTAGTTAGTCTCCTCGATAAACTAATAATTGCACAAGCTGATATGAAGGGGAAAGGGAAAGCTGTGGTTCTTGATGTGTTTAGCACATGTGGTAAGAATAAGAAACGCAAGAAGAAAAAGAAGAAGTGTATAGTTCCCAAGAAAAATGGGAGTATCAAGGAGGCCAAGTCCCCTATTAACAAAAAAAAAAAAAAAGAAGGTGTTTCTATTGCAACAAAGATGGGCATTAGGAACCTTAAGAGCTTGAATAATAGCATTAGCAGTAAAGAACTTTATGCTTATGAAACATTATATATTGCATTAGTGTATTTTCGACTTCATGGATTTTAGATTTTGATGCCTCATCTCATATATTCACTTTGTATCAGAATATAACCACAAGTACAATGCTTGTGAAGCATGAAGTAGCGATTAGTGGGGTAGTGGAGTAAGCATGGTATCCACCACAATTGGAACACTTCAATTAAATTATCATCCATATAGAATATAGATTTTTGAGATTGTTTACTTCTATCCAATGGTTTGAAAAGCATTGTTTCAATTCTATTATTAATAAAGAGAATTATGAATTTTCTTTAAAAAATAATGTGTGCTATATTTATTATTGTAATAAGTTGATTGGTGCAACTTCTTTAATAAATAATCTCTGTTGCTTAACTATGAATGACAATGTTGCGATGAATGTTATTTCCAACCAATGTGCAAGTGATAGACAAAATCTCAAGTTTTTGTGGCACCTTAGATTGGGCCACACTAGAGAACTAAGGAACAGCAACTTGGAACCAAGGAATAGCAACTTGGAGAAATATGGGCTTATCGGCCTAATGGGAGAAGAACCCTATCCAGCTTGTAAACCTTTCATCTCAGATAAGATGGCTAAGAGTTGATTTGATTAGGCACATTGAGAAGACCATATTAGTGTTGAAGCTAGTCCATACTGAAGTTTTTAGGCCATTTAATGAAATGGCTAAAGGAGAATTCTACTTCATAACCTTTATAGACAATTACTCTAGTAATAGTTATGTGTACTTGTGATTGGACTAAATAAATTGATATGGTGTTTGTTGATAATGAGATCATTAATTAGAAGTATAATGAAAATTTAATTTAATTATTGATATTAATTGAATTAAATTAATTAGATACAATTGAGCTTTGATTATTAATAGAGATTAATAATTATGGGATAAAATGGGTTGGTTCATTAATAGGATTAATAAATAAAAGTCCATAGGATAGTTTTAATTAAAAGATCTATGTAGGAGGGCTCGTCAAGCCCATGCCGTGAACCTTAATATCACAACTATTGAAAGGAACGACTAAAGAGTTTGCGTTAGTGCTTCACAAAAAGAGTTTTGTGAAGTGTAGAAAGAACTCGTGATAGTTCTAGCTATGTGGATGAACTAGAGTTGGAGTTCGAGGGCCACGACTCAAAGGATCAGAAACAATCCAATGGAAATGCTCCAGGAGCTAAAAGTTTCTAACTTTACTTTAAATTGTGATATCGTTTGTGTTTTGTAACAAAAATGGATGGGATTTATTTTTTAGCTTCTGTTGCATGTTTATAATCTATTCATGATTGAAAGTTTTGATTTTTATAAATAAATCCAATGAAATCCAACAGTGGTATCAAAGCCACTATTTTTCTTACAAAACTATAAATTTGCTAATTCTTCCATGATTTACATTAGTTTTCATGTTAAACTCTATTAAACATGAATTTAATAAGTGTAAAATCCATCAAAAGTGTTTAGTGGGTTTTTGGGATTGATAAAATTGGAGAAAATTTATTTAGATTTGAAAACCGTAACTTTTGAAGAATCTATTGTGATTCACAACTGCTGTTGTAATAGCAAGAAGTGTTCTTCTAGTCATGACATTGAGCTATGTGGTTATGCCGTCACCATGGGGTTGCATGAACCCTTCAATCTTGATTTGCAATTTTGGGAGCAATGGTCATGACTGTAGGGGTTTCCTCTGTGACTATAGGTAGCGATGCGATAGAGACTAGGATTTTTGTGAAGGTTCCATATTTGGTGGGCCCCATGAATGCATGAAGATCAAGGTAAAAACATTTAAGAAATTCTTATATAATAGTGTAAGATTTCATTTACTTGTGCATGATCAAATATTGGCTCAAATTAGATCCAGAAGGCCATAATCCTCCATAGTTTATTTTTGCATATTATTTGTGATGGACATATGAGATACATGAAAATGAATAATGTGCAAATTAAAGAAAAGGTGACAAGAAGAACGGGATAGAGTGGCTCTTACACAAACTCTTTGGTCAAGAAGGCCTTTTGATGACAAGAAAAAAGGGATAGAGTGGCCATACGTTTCTTTGTTCTTGTCTGGTGGGAGGCACACAAATTTTGTGAATTTTCACTTGCTTGGAACTCTTCTAGACTTGTATTTACACTTAAGACACTAGGATACAAAGGTAATGGGCTCCATTAACTTACTATATGGACTTTTAGTAATTTCTAATCTATGAACATTTTTAATGATTAATCTCATTAATAATTGCAGGCTATAGTTCTTAATTATTAATCTCTATTAATAATTAAATGCCTTGAAGCCTCCATTAATAATTAAAACCCATCAAGCCTCTTAATTATTAATTTCTATTAATAATTGAGAATTAATAGAATTATATCCTTTAACTTAATTAATCTCATTGATTGCCATGATTGGTACCCAAATTATTCTATGTGTGTCTTGTCCTTTTAACTAATCTCCATTAATTAAAAGCTCATTGTGCTTCCAATTAATAATCTCATTATTAATAAAGACCGTGTTAATTTATTTGATCAAATCTTATCACTACCAAATAAATACTTTATGAGTCTTCTCAAGCTTGATTCATGTCCCACCAATTTAACATTCATCACACATGTTGTTTGTGTGTGACTCTTTAGATTTATATTTAATAAGCAACGAGCATAGCTTGAAAAACATGTGTAGCACCTAGACTCCAACCAATATCATAGCCTAATTAAGTCAAAGTAAAGCGGATCACAATAAACTCTCTTAATCATAAATACCATGTGGTATAAACCTTTTGTCTTAATTTGTCCCAATTGAATGAGAGCTATAAATTTAATCAAACTCACAAACTTAGTCATATGACTAATTAGTGTTACCTCATAAGATTAGTGTTTCTATTGAAAACTTCATTTCAATCACACAGAACCTTGGCCAAGGATTTTTATGTCATGGAACATCAACTACATACAACAAAGGTCTTGCTCATTGGCAAAAAGACAAATTCCTTATTGAACACATACATGCCTTTATACACACTTAGAAAAAGACACGTTAGGCTCATTACCCTATCTCATACTAGGATAGATATTGACCTTTAATGCACTAATGATACAGTGATCGTTATGTGCATAAAACAACTATGTCGTTTTAGATCCAAGGTCCACTCGCATTTGGCATGATCATGAAGTAGAATATTGACAACCAAGAGTGAACTCTATGTGTTTGCTTCATTCTACGAGTCATTATTCAAATGCTCATTCTCCAATAATGCATCTACACACATGTGTTCTTAAATGTTATACTGAACGATATGAAATTCACCATACAAATTTAAGGTATGTAAGTTGTACAGACTTTAGTGGATCCACCTAAACAAATTGTTTTCATCGAATGTAATTGGGTTTATAAGAGAAAAATTGGATCAACTGGCGAGTTAGAGACCTATAAGGCTTGGATAGTGGTGACGGGCTATATTCAAAAAGAGGGAATTGACTATGAGGAAACCCGACTCACTGGTTGCTATGCTCAAATCCATTCTAATCTTGTTTGCAATAGTTTCTCATTTGGATTATAAGATTTGATAGATAGATTGCAAAACCATTTTGCTTGATGGGATGCTTAACGAGGATATTTATATAGTGTAACCACATAGTTTTGAAGTCTAAGAAGAATCTCATAAAGTATGCAAGCTTAAAAGGTCTATTTATGACCTTTAGCAAGCACTAAGGAGTTGGAATCTTGGCTATGATGGCGCTATCAATCGTTTGACTTCATCAAAAACAAGGATGAGTCATGCGCCTACAAGAAGATTAGTGAGAACGCAATCACATTCCTAGTGTTGTATGTGAATGACATACTACTACTAACTAGGAATGATGTTAGAATGTTAACCTAAGTTAGTACTAGTTATTTACTACCTTCTCCATGAAAGACTTGGATGAAGTGACCTACATCTTAGACATTCACATATATAAATATAGGGAGAAGAGGTTGTTAGGTCACTCCCAAGCATTGTAGATAGGCAAGACATTGAAAAGGTTCGATATAGAAGCCTCTAAGAGAGGATTGCTACCATTTAGGCATGATATTTATCTTTCAAAATCCATATGCCCAAAGATGGATGATGAGAGGGGAAGCATGAAAGTTATTCTATATGCTTCAGCTATAGGATGCCTGATATACGCAATGCTATGTACAAGACTAAATATCACCTACGCCGTAACTGTTATGAGCAGGTTTCCAGCAAATCCCGATAGAGAGCATTGGAATGTTGTCAGGTGTATTCGTAAGTAATTGAGAAAGATTAAGGATATGATACTTGTATTTAGAGATGGTCATCTAAGAGTAGATGAATATACTAAGTCTGACTTCCAGTCAGATGTAGATAAAAAAAAGTTTATCTCCAGGTTTATATTTACTATTAATGGAAGACAAGTCAGTTGAAAGTGTTGTTAACAAAGAATGACTGTAGACTCCACATTCAGGTTGAGTACATCACAACATCAGCATGTGATGCTTTGAATGAGGCTTTTGTATAAAGAAGTTCATGATAGAACTTTAGGTGGCTTTAGATGTGGATCACCCATTTCCACTATACTGTGACAACAATGGCACAATCGTAGAAGCAAGGGAACCAAGGTCTCATCAAAAGTCCAAACACCTAGAGAGGCATGACCACATTATTTGAGAAATCATTGGAAGGGTGACGTAGCCATATAGAAAATAATATCGGCTGAAAAATGTAGCTAACCCACTTACCAAGCCAATGACTTAGGTACTACTGGATCACTATCTTGAGAAGATGGCTAGTAGATACCATAGTGATTGCATTAGCACTATTGGCATTAGAGTGCAAGTAGGAGATTGTTAGTGATATGCCCTTCAACACTAATAGTTCATGAGGGATACTAGAAGACTTTGTGTCTGTATGTGTACTTTTTCATAGTAATTAATACAATATTGATGGGCATAAAGTATTGCATTTGCCTATGTGGTTAAGTTAAGAAACCTTATTTATAAGGAGTTATGAATATGGACACAAAACTTTCATAGTATTCAATTGTTAAAACTAGTTTATGAGTCACAAACACTTTAAAAGGTATTAGAGCGTCGGTACTGCTTGCACACGTTATATTTGTACAATGAGTATTATACCATTTCATATGAGATATAGAAAATACATGTATGTGGCATTAGTGATATGTCCTTTAATGCCAATAGTCAACGAGGGATGCTAGAGGCATTATGGTTGTATATGTATACTTTTACATTCATTAATGAAATATTAATTTATTCATAACAATTTTATGGCAAGATTTTATGTATGTAAATCTTAAAAGGTGTAAAATATTATATGTGCTCATGTAATTAACTTAAGAAGCCTTATTCATAAGGATATATGAATACGTATAGAAGGCTATCTCGGAACTCGATTATTAAAACCAATCTGCAAGTCACAGACACTCTAAAGGGCATTATAGAGTGGTATGACTTGCACGCCTTGTATTTGTAGGGTAAGTGTCATGCCATTTGGTATGAGATATTGAGAATACATGTGTGTGAATACATTATTGGAGAATGAGCATGCAGACAATGACTTGCAAAATGAAGCAGATGCATAGAGTTCACTTCTAACTGTTAATGTCTTACTTTGTGATTGTATTAAGTGCATGTGGACCACAATGTCTTGCTTCGAAGCAAATGCATGGAGTTCACTCTTAGACTTAAGAAGACATAATTATCTTATGCACTTGACGGTCAACGTGTCATTAGGGCATTAGAGGCCAATATCTATCTTGGTATGAGATAGGATCATGAGACCAACATGTTATTGCCCAGATACATATAGAGGCATGTGTGTGTTCAATGAGGTATTTGTCTCCTTGCAAGTGAGTAAAGCATTTGCCTTATGCAATTGGTATTCTATGAGATAGAAATCATTAGCTAAGGTAGTGTGTGATCAGAAAAGAGTTTTCAATAGAAACATTAGTCTCACGAGGCAACACCCATTGGTCATATGACTAAGTTTATGAGTTTGACTAGATCCCTAACTCTCGCTCAATTGGAACAAAGTAAATAAAAGGTCTATACTGCATGGTATTCACAATCAGATTGGTTCATTGTGATCTATTTCACTTTGTTTTAATTGGGCTACGATACAGGATAAGCGTTACTGATATCATTCGAGTTATGCACATTGCTAATTGGGAAAAAACTAAGAGAGTCACACATAGAAGATTGTTGTGTATGATGAGTGGTAATTAGTGGGTAGCATAATTCATTTAGTGGTAATTGGATTGAACTAATTAATTGCCATGGTGATTGTTAATGATAAATCATTAATTAGAAACACAACGAGAACTTTAATTTAATTAATGGGATTAATTAAATTAAAGATACCAGACATGAATGGAATTATTTTAAGTCAATCATGTTTCATAATAATGAGATTATTAATTAGAAACATGATAATATTTGATTTAATTAATGAGATTAATTAATGTTGAAGTGTGCATTAGCTCCTTATCCCCTACTAGATCATCACCATTTTTAGCTGTAATGTAGTTTTGTTAGCTTTATTCCTTTGTGGTTGAGCTAATTAATTCCACTCCATCACTTGTAGTTAGTTAGCGGTTAGTTATGCAAAGTAGTTAGTGATTAGTTATTAGTTCTGTTTAGCAGTAGAAGCTTAATTATATCTATAAGCTTTCACCTTGCACTTAATGAAATTGTAACTAAGAGCTACAAGCTTCTTGAACCCATTTCTTCCTTTTGCTCTCTTCTACTAGATCTTGGATCCAACCTACATGACAAAATGCTTGACTAGAATACCAAGTAACATAGTGTCAGAGCCACACAGAGGGAAGAAGGATAATTCTTGAAGGTGTCAAACCACCTAACTGCAAAAAACTTTGTAGTGCAGGCAAGAAGCATGAAAAGAGCACCTAGCGCCAAGAATAAGCTTGGTTTTGTCATTGGCCAAATAAGAAGGCACGCTAATCCAAATGACCCCTTTCTTGACGCTTGGGAAAAATGAAATGATATGGTTGTGTCTTGGATCTTAAATTCCATATCCTTTTCTATAAGATCTAGCCTACTCTTTGTGGATGATGCATTTGAGCTTTAGAAGGAGTTGGGAGAAAAAATGTCACAATATAATGGCCTTAGGATCTATTAACTAAAGAAGACACTCAGTACACTAGATGATTTAAAGATTAACTACTATGGAAGGCTAAAAGGAATTTGGGATGAGCTCTCACTATATGATACCTTACACAAATGCCACTATGGACGACCAAAGCTCATCACAGAAAGACAGCATAGGGATAATGTCATTTAGTTTCTAATGGGACTAAATGAGACATATGGAGTTGTGAGGGATCAAATCCATTTGTTGCATCCCATACCACCTATAAACAAGTTATTCTCTATTGATTTGCAACAAAAATGCAACACTAAATCCTCAGTGGAGTGCAAGGACCAGAAGTAGTGGCATTAGCAACTCAAAAGAATCCAATTAGTTTGAGGTAGGTTCTAAGAAAGAGTGGCCTTTTGTGTTCATTGCAAAATTCTAGGATATAGTTTGTAGAATTGCTATAAAGCTGGGAATGTAGAGGTGCCCATTTGCACACATTGCAATATGAAAGGGCACATGACTGAAAAGTGCTACAAATTAAAGGGGTACCCCTTAGATACAAACTACACCAAAAAGGGCATAAAGGATTAGGATTAGCTTAACACACACAAGGTGTTTCTCAGGCTTATGAAGATGAGTGAGCTGGTGAATCAGAGAGAACGTTCTTGACTAAGGCCTAGTATCAAGAGTTAATGGCTCTTCTAATTGGGATAAAGTCAGTAGTTACTAGAGTCAATAAACTAGAACTACCTCACAAACAACCTGCTATAAACACTCATAAGAATGCCCTCCAATCACAATGTCTCCACACTAAATATAATTGAGAAACCAATTCCCTCAGCCTCAAATTAGACCTCAAATAATTGATCATTCATAGATTATTGACACCAGAGTAACATATCATATGATCTATGATGTAGCCCTATTTACAACCATCATAGCTAAGGCATCTAAATTCATTAGACTTCCTAATGGTTCACATGCTTTAGCAACACACTTAGGCATAGTAAGGTTAAGTGAATCAATCACCTTACATGATATTTCATGTGTTCTTTCCTTTTCTTTGAATCTAATCTTAGTTAGGAAATTAACTAAATTTACAACTAACATTAAAATCATCAAAACTAACAATGGTTTGGAGTTCAGCCTCAGTGATGTTTTATCTAGATAAAGGGATAATATACTAAAGAACGTGTTTAGAAAGCCCACAACAAAATTGTATAGTTAAGAGGAAGCATCAACATTTATTAAATATGGCAAGGGCCTTAAGGTTTCAGTTTGGTATAGCTTTAATGGCTACTTGCATTGTCAATAGGCTACCAAGCTTGGTATTAAATAATAGACCATACGAATGTTATATGGAGTTAAACTATAGCACCAACATATGAAAGTATTTGGTTGTCTGTATTATATAGCAACACTAACTCAAGGTAGAAGAAAATTTGATTTTAGGGGTAGGAAATGTATTTTCTTAGGGTACCCTTATGGCATAAAGGGTTACAAGTTACTTGATTTAGAAAATAAAAATATTTTTATCTCAAGGGATGTGACCTTTTATGAAAGCATATTCCCACTTCAAGCTAAAAGCAAACCTGCTGAGATGGCTAAGATATATCCTTCACAACCAAACACTTTATTAACAAATTCTTGGAATATGCTGTCATCCAGAGATCCTCAATCACCTCCTCACAATGACCTTAATCAATCGAATGCGCTAGCCTCAATAAATTAGCCACAAGCCACACAGTTAAAGTCAGATCATAACATTTCTCTAACACCACCTTCACCAGCTGTTGCACCATTGAATAATCTTTCTCATGATAACCTTAGAAGATCCTCCAAAGCAAGAAGCACACCAAAGTATCTTTAGGAGTATTATTATCAACAGGTCACCTCAACCCCTTCAATCCCAAAGGAATAAGGTCAATCTCATTCCAAGCCTCATGTTAATATCCAATTGATAGTGTATTATCTTTTCACAAGCTTCACCTATAGCATTAAGCCTACTTGAGTGCTATTTCCACACAAGATGAGCTACAACTTTTTTTAAGGCATCAAGGGACACTAAATGGTGCCAATTTATGGATAATGAACTACAGACATTAAAAGAAAATAGAAACTGGACACTTACAGATCTACCCCCAAGGAAAGAACCAATTGGGTGCTAATTCATGTAAAAAATTAAAAACAGATCTAATGGAAGCATTAAATGATATAAGGCTAGGTTGGTTGTAAAGGGTTTCACACAAAAGGAAAGCATAAATTATTAAGAAATGTTCTCACTAGTGGTAAAACTCACCACTATCAAAAGCTTAATTGCAATTGCTACTGTCAGGGGTTGGAAGTTACATTAGTTTACTGTGAATAATGCAACTTTGGACGAGGAAATATATATGAGGAAACCACCTAGCTACAACAAAGGAGGGCTAGCCAAGACATGCAAACTAAACAAGAGTTTGAATGGTTTAAAGCAAGCCTCAAGACAATGGTGTGTTGCCTTATAAAAAGCGTTAATTAGCATTAGATTTTAGTAATGTAAGGCAAATTACAACCTCTTTACAATGAAAGGAAGCAACTCATTCATAGTTTTACTTATTTATGCTGATAATGTCATAGTGACCAATGACTCAGATGTTGAAGTAATGGAAGTAAAGAATCTCTTTCATGATAAGTTCAGCATTAAGGACATAGGTTAGTTTAGGTATTTCTTGGGCATTGAGGTGACATAAGTAGAGGTAGACATATTCATAAACCAATGGAAATATGCCTTAGACATATTGAAAGATAGTAGATTGATAGGTGGGAAACAAAGTAAGGCACCAATGGATCAAAACATCAAATTAAGCAAGCAAAAAGGAAGCCATTAGAAGATGCATCTTTATACCGTAGACTAATTGGAAGACTTTTGTACTTGACTACTACATGACTTGATATCTCCTTTAGCATTCAAACACTAAGCTAATTCATGCAGATACCATTAGACTTACACATGAAAGCAGCCTACACGATTTTACACTACATTAAAGCAACACCAGATCAAGGAATTTTCTTACCATCAAAGAATGAACTACAACTTAAAGCTTACTGTGATTCAAATTGGGGATCTTGTCCTTATACATGGAGGTCTATCCTAGGTTATGGCATATTCATTGGAGGCTCACTAATCTCATAGAAATCAAAGAAATAATTAATAGTGTCTAGGTCATCAGCTAAGGCAAAGTACCAAGCTATGGCCTCAAGTTATTGAGAGCTTACTTGGTTAAGGTATATCATGGAGTTATTACAGGTCAAGTACTTTAAAACCGACTATAATATGACAACTAAGCTGTGCTCCACATGGCTGCCAGCCCCATGTTCCATGAGTGAACCATATACATAGAAATGGAGTGCCATGTTGCAAAGGATCAAATGTAAGCAAGATGTCTTAACCAAGCCTTTGCTAACACACATCCTAAATGGACACCTCAAAAAGATGCAAATGGTGAAATACCATCCTTCATCTTAAGAGAGGCTATTGAAGTGCACGTCATCACCTTATCCTTGTTAGATCATTATCATTTTCAGCTGTAATGTAGTTTTGTTATTCCTTTGCGGTTGAGTTGTTTAATTCCTTTCCATCACTTGCACTTAGCATTTGAGTAGTTAATAGTTAGTTATGTAGAGTAGTTAGTGATTAGCTATCAATTCTATTTTGTAGTAAAAGATTCTTTATGTTTGTAAGCTTCCACTTTGCACTTAATGAAACTATAACTAAGAGCCACAAGCTTCCTGAACATGTTTCTTCCTTATGCTCTCTTCTTTTAGTTCTTGTAACTAACGTGCACGACAAAATGCCCAACTAGAATATAAATTAATAATTAAGTTGAAGGTTATGTTTCATTAAGCCATAATTATTAATATGATTAATAATTGAGAGGCTAGATGAGCCTTAATTATTAATGGAGATTAATAATTGAGAGACTAGATGGACCTTAATTATTAATGGAGATTAATAATTAGAAGTTGTGGGCTGTAATTATTAAAGAGTTTAATAATTAAAAGGTACATAGGCTAGTAATTACTAAATGTCAATGTAGTGAGCCAATGGAGTCCATAACTAGTATGTCCTAGTGTCTTGATATAAATACATGTTTTAGAAGAGTTTTAAGCATGAAAAATTTGATAATTTTCATGTGCTAACCTCCAAGCATGTTCTAGCCACTCTCCATCTTTTCTCATCACCAAAAGTCTTCTAACCTAAAGGAATTTATGTTAGAACCTTGCAAAAGGTATTTTGCAAAGTGTAGAAGGTGTTCGTCATTACAAAAACAGTGTGGAAAAACTAGAGGTAAGCGTGCCTATTGGAATATAATTCTAAAGGTAAGCTCTTTTTAGTTATCTTCAGCGTTTTCTGAGTTGATGTGTGTTCTATGGCGAATGTAGAATGGGTTTAGCATGTTATTATACTACATTTATATCGTTGATAATTGGTTTCAAAGTTTTAAAATCTAACTCCAAACCTGTTGAAACCCAACAGCTGTATCAAAGTCAACATATTTCTTATATAACTATGACATTTAATGATTCTTCCATGGTTTATGATAATTCTTAGTTTAGAAATCATTTAAACATGTGTTGGATACTTGTTTACACATTGAAGAATCATTTTCGTGGGGTTAGGAACTAAATAAAAGCGAGGAAAATATAGAAAAAAGTGCATCTACATGAGTTCTATGCCACAACTACCAGGTTTTGTAACCATGAGATTTGATCTCATGGCCGAGGATTTTTTTTCTAGCAAAACATGCATTTTGCTTGTTCTACCACTGGCCATCTTTACCCTTGCAGCCATGCCAAGCAGTCACGCGGCCGTGATGGTGGCTGTGGTAGAGAAGTGTTCTCTATTGTGACTAGCTATGTAGCCGCACGAGGATGACCATGATTGTGGGAACTGTTCTTGCAGCATAGGATGGTAGTGAATTGTTGTTCATGGTTTTTTGATTTAAACATTCGAAAAAGGATTTTTTCCACAAATGAAATTAATGCACGGGATGTGTAAGCCATGGAAGGGGCCATTAAATGGAATTGTTTGATTATACATGTGATGTATAATTATTTGAATATTTATTGTAGATGAATTATGGATTTAGAATATTTGTGGATGAATGTATTCTCTTTTGGATTAGTTTTCATCATTGTATAATTATTTTTTTATAGGTATAAGGGTATAAGCCTAAGTTTTTATTTTATACATAGAATAGGGATTTTCTATGGTATGTCACGTGTAAATGTAACATGGAATATATTAAGAAGTTGATGTTCGTGCAAAGACCAAGAGTTGGTACTGTTCGAAGTTCCATGGAACAACACAGGATTGATATGGAAAGGCGTTAAGGAGTCGATGTTAGTGCAGGGACCAAGAGTTGGGTTTGTTTTGAGTTTCATTGCATGGTGGGCCTCGTGAAGCCATAAAGACCAAAATGAAAGAAGGCATTTAGAAAGTTCCTATGTAATAGAATCGGATTTCATGTATATGTGCACAATCCCATTTCTTGTTCAGATTGGATCTAGAAGTTTATAATTTTTCACATCACTTTATTTTGCATATTATTCGTAATGAATACATGAGATACATGAAATTGAATAATGTGCAAAGCGAAACATAAATCTACATGGACTTAGAAACGTCCTCAAATAATATTAAGTTGTAACTACAAAAGGTTTCTTGCGGCCTACCACTAAGCTCAAAAGTCCTAAGTGTAGCCTTAGTATGTGATATTATCAGATTAATGGAGTCATATTACCACAGTGCATTTATAATTTCGGGTATGTTAGATGCAACATTCAAAGAATACTACAGACTTAAAAGTAGTCAATCATGAGTGGATTTCAAATCTTGCAAATTGTTTAACTAGAAATAAGTTGCTTTTAAGTTGCCAACACACTGTCTTGCATTAAATTCCAGTATAGCTAGAGAAAGATATAGATATTTGGGTTCTTTTTTGAAAATAATTTATTCTTGTGATCCACACAAAAAAAAAAAAAAAGAAAGAGAAAAGTGATATGAAAATTCTTTTGAGATGTGAAGTATCAAAATGGTGTTTTATGTATGAATAGATGGTATTTATATGACAAAATATAATGATTATAATGATATGACTAATTGTTATTTGAATTGTTATTTGCAAAGAAATATGTTGATTTTGCATGTATATATAAATAATAGTTTAATGAAAATAAATGTATTATAACATAGAGAGATTTTTGGAAGAACTGTGCAATGTAACATGTATACATATATATTAATTATATGATGATAAATCTATGTTATGTGTTAAGCTAGTCAAGAAATTTGACCACCCAATGTAGAATTACTTGAATGCCCTTATTATCTTCACATATTATCTTTTCTTCTAACTTATATTCATTTCATTCACATCTTAATTTTAATTTATTTTATTTTTGGAATTCTTAATTCTTTTATCTATTTTATTTTATATACTATGTATTAAGATAAGAGACATAATTTTGACTGTATATTATTAATTACTCTAATATCCTTATTTAAACATTATCTATTTTTCTTTTTTATTCGTTTTATTTTAATATAACTCTAATTTTCTCTTATATTTTTTTATAGCTTTCAATTTAGTCTTTCTAATTTTTAATTTTTAATATGCTCATAATTTTAAATTAATGTTATTCTTATTATAATTTATTATAATAAATGAAATAATATAATTTATATGAAATTTTACACATACATTGAGTGTATAACTACTATTTGTGCATGATGAAGAGAGAGTAAGATTTGATTATGGGATAGAATTAAAATTAGAATATAAAAAGAAAAAGGATTTATCTAAAGATAATTTACAAGATATGAGTAAAGTTGCATCTATCTATAATATTTTTTCAAAGAAATGAGATAATGAAAAAACAATTTACATTCAATTGCAATCTCAAATTTATTTTGCAATATTATTAACTAAACAGATAAACCAAAGCCAAATAGTATTTCTTGGGAAAGATTAGATTTGCATGGAATAGGAACTACGGGATTGTTGTCCTCTGCTTATCTAAACTATATTATTATTTTAATAAATTTTTTGGTATTCAAAGTAAAATTACACAAATATTTTTTATTTGAAATTCTCTTACTATTTTTTTATCCTCTTTTTTTTGTTATCCCTTTCACTAACAAATTATTTTTATTTGTATTTTATTATCAAATTTTATCTCTCTTGCAAATTTTTTAATCTTTCTTTATTATGTTATTTTTTTTCTATTTTTCACTTATTCCATACTTTATTATTAAAAAAAAAAAAGATTTTCATGATATACAATATGAAATTACATAATTAATTTTATTTTAATTATTTTTTATTCATTTTATTCTTTTAATTTTTATTTTTATATGTATTTTCTTTCAAAATTTCTTTCATTTTAAGCTCTTTTAGTTTTTAAATTTAGAAAAGTTTTTTTTATACCTTTTAAATAATTTTGTATCTATTATTTAAAATATAATAATTTCATAATTTATATTTAAATTCACACGTCTATAAATTGTGCGACTTTTACTACTATTATGAATATGGACACTTTTTTGGGTTACACAATAATACAGTACTAAATACCCTTATATATATATATATATATATATATATATTCTCTTTACTTTATTTCCCTCAAATTTCATTTATCTTATTCTAGTCCAACATTTTTAATTATTGCATTTTCTTCTCTCTTCTCAATTTTACTTTGTTCTATTTATGTCTTTTCTTAAGTATTTTTCTCTTCTTCTATACACAATATAAAGTTTTTTGTGTAAATAGTATTATTAATTTATTTATATAATTATGTATATGAGAGTGTGATTCTAATTACTAATTATTATTATTATTGTTGTTTTTTTATGTGATTATTAATAATGTGTTAACAGATTCCTAATTACTCCATTTAAATCAATTTCAAAATTTTCTGTCCATTTTTCTAAGCCGATTCCTAATTACAGGGATTTTCTAAAAAGAAATAACAAAGGAAAGGAAAACGAAATATATCTATAATACGTTGCCACCTGGACTTTGAAGAACACAAACGGATGCAAACCTATTTATATTCCGCTCTTTATTCTTCTTTTCTGTTCCGCCTCCTATCTCTCTCTCTCTCCGCCTGCCGTTGGGCATCATCTCTGTCTTGGAAAACTCTCTCACTGTCAAACCCTAAATCCTTATTTATTATTGAATTCACGGACAATCGATCGGGTTTCTTTGTTTGTCTTCGAGTTCCAATTTTTTCCAGAGATTCCGGGAAAATGGCAAGCTCTACCACCAGCCATGTATACATCCATGTCATCGAGGACGTCGTCAACAAGGTCCGCGATGAGTTTGTCAACAATGGTGGCCCGGGAGAGGGTGTACTCAGTGATCTCCAAGGCGTAATAATTCTTTTTTTAATTTAATTGAAAAATAGATTTTCAATCGAGACTAGGGTTTAGGGAAATGCTTATTTGCAGCGTAATTTGTGTGATATAAGTGAATTATTGGGTGAAAAGATGATTAAGATTGATCTTAGTTGTTTATGTTCTTGAAATTCTTAGATCTGTAGTTCGAGTAGAAGAGTTGATAAGTGTATGTTGCAAATCTACAGTTGTGGGAGCTGAAGATGATGCAAGCCGGAGCAATCTCGGCTACCATAGATAGGACAGCACCAAATAAGTCTGGGGCAGGTGGTCCTATGACGCCTAATCCCGTGCATGACCTAAATGTACCATATGAAGGCACTGAGGAGTATGAAACTCCCACTGCTGATTTACTGTTTCCTCCGGTGAGAGCTTTATTTTTGTGTTAATGCAGTCACAAGTGTGAACTTGGTGTGGATTATAAACTGTTCCTGTTGTGGAATTATTGGTTTTGGGTGTGCAGACTCCATTGCAAACTCCTATGCAGACACCACTGCCTGGAACTGCACAGACTCCTCTGCCTGGGACTGCACAGACACCACTACCTGGAACTGCACAGACACCACTGCCGGGAATGGCTCAGACCCCATCGTCTGGAACAGCACAGACTCCTCTTTCTGGTAGTGATAGTGGTCCATTGTATAACATCACTACTGGCGGCACCCCAATCACCCCTAATGAGTATACATCTAACAATGAAAATGGTGGTGTTCCTGAGGTAAAAGCTGGAGCTGGAAGACCTAGCCCCTATATGGTATCATCATTTCCTGAACCTTCTTTGTTACATGACTGCAACTTTCTTTGTCACATTTATTAGAAATTTATTTTTGGCCACTCATTTAGTGTGTTTTTCACTCTTCAATTCTACGGTTGTAGTGATGTATATGTGTGAAAACTTCTTACCTGAAATAAGGTCATAAGCAATTTCTGCAGTCTCTATCTATTCCCTTTTGGTGGGTGGCAAAACTGATCTGTTTATTTAATCCTGCAGCAGCCACCTTCATCTTGGTTAAACCAAAGGCCTTCTCTTGATGTGAATGTCGGTGAGTATAACCGTAGAAGTCTCATATATAAGTGTTATGTAAAAGTCATAAGTAGATATAAAAGTCTTACATAAAAGAGTTATGTAAAAGTCTATGTAGATATGCAACATAGTGGTAGTGCCTAAATAAAGAAGTAAACTGTTAGAATGATATTTAATAATTTTACAGTTCCATATAGTAATTTTTTTCTTTTCTTTTTGTAGCTTATGTGGAAGGTCGGGAAGAAAGTGATAGGGGAGCACCCCATCAGCCAACAACTCAGGTGACTAGCATTTGTGGATCTGGTTTCTTAACTGTCTAATGTAGTTAGTTCAACTCAAAACTACAGATTACTGTTGATGCTACTTGTGTTTCTGGTGTTTGTGGGAATGCCAGAACATCTACTGTTGCATACAAAGGACTACTTTGTTTTTTTGATTTTGTTGGATGCAGTGCATTGCAGTGAATGCTAACTGCCACTGATGCATTGTGCATCAGAGATTTTGACTGGAATCACGTTTTGTTTGGTCTGGAAGTTCTGAGACTTATGATTCCAGTAGGGACTGCTGGAGGAAAATTCTGTTCATAAGCATCTGAGGTCTAACTAGGCTATGTGTAATGGGTTCCAGATGTCATGTAAGACATGTTCTTCTGGAAGAGAAGATGACTGGATATATTTATCTTTATTGCTGCTTTCTTTTACATAAGAAATTGAAAACTAACATATTAAGACCATCTTGGTTCTTATGGAAGAACAGAAAAATGGGTATGAGACACTGAAAGATCAGTTGGATGGAAAATGTTTAGCCCCATTGTTTCTGGCTCCACCTTATTAGTGATGGTTTGTTATGTTAAACATGCTAACATTCCCTTAGGAGAATTTAACTGCAAAAATATGTGCATAAGAATTAAGTATTTTTGGCTTCCTTTTTGAACTGAAAAGAGTTATTGTTGATCTAAAAGTATGTCCATTATATTATTTATCCTGGTGAAATTTGAAGTGGAATACATATTGCAGAAGGAATATTGTCATTGAAACTAGATCGGCTAGCCAAACTGAATTTTTTTTTGGCTGCATAACTATAATAACAAATGTAAAGTGCTATAAGGCGTGAAATGGAATGATTATCACTGTCTCTAATTTGAATGAACGTCCACATTTGCATGCACCATGCATCAGTTTTATTGAAAATTTGACAATTTCTTATTTTCTTTATGTCATCTTATAAAATATTAAGTGAACATGCAGATGTTCACTGGTCTTGCTGCCCATTTTCTAATGTGGCTCTGATACAGAGAGCATTGGGATAATCTAAACAAGTGGCACTTGTGAAATTAATTATAGATGAGTGCCTCTGTTGGTGAAATTCCATAAATAATAATTAACGAGGGACTATTGCATGACATCAGGAACTTGTTCTCAATTGGGTGGCTGGGACTTGGAAGAGGAATACATATTTCAAATGTTTTAGAAGTTAGTACTTGTATCTTAGACTGCATCTTGTATGACCTGACTTTGTATAGAGAATATTGGTTTGATATGTGGGTGAAGAAAAAAACAAACTAGCCATCTTGTGTGACTGGGAACTTGCACATGGGTGTGTATTGAAGCTCATGTGAGATGCATTAACTGCACTACATGGTACTCAGGTGTATATGTTTGCGTCTGCTTGTGTGTGTATCTGTGTAGGTGGATAGTGGCTAAGGATTTGGATTCATAATGGTTGCTATTACAGGCTTTCGTTGAAGCTCATTGATGATGATTTGGATTCATAATAGTTTTAATTACTGCTTTCCTTGTAAGCTCACTGATCAGAATTTTTTCGTCCATTTATTGTTGGGGAGAAAAATGCAGGAATGGTAATTGGTGGGTTTCTATCTTCTGAGTTGGCTATATTTGATTTTCTGCTAGTCTCATGCTTTTACTAACCTAAATTTCAACTGGCCAAAACATAATTGCAAAAGAATCTGGATTCTTATTGGATGTATTTTTTGTCAGAAATTTAATCTGTGATCCCAGGTGCTTGTATGGATTTATGCTCACGGCTTATGCCTTTTCTTTTCCCTGTCTGATGTAGTCATGTCATGTGAATCATTTTTGTTCACAAGTTCCATAAAACCAAGTTTGCAAGTTACAGATAGTAACATAAGGAGGCAGTGCAAAAAGGCTTTTAATCTTATGGCCTTTGTGTAGAGTCCTTTTTTTACATCTGAATTTGAGTCTAGAGCCTCATATCTTCTTGGATCATTTTCCCTTCAGATCAAATACTTCCTAAAGGCTGAATATGTTTTCCACCATCTAATGTTGGTTTATTATGGGATAGATGTGCTTCTTTTTCACATGGTACTAAATGTTGAAACAATTTATTATACCTATTTAGGGAAAGTCACATATTAAAGGACACGACAAAGAAAAAAATATAATGCTTGTTAGCATTTTGGTTCATATCTCAAAATAACCTAATGAGAGATGTTAGGGAAATTATTGCTTCATCTCTTTAGGAATAAAGTTACAAACACTTCTTATATTCTTCTTTAGAAAGAATGTATCTGCATTCAATTGTTAAGGTTTGAATGAAATACTCTGGAAGCCTAATGATGCAACCATAGTAAAGTCAATTTTCAACTGGTAATTTAATGTACTAGGGATGCAAAATGATCCAGATTGAGTCGAGCATTTGAAAATTTTGAAGCTTGATGAGCTTGTTAATTAAGGCCAGGCTTAAACTCAAGCTCAACTCTTTAGACTCGGGCTCAAGCTTGAGCTCAAGTTACCAGTTTTACATTGTTCTTGAAATTCACATTTTCTATTTCTTTGACCATTGTTGATTTTTTACTGTATTATGTATATTATATTAATTATGGATATGTTTACTTATGAAATTTAACCACATTTAACGTTGGTATAGTATTTTTATAGATATAAATTGTTGTTGATGTTGTTCTCTCCATAATTAATGTCGTACAAATCATCTTTATGACTATTTTATTAGTACGAATAACAATTGGATGCTTTTGAATATCTATGATTGAGCTAACGCTCCACTCCTTCTGAGCTTCAAGCTTGAGTCTAGGCTTACTCAAGTTGGCACTACTCATATTGCACTAGATGGGATAACCTATTACTGGATAAGAATTTTGTAGTAATGATATTTTAATTTTTACTCTGGTTCTCTGCAACAGTTCTTCTATTGAATTATGATTGCAATTTCTCTTAGTGGTAGACTTAACGCTGAAGAAATGAATTCAGGATTTCTTCATGTCTTCTGGAAAGCGAAAGCGGGAGGACTTTCCTCCACATTATCGTGCCGGTGGATACATCCCACAGCAAGATGGAGCTGGAGACAACCTGTCTGATGAGGTGAAGGTAGGATTTTTATTTGTTGATTATCCCTGATTAGTTCATACTGAAATGTTATTACTGAGCTTTTTGTTGAGTGGAATGGCATGGTCTTTAACGAACTCAATTTATGTGCTTTGATTCTTATGCACATTTCAACAGCAAGGGAACTGCTGGCCTCGGTTGCCTAGTTTAGGAAATTTTTTGATTGGATGACTCTTACTGATCATCTGTTATCTTGTTGACTAATACATATTGCATGCAAAGTCTGAAGGAACTAGACAATTCAATGTACAAAATGCACATGCCAAATGAATATGTTCAACAACGCCCAGTTGCTCAGCCATACTCTGCAATATTCAGCTTGTCTTGATATTTCTTCTCATTAAGGGTTTGTTGTTTATTCTTGCTTCATCATTAAGATAAGACGATTTTCATGACTAGGGCCGGGGTCATCTTTGGAACTCATTGAAAAAAACAAAAATATTTTATGTTATCTCTGTGTTCTTTGAATTTTCTTGTTTAAACCTTTTTTCTAATTTTCTCAAACGCCAAAAAATAGCTCCCCATCTTGTGTGTCATAAATTTCACTTCATTCCTAGAAAATCAATTTCTAAAGAGGAAGGTTGACCAATCGATAAGTTAGTCCAGAAACTTTTCCTTGGTTAATGTAGGAGGGGAGTCACATTCTCCCCTACCCAAACCCACGCTTGCCCTTGTGTGTACATTGTGCACCCCAATGTTGGCTTACCACAGGCACTCATGCATACATGGGCTCATCTTCCAAGTCACGCAAGAGGTCATAAATGTGCCAACTCCTCTAGGTCACTCATGGAGGGTCTTCCACTAGACAACAAACAGGACTTGTCTTGATATCACAAATGTGATGGGCTCCAATTCATCCTGCAGAAACTGGTTACTAAGGAAGAAAGTTGTTCTGATTTGTAAATTGGTCCAAGAACTTTTCCCCTGTCAATGTGAGGTCACACTATCTCTGGAACTGTGTGCTAGCTAGATTGTTTCCTGCTCTCGAGAATTTTAGCCAGGAGGTTTTAAAGCCGAAATACATGAAATTTTTAAATTTTCGTTCTCGTCCAATTTAATTGTACTTTTTGGATATCATGAAAGAGCTTGAAATAATTGTGTAACTCAATAATTCTCATAGGCACATTCGTAAAGATATTTCCTTCACATCTTCTGTCAAACTCCCTCTCTTGCATTTTCCAAACTAAAATCTGAAATCCAAATGTGACCATTGAAGAAAACATTAAAGGAATTCTGCTCTTCTAATTTTTGAGAAAGACTTTGAGAAATTGAACAGCACCTAAAATTAACACTGAGTTTATTAAACAGATCTGCTTTGTTGCTAACATAGTAGCTCTTCCTATATATATTACGAACTGAAAGAATTAAAATGCAATTTCCCATTTCCTGAATGATTCTATAACACATTATTAATGAACTGAGGTTAAGGATACTAGTGATAACCTAAATTTAAATAAAGTTAGTCTAGAATACTGACAAAGTTAATTTAGAAAAAGTTGTAGAAACCTACCAAGGTGTAAAATCTAATTCCAAATGGAGTCTTAATCTAATTGTTGAAGACTAATTGGAAGAATTGAAGTATATTTCATTAACAAAAAATGATTCTAATTTATAGTAAGTACAAAGATATCAAAAATATAGAATATCTTAACATAAAACTAATCATCTAAACTAGGAAATAAAGTATACTCTTACTAGTAATTAGGAAACAAAATATGCAGAATATCAAGCTAAATATTTCTAAATATTCTTGACAATATTTTCCACCGCTCGCTCTCAAGTTGAACATGAGATTGTGTTAAAATGTTTAACTTGGAACTAGCCAGTAGTATAGAAGCATCCAATAGATGGTAGTAGAAAGTAGTAGTTAACAATAGTAGACAGTAGATCCATTAAGGTAAATGTTGATGTAATTATGAGGATTTGATTGTAATCAATATTTTGTAAATATAGTAGATAACTTAATTAGTGGGATTCTAATATACATTCTTAACTTAGCATCCTAAGCTTGTGTGTATATATTGTTGTAATCATTCTTAGTAATACACAAGAAAATTTGTTTCAATTTTGGTTACATGGTACAAGAGCTTGATTAGGGTTAGAAGTAGGAAAATTTTCTTGTTTGGGTTTGGAAAAATCAAGTTAGGGTTTAAGTTTGGGTCAAATTTGAGTCACTACCTTTTGTGACTTTCTGGTCAACACTGTTGACATAGCAGGAATCGTCGATCACTAATCAGCAAGTTCATGGAGTACGACATTCCACGGCACCATGTGTGAGTCATGCGTCAATTGAAAACAAGAAGTGAAGTATGTTTCAAAATTTAGAATATCTTGACATACATAGTGAAAATGCGAAGGATCACATTTACCGATCTGACACCATCTTGAAGATTAATTGGAAAAATTGAAGTATATTTCATTAATCATGAATGTTCCCAATTTATGGTATGGAACAAGTACAAAGATAACAAAGATTTAGAATATCTTGACATAAAATTAATCATATAAACTAGAAAATAAAATATACTTGTCCTATTAAATGGCAAACAAAATATGTCGAATATCAAGCTTACTATTACTAAATACTAATAATATTCTCCAACACTAACATTTCTAGCACTCTTCAAGTTGAACATGGGGATTTTGATTGAGGCTTTCAACTTTAGTATAGGCTGCTAAAGGTGTTACATTTTCTGTGATTGCAAGTAGGTAGACAATGGTCATGTCATTCACGAAAGACATGCATGATAGGCATGCATCATTGATTATACACAAGTTTGATAGGCCTGTGACATTGAATGACAGATAAGTCTGATAGTGTGCACCTTTACGTGACAGAGGTAGGCATTGCAATAATCAGATTTATTGATGATAGTAGTTAGCCAACTTCTTGCAGTTACAAGAATATCCAATAGGCTATCATGAGCCATTATTCATGCTAGTAGACAAGCCTGGCATAAATACCATGTTGAAAATTAAAAGAACTAAAAATGTATTTTTTCATTCAGTTGATGATCCCAATGCTTAATCGATAGCTTGAGGTTAGTGATAAAATACAGATATAGAAATAGCCTAAAATTCAAATAGGCCTAATCTAGCATCCTGAATAATTTAATCTAGAATCAAACTAGTATAAATGTACTAAAACTTAAGATCTTGTTCTAGATAGTCCTAATGTACTGCTTAACACTTCCCCTCAAGTTGAACATGGGGATGTTGATTGAATTGTTCGACTTGGGCTTAGGCAGATGGGAATCACACACAATCCACAATAGCAAGTAGATAAACAGTGGTCATGTGTCATTTGATGACAGGCGAACATGATAGGCACGTGTCATTGATGATAGACAAGTATGATGGTGGGTGGTTGTGAGGGATTCCATTGTTCTGTCTTGGTTGTATTCTTTAAGCATTTCCACAGGAAGATAAAGTTGAGAGGTTGAGCTAATCTTGTAGCTTTGTTGAGGCTTGAGACATAAGGGTTCAATTGTGTGTTGTATGGTTCTGTACTTTGAAATTATCATGTTGGAGTCCATGTAAGGAGAGGGAAACCGTGGAGACACTCTGGCAGTTTCATCGGTCTCCTGCCTATTATATGTGGAAATATGACCTCTCTGGTGAGTTTTTATATGCAAAACAAGGTCACTTTGTTGAAGAACCTGTAAGTGTCATAAGATGTTCTGTTCAAAACATGATCACCATGGAAGAAGAGAAGGATGGCCTCGACCTATTAGATGATTTAATCTTTCCTGCATTTTGTCTTCAGTTCATTTTTTAACATTTCTCAACTTCCTTGGATATTTGTTCTCTTCTCTATTCACTGCAGCTTTGTAAATTTCTAATGATATATTCTAATCTGATAGGCTGTTCAAGGGGGTGTTCAAGAAATGTGTCATGAAGGGGGTATGTTGTCTTCCAGTATTCCTCAGTTAGATGGCCCAATGCCTGATCCATATGATGACGTGCTTTCTACACCCAACGTGAGTAAAGCCTCTGTTTTCTTGTAATATGCAAATAACATAAGTACTGAGACTCATTATATTTGTCTTTTTAGCATGAAAAGGAAGAGTTCTATGTTTTTCTTTCCTCCTTTTTCTTTGGGGGGCGGGGAGAGTTCACTATAGCCAAATGTAGATTAGCTCCCTCGTGCCTTCTGTATCCATTAAAAGCAGGTTTTGTGGATCTGGTGATATTTTTTGCATTAAATAAAATTCATTTTGGCAACTATGGCCCTGTGCTTGGTTTGTTCCTTCATTTTGGCTCCTCAGACATTTTTCTTATTGTCGATACTTTTTGACCCTTTCCTTCATATTTTCTGTTATATGACCTCTACTGACTTTATAGTAGTTTTTTTATTCCTATCTGGAATTGGGGGATCAAAGTGCAACTGACTTCAAAGTCCAATATAATTGACACCGAATGATCATAAGCTCTGCATTAGTTGTCTCGTTTGATAAAGTATGCTGTCAGCAGTACAAGTACCATATTTGTCAACCATTGCTCTGTTTCGTTAATCATGATGCAAGGAATGAGTGTGATTCTGTATTGGTGGGAACTGTTATTGATGAATTTGTTGGAAGGATGGGTGTTCTGTTTTGGTTGTTATTGAATTTTAGGCCCCTCTTTGGTTTGAAGGTTTGCACAAGGACAGAGAAAGTGATGAACTCCCTATTGTTCCTAAGCTTTTGTTCTTTTTATGAACTGTTTTTTAAACAGGGGATAGCTGAGTTAAATCAAAGCTTCTAATTTGTTATAAAAGCTACCTACTAATTTGTCAGAGCCGCCCTACTCTCTTCAAAGGTTTAACTTGTTACATGGTCATCTGTATGGGTGAAGAATGTATTGTCAATCTTGATGATGAAATATTAACCATACACTGGTGGCTTTGTAAACTAATAGAAGAAATCTTTCAACTCCTAGTGCTCCGTCAATATCATAATTTTGCACAAGGAATTATTGCTTGTGGTCATGGATAACCCTGTTCTGGAGCGTGCTGCCTTCCCTGGATTTCAGCAATTTTCTGAAAAACCTAACATGCTGCTAGCTTTAACATGCCCAGTTCCTAAATCTTCATAGTTGGGCCTCTGAAGCTATTAGTGTCTCCTTAATTATTCCAACTGCGAGTAGGAATTGGCATACAAGGTGTGAATATTGGCCAAGCAATTGGTTTTTAAGGACTTCTATTTTTGTTTATTTAAAATCTTATATTTGGTGGTGATCTTGAGAGAAATTTAATTGATAATTTATCCACATTGATTAAAAAGCAACGTTGCACGTTCATGTTATATTTGCCACTACAAGCAGTCAATGTTTAATCAAATGGTGTTGTGGACACATTTTCATCTTGATTATATTTTTCTGAATCTTCATAGTTGGGCCACTAAAGCTATTATTAGCATGTCCTTAATGATTCCAATTGCAAGTAGCATTAACATGCAAGTGTGTATCATCTAAGCAATTGGCTTTTAAGGACTTCTATTTTCCTTTAGTCAAAATCTTACATGTGGTGATGATCTTGAGAGGAATTTAATCGATAATTTATCTCATTGATTAAAAAGCAATATTGCGTGTTTATATTATATTGGCCACTACAAGAAGTTAGTCTTGATCAAGGGGGGGCATTGTGGACACATTTTCATCTTGATTATATATATATATATATATATTTCTTTTATTTTGTTCATCTGCAGTTGTGTTACTTTGTTATTGTTAAAATGTTTTTCCCCATAAAATATTGTGCAATATAATTTCACTCTTAGTTACTCTCTCCATACTAACTTTGCATTGTTCTGACTTTTAAAGTTGTACAACTATCAAGGAGTTGTGAATGAAGACTACAATATAGCAAACACCCCTGTGCCAAATGGTAACACTAATTTAAACACTTGTCTTACAAGTATGTATCTTCCAATGCTGATTCCCTGCCTCCTGACTAGTAGAGATGCAAGTAGCAACTCCTGCTCCTGTTCAGAATGATGTTGTAGATGATGATGATGAACCCTTGAATGAAGATGATGACGATGATCTGGATGATGTGGACCAGGGGGAGGATCTGAACACAACTCATTTGGTTCTGGCTCAGTTTGACAAGGTGCTGAGATGAATTTTTCCGAGTTGGTATTCTTTCATGGTTCCATTTATGATATTATTTCCAGTGAATTTTGTGAATGATGATGTTCTTAGAAGTATGCTTTTTTCTTTAGGTGACAAGGACCAAGAGCAAGTGGAAATGCACACTCAAGGCTGGCATTATGCACATAAATAATAAAGACATTCTGTTCAACAAGGTGTGTTTTGTTTTAGGGGACTGGTGTGCTCATTTTACATTTTTAGTGCTTATTTTTCTGAAAGCTACTATAATGATTTGGTCGCTTGGTTTCTTTCTCAGGCCACTGGAGAATTTGACTTCTGATTCTGTTGGAGAAATGCCACGTGGCCTGGCTGTTCAGTACAGAGGAAACCCGAGATCTTTCCTATCTTTTTCGTAGTCTTTGGTCTCTCTATTTGAATGAGCACTCCAGAAAATGGATTGAGTATTGATGGCCACATGTACATACTGAATTTTGGAGTTAAGCTTCGAACCTAATTAATCTTGAACATGTAAAATTTTATTTACATTACCCTTTGGAGATTTTGTATCTGACCAATTTTACTAAGTGTTTGTTAATATATATGATCGCACATAATGTGGTATATGAAAGTTTGTTAATCTATGATTGCCCTTAATGTGGTTTAAATTATTCGTCTCCTTTTTCTGTTTTTGGCGGATGTCCATTGTGAATCCTTTTTCAGTTCTTTAATTTTTCCACGTTATCACCATGGCACGCATCTACTGTTCTGCACTCAAAGCGTCACACACTCTTTACCTTACCTCGTTTTTTATACCCACCACACTCACACCCAGTTTGAACTTCTGCATTTCATGCTTGAAGCACACACATTCCTGCTAGTCACCCGTGATCCCACACGCCCCCCCCCCCCCCCCAACCTTTACATGGACTCAAAGAGCTCTCCATCTACAGATTTGGTGGGGTGTTATCTTACAAGATTATTGCATCTTTAAATATTTCCTCCCAAGTCCTATACAGATATAAGCTCGGAAATCGATAAATATAAAAGTTCAAAATGTAAACTGCTTAGATAAAGTGGAGTAAGAAATCTCTTGTTCCGAGGCCTGTGAGCTAGTAAATGAACGGGGATTAGGTACACTGAAAACAAGCTCAAAATGTGTACTTTATTTTTATTATGAATAAATAAAAATTTATTACCAAACAGTTTTTTTCTTTTATTTGGAAATTAACACTATCTAATAAATTGGTTTCATTTAAAATAATCACTCATAATTTATTTTATTATGACTAATTCAAAATTTACCAAGTTTATATTTATAATGTCTCATTATGACTAATTAAAATTTGCTTTACTCTAATTAAATTTTATATGTCCGTAATAGATTGGCTAGCCTGTAAGTACAAATGCGGGCATAAAAAAATTTCATTTCCTTCTGAAAATGACTGACGTCTATTATCATTCAATTCAAACATATTTTTATTTTTAGAAAAAAATTAAATAAAAATAAAATGTCCCTTCCTTACTTAAACATTGAAAAATCAAAATTATAATGAACCCAAAACTCATGGTTGAATTAAGCATCATTTCAAGGAAGAAAAAGTAACCCATGTAGGTGGGCAAGTTGCAAATTACTGATACCAAAAACAAAAAGAGAATCTAAGATTAACCGTCATACTATAATTATTTATTACATGCATTTAATTGATATTTTATCTTATCCAATAGCGAAAGGATAGTGTAGTAACGAACAAGCAAGGCATCTCTTTCATGTCTTAATTCAAGCTTCTGCTTCATCCAACCAACTTTCCCTTCTGAGACCCAAAAATAAATTTTAAAATTACCCTAACGGGTCTGTAGGATATACACCTGATTCAAACCCACTTTATATTATCAGAGTACAACTTTTGGTATGGGCCCTAGTATTGGTAATAATTACCCGTTAAAAGACTCACTCGTTCCTATTGAGAGCAATATTTTTAAAATTAAATCGAGTATCGAACCAAATAACCAACAGGTCACTCGGTCACTAGTTTAATTGATTTAATTGTTTTAAAAAGACTAACTATTTTATATTATATATAATATTAAATTATTTTACAAAATAAATTTTAGTCCAATTATTAATATGTTAAATGATAAGTTTTAGATATAACATTGAAATTTGATAGTTTAATAAATATAAAAAATATTATAAAAATATAAAAAAAACTAAATTAAATTCAAATTCAAATATGTAAATGTTCAAAAATTTAGTTTGGTAAAAAAAACAAACAACATAATTAATATAAGAAAATTTGATTGTAAGATTCAATATTTCACATTTCAATAACTCAATTAGGATAATATATCGTTAAAAGATAATTAATTAAAAGTAAAAATAAAAAATAGTTATAAAATAATTTTTTATGGGGAAAAATTTATATAACATAAAAATATTTTATTTATTTTATCAAGGTATTTTTAAAATTTCTTTATTAATAAAAAGCAGATGATGGTTTACTTTTGTGATATACTAGGCTTGGAAGACTGACTAGCTCGTGGTTGAATAGATTGAATTGGCCAGTCCGGTCTACGTTTATCACAGTTGAGAGATAATAAACTAAAACCGTAGTTGATTATATACCATTAACATGTACATGGTTATGCATCCGTTCTTATGCTGTTAAGATTTAACCCCTTATAATACCTATTTTGGTTCTTTTAATATTTTGTTAAATATACCCCTTTCGTTTTAATTAATGAATGATTTGCATTTAATGCACATTCAGTGTGCATGTATAGAATATATAAAATATAATTTATCTTGTATAAACACAACATCATGCTTTCATTTTATAATTGTTGAATTATATCCATGTTTATTTTATTTATATTTATGATATGATATTATCTATTTTTAAATATAAAAAAATTATATAGATTATTAATAACAATAAAAATATAAATTATTATGTCTTAAAATGTAACAAAAATTTGTAATAAATGAGAAAAAAAGAAAAGTTAAATAGAAAACAATTAAATAAGAAAAAATAAATTAAATAAAATTTAGTAAAAAGGAATAAAGGAGAAAAAACAAAAAAGTGAGAAAAAATAAAAAAACAAATAAAATATTTTATTCTCGCTCTCTATAAATAGCAAAAAGTAGTAACTCTTATGAGTTGAGTCATAATAAATAGAGAGAGTGAGAGAGAGTATTAATGAGGACATTTCATAAAATTTATTAAATGACCAAAGATATTTATTATAAGATCTCACACATAATTATATAATAACTAACCTTGCATGCAAACTCTATGCATGTGCATGTTAAATTTAAAATACAATTTATTGTATGAATACTTACATTTTGCTTATGTGGTTTAAATATTTTATAATTTACCATCTACTAGAAATTGCCCACTCTATACATGCGTATAATTATCTAAATATATATAAAAATTATAATCAAATTCAAATTATTATATTTTTAATGAATTTCAATAATAAAAATATATCATTTAAAATTAAAATGTATTAAAATTAATATAATAAAATGTGATTGAAAAAAGTCAGTGAAGGAATAATACAAGAAAAAAATATACAATCAAGTTTTAGTTGGAAAGGATGAAAAAGATAAAATATTGATAAAACGTAAAAGGTAAATTGTAAATAAATTGGAAAAATAAAAAAATAGAAGTGAAGATTATTATATTTAAGAAATCAAAACAAAACTTATCTGAAAAATTATGGGGAAGTGACGAACAATAAAACATCTTTAATTTTAATTAATATGAGCAGGTATTAAAAGGGGCAAGAGGTTGACAAACGTGTGTAATGGTGAGAATATTAATGGATGTTGTTCACTTAATAGCTAAAAGGTTGACAAAGAGATCATTTTATACATTATTTTATATTCACAAAGATAGGCAATTTTGTAGCTGGATGAAATAATCAAAGTTAGATTTGTTTAACTGCTTTCACACATTTTTAAATGGTATGGATGTTATAGTACAAATTGTTAGTGATATAGTGCACAACGTTAATTAATAATAAGGGATAGTAGAGATATGTTAATTAATAATAAGGGATAGTAGAGGTATCTTAATTGTATATCTATATTTTCTTATATATTAATGAAATATTGATTCCTTTATATTAATATTATGTCAAGTATTTCATATATATAAATTTTAAATAGCGTAAAGTATTGTATGTGCCTATATAATTATGTTAAGAAGTCTTATTCATAAAGAATTATGAATATGGATACAAAGTAATCATAGTAAAAATTATTAAAATTAGTTTGTGAGTTATAAACACTTTAAACTGCATTTGAGAGTTGCTTAGTATGAGATATTGAGAACATATGTGTAGATACATAATTGGAGAATTAGCATTTGAACATCGACTCAAAGAATGAAGTAGATACATAAAGTTTACTTTCAATCGTCTATGTCCTGCATTGTGATTGTTTTGAGTGCACGTAGACCTTAGACCTAAGACGACATAATAGTTTTGTATGCATGATAGTTAATGTATTATTATAACATTAATGACCAATATCTATTTTAGTATGAGACAAGAGTACGAGTCTAACATGTCGTTGCTTGAGTGCATATGAAGGCATGTTTGAATTTAATAAGAGATTTGTCTTTTTGCAAGTGAGTAAAGTATTTATCTTAAACTATTGATGTTTCATAAGATGGAAATTCTTAACCAACGTAGCGTGTGATCGAAATGACATTTCTGATAAAAGCATTAGTCACATGAGGTTATATTGATTAGTTATACAATTGAATTTGTGAGTTTGACTAAATCTATGTTTCTCGCTTGGTTGGGATAAAGCAAGACAAAGGAACCATACTGTAATATATTCACAATCAAGAGGGTTAATAAGATTCATTCAATAAGTCTTAATTAGGCTATGATATAGACTGTGGGCTAGACCTTATCCTTATCTTTGAGTTATGCTCCTTGTTGGTTAATGATGAACTTAAAAAGTCACACATAAAAGGTTGACATATCTGACAAGTAGTAAATTGATTGGGATGTAAATGAGGTTTGAGAAGTCTTATAAAGTAATTTATTTGGTTACAATTAGATTAGACCAAATGGAATTACTATGGTGTTTGTTAATGATGAGATTGTTAATTGGAAGCATGATGGATTTTTAGTTTAATTATAGGGGATTAATTAAATTAAAGGGCAAGACGTAAGTGGGCTTTAATTGTTAATGAAGGCTAATAATTAGAAGGCTATATATGTTAGGTTTCGATGGGTTTTGCGCCAATTTTTAAAATTTTAAAACCATAAAACAATAATATACATGTAGTGAAATAACATCCCAAACTTGTTCTGTTTTCGCCATGCAACACACATTAATTGAAAAGTACTAAAAAGACAAGTAAAGAATGTATGTTTTGGAATCATATTCTAATGTGTGTGCTTGCAATCCTTGAATTGTGACCCTTAAGCCTTAACCTCTAGTTTGTGTATATAGTAATAATATTGATGAGAGCCTTCTACACTTTGCAAAATCCTTTTTGCAAGGCTCTTACTTACACACCTTTGGGTTAGAAGGCTTTTGGTGATAAGAATAAAGTGAGAGGGTGGATGGAAGTTCCTTTCTTGTCACTTGATGGGAGGCACACAAATTGTTTGAATTTTTTCTCATGCTTAAAATTCTTCTACACATATATTTATACTTAAGACACTATGGTACAAAAGTGATGGTCTCTATAGACTTACTACATAGACCTTTAATAATTTCTAACCCATGATCCTTTTTTATAATTAATCTCATTAATAATTTAAAGCTCATATGACGTGTGTGCGAAAGTATAAAAATAAAATGATAGCGATGTATGCTGTAACCCAGTGAAATTTGCTTGCACAAACCTTGAAGAATGACCTAATGCTGTGATCTTCAATGAATTCCAATGATAAGATGACCATAACTAACACGATTTATTAGTTGATACATCATGAATTAATCCAAGAAACGCTTGGAATAACTCAATTTGAAATTTTAGATTCACAAGAATTGAGGCACACTCAATCAAGGAAAAACCAAATAAAGAATTTTATTCATCAAAAATATGAAAAAGTTCTCTTAATAAAATAGCCCATGGTCCTTTATATAGTGTTAGGATCCCCTAAAAACCCTCTAAAGTTGTCCATGAGTGTTTTAGGAAGATTAGGATTGAAATTTGAAAAGAAATCCTGACTAAAATACAATTCTTACACTCCAAGCCATAGTTAGGCTTGATCTAGATATTGTGGGCTCGATCTAAAATCCTTCCACTCAATCTGAGGTGATCTGGAACCAATTCGATCGTAATTCTTGCATGTTGAATTCACGATCCCGGGTCTTGCGATTGAGTGTAGCCCTGCATGAGATAATTAAAAGATGTCCAAAATCCCATTTAAGTCAATCTACTTGAACTCTGGATTGATCCAAACTCCTCAAGATCGATTGGGACTTCTTTGAGATTGATGTTAATGCCATTCCAAGGTTATTTCCATTATTATTTTATACTAAGATAATCTGTAAGCTCCATTTTAACCTCCAAGGCTTCTTAAAACTTCTAAAAGTTCTTTAAAACTCATGCTCAAGGCTCTTCTTGGCTTCTTGGAGCTTATAGGCTTCAACTTGAATCCATAGTTTGATAGATATCCCTTGTTCTAATTTGTCTCTCACATCATTCCCCTCCTTTTGATAGCAAATTGACCTCAATTCATTAGGATTCGTATTATCTACAAAACAAAACTTCAAGTAAGAAATAATATAATATAATACTAATATTATACCTACCTTATACTAATATCTTACAACTTGGTTTTATTGTGAACATGCAGGCACACGTGGATCCCCACAAGTAGCAAGCTTCGAAAAATTTCCTCCAAGTTGTAGCTCAATCCTCAGATCAAATATTGTTACGTGGAAGGTGTTTTTAGTAGTTTTTGAAGAAAATCAATCTCCCCACCAAAATCACAGAACTTGTTGAGACATGTCTTCATCTATGCTCCTTCATAATTTATGGAATTTCTTTAGGTTTCTTCTTTATAGAAGTAATTCAAACATTCCTAAGGCAATTCCTTTGCAAAATTATCCATCCTTCGGTAACACTTACGTGTTCCACATGCTTAGTATAGGTGTATTCCAATATCTAAATTCACAACGTAATGATCACACGAAATCAACTCATGAAAATGTTAAATAATGAATAATCAATCAGAATAACATCCATTGTCATGCCATCTCCAATCACATATTGCTCAAGCAAATGATAACATATATGCTGCTTTGCCTTTGTGTGTGCGCAATGACATTGAATTCAATACCATGATAAGCCTTATGTTTGAGCATGAATGGAAAGTCCAATGCATTCATATTTTTACGCTAAGATTAAACAAAACTAATAATAAATTTGTTTACCTTAAGATAATCTTGCTAAAATTTCAACCTCTTCATACTGTGTAACCAACAATATAAGTACTGTGACCATCCAACATTATACACATCATGGATGTGCAATGTATCACCAAAAGAATGGCATTCATTAGGCTCGAGTTCAACAAGTAACACCACTGCAACATAGTGATAACATGTACTTTCAAACTTTACTTGTAGAAGTTTGGTATATGATTCTAGAGTACTTATTATGTATGTACCATGCCTTATAGGTAACTATAGATATCTCAACATAGTCGACAAATTTTCATTAGAAATTAAGGAACTTCGATAGTTCTCCTCTAAGGTCACAAACATGTATGATGAAATGCAAGTTTTCAATGTCAACACAATATCATGCAAACTACCAAAAAATTCATATGCAAGATTCTCATTCCATTAATTCCCATAAGCTCACTGTTGAATGCAAGTCCTATTACGTAAAACTCATCACTAAGACAAAGATTAGCAAATAATGCAACATTAGGAACCTCATGGGAATAGTAACTCAAGAAATTACTAGAACTAAGATTTTTGACCCCCTTTCCATGGCTTCAATGCCCTTGGATTAACTGATTCTTTTGCTTGTGAATCTTTATGAACTTCAGCTGAGAACTCTATGGTTAACTCAATTTTAATAACTTTGTACTCTTATAAGAGATTGTCAACAAAAGATGTAGGATAATATAAGAGGTTAGTATAAATAATCCTTCCATCACAAACCCTCAAATCTCTCTTGAACTCTAAAACACTTTCCTCCCCTCTTGTTATTATCAACTCATTCTCTTTTCTTTTATACTCTTTTTCTTCCTTTTCACTCTCTTTATTCTTTTCTTTCTTTACATTCTCTCATACCACATGTTCACTCTCAAACTCTAGCTCACATTGATTTTCATCACATGGTGCATTGTCAAATACTAGTCCTAGAGAGGTGTATTGCGCAAGAGTTTCCTTAGCGAGGCTGCAATCATTCTCTCCCATGGATGTTGCAAATGTTTCTTCATCAAGTGCTTTATCTTCATGCTCTATCAATGTGACTTCTTCTATATCGTCACTACTCACCTCATTTTCTGAATCTAACAAATCCTCAATTTTGTGGACTTTTTCTTCATTAACGACTTCATCAACAATTCCCTCCTTATCACCATGGAATGCTTCTATCATAGGCGAATCTAATTTCAGCTCATCCCTCCATGGGCTGCAACACTACTAACACTACATATATTGAATTGCAAATATAAGCAACTTACCTCTTTCATTGCCCTAGATGTAGCAATATCAATATCCTCTTGAGATTTCTTTATAATGCCATGGCAAGTGTCAATTTGCGTATATCCCTCAATGACATCTCTACAAAGGGCATACCTTATAGATCTTCTAGTAATATCTCTAGAATGGTCTTGCGATTTAAGCTTTTCAACACCCTTTCTCTTTAGCTTATGCTCAATTTAGATGGCCCTATCTACCATGTCTTCAATGTCCTCGTAGTTATGCCGCTCCATAATCTACATAATGTTGTCATCTAATCCATTGAGAAACCTATTCATTGTTTCTTCAACACTCTCATCGACATTTGCTCTCCTTATAGCATAATTTAATTGATCATAATATTTTTCTACACTTAAGCTATCTTGAGTCAAATTATCTAATCCATCGCACAACTCACTCTGCATGGAATATGGAATATATAGATTTCTCATTTCCCTTTTTAATTCCTTTTGTGTGGTGACTCTCTTGTATCTACAACTACTTTTACTATGCTCAAATTCAAACCATATTTAGCATATTCTACGAAAGATTGAGTGGCTAAATGTATCTTATGCACCTCTGAACATGGTTGAGACGAATGCCTCTTCTACTTTCCCCTCATATGCCAAGTATGCATCAAGATTAATCAGTCCCACAAATTGTGGAATATTGAATTCAATCCTTTTTGATGACTTATTGTTCTCCTTGTGATGTCTACAAGTACTCCTCCTAGGAAAGTCATCAACTCTATGACTACCATTGAATTCATCATAACCTACATACCTTTGTTGCCACTTTCGATGTGTAGCACCATTCAATCTAGCCCTCGTCTCCTCTTCATCTCGACTCTTGTGAGATAATAGACTATTGGGTGCAGTGGTGTATGAATCCTCTAAGCTATCCAGCCTTTGGATTATGCTTGCTAATGGCTCTGATAATTATCTCATGTAAAATGCACTGCCTCTCAACATATAGAAAATATAGGTAATATAAAGGGCAAGGAAACGTGTATTGTGTGTGTAGGTGTCCTCTCACCTCATAAGATGTAGTTCACTCATTTCTTACCTCTCACTCATATGTCACATAGTTAATACACTTAACAATGCACTTACCAATCCAAATCTTGTGTCTACCTCTTGGAATTACAAGTAATTCTTGAAAATTCAAATAACGGATTCCTTAATAGTGCGTAAGTGTGTGTGAGGATGAAGCTTTGAAGGTATGGAATCAATCTAGATACAACTGGATCAATCTAGAATTGGAAAACAAGTTAATGGATTGATTTGGAGTTAAAAAGATCAATTTGGCTTGAAAGAACATAGTGTAATCCACCCTGGAACAAGACGGATCCATCTAGAGAAAAAAACAACTATACGATCGACCTGAAAAATAGGCATGGTCGAGCATGAATGGGTGATTGTTCTAAGTTCTTCCACAAACACGCGTGATCGATTTGGTTGATAGGCGTGATCAATCTTGCAATTGAAATCATGATTTTAACTAATGTAGCTCCTAGAAGTTTACTTTAATTCAATTGCTACCAAGTTGCCAACGATCTCGAAGTGATAAGAAACAAATTAAGATGTAAATTTAAGCAAGATCACGACTTTTTCTTTACACCACATTTTTTTCTTTGTTTTTTTCAATTTTTTGCACAAATTGTTTTTCATTTTTATTTTGCCACATGTTATTTTTTTTTTGTTTTTTTTGAATTTTTAGAAATCAAACTCCCATAAAAACAAGCAACCCAAATAAGCAATGAATTGTTTTTGACTAGATAAAGAATGGCACAGATAATAGGATACGAAGAACATGAAGAATAGAAAATAATGAAAATGAAAAAATAGGGTAAATTGGTACCTCAGCCGGTGCTAGCATAAGAATCCAAAACAGTTAGCTTTGATACCAAGTGACGCATGTGTGGAGGTGTAAAAGTAAAAAGATAAAAGCATATGCTGGAACCCAACCAAATTTGCTTATGTGAACTATGAAGAATGACCCAACGCAATGATCATTGGTGAACTCCAGTGATAAGATGACCACAACTAACACTTCTCATTAGTTGATATGTCACAAATTAATCCAAGAAATACTTAGAATAACTTGATTTGAAATTTTGGATTCACAAGAATTGAGGCACACTTAATCAAGAAAAAACTAAAGAAAGAATTTTATTCATAAAAAATACCAAAGAGTTCTCTTAATAAAATAGCCAAGGGTCCTTAATATAGTGTTAGGATTCCTCAAAAACCCTCTAAAGTCATCCATAAGTGTTTTAGGAAGATTTGGAATGAAAATTGGAAAGAAATCCTAACTAAAATACAATTCTTTAGCTCCAAGCAATAGTCAGGCTTGATCTAGATATCATGGGCTTGATCTAGCATCCTTCCGCTCAATCTAGGGTGATCTAGAACCAGTTCAATCGTAATTCTTGCATGCTGAATTTATGATACCAAGTGCTTGCAATCGAGCACGGCCCTACATGATTGCAATTACAGAATGTTTGAAATCGCATCTAAGTCGACCCACTTTAACTCAAGATCAATTGGAACTCCTCGTGATTGATTATGACTTCTTTGAGATCAATTTTAATGCTATTTCAAAACTAATTTTATCATTGTTTTGTACCAAGATGATTTGTAAGTTTCATTTAGACCTCTAAGACTTCTCAAAACATCCAAAATCTCTTTAAAACCCCATACTCCAAGTTCTTCTTGGCTTCTTGAAGCTTATAGACTTCAACTTGCATCGATAGTTCAATAGATATCCCTTGTTCTGATCTAGCGATTACGTCACCATACTTCTTAATTATTAGTCTCCATTAATAATTAAGATTCATCTGGCCTCTTAATTATTAATCTCTATTAATAATTAAGGATTAATGGAATTATAGTTTTCAATTTAATTAATTTCATTAATCAAATTAAAGGCTATCATATTTTTAGTTAATAATCACATAATCAACAAATATAATTGGCATTCAAATAATTTGATTTGCATTTTATCCCTTTAATTAATCTCCATTAGTTAAAGGCCCATTGGGTTTCCAAGTAATAATTTTATTATTAACAAGTAACATATTAATTTATTTGGTGCAATCCAATTGCCATCAAATAAATACTTCATGAGTTTTCTCAAGCCTTAATCATGTTTCGCCAATGCAACACTCATCACACATTACAACCTTTTGTGTGTGACTCTTTATGTTCATCTTTAATTGATAATAAGTATAGTTCAAAGGATATGGGTAGGTACCCTACGACCTATATTGTAGTGCAATTATGATGAAGTGAAGTGAATTACAATGAAGCCTCTTGATTGGTATAGATCTTTTGTCTTATTTTATCTCAATGGAGTGGGAGCTATTAATTTAGTTAAACTCATAAACTCGGTCTTATGACTAATTAACATTGCCTTATGAGACTAATGCTTCTATCATAAATTCCTTTCTGATTACAAATTGCCTTGGCCTAGGATTTCCATCTCATAGAGTATCAATTGTACAGGACAAACGTATTACTCACTTGCAAAGTGGCAAATCCCTCATTGGATGCATATTGTTGGGTTTCAACAAGTCTGGGATTAGGTTTCAAAATCTTAAAATCATAAAACAACAATATAAATGTAGTGGAATAACATACCAAGCCCATTTCACATTTGTGATACATCATGCATTAATTGAGAAGCATAAAAAAAAACTAAAAAGAACGTACCTTTGGAATCACATTCCAGTGGACGTGCTTGCGATCCTTGAGTTATGACCCTTAAACCCCGACCTCTAGTTTGTCTACACAGTTGCTGTGATGACGAGTGCCTTCTACACCTTGCAAATACTTTTGCAAGGCTTTAATACAAATTCTTTTAGGTTAGAAGGTTTGTGGCAAGAAGAAGAGAAGGAGATGGTAGCTAGAATAATCGCTTTTTACTAAAAGTATGGCACACAAATTTTTCTGATCTTTTCACATGTATAAAACTCTTCTAAAACATGTATATGTATTCTCAATATCTCATATTAAATGGCATGATAGTTATCATACAAATACAAGGTGTGCAAGTCATGTTGACTCTCTAATCCTCTTTAAAGTCTCTATTTACTTGTAGACTTGTTTTACTAATTGAGTATTATGATAGCCTCGAGTCCATATTCAAAACTCCTTATAAATAAGGCTTCTTAACTCAATTATATGGGCATGTCCAATACTTTATGCCATTTAAGATTTTCTTACATGAGAACTTGCCATAATATTGATATGAATAAATTAATATTTTATTAATTATGTGAAAGTGTACATATACAACCATAATGCATTTAATATCCCTCATTAAGTATTGGTGTTAGAGGACATATTGCTAACAATATGAATTGTAATTACTAGTAGAGATTAATAATTAAATAGTCTATGGCCTAAGAATAACCTATGATCCATGTAGGAAGCCTATGGAGCTCATGCAAGTATACCTTAGATGTTTTACATAGTAATTAGAATCCTACCAAGTGTAGGACACTGTGTTTTGGCAATATACAAACATACATACAGACACACACACACACATATAGGAGAGTTCTAAATTATATAGAATCTCAAAATTAACTATAATTTTCATGCATCCCTCCAACCAAGAAAAGAGAAACGCTTCCAGCCACCCTCTCTTTCTCTCTTTTCTCCATAAGGCTTTCTTGCCCAAAAGGTGTTTTGAGTAAGAGCTTACAAATATGTTTGCAAGGTGAATAAGGTGCTTGTCAACATTCCAATTATGTGGACAAACTAGAGGTTGGGATTCGAGATCAACACTCAAGGATCACAAGTGTGCTTGTTCTTGGACTTGGATTCAAAGGTATATTTCATGTGCTTACTTGTTTGTATGATTTTATGTTATGAGAAAAAAATGACTTGAGTTTAGTTTGTTTATTTCCACTATGTGTTCCTTATTATTCCATATTTTAATGTTTGAATTTTAACACACCAAATCCAATGAAGCCTAACATCGGTATAAAAGCCACTGTTTTCCTCGCATAAACATGATATTTAATGATCTTCCTATAATTTATATTAGCCTTCATGTAAAAATTATTCGAAGATGTATATGATATTTGTTCATGCTTGTAGAGTTGCTTTTTAAATGTTTGGAATTCAGAAAAGTTGTTAAAAATTAAGTTTTAATCGTCAAGAGCACGTTATGCTATTATTCACGACCGGTGTTGCGAACACAACAGGGATTCCCACAATTGAACTGTAGCAAATGAGATGTATGTAAAGCTTGCTTTTAGTAAAGTTTATAATCTCAAGTAGTAGCCTCACAATCATGAGAAAGAATTCCATGATCACGAGCGGCACTAGGATAGAATATGGTTATTTATAATTATTTTCAGTTACGAATCTATAAGTTTGATGGATGTATAATTATTTTCATCAATTGTAAGGGCTTAAGGTCAAGTTTTTATTTTTATGTAGAATAGGAATTATTCTCCATGATATGTCATGTGTAAATCTAAACATAGAAGGTGTCAAGAGTTGATGTTTGTGTACAGACCAAGAGTTGGTGCGGTTTGGAGTTCCATGGTGTAGTGGGGCCCATGAAGGAAGCTATGAGGACCAATACAAAAGAAGATATTCAATGATTTCTTATGTAATAGTATAGAATTTCACACACATGTACATAATCCAATTGTTGGCTTAAATTGGATCTAGAAATCAATAATCCTTTATATTATTTTTATTTGTGATGTGTGTAAGAGATATATGCACGGAACTAGATAATGTGCAAATTGAAGCCTAAAACTACATGGCCCAAAAATGCCCTAGCGTAATATTAAGTTGTAACGGAAAAATTGGTATTGTCGTGGCCCTCCACCAAACTTGAAGTTCTAAATGTATTTTTAGTGTGTGATATCATTATTAGTGATGTGCCCTCTAATGCCAATAGAAAATGAGGGATACTAAAGGACAATTGGTTGAATATGTAATTTTTTTAGTTATTAATAAAATATTAATTTTGTATCAATTTTCTTGCAAGTTTTTATGCATGTAAATCTTGATTGATGTAAAGTAATATATGTTCCCATGTGTTTGAGTTAAGAAATCCTATTTTTAAGGAGTTATGAGAAAGGATATAGGACTGTCTTAGTATTAAATCATTAAAACTTGTTTGTGAGTTACAAATACTCTAAAGAGCATTAGAGAGTTGGCACCACTTTCATGCCTTGTATTTTTACTATTAGTGTCATGTCGTTTAGTATGAAACACTGAGAATACGTGTTTATGGATGCGCTATTGAGGAATGGGCATTCAGATAATGATTTGCAGAATAAAGCAGATATATGGAGTTTACTATCAGCTACAACATCTTGCTTCGTGATTGTGTTAAGTGCGTGTGAACCTTAGACCTAAGATGACAAGGTATTCTTGTGTGCATGATAGTCAACATATCATTAGAGCATTAAGAGTCAATATCTATCCTGGTACTGGATAGAGTCATGAGCCCACTATGCCATTGCTTAGATGCGTATGGAGGCATATGTGAAATTACTAAGGGATTTGACTCCTTACAAGTGCGCAAAGTGTTTGTCTCTTGGAATTAGTGTTCCATGAGATGGAAGACCATGGTCAAGGTAGTATATGATTAGAAAGGAATTTCTGACCAGAACATTTGTCTTATGAGGAAATGCCAACAGGTCATTGACCGAGTTTATGAGTTTTAATAAATTTATGACTCTTGCTAGATTGGGAGAAAGTAATGCAAAAGGTCTATACGGTATTGTAGTTATGATATAAATGATTCATTGTGATCTAATTCACTTCATTTTAATTGGGCAACGATATGAGCCATAGGTTACACGTTATCCTTATTCTTCGTGTAAAAGTCACACATATAAGGTTAAGTGTGCATTGCAAGTGTTATATTGATGGGTTGCACTTGAGGCATAAGAAAACTTAGTTGCAATTGGATTAGACTAAATAATTTACCATAGTGTTTGTTAATGAAGAGATCATTAATTAGAAATACAATGACAATTAATTTAATTAATAGGATTAATTAAATTAAATTAATTAGACACAATGGAGCTTTAATTATTAATGGAGATTAATAATTAAAAGGTATGTGGGTTGATTTATTAAGGAGATTAATAAATTAAAGTGAATGGCTATTTTAATTAAAAAGTCAATATAGGAGGGACTATGGAACCCATATCCAAATCTTTGTAGTATAACTATTGAATGGGGCGCTTGAAGAGTTGAAGACACACCTTTAACCTAGAATTTTCGTGTAGCATCATTGAGCAAGAAAGAATAGCCCCTAGCCATCGTCTCTCAAGTTAAATTCCTTCTTATCTAAAGGGTTTGAGTTAGAGCTTCAGAAAAGGGTTTTTGTAGAGTGTAGAAGGAGCTTGTGATCAACCTAACTGTGTGGACAAACTAGGGGTTAAGGTTTGAGGGTCACGACTCCAATGATCATATTCAAATTGTTTGGAAGCATTCCAATGGTACAAAATTTATATCTTTATTTTATTTCATGATTTCTTGCATGTCTTGCAACAAAAATGGGTGGAATTTGTTCTTTTACATGCCACTGTGCATGTATGTTTTATTTTTGATTAAAAATTTTGATGTTTACAAACAAATCCAATGGCAATCCCACAGTGGTATTAAAGCCACCGTTTTTCTTGCAAAACCATAATATTTAATGATTCTTCCATGATTTATGTTAGTTTCATGTTAAATTCCATTCAACATGTATTTAATGCATGAAAAACCTTTCAAAAGTATTTTTAGGAGTTATTGGAATTGAAAAAATTATAAAAATGGATTGGAATCGAAAAATTGAAGCCGTAGAAAGTTTATAGGATTGTGTGACTATTCGTCATCGTTATGAGAAGAGTCCTCGCAGTCGTACCGTCATTGTGGGGTTGCATGAACCTCAAGGTCTCATTTCACAATTGTAGGACGTGTCTCGTAGTTGCGATAGGGTGTCTCATGACTGCTAGTAGTGTTGCAACAAAACCTTAGGGTTTCTATTGTGACCAACTTCTGTAGTCATGGACAAGAAGTTAGCTACTACGAGAATGGTTCCCACTGCCGTAAGCGATGTTTGCATGAAATTTCTTTTTCAATTTTAATTTTGAAAAATTATCTTTTAAGAAATGAAAAATAATGCATGAGATGCGTAAGTTATGAAAATTATCATTAAATGGAATATTTAATTATACATGTGATGTATAAATGTTTAGATGAATATTTTGGTTGGATTATGAATTTAGGACACTTATGGATTAATGCAGTTATTTTGTTTTTTTTTTATGGATTGTATAATTAATTTTTCATGGATTGGAAAGGATAGGTCTATTTTTTAATTTTAAATTACGTAGAATAGAATTTCTATGTGTTTGTAACATATGGAAGATATCAAGAGTTAGAATTCAAGCGAAGACCAAAAGTTGGTGTCATTTGAGGTTTCAAGACATGGTAGGCCCCATGAAGCCATGAAGGCCAAGACAAGGTATTCAAGAAATTCTTATGTAATTGTGTAGTATTTCAAACATTGTGCACGATCCAATCTTAGATTGAATTGGATCTATAAATCAATAATCCTCCACTTTTATTTTTGCATATTATTTTTGATGAATGTATGAGATATATGAAAATGAATAATGTGCAAAGTGAAATTCAATCTACATGGATCTAAAAAGTTCCTCAAACAGATATTAAGTTGTAACGATAAAATATTGGTCGTGGCCTTCCACCTAGCTCAAAGCCCTAAGCATAGCCTTAGTTTGTAACATCATCACATTAATGGGTTTACATTGTGACAACGCATTTATGACTTTGTACACATTATATGCGATATTTAAAGGATATTTCACCTTAAGAGAGGGTAGCTATGGGTGGAGTTCAAACTTAGCAAGTGGTCAGTCAGTGGGTGTAATTTAAATGGACCCACAACACTAATAATCGATTACATAAGGTGTCGTTAGATGGTGCATGAGATGCATTGGTAAGAGTTACCACTCACTGGGCTTGGGATATTAAGAGGTGATTATGTGAGGTGTGCTATGTCCAATGAGTACCCTAATCACCCACTAAGAAAATTTTACTAATGAAATTTTTGTTTTCTACCCAAGAAAGTGTAGGATTCAAAAAATCTAGTGTAAGGCCATATTAATTTAAAGTCCATAATCACAATGGTAATGCATATAACAACCAAACTAACAAATCTAGTTTATTTTTTGTAGTTTAATTTTACTTGAATTTTGTCTGCGCTTTTTACAAAATTGCTTGAGACCAATATTTTAATTGGACCCAACCATGTCGACTAGCTTTGGAGTTCAAGAATTGTTCTCAATCTATGGTGTCTTGGCTATTTTTTGGAGGCTAATATCCCATGAGCCCCTACTAACACGACTAGTATTGAGGAGGAAAAAGTCACTTGCAAGAAATAAGTCGAGGACGGTTTGTGGGTCAAGAGTTACATCTTAGCTATTGTGACCAATGATCTTTAGAAGACCCATGAGGGAATGGGGACTGCTAGGGAGATCTTGTACCACTTGTAAGAATTGTATGGTGAGCAGAGTTGTACTACTAGATATGAGATATCTAGGCAACTGTTCAGAATGCACATAGCAGAGGATGATAATGTTAATGAGAATGTCCTTAAGATGATTCCACTTATTGAGAGGCTTCAGACATTAGTTTTCATCATAGATGCCAATTTGTAGATAGATTTGATCCTTCAGTTGGTTCTGAACTCCTTCTCATAGTTTATCATAAATTACCAAATGAATAATATTGAGTGCATACTAGTTAGGCTTCTCAATAAGCTGGAGACTGCACAACAAACCATGAAGGGGAAGGGAAGGCAATAACTCCTGCTGTGTCTAGCTCTTTTGGTGTGACCAAGGAGGGAAAGATGAAAAAAAAAAAGCCTACCATTCCTAAGGATAGTAGGAGTATTAAGATGGCCAAAACTCTGGTAGAGAAAGGAAAGTATTTTCACTGCTATAAAAATGGGTATTGGAAGTGGAACTATACTGAGTACTTCAACCTTAAGAACTTTATGTTTATGAAACATCTTGTTTCATTGGTGCATTTTCTACTTCTTGGATTTTAGATTCTAGTGCCTCTTCTCACATTTGCACTTCGCATTAGGATCCAGTCAGAAGTAGGACACTTGGGAATCGTGAAAAGGTGATTAAGGTGGAGAATGGAGTAAGTGGTACAGCCACCACGATTGGAACCACTTCAATAAAACTATCATTTGGCCATAGTTTAGTTTTAAGAGATTGTTTTGTGCTGCCTAGTGAGCTTAAAACATTGTTTCAATTCCATTATTAATAAAATAACATTATAAAATTTCTTTTAGAAGTAATGTGTGTTGAATTTATTATTGTAATAAATTGTTTGGCATGGCATTTCTCATGAATAGTTTGTATTATTTGAATATGGATGATACTAATGTGATCAACATCATTTCAAACAAACATCCAAGGGATGATTTAAATCTCGAGCCCTTGTGGAACCTTAAACTCTGCCATGTTAGAGACGCAAAGATTCGAAAGTTGGAGAAAGATGGGCTTATTAGCCTATTGGGAGAGGAACCTTATCCAACTTATGTACCTTGTATCATAGGCAATATGGCTAGAAGTTCATTTGATGAATGTATTGAAAGGGCTATTGAGGTGTTGGAGTTAGTCCACTCTAATGTTTGTGACCATTTAATGAAATGGTAAGGGAAGGATTTCTCTACTTTATAACCTTTACCGAAGATCACTTATGGTAAGGTTATGTGTACTTATGAAGTACAAACATGAATCCTTTGAAAAGTTTGAAGAATACAAGGTACTTCAGTCTAGTTTTTAATGGCCAACACTTTATGAGGACATAGTAGAAGTTTCTAATAGAGAGTTAAAATGAATCCTAAAGACCACAGTCAATCATAGTAGGCAAGATTGGGCTAGGAAGCTAGACGAGTCATTGTGGGTATATAGAATTATATTTATAACCCCAATTGGCATGTCCCCGTACTGTCTAGTTTTGGTAAAACCTGTCACCTCCCCATTGAAATAGAGCATAAGGCATATTGGGCTATAAAATTTTTAAATTTTGATCTGCAAAGAGTAGGAGAAAATAGGCTAGGTTCCTCATTTATAATGAAGCCAAAAGATTTGATTGCACTATCAAAACGAAGATTCCAATTCCTTGATGCCTGATTAATGCTATAGATGGACCTCTTAAGCTTGCATACTTTATGAAATTTGCCTTAGACCTTAAAACTGTGTGGCTACCTCATATAAATATCCTCCTCAAGGAACCCATTAAGGAAAATAATTTTTATGTCCATTCATCAAATCTCATAGTCTAAGTGGGTGGCTATTACAAGAAGTATTCGAATGGACTAAATCATAGCTACAATTGAAAAGGTCTCCTTGTAGTTAATATCCTCTTTTTGACTATAGCCATTTGCCACCAAGTTCGCTCTATAGGTCTCCACCTCACCAGTCGAACCAATCATCCTCTTGTAGACCCATTTACATCCAATGGGAACTATTCCCTTAGGTGGACCCACTAAGTTCTAAACTTGGTTGGAATACATCAAACCTATCTCAAACTACTTAGCCTCCTACCACTTAACAGAGTCCCTATTCACCATTGTTTGATTATATATCATCTTCATGATCATTATCTCCCATAACAAATAACTCTTGCTGTTCTCTAGGACATAAACATATCTCTTTAGTGCATGAGAGATTCTACTTGATTGTCACAATGGCTGTATTATTGAACAAGTCTCTTGAATAGGTAACTACTATGTACATTCTTCAGTTTGACCTTAATGATCCACTACCTTGAGCATAATAGTCTTACCAGCACCCCCTTCCTAAACAAACTCTTTCTTAAGGAAGCATGCTTGATAACCAAAAATTATCTTTTGATCTTCAGGGAGGTAGAACTCGTATCTTATCGAATCCTTGGAATACCCTATAAAGTGACCTAAAATAGCCTTCACCTTTAACTTATTTGCCTTACTCTTCTTAAGGTAAGCTGAACATCCCCAAATCTTGATATGCTTCAAGCTAACTTAAAGGGAGTCTAATTCAAGATGTGGGTAGTTGTTAGGAAGGAATGTCCCATAGAAATATGTGTAAGTCAATGAAACTCATCATAGATCAAACTAGGTCCAATGCAGTTTGATTCCTACTCTTAGTTATGCTATTCAACTTAGAACTTGTCGGTGGTGTGAGTTGTGATAGAATGCCATTTCCCTTGAAGAATTCCACAAGCTAAGTGCTCATGTAGTCATCACCACGATTTGATCATAGTACCTTTACATGCTTGCTAGTTTGTTTCTTTACTTTAGCTTTGAATTCCTTGAACTTTTTGAAGAATTCATGTTTATATTTAATCAAGTATACATACCCATTATTAGAGAAATCGTGGGTAAAGGTAAGGAAGTAGTGAAATTCTCCCTTCACCATTTCATTAATTGGCTCTGTCAACATGCCTATCAAATGGACTCTTGGCACTTAAGATACAAGGTTAGCAAGTTGGATAGGACTCGCTTCCCGATAGGTGTATAAGCTCATCTTTTTTTAACTTACTAATCTTAACCTCTATAGCATGGCCAAGTTTGAGATGCCACAATTACTTGGGATTCAAACCATCCTTGGCACATTTCTTTGATACGGTATTCATCATAGGTTTATCATCCAAATTTAAGTAGTATATAGGTCATTTACAAATGAGGCGGTGCCAACTAACATATTTTGAAAATAAAATTGGTAGTTATTGTTTCTAAAAGAGAATTCATAACCCTTTTTCACCAGTAATGTTATAGAGACAATATTTTTAAACTCATTTGGTAAGAGACAATCTCTTAAGCCTAAAACAAGTCTGGAAGATAGTTTAATTGAAGTAGTGCCAATCACAGTAGCTGCAACATTTGCCCAACTATTAACTCTAATCACTACTTGTTTCTGAAGTGACCTACTCTTGGCCAAATCTTGATTCAAAGTGTAGATATGAGAGATGAGTGGATTCATCAATGGTTGCACTAAATCTCTTATGGCTTGCTGGTTCGGTGGAGGTGGCAATTGCTTTGGCGGTGGTGGGTTCTCCTCTGCCATCTCTAATGTTTCTTGTTCATGCTGGAACAATGCTCTTCACCTTTTGTAGAGTGCTTTCTCAATCATAAGATCAAAATTATGATTAAAACTTATGTTCCAACGCATACAAGATTTCTCCCCAAAACAAAAATTAATCCCACAAAGTAGAAACTTAATATCCAAAAAAGCTAAAAAAGAATCAGAAAGAGGATAATATAAAGAGACAAAATGAAAAAAAATAAAAGAAGTAAAAATGGCCTAATGGCATTAGTCACCCTTCTAAACAACAATGGTAAAAGTTGATTCTTGTTGTCATCACACTAAAATTAAATTTCTAATTAAATCGGTGGTGAGTATGATTTCATACCCACAAGATGGAGTTAAATGTTTATTAATTTAATTAGGATTCTATTTTTTAGGCCATAGGATTATAGTGAAATAGAATTAAATAAGAAAGCAATCACTTAGAATGCAAAAGTAACTAGAGTCAAGTAGTGAAATACCAAATGTTGAAGAACCTAGTCTCTTGTGATGTGTTGGTTTCAAGGATATGCTAATTGATGCTAATTATTAGTTTGATTGCCTTGTTATAAATTGCTAATCCGAATTTCTAAAGGATTTTCTCTTGAACTCTCGTATTGCTTTAACTTTATGTTTTGGCGGGAATTCCCAAGCTCTATCGAATTAAGTTATTAAGTTATGTAATTAACACTGTATGCCCATACTAATCATACAGTTCACTCTCATTATTCTCAAAAGATTAATGTTTGTAATTGTATGTCTAGCTCATAAGTTTCACTCTTGTTATTCCTTACATAGCCACAATTTAATTATAGAATTGATTAAGTACTATAATTACTAATTAATTCATTAATTACAAATAATGAAAACAAGGACAATTAAGCATAATATTAAGCACACATGTTCCACTAAACACAATCATGAAAGAGTAGTCAATAATTTAGCAACCCATAATTAATTCAATAAAAACTAATGCAAAATTATTCATTATTCCAAACATCATGAAGAACAAAGGAAAATGTTGAGAAAACTCAGTCTTAGTTCTACATGTTGCATGAAGTAAAAATTGGTCTTCAACCGTAGTGTAGACTCCTTCATCTCCACATTTTTATCTTCATTCCTAATGGTTTCTAAGTATTATTAATGTAAAACTAGGCCAAGGATACTCTCAAAACCGTGTAAAGGGTGTATATATATGTGCATGGAGCTAGGGTTGGTGGAAAGATTGTAAAAAGTCCTTAAAGTTGCATGTCGTAGATTTTTGCATTACATCTCACGACTGCAATAACAACTTCCACGACCACCACATTCCATTTCACACTTATGAACCTAGATTCAAGTTTGCATAAACCTTCGCTTCTCAACTCCCACTACTGCACCTCTTCATTTCGCCCTCGCAGCCTACAACACCGTAGTCATGAGCTTGATTACAGGACATTCTGCATCTTCTCTAGAACACTTTGCACTTCTACTTCAATGTCACAGCTAATGCTCACTTGTACACGACCCTCTTCTTTGCTATTGCAAAAACTTCTACGAACAATTCCTCTAAACACTGCACTCCTTTAAGCTTTCATGGATAATGCTTCTGTGGTCATGATTATGCCTTCTGTAGCTACGAACTATGAATGTAGATAACTTCAGGATGCTTTTTGGTTAGATTTTGTGGTGGCAGCTTCACTTCTTGTGGCTGCCACACAGAATTGGAATGTAAACTAAATATTGCATAAGTGTAGAACATGTCCAAAATCATCACTTAGCTCCAACATTGTACTTTTACACATCCCACTCATTCCAATTACTACATTTCAAGCTTGAAAACATATTGTTATCATTTTAGCTCACATGCATGCAAAATTTAAACATATAAAGGGCATATACGTTATAAAATATCATGTTATCAAACTAAAGTCCATACTTAGCTTGAATTCATTGAATTCATTTTAGATTACATAGTCTATGACCAGTTGGTGGAATCTTTGTCTAACATTGCTTGATAAACAATAGACAGATCATCTCCCAGATCATTATCTCCCATAACAAACAATTCTTAACTATGCTTTAGGATATAACTTTATCTCTATAGTACTTAATAGGTCTTACCGATTATCACATTGTTTACATTATAGAAGGTTGTTCTTTAATAGGAATTTATTTTGTGGGTTCATCGCCTTGTTCCTTTTACTAAACTTCCTTAAGCACTACTGTTCATTAGCACCACTTTCCTGAATGAACTTTTCTTCGAGGCAGTGTGCCTAATATTTAACAACAATCCTATTATCCTTGCGTAGATACAACTCATATTCTAAAGAGTCCTTGGGATATTTAACAATGCAATCCATAGTGGCCCTTACCTCTAATTTGTCTATTTTACTCTTTTTAAGGTAAACTAGACATCCCAAATTCTTAAATACTTGAGGCCTAGCTTTCCCCCTCCTAACATGTCAGGTGGGGATAAAGAAGTGGATTTAGAGGGAATCTTATTCAATTTATGTGTAGTAGTAAGAAGGGCATGACAAGGGAAGATCTATGGAGCTAATTGTGGATTGAAGTATGTCTAACAAGGTTCAATTTCTACATTCTACTACACTATTTAGTTGAGGAGTGGCTGGTGGTGTTAATTGTAACACATTATGATTTTCTTTACAAACTCAATGCACATATATATGCCACCATGATCTAATTGTATAGCCTTTACATGCTTACCAAACTACTTTTCTACTTGCACCTTGTATTCATTGAACTTCTTAAAGGACTCATGCTTTCATTTCATTAAGTACACATAACCATACCTAGAATAATCATTAGTAAAAGTTATGAAGTAATAAAGGCTTCTTCTATCCATTTCATAAATGGTCCTCAAACATTGGTGTGGACTAACTCCAACACCTCTGCGGTTCTTTCAACATGTCCATAAAATGGACTTTTAGCCACCTTGCATAAATGCAAGGTTCACAAGGAAACACTTGACAGCATTTCAATGCTCTTTACTAAGATTTGCCTAAAACTGACTTGTAACACTTACAACATAGTTGATATCTGCCCTAGTACATAGCATTGCATACATCAAGCTTCCTATAACCAAAGTATATGGAATGGCTTCCGTGCTTCTCTTTTCATCATCCATCTTTAGACATATGGATTTCAAGGGATGGATATCATACTTGAATGCTAGCAATTCTCTTAGAGGCTTCTAACCCTTTTAAAACATCCCATTTAGAAAAGTGTTTTTGACAAACATTCGCCAAATCTCATAGTTTAAGGGGCAGATGTTATAAACAGAATTCGAGGTCTTGAGTATGGCTATTGGTGAGAGGTTTGCTCATAGTCAATTCCCTCCTTTTAACTATAGCCCTTTGCCACTAGTTTAGCTTTGTAGGTCTCTACCTTACTAGTTAAACCAATTTTTCTCTTGTCAATCCATTTGTATCTAATGGGAACAATTTTCTTGGGTGGATCCATTAAGGTCCATTCTTTATTTGCATGCACGAAATCCATCTCAAATTTGATAACTTTCGGCTACTTAGCAGCATCCTTTTGTGTCATTGCTTTATCAAATGTGGAAAGATCATCTCTATGATCATTATCTCCCTTTAAGAACAACTCTTGTCTATTCTCTTAGACATAACCATGTCTCTATAGTTCGTGAGAGATTCTGCACAATTATTGCAACAGTTGCATTGTGGAAGGTTTTTCTTGAATAAGAATTCACAGTGTGGGCTCTCTGCTTTGTTCCTTGTACTTAACTTTTTTTAGCACTCTTATTCTACCTACACCACTCCCTCGAATGAACTCTTTTTCAAGAAAATGTACTTGTTAGTTATGACTTTCCTATTGTCTTCATGTAGGTAGAACTCACATCATATGGAATCCTTAGGATATCTAACAAAGCAACCCATAACAGCCCTTACCTCTAACTTATTCATCTTACTCTTTTTAAAGTAAGTTCCAATCCTTAAGTGTTTAAGATTTGGCTTCCTTCCGTTCCCCATCTTATGCGGAAAAAAAGGAAGCCTATTCAAAACATATGTAGTAGTAAGAATGGCATGTCCCTATAAAGATATGGGTAAATTGGTGTAGTTCATCAGAGATTGAACCATATCCAACAAGTCTAATTTCTATGTTCAACTACACCATTTAGTTGAGGAGCCATTAGTGGTGTTAACTGTGACAATGCCATTTTTTCAGAAGAACTCAACAAACTCTACACTCATTTACTTGCCTCCACAATCTAATTGTAGTGTTTCGACATACTTACCAGTTTACTTCTCTGCTTTTTTCATAAATTCCTTAAATGTTTCAAAGAATTCATGCTTGTACTTTATTAAGTACACATAACCATACCTACATTAATCTTCAGTAACGGTTATAAGTAGTAGATGCCTTCTTTAGCCATTTGATTATGTGGTCCACAAACATCGGCGTGGACTAACTCCAACACCTCTATGACCCTTTCGACATGCCCATCAAATGGGCTTTTAGCTATTTTGCCTAAGATGAAAGGTTCATAAGTTGAATAGGGTTCCTTTCTTAATGGGCCAATGTTACCATCTTTCTCCTACTTGTTAATCCTTGTGTCCCTAGCATGGTCTAGTCTAAGGTTCCATAACTACTTGAGATTTAATCCATCCCTTGTATGTTTGTTTTAATTGAAATAATACGAGCCACCTATGAGAGATGCTTTGCTAACCAATTTCTTACAATAATAAATATTGCACACATTACCTCTAAATAAAAACTCGTGATTCTCTTTTATTAATAAAAGACTGGAAACAATGTTCTTAAACCCATTAGACCAATGTATCTCTCAATATAATAGTATGTATAGACAATAGTTTGACTAAAGCTGTCCCCAATCACAATGGCTACAAAACTTGCTCCACTACCTATCTTAATCAACACTTCATGTTTCCCAAGCATCTTACTTTGGAGCAAATGCTAATGCGAAGTACAAATATGAGGGTAAGCATAGGAATCTAAAATTCAAGAAGTAGAAAATATATTAATGGAATAAAATGTTTTACAAACATAAAGTTCCATATCTCTAGAGACCTCTTTGAGGCTACTAAGGTACTTGATGTAGTTCCTCTTCTAGTGCCCCTCATTGCCACAGTAGAAACACATCTCTTTTTTGATAAGTGCCTTAGCCTTGTAGATTCTCACATTGACCTTAGGGACAGCAACCTTTTTCTTCTTTGTCTTACCCTTTTTCGTCTTGCCTCATGAGCTAGATGCAACAAAAACCACCTCTTTCTCTTCTCCTTCATGGTTTTTTCTAGTGTCACCAACTTGTTGAGGAGCCCAGCTAGTGTACACTCTATATTACTTAGATGATAATTCATTATGAACTACGAGGAGTTAGGAAGCGACTTAAGGATCGCATCCATCTAGAGGTTGGTATCCATAATGAAATCCAATAACTCAAGCCTCTTAATGAGCAAAATTAATTTGAGGGCATGCTCACTAACATTATTGCCCTCGTCTATATGCTTCTTAAACAACTGCCTCAATATCTCATATCTAGCAATGCAACACTACTCACCATACAAATCTTGCAAGTGATTAAAGATCTCCTGAGCACTCTCAATGCACTCATGGGTCCTCTAGAAATCATTAGTCACAGTAGCCAATACATGGCTCCTAACCTGTGGATCATCCTTAATCCATTTCTTATGAGTGGCTTTCTCCTCACTAGTCGTGTCAGTAGCGGTGATGGGATATTGATTTCCAATACATTTTTGATTAGCTCCAAATTAAGAATGATTCTCAAATTTTAGAGCCAATTGACATAGTTGGGCCTAGTTGGTATGTTGGTCTTAAGAAATTTAGTGAGAGGCATAGTCATTATTTGAAATTAAGTAAATTACATAAAATAAGCAAGAATTTATTAGTTTGGTTGTGATATGTGCTATTGTTATGATTATGAACTTTAAATCAAAATGGTCTCAAATTAGATTTTTTTGAATCTTATGCTCCCTCGAGTAGAAAACAAAGATTCTATTAGTGAAATTTCCTTAGTGAGATGCTCCCTTGGTACCTTCTAATTCATCTCATGTACATTTCTATCTTTTCTTTTGGCCCTTGACTCAACAAAGCCTAACACATAGATTTCTTGGTAACCTAGGTCTACTTAAGTCGCATGCATCGATTGACAATTTATTAGATTTAAATCCTAGCAGTGACCATCCACTCTTAAGGTGACATATCCTTTAAATATCGCATCTAATACACCCAAGGATGTAAATGTATTATTGCAATGTGATCCCATTATTGTGATGACATGACACACTAGGCTACACTTAAAACCTCAAGCTTTGTAAAGGACCATGACAAGGGAATTTTACTATCACAACTTAATATTGTTCAGGAAAGTTTTTGATCCATGTTTTACTTTGCACATTATTGGTTTTTCATGCATCACATACGTCTAACACAAATAATATGCAAAGAAAATAATGTGGAGGATTATGGACTTCCATATTTAATTTGTGTGATGAATTGGATTATACACAAGTGCATGAAAATCCTATACTATTACATAGGAATTTCTTGAATCCTTCTTTTGCTAGGGTCATCATGGCTTCCTTCATGGGGTCCACCACATCATGGAACCTCAAATGGCACCACCTCCTTAGTCTCTACACGAACACCAACTCCTTGATATCTTTCATGTTTTACATATACCCGTGGCATACCATGCAGAATCTTTATTCTACATAATAATAAACTTGGGCTTATGCCCTAACAACCACTTAAAAATTTAATCAGACGACCATGAAAACCAATCCAAACAAAATATATTCATCCACAAGTGTCCTAAGTTCATAATCTAATCATAACATGTATTCAAACAACTATACATCACATGTATAAATAAATAATTCCATTTGGCCAACTAATTTCATGCATTAGTTCTTGTTTCTTGAAAAGCAATTTTTCAATATTAAAATTGAAAGTATTCTATTCTGTAGACGTTCAAGGTCGTGAGAACCACACCCACAATAATGAATTGTTGATTTGTTAGGGCAAAATTGTTGTGATGGGAAACCTAATTTTCTATCACATGCTACTCATGATCACGGAAGGACTTTTTGTGATCACGAGCATGCAACTTGCTATTGTAAGCTTAGGAAGCTGAGTTTTGGTACAATCACAAGAATGCTTCTTAATTGTGAATCATAGCGGACTTTTGGTTAAAGATCAAGACTCAATTTTTATCATGTTTTTTCAATTCTAAACACTTGCAAAACACTATTGCAACTTTTCACACATATCAAATACATGTTTAATGAAACTTAACGCGAAAACTAACACAAATTAAGGGAGAATCATTGAACTTTTTAGTTTTACAAGGAAAATGGTGGTTTTAATACTATTGTTGGGTTTCACTATTGTGTTTAGAAATTTTTTAAACATGCCTAAATAGTTGAGCACTAGGGTTTTAAGACATGGGTTCCATAGGCCCCCTATATAAACTTTTAATTAATTCCTAGACCACAAACTAGCTTATATGTTTTTCTCAATTATTAATATCCATTAGGAATTAAGGCACACTTGTGTAAAGCCCTCTTTTAATTTAATTAATCCTATTAACTAAAATTTGAATTAATGATCCTATCATTAACAAAGAACAAGGGAATTTATTATTTTAATTCAATTGCAAATTATTTCATGAGTCTTATCAAGTCTTGTACGCAACCCAACAATACAATACTCTTTATACACCCTAACCTTATGTGTATGAAACTCTATGTCCATTGTTAATTGGTACTAAGCATAGCTCTAAAGATATGTATAGCATTTAGCCTACAACTTATATCACAATCCAATTAAGATGAAGAGAAACATATCACACTAAACCCATATCAATCGTGAGTATTGTGTAGTATAGATCTTTTGTCTTACTTTTCTCAACCAAGTGAGAATAATAAATTTAGTTAAACTCACAAACCTAATTATATGACCAGTCAATGTTACCTCATAAGACTAATGCTTCAATTGGAAACTTTTTTTTCATCACAAACTACTTTGGCCTAGGGCTTCAGTCTCATAGAACACCAATTGCAAAGGACAAATGCCTTACTCACTTATAAGTAGACAAATCCCTTATTGAATACACACATGCTTCCATACGCATCGGGAAATGACATATTTGACTCATTATCCTTTCTCATTCTAAGATAAATATTAACCCTTAATGCCCTAATGACACATTGATCGTCAAGCACACAAGATAACTATGTCATCTAAGGTCTAAGGTCCACGTAGGCTTAACATGATTTCGAAGCAAAACATTAACTGTCAAAAGTGAACTCTATGTGTTTGCTTTATTTTACGAGCTATTATCCGAATGCCATTCTCTATGACATATTCACACACATGTATTCTCAATATCTCATATCCAAAAGTGTGACATACCATACAAATATATGGTGTGCAAGTCGTACTAACTCTCTAATACCCTTTAGAGTGTCTATGACTTGCAGACTAGTTTTAGTTATTAAGTACTAAGATCGCCTTATCATAACTCTTATGAATAAGGCTTTTCAACTTGATCACAAGGGCACATGTGTCACTTTACACCAATTAAGATTTACATGCATGCAGAAACTTGCCAGAACATTGATATGGAAAATCAAATTTTTATTAATTAATGTGAAAAGATACATATACAACCATGATGTTATCTAATATCCCTCATTAACTATTTGCGTTGGAGGGTATATTACTAATATTAGGTCCATGACTCAACTACATCACATGCTTGTAAACACTCCCTTTCAAAATCTAATGAACACAAGCATTGATCATTGAAGGAAATTTAAAGTTATTCTTTACCTTTAGTTTTCTCACAAATGCATTGTTGTGGGTGGATTTAATTTTTGAAAAACTAAATAAATGAACTTGAACTTTTTGATTAGTAGCATTTTTGCGACTGATTTTTCTCATGTAAGTGAGAGAGAGAGAGAGGGAGAGACTTGTGTAGGCTAAAAGAATGCCAAATTGTGAAATATGTCCTCTGTGTACCTGAAAAATGGCAATTTAGGATATTGAAAATATAAGGTGGCAAAAATGTATACAAAGTCACAAATATGGCACAATTTGAAGATACTTCCCACAGCAAAACCAAATTTCCATTGAAAATTGCCACGTACATTGCATTTGAGTTGTAAAATTGGGAATTTTCTAATTTTTCTAGACAACCTAAAAGAATGGCAATGAGCGCACACTAACATGGTTCATGACTGGGTTAAAAATGCAATGTCATATTGTCTTTTGGAGGGCAAATAACATGAATAAAATAAATCTATACCTTGTTAGGTTTTAATGAGTTTGGGATGGAAATTTTAAAATTTTAGAACATGCATTTTCGAAGAAATGCTGTGGAATAAATATAACAAAACCAATCTATTTTTGACAAATAATACACCAATTGAATAAATCTAAAAATGCATAAAGCTTACCACTTGGAATCATATTCCAATTGAGGCATACGTGTGATCGACAAGCCACAACCCTCAAGCCTTGTTCTCTAGTTCCTCCACACTACAAGAATGGGTAGCTTCAAAAACCTTTGCAAGCTTCTTTGCAAGGTCTTGATGCAAACATCTTTAGGTATAGAAGCAGCATAATAAATGGGACCAAGAACGAGGTTAGAGAAATTTCTCTTCCTTGCTTGGGAAGGGGTGATGGATTTTTTGGCTGTTTTTTCTGGTTATATGTGATTTGCAACTATTCAAATATATTTATTTTCAAGACACAATATTCTACACTTGGTATGATTCTTATTTTTAGCATAGCACATAAGGCACACATGACATGGGCTCTATGGTCTTCCTATATGAACCTTTAATTAGTTTAAGCCTAGATCATTTCCTTATTAATCTCATTAATAATTAGAGGCCATTCAACCTTTAATTTTAAATCCCATCAATAATTAAGGCCTATTGGAACTATATCATTTAATTCGATTAACCTCATTAATTAAATCAAAGTCCTATTATGTTTCTAATTAATAATCATATTGTTAACAAAACAATAGGAACTAAATATTTTTATTTGTATTATGTCCTTAAATTTAATTAATTCCATTAATTAATTTAAAGGCCCATTATGCTTCTAATAAATAATCTCATTATCAACAAGCACAATAGAAAATCCATCCAGTTCAATATAATTGCAACAAAATTAATTTCTCCATGAGATTTCTCAAGCCTGGTTCACACCCCTAACAAAATTAAAAAGTGCCCTTGTTCTAAACTTTTGTGTGTGACTTTTTATGTTCATTTTTAGTTGGTAACGAACATACTTCAAAGGATATTGAAAATGCCTAGCCTATAACCCTTATTGTAACTCAATTAAAATGAAGTGAATGGATCACATAATCCATTTTTATTGTAAATATCATGCAGTATAGGACTTTTATCCTGCTTTGTCTTGACCAAACAAAAGTCATGGATTTAGTTAAACTCACTGGCTCGGGCATATTATCAAATCAATGTTGCCTCATGAGACTAATATTCTATTAGAAATTCTTTGCTTATCACACACTTCCTTGGCTAAGAATTTATTTACATGGAACATTGATCGCAAAGGATAAATGTCTTACTTGCAAAGTACCAATTCCCTTATTTAACGCACATGCCTCCATACACATGTAAGCAACAACATGTTGGGTTTATGACCCTATATCATTTCAAGATAGATGTTGGTCCTTAATTCCATAATGACACGTAGACCATAATGGTCACAAGGCAACCTATCATCTTAGGTCTAAGGCCTACACACATCTAACACGATTACAAAGTATGACACTAACAACAGATACTAAACTCTAGGCGTTCGCCTCATTCCTTCAGCAAGTGTTTGAATATTCAACCTCCAATGATGTATCCACACACATGTATTCTTATTATCTCATACTAAATGTCATGACACTTACCATATGAGCATAAGGTCTGCAAGTCGTATCGACTCTGTAATTCCCATTTGGAGAATCTGTAACTCGCAAATAGATTTAGTGATTATGAACTATGAAGAATCCTTGAATCCATATTCCTACCTCCTTATGAGTAAGGCTCCTTAACACAATTACATGGGCACATGTATAACTTTACACCATATAAGATTTACATACATGAATGACTAGTAAAATAATGATATAGACAGCCATTAAGATTTTATTAAAAAATTAAAAGTTTACGTGTGTAACTAATATCCCTCATAATCTATTAGCGTTAGAAGGTATATTATTAACAATATCCTATTTGCTCTTTAATGCTAATAATTCAATTTCTAATCACTATGGTATCTAATACCATTTTCATCAAGATGGCAATCTAGTTGTAGTTGAGTTATTGACTTGGTGAGTAGGTCAGCCACCTTAGCAATTGAACGTATTTTCTACATGGGTATGTCATTCTTTCCAATGATCTCACAAATAATGTGATAATGCCTATCAATGTGTTTAGATTTTTTATTAGACCTTAATTTCTTTGCTTATGTGATCACATCATTGTTGTAACAATAAAATAGTAATAGCTAATCAAGATCTAGAACCACCTAAGTTTTGCCAAGAATTTCTTATCCAAAGTACTTCTTTCATAGCATTAGAACTCACTGCTCCTCCATTAAGGTGAAGATGTACCTAGAGATAGACTTTCAATCAGCCATATCTATCTAAAAGTTAGAATAAGTATATCATATATTCTTACATCTCCATCTCCATATACAAGTACCATAAATTTAGTCCTTCTCAAGTACTTAAGCATACACTTAATAATATTCCAATGCTCCTTGTTAGGATTCTCTTAAAACCCACTTGAACACTTACAACATAGGCAATAGTTTAGCTTCATAAATAGCATTTCATATATTAAACTTCTAGTAGTTGAAGCATATGGAACGACTTTCTTGCTCTTCCTTTCATCGTCTATTTGCAGACACATACACTTTGAAAGATAGATGCCATGCATGAGTGGTAGCTGTCCCCTCTTAGAGGCTTTCATATTAAACCTATTTAGTATCTTGTCTATGTACAAAGCTAGGGAGAGACCCATCAATCTCTTCACAACTCTATGATTGCAAATGCCTAAAATGTAGGTCACTTCCCCATAGTGTTTCATAGAGCAACATAACCTATGGTAATGTTTTTTTTACAATCAACGTACTTTGCAAATATGCAAGAATCCTAAGCATCATGAGAAGAAAAAACACTATGACTTGTATTTGGACTTTTTTAGAGAACAAGTGAAAGATGGAACCATTGAATTAAAGTATCGATCGAGCAAGGAATAAACAGTGGATATGTTGACTAAGGCCTTAAGTTATGCACAATTTGGTAAGTTATCAAGCAAGATGAGTGTGAAGAGTATACAAACTCATTTTAAGAGGGAGTGTGACAATAAAGAAGATAGGCACATTGCACCGTTAAAGAAAGATGAAGCCTAATCTATTAGATGATGATGTATGCTATCTTAGCTGTATAAAAGTAGTTAGTATTAGTTAGTTTCTTCCTTTTCGTAGTAGCTATAGGTAGTTCGTTGCTTAACTTGCTGATATTGATAACAGTATAAATATTGCATTAAAGATGGAAGAATCCCACATCATGTATTGAGTGTGATTTAATGGAGTAATGTAGATAATTATTTGATTCGTTTTCCAAAATATTTCTTGATGTTTTCTAACACTTGTTTCAATCAATTTGGTGTAAGATTTTAAACTTTTAGAACCATATAACAATAATACAAACATAGCAAAATGACATACCAAACCCAATCTACATTCTCCACACAACATGCATCAACTAAGAAGTGCCAAAGAAAAATAAAGAGAACGTACCTTTGGAATTGCATTCCAATCGAGACGCTTGTGATCCTTAAGTCATGGCTCTTAAACCCTAACCTCTAAGTTGTCCACACAGTTATTGTGATGATAAATACCTTCTGCACATTGCAAACATTTTTTACAAGTTTTTAATGCAAACTCTTTTGGGTTAGAAGACTTTTGGCAACAAGAAGAGAAAGAGAGGCAACAAGAAGAGAAAGAGAGGGTGGCTAGAGTAATATGTCTTCTATCTTGGAGGGTGGCTAGAGTAATATGTCTTCTATCTTGGAGGGTGGTTAGAATAATTTCTCTTCTTGCTTGGAGGATGGCACATAGAATTTTTTGATTTTTTAACATGCATAAAATGCTTCTAAGACATGTATTTATATTAAGCCACAAGGGCACACTAGCTATAGGCACCATGAGCTCATTACGTGGACTTTTTGTAATTCCTAGCCAATGTACCTTTCAATTATTAAATTATTTAATAATTGAAATCCATAACTCTTAATAATTTATCTTCATTAATAATCAAGCCTCATCTAGCCTCTTAATTATTAATTTCTATTGATAATTAAGGCTTAAAGGAATTATATCCTTCAACTTAATTAATCTTACAAATTAAATCAAAGGCCATCATGTTTCTAACTAATAATTACATTATTAACAAATATGATTGATATCAAATAATTCTATTCATGTTATGTTCCTTTAATTTAATTAATCTCATTAATTAAATTGAAGTTCCCATTATACTTTTAATTAATGATCTTATCATTAACAAATACCATGATAATTTATTGGTTTAGTCCAATTGTCACCAAATAAATTATGTTACCCACTAATTAAACACTCACATACACAACGACTTTTTGTGTATGACTCTCTAGGTTCATTCTAACTTTGCAACAAACATAGCTTAAAGGAATTGGGTGATGCCTAGATTACGGCCCACATCATAGCCCAATTAAGATGAGTGAAACAAATCACAATGAATCATCTCAATCGTGAGTACCATGCAATATAGAACTTTTATCTTACTTTGTCCCAAACAAGTGAGTCATGTATTTAGTCAAACTCACAAACTCAGTCATCTCACCAATTATTGTTGTATCATGAGACTAATGTTCCTATTGAAAACTCTTTTCCAATCACATACTACCTTGGCCAAGGATTTCCATTTCATTGAACACCAATTGAATAAGAAAAATACTGTGCTCACTTGTAAGAAGATGAATCCCTTCTTAAATGTACACATGCCACTATACACATGTGGGCAATGGCACATTGGGTGGGTAACGGTATGTTGGGCTCTTAACCTTATCTCATACCAGAATATACATTGGCCCTCAATGCCTTAATGACATGTTAACCATCGTGCACACAAAACAACCATGTCATCTTAGGTCTAGGGTCAAAAAGTACTTAACATAATCATGAAGTAAGACGTTCTCAACAAAAAGTGAACTCCATAAGTCTACTTCATTTTTCAAGTCAATGTCCGAATGCATAGTCTCAACTGACACATCCACACACTTGTATTCTCAATACCTCATAGTGAATGGCATGACATTTACTGTACAAATACAAAGTGTGCAAGTAGTATTAACTCTCTAATATCCTTTCTAGTGTTTGTGACCCACAAACTAATTTTAATAATTGAGTACTGAAACAACCTTGTGTCTATATTCATAAATCCTTAGGAATATAGCTTGTTAACTCAATTATATGGACACATGCAATACTTTACGCTATTCTAAATTTACATGCATGAAAAATTGTCATAATATTGATATGAATAAATCAATATTTTATTAATGAATGTACAACCATATATATATATACAACCACAATACCCCTAGTATCTCTTGTTGACTATTAGTTTTAAAGGACATATCACTAATAATGTATTCTAAGGCCAATAGTGCAAATTCTAATTGCTATAATATCTCATTCCTACTTCTTCAAATGGCGATCAAGTAGCATTTATGTTACTGACTTAGTAGATGGGTCAACTATATTATGTGCTGAAGCTATTTTTTGTATGGCTTCATTGCCCTTTCTAATGATTTCTAGCATAAATTGTCACACTTCTTTATGTGTTTGGATTTCTGATAAGGTTCCTTCAGTTGTGTGATCACACCATGGCTGTCATAGTAAGGTGGGAATGGACAATCTACATATGGAACCATCTAAAGTTCAGCTATTGACTTCTTTATCCAAACAACCTCCCTTATAGTATCTCATGCAGCAATTTACTTAGCCTTCAGCGATGGAGTCCACAAGAGAGACAGGCACTTTCACTTTGAGATTACACCCGATCTTATGAATTACAGTGGCTAAATAACAACAGTGAAGTAAACATGACAAAATAGGTGTTGAAGGAGTTTGAGATAAGCAAGTATAAGGATAGCATGCTATGTAATGCGGTACTTATACAGGCTAGCTATATCTTGTTAGGAAGGTCGTAGTAGTTTGATCAAGATGTAGTATTTCATGGCAAAGTGAATAGATATATATTCTATCATAACAGTAAGAAGGTAACACTTCTACCACTTACATCGAAGGGGCTGTAGGAGAATTAGCACTACCTACAACAATAATATGAATTAAAAATGGAGAGGAAAAAGAAAAAGAAAGAGAGTCAAAAGGAATTATAGAGTATATAAGTAGGGAGAAAGAGAGAGAGTAAAATGCAAAGAGATAGGAAAGAAAGGAGAGAAAAAGGAGTGTATGTTGACAAGAATGAGACATATGAGGATAGCTATAGGAAGTGAGCAATGACTGATACTACCTTTCTATAAAGAAATTTATTTAATAGAAGAGGTCACATCTTCCCTCCTTGAACATGTCATGTCTGTTTTGTAAGAGTTTTGGGATATCCTTTCGAAGGAGTTTTCGAGTGGATTGTTGTCGATCAAAAGAATTGAGTCTCAAATTGACTTTACACCTGAAGCAGCCATTCCAAACCAGCCAGTATACTAAACAAATCTAAAGGAAACTAAGGAGATCAGTCACAAGTGGAAGACTTGATTATAAGAAGAAGGGTCAGAGAAAGCATAAGCCCTTATGTAGTTCTAGTATTACTATTACCAAAAAAAGATGGGTCTTGGCAAATGTGCATGGATTTCAAAGCCATAAATGCTATAAAAGTAAAGTATCACTATCCCATTCCTAGGTTAGATGACATGCTTAATGAATTACAAGGGACCAGTGTATTTTCTCAAATTGGTTTTAAGAGTGAGTATCATCAAATCTATATGAAAGAGGGAAATGAGTGGGAAATGTCGTTTAAAACAAAATATGAATTGTATTAGTGGTTAGTCATACCATTTGGATTAATGAATGCACCTAGCACATTTATAAGACTTATATATAGCTAATCTATTGACAAGCATGCTAGACACCTTACAAAAGTCGTTGTAGTGTACTTTGATGACATCCTTATATATAGCTGATCTATTGATAAGCATACTGACACCTCAGTGAAGTATTTGGTGCCTTGCAAAAAAAAAATTAAATTGTATGCTAAGCCTAAGAAGTGTACATTTTATATAGATCATTACATACTCTTGGCTATGTAGTAAGTGCATAGGGAATTTGCGTGGATGATAATAAAGTTAAGTTAATTTGAGAATGGTCAACACCTAAGGCTGTAATTGAGGTAATGAGTTTTCATGCTCTTGTGAGCTTCTAGAGGAGGTTCATACGAGGTTCTAGCACAATTGTGACACCATTGATCGCAATCCCTAAAAAAAGCTGAGAAGTTCTAGTAAAGAGAACCTTAGCAAAGAGCATTTGAGTTTCTTAAGGAAATTCTTACTAATGCTCCTTTATTATTTTTGCATAACTTTTCTAAAACATTTGAGCTTTAATGTGATGTCAGAAATAGGAGTTAAAGTAGTGTTGATATAAGAGAAAAGGCCAATTGCGTATTTCAGTGATTAATTGAATGAAGCAAAGCTAAATTACTCAACATATGACAAAGAACTATATGTATTGGTAAAGAGCAAAGGTAACTTGAGTCATAGGTATATTTAATGGGTATATTTCGTAGACACTTTTCTATGTGTAATTAAGTACAAAAAAGGTGTAGAGAATGTAGTGGAGGATACATTGTCTAGTAGATATTCATTGTTTACTACATTAAATGCTAGAATTTTAGGATTTAAGCATATTAAATAATTGTCTTTAAGTGATGAGGATTTGGGTTAAGTATATAAATTGACTAAGCAAGGTGTACATGATGACTACTTGTTCTATATAAATAAGTTGTGTGTTCCCAAGTGTTCTTTGCGTGAATTGCTAATTTGAGAAGCACATGATGGAAGCTTGGTGAGGCACTATAGTGTCACCGAAACATTTGTAATTTTGCAGAAACATTTCTCTTAGCCACATTTGTAGAGAGATGTTGAAAAGATGGTTGATAGATGCACCAGTTGCAAAGAGGCCAATTCTAGAGTTCAACCACATAGAGTGTATATGCCATTACCAGTTCCAGAGATGCTGTGGATGGACATTTCAATGGACTTCATGTTGGGTCTGTCGCGGACTTGAATGGGTAAGGATAGTATTTTTGTAGTTGTCGATAGGTTCTCTAAGATAGCATCCTTCATTGCATGCAATAAGACGGATGATACTACACATATAGTTAACTTATTTTTTAAGCAGATAATTAGTTTGCATGGCATGCTAAAAACTATTATGTTCGATAGAAATATTAAGTTCCTAAATTACTTTTAGAAAACCCTATGGTGTAAGCTATGGACTAAATTGTTGTTGTCTACTAAAATTCATCGAAAAACTGACAAACAAATCAAAGTGGTGAATAGAACTTTAATTGCATTATTATGTACATTAATTAAAAAGAACATAAAAGCTTAGGAATAGTGTTTACCATAGGTCGAGTTAGCTTACAATAGAAGCATACACTCAACCATACACAAATCACTATTGGAAGTTGTTGATGGCTTTAACCCATTAATCTCATTAGATTTGCTGCCATTACCATATAATGAGCAAATTAGTAAAGATGGTGAGTACGAAGTAAAGCTTGTAAAATAACTACACAAGTGTGTATGCCAAAGCATCAAAAGAAGGAATGAACAATACGCTTTAATAAGCAGACAAGAGCCACAAAAAGTTGTGTTTGAGCCTAAAGAGTGGATCTAGGTTCATATGAGAAAAGAAAAGATTTTTGGATTAGAGAAAGTCAAAGCTAATGCTAAGAGGTGATGTCCATTTCAAGTGATAGAGCATATCAATGACAACGCTTATAAGTTGCAATTACCAGGTGAGTTTAAAAAAAATTACTAGGTGAGTTTGGAATTAGTGCAACATTCAATGTACCTAATTTGAGTTATTTTGACATAGGGGATGAATGAGACTTGGAATTAAAGCCAATTCCTTTTGAAGAGAAGATGAATAATGTAAGCATCAAGGTTAACATCAAGTATCTAAGGATAACTAGAGATCCATTAATAAGGATTAAGGCTAAAAAGCTTAAGGAAGTAACAACAATACTCGTAAAAGGAGTTTTAAGAGGCTTTTGGATGTTTGGAGGAGTTCAAGAAGGAAAAAGAGCTTCCATGGGTGAACTTGATGCAAAAAGAACTCAAAACCAGCCTTGGAGTACCCTTTGGATCAAGCCCAACAATTAGCCAATAGATTGCAAGGCCAATGGATTGAGCCAGGGCATATGCGATCAATAGCGGGCCAAAAATAGGCTCTTTGCATTTGCAATCAGATGATTCGCACTTGATTAAGAAAGGCGTGATCAAAAACTCAATACACTATGACATTCTGTAGGTGCGATCGTTGGAGTCATGCTTGATCACACAAGGCGTGATCGTAAACACTAGGATGGTTTAACACATCGGTTTTAGGATTTGGAGATGCGAGATCAACATCCAGATTGAGTACGTGGATGTCTTAGAGTCAGAATATAGTTGGGAACTACCATTTGTGTTATTTCTTTACTTTAGTTAATTTCCATATGAGTTTTAGGGTTATTAGGGCTCCTTAACACTATAAATAGGGCTTGGTTATTTTGTTGAAGAACTTCTTTTATATTTCTGATATTGAACACAACTATTTTTTTTCTCTTTCTTGAATTCGAGTACATTAATTTCTCATGAAGTCCAAATTGAATTGTTCCAAGCATATTCTTAGTTGATTCGTGGCATATTAACTAATAAGATATGCTAGTTTTAGCCATTTTCCTCATTAGAGTTTATCAAAAGTCGTTGTGTTGGGCTGTCCTCACATTTCATGCAAGCAAACTTCGTTGGGTTCTAGCAATTCATCGTTATCATTTATTTTACACTTCTGCACACATGTTAGATATTCATGAAAAACCAATCCAAAAAAAAAAAAAGGAAAAGGAAAAACCATTCATCTACAAATATCTTAAATTCGTAATCCATCCATACATTCATTCAAATAGTTATATATCACATGTATAATTCAACAAATTCATTTAATGACCTCTTCTATGACTTATACAACTCATGCCTTAATTTTCGTTTGTGAAAAGGTCTTTTCCTATGTTTCAAATTTGAGAAAAGCACCAAAAACACCTTCAACGGGCATCTATTAACCCACAAGAATAGTTCTTGTGCTTGCAACATACAAGAAGGTGACTATGACATGGGTTACAATAAAATGTCACACATTCTACCATAGCCATGGGACCTATGTAAGTCTCGCGCCTGGCTTGGCGACCTTGGCTTCTAGCTCTACGACTACGAGTCAACAGAGGTTGCCGCATTAAATTTCATCTTAACTCTTAAGAGTTGATTTTTAACTACTTTTCTCAATTCAAAACATCTACAAAACACTTTTGTAAGTATAAACAGATATCAACTTTATGTTCAAGCAATTCTCACATGAAAACTACCACAAAACATAGAAAAGATCATTAAACTTTACAAATATATGAGGAAAATAGTGGCTTTGATACCATTGTTAAGTTTTAATGATTTTGGGATAGAAATTTTTAATTTACAAAGAATAAATGATTAGAATAAACATAATGGAGTAACATACTAAATCCAAACCGTATAAGCTATATAACATGCTAGAACTTAATGAATCTAAATGCTTGTAGAGTTTACCTCTTGGAATTGGGTTTTAATTAAAGTGTATGCATGATCCAAGAGTCGTGACTTTCAAGTTTTGACTTTTAGTTTGTTCACACAGTTGGAACACAAACAAGCACCCCTAGAACCTATGTGAACTCCTACGCAAGGTCCTAACACCTACACCTTTCAGTAGAAGATTTTAGAATAAGAAAGAGACTAGACAACTTCCACTTTCTTGCTTGAGAGGGAGTGATCACTTTTTGAGTATTTTTAGAATAATTCTAATCTCTTGTGATTTGGAATTTTTTCAAATATATTTATTTCCAAAACACAATATCCTATACTTAGTAGAATTCGTATTTCCATGTATAGCATTTAGAGCATGCATGACATGGTATTTATGGGCTTCCAATATAGAACTTTAACTAATTTTAATCCAAAAATCATTTAATTATTAATTTCATTAGTAAACCCTTTAATTATTAATTCCATTAATAATTATGGCTTATTGGAATTATATTTTTTAATTTAATTAATCTCATTAATTAAATCAAGAGTCTATAACATTTTTAGTTGATATTCACACTATGAACTAACATTATAGGAATTAAATAATTCAATTTGTATTTTATCCTTCAATTTATTTAATCTATTAGTTAACTAAAAGGCTCTTTATAATTTGAATTAATAATGCCATTATTAACAAGTAGAGTGAGAAATCCATTTAATCCAATTTAACTGCAAGCGAATTTATTTTTCCACAAGACTTTTTAAGCCCAATTCACACTTGAACTAAATTGTCAATTTATTTTCGTTTCAACCTTTGTGTGTGACTATTTATGTTCATCTTTAATTGATAATGATATAACTCGAAGGATATAGGTAATTCCTAACCTATGATTCGTATCACAGTCTCACTAAGATAAAGTAAATAGATCACATGAACTTTCTTAATTATGAATACAAAATAATATAAATTTTTTGTCTTACTTTATCCTTACTAAACGAAAACCATGAATTTTGTCAAATTCACTAACTTAATCATATGATTAAATCAATGTTACTTTATAAGACTAAAACTCTATCGAAAACTCCTTAATCACATGCTCGATCTGGTAAGTGATTTTCATCTTGTGAAATATCAATTTCATATAATAAACACCTTACTTCCTTGCAATCAGACAAATCTTTTATAAACACGCATATATCTCCATGTGCACTCTGGGCATTAGACTCATGGTCCTTTCTCATATCAAGATAGATGATGATCTTTAATACCCTAATAACATACTGACTATCATGTGTACATAAATATCATGTTGTTTCAGGTTTAAAATCTACATGCACTTAATAAGATTACAAAGCAAAACACTAACTACAAATAGTAAACTCCATGTATTTGCTTTATTCTTTAAATTATCGTTTAAATACTCATTCTCCAACGATGACTTATATATACGTTTTTAATATTTCACAACATGACTCTCACTATACAAATATAAAATATACAAATTGTATTGACTCTCCAATAATTATTTAGAAAGTTTGTAACATATAAACAAATTTTAATAATTGTGTATTTAGAAATCTTATGTTCATATTCATAACTCCTTAATAAAGTTCTTTGATGCAATCACGTAAGTATATGTATAATTTGATACCATAAACAATTTACATGAATAACTATAAGAATATTAATATAAACAATTATTTATATTTTATTAATTAATCAAAAATTTACGTATATAATTAATATCTCTCACTATCTATATACATTAGAGAGCAAATCATTAATTAGTAACTCGTTCTTAAGGCTGGTGCAGTGTTATAATTGGGGGTGACAGCAATCAAAGTGTGTTCTAAATTTAAGCTCCGATGAATCTGACTATTCTTATCATGGAACTCTAACCTGTTGTATCAAAGGCTTTCTTCAGTTGTTTGACGAAATTACCTGGCACGCAGTAGGACATATCGCTAGTAACTTTCTCTATCGTATTCTCAATGCTTTATTTAATTACCAACAAATTACAATTTCTGAAAGAAATACTCTCAATTATGTGTGTGTGTGTGTGTATAGAAATATTTGAATTGAATTTTAACTTATTCTTTAGATTCCAGGTTTTTATCAAACAGTTGATAGTATTATTTTATACATTTTTTAAATTTTCTATTTGGCATCTTTCATTTTGTACAAGATAAGTATAATTAAAATATTTAATAAGAGTTCATTGTAGCTCTACTTAAGTAAACTTTATTTTTTTATACTGATGATTATTTAATTAAAATATTTATTAATCTAATTTTGATACAAATTATACTAAAAATCAATTATGATGTGCTCAATGTTTTGCAAGAGTCATATGCTAATTAGTATAAAAGGAAAAGAGGTGAACAAGCACAAATTTTGCCATATGCGCGAAATTTGACAATTAAATAATTATTTTTAGTCTCCCCGAAAAGCACCGTATAGTGTGTGATAACGGTGAAAGATAAGCTTATTAATACTATATAATACGTCAAGAGATAATAATAATAATTCAAAATAAAGCGTTATCCTTCGGTTTTACTTTATTTTAGCTTTTGTAGGATAGATTATTCTTTTATTTTTATCAGAAACCTGTTTCCCAATTTCTCAGTTCATGTCAAACAGTGTACCTTTCTGGGCCACGCCGCTGACGGCAAATCGGATTTTAATCTCCAAGACCCCATATATTATTTACTCACCATAAGAATCAGTTGAGTGCCCATGACGAATTATAGAGCATACGATTCTGCCCAAAAAAGCGGAGTTTGTATTCGATCATATTTATTTGGGTGAGTATTGATCTTTATTGAATTGTGGGGGAAAAATGGCTTTGGCTTGTGTTTCGCCATTGTCGAGTTTCAAGCTCAATAACAGGTTATCACGAACCCATTTTTGCTGTACCAAGAAATCTAATCTAACGACCGCCGCTGCTTGTATAAAACATTTTAGTATTTCTCCACAAAGCTGCTCATTCTCGGCTAAAGTTAAAGGATTTAGAATGCCTTTCTTACAGTCTGCCGCCAAGACCAATCTGATGAAGGTAATTTCATCGGGAGGGCAATTTCTTTAGTTTGTTTTCGTGTTTCTCTTTTGTTGGGGGTTAAATGGAACAGAACACGTCTTGAAAATTTTGAAGACTTGAAGTTTTTTTCCATTGTTTTATCATTTACTTATTTATTGTTTTTCAAAGGTCGAAGCTTCATCGGAGGAAGCTGAGTATCTAAATTCTGACGACACACAGCAAGAGGCTTTTGCTTGGTCTTCTGTTATCTTTCCGTAAGTCCTTTGCTTTCAACTGTTACTTTTGTACGGTCTTTATTCCGTCCCCAACCCCCCATTTTCTCGATAAATATTTGAATCAATTCTGTTTTGTAGTGATGGCCTAACTTCTTCTTCCTCTTCTTTGCATTTTTGCTTACTTTTTCTTTGTTGAACTTGTTTTGACTCGGATATAATTTTTCGACAGAGCAAGATAATGAAACTGATTGCAAAATATAGTTTTCGGATAATCCATTGAATTAACGGTTTCTCTAATTTGATTAAAAACAAATTATGAAATATTATGGTTAGTGACTCTGAGACTGCTGAAGGTTTGCAAGCCTTATCTGGGTGAAAATTTTGAAAGCAAAGAGCCCTGGGGCGCGTTGCACTATAGCAGTCTTTTCATTGGGATTTTTTTGTATATCCTTTTTCTATATTCTAACGAACTTGTATTTGTAGCTACTGTGCAGCTCCTTATTCTATCAAAATAGTTGCACACTCCATCAGTCCATTTGAGTTTTGATTTAGCTATTCAAAATGTTAGCTATGTTGTGGTTTTTTTGATAGTAGCACGCAAACCTTTATTATTATTTTTTTTCAAAAACCGCTTGGGCTATGGCTAGAGGATATTTTTGGGTTCTCATCCCTTCTATATTAATTAAGAGAAGTCATGATTACACGAAGTTACAAAATGTACAACTTAGAATCTTAAACAAGGAGTACTAACTCTGTAAGCATAGAAAATAATGTTCTCTTGTGTTTTATTGGTAATGAATGGTACAAGTATACATACACGCGTTTAGGAGCCTAAGTAAGGTAACAGCATATATTAGAATCTTATCATATGAGTGACTACTATAATTAAAAGGTTACATTCAATCATATGATCTGTTAGTTATTCTCCAGTTTTCATAAATCTAGTAGAGATTAGGTCCTTTTGTATCTTTTCATGAGTAAAGTGGTAATCTATTTTAATGTGCTTAGTTTATTCATGAAAGACTGCATTCAACGCAATGTGTATAGTAGCTTGATTGTCATACCACAACCTTGTAGGCATTAAGACCTGACCCCTTATTTCCATTAGGAGCTGGTATACCCACATTATTTCACATGTCATTTAAGCCATGCTTCTATAGTCTAACTCTGCACTTAAGAGTGAGACAACATTATGTTTCTTATTCTTCCATAAAATCAAATTTTCACCTACAGGGACATAAAATCCCGACTTGACCTTCGATTCTCCTTAGATTATGCCTAACCTACATCTAAGAAGCACTAAATTTGAGAGTGACCATGATTCTTATATAGTATTTCATAACCTGGAGCTCTTTTCAAATATCTTAAGATTTGTTTATAGCTGCCCAATGATTTGTTGTTGACAATGACATGTACAAGCTTACAACATTAACTACACATACTATATCTAGGTGAGTTATAGTGAGGTAATTTAGTTTCCTGACCAATCTCTTGTATTGCTTAGGATCTTCAAACAATTTTCCTTCCTTAACAAGTCGACAATGAGGGGCTATTGGAGTATTCCACGGTTTAGCTCCCAACTTCCTTGTTTCATACAATAGATCACGAACATATTTTCTTTAAGAAAGAAAGATCCCTTTCTTGTCTCTCATTACCTTGACGCCCAAGAAATATTTCAGTGCTCCTAAATCTTTAATTTGGAATTCATCATGTAGAAAGGATTTGAGTGATGAGATACGTGTGGTGTCAATTCTAGTAATAACAATATCATCCATATAAACAACCAAGAGGATAATACCTGCCTCCGAGTGCTTGGAGAATACAAAGTGATCTAATTTGCTCAATTGCTTGATCGAATTTTTCAAACTAGGCACGTGGACTTTGCTTCAGTTGATAAAATGAGCGACGAAGGCAGCATACTTTCCTAGATTCCCCTTGAGCAACAAATTTGGGATGTTGCTTCATGTGCAATTCCCCCTAAAGATCACTATGGAAAAAAGCATTCTTGATGTCAAGTTGATGCAACTACCAATTATAAGTTGTTGCCAAAGAGATAAATAATCTAATTGATGCTAGCTTAGTAATAGGAGAAAAGATATTTGAGTAATCCACTTTATATGTTTGAATAACCCTTTGCCACAAGTTTAGCTTTTAATCTAGTTATAGATCCATCTGGGTTCATTTTAATGGTAAACACCCGTTTGCACCTAACAAACCTTTTTTGCTGCAGGTAAATTCACTAACTCCGAAGTACCACTGTTGTTTAAGGTATTCATTTCTTTGATCATGGCATCCCACTAGCTAGGATGCAACAAGGCCTCATGGACACTTTTTGGAAGAGATATTGAATCGAAAGATGTAAGAAATGAACAAGAAGATGTTGACAACTGATTTTGAGATGCAAATGAGGAAATAGGATAAGTACATTGTTTCTTATCCTTGCGGAGGTAGAGTAATTGGAAGATCATCCCTCGAGGTTGGATTTAATGACGAGGGCGTTGGTTTGGAACTTGCATCAGGAGGCCATTGTCGTTAAGAGTAGACTTGTGTAATAGGGGGACTAGGCATGGAAGATGACATTGTATATATTAGGAGCTCATCATCCTCCCTTTACTTTATATTCCCGGAAGGTGATGAGAATGGTGTATCCTCGAAAAATGTAACATTAGCTAACACAAGGTACCTACCAAGAGTAAAGCTATAACATCTATATTGCTTTTGAACCTAAGAGTATCCCATAAAGATGCACTTTAAGGATTTCGAATCTAATTTTATGGTTGAAGGGCAGATATCCCGTGCAAAACAAGTGCACCTAAATATTTTTGGTTTAATGGGAAATAAAGGATTTGTTGGTAATAATGTGTGAAAGGGCATTTTATCTTTTATGATAGATGATAGCATTTGGTTAATCAAAAAGTAAGCTGTGGACACAACATTAGCCCAAAATTGTTTAAGGACTTTCATTTAGAATAACAAACCACATCCCATCTTAAGCAATTGTTGATTCTTTTGCTCTGCTATATTATTTTGTTGATTAATGCCGTTTTTAATCATATAAGATTGGAAGGGTCTAGACAAATATTTCTTCGCATTGTCAGTATATAAAGTTTGTATAAGAACATTGAATTGAGTTTTGCTTTTAGTAGAAAATGCACAAAAGTGAGAAAACAACTCAGAACGGTTTTTCATTAAATATAACCAGGTCATCTGAGAATTAGTCATCAACAAAAGAGCAAAGTATTTAAACCCAATTTTAGATACAACAGGACTAGCACCTTGGATATTGGAATGAACTAATTTAAATAGAGCAGATGCTTTCTTACTGACTTTTAGACTCAAACTAATACGATAATGTTTGGCAAATTGACAAGACTCACAATCTAAAGACAATAGACTAAGGATACAACTTCTTTAACATGATAAGAGATGGGTAGCCCAATTGATAATGTACTTCGAATGGGGACACCACTTCAGAATGAGCAACAGGTTTTGGTACCTGAGTATCAAGGATATAGAGGACTTCTAATTCACATTCTCCACTAATAATCCTCTTTGTTATAAGATCCTGAAATACATAATAATTAGGTCAGAATGAAATACAATAGTTAAAGGTATGGGTAAGTTTGCTAACAGATATAAGGTTGAAAGATGGGTTAGGTAAACTCAAAATAGATGATAATAGAAGTAGTGGTGTTAGGTTAACTGTTCTAGAGTTAAGGACTTTAGATGTTAACCCATGCGCCAGGGTGATAGTTAAAGCGGATTTATTTAATTGAAAGGTGGAGAATGGGCTAGGATTACTTATCATGTGATATGTGGTTCTAAAACCAATGATCCATTTAGAAGAAGATCAGTGCTGTAAAAGGTACCGAATGGCACATGCCATTAACACCGAATAGTAAGCATCTTCACTTTAGTGCGCCACAATTTTTTTTTAATTTCTTTTTCATTAAAGGCATGTTTTTAAGCGTGTTTTTGTAAAAAAAAAAACACGTTGCCCCTTCCACTCAATGCCTGATTAGCAACCACCGACCACCAACCTTGGCAAGTGATGTGACGCGAACAAGAACCTAGTAAGACAACATACCCAGTGCTGGTGAAGAAGGAAGCGGACTTTAGTTTTCTTCACTTTCTTTTCACCTGTGACTTCGGTGAGTTAATTTCTTCATTTTCTTACCTGTAGCAGGTCGCAGGTCGCAGCTTATGACTTTGTGTGTGTATAGTGTATGCTTCCAGCTTTGTGTGTGTGCTTTCAGATTTGTGTGCTCCAATGGATTTGTGTCTGTGGTTGAATGCTTATGGGTTTTGTCCTCGGAAATTGAATTAAAATTGAACTATTTCATGTGTGTTTATTCAGTTTAACCTCTCATAGGTGTGCGTTTATTCTATTTGTGTTTTTTGACCAAATTTTTATTAATTACGTGTGTGGTGTGTGTTGTGTTGTGCAACTTAGTTTATTATGTGTGTAGCATGTGTTGTGTATTGTGTGAGTGTAATTGTGTAACCATTATGTAATGTTGTGGTTATGTGATTATGTATATTACTGCAAGCTGCAGCATGATTCATTATGTATTTATGTACTGCTATGTATAGTAGTATTATGTAATTATGTGTATTGCTACAACATTATGTGTATTGTCATCATTTGTCACTGTAAGTCTTAAAGTTTAATTTTTAAATTATTGAATAAAGATTAAGGTAGCTAGATCTCGACTTCTGATGCGCTGAACTCGAATTCAAATAGAAAGGACTTGGCTTGAAATTATGCGACATTAGCTGATCCAAAAAAACACAAACAACATCAATTGTGTTTTTTTGGAATAAAGTTTCGAAAGAGAGATCACACGACACAAACAACACTTTGTTGAGGTTTTCGAAATGTCAAGGTGTGCAAAAAATGCCCATAGCATATAAAGGAAGATATTAGAAATTTAATGAAGAAGAAAAAAGAGCTAAAAAATCAAATTGATGTAATTCTTCACTTTGATTTGGTGGCTGAGGAATTTGAGACAGTGGACGAATATAATGAACCCTTGAATTTTGGCAAGCACTTATCTACTAGTTCATTAAGTGTATCAACTAAAAAAACGAAGCAGATAGGCCCCATTGACATGTTTTTTATGTGGGATGTTGATGAAGCATTGAAACATATCGGTAATGAGGGAAAAACCTTAAAGTTTGATGAAGTTGCAAAAATAAAAAGAGAGCATATGGAACAATAGTTTGCACGGTGGGCATATGAGAGCATGTTATCTTTTAATGTTATCAATTCGAATACTTTTGGATATATGTTAGAAGCTTGTTTCTAGTGTGATCCTAGTACAAAGCCTCCGACTTATCATGAATTGAGGGCGACTTATTTGAAAAAAGAGTTAGAACATACAAGTGGCCTTTCAAAGAGCCATGATGAGGCAGTCGCAAAATATGGTTGTTCGTTGATAGCAGATGGTTAGATTGATAAGAATAGGACATTGATTAATTTTTTGGTGAGAGAAAATTGTGATGCAAGTAATTATTGATAGTATAAGCGTAAATTTTGTTGTGGGTACAAAAATTTCAATACATGTAGTTTTATTATTTATTTTAATTGCATATGTAATAATTTATAATATATTAATTTTTATTTTCTTTTAAATCAATAGAAAAGCTTTTGGACGCCAAATATAAGCAGATGTTTTGGACTCTTTATGCTGCTCATTGTATAGATCTTATTTTTAAAGATATTTTCAAAATTCCTACTTTGAAGAAGATGTACAAGTGAGTAATGATAATAAATGGATATATATATAATAGGTCCAATCTCTTGAACTTGATAAGAGAGTTCAATAAACAAACGGATATAGTTCGGGCAAGGAAGACCAGATTTGCTACTGCCTTCTTGACTTTAAAGCACTTTTAAGTACAGAAAGCAAATTTGAGGAATATGTTTACATCAAAATAGTGGGCTGAATGTAAATATTCAAGAGAAACACAAGGTAAGTTGGTGGCGAGTGTGATATTGATGCTTTTATTTTGGAATACTATTATTTATGCACTCAAAATTGGTGACCACTACTAGTTGTGTTAAGATTGGTAAATAGTGAGGCAAAGTCTCTATGAGACTATGGATAGGGTGAAGGAAATAATAAATGCCTTATTTAATAACAATGAAGATAAGTATAAGAATATATTTAAAATTATTGATAGGAGATGGGAGATGCACCTTCATCGGCCCTTACATGTAGCTGGCTATTTCTTGAATTCAGAATTTTTTTATGAGAAACCGAATATAAAAAAAGATCCAGAGATTACAAATGACCTACATAAGTACATAGAAAGTTTGTTTCCAAATAATATACAGGATAAGATTTATCAAGAATTTTCTTCATATAAAAATGTTGAAGGGCAATTTGGATTTGTACTTACTGTTAGACAAAGAAAATTGAGAGCACCAGGCATTTATTATATAAATTTAAATATATTTATTATTTCATATTAAGATAAATAATTATTTTATCTTGATACTTGTTTTGTGAAATTAAACGATGGAAAGATTTCGAAATAACAATCTAAATTTGCAAAGCTTTGCAATTAGAGCTCTTAGCCTTACTTGTACTACATCGGATTGCAAAAAGAATTGGAGTGTGTTTGAAAATGTAAATACATAATTTATATGTATCTATAATTATTATTATGAAATAATAATAGATCTTAATTTAAAGTTTAAGTTTTGCAGCTTCACTCCAAGAAGAGGAATAGGTTGACTCAAAAATGCATGAATGATTTAGTTTATATCAAGTATAATTGAGCTTTAATGCGTTGTTTTGAGAAACGACATGAACTTGATATCATTAGTTAGAAGCATGTTATTGAATCCAATGAATGGTTGCTTAGAAGATTGGATTTCGATGAGGAGGAGGCCTTTGTGCATGAGGGCGATGACTTAACTTGGGTTGATTTTAGCTTCTAACTTTGAAGAAGCATATGATATTTGATCTAGGGCAATAACTAGGGTAGGATCAAGTTAAAGAGGCATTACATCGAAATCTAGACTATATCAAGTAATGGATGAAGATTATGAAGAAGACACTTATGAGAAAAATGAGCTCGAGTTTAAATTTGATGATGGGAATGAAGTTGAAAGTGATATGGAGAGTGATTGTGATTATTTTGATATTGATGATTAGCATTTATATGTTAGTTTACATAGTTTATTTTAGTTGTATTTTGAACTTCAAATGCATTACTTATTTGGTTATTAAATTTTATTAAGTTGATATCGTGGTTGGCACTTGAAACAAATTATTTATGCCTTTATCAATGCTATTTGTTTATTTTTAATTAGAAGTTGATATATTTTTATGATTGTTCTATGTTTTAAAGGCATATATTGTAGGCAAAATTATTTTTAATTAATTTGATTTATTGTGACATACTTCAATATGGCGCGCTCTATGCACTATAGCTTTAGAAGGGGTTTGTGCCACATCACGTTATTTGCCTTTCAAAACTATGAAAAAAGATGAAACAAGGCACGTATTTAGTTTACTTGACTCGACTGTGGTGGCAATCGGAATAAATAAGGACTTTAGAGACTTTTGGTACTAGGAAAAGTTGGTAAACTCATTTGTAGAGACTAGAACTATCTTTTCAAGTGTCTCATTCACGGAGGCATTATGTGCGGACTGATTTCCCTAATTTTGGTACTTTAGTTTTCTACAATTGCACTTTAGGTGTCTTAGTTTGTGGTAGTAGTGGTGTATATTCCCTTTTGAGTTTTGGCCTCAAGTTTCAACACCTTTTCCACCACTCTTGTTTCGCTGTCTTCCTAGCTCAATGTTTGTATTCTAGCTGACTAAGGCGCTTCCAAGTTGTGCAGAGTGTTGATTCTCCATGCGGAGTGTTCTATTAAATGTATCCTGTGACGATGGGATCCTTTCGCTTGACCAAATTTGAGGCTTATACATCTCAAATACGGCAGCCATTTGTTCTTTTTATTTTTGTTGTACCTTTACATCAAGGCTAAATGGCAACAACATATTCAATTCTTCATAAGTTTTCTTGAACTCTATAAAATCTTCAGTTAGAGAATTGTCTTGTCTTTTCACTTGAACCTTACATATATGAGAAACATTTCCCTTTCTAAAATAAAAAAAATTCTAGTATTCCATCAATTCCTTAACAAATTCACAGTTATTAATCAAGTTAATTACCTCATTTTCAATAGAGTCTCTTATCTATAAAAATAATTAGGCATCTTCCCTTAACCATGCCTGTCTGAGTTCTCCTTAGGTGGATCATCTGTTATATGGTTATCCTTTTCAATATTCCTTAAATAAAGTCTAATAGTTTTATTCCAATCCAAATAGTTACTTATTTAACTTGTGCTCCATTATTTTAGACATCGCTGGAACCACGTCGGATACAATAATTGATTTTTGTTAAGTCATTATTACCTAAAACAAAATCGGATCAAGAATCAACAAAATTGAATGTAAGGCTACATTATATGTACTGAGGCGAGCATAGTAGTGTTGGCTAGAGTAATTCTCCGATAGCAATGCGCCCTCACGCGTCATTGTTAGGCATGGGTGATAGAAAATTTTGACTGCAGGTGTGTTTCACATGTGTGGCTTCTAGTTGTAGGGCTTTGGAGAAAGGTCGATTTGTTGACAGTGATCTTACTTCGACAAGCGGCGATGGTTGGTTGATCCTCTAGAGTGAGACCTAAGTTTGAAACCCTAACTTGTCTTTCATAAACCCCAACCAAAAAGAAACATCCCACTTTTATGACCCGTAACTAGGCTTTGGTACCATGTAAATGTAAAGAATAATGCTCTCTTGTATTTTATTGATAATGAATGATACAAGTATATATACATACACTGAGGAGCCTAAATAAGGTAACAGCATACATTAGAATCTTACCATATGGGTTACCTACTATAATTAAGAGATTACGATCAATTATATTATTGCAATCAAATCCTTACAATTACATAATATACAACTATATCTATAGCAAACTTTTTGACAAAATGAGTACCCAAAGTTTAAGGAGGTGGCAAAAATAAACAAGGAGTGCTACTCCTTATACAAAATTTATCTTCTAAAATTTGGAAGTTGAACAGCATCAATTCTAACAATACCAAGAAGAGTACCTCTAATTTGCTCCTTAATGAAATGTTGATGAAGTTTGGATATCACATGCCTGGTTGGCCATAAAGTCTGCAGTTTGGTTGCCTTCCCTATATATATATGAGTGATCTTGTGTTCTATGGATCTCAAATGCTCCTTAATCTTGTGCACCAAAATGCAGTATTTCTAATAACCTTTGTGTGGCTTGGAGATGAGATGAATGGCACTTAATGCATTAACTTCTATCCCGACTCTTGATTCCTTCATCTTTGCATATTTGAAGCCCCTTACGCGAAGCAAGAAGTTCCGCATGTATGTTGGTGGTTTCTCCCAAAGCTTCTTGAAATGCCAAAAGAATTTTCACATAGTGATTTCTAAGTATTCCTCCAGGTCCAGCAGTCCCTGGGTTTCCCCTTGCTGCTCTATCAGTTTTCAATTTGATCCAATGTTGAGGTGGCTTCTTCCAAATGATGGGAATAGGATTTGATGTTTTGTGCTGGTGGAAAATGAAACCAAGTTGTGCTGCCACCATGATGTCTCTCCTTTCAAATGGATTGGTTTCCCCAACTTGCACTAGGAAAAGAAAATGCAATTGACTTTGAACTTTATGGATGATTTTATTGGTCTTGAATGGGATTCTCCTATGCTTTGCATCATTGTTAGGAATCCAGATATACCAAAGAACAAGGAAAGGGACAATGTTTCTAATATGAGTTTGAGAGTAAGTATAACTTGTGTTCTCCCATTCTTGAAGAAATAGGATCAGAATTTGTGTTTGAGGAATGTTGAGCTGAAACTTAAGAGCAAAATGTTGCCAAACTGCAGTTGCCTTCATGTTGTGCAGAAAGAGGTCTTGAATAGATTCATTGTTTGCACAACACGAACATTTGGATGCAAGATTAAGCCCTTTTTGTTGCAGCTTTTCGTCGGTTGGGAGCCATTATTCAAAAGTCTCCAAATAAAAACTGATATGGTGGGAGAAATAAGAGACCAACACTTTCTAAGTAAGGAATGAGAATTGTTTTTAATTCTGAGATGCTGTCAACCTGAGGATAAGGAAAATTCATGTTCTTCAGAAAGTTTCTAGGTAGGAGAATCAGATTGCCATGGACAAAAAGGTGTGGAAGCCACCAACATTGCAAGATGATTAGGAAGACAATTGAAAAGTTTATTCATATCCCAGCCATCCTCTTTCCAAAACCATTTGATCCTTTCATGTGTCATTTCTTGTCTTTGAGTAATATCTTGAAGAGTACCTTCAACCAACCAAAAATCATGCCAAAATGAAATTTCTCCTTCTCCAATGCTCCAAAAAATGTGGTGTTGCACTTCTTCTCTTACTTTGCACATTCTTTTCCATGAAGGTGAGTCATGGATGGAAGTTTTGGTTTTACAAGGAAATTAGCCTTTACTACATTTTTCAAGAAGGAATTGAGGCCAAAGAGATTTTTGCTTTCTAAATTTCTACCAAAGTTTATAAGAGAAGGCTTTGACAAATTCGCTATTCCCAATCCACCCTCTTGCTGTGGTAGACAGATTTTTGGCCACTTTGTCCAACGAGTTTTCTTGTGCACTGCATTAGAACCCCAAAAGAATCTAGCAAACATCATCTCAATTTGATGTATCACTGAAATAGGGGGCTGAGCACTTGGAAAAGGTCAATTGGCATGGTAGATAAAACACTTTTGATGAGTTGAAGTCTACCTCCATGTGACAAAGAAGCATGCTCCCATCCACATAATTTGTTTCCGATCTTTTCAACTAAATCCTCATAAAAGTAACATGCAAACTTAGGGATGAAAATATGTTCAGCCTACATTAACTTGTGACACACTGAGGAAAGAAGAATAGACAAACCTTGTCTTAGAACATTTATTGTGAGGGCAGAATTTACTTGGTCTACAAAAATATTGTGTTACAGTTATGTGATGCAAAAGAGCCATTATTGTAAGAACACTTAATAGTCTATTTCATCCATTGTCTTGTAGAGAGTCTCGGCTTCATTGTTAGTTGGCTTCTGTTTAGCCATAATGGACATCTGTCATCTTGCAGTTACTTCCTTGAGTAACACGGAACCAACAGCAGTACAGAACTGCTAAGCTTTAGCCTATTTATTAATCATCCTCACACAGTTTTATCTGTCTATAGTGACTTCTGTTATTGATTTCAGATTTTTATTCCCTGCTTTGGGCGGTCTGCTATTTGGCTATGACATTGGTGCGACATCTGGAGCTAGCATTTCATTGCAGGTAGCATTTTCTCTTCACGTATCCTCAACCTTAATGACATATCATGATTAATTTAAGTTTTATTGTAGTCACCTGAGCTTAGTGGTACAGACTGGTTCAACCTTTCAGCTGTTCAGCTTGGTTTAGTGGTATGCTTAAATTTCTTTTATTGTTTTTCTGATGTCCATTCACATACTTCATTTGTCTCTCATTTGATTTTCACTTAATTAAGGTTAGCGGGTCCCTCTATGGAGCTCTTATTGGTTCGCTGATTGTTTATCCTTTGGCTGATTTCCTTGGTACCATATCTTGAAGCTAATTGAATATTTTTTTTTAAATTTACTGTAACTGTTTAATTTTTTTTTGTTGATAACTTGATATGCATGAAGGAAGGAGGAGAGAACTTATCATTGCATCCCTCCTTTATTTGATTGGTGGTTTGTTAACGGCCTATTCTCCTGGCCTTGGAGTTCTTTTGATAGCTCGGCTTCTATATGGTCTTGGTATTGGCATGGTGGGCTTTCTAAGTTTTTCTTGTTCAATTCTTGATTTCAAAATTTTAATTAATGTATGGCTGATCCACCTCAATTTGTCAACCTTTAATCAAATTAATTTGGCAGGCAATGCATGGGGCACCTCTTTACATTTCGGAGACCTGTCCATCTCAAATTCGGGGAACTTTAATATCTCTAAAAGAGCTTTTTATAGTTCTCGGAATATTGGTAAATCTTTTCTCCATCTCAATTACTTTTATAGTTTATATTTTAAAGCAGAAGGCTCTGTGCTGGATCATTATCTTTGGATACAGTTAGGTTATTTCACGGGTAGTATTGAAATCAATGCTGTTGGAGGGTGGCGTTACATGTATGGTTTCAGTGTGCCAATTGCATTACTTATGGGCTTAGGAATGTGGAGTCTCCCACCATCTCCGCGATGGTTACTTCTTAGGGCCATTCAAGGCAAAGAGCAACTACAAGAATACAAAGAGAACGCTATCCTTTCATTGAGAAAACTAAGGGGTGGATCTGGTGATACCAGAGTATCTCAAAGACAAATTGAAGACACACTTGTTTCCCTAAAGACTACATATACTAATCAGGACTCCGAAGGAAGTGTACTTGAGGTCTTTCAAGGGCCAAGCCTGAAAGCCTTCATAATTGGTGGAGGATTGGTCCTTTTTCAACAGGTTTGTCTTGCGTCTTCTAGCTGCGTCTTGTAATTGTTATTGTCTTCTATGTTCTAATGAAAGTACTTCGATGGTCCATAGATTACAGGGCAACCAAGTGTTCTGTACTATGCGGGTCCTATTCTTCAGGTACTTCGTATGTATAACTAAGAATTCTTTCTATGTTTCAAATTCAAATCCTTTATATTCGGTGGTTTTGTTTGGGTGTTTGGTGCATTTACCCTATCATTCATGAAAAGAGTGCTGGATTTGCTGCCGCTGCTGATGCTACAAGACTTTCAGTTGTCATTGGTGTATTTAAGGTACTTGTAGCCAAAGTGTTCCTCATTTAGAAATTTTTGTTAATCTCTGCCTGCAAAGGTGTTGGAACTTCCATGATAGACAATTGTTTATTAAATGTTTCAATTTACTCACTCAGCTACTCATGACTGGAGTAGCTGTCCTGAAGGTTGATGATCTTGGGCGAAGACCCCTGCTGATTGGTGGTGTAGCTGGGCTTGTATGTAACCTGCCAGACTCATAGATTTAGTATTTAATTATTCATGTTCCAAATTGCATCATGTGAATTCTGTTTAGTGTTCGCTGTAATGTGGTCTTGCAAATATCTTGAACATCCTGTCTCATTGAGTGCAGGCCTTCTCTCTGCTGCTGCTTTCTGCCTACTACAATTTCCTAGGAGAATTCCCTTCTGTTGCTGTAGCTGCTTTGCTTCTATATGTGGGCTGCTATCAGGTGATTTCATGACCTGCTAAAACTAGAATATTGATCATGTTTGAAGCAAAATACTAGTTTCCCCAAATCAACCAGTGAAACAATATGCAACTGAACAAGATTTTAGTTGTCACTTGAAATTTCAGATATCATTTGGACCTATTAGTTGGCTTATGGTGTCAGAGATATTCCCTCTCCGCACTAGAGGAAAGGGCATTAGTCTTGCGGTGCTCACAAATTTTGGGTCAAATGCTATTGTAACCTTTGCTTTCTCACCACTGGAGGTACTCACTTGGTTATATCCTGTCAATCTTGTGTGCCTTTCTATTCAGAATTCATTTTCTTCTAAGAAATACACACGCAATCTCTGCAGGAGTTACTTGGAGCCGGGAAACTTTTCCTTCTTTTTGGGGTGATTGCTGTACTTGCTCTTGTCTTTGCTGCTGCTGCTGTTCCTGAGACCAAAGGCTTGAGCTTGGAAGAAATTGAATCCAATATTCTGAAATGAAAGCCATGAGGGCCATAACAGATTTCAATTTTAGTTTGTATATGAGTTTATATGTGGGCACTTTCCAGTGTTGATATTTGAGAGATCATCAGTCGTCTGTACACCAAATCAGAAGTAACATTCTGGTAATTGGGCTCTTTCCCATTTATTCCTTCATTGGTGTGTGATCTCTAATGGCGAATGCTTTTAAATAAAAACTAGGGTATTTACACATAAGCATTGTCTAGCTTATTTTGAAATATCTTATAAGCTAGCTCATTATATATTTAAAAGTGTATAAAAATTTTCAATTACATTATATAAACAATATTTAGTTTATTTTTATCATTATCACGCTAAAAAATTATATTTAACTATAATTATAAATTTCAATAAAATCTTACAAATTTATCTATCCAAACATCGTACTAAAATAAGATTTAAAATTTTAAAAACATTTAATAAATTACATCATCTTATAAGCTGAGAAAAATAAAGTTAGCCAAACACTCTCTAGATCTGTATGTTTTGAAAAGGATAGGCAAGTGATTCGCTTGTAGTGCTATGTAAGTCTTGTCTAGATGAAAAGCATTCAAAAAGTTGGTTCTGATGGAATCTGTTCATGTTCCATGCATAAGATCTTGCTCTACTAAATTGAAGATTGATTCTCCACATTAAACCATATAAGGAGAAGCACAACATATGCATGATGGTGTGTAAGAAGTCAGGAATTACAACAATGAAGATCCATTATACTTGTAAGGTTTAGACCATCCAGGATCGATGTTGGTTACCACCCCTCTTTTAGGTAACAACTTTCTATCATGGAGTAGATCAATGAAACTTGCTTTGGGGCCAAGGTTAAATTGGAGTTTACATATGGAAGATATGAGGTACCAAGTGAGGAGTCTTTTGATGATTGGGGTTGTTGTATCAATAAGGAGTAAGAATTTTGTTCTTAATAATTTCGTGTCAAAAATGAATTAAAATAGAATTTCAATTTATGAGTAATCAATTAAATGATGAACTTAAGTGGAAAAATTGAAAGGAGCAAAGGTAGCAACTACAAGTTAGAGTCAATTCACTTATAACAACATTTAAGGACTTTTATTATTAATATAAATTAATTAACTTCTTTTTCAGAGAGTATAAATCCTTTAAACCTTTAGTACATTTTTTTCAAGCTATACTATGTCTTCATTTGAATTAATCTACTCATTGATAGAATTAACTCAATTGAGATGGAAAACGATGAATTAATATTGATCATTTATAAACATAGGATCTTTATTCACATTATGAGTGCACAACTCACAATTGTAATCAATTGTCCTAACTTGTGGATCACTTTTGATGTGACTACAAATTAGGGAGATGAAAATTCAAATTAAGGAGGAGAGGAAAAATGAAGAAGAATAAATTGATCACAAATCTTTTGTTAACATACGACTTTCGTTTCTAAGTTTATTATTTACAATTGTAATAAATTTGCTTAACTTATGGATTCACTTTCGTTGTAATCACAAGCTAAATAAATTAAAACTAAAAAAGGAAAAGAAGAAAAAGAGGAGAGGAAGAAAAGAAGAGCAATAAATTGATCACAATTAAATAAGAAAAGAAAATAAATTTCAATGGCTAAAATAAATGCCCTTACTTGCTTATTTTAGTTATCAAGTACATTGGGAGCAAAGACAAGAAAATAAAATGATTAACACTTATCTCTTGTTCTTGGCCTTCTTCCTATTGCAATTCCTTGCATCTTGGTTGTGTGCTTTGTCTTGTAATGACACTAAGCTCACTTTCAATTTCCTTATATAAAAACTATGATATAATTATACATAACAATATCTAAGTGAATTCTAAAGAGGAATTGATGCAATTTGCTTGCAATACAACCCCTATTAACAGGTGCAAATTTCACTTCCAAGGGTCTTAATTTTTTGGCATTTTCTATCATTTCTTCTGATTGATTTGAAGCTTTTTGGTGGCAAAAATTGAACTTTCACTCCCTTGCTTGCTTAGGCACCCTACTTACTAGTGATAGCTTGTCTACTTGTTACTTAGTTACTTGAAAAAATGAATTGTCATCTCTTTTGTCTTTTAGGCAGCTAAGGAGGCAATAGATAACATTTTTAATTGGTTATCGCTATTGTTTCCTTGTGGGAGATGGGCTTAAGAGACTCTTGAGGCTTATTTCTAGCTTAAGTGACTATGTAAGCATCAAACTTCATTTGCCTTAGTTTGTTTCTATTTTCATTTAGGGCTTGTATCATAGTTATTTATTAAAACTAGGATGATATTCTAAGCTAAATAATGCTTTTTAAGCATGAAGTTATCACCATAAATCTACAATTTATAAGGCTTATCACTTGACTTTTATAACAGAAAAGGGTTGACTGCATGGTGACTTTTTGGATTTTGAATTCCATCTTAAAAGATATTGTTGATGCTTTTCTATACACAGCAACAACTAGAGAACTGTGGATGGAGTTAGAAGAGAGGTTTAGAGAGTATAATAGGCCTCTATTGTATCAATTATATAGAGAAATTAGTTCCATTACACTAAGAAATTTATTTGTTGTGCAATACTGCACAAAAGTGAAATTGCTTTGGGATGAATTTGCTTCCTTAATGCCCATGTCAATATGCAATTGTGGCGTTGGTAAAATCATTGCAGATATCAATTTATCTAAGAAGTCAATGCTATTCTTGATGAGATTAAATGAGAGTTTGGGCCATATTATGAATCAAGTCTTGATGATGGATCTGTTGCTTAGTGCTAACAAAGCATACTTAAGATATTGAGGGTGAGGAAGCAACAGGAGAGTCACATAAACATTGCTGACACCACTGAACACAGTGCAATGTTGGCTAAAGCATTATTAAAGAAAGCCCTCACTGGTGATATTTGTTTTAAGAAGAAAAGAGAATGTCGAGAAAGGTAAGCAGCATTGCAATCATCGTGGATACATTGGACATCTTAAAGGAAACATGTCTTAACTACATAGAGTTCCTATTTAGTATAAAGAATTGAAGGAACAAAAACAGAGGTGGATGGATAAGATATGTGAATATGACAGAATCTCCTCTTTATTCAAAAGGCATGAATGCTAAGAAGGATTGCAACTGGACTTCTAATCTAAATGAGATGATAAAGTTTGAGTTGGCAAAGTACATGAAATGAAAGAGCATAGAGGATGTTAAGAAAAAGGTAGTTAATTTTGTTTACTTCACAAATTTTGTAGGTATACTCATAAATTATGCACTTAACTAACTTGGCTCATTAAAACCCGGTTCTTGAATTATGGATACAGGAGCTTCAAATCGTATGTGTGTAGATATTTGAACTTCTTTCCAGATTCATAGTAGTAAGCTAATAAACCCTTGTATACTTACCTGATGGTTTCATTAAATTTATGCATCATGTTGGTGATGTCTCATTAACATGAAAATGATACTTACAGAAGCATTTGATGTGTCTGTTTTTATATTTAACCTCTTTTCAGTGAGGAGACTAAGCAAAGCAACATTGATTAAGTTTATTTTCTTTCTAACTTTTCATATTTTATCGGACCAGAAGCTAAAGAACTTTTGGCAGTAAGAAAAGTAGTAGGAAGGTTGTACATCTTAAACTGAAACTTATTTTCTACTAAAGTTATAATGACATATCAGTTCAGAAGGAAAAAATTAGTGTCTTCATTAGATGATAGTTATGTGCCGTACTAAGTAGATGAAGAAAATAGTTATAGGAATGAGAGGTCAGCACTTCTTGTTTTTGTGTGGCACCAAAGGCTGGGCTATGCCCTTTATTACTTTATAAATTTTACCTTATGTTACTTGGTCCTCATCCTTAAATGACAAAGCCTATGATATATGTCATCTCTTAAGACAATACGTATGACCATTTCCCACTAATAAGTCTCATAGGACAAACATTTTTGAACTATTGCATGTTGATATTTTGAACCCTCATAAGATTACTTCTACCTCTAGTCCAAATTACTTCTTAACATTTGTTGATGGTTGCAGTAGAAGCACATGGACATATTTTATGATGATTAAATCTCAGACTACTCATGTATTAGAAATTTTTTTTAATATGGTCAACACACAATTCAAAAGCACATTTCAAATTGCAATATCAAAGAATGGCATGGAGTTTTTAGGTCATGAATGTCAAAGATTTTCTCTCAACATGGGATTTTACATCACAAAGCATCTGCATAACTCTACAGCAAAATAGGATTGTACAGAGAAAACACATACATTTATTACAAGTGGCTAGAACTCTCATGCTTTAGGCCTCTTTACAAAACATTTTTTGGTAGGCCACTATATTATAGCAACCTCATAAATAGGATGCCCACATCAATTCTAAATTAAAAAACTTCATATGAACTTTCATTTGGTAGGCCACTATATTATAGCAACCTTAAGCTTCTAGGATGCTTGTGTTGTACGACTAGTAATATTCCTAATAGAGATACATTTGAAACTAGGCACATAATTGTGTTTTTATAGGTACCTTTAAAGAGCAAAAGGGATATAAACTTTATGACTTAAGCTCACATAAAACCTGTGTTAGTCGAGATGTCATAATTTATAAAATTGAGTTTCCTTTCAAAACTATTAGAGAAATAGAAACGTCCACCCCTTTTTCTCATATCCTAGAATGTGATGATAATCATCCTACTTGCTACACTTCCTAGCACATCAATATTAGATAGATACATTTCACTTTTCACAATTAAATCCAATTCAAACATAATTTTTGATCTTAACTCTACTCCATCCTTGAGATGTAGCAACAGACACAAACAAAGACCATAGTGGTTGAATGATTTTATGTCTCATATTACTAACATTGCCCACTTGACTAATGATTAATGTGATTGAAGGCCTGAAAGCATCAAAATTTGAAAGTTACAAAATTCAAGATAAGCTTTTTTTATTCTCTGTTTCATTACTCTTTGATTTTAATGTACGCTTTATAATATTTTGGTGCTTTTTTTTAATTTATTTAAGAGTGAATAAATTATTATTTTTGGAGCTTGTTGCGAGTGATTGAATTCACCAAAATGATTTTGGTCTTCCATAAATTTTTTGCATTTTTTGGAATTCATTTGTTTTAAATTTTCTTAAATTTTATTTGCCTTGTATTCGTTTGCCTATATAATACAAAAAGAATTACACCATTATATAACACGCTCCTTTTGAGATTGACAGTCTACTCATTTTATATTACTTGAAATATATTATTACTCACAACATATCAACTAGATACCATCAATATACACAACCAATATGCTTTTAGGTATATTCTTATTAAGAATATAATTCAAATCCAAAAAAAGAAAAAGTATTACTTGAAGTGCCTAATGATATGGGATCCTTGTCTAGTTCATTTGTTGTGTTGATACCTTTCAAGGTAAAGCCCCGTGGAAGGGCAACGGTTGTTGGAAAGAATATTTTGCAATTTTAGGGAATATGACCAATTTTAAACAAATCAAAAATAAACTAGATCAAGATTCAATAATTGGAAATTAATCAAGTGAATGTTTCTTGTGGTTGAAACTAACATACTAATGTTTCAATTGGATGGAATTTCCGCCTCTAAAAATTGAACTAGTAATAGGTTTTTATTTGATTGGATGAAATTCATGAAAAAATGTAATAGTGATGTTTTGATGGAGAATAATCATAGATTTTTCGTGTGATGTATGTGGTTGTAAGAATGATTTGACATATATGTGGGATAAAACAATGTTAATGGATGTAAAAAAGTGTTATTGTTGTTGTTAGTGGATAGGTAGAATTGGTGGAAGGTTTTCTTAAGGAAAAAAAATCTCAAGAATTTTCAAGAAATTGTCTGAAATGTTCATTTTCTAGGAAAGAATAGGACCAAACACAATTAAAATAGATTTAGGATGCTATCCAAGTATGGCCTAAGTTTTAAGACTTGAGAATTCGCTAAATCCATTCCAAGTTATTGTAAAACAGGGAAGTCATTTGTTACATGCAACCATGAAGTAGTATAAACAATATACTTTTCATGCATGGTGTCAATCCTTTATTGTCAAAGGAAAAGTAGAATCTTCTCTTGTATTATAATTTGACTATTTTTTCTTAAGCTAAATTCCATTAGTAAAAACTTTTTTATTTTATGTAATGCCCCAACAAATTTGATATGTGGAGCTAATTTTCAAGAACATTCTCTACAAATTTTTGTAGCTTAAATCTCTCTGTATATTACTAATGATGGAATCAAATTTAATTCATTACCGTATTGCCTATACTTCCAATCATATACCAATTTTTTAAGAGAAACACTATGGCCATTGAAGCAGCCAAATACAAATCCCTTTTATTTCTGTGGATCTTTGAGGTTTTGTCCAGTCTTCACACATTTAGCCATCAAAAGAAGGAAATACCTTTGCTTGGTTTGATAAGCAACAAATAATAATAAAAAAAACAAAAAAAAGAGAATCTATGTAGCATCAAGTGCAAAAGGATGGATTTAGGATATAAATTTAGGAGGTAATAGCAAGAAATATTTGAAACTCTATTTATTTACTTTTTTAAAAGAATCAAAATAAAAAATTAGTCAATTTTTAAATAATTTCTTTCCCTTTGATAAACTTGTTTTTGTAAATTAAGTTGACATTTTGTGATTTTAGTATTTTAAATATCAATTAATAACATTCACTATTTTTATGATTTTTCTATAATTTTGTTAAAAATGATTTAAATTGATTAGCCAATTATAGCAAGGAATAAGAAGATTCAAGTATGATAAAAATTAAATATCAATCTTACGGGATATAAATGCAAATATCAAAGTATAATATATTCATATTGAATTGTGTCATTGCCATTATTTGACTAATTTTCTTGCAAAAGATATATTAAGAGGCAAAATGCTAATTTTTTGATACAATACTCTTATACATAAAACATTACCAAAATTAATTGTGCATGAATTAAACAAAAATAAATAAAATCAAGATGTTTTACAAAAACAATTATTATTGTTGATTTAATGATTTTTCAACTACTAATAACTAGTTAGTATTTATATAGAAAAGTCTATGACTTTAACAATATAATTTTTTTTATTGTGTAGATATACATATTAAATTAATTAAAAAGATCAAAGAAATTACTATATATGTGTTAGAAATCCATGAAAATATTATGAAGTTAGGGTGAAGGGTTGAGAGTGCCATTAAAGTAATTTTATAATATAATATAATTTTACAAAATTTTTATGGAGTGCAAGGTGAGTAGTGATGGTGGGTCACTTAGGCTCATTCATGCAAGTGTTTGGAGATATCTCTAAAAAGGTGCAAGTAAAGCAAAATTTTTGAAAAATTTTTAGTGTATCTACTCAAACTAGAACAAGGTTATCAAAAAGTCATCTCCTTAAAGGTACAAACCCTTTGGAGACACTTCAATAACACAACAATGCAAAAAGTAAAGGTATGCTATAATTTCTTTTCAAAGTTTTAGAAGCCATCCCACATAACGAGAGTTTCCAAAATTAAAAGACTTGGAAATGTCAGTGAGATAAAAAAAATTGTCCCAAAAGTTCTTAGAAGCCTTCGTACATAATTTGATCATATTGTTGTTATAATTGGAGAATCAAGGATCTTGGTGAATTAATGAGCTCTCTTCGAGTGTATTAAAAACATATTAAATTGGTTATCAACTATGTCTTTAGGTTAAGCATTTCAATTTTAAATGCATGTCTCTTTGTGTAAAGGTTGTTTTTTTAAGTGCATAAGTTCAAAAAATGGAGAAGTGTCCTACACATATTATCCACAGATAAAGAATGAAAAAAAGGAGGTAAATTTCTTCATGGTGAAGATGAGCAATTATTTTCTTGTATGGATGTGCATAAAGAAAATAAAAATTTTTGGTAAATTGATAATGGTTGCAATAATCATATCATTGAAAATAGTCACCTATTCAAAGATTTGGATATGAGTTTTACTTTTTATGCGAAGCTTAGAGATGGGAATATTTATGATGCAGTAAAAATAACGGTTATTGTTGTCTAGAATAAAGGAGGTAAAGAAAGTTCATTTCTAACAATCTTTATCTTAAATATTTCACAAACATTTTCGAATGTTGTCCAATTAATTAAAATGGATATTTGGTCTCCTTTGATGATGAAGCATCCAAGATTATTGATAAGAACAACACTACTGTAGTTGTAACTATTAAAATGACTATAAACAAGGTATTTCTTTTTCTTTTCTTTGTATTGTATTGATGAATAAAAAAGTTGCATTCAAAAGTGAATGTATCGATAATTTTTTTAGGAAGTTTGAGATATGGCAAGTACTCAAAAAATTATATTATTTTCTTACTTCCAACCATAGAAAGAAAAGGTCAAGATGAATGATACGTTGGTTATCATTCCCAAAACCATCTTGGAGAGCCAAGACTCTTCTTGACTTGATGCATGCCAATATTTGTAACCATACAAAAACTCATCACTTGGTAATAAAATATATTTGATTTATTATTTTAATGCTTTTATAGGAATTATGTGGTTATATTTTTGCAAGAAAAGAGTTTTCCAGCTTTCATCAATGAAGAAGCAAAGAGGGTATAAAATTAAAGCTTTGCAAATTAACCATAGAAGAGAATATTTGTGTAGGAAGAATGGCATACAAATACTACTCATAGTACAAAAGAGTCTATATAATGTAGTGGCTGAAAGGAAAAATAGAGAACCCCTGAATGAAGGGGAAATGGAGTCAGGAACTAAATGAATTCCAATAGGATATGTTTAGTACACAGATAAAACACTTGCTTGGAAGTTATGTGTAAAACTAGTTGGTTGTCATGATATAGTTCAACTACATAAGAATAATGTTACTGTTGAATCTTAAGTAGATATCGTAACTAAAGTGGCTTCTAAGCATGTTGTGTTTATTATTTGATATGTAACTTTTAACTAGAAACTAGAAACAATTGATCACTTCATTGTTCACTGCAAAGGAGTCTCCATGGACTACCCTAACGTACAAGTATTTGGATAGGACCCCAAATTTGAGTCACGAAATGACCATAGTTGTAGATTAGTCACCTCGCAAGAATATTCCTTGGCTTGTAGCAAAATTAATATAGTGAAGGATTGCTTAAGTTGTTTTGAGGAAGATATTTATATGTATCTCCATGAATTAATGAAGGTAGTGTACACTATATGAAATATTTGGTCTTGCAATGATGAGGTAGAAAAAGTAATCAACCAATATATGGTTATGTCAAGTAGTGTCACACCATTAGTTTTACTTAGTTTATAGTTTTGGTCCATTAAAACCATGCTATCTTAGCAGCTAGAGTCCCAATTCACCTAGTATATTTAAAGTATATTTTTTTGGTTAATGCAAACTATATTTAGGTTTTAGTCCACTTCAATACCAAAGAAATACCTTAGAGTACTAAGGTCTTTGATTTTGAATTTACCAATTAAAACTACTTGAGAATAGTTGATGTTTGTGAAGAATTACTTGTTCCGTTTCATTAGTTTTAGGGTCAAATTTTAAAACTTTAAAACCATGAATCAATAATATAAACGCACTAAAATAACATACTAAACCAAATTCGCATTTGCCATAAAATATTTATTAATTCAGAAACACCACAAAAGACTGAAAGGAACATATCTTCAGAATTACATTCTAATGGGTGTGCTTAGGATTCTAAAGTCGTGGCTCTCAAACTCCAACCTTTAGTTTTTTTACATAATTGTTATGATGACAAGCACCTTCTACATCTTACAAAACTTCTTTTGGAAGGCTTTAATGCAAACTCCTTTTCGGCTAGAAGGTTTATGAGGACTAGAAGAGACAGAAAGGGTGGTTAGAATAAATTTTCTTTTTGCTTGATGGGTGGCACACGAAATTTTTTTGGTTTTTGATGTTTATAACTCTTTTAAGACATAATTTTATATTGAATACAGTAGGGTACACTAGTTATGGGCTTCACGGGCTCATTACATGGATGTTTAATAATTATTAGCCCATGCTTCTTTTAATTGTTAAATTTTTTAATAATTGTAGTCCATAAATCTTAATTTTAGGGCACATTTGAGATTAATAATTAAGGTTTAATGAAATTATATCATTTAACTTAATTAATCCTATTAATCAAATTAAAAGCTATCACGTCTTTGGTTAATAATCACATTAATAACAAACGTGATTGACACCAAATAATTCCATTTGTATCTTGTCTCATTAATTTAATTAATCCTATTAATTAAATTAAAGCTCTCATTGTACTTCTAAATAATGATTTTATCATTAACAAACACTAAGATAATTTATTTGATTTAATCTAACTGCAACCAAATTATGCTAATCACCAATTTAACACTCATCATACACAATAACCTTTTTGCATGACTTTTTAGATTTATCCTTAATTGACAACGAGCATAGCTTGAAGGATATATGTAACGCCTAACCAACGATTCATATTGTAGCCTAATTAAAATAAAGTGAAATTGATTACAATGAACCCTCTTGATTGTGAGTATCATACAGTATAGATTTTTTGTCTTATTTTTTTCCAACCAAGCAAGAGTTATAGATTTAGTCAAACTAACAAACACGATCATGTAACCAATTGATATTATCTCATGAGACAAATGTTTCTATCAAAAATTCCTTTCTAATTACAAACTATTTTGGTTAAAAATTTTCATTTCAAAGAACATCAATTGTATAAGATAAATGCCTTGCTTACTTGTAAGAGAATAAATCCCTTATTGAAAGTACACATGCTTCTATGTATATTCGGGCAACGGCATATTAGGCTCATGACCCTATCTCATAAAAAAATAGATATTGGTTTTAATGCCTTAATGTTTCGTTGACTATTATGCACACAAGGTAACCATGTCATCTTAGGTTTAAGGTTTATATGCACTTAATAGGATCAAAGTAAATATTGACAATCAAGAGTGAACTTTATGTGTTTGTTTTATTTTGCGAGTCCTTGTTCGAATTCTCATTCTCTAATAATGCATCTATATACATATATTCTTAGTATCTCCTATTTAACGGCATGAACTAACTATACAAATACAAAGTTTGCAAGTTGTACCAACTCTTTAATGCCTTTAAGAGTGTCTATGACTCACAAACTAGTTTTTGTAATTGAGTACTAAAACAACCTTTTATTTATATTCATAACTCCCTATGAATAAAGTTTATTAACTCAATTATATTGACACATGCAATACTTTACATCGTTCAAGATTTATATACTTGAAAAATTGCAATAAAATTGATATGAATAAATCAATATTAAATTAATTAAAGTGAAAGTAGACATATATAATTATAATGCCCCTAATATCCCTCGTTGGCTAATAATGTTAAAGGTCATATCAGTAACATCACTAGCCCGATTGAGTTATCCGTATCTATAAGAAGTTGCTAGTGATATGCTCTCTAACACTAATTAGGTGAGAAAGATATTGGATGTAGATATAATATTTTGATTAATTAATAAAATATTAATTTATCTTTCATATCAATCTTATTTAACGTAAAGTATTGCATGCATTTATATAACATATTCACACACAAATACATGTGTGTGAACATGTCATAAAGAATGAATATTCAAACACTGACTTAAAGAATGAAATAGGTGAATGGAGTTTATTTTCAACTATCAATATCTAACTTTATGATCGTGTTAAGTGCGTATGGAATGTAGACTGACATAGATGCCTTGTGCACATGACGATGGTTAGTAAAGCATTAAGAACCAATATCTAAATTGATATGGGACAAATTTATGAGCCCAACATGTCATTGTTTGAATGCATATAGAGATATGTGTACAGTTAATATTAGATCTGTCTCTTTGTAAGTGAACAAGGCATTTGTTTTATACTATAGATATTCTATGAGACAGAAACCTCTAGCTAGAGTAGTATGTGATTGGAAAAGAGTTTTTGATGGTTATTAGTCTCATGAAGAAATATTAATTTGATTATATGATTGAGCTAGTAAGTTTAACTAAATCCATGTCTCTCGTTCCACTAATATAAAACAAGATAAAATGCCTATATCACTTGATATTCATATTTGGGAGGGTTCATTGGATTCTTTTACTAACTTAATTGGGCTTTGATTTGAGTCTTAGGCTATGAATTACCCATATCCTTTAAATTATACTCGTTAGTAATTAAAGATAAACCTATAGTGTCAGAAACAAAGGATGGAAAAAGGACAAGTTGGCAAAAAAGTTACGGGTGAGAGACTTGAGATGTCCCATGGAAAAATTAATTTAATTGGAATTGGATTGATTCAAATGAATTTTCTTTTATATTTGTTAGTAATGAGATTATTAACAAGTTGGTAAATTAGTTTGGATGAGACTTGAGATGTCTCATGGCAAAACTAATTCGGTCCCAATTAGATCAATTCAAATGAATTTCTTTGTTAGTAAGGAGATTATTAACTAGAAGCGTAATGCGCCTTTAATTTATATAATGAGATTAATTAAATTAAAGGATAAAACACATATGAATTTTATTTGTAATAGGTTTAATAATTAAAGATGGAATGAACTTGATTTAATTTAAGGTTCATGTAGAAGCCTGTAGACCCCAATCCATGTGTCCTAGTTGCATACAGGTGGAAATAAGATTTTGATCTTATCTAGAATTGTGTGTCTTAAAAATAAATAAATTTGCAAGAGTTTTTGCTAAACATTTTGTCCACACCTTCCCATGCAAGAGAAATATAACTTCTAGCCCCTTTCTTGTATTTCTTTCTTCTTTGAAAAATCTCCACACATAAAGGTAATTGTGCGAGATCCTGATAAAGGAGTTCATGGAGAATTTGCAAATGCTTGTTCTTGTTTCATCTATATGGACAAAGTAAATGTTGCAGCTTGTGGATTATGTGTATACTTCATTTGGAATTTGATTCCAACAGGTAATTTTTAGACAAACTTCCTGTATATTATATTGTGTGTGTTATATGATAAAAATTAAATTTGTGTTTTATGTTCCACTGTATTGTACAAGATTTATGTGATGTTTTGAAAATTAAAATGTGCACCACAAATATGGTAAAACCCTACCACGGTACTAGAGCTATCATTTTCTTTGTATAACAGGAAAAGTTTAATGACTTTTCTATGATTTATAGTAGTTTTCATTTAAATTCATGTTTGAACATGTGTTTGATACTTTTTGATTGTTTGTTTTTGGATTTTTTGAATTGTGATAGAAGTATAATAATCAAAACTTGATTATCAACAATGATTTAGTGTTATAGCTGCTGTCATGGTTGGCGGCTGGGATAAGAAGTGTCACATTTGTGAAGGCAATTGTAGGAATTATGTAACTCCCATAGGTAAGGTCTATGGTCATGGGAAGCGAGCTCATAGCCATGAAATGAGGTCTCACTACCAAAGCCCCCAACCATGGCAAAACTCAACTCTATTGTGGCTCTCCTTGCGGCCCTAGTGGAGAAATGTTCTTTACCATGGTGGTTGTGTGAGTGTAGAAAGGTGGTTTACAATCACGAGAACTGTTCTCATGGTTGTACATGGCTTGTAGAGGTTGAACTATTCTTTTTCTCAAACTTGAAATTTGAAAAAGGGGTTTTCCATAAACGAGAACTAAGGCAGGATATGCATAAGTCATAAAAGTGTCATCAAATGGATTTGTTAAATCATGTGTGATGTATGTTTGAATGATTGAATGCTATGGATGGATTATTGACTTAGGACATGTGTTGATGGATTTTTATTTTAATTTTTGTTAGGTTTTTGCAGATGTATAATTAATTCCATGGGTTGTAAGGACATAAGCTCTAGATTTTTTCATAGAATAGGAATTATTTTCTATGGTATGGAACATGCACATGTAAATTGGATGATCAGAAGTTGATGACTGCGCAGAGGCCAAGAGTTGGTGTTTTTTGTTGTTCCATGCCTTAATAGACCCACGGCGTGAATGCCATGAAGACCAAGACACGTACAAGGCTTTACATACACATGCACAACCTAGTTTTTAGCTCCATTTGGATCTAAAAAGTCTATAATCCTCCATATTATTTATTAATGCATGCATGGGATATATGTATTTAATGAGTAAAGTGAAATGTTAAATTATATGGATGAAATCTTCCTCACTTTAAAATTAAGTTATAATAGTGAAATTTTTCACTGTAGCCCTCCACTGAGCATGGAGTTCTAAGTATAAATTTAGCATGTGATATCATTACATTCATGGGGTCGTATTGCGTCAATATATTTAGGACTTTAGGTGCATTTTATGCATCATTCAAAGGATACTTTACTTTAAGAATTGAAAAGCCCATGGGAAGGATTAAAAATTAGGCTAGTTGTTAGTTGTTAGGTATAATTTAAGTGGACACACCAAAAACCGTATGAGTGAGATTTCATTATGCCATAGCCTATAACATGAAGATTTGATCATGCATGAAATGCGTTGACATGAGTTGCCACTTATTGGACTTAGCTTACTATGAGTTATTTGTGTGAGGTATATTATGTTCTATTCAATGAAGATTCTAATCAACCACTAGGAAATTTTTTCAATGGAATTTCTGCTTCTTACCTAAGGGAGTGCAAGATTCAAAAAATCAAGTGGGTGGTTTAAAGTCTATAATCATTCTATAACGATATTTTATGACCAAACTATAATCTTTCTTATTTTTTGGACTTATATTACTCTTGAATTATGTCATATGTTCTCTCTATAATGGTTAAGACCATTATGTTGACTAGGAGTAAGATTGTCAATTGGTTTTGAAGTTTGTGAAGTGTTCTCATTTTTGAGAGAATTGATGGCATCTTAAAAGCTATCATCCCTTCCTTAAGGAAGGACGTTGTCCTTGAGGCATCTAGCACCTTTGTTAATGATACTAGAAAGGGCAAAACTAAGATAAAAACATTATGTTCCCAAGGCTACTGGGAGGGGTGTGAGATCTAATACTCATTGTGGCAAGGAAACGTGTTTTCACTACAACTAGAAAGGGCATTGAAAGAGGAATTCTATTAAGTTTCTCTTTAGCTTAAGAGATGGTATTAGAGATCATTTTCTGCCACTTGGATCATGGATTTGGGTGTGTCCTTTCACATTTCCACTTTGAATCAAGATTAGGTTAAGAGTAGATCACTTGAGAAGGGAGTAGTGGTGACTAAGGTTAGGATTGGGGCAAGTTTCACAGGCATTACAATTGGCTCTTCTTCAATTAATTTGGACAAATTGTTTATTTTATCCCATTGGGCTCAAAAATACTATTTAAATTTCATTATGAATTTTTTTAAAAAAACATGTGCTATATTTATTATTATAAAAAATTGGTTGGTACATCTCTAGTAAATGGTCTCTATTACTAATATGGATGGTAATGTTGAAATGATTGCTATTTTTGAAGAACACATAGGAAATTGACTAAATCCCTAGCATTTGTGGCACTTTTGATTGAGCTATGATGGAGAAGCAAGGATAAGCAAGTTGAAGAAAGATGAACTTATTAGCCAATTGAAAGAGAAACACAATTTGACTTGTGGACTTTGCATCTTAGGAAAGATGGGTAAGAGTCTATTTAATGGACACGTTAAGAGGACCACATCGGTGTTGGAGTTGGTCTACACCGATGTTTGTGGGCCATTTAATGAAACAGTGGATGATTCTACTACATCATAACTTTTATTGACAGATATTCTAGGTATGATTATATGTATATGATAAAGTACAAGCTGAACACTTTGTGACACAATCATAGAAGCATGAAAATAGGATAAATGACATAAGCCTAAACCCTAATGAAACCTGCTTGCGTGAACAGTGTGAAAATGACCTAAACGCTACAATTTTCAAAGAGTTTTGGCTAAAGATAACCATAACTAATGTGCCAAGTTTATTGATACACCACAAATTAATCTAAGGAATGCTTGAAATAACCTGATTTAGGGTTTGGATGCACAAGAATTGAGCAACACTCAAATTCTAGAGAAAACAAAAGAAATAATTTTACTCATGAAAATACCAAAACAATTCTGATAAAAATAATCAAGGCCCTCTATTTATAGTCCTAACTAGGGCTAAAATATGGTTAAAATTCATCTATAAGTGTTCGGGAAAGAATAGGTTAAGTTTGGTAAAGAATCCTAATCAAACAAAGAAAGTTTAGGCTCTCCAGGTTGATTTAGAACCCCATTGGAATTGATCTAGCATCCTTTGGATCAATTTAGGTTGATCCAAGAATCCTTAATCATAATTTCAGTGGGATGTTTGGTTGTTGATTTTACAATCGTAAATTCTACGATCAATGGTAATGTTGTGTAATCGTAATTCTAGAAACGTGGCCTTATCAATCTTTGATGCTTTGGATCAATCTTGGTGCTTCGCAATCAATCTAGATCCTTGCAATCTAAATTATGAATGATCTAGATGCTTGAGATCTTTCCTACAATCAATTCAAGTGCACTAAGATCGATTCGAATGTCGATCTAATGAATTTGCACCACTTCACCCATGTTTCATACTTGATTAATCTGTGAGCTCATCTTTGACTTCTAGAACCTCTCTAAATGCCAAATTACTTCTTGAAACTCATGAAAATGTGCATTCTTGGACCCTTCACGCTTGTCACCTTAACTTGCACAGCGAATCCTTCACTTGGGTTCTGTTCTGACCTGATGCCCACATTATTTGCCTTCTCTTGAAGGTGAATTGGCCTCAATTCATTATGATCCTTGTTGCCTACAAAACAAAATTCTCAATGAGTAATAATATAGTAAAATATTAACAATACTCTTACCTTATGTTTTTTCTTTATAACTCCACTTTGTTGTGAAAATGTGAACTCTTGTGGACTTCCATAAGTTGCAAGCTTAGATGGAACCACCCATGATTGTATCTCAATTCTAAGGTCATATATTGTGATGTGGAAAGGCTTCTTAGTTGTTTTAATTGAAAATAGCCCCATCACTAGACTAAGATGACTTCTTGCCAAACATTTGCAACCTTGCTTAAACATGTATCATAGTATCCCTCTCAGCTTTTTTTGCCTAGAAACAATCTTAGAACTCCTAGGGAAATATACCTACAAAATGGACCCATCTTTGGTAACACATATGAGTTCCAGTGGGTTAGCATAAGTGAATCCCAACAATCTAGTGTCGGCAAGATAATAATCTTGAAAATGTATGTCAATTAATAACCAATAAACCATATTAAACCATATTAATGTGCATCATCATGCCATCTCCGATCACATATTACTCATATAGATGATAGCATAGCTCTCTACACATCACAATTCATGCACTTATACATAATAATATGCTTAAGACCTATACTACTTTGCCTTTTGTATGTTTAATGCATAGAATTCAACCTTATGATAATCCATATGCTCAAGTGTGTCATGTATAAAAAATTCAAAACCTCAAATTCTTAAGCCATGATCAAATGCAAGTCTCAAACATTCCTCTAGCCTAGGATAATCAGGCAAAAATTCCACTATCTTTATAATTTTCAACCAAGAATAAAAGTGCTATATGTACTCGACACCATAGACAACATCATAGTTATGCACGGCATGTGTAGGATAAGATATATAGGATTCACTCACATAATAGCCATCAAAAGAATGAAATTCCCCATGCTTACGATTAACTAGTGATATTACCACTACACAACTATCACATGAACTCCTAAACTCTTCTTTTGGAAACTATGCATGTCCTTGGAGTACATATAATGCATGACTAATGTTTCACATGCAACTCATAACATCACAAACTATTCAACAAATTCTCAAATTAGAAATTAACACCTTTAAGCTCCATCAAAATCTATCCAGATTCATGGAATCTAAACAATTCTCACCTAAAGCCATACTTATGCATGATAAAATAAAATTTCTCAATGCCCAACCACTATCATGCAAACCACCAAGAATTAAGCATGCAAAACTCTCAATTCCATTCGTTCCATTCATTCTCAAGAGCTCATAGTTGAATGCTAAATTGATGTAGTAGAAATCATCCTTAAGACCAAGTCTAGCAAACAATTTAATACTACCCTCATGACAACTTACCTCTTTACGTGGCATCAAACCATACGAATTCTCCAACACTCTTGCATTTAGGTCCCTATTAGCTTGAGCTTGAACCTTCATGATAACCTCCTCTCCAAGCCTCTTAAAAGCTTGCACGAAGGAATCAAAAAAATGTATAGGACAATATACGGAGTTAGTAAAAATATTCCACTTTTCACAAGCCCTCATATCCCTCTTAAGCACTAAAGCACTCATCTTTTATTCTTGTCAACTCACTTTCTTTTCTCTCACATCCTTTTTTTTCTTCCTCTCTTTCTTTTTCTTTTTCCTCACTTTCTTTTGTCATGTCTTCACTCTCTAGTTTTAACTCATATTGACTTTCACCATAATATGGATTATCATACCATAGTCCTAAAGAATTACAATGTGTAGGAATTTCTTTAACTAGGTTGCTATCATTCTCTACCATAGGTTCTATAGATTTATCTTCACTCAAATACCTCAACTCCATGTCCCATCAATTACACCTCTTTGACTTCTTCGTCAATGATGCCAACACCTAAATCTAACTTACCTATAGCTTCACAAACTTCTCCTTTACTAAAGATGTCATCAATCATCGCAATCCCTTCATCTTTAAGCCATATCTTCTTCATTAATGAGTACAACTCTACCTTATTCTCCTTGTAGGCTGCAATATCACCTACATCACAATTAATCGAATGAAAGTATGTACAATTTACCTCATCTATTGACAAGGATGTAGTGCCAACAATTTCCACATGTGATCTCCTAACTGTGGTTCTATATGATCATGTAGGCCACTTGAAAACAATTCCATTAGGGTTATATTGTTTAGACCTTCAAGCACCTCCTCCTCTTGAGCTTTATGCTCAATTCAAATGACCCTCTCTCCTATGTCCTCAATTCTTTTATAGTAATGACTTAACTATTTCCGCTATATCATATTCAATTGATAGAGGAATCTATTCATTGTTTCTCAAACGTCCTCATCAATATTAGCTCTCCTTATAACATATTTCAATTCATCATAATATTCTTCTACACTTAAGCATTTTAAAGTTAAATTATCCAGCCTAGCACACAACTCATGTGACAAGGAATACAGAACATACTTATTTCTTATTGCCTCCCTTTAATTCCTCCCATTTATTTACTTGACTTCTCAATAATTCCTCTTATTTTGCACAAACCCATTCCATTAATATTTAACATATTTTATGAAAGCGAGAGTAGCTAATTTTACCTTACATGCCTATAAACACGGATGAGAATCAAATGCTCCTTCCACTTTCCTTTCCTATGCAAGATATATGTTAGGATTAACTCATCCTATAAATGAAAAAAAAGGTGAATTAGGCCACTCTTGTTGCTTTGCCATCATTCTCATAAGTCCACTTCCTCCGAGGAAGGTTGCAAATTTCGCACTTAACATCAAATTCATCAAAAGCCATATACCTTCCTCATCTATGTCAATGCATGACATCATTTAATCTATGCTTCACCTCCTTTTTTCTCATGATTCCTATGAGATAATAAACTGCACTGTGGGGTAATATATGACTTTCAAATTATCCAACCCCTGGTTTATACTAGTCAACATCTCTATTAATTGCTTCATGTAGAATGCATTATCTCCCAATATCCTAAAATTATGTGTAATATATAATACAAGGAATGTGTAATGTGTGTGCGAGTGTCCATTCACCTCATAAGTTGTAAGTCACTTTTTTCTTGCCTCTCACTCATGTATCACATAGTGAAACACTCAAACAATAGACTTGCCGCCTCAATTCTAGTGTCAACCTCAAGGAATTTCAAGAGATCCTTAGAAAAGTCAAGTGATGTATCCTCCAATAGTGGGTAAATAGACAAAAAACTGTGGATATGAAGTCAATTCGGACACAAATAGATCAATCTGGGTGGGAAAAACAAGCTACTAAATTGATATTGGCTGAAAAAGGCACAATGTAACAAGCTGGATTGATCCCAAGGTGAGCAGCAAGGCATGCTCAATCGATTATATCGTGTGATTGATGAGGACTCAATCTAGTAAGATCATTCTGGTAAACTAGCACACGACACGTAATCAATCCATTGGTTGAGCAGATCAATCATTAGTATGAATTTTCTAGTAGAAATTCAATGCAACATCCAAATGTACTCAAAATTCAATCTTTTTCAAAATTGAATGTTCTAGACCAAACAAAGACCTCTCTTGACAAAATTTTTTTGCGAAAGATCATACTATTTTTTGCTAATATTTTTGGTTTATTTCTTCTACTACAACCATTTTTTTTACGTGTCCCACTTTTTCTTTTGGTTTTTTGATTTTTGTTCAACTCTCACAAGCACCAACTAAACAAAGAATATCATGAAAATTTCCCAGTGACCTTTTTCTGAATTATGGAGAAGATATAGAAGAGAGGGATGGAGAACAAAAAGATATGAAAAGGTAACAATTTGGTACCTAGACTAATGACCAGATTAAAATCCAATACAATTGGCTTTGATACCAACTGACATATGCACAAAAGCGTGAAAATAGGATAGATAGCATAAGCTTGAACCCCAATGAAACCCGCTTGCACAAACCTTGTGAAAATGACCAAAACGCAATGATTTGCAAAGAATTCTAGCGAAAGATGGCCATAACTAACACGCTAGGTTTGTTGATACCTTACAAATTAATCTAAGGAACTTGATTTGAGGTTTTAATCTACAACAACTAAGCAGCACTTAAATTCTAGGAAAAACTAAATAAAACAATTTTATTAATGAAAATACCAAAAGAATTCTAATAAAATAATCAAGGCCTTTTGTTTATAGTCCTAACTAAACGTGCCTTCCTAGACCTTTGAAACTTGTCACTTTCAACTTGCATGCTAAATCCTTTGCTTAGCTCTTGTTCTGACATAGCACTCGCGTCTCTTCGAAATGTTCAAAGAACTCTAGGTGAAAGTATAGAAACAAATTGGCAAGCATGTGAAAGCACTACGATTAAATTATTGTGATGGATACATGTGTGTCGAGTTTGTTGAATCCTGCAAACAAATGGAATTGTGTTAAAAAATTGACAACTCTTCAATTTAATGGTGTAGTTGTGAAGGAATCTAAATTTGTTAGACTTAGTTCAATCCATGATTAGCTCTAGTAGCCTTCCCTTGTCATTGTAGGGACATGCACTCCTAACTATTGCATACATTTTGAATAAGATATCCTCAATGTTCATTCCTTCAAACCCCTCGTTAGATGTGGAGTAGGAAGAAGTTGAGTCTGAATCATATTAGGATATGGAGATGTCTAGCTAACCTTAAGAATAGTAAGACAAACAAATTAAGGGCAAGAGCCATTATGGGTCACTTTGTTAGATAACCAAGGAATCATTGGGATATACGTTCTACTAACTTGATGATCAAAGGATTGTTGTCGGTTATAAAATGTACTTTCCCAAAGAAGAGTTTGTTTGTGAAGGTGGTGTAGGTAGATGATAGCTCATGATTTGTAGCATATTTCCACCTCTAGTGTTATATATTCTCACACTCATTTGGTGATTAATTAGCAATAGTATGCTTGCATGCGCATAAAAATGTTAACATTAGTCCTTTAGAGAAGTATAGGTGCACTTTAGATGATATTTGATTAAATTCAGATAATATCTATGCCTAAACAATTTTCATGTCTAAGTTTTAGGGCCCATGACCATAAAGAAGAAGTTTGTAGCCATGGAAAGGGGTTTTACACCTGCAAAACTAAAGGTAACAACAAGTTGGAGACTACAGAAGAACAATATGGCCACAATGGAGGGAATCGTGGTAGTGAAGAGATGAAAGCAAGAGGGCCTTTTAGTTGCAGCTAGGCGCGCGACTGTAGATGGAGTACTCGCGGCCATAAGAAATGTTGGTGTGGCCATGGAAATTTCAAAGTAAGGATATAATGGCTAAAGCCAAGTTTGCTAAAGCAACAGTATTAAGTGCAAGCATAAGTAGCATTATGACTCACAATTAGGGTCAGTTTTTTAAAGGTTGCTTAGCCCATTCTTTTTAATTAACGTAACCTTAGTGATCTACACTTAAAAATACAAGATAATACATGGTTAAGATACAACTTTAGACATTAGGAAACACCATGAAATCAAGGAGGAAGCATATGAGGAGCAAGAGGGGAGGAATTTGCACTAAGTTGGAGAGAGTTGAACACTTCCATAGAAACCACACATCATGACTAAGTTTTCCCATACTTTTTTCTTTGATTATTTAGTTTGTAGGATGATGAATTATTTAGTTATGGTTTTTATTGAATACTTCATGAATTACTAAATATAATTCTAGTTCCTTGTGATTTAGGTTGGTGCATAATGGATGCATGCTATTATGATTAGTTGTCCTTTCATTTTTTATTTGTAATTGGTGAATTGAATTGTAATTAAAGGGCTTGATCAACCTTTTAATTAATTTGCGAATGTGTAGGAAATCATGAATGTGAAACCTACGCATTAGACATCCAATTGTAAACATGAGTTTTGTGGGGATAACAGGAGTGAAATTGTAAAACTAAAGTGGATTTGTATTGTTAATCACCAAACTTAATTATCAATTTGATTAGGTAGTGGGAACATATTTGATTTTGAATTGAAGTATTAGGCGAGTCTAAGAGGAAATCTTAACAACCCTTGGATTCACAATTCATAAAAGACAATAAAATTGATAATTGATGTGATTCATCATACATTAGGAACCAACAAAATGTAAGTGACTAGTCTCTCCTTCATTAGGACCTTGATATCTTTTGCTATTTGCTTGGTTCTTGACGTGTTCTTTAGTTTATTTCTTTTCTATCTTTCTTATCACTACCTTCATATAGGTTGACTAACAGAGACTTAGTTATATCAATAGACCCTCACTTACACCCTCCTTGTGCATATGATATTCGAGCCCCCCTGAGTACTATCTTTATGCATTTATAATTTTGGCACGATGGCATAGTAGAATGGTTGTACTCAAGAAATTTGAGCATGAAAAACAAAGCAAAAAACCTATGCAATAAACATCGTTTCAAGAGCTACCTTTTATGAGGCAAGCATTACAACGATCAGAAAGAATCTCCTATGTGCTACAGAAATATGGTTATGTCTCAGTGAACAAACAATAGTTATTTATTATATAGATAATGATCATGGAGATGATCCTACTACGAATGATTTAGCAATATCAGATGGAGACTCTGATAAGTTGAAGGAGGTTTTGTAGTCCAAAATGGATTGACACACTCGAATCAAGTCTAGACTCTAATTGATTCTCCTAAGGAAATAGTTCCTATAGGATATAAGTGGGTTTATGAAAAGAAGATAGGTTTGACTAACAAGATGGAGACTTATAAAGCTAAGCTAGTGGAAACATGGATATGGTCAAAAAGAAGGAATTGACTATGATGAAACTTTGTCCCCCATAGCAATGATCAATCCATTCAAATACTATTAGAGATAGCTAGGCACTTGGTTTATGAGATTTGATAAATGAATGTCAAAACTACTTTTCCTCAACAAGTTTCTTAAGGATGACATTTTTATGGTCTAATCACATGATCTTTAAGTCTAAAGCAAATCTTATAAAGTATGCAAGCTTAAGAAATCCATTTATAGCCTTAAATAGGTATCGAGGAGTTGGGATCTTTGCTTTAATAGTGCAATGAAAATGTTTAGCTTCATCAAGAATGAAGATGAGCTCTGCGTTTACAAAAGGTTAGTAGAAGTGCGATTACATTCCTAGTGCTGTATGTGGATGACATATTGCTCATTGGAATTGTTGTTGAAATTGTTGCTTCAATCAAAACCTTATTATCTAAGATGTTCACCATGAAGGATTTGAGAGAAATGATCTATATGTTGGGCATTTGCATCTATAGGATACAACAAAAAGATATATAAATCTCTCCTAAACTTTATACATAGGCAAGAACTTGAAGAAGTTCTGGAAGGAGCCAGTAAGAGAAGATTAATAACATTCAAGCATTAAATTCTTAGCTTAAGGTCCACGTGCATGTAGACTAACAATGACAGGAGGAGCATGGAGGCCATTCCATATTCTTCAATTATCAGAAGCTTGATATGTGTGATCATGAACAAGACCAAATATCACCTTTACTTTAAGTGTTATGAGCAGGTTGTAGGCAAATTATGGCATAGAGCATTGGAATGCTTTCAAGTGTATCTTTAAATAATTGAGGAGGTTTAAGGATATGGTACTTTTGTGTGGAGATGTGGAATTAAGAATAGACAGGTACACTAATTCTGACTTTAAATTAGATGCCTATGATAGGAAGTCTATTTCTGGATATGTTTTCACCCTCAATGGAGGAAACTAAGTTAGAAGTGTTTCAAAAAGTGCACCATTGTGGATTACAGCACTAAGGTTGAGTATATCACGTCAAATGATGCTACAAAAGAAGCTTTTGGATTAAGTTCTTCATAGGGCTTAAAGTGGTTCAAAATGTGGATCAACCATTGTTACTTTATTGCAACAACAACAACACAATTACATTGGCAAAGGTTTAAGACACCAATGGAAGAAGTACCGTATAAAAAATAGCTTAGCGGATAATTTTGTTGACTTACATACCAAACTGAAGATATAGTGTTATTGAATTGCCATCCTGACAAGATGATTATTAGAAACCATAGTGATTTGAATTAAATTATTAACAGAATGCAAATAAGAGATCTTTAGTGATATGACCTTTAATGTCAAATGTATGAGACGAATATCAGTTGTGGATTTAAAATTTTGATTGATTAATAATATATTAATATTTTTTTTTCAAATCAATATGGTAGCAACTTTATCATCCTTGTAAATCTTGGGAGGCATATATTTATGCATGTGTCCATAATTAAATTAAGCCTCATTGATAAGAGGTAATGAATATGGACACTAGACTTCTTTGTTCAATTGATGTTCACAATTGTTAAAACTTGTTTGCAAGTTACCAATTCCTTAAATAGGTATTACAGTGTCAATACAACTTGCAAACCATGCATTTGCATGGTAAGTGTCTTGCCCTTCTATGTGAGATACTGTAGGGTGCAACTTTTTAATTTTAAAATATCATAAAATTGCATCAAAATAAAAAACCCAAGCCCACTCCATTTTTGTCATATAACAAACATGATACAATAATCCAAGAAGCTATATGAAATTTACATCTTGGAATCAAATTGTTGGTGAGGTGTACATGTAATCTAAAATCCACAATACTTGAGGTACAACCTTTAATATGTCCGCATGGATAGAGCACAAACATGTGTCTTCAAAACCTACACAAACTCCTTCATCAGGACCCTACACAACTACTTTTGAGTATGAGAGCTTTTGGATAAGAAAGAAACCAATAAAGGGGGCTAGAGTGTTTTCTCTTGTTGGAAGGGAGAACCCAAAAATTGTATAATTTTATGATCTCTTATCGATTTGGAAATCTTTCAAATATATATATTTTCAATAAACATAATACTACAAAAGGTAGGGTTCTTATTTTCATCTATGCCAAATTACAATAGCCATATGGGCTTTTACATAGATTCTTAATTAATTCAAGTCCATTTCGTATTAAATTATTAATTTTGTTAATAATTAAAGTCCATATGCGTCTTGTGCTTTAATTTAATTAATCCCACTAATTAGATTAAGGGCTTATCATGATTGTAATTAGTAATCTCTTCATTAACAAATACAATAAGTAACCCATTTGGTCTATTCCAATAGAAACTAAATTAATTTTGCTACAAAACTTCTTAAGTCGTGTTTGGACTCTAAACCAATTTACCAACTTGCCCTTATTCCATCCTTTTGTGCATGACTCTCAAGGTTCGACCTTAATTGGCAATAAATATAACTTAAAGAATATGGGTAGTGTCTAGCCTATAGTCCATAGTGCAGCATAATTAAGATGAAGTGAATGGATCACATGAACCTTCCTAATTGTGAATATGATGCAGTATTGGCCTTTTATTTTGCTTTGTCTCGATTGTGGGAGAGTTATGAATTTAGTCAAATTTATAGGCTTAATCATATGACCAAATCAAAGTTACTTCAAAAGGCTAACATCTATTGAAAACTCCTTTTCAATTTTCCACTACCTCAACTAAGGGTTTTTATCTCATAAAATCTTGATCATATAGGACAAATATCTTCCTCACTTGTAGAGAGACAAATTTCTTACTGATCGCACATATGTTTCCATATACGTCTAGGTAATGCACATGGACTCATAACCCTATCTTATATCAAGATGGCTATAGGTTCTTGATATTACAATGACACACTGACCATCATGTTCACAAGGCTTTTATGTTATCCCAAGATGGACCTATTGGTGACATGCCCTCCAACACCAATTATTAAGTAAGGGGTATTGGTTGCAAATTTTATTTTTTATTAATTAATAAAAATATTGATATTATATCTTAATGGTATTTTGGTAGTTCTTATCAAGAACATAATTCTTATTATGATGTAAAGTTGTGTATGTGCTTATATGATTGCATTAAAAAGCCCTATTCACAAGAATTATGAATATAGATACAAGATTTCTTAACATGGAATCATTAAAACTTGTTTATGAGTTACAAATTCTCCTACTGGGTATTAGAGAATTGGTGTGGCTTTTACATTGTGTGTTTATATGGTGAGTATCATGCTAATTGGTACAATATTCTAAGAATAAATGTGTGCAAATACTTCATTAGAGAGTAATGTATTTGAACACTGACTAGAAAAATGAAGTATGAATATGGAGTTCACTCTTATCTATCAATGTCTTATTTCGTAATTGTGTTAGGTGCTCGTGGACCTTATACATGAGACAACATGTATGCCTTGTGTATATGATGACCAGCATGTTATTAGAGCATGAAAAACTATACCTATCTTAATATTAGATAGGGTTATGAGTTCAATTGACCGTCACATGAATATGTATAGAGGTATGTGTGCAATTAGTAGATTAGAAATATACCTTATAAATTTGATAGAATTTGAAGGATAATGGTCGCAAATATATGCTTTTGATTAAATAATAAAATATTATCTTTTTCATATCAATATTTTAGCAATTTTATCATGCATGTAAATTTTGTGTGGCATAAAGTTAAGCATGTGTCCATGTGATTACGTTAAGGAAGCTTATTTATAGGTGGTTATGAATATGGGCTCAAGGATTATTATTATATAATCACTAAATGCTTTTCATGAGTTACATATTCTCTAAATGGACATTCGAGAGTTAGTTCAACTTACACACACTGTGTTTGTACGATGAGTGTCATGCCATTTAGCATGAGCTATTAGGAACACATGTGCCTAGTTATGTCATTGAATCATGAGTATTCGAACACTAACTCAAATAACCAAGTTGACAGATAGAGTTCACTATTTGCTATTAATGTCTTGTTTGGTGATCATATTAAGTGTGCATTGGTCCTAGAATTAAGGTAAGATGGTTTTTTTGTTTGCATGATGGTGAGCATAGGGCTTATGACAAATGCCTTTCCGATTACATGCTATCTTGGCCAAAAATTTCCCTCCTATGGAACATCGATTAGAAATAACAAACACCTTACTCACTTATAAGAAGACAAACTCTTTATTGAATGTACACAGTACTCTATAAAGGCATTTGGGCAATGGCACCCTAGGCCAGTAACCCCATTTCATGTTAAAATAGATATTGGTACTTAATGCTCTAATGACACGTTGACCATCATGAGCACAAGATAGCTATGTCTTCTTAGGTTTAAGGGCTACGTACATTTAACAGGATCACAAAATAATACATTAATAACAAAGAGTGAACTCTAAATATCTTTTTCATTCTCTCATTCTCCAATAACATATCTACATAGACATGTTCTTAACATTTTATATTAAATGACCTGACACTTACCATTTAAACACAAGGTGAAGTCATACTAATTCTTAAATTCTCATTCTAGAATGTGTGAATCGCAAACAAATTTTATTAATTTTGTACTAAGAAGTCTTGTATTCATATTCATAACCCTTTATCCTTAGCATAATCATATCGGCACATGCATAACTTTATGCTATACAAAATTTACATACATGATAAATTACCAAAATATCAATATAAATAAAATTTTATTAATTAAGCAAAAGTCTATATTTACAACTAATATCCCTCAAAACCTATTGGCATTAAAAGGTACATTATTAACAGTATCTCACTTGCACTGTAATGCTAATAATCTTGGTGCTAGTTACTATTGTTAGTGATATACCCTTTAATACCAATAGAAAATGAGGAATACCAGAAGGACATTTGGTTGTATATGTACTTTTACTTAGTAATTAATAAAATATTGATTTTTATATCACTATTATAGCAAGTTTTTATATGTGTAAATCATGATAGGTGTAAAATATTAAATGTGGCTCTGTGTTTGAGTTAAGAAGTCTTATTCACAAAGAGTAATAAATAATGGACGCAAGGCTCTCTTGGTGCTCGTCCACTAAAACATGTCCATAAGTCAAAAACATTCTAAAGGGTTTTAGATTGCTGGTATAGCTTGCATACCTTGCATTTGCATGGTGATTACCACGCTATTGTAGCAGGTTTTTATGCGTGTAAATCTTGATAGGTGTAAAATATTGAAGGTGGCAATGTGTTTGAATTAAGAAGCCTATTCTTAAAGAGTTATGAATATAGATATAAGGCTCTCTTAGCACTTAACTACTAAAACCTGTCCATAAATCACAAATATTCTAAAAGGTATTAGATTGTTGGTATTTGCATAGTGATTGCCATGCTATTCGATATGAGATACTAAGAATACATGTTTGCAGATGCACTATTGGAAAATGAAGCATTTGAACAATGACTCGCAAAACAAAGCAAATGCATGGAGTTCACTCTTAACTATTAATGCCCTACTTCATGATTATGCTAAGTGCTCAAAGACCTTAGATTTAAGACGATATGGCTGTCTTGTATGCATGACGGCCAATGTGTTATTAGTGCATTAAGGACCAATATTTATCTTAGTGTGGGATAGGGTCATGAGCCCTACGTGCCATTACCCAAATGCGTATAGAGGCATGTATACATTTAATATGATATTTTTCTTCTTACAAATGAGTAAGATATTTGTCCTATGCAGTTGGTGTTGCATGAGATAGAAGCCCTTGGCCAAAACAATATGTAATTGGAGAGGAGAGTTTTCAATAAGAACATTTATCTCATAAGGAAATACTGATTGGTCATACAATTGAGCTTGTGAGTTTGACAGAATCCTTGACTCTTGCTCAATTGGGATAAAGTAAGACAAAGGTTTATATGGAATAATGGACATTATTAGAAAGGTTCATTGTGATCAAAATCACTTCATCTTAATTGGATTATGATATGGGTTGTAGGCTAGGTATAACTCATATCCTTTAAGTTATACTCGATGCCAATTAAGAATGAAGTTAGAGATTCACACTTAGAAGATTGGGATTTATTGTGAGTGTTAAATTGGTGGGTCATATAATTTATTTGATAATTGGAATAGACTAAATAAATTACCATGGTGTTTGTTAATGATAAGATTATTAATTAAAAACATAACGGGAAGTTTAATTTGACAATGAAATTAATTAAATTAAATTAGTTGGACACATCTGGGCTTTAATTATTAATGAGATTAATAACGAAAGAGTTTATGAGCTAATTTATTAATGAGATTAATAAATAAAAGTCCATAGGCTATTTTAATTAAAAAAGCCCATGCAGGAAGACCTATGAAGCCCATACCCTAAACCCCAAAACTTAGTATCTCAACTATATATAGCAGTCTTGAAGAGTTCAAGACATAAACTTTGAACCTTGATATTCATGCTTCCTACCAAGTAGAAGAGTGCAACCCCCTTGCCACCCTCTTTGAGCACTCTTTAGTCAAAATTCTTCCTAGGCCGAAGATGTTTGTGGTAAAGCTTCACAAAAGAGTTTTGTGGAAGTGTAGGAGGATTCTTATAAGAATGTAATCCTATGGACAATCTAGAGATTGAGATTTCAAGGCCACAACTCCAAGGATCACACAAAAAAGGCTTGGAAACATTCCAAAGGTAGAACTTTTATACATCTTATCTTTAATCAAAATCTTATATGTTTTGCAACAAAAATAAATGGGTTTTGTTTCATTGTATTATGTTGCATATGCAAGATGATTTTATGTGCTAAAGATTTAATTTTTCTTGCTCTGTATGACAATGTTGCCCTTTCAAATAATTTCTAGAATAATCTAATAATGCCTCTAAATGTGCTTTGATTACCAATAAGGCCTTAGTTCTTTTACTTAGGCAAATGCGCCATTGTTGTCAAAATAAAATGGCAATGGTTAATCCACATCTAGAACCACTTGCAGTTTTGTGACAAACTTCCTCATCCAAATAGCCTCTTTGTAGCATTCCATACCACGATGCACCCAGTCTTAGTGATAGAATCTATAATGGTATTTAGTTTGAAACACTTATAACTTACTACTCCTCTAATGAGGGTGAAGATGTTGTTTGTGCTATGCACTTTAACACTAATAATTAATGTGAGATACTAAAGGCATTGTGGTTGTAAATCTACATTTTCCCAGATATTAATAAAATAATGATTCTTTTATATCTATATTATGGCACGTATTTTATGCATGCAAATGTTAAATAATGTAAAGTGTTGCATGTATCCATATAATTAGGTGAAGAAGTTTTATTTATAATGAGTTATGAATATTGACACAAGGCTATTTTAATACATAATCAATAAAATTAGTTCACGAGTCACAAACACTATAAAAGACATTAGGGAGCTAGTATGAGTTGCACACCTTGTATTTGTACGGTGAATGTCATAACGTTGAGTATGATATACTAAGAATACATGTGTATGAATGCATCATTAGACAATGAGAACTTGAACATTTACTCGAAAAACAAAGTCAACACATGAAGTTCACTCTCGACTATTAATATCCTACTACGTGATCATGTTAAGTGCACATGAGTCTCAGACTTGAGACAACATGGTTATCTTGTGTACGTGATGTTTAACGTGTTATTAAGGCATTAAGAGAATATATCTATCTTGGTATAAGAAAGGGTCATGAGCCTAACACGTCATTGTTGGGGTGCATATAGAGGTTTGCGTGCGTTTAATGAGGAATTGTCTCCTTACAAGTGAGTGGGATATTTATCCATGGGACAAAGCAAGACCAGAGGCTTATAGTCTTAGTATGTGGTATCATCACATTTGTGTGGTCACATTGCAATGGTACATTTAGGTCTTCAGGATATAAGATGCAACATTGAATGGATAATTCACCTTAAGAGCTAAAAAGGTCATGGATATGGTTCAAATTTGGTAAGGTGCCAGTTAGTGCATGTGACTTAAATGAACTTAGGTTGAGAAGAATTGTATGTGTGAGGTTTCGTTAAGTCATGGTTGCAGGAAAAGAATAGACTACGTACGAGATGCATTAGCAAGAATTGCTACTCATTGGGTCTAGCATGGCAAGAACTGTATGTTTGAGGTGTATTGTGTCTAGTGAAGATCCTAATCACCCACTAAGAAAATTTAACTAATAGAATTTCTATTTTCTACCCAAGGGATTATGAATTCAACAGATATAGTGGGAGGCTATTTTGATTAAAAGTCCATAATCATATGGTAACACGTTTTACAACCACATTAAAAAAGTCTTGCTTATTGTCTGTAGTTTATGTTTATCTCGAATAATGTCTACGCCTCTTACTAAGTTGCTTAAGACCAATATTCTAACTAGGTTAACTAGTTCTAAAACTTGAGAATTGTTCTTAATTTGAAGCACATCGGCTATATACTAGAGATTGATATCCTACTAGCCCCTATTAAGCTAGCTAGTTAAGAAGATAGAGTACATCTACAAGTCAAGAGCTGTATGTTGGTTGCTATAACCAATGATATCTAAAGGACCCATAGAGCATGGCAAGCACTTGGGAGACTTTGTATCACTTGCAAGAGTTATATGGTGAGTAAAGTCATATTACTAGATATGAAATATCTAAGTAGGTATTCAAGATGTGCATGATGGAGGGTTGTGACATTAGTTAGCAACTATGATGATAGATCCCACGGATGTGAGCTTAAATTTTACCTTTGCTATCTCAGGTGCAGTAATTACATAGAATTGGCAATTGTGATCTACATTCGTAACATTTCCTACTGTGGGCATGGCCTTTTACTTTGTTGTCACAACTCTCAACTATAGAATGTTCAAAATACCTTGTGTTCCTCTTTTATACTTGCACTTTCTACTTCTGCTATTGCAAGACCCAACCTCACGATTATAGTCCTTAGCTATGGAACGATTATAGTCCTCAACTATGGAAATTCTAAAATGCTCTACCTTCAATCTTACAGTTGCGATTTTCTCCCTCGTAGTCACTAATCTTGCTTTCACAGTTGCAAAGATGCTTACACTAATCTTGGGTTGGCTTCCTATCTACTAGTGCGATCATTTTATCTAAGATTGTGAATTCTTCTTTCTAGCTACGATCCTACAAGCAAAATGAGTTTTGTGGGTTTTTTTTTTGTTGAATAAATATTATTTTTCCCTCCAAATTCATCATCAATTTATAGTCTCAAAAAATTATTTTCTACTAAAAGCACTTTTCCATGAGATTTGAACAATAATAGCATCAATTGATCACAAAATCACTTAAGGCGCCAAAATCACTATAAATCAGGTACAATCACACCCGCACACTTGAGGACTAGCAAATAAGAAAATCAGCAATGAAACAATAAACCTTCAACACCGGATGAAAGTTTAAGTTACAGCAACCATAAAATATGGGTTGGCCACCCTTTTAATTTTAGAAATATTTTATTAAAATTTAGTTAAGTAGTTCCCAAAATCATTCGGGAACACAACATCTTTAAATCATCCATCCTCAATACAAATCCCCGTGAGTGTGTGAGCCACTCCTATCCTCCAATTGTCTTAGTCACTTGCTGAAGCTATTACCCAGCAAGGATAATTGGTTTATGGATAACTCACCTCAATATATTCACATATCCATCCTCACATAAACTCAAATAATAGACAAAACAAGATCAATAAAACTTATAGGGGTTTAAGTGAAGGAGTTAAGGTAGTATTTGGATTTCATCAACCTCAATTGATTTTTCCCTTGTCTCCCTCTAATTTTTTTTCTCCTCCACAATTCTCTTTTCCACCCTTTTGCAAGCATTCTAGTACTTTTTCAAATTGTTGGGAACCTTTTTATGAAAATGTGAATATAGGTCACCGCACAAACCCAGTTACTTAATCCATATTAATAGGTGAAATGCATAGCAAACTCATGGTTAAGTCATCATTTTATCCAAGAATGAATAGGGGTCTTTGCGCAATCTTAGTTATTAAGTCACACAAATTAGTGGAGTAAGCCAATTTTTTTTTCCAACTCACTTTTCACCAATTTTTTTTCCAGATTTTTTTCCTTTCTTTCCTTTTTTTCAACAATTTTCTTTCTCCGCTCCCTTTGTGTTGCTAAATGGGTAAGGACATAGGGCATGATTAACAACGTAAGAAAATTTCCTACTTCTTTCCTCATTCCTCCCACTATTCTCATTCATAATCTAATAGTTCATAAACTCATTAAGCTAAGACCTACACCTCTAACCATCACCCTGTCTATAGCAATACCACATCTTAAGCAACTGAGCTACTAACGACAAGGTGGGTGTGCAGAAATATGGGAATTTCATTGTTGACATATTAGCCTAAGGCGTGTTCACATTCAAAAATAAATCATCAAACCATACCCTTTCACCGTTACCAATAAATCATCACATCCCACTATCTTCAAGTGTTATGAACCATAAAAACACAAAACACCAAAACATGAAATCTAAGCAATAGCAACAACACCAAAGCATGAGAGACTAACAACAAGAAGTAAGAGGGATCAAATCATCAGCACAATACATTATCATAGCAATTTGTAAGAATTTTAGCAATTAAATTCCATCATCACCAAATCTATAGTACATGTCTTCAAGATTCAACAAGAAAATAAAAATAATAACCCTCCTCCACAGTTAACTATTGCAATGACCTCTATGCAACTACAAACATTAAAAGCTCAAACTAAAAAGATAGAACAAAACAACCTAACAAACTAAGGGAAGGCTTCAGCAACTCATTCCTTGAGAGCATGGTCAGCGATCTTTGGCTGGAACTAATAGGTAGGATCCAAAGTGTAGTAGCCGACAAAAGTCCCATCCCTATGCTGATGAGGCTGATAGTGCTGGTAGTGGTAGTGCAAGGCCAATGAGATGTGCTGGTAGGAGGGAATGAACTATGAGGGGAGGTTTGGTATAGATATGCCATTATCTAGGCTTGGAAATCCATGATAGAATGCTTTAGTCGATCAAACCTATTGTCCACATGCTAGCCTAAATGCTCTATATTATGCTTCAACCTCTGCATAAAAGCATCCCTATCTTCCTCCTCAAGTAGTGGCCTTCTCTTATGCTATTCTTATGGTAGCCTCCCCTCCCCTCCCCTCCTTGTCCTCCTTGTCCACCACAAACCTTCAGTAAGTTGATGGGTCCTGCAAGCACGACATCTACATGAAAATCCCCCTAGTCCACACTAGCCTTATGGCATAACTCAATGACCACACAGGTGTGTGCCATGGCTGTTTTCCTTTTTTCAGTGATATGGACAATATTATCAAAATCAAATAGCCCAAGTCCAGGGGGATATTTGTGAAGATAGTGTAGGGAAACATGAATTGATCAGTGTTGGTGGTGAGGTGTTGATTAGGTTGGATTCTACCCCATGTAAAGACCCGTTACACTTTCACCAATTTTGGCTAGTTGTTGTAATGGAAATTGTAGTGCCTCCCATCATCCCATTGAACACCATCAGGGTATAACTCTCTCGCCAAGCATTCCTTAAACTTTTTCGTCCTTACCAAGTCTTTGAACCTACTTATATCAACATGATTTAACTTGAACAAGTGGTTAATATCATTTAGCCTAAACAAAAACTAATACACTTTGAGTAGTGACTAAATTCTCCTCCTAGCCAAGCACATTGGCATAAAATTCTAGCAAGAGCTCCCTAAATGCGCAATGGTAGTCTCCCATCCCTACTAGGCCACCAATTAACTGGATGAAGGATTAATATTGTTAACCATACTGAATGCTCTCTTCGAGACTATCTTCTAGTGGACCACATCTTGCTTATAGTGGTCTTGGGCTTTCTTGGACATGAACTAATGTGTGTCACACATTGCCACTAGTGGGGCGTGGTGCTCAAGAAGAGCTAGCCCCTCTATCATTACAAATTCTCTTGCATGCTTTTACAATGAAAATTAACACAATTGATATCTCAACTTTCTCGAAACTTAACAAAATACAATAATGAAAACACAAGCATGCCCAGACTTGATTGATGTTAACCATAAAAGCCTAAAAGCATACCAAAAAGTCTTGGCTACTAGAATTGAAACAATGGAATCCAACTTAAGGTAGAGAATTTCAATTAAGATCTACCATCACCTTATAACGCCATAACTTTACACCATATCCACCAAAGGCATGTTGCAAGTCATTACCTATAAAAATGAATTCAGTGAATCCAATCCAAACTAGCTAAGTTCATTTAGGCATTACATCAAGCATTTGCATGCGATTAAGGCTAGATTTCTAAACAAAATGTCAAGGTGGAATTGACCCATACTATAAAGACATCAACAAATTTATAGAATTTCAACACATACCCTACATATCAGTAAGAATTTTGCACACAGTCTCCCCAAAACACACACCTAGCTACATGACCAAGCACATGTATGCCATAAACAACTTTCAAACCAAAAAAGAAGCTAAATTAACCCTAAATACCCTAGCGTTTGCAACATGGAAAAGAAGGATACAGAAGATAAGTGAGTGTGCCGGGCATTCTTTGGGATTGAAGTGAACATATGACTGTTGGTGTAGGAGAGCATTGGGAGAGAAGGATTAAGAAAACCTGGCGACTGCAAGGGCATGTACACGTGCAAGAAAGAGTGTGCGAATGCGCTTAGCGAGTGTGTATGTGTATGTTGTGGAGGTGAAGGATGTGTCTACGGGGGCAAAGGGAATTGATAGATGAAAGGAAAAAATAGTGCCCTAACTTGATTTAAGAAACTTAGTTGCCATCCATGTGCATCACTCATAGTCATAAAGTCAAACTTTGTGAGCACGAGCTATAAAAATAGGAGAGCAAAAATAATCGTGCAACTTGACAGTATATGCCTCACTTAAATTTACGAGGTCGAACTGAACTTCTGTAAGGCTCAAAACTATAGACCGCAACTACATTAACTAAAAGTGTAGATGGGATAGAATATCTTGCACTTATTATTATGTGTACAATTGCTAAAGTCGTAAAAGTGACTTATTGATTTGCAAACATGATCATTGAAAGGAAAAATAATAGAACGCTAGGTAATTATTATCGTGCTTGCAATGTTTTCATCAGCACTTGTGGATACAAAGTCTGTGACCATGATATGGAATAGAGAAATTTCTAGAATCTCATGCAGTTCAGCCAACAGACGCGGTTTATGTCCTTGCAATCACGATTTGCCCTGTAGCACTATTTAGCATCAGTAAATTTTGAAAATTAAAATTTAAGATCAAATGACTCCCAAACATGCAAATTTAAGCTAGAAACAACAAAATACCAAAAGAAAAACAAACTAAGCTAACACAAGTGGATAAAAAAATGGGTTGCCTCTTGAGAAATACTGCATTTTATGTCAACGACCAGACTTCTACCACAATTTAACACAAAGGGGTTTGTAAAGCCCACTTATCAGTAGTGTGAACCTCATCTCCAAAGTATGGCTTGAGCTCATGACCATTTACCTTGAATGTTCGATCTTTTACCTTTAATTCCACTATACTATGGTTAAAAACATTAGAAATTTGAAGGAAACTAGACCAACAAGATTTTAACTTACTTGGGAACAATTTCAATAGCGAATTAAACAATAAAACTTTGTCTCCTACTTTGAAATTCCAATGTAGAATTTGGCAGTCATGCCACTTCTTGGTGCGCTCTTTGTATAATATGGCACTTTCAAAGGCGTGGAAACGAAATTCATCCAATTCATTTAATTTCATTAATCATCTCTCTCCCATTTAGTGCATATCAAAATTTTAAAACTTTATTATCCAATATGCTTTATGCTCTAATTTTACTAGAATATGACATGCTTTACCAAAAACCATTCTATAGGGAGACATGCCTATGGGTGTTTTGAATGCTATCCTATATGCCCATAATGTGTTGTCTAGCTTTTTAGCCCAATCCTTCCTACGTTGATTCACAATGGTCTCTAGAATGTGTTTTAACTTTGTATTAGACACCTCAACTTGACTACTTTTTTAGGAGTGGTATAAGGTTGCAATTCGATGGGATATACCAAGTCTCATGAGTAAAGACTCCATTCTCCAATTTCAAAAGTGGGAACCCTAAACCTAGTAAGAATATTCTTTTGAAAAAATTTCAAAACTTTTTTTGACCCATTAGTAAGAAGTGCAATGAATTCTACCCATTTAGACACATAGTCGACTATAACTAAAATATATTTATTGCCATGGGTGGAGGGAAATAGTCTCATAAAATCAATGCCCTGAACATCAAATAACTCTTCCTCAAACATATTTATGAGAGGCATCTCATTTCTTTCATAGATATTTCCCAACCTTTGGCACCTGTCATACTTTTTAACAAACATATAGGCATTTTTATGTAAAGTAGGCCAATAGAACTAGACTTAAGTACCTTACACGTTGTACAATTAGCTCTAAAGTGACACCTACAATTGAGTGCATACCAATGGTGCAGTATATCTTCCATCTCCTCTGTTGGAACACACCTGCAAATAATCTGGTCAGCACAAATCTTGTACAAGTACAATTCATCTCAGAAAGAGTGTTTAACATCAGATAAAAATTTCTCTCTACTGGAAATACAAATCAGGGGTAAAATGCCATGAGCTAAATAATTGACAAAATCAGCAAACCAAGGAGTAAGAGTAGGGATAAAGCAAATAGATATTTGTCAGGAAACTCTTCATTAATTTCTTACTCCTTAGTTGAACCCCAATTTTCCAATCTTAAAAAGTGGTTAGCCACCACATTATCTAAACCCTTCTTATCTATGGTCACAATATCAAATTCCTGCAACAACAAGATCTAATGAATTAGTCAAGGCTCAACGTCTTTCTTATCAAACATACACTTAATGGCTGAATGGTTAGTGTAAATAATAGTTTTACTTCCCATTAAATATGGCCTAAATATTTCAAAATCAAAAACTATTGCCAAAAGATCCTTTTCTGTTGTCTCATAATTTAATTAAGCATTGTTCAGTGTGCGATTGGTATAGTACATCACGTGGAGCTTTTTCTCCTTCCTTTACCTTAAAACTACTCCAATTGAATGATCTCTAACATTATACATCAGCTCAAAGGGCAAGGACTAATCAAGAGGAGTAATTGTTGGAGCACTCCTTCAACCTATTGAAAGTAGATATACACTGGCAAGTAAAGTTGAATGGAACATATTTATCAAGCAAATTTGATAGGGGTTTAGAAATTTTAGATAAATCCTTAATAAAGTGTAGGTAAAACCCTCATACCTAAAAAACTCCATACACCCTTTAAATTTATTGGTGGTGGCAAGTTGGCAATGACATGAATTTTAGCTTTGTCCACCTTAATGTCCTTTGCTAAAATCCTATGTTCTAACCTAATCCCTTCTTGCACTGTAAAATAACACTTTTTCCAGTTCAAGACTAGGTTAGTGTCCTCACATCTCTGCAAAACTAAGGAAATTTTATGTAGGTAGTTATCAAGTGAATCATCCACCATAGAGAAATCATCTACAAAAATTTCAATCATATTCTCAACCAAATCAGAAAATATGGCCATCATGCACCTTTGATAAGTGTTTGGTAAATTACATAGGCCAAAGGATATCCTCCTATATGTAAATGTACCACATGGGCATGCAAAGTTTGTTTTGTCTTGATCCTTAGGTATTATAGAAATTTGATCATACCTTGAATAACCATATTGAAAACAATACTATGGGTGCCTTGCAAGCCTCTCTAGCATTTAATCAACAAAAGGCAAGAGAAAGTGAACCTTTCAGGTGGCATTATTTAGTTTTCTATAATCTATACACACACTCACCACTCTAGATGGAATTAATTCAGTTTGTTCATTATGGACCCTAATTATACCTCCAATCTTAAGCACTACTTGCATTGGGCTCACCCATTCACTATTTGAAATTGGATATATTATTCCTGCATCTAGCAACTTTATTACCTCCTTTTTGACTGCCTCTAGCATGTGTGGGTTTAGTCTCCTTTATATGCCTAGTAGATTTATAGCCCTTTTCTAATAAAATTTTATGAATGCAATATGATGGGCTAATACCTCTCAGTTCAGCTATAGACCACCCTACTACTCTTATGTGATTTCTCAAAACCCTTAAAAACCTCTTTTCCTCTTCCTCACTTAAATGTGTAGAAATAATCATAAGAATTGTAGAAAACTTACTAATGCGTACCTCAAATTGGATGAAAGGTGCTTTAGCTCTAGCTTTGGGGGCTTCTCTATGGACATCTTTGGTGGATTGATTAACTTGACTAGAGGTTGTATTACCTATTCCGCCACATCCTTGTTCTTTCTTTTATCTATCTCCATTGTCTCCATCATTTTCTCAAACTTCAAGTCCAGATTATGCTTCCCCCTGAGAAATTCAAGTGTGCACTCATCAAGGTTCTAAATTTTTAAATTGGTGTTAGCATGAATGGGATATTTTAGATTCATCAAATACATTAAATAATTCCTCTTCACCACCTACCTTCAATGTTAACTTATCTTGGTGCACATCAATCAATGCTAGTAAAGGTCTCCCCAAATGAGTGGTATTTCACTGTCTTCTGCCATATCTTGTACAACAAAATCAATAGGAAAAATAAAATTTTCAACCTTTACCAGGACATCCTCTACTAATCCTAATGGGACTTTACCAATTGAATGGACATCCATCCTTATGGGCTTCACCTCTCCCAAACTGAGTTTCTTGAACAAAGTATAAGGCATAAATTAATACTGACATCCAAATCACATAAAACCTTTCTAATTCTACATTGGAAACATTACAAGGAATCGTAAAACTCCTTAGATCTTTTAATTTTTGAGGCAATTTGTTTTTGATGACTATGCTGCATTCCTTCTTTAGTAATATTGTTCCATGATCCACAAGCTTCCTTTCTTTGATAGAATTTCCTTCAAGAACTTCATGTAACTTGGCATTTAAGCCGAGGCCTCTTTAAAAGGAATATTAATGTGAAGCTTTTTAAACAAATCTAAAAATTTTAGAAAATTCCTATCTTTTTGTGAGGCAATTGGTAGTCTGCAAGGCTTGATGGGTGGTGCCGCCTTCTCTTCTTCTTCTTTGTGCAAACCTTGATCCTCTTCTTTATCACTTTTCTTCCTTGACAGTCTTTCTTCTAGTTGCTTTCCACTACTCAAAGGTGACTGCCTTACAATGTTCTCTTGGATTAGGCTCTATATTACTAGGCAAGGTTCCTTGAGGTCTACTTGTAATATCTTTGCTAGTTGTCTAATTTGCTGTTTGAAATTCCTTAATGAAGCTTGCTAATTCTGGAGCATTGTGTGCTTCCTATCCATGTTGTCCTATGTAGTCTTAGCTAGATTACCTATGATTTTATGTGTAGACCTAACCTAGTTACCTACTATGTCCTTTAGTGATTGCTTCCTTTCTTATATTTGATGTGGAAGAACTGGGGCTACTGGCCTTTGTACTTGAAATCTTGGAGGATTTGATGCACCTGCTTGGTTTTTCCATAAAAAGTTTAGGTGGTTTCTCCATCCCAAATTGTATGTGTTGGAATATAGTTTATTTTGCAAACTCCCTTGGTTATTCACGTAGTTCATTTTGCACCATATTTGACTAGCTACCACTTGTGTATCCCACTTGGCATTCATATGGTAGGTGTGAACCCATACGCATGTCATAAACTTGCATGACAAAAGAAGAAGAGGCATTAGAGTTCACATCCAAGTTATCAATTTTTCTAGATAATAAATCAACTTAAGCAATTAAAGTTGATAAAAGCATCCATGTCATGAACTCCTGCCACTCGTCGAATGGTACCTCTCTTTGAAGGCCATAAATATCCATTTAATGCCATTTCTTCAATAAGATCTGAGGCCTCCTCTAGTAACTTATTCATCAATGTGCCGCCAACTATGGCATTTAACATTATTCTGAGATTCCTATTGATACTTCCATAGAATGTCTAAATATGTAGCCAAAGTAGGTATCCGAGTCATGGGAACTTCCTAACAAACTCCTTGAATCTCTCCCAAGCCTTTGGGAGTGTCTCTAAGTCCAACTGATTAAAAGTCCCAATTTCCAAACACACCTGAGGAGTTCTAGTAAGAGGGAAGAACTAGCCAAAAATTTTATCACTATGTCCTACCATGTTGTAATGCTTCCTAGTGGTAATCCTAAGAGCCACTATCATTTGCAATCACATAAAGAAATTAATGATAATCTGAGCTTGACCATGTCATCTGATACTCCATTAAATTTATTTTGTCCCACAACTCCAGGAAGCATGCCAAATGTGTGTTTGTGTCTTTGTGTAGGGTTCCTCTAAATTGATCGAGTTGCACCATCTTAATCAGTGTAGGCTTCAACTCGAAGTTGTTTACATTTACTGGTGGTCTCACAATTCCTATCATACTCTAATTTATCACCAACCGGACATAGTCATAAACGGCCTTCTAATTAGGTGCTAAGAGTTGCCAAGGTATTTGTTGATTATCCTCGATCTCTAATTCCTCTTGCAATTGTCTACATAGAGCCCTTCTCTAGCACAATGTTTGCTTGATCTTAGGATCAAATTCCACTAATTCCAAGTTCTAACTACGACACATACAAGAGTGCCACCAATCTCAACACCTAGCACAATAAGAAGTCACAATAACTAAAAGAAACGAAAAAAATAAACTAAAATTATTGGAAAGGAAAAATGGCCTAATCTAGCATACACTAAGAATATTCAATAGCACTCATTACCCTCCTTATCAATAGTGCCAAAAATGTGATGCATGCTGTCTCACACCAACATATTAAATAACAAAAAAAAGGGCAGTACAAAATAAGCATAGAAGTCATATCTATAGAATGGGCGCAATTGTGTGTCTACTGATGTGACTAATTGTATATGAACTAGGCTGTCACAATGAAATGAGATTGAACGTAATAAATAAAACCGTAAATCAAATGCCCTGGAGAAGAAGCAAAAGCAAATTCAAAGATGAGTCATAGTTGTGAAGAAGGCTAGTCCCTTGTGCAACAATGATTCTCAATGAACGATGAATTACGATAACAATCAATTTAATTATCTATAGATGGATTGCTAATCCTATTATCTTTAGGATATCCTCCTAAAGTTTCAATTTTGAATTAGATGTGTTCCCACAAAATAATTAATTTGATACAGAATTCAATGATTAACAATTTATTCCACACTAATATTATGGTTTTACTTCCATTAATCCCACAAAATTAACATTTGCAATTGTTGGTCTAACCTATGAGTTTCTCTTCCATTATTCCTCATGTGGTTACAAATTGATAAAAAGTTAGTTAAGCCTTTAAAAACACTAAATTATAATTGCAAATAACAAGAACAATGATGATGATAATATGTGAAATGATAGCTTATTTTTACCCCATTTGTACTTAAATTATGCATGCATGTGAATTAAAATAGAGAAATATGTCATCATGCATGAAATACACTAAATTTGATTATTTGAATGTGAAAAATGTAGTTATGGAGTTAAGTATTAATGTTGGACATTTTCTACACTAAAATACACTTCAAGTCCATAAGTCAACTTGGCAACAGATTGTAGGGATAGTGCTTAAGAGCAGCTATCCCATACTGGAAGGCTGATCACTTTCCAAATCAGAACTCTAGGAGGTGAACCAAAGGGGAGTCAACTGCAAGGCACATTAGAATTCTCATTATTGAAGGTTGCAGCCGCAAAAGAGAGGTCCACGATTGCAGATTCAAAAGTCACAAGAGTAAGAAGAACCATGAAGCATTCTGGACTTTCTACATTCAAAGATCATGGTCATGAGGCAAAGGTTGCAATGGCGAGAAGCCTTATCATGGTAGCAAAATGGAAGAGCAAAGTGTTATACAAATTCTATAGGAGAGCCTTGCAACCATAGTTGAAGAATTTGCAAGCATAGGGAGTTAAGGTGTGGTTGCAGATCACAATTATCAAGTTCATGTAGAGTGCAACCATAGAGCTAAGCATCACAGCCACAGGTGATAGCGCGACAGATGATCAAGTTACATTCAAGCATGAAATTTTGAGGGCATTCTTGTCTTTTCGCACATGTATACATGCTTTACATGCCATGAGAGACATCTTAAGCTTAGTTTATATTCTCTAAACACTTAGAAATCCTAGGGACCAAGATCAAAAGGTTTGTAGAAAAAAGGATTCACTTCAAGAGTTGAAGAGAGTTCTTTTGCCCACGTAATGCGGAACATATAGACTAAGTTTTTCTAGACTATTTCTAGTACTTTCATGATTGGTTGGATTATGAATCAATTAGCTTTAAGTTTGTTGAATTTATTATAGATTGCTAATTTACTTTCTAGTTGCTTGTGTTTGTGATTGGTGCACTATGTACGTATAAGTTATTGATTGATTATCCTTGCGTTATTTATTCACAATTATTAAATTAAATAGTAATTATAGGATTTGATCAACCCTGTGATTAATCTATGGCTATGTGAGGAATAACGAAAGTAAAACTTGTTTGCTAGATGTATGTTTTTGAACACTAAATTTGTGGAAATAACGAAAGTGAAACCACAAAATTAGTGCAACTAAAAAGTTAATAACAAAACTTGAAGTCTTGACTCAATTTAGTCTAGGAAGCTCGCAAGAATCTTAAGTTAAAATTCTAGGAGAATTTAGAAAATATCTTATAAACTTTAGGATAAGCAATTAATAACTAGTGTAATTAAACTGATAATTAACATAATTGACATAAATAGGAAACTAACACAATACAATGGCTAGACTCTTTGACTATCGATACTTCACCCTTGATTTTGCACTGTTGTTTTTCTCAAGCTTTTTATTATTTATTTACCTTTACTTATACTACATTCTTAAGGCCTAACTAATAATAACTTAGCTAAATTAATAGATATAAAATTCCTCGTCATGGGATGATGCCTATACTCACCATAGTACTACTAATCTAATTATAAATTTAATTTTAGTGTGGTTAGAATCCATATCAAATTTTAGCACCATTGCCAAGGAGAGCAATAAGTGCTATTAAAAACTTTAAGGGATTGCTAGATTAGGCTATTTTATTTTCCTTTGTTTTTTTATTTTTCTCTCTTTTCATTCCTTTTTCTCTAATTCTTTTCTACTTTTCTTAATTTAAATTACTTTTAGTGGGTTGATTATTTGTGTTGAGAGATATTGTATATTTGTAAGAGCAAAAGTGTAGACCTTGACTTCAATCTAAAGATTAAACAAACACTCCATAGAAGGCACAAAGCTCTCTTCCAATAGGAGCAAAAGGTAGAGATGACTAAAAATAATCCATCACAAGAGCAACTACCATCTCCACCAAACTAGTGAGCTATCAAAGATTATGTGCAGCCGATGATGAATCTAAATATCGTTAGTATCATGAGACAAACAATCTTGAGTTGAAACCTACACTCATCAACATGGTGCAGTTAAACTAATTTGGTGGCACCCCACATGAAGATCCTAAAACTTATTTGGCCTTCATTCTTAAGCTTTGTGATATGGTAAAATTTAATAGTGTTTTTGATGATGCTATCAAACTGAGGCTTTATTTCATTTTCTCTCAAGGATAGAGCAAGGCAATGGCTACAATCATTACCACCTAGGAGTATAGCCACCTGGCAGGACATGGTAAACAGTCCTTGGCAAAATACTTCCCTTCTATAAAAACTGCACAACTCAAACTAGATATTTAAACATTTAAACAATTAGAGTGTGAGTCATTGTCAGAGGTGTGGGAGAGAATCAAAGAGCTCCTCAAGAAGTAGTCACAACATGGACATCTATTTTGGATGCAAGTACAAACTTTTTACAATGGTATATCTGGACAATTATGCATTGTTTTTGATGCAACTACAAAGGGTGCACTAATCAATAAACTGCTAGAGGAGCATGGGAGTTGATTGGAGAGATGGCATTTAATGCTTACCAATGGCCATATGAGAGGTCCACTACATGTAGAGTCGCTGGTGTACATGAAGTAAATATTGTGATGGCACTTGCGGAAAAAGTGGAGCTTTTGTCTAAAAAATTTAATAGTGTCCTAGTAAGTAATATGCACCCTTCTTCAGTTTCCATTTCTCAAAATTATAATATGTGCAGGGCTACATCCCACTTATGAGTGTAGAAGTGAAAGAATGAGTAGTAGGCAGAAGGAACAAGTGAATTTTGTATGTACTGCAGAAACACAAGGTAATTACTATATTCAAATACATACAACCTTAGTTAGAGGAATCATCCTAATTTCTCTTAGAGAAATTCACATAATCTACCAACCTTCTAGGCACTTTATTAGCAATAACAAGAGAAGAGACAATCATTAGAAGAAATTATGGGAAATCTTTTGAAATCCATGAATGAAATGATGGGTAACTTAGCAAAAACTACACAAGATTATATGATGATGACTAAAACACTCTTGTAAAATCAGCAAGCATCCATCAAGAACTTGAAGGGGCAAGTTGGGCAACTTGTTGAGATGATAAAAAAAGCCACTAGGTATTTTACCTATCACTATTGAAAATAATCTAGTTGAACATGTAAAAAGAGTGCCGGTAGTGTTCCATAAGGACAAAGAGGTGACAACACCTACAGTGGAGAAAGAGAAGGTAAAGGTGCAACTGGCCACTACTGAAAAAGAAAAGAAGATGAGCCCTCCACCACACAAGCCAATGATCCCTTATCCTTAAAGGCTTCTGTTGATGAAATAAAGGAGTAGGTAAGTGAATTCCTTAATGATTTTGAAAGTTTATATGCAAATGATCCTTTATTGGCAAAAATCAAAAGAAGCCCAAATGTGATCAAGTGTTTGGAAGCTAGGAAGTTGGATGACTTTGACAATACCTCAGGTGATGAGAGGATTTTAACCAAAAATTAGAGGACCTGGGGAGTTTTAACATTCCATACACTATATGGACTACTTTGTTTAATAATGTTTTATTTGATTTAAGTGCAAGTGTGAATGCAATGTCATTTTCCACTTTGCATACACTTGGGATGGAGTTAGTGAAACTCACATGGATGAGGATCTAGCTAGCAAATAGGTCTACGACTAGGCTAAAAGGATGTATTGATAAAAGTTAGTGAATTGATTATGCCTATGGATTTTATTGTTTTAAATCTAGAGGGTGAAAAAGAGCAAAGCATTATCCTTGGGCGTCCATTTTTAGTCAGCACTAAGGCGGTCATAGATATAGAGAAGGGAAGCCTCACATAGAATGTAGGTCTAAATGAGTTAACATTTTTAATGTATTGCACACTCTTCACTAAGGATGAAAAGAAGGTAAAACAGGATGTAGCCATGTTCCAAATTTTTGGTGAATGTACTAGTAAATGGCCCAATGCAAAAGTAGAGTGAGTGCAAGTGCAAGAAAGAAAATAAGAACCAAGTGTGGGAAAGAAACCTCCATACTAAGTAGAAGAGAAACTGCATTTAGGAAAGAAGGCAAAGAAAAGAAGGAAGAAGAAGGGAAGAATACAAAGGGAAATTACAGCTCATAGGGGGGTAATACAAAGGGAAATTACAGCTCATGTGGGGTTATGGATCCCCAAAATCACAATTAATCCACCATAGGCCATTAGTATCATGTTGGGCTATTAACATTAAACACAACACTTCTTAGGAGGCAACACAAGCCTTTTATTTTCTTCAGTAGTTTATTTTGACTGCTTTTGTGTTTTGGGTTTATTTGATGTTGCGTGAAAATTATTTTGTACTTTAAATTGGTGCAGCATTTGAGGAGAACTTAAGGATAGCATAAGTGAGCAATAGCAGATAAAGAAAAAAGAGGGATGTGCACCACCCCACCAAGTTGTCTTATTCTTTGTTACCTTATTTTACTTGTGATAATATGATTGATATTAGGCAACAAAACTAAGTGTGGGGGTGGGCAAGAGTATGCAAAAATTTGGATAGTGAATAGTGTGGTTGCATGTGAGAGTTGTTGCTAAAAATCTATGCATGCAAATATATAGTTTACAAGGTTGAATTGGTAGCATAAGCATCCCCTGAACTTTGTGACCATTGCACTTAATTTATTGTTCTTGAGACTAGCATGCTAGCTCTAGTGTTAAAGACATGCTTTCTATTTAATTGAGTGCATACATTTTGACATTTTGATTACTAGATTGTTTGAAAAGTTTTGTGATGAGGATAGGATGGTTGAGTTAGGGACATAAGCCTTACCTTACGTGTTGAAAAATTCTTTAATGAATGAAAGAGATTAACAAAAGAAAAGAGGTTGAGGACATAAAGAAAGATTTAAAAAAATGAATGGTGAGCATGAGAAAGACTAGTCTTGTTTGCAAATTAGGGCAACTGAATAGTCGAGATTACATACGGAGCCCTATTCATTCTCGCATAAAAAGGTTACCTAGTCATGAGTATGTGAAGCATTTTAAGTTAACTGTAAATTAAGTAATTGGGGGTACGCGGTGACGCTTGTTCACCTTCACTTAAAAGGATGCCCAACTACTTAAGAAGAATTTGAAGCTCACAAGAATATGAAAAATAGGTGTGGGAGAGAAAGCAAAAGAAAAAAAAGTTATTAACCCACACAAGTCCTCTTGTTGGAATTGATGCTAATTAAACTTATTCAAAAGAGAGTGAATTCATACTTAAAGTGCGCAGTCCTGGATTTGATTGTCTTTAAATTGTTATAGGATCATCAAATAGTTGAAGTAGTTTGAGAGTAGAAGAGTGCCACATCCACACAAGAACTCATGTTGTGGACACTTATGTTGAAAGTGTTGTGATCTTAAATAATGTTAAACTGACATGTGCATAGATATGACTTCAAAAAATTCAGATGACTGGACAAGTTAATGAATTTGTGCATCAATAAACTAATTGGGAGAGAAAGTATTTACTTGATGACAAACAAATAAGTGAGTATAGGGTGTGATAACATGTGAAATAATAGCTTATTTGTGCCCCATTTTTGCTTCAGATATGAATAAATATGCATGCTTAATTAAAATAAAGAACAATATGTTATCATGCATTGAATATACTAAATGTGATAATTTGGATATGAAAAAGTGTAGTTGAGGAGTTAACTACTAATGTTGGACATTTTTAACATTAAAATACAATTTCTTATCAGTAAGTTAGCTTCGCAACCACAATCGAAAGAGTCCTGATTGTGAGAAGGGGTGATGCAACCATGAGAGTCAACCACAAGGCATTGTAGAATTTTCACTATTGAGGTTCATGGCCATAAAAGAGAGGTATGTGAGCGTGGATGCCAAAGTCGCAAGAACAAGAAGAACCATGAAGCATTCTCAAATTTCTGCATTTGATAATGGCGGTCACTAGGGTGAAGGTTTTGGTGGCAAGAAACATTGTCACAGTAGCAGAGTGAGAGAACAAAGTGTTCTGGAAATTCTGTAAGTGAGTGTCATGACCGCGGTCATAGAAATCACAAGTGCGGGGAGTTAAGGCATGGCCATGGATCACAATTATCAAGTTCATAAAATTACCATGCTCAAGTTCGCAAACATGAAAGAAAATAGTGCTATAACAAAGCTAACCTTCATAGCCACAATTTTGCATTGTATTTTTCTCTATGCCTATTCTGATTTATTTACCTTCACTTTCATTACATTCTTGATGCCAAACTAATAGTAACTTGGATAAATCAATAGACACAAAACCCTTTCTCTTGAGAATGATATTTATACTCACCATAGTATTGGTCTAATCATAAATTTAATTTGGTGTAGTGACAATCCATGTCAGAAAACCAATCAAAATTTATTCATCCATTAATTGTTAATACAAACACAAGGTCCTAGAATAAAAATTTAACAATCTATAAAATCATTCAACAAAACGAAACTAAATTTTGTCATCCAAAAAGTCCAAAACTAAAGAAAAAGTTGAAAGAAAAATCATTCTAAAGTCTTGAATTGTTTTGCATTGGATGAATTTTCAAAACTAAGTGAATACCTTCTTCCTGGCCTCCCAAATGCATTTTCTTGCCTTTGAGATAGTGAAAACTCTCCAAAGACTCCCCTAAAACCCTTTTCTCACATTCTTTTTATATGTAAGTTAAGGAAAAAGAACACAACCAAAAAACATGTTTTCAAAATAACTAGACACTTTTGCGTTGTCTCCCTCGCAACCACGACAATAGCTCCCACATGCATGAGCTTAAATTTTACCTTTGCGATTTTAGGTGTAATAATTACATAAATTGGTAATTAGGATCAGTGCAACAACATTTCATCCAGAGAGCACAAACTTTTACTTCGCTATTGCGACTCTTAGCTATGGAACTTCCAAAATACCTTAAGTTCCTCTTCTACGTTCGAGCCTTCAACTCCTATTGTTGCAAGCCTAACCTTGCAATCGCGGTCCTCAACTGTGGAAATTTCACAATGCTCTGCCTTTGATCTCACAGTTGCAATTCCCTCCCCCGAAGTCACAAATCTTACTTTTGTGGTCATAAAGATGCTTGCACCAAATCTTAGGCTACCTTCCTATCTAACAACATGATCATCTCATCTGTGGGTCTTTAAAAACTACGATCCTACAAGCAAAATGAGTTTTATGGTTTTTTTTTATCCAAGAAATCTTATTTTTCACTCCAAATTCCTCAATTCGCATTCCCAACACATTATTTTCAACTAAAAGCATTTTTCCATGAGATTTGAACAATATCACATCCACTATATAAATACAAGGCGTGCAAGTCGTACTAACTCTTTAATATCTTTTAGAGTGTCTATGCCTTGCAGACTAACTTTAGTGATTAAGTACTAAAATAGTCTTATGCCTATTTTCATAACCCCTTACAAATAAAGCTTTTTAACTTAGTTATATGGGCACATGCAATGCTTTGTGCCATTTAAGACTTACATGCATGAATTACTACTGGCCATAATACTAATATAAAAGAACAAATATTTTATTGATATATGTGAAAATGTATATATGTAGGGTCTTTCAATTCAATATTCATTTTTTATTTCCAAATTTTCAAAATGACTCATTTAGGGTGGTTTTATGGAATATTCTCTTATGCCTTTTGAATGTTTCAAAAGACGGAATCAAATAAAAAATAATTTACAATGTGGCATTCAATCATTTGGAATGACAGAATGCTACGCTATAAATTCCATCTTACTGAATGATAGAATGCACACTTTAAGGTGACCGTGTCTATGAGGCAAACCATGTGGTTGCCATTCTTCCCTTCCCCCATTCCCTTCAGCCATTCTCCCCTTTCTCCCATTCTCTTATCTCTACAAAGAAGAAGAAAAACCCTCCCTCATTCCCCCATTCTCCCACCTTCAAGTTCTCCCTTCCCCCCAGCAAAAATCTTCAGCAACTGTAGAAGAAATTCAATCACTAGTCCCATTTTCCCACTCTGCTAGGACTTATTTCACATGCAAATCAAAGAAAACGGGATATATTTAGTTAGGTGTTACTCTTGCACTACATTGCATTGTATCTATTTTATGGTGTGGAATTCATTTTCTTTTGCAAATATTATTAATTTGAAAGAAAGTTTTCAATTTATGTTAGTTGTGTATTAGAAATAGACTTAGATTTTCCAACTCTACTAGATTCACAAAAAACTTGAGGATCATGTACAAATATTGAAATGTGTTGGGAAAAATTCTAAATTTTTGAAAATTTTAGGGTGGCATTTAGAAATATGTAAAGTTTAGGGTAAAAATCCCAATTATTGAAACATTTAGGGTAGAATTTACAATATTGAAAAGTTTAGGATAGAATTCCAAATTATTAAAAAGTTAGGGTATAATTTGCAATAATGAAAATTTTAAGGTATAATTTAGAATAATGAAAAGTATAGGGTAGAATTTACAATACTAAAACTTTTAGGGTAAAAATTTACAAATATAGAAAACTTTAGTGTAGAATTTTCAATTATAAAAATTTTAGGACAGAATTTATGAATATATAAAATTTTAGGGCAAATTTTCAATAATGAAATGTTTTTGTTCTTATTTTGTGTATTATTCATTCCTCATATTTGATATTATGCTCTTGTCGTGATATGTCTTTTTGTTATTTATTAGTGTGATGCATTTTGTTGATTGTGAATTACATTTATTTGTTAGTTTAATTTCTTTTATTTTTGTAAGATTTTGATTTAACATATTGCATTGGGAGAAATGTAATTTTAAATTTTTGTAGTATTGACATAGATTATGTTTTGTGAACATTTTATTAGTGTATCACATTTTGTTAGTTGGTTTAATTTCATATATTGTTGTAAGATTTAGTTTTAATATTTGAATTAGTAGAAATGTAATTTTATATTTTCTTAGTATTGATGAAGATTTTGTTTTGTGAACATTTTTATTAGTGTAACCATGTCATTTGATAGTGAGCTATAGATTGTTTTGTACTTGGGTGGCGTTATCTTGTAGGATTCCATTACTACGAGTTATAGCCGTGATCCATCAATAGTGACTTTTATGACTCGTGAAATTGACTTTAATCAATTAATGGCTACTACATATCAATTGTCTGGATTCGACAGTTCTAAGGTTTTAGTTAAAATTTACACCAATTGCGAATTCAGGCATTAGTTTGGCAGGTAGAAGTTAGTAATATTTCTTATAAACACTGAGGTAAACTTGAACTTCCTACTAAACCCTATGAATTAATTGAACTCCCTAGAGCTACACTTACAAATAGAGCCCTAGCAGTCTAGGGATCAATCTACATATATCCCAAGATACTGGACATGAGCATTTCATTGCATTAAACTTTCTTGATTGGTGATGTTATAGGTAGTGTATCACGAGTCACTGAGGCACTATCTATGTTTAGTATTTGTGATTCAACTAAGGTGATTGATTTGAATGTCAAACCTTATTCGTACATTGAACAATCATGTGTACAAGCATCGTTTGTGGAGTAGACATATAGCGAGCTATCACATTACATGTAGATATATGGCGAGCAGTCATATGAGCAACCCAATTAGAGTAGGAGGCAAATGAGGATATGGGTTCAAAGTATACAAATGAGCATGGCCACTAGATAATACAAATTACATCTGATAAAAAGGGTGCTTAAGGTACTGTAGTCCACAAGAATAGCAAGCATGATGTAATCAATGAGAATAGCGACCACGATTTAGTTGACATAGTGGCCACGGAGAAGGTGTTGGCACAATCTAAAATAGGCACTTCAGTCACATCCCAAGCATTAGTTGGATTAATGCCATTTGCTGGTGTGTCCATGTACCCCTCAATGCCTTCTATAAGGACATGTACATACCCATTAATGCCATTCTTCTTACAAATGAGTGAGGAGATTTATTCTAATAGTTATGGCATCATGAGGGTTAGAGAAGGAGTATACTTTGACAAACATAGCAATGTCCTCTACACCAATATGATTTTCAAAACTAAGGAATATGTATAGACAACTGCGAAAGACTACTTTATTAGGGTTGCCTATAGGGAATATTTAGTAGCAAAAACACCAATAGTATGGAAGCTTGTCTACCACCATGCCACCGATGAACAACCTTGTTAGTGGTATATAACCATGTCATATGGTCAATGATTGGGATATTGGAGAATTACAAAGTATGGGTCTAAACACACCTATGACATGAACGCTAGGGCCAACATCGAGTATCTAATGACAATCAAAGACCCATTGACAAGGGCTAAGGCTAAAAAGCTTAAGGTAATGACAACAACGCTAGTGAAAGAGTTTGAATAGGCTTTTCGATATTTAGAGGAGCTCAACCAAAAAGAAGAGCTTTCGTGGATGAACTTGATGCAAAGAGAACACGAAACAAGCTTTAGAGTACCCTCTAGATTGAGCCCAACAATTAGCTGATCAATCACGAGGCCAACGAATTGAGCCAGAGTGTGTGCGATCGACAACAAGTCAAAAACAAACTCTCTGCATTTGTGATTAGACAATTTGCATTTAGAGCACCATGACATTCTATGGCTACGATCACTAAAGACACGCTTGATCAGGTAAGGTGCAATCATAAATACTAAGACGGCTTGACATACTATTTTATGATTTGAAGGCACAAGATCAACATCTGGATCAAGCTCACAGATGCCTTAGAGCCAAAATATAGTTGGAAACTACGCTTTGTGTTATCCTTTTACTTTGGTTAATTTCCATATGAGTTTTAGGATTCTTAGGACTCCTTAACACTATAAATAGAGCTTTTCTTGGATTCTTGATATAGAATGCAACTACTTCTTTCTTCCTTGACTTAAGTGCATCAATTTCTCATGAAGTCCAAATCAAATTATTCCAGACATGTTCTTGGTTGATTTGTGGTATATCAACTAACAAGGTGTGTTAGTTGTGATCGTCTTCCTCATTAGAGTTCATCAATGGTTGTTATGTTGGGTTGTCTTCATAGTTCATGCAAGCAAATTTTGTTAGGTTCTTGCCTGTGCCTCTATCTTTGATCTTTTATGCTTCCACACATACATCAACTGGCATCAAAGCCAACTATTTGGGATTCTTATCCAAGCACCGACCTAAGTACCAATTTAGCTTGTGCCTTTTTCGTTTCGTTGTTTCTTGCTCTTCATGTTCTTTGTATCCTATCATTTGTCTTTTCTTCTACAATTAAAAAAATTCATATATACTAATTTCTTGTTTAATTCACGTGTTTGTCAAAGTTGATTTCTTAAAAAGACAAAAAGAGAAAGAAAAAAGGAAAAGTTAACGTTGAATGAAAAAAAAGTTGAACATTGCAAAAAGTCGTGATCTTTGCTTGAATTCACAACCCATCTAGTTCTTTACCACGTGGAGAACATTAGGACCTGAATGCAATTAAATTGGACTAAGTTTCTAAGAATTACATTAGGAAAATTCATTTGTTTCAGACACAAGATCGATCGCACCTTGAAACTAAATTGATCGCACATGTTTGTTCAAACCCCAGGTCGATCACCCTCATCGCACTTGATCACACCTACTTCCCAAGTCAATCACACAGTTGCTTTTGCCCTAAACAGATCTTTTTCTCTCAGATCGATCACACCCTATTTTTTCATCTAAGATCGATCTCTTTGTGTCCATTTCGATCTACTAGCCTACTTTTCTATTCTATATTAATCCAATTGTATTTGGATTGATCCCATAACCCTAAGTTTATATCTCTTCGCACACCTACACATACTTAAGAGCTATGTCACTCAAATTACTGAGAACTTCTTAGGATTTTGTGAGGCAGCCACAAGAAGTTGACTTAGTAAGTGCATCTTTCAAGTGAATTTGTTGGATACACGAACGAGAGGTAAATGTAAAGTAAATACATCTTGTGAGACATATCACTAGCCTATTTCTCTTTGAATTACACATACCTACAGGATGTCAAGAGAATCGGCTGTGGGAGACAATGCTTTTGGCATAAAGTAGGCATGCTAGCTAGCATTAACCAATGTTCGGATAATCTAGAGGCATCACAGGCATCTACATAGGATAGTCAAGCACGTCAAGAGAAGTTAATGCCCAAGAGAAGACCAACTACGAACCAATCACATAAAGGGAGGCATGTTAGTGATAAGGAGTTAAGAGAACTTTGATTATCCTAATGAGTTTAAGGATTTTGGTAGCTCGAGATAACACCATAGGTGTAGGGCAGACAAGGATGATGAGGTGCCAAAGGATGTTAAATTAAATATGCTGACATTCTGCGGCAAGTCTGACCCAGATGTGTATATAGAGTAGGGATGATGGGTGGAGTTAGTGTTTGATTGCCACAGGTATTCTGAAGCCCAACAGGTAAAGCTGATAGTGGTAGAATTTATAAACTATTCCATCCTAAGGTGGGACTAGTCATGCATTAGTTATAAGAGAAATGTTGAATATCTTATAGAGACTTGGTAGGAAGTAAAGGTGTTGATGAGAAAAAGGTTTGTGCTGAGTCATTACCATAGGAATGTACGTAAACGACTAAAGATGTTGGTGCAAAATATTCGGAGTGTGAAGGACTGCTACGAGGAATGGAGATAGCACTAACTAGGGCAGACGTAATGGAGGATAGAGAGGCAATCATGTCAAGGTTGATGAGGGAATTGAATTGACAAATTGTCAATGTATTAGAACTACACCATTATGTGAAGATTGGAGACTTGGATGAGCAAGCCATCAATGTAGAGAAGTAGCTAGAGAGGAAGGGTAAACAACAACAACCACCATACACAACCATACAACAGTTTACCTGCTGAGAGGAGAAGCAACCAGCTAAGGCAATTGAAGTTTCTAAGCTTAATGACACAACCCAAGCTGAAGCACCCAAGGTATAAAATCCAAACCCTAGTACTACTAACACACGTAATCGAGATATTTTGTGTTTTAAGTGCTAAGGGAGGAGACACATGACTACTTGATGCCTAAATAGACGGACAATGATAATAACTAATAAAAAAGCGATAGTCAATGACGAGGAAGAAACTAGTAGTGGAGATCAGATGTCACCATTAGAGGAGGTGCTATTTGAAGTAAAGGAAGGAGTTTACAAGAAGATGAGTAGTGTAAGTTTGATGGTTATGAGAGCATTAAAGGCACAAGTAAAGGAGGAAGGATTTGAAAAGCAACAATAAAATAATTTTCATGTAAGCAGTAGGATTAAAGGTAAGATGTGCAGCCTTATTATAGATGGAGGGAGTGGCACAAATGTGGCTAGTACAATCAGAATGGTTCATTGTGATTTGAATCACTTTATCTTAATTAAACTATGTTATAGGTCATAGGCTAAATGTTACACATATCCTTCGAACTATGCTTATTACAAATTAAAAATGAACCTAGAAAGTCACACACATTAGATTGAAATGTGTTGTGAGTTTTAAATTGATGGATTACATAATTTATTTAGTTACAATTAGATTGAAACAAATAAATTCCATGGTACTTATTAATAATGAGATCATTAATTAGAAACAAAATGAGAGTTAGGACACAAATAGGGTTTAATTATTAATAAGATTAATACTTAAAGAACATATGGGTTGATTTATTAATAAGATTAATAAATAAGAGTTCACACGCTAATTAATCAAAGGAGGTCTATGTAGGAGGGCCCATGGAGCCCATGCACTAAACCCAATTATCTTAACTATTTATATAGGTCTTGAAGAGTTCAAGAAACATATGAAAACCTAATAAATTCATGCACCCTTCAAACAAGGGAGCGAGTAACCCCTAGCCACCCTCTTCCATGTGTTTTTTGTTAAAAATTTCTCTTAGTCTAAAGGTGTTCACATTAGAGTTCATAAATAAAGTTTTGCGAAGTGTAGCAAGAGCTCACAAGCATTCTAATCATGTCGACAATCTAGATGTCAAGGTTTGAGGGCCATGACTCTAAGGATCATGCACAAAACACTTGCAAATGTTGTAAAGGTACAATTTTTACACTTGCTCTTATGTATTAAATATTTTGTGTGCTTTGCAACAAAATATATGGGGTTTGTTTAATTGTATTATGTTGCATGTGTATGATGTTTTAAGTGTTAAAGTTTTAATTTTTATAGCTAAACCTCCACAAAATCCAATAGTGGTATTAAAGCCACCGTTTTTTCTTGCAAAATTGTAAATTTCAATGATTTATCAATGTTGAAATTATGTTTAAATTCCTTTAAACAAATATATGATGCATGAAAAACCTTTTAAAAGTGTTTTGGAGGTGATTGGAATCAAAAACATTGGAAAAGAATCGAGTTTGAAATGAAAAGTTAAGATTGTAGAATGTCTGTAGCAATTTGCAAATCATACTCATAGTCTCGACAAGTGTTCTTGCAATCACAACATCTAGTCGCATGGTTGCGCTACCTACCATGGAGTTGCATGAACTCCACGATGCACTGTGTAGTTGCGAGAATGAATTTACTTTGTTTTATTTTTTATGGGGTGTAGAATTAATTTCTCATGTATTATAAGGGTATAGGCTCAATTTTATTTTTATATTATGTAGCATAGGATTCTCCATGCTATGCTTCATGTACTTGTAAAGAAATTTGGAAGAAATTAATAGTTAGTGTTCATAGGAAGGCCAAAAGCTGATGCCATTTGAAGTTCCAGGACGTGGTAGACCTCATAAAGTCAAAAAGACCAAGATGAAGGCATTCAAGAAATAGTTTAAGATTTTATACACTTGTGCACGATCCAACCTTAGCTTAAATTGGATCTACAAGTCTATAATCCTCTACTTTTATTTTTGTATATTATTTGCGATAAATATATGAAATACATGAAAACAGATAATATACAAAATGAAACCTATTTCCTATGGACACTAAAGCTTCCTCAAACAAATATTAACAAGTAATGTTTGTGTTAGCCTTCCATTAAGCTTGAAAGCACTAAGTGTAGTCTTAGTGTGTGATATCATCACATTAGTAAGGTCACACTGCAACTGTGCATTTATGACTTTGGATGCATTAGATGTGACATTCAAGGAATATTGTACCTTAAGAGCTGTTAGCCATAGTCAGAGTTCAAATCTGATGAGTTGTCAATTGGTAGGTATGACTTAAATAGACCCAAAATGCCAAGATCCAATTATATGAAGCATTATTGGACCATAGGCCAAAGGAAAAGTTGGACCATACATGAGATGTATTGTTAACAGTTGCCACTCATTGGGTTTAACATGCAAAGGTTCGATTACATAAGGTGTGTTAGAAGACCCTAATCGCTACTAAAAAATTTTACTAATAGAATTTCCATCTTCTACCTTAAAGGGTGTAGGATTCAAAGATTTAGTAGGAGGCCATTGCGATTTAAAGTCTATATTCATAACAATAACACATGTAACAACCAAACTAACAAATCTTGTTTATTTTTACTGTACTTTTTTATCAAAATAATATCAATGCCTTTTTCTAAACTATTTGAGACCAATATTTTGATTGGGCCTAACTATGTCGACTGGCTTTGGAATTTGATAATTGTTCTCAATCTAGAATGGTTCAACTATGTTTTGGAGACCAATGTCCCATAAGCCTTTGCTAACATGGCTAGTGAGGAGGAAAAAATCACATATAAGAAATGGGTGGAGGATGATTTGCGAGTCAATAGCTATATGTTAGCTATTATGACCAATGACTTTTAAGAGGACCCATGAGAGTATAGGGACTACAAAGGAGATCTTATACCACCTCTAAGAGTTGTATAGTGAGTAGAGTCGTACTATTAAATATGAGATAACTAAGTAGTTATTTAGGATACACATGGTAAAGGGTGGTGAAGTGGGTGAGCATGTCCTTAAGATGATTGCACTCATCAAGAGGCATGGAATACTTGATTACATCATGGACACTAATCTACAAACGGATTTGATCCTTCAATCGCTTCTGGATTCCTTCTTATAGTTTATCATTAATTATCACATGAATGATGTTTAAATGCACACTAGCTAGGCTTCTCAATAAGCTGGTGATTGCACAGTAAGCCATGAAGGGGAAAGAGACATAATGTGGTTCTTGTTACATCTATCTCCTCTAGTGTGACCAAGAAGGGGAAGACAAAGAAAAAAAGCCTATTATCCTTAAGGCTAATGGGAGTATCAAAAGGCTAAAGCTCCTACAGAAAAAGGAAAATGTTTCTACTGCAACAAAATTGGGCACTGAAAGAGAAACTGTGCCAAGTACCCTAACCTTAAGAAGGTGAAAAGAGGTAAGGAACTTTATGTGTATGAAACATCTTATTCTGTTGAAGTTTTCTGTACTTCTAGGATTTTAGATTCTAGTGACACTTCTCATATTTGTACCTTACATCAGGATCTAGTTAGAAGTAGGACACTAAAAAAGTATGAAGTGGTGATCAAGATAGGGGATAGAGTAAGTGTTGCAGCCACCATGATTGGGATTGTTTCAACAAAACTATAATCAGGTCATAGTTTAGTTTTGAGAGATTATCTTTTATTACCTAATAGGCTTAAGAACATTGTTTCTATTCTATTATTAATAAAAGAGAATTATAAATTTTCTTGTAGAAGCAATGTATGCCATCTCAAGAATGGCTTATATTATTTAACTATAGATGATAGTAATATAATCAACATCATCTCGAGCAAACATCCAATGGATGGTTTAAATTCTAAGTACTTGTGGCACCTAAACTTGACCATGCCAAGGACACAAGGATTAATAAGTTAAAGAAAGATTTGCTTATTGATCCATTATAAAAGGGAACTCTATCTAACTTACAAACCTTGCATTCTAAGTAAAATGGCTAGAAGTTCATTTGATGAACATATCAAAGGGCTACTAAGGTGTTAAAGTTAGTCCACACTGATATTTGTAGGCCATTTAATGTAATGGTAAGGGGAGGATTTCTCTACTTGATTACCTTTGCTGATGACTACTCACATCATGGTCATGCCTACTTGATGAAATATAAACATAAATCCTTTTAAAGGGTCAAGGAATTTATAACACAGTAGAGAAACAAACTGGCAAATATATCAAAGTACTCTGATTAGATCATGGAGGTGAGTATATGAGTGCTAAATTTGCTGAGTTCCACAAGGAAAATGGTATTGTATCTCAATTAAAACCACCACCAACTCTTTTATTAAATGGTGTAGCTAAACGTAAGAATCAAACTCTATTAGACATGATTCAATCTATGATAAGCTTTATTGATTTGCCCATATTTTTATAGAGGGCATGCCCTACTTATTATAGCAAATGGTTTGAATAGGACACCTTTTAAGTCCATTCCCTTCACCCCTACATCAGATATGGAGTGGAAGAGAGCTAGGCCTTAAGCATTTATGGGGATTGCTGGCTTATCTTAAGAAAACTAAGATGGACAAGTTAGATGTAAAGGCTATTATAGGCCACATTGTGGGATATCCCAAAGACTTTATGAGACATGAGTTCTACATACCTGATGACAATAAGATTGTCATTGGGTATCACACATGTTTTCTCGAAAAAGAGTTCGTTCGAGGAAGTAGTGTTGGTAGAATCTCTTGGGTGGGATCTCTCGAGCATCAAAGAGATATGGTTATGCCTTAGAGAATGAACAAGAGTGTTCGTAATAGGAGATAATGATCATGGAAATGATCCTTCTACCTATGATCAAGTAATAGTGGACGAAAACTCCACCAAGTGGCTAAAGCTATAAAATTAAGATAGATTCAATGCATGCGAACCAGGCATAAACTCTAGTGAATCCATTTGAGCAAATTATTCCCATTAGATATTAGTGGGTCTATAAGAGAAAGATTAGTTCAACTAGTGAGATGGAGACCCATAGAGGTCAAGTTGGTAGCATAGGGCTATAGTTAAAATGAGAGAATTAACTATGAGAAAGCCTTCTCACTAGTAGCCATGCTAATATCTATTCAAATTTTACTTGCAATAATTGCCCACTTAGACTATGAGATTTGATAAATGAATGTCAAAATTGCTATCCTGAATGGTATGCTTGTGGAGGACATTTACATGGTGCTGCCACACGATTTTGAAGTCCAAAACAAATCTTATAAGTGTGCAAGCTTAAGAGGTCCATTTATGGCCTTAAGCAAGCATTAAGGAGTTGGAATCTTTGTTTTGATTATACATTAAAATTTGTTAGCTTCATCAAAAATGAGGATGAGCCCTACATCTATAAGAAAGTTTATGGGAGTGCTATAACATTCCTTGTGTTGTATGTGGATGACATATTACTGAAAAGGAATGATGTTAGGATGTTAAGCTTAATTAAGTCCTTATTATACGAAACTTTATGAAAGACTTAGGAGAAACAATCTAAATATTAGGCATTCACTTTTATAGAGATACAACAACGACATTTTTAGGTCTCTCCTAAGTCTTATATATAGATAAAATACTCAAGAGATTTAGTATTGAGTTCCCTTGGAGAGGATTACTACCATTTAGGCATGACATCTATATCTCAAAATCCATGTACCAAAGACAATTGACAAGAAGAGAAGCATAAAAGCTATTCCATATGCTTCGGTTATAGGGAGCCTGATGTATGTGATGCTGTGTATAAGGCCAGATATTACTTATGCCATAAGTATTACAAGCAGGTTTCAGGTGAATCCTAGTAGAGAGCATTAGAAAACCAACAAGTGTATCTTTATGTATTTACAAAAGACTAAGACTATGGTACTTGTGTGTGGAAATGGTGACCTAAGATTAGATAAATATACTGATTCTGAATTTCAATTAGATGTGCGTGATAGAAAGTCAATCTCTAGATTTATATTTACTGTTAATAGAGGAGTAGTTAATTGGAAGATTTCCAAACATAGCACGATTGTAACTCTATTATTGAAGGTGAGTATATCATTGCATGCGATGCAACGAAAAGAGGCTATTTGAATAAGGAAGTTCATAACAGAGCTTCAGGTTATTACAAATGTGGATCGACCATTACCACGACAATGAAGCGATCGCAAAGGCGAAGGAAACAAAGTCTCATCAGAAGTCTAACCATATAGAGAGGTGTTACCACATTATTTAGGAAATCATGGGAAGGGATGATGAAGCCATATAGAAAATAGCTTCAACTAATAATGTGGCTAACCTACTCACTAAGCCAATAACTTAAGTGTAGTTGGATTACTATCTTGAGAAAATGGATATTAGATACTATAGCAACTAGCATTAGTAGTTTGGCATTAATGTGTAAGTAGGAGATTGCCAAGGATATTTCCTCTAATGTCAACAAAAAATGAGAGATTCTAGAATGGCTTTGGTCATATATGTACTTTACATACTAATTAATAAAATATTAGTTTTCATATTAGTATTGTGGCAAGTGATCACACATGTAAATCTTGATTGGCATAATATATTACATGTGCTCATGCACATAAGTTAAAATGTCATATTTATAAGCAGTTATAAATATAGACACAAGGCTCCCTTGGTACTTAATCAATAAAACTTATATGTAAGTCACAGATATTCTAAAAGACATTAGAAAGTCAATATATTTTATACACCTTGTATTTGCATAGTAAGTGGCATCCCATTTAATAGGAGATACTAAAAATACAAGTGTGTGGATGCACCATTAGGAAATGGGGCATTTGAACAATGACTTATAAAACGAAAGTAGTTGCATGGACTTCACTCTTAGCTATCAATGTTCTACTTCATAATTGTGTTAAGTGTTCGTAGACCTAAGACTTAAGATAACATGCTTGATTATGCAGATGATGGTCAATGCATTATTAGGGTATTAAGAGCCAATATCTATCCTAATATGGGATAGGTATATGAGCCCAACATGCTATTGTCCAAGTGTGTGTAAAGGCATAAGTGCATTTAATAAGGGATTTATATATAGTTGGTGTTCTATGAGATATAATCCTTTGGCCAAGACAATGTCTGATCAAAAAAGAGTTTCTAATAAGAACATTTGTCTCTTAAGAAAGCAGTGATCGGCTATATAATTGAGTTGGTGAATTTGACTAAATTCATAACTCTTATTCGGTTAGAACAAAACAAGGCAAAAGGTTTATACGGCATGGTACTCATAATTGGAAAGGTTTATTGTAATTTAAATCACTTCACCTTGATTATGCTATGATATGGGCCGTAGACTAGAAGTTACCCATATCCTTCGAACTATACTTGTTTCCAACTAAGAATAAACCTAGAGACTCATACGCATTAGATTGGAATGCGTTAGACTGTGAAATTCATGGGTTGCATAATTTATTTAGTTGCAATTGGATTAAACTAAATAAATTGTATGGTACTTGTTGATATGAGATCATTAATTAAAAGTAAAATGGGAGTTAGTGCACAAATGGGCTTTAATTATTAATGAGATTAATAATTAAAGAACATATGGGGTAATTTATTAATAAGATTAATAAATAAGAGTCCATTTGCTAATTAATTAAATAGAGTCCATGTAAGAGAGTCCATGGAACCCATGTACTGAACTTTAGTATCTCAACTATTTATATAGGTCTTGAAGGGTTCAAGGCACATAAGAAAACCTAGGAAATTCATGCACTCTTTAGGTAAGAGAGAGAGAGAGAGAGAGTAACCCCTAAACGCCCTCTTTCATCTTTCTTTTGTAAAAATTTTTCCCAGGCCAATGTTTGTGTTAGAGCTTTACAAAAGGAGTTTTATAGAGTATAGGAGGAGCTTATAAACATCATAATCATGTGACCAATTTAAAGGTCAAGGTTTAAGGGCCACAACTCTAAGATCACGCACAAAAGACTTGCAAATGTTACAAAGGTACAATTTTTGTACTCACTCTTAATTATTTAATATCTTGTGTATTTTGCTACAAATTAGATGGGGTTTGTTCTATTGTATTCCACTGCGTGTGCATGATATTTTTAAGTGTTAAAGTTTTAATTTTTATTACCAAACCCCAACATAATTCAACACGTTGCACCTACCTCCTCATTCGAACATGCCTAGGCCTTTCTCACACAGTTAGGCATTTAGTGATGTGCTTAACATGGGATCATCGACTAGCATTAGGTCCAAAGGGGACTACTAGATATTAGCATTATCAAACGTTGACATGCAGTCCTCGTACACAACACAATGATTAGATTCATCTCAATTGTAATATCTCTACATGCTACCAGATTTACAGCTAGGGCTAACATATACCTCCCTAATGCAAAATGATGTTTCCCATCAATATTTTATATCTCCCATCCCACTCGATGATATTTTTTCGTCATTGCCATTGTATTATATGAAAGGGTCAAACAGCTATGACAATTAAACAGTCCTGACAATGGCCTAAATACTCACTAACATCATGAGGGCATCAATCATGACCAAGATGATTAACTCGTACCGTAAGAATATGACCCACAACAATGACATGCCACGCAAGGATGTGGCATTAAGGGCCATTTATAGTGTCAAGCATTTTTGCATATTTTGTACAGTTAGGTATTTTTTTCATAACTTATATGTACTAATGACATGTTTAAATGAAATTAATTATTTTTACATTTTTCTATCATTAAATTACTAAATTATTTTATTATGTTAACTAATGCACAATTGTCTAATTGTGTCACATTTCTCTTGAACCAAAACCCTAAACAATATAGAGACTCTAATATTTTCCCATTAAAACTCTAATTAATATGCATATGTATAGATACCATAATTTTCTCCTAATAAAATCCTAATCAATTTACAAAATATAATATTTTCTTAACAAAATCCTAATAACACTACACACACGTAAAGCCCTAACTTCAAATACCCCGTAAGCTTACAAAACCCTAATTAGTCACAATAATTATACAATTGTTATGGCCATATCATTGACCAATCAATGCAAATTGGTCAAGACATGAGCACGCTTTTTTTTTTTTCATTTTCTCTTGATTCCATCTTTTGAAACAACGAATTCACCTGATGACGTGGTAGTTCCATCATTTCAAAAGATAAAATGGCACATTCCATTAAACAAATTACAAATCGATTATTTTGAAATGTAAAAAAAAGAATATCAAATTAAAATTCCCTGTATATATAACCATAATGCTTCTAATATTCATCATTAACTATTAGCATTGGATAACATATCACTAACGTTTCTCGCGTATTTGATTTAGCTTTGTGGTCTTTTTGCTGGTGTAAACGCTACATAATTATAACTTTTTGTTTGGACAAAGGTATCCCAGATTCTCGGGTTTCAACAATGAGTTCATGTTGTTCCTATACACGATAATGTCATTCTTGCTCTATTGTAGCTAAGTATGTACCTGAGTATCTCTAATTAGAATCAAAACTCTACCAATAGTCCTTGCCTAGTTGTAAACTCTACCCTATTGCTTAGAAGATATATCTGTCTACGTAGTGCATTCTCCTAGTTTGGAAAGACACTATCCTTGGAGTTTCATGCACCTGCACACTAGTTTTTATAAGTGAAGTAAACTATCTTTTGATACATTAATGTAGCAATAATTTCATCTAACATGGCTCACATGAATGGTATGTGTTGTCCAAACAACGAGGAGATGATTGGAATATTTTTATACTTTAATGATAAATCAATTAATTATTCTTACAATATTTTTTAAACAAAAAATTCATTCATAAATAATTTATTATTATTTATTCTATTTAAAAGGCTATTTTTAGATCTATGTTAATGTTTATTAACTCTATTAAAACCACACTTGAATATAATATAAAAAAACATTAACCATAACCCTAACTATAACAAAGGTGCTAAAGAAACATTAATTTATTTTTTTGATGACATCTATTGACCTTTAAGATGTTGAGATGACATTATCAATGCCTTTTCCATATTCTTCTTCAAACATTCGATCAAATTTTTTATTTTAATTTTTTAAATATTTTATCTCGTTGTTTAAAATGTCGAGATGATATATAATGATTTCATCTTGATGTTTCAAACATTGAAATATGTCATATTTCAAAAACACACACAGGTGGTTAGATTGTTGAATGTGCAATTTTTCTTTGAATAAGAAAAACCCTCAAATTAGACTAATTTAGTTATAGAAGGAGAAATGTGAAGTTCGTTCACGTCAATAGAGAACAGAGTTCAAAAGCACATGAGTTAGCGCAAGAGACGTGCTGCGGCCAAGCTGCGAGGGAAGACACTTATGAAATAACTCATGCTACCAGCTCCACTGTTCCCGTGTGATTTGGCCATAGTCTTGTTTCTTGCTCGTTCTTCTGTTGACGATTGTTGTTAACTTTTTCTCCAATAAATAAAATGTTTTGTCTACAACAAAAAAATTAGAAATATGACAAAAGTCTAATTTCTTATCTTTAAATATATTTAATTATACTTTTCTTTTTCAACTTTCATTTATTTAGTTTCATTTTTATTGTATTTTTATTTTAATCTCGTCTATTAAATTTCATTTATTTTTCTTTCAAAAAATGTCCTTGTTTGTCTTTTTTTACAAGTAACATAAATCTATATTACAAAATATTATTAATTTATTTGTATAATTATACATACAATTGGGCGTAACTAAATAATTATAACTAGTAAATGACGCACATTTTATGTGTATGTAAATTTATATATGCATTATATATATAAAAAATTATTTTAAAAATATAAAAAAGTTTAAATAAAAGGAAAAAGGTTAAGAGAAAAGTAGAAAAACAACCAAATAAAGAAGATATAAAAATTTGAAAAGACAAATATATGATAGTAAAATACAAATAAATATAATTAATTTGTGGAAAAGAGAAACAAAGATAAAAAAAAGTAAAAAATATTATAATAAGAAATATTTATTTGATTTTATTTTGAATAATTAAAAGATTTTAATTTGAATAATTAAAATTTTTTATTAAAATAATAATATAATAGGTAGATAAAGAGCGATAAAATAATTTTGATTACTTAAACGCAATGGAACATACTTTATAATGGGCGCCATTCCTTCCGTACGAAGTCCCTCGATTGTTACCCTGAAGCGGCGGTCTCACTGTGTCCATCTTTCGTCAGAGCCCTCATAACCCCCCCACTGATGTCGTCTTTCGGGTCCCCGGCTCATCTGCTCCCTTTCACGCCCTCGCCCACTCGTCGCCGCCACAATTCTTGGACTTCCGCTGCCGTCTCCCACCTCAGCTCCCCGAATTCGGTTGCCCAATGTAACCTGCCATCTCTCGCCGCCGCCGCCGCTTCCTCCTCTCAAAACCCTAAACCCTCGAAATGTACGCCTTCTCTTCTCAACTACCTAATTTCCCTAAAACCTTTTGCTGTGCCCGCTGCGTTCTGCGTTTTATTCCACCTGGACAATCCTCTCGTCTCCGGCATGGAATCCGTTTTAAACTCCGGCGGCGGTGGAGGCGGTGGCTGTAGCGGTGGCGGTAGCGGTGGCGGAGGAAGTGGTGGAGGGCAAGGGGGTGATTTCTGGTCTCGGGTTTTCTCGCCAGCAGCTGTTGCTAAAGATGATGATCCCCTGCAAGAATGGGATTCACATGGATTACCGGCCAACATTGTGGTTCAGCTGACCAAGCTTAGCGGCTTCAAGAAATACAAAGTCTCGGACATCTTGTTCTTTGACCGAAGGCGAGGCTCAACTGTTGGCACGGAGGACTCCTTCTTTGAGATGGTGTCTCTCCGGCCGGGGGGAATTTATACCAAGGCTCAGCTCCAGAAGGAGCTTGAAACACTAGCTACCTGCGGAATGTTTGAGAAAGTTGATTTGGAAACAAAGACCAATCCAGATGGGACCATCAATGTAACAATACCCTTCCTGGAGTCCACATGGCAATCTGCTGATAGGTTCAGATGCATTAATGTTGGACTTATGCCACAGTCCAAGCCTATTGAAATGGATCCTGATATGACTGAAAAGGAGAGATTGGAGTATTACCGGAGCCAGGAGCAGGATTACAGGAGGAGGATTGAGAGAGCAAGACCATGTTTGTTGCCAAATCCTGTGCAGAGGGAGATACTGCTGATGTTGAGGGAGCAGGGGAAAGTGAGTGCTCGGTTGTTGCAGAGGATTAGGGATAGAGTGCAGCAGTGGTATCATGAGAATGGTTATGCGTGTGCACAAGTTGTAAATTTTGGGAATTTGAACACAAAAGAGGTGGTTTGTGAAGTGGTGGAGGGTGATATTACGCAGTTAGTCATTCAATTCCAGGACAAACTTGGGAATGTTTGTGAGGGGAATACTCAGTTCCCTGTGATAAAGAGGGAATTGCCAAAACTGGTATTGTTAACCTGAATTTTAGTTTTATTCAAATGCGTGAAATGTATTTGATGTATTGGAAAATGATTAAGTGGATTCATTCTCTGCTGATACATGAAAATGCTAGTAGGTATCTGTTATCATCAATGGATTTTCATGAGATGATGCATTATGTGCTAATATATGAAAATGCTAGTAGCATTTATCCTACTAAAGCAATTCCCCGTAATCATATATGAATGCCATGCTTGATTTTGTTTTGTTATACATCTGTTTGAAAGTGTGCTTCATCAGTTGTGCTTTCCGTGACCAGTTGTAGACAGTATCAACTTGTTAAAGTAATGTTTCAATCTGGTTGAATAGTCAAAATTCTTTTCTTCTTTTTCTAATTTTTATCTTGGTTAAAATTATGATGGCACATATGTTTTAGTCCCTTGTGTTTTTGCAAGTTGTTCATTATTAAGATTGAATTGATTAGCTGTGTTTGTTTTGTGTGTTCTATCCATATGTCCCGGAGGTTGTTGAGGGGTTGACTAGGGGTTGATTTAATTGTGTTATTGGTTGCAGCTTCGCCAAGGACAGGTTTTTAATATTGAGGCTGGCAAGCAAGCACTAAGAAATATAAATTCATTAGCACTTTTCTCCAACATTGAGGTAAATCCACGTCCTGATGAGAAGAATGAGGGCGGCATTATTGTTGAAATCAAGCTCAAAGAATTGGAACAGAAGTCCGCTGAAGTTAGTACAGAGTGGAGTATTGTTCCTGGTCGTGGGGGCCGTCCTACACTGGTAGATTACATAAACAACAAATTTTCTATTTATTGAACTTGTGCCTTAGTTTTCTTTATTTTGGTTGATAACTGTGTCTTCCTTGTCTAAAATGCTGCTCAGGCTTCAATCCAACCAGGAGGAACGGTTTCTTTTGAGCATCGAAATATTAAAGGTTTAAACAGGTCACTTCTTGGTTCAGTTACCACCAGTAACTTCCTCAATCCCCAGGTGATTTAATTTTGATATGTACTGAATCTTTCTTTTCCTCATGAAATCTTTTCATCTATATCATCTTCATAGTTGTATAAATGTATGCAGGATGATCTTGCTTTCAAGCTTGAGTATGTTCATCCATACATAGATGGTGTGTACAATCCTCGCAACCGTGCATTCCGTGCTAGCTGTTTCAATAGTAGAAAGCTGAGTCCAGTCTTCACTGGAGGACCTGGAGTAGATGAAGTTCCCCCCATTTGGGTTGACAGGGCTGGAGTTAAAGCCAATATTACAGAGGTATGCTTTTCTTTCTGGATTATGTTATGTGTTGTAGGTAACATTATTAAGCCTGATAATTTGAGCCAAATAATGATAAGATTTGATTATGTTATTAGGTACTTTTTTAACCGATCCAGGGAGAAAGACAGATTAGATTGATAAATCTGTCTTTGGATAGAGAACCTTTAACTGATTTACTTATTACAGAACTTCACACGTCAAAGTAAATTTACCTATGGACTCGTGATGGAGGAGATAACAACTCGTGATGAAAGCAGTCACATTTCTGCAAATGGTCAAAGGGTGTTGGCAAGTGGTGGAGTGAGTGCGGATGGACCTCCCACAACCCTTAGTGGCACTGGAGTTGACCGGATGGCATTTTTGCAGGCAAATATCACTCGTGACAATACCAAATTTCTAAATGGGGCTATAGTTGGTGAAAGAAATGTGTTCCAGGTTAGAAATTGGCATTTCTTGTTGTACTTCTTAGTATTTATTCTTTGGATTGAGTTTAGTCACATTTTCTTACCCCCAGTGTTTTGCCTTTTATCTTTCCATTCATTCGCATGTCTCCCTACACCCCTCACACAGTTCCTGTACCTAACTTTAATTTCTCTTGCTTCTGCTTGTTTCGAATATCCTCTTAACTGAGGCTAGATGCTAGTCTTTGAGATTGGTAGAGTGAGGTTTACTAATTATTTATGCTGGCAAGGAGCTGAACTGATCAACTGAGTTTAGTTAAGCTTTGTTATCTTAAATTATTTTGGTCAACCTAGTCAAGCATATATTTGACCTGCTTGGGATGAACGTGGGAGAAATGCTCTTGCAAATTAAATTACTGTGGTCTACCTCATTTACTGCCCCCCAATATTAGGGCAGTGTAATCTGCAGCTAAATGGCATACTCTTATGAAGTAACTGGTTTAGTTGTAGTTTGTGCCATCTGGGATTGTAAATTTTCCCTTGTACTGAGTTTACAGGCCTTCAATGATTTCTTTTTCTGGTATCTAGTGGCTATTTTTGTCAAAATATTGTATGGTATATTAATAAATCCCGTGTAGCAGAAACCAACTGGGCTGTTGTAGTTTATCCAGAGCGAATCTGTAGATATTTTTCCAAACAGTCCTTTTGGTAATATCTCTTTCTTGAATTCCAACGTCTATTTCTTAACCGAAATGTTCTGTATTTATATTGATTAATATTGTGGCTCTTGGTTTGAAATAAACTCTGCAATTTCAATTGTAATGTTGAGGCACACTGATCTTAGTGTCTTTACAATGTTTTTACTCCTTTGGGCCAGTGGTATTTCAATAACATTCTATATTGCAGATTATTTTCTGCCATTAAGTTTAAATGTCCTTTATCGAATATTTATATCTTCAGGTGTTTGCTTGGATTCTTTGCAGGGCATGGATATGATAGTTTGATAGAAGTCTTGAATTTTAAGTGGGGGAAATTATGGAGTTCCATTGATAAAATTTTCCATGCACTGATACTTCCTTAAGGATTCTATGAGAAATTTCTAATTCTTTTTTTTTTCTTTTTAATTCTTTTGTGATGTTATTGTTCACTGAGAACTGTCTTTAGTTTATAGACCCATGGAGAAACTAATTTTCCATGTTAAGGCCCCTTCACAATACTTTACTCTTGACTGGGTGTTTAAGCATCAAGAACTGGCTTTTATGCTTTAATTTCATTAAAACCTCATTTAGTGTGGCCTGCACTTATAACTGCTCTACGGTGGCAATAATTCTTTTGGGCAACATAAGTTACAATGTACTGAGTTCTTTCAAATTTTCTTGAATCTTCTACAGCTTGACCAAGGACTTGGAATTGGTAGCACTCTTCCCTTCTTTAATCGCCACCAATTAACAGTGACTAGATTTCTCCAGTTGAAGCAAGTAGAGGAAGGTGCTGGGAAGTCACCCCCCCCTGTTTTAGTCCTGCATGGCCATTATGGTGGTTGTGTTGGGGATCTTCCCAGTTATGATGCATTCCCTCTTGGTGGACCTTATTCTGTCCGTGGTTATAATATGGGAGAGTTGGGTGCTGCAAGAAATATACTTGAGGTATATGAAAAACGACAATACATCTATTTTGATTGCGCAAATTACTGGAACTATGAAAAGAGAATCGTTCATAAGTAACTACTAGTACAAATAAGCCATGGGATTGATTACTGTAATGGATTAGTTATTTGGTGGAGCCATGCATTAGAAGTCGGTTTTGTACTAGAGTTTTGCTGACGTGTGTGCATATGATATCTTAACTTTATTTATATTTAGCACCATCATATATGGTTCTTTGACATTTGATGCTTGTTATGATGTCTTTAGCTGGCTGCTGAGTTGCGGATACCTGTTAGAAGTACCCATGCTTACGTGTTTGCAGAGCATGGGAATGATCTGGGGAGCTCAAAGGACGTTAAAGGAAACCCAACAGAGGTGTATAGGAGAATGGGTCGTGGATCATCTTATGGTGTTGGGGTGAAGTTAGGGTTAGTACGTGCTGAATATGCTGTTGATCAGAACTCTGGAACTGGTGCAATATTCTTCCGGTTTGGTGAGAGATTCTAATAGCTACCTGTTTAGGATTTGTCATTAGCACATGTGCTTCTGAAGCCGGGATTTTACAAGCTTTGAGTTATGATTCTATCCTTTCCTCTCTTTCTTTCCTTCATTTTTGAGAATGGTTCAGTAATTTTCTTAGATTATTTTAGAACTCAGCGGCTCTTGACATCAATTACTTTGTTTGGTTTCAGATAATTTATATGGTAATGTGTCATTATCGTTTGGCCTTGTCAGTGAGCAAGACAGGTTGCTTGGTACTTTTCCGTTAAAGTGATGTGGAGCCTGTGCGTGTTTCTATATTTGACATATTACTTTTTAGTACGGTTCTTTTTTTTTTTCGTGCTTTAATGAGACAGGTTATTTAAGGATGTCCAGTTATTGAAACGAAGTTGCAAGGAAATAATTTTCAACTTCCCGTTGGGTGATTTTGACATGAAAATTATTTATCAATTATTACATGTGAGGGTGAATTTGGTATGAAAAATTATTTGTCAATTATTACTTGTAACACAAACCTCCATTTGTTGACTGAGCTGTTTTGCAATAGGGAATTTTATCTTTCTGAACATGATCATAAGAAAGCTTATTACCCTGTAGTGTTGAGTGCCACAAAATTTCAGCGGAAAGAAATCATATCCTTTTGCATCTTTAGATTTAATTACAATATGAAAATGTTGACTTGTGGTGAATTCATTATGCAAGCCATTCAACTCGATCCTGGAAGTGAATTAGAGTGAAAGAATTGAGATCAGAACTCAAGAAATAGAAGAAAAATCGTTCTAGAAAGATAAGTAGCTCATTCTTCATCTTCTAGAACTTATTGTTCCATTGGATTAACCACTTCCTTGATTATTCCAAGAAAAATCGTTCTAGAAAGATAAGTAGCTCATTCTTCATCTTCTAGAACTTATTGTTCCATTGGATTAACCACTTCCTTGATTATTCCAATTATAGTTATACACATTTCATTGCAATTAATTAGCTATTAAAACAAATTAAATAATTGCTCTAAACAATTGGCTTAATAGATCAAATACTAGAATCAATAGATTAAATATCTGAAGAAACTGTCACTGCTATTAAGCAAGCATGTTGTCATCTTTGTTCTTTTGAGCTGGTAGGGGGTTGGAGGAAGACATGAGAATGAGTAACTCGAACGCTAGAGAAGTTAACAAAGAAGTAACCCGAATGTTGCTCATGTGTATCTCATTCTCATGTATTCCTTTGAATACATCATTAACATAGACCAACAACACCAACTGTCCACTTCCATCTATTTGTTTTATGAAGAGAGAATGACTTGCCTTTGATTGCTCAAATCTAAACTTGTAGAGTGCCTATGTGAATTTTATATTCTATTATCTAGAGACTTGCTTCAATCTATATAGAGATTTTGCCAACCTGTAGACCACATTTTGCTGCTGAAGTTGTGGCTCTCCTTTCATTTCATATTCCTATGGAAGTTTTACATAAACTTCTTCGTCTAAGTCTACTCTGAGAAAGACATTACGGATGTCTAATTGTCTCATCTTCCAATCACACATTGCAGCTAATGTCATAAATGCTCTCACTATTGTTTATTTCACAACTGGACTGCAAGTTTTTTGGTAATCAAAACTTTCAACTTGGCTATAATCCTTCACCACTAGACTTGCCTTGAACCTTTCAATTGAACCATTTGAATTCAATTTTGTTTTGTATACCCACTTACACCTTATGACATGTGTTCCCCTAGGGAGAACCATCAGCTACCTTGTCTTGTATGTCCTAATGGTTTACCTTAGTAGTACATAAGATACATTGATATTTTCTTTCTACTACGACATTTTTTTTAGGGGGCGGGGGTGGGGTGTGGGGGGTGGGATTTCTATGCATGAATATTGATGTAGGATACTAGATTCATCAAGACAGTAAGAAGTTTTAACTTAGTTGTATTGTTTGTCCTAATGGTTTTAATCTTGGAGTTAAATTGTGTTTACATCATTTTGCAGAAATTAGGCAACACACAAGTGGTTTTTTATTTGTGTTTCATCAAATAAGTCTAAGTACAGTGGCTAAAGTCATCAACAATTGTCAAAGAATCGATATCTATCAATGGCAGGAATTGAATAGGGACCCCATACATCCACATGGACTAGTTCAAAAGATTTGGTAGTGTTGGTCTTATGTGCAAGAAAGGGTAGCTGTTTTTGTTTAGCTTTGGGGCATATTTCACAAATTCTATCATGTGATACAATTATAAAAGGAAAGGATGAATGTAATTTTTTAACAATAGTGTGATGGTGTCCTAATCTAAGATGCTATAATCCAAGTCCATCAAAGGGTGAAGACTGATCAGTGGTGCAGCTGTGAGCATTGTTGCTTATTGAACTAGACTTGATTAGTTTATGAAGTATCTCATATAGGCCTCAAGTCTTCCAAATCACTCCAATCTTCTTCCACTATGAGGGGCCCTGGATATAGTATGAGGTTGAATTAAATAGGAGGGAACATTGGTGCGACTTAACAAGCTTGCTGTTTGATAGTAAAATGAATCTAAAAGAAGGAACATGTAACACATCTTCGATGAGCAAAGAATTTGAAAATTTGACAACTCCTATATTGATGACAAGGATCTTTGATTTGTTTGAAAGGCTTCCAAATATATTTTGACAGGTCTATAGGAATGAAACATGCTTAAAAAGTGACACATGTGGTTTGTTGCCCCTAAATCTATGATCCATGAGTGAGACTTTGACAATTGGTTTTGGTTTCTCACAAGCTCAGGTTTAATGGTAAATGAAGACAATGTAAGGGAAGACTATAAGTCATTAGTCATATCAAAAGAAAATTGAGTATTTGTAAAGTTTGATTGGCTATCGAAGCATTCAGCCTCCTTGGATGAGTTTCCTAAATCCTAATGCTTTTGTGAAGTGTCCACACTAGATTGGGAAATGTTTTGTGAGCTCAGCAACTTGATTAGGCTCCTTAACTGGTCCTTTGTCAGCCTAAGATTAGTTATCACAAAATGTGTAGCATGTTGTTCTTCCTCATTAGTCATTGCTTGATTAGCTGCCAGCTGTTAATTCTTATTCCTTTCTTTTGTGAATTTTAAGTTTGCTAGAAGCCTAATTATTCTGTAACATTTGTACCTTGTGTGGCCCTTCTTTCTATAGTGGGAACACATCATGTCTTGCTTCCTTTCCTTCTTGTTGGATGCAGATACTAGAGCTAAGCATGTGCCACCTGCCTTGTTCCCATGGTCTTTTATGCTTCCTCCACTGTAATGGAATTGTAAGCCTCATCAAGTGTTGGAAAGGCCTTTTGCCTCAATAATTGGGACCTAGTGGCTGAGTAGGTCTCATTTAACTTGTTAAGAAACTTATAGACTTTGTCCTTTCTTGAGCATCTACAAATGGATGGAAACATGCAATGTTGCACTACCCACACTTGCAATGAGGGGGTGGTCTGTAGAGTTTCAACTCTTTCCAAATGGTTACCAATTCAGTGTAATATGAGTCTATTGATCTTGTTTCTTAAGTGATTGTGTAGACCACTCTGCAATCTACATACACAGTTGTCATCAGGTAAAGAGAACCTCCTTTATAAGGCACCCATATTTGACTTGCTTGCGTCTTGTAGAATACAGTGGTTTCCAGAGAGGGAACCACAGATTTAAGCATCCATGCCACAATTAGATCATTGCAGTGGCTTTATGCAATGTGAAGAGGATCATCAACTGGAGGCTCCACCATGATTCCATCAATGAAGCCCAACTTATTCTTGAATGGCAATGCTAACTTGAATGACCTAATCTAGGTTGCATAATTGGCTCCGTTAAGCTCTAGTTGGTTGATCAAAGTGTTGTGATTGTTAGTTGGATGAATGTAATATGGGAATTGCAGTCTTCCACTAAGTGAATTGATTGTGATCTATCAATAAGGTTGACTGACCTAGATGATGATTCCTTTGTAAATGAATAATTGGAATGAACTCTGTTGATGAACAAGATTGGTTGATGTCGCACAAGGTTGAGAGGGATTTAGGAAGAGGACATTTATGGCTTTGATACCATGTTGAATTGTGGTGAATTTATTGTGCAAGCCATTCAACTTAATCCTAAAGTGAATCAGAGTGAAAGCATTGAGATCAGAACTCAAAATAGAAGAAAAACTACTCTAGAAAGATGAGCAGCTCATTCTTCATTTTCCAAAACTTATAGTTACTATTTCATTAGATTAACCACTCCCTCGGTTGGTTGTCGCAATTATAGTTATACACACTTCAACTACAGTTAATTAGCTATCAAAACAAGTTAGATAACTGCTCGAAGCCATCCTTGCTCTTCTGAGTTGGCAACTTACGAGAATACTTCTTTGCTGACCTTTCTAAGCTGCATTCGGGATACTTTTGAGTTGACATTCATATTAGGACAAGTTGGCAAAAATATAATTGTCACATACGTATAATAATAGATCAAAATAACGTATACGTTACAAAAATTCAAGTAAAATTGAAGTACACATTTTGCATATATAATATACTTTTTCCATATAAATTGTAATATTAATCATTATGTAATACATTAATATATTGCTAAGTGAGATGTTTTTGATATAACTACCATTTATCATTTTAATGGATTTTTTAAAATGCAGTTATTAATAAATCTAGATATGTACAATTTATTATGATTATTTATTTTTTGCTACTTAAAGTAGAAAGATTAAAACATCTTTTTGTTTTCATTTTCACTTTATTTCATACGTTTTCTCAATTTTTAACTTTTATCCTTTCTAATTAAATTTTATTTTATTTATTTCTTCTTACTTAGTTTTTCTCTTAAAATTTTCATTTGTTCTTATTATATATGTATTTTTATTACATTTTAAAACATAACAATTCATATTTTCCGATTATTAGTAAAATTATATAATTTTATTACATTTAAAATAGATAATGTTTGTTAGATTATAAATTATGAAATAAAACACAAATTTATATAATTCAATTAATTACATCATAGAAGTGTAACTTGATGTGTATAAATAATAAATTTTATTTTAAATTTTATATACAAATGCATTAAGTGCATATGAATTACTAATAATTGTTGGAATGCATGATATTTATACACACATATGTTAAGCATGAATTTGTTCTCAAGAGGCGATGATATAAAGACTACACATGTTAATTGTGGAAAGGATACGTAATGATTGAGTGTACATTTGCAAGATAGGTATATGATCATGAGAGCAGAAAGTAGAAAAGATAACAGTGTGACTTGAACCTAAGCAAATCCTACTTGTGCAAATTATAGATAATGACTCAGATGCAATGAATTTGAATAATTCAAGTGAAAGATAGCCACAAAAAATATGTCTCGTTGTTGATATGTCTTGTGTCATTTAGAGATATCCTAGAATGATTCAATTCAGATTTGATTTATAAGAATTGAAAACACACTTGATTGATAAGAAAAACAAGGGAAAAGTGTAATTCTGTTATTAAAATATGCCAGAAATCCTATTTATTGTGCTAAAACCCAGCCAAAATACTCCTATTTTGTGTAGGAACAATATTAACTATCCTGCTTTAATTATCTAGTGATACCTAGCAAAATAGGAGATTTTCTTCTCCATGATTGTGTTGTGATTGATCTAGGGAGTTTTTTCTTTGATCTAAGCTAGTTCTGATTAATTTAGCACGTTTGCAATCTATCTTAGCTTCCCAATTATATTGATTTGACCTCGATTTGATTGATCTGTGGCCTGTCTGAACATAATTTCGAAAGGTTGTATCCCAAAAATGTTAATTGGTTACTATCAAGATCAGTTTGCCAATTGACATTACTAGTTAGTGACATTGCCAATTGGTCCTACTAGTTTTAGTTCTAGGTAATCGAACACAAAATTCCTAGATATTTCAGTTCATTGTATACTAGAAACAAGTAAAGGTTTATATAATCCTTGTGGCTATACCTTAAATTTTGCTTTTTCACACTTTATGCACCTCTCAACAATTCTTTCCACATCTTACCTTGAATGAAGCTAGTAAAAGTGCTCTTGGAAAATCTAAGTTGTCTTCCACCATGATGTGCTTCCCTAATAAGTATTTCTCTCAATAAACATCATAGGATACACAACTTGCCAATGTAAAATAAGTATCCTTTATGATAGAAATACTTATCAGAAGCTCCTTTGCTATTTAACTCAAATATTTTACCAAAATACTCATCAATAGCATATAATGTATTAATGTGCTCAAACCTTAGCAATCTAGCATTTAAGGTAGTGATAGCCACATAAAAATGTGAAAAAGCATCCGCAACAACATTGACGACTCCCTTTTAGTACTTATTCACATAGAGAAATGTATCTATGAAGGTTACCCACTTTATATGCCTTTTACTCAACATACCTTGAATTTTGAGATGCTTAAGAGACTCTTGATTCCTATGTATTATAAACTCCTTGGGCCTCAAAATAAAGCTACCACATCTCTAAAACTCTCACCAATGAAGATAGCTCCTTAACGTATTTTTAATAGTTGAGTGCTGCTCCATTGTACTTTTCACTAAATTATGCTATGTCCTGTCTCTCTTATATTAACAAAACTTCAATAACTACACCCAAAGCATCACATTCAAGCTCAAAAGTTTTAGAAAAATCTACTAAACAAAGTATAGGCGCATAATAAATTTATCCTTTAATAGATCAAACGCCCTTTGCTGTGCTTCTCCCTACTAGAACTTCTCATTCTTTTTATTCATCATAGTAAGTGGTGTAGTAATGAAGCTGAAATCACATGCAAACTTCCTGTGTAAGCTTGCTAAACCATGAAAGCTTCTTACCTCAGAAGCTAATATGGGAATCAGCAACTCTCTCTAATGGCTTTCACTTTATTCTCATCAATCAATATACCTATGCACTTATAATAAATTCTAGAGAAACTCAATGCTCAAGATGGAAAGTAACTTATTAAAGTTAGCATAAAGTACCTCTACATAAACCCTCTAACACACTACAAAGATGCTTAGCATGTTTATGCATGGACTTGCTACAAACTAATATGCCATCAAGTATACCACTACAAATTTTCCTATAAATGCATACAACACATGATTCATCAATCATATTAAAGTAGTAGTTGCATTCATAAGTCCAAAAAGTCATAACTAACCATCCAAAAAGTACAAATTTAGTCTTAAATCTAATTTTCCATTCATCACTCTCTTTCATTCTTATTTGATGATATATGCTTTTAAGATCAACTTGGAAAAAGATGGTTGTATGATGCAATTCATCAAGCATATCATCTAATTTAGGTATAGGATAGCAACACTTTACTATAATGGCAATATCTACTTGACAATCTATGTACATGAGCAATGATCCATCTTTCTTTGGTGCTAGAAACACCAATACTCTGCGTAGACTCATACTTTCTCAAACTCAACATTTGTTGATGAACTCCTCCACTTGGCGTTGCTATAAATATACTTAATCTTTTTGAACTTGTTTGGTATGTAGAAATAAAAGGTATACATGTTTGTCACTCCATCAAAAGCAACATTTCTAACACACTGCCTAGGGCACCCTAATAGCATGTTGCTTGACTATAATGGTACCCCATCACAAAGTATCTCATCTTTGTATTTTTTAATCTCAAAAGATACGTAAACCTATTTTGTCACCTTAATTTTGCTACTACCTATCAACCATCGCAATTTATATAGCTTAACCTAGTCCCTTAAAGGCAGTGCTAACCTTTCTACAAGCATAGTACTAGTAGTGTTAGGATAGCTAGCTCCATCAATAATCAAACTACTTGTTTTACCTTTAATTTGGTGCCTCGAGTGAAAAATATTCTTTTGTTATTTCTCGTGTTACGTTCTCCTTAGTTTGGGCACTCAATAAAAACCAAATCTGTACCTTTGGAGCCCGCATAAACTCCATCATTTTCCAATGATGGCTCTTCTAATGGTGGCATTTCTTCTTCACTACTATTGTTCTTAACAATTTCCTTTCGGTCTATCAAAACCATGGCTTGTTTACTTGGTTGGGTATAGCGTAGCAATTTACCTTCTTCCTTAACATTTAAAACACACAATATCATAATTATGAGTAGTAGAAGGATCAGGATTTGAAGCATTTTCCACCTTAGACGTTTCCACCTGTAGCATTATTAGTGATATGCCCTCTAACGCCAAATTGTCAATTAGGGATTATTGAAGGATATTGGTTGTAGAAGTTGTTGTTATTATTTAATAAAATATTGATGATTATTTTATCAATATTCTGGCATTCTTTGCATGCATGTAAATCTTGATTAGCGTAAAATCTATTAGTGATATACCCTCTAATTCCAATCGATAATAAGGAATACTAGAGGGACATCATGGTTGTACATGTTTTTTTTTTCACAATAGTTAACAAAATATTGATTTTTCATATCAATATTTTGGCAAATTTGTTCATGCATATAAATTTTGGCTAACGTAAAACACTGTACATACCCATGTGATTGAGTTAAGAAGCTATATTTATAAGAAGTTACGAATATAGACACAGGAATGTCTTAGTACTCAATTACTAAAATCATTTTATGAGTTATAGATGTTCTAAAGGGCACTAGAGAGTTGATTTGACTAGCACACATCATATTTGTATAGTGGGTGTCATGCCGTTCAATATGAGATATTGAAAATACGTGTGTGTGGATGTATTATTGGAGAATGAGCATTTGGACAATGACTTGTAGAATAAAGTAGACACATAGAGTTCACTTTTAACTATCAATGTCTTGTTTGTGATTGTGTTAAGTACAAGTAGACTTTAGAATTGAGATGACATGGTTGTCTTATATGCATAATGATCAATGTGTCATTAAGGCATTAAGAATAATATCTATCCTAGTATAGGATATGGTCATGTGCCCAATGTGCTATAGCTCAGATGCATATATACGTTTGTTTGTGTTTAATTAAGGATTTGTTTCCTTGCAAGCGAACGAAGTGTTTGACATATGCAATTGGTGTTTTATGAGGTGGAAGCCCTTGGCCAATAGAGTGTGTGATCGGAAAGGATTTTTTAGTAGAAGTATTTGCCTCATGAGGCAACACCAACTAGTTACATGATTGAGTTTATGATTTTAACTAAATTTATGACTTTTGCCCAGTTGGGACAAAGCAAGACAAAGGTCTGTACAACATGAGATTCATGATCAAAAAGGTTCATTGTGATTCGATTTACTTTATCTTAATTGGACTACGTTATGAGTCGTAGGCCAGATGCTACCCATATCTTTAAAACTATGTTCATTGTTAATTAAGAATAAATTTAGAGAGTCACACAGAATAGGTTGGAACTCATGATGAGAATTAAGTTGGTGGGTTGCAAGCGAGGTTTGAGAAGACTCGTGAGATAATTTATTTAATTGCAATTGGATTTGACTAAATAAATTACCATGATATTTATTAATGATGTGATCATTAATTAGAATAACAATGGGAATTTTGTTTATTAATTGTGATTAATAAAATTAAATAAGGACACAATTGAGCCTTGATTATTAATGGAGTTAATAATTAGGGGATATATGGACTAATTTACTAATAAGATTGATAAATAAAAGTCCATAGGCTAGGTTAAATTAAAAAGTCCTTGTAGAAGGGCCCACGGAGCTTATGGCATCGAGACCAAGTGATTTAACTATTTAAAGAAGTGTTTGAAGAGTTCAAAACACAACCTAAGAGCTACAAATTTTCATGCAGCCCTCCAATCAAGAAAAGAGAGATACCCTCACCACCATATCCCACTACTTTCTTGCCAAAAATTCTTTCTAGTTTAAAGAGTTTGCATTTGAGCTTTACAAAAAGAGTTTTGAAAAGTGTAGAAAGATCTCGTTGTCGTTCTAGCTATGTAAATGAGCTAGAGGACTGGGGTTCGAGGGCCATGCTCAAAGATCGCAAACAAATTCGTCAAAAACATTCCAAGAGGTAAAAAATCTCTCTTTTATTTGTCATTGCAATAACTTGCATGTTTTGCAATGAAAACAGATTGGATTTGTTTCATTTGTTTCCACTGCATTTCTATGATGTTTTTCTACCTTAAAATTTTAATTTTTATATGCAAATCCTAATGAAATACAATAGCAATATTTGAGCCACTATTTTCCTTACAAAACTATAAATTTAATGATTCATTCATGATTTACATTAGTTTTCATGTTAAAATCCATTAAACATGTATTTGACATGTGTAAAACATTTAAAAAGTGTTTTGTGGGTGTTTGGAATTGAGAAAATAAGTGAAAAATTGGATTTGAATAAGAAAATGTGACCTATAGCAACATTGCTGTGATTAGCAATTGGAGCATAGTCACAAGAATTATTCTTGTAGTTGTGCGATGCAGTTTGGTGACTACACCATTAGCTGTAGATTTATTGAATCGTCAGCTACTATTCACTATTGTAAGTGTGGGGCTTGCGATCATAGGGCTTGCCTTGAGGCTGTGGGCAATGCTGTGATAGAAATCAAATTTTTGTGGTAGCTAGTTCATGCAGACACAGATTGATGCCTTACAACTATGGGAATGGTTCATGTGGTCATGAGCGCTTGTTGTAGTAAAATATTTTCTCGATTTAAATTTTGAACTTTTTTTTCAAGGAGCAAGAACTAATGTATTAGATGCATAGGTCGTGGAAATTATTATTAAATGAAATTATTTATTTATACATGTGATGTATAATTATTTATATGTATGCTATGGTTGAATTATGGACTTAGGACACTTGCGGTTGAATGCACTTAATTGGTTTGGTTTTTATGGGTTGTATAAATTAATTTTTCATTGGTTTTGAGGACATAAGCCCAATTTTTATTTATTACATAGAATTGGAATTACCTATAGTTTGCCATATATATTTGTAAAATATGAAAGACATCAAGAGTTGGTGTTCATGCCAAAACCAAAGAGTTGGTGCCATTTGAAATTTAACGATGTGGTGGGCCCCATTAAGCCATGCACACCAAGAAAAAAGGCATTCAAAAAATTCTTTTGTAGTAGTATAAGACTTCACGGACTTGTGCATGATCTGGTTCTTAGCTTAAATTGGATTTAGAAGTCCATAATGCTCTATGTATTATTTTTACATATTATTTGGGATGGATGTGTAGATACATGAAAATAGAAAATGTGCAAAGTGAAATCTAATCTACATGGACCAAAAACTTCCTTAAACAATATTCAATTGTAATGGCAAAGTTTTTGTTGTGGCCCTCCATCAAGCTTGAAGCCCTCAGTGTAGCTTTAGCGTGTGATATCAAGACATTCATAGGTTCACATTGCAACAACGAATATATGACTTCAAGTGCATTATATGTGACATTCAAAGGATATTTCACTTTAAAAACATATAGCCATCACTGGAATTCAAATTTGGCAAGTTGATAGTCAATGGGTATGACTTAAGTGGACCCTCAGTGGTAAAATTTGATTATGTAAGGCATCATTGGGCTATGGGCCAAAGGAAAAGATTGGATCACGCATAAGATGTGTTGGCAAGAGTTGCCACTCATTTAGCCTTGCATGCTAAGATCTGATTAAGTGAGGTATGTTTTTAAGATTCCTGTCACCCACAAAGGAAATTTTACTAATAGAATTTTTGTTGTTTACCCAATGGAGTGTATGATTCGAAAAATCTAGTGGGATGCCAATTTAATTTAAAGTTCATAATGATAAACGGTAACCCATAATACAATCACACCAACAAAGTCTTGTTTATTTTCTGCAATTTATTTATAATTGAATAATGTTTATGTCTCTTACAAAATTGCTTGAGACTAATATTTTGATTAGGCTCAACTATGTCAATTATCTCCAAACCCTAAGAATTATTTTTAATCTGTAGTGTCTCGACTATGTTATGGGGGTCGATATCGCACCAACCTTTGTTAACACAACTAATGAGGAGAAAGCCACTTGTAAGAATTGGGTGGGAGATGATTTGTGGGTCAAGAGCTACTTGCTAGCTGCTATGACCAAGGATCTCCAGAGGACCTATGAGGGGATGGATAGTTCTCGAGAGACAATGTACCACCTACAAGAGTTGTATGGTGAGTAGAGCCGTACTATTAAATATGTGATATCGAAGCAGTTGTTTAAGATGTGAATGGTAAAAGGTGGCGACGTCAGTGAGCATGTTCTTAAAATGATTTCACTTATCGAGAGGCTTGAGTCGTTGAACTTCATCATGGATGTTAATCTATAGAAGGATTTGATCCTTTAGTTACTCTAAGACTCCTTCTCATAATTCATTATGAATTATCATATGAATGATATTAAGTACACACTGGCTAGGATCCTTAATAAATTATTAACTACATAGACTGCCATGAAGGGGAAAGGAAAGGGGAAGGGGAAGGGGAAGGGCAAGGAGGTGGTTCTTGCTGCATCTAGCTCCTCTAGTGTGACCAAGAAGGGAAAGATAAAGAAGAAGAAACTTTCCACTCCCAAGGCCAGTGGGAGTATCAAGAAGGACAAATCTTCTTCAAAGAAAGAAAAGTGTTTCCACTATGACAAAAATGGGCCTTGGAAGAGGAAATGTGTCAAGTACCTTAGCAGCCTTGAGAAGGCACCAAGAGGTAAGGAACTTATTGTTTATGAAGTTTTAGTGGTGTGTTCTCTACTTTTTGGATTCTAGATTTTGATGCTACTTCTTACATTTGTACTTTGCATAAGGATTTGGTCAAAAGTATGCTTAGAAAGTGTGACGTGGTGATCAAGGTGGGGAAATAAGCAAGTGTCACAACTACTGTGATTGGAATTGTTTCAATTAAACTATCATCAAGCCATATTATAGTTTTGAGAGATTGCTTATTTTCGTCCATTGGGCTTAAGAACATTATTTGTATTTTGTTATTAATAATAGAGAATTATGAATTTTCTTTCAGAGGCAATGCATGCATTATTTATTTTTGTAATAAAGTGGTTGGTACAACATCTGTCATGAAGCTTATATTACTTGAATATGGATGATAGTAGTGTGATCAATACTATGTGTAAAAAATGTTTAAGGGATGGTTTAAATCCTAAAGATTTGTGGCACTTTAGACTAGGCCACATCAAGGACGTGAGGATTAGCTAATTGGAATAAAATGGGCTTGTTGGCCTATTGGGATGTTAAGCTCAGTACCTTCTCTACGAAAAACTTAGGAGAAGTGACCTACATCTTTGGTCATTCGCGTCTATACAGATAGAGCAACAATATTGTTATGTCCCTCCCTAACTTTGTACATAGACAAGATACTGACGAGGTTTAGTATGGAAGCTTTTAAGAGAGGATTATTACCATTTAGGTACGACATCCATCTCCTAAAATTCATGTGTCCAAAGATGGATGATGAGAAGAGGAGCATGGAAGCCATTCCATATTCTTTAGCTATAGGAAGCCTGATGTAAACAATGCTATGTATAAGGTTAGATATCACCTATGCCATGAGTGTTACAAGTAGGTTTCAAGTAAATCTTGGTAGGGAGACTAGAATGTAACCAAGCGTATCCTTAAACGTTGGAGAAGGACTAATGATATGGTACTTGTATATGGAGATGGCAATCTAAGAGTAGATGAATACACTAAATCCATCTTCCAGTCAGATGTGGATGGCAAAAGGTCTATCTCCGAGCTCATATTTACTCTTTATCAAGGAGTAATTAGTTGGAAGAGCTTTGAATAAAGCATGATTGTAGACTTCACAACTGAGGGTAAGTACATCGTGGCATGCCATGCTGTGAAGGAGGCTATTTAGATAGGTAATTTGTGACAGAACTTCAAGTGAATCTAGATGTGGATCAGCCATTACCACTTTACTATGACAACAATGATGCTACTGCATAGGCAAAGGAACTAAGGTTTCATCAAAAGTCCAAACATATTGAGAAGCTTATCACATTATTTGAGAGATCATTAGAAGGGGTAATGCTGCTATGCTGAAAATAGCTTCATTTGATAATGTAGTTAACCCACTCACCAAGTGATGACTCAAGTGTAACTGAATTAGTATCTTGAGAAGATGGTTATTAGATACCATAGTGATTGGAATTAGCTCGATTGTGCAAATGGGAGATTGTTAGCAATACACTTTCCAACATCAATAAATAACGAGGGATATTAGAGGGATATTGTGGTAGTATATGTACTCTTTAACAATATTTCATAAAATATTAATTTTCTGTATCAATGTTCTGACAAGTTTGTTTGTGCACGTAAATCTTGATTGGTGTAGAGTATTATATGTGCCCATGTGATTGAATTAAAAAGCCTTATTCATTAGAGGTTATGAATATGTGCACAGTGCAATCTTAGTACCCAATCAATAAAACCAGTTCGCAAGTCATAGATATTATAAAGGGCATTTAAGACTTGATACAACTTGCAAACTTTATATTTGTATAGTGAGCATCATGCCATTTAGTATGAAATACTGAGAATATATGTATGTAGATGTGTCATTGGAGAATGATCATTTAAACAATGACTTGTAAAGTGAAGTAGACACATGGAGTTTGCTCTTGGCTTTCAATGTCTTACTTCGTGATCGTGTTAAGTGTGTATGGAACTTAGTCCTGAGATGACATGGTTGTCTTATACCTATGACGGTAAACGTGTCATTAGGGAATTAATGACTAATCTCTATTCTGGCATGAGATATGGTCATGAGCCTAATGTGTTGTTGTTTGGATGTATATGGAGGAATATGTACGTTCAATAAGGGGATTGTCTCCTCACAAGTGAGTAAGGTATTTGTCTTAAGTAGTTGATGCCCTATAAGGCGGAAGCCCTTAGCTAAGGCAATATGAGGAGTTTCTAATAAAAGCATTTGTTTCATGAAGCAATACTAACTGGTCATATAACTAAATTTGTGAGTTAAACTAAATCCACAATTCTCGCTCAGTTGGCAGAAAGCAAGACTAAAGGTCTATACAATATGGGATTCACAATCTAAAAAGCTCATTGTGATCCAATTCACTTCATCTTAATTGTCTACAATATGGGCTATAGCCTAGACATTACCATGTCTTTTAAGTTATGCTTGTTGCCAATTAACGATGAACCTAGAGTGTCACACATGAGAGGTTAGAAAGCATGATAAGAGTTAAATTGGTGTGTTGCAAATGAGGCTTGAGAAGAATCTTGAAATAATTTCTTTAGTTGCAATTGGATTGGACTACATAAATTGCCATGGTATTTGTTAATAATGAGATCATTAATTAAATGCATAATGGGGATTTAATTTAATTAATAGGGATTAATTAATTAAATTAGGACAATTGGGCCTTGATTGTTAATGGGAATCAATAATTAGAGGACATATGAATTGATTTATTAATGAGAATAACAAATAAAAGTCCATACCTCAAGCCCTAGTGCTCTAACTATTTAAACGAGTGTTTGAAGAGTTCAAGACACAACCTAAGAGCTGCAAATTTTCATGTACCCTTTCATGCAAGAATGAGCGATGCCTTAACCAATTTCTCCCACTCTTTTCTTGTCAAAAATTCCATCTAGCTGAAAAAATTTGCATTAGAGCTTTGTAAAAAGAGTTTTGCAAAGTGTAGAAGGAGCTCGTTATTTTTTTAGTTGTGTGGATAAACAAGAGGTCAAGGGTTGAGGGCTACTACTCAAGGACCGATGGACAAGAGGTCAGGGGTTGAGGGCTACTACTCAAGGACCGCAAACTTCATTGGAAACATTGTAAGAAGAAAAAAAAACTAATCTTTGCTTGTCATTGTGAAAGCTTGTGTATTCAGCAATGAAAATAAATGGGATTTGTTTTGTTTATTTCTGTTGCATTTGTATGATGTTTTTGTGCCTTAAAATTTAAATTTTTATGTTTAAATCCCAATAAGATCCAAAAAAATCACTATAGTTTCCTACATGAAAAACATCATGTTTTAACAGAATCAAACATTATCTTTAATTAGATGGCTATGAAGATTATGTTTGAACATAATAAGGGTTATTTAGAGGGACATGATGATTAAGATAAAATTTGTCCTTCTCATTATGAGAGAAATATCTCTGTGTCCCCCGATAGGTGAGACTTAAAAATGCATGGCCGTGCTCAAATAAATTGATACAGAATTTAGTGTCATTTATTATATCAGTCTAGTGACCAAGATAATCGGATTGAACAACATAAGGGCAACATTTTTCTGAGCCTTATGTTCAATCTAGATATTATTAGACAAAAGGATTGTGACATAAGCTATAAATTGAATTGCATCGGATTATTGATATTCATTTAACTAGGGTAGTCATAATGCCTTAGTAACGGCCACTTATAATCTTGAATTTTAGAAGAAAAAAAGGAAGAGGCTTAAATTAGAATTTTACAAAATTTGAATTATTCGATAATAACCAAAATCTGAATTTTTAGGGAAATTTTAAAATTTTGGTTTGTAACCAAAATTCAAGTTTTAAAAGATGCTTAAATAATGAAAATTTGGTATACATTGGTAAGTAATCAAATTTAAATTTTAGGAGATCTTTGAGCAATCAAATTCAGATTTGTTGGAGGAATTTCAAGAATCTTCAATAGTTAAGGATTCTAAGTCCTTTCCCCATCAAACTGGGTTTTATATCTTTTTATGAAAGGAGTTTCCTTTTGCTTTTTTAGCTGAAAACACATAAATCTAAAAAAATACAAGAGAAAAAGTTTTGAAAGAGTGTTTTGGTGAAAATGTTATAGGTGCTAGCACACCTCAATTCATCTTGAAGGCCGATAGTGTGGATACCATTGAGTGCATTCGTTCTTGGAGTTGCACCTAGAACTTGAGATGATCAAAACTAGCATTTTGTGAAAAACAAGTTGGTTTCTCTTTGTGTTTCCTCAATTTTTGTTGAACTATAAGGATCCATTAAAGGATTATTGGAAACTTTAATTTCTATTGAGTTTTAATCTTGAGCCCCAAAATTCTCAACATAATAAGTCCCCAAAAATTTAAATGAGCACTAAAGGTGTGAAAGTAAGTAAAAATAGGAAAAAATAAGTTATAGGATTGATCTTGGACAAGGAGGATCTATCTGAAGAGGTAAAATATAAGTTATAGGATTGATAGGACAAGGAAGATCTATCTGAAGAGGTAAAATAGGCTGGTTGATTGATCTTGAATTAAATGGGTTGACCTAGAGCTGAACAACTAGGGGGCGAAGGATCACAAAATAAGTGCGATTGATCTCGGTTGAAGAAATAGGGCGAGATTGATTGTGAACAAAGGTGATCAACCTAACTAGATTGTGTAATGATTAATTTCAATATGATCAAGCCACAATCGATTCAAGTAGTGGTGTGGTAGATTAGGATGGTGATTTACAACAAAAATTACAAATTTTTTTTTTAAAACCAAATTCAACTTATGCTCAATTTGTTTCAACTCCAACTCTATACAATTTCAATCAAAGTTTTTCAATTTTACTTTCTAAAATAATAAAAGCAACAAAATCTTTGAAACAAAAATTAGCAATTTTTTGAAATTTGTGGAGAAGATGAATGGAAAAAGAAAATAAGAATAATGAAAGACATGATATGATTTGGTACCTGGAAAGGTTTCGAATCAAAATCTAATATAGCCACCACCGATGCCAACCAATGCAACTATGTTTTGTGTAAGAAAAGTTTTCTTGGGTTTGAGTCATGTTACTTTGATACCAAATGATGTAATATGGAACTGTAAAGTAGAAAAGATAGTGGTACAACTTAAACCCAAGCGAGCCCTACTTGCGTGAACTATAGGAAATGACCCAGATGTAACGAATTTGAACAACTTAAGTGAAAGACGACCACATTGAACATGCCTCATTAGTTGAAACATCACAAATCACTCAGGGACACCTTAGAATGACTCAATTTGAATTTGATTTCACAAGAATTAAGAAGATATTCAATTGTAAGGGAAAACAACAGAAAAGAGTAATTCTGTTATTCAAGAAAGAAAGAGATTTTTAAAATATGACGAAGACCCTATTTGTAGTGCTAAAACCTAGCTAAAATACTTTTATTTTAGGTAAGAAATAACTTAGAAAATCTTACTTTGATTATGTAAAGAATCCTACAAAAATAGGAAATTCGTCCATGTCTATGTTGTGATCAATCTAGGGACTATTCGAATCGGTCTAAGCTACTTTATATCGAGTTGTTGTGTTCATGATCTATCTTGACTTCCTGATAATGCTGATCTGACCTTAGTTCGATTGATCTGCACTCTATCTAATCTTAATTTTGGAATGATGTATCCTTACAAGGTCAATTGGTCCTGGCATGGTCAATTCACCTACTATGCAATTGTAATTACAAACTTTTGATTGCCCTTCATGGATCCATCTATCCTAGTAGCTACTAATCAAAATTGCTTGTGGATCAATCTTTGTTATCTAAATTCACCATGTTCATCCATGCATTGTATCAAATTGATATCTGAGCTCTCATTTGACTCCTAAAGCTTCTTTAAATGCTTAAACTCCTTTTGTAAGTCTTTAGCAAGTGCTAGCATGGACTCCTTGAGCTTTTAGCTTAAGCTTGTGTAATTGGTCCTCCAGCTAGCCTCTGATATTCCTCCTACTCAAACTTAACACTCACTTCAACAAGTTTGGACCTTATTGGATATCTTATTTGGAATAATTTCAAACTATGATGCCAAAGTGCTATGACTAATTCACCATTTTTTTACTATTGCATGGGCATTATTAGTGTAGCACAACCAAAAGATATGAGACATTGCAGTCAATCACTAATAGATGTTCCTCGTTTGCAAAACATTACTTACTACTGGTTCATGAGGTAGTGTTTATAACTGCACCATTGGTGACACAAATAACAACAAGTGTTAAGTTTTGTGCCTCCGATAGGTATTAACCAAACTGCAAAGTAAAAGATAGATGGTGTTTCATAAACTTTTGTTTTGCAGAAATGGCAAGGTTACTGTTTCATTGAATTCCCAACTAGGCACACGACCTTTAAATGTGTTGCTTCTTTTAGAAGAATTGAGATTCAACTCCTTATCTAACTCAAAAACTAACACAACAAAAAAGCATGTATAGCCAACTAAACACCAAGCAAGATACGTGACTACATCAATGCTGGCGGTCCTAGTGGCTGATATGTTAACTTGTCTAATTTTGATGAATTGTCAAGCTGAACGTTTTTAGGAGTGAGTCAACATCTTAGGCTATCATTTAGCACATTCTAAAGCACAAATAACAAGAGCTTTAATCACAATGCACTTCTGTAGGGCCATCTACACAAGCTCTATCCTGCAGGAAAGTAGTCCTTTTCCAATAGCCCCCCTTAAGATGTGGAGTGGTAATTTACCATTCCCATCTTGTCAATAAAACTCCTCAATTGTTGAACTCCTAGTGCTTTCATCATTATGTCAGCAACTTGCCCTCCAGTGGGCACGTGACATGTCTTGATCATTCATGCCTACACTTGATCCCTAACAATATGACAATCCATCTCAATGTGCTTACTCCTTTCATGGAAGATAGGGTTAGCAGCTATGTGAAGCATTGCCTGATAGTCTCAATGTGATAAAATAGGTAAAGGATGTTAAATTCTAAGTGCTATAAGGGTATATCTCAACTAGGTTAGTTCACTGCATGTAGTTACCATAGCTTGGTACTCAGCTTCAGCTGAGGATCTTGACACAATTACTTGCTTTTTTGACTTCCATGACACCAAAGTTCTCCCAATGAAGATATAGTATCCTATGATAGATCTACGGGTGTCAAGACATGAACCCTAATTTGAATCACAGAAAGCATTTAGCTTAAGATCACTTTCTGATGCCAAAAATAATCCCAGTTTTGGTGTAGCCTTAATATAGTGTAGCACCTTGTGAGCTACCTTCAAGTGTAGATTAGTGGGTGCTTGCATGTACTGACTTAGGGTCTGAACCGAATAAGAGATATCAGGCCTGGTAATAGTTAAGTTAAGCAGAGTTCTATTAAAACATTGGTCAAAGTAGCATTCCATTGCCTTGAAGCTTGTTTTAAACCATATAGGCTGATGTTTAATTTGCAAACTTTTTTGGGTTTTACCTCATCGTATCCTAGAGGCTTTCTTATGTAGATCTCTTCATCTAATTCACCATGCAGGAAGGCATTGTTGAAATCAAGTTGGTACAACATCTATCCTTTCACTGCAGCTATTGTTCAGAAGCATCTAATGGTGGTCATCTTGGCTACTGGAAAGAAGATTTCTTAAAAGTCTATTCCTTCCCTTTGTTTGAATCCCTTTGCCACTAACTTGGTTTTGTATCTTTCTACACTTCCATTTGATTTGTGTTTAATTCTATACATAAACTTGCAACCTATTAGCTCTTTCCCAGCAAGCAAATCAGTTACTATCCATATGTTGTTTCATTCTAAGGCTTCCAGTTTTATTTTTGTAGCTTCCACCCACCTGGGATTTGCTAAAGTTCCTCCATAAGTCCTTAGTTCATCCTGAGTAGAGATAGCAGCCAAAAAACTCTAGTAATAAGGGAAGAATTTCTGATTCCCTAAGACATTCTCAAGTAGATATTTAGTAAAAGTTTGGTGATCTTGTCCACTTGGACCTAAAGGTACTTGGGTGGTTTTCTAACTTTGCTCAACTTCCTAAAGATAGCTACAGGTTGTTGGTTCAATGCAATAGTGTCTAGCTATCTTTGTTTAAGGGTATGACTCACATTAGGTTCTGTGATATGTTAATCTTGAAGGGGATCTGCTGGTTTATGGATCATAGCTTTAGGGTGTGAAGGAGTTTGGGACCAGGAATAAGGTTGGTTGGGACTAGGAGCGACAAGGAAAGGATGGGCAGTGTGAATGTTGTCAAGTCAGAAACTGCATTGTGGTTGATCATCTTAAAAGGGAACACATGTTCATAGAAAATCATATCTCTTGAAATAAACATTTTCTTTGCGTTGAGTTCAAGTAGCTTATACCCCTTCAATCCATTAGGGTAACGTAAGAAACACACTCTTCTCCCCTAGCATCAAATTTCCTTCTCCCTTGTTTCAAGGTTGAGGCATAACATAAACACCTAAAAATTCTTAGATGTTGTTAAGATGGCATGACCTTAAACAGCATCTCATAAGGTGTCTTGTTGTTTAAGGAACTGCTAGGGGTTCTATTAACCAAATAAGTTGCTATTAAAATTGATTCACTCTAATACTTTAAAGGTAAACTAGATTCAAACCTTAATGCTTTAGCCACATTTAGTAGATGTTAGTGTTTTCTCTCTACCACACCATTTAGTTGAGGGGTTTCTACACAACTCTTCTAGTGCACTATACCTTTGTCTTGATAAAAAATCTTTAAGCCTAAATTCAGAGCCATTATCACTTCTTATCACTTTTATTTTGGCTCAAAACTAGTTTAAGATGAAGTTAAAAAAAAACTTTTATAATATTTCCTGTATCTGATTTATTTTTGAGCAAATAAGTCTTGGTTGTCTTAGTATAGTCATCCACCAGTGTTAGGAAATATTTGCTTCCATCATGTGTTATTTCACTCATAGGCCCTCAAAGATCACAGTGTAATATGTTAGAAGGCTATAAGGCTCTATGATAACTGTGTTCAACAGATAATTTGTGCATTTTAGTAATTGGATAAATAGGACAATGTAGTTTATTCAAATTGAAAGTGTTCACATGTATCAAAACTTCTTGCAAGAGTTCTAACATTTTGCTAGAAGGATGTCTAAGTCGATAGTGCTATAAGTCTACAAAACTTACAGAGCTTTCAACATGTGGGGTGTCAAGTGAGATTGGTTTGCTGTAACTTGCTAGGTTTGCAGAGTTAGCTTGATGCCACACGTTTCCTTTTTGAAAATGGTATAGTCCATCTCTCACCTCACCTCTTCCAATCGTGGTCCAAGTAGCAAGGTCCTATACAAGATAAAGGAAGAAAAGAAAACTAGACAACAGGAAGTAGAATCAGTCAGCTTCTTAACAGATAAGAGATTCATGGTGAAGGATGGAATGCATAAACTATCTGTGAGGTAATAAGCTTAGTCAATTTTACTACTCCTAAGTGAGTAGCTATGACATATGAGCCATTAGGCAGTTTTATTAGCTTAGAAATCTTTTCAGGCATGGATGTGAAGATACTTGGATCATAGCTCATGTGAATAGTGGCTCCAGTATCCATTACCTAAGAAAAACCTTTTGGTTTGATTGGTCTATAGCTTGGAGTTCTTGAACTTGTCAAATTACCATTCACATTCAAGGAGTGTGGACCAAGAATACTTGGATATTTTACGTGACCAAGCTATCAAGCATCATGTCTGCTACCACATACCATTCACTGTCAAGGTGTTTACTGTGCTAAATGGTTGTTCAATGTTATCCGTCATTGCAGATTAATCATGCACCTATAAATTGCTAGTGATATGCCTTTTAATACCAACTATTCATGCATTATAGGGATGTTTATTAGAAATGGTTGTCCTTATTAATAAAATATTGGTATGTTATTTTATCAATATATGTTCTTGCTTTTAAATATTCAATTGATGTAAAATATCACATATGCCCATATGATTATGTTAAAAAGGCTTATTCACCATAGTTATGATTATGAATCGCTTCTTAGTACACAATCAATAAAACCTATTTGTGAATAATAGAATCTCTAAATGGGCATTAGAGATATTTGTAAGACTTACGCACCTTGTATTTTATTGTAAGTGTCATACATTTGATATGGGATATTGAGAACACGTGTGTGGATGCATTCTTGGGAATGATATATTTGAATGCTGATTTAAAAAATGAAGTAGACACATTGAATTTACTCTTTCCTATCAATGTGTTGCTTTTTGACTATGTTAGGTGCGGGTGGACTTTAGACATAAGACAACATAATTACTTTATGTGTATCATGATCAACCTATCATTGGAGCACTGAGAACTTCATTTATCTTGGTAAGGCTATAAGTTCAAAGTTCCAATAGTCATGTGCATGAGGAGGTATGTAAGCAATCATGAAGAGGTTTGTCTCTTTGTAAGAAGAGCATATGTCATATGTAATACATATTTTATGAGATAAAAATCTTTGGTTAGGTAATATATGATTTGAAAGAACTTTTTGATACAATTTAATCTCATGAGAAATATTAATTATGTTATATGACTGAGTTAGTAAGTTTGACTAAATCTATGACTCGCACTTGATTAGGACATAGTTAGATAAAAGATCTTTATTGCACGGTATTAATGATTGGAAGGGTTCTTACTTCACCTTCGCTGGGATTAAATTAGGACCACAAGCTAATTTTTGCTAGGTAGAAGGATCATCTCAATGATTATTTTCTCCCATTATGAACAACTCTTGTTTATTCTCTAGGACATAACCATATCTCTCTAATGCCTGAGAGATTCTATTCAATTGTCATAATGGTTGTGTATTAGAAGGTTCCCTTTAAATAGAAATGTACATTATAGGTTGATTGCTTTGTTCCTTCGGTTCAACTTCTTTGAGCACAGTTGTTCTACCTGCACTACTTTCTTGAATAAACTCTCCTTTGAGAAAAATGTGCATGATACCTTATGACAATCTTATTATCATCAAGTATATAGAGCTCATATCTCATAGAGCCTTTAGGATATCTTATAAAGTGGCCTATAATTGCCCTTGTCTCTTAACTTGTCTGTCTTAGTCTTCTTAAGATAAGCTAGAAATCCCCGAATCTATAAATTCTTAAGGCTTGGCTTCCTTCCAACTACATCTCATGTTTGGCGGAGGGAATGGACTTAAAGAGTGTCCTATTCAAAATATACTTAACAGTAAGTAGGGCAAGCCTTCATAGGGCTATGGGTAAGTTGATGAAGCTCATCATTGATCAAACCATGTCCAACAAAGTTTGATCTCTACAATTAGCGTCACTGTTCAATTGAGGAGTTGTTGTTGGTGTTAACTGTGATAAAATACCATTCTCTTTGAGGAATTCAATAAACTCAACACTCATATACTTGACACCATGATTTGATCATAGTGCTTTGATATGCTTCCCAGTTTACTTCTTTACTTATTCCTTGAATTGATTGAACTTTTCAAAGGATTAATGTTTGTACTTCATCAAGAACACATAACCATACCATGAGTGATAATCGATAAAGGTTATAGAGTAGAGAAATCCTCCCATTGCCATTTCATTAAATGTCCCACAAATGTTAATGTGGACTAACTCCAACACCTTAGTTGCCCTTTCAAAACTTACATCAAATGACCATTTAGACATTTTGCCCAGGATACAAGGTTTGTAAGATGGATAGGGTTCCTCTCTAAATGAGCCAATAAGCCCATTTTTCTCTAACTTATTAATCTTTGTATCCCCAACATGGCCAAGTCTAAGGTGCCACAATTGCTTAGGATTTAAACCATTCCTTGGATGTTTGTTTGAAATGGTGTTGATCACGTTACTATCATCCATATTTAAGTAACACAAGCCATTCATGAGGGATGTCATGCTAGCAATTTTATTATATTAATAAATATAGCATATGTTACTTGAAAAAAAAAATTCATAATTCTCTTTTATTAATAAAGGAACCAAAACAATGTTTTTAAAAGTATTGAGAAGCAGAAGACAATCTTTTAAAACTAAACTATGGCCTAATGAAAATTTTATTGAAGCGGTTCCAAAGGCGGTGACTCAAATACTTGCTTCATTCACCACCTTGATCACCACTTCACACTTCCCATATGTCCTACTTCTGACTAGATCTTGATACAAAGTTGAAATGTGACAAGAAGCATTAGAATCTAAAATCTAAGAAGTTAAGAATACATTAATGGAATTAGATGTTTCATAAACATAGTGTTCCTTACCTCTCGCTGCCTTCTTAAGGCTGAGGTACTCAATGTAGTTCCTCTTCTATTGCCCATTTTTGCCATAGGGAAAACACTTTCCCTTCTTGGTAAAAACTTTATCCTTCTTGATTCTCCCACTGGCCTTGGAAACAAGACGCTTCTTCTTCTTTGTCTTTGCCTTCTTGGTCACATTAGAGGAGCTAGACGTAAGAAGAACCATCTACTACCCTTTGCCTTTTATGGCTGCTTTTAATTACCAACTTATTGAGAAGCTCAGTAGTGTGCACTCGATGTCATTCATATGATAATTCATAATCAACTATGAGAAGGAGTTTGGAAGCGATTAAAGGATCAAATCCATCCATAGATTGGCATCCTTTATGAAATATAGTGACTCAAGCCTATTGATGAGTAAAATCATATTAAGGACATGCTCACTAGCGTTATCACCCTCTACTATACATATCCTAAATAACTACTTGGATATCTCATGTCCAGTAATGCGACTCAACTCACTATACAACTCTTATGGGTGATACAAGATCTCCCTAGCAGTCCCCATTCCTGCATAGATCCTTTGAAGATCATTGATTATAGCTGCCAACATGTAATGCTTGACCTCTAGATTGTCCTTTACCCATTTCTTATGAGGCTTTATCCTTCTCACTGGTCATGTTAATAAGGGCTCGTGAGATATCGCCTCCAAACATAGCTGAGATGCTCCAAATTGAGAACAATTCTCAGATTTTGGTGCCAGTTAACATCGTTAGGCCAAGTTATAATATTGGTCTCAAGTAATTTTGAAAGAGGCTCAGACTTTATTTAGATATTAATATACTGTAGAAAAAAATACAAGACTTCTTAGTTTAGTTGTTATGTGTGTTACTGTTATGATTATAAAATTTAAATCAAAATGGCATCGCACTAGTTATTTCAAATCCTATACTCCCTTGGGTAGAAGATGGAAATTTCATTGGTAAAATTTCCTTAGTGGGTGCTTGGGGTATTCATTAGACATAACTTACCTCACGTAATCAATTCTATGCATGCTAGGCCTAATGAGTGGCAACTCTTACCAACCCATCTCATGCACAGTCCAACCTTTTCTTTTGGCCCATGGCCTAACAATGCCTTATGCAATCAGTTCTTAGTAAGCTAGGTCTATTTACGTCACACCAACAGACTGACAATTCGTCGAATTTGAACTCTATCTGTGGCTAGCCACTCTTAAGGTGTAGTATCCTTTAATTGTTACATCTAATATACTTAAAGTCGTAAATGCACCGTTGCAATGTGACCCCACTAATATAATGATATTACACACTATGGCTACATTTAGGGCTTTGAGCTTGGTGGTGAGCCACAACAAATATTTTGCCATTACAACTTAATATTTATTTGATAAAGTTTTTAGGTCCATGTAGATTAGGTTTTATTTTACACATTATCTATTTTCATGTATCTTATACATTCATTACAAATAATATGTAGAAACCATAGCCCACCACTAGTATCTATTTTCGACTTCTCAACTGGTTGTGGTTTTCTCTATATATTCTTTGGCTTTTGCCATATCAGCTATGCTAATAACCTAGGCCACTTCATTGCGTCTTATGAAGGACTTTATGCAATGGCTATGTGATCATAATTGGGTATGTAGATTCACTTTTGTTAGGTAACACTAAATTGATTGCATATTGTGATATAATATAACAAAAGCCATTTATTATTAAAACCAACCCTCGGAATGACTTGGTTGATGTGTTTGAGAAGCATCAAAATTGTAATGAAAGACACATATATCTACATAAAATTTTCATTTAAATTTATATTCAAAATTTATCATCTCTTATATATATAAATATTTAAAATTCAATCATGAAGCTTATTCTCAATTAACCAACACTTATATATAAAAACTCCATATATATCACATCCTTCAATCATTATTATATATAAATATATAAATAATCAAATTCAAACAAATCCAAATTTTTGTTCCCATAAAAAATTTTACAACCAAAATAAAATATATCATATCCAATAAAATCTGCATTACTTTCACTACCCATCAAAAAAGGCAAATGAACATAGGCTATGTTTGTTTTGATTTCTAAATGTGGGCTCGTAGAAATAAATTTTTTTTCAAAAATTGTAAATAAATTAGGAGTAAGAATGAGATACAATTGAAAAAATGTAATAATTAAACTATGTGCTTTTGGAATTGAATTAAAAAAATAGCCATATCCTTGAAAGAGCAGTTTGGAAATTTTGGGCTTAATTTGGTTCCGCTAGATGCAAGGAAAGATAAATGAAAAAACCATCTCAACTATATGATTTTATAAATTTGTTCTATCTAATGTGATTTTTCTTGGTTGAGTGAACCATGGAAATGTGCCCATCATTAGAAGTATTCAAATGATAGATTTGTTTAAGGTAAAAGTTTAATTCAAGAACTTAAATCTAGTTTAGGTATTTGATCCTTAGCTAAAACTCAAAGTTGAAGACTCAAATTGGCAAACCAAACAATGTAACCACAATCAAGTCACCTTGTCCTTGATTGATATGCGATTGAATAGTCAAATGCCTAAAAATTTATGAATAGGAGTTAACACTCAACTATAGGAATTACAAAAAAAACAAGAAATTTTATTGATACTTGGATGCTTGAATTCGTATACAATAATGACCTATTTTATTGGAATAAAGTTCAGTCAAAAACTTGGAAAGTTTCTATCTATTCATAACTAATTTGAGAAGCATTTTATATTCTTAAAAGTTGGTTTGCATGCATTTGGTGTGAAATAAGACAAGAATTAGATGTGATTAGAAAATTTTGTTTTTCTTATGTTAAAAAATAGTGGAACAAATTTAAATGCAATCTCCCCATCATACCATCTAAATCTCTTGAAACTCAAGACATATATGTCCAAAAACTTTTTTTTTTTTAGCTTTCAAACTGAACTAGAATCATCTCAATTAGATTGTTTATGAAAATGTTAAGCCCAATTTTCTAAAATTATTAGTTTCTGTCTTCCCCAAATTGCTCCCTTTGCATTTCTAAGTCTACATTTAGGCTCTAAACCTTCAAATCTTCATTTCTGGCCATCTTAGACTATGCAATGTGGACCAAACCCTAAATCACCAAAAGATGATCTTTCGACACTTTGATGTCGATGTGATCATGAAAGCATAGAAAGAAATAAAAATAATGGAGTGACTTGAGGCCAGACATATCTTGCTTGTGCAAAACATTTAACAATCCAGATGCAAAAATCACAATGAACCCGATTGAAAAATGGCTACATCCAACATGCCTCTTGGTTGAAATGTAACAAATTCTTTTGAATCTAATTTGAATAACTCAATTTAGGGATTGAATTTTACAATAAATTACAAGCATTCAGTTCAAGGAATACCAAGAAAGAAAATATTCTCTATTTCTCAAGAATGAAAGTAGATATCAACATCTTACAAGAAAAGACTTATTTATAGGCCTAACATGTACTAAAATATGGTAGGAAAGATATAAAAATAATGCTCTAATAAATAAGGAAGCAATTTGCAGCAAAAGACAAATTCTTGTTCTAGATGCAGACGCGTAATCAATCAGGATGTTAGGTGATCAATTCGACATGTTTAGGATCAATCCTAGAGAGTTTGGATACTTTTTAGATTATTGATCTCAGAGGGCTTTGACTAGTCCTAATGCTTTTCAATCAATTCACTAGATTCGAGATTTATTTGCTACATTGAGATTTATATTTTAGGTACTTGTGAGAAACTTTCAACTTGATTTGTTTGAGTTTTAAAATCCCAAATTTGCTTCGTTGTGATATTTTTCATCAATTTGCCTCCTTGAGCCCTAAATCTTCATTTGTAAGTTTAATTTTTGTAACTAGGATCACATCAGACTGACCCTTTATTTTGAGAGTAAATTACCCTTAATTCAAGTTTATGTCCACCCAGATCAAACCCAATCCTTTGAAATTCCGTTGGCATAATGCAATCTCTCCAACTTTCAGCAAGTATTACCGCAAAGTCATAAGGAAAATCAACTTGCATGATTAGCGAAACTCTAGTAACACTTACCTTTTTCAATAGGTTAGCAACATAACGTTTTCATGGTTTGATTTTGTGAACATAGCAATCATTAAAAAATAATTCATGCAACAAGTAATAATTCACTCTAATGCAGGGCCTTAGTCCTTAACCATAACAATTCACATAACCCCAACAAATCATGTATAGGAACCTCAACAATTTGTTTACATCAATAAGTAACTACATAGGATCTAGGCAAATGATGACAAATCACACTAACGTAGCCTTTACACTTAAACACATAGCACCAACACTTATTTAAATCATGACATGATCCATTGAATGGGCCAATTTTTGTTTTATTTTGATGTGCTTTGCTTTTGGGCTTTCAATATATTTTAAGCTGTATAGGCATTAGTTACACCTGTAGTTCAAATTGTTACTTATAAATATCTGTTGTTTGCCATAATTAAACAAGAACATTCTTCTAGTTAATGAGAGTTTTCCTAAAAATTGTGCTACCAATTTCTTGTAAATCAAATCAATTCATTTTAGATTGGTCCTGCTAGATTTGTAACATATCAATCAAGCTCCGGTGTACTGATTGTGGCTGTTAGATTTCAACGGGTATACAGTGGAAACTTTAAATTTAAAATTATAAAATAACAAAATAAACATAGTGGAATAAAATACCTAACCCATTCTATTTTTACCATATAACACACATCAACTAAATAATGCCGAAAAATATATAAAGAGTGTACCTTTCAGAATCTTATTCCAAGCTAAGCAAACTCATGATCCACAAGTCGTGGCCCTCAAACGCTGGCCTCGTATTACAAGGCTCTAACTCAAAATGCTTTAAGGAAAGAAAAGGAGGCTATCAGACAATAGAGAGAACAAAGAAGGTGGCTTGTGAACTTCTCTCTCTTGCTTGGGAGGGTGAAATTTTTTTCTTGATTTTTGGGAATAATTCTTGTTGAATTTCATTGGGGTTTAGCTGTAAGAATCAAAAATTTTACACATAATATAATCAACAACACACAATAGAAGTAATTAAGACAAACCTCATCTATTTTGGTTGTAAAGCACGCAAGATATTGAATTTAAATCACAAGAAACATAAATTGTACCTTTGAATCACTTTCAACATTTTTCTTGTATGAGCCTTGAAGTTGTGGCCCTTAAACACCAACTTCTGGATTTTCCACATGATTGTGAAGTATGTGAGCTCCTCCTACACCTCACAAAACCCCTTTTGCGAAGCTTTGGCAAAAATGCTTCAGGATAAAAGGATTTTATGACCAAAAAAAGATAATAGAGGGTGGCTAGGAGCTTTTTTCATTTTGTCTTGAAGGGGCACATGAATTCTTGGGATTTTTCTTTTGTGTATTGAATTATTCAAGATTCTTATTTATATCATAGACACTAAGGTAAGGTGGATGGACTTTATAAGCCCTTCTACATGGATCACTTTTAATGAAATAGCCCATGGACCTTAATTTATTTATCTCATAAATAAAATCAACCCATATATGTCCTTTAATTATTAATCTCATTAGTAATTAAAGTCCCATTTGTATTTAATTAATTTAATTTAATTAAATCCAATTATCCATTATGCTTCTCATTAATTAAATCAAATTCGCTATTATGGTTCTAATTAATAATCTCATCATTAATAAGCACCATAGTAATTTATTTAGTCCAATCCATTGGAAACTAAATAAATTATGCAGCCTATCAATTTAACTCTCATAAAACTTTTCAATCTTATGTGTGTGACTCTCTAAGTTCAATCTTAATTGACAACAAGCATAGTTCGAAGGATGTGGGTAGCGTTTAGCCTACAACCCCCATAAAAGCCCAACTAAGATGAAGTGACATATCACAATGAACCCTTCCAATCGTGATTACTATGTCATATAGACTTTTTGTTTTATTTTGTTCCAATTAAGTGAGAGTCATAAATTTAGCCAAACTCATAAACTCGGTCATATGACCAATTAGTGTTTTCTCATGAGACAAATGTTCCTATCAAAAATTCCTTTTTGATCAAGCACTGCCTTGTCAGGGGCTTCTATCTCATAGATCACTAACTACATGAGACAAATACTTTGCTCACTTGCAAGGAGACAAATTCTCTATTTAATACGCACATGCCTCCATGCAGTAATACATGAGGAGGGTCAGCCCATGAATGTGTCAGTAGACATGTCAATCTCCTATATTTCGGTAGCGAAGATGAATGTAAGCAACCCCCCTGCGCCGCTATATTCTGTTTTCCTACTAACATATAAAGCTATTTTGTTGATAGCTTGGATTTTGTTTTTTGTAAATCCCATGAGCTTATTCAATTATCTATTCTAATCTTGAAGACAAACCATCTTTTTGTGGTTACCTGTAAGCATGTGAACACACATATTTCAGTTTTATTTGGCATGTGTATGTGGTCGATAAAATATTTGAACCCTGAATGTTATGATTTTATCTACTATAACTTAGAGATTAGTTACTTATTTCAAAGAGTTATTACTGAGATGTTCTATTATTTTTTTTTAATTTCTAATGCATTTTGGAAACGCTTACGTATTTTAAAAGATGTCAAGGATGCATTGTAGTAGATTAGTATAGTCGTTACTTGAGTATTAGGGAATGCACTTGCGGGTTTTAATTGTTAGATGGTTTCTCCATTCAAAATCCAAAAGCTGAAGAATATATTGGTTTGTCTATATTTTTGGTTTCTCATAAAATGCAGCAATGCGCCTGTGAGAAACCGATGCAATGTCTGTGCGTCCCTTTATCTTGCTATGCCTTGGTATTTGGTCCTTTACTTTTCACAATTATCAGGGCAATATTTGGGTTATATTTGAGTGCCTTTGCCTTGGTCTTCATAGCTTCATGGAGTCCACCCCGTCTTGAGACCTTGAATGACACCAACTCTTGGCCTCCACACAAACACCAACTCTTGATGTTTTTCATATTTATTCACAAGTACACGTGACACACTATGGAGAATCCTATTCTATGTAATATAAAGTAAAAATTGCCTTATGTCCTTACAACCTATGAGATATTAATTATACAAGCCATAAAAATCAAAAACAAAAGTAAAGTGCATTCATCCATAAGTGTCCTAAGTCTATAACCCAACCACAACATCCTTCTAAACAATTATACATCAAATGCATAATTAAATAATTCCATTCAATGACTATTTCTAAGGTCTATGCATCTCATACATTAGTTTTCGTCCTTTAAAAACAATTTTTTAAAGTTAAAATTAGAAAAGAAAATTCTATGTGCCTAGTGCTCGTGGTTGTAAGAGCTAGTGCCATGGTTGCAAGGCACCCTTCCACAGCCATAGAGGCTAACCACAACAGAAGGAGCAGGGCTCTGCAGCTGTGCCTCTCGCAGTCGCAACATGGTCCACCGCGACCATGAGAGCATCTCCCACTATTGCTCATCGAACTGCAAAGTTCATCCAACTCCATAACAAGTGGCACACCCATGTGAACTAGCATCGTGATCATGAGAATGCTTCTTGCGACTGCAACCACTAGTTGCAGAACAAGTTAAAAATGTTGCAAATGTTCTACACTTTTGGTTTTTCAATCCAAACTCAATTCTGTTCCAATTTTTTCAATTCCAATCACTTCCAAAATATTTTTGAAAGATCTTTCTTGTGTTAAATATATTTTTTATGGAATTGAAATGGAAAACTAATCTAGAATATGAATTAAATCATTGAATTTCACAATTCTACAAGAAAAGTGGTGACCCTAATACCACTATTGAATTTCTTCGGGTTTTATTACATAAAATAATGATATACATGGAGCAGAACATAAGAAACCAAACCCTATCTATTTTTGTTGCAAAACAAGCATGATATAAATCAAAATTGCAAAAGTATAAAGACGGCACTTTTATATTGTGACTCTTGAACCTCAACCTCTAGATTACTCACACGATCACAATGCTCGTGAGCTTCTCATACACTCCACAAACCTCTTTTTATGAAGCTCTAACCCAAACATATTTGGGCTAGGAGGATTTTATGATAAAAGAAGGAGATGGAAGAGGGTGGCTAGAGGTTGCTCTCTATCTTACTTGATGGGAGCCCAAATTTTTCTGATTTTCTTGTGTGTCTTAAACCCTTCAATAGTCATATAAATAATTGAGACACTAGGGTTTAGTGCATGGGCTCCATCAGCCCTCTTTCATGAACCCCTTTTTAATTAAATAGCACATGGATTCTTATTTATTAATCTCATTAATAAATCGGCCCATGTGTTCTTTAATTATTAATCTTATTAAAAATTAAAGCCCATTTGTGTCTATCTAATTTAATTTAATTAATCTAGTTAGTTAATTAAATTAAATTTTATTGTACTTCTAATTAATGATCTCATCACTAAAAAGTAGCATGACAATTTATTTAGTGCTATCCAATTCCAACTAAATAAATTATGCAAGCCACTAATTAAATACTCACAACACATCCCAATCTTATGTGTGTGAGTATCTAGGTTCATTCTTAATTGGCAACAAGTGTGGCTTAAAGGATATGGGTAATATCTAGCCTATGGCCCAGATCATAGTCAAATTAAGATATAAACCTTTTTGTTTGTGAGTAATATGTCATATAAAACTTTTGTCTTACTTTATTCCAACCAAACAAAAGTCACGAATTTAGACAAAGTCACAAACTCGATCATATAACCAATTGAACTTTTCTCATAAGACAAATGTTCCTATTGAACACTCCTTTTTTATTACAAATTACCTTAGTCAAGGGCTTCGATCTCATAGAATACCAACTGCATAAAATAAACACCTTACTCACTTGTAAGGGGATAAATCACTTACCAAACACACACGTGCCTCCATATGCACCAGGTAATGGTAAAGGACAAATATTGGTCCTTAATGCCCTCGTGACACATTGGCCGTCATGTGTATAAAACAACCATGTTGTCTTATATCTAAAGTCTATACGCACTTAATATAATCATGAAGCAGGATGTTGATAGCAAAGAGTAAAAGTCCACGTGTTTACTTCGTTTTGCAAGTCATTGTTTGAATGCCCCTTTCCCTGATGGCACCCACATACATGCATTCTCAATATTTCATACTAAATGGCATGGCACTCACTGTAAAAAAATACAATGTATGTAAGTCATACTGATTCTCTAATGCTCTTTAAAGTATCTAAAACTTGTGAACATATTTTAGTAATTAAGTACCAAGAAAGCCTTGTGTCCTTTTGAATAAGACTTCTTAACTTAAGCACATGGGTACATGTAATATTTTATGCCAATTAAGATTCACATGCATAAAAACTTTCCACAATAGTAATATGGAAATCAATAGTTTATTAATTAGTGTAAAAAGTTCATATCCAATCAAATACCCATTTAGTATCCCTCATTTTCTATTGGCGTAAAAGGGCATATCACTAACGCAAGTTTCACCTTGGAGTTATTAACAATCACTAATGGTCTCACAATGCCAAACATATTTAGATTCATTGTTGGCTACACGTAATCTCTTATAGCCTGCAAGTTTGGTTGAAGAGGAAGTTTCAACGGTGGTGGATTATTTTCTACCATTTCCTATTCACATTGGAAAAGAGTTCTATTCCTTTGAATAGTTTGTTCAATCTCTAGAACAAAATAAAAATTGATGCTCTTACTCTTGCACATACAATTATCTCCATAAATAAGAATTCAATCCTCTAATATGGTAACTCAATATCTAGAAAGCCAAAAAAAAAAAAAAAACCAGAGAGAGGAGTAAAAGAAGAAAGATAGGGAAACAAAAATAAAAAGTTAACTAAACAGCCTAGTCTAGTAGTCCCCTAGTGTATTCAATAGCACTCATCGCCCTTTTTGGCAACGCCATGAAACTTTGATGCATGTTGTCACCTCACTAAATTAATTCAATGTAAACTAGTATTGTGGTAAATATAGGTGTCATGTCCATGGAGAGGGGTTATATGTCTATCAATTTAAGTAGAATTCTATTAATTAGACCACTAAAATGTACTGAAGTTAAAAGAAATAAAATAAATAAAACAACCACTTGAAAACAACTCACAACTTAAATGGGTGAAGTACTAAGAATTAAGTAGTCTAGCCTCTTATGTTGTATTGATTTCCTACGTATGTCAATTTATGTTGATTCTCACTTTAATAGCTTTGTAACAAGATATTATTCATATTGTCTTTAAAATATCCTCCCAAACTCTCCTAAAGCTTCAACTCAAGGTGTAGGGGGTTTTCCCATTCATTATCAAGTTAAGTAATTAGTTCTACAAATAACAAAATTTTATCTGCATTAATCCTATAGTTTCACTCACGTTATTCACACAGTTTTAATGTTGAGAACTGTATGTCTAACATGTAAGTTTTACTTTTGTTATTTGTCACATAGCCACAAACTAATTAGTTAAGTGGCCAATTTCCCTAATTACTATTCAATCCCACAATTATGAATAACCCAAAATAAAAACAATCAATCACCAAACCATGTACACATATTCGATCAAATACACTTACAAAAGACTAGATAAATATTTACCAACCTATAATATTATTAATAAAAGCCATTGCTAAAATGTTCAATATCCCAAACAACATAAAAATAATAGTAAATGTAAGAAAACTAATGCTGGTGTTCTAGTATTGTGTGGACTACTGAATTTTTCCTAAGACTTAGTTTACATTCCTCCTTCTTCACTTCTCCAAAGTTTGTGAGAATTGTGTTTGTAAGTGTTTGAGTATAAAAATTAAGCTTTAGACACTCTAAAAACTATGTGAAAGGGGCATATATGGGTGCATGGGAGCTGAGCTCAGATATATGTGAGCAACGATGAAAAATCCACGAAATTTCATGCAAGATAATAAGTCAAACTCCTATTGCTCAGTGTCTAACAATCGTGACGTTTTGCTCCGCGTCTGCAAACTCGAGCATAGTAATCACATAATCTTGATAATTACGACCTATAACCGAACCTCAACACATTGTGATTGTGACTTTTACACTTGCAATCATGACTCTCACCTACAAAAATTCCAAAATGCTTTGCTCTCTATTCTGCTATTGCGGCAAGGCTTCCTGCACCCGTGACCTTGCACTGACAACCAACAATTACGAAAATTGTAGAAGGCTTTGCAGTTGAATCTTGCAGTTCCACTATAACACTTTGCGGCTGTGGCTCTCCCTTTCGCGGTTGCAATGCTACCCTGCGAACATTAAATTACATTTTAGTGTAGAAAATGTTTAAAATTAATAATTAACTCCGCATATACACTTTTTCACCTCTAAATCATCATATTTAGTATACATGATAACATAGTTCTTCTATTTTAACTCAATACATGCATAATTTAAGCATATAAGGGGTATAAATAAGTTATAATTTCACACGTTATCACATGGACATATGCAACCCTTTACACCATTTAAGATTTGCACGCATGAAAATACTACTACAAAATACTAATATAATTTGATAAAATAATCATCAATATTTTATTACTTAATAAGAATAACATTTACAATCAATATATCTCAAGTGTCTCTTATTGATAATTTGGCATTAAAGTGTGAATCATTAATAATCTCTCACTTGCACTCTAACACTAATGACCTCAAAGCCAATCACTATAATAAACCCAACAATAATATTATAGCTATTGTTTTCCCTATACAATCATGAACTTTAATAATTTCTTTGACTTATGGTGGTTTTTGTTTGAAAATTTATTTAAATATGCACTTGATACTTTTTTATGCAAGAAAAGTTGTTTTACATATTTTTGAGTTGAGAAAAGGTGTTAAAGTTGAATCTTTTGTGCCAAGAAAATAATCTAGTAGGCTTCACTACTAGAACTTATGATTGTAAGACATCAACTCGCTATTTCGAGAAGGTGCCTCACTACTAAGAGAAGGGTTTTTGTAATAGTGGAAGGCTAGCTTGCTATTACGTGTTTGTTATAGTGGGCTGATTGTAATAGAATGGTGGACTTTGTCTCTTAGGACTTTGCTATCATGGAAAAAGTTTTTGCAACATGGGAAGGGTTATCACAATCACAAGAATGCATGCAAAGGCAAAAAAATTTGCTTTTTCTCAAATTTAAAGCTTGGGAAAAGAGTTTCCCACAAATGACAACTAAGCATGAGATGCAAAAGTCATGAAAAATTCATTAAATCGATTCCTTGAATTATACATGTGATGTATAATTTATTTTATGGATATTATATATGAATTATATAGACTTAGGACACTTATGGATAAATGACTTTTCATAAATGTATAAATGCTTTTCATGGATTGTTAAGGATTAAGCCCAAGGTTAATTTCAACATAGAATATGAATTAATTTTCGTAGTATGCCACTTGTATATATAACATGGAATAGATCAAAAATTGATGTTCATATAGAGACTAAAAGTTGATGTCATTCAAAATTCCATAGCATGGTAATGCCCATGGAGGTCAAGACAAAAGAAGATATCAATGATTTTCAATTACACAGTATAAGATTCATACATATGTGCACAATCTAATTATTGGCTCAAATTGAATTTAGAAGTCTATAATCCTCCATTCTATCCCATAGTTATTAATGATACAAACATAATTATTTAATGCATGTTTTTCCCCAACTTTGAAATTTGAATGAACATTTTGTAAATATATCATTTTTCTTAGATTTTCATGAAAGTACAAATATATATATATATATATTTATATAATGGTAGGAAAAAAATTTTTAAATTGTCATTTTTGTGTCTAAAACTTATGATGTAATGAGGAAAACCGGCATCTGAAAATACTTACTCAATTTAATAACAGATTCAAGAGTTTTTCTTAATTGCTAATCAACTTAAACTCACAGAAAATCTAAGTATAATTATGTTAAAAGAAATTAGGCAAATGAATCTGTGATGCAATTATATAAATATTAAAGAAATAACTATTTACACATGGAGAACATTTACTTAGAGAACTCAGCATAACACGTTTGTCTAGTCATATTTGAACGTTAATAATGCGATTCTTGCATTATGCTAAATTTTTGTATTTTAGAATAATATTCTAATATTTGATGATCTATTTAATACAAAACTTGCTTTTATTTTGTTTATTTAATTGATTCCTGAATGAACAAATTATTTATAAATGTATACATAAGTATACTTTACAATTTAACATACATAAATATATTTGTATATATGTTCAAGTGATTTTCAGAAAATAATTAAACAGGTCAAACAGGGACCTAGTCAACCAATAAATTAATCTGTTCAATGGCCAATTTGATTTTTAAAATATTGTATTAATTGATTGGAGATAAAGGGACAAGAATCTTTGCCAAGAAAAGCTGACCCATTCTCCCAATTTTTTGAGTGTTTGGAACTTATTAAATTTTAAAAAAGTATTTTCAACAGTACTGTTTTCAAAAAAAATATAATACCCCAATATTCTAAATATAAAAAATAGTGTTCTACTAAGTAACGAATTATTTACAAAAGTTAAATATTTTGAACGTTGATAAATAAGGTTTTGCTATATTATTATTATTATTATTATAAATGTACACACTGAAGTAAATATATTTTAATTAGCAAAAATGCCATTTACAGCTTTGTGCTTTATATCTAAGAAGATAAGAATTTACATCGCTAGATAACAAATTTAAAAAATATAGAAGTTTATATAAGTTTAGGTCTGCGAGACTCACCTATATTTTAATAATCCATTGTTCCAAACTAAATACAAACCCCATGGCCATCTCCACCTTTCACAGGCCAGCCGCAATGCCAGTCTTGACAATTAGAGAATGCAGAAATACGTGAGAGCGAGTAAGAGGAAACAAAGGGCAGGAAAAAATTTACCATTAGTGCTAGAATTACGGCTAAAACGGAGCCTCTATGAAAAGTAAATTCCCACATCCATTACATCATTTTCAACTTCAGTGAAGGTATTCAATCAAGAGAGCGTTTCCGTTGTGCTTGAAGATCAGAATTTCTAGCACATTTGCAGAGGCTAAAACGGATCATAACCAGACAACTACCAGAAGACCGCTAGGTGACCTCTGCTAACGCCGTTCTTAAACTTGATGAACTATAATTGGAAGGCGCATTAGCTAAAGAACGACAAATGCGTTCAATTATTAGATTTGACTAGCATTTTTCCGGTAAAGAGAAGAAAATTAATGAAAGAATGAACAAATAAAATTTGGAGATATTTTCAAACGAATAATTTTAGGCAGCTCTTGAGCAAAGCTTACACATATATTTTCAAGTATACTGTTGAATGACAACGCCATAAAGAATATCAAACAAGGGTCAAATGCATTACAAATTCATCAATAAAATATTAAACGCATAGAATTAAAAGCATGCTAATGTCTTCAAGATGTTCCTTTATTTCAACATCTCAAATACTATTAAGTCACATTTTGCTGGCATGTTTCCTAAACAATGAATGCCGCCCTTCAGCAACAACCTCCCCAGTTGTTTTGTTTCGTATGATAACAAGTGTTCCAGAAAAACCCCCAAGCTGACCTAAACATCTCGAGATAATCTCCAATTCATCCTGCCATTAAACCAATGTAAAGATAGAAGAGTATATAAATCTTTCATAGAGATGAAGTTCGTGTACACAAGCACATCCATGTTTCCTTGTCTAGTTATCCAATTATTTCATGGATATCCCAGGGTGTCAAACATGGATTCCAATAGATACGACTAAAAAGAAAAATTATTCTATGCTCCAGGTGCAAAACCACGAGACCGTGAGAACCACTCAACGTGGGATCCACACAGTGTTGATGTAGCTGGTCTTAACAATTAATATTTCAACACCAGATTTTATAAGAATTTTCCCAACCATAAAATCAACAAGCTAGTTACAGTGGCCTAGAATAAAGCAAGTTGAACGTGATTGAAGTTCATAAAAACATGTGACATTGAATCAAATTGTATACAATTATCTTGGATGAAGATAGGATACTTATAAAAATCATAAAAGAATATATATCCCATTGTAACACTATCAAACCGACAAAACAAAAATGTAAAAAGATCATGGCAAAATTATTTCAAAGGGACACTAACTCCAAAATGAAAAGAAAAATAAAAGCCATCCCCCTACTACACTCACACCAGTTTGCTGCAGCGAAGCACAGTTAGCTAGATGCCATCTTCTCCATAGTCATAACATTACCATTGTTCATCCTCACTAACCTTATAACAACTTCCTCAATTTCTTCACTTCATCTAGCATCACCAGACATTTGTGCTGCCATATGGCCAAACCACCCAAATTATCACATTTAACCAAATTCCACCACCAAATGGTATATGTTATGTTTGCCTGTGTCCACTCATGCAAACATAGGAGAAGATTGCCAACTTTCTAATGTTTCATGCAAATAGCTTTGTAAACTTTTCTTAATATTTATTGTTAAGAGAAATTGGAAGAATTAAAAGCATACTTTATTAATAAAAACTTCACCTCAATTTATAGCATGAAATGATGTTAGAAAGTACCAAAAATAAAAGTCAAACTTAACCTAAATTCTAAACCTATTATAAAAGAAACAAAGCACACTAAAGAAACTTAATAATTACCAATCTTGTCAACTAGGGAACACAATAAGTTTAGATATGGAATATATTCTATTACTTCTAACACTCCTCTTTAAGTTGAACATAGAAAATTTTCAAAATGTTCAGCTTGAGCTTTTTATAATACTCAAAAGTACACATTAACAAGAAGTGATACTACAAATCATGCACAATAGTAACAACTCATGATTGGAACCAATCATCTTCTTTGTTTGCATGTTTATAAGGCATAGCATAAGACATAGTAGATGAAGAGGCAACAGTCACAGCAGTAGGATGATGCACTAACTTGTTGAAATCTTCATGAGTCAAAGTGACCATGTCCAATGTTGAGGTATATATTGGAGTCGTATTCTAAATCTTACCAACAAGCTTATTAGCCCACTTGAGTACACTAACGTTGTCCCAACACTTTTCAGAGGTGTAACTGGTTCTGCCACAGTAATACATTTTCTTTGACTTTTAAAGACATTCATTTTCTTATTACTGCCTCCCTTTAACTTGCGACCACGAGAAGGTCCACAACCCTCAACTACTATGGCAGAACTTTCAGTCGCTGTATAGAAGTAAAACTAGAATTGTCCACAGCAACACAAAGAACTCTTGAAAAAGAATTAGATGGGGTAGGAACACTACCATTGGCTAATAAATTATCTCTTATCGAACTTAAAGACGAATCAAGTTTGGACAAAAAATTTAGCCACTAAAAATTCCTCCCACTAGGTTTTATGAGTTTAAACATCAAAATTTAACAGACGATACAACAAGATATCATCTGCAATTCCTTTAAGGGAGGTAAAAAATTAGTCAAACTGCCCATGTTGTTTAAGAGAGAACAATTCCTCATACAACTCAAACACTCGAGACATATTCTTCTCTTGAGACATCTCAGCACTCCACATTTCTTTGGCTGAACTCAAAAACATAACATTAGATGCAACAGACTCTTCCATACTATTTAGGAGCCAAGTCATAACAGAATAATCAGCTTGCACCCATGTTGAACATTCAACTCCTTTTGACTGAAGAGGAGCAGATGTTATATAAGTGATGTTATACGACTCAATTTATCTTGAGACTCAAGAAACAACTTAACAGTTTATCATGAGACTTAAGAAACAACTTAAAGGTTTGAACCCACAATACATAATTTTTCCCATTCTATTTAATAATAGTCCCAACAACACCCTTGTTTTCAAAATTTGAAGTCATAGTAACGAACGAACAAGCCCAAGCAATTACACACAAGTCACACAATAAAAACCTAAATAGTAGTTCACAATAAAGACTAGCCTAAGTTTTAAACACACAATAAAACACCACAATTAGACCAAAATTAAGGGAATACCTAGCCCACAATTAAAGACGTAAACAAAATTAGTGTTTGACAAATCCACCCTCTTCAGCAATATAATTGCACAGTAACAGTACACCGTGGCTATTGGGCATGAAGACTAAAGCAGTCGTCTCACACGGCACTAAGGAACAAAGGTGACGACACTGGGTGATTAGGTTTTCAGTTGTGGCGGAGGGAGGATTTCATGCAAAAAGGAACTCTATTATAAAGGAAACAAAACACACTAAAGAAACTCGATAATTACCAGTCTTGTAAACTAGGAAACATAATAAGCATAGATATGGAATATATCCTACTACTTCTAACATATATAAAGCTTCAAAACAATTTGTCAATTCTTGATTTTAAGCAAAGTTTTTAAAGGCACGCTTTTGCACTTGCCAAAGTGCAAGTGGAAAGAAGTGCAGGCACTAAGCACACTAATGGTCCCTCTGCTAAAGGAAACATTTTGTTCAAATGAAAAAAATGAAAAAAAAATAAAAAAAGGGGAGACCAAAACCCTTCCTCCCAGACTTCACATTCCAACTCTCTTCTTAGAAAGGTAAGCCTTCTTTTTATTTTTCTTCTTATTTCTTCTTATACCTAAATTTTTCTCTTCTTATCCCTAAATTTTTTCTTCTCTCTATTTCTCTTCTTCTCTATGTCTTTTCCTCTTTGTTCTGCCTTCCCCCTTTTCCAGATTTTTATAGCCCTTTTCTTCTTCGTATTCCTAAAATGCCCTTACCTCTTCGTACATATTCTTTTCCCTCTCCTCCCCTCACTTTTCATTTATTTTCTCTTCCCTCAATTTTAATTTGCTCTATTTTTTGAACTTCTTTCCTTCCTTCTTACATTTATTAAATAAATGATAAAAAGTCTATACTGAATAATATTATTAATTAGTTTACAATGCATGTGCCCTTTATGATGAGCACATAATTAATTGTTTGTGTTATCATGTGACTGGCTTCAATACACCATGTACCCTCGCTCTTGGACACCTTCACACCATGGCATGCCATGTTCTGTTAATTGGTATGTTTTAAAAGGAATTTTCTTCTGGTTTTTCACTTATTTTTTATTAGAACTATCCCTCTTCATTTGTCCTTTTCTATTAAATAGATAGAATAATATATATATATATATATATTTCTACAATTGGCCCAGTGTATAATACCATTTTCCAATATAATCAACTATAAAAATGTATTTTTGGTTGGCTTAAAACATTGGTCTCTTGATATACCAATGACAAAATATATTCCTTATAATTACTTAAAGTAACCACAAAATGCAGTACATCACTTTTATCAGGGTATCAATTTCATTAACTTCATTGTCTTGATTTTTCTTGTCCTTCTTATCAAAAACAAGAAATTAACTTTCACACAACCATTTTCTTCACCAATTAGATTGGACAAAATAATGGTTATATTTGGCTACGCAACATATATGCAATTACATAGGCAGAAAATTGTTGGGATTCCAGGTGCATATCTTAATTATAACCCAAATATTGCCCTGATAATTGTGAAAAGTGAAGGACCAAATACCAAGGCATAGCAAGATAAAGGGACGCACAGACATTGCATCGGTTTCTCACAGGCGCATTGCTGCATTTTATGAGAAACCAAAAATATAGACAAACCAATATATTCTTCAGCATTTGGATTTTGAATGGAGAAACCATCTAACAATTAAAACCCGCAAGTGCATTCCCTAGTACTCAAGTAACGACTATACTAATCTACTACAATGCATCCTTGACATCTTTTAAAACACGTAAGCGTTTCCAAAATGCATGAGAAATTAAAAAGAATAATAGAACATCTCAGTAATAACTCTTTGAAATAAGTAACTAATCTCTAAGTTATAGTAGATAAAATCATAACATTCAGGGTTCAAATATTTTATCGACCACATACACATGCCAAATAAAACTGAAATATGTGTGTTCACATGCTTACAGGTAACCACAAAAAGATGGTTTGTCTTCAAGATTAGAATTGATAATTGAAATCAGCTCATGGGATTTACAAATCTCGAGTTAACACACATACACACATTTTCCTGCACTCTGTTTTGAACAATGAGGATGAAAAAATAAATCTTATTTCTAAAATAGATACAAGATTTAGAAAATTTTGACAAAAAGTTCAAATATGATTGATCTTAATAGCAAACGATTAAAAAACACATATTCTGGCCAGACCAGATAAAGCCTAGATTGCCACCAGTTTTATCAATCTTTAAAAGTAGAGTTATTATACAATCTGATTTCTTAAAATATAATCTTAAATTCTCTTGATTATAACAAGGATAGTCAGGGATCACAGCCACAAAACCTTTGCAGTTAGTTGTTCCATATAATTGTAGAACTTAGCTGGCATAGTTCAGATGGAATTTTGGGTATTTGGTGGACAATGTAATGCCACTATGAATTTGCATAAAGCTTTTCCAAGCTGCAATCCTGATGTTCAAGGTATTTATAAATTGGACAGAAGCGAGTCTATTGCAAGCAACTAACCCGGCCCAATAATAAGAAGGATTATGGTACATCATCAGGACTCCTACCAAAATTGCTAAGATAAAATATCTGTTGTTCAATTCTAAATATTTCCCATTCAGAATCTTCAGTTACAAGATAATAATTAGATGGAAAGTTTAAACCATACAGAGTTCAGCCAGCAAAAAGCATGACAATATTGGGCAAAAAACAAAATCCAAGCTATCAACAAAACAGCTTTATATGTTAGTAGGAAAACAGAATATAGCGGAGCAGGGGGGTCGCTTACATTCATCTTCGCTGCCGAAATATAGGAGATTGACATGTCTACTGACACATTCATGGGCTGACCCTGCTCGTGTATTACTGCTGCCCCAATTTCATCAATTAAAGAAGCAATCGCACCCATAGCAAGATTTCCATTTGTATCCTAAAGAAAGTAAATGCATATTGATGAAATTTTCCCGAAAAAAAAAATGCGATTTTAGATATAGGGTTTATCGCTGGCTTACAGTGAGACGAGGGAGCACTTTGAAAGAGCAAAAGATGGAATCTCGTTGGACTCGGTCGACCCTGATGCCTCTGAGAACAAAATATTCGTAGAAGCTGGTTTCCAAGTGAGCTTGATGTGGCGGCAAGGTCAGTTGAGAAACACGATCAGCTTCTCTGCTGGTTGTGGTTTTCTCTATATAATCTTTGGCCTTCTCCATATTAGCTATGCTAATAACCCAGGCGACAGCCCTCCACTTAATCGCGTCTTATAAGGACCCGATTCATTTGCAGTCTGATCATAATTGAGCGTGTAGATTAGCATCTGCTCGGGGACACTGAATCGATTGCGTACGATAATATAATATAATTTAACAAAAACAATTTATTATTAAAACTAGCCCCTGGACCTGGATTGACTTGTTTGATGTGTTTGAGGAGCATCAAAATTGTAACGAAAGAAACATATATCTATACAAAATTTTTATTTAAAATTTATCGTCTCTTATATAAATATTCAAAATTCAATCATTAAACTTATTCTCTATTAACTTATACTTATATATGAAAACTTTATATATATCACATCATTCAATAATTATTATATATTTATCATTCAATAATTATTATATATAAATATATAAATAATGAAATTTAAACAAATTCAAATTTTTGTTCCCATAAAAAATTTTACAACCAAAAATATAAATTTCATATCCAATAAAATTTACATTACTTTCACCACCAATCAAAATAAGCAAATAAACATAGGTTGTGTTTGTTTTGATTTTTAAGTGTAGACTTAAAGGTTTTTTTTTTCAAAAATTGTAAAAAATTAAGAGTGAGATTGAAATAAATTTTAAAATATGTACTAATTAAATATGTACTTTTGGGATTGAATTAAAAAAACAAAAAACAGCCATATCCTTGAAAGAACAGTTAGACAATTTTGGACTTAATTTGGTTCCACTAGATACAAGGAAACATAAATGGAAAAACCATTTCAACTGTTTGATTTTATAAATTTGTTTCGCTTGATGTGACTTTTTTTTTTGGCAAATGGAGCCACATAAATGTGCCCAAAGATCCTTAGAAGTATTGATGTGCAAGATTGAACACTAAGAACCTCAAAGATTTATGAATAGCAGTTCACACTCAAGTTCAGCAATTAAAAAAAAAAGAAATTTTATTGATACTTGAATTCTTGAATTGGAGTACAATAGTGACCTATTTTATAGGAATAAAGTTTGGTTAAAAACTTGGTAAGTTTCTTTCTATTCGTAACTAATTTGAGCAAATTTCAGTCTTAAAAGTTGGTTTGCATGAATCTCAAGTGAAATGAGACAAGAATTAGACATGATTAGAAATTTTGTTTTCTCCTACGTTAAAAAATATTGCAACAAATCTAAATGCAATTTCCCCCTAATACTATCTTAATCTCTTGAAATTCATAACATACAAGTTCCAAAACCTTTTTTTAGCGTTCAAACTCAACTTGAATTATCTCAATTAGATCTTTTATGAAAATATTAAACCCAATTTTTAAAAAATTGTTAGTTTTTGTCTTCACCAACTTGCTCTTTTTGCATTTTTAGGTCTAAATTTGGGCTCTAATCCTTTTAATCTTCGCTTTTAACCATCTTATACTATGCAACGTGGACAAGACCCTAAATGACCAAAAGATGATCTTCGACACTTTGATGTTAACATGATCATGAAAGCATAAAATGAAATAAAAATAATGCAGTGACTTAAACCCAGGTGAATCCTACTTCTGCAAAATATTTAAGGCCCCGGATGCAAAAATCACAATGAACTCAATTGAAAGACAGCTACATCCAACATGCCTCTTGGTTAAAACATCACAAATCCTTTTGAAACTAACTAGAATAACTCAATTGGGGGATTGAATTTTGCAATAAATTGCAAGCATTAAGTTCAAGGAAAACCAAGAAAGATAATATTTTCTATTACTCAAGAATAAAAGTAGATATCAATATCTTACAAGAAAAGACATATTGTTAGGCCTAACATCTACTAAAATATGGTAGGAAAGATATAGAAATAATACTCTAATAAATAAGAAAACAATTTGTAACAAAAGGCAATTTCTTGTTCTAGTTGTAGATGCACAATCAATAAAGATGTTAGGTGATCAATTCAACATGGTTTGTATTAGGTTTCAATGGGTTTGGGGTCGGATTTTAAAGTTTTAAAACTATAAATTAACAATATAATTGCAATGGAATAGCATGCCAAACCTATTCCGCATTTGCCATGCAACACGCATCAATTGAAAAGCATTGAAGATAATTGAAAAGAATGCGAGAATCACCTCCCAATGGACATGCTTGAGATCCTTGAGTCATGGCCTTTAAACATTAACATCTAGTTTGTTCACACAATTGTTGTGATGACAAGCATCTTCTACACCTCACAAAACACATTTGGTAAAGTTCTAACACAAACTCCTTTAGGTTAGAAAGATTTAGCGCCAAAAAGAGATAGAGAGGGTGCCTAGAACAACTTCTCTCCTTACTTAGAGGGTTGCACAAGAAAATGATTAGATTTTTCCAATTTAGAATTTTTCTTAAACATGCATTTATATTAAGGCATGATAACTTAAGTAAAATAAGACTTTATGTGAATAAATTTATATTCAAATTGTATTATTTAGTTCAATTATTAATCAAAATGAAGAAATTTATGTATCTTACGTGCTGCAATGGCTATATAATGAAAAAAAGTGAGAAGGAAGAAATATGAGCTACTAACGAAAAAGTAGGTGGAGACCAACTAGACACCATTACTTGTCACTTGTGTATTGCCCAAGTAACAAGGAAGTGACTATTGAAAATTGAATTGGCACCTACTTGTTGTCTAGGCGACAAAAAGGCAAGTAGTGTTGCATGCTCCATTGCTCAAGTGATGGAGGAGGTGACGATTCAATTTTTGTACATCCAACCCTAGGACTAATGATGGAAAATGTATGGAAATTGTAACCAATCAAGGCTCTTGGATGGTAAAACTTCAAACCTATAAATAGGAGAGTGTTCTACAAGTCAAAACCATCATCTATAGCTTAAAATTATTATAGGCATCATGATCTATTATTATAATATTAGTTTAGTATAAGTAAAGAGTTTGAGAATGAGTTTTGCGCTATCAAAAGATGTAAGGCATGTTTTAGAGGTAAGAAATCGCTAAAAGAAAAAGGCAAATAAGAGATAAGTATTTATCTATTATTTCCCCGATTCTCGATGTTTGGTATTATTGAGTTAAATTAGAAAGAACTTTTATTTTATTATTTTAATTAATTGTCATTTCTTATTTAGTTGTAATCAATTCTTTTATTCTTCTTCTTCTTCTTCTTTTATTTTTTTTATTTTATTACTTAACTTGTGAATAGTGGACTTATAATAGAAGTGAAGGTTTGATATATTCACAACAAAAATTATGATCAACTTATCCTTTTTTATTTTTATTTTCCTTCTTTCTCATTTATAGTTATAACATAAGTAAATCTAGAAGTTAGGACAATTGATTACAATTATAAATCGTAAATTTATAACAGAAATGAAAGTTTTATTTTCACAAGAGATCAAATATTAATCCATTGTTTATATTCTCAATTGAGTTAACTCTATAATTATTAGATTAATTCAATTGAAACTTTAGTATAACTTAGAAAAGTATACTAAGGACTCAAGAAATTAATAACCCATAAAAAAGAAATTAAAGTTTAATAATTAATTAAATGATAATAAAAGCTCTTACATATTTTGCATGATAATTGTTATTAGCCTTTGTTTGTGATTATTACTATACTCATCTTATTCCATCTACTTAGTTAAAAGTTACTTATTGTTTAAGCAATTACTATTAAATTAAACTTTAAATTAATTTTACTTAATCAAAATACAATATTATTGAAAATAACACTCCTACTCCTCATGGATACATCAACCTTTACTACCCTACATTACTTGGTGCAACCATTGTTCACTTACAATGTTAAAATTTCTCAATATCAAGTGTTTGGGACAGTTGCCAGGGAGTAACGAGTGATGTTATAAAATAATTTTGTGTTTTAAATTAAGTACTTATAGTAAATATATTCATAGTCTTAATTGTCATTTCTTTTGCACATTTCTTAATTTTCACTTTTAATTTCACTCTTGTGTGCTTAATTGAAATTATATCATAAGTCTTGTGTAAATAATTTACATTTAATCTTCACTTAGTGTTTATTCTTTAAATTCTAATTCTTGGATAAATGGCTTACAATTATGATTGGAATTCTAATTATGGCACTTTTGATTTAGGCAATGAAATTAATGTTGATTATTCTTGGGATTTTTCTCGATCAAGAAATTATTTGTTAAATCAAAGTATGAATGGTTCCTTTTATAGTTCTTATTGATGTAACTCATATCTTGATTTATGTAATTCTATTTCTCAAGAAAATAATATTAAAGAATTGTTATCAGAAGTGGTTCAAGCTACTTTGTATTATACAACTAGGTTACATAATTTATTAAAGGAATAAAATGAAAAATTAAGGAAAAATTCATGACAAATGCTAAACAATTAAGTATCTCATCTACTAGAAAAACCTTTGATAAAAAGATTGTATAATTAGTTAGTGGCTAGTTATGAAGCATCAATAAATATGACAGAAAATTTAATGAATTACACAATCATTGATGCTAACACAGAAATGACTGATTGATGACAATAGAAATTTAAGAAAAAAAGAGAAGTAAAACAATTTTGAAAGATGTTCAAGTATCGTCCTCATCGTTAGGAATAGTTGAACCAGTAAATAAGAATAACTTTAGGATGAATGAGTCAATTGAAAAGTTATTCCAAGAATTAGAATTAGAATTAAAAGGTATTGAACAAGATCAAAATCTACCTTTCTTAGAATTAAGAAAACAATGTTAAAATAATGAAAGGGAAGAAAAGAACTTACCATGGGATTTTATATTCAAAATTCCCTTTAATCATAAAGAACAAGAAGACCTCCTTTCTCTTTGTGGCATTTCTACAGAACTAACCATAATTGATAGCATTATCTCAAAAGCTAAATTATATAAAAATTCTATTGGAAATGTTTAATCAAGAAAGGAAGCTAGGTAAGGATGAGTTTTTACAAAAATTAAGGTCACCACAAGAAAGAGGGAGTATTTCTTTCCACATTTTTGTAGATAATTCTCTTAATAAATTGAAAAATCAATATGATATGATTAATGATGTTTTTAATATGAGCCTAGATGCTTATCCTATTAGGTGTATCTCTATGCATTATTATTTTAAATATTTAAAATCACTTTTTTTTTTGTTATTTGGGATAAATTATTGATAAGTATAAAAATAGAATGGAAATTTCAATCAAAAAGTAAGCTATTAAGTGTAATGAGAAAATTTTACACGAACCAAATTAAGAATTTTTAAAGGCACTCCAAGAATAAGTCTGGCTCAAGATAGTAAACTTAGCACTTTTCGGGATGCAACTCGAGTTATTTTTCTTTCCTTTTAAAATTTGTTTCATTTTGAATAAGATCTTGCATAATAAATGTTTGTAGTTTCCATGATTTGAATCAAACAAAAATAAGACAAATGAATAAATATAATGTGGAAAAGGAATTTAGGATCACAATTATGGAAAAATAAATTCACAAAAAGTAATAAACTAACAGCATAAATGGTGATTTATATGTTACATTACTTAGTACAAGTCCCCCTTTTTTGAGCACTTGCCAAGCACTTTGATGTAAAGTTGAATTTTGAAATTATTTATATTTAGATGTGTGTTGTATTCAAAGTGTAACTCTTGATAGCATTGTTTGATCCCTTGAATAAATTGTAATTAAAAAAAAAAACACAGGGAGCTCTAAAAAAATGGAGTGCTAAATTAGAAAATAAAAGGGATATAAAATAAAAATCTGTATTGCTCGTTCGAATGCTGAGTAACTGAGGATGCACAAGTGATCTTTATTCATTTTTGTATAGAAGACATAAGAATCATGAGTATACAAAGTATTCTAAGTTCATGACATACTGAGTAATCGAGAGTGTGCAAGTAACCCTTATTTATCTTCACATAAAAAGGTATGTAATAACTTAAAAAAAAAGAAAACAACCCTTCAAAAAAAAAAAAAGGAGAGAAAGAGAGAGATAGAATATATGCTCTAGGGATATTGTAAAAAATATTCCCTGTGAGTATGAAAAATCAAAATAAAATTAGAGATTAAGCAACTGAAAGTAACCAAGAATATAACACAATTGATGAATATAAATTTTTCCAAACTCCTTTATATTAAAGTTGCCTAGAAAACACACACTTACAAGGATTTTTGCATAAAGGTAATGCAATAACAAAAATTCATATATTTAAAGGTTAGTGTGTTACGTGGGAGAATTCTGAGTTAATGATGACCTGAAAGTTTAGATTTTACATAAATTTATTCTTTTGTCTTAACGGAGGATGAGTAAAAAATAATGCGTGAGGGTATTTGATAACCTAAATAAAATAAGATTTTATGTAAATAAATTTATGTTCGAATTACGTTATTTAGTTCAAATTATCAATCAAAATAAAGAAATTTAGCTATCTTATGTGTTGTAGTGGCTGTATGATGAAAATAAGTGAGAAGGAAAAGATATAAGCTTATCCAAAGTCACCAAACCAAGGAAATGCAACTGTAAGACTTAATGCATTGCTTAAGTGTGGTCTAGGCACCCACAGTGTCACCTAAGTTAGCTGCCAGCAAGATGGTAGGTGGAGACCAATCAAATACCACCACCAGTTGCCTGTGAATCGCCTAAGCGACAAGGTAGTGACCGTTGAAAATTGAATTGGTGCCTAGGCAACAAAAGGATGACTAACGTTGCTTGGTTCATCACTTAGGCAATGGAAGAGGTGACAATTCAATTTTTGCATGCCTATCTCTTAGACCAATGATGAAAAATGCATGGAAATTTCAACCAATCAAGGTCTTTAGACGGTGGAACTTTAAACTTATAAATTAGGGTGTGTTTTACAAGTCAGAACCAACATCCATAACTTAGAATTCTTATAGGTATCATTATCTATCATTATAATATTAGATTAGCATAAGTCAAGCGTTTGAGGATGGGTTTGGTGCTATTAGAAGACGCAAGGCCTGGTTTGGAGGTAAGGAATTGCTATCAGAAGAAGGTCAACAAGCGATAAGTATTTATCTTTTGTTTCCCTAATTCTTAATGAATGGTATTATTGAGCTAAATGAGTAAGAACTTTTATGTTTTCATTTTAAGTAATTGTTTTTTCTTATTTAGTTATATTCAATTCTCTTATTGTTCCTTTTCTTCTCCTTCTTCCTTTTTTTCTTATTTTTAATTTTTTTTTATTTTGTTACCTAACTTGTAGTTATAATGGAGGTAAAGGTCCAATATTCACAACAAAAATTATGATGAACTTATCTTTCTTCTTTATTTTTATTTCCTTCTTCCTAACTTATAGTTATAATGAGAGTGAAGGTTTTATATTCACAATGGATGAATTATTAATCTATTATTTATATTCTCAATTGAGTTAACTCCATAAATGATTAGATTAATTCAATTAAAATCTTAGTATAACTTAGGAAAGTATATTAAGGACTCAAGGCATTAATAACCTTTAAATAAGAAATTAAAGCTGAATTATTAATTAAATGATAATAAAAGTTCATACATATTATTGCATGATGATTGTCATTATCCTTTACTCGTGATTGCTGCCATACTCTTCTCATTCCATCTACTTAGTTAAAAGTTACTTTATTGTTTAAGAACTTAGTATTAAATTCAACTTTAAATTAATTTTACTTAATCAAAACATAAATTATTGAAAATAACATTCCTATTCTTTGTGAATATGACAACCCTTACTTTTCTATATTTTTTGATGTGACCATTGTACACTAGTAACGGTAAAATTTTCTCACATCAAGATATTAGTGTATATTAGTTATGGACTTTATGGCTCACTATATGAACATTTAATAATTACCAGCCCAAGCACCTTTCAATTATTAAAGTCTTTAATAACTACACCCAAATCTCTTAATTATTAATTTTCATTAATAATTAAAGGCTATCCAGCCTCTCAATTATAAATCATATTAATAAGTAAGGCTTAATAGAATTACAACCTTCAACTTAATTAATTTCATTAATTAAATCAAAGACTATCATATTTCTAGTTTATAATCATATTATCAACAAATATGATTGATATCAAATAATTCCATTTATGTCTTTTCTCTTTAATTTAATTAATCTCATCAATTAAATTAAAGTTCCTACTGTGCTTCTAATTAATGATCTTATCATTAACTAATAGCATAGCAATTTATCCGGTTCAATCTATTTGACACCAAATAAATTATACTGCCCAGCAATTTAATACTCATCAGACACAACAACCTTTTGTGTGTGACTCTCTAGGTTCATCCTTAAGTGGTAGTGAGTGTACTTTGAAAGATATGGGTAACACCTAACCAATAGCCCATATCATAGCTTAATTAAAATCAAGTGAAGCAGATCACAATAAACCCATTTGATCATAAATACCATATGATATAAACCTTTAGTCTTACTTTGTCCCAATCGTGCAAGAGTCGTAAATTTAATCAAACTCATGAACTTAGTCATGTGACCAATTGGTGTTGTCTCATAAGACTAAAGTTTCTATCGAAAACTCCTTCTCGATCACACCCTATCTTGGCCATAGATTTCTATCTCATAGAACACCAATTATATAGGACAAATGCCTTACTCACTTGCAAGAAAATAAATACCTTATTGAATGCACATATGCCTGCATACATACCAAAGTAATGGCACTTAGGCTCATGACCCTATCTTATACATGGATAGATATTGGCCCTTAAGGCCGTAATGACACATCAACCATCATGTGCATAAGACATCGATTGTCTCAAGCTTAAGGTCTTTGCACAGTTAACATGATCACGAAATAAGATACTGACAGCAAAGAGTGAACTTTATGCCTTTGCTTCATTTTGTGAGTTATTGTTTGAATACTCATTCTCCAATGACACATCCACACACATGTATTCTTAGTATGTCATACTGAACAACAAGACATTTACTATATAAATACAAAGTGTGTAAGTTATACCGACTCTCGGATGCCCTTTAGAGTGTGTGACTTGTAGACTAATTATTAATCAAGTACTAAGATAGCGTTGTATCTTCATAACTCCTTATGAATAAAGCTTCTTAACTCAATTATATGGGCACATGTAATACTTTATATCATTCAAGATTTATATCCATGAAAGCTTACCATAATATCATTAATTAATGTGAAGGCGTACATGTACAACCATAATGCCTTCTTAGTATCCCTCATTGACTATTGGTGTTGGAGGGCATATTACTAACAATATTCCACTTGTATGCTAAGGCCAATAGTGCAAATGCCAATTGCTATAATATTTCATACCTATATTCTCAAGATAGCGATTTAGTCGCACTTGTTAATGGCTTAGCAAGTGGGTTAGTCATATTTTGTGCAGAAGCTATTTTCTACATAGTTGCATTGCCCTTTGTAATGTTTCCTTGAATAATATTGTGACACCTATCTATATGTTTGGATTTATGATGCGACCTTTATTTCCTTACCTATGTGATCACGCTATCGTTATCACAGTGAAGAGGCGATGTCTAACCATATGTGGAACCACTTGAAGTTTTGCTACAAACTTTTTTATTCAAATAACCTCCCTCATAAAATCTCATGCAGCTAAATACTTAGCCTTCAGTGGTGGAGTCCATAGTTGCAATTTGCTTGGAACTCTTCCAACTGATAGTTTCCTCTATTAAAAGAAGTTAAAAGTTTAGAGACAGACTTTCTATCTTCTGCATCTGACTAGAAGTCGGAATTAATCTGACTATCTGTTTGTAGATCATGAATTCCATTTGCAAGTACCATATCCTTAGTGTTTCTCAAGTACTTTAGAATACACTTGAGAGCATTCCAATCCTCTTTGGTTGGACTCACCTAATAACCTGCTCATAACATGTATGGAAAAAGTGATATCTAGCCTTGTACATAGTATTGCTCACGTCAGGTTTCTATACCAGTACCTTGTCTATGCATAAGGCTTAGAAGAGATCTCATAATCTTTTCGTTCTATCTTTATAAATGTGAATGCCTAAGATGGTGGTTGCTTCTCCTAAGTCTTTTATGGAGAAGGTGCAAAATGACCATGTTTTGATTGAGCTTAACATTCCAATACCATTCCCTGTCAAGCCAGGCTGAGTTCTGATTTGCCATTACTTGATCAAAGGATAAAAGGATCATCTTTATGATCATTACCTCCCATCACGAACAACTCTTGTTCATTTTTTGGAAATAACTATATCTCTCTGGTGAATAAGAGATTCTACCCAATCATCACAATGATTGCATTGTACAAGGGTTCCATGAATAGGAATTTGTTGTGTAGGCCTTTTTCTTTACTCCTCACACTTAATTTCCTTTGAGCACTTTTGTTATACTATTTCATATAATGAACTCTTCTTCGAGAAAACACACGTAATAACTGAGGACAATCCCATTGTCTTCGAGTAGGTAGAACTCATATTTCATGAAATCTTTGGAATATATCATAAGTAACCCATAACCACCTTTGGCCTCTAACTTATCCATCTTGCTTTTCTCAAGGCAAGGCAGACATCACTGAGTCTTGATATGCTTTAGGTTTGACTTCCTCCCACTCCGTATCTCGTGTGGGGCTAGAGGAACAAATTTAGAGAAAATCTTATTCAAGACGTGGGTGGCGGTTAGGAGGGTGTGTCCCCATAAAAATAGGTAAATTGATGAAGCTCATCATAGATCGAACCATATACAATGGAGTTCGATCCCTATGTTCAGCTAAACCATTTAACAATGTTAATGGTGACACAATGCCATTTACCTTGAGGAATTCCACAAACTCGGTGCTTCGATGCTCATGTACTACTTATTGTGATCCAATTGGAATGCCTTTACGTGCTTATCAGTTTGTTTGTCTACTTCAACCACAAATTCCTTGAACTCTTTGAAGGACTTGTGCTTGTACTTCATTAAGCATACATGAACATTACTAGAATAATCATTGATAATTGCTATGAAATAGTAAAAACCTTTACTTTCCCTTTTATTAAACAACCTACAAACATTGATATGGACTGACTCTAATACCTATGTGGTCTATAGACTTGTCCATTTAATGGACTTTCAGCAACCTTGCCTAAGAAGTATGATTGGCAAGTCAGATAGAGCTCCTTTCCCAATGGGTTAATAAATCCATCTTTATTCAACCTACTAATGCTAGCTTTAATGCATGTCCTAATCTAAGATGCCATAAGTGCTTAGGATTTAAACCATCCATAGCTCATTTGATTTCACAGAATCCATCATAGGCTTATCATCCAAATTGAAGTAATACATGCCATTTACCAATGAAGTAATGTTGATCACTTTATCATGACAATAAATTTGACACTTATTGTCTCTAAAAGAAAGTTCATAATTTACTTTTACCAATGAGGGTGCAGAGACAATCTTTTTAGCCTATTTGGCAATAAGAGATAATCTGTTAAGCCCTAAAACATCGCAAGATGATAACCTAACTGAAGCATTATTAATCGTTGTAGCTACAACACTTGCGCCACTGCCAACCCTAATCACCACTTCTCGCTTCTCAAGTGATCTACTCTTGACTGAATATTGATTAGAAGTACAAATGTGAGAAGATAGATCCAAATCCAAGATCCAAAATGTATAGAATACACCAATGGAACAAGATATTACACAATCATAAAGTTCCATGCTACAATGCCAATGCTTTGGTGATTGAGGCATTTAGTGCAATTTCACCTCCAATGACTCCTTTTATTGCATTAAAAACTCTTTTTTTTGCCAATTTGGACACTAGACATCATGCCCTCCTACTAGCCCTAGGATAGTGGCTTTCTTTCTTTTGATCTTGCTCTTACTAATCGAGAGACTAAACTCCTCAAGGAGAATCCTTTTCCTTTGTAATCAGATAGTAATATCCAAGACATTGTTGACTCTCTCAAGAATGAGAACTCCTCTTAAATCTTGAAACCAATTGACAATGTTGGCTCCAGTCAACATTAAGGTCTCAATTATCAGCAATATTCATGCATTATTCGAGATAAAACTTAATTGTAGAAAATAGGCAATACTTGTTAGTTTGGTTGTGGTATGTGCTATAGTTATGGTTATGGATTTTAAATCACAACGGCCTCCCACTAGATTTTTTGAACTCTATAACACTTCCTCGACTAGAGATGAAAATTCCATTAGTAAAATTTCTATACTGGATGATTAGAGTTTTCATTGGACATAACACACTTCACGTAATCGAGTCTTGGTATGCTAGGCTCGATGAGTGGCAACACTTGCCAATGTATCTCATGCGCACTCCTATCTTTCTTTCGACCTATGGCCCAACAATGCCTCACATAATCAGGTCTTTGCATGTTAGGTCTATTTAAGTCACATCTACTGATTGACAACTCGTCGAATTTGAACTTTGCCCATGGCTAACCACTCTTAAGGTATGATATCTATTGAATATTGCAGCCAATGCACCTAAAGTCATAAATGTGTCGTCGTAATGTGACCCCACTAATGTTATGCTATCATACATTAAGGCTATAGTTGGGGCTTCATCGATGGAATGCCATGACGAACCTTTTGCCTTTACAACTTAACATTATTTGAGGAAGTTTTTAGGTCTATATAGATATATGTTTCACTTTATAGATTATCCAATTTATAGATCTCTTATATCTATCATAAATAATATGCAAAAATAAAGTAATGTGGAGGATTATGGACTTCGAGATCCTATTTAAGCCAAGAATTAGATCATGCACATATGTGTGGAATCTTATACTGCTGCATAGGAATTTCTTGAATGCTTCCCTTTATCTTGGTCTTCATGACTTCATAAGCCCACCATGCTAGGGAATTTCGAATGGCACTAACTCTTGGTCCCCGCACGAACATCAATTCCTTGACACCTTCGATGTTAATTCTGTGTGGCTCTGTGGAACTTCAAACAACACCAACTCTTGGTCTCTGCATGAAGATCAACTTCTTGATATCTTCCTTCTTACATTTACACTTGGAATACGACAGAGAATTTGTATTCTACGAATAAAAAATAAAAACTTGGGTTTATGCGCTTACAAGCCATGAAAATTAATTACACAACCTATAAAAACTAATTAAAAGGGAAATACATTCATCTACAAATGTCTTAAGTTTGTAATCCATCCACAACATACAATAGAACAATTATAAATCACATGCACAATTTAACAATTTCATTTAATGACTTTTTCCATAGTTTACACATTCATGCAATAGTTTTCATTTATGAAAAGCATTTTTTCAATGTTTTAAAATTGAGAAAAAAAAATTTTTAGCCTCCACAAGCTTTATCGTGATTGTAGGAACCCTCCCCACGAACGTGGAATCCATTTCTATGTTTGCAAAGTGATATGGACTAGAATCACCATTTTGTTACAATTACTCCACAATGGCGAGAGTCCATTACACCATTGCGGGTTGCCTTACCCCAATTGCGAAATCACAATAGTGAGATGGCACTTTGCAATTGCAAATCACCAACTCACAATGGCAATTGGATGTTTTGCAGCTGCACCAACTTCTGCAAAGGGCAGCTGATTTTTCTGTAGACAATGTTTTTTTGAGTTTTCGTTACTTTGCTTTAGTTTCAAACCCATAAAAATGATTATTTTACATCTAAACAAGTATCCAATACATGTTTAAATGATTTCTACATGAAAAACTATCATAAACCATGGAAGGATCAATAAATTTTACAGTTGTATGAGGAATATGGTAGCTCTGATACCATTGTTGGGTTTCAACAAGTTTGGAGTTAGATTTTAAAACTTTGAAACCATAAATTAGCAATATATATGTAGCAGAATAAAGTGCCAAACCCATTTCACATTCGCTATCCAATGGGCCTACTTGTGATCCTTAAGTCGTGGCTCTTAAAGTCTAACTTCTAGTTTATCCACACAGTTGTTATGATGACAAGCATCTTCTACACTTCACAGAACACCTTTTGCAAGGCTCTAACGTAGATTCATTGAGTTAGAAAAATTTTGGCAACAATGAGAGATAGAGAGGATGGCTAGAGTAACTTCTCTTCTTACTTGGAGGGTGGCACACGAAAATTATCAGATTTTTCGTTCTCACAACTCTTCTAAAATATTTATTTATATTAAGACACTAAGGCATACAAGTTATGGGTTCCATGAGCTCACTACATAGGCCTCCATATGCATTTGGGCAACAGCACGCTGGGTTTGTGACCCTCTCCCATACCAAGATAAATATTAGCCCTTAATACTCTAATGACATGTTGACCGTCATACGCATAAGATAACCATGTCATCTCAGGTCTAAGATCCTTGAGCACTTAACAAGATCACGAAGTTAAACATTAACAGTAAAGAGTAAACTTCATTCACCTACTTCATTCTGTGAGTCATTGTCTGAAAGCTCATTCTTTAATGATGCATCTATATACATACATTTTTAGTATCTCATACTGAACGACATAACACTTACTGTATAAATATGAGGTGTGCAAGTTGTAGCGACTTTGTAATGTTTTTTAGAGTGTTTGTGTCTTGTGGATTGGTTCTAGTAATCAAGTGGAAGTTGACTGAATAAAGGGTCATAGGATGAAGGGAATGGATAAAAGGAACATTAGTTCAATATTTAATAGCCATAAACTATAGTTATTAAGGATATCAAAACAAGAATATTATTGGAAACAAGCATAGCTTCAAGGTTATGAGTAGCACCTAGCCTATGACCCATATTGTAACCCAATCAAGGTTGAAGGAATAGATTGCATGAACCCTTCTAATTGTGGACACCATGTAGTATAAACTTTTTATCTTACTCTATCCTAATAGAGGGAGAACTATAGATTTAGTCAAACTCAAAAGCTTGGTCATATGACTAATCAGTGTTGCCTTACGAGACTAATGTTCTATCAGAAACTCTTTTCCTATAACGCACTACCTTAGCTAAGGATTTCTATCTCATGCAACATCAATTGTATAAGATAAACACCTTGCTCATTTACAAGGAGACACTTCTCTTATTGAATGCGCACATACCCCATACATACTTAGGCAATGGCATAGGAAGCTCATGACCTTATCTTATACCAAGTGAATATTGGTTCTTAATGTCCTAATGACATGCTGACCATCATGCACGAAAAACAATTATATTGTCTTAAGCCTAATGCCTACGTACACTTAAGATGATTACAAAGTAAGACATTGAAGGCAAAGAGTGAATTCTATGTGTTTTCTTCATTCTCCAATGATGTATCCACCCATGTTTTCTTAATATCTCATATTAAACAACATGATATAAACAAAAGGTGTGCAAATCATATCGACTCTCGCATACCCATTTAGAAAGTTTTTGACATGTGAATAAGTTTTAGTAATTGTGTACCAAGATAGTTTTGTACCCATATTCATAACCTTTTGTTAATAAGGCTTCTTAATACAATCACGTGAGCACATGCAAAACTTTATGCCTTACAAGATTTACATATATGAAAGATTGGCATAATATTGATATAAAAGAAATCACTATTTTATAAATATGTAAAATGTTACATATAGAACTAATATCCCTCACTATCTATTAGTGGTAGAGGACATATCATTAACAATCTACTGCATGCACTATAATGCTAATAATCCTAACGCTTGTAACTTTAGTATCTAGTATTTAATACCCATCTTCTCAAGATGACAATCTGGATGTATTTGTGTAATTGGCTTGGTAATTGGGCTAGCCACATTATTTGTTGAAGCTATTTTTTGCATGGCTATGTTGCCTTTTCCAATGATTTCCTAAATAATGTGATTGCACCTCTTAATGTGTCAGGATTTTTGATGAGACCTTGGTTTCTTTACATGTGTGATTGCACCATTATTGTTATAGTAAAGTGCAAATGGTCAATCCACTTTTGGTACCACATCCAAATAGCCTCCTTCACAACATCACATGACGTAATGTATCCAACCTCAGTGGTGGATTCTGCTGTAGTACTCTATTTAGAACACTTCTAATTCATTACTCCTCCATTCAAGGTCAAAATATACCTAGAGATAGACTTTCTATTATGCACATCTAATTGAAAGTTAGAATTGGTGTATCAATATCATTACATACATTAGGCTTTCAATACCTGAAGTAAATAGAATGGCTTTCATGCTTCTCATTTCATCATCCAGCTATGGGCATATGGCTTCTAAGAGATAGATGCCATGCTTGAATGGTGGGTGCTCCCATTAACCTTCTTGCAAGCACACGACTCATCTTCATTCTTGATGAAGTCAAATCATTTGATTACACCATCAAAACAAAGATTCCAACTACTAGATGCTAGCTAAAAGCCATAAATGGACCTCTTAAACTTGCATACTTTATTAAATTTCTCTTAGGCTTCCAAACCTAAGTGATTGCACTATATAGATATCATCCTCAAGCAACCCATTGAGGAAAGGTGGTTTTAACATCCATTTAACAAATCTCATAGTCTAAATGGGTAGTTATTGCAAAAAGAATTTGAATGGATTTAAGCATTGCTACAACTGAGAATGTCTCCTCATAGTCAACTCTTTATTTAAACTATAGCCTTTCATCTTGAGCCTAGCTTTATAGGTCTCCACTTTGCTGATTGAATCAATATTTCTTTTGGAAACCCATTTACATCTAATGGGAACTATTCCATTGGGTGCATCCACTAAGGTCCATACTTAATTCACATGCTTCAAATCCATCTTGGACTACATAGCCTTCAACCACTTGACAAAGTCTTCATTCAACATTGCTTGATTGAAGAGACTATGAATAAGGTCCTTAGTTGGTTGAGTGATGACATTGCGAAGATAGTTGAGCATTGTTGCTTTAAAGGCATTAAGAATATGGTAGGTAGAGCTATCTAAGTTGAGCATAGGCTTAAGACGGAGGTATTAGGAAGATTACTTAGTATGACCCTCATGGAACCTTTGTTGGGAGGTCTACACCATACAATACACATGATGACATTGTTAGGAGATCTACACAACACGACATTTATAAGGCCGATGATAGGAGATCCTATGAAGCAACCATGAACACTACATTAATACAAATGGGGAAGGTAGGTTCTGTATATTCATACTCGAATAATTGTGATGTTGGTAATATAGCAATCTGTGAGGTGATTAAAAAGTAGATAGACTTGCACATATAGGAGGAATGTAATGATGGTCAAAAGCAATCTTTAAATGATGATATATCTATCGAGGGAGAAATTTGTGCAGCCTCTAGTAAGTTGAACTTAGAGGATAATAGTGACAAAGATGTTGAGGAACTAAGATTGATGGGACATGGAGACGATGCATCAAGTAAAGATACACTTATAGAATGAAAGGTTGAAAATAGTTGCAGTCTTTTGAAGAGATTCCTACGTCTTGTAATACTATAGAATGAGTTCATGAGAATCTATTGTATTGAGAAAATCAAGGTGAGCTAGAGCTAGAGAGTGAAGAAGGACTAACATGAGTGATTGGTCATTATATGAAGTACAATGTAATGAGTAGATTCCTTGTGATTTTTACATTGGAGAGGTTGGATTATTGGGATATACTCATACTAACCCATTAAAACACACAAATGTTACTAAAATTAGATTAACCTTGCAGAAGCATTTCCCTTGGGTGTTAAAGTTGTTGTTAGAAGAAGAAGACTAAGGGAAATTTCGCAACTTATGTTTGAGCATGGACATTAACATCCATTAAGAAGTAATATAATTCTAATGGGCAGGTTGTTCTCAGTTAAAACAATCAAAGGAACTTTTCTTATAGACATATTTGATCCACGAAGTGAGCTACAACTTAAAGGATGTTTTGATGCAATTGCAACTTGTGACAATGAATAAGTGCTTACACATCCACAACAAAGTCGTGTTGCAAAGCAAAAGTATTAGGTAAGAGTCTTGTTAGTATTATACTATATTATTTCTTACATAGGTATATTTCTTGTTGGAAAAAAGGATCCTAATGAATTAAGCACAATTTGCTTTTAAAAAGAAGGGAATAATGCGAGCACCAGCTTGGGACTAGTGCTAATTGGGGAATTCAACATGCAAGTCTAGGGTGACAAGCTCCAAGGGTCCAAAAAGGCACTTTTGCATGAGTTTTAAGAAGTATTTGGGCATTTGGAAAGGTTTAGAAGTCAAAGAAGAGCTCATGGATTAATCAAGTGCAAAATATGGGTGAAATGATAAAAAGGACCACTAGGATTGACATTTAGATCAATCTCAATGCATTTGGATCAATCGCAAGAAAGATCTCAAGCATTTGGATTGATCGAAGAATAGATTGCAAGAGTTTTGATCAATTGCAAGTATTAGGATCAGTTGTAAGATAATCCTAAAGAGCTAGATCGACAATACAGAATTTTTGGAATTACGATCAAGGAAGAACTAGAACAACCCATATCAATTCAAAAGGCCCCAATTCAATCTCACGTGTTCTAGATCAATCCAAACTATGATTATAGCCCAAGTTTTTCTAATTTAGTTAGGATTCTATACCAAAGTTATCCTAATCTTTTCCAAATTGTTTTAGGGGACTTTAGGTGTATTCCTAGCTTACTTAGGACTACAAAAAAGGGGCTTAGTTTTTTTTTTATGGGAACTCATTTGGTATTTAATTAATGAAATTATTTTTTGGTTTCATCGGGGTTTGCCATGTAAAATTTCAAAATTTCAAACTTGAAAGCATGAACATGTAGTGGAAGCAGATGCATTTGACAAGAAAGCATGAAATAATACCTATTGGAATCACATTCCAAATGAGCGTGCTTACAATCCTTTAAGTTGTGGCCCTAAAACTCTAACCTCTACTTTGTCCACTTAGTTGGAATAATGGCAAGTGCCTTTCTCACTTAGCAAACCCTTTTACAAGGTTCTCACACAAAACACCTTTTGAGCAAGAAGGCTTTTCATGATAAGAAAAGAGTGAGAGGGTGGTTAAAAACTTTTTCTCGTCTTGCCTGGTAGGAGACACCAATTTCCTATGTTAAATTAAGTGTTGTATATATTTTAGAACTCTTCCAAATATACACACACACATATATTAGTGATATGCCTTTTTAATGCTAATTGTGAATGAGGGATACTAAGGGGGCATTATGGTTGTATATGTGGACCTTCACATTGATTAATAACAGAATGGTAAGTTTTCACACATTTAAATCTTGAATAGTGTAAAGTGTTGCTTATGCCCTTGTAATTGAGTAAAGAAGCCTTATTTATAAGGAGTTGTGAATATTGACAAAAGGTTGTTTTAGTACTTGATTGCTAAAACTAGTTCGTGGGTCACAGCACTTTAAAAGGTAGTAGAGAGTTGGTATGACTTGCATACTTTGTATTTCTGCAATGAATATCACACCATTTAGTATGAGATACTAAGAATACGTGTATGGATGCATCATTAGAGAATGAGTATTTGGATAATGACTCACAGAATGAAGCAGGCATATAGAGTTCATGCTTTGTTGTTGTCAATGTTTTACTTTGTGATCATATTAAGTGCATGTAGACATTAGCTTTAAGATGTCATGGTTATCTTGTGTTCATAACAATTAATGTGGCATTAGAATATTAAAGGTCAATATCTATTTTGGTTAGAATACGGTCAGGAGCTCAACATGCCATTGTTCAAGTGCGTATGGAGGTGTGTGTGCATTCAATAAGAGATTTGTTTCCTTTCAAGTGAGTAAGGTATTTGTCTTATGTAGTTGGTGTTCTATAAAATGAAAACCTTTAGCTAAGGTAGTTGGGATAAAGTAAGGTAAAAGGTCTATATCACATGGCACTTATAATCAAGAGGGCTCATTGTAATCCATTTTACCTCACTTTAGTTAGGCTATGATATGAGCCATAGGTTAGGCATTATCTAAATCCTTTGAGCTATGCTTGTTTTTAATTAATAATGAACCTAGAAAGTCACACACAAAGGTTGTTTTGTATGATAAATGTTAAATAGGGGGTAGCAAAATATATCTAGCGCCAGTTGGATTGTATCAAATAAGTTATTATGGCGTTTGTCAATGATGAGATTATTAATTAGACGTACAATGGAATTTTAATTTAATTAATGAAATTAATTAAATTAAAAAGGATAGGACACAAATGGAATTATTTGATATAAATTATGTTTGTTAATAATGTGATTATTAACTAGAAACATGATAGCTTTTGATTTAATTAACAAGATTAATTAAGTAGGTCATAATTCCATTAGGCCTTAATTATTAATAAAGATTAATAATTTAGAGTTGTGGGCTACAATTATTAAAGAATTTAATAGTTTACATGTGCATGGGATAGTAATTACTAATGGTCCATGTAGTCAGCCCATGGAGCCCATAACTAGTATGCTCTAGAGTCCTAATATAAATATATGTTTTAGAAAAGTTTTAAGCATAATAAATCTGATAATTCATATGCTATGCTCTAAGAAAAAAGAGAAGTTTTTCTAGCCACCCTTTCCATCTCTTCTCATTGCCAAAAGTCTTCTAGTCTAAAGGATTTTGTGTTAGAGCATTACAAAAGATGTTTTGCAAGGTGTAGAAGGCATTTATCATTACAACATTGTATCAACAAACTAGAGGCTGGTATTCGAGAGCCACAACTCAAGGATCATATGTGTGCTCATAGAAATGTGATTCCAAAGGTAAGCTCTTTTCAGTTATCTTCTGCACTTCTCAGTTGATACTTGTTGTATGGCAAATGCAGAACGAGTTTGCTATGTTATTTTGTTGTGTTTACATTGTTGATTTATGGTTTTAAAGTTTTAAAATTCTACTCCAAATCCATTGTAATACAACAGTGATATTAGAGCTACCGTATTCCTTTGACAAGTTCGAAATTTAATGATCTTTCCATAGTTTATGGTGTTTTTCATTTAGAATTCATTTAAACATGTATTGGATACTTGTTTGCATGTTAAAGATTTTGTTTTGTGGGTTTAAAGCCAAAGACAAGAGAGGAAAAAAAAACCACTTCTGCTTGAAACTAGCACCACCACTGTTAGGTTTTGCAGCTTTGTTTCGTGCCCACAAAGAGCCTACTTGCACTTGTGAGATGCGATCTTGCGGCTATGAAAATGGTGCTCATGACCACAATATTTGATCTTGCGGAGAATCATATTTTGCTGCTATTTTCCTCGTGAATGTTCTTTGCTGTGGCTTGTCAAGCAGTCGCACAAGAAGCACTAGGACTGAAGGAACTATTCTCGTGGCTACACAAGTTGGTAGTGTACTGTGTTTTAGGGTTTTTTGAATTAAACTAGTTGGAAAATATTACTAGAATACTATAGAATATTTGTTTTGATATTTACATATATTGTTTCTTTTTTAATATATAGTACTAGAATATTTTGTTTCCTAGTTTTTTGTATTAGATTTATGTTAGGATATTTTATAATTTTTGGTATCTTTGTATTTGCCTTATACTATAAATTAGGATCACTCTTGATTAATGAAAGACACACATCAATTATTTCAATTACTCATCGATATGGTATCAGAGCGGTAATGCGATCCTTGGCATTTTGCTATGTATGGGCAAAAATAATAATAATAATAAAAATTAGCAAACCTATTTTGTTCTTTAACCCAATTTTTGATTTTTCCAAAAAGTACTCCTGTTTGAGCCAAGGCCAGCTTTGATTTTTTCTTTGATGTATGAGCTTCATTTTATTATCCAACCCTAAGTGGCATTGCTTGGTTGGGCATTTTAAGACCATGTTTTTTCTTAGGCCTGTATTTTATTATTAAGCCAATAATTTTTGCTTTTTCAATTGTTATTATTTTGGCTAAGTTTGGCCCAATACCAATTTATTTATGGCTGCTTATGGCTACAGTTTCAACTATTACTATCTAGCCTCTACATCCATGATTTTTGACTTGTTATTGCTCACTAAGAATATCGCCATTTATGACTATTTGGCTAATATTGACTGTTTATTAATTTGCTATCATTCTACAATAATTTCTACTACTTTCTACTACTCTGAGGGTGACTACTATATGTTGCTAACTTTACAAGTGTGCCTACTAGTGTTGCCTACTTTAATGGCCCTTTACTATTTATTGTTGTACATGCTGATTGTCATGTGTGACCTAAACTTTTCTTCTACTATTTGTCTAATTTAATCTTTCAATTGAAATTTTAATACTACTCCATGTCCAACTTGGGGAGGAGAGTTAGAAAATATTACTAGAATACTAAGGAATATTTGTTCAAATATTTACATATATTATTTCTATATTAATATATAGTATTAGAATATTTTGTTTCTCAGCATTTAGTATTAGATTTATGTTAGGATATTTTATATTTTTTGTATCATTGTATTTGTTCCATACCATAATTTGAGACCACTCTTGATTAATAAAAGACACACATCAATTATTTCAATTCCTCTTGAACAAAAACATTGGAAAAAGGGTTTTCTACAAATGAAAACTAGTGCATGAGATGTGTAACCCATGGAAAAGGTAAATAGATAGAATTATTTGATTATGCATGTGATATATAATCATTTGAATGTATGTTGTGGATGGATTGTGAACTTAAGACACTTGTGAATAAATTTATTCTCTTTTGAATTGGTTTTCTTGGTTGTATAATTATTTTTCATAGGTTGTATTGGTATGAACCTAAGTTATTATTTTACTACATAGAATAGGGATTCTCCTTGGTATGCCATGTATAAATGTAACATGGAAGTCATAAAAAATTTGATGTTCATGTTGTGACCAAGACTGGTGCTAGAGCCACACAAGATTAACATGGAAAGGCATTAAGGAGTTGATGTTCGTGCAACAACCAAGAGTTGATGCCGTTTAGAGTTCGATGGCGTGGTGGGCCCTATGAAGCCATGAAGACCAAGATAAAAGAAAGCATTTAATAAATTCCTATGTAATAGAATAGGAGTCCATGCACATGTGCACGATCCAATTTCTGGTTCAAATTAGATCTAGAAGTCCATCATCGTCCACATTATTTAATTTTGCATATTATTTTTGATGGGCATATGAGATACATGAAATTGGAAAATGTGCAAAGCGAAAAATAAATCTACATGAACTTAAAAATTTCCTCAAATTATTTTAAGTTGTTATTGAAAACGGTTTATCGTGGCCCTCCACTGAGCTCAAAGCCCCTAGTGTAGCCTTAGTGTGTAATATCGCCACATTAGTGGGGCCACATTATAATAATGCATTTATGATTTTGGGTGCATTAGATGTGACATTTAAAGGATATTATGCCTTTAGAACAGCTAGCCATGGGTAGAGTTCAAATCTGGCAAATCGTTATTTAATGGGTGTAACTTAAATGGACCCAACTTGCCTATACTTGATTACTTGAGGCATTGTTGAGCCATGGGTTGAAGGAAAGATTAGACCACGCATGAGATGCGTTGGCAATAGTTTCCATTCATTGGACTTAGCATGCCAAGACTCAATTACGTGTGGTGTGTTATGTCCAATGAAGACCATAATCATCCACTAAGAAAATTTTACCAATAGTGTTTTCATTCTCTACTCGTTGGAGTGTAGGGTTTGAAAAATCTAGTGGGAGGCCATTGTGATTTAAAGTCCACAATCATAATAGTAACTGGTGCATGTCGTTGTTAAACACCAAAATTAAATTTTTAATAACTAGTACCAGCTAAGTATGATTATCGTGTTCATAGAGAGGGTATGAATTATGTTTATTGCTATGACTAAGAATATATCAGTTAAACCTTCTTAAGCGAGAGAGAGAATAAGAGCAATGAAAGAAAACTAAGAAAACATAGGTTTTTTGAGGTAATCAAGATAGTTGTGAATTAATAAAGATTTAATGGTGAGAAGGCCTAGGCCCCTATGTAGTGTGGAAATTCAACGAATAACAGATGTGTTTGCAATCAAATTCAATTGGCTTATTATGGTGTGTTAATCTTTTAATCTTTGAGACATTCTCCCGAATTATGCCCAAGATTCAACCTAACAAGTGTGTTCCCATGTCCCACGTAAATTCCTTGGTTCCACTTCCACTATTCCCTTGAAATTTACATTTTGCAATTGTTGTTTAACCTACGAGTTTCACTTTCATCATTCCCCATGTGGTCACAGTTAAATGAAGAACTACGAAACACTTGAAAACATGAATTCGCAATTGCAAATAATAAGAACAACGAAAACAAATCACATGCAAATATCTATTAAAAGTCCTCAAATGACACAAGGTCCTAGAGTGGAAATTTAGCAATCCATAAAAATAAAAGCAAGTATAATAATTAGATTCATAATCATAGAAATTTAGCAATCCATAAAAATAAAAGCAAGTATAATAATTAGATTCATAATCCTATTATTCAAGAAATCAAGAAAAAAATAAGAAAATCTTAGTCTAAGGTCTTGAACAATTAATTGGATTATGTCTTCAACAATGCAAGAATTCTTTTAATTTGCTCTTAAATAATGTAGTTCTTTAAAGTCCAAGTTTCCAGCCTTTTTCCTTAGCTGCCACTCTTTAATTTTCGTTCAAAAATCGTCTTTATATACGGGAGAACTAGGTCAAGTTAGCAGGTGCATGAAAAATGGTAAGAAAATCCAATTCCCAGAAATATGTATCTGCTCGCGTCATCTTTTGCGATCACTAACTTTTCAACTGCAGTCGCGGTTCTGACTGCAGTAATTCTAGTGAATGCTGTGGTCACAAAACTTGTTCTTGCGATTGTGGCTTCCTTAATCTTGGTCTTGCCCTCTACCACAAAAACCAATGCATGGTGTAATCCTGATTGCTGCTGCGAACACCTTCTCGCAATCATGGCTCCGACTTCTGCTATCGCGGCCCTGACCATGCCTGTTGAAGGTTTTTGACTGTTCTAGCGGCGATTATACTTTTCCATATAATTTGATCATCTGATGTCCGATGGACATGATTTTTACTCTATTGGAGAACCAATTCATTTTTTCTTTATTACTCAAATTTTTAGGTTAATCAAATATTCCACTTCAACTCAGCATCCTTCCAAAGTTGCTTCTTGATCCCTACAACCATGAAAACATTCATAAGCATCATACTATTCAATGTCATTCATGCTAAGATATATTCATGATAACATTTAATGAAATTCATGCATGATTTAAGCATTTTCTTCCATCATAAGGTTTGTTTGACACAACATCTATTTTACACAATTTTAACGTTACTATGTGCAATATATGTCACCAACCTTGCTAAATATACGCCCTAAGTAACTATAATTTTAGGCAACATGACACTTCCACACTTAAGGGTTGCTAGTCCCTAGAAACATTCCCTAACACACATGGATATGGCTAAACTATTCATGGCTCAGATGTACATAGAAGGCTTAAGTGGCCACCTATCTTAATTTTAGAAGAGTTTTAGTTACCTTAATTCAAGTGAGAGTTGCACACTCATTTATAGCCTAACTCTCCTAAATCCTCCCTTTTCCACATGACACTATGTGAACGTGTGAATGTACCGCTCCCGTCATCCAATTCCCGAGTGTCCTAATGTTGCTACCACCAATCAACATTAAGTAGTCTGCATACTACTCACCTCAAGGAACCTACCAATCCATCTCCCCATAGGTTTGAACATAAGGGAACATAAGAACTTGTGCACCATGCGAGATTAAGCGCAAATTGCATCGTTTCTTCTTCTTCTTCTTCTTCTTCTTCTTTTTTTAAAGTTTTCTCAACTTTTCGGGGAACTTTTTTATGCAAGAATGAACAAGGGTCACTTTCACATTCTTGGTTACTCATGTTTGGGCAACCTTTTTACGCGAGAATGAAGAGGAGTCTCTGCATAATCTCAATTACTCAATCACTCGGCCACTGGAGTAAAAAGTTCTATCTCCTTCTTACCTTCTTTCTTTGTTTTTTTTTTCATTCCCCATAGTTCTTACCTACAGTTTAACGGCCTATAAATTCCTCACAGTGAGATTGACACCCACAATACCTTACCCTTTCCAAAGTACTGGCACTTTTCAAGCTACCCAGAACTCAGGGACAGGGTGGCGTGCACTAAAATTCAGACCACATATACATAAGGAGATCGTTGGAAAGGCCAGAACTATGAATGATTAAGCAACCATCATACACAATGCAAATTTTTAAAAAATATATCTCTATAATCACAGATTAAGTTCAGTGACCACAAAACCATACCTTTGCTCTTCCGATAGCATCTTGAGCACCTTGTATAATTCAAGTTTGATATATTTCACATAATAATACATATAGCATAAATAACTAAGTAGTTACTATCCAGTGAAAGTGTAGTGAGTTTAGTGTTTAAAATTTACACACCTTCGAAGTGAGAATAAAAATCAGCGAGAAACAATTCCTATGCAAATCCTTTTCCCACACTTGAACAAAGTAGTGTCCCCACTATGATAAGCATACCTGGTAGAAGATAAACATATAATGAAAAGAACAAAACCACCTAACCTCAAGTGGCAAGAAGTAACTGCATCACTCATGTGGGTTGCTAAGATCATTGTCTTGCTCATCAGCTACATTGTAGGCAGCAAATAGCTCAAATAGATGGGACAGCTCACAGCAGGGCTGGTACAGAAAGTGAGACAATGCCGGGTGTCCCGCTGGTAAGGGAAAGGGCACATCGGGATACAAATGTTGAAAATATGTGGCAATGTCGACCTAGAAAGAGTAAATGGACTGGTGAAGGCCGTCCAGGTAGGCATTAACATGTTGGGCTAGCCTTTGGAAATTATCACGTACCTTAATCCAAAACTCTTAGTCTACATAATCACACTCATGGTGCTAAGGGCATTACTGTAGCCCCAGCCCGCCTCTAGGAGCCACTTGTTGGATTGGTGCTTTCGATGGGTTGATCAGTGCCACTGGGGTCACAACTAAAGGGAAATTCGCTAAGGTCACATCCGCTCGGTAGTTGAGCTCGGTAATGACAATAGGATAGGCCATGTTAGCTCTTCACCTATCTGTAATTCTAATGATATTATCATAGATTAACTGACCCAAGTTCAAGGGTATACTTATGTATATAGAATATGTAATCAAAAACTACTCAGTACTAATTGTAGGTTGGTACTAATTGGGTCGGATTCATCCACAAGTGAACACCCACCATGGGTGTAACATCTAGGGCAGGCTATGGAAGTGGGAAGTTGTAATGCCGGTCACCCTCCTAATGGACGCCCTCAGGACATAACTCTTGGACAAACCCTTTCTTAGAGTTGCCTAGCTCGTGAAACTGTGTCATATCAACCAAGTTCAGCCTAAACACCCTGTTTATGTGCCGTGGCCTAAATGAAACTGGAACCTTGCGAATGTAGATCGCGTTATCCTTTTGGTCTGGGACATTGACATAGAATTCACGTAACAACTCTCAGGAGACTTATTGTGTAGGATGGCGAATGATCGTCCCCTAAATTCTATCGACGACAAGCTGGGCAAAGTTAGGGTGAGGGTTAATGATGTCCTTAAACCCACACTTAGGGAATAGTGCTCGACGAGCAACGTTAGTCCTATAACAATATCAAGCATCCTCTGTCATGAAATGGGAAATGTTATATTGGTGAGGGCTAGCAGGCGGAGGCAGTAGTGTACGTGAGGAGCTCGCTCCTCTTGGGGTATGACTGCGCTTTCAAGCACCTATAACCAAAAAGTTTCATCAATAAAGAATACCAACCAAAATGGACAGTACGACATCAAAGTGTCAACAACAAGAAAAGAAATGAAGGATAGAAGATCACAAAAATTGCAAGAATCATTTAGTTGAAAATTGAATGCTAAGCTTGCATTAAAACAAACACCTACAAAAATGGATGGAATCACTCTACAAAAATTTGATTCAACACGTCTCAAGCAAGTATGCAAAAAGCACAACCATTTCTAACAAAATCTGGAACAATATTGGAAGAAATTACCAAACATCCTTGCCCAAAAATAGAAGAAAAAAAAGAGTGACAAAGTGGGAATAGTCGACCATTGTGTTCGTGCCGTGAATGTGGTCTGGTGATTGTCATGAGGGCAACCGTGCTGCGTCAGAGTGTGTGGTGCGTGCGGTATTCATGCAAGTGTGGTATGGTGTGTTCGATGTCCAAGTGTGTGCGTGTGTTGCTATGTTGTGGTGTGTGCATGTGTGCAGTGTTTTATTCAAAAGTGCTCGACCGTGATTGCAGGTAAATTCTTTTGTATCGCGGTGGAGGACACCGTGGTTGCGGATAAAAGAGTAACTTTATTCCATGATCGCAGGGCTGACTGACGCGATGGCAGTAAAGCGCACGAGAAAAACAGTAGCACCCACGCTCCTACCTACGGCCGCATTAATGACCCTTCTAGTAATTTTTTTTAATTATTCATTTATTTTTTTTTAGAGTAGTAGAATGAAATGGGAAAAAAAACACAAAACTAGAATGCAAAAATGGAAAGGGAAGAAAAAGTGAAAGAAAGCAGGTAAAGTGCGGGCGACCTCCGGCAAAGCACTGCATTTTATGTTGACAACCAAACCACTTCTACCTCAACATGATAGTTCCGCTAAGGTCCATGCATCTATAGCACGAACTTCCCCCTCAAGTTAGTGTTTAAGTCGATATCCATTTACCTTAAAAGTTCAGTCACCACTGTGCAATTGAACTGCACTATGATCAAACACATTTGCAATTTTAAAAGGGCCCGACCAGCGAGACCACAACTTACTTGGGAATAATTTCAGGTGTGAATTGAATAAGAGCATCTTGTCCTCGACTCTAAAATCCTAGGCCACAATGCGGCGATTGTGTCACCTCTTCGTGCACTCCTTGTATAATTTAGTGTTTTCATACGCATTGTGGCAGAATTCTTCCAATTCAGTTAATTGTAGCAACCTGTTTTCTCCTACTCTTTGCGGATCAAAATTTAAAAATTTTATAGCCCAATATGCTTTATACTCGATTTCAATAGGGAGGTGACGAGCTTTACCAAAAACTAGACGGTACGGGGACATGCTAATTGGTGTTTAAATGCAGTTTTATATGCCCATAGGGCATCATCTAGCTTTCTAGCCCAATCCTTCCTATTGTGATTCATGGTGGTGTCTAGGATTCATTTTAACTCCCTATTAGACACTTCCTGGCCACTCGTTTGGGGGTGATACAAGGTTGTGACATATTGGACATGCCGTAATTTTTTAGTGGAGACTCCATCCATCGGTTATAGAAATACAAGCCCCCATCATTGATGATTGTTCGAGGAACCCCAAACCTAGTAAAAATGTGTTTTTACAGGAATTTTAAGATAGGTTTTGACTTGTTCTAGGTAATGCAACTGTTTCTACCCATTTTGATACATAGTCTACTGCAACTAGTATATATTTATTACCATGTCAAGGTGGGAAAGGCCTCATAAAATCAATACCCTATACGTCAAACAGCTCTACCTCCAGTATATTTGTTATTAGCATTTCATTTCTTTTGGAGAGGTTCCTCAACCTCTGGAACCTATCACACCTTTTTACGTATACATAGGTGTCCTTGTAAAGTGTTGGCCAGTAAAACCCGGGCTAAAGTACCTTATACGCCGTGCGATTGGCGCCAAAACGTCCTCTACAGTTGAGCTCATAGCAATGATGCAAGATGTCTTCTGTCTCTTCCTCTGGGATGCACCTGCTAATAACTTGATCAACACATATTTTATATAGGTAAGGATCATCACAGAAGTAATGTTTGACATCAGACAAAAATTTTCATTTTTACTGGTAAGACATTTTAGGAGGTAAAAACATCACAGGCTAAATAGTTCACATAATCTACAAACCAAGGAGTAAATGAAGTAAATAGGGTAATGATTTGTTCATCTAGAAATTCTTTAGTAATGTCTTGCCCCTCTGTGTTGCCCTTATTATCTAATTTAGAGAGATGATCAGCCACCATGTTGTCCAGTCCTTTTTTATCTTTGATTTCCATGTCGAATTCTTGCAACAATAAAATCCATTGGATTAGCCTGGGTTTTGCATCTTTCTTTTCTAACAAGTATTTAATGGTAGCATGATCTGTATAAACAATCATTTTGGCTCCAATCAGATATGGTTGAAATTTCTCAAACACGAACAGCATCGCTATGAGCTCCTTCTCTATTGTTGCATAATTTAATTGAGCATCATTAAGGATGCGGCTAGCATAGTAGATCACGTGGAGCCTCTTGTCCTTTCACTGTCCCAAAACCACACCTACCAAGTGGTCACTCATATCACATCAATTTAAATGGTAATGACCAGTCAGGACGTGCGATGATGGGTGCACTTGTTAATTCCTATTTTAACCTGTTAAAAGCACTAAACATTGATCATCAAAATCAAACGGTGCATCTTTCAATAATAGGTTAGACAAGGGTTTTGACATTTTAGAAAAATCTTTTATAAAGTGTCTACAGAACCCAGCATGCCCGAGAAAGCTACAATTTCCTTTCACATGCGACGGTGCAGGTAAGTTGGCAGTAAAATCAATTTTACTTTGTTTACCTCAATGCCATTTTTTGAAATTTTGTGCCCTAGAACAATCCCTTCCTGTACCATAAAATGACACTATTCCCATTTCAAGACTAGGTTAATGTCTTTGCATCTCTACAATACTTGAGATAGATTATATAAACAATTATCAAAGGAGTCACCTAAAAATAGAGAAATCTTCCATAAAAATCTCAATTATATTCTCGATTAAGTCAGAAAAAATTGCCATCATATATCTTTGAAATGTTGCTAGTGCATTGTCTAACCCAAAAGGCATCCTCCTATAGGTAAATGTCCTTTAGGGGTAGGCAAATGTGGTTTTCTTTTGATCCTTTGGAGCAATTGGAATTTGGTTATAGCCAGAGTACCCATCTAAAAAGTAGTAGTATAGATGGCTTACTGCCCTATCTAGCGTTTGATCTACAAAGGGTAGTGGGAAGCAATCTTTACAGGCGACACCATTAAGTCGTCTATAGTCAATGCATAGGTGCCAACTTGTTATGAACCTAGATGGAATTGTTTCATTGTAGTTGTTCTTACCTACTGCATACCCCCCTTTTTAGGTACCGCTTGGGATAGACTTACCCACCCACTATTTGATATGGGATAGATTATACCTGCATCTAATAGTTTCATTACCTTTTTATTAATGACCTCTTACATGTATGGGTTTAATCGGTGTTGAGGTTGCCTCACAGGTTTATAAGTATCATCAAAAAAATTTTTATGCATGCAATAAGAGGGGCTTGTACCTTTCAAATCTACTATGGTCCATCCTATGGCACTCATGTGATTTTTCAAAACTTGTAACAATTTTTCTTTTTCTTCCTGATTCAAATGTGCAAAAATTATCACGGGAGCGTAGAAGACTTACCAAAAAAAGCATACCTTAAGTGTGCTAGCAATTGTTTTAGCTTGAGAGTTGGTGGTACTTCCACTAATATCTTTGGTGGGTGTAATGATTTCACCAGGGTTCGCATTGTTCATCCTTGCCATCATCCTCTATTTCCATCTTAGCAAGCAGCTCTCTAGCTTCGGCTTTAGCTCGTGCATGTTCCTAAAAAGCTCACATGTGCAATCGTCAATGTGCTCTAAATGGAGATAGGTATCAACATCCATAGGAAATCATGAATCATCAAACACATTAAATATGACTTCCTCACCTCCTACCCTTAACGTTAACTTACCTTGGTACATATTAATTAATGCTTTACCTATTGGTAAGAATGATCGCCCCAGTGTGAGTGGCACTTCCCTATTCTCTTCCACATCTAAAACAACAAAATCAACAGGGAATATAAATTTTTCTACCTCCACTAAGGCATCCTCAATTAGCCCAAGTGGTACCTATACACATTTTTGTGTCAGCTGAATAGACATCCTAGATGGTTTGACTTTTTCTAGTTTGAGTTTCCTAAAAAAAGTATACGATATTAGATTGATACTGATACCTAAGTCGTATAAGGTCTTACTAAACTCCACATTGTCGACATTGCATGGAATAGTGAAACTTTTTGGGTCATTCAATTTAGGGGGAAGTTTATTTTGAATGATAGCACTATACTCCTCAATCAACACACCTATCTCCTGATCATCTAGCTTTCTCTTTTTGGAGAGGATTTCCTTAAGAAACTTCACATAGCTTGGCATCTATGCTAGTGCTTCTGCAAATGGAATATTAATGTCATGTTTCTTGAATACATCTAAGAATTTAAGGAAGTTTTTATCCTCTTGTGCAGTCTTTAATCTCTACGTATACAGGAGGGGTGGTCTGTAGGGCTTGACGGGTGATTCAGCTTTTCTTCAGCATCCTTTTGCCCTTTATTAGCTTGTTCACTAGACCATTCCTTCACTTCGCCTTTGTCTCAGCTATTCATTCTATGAAGTAACTCTTATAGTTGTTTCCCATTCCTTAAGGTGACTGCATTGCATTGCTCCTTTAGGTTGGCCTCTATATTGCTGGGTGGTCTTCCTTGGGGCCGTGCTGCTACATCTTTAGCCAATTGTCCTATTTTCTACTCTAAGTTGCACAGGGATGCCTGCTAATTTTGGAGTACTGAGTCAATTCTAGTCATGTAATCTTGAGCCATTTTGACTAAGTTTCCAATGATTTCTTAGGTGGATTTGACTAGGTTACCCACTATGTCTTCCAATGACTGTTTCTTCTCTTGTGTTTGATATGGAGTGTTTGATGCTGCCAGTTTTATATGCCTAAGGGGTTGGACACGCCAGCTTGGTTTCTCCATGAGAAGTTTGGGTGGTTCCTCCATCCCAGGTTGTTTGTATTGGAGTATGGATTGTTTTGTATCTGATTCTGGCTATTCACTTTGTTCATCTGTTCATTCCCCAACTGATTTCCTCTAGTACTACCCACTTGGCACTCCTGGGTTGGGTGCGAGCTGAAACACATGTCACGGGCCTGTATAGAAGGAATAGACAGATTAGTATTGGTATTTAAGCTATCAATTTTTTGTGTAAGCAAATCAACTTTAGCAGTTAAAGCAGTAAAGGCATCTGTATCATGAACTCCTACCACTCGTCAGATGGCAGATCTCTCAGAAGACCATTGGTAGGCATTCAATGCCATCTCTTCGATGAAGTCCCAAGCTCCTTCTAGCCTTTTGTTCATTAGGGTGCCACCAGCTACAGCATCCAGCATAGTTCGTAGGTTCCCATTGATACCGCTGTAAAATGTCTAAATTTGAAGCCAAATTAGGTATCCATGCTGTGAGAACTTTCTCAACAGTTCTTTAAATCTCTCCCAAGCTTTAGGGAGTGTTTTAGTGTCTGTCTGATTGAAGGTACCTATTTCAAGATGCAATTGTTTAGTTCTAGCTAGCGGACAAAATTTAGACAAAAATTTATTAACAATTTCCTACCAAGTAGTAATACTCCCTGTGGATAGGCATTAGAACCATTGACTAGTGCGGTCTCATAGAGAGAAAAAAAAATAATCAAAGTTTGATCGCACCTTCGGATACTTCGTTAAACTTTACTGTATCACACAATTCTAAGAAGCTTGCAAGGTGCGTGTTTTCATCCTCTTGAGGGCCTTTTTTGAATTTATTTAATTGTACTTATTAATTAATGTAGGTTAAGTTTGAAATTGTTGGCATTTACCGACGGTTTGACTATTCCCGTCATCTTTTGTGTCATCATTGGCTGGACAAAATCTTAGAGGACCCTTTGATTGGGTGCTAGAAGGTTTGGTGGTATGTGCTAATGATCTTCCATGTCCAACTATTCTTGTTGTTGTCTTTTCATAGATCTGTTATGTCAGAGCGTTCGTTCGATCTTTGGATCAAAATCCACCAACACTAGACATTGACTTGGCACATGCAATGACAGTGTCTCTTCCACACCTACAATGTTAAATACTAATCAATAAAAAGAGTAACTTTAAACAAAAAAGAATAGTACAAAGAAATGGATGGTCTAATCTAGTATGCCCTAAAAATATGCAATAGCACTTGTTAACCTCCTCAGCAATGGTGCTAAAATTTAGTGTATGTTGTTGTAGCACACCAAAATTAAATTTTTAATAACTATTACTTGTTAAGTATGAGTGTCGTGTCCATAGAGAGGGTATGAATTATGTCTATTGCTATGACGAAGAACATATCAGTTAAACCGTCTTAAGGGAGAGAGAGAATAAGAGCAGTGAGAAAAAACTAAGAAAACATAGATTTCCTAAGGCAATCAAGATAGTTGCGAATTAAAGAAGATTCAATATGCAGTGTAAAAATTCAACAAATAATAGATGCGTTTGCAATCAAATTCAATTAGCTTATTATGGTGCGTTAATCTTTTAATCTTCGAGATATTCCCCCAAATTATCCCCAAACTTTAACCTAACAAGTGTGTTCCCACGTCCCACTTAAGTTGAGAATATGAATATTAACATTTGTCCCACATAAATTCCTCGGTTCCACTTCCTCTATTCCTTCAAAATTTACATTTTGCAATTGTTATCTAACCCTCGAGTTTCACTTCTGTCACTTCCCATGTGATCACAATTAAGTTAAGAACCACTAAGCACTTGAAAACATGAATTCACAATTACAAATAATAAGAACAATAGAAACAAATCACATACACATATCCATTAAAAGTTTTCAACTGACACAGGGTCCTAGAGTAGAAATCTAGCAATCCATAAAAATAAAAGAAAGTGTAATAATCAGATTTACAATCCTATTATTCAAGAAAGCAAGAAAAGAAAAGAAAATCTTACTCTAAGGTCTTGAAAAATTAATTGGATTATGTCTTCAACACCACAAGAATTCTTCTAATTTGCTCTTAAATAATGTAGTTCTTTAAAGTCTATGTTTCCAGCCATTTTCCTTAGCTGCCACTGTTTAATTTTCATCCAAAAATCGTCTTTATATACGAGAGAACTAGGTCAAGCTAGCGGGTGCATGAAAAATGGTAAGAAAATCCAATTTCTAGAAATATGTATCTGCTCACATCGTCTTCTGTGATTGTGCTCTTCTTCCCGCAATTGTGGCCTCTTCAACTGTGGTCGCGACTTTAACTGTGGTAATACTAGTGAACTCTATGGTCACAGAACTCTTCCTCACGACCACGGTTCCCCTATCGCCAAAAAACCAGTGCATGGTGCGATCCTCATCACAGCTCCAACTTCTGCAATCGCGGCCTTGATTTTGCTTGTTGAAGGTTTTTGGTTGTTCTAGTGGTGTTCATACTTTTCCATGTAACTCCCTTGTTTGAGGTCTGATAGACCAGGTTTCTACTCCGTAGGAGAACCAATTCATTTTTCCTTTATCCCTCAAAGTTTTAGGTCAATCTAAGATTTGGCCTCAACTCAGCATCCTTCCAAAGTTGCTGCTTGATCCTTGCAGCCATAAAAACTTTCACGAGTATCATAGTATTTAATGTCATTCACACTAAGATATATTCATGATAATATTTAATGTAATTCATGCACAATTTAAGAATTTTCTTCTATCATAAGGTTTGTTTGACACAACATCCATTTTACACAATTTCAACATTACCATGTGCAATATATGTTACCAACCTTGTTAAATATATGCCATGAGTAACTATAATTTTAGGCAACATTAGTAACATGTCACAACCAAGCTAACAAGTCTTACTTATGTTCTACAATTTAATTTTATCTTAAATAATGCATGCACTTATATCATCGATAATTGAGACCTTAATGTTAACTGGAGCCAAGATAGTTAACTGGTTTCAAGAGAGAAGAGTTCTCATTCTTGAGAGAGTCAACTATGTCTTGGGTATTGCCATCTCATTGCAAAGGAAAAAGGTTCTCCTTAAGGAGTCTAGCCTCTTGGTTACTAAGACTATGAAGAGCAAGACCAAAAGAAGGAAACCTATTGTCCTAAGGCTAGTAGGAGGGTGTGATGTCTAGTGCTGAAGTTTATAAAGAAAATAGTTTTTGATTCAATAAAAGGGGAAATTGGAGGAGGAATTGAACTGAATGCCTTAAACGCTAAGGTGTTAGCATTACAAGAGTGGAACTTTATATTTGTGAAACATCATGTTCCATAAGTGTATTCTCTACATCTTAGATCTTGGATTTGAGTGCATATTCCCACATCTGTACTTTGAATTAAGATTTGGTTAAGAGTAGATTGCTCGAGAAGTGAGAAATGGTAATGAAGGCAGGCAATAGGGCAAGTGTTGTAGCCATTACAATTTGCACTATCTTAGTTAGGTTATCATCCTGTTATGTTTTAAGGCCTAAGAGATTGTCTCTTGTTGCCATATAGACTGAAAAGATTGTTTCTGCACCTTCATTGGTAAAAGTTAAGTTATAAACTTTCTTTTAGAGATAATAAGTACTAAATTTATTAACTACCTTATTGGTAAATGACTTGTATTACTTCAAGTTGGACGATAAGCCTATGATGAATGCCATGACAATCAAAATGGCTAGGAATGGCTTAAATCCCAAGCAGTTATGGCATTTTAGACTAGGCTATGTTATAGATACTAGGATTAGCAGTTTAGAGAAAAATGGACTTATTGGCCCAATGGGAAAAGAGCCCTATCTGACTTGCTAATTAGGCTTCTTAGGTAAGGTTGTTGAAATTCCATTTGATAGACAAGTCTAGAGAGCCACATAGGTATTAACGTCAATCTATTCCAATGTTTGTAGGTTATTTAATGAAATGGCAAGCAAAGGTTTTCACTACTTCATAACCTTTATTGATGACTATTCTAATAATGGTCATGTGTGCTTAATGAAGCACAAGCACAATCCTTCGAATAGCTCAAGAAATTTATGGTTGAAGTAGACTAACAAACTGGTAAGCATGTAAAGTTATTGTGATTGGATTGTGGAAGGTAGTACATGAGCTCCTAGTGCGTGGAATTCCTTGAAGTAAATGGCATTGTGTCATAATTCACACCACCAGCAACTCCTTAACTGAATGGTGTAGCTAAGTACAAGAATCAAACTTTATTGGACATAGTTCGATCTATGATGAGCTTCATCAATTTTTCCATTTCTTTATGGGGACATACCCTCGTGAAAGTTGCCTTCATCTCGAATTGGACTCCAAGTTCATTCCTTTGACCTTATATGAGATGTGGAGTGGGAGGAAACCAAGTCTGAAGCATATTAGGATTTAGGGACATTTTACTTTTCTTGAGATGAGCAAGATGGATAAGTTAGAGGTGAAGGCCATTATGGGACACTTTCTAGTACACCCCAAGGATTCTATGGAAAATGAGATGAGGTCTACCTACTCGAAGATAATTGGATTGTCAAAAAAGTGCTTAATGAAGTTGAGTGCAAGAAATAAAGTAGTAGGCTCACATAGTAAATTCTTATTCAAGAAAAATTTTGTATGGTGCAACCATTGTGATGATTAGGCAGAATCTCTCATTCACTGGAGAGATATGGCTATCTCCTAGAGAACGAATAAGAGTTTTCTATAATGGAAGAATAATCATGCAGATGATCCTTCTACCTTTGATTAAGTAATGTCAAATAAGGACTCAACTAAGTGGCTTGAGGCTATGAAATTGGAGATGGATTCTATGTAAGTGAACCAAGTGTGGACATTAGTAAAGTCATCCGAGGGAATGGTTCCTATCAGATGTAAGTAGGTCTATAAGAGAGAGATTGATTTGACTAGCAAAGTAGAGACCTATGAGGCTAAGATTGTGATGAAGGGCTATTGTCAAAAGGAGGAAATTGACTATGAGGAAACCTTCTCACCTATAGGCATGCTTAAATCCATTCAGATTTTACTTATAATCGCCATCTACTTAGATTATGAGATTTTACATGTTGATGTCAAAACTGCTTTCCTCAACGAATTACTTGAGGAAGATGTTTACATGGTATAGTCAAATTGTTTAGCTCTATCAAGAACAAAGATGAGTCTTATGTCTGTAAGAAGGTTAGTGGGGAGTGTAGTCACATTCCTAGTGTAGTAAGTGGATGACATATTACTAATAGGGAATCGTATTGGGATGTTAAGCTCGATTAAAACATGGTTTTTTTGCACCTTCTCTATGAAAGACTTGGGAGAAGAGACCTACATCTTGGGCATTCACATCTATAGAGATAGAGTGAAGAGAATGTGTGGTCTCTCCCAAGCTTTGTGCAAAGAAAAAGTGTTGAAGAGGTTTAATATGGAAGCCTAATGTGGGCAACGCTATGCATGAGGCTAGATATCACTTATGTCATAAATGTTACGAGTAAGTTATTAGGCAAATCTAGGTAAGTCCAAGCAAAAAGAGCATTGGGATGCTTTCAAGTGTATCCTAAAGTACTTCAGAAGTACTAAGAATATGGTACTTGCAAATTGAGATCGTGATCTACGAGCAGATAGTTAAACTAAATCCAATTTCCAGTTAGAGGCGGAAGATAGAAAGTCTATGTTTGAGCTTTTAACTACTCTTAATAGAGGAATAATTAGTTAGAAGTGTTCCAAGTAGAGTGTAACTATGGACTCCACCACCGAAGGCTGAGTAAAAGTACTACATAAGATGCTGAGAGGGAGGTTGTTTGAATAAAGATGTTTGTAGCAAAACTTCAAGAGGTTCCAGATGTGGATTAACTATTATTTCTTTATTATGAAAACCATAGCGCGATAGAATAGGTGAGGAATAGAGGTTTCATTAGAAATTCAAACACATAGAGAGGCCTTGCAAAATTATTCAAGGAATCATTGGAAAGAGAAATGTAGCCATGTAGGAAATAGCTTTAGCACATAATATGGTTGACCAACCTGCTAAGCCATGAATACAAATGTAGCTAAATCACCATCTTAAGAAGATGGGTATGAGATACCATAACGAGTGGCATTAGCACTATTGGGCTTAGATTGCAAGTAGAAGATTGTTAGTGATATGCCATCTAACACTAATAGTTAATGAGGAATACTAAAGTGGCATTATGATTGTATACGTACACTTTTACATTGATTAATAATATTATGGCAAGTTTTCATGCATGTAAATCTTAAATGGTGTAAAGTGTTATATATGGCCATGTAATTGAGTTAAGAAGACTTATTCATATAGAGTTATGAATATCAACATAAGGCTATCCTAATACTTGATAACTAAAACTAGTCTGCGGGTCACAGACATTCTAAGGGGTTTTAAAGAGTTGGCATGAATTGCACACATTGTATTTATATGGTGAGTGTCATACCATTTGGTATAAGATATTGAAAATGCATATATATGGATGCATCATTGGAGAATGGGCATTAGGACAATGACTCGCAAAATGAAGTAGATGCCTAAAGTTCACTTTTTACTGTTAATGTCTTGCTTTGTGATTATGTTAAGTGTGCATGGATATTAGAACTGAGATGACATGGATGCTTGCATGCATGATGGTCAGTGTTTTATTAGGGTAGTAAAGGTCAATATCTATTCTATATTGGGATAAGGTCATGTGTGCAACGTGCTGTTGCCTTGGTATGTATGGAGGTATGTGTGCGTTTAATAAGGGATTTGTCTCCATACAAGTGAGTAGAGTATTTATCCTATGCAGTTGGTGTTTTATGAGACAGAATTCTTGGCTAAGATAGTTTTGTGATTGAAAAAGAGTTTTTGATAGAAACATTGTCTCATGAGACAACACTAATGGGTCATGGGACCAAGTTTGTGAGTTTGACTAAATTCATCACTCTTGATTGGTTGGAAGAAGTAAGATGAAAGGTCTATACCACATGATACTTATGATCAGGAGGGTTCATTGTGATTCATTTCACCTCATCTTCATTGGGCTACGATATAAGTTGCAGGTTAGGTGTTATCCATATTCTTTGAGTTATACTTATTGTTAATTAAAGATAAACCTAGAAAGTCACACACCAAGAGTTGTTGTATATGATGAGTGTTAAATTGGTGGGTAGCATAATTTATTTGGTATTAATTAGATTGAACTAAATAAATTGTCATGGTGTTTGTTAAAGATGAGATCATTAATATGAAGCACATTGGAGCTTTAATTAAATTAATGGGATTAATTAAATTAAAAGGGACAAGACTCCATGGAATTATTTGATATCAATCATGTTTGTTAATAATGTGATTATTAATTAGAAACATGATAGCCTTGGATTTAATTAATGAGATTAATTAAGTTGAAGGTTATAATTCCATAAAGCCTTAATTATTAATATGATTAATAATTGAGAGGCTTGATGGGACTTAATTATTAATGGAGATTAATAATTAAGAGTTGTGCGCTACAATTATTAAAGAGTTTAATAGTTGAAATGTGCGTGGGCTAGTAATTACCAAAGGTCCATGTAGTAAGCCTGTGCAGCCTAAAACTAGCATAGTCTAGTGTCTTAATACAAATACATATTTACAAAAGTTCTAAGCATGAAAAATCTGATAATTTTCTAGTGCCACCCTTCAAGTTGGAAGAGAAGTCTTTCTAGTCACCCTCTTCATCTTTTTCTGTCGCCAAAGCCCTTCTAACTCAAAGGAGTTTGTATTAGGCATTGTAAAAGGTGTTTTGTGAGGTGTAGAAAGTGTTCGCCATCACAAAAACTTTGTGGACAAATAAGAGGTCGGGGATTGAGGGCCACGACTTATAGATCATAAGTGTACTCATGTAATGTGATTCCAAAGGTATGTTCTTTTTAGTTATCTTCGGAGCTTGTTAGTTGATGCGTTTTGTATGGAATGTAGAATGGGTTAGGTATGTTATTTTGCTACATTTATATTGTTGATTTATGATTTTAAAGTTTCAAAATTTGACCCTAAACCTGTTGAAACCCAACAGTACACATATAAAATGTCAAGATAACTAAGGCATTAGTTATGGGTTCCATGGCTTCCTACATGGACCTTTAATAATTCCTAACCTATGGAACCTCTATTATTAATCCCCATTAATAATTGCTGCCTATATGGCATTTCAATTATTAATATCTATTAATATTTAAGGCCTAATTGTGTCTTACTTTTTTTAATTTAATTAATCTACATTAATTAAACTAAAGGCCAATCATGCTTCCAATTAATAATCTAAAGGCCAATCATACTTCCAATTAATAATCTCATGATTAATAAGCACCATAGCAATTCATTTGGTCCAATCTATTGCAACCAAATAAATTCTCCACAAGCCTTCCGAATGCTCATCCTCAAGACTTCTCAAGACTCATTAACATCCCACCAATTTAACACTAGCCATAAATTCTAATGTTTCATGTGTGACTCTGTAAGTTCATCTTTAATTGGCAACTAGCATAGCTTGAAGGATAAACGTAGTGTCAACTTGCAACCTATATTGTAGTCTAATAAAGATGAAATAAATAGATCACATGAACTTTCTTGATGTTGAATACCATGTGGTATAGACTTTTTATCTTATTTTGTCCTAATTGAGCAAAAGCTATATATTTAGTCAAACTCACAAACTCAGTTATATAACCAATTAACATTGCCTTTTGAGACTAATGCTTCTATGAGAAATTCCTTTCTAATCATTCACTACCTTAGCTAAGGATTTCTATCTCATAGAACATTAATTGCATGGGACAAACACCTTAATCACTTGTAAAGAGACAAATCCCTTATTGAGCGCACATGCTTCCATATGCACCTAGGTAATGGCATATTAGGATCACAACCCTATTCCATTTTAGCATAGATATTGGCCCTTAATACTCTAATTACACATTGACTATCTTGCGTATAAAATAACCATGTCATTTCAGGTTTAAGCCCCACACGAACTTAGCACAATCGCGAAGTAGGACATTGATAGTTGAGATTAAACTCCGTGTGGCTACTTAGTTCTTTGAGTTATTGTCTAAATGCTCATTCTCAAATGATGTATCCACACACTTGTATTCTTAATATCTCATATTGAATAGCATGACACTCATTACGTGAATACAAGGTGTGCAAGTCATAATAACTCTCTAAGTCCTTTTAGAGTGTCTGTGACTTATGGGCTAGTTTAGTGATTGCATACTAAGATGATCTTGTATCCATATTCATAACTCCTAATGAATAAAGTTTCTTAACTTAATCACATGGGCATCTACAATACTTTACACTATTCAAAATTTACATGCATGAAAAACTTAGCATAACATTATTAATCAATGTGAAGGTGTACAACTATAGTTCTCCTTTAGTGTCCCTCATTGACTAAATTAGTTAGTTAGTGGTTTACATGCTTTCCAAATTGATAATATATCTTAGGCTAGTAAAATGTAGTTTTAGACTCTCACAATTTATGCATCGAACTATAGGGTTAGAAGACCTTGAGTTTGATCTTGAAAAAGAAAGAACTTGTAGGTTAAGAAAAGATACTAGAGTAAGGGGAAGTCTAAATTTTAAGACGAAAGAAGATAAAAATAATCCAAGTCTCATTGAAAATCCACACCTCAAAAGCAAAATGCACCCAAAGCACTTTGGGATTACCATTGTGCCCCAAATTTTTTTAGCATTCAACAATAACCTATGTAAGCTACAAACTGCGAGTTGAAGCCATCATTAGTAAGCATGGTACAACAAAACCAATATGGAGAACTGTCTCGTGAGGATTCTAACATCTAGCCACTTTCATTGAAATCTATGACACAATAAATATGAATGGCATTACTAAAGGTTCCATTTGCTTGAAGCTTTTCCCATTCCCTTTGGGATAAAGTGAGAGAGTGGTTGCATCCTTTGCAACTGGTAGCATAACTTTGTGGGAGGAACTTGCCCAAAAATTTCTAAATAAATTTTTTCCTCTTTTCAAAACCTCTCACCTCTATAGTGAGATTGCTCAATTCTGATAGTTGGATTATGGACCTTTGTATAATGCATGGGAATAATTCAAAGATTTACTCTGTAAATGCCCTCAACTTAGCTACTAAGACTAGTTCCAAATCCAACTATTTTATAATAGTCTTAGTGGTCAAACTAGGATAATAGTTGATGTTGTTGCTCATAGTAGTATGCTTAAGATGACGATGGATGAAGATTATTACCTACTGGAGGAATTAATTTGAATGCAATTGCCTCTTTCCAAATTGATTTCCCATTGTGCTTCTTGATAATACGATTATTAATTAGAAGCACGGTGCGCCTTTAATTTAATTAATAAGATTAATTAAATTAAAGGATAAGACAAAAGTGGACCTTGGACCTTAATTATTAATGGGATTAATAATAAAGATTAAATAGGCTTTAATTATTAATGAAATTAATAATTAAATAATCTATGGGCTAAGAATAATTAAAGGTCTATGTAGGAAGTTTATTGAGTACATGTCATCTAGGCCCCAAGTGCAATATATGGAAATAAAAATCCTACCAAATGTAGGTTGTTATATCTTGACAATAAATAAACTTATATGAGCTCTAAATCTCACAAAATTCAAAAAAATAAGAAAAATATTCATCCATCCCCATGAAGCAAGAGAGAGAAAAGTTTCTAACCTCTCTTTAGCTTCTCTCTCTTATCCTAAAGTCTCTCTACCCAAAAGAATTTTAAATTACAGCCTTGTAAAGGTGTTTACAGAGGTGTAGGAGGTACTTGTTCGAATTTCAACCATGTGGATGAACTAGAGGTTGAGGTTCAAGGGTCATGACTTTGAAAATCACGAGTTTGCTCATTTGGAAATACCATTCTGAAAGGTACAATTTAACTACTTTCTTGTTTAAATTGTTTTATGCGTGTTTACAAAGAAAATGAAATGAGTTTGGACTTTTATGTTCCAATTCTTGTTCTATAAAGTTTAGGTTTTAAAATTTGTAAATTTTGACATAAGTCATCACCAAACTAAAATTAAATTTCAAACTAAACAAATATTGTGGTAAGTACAGGTGTTATGCCCATGAGGAGGGTTTGGTATCTATTGATTTGACTAAAATTCTATTAGTTAGGCTACAAGGATATAACGAAAGTAAAGATAAATAAATAAGAATAAACACTGAGAAAAACCCCGATGCCAAATTAAGGGGTGAAGCATTAATAGTTAAAGAGCCTAACTACTTGTGTTATATTGGTTTCCTATATATGCGAATTACATTAATTATCAATTCAATTGCATTGGTGACAGATTGTAAATCTTAAGTCTATAGAATACCCCCCCCCCTCCCGGCGAATTCTCCTATAACTTTGACTCAAAATTCTCATGGGTTATCCCAGGACAAATCGAGTCAAGAATTTAGGTTTTGTGATAAATAATATTTACTTGCACTAACTTTATGGTTTCACTCATGTTATTCCCATAAATTTAGTGTTTGCAAATGTACATCTAACGTGCAAATTTTACTTCAATTATTTCTTGCACAACCACAGATTAATTAACGGATTGGCCAATTATCCTGATTACTATCCAAGTTAACAATTGTGAATAAACTAGGTAAGGACAATCAATTAATAACTCAAGCATGTATATTTCACAGAGTATCAATACAAGTAACTAGAAAGTAAATTAGCAATCCATAATAAGTTTAACAAAACTCAAAGCAAATTTGTTCATCATCTAAAAAATTATGAAAATAATAGAAAAGTCCAAAAAAACTTAGCCTATTTGTTTCACATTGTGTGGGAGAATGAATGTTCTCCAACTTTTGATGTAAATCACTTCTTCTCCACACCTTTGATCTTGGTATCTATGTTTCTAAGTGTTGTAATTGTAAAAACTAAGACCTTTGATGCTCTATAGACCATGTAAAAGGTGCATATATGTGTGCATGACAACTAAGGTTTGTGTACATCTCAGAAGACAGAAAAGCCCCTAAAATTTCATACAAGAATGCTGGTTGAACTTCTGTCGCATTGCGCTTCATAGCTGCAACAACATGTCCTGTACTAGAGTTGTCTTCTTCCATGTCTATGAACCTGGGTGCAATTTTGCATAAATTCTACTTCTTAATTCTTGCACTCGTGAGTCTTCACTTTGCACACGCGACTTTGAGCACTATTCTCGTAAGATCAACTGTGAAGCATTTTGCCTCAACTCTAATGTTCTCTACTCTCCCATTTCTCCTTTGCAATAAATCTTACTGAGACTACAACCTTTATTTTCATAACCGCAAATGACAAATATCAAAATTCTAGTGTGCATTGTAGTTCTTCTTACTTTTATAGTTGGGGTCGTCGCGCCCACGAATGCTTATTCCACTGTAGTGAACGACTTATGTAGCCAATTCTAGTGTGCATCACAGTTGAATCTCATGGTTGCACCATCACATTTTGTAACTGTGGCTCTTTTGATCACGGTTGCACAATTGCAACGCTGACCTATGAACAAGAAACTGCATTTTAGTGTGAAAAATGTGCAAAATTAATACTTAGCTCCACTACACTTTTGCATGTCTATGCATAATATTTAGCATCATTCAAGCATGAAAACAAATTTTCACCATTCTAGTTTACATGCATGCATAAATTAGGCATAAATAGGTTACAATTATGCTATAATTTGACATGTTATAAAATTCCATCCCAAACTTATACCAACCCAATGGTGTTATCAGAGGTACTACTTTCCTTATGTAATCATGAAATTTAATGAACTTTCTATGATTTGTTGCAGTTTTCATTTGATCATTGTTTAATTAATTTAAGAAGTTTAATTTATAATGAGTTACAAATATGGACACAAGATTGTCTTAGTACTCAATTACTAAAACTAGTCTATGAATCACAAACACTGTAAAAAACATTATAGAGTCTATTTGATTTGCACAATTTGTATTTGTAATAAAGAAGTAATCAGTTAAAAAAGTTACAAACTGAGTACAACTTTAGACTATACCACTAAGGCTGAGTACATCACGACATGCGATGCTACAAAAGAGGCTATTTGAATAAGGAAGTTCATCACAAAACTTTAGGTTTGTTAGGTTTCAATCAGTTTGGGGCTAGATTTTAAAACTTTAGAACCATAAGAAAACAATATAAACACAATGGAATAACAAAACAAGACTGTTCCACATTCCCCATACAACATAAATCGACCAAGAAAAGCCGAAGATAACTGAAAGAACATACCTTTGGAGTTACATTCCAATGGGTGCGCTTTCAATCCTTGAGTTATGGCCTACAAACCCTGACCTCTAATTGTCCACACAATCTTTTTGATGTTGAACATCTTCTACACCTTGCAAAACCCCTTTTCAAGGCTCCAACGCAAACTCATTTGGGCTAGAAGGCTTTTGAAGATAAGAAGAAATGGAAATGGTGGCTAGAATAAATTCTCTTATTTCTTGGAGGGTGGCACATGAAAACTATCAAATTTTTCATATTTAGAACTCTTCTAAAACATGAATTTATATAAAGACAATAGGGCACACTGACTTTGGGCTCTATGATCTCACTACATGGACCTTTAGTAATTACTAGACCATGTATCTTTCAATTATTTAACTTTTTAATAATTGCATCCTATAACTTTTAATTATTAATCTCTATTAATAAATAAAGCTCCATCTAGTCTCTTAATTATTAATCTCTATTATTAATTAAGGCTTAGTAGAATTATATTCTTAAACTTAATTAATCTCATTAATTAAATCAAAGGCATCATGCTTCTAGTTAATAATCTCATTATTAGCAAATATGACTGACTTCAAATAATTACATTCATGTCTTGTCTCTTTAATTTAATTAATTTCATTAATTATATTAAAGTTTCTATTGTTCTTCTAATTAATGATCTCAACATTGACAAACATCATGGCAATTTATTTGGTTCCATCTAATTACAACCAAATAAATTATGTTACCCCCCAACTTAACATTCGTCATACACAACAACTTTTATGTGTGCCTCTCTAGGTTCGTCCTTAATTGCTAACAAGCATAGCTTAAAAGATATAGGTAACGAAGTGAAACGGATCAAAATGAAACCTTCCAATTGTGAGCACCATGTGGCATAGACCTTTTTTCTTACTTTGTCCTAATCGAACAAAGGCCATAGATTTTGTTAAACTCACAAACTCAATCATATGACCAATTTGTGTTACCTCATAAGATTAATATTTCAGAAACTGCTTTCATATCGCACACTACCTTAGTTGAGAATTTGTCTCATAGAATGCTAACTGCATAGGACCTATGCCTTGCTGACTTGCAAAGAGACAAATCCTTTAATGAGAGCACACATGCCTCCATATACACCTGAGTAACGACACATTGGGCTCATGACTCTATCCTATATTAAGATAGATATCGGCCCTTAATGCCTCAATAACACATTGATCATCATGCACATAAGACAACAATGTTATCTTAAGTCCAAGCTCCATGCGCAGTTAACACGATCATAAAGTAAAACATTGACAATAAAGAGTAAACTCCATACATCTACTATGTTTTACAAGTCATTGTCTAAATGGTCATTCTCCATTAACATATCCACACAAAATATTTTCAGTATCTCATACTTAACGGCATGACACTCATTGTGCAAATACAAGGTGCCCAATTTTAGTAATCCAATACTAAGACTGTCTTATGTCCATATTTATAATTCCTAATAAATAAAGCTTCTTAGCTTAATTACATGGGCATATGCAGTACTTTATACCATTCAAGATTTATATTGATGGAAACTTGCCATCATATTGTTAAAAAATTAATATTTTATTAACATTAAGTAAAAACACATACACAATCAAATGCACTTTTAGTATCCCTCATTTTCTATTGGTATCATGGGGCATATCATAAAGAATCTCCTACTTACACTCTGATACCAATAGTGCTAATGCCAATCACTACATATCTCATACCCATCTTCTTAATATAAAAATCTAGCAACATTTCTGCTATTGGCTTGGTAGGTAGGCAGCTATATTATGACCTAAAGTTTTTTTCTGCATAGCTGCATTGTCCTTTCCAATGATTCCTTGAATAATATTACCATACCTCTCTATGTGCTTGGATTTCTAATGAGACCTCTATTCCTTCACTTGTGCGAGCAGTGGTTGATCCACATGTGGAACCACCTAAAGTTCTACTACAAATTTCTTTAAACAAACAATCTCCCTCATAGCATCTCATATAGTGATTTATTCAGCTTTTAGCAGTGGAGTCCACAACCACACTTTGCTTGGAACTTTTCCAACTGATTATTCCTACATTAAAAGTTCAAAGATAGACTTTCTATCTTCCACTCCTAACTTCGTTATCAATCTAACTATCTACTGGTAGATTACGATCTCCATTTGTAACTACCATATCCTTAGTGCTTCTCAAGTACTTTAAAATAAACTTAAGAGCATCCCAATGCTCTTTGCCATAACTCTCTTGAAACCTACTTCTAACATTCATGGCATAAGTGATACCTAACCTCATGCATAGCATTACCCACATTAAACTACCATATTAAGCCTCTTTAGTATCCTATTTATGTATAAGACCTAAGAGAGACCTCACATTCTCTTCACTTTATCTCTATATATACGAATGTCTAAGATGTAGGTCACTTGTCCTAAGTCTTTCAGAAAGAATGTATAAAGCAACCATATTTTAATTGAACTTAGCATCCTAATCAAAAATCTATACCGGGAATGCAATTATGCTCCTACTAACCTTTTTACAAACATAAGACTCATCTTCATTCGTAATAAAGCCAAACACTTTGATTGCACCATGTAAACATCTTCCTCAAGCAATTCATTGAGGAAATCAGTTTTGACATCAACATGTCAAATCTCCTAATCTAAGTGGAGGCTATTATCAGTAAAATTCGAATGGATTTACGCATGCCTATTGGTGAAAAGGTTTCCTAATAGTCTATTCACTCCTTTTGACCATAGCCCTTCATCACAAAATGGCTTTATGGGTCTTTACCTTCCTAGTCAAGCTAATCTTTCTCTTGTAAACTTACTTGTATTCAATGGGAACTATTCCCTCAAATGGATTTACTATACACTTCATTCACATGCATAGAATCAATCTCCAATTTCATAGACTTAAGCCACTTGGCTGAGTCCTTATTTGCCATTGCTTGATCAAAGGTAGAAAGATCAACTCCATAATCATTAACTCTCATTATGAACAACTCTTGTTCATTCTCTAGGAGATAACCATCTCTCTTTGGTGAATGAGAGATTCTAACCAATCATCACAATAGTTGCATCACACTCTTCTATAGGAATTTATCATGTGGCCTACTACTTTGTTCTTCACACTCAACTTGCTTAAGCACTCCTATTCTACCACTTTCTCTAATGTACTCTTTTTCGAGAAAACACAATAACCAAGGACAATCTCATTGTCTTTGAACAAGTAAAACTTATATCCCATGAAATCATTGGGATATGTAACAAAGAAACCCACAACAAGCATAGCTTGAAGGATATAGGGTAACATCTAAGCTACAGCTCATATCGTAGCCTAATTAAGATAAAGTGTTTTAGATTACATTGAACTTTTTCAATCATAACTAACCATATAAACCTTTTGTTTTATATGGTCCCAACTAAGTGAGAGTTATAGATTTACTCAAACTCACAAACTCAGTCATGTGACCAATCACTGCTTTCTCATGAGATAAATATTCTTATAGAAACTCTTTTTTGATCACATATTACCTTAGCCAAAGGTTTCTATCTCATAAAACAACAATTGCATAAGACAAAAGGTTTGCACACTTGCAAGGAAACAAATCCATTATTGAACACACAAATGCCTCTATATATACTCAAAAAATGGCATGTCAGGTTGATGACTTTACCCATACTAGGATAGATATTAGCTTTTAATACCATAATAACACATTGATCATTATACACATAAGACAACTACGTTATCTCAAGTCTAAGGCCCACGAACACTTAACACAACCATAAAAAAAGTTGTTGATAGCTAAGAGTGAACTCTATACATTTGCTTCATTCTCTGAGTCATTATCTAAATACCCCATTCCCTAATGGCGCATCCATACACATGTATTCTCAATATCTCATACCCAACGGCATAGCAGTCACCATATAAATACAAGATGTCCAAGTCATATCGATTCTCTAATACTCTTTAGAGTGTTTGTGACTTACAGACTCGTTGTACAGATTAAGTACCAAAAAGGTCTTGTGTCCATATTCAAAACTCCTTATGTATAAGGCTTCTTAACTTAAACACATGGGCACATGCAATACTTCACACCAATGAAGATTTACATACATGAAAACTTGCTACAAGACTGATGTGGAAATTAGTAATTTTATTAATCAATGTGAAAAATACATATACAACCTAATGCCCTTCTAATATCCCTTATTTTCAGCTGGTATTAAAGGACATATGACTAACAATCTCCTACTTACACTCTAATGCTAATACTACTAATGTTAGTTGCTATGGTATCTAATACCCATCTTCTCAAGATGGTGATCTAATTGCACTTAAGTGATTGATTAAATGAGTAGGTCAACCACATTATTAGCTAAAGCTATTTTCAGCATGGCTACGTCGCCCCTTTTAATGATTTCCCGAAGAATGTGGTAACACCTTTCTATGTGTTTGGATTTCCAATGAGACTTTAGTTCCTTCGCTTGTGTGATCGTGCCATTGTTGTCACAATAAATTGGCAATGCCCGATCCACATTTATGACCATCTGAAGTTTTGTAATGAACTTATGTATCCAAATAGCCTCCTTTACTCCATCACAAGCAATGATATACTCTATTTGGAACTCTTCCGACTGACTACTCCTCAGTTAGGAGTGAATATGAATTTGAAGATAAACTTTCTATCATCCACATTTGACTAGAAGTCTAAGTCAGTATGTCCATCTACTATTAGATTGCCATCTCCATAGATAAGTACCATAGCCTTTATCCTTCTCATGTACTTAAGGATACACTTACGGCATTCCAAAGCTCTCGGATAGGATTCGCATGAAACCTACTTATAACACTTACAGCGTAGGTGATATCTAGCCTCATACATAACATTACAAGCTCTTAATAGTTGAACCATAAGGAATGGCTTCCATACTTCTCTTGTCATTCGTCTTTAGGCGCATGGATTTTGAGAGATGGATGCCATACCTAAATGGTAATAAATCTCTCTTAAACGCCTCCATACTAAACCTTTTTAGTACTTTACCTATGCACAAGCCTTGGGAGAGGCCTAACAATCTTTTCACTCTATCTCTATAGACACAAATGCCCAAGATGTAGGCTGCTTCTCCCTAGTCTCTCATGAAGAAGATTCTAGATGACTAAGACTTGATTAAGCTTAACATCCCACCATCATTCCCTATAACTAATATGTCATCCACATACAATACAAGGAATGTTATAGAGCTCTTACTAACCTTTCTGTAGACACAAGGCTCATCCTTATTCTTGATGAAGCTAAACGATTTCACTGAACCATCAAAACAAAGATTTCAACTCCTTGATGCATGCTTAAGGCCATAAATGGACCTCTTAAGCTGGCACACTTTATGAGATTTGTTTTGGGCATTAAAACCATATGGCTGCACTATATAAATGTCCTCCTTGAGCATACCATTGAGAAAAATAGTTTTGATATCCTTATGCCAAATCTCAGGGCTATTGCAAGTAAAATCTAAAGAGATTTCAGCATGGCTAGTAATGAGAAGGTTTCATCATAGTCAATTCGCTCATTTTGACGATAGTCCTTTACCGCCAACTTGGCCTTATAAGTCTTTACCTCACCAATTGAACCAATCTTTCTCTTATAAATCAACTTACATCTGATGAGTGCTATTCCCTCGAATGGATCCACTAAAGTCTATACTTAGTTCACCTGCGTTGAATCCAACTCAAATTTCCTAGCCTCTAACCACTTGGTGGAGTCTTTGTCTACCATTATTGGATCATAAGTAAAGGATTATCTCCATGATCATTATCTCCAAATATGAACAACTCTTATCTGTTCTTTAAGACATTACCATATCTCTCTGATGCCCGAGAGATCCTATGAATCATCACAATGACTGCATCTTAGAAGATTCCTTTTCCACAGGAATGTGTTTTATTGGTTGAGTGCTTTGTTCCTCACACTCAACGTTCTTGATCACTATGGTTTTACCAGTACCACTTTTTGAAACAAACTTTTCTTTTAGAAAATGTGTGTGATACTGAATGGTAATCTTATTATCATTAAGTATGTAGAACTTATATCCCATAGCATCTCGAGATATCCTATAAAGCCACCCATAACAACCCGCACCTCTAAATTGTCTGTCTTAGTATTCCTAAGATAAGCTGGACATCCCCAAATCCTTAAATGCTTAAGGCTAGGCTTCCTTCCACACCACATCTCATGTAGGGTGTAGGGAATAGACTTAAATGCTATCTTATTCAAAATATATATTGTAGTAAGTAGGGCATGCCTCTATAAAGATATGGATAGATTGGTGAAACTCATCATAGATTGAACCATGTTCAATAGAGTTTGATTCTTTTGTTCAGCTACACAATTCAATGGAGGAGTTGTTGGTAGTATTAATTGTGATATGCTTGCCAATTTGCTTCTCTACTTGTGCTTTGAATTCCTTAAACCTTTCAAAGGAATCGTGCTTGTATTTCCTTAAGTGCACATAACCATAATGTGAATAATCATCAGTATAGGTTATAAAGTGGAGAAATCCTCCCTTTACCATTTTATTAAATGGTCTACAAACATTAGTGTGGACTAACTCTAACACTTTAGCATCCCTTTTGAAATGTCCATTGAATGAACTTCTAGCCATCTTGCCTAGGATGTAAGGTTCATAAGTTAGATAATGTTCCTCTCCTAATAGGTCGATAAGTCCATCTTTCTCCAATTTACTAATTCTTATGTCCATGACAAGGCCAAGTCTAAAGTGTCACAAGTACTTGGGATTTAAACCGTCCTTGGGGTATTTGTTTGAAATGGTATCCATCACTAGTCTATCATCAAGTAGTACAGGCTAGTTACCAATAAGGTTGTGCCAACCAATTTATCACGATAACAAATTTAGCAACTATTATCCCTAAAAGAGAACCAATAAAGGTATAGAGATAATATTCTTTAGCCCATTTGATAGCAGGAGACAATCCATTAGGCCTAAAACATGACTGGATAACAATTGTGGTAGCTATAACACTTGCCCTACTGTCGACCCTAATTAGCACTTCTTGCTTCTCAAGTAATTTACTTTTGTCTAAATTTTAATTTGAGGAATAGATGTGAGAAAAAGCACTCAAATCCAAAATCTAAGATGAACACATCGATGGAATAAGATGTTTCACAAAAAAAGAGTTCCATGCCTCCAATGCTATCCCCCTGGCCATCGAAGCATCTAGCGTAATTCCTCCTCCAATGCCCCATCTTGTTACATTGGAAACTTTTTCCTCTACCAACATGGGCAATGGATTTCATGCCCCTCCCACCATCCTTAGGAGTTATAGGTTTCCTTCACTTGGTCTTATTCTCTTTAGTCGCACTAATTGAAAAGCTAGACCCTTCAAGGACAACCTCATGTCCTCGCAATAGGATAATAGCATCCAAGACATCTCTGACTCTCTCAAGCGTGAGAACTCTTCTCTAAACTTAAAACCAGTCGAAAATCATTATAAATAGTGAGAACGCATACATTATTTGAGATAATAACAAACTAAAGAAAATAGGTAAAACTTGTTAGTTTAGTTGTCATATATGTTACCGTTATGATTATGAACTTTAAATCAAAATAATCTCCCACTAAATTTTTCAAATACTACACTCTCTAAGGTTGAAAATGGAAATTTCATTGGTAAAATTTCCTTAGTAAGGATTGGGTTCTTCACTAGACATAGCACACCTCATATAATCAAGTCTTAATATGATAGGCCTAATGAGTGGCAACTCTTGCCAACATATCTCATACGCAATCCAATCTTTTCTTTAGGTTATGACCCAACAATGCCTTATGTGATTAGATCTTGGCATGTTAGGTCCATTTAAGTGACACCCACCGACTGACAACTCATCGAATTTGAACTCCGCCTGTGACAAACTGCTTTCAAAGCATAGTATCCTTTGAATGCCACATCTAATGCACTAAAAGTCATAAATGAACCATCACAATATGAACCCACTAATGTGATGATATCACACACTAAAGCTACACTTAGGGCTTTCAAGCTTGGTGGAGGACTACAATAAACATTTTTCCCATACAACTTAATACTTACTTTAGAAAGTTTTAGAGTCTATGTAAATTAAGTTACACTTTATACATTATCCATGTTCATATATCTCATACATCCATCAAAAATAATATGCAAAAAAAAAGTACAGGATTATGCACTTCTAGATTCAACTCTGGGCAAGATTGGATCATGCACTAGCGCGTGATCCTACACTATTACATAAGAATTTTTTGAATGCCTTCATCTTGGTCTTCATGGCTTTGTGGGGTCTACTATGTCTTGGAACTTCGAATGGCACCAACTCTTGTTATCCACTCGAGCCACTCGAGTGCCAACTCTTGATGTCTTCCAAATTTATTTTCAAACACACATGACATACCATGAAGAATCATATTCTATGTAATATAAAATAAAACTAGGGCTTATGCCCTTATAATCCCTGAAAAAAAATTATACAACCTACAAAAAACCTAAATAAAAGTAAATGCAGTCATCCACCAGTATTTTAAGTCCATAATCTAACCTCAATATTCATCCAAACAATTACACGTTGCATGTATAATTAAATTAAATAATTCCATTCAATGATTATTTCCATAGCCTAAGCATCTTAAGCATTAGTTTTCATCTCTTGAAAAAATATTTCAAAAATAAAATCGAAAAATAACAAACTGCACACTTAGCACTCACGATTGTGGGAACCCTTCCCATGATAGCAAGCCCCTTCTCTATTACTGTAGAAGCTAGTGAAGATAGAAACCCTAAAGTACTGTTGCAATGCCTCCCATGATTGTGCGATCTTTTGTTGCAAATGTGGACTCCTCCCACAATTACATAGTGGGACCACAAGGTTCGTGCAACCCCACGATGATTGTATGACTGTGAAGCTCACCATCGTGATCGTGAGAACACTTCTCACGACTGTAAGTGATAGACACAAAATGTTGTAGATTTTCTACAGTCGTAGTTTTTGATCCTAAATCGATTCCAAGCACTTCTAAAATTAAAGGTCTTTCATGCATCACATACTTGTTTAATGGAATTTAAATGGAAAACTAACGTAAAACATGGTGAAAATCATTGAACTTTATGGTTTTGCAATAATGGTGGCCCTGATACCACTGTTGGATTTCATTGGCGTTTAGATGTAAAAATTAAAACTTGTACACATGAAACATAATACATAAGCAGTGGAATATAATGGAACAAACCCCATCTATCGTTGTTGCAAAACATGCAAGATATTAATTAAACAAGCTTAAGCATAAATACTACACCTTTAAAACATTTCCAAGCTCTTCGTTCGTGATCCTTAGAGTCATGGCCCTCAAACCTCAACCTCTAGATTATCAACACGATCAAGATGCTTGTGAGATCTTCTTACACTCCACCAAACTCCTTTTGTAAAGCTCTAATGCAAACACATTTAGGCTAACAAGATTTTGTGAGAAAAGAGAGATGGAAGAGCGTGGCTAAAGGTTGCTCTCTCTCTCGCTTTGTGGGTGCACGAATTATTCTTATTTTTTTTAAGTATCTTAAACACTTTGAAACTCATATAAATAGTAGATACTAAGGTTTAGTGCATGTGTCCTAACTAATTTTATTTAGTTAATCTTATTAATCATATTAAATTTTTCATTGTGCTTCTAATTAATGATTTCATCATTAACAACCATTATAGCAATTTATTTAGTCCAATCTAATTCAACTAAATAAACTATGCAAACCACCAATTTAACGCTCACAACACATCACAATCTTATGTGTGTGACTCTCAAGATTCATTCTTAATTGGCAACGAGTATAACTCAAGGGAAGTGGGTAATGTCAATTGATTTAGATTACAATGAACCTTTCTAATTATGACTACAATGTTATATAGACCTTTTATCTTACTTTGTTCTAGTCGAGTGAGAGTCATAAATTTAGTCAAACTTCACAAAATCAATTATATGACCAATTAGCATTTTCTCATGACATAAATGTTTCTATTAGAAACTCCTTTCTAATCACATATTACCTTAGCCAAGGGCTTTTGTTTCATAGAACACCAACTGTATAGGACAAGCCCTTTGTACACTTTCAAAGAGACAAATCCCTTATTAAATACACACTTGCTTGTACATGCACCTGGGTAATGGCACATTGAGCTCATGACTAGGATAGATATTGGCCTTTAATGCTCTAATAACACATGGACCATCATACACACAAGAAAACTATGTTGTCTCCAGTCCCACATCTACAAGCACGTAACATTATTAAGAAACATGATGTTAACAGCTAAGAGTGAACTCCATTCGTCTACTTTATTTTGTGAGTCATTGTTGGAATGCCCCAATCCCCTGTGGCACATCCATACACTTGTATTCTTAGTATCGTATATTAAATGATAAAACACTCGCCATAAAATACAAAGTGTGTAAGTTATACTGACTGTCTAATACCCTTTAGAGTACCCATGACTTGCGAATAGGTTTTAGTTACTAAGCACCAAGAACTTTTTGTCCATATTCATAACTCCTGACTAATAAGGCTTCTTAATTCAAATATAAGGGCACATGCAATACTTTATGCCAATCAAGTTTGACATGTAAGAAAACTTGCCACAATATTAATATGAAAATCAATATTTTATTAATTAGTGTAAAAAGTACATATACAACTAGATACCCTTCTAGTACCCCTTATTTTCTATTAGTGTTAGAGAGCATATTATTAACAATCTTCCACTTGTAATTTAATGCTACTAGTACTAATACTAGTCACTATAGAATCTAATATCCATCTTCTCAAAATAGCGATCTAGCTACACTTGAGTCATCGACTTAGTGAGTAGGTCAGGCACATTATTAGTTGAAACTATTGTTGGCATAGCTACTTTGGCCTTCTAATGATTTTTTGAATAATGTGGTAACACTTTTATATGTGTTAGGATTTTTGAGAAGACCCTAGTTCCTTCACCTAAATGGCCTTGCCATTATTGTCATAGTGAAGTGGCAATGGCCAATCCACAACTGGAACCACCTAAAGTTCTATCACGAACTTCTTTATCTAAACAAGCTCCTTCACTACATCGCATGCAACAATATGCTCAGCCTCAGTAGTGGAGTCTGAAATCATACACTACTTTGAACTCTTCCAGTTGATCGCTGCTCCGTTAAGGATGAATTTGAATCCAGAGATAGACTTTCTATCATTCATATCTGATTGGAAGTCAAAATCAACATATCTGTCTATTCTTAGATCATCATCTCCTACACAAGTACCATATCCTTAGTCCTTCTAAAGTACATAAGGATACACTTGACAGCATTCCAATGCTCTCTACCAAGATTTGCTTGAAACCTACCTGTAACACTTCTTGCTTAGGAGATATCTGGCCTCAAATATAGGATTACATACATTAGACTCCCAATAGCTATAGCACATGGAATGCCTTCCATGCTCCTCCTCCCATTGTCAATCTTTAGGTACATGGATATTAAGAGATGGATGCCATGCCTAATTTTAGAGGCCTCCATGCTAAACCTCTTTAATACTTTATCTATGTATAAGGCTTGGGAAAGACCTAACAATCTCTATGCTTCATTGCTAAAAATGCAAGACAACCTGGACTTGATTTAGCTTAACATTCAAACATCATTCCCTATTAGTAATATGTTATCCACATACAACACAAGGAATGTTTCTACCATTACTTGATCATAAGTAGAAGGATCATCTCTATGATGATTATCTCCTATTTCGAACAACTCTTGTTCGTTCTCTAGGACATAACCATATTTCTCTAATGCTTGAGAGATCTTACTAGATCATTACACGAGTGGCATCACAAAAGGTTCCTTTTGAACTGGAAAATACGTTATGGGCTAAGTGCTTTATTCCTCGCGCCCAACTTCCTTGGCATTATAGTTCTACTAACACACTTTCTTGAATGAACTCTTCTTTGAGAAAACATGTGTGATACCAATGACAATTTTACTATAGTCAAGTACGTAGAACTTATATCTAATAAAGTCTCAAGGATATCCTACAAACCAGCCCACAACAGACCTCAACTCTAACTTATTTGTCTTAGTCTTTCTAAGATAAGCTAGAGACCCCTAAATCTTTAAGTGCTTAAAGCTTGGCTTTTTTCCATGCCACATCTCATGTAGGAAGAAGGGAATAGACATAGAAAGAGTCCTATTCTAAACATATACTATGTTAAATAGGGAATGGCCCACACAGATATGAGTAGATCAATAAAGCCTGTTATAGATTGAACCATGTCCAATAAAGTTCAATTCCCACGTTTAACTACACTATTTAACTAAGGAGTTATCGATGTTGTTAATTATGATATGATACCATTCTCCTTAAGGAACTCAACAAACTCAACACTCATATACTCAGCTCCACGATCTGATCGTAGTGCCTTGATATATTTGTCAATTTGTTTATCTACTTATACCTTAAATTCCTTAAACCTCGTAAAGGTTCATGCTTATACTTTACCAAGTATACATAACCATATCGTGAATAGTCATTAGTAAAGGTCATGAAGTTGAGAAATCCTCCCCTTGCCATTTCATTAAATTGCCGACAAGTGTCAGTGTGGACTAACTCCAACACTTTAGGGGCCCTTTTGACACGTCCATCAAATGAAGTTCTATCCATCTTGCCTAGGATATAAAGTTCACAAGTTGAATAGAGTTCCTCTTCCAATGGGTTAATATGCCCATCTTTCTCTAATTTACTAACTCATGTATCCCCAGCATGGCTAAGTATACGGGGCCACAAGTACTTGGAATTTAAACCATCCATTGGATGTTTGTTCAAGATGGCGTTAATCACATTACTATAATCTATATTCAAGTAATATAAGTCATTCATGAGAGATGTCACGCCAATCAATTTATTACAATAATTAATATGGCACACATTACTTCTAAAAGAAAATTCATAATTCTCTTTTATTAATAACAAAATAGAAATAATGTTCTTAAGCCCATTGGGCAACAAAAAATAATTTCTCAAAATAAAACTATGGTCTGATGATAGTTTTATTAAAGTATTCTTAATTAGGGTGGTTACAACACTTGCTTCATTCCCCACCTTGATCACCACTTCATATTCCCTAAGCGTCCAACTTCTAACCAAATCCTGATGTGAAGTACAAATGTGAAAAGTAGCACCAGTTTCTAAAATCCAAGAAGTAGAAAAAAAACCAGCACAATAAAATGTTCCATAAGCATAAAGTTCCTTACCTCTCACTATCTTCTTAAGGCGAAAGAACTCAACGCAATTCTTCTACTAGTGCCCAATCTTGTCATAATGGAAATGCTTCCCTTTTTTGGTAGGAGCCTTGGCCTTTTTGATACTCCCACTAGCCTTGGGAATGGGAGGCTTCTTTTTGTTTATCTTCCCACTCTTGGTCACATTAGAGAAGCTAGACACAACAGAAACCACCTTCTACCCTTTCTTTATCTTGGGCAGTCACCAACTTTTTGAGAAGCCTAACCAGTGCCCACTTAATATCATTCATGTGTAAATTAATAATAAACTATGAGAAGAAATTTGAAAGAGATCGAAGAATCAAATCCATCTGCAGATTGGCACCTATGATGAAATGCAGCGTCTCAAACCTGTTGATGAATGAAATTATCTCGAGGACATACTTACATCGCCACCTTTTGTACATCCTGAATAATTGTTTGCATATCTTATATCTAGCAGTATGATTCTACTTTCCATGACTCTTTTAGGTAGAATAAGATCTCCCTTGCAGTCCCCATGCCCTCGTGGATCACTCTAAAGATCATTGGTCATAGCAATTAACATATAGCTCTTGTCATACAGATCATCCTCCATCCATTTCTTGTTAGTAGCCTTTTTCCTCCTTAGTAGCCATGTCAATATGGGCTCGTGGAGTATTGGCCTTCAATACATAGTTGAGTTGCTTTAGATTAAGAACAATTCTCAAATTTTGGAGCCAGTCGACATAGTTAGGTCCAATCAAAACATTAATCTTAAGAAGTTTAGAAAGAGGCATAGACATTATTCAAATAAAATAATACTATAGAAAATGAACAAGATTAGTTGTTTAGTTGTTAGATGGGTTGCCATTGTGATTGTAGACTTTAAACCAAAACGAACTATGATATGATTTTATGAATCCTACACTCCCTCAGGAAGAAAATGGAAATCCCATTGGTAAAACCTCCTTAGTAGGGATTGAGGTCTTCATTGGACATAACCATTAGTGATATGTCCTCTAATGCCAATAGAAAATGAGAGATACTAGAAGGACATTTGATTGTACATGTACCTTTCACAATAATTAACAAAATATTGATTTTCATATCAATATTGTGGCAAGTTTTCATGCATGTAAATCTTGATTGTTGTAAAATATTGCATGTGTCCATATGGTTAAGTTACGAAAACTTATTCATAAGGAATAATGATTATAGACATAAGGCTTTCTTGATACTCAATCACTAAAAACTGTTCACAAGAAATAACACTCTAAAGGGCATTAGAGAGTCAGTATGACTTGCACACCTTGTATTTTCATAATGAGTACCATGCTATTTGGTATCAAATACTAAGAATACAAGTATATGGATGCACCATTAAGGAATAGGACATTTAAACATTGACTTGGAGAATGAAGCAGATGCATAAATTTCACTCTTAACTATCAATATCCTACTTCGTGATCTTTTTATGTACTTATAGACCTTAAACCTAAGATGACATAGCTGCCTTAGGGGCACGACGATTAATGTATCTTTAGAGTATGAAAAGTCAATATCTATCCTAGTATGAGATAGGACTATGAGTCCAACTTGGCATTGCTCAAGTGCATATAGAGGCATGTGTGTGTTCAATAAGGGATTTATTCCATTACAAGTGAGCAAGGCATTTATCCTACGCAATTGGTGTTTTATGAGACAGAAACACTTAAACAAAGTAATTTGTGACCAGAAAAGAGTTTCTGATTGGAATGTTTGTCTCATGAGGAAACATCAATTGATTATATTACCAAGTTTGTGAGGTTGACTAGATAGATGACTCTCGCTCAATTGGGACAAAGTAAGACAAAATGTCTATACGGCATGTTAGTTACGATTGGAAAGGTAAATTGTGATCCTAATCACTTCATCCTAATTAAGCTATAATATGGGTTGTAGGCTAGACGTTACCCATGTCTCTGGAGCCATACTCGTTGTTAGTTAAGAATGAACCTAAAAAGTCACACACATAATATTGGGAGGTGTTGTGAGTGTTAAATTTGTGGGTTGCATAATTTATTTAGTTGCAATTGCATTGGATTAAATCAATTGCTATTGTACTTGTTATTGATGAGATCATTAATTAGAAATACAATAGGAATTTAATTTAATTAATGAGATTAATTAAAATAAATTAGTTCGACACAAATGGGTTTTAATTATTAATGAAATTAACAATTAAAGGACATGTGGACTAATTTATTAATGAGATTAATAAATAAGAGTCCATGGACTATTTCATTAAAAATTGGATCCATGTAGGAGGGCCCATGGAGCCCATACTCTATACCCTAGTATCACTACTATTTATATGAGTCATGAAAGGTTCAAGATGCACAAGAAAATCAGAAAAAATTCTTGCATCCATCAAGCAAGATAGAGAGTAACCCTTAGCCACCCTCTACCATCTCTCTTTTATCATAAAATCCTCTTAACTCGAAGGTGTTTGCATCAAAACTTTGTAAAAAGAGTTTTGTGGAGCGTAGGAGGAGCTCACAAGCATCCCGATCATGTAAAAAATCTAGAGGTTGAGGTTCAAGGGCCACGACTCCAAGAATCACACACGAATAACTTAAAAAAGCTTTAAAGGTGCAGTTTTCAATCTTGCACTTGTTTGATTAATATCTTACATATTTTGTAGCAAAAACAGATGAGTATGTGATAAAGTTTTCATTTTTATGGCCAAACCCCAACAAAATACAACAATGGTATCAAGCTAACATTTTTCTTACAACCGTGAAATTCAATGATTCAATGCATGTTCGACTTTAGTTTTCCTTATAAATTCCATAAAACATGTATATGATGCATAGAAAACCTTTCAAAAATGTTTTGAAAGTGATTGGAATAGAAAAAATTTAAGAAAAATAGGTTTGGAATCAAATTCGAACATGCAAGTTGCACTACAGTATGCTCCACAACCCATTGTTGTGGTTGCATGAACCCTGCAGTCCACTCAACAATAGTAGGAATGACTCCTATGGTTGTGACGAGCATTGTTGTGACGCCAAGAGGCATTGCGATAGAATCAAATTCGAACATGCAAGTTGTACTACAGTATGCTCCACAACCCATTGTTGTGGTTGCATGAACCCTGCAGTCCACTCAACAATAGTAGGAATGACTCCTATGGTTGTGACGAGCATTGTTGTGACGCCGAGAGGCATTGCGATAGAAACCAAAAACCCTGGGGTTTCTGTAGCAATCAAACTCCACTGTCACACTGAGGTAGCTCGTGACCATGATCAACTTTTGCAGCAGAACCTAATTTTCAATTTTAATTTTGAAAAATTATTTTTTAGGGCACAGAAACTAATACATGAGATACAGACATGGAAATAGTTATTAAATGGAACTATTTATTTATACTTGTGATGTATAACTATATGGTTGAATGTTGTGATAAGATTATAAACTTAGGGCACTTATGAATGAATGTACTTTACTTTGTTTGGTTTTTTATGGGTTGTATAAGTAATTTTTCATAAAATGTAAGCGCATAAACCCAACTCTTATTTTAAATTATATAGAATAGAATTCTCTATAGTATACCACATGTATTTGTAAATAAATTTGGAAGACATCAAGAGTCGGTGTTCGTGCAGGGCCCAAGAGTTGGTGTCGTTCTAGCTTTTAAGGAGTGGTGGACCCTATGAAGCCATGAAAACCAAGATGAAGGCATTCAAGAAATCCTCAAGCAATAGTATTTAATTTCATGAACTTGTGAAGCATCCAACCTTGACTTAAGTTGGATTTGAAAGTCCATAATCCTCCACTTTTATTTTTAGATATTATTTGTGATAGACGTGTGGAATACATGAAAAATGAATAATATGCAAAGTGAAACAAAACCTACATGGACCCTAAAACTTTCTCAAGAAAATATTAAATTGTAACAGCGAAATGTCTGTCTTGACCCTCCTTTGAGCTCAATACTCCTGATTGTAGCCTTAGTATGCGATACCATCGCATTAGCAGGGTCACATTGTGATGGTTCTTTTATGACTTCACATGCATTAACCTTAAGAGTAGTTAGCCATGGGCGGAGTTCTAATCCAACTAGCTGTTAGTCGATTAGTACAACTTACATGAACCCAACATGCCAAAACTTGATTACATAAGGTATTGTTGGGCCATAGGCCAAAGGAAAAGATTTAACCATTCATGAGATGCATTGGCAAGAGTTGTCACTCATTGGGCCTAGCATGCCAAGACTTAGTTACATGGGTGTGTTATATCTAATAAAGACTCCAATCCTCACGAAGGAAATTTTACTAATGAAATTTTTGTCTTCTACTCAAGGGAGTACAGGATTTAAAAACTCTAGTGAGAAGTTGTATTGATTTAAAGTCCATAATTACAACAGCAACATATAGGACAACCAAACATATCAATGTTATCTTATCTTAATAATGTGTATGCCTCTTTCTAAACTACTTGATACCAATATTTTGATTGAGCCTAATTATGTTGACTAGCTTTGCAATTTGAGAATTGTTCTCAACCTAGTGCAACTTAGCTAAGTTTTGGAGGTTGATATCCCTCGAGCCCCTACTAACATGGCTAGTGAGGAAGAAAAGGTCACGTATAAGAAATAGGTAGAGGATAATCTACAGGTCAAGAGTTGTATGTTATCTACTGTGATAAATGATCTTTAAAAGACCCATGAGGATAAGGGGACTGCAAAAGATATCTTATTCCTCCTACAAAAGTTGTATGGTGAGTAGAGTCGTACTACTAAATACGAGATATCCAAGCAGCTATTCAAAATGCGTATGGTAGAGGGTGATGATGTAAGTGAGCATGTCCTTATGATGATTTCACTCATTGAGAGGCTTGAGACGGTACATTTCATCCACAAATGGATTTGATCCTTCAATCGCTTTCAAATTCCTTCTCACAATTTATTATGAATTATCACATGATGATATTGAGTGCACACAAGTTGGGCTCTTAAATAAGCTAGTGATTGTGTAGCAAGCCATGAAAGGGAAAGGAAAGGAGGTGGTTCTTATTGCATCTAACTCCTCTAGTGTGATGAAGAAGAGCAAGGCAAACTAGAAGAGGCTTGCCCTTGCCAAGGCCAATAAGAGTATGAAGAAGGCTAAAGCTCCAGCAAGGAAAGGAAAGTGTTCACAGTGGAAAGAATGGATACTAGAAGAGGAATTGCACCAAGTACCTTTGCCTTAAGAAGGTAGTGAGCGGTAAGGAACTTTATGTTTATGTAACATCTTATTCCGTTGGTGTTTTTTCTACTTCTTGGATTTTATATTTTGGTACTACTTCTTATATTTATACTTCGCATCAAGGTCTAATCAGAACTATGATGCTTGGGAAGTGTGGACTGGAAAGTAGGGTGAGGAATGGACTAAGTGTTACAACCACCACAATCGAGACTACTTAAATAAAACTATCATCAAGTCATAGTTTAGTTTTGAGAGATTGTCTTTTGTTGTCTGATGAGCTTAAAAACATTGTTTTGTTATTAATAAAAGAGAATTATGAATTTTCTTTTAGAACCAATGTATGCCATATTATTATTGTAGTAAGTTGGTTGGAAAAGCAACTCTCATGAATGACTTATATTATGTGAACATAGATGTTAGTAATGTGATCAATATCATCTTGAACAAATGTTTAAGGGATGGCTTAAATCCCAAGTACTTGTCTCACTTTATACTTGGTTATGCTAAGGGCACAAGGATTAGGAAGTTGGAGTAAGATGGGCTTATTGGCCCATTGAGAGAGGAACTCTATCTGACTTGTGAACCTTATATCCCAGGCATGATGGCTAGAAGTTCATTTAAATAGGTCGAAAGGCTTGCTAAAGTGTTAAAGCTAGTCCACACTAATATTTGTGGGCCATTTAATAAAATGGCAAAGGTGGATTTCTCTACTTCATAACCTTTACCAATGATTATTAATAGTATGGTTATATGAATTTGATGGAGTACAAGCATGAATCCTTTAAAAGGTTCAAAGAATTCAATGCAGAAGTAGAGAAGCAAACTAATAAACATATCAAAGTCCTACGATCAAATCACGGAGGCTAGTACATAAATGCAGAGTTTGCTGAGTTCGTCATGGAGAATGGTATTGTATCATAATTAACACCGCCAACAACTCCTCAAATAAATGGTGTAGTAGAATGTGGGAATCAAACTTTGTTACACATGGTTCAATCAGTGATGAGCTTCATCGATTTACCCATATCTTTATGGGGATGGGTATGCTCTACTTATCGTAGCATATATTTTAAATGGGACACCCTCCAAGTCTGTTCCCTCCATCCCTAATGAGATGTATTTTGGAAGAAAGCCAAGCCTTAAGTACTTAAGGTTCTAAGAATGTTCAACTTATCTTAAAAAGATTATGACGGACAGGTCAGAGTCAAGGGCTATTATGGGCCGCTTCGTTGGATATCCCAGAGATTCCAAGGGATATAAGTGCTACATACCTAAAGACAATAGGATTATCATTAAATATTATGCACACTTCCTAAAGGAAGAGTTCGTTCAAGAAAGCAATGCTAGTAGAACCATAGTGCTCAAGGAAATTGAGCATGAGAAACAAAGTAGTGTGCCCACAACACATGTTTATGTTCAAATAGACCCTTCTAAGATGCAACCATTGCAACAATTAGGTAAGATATTTTGAGCACTAGAGAGATATAGTTATATCCTACAGAATGAATAGAGTTGTTCATAATGGGATATAATAATCATAGAGATGATCCTTCTACCTATGATCAAACAATAGTAGATAAAGACTCAGCCAAGTAGCAACAAGCTACGAAATCTAAGATGGATTCAATGCATGTGGACCAAGAATGGACTCTGGTAGATTTACTTGAGGGAATTGTTTCCATCGAATATAAATGGGTCTATAAGAGAAATATTGGTTCCACTAGCGACCAGGTTGGTGGTGAAGTGCTATAGTCAAAAGGAGGGAATTGATTATGAGGAAGCCTTCTCACTAGTAGCTATGCTAAAGTCCATTCAAATTTTACTTATAATAGCCCCCCACTTGGGAGAAACAACCAACATCTTGGGCATTCCTATTTACAAAGAAAAAATGAAAAAATTGTTAGGTCTCTTCCAAGCCTTGTACATAGATAAAGTACTAAGAGGTTCAATGTGGAGGCCTCTAAGATAAGGTTGCTACCATTCAAGCATGGTATTCATCTCTCCAAGTTCATGTGCCCAAAGACAAATGATGAGAGAAGACACATGGAAGTCATTCCATATACTTTGGCTATTGGGAGCTTGATGTACGCAATCGCCTATGATGTAAGTGTTATGAGTGAGTTTCAGGAAAATCTTGGTAGAGAGCACTAGAATAAATGACATGGACTAATGATATGGTACTTGTTTTTTAAGATGGTGGTTTAAAAGTAGATGCATATATTAACTCGTACTTCCAATCATATGTAGATGATAGAAAGTCTATCTTAAGATTCATATTTACTCTTAGTGGAGGAGTAATCAATTGGAAGAGTTCCAAAAAAAGTATGACTACAAACTCCACCATAGAGGATGAGTATATCACTGCGTTGCATGCAGTGAAAGAGGTTGTTGGATAAAGAAGTTCACAACAAAATTTCAGATGGTTTTAGAGATGAAATGGCTATCGCCACTTTTTTGTGACAACAATAGCACGATTACATAGGTAAAGGAATAAATGTCTCATTAGAAATCAAAACACATAGGTAACACATTATTCAGGAAATCATTAGAAGAGGCAATGTAGCCATGTAGACAATAGCTTCAACTAACAATGTGGCTGACCAACTCACCAAGCCGACGACTCAAGTGCAATAGGATCACCATATTGAGAAGATGGGTATTAGATACCATAGCAATTGGCATTAGAGTGCTAGTGGGATATTGTCAGTGATATGTCCTCTAACTCCAATAGACAAGAGATACTAGAAGGGTATTTGGTTGTATACGTACTTGTCACACTAATTAATAAAATATTGATTTTCATATCAGTATTGTGGCAAGTTTTTACATATAAATTTTGATTGGTGTAAAGTATTACATGTACCCATGTGCTTGAGTTAAGAAGCCTTATTCACAAGAAATTAAGAATACGGATACAAGGCTTTCTTAGTACTCAATTATTAAAACCTATCCATGAGTTACGAACACTCAAAATGGCATTAGAGAGTTAGTATAACTTACATACCTTATATTTACACAATGAGTGTCATGTCATTTGGTATGAGACACTGAGAATACATGTGTGCACATGTGACATTGGAAAATGGGGCATAGAACAATTACTCACAAAATGAAGCAAATGCATTAAGTTTACTCTTAGCTGTCAACGTCCTACTTCGTGATCGTGTTAAGTGTTCATGAACTTTAGGCCTAAGATGACATGGTTACCTTGTACACATGACAATCAACGTATCATTAGGGTATTAAGGGCTAATATCTATCCTAATATAAGATAAGGTCATGAGCTTAATGTGTCATTACCCACGTGTGTATAGAGGCATGTGTGCATTCAATAAGAGAATTGTCTTCTTGCAAGTTAACAAGGTGTTTGTCCTATGCAATTGGGGTTCTATGAGATAAAAGCACTTGGCTAAGGTAATGTATGATGAAAAAGGGTTTTTGATAGGAACATTTATCTCATGAGAAAACACCGATTGGTTATATGACCAAGTTTGTGAGTTTAACTAAATCTATGACTTCCGCTTAATTAGGACAAAATAAGACAAAAAGTTTATAACAAAGGTTCATTGTGATCCTTATCACTTCTTCTTAATTGGATTATGATATGTGTCATAGGCTATACATTACCCATGTCTATTGAGCGATGCCAGTTGCCAATTAAAAATAAACTTAGAGAGTCACACACATAAGATTAGCATATGTTGTGAGTGTTAAATTGGATGGTTGCATAATTTATTTAGGTCGTCATGGTGCTTGTTAATATTGAGATCATTAATTAGAAATACAATAAGAATTTAATTTAATTAATCTAAAGTAAATGAGATTAATTAAATTAAATTAGTTAGACAAAAATGGGCTTTAATTATTAATGAGATTAATAATTAAAAGACATATGAGCTTATTTATTGATTAGGTTAATAAATAAGAATTCATGAGCTATTTAATTAAAAAGTGGGTCCATGCAGGAAGGCCCATGAAGCCTATATACTAAACCCTAGTGTCTCTATTGTGTATATGAGTCTTGAAGGGCTCAAGACACATAAGAAAGTTAGAAAATTCGTGCACCCATCAAGTAAGAGAGAGAGCAACCCTTAGCCACCCTCTATCATCTCTTTTTTATTATAAAGTCCTCCTAGTCCAAATGTTTTTGTGTTAAAGTTTCGCAAAAGAAGCTTTATGGAGTGTAGGATGAGCTCACATGCATCCTAATCATGTGGATAATTTAGAGAGCAAGGTTCAAGGGCCATGACTCGAAGGATCATGCACTAATACCTTGAAAATGCTTGAAAGGTGCATTTTTAAATATTGCACGATTTGCAAAAAAAAAAAAAAAACAAATCGAGTTCACTTCCTTATGATTTACTACGTGTATGTCATTATATTATGGTATAAAGTTTTGATTTTACGACCAAACCTCAACTAAATCCAACAATAACCCATCTCACGTAATCGAATCATAGCATGCTAGGCCCAATGATTAACAACCCTTGCCAACATATCTTGTGCGTAGTCCAATCTTTACTTTAGTTAATAGCCCAACAATTCTTTATGTAATCAAGTCATAGCATGTTGGGTCCATTTAAGTCACACCCACTGACTAATAGTTTGCTAGATTTGAATTGTCTATGGCTAATGGCTATTCAAGCATATTATCCTTTAAATATTGTATCTAATGCACTCGAAGTTATATATACACCGTTGCAATATGACCCCACAAATGCGACAATACCACATAAATTATGTTTCACTTTACACATTGTCTGTTTCCATATATCTCATACATCCATCACAAATAATAAGCAAAAATAAAAGTAGATGATTATGGACTTCTAAATCCAAGTCGAGCAGAGGATGGATCGTGCATAAGTGCGTAAAATTCTATACTGTTACATAAGGACTTCTTAAATGCCTTAATCTTAGTCTTCATGGCTTTATAGGATCCACCATGTTTTGAAACCTCACATGGCACTAACTCTTAGCCTCCGCACAAACACCAATTATTGATGTCTTTCAAATTTATTTACAAATACACATGGCGTACCATAGAGAATCTTATGCTTCATAATATAAAATAAAAGCTGGGTTTATACCATTACAATCTAAAAAAAATTAATTATAAAACCCATTAAACCAAAAATGAAAGTAAATGCTTTCATCCACAAGTGTCCTAAGTCCATAATCTAACCATAACATTTATCCGAACAATTATACATCACATGTATAATTAAATAATTCCATTCAATGACTAATTTCATGGCCTATGCATTTCATGCATTAGATTTCATCCTTCAAAAAATAATTTTTCCAAAATAAAATTGAAAAAGAACAAACTCCACACCCAATACTCATGATCGTAGGAGAGGCCACCGCGGTTGCGAGCCACCCATCTACGACCACAAAGGCTGACCACGATAAGAACCCTAAAGTTCCATCGTAGTGCCTCTCATGGTCATGAGACAGGCTGTTGCAACCACAGGATTAGTTTCCACAATTGCAAATCGAACCCACACGAACTCTTCTTGTGACTGGGACTACAAGTCGCAACATGTTGCAGAAAGTCTACAACTTTGGTTTTTCAACACAAACTCAATTGTTTTCCAATTTTTTTATTCTAATCACATCGAAAAAAATTCTTTAAAGGTTTTTCACGCATCATATACATGTTTGAAGGAATTTTAACCAAAAACTAATGTAGAACATGGTGAAAATTATTGAACGTCATGGTTTTCCTAGAAAAATACTGGCTCTAATACCACTATTGGATTTCATTGGGTTCAGCCAAAAAATCAAAACTTTTACACATGAAAGCATCATAAATATGCATCGGAACATAAGAAATCAAACCCCATCTATTTTTATTGTAAAACACGCATATATTAAACAAACAAGCTCAAGAATGAAAATTGCACCTTTTAAAAAATTTTCCAATGTTTTCATGTGTAATCCTTAGAGTCGTAAACCTTGAACCTTGACCTCTAGATTGTCTACATGATTGAGATACTTTTGAGCTCCTCATATACTTAACAAAACTCTTTTGGTAAAGGTCTAATGCAAACACCATTGGACTACGAAGACTTTTTGACAAAAGAGATATAAAAGGTTGGCTAGGGTTTCTTCTCTCTTTTGCTTGGGGGGTTGCACAAATTTTTTGTCTTGATTGATATCTTGAACTCTTCAAGACTCTTTTTTATAGCCTAGACACTAGAGTTTAATACATAGGCTCTCCTACATGGACTCCTTTTAATTAAATTGCACATGGATTTTATTTATAAATCTCATTAATAAATCAGTCCATATTTTTATCATTAATTTCATTAATAATTAAAGTCCATTTGTGTTCAACTAATTTAATTTACTTAGTCTCATTAATTAAATTAAATTCCTATCATACTTTTAATTAATGATCTCATTATTAACAAGTACCAAAGCAATTTATTTAGTCCAACCCAATTGCAGCAAAATAAATTATGCAACCCACCAATTTAACACCCACAAAACATCCCAATCTTAGATGTGTGACTCTTTTTAAGTTTATTCTTAATTGGCAACAAACATAGCTCGAAGAAAAAGGGTAATGTCTAGCCTATAATCTATATCATAGCCCAAATAAGATGAATTGATTAAGATCACTATGAATCTTTACAATCATGACTACTATGCTATATAAACTTTTTGTCTTATTTTGTCCCAATCGAACGAGAGTCATGGATTTAGTTAAATTTATAAACTTGATCATATGTTCAATCGGCGTTGGGCCTTGTGAGACAAATGTTCCTATCGAAAACTCTTTTCTGATCACACATTGTCTTACCCAAAGACTTCTATCTTATAGAATACTAACTGCATAGGGCAAATGCCTTACTCACTTACAAGCAGACAAATCCCTTATTAAATGCACACATGCCTCCATTCACACTCAAGCAACGACACATTGGGCTCATGACCCTATCCCATATTAGATAGATATTAGCTCTTAATACCTAAATAGCACGTTGATCCTAGTGTGCATAAAATAACCATGTCATCTCAAGTTTAAAGTCCCTGCATATTTAACATAATCACGAAGCAAGAAATTGAGAGCTAAGAGTAAATTCCGTGCATCTACTTCATTCTGTAAGTCATTGTTTGAATGCTTCATTACCCAACGGTGCATTAGCACACGTGTATTTTTAGTATCTCATATTGAATGGTATGACACTCACTGTATAAATATAAGGTATGCAAGTTATACCGACTCTTTAATACTCTTTAGAGTGTTTGTGACTCACAAATAGGTTTTAGTGATTGAGTGCCAAGGGACCCTTACATCCATATTCATAACTCCTTATAAATAAGATTTCTTAACTTGAACATATGGGCACATATAACACTTTACGCCAATCAAGATGTACAGGCATAAAAACTTGCCACAATACTGATATTAAAATTAATATTTTATTAATTACTAAGTAAAAACACGTATAACCAAATGCCCTTCTACTATCCCTCATTTTTTGTTGGTGTTAGAGGGCATATCACTAACTAAACTACCATAAACAATAGAGAGATTATTAATTTCGTGGTTATATGAGGAAAATGATGGCTCTGATACAACTGTTGGGTTTAAATGGGTTTTGGGGTGGAAAATTTCAAACTTCAAAACATTCATCACCATAAAATATGCAATGGAAAACAAAAATGCAAACCCTTTATGTTTTTGCCATATAACACGCACAAAACAATTTATGAAAGAAAGTGTTCACATTATACCTTTAGAATCATACTCCAAGTTGAGCGAACTTGTGATCTTTAGGCCATAATCCTCAGACCCTGACCTCTAGTTTGTCCACATGGTTAAAACGTGAACAAGTGCCTTCTATACCTCTGCAAATTCCTTGCAAGGTTTTAACTCAAAACTCTTTAGGTGAGGGGATGTTAGGATAAGAAAAATGAGCAAGAGGATGGCTAGAGAACTTTTCTCCTTCATGCTTGAAAGGCTGGACAAATTTTTTCTTTTTTTTTTTTTCTGATTATATATAATTTGGAACTCTTCTAAATCTATTTATTTCCAAGAAAAAACCTCCTACACTTGACAGGATTTTAATTTATGTGTATGTTACTTAGGTCACACATGGAATATACTCTATAAGCTTACTATATGGACTATTAATTATTCTTAGCCCATAGATTCTTCAATTGTTAACCTCATTAATACTTAAAGCCCATTTAACATTTATCATTTTTAATCTCATTAGTAATTAAGGCCTAATCGTGTCTTCTTCTTTAATTTAATTGGATTAATCTCATTAATTAAATTAAAAGCCCATTATACTTTGAATTAGCAATCCCATTATTAACAAGTACAACGGAAAATCTATTTGGTCCAATTCAATTATAATCAAAATAATTTCTCCATCAGATTTCTCAAGCCTCATTTATGTGACTTCTTAAGTTGGGTCTCACCCAACCAATTTATTGCTTGTCCTTCGTTACAATCTTTTGTGTATGATTCTTTAGATTCATCCCAAATTGACAGCGAGCATAACTAAAATGTTATAGGTAGCACCAGCCTACAGCCCATATTATAGTCTAATTAAGATGAAATGAATGGATCACGTGATCTCTTCTAATTGTAAATATCTCGTAGCATAGACCTTTTATCTTACTTTGCCCCAACCGAACAAAAGCTAAGGATTTAGTTAAACTGATTGGCTTAGTTACATGACCAATCAATGTTACCTCATGACTAATATTCTATTGGAAACTCCTTTCCAATTACACACAACCTAGGCCAAGAATTTTCATCTCAAGAAATATCAATTGCATAAGACAAATATCTTACTCATTTAAAAAGAGACAAATCTCTTATTGAACATACATATATCTCCATATGTACTCAAGTAATAGCACATTGAACTCATGATTCTATCTTTTACCAAGATAGATATTGATACTTAATGCCCTAATGACACATGACCGTTAAGCACACATGAAACCATGTCGTCTCAGATCTAAAACCCACATGAACTTAACAAAATCAGGAAGCAAGATATTGATAGTAGAGAGTGAACTCCATGTGTCTGTTTCTTCTTTGAGTCAATATTTGAATACTCATTCTTCAATGATATATCCATACACGTGTTCAAGCATCTCATAATGGGTGACATGATTTACCAAATCAGCACAAGGTATGCAAATCATACCAACTCTCTAATACCCTATTAGAGAGTTAATGACTTGCAAACAACAAAACTAAAACAATCTTGTATCTATATTTATAATTCCTCATGACTAAGGCTTCTTTATATAATTATATGAGTACATACAACCAATGATTTACATGTATAAAAGACTGATATAATATTGATATATAAATAAAATCAATATTTTATTAATATGTAAAAGTTTACATATACAACCAATATCTCTCATTATACACTGGTATTAGAGAGTATATCACTAACACGTACTTGAGTCCCTATATAGATTCAATTAATTGACAATCCATTTTCTTTAGATCACCTTGTACAAATTTTGCTAATTGCAGCATATAAATTGTTTCACTATTGTCACAATTTAGAAAGTCAATCTTAATATTTATTTGATGCAACCTACAAGCAAAATGAGCCACTAACGTTATTAATCTATTCAATGAAACTTGAGACGAAATCCCTCATACTTGTTACCTTCATTCTATGTAAAGTCTTTGGCGACAAGACATGCCATATATTTTTCCATATTGTTGTGTAAAGCCTTTCGCAATAAGATGTGCCTTAATCATTCCACATTGCTTCTTGAATCCTAATTAGTTTTAAATATTCATCTACAACCAATGGGCTTTCTAGCAATGGGAGTAGAACACATATATCATTATCAGTTATGGATTTTATTTCTTCATTCATTACATTGATCGACTTTTCAAAATTATAGCTTTCCATCACTCATGTATGTTGATTAGACCATCCACCACCATTCTAATGATAAACTAATGTTCTTGGAAAAATATGATGTAGTTATTGGACACCACACTTAATATCATTCTATCATTTTATTAGATCTTCTTAATGGCATTGAATTCTTTAGGAGACAGGATTGCTACTAAGAGCCCAGTTCTTCATAATGACCAAACAAAAGTAAAATTGAAAGACAAAGGAATGCAAAGAAAGAGGTAGAAAAACTAGTGGTATCTTTTACTGAACTATTTATAGAGGGTGCAATGACTACTCTCCAACTTTTCAAAACCTTCAAAGAAGAAAACAAATCTTGAGTATTCTACTGATCCAACTAACACTTGCATGCCTAGCTAGCTATATGGAGATCTTTCGGTGTTATACTAAATTAGGAGAATTATGATATGACTTAAATTAATATTGTCAAAGTCGAATGGCAGAGTAAGCAATCCAACTTGAGACAAGTGAGCTAAAGTAAGAAAGAATACACTTAGGGACTTGGGCTAGAGAGTGGCTTGATATTCCTACAATTATAATTTACAACCTAATTTGAGTGGCTTGATATTCCTACAATTATAATTTACAACCTAATTTGTAGAGCATGGAGAGAATATGACCCAAACCATGGAGAGAATATGATCCAAACACTAAGCATGGCCAACTATGGGTAATCATTAAATGAACCCACCTATAATATAAAGACGTTACATCAATATAAGAAATAGCAAATCTGTCTGTCCATGGACATAAGCCTATTTAGCCAAGTGATGTAAATATTGTGTTTCTTTACTTGTTTTTGTTGTTTTTATGTGATTTAAAAATAATCCTAATTTTTTGATCACGTCTCCCCAACAAAAATTTTATATATTCCCACCATCCCTACAATTAGACTGCCACATCTTTGGCCAAGCGAGGTGCTTAGTTTTGGGTATTCTCGTATGTGCATAAATATTTTATACAAAGTTATTGCACTAACAATAGTTTTTTTAGCTAATTTTTTCTTCACAGCCTCTCTTCCTATATACCATAAACATTATTCATCATATTTCTTGTGAAAAACGAACTACTATTTTTCAAAGTGAGAGTTGGGGGTGAGCATGCAGAGAGAGAAAGAGAGAGAGAGAGTGAGTAAATGAACTACACTGGCATTTAAGAATAAATACATTTTTGTCCATTAAAAGAAAATACTTAGGTTTTCTTTTTTTTCCTTTCCTTTTTACCCCCAATCTAGGTTTATATTCACGATATGGCAACATGATAGTATATATGTAGTAGATGTGGAACTAAACCATGATAATTTAGTAATTAACCATAGCCATACTGCAATTAACCAATCATAATAATTAGCTGGTCTAATAAATCAGTACTTTTCAACAATATATTACATGTACACATTATATACCAATCATAATAATTAGCTGGTATAATAAATCAGTACTTTTCAACAATATATTACAACATGTACACATTATATACGCTAAAGTTGTGCACCTTTATCAATCGCATCATTCTCATTCCAATGAGTTGACACAGTATACATTATATACGCCAAAGCTGTGCACCTCTGTCAATCGTGCTTGGTGTGCATTCTCATTCCAATGAGTTGACACAGTATACTCTGACAAATATTAACAAAAGCCTTTAGCCCCATCTCATTTAAAACAAATAAAGCTTACAAGACACAAGAACCTTGTAAAATTGGATTGGCAAGCACTTTCTCCAGTTGCATGTGTTCAATGTGATGAGCTCTATGTTTGGAGGCTTTTGCAACTGTCCACTAAACTAAATCTCATGAACATTTTCAATCCAGTATCCTCTCGCCTGTTGAGAAAAGATTCCAGACCACAGTGCCAACTACGTAGAGCCCCACAGAAACCTTGAAGACGTCATCCCAAGATCCTGAAAAACAGAAAATTTACCACTCCATTGGAAACATGAAGACCCAAATTCAAAACAAGACAAGGCTGTGGATTTAAAAAGCATCATTGTAATGATATGAAATAAACTTCACAGGTTTGCTGTTGGCTTCTTAAAAGTAGACCATGGATTCATGAAAGTTTAGAGGTTCACCAAGAGAAAAACCAGAGGACGATGTAAGAAACTATGAATTGTACTAGTAAAGATAAAACCCAGCCAATTCTCAAAGGCCATTCTTCACCCAACAAAAATCCATACCTTCGCCATCCCCTTCCCCTTCTCTCCCATTTGCCACCATTATTCTAGACATTAGACATATAAGGAACAAATAAATTGCTACCAGCTTGACAATTAAAACATACAAAATATCTAGCAACAAATGCTAGACTTTTACCGTGAACTAACAACTATTTTGCTCTTTTACTCTACTATTTGTTAATTTTGACTCTACAATTCAGTTGACAGACATCACATTAAAATAACTGGTATTCAAACTGCCTTCCATAATTAGTGATGTGCATTATTTAATGTCTCTCTAAGGACATTTATGAACTCTGTCACTAATTTTCAATTTTCAATAAGTAATGAAAAAACAAACAGCTTCTTGTGTTTGTTTCATTTCCAAGAATATGGTTTAAACAAATCAATCTAAAATGAGCCTAATTTTATTTTCTATTTTCACAGGTTTTTTGGGCATCTTCCAAATATATTAAAATTTCATACATAAATTTGTAATTATCAGTATTCATATTATATACATTTTATAACACCACTAAAAAATAAAATACATTTATAAAAACAAAAGAAAAGGAAAAACAATTCCACATGATCACATTCCCAAAATATTTTTGAGTAAATGACCATTTTAAAACAATGTACTAAGAGAACTTAAGAAGAGATCTTAATATGTTCTTTTTAATCGTAAGCCTTAGTCAAATGTTGTCTTCACTAAGGGATACTAAGAGAAAAAGCTTAAGATTCGCAATGTATAATAACAGGATTCTTATCAAAATTTATCAAACAAAATTATCTTTCAAAATATTCATAATTAAAACTGATAATTCGGCTCAAATTCAAATCCTTACTGAATTATCAAATTTGATCCTAATAAGATTACCTTTAATTGTGCTTTACAAATACATTTGTTCAACCTCTCTCTTATGGGTGTTCAAATGAACAGTTTACTTCTTAAATTTTCCTTCTTTTCGAAACATAATAATTACTGATGCAAAACCAACGCCCCTTATATGAAGGCAGACTCATTTAATCATTCTATTTCTTGGCTTATATGGTACTATGCAAAGGTAATAATTATTACTTTTATGTTCCGATATACAAAAATGAGCGTACATATAGGAAATGATTAGATTTGTAACAGAGGAAATAAGTTGATGGTTATTGGATTTTGAACATTTGTGTATATAAGGTGTGTTCTTTATGGGATGAAAGATAGAGATAAAATGCTCCCAAACATTGCCTATGTGATTTGCAGCCTTCTGACCCATGAAACTGGGGACATCCCTTTTGGGATTGCAGCTCACCTAAAATAGTTGTTCTTGCCTTTTTCCCCAAACATATCTGACAACGAATAAATGATGGAAGGTAAAAGTTCCATATGAGTTTGTTGTTGGTGATAAGAAAAGACAAGGTTTTTGTTCCTTAATGATTGTTTCAAGTTAGCAATTCTTGGGAATTATTTTGTTTAGTTTAGTCTCTAAATTGTCGTATCTTTATCTTAGGAGAATGAGGTTTTTAGACAGCACCCCATGATATATGATACAGAGGATTCATCCTATTTATCTGAGTATATTTATCTTTGAGTAGTTCAATATACATACATCCAAACATCTATACTGCATATTGAGGCTCAACCCCTCATAAAAACTACTTTTAGCCTTTTAATATTTTATCAATTATACCCTTAATTGTTTGTTTTAATACCTTAATAACCTTATGCGCTAAAAAAATAATAACTTTATCATGTTTCTTTTCAAATTTGAATGGAATTAACAATTTTCAATTTTTTGATGTACCAAAATTATTTTTATTTCTCACATATATTATATAATAAAATATAAAATGTTAAATTTATTATAATTTTATTTTGGATTTAAATAAAAAATTTTCATGTAAATTCCTTATATTTATATTAAAATTTAAATAAACTAAGTATGATATTTGAGTATTATTTATTTTAGACTTCTATAAAATTTTATTTTTTTATTCAATTTTTGTACATTCATACAGTGTGCATTATTACTAGTGTATATATATATATACATATATATTTGACCCACTACTATTTAGCAATCAAGATGACCGGGGCAAACAAACTTAAGAAAGCAAAACAAAGGAGCTATATTATCTTTATCACAACATACCAAGAATGGAAAAATAAAATCCATATAAGCTCTAAAAAATTAAGGACAAGACTCACACAGAAAAGAAACAATTTAGAAAACAAGTGAAAAGAAAGAAAAATCATAAAAAAGAGAAAAGGGCAGACGGGAAATTAAAATTGATAAAATAATATTTTTAATAAATTTTTAATAATGAATGTATGTATTAATGTATTCTCAAATAAGTTTACCGAAAAGAATTGATCATTTCAACAGTATTTCATTATTTATTGCAACAAAATTTATCTTGAGTGGAAATGTTTTTGCTGAAGGACTAAAAGTATCTATTTCATCATTCTACCCACTATTGCATCACCACATTTCACGAGTTTCATAGGCACATACCATGTTGCAATATATAACCAGTCGCAGCAGTTCCAAAAACACCAGCCAACACACCAGCAGTATTAGATAGCCCAAGCAACACACCCTGCAGGCATTTCCAGGGGAGCTAGGTGGTTTAGAATAGTACATAGTTCTAAGAAATACAAAGCATTGGAACAATCTTCATCATGGTGTAAAGGGAAAATGACAATAAAACCAGTCTCAATGACATTGCAGTTTTGAATGGGACACATGGTGCACAAGTGCACAAAAACCGCCACTCATCCACACACACCAACCCTAACAAACATACATATTATGAGGCAAATGTCTTGAAATGCTAGCATATGCATATTCATCCATCAAGTGAATGGGGCTTTGTTTCAATAGTTAATTTTATGGGTTTGCAGCCAACGAAAATTTGTTCAAACAAACATTTTACAATAAAAAAAATTATTAATTTTAAATTTAAAAAGTTTCTCTCTTAACACACATATAAACAGATATTTAAAATGGTATCATTACATCTATTTAAAATCAAATCAATACATCTACATATATACTCATACATCCACATTTTTATATATATTTATACTCTAAAAATTTATATACTATTATATCCAATTATTATTATATTATATATATTTATAAAATTGAAAGAACTTCAAATTTTTATCCCCATCAAAAATTTACAACCATATATAATTTTCATATCCAACAAAACCTCTATTATTTTAAACCTCCATCTAAACAAGCAAATATACATTGGCTAGGTGTCAACCATTGAAATGTTCATAAAGATATTTTTCAACTAGAAGGAAATCATCTAAATTTGTGATATAAAAAGGGAATTTAAACCATGATGCATAAGTACATAGAGAAGAGGGCCTAAAATTGATATAATATATAAATAGATTTCTTACTGAATATCGAGGAGCAATATCTTGATGGTTTGAATATAACCCAGATTGTGAAAAAGCATCAGTTCCCTGCACAAGAATAATTGAAGTCAGAGGGAATTTGATACACGAGGACATCCCTTTTCAGATCTAAGACTACATGAAAAGGTAAAATCTCAGACAGTAAATTAAAGATCATTTTCTGGCTGAACAACATTACAATAGTAAAGATATCCGAACAGAAACTAAAGGGAATTTGTGTTTTCTTCTCTAAATTCCAACGACAACACCACAGCTCATATTTACATTTGATAAAAGAAGGGACATGAAATAAAAATTTAATTTTTTCAACATGTAGAAACTTCTCCAGTCAACTATTTATTCAAAACTCTGCAGGAGGGAGCCAATCATTTATATTCTCCACCAGCTACATACAAATAGAAGATTTCGATATTTCTAACGCAGCATAGCAGCAAACCTGACTGCATGCCATGCATAGAACTGCCATTGTAGGGGAATCAACATGGCTCAACTGAGTTAAAAAGAAAGCAGGGCCTAGAAATCCAATTGACTGCATTATCTGCACAGGACATCAAAGATAGCAAACCCATTGAGATTTGGACAAATATCAAAACTGCAAACTTCAACTGCTGCATCCAACTAAATTAACTTCATGAAACTTCCATAGCTTTGAAACTGTGACAGCTGATTCTAGTTACCTATTGAACGTAGGGAAAGCACAATCTGTAGAGCTTCAGCAAGGAAAAAAAAGACTTAAAGTAGCTATCTTTAATTAATTTTTTTTATTTTTCCATCCTCTTTTTCTCTTTTCCTTTAATATATTATTTTTTATTTTTCTCAAAAAAAAATTCCCTTTTAATTTTCTTATATTTTTTCTTATTTTAAATATTCTTTATGTTTTTAATTCTAATAATTTTTTATTATACAATAATTTTATAGTATGCATATATACAAAAGTGTGCCACTTTTAGTAGTTTCAAAGTATTAGAGTGTCTTTTGAGTAATTAAATAATTTTAGATGAGTTTATCATTCAACATGATATGAAAACTATGCTGAATAAGAGATCTTGAGTTTCGATCTCACCAGAAATTAATTTGTGAAAAAAGGCGCTTCACATGCAAGGTTTTATGAGAAAAATAATGCCTACACGTGAGGGAACACATTACAATAATTAAATATATATTAATACATTTCTCTCCCAACTTGAATTTTTGAAATAGGTGGTCATTTTATATAGTGGAAGGATATTATTTTGTAAATTCCTAATTTTCTGGCATTCAATCGTTGCTTATACATATATGTCCTATTTATAATGGTAAAAATTGACAGTACATTCTAATGTGATCATCTTTGACAAAATAAATGCAAGTGTAAATTAAATTGCACAAGGCATAGCTATTTACAATAAAGAAAGTGTTGAAATTTATAATACCTAAGAAAGAAAATAATAGAACACGACAAGTGGTTCAACCATTTAACCTACATCTATGAACAAATTCTCAGAAGGCTAAAATATCAATAATCATCCACATGTATATGATGCATAAATTTTAATAATAAAATTAAATTAATAAAACCATCACTGCCCTAGTGTCAAAATTTCTGCTCTGCTACCAAGCTATGAATTGGCGTCTTCCAAGTCCATATTGTCACATCGCTCACTATCTGCAGTCTCCAAGCTATATTTTGTTGTGCAACCATCTGTAAGGCTGTGTTGCCGCCCTTCAAGACCAATGCCACTCACCATAAAACCACAGCACTATAACCTTGCCAGTAAAAATTGGCAACAACCAGAAGCAATCTCAGTCATGCCACCGCTGTGTCACTGCAGCATGAGCTGCCATATTGTTCTCACTCCAAACAGCTTGCTATTCCACCTCTGCCACTACTGCTGTTTCGCATTTTGGCTGTAGTTTTTTGGTATCTCTCTTACCTTATAAAAGAAAGAAACTTCTCAATCCATTCCAACTCTCACTAAGTTGAGAAACCCTAATTCTTAGTTCTTTGATATTGTCTGGAGAGAAGAGAATAAAAAACACAATTCATGTTAAATCTTTTCTTTATATTGCCCTTTTGGAATATTAATTGGTGCCTTACTATTACTCTTGTGAAGTGTTAACCAGTGCCAACTTTAAGCCAGGATAGTAGCCTCTAAAGGTTTATCTGAGCTAACTCTAAAATGTCATCTATCTCAAATAGATATACTAATCCTACAACAAATCCATGTTCAAAAGTGCCTTTTAAGTGCCTGAAGTCAAGTTGTGGTTACTAGGGTTTAGAGCAACAATTCACATTAAGGTAGCAAATCTCAGCTTTCCTCCTCAACACGTTCCTGGTGACTGCCTCTACTCTATCTTACTAATGGCTCTTACTCACCTGTTTGTGGATTTGGTACTACTACTCTTAACCTAAATATTATTTTTAAAAAAATGTTGCATGCTCCTCAATTTCCAACTAATTCATTATCTATTAGTTAATTTATCAAACCTCAGAATTAATCAATCCTTTCATTTGTGTACTTCAAGATCTGTAGATAGAAGGAAAATAGCAGTGCTCATACATAATATAGGCTATATTACCTTAATATTGTTACTTCTGTAGATGCGAGTGTCCTTTCAGCATCCATATCTATTTTCAATGGCACTATCAACTTAGACACCTTTCTCTACAAAAATTAATACAACTTATACCTCTCAAATACCCAGTGTCGAAGTTAGAGTGAGAGTTTTATAAGTTAAGAAAACATCAGTCTACCTTTCCATCCATAAGCAACCAACAAAGTTTACTTCCCCACAAAACTCGTTCATTGTGATGTTTGGGAACCTAGTCACATTAAGTCCCTGGGGGGTTTCAATATTTAATTATATTGATTGATAATTATTTCAAGATGATTGGGATATATCTCCTAAATGATATGGCATGAATTTTGGAAATAATCACCTTGTTCTATAATGAGATCAAGACATAATTCTATACTAATTTGAATTATCACAATTTCTTAGAATTTTCTGAAAAGCATCTCATTTCTATAAGCCTCATGGAATTATACATCAAACATTCTACCCATATACATAGCAGCAAAATGAGTTGACTGAACACAAACATTGCTATATCTTAAGTGACACAAGTACTTTGATAGATCATATGAATATTCCTAAATACCTTTGGGGGGATGCAGTTCTAATTGCCTATTTTCTCATTAATAAAATGCCCTCTAGTGTTCTTAACAAGGACATTCTTTTTTTGTATTTTTGTCCATATAAACGTCCCTTTGATGTCCCTTCTTTCATAGTTGTGTGTGTTTTCTTTTTCCACAATTTTTTCTCTAGAAACGATAAAATATCTCATCGATCTATCAAGTGTATATTTCTTGAGTACTCTCATGCACAAGAGGACTGTCTCCAATAGTTCATTGGTCCCACACACCCGTTGATGTTACCTTTTTTAGTCTTAACCATACTATTCCAAAAATACTACTCCGATAACCCAAACATATACGCTTCCTCAACTTGTCCTAACTTCATTGCCCATTTCAAGTGAAAAAGTTTCTCTTCAGCCGCTCAAACTATACACACAACATTCTTACCTAAAGTCTCTATCACATCCTCCCACTTCTCATCTTCCTCCATTTGTGGCCTCTAAAATCCTTCACCCTTACACATCTAATGAAGATCTCCCAATAGCTATTTGCAAGGGTACTTCCCACTATACAACACATCTCCTAACTAATTAACAATCACTTGATCATCTTAGTCCAAGTTTTCACTCCTACAACATCCTACTTGAAAGGTAGCTATTGATGAGATGTCAACTCTTATCTCTTACAACACTTGAGAGTTGGTGCTAACCCCAACTAATGCTAAAATTGTTGATCATCTTAGTCCAAGTTTTTGCTCCTTTGCACTATCATTTTCCTTAGCAACTTTAAGGTACTACAACATCCTACTTCAAAGGTAATTATTAATGAGATGTCAACTCTTATCTCTCACAACACTTGAGAGTCGGTGTCAACCCCAACTAATACTAAAATTGTTGCATGTTATTGGGTTTCCACTATAAAATATCAAGCTAATGAGACAATTGAATGTTACGAAGCAAGCTCTGTTATTAGAGGTCTTACCCGAACCTATGGAGAAAATTATTGCAAGACCTTTTCTCAAATAGCTCAAGTTAACTCCATTAGTGTTTTGTTCCTCCTAGTTGTTAGTCAAGACTGACCTATGTACCAATTGAAAGTGTATTGAAATACGATTTTGTAGTGCACTTCACTAAATAACAGGACTACATATTTATAAAAAGGTTAATCTTTGCTAAAAAGATTCTACTCTAATCATTCCATAATTGCAAATGTTTATTCAATAATACTTCCCCTCAATTTAGAGTAAGTGATAAACATCTTTAGATAGCAAATGTTGTGAGATGGCAAATACCATTAGGCAATAGCCAACAGATAATAGATGGAACGCTATCCATATTCGATATTCATAAAGCAATTAAATTATTAATAGTCCAACTAAAAAGAGCCTAAAGGGATGAACTCCGAACTTATACTTTTGAAATGATTAGGGGAGAAAATATTCAAAAAAAGGGGCCAGTGCTCGCTTTAATACATTAGAATGATTAGTTAGTGCACATTATTTACTAAAGAGTTTTCCTAATTTTTAGTATTGGAGTAGTACAAAAATCCAAAAATTAAGTTAATACTTAACATGGAATAAGAAACAAAACATTCTAAACTGATAATTTAGATAATAAAATATGTTAAATATTACATCAAAATATTCTTAAATATTCTCCAACATGTATTCAAATAACAATATATCACAAGCTTATTTTACCAACCATAAATATTCTAGGATGAGCACTTGCAATGCTAAATGTTGTAGCTAATATCCAAAGTACTATAATAATTAGCTCAAGTGAAATGTTCTATTATGGTATGGCCACGATCCAAACGAACAATTACAATATCATAGGCCAACAATCTACTTCAAAACAATTTCCATGAGTTATTGAGAATAAAAAATCAACTCCTTTCCATAATTATAAGATTATCATAATAAAATTATATTTCTACATACTAACTTGTCTACATTCATTGTACCTGAATATCTAGATTAAACATTAGTTAAGATTTTATGTAATATCATTCTTTATTCACCAAATGCACTCTCCTATATAAATTGGTGGTTGTTATACTATGAAATTAAGATAGCATTATATTTAATTTAGCATTTTGGACATTTGTTTGTAGATTTGCTAATGGCTAAACGATAATATATTATTAAGTTTAATTGCCCATCTTCACCTACTTTATATTTTACCAATAGGGCTAAATTTTAAGTGAGTATATTTTAATTTATTTTTTATATATATATATAATATTATAAATGATTAGACAATGTGTATGAGAATTAATAATTAGTTTTCAAGATATAAATATATATATTATTCTTCATACATATTGTCCAATCATTAGTAATATTATATACATATGTGTGTGTGTGTAAACAAGTGTGTGCAAGTAATGACTTGTCAAGGGAGAAAAAAGTATTGTCAAAATGAATTAATATTAGGAATATTTTTGGTTTTATGTGTTTTCGAAATTAGTGGACCTAAAAATATAATAAAAACAAAGCCAATCTTTTACTTATATTTTGCAGTTGCTGGGTGTTATTATTAGTGATATATAACGGCATTTGTATATAAGAGATATTACTAGTAAATGTAAGATCTAGATTAATTAAAAAAATATTGATATTTTTTCATCTTTATATTATGGTAGTTTCACCGTGCATGTAAATAATGGTTAGCACAAAGTTACGTATGTGTTTGTATAATTGCGTTAAAATCTTTTTCATAGGGGTTATGAATATAAATATAAAACTTTTTAGTACACAATTATTAAAATTATACATAAGTTGCAAATTCTCAAAATGAGCATTAGAGTATAGGTATGACTTACACACAATGTGTTCGTATAATTAGTGTCATACCATTCAACATGAAATATTAAGAATTCATGTATTAAAATACATTATTAGAGAATGAGTATTCGAATACTACCTCCAAAAACAAAACAAACATGAAGCTCACTTTTAACTATCAATGTCATGCTTTGTGATTACGTTAAATGTGTATGGGCCTTAAATTTAAGACAACATAGATATCTTATGTACATGATAATCAGCATGTCGATAGGACATTGAGAGCTAAAACTTATCTTGATATGAAATAGGATAATGTACCAATATGCTATTACCCAAATGCATATGGAAATATGTGTGAGATCAATAAGAGATTTGTCTCCATCAAAATGAATAAGCCAGGTATGTTTTGCAGACAATATTCCATGAGATAAAATCCATTAGCTAAAGTAGTAGAAAATCAAAAAGAAGTTTCTGATAGATGTGAATCTCATGAGGTAACATTGAACTAACCATATAATCGAGCCAGCAAATTTAATTAAATTCATAGCTCTCACTCTATTAAGATAAAGAAAAAATAAAAAGCACACCTCACGGTTTTCATAATTGAAATGATTCGTGTAATCCAGTTACTTCATCTTAGTTGGGTTAGGATTAGAACTATGATTGGAGCTATGATCGTTACTAACTAAAAATGAACCTAAAAAGATGAAAACAAGAATAAAGTGGTAAATTGGTTTAGGGCTTAAATACGACTTGAGAAGTCTTGTGCTGAAACTAATTTGATTACAATTGAATTAAGCCAAATGAATTTCCTATTATGTTTGTTAAAAATGAGAATATTACGCATACTGAGCCGTTAACTTAATTAATAAGATTAATTAAATTAAAGGACAAGATACATGTGTTTTTAATTATTAATGGGATTAATAATATTAGATGTACTTAAATTAATTAAAGGCCCATACAGAAACACATAAAGCCCATTTCATATGTCCAATTACACATAGATGGAAATAGGAATCATATCTTTTGTAGGATTGTCTCTTAAAAGTAAATACATTTGAAAAAGCTACAAATTATTGAGAATTAGACCTTTTCGTGCGCCTCCTTCCAAGCAAAAGAAAAAACAATCTCTATCCTCTTTCTTAGTTTCCTCTTCTCCAAAAAGCTTTCATACACAAAGGTGGTTGTGTAAGATTTTGACAAAGGAGTTCATGAGAGGATTTAGAGGTACTTGTTTGTGTTCCATCTATGTGGATATAGTAGAGATACCAACCCGAGTGTTGTAGCTTTTAGGTTACTTGTATGCTTCACCTCGAAGTAGATTTCAAGAGATAAATTTCGTACTACTTCTCCAATTATTGTATTATGTATGGTATATGACAAAAATGAACTAAGTTGAGATTTTCATTCCACTATATATTCTAATTAGATTATAGTTTTAAAATTAAAATTTTGTACCCCAAATCCAATGAAGCCCAACAACTACATGTTTAGTAGATCTAGAGAACCTGTTTTAATAATAATAATCATCATCATCATTATTATTATATGCTTATGTTGTTTAAACAAATTTATCCTTATTGTTTTCTCCATCAAAAGAGCAAACACTCACATATTTTGGACACTAGTATTAGCAAAAACAAAAGGTAAGTGTGCATACTTTTCTAACCATAGTCGTAGATAACCCCTTGCTCACAAGAGTATCTGCAATCCAACCACCCAAATTAGCAGAAAAGGCCATAGTAAGCCATGGGAAGATTGAAAAAAGTCCCAATTCTGTGAGATTAAACTTCAACACCTGCATTGTAATTGAATACAAAAGATTTAATTTAGGCTATTTTAAAATGTTAATTCAAAGTGAAAGCATCAAAAAGACTTAGCAGCATTAATTGAACATAAAAAATTGATAATCCCCTACATAGAAAGCAAAAGGGTAAAGTGCAATTTCATCAACATCAGCCTTTCAAATGAATTCAAAAATGACCATTAAAGCCCTGTTAGCAGTATGCCAATATTTGACATGCCAATCCATTCCACTATCTGTTTGGTAGGTCAAATGTTAAGTGGGAAACTAAATGGCCATTCTAACCCAGACAGTTTAAGTCAATTACATATTAGAGTACCAACCACTCATCATGCCACCTAATCCAAGCATGGCGAAATGTGCTGGTAAATGTTGCTGTCACCATCATCTACTTTCCCTTTTCTATCGCTCACTTTTTACACAGCTCTTCACAATTATCAACACCAGCAATTGATTCCCATCATTATACTTATTTCTTTTCATATTTACCAGCTTTGATTTCAAAAACCAACATTTAAATGATGTAGATCTCCACCATTATCCACACTAGCAATCAATTCCCACCACAAACTTATTTCTTTTGATATTGATTTAAATGATTCGGATCTATTAGACATCTCAAGGGTTTATCTGGTAAGTTTTTAGGGCATGAGTAGCTAGTTTTAGGATAATGTGTGGCATAGACTAGCTGGTGGTTTTATGATGTGGTAAATTTCACTTCGGCTTTCCCAAATTTGGTTGGTTGCTCTCAATTATAATTGTAGTAGTTTTTGGTGACTAAAATTTATTCATGATCTTGATATTCAAGTGCTATTTGTCTTTAACAAGTAAATGACAATCCTATTTTATCATTAAGCAAGTCCCACAGTTACAAGAATAGTCAACTATCTATATCTATACTATATATAAAAGGATGTAGCACTCCACGTCCCTTTGGCACATTATGAAAGTTCATCTGTATCTTTAATTAAATATTCATTAGATGTAAGGTTCATTACACAAACATAAGATTCTATTTAAATATAAACCTTTCAATAGTCGAATATTAATAGAATTCTAAATTATCTAAACAATTTATATAGTTATTGTAATTATTAATTATCTATATTATATATGAAGTGATTAAATGATAATAAATTTATTGTAGGACACTAACTTATAACTATATTACTTAATAAACATAAAATAAACTATTGTGATGAAAAATCATTTAAAAAATCTCATTCAAATAAAATTGCAAAAGAAAATATAAATAGAAATATAAATAATGTTGCACCAATGGGTTAAAATTTCAAATAAATGAATAAAATTCATTATTATCAGAAACAACAATTGCTACATAACAAATGATATGTTAAAACAATTTTAAAAGTATAAAAGTTAACCATAAATTTTATAAAATATGTGATATTTATATAACACAAAAAATTTTATTTAAAGTTTAATCATTTGTACCATATTAGTATGGAAATAGAGTGACAAATTATTAGGAACTTTTGATTGTAAGGATAAACTATATTATTTATTTAAAAACTTATTAATATATCTATTGGAATACAATATTATAAAAATACATTTAAAATATAAGAATAGATTTATAGTATGAGATATAAAATGCTATGTTTAAAAATAAATAAGTTTATGAAAGAGTGTAATAAATATAAAAATGCATAAACATGCAAAAAATTTTTTAATAAATGGTCAAATTTAATATCAAAATAATTCACTTTAATATATTATAAGAATGCTTTATTAATAATTTATAAGGATATAAAGCATAACACACTAAAATTAATGTTACGAAATGAAAACAGAACTTGAAAATTGGTGTATAAATATTAAAGAGTGATGTTGAATGACAAGTTTATATGGGTTGATTGATAATAAATTATATAACTGCACACCAATTTTGTAAATATAATTTGTGAAAAATATAAAATAAACTGTGCTGAACATAAAAATAAATAAATAACTATACTACATAAAAATAATGATGTAGATTATAGGCTCTTATTTAAAATATTTAAATAAAAAGTATATTTCATAATGAAGTAAATTGTAATCTCTAATTAAGGAAAAATAGCACATAAACATTATATAATTGGATAACAAACCTTAGAAGTAAAATGTTATAAATTTTATCAAATAGAAATTACTCAAAAAATATCCGACATGAATGTATTCGTGTAGTAATTGCAATACAAATATAATAAATTTAAACAAATAACATGTAATATTAAAATTTAAAAGAGGACAATACATTCTTCAAAGAAACATATTAAGTAAATTCATCATGATAAGATATTATGGAAAACATTACAAATAAATAAAAAGTAAAAATTAACAATTTGTAGATGAAAGATTAATATATTAATAAAATTATTTCTATACATAAAAAGCAACACAAACTTTTTTTTATGCAAAGCTTTATCAATTTTAAATAAGTAATTTAATACATTAATTATGGATAAAAGATAAGTAAAAATTAATTAAACTAGATAATTTAGAAAATGCATTACAATTTTTGGATATATTCATAGTAAAATGACTGGAAAATAATTAAATATATTATTTCTTAAGTCACTAAAATTTAGAGAAAGATTTTTTATAATGAATCATTATGTAATATTATTATGCAAAACATGAGGCATAATTTTGACAAAATACTGTAATAGAAATATATTATTTCTCCATTTCTGAGTTCTTTTAAATATAATTGACAGTAATTTTACCTGTATCTAAGGAATAAATTAATATAATAAAGTATTATATAATATTTTTAATTAAAATATTTTAATACATAGTTTTTAAAGTTATGGCATGCATTTTTTAAACATTAAGTTGCATGAATTAGTCTCAATTGTCAAAGTATAAATATCTACTAAATTTATTTTTATAGAAGTTAAAATTTTCAAATTTTGAAAATATAGAATTTTGATCAAACCAAATAGCTTAGGTCAATGGACCCACTGTAATAATATATTAATTTAAAATGAATAAACAGAAAGTCAAAAGACTTTATTTTTACAAATAATTATGTTTAGTATTAGTATAAACTAATTGAAATGTAATATGAATAATGTATTATGAAACATCATAAATCTCATACAATTATATGATTGTAAGGACATTTTTATTGGTATTAATTTAACAATAAAATTATTTTAAAATATTTAGTTTAAATTTAATCAATCTAAATATAAAAGCAATTGGAAAAGTACATTGAAAATATAAGAATATAATGCTATGAGAATAATATTAAAACAATAATATAAAATTTTATTTTGAATTTCTCACGAAACTAAAATGATAAAATTATAGACTAATTGACCTTGGTTTAATAAATAACATTCGTCATGCATTATCAGTTTTGATATATAGATTGTTTTTTATTATGCTACAACAGAGATGTAAAAATTTAGAATTAAATGAATGTATTAAGTAACAAGGAAAAGTAATTTTAATATAATTTATATGATAAAAATAGTATATAAGCTTATTTAAATATATGAACTACAAATTAAAAATAAAAAGTTCATAAAACTTTTATTAAAAAATAAAATAAAATTTGTATACAACAGTGTAATGCAAAAAGTAAAATAATTAGATATGTATAAAATTAATTAGAAGCAAATATCATTCATAAAATCATTGTTTTCTAAACATGAATTTTGAAAATGCAAATATACTTTAAAATAAAAATATTTTTAAACTAAAAAAATCTCAGTTCACTCACTTATAAAATAAATATACAATAATTTCTTTCTTTATTTGTATAAATCAAAATTTATATAACTTTTTTTTACTCTTTTAACTTTAACCATATACTTTTGGTATGAAATATAAAACATATAACTCAATTTTACTAATCAAAATTCATTCCTATAAATTAAATTTAGCAGGCATTTCCTTATTCATTATTTTACTTAATTAAAAAAAACTATTAAAAATCATTTCTCATTGATAATATAGTAATATTAGGAACTCCTACTGCAAAATTTAAAATTATTATATTTTATGTTTTATTTAAACAATTAATTTATTTTTAAAACTAAAAATTAATATTATTTGTCATATGATAAATGCAATAAAATAAATGCATAATTCAATATTTTAATAAATATACTATAAAATTAAAAATTAAAAGGCCATAACTTGAACATAAGAAAATAATTCAATTTTAAAGCAAAAAATGAAAATTAATTTTTATTAAAAAAATCACCTGTTGTTTAATATATATATATATATATATAGACATAAATTGATAAATTTAAAACCTAATCAACATGCACACAAGTTTTTAATATTGTATATAATAATGAGTAAATAATAAATTACATAATTGCTAAATATAATATTTATTTCTACACAAATGTCTTATAAGTTCAAAGTACATTCTTATTTCTAGTAATAATAAAAGAACCAATTGATGCTCAAACACAATAATACAAAGCAATCAGAGTACCTGGTGATAATATGTTGGCATCCAAGTAAGAAGGATAAATGTTCCCCAATTGTGACAAAAATGTGAAACTATCAGGGCCCAAACAGGTGGCTTTGATAATATTAGTCTCCATGGTATTGATTTTACAGGTTCTTTTGATGTGCAATTGTGAAGAATCAACTTCTTTTCTCCCGGCAGCAGCTGAGGATCCTGCAGAGGTGAACTTTGTGCCTACAGTATGCAATCATTTTTATCAACAATACTTATTCAAAAGCTGGCAATTTGTTCCAGACAAAAATAGACAATTTGATGATAAAATGCCATTGTCATTAGAAGCCAAAGCTTATTCCAGTTGACAATTACCTTATTTAGCCACAGAGCAAACCAAACTGTGCCCAAAGAACCAAATGAATAAAAGACAGATGGCCAGCCAAACTTATGTATCAATGCAGGTGAAAATGCCAGACCAGTTACAGATCCAAGATACATCCCACTGTAAACCAATGCCAATGATCTACTTCTCTCAGATATAGGAACCCATTTAGACAGTATATTATTCATAGCAGGCATTGCAACTCCCTGCAAGAGAAAGCCTAATAAATGATTTCAAAAGCAACAATATTAACAACTTAATCCAAAAAACACCATTACAAATTTTACCAGCCAAGGGCATAATCTTAAGTGTAATTGCATTGCAGATAGAAAATTAGATGGAGGGGAATTATTAGATAAAAATGCGACTGACCTCACCAACACCCATGAAAGCGCGAACCACAAGTAAAAAGGGCAATCCAACTTTTGCTGCAATAGGCGTGAGTGCTGTTGCTATTGACCACCAAACTACACCAAATCCTAGAACAAACTTGCCACCAACGGTGTCTGCCCATATACCTCCTGCAACCTAAGCCTCACACCCAAAAACAATTATAAGAGGCAAAAATACATCATTGGTCTCATAAAAATATCCTATTATGATTTTAGTCCACCGCTTTTGACAATATGTATTGGGTACCAACTTTGGTTAGATTTGTTAATTGGAGTCCAATTTTTGGTATTAATAGTTCCAAAAGAATTATGCCATTAGAAATTAACGGCAAAATTGGGAAAAAAAACACAGGCCTGCCACATGCGCTGTTAACTATAGAGAAGGCACATGACTTCTTTTGGGACAAAAAATGAAAGCATTTATTCTTATAAATAAAATATATATATATTAAAAAAAATTATATATTTATTTTTTAAAATTTTTATATCAATATTTTATTTAGTTTAGCATTTTTTTTCTTATTTTCCCTTTGAATTGATACTATTAGAATTTTATTTTCAAAAGTAAAATGGAATTCTAATCTTATTTAATATTGCTTTTTAATAACTAAAAATTAAACTAAAATTTCAAGAATAAAACAAAAAATTAAAAATTATGGTTATGTTTGTTTTGGTTTTTAAGCGTATGTTTTTAGGTGTATTTTTCTCGAAAACTATGTAAATATAAAAAAGAAAAAGATATAAAATTTAAAAAATACAATGATTGAAGTGTATATATTTTTTAAGAGTGAAGCAAAACAAATGTACCCTATATGTTTTTATTTAATTTTTCATAACTTCAAGTTTTGTCTGGTTGAATTAGACTTACTAAAACTTTCTAATTACTCAAAATTTTTCAAAATTTCTGTTAATTCACCAAAAACTAACAAAAATTTTATTCCCCTAAAACATATAACGAGAAAATTGATAAAATATAAATATAAATTAAAAATAATAAAGCTTTTTTACAAACATATTTTAAAAACTACAATCCATAAATATTCTTTTATTTTAGAAATTATTGAAAATAACTTAATACTCAATTCTATATAAATTTATATCAATAATTTAAAATTGAATCAAAAACTATTAATTATTTTTAAAAAGTTAATATTTTATTTATTCAAAATAGTTTTTATCAATTTATCTTTTCACATACAATGTTAGATTAAATTAAGTTAAAACATTATTTTACTTTAAAAATACTAGTTTTATAAATTTATTCTTGACAAGAAAAAATACAAAAAAAAAATTAAAAATTAAATAAAAATTATACGCAAAAATCCATTTATATTTTACAATTTTTCTTAATATTTTTATTTAGTTTAAATTTTTATTATAAGAATTTCCTTTAAAAATATAATTTTTATTTTGAAAGAACTTAATTTTAATTATATATGTTTTTCTACAAGATATTACTATTTTAGTATCCTTCTTATTTTTTAACTTTGTTTTATACATTTTTATATTTTAATTATATTTTTGCACAATTGAATTTTAAAAATAGAATAAAATTACAATTTAATTAAATATAATTTTTTTATAATACAAAAAAATTAAACATTCAAAATAAAATAAAAATAAATTAAAATTTTGGTTTTGCTCCCATAATTGAATTTAATTTTTAGTTTTGGTCACATAATTTATAGACAAATGGCAAGTATGGTTCACGCATTTTTCCCAATTTTGCCATTAGCTTTTAATGGCAACAATCTTATACAACTATAATTAACAAGAATTGGATTTCAATTAATAACTCTGACCAAAGTTAGAGCGAAACCAAAATTATAATGGAATATTCTTGTAAGATCAAGTATGCATTTGTGTAAATTATAAAATACCAACTAGCCAATATGAAGGGGCAGATAAAGAAGTAGATAGGACATGAGAAAAAAATGCTTCAAACCCAAATTGAGCATTGAGCGTTTCAATATCAAAGTACAGAATATGAAGCAAATTGTTCATAAAAAATAAAATAAAACAACTCCTGGCCTCAAATTCAATTTTAAAGCAAAATTATCAAAATTGAAAGTGTTAGTTGGTTATAAAATAAATAAGATTTGTCTTAATTACCTGGGTGAGAAGATAACCCCAAAAAAATGAAGATTGAATTAAACCAACAGTTGTTGGAGCCCAATGGAACTCCGATGACATTGGAAGTATTGCAATGCTCATGTTTACCTGCAGGAAGATATTTGGTGAAATTTCGCAAGTAGAAATTCCCAAATTAATTAGGAAAAAAGGCAGAGATATTAATTATTGAACAATTCTCAAGAAAATAAAAAAGGATCTTAATAAGAAAATTGCTATGCAAAAAATTATAACTGATGGTTCAAATTTAGCCGTTACCATCATCTTAAGGAAGAAAGAAGGAAAGGATCATTTCATGGCTTATAGTTAGTATGTGGCAAAGTGCGAACACGGGCAAGCCACCTAACCTACAGAAAATGTTGACAAAGTGTGTACTACTCCAACATATTGACATTAGTAAATGCAGTAACACAAAATATTCTCCCTTACAACACAAGAATGACTACTTCAGAAGCAATGCTGTAGCTCTGAATTAGAGTTTAAGAATCAATTAATTATTGGCAAAGCCCAAAGTTTATAGATTGGGTCACAGATCAAGTTGAAGAGGATGGGAAGAACAACTCTTTATATATGAAAGTTGTGGACAAATTATTGTACTTGAACTACATTAGGCATATAGAAGTGTGGATAGCCATACTTTATAAAGTTATGAACATGAACTATATCCATAAATATGTTAACAGTAGATGTTAAGGCTACAACAAGAGGCAAGTATGATTTTGGGCAATTTACAATCATTAATCTACCCATATAAATAAGGGAGTGATCATTGTAATAAACAGTTGTTGCATATAGTAACATTAACTCATTATATACACATCAAAAATGGTGCCATCTATGGGAAAATTGGAACAAAAAGTTGTTTAAGTTTCTACAATGGAGGAGACTAGTAGGCAAAGAGAAAAGCCACAGAGAAGAGCCAGAGGAAACAACACCGAGAGATCCCTAAGGTTTGAAGATACACCAAAAGCAAAAGTGACGCAAGAATATGCTGCATCTTAAACTCGGTTATGCCAAGAACACAAGGATTAATAAGTCGGAGAAAGATAAACGTATTGGCCTATTGAGAAAGAAACTCTATCTAACTTGCAAACCTTATATCCTAGACAAGATTGCTAAACATTCATTTCATGAACGTGTCAAAAGAGCTATTGAGGTATTAGAGCTCATCCACACAAACGTTTGTAGACTATTTAATGAAATAGCAAGTGAAGGATATCTATACTTTATAACCTTCACCAAAAATTATTCACGGCATGGTTATGTGTATTTGATAAAGTACAAATATGAATCCTTTGAAAAGTTTAAAGAATTTAGAGCACAAAGAGAGAAGCAACTAGTAAGCATATCAAAGTACTACGATGAAATCATGGGAGCAAGTATATGAGTACTAAGTTTGTTGAGTTCCTCAAGAAGAATGGTATCGTGTCACAACTAACACCATCAGCAACTCCTTAATTAAATGGAGTAGCTAAATGTAGGAATTAAGCTTTGTTAGATATAGTTCGATCTATGATATGCTTCACCGATTGCCCATATTCCTATAGAGGCGTGCCTTACTCACTGCAACATATGTTTTGAATAGGACAAACTCTAATTCCGTTCCGTCCACCCATATTCCTATAGAGGCGTGCCTTACTCACCGCAACATATGTTTTGAATAGGACAAACTCTAATTCCGTTTCCTCCACCCCACATAAGATATGGTATGGAAGGAGCCAAGCCTTAAGCACTTAAAGATCTAAAGATGTTTGGCTTATCTTAGAAAGATTAAGACAGACAAATTAAAGGTAAAGATTGTTAAGAGCCACTTTGTAAGACATCCCAAAGATTTTATATGATATGAGTTTTACATACCAAAAGATAATAAGATTGTCATCGAGTATCACACACATTTTTTTGAGGAAGAGTTTGTTCGAGAAAGTAGTATAAGTAGAACAATAGTGCTCAAGGAAGTTGAGCACAATAAACAAAATAGTCAACCCATAATGCACGTTCTTGTTTAAAAGGAACTTTTTGAGATGCAACCATTGCTACAATCAGGTAGGATCTCTTGGATATCAGAGAGATGGTTATGTTCTAAAAAACAAACAAAAGTTGTTTGTAATGAGAAAGATTAAGGATATAATGCTTGTGTAGATGTCAAATGTATTCTTAAGTACTTAAAAAAGATTAAGGATATAATACTTGTATATGGAGATTGTGATCTAAGAGTAGATGGACATACCAATTCTAACTTTTAATCAAATGTGGATGATAGATTAAGGATATAATACTTACGTATGGAAATGGTGATCTAAGAATAAAATCTACATTTTAGGCATTCGCGTCCATAGAAAGAGGAAAAAGGCTGTTAGGTTTCTCACAAGCCTTGTATATAAACAAAGTACTAAAAAGATTCAATTTAGAGGCCTCTAAGAGAGGGTTGTTTCCATTCAAGCATAGCATCCATATCTCAAAATCCATGTGCCCAAAGACAGATAATAAGATATTGCCTAAACACACATGATGAGAGGAGGAGCATAGAAGTCATCCCATATAATTCGGCTATTGAGAGCCTAATATACGCAATGCTATGTATAAGCCAGATATCGCCTATGCCATAAACGTTACAAGTAAGTTTTAGGTGAATTCAGGTAAAGAGCATTGGACTACTGTCAAGTGTATTCTGAAATACCTGAAAAAAATTAAGAATATAATACTTATGTATGGAGATGGTGATCTAAGAGTAGATAGACATACCGATTCTGACTTTTAGTCAAATATGGATGATAAAAAGTCTTCTCTTCCGATTCGTGTTTACTTTTAATGAAGGAGCGGAAGAGTTCCTGATAGAGTACAACTACGGACTCCACCACTAAAGTTAATATATCGCTACATGCAATACAACAAACGAGTCCGTTTAGATAAGGAACTTCGTGACAAAAACTTCAAGTGGTTCTTAATGTAGATCAGCTATTGCCGCTTTATTGTAACAACAACAGTGCAATTGCACAAGTGCAAGAACCAATGTCTCATCAAAAATTTAAACACATAAAGAGGCATTACCACATTATACGGCAAATCATTAGACTGGGCGATGTAGCCATGCAGAAAATAGCTTCAACTAATAATGTGGCTAACCAACTCACCAAGCCGATGATTCAAGTACAACTAGATCACCATCTTGAGAAGGTGGATATTAGACACTATAACGATTGGTATTAGTAGCATTAGCATTAAAGCGTAAGTGGAAGATTGTTAATGATATACCCTCTAACGTCAATAGAAAATGAGGGATATTAGAAGAGTATTTAGTCGTACACGTACTTTTACTCAGTACTTAATAAAATATTGATTTTCAAATTTGTATTGTAGCAAATTTTCATACATGTAAATCTTGATTGGTATAATGTGTTGCATATGCTAATGTATTTAAGTTAAAAAACTTTATTGATAAAGAGTTATAAATATGAGCACAAGGCTCTCTTAGTACTCAATTACGAAAACCTATGTGCATTACAGACACTAGCATTAGAGTTAGTATGACTTGCATATCTCATATTTATAAGGTGAATCCATGCTATTTGGATGAAATATTAAGAATACATGTATACGAATGCACCATTAGAGAATGGAGCATTTGGACAATGATTGACAGAATGGAGCTGGCACATCAAGTTCACTCTTACTTATCAATGTCCTGCTTCGTGATCGTGTTAAATGTTCGTAAACCTTAAACCTGAGACGACATGGTTATCTTATGAGCGTGACAATTAACGTGTCATTAAAGCATTAAGGACTAATATCTATCCTCATATAGGCTAAGGTCATGAGCCTAACATACTGTTGCTCAATGTGTATAGAGACATGTGTGTTTAATAAGTAATTTGTCTCTTTGCAAGTGAGCAAGATGTTTATCTTATGTAGTTGGTGTTCTATGAGGTAGAAACCCTTAGTCGAGGCAATGTGTAATTAGAAAAGAGTTTTCAATAGGAATATTTGTCTTATAAAGAAGCTTTGATCGATTATATAACCAAGATTGTGAGTTTAACTAAATCCAAAACTCTCACTCGGTTAAAACAAAGGCAAAGATTTATACGGCATTTAGTCACAATCAAAAAGGTTCATCGTGATCCAAATCACTTCATATTAATTGAACAACGATATAGGTCGTAGGTTAAACATTACCCATGTCCATTGAATTATGCTCGTCAATTAAAGATGAATTTAGAGTGTCGTTCACATAATATTAGGATGTGTTGTGTGTTAAATTAGAGGGTTACATAATTTATTTAATTACAATTGGATTAGATTAAATAAATTGTCATAATACTTGTGAATGATGAGATCATTAATTAAATTAAATTAGTTAAACACATTTGGGATTTAATTATTAATGAGATTAATAATTGAAAAACTTATAGGCTGATTTATTAATTAAATTAATAAATAAAAGTCCATGGATTATTTTAATTAAAAGGGTCTATATAGGAAGGTTCATAGACCCCAAACCCCAAACCCCATTGTCTCAACTATACATAAGGGTCTTGAAAAATTTAAAACACACGGTTTGAACCCTAATTTTCATTCTCCTAACCAAGCAAAAAAGTGCAACCCTCTAGCCACACTCTTTGAACACTTTTTTTTCAAAAACTTTTCTTAGTCTAAAGGTGTTTGCATTAAAACTTCACAAAACAGTTTTGTGAAAGTGTAGGAGGAACTTACAAGCATTCTAATTATGTAGATAATCTAAAAGTCGAGGTTTGAGGACCACGAAAAAAGGACCGTACACAAAAAGCTTAGAAATGTTCCAAAGATATAGTTTTTATCTATCATCTTGTTTAATTAATATCTTACATATTTTACAACAAAAACAAATGGGCTTTATTCTATTGTGTTCCACTGCGTGTGCATGATGATTTTATGTGTTAAAGTTTTATTACAACTAAACTTCTCAAAAATCCAACAAATCATAGCTGTGGAAGCTATGCTCAAGGAAAAAGATTAAAGGCCGCAAAAGATTAAGAGTAGCAGCCTGATGAGAGAGACCTCCAATATCATCCATATCAATCAAGGACTGAGAAAAGCTATAGAAGACATGTGGAGTAAAGATCAACCAAAAATGAAGGATCACTGTTACCTCACCAATTAGGGCAATTGGGAATAACAATGAGAAGAACTGCATAGGAAGCACAAGGAGATGAAAAAGCAAGCAAAACCCATTTGAGATGAAGAAAGTCTTCCTTTTTCACTAGATATATTGGTAGGTGCACTCCCATATAAAGTTAGAACAAAGGCTATCTCCCAATGCAATGTTACTAGCAGCATAAGACACATCTTTAGTGTAAAAAAAGTGGACAAGATCCCTGTCTTAGAGCAACTCCCCTATGGAGAAAGTCACAACACAAACTAGAATCCACTAAGATGGAGCTCTCAACTGCGAAATCTGTGTTAGGAGCAAGAATAGTGCTAATAACACCGCAACAAGAGATGGTGGCGGCAGGTAGTAGATGCAGGGATCAAAAATTGCAAAGGATTAGACGACAATTTCATAAGGAGGTTAGAGAATGACAGCCTAATCTAGAAGCTCATTGTACCTAAAAACAGCCTAAAGGAAAGACACTTTAAGCGCTGAATACTGGTACTTGCGGAGAAGTAAAAAAGCTTAACTTTAGCCCACCAAAAGACAAAGATGGTAAAATTATTTAGTTAAGGTTTTAACCCTAACCTTTAAGTCCGAATCGCAAATCCAAATAGTAGGTGAAAGGAATTAGGAATTAGAAATTAGCTAGGATACAAAATTGCCAAATGTGCTAGTAGCTCTACTATAGCATTGAGAAATAGGAAACGTAGACCTAACCTATTCTATTGGGTAGAAACAATGAAGTATCCTGCAAAATAGTGTGGACCGCTAGATTCATAAGGAATGAAGATCCTTTAAGTGCCAGGAATGTAATAAGCATTAAGCAAGGACTCCATGGACTGTTGACTATATTTATTGGTGATGCTCTCAAAAAAGGAAGTTTCATCGACTATGTAAAAAGGAAGGAGCAAGGCATAAATACATATTGCTTAAGTGTAAAAGGAGAAATAGAATAACAACAACAACAATAATGAAAAAGGACATATAAAGAAATATAAACATGTAACGCTTCATTAATCAAAAAAGATATAAAGTTAGCATATCATATAAAATAAGGCGCTTATTAGAAATACCCTCCAAATGCTAATACATTCCTTAACAAAAAAAATAAAATGAAAAACACTAGTTGAAATTCTTAATCTTCATCAGACTACTGCCTGAGAGGCATCAGTAAAATAGCACTAACAACCTTATAGCAACCCCTCCAAATTTAACAAATTTAGTTAGGATGGAATCCTAACAAGCCATCCAGTTCAGCTCATTAAGATTAGATTCACAAGCAACCATGCCTTTACCAACATTTAGCTCATGCAGCCAACAAAGCCCTAATGGTAGTTGTTTCTTTTGAGAAACTAATCACCAACATTTAGCTCATACAACCAATAAAGCCCTAATGGTAGTTGTTTCTTTTGAGAAGCTGATCAGTAAAGGTATCAAAATGATGGTAAGCATCTACACTCTCCTTAGTCTCTAGAGATTTCTAAGAAAAGGTATGGTGTTACAGAAAGCTTACAAAAGGAAAAGCACATGTAACTGCTCTACTAAATAAGTAAAATTGGTGAAGAGGTTTTGTTGGGATTTGTCAATGGTCTAGTACATAAGGTGACAGTCATCAATTTGTCTTTTTGTAGTCTCAAGCTCCTATTGAAAAAACTTCAATCGTTTACAGAATAAAGGGTCAACATTCATCGTTTTTGAAAGTTATACATTTTCAGCTTTTTGATGACAATTTCTTTCAGACTATTAACAACTTAGGAAACTACGGATGAATAGGTCTACAATAAAGTAAGGAGATGGAAAGTAAGGGAACGGGTTAAGAATTTCTATTTCAGAGGACCCTATCTCTTCTCATAAAGTCTCCGACCTTTAGACTTAATCTTTTGGTTGGCACAAAGTGAATTCTCCATATTATCCTTACTGCTATTTAATGCATAAATTAGCTAAAGGATATATTTGTAAATTTCTTTACCCTCACCTCTTTGCAGCTGAAAACGTCTCTTCCTATCTACTATATGGTTGTTGCTATTACAGTTTTCTAGACCTCCTATCTCTTTACATGTGCGGTTGCAAACATAAATCTATTTCTTTTCTTTAACTTCTCATCATTATCAGTCGAGAATAATAAGAAAAGAGGAAGAACACAAAACTCCTTAGGATGGCCAACTGATAAAGGTTAATTGTGGGTTACGATTAATTTAATCAAAACATGGGTAGGTGATTATGAGAAAAAGAAGTGAGGAAAACGATTCCAATTTGTAATGGGGTAACAAGTGTCGTCTTCTAGTGGGGTATCGGAATTTTATCCTGAACCTACCATGGTCATGCTAATGTTAATGTGATATCTATTTATTATCATAACGGGCGGCAATGTTTTTCATTTGAATTATTAATGAATTTCTTGAAATCCCTAGATAAGAAGGCTTAGTGAAAGAATTCATAAATTGTAAGCAACTTCATTGCCTAAACCATTGACATCAGTCTTCCTAAGGTTGTTGATTTCATATGTAACTTCATTGTAATCATGGTCATGGTGCAAGGTCTTATGCATTTTGTCCTCTCATTCACTCACATTTTTTTTTTTTTATGTGATCCGTTGCTATGTAAATTTCCATTTCTTTAAGAACAAAGATACTTATTTAAAGGTTCTCGTGCTTTTAATCTTGATATTCAAGTGTCTTGACTTTAGTTTTTCTTCATGACTGTTTGATTATAATATGGTAATGGGCTTTCTTGAGTTGGCTGATTTGCTTGCAACTTCATTGTAATGGTCAGAATTTAAGGTTCCTCGAGTTTCATCCTCTACTTCTCTGTTCTTCACACATTCGTTTATATATTGTAAGCTTTCAATCGAATTTATTATCAATAGTTGCACGGCTATAATATTTATATATGGTTTAAATATTCTTTGGTAGACTTTCGTTGCTAGAATTTTTTAGTATGTAGCTATTATTTTCATATTGGATTTAAATGATTTTGTAGTATTGTTAATTGTATTTCAAGATGCAGTATGAATTTTTTTAAGTGTACCTCCCTTCATTTCAAAATTTAATATATTCATTATTTAATTATTTTGTTATTGTATTTATTATATCTATTATATACTTGCGAATGTATTACTTTTTTGTGCACATGCAATACGTGTGCCTCATTGCTAGTATAGAGTATGGATGGCCATACTTTATAACATTACAGCCATTTCATACTATATTTATAATTATATGAACCATATATGTTAAAGACCATGACAGGAGGCAAGTATGATTTTAAGGGATTTTTAATTATTAATCTTCACATATAAATAAGGAAGTGATCATTGTAATAATTGAATCTTGCATATAATCATATTAACTCATTATATAGATATCAATATTTATCATTTATACTGGGCTCAAACACTTTATAAGTAGTTATACCTATGTATAACCGGCAGTTAAAAGTATGTTTTCTAAACTTTGAAAATTATGGTTTAAATTTATCACGTTTCAGCTATCAATGAAAGATAGATAGCAATATTTGAATATAGTATTAGAGTAAATTTTCAACTATTAAATTTCAACATTGAAAAGATGTATGTTGTCCAGAAAGAAGGATGGCCCATCTAACTAGAGTTCAGAGTTAATGTAAGATAATAGGCATTTGATTTAACAAAATCAAATTTCATTCCTCAAGGTTATGTTTGTTACTGATGTTTCACATTTGTCAATCTAATCAACTTCATACAACCAAACATATAACAATAAATCTTATTTTAAATTTAAATTCAAATTTTCCCTCCATTACATATATAACTAATTATGTTTCAATCATTATGTCTATTTACAATCAAATCAATATATATATATACATACTTTCTCTCACATCTATACATATTTATACCCTAAAAATTAATTATTATCACCATATACTATCACATCATTCAATCATTATTATATATTTTATACATATTTAAATATATAAATTCAAATAAATCACACTATTCATCACATCAAAACTTTTCTTCTAAACATATAACTCATATCAACACAACCCACCAAACATCATCTCCCGACAAAACCCCCTCTCAAACATAGCCAAATTGTTCCATCTTGCCTAGTTTAGCATCAATGCCTTAAAACAATACTAAAGGCCTATAGGTCTTATCAATTCTAAGATAACAATTCATCTAATCCATATATACTTATGTTTCCAAATTTGAATCCTTTTAAGAATATGTGGGATGGTATTCACCACAAGATCTATCTATAAAGTAATGGCCTTGTTCTACTATCAACTACTTATATCGTTAGTTCTATAAATTAACATCTTGGTTGAAAGTACAAATTCCAATCCCAATTTTCATGTACTCATAACCATAAACAACGCACTCTTTTTTCATATAAAGTGAGTTCTAGTTTATTATCGAAAAAAATAACCCCTTATCCCCTTATGATCCAAGCATAAATGTATAACTAAAATGTAACTTTTAATTTTGTAGATAGCAGGTCAGAAACCTGTGTGTTCTATTGACAGTATGTCTTCAAGACATATGACAGCTTATGATTAATCTTTAGATGCAACTCAAATGTAAGTATCCAAGGCTTCGAACAGCTTATCAAAGGGAAGGCCGTCAATATACTAAAATCGATTGTCAAATATTCTCCAAGTTAGGTTAAATGAAGAACTCACTCCAAGCATGAAAGGTCAAAAATAGTTGGAAGCTGTGCTGCAGTCGCCATTCAAGAAAAAAGCCTGGCTATTGATGCTGAAAGACACCCATTTCTCCATGTTAAACAGGAGAAGGACCGGAGTTAGAAAAACAGAGGATGGAGAGAATGCAAGGGATGAAGAAGAAAACAGTTCAACTTTCCAAAATCCAAGGTGAAAAGAGTGAGATCTCACCTCCAAAACCTGCTCCAGTGGAGACCGTGGAGGGGACCCAAGTGACCACACAAAATCCCAACAAAGAAGATTATGAGACGGCATCTCAACCTCTACCTAGACTGTATCCCATCGTTCCCAGCAGGCAAATGACAATGAGAGATTGTTCCAAAGTTCACACCGCTAAGGGATGAAACGTGGTAGAACAAGCTGCAAAACCGTTCCCCAACCATATGAGAAATTGCTACAGTCTGGTTAGCTTAGTGGGATTTTCACTCCTTCAGGCAAAGGCTTCAAGTGGAAAGAGCAAAGGCGGTGCTACCCTATAAGAACGTCACTAGTATCTCTCCAAACAGTTATATTGAGCTGGAAGTCATTTTGGGTGAAGCTGATCAAGAGTCATTTCGCAAAGGATTTTGCGTGATTGAATGCAACCGAAAGAGGAACTAACTAACACATTCTTCAATCAAAAAAATTTCTAAACTACGCAAAATACTAGAGCATCTGAAGACCTTTTCAAAGAAATTGTACACAACCAGATATGTGTACTATTCATCTAGCTACTCACTGAATTAAAGAAAAAAGAGGGGAAGAAAGGAAAGAAAAATTCGTAGTTGAGAAAAAATCATGCAATGCATAGCTTCTTACTCTATCCATATTGCAAAGTAGAAAAGCTGAGAAGCATAGTAGGACGATAACCCAACGCCTGGGAAACTGTTCCCCCAACGGAACAGCACTGGCGTCGTCCCCGCCTTCGTCATCCGTCAGTATAACTTGGTCAAATTGAATAGACTTTTGCGGCGTTTCCACGGTTTCATACGACTCCGAATTAACATCTGTACGAGCTCCCCCACTTCTAATCCTCCAAATCAAACCTTTCCGATCACAAATATGGCGGAAATTGGTCCTTTGAAAGGGGTGTAACTCAAGTAGTACTCGACATTTAGATTGAAAAGTAGTTCGTCGGGAAATAAGGAGCGTTGGTTTGGGAGCAGAGCAGAAGGAAATGAGCAAAACTCTGACGTTCATAGTTTCAAAGCGAACAAGAAACGGTTTCTAAATCCTGACCGAGTTAGCTCCTTTATCTTTCATTCCAACAAAATGGTGAAAATTGGAGGGACTGGCTGTTGCTTAAAACACGTGTCCTGGGAAAGCTCCAAACACGACCAGAGAATTATATCCGTGATGTAGATACTCTTTCAAGATGCATTAGTAAATTTATTTTATTATTATATATTAATTTAGTCAATATCTGATAGCATTTTTCCTAGTTTTTCAACTTTCAAATACACTCACAAACTGAATGTGCAATTTTTCAAAAATTTTATCTTTTATATATATCTATGTAGTATATTTAAAATTCCATTACTAATTTTTTGAGCATTTATTGCATGCCATTTGAAATATATTCCTTACACTTTATTCATTTATTTACTTTTTGTGACACTTTATCCCCTCAATTAAATGGAAATTAAACATAACCATTCTAATTTTCAACTATCGTCCACATAATATTTCGTCAAAAAATTTTCACGTTTCAAATAAGTGAGTTTAGTAATTGTTTTTACATCAATTCTATGTAAAGCCAAGTGGACTTCTTAGTATAATTGCATGAACAAGCGTTTTCATAGATAATAGAACAAATATGTTATTTTAAAAAAAGGCTCCAAATCAAATTGACAAAAAATTCTTTACAAATCTCGTGTGTCAGGTGAGGTAACGAGACCTACAAATATGTCGATTTTTATTTTGTTTTTCATTTTATTTTATTGTATTTTTGTTATTTGGTTCAATATATAAAATAGGCCTACCAAGCATTAGATGAGCCTACAGCCATGATTTCTACTAGTAATCATTTGTAAATAGTTTTTGAGTTTTCAGATAAATTCAATTTATGAGAATTTTCCTTAGAAATTGTGTTATTAATTTCCTACCTAAATCAAGTCATTTTCAATTGGTCTCATATGATTCGTAATGTATTAATCAAGTTTTAATATTTTGATTGTGATAGTTTATATCAAGTTTAATTTCAATTCTAATACGATAGGTCAAGCCACTAAGACACAATTCACATCTTATAAAATCGAAAATTTGGTTCAATTACATCGCTATCCTATCTTTCTTTTCCCCTCTAATCACATCACAAGGGAATCTCACCCAAATATTCCATGGAGGCTAGACAAAAATTGAAAATAAGAGATTGTGTAATTTTTGTTTGGTCAAAGTGGTAAAGTGTCTAAAAACTAATAAGTGAACAAAATGTAAATACTTTCATAGTTCAGATGGCGAGTAATAAATATCTCTTGATACAATCCAGAGGCATATAATCACCTAAAATTTGTAATATTTAAAATTCAATTGTTAAAACATTTAAAGTTAAATCATCACCTAAAGCAAATAATTGAATTGTACTAAGAATCAATCAACTTATTCCAAGGATATTAACTGAATAAGGGAGTTCTTAACCAAATAGTAAACTCTAGTGTAGTGAACTTTCAATTCACTGTCAAGATACACGAAATCATTATCTTACAGTGGTGATAAATGTCACCTAACTCTAATCTTAGTGAACGTTAGAATGGTAAGTTAAAATGAGGACTCCAATATATGCTACACATAGATAACTTAACTTTGTGGTCCCCTTTATCACTAGTATGCATAAAAACACAAGCAAAAAGAAGATGCCAATTCAAAAGAAACTCAGGTTTACTTACGATGGAAAAAACGCAGGTCACTAGGCCTAAATGATGTTGTTAAACCTTCTTCTTTGATCACTAGTATCTTCACTTATATGTGTGCAATTATGGATGAGCTCTAACCATATCTCATTATTTAAAACAATAACCCCATTCTGAAGTTTGAAGAATTATATTGAAAAATAAAAGCAATACAGCAATGGATCATGTTGTCCAAACTTGTTGACACACACAATTGAACACTCAAGAAAATTTCATTTTATGTTGCTCATGCATTTCATAAAATAAGAATATATCTCCAGAGTTTATGAAGAAAAGACAATACTTTCATTGATTAATGTATGACTTACACAAGTACAATTGATTCAATTATGGCTAAGATCAATATTATTGAGTTAACTAGCACACTTTCAAAATTTTCACTTAGCCCTTGCACAACTTGAACCATGTTTTCATATTTTCTAGGACTCTATTTCATTAAGTTTAAACTTTGATTTAATATTCTTAGATTCTTTGCACAAAAACATTGAGACTCCTAAGTTTTCTTACCCCTAATATTTTTAACCGGTCCATTTGGAATCAACTAGGGATCGTGGCTAGGAGTTTTTCTGTTAACATGATTCCGCTTCTATTATGAGAGAATTATTCTTAACTCATATTCATCAGATCAAAAAAACAAAAAAAAAAAAATGAGTTAAATATATTAAAGTTGTACTAACACCATACTCTCCAACTCAATCTAGATTTTTATTTGATAGGGAACCTTTCTTGTGCATTTGCTACTCCACTCAATTTTTAGGATTAAATGCAATTCTTGTTCTATCCTTATTTAACTTCACAAATTTAATCCTTATTTTTTCATCTAAATTTATTTGCTCGTTACTAATAGGTATCAACACACTTAGAACACAAAAAATACAATTTAAAAATTTCAAAGTCATGCATATGAACACGTTAAAAATTAAAATCCCAAGGCAACATATTTTGCTTCATATAACACATGTAAAATATATATGCATGGGATGGATAAAAGTTTGTGTCAATTATCTTTCCACCAAATTCTTTATACGTGATCTCCAAGTTGCAAGTCTTAGTTGCAACCTTTAGATTGTCTATACAAACAAGCTTTGAGCAAGAACTCTAAATACACCTCACAAACTCTTTATAGATTTTTGAAGAAAACTAGATAAAAGAATCAGAGGGAGGCTAGAAGAAAATTTTCTCCTAAAACTTTGAAGTGGGCAGCTACCAGGGTAATTCTCTAGGATAGGAATTAATTTCACACTTATTCATTCCAAGTCATAATTTTAACTTGTGGCAAGAATGAACCTTTCCAAATGTTGAAGCCAAATGACATGGAATAGTCTTAATAGGCTTTTGTACTAACCTTAAAATTAATTTAAACCCAAAGCTAACTTTAATTATTAATCTATTTGATAATTAAAACTAATTGTCTTAGCCTTTTAGTTTAATTAATCACATTTATTAATTAAAAGTCAACCATGTTTCTAATCAACAATCTTATTATTAACAAATACAGTGGACAATAAATAATTTCTCTTAGCCTAACAACGTTTTAGCTTATTGAAATTAATCCTTAGACTTCTCAAGTCTTGTTCAAATTACCCACAAAAAAGTTGCCATCTTGCTTTTGCTTTATTCTTATGCGTATGATTCGTTAAGTTTATTTTTAATTATTAATCAGCATGTCTTGAAGGATATAAGGACCACTTAGCCTATGGCATATCTTAATGAAGATGATACGATATGATGACATGAACCCACCATTTGTCATGCTTTATCCTAATCTAGCGAAAGTCATAACAATAGATTTAATCAAACTTATAAGTTCGATTATATGATCAAATCAATATTCCTCATAAAGACTATTATCCATCAAAAACTTCTATTTGGTCTTATATTGCCAAAGCCAAGAATTTCAATCACATAGGATATCGATTACATAAAATAAAAGCCTAACTAAATGCTTTACAGATCGCACGCATATCTCCTTATGCATATCACCAACATGTAAGTGATATACCCTCTAACGTCAATAGTTAATGAAAGATATTATAGGACATCGTGCTTGTGTATGTTCTTTTTCACAATAATTAATAAAATATTGACATTCCATATTATTGTTTTAGCAAGTTATTCTATGCATGTGACCTTTAAATACCATAAAGTATTGCATGTGTCCATACAATTAAGTTAAAAAACCTTATTCAAAAAGAATTATGAATATAGACACAAGGTTTTCTTAATACTCAATTACAAAAACGTGTTTGCAAATCACAAATACTCTAAAGGGCATTAGAGAGTCGGTATAACATACACACTTTGTATTTATATGGCGAGTATCATACCGTTCAATATGAGATATTGAGAATATGTGATGGTGGATATGCCATTAGAAAATGGGCATTCAGATAATGACTCACAGAATGAAACAGAAACATGGAGTTTACTCTTAACTGTCAATGTCTTTCTTTGTAATCGTGTTAAGTACACATAGACCGTAGACATGTGACAACATGATCATCTTATACACATGACGATTAGCGTGCCATTAAAACATTAAGAGTTAATATCTATCTTTATATAGGATAGGGTTATGAGCTTAGTGTGTTGTTGCCTAGATACATATGGAGGCATGTGTGCGTAACTGTACCTTTGGAATGTTTCCAAGCCTTTCGTGCTTGATCCTTGGAGTTGTAACATTCAAACCTCAACCTCTAGATTACCCACACAATTAAGATAATTGTGAGCTCCTCCTATACTTCTACAAAACTCTTTTCTGAAACTCTAATGTAAACACCTTTAGGCCAAGAGAAATTTTTGATAAAAGAGTACTCGAAGAGGGTGGCTAGGGATTGCACTCTTTTGCTTGGTTGGAAACGTGAAAATTAGGGTTCAAAAAGTGTGTGTATTGAACTCTTCAAGACCTTTATATATAGTTGAGATACTAAAGTTTGGGGTATGGACTCCATGGACCTTCCTACATGACCCTTTTAATTAAAATAGCTTATGAACTTTTATTTATTAATCTCATTAATAAATCAACCCATAAACTCTTTAATTATTAATCTCATTAACAATTATAACCTAAATGTGTCTAACTAATTTAATTCAATTAATCTCATTAATTAAATTAAATTCACCGTTATACTTCTAATTAATGATCTTATCATTAACAAGCACTATGACAATTTATTTAGTTTAATCTAATTACAACTAAATAAATTATGCCACTAACCAATTTAACACTCACAACACATCCTAATCTTATGTGTGGCTCTATTGATTCATTCTTAATTGGAAATAAGAATGGCTCAAAGGACATGGATAACATCTAGACTATAGCCCATTTCATAGTCCAATTAAGATAAAGTGATTTGGATTACAACGAACATTTCCAATAGTGACTATCATGCGTATAGACTTTTTGTTTTACTTTGTTACAAATTCAGGCATATGATCAATCAGTGTTTTCTCATGAGATAAATGTTCAAATTAAAAACTTCTTTTGAATCACACATTGCCTTGACTAAGGGTTTTTATCTCACACCAACTGCATTGTTGGATTTATAACCCTATCCCATATTATGATAGATGTTGACCCTTAATGCTTTAAAGAGAAGTTGACTGTTATGCACACAAAACAACTAACGTGAAAAGGTAGAAGCAAGGATTGAAAATCGTTGAGAGTTTTTAGGGCAATTTATGGAAAATGAAAATAAAGAAAATAAATGGATAATTGATGAGATTACACAATACTTAATCAATTTAGAACATACCTCACATGGGATAAACCCTTACAATAAATCAAAATTATGCAATTGAAAGACCAAAACCACGTCAGAAAATGTTGGCTACAAACTACCAAAATACACCTAAATGACTTGGTTAGACTTGAGCTTGGAAGTGTTGATTCACTTACACACTCTCAAAGAATAAGCAATGGAGGAAATGAGAACAATCTTTGTATTAAATGAACTTAGTTGTGTACAAAATGAGCAATGAATGTATTTAAGGGGAGTACAAGCCAAAACCAGCTAGGGAAGGGAGAAATGACAAAAATAGCCCTAAAATTTGTGCTCCAAATGGTCAAATTTCAAAAATGGGTCAAAATGTGACTTCTCGTCTAGTTTGTGATCAAGCACTCACTATGTCGGATCAAGCATGCTTGTTATAAGTAAGATAGTTGAGGGTTGCTCCACTCAACTTTTTGCTAAAATATGCAACAAGCCATTCTTCTTGCATCAATATAGTGCCAATACCTACACCGGAAGTATCACATTCAATTTTAAATGTCTTTCCAAAATTGACTAAGCAAAGAATAGGTGCATGTGTGAGTTTTTGTTTTAGCGTGTTAAAGGCATCTTATTGTACTTTACCCTATCTAAATTTCTCATTTTCTTTAATAATGGCGTTCAATAGGGAAGCAATTGTGCTTAAATCTGTCACAAACCGCCGATAGAAGCTAACTAACCCATAGAAGCTCTTAACCTCCCCAATGGATTGAGGCGTAGGCCATTCTTAAATGGCTTTGATCTTCTCCTCATCAACATGTATCCCCTGTGAACTTACAATAAATCCTAAGAAAATTCAATGGTCTGTACAAAATACACATTTCTTAAGGTTATTATATAATTGTTCTTGCCTCAATGTAACTAAAACATATTGCTCATGCTCAACATGCTCACCCATGCTTCTACTATATATCAAGATATTATCAAAGTATACAACTACAAATTTACCAATATAAGCTCATAGGACACAGTTCATCAAGCACATGAATGTACTAGGGGCATTAGTAAGACCAAAAGGCATAACAGTCTATTCATATAACCTAAATTTAGTCTTAAATGCCGTTTTCCACTCATCCCCTTCACTAATTCTAATTTGATGGTATCCATTCTTTGAAAATATACTAGCACCATTTAATTCATCCAACATATCATCTAAATGGGGAATAGGTTAGCGATACTTTACCATGATGGCGTTTATGGCTTGGCAATCCACACACATTTGCCACTTATCGTTCTTCTTAGATATAAGTAGGACTAGCATGGCACATAAGCTCATGCTCTCTCGAACTCATCCCTTTTCTTGAAATTCTCCTCCTCAGCATTGTATCTCCTTAGCCTCTTCCAGGTTCACCTTGTAAGTGAGTCGGTTTTGGAATTGAAGCTTCAAGCACCAAATCAATTTGATGTTCTATCCCAAGAGCGGGTGGCAAACTACTAAGTGACTCCTCCGAAAAATACACTTCAAGCACCTACAAAAGTGAAATAATAGAATCAAGGAGGGAGGATATGACATCATCGAGAAGCATCAACCTCTCTTTGTACAATAATAATACCATAGGACTCTCATTTTCGCAAGCTCTCCTTAGATCCCTTACTCTTACTATCATACACCCTTTTGCTTCTTGTCATACTCTATACTTTCTTTTCACTTTTTCCGTCTTTGACTCTTTTTCTTGTCCTCTCCTCTCAACTTCCTATTCTTATCAAGCTCTAGTTTATATTGTTTTTACAAATACACTTGGTCTTCATGGACTTGATTAGGAGACAATGGTGCCAATGTAACCTTTCTACCCCAAAAATGGAAAGTATACTGATTGGTGACCCTACATGGCACACCTGTAGGTCAAATTGCCATGGCTGCCTCAAAAGAATGTGGCATGTTTGCATGGGCACCACATTATATAAGATTTCGTTTTCATACCCACCAATCTTGAAAGGAACATGTACTTGCTTCGTGACCTAAACTTCACCACTATTATTCAACTGTTGAAGTTGATAAGGTCTTAGATGGGTAATGGTAGGGAAACTCAACCGTTTAACCAATGTGTTTCTAGCAACATTGGTTCAACTACCTCTGTCAACAATCATACTACAAGTCTTACCTTAGATTTGGCATCATTCAAGTCCTCCTTAGGTTGACACTAAGGGCTGTCATGGCCACCAAGTTTATGCCTCCTTAATCCACTTGTTCAACCTCATCATCATCATCAACATGATCATTGGCTTCACCTTCTCCTTTATTTTCATTGGTGATGATTTCTCCAATATGGTTGAGAATCATTGTTTACCTGTTTGGGCATTAGCTAATAAAATATCCTCGTCCATGGCACTTGAAACATTCAAGGTCTTTATTTCATGAAGTACTAGTAGCAGTATTAGGATGAGTTACCTTGGATGTCCCCTCCTTGGGTGCCTCATTTAGTTTAAGTGCAATAGTTACAGATGACCGGTCATCCTTTCTAGGAAAGGTCCTAGGACATAAAGTGCTTGTCGGTGCTCCTCCCTGACCCCTCCTTTTGAGTTGTTTCTCTACCTTGATGGCATTTTAGATCATCTCATCCAAATCAACATATGTTGCAACTCAATGATGTTGGCTATGTCATGGTGCAACTCACTCAAAAATCTAGCCATGGTGGCTTCTCGGCCTTCCACCATGCTAGCTCTTAACATTAACATTTCCATCTCTTTAAAGTAATCTTCAACACTCCAAGATCCTTGAGTTAATCCTTGTAATCTTTGATAAAGGTCTCTATAGTCATGTGATGGAATAAACCTCCTGCTCATGGCCACCTTCAAGTCTATCCACGTCCTAATTAGACTTTCATCAGCTCATCTTTGGCTTGTTACAATTTGATCCCACCAAACGATAGCATAGTCTGCAAACTTAATGATTGCTAGCTTCATTTTTTGCTTCTCTTCTTTATATACTAGTAGCAATCGAACACCATTTCCGCTCTCCTTTCCCATTTAAGTTAAAGCTTCGGGTTGGATTTTCTTTGGAATGGTGGCACTTTGAGCTTAACTCCTTTAAGCTCATCCTCATCTTCATGTGCTGATCTCCTTCATTGTTGTTGTGGTGGCTCATCAAATAGGTTATCATTATAATCCAAAAAATTGTTTAGGGATCTCCATTTGGCTTTTAGGCTACGCTCCCGGTGCCTAACCTGTCCACTGTGTGGCGACGAGTCATCTCTTGTCTGTGTGGTTTGAGAGGCCTCAACTCTCTCCAACTAGTCATGCATTCCTTCAACTGTCTAGAATATCTGTTGCAACTCACCTTGGATGGCCTCAAGGATTAATTTCATGTCATAATTTTTTTTAGTTCAACTTATTGGACATTTTAAAAGAAAAGGGTGAAATATAGTGTGTGTGTGTGTGTGCATGTATCACTCAAGAAATCTTACCAATCCAAACCAAGTTGCCTCAGATGATTCGAAATGATTCCTAAGTTCAACAACCTAACAAATGCATGTAGAATGGTGTGGAATTGAGACAATTAGGTTTTAAAACCAATCTAGATGCAAAAGGATTGATTTCAATGAAAGAATGGCTAGGTGATCAATCGGGTAAGGCAGGTGCATGATTGTGTAGTGTTGCGTGTGATCCTGGCAAGTTTATGTAACACGATTGAGTGGCAACAGGTGTGATCAATCATGAAGCTTAAATTGCAATAAAGTTGTGAGAGTTCTTATGTTGGGCTTGATCCAGGCTTCCTCGGGATTGATCTGATAGTAAGGGCTGCACAAAATTTGTTCCCAACAACAAAATCCCATAATATTTTTTTTCTCTTCTTTTTTCCTTGTGTTTTTTTTTGTACTCATTTCTTCAACTTCCTTTGTCTTTGTTTCTCTTTTTTTTCCTTCTTTCAACCATGAATCTTCAATACCACAATACTCCAACAATAAGTTCCTAACAGCCACAATATTTACATTTTTGGGATTTTTGGATTTTCAATAAAATAGGGGAATGATGGAGAAATAAAAAAGGATGAAATATGGAAAACAACAACAATGGAATCTAACCAACTAACTAGATTTAGGAACTTGATCAAGTTGGCTCTGATATCACTTAGATGTGAGTCCGTAGAAGAAAGGATCAAAAATGGTTGGGAATTTTGGGGAAAATTTATGGAAAATGAAAACAAGAAAGATAACAAGGAAAATAAATGGATAATCAATGAGATTACACAATAGTTAATCGAGCAAGAATGTACCTCCTACAGGGCAAACCCTTGCAACAAATCAAAATTTTGCAATCGAAAGACCAAGCATCACACTGGCAAATGTTAGCCATGAACAACCTGAATATACCCAAATGACTTAGTTTAACTTCAGCTTGAAAGTTTTAATTCACTCACACACTCTCAAGGAACAAGCAATGGAGGAAAAAAGAACAATCTTTTTATTAAATGAACGTAGTTGTGTACAAAATCAGCAATGAATGTATGTAAGGAGAGTACAAGCCAAAAGTAGCTGAGGAAGGGTGAAATAAAAAAAATAGCCTTGAAATTTCAGTCTAAATAGTCAAGTTTCAAAAATGGGTCAAAATGTTACTTCTCGTTTGCTATGTGATTTAGCACTCACTGTGTCAAATTGAGCGCGTTGTCTTTATGCATTCTGTAGTTACGATCGCGACACCTCATGATCAATCGTGTCCCTGGGTGCTCATAATTAAAGAGAGCCCAACTTCTTACAGATAATCACATCCCTCCCTGCTCGATTGCAAACTCTTCAATGATGATTTGAAGTGGCCTAAGCTCGATTTAAGCTAGTCCGGATCATGCTTACAGAGTTCCTTAGCATTTTTTGAGCTTTCTAAGTTAAAATTTAATGCCACAAACCATTCGTAGACTCTTCCAACATGGATAAATGATCATCAAACCTCTAATCAATCATCAAATGGGCAAGGGCATTCTTGAACGTGTGGGCTCTTGCTTTTGTGATGGGTTCGGGTGACAACTCAACGGGAACTTGTCTTAGGATGTCTACATCAATAACCATGTTGTCTCAAATCTAAGATGTATGAATACTTAACACGATCACGAAGTAGTAAATTGGTACCTAAGAGTAAACTTTATATGACTACTTTATTTTACAAGTCATTATCTAAGTATTACATTCCCCAATGGTACATCCACATATATATATTCTCAATATTTTATACCAAATGACATGACACTCATTATAGAAATACAAGGTGTGCAAGTCATACTGACTCTCTAATGCCCTTTAGAGTCTTCATGACCTGAGAATTGGTTTTATTGATTGAGTACTAAGAGAGCTTTGTGTCCATATTTATAATTCCTTCTGAATAAGGCTTCTCAACTAAAACCCATGGGCACATGTAATATTTTACGTTAATCAAGATTTACATATACAAAAACTTGCCACAATATTGATACCAAAAATAATATTTTATTAATTACCAATTAAAAGTACATATACTCTTAAATGCCCTTCTAGTATCCCTCAATTTTTATTAATGTTAGAGGGCATATTACTAAAAATATCCCACTTGCACTCTAATGCTAGTCGTGGTATCTAATATCCATTTTCTAAAGATGGCGATGTAGCTACTCTTAAGTCAATGGCTTGGTAAGTGGGTTAGTTACATTTTCAATTCAAGCTATTATCCAAACAACCTCTTTCACTACATCCCATGCAACGATATAGTTAGCCTAAGTGGTGGAGTCTATAGTTGTACCTGTTAGTGACATGCCCTCTAATATCAATAAAAAATGAGGGATAGTAGAAGAGCATTTGGTTATATATGTAATTGTCACATTAATTAATAAAATATTGATTTCCATGTCGGTATTGTGGCAAGTTTTTCATGCGTGTGAACCTCAATTGGCTTAAAGTATTGCATGTGCTCATATGCTTGAGTTAAAAAACCTTATTCATAAGAAGTTATAAATATGGAGACAAAGCTTTTTTATACTCAACCACTTAAACCTGTTTGTGAGTCATAGACACTTTAAAAGGCATTAAAGAGTCAGTACGACTTGCATATCTTCTATTTACATAATGAGTGCCATGCTATTCGGTATGAGATACTTATAATACATGTGTGTGGATCTATCATTGGGGAATAGGGCATTCAAACAATGATTCACAAAGCGATGGAGGCACATGGAGTTCACTCTTAGCTATCAATGTCCTACTTTGTGATTGTGTTAAGTGCACATGAATTTTAGACTTAAGATGACATGGTTATCTTATGTGCATGATGGTCAATGTGCTATTAAGGAATTAAAGGCCAATATCTATCATAGTATGGGATGCGACCATGAGTCTAATATGTTGTTGCCTAGGTACCTATGGAGGCATTTGTACATTTGATAAGGAATTTGTCTCCTTGCGAGTGAGTAAGGCGTTTGTCTTGTGTAGCTAGCGTTCCTTGGCTAAGGCAATGTGTAGTCGAAAAGGAGTTTTCGATAGTAATATTTGTCTCATGAAAAAACACCGATTAGTTATATAACTGAGTTTATAAGTTTGAATAAATTCATGACTCTCACTTAGTTAGGATAAAATAAGATAAAAGGTCTATAGGGCATGATAGTGACGATCAGAAAGGCTCATTGTGATCTAAATTACTTCATTTTAATTAAGTTATAATGTAGGCTGTAGGCTAAACGTTACTTATACCATTCAAGCTATGCTCATTGCCAATTAAGAATAAATCTAGAGAGTTACATACATAAATTTGGGATGTGTTGTGAGTGTTAAGTTAGTGAGTTGCATTATTTATTTAGTTGTAATAGGATTAGACTAAATAAATTGATATAGTGTTTGTTGATGATGATATCATTAATTAGAAGCACAATTGGAATTTAATTTAATTAATGAGATTGATTAGATTAAATTAGTTGGATACAAATGAGCTTTAATTATTAAAGAAATTAATAATTAAAGGACAAATGAGTTGATTTATTAATGAGATTAATAAATAAGAGCCCATGGGTTATTTAATCAAAAAAGGTCCATTTATGACACAAAAATTAGTGCACCCCCAGGCAAAAGAGAAAAGATACCCTAGCTATCCTATTTTGTCTCTCTTTTGTTAAAAAGCACTCTTAGTCTAAAGGTGTTTACATTAGTTCTTTGAAAAAGGAGTTTTTGTGGAGTGTAGGAAGAGCTCACAAGCACCGCGATTGTATGGACAATTTAAAGGTCAAGGTTTAAGGGCCACAACTCCAAGGATCATGCATGAAAAGGTTGAAGACACTTTAAAGGTGCAGTTTTTATACTTTTGCTTATTTGATTAATATCTTGCATGTGTTTATAATAAAAGTGGATGGGGTTTGCTTCCTTATACTTTGCTATGTGTATATCATTATTTTATGTGATAAAGTTTTGATTTTTATGGCCAAACCCCAATGAAATTTAATAGTGGTATCAGAGGGACCATTTTTTTGCAAAACCATGAAATTCAATTATTTAATCCCTGTTCCACGGCAAGTTTTCATTCAAATTCGATAAAACATGTATATGATGTATGGAAAACCTTTCAAAAGTGTTTTGGAGATGATTGAAATTGAAAAATTGAAGAAAAATTAGTTTGGAATCGAATTCAAACTTGAAGTTGCACTACAGTGTATCTTGCAATTGTTAGTTGTGATCGCGAGACGCGTTCTCGCGTTTGTGACATTGTTCATTGTGGGTAGGCATGCTATCACTACGAGGTTGCATAAAGCCCACATTTTCTCTAAAACTGTGGAAACAACTCCCATAGACGCGATGGGCCATGTCGCAACCATGCAAGACACTTTAATAAAAACCTTAAGGTTTTTGCTGTGATCAACCACCATGGTTGCACAAAGCTAGCGTACAACTGTGGCCAACTTTTGTGGCAGAATTTTCAATTTTAATTTTGAAAAATTGTTTTTCAAGGTACATAAATTAATGCATAAGATGTGTAGGACGTGGAAATAGTCATTGAATGGAACTATTTAATTATACATGTGATGTATAATTGTATGGATGGATATTGCAATTAGGTTATGGACTTAAGACACTTGTGGATAAATGCTTGTTTTAGTTTTTTATAGGTTTTGTAATTAATTTTTCATAGATTGTATGGGTATAAGCCCAGTTTTTGTTTTATGTTACGTAAAATAAGATTCTCTATGGTATGTTACGTATATTTGTAAATAAATTTGGAGGACATCGAGGGTTGGCATTCGTGTGAAGGCCAAGTGTTGGTGCCATTCTAGGTTCCAAGGCAGACCCCATGAAGGCATGAAGACTACGATGAAGGCATTCAAGAAATCCTTTTGTAATAGTGTAGGATTTCATGGACTTATGCACGATCCAAAAGATCTAAAAGTCTATAATCTTCCACTTTTATTTTTGCATACTATTTTTGATGGATGTATAGGATACATTAAAAACGGATAATGTGCAAAGTGAAACCTGATCTGTATAGACCCTAAAACTTTTTCAAGCAAATATTGAGTTGTAACAGCAAAATATTTGTCGTGGCTCTTCACTAAGTTCAACAGCTTTAAATGTAGCCTTAGTGTGTGATATCATTGCATTAGCAGGGCACATTAGGACAATACATTTTTGACTTCAAGTGCACTAGATGGGACATGCATAGGACACATTGCCTTGAGAAAGGTTAGTCGTGGGTGAAGTTCAAATCTAGTGAGTTATCAGTTGATGGGTGTGACTTAAATGGGCCCAACATGCCAAGACTCTATTACATGAGGCATGATTAGGCCATGAGTCGATGAAAAGATTGGATCGCCTATGAGATGTGTTGGCAAGAGTTGCTACTCATTAGACTTAGCATACCAAGATTTGATTACATGAGGTGTGTTATGTCTAATAAAGACCTAAATCCTACTAGGGAGATTTTACCAACAGAATTTCCATTTTTGGGAGCGTAGGATTCAAAAAATCTAGTGGGAGGCCATTTTAATTTAAAGTCCATAATCACAATGGTAACACATATAACAACCATGCTAAATAATCTTATTCATTTTCTACAATTTTATTTTATTTGAATAACGTCTACGCCTCTTTCTAAACTGCTTGAGACCAATATTCTAACTTGGCCTAAATATGTCGATTAGCTTTGAAATTTGAGAATTGTTCTCAATCTAGAGTGATTTGACTATGTATTAGAGGTTGACATCCCATGAGCCCCTACTGACACAGCTAGTGAGGAGGAAAAGGACACTCGTAAAAAATGATGGGAGGATAATCAACTAGTCAAGAGCTATATGTAAGCTACTATGACCAATAATCTTCAGAAGATCCATGAAGGTATGGGGACTACAAAGGAGATCTTATTCCACATACAAGAGTTGTATTACTAGATATGAATATTCAAGTAGTAATTTAGGGTGTGTACGGTAGACTGTGGTGATGTTAGTGAGCATATTCTTCATATGATTTCGTTCATCAAGAGGCTTGAGGTACTGAGTTTCATCACGTATGCTAATTTGCAAATAGATTTTATCCTTCGATCTCTTTTGGATTCCTTCTTAGAATTTATCATGAATTATCATATGAATGATATTAAGTGCACATTAGCTAAGCTTCTAAATAAGCGAGTGACTGTATAGCAAGCTATAAAGGGGAAAAGGAAGGAGGTGGTCTTTGTTGCGTCTAACTCCTTTGGTGTGACCAAGAAGAGCAAGGGAAACAAGAAGAAGCCTACCATTCCCAAGGCCAGTGGGAGTATCAAAAAGGCTAAAGCTCTTGCAGAAAAAGGAAAGTTTTTTCACTGTGGCAAGTTAGGCACTGAAAGAGGAATTGCACCAAGTACCTCAGCCTTAAGAATACAGTAGAAGGTAAGGAACTTTATGTTTATGAAACATCATGTTTCATTGGTGTATTTTGTATTACTTGAATTGAGATTTTGGTGCTTCTTCTCACATTTGTTCTTTACATTAGGAACTTGTCAAACGTGGATGCTTGGAAGCACGAAATGGTGATCGAGGTAGGGATTAAAGTAAGTATTGTAGCCACTGTGATTGGGATCACTACAATAAAATTATCATTAGGCTTTATTTTGATTTTAAGAGATTGTCTTTTGTTATCCAATGGGCTGAAGAACATTATTTGCATTTCGTTATTAATAAAAGAGAATTTTGAATTTTCTTTTAAAAGTAATGTGTGTCATATTTATTATTGTAATAATTAGTTGGCATGGCATCTCTCATGAATAGCTTATATTACTTGAATATGGATGAAAGTAATGTGATCAATGCCATTTCAAACAAACGTCCTCGGGACAGTTTATATCCCAAGTACTTATAGCACCTAAGATTAGGCCATTTCAAGGATATAACGATTAGTAAGTTAGAGAAAGATAATTTAAATCCCAAGTGCTTGTGGCACCTGAGATTAGGCCATGCCAAGGATATAATGATTAGTAAGTTGGAGAAAGATGATTTAAATCCCAAGTACTTGTAGCACCTGAGATTAGGCTATGCTGTGGAATAATCATTAGTACATTGGAAAAAGATGGCTTATCAATTCATTAGGACGGGAACCCTATCCAACTTGCGAACCTTGCATCTTAAGCAAGATGGCTAAAAGTTTATTAGATGGATGTGTTGAAAGGGCTGTTAAAGTGTTGAAGCTAGTTCACATTGACGTTTGTGGGCCATTTAATGAAATGGCAAGGGAGATGATTTTTCTACTTTGTAACCTTCATCGATGATTCCTCACAAAATGGTTATGTGTACTTAATGAAGTACAAGTACGAATCCTTTGTAAGGTTTAAAGAATTCAAGGTGCAAGTAGAGAAGCAAACTAGCAAGCACATCAAAGCGCTACGCTTAGATCGAACAGGTGAGTACATGAGTGTTGAGTTTGCTGAGTTCCTTAAGAACAATGGTATTGTATCACAATTGACACCACTGATAACTCCTCAGTTTAATGGTGTAATAGAAGAATGTAGGCATCAAACTTTGTTGGACATGGTTTGATCTATGATGAGCTTCATTGATTTATGTATATCATTATAGAGGCATGCCTTACTTACCACACCATATATTTTGAATAGGGCACCCACTAAGTTTGTTCCCTCCACCTCTCACAAGATGTGGTTTTGAAGGAAGGCAAGCCTTAACACTTGAGGATTTAAGGGTGTTCGGCTTGTCTTAAGAAGATTAAGCTCGACAAGTTAGAGGTGAGGGCTATTATAGGCTAATTTATTGGATATCACAAAGATTCCATATGGTATGAGTTCTACATACCTGAAGACAATAGGATTGTCATCGGATATCATACACATTTTCTTGAGGAAGAGTTCATTTAAGAAAGTGGTGTAAGAAGAACTATAGTGCTCAAGGAAGTTGAGCATGAGGAACAAGCACTTAACCTATAATGTATGTTTCTATTCAAAAGGAACCTTTTGAGATGCAACCATTATGATGATAGAGTAGGATCTCTTGAGCACTAGAGAGATTTGGTTATGATCTAGAGAATTGATAAAAGTTGTTTGTTGTGGGAGATAATGATCATGGAGAAGATCTTGCAACCTATGATCAAGCAATTGTAAAAATAGACTCTACTAAGTGGCTGGAAATTATGAGATGGATTCAATGCATGTGAGCCAGGTATAGACTTTCATAGATAGACCTGAGGGAATTGTTCCCATTGGATGTAAGTGGGTCCATGAGAGAAAGCTTGGTTCGATTTGAGAGGTGGAGACCTATAAAGCTAGGTTGGTGGCAACGGGCTATAGTTAAAAGGAGGGCATTAGCCATGAGGAAACCTTCCGCTAGTAGCCATGTTGAAGTCTATTTAGATTTTACTTGCTATATCTACCCACTTGGACTATAAGATTTAATAGAAGGATGTCAAAATTACTTTCTTTAATAGAATACTTGATGAGGACATTTATATGATGCAACCATGTGGTTTTGAGGTCCAAGATAAATTGTATAAAGTCTGCAAACTTAAGAGGTCCATTTATAAGCTTAAGCAAGCATCAAAGAGTTAGAATATTCATTTTGATGGTGCAGTCAAATCATTTGGTTTCATCAAGAATAAAGATGGGTCTTACATTTATCAGAAGGTTAGTGGGAGTGCTACAACATTCTTTGTATTGTACGCAGATGACACACCATTGGTAGGGAATGATGTTAGGATGTTAAGCTTAGTTAAGTTTTAGTATCTTGAAATTTCTACTTGAAAGACTTAGGAGAAGCGACCTACATCTTAGGCATTCGCGTTTATTGAGATAGAGCAAAGGAATTCTTAGGTCTCTCCCAAGCCTTGTACATAAATAAAGTATTGAAGAGGATTAGTATGGAGGCCTCTAAGTGAGGATTGCAATTATTTAAACATGGCATCCATCTTTTGAAATCCATGTGCCCAAAGATAGATGAAAAAAGGAGAAGGATGGAAGCCATTCTATATGCTTAGGCTATTGGAGCTTGATGTATGTCATGTTATCTATGAGGTTAGATACCACCTATGTTGTATGCGTTACGAGTAGGCTTCAAGCAACTTTTGGTGGAGAGCATTGGAATGTTGTCAAGTATAACCTTATGTACTTGAAAAGGACTAAGGATATGGTACTTGTGTATGGAGATGATTATTTGAGAGTAAATGGATATACCAATTTTTACAGCATTTTATTGGAAGTACCCTCTTTGGAATTGACTACTCCTTAGATCACCATCTCTATACACAAGTTATTTATATACCCTCTAACACCAATAGTCAATCAGGGTTACTTGGGGCATTATGGTTGTATGTGTATACTTTTACATTTATTAATGAAATATTGATTTTCATACCAACTCTATGGCAAGTTATCATGCATGTAAATCTTAAATGGTGTAAGGTATTGCATGTGCCCATGTAATTGAGTTAAGAAGCCTTATTTATAAAAATTTATGAATACAGGCACAAGGCTGCCTTAATACTTGATTAGCAAAACTAGTCCGTGAGTTATAAACACTTTAAAGGGCATTGGAGAGTCAGTACGACTTACCTATCTTGTATTTGTACAGCAAGTGTCATGTCTTTTGGTATGGGATAATGAGAATACATGTGTGTGAATACGTCAGTAGAGAATGAGTATTCAAATAATGACTCACATAACGAAGCAGATGCATGAAGTTTACTCTTTGCTGTCAACGTCTTACTTCATGATCATGTTGAATGTGTGTGGATCTCAGACTTGAGATAACATGGTTGTCTTATGCACATAACGGTCAACATGTCATTATGGTATTAAGAGCTAATATCTATTCTAGTATGGGATAGGTCCATGGGCTTACTATGTTGTTGCCTGGATGAGTATGAAAGCATGAGTGTATTTAATAAGGGATTTGTCTCAAGTTAGTAAGGTATTTGTCCTATACAATTAGTGTTCTATGAGATAGAAATTTCTAGCTAAGGTAGTGTATGATCGAAAAGGATTTCTAATAGAAACATTAACTTTATGAGACAACATCAATTGGTTAAATGATCGAATTTGTGAGTTTGACCAAATTCATGACTCTTACTTAGTTTGGACAAAGTAAGACAAAAGGTCCACACTACATGGTACTCATGATCGAAAAGTTTCATTAGGTTCCAATTCACTTCATCTTAATTGGGCTACGATATGGGTTGTAGACTAGATATTACCCATATCCTTTAAGCTATGCTCCTTGTCAATTAGAAATAAACTTAAAGAGTCACACACACCAGGTTGTTGTGCATGATGAGTGTTAAATTAGTAAGTAGAAAAATTTATTTGGTTGCAATTCGATTGAACCTAATAAATTTCCGTGGTATTTGTTAAGAGTGATATCATTAATTCAAAGAACAAAGGAAACTTTAATTTAATTAACTTAAAGAGATAAGACACGAATGGAATTATTTGAAGTCAATCATGTTTCTTAATAATGAGATTATTAACTAGAAACATGATGGCCTTTGATTTAGTTAATGAGGTTAATTAAGTTGAAGGATATAATTCTACTAAGCCTTAAGTATTAATAAAGATTAATAATTAGGTGGCTAGATGGGGCTTTAATTATTAATGGAGACTAATAATAAAGAGTTATGGGTTGACCCATGGAGCCTATGGCTAGTGTGCCCCAGCGTCCTAATATAAACACATATTTTAGAAGAGTTCTGAGCATGAAAAATCTGATAATTTTCTTGTGCTACCCTCCAATAAGAAGAAAAGCTATTTTAGCCACCTTCTTCATCTCTGATTATTGTCAAAAGCCTTTTAGCTCGAAGGCATTTGTGTTAGAGCCTTGCAAAAGTTATTTTGCAAGGTATAGAAGACACTCATTATCACAACAACTGTGTGGACAAATTAATGGTCAGGATTTAAGGGCCACAACTTAAGGATCATAGGCGTGTCCAATAGAATGTGATTCTAAGGGTATGTTCTTCTCAGTTATCTTCGGAGCTTCTCAGTTGGTGCATGTTGTATGGCGAATGTGGAAAGGGTTTAGTATGTTATTCCATTGCATTCATATTGTTGATTTATGTTTTTAAAGTTTTAAAATCTAATCCCAAACTCTTTGAAACCTAATAGTACTCTATTTGAAACTCTTCCACCTAGTTGCTTCTTCATTAATGGTAAACACAAATCTAGAGATAGATTTTCTATCATCCTCCTCTGACTGGTAGTTAGAATTAGTATATCTATCTATTCTTATGTCACCAACTCCATATATAAGTATTATGTCCTTAGTCTTTCTTAAGTACTTAGAGATACACTTGACAACATTACAATAATCTTTACAAGGATTTGCCTATAACTTGCTCGTAACACTTATAGCATAGGCGATATTTGGCTTTGTATATAGCATTGCATACATTAGGCTCCTAATAGCCAAAGCATATGGAATGGTCTCATCATCTGTCTTTAAGCAAATGAATTTAGGAGATAGATTCCATGCCTGAATGGTAGCAACCCTTTCTTAGGGGTCTCCATACTGAACCTCTTTAGTACTTTATCTATGTACAAGGCTTGGGAGAGACCTAACAATGTTTTCGCTCGATCTCTATAGACGTGAATGCCTAAGATGTAGGTCATTTCTCCTAAATCTTTTATGGAAAAGGTACTGGATAACCATATCACAACAAAGTGAAAATGGCTGATCCACATTTGGAACCACTTGTAGTTCTATCATAAACTTTCTTATCCAAACAACCTCCTTCGGTACCTCACATGCAAGGATATACTTAGCCTTAGTAGTGGAGTCTATTTTCGTGCTCTGTTTAGAACTCTTCCAATTAACTGCTCTTTCATTAAGGGTAAACATGAATTCAGAGATAGACTTTCTATCTTTCACATCTAATTGGTGGTCAGAATCGGTATATCCATCTATTCTTATATCACCATCTCAATACATTAGTGCCATGTCCTTAGTCCTTCTCAAGTACTTTCACTTGACAACATTCCAATGATCTTCACTAGGATTCACTAGAATCCTACTCGTAACACTTATGGCATAGGTGATATTTGACCTTATATAAAGCATTTCATACATTAGGCTCCTAATAGTTGAAGCATATGGATTGTCTTCCATGCTTCTCCTTTTTTCATCTGTCTTTGGGAAAATAAATTTTGAGATATGTATTCCATGCTTGAATGGTACCAACCCTCTCTTAGAGGCCTTTATATTGAACCTCTATTGTACTTTATTCAGTATAAGGCTTGAAAGAGACCTAACAATGTTTTCACTCTATTTTTATAGATGTTCAAGATATAAGTTGTTTCTCCTAAGTCTTTCATGGAGAAGGTATTGGATAACCATATCACAATAGAGCGAAAAATGGTTGATCCACATCTGGAACTACTTGAAGTTCTATCACAAATTTTCTATCCAAACAACCTCCTTTACTACCTTGTATGTAAGGATATACTTAGCCTCAGTAGTGGATTCTATAGTCATACTCTATTTGGAATTCTTCTAATTGACTGCTCTTCTATTAAGGATAAACAAGAATCTAGAGATAGACTTTCCATCATCTACATTGACTGGTAGCCAAAATTGGTATATCCATCTATTCTTATATCACCATCTCCATACATTAGTGTCATGTCCTTAGTCCTTCTCAAGTACTTAAGGATAAACTTGACAACATTCCAATGATCTCCGCTAAGATTCACTTGAAACCTACTAGTAACACTTATAACATAGGTGATATTTGGCCTTGTACATAGTATTTCCTACATTAGGCTCCTAATAGTTGAAGCATACGGAATGGCTTTCATGCTTCTCCTTTTTCCATCTGTTTTTGGGCAAATAGATTTTGAGAGATGAATTCCATAACTGAATGGTAGCAATCCTCTCTTAGAGGCCTCCATACTGAACCTTTGTAGTACTTTATTTATGTACAAAGCTTGGGAGAGATTTAACAATGTTTTCGATCTATCTCTATAGATGTGAATGCCTAAAATATAGGTCGTTTCTCCTAAATTTTTTATGGAAAAGGTACTGGATAACCACATCACAATAAAGCAAAAATGGCCGATCTACATCTAGAGCCATCTAAAGTTCTATCATGAACTTCCTTATCCAAATAGCCTCCTTTGCTACATCACATGCAAGGATATACTTAGCCTCAATAGTGGAGTCTGCAGTCATACTTTGTTTGGAACTCTTCTAATTGATTGCTCTTCCATTAAGGATAAACATGAATTAGGAGATAGACTTTCTATCATCTACATCTGATTGCTCCATACATTAGTGCTATATCTTTAGTCCTTCTCAAGTTCTTAAGTATACACTTGACAGCATTCCAATGCTCTATAATAGGATTCATCTAAAACCTACTCGTAACACTTACAACATAGGCGATATTTTGCCTCATATATAGCATTGTGTACATCAATCTCCCAAGGCCGAAGCATATGGAATGGCTTCCATGCTTCTCCTCTCGTCATCTCTATTTCGGCATATGGATTTCGAGCGATAGATTCTATGCTTGAATGGTAGCAACCCCTCTTAGATGTCTCTATACTTAACCTCTTCAATACTTTGTCTATGTACAAGGCTTATGAGAGACCTAACAATCTTTTCACTTTATCTCTAAAAACGCGAAGATATAGGTCTTCTCTCCCAAGTTTTTCATGGAGAAGGTACCAGATAACCATGTTTTAATTGAGCTTAACATCCTAACATCATCCCTTATCAATAGTATGTCATCCACATATAACATATGGAAAGTTATTGCACTCCCACCAGCTTTCTTGTAGATCTAGAGTTCATCTTTATTCTTAATGAAGCTAAACAATTTGATTGCACCTTCAAAATAATGATTCGAACTCTTTGATGCTTGCTTAAGTCCATAAATGGACCTCTTAAGCTTGTATTCTTTATGAGACTCGTCTTGGACTTCAAAACCACATGGCTGCACCATATAAATGTCCTCCTTAAGCATTCCATAGAGGAAAGCAATTTTGACATCCATCTACTAGAACTCATAATCTAAGTGGGCCACTATTGCTTGTAAAATCTAAATAGACTTCATCATGGCTACCGGTGAGAAGGTTTCTTCATAATGAATTCTCTCCTTTTAATTATAGTCCTTAGCCAGCAACTTGGGATAGGTTTCCACTTTGCTAGTTGAACTAATGTTTATCTTGTAGACCTGCTTACTTTCGATGGGAACAATTCTCTTAGGTGAATCCATTAGACTCCATACCTGATTCACATGCATTAAATCTATCTTGAATTTCATGGCCTCCAGCCACTTGGCGAAGTCCTTAACTACTAATGGTTGATCATAGGTAGGAGAATTCTCTAATAGACAACCATATCTCTTTAGTGCTTGAGAGATCTTACCCGATCATCATAATGGTTTTGTCTCAGAAGGTTCCTTTTGAACAGGATCATGCTTTATTGGCTTATTGCTTTGTTCCTCGTGCCCAACTTCCTTGAGCACTATAGTTTTACTAGAATCATTGTCTCAAACCAACTCTTCTTTTGCAAAAACATGTGTGATACCTTATGACAATCCTTTTATCATCAGATATGTAGAACTTATATCTTATTGTGTCTTTAGGATATCCTATAACGTAACCTATAACAATCTTTACCTTTAACTTATCCATTTTAGTCTTCTTAAGATTAGTCGGATATCCTTAGATCCTTAAATGCTTAAAGCCTAGATTCCTTCTGTACTAGTTTTCATGTAGGGTGGAGGGAATGGAATTAGAGGGTACCTTATTCAAAACAGATACTATGGTAAGTAGGGCATGCCCTTATATAGATATGAGCAAATTGATGATGCTCATTATAGATCAAACCATGTCTAATAGAGTTTGATTCCTACGTTTTGTTATACCATTTAACTGAAGAGTTATCGGTGGTGTTAGTTATGACACAATACCATTTTCTTTGAGGAGCTCTGCTAACTTAGTACTCACATACTACCCCCCACGATCCGATCGTAGCACTTTGAGATGTTTACAAGTTTGCTTATCCATTGTTGCTTTGAATTTCTTGAATTTTTCGAAGGATTCATGTTAGTACTTCATCAAATACACATAATCATATCGTGTGTAATCATTGGTGAAGGTTATAAGTACAAAAATCCTCCCCTTGCCATTTCATTAAATAACCCATAAACACTAGTATGGACAAGCTTTAACACTTTAACAGCCATTTCAATATGTTTATTGAATGAACTTCTAGTCATCTTACCTAAGATGCAAGGTTCATAAGATGGACATGATTCCTTTTTTAACAGGCCAACAAGCCCATCTTTCTCCAATTTACTAATCCTTGTGTCCCTAGCATGACTAAATCTAAGATGCCACAAGTATTTGGAATTTAAATTATCCTTTGGATGTTTGTTTGAGATGATGTTTATCATGTTAAGCCATTCATGAGAGAAGCCGTGCTAACTAATTTATTACAATAATAAATATGGCATACATTACTTTTAAAAGAAAATTCATAATTCTCTTTTTCTAATAATGGAATGAAAACAATGCTTTTAAGCCTATTGGTCAATAAAAAACAATATCTCAAAACTAAACTATGGCTTGGTGATGTTTTTATTGAAATGGTCTCAATTGTAGTGGCCGCACCATTTTCCACTTTAATTACCACGTCACATTTCTTAAGCATTGTACTTTTGAACAGATCCTAATTTGAAGTACAAATGTGAGAAGTAGTATAAGATCTAGAATTTAAGAAGTAGAAAATACACCAATGGAACAAGACATTTCATAAGCATAAAGTTCCTTACCTCTAGTTGCCTTCTTGAGGCTGAAGTACTTAGTGTAGTTCCTCTTCTAGTGCTTAATCTTGCTATAATGGAAACTCTTTCCTTTCTTTGTAGGTACTTTTACTTTTTTGATAGTCCCATTGATCTTGGGATGGTGGGCTTTTCTTCATTATCTTCACTTTCTTGGCCGTACCAAAGGAGTTAGATGCAGCAAGAACCACCTCCTTCCTCTTCCTCTTCCCCTTCATAGCTTGCTCTGTGGTCACTAGCTTATTGAAAAGCCCAACAAGTTTGCACATAATATCCATTATGTGATAATTAATGATAAATGAGAAGGAATCCAAAAGTGATTGAAGGATCAAATCCGTTTGTAGATTGGCGTCCATGATGAAATCCAGTAACTTAGCCTCTTAATGTGTGAGATCATCTTGAGGACATACTCACTAACTTCACCACCCTCTGCCATGCACATCCTAATAGTTGCTTGGATATATCATATTTATCAATATGACTCAACACACCATACAACCCTTGCAAGTGGTATAAGATTTCCCTAGCAGTCCCCATACCCTTACAGGTCTTCTGATGATCAATGGCCATAGCAGCTAACTTGTAGCTCTTAAGACACAGATTGTCCTCTAACCATTTCTTATGAGGAGCCTTTTCCTCCTCACTAATCATGTCAGCAGGTGATAATGGGATATCAACCTCTAAAACATAGCTAAGCCACTCTAAATTGAGAACAATTCTCAAATTTAAGATCTAGTCATCATAGTAAGCCCAGTTAGAGTATTAGTCTCAAGCAGTTTAGAAAATGCTTGACATTATTCAGATAAAATAATACTGTAGAAAATAAACAAGATTCGTTCATTTAGTTGTTATATGTGTTACTGCTGTGATTATAGACTTTAAATTAAAACAACCTTCCAATAGACTTTTTGAATCTTACACACCCTTAGGTACAAAATGGAAACACTATTAATTAAATTTCCTTAATGGGAACTGGGGACTTCCTTAGGCATAACACACTTCATGTAATAGAGTCTTTGCATGCTAAGCCTAATGAGTGGCAACTCTTGCTAATGCATCTCATGTGTAGTTTAATCTCTCTTTTGGCCCATAGCCCAACAATGACTCACATACTTGGGCCTTGGCACATTGGATCTATTTAAGTCACATCAATTGATTGATAACTCACTGAATTTGAACTCCAATCATGGCTAACCGCTCTTAAAGTATAGTATTCTTTAAATGTCGCATCTAGTGTACTTAAAGTTATAAATGCACCTTCATAATGTGACCCCACTAATGTAATGATATCATGCACTATGGCTACAGATAGGGCTTTTGAGCTCGATGGAGGGCCACAACAAACATTTTATTGTTATAACTTAACATTTGCTTGAGGTAGTTTTAGAGTACATGTAGATTAGGTTTTACTTTGCACATTATCCATTTTCATGTATCTCAAATATCTAATATAAATAATATGCAAAAAAAAAAGTGGAATATTATGGACTTCTAGATCCAACTTGAACTAAGGTTGGATCATGCACAAGTGCGTGAAATCCTACACTAGTGCATAATGATTTCTTGAATGCCTTTGTCTTGGTCTTCATGACTTCATGGGGTCCACCATTTCTTGAAACCTCGAACAGCACCTACTCTTGGCTTCCACACAAATATTAACTCTTGATGTCTTCTATATTTATTTACAAATATATGTTGTACCATAGAGAATCCTATTCTATGTAATATAAAATAAAATTGGTTTTATACCCTTACAATCCATAAAAAAATTTTGATTATACAACCTATAAAAAACCAAAATTGAAAGTAAGTGCATTAATCCACAAGTGTCCTAAATTCATAATCCAACCACAACATCCTTCCAAACAATTATACATCACATGTATAATTAAATAATTCCATTTAATGACTATTTCCATGCCATACACATCTCATACATTAATTTTCATCCCTTGAAGAAAAATTTTTAAACAATATAATTGAAAAGGGAAAAACTATGCCAAAATTGCTTGAGGTTGTGGGAACAACCACCATGGTTGTAAGCTGCCCTTCTGCAATCGCAGAGGCTAACCACGATAGAAGCCTAAAGGTTTTGTCTTAGCAACTCTTGTGGATGTGAGACAAGCCATTGTGACAGTGGGAGAAGGTCATGGTATTATGAAATGGAGTGTGGGGTTCATGAAACCCCAAGGTGATGGTGTGCCCGCGTAAGCCAATGTCACAGCCATGGGAACTTTTCACATTACTACGAGTACTAGTTATGGTGTATTGCAGAAAATCTAAAAGTTGCAGTTTTTCAATTCAAACTTGTTTCTTTCCAATTGTTTTCAATTCCAATAACTTCCAAAACACTTCGGAAATACTTTTCATGCATCATATACATGTTTAAAGGAATTTAAACATGAAAACTAATGTAGAACATAGATAAATCATTGAGCTTGGTGGCTCTAATACCATTGTTAGATTTCATTGGGGTTTAGCTAGAAAAATTAAAGCTTTAGCACATAAAATCATAACACACACACAATGGAATATAACAAAACAAAACCATTCATTTTTGTCTCAAAACAAACAAGATATTAAATAAACAAGAGGATCTATAAGAATTGTACCTTTGGAACTTTTTCAAGCCTTTTGTGTGCGATCGTTGGAGTCATGGCCCTCAAACCTTGACCTCTAAAATTTTCACACGATTAGGATGCTTGGGAGCTCCTTATACACTTCCAGAAAACTCTTTTGTGAAGCCCTAAAGCAAAAACCTTTGGGCTAAGAGGAAGTTTTGAGAAAAGAGTGCTTAAAAGGGAGGTTGGGAAGCTACACTCTTTTGCTTGGTTGGGAGCACAAAAAGTAAGGTTCAAAAAGTGTGTGTCTTGAACTCTTCAACACCCCTATGTATGGTTGGGACACAAAGGTTTAGGGTATAGGTTTCGTGGGCCCTCCTACATAGACCCTTTTAATTAAAATAGCCCACGGACTTTTAGTCATTAATCTCATTAATAAATCTGCCAATAAACTCTTTATAAACTATTTAATTATTAATCTCATTAATAATTAAAGTCCAAATGTATCCAACTAATTTAATTTAATTAATCTCATTAATTAAATTAAATTTCCCGTTGTACTTCTAATTAATGATCTCATTATTTAGTCAAATCCAATCGCAACTAAATACGTTATGCAACCCACAATGTAACACTTACAACACATCCTAATCTTATGTGTGTATCTCTCTAAGTTCAATCTTAATTAGTAGTGAGTATAGTTCGAGAGATATGGGTAACGTCTAACCTATGGCTCATATTGTAGCCCAATTAAGATGAAGTGATTTAGATCACAATGAACCTTTAAAATTATGACTAGCATGCTATATAAACCTTTTGACTTACTTTATTCCAATCGAGTAAATGTCTTGGATTTTGTCAAACTAACAAACTCGGTCGCATGACCAATCAATGTTTCCTCATGAGACAAATGTTTTTACTAGAAATTCCTTTCCAATCATACATTACCTCAGCCAAAGGCTTCTGTCTTATAGAATAGAAAATGCATAGGACAAATGCTATATTTATTTGCAAAGGAGATAATTCTCTTATTGAATGCACACAAGCTTCCATATATACCTTGGCAATGGTAAGTTGTGCTCTTGACCGTATTCTATATTAAGATAAATATTAGCCCTTAATGCTCTAATGACATGTTGACCGCAATGCACACAAAACAACTATGTCGCCTCAAGTCTAAGATTCACGAATACTTAATACGATCATGAAGTAGGTCGTTGATAGCTAAGGGTATTCACTATACAAATACAAGAAGTGCAAGTTATGTTGACTCTCTAATGCCCTTTAAAGTATATGTGATTTATAGACATGCTTTAATGGTTGAGTACCAAGAGAGTCTTGTGCCCATATTCATAACTCTATATGAATAAGGTTTTTTTAACTCAAACACATGGACATATGCAATACTTTGAGCTAAGCAATATTTACTTGCATGAAAACTTACCACAATACTAATACGAAATCAATATTTTATTAATTACTGAGTAAAAGAACATATACAACCAAATGTCTTTCTAGTATCCCTTGATTTCTATTGGCATTAGAGAGATGTAATTAACTTATGATGTGTTTCTCTTTGTCTATGGTATGGGCCGTAGGCTCGACATTACCCATATCCTTTGAGTTATGCTTCATGCCAATTAAGGGTAAACCTAAAACGTCACACATAAAAGGTTGGAATGCATGATGAGAGTTAAATTGGTGGGTTGTAAACAAGGCTTGGGAAGACTCGTGAAATAATTTATTTAATTGCAATTGGATTGGACTAAATAAATTGCCATGCTATTTGTTAATGATGTGATCATTAATTATATTTATAATAGGATTTAATTTCATTAATGGCGATTAATTAAATTAAAAAAATAAACATAATAATTGAGATTAATAATTAGGGAGACTTATGGGCTGCATGTTATTAATGGGATTAATAATAAAGCTCCATGGGCTAAGTTTTAAATAAAGATCTATGTAGGTGGGCCCATAGAGCATGCCATGTAAACCTATTGCTTTAGCTATTTAAAGTGTTCTTGTAGAGTTCGAGATATGCAATTTGAGTAGAAACCCCTCGAACCCAGAATAGAGAAACAACCTAGCAACACTCTTCCTTTCTTCACTTGTCAAAAATTCCTTCTAGCCTAAAGTGTTTGCACAAAAGCCTTGCAAAAGGAGTTTTGCAAGGTGTAGGAGGAGTTCATTGTTGTTCCAATCATGTGGATAAACCAGAGGTTAACGTTCGAGCCACGACACAAGGATGGTAAGAAAAATTGTTGGAAAACATTTCTAATAGGTGGATTCCTACGTTTTGTTGTTTGTATGTTATCTTGCATATTTTGCAACAAATATGGATGGAATTTGTTTTGTTTGTTTTCACTATATGTTTATAATGTTCATACTTTAATGATTTAATTTTTATATGCAAATCCCAATGAAATAGAACAGTTGTATTATCGAAACCATTTTTCTCGTAAAACTACAAAATTTAATGATTCTTCCATAATTTACATTAGTTTTTGTGTAAAATTTCATTAAACATGTATTTGATACATCTAAAAGTTTGCAAAAGTGTTTTGTGGGTGTTTAGAATTAAGAAAATAAGCTAAAACCTGAGTCTTGCATGTTAAAATTGAAGCTTACTGTGATTTGTCAGCAATGTTGTAATCTTGAGAAATGTTCTTGCAATCATAGCATAATCTCGCGGCAACGCCATCGATTGTGGGGTTACATGAACCCCATGGCCATAGTTCACAATTGTGAGAGAAGGACTTGTGATTGCGGGGGTCTCCCTTGCAGCCATTGGCGATGTTATGATAGAAATAAGGTTTGTGTTGTGGCTAACCTTTATGGCTGCGGATGGAGGGCTCGTTGTCACAAGAATGGCTCTTGCAACTACAAGCATTGACTACAAGAAAATTTTTTCTTAATTTAACTTTTTAAAAAATGGTTTTCAAGGAATGAAAACTAATACATGGGATGTGTAGGTCATGAAAATTATCATTGCATGGAATTATTTAATTATACATATGATGTATAATTATTTTAGATCAATGTTGTGATTAGATTATAGACTTAGGACACTTGTGGATGAATGTGTTTACTTTTTGTTTGGTTTTTTAATGGATTATATAATTAATTTTTCAAAGATTATAAGGGCAAAAGTCCAAATTTTTATTTTGATTATGTACAACAGGGATTCTCTGTGGTATGCCACGTGTATTTGTAAAATATAGAAGATATTAAGGAGTTGGTGTTTAAGCAAAGACCAGGGAGTTGACGTTGTTTGGGGTACCATGACGTGGTGGCCCTATGAAGGAAACCATGAAGACCAAGATGGAAAGACATTCAAGAATTTCCTATAAAATAGTGTAGGATTTCATGCACATGTGATCCCCCATGCGTTTTATTTTCCATATGATTTGCAATAGATGTATAGAATACATGAAAATGGATGATGTGTAAAGTGAAACCTAATCTACATGTACCAAAAACTTTCTCATCCAATATTAAGTTGTAATAACAAATTATTTGTCGTGGCCCTACACTGAGCTCAAAGCTTTAAGTATAGCTTTAGTGTGTGATATCATCACATTACTGGGATCACATTGCAATGGCATATTTATGACTTTGGGTGTGTTAGATACAACATTCAAAGGATAAATCAACTTAAGAACATATGGCCATGAGTGAGATTCAAATCTGATGAGTTGTTAGTCAGTGGGTACAACTTAAGTGGACCCACGATGTAAAGATTTGATTATGTGAGGTATCATTAGGCCATGGGCTTAAGGAAAAGATTGGACCACGCATAAGATCTGTATATATGAGATATGTAATGTCCAATGAAGACATCAATCACCTACTAAGGAAATTTTACTAATAGAATGTCCGTTTCCTACTCGAGGGAATGTGCAATTCAAAAAAACTAATGGGAGGCCATTTTGATTTAAAGTCCACAATCATAAATGGTAACACATAATACAACCACACTAATAAAGTCTTGTACAATTTCTATAGTTTATTTTATAATCAAATAATGTCTACGCCTCTTACAAAATTGCTTGAGACCAACATTCTGAATAGCCCTAATTATGTTTATTAGCTCCAAAATTTGAGAATTATTCTTAATCTAGAGCACATTGGCTTTGTATTAGAGGTAGATATCCCACCTAGTGCCTACCCAGACAGCCACTCATAAGACGTGTGGAAAATGATCTGCAAGATAAGAGGTACATATGGTTGTTATAACTAATGATCTCTAGAGGACCTATGCGATCACGGAAAGCACATAGGACGTCTTGTACACTTGCTAGAGTTATATGGTGAGTAGAGTCCTACTGTTAGATATAAAATATCAAAATAGTTGTTCAGAATACATATGGCAAAAGGTGGCGAAGTCAGTGAGCACATCCTTAAGATGATTTCACTCATTGAGAGGCTTAAGTCATTGGATTTCATCATGGATGCTAATTTATAAATGGATTTGATCTTATAGTCACTTCTAGATTCCTTCTCTCAGTTCATTATGAATTACCAACTGAATGGCCTTGAGCGCACACTAGTTGTGCTCTTCAATAAGCTAGTGACTACATAAATAGCCATGAAGGGGAAGGGGAAGGAGGTTCTTCTCATAGCATCTAGCTCCTCTAATAAGACTAAGAAGGGAAAGACAAGTAAGAAGAAGCCTATCATTACTAAGGCCAGTAGGAGTATCAAGAACACTAAGGCTCCTACTAATAAAGGAAAGTGTTTCCATGGTGCCAAAGATTGGCATTGGAAGAGGAACTACACTGAGTGCCTTATAGTCTAAAGATGGCACTTAGAGGTAAGCAGCTCTATGTTTATGAAACAACTTATTCAATTGGTGTATCTCCTTAGATTTTCGATTTTGGTGCTTCGTCTCACATTTGTACTTTAAATTAAGATCTAGTCAGAAGTAGGACACTTGAAAAGCGTGAAGTGGTAATCAATGTGGGGAATGGATCAAGTGTTGCAACCATTGTGATTGGGACCATTTCAGTTAGACTATTATCTAGCCATAATATTATTTTGAGAGATTGCTTACTTTTACCCAATGGGTTTAAGAACATTACTTCTATTCCTTTATTAATAAAAGAGAATTATTAATTTTCTTTTAAGGACAATGTGTGCAATATTTGTTATTGTAATAAATTGGATAGCGCAACATCTCTTATAAATGGCTTATATTATTTAAATATGGATGATTGTAGCATGATTAATACCATTTCAAACAAATGCCCAAGGGATGGTTTAAATCCTAATTATTTGTGAAACCTTAGACTAAGCCATGTTGGGGACACAAAGATTAGCAATTAGAGAAAGATAGTCTTATTGTCCCATTAAGAGAGGAACCCTATCCAACTTGCAAACCTTGTATCCTCAGTAAGCTTGCTAGAAGCCCATTGGTGGACATGTCAAAAGGACCACTAAGGTGTTGGAGTTAGTCCACATCGAAGTTTGTAGGCCATTTAATGAAATGGCAAGATGAGGTTTTCTCTATTTCATAATCTTTATCGATGATTACTTAAGATACGGTTATGTGTACTTAATGAAGTATAAGCATGAATCATTTGAAAAGTTCAAAGAATTCAAGACAAAAGTAGATAAGTAAACTGGTAAGCATGTTAAAGCATTGCAATCAGATCGTGGAGTTGAGTACATGAGTTCCAAGTTTGTTGAGTTCCTTAAGGAGAATGTTAATGTATCATAATTGACACCACTAGCAACTCCTCAGTTAAATGGTATAGCTGAGTGTAGAAATCAAACTTTATTAGACATGATTCAATCTATGATAAGCTTCACTGACTTACCTATATCCTTATGAGGACATGCACTTCTTACTGCCACAAACATTTGTTGGATTTCATTAGAGTTTGGTAATAAAAATTAAAACTTTAGGATATAAAAGCATCATGCACATGCTATTGAACACAATGGAATAAACCTAATCCACTTTTGTTGCAAAACACATATGATATTAATTAAACAAGAGTATGGAAAAAAAATTGTACCTTTGAAACATTTTTAAGCCTTTTGTGCATGATTCTTAAAGTTGTAGCAAATCTTGATCTCTAGATTGTCCACATGATTAAAATGTTTGTGAGTTCCTCATACACTTCCACTAAAGTCTTTTTTGAAGATCCAACACAAACACTTTTGGATTAGAAGGAATTTTTGACGTAAGAGTGCTAAAAGAGGGTGGCTAGGGGGCTGCGCTCTTTTGCTTGGTTGGGAGCACGAAAGTTAGGTTTCAAATAGTGTGTTTCTTGAACTCTTTAAGATCCTTGTGTATAGTTGAGACACTTGGGCTTGGGGTATGGGATTCATGGGCCCTCCTATATGGACTCTTTTAATTAAAATGGCCTATGAACTTTTATTTATTAATCTCATTAATAAATAAGCCCATAAACTCTTTAATTATTAATCTCATTAACAATTATAGCCAAATGTGTCCAACTAATGTATTTTAATTAATCTCAATAATAAAATTAAGTGCCCCATTGTACTTCTAATTAATGATCTCATCATTAACAAGCACTATAACAATTTATTTAGTCTATTCTAATTACAACTAAATAAATTATGCAACACAGTAATTTAATACTTACAACACATTCCAAGCTTATGTGTGTTACTCTCTCAATTCATTCTTAATTGACAACGAGCATATTTTGAAGGATATGGATAATGTCTATCCTATGAGTCATATTGGATTTTAATTAAGATGAAGTAATTTAGATCACAATAAACTTTTTCGATCATAACTACCATACCATATAGATTTTTTGTCTTACTTTGTTTTAATTGAGTGAGTCATTGATTTTGTTGAACTCATTAACTCAACCATATAACCAATTAATGTTTCCTCATGAGACAAATATTCCTATTAGAAACTTTTTCCAATAACACATTGCTTTAGCTAAGGGCATTTCTCTCATTGAACACCAACTACATAGGACAGATATTTAGCTCACTTGCAAGGAGATAAATTTCTTATTGAATACACACATGCCTTCACACGTACCTAGGCAATGGCACTTTGGATTTATAACCCTATCCTATACTAAGATAGATATTGGCCCTTAATGCCTTATTAACATGTTGATCGTCATGCGCATAACACAACCATGTTGTCTTAAATTTAAGGTTTACACACTTAACACGATCATAAAGCAGGATATTGAAAGCTAAGAATGAACTCCATACATAGACTTCATTCTGTGAGTTATTATCCGAATGCTTTCACACACATGTATTCTCAAAATCTGATACTAAAGGACATGGCACTCATTGTATAAATACAAGGGGTACAAGTTATATTGACTCTCTAATACACTTTAGAGTGTTTGTGACTTGTGCACAAGTTTTAGTGATTGAGTACTAAGAGAGCTTTGTGTACATATTTATAACTCTTTATAAATAAGGCTTCTTAACTCAAATACATGGGCACATGTAATATTTTACGCCAATCAAGATTTACATGCATGAAAACTTGCCACAATACTGATATAAAAATTAATATTTTATTAATTATTGAGTGAAGGTATATATATAACCAAATGCCCTTCTAGTATCCCTCATCTTCTATTAGCATTAGAAGGCATATTAGTAACAATATTCTAAACAAGATTCACTCTAAGTCCGTTTCCTCCTCTTCACATGAGATGTGGAATAGAACAAAGCCAAACCTTAAGCACTTAAGGATTTAGGGAGACTTATTTTAGGAAGGCTAAGACAAATAAGTTAGAGATAGGGATCATTATGGGCTACTTTGTAGGATATTCTAATGATTGCATGGGATATGAGGTCTAGCTACCTGAAGACAATATGATTTTCGTTTGCTACTAGGCATGCTTTCTCAAAGAAGATTTTGTTCGAGAAAGTAGTGTAGGTAGAAAAATAGTGCTCAAGGAAGTTGAGCATGAGAAACAAAGAGTGAGCCCATAAGGCAAGTTCTTGTTCAATAGTAACATTTTGAGACGCAACTGTTGTGATGATCGAGTAGATTCTCTTTAGTGTTAGAAAGATATAGTATATATCTTAGAGAATGGAAAAAAGTTGTTCGTAATGAGAAATAATAATTATGGAGATGATCCTTTTACCTTTGATCAAGCAATAGCCAACACAAACTTTGCCCAGTGGTTGGAGGCTATAAAATCTAAGATGGATTCAATGTATGCAAACCAAGTATAGACTCTAGTGGATCCACCTGCAGGAATTGATCCCACTGAATGCAAGTGGGTTTATAAGAAAAAAATTGGTTTGAGTGGTAAGGTAGAGACCTACAAGACCAAGCTGGTGGCAAAGGGTTATAATCAAAAGGAGGAAATTGACTATGTGAAAACTTTTTCACCTGTAGCAATGCTAAAATCTGCTCAGATCTTGCCTGTGATAGCCACCTACATGGATTATAAGATCTAGCAGATGAATGCCAAAATTGCCTCAACAAGATGCTTGAGGAGGATATTATCTAGTGCGACCACCTAATTTTGAAGTTCAAGAGGAATGTTATAAAGTTTGCAAACTTAAGAAGTCCCTCTATGGTCTTAAGTAAGCATCAAGACTTAATTTTCATTTTGTTAGTGCAGTTAAATTGTTTGACTTTATAAAAACATGAAGATAAACCATGTGCCTATAAGAAGGTTAGTAGAATCACAATCACATTCTTAGTATTGTATGTAGATGACATGCTATTAATTGAGAATAATATTGGAATGCTAACTAAGGATGGCAATAGGGCGAGAGTGAGGCAGGGGATGCCTCTCCCGTCCCTTGTCCCACTCTCAAATATTTTCCGCCACCCTACCTTGTCCTCCGCTACTACATCCCTCGCTCCCACCCCATCCCCCACTCGATTCCCTATGGGTGCTTTGCTGGGGTAAAAGAAAGAAATTAATTTAATTTTAAAAATTATATTTTAAAATTTAAAAATTTAATTACGTTTACTTCACAAAAATTAATAAAAATGCAATGTACTAATCAATTTTACTGGTAAATATAATATATTTATCATATTAGAATATTTAAAATAATTATTATAAATGATATATTTTTTATATTAGTATGATTTAATTTTTATACAATATATTAACCACAAAAGGATATATTTTATAGTGAATTTCACATTAAAACAAAAGAATCAAAAAAATGTGATACATTTTTGACCTACTAAAGTGGGTCGACAAAAATTATATACAAATATCATATATAAATATAGTGAGAGTCTATATACATTTGATATAAAATGAAAAAAAATTGTTATTCAATCCATATATTCAATATAAAATAGATAAATATGGAAACAAATAGAGTATATTGAATTTATTTACTAATGAAATAGACAAAACAAAATGAAAAACATCAATTGTTTGGGGCTTACATGAATTATGAATGGTCACTAATTTTTTTTCAAATCATTACACAAAAAATCAAGAAAAATAAAATGTAAAAAATAGAATTGAAAAGAGAAAATAATAATGAATTTGATTTTGTCATATGCTATAATTTTTTATTTGAAGAAACACAATGATTTTGTGAGAAGATCATAATTAAAATGTATATTCCATCTTAATTAATTTTATTTTAGTTCTTCATTTTAATTTTAACATAGTAGACAAACTAAGAATCTAATTGAGTAATTTCCAAATTGACCATATAAAAAATTATATAAAAATTTTACAAAATATTAGATATAATTAATTATAAATCGAACAATTAATTATAATTAAAATAATATATATATTTTTTATATTTATATTAAAGTGGGGGATAGGGCGGTTGATGGGGCAAGGGTAAGCTCCCCCATCCCCCACCCCAATTTAAAGCAAGGGAAAAATATTCTACCCACCTCCATCCCCACTCCGCCCCATTTCCCACCTCATTGTAGCCCCTACGGGACGGGTAACACAGTTGTTCGTTCCCATTGCCATCCCTAATATTAACCTTAGTCAAGACTTGATTATCCAGTAGCTTCTCCATTAAAGATTTGGGAGAAGCGACTTAGATCTTGGGAATTTGCGTTTATAGAGATAGTGTGAAGAGATTGTTAGGTCTCTTCTAAGCCTTTTATATAAACATGATACTGAAGAGGTTTAGTATGGAAGCTTCTAAGAGAGGATTGATACTATTTAGGTAGGGTATCCATCTCTTAAAATTTATGTGCTTAAAGATGGATGATGAGAGGAGGAGCGTGGAAACCATTCCATATGCTTCGGTTATAGGAATCTTGATGTATGCAATGCTATGTATGAGGCCAAAGCTCAATGTAAGTAAGTTTTAAGAAAATCTTGGTAGAAAGCATTGGAATGCTGTCAAAGGTATCAGTACTTGAGAAGGGCTAAGGATATGATATTTGTATATAGAGATGATGATCTGAGAGTAGATAGATATACCAATTCTGACGATCTAGTTGGATGTGGAAGATAGAAAGTCTATTTCTATGTTTATATTCACTCTTAATAGAGAAGCAACTAGTTGGAAGAGTTCCAAATAGAGTAATAGAATATGACTACAAACTCTATCACTGAAGCTAAGTACATTGTGGCATTTGATGCTGCAAAGGAGGCTATTTGGATAATAAAGTTCGTGATAGGATTTTAGGTGGTTCCAAATGTGGATTAGACATTGGCACTTCATTGTGACAACGATAGCACGATCACATAGATGAAGGAACTAAGATCTCATCAAAAGTCCAAACACATAGAGAGGTGTCACCACATTATTCAAGAAATGATTATATGAGGCGATGTAGCAATGTAAAAAATAGCTTCAATTGACAATGTGTTTGACTTACTTACAAAGTCGATGACTCGAGTGCAACTAGATAACCATCTTGAAAATATAGGTATTAGATATCACAGCGATTAGCTTTAGCTCTATTGGTATTAGAGTGTAAGTGGGAGATTGTTTGTCATATGCCTTTTAATGTTAATAGTTAATGAGTGATACTAGAGGACATCATGGTTGTATATGTATTTTTTCACAACAATTAATAAAATATTGATTATTCATATCACTATTTTGTCAAGTTATTCCATGCATTTAAACATTAAATGGCGTAAAATGTTACATGTGTCCTTGTAATTGAGTTAAGAAACCTATTTATAATGAACTATGAATATGGACATAAAGTTGTTTATCTTTGTAGTTAATTATTAAACTATGTCTACAAGTTATAGACACTTTAAAGGGCCTTAGGGAGTTGGTATGACTTGCATATCTTGTATTTGTAGGATGAGTGTCATGTTATTCAGTATGAAATACTAAAAATACATTTGTGTGGATGTACTATTGGTGAATGGGGATTCAAACAATGATTCGCAGAACAAAGCAGACACATAAAGTTCATTCTTGGCTATTATGGTTTTACTTCATGATCATATTAAGTGCACTTCTAGCTCAAACCTGAGATGACATGGTTGTATTGCGAGCATTATAATCAACATGTCATAAGGGCATTAAAGGCTTCCATCATGTTACGAGATAGGGTCACAAGCCTAATGTGCTATTATCGGGATGTATATAAAGGCATGTGTCAGTTTGATAAGGTATTTATCTCCTTACAAGTGAGTAAAACATTTATTCTATATAGTTGATGTTCCGTGAGATGAAAGACTTTGGCCAAGGTAGTGTGTGCTCGAAAAGAAGTTTTCAATGGAAGCATTTGTCTCATGAGGTAACACCAACTAATTATACGACTAAGTTTGTGAGTTTGACTAAATTCATGATTTTGATAACTAAATCCATGACTCTTACTTAGTTGGGACAAAGCAAGACAAAAGGTTTATACGAAATGAAATTCACAATTGAAAAGGTTCATTGTGATCCGTTTTACTTCATCTTAATTAGGTTATGATATGGGCAAGGGGCTAGACATTACCTATATCATTCGAACTATTTTCGTTGTCAAGTAAGGATGAACTTCGAGAGACACACAAAAGGTTGGAATACATGATGATAGTTAAATTGGTGGTTTGTAAACCAGTTTGAGAAGACTTGTGAAATAATTATTTAGTTTCAATTGGATTGAATTTAATAAATTGCTATGGTGGTTGTTATTGATGAGATCATTAGTTAGAAGTACAGTGGAGATTTAATTAAATTACTTAGGATTAATTAAATTGTGTAAATTAGATAAAGTTGGGCCTTCATTATTATTGCGGATTAATAATTAAGGAGACTTATGGGTTGCATGTTATTGATAAGATTAACAATAAAGTTTCATGGGCTAAGTTTTAATTAAAGTCCATATAGGAGGGCTCATGAAGCCCATGCCATGTAACCCTAGTGTCTTAACTATTTATAGTGTGCTTGAAGAGTTCAAGACACATAATTTGAGTAGTAAATTTTCGAGCACCCCTCCAAACAAGAAAAGAGATACACCCTAACCACCCTTTTCCCTTCTTTTCTTGTCAAAAATTCATTCTAAAGGTGATTGTACAAGAGCCTTGCAAAAGAAGTTTGGCAAGGTGTAGAAGGAGCTCGTTGTTGTTCCAATCATGTAGACAAATTCGAGGTTGAGGTTTGGGGGTCATGACTAGAGGATCACAAAAAAAAACCCGTTGGAAAATGTTTCCAAGAGGTATATTGCTACACTTTCTTGTTTACATGATATATTGCATGTTTTGCAACGAAAATGAATGAGATTTGTTGTACTTGTTTTGGCTCCATGTTTACAATGTTTCATGTTTTACATGCAAATCCCTATGAAATCTAACAACTCCACTTTGGTCTCATAACCTTTCCAAGGATGGTTTGATACTTAATGCCTTAATGATACATTGACTACGTGACAATATTCTTTAACCCATTGGGCAACAAGAAACAATCTCTCAAGGCTAAAACATGACCAAACGATAATTTAATTTATGCAATGCTAATCATGGGGTGCATTACTTGCTCCACTGCCAATGTTGATCACTACTTCTTGCTTCTCAAGTTATTTAATTTTGACTTGATTTTGATGTGAAGTACAAATATGATAAGATACTCGGATATCTAAAATCTATTAAGTATAAAATACACCAATGGAACAAGATATTTTACAAATATAAAGTTTTTTTGACCTCTAGTGCCATTTTTCAGACTCTTAAGGTACTCACTACAATTCCTCTTCAATTGTCTATCCTTACCATATCAGAAATACTTTCCTCTATTAATGCGAGCCTTGTCCTTTTCAATATTCTCACTAGTTTTGGAAACCAATAGCCTTTTCTTATTTATTTTACCCCTCTTAGTCTTACTACATGAGGAGCCTAACGCAACAAGAGTAAACTCTTTTCCTTTGCACTTTAGCAGCTTCAGCAATTATTAGCTTATTAAAGAGTCAAACTAACGTGTACTTTATCTCATTCATTTTGAAATGTACAATGAACTAAGGGAATGAACCTAGAAGTGATTAAAGGATCAAATCTGTTTACAAATGAGTGTCCATGATGAAATCAAGTGACTAAAGCCTATTATTAAGTAAATCATTTTAAGGACATGTTCATTCACATCAACACCCTTTGCCATGTGAATCCTAAATAGTTGCTTAGACACTCATATTTTGTAGTACGACTTTATTCAACATACAACTTTTGTAGGTAATATAGATCTCCCTTCAGTTTCCATGCATTCATGAGTTGCCTAAAGATCATTGGTTATAGAAGCCAACATATAGTTGTTGACCCTCAAGTTGTCCTCTACCTATTATTGATAGGTGGATTTCTCCTCATCACTAGTTATATTAGAAGGGATAGGTGGGATGTTAGCCTCCAACATATAGTTGATACACTCCAAATTATGAACAATTCTTAGATGTCCAAGTTAATCAACATAGTTAAGTCCAATCAGCACATTTGTCTCAAGTAATAAATCAAGTGGTTTCAACATTTTTGAGATAAAAAGATATAAGCATCAAAGCAAAGCCAGGATATCTAAGATTTTCAAGAGAATCTATGATACATTCCAAGGCTAAGAGGCTCAAGGTAACAATGTGTTGGGTTTTAATAGGTTTGAGTTCAAATTTTAAAATTAAAAACCATAAAGCAACGGCATACACACAGCGGAATAATGTACCAAGCTTGTTTCATTTTTGCTATACAACACATATTAGCTGAAAAGCACCAAAAAGATATGTAAAAAATGTACTTTTAGAATCATTTTTCAGTGGGCGTTCTTGCAATCTTCAAGTTGTGGCCCTCGAACCCTGACCTTTAATTTGTTCACACAACTAAAATGTTGATCAGCGCCTTCTACACTTTGTAAAATATCTTTTGCAAGGCTTTTACTCAAACACCTTTAGACTAGTAAGCTTTTAGGGACAAGAAGAAAGTGAAAGGGTGACTAGATCTTTCTTTCTTTCTTTTTGCTTAAAGGTGGCACATGAATTTTTCTATTTTTACATGCTTAGAACCTTTCTAAACAAGTATATATGTAGTTAAGACATTGGGGCTCGTTAGTGATGGGTTCCATAGGTTTACAACTACATGGACCTTTAGCAATTTCTAGCCCTTGGAATCTTAATTATTAATCACCATTAATAATTGCAGCCCATACATCTTAATTATTAATTTCCATTAACCATTAAGCAATCTAGCCTCTTAATCATTAATATCTATTAATTATTGAGGCATAATAGAATTATATTCTTCAACTCAAATGATCTCATTAATCAAATTAAAGGCTATCATCTTTCTAGTTAATAATCACATAATTAATAAACATGATGGGAACCATATAATTCCACTTGTGTCTGGCCCCTTTAATTAATCTTAATCAATTATAGGCGTATCAAGCTTCTAATTAATAATCTCATTATTAACAAGCACCATGCTAATTTATTTAATCTAATCCAATTGCAACCAAACAAATACTCCATGAGTCTTCTTAAGATTCATCCAGATCCCACTAATTTAACACTCATCACATATTCCAACCCTTTGTGTGTGACTCTCTAAGTTCATTTTTACTTGGCAACAAGTATAGTTTGAAGGATATGGGTAGCACTTAGCTTAAGCTTATATCGTAGCTCAATTAAGATAAAGTGAAACAGATCACAATGACACTATCCCATATTAGCACTTTTGATCGTGAGTACCATGTGGTATAGACCTTTTGTCTTAATGGCACTATCCTAGATTAGGATATATATTAGCCTTTAATGACCTAATGACATGTTGACTATCATGTGTGCAAGATAAACATATCATCTTAGGTCTAAGGTCTACAAACACTTAGCATAATCACGAAGTAGGATATTGATACCAAAAGTACATTCCATATGTTTTCTTTGTTCTTTGAGTCATTGTTCAAATGCTTATTCTCAAATGATGCATCCACACACATATATTTTTAGTATGTAAAGCTGAATGTCAAGATTTAAAATAAGTCTTTAGAAAATGACTCGTAGAACAAAGTAAACCTACGGAGTTCACTCTTAGCTATCAATGTCCTGCTTCATAATCGTTCTAAGTGTGTGTGGACCTTAGATTTAAAGTGATATGATTGTCTTATGCACATGATGGCTAACATGTCCTTAGGCTAAGATATGGGTCGTATCCTAGACGTTACCCATGTCCTTTGACCTATGTTCGTTGCCAATTAAGAATAAACCTAGAGAATCACACACATAAGATTGGGATATATTTTAAGTGTTAAATTGGTGGGTTGCATAATTTATTTAGTTGTAATTGGATTAGACTAAATCAATTGCCATGGTGCTTGTAGATGATGAGATCATTTATTAGAAATACAATGGGACTTTAATTTAAACAGTGAGATTAATTAAATTAAATTAGTTGGACACAAATAAGATCTAATTATTAATGAGAAGAATAATTAATGAACACATGGGCTAACTTATTAGTGAGATTAATAAATAAAAGTTCATGGGCTATTTAATTAAAGAAGGTTCATGTAAGAGGGACCATGGAGCCCATATGTAAACCCTAGTGTCTTAACTGTATAAAAGGGTCTTGAAGAGTTCAAGACACACATAACAAACACTAAAATTCGTGCACCCTCTAAGCATAAGAGAGAGCAACCCCTAGCTACCCTCTTTCAACTCTTTTTTGTCAAAAATTCTTTCTAGCCTAGAGGTGTTTGCATTAGTGCTTTAAAAAATGAGTTTTGTGGAGTGTAAGAGGAGCTTACAAGCATCCTAATCATGTGAAAAATCTAGAGATTAAGGTTTAAGGGCCACGACTCCAAGGATCAAGCACAAAAGGCTTGGAAATGTTCCAAGGAGACAATTTTTATGTATCTTCTTGTTTAATTAATATCTTATGTGTTTTGCAACAAAAATGGATGGGTTTTGTTCCATTGTATTCCAATACATGTGCATGATGGTTTTATGTGCTAAAATTTTAATTTTTCTATTCAAACCCTAACTAAATCCAACTTTTTCTTGTTAAACTGTAAAGTTCAATGATTTTCACCATGTTCTATCTTAGTCTTTGGATTAAATTCTTTTAAACATGTATTTGATGCATGAAAATCTTTCAAAAGTGTTTTGGAATCAACAAAAACTGGTAAGGAATTGATTTGGAATAAAAAACCACGACTGCTGAAAGTCAGCAGCATTTTGCGTCTGTCACTCACAATCATGAGAAGTGTTCTTGCAATCGCGACGATGAGTTGTGTGGTCATGCTATCACTAGAGGGTTGTATGAACCTCGTGATCCTATTTTGCAATTGTGGGTGGAGTCTTGCGATTGCGATGTGAGGTCTCGTGGCCACGAGTGGCGTTACGACAGTGCCCTAGGATTTCTATTATGGCCAACTTCTGTGGTCATGGACAATGGGCTTATGATTGTGGGAATGGTTCTCGATACTATGATTGCTAAGTGTGTAGAAAATCAGTTCCCAATTTTTTTTTTGAAAACTTGTTTTTCATGGGATGAAAACTAATGTATGAGGTGTGTAGACTATAGAAATAGTCATTGAATGGAATTATTTAATTATATACGTGATGTATAATTGTGGTTAGATTATGGACTTAGGACACATATGGACAGATGCACTTACTTTCATTTTTGGTTTTTTATGGGTTGTATAATTAAATTTTTCATGGTTTGTAAGTGTATAAGCCCAGTTTTTTATCTTATATTACATAGAATAGGATTCCTCGTGGTATACCACCCGTATTTGTAAATAAATATGGAAGACATCAAGAGTTGATGTTCACGAGTAGGCCAAGAGTTGTTGCCATTTGAGGTTCCAAGACGTGATGGGCCCCATGAAGCCATGAAGACCAAGACGAAGGCATTCAAGAAATCTTTATGTAATAGTGTAGGATTTTACACACTTGTGCAAGATCTAACCTTGGCTTGAGTTGGATCTAGAAGTCCATAATCCTCTACTTTTATTTTTGTATATTATTTGTGTTGGATGTATGTGATACATGAAAATGGATCATGTACAAAGTGAAACCTAATCTACATGGCCTTTAAAACTTCTTCAAGCAAATATTAAGTTGTAACAGTAAAATATTTGTCGTAGCTCTCCACAAAGCTTGAAAGCCCTAAGTGTAGTCTTAATGTGCGATATCATCACATAAGTGGGGTCACATTGCGATGGCGCATTTACTGCTTTAAGTTCATTAGATTCAGCATTGAAAAATACTACACCTTAAGAGTGGTTAGCCATGGTCAGAGTTCAAATCTAGCAAGTTGTTAGTTAGCGGGTGTGACATAAATAGACCCAACATGCCAAGATCCAATTATGCGAGGCATTGTTAGGCCATGAGTTGAAGGAAAGATTGAACCATTTGTGAGAGGCATTGGTAAGAGTTGCTACTCATTGAGCCTAGCATGTTAAGATTCAGTTATGTGAGGTGTGTTATATATAATGAAGACCCCAATCCCCACTAAGGAAATTTTACGAATAGAATTTTTATTCTCTACCTCAAAAAGTGTAGGATTTGAAAAATCTAGTAGGAGGTTATTTTGATTTAAAGTCCATAAACAAAATGGTAACACATATAACAACCAAACTAATAAGTCTTACCTGCTTTCTATTATTTGTTACTATCTTGAATAATGTATGCCTTCTTGTTATTAATTATGATTGAGACCTTTTGGAGCCATGAAATTTGACTAGTTTTAGGTTTTGAGAAGAGTTCTCATTCTTGAGAGGGTTAACTATATCTTGGATGTTGTTATCCCATTGCAAGGAAAAGGGGTTGTCCTCGAGGGGTCTGACTTCTAGATTAGTAACACTAAGGTGAATAAGACCAAATGAAGGAAACCCTATAATTCCTAAAGCTAGTGGCATGGGCATGAAATCTAATGCCTATGTTTGTAGAGGAAAGAGTTTCCAATGCAACAACGAAGTGCATTGGAGGAGGAATTGCATTAGATGCCTCAATAACCATGGGAATGGCATTTGAGGCATGGAACTCTTTGTTAGTGAAACCTTTGATTCTATTGGTGCGTTCTCTACATCTTGGATATTGGATTTAAGTGCTTCTTCTTACATTTGCACTTCGAATCAAGATTTAATCAAGAGTAAATCATTGAGAAGCGAGAAGCGTCAATTAGGGTTAGTAGTGGGGCAAGTGTTGTAGCCATTGCAATTGGCACCACTTCAATCAAGTTGTCATTTCATTATGTTTTGGGCCTATGATATTGTCTCTTGTTACCAAATGGGTTAAAGAATATTGTCTCCGTACTTCTATAGGTGAAAGAGGGTTATGAATTCTCTTTTAAGGAAAATAGGTGCCAAAATTATTATAGTGATAGAGTAGTTGGCATTGCCTCATTGGTAAGTGGCCTATACTACTTGAATTTGGATGATAGGCTAATGATGAAAACCATTCCTAACAAATGTCCAAAGTATAGTTCAAATCCCAAGCACTTGTGGGGCCTTAGACTTGGCTATACTAGGAACACTAAGATTATTAAGTTGAAGGAAGATGAGCTTATAGGCCTATTGGGAAAGGAATCCTATCCAACTTTCAAACTTTGAATCCTAGACAAGATAGCTCGAAGTTCATTCGATGAGCATGTCGAAAGGGTTGTTGACATGTTAGAGCTTGTCCACACTAACGTTTATAGGCCATTTAATGACATGGTAAAGAGAGGATTTGTCTAATTTATAACCTTCACCAATGATTATTCATAGTGTGGTTATGTGTTCTTGATAAAGTATACACATCTTTAAAAAGTTTAATGAATTCAGAGAAGCAAACTCGTAAGCATATTCAAGCACTGGAATTGGATCGTGGGGGTAAGTAGAGTATTGAGTTTGTTAAATTCAAGGTGAATGGTATTGTGTCACAACTAACACCACTAACAACTCCTTCGTTAAATGGTGTAACTAAATTTAGGATTAAAACTCTATTTGACATGGTTCTATTTATGATGAGTTTCTCTGATTTTCCTATAACCCTATAGGGGTATAGTCTACTTACTGAAGTATATGTTTTGAATAGGACACCCTCAAACTCCATTCCCTCCACCCTGTATGAGATGCAGTATGGAAGGAAGCTAGGCTTTAAGTATTTAAGGATTTAGGAATGTCCGACTTATCTTGGGAAGACTAAGACAAACAAGTTAGAGGCAAGGCTTGTTATGGGCCACTTTGTAGGGTATTCCAAAAACACAATGGGATGTGAGTTCTACATACCTGATAACAATAGCATTGTCATAGGGTATCACGCACGTTTTCGCAAAGAAGAGTTCATTCGAGAAAGTGATGCTGGTAGGAAGATAGTGCTCAAGAAAGTTGAGCATGAGGAACAAAGAGCCTATAACGCACGTTCCTATTCATAAGGAACTTTCTAGGATGCAACCATTGAGATGATTGAGTAGGATATCTTAAGCATTAAAGAGATATGTTTATCTCCCAGAGAATGAACAAGAGTTTTTTGTAATGGGAGATAATGATCATGGAGATAATGCTCCTACCTATGATCAAGTAATGGCAGATAAGGATTCTGCCAAGTGGTTAAAGGCTATGAAATTTAAGATGGATTCAATGCTTGCAAATCAGGTATGGGCTATAGTGGATCCACTTGAGGGAATGGTTCCCATCAAATATAAATGCGTTTATAAGAGGAAGATTAGGTCGACTCGTAAGGTAGAAACCTATAATACCCAGTTTGTGGTGAAGCCTTATAGTTAAAAAGTGGCGATTGACTATGGCGAAACCTTCTCCTTAGTAGGCTTGCTGAAGTCTATTTAGATTCTATATGCAATAGTCGCCCATTTGGCAGATGGATGTCAAAATTGCCTTCCTTAATAAAATGCTTGAGGACATTTATATGGCGCAACCACGTGGTTCTAAAGTTTAAGAAAAGTCTAATAAAGTATGCAAGCTTAAGAGGTCTATTTATAGCCTTAGGCAACCTCTTGAATAAGCATCATAGAGTAAGAATCTTAATTTTAAGGGTGCAGTCAAATTGTTTGGCTTCATTAAGAACTAAGATGAACCCTACGTCCATAAGAAGGTTAGTGGAAGTGCAATAACATTCCTTATGTTGTATGTGGATGACATATTAATGATAGGAAATGATATTGGGATGTTGGGCTCAGTTAAGACATTTTTATCTAGTACTTTCTCCATGAATGACTAGAGTAAAGTGACCTTTATCTTGGGCATTCATGTCTATAGAGATAGAACAAAATGATTGTTAGGTCTCTCACAAGCCTTGTACATAGACAATGTATAGAAAAGATTCAGTATGGAGGCCTCTAAGAGAGGATTGCTACTGTCCAAGTGAGGAATCCATCTCTTAAATTCCATGTGCCTAAGGATGGATGATGAGAAGAGAAGCACGGAAGCGATTCCGTATATTTTGGCTATAGGGAGCTTGATGTACATGACACTATGTATGAGGCTAGATATCACCTATGCCATAAGTGTTACATGTAGGTTTCAACCAAATCCTAGTAGAGGACATTGAAATATTGTCAAGTGCATCCTTAGATACTTGAGAAGGACTTAGGTTATAATACTTATGTATAGAGATGGTGATCTAAGAGTAGACGGATATACAAATTTTGACTTTCAGTCAAATGTGGATAATAGAAAGTCTATCTGTAGATTCGTGTTTACTCTTAATGGAGGAGAAATTAGTTGAAGAGTTCTAAATAGAGTATGACTGCAGATTTTACCACTGAAGGTTGAGTATATCACTGCATGCGATGCAACAAAGGAAGTTGTTTGGATGTAGAAGTTTGTGATTGAACTTCAGGTGGTTCTAGATGTGGATAAACCATTATCACTTTATTGTTACAACAATGGCGCGATTGCATAAGTGAAGGAACTGAGGTTTCATCAGAAATCCAAACATATAGAGAGGAGTTACCACATTATTTAGAAAATCATTGGAAGGGGAGACATACCCACGCAGAAAATAGTCTCCGTTAATAATGTGGTTGACCCACTCACCAATCCAATTACTCAAGTACAGCTGGATTGCCATCTTGAGAAAATAGGTATTAGATACCATAGCGACTAACTTTAGTAGTAATGGTAGTAAAATGCAAGTGGCAAATTGTTAGTGGTATGCTCTCTAATACTAATAGAAAATGAGAGATACTGGAAGGTCTTTTAGTTGCATATGTACTTTTATACTAATTAATAAAATATTGATTTTTATATTAGTATTATGTTAAGATTTCATGTGTGTAAATCTTGATTGGCATAAAGTATTACATGGGCCAATGTTTTTGAGTTAAGAAGCCTTATTCATAAGGGGTTATGATCGTGGAAACAAGAATTTCTTAGTATTCAATCACTACAACTTATCCGCAAGTCACTAACACTCTAAAGGGCATTAGACAGTCAGTATAACTTACAAACTTTTTATTTGTACCATAAGTGCCATGCCACTTGGTATGAGATACTGAGAATACATGTGTGGATGCACCATTGGGGAATTAAGCATTTGGATAATGACTTTCAAAACAAAGTAGACACATGAAGTTCACTCTTAGCTATCAAAGTCTTGCTTCTTAATTGTGTTAAGTGTTCGTAGATGTTGACTTGAGACAATATGGTTGTCTTGTGCTTATGATGGTCAATGTGTTATTAGGGAATTAAAGGGTAATTTCTATCCTAGTATGGATAGGTCAAGAGCACAACACATCGTTGCTCAAGCGTGTATAGAGGCATGTGTGCATTCAGCAAGAGATTAATAAGTTAGCAAGGCATTTTTCCTAAGCAATTGGTGTTCTATGAAAAAGAAGTCCTTAGCCAAGGTAATGTGTGATTGGATAAGAGTTTTCAATAGGAACATTTGTGTTATGAGGAAACACCGATTAGCCATATAACCGAGGTTTTGAGTTTGACTAAATTCATGACTCTCACTCGGTTAGGACAAAGTAATACAAAGGTTTATACGGCAAGGTAGTCACGATTGTAAAGGTTCATCGTGATTCTAATCACTTCATCTTAATCGGACTATAATATAGGTCGTAGACTAGGTGTTACCTATGTTCTTCAAGCTATGCTCATTGCTAATTAAGAATAAACCTAGAGAGTCATACATATAATATTAGAATATATTGTGAGTGATAAATTGGTGGGTTTCATACTTTATTTAGTTACAATTGAATTGTACTAAATAAATTACCATAGTGCTTGTTGATGATTAGATCATTAATTAAAAGTACAGTGAGAATTTAATTTAATTAATGAGATAAATTAAATTAAATTGGTTGGACACAAATGGGCTTCAATTATTAATGGGATTAATAATTAAAGAATATATGGGTTGATTATTAATTAGATTAATTAATTAGAGTCCATAGGTTATTTAATTAAAGAGGGTTCATATAACAGGGCTCATAAAAATCTATACCTAAACCCTAGTGTCTAAACTATATAAAGGGGTCTTAAAGAGGTTAAGACACACATAAAAACCCTAAAATTCGTGCACCCACCAAGCAAAAGAGTAAGCAACCACTAGCTACCCTCTTCAACTCTTTTTTGTAAAAATTTCTCTTAGTTCAAAGGTGTTTGCATTAGAGCTTCACCAATAGAATTTTGTGGAGTATAGAAGGAGCTTACAAACATTCTAATTGTGCATATAGTCTAAAGGTCAAGGTTTGAGGGCCATGACTCTAAAACTCATGCACAAAAGGCTTGAAAATGTTCTAAAGGTACAATTTTTATGCATCTTCTTGTTCAATGAATATCTTTCGTGTTTTGCAACAAAAATAGATAGAGTTTGTTCCATTGTATTCCACTGGATGTGCATGATGATTTTATGTGATAAAGTTTTAATTTTTCTCAAAATCCAACATTCTCAATATCTCATATTGAATGGCAAAACATTCACAATACAAATACAAGTTGTGCAAGTCATATTGACTTGCTAATACAATTCAGAGTATTTGTGACTCATAGACTAGTTTTAGTAATTGAGTATTGAGGTAACTTTGTGTCCATATTCATAACTCCTTATAAATATGATTTCATACCTCAATTACATAGGTATATGCAATACTTTATGCCATTTGAAATTTACATGCATGGTTAAACTTGCAATAATATTGATATAAATGAACCAATATTTTATTAATTATTGTGAAGGTGTACATATACAAGCATAATACCCCCCCTGTATCCCTCATAACTATTAGTATTAGAGGGCATACCACTAACAATCTTCTATTTGTACTCTAAGGTTAATAGTGCTAATGCCAATCACTATGGTATTTGATACCCATCTTCTTAAGATGGCAATTTAGTTGTGCTTGTGTAATTGGCTTAGCAAGTGCATCAGTTACATCATGCGCTAAAGCTATTTTCTATTTAGCTAAGTCGCCCTTTCCAATGATTTCTTGAGTAATGCGGTAACACCTCTTTATATGTTTAGATTTCTGATGAGACATCAGTACCTTTGCCATTACAATCACGCCATTGTTTTCACAGTGAAGTTGCAATGGCTAATCCATATTTGGAACCACCTGAAGTTCCACTGCAAACATCTTTATCTGAATAATCTCCTTTGTAACATCACATGCCGCGATGTACTCAACCTCAGTGGTGGAGTTTGCAATCGTACTCTATTTAGAACTCTTCCAACTGACTTCTCTTCCATTAAGAGTATTGATAACGTGTGTTTTTTTATAGTTTATTAGTACCCCTAACATCCTTGAGTTTTGCATGCATATGAGCTAACAATGATAGAAATGTGTTTGCAAGAATGAATTATGTTATTTATAATGATTTGGGATCATATGAGGGTAGTTTGGAGTAAATTGTTTTTGATTTTGAGCAATTCCTACACTTAAAGATAATTTGTTAGTCCACAGGTTAGCCTTGCCACCATGATAAGAGAAGTTGAGCTATAGATGGAGGAATTGCAACTGCAAAGAGAAACCACAACCTATTCTAGAAAATGATACATTCATCAGTTTTGGTTGTCGGAGAGAAGTTTATGTACACAAGGAGTAGAGTTGCAGTGGTGGAATGGAGTGTAGAGTCCATTGGAAAATGAGGCAGAATGCTTTGTGGTTGATGTCGCGATAGTGGTTACATAAGGTGCAACCGTAAGGTTGTTCGGCATGAGTGTGAGATTTGAGGCACTAGGATTTTTGAAAGACCACACCTAAGTTTACAGATATGGAAAAGGATGGCGAGATTGAGAGATTGAGTGACAAATAATTGAGTTATGCACCAAAATGAAATTTTGAGAGCATTTTGGTCTTTTCTCGCATGCACACGCCAACCTTGGGCTGTAGTTCATAGGACATCTTAGGCTTAGTTTTACACTTGGAAACACTTAGAAATCCTAGGGACTGAGAACAAAGGTTTGGAGAAGAAGGGATTCGTATTGAGAGTTTAAGAGCATTCATTCTCCCATGTAACATGTAGTAGATAGACTAAATTTTTATAGTCTTTCTCTATTATTTTCATAATTGTTTGGATGATGAACAAATCAGCTTTGAGTTGTGTTGAATTTATTTTGGATCATGAATATACTTCCTAGTCGCTTATGTTTGTGCTTGGTGACATATATATGCATGAGTTGTGATTAAATTATCCTTGCTTGGTTTATTCGCAATAGTTGAATTGGTTTGTAATTAGGTAATTAGCCACTTCTCTAATTTATTTATGGATATGCGAGAAATAACAAAAGTAAAAATTACTTGCTAAACATACAGTTGTAAGCACTGAACTTGTGGAGATAATTGAAGTAAAATCATAGGACTAGTGTGGGTAACCATTGTTAATCAAAGAACTAAAATTTTTGACTCAATTTAGCCAAAGAATACGTGCTAAAATGTAGATTCAAATCTAGAGGAGAATTTGGGAGAACATTCTTCTGACTTTAGGATTAACAATCCGTAACCAATGCAATTGAATTGATAATTAATGTAAATAACTTATATAGGAAACCAACACAACACAAGCGGTTAGACCTTTGACAATTGATACTTTAACCCTTGATTTTGCATCTCCATTTTCTCAGTACTTGTTTTGATTTCTTCACTCTGATTTTCACTCCATTTTTAGGGCTTAATTGATAAAAATTTAGGTAAATCAATAGACACACAACCTCTCTTGTGGAAATGATACCTAAACTCACTATATTATTGATTTAATTAAAAATATAATATTGTTATGGTGATGACCCTCGCACTAAGTGTATATAAATTTGGAGATAAACATTCTATCATCCACATCCAACTGAAAGTCGAAATCGGTGTATCTGTCTACTTTGAGATTGCCTTCTCTGTATACAAGTATCATATCCTTAATTCTTCTCAAATACTTAAAGATACACTTGACAACATTCCTATGCTCTCTACTAATATTCACCTGAAACCTGTTCGTAACACTTATAATGTAGGCAATATTTGGCCTTATATGTAGCATGGTATACACCAGGCTCCTAATAGCAAAAGCTTATGTAATGGCTTCCATGTCCTCCTTTCATCATCTATCTTTGAGCACATAAATGTTTTAGAGACTAATGCCATGTCTAAATGGTAGCAATCCTTTCTTGAAGGCTTCCATACTGAACCTCTTTAGTATCTTGTCTATATACAAGGCTTGAGAATGCTGTAACAATCTTTTCGCTCGATCTCTATTGATGTGAATGCCTATGATGTAGGTCATTTCTCACTCATTTCTCACAAGTCTTTTATAGAGAAGGTACTAGATAACTAAGTTTTAATTGAGGTTAGAATCCCAACAGCATTCCCGATCAACACTATGCCATCCACATACAATTCTAGGAATATTATGGTGCTCCCACTAGACTTCTTGTAGACCCATAGCTCGTCTTCATTGTTAGTGAAGCCAAACAATTTGATTGCACTATCAAAACAAAGATTCTAACTTCTTGATGATTGTTTAAGGCCATAGATGGACCTCTTAAGCTTTCATACTTTATGAGGCTGCTCTTGTACTTCAAAATCAAGTGGTTGCACCATATAAATGTCCTCCACAAGCATTCTATTGAGAAAAGTGGTTTTGATATCCATTTGGCAAATCTTATAATCTAAATGGGTAGCTATTGTAAGTAAATTTTAAAAGGACTTAAGCATAGCTACCAATGAGAAGGTTTCCTCATAGTCAATTCTTTCCTTTTGACTATAGCCCTGCATTACAAGTTTAGCCTTATTGGTCTCTATCTTGTCAATTGAAAAAATCTTTCTGTTGTAGACTCATTTACATCCAATGGGAACTATTTTCTTAGGTGTATCTACTAAATTCCATACTTTGTTTGCATGTATAGAATCCATCTTAAATTGCATAGCCTCTAGACACTTAACAGATTCCCTGTTCGTCATTACTTGATCAAAGGTAGAAGGATCATCTTAATGATCATTACCCCCCATAATAAATAACTTTTGTCCACTCTCTAGGACCTAGCCATATCTCTCCAGTGCTTGAGATATTCTACCAAATTATTGCAATGTTTGTATCATGGAAGGTTGTTCTTGAACCGGATTTTATCGTATTAGCTAACTGCTTTATTCCTCAAGCTCAATTTTCTTGAGCACTACCGTCTTACCTGCGCCACTTTCTCGAATGAACTTTTCTTCAAGAAGATATGTCTGATAGCAAATAATCCTATTATCCTTAGGTAGGTAAAATTCGTATCTCATAGAGTCATTCGGATATCGAACAAAGCAGCTTATGATGGCCCTGGCCTCTAACTTGTCCACTTACACTTCTTAACGTAAGCTAGGCATCTCCAAATCTTGATATGCTTTAGGTTTGGCTTCCTTCCACTTCACATCTCATGCAGGGTTAAAGGAATAGACTTAGAGAAAATCCTATAAAGAAATAGGTAAATTGCTAAAGCTCATCATAGACCAAACCATGTTCAATAGAGTTCAATTCTTATGCTCAGCTATACCATTTAGTTGAGGAGTTGTTGGTGGTGTGAGTTGAGATGCAATGCCATTGACTTTGAGGAATTCCACAAACTTGACCCTTATATACTCCCCATTGCAATCCAATCGTAGTGTCTTTGCATGCTCGCCAATTTATTTGTCTACTTTAGCCTTGAATTCTTTGAACTTTTCAAACGATTCATGCTCACAATTCATTATACACATAACTATACATAGAGAAATTGTGAATAAAGGTTATGAACTAGTGAAAATCTCCCCTTGCCTTTTTATTAAATAGCCCACAGATGTCAATGTGGACTAACTCCAACATTGATGTGACACTTTAGATGTGCCCATCAAATGGACTCTTAGTTGTCTTACCTAAGATGCAATGTTTGTTAGTCGAATAGGGCTCTTCTCCCAATGGGCCAATAAGCTTGTCTTTCTCCATTTTACTATTCTAGCCTTCACAGCATAGCTTAGTTCAAGATGCACAATTGCTTAGGATTAAGGTCATCCTTAGGATGGTTGTTTATAATGTCATTCACCACCAGTTTATCATCCAAATTCAAGTAATATAGGCTATTTACCAATAAGGTAATGCCAACTAATGCATTACAATAATAAATTTGCACATATTGTACTTGAGAGAAAAATTCATAATCTTCTTTCACTAATAATGGTACAAAGACAATATTTTTTATTCCATTTGGTAAAAAGAGAATATCTTAAGCCTAAAATATGAGAAAATGATAACCTAAACGAAGCGATGTCAATTGTAGTGGCTACAACACTTGCCCTACAATCTTGATTTAAAGTGCAAATATGAGATGAGGCACTCAAATTGAAGATCCAATACATAGAGAACATAGTAATAGAATAAGATGTTTCATAAACATAGAGTTCCATGCCTCTAGTGCAGTCCTCTAGCACATTGAGGCATCTAACTCTATTCTTCCTCCAATGCCCCTTCTTATTGAATCAAATACTCTTTCCTTTGACAGCATGGGCACTGGATCTGAATCCCTCCCCCCAACCTTGGGAATAGTGGATTTCTTTTTTTGGTCTTTCCCTCCTTAGTCTTCCCAATTGAGAGGGTAGACTCCTTAAGGATAGCCTATTTTCCTTGGAATGGGATGACAGCTTCCAAGATTTCGCCGACTCTTTTGCGAATGAGAAACTTCTCAAACTTTGAAACCTACTAACTATCTTGGTCCCAATTAACATTAAGTTCACAATAAAAAATAATAATAAGAGGGCATACAATAACAATAAACTGTGGAAAATAAGCAAGACTTGTCAGTTTGGTTGTAATATTTGTTATTGTTATGATTATAGACTTTAAATCAAAACGGCCTTCTACTAGGTTTTCTGAATCCTACACTCCCTCGAGTAGGAAATGAAAATTGTATTGGGTTTCCTTAGTGAGTGATTGGGATCATCATAGGATATATCATACCTCCCACACATGCTCTTAGCATACTGGGCCTATTAAGGGGTAACTCTTGTTAATGCCTCTCATGCACGGTCCAATCTTTTCCTTCAACTAATGGCCTAATGGAATTATATAGTTCAACTTAATTAATCTCATTAATCAAATCAAAACCTATCACATCTCTAGTTAATAATCACATTATTAACAACCTAATGGGAATCATATAATACCATTTGTGTCTTGCCCGTTTAATTAGTCTCCATTAATTAAAAGCCCATTGTTCTTTCAATTAATTATCTCATTATTAACAAGCATCATACTAATTTATTTGGTCCAATCCAATTACGACCAAATAAATACTCCATGTGTCTTCTTAAGACTCATTCACATCCTTCCATTTCAATACTCATCATACATTTCAACCTTTTGTGCATAACATTTTAAGCACATCCTGAATTTGCAATAAGCATAGTTTGAAGGATATGGATAATGCCTAGCCTAAAGCTTATATCATAGCCCATTTAAAATAAAGTGAAATAGATCACAATGAATCCTTACGGTCTTGAGTACCATAATATATAGACTTTTTCTCTTACTTTGTCCCAACTTAGCGAGAGTGATGGATTTAGTTAAACTCACAAACTCGGTCATATGACCAAATGATGTTGCCCAATGAAACTAATGCTTATGTCGGAAATTCCTTTTTGATGAAACACTACCTTAGATAAGGATTTTCATCTTATAGAACATCAATTGCATGGAACAAACACCTTACTCACTTGCAAGGAGACAATTCTCTTACTGAATGTGAACATGCCTCTATAATAATCTAAAAAATAGTACATTGAACTCATGACCCTATCTGATATCAAGATAGATATTAGCCTTTAATGCCCTAATGACGCATTAATTGTCATGCACACAAGACAAACATGCCATCACAAGTCTAAGGCCCATGCACACTTAGCACGATCACAAAGTAGGATGTTGATAGTTAAGAGTGAATTTCATGTGGTCTGCTTTGTTTGGTGAGTCATTGGTCGAATGCTTATTCTCTAATGATAAATCCACACATATGTATTCTTAGTATCTTATATTAAATGACATGACACTCATTATATAAATTTAAAGTATGAAAGTCATACCTACTCTCTAATACTCTGGTTTTATTAATTGAATACTACGACAATTTGTGTTTATATTTGTAACTCCTTGTGAATAAGGTTTCTTAATTCAATTACATGGAAAAATGCAATTCTTTATACCATTCAAGATTTACACGCATGATTAAAATTACAAGAATATTTTATTAATCTTTGTGAAGGTGTACATATATTGCCATAATGCCCCTAATATCCCTCATTAACTATTGGTGTTAGAAGGCATATGACTCATAAATTGCTACTAAGACTATGAATTGCAACACCATAAAGATAACAGCTTACCAATGTCTTGGAATCATGATTATAAAGTGTGAGATCAACATTCTGATTGATCCAAGGAGCTAAAATTGATTGCCCAAAGCCACAAATTGGTCTCGACGGAGAGCTTTAGTTTTCTTATTTGGAATAGGATTCCTTACTATTTTAATTCCTAGTCTTTTCCAAATAGGTTTAGATGAATTTTAGGTTATTTTAAAAGCCTTAAATCTATATAAAAGGACCTTATGATATTTTACAAATTTTTTTGACACTTTGGTCATTGAATACAATTTTATTCTTTCCTAGAAATTTGAGTGTCCTTAATTTTCTTGTGAATTCCAAAATTGAATTATCCTAAGCATTCTTAGAATAATTCATGATGTATTAACTAACTTAACACATTAATTGTGGTTTTCCTTCACGTGAATTCTACAAATTCGTTGCTTTTAGGTCACTTTCACATGGTTCGCGCAAGTAGGATTTTGTTGGGTAAACATACACCAGTTATCTCAATTTCTTACTTTTGAGCTAGTATTAGTTGGCATCAAAGCCAACTACATATATTTTCATTTAGTCATTGAATTTTGAGAATTTTAAAACTCAGAAAACAAGTGTGAAGAAAAGAAAAAAAAAAGAAGTTACTTTAGTATAAAAAAATGTGTCTATGGCCAAAAAAAAAAGGGATGTGAGCTGTCTTGATTGAGGGTAGAATTTGAACAATTGAGAAAGATTGGATATTGAGTTTGATTTGTGATAAAATTCAAGCTTCTTAAGAGAACTCATTGTAATGATCAATCTTACCAACTGTTGGATTGATCATACTTTATGTTTACTCGCCTGAATGATTCTGCCTCTTGGAGTGCTAATCAATCACTCTTTCTTTTAATCAATTGCACCTAGCTGCTCAGCTTGAGATCGATTCAATTTGTTTCCAGATCAATCACCTTGTGAGTTTTCAGCTTATGATCAATCCTTTACATCTAAATTGACCCACTAGTGCCATTAGGGGATACATCACTTGAGTTTCTACATATCTATTTGAATTCCACGAGGTGGACACAAGAATTGAGATGGTAAGCCCATTTATTTGAGTTTTTATTGTGTGATACATGAGTGATAAGTTAGAAATGAGCAACTTACAACTTTGAGGTGGAAGGACACTCACTCACACACACAAGTAACTAACATCTTTTGAGGTGAAAGGATACTCACACACACAAGTAACTTACATCTTTTGAGGTGAAAGGATACTCTCTCTCACACACACACACACACTATATGTTTCCCTTGCTCTATATTACACTCTCAAGATGTCTACAGAGTCAACCATTAATGACAACACAGTTAACATGAAGCAATTGATAGACACCTTTGCTAGCATTAATGATATGAGTGTTGGGTCAAAATAAGAGTCAAGTGAAGGATTCAGTGTGCAAGTTAAAGGTCACAAGTCTCAAGTATGTAGAAAGGTACTTTGGCATGAGTTTTAAGAACAACTGGGCATTTAAAGATGTTTCAAAAGTCAAAGAAGAGCTCACAGATCAAGTAGGTGTGAAACTAGGGTGAAAAAAGTGAGAATTCATCATTGAATCGACATTTGGATTGATTTAGTGCACTGGGATTGATCGCTGGAAAGATCTAAAAAATATGGATTTATTGCAAGAAAGATTTGAAGGATCCAAATCGATCACAAAGCACTAGGATCGATCTAAAAACATTGCAATCAATCACAAAATTTGCAATTGTAAAATCAAGAACTAAGCAACTTTTTGAGATGATGATTGGGATGGTATAGATCTATTAGTGATATGTCTTCTAACACCAATAAATAATAAGGGATACTAGAGGTCATCATAGTTGTATATATACTTTTTCATAGTTATTAATAAAATATTAATTTTCTATATTAGTATCTTGGCAAGTTATTTATGCATATAAATCTTGATTGGTGTAAAGTATTGCATGTGCCTATATGACTAAGTTAAGAAGCTTTGTTCATAAAAAATTACGAATATGAACACAAGACTGTGTTAGTACTTTATTATTAAAACTAGTTCACGAGTCACAAACCCTCTGAAAAGAATTAGAGAGTCGGTATGATTTACACACCTTGAATTTATACAGTAAGTGTCATGCCATTTAGTATGAAATTTGAGAATGCAAGTGTATGGATGTGCCATTGGAGAATGGGCAATCGGATAATGATTTGCAGAACAGAGTAGATGCATCAAGTTCACTCTTGATTGTCAACGTCTTACTTTATGATGTGTTAATTGTGCGTGGATCTTAGACCTGAGATGACATTATTATCTTGTGTACATGATAATTAATATGGTATTAGGACATTAAAGGCCAATATTTATCCTAGTGGGATAGGGACAGGAGCCTAATGTGGCATTATCTAAATGTGTATTGAGCTATGTGCTCATTTAATAAGGTATTTGTCTCTTTGCAAGTAAGGCATTTGTCTTATATTGTAGGTGTTTCATGAGATGAAAGCCCTTGACCAAAGCAATGTGTGATTATAAAGGAGTTTTTGATAAAATCATTCGTTTCATGAGGTAACACCAAGTTGAAAAAGAGCTTGTTTAAGAAACTAGTACAGGGAGAACAATAGTACTCAAGACAGTTAAGCATGAGGGATAAAACAGTGAGCATGTAAGGCAAGTTCTTGTTCAATAGAAACTTTTTGAAATGCAATTGTTGAAATGATTAGGTAGAATCCCTCGAGCACTAGAGAGATATGGTTATGTACTAGAAAATAGACAAGAGTTGTTTGTGATGAGAGATAATGACCATGGGGACAAATCCTTCTACTTTTGATCATGTAATGGCAGACAAGGACTACGCCATGTGGCTAGAGGCTATGAAATTTGAGATGAATTCAATGCATGCAAACTATGTGTGGGCACTAGTGGATCCACCCATTGAAATTGTTCTCGTTGAATGCAAATAAGTCTACAAGAGAAAATTTTGACTAGTGTGGTAGAGACCTATAAAGCCAAGTTGGTGGCAAAGGGCTATAGTCCAATAAAGGGAATTAACCATGAAGAAACCTTTTCACCAATTGCTATGCTAAAATCCATTCAAATCTTGATTGTGATAGCTACCTACTTGGAGTATGAGATTTAGTAGATGGATGTTAAAATCACTTTACTTAATAGGATGCTTGAGGAGGGATTTACATAGTGTAGCCATGTAGTTTTGCAGTCTAAGAAGAATCTCATAAAGTATATAAGCTTATGAGGTCCATTTATGGCCATAAGCAATCATCAAGAAGTTAGAATCTTTGCTTTGATGGTATAATCAAATTATGGATTCATAAAAACTAAAGATGAACCGTGTGTCTACTAGAAGGTTAGTGAGAGCGTAATCACATTCTTGGTGTTGTATGTCGATGACATACCACTAATGGGGGATAATGTTCGAATGTTAACCTCAGTTGAAACCTAGTTATTCAATACCTTTTCTATAAAAGATTTGAGAAATGACATCTTGGGCATTCTTGTCTACAGAGATAGAGCAAAAAGATTGTTAGGTCTTTATGAAGCTTTGTACATAAACAAGATACTATAGATGTTTAGTATTGAAGCCTCTAAGAGAGGATTGCTACCATACAACCACGTCATCAATCTTTTAAAATCCATGTGCCTAAAGACAGATGATGAAAGGAGATGCATGGAAGCCATTCTATATGCTTTGGCTATCGGAAGCTTGATGTATGTAATACTATGTACGAGGCTAGATATTGCCTATACCATAAATGTTATGAGCAAGTTTCAAGTGAATCCTAGTAGAGAGCATTCAATTCCTATCAAATATATTTTTAAGTACTCAAGAAGGACTAAGGATATGATATTTGTTTAAAGGGATGGTGATCTAAGAGTAGATGGATACACTAATTTCAACTTCTGGTTAGATATGGATAATAGAAAGTCTATCTTTGGATTTGTGTTTACTCTAGGATCAATCAGTTGGTGGGAGTTTGTGACATGTGATGTGTAAATTGTGCCATGTGATGTTGCGAAGGAGGTTGTTAGGATAAGGAAGTTTATGACAAAATTTCAGGTGGTTACAGATGTGAATCAACTATTGCCACTTTATTGTGACAACAATGGCATGAATACAAAGGAGAAGGAACAAGGTCACATCAAAAATTCAAACACATAGAGAGATATTACCACATTATTCATGAAATCATTATAAAATAGTTTCAGTTGACAATGTGGATGACCCACTCACCGAGCCAATAACTCAAGTGCAACTGGATTCCCATCCTGAGAAGATGGGTATTAGATAACATAGCGATTGGCATTAGCACTTTTTTCATTAGAGTGCAAGTGGGAGATTGTTAAATTGGTGGGTTGCAAATGAGCCTTGAGAATAGTCGTGAAATAATTTGTCTACTTGCAATTGGATTGAACTAAATAAATTGTTATGGTGTTTGTTGATGATGGGATCGTTAATTAGAAGTATAATGGGGATTTAATTTAATTAATAGAGATTAATTAATTTCAACAAGTTTGATATAATTAAGCCTTAATTATTAATGGAGATTACTAATTATGGGACATATGGGTTGATTTGTTAATGAAATTAATACAAAAATCCATGAGCTAGTTTTTAATTTGAGGTCTATGTAAAAGGGCCCATAGAGCCCATGCCTTAATCTTAGAGCTCTAACTATTTACAAAAGTGCTTAAAGAATTTAAGACACAACTTTAGAGCTAAAAAATTCATGCACCCTCCAACTAAGAAGAGAGAGACTCCTTAGCCGCCCTCTCCCACTCTTTCTTGTTAAAAATTCCTTCTAGCCTAGAGAGTTTGCATTAGAGCTTTGTGAAAGAAGTTTTGAAAAGTGTTGAAGGAGCTTGTTGTCATTCAAGATGTGTGGACAAAGTAGAGGTCGGGGTTTTAGGGCTACGACTTAAGGATTGCAAACAAATTCAATAAAAAATGTTTCCACGAGATAAAAATTCTACCTTTACTTGTTTATGCAATAACTTGTGTGTATTGTAGCAAAAACAAATGGGATTTGTCTCGTGTTTTTCCTTTGCGTATGATGTTTCCATGCCTTAAAGTTTTAATTTTTACTAGAAAATCTCAATGAAATCTATAGGATTGACCCAGATCAATCCTAAAGATACCAAATTCATCTAAAAGGTCCAGATCAATCCAAATTGTGACATGGAGCCTAATAATTATATTTTAGGATTTATTTTTAATTTTCACTCCTAGTCTTCCTAAAACATCTACGAATAAATTTAGCTAATTATTAAGGGTTCCTAACACTATATAATAGACCTTGATTGTTTTATGAAGAAGTTTTTATTATTTGATTAATAAAATTCTCCTTAATTTTCTCTAGAATTCGAGTATGCCTCAATTCTTGTGGATCCAAATTCCCAAGTAAGTTATTCCAAGTGTTTTTCAAATTAATTCATGATGTATTAACTAACGTGGAGTGTTAGTTGTGGTCATCATTTGTAGAAATTCATTACAAGTTCTTGCCTTTTGGTTGTTTCCAAAATGGTTCACGCAAATGGATTTCTATTGGGTTCAAGCATACACTAATTTGTATCTTTACACTTCCTCGCACGCATCACACTTACACCAAAGGAGGTCCATGAAGATCAAAGATTCCTACAGAAACAATATGACTTTGAGTTGGAATAAAAGGAAAAAACATATTACTGGAGAAACTATCAAGTGGGTTGCCACCCACTTGTGGAGTGGAGCATCAAATTGACTTCTTTCCAAGAGCTACAATTCCAAGTGAGCTGGCTTACCACACAAATCCAAAGGAGATGAAAGAAATTCAAAGGCAAGTGAAAGAATTAATCAACAAAGTATGGGTTCGAAAGAGCATAAGTCCATGTGCTGTACTTATATTGCTCGTGCTTAGGAAAGATGGATCTTGGAGGATATGCATTGACTATCAATTTGTAAACACAATTATGGAATTGGAATTGTGCTAATGTAAGGGAAAAAGGCCTGTCACATATTTTAGTGAGAAGTTGAATGAAGCAAAGTTGAAATGTCTTACCTACGACAATGAGTTGTATTTACTAGTGAGGGCATTGAAGCATGGTTGTTGGGTTTCAATGTGTTTGGGATGCAAAATTTTTAATTTAAAACATACAATATCAAAGAAAAATGCAGTGGAATATTAAAATCCCACTTTTCTTCATATAACTTGTATAAATTAAAATATGGCTTAATTATGTGGATGATTACCTGAAATCAAATTTCTATAGCTTTTGTCTATGATATACGAGCCATGATAATGTCTCTTCACCTCTAGTTTGTCCACACAAACAAAGTGTTGGTAAGGCCTCTCCAAGGAATCTTCATGAACACCTTAGTGAAATCCTGTAACTCTTTGTGCTTTGGAAAATTTCTAAAGTAAGAATTTGTGAGGTAGGCTAGTGAATATTTTCTATCATGTGCACACTGGTTGGGTGAATAGTAGACATGGGTAAATAGTGCTTTGTGAACAATTACCTGTGTGAATAGTGCCCGCTATGTTTAGAACTCTTCCAATTGATTTATTCCTAAAACATAATCCTATATATACTTGAATTCCTATGGCACATGGAGTGGGCTTTGTGAGCTTTTACATGGACCTTAAAAATTAATTCAAGCTTATCCAACTTTAATTGTTAATCCATTTAATAATTAAAACCAATTGGAATTATATTCCTGAATTTAGTTAATCTCATTTATTAAATTAAAGGCTTATTATGTCGCTAGTTAATAAACCCCATTATTAATTGATTGAATAGGTACAAAATAATTCCTCTATGTCTTATCCTTTAATTTAATTAATTCATATTATTTTAATTAAAGGCTCATCAGGTTTCTAATTAATGAACTCATCACTAATAAACATAATGAGAATTCAATCATTTCACTTGGTTCAATCTAAATGTGACCAAATTGATTCCACAATGAGACTTCTCAAGCTCATCTACAAGGCTTCTCATGCCTTGTTTTTGCCACTTTGCAAATGCCTTTAAGCCATCTCCTTGTTCTTATACATGAGATTCTCTAAGTTCATCATTGGCTAGCAATGAACATAGCTCGAAGGACATGAATAACACCAAGCCTATGACCCATATTGTAGCTAATCCAAGGTAAAGTAAATGAATTACATTAACCCTCTCGATCACGTGTAACATAGGCCTTCTATCTTGTTGTGTCTCAATTGAGTGAGAGCTATAAATTTAATCAAACTTACTAGCTTGATCGTATAACTTGATCAATATTACCTAATGAGACTAATGTTTCTATCAAAAACTTTTTCTGATCTCACTCTACCTTAGCCAAGGATTTCCATCTTATGGAACATTAAACACATAGGGCAAATGTCTTACTCACTAATAAGGAGACAAACCCTTTCCTGATTATATACATGCCTTTATATGCACTAAGCAATGGCATGATGGGCTTATGACCCTGTCTTACAGCAAGATAGATGTTGGACCTTAATACCTTAATGACGCGCTAACCATCATGTACACAATATAATCATTTCATCTTAGATCTATGCCTTATGCACACTTAGCATGATCGCAAAGTAAGATATTAATAGTAAAGAGTGAATTTCATGTGCTTGCTTTGTTCTTCAAGTTATTGTTAAAATACTCATTCTCCGATGACATATCCACACATATGTATTCTCATTATCTCATACTGAATGGCATGACACGCACTATACAAACACAAGGTGTTTAGAGAGAGTGTCACTCATAAAATGGTTTTAGTGTTTGCGTACTAAGACAATCGTTTGTCTATTTTGATAACCCTTTATAAATAAAGATTCTTAATGTGATCATATGGGCACATGTAATACTTTACACTATCTAAGATTTACATGCATAAAGGAAATACTACCTTAATATTGGTAAAATAAACATCACTAGTTTATTAATCAATAAAAAGTAATATTTAAAACTAGTATCCTTCATTGATAATTTAGTGTTAGAGGGCATATCACTAATAATGGTAGCATTATTTGTGGTCGAATGAGTTTGTAATCCAGATGGATTATGAGTCGCTAAATCATGTGAAGAGTCAAGGTAAGTTGAGTAGGTGAGATATGAAAGGGGTATCCTTCACAGATACATTTTCTTACGTGATTAAGTATAAGAAAGGGGTACATAATGATAAAAGCAATAAGGAAGTTTAGAGAAGAAAGCTTGGAAGCTGACAGAACCTTCACAGAAAACTACTTTGATGCTTAGAGGATGATCTAGCCTTAGTTATTTTTGCTGTTACTAGTAGTTTTTTAGTTAGTAAACTTAACCTTGATTAGTTTAAATACCAGGGATATTCATTTAGATACCTAAGGTAGAAGTATTCAATAAAAACAATGCAGTTGACCTTGTCTGCACCTCTTTAGAATTGCTTGCTATTTTCTATATTCAGATCATGCATCATCATGCATGTTATTAGTTTCTTGATTGCACTTATTAGTTGCTAGTTAAATCTAGATATTCTACTTGAAAGTAGGCAGCTCAAATCTAAGGGAACTATTTAGAAATTGATGGAACAGTAACCTTGTTAGGAACATAAGTCTTCCTTTCTTCTGCTCTCATCTTCCTTCCCGTCTTTCTACACTTTCCAAATTCAACTTTATCAACCAATTTTTCACATGGTATCAAAGCAAGTTTCATCTTAATCTGTCTAGATCTCTTGGTTCTCCCTTAGGCTGGAGATTTGTCCTTCAAATCTACAATTAGTTGGTACTGCAAGCTATTCCATACATTGTTATGGATTCAACCTCAAGAAACTTAATCCATCAAGTCAATCAAAACACTGCTGTGGATGAAGTTGGTTCACCTTATCACATTCATCTTTCTAACAACCACATCACCACCTTGGTATAGGCTGAATTGAATAGCACAAATTGACCTGGAGTAGGACTTTTACCCTAGCTCTATCAGTGAGGAACAAGTTGGACTTTGTTAATGGAAGAATAAAGGAGCCAGAGGTAGGGACTTCATTGCATCAAGCCTAGAGTAGATGTAATGATCTGGTTGTTTCATGGCTTCTAAGTGGTGTAACCATAAATTGCCTCCACTGTCTTCTATATCAAGCATGCCTACCAAATTTGGGAACTACTGAAGAAACAGTTTGCTCTACCAGATGATAATAGAGTACATAAACTCTAAAATGATCTTTTTGGCATCACTTAAGAAACTAAGGAGGTAAACTCTTACTACACCGAATTAGTAACTATATAGGAGGAATTAAGGTAATATAGGCCACCTCCACACTGTTCATGTGGAAATTGTGATTATGAATGCTTTCAGAAGTTTGCTGATCTTCAAGATAGGGACAAGGTCTACAAATTCTTAAATGGTCTCAATGAAACATACATAGTCAACCAGTCACAACTGCTTGGGCAGAAACCTTTTCCTTCCTTTGATGAAGTTTTTAATGCCATAAAAGTCAGAATCACATCTCTTAGACAGAAGCCATAGGAATGGCAACAAGCTGAGATAGAAAGGATAAAAAGAAAGAACAAACTTGTAGTCACTATGGAAAGAAAGGGTACATCAAAGAGAGTTACTATATGCTGATGATTAGTTTTCTAGCAAGCTTTAAGTTCACCAAATCAAAGGGAAAGAGAATGCAATTAGCAGTAATGGCTAACTAAATGGATACTGATGTGTTTGTTGGATATCCTATAGCAACAAAAGGATTCAAACTTTATGATCTAGAAACTAATCAAATCTTTGTGTCCAGAGATGTGATATTCAATGACTAGATTTTTCCTTTCAGTAAAGATCACCAGCATACCCTTTCTTTCCCTACTGTCATTTTTTAGCATCAGCATCACCATTCTGACAATCAAGCTACCCTATCCAATAATGACACACATGATCAGTAGCATCCAAAATAATATCCAATGAGGGAACCTCAAACTCACATCCAAGAACCTAGACTAGAAATCTCACACTCCAAATTCAAACAACTTTGAGCTAGAACCATCAGACATACCTGTCTTAGATTAAAACTTACTTGCTCATCCTCAACCCCAACTTAGAAGATCTTCTAGAGATAAAACTCTACCAAAGTATCTAGATAAAAACAGTGCAGCTGACCTTGTCCACACCTCTTCAGAATTGTTTGCTGTTTTCTGTATTCAGATCATGCATCTTCGTGCATGTTATTAGTTCCTTGGTTGTACCTATTAGTTGCTGGTTGAAACAAGATGTTCTACTAGAAAGTAGGAAGATTAAATCCAAGGGAACTGTTTAGAAATCGATGGAACAGTAACCTTGCCGGGAACAGAAGTCTTCCTTCCTTCTGCTCTCATCTTCCTTCCTGTCTTTCTGCACTTTCTAGATTCAACTTTATCAACCAAATTTTCAAAGATAATGTTGTCACTAACACATTGTCACGATGTTACTCATTTTTTACTACTTTGAAAGCTATGTTATTAGGATTTGAGCATATTAAGGAGTTGAATGCTAAAGATGAGGATTTTGGTAAGTTGTGTGAGTTACCTAGTAAAGGAACCAATGAAAAGTAATTTCTGGATGATGGATATTTATTTTATGTTTAAATTGTGCATACCTAGATGTTCTTTATGTGATTGCTTATTAAGGAGGTACATAATGAAGGTTTAATGGGACATTATGGTATTACCAAAATGAATTTAATTCTATAGCAACACTTTAATTGGTCACATCTACGGAGAGATGTAAAGAAGGTAATTGAAAGATGTATAAGGTGCTAGGAGGCCAAGTTAAAAGTGTAGATACATAGGTTGTATACCATATTACCTATCCCAAACATGCAGTGGATGGACATTTTCATGGATTTCATGTTGGGGTTACCAAGAATAAGGTGTTAGATTTCGTTAGGGCTTGGCCAGAAAAATTAAAACTTTAGCACTTAAAATCTTTGAAATATAGCAGAAAAAGCCCTATCCATTTTTGTTGCAAAACATGCAAGATAATAATTAAACAAGAAGATGCATAAACACTGTACCTTTAGAATGTTTCCAAGCTATCCATGCATGATCTTTGGAGTCATGGCCCTCAAACCTCGATCTCTAGACTGTCCACATGATTAGGATGCTTGTAAGCTCCTCTTACATTCCACAAAACTCCTTTTGTGAAGTTCTAACACAAACACCTTTGAGCTAGGAGGAATTTATGAGAAAAGAGAGTTGAAAGAGGATAGCTAGGGATTGCTCTCTCTTTTGCGTGGAGCATGCACGAATTTTAGGGTTCAAAGTGTATGCCATGAACTCTTTAGGACCCCTATATGTAGTTGAGACACTAAGGTCTAGTGCACAGGCTCCATGGGCCTTCCTATATGGTCCCTTTCAATTAAATAATCAAGGACTCTTATTTATTAATCACATTAATAAATCAGCCCATGTGTTCTTTAATTATTAATCTTTTTAATAATTAAAGCTCATTTGTGTCCAACTATTTTAATTTAATTAATTTTCATTGTGCTTCTAATTAATGATCTTTTCATTAACAAGTACCATGACAGTTTATTTAGTCCAATCCAATTGCAACTAAATAAATTATGCAAGCCACCAATTTAACACTCTCAACACATCCCAATCTTATGTGTGTAATTCTTTAAGTTCATTCTTAATTGACAATAAGCATAGCCCGAAGGCCATGGGAAACATCTAGCTTATAGCCTATATTGTAGTCCAATTAAGATAAAGTTATTTGGATCACAATAAACCTTTTTGGATCATGACCACCATGCCTTATAGACCTTTCATCTTATTTTGTCTTAACTGAGCGAGACTCATGGCTTTAGTCAAAGTCACAAACCTGATCATATGACTAATCAGTATTTCCTCATGAGATAAATGCTTCTATCGGAAACTCCTTTCTAATCACACACTGCCTTAGCTAAGGACTTATTTCTCATAGAACACCAACAGCATATAGGACAAATGCCTTGCTCACTTGCAAGGAGACAAATTCGTTATTAAACGCACATATGCCTCCATACTCACTAGGGTACTGGCACGTTAGGCTCATGCCCTTATTGCACACAAGGATAGATAGTGGCCCTTAATGCCCTAATGACATGCTTTTTGTGATGCACACTAGATAACCAGGTCGTCTTAAATCTAAGGTCCATGAACACTTAACATGATTACAAAACAAGACGTTGACAACTAAAAGTGAACTCTACGTATCTACCTCATTTTGCATGTCATTTGTTTGAATGCTCTATTCCCCAATGGCGTATCCACACACATGTATTCTTAGTATCTCATACTAAATAGCATGACACTCACCATACAAATACAAGGCATGCAAGTTATATGACTCGTTAATGCCCATTATAGTGTCCATGACTCATGGATAATTTTTTGCATTTGAGTACCATGAGAGACTTAGGTTTATATTATAAATCCTTATGAATAAGGCTTCTTAACCGAAACACATGGGCAAGTGCAATACATCATTGACGTGGACATCATAAGATGAGATCCCCTGAAGTTTCCACCCCAGACTTGTCACAAAAGCAATAGCTCACATGTCTAAGAATGCCCTTGCCCATTTGATGGTTGACTCGAGGTTTGATAATCATTCATGCATGTTGTAAGGGTCTAAGGATGGATTGTGGCATCAAAGTTTAACTTGGGAAGCTCAAGAAATGCTAAAGAACTCTATAAGCATGATTTGGACCAGCCCCGATTAAGCCAGGCCACCCTGGATTGACATTGAAGAGTTCACGATTGAGTTAGAAGGGCAGCAGTCATCTGCAAGAACTTAGGCTCTATATAATTATGATTGTCTGACGATGTGGTCAATCATAGGGTGTTGTGATCGTAACTAAAAAATGTATAAAAACAGTGTGCTCGATCTGATAGAATGAGCGTTTGATTGCACAGTAGGTGGAAAGTCACATTTTGACCTATTTTCCAAATTTGACCTTTCGGAGCCCAAATTTTAGGGCTATTTTTGTCTTTTCACCATTCCTTAGCTAGTATTGGCTTGTACACCCCTTAAATACATTCATTGCTCATTTTCAACACAACTAAGCCCATTGAATACAATAAATAGTTCTTCCCTTTTCCATTGCCTATTCCTTAAGAGTGTGTGAGTGAATCAATACTTTTAAGCTCAAGTCAAATTAGGTCATTTTGGTGTATTCCAATGGTTTATGGCCAACATTTGTCAAAATGGTGTTTGGTCTTTCGATTGTGCCATTCTTAATTTGTTGCAAGGGTTTACACCGTGTGAGGTACATTCTTGCTTGATTGATTATTGTCCATTGTCATCGATTATCCCTCTATTTTCTTAGTTTGTTGCCTTTGTTTCCATTTTCCTAATTTTTTCCCTAAAATTCCCAACCATTTTTTATCCTTGTTTCTACTGGTTCACATCAGAGTGGTATCAAAGCCAATTTGATCAGGTTCCTAAATCTAGTTAGTTAGTTAGATTCCATTTTTGTTGTTTCCCATATTTTATCCTATATATTTTTCAATCCTTCCCCTATTTTATTTAAAAATCTGAAAATTCCAAAAATATAAATATTGTGGTTGTTTGCAACTTACTTTGTGAACTATTATGTTATTTTGTTGGAAGATAATTATTGTTGAAGTTGTGGTATTTTTGTTGAAAATTTGTGGTGAATTTTGTTGTTGGAATATTGTGGTGTTGAGGATTTGTGGTTCTAAGAAAAACAAGAAGAGAGGAAAAACAAGAAAAAAAAAGTGAAATAAAAAAGAAAAGAATTTGAAGAAATCAGTACAAAAAAAAAAATCGAAGGAGAAAAGGAGAAAAAATTGTGGAATTTTGTCATTAGGAGTTGTTTGAACAAATTTTGCCCAACCTTTATTGTTAGATTGACCCTAAGAAAACCTGGATAAAGTGCAACACAAGAACTATCCCAGCTTTATCGCAATTTAATGCTCACAATTGATCGCACCTACTATCACTCGATCATGATGCATAAACTTGCTAGGATTGCATGCAACATTGCACAATCGTGTGCCTGCCTTACCTAATCGTCGCCCGCCCATTCTTTCATTCAAGATTGATCCTTTTACATTTGGACTGGTTCTAAACCTAATTTCCTCAATTCACACCATTATACTTGCATTTGTTGGGTTGTTGATATTAGGAATCATTCTGAATCATCCAAGGCAATTTAGTTTGGATTGGTAATATTTCTTGAGTGATTTTATTTCTTGTACATTGTATATATACACACTTGCGCGAGCACACACACACACACACATTATTTCACCCTTTTCTTTCAAGATGTCCAATAATTAAGCATGTTTGGCTAGAGAAAATTATGACATGAAATTGATGCTTGAGACCATCTGAGGTGAGATGCAATAGATATCCCATATGGTTGAAGGAAAGTATGACTTGTTGGAGAGAGTTGAGGCCTGTTAAACTAAAGGGACAAGGGATGACTTGTTGCCATAGGTGATCAGGTCAATAGGAGCATACACATAGCCACACAATTTTCACCATTTGAGATTGTGTATGGGTTTAATCCTTTAACTCCTATAGATTATTGCCATTCCTTAATCGTGAATAAGATAGAGCAAATGGCAAGAAGATAGTTGAATTTGTAGATCCTTACACAAGAAGTAGTGCCAAAACATGGAGCGAAGGACACCACAATACGAGCAACAAGCTAACAAGGAGCGAACAAGATCCTTTTTGAAAGAGGAAGGGTACTAGAAGATCTATATGATATAACCTTCATGGAGATGCTACTAAGAGGTCTACGTGATCTTAGGAAGCCATTGTTAGGAGGTTTATGTGACATGACACCCATGAGGCCGGAGATAGGGTAGTCTTCAAGGAGACTACCATTAACACTACATCGATACCAACAAAAGAGGTAAATTGTACGTATTCCTATTTAAATTATTGTGGTGTTAGTCATGTTGCAAGTCATGAGAAGAATGAGTTGGAGTTGGATTTATCAATGATGGAGACCTGCCATGGTAATAAAGGGATTGTTGATGAAGTCGTTGAAGAGGAAGAAGTTTGCAAAGTTGAGGATAAGCTAGATTTAGAAGATGAGGCTAATAGTGAAGATTTTGTAGACATGTTGTTGATGGAAAATGGGAATTGGGAAGACATGCCAAGTGTGGATGTTACATAAGTAACATTGATGGGACAAGGAGATGAAGTGTTGAATGAGGATATATCTATAGCATCCATGGGAGGGAATGATTGCAGCCATGTTAAAGAAATTCTTACACAGTTTCTAAAGTTTGTTTATGATAATCCATTGCATGATAAAAATTATTGTGTGCCAAAACTAGAGAGTGAAAATGAGGGAGAGAGAGTGAGAAAGAAGAAAAAAAGTGTGAGAGGAAAGAAGATAAACTAATGAGAACAAAAGATGAGAAGAGTGCTTTAGAGCTTAAAAGAGGTTTAAGTTTTTGTGATGAGAGGATTATTTTTACTAACCTATTATTTTTTTGTTATGTCTTTTGTTGATATTTTTTTGTAGGAACACAAAAGTGTTGGAGAGGAGTTAACCATGGAGTTTACAGTTGAAGTTGATGAAGCTGCCCAAGCAAAGGAGTTGGTGAACCCTGTGGAGTGATACCATGGAAAGAGGTCAGCAATCTTAGGTTTGGTAATCTTTTGAGTTACTATTTACATGAGGTACTTTATGTTGCATTGTTTGCTAATCTTGATCTTAAGGATGATTTTTACTTAGTGAATTTAGCATTCAATAGTGAGCCTATGGGAAATAATGAAGTTGAGAGTTTTGCATGTGTAATTCTTGGTGTTTCGCATGATATTAGTTTGATATTAGAAAATTGCATTTCATCATGCATATTTGTGACCTTGGAGAAGAACTGTTGAAATTCCATAACTTTTGGTAAATTTTGATGGATTTTGTTGAGATATTTAGAGTTACATGTAAGGCATGATACATACAGTATAAGAATTCTTGGATCATATAGCGAGTTTCCACAAGTAAAATTTAGGAATAAATGTAAACAGTATGCTGTAGTAAAGTCGCTTGTCGAATTTATGCATAATGAACTTCATTAATTTGGTGATTATTGCTTAATAAGTTTTATATGCCTTATTTCACACATGTATTACATAACTATGATGATGTTCATGATGTTGAGCATTTGTAGCACTTGTGTTCGTGTTCGCAGATCAAGAAGATGTTGAAATTTTAGCATAATACTCTCAGGTCAAAGGAATTTATTAGGTTTGTCTTTAATCCTAGCTTATGAATGCATGCATGTTCGAACATGAGACTTATCACAAGCTTGAATTCTATGTCATTACACATGCTCATAGACAGCACTGGTCTTACACAGAGTGTCCATAAGTGTATGAATTGTGATGTGTATGGCGTGATAGGAAATGCTAGAGAGCTATGTTATCATTTGCATGAGAAATATGTGATTTCAAATGGGATGGTAATGTGCATTATTTTGGTTGCTTGTCCGTTGTTTAAAGTGCATTGTCATGGTTTGATTTCTTGCAATCATTATCTTAGTGAAATTAGATTGTTGAACTACACTTGTGCTAACCTGTTGGAACACGTAAGTGTTACTAAAGTTGGGATCAATTTGCTAGGGAATTTCCTTAGGAATGTTGGAAGTATTACTAAAAGGCATAAATCAAAGGGGATTCTATGGATTGTGATTGAGTGAGGTCCTAGTATCCTGCAAGGAACTATCTTAGTCTTCTTGAGAGTAAGCTTTCATTTGAAACAATTAAGAGGGCTTTCCACATCACAATAATTGATCCAGGAATTGAGCTAGAAATGGGGAAATTTTCTCTTAAGCTTGCAACTTATGGGAATACAAAGTTGCAAAGCGGAAGAGTAGGGTGAGAATAGAATTAGTGTTATATTATATTATTTCTTATTTGGAGTTATGTTTTGTAGGCGACAGGAATCTTAACAAATTGAGTTCAATTCAGCTTCAAGAGGAGAGGAATGACACGAGCACCGAGATGAATCAAGGGCCAAGTAAAGGATTCAGTGTTCCAGCTATAGGAGACAAGCTTTAATGGTCCAAAAGTGCACTTTCATATGAGTTTCAAGAAGCAATTTGGTATTTAGAGAGGTTTCAGATGTCAAAGATGTGGTTACAGATCAATAAGTTGCAAAAACCCTGAAGCTACGCCATATAAATATCCTCCTTAAGCAACCTATTGAGGAAAGCCATTTTGACATCCATATGTAAAATCTCACAATCTAAGTGGGTGGCTATTGCAAGGAGAATCCAAATGGATTTGAGCATCACAACAATTTAAAAGGTCTCCTCATAGGCAATCCTCTCCTTTTGAGTATAGCTCTTTGCCACAAGCCTAGATTTATAAGGCTCCAAGATGACAATCAAAACAATATTCCTTTCATAGACAAATTTGCATTTGATGGGAACTATTCCCTTGACTAGATCAACTAAGCTCCACACTTGGTTCACTTCCATCAAATCTACTTCAAACTATATGGCCTCTAACTACTTGAAGGAGTCCATGTTTGGCATTGTTTGATTAAAGTTAAAAGGATCATCTCCATGATCATTATCTCTCTTAATGAAAAATGATTGTCCATTCTCTAGGACATAACTATATCTCTCTGGTATATGAGAGATTCTACCCAATCATCACAATGCTTGCATCATAGAAAGTTATTCTTGAATTGGAGTTTATCATATTGGCTTGTCACCTTGTTCCTTAAGCTTAACTTCCTTGAGCACTATGATTCTACCTATACCACTTTCTTGAACAAACTTTTCCTTAATGAAACGTGCCTTACAATCGACAACCATCCTACTTTCCAAGAGTTGCTGCCATTTGAGGTTTCAAGACGTGGTGGACCTCATGAAGCCATGAAGACCAAGACAAAGGCATTCAAGAAATCTTTATGTAATAGTGTAAGATTTCATGCACTTATGCAAGATCTAACCTTGGCTCGAGTTGGATCTAAAAGTCTACAATCCTCCACTTTTATTTTTGTATATTATTTGTGTTGGATGTATGTGATACATGAAAATGGATAATGTACAAAGTGAAACCTAATCTACATGGCCTTTAAAACTTCCTCAAGCAAACATTAAGTTGTAGCGGTAAAATATTTGTCGTGGCTCTCCACTAAGCTTGAAAGCCCTAAGTATAGTCCTAATGGGCGATATCATCACATTAGTGGAGTCACATTGCGATGGCGCATGTGCTGCTTTAGGTTCATTAGATGCAATATTGAAAGAATACTACACCTTAAGAGTAGTTAGCGATGGTCAGAGTTCAAATCCAGCAAGTTGTTAGTTGGTGGGTGTGACTTAAATGGACCTAATATGCCAAGATCTAATTATGTGAGGCATAGTTAGGCCATGAGCTGAAGGAAAGATTGAACCTGTGTGAGAAGCCATGGCAAGAGTTGCTACTTATTAGGTCTAGCATGTTAAGATTCGATTATGTGAGGTGTGTTATATCTAATGAAAACCCCAATCCCCACCAAGGAAATTTTACTAATAGAATTTTGTTTTCTACCTTAAAAAGTCTAGGATTTGAAAAATCTAGTGGGGGTTTGTTTTGATTTAAAGTCCATAATCATAATGGTAACACATATAACAACTAAACTAACAAGTCTTACCCACTTTCTATTATTTGTCACTATCTTGAATAATGTATGCCTTCTTGTTATTAATCATGATTGAGACCTTCTAGAGCCATAATATTTAACTAGTTTCAAGTTTTGTGGAGAGTTCTCATTCTTGAGAGGGTTAACAATATCTTGAATGTTGTTATCCCATTACAAGGAAAAAGGGTTGTCCTTGAGGGGTTTGACTTCTGGATTAGTAACATAAAGGAGAGTAAAACCAAATGAAGGAAACCTCATAATTCATAAGGCTAGTGGCATGGGCATGAAATCTAATGCCTATGTTTGTAGAGGAAAGAGTTTCCAATGCAACAAGAAAGTGCATTGGAGGAGGAATTGCATTAGATGCCTTAATAACCATGGGAATGGCATTGGAGGCATGGAACTCTTTGTCAGTGAAACCTCTTATTTTGCTGGTGTGTTCTCTACGTTTTGGATGTTGAATTCAAGTGCTTTTTCATACATTTGCACTTCAAATCAAGATTTAATCAAGAATAAATTGCTTGAGAAGCAAGAAGCGCTAATTAGGGTTAGTAGTGGGGCAAGTGTTGTAGCTATTGCAATTGGCACTACTTCGGTCAAGTTGTCATTTGGTCATGTTTTGGGCTTATGAGATTGTCTCTTGTTACCAAGTGGGTTGAAGAATATTGTCTCCATACTTCTATAGGTGAAAGAGGGTTATGAATTCTTTTTTAAGGAAAATAGGTGCCAAAATTATTATAGCCATAAATTGGTTGGCATTGCCTCATTGGTAAGTGGCCTATAGTACTTGAATTTAGATGATAGGCTGATGATGAAAACCATTCCAAGCAAATATCCAAAGGATAGTTCAAATCCTAAGCATTTGTGGGGCCTTGATTCAGCCCTACTGGGAACACCAAGATTACTAAGTTGGAGGAAGATGAGCTTATTGGCCTATTGGGAAAGGAATCCTATCCAACTTTCAAACCTTGCATCCTAGGTAAGATAGCTTGAAGTTCATTCGATGAGCATGTCGGAAGGGCTGTTGACATGTTAGAGCTTGTCCACATTGACATTTATAGGTCATTTAATGAAATGGTAAGTAGAAAATTTGTCTAATTTATAACTTTCACTAATGATTATTCATTATGCAGTTATGTGTTCTTGACAAAGTACAAACATCTTTAAAAAGTTTAATGAATTTAGAGAAGCAAACTCACAAGCATATTCAAGCACTGGAATCAAATCATGGGGGCAAGTATATGAGTACTAAGATTGTTAAACTCAAGGTGAATGGTATCGTGTCATGACTAACACCATTGACAACTCCTTAGTTAAATGGTATAACTAAATTTAGGATTCAAACTCCGTTTAACATGGTTCTATTTATGATGAGTTTCTCCGATTTTCCTATAACCCTATAGGGGTATAGCCTACTTACTGTAGTATATGTTTTGAATAGAACACCCTCTAAATCCATTCCCTCCACCCTGTATGAGACGCAACATGGAAGGAATCTAGGCCTTAAGTATTTAAGGATTTGGGGATGTCTGACTTATCTTCAGAAGACTAAGACGGACAAGTTTTAAGGCAAGGCTTGTTACGGGCCACTTTGTAGGATATCCCAAAGACACAATGGGATATGAGTTCTACATATCTGATAACAATAACATTGTCATAGGGTATCATACACGTTTTCACAAAGAAGAGTTCATTTGAGAAAATGGTGCTAGTAAGACCATAGTGCTCAAAAAAGTTGAGCATAAGGAACAAAGAGCCTATAACACATGTTCCTATTCGAAAGGAACTTTCTAGGATGCTACCATTGAGATGAATGAGTAGGATCTCCTAGGCATTAAAGAGATATGTTTATCTCCTAAAGAATGGACAAGAGTTGTTTGTAATAAAAGATAATGATCATGGAGATGATGCTCCTACCTATGATCAAGTAATGGCAGATAAGGACTCTGTCAAGTGGTTAAAGGCTATGAAATTTAAGATGGATTTAATGCTTGCAAATTAGGTATGGGCTATAGTGGATCCACTTGAGGGAATAGTTCCCATCAGATATAAATGGGTTTATAAGAGGAAGATTAGTTTGGCTTGTAAGGTAGAAACCTATAATACCCAGTTTGTGGCAAAGCATTAGAGTTGAAAAGAGGCATTTGACTATGGAAAAACCTTCTCCTTAGTAGGCATGCTGAAGTCCATTCAGATTCTATATGCAATAGCCGCCCACTTGGCAGATGGATGTCAAAATTGCTTTCCTCAATTAAATGCTTGAGGACATTTATATGGCGCAACCACGTGGTTCTAAAGTTCAAGGAAAACTCTAATAAAGTATGCAAGCTTGAGAGGTCTATTTATAGCCTTAAGCAACCTCTTAAGCAAGCATCATAGATTTGGAATCTTCATTTTAATAGTGCAGTCAAATCGTTTGGCTTCATCAAGAATTAAGATGAACCCTACATCCATAAGAAGGTTAGTGGAAGTGCAATAACATTCCTTATGTTGTATGTGGATGACATACTACTGATAGGAAATGATATTGGGATGTTAGGCTCAACTAAGACATGGTTATCTAGTACTTTCTCCATGAATGAATAGAGGAAAGTGACCTTCATCTTGGGCATTCATGTCTATAGAGATAGAGTAAAATGATTGTTAGGTGTCTCACAAGCCTTGTACATAGACAATGTACAGAAAAGATTCAGTATAGAGGCCTCTAAGAGAGGATTGCTACCATTCAAGTGAGAAATCCATCTCTTAAATTCCATGTGCCTAGGGACGGATGATGAGAAGAGAAGCATGGAAGCTATTCCATATATTTTGGCCATAGGGAGCTTGATGTACATGATACTATGTATGAGGCTAGATATCAGCTATGCCATAAGTGTTACATGTAGGTTTCAGGCAAATCCTAGTAGAGAACATTGGAATGTTGTCAAGTGCATCCTTAAGTACTTAAGAAGGACTTAGGTTATAACACTTATGTATAGAGATGGTGATCTAAGAGTAGACAGATATACCAATTTTTACTTTTAGTCAGATGTGGATAATAGAAAATCTATCTCTAGATTCGTGTTTATTCTTAATGGAGGAGCAATTAGTTAGAAGACTTTTAAATGGAGTATGACTGTAGATTTTACCATTGAAGGTTAAGTATATCACTGCATGTGATGCAATGATAGAAGCTGTTTAGATGCAGAAGTTTATGATTGAACTTCAAGTGGTTCTATGTGGATCAACCATTATCACTTTATTGTTACGACAATGGTGTGGTCGCACAAGTGAAGGAACTAAGGTCTAATCAGAAATCCAAACATATAGAGAGGCATTACCACATTATTCAGGAAATCATTGGAAGGGGAAACATAACCATGCAAAAAATAGTCTCCGCTGATAATGTGGTTGACACACTCACCAGGCCAATTACTTAAGTACAGTTGGATTGCCATCTTGAGAAAATAGGTATTAGATACCATAGTGACCAGCTTTAGTAGTAATGGTAGTAGAGTGAAGTGGCAGATTGTTAGTGATATGCTCTATAACACCAATAGAAAATGAGAAATACTAGAAGGTCTTTTGGTTGCATATGTACTTTTTATACTAATTAATAAAATATTGATTTTTATATTAGTATTATGTTAAGATTTCATGTGTGTAAATCTTGATTGGTATAAAATATTGTATGGGCCCATGTTTTTGAGTTAAGAAGTCTTATTCATAAGGGCTTATGATTGTGGAAATAAGAATTTCTAGGTATTAAATCACTAAAACTTATCCACAAGTCGCAAACACTCTAAAGGATATTAGAAAGTTAATATAACTTGCACACTTTGTATTTGTGCCATAAGTGCCATGCCGTTTGGTATGAAATATTGAGAATACATGTGCGGATGCACTATTCAAGAATTAAGCATTTGGATAATAACTTGCGAAACAAAGTAGACACATGAAGTTCACTCATAACTATCAATGTCTTGCTTCTTGATTGTGTTAAGTATTTGTGGATCTTAGACTTGAGACGACATGGTTGTCTTGTGTGTATGATGGTCAATGTGTAATTTAGGAATTAAAGGCTAATTTCTATCCTAGTATGGATAGGGTCAAGAGCACAACATATCATTGCTCAGGTGTGTATAGAGACATGTGTGTTAAGCAAGAGATTTATAAGTTAGCAAAGCATTTTTCCTAAGCAATTGGCGTTCTATAAGAAAGAAGCTCTTAGCTAAGGTCATGTGTGATTGGTAAAGTGTTTTCAATAGGAACATTTGTGTTATGAGGAAATGCCGATTAGCCATATATTGAGTTCGACTAAATTCATGACTCTCACTCGATTGGGATAAAGTAATACAAAAGGTGTATACAACATGGTAGTCACGATTGTAAAGGTTCATCGTGATTCTAATCACTTCATCTTAATCGGGCTATAATATGGGTCGTAGGCTAGGTGTTACCCATGATCTTCGAGCTATGCTCATTGCTAATTAAGAATAAACCTAGAGAGTCACACATATAGGATTAGAATGTATTGTGAGTGATATATTGGTGGGTTTTATACTTTATTTAGTTGCAATTGAATTGGATTAAATAAATTACCATAGTGCTTGTTGATGATTAGATCATTAATTAAAAGTATAATGAGAATCTAATTTAATTAATGAGATTAATTAAATTAAATTGGCTGGACACAGATGGGCTTTAATTATTAATGAGGTTAATAATATTAATTAATGAGAGTCCATAGGTTATTTAATTAAAGAGGGTCCATAAAAGAGGGCTCATAAAGTCTATACCTAAACCCTAGTGTCTAACTATATAAAGGGGTCTCAAAGAGGTTAAGACACACATAAAAAACCCTAAAATTCGTGCACTCTCCAGGTAAAAGAGTAAGCAACCAATAGCTACCCTCTTTCAACTCTTTTTTGTAAAAATTTCTCTTAGTTCATAGGCGTTTGCATTAGAGCTTCACAAATAGAATTTTGTGAAGTGTAGGAAGAGCTTATGAACATTCTAATAGTGTGGATAGTCTATAAGTCAAGGTTTGAGGGCCATGACTCTAAAGCTCACACACAAAAGGCTTGGAAATGTACTAAAGGTAAATTTTTATGCATCTTATTGTTAAAATTAATATCTTGCATGTTTTGCAACAAAAATAGATGGAGTTTGTTCCATTGTATTCCACTGTGTGTGCATGATGATTTTTGTGATAAAGTTTTAATTTTTCTATATAAACCCAACAAAATCCAACATTTCCAATATCTCATATTGAATGGCAAAACATTCGTCATACAAATACAAGTGCAAGTCAAATTTGACTTACTAATACACTCTAGAGTGTTTGTGGCTTATAGACTAGTTTTAGTAATTGAGTACTGAGACAACTTTGTGTCTATATTCATAACTACTTATGAATATTTTCATACCTCAATTACATAGATATATGCAATACTTTACGCCATTTAAAATTTATATTCATGGACAAACTTGCCATAATATTGACATAAATGAAAAAATATTTTATTAATTATTGTGAAGGTGTACATATACTAGTATAATACCCCCCCAGTATCCCTCATAACTATTGGTATTAGAGGGCAATCTCCTATTTGTGCTCTAAGGTTAATAGTGCTAATGCCAATCGCTATGGTATTTGATATCCATCTTCTTAATATGACAATTTAGTTGTGCTCGTGTTATTGGCTTAGCAAGTGCATCAGTTACATCATGTGCTAAAGCTATTTTCTATTTGGCTAAGTTGCCCTTTCCAATGATTTCTTAAGTAATGTGGTAACACCTCTTTATATGTTTAGATTTCTGATGAGACATTGATTCCTTTGCCAATACAATCATGCCATTGTTTTCACAGTGAAGTAGCAATGGCTAATCCATATTTGGAACCACTTGAAGTTCCACCGTGAACATCCTTATCCGAATAATCTCCTTTGTAGCATCACATGCTGCGATATACTCGACCTCAGTGGTGGAGTATGCAATCGTACTTTATTTAGAACTCTTCTAACTAACTTCTCTTTCATTAAGAGTATTGATAATGTGTGTTTTTTTTATAGATATAGTTTATTAATACCCCTAACATCCTTGAGTTTTGCATGCATATAAGCTAACAATATTAGAAATGTGTTTGCAAGAATGAATTATGTCATTTATAATGATTTTGGATCATATGAGGGTAGTTTGGAGTAATTTGTTTTTGATTTTGAGCAATTCCTACACTTAAAGATTATTGTTAGTCCATAGGTTAACGTTGCCGCCACGACAAGTGAAGCTAAGCAGTAGATGCAGGAATTGCAACTGCGAAGAGAAACCACAACCTATTCTGGAAAATGACGCATTCATCAGTAGTGGTTGTCTGAGAGAAGTTCATGCACACAAGGAGTAGAGTTGCATTGGTGGAATGGAATGTAGAGTCCATTGGAAAATGAGGTAGAATGCTTTGTGGTTGATGTCGCAATAGTGGTAACATAAGGTGCAACCGTGAGGTGGTTCGGCATGAGCGTTAGATTTGAGGCAATAGGATTTATGAAAGACCACACCTAAGTTTACAGATATGGAAGAGGATGGTGAGACTGAGAGATTGAGTGACGAATAATTGAGTTATGCACCAACATGAATTTTGAGGGCATTTTGGTCTTTTCATGCAAGCACACGTCAACCTTAGGCTATAGTTCATAGGACATCTTAGGCTTAGTTTTACACTTGGAAACACTTAGAAATCCTAGGGACTGAGATCAAAGGTTTAGAGAAGAAGGGATTCGTATCAAGAGTTTAAGAGCATTCATTCTCCCATACAATGTGTAGTAGATAGACTAAGTTTTTATAGTCTTTTTCTATTATTTTCATAATTGTTTGAATGATGAACAAATTAGCTTTGAGTTGTGTTGAATTTATTTTGGATCATTAATTTACTTCCTAGTCGCTTGTGTTTGTGCTTGGTGAAATATTTATGCATGAGTTGTGAAATATTTTGTCCTTGCCTGGTTTATTCGCAATAGTTGAATTGGTTTGTAATTAGGTAATTAGCCACTTCTCTAATTAATTTGTGGCTATGCGAGAAATAACGAAACTGAAACTTACTTGCTAGATATAAAGTTGTAACACTAAACCTATCGGAATAATGCAAGTAAAATCATATGGCTAGTGTGGGTAACCATTGTTAATCAAAGAACTAAAATTCTTAACTCAATTTAGCCAAAGAATACCTATTAAAATCTAGATTTAAATCTAGAGGAGAATTTAGGAGAACTTTCTTCTAACTTTGGGATTAACAATCCGTAACCAATGCAATTAAATTGATAATTAATATAACTAACTTATATAGGAAACCAACACAATACAAGCGGTTAGATCTTTTGACAATTAATACTTTAACCCTGATTTTGCATCACCATTATCAAAGGGTTAGACCTTTTGACAATTGATACTTCACTCTTATTTTCACTCCATTTTTAGGGCTTAATTTATAAAAACTTAGTTAAATCAATGGACACACAACCTCTGCTTGTGGGAATGATACCTATACTCACTATAGTATTAGTTTAATTATAAATATGGTGGTGACGACCCTCGCACTAAGTGTATATAAATTCGGAGATAAACATTCTATCATCTACATCCAACTGAAAGTTGAGATTGGTGCATCCATCTACTTTGAGATCGCCTTCTCCGTATATAAGTATCATATCCTTAGTTCTTCTCAAATAATTAAAGATACACTTGATAGCATTCCTATGCTCTCTACTGAGATTCTCCTGAAACTTGTTCGTAACACTTATAATGCGAGCAATATTTGGCCTTGTATGTAGCATTGTGTACACCAGACTCCTAATGGCAGAAGCTTATGTAATGGCTTCCATGTCCTCCTTTCATCATCTATCTTTGAGAACATAAATGTTTTAGAGACTAATGCTATGTAAATGGTAGCAATCCTTTCTTAAAGGCTTCCATACTAAACCTCTTTAGCATTTTGTCTATGTACAAGGCTTGAGAATGACATAACAATCTATTCGCTCTATCTCTATAGATGCAAATGCCTAAGATGTAGGTCATTTCTCGCAAGTCTTTTATAAAGAAGGTACTGGATAACTAAATTTTAATTGAGGTTAGAATCCTAACATCATTCCCGATCAACACCATGCCATCTACATACAATTCTAGGAATATTATGGTGCTCTCACTAAACTTCTTGTAGACATATAGCTCGTCTTCATTCTTAGTGAAGCTAAATGATTTGATTGCACTATCAAAATAAAGATTCTAACTCCTTGATGATTGTTTAAGCTATAGATGGACCTCTTAAGCTTGCATACTTTATGAGGCTGCTCTTGTACTTCAAAATCATGTGGTTGCACCATATAAATGTCCTCCTCAAGCATTCTATTGAGAAAAGTGGTTTTGATATCCATTTGGAAAATCATATAATCTAAATGGGCCGTTATTGTAAGTAAATTTTGAAAGGACTTGAGCATAGCCACCAACGAGAAGGTTTCTTCATAGTCAATTCTTTCCTTTTGACTATAGCCCTTCGCTACAAGTTTAGCCTTATTGTTCTCTATCTTGTCAATTGAAAAAATCTTCCTCTTGTAGACCTATTTGCATCCAATGGAAACTATTTTCTTAGGTGAATCTATTAAATTCCATACAATGTATAGAATCCATCTTGAATTGCATAATCCTCCAGACACTTAACAGATTCCCTGTCCATCATTACTTGACCAAAGGTAGAAGGATCATCTTAATGATCATTACCCCCCATAACAAATAACTCTTGTTTGTTCTCTAGGACATAGCCATATCTCTCTGGTGCTTGAGAGATTCTACCAAATTATTGCAATGTTTGCATCATGGAAAGTTGTTCTTGAACATGATTTTACTGTGTGAGCTCACTGCTTTATTCCTTGTGCTCAATTTTCTTAAGCACTATCGTCTTAACTGCACCACTTTCTTGAATGAACTACTCTTCAAGAAAATATGTCTATTAGCAAAGAATAATCCTATTATCCTCAGGTAAGTAGAATTCGAATCTCATAGAGTTATTCGGATATCGAACAAAGCAGCCTATGATGGCCCTGGCCTCTAACTTGTCCATTTTACACTTCTTAACGTAAGCTAGGCATCTCCAAATCTTGATAAGCTTTAGGTTCAGCTTTCTTCTACTCCACATCTCATGTGGGGTTAAAGGAATAGACTTAGAGAAAATCCTATAAAGAAATAGGTAAATTGCTAAAGCTCATCATAGAACAAATCATGTTCAATAGAGTTCAATTCCTATGCTCAGCTATACCATTTAGTTGAGGATTCGTTGGTGGTGTGAGTTGAGATGCAATGCCATTCACTTTAAGGCATTCCATAAACTTGACACTTGTGTACTCCCCACTGCAATCTAATCGTAGTGCCTTTGCATGCTAGCCAATTTATTTGTCTACTTTAGCCTTGAATTCTTTGAACATTTCAGAGGATTCATGCTCATACTTCATTATACACATAACTATACATAGAGAAATTGTCAATAAAGGTTATGAACTAGTGAAAATCTCCCCTTCCCTTTTTATTAAATAGCCCATAGATGTCAATGTGGAATAGCTCCAACATTGATGTGGCTCTTTAGATGTGCCCATCAAATGGACTCTTAGTTGTCTTACCTAAGATGCAAGGTTCGTAAGTCGAACAGGGCTCTTTTCCTAATGGGCTAATAAGCTCGTCTTTCTCCATTTTACTATTCTAGCCTCCACAGCATAGCTTAGTTCGAGATGCACAATTGCTTAAGATTAAGGTCATCCTTAAGATGGTTGTTAATAATATCATTCATCACCAGTTTCTCATCCAAATTCAAGTAATATAAGCCATTTACGAATAAGGTAATGCCAACTAATACATTACAATAATAAATTTGCACATATTGTACTTGAGAGAAAAATTTACAACCTTCTTTCACTAATAATGCTACAAAGATAATATTTTTAATTCCATTTGGTAATAAGAGAATATCTTAAGCCAAATATATGACAAGATGATAACCTAAACGAAGCAGTGTCAATTACAGTAGCTACAACACTTGCCCTACAATCTTGATTTGAAGTGTAAATATGAGATGAGGCACTCAAATCGAAGATCCAATACATAGAGAACATAGTAATGGAATAAGATATTTCATAAACATAGAGTTCCACACCTCTAGTGCTGTCCTCTAGCACATTAAGGCATCTAACTCTATTCTTCCTCTAATGCCCCTTCTCATTGAATCAAATACTCTTTCCTATGACAGCATGGGCATTAGATCTCAATCCCTCCCCCTAGCCTTAGGAATAGTGGATTTCTTTTTTTGCTCTTTCCCTCCTTAGTCTCCCCAATTGAGAGGGTAGACTCCTTAAGGATAGCCTATTTTCCTTGGAATGGGATGATTGCTTCCAAAATTTTGCCAACTCTTTTGCGAATGAGAAACTTCTCAAACTTTGAAACATACTAACTATCTTGGTCCCAGTTAACATTAAGGTCACAATCAACAATAATAATAAGAGGGCATACATTATTTAAGATAATAATAAACTGTGGAAAATAAGCAAGACTTGTTAGTTTGGTTGTAATATGTGTTATTGTTATGATTATGGACTTTAAATCAAAACGGCCTTCTATTAGGTTATCTAAATCCTACACTCCCTTGAGTAGGAAATGAAAGTTGTATTGGAAAAATTTCCTTAGTGAGTGATTGGGATCATCATAGGATATATCATACCTCCCACATATAGCTCTTAGCATACCAAGCCTATTAAGGGTTAACTCTTGTCAATGCCTCTCATACACGGTCCAATCTTTTCCTTCAACTTATGGCCTATTGAAACTTGACACATATAGTTCTTGACATTGTAGGTCCACTTAGGTCACACCCATTGACTGACAAGTCATTGGATTTGTAACCCCACTTGTGACCATTCGCTTTTAAGGTGAAGTATCCTTTGAATGTTGTATCTAATGCACTTGAAGCCTTAAATGTTGGATTGAAATATGACCTCATGAATGTGATAATATCATGAACTAATGCTACACCTAGAACTTTGAGCTTGGTGGAGGGCCAACAAAACAATTTTTCCGTAACAACTTAATATTATTAGAGAAAGTTTTTTCTTTAGTCCATTTAATTTTAGGTTCATTTTGCATATTATCCACTTTAATGCATCTTATACATCCATCACAAACAATATGCAAATAAAAATAATGTGGAGAATTATGGACTTATATATCCAATTTGAGCCAAGAATTAGATTGTGGATTTGTGTATAAAATCCTATACTATTACATAGGAATTCCTCGAATGCCTTCTTTTGTCTTGGTCTCATGACTTCCTTCATGGGCCCCACCATGTCATGGAGCCTCGAATAGCACTAGCTCTTTGGTCTCTGCATGAACACCAACTTCTTGATGTCGTCCAAGTTTACATACGTGGCATGCCATAGAAAATCTTTATTCTGGGTAATAATAAGAAAAACTTGGGCTTATGTGAAGCCTCAAACTGGACCAACTCTTTGATCTCCACATTTACACCAACTTTTTGATGTCTTCCATGTTTACATACACATGTGGCATACCATACCTATTAATAATAAAAATTTGGACTCATGCCCTTACAACCCTTGAAAAATGGTTATAAAGCCATAAAAACCAATCTAAAAAGAAATACATTTGTTCACAAGTGTCCTTATTCCATAATCCATCCACAACATACATTCATATAATTATACATCACATGTTCAATTCAAAAACTCTCTTTATGGACTTTTTCCATGACTTACACTTCTTATGCCTTAGTTCTCAATTGTGGAATACCTTTTTCGAAATTTTAAATCAAGAATTTTTTACAAATATCATGCATGCACTGTGTGTATATTGGTTGGTAGCACATAGTGCTCAACACACTACTAGGCGCACAACGTGCGTTGGGCACTTGTCAAGTGCATACCGTGTGCCTACGTGCATGTCAGGTACCCTGTTGCTTTCGCTAGGCGCTTGTTGAGCAAGTGCATTAGGCACACGCCCTTGCCTGGGCAAACATTAGCCATGCATTGGGTGCTTGTTGTGCGATCATCATGCACGTGTTGTGCTTGTTGTGGTAGCTACATAAAATCCATTTCATGATCTAAAATTACGTGAAAATATTTTTTGCAAGTATTAACAAAATATCAAATACATGTTTAATAAATTATTAAATGAGAACTACCATAAATCATAGAAATATCATTAAATTTCGCTGTTATGTGAGGAAAATGGTAGCTCTTATGCCACTATCAGGTTTCAAAAGGTTTGTGATCAAATTGAAGAACTTTAAAACCACAAAACAACAACTTACACATTGCATAATAACATATCAAATCCATTTTGTTTTCTCCATACAATATGTATTAATTGAAAAATGTCGAGAACATATGTAAGGAATGTACCTTTTAGAATTGCATTCCAATTGGCGTACTTGTGATCCTTGAGTCGTAGCCATCTAACCCTGACCTCTAGTTAATCCACATAAGTGGAATGTTAAAGAACGCCTTCTATACCTTTCAAAACCCCTTTTGCAAGGTTTCTACTCAAACACCTTTAGGTTAAAAGGTTTTTGGTGACAAGAAGAAAATGAGAGGGTGGTTAGAACTTTCTTTCTTCTTGCTGGATGGGAGGCACACGATTTTTTGCTAATTTTTTCATGCTTAGTTATCTTCTAAACATGTATATATTGTTAAGACACTAGGACTCATTAGTGATGAGATCCAAGGGCTTACTACATAGACCTATAGAAATTTGTAGCCCGTGGACTTATTAATAATTGCAACCTATACCTCTTAATTATTAATCTCCATTAGTACTTAAGACCCATCTAGCCTCTTTTTAACCTCTATTTATAAAGGAGGCTTAATGGAATTATATAGTTAAACTTAATTAATCTCATTAATCAAATCAAAAGCTATCACATCTCTAGTTAATAATCACATTATTAACAACCTAATGGGAATCATATAATACCATTTGTGTCTTGCTCGTTTAATTAGTCTCCATTAACTAAAAGCCCATTGTTCTTTCAATTAATAATCTCATTATTAACAAGCATCATGCTAATTTATTTGGTCCAATCCAATTACGACTAAATAAATACTCTATGAGTCTTCTTAAGACTCATTCACATCCTACCGTTTAATACTAATCATACATTTCACCTTTTGTGCATAACTCTTTAAGCTCGTCCTTAATTTACAATAAGCATAGTTCGAAGGATATGGATAATGCCTAGCCTAAGACTTATATCATAGCCTATTTAAAATAAAGTGAAATAGATCATAATGAATTCTCCCGATCGTGAGTACCATAAGGTATAGACTTTTTCTCTTACTTTGTCCCAACCAAGCTAGAGTGATGGATTTAGTTAAACTCACAAATTCGGTCATATGCCCAATTGATGTTGACCAATGAAACTAATGCTTATGTCAGAAATTCCTTTTCGATCAAACACTACATTAGATAAGGATTTTCATCTCATAGAACATCGATTGTATAGAACAAACACCTTACTCACTTGCAAGGAGACAATTCCCTTACTGAATGTGAACATGCCTCCATAATAATCTAAACAACAGTATATTGAACTCATGACCCTATCTGATATCAAAATAGATATTAGCCTTTAATGCTCTAATGATGTATTAGTTGTCATGCACACAAGACAAACATACCATCACAAGTCTAAGGCTCATATGCACTTAGCATGATCACAAAGTAGGACGTTGATAGCTAAAAGTGAATTTCATGTGTCTGCTTTATTCGGTGAGTCATTGGTCGAATGCATATTCTATAATGATGCATCTAAACATATGTATTCTTAGTATCTTATACTGAATGACATAATGCTCACTATACAATTTAAGGTGTGAAAGTTATACCAACTCTCTAATACTCTGGTTTTAGTAATTGAATACTATTACAACTTTGTGTTTATATTTGTAACTCCTTATGAATAAGACTTCTTAATTCGATTACATGGAAAAATGCAATTCTTTATACCATTCAAGATTTATATGCACGATCAAACTTGCCAGAATATTTTATTAATTTTTGTGATGGTGTACCTATATTACCATAATACCCCCAATATCCCTCATTAACTATTGGTGTTAGAAGACATGCGACTCATAGATGGCTACTAGGACTATGAATTGCTACACCATAAAGATAATAGCTTACCAATGTCTTGGAATTATGATTATAAACTGTGAGATCAACATTTCGATTGGTCCAAGGAGCTAAAATCGATTGCCCAGAGCTTCAAATTAGTCTCGACATAGAGCTTAAGTTTTCCTATTTGGAGTAGGATTCCTTACTATTTTAATTCCTAGTCTTTTCCAAATAGGTTTAAATGAATTTTAGGTTATTTTAAAAGCCTTCAATCTATATAAAAGGACCTTATGATATTTTACATAGATTTTTGACACTTTGGTCATTGAATACAATTTTATTCTTTCCTAGAAATTTGAGTGTCCTTAATTTTCCTGTGAATTCCAAAATTGACTTATCCCAAGCATTCTTAAAATAATTCATGATGTATTAACTAACTTAATGTATTAATTGTGGTTGTCCTTCATGTGAATTCTACAAATTCGTTGCTTTTGGGTCACTTTCACATGATTCGCACAAGTAGGATTTTGCTGGGTTCAACATACACCAGTTATCTCAATTTCTTATTTTCGTGCTAGTATTAGTTGGCATCAAAGCCAACTATATATATTTTCATTTCGTTGTTGAATGGTGAGAATTATAAAACTTAGAAAACAAGTGTGAGAAAAAGAAGAAAAGAAAGAAGTTACTGTAGTATAAAAAAATGTGTCTATGGCAAAAAAAAGGGATGTGAGCAGTCTTGATTGATGGTATAATTTGAACTGTTGAGAAAGATCAGATATTGAGTTTGATTTGTGATAGAATTCAAACTTCTTACAAAAACTCATTGTAGTGATCGATCTTACCAACTGTTGGATTGATCATGCTTTATGTTTACCTACCTAAATGATTCTACCTACTGGAGTTCTAATCAATCAATCTTTCTTTTGATCAATTGCACCTTACTGCTCAACTTAAGATCGATTCAATTTGTTTCTAGATCAATCACCTTTTAAGTTTTTAGCTTATGATCAATCCTTTTGCATCTAAATTGACCCACTAGCCCATTTTTTAGCCTTAGCTCACATATTTGTGTATGAATTGATCCCAAATCCTTAAATTTCATCCCTTCACACATTCACACGCTATTAGGGGATACATCACTTGAGTTTCAAAAGAGCTATTTGAATTCCATAAGGTGGACACAATAATTGAGATGGTAAGCCCATTTATTTCAGTTTTTATTGTGTGATACATGAGTGATAGGTTAGAAATGAGTAACTTACATCTTTTGAGGGGAAAGGACACTCAGTCACACACACAAGTAACTTACATCTTTTGAGGTGAAAGGACACTCACACACACACATTATACATTTCCCTTGCTCTATATTACACTCTTAAGATGTCTATAGAGTCAACCGTTAGTGACAACACATTCAACATGAAGTAATTGATAGACACCTTTGCCAGCATTAATGATATGAGTGTTGGGTTAGAATAAGAGTCAAGTGTTATTCAGCATGCAAGTTGAAGGTCACAAGCTTCAACCATCTAAAAAGATACTTTGGCATGAGTTTCAAGAACAACTGGGCATTTAAAGAGGTTTCAAAAGTCAAAGAGAGCTCACAGATCAATTAGTTGTGAAACTAAGTTGAAAAAGTGAGAATTCATCATCAAATCGACATTTGGATTGATTTTAGTACACTAGGATTGATCGTTGGAAAGATCTCAAAAATATGGATTTATTGCCAGAAAGATTTGAAGGATCCTGATCGATCACAAAGCACTAGGATCGATCTCAAAACATTGCAATCAATCACAAAATTTGCAATTGTAAACTCAACAACTAAGCAACTTTTTGAGATGATAATTGGGATGATATAGATCTGTTAGTGATATGCCTTCTAACGCCAATAAATAACAAGGGATACTAGAGGACATCATAGTTGTATATATACTTTTTCATAATTATTAATAAAATATTAATTTTCTATATTAGTGTCTTGGCAAGTTATTTATCCATTTAAATCTTGATTGGTGTAAAGTATTGCATGCGCCTATATGACTAAGTTAAGAAGCCTTATTCATAAGAAATTATGAATATGAACATAAGACTGTGTTAGTACTTTATTATTAAAACTAGTTACAAGTCACAAACACTCTAAAAGGAATTAGAGAGTCGATATGACTTACACACCTTGAATTTATACAGTGAGTGTCATGCCATTTAGTATGAGATATTGAAAATGCAAGTGTATGGATGCGCCATTGGAGAATGGTCAATCGGATAATGATTTGCAAAACGGAGTAGATGCATCAAGTTCACTCTTGACTATCAACGTCTTTCTTTATGATGTGTTAGACCTGAGATGATATTATTGTCATGTGTATATGACAATTAATATGGTATTAAGACATTAAAGGCTAATATTTATCCTAGTGGGATAGGGTCAGGAGCCTAATGTAGCATTACCTAAATGCGTATGGAGGCATGTGCTTAATTAATAGGTATTTGTCTTATATTGTTAGTGTTCCATGAGATGAAAGCCCTTGACCAAAGCAATGTGATATTAGAAATGAGTTTTTGATAAAATCATTTGTTTCATGAGGCAACACCAGCTAGTCGTATAATTGAGTTTGTGAGTTTGATTAAATCCACGACTCTGGTTTGATTGAGACAAAGCAAGACAAAAGGTCTATACGACACGGCATTCATGATCAGAAAGGTTTATTATGATCATTCATTTCATATTAATTGGGCTATGATATAGGGCTGTAAGCTAGACGCTACCTATATCCTTCGAGATATGTTCATTGCGAAATAAGAATAAACCTAAAAAGTCACACACAATGATTGGAAAGAATGACAAGTGTTAAATTAGTGGGTTCCAAGTGAGCCTTGAGAAGATTAATGAAATAATTTGTTTAGTTGTAATTGGATTAGACTAAATAAATGGACGTGATTATTTGTTGATGATAAGGCCATTAATTGGAACCACAATGCGGATTTAATTTAATTAATGGGGATTAATTAAATTAAATAACACAATTGGGCCTCAATTATTGATGAACATTAATAACTAAGGGATATATGAGCTGATTTGTTAATGAGATTAATAATTAAAATTTAGGAGACAATTTTTAATTAAAAGTCTATGTAGAAGAGCTCATAGAGACTAGGTCTCAAACCCTAGTGCTCTAACTATTTTAAGGGGTGCTTGAAGAGTTGATACAACTTTACCCCTACAAGCAAGAAGAGAGAGACTCCATGGCCACCCTTGCCCACTCTTTTCTAATCAAAAATCCCTTCTTCTGGAAAGAGTTTGCATTAGAGTTTCGCGAAAGGAGTTTTGAACAATCGCAGGAATCCGTGAGCATTGGTTGCAGAAAACATTTTCTTAATTTAATTTTTTAAAAAATATTTTTCTAGGAATAAAAACTAATACATGAGATGTGTAGGTCATCGAAATTATCATTAAATGGAATTATTTAATTATACATATGATACATAATTATTTAGACATATGTTGTGTCTGGATTATGGAATTAAAACACTTTTGGATGAATGCATTTACTTTTTGTTTGGTTTCTCATAGGTTTTATAATTAATTTTCATTAGTTGTAAGGGTATAAGCCCAAGTTTTATTTTGTTATGTAGAATAGTGCTTCTTTCATTTGTTTTTTTTTATAGGTGATATTATTAATTTTTATAGGTTGTAAGGGCATAAGCCTAAGTTTTATTTTATTATATAGGACAAAGCTTCTTTGTGGTCTGCCACGTGTATTTGTAAAATGTGAAAGATTTCAAGAGTCAGTGTTTGTGCAAAGACCAAGGAGTTAGTGCTGTTGTTCGAAGTTTCATGGCGTGGTGGGATAAGGTCATGAGCCTATAGCGTTATTGCCCAAATGTATATGGAGGCATGTGTGTATTTCATAAGGGACTCGTTTCTTGCAAACGAGTAAAGCATTTGTCCTATAAAGTTGATGTTTTATGAGATGGAAATATTAGGCCAAGATAGTGTGTGATGGAAAAGGAGTTTTTAATAGAAATAAAAGAATCATGAGGAAACATCAATGCTCATATGACCAAGCTCAATAGTTTGACTAACTCTATGACTCTCGTTTAATTAAGACAAAGCAAGACCAAAGGTCTGTGTTAAATGGTATTCACGATTGGGAAGGCTTATTATCATTTATTCACTTCACATTAGATGGGGCTATGTTATGAGCCATAAGCTACGCATTATCAATATCCTTCAAACTATGCTCGTTGCCAACAAATGATGAATTGAGCAAGACACACATAGGAACAAGACGAGGCTTGAGGTATTTGCAATGTGATGATTGTGAGGCTTGAGAAATCTCTTAATGGATTTAATTTGTTTACAATTAGATTGGACCAAATTGAAATAATTTATTCCTCATTATGTTTGTTAGTGATGAGATAATTAATTAAATAACATGAAGAGCCATTAATTTAATTACCGTGGATTAATTAAATTAAAGAGACAAGGCACAAAAGGATTATTTTGTACCTATTATATTTTTTAATAATGGAGATTATTAATTAATTATTAATTAAAAATATAATAACCCTTTAATATAATTAATGGAATTAATAAAATTAAAAAAATAATTCAAATGGACTTTAATTATTAATTAGATTAATAATTAAGGGTGGGGGCTTAAATTAATTTTAAGGTCTATGTGAAAGCTGACAAATCCAATTTCACAAATCCTAAGCGTCCTAATATAAATAAAATTGTGTCTTGAGAATAAATTATTGAAATAGTTTCAAAAGTACTATTCACATAAACAGTAATCCGTGGCACTATTCACACCACAACAATTCACTCAAGCACCATTCGCTCCTTGCACGCAATAGAAAATTAGTTGCTACCCTTCCTCTTAAATTCTCTTAAGAAATTCTCTAAGCACAAGAGTTGTAGAATTTCAAGGACGAGTTCATGGAATTTTGTCGGAGAGCCATAGCAAATAACTTGTTAGTGTGGACAAATTAGAGGCTAAGATTTTATCGTGGCTTATGGATCATAAACAAAAACTATAGGAATCGAATTCTAGGTAAATCCAAGCAACTATCCTAGTATTTATATTTATGCATTTTATGAAACAAAAAGTGAATTGAGTTGGGATTATTCTGCTACATTCTCTAATGATTTTATGATTAAAATTTAAAAAAAGTTGCGTCTCATATCCAGTAAAACCTAAAAGTGGTATCAGAGCTGCTACTTTTCTTCATATAAACATATTTAGATACACTCATTTTATGATTTACGTTAGCTCTTCATTTGAAAATTGTATAAACATGTTTTTGAAACTTATATATATTTGCAAAAGTATTTTGTGGGTGTTTTGGATTGAGAAAAGTGAAAAAATTTGATCATAAGTGTTAAGAAAGTATGCCAGCCCCGCGGTTACTGTCTTCCACAATTGTGGGAAGTATTCTCACAATTGCAAAGCCACTATTCACAATTGTAGGACAGTAGCTCACAATTGCGAGCTTTCAACTCATTGCCACAAAGAGGACCTTCATAGTTGCTAGCCATGTTCACGGAAAGGGATCTTGCATCACAGCCTTGCCTATAATAGAAAGGTAGTTTCTACTGTAGCTCACGTTGCGCTGCCTTCGAGTGGCTTCTGACCGTAGCTATCATTCTCAAGGTTGTGGTGAGGCCTCTAGAGGGTTTTTGTTGCTTTTTCTCAAAATCATAAAATGATTGTTCTAAGTATTTTGTTGTATCACACATGTGATGTACAAATGTTGTATGGATGCAAAGATGAATCGTGGACTTAGGACACATGTGGATATATTTTCTTTACTTTGGTTTTGGTTTTTCCTAATGTATAAATTATTTTTCCATAGGTTGTACGGGCATAAATTCAAGTTTTTCTAAAGTAGAATACAAATTATTTTTTTGTTGTATGCCTCAATGTAATTTGTAATTCCGAAACTAGGAGTCGGTGATTGTTTGGAACCTAGGGAGTTGGTGGTCATTTGGGACTAAGAGTTGGAGTTCATTTGACGGTCCAAGCGTGGTAAGCCCATGAAGAAGAAAGAGTCCAAGACTAAGGAAAAAAAAATTAAAGGCCCTGTTATAGTATAGAGCATCACACATATGTGCATAATTCAATTGTTGGTTCCAATTGGACCTAGAAATCCATATTCATCTAAGTTATTTTTGTCTTATGTCTTACTGCATGTATAAGGCACATCTAAGATGGCATATGTGTAAAGTGAAAGAATAAAACATGAACTAAACACTTCCTCAACAATATGAAGTTGTAATGGCTAAACTGTTTCGTTGTGGCCCTCCACCGAGCTTAGAGTTCTATGTGTAGTATTAGCATGTGATATCATCACATTTGTGGGGTCACATTGTGAGGGTACATTTAGAGCTTCAAGTACATTGGATGTGACATTCAAAGTATACTTCACCTTAAGAACTAGATGGGCACTAATAGGGTTATAAATTTGGCAAGTTGTTATTAGTGGGTGTGACTTAAGTGGACCTATATGCTAAGAACTACATGTGTAAGCTTTCGTTGGTCTATGGGCCAAGTGTAAGATTGGACTACATATTAGATGTGTTGGCTAGAGTTGCCACGCCTTGGGCCTATCATGCTAAAAACTATATGTGTGAGGTGTGTTATACTCAATGAAAACTGCAATCACCTACTAGGAGATTTTTCCAATGAGATTTCCATTTTCTACCCAAGGGAGTGTGGGATTTGAAAAATCTAATAGAAGGTCATGTAATTTAAAGTCCATAATCATTTAGCAACAGCATTAACAACCAAACTAATAATCTTGATTATTTTCTATAGTTACATTACTCTTGAATGATTACATTCACTCTCATAACTATTATTATTGAGGCCATCATGCTTATTAGCCCCAAGATGGCCGATTGGGTTTGAGGTTTGAGAAGAGTTAACATTCCACAAGGAATCGATGGGATCTTGGAAGTTGTTATTCCTAAGCATTGGGAAGGAGGTACTCCTTGAGAAGTTAAGCCCTTTAGTTAGTGTGACTAATGATGGAAAGACTAAAAGAAGGAAACCTAGCATTCCTAAGACTTGTGGGAATAGCGTGGCATTTACTGCTCATGTTGGTAGAGGAAAGAGTTTTCAATGCAACAAGGATGAGCATTGGAGAAGGAATTGTGTCAAGTGCCTCACAAGCCTGGAAAATCACTAAGGAGGTGTGGACTTTATGTTTATCAAACATCCTATTCCATTTGTGAGTTTTTTACATATTGGATCTTAGATTCGAGTGCTTTCTCTTACATCTGCACCTTGAGTTAAGATTTAGCAAAGACTAGGTCATTTCAAAAGCCAGAAGTAACGATTAAAGTCAATAGTGAGGCAAATGTTGCAGTTATTGTGATTGGCACTAATTTAATTAAATTATCATCTGATCATGTTTTGGGCTCACGAGATTGTCTCTTGTTACCAAATGGGCTCAAGAATATTGTTTCCATACCTTTATTGGCAAAAAAAGGTTATAAATTTTCTTTTAGAGACAATAAGTAACAAATTTATTATCGTAATAAATTAATTAGCACTATCCTGTTGGAAAATGGCTTTTACAACTTAAATTTGGATGATGGGCCTGTCATGAATGCCTTAACAGATAAACATACTGGGAATGGTTTAAATCTCAAGCAGTTGCAGCATCTCAAACCGAGTCATATTGTAAAGGCTAAGATTAGTAGGTTGGAGAAAGATAGTCTTATAGGCCCATTGGGAAAGGAGTTCTATCTCACTTGCAAATTTTGCATCTTAGGCAAGATGGCAAAGAGTCTATTTGATAGGAACATCAAGAGACCCACATCGGTGTTGGAGTTAGTCCACATTGATACTTGTGGGTCGTTTAATGAAAATGGCAAAGGAAGGATTTTGATACTTCATTACCTTTATGAATGATTTCTCTAGGTATGTTTATGTGTACTTAGTAAAGTATAAGTATGAATCTTTTGAAAAGTTCAAAGAATTTAGGATTAAAGTAGAGAATCATACTAACAAGCATGTAAAGAAACTACAATCAAATCTTGGTATCGAATACATGAGCCTCGAGTTTGTGGAATTCCTCAAAAAATGGCATTGTATCACAACTCACACTACCAAAAACTCCTTAGTTGAATTGTGTAGCTGAGTGTAGGAATTGGACTTTGTTGAACATTGTTTGATCCATAATAAGCTTCACTAAATTACTCGTTTCTTTATGGGGACACACCTCTTAATAGCCTCCGTTCCTTCCGCTTCACAAGAGATGTGGAGTGGGAGGAAGCCGAGCCTACAGCATATTAAGGTTTAGGGATGTCTAGCTTATGCTGAGAAGAGTAATGTGCATAGTTAAAGGCAAAGGTCATTTTTGGTTTCTTTGCGAGTATCCCAAGGACACTTTAGGATATGAGTTCTACCTCATCGATGACTGAAGGATTATTGTTTGTTGTTAAACATGCTTCTTAAAGGAAGAGTTTATCTAGTGAAGGGGTGTGAGGAAAACCATTGTGCTTAAGGAAGTTGAGCATGAGAGATAAAGCAATGAACCCACACGGTAGTTACCTATTCAAGAAATAGCTCCTATGATGCATCCATTGCAATGATCGAGTAGAGTCTTTCATGCATTAGAGAAATATGGTTATGTCCTAAAGAATGGATAAAAGTTGTTCATTATTGGAGATAATGATCACAAAGATGATCCTTCTACATACAGTCAAGTTTTAGCAAATAAGGACTCCACCAAGTGGCATGAGGCTATGCAGTCTATGATTGATTCGATGTATTTGAATCAAGCTTGGAGCTTAGTGGATCCACCTGAGGGAATAGTTCCCATTAGATGCAAGTGGGTCTTCAAAAGGAAGATTTGTTCAACTAGCAAGGTAGAGACTTATGAAGCTAGGCTTAAGGCAAAAGGATATAGTTAAAAGGAGGGTATTAACCATAAGGAGACCTTTTCGCCTATAGCTATTATCAAATCCATTCAAATAGTTCTCGTGATTACTAACCGCTTGGACCATGAGATTTGGTAGATGGATGTCAAAACCACTTTCCTAAATAGGTTTCTTAAGGAGGACAACTATATGGTGTAGCCACATGCTTTTGAGGTCTAAGGTGAGTCACATAAAGTGTGCAAGCTTAAGAGGTCCATTTATGGCTTTAACCAGGCATCGAGGAGTTGGGATCTTCATTTTCAAGGTGTAATCTAATCGTTTAGCTTCAACGATAATGAAGTTGAGCCCAGAGTCTACAAGAGGGTTAGTAGGAGCACAATCACATTCATAATGTTGTATGTAGTCGACATACTTCTCATTGGGAAGTAAGGATGGTAACCTCGATCAAAACATGGTTATCTAGTACATTCACTATGAAAGACTTTCGAGAAGCAACCTATATCTTAGGGATTCACATATATAGAGATAGAGTGAAGCGATTGATGGGTGTCTCTCGAGCTTTGTACATAGGCAAAATCTTAAAAAGGTTTAGGATGGAAGTCTATAAGAGAGGATTGTTACCAGTTAGGCATGACATCTATCTCTCAAAGTTCATGTGTCCACAAACGGACATTGAGAAGAGATCAATGGCCACCATTCCATATGGTTTGGCAATTGGAAGCCTAATGTATACAATGTTATCTATGAGGCTAGATATCACCTATGCTATAAGAGTTACGAGCAAGTTCCAAACAAATCCTTACAAATAGCATTGAGATGTTGTTAAGTGTATCTTTAAGTACTTGAGAATGACTAAGGATACAACATTTGTGTAAGGAGATGGAGAACTAAAAGTAGATGGCTATACTAATGGCTATACTTTCAGTTAGACTTTGGTAATAGAAAGCTACTTTTGGATACATTTTCACCCTCAATGGAGGAATGGTGAGTAGGAAGAGTTCCAAACAAAGCATCACTACAGATTTCACCATTGACCTTGAGTAGATTGCAGCATGTGATGCTATAATGGAGGCTATTTAGTTTAAGAAATTTATTATTAAGCTTCAAGTGGTTCTGGGGATGGATCAATCGCTACCACTTCATTGCGACAATAACGATGCAATTGCACAAGTAAAAAAACCTAGGTCTCATTAGAAATCTAACACATTAAGAGGCGATATCATATCATTTGAGAAATTATTGCGATGAATGATATTGCCATGCAGAAAATAGCTTTAGCAAATGACATTGCTAACCCAATCACCTAGCTGAAGACACAAGAATAGCTAGATCTTCATCTTGAGGAGATGAGAATTAGATACCACAGAGATGAGCATTAGGGTCATTAGCGTCAAAGTGCAAGTGAGAGTCTTTTAGTGATATGCGCTCTAACGCCAAATTGTCAATGAGGAATACTTAAGGGATATTAGCTGTAAATATTATTATTATTATTATTTAATAAAATATTGATGATTATTTTATCAATATTCTAGCAGCATACCCATGCATGTAAATCTTGAATGGCAAAAAGTGTTATATGTGCCCATATAATTGTATTAAAAGATCTTATTCATAAGGGGTTATCAATATAGACACAAGGCTGACTTTATACATAATCACTAAAACTAGTTAGCGAATCATAGACACCTTAAAGAGCATTGAGAGTCGACACGACTTGCACTCTTTATATTTGTATGGTGAGTGTCATACTGTCCAGTATGAGACACTGGAAATACTTGTGTATGGATACGTCACTAAAGAATGAGTATTTAGACATTAACTCACAGAACAAAGTAGTCACATGAAGTTCACTCCTTGCTATCAGTATCTTACTTTATGATTGTGTTAAGTGCGCATAGGTCTTAAATTTGAGACAACATGGTTATATTATGTGCATGATAGTTAATGTGTCATTAGGGCATTAAGGACGAACATCTATCCTGGTATGGGATAAGGGCACAAGCCCAAACAGCCATTACACAGGTGTGTATCATAGCATGCGTACGTTCAATAAAAGATTTGCCTCCTTGCAAGTAAGGCGTTTGTCCTATGTAGTTGATATTTTGTGAGACAAAAATCCTTAATCAAAGTAGTTTGTTATCAAAAAGGAGTTTTTGATAGAAATAGAAGTCTCATGAGGAATGTCAATTGGTCATATGATCGAGCTTATGAGTTTGACTAAATCCATGGTGCTCGCTCAGTTTGGACAAAGAATGACAAAAGGTATACACTACGTGGTACTCTTATTGTGATCCATTCACCTCATATTGGATAGGACACGATATGGGCCACAAGTTAGGTGTTACTCATATCCTTCGAGCTATGCTCGTTACCGTTAAAGATGAACCTAAACAGTTACACATGTAAGAACCAGATGATGGCTTAAAGCATTTGCAATGTGTTTAGCACAAGGCTTAAGAAATCTTGTAGGTGAGTCTTGAAAAGTCTCATGGTGGATTTAATTTAGTTGCAATTGGATTGGACCAAATTGGGATGATTTATTTCTCATTATATTTGTTAGTAATAAGATCATTAATTAGAAACATGATGAACCTTTAATTTAATTAATAGAGATTATTTAAATTAAAGAGACAAGGCTAAAATAGATTATTTTGAACCTGTTATACTTGGTAAAAATGGAGATTATTAATTAGAAATATAATAGGCACTTAGTTTAACTAATGGAATTATTTAAATTGAAGTAAATAATTTGAATGGAATTTAATTATTAATTAAATTAATAATTAAAGGTGAACGGACTTTAATTAATCTTAAGGTTCATGTGACGGCTCACAGACCCCAATGCACAAGCTATAGGTATTCTAGTATAAATAAGATTATGTCACAAGAATGAATTATTGGAAGAGTTCCAAAAGCACTATTCACGTGAGTAGTAACCCCAGCACCATTTACACCACTATAGTTCACTTAGGCAATATTCACCACTTGCACATGAGAGAAAATTAGTTGCTAGCCACCTGCTCATATTTTCTCTTAGAAAATTCTCTATGCACAAGAATTGTGAAATTTCGGGAATGAGTTCTTGTACTTTTTTTAGAGAGCCATGGCTAATGATTTGTTTGTGTGGACAAACAAAAGGCAAATGCTTTATTTTAGTTTGTAGATCATAGACATAATCTAAAGGAATGGGATTCCAAGTAAACATCTATGCAACTATCCTGGTATTTATGTTTATGCATTTTATACAACCAAAAGCAGATTAGATTGGGATATATTTATTTTGCTACATTTTCTGATTTTTTTTGATTAAATTTTTAAAATCAATGCATCTCATACTTGTTGAAACCCAATAGTGTTATCAGTGCTACCGTTTTCCTTCATAAAGATGTACTCAGATATACTTGTTTTATGATTTATGTAAGTTCGTCATTTGAAAATTATATAATCATGTTTTTGAAACTTGTATATACCTACAAAAGTGTTTTGTGGGTGTTTTTGAATTGATAAAAGCAACTAAAATCAAGTCTTCAACGTCAAGAAATCAAATAGCGTTGTAGCACTATCAGGTCTCACAACCGCGAGATAAGATCTCGCGACCATGGCATGGCTGTTCGTAGCTGTAGACCTAGGCATAGGAGTTATGTAATTGCTGCTCCTAGATTTGAGGTCGTGGGACAATGAGGTGTACCTGCAGAATGTGATCTCATGGCCAGGGAGTGAGGCTGCGACATATTCTAGAATTGTCATAGCCACGACGGCCATAGTGGCTACACTAAGCCCATCCGTAGCTATAGGAACTGTTCCCACGGCCATGCAAGGGTCCTAGAAGTGTTGTTTTATGCTTTTCAAATTCAAAACATTTGGAAAAGGGGTTTTCCAGAAACGAGAACTAAGGCATGAGATGTATGGATATTTTATGGATGTAAAGGTGAGTTAGGGATTTAGAAGATATATGGATGGATTTTCATGATTTTGGTTTTGGTCTTTCTAGATGTATATATTATTTTTCCATGAGTTATAAGGGCATAAGCCCACATTTTTTCTAAAGTAGTATAGGAATTATTTCCGTCGTATGCTACGATGTAATTATAATTCTGAGACCAAGAGTTGGTGATCGCTTGGAAGCCAAGGAGTTGGTGGTTGTTCTGAGCTAAGAGTTGGAGTTTGTTCAATGGTCCAAACATGGTGAGCCTACAAAGAAGAAGGAGTCCAATACCAATGAAGAAAATTTTGAAAAGCCTTGTAATAGTATAGAGCTTCACATACATATGAGATATTTTTATCTTATACTCATCCATGTTATTTTAATTGGATCTGGAAAGTCTATACTCATCCATGTTATTTTTGTCTTATGCTACATGTAGGAGATATTTGCATACAAAATGGCTAATTTCAAAGTGAAAGAGAAAAGTGTGGACCAAAAACTTCATCATCAATATTAAGTTGTAACAGTAAAATTGTTTCGTTGTGGCCCTCCACCGACTTAGAGTTCTTGGTGTGGTCTTAGCATGTAATATCATCATATTCTTGGAGTTACATTGCGACAGCATACGTAAAGCTTAAAGTGCATTTAGATGGGACATTCAAAGGATACTTCACTTTAGGAGCTTGATAGCCACTAGTGGGATTACAAATCTTGCAAGTTGTTAGTCAGTGGGTGAGGCTTAAATGGACTCGTGATGCTAAGAACTGTATGAGTGAGGTTTCGTTAGGCCATGGGCTAAAGTATACGATTAGACCATAAATGAGATGCGTTAGCAAGAGTTGCCACTCATTAGGCCTATCATGTGAAAATTGTAAATGTGAGGTATGCTTTACCCAATGAAAAACCCAATCACACGATAGGAGACTTTTCTAATGAGATTTCCATTCCTACTTGAGAGAGCGTGGAATTTGAAAAATCTAGTGGGAGGCCGTATAAGTTAAAGTCTATAATCATTCGATAACAACATTAATAACCAAACTAATAATCTTGCCTATTTAATGCAGTTCTATTATCCTTGAATGATGACATTCGCTCTCATAATTATAGTTTTTTAGACCATCATGTTTATTGGCACTAAGAATTTGATTGGGTCTGAGGCTAAAGAAGAGTTCTCATTCCTCAAGGAAACTGTGGGATCTTGAAAGTTGTCGTCCTGAGCATTAGGAAGGAGGTTGTCCTTGTGGTGTTATGTCCTTTGATTAGTGAGGCTAAGGAAGGCAAGATCAAAAGAAGAAAACCTAGTATTCCCAAGGCCAGTGGGAGGGGCGTGGCATTTGATGCTCATAGTGGCGAAGGAAAGAGTTTCCAATGTAATAAAGGGGAGCATTGGAGTTGGAATTGTGTTGGGAGCCTTGAAATCTAGGAAAATGGCAAAGAAGGTGTGGAACTTTATGTTTATAAAACATCTTATTCCATTAGTGTGTTTTCCATGCTTTGGACATTGGATTTAGGTGCTTCCTTACATCTTTGCACTTCGAATCAAGATTTAGCCAAGAGTAAGTTACTTTAGAAGTGAGTAGTAATTAGAGTTAGTAGTAGGGCAAGTGTAGCAACCACTATGATTGGAGCTGCTTCAATTAAATTATTATTTGATCATGTTTTGGTCCTAACAGATTGTTTTTTGTTACCAAATGGGCTTAAGAATATTATTTCTATACTATTACAAGTGAAAGAGGATTATGAATTCTCTGTTAGAGACAATAAGTGTCAAATTATTATCATAATAAATTGGTTAGCACAACCTCATAGGTAAACAACCTATATTACTTGAATTTAGATGATAAACCTATGATGAATACCATATCAAACGAACATGCTAGGGATGGTTTGAATCCCAAGAAATTGTGGCATCTTAGATTGGGCTATCCTATAAAGGTTAGGATTAACAAGTTGGAGAAATGCGGCTTATAGGCCTATTGGAAAAGGAGCCTTATCTATTTAAGAACCTTTCTTCTTAGATAAGATGGCCAAGAGTCCATTTGATGGGCACGTTGAGAGCCAAATCAATGTTGGAGATAGTCTACACTATTACTTGTGGGTTATTTAATGAAATGGCCAAGAGAGGGTTTCACTACTTCGTTACCTCTACCGACAATTTCTCTAAGTATGGTATATGTACTTGATGAAATACAAGCATGAATTCTTCAAAAAGTTCAAGGAATTCAAAGCTAAAAAGAGAAACAAACTAGCAAGCATGTAAAGGCGCTCCAATCAAATCATGGTAGTGAATACATGAGCACTGAGGTTGAGGAATTTCATAAGGAAAATGGCATTATATCACAACTTACACCATCGGCAACTTCTCAATTGAATGGTGTCGCTAAGCGTTAGAATCGAATTTTGTTAGACATGGTTCAATCCATGATAAGCTTCATGGACTTACCCATTTTTCGAGGGGGACACACCCTCCTAACAATTTCCCATATCATAAATAAGATTCCCTTTAAGTTCATTCCTTCCACCCTACATGAGATGTGGAGTAGTAGGAAGCCAAAGCTAAAGTATATTAAGGTTTAAGAATGTCCAGCTTACCTTAAGAAAAGTAATGCAAATGAGTTAGAGGCGAAGGCCATTTTGGGCCACTTTGTAGAGTATCCCAAGGATTATATGGGGGTATAAGTTCTACCTCCCTAATGATCTAAGGATCATTGTTCGTTATAAAGCACACTTTCAAGAGAAAGAGTTCATCTAGGAAGGGGTGCGGTAGGCCTATTGTGCTCAAGAAAGTCAAGCACGAGGGTCAAAGCGAGGAACCTCTATGGCAATTACCTATTCAAGAGACACCTTTAATGATGTAGCCATTACAATGTATGAGTAGTTTCTCCCATGCACTACAGAGATGTATTTGTGTCCTAGAGAATGAACAAGAGATGTTCATTATGGAAGATAGTGATCATGGAGATAAACTTTTTACACACGATCAAGCAATGGCAGATAAAGACTCCACTAAGTGGCAGGAGGCTATGTAGTTCGAAATGAATTTAATATATTCGAACCAAGTATGGACCTTAGTGGATCCACCTAAGGGAATAGCTCCCACTAGATACAAGTGAGTCTATAAAAGAAAGATTGGTTCGACTATTAAGGTGTAGACCTACAAAGTTAGGCCTATGGCGAAAGGCTATAAGTGAAAAAGAGAGTATTAACCATGAGAAAACCTTTTCACTTGTAGCTATGATCAAGTCCATTCAGATACATCTACCAATAAACACCCACTTAGATTATGAGATTTGGCAAATGGACATTAAAACCAATTACCTTAATAGGTTCCTTAAGAAAGATATCTATATAGTGTAACCATGCAATTTCAAGGTCCAAGGCAAGTCTCATAAAGTATGCAAGCTTAAGAGATCTATCTATAGCCTTAATCAGGCATTGAGGAGTTGGAATATTTACTTTCACGTTGCAGTCAAATCATTTAGCTTTATCAGAAATGAGGATTAGCCTTATGTCTATAAGAAGGTCATGGGAATGCAATTACATTCCTAGTGTTGTAAGTAAATGATATTTTTCTCAGTGGGAATAATGTTGGGATGATAACATCGGTCAAAATATTGTTATCTAGTACATTTTCCATGAAAGACTTAGGTGAAGTGACCTATATCTTAATGGTTCACATCTATAAAGATAGAGCGAAAAGATTGATGGGTCTCTCTTAAGCCTTGTACATGGACAAAATTCTAAAGAAGTTGAGGATGGACACCTCTAAAAGAGAATTGCTATTAATTAGACATTGGATTCATCTCTCAAAGTTCATGTGCCCACAAACTGACAATGAGAGGAGATTAATGGCTACCATTCCATATACCTCAACAATTGAAAGCCTAATGTATGCAATGCTATGAACAAAGATAGATATAACCTATGCCGTAAGTGTTATGAGAAAGTTCAAAGTGAGTCCTATAGTATAGTATTGGGATGCTGTGAAATTTCTCCTTAAATATTTGACAAAGATTAAGGATATGGTACTTATGTATGGAGATGGAGAATTGAAAATAAATGGCTATGCTAACTCTAACTTTCAATCAGACATCAAAGATAGAAAATCTACTTCTAGATATATTTCACCCTTAAAGAAAGAGCAATGAATTTGAAGAGTTCCAAATAGAGCACCACTATAGATTCCACCACTAAGGCTGAGTACATTGAAGCTTTTGAAGCTACAAAGGAAGCTGTTTGGATTAAGAAGTTCATTACTGAGCTTCAACTAGTCTTGGGATGGATCAGCCATTGTCACTTCATTATGACAATAACAGTGCAATTGCACAAGCAAAAGAACTGAGATCCCATCAAAAGTCCAAATATATTAAGAAGTGGTATCATATAATTCGAGAAGTTATTAGAAGGGATGATATTGCCATGCATAAGAGAGTAACAAATAATGTTGTTGACCTCCTCACCAAACTGATGACATAAGAACAATTAGATTTTCATCTTGAGCAGTTGGGTATTAGATACCATAGTAATGTTTTTAATAACATAACCAAGTTCTATTTCTAATGCTAAGGATACTAGGAACCCTAAAACTTGTATGGAAATTAACTAAAATAAAAAAAATAACATAAAAGGAAGTTTCCAACTATAATTAGGCTCTGTAATGTCTACGCGTTAGATCCGACTATTGATCTCATGCCTCTAGATCATAAAATAAAGTGTCAAGTCATCCCAGTATTTAATGCCCTATACGATTGAGCGTAACTCCAACGATTGTAACTACTGAATGTCATAGTGTTCAAGATTTTTTATCGTGCGTTGCATGACTAAGCCAACTTGTGTGATCCTAAGTGCAAAGAGTCATTTTTAGTCCATTGTCGATTACGTGTGCTTCATCTAGATCCATTGTCTTCGCGATGGATTGGCTAGTTGCTGGGCTCGATCCAGAGAGTACTCTAAGGTTTGTTTTGAGTTCTTTTTACATCAAGTTCACCTAAAAAAGGTCTTTTTTATTTAGCTCCTCCAAACATCCAAAAGTCTCTCGAAACTTCTTCATAAGCACTATCATTATTTCCTTAATCCTTTTAGTCTTACTTAGCCCTCATCAATGAACCTTAGGTTATCCTTTGGTGCTCGATAATAGCCTTAATGCTTGTGCCATTCCCTTCCTCTTAGAAAGGAATTGGCCTCAATTCCAACTCTCGTTCATCTACTGTATCAAAAGGACTCAAATTAGAGACATTAATTGCAACTTGTAAGCATTGTCATTAATGCACTCTATCACTTGAAATGGACTGTCGCCCTTTAGCATGAGCCATGATTTTCTTTGATCTTGAAATCTTTCTTTTCTCAAGTGAACTCAGACCTAATCTCCAGGGCCAAACACAACCTTCTTGCAACCCTTGTTCACTTATTGCGCATATTGTTCATTTCTCCTTTTGATATTTTGGTGTATACACTCATGTAGCTATTTCACAAATTTTATTTTGTGCTTCACAAAATTTGCTTATTACATGGTAATGATAGCAAGTGTAATGGGATTAAAACCATAAACAACTTCAAATGGCAATTTGTGTGTGGTTGAGTGTATGTTCCTATTGTAAGCAAACTCGACGTGTGGCAAACACACTTCCAAGTTCTTATGTTCTTAATCAAGGCATTTAACAATGCAATTAATGTCCAATTCACCACTTCAGTCTGTCCATCAATTTATGGGTGACTTGATGTAGAGAATAACAACTTAGTCCTTAGCTTACACCATAGTGTTTTTCAAAAGTAACCCAAGAACTTAACATCTCTATCAGATACAATAATTTTTGGCATGCCATGCCATCTAATTATTTCCCCAAAGAGTAAGTTAGCTATATGTGTAGCATCATCTATCTTATTGCATGTGATGAAGTATGGCATTTTAGAGAACTTATCTACAACTACAAAAATACCATTCTTACCTGTTAGAGTCCACGGTAGACCAAACACGAACTCCATTGACATGTCCTTCCACAGCATCTTTGGAATCGGTAATGGCATACATAATCCATGCGATTGAGCTCTAGACTTGGCCTCCTTGCACTTGATGAATCTATCAAATATCCTTTCAACATCTCTCCACAAATATGGAAAAAAGAAATGTTCTTGCAAAATCACAAATGTTTTGGTGACACCCTAGTGTCCCATCAGGCCTCCATCATGTGTATCTCGGATTATTAATTCACGTAAAGAACAGTTAGGAATGCACAACCTATATATGTAGAACAAATATCCATCATGCTAGAAATACTTATCATGTACACCTTACTTAGGCAATTCATACACTTGACCAAAATCCTCATCATTTGAATACAGTGCTTTAATATGATCAAATTCATAAAGTATAGCATTTAATGTAGTGAGTAATGAATATTTCCTAGACAACTCATCCACTACTACATTCTCTGCACCTTTCTTATACTTGATTACATATGGAAAAGTGTCTCTAAAAGATATCCATTTAACATGTCTACAACTCAACTAGCCTTGACTTTTTAGATGCTTTAGGGACTCATGATCCATATTGACAACAAATTCCCTAAGTCTCAAAAAATGTTGCCACACCTCCAAATCTCTTACTAATGTGTATAGCTCCTTATTGTATGTTAGGTAGTTTAGTTTTGCTCCATTCAACTTCTCGCTGAAATTCGCAATTGGTCTCTTCTCTTACATCAGCACTACTACAACTCCTATTCCTGAAGAATCACATTCAAGTTCAAATGTTTTAAAAAAGTTAAGCAATGATAAGACAAAAGCATTAGTAAGTTTTTCCTCAAGCATCTTAAATGCCCTTCGCTGAGTCTCCCCCCACTAGAACTTCTCAACCTTCTCAGTGATTGTGGTCAATGGTGTGGCGATTGTGCAAAAATCTCGCACAAACCTCCAGTAGAAGCGTGCAAGACCATGGAAACTCCTCACCTCAGTCACAGTCTTGGGTGTTAGCTATTCTTGTATCACCTTAACCTTATTAGGTAAAAATTTAAATTGAAAAAAGAGTATTGTGATGAATTTGGTTTTTTCTTACTTTACAATTTTTTATTGTAAAGAAAAATTTTAACTTTTGTAATAAGATTTATATTTTATCAAATTAAAATGCACATACCATCATAAATAACTCTTTTAAAAATCTTCATTTTAATTTTCATAGAATCAGCAAACTAATAATTTAATTAATTAATTTCAAATTAATTACAAAATGTTACATACAATTTATTGCAATATTATGATTTATTACATTTAAAATAGTACATATATAAATATATATATATTAACTTATGTAGGGGGTGGGGTAGGGCATGGGGCGAGAGTAAGTTCCCCCATCCCCCACCTCACTTTAAAATGGGGAAAATTATTCCCCGCTCCTCGCCCCCACTCCATCCCATTACTTCCCCTAAGGTGCAGGTGCCCATGATCACCCACTCCTATAGCCATCTCTAATCTTACCTTCAACCCTACACCTTACATGGAAGATATTCTCTTGTTGCTCCTCAAATCCTTCCTCTTTACTTGTGCATTTAATGCTCTCATAACCACCAAACTTATGCTACCCGTCTCATTATAAACTCTTTCCTTTACTTCAGATAATACCTCCTCTAACTGTGGCATCTCATCTCTGCTACTACCTTGTTACTCTTCAATGACTATTTTTCCCTTATCAGTCATTATTATTTCCTACCTATTTGGGTATTGGGTAGCAACATGCCCCCTCCATTAGCATTAAAATATAAAATATCTCGATTCAATGTGTTAACAGTACTAGGGTTTTGATTTGGTACCTTGAGTGCATCAGCCCAAGGTGCATCCTTGAGCTTAGGAACTCCAACTGCCTTCACTAGTAACTTCTCCTCTCGGTGGGTAAACTATCATATGACCGTGTACAATGACTACTGCTGTCCACCCCTCCTCTTTAGCTGCTACTCTACCTTGATGGCTCACTCTATCAAATCTCCAATCTCCACATAGTAGTGCAACTCTAGCACATTGGCAATCTCTCAATTTAATCTCTCCATGAACCTACCCATTTGTTGCTTCTCTTTCACCACATGTGCCCTCATTAGTGCCATCTCTATTTCTTTACAGTAGTCCTCTACACTTCGACTACCTTACACCAACATCTGTAGTCATCTACATACATCTTGTGGTAATGACTCGACACAAACCTCTCTCTTATCAACACCTTTAACTCGCCAGGTCCCAATAGGATGTTCATGATTTCTCCTATGACTAATGCATACCCGGTCCCACCATAGGATAGTATAGTCTGTAAATTCTACCACTACTAGCTTTACCTTTGGGGCTTCAAAATACCTATGGCAATCAAACACTAATTCCACATGTCGTTCCCACTCGAAATATGTATTTGGGTTGGACTTCCCTGGAATGTCGGTATAATTTGACACCCTTCGGCACCTCATCATCCTCATCTGGCTTGCGCCTATGGGGTCTTCTCAGACTGCCAAAATCCTCAAATTCACCAGGAAGATCAAAGTCCTCATCACTAACATACCTTCTTTTACGAGGTTGATGTGTAGCTGGTCCTCTCCTTAGCATTAACTCCTCTCAAGGTGCTGGACTACTTCATGTAGAAGCCTGTGACACCTTAATTAACCAAACACCTGTTAATGATATCTAGCATGTCTATAAGCCACTTCAAGCTAAATGAATTATCTCTTATAACTGATTCTCTAGACATCCTATTGGCATGAGTAATACAAAAAGAAATAGGCAAGTAATGTGTGTGCACTAGTCTCCTCTCACCTTACAAAGATGTATTCACTCTGCTTTTACCTTTCACTCAAGTATCACACAAGTTCACTCAAAAGATGTACTTACCAAGTCAATTTCTTGTGCTTGCATCGTAAAATCCCATGAAGTTCTCAGTAATTTATGTGGTGGAACTCCTAAGTATGTGTATTTATGTGAAATGGTGGAACATAAGGGTTGTGAGATCATTCTAGACACAACTGGATCAACCTAGAATGGACAATAGGCTAGTAGATTGATCCAAACACAAAGAGATCAATCATGGCTGAGAGAACACAATGCGATCGATTTTAGAGCAAGAGGGATCAATCCGGAACAAAATAACTATGCAATTGACCTGAAAAATAGGTACAATCGAGCACAAAGAGGGTGATCGACCTCGATTTTGGTACAAACACCTATGATCGATCCAATTTCAATAGCATAATCAATCTTGTGACAAAAACTCATAATTTTAACTAATGTAACCCCTTAGAAATTCACTCATCTTCAATTTCTTTCAAGTCCCTAATGTTCTCTAAGTGATAAGGAATAAATTGGGATGTGAATTCAAGTAATGATCATGACTTTTTGCAATGTTCAATTTATTTATTTTATTGTAAACTCTCTTTTTTTTATTTGTGGATTTTTAGAAAATAAACTCCTACAAAAACACGTAAATTAAACAAGCAATTTTATTATTATTATTATAGAAGAAGGGCACAAACGATAGGATATGAAAAACAAAAAGCAATGAAATGAAAAAACACAAACTAAATTAGTATCTGGAGTGGTGCCCGAATAAGAATCTAAAATAGCTGAATTTGATGCCAACTCACGCGTGTGTGGAAGTTTAAAAATTAAAAGATAGCGGCGTATGCTATAACCTAACAAAATTTACTTCCACAAACCATGAAGAACAACCCACTGCAACGATCTTCAGTGAACTCTAGCAAAGAAGATGACTACAACTAACACGCCTTGTTAATTGATATGCCATAAATCAACCAAGAACACACTTGGAATAATTCGATTTGGACTTCATGAGAAATTGATGCACTCAAGTTTGAGGAAGAAAAGAAATAGTGTATTCAATACAATAATCTAAAGTAGTGTTTTTAATAACATAACCAAGCTTTATTTATAATGCTAAAAAGCCTCGAAACCCTATAACTCATATGGAAATTAATTAAAATTAAAAAAAACCAACATAAAAGGAATTATTCGACTATGATCTAGCTCTGTGATGTCCACACACTCGATCCAGGCGTTGATCTCGTGCATTTAGATCATAAAAATAGTGTGTCAAGTCGTCCCACTTTTTACGATCGTGCCTTACATGATTGAGCGTGACTCCAATGATCGTAACTACAAAATGATACGGTGTTCAGGATTTTTGATTGTGCAGAGCATGACTCATCTGATCGCAAATGCAAAGAGCTCATTTTTGGCCCATTGTTGATTGTGTGTACTCCAGCTCGATCCATTGGTTTCACGATTGATTGACTAGCTATTGGGCTTGATCTAGAGGGTACTTCAAGGCTTGTTTCAAGTTCTCTTGGCCTCAAGTTCTCCCATGGAAGCTCTTCTTCTTTCTTGAGTTCCTTTAAACATCCAAAAGCCTCTCCAAACTCCTTCACTAGTACTGTCATTGCTTCCTTAAGCCTTCGAACCTTAGCCCATGTCAATGGACCACTAGTTGTCCTTGGGTACTCGATATCAACCTTGACATTTGCATCACCATATCTGTCGAGCTATGTTTGTTGTCAACCAAAGATAAAACTAAACAGTTACACACATTAGAATAAGATAATGGCTTGAGGCAATTGCAAAATAGTGATCCCAAGGTTTGAGAAGTCTCATGGTAAATTTAATTTGGTTGCAATTAGATTAGACCAAATTAGAATGATTTATTCCTCATTATTTTTGTTAGTGATGAGACCATTAGTTAGAAGCATAACAAGCCACTAATTTAATTAATGAATAATTAAATTAAAAAGATAAGGTACAAAAGAATTATTTTGTACCTATTATGTTTGTTATAATAGAGATTATTAATTAAAAACATAATAGACCTTTAGTTTGATTAATGAAATTAATTAAACAGATGGAAATAATTCAAGTGGGTTTTAATTATTAATATGATTAATAATTAAACATTAATAATTAAAGATGGTTGGCCTTGGGTTGATTTAAGGTCCATGTGATAGTCCATGGAGCCCATTCCACAAGCCCTAAATATCCTAATATATAAATTAGATTATGTCTTGAGAATGAACTATGGGATAACTTCCAAGAGAGCACTATTCACGCGTGAACAATAGTAGTGGTTACTGTTCATCCACGGTACTATTCATATTCACCACCTACACACAAGAGAAAATTAGTTATTAGCCTCCCTTAGTTTTCTCTTGAGAAATTCTCTAAGTGTAAAAGTTGCATGATTTCATAAAAGAGTTCATAGAGTTTTGTTAGAGTCATAGTCAACGACTCGTTCGTGTGGACAAACTAGATGTCGAGACTTCATCGAGGCTTGTGGATCATAGATAGAAGTTACTAGATTTATATCCAAGTAATTCATCCATGCAACCATCTTGAAATTTATGTTTATACATTTTATGCAACGCGGATTGGGTTGAGATCTTATTTATTTTGCAGCATTCTTGGGTTATTTTGTTATTAAAATTCATAAAATTTGGCATTCCACACCAGATGAAACCCAACAATAAGAGCTTAGTTAAATCAATGACCACAAAATCCCTTCTTATAATAATGATACTTGTGCTCACTACAGTAGTGGTTCTTTGTAAAATTTAATTTTGGCGTAATGATGACCCACATCAAATTTTGGTGCCACTTCTAGGGAGGGGTGACAAGTGCTATTGAACACTCTTAAAAGCTATTAGATTAGGCCAATTAGTTTTCCTTTTATTTTTTTTTTTGTAGTTCTCTCTTTATTTTCTTCCCTCTCTAATTTTGTTTTTTTTTTGGCTTTCTAGGATATTGAATTACTTCGTTAGTCAACTGAATTCTTCTTCTTTTTTTTCAGAAGTAATCATATGCGTAGGAGTAAGAGTGTTGATTTATATTTCGATCCAAAAATTGAACGCACTCTTTACTGACGGAGAGAGCTCTCTTTATATGTTAACAAGAAATGGCAGAAAATAACCACCATCACCATAGGAACTTCCTCCTCCACTGAACCCATGAGCCCTTAGAGATTATGTGCAACTGATGATAAACCCAAATATGGCTAGAATTGTGAGACCACTAGTGAATACTAATAACTTTGAGCTAAAATCTACACTAATTAATATGGTGCGGTCTAGCCAATTTGGTGGACCCCATATGAGGACCCCAATATGCATCTAGCTTCTTTTCTTAAATTGTGTGACAATATAAAATTTAATGGAGTTCCTGACGAAGTTGTTAAATTGATATTATTTCCATTTTCTCTAAGGGATAGAGTGAGGCAATGACTGCTATCATTACCATGTGAAAGTATCATCACTTGGAAAAGCATGATAAACAAATTCGTAGCTAAATACTTCCCGCTTGCCAAGACTACACCGTTAAGGCTTGAGATTGGCACCTTCACTCTAAGACACTGCCTAAACTATCAAAATGGTTTAAAGAGCTTCTTAGGAAATGCTCATAGCATGAATATCCACTTTATATGTAGGTACAAACTTTTATAATGGTATATCTAATTAGCTACATATTGTCTTAGATGCAGCTACTAGGGAAGCTTTGATAAATAAATTGTCTGAGGGTGCATGGGAGCTAATAAAGGAGATGGTATTGAATGCTTACCAACAGCCATATGAGAGATCCATAAGAAGTAGGATTGCCAGTGTGCATAAAGTGGATTCAGTGCTGACAATTGTGGCTAAAGAAGAGCTCTTGTCTAGAAAAATTTATAATGTCTTGGTAAGTAACTCTCAGCCCTCTCTAGTTTCTATGACACATAATTGTGATATATGTATAGGGCCCCATCCTACACATGCATGTAGAGGCAAAGGAACGAGCAATAAGACAAAAGAATAAGTGAGTTATATAGGTGATGTAGGAATACAAAGTAATAACCCTCACACTAATACCTACAACCCTGGCTAGAGAACCATCCTAATTTCTCCTGGAGAAATTGACAAAATCCTCTAAATGTTCAAGCACCTCACCCACCACAAGAGAAAAGCAATCATTAGAAGAAAGTATGGATAGTCTTGCAAAGTTGACTAATGAGATTATAGGTAATTTTGCAAAAAGTATGCAAGACTATGTGAGCAGAATTAACACTCTCTTGTAGAACTAATAGTTATTCATCAGAAATCTAGAGGTGGAAGTGGGACAGCTGCCAAGACAGATGGCTTCTAGACCAGCAGGTATGTTTGGTAGCATCACTGAGAATAATCTAGTTGAACATGTTAAAAGTGTGCTGGTAATTATCCATATGAATGAAAATGTGCCAACACCTCTTTGGGAGGAAGTTAAAGTAAAGGTGTAGTTTACTATTATTGAGAAGGAGAATGAGAAAGCTTAGAACCATACAAGTTAAAAATTCCATATCCTCAGAGGCTCATTGCAATAAGGGTAAAAGAGCATGTAGGTAAATTTCTTAATGATTTTAAAAAATTAAATGTCAATGCCACTTTTGTTGCATAGATTAAAAGAAACCTAATGTGGTCAAGCGCTTAGAAGATGTTGCGAAAAGGAAAAAGAAATTAAATAACATTGATAATACCTCGGGTGAGGAGTGTATTTTGCCACAAAAATTGGAAGACCCAGGTTGTTTTTCTATTTCTTGCACGATAAGAAGAACCTTGTTTGATAATATCTTATGTGATTTAGGTGCTAGTATAAATGTCATTCTTTAACTATTGTTTAGGCACTTAGAATGGAGTCGATGAAATCTACATGCATAAAGATAAAGTTAGTCAATAGATCTATGCATGACTACTTAGCCGCGTGGAGGACATCTTGATCAGGGTAAGTAGTTTGGTTGTGCCAATGAATTTTATTGTACTAGATATGAAGGGTGAAAGGGAGCACAACATAATCTTAGACTGGCCTTTCTTAGCTACTACCAAAGTCATGATTGACATGAAGAAGGGTAGTCCTGCTTGCATGTAGGCCTAAAAGAGGTAACTTTTTATATGTACTCTAGACCTCCCACCACATGTACACAAGACATAAAAGAAAATGTCTCCAAAATGCATATGATTAAACGAGTAGCTAATCAGAGTAATGACACAAAAGGTGCATAGGAAAGTTATCTATGGGTGAAAAAAGGAGATAAAGAACCTAGTGTGGGAGAGGATTTCTCATGGCAAGAAAGAGAGGAGTGAGCTTTAAGAAGAGAGAAAGAGAGAAAAGTGGAATGAGGAAGAAGCAAGAGAGACTTGCAGCTTATGGGGGGTTGTGATCTCAAAGTCACATCTCATCCCCTGGTCATGAGTATCATGTTGGACTGCGGACAATAAATATAATGCTTCTTTGGAGGCAACTCAAGCTATCTTTTTATCGCTTTTAGTTTTTTTATTCTATTTTTTGAGTTTGTTCTATTTAGTGTTGCATGCAAATCATCTAAATTTTTGTCTTAGTGTAAGATTTTGGGAAAAATGGAAGACGACAAGTGTGTCTAAAGAAGCTTAAAGAAAAAGGAGAAAGAATAGGTGCCACACCCTACCAAGTTATCTCACTCTATATTACCTTATACTACTTGTAATAAGATGATTAATTGTGGTAGCAAGCTAAGTATGGAGATGGACCAAAGTGCGGGAAATTTTGAGTGGGAAATAGTATGGTTGCATGAGAAATGAGTGCTAAAATTTTTATGCATGCAAGTGTGTGGTTATAATGATTAAATTGATCACATGAGCATGGCTTGAACTTGTGGCCACTATACTTAATTTATCATGAATCTCTTGCAAATTAGTGTTGCTTGGTTTGTTTTTCATTGTTCTTAAAATGAGCATGCTAGACTTAGCTTTGAGAAATTCTATGGTAAAGATGAGACGATCAAGTTAGGGATAGAAACCTTACCTTAGCTATTGATGAATTCTCTAGCAAATAAGAAAAGTTAACAGAAAAAAAAAGAAGAAGAAGAGAGTGAAGACTTTGAAAAAAAAATTGAATTAAATATTTTGAAAAAATGTATATGTGAGCATGAGAAAAATTAATCTACTCTACTAGTTGGAGCTACTAAGTAACTAAGATTGTGTAAAGACTCCTGTTTATTCTCGCATAAAGATGTTGCCTAATTGAGTGAAGACTTCTACTGATTAAAAGTATTCAAAGTATCTTGAGTTAGTTATAAGTAGAGTAACTAGGAGTATGCAGTAACCCTTGTTCACTTCCATGTAAAAAGGCCTCCAACTATTTAACAAAGAAATTAAATCTCATGAAAGAAGGTGAAAATAAGTGCATGGGGAGAAAGTTGAAAAAGAAAAAAATTATTAACCCCACGAATCCTCTAGTTAGAAGTATATATTACTTTAACATGTTAAAAAGAGAGCAAATTAATGTCTAGAATGAGTAGTCCTAGATTTAATTGTTTTACAATTGCTATAGAATTATCAAATAGTTGAAGTGGTTGGGAGTTGAAGAACACCACACACACACACACAAGAACTCATGTTGTAAACATTTAAGTTGAAAGTGCTATGATCTTGAATGATGATGGACTAAGTAACTTGTTTATATATTTGACATATGAAATTAAAAAAGGGGGGGCAAATGCATAATTTTGTGCATTAATAAATTAATTAAGAGAAAGTGTTTGCTTGAAGATAAGCAAATGATAAGTGTGGGGATGTGATAACATGTGAAATTATAGTATATTTATACTCATCATGTGCTTAAATTATGTATGCATATAATTTAAAATAGAGAAAATATGTTATCATACATGAATTGTATTTGACATGATTTTGGTATGAAAAACATAGATATTAAGTTAATTATTAATTTTAGACATCTTGTTATGTCTGCAAGCTAGTGTTGCAACTGTGGAATGGAAAGCCATGGCCACAAATGAAGGAGATGCAACCGTGCAAAGCAACTACACTACGTTTTGGAAATTTTATAGTTTTTAGGTGCAAGCATGGAGGTGAAGATCACGATTGCAAGGCAGATTGTCGCAATAGCGAATAGGACTGCAAACCACATTGGAATTTCTGCAAGCAAATAGCATGACCTCAATGTAATAGTTCACAATTGCAAGAGGATCCAATTCAAGTGCAGAAGTTGCAACACAAAGTTTATGCATAACTGTGAGACCTAATGTCATAGTCATGAGAGTCGGCAGGATAGAAATTTAAACCACGATTCCACAAGGTTTTTCAAGGGCTTTTTCTTCTTTCCCACACATACACGAACCCTAGACAATATACAACTATGAATGCATGGTCTCCACATCTTAGTTGGGGAGGGGGTTAGACTTAGTTTCACGTTTCTAAATACTTAAGAAAATAGGAACTTAAGATTGATGGTTAGAGAAGGAGGAATCCACACTAAGAGTGGAAGAGAGTTCATCCTCCCACGCAACATGGACCATATAGACTAAGTTTTGCTAGACGTTTGCTATTGTTTTCATAATAGCTTGTGTCAATTGTTGCTTTGAATAGTAATTAGGGGATCTACTAATTAATTTGTGGTTGTGAGAAATAATGGAAGTGAAACTTGCGTGCTAGATATACAATTTGCAACATTAATTTTATAAGAATAATGGGAGTGAAATTATGGAATAAATGCTGGTATACATTGCTAATCATCAAATTAGACACTTGATTTGATTTAACTCGGGAAAACTCACGAGAATCTTGAGTCAAATCTATAAGAGAGTTTGAGAGAATATCGTATAGATTTTAAGATTAACAATCTATATCCAGTGCAATTAATCTGATAATTAACATAATTGACAGATATAAGAAACCAACACAACACGAGTGGCTAGACGCTTCAACTACTGATCCTCCACCACTTTTGTCTTATGTGGTTATTTTAAATGCTTGCTTTTATTTAGTTATGTTTTTCCTTTCATTATAATTTTAAGGCCTAATTAATAAAAATTTAGTTAAACTAATCGATACAAAGCTCCTTCTCATGGGAATGATACATGTACTCACCATAGTACTGTTTCTTTATAAATTTAATTTTGGTGTGATGACGACCTACGTTATTAAATGGCAATCTAGTTTAATATTTTTAGTTCTTTCATGAAAAATGAGGTTAAAAGAGATGCGCATAGCTGCCTGGTTGTCACAATACAATCTCATTACCCTTAGTTGTTCTGGCCTCAAGTGTTGTGAGTACATGTCTTAGGCAAGTGATTCTTGCACAAGTATTAATCATTGCCCTATACTCAACTTTCATGGAGGATCTTGAAACAACAAATTATTTATTTGATTTCCATGATATTTGAGAGTCTCCAAGCATTATGCAATAACCAATTATGGATCATCGAGTATCCAAACAAGCTCCCCAATCTAAATCATAATATCCCTTTAATTGTATCTTACTCTTTGATGACAAATACAACCCTTGGCCAGGAGTCTCTTTATGTATTATAGCACTTTGTAAGCTAAATTGAGGTGTCTATCCACAGGCTTGTCCATAAATTAACTCAAAACCTAAACACTATAAGCAATCTCCAATCTAGTGATGGTCAAATAAAGTATTCCTATCCTTCATCTGTACATTGTTGGACCATTCAATGGTTCTCCTTTTATTTTGCTCAACTTATAATTTTACTCCATGGAAATTTTAAATGGTTTACACCCCAACATCCTTGAATCATCTAGGATGCCTAGAGCATACTTCCTCTAGTTCATATGGATTCCTTCAAAATTCCATTGCACATATATTTTAAGGAAGTAAATTAGCTTTCTATGGTCTTTGTTTTGAATTTCTCATTCAATAAGGTCTTCAACTCCCTTACAACATCTGAGAAATTAGTTGCTATGATTATGTCATCTACATTAGCTAATGAGGTAGTGAATCAGTGAATCCAAAACTTAACCATTGCTTCACAAAATGTTAAGTTCCATTGCCTGGAAGCCTGCTTTAAACCATATATACTCTTATTGAGTTTACAAACTTGATAAGGACTTCCCTTGTTGTATCAGGTGGTTTTTTCATATATCTCTTCCTCTAGCTTCCCAAGAAAATTACATTATTCACATATAATTTATACAGTTCCTGTCCCTTTATAATGCCATAGCTACCAAGCATCATACTATGGTCAGTTTAGCAACTGGTAAGAAAGGTTCTTAGAAGTCCACTCCTTTTTGTTTGTATCCATTTACCACAAACCTAGCCTTATATATCTCCACAATCCCATCTGAGTTGTACTTTATTTTGTTCACACACTTACATCCTATTAAAGCCTTTATTGGGGGCAAATCAATTAATGCCTAAGTGACATTCTCCTCTAGTGCTGCCATCTCAGTTTCTAATGCCTTACACTATTCTTTTTGTTGCACTACCTCCTTCAAGGTTTGTAGCTCAACTTGTGAAGATATGCTATTCACAAAGGCCTGAAATTAGGACTTAAATGATCATAAGTGAGGAAATTAGATAGAGGACATTTGGTTTTCAAGGTCTATGGCAAGATTGGAACCACTGACTAAAAGGATGTTACAAGGCCAACTTGTTGACAATGGTAATCTTTGAAATGCTCGATGCATTCCTTGTTCTTTAACACCTTCGAAGCAATGTAGGATTAGTGGTTTAAGGAGGATGAGCTAAGTAATCAGAATTTGGCACCCAAAGTGAGGGTGAAATCTATTCCACTTGGTTGTCTTGGTGTAATAAGGGTGTTTCAGAAGTGGATTCTGACTTTGTATTAGGTTAGAAAGGAGATGTGATTGGTGAGTTATGATTGGAAAGGGATCTAGCAATGAAACACTTGGTGTTGAAGCTTAATCACTTGAAGAGTTATCTATATATGTTCTTACATTTTTCTATGGCTAAAGAGGTAAAATGGTTTCATGAAATATAACATCCCCTGAATATTAATATGTTGATGTTTTCCTTGTCCAGAACTTTACATCCTTTCAAGGCAACAGGGTATCCCAAGCAAACATAGTTTCTACTTCTTGGACCAAAGCTTTTTTCTATTTGTTTTTAGGGTAGATGTAAAATGAAGACAGCCAAACTCCTTTATATGTTTATAGTTTAGTTTGGTTCTAAATAGAAGTTCATAAGGGATTCTGTTTTCAAGAACTAATGGGGGAGTTCTATTAAATATGTAGGCTATAGTAACAATATAGTGGTTTTAGTATGGTGGAATATTTCATTTATTTTTCAAGGCCTTTGCTACCTTTAGAAGGTGTTGATGCTTTCTTTCTATCATTCTATTTGGTTGGGGTGCTTCTACACATGACCTTTAGTGCACCATTCCTTTGTTGTGGTAAAAGTTTCCCAAGCTAATTCAAAGCCATTATCACTTTTAACCATCCTAATTGAATTGTTGAATTGGTTTTTAACAAGGTTATGAAAGTTTTTTGTGGAGTTTAAAACATCAGATTTAGTTTTGAGCAAATAGTCCTAAGTAGCTCTAGAGTAATCATCTACAATGGCAAGGAAGAACTAAGTTCCATCATATGTTGTGATGTTGAATGGCCCCTATAGATCACAATGTATTCAAATAAACTTGAGGTTTCATGAGAAATGGAATTCTGTGTTGTTTGGAAAGGGGTAAATAAAGCAAGGAACATTATTATTTCTGTCAAAAAAGTTATTTGCAATGGGGTTGTCAATCAACAATAGCCTACTATCAAACATGTGACCTAATTTATAGTGCCACAAGTAATAAAAAGGGTGTTCTCCTACCAAACCTTGTAGTTGGCTAATTGAATAAAAAGAGTTAGGTAGAAAATGTCTTAGAGCATCAGGATGCACCTCAGATCTTATGAACTAGTATAAGCCTTCTCTTGTTTGCCTTCCCAATTGTGATCTATATTGTGAAGTCTTGGATAAAACAAAGATTGGTTTGAAAAAGATAGTATGAGTTTTCAGCTAATTTCCTTGTTGATATTAAGTTGAAGGAAAAGGAAGGCACACATAACACAAGGAAGTATGACGTAGTCTATGAGCTTGACAGTACCTAGGTGAACAGCCCTCACCAATGTCCCGTTTGGTAATTTTGCCGGATAATCTACTATGGCGTCAATCTCAGTGAGTAACCTGCAAGGACAAACCATATAGTCATTTACTCTAGTATCCAAAATCAAAGGAACATTTTTTGAGGTTGCTAGTTCAAGTGTAATAAATGTGAGACACATAGGCTTACCAGATATAGAGTGATACCTTAATGTAATGGATTACTCCTACACTAAGCCCCACTTGAAGGATGTTTTCACCTCTTTGGAATTGAGAAAAGACATGAGTTGGTGCTCTTGTTCCTTGGTCATTGTCAACTAACGCTTGGAATCCTCCTTTTAAGTCATAGCAACCTAACCTGCAAAAGAACCATTACTGCTTTACGTCTGGTGTTGTTTATGTCAGTTGCATCTCAACATTTTGACATTACTAGCCTTAAAACACTTTTCAAGAGTTTGGCCAGGTATATTACAGTCTGTGCAAAATGGCCTTTCAAGTTTCTTCTCTAGTTTAGTTGTGCTAAAGTCTTTCTAGCTTGCCATAGCCATGACCTCTATATTGTGTATCTCATTTACCACCAAATGTAGCTTCTCTTGTTGTTGCACCGTGGAAAAGACCTTATTGACCAAAAAAAGTGGGATCCATCATTAAAATTTAATTCCTTGTATGAGTGTATGTGTCATTCTACCCATAAGAAACGGAATGACACAGTCCCTCGATATCTTTGACTGAGAATCTTTAGCTGCCCACACTTGCATTCATGCATTATATCATGCAATTGCAATCCACCCAATATGCTTTTCATCTTCTCTTAATAAGTCAGTACACGGTTATTACCTTAGACTAGTGTGCTTAAGTTCTTCCTCAATTGGAAGATTTAGGGCCCATTTTACAGAGGCATTCTATCTTGAATTTCCTTCCATAATTCTGATGCATCATCAACCAAGACCAGGCTAGATTTGATTGTAGGAGATATTAAGTTAAGAAATCAAGACACCGCCATGTCATTGCATCTCTCCCATGCATACATCAATGGATCATCTGTGAAAGTTGGTTCTCGGATTTCCCTTGTCACAAAACCCATTTTGTTCTTTGCCCTCAAGGCTCATATCATGTTCCTTGACCAGATGGCGTAATTTTCTGTGGTTAGTGGCTCAATTACAAGAGCCACCATGGGTTATCCCAAATATAAATCCTGCATGGGTTCATGGGGTTTGTGTAGTTGAGAAATCTGTCCATTCCGTTGAAGTGCTGAGCATCAACTGACAAACTTGCTGCCATGTTACGATTTCAAGTGATGTTAATGAATAATGGCTCTGATACTATATCAGTTTTTTATACAAAACACAGCAAAAATTTGGGATTCAAGTGATACATCCATGGAATAATGCCATTGAATCCAAGAACTAAAACTAGGAGTATAGGGGTTGTTTTCTCATCTATAAAACTGATGCTCTCATTCAAGCTACCATCAAGAACTAGTACAAAAATAAATACAAGAATGTAGGTAACTAATGATAATGAAAGCCAATCACAGAGAACCAACTCAACTCAAGAAAACTGACTCAAAGATTCTGGCTACAACTAAACAGAAGTGGGGATCTGATCCTAACTACCACTGCAATCAACTGAGAATAACTAATTCTAATTAACCGACATCGTCCTACACTAACTACACTTTCTTGATACCTGGAGCCATGGGCGCTGTCCAATATTTCCATGGAGGCCAAGAAATATACAGCTTTGCAGGTGGTAATACTTGGTGACAAATTATATGTAGATTTCTACGATGCATGTGCGCAAAGCGAGGCAATATTTACTGTACGAGGATTTTAGCGGCTTCTGAGGAGGTATCCTTGGATGGCCTCGGACGTGGATTTGATGTTCAATTGCATGGACAAGCCCACTGTTGACCAGAGTGAGCATTCTTCCATGCCTTTGCTGTCCTTCTGCTATTGTGCGACGTCGTAATTAGTGGGATGGAAGAATGCTTGGTGTAATTAAAAATAAACCAAATGAATAATAAGTAAATATTTTAAATTAAAAATTTATTTCAAAATACTAAAATAATTATTATATTATATTGCTTGTAGTCTATATATATATATATATATAGATATTTAATAAATGTCGAACATTAGTATAACAATATCATATAATAACAATTTTATTACATCCAATAACTATAAATTTATATAGATAGTAAATGCTTGAGTGACATATAACTTGACATTACTAAATGTTAAAATCAATTATTTTTAACTTGTTCATTGTAAAACAAATACTTACATCATTTTTATTTTTAATTTTATGTTGATATTCCTTATATAAAAAACTAAATATATAAATTGATATAAATACCGTAATCATCTTTCAAATAATATACTAAACACTTATGATGCAATATATATGTACATATATATCTATCATGTTATGTTTATTTGTTATGTAAATTAGTATATACTATATTTGAAAATAATTATGTAATTATTAAAAATTAATTTAACACTTTTATATCATATATATCAAATTACATTAAATTATATATTAAGTTTTAAGTGTGTATGTTTTTATGTGTGTGTGGATGTATATATTTCGAAAAATATGTTACATATTTAGCATATATTTGTGTAATATTACAAATAAACTAAAATATCATATGTTGCTAATATATACGAGCCGTGGATCACTTTCATCCCTTATATTCAATTTGAAACTCAAGACCCTTAAAATTTTATTTTCATTTCAATTTGGTCCCTCCAACCAGATTTCGGCCAAAACCATGTCTTTTGAACCCCACGTCACTGTAGCAAAAACAACTTCATATTTTATCATAATACTGTGTAAAGTCTCACTTTAGACCCTCAACTTTAAAAAGTTGTTAAATTTTTGTTTATTTTAAATACTTTCTAAAATATATTAATTTAAACAAATATGAATATAACAATTTAATGATTTATTTGATAAACATAGATCTTATTTAATATATTGTATATTTTATCAACACATCATAACTCATGATTTTCTGCCTATTTTCACCTCCATTGTCATTAATTTGCTAACAATTGAAGCTTAAATTGCCATATTTTGTTTCCATGTGCATATATGTGTCATTTGTGATGGCTTGGAGAAGTTTAGGTACATTTTAGGTGAATGTGGACAATACCTACACTTAAAAATTATTTTACATGGCCTTTTAGGTTCTAGGAAACAAAAGAGGAGCGCACAGCCGCGGCTAAAGGATTTGCACCCACTAGAACTAAAGTAGCTGAAAGTAGGATGAATCTACGACCACAAAGAAGAAAGTTCTGATTGCAAGAAGGCATTTCATGGTAGCAGAGGAAAGAGTGATAAAAGGTTGGCATTCTCCTAAGGTCAGATTCATGACTGCCAAAAAAGGGCCTGGGATCATGAGTGTAAAGTGTGTGACCACAGTATTTAGTAAGGCAAACGCTATGTATGTCTTGCTTCTAGGATCACAAGGGAGAAAGTGGAGCTCGTGACCACGAGAAGAGAGATTGCAATCGTGAGATAAGCATAAAGCATAGTTGCAGGTAGGATTTGAAGGGCCGTTTTATTCGTTTTTTGGTGATTCTTTTAATCTAGCCACCCACACATATAAATCAAGATTATGAGGGATTAGAAATAGTTTTTGTTAATAATATGCTCTCTAACGCCAATAATTAATGAGAGGCACTTGGGGCATTGTGGTTGTATAAGTACATTCTCTTATATATTAATAAAATATTTACTCCTTTATCTCAATATTATGGCAAGTATTCAATACATGTAAATCTTGAATAACAAAAGATGTTGCATGTGTCTATATGATTAAGTTAATAAGCCTTATCTATAAGGAGTTATGACTATAAACAGAAGGTTGTCTTAAAACACAATCACCAAAATCAATTTGTGAGTCACAATACTGTAAAGGGCATTAGAGAGTATACACGGCTTGCACAACTTGTGTTTGTACAGTGAGTGCCATATTATTCAATATGAGATGCAAAGAACATGAGTATTAATGAGTTATTGAAGAATAACATATGAACACTAAATTGAAGAATGAAGTAGACACATGGAGTTCACTTTCTATTGTCAATACCCTGCTTCTTAATTTTATTAAGTGCATGTAGGCCTTAGACATGAAACGACATGGTTGCCTTGTGCACTTAATAATTAATATGTCATTTGGGTGTTAAAGGTCAATATCTATTATGGATGATAAGGTTATAAGCCCAACATGTCTTTGCCTCAATGCACATGAAAGCATGTATGCGTTCAATATGGAATTGTCTCCTTGCAAATGAGTAAGGCATTTATCCTATGTAATTAATGTTCTATGAGATAGAAATTCTTAGCCAAGATAGTATGTGATTGGAAAGAAATTTTCAATAGAAGCATTAGTCTCATGAAGTAACATTGATTGATCAAATGATCGAGTTTGTGAGTTTGTCTAAATTTATGACTTTCACTCGGTTAGGACAAAGTAAGATTAAAGGCCAATACTACATGATATTCGTAATTAGGAGGATTCTTGTCATCTATTTAGTTCATCTTAATTAGACTAAGACATGGACTGTAGGTTAGGCACTACCCTTATCTTTCGAGCTATGCTCATTGTCGATCAAAAATGAACTTAAAGAATCACATATAAAAGGTTAGAAGGTGCACAAGTGGTATATTGGTGGGATATAAATGAGGCTTGATAAGATTCGTAAAATGATTTGTTTGGTTGTAATTGGATTAAATCAAATGTAATTAACATGGTGCTTGTTAATAATGGGATTGTTAATTGAAAACATAATAGGTCTTTAATTCAATTAATGAGGATTAATTAAATTAAAGAATAAGACACAGGTGTAACTTAATTACTAATGGAGAGTAATAATTAGAATGTCGTAAAAGCTGTAATTATTGATAGAGATTAATACTTAAATGGTCCACGAGCTAACAATAACTTAAGGTCCATATAGAAAACCTATAGAGCCCATGCCACATATGCTTTAGTGTTATACATGGAAAGAGAATCCTATCAAGTGTTGGACACTATGTCTTGATAATATACATATTTAGAAGAGTTCTAAATCACACATATTTCATGAATTCCATAATTTTCATGCATCCCTCCAAGCAAGAAAAGAGGAATAATTCTAGTCACCCTTCCTCTCTCTCCTTCCCTACCTCTCTTGTCAAAGAAGCCTTCTTGCTTAAAAGGTGCTTTGAGTAAGAGCTTTGTAAAGGCATTTGAAAGGTGAAAAAGGCACTTAAAAATATTCCAATCATGTAGACAAACAAAAGGTTAGGTTTTGAGAACCACATCTTAAGGAGTGTAGGTACACTCGTCTTGGAATAAAATTCCAAAGGTACATTTATGTGCTCACATGTTTATATAATTTTATACATTTTATGCCATGAAAATGGCTTGTGTTTGATTTGTTTATTTCTATTGGGTGTTCTTCATGATTTTATGTTTTACAGTTTAAATTTTTACATGTTAAACCCAACAAAACCCAATAGTGGTATCAAAGCCACCATTTTCCTTGTATAACAGTAAAATTTAATAATTCTCTTACGATTTATGTTAGTTTTTGTGTAAAAATTAATTAAACAAGCATTTGATGCAAGTTTATGCTTGCAAAACTATTTTGTAAGTGCTTGTAATCAATAAAACTCATTAAAAATCGAGTTTCGATTCTCAAATACATGTCTTATTGCAATTCACAATTAGTGTTGTGTTTGTAGCAGGAATTCCTATAATTACAATGTGACAAGTGGCAGTTATGTAATGCTGACTTCCAAAGCCCCCAATCATAGGCTGCAAGCTCATGACAATGACCAATGGTTCCCTAATCATGAGCGGCACTATGATGGATTAGGGTGTTTTGTTGAAGATGGCTTTGCGAGCACAAATCAAAAGGCTTGCAACCATGGGAATTGTTCTTGCAATGATGAATGACCTATTTGCAGAATTTTCCTCAATTTTAAGTTTCAGAAGAGTGTTTTCATTAAACAAAAACTAATACATGAGATGTATATGCGTAAGTATGCATGGAATTGGATAATGTGCAAAGTGACACCTAACACCACATGGACCAAGAACATCCTCGCTTAATATTAAATTCTAATGGCAAAATTGTTTTGTTGTGGCCTCCCACCAAGCTTGAAGTTCTAGGTGTAACTTTAGTGTGTGATATCATCACGTTCGTAGGGTCACATTGTAGTAGTGCATTTAGGGCTTTGAGTGCATTCATGGGTGGAGTTCCAATCAGTGAATTGTTAGTTAGCTGGTATGAATTAAATGGATCTATATTGCCAATAACTATATGTGTGAGATTTTGTTAGATCATGGGCCAAAGGAAAAAATTAGACCATGCACATGAGATGCATTGACAAGAATTGTCACTCATTAGACCTAGCAAACCAAAAATTATATGTCTGAGGTGTGTTATGTCTAATGAAGATCCCAATTACCCACTAAGGAAATTTTTCCAATGAAATTTTTATTTTTTATACAAGATTGTGTGGGATTTAAAAAATCTAATAGGAGGTCATTTTGATTTAAAGTCCATAAACATGCAATAACATATATTACAACCACACTAACAAAGTTTTACTTATTTTTTGCATTTTGTTATCTTGAATAATGCCTATACCTCTTACTAAACTCCTTGAGACCAATATTTTGATTGGGCCCAACTATTTTGATAGGCTCTAAAATTTGAAAGTTGTTCTTAATCTCTAGTGCATTTGCCATGTACTAAAGGTCTATATCCTACCCGCCCCTGTTGAGACAGCTAGTGAGAAGGAGAAATCAATTCATAAGAAATGGGCGGAAGACAATCAGCAAGTTACAAGTAACATGTTGGCTGGTGTGACTAGTGATATCCAAAGGACCCATGAGAGCATGTTGAGTGCTTGGGAGATTTTGTATCCCTTGGAAGAGTTGTATTATTAACAAAGCCGTACCGCAAGGTATGAGATATCTAAGCTGCTATTCAAAATGCATGTGGTGGAGAGCGGTGATGTCAATAAGTAATTTCTCGAGATAATTTCACTCATTGAGGGGCTTGAGTCGTTAGAGTTCATGATGCGAGTCGTTAACACACTAAAGTTTAAATTTACAATGACAAGTACTGGGTAAGTACGAGTGTCATATCCACAAGGAGGATTTCCAATTCTTATAAGTTAGACCACAAGACTAGAGTGAAAGAAAACAAATAAAACTAAAAAAGAACGCCAAGAATAAAGTACACCAAATGAAAGTATTAGAGTGCCAAAGACTAAAGAATCTAGCCACTTGTGTTGTGTCGGTTTCCTATGCATGTCAAATTACAATAATTATTAATTTAATTACACTAGTTACAGATTGTTAATCCTAAAGTCTATAAGATATTCTTTTGAATTTTCCTATAACTTTAACTTCAGATTTTAAGCGGGTATTCTCAACCTAAATCAAGTCAAGTGTTTAAATTGGTGATTAACAATGGTTTCCTACACTAACTCTAAGATTTTGCTCCTGTTATTCTCACAGTATTAGTGTTCACAAATTGTATGTCTAGCACGCAAGTTTTACTCCCGTTATTCCTAGCACTACCACAAATAATTAGAGAAATGGCCAATTTTCCCCAATTACTATCCAAATCCACAATTGTGAACAACCAAATAAAAATAATTAATTAGAATTCATACACACATCATACACCAAACATAAACACAAGTGACTAGAAAAAGATTTAGAAATTCATAGTAAATTCAATAAAAATAGGTTCTAAATCGTTTATCATCCAAGCAAATATCAAAATAATAGAAAAAGTTATGAAAACTTATTCCTAAGACTTTGCTTTGTGTGGAAATGAATTTTCTTCAAGTCCTGGCGTGGATTCCTCCTTCTCCAAGCTTTAATCTTATATTCCAATGTCACAGAAGTTTGAAAAGGAAACAAAACCTTAAAGAAAACTAGAAAATCCCCCCTTCTCAGATGCATAGATCTCTTATTTATTACCCAAGAAACCCTAAGAAACATGTAGAAGTGTGAAAAGTCAAAAAAAACCCTGAAAATTATAAAAAAAACAAAAGTTGAACGTTTCTGGCGCTAGCACACTGTGATCGCACCACCGAGGACTACTGTCATGGATTGAAATCTCATGATCACAGCTCAAAACCACAGAAATTCTAGAACAGGTCACGGAACAACTTCCTACAATCGCAGAAATTCCAGCATTTGGCTGCTCTAGCAATGTACTTTCTTTTATGTGTAACGTCTTCTTCCAATGTCAGATTAACTTGATTTTTATGCCATTGAAAATCCAATTCATTTTTCTTTTATTCCTCAAAGTTTTAGCTCAAATAAATGTTCTACCAAAATGCGGCATCATTTTAAAGTCATTACTTAATCTTCCCTGCTACCATGATAACTCTCATTTTAGAACATATATATGCATGACAATTCTCATTCTAAAACACATGCATGATAACATTTAATGTAATTCATTCATGATAATGTATTTTCTTTATTTTACTTATATACATGCATAAATTAAGTACAACATGGGTACAAATATGTCTAATTTTCACATGTTATCACACCCTCACACTTACTCGTTTGCTTATCCTCAAGCAAATACTTCTCTTTCATTGGAGTCGTTGATCAATAAAAATAATGAACTTGGCCACTTCTCTTAATTTCAAAAGCTAGATATATATAAGCACTTAGTATTTAGTCTACCATCATCCAAGATCATAGCACTCTCAACACAAATGTTTACAGCATGAGTTTCCATGTGTGTGTGTCACTCTTCAACCTTTAACCACTTCAACCCCTTGATAATCCTATAGCAATTCCAAGACAAACAAATCTAGGATTGCTCACTTGAGATATTAATTCACTCTCTTTTAAACAAGTTTAATCACATTACTTCTCACCAGAAGACTTATATGGGTTAGCAATTTCTTCGTCATTCTCCCCCACACTTGTTTTTCATTATTTTCTGTGAGCTTTAACTTCTTAAGCAGTTGGGAGCCTTATTATGCAAAAGTGAACAAAGGTCATTGCGCACCTCCAGTTACTCAACCCAAAACTAACTTAAGATGCTTTACATACTCATAATTTGGACAACCTTTTTACGTGAGAATGAACAAGGCTCTCTGCACAATCCTAGTTACTGAACTGCTCCAATTAGTAGAGTAGACCAATTTTTTATGGTCAAATATATTTTCTTGAATTTTTGTAAGTCTTCACTTTCTAATTTTTTTAATTAATCTTCCTCATTCATCAGAGATTGCGCCAACACCTAAAGCAAGGCTTACACCCTCAAATCAATCATCTCATCCTCGACATAAAACTTCTCAAATAGTTTAATGATCGAAAATAAAGAGTGTGTGCTCAATGAAATAGGAACCATACATTCAACACCAAGTCAACATGCTAATGTCGAGAATATTGATAGAACAAAGCAACAAAAATTTCTTACAAGCATTCATCATAAATTAAGTATGGTGGCCATAATTTCATACCATGTTTATGCTATCAATTTAACCATAAGACCATATGTTTGCATGTATAAAAATCTAGCAATTCTAGGGCATGTAATGACACTTTTAACGCTCAATTTTTTTTTGTCCTTGCCACCCCCCACATTCAGCTTGTTTTCACAATTAAACAAATTCATTACATATAAAGCAAGACAACCTGGTGGGGTGGTGTTCATTCATCTTCCTTCTTCTTTTGGGCTTCTTCATGAATCCTCATTCTTTCAATCTTTCGGAATCCTATACTAACTTGAAAGAATAAGTGATCTCTATACAACACAAAACTAAACAAATTAAAAGTAGGAAAAGAAAGCTTGGGTTGCCTCCCAAGAAGTGTGGTATTTAAAGCTTGCAACCCGATAAAGTACTCATGAGTTAGGATGGTTTAATTGAAGACTTGGGTTTCTACAAACCCCCATAAGCTACAACTCTCTCCTTCTTCTTACGTATCCCCTTTCTCCTCTTCCTTACCTTTCTTCTATAATTCACTTCCTCCTTTTCCCAAGGCCATTCATGTAGTTCTTCCTCCACACCTAGTTGATGTACCTCTTTCGACCTTTGTGCTTCTTGCTCGCTAGCCATAGTTTTCTTTGCAGACTTGTCAATGGGATTATTACAATCAAGCAATAACACATCCTTTGCATTTATAGTTTATGGTTGAGTGATCAAGGGTTTAGGGTATACAAAAAATGTTACCTTTTTAACTCCAACGTATAAGGTCAAGCTGCCCTACTCCATGTCTATTATTGACTTTGTGGTAGCTAAGAAAGGGCAGCTAAAGATGATGCATTTCCCTTTTTTACCCTCCATATCTATTACAACGAAGTTCATTGGGACAACAAAATCACTCACCTTCACCAAAACCTCTTCCACAAGTCCTAAAGGCCATGTCATTGATCGATCCGCTAACTTGATTTTCATGTACGTGGGCTTCACCACCTTCATACTAAGTGCATGGAAAGTGGAGAATAACATTACATTAATGCTAGCACCTAAATCACATAATATATTATCAAAAGAAGTACTTCCTATTGTACAAGAGATGGAGAAACTCCCTGGGTCTTTTAGTTTCAATGGCAAAATATTCTCCTCTTCCGAGTCATCCTCACATTCTCCAAACTTTTTTTTCCACTTATTACATCATTTAGGTACTTTACCACACTTGGGTTCTCTTTAATTTCTACAACTAATGGAGCATTTACATTTAACATTTCAAAATTATTTAGAAATTTACATACTTGCTCCTTTAGCTCAGTGGGAATGAGTCTTTATAGGTATGGAATTCTTGGCTGGTGAGGAGGTGGAATACTCACTTTTTTTAGTTCCTCAGCTTGTACCTTGACCTCATTTTTTCCTTCTTCTTAGGCATCAGCAGGTAGTTCCTCTTTATCCTCTTCACTCTCTATCACCTGCATCCTTTTCACATGCTCTATTGGGTTAGTCTCAATAGTGTTAAACAACATACCTGCTGGCTTGTTGTCGTCTCTTTTGCTAGTTACCTGGGTTTCACCTCTAAAGTTTAAATGGATGACTTTTGGTTCTACAAGAGCGTGTCAATTTGGTGCATAAAATCTTGTTTAGTCTTTGTAGGATTAGCTATCATTTCGTAGGTAGACTTCGCAAGATTGCGTATCATGTCCTCCAAAGACCGCTTTTTCTCTTGCTATTGATATGATGCTTGGAAGCCTAGTGGGTTTCGAGAATTTTTTTAGGAAATATTTGGATGATTTGTCCAACCTGGATTGTAGATATTTGTATATGGATTGTTGCCTTGAGTCCTCACATTGCCTACATAATTTACTTGCTCTTTTTTCTCAGTGTTTGTTCCTTCACTTCTACACTCATGTGTAGGATGGGGTCCTGCACACATATCACATATAGGATTTGACGAAAATGATGAGGGCTGAGGGTGGCTTACTGAGACATGATCAATATTTTTGGAAAGGAGTTCCACTTTCGCTACTAAGGTTACTAAATCTAGCTCATGATGCTGGCAACCTTTCGCGTTGTAGATCTCTCTATTGGCCATTAGTATGCTTTGGCTACCATCTCCTCAACCAATTCCCAAGCATCCTTAGGTATTTATTCATAAGGGCCTCCCTGTAGCTACATCAAACACAATACATAATTGACCAGATATCCTACTATAAAATGTCTGTACTTGCATCTAAAGTGGATATCCATGCTGGGGGCATTTCTTGAGTAGCTCCTTAAATCATTCCCATACTTCTGGCAGTGACTCAAACTCTATATGCTTGAATGTTCCAGTTTCTAGTCCGAGTTGTGCCATGTGACTATGCTCCCAGGCGGTAAAGATTGTAGCCACTGTTAGGCCCTGTCCCTTAAAGAAAATAGAAATAATCTTAATTTTATAGCATCGTCTAAAACTCCATTAAATTTTATGGTGTCACATACTTCCAAAAAAGATGCCAAGTGCGTATTCAAGTCTTCCTGTGGGGCTCGACTAAATTAGTTTGTCTGCACCATGTTGATTAGTGTAGGTTTCAATTCAAAATTATTCGCATTCATCGATAGTCTTACAATTCCTGTCATGTTTGGATTCATCACCAGTTGCACATAGTCTCTTATTGCTTGTTGATGTGGAAAAGGAAGAAGTTCTTATGGTGGGACATTTTCAGCCATCTCTTATTCTCGCCGAAAAAGAGTTCTATGTCTATACAGTGTTTGTTCAATTTCTAGGTCAAGCTCAAAAATAATACTCCTATTCCTATGTATGCAATTGTACTCACCAACAAGAATAAAATTCGATAAATAATACCATGACTAATAGAATGCGAAGATAATCAAAAAGAACAAGAAAAATAATGGAAGAAAGAAAATTAAAAAGTACAAAGCAAAATAATAAAATAAACATGACATAATCTAGCAATCCGTCAAAGTATTCAATAGCACTCATCACCCTCCCTAGCAACGGCGCTAAAATTTATGCGAGTTGCTAACATACCAAAATTTAAATTTATAATGAACAGTACTGCGTAAGTACGAGTGTCACATCCATAAGAAGGATTTGTGTATCTATTGATTTAACCGAGTTCTTATTAGTTAGGCCTTAAGACCAGAGCGAAAGAAAAGAAACAAAACTAAAAGAGAACATCGTACACCAGATGAAAGTATTGGAGTGCCAAAAACTGAAGAATCTAGCCACTTGTGTTGGTTTTCTATGCATGCCAAATTACATTAATTATCAATTAATTGCACTAGTTACATATTATTAATCCTAAAGTGTACAAGATATTCTCCCAAATTGTCCTATAACTTTTACTTTAGATTTTAGTGGGTATTCCCAAGCTAAATTGAGTCAAGTGTTCAAGTTAGTGATTAACAATGGTTTCCTGTACTAGTTCTATGATTTCACTCCCATTATTCTCACAGAATTAGTGTTCACAAATTGTATATCTAATGTGCAAGTTTCATCCCATTATTCCTCGCACTGCCACAAATAATTAAAAAACTGGCTAATCTCCCCTAATTACTATCCAAATCCACTATTGTAAATAACCATGCAAAGATAATTAATTAGAGTTCATGCACATATCATACACCAAACACAAACACAAGTGACTAAAGAAGGATTTAGAAATTTATAGTAAATTCAATAAAAACAAGTTCTAAACCGTTTATCATACAAGAAAATATCAAAATAATAGAAAAAACAATGAAAACTTATTCCTAAGACTTTGCTTTGTGTGGAAATGAAGTTTCTTCAACTCTTGGCATAGATCCCTCCTTCTCCAAGCTTTAAAGAATATTCCTATGTTCTAGGAGTTGGAAAAAAAACTAAAACCTAAAAAAAAAGCTCGAAAATCATCTCCTCTTCTCATATCCATGGATCTCTTATTTATAACCCAAAAAACCCTAGGACACATGTAGAAATGTGAAAAGTCAAAAAAAACCTTTGCAAATTATGAAAAAACAAGAGCTAAACGTTTCTGGCACCGGCCCGCTGTGATCGCGCCACCAACAACAGCGATCATGGCTCAAAACCACAAAAATTCCTAAGTAAGTCGCAGTTTAATTCCACAGTGGTGTACATTCTTTTGTGTGTAACTTCTTTGTCTGATGTTAGATTAACCAAATTTTTGTGCCATTGGAAAGCATTAAGTTTTCTTGTATTCGTCAAAGTTTCAGCTCAATTGAATGTTCCACAAAAACGTGGCATCATTTCAAAGTCACCACTTAATCTTTCCTGCAACCATGATAACTCTCATTTTAAAACACATATATGCATGACAATTCTCTTTCTAAGACACATACATGATAATATTAATTGTAATTCATGAATGATAATATATTTTATTCATTTTTACTCATATGCATGCATACATTAAGTACAAAATGGGTACAAATATACCTATTATTTCACATTTTGTCAGTTCATCATTGGACGCCAGCCTCTGAAGGGATATAATCCTTTATTTGCTTGCAAATTCTTTCTCATAATTTATAATAAATTATCATCTTAATAATATAAAGTACACACTGGCTGGCTCCTAAATAAGCTAGTAACTGAACAAACCGCCATGAAGGAAAAAGGGAAGGAGGTAATTCTTAATGCATCTAACTTATCTAGTAAGACTAAGAAAGGAAGTACAAAAAAGAAAAAGCCTTCTATGCCTAAGATGAGTGGGAGTATCAAGAAGGCCAAAGCTCTTGTTGACAAAAGGAAAGTGTTTCCACTGTTGCGAGGATGGCCATTAGAAAAGGAATTGCACTGAGTATTTCAAAAGCCTAGAAAATAATGGTAGAGGTAAGGAACTTTATGTGTGTGGAACATTTAATTTTATTGGTGTATTTTTCAACTTTTTTAATTTTAGATTTTGGTGCTTCATCTCATTTTTGTACTTCTCATCAAGATTACGTCAGAAGTAGGATGCTTAAGAAGTGCGAAGTGGTGATCAAGGAGAGCAGTAAAGTAAGTGTTGAAGCCATTGTGATTGGGACCACTTCAATATAACTATCAATACTTTAAGAAAATGTATACTTTTTTTGCCTAATGGGCTTAAGAACCTTTTTTCTATTCTGTAATTAATAAAAGATTATTATGAATTTTCTTTTAAAAGTAATGAGTGCTATATTTATTATTGTAATAAATTAGTTGCAATGGTACCTCTTATGATTGGCCTATATTATTTGAATATGGATGATACTTATAATGAATATCATTACAAACAAACATGCAAAGGATGGTTTAAATCCCAAGCAATTGAGCCATATTGGGGGCACAAGGATTAGCAAATTGGATAAAGATAGGCTTATTAGCCTATTAAAAGAGGAACCCTATCCAACTTGTAAATCTTACATCCTAGGCAAGATGGCTATAAGTCCATTTGATGGATATGCCAAAAAGGCCACTAAGGTGTTGGAGTTAAGCCACACAAATGTTTATGGGCTGTTTAATAAGATGGCTAAACAAGGCTTGTACTACTTCATTACCTTTACCAATTATTACTATAGTTATGGTAATGTGTACTTGATGAAGCGCATGCATAAATCTTTTAAAAAATTCAAAGAATTCAAGGCGTAAGTAACGAAACAAATCAGCAAGCTTGTAAAGGCTATGCAATCAGATCGTGGTGGTGAATACATGAGTGGAGACTTTTCTGAGTTCCTTAAAGAAAATGGTATTGTGCCACAATTAACACCACCCGCCACTCCTCAACTGAATAGTGTAGCTAAACATAGGAATCAAACCTTGCCAGACATGGTTTGATCCATGATTAGATTCACAAATGTTCCAATATCTTTATGAGGCCACGCCCTTCTCAACTTTGCACATATCTTCAATATGATTCCCTCTAAATCCGTTTCCTCAATTTGACATGACATAAGGATCTAGGGATGTTCAACTTACTTCAAGAAGAGTAAAATAGATAAGATAGAGGTGAGGACTATTATGGAATATGAGTTCTAACTACCCAAAGACAATAGGATTGTTGTTGGTTATCTGACATACTTTCTTAAATAAGAGTTCATTTAAGAGAGTGGTGCAAGAAAAAACATAGTGCTAAAGGAAGTTGAATACGAGGAACAAGCCACGAAGCCCATACAACAAATTCCTATTCCGAAACAAATTTGCATGATGTAAAATTGTGGCAATCAAGTAAAACCTCTTAAGCACCAAAGAAATAAGATTATGTCCTATCAAATGGACAAGAGTTGTTAGTTATGGGAGATAATGAATATGGAGATGATCCATCTACTTTCAATCAAGTTATGTAGGATAAAGACTCCACTAAGTCGCTAGAGGCTATGAAGTTTGAAATTGATTCAATGCATACGAACTAAGTATAAACCTTAGTGGACCCGCTTAAAGGAACGGAAACGGTTCTACAAGAGGAAAATTTGTTTGACTAGGATAAGCTATAGTTAAAATGAGGAAATTCACTGTGAGGAAACCTTCTTACCTATAGCAATGCTCAAATCCATTAGGATTTTATTTACGATAACTGCCAACTTAAATTATTAGATTTATTAGATGGATATTGAAACTACTTTCCTTAATGGGATGTTTCATGATGATATTTACATAGTGTAACCAAGCAGTTTGGAAATCCAACAAAAATCTTATGAAGTATGCAAGCTCAAGAGGTCCATCTAAGGCCTTAAACAAGCATCAAGGAGTTGGAATCTCCATATTAATGGTACAGTCAAATCATTTGGCTTCATCTAGAGTGAGGATAAGCCATGCATCTATAAGAAGGTTTGTAGGAGTGTCATCACATTCCTAGTTTTATATGTAGATGACATACTGCTAATTGAGAATTTTGTTTGGATGTAAACCTTAGTCAAAATATGATTATCCAGTACATTCTTCATGAAAGACTTAGGAGAATAGACATATATCTTGGGAGTTTGTTACTATAGAGATAGAACAAAAAGATTGTTAGATCTCTCCTAAGTCTTGTAAAAAGACAAGATATTGAGGAGATTTAGTATGAAAGTCTTTAAGAGAGGATTGCTATCATTCAAACACGAAATCTATATATTGAAATCCATATGCCCAAAGGCGGGCGATGAGAGGAGGAGTAAGGAAGTCATTCCACACTCTTCAGTTATAGGAAGCTAGATGTATGCAATGCAATATATGTGGCCAGATATTGCCTATGTCGTAAGGGTTATGAGTAGGCTTTAAGTGAATCTTGGTAAAAAGCATTAGAATGTTGTTAAGTGCATCCTTAAGTACTTAAGAAGGACTTAAGATATGATACTTATGTGTGGAGATGGGGATCTAAAAGTAGATAGATACACAACTTTGACTTTTAGTCAAATGTGGGTGACAAAAAGTCTATCTGCAAGTTCATCTTTACTCTTAATGGAGAAGCAATTGGAAGAGTTCCAACATAATACAATTGCAAACTTCGCCACTGAGTCTAAGTACATCACGACATGTGATGCTGTGAAGGAAGCTGATTGGATAAGGAAATTCGTAGCAAAGCCTTAGATAGTCCGAATGTGGAATGCCATTAACACTTTACTGTGACAACAATAGTGCAATTGTACAAGAAAAGAAACATAGGTCGCATCAAAAATCCAAACACACAGAAAGGCATTACCAAATTATTTGAGAGATCATTAGAAGGGGCAATGTAGCCATGTAGAAAATAGCTTTGGCAGATAATGTGGTTGACCCACTTTACCAAGCTGATGACACAAATGAAGCTAGATTACCATCTTGAGAAGATAAGTATTAGATACCATAGCAATTGGCATAGGCATTACTGGCCTTAGAGTGCAAGTAGAAAATTATTAGTGATATGTCCTCTAATGCCAATAGTTTGTGACACTCACTTATATATTAATAAAATACTAATTCCTTTATATCAACATTATAGCTAGTATTCTATACATATAAATTTTGAATGGTATAAAGTATTATATATGCCCATGTGATTAAGTTAAGAAGTCCTATTCATAAAGAGTTATGAATACGGACACAATACTTTCTTAATACACAATCAGTAAAATCAATTCACAAGTCATAGACTTGAAGGCATGCAATACTTAGATCACATGTGTGTCATGTTGTTCAGCATTAGATACTGAGAACACATGCTTGTGGATGTGTCATTAGAGAAAGAGCATTTGAGCACTGACTTGAAAAACAAAGCACATAAATAGAATTCACTATTGGCTATCAATGTCCTAATTCATGACCATGTTAAGTACGTGTGGGCTATAGACCTAAGACGACATGGTTGTCTCATGCGCATGCCAATCAACGTGTCATTAAAACATTAAGAGCCAATATTTATTCTTAGCATGAGATTGAGTCATGAGACCAATGTGTCATTGTCTAGGTGCATATGTGGTATGTGTGCATTCAATAAGAAATTTGTCACCTCGCAAGTGAGCAAGACATTTATCATATACAATTGATATTCCATGAGACGAAAATCCTTAGTCAAGATAATGCATAATTAGAAAGGAGTTTCTGATAAAAGCATTAGTCCCATGAGGTAATATTGTTTAGTTATATGACCAAGTTTGTCAGTTTGACTAAATTCATAGCTCTCATTAGTTGGGATAAAGTAAGACAAAAAGCCTATACCACATGGTATTCATGATTAGCAAAGTTCATGTGATCCATTTGTTTCAACTTAATTAGACTGCAATATCAGGCGTAGGCTAGACACTACCCAAATCCATCAAACTTTGCTCATTGTTGACTAAGAATAGACATAAAGAATCATACATAAAAGGTTACAACGTGTGACAAATGGTAAATTGGTGTAATGTAAATGAGGCTTGAGAAGATTCATGGACTAATCTGTTTGGTTACAATTAGATTGGACCAAATAGAATTTTCATTGTGCTTGTTAATTTTGAGATTTTTAATGGCAAGCATAATGGGTCTTTAGCTTAATTAATGTGAAATTAAAGGAACAGACATAAAGAAAACCTTAATTATTGATGGAGATCACTAATTAGAAGGCCATATGGGCTGTCATTATTAATAGATATTAATAATTAAATGATCCATAGGTTAAGAATAACTCAAAGTTCGTGTAGGAAGTCCATGGAGCTATTGTCATGTATGTCCTAGATGTTAGACATTGAAAGGAAATCCTATGACTTCCTTTCCATATATAACATCTAGGATATATATATATATATATATATATTTAAAAGAGTTCTAATCTCATGTAATTTAGAAAATTACATAATTTTCATGAATCTCTCCAAGCAAGAAAAGAGAAACCTTCTCTCTCTATTTCTACTCTGAAAAGCCTTCTTGTGCAATAGGTGTTTTGAGTAAGAGCTTTGAAAAGGCACTTGCAAGGTGAAAAAAAAAATACTTGTCAACATTCCAATGGTGTGAACAAAGTGAAGGTCAGGATTTGAGGACTACAACTCAAGAATCGCAAGTGCACTTGTCTTGGAATAAGATTGCAAAGGTACATTTACATGCTTACTTGTTTGTATGATTTTGTGTGTCATGTGACAAAAATGACTTATGTTTAATTTTTTATTTCCACTGCGTGTTCTTCGTGATTTTTAGTTTTAAAGTTCAAATTTTTACATGTCAAACCTATTGAAACCCAACAAATTTTAAACCAAAAAACACTTATAGAACAAATAGAAATCAAGAAGAACATAAGAGGAGAAATACACAATGATTGAAAAGATTGCATTGCTTCATGCAAACCACCAATTGAGAGTAAGAGTTTTCTTTTCTTTTTCTTTAATTTTTGCAATTTTTGGATCATGATGGATTTACCGATGGTTTTTATTGGATATTTTATTGATTGTTAAATTATTTTCAAGGACTTTGTGTTTATGTCTAGTGATTGATGGATGCATGGCATTATTATTAATTGTACTTGCTCTTACTCTTTGTAATTGGTGGATTGAAGTTTGATTAAAGTACTTGATCAACTGTTTAATTAGTTTGTGATAATGTGGAGAATAATAAGAGTAAAACTTGCATGTTAAACGTTCAATTACAAATATTAATTTGGTGGGAATAATAAAAGCAAAACCAGAAAATTAGTGTAGATTTACATTGTTTGTCATAGAACTAATTTTTAATTTGATTAGGTTGTAGAAATGCACTTAATTATGAATTAAAGCTTTAGGAGAGTTTGGGTGGATATCTTAAAGGCCTAGGATTTCCAATCCACGATAAGATAATTAAATAGGTAACTAACGTAATTTACCATTCATTGAAAACCAACACGAAGGATTAGACTCTTCACTAGTGGGATCTTTTTTTATATCTATTATCTGCCTTTTTTTCAAGTCATTCTTTATTCAATTTTTTTCTTTCTTTTTGTGTCATCACCTTGGGGAGGTGGCCTAACTAATATTCATTTGGTTATATTAATTGACAAACACATAGTTGCTTTGTGGATACAATAATTGTGGTTTGAGAGTGGCGCCTCAATGCATAGTATACTATATGAGATGTAACTTTAACATTTAATATAATATATATAATAATATTTTGTGTATAGTATCTGATGTATTTTTTCTATCACATGTGATATATTTTATAATGACATTTATAAATTTTTGAAATATATAATATTTAAAATATTTTATAATAATATATTTTGAATAAGTGTTATTTATTCTATAAAATATATAATATATTAAATATGTTATATTATGAGCATAAAGTGAACTTTACATGAACGATTGAGGACTAATCTGTAAATTGCTATGGGACGATTTTATTCCTACTTCCGTAACACGTGCAAGACATATGACTTTTTTACGACAATTTTTTATATCAAGATCTGTACAAGGTAAAAATAGGATTCAGGACCACAATGTATCTTCTACTCATATATAGCAATCAGGTCCAGTTTTGGAGAGGAGTATAATCACTTTTATTGTTCGAGTAATTACACTGACATCACACATCATTCAGGTCTTAATTACATGGACAGGTGGTGTTATTCGGTATAATGCAAACATTAGTAATATGGTATATTAGCGTACCTAAAACTAGCAAAATTTGCACAATTCATGCATGATCGTATTTACTAAAAATTACAAAATGTCATTAATTACAATAAAGTATAAAATTATTATACTCTTTAGTAGTTCAATAATTAAATAAAATTGTTTAATTATATAATTTTTAAAAGATAGAACGAAAAAGTTAATGGTAATAAAAAATGAGGAAAGAAGAAATTACATGTTAATGAAAAAGTATAGAAATAATTTACAATAATTGTAAGGAAGAGGAAAAATAAAAAATAAAGATATTTTTAATTCATTTATCTTTAAGATCAAAATTAGTTATTAAATTGTATAACTAGATTTACAAAAAGTGGTAGTTTAGGAAATTTAGTAAAATAGCCAAAATTAGTTATTGTATGGAATAAAAATATTATACATGATAAGGAATAAAACTATTATACATGACAAAGTTAGTTATTGTAAGGGATAAAACTATATTATATGATATAAATCTATACTATAAGTATAACTAAGTGTTGATGACTAATTTAGTTGCACGTTACAAATGTTTGGTTTCATCGAATTTGGGTTACAAAATTTTAATTTTAAAAAATCACAATCATGAATAAATGCACAAGAAAAAAATTCCAAACCTAATCCATTTTTGTTATATAACACAATAACAAATAATTCGAGAAGTTTATATAAATAATTATCTCTTAGAATCAAATTCCAGATAAAGCGTACAAGTGATCCAAAAGTAAAAAACGCTCGAAAAACAACCTATAGTTTATCCACACAAATGGAATACAAACAAGCTTCTCCAAAACTCCAATGAACACCCTCATTTGTATCACACACAACTACCTTTGTACATGAAGACTTGTTGGATGAGAGAAAATCACCATATTTGGCTAGAGGGTGGTTTCATCTCTCTCTAAGGGGGCACACAAATTTTCTAATTTAATTGTGATTTGGAACTCTTCAAATATATTTATTTTCGAAATGCACAATTCAAAATATGATAGGATTCTTATTTCCATTTGTGTGCAACAAGGGCACATAGTATGGGCTCATTAAGCTTCGTATAGATTTTAAATTAATTCAAGCATAATTCATCTTTAATTATTAATCTAATTAATAAATAAAGCCTATTTGTGTCATGTTCTTTAATTTAGTTAATCTCATTAATTAAATTAAAGACTCATTATATTTCTAATTAATAATTTCATTATTAACAAACATAATAGGAAATAAAAATTATTTTTGATTCTATTCAATTGGTATCAAATGAAAGTTCCTCATGAGACTTCTAAAGTCTAGTTTAAATCCCTAAAGTGAGATTAACATCTTGTATTTGTTTTGTCTCTATGTGTGTCTCTCTAGGTTGATTATCAAGTATAACTCAAAAAATATAAATAGTACCTAACCCACAACTCATATCATAGCTTATTTCAAATAAAGCAAATAAATCGCATGAACCCTCACGATCATGGATATCATACTATATAAGCTTTTGTTTTTTTAGTTTCAATCAAGTGAGAGCTATGAATTTGGTCAAACTCATTAGTTTGATTATATAGCCAAATAAATATTACCTTACAAGACTAATAATCATTGGAACTCCTTTTCGATCTTCTAAAACCCTAACTAAGGGTTTCCATCTCATAGAATATCGATCGCATAGGACAAAAAACGTACTCACTTACAAGAAAACAAATTTCTTATTGATCACATTCATACTTGTTAGTGATATATCCTCTAACACTAACAGATACTGGGAGATATTGGAGGAATGTTTATTGTATATGTAAACTCTTCATACATTAATAAATATTAATTTCGTTTATATTAATATTATAACAATATTTCATGCATGTAAATCTTGTATAGCATAAAGTTTTGCATGTGCTCGTGTAATTTTCTTAAGAAGCCTTATTCATAGAGGATTTTGAATATGGATATAAGACTATCTTAGTAAAAAATCACTAAAAATTATTTGCGAGTCATAGGCTCTATAAAAGGCATTGGAAAGTCGGTATGATTTGCACACATTGTGATTGTACTGTGTGTCTCATACCATTTAGTAAAAGATTCTAAACACACGTGTGTGGATAAGCTATTAGAGAGTGAGTATTCAAATACTGACTCAAAGAATAAAGTAGACACATGGAGTTCACTCTTTGCAATTAATATCTTGCTCTATGGTCAAGACACATGGAGTTCACTCTTTGCAGTTAATATATTGCTCTATGGTCGTGCTAATTGTGCATGACTCTTAAACCTGAGACAACATAGTTGTCTTATGCACATGACTATTAACATGTCTTTAAGGTATTAAGGGTCAATATCTATCTTGATATGAAATATGATCATGAGATGAGTCTAATGTGCTGTTTCTTGGGTGTGTACAGAGGTATGTGTACGTTTAGAAAAGGATTTGTCTTTTTGGTATGTATGCAATTGATGCTTTATGAGATGGAAATCCTTGGTCAAAACAGTGTGTGATTAGAATTGTGTTTCTATTAAAACTATTAGTCTCATGATGGAACATTGATTGGTTATAAGATCAGAAAGTTTGACTAAATCAATGGCTCTCGTTCAGTCGAGACAAAGCAAGGTGAATGCCTATATTGCATGGTATTCATGATTAGGGGAGGGGTTCATTTGACCCATTCACTTCATTTTAATTAGGTTATGATATGTGTTGTAAGCTAGTACTACCCATATTCTCCAAGCTATGCTCATTGTCAATTAAAGATGAAGGTCGTGCGTAAAAGATTAAAATGGACAACAAGTTGTAAATTGGTTGAGTGTGAACGAGACTTGAGAAATCTCGTGGATGAGGCTTAAGATAGCTCTTGGACGAGACTTGAGAAGTCTCGTGGATAAAGCTTAAAATCACTCTTAGACAAGGTTTGAGAAGTCTTATGAAGAAATTTATTTAATTGCAATTAGACTAGATCAAATAGATTTTCCAATCAGCTTGTTAATAATGAGATTATTAATTAGAAGTATAGCGGTCCTTTAATTTAATTAATGGTCATTTAAATTGAAAGACAAGAAACAAATAGAATTATTTAGTTCTTATCATTTATGTCAATAATGTGATTATTAACTAAAAATATGATAGGTCTTTGATTTGATTAATAAGATTAACTAAATTGAATGGTATAATTCCATTAAGCCTTAATTATTAATGGAATTAATAACTAATGATTGGATGAGCTTTAATTATTAATGATACTAATAATTAAACAAAGTATATGTTGAAATTAATAAAAAGTCCATATAAGGAGCTCATAAAGCCCATGACATATGTGCCTTAGGTGCTATCATAAAAATAAAAATCCTATTAAGTGTAAGATATTGTGTCTTAGAAATAAATAGATTTGGAAGAATTCAAACTATAAAATATTAGAATTATTCCTAGAAAATTAAGAAAAATTCATCCACCCTTCCAAGTAAGAAAGAGAAAAGTTCTCTAGCCACACTCTTACTTCTCTTTTTCATTCTAAAACTCCCTTACCCAAAAGAATTTTGAGTAAGTGACTTGCCAAGGAATTTGCAAAGCTATAGATGGCTCTTGTTGGTTCCAATCGTATGGACAAACTAAGGATTGGGGGTTTGAGGACTACAACTTGAGGATTACAAGTTCACTTAACTTGGAATAAGAATCCAAAGGTATATTCTTTATATGTTTTTCAATATTCAATTAATGTTTGTGGTATTACGAAATTGGAACATGTTTAATATGTGATTTTGTTGTGCTTCCTCTATTATTTTATGGTTTTAAAATTTTTAAATTCCATCCCAAATCCATTGAACCCAACAATGACCTCAGAGCTATTGTTTTCCTCACATAATTACGAAGTTTAATGATTTCTCTATGATTTATGGTGGTTTACATTTAAAAATTAATTTGAACATGTATTTGACACTCATTTATACATGAAATTTATCTTTTTTCATGTTTTTAATTGATAAAAGTAGTCAAAAAAATGAATCTTAAGTGTCAAGAAATGTGTGCTATGCTCTGCTATCAAAACTCATAATTGTGAAACATCAACTAACTGCTATCTATGATAAGGAGTCTCGTGATCATGCAATATCTTCTTGCTATTGCAAAAAGGATTCTCACAATAGTGGAGGGCAACTTGAAATTGCAATTTTGCAATAGTGGGCTGATTGTGACAAAAAGGGGGATTATATCACATAGGACTTTGCAATCATAGAAAGGGTTTCTGTAATTGCAGCAAGGATTGCCACAATTGCAATAATACTTGCAGAGGTTGAAAAGTTGCTTTTTTTCAAATTTAAAATTTGGGAAAAAAGTTTTTCACTAATAAGAACTAAGCATAAGATGTGTAAGTTATGGAAAAATCTTAAATGGATTTGTGGTATTATAAATGTGAAATATAATTCATTTTATGAATGTTGTGGAAGGATTATGAACTTAGGACACTTGTGAATAAATGATTTTTCATGGATTTATATTTTTTTTTATGGGTTATAAGTACATAAGCCCAAATTTCCTATTTTTCTGATTTATTTCTCTATCGTATGCGACAAGTATGTAGCTTAGAAGAGATCAAGAATTGATGTTTACGCAAAGACCAAGAGTTAGTGCCGCTTGAAGTTCCATGCCATGGTAGGGCCCACGAGGGAAGCCAAGAAGACTAATACAAAAGAAAACATTGATAATTTCCTATGTAATAGTATAGGATTTCACGCCCACGTACACAATCCAATTGTTGGCTCTAATTAGGGCTAAAAGTCCATAATCCTTCATATTATTTATTTTCATATTATATGTGATGCATGAATGAGATATATGCATAAAAATTGATAATGTGCAAAGTGAGACTTAAAATACATAAACTGAAAACTTCCTCATGTAATATTAAGTTGTAACGGCAAAATTGTTTCGTTATAGCCCTCCACCAGGCTCAAAGCTCTAAATGTAGTCTTATTATGTTATATCATTACATTCGTAGGGTTACATTGTGATGATACACTTAGGGCTTCGATTACATTAGATACAATATTCAAAGGATACTTCACCTTAAGAATTGAAAAGCTCGCGAGCAAAATTACAAGTCCAGCAAATTGTCAGTGAGTGGCTGTGACTTAAATGACCCACATTGCCAAGAGCTATATATATAAGGTTTTGTTAGGCTAGGGGCCAAAGTAAAAGATTGGACTGCACATGAGATATGTTGGTAAGAGTTGCCACTCATTAGGCTTAGAATATCAAGAACTACATGTTTGATGTATGCTATGTCCAACAAAGACTCCAATCACCCATTAGAAAAATTTTTTCAATGGAATTTCTATTTTCTACCTAACAGAGTGTATGATTCAAAAAATATAGTGGGAGGTCATTTGATTTAAAGTCTATAATCATGCAATAACACATTTTACAATCAACAAAGCAATCTTGCCTGTTTTATGCAAGTTCTACTATCTCAAGGAATGTTTGCAACTCTTATTAAATTTATTGAGACTGTAATTTTTATTATGACTAAGATAATCGATTGTTTTTGAAGATTAAAAAGTGTTCTCACTCTTAAAAGAATTAATATAATCTCAAAAGTCATCTTCCCATTCCATTGGAAAAAGGTTGTCTTTAAGGAGTTGAGCCCCTCAGTCAGTTAAACGAATGAAGGCAAAACTAGGAGAAGAAAACCTTGCGTTCCCAAGGCCAGCGGGAGGGATGCAAAATCTAATGCTTGTGTTAGAAAAGTAACGAGTTTCCAATACAACAAGAAAGGGTATTAGAGGAGGAATTATACCAAATCTTGATGGCCTAAAAAATGGTAAAAGAGGTCAGGAACTTTGTGTTTACAAGACTTCTTACTTCATTGGTATACTTTCTACATCTTGAATCTTTGATTCAAGTGCTTTCTCCAACATATGCACCTCAAATTAAGATTTGATTAAGATTGGAGCACTTAAGAAGTGAGAAGCGGTGATTAAAGTCGGCAGTAAGGCAAGTGTTGCAACCACTACGATAAGAAATGCTCAAACTATCATTTGGTCATATTTTGAGCCTAAAAAAGTCGTCTCTTAATGCTAAATAGATTGAAGATATTGTCTCAGTTCCTTTATTGGTAGAAGTAGGTTTTGAATTTTCTTTTAGAGACAATATATGCTAGATTTATTATTGCAATAAATTGGTTGATACTTCCTTATTGGAAAATGGAGTCTTTTACCTTAATATGGATGATAACATTGTGATGAATACCATTTCCAACAAATGTGTAAGGATGAGCAATTTGGAAAAAGATGGACTCATTAGCCTATCACGAGAGGAATCCTATCCAACTTGTAAATCTTGTATCCTAGGCAAAATGGCCAAGAGTCCATTTAACAGACATCTTGAAAAGGCCACAAAGGTGTTGGAATTAGTCCACATCGTTGTTTGTAGGCCATTTAATGAAATGGCTAAATGAGGTTTTTACTACTTCATATCCTTTACTAATAATTATTCTAGATATGGTTCTGTGTACTTAATGAAGTACACTCATGAATCATTTGGAAAATTTACAGAATTTAAATCGTAAGTAGAGAAGTAAACTAGCAAACATGTGAAAACACTACGATCAAATCATCATGGCGAGTACATGACTACTGAGTTTGCTAAGTTCCTCAAGCAAAATAGCATTATATCACAATTAACACCACCAGAAACTTCTCAATTAAATGATGTTGCTAACTGTAAGGATTGGACCTTGTTAGGCATTTTTCAATCCATGATTGACCTTACAACCTCCCAATATCACTATAGGGTCATGCCCTCCTAACTACCACACATATCTTAAATAGGATTCCCTCTAAATCCATTTCATTTCCCCCACATAAGATGTGGAGTGAGAAGAAGCAAACGTTAAGCACATTAGGATTTGGGGATGCTTAGCTTACTTTAAGAAGAGTAAGATGGATAAGTTAGAGGTAAAGCTCATCAAGTACTACTTTGTTGAATATCCTAAGCATTCTATGGGCTATGAGTTCTACCTACTCAAGGAAAGTAGGATTGTTGTCGGTCATCAAGCATGTTTTCTCAAAGAAGAGTCCGTTTAAGAAAGTGGTGCAGGTAACATGGTTGTGCTCAAAGAGGTATCCTAGAGAACATATAAGAGTTGCTCAATTTGGATGATAATGATCACGAAGATGATTTATCTACATTCGATCAAGCAACGTCAAACAAGGAATCCACCAAGTGGGAAGAGGCTATGCCATTCGTGATAGATTTAATGCATGTGAATTAAATTTGGATCTTAGTATATCCACTTAAGGGAATAACTCCCATCAAATGCAAGTGGATCTAAAAAAGAAAGATTAGTTCGATTGGCAAGGTAGAAAACTATAAGGCTAGGTTCATGGTAAAAGGTTAAAGTTAAAAGAAAAGTATTAACTATGAGGAGTCCTTTTTGCCTATAGCAATGCTCAAATCCACTTGGATACTTCTTGTGATAGCAGCTTGCTTGGATTATGAGATTTGGTAAATGGATGTCAAAACAGCTTTCCTCAACGAGTTGCTTGAATAAGATATTTAAATGGTACAGCTACATGATTTTGAAGTTCAAGAGGAATCTTATAAGGTATACAAGCTTTAGAGATCCACATGTGGCCTTATGCAAACATTCAGGAGTTGGAATCTTTGTTTAGATAGGTAGTAAAATTGTTTAATTTCATAAAAAATGAGGAAGAGTTGTACATCTAAAAGAGGGTTAGTGGGAGTACCATTACATTTCTATTGTTGTATGTAGATGATGTACTACTAATCAAAAATATATTAAGATGTTAACCTCAGTCAAGATATGGTTATTTAGTACATTTTCTGTGAAATACTTTGGAGAAATGGCTTATATCTTGAGCATTCACATCTATAGAGATAGAGCAAAAAGACTATTGAATCTCTCTCAAGCATTGTATACAAACAAGATATTGAAGAGGTTCAGTATGGAAGCCTCTAAAAGAATATTGCAACCATGTAGGCATATCATCCATTTCTCAAAATTCATGTGCCCACAACAAATGATGGGAGGACAAGCATGGAAGTTGTTCTATATGCTTTGGCTATTGGAAGATTGATATTCACAATGCTTTGTACAAAGCTAGATATTACCTATGTTGTAAGTCTTACAAGCTGGATTCAAGTGAATACTGGCAAAAAGCATTAGAATGCTATTTAGTGCATCCTTAAATACTTGAAAACAGTAAGGATATGGTATTGGTATATGAAGATGAGGATCTAGAAATACACTGATACACCAATTCTAACTCCCAATCAGATATAAATGATATAAAGCCTATCTTTAGGTACATGTTCAGCCTCAATGAAGTGCAATGAGTTCAAAGAGCTCCAAATAGAGTACCCCTATGGATTCCACTATTGAGGTTGGATACATTATAGCATGTGATGCTACAAAATCGTTGTTTAGATAAGGAAGTTCATGACAGTACTTCCCAATACTTCAAGTAATTCTAGGCATGGATTAGTCATTGTCGATTTATAGTGACAACGATGGCGCGATTACACAAGCAAAAGGAACTAAGGTCGAATAAGAAATCCAAACACATAGAAAGGCATTACCATATTATTCAAGAAATTATTTGGAAGGAGTGTCGTAGCCATGTGGGAAATTGTTTCATTAAATAATATAGTTGACCTACTTACCAAGTTGATGAGATAAGTATAGTTGGATCACCATCTTCAGAAGATAGGTATTAGATACCATAGCTACTGGCATTTGGATTATTGGAATCAGATATACCCTCTAACACCAATAGATAATGTGGGACATTAGAGGGATATTGATTGTATATGTAAATTCTTCATACATTAATAAAATATTGGTTCCTTTTATATCAATATTATAGCAATATTTCATACATGTAAATCTTGTATGACATATTGTTTTGCATATGCCTGTATGATTGCATTAAGAAGCCTTATTTATGAAGAGTTTTAAATATGAATATAAGGCTGTCTTATTATGCAGTCACTAAAAATTATTCGCAAGTCACAAACTCTCTAAAGGGTATTAAAGAGTCGGTATAACTTGTAAACCTTGTGTTTATATGTTAAGTATCATGCCATTTAGTATGAGAAATTAAAAAAATATGTATATAGATATGTCATTAAAGAATGAGTATCAAAACATTAGCTCGAAAAACGAAGTAAACCTTTTAAAGGCTTTCAAGAACTAATCAAGAGAAGAAGTTTTTGCAAACACTAGAACATATCTAACTGCTTAATTTGGAAATGAATAACTATATGGAGTAAATTGACAAGGAGCAGTGGGCTCTCTCGTATGATTGAAGTTGGAGTGCAATGTACTCAACACTAATTTATTAAAGTGTATCAACAGGCTACCAATATACTCAACATTTGATAGGTCATTTGCCAATTTCATAGACAGGTTAGCTAAAGCTCAATGCTTAAGGGTAGGTGGGGAAGAGTGATTGACTTGGCTTGTTACGATGTACACGAGAACGGAAAAATCTATTTAGCATGTGACGTAACTGTATAACCATCTAATGCTATTAAACAAGGTGGTTACAGTGCACACCGGGGGAAGAGGTGGAGGGAACACCCACATCGTTACTATTTAAACTAGTGAGTGCACATATAAGAAATGAGTATTGCATGGGATTCCCTATTCACATGTCATTGAAGTGTGCAAAAAATATGGTACAAAGGAAATTACATGTCATGTGTCAAAGGATCAAACCTATAGGACAAAAATTAGGGCTTTGAATATAATTAAGTGAAAATGTGAATTAAAATATACAAAGTTGTAGGACTATACTAAAGAGATAAAGAAGACCAATCTTGGATCCACCATTATTTTAGAGATATAAGAACAAGATAGATAACTGTGATTTGACAAATTTTATGTTTGCTTTGTTGCACTAAAGCAAGGCAAAGCCTATCATAGAAGTGGATGGATGCCACTTGGAAGCGTCTCATGGAGGAGTATTCCTGATAGTTGTGGGGATAGATGCCAATAATAATTTATTTCTTATTGCAGGGGTTGTTGTATGCAAAGAATATAAAGGGATAAGGAAGTGGTTCCTCACTATTTTAAATAAAACTTGAAGTTTGTGAATGACGCTACATATGTATTCATGTTAGATAAACAAAAAGGCCTCATTTAAGCCTTTCTACAAGTTCCACCTAGATCTATGCACAAGTTTTGAGTTAGACATTTGCACAACAGTTTCAAGATTGGTGATTTTAGTAGTGTTACACAAAAAATGCATTATGGAGGGTTGAAAATGCTACTACACTTAGAGAGTGGAAGATGAGGATGGTTTAGTTGAAGAATCTCAACTCTAGTTCACATGATTGGTTGGCAAAACCTCCAAAGGAGGAGTGTACACAGGTTACATTTTATAGAACAATCCAAGTGTGACACGCTATTAAACAATTTTTGAGTCATTCAATAGCAATATTCTTAATGTAAGAGAAAAGCCAATTTTAAATATGCATGAGTGGATAAGGGAGTATAATGTAAGAAGGCTTTAAGAGAATAGAGATTGGGCTGATGTTAAGTGGAGGAAAGTTGTGGAAAGGTTGGTTGATTGCATTCCTACTAAGGTAGATAACAAACACTACCATGTTTAATGTTTTGATGGTAGCTAATTTAATGTAGATTTGGAGAGCATGCAACGCACTTACAGAAGATGGGAGCTAAATGGAATTGCATGCATTCATGCAGTGCATTGTGACACAAGGAGAACAACTAAAGCATTATGTGCATTCATGTTACACTATAGAGATTTATAAGAGGATATATGCACTATTTATGATGGGGATTAGTAGACAACATATGTGGAGTGAAACATTAATCATTCCACCATTGCCTCCAAATTTTGGTAAGGGAAAGGAAGATCTATATATGAGAGAGATTAGAACTTGGAGAGTTAGCAATGAAGACTAACAAGCAGTAGCAGATCATAATATAGGCTAAGGAGATAGCAAAATTGTGAGTTGTAGGGTGTGAGGAGAGCCTAGCCATCATGTAAGCAGATGTCTAGAGAAAATTAAATTTTCAAGGAGCCCCATTGAATAACATCATGCCTAATGTGTTTAGCACACATTGAAAAAGCTTTGATAAGTTGTTCAATTATGCAAACAAGTGCACATGTTTTAGCGTATTCCATCTTGAATTCTCATTTATTCTGTAGAACATTAAGCAATACACTCCAATAGCTACAAGGAGTAATGAGCAGGACAGTCTAGTAGCTTTAAAGGGTACAAGCAAGAAGGCCTCTACCTCAGCTACTGCATAGAGAAGAAAATCCCCTAGATTTGTAAGTGGGTTGTGAAATTACATTTACTATTTGGATCCAAAATTTGAAAGATGATAATTTTGCACATAAATTTATAAAAAATGTAAAAATAAAGAGAGATATAGATAAAAAAATTATATTTTGATGTATGATATATGTGGATAAAATGATTTAGATGAACTAAAATTTGTATCCAAACATAGCCATTACTTGTTCCATGTAGGCTTATTAAGTCATGTGCGTTCTTAAGCAAGTAACGTGTCTTCTCAAGTAACTGAGGAACAACACGTGAATTGTCTTGCACAACCAAACACCTAAGCATCACAAATTTCCACCCACAATCAACCCGTATTTTGTGTTATGACATTTTTTAAAAGTGTTGGTGCAAGTAATGATGGTTTACATATGTGTTGTTTTTATATGGAAAAGGATTAAAAAGGACACTAGACACCATTCAAACCACCAAAGCTAGCTACTAGACATGTAACCCACAATGGTGCTCAATAGGTAACGTTAAAGCCACCTATTCTATTGCCACCTTCAACAACATTTGGAGTGGATGACATTCCCACACCTACTTAGGTGACATGAAATAAAAGTCCAACTTCTAATGTGTGTGTAGAGCGTAAAAGTAGAATAATAGCAGCATATGCCGAAACTTAACAAGACTTGCTTGCGTGAATAGTGAAGAACAACCCAACGCAATGATCTCCGATGAACTCTAACAAGATGACAACCACAAGTAACACACCTTGTTAGTTGATACAGCACGAATTAACTAAAAACACACTTAGAATAATTCAATTAAAACTTTATGAGAAATTGATGCACTCAAATTCAAGGAAGGAAGGAAATTAGAATTTCAATATAATAAGCCAAAAGTTTTTTCAATAACATAACTAGGCCTTATTTATAATGTTAAAAAGCCTAGGAATCCTAAAACTCATATGGAAATTAACTAAAATAAGAAAATGACACAAAAAGGTAGTTTTCAACTATAATTCGACTCTATGACATTCGTGCACTTGATCCAGGTGTCAATCTCTTGCCTCTAGATCATAAAATAATGTGTCAAGTCGTCCTAGTATTTATGATCGTGCCTTGCACAATTGAGCATAAATCAAGCAATCATAACTACAAAATGTCACCGTGTTCAAGATTTTTGATTGTGCCGAGCACGAATTAAGCACGACTCGTCCGATTGTAAACATAGAGAATTGATTTTTGGCCTACTATTAGTCTCCAGGTGTTACGAGTAAAGATCTATTTTCCACCCAACATCAATCATGTTAGCATACAATTATTCCCTTCACAAGGCTCCAAAGACTTCCCTAAGGTGTTTAGCATGCTCATCAATAGATTTACCGTATACAAGAATGTAATCAAAGTATACTATGATGAATCCACCAATGAAAACACGTCAGACATGATACATAAGCCTCATAAATGTACTAGGTGAATTTGTTAATCCAAATGGTATGACTAACCACTCATACAACCTATATTTTGTTTTGAAGGCTTTTTGCACTCGTCTCCCTCTTTCATGTGGATTTGATGATACCTACTCTTAAGATCAATTAGAAAAAATACACTAGCCTCTTGTTATTCATCAAGCGTATGATCTAACCTAAGAATAGGATGTTGATACTTTACCATTATAGTGTTAATGGCTCAACAATCTACACACATCTCCAAGACTGATCCTTCTTCAGTACTAGCTATACAAGTACTGCATAAGGGCTCATGCTTTCTCTAACTCATCCTTTGCTAATTAACTCTTCCTCTTGTTACTAAATGTCCTTAGTCTCCTTTAGGTTCGTTCGGTACATCAGTTGATTCAAGATGGATACTCTAGTTACGAAGTCAATTTAATGCTCAATTCCTTTAATTAGCAACAATCCATGCGGTAACTCCTCCGAAAGAATATTATGAAACTCTTACAAAACAAGCACAACACTTTTGGGAGGGGAACATGCGACCTCTTTTGTTAAATAAATTTCTTTATACAAAAGTAATATCACTCTTTGCTTACTTCTTATAGCTACTCTCGCATTTTTCATCCTCGCCAATATACACTCCTGTTCTCTCCTTTCTCTTCCCTCTTTTTCTATCTTACTCTCTCTCTTTTCCCCTAATTGTACACTCTCCAATTCCTTCCCACTCTCTGACATTTTCTTTTCCTTCTCCATGTCTAATTTATATTGTTACTATAGGTAGTGCTGATCCTCCTGCACCTTCTTCAGTGTACGTGGTACAAATGTTACCTTTTTATTGTTATGATAAAACGTATACTTATTCGCCTTACCATGCAACACCACATCAAGGTCAAATTACCACGAACTTCCTAATAAGATATAATTCACCTGCATAGGCACTACATCATACAGTATGCTGTTCTTGTACCTACTTATCTCAAACTACACAAACACTTGCTTCGTCACCTTTACTTCACCACTATTATTCAACCACTATAATTTGTAAAGTTGGGAGTGGTATCAAAGTTGAAGTGCAAGTCTCGCCACTACCATCGTACTAGCTATATTTTTACAACTCCTCCCATCTATAATAAGGCTGTATATCTTACCTTTAACTCTACACCTTACATAGAATATATTCTCTCGTTGCTCCTCAAATCCTTCCTACTTTATTTGTACATTTAATGCCCTCATGACCACCAAACTTACCATACTTGTCTCTTTGTAAACTCCTTCCTCTACTTCATACAATACCTCCTCCAATAGTTGTATTTCATCTCTGCTGCTATCTTCTTCCTTGTCAACGACTATCTCTCTCTTGTCAGTAATTATCATTGTCCGTCTATTCAGACATTGGATAGCAATGTGTCCCCTCCCTGAGTACTTAAAACATAAAATATCTCGAATATGTGTGTTAGAAGTACTAGAGTTTGAATTTTGTACCTTGGGTGCATTAGCTCTAGGTGCGTCCTTAGGCTTAGGCACTCCAATTGCCTTTACTGGTTGCTTTTCCTTTCGACAAATTAATTATCATGCAGTTGTGTATAAAGACTGCAACTACCTACCCATCCTCTTAAGCTACTTCTCTACCTTGATAGCTCACTCCACTAAGTCCCCAACCTCTACATAGTGATGCAGTTCTAACTCATTGGCAATCTCTCGGTTAAATCCCCCCATGAACTTTGCCATGACTACCTCTCTATCTTCAACCTCGTCGACCCTCATTAATGCTATCTCCATTTCTTTGTAGTAGTCCTCTACACTCCAACTTCCCTACACCAAAGTCTATAGCTATCTATATACATCCCTATGGTAATGAGTTGGCACAAACCTCTTTCTCATCAATGCTTTTAATTCCTTCCAGGTTCCTATAAGATGTTCACCATTACTCTTAAAGCTAATGCATACCTAGTCTTGCTATAGGATTGTGTAGTCTGTAAATTCTACCATGCCAACTTTACTTTTTGGGCTTTAGAATACCTGTGGCAGTTAAACACTAACTCCACTCGTTGTTTCCACTTTAAATACGCATCTGGGTCAAACTTACTCTAGAACATAGGTATATTCAACTTAACACCTTTGGCACCTTATCATCCTCGTCTGGCCTGCGCCTATGGGGTCTTATTGGACTACTATCCTCAAAGTTGTTAGGGTAATCAAAATCCTCATCACTAACATACCTTCCCTTACGAGGTTGACACATAGCTAGTCCTATTCTAAGCATTGACTCCTTCCGAGACGCTGGGCTAGCCCATGTAAGTGCTTGTGATCCCTTCAGATTATCTAAGCACCAGTTATTGCTAGCTAGTGTACTTGTAAGCTACTTTAGGCTAAAAGCATTGTCTCCCATAGCTGATTCTCCCGACATCCTGTAGGTATGTGTAACACAATGAGAAATGGGCAAGTGATGTGTGCGTATAGGAGTCCTCTTACATCACAAGATGTGTTCACTCTACTTTTAACCCTCACTCATGTATCAGATAAGTTCACTCAAAAATGCACTTACCAAGTCAATTTCTTGTGGCCGCCTCCAAAAATCCCACGAAGTTTTCAGTAATTTAAGTAGCGTAACTCCCAAGTACGTGTAAGTCTATGAAAAGGTAGAACTTTAGGGTTGTGGGATTAATCTGGATCAACCCGAAATGGAAAAGTAGACTAGGGATTGACCCAGACACAAAGAGATTGATCCAATCTAAAGGAACACGATGCAATTGATCCTGGGGCAAAATGGATCAATGTGGAACAAAAACCAACTGCGTGATCGACCTAAAAAATAGGCATGATCAAGCGTGAAGAGGGTGATCGACCTAGGTTATTACACAGACACGTGTGACCAATTTGGCTTAAAGGTGTGTCAACCTTGCGATTGAAACTCACAATTTTAACTAATGTAACTCCTAGTAATTCATGCCAATTTAATTTCTTTCAAGTTCTCAATGTTCTCCAAGTGGTAAGGAACAATTCAAGAAAAGATTACAACTTTTGTAATGTCTATTTTTTTTTCCACGTAACTCTCCCCATTTTTTTTTCTCTTTGTTCCCATTCTTCTTTTAGATTTTCAGAAAACAAACTCCCACAATAAAAACAAAAATCAAACAAGCAATGATTTTTTTTTTTTGTGACTACAGAAGAAGAACACAGACAACAGGATACGAAGAATATGAAGAACAAAAGCAATGATACAAAAGAACACAAACTAAATTGGTACCTAAACCGATGCCCGGATAAGAATCTAAAACAGCCGATTCTGATACCAACTAACACATCTGTGGAACCATAAGAGTAGAATGATAGCGATGTATGCCGAAAACCAATAAAACCTTCTTGTTCAAACTGTGAAGAATGACCCAATGCAATGATCTTTGGTGAACTCTAGAAAGACGACAACCATGACTAAAACGCCTTATCAGTTGATAAACCACGAATTAACCAACGACACACTTGGAATAATTCAATTTGGACTTCACGAGAAATTGATACACTCAAATTCAAGGAAGGAAGGAAATTGAAATTTCAATATCAATAAGTCAAAAGTTTTTTAATAACACAACTAGGCTCTATTTATAATGTTAAGAAGCCTTGTAACCTTAAAATTTGTGTGGAAATTAGCGAAAATAAGAAAATAACTCAAAAGGATAGTTTCCAACTACAATCCGACTCTATGATGTCTACGCGCTTGATCCAAGTGTCAATCTCGTGCCTTCATATCATAAAATAGTGTGTTAAGTTGTCCTAGTATTTACGATCGCATCTTCCACAATTAAGTGTGACTCAAGTGATATTAATTACAGAATGTAACCACGTTCAAGATTTTCGATCGCACCTTGCACGATCGATCGCGACTTATCTAATCATAAATGTATAGAATCTATTTTTGACCCACTCTTGATTGTGTGTGCTCCAACTCAATTCGTGGGCTCTACGATTGATCGGCTAGCCACTTGGCTCAATCTATCAAGTACATGTGTGTTTCGAGTTCTCTTCATATCAAGTTCACCGACGGAAGCTCTTCTTTCTCCTGGAGCTCCTCTAAACATCCAAACGACTCTCAAAACTCCTTCACCAATGTTGTCATTGCTTCCTTAAAGTTCTTAGCTTAGCCCTTATCAATGGACCTCCAGTTATCCTTGGGTGCTCAATCTTAACCTTGATGCTCACGTCAACTCCTCAAGCACATATCCATGTGCCTAGTTCATCAATACATGAGCAATTGATCATGTCAAGCAAAATCCTACTATCAAGGCACCTCCACCTATATAAGGTAGTTACTTCAGGCCCACATTTAGTTTCAAGAGTTCTTTAACTCTAATCAAGCTTATAATTCAAGATGGAAGGTAAAAGTTTGTAGAACTAGCAAGTTGGCTTATTGAAGATGCTCAACCCAAACAAAGTAGCAAGTCAAAAAAGTAGAGGAGAAATTAACTGGCTAAAGGTTCATATCGCATTCAAAATGTGATGTGATATATTTGACAATGGTTGATTGTGGATGACGTTTTGACAAATTACTTCAAAGTTTAAGTTTTGTGCTCTTCTATTTTGGTTTTGTACACAAATATGTTGCATCTAAATTTAAGTGAAGTTAGTTCCATTTAGTATCATTTGTTTAAGGGAAACAGCAAGTAAGCTAGTGATCTAGGAGATGAAAAAGGCAATTAGAGCTAATGTAAAAATTCCCTCCAAATTGCATGCCATTTTTTACTGCCTTAACTTCCATATGTACGGATGGCTATAAGGGCAGGTGCCACAAGCAACCACCTTTTAGGGAAAGAAATAGGGCAGTGTTGGGGGTAGATTTTTTTTCTCCTTAGGATGGGGGAATTTACACCCATCCCTTTCCTTGCTCCACCCCCTCTTAATTAAATAATATATATAATTATATACATATAAATATATATTATTTAATTAAAATAAATTATAAACTAACAAAAATATATATTATTTTAACTAAAATAAATTATAATTTAAAATTAATTATGTTAAATATTAAATAATTCAAATTTATACATAATTTGATTAATTTAAAAATTAGTTCACTAAATTAGTAATTTGATCTCTACTCAAAATTAAAAGAAAAAATCTTATAAAAAGAATTAATTTTGAATAAATATACATTTTAATTGTAATGAAATCTACACTTTCACACAAAATTAATATTCAAACACTGATCCTAGATTTGGATCAACAGCCAAAAGCTATTGAACAAGAAGCCGTTCAACTTGTTCAACAGCTCAGATCTGAAGTAAATCAGATCAAAGCAGAAAACAAAGAGCTCAGATCTGAAGTTTCTGATCTTAGATCTGAAACCCAAGAGCTCAAAGAACTAGTTTCAAAACTAGACAGCAGAATTGCCTAGTTTTTGGGCTAATTCTTTATGTCCCTTGAGGATAATTAAGATTATCAAGATTCACTTCTTCATTGGCTGTTCTCCATTCTTGGAAAGTCAGCTTTTCTGTTTCGCCTAGTAAGTTCTCAATATAGATAATCTTATCTATTGGTTCAGAGAACTCTTTGTTGGCGAGATGATTGAGGGTTGCGGATTCCCACATTCGCATTACTTCTTCCCTCTGCTGTAGTTTCTCAGGGAAACTCAAGATCACTCCGGTATTGGAATGAGCTGGCTGTAAAGCACTAGGCTTTGAATATTTACTTGGCAATGGATGCCTTGTAAATTCTGTAAGGACTTGGTTTGTCCTTTCTGCTAACTTAGCAGTGTCTGTGGCAGGAGGTATTGCAGCCATGGGCCTAGAAGATGTTTCTTCAGGAACCATGTTGACCTCGTCAGTGCCAGTTTGTGTGCATAATATAAACTCTCTTTGTTGAGGATATGGTAGCTCATATTCCTCTTCAACTGATAACATTGAGAGAATAATCTCCACTTCTGAATCATTTACTGATTCATTTGGATCTGTATCCCATTTCACAGGGGATTCTGTAAAATTCTCGGATGTATTAAACATCCAGTTTTCATCCCAAATTATTTGAGATGAATCATCTGGGCCTTCATACTTATCCCAAAGTGGTTGAGATTCATATTCAGGGCCATCTAATCTTTTTAACAATATGAGGCTGTAGGACCATTTTTCCTTGTCCAATCTCGAGTCCAAGAAACTCGATAGAGTCTGTGCACAGCTTGTAAAGCCTAGTGCTTTACAGCCAGCTCAACAGCTGAAAGATAGGATTTTGGATATACTGTTGAAATATTTCGATATTTCATTTTTTCTCATATGATTTGTATACGATTCTTTCCTTTTGATCAAATGAAAAACTTCTTTTCATAGTCAATTATATCTTTACCCATTTATGAAAATCTCTTTCAAACTCATCTTTGGTATCTTCGGAAAACACTCTGGCCATGTTTAAACGTAGGCACTGTTATGCTCCTGAAGGCTATGGTGTGACTGAAGGATGAGCTGGCAATGAGGTAAGACCAGTACCCGGATACCGTCCCTGAGATGGATAGGGAAGCATAGCATCCTAATTTATTTCATGGTTTATGATTTTTGCATAACTCTCGTAATGGTTTTATGCTATCAAAATGAGCGAGAGGAGGTTAGATTATTTGAATATTGATATTTTGACTCCTAAGGAAGGAGGAACTACTAATCATATTGATTTCAAATGTTTTCATCCTAATAAGGATTAGTATATTCATACTTTTCATACTAGAAGAACGAAGGACACTGGTCTCCCATCAATCATCCAACAGTTGAATACGCTCTCAGACCTTACTTATTGGGTCTTACATAACCAGGAAGCTAATAGAAATTCAAATTCCATTTTCTTTTCTTCTTTTCATAACCTATATACTAAAGTCTCTAAACGTTTGCAGAATCTCGAGGGTCTTCCTCAACAGATTTCAGATTTTCTTAGAGGATATCTTGACAGCTTACCCTCGAAAGAAGATATTCAAACACTGATCCTAGATTTGGATCAACAGCCAAAAGTTATTGAACAAGAAGCCATTCAACTTGTTCAACAACTCAGATCTGAAGTAAATCAGATCAAAGCAAAAAAACAGAGAGCTCAGATCTGAAGTTTCTGATCTTAGATCTGAAACCCAAGAGCTCAAAGAACTAGTTTCAAAACTAGACAGCAGAATTGCCTGATTTTTGGGCTAATTCTGTATGTCCCTTGAGGATAATAAAGATTATCAAGATTCACTTCTTGAAACAGCGAATTACTTAAAACCAGAAGTTGGTTTGATTAAAGGTAATCCAAGCAGTAGTGATATTGGTAAACAGAACAATACTATTATTGCTCTACTAATATCACTACATCAAAAGCTTAACGGCTTAATCGGGCGAGTTGACCGCCTAGAAGCAGATAAACGAGGGGTTCAGATCCCAAATCTACAAGATTTTCAGAAAGCATCTTCTGTGCTTTCAAATCAACTTGAGAAAATCAATCTCAAGGAAGCAGAAACCTCATCTGCTAAAGATAAGCGGATCCTAGTTTGGAAGGATCCATATCAACAGATTGATGAGTTCAAAAGAACACATCAAGAATGAAGCATCGACTTCAAAAGCTTCTACATCACAATCTAAAGATGTGATTAGAAATTTCTAGTTGTTTGGAAAAATTGCCAGGTTTCCCAAAAAGAAATCTGACAAACAGCTTTTACAGTTTGAATCTACTGTAAATACCAGGGATGTGCAATCCCTACAGCATCAAAATACAGATATACTTCCTGCAGAAGTACTGTATAAATACAGGCTGTTTGAAAAACAGCAAAGAGTATTTCAGCATTACTCATAGCAACAGATCCTATGTGTTAAGGATCAACAATTTTCTCGGACCCTTGTAAATGAGGAATCCTACAGAAAATTAAAGCAGTCAGCATACGCAACCATTCATGTGGGAGCTATCCTACTCAGCATTGTGGGAATGCACAGACGGCATTATGGTGCCAAGGTTCTACTTTGTCTTATAGACAGTAGAACTACAGACCTCAGAAAGGGAATTATTTCCCAAACTGAGATAGATCTGGATGATAATATAGAATATATCTATATTACTCCAGAAAGATTGTCTTTAACAATCAAAGATTTCTCGGAGCATGTCCAGCTCCTAATACAAACTAAGGGATATGATGATTGGGTCGATGGACAAGCCAATCTCACCCTAGTTACAGCCGTTACTACACGTATAAGTAACTACGTGCAACATGATTTCGAATTAAGGAATCAAAACAAATAGCTCAGTTTCTCTCATCTCGAGGAATAAAAGCTATTGAAGGGTATAAATATGACCCTACAGACTTGAATGGACAGATGTGGAACCTGACGTTACCCATTCAAGAAAAACAGAAGCAGTTGCCTTCTACAGCTATAACTTATTCTCAGAAAGGAAAAGAGCCTGCCTGATCCTCAATCGGCATAGTCTTTTCTGATTATAAGCCACAAAGTCATTATGATAACGATGACACAGATTCAGATGAAGAAGCTATTGCTTCACATCTAAAGAAATCATGCAGTTCTCGTTTTTTCATGATGAGAACAGATGATTACGGGTTTTATGACCCAACAGAACTCTGGGAAAATCCATCTCCCTGCACCGTATCTGACGGATATATCTGGATGATAATATAGAATATCCTTTTGTAGTTGAAAACAAGGCGAGATTTTCCTGTGAAATGGGATACAGATCCAAATGAATCAGTAAATGATTCAGAAGTGGAGATTATTCTCTCTCTGAGAATTGTTGACAAGCAGTTGTTTTTGGGAAACCTTAATCGATTCAAAGATTGAAACTCGTTTTTTTACTATACTAAACTAATTAATTTATTATGATAAGTATACAATAATATTTTTTATTATAATATTATTAATAAATTAATTTAAAATGAAAAATTTTTCCTCCAACGCGACACCCACAAAAAATTCTGGAGACTGATGGTAGGAGAGGGTGGGGACGAGGAAAGTTTTGGTCAACAGCCATTATCCATGTGGCTTCTTTTCTAGCACATCGTCACCATGGCATGCCATATTATGCTTCTAGCCTCACATAGGACAACTGCTCGTAGAGTCTAGAAATCCTCAATTTCAGCTGCTCAAATAATCACCACACGCTAATTCTCACTGAAAACACGCATTTGTATTTGGTAAAGTCTTGAGTCACCTTTTTTTCAACTAGTTATCCTGCAAGTGCCCTAAAGTTAATTTTAACTATAATTATGTGGGAGGTGTTGAACGAACAGGCAGAGGAAATAGGAAGAGTAGCATGGGATTTCCTGGGAAGTTTGAGCATCACTCGTGTGTAAGACATGTATAACTAAATATCCAAAATTGCAGGCTTTCAAGCCAGTTCGGTCCTACACCGCGCAACAAGAATACCCAGAGTCTCTGCTTTGTCATGCAGACAAGTAAAAGAAATGGCACCGAAACTCTGTTGCTTTCCCATCTGCAGCGTCTCCATAACTGCTCGGAGCTTAATTGCCCCTATAAAAATTGGGGGATGCCCTGTCCAACTCCTCGCAGTTCATTGAGCGCCACTCTTATTACCTGCGACCCGTTGCCAAGCCCCCAACATCCCTTACCGCACAGCCCCCGCAGCAGCCCCATTCTCCCCCACTTTACCCTAATGACCTGTAAGTTTAGATGACTTCATATTTCTTTCTTTAACGAATTTAATGAGTTAACATTCAGTTCAAACTTATATTTTTTTTTAAAATGTGTGTATTAAAACACCCTTAAATTTTTATAATTTTTAAGGCAATTGTCTCTCTTTAAACCAAGGTCATATAGAAAAAGAAACAATTAAAAGCATTTTTAGTAGATTGAAAAAAAAAATTAAAAAAGGAAACATTTCCTCCAAGTGAACCCACGTAACCAATTCTTTTCCCACATACCACCAAGCGAAAAAGTCATACAACAGAATTCAACTAAGAATTTCTGATTAATTACGTCTATCAACATAAGTGTCAGAGTTGCCTCATTATTTAGTTTTCCCGAATTACCATAATAGAAGGCTACCACTTATATTATTCGTAAACTCTAATAAAAGAGAACATCACTAACGGCAGTTCACGAAAAAGGAGACCCTAACGCTATATTCGATCGCTTGAGAGACCCTAACGCTATATTCGATCACGCTATATTCGATCGCTTGAGAGACCCTAACGCTATATTCGATCGCTTGAATCAAGAACGATCATAGATATTAACATTGTACGGAAGTTATAAGATACACACCTGAAAAATCAATTCACATTTATCCTTGCTGGAAGGCACACTCCAGACGCCAGTGCTTCCACAACAAGGCCATCACAGGGTATCAGTTTCATTACAAAATCAGAAGTGGCACTGCACTTCTTTCGGGCTTCATCTATAGTCAGACAGAGTACCTGTTCGATCCAATCCCCCAATGCATTCTCTCTGTCAGTTAACCAAGCAGCTGCTAGTATTTGAGACATTACGTCTGGGTGAATTTCTAACAAAGACATGTCACCAACTACTTTCATTAATCGCACATTGATCTCCTCCAATATTTTCTGACTAAGAGAATCAAAATCAAATGGTTTGAAGACCACTTTTTCATCAACATGCTCAAGCAAGTCTTCCAACCACCGTTCTGAATCGTCTGAGCTATCACAACTACCTTCACTTTTATCAATGTCACTGCCCTGTTCCATATCCTCCACAGGTATGTTTAAGTCAATAATTGATCTTGAAAGGTGACAAGCCCGTTTCGACAACTCAGCCTTGTTATAATCATTATTGATGAATTTCCTTTTATCAACAGGGCATCTATTAGAGATTAATGTGCTTCTGGCAACTGAAACATTCGTAGTACTGTTCCTTCTGTTAATTCCAATGGCAGGTTCTACCAAAATTTGCATCTGCAAATTTTTGGCCTCTAATATTTTTTCTTCTGGAAACTCAGGTGTTACTCTGCCAAAAAGTAGATCTTCACTGGCCTTAAGCACACTAGATGCAAGGACAAAGACGTTGTTGATGCTGATGTCCCTACCATGTGAATCTGGAAATTTACCAGTTTTAACTGCTTGGGATAAACTACGCCGAACCAATAAATCTGCCTTTTCCACATTTTCAAGGAGCACAACAGCAAGAGGATGCTTTCTCAACTCTTCAGCTAGATAATCAACTATCATTTTCCTCCCAGACTTCATGCTATGATATTCTGAATCATAACAATCAATAATAGAGTTGATGGGCCCCCTAAAATCCTGAAATTTCAGGTCTACATGCAGGAAGTGTTCATTTCGGCCAAACATTATCTCTGCAACCGAGGCTGCTATTTTTCTCTTCCCCACTTTATCAGGTCCCAGAAAACTGAGCCAGACATTTCCCTTGTTTGAGAAAAGGCACTTCAAATCCCCATTTCTGCAACGTGACACAGTTTGACAAATAGCTTGAATGGCTTCCATCTGCCAGTAAAACTTCTCGGCCAGAACTTTCCATGGGTGCTCAAGGTCCTGTTTTTCAAGATTATGAGAGCAATATGAAGATTTAGAAACTTGACTAGGGGATTTCTCATTGCATCTAGATGATCCCGAGTCTCTAGTGCCATTATAACCCTCTTGAAAGTTCAGATTTCTTCTGCAATCCACAGCAGAATCATAAAATGTTCCAAGCCTCAAATCTGTGCCCACTGATAAAACAGATGATGATGATGATGTATAATCTACAGGTGTGCTCATAATTTGCTGAGAAGTGGTTGGGTTCCGAAGGTCATTCATTTCTGGACTCTGCTCTGGTATTCCAGCTTGTGCATTTGCACCAGAGCCCAAGACAATGGGATCAGGAATATTCGGCTCCCGTGGAGGATTCATTTGCAAGTCCGAAGACATGCAAAGACTTAAATTAGTGATTCTGCTTCCTTTTACTAATGAACCGCTAACAGCAGCATCTTCCCACATAGGAACATTCTGAAAGGATGGAAAAGTAGAAGAATGTGGCTTGGCGAGATTAGTATCTTCTTGAGATGTCCAAGAACAATGAAGCCTCTGGCAGATGTCACTCCATTTCCTCTGCAACCCCATAACTCTGGCATCTAGCACAGTTTTGTCTTCTTTGGCCTGTACTGAAATAACAGAGGACATGTTCACAGAGCATCTTGTAGCAACTCAAACAGCATAGCTAAATGCTGAATGGATGATTTAGCTGACATCAGAAAGCTAGTTAGAATAGAGAGGTACAAACCTCTATTGTGTGAGATCTCTTGCTTGTTTCACATTCAGCAACTTGCAGCCAAGAGGATAGATTTACCAACTGCTTATCAGCAACTGAATCAGTTGACATTCCTTTCCGAACAGCAGAAACTTCTTGCTCACACTTTTCATTGCACAAGCTGCAGAGTTTTGAGGATTGAGTTGCAATGTTGCATGGACGTTCAAGCTCTGATGGCATAGAAAAGAATCCACCGAATGGCACAAATGATCTCATCAAGCTGCATGTATATCAACAGAGTGAACTGATGGAACAGTCAGAAACTAAATGTGTAATTAATGCATGAGGTGTCATAAAAATATTATAGGTAAGCAGCAGGCAAATAGCGTGCATAAACAAAGTAGAGTTGAAGGAAACCGACATTGTACAAACAGAATTTTATCAATAGAAAATTCAAAACAGAAATAATTTTGCATTGTCATATATCCCAGGAACTGACAAGAAAATGGCAATTTAACAATTTACCAACATCTTAGAGGCAGTACAAAAGAAGGCCAAAAGATTCTAGAAGAAACATGACAATGAAAACTTTTCAAGCTTAAATTCCCTTTGAACCCAAATTTATAAACTCGGCCCAGAAATCACGAATTCCATTAGATGTTTCGGTATAATATATTATCAATTGCAAGAAAATATGGACACTCCTTGCATGAATTTTAGTCTTGAAAACAGAAAATCCCATTGTCACATCAATTATTGTAGAAACCCTGGTCTTATTATAAGATTATTATGGAAATCAAATACAGGGGCAAGCTTCTCAAAACATTTCAAATAATAGAAACATGGATCAGGATTGGTTTCTCTGTCTATTCTAGATGATAACTGGTTCAAGGGGCAGATGATATTTGATTCAACAAAATCCTAGGTTTACTGACAGACTATGAAATACTGACAAACAAAATGTTTAAAAAATACTGTTAAGTAGAATTTACACACGCATATGGCACAAGAGAAAGGGAGAGAGATCATCGCTATTATTGAAATAAATAAAATAAACTATAAGAACATTGATTAAAATAATTTAAAGCTAAGATCAGAACAAACATTTGTTTGAGTTGCTTCACAGTCCAAAAGCCTTTCTCTAATGTCCAATTACATCAGATTTTTGAGTTTTAAGAACCACCCTTTTATAACTGAGAAAAGCCCTCGCACCTATGCGATTATTAGTTGAAAGATTTTTCAGAGTCAAGGAACAAAATGAAGCATACAGCATTAATATATTATTGTTATACAATAAAGAAAACAAGGAACAAGCTAATATAAAAACGGAATATCTACCTGGATTTATAACACTTTCTTCCAATGGAAGTAATGGTAAGAAGATGCAAATCCCAATCCATCTCTATCGAAGGGAACTTCTCAACTAGCTTATTATAATCATCATCACCAGCCAAAAAACCAATTAACCAAAATTTTACACCACATTTGATCAATAACTTCTTCAGCTCTGAAACCATATAATTAACAACATCCATGGATTTGGCATCCACAAATGCTTTCATATCCCCACAGCTTACTAAGATCCCAGGTCCTTGGCTATACCCCACCATTTCATCCACTTGTTTAAACTTCGATCTCATTATTTCTTCACTCAAACCTCCACTGAGAAACTCAGATATCTCATGCTCGATTGAAGCAACTCTTAGCCCATCAATTTCGCTGGGGAGAATTCCAGCCTCACCCCTTTTAAGGTAATCTATAAAATTCCCATACGCATCACTCGCACAAACACCAATAAGCAACGGATTTCTCCTGCTTCTCTTCTGAAGAACTTCGCCTATTCTTCTTGAATTGTCGTCAACTTTTTCATTAGCGGCTCCAGCCTCGGGGAATGGGAAATTAGGGCGACGTTTGTTCAGCTCATAATCACGCAAACTACACAAAAACAGGGGTGGGGACCGAGAAGTAGTGGAGGAGAATCTCGACATGGTGAGAGGGTTTAGAATCGCCAACTTTATCTCGTGGGTCCGAAAACCGGCATCATCAAAGACCCGACTGACGATTGGGTCATCCAAAATGGACATTATGAAATGGTTCAGCTCAACTTTCACCGCAGACATCGACGGTGGATTCTGAGAATTCGAACTCAACTGCTGCTGATACAGATGAAAGGTTTCGGGATGTCGTCTCTGATTGGCTTGGGATCTCTTGATTGCAGCCATCAGGGAATTCGAAATCGGCGGCTCGTCGGCAACTGATTTTGAAACCGAAACCCTATCGAGGGCAACGCCGACGCACAGTTCCAGAGCGCGGAATTGAAGGCCTGGAGAGTACGCGCTGCTGCTGGCGCGTGTACAAGCCTCCCGGAGAGTGGAGGAAGGTAGAACTAGAAGAGCGGACACAGCGTGCAACGAGGTGGTCTGCGCGTGGCTACGCCGTTTCGCCACAGCTACGGCATCATCCAAAACAGTAGCCGCCGCCTCCGCCAAGCATTGGCGGGCTACGCCCACCGGCGTAGGCATCGCTAGCAAAGCTTCTCCGCGAGGATAGATATAAGAGAATATATATACACACGGACAGAATACGTATATTATAATTTAAAATAAGTGATCTAATACCAATAATTAAATAATTCCAAGAACCTTTTTCTTCTTTATCAATCTGTTTTTGGCCCTTTTGGGCGAAAGAGATTTTTGTTTTTTAAAAAATTTATTTGAAGGACGAAGTTTTCCGCAGCTTTAGAATTATTTATTGAAATTGCAGAGCTTAAGGAAAAGGAAGGAATTTTTGTTGTGAGTGAGTGTGGGGCCAAAGCCGGGGGAAGCTGTGACGCATAAAGAAATGCTGAGCATAGATTCAGTATCAGAATTGGAGGATGAAAGATCTTTTTTTCACACTGTTTTTATTCATTTCAGAAGGGGATTGACGAGATCGATGTTTTGCAATGTTGCAAATGGGCAAGGATGGTAACCACGTCATCCCCAAAAACCAACTGCTCAATTCTTTTTACAATAAAAATTATTTTTATCAACATTAAATTATTACTTGAATATTATTAAATTATAGAAATTAACATTTGAATTTTTATCGTAGTTTTCTATTTAAAATATATTATAATGGTTGATAGGCCATGTTGATCCAGATGTAATCTTCTATCATGACACATGTGACTAATACTGAATACATTATATTTTTATAATTTAATAATAAAAGCTTGAATCAATATACGTTTCTACAGGAAAAAAATGAGAATAGTTATTCACAAATAATGTATTAAATTGAGTTTCCATTTAGGGGGCCAAAAGTAAGCGAAACGGGATTAAACTCCCATTTTTTCGTTAAATTTCAATCTTAATAAATTACACATACTCTCATTTATTATTGTGAGTTTTTTTAGTTTATTTTTCCCCCAATAATCGAGACTTACCAAAGTAAACACTTGGAGATGTCATTTCAAAATGACCTCTTCTATGTTGACGACGACGGAATTAAATCAAATTCTGCATGCCAACAATGAAATTATTAAAAAACAAATAGCTAGGTTGATCGTATCAAACAACTGCATTGGGTAAAAAATTTCAGGCCCAATTCCATCATTAGGAAAAATGTATTAACAATGTAAGGAAAGACATGGTAATAATTATAATAATAATTTATTGAAATTATTGATTGAATTACGAATTTTATATAATTATGAGGAATTTTTCATATAAAGTCTCTCTCTTTCGTTCGGCGTGACCAAATGGGCCACCTGGAAATCTATTTACTAAGGAGTCCTTATTTTGGAATGCAGGCCAACCTAAGGATCCCAAATTAGCATAAAAAAATACATGGGTGCTGAATTTGGGATCCAAAGTACAGAAACATTGATTTTGTAATTCGGGTCTCCCAAATTAATTCGAAATGAAAAAGAAAAATGAAGATGAGCCTTTGATTTTGGACCGCGGAATCGCTTACAATTATAGAAAAAAACGTGATAAGGATGGTTTTTTAGCCAATCGTAATGAGGGTGGTGAAAGCTGGTTACCTGCCTCAATGAATGCATTTTTACCATTTTAATTAGTATTGAATGACCATTCTCCTCAATGTCTTTTAATTTTTTGAATGCCTTTTAATTATTATAAAATAAAGTTTAGCAATTTAAAACTAAGATTAATAACAATCTAATCGTTGTAATGCCAAATAGCTTGACCTTTAGACACTAAACAGACATTCAAGAACATTTTTCTTCAGTTCTTTTTCCACAAACTTGTGCACTATAGCCATTTAGACTCAAGAATGTCAAAGAAGAAAGAAAGGCATCAACTTCTATGAATTGAAATTCAAACAAAAACAGCCGATAGCAAACTACGCTAAGTAGCTAATTAGCTCATGCTTCGTTTTCATATCCACTAGATACATAGTCACAAGCTATATATTGATAGCTTGCATGAAGGCTACGCAACCATTTCGTAATTTTCCCCACATAATCGACTTAAAGCAGGGGACTCTTTTGGAAGTGCATTGCGAGCCATAATAGTAGCATTTTGTCGAAGCTAATAAATTCCAAGTTCTCAAGTCTTTATCATAAGTTCATATTATTCTTATCGACTATGTTGCCATTCTTCTTCCATCATAGCTAGAGATACATAGGTGAATTTTTTGATTAAGATGTAAAGTGTAGTAGTAATCATCATTAAGATGCTAACTTTGTCCTATTGCTTGGAAAATATCTCAGTGGTAAATGCAATTTCAATGCTTGAAAAGACTCCATTGATAAATGTTTGCAAATGCAGAAGACAATATCTATAACAATAGAGTTGACATCTTTTGTATTTGGACTTCAATATTTCTTGTACATAAGGACAAGGTCATGTGAATCTCTTTAAAATGTCTTGTGAAAGTAGGATGATTCTATTAGTGACACATCCTCTAATGCCAATTATTTGTAAGGAATATTGAATGTAAATGTTTCATTTGTTAATTAATAAAATATTTATACTCCATTTTATAATATTTTGGCAGTTTAAGTCATGCATGTAAATTTTGTTATGGCGTAAAATTATGTATATACTATATATAACTGGGTTAAAAAGTTTTATTAGTAAGAATTATGAATATGGACACAAGATTTTTTAGTATACAATTATTAAAACATTTTCAAAAGTTAAATTCTCTAAAAGGGTATTAAACTAATGGTACTACAATTTGTTCACCATATGTTTGTGTAGTGAATGTTATGCTACTAAATATGAAATATTAAGAATATATCTATATGGATGAGTCATTAGAAAATGATGTATTCAAACAATAGCTTAAAAACGAAACAAATATTTAGAGTTCACTCTTAATTATCAGTACCTTATTTCATAATTATGTTAATACTACAAAAAAAATTACTATTTGTGAGGAAATTTTTTGTTGCATAAGAGATATTTTTCCTCATATAAAGTTAATACGAGAAAAAATTCATCATAGGAGGATCTTCACAAAATGGTACTTCATAGCCTAATGTAACAAAAGAATGAATTCTTACAATGGTGAGGGACATAATTGTGACGAAAACAATGTTCTCACAAATAATATTCCAATGTGCCGAAAAATGCCTCATGTCAAAGAAATATTTCATCACATTAATTAATTTCCTTACAATAACTTATTTAAAAAGATGAATGGATTCGTCGCATTATAATACTATTCCTCACTATAAGATTGAGAAAATGTAGCAAAATTTTCCTCACAAAAATAACTAAAAGTGATGATAAATTTCATCACATTGTATTTATTCATCACAATGAGATGGTTAATTGCAACAATATTTTCCTCACAAAAAATTATTGAATATTACAATATTTTATTCATCATAATAAGGTGGTCAAATGCATTAATATTTGCATTTATAATAAATGGTTTTTTATAGAGTAATATTTCCTCATATTTAAGGATATATTTTAAATAATTTTTTTGAATTAAGTTATATCAAATATGATAAATTTATTCATCACGTTAATAATTTATTTTTACTATTTACCTAATATGATGAATATTTTATCATAAAAGTTTTAACTAACAAAAATCTCATAAAAAAATAGCTTCTATCATCAACAACTTGAATTAATACTAAAATAACATATTTTGCTAATCAAGATCAACAACTTACAAAAATGTATAACACGTTCCAATATTTGATTTTTAAAAGGATGCACCCTACCATATGGTTTATATGCAAACCTCCAAGACAAAATATTTAAACATAAAACATACATAATATTCTAAGACAAAAACAATTGAAAGTAAACCTCCACATTAGACAGTGGAAAATGAAACAAATGACAAATGGTACTTTTCATCCTAATGAAAATGTTCATATTTAAAATCACATCAGCATACTCTCATTGTAGATGCTCACAACTGAAATAGTGCCTCCAATTTTAACATATTCAAACTTAAGAATCATCAAAGAAATCTGTAAAAGCGAAATTCAAATAGATAAAAATATAAATCCATAAAATGTTAAAGACATCTACATGTTATTTGAGGCAAAGTTTTAAATATGAAAATAAAGAAAGCAAATTTACAGTACATGCACTAAAGCAACAAGCCAAGCAATCTAAAACAACCACGATTAATATTCATAGTTGTATTTGAAATCCAAATACATATATTAAAACTAAATTAAACATCAAATCTTAAATGAACAACAATTCAAATTATGATTGTTCTCTACCTTACACTACACCATATGACGCGAATGTTAGGGCTAACATCAAGTATCCAAACATAACCGAAGGCCCATTAATGAGAGTAAGGATAAAAAGCTTAATGAAGCAATGACAATGCTCGTGAAGGAGTTTCAAGAGCCTTTTGAATGTTTGGAAGAGCTTAAGAAGAAAGAGAAGTTTCTGTGGGTGAACTTAATGCAAATAGAACTTGAAATAAACCCTAGAGTACCCTTTGGATTGAGCATAGTAGCTAGCCGATCAATGGTAAGGCCAATGGATTGAGCTGGAGCATGCTCGATCACTATGGGCTAACAACAAACTCTTTGCATTTACGATCAAATGATTTACACTTGATCATGCAAGGCGTGATTGAAAACTCAGAACACCATGACTTTCTACAGTTGTAACGCTGGGGTCATGCTTGCACTATTATAAATACTAGGATAACTTGACACATTGTTTTTATGAGATGAGACACCAGATCAACATTAGGATCGAACATGCGGACGTCTTAGTGCTAGAATATAGTTGAAAACTACCTTTTGTGTTGTCTCTTTACTTTGGTTAACTTCCATTCCAGTTTTAGGATTTCTAGAGCTCCTTAACACTACAAATAAAGCCTGGTTATTTTATTGAGAAACTTTTTTTTATTCTTGAAATTGAATACAACCATTCTTTTTTTTAAAACTTGAGTGCATCAATTTCTTGTGAAGTCCAAATAAAATTATTCCAGACGTGTTTTTGGTTTATTCATGGTGTATCAACAAGGCATGTTAGTTGTGACATCTTCTTCGCTAGAATTCATTGAAGGTCGTTATGTTAGGTCGTCTTCCTGATTCACGCAAGTAGATTTCATTGGGTTCCAATATATGCTGCTATCTTTTAATTTTTACGCTTCCGCACATACGTTAGTTGACATCAGAACTAGTTGTTTCAACTTCTCATTCAGGAACCCATCCAGGTGCCAATTTATCTTGTTCTTTTCATTTTCGTTGTTTTATGTTCTTTGTGTTCTCCATATCCTATCATTGGAGTCATTCTTTCTCTAGTCAATATATATATATATATATATATATATTTGTTGCTTGTTTGATTCATGCGTTTTGCGGGAGTTGATTTCTAAAAAAACAAAAAAAAGAGAAGAGTTTACATTGAAATGAAAGCACATAAAAAGAGAAAAAATTGAACATTGCAAAAAGTCGTATTCTTTGCTTGAAAGAAATTGAATTGGAGTGAGTTTTTGGGAATTACGTTGGGTAAATTCATGAGTTTCAAATGCACGATTGATTGCGCCTTGAAAATCAAATTGATCACGCATGTTTGTACAAAGCGCAAGTTGATCACCTCTTTGTGCTCAATCATGCCTACTTCCCAGGTCGATTGTGTAGTTACTTTTACCTCAATTCAAACCTTTTGCGCTTAGATCAATTGCATTGTGTTTTTTCAACTAGGATTGATCTCTTTGTGTTTGGATTGGTCCACTAGCTTACTTTTTCATTCTAGATTGATCTAATTGTGTCAAAATTGATTCTATAACCCAAAGTTTCTATCTTTTCATACACTAACATGTACTTAGGAGTTATATCACTTGAATTATGGAGAACTTCTTAGGATTTTATGAGGCAGCCATAAGAAATTGATGTGGTAAGTGCATCCTTTGAGTGAACTTATGTGACACATGAGCAAGAGGTAACAACAGAGTGAATACATCTTGTTAGGTGAGAGGACACATATACAAACACATCACTAGCCTATTTTTCTTTATATTACACATACCTATAGGATGTTGGGAAAATCAGCTATGGAAGACAATGCTTTTAGTTTGAAGTAGCTTACAAACACGCTAGCCAGCATTAACTAGCATTTGTGTAATTTGGAAATGTCATAGGCATCTACATAAGTAGTCCAGCATCTCGAGAGGAGTTAATGCCCAAAAAAGGACCTACTACACACCTACTGCGTACAGGGAGATATGCTAGTGATGAAGACTTTGATTATCCTAATGAGTTTGAGGATTTTAAAAGCTCGAGAAGACCCCATAAGCACAGGTAAGAAGAGGATGATGAGGTGCCAAAGGGTGTTGAATTGAATATATTGACATTCTAGGGCAAGTCTAACCCAGATGTATACTTGAAGTGAGAATGATGGGTGGAGTTAGTATTTGACTACCATAAGTATTCTAAAGCCCAAAAGGTAAAGCTGGCAATGATAGAATTTACAGACTATGTAATCCTATGGTGGGACCGAGTATGCATTAGTCGTAGGAGTAATAGTGAACATCCTACAAGGACTTGGCAAGAATTAAAGGTGTTGATGAGAAAGAAGTTTATGCAGAGTCATTACCATAGGGATGTATGTCGATGACTATAAACATTGGTGTAGGGTAATCAAATTGTAGAGGACTACTATAAGGAATTATAGATGGCACCAATGAGGGCAGACATAGTAAAGGATAGAGAGGTAACCATGGCAAGGTTCATAGAGGGATTAAACTGAGAGATTGCCAATGTGTTAGAGCTGCACCACTATGTGACATTAGAGACTTGGTAGAGCGAGTCATCAAGGTAGAGAAGCAGTTAAAGAGGATGAGTAGACAACAACAGCTATCGTACACAACCGCACAACAATTCATCCACTAAGAGGAGAAGTAATTGGCTAAGGCAATTAGAGTTCCTAAACTTAAGGATGCACCCCAAGTTGAAGCACCCAAGGTACAAAATCCAAACCCCAGTACTTCTAACACATGTAATCAAGATATTTTGTATTTTAAGTACCAAGGGAGGAGACATATTGCTACCTAATGCCTAAATAGGTGAACAATGATAATGACTGATAAAGGAAAGATAGTTAATGATGAGGAAGAAGGTAGCTGTGGAGATGAAATGCCACCAATGAAGGAGGTATCGTCTGAAGCAAAGGAAGGAGTTTGTAAGGAGAATGGTAGTGTACGTTTAGTAGCCATGAGAGCATTAAATGCACAAGTCCCACTCATTACAACCCTGTCTTCATGGTCAAACGCACTGCATTGGTCCGTTGTAAATCTGACCAGTAAGTTTTGGTCACTTAATTGACTAATGATGATCAAATTTCCCTTGAGTCTTATAAAGAGTACATTCTTTAGGGGTGGTAGTCCCTTAACAATTAGAGTCCCTTTTTGATCAGTCTCTCCCTTAGCCCATCTCTAAAGGTGATAGAACCGCTTTTGTGGTCCTTGTAATATGTTAAAATTTATCTATTTCCAGTCATGTGTCTGATGCATTTGCTGTCAAAGTACTTGGTGTTGGAATATGGTTTTGGAGTAGTACAGGAGGTGTAGCACCTTAAGTCTACTTTTCTTACACAAACTTTTTGTATGATCCTTTTTTCTTTAAACTTGCTTAAAAACTAAGCAAAATCTTGTCTTATATTCATAAAGTTTTTAAAGAAAGTGAAACAAGTAGAGATAGGGTGCCTTGGCCTTAAACTATATTCACAAATGCTTGGTTCCTTGGCTAGCCTCCTTCTCTGTTATTCTAACATTACCATATCAGGTCGTTTGTTCTGGTGCATCTTAATTGGCATCCTATTGCAGTTTAGCTTTGTTGGTACCTTGATTGAGGGAGGAGCTTGTTGCATAGATGCTCAAACCTCTATTACATCCATTTTTGTAGTGTTGTTCCTCTTATTGAAATAGATGTATTAGTATAGTCCTTCTTTGATAGGGATTTTACATACCCTGGTGTACAACATGCGATGATGTTTTCTTCACAAATTTCATTTGCACTTACTTTAGTGTCATTTTCTACGTCAAGGAAGCCAATTTTTGGTAGTTTTTTGGCATCTTTCCTATGTTAGGGTTGTCTTCTAACTTCACCTTTCCTAATTTTAGCTTGTTTAGTGTTGTTTTAGCATCCTTAGCTCTTGAAACAACCATGGCATGATCTTCTCCCAGTTTTTGGTGATCTTCCTTTAGTTTTTGATATTTGACCTTTAGATTCTTATGGTCCTTTCTCGGTAATTCCACTATATTGCTAGCAAGTGCCTATAGGTAGACATTATAACTTGAGAATCTTCACAATCACAATCATTGTCACCATAAGTTTTGACTGTTGTTACAACACGGATTACATAGGCAAGGTTCCCTTTCTTAGTGAAATTGAATGCTACATAAGTTGACATAAGCTGTTCTTCTTCAGATTGGTCTAAACCACCCTCACTCCATGTAGTCGCCTTTGATTTCCCTTATTTTATTAGAGTTTTTGCACACTCAGCAAGGACATGTTTGAATTTGCCACACTTGTGACACTGGATTCCTTTATATTTAGTCTTCAATTCCTTACTTTTATTTGAAAGGCCATTTGCACCCTTGTTTGTCTTATTGGTTACCTTACCTTGAGGTCCTATCTTCTTTAGTAATGTCTTTAATTTCTAAATAGTACACTCCTTTATCTTCGATGTTGCAACATCCGCACTCTTAATAGTTTTGTCCAATTCTGAGAGCCGTGTCCTTTTCCCCTTTGGCTTGAAGTAGGTTCATTTTGTAAATCTGTAAAGAACACATTAGCTCGTCTAACCTCATGCTTTTAACATCCCTGACTTCTTTAATGGCAGCTACTTTAGCCGAGATCCTCTTTGGTAAGGATTGTAGTGTTTTGAGGACCAATTTGGTTTCCAAGTATCGCTTCCCTAGTTGGTGTACTTGGTTTGCTATATCCCTTAATCTTTTATTGAATGAGGTTACCTTCTTCTCCCATTTTAAGATTTTTCAAATTAAGGGTTGAGCATTTGAAGTTTAAAGTTATGTATATTGCTCATTCCTTCATGCACAATTTGTAGTATGTCCTATGCTTTTTAGCTAATTCATCAACTTGAACTACTCCTTATCGACTTTTTTAAATATGGTGTTAACAGCCTTTGAATTTTCCAAGGCAGCTCTTTCCTTCTCAGCAATCAAGTCCTTAACAGTCTTAGGAATCAATTTTCCTTTCACCATTTAGGTGGGAGAACTCTATCTATTAGTGATGGAACAACAATCTTTCTCATTAACAAACTTGATGAACACTCTTGTGCGAGCTTTCTAATGCAATTAGTTTAACTTGTCAAGCAATAACGAACAAGAAACTAAGGCTTCCTCCTTGATACTCATCACTTAGTTAGAACTTCTAACATCTCACCTATTTGAGAAACCAAGTGACAAAAAGATGATGTGGCTTTGATGGCACTTGTTAATCTAACTAGGTGCTACAATACCAAGTGTTGTTGTAGACCAATTGAGTTACAACACCAACACACACAAATAGAAAGAATAAGCCAATTAACACAATAAATTGTAATGTAGTTTATAGCCAAGCTCCTAGTCTACAAGCTACTTGTCCAAGTAACGAATCTCACTATGTCAAATTTAACAAGAGTACGAAGAAGCTTTAAGATAACACTCAATTCGACCACCTCCTTTAGTCTTAACCCTTTCTCACACTTACAAGAAACTTTCTTATTTAAGTGTCTTACTCTGGCAGCTTGCTGGTTATAAGGTTGCCAAAAACATGTTCACACTGTTCCTTCACTCCATCACTCTTTTTTTCTCACTCAATTTGACATTTCACAATGATCCTCACCACAGAGAGACTAACTATCACTTTATTCACTCAACAAGTGAAATGCAAAAGGTTTAAGTTGTCCATTGAAGTCTCTAGACCTTATTTCCACCATGGTCAATGACTTCCACTAATTTAGGAGAGTTAAAACTCTAAGAAATCCACAAGAGATTTGAACTGCATTGTTTCCTACAAAGTCTCTACACCTTGGCATTCCAACATCAGTGTTGACATTCCGAGTTGGTGAGATATGCTTTCCATGTTTAAGTGGATCTAATAACAATCACTAAGATCACACGGTTTTTTCATTTTTAATTAGATAGACTAGCTTGTTTCCATGCAATTTATGGACACTTGACCTGTGCAAATCAGATCAACAAGATTAGGAATGAAAATTTTATCTAAATATTCCCACATTATCTCAGTCAAATCCTTTCCATACCTAGGTTGCCTAAGCCTTTCCAAAATTTTGTTAGTGCCATAACATTACCGACACATTTGCCTACTTGGCATCACACCATTGCATCAATGCATCATCAGCTACCATGTCATTTACCATGTTAATGTCACATCATCACAAAGTCAGCATCAACTCATCGCCATGCCAACAAATTATATCTAGTATCCCATGATTTCACACTCCCTAATATCAAGCATTAAACACATACTTTAGGATAAAAAAAACCATCATTATTTTTTAAATAGATTTTCTTTGGAGCATCAAGCACTAATGACTGATAATAACAAAAAAAACATAGAATTTCTTAAAACCGAAACCAACGTTTTGCTCTACATATATATTTTATTGATCGAGCATGAAGGAGAGCATTTTTAAAAGACCACTATATTTAAAATATTTTGCTTTGGGGATAAAAATGTTGTCCAAAATTTTACAGAGAACAACTAAAAATAACCAATGTGAGAATAGCAGCGATCAGACTAAGAGGGTGTTTGGGTGAGGGGCCTTTTATTAATATATTCCAATTTTAAAAATTCTTATTATAATAACCCAGTTCTACAAGAGTTGTGGAATTAGGATTTTCCGCCATTGGGGAGGGCAGAATTACATGATTTTCCGCCCTTGCACAATTAGTAATATACGATATATTTATAATTTGCTGAAATAATAAAATATATTGTATAATTTATTATTTTAAAAATAATACAATATTGTGTTGTGTATGAAATTTAAGTTACATATAGTGATTTGTGGTGTTATATTTAGTTTTTTACGTTTTTTTTATATATAATAGTGAGTTTGGTGGTTTAGAATTTTTTAGATATTTTATAAATAAATTTGAGATACGTAAGTTTGAATATATAGTTACAAAATTGTAACAATGTCCAATTCAATACATAAACAAAGATGATATCTTAAAAAACTAAACCTTAAAACTAGCAACCACGATGACCTTCAGTGCCACACAGAGGAGGTCTAACTGTGCGTTGTCAATGACATCGTCGGTTTGCTTCAGATGTAGCACTATCATTGGAGTCATGCTGCTCATCATGTGCAAAAGAAGGTGAGAAACAGATTAATGGTATGAGCAATACATCAAAGTCACGCGATCTTACCGGGATCGTGTATTCAAATTGACATGTTGTGAACCTAAATCCTGACTGAAGATCTATAAATACATGACTGTCGATTGGAGGAACATGATCGGCCTAACTAGGTGTCTGCATGTAAGTGGTGTCTGGTGGACCTGGTATGTGAACATCAAGAGCCTTTGTTGGTGCTGGGTGACATGAAGTGAATGAACCAGGTGTTTGATAAGAAGTGGAAGGTCCAGGCAGGCATGCTTACACGATATGAAGTTGGGAAGTACCGCACGCCTGTATCTCATTCATGTGAGGTAGGCAACGACGGGCTAGGGACAACTTCATATGGTGTGAAGTTTCTCGTCATGCGTGATGCGCACAGAGCCTGCATATTTTGAAGGACACTATCGTTATCACGATGGAGGTTGAGGTAATCGAACTGATCCACCTAAAATGAAATATCATGGGGTTGATATTAGCACATAAATATGTAAATTGATATGACATCATACAATCTATGAAAATAATATTCGAAAGACAATTTAATTGCGTACCAGGTTTGCAAAGATGCCACTCTGACCTGGCTGGTAGCCACTACCTACGAACTCCATGACAAGACTGATATACCGATGTGTAACTCACCCATACCACTCAGAATATACATACACTATCCGAGGTATAGGATCGTGGTGAACCTCTCCCGTAATTACATTATCCTGTCTCGCCCATAGTGCATTGTAGTTGGCATGATGTATGACCAATCTACTTGTGCTCTGCCAACACGACTAACTCTGTGTAGAGGATCCTCCTATCGTAGGGGATTGGCTGGTACATACAATACGATCTCAAACTAGCGTAGCACCCTCTCTACATAGTGCATGTCGACAATATCATACAGTATAAGTGGACTTGAATAGGTCCACATATACTGCCCTACATGACTAGGTAGCTCAGCATAGCACGCATTGGAATAGGGCCACCATATTAATTGTTACACAATGAAGACTTATTAGCAATATGACAAAACTTATATATTAGTAGATTTTACATTATAGAAGGTACAACTGACCTAACTATGTGCCTCAACGTTCAAGATATCACGTATAATGTGTAGCGTGTGAGTCGTAATTACAACATAGTGTTTATCTCTACTTAATCATCTACAAAAAAGATAAGGCAACTTAAATTGAGAAGAAATAACACACTCTATTTAAATTAACTGAAAAATCATTAAGGCAGTTACTACCATGCACCATAAGATATAGTTGGCAATTCTTCACCGAGCACCTGAAGTGGGCCTTTGTGAAAACTCTCATGCTAACCCAGTATAGGGGCAATACCAAGAATCCTACTCCATGTTCATATTTACATATACAATATACACAAATAATAAGTAGACGTGTCTCATATAATAATACCATTAAAGTCAATAAAAATACTTGTAAAAGAATATGAGCACCACCCATGCATTTAGTGCCTACTGATGACGCTGTACACAGTTTGCGGTATAAACATGCGACCACGAAAGAACCCCAGCTAAGGTGGTGTGCCCTGTCCAAGTCCTTTAGTGACTACAAATACATTAGCTTCACCCTATTGCTTGATGAATCAGGAAGCATCCAAGTGCCCAATAGCAACAAGGCACAACAATAGGCATATTGTGTAATATTTATATCAGTGCTGTCATCACCTGGGCAGTGATCTCGTATGTGTCGGGCTAGTGTAAGCAGTCGGACGGTAGCACCCTTGGAAAACTCCAAAAGATCTGGTCAGATGTCTAAAAAAATCTCACAGTATGCCTGCCATGTGACCTTACTCCTTGGAAGGTTACTAATGACTAGCAGTTACCATATAACAACCACGTCTTCTAGTGTAACAGTGGCCTCCCCCGACACTAAGTGGAACGTATGCGTCTCACATTGCCACCTCTCAAGCAAGATCGTAATCAGGTGACAATCCAGTGATAGATGCCGACACCTGAATACTCCATAAAAGCTAATAGCATGCAAAATCTATACCATGCGATTTGGCAGGTCATCCAACACTAAGCATGCTTTGTTAGGAACCTGAACTCGTATGACGGAATCTAAATCACCGACCTATACCGCCTCAAACCTATGACAGTTTTGTCACCAAAGCAATGTACGATCTGCTGGCTCCATCTTATAAATCGGATAAGCATTAATTATTCAACCCTGTAAATTCCAATTATTGAAAACATAAAAGCTAACATATGAAAAATATTACAGCAAAAAATTTCATTATAACTCAATCTTATAATTAGAATTATCAATTTTAGCATTTATAATTTTCATTTAAGTCAATGATGACTTTGCACTAACTTTATAATAAGAATATGCCACCATAAAAACAAATTACCATTAATTCAAATAGCACTAAATATAAGTATCTGGAAAACAGTACATAAAAATATTCTAAACATACATTACGTAGTCATGGTCATTGCAAGGATAATACATAACAACTACAATGTCGATCTAACAGCTAATGAAGTCATCTAAGTTTGGATGAGGATGTTCTCTGCTATTGGGACGATGACGCTGCCTACTGTTGGACAATGTTCTTGCTTGCTGTCTCATGTATTGCTGCCTTGCACAGGTTTAGGACCAATCCATCTTGTTCTCAAGGCATGTTGTGCTATCTCGCCCCCTTCTCCTGCTTACGCAATGTGTCGAGTTGTGTACTAATTAAAAGGGTGGAGTATCCTATATAGACTCACCTCAAATCGGCTCAAACCTCCTTTGATATGTTGTAAATAAGCATTAAGGGAGTAAACTTCTTTACATACCTTTTAGAATTCAAACCTTTCTTTTGGCAAATTCTAATCACATGCGAACAAGGTTTCCGATAGATCCTCCATCATCCACACAAACATTCACCACTTCTTATCTTCACAACAAGTGTACCATTCTCAGTGACCACATTCACCAATAACATTCTATTATCGAACATTTGCACTCTATAGTGGACAAATTCCTTTTTAGCGATAGCATACTTCACATGAGGCCAGTCGGGTCACTCTCACCTTTCTCTTTGCATGCTCAAGGCCATTTCCTGCCTCCCTAAAAATGCACTGACAGCCCTCTCAAGTATAAGTTGAACTATAGCACAAATTGGGAGATGCCTTATTCTTTAAGCACTCCATGTAGGCTTTTGCTCATGTTTGTTGTTAAGATACCAGTAACTATCCACCATCTTTTGCAAGTGCCCACTTACTTTTGTCAATAGTAGACTACCACTTAATAGCTCAAGGTTCAATTGCCTTGATTTGCTCTATAATACTATCAAATTTATGAGCTTGGTTCTGCGACCTTGCTCTCTAACACATATCTTTCAATTGCACTTTCTTAAAATATTTGTTAAAATTTGAACATAGATGTCTAAGGTAGAAATGGTGAACACCCCGAGGCTTTGTAAAATAAGATTAAGTTGCACAACAGATATGATGCTTGCGTGTTGATCAGAAATCAAGCAGTTACCCTCAACCCCTCTAACAATATGCTTGTTGATCATGTTCAAAAACCACTACCACAACAGAGTAGTCTCATTGTCCATAAGTGCAAAACATAAGGGTAGAACTTGGTGATTACCATCCAACACGACAAAAGTTAATAACTTGTGTTGATACTTTGTGTACAGGTGAGTTCCATCAACACATACCACCTTGCAACAATATTGGTATCCATTAATGCAAGGCTTGAATGCCCAAAACACGTAGTACAACATATGTTGGTGTGAGTGCTTTGTTAGGAGATTTATCCACACAACGGTGCCAGGGTTGAACTTTTGTAAAGCTCCTAAATAATACGGCAACTTTCTACCAAACTCTCTCAGGTCTCGTACGCATTCTCAATGGCTCGCTGAAAGGCATACCAAGCTTTTATATAATTGATCTCATATCCATACCGATCCTTCATCATTTGCTTAATGAATTGTATTTTGAATGCCGAATTCTCTTGAACTATTCCGAACAACATGGCAGCCACCATGTTTTTATCTAAATTAACATGTTCTATAGATAGCTCGATAGGAAAACATATATGCTCACCTTTATACTTTGTAATCTTTCACAACCCATAGTGTTTGTGCATGCTAGCCCTCACATATAGCCCACATGGTTGTCTAGGTGTACTGTGCCTACATGTCACATACCAAATTATTTTTGTGCTCTTTCACACAACGTGCTCGTGCTTGATAACACGTATTGAGAAATCCTTAACCGCTACCTGCAATCATTTTTTATCTTTAAAAACCATACCAACTTTCAACACCCTTTTCTCGTAATCATAAAACTACCCCTATCTTCCGCAAGGAACGTCGATTGAATCTTGCTTGACGTCAGCATTAATATCAGAAAAGAATAGAATCATCGGATGTACCATTCTTTCTCTAGTTATAGTGACGTGGGCGTCCAACATGATAAAGGGGACCCATTGGCAATTCTAGCTGGACCGATAACTGGGGCATAGGCAAAAAGACTTAAGAAAGCCATCAACGCCTTGGTGCATGAAATTCGAAAGGACGTTACACGTGGATGTAAATTCGAGGAACCTAGGGAAGAACGCAGGGTGAATATTCTCAGCTGGGCAGAGGATCTGGAGGCAGGGGAGCAAAAAGGATTACTTTAATGCTAATTTAATTTTATTACTTATTTCCTCCTGAATTAATTTAATTTTGGGCCCAGTCAGAATAAGCCCAATAGGGGCACAAAGCCCAAGTAGGCTAGGGTTTTGGCACCTATAAATTTATTGTTTACCACCATTAATAGACAGATAGAGTTTTTTAATCAATTCAAGTTTCCTTTTCAATTCCCTGAAATTGAGTTTTTCAATTTCTCGTGAGTTCCTATCCCAAATCGAGTCATTCCAAAGTGGTCCATGTGATTCGTAACGTATCAATTAGTATTCGGTGTGCTGATTGTGGTCGTTTCCATCAAGTTCAATCCAATCCTACCACGTTGGGTTAGTGTTCTTCGCTCAGTTCGCGTCCCTAGGATTTTTGGATTCGAGTTTGATTACACCGTTGCTATCTTACTGCTTTGACGTGATTCTGATCACCTCAGTTTGGTATCAGAGTGAGCTTGTGTCGAATTCTAATTCGATACACGATTCAAAGTTTCAAAAAAAAAGTCAAAAATAAAAAAAAAGGAAATCAGCCTCCACGACCAGCCGAAGATTGCAGCCGATCCACCGCCATTTTAGTTGATTTCCGACCGCAAATCTCACCCAAAGTGACGCCGCTGTGAGCCCATGCAATTCCGACCTGAATCACCGCCGGAGGAGGAGCAAATCGGCCACAATTCCGCCGCAACGCCGCACGAGCCCCATCTGAAATCCGCACCGCCTCGCCTGGATCCGCGGCCCGTCACCACTGCCGAGGCCTCCCCAGGTCTTGCCCACGTCGGGCCAGTCGACGTTGGCCACTTTCGCGGGCGAACGAGTAAAAAAAAAAAAAGAAATTGGTTGGGCTGAGGGTTGAGTTTGGTTGAAGACAACTTGGGCTAGGTTGTAATTTGGGCCAGGTTCGAGTAGCCCAAAAAAAAAATTTCACTCGGGCCAGAGTTGATTGGGCTGAAATTTCTTTGGGCCAGACTGTCGCTGGGCTAGAGACGTGTTTGGGCTGAAGGGATTGGTCTAGATTAGAAGTTGTTACTGGGCTGGACCGTCCATGCTGACTTGGTAAGGTTGTGTTTGGTTACAATTTCTGTTCCAACTTAAGGGCCTATTTGGCTGCAAAATTTCTGTTTCAACTTAAGGGCCTGTTTGGTTGTTGATTTTTTTAAAAAAAAAGAAGCCCAAAAAAAAAAGAGGCCAGAAAGAAAAAGAGAGGCCAAAAAAAAAAAAGGGTGGGGGGGGGGGGGGGGGAAATGAAAGGTTCGGAATTTTATTTTATTTTAATCTTTGTAGAGGTTGTATTTAGGGATATTGCAGATTGAGATACTTGCTTATCTCATATCCTTTTTTTCATTGTAGCCCCATATCCATCATATTGAGTGCTTATATTATTTTTATGTTGCTTGAATTATTAAAGCTACTTTGGAATCACACGAGAAAATAAAGTTTGTGAGAAAATAAATTGATTTTCTGTGATACACAAGTGGAGGTAACAAACGAGTGTCAAAGAGTCCTTCACTTGAGAGGAGAGAGAATAGTGAATTTTGTGAGACTACAGGTGAGGACTTTTATTGCTAACTATTATCTCTTTTTGTGTTCTTGCAGCTCCAGTTACGTTGAATGGCTACTCAGTATTCAGGCCAGGGTACTAGCCCTGACGAAACTAAATTCTAATATGAGTCTCTCAATGGTGAATTGAGGAAGCTTACCAAGAGTAAAGGGTATGCAGGACAAGATGAAAGATATACAAGACCGGTTAGGGCACGTAGAAGCGTCCCAAGTCGTAACCCTAAAAAGAGATGGTTCACTGTCCAAGCCACCTGGACACAGAGGCAGCCCTGTGTCAGGCCGAGTTCGGGCTAGGGACAGGCATTGGTATCATGTCAAACCTGTGAGGCACGATCGGGATGATTATGTGGAGGAATATGGATCGAACGAGGACGAAGACTGGTACGCATATGACAATGAGCCCAGGAGACATCGATGGAGGGACAATGTGGAAGACGAGGTACCTAATGGGCTAAAGTTACAGCTACCGTCCTTCCAGAGGCGATCTGATCCCGACGGCTACCTCGAGTGGGAATGGAAAGTAGATATAATTTTTGACTGTCATTGCCATTTAGAGAGCCAAAAGGTTAAGTTGGCTGTAGTGGAGTTCATAGATTATGCAATTATATGGTGGGATCAGTTGTGCACTAGCAGGATGAGAGCTCAAGAGGGGCCGATGCGTACTTCGACAGAGTTGAAAGCAGCCCTGAGGAAAAGATTTGTGCCGAGTCATTACCATCAAGACCTGTATCAGCGACTGTAGACATTGACATAGGGTAATCGAAGTGTGGAGGACTATTATAAGGAGCTCGAGATAGCTATGATTCGAGCGGATATTTTAGAAGATAGGGAGGCTACTATGGAGCATTTACTAAGTAGGTTGCACTGGGATACAGCTGACGTAGTGGAATTGCAACATTACGTGGAGTTAGAAGAGATGGTGCGAAAGGCAGTTAAAGTAGCGAGGCAGCTGAAGACGAGGGGCAAGTTCATGTCCCAACCCAAAACAGCTAGCAGACCCTTTCCCAGGAGGGACGATAAGGTACCTATGACGAGTGCCACGAAGGCCAAGATTGTGCCTAAGGTAACGGCTCCTGTTCCTTCTGGATCATCTAGTACGCAAAATAGAGATATCTAGTGTTTTAAATGTTAGGGAAGGGGGCATATTGCTTCACAGTGCCCCAACAAATGAACTATGTTGTTGTCAAAGAGTGGAGATATTGTGACTGATGAAGAGCATGATAGTAGTGAAGAAATGCCGCCATTGGAGGAAGTGCTATCCGATGCGAAGAAGGAGGAATTAATTTAGTGGTAATGAGGGCGTTGAGCACTCAAGTGAAGGAGAAGATAGATAAGGTTCAAAGAGAGAATATATTCCATGCTCGCTATCTGATTAATGGAAAGACCTGCAGTTTGATAGTAGATGGGGGGAGCTGTACAAATGTGGCGAGTACGACGTTAGTTGAGAGGTTGGCCTTGCCAATGAAAGATCATCCTAGGCCGTACAAGTTACAATGCCTTAATAACAGTAGCAAAGTTAAGGTGGTGAAGTAGGTATTGGTGAGCTTTAAAATAGATTCGTATGAGGATCAGGTGACATGTGACGTAGTACCTATGCAAACCTGTCACGTTCTGCTTGGCAGACCATGGCAATTTGATCTACAGGTTATATATAATAGGTTGACTAACCGGTACTTCTTCTTATTCCATGGAAAGAAGGTCACATTAGTCCCCTTGACTCCGAACCACGTATACGAGGATCAATCGTATATTCAGAGGCAGTTTGAGTTAGAGTTAGAGAAAAAGAAAAAAAGAAAGGAGGGATTGAGAGGAAAGGAACAAAAGAAAGATGAGAGGGGAAAGGAAAAGAAAGAGTGTATGATGGCAACTATGAGGGATGTGAGGTTGGCGTGGAGTGCTGAGAGGTCCCTTGTAATATTGATATATAAGGAATCATACCTATATATCTGATGATGTCATATCTTCCCTCCCTTCTGTTATAGTGTCTGTTTTACAGAAATATACTAACGTGTTCCTAGAGGAGGTCCCTACGGGGTTGCCGCTGATTCGAAGGATAGAACATCAGATAAATTTTGTCTCGGGGGCATCTATACCCAACAAGCCAGCATATCAAACCAACCTCAAGGAAAACCGAGAGATCTAGAGACAAATGGAGGAGTTGATGAGTAAAGGTTGGGTTCGAGAAAGTATGAGTCCGTGTGCTATTCCCGTGCTATTCATGCTGAAGAAAGACGGACAATGGCGCATGTGCGTAGATTTTAGAGCTGTTAATACTATCACAGTAAAGTATCGTCACCCCATACCTCGTTTAAATGATTCACTTGACGAATTGCATGGTACTACTATATTCTCTAAGATAGATCTCAAGAGTGGATACCATCAAATTAGAATGCATGAGAGTGATGAATGGAAAACAGCCTTTAAAACAAAATTTAGATTATATGAAGGCTTGTAATGCCATCTGGATTCACTAATGCTCCTAGTACGTACATTCATGCATCTGATGAACCATGTTATGCGTGCATTCATTGGTAAGTTTGTAGTAGTATATTTTGATAATATACTGGTCTATAGCCGCACAATGGCCGAGCATGTTGAGCACATACACAACGTGCTTAATGTTTTATGACGAGAAAAACTATATGCTAATATTAAGAAATGCACTTTTTGTACTAACTACTGTGTCTTCCTAGGATTTGTTGTTAGTGCACAGGGAATATAGGTGGATGAAAGTAAAGTGAAGGCCATACAAGAATGGCCAACCCCGACGTCAGTATCCGAAGTGAGAAGCTTCCATGGGTCGGTTGGCTTCTATAGGCGATTTGTGCAAGATTTCAGCACCATTGTTGCTCTACTTACCGCTATAATTAAGAAGAATGAGAAGTTCAAGTGGGGAGAAGCCCAACAACGAGCATTTGACACCCTGAAATATAAACTTACACATGCTCCTGTACTTTCCTTACCAGATTTTAATAAGGCCTTTGAAATTGAGTGTGATGCTTCTAATGTAGGTATTGGAGCAGTCATGATACAAGACAAGAAGCCCATTGCATACTTCAGTGAGAAACTTAATGAAGCTGCGCTGATTACCTTACATATGACAAGGAGGTATACTCCTTGGTGCGGGCCTTGGAAACATGGCAGCATTACTTGAAGCCAAAGGAGTTTGTAATTCACACTGACCACGAATACTTGAAGCATCTGAAGGGCCAGAGCAAGCTCAGCAAACGGCATGCCAAGTGGGTGTCGTTTACTGACACCTTCCCTTACGTCATTAAGTACAAAAAGGGAATGGAAAATATAGTTGCTGATGTGTTATCCCGTAGGTATAATTTACTGAACACGCTAGGCACAAGATTACTAGGCTTTGAGCACATTAAACAACTTTACCAAAATGACCTTGACTTCAGTTAAGCTTTTGCGCTCACTGAAAAATGCACTTATGACAAGTATTTTAGGCATGAGGGCTATCTATTCCATATTAATAGATTGTGTATTCCATGGTGTTCTCTACGAGAATTTCTTATCCAAAAAACTCACTGTGGAGGGCTAATGGGACACTTCGGTGTCACCAAGACTGTGCTAATTTTGCAGGAACACTTCTATTGACCAAGACTAAAAGGGGATGTAGAGCGAGTCGTAGAAAGGTGCATACGGTGTAAAGAAGCAAAGTCCCGCAACCAACCTCGTGGTACGTACTACCCTTTACCTGTCCCGAATACCCCTTGGACTGATATATCTATGGACTTTGTTTTGGGGTTACCTAGGTCTAAAAATGGTAGAGATGTCGTCTTTGTTGTCGTAGATAGATTTTCTAAGATGGCTCACTTTATTACATGCTATAAAACTAGTGACGTATCACATATAATTGACTTGTTATTCAAAGAAGTGGTCCGTCTACATGGCGTGCCCAAAACTATAGTGTCCGATTGTGACGTTAAATTTTTGAGCTATTTTTGGAAAACACTATGGGCTAAATTGGGAACTAAACTACTATTTTCTACAACTTGTCACCCTCAAATCGATGGACAAACTGAAGTTGTTAACAAAACACTTACTGTATTATTGCGCGCTGTTATCAAGAAAAATATTAAAAGTTAGGAAGAAATCTTACCACATGTTGAATTTGCTTATAATCGAGTTGTTCATTCTGCTACTAACATGTCTCCATTTGAAGTTGTCTATGGCTTTAATCCACTAACACCTTTGGATTTGTTGCCATTGTCTGACAATGAGCATTTAAGTTTAGAAGGCAGGAAGCAAGCCGAGTATGTCAAACGGATGCATGAGCATGTCAGGCAAAACATCGAGAAAAGGAACCAGCAATACGCCCAGTAGGCAAACAGAGGCAGAAAGCAGGTACTGTTTGAACCCGGGGATTGGGTATGGGTTCATATGCGAAATGAGAGGTTTCCCAGGCAACGAAAGTCTAAACTGATGCCTCGAGGGGACGTACCATTCTGAGTTTTGGAGAGAATCAACTGCAATGCCTACAGACTAGAGTTACTGGGTGAGTTCGGAGTCATTACAACTTTTTATGTTTCTAACCTAAGCTTATTTGATACAAGTGATGATCCGGATTTCGAATTAAGGGTAATTCCTTCTCAAGAGGAGGGGAATGACGTGGGTGTCCAACATGATAAAGGGGACCCATTAGCAATTTTGACTGGACTGATAACTAGGGCACGGGTAAAAAGACTTAAGGAAGCCATTAACGCCTTGGTGCATGAAATTCGAGAGGATGTCATGTGTGGATGTAAATTCGAGGAACCCAGGGAGGAGTGCAGGGTGAATATTTTGAGCTGGGCAGAGGATCCAGAGGTAGGAGAGCAAGAAGGATTACTTTAATGCTAATTTAATTTTATTACTTATTTCCTCCTAAATTAATTAAATTCTGGGTCTAGTCAAAATAAGCCTAATAAGGGCACTAAGCCCAAGTAGGCTAGGGTTTTAGCACCTATAAATTCATTGTTTACCATCATTAACAAATAGATAGAGTTTTTAATCAATTCAGGTTTCTTTTTCAATTCCTTGAAATTGAGCTTTTCAATTTCTCGTGAGTTCTTATCCCAAATCAAGTCATTCTAGAGTGGTCCGTGTGATTCGTAACATATCAATTAGTATTCAGTGAGCTGATTGTAGTCGTTTCCATCGAGTTTAATCTAATCCTACTATGTTGGGTCGGTGTTCTTCGCTTAGTTCGCGTCCCCATGATTTTCAAATTCGGGTTCGATTACACCGTTGCTGTTTTGCTGTTTTGACGTGATTTTGATCACGTCATATAGGCTCAGCCTCATGTGTAGAATGACCCCCCTCATCCTGGCCACATAGTATCTTTGCAAATGCATCAATGTCAGCTTCTTCTTCATCGTCTGTTCCATTAGCCTTGACTTCATAATCATCGACATCAAGATCATTACCAACGTTGGATGCAGTCTCATTGTCATCTCCTTGTTCACAACTATCTCCATAAGGTTCCACTACATTATCTTTAAAAGGCTAATTAGGTTCATTCTCAGCTGGGGCATTTGCCTTTAAGTGTGTATTAGCACAGGAGGTTATAGCATATTGACGTGCCATTGAAGAGTCCTGAACATGGAATTAAGAAAAAGACGCAGTCACTGCAAGCAGAGTTGTGAGTTGCTTGACAGTAAAATATCCCATTGCACTCTCAAACCCTAGTGACACTACTGACTCATTATTGGCCTCCTTGTGTTTTATATCAATGAACAACTCTAGGAAGTTGATGTAGGTGTTCAGATCTAACAGTAATCTCAAATTTGTATCACCATCTACGGGTAATAAAACAAATTGTTATCCCCTAAACATATCCCTCGAAACATACTTCACAAAAACTTTCAACCGTACTTGTTCACTGTCAAACCCCATCAAGTCATATAATATTGCTAAAAATTGCTTATAATTTATGAAACGAGAAATTATACCAATCCTGCATTGGTTACGATCATATTTTATATAATTCCAATGTCGCACAATGTTATCTCCCCAAGACAAAAAAATTTGTATGTTATCTCCCATCGATGTTTCTTAACAAAAATAATAATAATAATACATCAAGTTAGTGTTATGCTGCTAAATTTAATTTGACTACCTAATGTTCAAATATGTCATTATCAAATGATCTACTAATGTATAAATTCAAATACATTAATCATCACATAAATATAAATTTAAATAATTAACATAAACCATGACAAATTAATATATAAATCATCACGTAGACATAAATTTAAATAATAAAAATAAACCATGACAAATTAATACATAAATCATCACATAAACATAAATTCAAATATAAATAAAATAATGACTTATAAATTACAACAATTACAACAACAACCAATAAACATAAATTTAAATAACTAACAAAAATAATGAAAAGAGAATACATAAATCATCACATAAACACAAATTTAAATAATTAACATAAATCATGTCAAATTAATACATAAATCATCCCATAAACATAAATTTAAATAATTAACATAAATCATGAAAAATTAATATATAAATAATCACGTAAACACAAATTGAAATAATTAACACAAATCATAACAAATTAATATATAAATCATCACGTAAACATAAATTTAAATAATTAACATAAATTATGACAAATTAATATATAACTCATCACGTAAACATAAATTCAAATAATTAACATAAATCATGAAAAATTAATACATAAATCATCACATAAACATAAATTCAAATATAAATAAAATAATGACTTATAAATTACAACAATTACAAAAAATTAATATATAAATAATCACGTAAACATAAATTCAAATAATTAACATAAATTATAAAAAACATACTAATTTTTTTTTTCTCTTTTTTCTTTCTTTCCCTCTTCGCCACCTCACTTACTGCCATTGCCGCTGGCTCACCCATCCCCAACGGCCATCTCCTAACAACAAAACAAATCTACACATTATCAATCTTAGAAACTATAGATTCAAACTTAATTAAAATAAAAACTTATCTTAATCACTGAATCAATTGAAAAAATTGACAATGGTGGAAGAAATCACTGAATACATCAAAGAAATCGACTGGTATGGCATTCCCATTCCTTCTTCTCCGTCTGCTTTGAATGTTTTCACCCTCTTCCTCCATCTAGGGGGAAGAAAAATCCCTCTTCTACAAATACTGTGGAACAGGGTTATTTTAATAATTTTTTTTAATAACTAAATAATTTAATAAAAGACCCTTTGGGTGAGCTTATTATTAAAAGCTTATAAGTTTTTATAAGATGTAGGATCTTATTTTAAAAATAAGAACTTTAAGTGTTTGGTTAAAATAAGATGATTGAGTTTATAAGTTGCTTTTAAATCTTATAAGATGGTAAAATGTTTGGCATTATTAGAACTTTTATTGTCAATATGAATAAAAGGGACATAATACAATTAAATTCATGTGAGCATCCAATTCTTGAAAGATATTTGAATTCATTTTTTATTTAATACTCCCATAAATATTACAAATTAATTAAATTCAAACCACAATTTTTGTTGACATTTTTGACAATAATTATAAAAACTCATAGAATTTCTTCTCTATTTTTTAAATTAAGGTTTAATATGAAATTACAAAACATTAATTTCTGTAGTAATTTTTTTGATAGAATTAATTGTAGTGAATGAATTATTGGAAGAATATTATATACTTTGTCAAGCTTTGTCAATAATTTAAATATTGGATAAGAGTATTACAAAAAATGGCTTGTATTGAAAATGTTATGGCTTATGATATCCTTTGCCTTTATTGTAATCTGAATGTGGTCTAATTATATCATTAGCTAGCTTACCAACAACAGTTGGCACTCTGTGAAAATGCCTTGAAATAGTCTCTCTTGAATGATCTCTTTTAGCAACCTATAATCGATATATTGGGCATAAGTCATCAAGAAAATGCCCACTTCCTGGTACACAGACATTCCTCTTGTTGGGTGAAGACCATACTTTTAGTTCAATTCTTGACACAAATCTAGGAAAATAAGTTTCTTGAGGTGCAAAGCATGATAACACCTTATCCCATGTCCATTTAATATCTTCTCCACAACTTTATAACCCGTTCAAGTATAATTTCGACACGGAATTTTATAAATGTAGTTGCCATAGTATGTTAAAATGCAACGGGCTGTTACTTGGCAAAAAATCCATCAATCCAAATTCTATTGAAAATGATCATCTTTGTTGGTTTCCTCATTATGTGAAAGACTAGAGACACTCAAATGTTCTATTGAAAAGCAATCTTTGATATCCCATGGCTCCTTTAAACAATTGAAAAGAAAAAAAAAGAAAATAAATTATTATGTGACAAAGAATTAAAAATGTCAATGAAAATTTACAATTCAATACTGATTGAATGCTACTAAAATAGGAACAAAACAAGCACATTCTTAGATCATATATTTGTAAATAAACTACTACATAGCAAATGAGCAGACTGTGGAGGAGCAATTAGTCCTTCCGATGCTCGAGCAGCATGTAGTGGTGACTTGTTAATATGCTATTGCTTTCACACTTGGGATAAAATGTTTGCATATATTCCCTAAACACAATGGCTAGTTGCTTATCAAAGGGCTTTTTGCTTGCCTCCTAGTAAAATATGCCTAATCTCTAAAGATACATTTCTATTGAAAATTTAGTGCTTTGACTTTCTTCGGAGCAATGCCCAAGGTTTGTTTAAGGTACTTTTCAGGACCTCTATAAAAGAGAAACACGATTCATTTCACTTTAATATTTTTTAGTTTATGAGGACTTCCTGTCGTCCTAGTAATCAAACCTTTTCTCAATAAGGTTTATTTTAACTAGAAGAAACAACTCCTTTTATGTTCCATAGATTTGCCCATGGCGATAAACAAATCTAACATTTAAATTTAATATTGTTGCTGTAACTGATCTCAATTTCATTTCACATTTAATATTTTTTGATTTTTTTTTGTCTAGTAACTAGAGCATAAACAAATCAGAGAGAGAGAGAGAGAGAGAGAGAGTCCTGTTGTAAAGATGTAGATATACTGAAGCACCTGCAAAAGCATGACGTAGCCACAATCATTTCCTATTGCTATTTTATTTAGACATAGCCTGCACCTAATTTATCCTTGATATAATGTATTCATACTAGTGGACATCAAAAACCCATATTAATAATCTATATTAACAAGTCTGAATGATACAAGTGTTAGCTTCATTGGATATGGGATATAAAATTTTTCAAATTTTAATAATCAAATAATCAGAAAACATAGCAAAATAAATTATCCCAATTAGATCTATTTCATCGCATAAACATATAAATGTACATTCTAAAATAGTTACATGGATGATTATCTGGAATCTAATTTCTGCAGTTTCTATTTATGATTCACAGGTTGTGATAAAGTCCTAACCTTTACTTTATTCACACAAACAAGTTGTTGGGTATGACTCTCCAACAAACTCTACGAATTCCTTTATGAAATCTCGTAACTCTTGTGCATAGAGAATTTTTTGAGAAAAAATTTGAGGAGTCTAGCAACTAATTTTCTCTCATATGTAAGTGGTGAATAGTGCCTAAGTGAACAGTAGTGGCATGAATAGTAGGGGTTGCTACTCACGTGAATAGTGCTTCTTGGAACTCTTTCAATAATTCTTTCTCAAGACACAATCTTATTTATATTAAGATACCTAGGGCTTGTGGAATAGACTTTGTGGGTTTTTACATGGATGTTAAAATTAATTCAAACCCATCCACCTTTAATTATTAGTCTAAGTAATAAATTAAAGGCCTATTCTAATTAATAATATCCATTATTAACAAACATAATAGGCACAAAATAATTCATTTGTGCATTTTCTCTTTAATTTAATTAATCTCTATTAATTAAATTAAGGACTCATTATATTTCTAATTAATGTAGTGGAATAACATACCAAACCTATTCTACATTCGCCATATAACACACATTAACCAAGAAACACCAAAGAAAACTGAAAAGAACATACCTTTGGAATCACCTTTCATGGGTGTGCTTGTAATTCTTGAGTCATGACCCTCAAATTGTAATCTATAATTTGTCTACATAGTTGTTGTGATGATGGGTGGCTTTTGTACCTTGCAAAACACTTTTTGCAAGGCTCTAACACAAACTCTTTTGGGCCAAAAGTGCTTTTGCTGACAAGAAGAAAAAGAGAGGGTGGTTAGAATAGTTTTTCATATTACTTGGAGGGTGGCACATGAAATATTTTTTGTTTTTAGTATGCTTAGAACTCTTCTAATATATGTATTTATATTTAAGACACTAGACCATACTAATTATGTGCTCCATGAACTTACTACGTGAACTTTTAGTAATTACTAGCTCATGTACTTTTTAATAATTAAATTCTATAATAATTACAGCCCATTACTCTTAATAATTAAGGCTTATCTAGCCTCTTAATTATTAATCTCTATTAATAATAGAGGCTTACTAGAATTATATCCTTCATATTAATTAATCCTATTAATTAAATCGAAGGCCAACATGCTTCTAGTTAAAAATCACATTATTAACAAACATGATAGATATCAAATAATTCCATTCGTATCTTGTCACTTTAATTTAATTAATCCTATTAATTAAATTAAAGTTTTCATTATACTTTTAATAAATGATTTCATTATTAAAAAAATATGATGGCAATTCATTTGTTTAATCAATTGCAACTAAATAAGGATTGCAACCCTCAAAAAGCCTAAATCTGATATTCGAAGTAGGAGACCCACAAAACTAATAGACCTACTTACTGCTCCTTGGATTCCTAGTTTTTGATTTGGGCGCATCGCGATATCAAAGGTCATGCCGCCTCAACTGAGTAGAATGGACAATAAATTGCTAATTTTGGATGTGACAAATGAGCACAATTTAGTTGTTCTACACCATTAACCCTTTTCAAATGTTGATTGGAATTAGATACTTCATCTTTCAGGGAATTTTTCGTGAATACCCACAACAATGGCAAATGTGAAAGTAAAGGACGTCAATGTCAAGCTTGGAGGTGCAAATCTCATATACAAAGAAGATAAAGTGCTACAGCTTCCATAAAGAGGCTGCTAATGGAATGATTGCATTGCCCGCATGTCTGCTTAACTCTCCCCTGTACATAATTGTACTTGGCCAAAGTACTATTCTTTCCCAGTCACTTATTGAAACTCTTAAATTCACAAACCTTTTCCAAGAATCCTCTCTTGAATTAAAATCAGACTTCAATGATGGAGGAAACCAAGAAAAACCAAAACACAACTTCTGTCCCACCATCCTTCATCAAGGTGAGTGCATGGGATTGATTTCTTCCTATACACAGGCCAAAGTGATGTGAATCAAAACATGGGCTGCTAAATTGTTTTAAATCACACAGTCAAATGTAAAATAGTCAATAAAGAAATCAAAGAACTTAAGAATTTAATGTGGTTCAGCCAATTTGGCCTACATCCATGGAGGATTTGAGTATATTCTTATTCATGGTGCAAAATAATATAGATAAACAGAAATGCTTCATGTAAGGAACAAAAGAAGAAGAAGATTGTAGGTGATATACCCTCGAACGCCAATAATCAATGAGGGATACTAGGGGTATTATAGTTGTATATATATGCTTTCACATTAATTGATATAATATTGATTCATTCATATTAATATTGCGATGAGTTTTTATGCATGCAAATCTTAAATGACATAAAGTATTGCATGCCACCATGTAATTGAGTTAGGGAGCATTCATAAAGAGTTATGAATATGAACACAAGGTTGTCTTAGAATTTGATTACTAAAACTAGTTTGCAAGTTAAAAAACACTCTAAAGGACATTAGAGAGTCGATATGACTTGCACACTTTGTTTTTGTATGGTGAATGTTATGTCGTTCAGTATGAGATACTAAGAATATAAGTGTGTTGATGCGTCATTGGAGAATGAGCAATTGAACAACAACTTATAGAACGAAGTAGACGCATAGAATTCACTCTTTGATGTCAACATCTTATTTTGTAATCATGTTGAGTGCGCATAGACCTAAGACTTGAGACAACATAGTTGTCATGTATGCATGATGATAAACATGTCATTAGGGCATTAAAGACCAATGTCATGTGGACATCTAGACAAGGACACCCTTATCTTGAAGCCAGGGATGATGATGACCACCCAAGTATGAATAGAAGCGGTTTTGAAAATCATCAAGAAGAAAATACAAAAACTATATGTCAAGGATGAATTGAATGCTTGGGATGATCTAAAGAATGAAAATTAACTTCAAGTTTCAACTTGGAGGATTAAAGATGGCTTAAGGAGTCTAAAATCGCTATCTAGGCCACGCTAGATCGATCTAGGAGCAAAGGATCAACCTCCAGACATTCTGACTTGATGATAAGCTGGAAACTCGATCAAGCAAACGAGATGCAATTGACTTGGGAACAATTTGAGATTTTGTATATTTATAATCTGTTGAGCGTGAATGATCCGAAGCCTTCCTAATCACAAAATCAGACACAAAAGCAGGACAATCCGAGCAAGACCTTAAGATCACCCAAGACGCACTTGATCTGATCTCGTATGTGTGGGAAGTTGAATTTGGACTTGTTTTTCAAATTTTAGCTATTGGAGCCACTTTTGAAGGGTATTTCCATCATTTTATAAGCCCCCAAATCCTTGGACAATGTTTTGTACCTATATATACTTTCATTTGCCCATTATGAATGAACTAAGGTCCATTGTTTCTTGAAATGAATTGAAGAAGTTTTCTTCTCCTCTCCATACTTCTTGTTTGTGAGTGTGAGTGAATTGCACTACTAAGCTCAAGTACAAATTGGGATATTTGTCTTGCTTTTGGTGGTTCATGGCAAACATCTCCACTGTGTAGGTGTTTGGTTCTATTGCTTGTTCCATCTCTACGTCAGCTAAGATCGATGACGCTGCCTATTCCTTCACTCCAGATCAATCTTTTACACTTGAGATCGATCCTAGAACCTATTTTCTTAATTTTTACACCAATTTTGTGGAATTTGTTGGTCTTTGAGCCCAGGAACCACCCCAAATCATCCAAGGTGACTTTGAGTTGGGTTGGTAAGACCGATTAAGTGAAATTTTAATCCTTTATTCATTGTACATACATACAATTGCTTACACACACACACTTTATTTTCACAGTCTACCTTCATTATGTCAAATTGCTAAGAAAGTTCGGCCTAAGAGTCTTATGCATAAGGATGATGTTGGAGGCTATAAGAGGAGATATGCAAAAGCTTACTAGGATGGTAGAAGGAATGCATGGTTGCCTAGAAAGGGTTGAGGCCTCTCAAACTGCAAGGACATACCCATAGCCACATGATGGTCGGGTAAGGGAATGTTAACGTGCATCGAGGGTTGAAAGGTCACCAAATAACTACTTTGATTTTCAAGATGATTTATATGATGAAACCCCAAGGCAACAAAGGACAAGATCAGCCAATGAAGGTGAGGATGAGTTTGGTGACATCAAACTTAAGGTACTGCAATTCCAAGGAAATCTAACCCAGAACTATAACTTGAATTTGAATGAAGGGGAAAAATGGTGTTCAATTGCTATTGATACTCAAAGGACCATAAATTAAAGTTGGCTATTGTAGAATTCACCAACTATGCGATGATATGGTAGGATCAAGTAGTATAAGCTGAAGGAAAGTTGGTGAGTGCCACATGGACTTAGACCGAATAAAAGGTGGCTAAGAGGAGGAGATTCATTCCATCTCATTATTATCGAGACTTGTAGTAGAGGTTGTAAAATTTGACTCAAGGTTCTAGAGTATTGAAGATTATTACAAAGAGATGGAGTTGTTGATGATGATAGCTAAAGTGGTGGAGAACCAAAGGGCACCATAGCTCTTTGAGTTGACTAAACCGTGACATTGTCGACATTGTGGAGCTACAACATTATGTTGATTTGGAGGAAATGGTACAAAAGGCAATCAAAGTTGAAAAATAACTTAAAAGGAGGGGTTGAGGTGGAGCTATTGCTAGCACAATAGGTACAAAGACCACTCTTTGGGAGGAAGACCGAGCTCCTATAGCTAGCACTTGCAAAGCCGAGAAGACAACTAAGGAAGGCCCACAATCAAAGGTACCGCCTATGCCTCTAGTGCTTCTTATGCTCATGATAGTATGTGTTTCAAATGTCAAGGGCAAGGACATTACTCTACTCGATACCCAAATCAAAAAACTATGATTTTTAATGATGTTGGTGAAGTGGTGATAGATGAGGAGAAAGAGTGGAGAAGAAGAAGACGTTAGGGTTGATGAGAAAAATGATGAGTTGACTTTTAAAGGAGAAGGGATGCTTATTTGGCTTCATCTAGCAAGGTTGCGAATGATGAGTAGAAGAGGAATGTAGTCCATACTCGATGTAAGGTGCAAGGCAAAATTTGTAGCATGATCATTGCTAGCAAATGTACCAAGCACTACTCTTGTTGATAAATTGGGGTCAATCACTACCATTCACCCGAAGATGCACTCATGGCAATGGTTGAATGATAGTGGTGAGGTGAATGTGACCAAGCAAATGATGGTAGCATTTCGTGTTAGAGGGTACATCAATGAGGTTGGTTGTGAAGTAGTTCCCATGTTTTGTTGGGATGACCTTGGCAATTTGATAGGTGAGTGACCTATGACGAGTTCACCAATAGCTACTCCTTTCCTTTTGGTGGTTGAAAGATCACCTTGGTGCCATTATCCCCAAAACACGTGAAAGAGAGTCAAGTCCATTGTCAAAGACAACACCAGTTAGAGATAGGAAGAAGGGAAGGAAATGAGGAAAAGCGTAAGGGAGTGAATTGTAACTTGAAAAATCATGAGTGCATGCTAGTTAAGGAGCGAGATTTAAGGAAAAATGTGAGGTAGAGAGAACAATGAGATTATTTAGTTGTAAAGAAAATATGATTATTCATGACAAAGTCACCTTTTCCCTCCTTGAGTTTTCTATGTCTTTTTGGTAGGAAATAGAAAACAAACCATTGGTTTAATGGCGAGATGGGTTTTTACTACTCCATGACATAGGAAATTAAAGGTTGAAGCACATCGAGCTCTAATACCAAGGGACTCTAAGAATATATGGAAACATCTTTACAATTATTACTCCTTGGAAGGTCTTTTAATATATTAAAAATGATGGCTTATATGGTGGGGTTGCTTTCACACCTACTTTGAATCGCAAGTTGATGAACTTTCAGCATATATGCGATTTGCATGAGCATTACAATGATTTTTGTGATTTATAAGCTATAGTTCATCTTTCGAATTATGATAAGTTCTTTTCTTTAGGTGATAGCTTGTGTGACCTTAGGCATTTGTTGTATGTACTAGAGGGGAAAGGTCACAAAAATTTGTGGGAAGTTGGAAATTGAGCATAATTGTCTATTACATGACATGGGAATCTTTTGGGATGTTTTGTACACATTAAACTATTCTCTAATTCTTGCAAATTTTAGCTTGGAAGTGAATATTTGCATTTTGTTAGTAGGGCATTTGCTCGTCAAAATTTTGGCATGAATTAATGAGCTTGAATGGTTAGGACATTTTCATGTCACTGCAAGAGTGATTTTCTTGTAAGGAAACTTCCAAGTGTTTCAGTTTAAAAAACATAAGGCTTCGAAGAAATTTGTGTTTAATCTTGGGGATTGACTTTTCTCACATTTTCAAAAGAAAGGAATCAAGCGCTATAATTGGAAAATAATGTTGCTAGGAGGCAAAGTGAAAAAAATGGTTGATGGAACAACCTTTACAAGAGGAGAGGAATGATGCGGACTTCACCCTTACCTTGAAGACTAGGATGACGATGACCACCTCACTACGAACAATTGAACTAGTTTTGAAGGTCCTTATGAAGAAAATACAAAAACTAGATGTAGAGGAAGAATTGAATGCTTGGGAGGATCCAAAGAATGAAAATTAGCTTCAAATTTCAACTTGGAGAAGCAGAGATCGCATAAGGAGGCTGAAATCATATTTGGGCCGTGTCAGATCTATCTAGAAGCAAAGGATCAACCCCTTGATGTTTTGACTTTACAATCAGCCAACAACCCATAGAGTAGATGAGATGTGATCAACTTAGGAACAATTTGGGACTCCCTGTTTTTACAATTGTGTTAGGTGTGATCAATTTGAAGCTTTCTCAATTACGAAAGCAAGACGATGCCATGTGTAATGACACAATCTCTTAGGATGCGCTTGATTTGATCTCCATCCAAATCGATCATGCACAGGCAAGAAGTTGAATTTTGACTTGTTTTTCAAATTTTGGCTATTGGAGCCACTTTTGAGTGGTATTTCCATCATTTTCCAAGTCCATAGACCCCTAGATGTAAATTGAAGAAGTTTTCTTCTCCTCCTCCATACTTGTTTGTGAGTGTGAGTGAGTTGCACCACCAAGATCAAGTACAAATTAGATCATTCAACTTGCTTTTAATGGTTCATGACCAACATCTTCATGGCATAGGTGTTTGGTTCTATTAGTTGTTTTGTTTCCACTTTGTTGTAAGGGTTTACCCCAAGTGAGGTACATTTTCACTTAGGTGATTTGTTTCAATCATGCCATTTAATCTCTAGTCTTCCGTTGTTATTCCCTTTTTTTGTTTTTTTATCATTTCCCCTATTTTCCCAACCATCTTCAATCCTTACTTCTGCTCGGTTTACATCACTAAATTCCCGAGTTTGACTAAATCCATCACTCTTGCTCAAGTGGTACAGAGTACAAAAACTCTATATCGCATGGTACTCATGATCTAGATGGTTCATTATGATCTATTTCACTTCATCTTAATTGGGATATGATATGGGTCGCATGTTAGGTGCTACCCATATCCTTCGAACTATGCTTGCTGCTAATTAAGAATGAAATTAGAAAATCACACACAAAAGGTCATTGTGTATGATGGGTGTTAAATTGGTGGGTGACATAGTTTATTTATTTACAGTTGGATTAGACCAAATAAATTGCCATAGTGTTTGTTAATAATGAGATCAATATTTAGAAGCATAATGGAAACTTTAATTAATTAATGGGATTAATTAAATTAAGGATACAAAACACAAATGGAATTATTTGATGTCAATCATGTTTGTTAATAATGAGATTATTAACTAGAATCATGTTAGTATTTGATTTAATTAATAAGATTAATTAAGTTAAAGGATATAATTCCATGAAATCTTAATTATTAATAGAGATTAATTATTAAGAGGAGTGGAACTCTATGTTTGTAAAACATCTTATTCCATTGGCATGTTCTCTACATCTTAGATCTTGGATTTGGGTGCGTCTTACCACATTTGTACTTCGAATCAAGATTTGGGCAAGAGTAGATCAATTGAGAAGACAGAAGTTGTGATTAAGGTCTACAGTAGGGCAAGTGTTGTAACTATTGCAATTGGCACTGCTTCAATTAGGTTATCATCTTGCCATGTTTTAGGTCTAAGAGATTGTCACTTGTTGTCAAATGGGCTAAAAATATTGACTCTACACCTTCATTGGTAAAAGACGGTTATGAACTTTCTTTTGGAGACAATAGTTGCTAAATTTATTATCGTAATAGTGATTCGCCTTATTGGTAAATAGTGTGTATCACTTAAATTTGGATGATAAGCCTAAGATGAATGCCTTGATAAACAAAACTAGCCAGTGATGGCTTAAATCCCAAGCACACATGGCATCTCAGAGTAGGCCATGGTAAAGAGGCTAAGGTAAGTAGTTGGAGAAATATGGCTTATTAGCCTATAAGGAAAGGAGCCCCATTCGACTTGTTGACCATGCTTCTTAGGCAAGGTTACTAAAAGCCCATTTGATGGGCAAGTCTAGATAGCCATGTCAGATCACAAAAGGGAGTACATGGGCACCAGGTTTGTAGAATTCCTCAAAGAAAATGACATTGTGTCACAAATCACATCAACACCAACTCCTCAACTAAATGGTGTAGTTGAGCATAAAAATTAAACTTTGTTGGACATGGTTTGATCTATGATGAGTTTCATTGATTTACCCATTTCTTTATGGTGGCATTTCCTCTTGATAGCTGCCCACATCTTAAATAGAATTACCTCTAAGTCCGTTCCATCGACCCCAGATGAGATGTGGCCTAGGAGGAAGTTGACTCTAAAGCATATCAGGACTTAGGGATGTTTGCCTCACCTTTTGAAGAGCGAGTAGGATAAGTTAGAGGTTAAGACCGTTATGGATCACTTTGTCATATATGGCCAAGGATTTAATGGGATATGAGTTCTACCTACTCAAAGACAATAGGATTGTCGTTAGTTATTAGGCACATTTTATCGAAGAAGAGCTCATTGGAGAAAATGGTAGAATAATAACGCTCAAGGATGTTAAGCATGAGAGACAAAGTAGTGGGCCTACACGGCAAATTGCTATTCAAAAAATAACCTTGTGCAATGCGTATATTGTGATGATTGGGTAGAGTCTCTCACTCGCCAGAGAGATATGGTTATCTACTACAGGATGGACAAGAGTTGTCTGTAATAGGATGATCCTTCTACCCTTGATCAAGTAATGGAGAATAAGGACTCAACCAATTAGCTTGAGGCTGTGAAATTGGAGATGGATTCAATGCAAGTAAACTAAGTGCGGACCTTGGTAAATCCATTCGAGGAAATGGTTCCCATTGAATACAAGTGGATGTACAAGAAAAAGATTGGTTCGACTGGAAAAGTAGAAACCTAGGTTGTGATGAAGGGCTATAGTCAAAAGGAGGGAATTGACTATGATGAAACTTTCTCACTAGTAGGCATGCTCAAATCCATCGAGATTTTACTTATGATAGCCGCCCACTTGGATCTTGAGATTTAACTCGTGGATGTCAAAATTGCTTTCCTCAAGGGATTGCTTGAGGAAACCATTTACATGTACTCAATCATTTGATGTCATTAAGAACAAAGATAAGTCCAGCATTTGTAAAAAGGTTGGTGTAAGCATGATCGCATTCCTAATGTGTGGATAACATACAAGTAATAGGGAATGGTATTGGTATGTTAAGCTCAACCAAAGCATGGTTATTTTGTACCTTCCCCATGAAAGACTTTGGAGAAGCAACCAACATCTTGGGTATTTGCATCTATAAATGTAGAGCATAGAGATTGTGAGGTCTCACCCAAGCCTTCTACATTAACAAAATACTAAAGAGGTTTAGTGTGGGAGCTTAAGTGCACAATGTACAAAGCCAGATATTGCTTATGCAGCAAATGTTACGAGCAGGTTTCAGGTGAGTCCTGGCACAGAGAATTGGTGTGCTCTCAAGTGTATCCTTAAGTACTTGAGAAGCACCAAGGATATCACAGATGTAAATGGAGATCGTGATCTATGAGCAGATAGTTGCACTGATTTTGACAGCCAATTAGATGTGGAAGATAGAAAGTCTATATCTAAACTTTAAACTACTCTTAATAGAGAAATAGTTAGTTAGAAGAGTTCCAAGTAGAGTACAACTATGGACTCCACCGCTAAAGGCTGAGTTAGTCGCTCTATGAGATGCTACAAAAGAAGTTCATAGCAGAACTTTAGGTGGTTCCACATGTGGATTGGCCATGGCCATTTTACTGTGACAACCATTGTGCGATTGTACTCATGAGAGGTCTCATCAAAATCAAAACACATGGAGATGTGTTGAAACATTATTTGAGTAATCGTTGGAAAGGCCAATGTAGTAGTGCAAAAAATAGCTTTAGCACATTATATGGCTAACCCACCTGCTAAGCTAGTAACATAAGTGTAGCTAAATTGCCATCTTAAGAAGATAGGTATAAGATACCCCAAGGATAAGCATTAGCACTATTAGCCTTAGAATGCAAATGGAATTTTGTTGGTCATTAGCCATCCAATGTCAATAGTCAATAAGAGATACTATGGGTATTATTGTTGTATATGTATGCTTTCACATTAGTTGATAAAACATTGATTCATTTGTATCATTATTATGGCGAATTTTCATGTATATAAATCTTGAATTGCATAAAGTGTTACATGTACCTATATAATTGAGTTAGAAAGCCTTATTTATAAGGAGTTAAGAATATGGGCAAAAGGTGTCTTAATACTTGATTACTAAAACCAATCCGTAGGTCACAAATACTCTAAAGGGCATTCAAGAGTCTAATTACAAACCTAGTCAGATCAATTGCACCATCAAGAGTCACTAAAACCCTAGTTGCTATTTAAAGTGCTACGATCCATTGCAGCTAAATCTGATTAACTGTGACTCCTATTTTAAACATGATTGTGGTAGTTAGCCTTGTGCAATTCACCAAGCCTGCACATAATTAGATCGATCCCAACACCTCTTGAATCAATTGCAAATCCAGTTTTTTAGTTGAGATTGATCCACCCTACTTAGGATTAATCACACTTCCTATTTCTTCTCCAAGTCCAGTCTCCTTTCATTCACATCAATCCAAAACTTTGTTTTCCTTGATTTTATACCTTCTTCACAATTTTGTTGGTCACTAAGCCTAGAAATCACCTTGAATTTACTGAGGTGACGTGTGAGTTGGGTTGGTAAGATCATTTGAGTGATTTAAAGGATACTTTTGATCTTTTTATATATATACACACATATGTTGCTTTCACTATTTTGTTTCATCATGTCAAATAGCCAAGTAGGTTTGGTGAGAGAATCCTATGATAAGAAGATTGAGCTTGAGGCTATTAGGGAACAAATGCAAAGAAAATCCTGGACAGTAGAAAAAATGTGCGATTATTTGGGGAGAGTTAGAATAAGCCAAGGGTGGAACAACAGTCTCTGGATAACTTTTTAGATTACCAAGATGACCCTGTTTGACGAATCTACAAGGCAACAAAGAAGGAGACTAGCGAATGACAATGACGATGACTGTGGGGGATCAAGCTTAAAGTGTTACCATTCCAAGAAAAGTCTAAACCTAAACTATACCTTGAATGGCTACGTTGGGCGGAGATGGTCTTTAATTGCTACCAATATGCAAAGAATCAAAAATTGAGGCTAGCAGTTGTGGAGTTCACTGACTATCTGGTGATTTGGTGGGACCAATTGGTGTTAGGCTGAAGGAGAGTCGGTGAGAGGCCCTTTGGACTAGGATTGAGTTAAAGGTAGCCATGAGGAGGAGATTTATTCCATTCTTCTATCATAGGGACCTCTCCTAGAGGTCGCAGAGGTTGACACAAGGGTCCCGAGGTGTGAGGACTATTATTACAAGGAAAAGGAATTATTGGTGATGAGAGCCAATGTGGAGCAAGATTAGGAGGCCACCATGGCAACATTTTTAAGTGGGATGCACAATGACATTATGGAGAAAGTGGAACTACAACATTATGTAGATTTGGATGAGATGGTACAAAAAGCCACTGAAGTTGAGAAAAAACTTAAGAAGAGAGGTTGAGGTGAGGATGATCAACCTCCATTGGCTAGCTCATCCAAGGATATGGAGACACCTAAGGAGGGCTCCTTGTCAAAGGTGCCACACCTTAACAGTTCTACTAATACATCACATAATTGGAATCTTGTTTGCTTTAAGTGTTGGAACAAGGGCATTTTGCCAACTAATGCCCAAACAAGAAGACCATGATTTTGAATGATCTTGGAGAGTTCATTAGCAATGAAAGTGAGGAGGAAGAGAGAGTTGATGGAGATAGTGAGGAGGTCATGGAAGAAATGTGGGAGTTGAAGGCATAATCAATTGGATGACCATGAGGGTAATTAGCACCTAAGCTAAGGAAGAGCTAGATGATGAGCAAAGAGAGAACATTTTCCACACATGGTGCCAAGTGCATGAAAAGACATGCAGTGTGATTGTGGATGGTGCCAGTTGCAACAATGTTGCTATCAAAACATTAATTGAAAAGTTAAGCATACCTACCACTGTCCATCCTAGACCATACTGCCTATATTAGTTGAAGAACAATGGCAAGATTAAAGTAACAAAGCAAGTGTTGGTATCCTTTAAAATAGATAGATATTTGGATGAGGTCTTTTGTGACATGGTCTCAATTCAAGCATGCAACATCTTGTTGGGATGACCATGGCAGTTTACCCAGTAGGTGAACTTCGATGGGGCACCAACAAGTACAACTTTCTTTTTGGTGGTTGAAAGATCACGTGGGCACCCTTATCACCAAAACACATACATGAATATCAAATGTATCTACATAAACAATACTACTTGGAGTTAGAAATGAATAGGAAGAAGAGCGAAGAGGGGAAGCATTGGAGTTTCTGTTTTTATGATCATTTTTGATGCAATTGATAATGGCTAGCCCAATCGACATGCTTGTTGTCAAGGAGTGTTCTGTTTTTACAATCTAGAGCCTATGATTGACACTTGGATTGAGTTCGATACTGCTATATCAATATTCCAAGCCTCTACATTGTTCCAACGTGCATTTGGAGCTCAAATTAGATAGGATTTTTACCTTTTCCAAATTGGGTTTTTTTTGGATGATTTACACATGATTTTTGGGTGTTTCCAATGGTCTCTAACACTATAAAAAGAGCCTTAGTTATTTTCATTAAAACTTTTTTATCTCTTTGATTACCGAATGCATATTTTTCTTTTTCTGGAATTGTGAGTGTTCTTAAATTCTTATGAAATTTTAGATCGAATTATTTCAAATTGTTCTTAATTAATTCATGATATATCAACTTACTCAGTGTATCAATTGTGGCCATTGTTCGTTGAAATTCTTTGTAAATTATTGTGTTGGGTCGTTTTTGCATAGTTTGTGCACGTAGGTTTTCATTGTGTTCAGGGGTATACCAAATTTCCATCTTTACACTTTCATACACACATTAGTTGGCATCAAAGTTGATTGTTTTGGGTTCTAATTCAGACATTAGTCCATGTATTAACTTTATCTTTGTTATTTCTATTCTTTTCTTCTCGATCTTATTTATAATAAAGAAAAAACAAAAAATTCATTTTGTTGAATTTTTCCAATGTATTTGTTCCTTGTTTGGTTGGTGATTTGTTAAAAAAAATGAGAAAAGAAATTGTGTGAAAAAAAGAAAGGTAGAGTTATGGAGAAATGGATCAAAAAAAGTGAGTAAAGTTGTAATCTTTAGCTGAACATTTACAGTAGAGTGCTCCTCGATTGACAAAGAACACTAAAATCCAAAAAAAAAAAAATGAAATTGGGAATGAAATGAATGAGATTGAGTCATGTAGGTCGAAATTTTCAGACTCATGATTGATAACACTGTGAAATCAGATTGATTGGATTGATTGTGTAAACTAAGAAAATGTGACCTCTCCAGATAAGAAGTGAATTTCTTTGTACATGAGTAACACAGTGCTTCTCTCACTTCCCGTAGCTACTCTCACACTCTAATTCTTATTAGCATACATTCTTTTCCTTCCCTTCTTTGCTTTATTTTTCTTTTCTCTCATTTTCCCTCACCTCCTGTCCACTCTTACTCTTTTTTTTTTTATTTTCTCTTTTCTAACTTGTAGTGCTTTAGCAAATACATTTGATCCCCATGCCTTCCTTTAGGGTGAGTAGTACTAGAGTGATCTTTTGGTTGCGATAGAATATATACCTCTTCAACTTGTCATTAAATATAAAATCCTTATCATAATGCCAAGGCCTCCCTAACAAGATATCACTAGCTTGCATATGTACAATGTCACATAACACCTTATCATTATACTTACCAATCTCAAACACAACTAAAACTTGTTTTGTCTCATTTACCTCCCCATTATTATTCAAAAACTACAACTTACATGGTCGTGCATGATTTCTAAGTGGTAATGCAAGCCTCTCTACTAACATAGTGCTTGCAACATTAGTACAACTTCTATCATCCATGATTAACTACAAGTCTTACCTTTAATTCGATGCCTTGCATGGAAGATGTTTTCCCAATGCTCTTTAAATACCTCTTCCTTGACTTGTACATTTAATGTACGCATCACCACCAACCTTAGATTCCTAGTTTCTTTAAAAACTCCCTCACCATCATTAGATGATGCCTCCTTTAAGTGTGGCATCTCATTCTTGCTGCCATTCTCTTCTTTCGTTACTATCTCTTTTATCCATTTAGACTAGAGTCCTCCTATTTAGGTATTAGGAAACTATTTGCCACATTCTTTGGCATGTAAAACACATAATATTTCTATTATGCGTAATGGATGTACTAGGGTTAGCATTGGGTATCTTAGATGTTTTTGCCTTTAGCATCACGTTTGGTTTGATTGCTCTAGTAAGGGCTGCCAGTTGCTTCTTGATACACTTGGGATATGGTCGTGTGATAACACTCGGCTAGTATTGTCTACCCTTCTTCTTGAGCTGTTCCACGACTTTGACAGTTAGCTCCACTAAGTCTTCCAACTCTATGTAATGGTGTAGCTAAAGTATATCAGTAATATTCTTACTTAATCCACTTATAAGTCTTGCTATGGTGGCCTTTTGATCTTTTACGACATTCGCTTTCATTAGAGCCATCTCCATTTCCTTAAACTACTCTTTAATACTTCTGTTCTCTTATGTTGAGGTTTGTAATCTACGATGCAAATTCTTGTGATAGTGATTAGGTACAAACAATTTTCTCATCAATACTTTTAAGTCATGCCACTTCACAATGTGACGCTCACTATCTCTTGTATGACTAGTGTAGACTTGATCGCACCAAATAATTGCATAATTAGTGAATTTAACTATGGTTAATTCTACTTTTTATGCCTTAAAATATTGATGGTAGTCAAAGGCAAGCTCTACTCATCTTTCCCATTCTAAGTAAGCATCAAGATTTGAATTGCCTTGGAGTGTGGCTATAGTGAGCTTTACTCCCTTCGTGATTTTATCATCTTCATCCCTTCTATGCCTGTTTGACCTTTTAGGGATACCAAAATCTTCAAACTCATTAAGATAATCAAAATCATCATCATTCATGTACCTTCCCTTAAGAGACTATCACATAGATTGTCCTCTCCTAGGCACTGACTTGACGTACTGGGCTCCCTTGTGTGGACACCTATGATGTCTCTAAATTTTTCAAATTAATGCTAGTTAGCTTGTCTGTAAGCTGCTTCATGTTGAATGTATTATCTCCAATAGCTAATTTTCCAAACATTTTGTAAATTTGTGTAACGGAAAGAGTGTAGTAAAACATGAAGTGTGTTTAGGTGTTCTCTCAACTCACAAAAAGTAATTCACTTTGATTTTATCTCTCGCTCATGTACCACACAAATAATTACTCAATCTATGCTCTTACCTACTCAAATCTCATGCTTGCCTCATAAAATTCTAATAGTTTTTAAGAATTCAAGCAATGTACCTCTAAATGATGAGCAAGTGTGTGACAATGTGAATCTAGAGATTCAGGATCAATTCAAATACAAATGGATCAATCTGGGGGCGAAAAACAAAATGTTGGGTTAATTTAGGCATAGTCAGATTGATTTTGGACAGAAAAGAAGGCTATTGATTGATATGAAATCAAGCTAGATCGGTCTAGAATAGGGCACAAGATTACAATCGACTTTGGGAAATTGCAATCGGTTGATTGAGGAGTGGATCATTTAGGCAAGGTGCAGAACAATGTGTGATCAATCTTGCATCAAAAAGTTTCGACTAGTACGGTTCAACCTCACTCAAGTCATTCCCAATTCCAATTTTTTTGGGTTTTTTGATGTTCCCTAACAATTAAAGAACTCCCTTAAGTAAAAGCTTGGCCAAACATCACGACTTTTCTCACCTTTTTTGTTCCATTATCTGCAAATTTTTTCTTTTTTTCTTTTTTGACTTTTCAATACTCTCAATCACACCCAAATAATGATAGAAAATATGCTAGAAAATTCAAGAAATCAAGGCAATGAATTTTTTTTTCATTTTATTTTTTGATGATGAAGAAGATGGAGAAGAAAAGGATGGAAAGGATACGAAAAGAATGGAGATGGAGTTGATACTAGGATATGTGTTTGGATTAAAATCTGAAACAACCTTGCTTTAGTGCCACTTGTGTAGAAAATGACCCAAATGCATGCCTGATCCTAGTGGGAATTTGCTTGCGTGAACTGTGTATGAAATGACCCAAAGGCAATGGTAATTGATGAATTTGATGAATGACAGTCACAACTAACACGTCAATTAGTTGATATGTCATGAATTATCCAAGGAACGTATGGAATAATGCAATTTGGAAATTCAAGAAAATTGAGCAAACTCAAAATTCAAGGAAAGAATAAAATTGTATTCATATCAAAGAGCCTAAAGTTGTAAAATAATGTCTAAAGGTTCCTTTACATAGTGTTTAGGAAGACTCAAAATATCCGAAAAAGTGTGTAAAAATCATCCAAAAATAATTAAGCTAGAAGAAGGTAGAAATCTTACCTAATTTGGCTCTAAATGGATTTCAAATTGATTTTGAACATCTGAAGATTAACTAGCTCCTCAGGGATCTATCAGAATGTTGATCCAACTTCTTAGATCAAAAAACCAGAGAGTTAATTAGGTCTAGACATGTCGTTCACATGTTGTGTGATCATATAAACTAAAACTATGAAATTCTTACCTTATCGATCAACTACTGTGTTGGACCAATTTGGACTACTTTAGATTGATCGGGGCTTATGCAGGATTGATCTAAAGATTCTTCTTGCTTCCTAAAGCCTTTTAAACATTTAAAAGCTTCTTGAAACTTGTTCATAAGCATCGTCATAGATTCTTTAAACTTCTTAGCTTTAGCTTGCATCACAGGTCCTCAAAGTTCCTTAGGTAATCCAATTTGGCTTTAACACCCATGTCACTTTATATTCCAACATAGCTTTAAACCTCTCTACACTTCCATTTGATTATTTTGTACACCAATTTGATGCCTATGTTGTGCTATCCCTTTGGCAAGGGAACAATATCCTATGTTTGGTTCTTTTCTAATGCCTAATGCTCATTAAGGATTGCTTGCTTCTAGTGAGGCTCACTCACAGCTTCAGCATAGCTATTTGGTTTATTGTGTGATTTAAGGCAACTAAGAAACGTGTAAATTTTTGTGTGAGCTGTGAATTGTTAAGATGGTTACTGATAGGATGAGCAGTGGTTGTGGTGTTTTGATTAGGGTTGTTTAGTGTGTGCTGATATAATTCAAGATATTTGGGTTGTCCTTTTGCTCTAGTAGATCTTCTAAGTGGCAATGATGGTTCATGATATGGTTTAGGCTATTGATAATTAGGGGATGAGTGGAGGTTTTGCTAGCTTCGATCATTACAGGCTTTGAGTGTTTGTTCATTAGGTTCAATTAATTGACCATCAACCTCGTGATAAATGTTATCTTCCTTAGATGGTTGCATAGGATACTGACCACAAGTAGGATATAGTGGTATAATCATGGGTTGTTGTGAATTAAGAATAGGTGAATTGATATGGTTATGATTTTTGTGAAAGGGAAAAATATGTTCATGAAAAATGACATCTCTTGGCAAGGAATTCATGCAAGGACAAATATTAGAACTTCTATCCTTGAACCCCCAAGGGATAAGCAAGGAAGATACGTTTCCAGGATTTTGGTTTAAATTTCTTTTTGTCCCTTGAAAGTGTCTTCACAAAAGCTAGGCAACTAAAGACTCTCAACTGGTGATAGTTTGAGGGCCTTTGGAATAGATATTCAAAAGGTGCTTTGAAGTTAAATGTTGTGGTTGGAAGTCCATTGCTTAGATAGGTGATGCGTGTTGTCACCACACCAAAATTAATTCAATGCAAACAAGTATTGTGGTGAATATGGGTATCATGTCCATGGAGAGAGGTTATGCGTCTATCAATTTAACTAGAGTTCTATTAGTTAGGCTGCTAGAATGTAGTGAAAGTAAAGTAACTAAATAAAGAAACAAGTGTATAGAAAATAGCAACACAAAATCGAAGGTGTGAAGTACTAGTGGTCAAAGTGCCTAGCCACTTATGATGCATTGGTTTCCTATATATGCTAGTTATGTTAATTATTACTTTAATTACACTAGTTACAGAGACATTCTTTTGAACTCTTACATAACTTTGACTCCATATTCTTGTCAGTTCATCCATGCTAAATTGAGTTAAGGGTTCAAGTTTGGTGATTAACAATAATTACCCCTACTAACTCTACTATTTCACTTTAGTTATTCTCATAAAATTAGTGTTTAAAATTGTATGTCTAACATATGACTTTTATTTTTGTTATTCCTTATACGGCCACAAATTAATTTGTGGATTTGTCAATTTCTTTAATTACTATCCAATTTAAGAATTGTGAATAACTCAACCAAAGATAATTAATCAAAATTCATGTATACATGTTTCCCTAATCGCAAACAGTAGCAACTAGAAAGGAATTTAGAAACTCATAATAAATTAAATAAAAATCATAACTAAGTTGTTTATCATCCAAAACAGCATAAAAACAATAAAAAAGTTGATTTTCTTTTTTTCTAAAAGTCTAGCATTGCATGAGTTATAAATGTGCCTTAAGCTTTGTAATGGATTCCTCCTCCTTCAATACTTCAATATTGTGTAGCCACATTTTCTAAGTGTTTGGTAGATAAAAACTAGCTTGAGATACTCTAAAAACCATGTAGAAGGTTTATATATAGGTTCATGGGAGCTAGGGCTAGGGTAGTGCATGGAAAAAGACCAAATAGCCTTTAAAATCGTATGTTGTAGATTTCTACTCTATGTTGTAGATATCACCCTTGCAGCCGCAACTCCTTTTTTCGCTCTCATAAGCCTAGTAGCAACAATTACATAACTCTCACTTTGTGATTCCTGTGGCTGTAAAAGCCACCCTCGCGGCCGTAACTGTTTTTTTTTCGTGACCACAATAGACAACAACCAAAATTTTTAGAATGCAGTGCTCTTTATCTTGCTCTCTCCAAACTTCTTCCTATGATCACGACTCCATTCCTTGCAACTGCAAAACTTAACATTCGAATAAAAATAACATTTAAGTGTAGAAAATGCCCAAATTCATCAAATTATTGCCAACACTACACTTAAACACTGACATTCATTATACTTAGCAACTTTTCATGCATGAACACTTAATATAACCATTTTAATTCATCATGCAAGCCAAAATCAAAAACAAAGAGGGTACAAATATGCTATGGCTATGTTTGTTTTCAAATTATTGATTTCAAAATATACATTCAATTATTACACTTTCTAAATTTTATCACTTTCTCTCTCTTGGTTTTACATAATTCTTGAAATAAAACACTTAAAAACACATACCAAAATTAAAAAACAAAGAAAGACTATAAAATTACATGTTATCACACCTCCACGCTTACTCGTTTTCTTGTCCTCAAACAAACGCTCTATCTTCTAGTCAAATCAAACACTTATACAAGAAACCATGGAGACCACAAGATTAGCCACTCTTCTTGATTTTGGAATTCAACACACACACAAGTCCCTTAGCCCACAACTATTTGAGATCATAGCATTCCTAACCTAAGTGATTTCAACATAATTTCCCGTGTGTGTGTCACTCTTCAACTCTCAATTAGTTTTACCATTTGATAATGCTATGGTAATTCCAGAACAATTTAATCAAGGGCAGCTTATTCAAGCATCAACTCACTCCCTTTTGAACAAATTCAATCAACATCAATAACAATAAAGAGGATTAGTGTGGAGTCTAAATCAGTTTTTTTTTTCTTTTCTTCCCTCACGCTTATCTTTTTCTTCATTCTTGTGAGCTTCAAGTCTTTTTTAAACAGTTGGGAGTCTTTTTACGCAAAGGTAAATAAGGGTCACTTTGCACCGCTAATTACCCACAACTTAACTTGGTCACTATGCACCCTCAATTACCCACAACTTAACTTAAGATACTTTGCATACTCATAGTTAGGCAACCGTTTTATGAGGGAATTAACAGGGATCTCTACATAATCTTAGTTACTAAGTCACACCAATCAATAGAGTAGAATTTTTTTACATGCTAATGTAATTTGTCAAGCATTTTTTCTTATCTTTTTTCATAATAATCCACATCCTCATCTTTTTTAGTCAATATCCCTCATTTGCTAGAGAATTCATCAACATTCAAGGTAAGACTTGTGCTCCTAATTCAACCATTCTATTCTCTCCATAGGATTTCACAAGTTAAGGGTGTTGTACATAAAATAATAGGAATCATGTTTTAAACACTTAGGCTAGTATGCCATTCTCAAGAACAATTAACAAACTAAGCAACAAAGATTCTGCACAAGACATTTATCATAAATTTAGAAAAGAGGCCACTAAATTCATGGTGCATTCATGCCATCAATTCTATCTAAACTCACAAGCTTGAACGCATAAAATTCGTACATTTTATGCCACGTGCAAACACAATATTATCAAAATTTCCTACTTTTTCACCCCAACCCCACCCTTTTGTTGCCCTTGTCACAAATATAATCTCATCAACAAAACAAGCAATGAGGAAAGACACAACATGGTGGGTAGGGTTCAATTTCTTCTTCCACTTTCACAACTTTGTACCATGCAGATAAGTCTCCTTCCTCAATCTTATGCCAAAATTGACCATATAGGAGTTCTCCACATGACACACAAAAATAATAAAAATTATAGAAACCAAGTACAAAAGGTAATAAGAAGCTTGCGTTGCTTCCCAAGAAGTATTGTATTTGTTGTTTGTAGCTCGACAAGGTACATATGGTTGAAGGTGGTTTAATTAAGGTTTTGGGGATTCACAATCTTCCATGAGCTGCAACCTTCTTCATCCACATTATTATCTTCTTCTTTGTCTTGCTCTCTTGTGCATACGATCATCTTCTTCCTCCATTTGCCACTGCGGTTCATTTATTTCTTCCTCCACACTTTTTTTTCCTTTTAGTGCTTACATCTGCACCACTTTTTCCCTTGCACTAGATTCATTACTAAGTTTACTAGAATCACAATCAATTGCATGCAGCATGAGACATTCTTGTTTTCTTCTATATGTCGTGCACAAGTGTTTAAAGGTGTAGGGTATATGAGAAATGTTACATCATTAGGGCCTACATGCAAAGTAAGGCTATCATTTTCCTTGTCTATTACCACTTTAGTATCCAAAAATGGGTGTTCTAAGATAATACTTTGTTTCTTTACACCTTCCATATGTAAAATAATAAAGTCCATGGACACAAAAGAATGTCTCACCTTGATTAGCACATCCTCTATGAGCCTAAGTGGCCTTGTCATTGACCTATATGCTAGCTTTATTCTCAAACGTGTGGGTTCTCTGACTCCATAGCAAGTGCTTGGAAAGTGAAACAGATATCACATGCACATTTGCACCTAAGTCATATAAAATATTATTAAATGAGGTACTTTCGATTATGCAAGAGATGGAAAAACTCCTTGGGTCTTGTAACTTCAACGGTAGCACATTTTGCTCATCCAGGTTGTCTCCAAACTCTCTCAATTTCCTTTTCCTTAATGTCGCATCTTCTAAGCACTTAACCACACGTAGGTTCTTTCTAATTTCATCAACTAATGGATCATATACATTTAATATCTCAAAATCACTAAGAAATCTACTAACCTGCCCCCTTATCTTTGCTAGCAAAAGCCTCTAAGGGTACAGAATCTTTAGTTTATATGGTGAGGGCTTAAGTTCCTCCTTCTCTTTCTTAACTATAGGCTGCACATCTTCCTCCTTTTTCTTTATTGCTGGCATTGACACTTCCTTATCCATCATCTACACACTTTTTGCATGTTCAATAGGATTAGTCTCATTGGTGCTAAGTAGTACACTTGCAGGTCTATTGGTTATCTTTTTTGCTAATTGCCTCCTAATTTTTGATCAACAACTATTAGTTCTACAAGAGAGTGTCAGTCCTATTCGTATAATCTTCGTAGTCTTAGCAAGGTTATCAATCATCTCGTTTGTTGACCTCATAAGATTATCCACAATTTCTTCCAACGATTGCCTCTTCTCTTATTGTTGCTAGTAAAGTGCCTAAAAGCCTGGTAGATTTTGAGGGTTCCTCTAGGAAAAATTAAGATGATTTCTTTAGCCAGGGTTGTAAATATTTGCATAGGCATTGTTAACTTACGATGTTGTATTGCTTACATAATTCACTTGATCATTTGTGCCACTATTTGTGCCTTTGTCTCTACACTAATGTGTTGGATATGGCCTTGCACACATATCAAAAGTGTGAATCACAAAAATTGGAGAAGTCTAAGAGCTACTTACCAAGACACTAGTAATCTTTTTGGACAAGAGCTCTACTTTACCTACAAGTGCCGTCACTGTATCTACTTCAAGCATGCTAGCAACCCTGTGTGTCGTGGGCCTCTCAACTAGTCACTATTAAGCATTGAATTCCATCTCCTCTATTAATTCTCATGCATCTTTAGGTAATTTATTTGTAAGTGTGCTCCTTAAAGCTGCATCTAACATAACTCGTAATTGTCTAGATATACCACTAACAAATTCTTGTACCTACATTTAGAGTAGATATTAATGTTGCAGGCATTTTTGGAGGAGCTCCTTAAATCTTTCCCACGCTTTAGGTAGTGTCTCAGACTCCGATTGTTTGAAAGTCCCAATCTCTACTCATTGGTAGGTGGAAAGTATTTTGTTAGGAATTTATTCATCATATCCTATCATGCGATGATGCTTCTAGGTGGTAGTGATTGTAGTTAATGTCTAGCTCAATACCTAAGAGAAAAAAGAAAGAATCTTAATTTAATAGCATCATCCGACACTCTGTTAAATTTTACTTTGCCAGAAAGCTCAAGAAAGGAAGCCAGATGAGTGTTTTGATCTTCATGTAGGTGTCCATCCATTGATTTAATTGCACAATGTTATCGTGTGCAGGTTTCAATTCAAAGTGTTGGCATTTACTAGTGGTTTAACGATTCCAATTATATATGAGTTCATCACCAGTTGAACATAGTCCCTAATACTCTTCTAGTTTGGTGGAGGAGGTAATTCTTGTGGCTGCAGAAATGGTGGGTTGTTTTTTGCCATCGTTGCTTGTTCGCACCCAAAAAGAGCTCTACATTGGTGTAGTGCATTTAATCTTCAAATCAAAATCTAAATCAATGCTCTTATTTATGTGCAAAAAATTATCTCTAAAAACAAGAATTCAACCCATGAAGTAGTCATAATCCAGAAAGGCAGATAGAAAATCAAAGAGAAAAGAAATATGGAGAGAAATGAAGAAAAAAGACAAAAGAAAATGAATTGGCCTAATCTCTATTGGTTCCCTAGAATATTTGATAGTACTAATTGCACTCCTTAGCAATGGCGCCAAAATTTGATGTGTGTAATCACCATACCAAAATTAATTCAAGGTAAACTAGTACTATAGTGAGTATGGGTGTCGTGTCTATGAAGAGGGGTTATGAGCCTCTCAATTTAACTAGAGTTCTATTAGTTAGACTAATAGAATGTAGTGAAAGTAAAGTAACTAAATAAAGAAACAAACACTTAGGAAACAACACAAAATCAATGGTTTGAAGTACCAATGATCATAGTGTCTAGCTACTTGTGATGTAATGGTTTTCCTTGTATGTCAGTTACATTAGTAATTATTCAATTACATTGGTCACATATTGTTAATCTTGAAGATTACAGGATATTCTTCCAAACTTTTTTATAGCTTTGGTTCTAGAATTTTGCGGGTTCCCTTAGGCTAAATTGAGTGAAGGGTTTAAGTTTGATGATTAATAATGATTACCCATACTAACTCTATGGCTTCACTCCCATTATTCCAATAGAATTAGTGTACACAATTATATGTTTAGCATGAAAGTTTCAATTCCATTATTCCTTACACAATCATGAATTAGTTAGTGGATTGGTCAATTGTCTTAATTACTATCTAATTCAACAATTGCAAGTTCAAAGACAATGTTCTTGCTTTTTTTTTTTTTTTAGCTTCTCATGCATTTTGCTTATCCCTCTTTTCAATATTCTATTGCATGCACTCATGCATTTGCTTCATAAATTTAGTCTCATGTTCCCTGTCTACTCTAATTTGCTCATTATGAAATAATGATAGTTAAGCTAAGGGGGTTAGTAGGTTAAAATTATAAACTACCTTAAATGGTAACGTGTGGTAGAGTGTACAATTCAATTGTAAGCAAATTTAATATGTGGCAAGCACTCTTCCCTTGTCTTTATATCCTTAATCAAAGCACACAGTGGGGTAATTAGTGTCCTATTTACTACATTGGTTTGACCATTCATTTGTGGGTGGTTTCTGGTAAAAAAACAAATTTTTGTGCCTAACTTAAACCACAACGTTTTTCAAAAGTAGCTTCGAAATTTCACATTCCTATTAGACAATATAGTTTTTGGCACTCACTGCAATCAACAACCCCTTTGAAAAAAATTCATAATGCGTGTAACATCATTGATTTTAGTGCATGCAATAAAATATGCTATTTTTGAAAAATCTATCAACAACCACAAAAATACTATCATTACCAATGTTAGTGTGTGGCAATCTAACACAATATTCATTGAGATATTCATCTAAGGCATATCCAAAATGGGTAATTGTTTATATTGTTGATGTGGGTGGGCTCTTGACTTGGCCTCTTTACATTTGATACACTTTTCGATTAATCTTTCCACATATCTCTACAAGTATGCCAATAGAAACGTTTTTTCAATATGGAAATTATCTTGGTGACATAAAAGTGTCCTATTAGGCCTCTATCATGAGCCTCTCTAGTGAACAATTCTCATAAAGAACATTTAGAAATTCATAATTTATTCACATAAAACTAATAGCCATCATGCCCAAAATCCTCTTTCTTTTCATACTTCCCTTGATATGCCCAAATCCTAAGAATCTTGCATTTAATGTAGCAATTAAGGAATAACACCTAGATGATGCATCTGCCACTACATTGTCTATGCCTTTCTTTTACTTAATAACATAAGGGAAAGTATCAATATAAGATATTCATTTAATGTGCCTTCGATTCTTGAGATACTTTAATGACTTGCGATCCATATGAATGATGTGTTAGTGATATGTTTCCTAATGCCAGTAGAAATTGAGGGATAATAGGAAATTTGGTTGTATGTTTATCTTCCGAATTAAATTAAAAAAATGTTGATTTCATATCAATATTATGGAAACTCTTATCATGTATGCGAATCTTAATTGGCGTTAAGTATTGCATATGCCCATGTATCTAAGTTGACAAGCCTTATTTATAGGGGGTATGAATATAGATACAAGGCTAGCTTGACAATCACTAAAATTAGTTCGTTAGTCATAGAAACTCCAAAAGGACATTAGAGAGTCAGTACAACTTGCACACCTAGTACTTGTACGGTAAGTGTTACACTATTTGGTATGAAATACTGAGAGTACTTTTGTGTGGATGTGCCATTGGCAAATGGAGCATTGGGACATTGACTCGCAGAACGAAGTAGATGCATAAAGTTCACTCTAACTCATCAACATCTTGCTTTGTGATCTTGATAAGTGTTCATAAACCTTAAGTGATGCGTGTGCAGAAGCGTAAGAATTAAAGATAGCAGCATATGCAACTTAATAAAACCTGCTTGCGCGAACTGTAAAAAATGACCAAACACAACGATTTTCAGTAAACTCTAGTGAGAAGACAACCACAACTAAAACGTGTGTGCAGAAGTGTAAGAATTAAAGATAGCGGCATATGCCAAAACTTAACAAAACCTGCTTACGCGAACTACAAAGAATGACCAAACACAACGATTTTCAGTAAACTCCAACGAGAAGACGACCACAACTAACATGCTTTTTTAGTTGATACATCACGAATCAACTAAGAACACACTTGGAATAATTCAATTTGGACTTCATGAGATACTAATGCACTCAAATTTAAGGAAGAAAATTAGAATTTCAATATCAATAAGCCAAAAGTTTTTTCCAATAAGATAACTAAGCACTATTTATACTGTTAAGAAACATAGGAACCTTAAAACTTGTATGGAAGTTAACTAAAATAAGAAAATAACATGAAAGGCAGTTTCCAACTATAATCTAGCTCTATGACATTCACACACTCGATCTGGTTGTCGATATTGTGCCTTTGGATTGTAAAAATAGTGCGTTATGTCATTCTAATACCTATGATCGTGCCTTGCATGATCAAACACGACTCAAGTGATCGTAATTGCAAAATGTCACCATGTTTACGATTTTTAGGTGCAATCGAGCACAACTTATCTAATCGCAAATGTAGAGAATTAATTTTTGGACCATTGTCAATCAAGTGTACTCTGGCTTGATTTATCACTTCGCGATGATCAATTGGTTGCTGGGCTCAATCTAAAAGGTGCTTCAAGGCTTGTTTTAAGTTTTCTTGCATCAAATTCACCCACAAAAGCTGTTCTTCTTTCTTAAGCTCCTCCAAACATCCAAAAGCCTTTAGAAACTCCTTCACGAGTATTGTCATTACTTCCTTTAGCTTTTTAGCCTTAGCTCTCCTCAATGGACCTCTGGTTATCCTGGGGTACTTGATCTCAGCCTTGACACTCGCATCATTAGACCTAACATGATATGGTTGTCTTGTGCGCTTGATGGTCAAACGAGTCACTAGAGAATTAAGGGTCAATATCTATCTTGATATAGGATAAAGCCATAAACCCAACATGTCGTTGCCCGAGTGTGTATGGAGGCATTCAATAAGTGATTTGTCTCCTTGCAAGTGAGTAAGACATTTATCCTATGAGACAAAATCCCTTGGGACTTAATTATTAATGAAATTAATTAAATTAAATTAAGTAGGCATAAATAGGACTTTAATTATTAATGAGATTAATAACTAAAGACTGTGTGAGTTGATTTATTAATGATATTAATAAATTAAAGTCCATGGGCTATTTAATTAAAAAAAGGGTCCATGTAGGAGGGCTTACGAAGTCCATCCACCTTACCTTAGCGTGTATGATATAAATAACAGTCTTGAACAAGACATATTAGAAAATTCCTAAAAATTCATGTGCCCCTTTCAAGTCAAAAGAAAGAAGCACTTAGCATTCATCTATCATCTTTTTTTGGTCACAAAATTCTCCTAGCCTAAAAGGTTTATGCCAAAGCTTCACAAAACAAAAGGGGTTTTGTAAGGTGTAAGAGGAGCTCACACACTTCACAATTGTGTCGACAATCTAGAGGTCAAGGTTGGAGGGCCTTGACTTAATAGATCGCAGATTGAAAGCTAAAAGATGATTCTGAGGTATGTCTGATGTGTTCACATTTGTAATATTATGTTCTTGCGTGTTTTGTAATGGAAATGGATGAGGTGTGTTCCAATTGCTTCTTTTGCATGCTCTTTGTTGTTTCTTGTGTTAAAGCTTTGATTTTTACAGTCAAACCCTAATGAAATTCAATAGTGATATCAAAGCCACTATTTTTATTGCAAAACTATGAAATTCAATGATTTAATCCATGTTCTATGTTAGTTTTCTGTGTAAATTCCATAAAACATGTATATGATGCATGTATAATCTTTCAAAAGTGTTTTGAAGTTAATTGGAGTTGAAGAAAGTTGAAAAAATGTGGTTCTGAAATGAGTTCGAATGTGTAGTCATCACCGTAGAATGCTTTACAATTGATTGTCGTGATCGTGTGATGTGTTCTTGCAATTGCAATGCTATTCGTCACAGGTGCACCACCGTCTGTGGGGTTACTCCATACGGTCCACCATGCAATTGTGGTGAACTCTCATGATCAAGATGAGTCTTGTTGCGATCGCAAGAGGCACCTCGATAGACTCTGGTTTTACTATGGTTAGCCTCTATAGTCGTGCAGAGACAACTTGCGACCGCAATGGCAATCCCTGTGATCCGATGGACTTTTGCGGCAAATCAGTTTTTCAATTTTACTCCTAAAAATGGTTTTTTAAAGTTCGAAAACTAATGCATGAGATGTGCAGGACATGGAAATAGTTATTAGATTGAATTATGTAATTATATATGTGATTTATAATTGTTTGGATGAATGTTGTGATGGGATTATGGACTTAAGATACTTGTGGATGAATGTACTTTATTTTATTTTGGCTTTTATGGGTGTATAATTAATTTTTTATGAGTTGTAAAGGCAAAAGCTTAGTTTTTATTTTTATATATTACGTGGAATGAGATTCTCTGTGGTATGCCACATGTATCTTGTAAATAAAATTTTGGAAGACCTCAAGAGGATTTGTTTATGTGAAGGCTAGGAGTTGGTGCCATTCAATGTTCTAAGGTGTGGTAAACCCTCTACAGCCAGGAAGACCAAGATAAAGCATTCAAGAAATCCTGATGTAATAGTATAGGATTTCATGCACTTGTGCACGATTTAAACTTAGCTCGCGTTGGATATAGAAGTCTATAATCCTTTACTTTTATTTTTGCATATTCTTTGTGATGAATGTATGAGATATATGGAAAATAAATAATGCGGAAAGTGAAACCTAATTTACGTGGACCCTAAAAACTTTTTCAAGCAAATATTAGATTATAAAGGCAAAATTTTAGTTATGGCCCTCCACCGAGCTTGCAAGTCCTAGGTGTAGCCTCACATAACGTGACAGTGCATTTATGACTTTGGGTGCATTTGATGTGACATTCGAAAGATACCATGCCGTAAGAACAATTAGCTATGGGCAGGGCTCAAATCCAACAAATTGTCAATCTGTAGGTGTAACTTGAATGGACCCAACGTGCCAAGACTCAAATTACGTGAGGCATTTTGCACCATATGTTGAAGAAAAGATTAAACCACACATGAGATGCGTTGACAAGAGTTGCTACTCATTGGGCCTAGCATACCAAGACTCAATTTATGTGCGGTATACTATGTCCAATGAAGACCCCAATCCTTACTAAGAAAATTTTACCTATGAAATTTTTGTCTTCCACCCAAGGAAGTGTAGGATTTGAAAAATCTAGTAGGAGGTTGTTTTGATTTAAAGTCCATAATCACAACGGTAACACACATAACAATCAAACTAATTAATCTTGTTTATTTTCTACTGTAACAACATTAACGAAATAATGTCTACACCTTTATCCAAATTACTTGAGGCCAATGTTCTTACTAGGCCTAACTATATCAATTGACTTCGAAATTTGAGAACTGCTCTTAATTTAGAGCAATTCAGCTATGTATTGAAGGCCAATATCCCAAAAGTCCTTGGTCACACAGCTAGTAAGAAGGAAAATTCCACTTATAAGAAATAGGTAGATGACAACATTCGAGTCAAAAGTTACTTGTTGGCTGCTATGACTAATGATCTTTAAAGAACCCCCGAGGGACATCTTGTACCACCTACAAGAGTTATATAGTGAGCAGAGTTGTACTGCTAAATATGAGAAATCCAAGTAGTTGTTTAGGATGCATATGGTGGAGGGTGGTGATGCAAGTGAGCATGTCCTTAAGATGATGTCACTCATTGAGAGGCTTAAGACACTGGACTTCATCATAGATACCAATCTGTAGATGAATATGATCATTTAGTCATTTCTGGATTCCTTCTCATAGTTTATCATGAATTAACGTATGAATGATGTTGAGTGCACAATGTTGAACTACTAAATAAGCTGGTGATTTCACAGCAAGTTAAGAAGGGGAAAGGAAAGGAGGTGGTTTATGTTACGTTTAACTCCTTTGGTGTGACCGAAAAGAGCAAAGTAAAGAAGAAAAAGCCAATCATACTTAAGGCTGGTGGGAGTATGAAGAAGGCTAAGGCTCTTATAGAAAAAGGAAAGTGCTTCCACTACAGAAATAATAGGCAGAGGAAGAGGAATTACGTCGAATGCCTCTCCCTCAAGAAGGCAATTGGAGGTAAGGAACTTTATGTTTATGAAATATCTTGTTCTATTTATGTTTATTCTATTTTTTAGATTTTACATTCTGGTGCAATTTCATACATTGATATCTTGTATTAGGATCTGGTCAAAAGTTCGATGCTTGGAAAGCTTGAAGTGGTGATCAAGGTGGGGAATGAAGCAAGTGTTGTAGCTACCTCAATTGTGGTCACTTTAGTGAAACTATCATCAATCTATAGTTTAGATTTGAGAGATTTTCGTTTATTGCCTAATGGGCTTAAAAACATTATTTCTATTCCATTATTAATAAAAGAGAATTATAGATTTTCTTTTAAAGGTAATGTGCTCCATATTCATTATTGTGATTAATTCGTTGGCATGACAACTTATATTATTTAAATATAGATGATAGCAATGTGATCAATATCATATCAAACAAATGTCCTAGGGATGGCCTAATTCTTAAATGCTTGTGGCACCTTAGACTTGGCTAGGTTCGGGACACTAGGATTAGTAAATCAGAGAATGATGGGGGCTTATCAGCACATTGGGAGAGAAAACCTATTTAACTTGTAAACCTTGCATTCTAGACAAGATGTCTAGAAGTCCATTTGATGGACATATTGAAAGGGCTCCTGAAATGTTGGAGCTGGTCCACACAGATGTTTGTAGGTCATTTAATAAAATGGTATGAGGAGGATTTCTTTTCTTCATATACTTTGTTGATGACTATACACGATATGGCTATGAATCCATTAAAATATTTAAGGCATAAGTAGAGAAGGAAACTAGCAAGCATATTAAATAGTACAATTAGATTGTTGAGGTTATATATGAGTGCCGAGTTCGCCCAGTTCCTTTAGGATAATGGAATTGTATTACAATTAACACCATTGGTAACTCCTTTGTTAAATGGTGTAGTAGAATATAGAAATTGGCTTCAATTAAACATGATTCGATCTATGGTGAGCTTTACCAATCTACCTATTTCTTTGCAGGGATATGCCTTACTTGCAGCAACATATGTTCTTAATAAGACACCCTCCAAGTCACCCTCCACTCCTCATGAGATGTGGTTTGGAAGAAAGTTAGGCCTTAAGGACTTAAGTATTTAGAGATGCCTAACTTATCTTAAGATGATTAAGATGGACAAGTTGAAGGCAAGGGCAATTATGGGCCCTTTTGTTGGATATCCTAAAGATTCCTTGAGATATGAGTTCTGCATACCTGAAGAAAATAGGATTGTCATTGGATATCACGCATATTTCCTTGAAGAGGAATTCATTCAAGAAAGCAATACAAGTAGAATCATAGTGCTCAAGGAAGTTAAGCACAAGAATCAAAGCACTTAGCCTATAATGCATGTCCCTATTTAAATAGAACCTTCTTAAACACAACTATTGCGACGATCAAGTAGAATTTGTCAGGCACTAGAGATATGATTGTGTCTTAGAAAATATACAAGAATTGATCGTAATGGGAGATAGTGGTCATGAAGACGATCCTTCTACCTATGAACAAGCAATGATAGATAAAGAGTCCACTAAATGGCAAGAGGCTATGAAATCTGATATGGATTCATGCATGTAAACCAAGTATGGACTTAAGTAGATCCACTCAAGAGAATGGTTCCCATTAGATATAAATGGGCCTATAAGAGAAAGATTGCTTCGACTGGTGAGGTGGGGACCTATAAGGCTAGGTTAGTAGCGAAAGGCTATAGTTAAAAGGAGAGAATTGACTATAAGAAAACCTTCTTACTAGTAGTCATGCTGAAGTCCATTCAGATTTTACTCATGATAGTCGCCCACTTAGATTATAAGATTTGGCAAATGGATGTCAAGACCACTTTCCTTAATAGAATGCTTAAGGAGGACATTTATATGATGCAACCTCACAATTTTAAAGACCAAGACCAATTTTATGAGGTGTGCAAGCTTAAGAGGTCCATATATGGCTTTAAGCAATCATCAAGGAGTTGGAATCTTTGCTTTAATGGTGAAGTTAAATCATTTAGCTTCATTAAAAATGAAGATGAGCCTTGTGTCTATAGGAAGTTTAGTGGGAGTGCAATAACATTCTTTTTGTTGTATTTGAATGATATAATACTAATAGAGAATGATGTTGGGATGCAAAGCTCAGTTTAGTCCTGATTATCCATAACTTTCTCCATGAAATACTTAGGAAAAGTGACCTACATCTTAGGTATTTGCATCTATTGAGATAAAACAAAAAGATTTTTAGGTCTTCCCTAAGCCTTGTACATAGACAAAGTATTGAAGAAGTTAAGTATGAAAGCCTCTAGAAGAGGGTTGATATCATTTAGGCATGGCATCCACCTCTCAAAATCTATGTGCCCAAAGATGGATGATTAGAGGAGAAGAATGATCACTATCCCATATGCCTTAACCATTATGAGCCTGATATATGCAATGCTATGTACAAGGTTAGATATTGCCTGCTATAAGTGTTACAAGTAGGTTTCAAGCGAATCTTTGCAGAAAGTAGTGGAGTGTATCCTTAAGTACTTGATAAGGATTAAGGATATGTTGCTCGTTTATAGAGATGGTGAGTTGAAAATAAATGGATACACTAACTCAGACTTCTAGTGTCAATTGGAAGAGTTCTAAACAGAGCAGAACTATAGAATTACTGAGGTTAAGTGTATCATCGCATGCAATGCAACAAAGGAGGTTGTTTATATAAAGAAGTTCGTAATAGAGTTTTAGGTAGTTTTGGATATGGATCAGTCATTGCCACTTTACTGTGACAAAAAAGACACAATAGCATAGGTAAAGGAATTAAGGTTTCATCAGAAACCCAAACACATAGACAGACATTACCACATTATTTAAGAAATCATTAGAAGGGGTGATGTAACCATGTAGAAAATAGCTAATGTTGATAACGTGGCTAACCCACTTACCAACCTGATGACTCAAGTGTAGTTGGATTGCTATCTTGAGAAAATGGGTGTTAGATACCATAGTGGTTGGAAGTAGAAACATTAGCACTAGAATGTAAGTGGGAGATTGTTAGCAATATGCATTTAGCACCAGTAGAAAATGAGGGATAGTAGAAGAAAATTTGGTTGTACGTGTACCTTCTGAATTAAATTTATAAAATGTTAATTTTCATGTCAATATTGTGGCAACTTTATCGTGTATGTGAATCCTAATTAGCGTGAAGTATTGCATGTGCCCCTGTGTTTGAGTTGACAAACCTTATTCATAAGGGATTATGAATATGGACTCAAAGCTTGCTTGACACTCAATCACTAAAATTAGTCTACGAGTCATAGACACTCTAAAAAGGTATTAGAGAATTGGTATGACTTGCACACCTAGTACTTGTAAAGTAAGTGTCATGTCGTTTGATATGAGATATTGAGAGTACTTGTGTCTAGATGTGTCATTGGCAAATGAGGTATTTGGACATTGATTCGCTGAATAAAGTAGATGTACGGAGTTCACTCTTAGTCATTAACATCTTGCTTTGTGATCATGCTAAGTGTCTGTAGATGTTGGACTTGAGACAACATAATTGTCTTGTATGCATGATGTTCAAATGAGTTACTAAGGTATTAAGGGCCAATATCTATCTCAATAAGGGATAGGGCTATAAGCCAAATGTACCATTGCTTGAATGTGTATGGAGGCATGTGTGCGTTCAATAGGGGATTTGTTTGCTAGTAAGTGAGTAAGGCATTTGTTTTACGTGATTAGTGTTTTATGAGACAAAAGTCCTTGGCCAAGGTAATGTGTGATAGAAAAAGAGTTTTCAATCGGAACATTTGTCTTATAAGAAAACATTGATTAGCTATGCGACTGACTTTGTGAGTTTGACTAAATCTATGACTCTTACTTGGTTGGGATAAAGTAAAAAAAGAAGTTTATATGACATAGTAATCATGATGAAAAAGGTTTATTGTGATTCAGTGACTTCATTTTAATTCAGTTACGATGTGGGTCATAGATTAAATGTTACTCATATCCTTTAGGCTGTACTTGATACCATTTAAGAATGAACCTAACAAGTCACACACCTATGTTTGGGAAGTGTTGTCCGAGTTAAATTGATAGGGCGTGTAATTTATTTAGTTGAAAGTGGATTGGACTAAATAAATTACCAGAGTGCTTGTTAATGATGAGATCATTAACTAGAAGCATAATGGAGAATTTGATTTAATTAATGAGATTAATTAAATTAGATTAATTAGACAAAAATGAGACTTCAATTATTAATGAGATTAATAATTAATGGATATGTGGATTGATTTATTAATGAAATTAATAAATTAAAGTCTATAGGCTATTTAATTAAAAAAGGGTCCATGTAGGAAGGCCTATGGAGCCCATCCACCTTACTCTAGTGTCTATGATACAAATAATAATCTTGAATAGTTCAAAACACATCAGAAAAATCTCAAAAATTCGTGTGCCCCTTCAAGCCAAAAGAAAGAGGCACCTACCACCTTCTACCATTTTCTGTTGGTCACAAAATCCTCCTAGCCCAAAAGGTTTATGCCAAAATTTCACAAAAAGGGTTTTGTGAGATGTAGGAGGAGCTCACGTACTTCACAATTATGTGAATAGTCTAGAGGTTAGGATTTTGAGAGCCCTGACTCAACGGATCATGGATTGAGAGCCATAAAACATTTTTGAGGTATTTCCAACATGTTCAGACTTGCAATGTTATGTTATTGCGTGTTTTGCAATAAAAACGGATAAGGTTTGTTCCAAACGCTTACGCTGCATGTTCTTTGATGTTTCTTCTATTAAAGTTTTAATTTTTATGGCCAAACCTTGACGAAATCCAACAATGGTATGAGAGCCACCATTTTTCTTGCAAAACTATGAAATTCAATGATTAAATCCATGTTCTACGTGAGTTTTCTATTTAAATTCCATAAAACATGTATATGATGCATGTATAATCCTTACAACTACAGGTGTATTTGATGCGATATTCAAAAGATACCACACCTTAAGAATAAGTAGCCATAGGTGAGGTTTAAAGTTGCCGAATTGTTAATCGGTGGATATGAGTTAAATAAACCTAATATGCCAATACTTAAATTACATAAGGCATTTTGTGCCATAGGCTAAAGGAAAGATTAGACCATGCATGAGATGCATCAGCAAGAGTTGCCATCCATTGGTCCTAGCATGTCAAGACTCGATATACGTGAGGTATGCTATGCCTAATGAAGACTTCAAGCCTCACTAAAGAAATTGTACCAATGGAATTTCCATCTTCTACTTGAGGAAGTGTAGGATTTGAAAAATTTAGTGGGAGACCGTTTTGATTTAAAATCTATAATCACAATAGTAACACACATAACAACCAAACTAATTAATTTTGTTTATTTTCTATAGTAACCACATTAAGTGAATAATATCTATGCCTCTATCCAAATTACTTGAGACCAATGTTCTAATAAGGCTCAACTATGTCGATTGACTCGACTATGTATTAGAGGCCAATATCCCACGAGCTCTTAGTGACACAACTAGTGAGGAGGAAAGGGCCACACATAAGAAATGGGTGGAAGACGATCTACAAGTCGAAAGCTACATGCTAGATACTATAACTCATTTTTTATAGTAGCTATTAAACATTTCTTAGAAACGGATCGAAGGCGATCTACAAAAGGATGATCACCATTTCCTTTTAACTGCTGTTAGATATGAGATATCCAAGCAATTAATTAGGATGCATATGGTAAAGGGAGGTGATGTAAGTGAGCATGTTCTTAAGATAATTTCACTCATCAAGAGGTTTAAGACATTGGACTTCATCATGGATGCTAATCTGTAGACGAATTTGATTCTTTAGTCGCTTTTGGATTCTTTCTCATAGTTTATTATGAATTACCATATGAATGATAGTAAGTGCATACTGGCTAGATTATTGAATAAGTTGGTGACTGCATTGCAAGCCATGAAGGGAAAAGGAAAGAAGGTGATTCTTGCTACGTTTAGCTCCTCTAGTATGACCAAAAAGAGTAAGGCAAAGAAGACAAAGTTGACCGTTCCTAAGGCCAATGGGAGTAGCAAGAAGGTTAAAGCTCTTGCAAAAAAAAGGAAAGTATTTCCATTGTGAAAAGAATGGGCATTAGAAGAAGAATTGCACTAAGTACCTTAACCTTAAGAAGGTAGTTAGATATAAGGAACTTTATGTTTAATCTTGTTCTATTGGGGTTTTTTCTACTTTTTGGATTTTAGATTTTCGTGCATTTTTTGAGTTTTGTACCTCATGTCAGTATCTGGTCAGAAGTAGGATACTAGGGAAATATGAAGTGGAGATCAAGGCGGGTGAAAAATGTCACTTGGCATAAATAAAAAAATCTAAATCCATAAAAATACTATTTAAACTAATTTAAATAATAAATATATCAAATTCATATTTCATAAATAAAAAACATTTTCAAACAATAAATATTATATTAAAATGTGAAGATATATTTGAAGTAATTTAATATGTATTATAAGAAATTGAAATATATTATTTTGAGAAATAAATCTTCAAAATTGAAATATAAAAAATATATTAAGCTATCAAGATATTACATTACAAACTTATTATAATATAAAAAAGTTATAAGAAGAATACATGAGATAATATTATTGAAAATATTTTTCATAGAAAAAATAATTATTTCCAAATTTGTGTGGAACGTAACAATAATAAAACAAAAAGTAATAGTATAAACTAGATAATAATTTTTAAATATTCTGAATATATATTTTATATATTGAACAAGTTTTTCCATATTCTAATTATTTTTATAAAAATTAATTTCATATATTTCTTATTGTGTATTTGTTTTTTAGTTATTCCACGAATATTTTTAGCATAACTGAAATAAATAAAATATTGAATTTTCTGTTGATGAATTATATCTTATAGCTTTTACTTGTAAATTTAGATTTTTTAAATTTGTGCTACGTGGCATTTTTTCGTTTCAATTAGTGTGTATGTCACATGCCATGTCAAGTGAGTAACTGCCATATAGGACAAATGTATCAAAAAAAAAAAATTCCCTAATTTACTTTGTGCACGTGATTGCCACATGCTAATTTCCAACAAAAATAAGAAATTCAAGGCAAATTTTGCCCTCAATGTGCCATTTTTTAAAATTAGAGTCCTTATTGCCAATTTTCCAAATTGCTGTCCTAAAAATGCCCCACCCAAAAGTTAGTGGACCAAAATTGTATTTTTCCAATTTTCTCAAGCCTTTTGTTGAGCTCACCCAATGCAATCTCCCCAGCTTGGCTCTCAAGCCTTGCTCTAGTCTAGTCTCTTCTGTCCTTGCACAAGAACAATTTCTCAACTACACTAGTTCGTGGTCTATGTCATCACAAAATCATTGTTTGCCAACTCATTCTTACCTTCTTCACACGAGCCTAATCTTGACTCTGATACCACCCATCACGACCTTTTTCCTACAACAAACCTTGTCGTGTGACACTTAACCCCTTCATCATCCCAACGTTAGTTAAGTTACCCTCATTTGCTTCCTCAAAGTGGAAACATGCAAGTGTGTAGAGAATGTGGTTAAGCACTTGAAAGGGTGGCAAGTAAAGGATGCATTTGATAGCTATAAGGAAAGAACACTTAATTATGTTAGTTGGAACTTGTTTTACAAATGATGCCCTACGTTATGTATACTAGCCACCTTCCCTATTTGATAGTGGGGATTAAAATGATCTGATGATGCCAAACAATTATCTAGAATATTCTATATTCTACAATGTCGTAGTACATATCCTAGATAATTCATGTGCTATTCTACATTCTTCCAACAAGGCTTTAGAATACTTCTATACATTTCCTACATACTTTTACATATTTTCGAGTCTCTACTACAACATTCTAAATTATTCTTAATAATGACTATATATATAAGTACTATAAATGGAAGAAAACCTTTGTTAACATCCAAGTCCCATGGAGCATGCAAAAGTGAACTCGTTGGGTGCTTGGAGTTCTTGGGGCATGACAGCATGCTTTTGAACTTTTCTTGCTACCTAGCACCACTATGCTCTAGATATATCTCCCTTATCGGTGCTGCCTCTTGAAAACCTTAAATCGAGTGTGTTCGGTGCTTGTGCTATCGCTTCACCTCTTGTGTATGAGATAAAAGCCTCTTTTTGTCCATTATGTTCCCTTGCTCAGGGGGGATAATGATGGTTTTTGAGTGGAGTGGAATTAGTTTATTTATCCAACTAGTCACTTTGTTAGCTCGTTGACTAATAATATTAGTTGCATGAGATATTGCGGTCAAATATTTCCATAGTGATAAATAACTCTAAAATATAGGATTTTACGTCGTATTTTAGCTAGTTAATTTAATGGTGAGTTTAGTTTTGCTATATTAGACTATGAAATTCTTATTGTTTGAGGACTAAATCCCTTAGTAAAAAGTTCGGAATTTTATTATGAGCATTCTTGTAGAAATGGAATAATCTAATTCAATCTATCTAATACCATATAAAAGTATGTATCCTTTCAAATATTTTTGTACATTATTGAATTACCTCTATATCCTTAATTAAATACTCATATTTAGTAAAAATAAGTTTAGTAAGGTAAAAATGAAATTCTATTTTAAATATAAATATTTAAGATAAATAATAATAAAATTCTAATTTATCTAGAGTTCTTCTATTGCAATTTATAAATGATGTGAAATTAAAAACATTAATAGAATCCTAAATTATCTAAACTACTTGGCTGTTATTATAATTTTTAATTATCTACATCATATATGAAATGGTTAATTGTTTTTGAATTAAATTATAATAAATTGTTGAAGGATACTAACTCATAACTATATCACTTAATTAATGAAGATAAAATAAATTAATTTGCATAAAAATAATAAAAAATCTCAGTCACATGAAATTACAAAGGATAAAATGAGTAGCAATATAAATAATATTAACTTAATGAGTAAAAATTTCAAATAAAAAAATAAATAAGTCGTTATTGAAAACAACAATAGCTATAAAATAAACAATGTGGTTAAAACTATTTTAAGTGAACGAAATTTTAATATAAATTTTATTAAATATGTAATATTTATTTGATATAAATTAATTTTATTTTGAAATTTAATTATATATAATATAACACTACAGAGATTGGATAAAAATTATTCAAATGTGAAACTTTACATTGTAAGGAAAAATACACCATATGTTTGATAACATATTAATAGATCCATTTTAATATAATATTATTAAAATACATTTAGAATAAAATGTAAATTATAGCATTAGGAATAAAATGACATTTAAATAACGTTAATTTTATGGAAGAATGCTATAAATATGAAAATACATAAATATGCAAAAACAAATATTTTAAGAAATAGTCAAATTTAATTTTTACATTAGGCACTGTAATGTATTATATATATGATATAATTAATAATGTACAAAAAATATAAGATATAAAATAATAAAATCAATGTTACAAAATTAAAGCAAAACTTAAAATATAGTTAATGAATATTAAATTAAAGAATGTTATTTAATGATAAGTTTGTATGGTTGGGTTGATGATAATTTATAATATAATTGCATTCTTACTTGATATGCCTTTAGCTCAACTTACCAAGACCCTTAAGATACTTCAAAGACTCATGGTGGATGTGAATAATGAACTCCTTAAGCCTCAAGTAGAACTATTGTATCTCCAAAATTCTCACCAATGTGTATATCTCCTTATAATATATAGGATAATTCAACTTAGCACAATTTAATTTCTTAATAAAATATGAAACCGGCCTCCTCTCTTGCATAAGCACTACTCCAATATCTACACAAGACACATCACACTCAAGCCCAAAAGTTTTATTAAAATCTGATAAAGATAAAATGGAAGTATGAGTAAACTTTATCTTTAAATCATTGAAGGCTCGACGCTGCACTTCTCCCCAATGGAACTTTTCATTCTTCTTAATGATTGTTGTTAAAGGGGTTGCAATGGTGATGAAATCTCACACAAACCTCTTATAAAAACCAACAAGCCCGTGAAAAGTCCTTACCTCAGAAATGATTATAGGGATTGGTCATTCTCGAATTGCCTTTACCTAGTTCTCATCAGCTTGCATACATTGTGCACTTACAATAAAGCCAAGAAACACACAACGGTCGATGCAAAAAGTGTACTTCTTAAGATTAACTTGTAGTTGTTCTTTAGTTAGGGCCTCAAATACACTTCTAAAATGCATCGAATACACTTCTAAAATGCATGACCTGCTCATTAATGGACCTATTGTAAACAAGAGTATCATCGAAATACACCACAACAATTTATTGATGAAAAGCATGTCAAGGCATAATTCATAAGCCTTATAAAAGTGTTAAGTGCATTCGTTAAACCAAACGACATAACTAACCATTCATAAAAGCCATACTTAGTATTAAATATCATTTTCTATTCATCCCCTTCTTTCATATGAGTTTGGTGCCACTCTTAAGATCTATTTGTGAAAATACTATGGCACCTTGTAACTGATCAAGTATATTGTTTAATCTAGGAATAGGATTACAATATTGTACAATAATGGCATCCATTACTCTACAATCCATGGACATCCTCTATGATCCATTTTTCTTAAGGATGAGTAACATTGGGACAAGACAAGGGCTCATGCTTTCTCAAACTCATCCCTTGCTAATCAACTCTACTTCTTGCCTTTGGATCTCCTTAGTTTCTTCTAGGTTTGTCAGTATGGTAGATGTCTAAGCATGGCTTGCACAATATTAATTTGATTTCCAATTCCACTAATTAGTGACAATCTAGACAATAATTCTTCTAGCAATATATCTTAGAAATCTTGCAAAATAAAAACTAAAACCTCAGTGAGGGAAGATGTGACCATTTCATATAAGAAGTGACTACGTTATACATGAGAAATACTACATTTCTCTCACTTCTTATAGCTACTCTTACACTTACCAACATATATTCTTTCCCCTCGTTTTTTTTTTCTCTTTTTCTTTCCTCTTCTTTTTCCTCACCTCTCATTGACTCTCACTCTTTTTCTCGCTCTCCTTTTTTTTTTTCCTTTTTTCTCACTTTAATTCGTATTGCTACTGCAAATCCTTTAATCCTCATAGACTTCTTTCAAGGTGAGAGTGGCACTAGAGTGATCTTGCAGTTATCGTGATAGAAAAATATACCTATTTGACTTGCCATTAAACGTAAAATCCTTGTCATACGCGCAAGGCCTCCCTAACAAGATATAGGTAGCTTACGTAGGTACAAAATCACACAGCACCTTGTCTTTATACTTGTCAATCTCTAAAATAACTAAAACTTGTTTTGTCATGTTCAACTCATTACTATTATTCAATCATTGCAATTTACATAGTTGTGCATGATCTCTCGGTGGTAGTGCTAGCCTCTCTACTAACATAGTGCTAGTAATATTAGTATAACTCCCACCATCTATAATTAAACTACAATTTTTACCTTTAATTCGACACCTTGCGTGGAAGATGTTTTACAGTTTCTCTTCAAACCTTTGGCTTGTGCATTTAATGTGTGCATCACCACCAATTTCACAGTCCAAATTCTTTGTAAAATCCCTCATCATCATCAGACGATGACTCCTCTAAAGGTGGCATCTCATCTTTGCTACTATTCTCCTCATCCATTACCATTTCTCCTTTATCCATCAAAACCATAGTCTTCCTATTTGCATATTAGGAAGTGATATGCCTCCTTTCTTAACATTTAAAGCACATAATATCCCCATTACAAGCAACAGAAGTATTTGGGATTTGATTTGTTGCCTTAGATGTTTCAACTTTCAGTGGCACCTTTAGTTTGACAACTCTAGTAAGGTTAGCTGTTAGCTTCTCCTCATGCCATGGATATGGCTATGCAATTGCACTCAGTTGCTGTTGTCTATCGCTACTCTTAAGCTACTTCTCGACCTTCATAGCTTGCTTCACCAAGTCTTCTAACTCCATGTAATGGTACAACTTAAGTATATCAACAATATCCCTATTCACTCGACTTGCAACCCTAGCCACGGTGGCCTCTCGATCTTCTGCTACATCTACTCTCATTAAATCCATCTATATTTTCTTAAAATAGCCCTCAACACTCTTATTCCCCAGATTCAAGGTCTACAATCTACAATAAAAATCCCTAGGATAAAGACTGGGCACAAACTGGTTTCTCATCAATACCTTTAAATCATGCTAGGTCACAATGGGATGCTCAACAGCTCTCTTACGACTAGTATAGACTTGATCTCACAAAATAATAGTGTAACAAATAAAATTCACTACTTCTAATTTTACCTTTTGCACCTCAAAATATTAGTGGTAGTTAAACACCTTAAAATATCAATGGTAGTTAAAACAAGTTCTACCTATCTTTCCCACTCCATGTAAGCATTAGGATTTGACTATCTTTCTAAGGGTTTTTTATTTTTTTAATCCTATTTTTTTTGTAATTTAACAAATTACCCTATTTATGGGGATTTGTTAAATTAACCAATCTCGCCATTCCAAACGGTGAGATGATGTCAGATGCCGCCATCTCATTGTTTGGAATGGCGAAATACACTTTTTAAAAAAAAAGTAAATAATATTTCGTATTTCTCTCTGTATAATGGGGGGAAATACGGATGACGTCATCTTGCAGTTTTGGATGGCGATATGACGTCATAATATGTTATAATAAATTAATATAAATTATTATATTTTTTTGAAATAAGAAAATTTATTTAAATAAAAGAATTTTATTTCAATAAATTGAGTGATTTTAAATTATAATCTTATATAATACTTTTTGAGTGTTTTATGTTTAGACATTCACATTACAATAATAATTTATTGAAATTTGAAATTACAATGATTTTATTTAAAAGGAAAAATTTATTTACATAATAGCTTAAAAGATGTGTGTTATAACTTTTAAATGAAATTATATAATGTAATTATAATAAAATCAATATAAATGCCAATAAAATTGAAAATTTTGAATACATATAAGAGATAATATTAAATACTACACGTCATCCTCATCCTCATCCCTCAAATGACTACCGGTGCCACAGTGTGTTGATCATTTGGCACGATGTCCTCTCCGTGGTACTAAATCTCCTTGAGGATGGTGCAAAATATGAGGCTGTTGAAGTTCCATACTTATAGAGTCCTGCTAAAGTGGCACTGGGGATCCACGGTATTGCCAAGGCTGCTCCTGTGAAGTGTACGCATGAAGGGTAAGGAGACTTTGAAAATACCGTGTATGGAGAATCGGCCTGTGGTGTATATGGAGAGTGGATGCTCTGATGTAATGGTTGAGGTACATATACATCTGCCGATCTACAGTGCTAAGACATGATACCTCATGCTAATATGATGTGCTAGGAATTGATACATTATAGTGATAAGGTGAGCTACATCCTGGAGTGGGATGTGTAGAAGCAATGTCATCCATCTAGTAGTATGGTGGAAAATCTCACTGGACTCGCTATTGTGATAATTGCTTGACACTATCGACAATCTTTTGATTATATCTATCAGAACGTAGTTGCTGCATCTGCTGTGCCTACAATCAACCATTTGCATATTACTGAATAATATACACAGAGACATTCACACACACACACATATGTATATACACAAATATAAAAGCGTACCACATGCGAGAAATAAGTGACGTGGCCAGGCTGATATCCAGTATGTACAAACACATGCCCAGGAGTGATAAATCGGCGCGTAACTCGATGGTACCACTAGAAATAGTCTCGTGACACCCGTGTATCTGGGAAGATGGGCCTCCTTATGATATGATCATCACTAGCCCATTCTCGAATGTATGCAGCGTGGTGATGAGCCCAATTAGTTCTTGAACGCTCGCGCCTTTGCTCGTTATGTAGTGCATCCTGAGCCCGTGCTGGATCATTAGAAATGCCTTGTGGCATTCCGAATTGCCTCAATACCCGATCAATATGGTGCATCTTAATAATCTCATAGCAGATGAGTGGACCACAGAACATTCACAGTTGTCGGCCATAATGGTCGGGTAGCATCTCATACGCTTCGTCAGGGTAAGGCCGCCATTGAAACTGAAATGAAACATGTAATGTTATACGGAACTGGTTGTATACAAGATGCAATATACATGGTCTAGTGTTTGGTATCCATATTTAATATAACAAAAGTTACTCGTACCTGAGACTCTGCCTCTCCATCTAATGTATCACGTATCATGCGAATAGAGTGAGATGCATTTGATGTGTTACTCCTCCTTGATTTGGTCCAGCTATATACATGTGAAAATCATCAAGAAAACTAAATATAACAGTTGCACAATAGCATAACAAGATATGTAATTTTATGAGACATACCGTGCTCCAAAGGGTGCAGCTGGTAATTGCACGTCCCCAAGTACAGTGAGTGGGCCAGTGTAAAGGCCACGATCACGGGTCTGTGGGCCCAACCCCGGGATCCTAACCCAGGTCCATATCTGTAAAAGTTCTAGTAGACCAGCAATCGTCTGCCGATCTCACATACACGCGAAGCACAACTCTCGATATAAATATGCTAATGCCGCACTCTCCCAACTATATGGTTGAGTCCTACTCACATCCTCTAACATGCGAAGGTATAATAGCTTCACTCAATCCCTAAATGAATTAGGAAAAATTCTGCATCCCAATAGCAATAACACGTAACAGCGAGTGTATCGAGCCACGTCATCCTTTGTACTATCAACAGTCAGGGTCCGGTGTCGAACCTCCTGAAGTAAGACTAAGAGGGGTATAGTAACACCACTGAATACATCTGTGGAGGGTACAAACCCCAAATACTCCAAACTATACTCTTGCCAAACACTTATGGCCCAACGCTCGTCAACCCCTATAATTGGGGCACCCGCCACTGGAAGTTGCCATATCAACGCTACATCTTCCAATGTAATGGTAGCCTCACCAGTCACAAGATGAAAGGTGTTAGTCTTACGGTGCCACCTCTCAACTATTGCTGTGATCAGGTGCCAATCAAGTGCTACATGTCCACACCTATACACTCCATAGAAACCTAGTCGATGTTGTAAAATAATGACCCGATCATCAAAATCAGGAATCCTGGCTAGTACCCTGGTCTGGTGCCATGGTCGAAGTGTAGTGTCTATGTCTCCTAACCACACAGCCTCCGACCTATGGTTATGCTGTAGGTATAGTAAACTTGGATCAAATAGGCTCGGATTAGCTCTCATAGCCATGGTGAAAAAGTCCTGAATAACAAATTGTCAATTAATTAAACACAAAATTAACAACAATATGTACATAAACATGAAAAATAACATTTACACGCATACAAAATATGTAATCACAAAACTTAGAAAAATAACATTCACACATAATATTTAAATGTATACAAAAATAACTACACAGGCACGGAGACTACTTCCGTGTTTAACTGCTAAAAATACAAAATTTACAGACACATGTGAAACTAACAAGGACGACTGGAGGATGAAGGCATGTCTACATCCTGCAATCGACGTTGGGCTTGTTGCCGCGATTGCTGTCGAGCTCGATATTGTGGCCAGTCCATCTCATTTGGTATTCGACTCGACGGAGCCCTCCCAACCTTACGAATTATACGCCTGTGAGGGTTGTGGACCAACTCGAATGGTGGATCATCCCAATAATCCTCGGCCCAAATAGGATTGTATCTCCCTTCATATGTGTGTACATAGCTACCAATGGAAAAGTATGGCATCACTAGCCGTTTAGGATTAACACCATATTTTCTACTGATAGCTATTGCATGTGAGCATGGAATTCCGCATAATAACCACTTCTTGCATGTGCAATCCCTACTGCATAGTTCCACAGCGTGTGCATTTCCTCCGTCTCTTCCCAGATTCTATGCTATGATCACTTATCTCGACTATGCATTTCGATCATATAGCTACACTAAATGCCAGACAGATTTGTGCTCTGCCCTTGCATACGTCTTTGCAGGCCAAGTGGGCCACTCATCCCCCCCCTGCCATCTTAACTTCACCCTCCATTAATCTTTGCCTGAATTTAGCGATGGCCCGATCAAATGTCATTTGCACAATCAAACATATTGGCAACCGCCGTATTCCCTTCATTACCCCATTAATACTTTCTAATATGTTAGTTGTCAGTACATCATGTCTCCAACCTCAATCAAAGGATAGAGCCCATTTTTCTTTATCAATTGCTTGCAAGTAGTTGTAGACTTCCAAGTTAATCTGCTTTATATGGTCTAGAGTTTGAAGAAATTTTTTCTCTTGGTTCTCAGCACCTGCTCTCCAGCATTGATCATGCAAGTGTCAAGATTTGAAAGCTTTTAAAATGTTTGCACACAAATGCTGAAGATAAAATCAGTGTTGTCCTCTTGGGGCCTTGAAAGTATCGATGTTCTCGATGGCAGAAAGAAGCCCAGGATGTCTGTCGGATACAAGACAATTATATGCTCTGCCACAGATAATATGTTGCTCCAACATCTGCAAAAACCAACCCCGTGATTCTGTATTTTCTTCATCTACTAAGGCATAACCAAAAGGTAACACTTGTTGATTGGCATCAATAGTAACTGCAATCAATAACTTGTGACGATACTTCGTGTATAGGTACGTGCCATCTACACTAATTACTGGCCTGCAATGCTAGTATCCATCGATGCAAGGTTTGAAAGTCTAAAATAAATAACATAGCATCATCCTATTTGGCACCCCGGTGCTAATGTGTCTCCATTCGACAACAGTGCCTGGGTTCCATTTTTGTAGTACTTTCATGTAGGCTGGCAATTTCTTCACTGAGTCATCCCATGTGCCGTACACATTCTCAATGGCTCGTTTCAAACTATACCATACCTTTGCAAAATTAATCTCATAACCGTACCGATCTTTGACAAGTTACACAATATTTTTTATCTCAATAGTAGGGTTTTCATGAACCAACCCTACAAAAATTGCAGCAATCATGTTTTTATCTAAATTTATGTGATCCATCCTTAGGTCCCCTGGGAGACAAGTGTAGGCTGCGCCGTATCTAGTTATCTTCCACAACCCTATTTTCTGCCTTAAAGAAGCCCTAAGGTGCCAATCACAAGGTTCATCAACTGTAGTATATCTACATTTAACCTTCCATGTACTGGGCATACTCTTCACCACACGGTACTCTCGCTTTACATGTCTCACGAAGTAATCCTTCACAACTGCTTGGACATGACCTTTGCTCTTAAACACCATGTCCAAATGAAGCTCTCCTTTGTGCTCGTCATAGTACGTGCTCCATCTACCACTTGGATTTTCAATACTGTCAGCTGTTATTTCTGGCTCTGCCAGTGAGAAGAAGGGTACAGACGGATAGAATGGCACCATTGGTGGTTCTATCCCATGTTCAGGTATAGTTGAAGAGTGCATTAACATGGTGCTCGCTCGCCCTAGCACACGTCTAAGGTATGCATTGGCTGATGAGTCGGTATCTAATGCTGTTAATACCTGCTGTATCGAATTGATATCGACTGCATTGTCATCTTCTTCATCCTCATCATCTCTGTCATCTCCATAATCTCTATCATTGATGTCAGATGTTGATCGGTATACATGTTGCTCATGGGAATCACAGAGCATCTTGCCTACATCATCTATATCAACCCTACCTCCATATTCTGATCCAAAATGTGATGTCTGTGTGTTAAGATTAGGTAACATGTCACACTCCTGATTTACCACATGAGTCAACACTTCAGTGACCAAGGGCACACTACTGCTTTGTCAAGTTCCAAAGAATGATTAGTGGGAGGTTTGACCTATTTCTCCCTACACATGTGACACACTATATTGATTGTCACAATCTCTCCGTTCTGTTTCGATTTACAGGTCTAAATATATGACTTGATTGATCGGATTAAACAAGAATTGCAAATTTTCGTCATTCTCAATCCCTAGTAGGACCACATTATTTTCCCCAAATGCATCTCTTAACACAAATTTTGTTTTCAAATGAATGACATAATAATTTCGATCCACTCCAATCAAATCATACACCATCGTCTCCAATTCAACAAAAGTCATATTGTGACATATGCTTTGCAAACAACAAGGCCCAATGTTGTAACTTATTCCGTTCGAATTTTGCACAATAGAACCCCCCCCCCAATACAGCACAATTTGAATATCATCCTCAAATGCCATCTTCAAAACAAACAGAACACATGCATGATACAATTAAATATAAGCGTCGCATCTATAATATGACATATACAAATATAGTAAATATAAGCATCACATCCATAAAAAGAATTTAATGTATTTTAAGTACTCATCTAATATTCTTATTTGATAAATTGGTTAACTTGATAAAAGATTTATAAGTAGGTTCCAATTGTTAAATTGGAAAATTAATTAGAATAACTACATTAAAAACCTTCATTTTTTTTCATTCATCTAATATTCTTAAATTTTATGTATTAAATATTTAAGTACACAATTTTTATTCATCTAATATTCTTATAAAATTTTTAAATTTATTTGATTGTCCCTATTTACACTACAATTAATATGATAGGAAAAATTAGCAACTAATGACAAACTACAGCATATCCCACAACACAAAAATTTTGTTTTGAACCTAAATATAACAAAATATGAACACTCACCTCAGAAATCAATTCTGATAATACGCCTTGTTTGTTTTCACAAATTTTAACTAGAGTTTCCTGCAATATACAAACATATCTATTACCAATTAAGGTTGAAAAATCAAAACACTCAAATTGAAAAACAAACTGTAAAAATTAAGGCTAAAAAATCAAAACACTCAAACTTAAAATAGACTTGTTCAGCCAACCTTCAGTAAAAATCCGTCGGGTCAGCCAACCTTCAGCAAAAATCCGTCGGGAAGAAATCCGTTCAAGTGTGTTCGGCCGTCAAAGTAATCTCTGTCGTTGGGAAGGGAAGAAATTCGTCGTGGGGAAGGGAATAATTCGTCAGGGAAGAGAGGATGTGAAATCGTCGTGGGGAAGACGATGAACAGCGATCGGGCGTGTTTGTGTAAATTAAAGTTATCTCGCCGTTTAAAACGGCGAGACTCATGAGCTGAACCAATCAAAGGCTATCCCGCCGTTTGAAACGGTGGGATATACATCGTTAATTGGGCCCAATCTCGCTGTTTCAAACAGCGAGATATACCTGGGAACTTGGGCCTCGTGGATTGGTCCATCAGAATATAGTAAATATAAGCATCACATCCATAATAAGAATTTAATGTATTTTAAGTAAATATTTTATCACTCATCTAATATTCTTATTTAACAAATTGGTTAAATTGATAAAGATTTATAAGTGGGTTCCATTTGTTAAATTGGAAAATTAATTAGAATAACTACATTAAAAACCTTCATTTTTTTTCATTCGTCTAATATTCTTAAATTTTATGTATTAAATATTTAAGTACACAATTTTTATTCATCTACTATTCTTATAAAATTTTCAAATTTATTTGATTGTCCCTATTTACACTACAATTAATTTGATAGGAAAAATTAGCAACTAATGACGAACTACAGCTTGTCCCACAACACAAGAATTTTGTTTTAAACTTAAATATAACAAAATATGAACACTCACCTCAGAAATCAATTCTGATAATATGCCTTGTTTGTTTTCACAAATTTTAACTGGAGTTTCCTACAATATTCAAACACATATGTTACCAATTAAGGCTGAAAAATCAAAACACTCAAATTGAAAAACAAACTGTAAAAATTAAGGCTAAAAAATCAAAACACTCAAACTTAAAATAGACTTATTCAGCCAACCTTCAACAAAAATCCGTCAGGTCGGCCAACCTTCAGCAAAAATCCATCAGGAAGAAATCCGTTCAAGCGTGTTTGGCCGTCAAAGTAATCTTCGCGTTGGGAAGGGAAGAAATTCGTCGTGCGGAAGGGAATAATTCATCACAGAAGAGAGGGTATGAAATCGTGGCGGGGAAGATGATGAACAGCGATCAAACGTGTTTGTGTAAATTAAAGTTATCTCGCCGTTTAAAATGGTGAGACTCATGAGTTGGACCACTCAAAGGCTATCCCGCTATTTGAAATGGCGGGATATACATTGTTACTTGGGCCGAATCTCGCCGTTTCAAACAGCGAGACTCGTGAGCTGGCCCAATTAGAGGCTATCTCGCTGTTTGAAATGGCAAGATATACCGAGGAACTTGGGCCTCATGGACTGGTCCATCAGACTCTATCTCGCCGTTTGGAACTGCGAGATACGCTATATTTTGAGATAATTAATACGAATACAGATGAAACATTATTTATTTTTTTTGAAAAAAAGGGTATCTCACTGTTCCAAACGGTGGGATGACGTCATCTCGCCGTTTGGAACGACGAGATTAGTTAGTTTAACAAATTCCCCATAAATGAGGTAATTTGTTAAATTATAAAAAAATAGGAATAAAAAATTAAAAAACCCCTCTTTCTAAGTTAGGTATGGTGAGCTTTACTCCCTTCTGATTTCATCATCTTCATCCCTCCTACCCCTGTTGACCTACTATAGCTACTAAAGTCCTCAAACTCATTAGGATAATCGAAATCATCATCACTCACATACCTTTCTCTATAAGGTTGTTGCATAGATTGTCCTCTCATAAATTTGTGTAATAAAGAGTATAGGAAAATGTGTAGTGTGTGCAAGTTTTCTCTCACCTCACTTGATGTAATTCACTTAGATATTATCTTTAACTCGTGTATCACACAAATAATCACTCAAGTAATGCTCTTACCAACTCAAAACTCATGTCCACCTCACAAAATATTCAACAATTCAAGCAACATATTCTTAAATGGAATGCAGGTATGTAAAAAGGTGGAAACTAGGGATTCATAAAAAATTTAGACACAAATGGATCAATCCAAGGGTGAAAACAAAACATCAAGTTGATCTAGCCACAATCAAATCAATCCTAGATAGAAAAGATAGCTAGTGATTGATTTGGAAAGAAGTTGGATCAATTTGGAGCAAGGCATTGGATCACAATCGACTTGGGGAAACTGTGATCAATCAGTTGATTGGCAAATCATTCAAGCAATATGCAGAACAACATGTGATTGATCTAGGATGGTGGAGAAATTGATCTTGTGTTTGAAATTTTTGACTAGTAATACATGTCATCATAACACATCAAAACTAAATTTCTAATAACTAGAACTTGTTAAGTACAAGTATCATATCCATAGAGAGGATGTTAATTGTGTCTATTGCTATGACTGAGAACGTATTGGTTAAATCGTCTTAAGCGAGAGAGAATAAAGAGAGAATAAAAGCAATGAGAGAAAACGAGAAAACATAGATTTAATGAAGTAATCAAACTAGTCACAAATTAAAATAAGATTCAGTGGTGAAAAGGCTTGGGCCCCTATGCAGTGTGCAGATTTAATGAGTAATAGAAGTGTTTGTAATCAAATTCAATTAGCTTATTATAGTGTGTCAATCTTTTAATTTTTAAGACATTCTCCCAAATTATCCCTAAGCTTCAACCCAAACAAGCATGTCCACACGTCCTACTTAGGTTGAGAATATCAATATTAACAATTGTTCCATGTAAATTCCTTAATTACACTTCGGTTATTCCCACAAAAATTACATTTACAATTGATGTCTAACCTGAGCACTTGAAAAATATAAACTCATAATTATAAAAAATAGGAACAACGAAAATAAATCACATGTATGTATTCATTAAAAATCCTCAACTGACACAAGGTCCTAGAATAAAAATCTAGCAATTAATAAAAATAAAAGCAATGACAATGCTAAAATTCATATTCCTATTATTCAAGAAAAACAAGAAAAAGATAGGAAAATCTTAGCTGAAGTCTTGAACAATCACGTGATGGATTATGTCTTCAACACAGCTAAGTCCTCCACGATCATGTCTCTAATGGCAGTAGATCCAGTGCATGGTACAATTTTCTACTATGCCCACGGACCTCCGCCTTGCAACCGTGGCCCTAACCGGGCCAGTTCAAGTGTTTCTGATTGCTTTGGTGGTGTACATTCTTTTATGTGTAACTTCCTCATCCAATATCTAATTGAATTGGGTTTTACACTATTGGAAAGTCAATGCATTTTTCTTTTTATTTCTCAATGTTTCAGATCAATTAAATGTTCCACCAAAACACAACATCTCTCTAAATTTGTTGCTTAATCCTTGCTACCATGATAACACATGCATCATAATATTTACTATAATTTGTTCTAAGATACATGTATGATAATATTTAATGTAATTCATACACGATTAAAGTAGTTTTCTTTCATCATAAGATTTTTTCGACACAACCTTCATTTTACACCATTTAACATTATCATGCACAATGTATATTACCAAACTTGTTAAATATAATGTCATAATTAAATATAATTTTAGGTAACGTCAAATCCCCACACTTGAGGGTTACTAGTCCCTAGCAACAATCCTTAACAAACCTAGATATGGCTCAACTATTCATGGCTCAAATGCACAAAAAAGGCTTGGGCAGCCACCCATCTTAATTTCAAAAGAGTTTTAGTTACCTCGAGTCAAGTGATGGTTGTGCACTCATTCATAGCCTAACCCTCCTAAATCCTCCCATCTCCACATGACACCCAATGAACGTGTGAATGTACCACTCCCTTCATCCAATCTCTCGGGCATTTCGATGTTGCTACCACCTATCAGTAGTAAGTAATCTACATGCATCTCACCTCAAAGAACACACAACCTATCTCTCCATAGGTTTGAACATAAGGGAACATAAGAACTCACGCACCATGTGAGGTTAAGGGCATATTACATCATTTTTCCACTTCACCTTTTAGGCAAGTTTACTATGCTTTTCTCTCTTGGTTTCCTCAACTTTTTAGGAACCTTTTTGCACAAGAATGAACAAGGGTCACTTGCGCATCCCTAGTTACTCAGCTCTCAATACAATTGAGCTGCTTTGTATACTCATGATTGGGTAACCTTTTTACGTGAGAATAGACAAGAGTCTCTGCACAATCCTAATTACTCAGTCACCAAAACCAGTGGAGTAGAAAATTCTATCTTCTCTCTTTTTTTTCACAAGCCATTGATCTTTTCCAATTCCTCATAATTTTTTATCACATTCCACATAGTCCTTACTTATGGTTCAATCGCTCATAAATTCTTCAAAGTGAGACTGACGCGTGCAAACCCTCACCCTTTCTAAAGTACTAGCACTTCTCAAACTTTTCAGTAATTGGGGATAGGGTGGCGTGTAATAATATTCAAGGTCACATGTACATAAGAATATTTTTGAAAAGGCCATAACTATGAATGTTTAAGCAACATTGTACGTAATAAATATCTTAACAAAAATGTCTCTCTTATCGCAAATTAAGTTTGGTGGCCACAAAATTGTACCTTTGCTCTTTTGATAGCATCCTAAGTGCCCTATTTAGTTCAAGTTTGATATATTTTAAGCAATCCTATGCACAACATTAATAACTAAGCAATTGTTGTTAGTTATTTGGAGAAAGTGTAGTGCGTTCAGTGTTTAAAATTTATAAACCTTAGAATCGAGAATAAAAATTATACACAAATCCCTCCCCTACACTGTAATATGCATACAGATGTAAGATATAAACATATAACGAGAAGAACAAAACCACGTGATATCGAGGGAAGGTAGGTAACTGCATCACTCATGTGGTCTACTAGGATTATCATCTTGCTCATCTACTGCATAGTAGGTAGTGGACTGCTCAACCAAATGTGAAGGTGTAGGACATTGCTGGTATGGAAAATGAGAAGGGGCCGAGTGTCTCATTGGTAGTCGAAAGGGCACTTTAGGGGTATAATTGTTGAAAATATGTGGCAAGGTATGCCTGGAAAGAATGAATGGACTATTGAAGGCTGTCCAGGCATGTGTTAACGTGCTAGGCCATCCTCTGAAAATTTTCATGCACCTCAGCCTGAAACTCCTAGTCTATATAATCACTTTCATGACGCCAAAGGCGTTGCTGCAATCCCAGCTCGCCTCTAGGAGCTACCTGCAGGACCAGTGCTCTCGGTGGGTTGATTGGTGCCACTAGGGCCACATCTAGAGGAAAATCCATGAATTTTACACTCACCCAACGGTAAAGCTCTATGATGACAAAAAGACGGGCCGTGCCAACTTTTCACCTATCTGTAATTCTCATAATATTGTCACAGATTAACCAACCTAAGTCCAAAGGTATACCTATGTATATAACCAGAAACTGCTCAGTACTAATTGTAGTTTGGTGCTAATTAGGTTGAATCTGTCCGTAGGTGAACACCCACCATGGTTGCACTATCTAAGGTAAGCTGTGCAAGTGGAAGTTGAAATACTGGCCATCCTCCCACTGGATGCCCTCAGAGCACAACTCTCGGATGAACCCCTCCTTCCATCTAGCATTGGCTAGCTCATGAAACCCTATCATGCTATTAGGTTCAGCCTAAGCACCCTGTTTACGTGTCGTGGCCCAAATGAAATCGACAACCCGTGAATGTAAATCATGTCATCTGTGTGATCCAAGACATTGGCATAGCATTCACTCAACAACTCTTGGGAAACCCAATGTGTAGGATGGCTAGTGACTGTCTCTCAGTTTCTATCTACAACGAGTTGGGCAAAGATAAGATAAGGGTTAGCAATCTCCCTAAACTCGTAGTTGGGGAATGATGCTCGACAAGAAATGTCAGTCCTATAACGATACTGGCCATCCTCCAACATGAACCTATAAATGTCATACTAGCAAGGGCCAACAAGTGGAGGCAATGGTGTATGTGACGAGCTCGCTTCCCTCGAGGTGCGGCTTCACTTCCTAACACCTACAAAGAAAAATCATCAACAAGCATAGAAATTGAGGATACATATTGTGCGAATCAAGAACCTGAGGACCACATTGAGGTTGAAGGAACTATCAGAGCCCTAAGAGGGAGTACAAAACAAAATAAACAACATAACATCAAACGTTCCAACTGTATACGGAGGGTTAAGGCAAATAAGGTACCAAAAGGTCACACGTTTGTGAGAATTAAATGCATACCCCAGAAATAAAAATCCCTTGATAGAGGCAACCAGCAATGGTAGATATCCACAAGAATGTACAAGTAATTGTAATAGCACAAAGAAGGAATTCTCATTCACAAAAGTCATTGCAAAATCTCAAACTTACCATTGATAAAAGGATAGAACTACAAACTCTCAAGTCAACTAGAAATGGTACTATGTTATTTTGGAAAGCAATTCATGAGGACCTCTAATATATTCCTTGCACGTAGAGAAACATAACAATCTTTCAATACCCACCCGGCTAATGCACTAGAACCACATCAAGGCACATTTGGATCCCCTTTCATGTATATCATAACAGGCTTTATTCCCACATCTCAGCAACAAATGCAAATTTGGACAACTTATCATTCTTAGTTCCCCAATTTGATAGGGATATTTATACAAACACCTTGGGGGCAAAAAGTAAAATGCAAAGGAATAGCACACAATTAGGTTGAATCACCTCACTGAAATCTGATTCAGATTCTCCTAAGCAAGCACACAGAAACTTTAACAGAAAATCTAATTGAAATTAGTAAGAAAATTGGAAGAAAACAAACCTAACATCCTTCCCAAAAATTTAGGGAATCAATTGACAAAATGGGCTAGCAATCAAGTTTGGTGGTGCCACGGTCGAGGAAGAGGGCTAAGGGCTGCGGTGTGTGTGTTGCGGGTGCGGTGTGTGTGAGTGCAGTGGTATTCAAGTGGTGTGTGGGTGTTCAGTGCACATCAGGCGTGTGCATCTTGGGTGTGTGCCTGTCGATGTGCAACATAAACCGCGATCGCCTCCCGCAATCATGGAGGAAGTCCTTGAGATTGCAGTGGGAAGCATCAAAATTATGTCTAAAATAGCTACAATTCCAATGCATGTTGTAATCAGGTGCACAATTGCAATCAAGAGGATAAGAAAAGCATTAGCCTCCACCTTTCTCCCCATAGGTGTAGCATGTTAGTCTGCAATCGTAGTTAAGGACCCCGCAATCGCAGCTCTTCTAGCGTGATTTTTTTATTTTAACAATGAAAACACTCACAAATCCTACAAATTAAAGCAATGAGGAATTAAAAGGACAAAAACACATAACAAGACTGCAATAACACAAAGGATGAGAAAATGAAAACAAAGCAAGTAAAGCACGGGTTTCCTCCCGCGAATTGCTCCATTTTACGTCGACAGCTAAACCACTACTTGCTTAGCAAGATAGTTCAACTAAAGTCCATGCATCTATAGCATGAACTTACCCCTCAAAATAATGTTTAAGTTGATGTCCATTTACCTTAAAAGTTTGGTCACCACTTTGCAATTCAATTGCACCATGATCAAACACATTAGCAATATCAAAAGGGCCTGACTAGGGAGACCACAACTTACGTGAGAATAATTTTAGAGGCGAATTGAACAAGAGTGCTTTATCTCTAACTTTGAAATCCTAGGCTAAGATGCAGTGATCATGCTACTTCTTCGTGCACTCCTTGTAAAATTTAGTGTTTTCATACGTTGGGTGGTGAAATTCTTCCAATTCAATTAACTGCAATAGCCTGTTTTCTCCTAGTCTTTGTGGATCAAAATTTAAAAATTTTATAGTCCAATATGACATGTGCTTTATTTCAATGGGGAGATCACAGGCTTTACTAAAAAGTAGATGGTACAAAGACATGCCAATTGGGGTTTCAAATGCAATTCTATATGCCCATAGTGCATCCTCTAGCTTCCTAGCCCAATCCTTACTATTGTGGTTCATTGTAGTCTCTAAGATTCATTTTAACTCTATTAGACACTTCTACTTGACCACTCGTTTGAGGATGATAAAAGGCAATAACATGATGAGACAGGCTGTATTTTTTAAGTAGAGACTCCACCATCAATTGTAGAAGTGCGAGCCCCCATTACTAATCATTATCTTAGGAATCCCAAACCTAGTAAAAATGTGTTTTTATAGGAATTTTAAGACAATTTTTGACTCATTACTAGGAAGTACAACTGTTTTACCCATTTGGACGCATAGTCTACTACAACTAGTATATATTTATTATCATGTGAAGGCAGGAAGGGCCCCATAAAATAAATGCCCCATATGTTGAACAACTCTTCCTCCAGTATGTTCATAAGTGGTATTTTGTTTCTTTTAGAGAGGTTCCCCAACCTCTAGCACCTGTCACAACTTTTTACGTATACACAGGTGTCCTTGTAAAGTGTTGGCTAGTAAAAACTAGACTAAAGTACCTTTTACATAGTGCAATTAACGCTAAAGTATCCTTCATAATTGAGCTCATAGCAATGACACAAGATGTCCTCCATCTCTTCCGCTGGGATGCACCTACAAATAACTTGATCCGCACATAATTTATACAGGTAAGGGTCGTCGCAGAAGTAATGTTTGACATCCGATAAAAATTTTCATTTTTGTTGGTAAGACATATCAAGTGTTAATACATCACAAGCCATATAGTCCATAAAATCTGCAGACCAAAGAGTAATGGTAGTAAATAAGGCAGAGATATGTTCATCCAGAAATTCTTCAGTAATGCTTTGCTCCTCGGTGCTACCCTTGTTATCCAATCTTGAGAGGTGATCAGCCACCATGTTGTCAGCCCCCCTTTTTTTTCTTTGATTTCTATGTCAAATTCCTACAATAATAAAATCTACCAGATCAGCTTAAGTTTCACATCTTTCTTTTCAAATAAGTATTTGATGGCAATAAGAACCATATAAACAATTGTTTTAGGTCTAATCAGATATGGTCAAAATTCCTCAAATGCAAACATTATCGCTACGAGCTCCTTCTCTATTGTTGCATAATTTAATTGAGCAACATTGAGGGTGTGACTAGCATAGTAAATGACGTGGAACCTCTTGTCCTTTCATTATCCCAGAATCGCCCATACCGAGTGGTCACTATTGAAAGCAACTAGACATTGATCATCAAAATTAAACAGTGCAGCTTTGGCCAATAGGTTAGACAAGGGTTTTTGGATCCTAGAAAAATCTTTTATAAACTATCTATAGAACCCGAAATGTCTGAAAAAGCTTCGAATTCCTTTCATGTTCAATGGTGTAGGCAAGTTAGCAATAACATGAATTTTCACTCTGTCTATCTCGATGCCATTTTATGAAATTTTGTGCCCTAGAATGATCCCTTACTGTACCATAAAATGACACTTTTCTTAGTTCACTGCTAGGTCAGTGTCTTCGCATCACTACAAGACTCGAGACAGGTTATATAACCAATTATCAAAAAAGTCACTCATGACAAAGAAATCATCCATAAAAATCTCAATTATGTTTTTGATTAAATTAGAAAAAATTGCCATCATGCATCTTTGAAATGCTACTGGTACATTATATAACCAGAATGGCATCTTTTTATAGGCAAATGTCCCGTAGGGACAATTGAAGGTGGTTTTCTCCTGATCCTCAAGTGCAATTAGGATTTAGTTATAGCTAGAGTACCCATCTAGAAAGCAATAGTATGGATAGCCTACTAGTCTTTCTGGCATTTGATCTACAAAGAGTAATGGAAAGTGATCGTTGTAGGTGGCACTATTAAGTCGTCTATAATCGACAAATACATGCCAACCCATTACGACCCTAGATGGGATTGCTTTATTTTGGTCGTTTTGACTACTATCATACCTCTATTTTTAGGTGCTACTTAGGTTGGACTCACCTACTCACTATCTGATATTGAGTAAATTATGCCTGCATCCAATAGCTTCATAACCTCTTTCTTTACTACCTTTTGCATGTGTGGGTTTAGCCTGCATTGAGGTAGCCTTACAGGCTTATAGGTATCATCTAGTAAAATTTTATGCATGTAATAGGAACGGCTAATACCTTTCAAATTTGCTATAGTCCATCCCATTGAACTTATGTGATTTTTCAAAACTTGTAGCAATTTTTCTTCCTCTTCCTAATTCAGATGTGTAGAAATTATCACAAGGAATGTAGAGGACTTATTGAGAAAAGCATACCTTAAGTGGGTTGGAAATTGTTTTACCTCAAGAGTTGCCAATTCTTCCATCGATGTCTTTGGTGGGTTTAATGATTTCACCAGGGGTGGTGTTACCATTACCACCTCATTCTCCTTGCCATCATCCTCTATTTCCATATTGGCTAGTAGTTTTCTAGGCTTCGGCTCCAACTCGTGCATGTTCCTGAAAACTTAACATGTACATTCGTCAATGTGCTCTATATTGAGGCAAGTGTCAACATCTATGGGCATCAAATACATTAAATATGACTTTCTCACCTCTTACCCTCAATGTAAACTTACCTTAGTGCACGTTAATTAAAAACCTACCTATTGCTAGGAATGGTTGCCTAAGTATAAGTGGCACTTCTCGGTCTTTTTCCATATCTAAGACAAAAAAATCAACAAGGAATATGAATTTATCTACCTTTACCATCATTTAGCCCGATGGGGCCTTCATAGATTTGTCTGCCAGCTATAATAGACATCCTGGTTAGTTTGACTTCTCCTAGATCAAGTTTCCTAAAAAGAGTATAAGGCATTAGATTAATACTGACACCTATGTCACATAAGGCCTTACAAAACTCCACATTGACGACATTGCAAAAAATAGTAAAACTTCCTGAATCCTTCAATTTAGGGGGAAGTTTATTTTGAATGATGACATTACATTCCTCAATTAGCAACACTACCTCTTAATCTTCCAGCTTCCTCTTTTTAGAGAAGATTTCTTTCAAAAACTTCACACAACTTGGCATCTATGGTAGGGCTTCAGCAAACAGAATGTTAATGTGAAGTTTCTTGAATACATCTAAGAATTTAAGCAAGTATTTAGTCTCTTGTGTTGCTTTTAATCTCTACAGATATGGAATGGGTGGTTTGTAGGGCTTGATCAGTGATTCTGTTTTTTCTTCAGCATCCTTTCACCCTTTATCAGCTTGTTCATTAGACCCTTCTTCCACATCGGCTTTGTCCTGACTGTCTATTCTAGAGGGCAACTCTTGTATCTATTTTCCACCCCCTCAAGGTGACTGCCTTCCATTGATCTCTTGGGTTGGCCTCTATATTGTTGGGTTGCATTCCTTGGGGTTGTGCTGCTACGTCTTTTGCCAATTGCCTAATTTGCTATTCCAAGTCGCGCAATGATGCCTATTGATTTTGGACTACTAAATCAGTTCTATTCATATAATCTTGAGTTGTTTTGGTCAAGTTTCTGATGATTTCTCGGGTGGATTTGGCCAGATTACCCACTATGTCTTCAAATAATTGTTTCTTTTCCTGTCTTTGATATGGCGGGTTTAGCGCTACTAGTCTTTGTAGACGTTAGGGTTGGACACACCCGCTTGGTTTCTCCATGAAAAGTTTAAGTGGTTCCTCTACCCCAAGTTGTATGTATTGGAGTACAAATTATTCTATGTCTGGTTTTAGCTATTCACATAGTTCATCTATGCCATCTCTAACTGATTTCCTCCAGTACTTCCCACTTGGCACTCATGTGTTGGGTGTGGAACAGAGCACATGTCACAGACCAACATAAAAGAAATAGACAAATTAGTATTGGTGTTTAATCCATCAATTTTCCATGTAAGAAATCGACTTTAGCAGTTAAAGTATTAAAAGCATCTATATCGTGAGATCCTACCACTCATCAGGCAGCAGATCTCTTAGAAGGCCATTGGTAGGCATTTGAGGCAATCTCATCGATGAGGTCCCAAACTTCTTTTGGCCTTTTGTTCATTAGGGTGTCGCCAGCTACAGCATCCAGCATAGTTCGCAAGTTCCCAGTAACACCACTGTAAAACATCTAAATTTGAAGCTAGATTGGGTATCCATGCTATGAGTACTTCCTCAATAATTCTTTAAATCTCTCCCAGGTTTGTGGGAGTGTTTACTCTGTCTACTTAAAGATACCTATTTCGAGATGCAATTGTGTAGTCCTAATAGGTGGAAAAAATTTAGACAAAAATTTATTAACTATTTCTTACCAAGTAGTAATACTTCCTATGGGTAAGCCTTGGAACCATTATTTAGCGCAATCTCATAGAGAAAAAGGGAACAATTGAAGTTTGATCACATCTTCGAACACTCTGTTAAACTTTACTGTATTGCAGAACTCCAAGAAGCTCGCTATATGCGTGTTTGCGTCCCCATAAGGGCCTCCCCAAAACTAATTTAATTATACCATATTAATTAATACAGGTTTTAGTTCGAATTTGTTAGTGTTCACCAGTGGTCTAACTATTTCTATCAAGTTGTGTGTCATCACCAGCTAGCCATAATCTCGAAAGGCCCTTTGATTAGGTGCTGGGAGGTTTGGTCGTATGTGCTGATGGTCTTCTATTTATAATCCTTCTTGCAGTTATCTTTGCATAAATCTACTATGTCAAAGCATTCATTTGATCTCTGGATCAAAATCCACCAACTCTGCATGTTAACTTCAGTGCATGCAATGGTGATGTCTCTTCCACACCTACAACATTAAAACCAATTAATCAATAAAGCAATAAACTTTATACAAAACAAGTACAAAGAAATGGGTGGTCTAATCTAGTACGCCCTAAGAATATGCAATAGCACTCGTTACTCACCCAGCAATGATATCAAAATTTGATGTGTGTCGTTGCAACACACCAATAAATTTCTAATAACTAGTACAAGTTAAGTATGATTGTCGTGTTCACAGAGAGGGTGTAAATTGTGTCTATTGCTATGACTGAAAACGCATTAGTTAAACCGTCTTAAGGGAGGGAGAATAAAAGCAATGAGAGAAAATAAAAAAATAAAGATTTAATAAAGCAATCAAACTAGTCGCAAATTGAAGAAGATTCAGTAGTGAGAAGGCCTAGACCCCTATGCAGTGTGGAGGTTTAACGAATAACAAGTGTGTTGCAATCAAATGCAATTAGCTTATTATGGTGCATTAATCTTTTAATTTATGAGATACTCTCCCAAATTATCCTAAAGCTTCAACTCAAACAAACATGTCCACACATCCCATTTAGGTTGAGAATATGAATATTAACAACTGTTCCACATAAATTTCTTGTTTTTCCTTCCATTATTTTCACAAAATTTACGTTTACAATTGATATCTAACCTGTAAGTTTCACTCTGTTATTCCACACGTGGTCACAATTAAATCAAAGAGCCTCTACGCACTTGAAAAACATAAACTCACAATTGCTAATAATAAGAACAATGAAAACAAATGACCTATATTCATTCATTAAAAATCCTCAACTAGCACATGATACTAGAGTAGAAATCTAGCAATCCAAAAAAATAAAAGCAAGTATCATGCTAAAATTCATAATCCTATTAATCAAGGAAACAAGAAAAAGATAGGAAAATCTTAGTCCGAATTTTTAAGCAATTGCACGCTATATTATGTCTTCAAAACTGCAAGAATTATTACTAATTGTTATTGAATGATGTAGCCCCCTTGAAATCCAAAGTTTTAGCCCTTTTCCCCCTGTTTTTCATCCAAATTTCTTCTTTATATAGGGCAGAACTAGGTCAAGCAATGGATCCACAAAAATAGGCAAACATTTTGGTATCCAGAAAAAACACATCTGCTTTCGCCGTCACCCCAGCCATGGCTTGCACTTCTATGATTGCAGCCTCTTCAACCGCAGCTACCTTTCCCCAATCGTGGCTCCAACAATAGTAAATCTAGTGCATGGTGTGATTCTCTACCACGCCCACAGACCTTCATCTTATGATCATGACTCTGCCATCTGCGATCGCAGCCTTGACCGCGCCGATTCAAATGTTTCCGACCGTTTAGGTGGTGTGCATTCTTTTATATGTAACTTCCTCGTTGATGTCTAATTGACCTGATTTTTGCACCGTTGGAAATAAAATTCATTTTTATTTTATTCCTCAAAGTTTCTGATCAATTGAATGTTTCAAAAAAACACGGCATCTCTTTAATGTCACTGCTTAATCCCTGCAACCATGATAACACATGCATCATAATATTTACTGTAATTCATTCTAAGATGCATGCATGATAATATTTATTATAATCCATGCACGATTAAAGCGTTTTTCTTCCATTATAAGATTTGTTCGACACAATGTTCATTTTACACAATTTAATGTTATTATGTGCAACATAGATCACCAAAATTGTTAAATATAATGCCATAATTAACTATAATTTTAGGTAATATCAACAAGCACAATTCAACCTTACTCAAATCATTCTAAATTCCAGCCTTTTGAATATTCAATATTCTCTAGTAATCTAGGAACTTCCTCACGCAACATGTTTGTTGAAGTTTAAAACTTTCCTCACTTTTTTATTTTGTCCAAATGTTCTGCACTTTTGTTCTTTTTGCTACAATTTTTTTTTGATGTTTTTATCTTTACAACACTCTCAATCACAACCAAATAAGGAATGAAAGTATGTTGGATATTCATAAAATTTCAAACATGAATTTTTCTTTATGAATATAAGAAGTAGGAAAAGAAACAAGAAGAACAGAAAGGATAGAAATTGGTACCTAGATTAAAATTTAATAGAGCTAGATTTGATACCATTTGACAGATGTTCAAAAGTGTAAAGATCTAAATTGGCATATGCCAAAACTCACCGAATGTCTACTTGTATGAACTACGTGGAAAAAACCCAAAGTGCAACAATCTTTGATGAACGCTATGTATAACGGCCATAACTAACATGACATGTTAGTTCATACATCATAAATTATCCCAAAAACATATGGAATAATGCGATTTCCCAATTCATAAGAATTTGACCAAACTCAAAATTCAAGGAAAAGAAATATTGTATTCAATAATCAAAGAGCCAAAGGTTGTTAAATATTATCTAAGGGCATATACTATTAAGGCTCCCCAAAGAAGCTAAAATTCGTGTAAAAATCAATCAAAAATAAACCAAGCTCGAAAGGGTAAGAATTCTATCTAATTTAGGCTCTAAATGTATGTCAAATCAATCTGGAACCTCAAAAGATTGATCTGGCTCTTCTAGTATTGATTTAGATATCGATCCAGCATCCTAGATCATAAAAATAGGACACCCACTAGCCGTTTGCCTTGTTGATCAGGAAGTTGCAATTGATCACGTAAAGTGCAATCTTAAAATAGAAACTCTAAAATTCTAGTCTTGTCGATCATCGGCTGTGTGAGATCGATCAAGGCCTTGTTAGATTAATCGGGGCTGATGCTGGATCAATCTAGAGGCTATTCCAAAGCTTAATCCATGCCTTTTTCACACCAACTAGATTCACAAACCTTGTTCTAGCTCCCTAAGGCCTTCCAAATGTCCAAAACTTTCTTGAATCTCCTTCAGGAGCATCATCATGGATTCTTTAAACTCCTTAGGTTTAGGTTGCGTTAAGAAAAGCCTTGAGTGATTTGGCTTGGCTTTGACACTTGTGTTGCATGGAATTCGTCATTTGCATTTGTTCTTCTAGATAATCAAAACTTTTGGTGGATCTTTATACTACTTCAACCATCAATTCAATCTATTATCCTTCATTAACGTTGAAATTTCCTATCCTTTCCATGGATACTTCTTAGCTAGCTCCTAAGCAAGCTACTGATTGCCTACATAGTTTTTTTATTGAAGGTGTCTTTTATGGTTGAGATACTTGACAGCTCCCCATTCCTTATCCTAATCAAACTTGGCATTTGTCTTTATCTTTTTTGTATTATACTCTTGATGTCGATTGTCTAATCTTTTAACATAATACAAGGTTACTTTAATTGCTTAATGATTTGACATGCTCTTTAATGTGGAGGATTGATAACTAATTCTCTTTGCATTGATTTTTTTCCTATGTATCACAAGAGTTATTTTGATAATATCTTAAGGTATACTCTGTATCTTAGGGTGGCCACTAATTTCCTACCTAAGCCTAGCTTGAAGCATGAATAAAAGATGACTCAACATAATATCTCAGTTGATTCACTTGCCTTCAGACATCATCTACAGTGCTAATTGAAAAATCATTTGAGCATTATAAAATTATCATGCATCTCTACCTAGCATATAGCCTTTGAAGGGCCAATAATTATAGTTATAAGCTATGAAAGTCAAGAACAACAAATTAGATTACTTCACACAAGGAAAAGATCAAATTGATTGGCCCAACACATACGATGTGTGACATAAGATCAATGTAGTGCACAAGTGTGAAGAATAAATGAACTTAGAAAAAATTTGAACCAAAGAAAGTAAATTTTGAAATAAAAAAAATATTGAAATAATTTGAAAAAAACTAGAAACAATAGTGAAAATAAAGAAAAAGAATAAATTAACCTAGTACTATTAAGAGACTATTTAACAGCACCACTACCGACCCCAATAACAAAACCAAAAGCTTATTACTGGATAGGTTGTAAGTACGCAATCATTACAATCAAGTAATACAGTGGTGAACAAGTTCGTTGTATCCTAAGGGAAGGATTGAAATAAGGGATTGCATGTGATTCACAACGATAATCCTCATTCACATTGAATTGTGAACTATTAATTTAATTGCATTTACATTGGCTTGGCTTGTTAATCCTAATATTCTTAGAATAACCTCTAGGCTTCCCATGAGACTTCAACTTAAAAGTTATGTATGTTCATATAGTAAAACAAAACACCACTAAAGCGAGAATGAATTTGATAACAACAAGAGTTCTTGCACAAACTAATAGTTTCACTTCCCTTATTCATACCAAATTTATGTTCAATTTAATAGTAGATAGTGAATTTAATTCGCATTAATTCCCAACAAATACAATCACACAAGAAGTGGCCAACTTTTCAAATAGTTTATATCTATTAAATTCGATTGTAAAAACAAAGAAATCAATCTAATTCAAAAGGAAAAACTTACACAGAGATAAATAAAACCACAAATTCAAAAGTATTCAATGTCTTTATTACATTAGGAAAAAGAAATAAAGATGAAGAGTCTTATTCTAATTGTGATCTCCAAATGATTGATTGCATGTTGCTTTCTCAGCCATCTCCTTTTTTTCTTTCTTTCAATTGCTAGAGCCGTTTTATGTTTCCTATGATTAGGGATAAGTTTTTGTTTTTGAGATTATTAAACTACTCTTTCATGGTCTGAAAATACATCTACAAATTTGTGGCTTATGTTAAAGAGAGGAAGTGCGACTACAATTTTTAGTAAATGTTTTTTGTTGCAGCCAATGTTGGAACCACAACAAATTTGTGTTGTGGAAGAGAAGTAACAAGTGGGAGGAAAGAACATAAAACCTACTACTCAAGCTTTAAAAGGCTGCAGTTTTTCTAATATGGTCACCACTGTGCCACAACATTTGTTCGTGCGACTACATCATAGACCATAGTTGTAGTTAATGAATATAGTTGAATTCCACTTTATGAAGCAATTGACATCATGACCACAAAAATCTTTACTATAACTACAATAGCATTTTGTTAGGTCACATGCCACAAAGCAAAGTAATTGCGCATTCCAATGCAATTGACCTCACAACAACAAAAATCTCAACTAAGGCCACAACACTTGAAATTAGAAATTTAAAGGTTCTGATGTGGCCATGTTCATGGGCATAGAATTTCTAACTGTGGGTGTGATATTGCTTCCTCTAGCAGCAATATAATCAAAAACGGCATTTAACCAATGCAGACTTGAAATTGTGAATAACAAATAAAATTACATTAGAACACTAGTCGCCCTTATAAAAATATGAAAATAAAATAAAATAAAGGGATAACACCAAACATCAACACAATAAGATGCTTGGGTAGCTCTACAGAAGCACTAGATTTCAAGTCAACAAACAAACACCTTAAAGCTCCATTATATGGGGGAATTCATGTACATTGTATTAGTCTTATGGATTTTGTCTCGAGAGTGTTGTTTGAGGTGGTCACCATTCACTTTTTATGTCCCATCCTTTGTCTTTATTTCAACTATGGCATAATCAAAGACATTATAAACTTTAATCTAATGACACTATCTAAAATTTAACTTACATGGGATCCACTTAGTCGAGAATCGTACAACAAACCTTATCTCTAATTTCAAACGTCTAATGGAGAATATGTCGATTATACCACTTTTGTTCCTTCTTCATATAACTTCACACTCTCATAGGCATGGAAATGAAACTCATCAAGTCCTTTCAATTGCATTAATCATTTCTCTCCCCAAAATTTGCATATTAAAATTACTAGCCCAATATACCTTATACTCTAATTCTATTAGAAGATGTCATGCTTTGCCAAATACTAATTTATATGGGAACATGCCAATGGGGAATCTTAAAACCAGTCTATATGTTCAAAAGGGTGTCATCTATCTTTCTAGACCAATCCTTCTTATTGTGGTTTTCATCAATCTCTAGAATTTTCTTCAATTTCCTATTGGAAATTTCAACTTAACCACTAGTTTAGGGATGATAGAGGGATTCAACACAGTGAGAGATAAACAACTGCAACCAAAAAAAATTTGTAACTAATTGATGGAGGAAACTAGCCCACAAAATTGATGCCCCAAACATCAAACAATTCTACCTAAAGAATATTGAAAAGTGGCATCTCCTTCCTTTTCTAAATGTCTCCCAACCTTTGGCATCTGTCACACTTTTGAACAAACATAAAGGCATCTTTATATGAGGTAGGCTAGTAAAATCCATACTGCTATACATTTAACAAACATGAAGGCAGATTTTATATAAAGTATACCAATGTGTGCTCCATGAGCTAGTGTGTGACAATGCTTGAGAATATCCTCCATTACTTCTTCCAGGACACACCTAAGAATAACGTGGTCCTAAAACTTATGCTTGACATCTAACAAAAACATTTTCCTTTACTAAAAATTAAGATAAGACGGCATTGAACTACATGCAAGGTAGTTAATGAAATCCACTAACCAAGGAGTGAAAGAAGAGGACAAGGTAAAGAGAAGCTCATCCACATCACTTATCTCACACTCCTCTCTTGAGATCAATTCTCTGCTCTCAACAAATGATTTGCTACCTCATTTTCTAAGACTTTCTTGTCCATGATTTCCCTATCGAACTCCTATAACAATAAAATCGATTAAATCAATCTAAGCTTAACATCTTTCTTATCAAAAAGATATTTTAAAGAATCATGGCTAGGGTACACAATAGTCTTAAGCTCCTATAAGATAAGATCTATTTTTTAAAAAAATAAAATTATAGTTAAGAGCTCCTTTTCAATTGTTGAATAATTGATTTAGACCTCATTCAATGTTTAGTTGGCATGGCAAAGAACGTATAACTTACTTTGTTGTCCCAAAATTGCACCAATTGAAGGTGACTATCATCACACATAAGCTCAAAATGTAATAACCAATCTAGAGGTGCAATAATGGATACATTCACTAAATTTCCTTTAATTAGTTGAAAGCAGCAAGATGTCTATCAATTCAAAAGGAACATCTTTAACAAGAAAATTAGAAAGATGTTTTACAATTTTTGAAATACTTTAGATAAATTGTCTATAAAAGGCTGCATGCACAAAGAAGCTCTAAACACCTTTCACATTTGTTGGGGTTGAAAATTTTGCAATGACTTCAATTTTTACTTTATCAACCTTAGTGCCTTTAGCTAAGATCTTGTTTCCCTACACAATTCACTCCATACCATAAAATGACACTTTTTCCAATTCAAAATTAGGTTAGTTTCTTCACATAGCTACAAGACTAGAGAGATATTATGAAAACAATAATCATCAAAAGAATTACCTAAAACAAAAAAAAAAATCATCCATAAAGATCTCAATAATTTTCCCATCAAATAGAAAAAAATAGCGATCATGCCCCTTTTAAAATGTGGTAGGTGCATCACAAAGGTTGAAGGACATCCTTTTCTATCCAAAAGTACTGTAATGACAAGTAAATTTTGTTTTACGTTGGTCATTTGAGGTTATATAGATTTTAACACAATCAAAATACCCATCCAAAAAGCAATTACAAGGTGGCCAACTAGTCTCTCAAACATTTATTCTATGAAAAATAAGGGAAATTGGACTTTTTGGACAGCACTATTCAGCTTCCTATATTCTATGCATATCCTTCATCTAGTTACCATTCTAGAAAGAATTAACTCATCATGTCCGTCCTTCATTATAGTAATCAGCTCTTGCTTGGGCACGACTTCCATTTGCTCATCTACTTACTATTCAAATTTGGGTATATTTTTTCAACATTAAGCAATTTCATCACTTCCTTTTTTGTAACCTGTTGCATTAATGGATTGTAGGTAAGTCTTCTTAAATTTTGAATACTTACCTAAGCAAGCATATATCAAATGAGATCCATATTTGGGGGTTCCTTCAAAGATATCTTTGGATGGTTTATAGGCCTCGCTAATGATTTAATTTTTTTCTCATGCTCCTTTCTCACTTCTTCACCTTTACACACTTTCTTCATCTTTTCCTACTTCAAATAGGGATCTCATCTTTCCCTCCAAATATCAAAAACAAAATCATCAACATGGCCAACTCTTAAACAAGTATCTACATCAATTAAAAAAAAATTAGAAGCACAAAAACATTGAGTACTACCTCTTCTCTTCCAACCCTCAAAGTTAGCTTGCCTTGATCCACACCAATGAGGGCACTATGAGTGGCCAGGAAATATCTTCCTAAGATAAAAGACAATTTCCTATCTTCTTCTATGTCAATAACTACAAACTCAAAAAGAAGACATATTAACATCCTCAATGAGTCTTGAAGGTACTTTGATTAATTCATCTATGAATTGAATGGGCATCCTTGTGAACATCACCTCTCCTAATTCGAGCTTCTTAGCAACAAGAATGCCATCAAATTAATACTTGCACATAGATCAAAAAAAGATTTATAGAATTCAACATTTCCAAATTGCAATGAATAGTGAAACTCCTTGGATGTTTTAATTTAAAGTGTAATTTATTTTGAATAACTACATTACATTCCTTTATTAGCAACATTGTCTTAAGATTCCCCAATTTCCTATTCTTTGAAAGAATTTCCTTTAGAAATCTTGTATAACTTGATGTTTGAGTCAATGCTTCTGAAAAGAAAATATTAGTCTAAATATTTTTAAACAAATCAAAAAATCTTAAGAGGTTTTGAGTTTTGTGGATAAAGAAATGGTTCCCCATATGGTTTGAGTGGAGGTGCCACAACCTCCTTTTTTACTTTCCTTACTCCTTGTTTTTCTCCTTGCAACCTTCTTCCCCACCTATTCTTTTGTCAATTAGCTCCCCATCTTTCTCTTTAGACGTTTTTGGAATTCTCTCTCCAACTACTTACCACTCCTCAAAACGATAGCCTTGCATTGTTCCTTTAGATTTTACTATGCGTTGCTAACTCCCTTGAGGTCTACTTGCAACATCTCTTACTATTTGCTCAATTTGTTGCTCTGATTTTGAATCACCCTATGTGCTTTGTTCATGTGATCTTGAGTAAACTTAGCTAAATTTGCTATAAGCTCTTGTGTGTGCTTTGCCAAGTTTCCCACAATATCTTTCGATGATTATACCTTTTCTTGCCAAATTGGATAGGAATGAGGATGAAGTGCTAGATTTACTTAAGTAGCTAGCTTTTGAGTCTAAAACCTAGATGGATTTGCTCGTGTAAACTAATTTCTCTATGGATAATTTGGGTGACTCCTTCACTATGGATTGTAAGTGTTAGAATAATGATTATTTTGTGTCCTCCCTAGATTGTTGATATAATGGAGCTGTACCATATCATCATGATTCACATTAGTGCTTGAGCTCCCTCCTTTACATTCATGTGTCAAATGTAAACCCTTACCCATACTCATATCACATGTGTAATAGTAGAATTGGATACATTAGGACTAAATTTTGAATTATCTAACCTCTTAAACAACAATTCAACTTTAGCATATAAGAAATAAAAGCATCAAGTTCATAAACTCTTGCTACTTTTTGATTAGTGGCTCTCTCAGAAGACCATTATAAGAATGTAAAGCCATCTCTTCTATCAAATCTCATGCTTCTTCAACTAGTTTTTTCATCGAAGTCATTCCTACTACAAATCTAGTGCTTTCCTCAATTCACAAACTATACCATTAATGAAGTGTCTAAATTTGTAGCCATGGTGGAAACTTATGCTAGAGACACTTTGTAAGCAACTCCCTAAACCTTCCCCATTCCTTAAAAGCATTAAGTGATTCAATTGTAAATAGTGTGTGGGCAAGGAAACTGATAAAAAATTAGTAACACATCAATTAACAACCACAGTACATGAGGTCCAAAATGAATACTTAGCAACATAATAATTAATTCAACCAAAATCATTAAAGTATTCATCATCTCACTACAACGCCAAAAAACACAAGACAAAGAAATGAAACTCTTATTCTAATGGTCTGTCACTTGATTTTTGATGAAGCTCCTCAATCTCTTGGAAATGTTGATGAATCTCCTCCTTGATCACTCTAATAGTTACGTGATTTTCTTCAGAAGTTAGATGGTTCTTTTCAAGTTTAAAGCCCTTTTTTTCATGTTGAATTACTACCATTTCCTAGTCTTAGGGCTAAGGTAGAATTAATCCTCAATTAATATTCTACTTTAGCATTTTGGGGTCCTTCTTACGGCTAAAACAAGTACATCTATAGCCTCAACTCCTATCATTGCTCCCACGATCCCAACCACAATTCGTAACTAATCTCATGCTTCTTGTAATGCCACCACCTCTATTTTTACCATTGTCACAACTCCTGTTCTTACATTTGAAGCCCTAAACTACAGGTTATATGAGCTTTTAGATGATCTCTTCTTCACATCCGCTGCATGCTTCCTCACAGCCACAACTCTTATGCACAAGGCTAACTTGCTCTCTCTTCATAGACACATTTCTAACCTCTTGCGGTCACACAATCGAAAGTTAAGCCTCCTTTCTTGAAACATAGCCTCCTCCTCCTTTCCAATCCTACGATCACAAAAAATCACAACCCTTTGGTTATATTGTCAACAATAGGTGATTAGACGTGGCAACTAAAGTTCTAAATCAGCAACAAAGCTTGACAGCATGACAAATTCATCAACTAGCAAAGTTGATTTCTTGTAGTTTCTCAGTTAGTTGGTTAGGTCATTTTTGTAATTAATTAGGCTGATTTTGTAGTTAACTTAATGGAGTGTGAAGGGGTTAACTATCTTCCAAGCACTCATTATGTAAAGGGAGAAAACTAATGGAACAATAGCTATAATTTGCAAAAGTTTTGCTCTGAGTTGAAAGTGCAGTTCAATTTCTTCCTTGTTTACTCTATTCTGTTTTTCATTCTTGTTTCCTAGTCTTGATTCATCCTTCATGTTTCATGTTTCACTTAATGAGTTTGATGCATTTTAACATGGCATCAGAGCCATAAAGATCTGTTTGCAGCAGTTTCCTAAAGTACAACCAACTTGATTCACCTTTGTTTAACCATCTTCCTTTCATACTTGTTCTCATCCAATTTATGGAGTCTTCCTCGAGATCAATCAATCCTATCAACAAACCACATTCAAGTACCTCCACGACGAATCCTAACTCACCATACTGCATTCATCCAATGGATAATCAGAGTACTCTGATCACACATCCTAAACTAAATGGAAGCAACTATGCTACATAAAGCAAATCTTTCAAGCTGTCTCGTTCTATTAGAAATAAGTTGGAAATTGTACATGGAATCATTGTGGAACTAATTGGAGATGATCCTCTCCATCATGCCTGGGAGTGCTATAATGATCTGATGGTGGCTTGGCTACTCAAATTGATGAGTCCTTCCCTACCACCACTGTGTTTTACATGAAACATGCAAATCAAATTTGGAGTGTGCTGTCAAGAAGGTTTTTCATGTGTAATGATAATATGGTGTGCAAGTTACAGAGGGATATAGACAACATCAATTAATTGACAAGGTCAATAGATGCTTACTATATAGAGTTAATGGGGATATGGGAAAAGTTGAGGAGTATAAGCTATCACCTCATTGTAAATGAGAAAGATGCAACTCTCCCTGTTTCCAATCCTTTGTTGATTCCTAAGAAAAAGATAAGGTCCATAAGTTTTTGGATGGACTTAACAAGATTTATTTAGCTAATAAATTCCAATTGCTGAGGCAAAGGCCCTTTCCATCTCTGGATGAAACCTACAATACCATAGACATGGAGGTAGTGTAGAGAACAAATACTAAAATGAGATCTCTGGTGGATAGTTCAGCTTTAGTCATTGCCTCAAACAAGAGGGAAAGGAAAATGGATGTAGTGTGCTCACAATGTAGAAAGAAAGGGCACACTCGGGAGAAATGTTATAGGATAATTGGATTCCCATCCAACTTTGAGTTCACTAAAGGGAAAGAGAAGGCAAGACAGGCAGTAGCAAACTAAGCTATGGTAGAAGAAGATAAGGAACATAAGGTATCTTCTAGGGCTAAAGGCCTAAAACTAACATAAGAACAGATTATGAGGCTTTTGAATTTGATGAAGTCACAAAGCATGCCTAAACCCAATATGGCTACTTCACAGAAACAACACTTAGGGACTCAACCAAGGTAATTTGGCCTTCTTGTGAGCCAATCCAACTTTACAGGTAACTAAACTTCCTTTGAACCATCTTGTAGTAAAGTTATTTCTATTACTCTTTGTTCAAGTACCTTTGAGCTTGTGAAACACCAAACCTACACCTTGGAATCCCTCTCTTATATCATAGACTCAGGGGCTACAAATCGCATATGCTACTCACCGAGTTCCTTTAATCCTATGAACCTATTACAAACATGTTTGTGAGTATACCTAACAAGTAAAGGCTCCCATGACAATATAAGGTTTGTTAGATTGTCAAATTCCCTCATTTGTGATGTCTTACATGTTCCCTTATTCGAATTCAACCTATTTTCAGTCAGTAAACTTGCCAAGTCACACTATTGTTCTCTTGTGTTTAGTTCTAACTTAGGCTACATCTAAGGCACATCATAAAGGATGAGAATTGGAATGGCTAGAGTTTCAAAAGGGCCATATAAACTATAGCAAGTCACCACTAGATCAATCCTAGTGTCTAATAAAACTTTCAACTGCTTATCAACTCAAGCATCGCCTCTTCATGAACTTAACATATGGCATCTTAGACTAGGACACCCTTCATATTAAGTTGTTGAGAAGCTACGTAAAACCTACCCCTTTATTAGCTTAATAAATGGTAGGATATGTAATATCTATCCCAAGGTAAAATAAAAACAACTGCCTTTTTCTCTTCATGCTATTAGTACAATAAAGCCTTCTGAATTGATTCATGTAGATGTATAGGGACCATACTTAATGCCTACCTGCTTTTTAACAATTGACTTTAGCCATTGAACTTGGACTTTCTTAATGAAACACAAATCTGAAGTAGCCTACATCTTACCAACTTTCTACCATATGATCTAAACTCAATTCAACACCAAAGTTCTAACTATAAAAACTAACAATGCTGCTGAGCTTAAGCTACCTACTTTCCTTGATGAATTTAACATCATACAGCAATATTCATGCATTGAAATCCCACAACAAAATGTTATGGTAGAAAGAAAACATCAACACATCCTATCCTTTTCCAAGCTTCCATGCCAAAGAAATTTTAAGGCGATGCTAGCCTTTGTGCAACTCATTTAATAAATAGACTTCCCATTAAAATCTTAGACTATGAAACACCATATGAGGTCTTATTTAGTACTGTAGTAGATTCTTCCCACTTAAAAGTCTTTGGTTGTCTTGTGTTTGCCTCCACGCTAAAAAGGGGAAGAACTAAATTTGATGCAAGAGCTAAAAAAGTTGTCTTTATAGGCTATCTTAATGGAATGAAAGTTTATAAGCTTTATGATCTAGAAAGCCATGAAATCTTCATCTCAAGAGATGTGGTGTTCCATGAGGATACCTTCCCCCTTGTAGAGTCCAATCAATTCTCTAAATCCACACCAAATATTCAACCTATCTCACCGATTGTTCTCATTCTGCCTGAACATGTTTGGTATAAGCAACATTGTGGTCAAGAGGCCTATGATATTGGTCCAAGAGGCGAGTCTAGTTTTAATCCTCCTGCAGACAATGACATTCCAATGACACATCAAACTAATGAAACCCTACTTCCTAATCTTGAACCTCTATAGATTAGAAGGTCAGAAAGAATAAAAAGACTTCATGTACCTGAAAATATACCAACATAACCTGGAAGACCCAAACCACAGCCTAGTAATTCAAGCACCAATCATCCCATAGCTAATAACTTGAGCTCTAACCTGTTATTTGAAGAATATAAGTCCTTTCTCTCAGCTTTAAATGATGTAAGAGAACCATAGTCATATGCTAAAGCTATCAAGCAACCATATTGGAGGAAGGCTATACTAGAAGAATTGAATGCATTAGAGGAGAATAATACATAGGAGTTGGTGGCTTTGCCCATAGGACATCACACCATAGGCTACAAACAGGTCTATAAGACCAAACTAAACTTAGATGGATCTATTGAGAGGTTCAAACCAAGACTTGTGGTCAAGAGATACAATTAAATAGAAAGATTTGACTATCAAGAGACTTTTAGCCCAGTGGTGGAGCAAACAACAATGTGGCTTTTACTAGCATTGGCAGCACATGATAACTGGAAACTAAGGCAACTAGACATTTAGAATGCTTTCCTCAATAAGGACTTGGATGAAGAAGTCAACCTGGACATCGCTTAGGGTTATGAGATGAAGGGGGAGCTGAGATGTTTAGAAGGAAATTTGGTTGTAGGTTGAGAAAATCCCTTTATGGATTGAAACAAACATCAAGGCAATGAAGTGTGAAGTTCACAAAAGCACTTTGCCAATTTGGATTCAACTAATCAAGGTCTGAACAGTCACTCTTTATAAAGGGAGCAGTGGGAGAAACAAAGCTTGTGCTACTAGTTTATGTTGATGTTGTTCTAGTTGGAGCAAAGGAAGAGGATATCATTTATAGCCTAGTGAAATACTTAAATACAAAGTTCAAAATCAAGGACTTTGGGGTCTCAAGGTACTTTCTTGGAGTCGAGATAGCAAGGTCAAAGAAAGGTATATTATTGTGTCAGAGGAAATACACACTGTACATGCTATACACTTATAAACTACTTAGCGCTGAGGCTGCTATGGCATCTATGGAGGAGAACAGAAAATTGACTAAGGAAGATAAGGTAACACTCAAGAAAGCTACATACTACAGAAGGCTAGTGGGGAAACTCATATATCTAACCTTCACAAGGCCAAACATTTCATTTGCGGTCCAGACACTATCCCAATCCTTGAATTGTCCAAGAAAGACTCATTTGGATGTAGCCTTGAGGGTGCTAAGATCTCTAAGAAATACACCATGAAAGGGGATTATCATGAGCAGAATCACTTCCAATTTCCTACAAGCCTAGTCAAATAATGATTGGGGCAGATGTGTTGACACAAGGAGATCGGTCACAAAGTTTCTCTGTTGCACTTGGAAGTTCACTAATAAGTTGGAAATCTAAGAAGCAAAATGTGGTAACAAGGAATTCAACAAAAGCTGAGTATAGGGCACTCGCATCTTACATGTGTGAATTAATGTGGATACAAAATCTGTTGAGGGAACTTGGAAGACAACTTCACCAACTTGTCACTATTTTTTGTGATAACAGGAGTGCACTTCAAATTTCAAAGAACCCTACTTACCATGAGAGGAGCAAGAATTTTGATCTTAACCTTCACTTTATGAGGTAGAACGTGCAAAAAGGTAAGATTGAAGTAAAATACTTGGAATCAAAGCGTTAGCTAGCTAATATGTTCACCAAAAGTTTTTAAGTTCAAAACAATTCAACCTACTGCTAAGCAAAATAAGTGCGGAGAACATACACACTCATATTGAGGGGGAGTGTCAAAAATAGGTGATTAGACATGGCAACCAAAGTTCTAAATTAGCAATAAGCTTGACAGCATGATAGACTCTCCGGCTGGGCATAGTTGGTTTCTTGCAGTTTCTTAGTTAGTTAGTTAGGTTGTTTTTGTAGTTAATCATGCTAATTTTGTAACTAACTTAATGGACTGTGAAGGGGTGTAATTGTCTTCCACAAACTCATTATGTAAATGGAGAAAACCAATGGAGCAATAACTGCAATCTACAAAAGTTTTGCTCTCAATTGAAAATACACTTCGCTTTCTTCCTTACTCTATTCTATTTTTCATTCTTGTTCTGATTCTTGATTCATCATTCATGTTTCATGTTTCACTTTATGAGTTTTATGCATTTTAACATATATAAAGCCCCAAAATAACCTGTCAACTCTCAAAATTTGCACTAGTAATTCAATACAAACTACATATGAAAACCTACTCAAAAATACAGAAAAAAAAAAGGGGACCAAAAACTTGATGTATAATGCTATAATATGAAGTTATCAAGACATAATATTAATGGGAAGGAAACGTGTATAGAAATTTTCAATTTTTGTTGCCTTCGATGGCCCAAGAAGCCGAAATATACACTTTCAAGTTTCTGCACAGGCGGCGCGTGTGCTACATGCACTGTTGATATGTTTCAAACTCCCGACGGGTTATTAAACCATTTCTTCGGGGTAGTGGAATTTTTAGTAATTTATGTGTTAAAAATTCAAACATTAAAATTATGCAAATAATTGTTACGTCTCTATCTACTTGGATTGTCCTATTAAACTCTATTTTGTCAAATATAAAATTGCTATCGTGTTTATCCAAAAGAGTTTAATATTTATTTCGATAACTTTGTCCACAATTAGTTTAAATTTTATATCTGATACACACAAGTATATGCACGTAATGACAACTTTGATGTCAAAATTAATTTATTTAGGGAGTTACATATATTTATATTTTAATTAAAAATTCATGCAATTATTATTTTTTGAAAAATATGTGTACACATTTCTCAAATTATTTAATTTTAAATTTTATATCAATTTACCTAAAAAATATTAATATTATTATACAATTATCTAAATATATTTTTTTCAGTTTATACAATATTCATTTTTTTTATGATTTCAATTTCTTTGATTTTTTTAATTATTTTCTCTAATGTAATAAGACAGACTGCATATTTTTTGATAAAAATTAATCTGGTATGTCATTATTTTATGTTTTATTACTAAAAAAGTATTGAAAACTTATTGCATTCTAAAAATGTACTTACAACTAAAAATGTACGTATTTACAACTAAAAATGTAGGCTCTTGGCTCAAAATTTGTAATATTTTCACTGTAATACGAAAAACAAATTGCATGGCTTTGTTTTCATTTATAAAAAATTAAAACACACCCTTAAATTGCATAAATTTTAAAATTTTTCTATTTTATTTTTACACAATTAAAGAAATTAAAAAATACAAAAAAAAAAAACGCAAATAAACATTTCCAAATTTGTCCACCATTTGTCTATTTTATTTGATTAAACCATTCAAACTTTTGGGGCCAAAGATCCACCAATTAATGCGCTGGACCCAGCAAACACAATCGTGTCATAAGGGATAAAAACAATAACAATAATTTTAGAAATTTAAAAAGTGTGTTTTTTAGATTGATTGAATGAAATACATTTGATCTACACAGCATAAATAAATTAAAACATATGACTCTTATCTGTTATAAAGTAAGCAGTGATAAATAAAATTGGTGTTTCTATGCATGATTTTTGTAGTGAAGACCGAATAATTGAAGGTGCAGATATATAAGATTAGTACAGTTTACATAAAACAGGATACAAACCAAATATATATTATGCACATAAATATACAACGAATAGTAAAATTACAGAGTGAAAGCACAGGGTTGGCTGCTGGTCACTTTCATGTGAGGTGGCTATTTATTCCTCTATAGTATAATTAAGAGCAACAATCGTCTAGTTTTTATTTAATTCTTCACATTATTGCTTATGTCACTGCCGATATCCCTCAATTGTGTGTGGATGTTAATTGAAGCAAGGGCTTTCTTTAATGAAGAAAAGATATCCCTTTCGGGCCCATAAGGAGAGTGTCGACTGCAATTATTATTATCATAGCAAAAATTTAATATTCCGATTAGTACTACGGCATTGCTATTTTAATTGGTTTTCTTGGTAGTAATAAGAAATGAGAATATAACAATTAGCATGGAAACATTATTTCTCCTAAGGAATCAATTTCGGCCAAATAAGAAGAGTGGGGGCGTGGGGGGAATTGTTTTTCACGAGATTCATGAAATTTTGAGATAACAAGTCAATTATTCTTGTAACGAAATTATAGCAAAAACTTGAAGTATGTGAATGTACTCTTGTCATTTCAAATATAGATAATATTACGGAGATGAAGTTTATTGCCCATCGTGACACGAAAGTATACATTATAATCCATCTTGGTGCAAATACAAATGATTAATATGTGTTTTGCCTGCGAGAAGAGATCCTACCGGCTATCACAAGAGTCGGTCCCAGGTCTCATCATTATCATTTATATTCGTGCGTGCAAATATCAAATAAAACTCAAACCATATCTCATCTGCCGATACGAGTTGAATGTTCTCAGTTTTGCTCGCTACGGCCCTTTGGAATATGTGGCAAGATGAAATCAAAAAATGTTTACGAAAGTGGTATCATGAAATGAGACACATATGCTGCAGGATTGACCACGTGTTAGTTTACCAGTAGAACGGATTGTGTCTGGTGCTAAAGCCCCGGATTCTCACAAAGGGGGACCAGATCAACAGAAGCAAACTAGTCTTAGTTCATGCTACATAAAGCAAATTAGGGATGCAGCAGAACTTCATCTTCAGAATCTACAAATGAGACAATTTATGAACTTTCAAACTTTTTATAACTTTTTTCAGGGTGTATTTAGATTAATGCATTTGAAAGAATGAATTTTGAATTTATAATTACCAATTCATCTTAATTGTTTGAATAATTTTATTTTACAATACAATTGAAATCATTAATTCTCATTTTAAACAATACTTGTAGTGACTGTATTGGCTTTAAAATAGTTCCATTTGGAATTCTTTTCCAAACATTTCTCCAAATCAAATTCTCAAATTGAATGGAGGCTCCTCCAAATCTAAATCCCAAATTGTATGGAGGCTGGCTGTATTTAGATTGAAATATTTGAATTGAAGAAAAAGATTTGGAACGGCGAATTTCAAAAGACTTTAAAATAAAATAATTTCAAATCTATTAAAATCATTAAAAATATAGTGTAAAATAAAAAAATAAAAAAATTAAAATAATTTATAATCCAAACAAGTGAAATAATTTTATTATCATGGATTTGAAATCTTCTCTTCTTAATCCTTTCACCCAAATTCCCCTTTTAAAGATTTTATAACTGTCACTTGGACAGCTGCTTCGTCGAATACACCAGCCATATGATTAGCACGAAAATAAACACGAGAGAGAAAACCAAACAAGACGATATGGATATATATCTATATATATGCTCCCAACCCTGATCTTCCCACTCATAACGTATTTAATGACACAATAAATATAGTGTTAATAATGTAAATGACGGGGGCTTGGGGGCGGGTGAGTGTCTGCCGCCGACGTTATTGGAAGAAATCGCAGCTTAGCAAAATAATCGATTATTAACTGACCTAATATAGAAATCAAACTTACCTAAATATAATATAACCCAACTAAAAAAGACGTGTTAAAATTGGCTGATTAAATTTCATTGAAGAGCTGTGAGGCCTTGGCTCAATTAAAGGGTGACCATATCAATTCATGACTACAAATTTCATATTACAGTAATTGTGAAAAATTGCGGCTGTATATACAATGCATAACTAAGAATTAGGTGAAAGAACAAAGTTGATTATTAAAGAATTTGATTGTGAGATGGTAATTACTTACTATATTACTACTATTTACTGGTTTAGTGGCTGTAGCAGGCATTGTGATCTCGCCACCATTGTCCTCCGTCAGCTTTCATTGACAACGCCGCCGCCACTTCCCACTGTTCCGCCAACGCTACTGCCTCCAACATCACCACCTGCGATTACCGTTGTCGTAGTCGAAGAGGGTCTCTTTCGCTTCTTCTTCTCATAAGGTACACCTCTGGCTTTCGCTTGATTTTCCCTAACTTCTCGAAGATATATCCTCACGGCTTTGGCTCCAAAAGGGTTTGATTCCGGCCTGCCGCCGTTCTCTTCATAGGCGGCTCTTAGCCGTCCGATGAGAGCATCAAGGCTTCCCCATGCCTGTTTCAACGGGCAGGCACATGGCGCAGGAGGGTTGGGCTGCCCGAAGTACGGGCATCCAGTCACGTGTTCCTTCGTCTTCCCGAACTGGTCCAGGTACTTCAAGAACTCGATCACGTGAGCCCCGCTGCAGCGTCCCAGCGTCAGCGGCGGCTTGTGGTTTCTGAGATACTGTTGGAAAGTGCTCCAGTCACGCCGTTTCTGGGACTCATACCGGCTCGGCGGTGGCGGCGGCGAAGCAGCCTCCGTTGACCCGCCAACAGCCGCTCCCTCGCTGCTGGTTCCCGCCGCCGACAGGCCTTCTCCCGCAGTCGGGTCGGTTCCCCCCGCTCCGGAAGCCGAATCCATGTCCAAATATTTGAATGAATCGCTGATCGCTAGCTAGCCCACTGCTGGCCTGCCTATTTTTTTCTTGGAAAGGGTTTTAGCTGCCAGGAATATGCAGTAATTTTCAAGCTTCTTTTACCTCGGGTCGTCTTGCTGGCTGGGATATGGCTAACAGATCTTAGGCAGAAGGATATTTCAGATTTGAGTACCGTCTGAAAGGGGAAAGGGGCTGTAGGGATGACTGTAGATGATAGGACGTGAAAAAGAAGACGTAATTGGGAGAATTAATAAGACTTTTCTGCTGAAGACTGGAATAACGGTGGAGAGAGACTGAGAAAGGAATCCGAGAGAGAGAGACTTTTCCGCTGAAGACTGTAATACCGGTGGAGAGAGAATGAGAAAGGAATCCGAGAGAGAGAGAGAGAGAGAGAGAGAGAGGAGGTTTGGTCTTGTATTCACGTGGTGGCCCCATGCGGAAATGACAAGTTTACTACCGTTCCACCGCACGGCGGCCCCCTCCGTTTCTCCTATCATCCTTTGTTTCTTCCACTGTCAAGCAATAATGCAGTGTAAACTCCGTGCGGAGAGAGCGCTGGTGGAGGAGGAAGAGGAGGTTTGGTCTTGTATTCACGTGGTGGCCCCATGCGGAAATGACAAGTTTACTACCGTTCCACCGCACGGCGGCCCCCTCCGTTTCTCCTTTCATCCTTTGTTTCTTCCACTGTCAAGCAATAATGCAGTGTAAACTCCGTGCGGGATGCACGGCTCACTTCTTTCTGGTTAATGGCCGAACTTATAATACTGACCTCCTTATTTTTGACTGTGCCACAAATGAGTATAGGCCTGTAATTGAGTAGGTATTGCCAAACTCAAACCCTAAATGAGATTAAACCAAACTCAATACATGTTACTCAAATTCAAATTCAGACCGATTGAAGTAAATACATTGCGTCTGTTTATTTAGTTTAATAGGTTTGGGTTTGGGTCCATATATAATAAGACTCATAGAGTTTAGGTACTAAAAATCCTCCAATACCAATAAATTTTATTTCAATAATTTGTATGCATTTCCTAATATATTCTTAATTATTTATATGTTTTCGTTCTACTCCTTCAGCTTTTATTTATTTTCATCAAGTCACCCAATTTTTATTCTTTTAAAATTTCTTTCTTTATCATTTTACGAATTTTATTATTTATATAAAATTCTTATTATAAATCTTATTAGTTTATTTACATTCAAACAATATTGGGTATTCCTCAAGTTTAATCAATTATATTTTCTTCTTTAAATCCCATTATAATTTTAATTTACTATATTTTGTGTCTTTAATAAATTTATTTCTTTGTCAATGATATGAATTCATATTTAAAAAAAATATGTTTATTAATTATTGACATGTGTCAAATGTGCCATGTATAAGTTTTTTGCGAGTTCCAACATAAATAATTTTAATATATTTTAACTTTTATTTTTACACTAGTTGAAACAATTGTAATTGTAAAATCTTATTAAAAAAATTCATCAAAAGATATCTATAATTAATTTGCAATACTATTTAATTAAAATTGCATTAGTTGTGACAATAAATTTGAAACCTTACTCCTCTTATCAAATTACACTCCATAAATTTTATAAAATTACTAATGTTAAAAATTGTACATTTATTGACTAAAATTTTATAATATATAAATTTATGATGAATTAATATTTATAAAAAATCTATTTTTTTATCAGTAAATATAATTATTTTTATTCTTAATTTTTTTAAAACTTTCAATTAAAATTTTCAAACAAATTAAATAAATTAATTCTATACAATTTTTCATAATACTTTACTTTAATAATTATTCGGTATTCGAGTGGACTTAACTCTTATAAATTTTTAATTGAATTCATTCATATACTCAATTAATTATCAACTAAAATGTAAACATAATAGGTTAAATTATTATTATTATTATTATTAATTATTGAAAATAATGAAAAAAATTGGTTACTCCAAAAAAAAATTGACCAACAATTGGGTACATTAATTAGACCTGAAAAGAAATACCCATTGGGTTTGGGTGTAGGCTGAGTCAGTTAGTGGTACGCTAAGTTGGTTAGTGAAGTACCCTTTATTGTCAATAGATTATAAAGGATATTGATTGTATATGTAAACTTTTGATATAATTTTAAAATGTTGATTATTTTTATATCAATATTCTGACAGTTATTCGTGTATGTAAATCTTGTATGGTGTAAAGTTATACATGTGTTTATATGATTGTGTTAATAAGTCTTATACATAAAAGATTATGAATATGGACACAAGACTTCTTAGTATACACTCTCTAAAACCTAATCACAAGTTACAGACTCCTTGAATGGACATTGAAAAGTCGATACAACATACACACCTTGTGTTTATATGATGATTATTATGTCATTTAGTATAAGATACTAAAAATACATGTTGATAGATACATCACTAGAGAATGAGCATTCAAACACTAACTAGAGGAATGAAGCAAACATACAAAGCACACTCTTTGCAGTCAATATCTTACTTCATATTTGTGTTAAGTACTTGTGAGCCTTAGATCTAAGACAACTTGTTAGCATAATGGTCAGCATGTCATTTGAGTATTAAGAACTAACATCAATTTTGATATGCGATAAAGTTATAAACCCAACATGTCATTGTCTAGGTACGCATGAGGTCATGTGTACAATTTATAAAAGATTTGTCTCTTTACAAGTAAGAAAGGTGATGCATGTCATTGTAACACACCAAAATTAAATTTTTAATAACTAGTACCAGTTAAGTATGAGTGTCGTGTCCACAAAGAGAGTATGAATGCCTAAGAATATATCAGTTAAACGGCCTTAAGTGAGAGGAGAATAACAGCAACGAGAGAAAACTAAGAAAATATAGATTTCATAAGGCAATCAAGAGAGTTGTGAATTAAAGAAGATTCAATGGTGAGAAGGTCTAGGTCCTGTACAGTGTGAAAATTCAACAAATAACAGATACGTTCGCAATCAAATTCAATTGGCTTATTATGGTGTATTAATCTTTTAATCTTCGAGACATTCTCCCGAATTATCCCCAAGCTTCAACCCAACAAGTGTGTTCCTACATCCCACTTAAGTTGAGAACATGAATATTAACACTTGTCCCACGCAAATTCCTTGGTTCCACTGCTGCTATTCCCTCAAAATTTACATTTTACAATTGTTGTCTAACCCACGAGTTGCACTTCCATTATTCCCCACATGGTCACAGTTAAATCAAGAACTGCCAAGCACTTGAAAACACGAATTCACAATTGCAAATAATAAGAATAATGAAAACAAATCACATACTCATATCCATTAAAAATCCTCAGTTAACACCAAGTCCTAGAGTAGAAATCTATCAATCCATAAAAATAAAAACAAGTATAACAATCAAATTCATAATTCTATTATTTAAGAAAGTAAGAAAAAAGATAAGAAAATCTTAGTATGAGGTCTTGAATAATTGGCTGGATTATGTATTTAACATAGCAAGAATTCTTCCAATTTGCTCTTAAATGATGTAGCTCTTTGAAGTCTAACTTTCCGGCCTTTTTTCTTAGTCACCACTCTCCAACTATCATCTAAAAATCTTCTTTATATATGGGAGAACTAGGTCAAGGCAGTGGGTGCATAAAAAATGGTGAGAAAATCAGATTTCCAAAAATACATATTTATTCACATCGTCTTCTACGATCGTGGCCTCTTCAACCGCGATCGAGACTCCGACCGCGGTAATTCTAGTGAATGTCGCAGTGTTCTCCCGTGGTCATAGAACTCTTTCTCATGATCACGACCTCTTCAACCTCACGATCAATTGTAGAAAAACCAGTGCATGGTGTGATCCTCTTCGTGGTCGCGAAACACCTTCCCGCGATCGTGGCTCTGACTCTTGCAATCATGGCCCTGACCGCGCCCATTGAAAGTTTTCAGCTGTTTTTGCAATGTTCATACTTTTCCATGTAACACCCTCATTTGATGTCTGATCAATTTGTCTCCGTTAGAGTACTAATTCATTTTTCTTGTACTCCTCATAGTCTCAGGTCAAACGAATATTCGACCTCAACTCAGCATCCTTCCAAAGTCGTTGTTTGATTCGTACAACTGTGAAAACTTTCGTAAGTATCATACTACTCAATGTCATTCACGCTAAGGTATATTCATGATAACATTTAATGTAATTCATACGCGATTTAAGCATTTTCTTCTATCATAATGTTTGTTTGACACGTCTATTTTACCCAATTTTAATGTTACCATACGCAATATACATCACCAACCTTGTTAAATCTACATCATGAATAACTATAATTTTAGGCAACATCACACCCCCACACTAGAGGGTTGCTAGTCCCTAGCAACATTCCCTGCACATATAGATATATGGATCAACTATTCATAGCTTAGATGTACACAAAAGGCTTGGGAGGCCACCCATCTTAATCTTAGAAGAGTTTTAGTTACCTCAAGTCAAGTGACAATTGCACACTCATTCGCAACCCAACTCTCCAAAATTTTCCCATTTCCACATGACACCCAATGAACATGTGAATGTACTACTCCTGTCGTCTAATTCTCGAGCATCTCAATGTTGCTACCAACAGTTAACAAAAAGTAGTCTGTGTGTTGCTTACCTCAAGGAACCCACCAACCCATCTCCCTATCGGTCTGAACATAAGGGAACATAAGAACTTGTGCACCATGCAAGATAAAGAGTAAATTGCATCGTTTCTTCTTCTTCTCTTTTTTTTTTTTCAATTTTCTCAATTTTTTGGAGAACCTTTTTATGCAAGAATGAACAAAAGTCACTTGTGCATCCCTGGTTACTCAATTCTCAACACAATTGAGTTGCTTGCATACTCATGATTAGGTAACCTTTTTACGCAAGAATGGTCAGGGGTCTCTGCACAATCCTAATTACTCAGTCACTTAACCAATGGAGTAGAAAGTTCTATCTCCTTCTCACCTTCTTTCTTTATTTTTTTTTTACTATAGTCTTTACCTATAGTTCAACGGCCTATAAATTCCTCACGGTGAGACAGATGCCCACAAACCCTCACCCTTTCTAAAGTACTAGCACTTCTCAAGCTGCCCAGAACTTAGGAACGAGGTGGTGTGCAGTAAAATTCGGGCCACATGTAAGCAAAGAGATTGTTGGAAAGACTAGAACTACGAATGTTTAAGCAACCATCATACATAATACAGATTTTAAAAAAATGTCTCTATCATCACAGATTAAGTTCGGTGGCCACAAAACCATACCTTTGCTCCTCTGGTAGCATCTTGAGCACCTTGTTTAATTCAAGTTTAACATATTTCACGCAATCATACATGTAGCACAAATAATTGAGTAGTTACTATCCACTGAAAGTGCTGTGAGTTTAGTGTTTAAAATTTACAAACCTTTGAAGTGAGAATAAAAATCAGCAAAAGACAAAATCCTACGCAAATCCCTCCCCCAACAAAGCAGTTTCTCCATCGGAATAAGCATACAGGTAGAAGATAAACATATAACGAAAAGAACAAAATCGCATGAACTCGAGGGGTGAGAAGTAATTGCATCACTCATGTGGGCTACCAAGATCATCATCTTGCTCATTAGTTGCATAGTAGGCAACAAACGACTCAACCTAATGGGACTATTCACGATGGGGCTGGTACGGAAAGTGAGACGGAGCCGGGTGTCCTGCTGGTGAGGAAAAGGGCACGTCGGGATACAACTGTTGAAAATATGTTGCAATGTCAGCTTGGAAAGAGTGAATGGAATGGTGAAGGCCATCCAGGCGGGTATTGATGTCCTGGGCTAGCCCCTGGAAATTTTCACACACCTTAGCCCGAAACTCCTTGTCTATATAATCACGCACGCGACACCGAGAGCGTTGTTGCAGCCTCAGCCCGCCTTCAAGAGCCATATGTTGGACTGGTGCTCTTAGTAGGTTGATCGATGCCACCGAGGCCACATCTAGAGGGAAATCCACAAATGTCACTCTTCGCCTGTCTATAATTCTAATGATATTATCATAGATTAATTGACCCAAGTCCAAGGGTATACTTGTATATATAGATATGGGATCAGAAACTACTCAGTACTGATTGTAGTTTAGTGTTAATTAGGTCAGATTCGTTTGCAAGTGAACACCCACCATGGGCATACCATCTAGGGCAAGCTGTGGAAGTGGAAGTTGTAATGCTGACCATCCTCCCACTAGATGCCTTTAGGGCACAACTCCTGGACAAACCCTTCCTTCCATCTAGAGTTGCCTAGCTCGTGAAACCATGTCATATCAACCGGCTTCAACCCAAACACCCTGTTTATGTGCTATGGCCTAAATGAAACTAGCACCTTACAAATGTAGATCATGCCATCCCTATGGTACAGGACATTAGCATGGAATTCACGCAATAGCTCCCAAGAGACCTATTGCGTAAGATGGCGAACGACCATCCCGTAATTTTAGTTGGCAAAAAGTTGGGAAAAGTTGGGTGAGGGACAGTGATCTCCCTAAACTCAAGCTCAAGGACTAGTGCTTGATAAGCAACATTAGTCTTATAATGATGTTGGGCGTCCTCCATCATGAACTGAGAAATGTCATGCTGATGAGGACTAGCAGGCAGAGGCAGTGGTGTACGTGAGGAGCTCGCTCCTCTTGGGGTATGACTGTGCTTTTGAGCACCTACAACCAAAAAAATTTCATCAACAAGAAGAACCAACCAAAAAGGACGGCACGGAATCAAAGTGTTATCAACAGGCAGAGAAACGAGGGATAGAAGGTAACCAAAATTGGAAGAATCATTTCATTGCGAATTGAGTGCCCAGCTTTCATAGAGGCATTGAAACAAATACCTTGGATGCAACAAGTAATATGCAAAAAATAGCACACAAATGGGTGGAATCACCCCACAAAAGTGATGCAACTTTTCTCAAACAAGCATGCAAAAAACACAATAATATCCAACTAGTTGAGTCTCAATAATTGCAAGAAGCATTTGTAGCAAAGTGAGGGCTAAGCTTTATAAAGGCATTGAAACAAACACCCTGGAGGTACCAAATAATATGGAAAGAAAACCACACAAATGGATGGAATCACCCCACAAAAATCCAATTCAACATGTCTTAAGTAAGAAAGCAAAAAGCACAACCATTCCCAACAAAATCCAAAAAAAAATTGGAAGAAAATTACCTGACATCCTTGCCTAAAAAAAGAAGGAAAAAACAAGGAACAAAGCAGGAACAGTTGATCACGGTGTCCGTGCTGCGGTTGTGGTTTGGCGGCCGTGATGGGCGCAACTATAGTGTGTCGATGTGTGTGGTCCGTGCGGTTTTTGATGTGAGTGAAGTGCGGTGTGCACAGTGTCTGAGTGTGTGCATGTGTTGCGGTGTTGTAGTTCGTGCGGGCATTTTATTCAAAAGTGCCTGACCATGATTGCCTCTTGCAATCGCGTGTAAATTATCCACGATCACGATGGAGGATACCGTAGTCATGGAAAAAGAGCAATTGTTCTAGGGCAAGCCGCGATCAAACTCATGATCATGGCCCTTCATTCCACGATCATGGTAAAGTGTGCAAGAAAAACAGTAGCACCTGCACTTTTACTCGCAGCTGTATCAATGATCCACGATCGCAGCCTTTCAAGTGATTTTTTTTTTTTGAAACAAAATGATGAAGAATGTAAAGGGCTAGAAACATAAAACTAGAGTGCAAAAATAGAAAGGGTAGAAAAAGTGAAAGAAAACAAGTAAAGCACGAGTAGCCTCCCACAAAGCATTACAATTTATGTTGACGGCCAGACCATTTCCAGCTCAACAGGACAGTTACGCTAAGGTCCATGCATCTATGGCACAAACTTCCCCCTCAAGATAGTGTTTGAGCTAGTGTCCATTTACCTTAAAATTTTAGTCACCATTGTGCAATTGAACTACACTATGATCAAACACATTAGCAATTTCAAAAGGGCCCGATTACAGAGACTGCAACTTACTTTGGAATAATTTTAGGCATGAATTAAACAAAAGCACCTTGTCCCCAACTTTGAAATCCTAGGCCACAATGTGGTAATCATGCCACCTCTTCATTCACTCTTTGTACATTTTAGCGTTTTCATATGCATTGTGGTGAAATTCTTCCAATTCAATTAATTGCAGTAGCCTATTTTCTCCTACTCCTTGAGGATCAAAATTTAAAAATTTTATAGCCCAATATGCTTTATGCTTGATTTCAACTGGGAGGTGATAGGCTTTACCAAAAATTAAACAATATAGGGACATGTTAATTAGGGTTTTAAATATAGTTCTGTATGCCCTCAGTGCATCATCTAGCTTCCTAGCACAATCCTTCCTACTGTGATTCATGGTGGTCTCTAGGATTCGTTTTAACTCCCTATTAGACACTTCTACCTGACCACTTATTTTGGGGGTGATATGAGGTTGCAACAAGATGGGACACATTGTATTTTTTTAGTAGAGACTCCATTCATTAGTTGCAAAAGTCCGAGCCCCCATCAAGGAGTTGCGTTAGTAAATAAGGTAAAGATGTGTTCATCTGGAATTCTTCAGTGATGCCTTGCCCCTCTGTGTTGCCCTTGTTATCCAATATGCAGAGATGATCAGCTAGCACGTTATCTAGTTCCTTTTTATCTTTGATTTCCATATTGAATTCCTGCAACAGTAAAATCCATCGGATTAGCCTGGGTTTTGCATCTTTCTTTTCAAACAAGTATTTAGTGGCAGCATGATCTATATAAACAATCGTTTTTAGCTCCAATTAGATATGGTCGAAATTTCTCAAATGTGAATACTATCGCTAGGAGCTCTTGCTCTGTTATTGCATAATTCAATTGAGAATCATTGAGGGTGCAATTGGCATAGCAAATCACGTGAAGCCTTTTGTCTTTTTGCTATCAGAACCGCTCCTACTGAGTGGTCATTGGTGTCACACATCAATTCAAATGGTAATGACCAGTTCGGAGGTACGATGATGGGTGCACTAATTAATTTCTGCTTTAATTAACCTATTAAAAGCAGCTAAACATTGATCATCAAAATCAAATGGTGCATCTTTAACTAATAGGTTAGACAAGGGTTTTGAAATCTTGGAAAAATCTTTTATAAAGCGTCTATAAAACCTGGTATGCCTGAGAAAGCTACAAATTCCTTTCACATTCGATAGTGCAGGTAAGTTGGTGATAACATCAAGTTTGGCTCTGTCTACCTTGATGCCATTTTGTGAAATTTTGTGCCCTAGAACAATCGCTTCCTGTATATAAAATGACATTTTTCCTAGTTCAAGACTAGATTAGTGTGTTCGCATCTCTGCATGACTTGAGATAGATTATATAAACAATTATCAAATGAGTCACCTATAACAGAGAAATCATCCATAAAAATCTCAATTATATTCTCGATCAAGTCAGAAAAAATTGCCATCATACATATTTGAAATGCTATCGGTGCATTGCATAACCCAAATGACATCCTCCTATAGACAAATGTCCCATAGGGGCAAGTGAAGGTGGTTTTCTCCTAATCCTTTAAAGCAATTGGAATTTGGTTATAGCTAGAGTACCCATATAAAAAGCAGTAGTTTGGTGGCTTGCTAAACTTTCTAGCATTTGATTTACAAAGGGTAGTGGGAAGTGATCCTTATGGGTGGCACTATTAAGTCGTCTATAGTCAATGTATATGTGCCAACTATTACGACCTTAGATGGAAGTGCTTCATTTTAGTTGTTCTTGACTACTGTCATACCTCTCTTTTTAGGTACCACCTGGGTTGGACTCACCCACTCACTGTCTGATATAGGGTAGATTATACTTGCATCTAATAGCTTCATTACTTCTTTTTTAGCAACCTTTTGCATGTGTAGGTTTAGCTGGCATTGAGGTTGCCTCACAAGTTTATAGGTATCATTAAGCAAAATTTTATACATGCAATAAGAGGGGCTTATATCTGCTATGGTCCATCCTATGGCACTTATGTGATTTTTCAAAACTTGCAACAACTTTTCTTCTTCTTCTTGATTCAAATGTGCAAAAATTATCACAGGGAGCATAGAGCACTTACCAAGAAAAGCATACCTTAAATGTGCTGGAAATTGTTTTAGCTGGAGAGTTGGAGGTTCTTCCACTGAAGTCTTAGGTGGGTGTAGTGATTTCACTAAGGATTGCATTATTGGTACCACTTTGTTCTCCTTGCTATCATCCTCTATTTCTAGCTTGGCTACTAGTTCTTCGAGCTCCAACTCCAACTCATGCATGTTCCTAAAAACCTCACGTGTGCAATCGTCAATGTGCTCTAGATGAAGACAGGTATCAATGTCCACAGGAAATCATGAAGCATTAAACACATTAAATATGACTTCCTTACCCCTACCCTCAACATTAACTTACCATGGTACACATCAATTAATGCCCTACTTGTTGCTAGAAATGGTCACCTCAGTATAAGTGGCACTTCCCATCTTTTACCATATATAAAACAACAAAATCGATAGGGAATATAAATTTATCTACCTTTACCAAGACATCCTCAATTAGCCCAAGTAAGACCTTTACAGATTTGTATGCCAGCTGAATAGACATCCTGGTTTGTTTGACTTCTCCTAATCAGAGTTTCTTGAAAAGAGTATACGGCATTAGATTGATACTAACACTTAAGTCACATAAAGCTTTACTGAACTCCACATTGCTGACATTGCATGGAATAGTGAAACTTTGGGTCCTTCAATTTAGAGGGAAGTTTATTTTGAATGATGGCATTACACTTCTCAGTCAGCAGCACTGTCTCTAGATCTTCCAACTTCCTCTTTTTGGAGAGGATTTCCTTTAGAAAATTCACATAGCTTGGCATCTATGCTAGTGCTCTATAAATGGAATATTAATGTGAAATTTCTTGAATACATCTAAGAATTTAAGTGTTTATCCTCTTGTGTAGCCTTTAATCTCTGCGAACATGGGAGGGGTGGATTGTAAGGTTTAACAGGTGATTTAGCTTTTTCTTTGGCATCCTTTCGCCCTTTTTTAGCTTGTTCACCAGACCCTTCCTCCACTTTGCCTTTGTCTCAACTGTTTGTTCTGTGGGGCAACTCTTGTAGCTTTTTCCCATTCCTCAAGGTGACTGCATTACATTGCTCCCTTAGGTTAGCCTCTGTATTACTAGGTAATGTTCCTTGGGGTTGTGTAGCTACATCTTTCGCCAATTGCCCAATTTACTGCTCCAAGTTGTGTAGGGCTGCCTGTTGATTCTAGAGTACTGAGTCAGTTCTGCTTATGTAATCTTGAGTCATTTTTGCCAAGTTTCGAATTTGGTCAAGTTACCCACTATGTCTTCCAGTGATTATTTCTTCTCTTGTGTTTGATATAGAGGGTTTGATGCTACCAATCTTTGTATGCTTAAGGGGTTAGACATGCCCGCTTGGTTTCTTCACGAGAAGTTTAGGTTGTTCCTCCACCTCGAGTTCTATGTATTGGAGTATGGATTGTTCTGTGTTCGATTCTGGCTGTTCACATAGTTTATCTATTCATTATCTAACTGATTTCCGCCAATACTGCCCACTTGTTACTCATGGGTTGGATGTGAGCCAAAGCACATGTTACAGACCTACATAGAGGGAACAGATAGATTAGTATTGTCATTTAAGCTATCAATTTTATGTGTAAGAAATGGGCTTTAGCAGTTAAAGCAGTAAAGGCATCTATGTCATGAGGCCATTGGTAGGCATTCAATGCCATCTCTTCGAAGAGGTCCCAAGCTTCTTCTTATCTTTTGTTCATTAGGGTGCCACCAGCTGCGGCATCCAACACAGTTCGTAAGTTCTCATTGATACCGTTCTAAAATGTTTGAATTTGAAGTCAGATTAGGTATCTATAATGTGGGCACTTTCTCAATAGTTCTTTAAATCTCTCTTAGGCTTTGGGGAGTGTTTCAGAGTCTATCTACTTCAAGGTACTCATTTCAAGACGCAATTATGCAGTTTTAGTTGGCAGAACAAATTTAGACAAAAAGTTATTAACGCTTCCCTGCCAAGTAGTGATACTCCCTGTGGGTAGGCCTTAGAGCCATTGTCTAGCGCGGTCTCGTAGAGAGAAAGGAAATAATCAAAGTTTGATTGCGTCTTCGAATACTCCGTTAAACTTTACCGTATCGCACAACTCCAAGAAGCTTGCTAAGTGTGTGCTTACGTCCACTTGAGGGCCTCCCTCAAACTGGTTTAATTATACCATATTAATTAACATAGGTTTAAGTTCGAAATTATTAGCATTTACTAGTAGTTTGACTATTCTCGTCATGTTTTGCGTCACCACTGACTGGAGATAATCTCAGAGGGCCCTTTGATTTGGTGTTAAAGGTTTAGTGGTATGTGCTGATGCTCTTCCATGTCTAATTGTTCTTGCAATTTTCTTTTCATGGATCTATTATGTCAAAGTATTTGTTTGATCTCTAGATCAAAATCCACCAACTCCACACATTGACTTCAATGCATGTAACAAAGGTGTCGCTTAAACACCTACAACATTAAATACCAATTAATAAATAAAAAAATAACTTTAAATAAAAAAGACTTGTACAAGGAGATGGGTGGTCTAACCTAGTACGCCCTAAGAATATGCAATAGCACTTGTTACCCTCCCCGACAACAGCGCCAAAATTTGATACGTGTCGGTGTAACATACTAAAATTAAATTTTTAATAACATGTACCGATTAAGTACAACTATCATGTCCACAGAGAGGGTATGAATTGTATTTATTACTATGACTAAGAATATATCGGTCAAACTGTCTTAAGCGAGAGAGAGAATAAGAGCAACAAAAGAAAACCAAGAAAACAAAGATTTTCTGAGGCAATCAAGATAGTAGTGAATTGATGAAGATTCAAATGTGAAAAGGTTTAGGCCCCTGTGTAGTGTGGAAATTCAATGAAAAACAGATGCGTTTGCAATCAAATTCAATTGGCTTATTATGGTGCGTTCATCTTTTAATCTTTGAGACATTCTCCCAAATTATCCCTAAGCTTCAACCTAACAATCATGTTCCCAAGTCGCACTTAAGTTAAGAATATGAATATTAGCACTTGTCCCACGTAAATTCCTCAGTTCCACTTCTGCTACTCCCTCAAAATTTATGTTTTGCAAATTTACTTGAATTCACAATTACAAATAATAAGAACAATGAAAACAAATCACATACACATATTTCGTTAAAAGTCTTCAACTGACACAAGGTCCTAGAGTAAAAATCTAACACTCCATGAAAATAAAAGCAAGTACATCAATCAATTTCATAATCTATGATTCAAGAAAGCAAGAAAAAGATAACAAAATCTTAGTCCAAGGTCTTGAACAATTGGTTGGATTATGTCTTCTAAACCGCAAGAATTCTTCTAATTTGCTCTTGAATGATGTAGCTCTTTGAAGTCCAAGTTTCCAGCCTTTTTCCTCAACTGCCACTCTCTAATTTTTGTCCAAAAATCTTATTTCTAAGCCAGTGGTGCATGAAAAATGGCAAGAAAATCCAATTTCTAAAAATATGTATCTGCTTGTGCTGTCTTTTGCGATTGCAGCCTTTCTTCCTCTGATCGTGGCCTCTTCAACTGTGGTTGCGGCTTCAACCATGGCAAGTCTAGGGGATGCTGTGGTCTTCACCCGCAGTCGTGGAACTCCTTTTCGTGATCGTGACCTCTTCAATTCCAATCGTAGCTCTGATCGTAGAAAAACTAGTGCATGGTGTAATCCTCATCACGGTCGCGGAACACCTTCCCACAATTACAGCTCCGACTTTTATGATTGCGGCCTTAACCACGCCTATTAAAAGTTTCCGACTGTTTTGGCGATGTTCATATTTTTCCGTGTAACTCCTTCATCCGATGTTCGATTGACCTAATTTTTACTCCATTGGAGAACCAATTCATTTTTCCTGTATTCCTCACAGTTTCAAGTTAAACAAATATTCCGCCTCAACTCAATATCGTTCCAAAGTTGCTACTTGATCTTTGCAACCATGAAAACTTTCACAAGCATCATAGTATTCGATGTCATTCACGCTAAGATATATTCATAATAACATTTAATGTAATTCATGCGCGATTTAAACATTTTCTTCCATCTTAAGGTTTGTTTGGCACAATGCCCATTTTACCCAATTTTAATGTTACCATGCATAATATACGTCACCAACCTTGTTAAATATATGCCATGAGTAACTATAATTTTAGGCAACATCACAAGGCATTTTTCTTATGCGATGGATGTTCCATGAGATGAAAATCTTTAGATAAGGTAATGTATGATTAGAAATAATTTTAGATAAAACATTAGTCTTATGAAGCAACATGAGTTTGGTTATATGTCCAAGCTAGTGAGTTTGACTACATTCATGGCTCTCGCTTGATCGGGATAAAGTAAGATAGAAAGGCCTATACCATATGATATTCTTGATCGAAAAGCTTTATGTGATCCATTTACTTCATATTAACTAGGCTACGATATAGGTCATAGGCTAGGTATCACCCCTATCATTCGAGTTATACTCATTGCCAATTAAAGATGAATTTAGAAAGTCACAAACAAAATGTTTGGAATGAGGATAAGTTGGTAATTTGGTTGGAACATGAATGAGGCTTGAAAAGTCTCATGGATAAATTAATTTGATTGTAATTGTATTGGACCTAATGGATTTCTCATTGTGCTTGTCAATAATGGATTATTAATTTGAAGCATGATGAGCTTTTAAGTTAATTAAGGAGATTAATTAAACCTTAATTAACTTAAAGGATAAGACACAAATAAGGTTATTTAGGTCTTGTCATATTTGTTAATAATGTGATTATTAACTAGAATTATAATTGGCCTTTAATTTAATTAACGACATTAATTAAATTAAAGAATATAATTCCAATAAGCTTTAATTATTAATGGGATTAATAATTAAAGGGTGAATGGGTGTAATTATTAATGAGATTAATGATTAAATAATCTATAAGCTAAAATTAGTTAACAATTCATGTAGAAAGCTCACAGAGCCTATGCAATATGTACCTTAGGTGCTACATGAAAATAAGAATCCTTCCAAGTTTAGGATATTGTATCTTTAAAATAAATAGTTCTGCAAGAGTTCCAAATCAAATAAATCAAAATTATTCCCTAAACAACATAAAAAATTCGTCTCTCCCTTACCAACAAGAAAGAGCAAGTTTTCTAACCTCTTTCTCGATTTATAGCCTCCATACCTAAAGATGTTTATATTGGGACCTTACAAAGAAGTTAAAAAATGTTTTTGAAGGTACTTGTTTACATTCCAGTTATGTGGATGAACTAAAGGTTGAGGCTTGAGTGTTGTGACTCACGGAACATGCACACACTAATTAGAACATCATTCCAAGAGGTAATTTTATGTATACTTTGGGATACAATCAGTTCTTGTGCGTTACATGATGAATTTAGTTTGGGTTTAGTTCTTTTATTTCATTGTGCTTAATCTGATTATGCATATTTTAATTAAACTTTTCCACCCCAAACTCATTGAAACTTAACAGTGGTATTAGAATCACTGTATTCCTCATATAACCTCAAAGATTAATGATATTTTTATGATTCATGGTTGTTCTTATTCAAGAATTATGAAACATGTATAAGAGACTTTTTGTGCTTTGAAAAAATTGTTTTTGCATGTTTTGAATTGTAGAAAATCAAGAAAAATCAAATCTTGATTGCCAAAGAAAAACTAGGGCCGTAAATTGTGATTAGGGCCCATAGCTAAGGGAGTTAATTAACTCTTGCAACCAAGCCTCATAGCCATGAGACAAGAGCTCATGGATGAGAGAGTTAAGTAATTCCTACGGCCAAGCTTCACAGCCATAGGACAAGAACTCATGGATGCAAGACGTGATCTCATGGACGTAGAGCTAAGCATAATAGAAATGATGTTATGTTGTTGTCTTCTTCAATGCCAGCCATGCGGTCACATGAATGTGGCATGCAGCCATAGGAATTGTTCCTACAGCCACATAGTATCAAGTAAGGGCTAGTTGGAACTTTTCTTTAATTTAAAACATAGGAAAAGGGTTTTCTAGAAATGAGAACTAAAGCATGAGATGCATAAATCATAAAAAAGGTCATTAAATGGATTTGTTGAATTATGCATGCAATGTATAGTTGTATAAATAGATGTATGGGATAGATTGTAGAGTTTAGACACGTGTGGATGAATAGATTTTTATTTTGGATTAGTTTTTCAAGGGTGTATAATTTATTTTTCCTAGGTTGTAAGGGCATAAGTCTAAGTTTTATTTTACATTGAACCATTTGATGTTCCATAGCATGGCGGACTTGTGAAGGAAGCTATGAAGACCAATATTATTATGCCATGTAATAGTATAATGATTCATGCACATGTGCATAATCCAATTGTCGACTCCAATTGGATTTTGAAGTCCGTAATCCTCTTTCTTATTTATTTATTTGTTTGCATGTTTCATTTGTTTCATGTATGACATATATGCAAGAAATTGACTAATGTGCAAAGTGAAACATGAAATTACATTGGAAAAGGGTTTCTACAAATGAGAACTAAAGCATGAGATGCATAAGTCATAAGAAAGCCATTAAATGGATTTGTTGAATTATACATGGAATGTCTAGTTGTATAAATAGATGTGTGGGATAGATTGTGGAGTTTGGACACTTGTGGATGAATGGATTTTTGTTTTGGATTAGTTTTTTATGGATGTATAATTTCTTTTTCATAGGTTGTAAAAGCATAAGCTTAAGATTTATTTTACGTAGAACAAGAATTATTTCTTTTGTGGTACGTGATGTGCATACACAAAACGAAAGATCAAGAGTTGATGATTGTGTAGAAACTAATAGTTGAACCATTTGTTGTTCCATGGCATGGTGGACCTGTGAAGGAAGCTATGAAGACTAAGACAAAGTGAAGACCAATATTATTATGCCATGTAACAGTATAAGGATTCATGTACATGTGTATGATCCAATTGTCAGCTCCATTTGAATTTAGAAGCCCATAATCCTCTATCTTATTTATTTATTTGTTTGCATGTTTCATTTGTTGTATGTATGACATATATGCAAGAAATAAACTAATGTGCAAAGTGAAACGTGAAATTACATGGATTAAGAACTTCCTTAATTAATGTAAGTTGTAATTGTGAAATTGTTTCGTCATGGTCCTCTATCAAGCTCGAAGCCCTAGGTATAGTCTTAGCATATGATATCATTACACTCATTGGGCCACATTGCAATGGTATATTTAGGGTTTCATGTGCATTTGATACTACATTTAAAGGATACTTCACTTTAAGAACTGACATAATCAAAAGTAAGGTTACAAATTCTGAACCCATAATGCTAAGAACTATATATGTGAGATTTCATTGGGTCATGAGCCTAAGTAAAAGATTGGACTGTGCATGAGATGTGTTGGCTAAAGTTGTCACTCACTAAGCTTAACATGCTAAGAACTGTATGTTTGACGTATGTTATATCCAATAAAAATCCTAATCACTTGCTAGGAAATTTTTCCAATGTAATTTTTGTTAACTAGTCAAGGTAGTGTAGGATTCAGAAAATATAATGCAAGGCTAATATGATTTAAAAGTCTATAATCATGCAGTAACACATTTTACAACCAAATTAATAAATCTTACTTATTTTTTGTAGTTTATACTTATCTTAAATAATGTACGTCCTCTTTATATTGATTAAGATAGTCATATTAACTGAGATAAAAATAGTCGATCAGTTTTAAAGTTTGAGAAGAGTTCTCATTTCCAAAAGGATCAGTAGGATCTAGGAAGCCATTATCCCATTCCATTGGAAAGAGCTTGTCCTTGAGGAGTTTAGCTTCTCGATTAGTGAGATTAAGGAATCCAAGTTGAAGAGAGGGAAATCTATTGTTCCCAAGACCAGTGGGAAAAAAGTGAGATTCAATGCTCATGTAGGCAAAGAAAAGAGTCTCCAGTGTAACAAAAAGGGGCATTGGAGGAGGAATTGCTCTGGCTACCTCGATGGCCTAAAAATAGCTACAGATATAAAGAACTTTATGTTTATAAAACATCTTGTTTAATTAGTATATTCTCTACATTCTAAATCTTAGATTCGAGTGCTTTTTATCACATTTGCACTTCAAATTAAGATTTGGTCAAGTGTAGATCGTTTGCGAAGCTAGAAGTAGCAATTAAAGTTGGTAGTGGGCAAATGTTGTACCTATTGTAATTGGCACTACTTCGATTAAGCTATGATCTAGTCATGTTTTAGGTTTAGAAGATTGTCTCTTGTTACTAAATAGGCTTAGGAATATTGTCTTTGTACCTATGTTGTTAGAAATAGGTTATGAATTTTCTTTGAGAGACAATATGTAACAATACATGTCAAATTTATTATCGTAATAAATTAGTTAGCATTACCTTATTGATAAATGGCCAATATACTACCTAGGAATTTGAATGATGAGCCAGTAATGAATGTCAAATCAAACAAATGTGCTAAAGATAGCCCAAGCAATTATTACATCTTAGATTAGGCCACGCCTAAGAGGCAAGGATAAGCAAGTTAGAGAAAAATAGAATTATTGGCCCGGTGAGAGAGAATCCTATCTGACTTGTGAACCCTGCATCCTAGACAAGATAGCCAAGAGTCAATTTGATGAGCATGTTGAAAGGGTCGCATCAGTGTTCGAACCAGTCCACAATGACATTTGTGGGCCATGTAATGAAATGGCTAAGGGAGGATTTTAATACTTCATAACCTTTACTGATGATTAATCTAGAGATAGTTATGTATACTTGATGAAGTATAAACATGAATTCTTTGAAAAGTTCAAAGAATTTAAAGATCAAGTAGAGAAACAAACTAGAAAACATGGAAAAGCACTACAATCAGATTATAATTTCAAAGCCCTTGGATGCTTCTTGAACCTTCAAAGTTAAAATTTGATGCCACATTCCTTTCTTTGGTCCTCCCATCATGTCCAAATGACCTTCAAGCTTCCAATTGAGCAAAACGTTAGTGAGGACCTTATTAAACGTGCGAGCCCATGCTCTTGTGATGGGCATGGGTGGCAACTTGAAGGGATCATGCCTTTCGATGTCCACATCAATAATTCTCATTAGATGCAAGTGGATTTATAAAAAGAAAATTAGTTTAACTGGCAAAGTGGGAGATCTATAAGGTAAGGCTTATAGTGAAAAGGCTGCAATCAAAAGGAAAGAACTAACTCTAAGGAGACTTTTTTGCTTTGTGTCAATGCTCAAATCTATTCAAATACTCTTTCTGGTAGCCATCTCCTAGATTATGAGATTTGGTAGTTGGATGTTGAAATCGCTTTCCTTAATGTGTTTCTTGATGAGGACATTTATATGGTGTAGCTACATGTCTTAGAAGTCCAAAGTGTATCTCATGAGGTATGCAAGCTTATGAGGTCCATTTATGGTCTTAAGCAAACACCAAGGAGTAGAAACTTCATTTTAATGGTGCAATCAAATTGTTTGGCTTCGTAAAGAATGAAGATGAGCTCCATGTCTATAAGAAGGTTACTACAAGAGCCATTACATTCAATGTACATAATGCTATGTATAAGGCTAGATATTGTCTATGTCGTAAGTGTTACAAGTAGGTTTCAAATGAATCCTGGCAAAGAGCATTAGATTGTTGTCAAGTGTATCTTATGTACTTGAAAAGGACTAACGATATAGTACTTGTATATGGAGATGAGACCTAAGAATAGACGGATATACCAATTGTGACTTTCAATCAAATGTGGGAGATGAGAGTCTATCTCTAATACATCTTCACCCGTAATGAAGGAGAAATGAGTGAAGAGTTTTAAACAAAGCACCACTGTAGATTCCACCACTAAGGTTGAGGACATCACAATATGTAATGTTTCGAAGGAAGCTACTTGGATAAGAAACTTCACGATAGAATTTCAAGTGGTTTCAAATATAGATTGACCATTACCACTTTATTAAAACAACAATGGCATGATCGTAGATGCAAAGGAACTAAGGTATCATTAGAAATCCAAACACATTCAAAGGCATTATCACATTATTCTAGAAACCATTGGAAAAGGTAACATGGCCATGTAGAAAATAGCTTAAGTAAACAATGTGACTAACCTACTCAATAATTCATTGACACAAGTGTAGCTACATTGCCATTTTGAAAAGATAAGTGTTAGATATCATAACGACTAGCACTAAGATTATTAGCATTAGACTGCAAGTAGGAGGTTGTTAATGATATTCCCTCTAATGCCAATAACTTATGAGCGATATTGGTTTTATATCTAATTTTTGACATATTAATAAAATATTGATTTTTTATATCAATATTGTAGTAGTGACTCATGCATGTAAATCTTATATGGTGTAAAGTAATACATGTGCCAATGTAATTATATTAAAAAGCCTTATTCATAAAGGGTTATGAATATAGACATAAGTTTTTTCAAAGCATAATCACTAAAATATGTTTGCAAAACACAAACTCTTTGAATGGGTATTAGAGAGTTGATACAACTTGTACACTTCGTATTTATATGGTGAGTACAATGCCATTCAATATAACACAATGAGCACATGTGAGTGGATACATCTTTCAAGAATGAGTATTTGAACACTAACTTAAGGAATGATGCAAACACATATAGTTCACTCATGTTTACTTGTATTAAGTGTACGTGGGCCTTAGACATGAGATGAATGTACATAAGGGTCAGCATGTCATTAGGTTATTAAGAACCAACATCTATCTTATTATGAGATAAGATTGTAAGCCCAATGTGTTGTTACTTGGATGTACATAGATGTATGTGTGTAGTCAATAAATGATTTATTTCCTTGCAAGTAAGGCATTTGTCCTATGTGATTGATGTTCTATAAGAAGGAAATCCTTGGCTTAGTTAGCGTATAACCAGAATGGTATATATGATTAGGAGGGTTCGTGTGAATCGTTTACTTCACCTTAATTAGACTACAATCTAGGCTCTAGATTAGGCATTATCTATAGCCTTTGAGCTATGTTCGTTGTTAATTAAGAATAAACTTGAGAGCCATACACAAAGGTTGGAACAAGGTCAGGTTAGTAATTTGGTTAAGGCATGAACAATCTCATAGATAAATTAATTTAAGTGCAATTATATTGGACAAAATGGATTTGACATAAGCAATGGGATTATTAATTAGAATTATGAAGGGTCTTATTAATTGGATTAATTAAATTAATGAACAAGGCACAAATGGAATTATTTAGTTCTTATCATGTTTTTTTAATAATGTAATTATTAACTAGAAACAGGATAGGCCTTTAATTTAATTAATGAGATAAATTTAATTAAATTAAAGGATATAATTTGAAAAAGCCTTAGTTATTAATGGGATTAATAATTAAAGGAAGAATGTGCTTTAATTTTATTGAGATTAATATGAAAAGATCTCTAGGCTGAAATTAATTAAAGGTCTCTGTGGGAAGCCCATTCCATATATGTTCTAAGTGCTTTATATGAAAATAAGAATTCTTCCAAGTGTAGGATATTGTACCTTGCAAATAAATAGATCTAAAAGAGTTCAAAATCATATTAATCAAAATTATTTTGAAAAAAACATCAAATATTCCATCACCCTCTCTCAAGCAAGAAAGAAAATGTTATCTAGCCATTTTCTCAAATCTCTTTCTTGTCTTAATACCTCCATGCTCAAAGGTGTTTTTGTTAGGACCTTATGAAGGAGGTTGCAAAAGGTTTTCGAAGGTGCTTGTTCCTATTTTAGTTGTATGGATGAATAGGAGGTCAAGGCCTCGGGGTTGCAACTCATGGATTACACATATGCTTGCATTGGGAAACAATTCCAAGAGATAATGTTATGTGTAATTTCAGATGCATTCAGTTCTTGCATGTTATATGATGAATGGGGTTTGGCTTTTGTTCTTTTATTCTACTGCACTTAATTTGATTATGCATTGTTTTGAAATTAAAATTTCCACCCTAAACTTGTTAAAACCTAAAAGGGTCTACATCCATACAATTAATTGTTTAGGGTCCATTTTTGGTCTGGACCTAGATTTGGATAATTCCCACTCATTTAAAGGCCTACAAGTTGAGTGTGAAATTTTATTTTATAAATTCAATACACGAGTTTGACTCACATAAAAAATGAATCAAACTTGAGTGTAAGTATTTTCAAACTCAAGCCAATCAAAAGTGAGTTTAAAACCTAAGCTAATGGATTTTTATTCCTAAAAAATAAAAATTTTCCATTATTTATTAACTTAGGAAACTATACAAAAACTAAAACATATCATAGTGTTAATATAGATTAGAATTTAAAATTATGAAATTGATGTTAGTTTGAGTACTTTAATAGAATTCATATAAAATGATTTAGTTAGCATAATGATTTAGTCTATGTATGTACATATTTGCTTGTAAAATGAATAAATATTAACATTTAATTAAATTTATTATGTTTCAAAAGTTTACTTTTTTTTTAACTAAATGATGGAAGAAATTAATAGAAATTATATATGTGTACAAATATTATTGTTGGATTTCATTCTGACGCAAGCGTCAAAGTCAAGTTAGAGTACCGAAAAATTCTACATGACCAAGGACATGAGCCAAAACCAAAAGACTCAAGGAAGCTATGTCGATGCTAATGAAGGAGTTCGAAGAGAAAGAGCAATGTTCATGGATCCATTTGGTGTGAAACAAGCTCAAATCAAGCTTTGCAGCAATCTTAGGATAGATTTAGGACCAGAACTGAGCAATCGATTGCATTCCAAATCTAGTGTCCTCTATTTTTACGATTATGCCCAATGTTCTTTTTATATTTTTCCCATCTATAGTAAAAAAAATTGCAGTTTGAAATTTTTGTGATTTTTTCCAACATATTGTTCCTCGTTTGGTTGTTGGATTGCAGAAAAAAAGGAAGAATTAAGAGAAAAAAAAAAGAGTTGCAGACAAAAAATTTATCAAAAACAAAAAAGTGAGAAAAGTTGCAATATTTAGTTAAACAGTTTCATCAAAGTGTTCATTAATTGATAAAGGACATTGAAAAACAAAAAAAATTGATTTAAAATTAAATTGGTTGGAATTGAATCGTGCTAGTTGTGAAATTTCAACACAGGATTGGTCACGTCGTCACCTTAGATCGATCACATGTCATTTTGTGCACTGCCTAGGTTGATCATGATTTTCTCAATCAATCACACTTTGTCCATGTCGATCACTCCCCTTACTTTGTTCTAGATTGATTTAGCTTGCCTTCAAATTAATCACCAACAAGTCTTTCAGCCTAAGATCGACTCAATATGCCTAGATCGACCTAATGTTTCATTTTTCACCTCTAGATTGATCCCAAACCCCTAGTTTTTATCCTTTCACACACTTACACTCGATTTATGGATATGTTGCTTTAATTTTGAGAACTCCTGAATTTCTATGAGGTGGACATAATAATTAAGCTAGCAAGAGTATTACTTGAGTAATTATTCGTGTGATACAAAGTGAAAGGTAAAATAAGAGTGAATTACATCTTTTGAGGTGAGGGGCACCTCCACACACTTCACTTTTCCTATTCTCTTTATATAACACAATTTTATAGGATGTCTAAAGAATCAGTAGTTAGAAATAGCTCATTCAACTTAAAGCAACTCACAAGCACATCGGCTAGCGTTAAGTCATCCCTGGTGAACTTGGAGGCATTATAGGCATCTATATATGGAAGCCCGACACCTTGTCAAGAGTCAGTGCCGAGGAGGGGACAATCTAGCAATAGTTTCATAGGGGAAGGTACATCATTGATGATGATTTTGGCTATCCTAATGAATTTGAGGATTTTGATAGCCTTAAGAGGTCAAATAGGCATTAAAAAGATGAAATTGGTCAAATTCTGAAGGGGGTAAAGCTTACTACACCAGTGTTTCAAGGTAAATCCAGCCCATATGCTTACTTGAAGTGGGAAAGATGAGTAGAGTTGGTTTTTGATTGCAATTGCTACACTAAAGCACAAAAGATAAAATTAGTTGTAGTTGAATTTATTGTTACACTATTTTTTGGTGGGATTAGGTTTGTATTAGCCGTAGGAGAAATGGTGAACACCCTGTTGATACTTAGCATGATTTAAAGCTGTTGAAGAAGAAAAAGTTTGTGCCTAGTTATTATCATAGGGACTTGCATCGTAGATTGTAGACTTTGATGCAAGAAATTGGAGTGTAGAGGATTATTTTAAGGACATGAAGATAGCCTTAATGAGAGCATACATAGTGGAGGACAGAGAGGCGATTATGGCTAGGTTCATGGATGGACTAAATAGAGATACTACAGATGTGCTTGAGTTTTATCATTACATAGATAGGAAGACTTGGTGGAGAGAGCCATCAAGGTCAAGATACAACTCCAAAGGAGGGGTAGATAACACAACCATAAAGTGCAGCCACATTGACATTTGCTAGGCATGAGGAGAGCTAATTGGCCACCCTCAGTGGAGTTATCATCCCAAAGATTGCATAGAAAGCTGAAACATCTAAGGTACCAAATCAAAACCTCAACACTTATAATACGCGCAATAGAGACATTACGTGTTTTAAATGTCAAGGGAAATGACATATTGCTACTCGATGATAGAATAGGAAGACCATAGTTTTAACAGATAAAGGTGAGATAGTGATCGATGAAGACAACAACAATGAGGAGGAGATGCCATTTTTGAAAGAGGTGTCTTCTAAAAATGATATAGAAGTTTAGAAGGACATTGAATACACAAGTTAAGGAAGAAGGATTTGAGGAGCAGCAAAAAAATATCTTCCACATAAGGTGCTAGATTAAAGGTATTGTAATCATATTATAGATGGTGGGAGTTGTACTAATGTTGCTAGTAGTATGTTAGTAGAGACAATTGCACTACCACTTAAGGATCATCCGCGTCCATTCAAATTATAGTGGTTAAATAACAGTGTTAAGGAGAAGGTGACAAAGCAAGTTTTGGTTGTATTTGAGAATGTTAAGTACAATGTTAAAGTATTATGTTATATTGTGCCTATACTGGCTAGCCACATTTCCTAACAAGTCAAATAGGTGCATTTTTTATCATAACAATCGGAAGATTTCCTTGGTACCACTCATCCCAAAGGAAATGCAAGAAGATCAACAATATCTATAGTAGCAATATGAATTAAAGAAAAAAAGAAAAAAAAGAGAGTGAAAGAGAGAATGAGAGTAGACGAGTGGGAAAGAAAAAGGAGAGCAAAGAAAAGAAGAGAGAAGAAAAGGAAGGAAGAGTGTGTGTGTTAGCAACGATGAGGGATGTGAGAGTAGCTTTAGGGAGTGAGAAGAGTCTAGTACTATTTATGTACAAAGAAACTCAATTTTTATTAGAAGAAGTTGCATTGTCCCTCCCAAGATTGTTATGTCTATTTTATAGGATTTTCAAGATGTACTGTTGAAGGAATTACCTAGTGGATTACTGCCAATGCAATGGATCGAGCTTTAAATTGATTTTATGCTAGGAGCAGCCATTCTAAACTGACCGACATACCAAACAAATCTAGAAGAAACTAAAGAAATCCAAAGGCAAGTGGAATAGTTAGTTAGCAAGGGATGCATTTGCAATAACATCAGACCTTGTACAATTTGAGTGCTACTTGTGCCCAAGAAAATGGATCATGGAGGATGTGCATAGATTGTATAGCAGTGAACATCATAATGGTAAAGTATTGCTATCCTATTCTTAGATCAGATAATATGCTTGGTGAACTACAAGGTGCTACTGTGCTTTCACAAATTGATCTTAAAAGTGGCCATCATCAAATATGCATGAAAGAAGAAGATGAATGGAAAACAACTTTTAAGGCTAAGTATGGTTTGGATGAATGGTTAGTTATGCTGTTTAGTTTAACAAATGCACTAAGGACTTTCATGAGACTTATGAATAATGTTCTGTGTGCTTTTACAGGTAAATTTGTTGTGGCATATTTTGATGATATTCTTGTGTATAGTAGTTCCAATAATGAGCATGCTAGACATCTTAAAATTATATTTGAGGCCCTACATAAGGAATGGTTGTATACAAATCCTAAGAAGTGCACTATTTGCATAGATTATTGCATATTTCTTAGCTTTGTTGTAAGTGCATAGAGTATCCAAGTTGAAGAGAATAAGATAAAGGTTATACGATAGTAGTTGAACCTTATGACTATATTCAAGGTAAAGAGTTTTCATAAGAGATTTATGAAAGATTTCAGCACAATCTTAGCACCATTAATCGCAATCATCAAAAAGAATGAGAAGTTTTACTAAGGAGATGCATCGCAAAAGGCCTTTGAGACACTTCGAATAAGTGGACACATGCTCTTGTATTATCTTTACCTTTTGAGCTCGAATGTGATGCATTGGGTGTAGGTATTGGAGTAATGCTTATGCTGGAGAAGAATCTAATTCCGTATTTCAGTGAGAAATTAAATGGTGATTGAATTATTCGATGTATGATAAGGGGATGTATATGTTGGTGAGTGGGTGGAGACTTGGCAGCATTATTTATGACTTAAAGAATTCGTCATTCATACTGATCACTAGTCATTGAAGTGTCTCAAGAGCTAATGTAAGTTAAGTCAAGGGCACATTAAATGGGCATCCTTTATTGATACTTTCTCTTATGTCATTATGTACAAACAAGGCATAGAAAATGTGACATCTAATGCATTATCTAGACGTTATTCTTTACTTACTATGTTGAAAGCTAGATTGCTAGGTTTTAGACATATTAAGGGAATGTATAAGATGGATGAGAATTTTGGGCACACATATGAGTTGACTAAGAATGAGGTTAAGTATTATCAACATGATGGATATTTGCTCTATGTGGATAGATTGTATATTCCTTGATGTTCCTTATGAGAATTGCTCATTAGAGAGGCTCATGACGTAGGCCCAATGAGACACAATGACGTCGCCAAGACAATTTCCATATTAAAGAAACATTTTTCTTAGCCACATTTGAGAAAGGATGTAGGAGGATCATTGAATTGTGTTAAATGTAAGGAGGAGAGTTCAACTATATGGGTTGTATATGCCATTACCCATGCCAGATATGCCTTGGACAGACATCCCAATGGACTTCGTGTTGGAATTGCCATGCACTCAAATGCGTAAAGATAGTATATTTGTAGTTGTTGATTGATTTTTCAAGATAGAACATGTTATTGCATGCACTAAAATTGATAATGCTACACACATTGGAAATTTGTTTTTAATAGAGGTTATATTGCATAAAGTGCCAAAAACAATAGTGTTTGATTGAGATATGAAATTTCTAAGTTACTTTTGGAAGATATTGTGGTTTAAGGAACTAAATTACAAATTTTCTACCTCAAGTCAACCACAAACTAATTTTCAAACTAAAATAATAAATATGACATGAATTTCCTTATTGCGTGCTTTCATTAAGAAGAGTATAAAGCCATAAGAAAAGTGCTTGCCACATGTTGAATTTACTTATAATCGAAGTGTTTACTCTACCACAAACATGTCACCATAGGAGATAGTTTATGGCTTTGATCCACTAACTCCTTTGATTTTATTGCCATTACTACGTAATGAGCAAATTAGCACAAATGAAGAGTGTAAGGCAAAAATTGTGAAGCAAATACATGAGGGAGTGCATTAGAATATTGAAAGGAAAAAAGAACAGTACGTGCAACTAGCTAATAAAAGGCCTAAAAAATTGTCTTTGAGTTTAGAGGTTGGGTCTTAGTTCATATGAGCAAAGAGAGATTCTCAAAATAAAGAAGATCAAAATTGATGCCAAGAGGCCATCGACGATTCCAAGTTGTGGAGCATGTGAACAATAATGCTTATAAATTGTAGTTGCCAAATGAGTATGGTATAATTGCAAATTACAATGTACCTGATTTAAGCCCTTTTGATGTAGGCAATGGAAAGGATCTAGAATTGAGGGCAATTCCTACCCAAGAGGCGAGGGATAAGGTGGGCGTTAAATCCAAGCCGAGGTACTAGAAGATTTCTGAAAGGACTAATGATATGAGCTAAAGCCAAAGGACTTGAGAAAGTTATGCAAATGTTCATGATGAAGGAGTTCAATGGTACCTTTGGACTTTTGGAAATCCTTAGGGAGTAAAAGGAATGTTTGTGAATCCATTTGGTGCAAAACAAGTTCAAATCAAGCTTTGGAGCAATTTCAAGATCAATCCAAGACTAGCCCTAATTGATCCAATACAACCTTAATCGATCTGCCCCACTAGCAATCAACAGAATTCCAAATCGAGCATGCTCTATTTTTACAATTGCCTCTGACGTGATTGATTGCTCATATTCTGATTAACATGCCTATTGCCAAGGAATGTTATGTTTTTATGATCTAGATGCTACAATTGACACGTAGATCAATTCGAGAAGTAGTTGGATGATGCAAGCATCAAAGCTAAGCTAAAGTACTTAAGAACTTCTAAAGGACCAATGACGTAAGCTAAACGCCAAAGACTTAAGAAAGCTATGTCCGTGCTTGTGAAGGACTTCAATGATGCTTTTAGACATTTCGAAGGCCTTAGAAAGCAAGAGGAACATCTGTAGGTCCATTTGGTATGAAATGAGCTCGAATCAAGCTTTGGAGTAGTCTTAAGATTGATCTAGAACTAGCTTTGATCAATCTTTCCCACTAGTGATCAATAGGGTTCCAAATTAGGTGTCCTCTATTTTATGATCACACCCAATGTGATTAATCGCACATAGTTTGATCAATGTGCTTGCTATTATAGGACGTTCTATTTTTAAGATCTAGACACCATGATTGACACCGAGATTGATCTGAGAAGCAACAGACCAATCTCAAAGTGCTCTAAATTGATCCAAATTATGGTTGGAGCCCAAATTATCAAGGAAACTCACCTTTTCAGCTATTTTTATTTTTGAAAGAATTTTAGGGTATTAAAGGTTGTCTAAACACTATATGAAGGAACCTTAGTTATTTCATTAAAAACTTTAGACTCTTTGGCTTTTACAATACAATATTTTCTTTCCTAGGATTGTAAGTGTTCTCATATTCTCATGAAATCCAAATTGAATTATTCCAAGCCTTTCTTAGTTAATTTATGTCATAGCAACTAACTAGGCATGTTAGTTATAGCTGTCCTTCATCAAGATTCTACGATTGTCCTTGCTTTTTAGGTAATTTCCTACACAGTTTGTGCAAGCAGATTCTCGTTGGGTTTAGGCATGCACCAAATCTTTCTTGTATGCTTCCGAACACACATCACATTAGGTTTAGCATGTAAAAATTCAAATTTTAAAATATAAAATTATGAATAACATGCATTGAAAATAAACAAACGAGAATTATTGGAACATTAACAAGCACCTTCTTCACCAATTTACCACTTGTCACACATTTCGACCTATTGTGTGTGACTCTCTAGATTTATTCTTATTTGCTAATGAACATTGCTCAAAGATTATGAGTAGTGCCTGGCCTACACCCATATCGTAGCCTAATTAAAATGAGGTGAACAGATCACATAAACCCTCTCGACTGTAAATACCATGCAACATAGGTCTTTTATCTTACTTTGTCTTGATTGAGTGAGAGCAATGAATTTAGTCAAACTCACTTATTCAATTATATGATCAAATTAATATTACCTCATGAGACTAAGGCTTGAATTAAAAATTTTTTTCCAATCATACACTATTTTAGCCAAGGGTTCCTATCGTATGGAATATTAATCACATAAGAAAAATGTCTTACTCACTTGCAAGAAAACAAACCCCTTATTACTTGCACACATGCCCCCATACACATATAAATAATAGCACTTTGGCCTCATGATCTTATCTCATATCAAAATAGATATTGGCCTTTAATACCTTAGTAACATGTTAATTGTTAAGCACACAAGACAACCATGTCATCTCAAGTCTAAAACTCGTACACACATAACACAACCATGAAGCAGGACATTGACAAGTGAGAGCAACTCTATGTGTCTCTAGTCGTACTCTATTTAAAACTCTTCTAACTCCTTGCTCCACCATTAAGAGTAAAGATGAACTAGGAGATAAACATTCTATCATCTACATCTAACTGAAAGTCTGAGTTAGTATATTTGTCTATACTTAGATCCCCATTTCTATGCACAAGTATCATTTCTTTCATCCTTTCAAGTACTTAAGGATACACTTCATAGTATTCCAATGTTCTCTATTGGGATTCGCCTCAAACCTACTTATAACACATACGGCATAAGCAATATCTAGCCCATACAAAACATTTCATACATTGGGCTTCCTATTACCAAAGCATATAGAATGGCTTCCATGCTCCTCTCATCATCCATCTTTCGGCATATGGATTTTGAGAGATAAATGTCATGCCTAAATGGTAGTAATCCTCTTTTAGAGCTTCCATATTAAATATGTTGTCTACTTACAAGACTTAGTAGAGACTTAACAATTTTTCTGCTATATCTTTATAGACGTGAATGCCCAATATATAGGCTACTTCTCCAAAGTCTTTCATAGAGAATATACCAGATAATCATATTTTGGCTGAGGTTAGCATCCCAGCATTATTCCTCATCAATAGTATGCCATCTACACATAACACTAAGAATGTGATTTCACTCCCACTAACCTTCTTGTAGATGCATAGCTCATCCTCATTTTTAATGAAGCTAAACGATTTGATTGTTCCATCAAAATGGAGATTCCAACTCCCTGATGTCTACTTAAAGCCATAAATAAACCTTTTAAGCTGGCATACTTTTATGAGATTCCTCTAGGATTTCAAAACTGTTGTTGCACCATATAAATGTCTTCCTTATAGAGGAAAGCAATTTTGACATCTATTTATCACATCTTAATCTAAATGGGCGATTATTGTAGTAAAATTCAAATGGATTTTAAGCATAGCTACAAGCGAGAAGGTCTCCTCATAGTCAATTCTCTCTCTTTGACTATAACACTTCGCTACAAGCCTAACTTTATAGGTCTTTACCATGCCAGTCAAACCAATTTTTATCTTATAAACCCACTTGCATCGATGGAAACTATTCCCTAAGGTAGATCAATTAAGGTTCATACATGGTTCGCACGCATTTAATCCATTTTGGATTGCATATCCTCTAATCACTTGGTAGAGTCTTTGTCTTACATTGCTTGATCAAAGATAAATGAATCATCTCTATGATCATTATCTCCAACTCTTGTCTGTTTTCTAAGACATAACAATATCTCTTTAGTGCTCAAGGGATTCTAGCATTTGGCATAATGCTTGTGTTGTAGAAGATTGTTCTTGAATTGGAGTTTGTTGTAGGGGTTTGCTGCTTTGTTCCTTATACTCTACTTCCTTAAGTACTATCATTCTATCTATACCACTTTCTGGAACAATCTCTTCTTTAAGAAAGAGTGCCTAATAACCAACAACAATTTTATTGTCTTCATGTCGGTAGAACTCATATCCCATAGAGTAATTATCAATAAAAGTTATGAAATAGTAGAAACCTCCTCTAGCCATTTCATTAAATAGCCCACAAACATTGGTGTAGACTAACTCTAACACCTCAGTGGTCTGTTCAACATGTCTATCAAATATATTTTTAGTCATCTTGCCTAAGATAGAAGGTTTACAAGTTGGATGGATAGTGTTCCCCTCCTAATGGGCTAATAAGCTCATTTTCTTCAATTAGTTACTCCTTATATCCCCAATAAGGCCCAGTCTATGATTCCACAATTGTTTAGGATTTAAACTATCCCTTATTTGAAATGGTATTCATCATGGTACTACAATTCATATTCAAATAATAGAGGCCATTCATAAGAAATGTTATGCCAACTAATTCATTATAATAATAAATATAGCACACATATTTTCTAAAAGAAATTTCAAAATTCTCTTTTATTAATAATGGAAAATAGACAATGTTGTTATGCCCATTGGGCAAAAGCAAACACTATGCTAAAGTGATGATAAGGCTGGATGATAGTTTTACAGAAGGGATCCCAATCATAGGGGTAGCAACACTTACTCCACTGCCCATTTTGATCACCACTTCATGTTTCTCAAGCATCACACTTCTAACTAAATCCTGATATGAAGTACAAATATGAGATAAAACGCTAGAATCTAAAATGTAAGAAGTACAGAACACACCAGTGGAATAAGATGTTTCATAAAGTTCCTTACCTCTAGTGCCATTTTTTTAGCTCTTTGGCTCTTAAGGTACCCGGTGTAATTCCATTTCCAATACCCATCCTTGCTATAATAGAAATACTTTCATTTGTCAGTAGGAGCTTTAACATTCTTGATATTCCCACTTGCCTTGGGAACGACTAGCTTCTTCTTCTTTGTTTTAGCCTTCTCAATTTTATGAGATAAGCTAGACACAACAAGAATTACCTCCTTTCCTTTCCCTTTCATGGTGATTTATATAGTCACTAGGTTGTTGAGGGGCCTAGCTAATTTGCACTCTATATCATTCAGATAATAATTCGTCATAAACAGTGAAAAGGGATCCAAAATTGACTAAAGAATCAAATCCATTTGTACGTTGACGTCCAAAATGAAGGCCAGTCACTCAAGCCTCTCAATGAGTGAAATTATCTTGAGAACATGCTCACTAACGTCACCACCCTCCACCATGTGCACCTTAAATAGCTACTTAGATATTTCATGTCTAGCAATATAACTCTGCTCACCATACAACTTTTGCATGTAAAATCTTCTAAGTGCTTGCTATGCTCTATTGGGTCTTCTAGAAATCATTGATCATAGTAGCCAACATGCAGCTTTTGACTAGTAGATCATCCTCCACCCATCTCTTACAGCCTAATTTCTCCTCCTTAGTAGCCATCTCAATAAGGGATGAGGGGATTCAAATTAAGGAACAATTTTCAAGTTTTAAAAGTAATCGACATAGTTAGGCCTAATCAAAATATTGGTCGCAAGAGTAGGATGCGTAGACATTATTCAAGATAAAAATAAATTGTAGAAAATAAGCAAGATTTTGTTAGTGTGGTTATAATATGTGTTATCGCATAATTATGAACTTTAAATCAAAACAAACCTTAATGTTAGATTTTTCGAATCCTACACTACCTTAGGTAGAAAATGTGAATTCTATTAGTAAAATTTCCTTAGTAGGTGATTGGAGTCTTCATTGAACATAACATACCTCACATATATAGTTCTCAACATGCCAGGTCCAATGAGTGGCAACTCTTGCTAACGCATATCATGCACAAATCTTTTCCTTTGATCTATGGCCTAATGAAACTTCACACATATAGTTTTTAGCAATGTCGATCTATTTAAGTTATAATCACTAACTGATAACTTGCCAAATTTGGACACTACCTATGACCTTTTCAATTCTTAAAGTAAAGTATCTTTTCAATATCACATCTAATGTATCCAAGGCCCCTAATCACTATTGCAATTAACCCCACGAATGTGATGATATCACATATTAAGGCTACACTTAAAACTTTAAGTTTGGTTGAGGGACATAGTAAACAATTTTACCGTTACAACTTAATATTATGTAAGGAAGTTTTTCATTCATATAGTTTTAAGTTTAACTTTGCACATTATTTGGTTCCCTGCATATATCTCATATACACATCACGTATAATATGCAAATAAAATAATATGGAGGATTATGGACTTCTGGAACCAATTTGAGCTAACCATTGGATCGTGTACATGTTCATGAAATCCTATACCATTACATAATAAATCATTAGTCTTCATTTGTCCTAATCTTCACAGCTTTCTTCATGTGGGCCACCACACTAAGGAACTCTGAATGGCAATAACTCTTGAACTCTACAAGAACATCAACTCCTTGATACCTTACAGGTGCATATTTATACATGGCATACCACAGAGAATAACAAATTCTACATAAAAATAAAAACTTGGGTTTGAGTCATTACAACCCATGAAAATAATTATATATCTATCAAACCAATCCAAAACAAAAACATTCATCTACAAGTGTCCTAAGGCAATAATCCATCCATAACATGCATCTACATAATTATACATCACATGTATAATAGAACTGTTCCATTTAATGATCCTTTCCATAACTTATGCATCGTTTATCAAAAAACAGTTTTTCAAAACTTAAAATTGAACAAAATCTGCTAATAGGTCATCAACAATTGTATGAATTGTTCCCACAACTGTGAGCCTTCAATTCGTGGTTGTGAAGCCACTTGCAACAAAGTACCCTAATATGTTATAGCTCACAATCGTGGAACCCCTTCTCGTGATCACGAGCCTACCACCCACGATTGCAAGCTTTGGAAGTGAACATTACATAACTCACTTCCAACGGCGTGATCACAAGAATCTCCACCATAATCGTGACACCAGAATGAATCATTGACAATCAAGACTCAATTTCTAACAAGTTTCTCAATTCAAAACATTTACAAATTAATTTTGCAAACATGAACAAGTATCATATACATGATCAAATAATTTTGACATTAAAACAAACATAAATTATAGGAAGATCATTAAATTTCACGATTATGTAAGGAAAAATAGTGGCTCTGATACCACTGTTGGGTTTCATTAGATTTGACATTTAAAAGTTCAAACTTTAAAGCATAAAATCATGAATAACACATAGTAGAAATAAACAAACTAAACCTAAGTTGTTTTTATTACGTAACATGCATAAAAACATAAAAATGAGCAAGCATGTAAATGTACCTTTGGAATCTTATCCAAAGAAAATGATGAGATAAGCATGGAGGCCGTTCCATATATTTTGGCAATTGGAAATTTGATGTAAGCGATATTGCGTACGAGGTCAAACATAGCTTGTACCGTAAGTTTTACGCGTAGGTTTTGGCTGAAACTTGGTAAAGAGCATTGGAATGCTTGTTAGGTAATATTCCCTCTAACATTAATAGGCTATGAAATATTGGTTTTAAATATAAACTTTAAATTAATTACTAAAAATATTGATGTCTATTTATATCAATCTTCTAGAAATTTATCATGCATTTAAATCTTGTGTGACTTAAAGTTATGTATGTGCACATATGATTGCATTTAAGAACCTTATCTATAAAGGGATGTGAATATGGATGCAATGCTTCTTAGTACACAATAACTAAAATATGTTAGGAGTCACAAATTCTCTAAATGGTCATTGAAAAGTTGGTACAACTTACACGCCATGTGTTTGTATGGTGAGCATAGTTCTATTCAATAAGAAATGTTGAGAACATGTGTACGAATACATCGTTATAAAATAAGTATTCAAATATTAACTTGAAAAATGAAGCAAACACATAAAGTTCACTCATTACTGTCGATGTATTACATTGTGATTATGTTAAGTATGTATGAGCCTTAGACCTGAGACAATACAGTTGTCTTGTACGCATGATTATTGGTGTGCCATTAGGGCTTTAAGGACTAACATCCATCTTAACATGAGATAGGGTCAAAAGCTCAACATGTTGTAACTAAGATACACATGGGAGCACGTGTGTAACCGTTAAGAGGTTTGTCTTCTTGCAAGTGAGTAAGGTGTTTTTCTTTTGTGATTGGTGTTCCAAGAGATGCAAATCCTTTGCCGAGATAGTATATGATCAAAAAGGAGTTTCTGATGGGATATTAGTCTCATAAGACAACATTGATTTGGTCATATGATCGAGCTAATGAGTTTAACTAAATCTACAATTCAATCGAGAGAAAACAAGACAAAAGACTTAGAGCACATGAAATTCACGGTCGAGAGGGCTAATGGGATCCATTCACTTTGTTTTAATTAAATTATGATATGAGTTGTATATTAGGCGTTACCCATGTCTTTCAAGTTATAGTCCTTGCTAATTAAAGACGACCTTAGAAAGTCATATACAAAAGGATGGAATAAGGATGAGTTGGTAAATTACTTTGGGACTTAGATGAGGCTTGAGAAGTTTAGTGATGAAATTAATTTGGTTGCAATTAAATTGCGCCAAATGGGTTTCTTATTATATTTGCTAATAATGGGATTATTAATTAGAGATATAATAAGCCTTTAATTTAATTATGAAGATTAATTAGATTAAAAGGCAATGCACAAATGGAATTATTTAGTTCCTGTTATATTTGTTAGTAATGAAATTATTGATTAGAAACATAATAGGCCTTTGATTTAATTTTTGAGATTAATATAATTCCACTGGGCCTTAATTATTAATGGAATTAAAATTTAAAGGTGGAATGGGCTTTAGGTGCAATAGATGAGAAATAAGAACCCTGCCTTGTGTAGGATTGTGGCTAGAAATATAATATTTGAAAGAGTTCCAAATTAGTATAACTTTAGAAAAGTAACCTTCACTATGTTTGTTTTCATTTTTTTTAACCTCAAAAACACTCACTTCTATTATTACATTTTTTAAATTTTTATCTCTATCTCTCTCTTCTTTTTACACACTTTTCAAAAAAACACACCTAAAAACACAAACCAAAAAAATCAAAACAAACATAACCCTAATTTCCATGTGCCCCCTACCAAGTAGGGGAGAAAAGGTCTTCTAGCCTCTTCTTAGTTTTCCCTCTCGTTTGAAAACCTCCATGCCCAAAATAGTTTGCATCAAGTCCTCGCGAAAGAGTTCGCAGAGGATTTTAGAGGCACTAGTTTAAGTTTTTTCATGTGGACAAACTAATGATTGTAGCTTGAAGGTTGTGGTTCATGGGTCATGCATACGCCTAACCTATAATAAGATTGCAAGAGGTAAATTCTATATGTTTTTAGATATATTCAATTGTTGCGTGTTGTTAGATGAAAGTAGTTTGTGTTTAGTTTTAATAGTCCACTACGTATTCACTTCTTATTTATTATTTAAAATTCAAAATTTCCACCCTAAACCTAGTGAAACCTAACAATGTTGTCAAGTGTACTTTAAGTACTAAGGATATAGTATTTGTGTACAAGAATGGAGAGCCAAAAATAGATGGCTTGATCGACTCTAGTTTCCCATCAATTGTCGATGATAGAAAATCTATTTTTAGATGCATCATCATCTCTAATGGAGGAGCAATGAGTTAAAAGAGTTTCAAATAAAGTACTATTGTAAATTCTACCACTACATTGAGTATATTGCATTATGTGATGCAGCAAAAAAGGGAGTTTGGATCATGAAGTTCTCCGTACAGCTTCAAGTGATTCCATAGATAGATTAACCATTTCCACTTCATTGTGACAAAACGATGCAATCAAACAAGTGAGAAAACCAAGGTCTCTTCAATGATTCAAACACAATGAAAGGTGCTATCACATTATTCAAGAGATCGTTGGATGGGGGTTATATAGCCATGCAAAAAATAGCTTCCGCAAATTGTGTTCTTGACCACTCACTAAGTCAATGACACAAGCATAGTTGGATCACCATTTTGAGAAAATGTATATTAGATACCATAGTGATTGGTATTAGACTATTAACATTAAAATGCAAGTAGTAGATTGTTAATGATATGTTTTTTAACACCAATTATTTTGTGAGGGATGTTGGTTGTGGAAGTTCTTTTTTATTAATAAGATATTGATATATTTTTATAAATATTATGGCAATTTTTCAAGCATATAATTCTTGATATGGCATAAACTTTTGCATGAGCCCATATAATTGCATTTGAAAATCTTATTCGTAAGAGTTATGAACATGAAAACAAAACTTTTTAACTCACAATCATTAAAACCTATTCGCAAGTCACAAATTTTCTAAATAGGCATTAAAGTATCACTACAACTTCTACACCTTACGTTTGTATTATGAGTGTCGTGTCAATTAATATGAGATACTAAAAATATATATGTTGATATCATTAGATTATGGTGTATTCGAAAAAGGACTCAAAGAATGAAGTAAACACATAAAGTTCGCTCTTTGCTGCCAATGTCTAACTTTGTGATCCATGTTAAGTGCGAGTGAATTTTAGATTTAAGACAACATAAATACCTTGTGTCTATTGCAAACAATGTATCATTAAGGCATTAATAACAGAGTTTAACTTGATATGAAATGGATTTATGAGGGCAAAGTGCCATTAGCCATGTTCGTATGGAGATATGTGTGCGATCAATGGGATTTGTCTCCTTGTAAGTGTTGGGTTTCAATGGGTTTGGGCCGAATTTTAAAACTTTAAAACCATAAATTAACAATATAAACACAGTAGAATAACATGCCAAACTTGCACCGCATTCACCATACCACACACATCAACTGAAAAGCACCAAAGAAAATTGAAAAAAAAAAAAAAAAGCATACCTTTGCAATCACATTCCAATCAGTGTGCTTGGGATCCTTGAGTCTTGGCCTTCAAACCCCAACCTCTAGTTTGTTCACACAGTTATGACAATGATGAGTGCCTTCTACACCTCACAAAACATCTTTTGCAAGGTTCTAACACAAACTCGTTTGGGCTAAAAGACTTTTGATGACAAGAATAAAAAGAGAGGGTGGCCAGAATAATTTCTCTTGTTGCTTAAAGGGTGGCACACGAATTTTTTTTATTTTTCATGCTTAGAACTCTTTTAAAATATGTTTTTATATTAAAACACTAGGGCACACTAGTTATATGCATCATGAGCTCACTACATAGACCTTTAGCAATTAATAACCCATGTACCTTTTAAGTATTAAATTCTTTAATAATTGCAACACATACCTCTTAATTATTAATCTCTATTAATAATTAAGACTCATCTAGCCTCTCACTTATTAATTTCTATTAATAATTAAGGCTTAATGGAATTATATCCTTTAACTTATTTAATTTCATTAATTAAATCATAGGCTATCATGTTTCTAATAAATAATCACATTATTAACAAACATGATTGACATCAAATAATTCTATTCGTGTCTTGTTTTTTAAATTTAATTAATCCTAGTAATTAAATTAAAGTTCTCATTGTACTTTTAATTAATGATCTTATCATTAACAAACATCATGGAATTTATTTAGTTTAATCAAATTGCAACCAAATAAATTATGCTATTCATCAATTTAACACTCATCATACACAATAATCTCTTGTGTGTGACAAGCAAGGTCGAAAGATATGGAAAGTGCCTAGCCTGCGGCCTATATCATAGCCTAATTAAGATGAAATAAAATGATCACAGTGAACCCTCCCTATCATGAATAACATATAGTATAGACTTTTTCTTTTACTTTGTTCCAACCAAGCAAAAGTTATGAATTTATTCAAACTCATAAACTCCCTATCATGACCAATTAGTGATATATCATGAGATTAATATTTCTATCAGCAACCCCTTACCGATCACACATTATCTTAGTTAAGGATTTTCATATCATGAAACGCCAATTGCATAGAACAAATGTCTTACTTAGTTGCAAGAAGATAAATCCCCTATTGAACACACACATGCCTCCATACACATTTAGGCAATGACACATTAGGCTAATGATCTTATCTAATACTATGATAGATATTAGCCCTTAATACCCTAATAACACATTAACTATTATAAGTACAAGACAACCATATTATCTCAAATTTAAGGTCCACATGCACTTAATAAGATGACAAAGCAAGACATTGATAGCCAAAAATAAACTATATGTGTCTGTTTTGTTCTACAATCATTGTTCGAATATTTATTTTCCAATGATGCATCCATACACATATATTCTCAATATCTCATATTGAATAGTATGACACTCATAGTACAAATGTTAAGTGTGCTACTAATATTGACTCTCTAATGCTCTTTAGAGTATTTATGACTTGTAAACTGATTTTATTGATTAAATACTAAGACAGTTTCATGTCAATATTCATAACTCCTAATGCATAAGGTTGCTTAACTTAATTATATGAGTACATGCAATACTTTACACCATTCAAAGTTTACATGCATGAAAACTTACTATAATATTAATATGAATGAATCAATATTTTATTAATTAATGTGAAAACATACCATAATGCCTCTAGTATCCCTCACTAACTATTAGCGTTAGAAGGCATATTACTAATAGTAAATAACCAAGGTGCTTGTCCTATATCAATATTCTATGATACAGAATTTTTGGCTAAGGTATTGCTTAATTGGAAGTAAGCTTTCGATAGATATTAGTCTTGTGAGGAATATTAATTTGGTCATATGATCGAACCTATAAGTTTAACCAAACTTATGGCTCTCACTCAATTGTAACAATATAAAAACAAAAGGCTTATACTGAATGATATTCACGGTCCAAAAGGTTCATATATTCACATTACTTTATCTTAGTTGGGTTACAACACGAATCATAGGTTGGGTGCTACCCATATTTTTTTAAGTTATGCTCATTGCAAATTAAAATGAAATTACATAATCACACATATAAGAACATGGTAAGGGTAAGAAGCTAATTTTATTATGGAGACTTTAATGAAACTTGAGAAGCCTCGTAGTAAAAGTAATTTGGTTGCAATGTGATTAAACTAAATAAAACTATTTATTTCTTATTATATTTATTGATAATGATATTGTCAACGACAAACATAATATACCTTTAATTTAATTAATGGGATTAATTAAATAAAATGACAAAAATATTAATGATATTTAATTAGTATTTGATTAATAATTAAAAATAAAATGAGCTCGAATTATTTTAAAGTTCGATGTTAAAGTCAACAAAGAACATTCTATGTGCCATAACTAGATAAATATAGAAAGACAAATTTATTTATATTTACGATACTGTGTCTTAGAAATAAATAAAGGTGGAAGAATCCCACCTATATGATCACACGTGAAAGTCACCCACTACCACTAGGAAAACAAAATATGTTACTTAGGTCTTTCCTATATTTTCTCTTATACAAAATTCTCCAAATATAGAAGAGTTTGTGTAGAGTTCATGGAAGTTTTTGGAGAGCCTTGCTTGTGCTTTGCTTATATGGACAATTTAGAGGCCATGACTGAAGTTTTGCAGCTCATGGAGCACATCAATAAAGTTTTAGAAATTTAATTTCAAGTAATAATCCATATAACCTTCTATATTTAATGTAATGCAAATTATGCAATAAAAAATGTTCTAGGTTGGGAATTTTATTTCTATTGCATTTTGTGAAAAACCTAAATCGAATTTTTGTAACACAAACCTAATGAAACACAACAATGTACAATGCTAGAAAGGAGATAGATGACTATGCCCATATGTATGAAGTGGCGAGGACACACTAAAGAGCGTGTTGAGAAATATCAACAAAATGGGCATCACAATTAACATGTGAAAGTTAAAAAAATTAAAAATTGCACACATAGACATGATTAGGCACTAGACAGATATAGAGTAGAAATTTCAAAAAATGGTCCTCACCTATATTCACTTTCTGCTACCTTGGCATGAAGTTGAAATGTTGGCTACCATCATCAAGTGTGTGAGGGAATAGGCCATAAAACAAAAAGGTCACTGATTGAAAATGCCTTGGAATGATGTGGCTATTAGGATTTCGGGAGATTATTTTGATAGGACGAAGAGGTTATTATGTAGTGGCCAGTTATTCCATGTTCTTTATTGTACCCATATTATAATACATATGGTTCTAGATGGGCTAAGTGAGATCTTCTATATTTACGAGGACATTAGAGATATGATGGACTTTGTTATTTGCTCTAATAGGAAGGAACTTCTAATTGTTGAAACTATTCAGTAGCTTCAACTCTTAAGAAGAAAATTAATACATAATTGTTGAACTACATGAAATTCAACTTAAAAGATTTTAATATATGCTTTAAAGTTCTAGGATATTTTTTCATGATGTATGGAGAGGGTGCCCTTACGTCAACTTCTTACATCAATGAAGAATAGAACGAGTGAACAAGGCTTGTGCTATTTTGGACAACCACACGTCATTTTAAGGAGTGATTATCCAGCTAGCCTTTTGTTCCTGCTATAGATTATAAAAGTGGGAGTTAAATGCTCAAACAAATAATGAGCATGAATTTGTCTAGAGAATGGTGCTCAACATGAAGTTGAAGTTTGACATACAATGAGATAAGTGCAACATGTTGATGTGCATTGCTGCCATCTGTATCAAAGGCAAATAGTAGAAACAATAAACTTGCATTTTTCAAGATATACTCTCCTTTTGAAGTAGAAAAAAACATAAGAAAACATAATGAGAACACAAAAGACCATCTTTGACCTTTATCAAGAGTATGAGGCTATTGGCTATAAGTTGTGAAGTGTTGACATCATGTCTAGTATCTGGAAATAATTCTATTGAGACACCACAATTATAAATGAAGTCAATGAATTCTATTGGGAAGTCAAGATTAGTAAGCCTCAAAGGCCTAAATTGGTAGATTATATGAACAAATCTCACCATCAACCTGTGTCAAATCAAAAGATTTTCAATACTTTAAATTGGTGAAAAGGGAATCGAATCTCATACCGAGTGTTATTTCAAAAGACCGTAGATATATTATGGTCTTTCCCATTATAATTGTAGTATTTGAAGTTGCCTTTAGTATTGGATCAAAAATGATAGAACCCTACCAAACTTCACTAGCTCCCCAACTAAGTTATATCATTTTAGCTTGATTGTTTATTTGTATATTGGTATTATGCTTTCTATTTAGTATTAATTGTTTAATAGTTTTTTTTTATTTGTCTATGCAAAAAATGAAAACTCCTTAAATTTTGTGATTCCAACACATTGAAATTTCACATTCTCACTTTTCATTTTCTCAGCTCTTTTCATGTATGTGCTATTTCATTGTATTTTATATTAAAATGTAAAACATTTTCGTACATGTATGACTCACTAATTACAGACAAGGGAAATAAAACTAATAAAGATTTATGAGTTTTTCTTTTCTTTTGTTAAAATTTCAAAACAATTTGTAAATGACATAATGTACTAATGATGTTGAAGTTTTAAAATAATATGTTTATGATTTAATGCTAATTTGACTATCTCTAAGTATCATATTTGTGACATTAGCAAAATAGATTGTCGATGATGATGATTGATGGCTTTTTGTTGATTTTCAATTGGATGATGAATATTGGATGTCCATATTATAATATATTTTTAAATGACTAAAGTTTAATACTGGTAATGTGCATTTATCTATTTTTGTTTTGTGTATCTAATAATGAAATAATGTTGCTCTTTTGTTAGCATTTGACTATGGAAGATTTGAGGTTGTGTGGTTACATATTAGAAGAGGTATTAAGTTTTTATCTTGAAATATTAAAGATTTTAATTTGTATGTGTTTCATTCAACATAATTAAGAAGACTTTTACAATTGGAATAAATTTGAAATTGAAGTTTTGTTCAAACTTCAAACATTAAAATGTTGTCGATTCGAAACCATATTCGTCAAAGAATATTAGGACTTGGCAGCAATAAAATAAATATGGTTTCATTTAGATCATATGTGTTAATATATTAATTTAGGTCATACTGGCTTTTATTGATGAAATGATTTATGATCAACTTTGTTAACGTAGCAATAACTACCATGTATTAAGATTTTGACAATTTAGATTCTTATTTCGAACTTGATATAAATTATTGATAGGATTTATTGAAATTTGTTATGAAATGACAATTGATATAAATCTAAATATATATTGAAATCATTAATCTCTTTTTAATCTATAAATATAATATATTATAGCATCTAGTTTCAAACAGAGTCTTAACTCATAATAAATAAATTTAACTAATACATTCAAAATTATATATATTAATAGGTTTAATAACTCGTAATCTTAATATCCAAATTGATGCAATGATAATAAATGTACAAATGGAAGAAAAAATTTTAAAAAGGAAAAGTTAATTGTTATCAAAATTTAGATTGTGCACCTAAAAATTTAATATTTGTAATCTTATGTATAATGATATACTTAATTGTTTTCTTCCTTTTATATATATATAAATAAAAATAAATTACACGAGCCATCAAAACAAGCATTTGGTTCCTAGGGGTGCAATAAGTTTTCAATTTGATTCTTGAAATGAATAAATAAAAAGTCATATTAAAAGAACCTATAGAGCAAGCCTTTGGTTCCTAAGGGTGGAGGTCTTCAATTTGATTCTTAAAATATACTTACTTCATTTTTTTTTCTATTTTTATAATCAGCACGATAATTTTTTAACTATTATTTGATTAAATTCAAGCTTATATTTTAGCTCGAATTTCAAGTTTAAAAGTTCATTTGGCAACTGTTCACATTGATTCAACTTAGTTTCATGCAATTTGAAATATTGCTTTTTCCCATTGGTTGCCACCATGCTCACTATATACTATCAAAATTATAAAAATTCAATTGACTTTCACATGTGTAGTTATCAAACATGACTGATTTTTATTGAAATTTCAAGTTACTTTTTCTTGAGAGAACTAATATGTGGTTACAAATAACTCCATGCAAAGTATATTTAATTAAATTCCCTTGTTTCAGTGTAGGGTCTTCATGCATGTATGCGGACGCGTAACAACAATAATTTTTTCATGAACAATTCTCTTTGACCACATGGATGTGTGCCATTGAGCTTTTCTAGTAGCAATACCTCACTCTTCCATGTTTTAGTGTCATTAAATTCTAAAGGAATCACAAAAAAAAGAAATGACACCGCATTCCCCTAAAGTTCTAAGGAAATACACTACCCTTCCCTCAAGTATAAGAATTTATGAAGACCTACGCTCAATATCTTTTTCGACCAACTGTTTACCTCATCCAATGAGTGAATTATTAAAAAATAATGACATCAATAAAAAAATATATAAATATTTAATTTTACCCTTAATTATCTTTTTGATGAATTGACCAAGATAAGTCTTTGTCTTTCAATCTTTTAGAAAATTTGAAACTTTTACATTTATATTTTCAAATTTAAAATTTATAAGGTAGAAAATAAATTTTCTAAAATCTTTAGACAATAAATTAATAAAATAAATATTTCTATATTCATAATTTATATTTTCTTATACTTTAAATTTTTTTATGTATTTTAAATGTTTTATAACAAAAACATACCTCTAACTTTTATTTTACATATAATAAAGCAATTTTTAATTTATAATTAAACTACAAAAACAATTTTTAAGATATATTTTATAAGAGCATAAAATCTTATTTTCTAACTTATCAAAATAAATTTAAAATTTCCTAAAAATGAAAAAATAAAGATTTATATTTTATAAAAATTCAAAATTCGTTACTTATTCCAAATATATTATTTGACTAATAAAACTATATATTTCAAGAATTATATGTCATAAAATAAAATTTGAAATTTAATAAAATTTAGAAAATATTAATTTAGAATATCTTACAATTAAGAGAGAATATATTTTTTAAAATATATAAAGTTATTAAAAAATAAGTTTTAAAAAAATATATAAAAATAAATATTTATATTTTTAACATGTAAACTATAAATATAGAAAACACCTACTTAAAAAGTTTCTCAAAAAATATAAGAAATTTGATAATAAGACAAAGAAATTTAGAAATTTAAATTTCAAAAAAAATTATATTTTCAAAAATGCAAAATGTAAAAATTTATTTTTACATAAAGTTAAAATTTATAAGTAAATACTTTTAAGAAAATATAAATTTTTTTATATTTTTAAAAATAAAATTGAGAATAAAATTAGATTTTTTGATAATTTTTTTTTGATATCATTATTTTCTAATACTCCACTCACGAGATGGGCTTTTCTATTAGTTATATATGTGACTCAGAGAGAGTCCCCACAATTTTTCACACTTCAGAGAGATTTGTGAAATGCCCAATCTTTAGGAGAGAGCTGTAATTTCTCCATCATTTAGTTTATGGGCAAAACAATCATTTCACGTGTTTCACTAATAGTCAGTCAATTTAGTAAACTAAGAACAGGCATCCTTAATTTCTCATACTTAAAGGGAGACTCTATTTATTCTAATCCCTAGGGAATGACAATGTAATTTTCCCTTATAAAAAATGTAGATTGAACATTAAAGGGCAGGGGAAATTGGGATAATAATCTATGCCAGCAATGCGAAATAAGCAGCCAAGCATAACTTAATCATCATAAATAATTCGTAAGCTCATCTGATTAAAGTCATTACTCAATTCTACAAGAATCGAATCCTTTAACAGGCAAGCCGCCCATCTATTTTACTACCAACTTTTGTCAGCGCCTTCATCAAACTCTGCTGATCCAGTGACATGAAATTCTAGTTGTTTTTGATGCTTTAGGCGACGACGCTCATCAAAACTCTCCCATCCATCAAACTGTTCAAACGAGATGTGGTTAGCACCAGTAAAGACAAGGACTAATTGTATGCACCAACTAAATAGATCAATTGGCCATGCAATGTATCAATGTCATAGACACACCCTATTTTCTAATTAATGACTGACTTTATGTCAATGTCTTTTTAAAAAGCAATCCTATATATAACAGTATACAATTGGAAAAAGAAAAGGCCTACTCTTTAATCAAAGCCTCCACACTCTCTGCTGATCCCCTTAAAGAGTTTCACAGAACATGGGAAGAGAATTTTTACATGTGGTTTTCCATTCCACTGAACTTCCAATGGGGACGGAGGCCATGAAACCCCCAAAGTACATGATATTTAATAATGCCTCCACGCACTCTGCTGATCCCCTTTAAGGTTTTCACAGAACAAGAGAACTTGTACGTGCAGTTTTCCATTCCACCAAACGTCCAATGGGAGAAGGCTATGAAACCCCTAAACTACAAGATATTACAATTTTATCTACAAGGCATGCTCACAAACAAGTTTCTGGCGAGAACTAATCAAAGAGGGCAATTTTCCATTGGAATAAAGGTAGCTAAAGCCATTTTTGTTACTATATTCAATACAGCAACAGAGACAGAGGCCAGCCCCTCTGTCAAGGGCCGTCAATGTAATTATCAACTGATAAACTTCAGTAAGGTCCAATGTACAGGGTAAACCTACAACATGGATGCGACTGACCCTAAAAACCAACTAAAGGAAATTTTCATGGGAAAGGATGTTATATACCTGTCGGAGAAGATCCATTGTTATTTCTGTGCCATGAAGATCCAGTACTGAAAGCTGTAAGCACATTTTAAATATTGTATTGGGTAGGGACTTCAGCCCATTATTATTGAGATACAGAGCCTGCATAGCACTTAAAAATTCTAGCTTAAACTATTAAAAAAGGAAGTCTCCTTGTTTGCAATGGAGGTCAGCACAAGAACAGAAAAAGCTATAATTAAAAACTCAAGAGACGAACAATTTAACCTTCAAGTTCTTTAAACCACCAAATGTCTCAGGCAACTCGGCCAGGAGATTGCATGAAAGATCAACCTACAGCCAATTAAATCTGGTTAAGGATGCTACACCAATATATTAGGAACAGAAAAGGTGATTCCCATCAATTATAGAAGTCCCAAACGTCAGGGTTATATCTAAATAATGTAGTGACAAATTCAGTTGCTATTATTAGGGCTAATTCTGCTCATCTCCTGTCTAAAATAGCTAAATTACCATCACCGTCTCTTCATCTTTTACAATTAAGAAAAGCTGTCCTCTAAGTTTGGTGCATTAAAACAACACAGGCAAAATTCATAATTGGCCATTTTCCCCTCAAATTAAGAGCTAAATAAATAAATAAAAAATCAATTATCAAACTATTAAATGACCACTCTATCTTTAGCTGCCTTGGTAACATTTACGGATTTGAAAAGTCCATTGAAGCACTGATATAGTTAAAGGGATGTCTTTTTAATATATATTTATCAATCTCTGAAAACTGATATATCACAAGTCCCAGTGCTAATTTTTCTCTATAATATAGAATATAGTTCAAATCTTATAATTGACCTCTTACTATAAAGTCAATCACATTGTGTTGTCTTGACACAATTTAGAAATGCGCAACATAATACAAACTCCGTTCCAAGGATAAAATGTTCACAGGATAAAGTTAGAAAGTTGGATAAGTAGTTGTTTATATAAGAATAGATATTTATTAGTTAATAAATGAATATGTAATATTGAAGGTTTTCCTATATATATTATAGTATATAATATATATATATATATATGTACTATAAGGACATGGCTGATGTGCGAGAATGAGTTGTAAATAGAATGAACATTCCAACTCTATTTCAAAACATACAGCTGGTATAAATTTTACATGGGAATAGTCATTCTCAATAGAAAGCTGATTCTTAATAGTATAGGAATAACCATGTCTTTTCAAAGCCATAGTTTACATATTACTAATCTATCAAGAATAAATTTCTACTCTTATTTTATGAATTATCCTTCTCCAATATACTATAGTTGTACTACATATAATTACTAAAATACTCCTAATTATTTAAATATTCTTTCACTATACTCACAAAATTTTTATTTATTTCATTTACTTCTCTAAATTTATTTTTATTTTACATTCTTTGTTTCACAAATGTTTTCTTTTTTATCATCATATGAATTGTATAAATGGAATAAAATTTATGTGTTAAATTATTATTATTATTATTATTATTATTATGCATAGACATTAGGTGTCTTTAAATTTTAATTTATTATATTTTTTAATCAATATTCTCCTTAAATTTTAACTTATTGTAGTTTTTCCTATTTTAATTTTCATTCTTTAGCTTTTATTTTATAAGTAATGCAAATAATATTTATACAATCAAGCACACATTCGCCTTTTATTAAAATTCTAGGCCAACACAAAAAAAAAAATTCATATCTACAACTATAGTCTCATTTACCATTTTTTCTTGCTATCTTCTTTTTGAATGACATGATGTGTTTATCTTTATTTGCTATTTCATATCAACTTTTTTTGCAAAAAATTAAAACACTACGCCATAAAAAAAATAATAATACTTTTAAATTGGTAAATAAATGAACTTTTTTTTTTTGTGGAAGTCTTTTTTCGTTGAAAGTTTTATTTTTTCAACCGATTTAAGTGTTGAAAAATATAAATATTGATTAAATTTTGAATGTATAATTGTATGAAAAATTAACATTTAAAAATAATTTTATTATTATAAGTAAGTTCGTAGTATTAATATGTTCATTTCTGTTAGCCAACTACGGAAATGGAATTCTAAATAACATTCCTTTTTTATTCTTTATACATACCAACTATGGGATAACTTATACAATGTTTCATTTCTAAATTATTCCATTTATGCATACCAGTCATGCCCAAATATATATAGAAAAGAGTGCAGTATTGGGAAGAGTAAGACCATGTAAGTATATGCTAAAAGTGAGATATGGGACACGAGCAAATCTGTGGAAAATGAGAAATTTTTCTAGAGATATCAAATAAACAGACCATATTCCTAAAAAAAGTGACAGATACGGAAAATGGAAACAACCCATCATCCAATCACATCCTAAACCAACTCCCCATCGTTAGCCATCATCAACCCCTCTTGTCATTTCTCCCTCTCTTGCCTCTTCCTTTTTTTCTCCTCCATCTGCACTCTTTCCCAAATTGCCACGCATCCACTTCTCTCTCATCTTCCCTGTTTATCCAATCATCGTCTTCCTCCTTGTTTTCATCATAGCATCTTACCCACCACCCCTGTCATACATCCTTTCCTCTCTTCGACCCAGCACATCTCTTCCCCTTCTCTATCTCAATCTGCATCCCACACATCCCCTATTTCTGTCCACTGTCTTGTTTACTTTTATTACGAGAATGAATAGTAATGACTGCATATCTATTAAGTGATAGAAAAGTTCATTGTCAACTACTGATGTTCACATGTTAAACAGATACTAAAAAATAGTAATGCATGCACAGTGACAACAAAAGTATATAATTAACGATGGTTTTTGTTGTCACTTTGCATGTGACAGGATTAATGACTTAGCCATACCGACCACTTAAGTCTTCTCAAAATTAAGCCGTTGTGTGCCCCAAACATAAGTGATGTAGCTAAAATCTATAACTAGTGAAATAGATATTGTCAATTAATACATCACGTATAGTGATAACTTTCTTATCATCACTCAACTTTTTTCACTAACATGTTTTTTTTCTGCAATTTTCATCATTGCTACTATCAAATTAATGACTAGAAAAAAGAAAATGCCAAAAGAAGGTGAAAAATAAAGATCCTATAAAGGGAAAAGAAAATAAATACTAAGAGGGACGTTTTATTTTTTTTCCCAATAAATTCTTTTCAAGAGCATGTCGCTTTTTCATATTAATCTTGCAACCCAAGAGAAAAGTTTTTTTTTCCTTGACAAATTCTGAACAGAACAAGTGGCTGAGAAGGAAAAAGTCACTACCAACTAAATTTTCTGCCTAGCAGTTACATATTTGGGTTATTGTTTCATTATATTGTCAACCTCTTATGTATTTAAATGCCACATGTATGCCTCATCCAAGTTTCAAATCTTACCTAAGATAGTTTGTCAACAAGTAAAAGAACATTGAGTTAGAGTATAGTTTGTCAACCAATAAAAGAACATTAAGTTAGAGTAACGTAGGAAGCTCGCTGAATTTTCATTGATGAACATGGAGAACTTGGACGAAAGATTTATAATAATGAAAGAAGGGGATGTGTTAGTACTTCGGTGATTTTAAAGTAGCAGTTAAGTATACAAAGAAAGGAAGTTACATAAAATGGAAAAGGAGGGTTGTACCTCAACAAGGGAAACACATCCACCTATAGTTGAAGGAATAGTTTGCAACCTGCATCCAGAAAAGATTCCCAATAGGAAAAAGGGTACTGAAGAAAAAACAGGATCAAACAACCATGCCTCTATCCAACCATCTTGAAAGAAGTACTATCTTCTGAAAATTTACTCTTGGCCATAAACCTGTTATTCTGGGCTTTTAAAACCTGAAGTTTCGTCAGATAACCAATTTCAGTAGGGATACTTTGCAACTTGTTGCCTGAGATGTGAAGTTGCTTTAGGCATGTCAAAGCACCAAGGGCAGAAGGCAATGTCGTCAAACTATCAAAGTCAAGAAAGAGCAAAAGCTTCAAACTAATGGATTACAATAGCCCAACATGTAGAGATTAAATTGAAGGGGCAGGTCAATTGAAATACGAAATCATAAAGAATATAATAAAAGCAAAAACAGAATTATTTTGGCTAGGTAAACTCATGTCAAGATGACTGTAGCAAAAAACATAAAACATTTTGTTCAAATATGGCAAGATATTCATTTGCATGATGTGTAGTTGAAGCAAACTGCAAAAATTTGGTCACTAGAATATTCTGGGGGCTTGTTTGATTAAATGGTACTCAATTTGTCATAATTTACAAAAATAACTGTCATGGAATGTGTCAAAATATTCACAGAATTAAAATATAGTGAAGAGATAGACGGCAAAGCACAACAGAACTCATTTGGCCATTTTGGTCTACTTCCACAGACAAATACCCAAAGGCCACAAACTATTGTGTTGATTCTCTCTTACAGATGTGCTATAATGATTACCTATTTAAAGGTGAGGCTTACAATGCAGTGATAGAAAGAAATCAACATAATTATATCATATCAAATATTCCTAATTTCAAAGATATGATATGATTTCATTTAATCAAATCTATTACTAACTTGTATGATATTCTTTCTAATAGTCCCTGCAAGTTGAACATGGAACATCCAACTTGAATAATGACTTCTTCATATTTTCAATTAATCAGATATCAACAAGATTAAATAGACAGAACACTAAAGGAAGTCTAAAACTTGTAAAAATTTTGCTTAAACAAGCAGAAACCAAATTTCACATAGCGAACTAAAACTGAGATCTAAGGGCAACAATCTACAAAAAATTGACAGTCGAATCCAGCATTTGGAGGGGCAGCTGATTTGAGGGTGACGAACAAATTCCAAATGGCAATGACAACAAACTTGGCCTCCAAAGTATGGAAATAAACCTCCAAACCAATAACTCTCTTGAACAAAACGAAAATTAAACAAAGAACCCACTTAAAACAGCCTAACAAAAAGCCCGAAGAATAAAAACAAGCACATAACACACCAACAAGTAATTGATTCCTTAGCCTTCTTATTCATCCCATACACAAATCAAACGAGCCAAGAAAACGGCCCATAAACTAAAATATATTCCTACCTAAAATATACAATTTTCACCTGAAAATTTTCAGCCCATCTTTTAACAATCTACCAAATTAATTAAGCCCAAGAGAACCAAGGTACACACCCATCATTTTACTCTAGAAACATGGCCCAAAACTAGCCCAAAACATAAACTAACAATAAAAATGTAGCTCTAACAAATCACGCTCAACAAAGGGATTCATTCTCTATTATCTATTTGCATCTATTGTGCAGTGGTGCTCTGTCGTGGAGGTGCTTGCAGCATGCTCAGCCAATAGAGAAGAGCAACAACGGCAGCACAAGCTGTAGTCTTGAGAGCTGCTTAAACAGAACCCAAAACCCAAACTAGGTTTCTAGTCTGACGTCAAACCTCCACTAATATAAGGCTAAGTTTTGGCCCGAATGGTTGGGGATGAGCATCTTGACAGGTATTGACTAATTACGCACAAACAACCCATGGGTCACATGTGGTGTAAAGACTAGGGCGAGAGCATGAGTAGCTTCGTGGCGTTGGTTAGGGTTTTGAAGAAGGCACAAATCAACACTGATTTGAGTTTCATGTCACAATTAGGATGGGGGGTAGAGGCATGTTCAGCAAGGGTTTTGTGTTTTATTTTAGGATAAGGGTATGTTTGCTAGACGATTTTTTGGGAAAACTAGGCTTTGTTTGGATAACTTCCGAACTCTCAAAACAAATTTAAAAAAAAAAACCAGCTTTGATACCGCGTCAAAATATTGAAAAAATTAAATTATGGTGAAGAGAGAGACAATAAAGCATAGGAAGCAAAAAACTACGTTGTTTGGTCATTTTGGCCTACATCCACAGAAAAATGTCCAAATGGTACAAGCTATATTCCTTTCTTTCTTGATTCTCTCTTACAAATGTATTACAACGATTACCTATTTATAAGTGAAGCTTATAATGAAATAATGGAAAGAAATCAACATAATTATACATATCAAATATTCTTGATTTCAAAGATATGATATGATTTCATCTAATCAAATCAAACTTAATCAAATCTATTACTAACTTGTAAAATTTTCTTCCAATAGACTGAATATAATAAATATTTGTAAATGTGCTAATGTAGTAGCATATAGACAAGATAGCAGACTCAAACTTAATATAGCGTAGAATAATATATGGAATAATGGGGTTGATTCTTCTTACCAAAGATAGGCCCTAGCATATGTCCATAAATATATAATACAATTTTCGATTGAAAGAAAATAGAAAAATATTCTCATTGCATTACATGGTATTAGAGCCTATCTAGGCTAATTTTGTTTTATGCTCCCTATGAAAGAGACATTTTGTGACGAACCCTTCCTTAAGGGGTTCTCCAGCACCACTGTGCCCTGATTGGAGGGATACTCACCACCACAAGTGATGATTTCTGAGAGAAAATCAGCTGGTTTTCCAAGCCTAAAAGACAGTCCATTTCAAGGGCCATTTTCAAACTTCGGAGGCTGAGATTTGCTACACCTCCACCTGGGTTTTGTTCTTTGTATCAGCTGCTCCTCCGAGACCCATCACAGGAATTTGCACCTGTGTGAAGGTCTCACACCAGCACCACAGTTTGGTCCCATCCCAAGCCCGAGAACATGACAAAGCTTTTGACACTAACCAGTCCACCAGAACTGCCTGGTCATTTGTGGCCTCTTTGAGCACTGGTTTTGAGTTTAGTGTTGATTCCTTTCTTCCTTTCATCACCTAGTTGCTACTCTGTTGTTACTACTGCAGCTCTGTTACAATTACAACTCCGTTGCTGCTGACATTCTACCATTCATTGAAGTGTATTAGTTATTTCACAAAGTGGTTAAGCTTATTTTAGTTGTCAAACATGCTAATGATCAAAAACAGAGTGCACTGACAGATGTTATTCCGATGATATCCAAAATTACAAAAAACAGGTTAGCAGGTTTTAGCTATCTCGACTGGTGTGTCACAGTCAAGATTGATCTAAAAAGTATTTCTAAAGATAATCATCTCACTGACAATCAACCCACTAATAATACTCTCAAGAAGTTGTGGGACGACACACATTTGTCCCTATAGATTAAGAACTCTACTGATAGTGAGGTTGTAAGTTGATTAATCACTGATTAATGGAATGTTTTGAGCTTTTATACAAGTGGAAAGGAAGATTTGACAAATTTATGATGCGTGTAAGCGATTTTATGTATGAAGAGTTAAATTGCTCCCCTTTAGTACTGATACTAAAGTTCAGAAAGCACAATGGGAACAAATGGCCATGATTGAGTTTTTTGGTAGGACTGGACTGAAATTGCAGATTCTGTCCATCACAAGAATTCCTTCACTGCCTAAGGCCTCGGCTAGGATACTTCATATATACACAGGTACCTTCTCTGCACCAACAATTCAAGAACCTAGTGCTCTAGTTTGTCAAGGTAGCAGATTGGGGAAACCCATAGTTATAAAAGGCACAGAATAGCATGTGGCACCAATGGAGCACCTTCTGTGACATTTATAACAAATGACCTTTTTCTTGATATGGTGCAGGCCTTGCGTGATATTTAAGATGCTATTTTTTTCACTTCTTAGTATTAAAACACTGTCGGTCTAATTCTTAAAAACACATTTATGATATTAACTAATTCTATTTATGATGAAAAATATTGAAAGGAACAATGGCACCTACTCAACTTCTAATGCTTCTAACCAGATCCTATACAGAATTATGCTACATTAATTGATCCAAAAAATACAAATGATTGCAAGTGTATTTTTGTGATAGTCTCAAAAGGGGGAATTATACAACATAAAGCAGCACCTTATTGGATGCTTCTGAAATATGACAACATAACCAAAATGTCCCAAACATGTTAAAGAAGAGATGACAAAGTTAGAAAAGGTCTTGATGAATCAAATTGATGCAGGGCCACATTTTAATGTAGTATCAAGAATTTGAGAAATGGGATGATGTGGCCCTAAGACTTGACAAGTGCCTATCTGGTGCTTCTTCTACAATCTCAACTAAAAGATCAAAACAAATGGGTCCCATTAACATGTATTTTATACAAGATGCCAATGAGATTTTAGAACATAGGAATTAGGCTCCTATATTGTTACATTTGTGGATATTTTTCTCAAGTGACATAGATTTATTTATTAAAAGTTGTCTAGAGCTATTCTATCATTTATGTGCTCCTTGTGCTAAAGGTTACACACAATTTAATACCTTCGTATAATAATGCCAAAGAATATTCTTCTGATCCTTTTCATAAATAAGACCCAAAATGGCATTCTTCTCAACCATCCTCACGAGTTAACGCTCCACCTCAAAATGGAGTTGCTGAGAAATAAAACACCTTGAAATTGTGATAGCATTGTCATTCCAGACGTATTTCCATGGCAATTTTGGGTTTATCCAATATCCACCATGTGTTTCTTAAAAACCACATGGCTTCATCTATAGGTCATGGTGAGATCATTTTTTTTGTTATATTTCTTGGTAAATTCTTATTTCCAATTGAACTTCAAATCTTTTAAAGCACTTGTTTTGTTTTGTGGATGATGTTGGTTCTCATGTAATCAAATTGGATCCTAAGTCCCTTAACTACTTTTTCTTTGGATACTCATTTACAAAAGGTATATCGATGTCTCTGCCTTGAACTCAATATCCAACGTCAGCATATGTTAACTTCTTTCGGAATCTTTCCTTATTGACCTCTATACAGCCCAATAACTGGTAGTATATATCATATGACCTATCAACCACGAGCAAATACATCACCACAACCATTGCCACCTATTCATTACACTAGACCATAGTTCTAAAAGGTGAATGGCACGATGTAGTACAAACTCATTCTAGAGCCATGGTGCATGGCGCGCGCTATATTGAAGTATGGCACACAATAAATCAAATTAATCAAAAATAGTTCTACCTCCAATATATGCCTTTGAAATATAGAACAATCATAAAAATACACCAACTTCTAATTAAAAAAATAAATAACATTGATAAAGGCATAAATAATTTGTTTCAAATGCCAACCGCGATATCAACTTAATAAAATTCAATAACAAAATTCGTAATACATTTGAAGTTCAAAATACAACCAAAATAAACTATGTAAATAAAAACATAAATGCTAATCATCAATATCAAAAAAATCACAATCACTCTCCCCACCATTTTCATATTCATTCCCATCATCAAATTTAAACTGAAGCTCATTCTACTCGGAAGTGTCTTCTTCATGATCTTCATCCATTAATTGACATGGCCTGTATTTAGATGCAACACCTCATGATCTTGATCCTACCTTTGTTGTTACTTTAGATCGAAAATCATATACTTCTTATTTAACCCCAAAACCTCTAGCAACATCACCTCAAGTCATCATTATCATGCATAAAGGCTGCCGCCTCATCGAAATCCAATCTCCCAAGCAACCATTCATTGGATTCATCAGCATTATCAAACTAATGGGATCAAGTTCCTATTGTTTCTCAAAATGACGCCGTAAAGCTCGATTATACTTGATACAAACCAAATCATTCACGCATTTTTGAGCAAACCTATTCCTCTTCTTAAAATGAAGCTGCAAAAATTAAACTTTAAATTTATTTCATAATAATAATTATAGACACATAAAAATTATGTACTTACATTTTCAAATATTTTCCAATTCTTTTTACAGCCCAATGCACTACAAGTAAGGTTAAGAACTCTAATCGCAAAAGTTTGCAAATTTAGAGTGTTGTTTCCAAAATCTTTCCACCATTTGACTTCATAAAATAAGCATCTAGATAAAAATAGTTATTTATAGGTATATGAAACAATAAATATATTTAAATTTATATAATAAATGCCTGGTACTTTTAATTTTTTTGTCTAACTGCCGATGCAATTCCAAATTACCCTTAAACAATTTTATACAAAGAAAGTTCTTGATAAATCTTATCATGTGTATCATCTAAAAACCTTTCTATGTATTTATGTAGACCATTTGTAACCTCTAGATCCTTTTCTATATTGAAGTTCTCATAAAAAAATTCCAGATTCAAGAAATAGCTAGCTATATTTAAATGCCAATGAAACTGCATTTCCCATCTCCTATCAATAATCTTAAATATGTTCTTATACTTCTCTTCATTATTGTTAAATGTGGCTATTATAGCTTTCTTTGCCCTATCCATGGCTTCATATATATATTCCATTGGAGGCATACTTTAAACCAAACTTAACACAGCTAGTAGCAACCCACCAATTTTGAGTGCAAAGATTATAGTATTTCAAAATGAAGGCATTAATCACATGCGCCACCAACTTACCTTGTGTTTCTTTTGAATATTTGCATTTAGCCCACTACTTTCATGTAAATATATTCCAAAAATTTGCCTTCCATACCTGAAAACGCTTTAAAGTCAATAGAGCAGTGGCAAATCTAGTCTTCCCTGCTCAAACCATCTCCGTTTATTTAGTGAACTCTCTCATCAAGTCCAAGAGATTGGACCTATTATATACATATCAATTTATCATCATTGCTCACTCATACATCTTCTTCAAAATAGAAACTTTAAGGATATCTTCAAAAATAAGATTTATGCAATGAGCAACGCAAGAAGTCCAAAACAAATACTTGTATTTAGCCTTCAAAAATCTTCCTATTAATTTAACAGAAATTAAAAATTAGGATATTATAAGTGATTACATATGCGATTAAAATAAATAATAGAATTAGATGTTTGAAATTTTCTTACCGGCAACAACATTTGCACTTGCACTATTAGTAACTACTTGCATCACTTTTTATTCACCAATCTATTCGACATATTTCGATAAAAACTCGCACATTTTCTCACCAGTGTGAGACTATTCCAAAGCATTGACCAATTCAATAAATTTGCTCTCCTTCGAGCAATTCACTAAAAATTTTATCAATGTCCTATTATTCTTATCGGTCCAACCATCTGCTATCAACGAACAACTATATTTTGCTACTACCTCGTCATGAGTCTTCGAAAGGCCACTTGTGTGTTCCAACTCCCTTTTCAAATAAATCACCCTCAATTCATAATAAATTGGAAGTTTTCTATTAGGATCACACTGAAAACAAGCTTCTAACATATGTCCAAAAATATCCGAATTGACAACATTAAAGAGTAACATGCTCTGATACGCCCACCGTCCAAACCATTACACCATTTTTGTAGTTGCATCAAGCTTTAGGGCTCTTCCCTTATTACCGCTACATTTCAGCACTTCATCATCCCACATAAAAAAACATGTCAATGGGGCTCATGTGCTTCATTTTTTTAGTTGATGCACTTAATGAACTAGTAGATGGGTGTTGCCAAAATTCAAGAGTTTATTATATTCATCCACTTTCTCAAATTCCTCAGCTACCAAATCAAAGTGAAGAATTGCATCACTTTGATTTTTTAGCTCTTTCTTCTTCTCCATTAAATTTCTAATATCTTCCTTCACATGCTCGAGACATTTTGGACATGCCTTAGTATTTCGAAAGCCTCCAACAAAGTATTGTTTGTGCCGTTTGAGGAGTCCTTTCGAAACTTTATTACAAAAAAACACATTTGACGCCATTTGTATTTTTTGGATCGACTAACGTCACATAATTCCAAGCCAAGTCCTTTCGATTTGAATTCAGGTTCGACGCATCAGAAGTTGACATCTTGCTACCTTAATCCTTATTCAATAATTTAAAAATTAAACTTTAAGACTTAAAAGTGACTAATTATGATAATACAGATAATGCTGTTACAATACACATAATCACATAATGCAGCCATACATAGCTGTAGTATTGTACATAAATACATAATGGATCATGCTCGCAACAATACATATAATCACATAACCATAATGCTACATAATGCATACACAATTACACTTACACAATACATAGTACACACTGTGTAAAATAAACAGAAAAACACAGCACACTACACACACAATTCAGAATTACACAGCACACTACACACACAAGCTTGTAACTTGCTCTGTTTATTGTGTGCACAGAATTACACAGCAGACACTACACACAATTAAAAAATTTTTGGCCAAAAAACACAAACTCAATTTCAATTCAATTTCAAAGAAAAAACCTATAAGCATTCAACCGCACACACGAAGCCATTCACACAAATCCAAGGCACACATAGTCACACACAAAGCCGAAAGCATACACAGTGCACACACAACTACAGCCTACCCTACTACAGGTAAGAAAGTGAAGAAATTAACTTACCTAAGTCACGGCTCACGGGTGAATAGAAAGTAAAGAAAACCAAAGCCCACCTCCTTCTTTGTCAGCGCTCGGTGTGCAATGCTCTTGTTCAAGTCGCTCGCTAGGGCTTGAGGTTGCTAATCGAGCATCGGGTGGGAGGGAACCAAGGGCAGCATGTTTTGTTTGTTTAGGATGTGTTTGTTTGTTTACAGAAACACACTTAAAAGCGTGTTTATATTGGAAAAACGTAAAAAAAATATTCTTCTCTCTGGCGCTCCATAGTGAAGGGGGTCACTATTCAATGTTAATAGTGAGCACGCGCCTTTTACAACACTACACTAGACATGCTTCTCTTAAATCATGCCTTTGACTAGATTCTTCCTTGTCATAATATTCAAAACCTTTGATCTTGATATACCAATCACCTTTCGAAAAGGTAAACATCAATGCTGCTCATCCATTTATTTATAGGTATCCTATAACAAGCTCTCATCTACCTAATGTTCCTTTGTGGCTTCTCTTAATTCTATAACCATATTCCCAAAACCACAACTGAAACCTTACATCATCCTGGCAAGCATAATGCTAAAATATAATAGATGAATGCTTTGGATGCTAACAATACTTGAGATTTAGTATCTTTATGTACAGGAAAGAAAGCTATCGATTGCAAGTGGGAGCTTACAATTAAGTTCAATTCAAATAGATTTGTTGCATGACTTAGCGTCTCATAGCAAAAGGCTATGCTTAGACTTGTCAAGTTGACAATGCTAAAACTCTCTTGTCATTAAATTGACATTTATTGGCTTATTCATGTACCTTGTAGCTAACAAAAACTAACCAATATATCAAGTAGATGTTAAACTACCTTCTTCCATTATGACCTCCAAGAAGAAGTTTATATGGAGCAACCTGGAACATATAGGAAAGTCTCACTTTTGCAAGTGCTTATATGGTCTAAAGCAAAGCCCCCACCCCTGTTTTGGAAAGTTTTGCAAAGAAATAGAAAGGTTTGGAATGAAAGAAGATAAATCTAATAACTTAGTCTTTTACAACATGCCTACATTTGATATCACCATTTTAGTTGTATATGTATATGATGTCATTATGATGTGGGTATCTCATCATGAAGCTTTCTCCTCATAGTCAATTTCAAATTAAAGATTTAGGAAAGCTAAAATATTTCTTAAGAATTGAGGGATCAAGGAACAAGAAATGTATTTTCATGTCACAAAAGAAGCATGTACTTTAACTATTAGTGGAAACTAAAAAACTAAGGCCAAACTATGCAGTAAGGTGATGGGCTCCAACTAACATTTCATAAAGGAATGAAATCCATTTAAGGACCCTGATAAATATCAAATACTAGTAGGAAAGTTAAATTACCTTACTATAACCCATCTAAATACCTCACTTATTTAAAAAATGTTGTACGTCAGTTCATATAACAAATATTGGGTTACTTTAAAAGGAGCTGGGGTAGCTGTAGTGCACAAGATTTTAAAGCAGACTACCTGTCGTGGCTTTTCTTTTTATCTAACTCACTTCCATTTTTTTATGTGAATTCAAGGAATATCCCCATTCACGCGTTCAAAATCCACATCTATGAATTAAAATGTACAAATGATCAACTCTACAATCAGTTGGTAGAATCAAGATGGTCAAATTTACTCATCGAAAATGGTATCAATCCCCCACTGCATATTGATCCTTATCAAATATAGAATAAATATGTTAATCATGGATATACTCCAATTGAGTGTTTCTCAAATTCTGACTAGGTAGGACATATGATTAACCAAAAATCTATTACTTGGTATTGTATTTTTTCTATTATAACCAAGCTACTCTTCATATAGCCTCCAACCCAAGGTTCCATTTGTTTGGGAAAAACAACAATAAAATTTAATTTCCACATGAAATGTGAGAATTGAGGAATAACTAAGAGATATATTCACCAAAGCACTTAATGGAAATTGAGTCAGCTACATCTGCAACAAGTTAAACAAGATTAAAATCTATTCTCCAATTTAAAAAGGAGTGCCACAGATGAATATGTTGTTATGAAATGAAATCTGTCGTTTTGGAATAAATTATTATAAATATTACGTGAAATAATGTAATAGTGTACGAAAACAGGATAACAAACCAAATATAGTGCACAGAATGATGGGTAAAAACTTCATTAAGTAGGGTTATTTAACACTCAATTTTGTTTTATAATTGCTAGTTCTATGAGTTTTAAAAGCATTTTAATGTTAATTTAGGGTTGTTATGCATGATTTAACAGTTCCATAACATGTGTAAAGTTTTTGTATTTATTGGATGCACCTGGAATAGTTTTCACACTAAGTCTAAGATATGGATTATATACATGTATGCAAACAAATATTGAGCAAGAAAAAGACGTTAAGGTCATGCGATTCAATTGTAGACGGTTATGCAGCCGCGTAACAAATATGCAACCACATAAGGATACAGGAACAGTCATTTTCGAAAAGGTTTATGTAAAACAAAGAAGAAATTTAAGGGGAAAGGCGAAACAAAAGACATGGGAAAAAAGAAGCATATATCTTCAAGGTGAACAAGAATTTTTTGGAGAATTCAAAAGCACTTGGAAGATTCACCATCGAAACCAATTCTCTTTACAAGACTAAGTTTTCTCTTTCTTTAGATTTATGAGTTGCTTAGTTATTATATTTTACAATGAAGTTCTATTTATCTACACTAGGTTAAAATGTGTTTTGTGGAACTTGTACTAGTGCATAATGTTTGTTGAAATTGTTCAATTTCATGGTTAAAATGTGTTTTGTGGCACTTGTACTAGTGAACAACGTTGGTTGAAAATGTTCAATTCCATGTTTAATCATCTTTAAATTACTATTTGTGATTAACTGCTTAAATTCTCTAAAAATTTGGTCAATTCTTAGCAAAATTAAGGTTGTGGAATACTAACAGAAGTGAAGTTCCATAGTTAACTACAAATATAAATTTCCTAGGAATAATGGAAGTAAAACTAGGAAATTTATGCATTAAATTTGTAGTAATTTCAATTACAGTGATAATTAACAAAAATTGAACACAAGTATAACACATCATGGTACAAGAACCTAAATATTTAAAGTTATTCAGAAATTTCCATATATTTCTTTTGTTCTTCCATTGAATGTGATGTACAATAATTTTAAATTATGTAATTTATCAATGTTTCTTGCTTACAAAGATGATCTAACTTAACTTAAAAGCACATGAACAACTCAATAGGTATCAATTAACCTCTATTGATTTGTCACTCTTACTTTATATTACTTGATCACAATAATTGTGCACTTGTAATGTTGTATCAATCAATTGGTGTTAATTCTTCTTACCAAAGACAGACCCCAGTGTATGTATAAATATGTAATCCCAATCACATTTATAGAAGAAGGAAAAAAATACATTTCTCATTACATTACAAGATAATCAGCCAGGAGAAATGGTCAACAACTATGAGCACAAAAGTCTGATGCAGCTTTAATGCTGCAAATCCTTGATCATTCATTTCAAATGTCATTTAATTGCCTGTTAGAGGAAAGTAGAATTTGCCTACTGCAATTCCTGAAATAAAGTAATCAGCTAATCACAAATTACATTGATAGTAGAGCTTCCAGCGAGTTGTAAAGAGCCTGGTCCAATTTAGTGTTTCTTTAATCAAAAAATGAGAGAACATCTTCCACATTAGCATTGAAAATATCTAAGATTCTAAACAGAGAAACCATAGTTTCGGCAAATCCAAAACCCTAAGGAACTAAATAACAAGTTAGTGCAGTCAAATTGTACAAGCAACAAGGATTACATTTTGGCTTTACTTTCATGTGGTAAGTTAGGTAACGCTAGTGAAAGTTATCAAGTCCCACTTCATTCCTAAGCTTTTTCAATTGTTTCTCCCAATTCTCTCTGTTGCTGCTATTTTTTGATTTAAGTTTCATTGGCAAGCATACAGCTAAATAAAGAGTCTTCTGGAATGATAGAATCAACTTTGCTTGCTATCTTAATAAAACTCCTTGCAACATATGCAGTTTAACTAAGAAATGTAGCTTAGAGAAAAAAGGGCCAGCAGCAGATACAAGGAAATAGTGACAAGGGAAGGATGCACCTAAGACAGAGTTCATTCGATGATCACATATAGTAGATATAAGTGTCAACTAATTACGTCATAAATCAACTGTCTCTGCCACAGTTACTCTTTCATTATGCTGCATTTGCATGTACACAACAAACATATTGTGATCCAGATTGATAAAGCAGCCTTCATGCCTTAGTTCAGTTCTTATTAATACATAGAGACAACTTGGCTTGCATCATAGAACAAGGGCTTCTTGAGACTCTTTACTTCATTTTGCGCTGTTATAACTAAGAAAGTATACTTGAAAAAGAGGACCAGAGGCACAGAGAAGAGACAACAAGGGAAGGATACAAAATAAAAAAAAAAGTAAAAACATAAACATATATATATATATATATATATTACTAAATCACGTGCCTATAATAGATAGAGTATTTCTGATAAGTCTGAAGATAGTAAACATGTCAAGTATTAACGTTAAAAATATATAACGTGAAGCAGCAGAAGATGAATGCACATACTTATTTTCATTCAGTGATAGAACCATAAGAGATTTCAATGATGTGAACCCTTCCCAGCTAATGGACTTGTCCGATATGTGGTTGCAATTAAGAAGCAATTTCTACAGAAGAATTAGAAAATAGAAATGAGGCAATTTGGATTAACGCTATTTATTGACAGAGGTAGATATTTTTGCAGTAAGCACAAATAAGGGTTTTGACCTGCATAGAGCTGAAGCTGCCAATTGTGACTGGCACCTCAAGTAATGAATTTTGGCTTACATCAAGTACTCTAGCAGAAGATCCACAAGTCCAGATTTCTTCAGGTATAGTCTGGCATATAGCAACATAGAGGTCAGCATTCAAAAAGGTACAGCAGAAGGATCAAACATATCATTGGGTATATTAATCTTCTCACAGACCAAAAAAAAGGGAACAAAAGCTTTAAAAAATTTGAAATCATGATATTAGCAACAAATGCACAGCGCTAGAAAGTATTAACATGGATAAAAAGGACGTGGCCAGAGTCCAAGACTTTCTGATGCAGAGATATGCACAGTTTCATCCAATATATGTAACATATAACAAGATGCCATTTTCTGCCAAGAATTTTTTGAACTATAAAAATTGAGTTTTCGATGCCAGCATGAACATAGTGAGACATTTGCTGGCTACTTTCTTCAATTTTGTAGAGTAAAAATTGCCTTTAAAAATTTTCTGAGCAAAGAAATGGTAATCACCAATGAATTCAAGTATGGACAAAGAGGGTAGCTCCTTTCTCTCACACGAGCGTGTAGGCAAGGATATCTTATTATTTCAGCTCTTGCTATCTTTAACACTTCAAAAAAGTGATACTATAAGTGCCCACATAGGTCCAAATCTCAAAGATGAAGTCCTCTTTTAATTAAGTTGCTTCAAACTCTCTCTCCCCCTCTCTCCCTCTCTCTCCAAAAAGACTTCAAATATTTTATTATGTTTAGGAATATAAAGTAACCATCAACGTAATCTTGTTATTCTACTATACTGTAAAGCTAATAAATTCTCATGAAAAACTTGAAAACTTCCGAAGATAGATTATGTCTAATAACAAATCAATTCAACTACTGAAGATAGAGGAATTCAAGTAGATTGAGTTTCAAACAGAAGCAGGCAAACAAAAAACTTATTAAAATTCATGAATGCATAACAAAAAAAAATTCCAGATTCCTGAGACATCATGCTCAAGTTAATTTTATATACCGTCAGACCACAATTAGATAATGCTACCACCCCAGTGGCCTTCCAACGTTCAAGCTGGGTCTTTGCAACAGAACCCTCAGCCTTTTCTTCCTTTCCTCTGGTGATACGAGCCCATCCCCTGACATCAGGCAATGCTACTGGCTCCTTTTTTATTGGACCGTCCTGTTCCAAAATGAAAATTTTGACTGTACTTCATTTTGAAGGTTCGAAGTAAATCAGGAAGAAACAATTGAAGGAAGAAGGGAAACAACTGAAAGGAGAGGTTGAGTTTTACGAAGGTTGAATGTACTGTTTCATTGAGTTCACTGCCCCTCCTTCAGCTATATACAAGTTATGGCTACAGAACAATGCTAACTACAACAACCGCTAACTGCAAAAAGGATCAACAACTACTAACTTAACTGCCAAAATTAACTAACTAAGCTCAACTACAAGCATAACAGCCAGGGAGACACATCACACAGTGGCAGCACTGATGTGTAGCTGAGTGTGTTTAGATGTGGAATGGTAGTTTACTGAGTGTGTTTAGATGTGGAATGGTAGTTTACCATTCCCATCTTGCTCAGATGATTGTTGAACAGATGTGTAGCCAATGGTTTGGTCATAACATCAGCTATTTGGCTCTAGTTGGGACATGGCAGGTGATAATCAGGCCTGCTTGAAGTTGGTCCTCACAATGCGACAGTCCATCTCAATGTGTTTACTGCATTCATGGAAGATTTGATTAGCAGCCATATAAAGTGCAGCTTGGTTGTCACGTGCAAATGTGATGGTTCAAGATGCTCAACTCCCAAAGCTTCAAGGATATACCTCAACCAAGTCAGCTCAGCACACGTTGAAGCCATGGCCCAATGCTCCACCTCTACTAATGATCTAGATACAATGGATTGCTTCTTTGACTGCCAAGATACCAAAGAATGCCCAAGGTAGATGCAGTAACCTGTAATGGACCTCCAAGTGTCCAGACATAAGCCCCAATTTGAAAGGCCTTAAGTTTAAGTTCATTATTTGCTGGGAAGAAGAGTCCCCATCTTGATGCTGACTTAATATAATGTAAGATCCTATAGGCTGCTTTTAAGCGTTGCTCTGAAGGTGTCTGCATGAACTGGCTTAACGTTTGCACACTATAAGAGATATCAGAACTAGTGATAGTCAAGTACAATAATCTGCCAATCAACCTATGATACATAGATAGATCCTCTAATGGTTTGGCCCCCTCTCTACTTAGTTTAGTGTTCTACTCCATTGGTGTCCTACTAGGCCTCCCTCCTAGTAATCCACTATTTGCAAGAATGTCCAATGCATGCTTCCATTAATTAATGTGAACTCTAGTCCCATTCCTTGCTACCTCTATACCTAGGAAGTATTTTAAGTGTCCTAGGACCTTAATTTTGAATATGCTGTCAAGAAAGTCTTACTTTCCTTACTTCATCCTCAGAATTGCTTGCAAATATTACATCATCAACATATGCCAATAATGCTGTAAAAAGGTTTTCCTTTTTCATGACGAAGAGGCTGCAATTAGCCTTGCATTTTGTAAAACCGAAGCTGATCAATGCATGTGACTCTGCGACATACCACTATCTTAAAGCCTATTTAAGCCGTATGGACTCTTGCTTAGGGCACATACTTGAGCTGCCCCTCCTTTATTATACCCTGTTGGTTTCCTCATGTATATTTCCTTTGTCAAATCTCCATGTAGAAAAGCATTGTTCAAATCAAATTGGTGCAACTTCTAGCCCTTCACAGAAGCTATTGCCAAGAGACATCTCACTGTAGTCAACTTAGTCACTGGAGAAAAGGTCTCCAAATAGTCCACCCCTTCCTTTGCAGCCTTGTATTTAATTTTGTACAGCAGACTTGCATTTAATTTAATTTTGTATCTCTCTATACTCCCATCAGACTTGTTTTAATTTTGTACACAAATTTGCAACCAATTAGATCCTTTCCAGCAGGGAGATCAGTTAAGATCCAAGTGTTGTTATCTTCAAGTGCCTTTATTTCAGCCTCCATTGCTTGCTGCCATTTAGAATCTTTTGAGGCCTCTACATAAGTTTTTTTGGCTCCTCTTGTGTGGAAATGGCAATCAAAAAGGCTTGGTGATGGGAAAGAAATTTATCATTGCTTAAGACATTGTCAAGTGGGTACCTAAGAACGTTTTTGGACTCACACTAACCTTGTTGTATTGAGAATGGTGAAGACAAGGAATCCTGTTAACAGTAGTACTCCGGGAGATATTTGGGTACATTCCTCACTCAAGGTGATCTCCTCAAGCTAACTACAGGCTGATCGATCATTCAATGGAACAATGGCTGGTGCTGGTTGCAGTGTGTCAGAGGTTTGGTTAGGTGCTGATCCAGAGATCTGTTGCTGGTTATCAGGAGTTCTTGAGTCAGAACCGTCATAAGTGGGATAAGAATGTGTTTGATGTTGGTATTGAGGTTTTGTTCATCACAAAAAGGAGAGGTAAGGATCTGGTACAGTGTGTTGAGGACCTGAGGTTGTGAATTACCAGGTTGGCTTGGTTCAGTGGGTAGGTTTTTCAGCTTGAAGGGGAAGGTGTTCTCATAGAAGATCACATCCCTTGAGATGAAGACATGTTTAGTTTTTAGGTCAAGCAGCTTATATCCTTTTACACCATAAGGATAGCCTAAAAACACACATTCCCTTCCCCTAGCATCAAATTTTCTTCTCCCTTAGATGAGTGTTGATGCATAACATAAAAACCCAAAAATTCTTATATGTTGGTATAAAGGTTAGATTCCAACTAACATCTGGCAAGGTTTTCTCATTTAGTGCAATAGTAGGGGTTCTATTTACAATATATGTGGCTATAAGGATGCAACCAGTCCCACATCCAAGGGGTATATTTGACTAGAATCTTAATACTTGCTATATTCAACAAATGTTGGTGTTTCCTCTCAACTATTCCATTTTGCTGAGAGGTCTCTACACACGTTTTCTAGTGTAATATTCCTTTCTCTTGATAAAACTCTCCCAGAATAAACTCTGAGCCATTATTAGTCCTAATGATTTTTATCTTCCTTCCAAACTAATTTTGAACTAAGTTGTTAAAAGATTTCATGCATTGTTTTGTTCCTATTTTAGCCTTAAGCAAATCCACCCAGGTTGTTCTTGTATAATTATCTACAACAACTAGAAAGGAATAGCTCCCATCATAAGCTATCTCACTGAATGGTCCCCATAAATCACAATGCAACATCTCAAACGGATATGAAGTTCTATGACTACCACGATCAAATGGAATTCTATGCAGATCTTTGGTAAGCTATTGAGAACGCATCTTCTCCTCCAAGAATCTGTATAGGCTAGCCTTAGCTTCACCCTTCTCACTCGTGATCTAAGAAACAAGCTCCTACACATAACAAGATGAGGAAGAAAAAAGCAAGACAATATAAATAGTCTTAAGTGAGTTTTCTTACTAATATAAGGTTCAGTGCAAAGTAGGGCACACAATTCATTGCTTCAAGTAATGGACTCAGTTAGTTTCAGTGTGCCTACAAGTGTAGCTATAATTTATGATCCATTTGGAAGTTTGATAAGGCTAGAAATCCTAACAGTAATGGGGGTAAACAAACCTGGGTGATAGATCATGTGATCTATTGCCTCGGCGTCAATTACCCAAGGTTGATGGGTTGTTTAGGTGTTATTAAAGCTTTGTGGCATTAGGGACAAGGGCTTACCTCTCGTGTTCAAAGACTCAACCCTATGAGTAGAGGGTGGTGCAATGACAGTGTTTGCAGCAGGTAGGTTGTGGGATTGATCCTTATCACCTGATCTATTAACTACTGTCTCCAGCACTCAAAAATGCCATCAACTCATAGTCTTGAACTTTAGTTAGGCTCATCCTTTCAGCATATTCACTTGATGAGATCCCTAGTTCCTAAAGGCATTTTCAGCCAAGAAAGCTGATCCAGTCCCCTTGCTCCCTTTCTGGTGCAGCTTATATCCAGGTGGATATCCCTTCAATCTGTAACATATTTCAGCAACATGTCCCTTCAAATTGCAGTGTGAACATGTAGGGGGCTCAGCATTTCCCAACTTAGAACAATTCTCAAGGGTGCAACTTGAAATTTTGCAGTGAGTGCAATAAATTCTGTCCTTCCTACTTCCTGTCTTTAAGCTGATGTGACTTCTTTGTGTGGCTAAGACTTGTCCCTAGGGTCCCTACATGTTTGCAAGTATCTGATGCTGCTTCTCTTGCTGTTCCACCATAGCAAACACTTTATTGACAGGGGGTATAGGATCCATCATTAGTATTTGTTCCCTCACATGAGCATATGATTTATTCAACCCCATCACGAATTGAATCACACAATCCCTTTGATATCTCTCGATAAGAACTCTCAATTGCCCACAAGTACACTCAGGCATATTGTCATACAGATAAAGTTCATCCCAAATGGTTCTGAGCTTACCATGTAAGTGATTACCATATCATCCCCTTGCATCAGAGTAATTAGTGTCTTCTTGAGTTGGTATATCCTTAGTCCATTATGTTAAGGCATCCTCTCATTTAACTTATTCCAAAGCTCAAATGCATCATCCATAAAGAGTAAACTAGACTTGACAGACAATGAAATGGCATTTAGGATCTAGGAAACTACCACATCATTGCATCTCTCCCAGGCTTCAAGCAAAGTAAGATCTGCAGGTTTCTTAATCTGGCCAGTGACAAATCCCAATTTATTCTTTGCTCTGAGTGCTCTCCTCTTGCTGCACACCCAGATCACATAGTTCTCTGTTGTTAAAAGATCAAGAACCAAGGCCACCATAGGGTTATCTCCATTATCTATTCTGAACAGATTGGTGGGATCAGCAAAGTTCAGAAAAATGTTCTGCTGGTAGCTGTTGGTGATTACCAACAGAAGATATCCTATGGAAATGTTCAATGTTAGTGTGGTTCTTCTCTCTTTCTTTATGGCTATGGTGCCATGAAAATTTTTGATTTTACTTCATTTTGAAGGGTGGAAGCAAAATCAGGAAGAAACAATTTAGGGCAGAAGGGAACCAACTGAAATGAGAGGTTGAGTTTTACAAGGTCGAATGTACTGTTCCAATGAGTTCACTGCCCCTCCAGCTATACACGAGTTATGGCTACAGAATAATGCTAGCTACCACAAGTACCATCTGCAAAAAGGATCAACAACTACTGCCGAAACTAACTAAGCTCAACTGCAAGCATGACAGCCAGGAAGACATACCAGACACTGATGTGTAGCTGAGTGTGTTTCAATACAAAGTATCCGAAGCAAGACCCTCACAAATAACAAACCGATAGCTAAGCTTAATCAAAATTTAATTTCATAATTTATATTTACTAGCTATATCCCTTCCTCTCTGTGTGTGACTGTCTGAGCAAGAAACACGACACCTTGATTCTTCACAAGAATTTCTCCCATTTCTTAAAAAAAATGACTAAAATGGCTGTATCAATTTTACACCGTATACTATTCAAAAAAAAGATATATACCCCTTGGTGAAGACCCTGTGAAGCCATGAGCATAATCTTGGAACCATCACTAATCCCCGAGGACTCCAAGCTCAATTCGTCCGTCAAAATTTTCCCTGAGTATCGCGCAATATAACCTGCAAATTAAACTTCAAAAACCTAAATCAATGGAGAAAAAACCAGAGAAAGACCTTTAAAGATGAGCTTCTGGCCACGAGGGAGGACATTGGTGAGCGTTTGAAGGAGGGATTTGAGCTCTTTGATGGTCGATTTTGCGGAGATCTCAACCGGTACGGAACGGCCGCTGAATTTTATATTCAGCTTTAATATACTTTCATCCTCGTTCGCGGCTTGAGGATCCATTTGTTACGCTCGCAAACCAACAGTGTCGCTGCTAAAAATCCCTCTCAGTTTGTCATTTATCTCGAGAACAAAATTGAACGCATCTGGCTCCTCATTCATCGGAGTATTTCGCAACTCAAGTGAACTTTTGGTAAAAACAATTGAAAACTTATGGCTACGTCTGTTTTTATTTTTTTACTTAAAAAACAAACGGTATAATTATTATATTTTTTTAAATTTTATCTTTATATTTATTTTACTTTTACATATTTTTTAATAAAAATATATCTAAAAATATAGACTTAAAAATTAAAGCATGGCCTATAATACATCAATTTATAATTTTTTAATATATTTTTGTCTTTTTCTAATTTCTTTTATATTGTGAATATATGATATCTATACTATACTATATATACTATATTATCAAATGTATAGGTTAATTTAGGTTTTACAAAATAGAATTACACATTAACGCCTTTTAGATGCACTACATGAAACCACTCATTTATCCTTATATTCAATCTTTTTCTTTTAATTATCTTTATTTGTGTTTTTCTTTTCAAACTTTTACTTTCAATTTCTTTTCATCTTTCTTTATTTTTATTTAATATTCTTATTTTTTTAAAATTTTTATTTTATTATTTAAAATTTAATCATTTTATAATTTATAAATAATTTTACACACATTTAGAGTGTGCTGATTTTACAAGTTTTTATTATTTCTTTGTCATTTATATCTACTTAATAAATATTTTGCAAAATGATTTAATCTATTTTGTGCTAAAAATAAGTTTTTATCCTATACTTGATTGCTAAATAATAAAATTTTTGTTTGATTTTTAAATTAAAAAGAGGAAATGATCAAATACAGCAACATTTAAGAAGTTCTCTGTTGTAATTAGATTTGAAAACTTAATTAGGGACAGACAACCTTTTTCTTAACTGTTATTATTTTCTTCTCCTGTATTTTTTTATCCTTTTCCTTTTTGTGCCATATATTATTTCATTTTTCTTGACTTAAATTTCACTTCTTTAATTGGCAACACGTCTATAAACACTAATTAGAATTTGTGTTTTTCTTTCTAAACTTTTTACTTTCAATTTCTTTCCATCTTTTTTTTATTTTTATTTAATATTTTTTTTATTTTAAAAATTTTTATTATTTAAAATAAAATCATTTTATAATCTATAGATAATTTTTCAAACACATAAAATGTGCTAATTTTACTAGTTTTTGTTATTTCTTTATCGTTTATATCTATTTAATGAATATTTTGCACAATGATTTAATCTATTTTGTGGTAAAAATAATTTTTTATCCTATATTTGATTGCTAAATAATTAAATTTTTGTTTGGTTTTTAAATTTAAAAGAGGAAAACATCAAATACAAAAGCATTTGAAAAGTTCTCTATTGTAATTTGGTTTGAAAATATAATTCAGGAAAAATAGGTTTTTTCTTAACTCTTATTATTTTCTTCTTCAAGATTTTTTTTCATTTTCTTTTTGTGCCATATATTTTTTCATTTTGTTTGACTTAAGTTTCACTTCTATAATTGATAACACGTTTATAAATGCTCATTATAATAACATTAAATTTAGAGCCAAGGGAAACGTAAGGAAACCCTAGGTAGTTCAAAAGTTTAGATCCTTCACAAAGGATCTCAACCTCATTTGGCTTCTCTTATGAAAACCAAATATAAAAATCAAAAACTCTTGTCAATGAAAAGAACATTGGACATGCATGGATTTGGTGTGGATTTGGAAAAAAAGAGGTGGTATTGTAATGTTATGGGGTAAGGATTTAGATGTTTATTTACTAAATTTTTTGTCTCACAATATTGATATCATAATTTGTCTAGACTATGAGTTAATATCATGGTGCTTGATGAGCTTTTTATGGCCATCTAGATGCTTCCCAATAAAATCTTCTTAAGCTTTGTTAAATAAACGAATCAAACGTTCATCTCTCCCATGACAATTTAACCAATGAGTGACTTTTGAGAGGGTCGCCAACATGTACATTTTCTTCTTTGTGATTGAAAAATCACCTTTGCCCCATCGTTACCAAGGTAGGTACATGAGAATCAAATGTACTTGCACAAACAGTACAAATTAGAGTTAGAGAAAAAGTAGAAAGAAGAGCGAAAATGGTAAAAAGAGAGCTAGTGACACTATTTCTAAGAGAAAAAGAAAGAGTGGCAAGGAGAGAGATAAAAGACGTATGTTAGCAAGAGGATGAGATTTGAGAAGAGCATGTGAGGATGAAAGCCTTATGGTGTTGCTAATGTACAATGTGAAGTTGATTGTTTTTTATGATGTCACCTCCTCTATCTCTGAGTTTATTGTACCACTTTTGCAAGAAATTGAAAATGTTTTCTTAGAGGAGCTACTGAGTGGGTTATCCCAAATTCATGAGATAGCGCACTAAATTGATTTGGTGTTGGAAGCATCAATTCCAAACCACCTTGCATATAAGACCAACTTAGAGGAGGCTAAGGAGATTTAGCAAAAAGTAGGGTAGTTGTTACAAAAGGGTTAGGTTTAGGAGAGCATGAGCCCATTCGGCACCCGCTTTACTTGTTTCTAAAAAGAATGGTGAGTGGTGCATGTGTAATGTGAACCACAAAAGCAAAATGGATCAAAGAATGGTTGAGAAAGGAAGGATAATCAACAAGGTTGAAACAATTTCAACTAAGTAAGAATGTGCCTCACCTAGGTTAAACCCTTGCAACAAATCGAAAATGAGATCAACTAAGAACCAAGCACTCATGCTACCCTAATGTTGGCCCCTAATCACCGAAAGTAAGTTGAATGACCTAATTTGATATTTGGGTTTAGGATTATTGACATATAAGCACACAATTATGAAGAAAAAAAAATGTCTTCATTCAATGTTCAAAATGCCAAAAGATTACAACCATCTTATAAAACAGAAACAAAGCATTTATATGCCTGAAAACTTAGCCCCAATGGATCTTATCCCTAAAGTGGCCATGCCAAGCCCAAACAAGCCTAAAACATGCAAAAGAAATTCTAGTATGAAATTCTACATATAGACCCGTGCAATTAATCTAACTAGACTCGCGCTCGATCGTGCCTTGTATAGATCCATCAGAGTCAATCCATTCCACTACGATCACATTTCTAGCACACTTTATTATCGCTCACCACACTTGTGATTGATGCTACCACTCGTGATCATCAACAATGTTGATCACAACTCCTTGCAATTGACTTGGAACACCTTAATCATAAAAATAGAACCTTTGGAACTACTCCAGTCTCGATTTAGCTGATTGCAAATGATCAATCCTTAGGATGAACGTAATTCTAGAGTGCCCAAGGGTCGAACCTCGTTAATCCATCTTGTGTCAAATTGCAAATTCAGCATCTTTTGGAGCATCTTTGGCCATCAAGTCAATGCTTGTAGCCACGATATGGTCAGTGGCCTCTCCAATTGGTACCATGATCGCATTAATGTACATTGATTGTAAAGCCATAAATGCCATTATGATAAAGTAATACTATCTTATACCTTGCTTAAATGACTTGTTAGATAAGTTATATTGTGCTAGGTATTTTTTAAAATTGATTTGGAGGGTAAGTACCATCAAATTAGAATAAGGGAAGGGGATGAGTAGAAAATGACATTTAAGACCAAATTTAGGTTGTATAAATGGATAGTGATGCCTTTTGGTCTTACAAATTCCCCTAGCACATTTATGCGTTTGACAAATTAGGTTCTACATGTTTATATTAATAAATTTGTTGTTGTTTACTTTGATGACATCTTGATTATAGTAGGACATTGGGTGAACATGTTGAGCATGTGTGTAATGTGTTGTTTACATTGCAATAGGAGAGGTTGTACGCTAATCTCAAGTAGTGTATTTTCTACACTGTTCATTGTGTATTTCTAGCCTTGTTATTAGTGCGTAGACCATATAGGTTGAAAATGAAAAGGAGAAGGCTATCCAAGAATGACCTTCACCTTAATTCATAGGTGATGCCAGAAGTTTTCATGACTTGACTAGCTTCTACCATTATTTTATGAAAGATTTTAGCATAATAGTTGCCTCACATACAGTTGTGATAAAAAAGAATGAAATGGTCAAATGGGGAAAAGCACAACATGATGCATTTGAAACTTTAAAACAAAAACTCATGCATGCACCTATACTTAGCTTACCTAGTTTTAATAAAACTTTTGAAATTGAATGTGATGCTTCATATATCGAGATATGAGTCATGTTGATGCAAGAAGGAGGCTCATGACATATTTCAGTAAGAAGTTGAGTGGAGCCACACTTAACTATCCAATATATGATAAGGAATTATATTCCTTAGTATGGGCAATGCAAACTTGGTAGCACTACTTAAGATCTAGGGAGTTCATAATTCACACCATTCATAAGTCATTGAAACACCTAAAAGGTTAAGGTAATTTAGGTAAGAGGCATGCAATATGGATTGAATTCATTGATACATTTCCTTATGTAATTAAATATAAAAAGGGAAAAAATGCTATTGTTGAGGCAATATGATGTAGGCACACCCTAATATCCACTCTAAGCACTAAAATGATGGTCTTTGAGCACATTCATGAATTATATAAGGATAACATTGATTTTGATGCTATGTATGCCTTGACACACACTACACATCATGATAGATATTGTCAAGATTATGGTTATTTGTATTTTGATGGTAGATTGTGTTCCTAAATTTTCCTTGTGTGAGTTATTGATTAGGGAAGCTCATGATGGAGAGTTGATGGGACATTTTGGTGTCACTAAAATTGAGTATGTTTCGAGAAGACTTCCATTAGCCTCACTTGCAGAGGGATGAGGCTAAGGTCATTGACCGGTGCTTGATATGTCGAGAGGCTAAGTCTCACATGCACCCCTACAGTTTGTATACTTTTCTTTCTATTCCTTCAGCCCCATGGACTGATATATCTATAGATTTTATTTTGGATTTGCTTAGGAGTAGGAATGGTTGTGATTCCATATTTGTTGTTGCAGATTAATTTTCAAAAACAACTAATTTCATTCCTTTTCATAAAATTGAGGATGCGAGTCATCTGGCTGATTTGTTCTTTAAAGAGGTAATATGATTCCTAGAACCTTTTTGTCTGATCATAATGTTAAATTTTTTAGCTATTTTTAGAAGATACTTTGGTTTAAATTAAGAACTAAATTATTGTTTCTCTTATTTGTCACCCTCAAATTGATGGGCAAACTAAGGTAGTTAATAGGACCTCAGGAGCATTCTACACGGTATTTTTAGGAAGAACTTGAAATCTTCGGAAGAACGTTTGCCGTATATAGAATTACCTATAATAAGGTACACACGCTGTGTATGGATTTAACCCTTTAACTCCTATAGACTTGTTGCCATTACCTAGTAATGAGTAGGTTAATACATAAGGTAAATGTAAGGCTAAATTTGTGAAGGCGTAGCATGAGAAGGTGTGTCGGAATTTGGAAAAGAGGACCTAACAATATGAAAGGCAAGTAAACAAAAGGCAGAAAAAAACTGTGTTTGAACTAAGTAACTAGGTTTAGGTACACTTCAAGAAAAATCATGTCCCACAACAAAGAAGGCAAAATTGCATCCTAAGCGACACATTCAAAGTGCTAGAGAAGTTAGGAGACAATGCCTACAAGATTGAGTTGCTAGGTGACTATGGTGTCAGTGCCATTTTTAATGTTTTGGACTTGGATCCTTTTGATGCTAGTGATGAAGAGGACTTACAATTGATGGAACAACCTTTGCAGTAGGAGACGAATGATTTAAACATCAAAAGTCGCGACCCCTTGGTGTTACCACCAAGACTCGTTAGTGGAGCCTGAGCATGAAGGTTCAAGGATGCACTAACAAGTTTGGTGTGCGAATGGAAGATTGGAAAGTGTTTGGAAACACTAGAAGAGCCAAGGTGTGGAGCATGGCTTCAATTTTTTGCTTGGAAGAAGGAAGGAGTTCAAGGAGGGTTTGAAATTGTGATATAGGCTATCCTAGATTGATCTAGGCAAAACACGATCAACTTGGATGCAACTATAATTACGATTGGCAAGTTGTAATTGAGTACTATTTTCTATATCGACTTGGGAACATTCTATTATTATGATCGCACTAACTCTGGATCGGTCACCTAGCATACATTTAATAAGATGACATTCTGACTTCATGATCACATGAAGACCTGATCGGTTACATGGCACATGATTGATAACATAGTGCATAGGATGGATGATCATAACATGAGTGGATCATAATTGATTGACCTAGCAAGATGCAATCGATTGACCTCTTACGTCGATCGATCGCACAGGGTGGGAAATGCAAATTTTGAGCTAAATTTCATTTTGAAACACATTTTTAGGCCTTGTTTAGCCATTTTGAAAATGTAAGTCCCAATAGAGTTAAGTTTGGTACCTATAAGTACTATTCCTTGCATTGTTTGTAGGACCTTTTGCCACTTTCACATTTTGAATGAAGAAAATTACTTCTATTTTCATACTTGCATGTGTTGAGTGCTTGTAACTCCAAACTAGCAAGTTTCCAGTGTCTTGTGGCCAACATCATCGTGGTGTGGGTGTTTCGTCCTTTAGTTGCTTCATTTCAATATGTTCTAAGGATTTATCTTAAATGAGGTACATTCTTGCTCGATTGAAGTTTGTGTCAACCTTGCCATTTATCCTTCCTCAATCGTTGCTCAATCCTATTTACTCTCAGGTTCATATCAACTAGCAATCACTTAAACAAATTTTAGGAGACAATTGAAAGGGAAATTTATTGAAAAAACCCATAAAATGACCACTAGTGTCTTGCAAAATAATATAAACTAATATTTATACTAAAATAACCCTAGGACCCCAAAGAATCTAAAACATATAAAAAGGTCCAAATCTTATTATCAAAATATAAATTGCATCTCTAAGCTCAAGTCATTAAATCCAAACGCCATCATTATCAATGGAGTCACTGGGATCACATTAGCTACACTCAAACTCAATATGAGTAAAGCTTATGATCTAGTTGAATGGTAGCTCTTGGTGATGGTCCTTTTAAAGCTTAGCTTTCATTGGAGGTTTGTGCACTTTATTATATCTTGTGTTTCATCAGTCACTTGCTTGTCTTTGTTGAATAGTGTTAAATTTGGTACTCTTAATTCCTCAATGAGGACTTCTTTAAGAGATCCCTCATCTCCTTATCTCTTTCTATTTTGCAAGGAAACTTCCAATAATTCGATTATGAATGAGTAGAAGTTAGGATATTTAAAGGGTTCAAAATAGCATGGAAAGCATATCAGAATTCTCATCTTCTACTTGCCAATGACTCTTCTATTTTGTAAGGCAAATCCTCAAGCTATTCTCAAGATAAAGGAGGTCCTTGGTATAAATCTTAACAGATCTTGTATTGTCTTTAGTAGGAATGTCTCTAATGTAAAAGGTCAAGCACTTACTTCATTAATTAGCATTCCACTTGAATCACAATACTCAAAATATTTGGCAATCCTTCTGTTGTTCGTGGTTCCAAAAGAAACATTTTCATGTGGCTTTATAAGAAGATGTGGAAGAAACTAAAACTGATGGAAGAAGCAAATTTTTTCCCAAGCTACGAGGGAGCTCCTCATTGAATCTATTTTGCAAGTAATTCCCAACTTCATAATGAGATTCTTCAAAATTCCATATGGCCTTCTTAAAGAGATTGATTCATTATTTCCTTCTTTTGGTGGAAATCTATTCTAGCTCCTAAAATATATTGAATCAAGTGGGATATGATGTACTACCAAGTATGAAAGAGGCATTGGCTTTAGGAGATTGATAGCTTTCAACAACACCATGTTAGCAAAGTTGGGTTATCTAACCTAAACTATCTAGTTAGTCAAATTCTACATACTTGGCACTTCCCTAATGACACATTTCTAAGAGTGAAAAATGGGCACAATCCTCCCTATATCTAGTGTAGTATAATTGGCGATAGGGATGAAATTGTTGAAGGCATTAGTTGGACAGTCAGAGATAGAAACATATCAAAATTTGGTAAGATTAATGGATTTTTAAGAGTTCCAATTTCAAACCAATAAGCCCACCAAATATTTTAGATATTAATTCAATTGTTTCTGAACTTCTTCTAAATAGCAAACAGTGGAATTAACCATTCATTGATCAAGTTTTTTTGGCCAGTGGATGCACATGATATTTAGACAATATCTCTTGGTAAATCGCTTAATGAGGATTGCATGATATAGAATGCTACTAAAAATGGTAAGTTTTTAGTGTAAGGAATTTACTATATTCCTTTTTGATTGAATAAAAATAAACTTAAAAAGAAAATGGAAACTAACCAACCTCATATACATTCCTATAGATATGTTTGTAATGCTAACATTCCTTGCAAGGTTGTAGTCTTTGGATGGAGGTCATGTAAGAATATCATCTCTTCAAGTTGCAAACTAAATTAGAAGAAATGTTTGGAGAGAACCCTATGGAAGATGTTAGACATCTCTTTGCAAGGTAAGTTTCCACTATTTGTAATTTGCCTTGGCATTTGGTGACATTTTGACCTTATGTCCTAGCCACATGGTTGGAAAAATTATGAGAAAAACTTCATGAAAATCAGTTTAACTTGTTGCTCCTAATTTTTTAGGTAATTTGGTGAAATTTTAACAAGAAAATGTGTAAAAATAAACATCTATTTATTAGTGATATACCCTCTAACAATAATGAGGGATATTCGAGGTATATTGGTAGTACATGTACACTTATTCATATATAAATAAATTATTGGTTTCTTCGTATCAATATTATGGTAAGTATTTTATACATGTAAATTTTGAATATTGTAAAGTGTTGCATTTGCCTATGTGATTACGTTAAGAGGCCTTATTCATGAGTCATTATGAATATGAATACTTGACTATCTTAGTACATAATTACTAAATCCAATTCATAGGTCACAGACTTTCTAAGAGATATTAGAGAGTTAGTACGACTTGCATACTTTGGGTTTGTATAGTTGAGTGTCATGACATTTAGTATGAGATACTAAGAATGTGTGTGTGGATTCATCATTAGAGTATGAGTACCCAAACATTGACTTAGGGAATGAAAAAAAACTTATGGAGTTCACTCTTTGCTATTGTCTTGTTTCATGATTACGTTAAGTGCACATGTGCCTTCGATCTAAGACAACATAGTTGTCTTGTATGCATGATAGTCAATGTGTTATTAGAGCAAAAAAGGCCAATATCTATCTTGGTGTGAGATCGAGTCATGACACATGAGCCTAATGTACTGGATGTGTATGGAGGCAAATGTATTATCAATAAGGAATTTGTCCCTTTGCAAGTAAGGTATTTGTCACATACATTTGGTGTTCTATGACATGAAAATCCCTGGTCAATGTAGTATTTGATTAGAAAGGAGTTTCTGATAGAAGCACTAGTTTTATAAAGTGGCGTTAGTTGGTCATATGGTTAAGTTTGTGAGTTTGATTAAATCTGTGGCTCTCGGTTTATTAGGATAAAGGAAGAGAAAATGTTTATACAGTGTGGTGTTCATGATTGGGAGGGTTATGTAATCCATTCATTTCATCGTAATTAGGTTACAACATGGACTATAGGCTATGCCCTACCCAGATCCTTCAAACTTTGCTTGTTACCAATTAAGAATGAATTTAGAGAGTCACATACAAAATGTTGGAGCATAAGACAAGTAGTAAATTTAGTTGGGATGACAACAAAGCTTAAGAAAACTTATGGGTGAGTCCTAAGAAGATTCGTGAAGAAATTAATTTGATTGCAATTAGATAAAATCAAAGAGATTACCCATGGTACCTATTAATAATGAGATTATTAATTAGAAATACAATGAGCTTTTAATTTCATTTATCTTGATAAATTAAATTGAAGGGCAAGACATAATTAGGCCTTAATTATTAATGGAGAGTAATAATAAAGGCTACATAGGTTGTAATTATTAACGGAGATTAAAAATTATATGGTCCATGGGTTAAGAATTATTAAAAGTTCATGTAGGAGGCCCATTGAGCAAATGTCATGTACGTTTAAGTGTTTTACATTGAAATTAAAATCCTGCCAAGCGTAGAACTTTATACCTTGGTAATACATAGATTGAAAAGAGTTCTGTTGACATGCAACAAAAAACATTGACATAAAGGGAGAAGAAAGCATCATGATCATCCAAGAGAGTTGTAAAATTGAGGCCATGCAATTCACAGAAAAGAAGCCAAGGTACATGATCAGTCTCATTTACTCTCCTACAGGGTATATATGCTACTGTTACATTGGATAACTTCCTTGATTAGTTACCAAATTCTCCTAACAAATCTAAAGTTAATTAACTACTTAATGTACACTTAAAAATCAGTTCTTGTAGCTCTAGCTAATCCATTTGAGGCTTAAAGAACCAGCTAATAGTCTGCCTTAGAATCTGTTTAGGCTATCACCTCCATTTTTTGTCCTGTCTATTCTGATTTTCTGATGCAACTTCCTTTGTTTCTTTATCTAATATTTCTTGGTTCACTTCTTGAACATTTTGGCATCCCCTCTCAAGATGAGCGTGTATGTTATCCACAGTCATCTTAGCAAGCAATTTACAAAATTGAGACACATTGAGTCCTTTGGTGAGAATGTCTATAGGCTACTCAATTCACTTGATATGTCTAACTTGAATTGCTCCTAGGCAAACCTTTTCTCTAATAAAGTATAGGTTTAGGTCAGAAATCTTAGTTTTCTCATGATAGGTAGGATTCTTAGTTATTTGCATAGTACTCAAGTTATCACACTAAATTAAAACCTTCAACTCTTAGTTCTGTCATCAGGTTTTGAATCCACAACACTTCGCAATTATAGGAGGCTAAGCCCTTATACTTTGCTTTTGTGGGGCTTCTAGCTATCACAGTTTATTTCTTTGATCTTTAACTTACTGAAGATCCACCAAGTGTGACACAATACCCTGTAACTGACCTTTTAATGTCATAACATCCCGCCAATCACTGTCCGAGTAGGCTTCCAACTTGACACCCTTGCTTTCTTCATGAAGATCCCTTCTCTTAGTGTGCATTTGAGATACCTCAAAACTCTATAGGTTGCCTAAAGATGGCTATTGTCAGGGCTGCTCATAAACTGTGAAAAAACTTGCCCTGCACAGGTTATGTCAGGCCTTGTAAATGTTAGATAGATTAGCTTCCCTCCAAACTTTCTGTAGTAGGTTCCATCCTTCAAAGTCTCTTGATCTTCCTTTCTCAGCTTATGATTGCAATCCATGGGTATGCTGGCTAGTCTTGCCCCCGTTAGACCGCATGTGTCTATCAAGTCTAAGAAATATTTTATTTAGCATAGATACATTCCCTCCTTGGACCTTGCTATATCTATACCAAGGAAGTAACTTGGTACCCCAAGATCTCTCAGTTTAAACTTAGAATTCATATATTCAACAACCTTGTTCACTTCAACTGAGCCCCGGCTTCCAACAACCAAATCTTTGACATAGACTAAGAAGGCCACTTTGCTATCATGTTTTGATCCTCTAATAAATAATGAATGATATGAACTTGACTGCACAAAACCATGCTAACATGGTAGCTCTCTAAACTTCACATCCCATTACCTTAGGGCTTGCTTGAGACCATACAAGGCCTTTTTTAGCTTGCATACTAACCTTTGCCCCATATTTTGTAGTTTCTCATTCACCACATATCCTTGTAGTATTTCCATGTATACTTCTTTCTCAAGATCACCATTAAGGAAAGCATTGTGAATGTCTAGTTTTTGAAGATGCCATCCATAGGTTTTAGCTAAGAAGAACATTTTGACAGTTATTTGTTTGACCACAAGGCTGAAGGTTTCTTGGTAATCAATCCCTCCAATTAACTGTGTCGCTTTGCAACAAGCCTTACTTTATACCTTTCAACCCTTCCATCTGATTCAAGCTTTATTTTATACACCCATTTGCATCTAATCACATGGTGTCCCTCTAGCAGCATAATAATCTCCCATGTCATGTTGTTTTCTAAGGCCTATAGCTCTTCCAACATGGTCTTCGTCTAATGTCTTTAGCTTGCAGCTTCAGCATGTGAGCTTGGTTCTTGTATGGTGTCCAAGGATGCTAGGTAACACTTTTAGCTTTGTGAGAATTTAGTTGAATCAAGGTAGTTGGAAATAGGATAGAGACAATTACTTACTACAGTAGGTCTGTTAAGGCTATGCTAATAAATGTCAAGATACTTGGTAATTCTTCTAGTTCTAAGTGATCTTCTAGGTAATGTTTGATGGTTTTCATCAAGTTGCTAGGTTTGGGAAGGCTGTTGCTCGAATGCATCTGTTTGTGCAGGTTAATGGTGAGGTTTATCAGTGTGTGTGCTTGGAGATGATGCATGATTGAGACTATCTCCAATAGGCTCATCAAGTGAACCATGTCTACAGGACCTCCAACCACTACAGTAGTCAGATAATAGGTGTTTTGGAATACTAGGTGCAACAGGTGACTCATATGATGATAAGTTAAGGATATTAAGCAACTCATGGATGGAAATGTTTGCCAAATGGGAAAACATGTTCATGAAACATAACATCCTCGGAGTAGAATACTTCTTGAAAGTCAAGGTCAAAGAATTTGTATTTGTATGCTTTTATACTAGTTAGATACCCTATAATAAGGCACCTCTTAGCTCTTGAATCAAATTTGGATCTATTTCTTTTAAGGGTGGAAGCAAATGCTAGATAGCCAAAAACTCTAAGATGTTGGTAGTTTGATGGTTTGTTGAAAAGTCCATAAAGGGTGACTTATAGCCAAAAATTCTTGTGGGAAATCTATTAATAATGTATGTTGCACACAAAATAGCATCACCCTAGAAGTTTTTGGGCATGGAGGCTTGAAAAAGAAGTGCTCTAGCAGTGGTAAAGACATGACGCTTCCTTGCAACCACAATAGAATTTCTACACAAGAATACTAGTGTGCTATCCCATACTCAGATAAGAAGGAAGCAAGGTGCAGTTTGGGGGTATTATTAGGCTTGAATTATATTACAAAAAGAAGGTAGCAGGAAAGCACCTTCATTTTTCTGTCTCATAAGGTATGCCTAAGTACAAGTAAAGTCATCCACAACAGTTAAGAAAAAATGGTATCCATTTATTGCAGTAATGGAATGAGGGCCCATACATTTACATGTACAAGTTTAAAAGGTTTAGTAGTGATTATTTCATGTGTGGGAAAAGGAATCCTTCTTTGTTTTGCTTGAGGGTAGGTTCTATGAGGCTTTTTATTGATGAAAGGGTGATTGGAGTGAATGGTCTTAACTATTTGGTGAGAAAGGTGACTTAATCTAAAGTGCCAAACATCAAAGTTATCTTGAGGTGATGTGTTTTATGGCCTACCTGTAGGGCTGACTTTTAGATTAACACGACTTCCTTTTGGTTGTAGAATGTACAGGTTTTGAGATTCTTCAGCAAGTTCAATCCTCATCCATGGTGAGTGGACTTGAATGTGACATGAGTTAGAATTAAATACGAGGGAGTAATAATGAGACTTGGTAAGCTGGTTGACAGAAATCAAATTAAACTTGAAGGATGGTATATGAAGAACATTAGTGATCACATGGGAATTTGATATCACTACAGTCCCTATATTTTTGACAGGAACTTTAGATTTATCTGGGAGGTTAACATATAAATCAAACATTAGAAAATAGGACTTGAAAAGATTAATGGAACAACATATGTGATTAGAGGCCCTACTATCAATGATCTAGTATGCTAATCCTAAGGGTGATTATCCATTACATGCAATTTTAGTTTCAGCACTAAAGGATGACCATGAAATACGAGGATACTTATCGTAAGGCCAATGCATAGGTATACCTGCAAAATTGGAGTAAGAAAGGTGGGAATCATTAGGTTTCTAGTTTATGGCTTGCTTATGTTGATTTTGTAGATTCCATCATTGGATTCAGTTATATTATGATACTTTGGTAGCCTTAACAATTTCTTAACTTGTTCATTTGTGAACCTCATATCATCTCCTTTCTCGTCTACGACCATTTCTCTACTAGGTGCAGAGGCAGAAGCCTGATTAGCTATAAAATAAGCATGAGATCCCAGAACTCCTCTTCTTTATCTTTGGTAAATTTGAAATTGGGTAGAAGGCTAACAATATTGTAGCATCTATCCCTTGAATGACACTTTTTCCACAATGTGAGCATACTAAATCCTGCTTCTTCTCTTTCTTTTTAGATTGAGACACCATGACAGATGCCTCACTCAATGACCTATCATGGTGTGCAGCCCTTTGTGCCTTCTCAATAACAATGGCATTATAGGCCTCATCAAGAGATAGAATGACCTCTACCTTAGCAATTAAGATCTGTCGGTTGAATAATGTCATTTAAGCTATTGAGGAACTTGTACACTCTATCCATTTCTTGCTTATCAATGAAGACTTTGAAACAACCTTCATTGTATTTGCCAAAATTACAATGAGTAAGGGGCCTATACTATTTAAGTTCTTCTTATATGGCTATCAATTTATTGAAATAAGCATCCACAGACCAACCTCTTGTTTAGGATTTGTCATATTTAGGACATAAACTTCATGTAGAAAATAGTTTCTACAAGTGTGAGACTCATGGATTTGAAGAGCCATAATTAAATCATTGCATCTCATCCAAACTTAGTGAAGGGGATCATTAAGAGGCAAGTTCCTAGATGTTTTCATCAATAAATATCATTTTGTTCTTAATTGACATGGCAAGAGTAAAAGAACAACTCTAAGTTGCAAAGTTAAAGCCCATGAGCTCTGGTTAGGTTATGATTGTGCTGTGATTGTCAGTGGCATGAATAAAGTAAGGAGAATCAGGATCATCAATTGAAGTTTTGGAATTGCTTGGGTTAATAGGGTTGGTTGATCTTGAGGAGGAGGAATCCATGGAAAAGAAAAAGAATTGATGTAAAGGCAAAGGAAGATCTATTAAGAATCCTAACTGAAGAAGCATACAAATCCCTTTCTATGGCTCTAGTACCATGTTGACATACACAAGAAACATAGAAATAAAAGGAGAAGAAAGCATCATGATCAATCAAGAGAGTAATCGAATTAAGGCCATGCAATTCATAAAAAAGAAGCCAAGGTACATGATCAGTCTTATTTACTCTCCTACAAAGTATATATGCTACTGTTACTAAATAACCTCTTTGATTAGTTTCCAACTTCTCCTAACTAACTCTACAGTTAATTAACTACTTAATGTATATTTAAAATTCAGATCTTGTGACTCCAAGTCATCCATCCGAGGCTTAAAGAAGCCAACTAATAGTTTGCCTCAAAATCTGTCTAGGGTATCACCTTCTTTTTCTTTCTTGTTTACCTTGATTTTTTGATGGAACTTCCTTTGTTTCTTTATTTGATGTCTCTTGGTTCACTTCTTGAACATTTTAACAAGTTCTAAGACACAAGAAATTAGAAAATTTGTGATAATTTTCATGCATCACGTTCGGGTAAGAGAGAAACCCTTCTAGCCACCTTCTCCATTCTTTCTCTTAGCATAAAACGTTTGGGTAAGAGAGAAACCCTTCCAACCACCTTCTCCATTCTTTCTCTTGGCATAAAGCCTTCTTGCCCAAAAAGGTTTTGCATGAGAGCCTTGTAAAATGATTTGCAAGGAAAAGAAGATGCTTATTGATGCTTCAATTGTGTGGACAAACTAGAGGTTAGGGTTTGAGGGCAACAACTTAACGATCGCAAGTGTGCTCATGTTGGAATAAGATTCCAATGGTATATTTATGTGCTTACTTGTTTGTATGATTTTATGGGTGTTATGTGACAAAAACAGCTTGGGTTTGGATTGTTCTTTCCTTGTTATTGTTCATGTTTTAAAGTTTGAATGTTTCCATACCAAACCAAATGAAATCCAACACTAACAGAAAAGATATTGTACTTTACTTTTGGCTATCTTGAAGATTTTCACGAGACTAAATTTACGCCTAAGACTAAATTTATACCTTTATATTCATTATAAACACCCATTTCATTGCACTACTTCCATTGCCCCTTTAGCAATCAATGGCATGGAAGGAAACTTTGAGCTAATTATGTTTGAGCAAGAAGATCAAGATCTAACCACAATAGAACTTTATCACATCTGTTTAAAAATTGAATTGAAGGATGCACTTATTAATAGAGTTGAAGCAAGCCTATCAAGGTTAAATGCTGCACTCATGGTTTCATAAGTATTGTGGGTGCTTAATGGATGAATTTAGCTAGTTTTTTCAAAGAGAGCCTGATTAACCATTAAGTGGGCATGTCTAGCTAGAAATATAAAATCAAGCACTTATTGGGAAGTAATATAACCTTTTTTGTTTCTATATTTTTACAAGTTTTAGTTTGCTTACTTCTAGTTATGTTTATTTTGTTTTTTAGGCTTTGGTATTTTGTTGACTGATTTCATAGATTACAATTTGTAAATATTTTGAAAAGAAATTGTTAAAACAAACAATGGAGTGTTTCCCTTGGCATCATTGATCATACACCCACTATTAAAACTTCAAGACAAAAAAAATAGAGATAATAAAAAATGGGGAATGTTTTTGTCTCCCAACAAGTTTCTCCTTTTTTCATACTTTGTTGTTTTTATTATCCACATGAAGACAATGTGGTATTTAAGTGTGGAGATAAGACATTATCATGATGCGGGTATCAAAGTTAAGCTGGAGTATTTGAGGATTTCTAGAGGACCAATGACGTGAGCTAAAGCGAAAATACTCAAGGAAGCTATGTCAATGCTCATGAAGGAGTTTAAGGATGCTTTTGGGCATTTCAAATGCCTTAGGGAGCAAGAGGAATGTTTGTCGGTTCATTTAGTGTGAAATAAGCTTGAATCAAGCTTTAAAGTAATTTTAGGATCGATCCAAGACTAGCCCTGATTAACCCTAAAGATCTTTGATCAATCTGCCTAGCCAGCAATTAATAGTGTGCTAGATCCAAGGTGTTTTGTTTTTATGATTGTGTGTGATGTGATCAATCACCCATAGCTCGATCAATAAGCCTACTGCCTCTAGTAGTAGGCACTTCGCTCTAGCAATTGATGTTAGGCATGGCTTGTCACCTCTCAAAGAGATTCTATTGCATAAGTTGGAGGCTTATAGAGCTTGGGATCATAATTTTCTTTTAGGAGTTGGATATTTTCTATTTCCAACTCCTAAAACCTATCCAAGGTTATCTTTACATGTTCGGTATGTTGAGTAAAGGATTCTGCTAGATTTTCAAGGATGGAAGGATTAAGGATAGAACAAGGATAGTTTTCCATCACACTAGAATCAGAATAATGGTGAACATAGAGAAGTATACAACGAAAGGCAAAACAATTAACAATGTTTAGGGTGAAAATGTAATGATGAGGCAGTCTATTTATAAACGGCATACATAATAAAGGCTCTTCAACTATCTAAATCCTTAAAAAAAGGAAAACATATATAAAACCAGTCAAAGGTTTTCTTTACATGTTTGTCATGTTGAGCGAAGGATTTTACTAGATTTCCAAAGATAGATGGATTAAAGGCCAGAAGAAGGATGGTTTTTCATCACACTACAATCAGAACAATGGCGAACCCTGAGAAGTATATAACAAAGTGCAAAACAACTAGCAATGTTTAGGCTAAAAATCTATTAATGAGATTGTCTATTTATAAAGGGCATACATAATAAAGACTCTTCAACTATCCAAATCCTTGAAAAAAGGAACATCTATAGAGTATCCTACTAATTTTAGCTGGCGATCATTATAATGGCCTTTCTGTAGGCCTCTCTAGTTGTGAACTCTTTCATGTTTACCCACACTAAACTAGGAGAAATAGTGATATAACTCAAACGTGACATCCCATTTCTAATGTCCCAAGGTGACACGTGGTCCACGATGAAGGATAGATGGATGACTCAATTGGAGTGCCTCCTGGGTATTAGATAAGGGTATGGGCTTGAGTCAAAAGTCACCTAATGAAAGGGTGTTGTGAGTCTTAAGCCTTGGCTCAATTGAGCGAGAAGACACTGGTAAGCCCTAGTCATGAGGCATCCTTGAAGAACACTTATCTAATCCTTATGACTTATGGTTACCTCTGTTACATAATGGGAACATGGCCACAAATTCCTGCCGGACTAGCCTATCTATATATAAGAAGACTAGATAAGGCAAGGAAGGGAGGACATTAGAGATCAATCATCTAGATTGCAATTGGATGTATGCTTCGTTCTAAGGATAAAATATTTTACAGATATGAGATGTGAAAAGTGAGATATTACATGTGAATAGATGATGTTTGGAAGATAATGTAATAAATATGATGATGTAACAGATAGAAATTTGTGTTAATGTGATAGGTAGTTGTTTATGTAAAAAAGATATTTTTTAATTAATGTAATAATTGATTATAATATATATATATTTATTTATACAATATATTATATATAATATAATATATTTATATATAATATAATATATTACACACACAGCTATAGATTATACATATATAATAATATATATTGTAATGTATATAAATATATGTATGTATATGATGTTATATATAACATAATATATTATATACATGTGAGTGGCAGAAAGGAGGAGAGAGAGTGCATAGGAGAGGTAGGGGAAGAGAAAAGGGCAACTTGGGAAGAGATATTAGCATGTAGGTGAACACTTTTGGGACATATTAAGATAAATAATATATATAAAAAAGTTAAGAAATTGCCAGAGACATGGTCCAAAGTGAGCCATGAATCTAGAAAAATGTTCCTAGGACATGGAAAATGGGATATGGGCTACTGTCTAATCCCAACTCTATTGATTACACCTCTAACACTTCTCTCTATCATAAAAAATAATATAATTCTCTCTCTCTCTCTCTCTCCAAATTTAGCCCTAATTGGCAAACCGCATAAATCGTATTATCTTTTACTTATTTCTTTTTATTCTTGTGTGATTTAAAAATTACTCAAATTTTTAGGTCACAACAATAAGAGTAAAAAGAACTTTGTAGAAAAAATTCTTATTGCATGTGACAAAATAGTAAAATTCAATTAAAATATATTTTTTAAAAAAAGTACTTAAGTGCCACTATTGTAGATTTATTACAATTTTTAGTGTTGTGCTTTCTCAATATTTTTCTAGAAAAATTATTTCTTTGTAAGCATACCACTGTGAAAGATTTTTCTTTGGGAATTTGTCCCTTGAACATAGGTCAAAGTAATGATAAGCCATGTTAAATTGTTGTGTCATTTTTACAATTATCTTTTGGTATTAGAAAAAATTTATATTCTATCATTTACTCACCTCTTGCCCACAATTTTTGGTACACTAGTCTAATAATTGGTCGCAAAGCTTTACTTTATTGCACATTACTTCTTATATACTTTGAGGGTGTCTTTGAACGAAATCTATCACATTAGAAAAAGGAGTTGGATTATTTTTCACTATTGCAAAATGCTGAATGTCTAAATAAATTATGGAGGTGAAGATGAGCAAATTGATCAACTTTAATGGCACAAATTACCATATATTCAAAGGCAAAATATAAGATCTCCTATTTGTGTTGAAAATGAATTTATTAGTATTTTGCATCATTAAACCTAAAGACAGTGTAGACTAAGAAAAGGATTTGAGCAGTTACAAGTGGTTTCATGCAAAAGTAATGTGTAATTACCGTTGTAAAATAATGACTTGTGAGCATTTTGGAACAAACTAAAGGAATTGTACACTTTTAAAATTGATTAGAAATGGTTTATTTAACAAAGTTGCTATGAAGTATTAGGAATCAACAAGATAAGTCAAAGATAAATCAATAAAATGATTTGTAAGATATTATCGAGCAATTATCAAGAATGAGAATAAATTTTGACGATGAGATATTTGCTTTTTTGATTCTAGTCTCTCTATCAATCACAAGAGACTTAGATGGTCCACTTACTAATATGTACCTAATGGTGTAGTAAGTATTTCATTTTAAATGTAGTCTTCATGGAAGAATTGTGGCGGATACCATAAGAACCCTCTTCACCACACCAATAATTTTGTTGTAGATTCCAGGTCTAAAGCCAAAGGACAATCTCCAAAAAAAAGTTAAATAAATAAGTGAATATTAGGTATCATCACAACAAGGAAAAGGGTATCAAAAGTCCTGTTAAAAGTTTAAGCTTGACTAAAGAAGACAAACGTGAAGGACAAAATAAAGACAACAAAATTAATGATGCGAAAACAAATGCTAATGAGTTCAACATTGTATATGGTGGCGATATTGTCAATTTTTCAACTTATGAGAGTAATTGTGTGACTGAAAATGATGTTTCCATTCATGCTACAGTTTGAAGAAACTTTTTCTCTTTCTATAACGTGTGCAATTTTGGTGTCTTAGGAATGGGAACTATAAATTTGCAAAGTGACAAGTGAGGACGATGTTTGCTTTGAGACAAGTAAAGGTGTCAATGGTAAGATAATACTTGACTCATATCCACAATTATATTATCTATATATACACATAATCATACCCATAAATACTCATGCCCAACTCTATCTAATCAATTTTAGACCCATTGGATGTTACTTAATGGGTAAAATATTTTAAATTAGGTTGACTTCAGAATTATTTTATATTATATTTTTCATTTTTTATTTAAATTGATTTTAAAATTTCATTTTTAATATAAAATTTCGAACTCTATTTAAAAAATTGATTCTATATAAATGTATACTGAAATAATTGAATTGAGCAAAAAATATTATTCATTACTAATATTGTATTTATAAGATATATTAATTCATTTTTGTTTTTATCTCTCAAAATTCATATTGGTGTGTCTAAGATCAAGATTAGGTAGATGACTCGATAGTATACACATGTAGATAATAATGCAAATAGAAAAACAAGCAACACACAAATTTAGGTGGTTTGACAGAGAAATGCATACGTCCATGGGTAGAATGGTGTGACTATTCTTATTGCTTGCCTTGTTACAATTCTTCTCTAATTACTTATAAAACAACATTATACAACAATTTTTTCTGTACTCCTATGACTACCCATTATTCACCCCATGATGATTACAATTGTTGACCATTTGATAATTGTTGTTGGTTTCCTCATTCATGGTGAGCCGTGGGACTAATCTGCATGGGAGTTGCTTCAGATGTTACTTCTTACGACTGACTAAGTGCCTTCTTGTTTGACTAGCATCCCTCCACTATGCTTGGGAATGGGTCTCTCTCAAGTACCTAGGCATTTGTTCAGTTCCTCATGCCTCCATCAAGCTCCCCTCTTCAGAATTTTAGTAGAATACCACATCACTACTCCCTCCTCAAACTAAGGATTTTTTTCCTTGGTTTTAGATAAAGTTATTGCAAATCTCTTACTAAAGATTTGGGGTTCTCAATGTGAATCTTTGCTAAAGATTTGGGGTCATTAGCATGAGTCATTTTGTCTACCTTGTTTCTTTATACAACTCGTTTCCCTTATAAATGCTCTTTTCATAGAAGTTTGTCTCCACTAAAATTTCTACTTATGTTATATACCTATATTTCCACTCTGTCCACCCCTCCATCTAGTAGTTATCCTTCCAATTATCCTTTTGCTAAATTGACCAATTGTTAGACTAGTCATATTGAGGAGCTTAAAGCTATGATATATTACATAGAGAAATTATAGTTGGACAAAATGAGATTGGAAGTAGAAATCTCAATTTGAAAAAGAGGAATCCTTTTGATGCCCAACTCCATAGTCTTGAGGAAGTATTGCAACAAGCATACAGGTAGTTAGAGTACTATTGTCCCATTGTGGAAGTCATGAAAGAAAAGCAGTGCCTTCTTGAACAGGAACATTATGCTCTTTTGACTCTGGAGACAAAATTCTTATAATTGAATTTCTATAAACAAAAAAATTGTACAAGTACAATTTGAAATCAAATCAAACAAATTTTTATGGGTTTAATTTCTAATTTAATTTTCTGATTCTTCCTTCAACTTGAAAAAACTTAATGTTATTGATATTTCTCGAAGCGTTTATAGATTTGATTTTCTTTGAAATCTACTAAGCCATTAGGAAACATTAATTTTTATGTTTAGCACCATAATCCTATATTAAATGACAAAATTTGATAAACTTCATGAAGACCTATTTGAATTCCTTGAAACTCCTTCCAAGAACGCAACCAAAATTGGAGGAACTTTTGGCTTTTGATCATTCTTTGGAGCTAGTTGAAATTCAATTAACATGAATTCACGGGTTTAATACTACAAATGTGAATCAAATATTATAATTTGATGGAATTCCATAAAGAGGGCCAAGAACACTGCAAAACTCCTTCAAAGGGGTAGAGAGCACTTTCAAACTTCTTTCAAGGTTTCTCCACTTGTTGCTTTGTTGTGTTGTGTGTTAAGTTGGGAATGTCACCCCTATTTACATCGCCCCTATTTATAGGGGTGTAGGAGGCATGCCTGCAATATCTATTTGACAACGTGGTGAATTATGATTGGTTGAAAATATTTGATTTGGTATTATTTTTTTTAATCATAAAATTACAATTTGATTTGCTAAAACATCAATATTTTCCTTTCATAATTTAATAAGAATTGATTTCGTTGCCAAATTGGCCAGATTCCACTCTCAGTGCAATTTAATTAATCGGCTCTGACACTTGTTACAATTTGATTGGTCGGCTATATTTGTATTTAAATATCAATTTATTTTATCCTTTAAGTTTAAGAATTATATTTAATTTAATTCTTAAAATATAAATAATTAATTTTTAATTGATATTTAATACAAAAAATCAAATGTCAACATTTGATTGGGCAAAACATTTGTTTGTTTACATTTGCACCTTAAGAATTGTTTATGAATAATTTATTTTTGAGTGAATAAGTCTCAAAAACTTTCTTTTATTTTACTTTTTTTTTCATCTGGGCTTTGTAAAGAATATATCAAGCATTTCAACGTAATGCTCATGAGCATCTAGATCCATTAGCCCATTATGCAGTTTAGGACACCCTGCAAAGGCTTTATCTTAAATCACCTTAAAGAGGACCAAATATCAAACATTTGAAACCAATACTTGACTTCCATCTTGTTGACCACATTCCAAGCCCATCCAAGGGCATATCTTATCAGCTTCCCTTTCTAAATTCTAAAAAGTGAATCGCAAGTGTCCAAGGGAATCCTTATTGATTTTCATGCTAAAACTTCATCTCTAGTAGCACCATTTTCATTCAAAGGCTTTCCTTGTAAAGAAATTTTCATGCAACTAAATCCCATATAGCCAAGTAGCAACACAATTGTTTCTTTATATAATTTATCTTCCCTTGTGATGCACTTATTTGTCTAATCAAAGTAAGGAAATTAACTTGCGAAGGGGCTTGCCATCAATAGGGTGATTCAGGATAACTTAACTTCCTTTTCAGTTAAGAGGCTTGAAAGCACTGATCGCATATACAATCTATGACATTTTCGCATACCCATATGGTGCAACTGAGATTGGGAGCAAAAAGAAAGTGATGAATTTCAAATGCACACACATGAAAACATAAATGGGAAATAAAGTACAATAAAAGATTAATTGCAATTTTAACATGATTATGCACATGGTGGATTAGCAGTAATGGCACCTATGGTTACTCCCATCATGGGTTTGATGTCGCGCAAATTGCCACTATTTAGGACAAGATGGCCGAGTCCTCCCTTCTAGTCATATCCCTTCCCAATTACCTTAATTCAACTCCTTATCCATCACTTACTTCCAGCAAGGATGATAGAGATGTCGAGGATGCGTGCTTTGAATCAATCTATCATCTGTTGTTTGTTCTTAGTCGGGATGACTAGGTCAGGTGTTCTTGCTATCTGATTTCTTTGGCCTGGCTTGCCTAGGTGACCTAGATTCCTTGTCCATGTTACTATACATAGAGTATTCAAATCCATACAATGTATAAGGGAATGATTGCCTTCATATTGTTACCACTACTAGTGCAAATTCCCACATAGAAAAATCTCCACTTGTTGAATATTCTATTTGAAGATTTCTCATGCCATTAGTAACCTATATCCTTCATGCATCTTGGTTAACTAGAAGCAAGTTTGAGAACGTTTTCCTCTGAAAACTTAGTGCATGGCTATGTGATTTTCAATCTTTGTCCACCAGAGTAAGCTTTAATGTCATACCAAGTATGAAGATTCGTGAAATCCATCAAAATCAGCAACCAAAGATCCCTATCTTTCACCATGACTTACATCTAATGAACTCTACAACCTTTAGGTTTATACCAACAAACAGAAAGAGAAAAATTTCAATAATGAATTTCGAAATCGAATTGAAGCTGACTCCCTCTATAGTATCCTTGGTCGATAGATCACAATAGCTAGTACCCCCAAGACTATTATCTTAAGAGGATTTCAAGATGCCTTTGTCTTTCTGCTTATGTTTGGCATCTGTCTTCCTCCCATTCCGTATCTATAAAATGTCTGTATATTGACAGAGGGTACCAAGCAGTTGCTACTGTACTATGATATCAGGGCTTTCTATTGCAACCATTAGTCATAGATTTTCTCCTTCCACCATGATTTAACCCTTTAGCAACAACTTATATTCCAATTTGAGGTTTCCTAAGATTCATTTCACCTTTCCTCTCTAAACACATGACTACGCCTCAAATTTCTGGCCATAAAAGGGGGGTCTATGCTTCCGTCACCTATCCTCAGTTTAGACTAATCAAAGTCCTGAGACTATGCTTCAGTTTTTCCTTTCGTGGTGCTGCTGTCGTTGAGCCTGCACGATCACTGTATGGCACAGTGCGTTGGGCTTACTTAGCTTAGGCCCAATTTTGCTAGCCCTTACCCATCCCCCCTTCGTTTTTTTTTTTCATTTTTCTTACTGAGCCAAAGGAGTAGTGGGACAGGGTTGGGTTGTAAGAAACTTAACATTTAGTTTATGGGTTCTTGGACTTACCATTTTCTCACTTAAATATTCAAAAATCCAGAAAATCTTAGCTTGTTTTTTTTTGAAGTTGTTTGAAAGCAAGCCCAAATTGCACCCTCCTTTTTTTCTTTCTCTTTTTTCATTGTTTACTTTTTCTACCTTATTCTCTCTCTCTCTCTCTCTCTCTTGTTTTTTTTTTACCTTTTTTTGGTGCCTAACAACACGTTTTTACTTGTATGAAAAATTTATGGAACATGTAATACTTTTCTTTTGTATACAATTCTAGTTTAACAAGCTTTTCCTTTCTTTTATCCTTTTTTATTTGGAAGTTGTCACCACAGTGCATTTCAGAAGCTACATCCCATCAACCCATAAGAAATATTTGATTGTCCTTGTTGATGAAAGTTATCCCTCGAAGAAAAGTACTTCTTTGTCCATACATACTCCTTTAATTGGTTGACTTGCAAGTCCCTGGCTACAATTGATGGTCTGTCACCACATAATTGAATGGTTTTAGACAATTTACCTTAGCAAAACTTTTAAGGTGTGAGGCTTATAATCAACTCACCACCACCCTTCTAGTGAGGCCACCCCATTACCTGCACTACGTTGTCACATTATTGACACAAAGGCTAAATGGGAGAGTTACTACTAATTTCTAGGGAGATAGATTCCAAAATTTGTCTCTTGTTCATGTCAGCACTTATTTCAAGTTTTTCGCAAGTTTTGAGGGAGAGCCCATGTAGGCTAATCCTCATGAGTTACCATTGCCCACCGAGTGAAATTTTGGTGTAAGAAGGCCACAAGGTATCAAATTTGTCCCTTGCTCATGTAAGCACTTATTTCATGCTTTTCAAAGATCTGTGGTGGGGCTCTTATTAGCGAATTCTTGCAAGCTTTCCTTGTCAAATGGGCGAAAATTTTGAGGCAAAAAGGCCACAAGGTATCGTGTGCCTTCTACTTGCAATGAAAAGAGGACAGTCCATCCCAAATTAACATATAACCCATTTGGGGACATTGAATTGCTAGAACCTTTAAGGGTTTTGCCAAGCAAGGCGCTTCCCAATTGATAATTGTTCCATCCCCTATAGAAGTCACCTCATCAAATAATCCACTTAGAGGGCGGTTAGCTAAGTTTATTTTAAATAGTTTATAAGATTTCGTAACTTATAAGATATTTTTAGAGTTTATAAACTCTTATATCTTATCTTTAAAATAACTTAATAAAGTGTTTTGACAGAGACATGTTATAAGATATTCGTATAAATTTATAATTATAGTTAATTATAATTTTTTGGTATAGTAATGATAGAAATAAATTTAAAAAAATAATATAACATAATTCAAGATATTTATGCCATTTTCAGTATATATGTAAGGAAATAACTTATAAGATGTTTGAAAATAAGTTGGAAAAAGTCAACTTATTTTTAAGAATTTTATAAGTTTCAAACATATTATTTGGGAGCTTATAAGTTCTTTAACTAAAAAAAAATTACCAAACACTTTTGAGGAGCTTTTAAGTTTTCCAACATCTTGTAAGATATTTTGAGGAGTTTATAAGCTTACCCAAATACCCTCGTAGTTGGCTCTTACTTGGTGGGGCACTTCCAATTAGAGATACTTCCACTGCCTATAGAATGCATCCCACCAAGTGTTCCACTTAGTTGGATCTTACCTGATGGAGTTTTGCCAAACATCTTATATGCATATCTAGTCAACAACTCCCTCAAGCATCTAGAGAATCTTCAGGAAGTGATGAGAGAATTTAGTATCTGCCCTAACTTTAATAAGCAATGCACATATCTAATAGGTGTTTTAGCATATGATCATCTTCAGCAAGCAATGAACAATACTAATAGGCACCAAGTGACTTCAACATATGCCAAGCAATTTCAACACATGCTTAGTAGCCTCAATGAGAAATGCATGACTGCCAAAGTGATCTACTCCTTCAAGTTAGGCAAAGATAGTCTTGTGAAAGCCATGTTTGAGATGACATCTAGAAAAATCCATGATAGGTGATTTCAAAATAAAGTTTAAGACAAGCCCATATAGGCCAACTCTCAAAGAGAGTAAGTGAAGACCAATTTTGACATGGAGTCCATGAGGTTGCTCTGAATGGGAGTTCATAGGGAGAGTATGGTAGCTTGCTTCAAGGTAGATCCCCTGAAGTGTTTATGGAAAGTCCTCGAGAATCAATTTCGAAGTGAAGTTAACTAAATCCACATAAGCTAATTTCAATGTGGTTAAAAACTTTGAGGACATTAGAGGCACACACTTAGCAATTACTAAGTGAGCATTAGAGAACTTAAGTCTTTTTGTTTGCACTTGTTTAGAACTACTCTTCGCCCTTTATGGCTCAAATGCTACAATCATAAAATAGCTTAATTAATTTTTTTTAGTGAAGTAGCCTTTTCTTTACTCTTCATTGCGAAATGGGCTGCCTTCCTTTTTAGCAACCCATTATGAATGCAATCTATCATTATTTTGTGACTGAACTTAGAAGGTATCCGAGCTACCTATGTACACTACACAGGGATCAAGTCATAATGTATTTCAAACATTTTGCATTTTACAAAGGATTTACCCATTTACTATTTATGCTATTGAGGGTAAGGAGTAACTTACAGTTTAAACTCATAGGTTAAAAATCATTTAACTTTTGATTTAGCTTTTTATACTCAAGTCACTATGTTTTAATTTGGCATGCTAGTTTATGCTCATGTTAAGGATCTTTCAATTTGGCATTTAGCATGAAAATTTATGCTCGTGTTGAGGAACCTTCAATTTAATTGGACTTTTGATAGCTTATACTCATATCAAAGAGTAACTTTTTTTTTTTCTATACTTCTTTTTCCTTGATTTTTCTTTTTTCCACTTTAATTAATTTTCCTTTTTTTTTTGCTTTTTTCGTTTGTTGTTTTTACCTTTTTTTGGTTTTTTCTTTGTTTCTCTTAAGAATTCTTAATTGCTCTGCATGTAGCTTAACGCTCTGGATGTGCCTTTCCTAATTTTTTTATTCCTCAAGTTCATAGGTGGATAAGGCTTATCAAGGACAAACATCTTTGTTGATTTCAATTTACTTGTTGAAAAGTGGTCCTTAATGATGTAATTTGTGGTTACCCTCTTGATGGCAATTCAAACAAGGTCAACAAATCCAAGACCTACTCATGGGCTTTAGCTCAGGCATTGTTAAGGGAGTTTTCCCAATGGTGAATGCTCTTGGGGTTATATCCTACCTTAATGAAAAGCTTATATGCCTTTGGGTTAAAACATTTTGATGCCATTAGCTTGGCCTCATCATGTTTCTGCTTGACTTCTTTGGGTGGCTAACAAGGTGTTAATTTGACAATGACGCCTCTTTTGAGCCACTATTAGAAGGAGATAAATCACTTACTTCACTTTCATTTAGTTATGCCTCTCCTTGCTTCCCTTTTATTTGGGAAGAACTTTCCCTTGAAGCCCATGCCTTGCTTAAATAGCATTTAACTTTCGCAAAGTGTAATTTAACTTCAGTGAAGCACTTATTGTCACCAACCACTTTTTTCACTACACTATTGTGACTGTATTTAAAGCACTGATGCTATATTGAAGGAACCACACCTTTTTCATGTGTCCATAGCTGGCAAGGGAGCACATTGTTGATAACATATGATTTTATAGTATTTTTGTATCCTGTTGTGCATTGTTTTTGCATGCATGAGTTAAAATGGTCATGTTATGGTTTCATGCTTGATGATATGTTAAATGTGATGAAAGGGAATGTTTAAGTGTGATCGGGTGATAACTTGATGAATTTGAACATTTCCTACACCTAGAAAAGTTGTTAGTTAATATTTCAGAGTTCACAACCATGGGAATCAGTATTGTAGCTGTGCCAAGTGACGTCACAACTGCAAAGTTCAACCACAATACATTTTGGAGATGACCGCATTCAACGTTCATGGTTGTGAAGTGAGGAGTTACGGGTGCGAAGGCTTTGCTTGTGAGCACAGATCGGGGTGTAGCGTATATTAAATGGCCAGGTGGCCAGGTAGAACAGGTCGTGGCTATGCTTTCAATCATGGGGAATGATATCACGAATCCAAAGTGAGGTGGAGCGAGAGCAAGTTTTGAGATGCGAATGTATGAAAACCTGTGCTTGGGTTTGTGGGTGCGAGGAATATGTCCTGATAATAAAGTTGAAGTTCACAGAAGCAAGAGACAAAGCAAAGCACAATTGAACAGTGATCCTGTACGAAAGTTTAAGGGTTTTTTCATCCTTTCCTTTACTTTACACGAATCCTATCCTTCATGCACCTACCTTTAGACTATGTTTTCTAGCTTTTTTATTATTGTTTTTATATTGTTTGGATGTTGAACTTGATAGCAATGGTTTTCACTAATACTGTTATGGATTGGTTAATTTTTTTCTAGTCTCTTTTGATTATGTTCAATTGAATATGCATGAATGACTTTGTGATTAATTATCCTTGCTTTAGTTATTTACAATTAGTGAATTTAATAGTAATTATAGGACTTGATCAACCTATAATTAATTTGTGGTTGTGTGGAAAATAATGGGAGCGAAACTTGTGCACTAGACATATAATTGCAAACATTGAATTTCTAAGAATAATGAAAGTGAAACCTTAGAATTAGTATGAACAACACATTGTTAATCACTGAACTTGATAACTTGACTTGATTTAGCTTGTGAATACTTGCTAAAATTTAGAGTTAAAGCTATAGAAGAGTTCAAAAGAATATCTTATAGAAGTTAGGATTAACAATCCAAAACAAAGCTATTAAACTATAATTAACATAAATTGACGTACATAGGAAATCAACACATCACAAGGGGTTAGGTTCTTCAAAACTTGATACTCTGTCACTTGATTTTGTTACTTTGGCTTTCAAGTTGTTCGCTTTCATTATTTAATTTTAGTTTTGTATCCCATACTAACGGCCTAAATGATAGAAGTCTAGTTATATTGATAGACACATAATCTCTTCTCATAGACACAACATCTATACTTACCATAATACTGGTTTAAGATAAATTTAATTTTGTTGTGGTGACAACCTTGTACCAAATTTTGGTGGCATTGCCAAGGAAGGCAACAAATACTATCAAATACTCTGGTGTGAACTAGAAGAATTAGAGATGGCAGAAGATAACCAGTACCACCAGTAGAGCCTTAAGAGCAACTATCACCTCCTCCAAAGTAATGTGCTATTTGAGACTATGTTCAACTGGTGATGAATCTGTATATGACAGGCATTAAAGCCTACACTAATCAACATGATACAGTTTAACTAGTTTGATGAACCCCACATGAGGATGCAAATACACATTTGGCATCTTTTTTGGAATTGTGTGATACTATTAAATTTAATGAGGGTTTCAAATGATGCAATTAAATTTGACTGTTTCCCTTTTCTCTTAGGGATATAGCATGTCAATAGCTGTAATCTTTACTCCCTAGGAACATCATCGCTGGTAGGATATAGTGAACTTGACTCAGAAACATTGCCTAAAATTTATTCTCCATAAGTGTTTGGAGATTGGGGATTAGAGATTGGGACATTCACTTGACTCAAAAACATTGCCAAAAGTGAAAGAGTTACTCAGAAAGTACTCATAGCATAGCCACCCACTGTGGATATAGGTACCAATTTTTTACAGTGGGATTTTGGGTCAATTAGGCACTATTTTGGATGTTGAAGGTGGGGCTTTAATGAATAAATTGCCAAAGGATGCTTAGGCTTTAATTGAAGAGGTGGATATAAATGCTTACTAATGGCCTACTGAGAGGTCCACAATGCAAAGGGTCACTAGTGTATATGATGTAGACACTATAATAGCCCTTGTAGCAAAAGTGAAACTTTTGTCCAGGAAGATTGACACCATAGCAGTAAACACTTCTGATCCATTTGTTTCTATAGTTCAATCATGTGACATCTATGTAGATTCTCATCCTACATGTGAGTATCGAGGAGATGGAGCGAATGGTAGTGGCTAAAAGGAGCAAAATTTTGGAGGTACAATAATCCCTACTGAAACATCTACAACCCAAGATAGAGGAATAACCCTCACTTCTCCTGGAGAAATGCACAAAAGCATCTAGACTTTCAAGCACCCTGGCAGTAGCAAGAAAAGAAACAATGCTAGTAAAACATTGTTAGTGATCTCACGAAGTTCACACCTAAGACGATACGTAATTTAATTAAAACTACACAAGATTAAATGAGTAGGACTAGTTCTCTTTTGTAGAACTAACAATCATTTATTCACAATTTAGAGGTACAAGTTATCTAACTCATAAAAGAGATGACAAATAAGCCTACAAGAACACTTTCTAGCTCCACAAAAAATAATCATATTGAACATGTTAAAAGTCTGTAGTTAGAGGAGGACAAGAGATGTAGGCTAAATCCAAGGAGAAAGAGAAGAAAGAAGTAAGCACACCATTGCCTTGTAATCCGAAAATCCCATATGCATAAAGACTTTATCTTGCAAAGGTAAGGGAGTAGGAGTAGATGAGTCAATTTTTGGATAATTTTGAAAAATTGGATGTAAATACCCCATTGGTTGTGGAAATTAAGAGTATGTTAAGCTATGTTAATTGCTTATAAGAAGTTGATTTGGGGGAAAGCAAGTTAAAGGAGCAAGGAGGCAACTTGGAAACTGGATAAGTACTACCATCTAAATTAAATGATCAAGGGAGTCTTACCATACCTTTCACTATTGGGAATGTTTCCTTTGACAATGTATTATGTAATTTAGGTACAAGTGTCAATGTGATGCCCTTTTCCATGTTTCACTTGGCATAGAGATAGTGAAACCTATAAGGATGCTAGTGAATTTAGCAGGCAGGTCTACCAAAAAGACCATTAGGAGCAATGGAAAATGTTCTAGTAAAGGTACGTGACTTCATCTTACTTATGGAGTTCATTGTACTAGTGATGGAAGGTGAGAAGGAAATGCCTTTGATATTGGGACAAACCTTTCTAGCTACCACTAAAGCTTGATAGATATGGAGAAAGGTAGTTTAATTTTGCAAGTAGGCCCTAGTTAGGTAACCTTCTTCATGTATCCCATAACTGTAAATGATGTTAGGCATGAAGTAAAAGAGAATCTTCTATGTTGCATATGCTAAAAATGTTTAATAATATTTTAGTGATGCAGCTATAGACCAAAAAGTTGCAATGTAGGCTCAAGGTACAAATGGAGGGACAAGTGTAAGGGAAACACTGGAAGAGGAAAAGGAGGAGTAGTTGAGTAAGAAAAAGACAAAAGAAGAAAGAAGAGGGGAAGGAAAAAGAGAGATAGGGCTACAACTCATGGAGGGTTGTGGATACCCAAAGTCGCAACTAATTCACCCTAGTCCATGTGCATTCTATTGGGTTGCAGAAATTAAATATAGCACATCTTGGGAGGCAACTTAAGCTATTTACTTCTTTTAGCGTTTTTGTTTTACATTTTTGTTTGTATTGATGTTGCGTGGTGAAGTATCTTTTATATGCCAACTTTGGAGTTGGATTGAAGGAGATAATGGTGCATGGTGCAAGAGTCGTGGACAAAGAAGAAGAATGTGTACTACCATAGGTTGTATCTTTCCTTGTTACCTTGCTTTATTTCTATGATCCTGTAATTGACATAGGCAACAATATGTGGGGGAGTGAATGATATGATACTGCATGAGAATATTATGCTTGCATATGATATAGGGAGTTGAAAATTTTATGTATACAAATATATAGTCTATATGATTAAATTGATAGCATAAACGTAACATGAAGTAATGGCCACGATACTTAATTTTGTGATGAAATATATTACGTAAAAATTTTGTTGCTTGGTTCTTTAATTATTCTTGAAAATGATGTTTTAGCCTAGTGTTGAAGATGTGAGTGTTGAATTTCGTTGGGGTTTTGTCATAAAAATCAAAATTTTATCACATAAAACAAGGACGTACACGTAGTGGAAGATAAGAAAGTAAACCACATCTATTGTTGTTGCAAAACATGCAAGATATTAATTAAATAAGCGCAAGACTAAAAATTGTAGCTTTAAAATGTTTCCAAGCTTTTTTAGCATGATCCTTGAAGTCACGACCCTCAAACCTTGACCTCTAGACTATTTATTGGGTTAGAATGCTTGTGAGCTTCTCTTACACTCTACAAAACTCTTTTTGTGAAGCTCTAACGCAAACACCTTTGGGCTGGGAGGACTTTTGACGAAAGAGACACACAAGAGGGTGGCTAGGGATTCTTCTCTCCTTTGCTTGCAGAGGAGCACAAATTTTACGTCTTGAATGATGTTTTGAACTCTTCAAGACTCTTATTTATAGTTTAGGCATTGGGGTTTAGTATATGGGCTACATGAACCTTTTTTAATTAAATAGTTTATGGAATCTTATTTATTAATTTCATTAATAAATCAACTCATTTGTCTTTTAATTATTAATATCACTAATAATTAAAGCCCATTGGTGTCCAACTAATTTAATTAATTAATCTCATTAATTAAATTAAATTTATATTGTACTTCTAATTAATGATCTCATCATTAACAAACACTAGCATAATTTATTTAGTCCATTCTAATTGCAACTAAATAAATTATGCAACTCACCAATTTAAAACTTACAACACATTTCAATCTTATGTGAGTGACTCTTTAAGTTCATTCTTAATTAACAATGATCATGGCTCGAAGCACATGGGTAATGTTTAACTTATGGCATATGTCGTAGCCTAATCAAAATGAAGTGATTAGGATCATAATAAACCTTTTCAATTGTGACTATCATTCCGTATAGTCCTTTTTTCTAATTTTGTCCCAACCGAGCGAGAATCATAAATTTAGTCAAATTCACAAACTCAGTCATATGTGGTGTCTCATCATGAGATAAAACTCCTTTCTGATTATACATTACCTTGGCCAAGGGCTTGTGTCTCATACAATACCAACTATACGGGACAAACGATTTGCTCACTCGCAAGGAGACAAATCACTTATTGATCACATACATACCTCGGCACACTCGGGCAACCACATGTAGGATTCATGACCCTATCCCATATTAAGATAAACATTGGCCCTTAATGCCCTAATGACCATCATGTGCACAAGACAACCGTATCATCTCAAGTTTAAGGTCCACATGCACTTAACACGATTATCAATAAAAGCGTTGATAGCTAAGAGTGAGCTCCATACATCTCCTTTATTGTGTGAGTCATTGTTTGAATTTTCCATTCCCTAATGGTGCATTTATACATATGTATTTTCAATATCTCACATCGAATTGTATGACACTCACCATACAAATACAAGATACTCATCATACAAATATAAGATGTGTAAGTTGTACCAACTTTCTAATGTCTTTTACAGTGTTTGTGATTTGTGAATAGATTTTAGTTATTAAGTACCAAGAAATCATTGTATCCATATTCATAACTCCTTAGAATAAGACTTGCTAACTCAAATACATGGGCACATGCAACACTTATGCCAATCAAAATTCACATGTATGAGAAGTTGCCATAGTACTTATATATAAATTAATATTTTATTAATTAATATGAAAAGTACATATACAACTAATTGCCCTTCTAGTATCTCTCATTTTTTATTAGTGTTAGAGGTCATATCACTATCAGTAAGTCCCATTTATGAATACAACACTCTTTTTACTTTTAATTACTAGACTATTTGAGAAGTCCTGTGATGAGGATATGATAATTAAATTAGAGATGTAAGCCTTACCTTAAGTGTTGACGAATGCTCTAGAGCATGAGTGAGGTTGACGAGAAAAGAGGGAAGACTAGGAAAAATTATTGAAAAATTAAAAAAAAAAAGAAAAGAAAAAGCTTGAAAGTGAGCATGAAAAAAATGTTCCTATTCTGTAGATTGGACTGACTTAGTAATTAGGATTGCATAGAAAGCCCTGTTGATTCTCGTGTAAAATAGTTGCCTAATTAAGTGTATGCAAAGCATTTTAAGTTAAGTTGTGAGTTGAGTAACTAGGGTTGTGTGGTGACCTTTGTTCACCTTTATGTTAAAAGGCTCCCGATTGATTAAGAAATTTGACGTGATCCCAGACCGATTGGAGGTGCTAAAGAATAGGGGCATGATATGTTATCGTGCCTTGGAATTTTTTGGAGGACCAATAAAGAAAATTTGGCTTCAAAAATGGGCTTTAATTGATGTGAACTAAGTAGAAGCAAAGGATTAAAAATTAGATGGGAAAATGGAGAAAATAAAAGGAAAATAAATGGGATAAACAGGGAGATTAAATAAAAAAAACTAAGAAACTCGAGTAAGAACGTACTTCACATAGTGTAAACCTTTACATCAAAGTAGAGATGAAACAACCAAAGAGCTAAAACCTATGTTGTCGAGATCTTGACTATGAACCACTAGAATGTGCATGGAATGACCTAACTTAATACTTGAGTTTGGAGTTGAATCACTTAACACTCTCAAACACACAAGTATGAAAAATGAAAGAAGAAATCTTCTTCATTCATTGTCAAAAATCAAAGTTACATTGTTCAATTTTTTTACGAATGATAGGGGAATGATATTTATAAAGTTACAAAAGTTCCTAGGCTCTACAAATTCATAAGCCACAAAATGGGCCTACAACATTCAAAAATTTCAAAATGGAGCTCAAATTTACATTTCCTACTCATTGGGATTGATCTGGTAGCAAATGCTATCGATTGCGTTAGCATGAGATTGATTCATATTGATTTAGAGTGAGTGTGATCGTCGAGATCACGGGTCATCGCAATTGTAAATCCAATGTTCCTCTTGTAGATGCCTAAGTCAATTTGAATGCTATGAGATCGATTTGAGGTGTCCTAGATCCTAATTCCAGTCCTTTAAAGCCCTTTTTAGCCTTTTTTGCCATTCCAAGCGAAAAAGTTGAAGCCATAATCTATCCTTTTGGCTCTTTCCAATCACTAAAATCCACCTTAATCAATATTGGAGCCTAATTTGGAAGCCAAATTTTTTCTATTGGCCCTTCCAAAAGTTTCAAGGCATAACAAGATATCATGCGCTGGTTCTTTAGTGTCTCTAATTGGTTTAGGATCACATCAAACCCTTTTTCTTGAGGGTGAATTGTCCCCAATTTGCAATCTTGTTCACTAGGGTAAAATACAATTCTATGAAATCCTTGAATTGCTTCTAGTTTTGGCTATGGCCCTCAATTTTGCATCAATACAAGTATAGCACATGAACATCAAGAATGAACTAAATTAAAGAATAGGATAAATTTTAAAAACCTCAGTTAGATGTGTAAATGCAAGCTCCTTCTCCCCTAAGATTTTCAACTCAAGTGCAGGACAAACAAATGAAGGATATATTGAGGGGTCAAATGGGTCCTTATAGAGTAGTGTTTGCCTTAAGTTAAGGATGATTTAGTGATCCATTTGAACTTACTTTTAAAGGTTCTCTCGACGAAATTCTTTAGTTGATCAATAGGCATGAAACCATCAGCAATGACTTGGAGCTCTTCAATAGCTGGCTTCTTGCCTTTGTTTAATTGTTGCTCTTGATGTCTCAATCTCATTATGAACTTCTTGTCATTTCTCCTCCACATGGTTGGTCTTAGTATTGTCCACCTTTTCCATCAACTTGGAAATTTGAGAGTCTTACTCTTGTACATGCTTAGCAAGTCCTTTGATGACATTGGTTGGTGCAATAATTTGATCTTCTAAACTAGAGATATTGGTTATCATGACTAGAGTTGTATTGGAGGCAAACGAGGCACCTAAGTGAGGACTAGGGGCTATCAAGCACTCTTCATTTCCTTGCCTTACATAAAGTGGATTATCAATAACTTGGGGAATGGGAACTAACTCAAAGTACACCAACTTCCTTGTGGTGCTCCTTGTGACAATGCCAAAACGTTTGGCAGCAGTCGTTGAGGAATCTGAAGCCACAAACTTTAAGGACTTAGTTTTACCTCTAGCTAGTAGGCCTTGTCTTGAACTTGATGAGAGAAGAGATGATAGGTAGAGAGGTCCCACTAGGCATACTAAAAAATTTCAAGAAAAAATTTCTTGTAATTGAATTTCTATAAACAAGAAATTGATACAGGTACAATTTGAAATCAAATCAATTAGACTTTTATGCCTGTAATCTCTAACTTAATCTTTTGAATCTTCCCTGAAGTTGGAAAAACTTGAACATTCTTGGCATTTCTTAAAGTGTTCATGGATTTGATCTTCTTAATGTCCACTGAGCCTCCACGAAATGTTAATTTCTAGATTTAGTACCATTATCATGGATTAAATGGCAAAATTTTGATGAACTTCATGAAGAATTATTCGAATGCCTTGAAACTCCTTTCAAGATCACAATTGGAATTAGAGGAGCTTTTGGAGTTTGATCCTTTTTCAATGTTGGTTGAAACTTCATTTGATGTTAATTCAAGGGTTTAACACCACAAATGTGAATTAAATACTATAATTTGATGCAATTCCACAAAGAACACTAAGAACGCTAAAAAATTCCTTCAAAGGTGGTAAAGAACACTTTTAAACTTCTTTTAAGACTTCTCCACTTGATGCTTTGTTTTATTGTCTATTGAAGTTGTGAATGCCACCCCTATTTATAAGGTTGGAGAAGGCAAGCCTACTGTATCTGTTTGAGGATGTGGCAAATTGTAGTTAGTTTTGAATATTTGATTTGGTACTATTTCATTTAATTGTAAGATAAAACATCAATATTCACCTTCCATAATTCATGAAGATTTGATTTGGCTACCAAATTGGCAAGATTTGACAGTTGGCACAATTTGATTAGCCAAATCTTAAACTTATCACAATTTGATTAGTTGACCATATTTGTATTGAAATTTTATTATTTAATTTTAAGAATTATATTTAATTCAATCCCTAAAATAAAAATAATGAATTTCAATTAATATTTAATACAAAAGGCTACATGTTAACATTTGATTAGCCTAAAAATTTGTTTGTTTACAGGCTCATCTTGAAGATTGTAAAGAAGGTAGTAGCTGTTGCCATCGCTCCATGAAACCTATTATTCACATTGTGTTGAATTTAGAGGAAGAGTGCAAGGATTTGGAATCATACCTCATGTTACGCCTTTATAAGTTCATCAATTTGGATTCCTATTAGGCTTAGTGGCCAATGATGCTTGTGTTGCTTTTTGCTGGAGCTTTATTGAGAGTATAGAGGCCTTACTAGAGATGGAAGCTGGTGCGTGATGTGAATCGCCAGAAGTTGGGAAATTTGGGGAAAATTATGGAAAATGGAAACAAAGACAATAACTAAGAAACTAAAAGGATAATTGACAAGATTGGACAATAATCAACCAATCAAAAACATACCTCACACAAGGTAAATTCTTGCAACAAATCAAGAATTGCACAACCGAAAGACTAAACACCACGCCGGCTTATATCGTCCTCAAATCACTGGAAGTAAGCTGAATGACCCGATTTGATACTTGAGCTTGGGTGTTGAAATCATTCCAAACACTTAAATGCAAAGTATGGAAATTGAAAGAAGAAACTTGTTCATTTAAAGAGAAAATTCAAGTTACATGGTTGAAAACTTTTTTTACAAATGCAAGGGAGGGAGTATACATAGTGCTACATGCCTAAATTAGAAAAATTTAAGCAGAAATGATGAAAATGCCCTTAAAAATGGGTGCCAAAGGCTAAAATTTCAAAAGAAAGGTTAAATTTTGGTCTTCCCATTTGTTGTGCTCGATCTGGAGGTCCTTCCAATCGAGCACGTGGTGTGAGGATCAATCCAAGTTATGATTTGAATTGTGCTTGGTTGTTTGCCAACTTTTCCTATTCACGATTGCATGTTGTCATGCTCAATCGCATGCCATGCGATCGTAAATGTAGGAAACTCTCAAAATATGCCTAAGTCTATCCAGTTGCCATGAGCTTGATTCGAGCTTGCTCAAATTGCCAATCCAATCTTTTTCTAATCTCTTTGGCTATTCTAAACCTAAAATCAAAGTTATAATTTTACCTTATTCATGATGTGAGCCTGAATTTTAAGCTAAACTTCAACTTTTGGTCCTTTCAAAAATACTAAGGCAAAACTAAACATCATACCCTGGTTCTGTAGCACCTTTCGTCATTCCGGGATCACGTTAGTGCATCCACAATTAAGGTTATGTAAATAACTCAATTGCATGTATACATACGTAGATAGTAATGCGAATAGAATAACAAATGACAAATAGATTTACGTGGTTCGGTAGATAAATGCCTACATCCATGGGGTTAAGGTCTAATTATATTATTCTATCCTTAGCCTTACAATTCTTTCCCCAATCATTTATAAAATACATCATACAATTTTTTTCCCATGTTCCTACCACTACCCATAATGTTTATAGTTGTTGACTGCCTAGTAACTATCACTAAATGTTCTATTCGCAGAGAGCCATGAGGTTATCATGCCTGAGATATTATTTTGCCTGGCTAACTGGTTACTTGGCCATCCTTTCTCCACTATGCTGAGTCATGTAGTCATCCTACGCGTTCGCTTTCCTTGAAAACCTAGGTGTGCACTCAACGTTTTGTACACTAGTTAGTGTTCAACACCATATTACTACTCCCCTATAACCAAGGATATTTCCCCAGTTTAAGATAAAGTTGCCATGGATCTCTTAATGAAGATTTGGAGTTATTAATATAGGTTATTTCATTTGCTTTACTTCTTGATGTGTCTCCTTCCCATTATAAATACTCTTTCTATGGTGTTTAACTTACACTCACATCTTAGTTTATGTTGTATGCTTTTATTCCTACAATGTTGACTTTTGAATCTGGTAGCAATTCCTCCTACTCCCTTTATGCTAAATTAGCAACTCATGGACTAGCCACACTGAGGAGCTCAAAGTAGTTATGAAATACATAAACAAATTAGGCTAGACTAGATATAAGACTAGACATAAACAAATGTCAACTTAAAGAAGAAAAGCTCTTTTGATGACAAATTCCATGCTCTTGAGGTGGAGCCACAACAAACCTATAAGCAAATAGAGATTGTTTCCACATAGATCAAGTGATAATACTTGATTTTATAGTGATTTTGGCCTTTCACTTGAGTGATTTTCATGCCTATTTGTGATCTTGAGTGTTAAAATTCATTGTGAAAATACTTAGTGTTGATATTCAAGTGTTAGGGATGAGAATTGATGAATTTAAAGTGCAAAATATGATTTTTGGCCAAAAGTTCAGCAAAGATTCATTTTGCAGGAGATATCGTAGTTGTAGAAGGAGCTATCACAACTTCTCACGAGTAAACCACGCTATGAATAGAAGCAACAAAAGAATTAGCATAGCAAGTTTCACAGTTGCAAAAAAATGTGTTGTGACTGCAAGGGAGAGCTAAACAATTGTGAGTTGGACCATTGAGCATTTTGGAATTCCCATAGTTGAGGACCATGATCACAAGGTTGGGTTATAGAACAATAGGAGTTGAAGTCACATGTGCAAAAGAGGAACGCAAGGACAAGAGTTGTGGACGTGAAAGTGGAGCTTGCACTTGTAGGAGGAAAGCTCATGATCGTAGATCACAAATACTAGTTTATGTAATTACTACACCCAGGTCTAAGATGGCTGAAGTTGAAGTCGTGACTGCGAGAATAATCTTTGTGGCTGTGAGAGGCATATTGACAATAGTCTAAACTATTTTTGGAAGTGTATTTTCACATGATTTTTGGACTATTTTCATACCCCTTGTTGCGTATATATAAAAAGACATGAAAAATAAGTTGTAGGGGGATAGTTTTTCATTCCTAACCCTTAGAAACATAAGTACACAAGTTTGAAGAGGTGGAGAAAGGAACTCACACTATTCTTAGAGAGTTCTTTTGTCTAAGTAGTGCAACAATTATAGACTAAGTTTTTCTAACTTTTTCCTTTAATTTTGGATTGTTTTGGATGATAAATGATTTACTGATGGTTTTCATTGATTATAATATGATTTGGTAAATTTTATTCTAGTAACTTGTGTATGTGATTGGTAGAATATTTGTGCAAGAATTTATGATCAATTGTTTTTGTGTGCATTATTTGCAAGCATCACATTGATTAGTAATTAGGAGAACTAACCAATCCACTAATTAGTTTGTGACTTTGTGGGGAATAACAGAAGTGAAACCTGCATGGTAGACTTATAATTACAAACACTAATCTTGTGGGAATAATGAGAGTAAAATTATATGATTAGCACAGGCAATATATTGTTAATCATAGAACTTAATAGCTTGACATAATTGTGCTTGGGAATACTTGCTAAATCTTGAGTTAATGTTATAAGAGAATTTGGGAGAATATCTTGTAGACTTTAGGATTATTAATCAGTAACCACTACAATTAAATTGATAATTGACAATAATTGGAATATATTGGAAACCATCATTGCACAAAGGGCTAGGCTCTCTAATTATTAGTGCTTCGCTAATTCAACTTGTGACTCATTTCTCGTGTTTGTTTTAATTTATTCTCATTCTTATTCAATTTCTATGGTCTAATTAATAAGAACCTAGTTACATTAATAGACATAAAAACCCCGTTTTCATGGGCACACCACTCGTACTCACCACCACAGTACCAGTTTAATTTTGAATATAATTATGGTGTGGTCACGACCTTGCATTAAATTTTTGGCTCTGCTGTTGAGAAAGGCAATGAGTTCTATTAAATGCTCTGGGAGATTGTTAGATTAGGCCATTGTAATTTTTTTTAATTTTTCTTTCTTTCTCTCTTGATATTCATCTCTCTCTCTCTATCCCTCATTCTTTTTCTATTTTTTGAATATAAATTGCTATGTTTTGGGGATTGAATTTTAGATTCAGAGATTTCTTGTATGCGTAGGAGAAAGAATTTAGATCTCAATTTTGATATAGAAATTGAAAGAACACTCCACAAGAGATGTAGAGCCTCATTCCACCATGAGCAAGAACCACCTGGGATGGTAGAAGATAACTCACTGCCACTAGAACCTTAGGCACACCTTTCTCCTCCACTAAATCAAAGTGTGATTAGAGATTATGTGCAGCCAGCAATGAACCCTTATATGATAGGGATAGTCATACCACTGGTTAACACTAATAATTTTGAACTAAAGCCTACACTAATTAATGTGGTGCAACTAAACTAATTTGATGGAGATCCACATGAGGATGCAAATGCACATCTAGCCTCTTTTCTTGAATTATGTGATATTGTTAAATTTATTGGGGCTTTTGGTGATGCTATTAAGACTCAGTCAGTTTCCTTTCTCTCTCAAGGACAAGCACAACAATGACTGCAATCTCTACCACTTAGGAGTATAATCACATAGTAGGACATGTTAAGTAAATTCCTTACAAAGTATTTTCCACTAGTTAAGACTGCCAAGTTGAGGCTTGAGATTGTAGCATAAAAATAGTTTGACTTAGAAACCTTGTTAGAGGTGTGGGAGCATTGTAAAGAGCTACTCAAGAAATGTTTGCAGCATGGCTACCCACTATGGATGTTGGTATAAACTTTTTATAGTAGGATTTTTCATCAGTTATGCTTAGTTTTGGATGCAACTGTAGGTGGTGCACTAATGATTAAACTACCTATAAGATTTAAATTCTCGGGAGCTAGACACGCTTGAAAGGCAAAGGCCAAATGCTTCCAATTCTAATAGTAGCAACATGGTGGTGGCTTCCTTGGTTGGGTTCAACAAAAAAAACTACTAGGCATGGGTTCAGAATGAAAGTGCTATCGGAATTTTCCTAAAGGTCTTTCTCGTATGTGTCATCCCCTACCCTGGAGCTTCAAGCCATGGAGCAAAAATTGTGCCTCACAAAGGAGAAATTACTGAAGAAAATCAGAAGCATACAAAAGCAAAACTTGATGCTATCATGAATTGGGTGCACAGAATGCACAGGCCATTGTCTCTAGATCCAGTTTGCACATCAGACACTGCTATAGATGTTAAGGATAGGTTGGATTCGACGACTAGTTATCCTCGCACTTCAAATTCTTCTCCTTCATAATACTTCATCTATTTTGTTAGACATCCTTCAAATTTGTACAATATTTTAATTATTTTGTCGTGAAGTTTATTTTAATTTGAATTATGTCATTTGTTCTATATTTTGGATTGGTTGTATTCCTTTTAATTGTATAGGTATTTGATATTTAATTGGCACAAGTATTTGGTTGGTTGTAAATAGAAAATCTTTTAAAAAACCATCCCAAAGTTATTCGAAATATATGAACAAAAATTTATCCAAAAGTCGTTCTACCTTCGTTCCAAAATAACACTAATTAACACTTTCTATTCCAAAGTCATCCCAAATACTACCAAGAAATACCATTCCAATTCCATCTCAAGAGATATGGTCCCAAAATTGAGCTAAAACGGGTGTCCCAAATCCGTCCCAACGTGTGTTGTCCCAATTTGAGCATCCCAATTCCATTCAAAATTTTGTCATTCCAAAATCGTCCCAGCATTTACGTCCCTATTCCGTTTAGATAAGAACTATCCCTAAATCATACCAAAATACGTGTGCTAATTATGTGCTAAACTATGTTGTGGCAAAATTGTTCCCCTTTTACTATGTCAAATCCATTCCAAATAAATCGTGTCAAAGCTAATTTAAAAAACTCATCCTAATCCATTCAAGTTTCATGCCAAAAGGGTCGTCCCAACCAAAATCAAGCCAAAATCATTCTAAACATTGCTAAACATATCTGGATTTAGGGTGGAAAATAAACCAATTGTGCCAAAATTTGGAATAGCTTTCAAAAATTCGTTCTGAAATTTGAAATTTAAAACAACTTTTCATTTCCATTCCAAAATTTGAAATGGGTTCTACAGAAACATTCTGAAGTATATGGTATACTTGTACAAGGATGGACTAGAAACCATTCTACAAACCGTTTCAAATTGATTAGGGACAGTTTTTTGGAAAAATTCATTCCAAAAAGCCGTTCTTGTAGTGACTACTAAACCACTTAGTTATACTTTTGCATAATTAAATTCATTGATTGATTAATTAATTATCATTAATTGTGCAATTAACTCATTGCATACTTTAATTAATTTTACATTTGTCTCATTAATTGTTTTTTTTTTAATTTATGTTGAACTATTTAATATTTATTCACTGCAGTCTTTTTTATCTATGCCTTGAGAATGATTTTTTTTTTTTTTGACATTCCTAATTTTTATATGATTTATGATTTGCTTATTAAAAGAGTGCGTCAAGTTACATGAAGATAAGTTGTTTCCATTTTTTCCCAAAACCATCTAAATATATGTATATGTATGTATGTATGTGTGTGTGTGTATATATATATTATATTAATATTTACTACGTTTTGGACCACTATCATACTTATTTTTTTGTCAAAATTTTCTCTTAAATGTCAAATTTAATCGTCCAATTATAAAACATATTGGATATTAAATTATCATTATTTTCACTTTATTATATAATTTTATAATTATATTCCTAGGACCATAAGTTATTGATTGGATTTATTATTTTCTTAATTTTAATAGTGTAATTAGTTTTTCCAAATTAATGACATGTCATTAGTTTTATATTTCTATTATTTACATAATTTTTGATATCGTTGTATTCCAATGATAATATTAATTATACTCCTTTTTACATTTTTTTGATAATTCGACTCTAAAGACTATCATTTATTGGTTATATAATTTTTATATTAATAAAATTGTTTTCTATGTTTGTAGCCGCATAGTTGGTCCTTAAAAAATGGAAACTTTCATTTGGATTACCCCTCTCTTATATTACGATACTTAGCTTGAGATCAAACAATTTGAGTTCACCTCAAACTTGATTTTTCGTGAGTTGTGTTTAAACTCAATTAATTATCACCGTTCAATAGGCTCGCGAGCTTTTTTTTGTATTTTATATATTTAAAATTTTTCATTTATAGAATATTTTATCTATTAAAATATATTTTATAAATAATATGTCATACAGAACATATTAAAATTATATCTGCCAAACGATTTTTATCTCAAAATTATGTAATGGTAATAATGGGATATTTTTATCTATATTAGGTGAAATATATATAATAGTAAGTCTTATCAATACATGTTTCACAGCACTTTTATTTTTATAAATAATTATTTAATATAATATCTATATATGTCTGTACTCCTTATTAAATTTTAAATCGTTCACAATATATTTGCACTAATTATAAAATAATTTGTGCACACAATTGTACATCCAATTTTTGAAAAACAAAATCTGAATTGTTGACACTAGTTAATGATAATGATATTTATTTAGTAAAATACTTGTACACATATACAATTGCTATTAACTTATTTTATAATTTAATTCAAGACAAAGAAAGAAAAAGAAATCTTTGATACGTTATTTATAAAACAGCATTATAAAATTAAATAAAGTTTTCATATATCATGTATAAATAATTATATACAGAGTTAGGCTAAATTATTTTGTTAATTATTAAGGTTTCACATGATTTGAATTCATATTTTTTAATTTTTTTTAACATTTGCTAACATTTTCAAATTAATATCTCTTTTATAATTTTAAATATTAAGTTGAACTAACACTATAACGTACTTTACCTTTTATATTCCTTTTTTTTAGAAAAAACATTGTTAGTCAATTTTAACAACAAAACTATTTTTAAAAAATTTAAAATTAATGTGTTCAAACCTGTACTCTAGTTCAACTTGATTTGAACTTGAATGAGCTCAAATTTGATTGAGCTTTTTTTATTTTTGTTCTTTTCTCGATTCATATTAATATAAGTAGAATTTGAACCTAAATTTTTTACTTCAACTCGAAATGAATTTAGCTTGTTTGCACTCCCATTCTGGCCATATTAAAGCCAACGTCAAACTAATTCAAAGGAAAAAAATGAAAAAAAAATTCAACTAGATAAATTAAGTCATAAGAAAGGGCGTATATTGAATACATGAATTACTAGTGTTAGGATCAAAATATCTATTGTATTGATTTGGATGATAGAAAAACAAATCAAATCCTATATCTTAACAATATATAATTTTTGTTTCTATAGGATTAATTATTTGTATTATTATATTATAATTATGAGTTCGGGATTAATTTAGTTGTGCATTGTGAATTTATAACATCAATTTTAATTAGTAAATATACATGATTATCTTTAATTAAAAAGGCCAAACATATTCAAATATAATTATTAACATACTATTGTTCTTTTCAATGTATATATATTATATATTATTTTTGAAATAAGAGCTTTTTTCACACAATGTGAAATTACACCACCCTTATGTTAAGTTCTTCCATTTTTCTAACATTTTATTTCCCTTTTCTTAAATTCTTAATTTGATATGGGTTCTTTCTCAAAAAAATTTTATAATTCTTTATTTTTTGTTTTAAATTTGATTATACTTTTAATTCTCATTAATTGGATTTCTATAATTTATAATACAAAAAAATTATAATATAAAAACAAATGTGTACTTGCATAGAGAGTGTGTAATTTTACTCATAAAGAATTATGCAAGTTACTGAAATGCTATCAAAGTAACTATGTAAAAAGGCTGCTGGTTCAAGACTAAGACATTGTGGGTGTTCAACACAGGACTCCTAACGATTAAAAATATCGCCAGATGTAAAGGAAGTCAATCTCTTACCACTGCATTCCACATTAGTATTCAACATTACAAATTAGTAAGATAGGTGGCATGTCTGTTAACATGCAAGCACATTGAAAGACAAGTAGGAGAAAAGGAAGAAAATGTGGAAAGTGAAGCTGACTTGGACACTACACTTGGCTAAGTCAATGTAACAGTACATTGTTGATGTGTTGTGTTAGTAATTACTTTAGTTTACTATTGATTTGTTGTAATCTTGATTTGGTTATTTCAATTGGTTACATACTAGTTTTCAGTTTGTAGAGTGTTAGTTAATCAAGAAGATAGATCAATTCTTGAATGCTGATCTTGTTAACATGGTATCAAAGCCTAAAAAATCTCTAGGGAATCTGTGAATTGCTCAGTTCAATCCAAATCACCACGCATCAGCCTTCGTTTCTTCATTTCTTGTCTGCCTACATCAGAAGCTTGATCAAGTCATCCGCCTCCAGATCAATTAACCAAGGAGTTGTGAGGTCTCATCAATAGCAAGGAGGTGTGTATTCTACAGATCCTCCCTCCTCCACTTGGTTTTCTACATCAAAAATGCAAATCAAATTTGGGAAGTGTTGACAAGGAAGTTCTCTCATCTTGACAACGATCAAGTAAGGGATTTACATAGCTTGGTGCAAGGAGGGAGGAATTTTTTTTATGGGTATTATACATAAATAATGACAATTTGGGAGGAATTAAGGCAATATAAACCTCCATCTCATTGCACACGTGGGAGATGTAACCCAATGTGTTTCCAGAAACTCATTCATCAATAAGAGAAGGATAACTTGATATGATTGGATGATGTTTATGAGCCAAATAGATCACAACATCTCGAGCAAAAGCCTTTCCCATCTCTTGAAGAAGAATATAACAAAATTATTGTGGAGGAAGGGCAGAGAAGTGCAGGTGCATCAGAGAATGTTTAGGTAGAAGCTTTAGCGTTGGCTTCAATGGGAAAGAAGAAAGACAAGAAATTAGAGGTGTGTAAACATTTCAGAAACAAGAGCTACACAAAGGAAAGGTGTTATAGAATTATAGGATTCCCACCAAACTTCAAATTCACAAAGGGAAAGAATAAGGAAGGTTAGAATTCAACAAATCAAATTGTTGCAAAGGGACTAGCAGGATCTGTGGAAAAGGAGGATAGGGATGTTGTTTTAACTTAGGAACACATCAAGAAGATTGTCAAGATGATGGACTCACATTGCATGGGTGAGCACAGTGCGTCATGCACACAAAAAAGGCAAGAGAGTAGCAATGCACATCCTATCTCTATTGCTGACAGTAGCACACACATGTCTAACTTCTCAAGTATTAATGACTCACTCTCTAACAGACCTCTTTTTTACTTCACTTCACTTCTTTCCAGCCATTTATATATACAAAAACCAAACCAACAAGATCAACTTGCATGTGAATGGATAGTCAACATGGGAGCCTCAAACCATATTCGTTGCTCACTTAGTCATTTTCACTCATGCAAGTCAATCACCAATGTCTTTATTAACCTGCCTAATCATGCCAAAGTACCAAGAACTTATATAGGTTCTATCAAGCTCTTTGATAACCTGATCATAGATGATGTTCTTTATGCTCCTTGCTTTCAGTGAGTAAGATGGTTGAGTCACACAACTACTCTTTCATCTTTACTCCAATACATGTCACATCCAGACCTATTCACCATGGATAATAATTGGAATTACTAAATTAAAGCAAGGCTTGTTCATCTTACACTAGAATTTGATCAAATTAGCTACCATCAGATCCTTCCCAACCTAAGCCAACTTAGATAGAGAAGTTAACATGGTTTCCACTCTTGTGTTTTATGTATGGCATTTTAGGTTAGGTCATGTCTTTCATGATGTAATAAGTTCACTACACTTTTCTTTCCTTTACATTGATTCCATTCCTCAAAAAGTTTGCGAGGTCTGTCCCATAGCTAACCGAAAAGGAAACCATTTCCTATCCATGTAATGAACATGGAAAGATGTTTTGAGTTGATATACATTGATATATGGGGACCATACTCAATTTAGTTCTAGGAGGTTACCACTACTTCTTAACAATAGTGAATGATTTTTGTAAATGTACATAGACTTGATGGAAAATAAAGCTGATGCTTCTTTCATTGTACTTACCTTCTATAACCTTGTTATGACATAATTCATTCAGAAAATCCTTTGCATAAGGACCGATAATGCACTAGAATTAAACCTTGTCGAATTCTTTATAGATAATGGAATCATTCACCAATTTTCTTATGTAGAAACTCCTCAACAGAATGCAATAGTAGAGAGGAAACACCAACATATTCTTTGTATTGCTAGGGCTCTTCTTTTCCAAGCCTTTATGCCCATCAAATTTTAGGGTGATACCATACTAACTGCAACTCACATTCTAAATTGACTCTCCTCAAAAGTCATAAACTATTAGATCCCATATGAGATACTCTTCGAAAGATCTCCCAACTACAACCATCTTAAAGTCTTTGGTTCACTAGTTTTTGCATCCACATTGGAAAGGGACAGAACAAAGTTCTAACCTAGAGCTAGGAAATGTGTCTTCATTAGCTATCCGCCTCACGTTAAGGGGTATAAACTCTATGATATAAACACTCATGAGATCTTTGTGTCTAAGGATGTTATATTCCATGAACAAGCCTTTCGCTTTGACAACGACTACTGCAATCACCTAAATAAACCTTAAGACACACTTAACCTTCTTACATTAGATGATAATGTTATTCCTAACCAACATAGTGACCTAAGACCACGTAATCCAACTCCTTCACGTGAATCAAATTCACCATCCCAAGACATACCTTCTGAACACTTCACACAGACATCACCACAGAACAATGATCATAGCCCTGAGCCACTTAATAAACCTCATATTGATCTTAGAAGATCCACTAGAGTCAGAAAATTGCCCAAATATCTTGAAATTTACCATCATGACTTAGCTCAAATAAACTAAAATAGAGCCGTCGCCACTGCACACCCTATATCCAACTATATTGGAATCAAGCAATGCGAGAGGTGTTACTAGCATTGGAAGATAATTGGACTAGAGAGATTGTTAAACTTCCTAAGGGCAGCATCATGTTGGTAAAGCAAACAATTGTGAAACTCTTCTTCTTCTTGGGTATGGTTTGGAATTGGACAATTGAACAACTTGATGTCCACAACGTTTTCTTGAATAAAGACTTAGTTCAGGAGGCTTACATGACAATTCCTCAAGGATGTGAAATGAGACAAAAGGGCAGTTCAATAGGATCAGAATTAGTGTGCAAATTAAAGAAGTCATTATATGGTATCAAGCAAGCTTCTAGACAATGGAACACCAAGTTCACAGAATCTCTTGTTGAGTATGGATTCAACCAATCCAAATTAGACTACTCCCTATTCACAAAAAAGTAGGAGGAGGAGACATTGTAGCATTACCAGTGTAAGTAGATGATGGGATGGTTGGAAGCAAAGACTAAGATGAGATTGAGAAAATTTTGAAGTTGCTTAACACAAGATTTGAGGTAAGGGGCCTTGGAGCTCCCAAATACTTCCTTGGCAAAAAAATAGCTAGGTCTAAAGAAGGAATGTTACTCAGCCAAAGAAAGCATACTTTGGACCTTATAAGCTCAGCAAGCCTGCTAGGAGCCAAGAGGGATGTCCATTCCTATTGAGATGAACCACAAGTTAAGGGTTTAGGGAGGAGAGCCACTGAGTGATCCTACTTCCCATAGATAGCTCATAGGAAGGCTAATATATCTTGCCTTCACCAAGTTGGATATCAACTATGTTGTGCAAACATTATCTTAATTCATGGCTAAGCCTACAAACTCTCATCTGGAAGTTGCTTTCAAGGTATTAAGGTACTTGAAGACCTCACCAAGGAAAGGTATCTACATGAGCAAGTCATCCAAAATTAATATACTTGGCTATTCTGATAGTGTTGGGGCAAGATGCTTAAGGAGAATTGCATCTTTCTTAAGGAGAATTTGATTAGTTGGGGATCAAAGAAGTAAAGTGTGGTAGTAAGGAGTTCAACAGAGGCAAAGTATAGAGCAATGGAGACCTGTCTGTGTGAAATGATTTGGCTACAAAATCTATTGAAAGACTTTGGAGCAATAGTTGATCAACCAATGGTGCTTCACTGTGGCAACCTTAGTGCATTGTAATTAAGTAGAAATTCTACGCACATTTAAAGAAAAAAGCACTTTGATTTGGACCTTCACTTTGTGAGAGACAAGATACAAGAAGAGCTTATTGATATCGAACACATAAGGGCAAAAGAACAAATGGCAAATGCACTGACAAGAGGCCTTTGCACAAGAAAATTTGATAAATTACTTTTCAAGATGAACTTGAAAGATGTTCATGCTCATCTTGATAGGGAGGAGGGGTGGGGGGTGTTAGTATGCCAACAAATTGGAAGACAAGTGGGAGAAAAGGAAGAAAATGTGGAAAGTGAAGCTAACTTGGACACTACACTTGGCTAAGTTAATGTAATAGTACACTGCTGATGTGTTGTATTAGTAGTTACTTTAGTTTGTGGTTGATTTGTTGAAATCTTGATTCGGTTATTTCAGTTGGGTTACATACTGGTTAATAGGGCCAGAGGATATATAAACTATTGAGCTGTACATTTTGTTTGTGCAGTGTTAGTTAATCAAGAAGATAGATCAGTTCCTGAATACTAAACATTTCCCTCCTCGGCTGAATGTGTTCCATTGATTTCATGTTGTGTTGTTCTCCATTTCTTGTATGAGCTCTTCATTTTAACAATGTCAATACTAAAAAATATATAGCATGAGTTTCAAAATGTGGAATATTAATACATACTAGGAAAGAAGCAGATAAAATGATCATTGAACAAAAATATTTTCAAATAGTTTAGATATCAATTATTAACTGAAAGATTATTGGAGTTTCAACAACTTTTATAAGAAAGACTTTTGAATAGGTATCTTTGAAGCATTTTTATATTTTGAAACCCTAAAAGATGTCTCTCATGGACATTACTGTAGCCCACACTCAGAAAATTCAAAAACTAGAGCATAGACTCATACTTTTAGGCCATGTTCACATCTAAGGATTAGACTTGATAAATTAATTTATCAAGGCTAATCAAATATTCTCTTTTGGTGATAAAAACTATGATAAAATATGGGTCCAATACTATTTAAAAAAATATTAGATAAGATGGTCTAATCTGACAAGTGTGATAAAATAATCCAAACATATTGGTTTATTTGATACATTTTAATCTATATTAGTGAACATAATATTAAATTATTATGTGATTAATTTATCCTTCAAAATAATCTTTAAGGTTTTAATCTTATCCATTAAGGTGAGCAAGTTCTTAAGAGAAGTATTTTTATGTTTATTATATAAAAATATACAAATTTAATATAAATTATAAAGCAATTTATTTTAAATAATAAAAATATTTAAAATTAAAAATGTGAAAAATATTTTAAATAAGAAAATAAAGAAAGTTCAAAAGAATCTGAAAAGAGAAAAAATTTAAGTGAGAGCACAAATAAAAATAAGAGAATAAAAGGATAAAAAAAATTGAAAAGAATTTTAAATAAGAGAAGTTGAGTAATTTGACATTGTACAACTAAAAAGCATTATTAGCTATATATATATATATATATATATATATATTTGAAGTGATTAGTTCAATCTTGCAGTTACATGATTTATTTAATCAAGCCTGTGGAAATCCAACTTCTGTGGTTGAGTGTGTTATAGTTTGAGAAGTTTCTGGTAATTTTTCTTGTTTGAAGAAGTGCGATCACTAATTCCTAAATTTTCGTATCACTATAAATATCGAATTTATTTTATTATATTTTGAACATTTTTTTCAATTACCCTCATCGAATTTAGTTGGCATATATATGTTCAAAACTGTTGACATTTTGTGTGCGTGAATAAGCATTTCTGAAACAGATTTTCAGCAAGTTGGATAAACTTCTCTTATTTTGTCGTCACTCTAACTATTCCGCTGCATCTAACTTTTCATATATGTAAGCTTTAATGGGTTTTGTTTTTGTAAGTATCCAACTCTGAAGTTACAGAAAATTACTCGTTACAGGTTGTATTTGTGTGTCTAAAGTGGTCCCTAAATAATTCAAGAGAAAAAGTTGTGACTTGCAAAATACTTTATCCATGCTTCTGTATACTCCTTCTGTACGTCTTATTGCCGACAATTAGATTGATGTAACAAAGATGACATTACAACATGGTTTATGATTAATATCTTAATCATATAAAATAACATAAATTATTTATAAATGACTAAATTAATATCACTATTTAAATATATGAGCTACAGTAATAGCAGTTTAAATATTTTATATTTATTAGTTCTATGTGAAACAAAAGAGAATTCATTAACCAAGCAGTAATTAATCTTTTCAAACACAGACTATATACAGCGTAATTAAACTAAACTTATTTTATAAATATTGTTATAATTGTAAATTGGCAACGACTCCATAGGCATCACCAAACTTAACACAAATATATCTAAGTAACTAGATTAATTGTACATATTCATAAATTTGGTGAAAATAAATTGGAAAATTTATTAGAGTATGATTAGTATGGTGGAATCAAAAAGGAATGGAGGGGCGTTCTTAATTTCATTCTTAAACACAAAATTGGTACAAATTTGGAATTCCATTAGGAATCACTATTACTAAAATCATGGATTAGTGATTCTTTCCAAAATCATGAGCTTCACATTCCCAATCTATAACCCTTCCACCATTTTTGTTATGTTTATATACTAAATTTAATAAAAAATGATATAACTAGTTGGTAAGGTTTTAAATTTGTTACCATATTATAAAATATTGTATGTTACTTTAAAATAATTTCATTAATTTTTATATTTATAATGTATATAATTTTATAAATCAAGAAATATTATATTTTATAATTATTAAATAAAGTTGTACATATTATCATAAATATTTAGTGTATTACTTATATTGGTAGTTAATATAATTATATCAACCGAATATTTACTTTTCATAAAATAAATATCAATATAAAGTTAAAAATAAAATTTGTATAAATATTTATTTTACAATAAACACGTTAATACCAATCATGTATGGTTGTTCAGGTATCTACAATACATATAAATATATAATTTTTGTACACAATATAAACATTGTAATATGGTGGTGTTGTGTCAATATTAGATATTTATAAAAAATCTTAATATATATAATCATATAAAATAAAATATAATAATTAATTTAATATTTGAAATAATGTTGTTTTGAGTAAAAATTATCAATTTTATTTCATACTATTTATTTTTAATTATCATTCATAAAAATAAAATAAAATAATAAAATGATAGTTTCATCCTTTTCTTATTCCCTATATGATTTCTTAAGCATATCAAGCATGGTATATGTTAAAACATCTCATTCCTTTTCTAAATCCATTTTATTCTTAAATTCATTTTATTTTCATCTTTTTCCATTCTTTCATATCAGTCATATGTTTATTATTTCTTCTAGTATTTCATTTTTCTTTACAATTCTTTTCTCCGAAAGATTATTTTAGATTGAATTATAGAATTATAAGATTCGCAATTGTATACATAGGGTATTGAGAAAATTAGCATTACAATTTAGTTATATACTCTTTATGAAGAGTTATAGATAATTATTCAGACCAAAACAATTATAACAAATTTAGACAGTCTTCCATTATTCAAAACTAGCCGATTAATGGACAAAATCGCGCCGAATGGATAATTAGGACAGTCTATAGAAATTAGTCATTCAGCATAGAATAACAAAATCTGGAAATTAATGCAAAGAGCAGGAGAAATTGTTCAATTCCAAACATTAGATATATCAACATTTAGTGCTTCAAAGTTGAGATATTGATCTACTTCTGTTTCCTCTTGGTTCTTTTCTGGCGCCCCCATCTGCTTAATCTTGATGCCTGGCAGCTGGTTTTTGCCAGGCTGTTCAAGACCCACATTTGGGGGCATTTTCGGCCTCGACAGAACCGCTTCGAAGTTGGGAAGTTGCGGTTGCCAAAATTGATTAGACTCAAATTTCTGGAGACCATTTTGGTAAAAACCAAGGCTCAGATATGGCTGCGTCGCAAGCGGTTGGAAACTCGCTTCTTCCGTCTGCTCTGGCTCAGAGTCAGAATCGTGGCTATTCTTTTTCACAGTTTTCTCGAGTTCTTTAAGCCTGTATAATTCTATTCGCTTCTGTTCAAGCTCCACTGCGCGTGCACCAAATAGTTAATTGTTAATTGTTTGAGAAGACAATGACTGATGATAAGAGAACACGAGAGTAGGAAGTGTATATTTTTTATATAATTATTACCTTCACGGATCTTCGATTCATTCAAGCGAATCTCTATAGATTTTTGAAGTGAATCGTTTTGCAGCAGCAGCATTTTCCGTTTCTCTTTGTAGCTTTCGATTTGTGGGGCGAGGACAGATATCAGTTTCTGCATATATGGCAAGAGAAATCCGAATTCAAGAGACGCATGGATCGGAGAGGAATGCATCCGAGTCCAGAAAATATTTTAATTACCTCTAAATCGTCCACCATCTTTTCCATGTCATCAATGTAATGAGCTTTCTTCAGTCTGGATCTCTGAGCGGAGAGTCTGTTGGATATCGTCCTACAAAACAATAGATGGAAATTAAAGTATTTGGTCTGCATGCATGTCCTCTTTGCCCCAGCCTTCCATGAAATATTAAATGCGTTTGTGTTGGTGGGTGACGACGAACAAATGAGGACTCGTATTCACCTTCTCAGCTTCTTCCTGTCCGTGTTAGGGTCCAATCTGCGACCATGCTCTAGTTCATATTCAATTGCTTTATCCAGAGTAAGACTGATTCTATGGTTAGCCGGTTCACCCAAGTTAGTGGAGCTCGACCTGTACGGAGGGGAAGACATGCCGCAGGGCATCTTCATTTTCATCCGTTGCCTCCAGCCTGCAGGTCCCAGAGTACTTCCAGTTTTGGGGGCAAGGCTAGAACAAAAATCCATTGGACTGTCCCCGAAATCACTCGCCTTTGGATAGTGAGGCTGGAGTCTCAACTTGCCAGTTGAATCGGGTTCTGACGAGCCCACCGTTTCCTTAAGTTGCCCATGCAAAGGGAAGCTGCCGTTAATCCCATCCATTTTGCTTCACTAGAACCGAGGATGGTATTCTGCAATTGCAAGAAAAGAGATCAGGCAAATTGTCAGCAAAATAGCAGTGGCAACAAAACCCTGAAAAGGAAAGAAAACTGCTCCCACACTTCTTAATTTCCTCTAAATGCCCAAAACACACTCACACAAAATTGAAGAGGGAGATTGTGAGAAAAAACGATTTTGCATTCAGCGACCAACCTTTGATGCTATTATGCTTACAGCGAGGCCAAGGCAATACCACCATATATGCACACAAACCATAACAGCGGAAAATGGACTGGTGTTGATGGTGGTTGCCAGCCATTTTTGTCTTCATGTATATGATTCACTTGTCCAAATTAAATTTTGGAATATAGTTAATGACAGAGGTTTAATTAGGTGAATTTACTAGAATATCCTCGTCAGGCGTAGCCTCGTTTGAGCTAATGTTACGCAATCCGTGGCCGATGAAGGAAATTTCCATTCGGAAAAAATGTATCTGTACTCTTGATATTAATGGATCGACGGATGGGATGATGCCACGTCGATGGTGAAGTTCATTTTATCTTAGAATAGATGCGATCTTTATCGCTCGGTGTTAGAAGACTCGACGTAGACAAGTATAATTACATTATAGTGTGCAAGGGTATTAATGTTCTATAACTTCCAAGCTTATCCCGAACAACTATAGGTGGTAAATGCATTCAATGCACGCTCACATTATAATGGCCTTGAGCAAGTTGTCATTTCATAAACAAATTTCAACTACATCCGAGAATTGCCTAAATTTGAAAATAAATTAGGGGTCTTATATGAAGAGCAGAAACATAGTGTGATTAAATTTTTTTAGTATTATTTTTCAAGATAATCTATTATCCATGAATCATCATAAATATAAGAAATTTTAGCCGAGAATTTATATGTTAATGATAATTTTTTAATGAGATGAGAATATTAAATGTTTCATTATCCAAATTCTCAAATTCATCTCACAGTATTGAACAAATTATTAATAAAACGACAAATGTCTTCTTTTATCAATTATTAAAAGTAAACATTTAATTCTTTTAACGTAATGTAGAACATGTCAGGAATGAATTTTACCAGAGATTTAACGCGTACAGGAATATGACATCTATATGTCAGATATTTATTATTATAAACGACACCTTTGGTTTGTTTCGTATTTTTCATATTTTGGAATTTTTTATATTTGAAGGCATTTGATTAAATTTATTTAGAATGATATATGTGCTTATAAGTTTTATGAGATATTTTTTAAACTTAGAAGAGGTTGGTCCTCTTTTTCCTTTTTTCAAAAAAAAAAAAAAAAAACAAAGCTAGAAAGAATTACGTACTATAATTGTATACCATATGTGTTAAGAGCTGAACGTTACATTAGTTAATTATATATGTAATTACTACTTTATAACTATTATATACAAATAAAATTTTAGATAAAAAATTGGAGATTGACTAATTGTTTAATCTAGCAAATTATTGTATATTTTAATTTTTTTTTGTATCATTTATGTAACGGGTGACCAATTAATTAAAATTATGATGTCTTTTATATTTATTTCGAAAGAATGTATTTATTTTCTTGGTCCTGGATTTGAAAGTAATGTCTTTTTAATATCTTTTAATTTTGTAGCATACTTCATTTTTAAATATCGAGTCATATTTTTATTTTATATAATTAACATATTTCAAACAGTAGATTAATATATTGAATAAAGAATAGAAAAATCTATAATTTTAATTTTTTTCTTGTTGACTTATATCAGTCAGATTGAAGTAGTTTTAATAACATCAATTTCCAATAGTATCTTCTTTTTTTAAGTAAAAATCATCAATTAAGAAATCGCAATTTTATTTTTATTCATAAAAATATATTCTTGATTAGTAAAAAGACCATTATATCATGTATTTCGTATAAAAGGTATTTGGTGACGTAAGAAGAATAAAAAAAGTTATACAAAATCTAATTTGTGAAAAAATGATAAAAAATAAATCTATGTTTATTATAACAAAATTTGTTTCTAAATGAGGAAGTTGATAGAATTTAACATTTCTTATATTTTATATTACATTGTCATTGTCAAAATTGGGTTTCACAAAAATTGACCAAATTATTGCCGTTAGGCTATAATTACGTTTATTTGCTGCGAGTTACTTTTTCACATCATACTCTCATCTAAAAATTTTGCTATTTATATCTTCTTTGAATTGGATTTTTTATGTTTTATTGAAAATTTCGTATTTCGTATTTTTAAATAGATTTATATAATATTTTAACTTCATAACTTGAATTGAAAATATTTTTCCTTTATTAGTAATTCTATATTTTAGTTCAAATCTCCACATTACATTTATTATTTGTGCTGCTTTATTATAGTATAATAAACATAATTAATAAGAAAATTAAAAGTCATTGTGCATTAAAAGCTTCTACATTAAATTAGATAATTATTTAGAGATTTTCTTATTTTGGTTTCATGATTAATTTATTATAACTTTTTAGATATTTTTCTGACTTTATTCTTGTTGTATTAAATGTATTTTATTTAATTTTATTTTTCATGATTTTTTATTTTTAAATATATTGACTGAAAAAATTATTATTAATTAATGTAATAATAAATTAATCCAAATAAAAATATCCTTAATATTTAAATAATTTTACTTTTTATTATGACGACAATAATTATACAAATTACTCAATCTCTATTATTTTGTGCAAATGTTAAATTTAGTTATTCAAGTCAATATTCTCCATATTGTTATTTAGTTACTTATTTCATCACAGTAATGTGAGCATGACACTACGAGGAAGAAACTCAAGAAGGAATGAGGAAACAAAGTATAACATGGTGTAGATCGAACTTAACGTGAATCACTATTTACGGGTTTTGATAATCTCAATCCAGATGAAATGAATATAAAAAAGAACCTAAGAAAAGATGGCCACGATCGATAAGTAGATTCACCAAGGATCCCTTCATACATCATAATTTACTCAAGGTTGGGATTGAATGACTTGATTTAGGTATTCACAATAATTAGAGTTATCACTCATAATTCTAGAAAATAAAAAGAAAGTTTTCATTTAAAAAACTCCAAATTTGTTCAATTATAAGAAATCTATTTATGTCACGCCTTGCATCCGAAACATAATACAAAATTGCCTGCTAATAACACCTTAGTGGATACCCAAGCCAAGAACATCAAAGTAACTATTCCATAAATAATATTCAATTTCCAATGATAAATCTAATACTCTCTGGCAACAAAATAATTGAATCCTAATTGCTGCATCAGCTAGGTCCTATCCACGACAAAATAAATAACTAATGCTATCTCCTCTCCTAAAGCCCTAGCAGCCCTATGCATGTTCGCTTTCACTAATATCCTCTTCAAAGAAAATGTTTAAAAGAGTTAATGACGAATAGCCCAGTAAATGAAACACCTGTCTTTTTCTTTTCACAAGACCTAAGTAAAAATAAAAACAATTTATACCTCTCAGCCCCAATATTTCTACCTTGATTGGGTAGATCCAATCTTTTACTCGATTTGTAGGGTGAACTCATTTTATACTATTGTCGGTATTACATGAGTGGCATATTTTTATCTTTATCATATGAACAATGTTTCCTAGAATAATTAATTTAAACAATACCATTCTCAAATAACTCACATCTAGATTTTCAAGAAAAATAAATATTTTAAGATTCACAAAAAATCAACATGTCAACATTATGCTTTCATAAAACAGGGAAATATTTGGAAATAATTCTAAGCATGTAATAAAATTTCAATTGTAATATAAAAACAATGTCAAAAGCATTTTGTAAAATCTGGCAAAATGTATCCACTTATTTGATGCCAATGCTGGGACTCAGTTTCTTCACTGGTTATTGTCACTTGATTTCTTATGCAATTAGAATTATCCTCCATTTAATCCTAGTTCATGCTAGAAATTCAATCCCTATGTTTGTTGATGCAACCTATTTGGTTTATACAAACCCTTTTTTCAAATCTCACTTATCTATTACATAGGTTTTTTTATATCCGAGGATTATTTAATTAACATCTCATATATCTAGTTAAGTCATGAGTCCTATGTTTATGCTTATTTTTTGTCTCAAAATTATGAAAATTAGACATCAATAATTTAAAAATAAAACTTTGTTCACTTTTCACATTCTACACCTACAAAAACATAGCTCATGAACACCCTAAGATTCCCTCTAGACTTGGGGTTTGCTTAGTTGCAACCAGAATTGTTGCCACTACTATTATTGTTGTTGTTGCCATTATTGATATTAGTGACAACTGGTCCAGTAGTGTTGTCCACGCACTCCACAACACAATGGCCCCGCTAGCCACATTTGAAGCATGTGCTAGTCACTCAGTGGTATATTTTAGCATGCCGGTGATGGCGCAGAGTGCATAGCAAAGGTAGTACCCTGACATTCTCAAGTCATTTAGGTTTCTTGTTGATTGGCCTTATGGCCAACTACCCTTGTTGTTTGATTCCTAAATTGGAGTCTGGCCTCAGTTGCTTTAGATTGATTTTTGCTTCCCTCCGATTTATGTCAACTTCCACCCAGATGGCTGCTCCAAATAGCTCCTCAAAAGTTTGCACTTCACATAGGGCTAGCATATTCTATAGCCTACCTTTTAATCATCTATTAAACTTATACATTTTAGCATTAGGTTTACCATTATCATAGGCAAATATTTCCCTTAAAATATAAAATTTTGTAGAATATTCCAGTATTATTATATTTGGTCCCTAGACCAAATTATCAAACTCCATCATTTTCTGCAAAAAGAGAGCATTTGGGAAGAAGTGATTCAAGAAGACTTATTAGAATCCAGCCCAAGTAATTGGCTCTTCTTCCAGAAGTGCAAGATAAACTCCTTCCCACCATAGTGCAACTTCACCCATGAGAAAGGGTACCACAACTCTTGGTCGTACTTTCATTAGAACCTCCATAAGTTCAAGTTATCCTCCATTTCTTTAAACTATGTTTGGACCACTTTGGATCATGCGAGCCATTGAAAGTGGGCACACGGGCCCTCTTTAATCCCTCATAGTGGGCTTTAGTTCCCCCATTAGCTTGGGCTTGAACCGGTGATGGGGCCTATTGTTGGGTTCTCATAACTTAGGCCACTACAGTTGTAATGGCTACCCAGTCTTCTTGTCTCAAATTCATTCAACCAATTGGTGGTTGTAGCTGTACGGCGGGTGGAGGTGAAGGATACTTATAGCATTGTTCACTTACGTTATTTGTGGGGTTGCATATTAAGGATTTTAAGTGGTACGTCAACGTCTTTTGGCCATTTTCCTACATAAGGGAAAGGTGGTTTGGTCATTTAATTATCCATGCGCACTTGATAATTATTTATAGTAATGGGACAATAAATGAAATTGCAGGAAAGTCAATTTTGGCAAGGTAGTTAGCCTTATTATAACTTGATGTAAAAATGGAAGGAAGGGAAACTATCTTAACCACATCTTAATATTAATAGTCGCATAGCCCTATTCTAACACCCTAGTCTACGACTTGGTCTTCTTCATCTAGGTCAAATTATTACTCAAGTTTCTCATTGAGGTCCTCCCTCAGGTCCTCAATTTCTCGGTGGATTAATTCATAGAGCTCGGGGTTCATTTAGCTAAGCTGGTTCACTTACTACACTCACTCATGATGCAAGTCCTGTAGGGTGACTATGGTTCTAATAGTCCCTCTTTAGGCTTTCATGATTTTACAAGCTTCTGTTGTCCTACTTCAATTTCATTTACTTTCCACTTAAGTGTACCCTAATGTCCCCTCAAATTAGTATTTTCATCTTTTAAGTCCTTGTCCTTTACCTCAAGCCTAGTGTAGTGTTGCTGAGATTCTACGAGTTTTGTGGCTATTTTTCCTAGTTGGGTTAGTGTAGAAAGAAGGCAATCCATGACCTCCTTTGGCAAGCTACCACTATTGGAAGGCATACACTCTCCTAACTCATTTGTCCTGTTCATCTCCTATATCAATATATCTCATTTTAAGTCAAGGTAAAATTAATCTACATGAATGTGATTGGCCTACTAAACTCTATGTTCTCGTAGTGTGAATTCCAATAGTCAATTCTATATGTTCTACGTTCCTAGTGTGCAAACCTAAACTTTGATACCACTTTTGCCATGCTCCAAATCCGGGTGATAACATGGCAGTATCCTCAATAAAAACCTCAACAGATACCAATGCTGAAAGTATCAAAGTAACTATTCCATAAATAATATTCAATTTCAAATGATAAATTCAATACTGTCTCAAAGCAAAATAATTGTTACATCAGTTTGGTCCTTTCTGTGACAAAAGAAATACTAATGCTATCTCTTCTCCTAAAGCTCTGCTAGCCTCATGCGTGCTTGTTTTCACTAACGTCCTCTGTAAAAGAGACGTTTAAATGAGTGAGTAATGAATTGGCCAATAAGTGGAACACTTGCCTTTTTCATTTAACAGGTTGAAAGCGAAACATTTTTGTAAAACAAATATCACTAAATCACATTATTATATAACATATTTCAAATTCATTCATCAAACATTAGTTTGTTCACCCGCTCATGGTATATGTATTTTATATACTATTTTACTTATCAGAGTTTTAGTCTACACTCTCTACTAAATAGGGTTATGTGAATAATCAACTGTACCTATTGTGAGGCCTAGGACTTCAACCTTGACTAGATGGTATCTCAATTTATACTTCCAATTGATAGGATCATGTAACTTCACCTACTACTGACCTCAATACTTTCACCCTAATTAGGTTGGTCCCAATCTTTTACCTGATTTGTAGGTAGAACTTGTTTCAAATTATTGTTAGTAGCACATGAGTGACATTTTTATCCTTATCATATGAACAACATTTCCCAGAATAATTTATTTAAACGATTCCATTCTCAAATAACTCATATCCAGGTTTTCAGGAAAAATAATATTTTAATATTTGTGGAAAATCAACACATCAAAATTATGCTTTCATAAAAAAAGAAAATATTCAGAAATAGTAGTAAACATGTTATAAAAAGTTCAATTGTAACATAAAAAAATTTCGAAAGCATTTTGTAAAATTTAGGTGAGTGTATTCACATACCTAATGCTCATGCTGGGACTCATTTCCTTCATTGGTTATTATCACTTCATTTCCTATTCAATCAAAATTATCTTCCATTTAATCCCATCAATATGGCTAGCTTGCACTCAATTGAAAATGGCTAGGATTGATCTCAATGTTGATCTTGACGCTGTTTCTTCACCACTTCATACGAAATTGATTCGTGAGCTTCATTTCGACCTCCAAACCTTCTTAAGACCCTCAAAAGCCCTTTGGAACTCATGCTTAAGATTCTTCTTGGCTTCTTGGAGCTCATATTCTTCAATTTACATCCAAAGCTCAACAATCCTTTGTTCAACCTGACACTCACGTTATTCCCTTTTATTGAAGACAAATTGACCTCAATTTGTTAGAATTCCTATTACTTACAAAATAAAATTTCAAATAGAAAATAATATAATATAATACTTGGTAACATACAAAATTTTAGTATATTCGTATCCCTTGCGTGCTTAAAATGTGCATGCATGTGAGTTAAAATGAAGAAAATATGTTATCATGTATGAATTACATTGAATATGTTGATTTTAGAGTGAAAAAGTGTATATGTGAGTTTAATTATTAATTTTATATATTTGTACACTTAAAATATGATTTGATGACTACCAAGTAAGGATGTGCAATTGCAATAGACCTTGGCGTGACTGCAGAATGCAATTATTAGAATTATGTAAAATGCGCATCTGGGAGTGTGAGTGTGAAGTAGCAAGGCACGATTGCAAAGCTTAAGATCGCAATTGCAGGAAGATGATGCAGGATGACATTAGACTTCAATTTAGAATATTTTTAAGGGTTTTTCTGAGTTTTCACACACATACACGAGCCCAAGGCACCTTTGGCTTATAACAACATGTTCTCCACGTATTAGAAGGGGCTTTTAGTGAGTTTTTATAATAAAAAAAAACTTAGAAAACTTAAGAAAAAGCATTGAGGAGACAAAGAAGATGGGATTCGCACCTTTTTTGAAGAGTGTTCATTTGGCCACACAAAATATAGATATTAGATTAAGTTTTCTCAGACTTTTTCTACTATTTTGATATTTGTTTGGATGATGAACAAATTGACATTGATTTTGATCATAATATGAGTTGCTAATTTATTTTCTAGTCTCTTATATTTGTGTTTAGTTGGATTTGTATGTATGAACGAATAATTAATTATCTTTGGTCTGTTGTTTGTAATTAGTGATTTGAATAATAATTATAGAATTTGATTAACTCTATAATTAATTCGTGATTGTATAGGGAATATCAAGAGTGAAAACTGTGCGCTAAACAACTAATTGTGGACATTAATTCTATGAGAATAATAGGACTGAAATTGTAGACTTAGTGTAGGTAAAACATTGTTAATCATAAAACTAAATTTCTTGATTCGATAAGGTTTGGGAAAACCCGTTGAAATCTTAATTTGAAGCTAAAGGAGAATTCAGGAGAATATTCTCTAGATTTTAGGATTGTCATTTCATAAAAAAGCAATCAAACTAATAATTAACATCAATTAGCATGCGTTTAAAATCAACACAACACTAAAGGGCTAAGTTCTTCGATTGTTGGTACTTCACCACTTCAAGATTGTGATTCTATTTTCAAAGTGTTTTCTTTTCTCACTACCTTTAGATAACTTAACTAATAAGAACTTAGTTATATCAATAAATACAAAATCCTTCGTGGGAATGATAATTGTGCTCATCTAGGTACTAGGTTCTATTATAAATTTAATTTGGTGTGTTGATGACATGCGATCAATACTAATATTATACTTACCTTATGCTCCTGTCTTACATCTCAATTTTGTTGTGAACTTGTAAACACATGTGGACCACCATAATTTGCAATCTTAGGAAAATTTCCTTCAAATTTTAATTCGATTCTTGGATCAAATATTGTGATGTGGAAGATTCTTTTAATAGTTTTAAAGAAAATCAACCTCCCATCAAAATTATACAACTTGTTGACACGTTTGTGCCCACGCTCAAACACAATATGCAGAATCCCCTTAGGCTTCTTCAGTTTAGAATTAATTCCAACATCACTAAGGATATTCCCCTGGCGAAATCATCCCCATTTTGGGAACACTTATGTGTTCCAATGGATTAGTACAAGTGTATTCTCACAATCCAATCTCACCAACATAATGGTCACAAAGGCACAACTTATTATAACGCACATCAAATAACAAGTAACCAATCAAAACAAAGCATCCCATCACACCATCTCCAATTACATTTTGATCAAATGATAACATAACTCTCAAGCATTTCCTATCACGCCATGACATACAAATCTCAATTGATACACTTACGCACAATATGCGTAAAACCTATGCTACCTTGCCTTTGTGTGTGTGCAATGATATGGAATTCAATATCATGATAAGCTTTATGTTTGAACACGACAAGCATAAAAAGTTCAACACATTTACGTCTTAAGCTAGGATTAAAAACAAGAATGTTAAACTCCTTTGGCCTAAGATAATCTTGCGAAAATTTTAACACCGTCATGATATGTACCAGTAATATAAGTACTAGAACTATCCAACATCACGAACATCATGGATATGTAATGCATGAAGTTCATTATGCTTGAATTCATCAAGTGCCACTATTGTAGCATAGCCATACACATGCACTTTCAAACATTACTTGTGGAAACTTAGTATATGATCCTATGGTACTTATTGTGTATGTATCATGTTCTACATGTAACTTTAGATATCTCAATACAGTCCACGAACTTTCATTAAAAATTATGGAATTTCAATTGTTATCCTCCAAGATCACAAGACATGATGAAATGCAATTTTCAAACGTTAAACCACCAAGAATCACACATGCAAGATTCCCGACTCCATTTACTCCATTAATTCTCATAGGCTCATCATTGAAGGCTAATCTCATTAAGTAAAAATCATCCTCTAGACTAGGACTGGAATCGAGCCGAGTCGAGCTTGAGTAGTAATCTATTCAAGCTCGACTCGAGTCGATTTTTTACGAGCTCGAGCTCGAGTAAAATTTTGCAACTCGAGCTCGAGCTCGCTAGGCTTGGAGCTCGAGCTTATCGAGCCGAGCCCGAGTCGAGCTTGAGTTCGAGCTCAAGTTAAATGTTAGATTATGTTTGAAAAAATTAAAAAAAAAAAATCGAGCTCAAGCTACTTGATCGAGCTCGAGTATTTTTTTGAAATACTCGAGCTCGACTTGATAAGTATATCGAGTTGAGCTTTGACCGAGTTGCTCGACAGAGTCGAGTCGAGCAATTCGGTTGAGTCACACCCCTACTCTAGACCAAGATTAGTATACAATGCAACATTAAGCCACTCATGTGGATACTGACCGAAACTAATGTTGTTGAAATCTTTCCATGGCTTCAATTCACATGGATTCACCACCTCCTTTACTTGTGAATCTTCATCAATTTTAGCTAAGAACTCCACGTTTAATCTTTTTTATTACCTTTGGCCTCCTTCAAGAGATTGTCAACAAAAGACGTAGGATAATACAAGGAGTTAGTGTAAACAATCCTCCCATTACAAACCCTTAAATCTCTCTTGAACTTTGAAATACTCTCCTCATCTTTTATTATTTCCAACTCATTCTCTTTTCTCTCACACACTTTTTCTTCATTTTTACTTTCCTTTTTTTTTTATGTCCTCTCATTGTCTCCTACCTCATTCCCACTCTCTAACTCTAGCTCACATTGATTTTCATCGTACAATGGACTATCATGAACTAGTCTTTAAGAAATACAATGTGCAAGAGTCCTCAACAAGATTGCAGTTCTCTCCCACAGATGCTATGGATGTGTCTTCATCCAATGCTTCATCTCCATGCTTTATCAATACTAAGTCTACCACATCTTCACTGCTAGTTTCATATTTTAAATCTAATTTATCATTAACCTTGCAAACTTCTTCAACAACATCATCAACAGTCCCCTCTTTATCACCATGGCATGCCTTCATCATTGACGAATCCACCTCTGGTTCATTCTCCTCATGAACTGTAGCATCACCAACATTGTAGTTATTTGAATAGGAATATGTGCAATTTACCTCCTTTATTGATATTGATGTAATGTCAACAGTAATTTTCTTAAAGACTACCTGATTTTCAACCCTACGTGCATCATGTTGCATAGAGCTCCCTACAATGGCTTTATAGGATTGTGTAGGCCTCTCAACAACATCTCCATGAAGGTCATACCGTATAGCCTTTTTGGTAACATCTCTAGAAAGTCTTATCGTGTAAACTTGGCAGCACCCCTCCTCTTGAGCTTACGCTCAATTCTGATGGCTCTCTTTGTCTTGTCCTTATGCATAGCTATATCGCTCCACAACTTCCGTAATGTCTTCATCAATTTATCGAGGAACCTATTCATTACTTCTTCAATACTCTCATCTACATTAGCTCTCCTCATAGCAGAATTGAACTCACCATAATATTTCTCTACATTGAACCCATCTTGAGTTATCCAGCCTAACACACAACTAATGTTGTATGGAATATGGAAAATATTGATTCCTCATTACCCTCTTTTGCTCCTTCCAAGTGGTGACTCTACTTCCTCTACAACTCTTCTTTCTATACACAAATTCATGGCACCAGCATTTAACATATTCAATAAAAGAACGGGTGGCTAAATGCACCTTAAGCTTCTCTGAGCATGGTCGAGAATCAAATGCCTCTTTTATCTTCCTTTCCCATGCCAAATATGCATTAGAATTAGCTTGTCCCACAAATGATAGAATATCAAATTTAGTCTTCACTGATGACTCACAATCCTTCTCATGATGTCTCTGAGTACTCGTCCTAGGAAAATCATCAACTATACAACTACCATCAAATTCATCATAACCTATGTACCTTTGTCCCCTATCTCGATGTACAACAAATTCTAATCTATGCCTCGTCTCCTCTGATACCAACTGACGCGTGTGTAGAAGCGTAAAAGATATAGAATTGACGGCATATGCTAGAACCTAATGAAACTTTCTTCCATGAATAGTGAAGAACAATCTAATGAAACGATCTTTGATGAACTCTAGCAAAGGGACATCCACAACTAACATGCCTAGTTAGTTGATACATCATGAATTAATCTAAGAAGAGCTTAAAATAACTCAATTTTGGAATTTTGGATTCACAAGAATTGAGGCACACTCAAATAAGAGAAAACTTAAAAAAGAATTTAATTCATCAAGTTATCAAAAGAGTCACCTCTTTACCCTAACTCTTGTGCAACAATAGAATGACAGGTGCGACAGTATATGAGTCCTCCAAACTATCCAACCACCAGTTTATGCTTGCAAATGTCCCTAACAATTGTCTCCAAGTGAAATGCACTGTCCCTTGACATCTTGAAAATATGGGTAATATAAAGAGCAAAGGAAATGTGTATATGTGTGTAGGCAACCTCTCTCGTCACAAGACCTAATTCTCTCGTTTCTTACCTCTCACTCCAATATCCCACAAATAATACACTCAACAATGCACTTACCAACTCAAATCTTGTGTCTGCCTCATAAAATTCCAAGAAATTCCTAAAATTCAAGTGACATATCCCCTAATAGTGTGTAAGGATGCAACTTTAGGGTACGGGGTCAATTCAAACACAATTGGATCAATCTAAGGCTAAAAAAATGGGTTGGCAAGTAAATCTAGATGTAAATGGATTGATCCTAGCTGAAAAGATAGAGTCGTGATTGATCTTGGAGTAAAAGGATTGATTAGGAATATAGAACCGTGTCAAGATCAACCTAAAGATAGGTGCGATTGAGTGTGACAACAACAATAGACCTAGAATGGAATGCTGGGCAAGCACAATAGATTAGGATGAATGGAGTGATCAATCCCGCATTTGAAGAAATTTGATCATTCAAGACTAGCACGCCTAGTTTGTTGACACGTCATGAATTAATCCAAGAAGCACTTGGAATAAATCGATTTGGAATTTGGGATTCACAGGAATTGAGGTACACTCAATCAAGAGAAAACCAAAGGAAGAGTTTCATTCATTAAAGTTATTAAAAGAGTCTCCCCTATAAATATAACCAAGCCCCTCTATTTATAGTTCTAACTAGGGCTACACATGCCTAAAAATTGTGTATAAGAGTTTGGAAACAAATAAAATAACTTTGGAAAAGAATCCTGCATAAACTAGGAAATAAATCTACAAAACACACTATCGTGCTTGATCTAGATGTTGATGTGGGCATCCAAAACATAAAAATAGAACATTTACTCCTCCCAGAACTGGTGCTTGAGCTTGCGGCCTATAATTGTAAGTGTAGAATGTTGGTTCTTGGCTCGCAAACAATCACATGGCGCTATCTTGATTTGGCTAGCCAGTACTCAACTAAGAATGGCTAGGATTGATATCAATGTCAATCTTGACGTTATTTCTTCGCAACTTTGCTCCAAATTGATTTGTAAGCTCCATATCCACCTCCGAAACCTCTTGAGACCCCTAAAATCCCTTTAGAGCTCATGCCCAAGGTTCTTCTTGGCTTCTTGGAATTCATATTCTTCAACTCACTTCCAAAGCTCAACAAACATCCTTTGTTTTGACCCAGTGCTCACGTCAACAGTGCATTCTACCTCATCTCGCTATCAACCTTCATGATAGTAAGATGTTCATCTATGATTGCACAAAGAACCGTGGCACGTTCTGCTTCTGCTCATGTTCAGACTTTGCACTCACGGGTGATGGCATCACGGCCATTAGTTAGTCTTTTATGAATGCAACTACAACCACGGCGTGCTCTACCCATGCTTGCATTCCCTTTTCACACACGTAGATGTGGCCACAAAGCATAGCTACGACCACTACATGTAAGCACTGTTTGGTTTGTTTTAGTTGTTCTACATAATTTTAATCACCGTTTTCTCTAATTATTCATATTCTAAGACTTTTAAGAGCCCATTCATGAATCTTAAGCATAAAAAATTCTATTTCTATAATTTACTCAAGAATTTAAAAGAAATCACAATAATTTACATAAGTTGCCTATACCACGTCTTTTAACAGGATTCCTACGTGTAACATATGCTAACACCACATCACTCATATATCGAAAAATTAAACTACATATAACCTTATTTAATTTCATGTTCATGTACCTATAACATGTGAGAATCAATTTTGTAGATGCATGCATGAAAATTGTAAACTTGAACTAGGAATTTACCTTAAATCTAACGCAATTCTTGGTGCTAACTTGTTTCTCACTCTTGCCCCTCTCTCTTGGACAGCCAAATTTTATGTATGGGATGTTTTATTCCTCCCCTATCCTATTTATATTAGGAAAATCTAGAGTTCGAGCTATATTGGGTTTTTTAGTTCCCAATTGTGGAATAATTCTAATTTTTTATTCTAGCTAATCAGATCTCACTTTTAATTATTTTTATATCCTAATGATAATTAAAAATGCCCTTCTAATTATCCACAAGACTTGGTAGGATTTGTTCGACTAAATTTTGCTTATCTCAATTTTTACATATATTTATCATTTCCTACCTAATTTCACCCGAAAATAATAAAAAAATAAGTAATTAAATAAATCTTCAATCAAAATATTATTGCTAACACCCAAAATGTTTTTGGGGTATTACAATTTATATATGCACCAACCAATGCCCTAAGTGTCCTAATCATACTAAAAGTTTGATAATTAAGTATTTTGATGAAAATGATTAACAAACACATGAATATGATCAATGCAGCAGCATGCAGTGTGAGAATCTCATCAAGATTGGATTTGATCAAAAGGGCACTCAGAACATGAGATGATTTTCAAGGGGATTGAAATGAGCAAGATGAAACTGTGATCAAAGCTTACCAGTACCTTGAGAGGAAAGGTTGAGAAGTTGATTAACTAAATCAACAGTTGTCTTTAGTTTTGTAGAGTTCCTTTTATGTTCATCAGAAAGTAACTACCCTAAACTAACATACAGTTAATTAACTAACTAAGTTACATTTAAAGCTCATAATTGTTAACAAAAGAAAGTCAACATGTCACAATCTAAACAAGCCAAGTTTGCAATCCTGTGGAGTCTTTAACTTAGCTCTTCTCTTACTACAGCTTTAACCTCATTCCATGGATTTTAACACCCCCTCTAGATGAGCATGGATATCTTTCTTGTTCATCTTGTGTAGCAGCTTAGTGGAGTGAGAAATGCTTAATGGTTTGGTCAGCAAGTCTGTGGGTTGCCCATTGCTAGGAATGTACTGCACTTTAATTACTTTTGCTTCCACCTTTTCTCTCACAAAGTTTACATCTAGATCAAAGTGTTTGGTCCTTTCATGGTGCATGAAATTTTTGTTGATTTGTATAGCCCTTTGATTGTCACAAAAGATCTTGATAGGTTGAGTGACTTTGATTCCAAAGTCCTTTAGCAAATGCTTAATCCAAAGAACCTTATAGACACAAGCTCCTAAAGCTCTATTCTCAACTTTAGTGGAACTTTTAGCCACCACTTGTTGTTTCTTATACTTCCAGCTCACCAGTCCTAGTCCAACTGATACACAATAACCTATCAAAGACCTCTTAGTTTCAGGGCATGGTCCCTAATCATTGTTAGAGAAGCCCTTCAATTCCAAGTTAAGGTTTGAAGGAAAAAACATCCCCTTCCCCAGGGTAGCCTTGAGATATCTAAGTATTCTAAAGGCTGCTTTTATATGTGATTGCTTTGGTGCTGACATAAGTTGTGACAAGACTTAAACCGAATGTGGAAGGTCAGGCCTTGTAAATAGCAAGTAGATCATCACTGCTCTAAGCCATTTGTATAGAGTGTTGCATCAACTGATGCCTCCTCCACCTTACCTCTGAGTTGAGCATTCACTTCCATGGGTGTATAAGAAACCCTTGACCTAAGCATACCATACTAGTCTAATAGGTCCAATGTGTATTTTCTTTTGCTCAAGCAAAGCTCTAATTTAGACCTTATTAGCTTAATCCCCAAAAAGCACTTAGGAGTTCCCAAGTTTCTAAGTTTGAATCTTAACTCCAAGTATGTCTCTAGCTTCTTATTTCAGCATGTGATTTACATCCAATCATAAAAGTCATCAACATATAGCAGCACCATCATTCCGTTGTCTAAACTAACCTCCTTATTGAAGAGGGAATAATTAGACTTTGATTGAGTGATTCCATAGGAGGTTAAATCTTATGTAAACTTGCAGTTTCATTGCCTCAAATTCTATTTCAAACCATAGAGTGATTTCTTCTACCTACATACTAATTGTCTTGAACCTTATGTCTTCAACTATGAGCTGTCATGACCTTCTTCCTCTAGATTGTAGCCTTGAGGTAAAGCTATATAAATTTCCTTTCAAGGTCTCTATTCAACAAGGCATTGTGGATGTGAAGTTGTTGCACTTTCCATTCATGTATTACTGCTACAGCAAAGAAGAGCTTGACTGTTGTGTGCTTAACCACTGGACTAAAAGTGTCATGATAATCAAAACTTTCAATTTGGCTATAACCCTTGGCTACCAACTGTGCCTTATACCTCTCAACTATTCCATCTATCCTTAGCTTCACTTTGTAAACCCATTTATTCCCTATGACATGATGATGCTTAGGCAATAACACTATCTCCCAAGTGTGGTAGTCTTCTGGTGCCTGCAACTCAGAAACCACTGCTTCCCCTCCATTGTGGCTCAAGTATGGCCTTAGCAAAGGATTTTGACTCCTTGATTTTGTTGAGTGCAAACAACGAACACACAAATTTAGGGACAATTGAACAATGCTTAGGTATTCTAATATAGGATAACTAGTGCAACTTATGTGCATAGAAGGTTTTTGGATGTTATGTTGGTAGAGTTCAAAGTACTTTGGTAATTTTTTGTGTTTGAGTGATCTCCTAAGGTTGGTCTCAGGACAACTAGTTCACGTTCAATAGAAGGGGAAGGGTAATTCAATGATGCGGGTGTTAGTGTATTTTATGGTTCAAGAGGTGGCTGGTTTTTGTAATGCTCTGCTATTGAAGAATGTCTTAGATGCTCTTGATCGTATGCGTAGCTATTGATTAATGAGTTATGGGAAACAAAGGAATAACAAGGTTGTTCAATATGTGTGGCAAGAGAGATGAGAAAGGAATGATGGTCCTCGTAATAAGGAAATACATGCTCATAGAAAGTAATATCTATAAATACAAAGACCTCATTAGTTTCAAGGTCATAGAGTTTATATCCTTTTGTCCTATAGGGTAACCAATAAACACATATTTTCTTGGCCTTGGGTCAAACTTCTTCTTGTCTCTCTTGAGGCTACAAGCAATAGTAAGGCATCCAAACACCTTTAGCTGTTAGTAGCTGGGAAAGTTTCCAAAAAGGTGTAGATAGGGTGATTGATGATTCAAATAGGAGTAAGCAGCATGTTAATCAAATGAGTGGCTACTAGGATGGTCAAGCCCTAGAATTTCAAAGGGACATGGAATTGAAAATGTGAGGCCTGGCTATGCAAAGTAAGTGCTGATGTTTCTTTTTCATCACAGCATTTTGCTATGGTGTTTCTATACAAGAGGTTTGGAGACGAATCCCTTTTCTAGAGTAAAAGACAGTGAGTTTGAGTTTAGGAGCATTATCTAACTTGATGAATTTAATTTTTGAGTTGAATTAAGTAACAACAAGATTACAGATACCATACTGGCAAATTGCTGCTTCATTTTTGTGCTTGAGAAGGCATGTCCAAGTACATCTTATATAGTCATCAACTATAGTCAAAAAGAAATGATACCCACCCTATGGCTGCAGTTGAGTAAAGATCCTATATATCTATGTGTACAAGTTGAAAAGACTCACTACTACATTTTTTGTCGAGTTGGAAGGGTACACTCTTATGTTTAGCTAAAGGGCAGGTGATGCACACTTTATTCTTGAGTACATTGATATTGCTTTTCTATACAAGTAACAACAAGGGCGTATAAATAATTTAAGGAATTGGCAATCATAAAACAAGTAATTAAATTTGATAATTCTCATAATTAATTAAGTTGTGAACTTAATGAAATGCAAAGACCTGCTTAGCATTTTTAGAACTTAATTCCTATTATATTTGATTCCAATCTTGCTATAGTTCTCCAATACCTTATTAGCTTAGGATAACTAGATTGATTTTGTTTTGGTTTGCTTAACAAATACAAGATAGACACTCTCACTCCTTGTGCACATGACAATTGTATTCACCCCATATTATTTGCTATGATAATTATATATTAGCAACCAAAAAATGCACCGTGTGAAAAAATGATCGAACACTCTAGAAATGGAGTAAACCATTGCTTGTAGAAGACATAACACTAAGAAGATGAGATAGGAAGTAGAAATGCATTAACTTCCGCATAATTAACTACGATCTCCAATGGAACAACAATGATCTGCTAAAAAAACAACTAACTCAACCATTCAACTAACTATCAGTTTACATATATATTAGTCTCCACAACTACTAAAACAACTATAATATACTAACTAAAAACACAAGAATATCCAAAGGAACAACTAGCTAAGTATAACTCCTAGAAGCTTAACCAACAAGGCTAACTCATCAACTGAATCACCACTTCCTTCCACATTAGAAGTTGTGTTTGATGGTCCTCATTCTTATTGACACTCCCCCTCAAGATGTGTGTTTATATCCTACATGCACATCTTACTCAACAACATATTGAATAGTCTGTTATCCAATCTCTTGGTGGGCAAGTCTATTAGCTGCTCCATGCTACTTATGTACTCAACTATGATTTCTTCATCTTACACCTTTTCTCTAACAAAGTGCAAATTAAGATTAAAGTATTTTGCACGTCATGATCATGCTTGTTAAGTTGGTGGTTCAACTCAATTGGAACTAGTGTAGGCTTAGTTCCAAGCAATCAATATGTATGTAGTAAATCAAGATATTTCCTTTAGCACATGATGATCCCCTTTTCCAACCTTATAAGCTCAACTCCCAAGAAGTATCTTGGCACTCCCAACTCCTTCAACTTGAATCTTGTTTTTAGGAAGTTATTACCTAACTTATTGTTTCCTTGTTATTTCAACTAATCACCACATCATCAACATACACTAGTAGTGCAGTTTCTCCTTGACCTTTATCCTCCTTTGAGAATAAAGAACAGTATGTCTTAGATTGATGAAAACCATACGAAAGAAAAGCTTCTATCAACTTTATATTCCATTATCTTGAGGGTTGTTTAAGTCCATAAAGTGACTTCTTCAACCTGTAGGCCCTTGTTGATCTTGAAATGAGGCTCTCCCCTTCATCTCTTAGCCTTGTGGAATGTCCATATATATTTCGTCTTCTAGATTCCCATTGAGGAAAGCATTATGGACATTAATCTGTTCCAAATGCTAGTGAAGAATGGCTGCTAAACCGAAGAATGTCTTGACTATAGTTTGTTTCACAACAAAAATAAATGTGTCCTGATAGTCAAACCTTAAATCTGATTGTATCCCTTAGCTACAAGCCTTGCTTTATACCTTTTAGTGCTACCATCTTCCTTTAAACCCATTTACAGCCAATTGTGTGGTGATCACTTAGAAGAGGAATTATCTCACATGTTTCATTCTTCTCTAATGCTTGAAGCTCCTCAAAACATGGGTTGCTTCCAGTGTGGTTGGTTCACAGCATTAATGTGGGAGGTAGGTTCTTGGATAATGTCAAGGCTAGATAATAAACAAATGTAGCTAGGAGACAGACAATCACTGCTTAGATGGTTTGTAATGGGATGATTGGTTGAAGTTGGTTGTAGATGAGATTAGCCAAGGTTATGCTGATACAAATCTAGATATTTTGGAAATCTTCTGATCTTAGTTGATTGCCTAAGTGAATGTCTGCGCACGTGTGTGTGTGATCAGTAGCTAAGATGGAGGTGAAATTGTTGGTTCAGCAGTAACATGATTCTTAGGGTATGAGTTGACAATAGGTGAGTTTATGGATGTGTGTGGATCAACATCTATCTCATTCAGCATAGTGCAGCCACTTGAGGCATGTTTCTCATTAGGGCAGAACTTGAGAATCCTATCTAAACTGGCATCAGAAGGTTTTATGGGAGTTTTTGAAGAGTTTTCTTTGAAAGGGAATATGGTTTCATGGAAGTGCACATCTTTAGAATGAAGATTTCATGATTCTCTACATCATAGAGCTTGTAACCTTTGACATTTGGGGGGTAACTAATGAAGACGCACACTTTAGTTCCAGGATCAAACTTCCTTCTTTCTCTTTTCAAGCTAAAGGCAAATGCTAGGCAACCAAAGACCTTTAGGCAATGATAGTCTGGAGGTTTACCAAAAAAGACTTCATAGGGGCTTTTAAAGTTCAATGGTGAAAGGGGTAGCCTATTAATGATGTGGGTTGTTATGAGCACTACTTCTCCCTAAAAATGGATTGGAAATGAGGCTTAGAGTATGAAGGCCTTAGTAGTGTAAATTAAGTATTGGTGTTTCCTTTCAACCACCCCATTTTGTGGTGGGATTTCAACATAAGAAAGGTGGTGGATGATCCCTTTTTCAAAGTAGAAAGTCAATTTGACCTAATTATCTTGATTTTCTGGTTGAATTGGGTGTGAACAAGGTTATAAACCATGAATGTGCTAACATCAGATGAATGTCTCATGAGGTAAGTCTAAGTAGCTGTAAAGTCATCATCAATACTTAGAAAATAATGGAAATTTCCAATTGTAGTAGTAGAATAAGGTTCGCAAACATCAATTTGAATCAATTCAAAAGATTTATTGCTAGAATGAACATGGCTTGGAAAAGGATTTCTTTTCTATTTTGCTCTTGGGCAGATGTTACAAACTAATTTTGGTGTACAGATGGAAAATTCAGCTTGATTTTCCTTGCTATTTGAGAAGAAGTATGACCTAACCTATAATGCCACACATCTACGGACTTATCTATATAGGTAGACTCCAAAGAATTACAAGAATTATTCCTAGAAAAGCCAATGGAAGCAAAATGTTGGTGTCTACTAGGTTGTGGCACTTTCTGAACTAATGTGAAGAGACCTTGGTTTTGTCTAGCTATGCTAATTCTCATCTATAGTGATTGGACCTAGATATAGTAAGTATAATGATAAAAAAAAGGTGGCAATCAAGGGCTTGAGCTAACATAGATCAAATTGTATTTGAAGGAAGGGAATAAGACGACATCATGTAGTGTTATCTGATCAGAAATCTTTATGGTTCCTACATGAGTGATAGGGGTTTTTGTACCATTAAGTAGGTTGATGGACATTTTGTGGACAGGTATGCAGTATGAAATAACTTTTGGTTGTTGCACATATGATTTGACGCCATAGTGTCAATTATCCATATGGCTATGACAGACGAATCTTTATGAATTGATGTCAATTGTCTATTAGAGGTAAGTGAAAGGGGTTGGTCATTGGAAAGTTTACTTGAAAAGTTTGAATAGGCTTCTTGAGGTTTGTTTTCCTAATTTTGTTAGCCCACCATGCCAAATTGACCTAATGTTTGAGATTCAAGCAAAACCTGTGACATTTTGATTTGAGCTTGTGACAAGATTATCTCATCCTCCTTCCTTTCTCTTTTTGTTGATTCCCTTCTCTCATTAACACCCACCTGATTAGCTAATGGTTGGTTCCCTTTTCCTTTACTCTTGGTAAACTTGAAACCAAGTGGAAATCCCACTAACTTGTAGCACTTCTACTTAGCATGCCCCTTCTTTCCACAATAGTTGGATACCCATGTTTGACTTCTTCTTGCTTTTATCTAATGCAACCATTCTTGAACCATCCATCCATGATTGATGATTGTAAGTCCCTGTCCTCTATCCCTCTTCAACAGCAATTGCACTATATGCCTCATCAAGAGTGGGAAATGGTCTTTGTCTCAATAGTTGAGAATTGTTGGTAGAGAAGGACTCATTCACTCCATTCAAAAATTTGTATACCTTGTTTCTTTCCTAGAGGTTAGCATATTTTTGGAAGCATTGGGGATTGCATCTTCTACACTTACAATGCACTGCTGGCTTGCAATGCCTCAACTCCTCCCAAATGCACATTAACTTAGTATAATACTTTTCTACTACCTTGCACCCTTAAGTGACATTGCAGAGTTCATTTTACAACTTACAAACTCAATTGTCATTAGGTTGTGACAACCTTCCATGCAAGATTTCCCACATTTTATGAGCATACTTGATGTAGAAGACCATTGAGGTAAGCAGTGGTTCCAAAGACTTCAGCAACCAAGAGATAATTAGATCATTGCATCTTGTCCACAATGGGTGTATTGGATCTATTTCCACAGGTTCTCTAATGCTTTTGTTGATGAAACCAAGTTTGTTCTTTACTAAGAGGGCTAGAGTGAAATATCTGCTCTAAGGTAATTGGACCATTGAGGGGCAAGCGAATAACCATCGAGGCATGGTTATTAGCAAGGTGAATGTAGAATAGAGATGAAGGATCGTCAGCAGGTGGTGCTACTTTGCCTTAACTCACTGAATTTCTAGATGTTGATTCCATGATGCTGAAATTTTGATAAAAAAAAAAAGAAAACAAGCCTGAATTAGGGACTTGCTGGCTTTGGTACCATGTGAAGAAATGATCAAACATGTAAGACATGGAGCAAAAACATTGCTTGCAGAAGACACAACTAAGAAGATGAGATAGGAAGCAGAAATGTGTTAACTTCTCAACCATTGACTACAGTCTCCAATAGAGTAGTAATGATCTACTAAAAGAAAAACTAACTCATCCGTTCAACTAACAATCAGCTTATGTATATATTAGGCACCACTAACTACCAAAATAGTTATAATCTACTAACTAAAATAACAAGAATATCAAAGGAACAACTACCCAAGTATAACTCCTAGAAGCTCAACCAAAGGGCTGACTCACCAGCTAAATCACCACTTGCTTCCACATTTGAAGCTGTGCCTGTTGGTCCTCATTCTTGTTGACACACCACATTGATTGTGCAATCTTGAATACATGAATGCATTATTGCACACAATACTTGGTACTGCTAGGGAATTGAATTGCGTGTACTTTATGGAAGAGGCACTGTCACATAAATGTCAATTTTTTAATGTAAGACTTTTTTTTATCTATGCATTGTAAATTTTTATTCTATATATTCTATGATTTCTTTCAAAATATCTCATTAACATAGTTTTAGCTAATTTTTTTCAATTAAATAACATTTGTTGCCCTCATAATTTAGCATTTTATATGGCACATGCTATTTGTTCTTACCTATAAAATTCGTGTCAAATATTTATTGATGAAAAAACTACAATGAAATATATTAGGAATTATACATTTTATAAAGTCAATTAATAAGAAAAGTATTTGTTTTGCATTTTCTTAAAAATAATTTCATTTTGACAAAGTTGGTTACTTTTTATTTGAAGGATTTTGTACCTGTTATTTGATATTTATTTGCAATTCCTTTTTAAGATTTGTTAATTTCTCATTAGCTACTTATCTATGAATGTTCTTTAATTTGAATATTTTCAACACATAAGTTTACATTACATATTACGATCACAAATTTGTTATGTAATAACATACTAATCATTAATCTATTCATATAAACATATTATCATATAGTATTATTTAATATTTATTTTTCGTTTTTCTAGTATTTAGATCATGTCTTGTGTTTAGAGATACATGTTGCATTGATCAAATATATATTCTAGAAAATTGGGTCATATACTTATTTTATGTGTTTATCATACGGGAAGCAACATTAACATCTTATCTGTATGATGATATATAATCGAGTCAAATAAAGAGTATCAAAATTTGTAAATTTAAATTTTAACATTAGGACTTAAATTGAATTTAATGTCAAACTGTAACAAGGAAATAGGCATAATGAATAAAGAAAAGGCTACTTAAATTTTGATTAGGACAAACAAAATAATGAGAATAATAACAAAAACAACAACAACAACAATAATCCTAGTAATAATAATTGATATTTATTGTGAAAAAATTGTTTATAAGTGAGGGAATTGAGCTTTTTTTGTTTTCTTTTCTGTAGAATTAAACATTTCTTATATTCAAATTACATTGATATTTCTAAAATTAACATTTCAAAAATAATAACCAATTAATGATATTTAGTTGAAAATAATCCTCATTCATTTTTTCATTTTTAAAATTTTACTCTAGCTTGTTATATACATATTTCACTGTAGTTTTTGTTAAAATAAATTTTATGTGTAGTTTTTGTTAAAATAAATTTTATGTTTTTGTATTGCGAATTTGAAACTCACAACATCCATATATATTATGTTGGTCATATAAATTGAATTGAAACTCCATGCACAACATGCTAGTCACATATTGAATGGAAACCATATTTATTATTACTCCCTTTTAATCCAAATCTTCACGTCATTTATTTTTTTATTCTAACTAATTATTTTGAAGGCAAAAATGAAAATTATCAAAGCCTTTCCTTCACAGCACTCAGAGTATCACATCCTTTCAATTGTTACATTGTCACATATAGGGACCATTCTCAGAGGTGGCATATGATGGAAGTAGGTATTTCTTAACCATAGTGGATGATTACACTAGGACAACTTAGATTTACTTAAAAACAAATCTAAGACAAAGGAATGCATAATGTCCTTCCATATTTGGTAGAGAATCAGCTTAAGGCAAAATGAAGGTCATAAGGACTGATCGGAATGAATTTATACTTAAAGATTTTTACAAAGAAAATGGAATCATCCATCAAAAAACTTGTGTGGAAAGACCCTAGTAGAATGGCACTGTAGAGAGAAAACATCAACACCTCTTGAATGTGGCTAGAACCATACATTTTAGTCCAATTTGCCACTAAAATATTAGAATGATTACATCGTAACAGCTACCTATTTGCTAAACAAGACTCCAAGCAGCAGCTTAAATAATAAGGCCCCCTACGAGATGTTATTCGGAATCAAGCCATCTTAGGATCACTTGAGAGTTTTTGGGTTTGTTGCTTTGTTTCAACACTAAGTTAAGGAAGAAAAAAATTTGATCCTAGAAGTAGACAATGCATCTTTCTAGTATATCCATATGGGGTTAAGGGATACAAGGTGCTTAACTTGGAATCTAACAATGTTTTTATTTTAAGGGATATGATGTTCTGTGAGGAAATCTTCCCCTTCAAATCAGAGAAACCCTTAACTAATATGTCCTACACTATAGCTAAGCTTATCACATTCCACCCTCCAAAAGGTAATCTTGTATTTAAGCCCTTGTATGCAGGTGAAAACAGCCATAGACCCCTTGACATCACCTCAACATGAAGATAGTGACACAACTATGATTAATTCTTCTGATCAAAGACCTCAATCTAGTTCAGAACCAAACCAAAACCTGGAACCAAGTGAATCTGCCACTGTTCCATTGAATAAGGCTTCACCTAGTAATTTGAGAAGGTCTTGCAGAGTCAGAAGGGCACCTAAGTACCTTGAACAATACTACTGCCAACTGACCTCATCATCCTCACCAGTTATGGGATAGCAAGGTCATGCAGGCTTTGGGAAATCTACAAATCAACCTCTGGAAACTTACCTATCCAACCAAAAATTTCTTCCCCATCATCAAGCTTATTTGCATGTTGTTTCTGGGCATAAAGAGCCACAAATTTATGCTGAAGTATCAAAGGACAAGAGATGGCAAGAAGCAATGGAAAATGAGTTGGAACCATTAGAACAGAACAACACTTGGACCCTCGCAGAATTACCTACAAAGAACCAACCAATAGGTTGCAAGTTTGTGTACAAAGTAAAGTACAAAACTGATGGCATTGTGGAAAGGTATAATGCAAGGTTGGTGACCAAGGATTCACACAAAAGGAGGGAATAGATTACCAAGAAACTCTCTCTTTAGTGGTAAAGTTAACAACTATTAGGTGCAAGATGGCTGTGGCTGCAGTGAAGAAATGGAAGCTATGCCAATTTGATGTCAACAATGTTTTTCTACATGGAAGGGTTGATGAAGAAATATATGCGGTGAAACTACAAGGATCTAATAAAAACAAACTTGGCCAAGTGTACAAACTAGAAAAAAGCTTTTATGGCTTGAAACAAGTCTCTAGGTAGTGGTATGCAACTCTGTCTAATGCCTTGTTGAATTTTGGATTTCAGCAGTGTAAGGCTAACTACAGCCTTTTTACCTTAAAGGAACATGAATCCTTCACAGTGTTGCTAGTATACGTAGATGTCATCATTGTAAATGGAGATTCGGAGCCAACAATTGGGAAGGTTAAGGAATTTTTGAATGACAACTTCAAAGTAAAGGACCTAGGACGGCTTAAGTACTTTGTGGGCATAGCAGTAGCCTAAGGTCCTAATGGAATTTACATTAACCGAAGGAAGTAAGTATGCCATGGACATTCTTGTAGATAGTGGTATACTTGGTCGAAGGCCAAGCAAAATCCCAATGGAGCAAAATATTAAACTCAACAAAGGTACGGGAGAGCCATAACGGCCTTCAGAAGATTGATTGGAAGATTATCTTATCTAACCATTACAAGATTGGAAATAGCCTATAGGGTACACTCATTGAGTCAATACATGCAACAACCTTTGGAAGTACGCATGAGGGCAGCATACAAGTTGCTGCACTACATCAAAGCCACTCTAGGGCAAGGACTCCTACTACCATCTAACATGACTTTAAACTTAAAGCTTTCTATGATTCAAATTGGGAAAGATGTTTGGATAGCCGAAAGTCAATAATAGGGTATTGTATTTTTCTTGGAAAGTCCCCAGTATCACGGAAGTCAAAGAAGCAATCTATAGTCTCGAGATCATCAGTAGAATCTGAGTATCGTGCAATGGCAAGAACATGTGTAGAATTGACTTGGATTAGGTACATCCTTATTGCAATTGAAGTAAATCGTCCAAACCTGCTAACTTATCTTGTGACAACTAGGCAGCCATACACATAGCTACAAACCCCATCTTTCACAAAAGAAGCAAATATATTGAGATAGACTACCATGTAGTGAGAGATCAATTGTAGGAAGGGCTCATCAAGACATGTCATGTACCAACTGAAAACCAACTTGCAGACATCATGACGAAACCATTAGGAGTTTGGTTGTTTAGAAAGCATTAGGCAAGATGAGAATGGTAAACTACCAGTCTCCATCTTGAGGGGAGCTGTTAAGAACCACATCAGCCAAAGTTTTCAACACAAACATGCTTCGATAGCTCCATAGTGGCAGGCTTAGTTGGCTTCTGTTTAGATTTAGTTAGGGTAGTATTTTTAGTGTTTTAGGGTATGGTTTTTTGGTGGCTAACACGAGCATGTGTTAGTTCTAAAATGGTCTATAACTTGTTATTAGTACCTTCTTGGCCAAGCAAGGAGATAGAATAGTAGCCTTGCTCATAGTGTGAGCATAAGGAACATTCACACTATTATTGCTTCTTCTCTGTTTTTGCTCATAAAATTAGTTTTACTTGACATCTCTTCCCATTCTACACTCCCTGCTTTCTGTCCCCTCTTCCATGCCCACGTCCACCCCCAAATAACCTTGTGGATACCCACGAGGGAGAATACTTAATTCTATGTTAAAAATTCACTTAAGAAATAGATATAATAATCAATCATATTCAAAATAATTTTTTTACACAATAAGAATACAAAAAAAATCAGGTATGATTATAGAAAATTTAGACAAAAATAAGATAAACAATTATAGATGTCTAAATTGGATGAAAATATTAAATTTATTTTGTAACACAACTATTATATTCCTTTTCATTAACCAATGTGTCACCATAATCCTTCATACAAAGTAGAGCAAGTAGCTTTATCAAAATTAAGAAATAGCCAAATATCTAAGAAATGAAAGAATGTTAAAAAAGCTGTATTATTTTAATATTAAAAATTTAATTTGCCATTTACAGCATTACACAAACAAGTAAAACTTCTATTTTTCACTTAATTTAATGGATTTGGTTTTCACATATTTTTTAATTTTTTAATTATGACGAAAAATATTAAATTTGTGATAAAATGAGTATTTTATGGTAATTAATCTGTATATTTCTTCTTAATTATTTTTTTATAGGGTTATTAAGTCTTTTAATTTTTAATTTCATCACTAGTCTAATTGACTAATCTATTCAACGAAATATAAAATTAATTATTAGAATTGCATATAACTAATTGTAATATAATGAAAATATCATTAAATATTTATATGTTAGTTGCCAACCCTATATTTTTTCAATGAAGTGGCATTAAATATTTTTAAATTAAAATTTTATATTCTAGTTGTTATTTTATCTCTATGGTATTATATTACAGATAATTAATTGTTACATAAAACTAACAATGTAAAAATAATTATTACAAATTTAATGAAATTGTTACTTAGAGATTCTTTCATTTTAAATATAATATAAGATATATTCCTTTAACATGATTAGCGATTTTGATATATAAATTATTACTTTATTTAAAGTTTTAGCTCATTATTGCAATATTATTAATACTATTATTTGGTTTATTTCAGGTGATTATCCAACAAATATTCATATTCATAAACATTCAATGCAGTAATTCATTTTCGTTTTAGGGTCATCATGATTATGAAGTTAACTTCCAACAATATGATTATTATTTTTAAAAATAAAATATGTGATTTTAATTTAGTCTTAATGTGAACCATAGTAAGCAAAAAAGGATTGAACACAGTTGAGGAAGATAAACGGAAAGATTGCAAAACCTAATCAAGTAAGAACGTATTTCACATGAGGCAAACCTTTGCAACAAATTGAAAATATAGCAACGAAAAGGCAAATACCCACATCGTGATGATTTGGCCATAAACCATTGGAATCAAGCCGAATGACCTAATTTGCTACCTTTAGTTGGGTTAATAACACTTAAACACACAAGTATTGGGAATGAGAGAAGTGATGTTCTTCATTAATGGCAAAGAAACCAAAAGTTCTTACAAAATCTCTACTTCAATGTATATATTGTGGTTACAAGAAAAACCTCATGTTACAAATCTTAATAGGTCAAATTGAGCCCCCAACGGCCAAAATTTTTTTTTACAAAAAACCTAAATCTGCATTTTCCCACTCGTTACAATCAATCTAGAGCTCACTCAATCAATCATGCCTTGCTTAGGATTGATCTGCCTCAATCCCACTGCCTTGCGATTGTATTTCCAAAAACTTGCTAAAATAATTACAATCATTCGGATCACTCATGGCCACTTGCAATCATAAATTTGCGATTGTATTTCCAAAAACTTGCTAAAATAATTACAATCATTCAGATCACTCATGGCCACTTGCAATCATAAATCCGCAGTGTCCCCGTTCTACACCCAAGTCAATCGAGAATCCTTTGGATTGATCACACACCCACCAATCATATTCCTAGAGTGCATATATGATAATTTGGCCTCCCTGGATTGATCCAACTTGGGTTGGATTGCAAATTCATAGCCCTCTTGCACTTCTTGGCCTCTCCAAGTTAGAATTTAGCACCAAGTTTCATCCTTTAGCTCTCCAAATGCATCCAAGCACTCTCCAACTCTCCAATCAAGCATGAAACTTGCAAGTGTGGTTGTGCTTTTGTGATGGGTCCACGTGGTGATGCCAAGGGGTCTCAGTAGTTGGCATCCACATCATTCCCCTCTTCTTGCAAAGGTTTTTCCTTCAATTTTTAGGTCTTTCTCATCACATTAAAGAGAGCCAAGTCAGAAACATTAAAAGTGGCACTAACGCTATACTCACTGGGCAACTCAATCTTTTCCAACACTTTGAATGGATCGCCTCCTCTAAGGTGTAGCTTTGTTTTCTTTTGTTGTAGGAACCTCTCCTTTCTAAAATGCACCCACACCCAATCACTAGGTTCAAACATAACTCTTTTGCTCCCTTTATTAGCTTAGTACTCATATTGTTGGATCCTTTGTTCCAAATTCTAGCACACCTTCTCATGCAACGATCTTAGGAATTTAGCCCTACTCTTAGTATTTGCATTAACTTGCTCACTACTAGATAATGACAACAAATCCATGTAAGCCAACAGGTTAAATTCATACACAACTTCCAATGGAAAGAATTGTGTGGCAGTGAGTGTGCTCCTACTATAGGCAAATTCTATATGTGGCAAGCATTCTTTTCAAGATTTTAAATTTTTTTCTAAGAGCAGCATGTAGTAATGTACCTAAAGCCCTATTAACCACCCCAATTTGACCATTAGTTTAAGAATGGTAAGTAGTGGAGATAAGCAATTTTTGTACCCAATTTACACCCAAAGTGTTTTCCAAAAGTAACTAAGAAATTTAACATTACGGTCAGAGATAATGGTTTTACAGACCCTATGCAAATGTACAATTTCCCTACAGAACAAATTAGCCACATGATTTGTATTATTGGTTTTATGACAAGGAATGAAATGAGCCAATTTTGAAAATTTACCAACAACAACAAATATTGCCCCACCTCCATTCCTACTTCTAGGCAAGCTCAAAACAAAAATCATAGAAATATTGGTTCATGGGGCTTGGGGTATAAGGAAAGAAATATACAAACTACAGTGATGTGTGCGAGACATAGCTTCTCAGCACTTCAAGCACCTATTAATAATCCTAGCCACATACCTCCTCAAGTGGGGCCAATGGAAATATTCCCGCAAAATGCTCACAATCTTGGTCACCATGAAGTATCCCATTAACCCTCCATTGTAAGCTTTCCTAATCAACAACTCACGCAATGAACATTTTAGCGCACACAATTATACATCAAAATACAAATAACCATATTCTTGATAGAACCTTACGTGTGGAGTATGGTTCAAGGCATACATAGCACCAAAATCAACATCATCTTTATATAATTCACGAATGTGCTCAAAACTCATCATTTTACTACTCAGTGTGGATACTAAGGTGTGCCTACATGATAAAGCAATGGCAACAATATTTTCTTTTCCCCTCTAATACTTAAATCACATAAGGGAATGTGTCAATAAATGCAACCCATTTAGCATGCCTTAGGCTCAAATTACTGATGCAGGGAAAGTGTACAACGGTCGCACCAAGTAATATAAGAGAATAAAGGTTGTCATACCCACAAGGAGTAAGAGTGTTGTTTTTCAATAAAATTGTGTGTTAATTAAGTAAAATCGATTTAAAGATGAGTTTAAAAGTAATTGAGGAAACAATAAAGTACTTTTAACAAAGTAGATGGAATCAAATGAGTGTGGAAGCAATCACAAGCAAAGGCTAATAGCAATCATAATGCAAAAATACGCAAGAACTTTCATTATTATTTAATTAATTATCAATCTTTAATTTCTTATTTAGGGGTTATTAATCCCTTAATTCCTTCCTTAGTACACTTTCTCAAGTTATACTAAGGCTTCAATTGAATTAATCCAATTATTTATAGAGTTAACTCAATTGAGAATATAAATAATGGATCAATTATTAATCCTTTGTGAACATAAGACCTTCACTCCCATTATAAGTCTATGATTTACAACAGTGATCAATTGTCCTAACTTATGAATTTACTCTCATTATAACCATAATTTAGGAAGAAGGAAAATAAAATAAAGAAGGACAAGTTGAACACAATTTTTGTTGTGAATAAAGGACCTTCACTTTCATTATAAATCCACTATTCACAATTGTGCAAAACTTGTCTAACTTATGGATTCACTTCTGTTATAACCACAAGTTAGGTAACAAAATAAAAGGAGGGGAAGAAGAAGAATAAGAAGGAAAGAAGAATAATAATAAGAGAATTAATCACAACTAAATAAGAAAAGACAATTACATTAACATGATAACATAAAAAGTTCTTACTCATTAGCTTAATTAGACCATACATTGGTTTGGCCTTATTCCCGTAGCGATTTTTGCCCTCTAAGCTTGCCTTTCATCTTGTAAGAGCACCAACCTCATTCTCAAACTTTTTACTTATGCTAAACTAATATTACAATGACATATCGTGATTCTTAAAATAATTCTAAACTATGGATGGATGATTTGGCTTGTAAAGCACCCCTTGAAGTTCCACTGTCAAAACTCCATTCTTAATTGCAAATTTCATCCATTTTTTATCATTGGTCTGAGGGTTAAATGAAGGAAAAATGAACTGTCGCCTCCTTGTTGCCTAGGTGACAAGTAGGCGATAGGCCAATTTTGGCTTGTCGCCTGCTTGTCACTAAGTGAACTGCAGTCAACTAGCAACGATTTGTGATTGGTTTCCACCTCCTTATTTGCAAGCGACTCACTTAGGTGACCATTTAGACAATAAAGCTCCACTTAAGCAATGCAATAGGCTTTGATCTTACATTTCCTGGGTTTGGTGCTTCCAAATGACTTTATATCTCTTCCTTCTTGTTTATCTTTATCATACAATCACTATAATATCTAGGATAGTTTTTTTTTATTATAATTGATAATTTGAACTAAATAACATAATTTGAACATAAAGTTTTATTTTACTTAAATTATCAATTACCTTAGCTTTTTAGGTGCTTCAAGGATTCATGGTTGGTGTGAATCAGGAATTCCTTGGACCTTAGGTAGCGCTGCCTAGTTTGTATTGCCTGAACTGAGGAATACAATTCTTTGTCATAGGTTCGTTCATTGAGGGTGGCACCACTCAACTTTTAATTGAAATATGCCACATGCCTTCCTTCTTGCATTAACATGACACCTAGCCCAACACTTGAAACATCACTTTTATTTTCAAAAATTTTATTAAAATTGGGTAAGCTTAGTATAGGTGCATGTTTGAGTTTTTTTTTTTCAAGGCATCAAATGCATGAGATTGTGCTTTGCCCCTTTTGACTTTCGTATTCTTCTTAATTACTGCTATAAGTGGGGCAAACATGATACTAAAATCCTCCACACACCATTAGTAAAAGCTAGCCAAGCTATGGAAGCATCTAACATCTCCAATGGATTGAGACGTGGGACATTCTTGAATAGCTTTTATGTTCTCCTCATCAACCTGTATACCGTATGCACTACCAAAGCACAAAAACACATAATAGTTAGCACAAAATACACACTTCTAAATCTTAGCTCACAATCTTTCTTGCTACAAGGTAGCTAACACATTATGCACAAGTTTAATACGCTCATCCAATGTCTTACTATAAGTCAAGATATCATCAAAATAAACAACAAAAAATTTTTCAATAAAAGCACATAGGACATGATTCATTAACTGCATAAATGTGCCATGGCATTTGTAAAACCAAACAGCATCACAATCCATTGCTACAATCCAAATTTGGTTTTAAATGCCGTTTTCCACTTATCTCCTTCCCTCGTACTAATTTGATGGTACTTGCGTTTCAAATCAATGTAGAAAATATGCTAACACCATGCTGTTAGGATTCAACGAGTTTGGGGTTGGCTTTTAAAACTTTAAAACCATAAATCAATAATATAATTGCAACGGAATAACATACTAAACCCATTCCAAACTCACCATACATCATGCATCAATTGAGAAGCACTAAAGATAACAGAAAAGAACATACCTTAGGAATCACATTCCAATGGGTGACTTGCGATCCTTGAGTTGTGGCCTTCAAACCTCGATCTCTAGTTTGTCCACACAGTGGTTGTGATGGCGACGAGTGCCTTCTACAACTTGTAAAACATATTTGCAAGGTTCTAATGCAAACTCCTTTGTGCTAGAAAGCTTTTGGCAACAAAGAGAGCTAGAAAGAGTGGCTAGAATAACTACTCTTCTTGCTTGGAAGGTGACACACGAAAATTATTAGATTTTTCATGCTTATAACTCTTTTAAGAATACTAGTTACGGGCTCCATGGGCTCACTACATTGATTTTTATTAATTACTAGCCCATGCAGCTTTCAATTTTAAACTCTTTAATGATTGCAACCCATCAATTTTAATTATTAATCTCCATTAATAATTAAAGCTGATCTAGCCTCTCAATTATTAATTATATTAATAATTAAGGCTTAATGGAATTATAACCTTCAACTTAATTAATCTCATTAATTAATCAAAGGCCATCATGTTTCTATTTAATAATCACATTATTAACAAACATGATTCATATCAAACAATTCCATTCATTTCTTGTCTCTTTAATTTATTTAATCCCATTAATTAAATTAAAGTTCCCATTGTAATTTTAATTAATGATCTCATCATTAACAAATATTCTGGCAATTTACTCAATTCAATCTAATTACCACCAAATAAATTATGCTACCCCCTAATTTAACACTCATCTTTCACAGTAACCTTTTGTGTATGACTTCTAGGATTATTTTGAATTGGCCATGAGCATAGTATGAAGGATATGGGTAATACTTAGCCTATGGCTAATATCGTAGCCTATTTAAGATGACGTGAAACGGATCACAATGAACCATTCCAATTATGAATATTATAAGGTACAGACCTTTTGTCTTACTTCGTCCCAACCGAACGAGAGTTATGGATTTAGTCAAGCTCACAAACTTTATCATATGACCAATCAGTGTTGCCTCATGAGACCAATGTTCCTATCAGAAACTCTTTTCTGATCACATACTACCTTGATCAAGGATTTTTATCTCATAGAACACCAACTATATAAGACAAATGCCTTGCTCACTTGCAAAGAGACATATTCTTTATTGAATATACACATGCCTCTATATGCACTCGGGTAACTGCATGTTAGGCTAATGACCCTATTCGATACTAAGATAGACATTGGCTCTTAATGTCATAATGACACATCAACCATCATGTGCACAAGACAATCATATCATCTCAAGTTAAAAGTCCCTGCACACTTAATATGATCATTAAAGTAAGATATTAATAGAAAAGAGTGAACTCCAAGTGTCTACTATACTTTGTGAGTTATTATTCTAATTCTCATTCTCCAATAATACATCCATGCACATGTAGCAATTCTTCTGGAGATAGCCAACTTCTCAAACAAATATTGAAGAGGGTCTATGCATGCAAGAAGCTTGATGGAATGGATTCTCAGTATCTAATATCAAATGACATACATTCATCCTATGAATATAAGGTATGCAAGTCGTACCAATTCTTTAATACCTTCTAAAGTATATGTGACTCATGAATTGGTTTTATTAATCAAGTACTAAGACAACATTGTGTCCATATTTGTAATTCCTTATGAATAAGGTTTTTTAATTCGATTATATGGGCACATACAATACTTTGTGTCATCTTAGTGTTAGAGGGCATATTACTAGCAATATTCCACTTGCACTATAATGCTAATAGTGCTAATGCCAATCACTATGGTTTCTCGAACTCATCTTCTTAAGATGGCGATCTAGCAACACTTGTGTAACTGGCTTGGTAGGTGGGTTAACCGTATTATGTGCTGAAGTTGTTTTTAGCATGGCTACACTACCTTTTCCAATGATTCATTGAATAATATTGCACACCTCTCTATGTGTCTAGATTTCTAATGAGACCTCTATTCCTTCACCTATGCGATCTCACCATGGTTGTTATTGTCAAGTGGCAATGGTCGATCCACAAATGGAACCACTTGATGTTCTACTACAAACTTCTTTATCTAAACAACCTCCCTCGCAGGATCTCATACAACTATTTGCTCAACCTTCAGCGGTAGAGTCCACATTTGCACTCTGTTTAAAACTCTTCCTACTAACTGTTCCTCCATTAAGAGTAGTTAAAAGTTCAGAAATAGATTTTCTATCTTCAAAATCTGATTTGAAGTCTAATTAGCCCAATTATCTATTCATAGAGCATGATCTCCATTTGAAAATGCTATATCCTTAGTGCTTCTTAAGTACTTAAGATACACTTGAGAGCATCCTAGTGCTTTTTTCCAAGACCCACCTGAAACCTACTTGTAACACTTACGGTATAAGTGATGTCTAGCTTCGTACATAGCGTACCCATGTCGCTTCCATACTGAACCTCTTCAGTATCTTGTCTATGTATAAGGCTTGGGAGAGGCCTCACAATCTCTTTGCTCTATCTCTATAGATGCAAATACCCAACATGCAGGTTGCTTCTCATAAGTCTTTCATAGAGAAGATGCAAAACGACCATGTTTTGATCAAGCTTAACATCCCAATGTTATTTTGTATTAGTGATAAGTCATCCACATACTACACTAGGAATGTGATCATGCTCGCACGAACCTTCTTATAGATGCAACACTCGTCTTTCTTCTTAATAAAGCCAAACGATTTGACTACACCATGTAAACATCTTCCTCAACTAATTCATTGAGGAAAGCAGTTTTGATATCAACATGCCAAATCTCATACTCTAAGTGGGCGGCTATCATAAGTAAAATCCAAATGGATTTGAGCATACCTACCAATGAGAAGGTTTGCTCATGGTTAATTCCTTCCTTTTAACTATAGCCCTTCATCACAACCCTGGCCTCTTAGGTCTCTACCTTGCCAGTCAAATTGATCTTTCTCTTATCGTCTCACTTGCATCCATTAGGAACCATTCCCTTGGATGGATTTACTAAGATCCACGGTTGACATGCATAGAATTCATCTCTGATTTCATAGCCTTAGGCAACGTAGCTAGTCCTTGTTTGCAATTGTCACAATGGCTATGTCATACAAGGTTGCTCTAGAATAAGAATTTGCCATGTGGGCCATAACCTTGTTCTTTGCACTTAACTTCATTAAGCACTTCTGTTCTACCACTTTATTTATTGAACTCTTCTTCAAGAAAGCATACATAATAACCAATGACAATCCCATTGTCTTTGGATGGGTAAAGTTCATATCCAATGAAATCTTTAGGATGTACCATAAAGCGTCCCATAACAGCCTTCTCCTCTAACTTGTCTAACTTGCTGTTCTCAAAGCAAGGCAAATATCCCCAAGTCTTGATATGCTTCAAGCTCAACTTTCTCTCACTCCACATCACATGTGGGATTGAAGGAACGAACTTAGAGGAAATCCTATTAAAGAAGTAGGTAGTTGTGAGAAAGGTGTGTCCTACAAAGAAGTGGGTGATTCAATGAAGCTCATCATAGATCAAAAGGTCCAACAAGGTCTAACTCCCATGTTCATACCCCATGCAATAGAGGAGTTGTTGATGGTGTGAGTTGTGATGAAATGCTATTTGCTTTGAGGAATTCCACAAACTTAGCACTCATGTACTCCCTCCCATGATTCGACCATAGTGCCTTTATATGCTTGCTAGTTTATTTGTCTATTTCAGCTTTGAAATCCTTGAACTCTTCGAAGGACTTATGCTTGTACTTCATCAAGTACACAAAACCATTTCTAAAATGATCATTATTAAATGTTATGAAGTAGTAAATCCCTCTTGCCATTTCATTAAATGGCCTACAAACATTGGTACGAACTAACTCTAATACTGACGTGGCTTTGTAGACTTGCTTGTCAAATGAACTTTCAGCCACCTTGCCTAAGACGCATGGTTCACCAGTTGGATACAGCTTCTTTCCTAAAGGGCCAATAAGCCCTTTTATCTCCAACTTGCAAATCCTAGCCTCTACAACATAGCCTAGTTTAAGATGCCACAATATGCTTGGGATTTAAGCCAACCTTAGCATGTTTATTTGTTATGGCAATCACCACAAGCTTATCATCTAAATTCAAGTAGCACAAGCCATTTATCAATAAGGCAGTGCCAACCAACCTATTATGATAATAAATTTAGCACTTAATGTGTCTAAAAGAAAGTTCATAACCTTTTTTTCCCAATGAAGGTGTTGAGACAAAGTTTTTAGCCCATTTAGTCACAAGCAACAATCTCTTAGGCCCAAAACATGACAGGACAGTAACTTAACTAAAGCAGTGCCTATTGCAATGACTACAACACTTGCCCCACTGTCGATCTTAATCACCACTTCGTACTTCTCAAGTGATCTACTCTTGACCAAATTTTAATTCAAAGTACAAATGTAGGAAGATGCACCCTAATTTAAGATCAAAGAAGTAGAGAACACACTAATGAAACAAGATGTTTCAAAAACATATAGTGCCACGCCTCCAACACCAACACCTTGGTGATTAAGGCATTTAGTACAATTCTTCGCCCAATAACCCCTTTCATTCCATCGAAAACTCTTTTCTTTGCCAACTTCAACATTGGACATCAAATCCCTCCAACCCTAGGAACAGTAGGTTTCTTTCTTTTGGTCTTGCTCTCTTTAGTCTCACTAACCTAGAGACTAAACTCCTCAAGGACAACTCCTTTCCTTTACAGTGGGATGGCAATATCCAAGATATCGCTGACTCTCTTAAGAATGAGAACGCTTCTTAAATCTTGAAACCAGTAGACTATCTTGACTTCAGTCAACATTTAGGTCTCAATATTAATATGAGTGCGTGCATTATTCGAGATAAAATTAAATTATAGAAAATAGGTAAGACTTGTTAGTTTGGTTGTGATATGCGTTACCATTATGATTATAGACTTTAATTCACAATGGCCTCCCTCTAGATTTTTTGAACCCTACACTTCATTGGGCAAAGAACAAAAATTCCATTCGTAAAATTTTCTTAGAGGGTCTTCATTGGATATAACACACCTCACGTGATTGAGTCTTGGCATGCTAGGCCTATTAAGTAGCAACTCTTGCCAACACTTCTCATGTGCATTCTAATCTTTCCTTCAGTCCATGGCCCAACAATGTCTCATGTAACTGGGTCTTGGCATGTTGGGTCCAGTTAAGTCACACCCATTGACTGATAACTTGTTAGATTTGAACTCTGCCCTGGCAAACTGCTCTTAAGGTGTAGTACCCTTTGAATGTCACATCTAATGCACTCAAAGTCATAAATGTACCATTGCAATAACCACATTGATATCGTAAACTAAATACGCTTAAGGCTTTCAAGCTTGATGGAGAGCTATAGCAAACTATTTGTTATTATAACTATGTTTCATTTTGCAACTTATCCAATTCCTTCTGTCTCATACTTCCATCACAAATAATATGCAAAAAGAAGTAATGTGGAGGATTGTGGATTTTTACTCCCATTTGAGCCATAAATTGTATTGTACACAAGTGTGTTAAATCCTATTTTGTTACATAGGAATTTCTTGAATGTCTTTTTCTATCTAGGTCTTCATGGCTTCATGGGGCCCACCACACTAGGGAACTCGAAATAGCAACAACTCTTGGTCCTTACATGAATATCAACTCCTTGACACCTTTCATGTTAATCCTACGTGACTCTATAGAACTCCAAATAGCACCAACTCTTGGTCTTTGCACAAACATCAACTTCATGATATCTCTCATGTTCATGGCACACCACTAAGAATCCCTATTCTACTTAGTAGAATAAAAACTTGGGCTCATGCCCTTATAATCTATAAAAAAAAAATTATACAATCTATGGAAACTAATCTAAAAGAAAATATATTCATTCAAAAGTATCCTAAGTATCCATCTACAACATACATTCAACTGATTATACATGACATGCATAATCAAACTATGCCATTTATTGGCCCCTTTCATAGTTTACACATCTCATGTGTTAGTTTTCGTTTGTGGAAAAAACCCTTTTCCATTGTTTTAACTAAAAAAACCACAAAAAATAGTCCACTGCCATCCTGTGTAGCCATCGAAGCAATTCCCATGGTTGGCGCCCTCATTGTGTAGTTGCATGGCAAACCACAATAAAGAACAACTCTCTATTACACTGTTGTCACTACCACGAGGTAAAAGAAAATAGTGGTAGAATCTAATTTTGCCATGCTCTCGCTCCATGGTGCGCAAGATCAAATTGCACAGTTGTGAGCAAGATTCCTATGGTCGCAAGATCATATCTCATAGTTGCCAATTCTGGTAGTTTGGCAATGCAATTTTTCAAACAAACACGTTTTTTTTCTTATTTCTCTCAATTTTCCTTTATTCCAAACCCACAACAATGATTCTTTAACATAGACACAAATATCCAATACATGTTTAAATGATTCTAAAAGAAAAACTATCATAAACCATGGAAAGATAATTAAACTTCATGGTTGTATAAGGAATATGATGGTTCTGATACCAATATTGGGTTTCAATGGGTTTAGGGCTAGATTTTAAAACTTTAAAGTGACTAATCAACAATATATATATGTAATGGAATAACATAGCAAACACATTCCACAATAGTTGTACAACACGCATCAACTAAGAAGTGCTGAAGATAACTAAGTTGTGGCCAATGTGTGTGCTTGCAATCCTTGAGTTGTATGGAATCACATTCCAATGGGCATGCTTGTGATCCTTGAGTTGTGGCATCTCTAATTTGTCCATATAGTTACTGTGACGACAAGCATTTTCTACACCTTGCAAAACACCTTTTGCAAAACTTTAATACAAACTCTTTTGGGCTAGAAGGCTTTTGGTGACAAGAAGAGATAAAGAAGGTGATTAGAATGACTTTTCTTCTTGTTTAGAGGATGGCTCATGAAAATTATCAGATTTTTCATGCTTAGAACTCTTCTAAAACATGTGTTTGTATGAAGACACTAGAACATACTAGTCATGGGCTATAGGGCTTACTACATGGACCTTTCATAATTACTAGCCCATAAATCTTTAATTATTAAACTCCTTAATAATTGCAACCCACAACTCTTAATTAATAATCTCCATTAATAATTAAGACCAATCTAGCATCTGAATTATTAATTAAATCAAAGACTATCATGTTTTGGTTAATCACATTATTAACAAACAATATCAAACAATTCCATTCGTGTTTTGTCTCTTTAATTTAATTACTCCTACTATTAAATTAAAGTTCCCATTGTGTTTCTAGTTAATGATTCCAAATTAATGAACACCATGGTAATTTATCTAGTTCAATCCAATTGCTATCAAATAAATTATATTACCCCCCAATTTAACACTCATCATATATAACAACCTTTTATGTGTGACTTTCTAGGTTTATCGTTAATTGGCAACAAGCATAACTCGAAGGATATGGATAGTACCTAGCCTATGGCCTATATTATAGCTCAATTAAGATGAAGTGAAACAGATCACAATGAACCCTTCCGATCATTAATCCCATGAGGTATAAATCTTTTATCTTACTTTGTCCCAACCAAAACAGAGTCATGGATTTAATCAAATTCACAAACTCGTTCATATGACCAATAAATGTTACCTCATGAGACTAATGTTCTTACTGGAAAATCCTTCCTGATCATATACTACCCTGGCAAGGATTTCTATCTTATAGAATACCAACTACATAGGACAAATTTCTTGTTCATTTGTAAGGACACAAATCCCTTATCTAACACACACATGCCTCCATACACATCCGGACAATGGCATGTTAGGCTAATGACTCTATCTTATACCATAAAGACACATTGACCATCACACCCGTGAGACAACCATATCATCTCAATTCTAAGTCCATGCACACTTAACACAATCACAAAGCAAGACATTACTAGCAAAGAGTGAACTCCATACATCTGCTTCATTGTGTGAGTCATTATCTCAATGCTCATTCTCTAATGATGCATCCACACACATATATTGTCAATATCTCATACTAAACGACATAACACTTACCATACAAATACAAGGTTTGCAAATCATACCAACTCTCTAATACTCATTAGAGTATTTGTGACCTGCAAATTGGTTTTAGTAATCAAGTACTAAGACAGCCTTGTGTCCATATTCATAACTCCCTATGAATAAGGTTTCTTAACTCAATTACATGGGCACATGTAATACTTTACACCATCCAAGATTTACATGCATGAAAACTTGCCATGATATTAATACGAAATTAATGTCATTAATTAGTGTGAAATGCACGCACACAACCAATAACCTTCTAGTATCTCTCATTTTCTATTAGTGTTAAAGGGCATTTCATGAACATGTGCAACTCACAAAACATGTTATCAAAATGAGGTATGGGATAGCAATACTTTACTATAATGGCATTTATGGCTCTACAATCAATACACATGTGCCACTTACCATTCTTCTTTGGTAAAAGTAGAACTGATACTGCATGTGGGCTCATGCTTTCTTGAACCTTTCTTTCTGCAACAATTCCTCTAGTTGACGTTAGATTTCTTTAGCCTTCTTTAGTTTAACCTTTGTATATGGAGAGGTTTGAAATGGAAGCTCTAGACACTAAATCAATTTGGTGCTTTATCCCATGAATCGATGATAATCAACTCAGTAACCAAATCCTACAAAAGTGGAATAGTAGATTCAATGAGTGATGATGCAACATCATAAAAAGTAACCAAATTTTCTTTGTAAAACAGTAGCACCATATGACTCTCATCATCACTTGCTTGCTTTAAATCCTTCCCTCACTAACATACATCCCTTTTCTTTCTCATTGTCTTTTTCCTCATGCTAGCACTATTAGTAGCCCTCTTCTTTCCTTCTTTCCTCTTCTTCCTATTCTTCTCTAACTCCAACTTGTATTGTTTGTGTATATACATTTGGTCTTCAAGTACCTGTTTTGGTGACAAAGGTGTCAAAGTGATCTTTTAACCACCAAAGAGAAAAGTGTACCTATTGATGACCTCATCAAGGCCACCCACTGATCAAATTGCCATGGTCGTCCTAATAAAATGTGGCATGCCTGCATTGGAACCTCATCACAAAATCTGATTTGAATACTTGCAAATCTAGAACCCACCAACACTTGCTTTGTTATTCTACTAGCCTCACCACTATTGCTCAACCACTGTAGGTGGTAAGGTTTAGGATGTGCAATTGTAGGCAAGCTCAACTTATCAACCAACATGTTGCTAGCAGCATTAGTGCAACTCCCACCATCCACAATCAAAAAGCATGTTTTATCATGCACTTGGCATTGAGTATGGAAAATATTCTCCCTTTGCCCATCATCTGACTCCTCCTTAGTTTATGTGCTAAGGGCCCTCATGGTCATCAAATTAATTCCCTATTCACCTTTATACATCACCTCATCAACATTGCTATCATTCCCTTCATCTCTCCCATTTTCACTTTTATAGGTAATGATTTCTCCAACATTATTCAAAATCACAGTCTTCTTGTTTGGCATTAGCTAATGGAGGTTGGGCGTCCTTGCTAGGGAAAGGCCTAAGACCCGTTGTACTTGATGGGGCTCCACCCTGACTCCTCCACTCAACCTTCATAGACTTTTGGACCATCTTGTCCTAATCCATGTAATGTTGCAACTCTACGATGTTAGCAATGTTACAGTGCATCCCACTAAAAAACCTAACCATCATGGCTTTTTGGTCCTCCATCATGTTGGCCCTCATCATAGTCTTCTACGCTCTAGGACACTTGTGTTAACCCTTGCAATCTTTGATACAATTCGTTGTGGTAGTGAGATAGAGTGAATCTCCTCCACATGGCCACCTTGAACTTGGTCCAAGTCCGAATGGGCCTCTCACCAACTCTCCTTCAACCCAACACCAATAGGTCCGACCAAGCCACTCCACCATCGTTAACTTCAATTTTTAGTGCTTTGTATATTGGTAGCAAGCAAATACCATCTCTACCCATCGTTCCCATTCAAGGTATAGTTGTTGGTTGGACTTCCCTTGGAATTGTGGTACCTTGAGCTTGATCCCCTTAAGCTCATCATCAACATCATCTCCTTGTAGTTTGGGAATCTTCCACCCGCTCAAGAAGCTCATGCATCCCTTCAACTATCCTAGAAATCCTCTACATCTCCCCCTAAATGGCTTCAAGTATTAACTTCATATCACAAGATTCTCCAACTAAACTTACTTAGCTATTTGACATAATGAAGTAAAAGAGTGAGAATAAATGTGTGTGTGTGAATGTGACATGATCCAGGAATTCGTCGATTTTTATTTTAGTATTTATTATTTATTATTTATTATTTATTTATTAATGGGCTTTATTAATAAATTGAGCCATATGGGCTTTTTAGGTTAGAGTCTGATAGTATTTAGTATAAATAGTAGTTATTCAGTTGAAAATAGACAGACAGAGTTTTAATCAATTCAGGTTTCTTTCCAAATTCCCTGAAATTGTGCATTCAATTTCTCATGAATTCCAATCCCCAAATCGAGTCATTCTAGAGTGGTCCGTGTGATTTGTGACGTATCAATCAATATTCGATGTGCTAATTGTGACCGTTTACATCGAGTTCAATCCAATTCTACCACATTAGGTCGCACATTCATCGCTCGACTTGTATCCCTAGGATTCTCGGATTCGGTTTCAATTACATTATTCTCTATCATGTTGCTTCCGTTGTGATTCTGATAATGTCAGTTTGGTATCAGAGCAAGGTATTATTGAATCCTAATTTGATACACTTTCCTGTTGAGAGAAAAAAAAGAAAAAAAAAAGAAAGGCAGGATTCAAAAAAAATAATAAAAAAAGGGAGAGAGAGGGAATTTTTCTGTACTTATTTCTATAGGATGTCAGATGATCATGCATATTACAAGAAATGAGTGTTTGATGAAATCCAAAAGTTGTCCAAAGCTGTGGATAAACTACAAAATTGTCTTGCTAGGGACAATCATATCTTGAGACACAAGAACACAAGAAATAGATATACACCGTCAAGGCACTATCATACCAAAGATTATGGATCGAATGAGGATGAGTACGACAAGACATCTAAGGTATCAGATTCTTATATTGAAAGTCAATATTGGTTGTGTTTTAATTGCTTTCAGTGTGGGCATAGCATGAGTAAATGTCAAAATGAGGAAGTTGATGCTTCTATTGGCATTATCAAAGTTATGGAAGAGAAGAAAAGTCCATCTGTAAAGATGTTATCTTTGATTGAAATGAAGATTGTAGAGAAAATGCCATTGGAGGAAGTATAATATGAAGATAATGGTAGCACTAGCATGCATCTAGGAATTAAGGAGGACAAAAGTGAACGAGAAGAAATAACAAAATTAGTAGAAACTGAAGAGGATAAAATTGAGACAGAAGAAGCCATAGAAATTAAAGTGGAAGTTGAGGACAACCACAGGAATGAAGAACAAGTAAAAGATTGGGAGATTGAACTTCTACAGAGTAACGTGTATGTTGACCTATTTGACCATTTAGCAAATGCTTTGTCCATTTGTACTGCAGAGGAGTTAAAAATATTTTTTAAAGAATTTGCATATGTGCATTCGGGCACAATATTAGTGATATTACATAATTTGTTATGTGATTCACGAGTAGAGTTTCATTGTTGGATTTATAAAAGGCTGAAGTTGGAGTTTGAACAAGATGATAAAGAGTTGAGAGGCTTCCAGAGATTTGTCTTTGATTCAGGAGGACATATATTCAAATTAAAGACAATTGGCCCTCAATAGGAGGGGTATGACGTGATCCAGGAATTCACCAAATTTTATTTTAATATTTATCATTTTTATTTTTATTTGTTAATGAGCTTTATTAATAAATTGGGCTATATGGGCTTTTTACATTAAAGTTTGATAGTATTTAGTATAAATAGTAGTTATTCAATTGAAAATAGATAGACAGAGTTTTAATTAATTCAAGTTTCTCTCCAAATTCCTTGAAATTGTGCATTCAATTTCTGTTGAATTCCAATCCCCAAATCGAGTCATTTTGGAGTGGTCTGTGTGATTTGTGACGTATCAATCAGTGTTTGGTGTGCTGATTGTGGTCGTCTACATCGAGATCAATACAATTCTACCACATTGAGTTGGTGTTCATCGCTCAGTTTGCGTCCCTAGAATTTTCGATTCGGATTCGATTACATCATTCGCTATCCTATTGCTTTCATTGTGATTCTAATCACATCAAAATGTATATATAAAGAGATGACCAAAAGAATGTAACCTCAAAAATAACTCAAATGGTCTTACTAGCTCAACTCAGCATTGCCTTAGAAAATTTGAGGTGGTTCCAAGACTCAACAACCAACAACAATTGTGAAAAAGTGTAGGAAACAAGAAAAATAGGGTTTATGATCGATCTAAATGTGAAGAGATTGAACTAGTGAAGAAAACAGAGAAGGCGACCAATTTGGGAAAGGCTAGATCGATTAGGCTGCGCGCATATAGTGTTGATCACATAGAGTAGTGCACCCAATTGTGCCAAGGTAAGAAGTGCAATTGATTTGACTTAGTTTCGATCAATCATAACTCCAAAAATAGCAATTAGGGTTTTAGGGTGTCACGACAATGCGATCAATCTGAAGGTCCTTGGGATCAATCTGACATGCAATCTTTGATGAAAATTTGTCCCCAAACAACAACAAATCCACAACCTTTTGTACTATTCTTTTATTTTTTTATTTATTATTTTTTGTACGATTTTTCTTCTTTTCTTCCTCCATTTTTTTGTCCAACACTCCATAATATCCAATAATATCTCCAAAAAAATACCACAAAATCCACTAAAATTCTTTCAAATAATCCACATGTTATATATATATATATTGAATTTTTGAAATAACATGGTGTAGAAAATGTATGGAAATCAATCAAACAGTACCTCAAGTGATCAACCAAGTTAAGAAACCCAATTAACCAGCTCTGATGCCAATTGATGGAAACCATGGAAGTGAAAAAGGATCAAAACATGGTTGGGAAAGATAAATAGTGAGATTGCAACAAAAACAACCGTGTAACAATGTATCTCACAAGGGGCAAACCCTTGCAATAAATGAAAAAATGTAGCAACCAAGAACCAAACACCCACGTTATGATGGTGTTGGCCACAAACCACTAGAAGCAAGGTGATTGGCCCAATTTGATACCTTGAGCTAAGTTATTAACACTCAAACACACAAGTATTAAAAATGAGAGAAGAAATGTTCATCAATGGGCTAAGTGACCAAAAGTTACAAAGTCTCTACCTCAATGTATATATATATAGTGGTTATAAGCAAAAACCTAGGTTACAAGTATTAATATGCCAAACTGGGCCCTTGAATGGGCCCCTAATGGCCAAAAATTTGAAAAACATCCAAAATCTGCATTTTCTTACTCGTTATGATTGATCTGGAGTTCACTCGATCGATCACGCCCTGTTAAGGATCAATTTGTCTCATCCCACTACCCTGCGATCATACTTCTAGAAACTTGCCAAGATTATCGCACTCATTTAGATCGATCGTGGCTACTTGTGATCATAATCCCAAAGTGTCCCCATCTTGTGCCTAGGTTAACTAGGATTCCTTTGGATCAATCACGCCTCCACCGATCGTAATTCTAGAGTGCTCATATGATGATTTGACATCCCTGGATTAATCCAACTTGGCTTGGATTGCAAATTCAGAGTCCTCTTGCACTTCTTGGCCTTTCCAAGTTAGAATTTGATGCCAAGTTCTATCCTTTAGCTCTCCAAACGCAGCCAAGCACCAACCCTCCATTCAAGCTTGAAACTTGCAAGTGCTTCCTTTAACTTCCGCACTCGTGCTCTTGTGACAAGTTCGGTTGGTAATACTAAGGGGATTTGGCTCTTGATGTCCACATCAAGTCTATTATCAATAATTCATGCACAAAAGGTTTTAAGTCTTGCATTTAATTTATCTCCTATTAAAATCTCATAAAAAATCTTTCATGGTAAATTACATCCAGCTATCTTGAGGCTTGGTCTCATTACCAAAAAAAAAAAAAACAAGAAGAAGGCAAATCATTATATCGAAATTACTATTACATTCCTAAAGTTTGTTTCAACTTATCTTGATACCTAACGGTTGAGGTTCTGGTACAAAACACATTAACTTCCAATTCTACACTTATTTTGAAAATGTTTGTTAACTAAGTTTGAATGATTTTAGACAAAAATTGCCATTAGGCCTTTGTGCTATTCTTGTAAGTTTTTTAAAACATATAGGTGTATGTTTTAAGCCTTAATATATTAGTTCACCAAATTCTAATGTTATATACAAGTGTCAAACGTATATATAAAACAAAAAATAAATTAACAGATACTTACATACATTATATGTATTTTATATCTAATGCATATTTTTATATAATAAATTTATTATAAAAAAATAATCCTATTATTATGAATACCAAATGAACATAGCTTTTCATATAGGGAGTGATCTCTTTATTATTGAGAAATTATGGAAATTAAAAAATTATAATATTCATTAACAAACTAAAATATATTTGATATAATATGAATAATATACTATAATTAATGAAAATTAAAAATTAATTGTAAATGTTCATACATCTAATTTGCACTGTAGTACACACATTATATTCGTTGTTTTTGTTATAATGTTTTACCATTTTTTTTTGTAATATTCTTTCCCAAAATTCAACCCCAGCTTCCAATCCATTGCCGCTGCTAGCCAATCTCCCCTTTCCCTCCTTATTGCTAGCCCGTAAAGTATGATGACACCATTTTACATAGTCATTTTCACCATATTTTGGTAGTGAATATGCAAGTTTTCCTTAATATTTTGCTTAGATTTGAAAATTTCTTAAATGGCCAGCTTGTTTGCGATTTTTATAGTTATAGTTAGAATTTTTGCTGATTTAAATAAGCATTGGTTTCTTACACTTTGATAAAATATTTTTACTATATTAAATGATGATTTAAAAAGCTAAGAAAGCTATGAAAAAGGTGTCTAAAGGCAAAACACAATGTTGAATGAAGGAAATAGCATAAATGCAGTTGAAATTTGTGCAGCAACAGTAGGACGTTGAACTTTGCAAGAAAATGTCTTAAAATCTCACCTGTAGAGCAGCTCAACTTATGTTGAGATGAAGATTATTGCGTTCGCTTTTAAATGGTTCAAATGGTAGGTTGATTAGATATGACGATCAAAGTATTTAAGTAAAAGAGTAAAACTTTCCAAAAGCTATTAAATGGAAAATGCACAGTCGTTGTTGAAAGACACGATCCTGATTTGAAAATTTGTTTTGGTGTATTGAGAATAGTTAGCAAAGTAGTAAAATATCCTGATGCAGAGAGGTGCAGGTGTGGAAGTGCTTAAGTGCATAGTGTTTGAATGGTTGACTTGCTAAGATTGTGACTTTAACTGGATGAGCTGGACTTCATTAGTCAGCAATGTGGTGACTCAACGTTGTGTTGTTAATTTATTTGGAAGCAATTATTTGTGGTTGTTAATTACAGTTATTAGATTGGTTATTTATTTAGATAATAGCTAGTGCAATAAGAAAGTAATCAGACTTTGACTATTAAAAAAAGGAATAGAAAACCTTTTTCATGAAAGGAGAGAACCTTCTTCTCATCTCAAACTGAGTCCCCTCTTTAACGTCTTCTACTTGTTAAATGTTTCAATTTCTTCATTTTTACTGAAATTAGGTTGCGAAATGGCATCTAAGTGGTGTTCTAATCCCTAATTCACATGAAATTTTCTTCGGCTAGTTTATTCAATCCCTAAATTTTTACGAACTTCCTCTTCTCCTTTCATTCTTGCAATAGTATACTTTTAATAGATCTTTCAATGTCAGCTTCGACTTCAATTGCGCAAAACAACAAGAACACTCCTCTTAACTTAACCCATCCTTTAAACCCGTTCAAACTTGAAAATGTCGACAACCCCATGGTACCTCTAGTGACCATGCTCGAGTACTGAAAATGATGTGAGGTAGAGTAGGAGGCAAGCACTTAGGGCAAAAAACAAGATTGTATTCGTGAAAGGCCAAATTCCTAAACGTATTGATACAATTGATCCGTTATTTGAGCATTGGGAATGTTGTAATGACATGGTTGTATCTTAGATTCTAAATTTCGTAAGTCCTTTGATTAAAAGTAGTTTATTTTTTGACAATGCTCGAGAGCTTTTAAATGAGCTTCATCAGTGAATGTCGCAGCATAATGCTGCTAGGAATTTTTAGTTGAAGAAAAACTTAGTTAATCTGAAGCAAAGTCCAAATTCAGTGTTATCTTATTATGGAAGATTAAAACTTGTGTGGGATGAATTGCAATTGTATGATGACATGCCACAATGTAATTGTGGCCAGCCTCCAAAGTGTTCACATTGCCAAATGCTATGATACATGACTGAAAATGCTCTATATTGAAGGGATATTCTCCTAGACATAAGATGAATCAAAAGACAACTAACAATATTCCTTTTGCAAGGCACACCACTTCTAATTAGGTTCTAACTCTTGAAGACAAATTCACTACAAACGCATAACTATAGCAGTTGATGGAAATTTTAGGAGCAAACAACGATCAATGAATGAAGCTGATGAAGCACTACTTGAGGAGCATAGTGACTTGTTGTGAAGACCACTAGAGGATGCTACACTATCTCAGGTAAGGAAACTATTCACAATGTTTTAAAGGTGGAAATTTGTCAAAAATACATATCTATGCATTTTAGATACAAGGCCCACTAACCACATGAAATGTGATCTTTCATTATTAACCAATAGCTATAGGAAGTATAATTGTGTAATCAAACATCCAAATGGTTCAATTACTTGTGCATCTCTTTTTGGAGAAGTAAAGCTCAACCATAAAATCACATTGCAAAATGCTTTATATGTTCCAAGTTTTACTTTCAATCTTATTTTTGTAAAGAGACTAACTTCTGACTTGAATTGTTGTCTATTCTTCTTACATGATTAGTGTTTAGTTCATGACGTAGCATCTTGGACAACAATTTGTTAAGGTAAAATAAAACATGGCCCATACTGTCTGGATAGGTATGAAAAATTTGATGGAGATTTGTTAAATAATCTGAAAAAGTCTTGTTATGGTCTGTCTTTTCGCAATGTATTTCGGTAGTTTCTCACTCAAATTATGATCTGTGGCATAGGAGATTAGGACATTTTGCAAATGATAGATTGAAGCATGTTGGTAAAGAAAGCTAACACATTGAGTTTAGCAAACCTAGAGATAGACCTTTTGAAATCTGTCGACTAGCCAAGTTGCATAGATTACCATTTTCTAATAGCTCTTACATGCCTTCTTGTCTATTTTGAAATTGTAATGTGTGATTTGTGGGGACTTTGTAATGTCACAGCTCATGATGGTAGCAAGTATTTCTTAGTATAGTTGATGGATTTTCTAGAGCAATGTGGGTTTATTTACTTAAGAATAAATTAGAAACTTTAAATTCTCTACAAACCTTTAATAATATGGTTAAAAATCAATTTGAGTATAAAACTAAAATCATTTAGGACTGATCGGGGGTCTAAATTTCACTTAAAATATTTCTATCGTGAAAAAGGCACAATACACCAAAAGTCTTGCATTGAAACACCAATTGAGATTTTAGTCTCAAATACCTATGATTTGTTAGAATAAGTGCATTCTTGTGGCTGCATATATAATAAACACTCCCCACACCAATTCTTGAGAATAAAACTCTGTCTAAAAGGTTATTCAAGACTAAACCTAATTATGAACACATGAGAGTGTTTGGATTCATAGGGTATCCTTTTGGAATGAAAGGATATAAACTTTTGTAACTTCAAACAAATGCAATATTTGTTTCAAGAGATGTGATATTCCATAAATCAATATTTCTTTTCTCTAAAAAGAGTAAGGAAACTTGTCATGGTGACTACATTCCAATTGATTTTGTTGAGTTTCCTATTTCTGATAATCAAGATACGACTCTCCCCTTTACAAACTCTTCCAATCAGTTCTTACATCAACTAAAAACTGAGAGAGTAAGTTCTGATTCCACACAAAATGCCCATCATGTTCACAACACCCTATCACCAACCCTGCATAATTTGAACCAATTGATGTAGCCTTGCCACAGACTTTGCCTAGAAGATCAACCAAACTTAAAATGGCACCATAAAACTTAAAGATTTTCACTATCAGTAGGCTTCTCATGATTTTCCATCAATGTTTAACTCTCACACCTTAAGTTGCAATAAACTTACTCATAATGATAGCTCTAATTCAATTCATCACAAATCTAATTCACTAATTGAACCTAGGGGCTATCAAGAAGCTTCAAAAGATCCAAAATGGTGTGAGGCAATGCAAAAAGAATTAACAACACCGGAAGAAAATGGTACCTGGACCATAACTTACCTGAAAATAAAAAGCCAATTGCTTGCAAGTATGTATATAAGATAAAGAATGATCTTGATGGGACTATTGAAAGGTACACGGCGAGGTTGGTACTAAAAGCTATACATAACAAGAAGGCATAGATTACCAAGATACTTTTTCTCCTGTTGCAAAATTAATCACAATGAGATTTTATTGGCAATAGCAACGAAGAAAAATTAGTTTCTTAAACAATTGATTATCAACAAAGCCTTAATTAAATTTGGTTTTCATCAAAGCAAAGTTGAATATATTTTGTTTACCATGACAAAGGAAACTCATTTAATTTGCTTTCTTGTATATGTAGATGATGTAATTTCGGCGGGGAATGATGCAAAGACCATAAATGAATTGAAAATGTACTTGGATGATGCATTCAATGTCAAGGATTTGGTGAAGTCCACCAAACTTCAAATGAAAGCAGTACATAAGGTGCTACAGTACATGAAAGGGACTTTGGCACAAGGAATTTTGTTATTAGTGATAGATGGTTTTAATTTAAAGGCATGTTGTGATACTGATTGGGATGCATGTCTAGATACAAGAAGGTTAATTACGGGATCTTGTATCATGTTAGGAGATTCCTCAATTTCATGGAAGGCTAAGAAATAAGGTGTTGTGTCCAAGTCTTTTGTAGAAGTAGAATATAGAGCTATGGCAACTGTGAGTACATAAATCACTTGGATAAAGTACATTCTTGATGCTTTCTAGGTCAATTGCAAAGGTGCTATTGATGTACATTATGATAATCAAGCAGTGTTGCTGGATTGGATTCAAATTATGATAGCTAATAGAATTGTACCACATTAGCAAGATGATACAGCCATTCTATCTCTCCTCTAACTATAAACAAGGGCCCAAACCCCATGGGAAAAGGGGACAGAAATCAGAGAAAGTGAAGCAACTAAAGACTTGAAGCTCTCTAAATTCTCTCTGGAATCCTCAAGAACATTCAAGGTGTTCTTTTCCAAATTCACTAAGTTTGTCACGTTCTTCATCAAATTCAAGAAGGTCTTTGCCAAATTCAAAAAGTTCTTCATCAAATTTAAGTTCATTGCATTATTCATCAAACTCAAGAAGTTCATCACATTTTTCATCAAATTCAAGGAGTTCGTCACCAAATTCAAGGCGTTCTTTGTCAAAGTCCCTAAATCCAGCGTTTGATCTAAGATTATAATGCTAAGCCTGAAGATCAGCGTTGTTGAAGATCTAACAACTCTCAAGAAGATCAAGCACAAGCCCTTTCCATGAAAATTATTCAAGTTTCAAGCTAAACATTCTCAAAAGAAAAATTAAAGGACTAAAGTTAGAAATAGATCCACCAAATTTAGTTTGATCCAAATTATTTGATCTCGCACAAGTTTTCTTGTTATTCAAGAATTGTGTCCTACACCAGTATTTCATGAAAGAATGAAACACAAAGTTAGATTGTCATCTTGTGCAAGACATGATCAAGAATGGAGTAATTGTTACCAAGTTTGTTTGCAATCAAGAGCAAATTGCAGACATCTTTACAAAAGCTTTGTCTTTAGAGGTGCTGAAAAGACATCTGAGTGAGATGGGAATAATGGACATTACTCCCACCTTGAGGGGAGGAATTAAGAATAGTTAGCAAAGTAGTAAAATATCTTGATGTAGAGAGGTGTAGATGTGGAAGTGCTTAGGTGCAAAGTGGTTGAATGGTTGACTTGTTAAGCTTGTGACTTTGACCAGAGGAGTTGGACTTCATTAGTCAGCAATGTGGTGACTCAGTGCTGTGTTGTTAATTTAGTTAGAAGCAGTTATTTGCAGTTATTATGCTAGTTATTTATTTAGCTGATAGTGCAGTAACAAAGTAATTAGACTTTGACTTGTATTTTTGAGTGAGTTCTTCATTTTTCTCTATAAACAAAAGGAATAGAAAACTCTTTTGTGAAAGGAGAGAACCTTCTTCTCATCTCAAACCAAGTTCCCTCTTTAACGTCTTTTGCTTGTGACTACCAAGATATTTATCTGCAACCTCAAATCAAGTATAGACATGAGGTGATCAAGCCTATAAATAGGACCCTTCTCCATCGTTTTTGCAAGCTTCTTCACTAGCTTTTGAGCTATTTTCCTTATGAGAACCTCCTTTAAGTGCCGTCTTGCAGTCCAATTTGTCAAGGCACTTGACTATAAGGTAGTAGAATATGAGCTTTTACAATAGCAAGGGAGGGATAAATTGACGCTTTACTCTAGTGATATGTCATTTTGTTATTCTATATATTAGCTAGGTACCAAAATATCTTAGGTCTGATAGTGACAGAGTTGCCTAATGTATATTTTACGCTAAAGACTACAGCTTACTACACTTAGTTGCTAAACTTTTACCCTTTTACCTCTATGTAGAAATATCAAATTGCTTTTTCTAAACTGAACTTTCTTGGAGAAAGACTTCTGTTGAGACCTTAAATTTGATTAGCTGGACTAAATGTGATTTGCTTCACTAAACTTGAAGTTTTTGACTAAGAGTAATAGATACTTCTATTTCTTTTCTTAGAATTAGACTATCCCACACTCGTTATTTTTTATTTAACTTAACTGACCCCTTCTAATCCTTTATTTCAATAGACACCTATTCATTTGCTTTTAATATTAGCACACTCCTAATGGATATGACACTTTTACTCATCGAAGATTCTACAACTAATCTACGCACTTGGGGATAATAAATGTTATTATTTGGGGTTTGTTCTCATGGATCTTCTGCCACCGATGTTGAGGAGTTCTAGGGTAGCAACTGCAATTATAATAGAGTCTTGAGAGATTTGGTCGACTACTAATTGATTTTTTTGTCTATTATATTGAGAACTCTTGAGTCCTTGTTTTGAGTTAATTTTTGAGTCTTTGATTCTTGACACAAGTCATTAAGCCTTGTGCGTTTAATAAAATATTACTCTAGTACATTTTCTTAATGCCACTAACCTTGTAGAAATTCATAACAATTATGGAAGATTGTTGAAATTCCTCGACTTTTTAGATGAATAGTAATTTTAAAATGAGTAGAAGAAGTAATGAACATTACAATGTTCTGCTCCATATTTCGACATTCATCTTATCGGAATGAGATCTGAATATGGAGTCATATCCTATGATTTTTTTAGTATTGTCCCACCATAATCAACATATGTTACATGAGACACTTGAATGTGAATTTTTTGAAAAGTTATGCAATTATTAAAATTCTTTAAATTGATATTGCATGTAACAAACATTAATGGAATGAGATGTATAAATTTCAAAAACTTTATTGAAGAAAATATTGAAGAGAGTAAGGGCAATTTTATCCAAACCCTGCAGGATATGACTAGTTTTATAAGAAGTACTAAAGGGCAATTTAAGGAAATAGAAGAACTTTTACAAAAACATGATGCTCTCATTGTGTAAGAGAAATTGATAAGAAAGGAATTACAAAAATAAAATTCAATAGCATGTTGCTCGGTAATCAAAAAGATTAACTTTTTAAGGACAATTTATTATATCAGGAGCAAATTTATGAATTGAAAGTACAAATGACAGAAAAAAAATTGAGATTAAATTGGAGGAAAGTCAAGGGGATGAAAGTGCACCATATGTACACAACTTGCAAAGCATCAACAAAAAATGGAGTTCCTTTAACTCAACTTTGAGTATTACTTAGTTATGGTAAATTCTAAAATAGTTCCTATGATAAATATATTTGGGAAAAGTTCAACTAAAAGAAATTGTAATTTTTTAAAAAAATATTTCTATGCAATTATTAAACTATTTATATTACGTACAAGCCTAAAATGAATGATTTCTTGTTCTACCAATTAGTTTTAAGGAAGAAATTGAGAATGGTGGCAAGTGGCTTCTAAATTGAGGAATTTTTAAAACATCCAACTTCATAAATATAAACAAAGCGCTTAATGAGAGGCATCATGTATTTTTCCATTTTTATTCCATCTTGTTTATTTGTTCAAAAATATGTGGAAAAAATTTCTATTTTTTTCCATTTTTATGCATAAGCGAGCTAAAAAAGTAGTATAATATTATACCATGAACCAATTTTCATAATGGCAGGTGTAAATGTGGTGAGACTAGTCTCATGGTGCGACCACGTGAACTTAGTGCTACCAGACAATGACCCAAGAAAAGTTCGTCTCTAAATTGAAATAGAATAGTACATTCGTGGTCGGTCCACCACCTAAAGGAGCTTTCATTAAGTCCCTGCGAAAGAGTTCATGGAGGATTTTAGAGGCACTTATTTGTGTTCTAGCTGTGTGGATAAAGTAGAGGTCACAACTTGAGGGTTGCGACTTGAGGATCATGTGTACACCTCAAGTGGAATACGATTCCAAGAGGTAAAATTTTGATGCATTTTTCAGATACATTTAGTTCATACGTGTTATGTGACGATTGCGGTTCATGTTTGGTTCAACTATTATGCTACATATATGCTATTTATGCGTGATTTTGAAAATAAAAATTGTCGCGCCAACCCATTGAAACACAACAATTGATCAACTAATTACCTCCATACACATCTGGGCAACGACATGTTAGGCTTGTTACTATATCTCATATTTGGATAGATATTGATCTTTAATGCTAAGGAATCTTACTTTTTCAAGCTTGTTTTATTTTCAAACAACATTTACAAGAATTTAGGGATTCTTAAGAATTCTTAAACATTATGTGAACGAGCTATGGTTTTTTTCATTTGAACTTTTTTAAGTTTTTGGCATTGCAATACAAAATTTTTTTCCCTAGAATCTTGAGTGTTTTCAAATTCTTGTGAAATTCCTAATCGAATTATTCCAAGCCACTCTTGATAAATTCGTGACATAGTAGCTAACTCAGCGTGTTAGTTGTAGCCATCTTTTGTTAGGATTCTTAACAATTGTTGCATTTGCGTTCATTTCTACATGGTTCAAGCAAACAAGTTTCGTGGGTTCAAGCATACACTAGATTTTCATCTTTACACTTTTGCACATGTGTCAATTAACACCAAAGATGGCTATTTCAGATTCTATTTTCGGCACTGGTCAAGGTATCAACTTTATCTTTGTTCTTTCTTTCGTGTTGTTTCTATCTTATTCTTCTTCATATTCTTCATAGTCCACATATATATATATACACACACACACATATATATATCTATATATATATTTCATGCTTGAATTTTTGTGAATTTCTAGCAAATTGTCATTCCATATTTGGTTGGTGACTTGGTGAAAAAATAAGAAGGAAGAGTTGCAAAAAAAATAAATCAAAAAAAGTGAAAAAAGTTGATGCGAGTGTCGGGGCTGAAACTGAGTACCTAAGGATAACTAGAGGTCCATTAACAAGGATTAAGGCTATAAGGATTAAGGAAGCAATGACAACACTCGTAAAGTAGTTTCGAAAGGTTTTTGAATGTTTGGAGGAGCTCAAGAAGGAATAAGAGCTTCCATGGGTGAACTTGATGCTAATAGGACTCAAAAACAAAGGTGAGGAGTTGTCATGGTCTTGCAAGCTTCTACAGGAGGTCTATACGAGACTTCAGCACAAGCACCATACAATTGACTACAATCACTAAGTAGGTTGAGAAGTTCTAGTGGGAAGAATATTAACAAACGACATTTGAACTACTTCAGGAAAGCTTGCTAATGCTCCAGTGTTATCTTAGCCTGACTTTTCTAAAACATTTGAGCCTGAATGTGATGCTTCAGGAATAGGAGTTCGAGCAGTGTTGATGCAAGAAAAGAGGCTAATTGCATCTTTCAGCATGAAGTTGAATGGAGCAAAGTCAGATTACCCAACATACGATAAGGAGTTATATGCGTAGGTAAGAGCCTTAGAAGTATGGCAACATTATTTAAGACCTAGGCAATTTGTTGCCACACAGATCATGAGTCCTTAAAGCATTTAATTAAGTTTAAGAAAGTTGTAGAGAATGTTGTAGTGGATGCACTGTCTAGGAGATATTCATTACTTATTACATTAAATACTAGACTTTTGTGATTTGAGCATATTAAGGCATTGCATTCAAATGACGAGGATGTTGCTTAAGTGTATGAATTGACTAAATAAAGTGTGTATGATAATTATTTCCAGCATGTGGATATCTATTCTACATAGATAGGTTGTGCGTTCCTAAATGTTTCTTGGTCGAGTTACTAATCCAAGAAGCACAAGATGGTGGTCTGATGGGACACTGTAGTGTTACCAAGACATTTGTGATTTTGCAAGAACATTTCTTTAAGCCATATTTACGAAGAGATGTTGAGAGGATAGTTGATTGACATATCAAGTGCAAGGAGGCCAAGTTGAGAGTTCAACCACATGGATTGTAAATGCTATTACTGGTTCCAGAGATGTTGTGGACGGACATTTCAATGGACTTTGTGTTAGGTCTACCACACAAACAGGTAAGGATAGTATTTGTGGTAGTGGATAGGTTTTTAAAAATGGCACACTCCATCACATGCAGTAAGACAGATGATGCTACACATATAGCTAACTTATTTTTAAGGAAATAGTTAGATTGCATCGCATGCTAAAAACCATTGTGTCTGATACAGAAGTTAAGTTTTTGAGTAACTTTCGAAAAACACTATGGTGTAAGGGATTAAGTTGTTTCCTACAAGAAGTCATCTACAAATTGATAGACAAAGCAAGGTGGTGTATAGGACTTTACTTGCTTTATTACGTGCATTGATTAAGAAGAACATAAGAACTTAGGAATTGTGATTGCCTCCTGTCGAGTTTGCTTACAATAGAAACATACATTCAACCACACAAAAATCACTATTTGAAGTTGTTTATGGTTTTAATCCATTAACCTCATTAGACTTATTGCCATTACCACATAATAAGCAAATTAGTACAGATGGAGAGCACAAAGCAAAGTTTGTAAAGCAGCTACGCGAGTGTGTACACTAAAAACATTGAAAGTAGGAATAAACTATACGCACAACAAGTGCGGCAAGAAGGTTATGTTTGAGCTTAGAGATTAGGTCTGGATTCACATGAGAAAGGAAAGATTTCTAGATCAAAGAAAGTTGAAGCTAATGCCAAGGGGAGATAGTCCTCTTCAAGTGATAAAGCATATCAATGATAATACTAACAAGTGCAATTACCAAGTGAGTTCAGAATTAATGGAACATTCAATGTCTCTAATTTAAGTCCTTTTGGGGTCCTTTTGATGCAGGGGTTGAATGAGACTTGGAATTGGGACCAATTCCTTTCAAGATGAGAGGAATGACATCAGTGTCAAGGTTAATATCAAGTATTTAAGGGTATCTGGAGGTCCATTGATGAGGGCTAAGGCTAAAAAGCTTAAGGAAGCAATGACAATGCTTGTGAAGGAGTTTTGGGAGGTTTTTGGACATTTGGAGGAGCTGAAGAGTGAAGAAGAGCTTCCACAGGTGAACTTGATGTAAAGAGGACCCAAAACAAGCCTTAGTGCACCCTATGGATTGAGCCCAGTAGCTAGCCAATTGATCACGAAGCTAATTGATCAAGCTGAAGTGCACAAAATCGATAGTGGACCAAAAACGGACTCTTTGCTTTTGCGATCAAATGAGTCACACTTGATTGCGCGAGGTGTGATTGCAAATCCTAAGCACCGTGACATTCTGTAGTTACAATCATTGGAGTTGTGCTCATAAATACTGGGATGACGTCACACTATTCTTACAAAGACATGAGATCAATACCAAGATCAAGCATGTGGAAGTCATAGAGCTAAATTTTAGTTGGAAACTTGTGTTATTTTTTATTTTGGTTAATTTCCATACAGGTTTTAGAGTTCCTAGGCTCCTTAACATTGTAAATATAGCCAGATTATGTTATTGAAAATAATTACTTTTGGATTATTGATATTGAATACATGATTCTTTTCTTCATTGAACCTGAGTGCATTAATTTCTCGTGAAGTCCAAATCAAATTATTCCAAGGGTGTTCTTAGTTGGGTCATGGCGTATCAACTAGCAAGACGTGTTAGTGGTAGTCATCTTCTGTACTAGAGTTCACCGAAGATTGTTGTGTTAGGTCATTCTTTATAATTCACCTAAGCAGGTTCATTAGGTTCCAGCCTACGCTGCTATCTTTTTACTTTTGTGCTTTTGTATACACATCAAAAGTTGTGATATTTGGCTAAATATCTGCACTAGAGTGTTCCTGGATTGATAAAGAATAGTGAAAAACCCAAAAAATTGAAATTGGGAATGAATTGAATAAGATTGAAGCATGTCGGTTGAATTTTTCAGATGTAGGATTGATTACACTATGAACTTGGAACGATTGTGCATCATTGATGATGTGATCCTAGACCTGTTGAAGGTATTACAAAACTAGGATATGATGATTTATTGTGCCTTGGTATTTTTAAAGAGGGGTAAGTATAAATTCAGCTTCAAAAGGTGGGTTAAATTAATGAATAAATTGGAACTTTTATGTTTAGAAGAGCTAATAGATGAATTATGGCTTCAATTTTAGATTTGGAATGGTCTAGAAGCTTAGAAGAAGGCTGGAATTTTGATCTAGGGCATGATGGATCGATCTCCGGGCAACCAGATCAACCTAAGATTGTTACATTTTGGAAATATGTTTGGGCAGCTTCCCAATCAAGCAAATGGACAAGTGATTGACCTGGGCACATTTTGAGGTTTTTTTGATTTATGATTGTGAGAGTACATAATTGAGTGCCACATGATATGATCAATAGTGTAGAGTCTAGATAAGATGATTTCAGAACAATGGATCGTAGTTGGATCAATCAATGTACTACACAATTGATCGTAAGGACTTTCAACTCAAGCACGATGAGAGGGAAAGGCAAATTTTGACTATTCTTTTTGAAGTTTTAGCCGTTGGAGCCAAATTTTAAGGGCAGAATTGTCATTTGCAATATGTATTTTTCAGATTTTCAATTGTAGACTTTAAACAGCCCTTCCTTTCCGTTTTATAAGGATGTTGAACCATGTATTGAAATTATTGAAGAAGATTTCTTCTTTTTTTTTTTTCCGTACTTTGTGTGTTGTGAGTGTGGAGTGATTTAACCTCCAAAACTTACATATCAAATTAGGTCACGTGGCTTGCTTCCAGTGCTTCATGGCTAACAACTCCACGGCGTGGTTGTTTAGATTTCATCGGTTGTTCTCATTCCCATTTGTTGTAAGGGTTGCTCCACAAGAGTTATATTCTTATTCACTGGTTTGGACTCTCTCGCTATTATCCATTTATTTTCCTTGTTATCTTTCTTGTTTTATTTTTCTATAATTTTCCCTATTTTCCTAACCAATTTCAATCATAACTTCTGTTGGTTCACATTAGTTTTGCACAATGCCTGAACAATCTATCCTCCATCCAATTGATCACGCTCATTCCTAGGTCAATTGTGATTTCTACCCTATTCTAGACCAATCCAGCCTCTCTTGGGATTGATCACCAGGTCTTTTTTCTACCCAGATTGACCCAAGATAATGGAGAGTTGACCGAAATGGCATTGAATACTTTTCAAGAGATCTCCTCTAAATCACTGGTGTGGCTATCAAAATCGTGAGCATCAGCATATAGGTTCCAAATCCAAGTGGTAGTATTAGGTCCTTTAGCTATTGTTCTTAAGAAATGAGCCGGTTTTGTCCATTCATCGAATGAACACGGATTCTATTAATTAAATGAAGACCATAATGGATGTCAGCTCAATCTGAAGGAAATCATGCAGAAGCTTTAAAAATTATTGGATTGGATCAAAAACAATTCTTGACTGATGCTAGGGATGAATTGAAAAAGAAATCTTTATTGGTTCTACCTTTTATTGTTTGAAGAAGACTATTTTATTTGGCTTTATGACTTTACCGCCTCTTTTTTTTAGCCAAATTGAATTGGCACAACTATGTTACTATTGCCAGATTCCAATGTCATAAAATGGATACATTTTATTCTATTTCAAATAGAATCAAATTGAGATAGATATATAAGTAAGTGGGCATAAGTGAGGGGAATAAATAATTCTAAGAGGCATGTCTTCCTAGTCTTCGACACAAGAAAGGGGGGTGTAGAAAATTCCTTTTCTTGTGTCGAAAGAGCAATGATTGGCTGCTAAGAGAATTGCTTGAGTGATTATTTGTGTGATACATGAGTGGGGTAAAATTAGAGTGAATTTCATCTGTGAGGCAAGAGGATACCCACACACACTACATGTTTTCTTATACTCTCTCTATGACGCAAATTTACATAATGTCTAGATAATCAAAAGTTGAGGATAGCGCATTCAACATGAAGCAAGTCATAGACAAGCTAGCTAGTATTAATCAATGTTTAAAAAATTTAGAGGCAGCATAGGTAGCCATACAAGGGAATCTAGTACCTCGAGGGAAGTTGGTGCTTGTGAGAGGGTAGTTTATGCAATAGGCTCGTAGAGAATGGTATGTGAAAGATGATGATTTTGGTTATCTTGATGGTTTGAGGTAGGTAGTCCCAAGAGGTTGAATAGGCATAGAAGGGATGAACACGACGAAATTCTGAATGGGGTAAAGCTCACTATACTGACTTGTCAAGGAAAATCAGACCTGGATGCTTACTTAGAGTGGGAAAGAGGGGTCGAACTTTTTTTTGACTACCATTAGCAACACCAAGGCATAAAAGGTAAAATTAGTCATAGTTTAGTTTACCAATTATGCTATTATTTAGTGGAATAAAGTTTGTACTAGTCATAGGAGAGCTAATAAGCGCCTATTAAGACTTGGCATCATTTAAAAGTATTGATGAGAAAGTGGTTTGTACCTAGTCATTTCCATGGGGATTTCTACCGTAGATTGTAGACCTTAACACAAGGGAAGAGGAGTGTTGAGGAGTATTTCAAGGAATTAGATATGACCTTAATGTGAGTAGATGTAGTGGAAAATAGAGTGGCCACCATGACTAGATTTATGAGTGGATTAAATAGAGACATTGCAGATGTACTTAAGCTAACTATTATGTGGAGTTGGAGGACTTAGCGGAGTAAGCCACTAAGGCCAAGAAGCAGCTTAAGAGGAGTGGTAGACAGTAGCAACCAAGCGCCCCTACTTGAACGTATTTGTGGTGTGAGAAGAAGCAACTACTCATCCTTAGTGGAGCTGTCAAGCCAAAGGCAACACCAAAAGTCAAAACTTTTAACAAATTAAAACCCCAATACTTTTATTATGCGTAATAAGGATATTATGTGCTTTAAATGTTGAGGAAGGGGGCATATTGCTATCTAATGCTCGAATGTTTTGATAGATAAAAGAGAAATAGGACCAACAAAGAGCATAGCAGTGGAAATGAGATGCTTCCATTGGAGGAGGCATCAACTGATGATGATAATGAAGTGATGTGAACACGAAGGCGATAGGATCAAAAATGGTTGAGAAAGGATAGACAAAAAGACAGCACAAAATCAACCAAGCAAAAACTTACCTCACTTTGGGCAAACCCTTACAACAATTAAAATTTGAGCAATCAAAGAACCAAACACGATATCACAAGATGTTGGTTATGAATCACTGGAAACAAGTTGAATGAAGGAACAAAAAAGTATCTTCTATTGAAAGAACAATGTGCAAAAAGATACATATAAGAGCTCAATTCAATTTTTTTTTAATAGTTGTACAGAAAAAACCCAATGTCTAAAAAGCCTAATAAGCTGAGTTGGGCCTTACAATTGGGCCCCCAATATTTAAAAATAAAAATTCAGCTCAAAATTTGCATTTCTCACCTTGTGCAATAGATCTAGGTATGAATGCAATTGATCGCCTTCCTAGGGTCGATTCATGTTGAGCCACCATGCATGCGATCATCTTGCTAGTCACTCCATTGTCAATTGCTAACCTGTACGATTGATCATGATTTTGCAATTATAAAAACAGAGAGTTGCTAGCATAACACCTACTCCATCTTGTGATTCCCCAGATGCATCCAAGTACTCTCCAACCTTCCAATTATACTTCAAAACCTACAAGTGCTTCCTTAAACTTTTTTGCTCAAGCTCTAGCGACAAGTCTGATTGGTAATGCCAAGGGGCCTCAACTCTTGATATCCACATTATTTCCTTCCTCTTGCAAAGGTTGTTCCATCAACCTAGGATCCTTCTCATGACCTGCATCAAAAGGAGCCAAGTTAGAAACATTAAAAGTTGTACTAATACTCACATGGCAACTCAATCTTGAATGCCTTGTCTCCTAATTTTTCCAAAACTTTACTGTTTTCCTCTTGGATGTAGCTAACGCTAGGAAATTTAATGTTGCAAGTGTATAACATTGCACCAAGTAATATCAAGGAGTAAGGGTTGTCATATCCAAATGGAGTGGGAGTGTTGTTTTCAATAATATTGTGCCTTGATTAAGTAAAATCGATTTAAAGTTGAATTTAATAGTCATTAAATAAACAATAAAGTAACTTTAAGTGAGCAGATGGAATGAGATGAACATGATAACAATTACGAAAAAAGGCTAATGGCAATCATCATACAAAAATATGTAAGAACTTTCATTATCATTTAATTAATTATCAAGCTTTAAATTTTAATTTAAAGTTTATTAATCCCTTGAGTCCTTAGTACACTTTTCCAAATTATACTAAGACTTCAATTGAGTTAATCCAATCATTTATAAAGTTAAATCAATTGAGAATATAAACAATAGATTAACACTTAATCCCTTGTGAACATAAGACCTTCACCCTCATTATAACTTTACGATTCACAATTATGATCAATTATCCTAATTTATGAATTCACTCCAGTTATAACCATAAATTAGAAAGAAGGAAAATAAAAATAAAGAATAAGTTTAACACAATTTTTGTTGTAAATATAGAACCTTCACTTTTGTTATAAGTTCACTATTCACAATTGTGAACAACTTGCCTAATTTGTGAATTCAACTCCGTTATAACCACAAGTTAGGTAACATAAAATAAAAAAACAAAAGAGAAGAAGAAGGAAAGAAGAAGAATGATAAGAGAATTCATCGAAATTAAATAAGAAATGACAATTAATTGAAAATGATAAAATAAAAGTTCTTGCTTAGGTTAATGATACATGTACATCGGAATTAGGAAAATGAAGATTATACTTATCGCTTGTTGCTTTCTTCCCGTAGCAATTTATCACCTCCATGCCACGCCTTACATCTTGTCAAAGCACCAAACTCATTCTTAACCCTCTAATTATGCTAAACTAATATTACAACAATACATCATGATACCTTTAAGAATTCTAAGTTATGGATAGTTGTTTTAGCTTGTAGAGCACCCCCTATTTGTAGGTTTGAAGTTTCATAAGCCAAACTTCTTGATTGGTTGCAATTTTCATCCCTTTTCCATCAATGGTCTAAGGGTTAGGTGTGCAAAAATTGAACTATGGCCTATTCCATCACTTGAGTGATGGAACAGGCAATGTTAGTTGCCTAGGCGACAGGCCAAAATTAAGCCATAGCGTGAGCATCGCTTAGGTAGTAGGGAGGTGATGGACGGAAAATTTTGATTGGTTTTCATCTACCCTCTCATTGGCAATTCGCTTAGACGATGGTTTAGACGTCTGGTCTTTGATCAAGAATTGTATTGGGACACAAATTTGTATTTTCTTGGTTGGTGCCTCCTAACGATTTTATTCCTCTTCTTTTTTGCTTATTTTCATCCTACAGTAGCTGCAATACATAAGATAGGCAAATTCTTCTTTTTGACTGAAAATTTTCTAGATAACATAAATTAAGCATAAATTTATTCAAATAAAATCTAATTTTATTTAAGTTATCAAATACCCTTACGCTTTATTTTTTGCTCATCCTTGAGCAAGACAAAAGAATAAATTTATAAAGAATCGAAACTTTCGAATCATCATTATTTGTGAATGCTCTCAAATAACACCCTAGCCTCTAAAATGTATGAATTTATGTTATCACATTACCTTCATACAAAAATTCTTGTCTCTGTGTGTGTGCACTTTCCAAGAAACCTTAATATAAAAGAGTTTAGAAAAATTTATATTCTTTAATTGTGTTACATTTTTAGTTACTTGCTAGTAAGTTGCTTGACCTTTTATTTATTTTGAGTTTTGATACTCACAGGGAAACTTTCTTTTTTCAAAAACCATAGAGCATATATTTTATTTTATCTCTCTCTCTCTCTCTCTCTATTTGAAGGGTTGTTTTCTTTTTCTAACTCATTACTTACCTTTTTACAAGAAAATGATTAAGTGTCACTTGCACACCCTCAATTTCTCATGTCATGGACTTGAATATTTTATATACTCATAATTCTTATGTCTTTTTACGCAAATGTGAACAAAAGTCACCTGCGCACCCCCAATCACTCAGCATTCGAATTAGTAGAGTAGACTTTTTTTTTAGAACCCTTTTATTTTATAACTTCTTTCCTTTTTTTGTGTGTGCGCTCCATTTTTTTTTAAGAGTTCTCTTGTGGGGTTTATTCAAGGGATTAACAAATGCACTATCAAAAATTACACCTTGAAAGCAACAAATATCTAAATATAAATAATTCCAAAACTCAACTTCACATCAAAGTGTTCGGAGTGTGCTCAAAAGAGGACTTGCAGAGAGCAATATAAAATATAAATCACACACTTATACTACTATAGCATGAGCTTGACAATAGAAAAGTCAACAAACCAACAATCGTTATTAGTATCAAATAGGTTGCAAGCAATCAAATTAGTCCTTGATTTTTAGAGATAAGAGGCACACATTATTCCCACTAGCTTATAGGCATAAGATCAATCTGCAAACAGATGAAAAAAAAAAAAAAGTGATACTTTTATAGATGATAGGAAGTGTGGAATGAGTGAGTCAGATGTTCAACAAAAATTAAAGCCAATCAAACAAAGAAGTAGCTAAACTATTTGAGAGATGATTTTTTTTTTCTCGACCTGAAACAATTTAATAATTAGTAGTGTAGACCAATCGATACCCAACAACCAAACCATAAAAACCAACCTAATAAGGCCCAAACTTTAGCCCAAAAGAACCAAACACAAACATAAAACCAATAGTTTAAAAGAAAACCTAAAGAGTAGAAAGCTAACAAAATTTTAATGAGACCAAACCCAATGAAAGAGTTTACATCCTAAAAGAGACTAGGCCAAGTAAAGGCCTGAGGCTTAGAAGTTAAGCAAAAAACAAACAAACATATTTAACCTACAATTGGAAATAGGATACAACTAAGGTTAAGGATTCTAGCCGACCACACATGATAAGGCATACTAAGAACGAATGGCATTGAGATGCAACACACAATGGAGGCAACGCAAGAGCAACACAATGCCTGAGGTTGACAACTTGCACAACCATGTGACTCCTCTAGTTGTTGATGCATATGCATGGCGACGGCATGCTTTAGTGTTGATGTGTAGGAATGGTGGCACAATCTCACAAGGCTAATTTTTTCTTCTCTTTTTTTTCGTGTAGGGAAGGCTTTAGGGAGCGCCAACACAAACCACCAAATTTTTAGCCATTTAGAGGCAGTGGAGAATTGGGTTCAATAAAGGTGTGTTTATACACAACACAAATGGGTTGATTAAGGGTTCTAAAGTAAGAGGTTGTTCAGTTTAAAGGAATAAGAGTTGTTTGAGGAAAAAGAAAAAGGAATTTTTTTTCTACGAAAGAGGCACTGCCACGCAAGGGAAAAAAAACTAGGGAAGCAGCAGCCACAACGTGCCTCCGAGTGTGGCGACGCCAACAAGGGCTTTCACAAGTTTCAACCAAAAGGAACGAACTACCTCTGATACCATGTTAAAGAGAAATAGGAAGAATTGTTGCATATTTCACTACTAAAAATAAGTCTCAATTTATAGCAAGAGCAATTATAATCATACTAAAAATAAAAGATAACTTGACATAAATTAGTTCTATACACTAATAAATCAAATATTCTCTTAAACCTATATTAATTAACACCATAATACCAAATCAACGTAAATATTTTAAAATATTCTTTAACAAGATGCATAAGCAATCTTAGTCCAACTTGAATGCCATTATAGACTCCACCAACCTAGTGCAGGTAAACCAAACTTGCTAATAGAGCCTCTCAATTTGCATTGGGAGCTTAACTATGTACTTGCTAATTTTGGACATCATACAGATTCGAGGGGCCATGAGGCCCTCCTCCAATAGCATAATTTGAACTGGCATCAAAAGTACCCTGTTTCACAATAAATTTTATCAGAACCATGTGCCAGTTAATTACTTAAACTAAGACACAAAAATATAAAAAAATTAATAATGATAATCAAAAATTTTAGCAACTATAAGGGACCTAATATGAAAATATACGAGAAAATGCCCGTCAATCATATGAAGAGATAGGCATTATTAAGCAACTTATGCAACCAACAAGAAGTGGCTCCGAATTTAAGAAGACACCATGATCATGGGGGCATACTTTCTGACAGATTTATAATAGGCAATGACAAACTTAAAGCATAGTTCAAAATTTCACATCATAGGAAATAGAATACTGCAGCAATAACTATTAAAATTAACAGAAATTACACCCCCAATGAGGGAAACCATAGAGCTGCCATTCAGGCAACCTTGAACTTTATCATTGTTTTTCGCAACAATCAGAAAGAGAGCCGTGTCTTTGTTAGCTTGAGAAGATTTCCAGATTGGGTTGCATGCCACTGCTGAAGCACAGAGCAATCTACTTTTAAGTAAAATACATAGAAAGGGATTCCACAAACCAACCAGATACCATATTCAATCTTAGCTAAATGCCAAGACCAAAAGGCAATAGGGCATGAATCTGAAGCACACTGCCAATGGGCACACCACGAACTGTAAATGGTTATTCACATACTTATCTCATAGTCTATTAATATGATCCCATTTAAGAGAGCAAGCTTTTATCTTTCAAAAAACAAAGGAAAAAATCAGATACTGATTCATACATCATATGGTTGTTTTTAAGGATGAATTATCTATCTTACTTATCTTTTCCTGTACTCATCATTTTCCTATAGTCATCAAAGTTCACAACTGGACCAAAAAAAAAATTAAGGGGATATCTAAGTTTTTAATTCCAAGTTTTGCACCTTAATGTTATTCACAAAATATTTGATACATTCTTTATAATTTTCTTGCACTAAGCATCTTGAAATTCGAAGTATCCTTGCGCTTAGGCACAAAAGTGTTCATTAAGAAAAAAGGACTTTGTAGTTTTGAATTGTTCAGAATCATTTTTGGTTGTGTTCCCTGGAGTTATTTTGTTGCCAATCACCTGGTTTAAATTCAAGCCATTTATTTCTTCAACACTATGCATACCCATCTTCCATTGCAACCCTTGTTTTAACAATTAACCAGCAGCAGGACCACTATGATGAGAGTGAAGAAAAAGTTAACATACTCTCTTTCAATAATTTAACAAAATATTGCTCCTTCCACCATAATAAGATACAATGCTCAATCATAGGAGCAGCTCAAATTTGTCTGAAAGCTAACAAGTGCACATATGAAGGAGAAACCAGATTGATTCAAAACTCTAGTGAACAATTAAAACACAAAAGAATTAATGTTATCTCTCACTCAGATGCCCTACCTGGGAGAACTCAGAATTTATAAGGAAATATGATATTTTAACAAGAACCAATTTTAGAATCAAACATTGTTGGGTTGATACATCAAAGATTGCAAGATCAAAAAGAGAAAGGAGGAGTTTAACAGTGTCTGAAGCAAGATGTCTAGGGTTCACTCACTGAACAAGAGACCCTATTTGATGAAGTTGTATTACTCCACTAGACTACTAGCTATTGATATTAAGGGTAAAATTTATGGCAATCTGACTAAATGACTTCCAAGGTTAAAATGGATGGAACACATAGAATTTTAATAAGAGGAGGTACATCAAACCTGATGAACAGTATAATGATCAGATAATGGATTTCCACCATATCCAGGTTCAAGGTTTATCTGAGTTATAGCATATCCAGAACCTGATAAGACATGATAGATAGCATATTATGCTCCCTGGCTTCGGTCAATACAAGAAAAACAAAAAAATTTACATAGCAATAATAGCATGCTATTGTATCAGTTACCCGGATTGGCAGTCGCCATCACCCTCTGCTCTGCATTTGCAAGTTCAGATCGTAATTTTTCTGCTTCATGAGCCATAGAAATCATATGCTTCTCCATTGCTTCACTGAGTTCAAAGTTGTGGGAGTGCATCTTTCTTTCATATTCAATAGCAGCCCTTTTTTATGTTCACAATCAGAAGAATGCACTTTTTCCTTATTCTCAAAAATTAATTAGATCTCATGGGAAGAATATAAGTACTTCAAAAGATTGAATTTATAATAACAAATTCCAAGTGAATGTCTTCTTGAATGATCAAAAAAACAAGTGCAGCATTCAAGATCATATCAATCAATTAGATTTGATTTATGTTGCATGGAGATGAATCCACTGATATTAATGCAACATGATATAGACCAAAAAATTAAGGATATAATAAGATCAGAAGATTAGTTATTTCAAAATATTTAAAATCATGTTACATTAATATTTATGTGTTTAATATGTATAATGCATTTGGGAATAGAAACTAAATCCTAAAATGCAACCACTTGAAATGACTAGACTTATGCCCACTTCTTTAATTAGTAGAGGTTAAAATCTTCCAGACACCCACTGAAATGTCCAAACCTACAACATAGGCTGTTTTTATCTGTAACTCCTAAGATCTGGATTGCTTGGCTTCTTGCAGATGCATGTTCCAAGAAACCCTCTACCTTCGGCCTACTATGGTGTGAAGAAGAAAAACTACCCAACTCGAGCTCAATTAAGCTCAACAATATTTTGTAATCTAATTGCATTCAAATTTGAACTTAAACAATTTTTCTAAACTAAATTTTATGGTTAACTCAAATTATAGCTTGATTTCAAATTTTATGAAATTAAGGCAAGTAATGTTAAGCAATTATCAAGCTTAGGTTTCTACTCGAACTCGATTTATTCACACCCCTACTTTTGTTGCACCATCAAGCCATCAACTGGTTTCCATCATTTTCCCTTAATTATGGAGAATGGAAACAAATCAAAAGGAAGAGGAACGTGAGTGATAGGAGCTGCCCACTAGCACCTATATTAGACAGGTGGCAGAAAAACAAATCTGGCCAAAAATGACAACAGCAGGTGATTTTTGTCTTTTGGCTCATCATTTCCGTTCAACGGAAAGATCTCATTGGAAATGTTGATTTCCGGTGTCCGTACAGAATCCAGCCTTCTCCTTTTATTCCTGATTTTGCAAAAGGTAGCACATGGACACATGTCACAAGAGTATTTATTGAGTATTTGCATGTAATACCATGTGCCACCTTTCCAAAATATGTCCATGCAATCTAGGAATTTACTTAATCGAATTACTGGTCATGAGATTAAAAACTAAAGTTGTAACAACTAGCAGTAAGGAAGAGTTGAATGCTCAAACAAGAAGTGTGCAAGACAGCATTAGGAGAACAGTGAAATTAACTTGATATGCAAAAGTAATACAAGTTAACTAACACAGACATTTATCTCTACTGGGTCAATTCAATCTCGTTCGTTCTTGTAGCTTCTGTAGTAATGTCCTAGTTCTACTTTCCACACTCAGCTGGCCAGATAAACTATTTCTTCAAGAAAATATTGGAGCTTCGATTTTGAAATTATAAATGCCAACTCAAATTTGACTAGATTTTTGTTCTAAGGATTCCAAGCACAGGTAAAACGTCATTTTTCAAGCTATGCTTCCAACCCAATTGTGTAAAGTTGATATATTTCAATTAAATTTAAGGTTAAAACGTAAAGTATTGTCCCACCTTCCAACCATGTCAAAGAATGAGAGAAACTTCAAATAATATTTATTCCAAATTGTATAAAGCATTACATTTTGAAGGAAATTTTAATTTCAAAATATAGGAGATGCATATAAGCATACCTTCCTCGTTGTATTTCTCTGTGCATCGTTTCAATCTCAGCTTTGAGGTCAAGCAGTTGTTGCGACTCCGACTTAATCCTCGCAATATCGCCATCAATACTCTCCAGCTTTTCGGAGAGCTCCTTACTCTCCGCCCGAACTTCCTTAATATCTACCCTAACTCGATCCAACTCTGCAGAGAGCCCTTCAACGGACCGGGCCTCCGCCTCCAATTTCAGGGAACGCTCATAGACCTCGCGCACCTGAGCGTCCCTCTCAGCCTTGACAGTGGAAGCGGTCATGGAGAGGCGGCGAAGGTCCTGTTGGGCGGCCGCTACATCCTGCTTGAGCGCCACGTGGGAGGCAGCCAACCGTTGATTGTCTAAGAGGAGGGCTTGTATCTCGTGGCTCTGGACGACGATGCGGTCCTCCATTAAATGTACCTCCGTCGGAGGTAAGTGGCCCCCGGGGGCGCGAAGACGGGGATCGTCGAGAGGGTGGGGGTGGGGGTGGGGGTGGGGGCGGGGGCGGGGGCGGTGCTCTGAGCCGGTCACCGAGATGTGACTTGGTCCCGACATGCCGTGGGTCTAATTGATTGAACAGAGTTAGATGTGCGCTTTGTGGTGCCCTACAAAGCAAATTCAGATGCTCAATGTAACGTATAATACGAATTGGAAGTTGCAACACAATTCACACAAAATTACTGAAAACTAGCAAAAATCTCACAATTACATATTTATTTATTGTAACCCCATCCCTTGTGCTATGATTCAGTTGTGTTGGTAGCACGAATATTCCAACATAGAGAACAACATTTCCTACAAGGCAACTGTCAGCAACAAGATCTAAAGAGCTCAAATATATCAAGTGTTAGCTTTATCAATCCAATGGAATCTTTGGAATTCATGTGAATATATTAAATCTAGAAATTATATAGAGAAGATTTGATTAATTAAGGAAAACCAAACAAATCAAAATAATATCAAACCAAGATATTAGATATGTCATATAAGGCAAGAATATTCTAGCCATAAAAATCAATTTTTTTACAAATAATAAATTTGATAGATTTGCTAAAGAAGAAGAAGAATCAAATAGATGACATGATTTCCACATTTTATGGTGCATGGATGGACCCTTCCACTCCTTAAAAAAGGTTTACTACAAAATTGATGAATATTATCAACTAAAAGTAGTAAAAAAGCTCATGTGGAGTATAGTGAGAGAAAAAGTGTCCACTTAAGTGTTTTGAAAGGAGTGAAACACACATCAACAAGAGTAAAGACCAAAAGGGGTTTTGGCTAAGGCATAGACATGGATGTTGTCGAGAGATGCTCTACTAGTTGAGTGTCATAGAGTCGATTGATATTAATGTATCATAGCAAGTGAGCACATTGTGTGAAAGTTTGTTGTAACAAATCCATCATCTTAGTAGAATTTTTATACTAGACAAAGCCCTACAAATATAAGAGTGGTTGTGGAATCCCAATTTGAATGATTCATAATCAATAGCATAACCTATACTAAAACTTAGATAGTCGTCTGTTTGAAGAGCTAAGAAATATGCCAAACTATGTAAATCATTTGTGTGTTTCCTTGATATTACATCAATTCACATATCTCTTATTCGCTACCTTACAACAGCCATCCAAAGCTTATAAGTGGCATTAGAGCCACATTACGAATTCATTGTAGCCTGGTCTAATCATAGAATATGCTTAAGGTTGAGGAATGAATATGAGAGAAGGAGCATCTGTTTCCATATCCTCATTGTTAGATAGGACAAATTATCCCTCCTAGAAGGTAAGAATGAGAGCCTTCATCAAGACACTCAGTCAAACGGCATGAAGCACTATGGAAGAAGGATAGGTGCATACAAAGACTACCGATGATTAAGGAAATAAAATCCACAAAAAGAAATTAATAGTAGCTGAAGAAAGACTAGCATTAGGCAACTCAGAAGTAATAAATGCAATTTTTGATAGGGTTGATGAGGAGCAAATCAAGCTCATCTAAAACCTGTGACTCAGCAAAACAAGCATAGAACATTCTCAACATTGTGCATGAGGGCACTGACACAGTTTGAATGTTGAAGCTGCAAATCCTAGCCACCCAATTCAAAAATTTGAGAATCGATAAAGGTGATTCCATCACCACTTTTAATGGAAAGCTATAGGATATAATGAACCAAGCATACCAACTAAGTAGAAGTTACTTAGAATCCAAGTTGATTACAAAGACATTAAAATCGCTTCCAGAGTTGTTCTCAACGAAAGGTTACAGCAATTGAAAAGGCACAAGATATGGACAACAAATATCTTCATAAACTTATGGGCGGTAGACATTTAAGATGAATCCAGCCCAACAAAAGATCAAATGGAGAAATAATGATAATAGACGGTCCAACATTAATGAGGATATTGTTTTAATAGGTAAAAAAACTTAAAAGTATGTTAAAAAAGGGAATAACTTGTAGGTCTAATGGACCCAACAATAAAAATTGCTACCTTTAGAATTAAAATCACAAGCAAGGTACGAAGGATGAGATACCAAGAAGTAGTATTCAGTGCCACGAATGTGGAGGATTTGGGCATATATAAATCAGTGAGTGAACACACTAAAAAATAAGGGAAAATCCTTTGCAATGACTAATAGTGAAGATGAATTCTGAGGGATCTAATAGAGATGAGTAGATGAGCAACCAAGTGATGTTTAACACCAAAGGTAACAACCTTAAACTGTCTATTGCAACACTACATACAACAAACACCACTCGAGATGAGGCAAACAATAATGGAGGAAGCAAAACACAAGTAACAAATGATGATTTGATATTTACAATTAAGTTTTTGTATAACAAGGTAGCGAGGCTAAGAAAATAGAATTTGAGTCTCAAAGAATACCTAAAACGAGTGAAGAATGAGAAAGAGTGAATTAGAGAAAACATACCTAGAAATTATATAGAGCACTGAAACTTTAGAGGCAATAGTGAAATGTCTAAATATGAGAAAGGCTAAGCTTAATGATATTATTGATGATTGAAAAGCTTGGAAAGGATAATCGTGGTGTTGGCTACAATGGTAAATTAAACACATCCAAAGGGACCTCTCATCAAGTGCATTTTGTAAGAGCTTCTATTCTTGAACCAAAGTGTGCTGTAACAAGGAAAATCCTAGACAACCACCCACAAGTGAAGAAAATCAAAAATTCCTAAAGAAATATAGCCAAAAGCTTGAGGAGAAATTAGCATATATGTTATTTCTACTCAGAGCTAGGGCATATTTACTTATAATGTTTAGCTTGAGAAAACACCTGATGAATAGGCAAAAGGGCACTATTAGACAACCAAGGCCTATCACAACAAACCATAGACCAAATAGGTATAACTTTAGAAATCTGTTGTGACATGCCTCGTAACATAAATAGCCTTATGTGCATCCTCCAATGAAGCATGGTACTTTAACAACGGTTGCTCAACATATATGACAAGTAACAAAAGTGTTATAACAGACTAAAAAGCTTCAATGGAGGATTCATTACCTTTAAAAATGGTGAAAATAGGTTGGTAGTTAGTCAAGGTGCTCTAAACCTTCTTAGATTACCTAAGATTAAGAATGCCATTCATGTAGAAGGACTACAAGCTAACTTGTTCAGCATTAGCTAACATTGTGACGAGAACCTATTTGTGAGACTCACCAAAGATAAATGCTTAATGTACAATAAGAAGAATTGGAGCATGATGATAGGAAACCAATCCTCAAACAATTACTACATATTAAGCATTGTTGCGACATGTTTGAGAATAGAGGTTGAGGAATGTGAGCTTTAGCATAGAAGGTTCAAATACTATAATTACCTTGATCTAGTTAAAGTCTTATGTGCTAAAGCTATTTGAGGAATTTCAATGCTTACAAAGAAAAGGGAAGGAATTTGTGGATCATGCTAGCACAGGAAACAACAGAGGGCATTCCACCAATTGTTGCAACAAGTTACTATAGTGAGAATACTTGAATTGTTGCACATCCATATGAAGTGGCCAACTAACATCATAAGTGCTTGAGGTAAAAAGTACATTTTTATGTGTGGTTGAATTTTTTCAATATATACTAATAAATTTTCTTAGAAAAATAGCAGGAACACTCGAAGTATTCAAAAAGATGTGCATGCTACTTGAAATTGAAAAAGGTGTGAGAAGTAAAATCCCCTTAGTCTAGAGTGATCATGGTTGAGAATTTGAAATAGATAGTAAGCACCATTTCATACAGGACTTAATTAGAAGGAAGGAAGTTGTTGACTATGTTTCATAAGAGAAACAATGAGTAGATATCTTCACAAAGGCCTTAGAGATGGATTGGTTTAAATGCCTAGGGTTAGAGTTAGCCTCATGCCTACTCTAATTTAGTTACCACAAAAATCTAAATCAATAAAGAAAGAGGATCTATTTGCTGGAAGAAGATTTTTCTCTAGATACACTAAACACATTCTTTCTATAAGAAAGGAGTCCACTTTCCCACTAAAACCTCTTTCCTTAAAAACTTAGAACTTTGAAAGCTATAGGGCATTTAATCATAGCATAGATATTACTCTGCCACACCTTTTAAGTCATGGTACATCCCTTCCACTTCCTCTCTCTTGACCATTGTAGTTGTTGTAGCATCAATATTCCCTTGGAATCCTCTTTGATTTTGGAGCTATAGCTAAAGAGTGAGATTGTTAAGTCTAATCATTTGAAAGGGAAAAGCTTAGATAACCTGAAAGCTCATGTGATTGGTGCATCTGCCCCTATAAAGAAACCAACTAAGTGACTACCACAATAGAAGCAATCGTTGAGTGGCAGCTAATGAAGATCTAGAATTTAGAGAACCCTACTGCATCTAACATGCCAACAACAAAAGTCTCTATTAAGATAAAGAGTAACGATAAGAAGTCTTTAAATGAACTCATTATTAGGCTAACAGAAAGGAAATGCGTTGGAACAAGGACAACATTAATGATTGTCAGATGAAGGTTTAAAGTGTATGTAAGTGGAAAATTGTAAAATTCTCCCATAAGAAATTCCAAATTGACCCTTTGGCTGCTTAAGGATGATGTTTCTCTTCCTTGATAGAGTTTGGCACAAAAGAGTAGTAGTTTGGGACTTGATTTGGTGTTTTGCAAAGCATGGGTCAGTATGTTAGGAGAAGTTTTTGAAGTCTCAAGTGTTGTGTTTCAATGAGTTTAGGTTGGAAACTTTTAAACATCAAAACATGCCAATCCATATCTAGAACCATCTGAAGTTTTGTCATGAACTTTCTTATCCAAACAGTCTCCTTCGTAACATCACATGCCATGATGTACTCTATATCAGTGATGGAATTTGTAATGGTACTTTATTTAGAACTCTTCCAACCCACTACTCTTCTATTAAGGGTGAAAATGTACCTAAAGATAGACTTTTTGTCATCCACATCTAACTAAAAGTTAGAGTTGATGTATTCGCCTACTTTTAGATCCTTATTTCCATATACAAGTACCATGTCCTTAGTCTTTCTTAATTACTTAAGGATTTGACTGCCTCAACAAAATAAAGATTTCAACTCCTTGATGCTTGCTCAAGGTCATAAATGGACCTTTTAAGCTTACTTATTTTATGAGATTGCTCTTGGACTTTTAAACCGCGAGACTACATTATATAAATGTTTTCCATAAGCAACTCAATGAAGCATGTAGTTTTGATATTCAGCTACCAAATCTCATAATCCAAATGGGAAACTATCACAAGAAGAATTTAAATAGATTTAGGCATTGCTACAAGTGAGAAGTCTTATCATAATCAATTTCTTCCTTTTAACTATATCCTTTCACCATCATCCTAGCTTTATAGGTCTCCACCTCACTAGTTGAACTAATCCTTATTTTGTAGACTCACTTACATCTAATGGAAACTATTCTCTTGACTGGATCTACTAAAGTTCCTAGAGAGAAAGTGAAAAGATTGATGGGTCTCTCTCAAACCTTATACATAGACAAGATCCTGAAGAGGTTTAGGATGCAAGCCTCTAAAAGAGGATTTCTATCATTTAGAGATTGCACCCACTCTTAAAGTCAATGAGCCCACATATAGATTATGAGAGAAGGAGCTTAGAAGCTGGTCCATATGCATTGGCAATTAGAAACCTAATGTATGCAATTCTATGTACAAGGCTAGGTATCACCTATGCTATAACTATTACAAGTAGGTTTCAAGCACATCCTAATAGAAAGCATTGAAATGTAATCAACTATATCTTTAAGTACTTAAGGACTAAGAATACAGTACTTGTGTATGGAGATTGAGAACTAAGAACAAATAGATATACTAATTTTGATTTTTAGTAAGATGTTGATGATAGCATGTCTATCTTTGTGTACATCTTCACCCTTAGTGTCAAAAAAGTGAGTTGGAAAAGTTCCAAATAGAGCATCACAGCAGTTGAGTATATTATAACATGTGATGCTATGAAAGAGGTTGTGTGGATAAGGAAGTTTCTCACAAAACTTCAAGTGGTTTTAGATGTGGATAAACCATTGCCACTTTATTGTGACCACAATAGTACAATTACACATACAAAAGAACCAAGGTCTCATTAAAAATCTAAACACATTAACATCTGTTATCAAATTATTTGAGAAATCATTGGAAGGGGTGCATCTCCATGTAGAAAATAGCTTCAACAGATAATATTTCTAACCTACTCGCCAAAACGATAACACGAGCAGTGTTGGATTCTCATCTTGAGAAGATGGGTATTAGATACCACATCAACTGGTAATGTGCGTCATCAACACACCAAAATTAAATTAATGTGAACTACTACTATGGTGAATACGAGTGTTGTATCTATGAGAAAGGGTGTGTATCTATCAATGTAACCAACCTCCTATTATTTAAGCCATCAGAAAGTAGCAAAACAAAATTTATCAAACTAAAGACAAATAGAAGGAAAATAAAATTACAAGGTTTGATATGATGTAGTACTAATAATCAAAGAGTCTAGCCTCCCATGTTATGCTGGTTTCTAATGTTTGCTAGATAATGTCAATTATCAATTTAGTTGCTCGATTACAAATTGTTAATCTTAAAGTTTATAGGATATTCTCTCAAATTCTCATACAGCTTTAGCTCAAGATTGTAGTGGGTTTTTCCAAGCCAAAGCAAGTTAAATGGTTAACTTTGTGATTAAAAATTGTTACCTATAATAATCTTATAGCCTTACTCTTGTTATTTTTACAAAATTAGTGTTTGCAATTGTAGATCTAATGCGCAGTTTTCATTCCTCTTATTCTTCACATAACCACAAATAAATTAAAGAGTGGGCCCAAATCCTCTAATTACTATTCAATTCACCAATTGCAAATAATGAAAGCACAGACAACTAATCACAATATTATGTATATGTATCCCACCAATTAGAAACATAAGAGACTAGAATAAAATTTTGGCAACTCATTATAAATTCTATAAAAGCTAATGCTAAAGCATTCATCATCCAAACAAACATAAAATGTAAAAGAGAAAATCTAAAAAACTTAGTCAAATCTTAAAGTGTTGTGTAGAACAATGAACACTCCCTAAATCTTGGTACGAATTCCTTCTTCAACTCTTAAATCCTTGGAAATCTTGCTTTCTATGTGTTTTAATGTGAAGAGCTAGACAAAAGCCCCTCTTTAGACTTGTAGAATATGTATATTTATATGTGAACGGAGCCTAGGGTTTGTGTAATGTACACAAAAAGATGAAACAACCCTTAAAATCACAACCACGCTGTCCCTCACTTTGTGCTCCATGGTCGTGACATCACGTGTCCCCTCCACAATCCTAGACTATGCTCTATGGTCATGACATCATTGCACAAACTTGCTTCTTAAATCCCACAGCTACAAATCATCCTTTCACAATTGTGACTCCTCTGTTTGCTGTCGTGAGATCAACTGTAATAGAATGCATCCTCCAACTAGTGTCTATCACAGTCCATCTTGTGTCTACAAAACTTCATCTTGTTGTCATAGTTCCATTTGTCTTGATCGCAGGGCTCAAGTGTGGCAAACTTTAGAATACACTACACTTGATCTTTGAGGTTGTACACTTGCCTTTTGCGACCGCACCTTGGTTCCTTGTGGTTTGTGACTTGCAATTTGTACACAACAACTTTTCTAAGTGTCGATAATAGTCAAATTCACTCCATTACCTTCAAAACTACACTTAAACACTCCTAGTTATCAAAATTAAGCCCTTAACATTCATGTAAACATATTGTAGCCATTTTCTCCTCAAATGCAGCAAAAATTAACTAAAATAGGGTATGAATATACTATAAAATCACATGTTATCATACCTCTACACTTGTTTGCTTTCCTTAAGCAAACAATTTCCAATTCACCTTAATTTATGCCCAAGTAGTGATGTATGAAAAACCATGAAAATTAAGGAATTAGCCACCCTTCTTAATTTCAAAAATCAAAATGCACATATTTTCAATAGTTCAACACCATTCAAGATCACAACCCCTCAACCCAACTATTTCCAACAAGAATTCCTGTGTACATGTAGGCTTCTTGCGTAGGCTTAGTTGTGCTATATTTCCTTCCTTGGTATCAAGATTCTTTAAAAAGACTTGAGAAAGGGGGCTGCTCGCAATCACACGTCATTTGAAAGGGAAGATATATTGCTGATGCCCATGCTTAGAGATAGAGCTCTTCTGAGTGAATATGAGTCTCTGCGTAATCTCGGTTACTAAGCCCTATATCAATTATCTTATCTTCACAATAGAACTGCTCAAGTGACTTAGAAATTAAGAATGAAAAGTGTTGTGCATAATAAAGTAGGAATCATGTTTTCAACAACTAGGCAAGGATAACTATCTTCAAAAATAATTAAGGACTTTGCATAGAAATTTTCATTTAAATATTTCATCATGCATTAAGTCCAAGGCCACATATTTCATGGTGTTTTCATACCATCATTTTAACAAGTAGCCGTTCATCATGTGTGCAAAATTTTTAGTACTATTAGCACATGCAAAACACACTCTACAATTGTACACTAATTTTTCCTTAAATACACACCCTTCCCTACACTTATTTTATTGCTTACTCCACATATGTGATCACAATGATAAAATAAGGCAACAAGAAAGGAAACAACCTAGTAAGTTGGGTGAATTTTGCCCAATTTTCTTCTAATTTGTGGTTGTGCATGCACATTTTAGATCTTAGGTCCCCTTAGTTCTACACTAAGATTGAATACCAAATAATAATTCCCCTTAAACACAAAAACACACAAAACAAATTATTGAAAGTAAATAGTAAGCTTACATTACCTCTCAAGAAGCGCTATATTTATTGTCTACAACCTAACAACGTACTCATGGAATGCGAAGGTGGATTAATTGAAGCTTAGAGATTTCACGGCCTTTCATGAGTCATATCATTCTCCTTCTTTCTTCCTCTCTTCTTTCTCATTTTTGTTGTTCTCTTAAAGCTCGATTGCTCCTCCTTTGCATCTTCCAACTTCTGCCTCACACTTGTCTTTTCACCTATACCTTATGCCTATACCATGTCTTTTTATTCCATAGCTACATCACAAGAATTATTTGTATACATCTCAATCATATGCAGCATAAAGGCATTCTCCTTTACCTTCTGATGATGAGAATTGGAAGGTGTGGTGTACATGAGGAAGTTACCTTATTGGAACTAATATGTACTATTAGGCTACTTTTCTCCATATCTATGATTGCCTTGAGGGTTGTCAAAAATGAGCGGCCCCTACCCTTTCTCACATTCCATCTCTAGAATCTGATAAACTAAGTAAATAAGACTTAATGTGAATAAACTTAAGTTTAAATTATGTTATTCTATTTACATTATTAATTAAAATAAAGAAAATTACCTATTTTATATATTACACTTGTTATGCAATGAAAATAAGTAAAAAAGAAAGCTCGAAGGTACTAAACCAAGAAAATGCAAGTTTAAGCCCTACCACATCACTTAACTAAAGTCCAAGCACCAAAAATCTCACCTAGGTGAGCCTCCAATGAGGGAGTAGATGGAGAACATTCAAAAACCACCGCCTATCACATATGCATCGCCTAACTGAAGAACCAGTGACCGTTTAAAGTTGGCCTGTCACCTACTTGTTGCCTAGGTGACAATAGGACAAACATCATCACTTTCTCCATCACACAAGCAATGGAGGAGATGATTGTTCAATTTTTGCACACCTAACCCTCAGACCAATGGAAGAAAATGGTGGAAATGGTTGGCATCATAATGTATTACTGCAATATTAATTTTATATGAGTAGAGGGTTGAGAATGAGTTTGGTGCCTTCACAAGACGTAAGATTTGTCTTAGAAGCGAGGAATCCCTATGGGAAGAAGGCTAACAAGCAATAAGTATTTATCCTACGTTTTTCTAATTTTGTATGTGTAGTATTATTGAGAAAAATAAGTAAAATTTTTTATGCTATCATTTTAATTAATTGTCCTTATTTAGTTAGTCAATTCTTTTATTCTTCTTCTTTTCCTCCTACTCCTTTTATTTTTATTTTATTACCTAACTTCTTGTTATAATGGAAGTAAATCTACAAGTCAGGCAAGTTGTTTACAATTGTAAATAGTAGACAATTAGGGTCCTATATTCACAACAAAAATTAGGATCAACTTATCCTTCTTCTTTATTTTTATTGTCATTCTTCCTAACTTATAATTATAGTGGAAGTGAATCCGTAAGTTATGATAATTGATCATAATTATAAATCGTGGACTTATAATAGGAGTGAAGCTCTCACATTTACGAAAGATTAATTATTAAACATTGTTTTTACTCTCAATTAAGTTAACTTCATAAATGATTGAATTAATTCAATTGAAATCTTACTATAACTTGAGAAGTATATTAAGGACTAAAGGGATTAATTCGATTGAAGTCTTTGTATTTTTGCATGATGATTGCCATTAACCTTTACATGTGATTGTTACTATACTTGTTTTATTTCATCTACTTAGTTAAAAGTTACTCTATTGTTTAATCAACTACTATTAAATTCAACTTTAAATTAGTTTTACTTTATCAAAATGCAATATTATTAAAAACAACACTCCTACTCCTTGTGAATATGACAATCCTTACTGTTCTATATCATTTGGTGTGACTATTGTGTACTTGCAATGTTAATTTTTCCTGCATCAAGATTTTGGTGTTGTTGCTGGGGAGTAACGAGTGCAATTATAAAATAATTTTGTGTTTTAGATTAAGTATTTATAGTAAATATTTTCTTATTCTTAATTTTCTTTTCTTTTGCATATTTTTTAATTTACACTTTTAATTTCACACTTGTGTGCTTAATTGAAATTATACCATGAATCTAGTGTGAACAATTTACATTTGATCTTCACTTAGTGCATATTGTTAAAATTCTAATTCTTGGATAAAATGGCTTACAATTATGATTGGACTTCTAACTATTGCATGCCTAATTTAGCATATGAAATTAATGTTGATTATTCTTGAGATTTTTCTCAATTTGGAAATTATTTGTTAAATCAAGGTATGAATGGTTCCTTTTATAATTCTTATTCATATAACTCATACTCTAATTTATGTAATTCTATTTCTCCAAGAAATAATATTGAAGAATTATTATTGGAAGCGGTTCAAGCTACTTCATACTATATGACTAGGTTACATAGTTTATTGAAAGAACAAAATGAAAAGGTAAGGGAAAATTCATGGAAAATCCTAAATAATTAAGTACCTCAACTATTAGAAAAACCTTTTGTAGAAGAATCGTATCATCAGTTACTGGCTAGTTATAAACCATCAATGAGTATAATTGAAATTTTAATGAATTACACAATCACTGATGCTAATACAGAAAATACTGAGTTGATGACAATAGAAATTCAAGAACAAAATAGAAGTAAGACAATTTTGGATGAAGTCCAAGTATCATCTTCATGCTTAGAATTGGTTGAACTAGTGAATGAGAAAAACTTTAAGATAAATGAGCCGATTGGAATACCATTTCAAGAATTAGAATTAAAAAGTATTGAAGAAGATCAAAATCTTGCTTCCTTGGAATTAAGAAAACAATGTGAAAATAATAAAAGGAAAGGAAAGAACTTACCTTGTGATTTTACATTCAAAATTCCCTTTAATCATAAAGAAGATGAAGACCACCTATATTCTTATGGCATTTTTAAAGAACTAATCATGATTGATTCTTCCGTAGAAGAGTTCTCTCAAAAGTTAAATGATGTCAAATTTCTACAAGAGGTATTTAATCAAGAAAAAGTTAGAGAATGATAAGCAGGTGTGCCTTGTTCAAGCAAGCAATGGGCTTTTACAAAAATTAAAGCCACCACAAGAGATAGGGAGTATTTCTTCTCCTATTTTTCTGGATAATTCTCTTAATAAATTGCAAAATCAATATTTTATAATTGATGAAATTTTTAATTATGATGTGAGCTAAAATGCATATCATAAAGGTATCATTTCTATATTTTACTATTGCAATGATTTAAAATATGGAAAATTACTTTTTTTTCTTATTTGGAATAAATTTTTAATAAGTATAAAAAGAGAATGGGAAATTAAATCAAAGGTAAGCTATAACGAGTAATAATAAATTTTTTGCATGAATTACATTAAGAATTTTTGGTGGCACACCAAGAATAAATTTAGTTGAAGACAATAAACTTAGCGCTTTTTGGGAGGCAGCCCAAATTTTTTTATTTCCTTCTAAAATTTGTTTTGTTTTGAATAAATGTTGCATAATAAATGCCTATGGTTTTCATGAATTGAAATAAAGAATAATGGACAAATGAATAAATATAAGGTGGAAAAGGAATTTAGGATCAAAATTAAGGATGAATAAATTCTTGAAAAGTAATAAAATAGTAGTATAAATGTGGGATTTATGTGTTACATTACTTAGTGCAAGTCCTCCTCTTTTGAGCACACACCAAGCACTTTAATGTAAAGTTGAGTTTTAGAATTATTTATTTTTAGATGTTGTGTTGCTTTCAAGGTGTAACTCTTGATAATATATTGCTTGATCCTTTAAATAAATTCTAATTTAAAACACTAAGGGAATTCCAAAAAAAAAAAAAAAAAAAGGAGACACTTTAAAAAAAAAGAAGAAGAGAAAATTAAAGTTAGAAAAACAAAAGAGCTCTAAAATAAAAAGTTGACTCTACTGATTTGAATGTTGAGTAACAAAGGGTGTGCAAATGACCCTTATTCATTTTTGCATAAAAAGGTACAAGAAGACTAATGCAAAGCATTCTAAGTTCGTTACATATCGAGGAATTAGAGGTACACAAGTGACCCTTACTCATCTTTACATAAAAAGGTATGTGATTATTGAAAAAAAGAAAATAACCCTTAAAAAAGGAGGGGGGGGGGAGATAGAGAAAGAGAGAGAGAGAGAGAGAGAATATGCCCCATGGTTGTTCTAAAAAGTTCCCCATGAGTATGAAAAAATCAAATAAAAAAGGTGGTTAAGCAACTTACTAGCAAGTAATCAAGAATGCAACACAATTGAAAAATATAAATTTTTTCGAACTCCTTAATATTAAAATTGCTTAGGAAACACACACACACAAGAATTTTTGTATGAAAATAATGTGACAACATAGATTTATACATTTAGATGCTAGTGTGTTACTTGAAAGAATTCTAAAATAATGATGATCTGACTATTCCAATTCTACATAAATTTAATTTTTATCTTGCTTAAGGACTAGAAAGAAATAAAGCATGGAGATATTTGATTACTTAAGTAAAATAAGACTTTATGTGAATAAATTTATGTTCAAATTATGTTATTTTGTTTAAATTTTCAATCAAAATAAAAAAAATTACCTATCTTATGTATTGTAATTGTTATACGATGAAAATAAGTAAAAAGGAATGGAGAGAATCTTGCCCGAAGGCATAAAACTAAGGAAATGCCAGTTCAAGGCTTATTGCATCATTTGAGTGATCTAGGCACCAAAAGTGTCGCCTAAGAGAGCCACCAGCGAGGGAGTAGGTGGAGGCCATTCAAAAACTACTGCCTATTGCCTATGCATCGGCTAAACAATAAACAAGCGATTGTTCAAAGTTGGCCTATTGCCTACTTGTTGCCCAGGCAACAAGATGGTGACCATCGTTGCTTGCTCTATTGTTCAAGCGATGGAGGAGGTGACCATTCATTTTTCTACACACCTACGCCACAGACCAATAGAAGAAGATGGTGGTAACTATTGGCCGATTGAGGACTTTGGGCAATGGAGGCTTAACCCTATAAATAAGGGAGTGTTCTACTAGCCAAAACCATAATCCATAGCTTAGAATTCTTATAGGCATCATAATATATCATTGTAGAACTAATTTAGTATAAATAGAGAGTTTGAGAATGAGTATGGTGCTTTCACAAGAGGTACAACACGACTTGGAAGTGGGGAGTCGCTACAAGAAGAAGGCCAACAAGTGACAAGTATTTATCCTTTATTTTTCTCCTTCCTGATGTATGGTATTATTGAGTAAAATGAGTAAGAATTTTTACATTATTATTATTAATTATTTGTCTCTTCTTATTTAGTTGTGATCAATTCTTTTATTCTTCTCCTTCTCCTACTTCTTGTTATTATTATTATTATTTTTTTGTTACCTAACTTATGGTTATAATGTAAGTGAATCCACAAGTTAGGCAAGTTGTTCACAATTGCGAATAGTGAACAGTTAAGGTCCTATATTTACAATAGAAATTGTGATCAACTTATTCTTCTTCTTCATTCTTATTTTCCTTTTCCCTAACTTATGGTTATAATGGGAGTAAATTTATAAGTTAGGACAATTGATCACAATTATAAATCATAGACTTATAATGGGAGTGAAAGTTTTACATTCACAAGGAATCTATTATTAATCCATTATTTTTATTCTCAATTGAGTTAATTCCATAACTAATTGGATTAATTCAATTGAGGTCTTAGTATAACTTAGGAAAGTATACTAAAGACTAAAGGGATTAATAATCCCTAAATAAGAAATTAAGGTTCGATAATTAATTAAATGATAATGAAAGTTTGTTCATATTTTTGCAAGATGATTACCAGTAGCGTTTATTTGTAATTGTTACCACGCTCATCTCATGCTATCTACTTAGTTAAAAGTTACTATATTGTTTAATCAATTACTATTAAATTTAGCATTAACTTAGTTTTATTTAACCAAAACACAATATTATTAAAACAATACTCTTACTCCCTGTGGATACAACAACTATTACTCTTTTATATTACTTAGTGTAACTGTTGTATACTCGCAACATTAACTTTCCCTACATCAGTAGCACAAAGTCCAAGAGTAAGACAAAATCCCTTACCTTAATCAACACATTTTCCACCACTCCCACGGCCTTTTCATAAATCTATCTACAACTTCACAAGCATCATGTCAGCTTCATCAATCTCATGTCAAATACTTGAAAAGTAGAAAAGGACATCATGTTTACGTTGCACTTAGATCACAAGAGATATTTGTTAATGACAAACCTTCTAATACCAAATTGTCAATGAGAGATACTTGAGGGATATTAGTTATAAATGTTATTATTAATAATTAATAAAATATTGATGATTATTTTATCAATACTTTGACACTGTTTTCATGTATATTAATTTTAAATGGCGTGCAGTGTTGCATGTGTTTATGTAATTATGTTAATAGACCTTATTCATATGTGGGATTATAAATATAGACACAAGGCCGTCTTAGTACACAATCATTAAAGTTAGTTTATGAGTTATAGATACTCTAAAGGGTATTAGAAAGTTAGTACAGTTTACACATTTTGTATTTGTATAGTGAGTGTCAAGCCAATTAGTATAAGATATTGAAAATACATATGTATGGATTGGAGAATGAGTATTTAGACAATGACTTATAGAATGAAGCATTCACATGGAATTCAGTCTTTACTATCAATGTCTTGTTTTGTGATTGTGTTTAATATGAGTGGACTTTAGCTTTGAAACGACATGGTTGTCTTGTACACACGATGGTCAATGTGTTATTAGCATATTAAAGACTAATATCTATTCTAATATAGAGGCATGTATGCGTTCAATAAGGGATTTGTGTCTTCACAAGTAAGCAAAGTGTTTGTCTTATACAATTGATGTTTTATAAGATGAAAATCCTTGGCTAAGGTAATGTGTGATTGGAAATGAGTTTCCGATAGCATTTTTTGCTTTCGCCAAAAATGACACCAAAAATGTAGTGCATGTCATCCCACACCAAAGTAATAAATAATAAATAGGCAGTACTAAGTTAAGTACAGGTTTCATATCTACGAGGAAGGGGTTTGCAACTATTGATATAATTAGGTGTTGATTAGTTAAACCTATTCAATTAACTACGATAAAATAGAAAAACTGATGAAAGAGGTAAACATTAAAGTATTTGGCAATCACTTGTAGAAACACAAATACCAAAAAAAATATCAATCCCTAGACTAATCAAGTTAAGTTATGAATTCTATGATTAACAACATGTACCCACACTAATCTTATAGTATCACTTTCATTATTCCCATAGGATTCATGTTTACAATTAAGTGTCAACGTGCAGGTTTCAGTTTTGCTATTCTCTGCACGGTCATAGATTAATTAAAAGTTAATTCCTTTAATCACAATTTAAAGCGTTAATTACAAATAGCAAATGCAAAGACAATTAATCAAAAGAAAATTTATGCATTCTTTGTCTATCACAATCACAATGTCCTAGAAAATAATTTTGCAACTTATAAAATAACAAAACAAATCAACGCTAAATCCATCATATTCAACAAGGTCTCAAAAGCAGAAGAAAAACAAAGAATCCTTAGTCTATGAGATGTGTCGAATAAGAATTATCCTAAACTTCACGTATTCGCCTTCCAGAATTTTTCCTCCTCCCAAGCAACTTATTTGAGCCTCCAAAGTCTGTTCTTGATGCGTATCGTTAACAAATTAAAAGTTAAATTTATAATGACTAGTACTGGATAAGTATGAGTTTCATATCTACAAGGAGGGTTTGTATGCCTATTGATTTAACCAAATTCTTATTAGTTAGGCCTTAAGACCAAAGCGAAAGAAAAGAAAAAAAAAGTAAAAGAAAACACTAGAACAAATAACACCAGATGAAAGTATTGGAGTGCCAAATACTGAAGAATCTATCCAGTTGTATTTTGTTGGTTTCTTATGCATGTCTAACTACATTAATTATCAATTTGATTATATTAGTTACAGATTGTTAATTCTAAAGTTTATAAGATATTCTCTCAACTTTTCCTATAGCTTTAACTCTAGATTTTAGCTGGTATTTCCAAGTTAAATCAAGTCAAGGGTTCAAGTTGGTGATTAACAATGGTTTCCCACACTAATTATATGATTTCACTCCTGTTATTCTCACAGAGTTAGTGTTTACAAATTGTATGTCTAGCACGCAAGTTTTACTCTTATTATTCCTTAGACTGCCACAAATAATTAGAGAAGTGGCCAATTCTCCCTACATTATTATCCAAATCCATAATTGTGAATAACTATATAGAGATAATTAATTAGAATTAATGTACACATCATACACCAAACTTAAAGACAAGTGGCCAGAGAAGGATTTAGAAATTCATAGTAAATTCAATAAAAATAAGTTCTAAATTATTTGCCATCCAAGAAAACATCAAAATAATAGAAAAAGCTATGAAAACTTATTCCTAAGACTTTGCTTTGTGTGAAAAAATAAATTTTCTTCAACTCTTAGTATGGATCTCTCTTTCTCCAAGCTTTAATCTTATGTTCTAGGAGTTGGCAAGGAAACTAAAACCTAAAAAAACTAGAAACTCCCCCCCTTTAAGATGCATGGATCTCTTATTTATAGCCTGAGGAACCCAAGGAGACATGTAAAAGTGTGAAACGTCAAAAAAGCCCTTGAAAATTTTGAAAGACGAGAGTTGAATATTTCTGCTACTAGAATGCCGCGATTACGCGGTCGAGGACCACGATTGCGGCTCGGAACCTCACTATCATGGCTTGAAATTGTAGTATTTCCAGAACACGTCACAATCCAGTTTCGTGACGAGGAACACCTTCTTGCAATTGTGGCTTTGATCGTGGAAATTCTAGTGTGTTTGACTACTCTGGTGGTGTACATTCTTTTGTGTGTAACTTTTTCGTCTGACATTCGATTCACCTGAGTTTTCCACCGTTGTAAAGCTAATTCATTTTTCTTTTATTCATCAAAGTTTCAGATTAATTGAACGTTCCACTAAAAGATAGCATCATTTTGAACTCACTGCTTAATCTTTCTTACAATCATGATAACTCTCATTCCAAAGCACATGCATAAAAATTCTCATTCTAAGACACATGCATGATAATATTTAATGTAATTCATGCATGATAAGGTATTTTCTTCATTTTTACTCACATGCATGCATAAATCAAGGGCAATATGGGTACAAATATGCCTATTATTTCACTTGCTATCAGTTCTCTACCTCTTTAAGCCTTCTTCTTTGTGAATTGTGGTTTCCTTTTCATGTACAATTAAGTAGAGTTAGAAAAGATGAGTCTGCCCTTGAAAAATCATGTTTGGTGTGTTTTCACAATCCATTCCACAATTGCGCCATCAAAGCTCATAATCACGACCTCCAATCTTGCAAGTGCAACCATCTTTTGTCAGGCACTAGCATCTATTGTTGCTCAATTTGTATATGCGGCAATGCTTCTTGTGATCGCGAATGCTAAGTGTGATAATTTCCAAAATGCTTTGCTCTCCGCCATGCGATTGCAACATCTTCCTTCATGGCCATAAAGACCTTTCTCATGAGCACAACCATTGAGAGAGGAAATGGATTTTGCATTTGCTTCTTGCAATTGCACCACTTCTTCTTGCAATCACAAATACCATTTTTGCACTCGTGACCCGCACATACCAAAAATTGTTTTAAGAGTATAAATTGTTCCAAATCTAATAATTTTCACCCAATTGCACTTAAAACACCAAATTACAATTTTAAGCATTCTTACTGAATTTTCATCACAATTAACACACAAAAACCAGCAAAAATATTGATAACAAAGGGATAAAATGCTATAAATCCCTAAGTTATTATTCATCTTTTCTAAGGACAAAAGTCACAATATACATCAAAGATTCTACTCTCAAGAACTTAGTAGCAAAGAAAAATTCAAAGCCGAGATCAATCAATTGGTTATCTTACTTTAATACATTGATTTAAAAAGGGAACAAAAAATTTAGTAAGAGGTCATTTATCTTGACTAGAAGTGAGAAGTGAACAAAAAAAATACCAACAAATGGTTCCTTTTCTAATGAACAACTTTGGGCAGTCTCTATTAAATCACCTCCTTGGTTCACTGAGTTAGCTAATCATTTAGTCTCAAATGTACTACCACTAGGGTTTAACCCTCAACAAAGAAGAAAATTTCTTTTTGGACTGAATAGTACTTAAGGGATGATCTCTTGCCGTTTAAAAGATATGCAGATGGCATATCCAGAAGATGCGTATTAATTTATTAAATTCTTAAAATATCACATTATTGCCATTTATAATTATATGATGAATATCATGGGCCTAAAAGAACTGCTGTTAAAATGCATTAGATTGGATTTTTTTGGTCAACATCATTTAAGGATACAACTAATTACGTCACTACTTGTGATAATTGCTAAACCATACATCATATTAGAAAAGAAATTAGAAGTCCTAGTAAATAATTATAGAGGTAAAATTATTTGATATATGAGGTTTGCATTTCATGAAACCTTTCCCACCTTAAACAAAAAACTAATACATTTTAATTGTGGTAAATTTTATGTCAAAGTAGGTATAAGCTATGGCCTTTCTACGTAACGAAGCTCCAAGTGTAGCTAAGTTAGTTTATCCTTTGATATCTAAATTGAAGTATTTAGAGAGTTCATTTTTGATAAAAGAGTAAATTTTCAAAATTCTCATATCTCCATAAATATCATATTTGTAAGGCAAAAACATAAAAGCACTCCTATGAATACGAAAAATAGGCTGGATTAGTCTACTCAAGTTGAAGTTGTAATTGTTTAGTCAAAACAAAAATTTATTTTGACCACACCATCTAGTTTCTTTTGATTATTGTGGGCATATCTCATTTCAAAATTATTACTTGACTTGACTGGGATCTTATTGCTAGTCTTCTTCTAGTTTAATCAAAAAATCTAGTGGCAAAATAAGAGTAACTATTATATCATCTACAAACAAATGGACAATTAAAGGTTAAATAAGGAATTCTAACGCATATTGAAAAAAAATATTAAGTAGCTAAAGGAAAGATCGGTCATTAAAACTAGAAGATGCTCCATAGGCATATTGAATTGCCTATAGAATTCCTTTGGAATTTCTCCCCATAAGCTAGCCTACAACAAATCATGTCATCTTCTTATGGAACTAGAGCATTGAGCTTATTTTTCTATAAAACATTTAAACTTCGATTTGAAGGTTGTGCTTGAAAAGTGAAATGTTTAGTAAAACGAATTAGAAGAGTTGCACAGAAAATCATATGAAAATGCTCAAAAAAACAAATAATGAATAAAACATTAGCATGATAGGAATGCTCAAAAGAGTATACAAAGCCAGAAAGTATTCTTGTTTTAGTCTAGGTTAGATTATTTCTAAGAAAACTTAAGTTTAGATGGGTAGGACCACATTCAATTACTAAGGTGCTTTTGGAAGGAGCAATGGAGATTTTAGGACTATTGAACCAAAAAACAGTTGTGAATTGGTAGAGATTGAAACATTATGTGGAGAGACAACCATTTCCAGTAGAAGAATCCTAGAAATTAACTAAATAAGTTACAGAGTATCCAACTGGAAGCACTAATCGAAAGGTAAACTTAGTTGTTTTACTCTCTTTTTATATGTTTTGCCTTATTCACAATCCACTTTACAGATTATTAGATATTGTTTGATGTAGTAGATTTTATTGAAACATATCCGCCATAGAGGAAATGCATAAAGTAAATTTTGTTGTACTCATAACCCACGAATAAACTAGATAAGAATTTTTTTCATACTAACTCATAACCCACGAATAAACTAGATAAGAATTTTTTCATACTAAGTTGTTGCACCTATAAAAGGTGGAGGTTTTAATGGTACAATAAAAGGACAACAAAACACTTCACCACTGTCATATCAACTTCATGGATTATACAACAAAATTTTTATACTAAGATATAAATGTAAGGAAGAATATACACATTTTTTGCACCTCGGGTAGACTAGCTTTGCTTTGGCTATGTTTTTCACATGCATGGATTACCCCAATATATCATAAGCAACTGTCACAAATTTGCTTGTATTGGAGCCAAAACAAAAATTGGTGGCTGCATTATCAGCTGAAGTTACAGTTGGTAGACCACCTCAGCTCTTAACTTGGAGTGGTAGTTTATTGGTACTTTTCAATACTTGCTTGATGTAGCTATTTAAGTTACACTCGTTGTCCTATTGGCAGTTAGTTTAGAAGGTAGTTAATGGCTTGAACTCATATGTATTGCTAGAGGATGGCTCTGCAACGAATGGAATACTACCCCTCTTCCTATTGTTTCTTGCTTTCATCTTTCTTGTGTTGCTTTTGCTACGTATGCGTATGCATTTTGGGTTCTTTTACATGGTACCTCAGCCTTCAAACAAGATGAAGGAGGAGAAATAACCATCACAATGTCTCAAGTATCATCCTCAATTAGAAATCAACATAATATGGTAGTTTATAGATTTCTAAACCTTTCTGATCCCACCAACCTTTTAAGGATAGACAATAAAGAGAACCCCATGATAGCTTTGGTACTTAAGCTACTGACAATAGAGAACTACATGGTTTAGGTGAGAAGCATGAGAAGAGTGCTTAGAGCTAAGAACAAATTGAGATTTGTCATTAGACAAATCCAGAAACTTGCTACTGATGATGTTGCACTTCTTAAAGCCAAGGATAGATGTCATGATATGGTATCTTGAACTCCATTTCACCATATGTTAGGGGTAGCTTATTGTTTGTGGATGATGCCTATAATTTATGAAATGAACTCAATGAGAGGATGCCACAACAAAATGGACCTATGATATACTAGTTGAAAAAGGCACTCAACCTACAAATGCATGGTGATGACAAGGTTATTGCATATTATGGCAAACTTAAGGCAATATGGGATGAACTTGCATTATGTGATGGTATGCTAGAGTGTACTCTTGGGCAATTAAAGGTTCTTATAGATAAATGTTAAAGAGATTACATGATGCAGTTCCTAATGGGGTTGAATGATTCTTATAGTAATGTTAGATCTCTTGCTACCTATTTACATGATCTTTGCTATTGTTTAACAATAGGAGAAACAAAAACATCAAATCATTTCAAATATGCAAGGAGCAAAAGCACAGGAACTTACAACATAAAGGATTTAGAACTCTGCTAAGACAAGAGGCAGAAGATGTAGGCTATAGCACTCATTGCAAGATCATAGGTCACACACTCCAAAATTATTTTAAGGCAGGGAATGTAGAGCCTCCAACATGCACATTGTAATATGAAGGGACATCTTACTAAGAGGTGCTACAAATTAAAGGGATATCCACCTGGGCACAAGTTGCACCCGAAAGGAGTGAAGAATGCAAGTGTTGCCCTGGAATCTCTAGGAGTTTCAGAATAGTCAGCAAGTTGTTTTGGTGAGGATGGTGAAGGATTGACACTTACCAAGGTTTAATATCATGAGCTGATGGCACTTCTAGGTGCTGGGAAAAGAGTAGCCACTAGGTTAGGTGATGCAAGCCAAAACTCAAAACTAAAATGCCCCACTAGCCAACAGTGTCACTACCATGCCTTTTGCTCACCTAGCCAATCCGACCTACATGACTGGTAAGTCCTTGCTTCTACACAAACCTTTACCATAAGCTAAACTTTAGTTCAACCTTAGATTTTTGACACAAGCAATAGATCACATGATTTGCCACTTTAGTTTCTTTACTTCCATCACAACCACTGCTTCCATTCCATTTAAGCTCCCTAATGGATCTCATGTAACAGCAACACATGTAGGAAAAGTGAAGTTAATAGAGTCCATTACCTTAAACAATGTGCTTTGCATTCCATCCTTTGCATTGAAACTAATTTTAGTAAGAAAACTAACTTAAGGTCACCTTTGTTGCCTTATGTTTTCCTCTTCAACTTGTTATATATAGGACCTTCCTTGTTAGACCATGATTGGGAAGGGTGAAGCTCAGGATGGCTTGTACAAATTCTTAGGAAATAAGGTGCATTCTAATTAGCTTAAGGTAGACCTATCCAGCTTCTAACAAGACACTCTTGACCTTGGTTGTGCCATTTGGTATTATAGACTTGGTCATATATTAAGTAGGAATGTGAACCTCATTAATGACTCAGTTGTAAAACCAATCAAGAATGAAATGAATGATTTTGTTTATTCAACTTACCCTCTTGCAAAGCTATGTAGAAAATCCTTTGATCATAACTCTCATAGATCTTCATTTCCCTTTGAGATGTTGCATGGTGACTTATGGGGTCCTTTTAATGAAGTGGGATATGATGGAAGTCGTTTCTTCTTAATTATAGTTGATGATTATACTAGGATAAACTTGGGTGCAGTTGCTTAAAATAATGGTAGAAACCACACATTGCATGAGAGCCTTCTATAAGTTAGTGCAAAACTAGTTTGGAAGAAAAATTAGGATCATTATAACTAATAATGTTCCAAAATTCATTCTAAAAAACTTTTACCGAAGTGAGGGAATAATACACCTAAGACAATGTGTAGAAAGCCCTTAGAAAAATGGCATAGTCGAGAGGAAAAACTAACAATTATTGAATGTTTCAAGAGAACTAAGATTCTAATATTATCTGTCTTTAAAATATTGGCATGAGAGCATCTTAGTAGCATCATATATAATAAATCCAACCACAGCTTTGATGGGAAGACATCTTATGATATGTTGTTTGGGATCCAACCCCCATATCAACACATGAAAGTCTTTGATTATTTGTGTTATGCATTTAAATTAAATCAGGGAAGGAAGAAATTTGATGCTAGAGCAAGGGAATATGTCTTTTTGGGGTATCCATGTGGCGTGAAGGGGTATAACCTACTGGAACTAAAAACTAACAATGTTTTCATCTCCAAGGATGTGGCTTTCCATAGAGCATTTTTCCCTTCAAGTTGTAAAACTAGATCAGTGAGTCTTTAACAATTATCCAAACATAGCTTCCTGATCCTTCACATCATCCACAACTATCTGATTTTACACCAAGCTTTCATTCTCCACCTCCCAATGATCAAAAGCTTAACACTCAACACCAAACAGAATTTCCTCTAGATTTTAAAAGCTTGGTTTTAGAAGATCAAAACAATACACAATCAAACATAGCTCCTCCTAATCATGAACTTTCTCTAAAACATGCTCCATCTAACAATTGATTTCCTAATGCCCTAAGGAGATCTACTAGAGTGAGGAATGCCTCCATATACATCAAGGAATACTACTATTAGCAAGCCTTCTCATCTTCACCAGTCTCAACACAAATAAGTGAGCAAAACCTCAAAGACCTTCGTAGATATCCACTTGAAATTGATTTGAGTAATGGCAGGTTTCTCCCTGAACACCAAGCCTTCTTTACTGCTATTTCCTCACATAAGGAGCCAACGACTTATGTTGAGGTCTCAAGGGATCCTAATTGGTAGTAGGTAATGCAAGCTAAAATGAAGGCATCGGAGGAAAAACATATAGACCTTAACTGATCTACCTACAGGCTATGAAGAAATTGGATGCAAATTTGTGTACAAGATTAAATATAAATCAGATGGAACTATAGAGAGATATAAGGCCAGATTGGTAGCCAAATGATTTACATAAAAAGAGGAAGTTGACTACCAAGAGACCTTCTCTCTAATGGTAAAGTTAACAATAGTAAGATGCTTGCTTGCAATGGCTGCAGTGAAGGGCTGGAGCTTGCATTAGTTTGATATAAACAATGCATTCCTATATGGAGATTTGGAGAAGGAAATATACACAAGGAAGCCACTAGGGTACAACAGAAGAGGAACAACAAAGGTATGTAGCGTGATCAAGAGTCTATATGAACTGAAACAAGCATTATGTGAATGACATTATAGTGGGAAGTGACTTAGAGGCAGTGACAAAGGAGATAAAAGACTTCCTTGATGACAAGTTTAAGATCAAGGACTAAAAACAACTAAAATACTTTCTAGGCATAGAGGTGGCAAGAAATAAAGTTGCAATCCATATTAATCTGTGCAAGTATGCCCTAGACATTCTTATAGATAGTGGATTACTTGGTAGAAAGCTAAAGAAAAACTCCCATGGAGTGAAACATAAAATTTAGTAGAGAAGAAGGGAAGGCAATGGCTGATCTAGCTCTCTATAGGAGACTGGTAGGAATACTATTGTATCTAAAAGTTGCAAGACCTAAAATTTCTTTTAGTGTTTTAGCCTTAAGTCAGTTTATGTAACCACCAACTGTCTTGCACATGAGGGCAACTTGTCGGGTGTTACATTACATCAAAGCAGCACCAAGACAAGGATTATTCTTACCATCCAAGAATGAAGTGAAACTGAAGGGCTACTGTAACTCAGATTGGGGGTCTTGTCTAGAAACTAGGAGATCTATTATAGGGTATTACATTTTCTTAAGGAGTTCTCTAAGGTCTTAGAAGTTAAAAAAATAATCTATTGTCACTAGATCATCAACTAAAGTAGAATGCAGAGCCATGGCCTCAAAACGTACGGAGTTAACTTAGATAAGATACATCTTTGAAGCTTTGGGGATTATGCATGACCAACCATCCAAATTGCATTGTGATAATAAGGCTGCACTACACATTGCTGCAAACCCTATCTTTCATGAACGAAGCAAGCATATAGACATGGATTATCACATTGTGAGAGATCAATTACAAAATAGACTGATCAAGACCTATCATGTGCTAACAAAGGAATAAGTTGCCAATGTAATGACCGAACCCTTTATTGTAGCCTTGTTCAACAGACACCTGGGTAACAGGGGAATGGTAAATTTCCATTCTCCATCTTGAGGGGGACTAGCCAAAAGAAAAATAGATGGCTACATTATCAACTGAAGTTGTAGCTAGTAGACCACCTTAGCTGCAAACTTGGAGTGGTAGTTTATTGGTAGTTTTTAGTGCTTTCTTGATGCAGTTATTTAAGTTTCACTTAGTTGATCTATTAATAGTTAGTTTAGAAGGTAGTTAATGGCTTAAACTCTTATACATTGCTAGAGGATGGCTCTATAGCCAATGGAACAATAACATCACTTGATAGAATTAGAAAACCACTTCTTCAACCCTTCTTCCTATTGCTTATTACTTACATCTTTCTTGTGCTGCTTCTGCTACATATGTGTATGCGTTTTGGGTACTTTCACATCTTAGCTTGTTCTAGAAAGAACAATTAAGGTTTATTAGGTACAACTCTCTTATCATCTCTAAAGTGATCACTATTTAAAGCTATTAACTAGTGGCTAGAAGGATACTTGTTTTGAATGATTTCAACTAGACCAAGGGAGTGGGTTTGTTTGCTTCCATTGACAGTGGTAGTACAAAATGCTTTTCCACCTTGCTACTCTAACCTTGCTATATCAAGTCTTGTATGAGCTAAAGTGTCCACTATATATATCCTTTACCACCTAATTGATTTAATAATAGAGACAATATATATGAGTTTATAGGCTAGGGAAAGAGCATTTTTGAGCTAATAAGCACCACTTAGTAAGGGAATTTACTATTGGTGATTGGGCTTTTGCTAAACTTCAACCTTGCGAACACTCTCGCTCAAATCAGAAGAAGAAGAAAAAGATCAAACCTTGCTATATCAAGTCCCATTTTGGCTAAAGCCACCTCTATATATATTCCTTACCACCAATTTGATTTACCAATAGAGATAATATATAGGAGCTTATAGCTAGGGAAAGTGCATTTTCAAGCCAATAAGCACCACTTGGTAAGCAAAATTACTAATACTGATTAGGCCTTTATCAAGCTTCAATCTTACAAACAATCTTGCTTTACTCAAAAGAAAAAGAAGACTCAAACCTCTCTATATCAAGTCTTACATAGGCTAATGCCACCGCCATATATATCCTTTGCCACCTATTTGATTTACCTACGGAGACAATATATAAAATTTTATAGGCTCGGCAAAGTGCCATTTCAAGCTAATAAGCAACACTCAGTAGGGGAAATAACTACTGAAGAAGAAAAAGAGGAACCCCATATTTGATAATAGGAACAATATATAGGTGTTTATAAGCTAAGCAAAGTGCCTTTTCAAGCGAATGAGCACCACTCAGTAAGGGAAATTTCTATTGTTGAAGAAGAAGAAGAAGAAGAAGGCCCAATTGGTTGTGTTAAGCAGTTTTATTAATAAGAGATTATGAATATGGATAGAAGACCTCTTCATAGACAATCATTAAAACATTATTTGTGTGACACAGATTCTCTAATTGAGCATTAGAGAATTGGTACGACTTCCACACCCTCTATTTGTATGTTGAGTGTCATGTAATTTAATACAAGATACTAAGAACACGTGTGTGGATACGTTATTAGAAAATGAGTATTCTAACACTAACTCAAAAAATGAAAAAGTCACATAGTGTTTACTCTTTATTATCAATGCCTTACTTTGTGATCATTTTAAGTGCGCGTGGACTTTAAACTTGAGACAATATGATTGTCTTGTGCAGTTAATGGTTAGTATGTTATTGAGGAATTAAGGACTAATAATCTACAAGATAGGTCTATGAGCCCAACATATCATTACCTTAATACATATGGAGGCATGTGTGCATTTAATATAGAATTTGTCTCCTTGCAAGTGAACAAGACATTTGTCCTACGCAACCAATATTTCACGTGATGGAAATATTGGCTATGGTAGTGTGTGATCATAATGGAGTTTGTGATAAGACATTAATATCATGAGGTAACATTGATTTGATCATATGATTGAGTTAGTAAGTTTGACTAAATTCATAACACTCGCTCGATTGGGAGAAAGAAAGGCCTATAATTCATGGGATTCATGATCGAGAGAGTTCATGTGATCGATTTACTTTGTCTTAATTTGGCTACAGTATAAGCTATAGGCTAGGCATTACCCAAATCCTTCAAGCTATGCTTTTTGCTAATTAAAGATGAACCTAAAGAGTTATACATAAATAGATGGAACAAGAACAAATTGGTAGTTTGGTTCAGGACATAAACAAGACTTGAGAAGTCTCATAGTCAATTTAATTTAGTCACAATTGGATTAAGCCAAATGGATTTCGTATTATGTTTCTTAATAATGAGATTATTAATTAGAAATACAATGTTCCTATAATTTATTAATAAGATTAGTTAAATTAAAGGAGAAGATACATAGAGACCTTAATTATGAATGGAATTAATAATTAATTATGCTATGAGCTTAAATTAATTAAAAATCCATGTAAAAAGTCTATAAAACACCGTGCCATGTGTGTCCTAAGTGCTATACATGGAAATAAGAATTCTACATTGTGTAGGATTGTGTGTTTTAGAAATATAAAATCTGGAACAGTTTTAAATCAACATTACTTCAAAAAAAGGGGAAAAATTTGAGTTCCCTCACTAAGTCAGAAAGAATAGGTTCTCTAGCCACTCTTGTAGTTTTTTTCTTGTCTAAAAGTTGAGTTCCCTCACCAAGTCAAAAAGAAAAGGTTCTCTAGCCTCTTCTTTTCTTGTCTAAAAGTTGAGTTCTCTCGCCAAGTTAGAAAGAAAAGGTTCTCTAGCCTCTCCTTTAGTTTTCTTTCTAATCTAAAATGCAAAGGAGTTTACATTAGGTCTTAGCAAAAGAGTTTGTGGAGGATTTTAGAGGTTCTTGTTTGTGTTCTTTTTATATAGATAAACTAGAGGTCATGACTTAAGGGTTGTGACTCATGGGTCATGCATACGCCTCACTAAGCATATGATTCCAAAAGGGAATTTTATATGTTTTTTGTACACATTTAGTTGATGCATTATATACGACAAAAGTCGTTTAGGTTAGATTTTAATATTTCTCTGTGTATTCTCTATTTATTTGATATTTTAAAATTAAAATTTGCACAATTGACCTAATGAAAGCCAACAATAGTATCAAAGTTGTTTTTTTCCTCATATAATTGCAAAGTTTAATAATTTTCTATGATTTATGGTAGTTTTCATTTGAAAATCAACTAAACATATATTTGATACTATTTTATGCTTGAAAAATTGTTTTGTGCATACTTTGTTTTGAGCAAAGCCATGAAAATTTGAAACATGAGCTTTAAAGTTCACTCCAACACTGTGGCTGTTACTGACTTGTGGTGCGAACCTAATAGCAAGGTTTATGCAAACCTTGCAACCAAAGTTGCAATCGCGACAAGTGGGCATGTGGCCATGAGCATGGCCACAGCTATAACAAAGAACTATTCTTGTAGCCCTCCTTAGCATTGCTTTCTAGTGGCTTGCAGCAGTGGGAACTATTCTTGTAGCCACACAAAAACCTGCATAGGGAATTTTGGTGTCTTTTATTATATTTAAAACCTAGGAGAAGGATTTTTCGTAAATGACAACTACGACATGACATGGGTAAGTTATACAAAAGTTATTAAATGGATGGGTTAAATTATCCATGTGATGTATAATTATTTGTATAGATGTTATCAATGGATTACAAATTAGGAAACATGTGATGGATTTAATTTTTGGTTAAGCTTTACCTTTTCATGGATGTATACTTGTATCTCATAGTTTGCAAAGGCTTAAGCCCAAGCACTTAGAATAGGAAATATTTCCAGTGGTATTCCACGTGTACTTGCAACATGGAAGATCAAGAGTTAGTGATCGTATGGAGGCTAAGAGTTGGTGCCATTCAATGTTCCATGGTTTAGTGGGCCCGCGAAGGATGGCTATAAAGATGAAGATAAAGTGTAGACCAAAATTATTAGGCTTTGTAATAGTATAGGGCCTTAAACACGTGCACAATCTAATTGGATTTAAAAGTTCATAATCCTTTATGTTACTTATCTATTTATTTTATTTGTTGCATGTATGTGATATGTGCATGGAAATTGGTTAATGTATAAACTAAAATGTAAATTACATGGAGTGAATACTTCCTCCCTCATATGATATTAAGTTTTAACAAAATTGTATCATTATGACCCTCTACTGAGCTCGAAGTTTTAAGTTTAGTTTTAGCATGTGATGTCATCACATTCGTGGATTCACATTGCGGATGTATTAGGACTTCAGGTGCATTTGATACAACATTCAAAGGATACTTCTCCTTAAGAACTGAAAGGGTCATGGATGGTGTCACGAATTTGATGAGTTGTCAGTTGGTGAGTGTGACTTAAGTAGGCCCGTGTAGCTAAGAACTATATGTGTGAGGTTTCATTATGTCATAGGCCAAAGTAAAAGATTAGATCGTGCATGAGATGCATTGGCAAGAGTTGTCCCTTGTTGGGCTTAGCATGCCAAAAACTTTATGTGTGAGGTTTGTTATGTTCAACAAAAACTTTAATCGCTTGCTAGAAAATGTTTCCAATGGAGTTTCCATTTCTTACCCAAGAGAGTGCATGATTTAAAAAAGCTAGTAAGAGGCCAGTTACTATAAAGTTAGTAATCATGCGGTAACACATTTTTGTAACTAAGCTAATAAATTTGCTTATTTTCTAAAGTTCTCATTTATCTTGAATAATATCTACGCCTTTTAAAAAATCACTTCAGGCTAAAACACTAGTTGGACACAGTTATGTTGATTGGCTTGAGAACTTGAGAATTGTTCTTAATCTAGAGTGCATCGGCTATATTTCGAATATCAGCCTCCATAAAGATACCTAGTAAGGAGAAGAACTCTGTCCATAAGAGATGGGTGGAAGACAATTTGGCGATTAAGAATTACATGTTGGCCTCTATGACCAATAATTTCTAGAGGACTCGTGAGGGCATGGCCAACACTTAAAAGGTTCTATATCACCTTTAATTTGAACCACTTCAGTTAGACAATCATTTGGCTATACTATAGTTTTAAGAGAATGTTTACTTTAACCCAATGGGCTTAACAACATTATTTTAATTTCGTTGCTAATAAAAGAGCATTATGAATTTCTTTTGGAAACAATGTGTGCTATATTTATTATTGTAATAAATTAGATGGTACAATATCTCTTGTAAATGGTCTTTATTATTTGAATATGCATGATAGTGCCACGATGAATGTTTCTTTTCAAATAATGCGCTAGGGGTGGCTTCAATCCCAAGCATTTGAGCCACCTTAAACTAGCCATATTGGGGTGGCAAGGATAAGCAAGTTAAACAAAGATGGACTTATTGGCCTATTAGGAGAAAAACCCTATCCAACTTGTGAACTTTGTATCTTAGGCAAAATGGTTAGGAGTCCATTTGATGAAATGTCAAGAGGGCACAACATAGGTGTTGGAGCTAGTTTACATCGATGTTTGTGGGTCATTTAATGAATTGGCTAAAGGACGGCTCTATTACTTCATAGCCTTTATTAATGATTATTCTAGTTATGGTTATATGTACTTAATGAAGTACAAGCACGAATCCTTTAAAGATTTCAAAGAATTAGGGTACAAGTAAAGAAACAAACTCGTAGTCAAGTAAAAGCATTGCAAATTAGATCATGGTGGTGAATACATGAGTGCCAATTTGTTGAATTCCTCAAGGAAATTATAATAACTCCTCAATTGAATTGTGTGGCTAAGGGGAGGAATTTTTTTTTTTTTTGATATGGTTTGATCTATGATTGGCTTCACTAATATTTCCATATCATTATAGAGACATGCTCTTCTAACTACCGCACACATTTTGGATAGGATTCTCTTTATGTTTATTCCTTCAAACTCACATGAAGCATATTTAGACTTAGAGATCTCTGACTTACCTTAAGAAGAGTAAGACGGATAAGTTAGAGGTGGGAGCAGTTATGGGCCTCTTTTTTTGATATTCTAAAGACTCTATGAGATATAAGTTCTATCTAACTAATGATTATAGTATTGTTGTTGGTTATTAGGCATGCTTTCTTGAAGAATTCGTTTGAGAAGGTGGTACGAGTAGAACAATTGTTCTCAAGGATGTTGAGCATGAGCATCAAAGCAACAAGCCTGTACGACAAGCTCCTATTCAAGAACAAATTTCAATAGTACAAGCATTATGGTGATTGGGTAGGATCTTTCTTGCTTCAAAGAGATATGGTTATATTAAAGAGAACGAACAAAAGTTGATCGTTACAGGAGATAATGATCCTGGAAATTATTCTTTTACCTACAATCAAGCAATGTTGGATAAGGACTCCACCAAATAGATAGAGGCCATGCAATTCAAAATGGATTTGATGCATTTGAACAAAGTATGGACCTTAGATGATCCACCTAAGTGTACAAGCTTAAGAGGTTCATTTAAGGTCATACGCAAGCATCAAGGAGTTGGAATCCTCCTTTTGATTGTGAAGTCAAACCATTTGGCTTCATTGAGGACGAATCATGCATCTATATGAAGGTTAATGAGAGTGCCATTACATTCCTAATATAGTAAGTGGATGATATACTACCGTTTGGAAATGATGTTGAAATTCTCATCTTAGTTAAAATATGGTTATCTAGTACTTTCTTCATGAAAGACTTAGGAGAAGGGATGATGCATTGCAAGTGCACTGCATTGCTTAAGCTATGTAGGAGTAGAATATCATTCCTACAAGAAATATGTGAGTACCGATATAATATAGTTTAGGACTTACAAATTGTAGGAAAAGATGTTGTGGAAAGCTAAAGAAAAACAAGGACCACAAAACTGAAATGTTCTGTATTGATTCTATTGATTGAAATTATGAGAATCTTATATTTTGTGAAAAATTAACTTTTGGATTCTTTTGTTAAAAATTAATTTAATTGCTGTTTATTCCATATGTTGTTCTTAAATTCTTCTCTAGTTTATTACTAACTCTAGCAAGGTTTCATAATCAAAACATTCAGACACTCATAAGTAACATGCAATTATCTACAGTGAAAATTCAAGCTCTTTGAATAGCATAAAACTCAAACATAATTAGGAGTTCAGTTTTGTTATTCTCCTAAATTATGTATTCTTACTTGTACTCTAAGTCACATAGTGTTACTCTTTATTGTCAATATCTTACTTCGTGATCATTTTAAGTGCACGTGGACCTTAAACTTGAGGCAATATGATTGTCTTGTGCAGTTAATGGTTAGTATGTCATTAAGGAATTAAGGACTAAAAATATACAAGACAAGTTTTTGAGCCCAACATATCATTACTCTAATACATATGGAGGCATGTATGCATTTAATATAGAATCTATCTTCTTTCAAGTGAACAAAATATTTGACCTATGTAACCAATGTTTCATGAAATGGAAATCTTGGCTATGGTAGTGTGTGATCATAATTAAAGGGCTTCTTGTCTTGAAGCAAACAAAACAATAAAGCCAACCAAACGCAACCTTCCTCCTTTCAAAGCACAATTGAATCGATTCTCACCTTACCTCACTTCATGTAGTAACATAGTTAAGGCCTCAAATATCACAATCACAATACAACTCAAGTAATTCATTGATGACACACGCTCACTCATCCAAATATCATCAACATGTCTTCTTCATGCATCAAACTACCTACATGTTAATGTGAATGGCCCATCTTGCACATTCAAGTACCTCAAAAATTGGTTTATATAAACAATCAACACTTGGCAACTTCTAGATGTAACATGATTGTGACTTTAGAATCACTACTCCAAAAGCTTAGCTCGTATAATCCTCCACTAATATAAATGGTGCATCAAAAGAGATCAATAGGACTTTCTCAAGCTTGTAATGTCAAGATCGAGGAGGGGGGGGGGCGGGTTAATGGTTAACAAATTCAAGGACAACCAAAAATAAGAACTTGAAAAAATAATGTACATGCCTTGCTTCATTCATGCTTATTTTCTCCAATTTCTCTTTTCTTCACTTTCCCCACACTTCTTCTTTTGTACACTTTTTCGTTTCTTTTTCTCCCCTTACTTCTACTTTTTACGTTCTTTCTTTCTTTTGAGATTTTCAAATGTTTTCTGGTGATGTTTTGTGCCTTTTTACATGAACGTAAACATTGGTGATGCATACCCCTAGTTACTTAACATAAAACAACCTTTAAGATGCTAAGCATATTTAATGCTCTTGTCGCCATTTTATGTGAGTGTGAACTTTGGTGAGGTCCATCCATGATTAATATGCATCTTAAACTAGAGAGTAATACAAATTTTCACAAGCTTGATTTTTTGTCTTTTTCATTTTTTCAATCCACCCATCAATCACAAATATTTCCAACTTTTTTCCTTCTATTTTTTTTCATCCTATGTGTAGCCAAGTTCTTATATAGTGCATAGGTTAAGGGTATCAAGGCTTAACTACAAGGTGGGTTAATGTGGGTAACAAGGAAAATAATAACAAAGGTTGGTCCTCACCCTTCTTGCTTAATTAGGTTCAAAAAGGGACATAAGGGATAAAATTTAAATTTTCTAATCATTGGCATATTAAAAGATGGCCTAAATCATTTCTATCTCAACACCTCACCTGGGATTTTGCCTCGCACAATAATCCACTTAAGTTCTAGAGTACGAGATCACGTAAAGTCAATTAATCTTCATAAACTTTCTTTATGGCGGTTATTATTCTATGTATTCAAGGTTAAGTGCTCAAAAATATAAGGAATCTAATATACTAGGGATTCACAATCGACAATTTAAGGGCAAGCTTGTGTGATCACTAGTGTTTCACTTAAGCATATTATTTTGGATATTCTATTTTCATTGACCCACAACTCCACCATCTCAATATTCAAGTCATAAACAAGAATTCCACAATTTCATAATCACAAAAATTTAAACACCATTTTAGCAATGCAACATAACAAGACACAAAGCAAGATAAAGCATGCAATTTCAATTCAACATTAATATCCAAATCTAGCATATAAGTACCGGATATCGTATTATCAAAATCTAAAACACAAAAGAAAGTCTAGATCAATTATTTTCCCCCATATTCCCCATAAAATACAAAAGGATAATAAAAAGAAAACATAGTCTAGAAAGTATACACCACTATGCCCTCACATAGTTTGATCCATCTTCTTGCTTGTCGTAATGTGAAAGAGGAAAAAAAAGCACTGTTTAGTTGATTTTATAACTTAAGTCACTCATTTCACCTCGTATTGCATAATTTAGGTCCTGGAATCACAAAATTCTCAAATAAATAACCTAAACAGCTATAAAAAAAAATAAAATCAAGAATAATACAATACAAGATAGCTAAGGTTGCCTCCCAAGAAGCGCTAAGTTTAATGTCTTCAACTGAATGAGCCAATGTGGTGGGCTACTCCAATTTCCATCCTTCAATTAATTTGGCCTCATGTCCAAAACGGATTTGGCTAATCACAGTGAGCATAATTTTCCATCTGCGACTTAAACTACACCATGATCAAACATGTTAGTGATAACAAAAGGATTTGACCATTTGGAGCATAGATTACTTGGGAAGAATTTGAGTTGAGAGTTATAAAAGGGCACTTTTTCACCAACTTGAAAGGCTTCGGATATGATGTGTTGGTTATGCACTTTCTTTTTGTGTTCCTTATAGATTTTGGAATCTTCACATGCATTCAGTCTTAATTCATCCAATTCATGTAATTGATTCATTCGCTTCTCATCCACTTCTTTCATATTAAAATTCAAAATTTTGATTGCCCAATATGCCTTGTGTTCAAACTCAACAAGTAAATGACATACTTCCAAATACCAATCTACGTGGGATCAATCCTAATTGGTGTCTTGAAGGTTGTTCTATATGTTCAGAGAGCATCATCTAACTTAGATGCTTAATCCTTCATAGATTGACTTATAATGGTTTCAAGAATTCATTTAATTTTTCTATTGGACACCTGTACTTGACCATTAGTTTGGGGATGGTAAGGTGTAGCTACCTTATGTCACCCTATATTTTCTTAGCAATGAATCCAAACGTTTATTACAAAATCAAGAACCACCATCACTAATCAATGCTTTAGGAGTGCCAAATCTAGTGCAAAATATCTTCCTTTTGGAATTTCAAGATTCATTGGCATCAGTAGTAGGGAAAGCCACTGTCTCTAGCCATTTGGACATGTAATCCACTATTACTAAGATAAAATGTTGCCTAATGACGATAGGAATGGTCCCATGAAATCAATCCCATATACATTAAATAACTTAACCACCAGGATATTAGTTAATGGCATTTCATTTCATATAAAGATATTGCCTCGCCTTTGGCATCTATCAGAAGACTTCACAAATTTAGAGGCATCCTTATAAATTGTTAGCCAATGAAACCACTTTGAATTACCTTGAATGCCATTTTGTTAACACCACAATGACCTCCATATGCCAAAGAGTGACATTGCACAAGAATGCTCTCAATCTTCTGATTTTGCACACATCTCCATATGATTTGATATGCACAAAATTTATATAAGTCTCATCTTGAAGATATTGTTTAATGTTAGAAAAGAATTTCTTCCATTGTTGGGAATCAAAATAAGGAGTTATGTTTCCATTAGCTAAATAATTAGCTATGTTGGCAAACCACAAAGGTTGAGATGTTAAATCTTGAACAACTATTTATCAGAGAACTCCTCATTGATTTCACTGTCATCTTGAGGTAATTCAGAAGGCCCCAATTGAGAAAGGCAGTCAACAACAGTTTTCTCTAAGTCCTTCTTATCCTTGAACTCTATATCAAATAATTGCCAGAGTAAAATCCACCAAATTAAATGAGGTTTAGCATCTTTTTTATCAAATAAAAATCTAATGGCTACATGATCAGTATAAACAATGGTTTTATGGCCAATCAAGTAAGGGTGAAATTTATCAATAGCAAACACAATCACTAAGAGCTTCTTTTCAATTGTTACATAATTCAGCTAGGCACTATCTAATGCATTTCTTGCAAAGTAAATCACAAGCAACTTTTTGCCTTTTCTTTGACCCAAAACAACTCCAATTGCATAGTCACTTGCATCACACATGAGCATAAAGGGCAAACTCCAGTCAGATTGCATTATGATAGATGCTATCACCAGCTTCTCATTTGAATTATTAAAAACATCCAAACTCTTAATGGTAAAATTAAAAGAAGCATCTTTACCAAGTAAATTACAAAAAAATTTGGATAGATTGGTAAAATCCTTGATAAAGCTCCGATAGAACCCCATAATCCAAGAAAGTTCCTCACATCCTTGATGAAAGTAAGCAATTGCATGTTCTCAATAGCTACTACTTTTACTTTATTAACTTCAATAACCTACATGAAAATTTTGTGCCCCAAGACTACTCCCTCTTGAATTAAGAAATCACACTTTTCCCAATTTAGTTCAAAATTAGTCTCTCCAGCCTTTGAAGCATAAGGGACAAATTATGCAAGCAATCATCAAATGAACCACCAAACATTGAGAAATCATCCATAACAATTTCTATAATATGCTTAACCATGTTAAAGAAAAAATCCATCAAGCATCACTAGAAGGTTGTGGGTGCATTACATAACCCGAATATCATTATCCTATATGCAAATGTACCATATGGACATGTGAAGGTAGTTTTCTCTTGGTCACTAGAAGCTATAGGGATGTGATTATAACCTGAATATCCATATAGAACTAGTAGTCGAGGCTCTCTACTAATCTCTCAAGCATTTGATCAATGAAAGGTAATGGGAAGTAGTCATTATGAGTGGCTTTATTCAATTTCCTCTAAACCTATGATTGTCCTAGTAGAAATTAACTCAGTTTGCTTATTCCTAACCGCTGTCATCCCACCCTTTTTTGGTAAGTGATATACCCCTTAATGCTGATAGAAAGTGAGACATACTAGAGGACATTGTGAATATATATGTACTTTTTTAGTTATTAATAAAATATAGATTTTTCATATCAATGTTCTACCAAGTTTTTCATGCATATAAATTTTGATTGGCATAAAGTATTATATGTGCCCATGTGTTTGAGTTCAGAAGCCTTATTCATAAAGAGTTACGAATATAGACATAGAGCCATCTTAGCACTCAATCAGTAAAACCAATTCGTAAGTCACAAACAATCTAAAGGGCATTAGAGAGTTGGTTTAACTTACACACTTTGTATTTGTACACTGAATGCTTTACCATTTAGCATGAGATACTAAAAATATATATGTATGGATGTGCCTTTAAGGAGTGGGAATTTGGACAATGACTTGTAGAATGAAGTAGATGCATGGAGTTCATCCTTGGCTGTCAACGTTTTACTTTATGATCATATTAAGTGCATGCAAAACTTAGACTTGAAACAACATAATTGTCTTATGTGCATGACGGTCAACATATTATTAAGGCATTAAAGTGCAATATCTATCCTTGCATGGGATAGAGTTCTAAGCTAAATGTACAATTGCCAAATATGTATAAAGGTATTTGTGTGTTCAATAATTAATTTGTCTCCTTACAAGTGAGCAAAGCGTTTGTCCAATGCAACTAGTGTTTTATAAGACAAAAGCCCTTGGTCAAGACATTGTGGGATTGGAAATGAGTTTTCAATAAAAACATTTATCTCATAAGGAAACACTATTTGGTTATATGATCAAGTTTAAAAGTTTGAATAAATCCATGACTCTCATTTGGTTGGGACAATGTAAGACAAAATGCTTATACGAGATGATATTCATGATCAGAAAGGTTCATTGTGATTTGATTCTCTTCATCTTAATTGGGCTACTATATGGACCATAGGTTAAACATTATCCATATCCTTCAAACAATGCTTGTTGCCAATTAAGGATGAATTTAGAGAATCACACACAAAAGGATAGAATATATGATGATTTTTAAATTAGTGGGTTGCAAGTGAGGCTTGAGAAGTTTAATTTTATATAAATTTTAATGCATTTTTATTTTTTAATAATTTATTTTATTATTAAAATATAATTATAATTTTATTATCACTAACACATACTTAAGTTATAGGGATATAATATCTTCATTTAACAAATCTTCTAGAAATATATTTATATATTAAAATAAAATAGATTCAATATATTTTAAATTAATTCAAAGCACATTAACTTCACAAGATGATGTATTAATGTTAAATAACTTCTAAATAAATAAAAAAAATCAATTAAACTAAATTATAAATTTAATAGTCTATACTATATATAAAGTGTAACTGTCATTTAGTTTTGTAAGCTAAAAGAATAAAATTTCAATCTCTTATTTGGCCTTTTATGTCCACTTATAATATAAACTGAATCCCTACCAAAGTCCTAAACTTTAAGTCGCCATATGAGATGTTCCATAAATCTCCTAAGTAACAACATTTAAAGATATTTGGATGCTTAGATTTTTCTTCCACACTCAAAAGAGGCAACACCAAGTTTGATCCAAAGGGAAGAAAGGTGTCTTCATAGGACATCCCAATGGAATCAAGCAATACAAACTCTATAACCTTCATTCTCAAAAAATTCTTGTGTCAAGGGATGTCTTTTATTAGCACATCTTTCCATTTGAAAAACATCCAAAAACATCATTTAATGCTCCGAGTTCATGATGTAATACCTCTGTCCTACCTCATCACAACTTGCTTGACACCTATGATAATCTAATCAAACCTGAACTTGATTCTAGAAATGAGGCTAATAGTCATGCTCCTATGGAAATATCATCCCCTTGCAAGATAACCATTATTTTGATAATCAAACCAATCAAACTAAGGCATTACATGAACTAGACAACCCCCCAACAAAGCCAAAAAGATCAAATAGGGCTAGATGACTACCCTAATATCTTGACATACAACATCACAAGCTCATCAAATCAGTTGGCTAACTTGCAAACTAAGCATTTGAATTCAATACAATTTGAGAAGTTTAAGCAAGATGAATGTGGAAAACATACACACTCATTTTTAGGGGAAGTTTCAAAAGTGAAGGCTTTACATTAAGCAAATAAGAGCTAGAAATGCAAGTATGAGAGCCTGGCAAGTCAAAAGAGTCAAGGTGTTAGTTAGGTTAGTTGAAGAATGGGATTAAATAAGGGAGTTATTTTTTGATTTCAGCCGTCTCTGGTTAAATTCTTGGGTAGTAGAGTATATATATTGTGTTCTTAGTAGTTGTAGAGCTTAAGAGAGAAAAATAAGCATATTCATTTTACTATTCCATTCATTTTCTTGATTCTTTTTACCTTGACAAGGGTCATGATCGTGGGACGAATTTTCACGGTTGTGGCAAGGAGTCTTATTGCTACGACAAAAAGATAGTTTCTATCACGATCATCCCTATGGTCACCTTCAGAAAGCTTGTAACCATGACAATTGTTCCCGCGGCCACACAAATGCCTTTAGGGTGCATTTGGTGCTTTTTCTAAAAATTGAAATATTGGAAAGGCATTTTCCTCAAATGAGAACTAAGACATAAGATGCATAAGTCATGGAAAGGGTCATTAAATAGATTTGTTGAATTATACATGCAATGCATAATAATGTAGATGTATGTTATGAATGGATTATGAACTTAGAACACTTGTGGATGAATGGATTTTTGCTTTTGGATTAGTTTTCATGGATGTATAATAATTTTCCATATGTTATAAAGGCATTAGCTCAAGTTTCATATTTTTACATAGAATAAGAGTTGTTTCTTTATGGTTTGCCATGTGTAAATTGTAACATGAAAGCAATCAAGAGTTGATGTTTATGTGGAGACCAATAGTTGGTGCCATTTAAAGTTTTGTGGTATGGTGGAACCTTGAAGAAAGCCATGAAGGTGAAGACAAAGAGAAAACCATTGATTCTTTTCCTATGTATAAGAATCGTCTTACTTGTGCATGAACCAATTGTTAGCTTTAATTGATTCTAGAAGTCCATAATCCTCCATTGTATGTGATGCATGTATGAAATATATGCATAAAATTGGATAATGTGTAAAGTGGAATATAAAAACACCTGGACTGAAAACTTCCTCATTTAATATGAAGTTATAACAACAAAATTATTTCACCATGCCCATTTTTTGAACACAAAGTTTGAAGTATAGTCTTAGTGTATGATATCGCCATATTTATGGGGTTACATTGTGATGGTGTATTTAGGACTTTGTATACATTAGATGCGATATTCAAGGGATACTTCACCTTAAGAACTGAAAGAGTTACAAGTGAGGTTCCAAATCTGGTGAGTTGTCAGTTGGTGAGTATGGCTTAAATGGATTCATGTTGCCAAAAACTATATGGGTTAGGTTTCATTAGGCCATGGGTTGAGGGAAAAGACTAAAATGTACATGAGATGCTTTGACAAGAGTTACTACTCATTAGACCTAATGTTATAAGAACAATATATGTGAGATATGTTACGTTCAATGAAGATCCTAATCATCCGCCAGGAAGAAGCAATAAACACCATACATTCATAGAAGAAGCCTACAATTCCTAAGGTAAGTGGGAGTATCAAAATGGCCAAATCTCTTGCTACCAAAAGAAAGTGTTTCCATTGTGGCAAAAATGGGCACTAGAATAGCAACTACACCATCAAGAGCCTAGAAACTGGTGCTAGAATTTAAGAACTTTATGTTTATAAAACATCTTAATCCATTAATGTTCTGTTTACTTCTTGAATTTTGGAATCTAGTGCTTCATCTCACATTTATACTTCCCATCAGGATTATGCCAAGAGTAGGACACTTGAGAAGCTTGAAATGTTAATCATAGTGGACAATGGAGCAAGTGTTATGGACACCATGATTGGGACCTCTTCAATTAGACTATCCTTAGGCCATGTTATTGTTTTAAGAGACTATTTTCTATTGCCTAATAAGCTTAATAACATTGTTTCTATCAATAAATGAAAATTATGAATTTTCTTCCAGAAATAATGTGCTATGTTTATTATTATAATAAATTGGTTGGCACAATATCTTTCATAAATAGCTCTTATTGTTTAATTATGGATGATAGCACTATGATGAATGCCACTTCCAACAAATGCGATAAGGATGGTTTGAATCATAAGCAATTATAATATTTCAAACTAAGCCACGTTGAGGAGGCAAGGATAAGCAAGTAGAATAAAGATGGGCTTGCTAGTCCACAGTGGAGGGAAGCTATGATTAATGAGCTTCAGGCACTAGGAGAAAATGAAACTTGGGAATTAGTTCCTCTACCCCCTAATCATCATACAATAGGGAATAAATGAGTGTACAAAATTAAACTTAATTTGGATGGGTGTGAGAGATTTAAGGCAAGGTTAGTTGCAAAGGGATAGAATCAAGTTGAGGGCGTTGACTTTCATGACACATTTAGCCCTGTAGTTAAACAAACTATAGTCAAACTTTTCTTTTCCATTCTCTCAACTCTTGGATGGGAACTACTGTAGTTGGATATTCATAATGCATTCCTTCATGGTGATTTTGAAGAAGAGATGTTGCCACAAGGTTATGAGCTGCAAAAGAGTGTATGCAATACTTCTACACTGTAGGATCATTACAATACCAATATGGTATGTAGGTTGAAGAAATCTCTCTATTGCTTAAAGCAAGCCTCAAGATAATGGAACTTTAAATTTACAAAGGCATTATGAAGTTAACCTAAAGAGATAAACCCACTAACCTTGAAGTGCTATTAGCTTATTCAGGTCTTACTATATTTAGGTCTTGTCAACATGGATGAAGATTATCATTGCTAAGCTAAATCAAGGCTTATTCATGCTGTGTTAAGATACAAGACCATCTGCATTATCTAACTGCACTAAGCTCTCTGATTCATGCAAAAACCATCCATATCACATATTTGCTTTTGAGTCATTTGCTAACGAGTGATCTTCTTCTGACATTTGGCATCATAGATTAAGCCATCCATCATATGATGAAAAAACCTTTTCCTTCTAATAGTATTTTTAGTAACATAATTTGTATTACTTGTCCAATGGCTAAACAAAAGATATTGCCTTTACCTACTCATATAAAACATATTGATGCAGCTTTTCAACTCATACATGTTGATATATATAGACCTTATCCATTACAGCCATAGTAGGATATCACTTCTTTTTAACAATAGTTGATGATGACACTAGACTTACATAGACCTACCTCTTAAAGCATAAAAATGAAGTGGCTATTTACTTATTTATTTTCTATAATTTTGTCACTACACAATTTAATTCCATCATCAAATCCATCATATCAGACAATGGTGTGGAGTTTAACCTCACTTCCTTCTTTACAGAAAAAGGGATAATTCACCAAATTTCTTGCGCTAAAACCCCCTAGCAAAATGTTGTGGTTAAAAGGAAGCACCAACATCTTCTAACCATTACAGGGGCCTTCTCTTCCAATCATGCCTCCCTACAAAGTTTTAGGGAAAGGTAGTCAATTATAGCAACACACTTGATCAATGTACTTCCTTCAACTTCACTAAACCACCAAGCACCTTATTACTGCCTTCTTAAGAAGCATCCAAACCATCAACATCTTAAGGTGTTTGGTTGCTCAGATTTTGATTGCTCATTGAAAAGAGATAGTAAAAAATTGGATCCTAGATTAAGAAAGTGTCTTTTTGAAGGATATCTAATAGGGGTAAAGGGATATAAACTATATGACCTAGATAAACATGAAATATTTGTGTCTAGAGATGTAATGTTTCATAAGTGCATTTTTCCCTATAACAAATACCACCACTTATTCCTTAAGAACCTAAGCCTTAAGTCCAATGTACCTCAAAAGAATCCTTATGATTGCATTTATGATTAGTAGCCCCAACGAACGTAGTCACAAGAGCAGGCTTTCACAAAGCATTGCCTTACTAATCATTCTGATCAACCCTTCATAGAGCCTCCAAACCAAACCTCCTTTGGAAATAGCTAAGCCCCTCATAATCAAGCACATCTCAGAAGGTCATCCAAACCTAAAAGAATGCCTAAAAACCTAGATATCTACCAACATAATCTAAAATAATCAATTGCATCACATTCCTCTCTTGATTGCCCTATCCCCTTATACCTAAGCACAGAGTAATTGTCCCTAAATTATGTGTGTTTCTTAATAGAGCTTAACAAAATAAAAGAACTAACATCCTTTACTAAAGCTACACTTGAACCATAGTGGAGGGAAGCTATGATTTGAGAGTTTCAGACACTGGAAGAAAATGATACTTGGGAATTAGTTCCTCTACCCCCTAATAATCATGCAATAGGGAATAAATGGGTATACAAAATTAAACTTAATTCAGATGGGAGAATTGAGAGATTTAAGGTAAGGTTAGTGGCAAAGGGGTATATTCAAGTTGAGGGCTTTGACTTTTGTGACACTTTTAGCCCTATAATTAAACAAACTACAGTTAGAAATATCTTTTCCATTCCTTCAACTCTTAGATGGGAACTGAAGGATATTCATAATGCATTCCTTCATGGAGATTTGAAACAAGAGATTTACATGGAGCTACTATAGGGTTATAAGTTATAGAAAAGAGTATGCAATACTTCTACACTATAGGATCATCACAATGCCAATATGGTATATAGGCTGAAGAAATCTCTCTAAAGCTTGAAGTAAGCCTCAAGACAATGGAACTTCAAATTCATAGAGGCATTATGTAGCTATGGATTCACTCAATCCAAGGCTAATTACTAACTCTTTAGCAAAGAGGTCAAACCTAGTAAGAAGATGATAATGATGGTATATGTGGATGATTTTATTGTAAGTTGTAAACAAAAGGCAAAAACAAAGAAGTTTGTGGAGTTTCTTCAATCTAAGTTCAAACTAAAAAATCTAGGAATTCCAAAATACTTCTTAAGGATTGAAATTGCTAGATCACATGCTAGTGCAATCCTCAGTCAAAGAAAGTACACTTTTGACTTACCAGAACAATTTGGTATGCTTGGATTAAAAGTAGTCTCCAAACCCAAGAAAGTGAATAGCCCCTTAAGAAGCTATGCATAGGAAGAATCTATTAATGCAACACAATTTAAACAGCTGATAGCTAAACTGATCTATCTAACATTTATAAGACTTGACATTACACACTCTATGTAGGTGTTGTCACAATTCATGTCATAGCCATAAAGGCCTCATCTTGAAGTAGCCTTGAGAGTCCTTAGATACGTAAAGGGTTGTCCAGGTAAGTACTTGTTCATGGCATCAAGTTCAACATTCAAATTAAGGGCATACTCAGATAGTGATTGGGGTACATGTCCGGAAACTTGAAGGTCCTTATTACCATATTGTGTGTTCCTTAGAGACTCATTTATCAACTAAAAATGTAAGAAGCAACAAGTGGTGGCCAGGAGCCCCACTAAGGCTAAATATAGATCCTTGGGAATGTGTGTTCATGAAGTATTATAGTTCAAAAACTTATTAAGGGAGTTTGGAATTGATCATAATGAATCCATTGACGCTTATTTTGACAACCAAAGTGCTATACAGATAGTAAGAATCCTATATGCCATGAAAGAACTAAGCACTTTGACATTCATGTTCATTTTGTATAGGAAAAGGTGGAAGAGAAAGTGATTGATGTGAAACACATTGCAAGTGCTAAGCAACTTGTTGACCTCATGAAAAAAGCACTATCTGCTACACAATTTCACAAATTGTTAGACAAGATTAACATGTAAGATGTCCATGCTCATCTTGAGGGGGGTGTTAAAAGTATACTAAGTTGACATGTTGCAATTGGAGCTAATATGTTGAGCTAGTATGCTGAGCTAATGATGAGTTGGAACAAGAAGGAAGTTATGGACTATGCAATGCTGGATACATCGATTAGGCCTATTAGATGTGTTTGTTAGGACTTCACTTTAACTGTAATTAACTTTCATTTATATATATACATTAAACCTGAATGAATGGATAGGACCTTTCTTTTGAACGGAAATTAATTAGCTCTATAGTTGAATAGAGCTACCTTTTTGTTCATCCATTCTTAATCATCATCTATTCTTGAGGTTCTTGTTAGCTTAGTCACCTAGCTTAATCCTTGAAATAATGGTAGCTCTGTTGTGTTTTTGTTATGAACCAACATTTGACAATCACCCTTAATTGTAACATTTTTCCTTTAGTATCAATTCAAAAGTCAATAGAGCTACCAATGCTTCGGCATAGATTGCTTCAATAATTTTAGGGAAATTTTTCATTTGCTACGCTATGCATTTGCCTTCAAAGTCACACACAATGATTCCCACTATAGCTCTGCTTAGGTCTTTGTGAATTACTCCATCAAAATTTATCTTTAGTGATCCTAACTCTATGGCTTTCCAACTATCCTCTCTAGCTTGGGTTGTTAGATGATTTAATTTAAGATTGTGTTCCCTTGGTCAATTTGAAACAGGAAATGATCAATGAAGTGAATAATGTCACCTGGTGAGTTCTTAGTGTGGTTGTGGAGCTGAAAATTATGTTGACCCCCTCAAGTGCCTAAGTTACAACAATGAAAAGTCAAAACCGATCCTTGTTTAGATTTTTGAAAGCTTGTTTACACCATTGCAATGAATTCTTGTCCAATTTGATGTGAATCTCCATGGAAAGTGAGATAGAGCCTATGTCTAATGTGCAAATGGACATTCAATGAAGACATGTTTAGTGTCTTCAACCTCATCATTAGAGCAAACACTGTAGAGATAATTATGGTAATGTCTTTGAACAAGATTCTTGTTTGTCTGAAGAATGTCATGACATAACCTCCAGTGAAAACTTTTATATCTTGCTAGGCAGCTTCAAATTCCATTTAAAATTCCAAGGCTTGCTCTTACAACTCATGTCAAAACTGTGCAACCCTCAAACACCTAAATATAAGGCCTACAAGTGTAATTTACATCCCTAGTTGCTAGGAGAATAAGGATTTTAGCATGAATGACATCTATACGGGGACCTTTAGACAAGGATCTAGTAGTATGCCAAGTGATCGAGTAGTTTTTTGTCCCAAAACAACCTAAAAATTGCCTCACATGCCTTGCATAAGATAACTAATGGCTAGTAACTATTTTAGTGCCCTTTGTTTGAACGCATGTGCTATAAGGAGTCTATTTAACTTCCACCCTTATTCGCCATGTATGCAAAACCTATCTAACACTCACCCCACAATTTTGGAGCGCTGTGTTAGTTCATGTATGTGTAAGTCCTAACCACCTTTCAAACACTATAAGACAATACTTAGCATCTTAGTAGCATGCTCAACACACCAAATAGCCACAAGTAGGCACATGGATCAACTATTAGGTTTTCTAAAAGTAACTTGGGTTTGACATCTCTATCTGACACTATCTTTTTCAGCACCCCATGTAACCTAGCTATCTTCTTAGACAACAAATTAGCTATTGTATTGCATCATCGATCTTGTTACATGCAGTCAAATGTGACATTTTAGAAACTCTATCAACAACTGCAAATATACTATCCTTACCTATTCGAGTACACAGCAAGCTTAGCATAAAATCCGTAGAAATTTCTATCCATAGCATATCCAAAATCGACAATGGTATGTATAGGCTATATGATTGAACCCTTGACTTAGCCTTCTTTTATTTGATGCATCTATCAATTACCCTTTCTACATCTCTCCACAAATGAGGCTAAAAGAAATGCTCTTGCAAAATTACAAATGTCATTGTGACACTATGGTGTCCCATTAAGCTTCCATCATGAACTTATCAAATTAATAATTCCTGCAGGGAACAATTTGGAATGCTCAACCTATCTATATAAAATAAATAACAGTTATATTAGAAGTATTTGTCATGTACTCCTCTTTAGTCAACTCATACACATGCCTAAAATATCCATCATTTGCATACGGTTCTTTGACATGTTCAAATACTAGTAACCCTACATTTAATGTTGTAATTAGTGAATATCTCCTAGACAATGCATCCTCTACTATATTCTCTAGACCCCTTTTATACTTAATCCCATATGGAAAAGTATCTACAAAGGATACTCAATTGATATGTCTAGGACTTAACTTAGCTTGGCACTTGAGGTGGCTTAAGGATTCGTGATTCGTGTGAATGATGAATTCCTTAGGCTGCAAATAATCCTGCCAAGTCTCCAAAGCCCTCACCAATGCATATACCATCTTGTCATATGTTGGATAATTCCGCTCCATTCAACTTTACACTGAAGTATGCAATTAGTTTCTTCCCTTGCATTAGCATGGCTCCAATACCTAAACCTGAAGCATCACATTCAAGTTCAAAAATCTTGGAAAAATCAAGTAAAGATAATACCGGGACATGAGTAAACTTATCCTTAAGCAATTCAAATGCTTTTTGTTGAGCTTCTGCCTGCTAAAATCTCTCATTCTCTTTTATTATTGCAGTTAATGGCGTTGCGATGGTGAAAAAGTCCTACACAAATCTCTTGTAAAAACGTGCAACCCTATGAAAACTCCTTATCTCAGACACATTTGTAGGAATCAACCATTCTTGTATGGCCTTCACTTTATTCACATCCACTTGGATACCCTATGTGGTTACAACATAGCCAAGAAATACACCATGGTCCACACAAAATTTACACTTCTTAAGCTTAGTATGTAATTGTTTTTAGTTTTGCAAAGCCTCGAATACTTCTCTAAAGTGTCTAGCATGCTCATCAATGTTCCTACTGTACCTAACGATATCATCAAAATATAAAAATTTACTTATGAAAGCATGTAAAACATGATTCATAAGCCAAAGGAATGTACTAGGTGCATTTGCCAAACCAAATGGCATAACCAATCACTCATATAATCCATATTTCATTTTAAAAGTCATTTTCTACTCATCTCCTTCATTTAAATTTAGTGATAACTACTTTAAGATCAACTTGAGAAAACACACTAGCTCTATGTAATTCATCAAGCATACCATCTAGTCTAGGAATAGGATGGCAATACTTTAATATTATAGTGTTTACAACTCTGCAATCCACACCCATACTTTAAGACCTATCTTTCTTTGGCATGAGCAACACTGGAACTGCACACAGGCTCGTACTCTTCCAAACCCATCCTTTATTAATAAGCTCCTCCCCTTCCTTTTAGATCTCCTTAGCCTCCTTTAGGGTCACATAATATGTTGACTGATTTGGGATATTTGCTCCTAGCACAAAATCAATCTAATGTTCAATCCCTCTAATTAGTAACAATCCACTCGGCAACCCCTCTAGTAGCATATTCTAGAAATCCTATAAAACATACAAAAAACTTTGGAGAGGGAAGATGTGACCTCTTCTGATACATAGTACTTTATATAAGAGTAACACAACTCTCCGTTCTCCTCTTATAACTATATTCACATCTTTCATTCTAGCTAATGCACATTATTTTCTACCCTTTTCTTTCCTCTTTCTTTCTTTCTTTCCTTTCTTTCTATCTATTCGTTCACTCTCCAACTCTTTCTCGCTCTCCTTCTTCTTCTTTTTCCTCTCTATATCTAATTCCTATTGCTGCTGCAAGTAATATGGATCCTCCTACACTTCTTTTGAGGTAAGTGATACAAGTGTCACCTTTCGGTCATTGTGATAGAAGACATACTTATTTGACTTACCGAGGAATACAACATCCTTGTTGACTTGCTAGGGCCTTCCGTATAGAATATAACTCATCTGCATAGGTGCCATGTCAAATAGCACATTATCCTTGTATTTACCTATTTCAAATTCCACCAAAATTTGTTTCAAAACCTTCACTTCCCTACTATTATTTAACCACTGCAACTTATATAGTCAAGCATGATCTCTAAATGGAAGTGTAAGTCTTTCCACCAATATTATGCTAGCTACATTTATACAACTCCTACTTTCTATAATAAGGTTGCAAGTTACCCTTTATTCTGCACCTTGCATAGAAGATATTTTCTCGTTGCCCCTTAAACCCTTCTTCCTTTACTTGTGTATTCAATTTCTGCATGACCACTAAACTCACATTTCCTGTCTACTTGTAAACTCCTTCATCTTCCTTGGATGCTACCTCTTCTAACAGTAGCATCTCATCTCCGTTGCAACCTTCTTCTTCATCTGTCACTATCTCACCTTTATCTATCAATATTGTTTTTTGCCTATTTAGGTACTAGGTGGCAATATGGCCTTTCCCTTAGCACTTAACATAAATAATATCTTGGTTAAATGTATTAGAAGCATGAAGTTCAGATTTTGTATCTTAGGTGCCTTAGCCTTCGAAGCAACCTTTGGCTTAAAACCTCTGCCTAATAGAGCTAGTTACTGCCCCCCCCCCCCAATCAAGCAAATGACTACGAGACTATATGCGGCCGCTACTATTACCTATTCCTCCTTTTCAGCTACTTCTTGATCTTAATGGCTTACTCCATAAAATCTTCAATTTCCACGTAGTGCTCAAGCATGTTTGCAATTTTCCTATTCAAACCTCTCACGAATCTGGCCTTGGTCGCCTCCCTATCCTCTATGACATTAGTTCTCATTAACACCATTTTCATTTCTTTATAATAATCCTTTACACTCTGACTACCTTACATTAATGTTTGTAACCTATGGTACACATCCCTATGATAATGACTAGGTACAAATTTGTTTCTCATGAAGACCTTTAAATCATGCCAAGTATTTATAGGGTGTTCGCCATTCCTTCAACGGCTAGTACATACCTTATCCTACCACATGATAAAATAATCAGTGAACTCTACTACAGCTAATTTCACCTTTTGTGCTTTAGTGTAGCAGTGGCAATCAAATGCTAGCTCCACTTCCAACTCCCATTCTAAGTATACATCTAGATTTGACTTACACTAGAAGGCCAGTATGGTTAATTTGACGTCCTTTGGTACCTCATCATCCTCATCTCATCCATGCCTATTAGACCTCCTAGGGCTTGTAAAACCCTCAAACTCATCAGGATAATCAAACTCTTTGTATCTAACATACATTACTCTATACAATAGGGGTATTGACTCCCCTCATGATGTTGGGCTACCTCCAAGTTCTCCAAATATAGGTTAATACTAGCTAGCATGTTTATAAGCTGCTTCATATTCCCCAACTACTAATTCTCTAAACATCTTGTAAATGTGTGTAATAGAGAATAAAGTAGTAATGTGAAGTGTGTGCAAGTGTCCTCTTACCTCACTAAATGTAGGTACTCTACTTTTACCTCTCATTCATGTATCACCCAAAGATCCACTCAAATAATGTACTCACCAATCAATTTCCTGTATTTACCTCATAAAAGTCCAAGAATTCTCAACAATTCTAGGGACATACCCTTAACTAATATGTAAGTGTGTGAATGAATAGAAATTAGGGATTCAGAATCAATCCAGAAGAAAACAAATCAACTCAGATAAGGAAAGGGACATGGTAAGTCGAGTAGGACTTAAAGGAATTGATCTTAGCTAAAAAGACAGGGTTGCAATTGATCTTAGAGCAAAAGAGGATCGATTTGAAGTAAAACCAAAGGCATGACCGACCTAGGAAAGATGCAAAGCATGCACGTTCAGTCTAGACTAATGGTGCAATTGATCTTGCATCTAAAATTTCACGATGTGCTCAATTCAAACTCCAAAACTTCACTCCTAATTCAATATCTTTTGATTCTTCACTATTCTCCAACACCTAAGGACCAATTTGATGTTAAATTTCAGTAAAAAATAATGACTTTTCTCGTGTTTCTTTTTAGTGCAACTTCTGTAGTTTTTTTTTTTTTTTTGAGTCTACAAATTCATAAAATCATATAAGAATGGAAGGCAAAACAACACAACTTAACCTAATGAATTTTTTCAAACTAGGAATAAGAAACAGAATAATGAATGACATGAAAACCATAGGATACGAAGTACACAAAAGAAACAGGACAAAATCGATACCTAGATCAGTGCTAGCAAAAGATCCTTAACAACTAGCTCCAATGCCAACTAACATGTGTGTAGAAGCATAAAAATACAAATTTTTCAATGTATGTTGGAACGCAATGAAAGCTATTTGTGTGAACAGTGAAGAACAACCTAAATGCAATGACTTTTTCTAAACTCTAGCATAAGGACAGCCATACAAACATGCTTAATTAGTTTATATGTCCCAAATCAATAAAGGAAAGTTTGAAATAAATCAATTAGGTTTTTACAAGTAAATTGAAACACTCAAATTTTCTAGGAAAAATGTAGAATTGTATTTCAATAGCCAAAGAGTCAAAAGATTCTTCTCAAAATAATTAAGGCCTTATTTATAGTGTTTTAAGGAGCCTTTGAAACCCTAAAAATCACGTAAATAAATTTTCAAAATTAAAACCTATGTAAAAGGTAAATTCCTAACTGAATTGTCTCGACATCACTCACGATCTAGCTATCGATCTAGGCATCCTGATTGTGAAGAAAGGAACTTCATGGTCCTCACAGGCATTATGATCATAGTAGGCACAATTGAGCAGCTCACTCTAGATCATAAACACAAAACCCTTGTGATCTGGCGAGCTGGTGATTGCTTGGTTGTCAGATTGATCTAACGCACTTGAGCTTGATCAAAGATCTACTATGATCAATCCTGAAGCTACCTCCAAGCTTGTTTCAAGCTCTCTTTGTATCAAATGCACCTATGGATGCTTTTCTTCCTCTTTAAGCTCTTCCAAACATCCAAAAGCCTCTCCAAACTCCTTCATATCATCATAGCTTCCTCAATTCTTTTAGCCTTAGCACAAGTCATTAGACCTTCAAAAACCTTGGATATTCAATCTCAACCTTAACACCTATGTTAACTAGTAGGCTTGACAAAGGTTACTTGACAATGCTTGGAAAGTTCTTGACATATGGTGCTCCTTCCTACACATATAACATTTACTTCTTACAAATTTTGCACTTTGATTAGGGGATTTGGTGTTACTACGCTGTGGAATCATTGTCGATGTTTTCTTGGAGCCTCTCAATATTTCTTCATTAGTTTTTTTCTCCTTACAATTCCTCTACTACCTTATTTCCTTTACCATGCTTTCATGGCTAGATTATGTGCATCCAAAATTATGAGCATAGATTATATGCTAATTTCATCTTGCACATCCTCTCTCAACCCATTACAATATCTTAGAAAAGTCATCATAGGCTTGCCAATGGGTGGATATATCCAAGCCCAAACCTAAAATCAATAGTACTTGGACCTAGACCCGAACCCTATATATATTATTCAAGCCCAAACTTAGACCCATTAAAATAAAAATGTTGGGTCCAGATTGGTCCGTGGCTTATGAGACCCATAAGGTTTGGTTACCTAAAAACTTAAATCTCTATGGAGTATAGACTAGTATCTATATACTTTATTGCATAATCTAATGTGTAAATCCTAATACACTATTATTATTTATATATCTGTTACAACGCTCATCCAATTTTAATTTATGTTATTCTAATTTATCATTTTTTATTATTTTTATTATTTTAATTTCTTTTTTTGCTAACATTTTATGAATTTTATTAATGATATAAAATTCTTATTAAAATTCTTATTATTTTAATTATGTTCGAACAACATTGAGTATCCCTCAATTTTAATTTATTATATTTTTTCTCTTAAACTCATTTCAATTTTAACTTATTCTACTTTTTCTATCTTTCTTTAATTTATTTCTTTCTCTCAAAAGATATAAATTTATATTTTGAATTTTACTCATTTACATGATTATGGACATGCGTCAAATTACTTGTTTTTACAAATTTTTCCATAAATATTTTGTATTGTTTCTTTTTTTTTTTTTGCAGTAGTTGAAATAATCTGTGTGCTAGTTAATTCTTGATGAAAAAAAAAAACGTCATCAATAGATATATAATGATTAATTTTTCATACAATTTAACTATAATTGTTACTACATAATTACATTTAAAACATTCATTCTTTTATGTAATTAAACTTTTTAAATTTTATAAAATTACTTTAGCTTAAAATTATATATTTGCCTAATTAAAATTTTCTAATAGATAACTTTATGATAAATCAATATTTATAATAAATTTAATTTTTGTTTAAATATATATATATATATTTATAGTTAACCTTTTCTAAATTTTTAACTATTTTTTGTAAAAGTAAATAAATTAATTTTATATAGTTGTTCATAATACTTTATTTTAATAATTATTTGGCATCCTAAGCCCTAAAAATTTTTATTTTACTTCTCTTTGATGCTCAATTAAATATCAACTAAAATGTAATCATGATAAGATAAATTATATTTTAAATCAAGTATAATTGTTTAAATTATTAGTGCTTATTGAAAATGATGGAAGAAATAGAAACTTAAAAAAATTGGTCTGGCTTACCTAACCCGACTTGAAATGGTAGGTTTACTAGGTAGACCTAGAACCCCATTCTCAACTGGTCTAGGTATAGGTTGTGTCTGATTAAATATTTAGGCCCCAGTTTAGGTGTGGACCTCAGTTTGGGCAATACCCACCCATTAACCGGCCTAATTATCCCTTGGTCTCCATCACATGATTTCACGATAATAATCTTGCTTTGTTTGTTTTCAAACTCTTAAAACAAAGCACAATACTTTAATTATTACATTTTAAATTTTCCTTCTTTCTTTTTCACTTTTACACAATTCTTAAAAATACACATAAAAACACACTTAAATTAAAAGTAAACACATGCCTCAAAATTTTAGTCTGATAATTAGATACATTAAGGTTACCTTGGTTGCAATGTTGCTATTTGATAACTATAGTGGGCAAAAGTAAATTTGGAAAACTTATACTAATTCATTGCTATAGTCAAAACATTGCACCTCACTACCTACTTTAGTGGAACTCCCATTATTGAACACTTCATTGTTGTGAATGCTTCTGTACTGTAGCAAATTGATAGTAGATAACATTCTCTTCAAAGTGGTGCAAATTACAAATAGCAAGCCTCTGCACTTTTTCCAAGCCCTTTTATATGATTTCAGCCTTACTAATTGTGTGTTTAAATTCCAAGTGAGTGCTTCTTTCATTTTTAGCATGATAATTTTGTTTTGAGAGCATCTCTCTCAATTGGAGATATTGATTTGAGTGCTTGTTGAATCATTGTCCTGTCAATTGTGGAAATTAGTTATTTTCATCAACTTGGTGATTGGGTTAATGACATTACTTGTTGAAGCTGTTTTCTACATGTTGATGCCGCACCTTTAAATAATTTCTCGAATAATTTGATAATGTCTTTTGATATGTTCAGATTTTTATGAAACCTTAGTTTCTTTGCTTATGTAATTACACTATTGTTATCACAATAAATTGGCAATGATCAATCCATATCCAGAACCACCAAAAGCTCTCTGAGGAACATTCTTATCTAAATAGTCTCCTTTCCAACATCACATGTTGCAATGTACTCATCATTAGTGGTGAAATTTTCAATGGTACTTGTTTAGAACTATTCCAATTCATTACTCCTTTATTGAGGGTGAAGACGTATTTAGGGATAGAATTTCTATCATCTATTAGTGATAAGTCTTCTAACTCCAATAGATAATGTGGGATGTTGATTGTATATGTATACTGTCAAACATTAATAAAATATTAATTCTTTTAGTATTAATATTATGACAATATTTCATATATATAAATCTTGAATGGCATAAAGTATTCATATGCCATATGATTGCATTAAAAAGCCTTATTTATAGGGGGTTATACATATAGACTTAAGGCTATCTTAGTACACAAATCACTAAAACCAATTCGCAAATCACATACTTTTTAAAGAGCATTAAAGAATCGGTACAACTTGCACACCATGTGTTTATTCAGTGAGTATTATGTTATTCAATATGAGATACAAAGAGCATATGTATATGGATACATCATTCAAGCATGAATATTCAAACACTAACTTAAAGAAGCAAACACATGGAGTTCACTTTTGATTGTCAATGTCCTACTTTGTAATTGTGTTAAGTGTGATTGGGCCTTAGACTGATATGATATGGTTATCTTCAGTGCACAGTGGTTAATAAATCATTAAGACATTAAAAACCAATGTCTATTTTGATATGAGATAGAGTTATGAGCCCAACATGATGTTAACTGAGCATGTATGGAGGCATGTATGTATTTAATAAGGAATTTATTTCTTTACAAGTGAACAAGGCATTTTTCCTATGCAATTGATGTAGTATGAGATGAAAATCCTTAGCTAAGGTGGTGCGTGTGGAAAGGAGTTTTCAATTGAAACATTAGTCTCATTGCATAACATTGATTGGTCATAGGATTGAGCTTGTAAGTTTGATTGAATCTATGGCCCATGCTCAATTAAGATAAAGTAAAGTAAAAGGCCTATACTACATCACATTTACAATCAGGATGGTTCATGTGTTCTATTAACTTCATCTTAATTGGGTTATAATATGAGTTGTAGGCTAGGCACTACCTATATCTATCAAGCTATGCTCGTTTCCAATTAAAAATGAACCTAAAGTGTCACACACAAAATGTTAGAACATAAGATAAATGTAAGTTGATTGGGATGAGAATGAGGCTTGAGAAGTCTTGTGGATGAGGCTTGAAAAGTCTTACAAACAAATTAATTTGATTGCGATTAGATTGGACCAAATGGATTTTCTATAGTGCTTGTTAATAATGAAATTATTAATTAGAAGTGCAATGAGGTTTAAATTTAAATAATGAATATTAATGAAATTAAAGAATAAGACACAAACAGAATAATTTAGTTCCTATCATATTTGTTAATAATGTGATTATTAATTAGAAACATGATGAGCCTTTAATTTGAATAATGTGATTGGTTAAATCAAAGGATATAATTCTGTTGGGCCTTAATTATTAATGGAATTAATAATAAAAGGTTAAATGGGTTGAATTTATTAATGAAATTAATAATTACATAATCTATGAGTTAAGAATAATTAAAGGTCCATGTGGGAAGCTCAGAGGACCTATACCAAGTGTGCCCTTAGTGCCATACATGGAAAACAAATCCTTCCAAGTGCAAGAGATTGTATCTTAGAAAATAATTGATTTAGAATAGTTCTATATCACAACATTATCAGAAAATTAAGAGCAATTTTGTCCATCCCCTAGCTGTTGTAGCCTAAAGTTATGTATGTGTCCATACAATTAAATTAAGTAGCCTTATTCATTAAGGGATATAAAAACAAACATGAGGTTTTTTAGTACACAATTATTAAAACTTGTTCATGAGTCACATATTTTCTAAATGGGCTTTAGAGTATCAATATAAATTGCACACCTTGTATTTGTACAGTGAATGTCATACCATTCAAAATTAGATATTGAGAACACATGTGTATGGATATATCATTGGAGAATAAGTATTTGAACACTAATTTAAAGAATAAAGCGAACACATAAAATTCATTCTTTGCTATCAATGTCTTGGCTCATGATTGTAGAGTTCACTCTTTGTTATCAATATCTTGCTTCATGATCGTGCTAAGTGTGCATGGGCCATAAACTTATAGACAACATGGTTATCTTGTGCTCATGATAGCTAATGCGTTATTAGAGCATTAAAAATAAATACCTATCATGGTATGAGTTAGAGCATAAGCCCAACATACTATTATTTAAGTGCATATAGAGGCACATGAGAATTCAGTAAGGGATTTGTCTCCATGCAAATCAGAAAGGTGTTTGTCCTATACAATTAATGTACTACAAGGTAGAAATCCTGGCCAAGGCAGTGTGTAATGGGACAAGAGTTTCTAATAGAAACATTAGTCTCGTGGAGTAACATTGATTGGCCATATTACTATGCTTGTGAGTTAGACTAAATTTAGTACTCTCACTCAATTAGGATAAAGTTAGACAAAAGGACTATACTGCATGTCGTTCATGATCGAGAGGGTTCATGTCATCTATTCACTTGATTTTAATTAGGCTAAAATATAGCCCATAGGCTAAGCACTACTCATATTCTTCACTATATGCTCATTATATATTAAGAGTAAACCTAGAGAGACACACAAAAAGTTGAAACATAAGACCAATAGCAAGTTGGTTGGCATGAGAATGAGGCTTGACAAATGCCATGGAGAACTTGTGGGGAAAGTGTGAGAAATCTCATTAAGAAATTAATGTGGTTGCAATTGAATTGGGCCAAATGAATTTATCATAGTGCTTGTTAATAATGAAATTATTAATTAGAAGTACAATCAGCCTTTAATTTAATTAATGAAGATTAATTAAATTAAAGGATAAGACACAAATAGAATTATTTAGTTCCTATCATAATTGTTAATAATGTGATTATTAATTAGAAACATAAAAGCATTTGATTTGATTAATGAGATTAATTAAATTGAATGATATAATTTCATTGAGCCTTAATTATTAGTAGGAGTAATAATTAAAGGTTAAATGGGCTGTAATTATTAATGATATTAATATTTAGATAATCTATGGGCTAAGAATAATTAAAGGTCATTGTGGGAAGCCTATAGAGCTCATACCATATGTGCCCTAAGTACTATACATAGAAAAGGAATACTGCCAAGCGGAGAAGGTTGTGTTTTGGAAATAAATAGATTTAGAAAAATTCTAAATAACTACATAATCAGAAAATTAAGAGTAATTTTCTTCCATCTTCTCAAAGTAAGAAAGAGAGAAGTTTCTACTTACCCTTTTACTTCTCTTTGTTGTCCTAAATCTTCCTTGCCTAAAAGAATTTTGAATAAGAGCATTGCATAAGGGTTTGCACAGGTGTAGGCGGTGCTTACCAATATTTTAATAGTGTGGACATATTAGAGGTCAGGGTTCATAGACCACGACTTGAGGATCACAATTTTGCACAACTTAGAATATGATTCCGAAGGTATAACTCATACGCCTTGTGATTATTATTTGATGTGTGTTACATAAAGAAAATGGGAGTGGTTTGGACTATTTTTCTGTTGTGTATTCTTTGATGCTTAATGTTTTAAAATTTCAAAAATTTCACTCTAAACTCATCGAAACCTAACAGTGGTGTCAAAACCATTTACCTTATATAACTACAAAATTTGATGATATCTCTATAATTTATGGTGGTTTTCATATAAAATTTATATAAACATGTATCAAAAAGGTCTCTAATACATGTTTATATAAACCATGACGAGTAGCCCGTGATCATATTAATAGAACCACTATCACAATCGCAATAATCACTCGTGCAGCCCCGATGAGTGGCCCCTAATCACACACTGGGATGCAAGTTTTACATAAACCTCACTTCAAAAATCATGATTGAGGGTATTGGTCTCATAGGCGTGTGTACTGCTGCGACAAAAAAGAGGTTTTATGCAATAGACAACTATGCAATCATGAATGGACAACTCACAGTTGTTGGAACTGTTCCTGTAGCCTTGTAGGGGTTGTTTCATATTTTTTTCTTAATTTTGGAGTATGGAAAAGTATTTCTTGCAAACAAAAACTAAGGCCTAAGACACATAAGCCATAGAAAAGGTCATTAAATGGAAATGTTAAATTATACATATGATGTGCAATTGTATGGATGTCTGTTATGGATGAATTAAAGACTTAGAACATTTGTGGATGAATGTGTTTCAGTTTGGATGGGTTTTTAATGATTTATATTATTTTTTTCATGGGTTGTAAGGATTTGACCCCAAATTATATATTTTACATAGAATAAGAGTTATTTCTCCATAGTATGCCACATGCCTAAGTAACATGGATGAGATCCAAAGTTAATGTTTGTGTGGAGACCAAGAGTTGGTGCTATTCAAAGTTCTATTATATGGTGGGGCTCATAAAGGAAGCCATGAAAACGAAGACAAAAGGAGACATTGATGATTTTCTATGTAATGGTATAGGATTTCACACACATGCATACAATCCAATTGTTGGCTCCAATTGGATCCAAAAGTTCATAATCCTCCATGTTGTTTATTTGCATATTACATGAGATGTATGTATAAGATATATGCATAAAATGGATTATGTGCAAATTGAGACCTAAAAATGCATGGACAAAAAACTTCCCTGAATAATATTAAGTTGTAATGGCAAAATTGTTTCACCATGGCCATCCACTAAACTCGTAGTTCTAAATGTTGTCTTAGTGTATGATATTGCAATGGTGCATTTAAGCCTTTGGGTGTATTAGATACATCATTCAAAAGATACTTTGCCTAAAAAACTAAAAGGATTTGGGGTAGGGTTACATTAGTTGTCAATCAGTGGATGTGACTTCATTAGACCCGTGTTGCCTAGAACTATATGTACAAGGTTTTGTTGGGCTATGGGCCAAAGAAAAAAATTGGACTTCACTTGGGATGATTACTAAGAATTGCCACTCATTGGGATTAGCATATCAAGAACTGCATATGTGAAGTGTGATATGTCCAATGAAGTCCCTAATTATGTACTAGGAAAGTTTTCCAATGAAATTTCCTTTTTCTACCTAAAGGATTTGAAAACATCTAGTGGGAGGCCGCCTAATTTAAAGTTCATAATCATGCAATAACACATTTTACAACCAAACTAACGAGCCTAGCTTATTTTCTTCAATATATAATTATCTTGAATAATGTACACCCTCTTTATGTTAATTGATACTACAATGTTAATTGGGACCAAGATAGTTGATTGGTTTCAAAGTTTGAGAAGAATTCACATTCTTGAAAGAATCGGTAGGATCTTGGGAGCTATTATTCCATTCCATGGGAAAAGGGGTTGTCCTTGAGAAGTATAACCTCTTAGTTAGTAAGACTAAGAGGACAAGACCAAGACAAGGAAACTTATTATTCTCAAGGCCAATGGAAGGGGCATGAGATCCAATGTTCATGTTGGTAAAGGAAATAATGTTTGATGCAACAAGGATGGGCACCAAAAGGAGAATTGTATTGGGAGCCTCAATGGCTTAAAAGATGGCACTATAGGTGTGGAACTCTATAAAATATTCTATCCTATTGGTGTGTTTTCTACATCATAGATCTTAGATTTAGGTGCTTTTTCTCATATTGGCATTTCAAGTTAGGATTTGATGAAGAGTAGATCACTTGAAAAATAAGAAGTGAGATTAAGGTTTGCAGTGGGGCAAGTGTAGCAACCACTGTAATAGGTACCACTTTAGTTAAGTTATCATTCGGTCATATTTTAGGCCTAAAAGATTGTCTCTTGTTACCAAATGAGTTAAAGAATATTGTCTCTGTACTTTTATTGGTAAAACAAGGTTATGAATTTTCTTTTAGGAATAATATGTGCCATATTTATTATTTTAATAAATTAGTTAGCATTGACTCATTGGTAAGTGGCCTTTATTACCTTAGTATAGATGATAATAGAGTGATGAATGCCATTTCAAACAAACATATGAGGAATGGTTAAATTCTAAGTAATTGTGACATCTTAAACTAGGCTATATCGAAGAGATAAGGATAAGCAAGTTAGAGAAAGATAGGCTTATTCGCCCATTAGGAGAGAAACCCTATCCAAGTTTTTAACCTTACATCCTAAGTAAGATGGCTAAGAGACCATTTGATGGATGAGTTGAAACTGTCATGGAGGTGTTGGAGTTGGTCCATGTTGATATTTGTGGGCCATTTAAGGAAATGGCTATTGCAGGACACTACTACTTCATAACCATTACTAATGATTATTCTAGGTATATTGTTAATGATTAGTCCTCCTAACGCTAACATTTAATGAGGGATACTAGGAGCATTATAATTGTATATGTACACTGTCACATATGCTAATAAAATATTAATTCTTTTATATCAATATTGTGAAAGTATTTAATGCACGTAAATCTTGAATGGTGAATGGTGTAAAGTACTGCATGTGCCCATGTGATTGAGTTAAAAAACTTTATTTATAAAGAGTTATGAATATGGATATAAAGTCATTTTAGTGAGTAATCACTAAAATTGATTTGCACGTCACAGACACTCTAAGGTATAAGAGAGTTGACATAACTTGCACACCTTATATTTTGTGCGATTGACTTGCACATGTTGTATTTCTAAGGTGAGTATTATGTTGTTCAGTATGAGATACTGAGAATACATATTTAGATACATCAATAGAGAATAACCATTTGAACAATAACTCACAAAGAAGCAGATACATGGAGTTCAATCTTTATTATCAATGTCCTACTTCATGATTGTATTAAGTGTGTTTAGATCATAAACCTAAGACGACATGGTTATCTTTTACACTTGATAGCCAACATGTTATTAAGGCATTAAAGACCAATATCTATCTTTCTATGGGATAAGTTCATGAGCTTAAAGTGCCATTGTCTAGTTGCATATAGAGATGCGTGCATTCAATAAGGGATTTATTTCCTTGAAAGTAAGCAATTTGTCCTATACATTTGATATTCTATGAGATAGAAATTCTTAGACAAGGTAGTGTGTGATTGAAAAGGAATTTCTGTTAGAAATATTAATCTCATGAGGTAACATCGATTGGCTATATAACCAAATTTTTGAATTTGATTAAATCCATAGCTCTCGCTCGATTGGAATAAAGTAAGGCAAAAGGTTTATACCACATGGTATTTTCAATCGGGAGGATTCGTTGTGATTCATTCACTTCACTTTGGATGGGCTACAATATGTACCATAGGCTAGGCGTTACTCATATCGTTCTAGCTATACTCATTGCTCGCTAAGGATAAATTTAGAGACTCACACACATAAGAGCAAGGTGATTGCTTTAAGGTATTTGTAAAGTGGTGAGAACAAGACTTGACGAGTCTTGTGGACGAGACTTGCGAAGTCTTGTGGACAAAGCTTGAGAAGTCTCATTATGTAATAAGTTTGGTCACAATTGCATTAGACCAAATGGAATAATTTATTCCTCATTTATGTTTGTTAGTGATTAGATCATTAATTAAAAACATGATAAACTTTTAATTTAATTAATGAGATTAATTAAATTAAAGTGACAAGGTACAAAAGAATTATTTTGTGCCTATTATGTTGTTAATAATGGGGATTATTAACTAGAAATATAACTAACCTTTAATTTAATTAATGGGATTAATTAAATTGAAGAAAATAATTCAAATGTGTTTTAACTATTGATTAGATTAATAATTAAATGTGGATGGGCTTATTAATTTAAGGTTGACATGAAAGCCCATAGAGCTCAATCCACAAGCCCTATGTATCATAGTATATGTAGGATTGTGTCTTAAAAATAGATCACCATAAAGATTTCCAAAATTATAAACACTATTAATGTGAATAGTAACCAGAGGCACTGTTCACTTGGGAACTATTTACCACTTTGTACATGAAAGAAAATAGTTACTACACTCCCTCTTAGATTTTCTCTCCAAAAATTCTCCGCACACAAGGAGTTGTAAGATTTCACAAAGAAGTTCATAGAGATTCATTGGAGAGACCTAGCCAACGCATTGTTTGTGTGAACAAACTAGAGGTCAAGGCCTTATTGCAACTTGTAGATCATAAACAAAAATTACTAAAATTTGATTTAAGGTTATTTGGTTATTTTATGATTAAAATTTGAAAAATTTTGCATCCAAAACTCAATGAAACCTAATAGAGGTATTAGAGCCGCTACTCTTTGTACTAACATATCTAGATACACTCGTTTTATGATTTATGGAAATTCTTCATTTGAAAGTCATATAAACTTGTTTTTGAAACTTGTATATACCTAGAAAAGTGTTTTTTTGGGGTGTTTTTGATTGAGAAAAGTAAGAAAAATCAAATCTTGTGTATCAAGAAAGTGTACCAACACTATAGCCGTTATCGTTTTGCAATTGCAGGAAGAGTTCCTGTGATTGCAGAGCCTAGAGTCACAACCGCAAGCTTAGACATGGGACGTATATAAATCCTGTGCCTAGGGTCAAGGCTGTGAGACAACAACTCACAATTGTGGTAAGGATGTTCGAGTGGCTTACCTTAAGGCTAACTTCGAGTGCCTTGCGACTGCAAGAATAGTTTCATAGCCATTGTAAAGCCTCTAGATGGTATTAGGAGCTTTTTCTCAAAATTGAAACTTTGGAAAAGAGTTTTCCATAAATGAAACCTAAAGCATAAGATATGTAGATCATAAAATGATTGTTACAAGTATTTTATTGCTTCAGACATATGTGATGTAGGGATGTTGTATGAATGTATAGATAAATTATGGAATTAGGACACATACAGATGGATTTTCTCTATTTTGGTTTTAGTTTTCTGGATGTATAAATTATTCCTCACGGGTCGTAAGAGAATAAGCCCAAGTTTTTCTAAAGTAGAATAGGAGTTATTTTTCCATTGTATATGTCATGATGTAATTGGTAACCTAAGTAAAATAAAGAATGTATGTGAAGGAATTTATGTTCAAATTATGTCACTTAGTTCAAATTGCCAATCAAAATAAAGAAATTTGCCTATGTTATGTGTCACAGCTACTGTACGATGAAAATAAGCATAAAGAAGAGGAATAAACCCGTCCGAAGTCGCTAATCTAAGGAAATACAAGTTCATGGCCTATACATTGCTTGAACGAAAACTAGGTGCCTAAACCATCACTTAAGTGAACCGCTAGCGAAAGGATAGGTGAAAACCGCTCAAAATCTACCACCTATTGTCTCCATGTCACCTAAGCGGGGACCAAGTGATGGCTTCATTTGGCCTGTCACCTAAGCGATAAGGAGGTGACTAGCATTGCTTGTTCCATTGCTTAGGCAATGGAACCCCTCGAACCAATTATAGAAAATGGATGAAAATTGCATCCAATCAAGGAGTTTGGGTGATGGAACTTCAAACCTATAAATAAGGGGTTCCCTATAAACCAAAACAACTATCCATAGCTTAGAATGGATATAGGTATCATGATGTATCATTATAGTATTAGTTTAGCATGAGTAGAGGGTTGAGAATGAGTTTGATGCTTTTACAAGAAGTAAGGTGTGGCATGAAAGCAAGGAATCACTATGGGAAAAATGCTGGAATAGATGATAAGTATTCTTATTTTATTTCCTTTTTCCAAATATGTATGTGTCATTGATATAAGAAAGTAAGGACTTTTATTTAACCATTTTCAATTAATTATCTTTTCTTATTTAGTTGTGATCAATTCTCTTATTATCTTCTTCTTTTCTTCTTCTTATTATTTTATTTTTATTTTGTTGCCTAACTAGTGGCTATAACAGAAGTAAATCCATAAGTTAGGCAAGTTTTTTATAGTTGTGAATAGTGAACTTATAACGGAAGTGAAAGTCCTTTAGTCACAACAAACATTGTGTTTGACTTTTCCTTCTTCTTTTCTTATTTTCCTTCTTCCTAACTTGTGGTTAAAATGAGAGTGATTCATAAGTTAAGAAAATTGATCACAATTGTGAATCGTAGATTTATAATGAGAGTGAAAGCCTTACATTCACAAGGGATCAATTATTGATCTATTGTTTATATTCTCAGTTAACACCATAAATTATTAGATTAATTCAACTGAAGCGTTAGTAGAACTTGGGAAACTCTACTAAGGACTCAAGGGATTAACTAACCCTAAATAAGAAATTAAAACTTGATAATTAATTAAATGATAATAAAAGTTCTTACGTATTTTTACGTGATGATCACCATTAGCCTTTGCTTGTGATTACTACTATACTCATCTCATTCTATCTACTTATTAAGAATTACTTTATTGTTTGATCAATTATTATTGAATTCACTTTTAAATTAATCAAAACATAATATTGCTATGGATACGACAACACTTAGTCCCCTGTATTACTTGGTGCAATCGGTGTACAGTTGCAATGTTAAATTTCTTGCATCAGTAATTGTAATTCCAAAGACCAAGAGTTAGTGATCACTTAGAGGCCAAGGACTTGGTGGTCATTCAAGACCAAGAGTTGGAGTTCGTTCAATGGTCTAAGCGTGGTTAGCCCATGAAGGAGAAGGAGTCCAAGACCAATGCAAAAGGTATTAAAGCTTTGAAAAGTATGGGGCTTTACATACGTGTACATGATCCGATTGATAGCTCAAGTTAGATCTAGAAAGTCCATATTCATCCATGTTATTTCTGTTTTACATTTTATTGCATAAATGAGATATCTGTATGTAAAATGACTAATGTGCAAAGTGAAAGAATAACACATATACCAAAAACTTCCTTAACAATATTAAGTTGTAATGACGAAAATGTTTTTCTGTAGCCCTCCACCGAACTTGGACTTCTAGGTGTAGTTTTAACTTGTGATATCATCACATCCGTAGGGTCACATTGTGATAGCACATTTAGAGCTTCAAGTACATTGGATGTAACGTTTAAAAGATACTTCACCTTAAGAGCTTGATGGGCACCAATAGGGTTACAAATCTGGCAAGATGTCAGTTGGATGGATGTGACTTAAATGGACTTGCAATGCCAAGGACTACATGTGTGAGGTTCATTAGGACATGGGTCGAAGTGTAAGATTGGACCCCACATGAGTTATGTTGGCTAGAGTTGCCACTCATTAGGCCTATCATACCAAGAATTGTATATGTAAGGTTATTTATGCCTAATGGAAGACCCCATTCACCTACTAGGAAAATTTTCTAATGAGATTTTCATATCCTACTTGAAAGAGTGTTGGATTCAAAAAATCTACTAAGAAGCAATATAATTTAAAGTCCATAATCATTTGGTAACAACATTAACAACCAAACTAATAATCTTGCTTATTTTCTGTGGCCACATTATTCTTGAATGATGATATTCACTCTCATAATTATTGTTGTTGTGAACATCATGTTTATTGGCACCAAGGTAGCCGATTAGGTTCAAGGCTTTAGAAGAGTTCTTCTTCCTCAAGTAATAGGTGGGACCTTGGAAATTGTTATTCCAAGCATTGGGAAGGAAGTTGTCTTTAAGGCATCAAGTCCCTCTATTAGTGAAACTAAGGAGGGCAATACTAAAAAAAGGAAACCTAGTATTCCTAAGGTTAGTGGGAGGGTCACCTTGTTTGATGCTCATACTGTTAAAGGAAAGAGTTTCCACTACAATAATAAGAAGCATTAGAGGAAGGATTGCACCAAGTGCCTCGATCACCTAGAAGATGTCAAAGGAAAAGTGGAACTTTATGTTCATGAAATGTCTTATTTCATTGGTGTATTTTCCATGTCTTGGATCTTGGATTCAGGTGCTTCCTCTTACATTTGCACTCCAAATCATGATTTAGCCAAGAGTAAGTCACATTAGAAGTGAGAAGTATTAATTCAAGTCCATAGTAGGGTAAGTGTTACAGCTACTATGATTGGCACTAATTCAATTAAGTTATCATCTAGCCATGTTTTGGGCCTAAGAATTTGTCTCTTGTTACCAAACAAGCTAAACAATATTGTCTTTGTACCATTACTGGTAAAAGAAGGTTATAGATGTTCTTTTAGAGACAATAAATGCCAAATTTATTATGGTAATAAAATAGTTAGCATAGCCTTGTTGGTAAATAGCTTGTATTACTTGAATTTGAATGATAAATTTAAGATGAATGCCATAACAAGCAAACATACTAGGGATGGTTTGAATCCCATGCAGTAGGGACTGGACTTAGCAGGTTAGAGAAAGATGAGCTTGTAGGCCCATTAGGAGAGAAGCCCTATCCGACTTCCGAACTTTGCATCTTAGGCAAAAAGTCTATTTGATGGGCACATCGAAAGAGCTACACTGGTGTTGAAGTAAGTCCACATCAATGTTTGTGGGCTGTTTAATGAAATGGCGAGGGGAGGATTTCACTACTTCTTTACCTTTACTGATGATCTCTCTAGGTGTGGGTATGAGTACTTGATGAAGTACAAGTATGAATTCTTCAAAAAGATCATAGAATTCAAGGCTAAGGTAGAGTAACAAATTAGCAAACATGTAAAGTCATTACAATTGGATCGTTGTGGTGAATAGATGAGGACCAAGTTCATGGAATTCCTTAAGAAAAATGGTATTGTATCAAAAATCACACCACGAGCAACTCCTCAACTGAATGGTTTACCTGAGCGTAGAAATCATACTTCGTTGGATATAGTCCAATCCATGATGACTTTCACCCACTTACTAATGACCAAAGGATTGTTGTTGGTTATCATGTACACTATTTATAGGAAGAGTTCATTTAGGAAGAGGGTATTAGTAGGACCATTGTGCTTAAGGAAATTGAGCATGAGGGACAAAGCAAGGAACCCACACGATAGTTACCTATTCAGGAAACAACTTCTATAATGCAACTATTGTGATGATTGAGTAGAGTCTCCCATGCACTAGAGAGATATGTTTATATCTTAGACAATGGAAAAGAGTTGTTCATTATTGGAGATAATTATCATGGAGATAAATCTTCTACATATGATCAAGCAATGGTAGATAAAGACTTCACCACATGGCAAAAGGCTATGCAGTTTGAGATAGATTTGATGAATTCAAACCAAGTTTAGACCTTAGTAGATACACTTAAAGGAATAGTTCCTATTGGATGCAAGTAGGTCTATAAAAGGAACATTGGTTCAACTATGGAGGTGCAGACTTATAAAGCCAAACTTATGGAAAAAAGTTATAATCAAAAAGAGGGTATTGACTATAAGAAGACCTTTTCACCTATAGCTATGATCAAATCCATTCAGATGGTTCTCATGATAGCCACCCACTTAGATTATAAGATTTGGCAAATGAATGTCAAAACCACTTTCTTTAATGGGTCTCTTGATGAGGATATCTATATGCTACACACAGTTTTGAGGTCAAAGTGAGTCTCATAAAATATGCAAGCTTAAGAGGGCCATCTACGACCTTAAATAGGTGGCTTGGCTGATGTTGGCTTCTTGTGTTGCATACCTATTTCGAAGGCAGCTGATTAAAAAAAATATGTCCCTTTTCGCCTTTTGCCCGTAATGAACCCATGTACACGCAAGCACACTTTGCACTTGAGCATTGCAGGTTGATGACCAAGAACCCGCAATGCATGCAAGAATCATAGGCTGAAACCAACAACAAGCACGCCCAAGCACACCTTGTTAGGCACGTAATGAACCCATGTACACACAAGATTGAAAGCTCAACCCACTTTCAGCTCACAAAACCATAGAACCCACATGCCAACATCATCCCATCGTAGTAGACAAAAAACCTTGCCTCGGCGTTGGGTGGGCACTTGGCATGCACAACATAGAAGGTACAAAAAAAATATTTTGTACCTATTATGTTTGTTAATAATGGAGATTACTAACTAGGAACATAATAAGATTTTAATTTAATTCATGGGATTAATTTAATTGAAGGAAATAATTCAAATGGATTTTAATTATTAATTATATTAATAATTAAAGGTAGATGGGTTTGAATTAATTTAAGGTACATGTGAAACCTCATAGAGCCCATACTACAAGCCCTAGGTATCCTAGTATATATAAAATTGTGTCTTGATAATAAATCATTTAAAAGAATTCCAAAACTAAAAACACTATTCACTTGAACAATACCTAGAGGCACTGTTCACTCAGGAACTATTCACCCTTTGTACTCGAGAGAAAATAATTACTAATCTCTTTTCCAGATTTTCTCTCTAGAAATTCTCCAAGAGCAAGAAGTTGTGGGATTTCACAAAAGAGTTTGAGGAAATTCATTGGAGAGGCCTAGCCAAAGTGTTGTTTATGTGGACGTACTAGAAGCTGAAACCTTATTGCAACTTATGGATCATAAACAGAAACACCAATAATTGATTTTAGATAATCATCTATATGACCATTCAAGAATTCTTGTTTATATGTTTCATGCGATGAAAAGCGGACCAAATTAGAAATCTTTATTTCGCTACATTATCTGGTTATTTTGTAATCAAAATTTGAAAAATTTTGTATCATAAACTCAATCATTCCTGACAACTTCTACTTTCAATCAGGCAATATTAGATAAGGATTCTACTAATTGGTTGGAGACTATGCAATCTGATATGGATTCAATGCATGCGAATTAGGTTTGGACCTTAGTTAATCCAACCAAGGGAATAGTTCCCATCAAATGCAAATGGGTCAACAAAAGGAAGATTGGTTAGATTGATACGATGGTGACCTATAAGGCCAAACTCGTGGCCAAAGGCTAGAGTTAAAAAAAGGTATTGACTATGAGAAGACCTTTTCACTTGTAACAGTGCTCAAATCTATTCAGATTCTTCTTGTAATAGCCACCGACTTAGATTATGAGATTTATTATATGGATATCATAAGCAAAAGCACTTTCTTCAACAAGTTGCTTTAGGAAGTCACTTATATAGTGCAACCATGTGGTTTTGAAGTCTAAGAGGAATCTCAAAAGTTATGCAAGCTTAAGTGGTCCATTAATGGCTATAAGCAAACATTTAGGAGTTAGAATCTTTATTTTGATGGTTCAATCAAATTGTTTGGCATCATCAAGAATAAGGATGAGCTATACATCTGAAAGAAGGTTAGTGGTTGTGCCATTACATTTCTAGTATTGTATCTAGGTGACATATTGCTGATTGAAAATGATTTTAGGATGTTGACCCAAATCAAGACATGGTTATCCTATACATTCTTCATGAAAGACTTTGGATAAGCAACCTATGTCTTGGACATTTGCCCCTATAGAGCTGGAGTAAAAAGATTGATAGGTCTCTACCATGCCATGTACTTAGAAAAGATACTAAAGAGGTACAGTACATAAGCCTCTAAGAGACAATTGCTACTATTCAAGCATAGCATTCATCTCTCAAAATCCATATTCCCACAAATGAATAATGAGAGGAGTATGGAAGTTAGTCCATATGTTTCAGCTATTGGGAGCCTGAAATACACAATACTATATGTATGAGGCCAAACATCGCCTACATTGTAATGTTACAAGTAGGTTTCATGTGAATCATGGTAAAGAGCATTGAAATGTTATTAAGTGTATGTTTAAGTACTTGAGAACGACTAAGTATATGGCACTTGTGTAGAGAGATAAGGATCTAGAATAGTCGGATACATTAATTCTTACATCCAATTAGATATGGATGATATAAAGTCTATTTTTAGGTACATCTTCACCCTCAATAGAGGTGTAGTGAGTTGTAAGAATTTTAAATAGAGTATCCCTATGGATTCCACTAGTGAGGTTAAGTACATTGCAACAGGTGATATTACAAAAGAAGCTATTTGGATAAGAAAGTTTGTAATGGAACTTTAGGTGGTTCCAGCCATAGATTAGCCATTGCCATTTTATTGAAACAACAATTGTGTGATTGCACAAGAAAGGGAACCAAAGTCTCATCAGAAATCAAAACACATAGAGAAATGTTACCATATTATTTGAGAAATCATTGAAAGATGTGAAGTAGCCATGCGGAAAATAGCTTCACTAGATAATGTGGATAACATCGTTAACAAGCTGATGACACAAGTATAGTTGAATCACCATCTAGAGAAGATGGGCATTAGATACTATAGTGATTAGCACTAGAATTATTGGCATTTGAATAAAAATAAGACATTGTTAATGATATACCCTCTAATGCTAATAGATAATGAGGGATATTGGAGGCATATTAGTTGTATATGTATACTTTCACACATTAATAAAATATTGCTTCCTTTTATATCAATATTATGGTAGTATTTCGTGCATATAAATTTTAAATAGTATGAAGTATTGCATAAGTCTATGTTATTATGTTGAGAAGCCTTATTCATAAGGGAATATGAATAAGGGACACAAAGCTATTTTAGAACACAATTACTAAAATCAGTTCACGAGTCATAAACTTTCTAAAGGGCATTAGAGAGTTGGTTGCACACCATGTGTTTGTACGATGAGTTTCATTTCGTTCAATATAAGGGCATTAAGAATCAATATCTATCTTGATATAAGATAGGGTCCTGAACCTAACATGGCATTGCCTAGGCATATATGCAGGCATTTGTGCATTCAATAAATGATTTGTCTTTTTGCAAGTAAGTAAAGCGATTGTCCTATACAGTTTATGTACTCTGAGATGGAATTCTTTAGTCAAGGTAGTGTGTGATTAAAAGGAAATTTTTGATAGAAGTATTAGTCTCGTAGAGTAATAGAGATGCCAATGGGGGAAGAAATGAGATAGGTTTAAGGTAGGGCAGAGTAGGGGCAAGTGGGGGGAACAATTTTGCCCCTGCTTAAAGTGGGGCGGGGGATGAGGGAACTTATCCCGCCCTACCCCCTGCATAAGTTATAATATATAAATATATATATATATATATACATATATATATATTATTTTAAGTATAATAGATTATAATATTGTAATTAATTATATATAACATTTTGTATTAAATTTGAAAATTAATCAATTAAATTATTAGTTTGCTTATTCTTTAAAAATTAAAATGAAGAATTTTAAAAGAGTTTTTTATATTGACATTTGTATTTCAATTTGAGAAAATATCAATCTTGTCACAAAAATTAATATTTTTCTTTAGAATAATAAAATTATAAAGTAAGACAAAACCAAATTCATCACAGTACTTTTTCTTCAATTATAATTTTTATTTCATTTTCTTGATTTTTGTAATATACTAATTGGATAAACATTTTAGTCCTTATTCTTAATTTATATAACTTTAAAATAATTAATGACTTATCATTCTATTTCTCTTTTTTTTCATGGTAAATAGATTTAACACTTTCATTTGTTTTTTACGTTTATCAGTTTTAAATCGAATATATAAATTGAATATAAGTTGTTTATTTGTTTTATACTCACTCATCTATGTGTTAGTAAGACACAAATGGAATTATTTAGTTCTTTATTATATTTTTTAATAATGTGATTATTAACTAAAAATATGATAAGCTTTGAATTGGATTAATGAGATTGATTAAATCAAAGGATATAATTTCATTGGGCCTTAATTATTAATGGGATTAATAATGAAAGGTTAAATGGATTGTAATTATTAATGAAATTAATAATTAGATAATTTATAGGTTAAAAATAATTAAAGGTTTATATGGGAGGCCCATAGAGCCCATGCCAGGTGTGCCCTTAGTGCTATACATGGAAAATATATCCTACCAAGTGTAGGAGATTGTGTCTTAGCAAATAATTGATTTAGAAGATTTCCATATCACAACATTATCATAAAATTATGAGCCATTTTGTCCTTCCCCTCTAAGCAAGAAAGAAAAAAATTTCTTACCACCTTGTTGCTTCTCTCTCCAATCCTAAAGCCTCCATGTCCAAAAGTGTTTTGAGTAAAAGCATTACAAAAGGGTTTGCACAGGTGTAGGGAGTCCTTATCCAAGTTCTAACCATATAAACAAACTAGAGGTTGAGTTTCAAGGGTCATGACATGTAGGTCACAATTTTGCACAACTTGGAATATGATTCCAAAGGAGCTTTCTTATGTTTATTGTTCCATGCATGTTATATGATGAAAACAGAATAGCTTTGGATTATATTTTTTCACTGCATATTGTCTAATGTTTAATGTTTTAGAATTTGATAATCCACCCAAAAGCATCGAAACCCGACATCATTAACATCCAACTAAAAGTCAAAAATGACATATCTGTCAATTCTTAGCTCTCCATCTCTATATACAAATATCATATTATCAATCCTTAAATACTTAAGGATACATTCGATGGCATTCCAATGCTCACTATTACTATTCACTTGAAATCTACTCATAACACTTACTGCTAGGTGATATCTAGCCTTGTATATAGTGTTGCATACATCAGGCTTTCTATAATCGAAGCATATAAAATGTGCTACTCCTCTCATCATCCATCTGTGGGCAAATGGGCATCAAGATATGGATGCCATGCCTAAAAGCTAACAATCCTCTTTTAGAGGCGTCCATAGCAAACCTTTTCAAGATTTTTTTTGCGTACAAAACTTAGGAGAGACCTATCAATCTCTTCACTCTATCTTTATAGATGTGAATACCTAAGATGTAGGTCACTTCTCCCAATGGAGAAGGTACTAGATAACCATATTTTGACTGAAGTAAACATCTTAACATCATTCCCAATCAACAAAATTTCATCCACATATAGCACTAGGAATGTAATTGCACTCGAACTAACCTTCATGTAGACACATGACTCGCCCTCATCTTTGATAAAGCCAAATGATTTGACTGCACTAGCAAAATGAAGATTCTAACTCCTTAATACTTACTTAATGCTATAAATGGACAACTTAAGCTTGCATACTCAATGAGATTCTCCCTAGACTTCAAAACCAAACTGTTACACCATCTATACACACACACACACACACACACACACATATATTCCTTCTTTTTAACTATAGCCTTTTGCTATAAGTTTAGCTTTATAGGTCTCCTCGATGCTAATTGAACCAATTTTCCATTTTTAGACCCATTTGTATCCAATGGGAACTAATCCCTCAAGTGGATCTACTAAGATCCATATTCAGTTCTAATGCATCGAATCCATTTTGGACTGCATAGCCTCCAACCACTTGGTAAAGTTTTTATCTAACATTACTTCATCATAGATAGTAGAATCATCTTTAGGATCATTTTCTCCTATAATAGACAACTCTTGTTTATTCTTTAGAACATAAGCATATCCCTCTTATGCATAAAAGATCCTACCTAATCATCACAATACTTTCATCATAGAAGGTAAAACACACGTGGCACACTACCAGAAAATAATTCATACTCTATGTAAAAACTTGAGTTTAAGCACTTATAACCTATGAAAAAGAATTATACATCCATGAAAAAACTGAACATAACCAAAACAAATCTATCCACATGTGTCCTATAACCATTATCCATCTAAAACATCCATAAAAACAATTATACATCATATGTATAACATGACAAATTCATTTAACGACATTTTCGATAACTTACGCAACTAATGTCTTAGTTCTTATTTGTGGAAAACCCTTTCCTATCTAAACACCCATTGTATGCCTCTATGTGGCCATGAAAAGGGCTGCAACGAAGAATGGTTCTCTGTCATGTTGTGGTCATAGGATTTACATAAACTCTATAGCTAGGTTTGCGACTGGATGCTATCACACCACAACCATAAGAATGCTTCTCGTAGACACGAGCCAACAACAGCTATGGCATTACAGTGAATCTTGACTTTTAATTGTCAATTTTCATGCCTTTTCTCAATTCAAAACATGCAAAAAATAATTTTTCAATCATAAATAAGTATCAAATACATGATTCAAAATATGCCCTAGAGATAGCTCTAAAGTCTTCATATAAGAGACAATTCATTGAATTCTCTTAGCTCAGAAACTCTCAAATGAAAACTACCATAAATCATAAAAAAAAAAGGTCATTCCACTTTGCAATTATATGAGGAAGATAGTGGCTTTGATACTATTGTTAGGTTTCAGTAGGTTTGGAGACTAATTTTTAATTTTAAAAAAGCATACAATAATGATAAATGCAACGGCATCTTAAATATAAATCGAAACTGCTTTCATATAGCATACATCAACTAAATGCATCTAGAAAGATATAAAATTTATCCCTTGGAATTTGAATTCTAGTGAGGCATACGCATAATCCACAAGCCATAGCTCTTAAGATGCGACCTCCACATGGAAGGAACTTAAGCAAACGACTCCAAAATCTTCTATGAACTCTTTAACAACAACCTAATATAAATTCTTTTGGATATGAAGGCTTTTGGATAAAAGAGAAAACCACCAAAGGAGCTACCTTTTCTCTCTTACTTAGTAAGGGCACACAAAAATTTGGGTTAAAATCTAATAGTCTATGATTTGGAATTATTTCAAATCTATTAATTTCCAAAACATATAATCCTACATAAAGTAAGATTCTTATTTCTATACGTAACACTTAGGGAACATATGGTATAAACTTCATGGGCTCCCTAATAAACTTTTAACTAATTCAAGTCCATACCATATTTAATAATTAATCTTATTAATAATTGAAGTCCATATGTGTCTTGTCCTTTAACTTAATTATCCCATTAATTAAATTAAAGACTTATTATGTTTTCAAATGATAATCTCATTATTAATAAATATAATAGAAAATTCATTTGGTTTAATCAATTGCGATCAAATTATATTCATCATGAGACTTCTCAAGTCTCGCTTATGCCCCAAACCAAATTATCAATTTGTACTTGTTTTATCTTATTGCCTGTGACCTTTTGGGTTCTTCTTTAATTGGAAATAAAAATAATTCGAAGGATGTAGTTAATGTCTAGCTATGGTCCATATCATAGTATAATCAAGATGAAGTGAATAGATCACATGAACTATCCTAATCAAAAATACCATGCAATATAGGTCTTTTGTCTTGCTATATCCTAATTGAGCAAGAGCTATAAATTTAGTCAAATTCACTAGCTCAATAATATTACTAAATCAATATTATCTCTTAAAACTAATACCCTATAGAAAACTCTTTTCCGATTGCACACTATCTTAACTATTGATTTTCATCTCATGAAAAATTGATCCCATAAGACAAACAACTTGCTCATTTGTAAGACCAATATTGGTTTTTGATGCCATAATGGTACAATGACCACCATTTGCCTAAGATAATTATATTGTCTCAAGTTTAAGGTCGACATGCAATTAATACAATTATAAAGTAAGACATCAACAACAAAGAGTAAACTTCATATGTCTGCCTCATTGTTTGAGTCATTGTTTTAATACTTATTCTTTAATAATGTATCCACATGCATATTCTCAATATCTCATATTAAATGGTATGATACATACCATAAAAATACACAGTATGCAAATTATACCAACTCTTTAATACTATTCAAATAATCCGTAACTCACAAATAAGTTTTAGTAATTGTGTAATAAACAATCTTATGTCGTATTAATAATTTCTTACAAATAAGACTCCTTAACGCAATTATATAAGCACATGTATCACTCTAAACCATATTAGATTTACATATATAATAAATTATCAAAATACCAACATAAATAAATATTTATATTTTATTAATTAGTCTAAAGTTTACATTTAAAGCTAATATTCCTCATATTCTATTGGCATTAGAAGGTAAATCATTAATAATTAATTGTGATTAATAAGTACAGTTTTTGTAGAAATTATTCAAACTCAAAATTGACCGCGTCGGTCAACTTGTTTAATTTAAGTATCTATTTGAATCATATATAAAGTTTCAATAGATGCCCGTCTTATTGGTAGATCTAAAAGACCTTAGGTTCAAATCTTACGAAGGTCTTTCATGTTCCCATTTTTATTCAGTTTTCTCCTAAGAATATAGTTGTATTAAAATGCTATTAAAATAAATATTTTATTTAGTGGTTGGATGTTTGATTTATATCTTAATTGCATGCTTGATCATGTCGTTGCCACCCCCTAATCTCGTAAACTCAAATAAACTCAATTGATCTCAACCTCAACAAGTCAAATGTTCAAGTCGAAAATCACTTTTTTTAAAATTTTACATTGTATTTATATTTCAAATTATATACAGATCAAACTTTTTTTTCATCTGTATCAATACTATTTTAGAAAGTGTGTATCTATAAAAATCGCTTTTTGATAATGAAATTCATTGAAAAGAAAAAATTTATCTTTTAATATAGATTTGCTGATTACTAAATTTATTTACAGTAAATACATTTTTTCAAATTATTCTCTTCTAATTAATTTCTCAGCTCCCCACTCTGTAATTAACTTTTCCAAAGCTTGATCTCATGTTGACGTTAACTCTTTCTAAATTTCATAAGGTGATATTTTCTTTTTCCTTTTTTATTTCTATGTATAAATAACAATATGAATACAAATAAACTTAAAGGCTATGTTTGGTCCTTTAATTTTTGACGGTTCTCATCCTCTAAAAATGCACACAATTTAAACATATCACTCAATGAAATTTTTATTTCCTTTCAAATTCAAATTATTTCATTTCTTACATATAAATATACTAACATTAAACTCGTATTGTGAACAGAAACTAACATTTTATTTATAATATAATTTTCATGATCATTTATTTATTTAAATTGATATTTTTTACTTTAACATGTTTATAAAAACCTACAACTCATTGAAATTTAGAATCTTATTTAACATGTGCAAAGTGATTTTATTAAAGTACAAATGAATATCATCATTTTGCAACATATAAATGAGTTTTATTAAAGTTGATTAAATCACAATTTACATTTCTTTAAAAGACAGAATGAAAAATTAGAAATAAAAAATTCATGTTAGATTTTTAACTCTTAAAGTGGTGCCTACAAAAATTATGACTAAGACAACTTAAATATTTCTTTACAAAATAATTCTAATTTATCTATATTTTATCTTTAGAGTAATAGTTATTCATTAAAATTTTATTTTGTAGTCAATATGTTATTTTCCATGTATTTGTGCATTCTATCGTTAAAACATATAATCATAAAAAAATTCATATAATACCTAATTGTAATACTCCAAATTTTTAGGGCACAATAATAATAGTTATAAAAAGTATTATAGGGAATTTGGCAGATAAATTTTTTATTTTATTATTATTTCCCTGCACATAAAGTGTGATAATATTGACCATACATGGAAGGTAATATATGCACTATTAGGCTAGTCAAACCATACTGAATATTTTACAATTGAAAGACATGTAATAAATATAAAAAGCCACTCATGTAATGTCAACGATAGTGTAGAAACTAATTCCACCTATTCACTAGATAATAGGTGAGATATGTAACTCACTCATTTGGGGTTATAGGTTGGAATACAGGACCTACTCAATAGAGGTTATAGGTTGAAATACATAACTCACTCAATCGGGATTGTAAATTGAACAACGCGACACTCCATAGTTGGAGTAGTAAAATAAAGTTTTGATCAATGAAAATTGTATACAAAGTACATATTATCATGAGTGGGCCAAAAAATATGGACATTGGAATGGAAAGATGATGGGAACAATTTTGAAATACTGTGTTTTGTAGAATGCTTAACTAGAACTTACAATTTTATGTTGACCTTGATTATGATACATGTCATAAATGTGTTTTATTTATTCATGTTCTTTTATCTAGTTTACATTCATTGAAAAAGAAAATGACATGAGGTACCATTTATTAGATGATTTGTTGCTCACATCCTTTAACTAATATTTTGTAGAAGGAACCAACAAAGAGGACCACGCATGGGGATGGTAGAGAGCTAGAGAATGAAGAATTAGTTTCTTTGGTTTTAGTATTTTCATTAGTTTATAAGACAGTTCTAATGTATAAGCATAGGTTGCTCGTTATTTTTTGCTGAAATGTAATAGACAAGATTTTCATTTACAATAAATGAATTTTATTGTTGAGCATGTTTTGATATGTTGGCTTTCATGTCCATTAAGGTGATTCGCACGTACTGTTGTTTCGTGGTCCCAATTTCGAAGCGTGACACTAACTATGTTTTACAAAACATAAACTTATTAATTTCCATATGAAATAATATATGGATTACTAATATTATCAAAACTGAAAATAAAGTAAAATAATTAATAAATTTAAGTTAGTAAATATTCTCTTGTTCATTTAAAGTTGATTTTTTTATTAATTAAAAAAATTGAGGGTTAATGTTATTTTAGAAAGAGTTCATTTGTTTTGGTTAACTTAAAACCCCAATTTAATGCATATTTTTAACAATTTTTTGTTAAAAATTAGGTTTGAAAAAAATAAAATATTATATTTTTAAATAATAAATAAATTATTAAAGTATTATTTTTTAAAAAAAATCTAAAATAGATGAATCTTTATTTATTTATTTATCAAATTGGATTTACATAATGAAAATTTTTTGTTTAAAAATATTGTAAGGCAAATTATTTGATTTCCCACAAAAATATAAAAATACTTCACAAAGAAAATACAATGAATGTATATTTACTCTACAATGACGAGTATTAGAAAAATAAGTATAACTGCTCTTGCTATATATATGTATAAGACAATTATGAACAACTAATTAAAAAAAGTCTGTATATATAAATTTTCAATTAATTGATTCAATATAAAAATATCATACTTTTCCACATAAAATATTCACTAAAATGTATTATTGAGAAGTTAATTAGTGCATATAATATTGTAGACCCATTAAATTTATTGCCCAATCAAATAATGCCACGTAGAAAATATGGTATTAAAAAATATTAATTAAAGTAATTTTTTATTTATTTGGAAATTTAAATAAATAAAATTCCTAAAATAAATAAATTAATTAATTAATATTTTTACCGACCAATCAAATGGTGACAAGTGGCAGAACCCTACTAGAAGTCTAAAGCGTGAAGACTCTAAGTAACAGAGTCTTACTAGAAGTCCAAGCAACCAAAACTCTAAGTAACAAAGTCCTGTTAGAAATCCAAGCAATGAAAACTCTAAGTAACAGAATCCTGCTAGAAGTCCAAACAACGAAGACTCTAAGTAGCATAGTTCCATTAGAAGTACAAGCAACGAAGACTCTATTGAGTTGTTGGGTAGAGTACAAACTCTGATGGCCAATCAAATCGCGCCACGTCAGCGATCACTCTATCTCTCCTACAACTATAAATAGGGGCCAAACCCAAAAAAAAAAAAAACAAGAAGAAGAAGAAGAAGAAGCAGCTGAAGAACTCCCCAAATTCTCTCTGAAATTCTCAAGAAGATTCAACATGTTCTTCGTCAAATCTAAAGAAGTTCGCCGTGTTTTTCGCTAAATTCAAGAAGTTTGCCGTGTTCTTTGCCAAATCCAAGAAGTTCGTCGTGTTCTTCGCCAAATCCAAAAAGTTTGCTGTGTTCTTCCCCAAATTCAAGAAGTTTGCCGTGTTCTTCACCAAATCCAAGAAGTTCATCATGTTCTTCCCTAAATTCAAGAAGTTCAACGTGTTATTCGCCAAATTTAAAAAGTTCATCCTATTCTTCATCAAATCCAAGGAGTTCGTCACCAAAATTCAAGGCGTTCTTCATCAAAGTCTTTAAATCCAGCATTTGATCCAAAATCGTGGTGCTAAGCCCGAAGATCAGTGTGATTGAGAAACCAACAACCCTCAAGGAAGATCAAGTACAAGCCCTTTCCTTGAAGATTGTTCAATTTTCAAGTCAGACATTTTTGAAGGAAGAATTAGAGGATCAAAAGCTAGAGAGTAGAACCCACAAAAATTTAAGTTGATTCGAATTATTCAGTCAAACACCAAATTTTCTTGTTGTTCAAGAATTTTGTCTTACAGATTTCTGGCACGCCCAGTGGGACATCTTTACCTCTCAGCTCTTCCTTCATCAAATTTCAAACTAATTTCAAGCATTCAAACAAGTCACTATGGCCAACAACAAGGGAAAGTCTACCAAGGCTGCTAAATCAACTGCTACTGAGACTGCCACAAGAAATGTCGGTGTTGTCACCAGAAGTGTAGTAAGAAGACTTGCATATTCCGAGCCAACTCCTCTCCCTGAGGCTGTTGATAATCCGCTCTTTTCAAATGAAGGCCACAAGGATAACTCTGCACTTTCAAGCCCTCGCTCCAATGCTTCGTTCGCCCCCAACATGGCGCCAGTCATGATGACTAACACTTCAAGCCTAAAAGACCAAATCGCTACATTAACGAAGGTCATTGAGAACCTTGCCAAACACGTTGAAGAGCAAGACTCCTGAATCTCTAGGCTGATGAATAAAATTGACAATGCTAAAACCAGTAGGGAAGCTGAAAAGGCACTTGAAGTACCTCATGAAGCTGAAACATCTGCCAGACAGCCAGCCAATGACTAAAAGAAGTCCGCAGTCAGAGAACTCTAAATCTCCTTTGACGGCCTAATCCCCATTGATCAATTGAAAGACTTTATTGAGGGCACCATTCAAAGCAAATTGGATGGGGCATCAAGTCAACTCTGACGTACGTCAAACCTTATTTGGCAAGAATTAACAACCTCAAGATGCCGATGGGCTATCAACCTCCCAAATTCCAACAATTTGATGGAAAAGGAAACCTCAAGCAGCACGTAGCTCACTTTATAGAGACATGTAACGATGTTGAGACATACAGGGACCATCTGGTTAAGCAGTTTGTCCGCTCGCTGAAAAGAAACGCATTCGATTGGTAAACTGACCTCGAGCCCGAAACCATCGACAGTTGGGAACAAATGGAATATGAATTCCTCAACTGTTTTTACAATACAAGACGAACTGTTAATATGATCGAACTCACAAATACCCGTCAATGGAAAGATGAGCCAATCATCGACTACATCAATATGTGGAAAAACTTGAGTTTGAATTGCAAAGATAGACTCTTTGAAGCCTCAGGCATCGAGATGTGCATACAAGGAATGCATTGGGGGCTACGATATGTCCTTAAAGAGATTTGGCCTAAAACTTTTGAAGAATTAGCCACACGGGCTCACGACATGGAACTAAGCATAACTGCAAGTGGCGTCGATGGACCACCTATTTCAAAGTTCCGCAAATCAAAAGACAAGCAAGACATAAAGAAAGGGGGCAAGCCTCCCACCAAAATTGCCACCAAAGAATCTATGGCAGTACGTGCTAAGCTTATCCCAGTCAAAGGAAAAGAAAAGGTGAACAAAAAAAGGGAGATAGCTCAGAAGCCAAGAAGGCCAACTCTAAAAAAGTTACAAGCCAAGACCTACCCATTTTTGGACATGGATGTCTTTGGGATCTTCGACGACTTGCTAAAGGCCAACCTCATTGAATTACCCGAAATGAAGAGGCCTGCAGAAGTCAGGAAAACTGATGATCCTAAATACTGCAAATATCACCGCTTGGTCGGGCATCCTATCCACGATTACTTCATATTTAAAGAAAAGATCGTGGAACTCGCCCACCAAGGGAAAATTACGCTGGAGGATGATAACGCAAACGCCAACACTATCACACTCAGCAACCAAACAGAGAAAAGTCATCAAATGGACAACTCTCCAAATGAAACTGGCTGCTTCCACAAGAAAAGCCAATTCCACGTATAAGACTACATGGCTACTATAGTCTTCATGGACGAAGATCTAATGTTGGGGTCCTAACCCACAACAGGCCATTGTTTGTTACTGGTTATGCTTACGAATAAAAGATCAATCGAATGCTTGTCAATGGTGGTTCAACTGTTAATATTTTGCCTCTACGAACTCTTAAAGAGTTGGGGATCCCCACTGACGAGCTTTCAAATAGCTGTTTGGTGATTCAAGGATTCAACCAAAGGGGGCAAAGGGCTTTGGGAACCATAAGAATGAAGCTACTCATAGATGACATGGAATCAATAGCCCTGTTCCACGTCATTGATGCTAAGACATCGTATAACCTACTCCTCGGCCGACCATGGCTCCATTAGAATGGAGTTGTCCCTTCAACCTAACACCAGTGTTTCAAATATTGTCAAGATGGTGTCGTAAAGAAAGTCCTCGACGACTGCAAGCCATTCACTGAGGTTGAGTCCCATTTCGCCAATGCAAAATATTGCCTAAGCAAAGTCGGGACTTCCGAAGCCTCTAGCTCTTAAGAAAACAAGAAACAAGACAACTTGGTAAGAAAAGATGCCCCGACTAACATGGTATACACCAAAAGCCGCATGGGCAAAGAGCCAGCAATCAATGACGCCCTTAAAGGCTTAACATTACCACTAACTCAAATTGATAGTAGAGCACCCGTCCAGCCACCCAAAGAAGCCGGAAAATAACGCCGAAAGGCTCAAAAGCTAAAAACTGCAAAGTGCTTCGGCCCCAAGGCATATAAACTCCTCATTAAGGCTGGATACAATCCACAGGAGCAATCGCCATTGGGAAAACTTCTGCAGAAATCGTCAAACCAAAACCCATGAGCAGGACTTAGGTATGAGCAACTGAAAGGTCCTGTCTGCATTGCTATAAGAAAAGCTTCCACCAACACCGTCATGGAGGAAGACTGCTCTTCAAGAATTGAGAAAAGGCCAACACGAGTATCAGTCTTCGAGAGGCTTAGCCCACTCAAAAAATAGAAATGTTGAAAGCCAAAAGAGGGCATCACTGAAACACCAAAACAAGAAAGGATACTTCAAAGCCTAATCCCTTCCCATATGCAGCAGCAAACAAACTTGATCATGACATGTGACATAGTCCTTAAGGCCAGATTTCAAACTATTGTCTTCACCAAACCTCAAGTCGAGGAAGACGACAATAGAAAAAGTGTGGGCTCGTCCAACCACATAACCTCACAAGAGAAAGGGGGACCCACCGAAGAGGATGCTGAGATTGCGCCACCTCAAATGGAAGTAGGTTCCAAATCCACAGTCGATGAACTTAGAGAAATAAACTTGGGGGATAATGACGACCATCGTCTCATTTACATCAGTACTCTACTTACGAATGAAGAGGCTGATGAATACATGGAACTATTAAAGCAATTCAAAGACGTTTTCGCCTGGTCATACAAAGAAATGCCTGGCTTAAACCCAAAGGTGGCTGTGCACCACCTAGTTGTGAAAAAAGGAGCTCATCCCGTTAAACAGGCACAACGTCGATTTCGACCAGAGCTTCTCCTCCAAATTGAAGCAGAAGTCAACAAACTAATTAAAGTTGGATTCATCCGAAAAGTTAAGTATCCCACATGGATCTCTAGTATTGTCTCGGTAAGAAAGAAGAACAGGCAAATTCGAGTCTATGTTGACTTTAGGGACCTCAATAAAGCATGTCCCAAAGATGATTTTCCTTTACCCATCACAAAACTCATGATTGAAGCCACGACAGGACATGAAGCACTCTCCTTCATGGATGGGTCATCCGGGTATAATCAAATACGTATAGTACCTGAAGATGAAGAACTAACGGCCCTCCGAACACCCAAAGGAATATACTGCTACAAAGTAATGACATTCGACCTCAAAAATGTTGGGGCTACATATCAAAGAGCCATGCAAAAGATCTTTGACGACATGCTCCACAAAAACGTCGAATGCTATGTTGATGACCTTGTGGTAAAGTCTAATAAAAGCAAAGATCATTTACATGACTTAAAGGAAGTCTTCGAGTGCTTGAGGAGGTACTAACTAATGATGAACCCATTAAAATGTGCATTTGGAGTCGCCTCTAGAAAATTTTTAGGCTTCAATGTTCGCTACCAAGGCATCGAGATCGAACAAGCAAAAATTGATGCCATCTTAAAAATGCCAGAACCTCGAAACATTCATGAGCTCAAGAGTCTACAAGGAAAGTTGGTGTATATCAGAAGATTCATCTCTAATTTAGTAGGGCGTTGTCAATCATTCAATCATCTTATGAAAAAGGGTATTCCATTCGAATGGGATGAGTCTTATAAAAAGGCTTTCGAAAGCATCAAATCTTACTTAACAAATCCTCCAGTGCTGGTTGCCTTGGTACACGGCTGCCCGTTGATCCTGTACATCTCTACACAAGAATGCTCAGTAGAAGCTCTACTAGCACAAGAGAATGACGAAAAGAAAGAGAACACTCTCTACTACCTGAGCAAAATGATGACGCCAAATGAGCTAAAATACTCACCAATTGAGAAGATTTTCTTGGCACTTGTCTTCGCCATCCAAAAGTTGAGACATTATTTTCAGGCTCATACAGTCTATTTGGTATCCAAGGAAAATCCACTGAAGTATGTCATGACAAAACCCGTTCTTTCCGACAGACTCACCAGGTGGTACCTTTAATTTCAACAATTTGAAATCATATATATACCCCAAAGAGCCGTGAAAGGATAAGCATTAGCCAACTTCTTAGCAGATCATCCTATTCCAGCTGAGTGGGACCTTCCTGATGACTTGCCTGATGAGGATGCCTTGATGGTCGAAATCACTCCTCCGTGGAAAATGTATTTTGATGGAACTTCCCATAAAGAAGGAGCCGGTGCTGGAGTGGTGTTTGTAACATTTGAAGGACAAGTTCTACCCCACTTGTTTACCCTTATGAAAAAAATGCTCCAATAACGTAGCTGAATACCAAACCTTGATCCTCATGCTAGAAATCGCTGTAGAGATCAAGTAACTACATCTTGAAGTCTATGGGGATTCTAGGTTGGTAATCAACCAGCTACTATGAGAGTATGAAGTCAAAAAGCCTGAACTGCTCCCATACTACAAATTATGCCAACATGCTCATGGGATGGCTTGGATACATCACCATAAAACATGTGCTAAGGAGAGAAAACAAGCAAGCTGATGCATTGGCTAAACTCGCCGCTTCCTTAGCCCTGCCCGACGTAGAATACCACATGCCTATATGCCAAAAATGAGTAGTGCCACCAATACTCGAGGACGAAGAAGGTAGAGAAGAAAATTATTTTTTAGAGGTCTTCGAAGTTGAGAAGGAGGATTGACTCCAAGCCTTCATTGACTATCTAAAATATGACAAATTACCGGAAGATCCACGCCAAAAGGTAGACATCCAAGGGCGAGCAGCTCGTTTCATCTACCTCAATGGCACATTGTACAGACACTCCTTTGATGGGATATTCCTACATTGTCTGGGCAATGACAAAGCCATGCAAGCTATGGAAGAAGCACATTCTGGCATTTGCGATGCCCACCAATCAGGACCAAAACTCCACTTCTGCATCAAAAGGGTGAGGTATTACTAGCCAACAATGGTAAAAGATTGCATGGAATACGCTCAAAAATGTCAACCATGCCAGCTTCTTTCACCAACCACCTGAGCCTTTGCACCCCACAGTTGTCTCATGGCCCTTCGACGCTTAGGGATTAGATGTTGGACCTATAACGAAATCATCTACCGATCATCACTACATCCTCGCTGCAATAGACTACTTTTCAAAGTGGGCAGAGGCAGTTCCGCTCAAAGAAGTGAAGAAGGAAAATGTTGCTGACTTCATCTGTATCAACATCATCTATAGATACGGAGTCCCTTGGTACATCATTACCGATAATGGAAAACCGTTTGTCAACAGCACAATCAACAAATTATGTCAGAAATTTGGCTTTAAGCAAAGAAAGTCCTCAATGTACCATGCCCCAGCAAACGATCTTGCAGAAGCTTTCAACAAAACTTTGTGCAACTTGTTGAAAAAAATAGTGTCTAAATCCAAAAGGGATTGGAATGAAAGGATTGATGAAGCTTTATAGGCTTATCGGACTACTTACAAGACTCCTACACAAGCAACCCCTTAGCATTGGTATATGGTGCCGAGACCGTCACCTCGCTCAAACAGCAAATTCCGTCTTTACGAATTGCTATACAAGAAGGGCTGACTAAGGAAGACAACGCTCGCGTACGCCTTGACGAGCTAGAAGCACTTGGTGAAAAGATGCTCGATGCACAACAAAAGATTGAATGCTATCAAGCCTGCTTATCTAAGGCATTTAATAAAAAAGTGCATGCTCGATCGTTTCAAGTTAGGAAGTTAGTCTTTGCAATAAGAAGGCCTATCATCATCTCTCACCGCACCCCCAAATGGGACGGACCATATGTCGTTAAAGAAGCTTATACGAACGGTGCTTACAAGTTGGTTGATTAAGATGGCGTAAGAGTGGGCTCGATCAATGGGAGATTCTTGAAGAAATATTATGCTTATAAAAAAATTCCATCAAATCAGGGATGCAAAAAAAAAAAAACGACGAATGTCTACTCCTCCTTGACATGAGCATAAACTGTCAAAACCAAATTCAAATTAAAGTTCCTCGACACGAATTAAAACTGTCAACAAATGTTCGAAGACTCCTTGACACGAGTTGAAACTGTCTACAAATATTCAAAGACATTCCTTGACACGAGTTAAAACTGTCTACAAATATTCAAAAATGCTCCTTAACACACGAGCCTAAACTGTATGTTACTCCTGGCCCGCAAGAGTATTAACTATAAATGGCCTAACCTTTTACAAATTAAAAAAATATTTGAACTACATTATGACTTGATCCCATTTTTGTGGATACGTAGGCAGTTTGGATATTTTCTAAGTTCAGTCATGAATTTGTGATGGGTTATGTTTTAATTCTTGATTATTGTTGAAAGCACATCCAAACAAAGAAAGCAAAAAAAATATATAAGATGTTTATTGAAGAAAGTGAGCGCTTCATGAAAGAATAACAAATGTAAATTAAACATTAATCCTGATAAAGCTAAGAGAATGGATTCAAACTCTCCAACACATCCTTGGTAACTACTAAATCCTCTTCTGCAGTAGGTAAGGCTTCTACAGCTACATTATCTAAAGGCTCAGTGGATTGAATAGCAACAATTTCCCAATGCAGTTCTCCAACTTCCGTCGTCGCTTCTCTAAGGAATTCCTTCTGCCGCAAAAGGGAAGTCGATAGCTCATTCCGCTGCTTGGTCAAAAGGTCAAGTTGCTCGTCGATACTCTTCAACTTGGCCTCCGAAGCTTTAACTTGCCTAGCTTCTTCAATCTCTCGGTTCAAAGCCTCTTGAAGCCAAGACTTGCCATCCTTTAGCTACTTGGCAAGGGCCTCTTTGGTAGGCATATCAGTCGCGGTAGATCTCGCTTCATCATAAGCTGCAGTCTTAGTAAAAAGAGACTCTAAAAACTCTTCTATGAGAAACACATCCGTATGCTCAAAACGTTTCATGGATTCAAGGATGAGCATTACTTCATCTTTAAGAGAAGAAATCAGAAAAGGAAGAACAAGAAGCAGCTGAAGAACTCTCCAAATTCTCTTTGGAATTCCTAAGAACATTCAACGTGTTCTTCGTCAAATCTAAAGAAGTTCGCCGTGTTCTTCGCCAAATTCAAGAAGTTCGCCGTGTTCTTCACAAAATTCAAGAAGTTCGCCTTGTTCTTCATCAAATTCAAGAAGTTCACTGTGTTCTTCCCTAAATTCAAGAAGTTCGCCGTGTTCTTTGCTAAATCCAAGAAGTTCGTCATGTTCTTCCCCAAATTCAAGAAGTTCAACGTGTTCTTCGTCAAATTCAAGAAGTTCATCGTTTTTTTCATCAAATCCAAGGAGTTCGTCACCAAAAGTCAAGGCGTTCTTCATCAAAGTCCTTAAATTTAGCATTTGATCCAAAATCGTGGTGCTAAACCCGAAGATCAGTGTTGCTGAGAAACCAATAACCCTCAAAGAATATCAAGCACAAGCCATTTCCTTGAAGATTGTTCAAATTTCAAGTCAGACTTTTTTAAAGGAAGAATCAGAAGATCAAAAGTTAGAGAGTAGAACCCATAAAAATTTAAATTGATTCAAATTATTCAGTCAAATACCAAATTTTCTTGTTATTCAAGAATTTTGTCCTACAAATATTTCTCTAAAATGTACTATTGAGGAGTTAATTAGCGCCAAATGCATTATATTTTGTTTTTTATTTTCGCCATTAGTACCTCTTAAAATTAAAGAATCAATTAAAATAAAATTTATTTTGATTTTATATAATTTGTTTAAGTTCAATGGTAACTGAATTAAATAATTTATTTTTCTGAAAATATTTCTTTTTCTATTTTTTTAATTTTAATTAAACAATATGAATAATTATATATATCTTGTAAATTGAGACTATACAGTTTTGCATTTTCACTTTTATGTATTTATGCATATTTTACTGTACAAATTTTAAAATAATGTTCCTAATATTAAATTTTAAGTAATTTGCTCCTGCGGGAGCAGCAGCTGGGGCATTGGCTGCTGCCTTGACCACTCTTCTTGATGTGGTAAAGACTCAGTTACAGTGCCAGGTATTGAAATTGCAGTTTGATTTATTTGTGTGAATGAACTCTCCCTTGCTGCATTATTGCTTGTGAAAATTACAGAGATCAATAGCATTTTTATCTAGAAGTTGACTTGACGGGCGATTACTATTTAAGCGCTATTCTTATTTTCCTATTCACTAGGCCTCTGTGATTTATGGCTTCTGACGGTTTATAATTGATAAACAACTATCATTTTCAGGAAAAAAAGTGAATGAAAAAGTGGTGATACTAAATGAGTATGGATCATATTAGCAAAAAGAATGGTGGAAAAAAAACTAATTGTTGTCTCATCTGCAAGTTCTGATCTATTTTAGAATATCTGATGATGTTTTTTAGGTGCCAAATTTCTTTGGATGTGAGGTGCTTTTAGTAACAATTGCAATTTGGGGAAAAAGAGCTGTAAATGGAATATATGTTACAGCCACTAAGCCAGTGCCTTGCTTCAGCTGTTCTTATTAGTTGTTCTTTATGTAACTGGAATTTTGTAGTTGCATCTTAGTTTTGTGCCTCCCTCGTTGGTTTAAAAATTTTTGTTTCATGATAACCTGATCTGTTTATTGAAGAAAACTTCTGCCATTAGAATCAGGTGATAATAGTAAAAATTTCATGTCATCATGTATTGAACCTACAGACATAAACAAGTATCTTATTTCCACCCTATTTAAAGTCTTCTAGGCTATGTTTGGATGGAAGGTTTTGAATGTGAGGACATGATTTTGACGGATAATTTTAGTTGACTGGTGAATTTTAAATCCACCACTGGCTTACAAATAATTCAAAGTGGGAGCTCATGAACTCAATAATTTGAATTCTTTTCCATTTGGAATTGTTACTCTACGTGCTAAAAATCAAATTACTTCATTTTCATGCTCAAATGGATTTGAAATTCTTAACTTACCCATCAGTTAATATACAACCTTAGTTTAGCTTAATTTAATGAAAAAAAGAAAGCCAATGCGGCCTTAGATATTTTGGGCTAAATTTGTATTTTGAAGCCTCTTCTTAGGAAAGAAATGGTTTTGTACTGTAAAGAGAGCAAAGAAGTTCTTACATTGGGAAAGCAAAACAACTAAAAAACCAGTACTTTTTTGAAATTTTTTAATGTGATTACAAAAATAGTACCACTTAACTTTTGATGGTTTTCTAGATTTGATCGGCCACAATTAAATGCTGCCACTCACACACCAATACTGTTTGAGTACTAAAACTAGAAACCACCAATCAGTTGTAGCTTCCAACACATCCACATTGCTAGATTTCAGCTCCACCTCGAAAAGCACTGTTTCGTTTAATGCAACGTAGTTCAACTTTCCATTAAAAGGTCTGAGGCCCTAGAATATGCTCAGTTGAAATCAGAGTTGTTAGTGACGAATGGATCTACACAACGCAAAGATGCTTTAGAGCCATCGTGCATGTCGCTGATCCAAGCATAATATGTGAAATATATATATATTGTCATTAATTTTTTACAAAAATATAATATATATAATTTCTACATATTTGATAATAATTGAAAATAATTTTCAACTTCTTATCTTTAAAAGTAAAACAAATAATAAAGAATTAGTGAATAAACAACTATTAAATTTATCAAAAAATTAAAAATTTTAAAATACTAATAATAAAAATTTCAGAATTTTATCAATATTCACTCACTTAATTTAAAAAATGTTTCAAAATATAAGCAAGCTCAACCACTTGTAAAAATTTGAACTTTCTACAATACTCAATTATAATGTATAAAATTTTTCAAAATTTAAATCATGCCCAATCTACTGAAGAAATGAAGAATAAAAACAAAAAAAGGAATAGATGTTGACCAAAGGAGAAAAAAAATAAAAAAGTGACACTGAACAAGAAGAATAGGAAATATGCAAAAATAAGAGTAAAAGAATAATACATGTCTAAATTATTCAAAAGTCGTTGTTAGAAAAAGAAAACATGTTAGAAGAAATGTCGAATCATCTTAAAGTTTTTTTGAAGCAAGTAATAAAAACCCAACAATCCTTGAAAATACAGCAAAACCATGCAACAAAAAAGGCAATCTTTTTGTTTTCCGATTGGTTTGTTGTGAAAAATGAAACTTGACAAATGCGAATTGAACATGAATTTTTTTTTTTTTGAAAATGAGACTCAGTGTTTTATAATTTTTTCTCCTTCAAGAAAAAAGTTTTGGAATGAAAAAAATCTTCAAAATACCATCTTCAATTTGGAGTGCCATTTGCGCCATGCACATGGTGGCCCCATAAGTGCGTACCATTTTGAAGGTGTTAACCATTCTTTTTGAATGGTGCCATGGTCACGTCATTTGCGCCATGCACCATAGTGTGTCCCATTTTGCACCATTTAAAATCTATGGCTGCAATTGATCTATTTATCATGAATGACATTACGATGCGCTTCCAGTATCGCTAGCGTGATGTTTCTTAATAGCCACATCACAGAGCTTTTTAGCCTACTCCAAACTTCTGCTATCAATTAGATCCAATAAGGATGCATTAATATTGCTTTTTTGCTTGTACTCTGTTGACAAGTCAAGGGGTGTAGCTTTGGCTTTTCTCAAGTCAGAGTATTACGAGAGGGTTATGGTTGTTTTGTTGGGAGAAAGAGGTCATGGAAGGAAGAGAGTCTGTGGATGCTTATGTTGGTATTCAAGTTGTGTTGTTCTTTTATATGAAAGGTTGGTGGTGAGCGTTGGTTAACTAGGGCTCAAAGAGGCTGGTGGTGGTAAGGGTAAGATGTGTTTCAAAGTGTTGGTTATCATTAAGATCATCTTCTCTTTAGACTGGTGTTTGAAGGGAATATGTGTGTAGGACAAAATCTTGTGACAAAGAACGCTTTTGCCGAAGAACGCTTTAAGTTTGGAGATGAATTGTTTGAACTTGACGAAGAACGCCTTGAATATTCTTGAATGTTCTTATTGAATGTTCTTGAGTATTCTTGAGTGAATTTGTATCTCTTTCTTTCTCCTCTTCCTCTTTTTCTTCTTCTCTTTTTTGTGGGGTTTTAGCTCTTATTTATAGTTGTATGAGATAATGTAACCACCCTAGCCTGCTGACGTGGCGTGATCTCGTTGGCTATCAAGGTGTGGGGCCCGCCTAAAGACTTCATTTGTTAGCCTCTTGTTGGACTGCACCACTTGTCGCTTTCTGATTAGCTCAATTAATCATTTGTTATCTCCCTACTAGACTGTGCCATTTGTCATTATCTAATTTGGTTAATTTAAAATCTTAATTAATTAATTGTTTATTATAAAAATTGTATTTGTTTAAAATTCATGAAATAAAATTGTTTAATTAGTATTTTGCATTCTATTTTTTTTACGTGGTATTTATTTAATTGACATTATTTATGTGTCTACAAAATGCCCCCTCGAAACTTGTTCATGATGAAATTGCTTTTCAAATGAATGAGTCTCAATTTATATTTATTTATTTATCTAAATATTATTATCTTTACTTTATTCATTTATTTCTTTATTATTATTATTATTATTTCATATATATATATATATTTTTTTTTTTTTGACGATTTTTGGTTTTTTTTTTTTTGGTATTGACATGTATACATATATGTGTGTAAATATATATATTTGATATTTTATTATTATTTATTAGTATGTAATAGTATTCATTAATGTTTATTATTATGCAGTGAAAGCCGTGTGCGTCAATTCCCAATGTCTCCGCAAGTCCCTTCCATATATGCCAAGTTCGTCTAGCTGCTCATCTGGAACCTTGTTGGAGGGGTGAGTTGCTATTCTTCCTCTTCCCTATTCTTTTCCTTTGGTTTTTTTTTCTCTTTTTTTTTTGAACAAAATCACGGCTACGGATTTCCCATCACGTACCCTGGCTTAAGCAGATTGGCTCTTCAACCATCGTCTCCAGCGATGGTTTCTTGGACCTGCCCTTAGACAACTTGTGCTTGGCCTTCGGCGTCGACGTCTCTTGAACATCGTCCAAGTCCGGCTTCGGCGCCCCACAATTGCCATTACTTTGCACAATCCGCTTGTACACACCACGTTTCGTCAAGAGCTTGGGCATCCTTTTGGTCTCAAATCTTGCCTCCACGAAAGGCACCCCCATGTCCACTGTTGTCACCTCCAAGTTCAACCGCTTCATCAGAAGTGAAATGTCAATCCCACCCATCTCCAAGTTTGCGTCGGTATTCTGGACTGACGACCTTCTCTTACCTTGCAGAGACTAGGCATTCATGGTGAAGTAGTTAGGCAATTCGAGCATGAAATCCGTCGCTTTTCGTGGGTTTGTGCAACAGCTTACGGTAGCACAGGGCTGCATCAATCTACCATGGAGGCGGCGTCGGTTCCTAGGTGTTATGGTCGCCGTGCGGCGTGAGTGGCGCCCATGTTGGCGGCAGTGTTGCCGTAGGGTGTGGTCGGGCCTGTGGGCGGTGAAGGTGCTGGCAAACAGGCGTAACGATGCCGCGGCAGCTCTGGTTTTTGGCCTAAGGCCTTGTTTGGCGCAAACCACTTTTTTTTTTAAGGCTTGGATTTTTTTTGGCCTTTGAGTACCAAACTTGATTTCAGCCCACGTGTACCAGTTAGGCTTAAACTTTTGGGCCTTTGAGTACCAGACCTAATTTCGACCCACATGTACTGGCTAGACTTGAATTTCTAGGCCTTTGAGCACCAAGTTTGATTTCGGCCCACGTGTACTGACTAGGCTTGAACTTCTGGGCCTTTGAGTACCAGGCTTGATTTCGGCCCACGTGTACCGACTAGGCTTGAACCTTTTTTTTTTTGCGCCCTTCTCCCCATTTGTGAGAGTTTAACAGAAACCTTTTCTTTGCTTGCATTCCTTTGCAGTTGATATTATGGTGCATTTCAAGAGCAGCGTTTCTTTCTCAGGCGTGGAGCATTTGGTCATCCTTGATGAAGAATGTCGCCCTATTGAGAGAGGCATGATTATAGCGGCTTATTCTTCTCTCCTCAACTGTTCCTGGCCCAGGCTGGCAGTTGTTGATCGAGTGGACAATGGGACCCGGAGATTCCTTTTAGTAAAAGCTTAAAGGCATATACCCTGCAATCATCCCACCATCATGCTGTTGTCAAGCTAGTTCTTCTTCCGACTTTAGGGCCCGGGATTGTAGAAGGGAAGGCCAAGTGGTGTGGTGTACTTCCATGCACCGGCGAATTCCAATTTATCGAGGGTTATTAGGAGTGGGCTAAGAACGTACTTAGTCGCTGTGAACGCAACCTGAAGGCAGCCTAGATTTATGACGCAATGTATGCCTTGATATTCACTTATAATCGGTGTTCAAACATTTTGCGAGCAATCTATGAGGCATTGTGTCCTTCCACCAACATGATTTTCACTTCTCACGGCGAAGTATCCATATCTCTTTCTGATTTACGGAGTCTGGCCAGGCTCCTAATTTATGGGAGGTTTTATGATGAGGTGGTTCCAAGTGCAAAGAAGCTCGTAGGTCTTAATGAGCAAGGCAAGAGGTGCCTTCCCTGATCTTGTCAATATTTGTTCCATGCCTACCATATTTTACGCAGCAGCTCAGATGACGCCCGAGTCTCTTCAGTTTCTGTTGGAGACTGGATTAACTTTTGGTGTAAAAGAAGGTCAAGGTATACCTCGCCTCCAGCCCGAAAAGAGAAGAAGGCGGCTCATCCTAAGTCTTCCTACAATCCGTCCGACGAGATTGGCGCGCATAAATAGTGGTCCTCCGTCGATGAAGAGCCTTTCATATACCTTAATGTCCACGATAATTTGAGAGTGGAGATGAATCTAGCGGCGTTCCTAGCTAGCTGGCTCAGCGTTTTTGTTCTTCCCACTGAAGATGTTGGTTTTGTGCGTCCGAGCACCTTCAAGATGGCATGTATCATGGCGACCAAAAGGGCAGTAAGTTTGGCTATCCTCATCCTTGCAAGCCTCTAGTGAGGTTTGGATAGGGTCACACAGTCGCGGAGGCCTTCGCAGATACATTCTCCATTCCCGCTCCATTATATTTATGTGTGGTCCTCGCATTTTTTTAAGACTCATTATTTAATCCATAAGGATATTAACAGTCCGAAGATGGCCACGTATTCGGGTGAAGGTGGGGCAAGGTATTATGACCCACAGGAGGCACTTCGGAGGGTCCATAGAGGCGACCTCTTCAGTTGGACCAACACTATAATTACTAAGCAGCAGGATATTTCATACCTTGATGATGGTAGCCATAAACGATATGAGGATGACTACTTTGCTGTAATTCGCTTAGGCTACCTTTCGTTAAGGCAGAGTGACCGATTTGTTATCAAACCTTATAGTTCGCATCGGCTTAGCCGCCAGTTTGGTTATTACTAAGAGAATCCCAGAATTCTCATGCGCAACGTACGCGAGGCTTCCTTGGAGGAAGGCCTATATTTTTTGCAGTTGTCAACTCTGTCTAACTTAAAGGCTAAGGCATGTTTCCCTCACATTTCGGCAATCGTAAGGAAATTTCTTTCTAAGAGTTACAAGGAATGGTGGGCTGAAGTTCATGGGAATTACCTCAAAGAACATGTAGCAAAGTTGTGCATTGCTTTATCTTAAGGTGATGTGCCTGACACATGGAGCCCACCTCCCGATTACTTGGCTTGGTTGCTCCTGGAGGGAAAGGGCCGAACTTGCAAGTTTTAGATGACAGTGTTAGCAGCAACGGGGATTGCCTTTAGAAAAGGATTGGGAGAGATCCTACACCCTATGGCCCGAAAGAAGGTGGCGCTTCTAACCATCCTTTGTTAGTTAAGGACCTTGCCAAAGAGGTAATTAGCCACATTTTCCTACCAGCGATCCCCTTTTTTCGACTTGTCTAACTTTAATGTACTTGTATATGTGTATACATCTTCAGATAGAGAAGTAAGTGTTTGGAAGTGATGTCGGGGATTTTAGCAGTAGTCATAAATCTATTGCAGAACCTAGCGTACCATATGCTGTCATGCTTGGCAATATTCTGCCGGAGGGGGCTCACCCTTTGGAGGGGCGTAAAGGAGCACCTCCTCCTGTGACGGTTTCGGTATTTGAGGCAGAGAAGTTCCTTCGGAGTCATGAAAGGGAGTTCCTTTGCAAACTGTTGACGAGTCTTCACGCGAGGTTAGCGGGCACCTCACTTGACTTCATTTCTTCCCTCAAGGATGAGGTTATGCTCGTTCTTGAGTCCATGAAGTGTTTTGAACACATTAGTGTTTCATGCATAGAGGGGTTCTTGGAGACCTTATTTGCTAGAGTCGCGGCCTACAACAAGGCGAGATTTACCACATCTGAGGTGCTTACTAAGGAGATCCTTACCTGGCAATTGAAGGATGCTGACAGTCGGCTCCGGGAGGCCCTAAACAAGGAAGCAAAGGGGACCAAAGAAGTCGAGCGCTCTGAGGCTGAGCTGAAGAGTGTGGAGGAACAGTTTGAGCTTCTAACGAAATGGCAATAGGAGCTGTCTTCGCCCTCCATGCAGCAGAGGAAGTTCCTGCGAGGGACAGCAGCTGAGGTTGGAGAGATCCATGGGGAAATAGTTACCAGACGGTCTATGGAGCCTTCAGATGAGGCAGTCGTTGAGGCCTTACGCGTAGCTGAGGAAGAGTTAGTAACAGTCAAGGATGAGCTAGAAAGCTTGAACCTTTTTACTTAGCCTTTTTCAAGATCGTTCTTTAAACATTAATGTTATTCCTTCTATTAACCACTTGGTTTTTACCAATAAGACGTGATCTTTTACTCCATTGTTTATTACTTTTTCTTTTTGCAAATGCCCCTCAATGGTGGTTACTAGAGTATAACCAATTAAAAATTTGTGACTGAGTTTAAAGGATGTATAAGCTGCCTACGTACCCGAAAATGGGATCAAGTCATAACGTAGTTCAAATCTTCTTAAATTTGTAAGAGGTAAAGGCCGTTCACAGTTTATACTCTCACGGGCCAAGATTGACGTATAGTTTAGACTCATGTGTCAAGAAAGAGTGTTTTGATTTTGTTTTAACATTTTATGCTTTGCTTTCAAGCATAATACTTCTTTAAAAATTTCCATTGATCGAGCTAACTTTTATGCCATCTTGATTGACCAGTCTATAGGCACCATTTGTATAGACTTCTCGAACGACGTATGGCCCATCCCATTCGGGTGTGAACTTCTTTCTAGTGCGGTGAGTGATAATGATAGGCCTCCTTACTATAAGCACCAAGTCTCTAACTTGAAAAGATCATGTACACATCTTTTTGTTGAAGGCTTTGGATAAGTGGGCTTGATAGCATTCGAGCCTTTACTGTGCATTAAGCCTCTTCTCATCCAGTGCCTCTAATTCTTCAAGGTGCAAACGAGCTATCTTCCTCAATCAATCCCTTCTGTATAGCAACTCGTAGCGATGGAATTTGCTGTTCGAGTGGGATGACAGCTTCAACTCCATATACTAGTGCATAAGGGTTGCTTGTGTGGGTGTCCTAAAAGTAGTTCGGTAGACCCACAGAGCCTCGCCAATCCTCTCGTGCCAGCCTCTTTTTGACTTTGACACCACCTTTCTCAATAGGTTGCACAAAGCCTTATTGAGGGCTTCTGCGAGACAGTTAGCTGGAGCATGATACATTGAGACTTCCTTTATTTGAAGCTGAACCTTTAGCATAACTTGTTAAGGGTGTTGTTGACAAATGGCTTCCCGTTATCGGTGATGATGTACCGAGGGACCCCATACCTGTAGATGATGTTAACACGGATGAAGTCAGTAACATTTTCCTTTTTTACTTCCTTCAAAGGGATTGTCTCTACCCATTTGGAGAAGTAGTCAGTGGCCGCTAAGATGTAGAAGTGGCCAGCGGATGACTTTGTCATGGGTCTGTTGACATCTAATCCCCAAGCATCGAATGGCCATGAAGCTACTGTTGGGTGTAATGGCTCGGGCGATTGATGAATGAAGTTAGCATAGTACAAACACGCTTGGCACCTTTGGAACTCTATACAGTCTTTCACCATTACTGGCCAGTAGTATCCCGTTCTCTTAATCTGAAAATGAAGTTTTGGTCCGAACTGATGAGCACCACAGATCCCAAAGTGCGCCTCCTCCATGGCTTGAATGGTTTTATCATCACTTAGGCAGCGTGAGAATACTCCATCGAATGAGTGTCTGTACAAGACACCCTTCAAGTAAATAAAGTAGGCTGCTCGGCGTCGAATGTCAACCTTTTAACGTGGATCATCTGGTAATTTCTTGTATTTCATATAGTCTATGAATGGTTGACGCCAGTCCTCCTTTTCTATGTCGAGGACTTCTACAGAGCAATTTTCTTCCTCCTCCTTACCCTCAAGTATTGGTGGCACTATTTATTTTTTGCATATGGGCACCTAGTATTTTACGTTGGGCAATGATAAGATGGAGGCAAGCTTAGCTAATGTGTCGGCTTGTTTGTTTTCGTTTCTCGACACATGTTTGATTGTGATATCCCCGAGCCAGCTCATGATCTTGTGGGCATAGTCATGGTATGAAAACAATTAGGGCTTTTTGACTTCATATTCCTCTAGCAGCTGGTTCACCACCATTCGAGAATCCCCAAAGACTTCAAAGTGTAGCTGCTTGATATCCATGGCGATCTCAAATCTGAGGATTAAGGCTTGATATTTAACCACATTATTTGAGCATTTTTCCTTAAGGGTAAATAAGTGGGGCAAGATTTCACTTTCACATGTTACGAATACTACCCCAATGCCGGCTCCTTCCCTGTGGAAGGCTCCATCAAAGTACATCTTCCATGGAGGGCTGACATCAACTAGCAGGGCGTCCTCGTCGAGTAGGTCATCAGAGAGATCCCACTCGAGTGGGATAGGGTGGTCTGCCAAGAAGTCTACTAAAGCTTGTCCCTTCACCACTTTTTGCAGTACGTATATAATTTCAAACTGTTGGAATTGAAAATACCATCTTGTGAGCCTATCGGAGAGGACGGGCCTTGACATAACGTACTTCAGTGGGTTTGCTTTAGATACCAGATAAATTGTGTGAGCTTGGAAGTAGTGTCTTAACTTTTAGATGGTGAAAACGAGTGCCAAACATATCTTTTCTATTGGTGAGTACTTCAGTTCGTTTAGTGTCATCATTTTGCTGAAGTAATACAGGGCGCTCTCTTTCTTTTCGTTGTTTTCTTGTGCCAGTAGAGCTCCCACTTAGCATTCCTATGTGGCGATGTACAGAATCAATGGATGGCCGATCACTGGGGCTGCCAACACTAGAGGTTTTGTCAGATAAGACTTGATGCTTTGGAGGGCCTTTCTACAAGACTCGTCCCATTCAAGAGGGATAGCTTTCTTCATAAGGCGACTAAAGGGTTGGCAACGCCCTGCCAGGTTGGAGATGAATCTTTGAATATAAGCCAATCTTCCTTGCAAACTTTTGAGCTCGTGGAGGATTCGAGGCTCTAGCATCCTCAGAATGGCATCGATTTTTGCTTATTCGATTTCGATGTCTTAGTGGCGAACAACAAAGCCCAGAAATTTTCCAGAGGCGACCCCAAATGCGTATTTCAACGAGTTCATTCTTAATTGGTATATTCTCAGATGTTCGAAAACCTTTCTCAAATCGTGCAAATGGTTTTCTTGTTTCTTTGATTTCACCACGAGGTCATCGACGTAGTATTGGACATTCTTTTATAGCATGTCGTCAAAGATTTCCTACATGGCTCTTTGGTATGTTGCCCTAGTATTTTTTAGGCCGAATGGCATCACCTTATAGTAGTATATGCCTTTGGGGGTGCAAAAGGCTGTTAGTTCTTTATCTTCGGGCGCCATGCGTATTTGATTGTACCTGGATAATCCGTCCATGAAACAAAGCACTTCATGCCCCATGGTAGCATCGATCATGAGCTCCGAGATGGGTAGAAGGAAATCATCTTTGGGATATGCTTTGTTGAGATCCCTAAAGTCAACGCAGACTCAGATTTGCCCGTTCTTCTTTCTTACTAGGACGATGCTGGAGATTCATGTGGGATACTTAACTTCTCGGATGAATCCAGCTTCAATTAATTTGTTAACTTTGGCTTCAATTTGTGGGTGGAGCTCTGGTCAAAATCGACGTTGTGCTTGCTTGACGGGGCAGACTGCCCTTTTCACAGCCAAGCGATGTACTACTACTTTTGGGTCTAAGCCAGGCATTTCTTTGTATGACCAGGCGAAAACATTCTTGAATTCTTTTAACAACCCCACGTATGCACTAGCTTCTTCATTTTTTAGTAAAGCACTGATGTAGATGGGGCGAAGGTCGTCGTTGTCTCCCAAATTTATTTCTCTTAATTCGTCCATCGTGGATTTGGTGCCTACTTCCATTTGAGGTGGTGCGATTTCAGCATCCTCCTCGATGGGTTCCCCCCTTCATTCTTAGTTATGTAGTTAGATGAGCCCACGTTTTCTCCATCGCCATCTTCCTCAACTTAGGTTTTGATGAAGATGACAATTTAAAATTTAGCTTTAAGGACTCTACCGCACGATACAACCAAATTCATTTTGCTTTTCATGCGGAAAGGGATTCGGCTACGGAGCTTTTTTTCTTGTTTTGGCACCTTAGTAATTCTATCCTTCATCCTCCAATATTTCTATTTCTAGGGCGGGCTAAGTCTTTTGAAAGCTGATACTCGTGCTGGTCCCTTTTCAACTCCTGAAGAGTAGTCCTCTACTGCAATGTTATTGGTAGTAGAAGCTCTTCTTGTAGCGATATGTATAGGACCCTTTGACTGCTTGTACCCAAGTTCTGCTCGTGGGTTTTGATTCGTGGGCTTTTGTAGGAGTTTTCCCCATGGTGACTCCTCTTGCGGATTGTATCCAACCTTGATAAGGAGTTTGTATGCCTTGGGACTGAAGCCTTTTGCAGTCCTTAGCTCTCGAGCCTCTTGGTGTTCTTTCATGGTCTCTTTAGATGGTCAGGCGGGTGCTCTATCGTCGATTTGAGTCACAAGCAACATCAGGCCTCTTAAAGCATCGTGAATTGCTAGTTCATTACTTAGACAGCACTTGGGGTGCTTTTTGTCGGCTTCGTCTTTCTTTGCCGAAGCACCCCCTGTTTTTCCACTCAGCTGGGAGTCGCCAGTTTCAAGATTCTTGGCTTTCTTCAAGTAATATTTTGCATTGACAAAATGGGACTCAACTTCAATGAATGGCTTGCAATCACCAAGCACATTTTTTACGACACCATTGCGGCAATATTTGAAGTACTGGTGCCAAGTTGAAGGGACTACCCCGTTTTCATGGAGCCATGGTCGATCGAGCAATAGATTGTATGATGTCCTAGCATTGATGACATGGAACAAAGTGGTTGATTCTATGTCATCTATGAGCAAATTCAACCTCAGGGTGCCCAAAGCCCTTTGTCCCCCTTGATTGAATCCTTGGATCATTAAATGGCTATTTGAAAGCTCATCAGTTGGGATCCCTAACTCTCTTAGTGTTCGTAGTGGTAAGACATTAACCGCTGAGCCACCATCGATTAACATCCTGTTAATTCTTTGCTTGTGAATGTGGTCGGTTACGAACAATGGTCTGTTATGGGGTTCAGACCCCAACATCAAATCTTCATCCGTGAAAACCACCACGGTCATGCAATCTTCGGAGGGTTGGCTTTTCTTGTGGAAGCAACCGGCTTCGTTTAGAAAGTGGTCAATTTTATGAACTTCCTTTGTCTAGTCGTTGAAGGTGATAGTGTTAACATTTGTGCTATCGTCATCCAATGCGATCTTTCCTTAGTGGGCGAGCTCCATGATCTTTTCTTTGAATATGAAGTAGTCATGGATGGGGTACCCAACCAGACAGTGGTACTTGTAATATTTAGGATCGTTAGTTTTCCCGGCTTCTGTAGACCTTTTCATTTTGGGAAGTTCGACAAGGTTAACCTTTAGCAAGTCAGCGAAGATCCCAAAAACATCCAAGTCAAGGAAGGGATAGGATTTAGCCTACATCTCTTTTAGCGTTGGCCTTCTTGGCTTTTGTAGGACTTCTTTCTTTTCATCAGCCTTTTCCTTCCCTTTGGCTCGGACGAGTCTGATGCGTATTGCCATGGATTCTCTTGTTGAGACTTTGGAGGGAGGCTTGCCCCCTTTCTTTATTTCTTGTTTATCTTTTACTTTGCGGGACTCGGAAACAGGTGATGCACCAATACCACTTGCAACGATACTTAGTTCCATGTTATAGGCTCATGTGACCAGTTCTTCAAAAGTTTTAAGCCAGATCCCTTGAAGGATGTATCATAGCCCCCAGTGCATATCTTGTATGCACATTTCAATACCTGAAGCCTTGAAAAGTCTATCTTTGTAGTTTAGACTCAGATTTCTCCATCGATTGATGTAGTTGATGACCGGCTCATCTTTCCATTGGCAGGCGTTGGCGAGCTCAATCATGCTGACAGTCCACCTTATACTATAAAAGCTGTTGAGGAACTCATACTCTAGTTCTTCCCAGCTATCGGTGGCCCTGGGTTCGAGGTCAACATACCAGTCAAACGTGTTTCCTTTTAATGAACGAATGAATTGTTTGACCCAAAGGTCTCCATATGTCCCGGCATCATTGCATGTTTCTATGAAGTATGCCACAAGCTGCTTTAGGTTTCCTTTGCCATCGAATTGTTGGAATTTAGGAGGCTGATAGCCCATTGGCATTTTCAAGCTGTAGATCCTTCCTGAGTAAGGCTTGGCGTATGTCAGAGTTGACTTGGTGCCTTCGTCAAGTTTATTCTTAATGGTGCCTTCAATGAAGTCTTTGAGTTGATTGATAGGGATCAAGCCATCCGAGTATATCTAAATTCTTTAGCTGCAGATTCTCTTTAGTCATCAGTTGGTTGTTTGGTAGATGTCTCAGCCCCGCCGAGGACTTCGAGTGCCTTCTCCACCACTCGACTAGTTTTAGTATTTTCTATCTTGTCCATTACCCTCGAGATTCGAGAATCTTGTTCTTAGACATGCTTGGCCAGCTTTCAATGACTTTAGTTAGTGCGGCGATTTAGTCCTCTAGACTCGAAGCGTTACTTGGCATGACTAGGGCGTCATTGGAGGCGGACGAGGCATTGGAGCGAGGGCTTAAGTCATCCTCATCGTTTTCTTCTATGGGGAGTGGATTGTGGACATCTTCACAGAAGGGGGCTAGCTCAGAACACGCTACCCTTCTTGCCAGGCTATTACTGATGATCCCAACGTTTCTTGTGGCGGTCTCACTAGCGGCCGAGGTAGCAACCTTGATAGCTTTTCCCTTTTTGCTGGCCATGATAATTTGTTAGGAATATAAAGTTCACTTGAAGAGGAATATAAAGTTCACTTGAAATTCGAGGAAGGAAGAGATGAGAGGTAGAAAGGTCCCACTGGGCATGTCAAAAATCTGTAAGACAAAATCTTGTGATTGGATTTCCACTGACAAGAAATTTGTACAAGTCAATTACAATTTAAATCAAATGAATTTTGTGCGAGCTTTGTTCTCTAATATGGTCCTCAGATTTTTCCTTCAAAGACGTGTCTGATTTTTCCTTCAAAGATGTGACTTTAATTTGAATAATCTTCAAAAAAAGAGCATGCGCTTGATTTTTCTTGAAGCTCGTAGATCTCTTCATTTAACGCTGATCTTTGAGTTTAACATCCTGATCTTAGATCGAACGCTGAATTTGAAGATCTCTTGATGAAGAACGCCTTGAATGTTCTTGGGTATTCTTGAGAGAATTTGTGTCTCCTTTTTTCTCCTCTTCCTCTTCTTCTTCTTCTCTTTTTGTGGGGTTTTGGCTCCTATCTATAGTTGTAGGAAAGATAATGTAACTATCCTAGCCTATTGACGTGGCGTGATCTCGTTGGCTATCAAGGTGTGGGGCCCGCCTAAAGACTTCATTTGTTGGCCTCTTGTTGGACTGTGCCACTTGTCGCTTTCTGATGGATTCAATTAATCATTTTTTATCTCCCCACTAAACTATGCCATTTGTCATTATCCAATTTGATTAATTTAAAATCTTAATTGATTAATTGTTTATAATAGAAATTGTATTTGTTTAAATTTCCTGAAATAAAATTGTTTAATTAGTATTTTGCATTGTAATTTTTTTACGTGGTATTGATTTAATTAACATTATTTATGTGTCTACAATGTGATTTTTCAAATTTCCTTAATCCATCGCGATTTGGGTTGAAACCATAATAACTTGAACACCATTACATAAATTTGCAATGCAAGTTAAATTAAGAGAGTAGCGAGGTTTATTGTTTGCCAACTATGTATTTTATGGGTGCCACTGTTAAAGTTACGCTTCTGATTTGATGATAATTCTCCAGCAGAGCTAAAGTGAATTGTGTTGCTTTATTTATTTATTTTTTTTGGTTGAACATAGGAATTAAGAAATATGTAATTTCTTTTAGATAGAAGAGCTTTTTGACGCTTTACACCATGTTTCTCATTATAAGCATGTGGTACAAAGCCATCGTGCCTCATGCTTTTAGACTTCTAGATTTCAAATAAAAATGGGGAAAGTTATATTCTTGTCATTGTTTCCAGTTTCTAGGTGGCGACACATAATATAGAACGCCATGCAATTTGTGGTTTCTAAGAATTTGCACATATTTTATCCGTTGTGCAAGGAAGTTCATTATTTTGCCTCATTCTTTTCTCTCCCAGTTATTCTTGAATGACCGTTTCTTCCATTAATTCGAGTATTTCACTATCGATGTAACGTGCATAGATTTTATTGAGATGCCATTGATACGTGGGTAAATTGAACTAATTATAAATAGATAATGTTGTCATGCCTTTAAAAGTTGTTCTTGGAAGAAATGCATTATAACAAAAATAGCTCATGGTGATGTAGAGGCTTACTAAGATGTTTGCCTAAAAATTAAATTATATCAGTATAAGTTTACTACCATTATGCCCTACTCTTCACATCGGAACCGAAGGTCCACATAAACTAGGCTCTAAGTTTTAACTTATTACTAGCAATTAAGTGCTACATATTTTCATTGAGAAACGTCATAAACGAGAAGGGGGGAAGGGTATCATGAAAGAGTTGTAAAATGCAATTGGATTGAGATGTAAAGTGTGCTCTGTGAGATAAGGTTTTATAAGCACCCTTGATAAATTGAGCTACGAGAAACAGTGCATTGTGAGTTTTATCATTTCTTGGCCTTGTTTTTGTTTATTTACATTTCAATCTGATTTATTTTTCATAACACAAATTTTCTTCATAGATAACTTGGTTGAGTTGTATGCTTTTGACTTTTCGTTTCTTCTAAATCATGTTTGGGCATAAATGACTTTTCGTAAGGCTCTAGTGAGGAAGGCTTTGGTGATTGTATGTCAAGTATAGAATTTTCTGCCCTTTTGTGTTTGTGGATATGATAGATTTGTTAATGGTACAATTAAGTATGTTGTTCAAACAATGATAAAGAAAGATGGCTACAGAGGACTTATGAGAGGATGGATGCCTAGAATGCTCTTCCATGCTCCTGCAGCTGCGATTTTCTGGTCTACACATGAAGCAGCTAAAAGCTTCTTCGAAGAATTAATGTGACCTGAAAATTAAAGAAGATAGGATATACAATTTTTTTCCCCGTTTTGCTGTATTTGCACAACCCCCATATATTTCCCGTGAGCACAATTTCTGGAGTTGGATGAGCTATTTTGGCAAGCACCTTATGCAACATGATCCAGTTTATACAGATGTGAGGGGGGCAACCCTGTGTATCAGGGCTATATGTAATGTAGAAATTCTGATCCGTTGCAATAATGGGGTCAAAGCTGGATCCTTCTCCCACTCTCTCTGGTTTATGTCGAATGGAAGCCCAGAACATATAATTTTGGAATGCCAAGGCTTTTCCAGTCAGAGCTGAAAACTTTGATTGAGCGGTTGCACAAGGATCACTATAATATAGTTACTTCTCAATTCACATGTTGGATATTACTTTGCCAAGTTAATTTGCACGCTGTGGAAATCCTTGATTTGTAGCCGGCTGTGGCTCACCCGAAAGATTGTAATTCCCGCCCGGCAACCTGTGAGCAAGCAGTTTGTGCATTTGGGTGGAAATTCGGAGTGTTGTTGGTGGCATGTCATGTGCTTTTGAGCGGGTAACTAAGCTTGCTCTGCAGGCGGCAGGGTGAATTTCAATCAACCGCACGGATGGGTTTCTAGAGAAATTTATCTGAGTTCTGTTCTTCTTCAGATCCCAAAAGTACATCTCTGTGTCAACGTTTTCCTGGTAGTAATTTGTTAGGTTCATCGGACACTCCACAGAATAGTAAGAAATAGGACCAGTTTTCCATTTCAATTTTATCTATTTATTTCTTATGTATTTTATATGATATATCTACATACTACGTGGACAATATACATACATACGTACATACGTTTATGTGTGTGTGTGTTTATAGGGTCTGTTTTCCATCTCGATTTTATTTAAATATTTCTTATGTATTTTATATAATACATACATGCTGCGTAGATAATATTCACACATATATGTGTATACATATACATATATATTAAGCAGAATGTGACGAGAAACGCTAAATTAGAACATTAGATTTGAAGTGTGTCAAATTTGAAATGAAAAAAGATAAAGCGATCTTAACTAATAAATGGGGAACAAGTTCTGATTTCAAAATTTTAATCAAATTAAATTTGATAAAATAAAAATATAATATGCTCATCAGTGTTATTTATACATCTATATTATTTCTCTGTACTAATTATACAATATTATTGTGAAGAAAATTCTTTGGTTGCATAAAGTAGATTTTCGCATAATTATTCTTATGTTAAATTCTTTTGCGACATGATTGCTATACAAGAATAAAATAAAATAGAAATGAAATAAATTTAATAATGGAATGAAATTGTGTGCGCGGATGCCTAGATATGAATAAATATTTTATATATTTACCATATATTTCAGTTAATAATGGAATGAAATTGTGTGCGCGGATGCCTAGATATGAATAAATATTTTATATATTTACCATATATTTCAGTTATATTGCAAATAAGGACTAGATAATATATATGTATATATATATTCATATTTTTACATATGTTATTTTTAACATTTAATTTATTTAATAATAATTATAATATTTAATATTTGTTGAAATATAAAAATATATGTATTATAGCTATAAAAATTAATAAAATTATTTTAATAGTGTAAAATGCAATATTTTTATGATCTAGTAACAGGTTTAAAACCTTACCTACTAGTTATATCATATTTTATTAAATCTAGTATGAAAACATAACAAAAAATGAAAGAATGGTTTTTCCTAATAGATTAGGAATAAGTAAACCCTAGATTTTGGAAGGAATTATTTATCCCATGATTTAGGAATGGTGATTCCTAAAGGAATGTTAATGTCTAATCCAAATTTATACCAATAATATGTTTAGGAATGGAATTAGCAATAAATAATTGTATGCAAGCTATAAATCAGGCGTTGAGAGAAAAAAAAATGAAAAATAATCTCTTTATCATTAAGAGATAAAACATGAAAAATTTTAAAAATTGTTTAGAAAAACTAAAACATATTCCAAATAATTTGCATTATAGCTTACAAAATAATTAAAACTACAATATAATTTGGAACATAAATTTATTTAAAATTTAACATATATGCAAAATATTTTAGGCATATTTTTAATCATTATTTACTAATTATTAATTAATTAGTTACATGTAAGCATTAAGTATAATTAATATTTAGTGTATATTATAAAATAACTAATGATTGGTATATGTAAATAGGTAATTATTTTATGCAATTAAATGTTACTAATGGGTCAATTCTATAAGTATAAATTTGGTATTATGAATTTTATGTAATAAATAAACTTTAAATCAAGCTTTAATATTAATGAGTAAAAATTGTTACACATAAGTAAATAATTAATAGATGTAATGAAATATCTACAATATATTTGTTATAGAAAATAATAAAATTAAATATACCTAAAATATATTTGTTATATATTAAATAATCTCTTTATAAAAATGAAAAATAAAATAAAGATATTGTTTAGGAATAAAAATATATTTCAATTAATTTTGTTAGGAGTAATTAATTATTAGTTCATAAAAATATTTTAACAATTAAAGAAATCATAGGAATATCCAACAAGCATGCAAAAGAAAAAAATTGTATGCAAAATATTTATAAAAATTATATACAAATATTGGTATTTAATTTATACTTAAGTCTATGTTTGGATGCAATTTATATCAATTTTGAACTCATTATTATGCTATTTCAAATGATAAGACTATGTATAAATTGTTTTGTATTAGGGTAGTCATATTTTGCAAGATGGGAATTCTATGAGATATTATTGACAGCCATGAGCAGTAGATAATATCAGTTGGAACTTGAGTCTACCGCAGCTATTTGCAAGAGCGTATCAATTGAGTAGTATTGATTGTCATTAGTATAGGTTAATAGTGTACACTCCATTTGTGCTAAGCCACGGACATAGGCCTCAAAGAACGATTTTAATAAAGCTTGATTCATAGCATAATTTGAGGTTTTGTTTAAATCTTATTAATGGAGTATATTTCCTCAAGTTGTTTGTGTTGTTTGAGGACTTAACATGGAACAAGGGGCATCAAAGTCCTCTTAAAGTGGTAGATAAGAATCAAAACAAGAATGTCAATGAATTATCTATAATGACAGAAGCACTGGCAATAATGGGGGTTGAGAAAAATATAGGGGCACATGAATGCGATGTAAAACTTAGCTATCATGCTCAACAGACCGTGGAAAGTGAGGAAGGGGATGCAGAAGTAGAGCAACAATTTAAGCCACCACTACAAGTTCACCCATTGAGTGTATATAAGGATAGTTTTGGCCCAGATTGGGAAACCACAAATGCCCCTCCGAACAGTGATGCTAGAGATGGTGGTGAGGTTGAGGATGAAGATATAGGTGCCGCAGCATTACCGGGGTCATGTACATTGCAAGATACCTCGTGTGCAAAGTAGCACATTGGCATCATGATACCCGTCAACTAAATTCTTATAGCTAATATTTGGTGACTATGACCAAAATACCATGAATATTCCGCTAAGTGCATAGGGCCAATTCTCTAAGGAGGATAGTAGGGAGTTAATTACGGGGATGAACATTAGGAACAAGGAGCATGTTATTGTGGTCGTTAAGGAATACTTATTCAATTTGGCACAACATGAGTACAAAATTGCGAAAAGCATTCTTGAAATATGGAAAGTGAACTGCAAGCATGGCATGGGCAACAAGCATTGCAAGTGGGATTAAGGGCTTTATTGAAACCAAAGTTAGGTTACTTGAAGATTACCAAGTACGAGGACCTATGCACTTATTTCCGTAGCTCGATGTTAGTGAATCATAGGAATCAAGATAAGAACACAATAACATGGCTACTCGTGGGGATGCTCCAGCAAAACCTGTCATACAAGATCAAATTTATAATACAAACACTGAAAGATAAGTATGGATTTGAATATATCTATACTAAGGTTTGGCACAAGTTGAGGTGAGCTTTGTAAGCTTTGAAGATGGTTTATAGCATGTGGGAGAATTCAATTCAAAAGTTGCTAACATATATGGCTATACTTTAGAAGTATAACCTCGAGACCATCATAGAATGGCACTACATCGAAAGTGGCGCAGACACCCATACACATTGGTGTTTGTATTTTGAACCTTAAATCACAAGTGGATGAATTTCAGGATTGCCATAATATCATTAGCGTTGATGGGATACATTCATATGTGAACTATCAACATAAGATACTCATTACAATAACCTTGGATGCGAATAATAAGGTGTTACCCTTTGTGTTTACCATTTTTGATAAAGAGAGCTTAGACCCTAACACTGGTTTCTTACTCTGTTGAGCTAGTAAGTGGTGAGAGGAAGGACCCTGACTTATTTGATATTTGATCGCCATGCTGGTCCACTAGCTACTGTAGAATAGGTTCCTGACTGTCAACCACCTAACAGGGTTAACAGGTTCTGTTAGATGCATGTGTGTGCCAACTTCACTTCACTAAGGCCTTCAGCACCTAGGGAACTTATGCTAGAGGGCAGGCTTTAAGCACGAGATCATCAAGTTTGACTGATGCATGGCCGAGATAAATAGAAAAAATCTTAATGCATATAACTGGCTCATAGTGATTGACCATTTGAAGTGGATTCTTGTACATGACAAGGGATATCAAGGCTAAATACTAATGATCAACATCTCAAAGTCTTTGAATGAAGGTTGAAATGTGCATGACAACTCCTAATTACATCTGTTGTACAACTTACATTTGACCATGTCATTAGGTAGGATAGGGCCATAAGCAAGCAGGCAAAGGGTAAAGACTAGCCCACGTGGTGAGCCAAGATGTACAAGGACATAAGGTGAGAGTCTGCTGGACACACTTCACAGTTGATTAACTAAAGCTCTTTGTTAGTAGATGTGTGCACAATGTACAAGGGGAATCATTGCAGGACTAACTATTTCGTGAGTATTATGCGGCAAGACTGCAATTGTGGGAAGTAAGGTGTAGATAAGATTCTATGCTCACATATGTTGCACATTTGTCGAATGCACCATGTGAATCTCAAGAAACATGTGAGTCACTATTACTCTATTAACTAGTTGGGGGCTCACACATAAGGGACAATTCGAAACCATGTGGAGGGAGGGAGGAGTATTAAGACCCTCCATCATTTGTATTAGTGCACAACATAAAGCGTCAGCAAGTTTGACAACGACAACAAGATTGGATGACACATATGTGTAATGAGATAGATTGTAGTTAAGTGTGAGCTAGGCCAAGGGTACAGCGTGGAGGTATCGATCCTGGGGCATCGAGTTCATAACAGTGGTCCTAGCATTCTTAGCATTTACATACGATGTACTCTTTTTTTTTTCTTTTTTTACTAGAGGCAGTGTATGATACTTCATATATGATATCTCATGTATTTCATGGATGTAAGTTGGAATAATTCTTTTCATTTATGAGATTTCATCTATTTCACTTATTGCATTTGGTGCATGGAAGTTGGCATGGTTTCTTTTTAATTCTCCATTATTTATATAATGGTCGATTAATTTGACATAAGAATTCCTTCAAGCCCAAAAAAAATAATTCCTACAAATAACAGCGTTTCCTTCAAGAAAATTTCTTCAAGCCTAAATAACAAAAATTCCTACAAATAATAATGATTCCTACATATAACAATAATTCCTTCAAGAGAATTCCTTCAAAACTAAATAAAAACTATTCGTCTAAATAAAAATAATTCTTATATATAAAAATAATTTCCTGAAGAGAATTCCTTAAAGCCTAAATAATAATAATTCCTACATATAATTATATTTCCTTCAAGATTGTAAGTTGGGACTATACATGATTGATTGGAAAATTTACTCTTGCTTTCATTTGGCAAATAGTCAAATAGTTCACTATATTGCCTAATCTAAACAAACATTATTCGACTATTAAGATGTCCACTAACTCTCATATGCACCTTAACTCGATCGATAGACTATTGCTTCGCTTCTAGTCAAAGCATCGCTCAGAGGACGTGCGGACAGAATAAATTGATGCCACAGTGGAGTCGGCTGCACCCAATAGCTATTAAACAAGGCTTCTAACAATTGACCGTCATGTATTAGACATTTTGTACCACATTAACTTCTACAGTGCTTACAGATGTTGCACCATACCATTGAATTATTATCTCGTTACAACTTTTGTCAAAAGATGGCGTTAGAACATGCACACATCCTATTTTGTAGCAAGTGAGGCGACTATTGCTCTCAAGGAAGTGGCAGTTATTTGGCACATGTCGATCATCGAGGAGCCTTTATTAGGCTCATAGTTAAGAGGCACACATGCGGATTTGCAAGATTTGTGCTAGGAGGCTCTAGGATGGCGTTTGGATGTTTAGCACTTCAAGGATTCCACTATAGGCTTGAGGAGAATTTTCTTACACCTTCGTGATCACCCTCTACATGCTCATAGTTAGAGGTGGAGTAGTAGGCACACGGGTTTGTAATGCTTATTTTAGGTAGCACTATGTTCCTTAATTTGTTATAGGCCCATGTCATCTTGTTGTACCTATGCTATCTCATGTGCTGGGATTGCATGCCATTATGGAGCTTAGGGAATGCAGTCTTAATATGTCTTTACTGAGAGCTATGTGCTGTATGTATGTGAGGGAGATTCACACTTATGGGGCCAATTTTACCACAAGTAGATTTACATATGATCATACGTGCATCGTTATTACTTTTAACCTCATTTACATGTGATCATACGTGCATCGTTATGCCTTGGTCACACATCCCAGGCATGGGCCCACATATATTAGTATAACATTTCGACATAGGGCCCTTGGAGGTATTGCGCTACCAATCACGCTTTATGACTTTGTGTATGTCACTTCATGCATATGTTTTATATACTACTTTTTAATCTCATTATTTTGAAGCATTTAGGTTTATGACTGCACTATGTCACTATTGTAACCCATAGATAGCAATTGATAGGGACTATGAGCAACAATGTAACACACTTAAGGAGATTTTAGATTTAGAGACCTAGGCCCAAGTATGTTAGTAATTTTGCATAACTATCATTCAACACTACATGTGTCACGTTTGTCTTAACATTTTCACAATTTGCAATTACCCAATTTGTGTGGCAACCCCACACACCTGAGATCTATGCATTGTTACCGCCATTTGTCGGGCATGAGATGTGAATGTATTGAGGTCCACTAATATTTTACGATGTGATAGAGATGCACCGCATAGATTGGGTACTTCTTCAATTTAGGATGTTACAAACCATCCTAGATGATTCTCAAATTCTAGAGGACAATCTACATGTGATTGACTATAAAGGAAATTGAGGTAAGGATTGGGGCACACATCATTGCAACAATGTTGCTGTGTGGAGGGTCAAGTAAAGGTTATTGAGGGAATCTGTCATGACGATTGCGTGCCCTGCATGCTTCATGGATCTTGAGTGGTATCACCATGTCACTTGATGCATCATTAGCCTTCCTTATTTGTTCACAATGGTTTTCAGCATGGAGATTAGGGCTAGATTGAGTACATGGTACATGCCTATTCATTCTATTACTAATTTTATTTCTTATGTATAATAACAAGCAATAACATTTTACAATTAGTGTAGGTCCATAGATTGCGAGAGTCCAAGCTGAGCATAATAGATGAGGTCATTGACTTGGCAAAGACCTTATGATTAGGTCGTTCGATCAATATAACCAAGTGGATGCTCCATCTCCAAACTTGGGTTCAAAAAGGCATGAACAAGCATCAACAAACATGCTAGGACCATGATCGCTCCCACAAGACATGCCATCCTCCTTGCCTTATCTAGCTCCAAACAATATCTACATTCCTACACCTTTAGACCCATAGTCATACTTACCATATATGTTGTATACATATAGGGTGCAAAGTACACACATTGAGAGAGACAATGTGGCCTTGCTGATGCAGCATTGGGGTATGTAGGAGTTCTATACATGGGCCTTTGATAGGTCGTCCATCTCAAGGAAGTATGAGGTATCAAACTTGGGGATGTAGGACAAAGGCCTTTCCACACAGTTTTAGGCACTGCAACAAGATGAAGATGATATACACGCAGGTGACTAGCCTCCTCTAAGAGGTTGTCAAGTAGTACACCCTAACGAGTGTGGGATAAGTGGCCATCTCTCTTGAGCCCCATCTTTTGTCATGTATATGTTTTAGTTACGGTTTTTAGTTTTTGAAGATTTCTTATCTAATTCATCATGTTGTAAAATAAAACTTCAACATTAATATATTTCACGAAATTTATTACTCATAACAAATTTATTATGCATATTACTCATAACTGATATTACTATGCATAAAATATACATCAGGATGCATACGTTTGTTGATGATAAATAATAACAGAAACCATAATGTAACTCTAAAAAAATTGTGATGCATTGTCATACTAATTTTATTAGTAATTGTTGGGAGACCAAAGAGAAATATAGCCATCAAAATTCATACATAGTTTGATGATAATATCTTCATTAAAAGTAATCAAAACATAATAGGAGTCATTCATAACTAACATCAACTGAGAGTAACTTATTCATTTTTATTAGATATGTAATAGTCTAACTTGTCCTCTAAACGGCTGATAACATTCAAAATTTCTCTATGTGATAGTCTATGACCTCAAGAAAATGTAGCTTCTTCAACTAATCGAAGCATTTGATACCTAAAGCTGCACGCTAGCATCCAATTATTTTTTTGTCTTATTTGTCAAATGGAAACTTCTTGTGTTGATATAGAATTTCTTAACATAGGCAACGAGTGACGTTTTGGAACCTTTACAACTAAGGCTTGGAGATCACAGACCAATGCCTTAGACTTCTCTACTATATTTTTTCATTTTCTCCTCATACTACAGTAATACTCAATTAGGTCGTCGTTAATAAGAAATGCATAATTGTCATCTCTTTTTGGAATCAGCCACACCCCTCACAACTTGAAATTTGGATAATCATCCATACTTATGAACAAAATACAATGACTTCTGAGTAAGGATATAAGAACTAAATTTCGAATTGAGGTTAATATTTATAGTTACCTTAGTGGTCACATTATTATTTGTAATAAATGTGTACAAAAATTGAGTAGGCAATATGACTTCTTGTTAATAAAATTGTAATAAGGGTGAGACATTGCACAAGGCAATTGGTATTGATGGGATTACAAAGTTAGAAGTAATGTTCATCATTCAATGCACTGAGCAAGGTCACATGCCTCACAGTTTGATATGACAAGACACATTAAAAGTTGAGGACCCATTTATTGATGAAATAAATTAATTTAATGGTAGGGCTCATTAATCAATGCATCTAGGGCATCCACACCATGATAGTACGAATTGTCACACCCCTTGCACCCTAGAATGTGGATAATCACCAATATCTAACAACAAAATACAATAAATTCTAAGTGAGGGTGTATTATATCCTTCTACATGACAGACTATTCATATTTATAGCAGCATGTAATATGCCGAATGTACTAATTTGTCTATACCATTTAATTGTCAGGTCACAAGGAGTAATTTAATAGAGCTAAATTTAGTAGGGTAGAAGTGTGACACTCATGAATGATGTGACAAATCAATCAGTGCCTAGTGGTTGGTGACTTTTGCATACCACAATTGCATTAAGAGTAACATAGCTATGCTAAATAAAACTTTGCCAAAATCAACTATCCCCAAAAACTAGCTATAATAAGGGCGACACGTAACTGAGGACTATTGCTATTGATGGGATAACACAAGTTAAAAGTGGATTCACTATTCAATGCACTAGAAGCCCCTACAGGATAGCTACATGAATGGTCACTTTCTTACTTGATATAAATGTGTACAAATATCCAATAAGCTATAAGTGATCCTTAATGCAGTTTTCATGCGCAATAGCAACAACTAATTGATGTGTCACATCAATAATATTCATTAAATAAACATATTCATATCCCCATGTTTTCTAGAACACATTGGTCCATGAATAACAAATATATTTTACTATGTTAGGTAAATTACATATTAAATCCCTAGCACAAAAATACAAATTACAACATAAAGCCCTTAACATAAAACCTTGCTTAAAACTATAGACCGTAAACATGACACAAACCCTTAGACAAACCCTCTTTCATTTCACAACAAGACAAATGCACAACACCTACAAAACTTACCATATTACATATTATTAATAAATATTATATCACTACTCTTCATTAAAGAGGTTAACATCAAATGAATATGTCGAACCTACACTCAGCTCTCAACAAGTGTGTTCTTCGCATTCATATCCACTAACTACATAATCACAAGCCATCTCTCGGTACCCTCTGCGACGAATGTGCATAGTCATCCTATTGTTCTCCTTGTATATTCTATTTAGCATTGTGGTCTTTTGAGTCAATATAACACACTCCATGGTAATACCTTTTCGTCTAGGCAAAGGTATCCCAAGCTCCTGACTCTCGATGATAAGTTCATGCATACAAAGTTTCCATTCTTGCTCCATTGTAGCTAAATATGTCGTGAATATCTCTGATTAGAATCAAAACTATACCAACAATCATTGTAAAGCCACCAACTCCACACCATAGCACAGAAAATATCTTAACTTGTCTTCTAATATATTATTGTAGCAATAATTTCATCTCATGTGCCTCACATGTATGTGTTATCCAAGCCATGTGAGGATGACCGGATAGTCAGTGACTCATCAAATCATACTACTCAATTATTATTATTATGATTTTTTTGATATTACATTAAATTTCAAATTCTAGAAACATAAAATTTCTTGTTCAAAAATATAATTACATACAATTAACATTAGACTAGGAATGGATGGATTTAAGAATGTAATAAGGTAGAAATGGAATAAATTAAGAATGGAATGAAACTAGGAAAGGAATGGGATAATTTACAATATCTCTCACTTAGCATGCACAAAAATAGCATTAGGAATAAAAATGGATTGAAATTATCATCTTATTATTTAATTTGATATTTAAAAATGATAATTATAAATAAATATAATAAATTAAATGTAAATATTTTTTTAATAAAAAGGACATTATTTGAAAATATTTAATTAATTGCCATATTTTTTGTTATATCACTATATATATTTAGATAAATATTTAGGTATTTAAACGAACATGTATAATTGATCTTTAATTTGTTTATTGTAAAATAAACATCTACATAGTTTTATTTTTAACTTTATATAGAGATATTCATTATATAGAAAACGTAAATATTCAATTGATATTACTATATTAACTACCTTTACAAGTAATGTACTAAACATTTATGATCAACACACACATATTTCCATTATTATTTTTATTTATTAAGTATACCAACACATGCTATATTTAAAAATATTTTTATTATTGCTACAAATTAATTTAGTACTTTTATTGGATGCATAAATATGAATAAATATTTCACATATTTAGCATATATCTTAATTATATTATAAATAAAAATAAGATAAAAATACATTATTAATACATATGTATATATTTAATTTACGGTATACTTGTGTAATATATATAAATATATATATTTATATTAATATTTGCACATGATATTTTGTATATTTAATTTATATATTAATAATGCATAATATTTGTTAATATAAATCTTGTAAATCTAAAAATCAATAAAATTATTCTACTAGTATAAAATATAAGTCATTCCCAATAATGTGGGAATGAGTAAATCTATGGGGTAGGGAAGAATGGAAATTCTTTATTTTTGAGAATATTGATTTTTAATAGAATGATGATTTCTCCGTATCTAATTATACCAATCGTAAGAATAAGAGCGATGTGAAAATCGATATTCCATTCCTACCTCATTTTAGTATACCAATCATGTCGCAAGTGACTAAACCTTAAAAGCCCTACATCACTATATATAATCACCACAAAACCATAATACACACACACCCCAAACCCTAAACATAGGTTTTTTTTAGTAAAAACCAGAATTTAGGCCTCCAAATTTGGCCTACTATGAAACTAAAATCCTAGATATACCCCAGAACAATACATTTTTGGTACCACGAGACATATTGGCAGCCGCTGACCATTTGATTGGACTTAAATTTGGAATAGGTGCACTTGACGATATGAATCATTTGAAAAATAAGCGCATTCGCTCTGTAGCAGATCTTTTACAAGATCAATTCGGATTGTCTCTGATTCGTTTAGAAAATGTGGTTCGAGGAACTATATGTGGGGCAATTCGGCATAAATTGATACCGACTCCTCAGAATTTGGTAACTTCAACTCCATTAACAACCACCTATGAATCTTTTTTTGGTTTACACCCCTTATCTCAAGTTTTAGATCGAACTAATCCGTTGACACAAATAGTTCATGGGAGAAAGTTGAGTTATTTAGGTCCTGGAGGACTAACAGAGTTCATTACTTTTGCTTTTTTTTTTTTTTTTGTTAGCTTAAAACTAGAAACCTATTTTCTAGAATTGAGCTAGACTTATTTTTGGAAACTGGATTTCGATAATAGGACTAAAGTTTAAAACTCACACCAGGTGGGATAAGAATGATTAAAAATGTAGTACATTTATTAAAAAAACCCTCTATTTTTCTATCATTTTTCATTCTCTCCCTTTTTATTTTTTTATTTTTTATTTCTTTAATAACTATCTTCTATCTTTTTCTTAGTCTCTTTGATAAATTTTTTTGCATAATTTAAAATTTATGTTGTATTGTTTGAAATTAATATTTTAAAAAAATAAATATTTTTTTAAAAAAGTTAAGTATATGCATAGAATGTGTCAATTTTACTAGCATTATTTATGTTATTATTGTGAATGGGAGAATGATATTTGGTTACGATTAAGCTAATTTTGACTTAATACTAGCAACATTAATTTTTTAAGTAGAAGGAAAATTCTTTTATGTTGTTTTCTATTTGATTATTACAAATCAAAATCAAATTTCCACACCTATAATTTAATAGGGTAAATTTTAATTATAGTTAAGAAAAATCCATCCAATATTTGGCTTCAATGTCTGCGACCACGCACCCGACACGTTCTCATATATTATTGTGTATGATGTATTGTTGCAGTTCAAGTTTAGCCACTCTTGTTTCTGTTTAGCTATTGGCGATGCATCCATTCAATCACCAAATTAACTGAACAATCCAATAACTTGGCGCATGTTTGTGCAAACAAACAAATACCAAAATATCTCATTTTACATTTGTGGTCCCGAAACTAAAAACTTTTCACTTTAATTTGCTTAATTCACTCCAAAATATCTGCTGCAATTTAAAATTTTGGTTGAGTTCAAAATTTGAGGTTCCTATTAATTTTTAAATCTCACTCACGAATTTGATTCTCATCAATTCATTGCTTACTTCCTCCACATTAGAGCACCTTTTCTTAACAACTCCCATTAATGTATACATCTCTCTCTCTCTCTCTCTCTCTCTCTCTCTCTCTCTCTCTCTCTCTCTCTCTCTCTATGTGTGTGTGTGTATGTGTGTGTGAACTTTTAGTCAGTATAAGAGGATGTTCGGCTAAGTTAGCATATAAAATCATATAAATTATAAGATAGATATTTTTAAAACATGTAAGTTCATAAATTTTAATTTTAAAATAAACTACTAGAGTGTTTAAATAGAAATAGAAAGATGATATAAAATTTAACTGAAATTTATAATTATAGTTATTTTAATTTTTTAGTGTAATAAAAATAAATAAATTAAATATCTTTAATATGATGTAATAAAAATTATTTATGCTATTTTTAATATACATAATAGATTAGCAAATAAGATATTAAAAAATAAATTAAGAAAAAACTAACTAATTTTCAAGAAACTTAAAAATTCAAACATCTTATTTTAGGGACTTATAAATTTTTTTATTAAAAAATTTATCAAATACTTTTGAAACACTTATAAGCTCCAAAATGTCATTAAGATATTTTAAATAGATTATAAGCTTGCTCAAACGCCCTTTTTAAGAATCATATGCTTTTTTTCTTGTTCTTATATTTAAGAATGAAAATGAAGTGGCAGATGTTTCATTTCTTTTGTTTATGTTGGTTTAAATGGGTGCAATAAACTCTTATTGTTCGATCTATGTTAAAACAAAGAACTAACAACTAAGCACATAATAGAATCATTAATGGATACTTACGTATAGAATCATTAAATGTTCACTCAATCTTACCAAGAATATAATCATTCAATAAATAAAACAATTGCACAAGATGAGCGCAAGAGATTGTTTACACAATTCGTTGTAACCACACCTGCGTCTGCAGGTATCACCCAATAAAATTGGGTCTACCAAAATCAAATAAGTTTACAAAGCTATTACAAACCAACTTGTAGCTCACACAAACAACTCTACTTCCCCAAAATTCCAAATTCAAAACTACATGGTTTCCTACAAATCCACCTTACTAGAATAAAGATCAAACTCCCATGATTCCCACCGTTCTATCAAAGTAGGCAATACACATAAGGTACAAAACTCTAAGGCTCAATTATAAAAACTTTACTCAATAAATTCAACACTTTCAACAACACAAGAATATTACATTCAATCCCACTATGCCGATTCGTGAACACTCCTTAGGATTTAGCCAAATTCAGCATGTTTACTCTCAACAGCTTTCCATGAAATTTAGAATCTTCTTGATTCATCAAAATCTTCTTGCTTTGGTCAAGTTAAAAGTTGTCATAGTATGTCAGATCCATATTACAACACTGAATTAGCTTTCCATTTAGCATGGATTTCTTCTTTTCCTCAAATCTTTAGATTATGGAAAATCAATCTTCTCGATCTTCATTTGACATGATTTGATATAATCTAGGCGATATTCTGATTGGACATGGTTAGACATTCCCTTACTTGGATGATTGCGATCTTTTCAAAATATTTGCACAATCTTTCCATAACTTCAAGATCAAAAAATAGTTAGAAAAAGATTATCACTATAATATCTTCTAATTTTGGCAAATATTTTTCTAGTTTGGATTGCCACATGTGTGCCACATAAGTACTAACACATTATAATGCTTGACATTTTTATTCATATTTCACTACCATACTATTAGGAAACTTACATTCTCATCTTTTATTTTGTGCTCTCTCCCTCATAGTAATCAAACTCAAAAAAGTCATTTATTTCAATTCTACATGAATTGCATTTTATCTCTCATGCGTCTACTAAAAGTTGTTGTCGCACCAACATGACTCCTTTTATTCTTCTATCTCAAAAAGGTAACTCAATTTGCACCATCATTGCTTCAACATCTACCCGATTCAATAGTTGATCGCAATCTTTAATTTTCAAACCTACTACCGCATTTTCCCTCATCTTTAAGCCTATTTCTATTCCAACCCTCCCCCCCCCCCCCAAATTTCAATTCGTGGCCTTTCATTTAATTGTTATCCATCGTTAACTATTTCATTATATTTATCATAGTAACTTCTCAAGAAGTTTGCATTGTTTTCATGTTTCTCGTCATGACTCATCTTTAATAATTCGGCCAAAATTTCCTCTCAACATGTTTTTCCTTTTCTTTCCTTTTTTTTTTTCTTTGTTCTTACATGTCTATCAAAAGATCCACAAGCTACAAAATTTGCCAACATAGTGATAGGTAAGGATAAAGTCTTCACCTGTAGCTTTAGGAAGTAAGTGTTCAGGTTGATGGGTATGAGTTAGCATATCATTCTTAATTTGATGCATAAACTAAGACAGTTGACCAATGTTTGGAAACTTATTTACAAGAAAATGGATGAAATAGATCGTTTTGGCTAATTATTGGTACAATACCAATTACTCTACCAATTTAACAATCACCAAATTCCAAGCCTTCTATCATTAAAAGCCCACTCCATTATTTTTTGGCCCTTGCATTGCATCAACACTTAAGTAATAGATTTGATGCAAGAAAGAAAGTTAAAGTCCTTGCTTCAAAAATTAAATCTCACCCAAACTTTCAAAATTAATTATCAAGAATGACATCTATCCATATATTTCAAGTTTCTCTACTTGTGAAAAAAAATGGGACACGAACACACGCCATTGCAACTTATACCTACAACTAATGAAAATGGTTAGTTTTAGCTAAAGATACTAGCAAATTTCTCACGCAAGTATATTACATAATAGCATTCTAGCAAAATTCCGCTACTCCAATCCTTACGGAGAGGGATCTCAAGATTGAAGAAGAAATGTCAATACATTGGGAATTCAAACACTTGATGAGAGCTATGCAATAAATAAGCATCTTTGCAACCATTGGATGAGAGGAAGCCCGAACCACAACCAATCATCAATACAAGGAAAATGATACGAGTAGGCTTCACAAGAAAGGTCATCCTCTAAATCATAGAGAATATCTATGTAACAAATGCACTACACAATTCACCTAAATTTTGTAATATTTGGTCAAAAAAGGAAGAAATTATATATAATTTTAGGTGTATGCAAATAACAAAATTATAAAGTTAATTTTTGCTTTGGGTTTTGCTCAACTTAGCCGCTTCAATCTACTAATTTTCATCCCCATTCTGCTTTTGATTTAATTTTTTTATGAGATTATCTTAAAAGGAGAATTTCCAACAAAAATGTGACATACAAAATTCTTAAAACCTTTACAACATTTTAAACCGATTACATGAACGTATCAATCAACAATTACACATTAACACTGAATTAATACATAACAAAGTCTACATAATAAACTAATATCCAATCACATGATCGTCAGCACGGAGCTCAAAGCTAGACCACCAAATCTAATGTCCCAACATTGTCCCTCAAGGTAGGCAAGATAGATTATACTTCAAATGGTATCCCAACAATGAAGATGTAATACATAGAATAAAATACACTTCCTATGTACAGTCAAGAATTAATGCGTACCCACAAACTAATCAATAGTATATTTTGATTATCCAAGAAACATGACACACAAATTTTCAACATGTACGTCAACAGTGTACTGATGGAAAACTTCAGTGGCCTTGATTACATAAAGCCTCTCTTCCACCTCATAGAGTCAGTCGTAAGGTTCAAACAAAGTTAAGCTTGTTTGTAATGCACTAAGTCACCTCACTTGTTAGACATAGATTTTGTTGACATCAATGTAAAAGCTCTAGCAGAATCATTGAATATTTCCTTGTGAATGGTGAAGGAAACTTTTCTTAATGATGAGGACTTTCTCTAATTTTCTGTTTAGCGTCAATGGGTTTTAATGAATGGGAGAATGTTTAATACAAATCCAACAAATACAAACAATGTTCAGCTAATCTCATGTTTCAAAGTTCATAACTCCAATACTTTGAAAAATATTTTGAAACTTATAAGTTACTACATTTTATCCAACAACTTGATATCGCTGAGTTTTGTAGATATGATAGGTTATAATTTAATTTATTATAACAATTATTAAAAAAAATACAGCATCAAAGATATTATAATTAAGGACATTTGTGTCATTTTACAATATGTTTTAATATAAGTTAGAGAGTACTTATTTATTTTTAACTAAACACTTTCTATAGCTCATTAGTTCTCAAACATTTAATAAACTATTTTGAAGAGCTAAGTTAAGCCAAACACCTATAAGTAACAGTCCCCGACTTATTTTTAAGATTTTAACTAATTCCTCCAGTTTCAATCAAGTTAATTATAAAATTGTCCTTACTAATTGTTAGAATATTTGATTAATCTACTTTTCTATAGACCTTCAACATATACGCTAGTGTTGATTGATTATAATCGTTTTATTTTTAATAGAGCTTTATGAACTTGCATGTCTTGTATATAAAATCAGACGTCAAGCTCATCGTAAATACTTTAAAAAAAAAAAAATCTTTCAACACATTTTTTATTCCTTCACGGTATACGAAGCAAGTTAGGAATCATACTTTTACTTAAGAACCAAAAAACGAAAAAAAAATTAAAAAAAGAAGAAAACATATAAGAAATTGTATTTTTTTTGTTGTCCACTTGCACAACAAGTACATTGCTATGCCACCCTATTAAGCCAACCTAACTTTGAAATCACAGTGCCACTATTGTCATATTGCCATAATCTAGCCCAATCATTCAATCAAGTTGAATCATTGCTACCTAAGCCAATTAAAAATCTTTTGTCGTGCCAAAGTCAACACTTTTCTCCTCAATCATTAACGTATCTCTCGTGTTTTTGGTTGGATTCATCATCACTACCAAACCACTTGCCAATGATCAATTAGTGACTTTAGGCTCGAAAATACCTAAAGCATCATCGTGTTAGTTTCATCAAAAAAAAAAGGGGCCCCACTTATTGGAACCTCAATCCCGCATGTGCAATGCAAATCTACCCAACAGCCTATTCATATTAACTCTAGTGCTTAGTGGAAGGTCCATGAATGCCTTAGTAGGCTTCCTTGTTCAAATCATTGCCATCCAGCAACTTGTTTCTTACTAGCTTCCTGAATTTATCTTGGTGTTGAGTTTGCCTTCTCTCTCTCTCCTGGAATTATTTGGTTAATTGCAAACTCTATTATTTTATCATGACAACCCCTGTTGAAAATAAGATTGAGGCTTCAACTACAATTAAATTAGATGGCAAGAACTATGTTGTGTGGTTACATGTGTTCAAATTATTCCTAGATCTCAAAACAAACTAGAACATGTCCTTTTCGAACATCCAAACTCAAAAGATGATAAATATTTGTTGTGGCAATAGGTTGATTATTTTGTCATGACTAGACTAGTCAATAGTATAGAAAGAGTCAACAAGTGCATAGATCTTGTTTATACACACTGTTAAAGAAATGCAAGATGCTTTACATGACATATGCTCTCATAAGAAAAATTGATCTTGTGTTTTCAAACAATATGCAGAGTTGTTTTACTTCAGGTGGGATGGTAAGCCAGTCTCAAATTATTTCATCACTCTCAAATGAGCGATCGATGAGTTTTTATTACCCATTAACTTACAATACACAGACAGAGAAGAATCAACAAAAGGAATCATTGGTTGGTAAATTCTTATCTAGCTTTGACTCATTTCTCCTATGAGCCCAAGACAACCCACTAGCCAATGGTAATGTTCCTTCCCTATCAAATGATATCTTGAGTTCATGTTGCCACAATAAATTCTAAATCTAGCTCTAATCCTATAGCCACGAGATATTGACTACTCGAGGTAGAGGAACAACTTGTGGCCCAATGTAGTGGTTGAGGATGTGGCTCAAATTCTTCTTAGGGGATTTCATCCCTCACTGTAGCTACACTAATCATGCTTCAATGAAATTTTGGACAAAGTTCAGCAATCCAAAATGGGCAAGCACTAGCTCTATGGATCATGTAATATTTCCACCCGACTCTTGATATGATTTGTTTTTTTATCCAATGATGAGTAAGGGAAATTGTCACACTTATTTATAGCTACCTTCTACACCTTTGCTACCTTTACAGTTCCACCTATAAGAGCTTTTAATGCCTCATATGGTAAGCCATGTATGTTGGACTTTGGTGCCATCGTTTGCATCACCAATAATAAATCTTTGTTCTTGTCGTTTTTGTATTCTCTATCCTTATTTCATGTACGACTTGTTAGTGGAATTTGTTCTCCTACTTCTGGCTCAAGTGTCGTTAACCCTTAAAGCCACATTATATTTAGTAATGTTCTCCTTACCCTTAGCTTTCCAAGCTATCAGTCAACTTACCCAATCATATAATTGTTTCATGACCTTTTCTCCCTCACATTGTGTCTTTAAGGATCAGCAAATTAAGAAGACAACAGGTGGTGGTCATAATCAAGGTGGCTTAACTATTTAGATATTTGTACACCTATTAATGCTCAAGCCTTCTTTACTACTACTCCATTTTAGTGACACTATTGTCTTCGCTGCCTATCTCTATATAAAATACAATGTCTGCTTGCTCCTGAGTCCACTACTTTAAATATAGAATGTGTTATGAGAATTAGGTAGGCACCACTGTGCTTCTTTTCCTTATATAGGATATAAATATAGTTCAGTCCCATTAGACATTATTCAACTTGATTTATAGGGCTATAGTAGATTTGAGTCTTGTAGGAGACTTTGCTATTTTACTCTCTTTATTTATGACTGTGGAGGATGACATGTATGTATCTACTCAAATGAGTATGATATTCTCTATGTACTCAAACCTTACTATAATGAAATAAAAACTCAATTTTCTTGTCACTTTGCACAGTCTTTGAATTGATAGTGTTCTTGAATTTACTCAAAAGCACACATCTACCTTCTAGGGTTATGGGATTATTCATAAAAAGATCTTACCCTTACACTTCACAACTAAATGTGTTGACTAAGAGCAAACATTGTCATATCCGAGATATTAACCATACATTATGAAGTCATGTGAAAGTTTCAATATATTATTAGGGGATGCGGCTCTCACAACATGTTTTCTAATTGATTGAGTACCCCCTAGTATCCTTAATAATGATATCCTCTTTTTATGTCTTTGTCTAGATACACTTATTTCCTGTACCCCTTTGTGTTTTCTTATGTTTGCTTTATCCATAATTTCACCTTTGGACTAGATAAATTATCTCCACGATCCATTAAATGTTTATTTCTTAGCTATCCATGTACACAAAAAGGGTATTAATATTATGATTCATAATCTCATTAGTCCTTCACTTCCATGGATGTAAACTTTCTTAGTCTCAGTCTTATTATGATAAAATTGGTAGTCCCTCAACATATCCACCGAGCTACACAACTTTACCTATTCCTACACCATTACCTCTAAAAGGTGACAAAATCCTTAGTCCATCACTCTGAGTGTACACATGTGATTCTCATCAAGGTCCTCTCTATATGCTTCTACTTCTCACCTTTCTCTTATAACTCCTACTACTCCTAGTCCCTCACCATTTAATGCAAATCTCCCAGTAGCTCTTCAAAAAGATGCTCAATTGTGCACTTCACATCCCAATTTTTTTATCTTTTGACCATCTTAGTCTTATATATCACTCTTTTCCTATCTTCATCTTCTCTACAAAGATTCCTCAGACTTATTAAGAGGCTTTTCAACATTTTGCTAAAAAGGTGACAATGGACAAAGAGACACCTACTTTTGTTTCTTGTGGCACTTAGAATCTTGTTTTACCTACAAATGCTAAAATAGTTACTTGTCTATAGGTTTGCACTATTATTTATAAAGCTTATGATATAATAGATTAATACAAGACCCAAACAGTTACAAAAGGCTTCACACAAACATACAGTGTTCATGATTTAAAGATATGTTCTCCTACTGCTCATATCAATTCAATTCATGTCAAATTATCTTTCATGGTTAATCAAGTTTAGTATATGCACTAGTTAGATGTAAAGAACTCCATTCTATATTGTGATCTTTAGGAAACTGTGTTTATGGAACAAGATCTAACTTATTTTACTTAGGAAAAGAATAGATATAAAATATTTCAGCTTCAGAAGGCAATCTATAGCATGAAATGGAGCCATCGAGCTTTTTTTAATAAGTTTGGTCGAGTGAAGGGAAACATTAGTTTTCACTAGTGTAAATTTGATCTATGTTCAACGTGGCAAGCATGGAGTTGTCATTTTGATTATCTATGGTGATGATATATCTGAAAGTGATGTCATAGGAATTCAGGACACTAAAACATGTTTGTGATAGCATGTTGTCACTAAAGACTTGAGGCGTCCAAAATACTTATTGGGCATCGAAATTGCCCATAGTAAACTTGTGTTACTATCCTAAAGAACATATGCCCTTTATCAACTTAAAGAGAATTATCTACTTAGATCGAAACCTGATAATACTTCTACAACTCTCAATATAGAATTCTGTAATGAAAATAGTAAACATTTGAAGGATAAAGTAAGATATAAACGTCTAGTGACAAAATTGATTTACCTAACTACAATGAGGCTCGATATGTTATGTGATTAGTAAGTTAGTTTATGGATAAGCCACCGATTATTCACTAGGGTGCAACACTTAGAATATTATAATACATAAAAAGATCACCTGGAAAAGGTCTATCATTCTATAAACATGAGCATTAATGATACAAGCTTACTCTGATGCTGATTAAGTAGGCACTAAGGATGATAAAAAGGTCTACTTGCAAATACAATATATATGTAGAGGTAAATCTCGTAACTTAGCATATCAAGAGGCATATTGTGGCTCGATCTATTACTAAGGCAAAATATAGAAATGCCCCACGCAAAGAGTGAGATTCTACGTCCATGGAATTTAATGGAGAAATTGGGATACGTGTACGGTGAACCACTCTTTATGAATTGAAAACAATCAAACTCTTATTCATACCGCTAGTAATCTAGAGTTACACAAAAGAACTAAAATATAAAAATTGATTGATTTCATTCCTGAAGCTACCACGAATTAAAAATGCTATCCATTTTCTCCCTCTTCTAAGCAAGTGACAAACTTATTTACCAAGGTATTAGAAGTCGAGTGATTTAGAGAGTTTGTGGCAAGTTAAGCATGGATGACATATATGCTCCAACTTTATGCGAAGTGAATATAGTGTTTGTCCACAAGTACATTACTCAACATGAGTACCTGAGGTCAAATTTCTTATGGTAATATATGCTGGATAAATCTAAATTCAAATCCAACTAAAAACATTATATGTTTGTAAAATATTACACAGTTTAAATTCCATGAATAAGGTTCAGGTACCATAACATAGCACTATCCACAACAGCTGTTTTCATAATATATTTATATGTTTACTTAACAATAATCCTCTATAATTTCTTTTATCATTTGTTTGCTTTGCTCCAATTCACATTCCAATTACATTTACACTAGTAATTCCTTAATTATATTACATTTCTAGAACCTAATTCTTGAAGCCTAACCCAAATAGGTTGGAGTCCAATTAGTTGGACTTCCATAAACACTAAATAGGTTAAGACTAAACCACAAAACAATAAGGATGCAAAATCTACCTTTTAATGATAAAACCACCTTGGAAGTTGGATAATCCAATTTGACATGTGGTTCAAATTTTAAAGCGTTGCTATTATCATTTTATGTATCCTAATATGCTCCTCTCTTACAATTGAGAAATTGAAAGAATGGAACTATACTTTATTCTTGAGCATCCCACTTCAATTTATAGGGTAAGTTAGATTATTATTATAGTAGTTACCTAAAGCATAAGTACAAACTTTACATAATATAATTTTCATATAAAAAGAAAAAAATACTAATACTTTAAATTAGAAAAACCAATACAACCAATACAAAAATTACGTAACTAAATATACAAAATATTAATTAAACTATATTCCCCCAACACTTACTAATGCAACATGGTAATTAGTAACTACTATCCTTCTTGATAGTTTTACTCTCATTAATTGATATAATCTCTAATTTTCAAATTGTTTTGCACTCTAAAGGAGTATTTGGTGAACAAACTATGAACCCCGTTAATTGAGGCATTAGAAACCAAGAGGTGCTTAGCACGTGATTTAATCCCATTCAGTAAGCAAATAAGTAGCCCACGTAGGCATTTAGCTTTAGCCAATATTAGTTTTTAAGTGAGCATCAATACTTCAAGCTAATCTAGCTGCAATTAGGCACATCCATTCATCTAAAAGATTAGTGCCATTGGTGTCTTTGCAACAATGCATATGATATATATCACATACAAAAATTATCCACCAAAACCTTGTCATGCATGTGTAATTGATATGAAGGTCAATGGTTATGTTATTTAACAGATGCTAAAACAATTTCTACAAAAGTGGCAATCTTTATGTTCTACAAATATTTGTGCTTTCATCCAACTTTTATGAACTAAGTGTACTTCTATGACAATATATTAGAATTCAGAATGCATACGGTCATTATTTCAGAAGCACACAAAGAAAGAATGAACATGGAAAATAGAAGCGACAAAGGAAAATGTACTTTATTTAAACTATTTGGAAGAATACAAAGTCAAATTTGACTTACCCAAAAGCCTTCTCAGCTTTCTATGTATGATCAACTACTTGGAGCTCATTATATATATATCTCTTCTACTGCTAATTACCCTTGCTCTACCTTCTCTTATTTCTAAAACCTGGTGAATCAAATCAAATCAAATATCACGAGAATATGATCTTGTTAGCTATTTCTTATAGCTGGTAAATTCTATAACTTGAAGAATGTGTCACTTGAAGTGATTTTTGTCAGGGTGGTATCAATTAAAAGAATAGAAAACTAACCAATATAGATCAATATGAAATGAAACAAGAAAGTGGTCCACAGTTCATATGATCAAAATATTTTTCACAATCAATTGTTAACTTATTATCATTAAAGTTATCCTTTATGCAGCCTACCAAGAAGAGAATTTTCAAGCGAAAAAACCACATTACAAATATTTAAATTTAATTCCACTTGCATTTCTAAATCCACTTAAACATTTTCTTCATTCTAAGTTACACCATCTAGCATACAGGACAAGTAATGGACGTTAGGACAAGTAATGGCAAAATTAGGTGCATAAGCTTTTCGAATACAGAAAAAGTGATGACATGCTATTCAGAAGAGCTATGACAATGAGAGAAACAACGGCATACCTCAGGCCTTGAATCAAGAACTCCACTAGACATTCCCACATCAATGCGCCAAATACTGCAGTTGAATATACTACAAGACAACCAATCTCTCATTTAGTTTACTAACCAAAAGTATTTCTCATCAATCCAATCAGTTACAAATAGTTTGAAGAGAAAACTTTAGAACTAGGATATCCAATTCAATCCAAAATGCTAGATAAGATTTTAGCCAACAATGTCCACATTCTGGATTTTTAGCTAAATTTGTACAAGAAATAATCAATCCCCATGAACATGCATTTGTCTCTTGTTTTGCACCTAGACACAATTGCACCACTTGCTATGTAAAGGTCTATTTCTATATATTTTTTAATATCTAATTACTTATATTATAATTTATTGAAAGCCTGAATACAAAATGGAAAACTGACTCAAAATGAGAGGATCAACATTGTTATTGGTGTCTTAACCCCATAACATAGATGACTGTCATCGAGGGCACAAATGTTAAACTTTAATCTAAACCCCACAACATAGATGACTGTCATCGAGGACACAAATGTTAAACTTTAATCTAAAATTTTGAATAAATGAGATCATAAATTACTACACATACAGTTGTAAAAATGAGCAATAGAAGATGAAGTTATTACAATGTGGCTTCTCTCCCATACAGAGTGGGAGAAGTACAAAACCTACCAAATAGTTCTAAATCTACCTATCAAAATAACATAATCAGAATCAATCATGATCAACCTATACATAAAAGGCGTACAAACTATACAAGGAAAACTAAATATTCTAACACCCCCCTTAAATTGGAGCATATATATCAATCATGTTTAGCTTGCCACACAATTTTTGAAATTATTTGATGCCTGGTGCTTTGGTAAACAAATCTGCCACTTGCTTTGGAGGAGTGAACAAAGTAGTGATTTTGCGACTCATGATAGATACATGTATAAATTGACAATAAACCTCGATAAGCTTAATTCTCTTATGAAATACATGATTACTAGCAATATGAATAGCTATTTTTAATTGTTAATACATCGAAAGTGTCTCACTATATGTATAACCCAATTCCTTAAGCAAATTCCATAGCTTAGCTCACTGCATGAGCCATGGCCTTGTACTCTACCTTAACACAAGACCTAGCCACACAATGGTTTGTTTCTAGCTACATAGGCTACAAGGTTTCTCCCAACATACATACTATATCCAGAAATGAACCTTCTATCATCCTTGGCTCCGATATTCTATCATTAAATGTCCATGCCTTTTAAACAATAGTCCTAATGATCGCACACATGTGCTTGCTTCATTCCTTGACTTCTTGTTTGAATACATCAACTATGTTTATTTTCAAATTTTAGTGTGTGATTTTAAATATTTTTATTTCGAGAATTGTATAAAAGTAAAAGAGAGAAAAAGATAAAATTTAAAAAGTATAATAATTAAGTGTGTGCTTTTTAGCTTCAAAATTTCAAAACAAACAGAGCCATTATTCTCAAATGACATATCCACACACACACACACACACACACACACACATTTTCAGTATCTCATATCAAGTGATATGATATTAACCATATAAACACACGGTATACAAGTTGCACCAACTCTCCAATGCTCATTCGAAGCATCCGTGACTTACAAAGGGGTTTTAATAATTATATACTAAGAAGTCATGAAAATACTGTTAGAATATTGATAAAATAAATATTAATATTTTATTTATCAATAAAAAATAATATTTACAACCCATGTTTCCCATAAGTAATTTGGCATTAAAGGACATATCACTGTCATAAAAATGAGCAGCCTGGGACACTAGCATGTTGCGTGGGTTAATTGTGGGTAGGATAGTAATAGGGTAGAATCCCGTTGTGGGCAAAGGTAACTGAAAAATCAGTTGAATGAAAGAACTTTTGAAAATCCCTAGAGAACTGAAGTTAAGAAAACAAAAATGGATGTGAAGAAAGAGCATTAACAGTGTCATTTCACTAGTTGGAAGTAAACTTTGTTAAGGCTGCACAGGATGGACAGAATTCAAAATGTTCTAATTATATCAAATGCTGCATGTATAATAACTCCAGAAAGACATTACCTTAGTTCCTTTGATATCTAGGGATAAAAAAAATTCTTTGTTTTTCTCACGTGGTTTGAAGTTGATATATGAAAGTCTGGTGCATCTCAAGTTAGAAAATCGCTACAAATATGTAAGAAGTCCACAATCCCGACCAACCATGTGGCTGTTAAATAATGAATGATGAATTAACACAGGAATTCCTTGTTTAATAGCAGGCACGTCTCAAATTTCAATGCATCTCTTGTTTCTGTATCAGATTAGTCACCCGAGAGTTAATATTCTACATCCATTTGCCCTCTAATGTTTTCTTCCTCTTGTATTTCATTCTTGTTTATTTCTTTTCTTTTTTTCTTTTTTATTTCTTTTTCTTCTTTGCATTTCTTTATTCATATGTATGTATGCCTTCTATATAGACCTTTACAATTTTATATTGACATCAAAATGCATGACATCAATTTTAAGAGTCCTGTTACTTAAGTTGTAACTAAAGTCATCTTTGAGCTTTCCATAGGTATTTCAGTAAAAAAGCTAAAGCTGCTAGAAGCTTAATTGACATTTGATTATTTTATTTCACCCCTTCTTTCCTCTGGATTGAGATTAAACAGGGTTTCGTAATTGTATTCCTTTTCATCTATGATGCGCTTGTTCAATGGTAAACATGTTTAAAGAGGTGACCAAAAGAAGAGGGAATAAATGGAAAAATTAACAAATTGGCTATCCAGTTTTCATGTTGAGTGAATCATCTATTGCAAGAATAAAGATTCTCAAAGCACATAGTTTCAGTACCAATTGACTCCAGTAGCTTGCGGAGTATGGCCTACCACCATTGCCTTGGCACCTACTGCTTGAAGTGTCTCATGAAGAATGGATTGGATCTGATAAGAACAAAATTTAGGAATCTCCACTGTTTGCACGCTTTTAATACAGTAAAAAGATCATCCATGTTTCATCAAAAACAGAAAAAATTACTCAGCACAGTGACATACATATCCATCTGTGTGCAGTGTTTAGATCAGTAAATAATTCTGGAATGGATACTTACAGAGAAAAGATATCATTTGATTGTTTGATGCAAACAGCTATAACACAAGTTACGTGAAGTCAAATTGAAATGAGCAAGAGAATTTGAATTGAATGCATAGCCTACTCTCACAAGCTCAATAAAATGTGCTCAAAAGCATGGTTAAACCCACCACTGGAAAGATCCATACCAAAGCCAATTTCTAGTCAAAAGAGGTATGAAGTGTGCACATGAATGGACTTGTCCCACCAGGCAATCAAAAGTACACAACAATATCAACTACATGAACAATATAATCGAAAAACCTGATTGGTCTGACGATCATTGAGATCCCATGTATCTCTTGAGTATAAACGACTCCACACTACGCTGTCATAGCCTCTGATGGCTATAAAGGGGATTTTTGAATAATCATCATCCGATGCAAGGCCTTTCATCCAATAAGATACTTCTCTATTCATCCTCTCTATGCCATACTGAACTGCAGCAGAGAAGAAGGTCTGGTCAGTCATCATTATGTTAAACAGTTAAAAATACAAGGTAGGAGTACAATAACTACCATGATGAGGAAGAAGGCCACCATGACAGAATACCCAGTCATTAACTTTGAGGACAACCGCATGCCGTGCCAATTCAGATGCCAATGGACCTCCAGGTCTTAGGAGAATTGATCTTGCAATGACTCCCTTCTGTCTCTGTCCTAATAGTCAGATGATTGAATTAGAAAGGAAATACAAATGTGGAGTAACCCAAAAGACAGGATGAAGTTTCTTTCTCGTGAATATTCACATCAGGAAAGTATCAAACATGTTGACAGCAATCCAGAAAATATGGTCTGGATGAAGTTTCAGCCAAAACTTTTTATATAGTTCCAAATATAAGAATTTATCTCCCAGAGTTTTGTTTTGGTGAAGTTCATAATTAGTTCAGTTATTAAGATAAACTAAATTTTATGATGCATAAAAGAATGAGGTTAATAACTTAAGATTTAGTCATGTTCTAATGTCACATGGTTTCTAGAAAAAATGTAGAGAATTAATGGGCCAGCTTTTGAACAGCTTTTAGACCCTAAATTATTGTATATTATTTAGCAAACTAAATTTGCTCCCACTGGAATCCTCCTAAAGATAAAGCTCTGTTTGAGCCCAGCTCAGTTGACAAATTACATGCCTCCAACCGTTAATGTTTAAGCCATTCTAAGATATCTCTTTCAATTGTGCAGCCGAGTAAGTGCAAAATGCTTCCAAAATAGAGGTCCATCCTACACAACCATTGGCCATGACAATTAAAGCCTTCGAGGCTGATCCAAAAGTACAAGACAGAAAAAAATTAATTGTAAAGTGAATCATCCCTAACATCAGTTCTACTAAACAATATCTATATATATTTTAGGCCAGAGTTCAGTCTTTAGTACTTTTGAGAGATTTTAGATTTCTTAAGAAGAACATCGCATGTTCATGAGGCCTTTCACCTAAATAACATCAGCAAAGTAAAGAAAAAAAAAAAGCACATTGTTTCTATCATATATGTTATAAGCATTCATACTAAATTCCTGGACAGGGCAGTACAAATCAATAGTGATTTCTCTATTGCCACCTGCAGAGGATGACAAATATAGTCTCCTTGTCACGTAAGCAAGCTGGTACATCTAACTTCGAAGAAATTGCAACATAACATCTTGTCAAGTTTATATGCAATGAATGCAGCTGACATGCCTCTAACTACAGAAAGTTTACACATACCACATCAACGGATAAAGCTACCAGACACTGACCTCACCTCAACAAGAATTTCTGTAGCATAAATGAACCATATATGTAAAGGATATGATACCAAAATGTCTGCAATATAGTCAGATCTTTACAAATTTTCATGCCAAAGATGTCATTATCGTTACTGTCTTCAACCAAATTATCCACCATCTCTTTGGCATCCAAGAATTACAAGAAATTACGGCATTCAATGATATAGTGTAAATCACACATACCTTCACCAAATTCCAGGGACCCCAATAAGTTTTTGACACCTTACAATCTTCTTTCCATCTTTTAGACACAGTAAACCAACCAAGAAATGCTTCCTCCCAGTTTTGGCCACAGATTTCCAAGTGTTCGAGGAAGTCAGCACACTCATCAAACGCACTGGAGTCAACATACCTAAAATCCCCTTCTACATTCATGGTTTCATGATTTCCATTAACCTAGAATACGAGAAAGAAAGATAAGTGATCCATTTTATCCGCAAATCTTTTGAAAATAAAAACTATAACTGCAAGCAGCTCATGCACTTGAAATGATTGAAGGGAGAAAGACATTATTTTACAGTTTGTTAAAAATAACAAGGCAATGATCTCTATAAAATCAAACAATCAAAGCAGGATAGAGAAAATTTGAATATTTCCTCCCCAAAAATACAGCTGAAGAAGAAAAGAGAATTAAAACACAAACCTGGAAAACAGCACCTCCATTAGCTTTTGCCTGGACATCCAACGACTTCAACAAGGAGAAAATTGCAATTTCATCTTCACCCCTATCAAGTATATCTCCAAGCTGAACTAAGACCTGGCCATGAATGTAGAGCTTCAATCATGAGGATCATTAAATTCCTCAAAAACCAATAATTTCAGAGTCCAGCATGCAGACAAAATTGGTATAATAATTTTCCTCAAAGAGAAATTGCAGGAGCCTCTAAAAAAAGGAACGCATACTGTTTGTCCACCAACCCATGTGTCTTGGCCATCAGAACTCAAAACGCCGGCCATCCTAAGAGCATATCTAGCTTTATCAAGATCTCCGTGCAAATCTCCAACTAATAATCATTAAAGCACAATAAGTAGCAAAGCAAACACTTAAGGTCTAGGATGGAAAATTTTGTGTATCAAAATCTATTCATTCATTAAGATGGAAGTATCAATTCGTTCATTAAGACACAAGTATCAATTCATTCATTAAGATGCAAGTACCAACACAATTGAAGGTGTATAAAGAAGACTAGCATTCATTAAGATGCACGTCCCAGTACAGTTTCAGTTCCTCAAAGGTAGTTAGTTGTTCAACATTCATAAGTACTTCCATTACTCATTGCTCACCACACAGAAAGAAAGAAAATTTTTTTAGATCATAATTAAAACGAATAATCTATACTAGTAAAACTTGCACACTCGATGTGTGCACATTCTTATAAAATAATTATATAATATTATTGATGATAATAAAATTTAAAACTGTCATATTTTTAGTAGTTTACTAACAAAATAAAATTACATAAATTAAAATATAGACATAATAAATATACTAATAAAAGATATATGGATTAAATATTATTAAAATTTAAGAAGAATTATAAAAGTAGAAGAAAGAAGCTATGGGTTAATAGCATAACTGAAAAAATAGAAAGTGCTAGATGAGTGATTATAATTAGAAGGGTATTTTAGAAATTTAATTAAAAGATCATTTGCCGCCTGCCCCGTTTTATAATACTATAGATATGGCTTAACTATTATTTTGTTAATGATGGGATCAAACTGTCCAATTCATTGCTTGGGAGTGTCTGATTGATTAACGAAGTTCCAGACAATACTCCACTCAACATTGTGACTTTTATATCTGTAGTTATATAAGATAAATGACAACCAGGGTCCTCAAATAATCATGCATGAGTATCAAAATTAATAGAACTATCAGAAGAAATTTTATATACATTAAAATTTAACAGTGCTCCGTTCTACAATTTCTGTAATTCACCACAAACTATAAAAAGCAATGTGCTATTTAACTTAACCACATTGATTATCATAAAAAGAAAAGCTAGTTTCAGCAGGAAGGAAAAAGATAAAAATCATCAACATTCTATGATTGACAGCATGACTTCAGGTTATTACCAATAAACTTTTGCGGCTATACTTCATTGTATCTACAGAAAGCAACTCACAGGCCCTCACTCCCACACCCTTTTTACGAATTACTTTCCAAGTGATTTTAGAAGTCACAACTACGGAACTCCTACACATAATATTCATTATGATGGAATCATATATATCAGAAGATGGAACACTAGTAAGTAGTAACTCCACAACTTTTACCCAGCGGACTAAGTCGTTGGCTTGTTTCTGAATACGCAAAACCGCAAGCATTTAGTGCACCATAGATATTAGCCACTCCACATTAAACAAACCAAAGCCTTTCTACTATGTTTAAATAAAGATTATTCAAGTTTTGAAATTCTGGAGATATTATAATATTTACCATGTCTCACTCCTAACCGAAGACAAAAGGTATCATTCTATATAGCATCCGGATAAATGACCTATGGTTCCAATGTTCATTTATGCGAAAGCGTTTAATGAACTAGGCTTTATAAAAAGGGTACACTGACTCCCAAAAGGGCCGTTAAAACCCATCGAAACATGTGTAAGTAATACAGCCAAGATGCAACAACCTTTGCAGAAGCAAAATCAAGAAGTGGGCGTCCAGACCTGCAATGATTCGGCGACCAGGGGCAGAGACAAAAGTGGGCGGATCTCCATCCACTACAATGGGCTTTAAGCTACCCTCTGCAATCTCAGTGTTGCTGCTGCTTTTGCCGAGGCTGTGCGAAGCTGAAGCTGTAGAAGCAGAGAAACGCATGGCGTCCAACACATTGCGCTGCCGCGACCGCAAATACAGAGTTTGCAAAGGCAACGAAAAGCCGAAAGAAACGGACGCCATTACTTTGCTTTATCATTCACTCCATAGCCGTCATATTTCTCGTTTTTGAACCTATGTTTTTCAAGAATGAGAGCATCCACACGTTCCGCCTCGGGGTTTCCATTTTCAGGGGAGATTTCCCCACCACGCATTTGGGATCCTTCATCCGACTAAGTTTATCTTTTTGGCCTTATCTTCGCACACTTTGGACTTTGACCCGTTTATTATTTGTGGTCTTCTATATAACATGATTTCATGGACAGACAAAACAAGGATGAAACTCTCTTATAGTTTTAATATTTTCCAAAAGAAAAAAATTATTCACATTATCTTTATCCATTCCACACCAACTCGTTTCATATGTCTAGTAATAAATAGTCATAAGCATTTAATTACCACTTTGTAAGGTGAAATTAAGGCTATGTTTCTTTTCATTTTTCACCCTCAAAATTCGTATTACAATTATTATCTTTTTTAAATTTAATATTTCTTTTTTTTTACTTTTTAATTTTTAAAAAAAATTACACTTAAAAAACACAAACAAATAAAAAAACACATAGAATAAATTTTTAGTTTCAAAGATTTTGTAAATTGGTTTGTTGTGGAATACAGTAAATGAAAAATTATATATAATAATGTATTTAAAAAATATTTCTACTAAATTAAAATAAAATTCACTTGATAAATTAGTATAGGTCTTGCATCAAAATTGAGAACCTTCGAAATGTGAGGCTACGATTATATGACATGTTCATTTCAAAAGATTGTATTTGAAAGAAAAGGTGAGAAAAAAAATTGAGAATAAATAGTCTTTATTTTTATATAATTGGATAAGAATTTGTGAAGGAAAAAAAATAATGATTATGTTATTACATAAATAAAATGATGCCATGAAAGAAAAAATAATGATTATGTTATTACATAAATAAAATGATACTGTCGTGATGTGAGAGATTGTTATGTGTGTAATTTGATATTTATGTGATATGTTTGATTATTATTATTGTTGTTGTTGTTGTTATTGCTACTACTGCTGCTGCTATTATTGCTAATACTACTAATACTATTGGTATTTTATTTTTGTTATCATCATTGTCTTCGTCGTCGTAGTCATTACTAATACTACAACAACCGTTGTTATTATTGTTATTATCATCATCTTCCCTATATCATTATTAAGTTTTTTAGTTCATTTTTAACCATACAATGTCTGGATACGCATTTACACTATATTAATTGTATAATATGAAATTACACACCTACTCTTAGTTTAATTGAAGGTTGCTATTTTCCATTCTTTATTCTTTTCATTTGTTATTTCTTTGTATTTACTTTATAATTTGTCACTTTCAATTTCTTTTAATATCTATTTATTTATTGTAATTACATTTTTTGTTGCAATAAATTGTACGATGTCTAAAATGATTGTGAGAAATTTGCAAGAATAAATGAAAATGACTAATAAAAATAAGATTTACATGTACAGAAAGTGATCAAAATAATGATTGGATAACATGCACCATACATTTAATAGCATTACAAGATACAGGATGTGGAAATAGAAGGTGTAAAAGAAGGAGATGAATGTTATAGAAGTATGCATCAAGGAATAGGTAGCTTAGCTGCCTTGTGAAGACTAAAGATGATGTTGGCCACCAAGCAGTATTGTTGAATACATGCTCTTGTTCGTGAGCTCTCTTCTTTCAAGCTCGATCAAGAAGCATAGCCTCGCCTCCTATGCACTACATGGGATTGGGGTAGTGTTTGATACAACATTGTCGGGCTCTTCAAAATCATCATTGTCAACATCTATGGAATTGATAGTGTGGCAATTGGCATGATTCGTATTCACCTAAGGTTTAGGGTTGGTGGATAATGATATCATAGTCTGTGCAAAACAATGCCCAAGAACTTGGGGATGCAATGTGGCAACATTTCTTTGTTCTCCCCAAATAATCTCTCCAACATAATTTTAATGACTTGCCTTTGGTATGAAACTATTGTTAAATCAAAGTGTCCTACATTATAAGCAATGTTTTGGGCAAACGTATAAGAAGCAACAATATAGAGAATGGTGCAAAATACAATTTTTTACATACTCAAGAAGTAATTTAAGCAAGTTCATGATGGATATTTGATGAACATGTAGCTAACACTTGGGGGATCGGGGTGATTTATACCACCTTCATGTCAACATCATACATAAATCCTAGCAATTGGCAAAATGTAATGAGCCCCATGTATTCATTTTGAAGATGATTATTACAATGATCACCTTTTGGAATGTGTACTCCAGTGCCAAAGATGAGGAGTGATGGGATAGATGGTACCATTGGTGGTGTATGACAATTGACGATAGAAGTTGAAACCATCCTTGAAGCCCCACTAAGTCTCGACAAATAGGTGAGCAAAGTACGAGTCCATAGGTGCCACCATATTGGTGCACTAATAAGTTAAAGAATTTTGTTCGCATGGTGCACATAACTACTCTATGAGAATTCTAAAAAATGATTTTGTAGAAATATTATTGAAACATCTTATTGATGAGGTGAACATACATTACCCAGAATAATTTAATATGAACACCAAAAGCATCAACACCAGCTTTACCATTAACATAATTACAATGGCTATCTTTGGTACCTACTTTCTAACCTTCAACATACTATCAAACATCATACAGGCAAATATATTATTTAACAAAACTTTCATTCAAATTCAAATTTAAAATTTTCATATCTTATATATGTTATTGACTAATTATTATTTAATCACTACATCTATTTACAATTAAATCAATATCTATACATATACACGATACACTCACATTTATATATATTTATACCATAAATTAATTATTATCCCTACATGGTATCATATCATGGAATTATTATTATATATTTTATTCATATACTCAAATAAATAAAAAAATTTAAAATATCAAAATTACACTACCAAACATATTATTCATCTAACACAACTTATACGAAACATCATCTTTCACCAAAACTTCCTCTCCCAAACATAGAAAATAAAGTTGTTACTGTTGTTGTTGGTAATGGTGGTGGTAATTCTATGATAAAACTTTTATTGATTATGTTATTGTTGTTGTCAATAGTCATAGAATTAATGTTTTTTCCTAGACAAATGTAGGTCGGTCATTGCAAGACACGCATTGTTTGTGGGAAACTACCACTCTTGTGACGTTTAAGCATAGCAGGAAAATCAGGGGTTCCATATTAAAAAGATGTTTGTTATTACTAGAAAATATTTAGTGCGAAGCACACATAAGATGTGTATTAAAATTTAATAATAAATATGTGTATCATGTTTTACAATTTTAATATTAATTCATTTTAATTTTTTATTTATATAGCATGATTACTTTTAAAAAATGAGTTATATATTTACTTTCTTTTGCTTGTCATAAGGCTAAGGACAATATTTTCTTACTTTTAAGAATAGTTTAATAAGTTAAATAAAAGTTAAAATTTTGAATTATAGATTTTGACATCATGAGTTTTATTGATAAATTAATTTTTTAGTAGTATCTTTTAATTAAATAAAAATAATAATTAAGAAAATGTCATATAAATTATATTTTCATTGATAAGAATACTATTTGGTGTCATAAAACGATATAGTAAAGCTAAAATAAATTAATAAAGAAAATTTTATTTAAAATTTGACTTATAGTAATAAATGAGAAAGATACATTCATCTTTATTATGAAAATAATTGTTCACAAGCTAGAGATCTAAACTATTTTAAAAATTGAATATCTCTTACATTTTGATATACATTTATGTTTACAAACTTACTATATGAATATAATGATCAAATCGATGATAATTGATTAAAATAAATTCATATCCATTTAATTTCTTTCTTATAATTCTAACTTTGATATTACATTATTATATACAAACTTCATTATATTTTTTAAAAATGAAAAACCTTTTATAATCATTATATAAGAATATATAGCTTCTTTTTTTTGATGTAGTAATAACTATCTAATAAATTTAAAGGTTTTAGCAATTGCCACATATGAAATTGAGCACAAATTTGTCCACCCTTTTCAAGTGTGATTTCTATGTTGTATATGACCATATCTAAGAGCATGTTGGTTGAAATAAATTTCCCAAATTATTGCAAGTAAAGCAATGGATGAGAAGATTAAGATCTTTTTACGATATCATTCTTTCTCTCATTTATATTGGAGCTCTCTGATTTATTAGATAGTAATTCCTATCTTGAAAAAAAATGTATTTTCATTCATACACATAGGAAATTCATATTTGATCCAATTAAATTGGATTTATCATTTTATATTGGCAATTCAATATAGATTGATATATACACCGTGTGTGTGTGTGTGTGTGTATTGTTTAGTTTTCAAAACATTAGTTGATATTCAAAACATCAAATTCAAGTAGACAAAGTGATGGCTAAATCAAAATAATTTTTTAGATGGCTAAATCAAAATAATTTTTTTAAAAGTTTCGTGTAATATTTTAGTGATATGAATCAAATTAAAACTATTTTTTCCTATTGTTTAATATATTGACCATTTAATCCAAACATGCATGTGTGCTTATTACTTGTTCTACTTTAGGATAACATAATAAAAGATAATCTATACAATAATAAAAATTAATAATGTATAAAAAAATACTTTACATTAAGATAAAACTAATTAACTTTCATAAGCAATTTTACATAAGGATCAAAATTGGTTTTTTTAACTCTTAATAGAAAATGATCTTTTAATTATCTTATTATAGCATTAAGTTTCACTTTTTTTCTTTCAATTTTATTTACCAGTATATTTTATTTTTAAATTGATACACTATAATCTAAAATTTATTAATTACTTGAACATATTTGTTCAATCTTAAAATTAATCTTAACATTAAAATAATTTAGGATGTACTATGAAGTTCTATAATTTAATTGTTTATACTAAATATCTATTACTTTGCATATATTTTAAATAAAATCATTGCACCAATCACTACCAGAAAATTCATATTTTTGGACAGCTTTGTGAGATAGATTTGGGATCAAAAGTCGTCCCAAATTAAATTTCAGACAACTAATATTCGGTCCCTATTTATCCCATCGTTAAAATTTAGAACGGCCACAGTTAAGCCGTTTCAAATCTAGGACGGCTTATTTTAGGATGGTCTTTTTGGGATGGTTTTAAGATGGCTTTTTAGAAACAGCTTTGGCAAAACTTTACTTGGCGCGGTTTTAGGATGGCATTTTAAAGATGGCTTTGGGACAGTTTATATAGGGACAGATTTTTTGGAATGGTTCTGGGACGGCTTTGAGATAGCCTTTTTAGGACGGCTTTCAGATGGCTTTGGGATGGATTTTTTGATATAACTTTGGCGCGGCTTCGGGATAACTCTTAAGTGTTATTTGAGACGATTTCGGGATGGATTTGGGACGGATTTCGCATTAAATTGGAGGAAAATTTCTATTAAATTTATGTTAAATTCCTGTCATTCTTGTATAATTAATTACTAAATTTTATACATGATTTTTTGAAAAAAAATATACAAATACGTAATGTAATAAATTTGTTTAATCTTACCTCTATTTGGGTCAATCTAGTCTTGTAATCATCCATTTCTACGTTTCTCTCCCATAGCAGCTGTGAAGACGTTCTAATGTAGCTTGCATTGCTTGTAACTCAAGGTTTGGTGAGGAAGTAGTGGAACTAGTCGATCCAAAAGACAACTATTTAAAAGACTAAAATTCTGAGCTCATCCCTGTTAAGTAGCCTTTTTTAAAGTCACCAAACGTATTGAGGACAATCATGTTGCTATTAGTTGAGCTACATGAAGTCTCACCGCCCTCTAACTCTTGTGCCTCTAGGATTTCGGCGGCATTTTGGTCTGCTTGTAATTTTGCATCATCTCCTATAGATATAGAAAATCAATTTGTAGTTGCATGACATGATAAGGTATATAAACATATTAAAGTAATTGTATTTACTCTTTGAGATTGTGCATGAGGGTCTGCCCATTCACCTACTACGTTCTTCTAAACTTTAGAGTAAACTTCAATGGGAGTCGGCAATTGTCCTAACTGTACTTCCTATATCTTATAAATAATTGCAAGATAATGAAATGAAGATAGAGAGTAGTACCAAAAGATCATGTACTAAAGTTGATATTCTTTATTGCTTACCATTCTTTTACAATGTACAGTCACTGAAATCGAGCTACCGCGATAGATAGTGGATATAGATGCATTGTCAGCTACCCAATTGGTATCGTTCTTGTCTCATACCACTTGATTTGTATCTTTTGCCCACTTGCCCAACATCTCATCCCACTTTTCCTGTGGGATCCAATCAGCTTTTATTTTAGAAACTCTTACTCGGTGCAAGTGCTTCCATACTAACTCAGTGGCTTTTTTCTTGAAAGCATGTTTTATTGCCATCTTGTCTGCTGGGTCTTAACTAAATTCATTCTATGGACAAACATGATGACATAAAAAGTACAAGAACTATGAACATGTGCGGAATGGGTTCAAATTATAGTAGAAAACCAAATTAGCGTTTATGATCCTGACTAGGATTTGTATAATGGAAAAAGCTCAAATAAATGTCAAATCACTCCTTCTTGTACAGTGGAGATTTCATACCTTAACAAGTTGAAACCATTCCTATTTTTGTTCTAATGGGACATCGGTGTAACGAATCCACGGTATATTATAATATCCAAACATGATGGACTTAATCAAGTTTGTAACTTCTTTCCATGCACTATAATGATAAGTTAAAATATAGGTGTAGTGAATGAATTTTTCTTTTTATATGTGTGGGTACACGTGATTAATTATATGCACGTTGAATGAGGTTTATACTCACTAAAATAGATGTAGTGTCACATGTTTTAGCCTAGCTTGCCAGGGATTAGGATGGTTCACCTACGGCATTCGCTTGAGATGTAGTAGGTACAATATGAAATTCTCTTTTGCCGCATAACTGTGATGGTTTGTTGGAGTTGTATGTTGATGTAAAAGGTATATCACCTTGTATTTGACTTAGAGGTTGGGTCTCAACATCGTCTATTAGGGGAGAAGATGACATAAGTATAAAGTGTGGTGTGTTTATATTTTGTTCGCCTCCCCTTTCATGTGGGGTGTTAACTCCACATTCTGCTTTGCCCCTAGAATAGGCTCCCTGAGTTATTTTGAAACACATAAACCAAATAAAAGTGCTATTAATTAATATATAATCTCACAATTAATATATATGACAAATGAATTGTTCAATTATTTGAAAACAATGTCACTTCTTTGTTAAGCTAACAAGGATGGCGAAAAGTTAATGCCCGAGTCATAAATAATAGGAAAGTATATACGCAAATATATACGGGATGAAAAATCAATGTATGCAAGCGTTATACTAAGTGGCAAATATACCATTACTTACGTACCTCATAAGAGTAAACAGAATCAAATAAAAGGGATACATCCATTACCAAATTATATCCATCCAAATACATTTGATAAATGTTCTCAAACTAGTTAGCTATTTATCTTCACATAGAATAGACATTTTTTTCTCTCCCCATTTAAATAGGCACCCAACATCTAAGATATTACCCATAATAACTTAATGACACCTAGATGTATGCCTTACCTATTTCATTTCAATTCATTGTTATCAACTTAACTAAAAGCCAACTATGCAGTTTGGAATAAATATAACAACATAACATTGATAACTTGTGTAACTAGCAAATAATGCTACAATACCAAACACTTGTTGTGCAAGTTCAACTCAATAGTAGTCTAATAAATGTAGAATGAAAAGAGCACCCATTAGATCATATAGAATGGAAAGAGCTCATAGCAAATTCGTTTAAACTTATTCAATTTGTGGTATCATTTTTGTCCGCCAATATTGGAAGAAAGCTAGAAGCAAATAAAGGATACGTGTAAGTAAAGATAAACCTTTTGGCTATAATTATGGAAGGTGGATATGAAATGAGATTTAGGACAGGTAACATATACAAGCAAACCATTTGAAATAACATCTTTCAATTGCATTTCATCAAACATGTTATGTGCATGAATATAGATAGTTAAATTGTCTAAAAAAATTTGACGTCCAAAAATCCACTAAACAAATGAAACCAACCTATAGTGAACCATATTTTGAGTTAATATATTAACTAATTTCACCACTAAATAATTTGCACATATACAAGGTTATCATTTGGGTTGTCAACCAAAAGTCAGCCACAATGAGATGAAGTAGCATTTCATCAAACATTTGATGTGCAAGTTTTTTTTAATCAAAAACTACTCTAATAAAAGGGCTTCAATATACCTAATAAGCAACACTAAGCATTCAAATACATTACTAATGTGAATTTCACTAACAAATTTCACCTTCGTTGTTCAACAAATTTCATTCAAATGTTTGGTTTACATCTTTCATTAACATCCACAAAAAGATCAAATATGTTGCTCAAGAATTCCAAATTTCACCCAAACGAAGATTTTTACAAAAACCCGAAATTTCATTAAACATTTAACTTTGATGGATTTGCACAACTAAGAAAGAAATTCTTTGATACTTACCTTGTTAGAGTAAAGCTAAAATACGAAGTTGAAATTTGGGAATTTTGAATGAAAAGAGTGGTGCAGAGTGTGAGCCGTTAAGAGCGCGGTGGAGAGAGTGCAAGAGATGTCCAAACAGCGAAATAAAATATTAGGGAATAAGGGAATTTTAATTTTTGTTCTTGGATTTTAGGATGGCTTGGAAACAGCTCATTTAAAGCCATCCCAAAATTCCGCGTGGATTACTGCACAGTCGAAAATCATTGTGCCCGGTGTCTCGACAACTACCACAATGTGCCCAACAATCTGCATGTCGCATTCGACGATGTGACGACGGGCACAACGACACTTTCAGTTTGCATGTTGCCCCCGATGTCGAGGTCAGGTGTAGCGAGCAGCCCTGGGCATTAGGCAACCCTTGCAGTCTACACGTCACACCTGATGTCGCGATGTTGGGCGCAACATCACTTCTAGTTTGGACATTGCGCCCAACGTTGTGACATTGGGCGTGATGAGTAGCCCTAGGCATCAAGGATCCCTCGCAGTGTGCTTGTTAAGCCCAATGACACAACAAGGCACGCAACATGCCTCGCGGTCTACATGTGGTGACTAAGGTCGTGACGTGCAGATTGTGAGGCACATCTTAGTTATCATTGCAATGCGACATCAGGTGTGACATGCAAACTATGAGGCACATCTTGGTTATCATCATGACGCAACATCGGGTGCAACATTTGCTCAGTGTAAGCTATGTTGTCCTGGTCGTCGAGATGATGGGGTCGATGTGCAGACCCAATTAGGGTTAAATATGCCTAGATTTCATTAAAAATTATACCATCCCTTCCCTTGTCTTAATGTGATTTGCCTCTAAATTGCAAAAGAGCTTGTAGATCATTTGGTAAGGTACTTTATACATAATTTCTTCACATTTAACTTATATATTTAGCTAGATTCGTCGAGAAATCTCCAAATTTTAGATTGTACTGGTGCGTTTGTGGTGAATTCAAATTTCTTGAATTTGAACCATTTTCTTTGGTATATTGTTGTTATATCTTTGAATGTGATCAATGTATTTCCATTTGGCTGATATATTTTGAAATGTGTTGGTGTTTTGTTATGTTTTGGATTGAAATTTACACGATATTCATTGTTCAATGGAATTGAAAATGTGGCCAATTGAATGGGTGTTTCTTGATGGGATTGTGAAGATTGGAAGCAACTACGAGAAACATGTATGCATATGAACTATTCGATAAAATACTTTATAATATATGTGTTGGTTTCTTGTTTTATATGCAAGTATATACGTGCCATCGGGTGGAATAAGCATATACTATAGAATTCACCAACCTATAGTGGACATGTGAAGAAGGTGTTAAAAGAATTGGGCACGTTAATGAATTTTGTGGTTCCTTGTTATATCAATGAAATGCTTCCTTGTTACGTTAATAGAATTCACTAACCTATATACGAATTGTGCACGTTAATGAAATGGTTCCTTGTTCTTCGACTTTTTTGTGGGTTTACATGCATTGGGATGATTTTGTGCAAGTTTTTTTGAGTTTCTCTTGTGATTGCATAACCAGTTGGATAGGGAGCTTTACTTAAGTGTCATGCCATTGTGTGTGAACTAGTCATCCTACTATAACACTTTCAATTTGCATGAAAGATTCTTTCAATTTAATGGCCCTAAGAAAGAAAGAGCATGCCCATCATACGATCGTAAAAAATACGTATCATTAGAAGCTTTCAAACATGCTCAGGAAGGCACCAAACATCGAGCACATGTGTTTGAGAGAGGTTTGATTGATGCAATGAGGAATGACCCCATCTTATCTTCTATGATAGCACCGAACATCGAGCACATGTGTTTGAGAGAGGTTTGACTAATGCAATGAGGAATGACCCAGTCTTATCTCCTATGATAGCATGATAGCAATGGACTTAGTTCACAAAACAACTAGAGGTCAATGCTAACGTGCCATTAGTGAGGGAGTTCTATGCCAATCTAGCAGAGCATCGATGAGAAATAGTTTATGCCCATGGTGTGCACGTTAATATTAGCCTTGGTGTAATCAATGCACATTTAAATACACTCGATGAACCCATAGTGACATGTTTTGGAATCTTATCAATCATAAACAGGCACTAGAAAGGGTTTTTGATGTAGTGTGCCCTGACAGAGGCCAGTGAAATATCTCCATTATCACTCATTTCATCAATTCTTTCAAGATAAATGAGTTGGATAAGTTGCGTGAGATATGGTGGTACTTTGTTGTTGATATCGAAGGGGTTTGTATGGTACTCCCTTCTGCATTTGGCACTGCACCACAATACTGAACTTCATCGTGACTGGTCCATTTATAATAATTTTGAGCAAATCTCTTCTTGAATAAGTGAACCTTAACTTCATTGGGGTCTAAAAATTTTGCATTTTTACAATGAGAGCATGGACATCTAATTTTAGTGCTGTCCATATGCTCATGTTGCTGCATTGCCCATTCGACAAATTTATTAACCCCATTTTCAAATTATGGTGTCAAATCTCCACACTAAGGAAAATTTTGTTATACATCCATAATTTGATATTACGTAACATCTTATTGAAAATAAAAATTTTCCATAACAAGCCCAATCCTAGTTACACCTTAACTAGAAATAGAAGTCACTTGACAAATTTCATTCTCAATCCAGACATGACGTATTGAGTTTGAATTTTCTACTTACTATAAGTTTGCAATTGCATTAGAAGCACAATTCATTATTACTAACTTCCAAACAATAGATATATTCCAACAATACTACAAAATAATGAAAATTACTAATATTATTTTCTAGAAATTATGAAGTAGGTATATGGAATCAACACCAATACTTTTTGCTTACAAATAATATTTTTCCGATCCTCCACATTCAACCCAAAGACAAAAAATGCTTGAAAAAAAGGTATAAATCTACAAAAAAAACATAGACATATATACACATGGCATAACTCTAGTAAAACGCTAATGAAATGAATAATCCATGGTATTGTATTATAAATCCATTAGCTTACCTATAATTGATGCCTTCCCCGTAATTAAAGTGTGAATAAATCCCGAATTTCAACATCACTTGAATGTAGAAATGATAGGGATTGTTTCGTTATATGTCACTTTTTGGAACGATTTTGGAACAGTTTTTGACAACCAAATGCATAAGCTATCCCAAAACCCCCCCTACTTAGGACAACTATATTACATCTAGTTTGAAATAATTTTGAAACGGCCTTGGTATAGATTTTGACAACTAAGCTCAAAGCCGTTTCAAATTTGAGATGGCTTTAAGATGGCTATGTTTTGGGATGGCTTTGGGATGGTTAGGTCAACCCATTGGGAAGAGCTATGTTAGAGCCGTCCCAAAATTGAGACGGTTGCACTCAAAATTTATTTGGGATAGATTTTGGGACTTTAAGGTGAACTCATTCCAAAACTGTTTCAATTTGCCACAGCTTTGGGGCTATTTCAAAATCCATGCCAAATTTAAGACGGCAATGCTATTTTTTAAAATTAATTATTTTTGGAATGGCTTTGGTACGGACTTAAATATGCCATCTCCTAGCCATCCCAATTTAGGATGAAGTTTAGCCATCCTACATTTGTCGTCCCAAATTGTCTAAATTTTGGTAGTTAATATTAATTAGATTGAAATTTAACATACCATTTTACCACCTTTTTGTATACAAACATATAAAATTTTCATACAATTTTTGTCTATACATTACTAAATTTGATTTCATTGTTAGCACATATTTTTTATGTTTAGGACTTAAATTTTATAATGAATATGTTACTCTTTGTAATTCATGATTTTTATGTTAAATGTTATTAATACGAATGTATTTGTTCAAGGTAATTTTGATTTGAAAAAGTTTGTTGCATTTTAGTTAAATGGTTTTTTTACTAAATAATATTTATTTACTTATTTTTTAAATTTTTAGGTATTTATTTATATTTTTTCAATTCATTAGTTTGCTATATATTTGTTATACATTATGCTTACTAAGTCTATTTGCAATTATAATAAAGTTTACCCTCAATGTTTCCATTTATATACTTGACACGCATCATATATAATTCTTTATATATATTTATTATTTTGTAAAAGTATTTCTTGTTACATTATTAAGAACATCTTTGAACATAAAAGTATCTTTTATCTCGCATGGGAGTGTGTAGTTCTCTTATTTGAGAGCTGGCAAGCCATGAACATTTCTTTCTATGGATGACGAACCAATACTATTTAACCTAGACATTGGTGTTGACAAAAGAAGAGGAGAATGGTGGCATTATTTTGCGTGAGGACTAGTAGTCGAGTGAAACCCCCTCACATTTACTAGTAGTTGGGAGGGTATTATCCCATTGAGGAATCAATTTTGAGGGCCTTAGGATGTTCTTATTATAGGTGTTGAATCTTGCTTGAGGGGTGCAATTCCAAATACTCAATGAGGACAAGTTTGTGCTGTGCTTTAATCACCTTTAGGACAAAAACGTGAGATTGAGATAGCCCTTGGATATTTGATTGTAATATACTTGTATTGAATGCTGTCTAGGAAGGACAACAACTTCAAGATGTTTGCTTGGATTGGTGTGAGTTTGATGTTTTTGTACACAATTTGCCCTTAAGTAATATGAATGAAAATATTACCATGCATATTGGTAATAGTATAGGGATATTTGGGGAATGGAAATGGAAAATGCTAGGGGTAAGATGGAATGCAACTACACAATTATGAGTGAAACTTAATGTCAAGGAAATGACGAGTGTTGAAAATTAAGATGACTATAGGGGATGAACATCTTGTTTGTTTTACTTATGGAAGATTGCTGAACTTTTGTTATATGTATGGTAGGCTTGGTTGTGTACAATGAGTTTTTCCACTACTATATGAAGAAAATTTTGTGGATCTAAGTCCGAACACCCCCTATGGTCCCTAGCCACTAGAGTGATATAATAGGATGGTGAATTTAGAATGGAACACAATGTGAAGAGTTGCAATAATTCCGAGGGACTATACATCTGTCCGTTTAATGCTTGACACTTGCATGTCATTTTTCAAGAAGGGAGAGGGGCGAACATCTTTGATTGGAATGTACAATTGACTCTAGCGTGTAGAACAAGTGTCATGGGTAGTGAGAACTCTCTTAATCAGCAACCTAAAGTTGGGAATGCCCCTACACATAGTTGTGTTAAGGCATTGGAGACTAGTGAGTGTGATCACCCGCAAAGAATCTTACCTAAACCATATGATAAGGATTTAGGAGAGGACTATGCATAGGAAGCATGCTTGAAGAATCTCATAGATTTTAAGTTGGGCAACGAATTGGTGTTATCTCCCCAGGTGCAGTAGATCACATGTACTAGATCCAAGTCTCCAATGGCTCCTGAATCCATTTCGCACAAGGAATCTAAGGCCCAAAATAAAGAACTAGTGGATAGTGGGCCAATAAACCCTAGGGAACTTGGATGACCTTCAATTTGGATCTAATCCCTTTAATCTTGGACCAACAATTAAAGCCTAAAAGCAACTATGGGGTCACCTACGAAAGAGGACCGATTTAGCAACCATGAACATAAAAGAGCTCCAGATGATGCCATTGAGCATGGGGACAAGGTCACTAAATGTCCTAAGCTTTCTATTGATAGTGTATCATTATTTAAAATGGTAGAAGCAAGGCACATCCCCACTGATAGCCATAAATGCCTAGCCTGGAATTACCAGTGGATAGGGAGCCCCTGGTTAGTTTAGCATCTCAGGGATATTAATTGGGAACACCTCCCCTCCATTATCTTTCTCTCAAAAATAAAATTATCTTTTTCCTCAATTGATTTGCTAAAGCAATGATTTAATTTCATGGTGTAGGTGTAGTAGCTACAAGAAGATTTTGTGAATTGGCATTATTATGGGACAAGTCTACCTAATTGGTAGTGTTTAGCATGTCGACAAATTTTATTGATGTAATCGTGGAAGAAGATCAACTTGGTTTAAGATGCTGATTTATGGGCTTTTATGGCCACCTAGAGGTGTCTTGCAAAAAGGATAGCTGGGATTTAATTAGCGTACTTAGTTGACAACATCAACGACCATGGCTATGTTGTGGCAACTTTGATGCTATTCCATTTCTAAAGGAAAAATGTAGGGGGTCCCAAGTGTAGTATTGGCAGATGAAAGCCTTCAAGGAGGCTATTCAAAAAGCGGGATTGATGGACATGGGATTGATGGACATTGGTTTTACTAGATTGAAATTTACTTAGTCAAACAACAAAGAGGGCCCAAACATTGTTTAAAAAAGGTTAGATTGTATGTGCACTAACAAGGGGTGGCATGATATTTTCTCAATTATGGGGGTTTAGCATTTGAGGTCCATTTATTTGGATCTCTTACTAGTATTAATTAGAGATAGTCAAACAGGTGTCTCTCTTAGGTCTAGGGTCAACAATCATTTGGATTTGAGGCAAAATGGATGTTGTATGCAGATTGTGAGAATATTATTCGAGATTCCAGGAATACTTCCTCGAACACCAACTCAATTTTTGAGAATTTTGGATGATGTGCTGCAAATTTCACAAATTGGAATGCAAGGAAATTCAAGGTGACACGGCTGCACATGAAGGAAATTGAGAGTCAAATTACTCAAAAAAAGGGCAACTTAAACTCCAAGCAGATGAAGGAGGAGGAAGAGCAGTTATGGAGCAAACTTACGTGTCTATAAAGGGAAGAGGAATTGAAGTGGAAACAAAGGAGCAAGTAATTTTAGTTGACGAATGGGGATAAAAACATTGCTTTTGTCCATGCCTATGCCTCTAGTTGGGTGAAAAATAATGGAGTGGAATGTTTAACTAACAATGAAGGTTAGTGGACTTCGAATTTTTCCCAAATACATTAGATGGTTGTGACCTCTTTCGATCAATTGTTCCACTCCTCACCACCCAACAACAAAGCTATTAATTGCACATTGGTTCATCTGTCAAGTAGGGTCATGAATGAGATGTATCAGGAGTTAGTGCACCCATTCTAGCGTGAGGGAATTAACCTCACTTTGCATCAAAATTGAGCCTTTGAACTCCCCTGGACTATATGGTCTAGCCTCTATTTTCTTCCAAAAATATTGTCACATTGTGGGAGAAAAGGTAACGTACTATATACTTGATTTCTTGAATGGCCATTGTGATGACTTTGATTTGCATGTGATGATGTATTCATTCCGAAGATGGCAAAATCAAAAGTCCTAATGCAATTTCGCCCTATTAGTCTTTGTAATGTCGTGAACATATTGCCTCCGAAGTTGTTGCAGATCGAATTAAGTATTTCCTTAATGTTATCATATCCTTGAATTAAGCGGCATTTGTCTTAGGGTGACTAATTTTGGACAACATAATTGTGGCTTTTAAAGTTAATCTTCATATCAGGTGTAGAACGCGTGGCAAGTAAGGGTTCAATGCAATTAAATTGGATGTGCAAGGCTTATGATCACTTGGAGCGGGATTTCATATCTGTTGTCTTGACAAAAATAGGTTTCCATGATTCTTTTATTCACATTATGATGAAATGTATTACTAATATTCACTCCTCATTTGTGCTTAATAACTTGATTTTTGGATCTATGTTGTCCTAGCATGGTATTCGGTAGGGAGATCGATTTTCACTTTATTTATTTCTACTTAGTGCTGAAGTCCCTTCATCCTTACTGAATCATTACAAGAGGAAAGGCAAACTACAAGGTGGCTGCATAACCTAATAGGCATCTTTGATATCACATCTTTTATTGGATGATGTCACATTTATTTTTTGTTAGGCAAATGAAGAAATGTTTGAGGCATTACAGAAGTTGTTAGATTTATATGCAAGAGCATCAGGACAGTTAGTAAACCTACAGAAATCCTCTCTTACTTTCAGTTCTAATGCCGGCCAACTATTTAAGGATAGACATGCGTGGATATTGAAAATAAACTACACGGATTCTCCCTTGAACTACTTCGACCTTCTAGTTGCAAGAGGGTGGACGAGAAGGTGCTTATTTAAATTTGTTAGAGAAAGGATGTGGAGGTGAATATTGGGATGGACAGAGAAATTGCTTTCTTACGTTGGGAGATGTACATTAATAAAAGCAATGCTATAATCTATTCCAACCTATGATATGTGATGGTTCTTGTTTCTAAAATCACTCTTAAAGGATTTAAATGCCATGGTTGCTTGATTTTGGTGGAAGCATGCCAAGAGCAAATACATTTACTAGAGAAAGTAGGGCTTCCTTTGTAAAGGATTAGTAAAGGGCGACTTAGGCTTTAGGGATTTGCATATTTTCAAGTTAGAAATGTTGGCAAAGCAAGGGTGGAGACTAATTAAATTTCCAAACAGTTTAATGAGCCTTGTTTTGAAGGCTCAGTACTTTCCTAAAATCGAGTTCCTTGATGCTACCCTTGGTTCTAGACCTACCTTTATATGGTAGAGTATTTTAGCGCAAGAAAACTACTAGAGGCGAGCATTAGGTGGTGAATTGGCACTAGTAATAGGGTTTGAATTTGGCAACTAGGTTCCTAGACCTCCAACATTTAGACCCATCACTCCTTGTCTAGAGGAACAATGGGAAATGAAAGTTTGTGAGCTGATTAAGGAGAATTCATGGTCATGGGATGTTGATAAGGTTTCTACCGTATTCAGACTAGAGGATGTTGAGGTGATTCTCCAAATACCTTAGGCAGATAAAGTAAGGATGACACTATTGCTTGGCACCACTCAGCAAATGGGTTGTACACGGTGCGTTTGGCATATCACTTAGGAAAACAAATGCAGCTATTGGAGAAAGAATGATGAGGGACGAAATGTAGTAGTATGGTAGAGGAGTCTTGGAGATTCATCTGGAAAACTCAGGTACCATGTGCAAGTCAATTTTGGCCAGGCAAGTGGGGAATGTTATTCTTCCCATAGTGATGAATTTGTGTAAACAAGGGTGTAGGACGAACCTCAGCTATGTATTATGTGGACATGCAATGAAGGATACTAAGCATACAATCTTAGAGTGCCACTTTGCTAGGTAAATTTGGGTGATGTCGAATGTGCCGTGGAGGATATTGAGGGAGTGATGTGCTCTGCCTATACAATGGCTAAGGAAGCTGCATGATCAACTGGAAGAAGAGTATTTTTGGCTTGCAAAAACAATATTGTGGGCTATTTGGAAGTCTAGAAACACAAAATTACATGGGTACAAGTCACTTTGACACAAATGATGTTAGATTATTCTAGGAGATTGTTGAACGAATTCGACTAGGCTTTAGTAAACTGGAGAAGACCACTTACTACTTTAACTTGCTTGCACAATCAAGCAAACACTTCGAACTTAGTTGAGATACAATTTGATGATGCAATCTTTAAGGAAAGTGGTGACGCGGGAATAGGTGTAACGATGAAGATGGTTGAAGGTGAGAATGTGGGAGCATAAGCGAGTTATATTGGTCATGTATCTGATCTTTTTGTTGCGGAATGCCTTGCGGCTTGGGAAGGTCTTGAACTAGCAGTGGCATAGGGTTAGAAGGGGGTTGTGATAAAGGGTGACTGCCTTGCTCTCGTCGCTAAGCTGCAATGGTCGAGTTTGAATTTATTGATGAATAGTGTTGGTTGAGAATATATTGGAGAGAAGTGTTTAGTAGAGTGGAGTTCTTGTTCTTTAAGTGGGAATATAATGTTGAAGCACATGAGTAAGTTAGAAGGGTGAGATTATGTTTGAGATGGTGCATTAGCTACTCATTATTCTATGGCTTTCTCACACGAGTAAGCCAGGAGTGTGAGATGCGCATCAAGATGGTGCATTAGCTACTCATTATTCCGTGGCTTTCGCACACAAGCAAGCTAGGAGTGTCAGATGCGCGTCTGAGATGGTGCATTAGCTATTCATTATTTTGTGGCTTTCTTTTGTTAATAAAAGTTGCTGGACTTTCAAAAAACAATGAACATATTTTGTATATTTTACCATTAGTTTTTATTCATACTATGTTGAAATTAAATACTTGTATATTTTCTTTGCTAATTAAAATATCATTTATACTATTCTTCAATTTTTCTTTTTGGAAGGATTGCCCTTTTTGAACATGCAAGTTTTTTCTTGCACGAGAAATTTATATTTTATATTTTAATAATATTATATTCACATAAATCTAAAAATAATTTTAATCAAATAGTATATTTTATCTTTACAATCTAAAGTTAATACAATTGTTATTGTTATCCTATTTTATGGTATTATATTACAAATAATGAACTTTAAAATAAGTAATAATTTATAATATATTGCAATATAGTTAAAAATTGGATAGTCATAAACTAATTTGTTTTAATTGTTTCATAACACATTGTTTTTCATAAGATTATTGATTTTTTATCTATGATGTACTTATTTATTTAAAATTTTAGCACATCATTGTAACAGTTTTTTCTTACTATTTGTTTCATATGTTATTGTAAATAAATAATTAACTATGAAATAAAAACAACAATATTCAAAGAATATCTAGTAATTGAAAAAATTGATGGTTAAAAATTGATTCACTTTAGATATTTTATAATATATTGTTATAAGAGTAGATTTCTTTATAAAATAAATTTATTGTTTTATTTAAAAATTTTAACTCATTATGTGGTTAAAAAATTGATGATCTAATATTCTATCATTTTAAATATTGTGCAACATGTATAAAATTTATATATTTCTTCTAAGCTTTAATTCATTATTATAACTTCATTTATGTCATTATTTGTTTCTTTTTTCATATTTTAATTTAATTAATAATTATAGTTATAAATTTTAACACATTAATTTATTTTGTCTTTATTAAGCAATCAATGTCTTCCAACAAATTTATTATCATGTTTTTCAAAATATGATTATGAAATAATAAAAAATTTAATAAAGTGGATAGTCATAAATTTATCCATTTTAAATATTTTACAACATATTATTTATTCCTAAGGAATATTGAGTGTTTATATATATAATTTATTTATTTAAAATTTTATCACATTGTTGGAACACTATTTTTCTTGCTATTTGTTCTCTATATATTTATTAAATATAATTAACTATTAAATAAATACTAATATAAAAACAAATTATTGTATGAAATTTATTATTTATTTAAAATTTCAGTGCATTATTACAAATTTTTCATAAATTAATTAACTTAGTTGATTTCTATATCTATAAATTTTCAACTTATTTATTTTCTATTTATTATGCGATATAGTTATGAAGTCAACATTCTCTAATGAATTCATTATTATTTAAAAATACAATTATGTAATGAATTATAATTATTTATTATGAATTAATGTTCATAATTGGTTTTAAAATATTATGATTTAGATATTTTTTAATTTTACTTAATTCATAAATTTCTAAATTTTATTAGTTTCCTACTACTAACATATTTCTGTTATAACTACATAAGTAGTTTAGATATATTAGAACTCTCTTAATCTTCTACAACTAAAAGATATATACTTTAATTAGAATTTGATTTTTACCTAAATAACATTATTTATTATAATAAATATAAAAATTTAATAAAGGATATATATGTCCTTTCACAATTGAAAAAAAAATTATACTTTTATATTTACACACACACACACACATTATTATTATTATAGATAATGCCACTCTTACTAAACCTATGACAATTATATAGATAATAATTTAAATAATTGTGTAATTAATAAGGTGACCAATATATGAGCACAACACAAGCGAATACGTGCTTAACGAGGTTGGATAAGATGAACGCCAAGGATGAACACATCAATATCTGATGTTACCACATCTTACATTATTAAGTGATACAATGAAATTAAACATCCATGTTACAACACCATAACAAGCATGATATTTTATTGAAGTACGGAATTTTTGCAAATAATTATTTAAAATGCCCCAAAATCATAGGCTTTATTTGTTTTGCAATTATGCACTTCAAAAACTCCTATTTACATGCACAAAATTTAAAAACAGACAAAGCCTTAGTATTCCCACAATTGCTTGGCAATCTAGTCCCAAAAAATATTTCCTACCCGCATATCTCCTATGGGAATACTATGACTTTGTGTCTACCTAGAGGTCTTGTTAAGTCAAGTTGATCTAGAATAACTTATAATACTACCTCAAGGTCGAGTTCAATCGAGCCAAGCTTGAGCTTAAAGAAAGAAGTTCTATAAAACTTGTATCAAACAAGAATTGAACATAGGACCTTCCACTATTTATATAAATAGGTTACCATTGAACTAAACAATTGTTTCGAAATGTGAACTCGAGATTAGTATGTTATAAATGAAAGGTGCTACCATTAAGCAATATACTACTATTTTACAACATAATTCAATTATACACACACACACACACAAAAACTAAATGAGTCAAGCTACTGGACCAAGTGGAGCTAATGAGTTATCTAAACTTGAGTTGAGTAGTCGAGTCGAGTAGCTTGACTCATCAATAGCCTCAAATAGATGCACCTAGTCAGCGCTACTAACTCCTCAACTATTTGGTCACACTTGAAATGTGTCAAAATAAAGTGTATTACACACATTGTTACGGTTATGTCAGGTTGTCTGGTGTGGTTGTAATTTTGCATAACACCCCTCAAAGTTGGAAACCTCTCCTTAAAAATGCCAACATACTGCTCAAAGTTATTTTGCATGCATAATTGTTAGTGGTTGAATAACTCTTTCATTGTAGACAAACCCTAATTTTGTCCATGCCACTCGACTATGTGCTAGTACTTGTATTTTTCAACACAAGGAATTCGAGTATGTTATTGTAACCGACTTAAACAACATAGTATTTACCTACAACTGTGCAAGCTACAATTAGCTACACAATTGAGTAGTTTGCATTAGTTATAGTAATGGTATAACTACTAGAGGTGGCTAAAGAAAATTGCATGTGTGGCATTCATCTCTCAAAATCCATGTGCCCACAGACAAATGAAGAGAGGAAATTGATGGATGCCGTCCTATATGCTTTGGTAAGTGGAAGCCTGATGTATGCAATACTATGTATAAGGCCAAATATTTCCTACACCGTAAGTGTTATAAGTAGGTTTTAGGTGAATCCTGACAAAAAGCATTGGAATGTTTTTGAGTGTATTCTTAAGTATTTAAGCAACATTAAGGATATGATACTTGTGTACTGAAATGGAGAAGTTGTGAGTTGGAAAAGTTCTAACTGGAGCACAACTTATTGCAACATGTGATGTTGTGAAAGAGGTTGTTTAAATTAAGAAGTTAGCCATAGAACTTTAGGTGGTTTTAGGGATAGATCAACCATTGCCACTTCATTGTGACAACAACAGTGCAATTGTACAAGAAAAGGAAACAAGGTCTTACAAAAAATCCAAACACATTGAGAGCCACTATTACATTTTTAGTGAGACCATTGGAAAGGGTGATGTCACTATGCAGAAGATAGCTTCGGCAGATAATGTTGTTGATGTAAGTGATATGCCCTCTAATACCAATAGATTGTGAAGGATATTAGGTATACATGTAAACTTTGATTGATTAATAAAGTATTGATTTGTCTTACATCATTATTCTAGAAATAATTCATGCATACAAATCTTATATGGCATAAAGTTTGGCATGTGTCCATGTAATTATGTTAAGAAGTCCTATTCATAAGAGGTTATAAATATGAACGCAAGGCTTATCAGTATACAATCAATAAAAATTGTTTCTGAGTTATAGACTCTCTAAGTGGGCATTGGAGAGTCTATATGACTTGCACACTTTGTGTTTATATGATAAGTGTCATTCCATACAATATAATATATTGAGAACACATGTGTAGGGATATATCATTCAAGAATGAGTATTCGAACACAAACTCGAGGAACAAACTACACACACAGAGTTCACTCTTTATTGTTAATGTCTAGCTTTGTAATTGTGCTAAATACGCATGGGCCTAAGACTTGATATAGCATAGTTGTATTGTGTACATGATAATCAGCGTGTCATTAAGATATTAAGAACCAACATCTATCTTTCTATAAGATAGGGTCATGAGCCCAACTTATTGTTCACCTAGATTTGCATGGATACATGTGTGCGTTCAATAAGTATTTCTCTCCTTACGAATAAACAAAGTGCTTATCCTATGCGATTGGCATTTCATGAGACATAAATCATTGGCTAATGTAATATATGATTAGAAAATAGTTTAAAATAGGATAATAGTTTCATGAGACAATGTTGATTTGGTCATAAGATTGAGCTAATGAATTGACTAAATTTATGGCGCTCGCTTAGTCAAGACAGAACAAGAAAAAAAAAAAAAGAGGTCTATATCACATGGTATTCATGGTCAAAAGGGTTCATATGATCCATTTACTTCATCTTAGTTAGGCTACCATATGGGCTATAAATTAGGTATTACTCATATTCTTTAAATTATACTTATTACTAATTGAGAATGACCTTAGAGATTCACATACAAAAGATTCGAACAAAAGATAAGGAGTAAATTTGTTAAGGTGTGAATGAGGACTGAGAAGTTTTGTTCTAAATTTAATTTAATTGCAATTAGATTGGACTAAATGGTTTTTCTTTGATGGTTGTTAATAATGAGATTATTAATGAGAAGCATAATGAGCCTTTATTTTAAATAAAAGGACAAGACAAACGGAATTTTTTGGTTCTTATCATGTTTGTTAACTAATGAGATTAATTAAATTAAAGGATATAATTCTAGTGGACCTTAATTATTAATAAAATAGATAATTGAAGGCTAAATGGATTTTAATTATTAATGAGATTAATAATTAAATAATCTATGAGTTGAAATTAATTAGAGGTCTATGAAGAAAGCCTATGAAGTCTATGTCATGTGTGTCCTAGGTACTACAAATAAGAATCCTACCTGATGTAAGATGTTGTGTTTTGAAAATATAAGATTTAGAAGAGTTCTAAATTAATAGACATAATGAAAATTCAAGAAAAATTCGTGTGCTTCCTACCAAGCAAGAGAGAAAAGGTCTTCTTCCCTTTCTCTAATTTTCTCGCAATGCTTGTTATTGTTCTAGTTGTATGGATGAGTAAGAGGATGAGGTTTGAGGGTCGCGATTTGTGGATCACGTATATGCTTAAATTGAAAAAAATTTCAAAAGGTGCACTTTATATGATTTTTGGATATTTAGTTTTAGCATGTTATATGGTGAGAACAAATTAGGTTTAGTTTTATTATTCCGCTACATTTTCTTTGGTGATGTATGTTTAAAATTTTAAAATTTCCACCCAAACCTGTTGAAACCTGACAATGGTATTGGATCCCCCACTGTCCTCATATAACTATGAATTTTAATGATTTTTCTATGATTTATGGTAGTTCTCATTTAAGAATCATGATAAACATGTATGTGATACTTTTTTGCTTGCAAAAATTGTTTTTGCATGGAAGAGATCAAGAGTTGGTGCCTATTTGATATTCTATGGGGTTGGTAACCCATGAAGGAAGCCATGAAAACCAAGACAAAGAAAAGACCATTTTCATTGTACATGTGATAGTATAAGGATTCACACACATGTGAAATATCTAATTGTTAGCTTTAATTGGATCTAGAAGTTAAGAGTCCTCCATATTATCTATTAGTTTATTTTACTTGTTGCATATATGAGATATATGCATGAAATTGCCTAGTGTGAAAAGTGAAACATAAAATTATATGGACCGAAAACTTCATCACTAAACATTAAGTTGTAATGGTGGAATTGTTTTTTTGTGGCACTCTAACGAGCTTGAGGTTCTAGGTATAGTCTTAACATATGATATCATCACATTCGTGGAGTCACATTGCGACGACACATTTAAGGCTTTAGGTGCATTTGTTATGGCATTCAAAGAATGCTTCACTTTAATAATTGAAAGGGGGGAGTTATAAATCTGGTGGATTGTCAATCCGTGGGCATGACTTAAGTCAACCTGCATGCTAAGAACTATATGTGTGAGGTTTCATTATACCACAGGCTAGAGAAATAGATTGAACTGTGCATGAGATGTATTGATAAGAGTTGCCACTCATTTGGCTTCATATACCAAGAACTGTAAGTATGTTATATCCAATGAAGACTTTAATCATTTGCTAGAAAATTTTTCTAATGGAATTTCCATTTCCTACTCAAGAGAGAATAAGATTTGAAAAAATCTAGTAGAAGGTAGTTTGATTTAAAGTCCCTAATCATATAGCAGCACATTATACAACCAAACTAATGAATTATATTTATTTTCTACAAGTTATATTATATCAAATAATGTTTATGCCTCTTATTAAACTAATTGATGCTAACACGTTAAGTGGGACCAAGATGGTTGATTAGAATCAAAGTTTGAGAAGGGTTTTCATTCTTGAAAAGATCGGCAAGATCTTGGAAGCTATCATCCCATTCTATGAGAAAAAGTTTGTCCTTTGGGAGTCTAGCCCCTTGATCAGTGAGACTAAGAAGGGCAAGACCTAAGAGAAAGATGTTGGGTTTCGTTGGATTTGGCATGTAAAAATTTGAAATTTGAAGCATAAAATAATAAAGAGCATGCAATGGAATTAAACATACTAAACCCTCGCCATTTTTGTTGCATAGCACGCATAAAATAGTGCAAACAAGTAAGCACGTATAATATACCTTTAGAATCCAATTCCAAGATGAGCACATTTTTTATGTTTGAGTTGTGGATCTCATACCCCGACCTCTAAGTTGTCCACACGATTGAAACATCAATAAGTGTCTTCTTTACCTTGCAAATGCCTTTGCAAAGCTCTTACTCAAAACTCCTTTTGGGTAAAAAGGCTTTAGAACTATAGAAAGAGGGAGAAAGGTGGCTAAAAGTGTCTCTCTCTTGTTCAGAGTGGATGCACAAATATTATGATTAATTTTCAGATTTCTTATGATTTAGAATTCTTCTAAACTAATTTATTACCAAGACACAGCATCCAACACATGGTAGGATTCTCACTTTTATGTAAAACACCTAGGGCATGCATGATATGGGTTCCATGGGCGTCTTATATGGACTTTTTATTATTCTTAGTTTGTGAACCATTTGATTATTATTCTACACTAATAATTACAACCCGCATGACCTGTAATTATTAATTCTTATTAATGATTAAGGCCCAGTAGTGTAATTGGCCTTTAATTTAATTAATCTTTATTAATTAAATTAAAAGCTCATTGTGCTTTTAATTAATAATTTCATTATTAACAAGCATCATAGTAATTCCTTTTAGTGTAATCTAATTACAACCAAATTAATTATTTCACATGACTTATTAAGTCTCTCGTTCACATCCTAACCAATTTATCACTTGTCACACGTTCTAACTTTTTTTATATGATTCTTTGAATTCATCCTTAATTAGCAATAAGTATAGTTTGGAGAATATGGATAGCACCTAATGCCTAGCTTATGACCCATATCTATCCTAACTAAGATGAAGTGAGTGGATCATATGAACCTACCTGATTGTGAATTCCATGCGATATAGACCTTTTATTTTACTTTGTTCCAACCTTAGTCAAACTCACTAACTTAGTCACATGACCAATCAATGTTATCTCATGAAATTAATGCTTCTTTCATAAACTCATTTTCGATCACATACTGCCTTGGCCAAGGATTTCTTTCTCATAGAATATTAATTTCATAGAACAAATGCCTACTTACTTATAAGGAGACATATCTCTTATTGAACTTACACATGTCTCCATACACACCTGACCTACGACGTGCTAAGTACATGACCCTATCTCATAGTAAGATAGATATTAGCCCTTAACGTCCTCAAGACACATTGACTTGTCATATGCATAAGATAACATGACAACCATGTTGTCTTAACTGTGAGGCTCTCATGCACTTAGCATAATTACGAAGTAAGATATTGATAATTAAGAGTGACTCCATATGTTTGTTCGATTTGTCAATTTAGTGTTCAGATACTTATTCTCTAATTACGTATCTACACACACATATTCTTAGTATTTTAGAATGAATGGCATGACACTCACCATACAAGCATAAGGTGTGTAAGTTGTACCAACTCTCTAATACCCTTTAGAGAATCTATGACTCGAGAGATAGTTTTAGTGACTGTGTACTAAGTTAGTCTTGTGTTGATATTTATAACTCCTTATGAATATAGCCTTTTAACGCACTCAGATAGGCACATGCAATAATAAAAACACTACCATAATATTGATATAAATGAAATCAATATTTATTAATATGTGAAAAAAGTATTTATACATTAAATAAACCTCTATTAGTCCTCGTTATCTATTTGAGTTAGAGTGCATATCACTAACAATCTCCTACTTGCACTCTAATGCTAATAATCCTAGTGTTAATTATTATGATATCTAATACACATCTTTTCAAGATGGTGATCCAGCTGCACTTATGTCATTGACTTTGTGTATGGGTTAGTCACATTATTGGCTGAATATATTTTCTACATGACTACGTTACCTCTTCCAATAATTTCTTATATAATAGGGTAATGTCTCTCTGTGCGTTTGGATTTTTTATGAGACCTCAGTTTCTTTGCTTGTGAGATTGCACCATTATTGTTACAGTAAAATAGCAATGATTGATCTCTATGTGGAACCACTTGAAGTTAGATTGGTCCATTGTTGTGAGATTGCTCATCTCCAAACTCCTTCGTTTACAACATCATATGCTGCGACGTACTCAACCTCAATGGTGGAGTTAGTAGTAGTACTCTATTAGGAGTGAAGATGAACTCAGAGATAGATTTTCTATAATCCACATCTAATTAGAAGTAAGAATTAGTATATCCATTTACTCTTAAATCCCTATCTCTATACACTACAACGTATCATTAATCTTGTTCAAGTACTTAAAGGTACACTTGACAACATTCTAATGCTTCCGACCAAGATTTGCTTGAAACCTACTCGTAAAACTTATGATGTTGGTATTATCTAGTCTCATACATAGCATTGTGTACATTAAGCTCTCAATAGCCAAAGCAAATGGAATGGCTTCCATGCTCCTATCATCATCCATCTTTAGGCACATGGATTTTGAGGGATGAATGCCATGTCTAAAAGATAGTAATTCCCTCTTCAAGTCTTCCATACTAAACCTCTTCAATATTTTATCTATATATAGGGTTTAAGACAAACCTAACAATCTCTTCATTCTATTTCTTTAGACACGAATACCCAAGATATAAATTGCTTTGCCTAAGTCCTTCATGGAGAATCTATCGAATAACTATGTCTTAATTGAGGTTAACATCCCAACACCATTCCAAATCAATAGTATGTCATCTACATACAATACTAGAAATGTAATAGACCTCCCACTAACTTTCTTGCAGATACATGGCTTATTTTTAGTCTTAATAAAGCTAAATGATTTGACTGCACCATTAAAGCAAAGATTCTAACTCCTAAATGCCTGCTTACGGTCATAAATGGACCTCTTAAACTTGCATACTTTAAGAGATTCCTCTTTTACTTCAAAACTGTATGGCTGCACCATATACATGTCTTCCTCAATTATCCTATTGATGAAAGTGGTTTTGACATTTATTTGCTAGATCTCATAATGCAATTGAGCAACTACAAGAAGGAGAATTTGAATAGATTTTAGCATTGCTACAAGTGAAAAGGTCTCCTCATAATCAATTCCCATGTTTTGACTATAGCCTTTAACTACGAGCTTAGCTTTATAGGTATCCACCTAGCCAGTGAAACCAATTTTCCTTTTATGAACAAACTTGCACTTGATGTGAATTATTTTCTTTGATGGATGCATTAAGGTTCATATGTGGTTTGCATGCATCAAATTTATTTCAGACTACATGGCCTCTAGCCACTTGGTGGAGTCGTTGTTTAAAATTGATTAATCGAAGGTAGATGAATCATCTCTAAGATCATTATCTCTCAAAATGAAAACTCTTGTTTGTTCTTTAGGTTATAACCATATCTCTTCAGAGCTTAAGAGATTCTACTCAATCATCGCAATGCTTGCATCATAGATGGTTGTTCTTGAGCAGGAATTTGCTATATGGTATTGCCACCTTGTTCCTCGTGCTCAACTTCCTTAGGCACTACCATTCTACCTACACAACTTTCTAGTATGAATACTAAAAGAAAGTGTATCTAATAACCAATAGCAATCTTATTGTCCTTAGGAAAGTAGAATTGATATCTCATAGAATCCTTGGGATATCCAACAAACCCATAATAGACCTTGCCCTTAACTTATCCCTATCTTTCTCTTCTTAAGGTAAGTGGAACATCCTCAAACCCTTATGTGCTTTAAGCTTGACTTTCTCTCACTCCACACTCATGTAAGGTTGAAGGAACAAACTTAGAGAGAATCCTATTCCAGAAATGCATGGCAGTGAGATGGACATGACCTTATAAAGATATGGGAAGGTCTATGAAGATAATCATAGATCAAACTAAGTCTAATAAAGCTCGATTCCTATACTCAGCTATACCATTTAGTTGAGAAGTGACTAGTGATGTTAATTGTGATACAATACCATTTTCTTTTAGAAACCTAACAAATTTGGCACTCATGTACTCACCACCATGATCCAAACATAGTGCCTTTACATGCTTGTCGGTCTGCTTCTCTATTTACGCCTTGAATTATTTGAACTTTTTAAGGGATTCATGCTTGTATTTAATCAAGTACACATAACCATACATAAAATAATTATCAGTAAATGTTATAAATTAAAAGTATCCTTCCCTAGCCATTTCATTAAATGGCTCCCAAACATTGGTGTGGACTAATTCCAACACCTCAGTGATCCTTGCGATATGTCCATTAAATGAACTCTTATGTATGTTTTCTAGGATTCAAGATTCACAAGTCGGATAGGGTTCCTCTCCCAATAGACTAATAAGCCCATTTTTCTCCAACTTACTTATATTTGTTACAATAATAAATGTAGCACACATTATTCTAAAAAAAATTCATAGTTTTATTTTTTATTTATAATGGAATGGAAACAATATTTTTAAGTCCATTGGGCAAAAGTAAACAATCTATTAAAGTAATAACATGGTTGGATGATAGTCTAACTTAATAGTCATAATCACAATGGCTATAATACTTGCTCTATTACCTACCTTGATCACCACTCTATGCTTCTTAAGTATCTTACTTTTGCCCAAATACTAATACAAAGTACAAATATGAGATGAAGCACTAGAATCTAAAATCTAAGAAGCAGAAATACATCAATAGAACAATATATTTCATAAACATGAAGTTCCTCACCTCCAGTACCATTTTTTAGGCTCTTGAGATACTTGGCTCCATTCATCTTCCAATGCACATTCTTGCCATAGTGGGAATACTTTCCTTTGTCAGCGAGAGACTTAGTCTTTTTAATATTCTCACTTGCCTTAAGAATGGTAGGCATCTTCTTCGTTAACTTTCCCTTCTTAGCTTTACTTGAGGAGTTAAATGTAGCAAGAATAACCTCCTTCTCTTGCCCTTTTATGGCTGTTTATATAGTTACAAGCTTATTAAAGAGCCCAACCAGTATAAAACTCTATATTATTAATATGATAATTCCTAATAAACTATGAGAAGGAATCTGAAAGCAACTGAAGGATCCAACCTACTTGCAAGTTGGTGTCCATGATGAAGTTCAATAACTCAAACATCTTGATGAGCAAACTCATCTGGAGAACATGCTCTCTAACATCACCACCCTTGGCCATGTGCATCTTAAATAACTATTTGGAAATCTTATATCTAGCAGTGCAACTATGCTCACCATACAATTCTTACAGGTGAAACAAATTTCCCAAGTGCTCTCCATGCCCTCATAGATCCTCTAGAGTTCATTAGTTATAGCAAGTAACATGCAGTTCTTGACCCACAGATTGTCTTCAACCCACCTCTTATGAGCAGATTTCTCCTCTTCACTAATCGCCTTAGTAGGACTTGGCGGGATATCAATCTATAGTATGTAGTTGATGTGCTCTAGATTAACAACAATTCTCAAGTTTCAAAGCTAGTTGACATTACGCCTAATCAATATATTGGCCTTATACAGTTTAGTAAGAGGTGTAGACATTATTTGATATAAATAAGCAACACTCTGTTAGTTTGGTTGTGATATGTGTTATCGCATGATTATAAACTTTAAATCAAATTAGCCTCCCACTAGATTTTTTCAAATCCTATACTCCGTTGGATAAAAAATGAAAATTTCATTAGTAAATTTCCTTAGTTGGTGATCGGAGTCTTTGTTGAACATATCATACTTTATACATACTGTTATTGATATGTTAGGCTCAATGAGTGATAACTCTTGCCAACACATCTCATGTGTGATTTAATACAAATTAATATAATATTATTATTTGAATAATAAATATATATTGTTATTTATTTTAAAAATAAAGTAAATTAAATATATAATAATTAATTTATTAGTTTCTAAATAACTTATTCAAAATGTGTAGATTAATTATTTAATTATATGCAAAGCCAAAAAAAAGGTAATAAACGCTTGCCGAAACAGTAATAATGGGATGAGTTTCTTTTCTTCTATACATTTTCATTCTTTCTTTATTTGACCTCCTTTTTAGGTATTTTTAAATTTTTTAGTTCATTTCTATTTTTCTTTTTTTTTTTCCTCTTAACATAGTTTCTTTTTTTTCCTTTCCATCTTCTTTCTTTCTCTCTCTCGTCCTCTATTATCTTCTTCCAAACAAACAAAAATAAAATAAAATAAAAACAAAATAAATCGAAGTATCGATCCATTGACCACTCAACACGACCACCGCCTTGTTGCCAATTAAGCCAGCCGGATTGGCAGGTCGGGTCTAAGTTCAGCAAGTTCTTGGGTAACAAACATGCAGTGTAGGGACCAATAGCTGACCATGCTTGGCCCTGTGTAATGTAAAGGTTCCACTAGTTACATGAAACGACAATTAACCAGGAACAATATACAAAATTAATTTTTTGTATTGGCAAAATATCCGTTTTTAATTTAATATGTAGTATAATTCTTCGTGGCAATTAAGTAAGCTGCACGACTTTAATTAATTCCAACAAATTGCACACACGTAATTAGTTATATTTATTTCAACGTTCAAGTCCTTTGGAATCTTATATTTTATTAAATTATTTAATCAAGTATTGAACTTTGATTATTCTGTTTACCACATTGTAAATACATTATGCACATTAATAAATGGTCCACACGAATATAGACTCGTACTCTTGCAACTATAAAATTATATAAATAACTTGTAGTTTTGTGTCATAGTGAAAGATTGTCATATATTACTTTATATTAAGTTTTTTGATGTCTAATTATCTTTAAATATAAGTTAAAACTCCAAAAACAACTATAATTTTTCAGTTTACTGATTGTAGATTTAAAAATTTTCAACTTGATACTATAGATATTAATATAATATAAATGAATGGCAAAAGGAAAAAAATAACATAACAAACAGGTATCAATGTATGAAATAAAATTAAATTAGGAAAGGGGAACTTATAATCTTGTGTATATATTACATAGCTACCAGCATACGTTTACAATTGCATTAATTCATATCTATGGAATTTAGTTGTATAATGCGTAATTATTCATAAACCCTTGATTTTTCTTATAATTCTTTCAATCAACTCCCTCAATCTTAATCTATTCCACTCACTTCCTTCAACTTTAATTTATTTTATTCTTTCCTTTCTCAAAATTTTTTTCTTGTATTGTTTTATGAATTTTATGGGTAATATAATAATTTAAAAATAATATTTTTTTGGCTAACTTGCACAAATCTTTAGTATCTTCAATTCTAGTTTATTATATATCTCAATTTTAATATATTTTATTTTGTCTTCTCTTTCAAGGTTTTTTCTTTATTTCTTAATTCAAAAATGTTATAAAATATTTTTAAAACTTTTTTAACATAATTATGCACATTCTAATGTGCCTTTTGTTACTAGTTATGTCAAAGATGCGGTTCTAATTTTGGTTACACGCTATTAGTTGACAATAATTTCTTTTATATTTCTTTTCATTTTTTTCTACATTCTCTTTAATATAATAATTTTCTTTTAGTCAATTCATCTAGTATTTACTAGTTAATTTTCGCTGCAAATCTTTATTTAATAAACATAAATATAAATTATAAGTTTGAGCTAACTATATACGTATAAAGTACAAGTGCAATCAAACTTATTATTTGCTTAAATTTTTGTGAAGATCAAATAAATTTTATTCAAATTTACTTAATCCATTTTAGTATTAAAAAGTAACTGTTTTTAAATTTTGGTGAATGTTTTAAATATTTTTGTTTATAAAATTGTATAAAAATAAAAAAAGAAAGAGATAAAAATATAAGAATAATAATTAAGTTTATATTTTTGAGGTTGCATAATTGCAAAACAAACCTAGCCTAACATTTTGCCAAAAGACATTTTAGTATTCTGGGTGCCACATTTTCATGTTTCCATAAAAATTCAATATTTTTACAGACAAATATATAAAAATTCTTACACACCATAAGCATATACTCTTACCAGTTATTTGAAAAAAAAAAATTGAAAAATATATATTTGATTTAAACATTCTCATAGCCAACGGAGAAAAATGAGATAGAAAATGTACATCTTTCATTGTTAAATAGAAATTTTAGCAAATTGTCAACAATCGATCGTGCATCTCAGTTTCGATATGAATAATTATTTACATTAGAGTCTCCAGAAATGCCTGAACTGCCATACCAGCAGCCCAAACATCTTCATCTGATACATACTCATCAGGGGAATGGCTAACTCCACCACGGCAGCGCACAAATAACATTGCGACCTATACCAAACAGAAGAATGACGTCGAAAGAAGACCACAAAGATATATATCTAAAATTACGAATTTGGTAAGTTAAAGAACAGCGCACCTTAGTTAGATGAGACATCGCCATTGCATCATGTCCCGCTCCACTCATTAATACAGGCACATCAACAAGATTCTCACCGTTTATTCGTTTAAGAGCTGTGTACGCCGCGGATTTTAGCTTGGAACTCAATTCAGGGTCGCAGACCACTGCATTAGCATCATGCTGAGACCAACAAACATTGAATGAGCCACAAATTACTTCAGGGAACGGGTACGAAACGGCTAGAGACAATTCTTACACCTTGCGTTCAATATGACACAGAACTGAACGCTTATTGCATATGCGGTATATCCTCCTAGACAGTTCGTAGATAACTGCTTCCCGTCCTAGATCATCCATTGAACGTATGTCAACAGTGAAGGTTACCTACAAGGACAATAGAACAGAGAAGAAACTGAAAATCATCATTCATGCTTACACTGACATAAAAATGTGAAGAAACAAACAAGTTTCAGGTCTACTTGCCTGCCCAGGAATTACGTTACTTGCACTAGGCCAAGTTGATATTTCCCCAACAGTGCAAACAAGAGATCCACTAAGAGATTGCACAGTAGTTTCTGTGCACTGATCATCGTAGGATAAAAAGTCCTCAGGTTCTTTACAGAGTTTTTCCAGCAGCACAATCAATTCTGCAGCTGCAGCCATAGGATCCTGGCGCATTTTCATGGGAACTGTGCCAGCGTGTCCTTGTGAACCTTTAACTGTTACCTGTGAAACAATGAAGCAACCTTTATCATATTAAGTTTTAGAATCATATGCATAGTTTCCAGGTAGCTTCAAAACTAGGTCTACGTTATTTATTAGAGGAAGCAGTCAACTTTATGTTCTCATGTAGGACATGTACCCGCACATCTCTAACGGGGATAAATCTACTCATTTTGACTCAATCGCAAAGCAATCAAGATGCTGTTTTCACTTATCTGAGGTAGATGTGAAATTGATTTTATCTCAGTTATTCTAGTTTACTGTATCACACTTTTGGGATTGGAATGTGCAATGTGTTACTTGAGGCAGAACAATGTCTAACATGAATTCATTTATAGTTGGTAAATCCCTGACTATCTTACTAGTTATCATCTTCATAGACGTGTCTCAGACAAACGCTGACACAGTAACAAACTCATCTAATATCAATGCAGGGTTTGAATGACAAAGTAGGCAAGTGTCCATGTCTAAAAATAATGTCATTGAAGCAGGGAAGAAGGGCATCCAAAAAGGCCATGTCACCTTCAACCGTGTCTGCCCTGCAATGCCCAGTACTGAACCAAGAGGAAGGCCAACAGTCTCAAGGACAGGTCCCTGTTCAATGTGAAGCTGCAATGGGAAATAAATAAATAATCATGAAATCTACGCCATAACATATATGATTTAGTCTTGTGCTGTATATCAGTCCTACCACACATGGAACTTGCATACCTCAATATAACCCCAGACAGAATCAGGGTCATATTTAAGCTGTGAAAGATTCTCCTCTGTAATTTCAATGGAATTCTTTCTCAAAGCACCTTGTACTGTGATACCACTGAAAATATCTCTCTGTTAGTGGAGGAACATCAATTACAATTCAACCCAACTTCTTCAGTTAGATATGTAACCTCTTATCATGCACGTGAAGTGTTGAACCAGGCAATACACCAGCAATAGCTGCGCTTCCTAAGAAGGTAGATTGGAACCTAACTCCTTCCTCATCACTAAATGCAATAACCTGATAAAGTGACAAAATAATCAAACATGGCAGAATATATCTAAACAAGTACTGTTTAGTATGTACACTACATATAGTCAGCAGAATATTTGTAGCGAGGGCAGGATCATGCAATAATCTAAACATGCCAAAGTGAAAACTTCACCTACGACACATCTAATGATAAGTTTCCATTAATTTTGTTACCTCGACTGGCTGCTTAATTTTTCCAAGTTCTCCTTTGACATTCAAATCCTTTACTGCAGACAATGCAGAGACAATTCCCAGTGCTCCGTCATATATTCCAGCATCAACAACAGTATCCTATATAAGGGACCAGCCAATGCTAGTAAATATTTCTTTTCAACTATTATTGATAATGCTCATACAAGAAAAAGATATTTTTCACCAAATGAACACGGTTGCTTCACCAAATGAGAGCCAATTAACACAGCTTTCTCTTTCGGATTCAGCCCCTCGTATCGGCCGTGCACATTGCCCATTTGGTCCACCCATCTACAAAAATGGTGAATGTCAAGACAATGTTTTGAATGTAATAAAATTGTAAAAGTAATTTTTTTTTTCGTACTTACGTCTTCAAACCAGCGTCCTCCATCCAGGTGCGAATAAGGTTTCCAGCTCTGACAGAAGCTGGAGACTGGAAAGTCCTAGCAAGATATTCTTCTGCATCACTCACCTGAAAGATCAAACGCCAGACTAGAATGAGACTGACCAGATATTTTGGGGTTGCATTTCCATGCTCAAGTACCCTAGAACTAACATTGCATGGATCATGATAAATATAATTTATGATTGTAATGATGTTTCCACATCAGAGATATGCATACATACATATATATATATATATAGAGAGAGAGAGAGAGAGAGAGATCATTGAACTCAGAAAACCAATTTACGAAATAGAAGTACCACATGTTAGATGCAGACCCAATCACACGTTAACTTTTGCAAGACCATGGTAATTCATATCTACTTTCTTTGCGTAACAAATTGAAGTTCATGATGTACCTTCCCAAGCTCAATAAGTCTTGTCACGGCTTCATCCTTCAGTATTTTTGAACGCAAAAAGTCTGCATCTTCTGTATGGTCAATGCATAATTATTTCAATATGTGTTCAAGAGATCATATCATAAGAATTGGAGCATATCACTGCAATTTGACACGCATGACAACGGTACCTAACTAAGTCAATTTAGGTTATGAAGCTCGAATATATTGCATTTAGCTTAATGACGTCATGTTGCCTTATGATGCGTCCAAGAGAACAAAGTCTTTTCCCGACAATGGACTGCTACTATCGTATGCGTAAATTAACGATAATCCTGCTAACTGGAAACCATAGATCACCCTTTCACACTGCTCTTGGTAAAATCTCGTGGAGACATTTATTCTAAAGCAAGGATAAGACTCTGTTTGCAGTTCATCCTCTTTGAACACATCGTGTACTATATTTTTGAAATTTTAACCAAAAACCTATCTGATAGAATTCAGTTAGGAAATATAGAAGACATGGAAAAGAAGTAAAAGAAAGTGGAAAATAGAAGTTCACTTCGAATTAGAATAAGAAATCAGCCATAACTACGTCTGAGTTTTTTTCTTCAAAAAGTTCGTAGAAGAATACCTTGAAAAGGGTGAACCGAATGGCTTCAACTCAGAATCCCAGATAAATCAATTTACCCAGAAAAATAAGTGATGATAAAGACATACATACTAATAGACTATCAATGGGACGGCACCAACAACGAGAACCAAATTTATCGGAAAAAAATCCCCAAAAAGGGCGTCATTATCAATTCGCATTAATGAAAGAGACAGAATCGGAGGTCGTTGCAAAACTTACCAGATGATCCGTTTGTGATGGGCAAGGCATGTGGGAGAGTGACTATTGTCGATAGACAGACAGATGAGACTAAAACCAAAAGACTGGGAACCGCAAGCAGCGAATGGGGTTGAAATAGCAGTATTTTGCATTGCAGGCACGCCATAGTCGGGCAAGGCGAGGTTCGGTATTGGCAGCGTCCAGTGGAACGAGGAGGCAGCAAAATTGGCCACGGAAAGCCACTCTTGACGAAAGATGGTGACTAAGGAGGAAAAGGCGGACAGCAAGACTTGTGGCAGGCGCTGCAGTGTCACGTGATCCTGACTGTGTGTGGGGACTGAGGGAGGGTGCAGTGTCACGTGATCCTGACCTGAGTTCATTTTTTTTCTAGAATTTATACTGGTGCACTCGCATCAATATTAATACGAATATTTGTTTATATTTTCATAATTTTGAGTCCAAGATTCTTGTAAAATTCGATTAAACTCAACAAATTTGAAAATCTAACCCAGTTTAAATTTAAAATTAAACAATTTTTTAAATAAATTTCATTACTTAACTTAAATTTTAATTTCATCTCAAATTTTGTTAAACTAAAATAAATAATTTTTAAATAATTGTCGAGATCAAATTACTATTTGAACGTGGTTTATTAACACTCTAACCCAACAACATAAAGTTCAAATTAAATTTTTGTGTACAAATTTTGCACCGCCACTTCAAATCAACCAAACAAAGCTGAGTTTTTTTCTTCTTTGCTTTTACCCCTTTTTCTTTATTTTTAGAACAAAACTTAATTATTCTTCAAAAAAAGCGCATATTAATTAATAAATTATTTTAAAAGTTAAAATTTTCCACGTGTAACTGTGTAGTAGTTTTTAAGTAAGTACTAATTGATAAAAATATTTCAAATGCCATTTTTTAGCTATGGAATAATGCTGTGAGAACTTTTTCCCATTTTTTGTTATTTTCTTGCATTTTAAGAAAAAAAAAAAGAAAAGAAAGGCATAAAGAACAATTTAAAAATATGTTGACTTTCAAATATCTATCTATCTATAGAGCGTTATAGTTGAATAATATAAAATTATATAATTATTTTTATTTTAAATTCTTTTATTTTTTCTATCATATTCTTTCTCTCATCTTTTTTAACTAATCACTTTAACTTATATTTCTTCTCATTTTTAAATTTTATGGATGTTTCTTTATTTTTATTATAAAGATTTTTTTATATTTTTATTTTTGAAATAATTTTTTATTTTTAAAGTGCCATAATTTATTGATTTATAAACAAATTTACGCACACATGTTCTATTATTTATTAGTTTCCTTCCATTTACTAAAAATAAATAAATACAGCTTCTGTGAGGCCTAAATGCTGCCTCGAGGTTAAATATAGTAAATAAATCATTCAATAATAGGAAAATAATTGAATAAATAAGGAATGTTGAAAAAATGAATCATCGGGATTCTGAATATTCATGGAAGGAACAAAGATGCGCTTACAATCAGTTCGCAATGACAATAATTGTATAATGGTATGCAAATCCACGCCACCCCAACAATAATTAATTACGCCCGCGGAGTTCAGGATCAGTCCTGTCCTCCGCCATCCAACGTGCCCCACCTAACTACTCCACTATCTCTTTGTAGGATTGTGCATACTGCGCTAATGCATCGAACCATATGTCATGTGGTAATTGCATTTTTGAAAAACAATTAATCATGTTAATTACCTATTAAAAATGATTAATGATTTTATAAAGTATAATAAATATCATGTAATTAATGCCCTCTTTAAAATTTTATCCCGAACAATGAACATATTTCTTTCACACCTACGGTGCTGTCCATGTTCAAGCATAAATTTTGTCAGGGACAAGAATCTTTAAAAGAAAATATATAGTCAAATACTACCCATTTCCCAATGAAAAATGGGAGAAAATATTAAAAGCCATTTTGATTGTATATTATTTTTCCAAATCACATTACGTCTCTTCTTCTAGTTCATTTTCTCATTCATTTTAAATATTTAAAGAAATTACTATTGTATTTTTTTAAAATTAATTTTTATGTTATTTGATTTCTTTCATTACTCAATGAAAAAATTAAATCAATAAAAATTGAAGTCCTTATACCAAGCGCATTTTGTCAATAAAAATGCACTCCTATGGTGTTTCACTAAGCTTATTTAAAGCATTTTATGAGCAGCTACACATTATATATATATATATATATATATATTTTAGTTTTATAATATGTCACATTTTATTTCAAAAATATTATCTCAATATATATATATATATATAATAGCAAGAAGGTGTTTAATCAATTTTAATTCTAAAGTTCAATTCTAATTTCATAGGATTTTGAGTTTTTTAATAAATTAAAAAGTTTCTATTTGATTACACTATTCATAAATGCTTTAAATGTTTTGTTTTTCTTTTTTCCTTTTTAAAATTTTGTATTCGTTACGGAAGACATTGTGTTAATTCACTAATAGCACATTAAATACCTTTTATAACTAAAGATATTGTCTAAGGAATATATATTTTTCATAAATAAAAATAATTGCATTTGTGCAAAAATAATTGTTGATAACAAGTACTATTTCAAAATATAACTCAATTTATCAAATATATTTTAGTACAGTGGACTTTTAATTTCTCATTGATTCTTTATTGTTTAAAAAAATTATTATATAATGTAATATCCAATAATTTTTGGGAATAAGTGACTGATCAATATTAGTTTAATATTTTTGGTGAATGAATGAGAAATAAATGTTCAAATATTTTTATTTATTTTCGTTTGAAAATAAAGGTTATTAAGGTAAATAGGTATGGAGGAGATATGCAACTTTTCTGGCAACCAAATCCTGCTAAATATTTTAAATATTTCGGGAGGAGTTTGCCATACTTGGAAAGGCTGAAAATAGGAAACAATAGGCTAGAAATTTGTAGGAAAATTTTTTTAAAAAAAAACAAGAAGAATATTGATAACAAGAGTTTTTAAGTTCTTAAAACTCTAGAATTTGATTTTCTTTTAATACCTAAGAACCCTAGTATAAATAGGAATAAAGGTGCGATAAATCAAACTCCACACTCTAGGAATACTACCAGCTGTTCAAAAGAGAGAGCAGAGGGAGAGAGAAACCTTTTCAGCTTTCAGAATATAATGATCTAAGGAAATTTCTAGTCGGAATCTTATGATTTCCATACATACATTTAGAAAATCATATTCTACATGTTATGGGCATATAAAATATGGATTTATATAGATTGCATGTGCATACGTTGGTAAATTTGTGGATTATGTGTAAAAAATCGATGACAATGCATGTAGACAAAATACTTAAATTCTAGTGACTCATTATAAATTTTTCAAATTTTAGGGTAACATGATTACTTGGAATTACCATGAATATTTACTTTTGTTTTATGAAGCCAAATTTTGATACATTTATTTTCTGTGAAAATTGAATATTTGTTTTCTTAAAAAGTTTAGATGTGGGTTATTTACAAAATAAATTGTATGAAATTAATCATTCCAAAAATAATGAACATGTGATAAATGATAAAAGCACGCCCCTTATGTGTGATATAAACAATAGTGTGGGAACGAGTTCTAAACTTATTAATTGGGTAATAGAATAGGATCCATCCAATTGGAATAGAAGTATTAGGGCTAGAAAAGGGTGAAACTAATACGTGATTTTACTTATTGGAAGTATAGATTGGGATACCATCAAATCAAGATTAGAGTACTAGAGCTTACAATGGGCATAACAGATAATTTTCATTAGTCAGGAATGTAGACTAAGACCTCGATCAGTGAAAATAGTACATGAAATACTTACTCCATGAGCGGGCAAATGAACATGTGGTTAATGAATAATTCTGAAAAGCCGTGTCATAACATCATTTATTGATATTTGTTTTACAAAAACACTTTATGTAAATTGTTTTTGCTCACATTTGTGAAAACAAAGAAGGCAGGCGAATCCATATGCTAGGGAAATTGTTGCTCACATTTTTCTAAATGTTATTCTTGAAAAGGATGCCAATGCGGATGAACTCGTGAAGGGATAGTGGAAAAGGGCATTGAAGACCTAGATTTTATTTTAACTAGCAAATAAGATATTTCTAATGTAATAGTTAGGTTATTTTCCGCTACTAAACAGTGTTAAAATTATTTCTTTTAATGTTATATGACATTTAATGATTTAGTTGCTATAATATTTTTTGGCTTTAGTATCTATTGAGATTTTTTACGAATACTGCCGTGTTATGTTCAAAAAATTGGGATGTAAAATTCATGGTATTAGAGTCCAGGTTTTTTATGGTAGGAACATAGGAAGTATGACATAGACCAAACCATAGGGATTACTCCACAAGAACCTAGCAGTGCTTTTGACTCATGCATAAGTTGGTATGTTAACATTACTTTGCCTTAGAAATTTATATTTTGACATAGGAAATGAACGGGACTAGCGACCAAGCACCTTCAAGCTACCGTACCTTGCCTAAGGAGATTATATATCACCTCTTTATCATGTTAACTCAATTAGGAGAGGTAGCATTTGCACTAGTTGAGGCCTAGTGATAGTATGATAAACTTGAAGATGAAAATAAGAGATAGAAAAATGGGAACTCTGACCTAAGGAGTGAACAAAGTATGCTTAAGAGGACGCTAGAGGAGGCCGAAGGTGAAGAATAGAAACTTGCGAGAACAAACAAGCATATGAGGAGGGGTTATTAGCACCACATCACTGTCCTACGAGAGGAGTGTTATGAGCTCGTGTAGCAAGTGAATCAACTTAAGTATGTAAATGATAGCTCCGCGAGTTTATTGACCACTAGTTTGGGAACTTAGACCCAAATGAGGATCCCAAGAAGGAACTGGAGCAGGCACCACAGGAAGTAAACATAGACGATGAGGGCCTACACATTAATTAGGACTTTAGAATAGGATATGAGACTATTTGGAAATATTTAACCTATTAAGATAGTTTTCCTTTTAATTGCTTTCCTTTCTCATGATTGACTAAAGTAAGTTATAGCAATAATAAGATTACTTATTTGCCAAAATTGACTTACTTTCTACCTTACTTGCTATCTTATAATTGTGAATAATTATTAAGTGTGTGCGAGCAATTGAACAATTCTTCCTTATGTAGGAAAATGGTTGAGAGACCTTATCATGTTCCTCATATCCGACCTTACATCACTTCAATGGAAAATACAATTAAACAAACTTATGCTTATCTCCCTCCTCCACCCCTAGTGCAGTCACAGTCACAACCCGCTGTGGTTTAATCTAATTTAATGTAGGAATAGTTGGTTGCCATTTCAACTGTGGTATCAAGTTATGTGAGTTTAGCGACAGGCCCTACAATAGTAGTGACCTAGCCAAATGGTGGAACAAAGGTATGAGGTGTTAAGACAACCCTTGTACTAACCTTTGATGGATCCCATTATTGACGCTTGTTAATAAAGATCAAATATAGAAGACACACCTATAGTCAGAGAATTCTTGAATGTATTTCTAGATGATCTACCTAGACCACCTCAGGCTGGGAGATCTAATTTCAAATTAATCTAGTACTAGAAGTAGCATCATTTTGAAGGCCCCATATTGAATAGCTCTAGCAAAGCTAAAGGAATTGAAGGTGCAATTATAGGAGTTGCTAGACAAGACATAAATTTGACCAATGCATCATCATGGGAAGTTGTTGTACTCTTTGTTAAGAAAAAGGACAGAAGCTTAAGATTGTATATAGATTACAAGGAGTTCAATAAGATCACTATCAAGAACAAGTATGTCTACCCATAATTGATGACTTGTTTGATTAACTTAAAGAAGCTAGGGTATTCTCAAAAATTGTCCTAAGGTTGGGTTACCATCAATTGAAGATAAAGGTCGAGGATTTACCCAAAATGGCTTTTAGAATAAATACCTCACCCAAAAAGAGTTAAATATGAGGTAGAGGCATTGGTTAGAATTAATCAAGGACTATGATTTGATCATCAACTACCACCCAAGTAAGGTTAAACAATTGGCTGATTCTTTGAATCGTAGGAGTAATGGAGTTATAGTAGCCATACTCGCATGGCAACTTGACTCGCCACACTTAGAACTCGTAAAATTGACCAAAGTTGTGCTAGCAGCCTTAAGCACTAAACCTTCAATTTCTTGCGAGATTAAGAAGTCTTAAGACTCAAACTTGGAATTGAAGGCACAAAAAGACAAGGCTAAGCAATGATAGGTGTAAGATTTCCACATAGGAGGGGACAATGTCTTGTCCAAGAGAAAAAGATTATGTGTCCCCAATTCTCTAAAGATCTGGGAAAAGATTAAGTGAGAAGTGCACTAAATCAACTGCTCGGTGCACTTGGGGAGCATGAAGAGGTACTAGGATCTCAAGAGAAATCTTTTGGTAAAACAAGATGAAAAAGCATATAGTGGACTTCATGATGAAGTGTATGGTGTGCCAACAAACACAAGCCGAACATTAGAGACCAGAAGGCCACCTCCAACCTATTGAGATACTCGAATGCAAGTGGAAATGCATTATTATAGATATTTTGGTAGGTTTACTATTAGAGTTCACTAGGTATGGGATGCCAATTTTTTCAAATTTTAATACAAAATCATCAAAACATAGTAGAATAAATAAATCCCAACTCAATTCGCTTTTTGTAGCACTAAATGCATAAACATAAATCTTGAGACAATTATATAGATGATTACATGGAATCTAATTCCCGTAGTTTTTGTCTATGATCCACAAATTTTGATAAAGTACTGGTTTCTAATTTGTCCATACAAACAACTCATTGGTTATGGCTCTCTGAAAAAACTCCATAAACTCCTTCATGAAATTTTATAACTCTAGTGCTTAGAGAATTTTGTGAGAGAGAATTTGAGAGAAAGGCTACTAACTAATTTTCTCTTGCGTGCAAGTGGTGAAGATGAATAATGCTCTGAACAAACACTACCCACTGCTACTATTCATGCATGAATAGTGCCCACTTGGAACTTTTCCTAAGAGTTTATTTTAAAGGTACAATCCTATATATATACTGGGATAAATAGGGCTTGTGAAATAGGCTCTATGTGCTTTCATATACTTCCTTCAATTTAATTAATCTCATTAATTAAATTAAAGGCCTATTATGTTTCAATTAATGATCTCCTTTATTAACAAATATAATAGGTACAAAACAATTCTTTTGTGCATTGTTTCTTTAATTTAATTAATCACATTAATTAAATTAAAGGTTCATCATGTTTCTTATTAATGATCTCATTACTAATATAATGAGGAATAAATTATTCCAATTTGGTCAAATCTAACTACAACCAAATTAATTCGTCATGAGACTTCTTAAGCCTCGTCCACAAGACTTCTTAAGTCTTGTAATCACCACTTTACAAATGCCTCAAGCCATTCATATGTGTGTAATTCTCTAGGTTCAACCTTAACTGGTAACAAGCATAGCGTAAAAGATATAGGTAACACCTAATCTATGACTCACATCATAACTCATCTAAGGTGAAGAGAATAGATCATAATAAACCCCCTTCAATTTTCAATACCATGTGGTATAGACTTTTTTTGTTACTTTGTCCCACTCGAGCAAGAGTTATAAATTTAGTAAAACTCACAAGTCAGTCATATGACCAATTAACGTTTTCTTATGAGACTAATATTTCATCGGATACCCCTTTCCAATAGCACACTATCATGGTCAATGATTTTTATCTTATAAAATATTAACTGCTTAGGACAAACACCTTACTTACTTGCAAAGAGACAAATCCCTTATTGAATATACACATGCCTCTATACACACCGAGCAATAACACTTTGGGCTCATGAGTCTTTTCGACACTAGGATAAATATTGGTCTTTAATATCCTAATAACATATTGACTGTCATGTATTAAAGATAATCATGTCATTTTAGGTTTAAGGTCCATGTGCACTTAGCATGATTACAAAGTAAGACATTGATAGTAAAGAGTGAATTCCATATGTCCGCTTCATCCTGCTAGTCATTTTTAAAAGTTTAGTCTCTAATGACGCATCTACAAATATGTATTCTCCATATCTCATACTAAACGGCATGAGACTCACCATACAAATATAAAGTGTGCAAGTTGTACTAACTTTCTAATACCCTTTAGAGTATTTGTGACTTGTGGATTAGTTTTAGTGATTATGTATTGAGATAATCTTATGTCCATATTCATAACCTTTTATGAATAAGGTCTCTTAACACAATTACATGGGCACATACATTACCTTACGCCATTCAAGATTTACATGCGTAAATATATTGCCAAAATATTGATAAAATAATCATTTATATTTTATTAAATAATAATAATAATATTTACAACTAATACCCCTTAAGTATCTCTCATTGACAATATAGCATTACAGGACATATCACTAATAGTTGTCACAAACTCTATAAGGGTGAGATGCCATTTGGGTGATCATTGATTGATTGACTAAGTCTGCCCATTTTCTCCTAATTCGGACAACTTATACCTTGAATAAGTTTTCCAAAGTATATATTGATAAAGTAGTAAGACTCCATGGTGTATTGTCAAGCATAGTGTTAGACAAGGATCCTTGATTTGTGTCCTAGTTTTGGAGTAGTTTCCAAATGGCTATGGGCATGAGAATAGACCTAAGCACTGCTTACCATCCATAGACGGACGGATAGTCTAAGCAAATGATTCAGATGGTAGAGGACATGCTTAGGGCATGTAATCTCAACTTTAAAAAAGATAGGAGTAACTACTTGCCTTTAATCAAGTTCTTATACAACAACAGTTACCACAATAGCATAAGGATGGCTCCCTATGAAGCACTCTATGGACGAAAATGTTGTTCCTTGATGTGTAGGGATGAAGTAGGTAAAAGAAAGGTAACAGGACATGAGTTAGTCCAACTAATTGTCGAGAAGGTAGTAGCAATACAAAAGTGGATGAAAGAGGCCCAAGATGGGCAGAAGAGTTGGTCAATCTGAAGAGAAGGCCATTGAAATTTTAGCTAGGGGAAAAGTATACCTAAAGATCTTCCCAACTCACAAGGTGATGCAATTTGGGAAGCCTAAAAAGTTGAGCCCACATTTTGTTGGTTTATTTGAAATACTAGAGAAGATTCATACTGACTCGCATTATTCCTAGGGTTAGCTAGAGTACTCAACGTCTTCCATGTGTCATAGTTAAGGAAGCATGTGCCAAACCTCAACCGTGTGTTAGAACTAGGGCCCTTAGCGGTAAAGGAAGATCTAACCTATGAAGAGTATCTAGTTTGGATAGTCAACCATAAAGAGAAGAATTTGAAGATCCAAACGATACCATATATAAAGGTTTAGTGGTCTAAGCATATTGAATAAGAAGCAACTTGGGAACTAGAGGAGAATATTGGAAATCAATACTCCCACCTATTGTCTTAATAAAATAGTTCAACTTTTAAGGATAAAACTTATTATAAGGGGAGAAAGATGTAATGCCCAAAAAACATTTGTGCATAAGAGACTAATCAATATTAGTTTAATATTTTTGGTGAATGAATGAGAAATTAATTTTCAGATATTTTTATTTATTTTTGTGTAAAAATAAAGGTGGTTATGATAAATAGGTAAGGAGGAGATATGCACCCTTCTATGGCAACCAAATCTTGCCAAATATATTAGATATCATGGGAGGAGTTTGCCATGCTTGGGAAGGCTAAAAATAGGAAATAATAGGCTGGAAATTCATGGGAAAAACTGAAAACAAAAGAATAATAATGATAACAAGAGTTTTAAGTCCTTAAAACTCTAGAATTTGATTTTCTTCAAATACCTAAGAACCCTAGTATAAATAGGATTAAGAGGTGGGAGAAAATCAAACTCCACACCCTAGGAATATAGTTGGCCATTCATAAGAGAGTAGAGGGAGAGAGAAACTTTTTTAGCTTTGAGAATGTGATAATCTTAGGTAATTTCTAGTCCAAATCCTATGATTTCCATGCAAACATTTAAAAAATCATATTCAACACATTATACGCACATGAAATATAGATTTATGTAGGCTACATGTGCTTACGCTAGTGAATTCATTGGTTATGCATAGAAAATTGATGAAAAGTGTGTGTAGACAAAATATGCAAATTTCTATGGCTCATTATAAATTGCTCAAGCATTTGGGTAAAATGATTAGTTGGTATTATTGTGAATAGGGTTTGTGCAATTACACCTAAAAACCTTTGGAGTGTCTGTAGAAAAGAATTTTGGTGATTGGATTGCATAGGATGAGAAAACTAACCAAACAGTACCTTATGCACTACTAGAAGTCACTTTGCGATCACTCTCGCAACCACAAGATGGAGCTGCGCAATTGTGGTAGGTATTTCTACAATCCCAAAATGGGAATGCAGGCACTAGCAAAATGCTTTGCAATTATATGTTGCAGTGCAAAATTCCTCTTCATAGGAGAGACACAATCCATCGCAGTTGCGACGCTTGACCGTAGTGAGAGGCAGAACATTCCATGGTTGTAGGTTAGCTCGTTGCGGTCGTGGAATACTTGTTCATGGTCACAATGGTTGAGACTAAAGTTGAATAAAATGCATCACAGCTTGTTTCACGCCTGTGGTGCCATCTTTTTGTGGTTGCGAGACTTGTTTCTGCTAGCACAGAACTTGAACAGCAAACAAAAAGTTATTTTGTGTTATTAATGCCTAATTTTCCATGTTTGAGATTAAAACAGGCTTACATTAGTAGCTTAGGATCTGGAACGATATATGGGATGTTAATTGAATGAAACTTGGATAGAAAAACCCTCTCAATAGGTAATTAAAAATCTTAGAAGGACAATAATACATGATATGTAGGATATGTCATGCCCCAGATCTAGGAACATGACGTAGCAGTACTTGCAAATCATCTCAATGAATATCAAAGTCAATAAGTATCATAACAAACTAATCCAACATCCATGAATATCAAGTACAATTCTCCAAGGGAAAAATAATGTAACAACTATTGTAACATCTAAAATCCAATACGCAATGGAAACTAAATAATCCTAACTATTACATTGGGAATTGTCTTAATAGATAGTAATGACAATGAAACTAAAGCAAATTAAACTAGACCCTGATCCTCGTATCTACCATCCCCATATTTGACTGTTATCTCAAACTTTCTTTACGAAACATCATCTAAAAGTGGTGAGCGATGAGTCTCCATGTAAATGGAAACACTTGTCCTTTTCTTTTTCAAATAGATATGAGAAAGAAAATAATAAATTTTACAAATATGAATTCAACAAATAGAGATAATTTGAGTAAGTAAATCACAATTAATGGTAGTTACAAAGGAAAATTTCACAATAACCATTCCATTTGTCATTAACATAATCCATGTACTCTTATTGCGAGCCAACTTAAGATGGTGTGTACTTCATGCACCATTTCAATTGATTAATGCCTTAGTCTACACCACAACTAAGGAAGGTCACTTGCAATTGGCTTTGCCACTACGACCCTACGTCTTCAACACCTCCTAGAAGGTATTCAAGTCTATTGTATCCTAATTGGTAGGGTAATATATTTGCTTCACCCACTGGTCCTAATATTTTACATTGATTAGATGAGTCCTAATTTATTACTCGAGTGGTAGGATGAAACTCATTCTTCACGATTTTCAACATTAAATGAGTGGCTTTTCATATTGTTACAAGTATTCCCATTTGAAAGATACTTAGTCTAAAATAATTTTACTTTGCAATTACTCACATCCAGATTTTAAGCAAATGACTCTCTTTAAGTTTCGAAGAAAATCAACATAGTAATCATGCTTTTATAAATAGGAAAATATTCAAAACAATTTTATTCACATAATCAAAAAATTCATTTGCATTGCAAAGTAATTTAGAAAGTAATTTCAAAAGTCTGGCAGGGTATAACTACTTACTTATTGCTTAGTTTTGCTATTTAATGGGTTTCCCACCTATTAACTTTAAATTTCCTAATTAATCATACACGTAATTCTCACTTTAATATTCAATTCAACAGATATCCCATGTCTTTCAATGTCTCGTGTGCATCCTATACAATTACTCCTACTCGCATTCTATTCATTATTATTTCTCATATTCTATTACTTTTTATCTAGTGCATTTAGGCTTGATTTAGTCTCAAAAAAACAATTTTTGGCTCAAATTACTTAAAGTTTGAAATTTTTAGAGTGCTCATGACCGTGAACTACAAGCCCATGCCACAGAGTCTTAGTTAACACCTATGACTATTTTCGAAATCATAGACTTCGATCTTGTGACCTCACTGGCTAACCACGAAATGCACTGCACAGCATAGCACCCTGGCTCACAATCTGCTCCACACACACACCCAACCTTCTCGCACTCGCACTGCTGGCTTCTGCGATTGCAATAGTGATCACGACAAAGTGTTTTGAGCAGATTTTCATATAATGGAATCACCAAAATGCATTTACACTATCTTTTTGAGGGTCTTCAATTATGTTTTAACAAATTGAAAATCATAGGAACTATATCCTATCTGTTTCCAAGTTTTTGAAACAATTAGGACATGTTTCAAAATTCCCCACAGTATTCCTACGCGTGCTTCTCACAAGTTTCTATGCATATACATGATTTAAACATCAATTCCATGAATTAACCATGTGTAAGTGTCCTAAAATTTATGTTTTTTCATGTGCCTATACACGCAAAATCAATGTCTCTAGGTGTATGCATAATAAACAGATGATTCGGCGTAAAAATTACCTCAATTTATTATGTTAGAAGTCAAGGAAATTCTCCCTGCAAAAACTTACGGCCGTTTACTCCCTTAGGGTTCCAAAATTAGGTTTTTCTCCCATTAAACTTTATATTTATACTCGGGTTTAATATTAGAGTTTAGGTAGAATTGAAAATCTCTTAATTCAAGAGTCTTATAATTTCCATAAATCCTTGTTTTTTTTTTTTTGACATCTCTATCCAAATTTGGACTTTATTTTACTTATATTTTAAGCTTTTGAATATGGTATAATTCTATTAATAATAGATACATTTATTTGGCAATTTTCAGGTTATCATAGAATACATATATCTTACTTTAATTTCACACCTCTAATTGTAGCTATGTCCACTCAAAAATAAAGTGAAAATAATGAAGAAACTTCTCATTACTATTCCAATATAGGATGTAGATCAATAAATAATTATTACTAACACCGAAAAATTTAGGGTATTACTTGATACATTCGAAGAATAAGAATAAACTAGATTTCAATTGAATTAGGAATTAAATGAGAAGTGTTTGAATAAGAAACTAAGAATAGGAAACCAGTGAACCTACTAATCAGTAGAATTAGCATTAGGTAAATGAATATACTCCGCCAAATTTTATAAATGGTTTCGAAATTGTTTTATGATGAGATTGAAGTTTTTACGTGCTTAAAATTCTTTTCAAATATTTTACTTCTGTTTTATGAAGCCAAATTTTGATACATTTATTTTCTTTAAAAATTGAATATTTTGTTTTTCTGAAAAGTCTAGACGTTGGTTATTTGAATAAATTATATGAGATTCATTATTTTTGAAACAATGAACATGTGATAAATGATAAAAGCATGTTGCTCATGTGTGGTACCAAGGATAGTGTGGGAATGAATTTTAACTCTACCAATTGGATAATAAATTGGGACTCGCTAAATCGTGGTGGAAGTATTGGGGTTGGCAGTAAACGAATCTGATACGTTACCTTACCAATTAGGAGTATAGATTGGGATACTACTTAGTCGAGGTTGAAATATTAGGGCTCCCAGTAGGCGTAGCTAATAATTCATGTGACCCTCTTCAATAGAGAATATAGACTAAGGCCTTGATCTATTGAAATAGCACATAAAGTATGTACTCGATGAGCGGGCGGGTGAACATGTAGTTTTAACGAATGATTCTGAAAAACTGTGTAATGACGTGATTCACTGATATCTATTTTACAAAAATACTTTATGTAAATAGGTTTTACTCACATTTGGTGCAAAACAAAGAAGAAGCAAGGGAATTCATTTACTAGGTGACTCATTGCTCACATTTTCTAAATGGTATTTTAGCAGAGGATGTTGATGAGGATGAACTCCCGTGCAGATGGTAGAATAGGAAAATAAAGACCTTAATTTTATTTTCACTAGTGAATAAAGACATTTCTGATGTAATGGTTAGGTTATTTTGGTTTTGCTACCAGATAGTGTTAAAATTATTTCCTTATGGATTTATCTGGCATTTAATGATTTAGTTGCTATGATATCTATTAGCTTTGGTATTCACTAAAATTGTTTGTAGATACTACTGTATTATATTCTAAAATTAGGACATGATATGTAAAGTACAAAACATGTTATTAATTTAGTTAGTGTCGTTATTAGAAACTTTTGAAGAATAAATTCATTTATGTAAATCCAATAATAAATTATATTTTTTCATTTAATTTTATACTAAATAGAAGCATATTTAAAACATTTTAAATATATTTATTAGTTATAGGAATGGAAATCACTTATTTGATTCACTAAATCTCAATTTCAATTTTGTAAAATTTTAAGTTTCTTAATAAATTTAAAAGTTTTTGTTGGTTAGACCATTCAAAAATGTGTTTAATGTTTTATTTTTGGAAATTTTTTATTCTTTAAGAAAGGCATTGAATTAATTCCCTAATAGGCAAATTTAATAGATTATTCAAAAATTCTTTTAATGTTTTGTTTTCTTAGAACTTTTTTTTTTTTTAATGAAAGACATTGTATGAATTCACTAATAGGCACATTAAACAGCTTTTATAGCTAAAAATATTGTCTAAAGAATATATTTTTTTATAACTAAAAAATAACTTTAATTCTAAGGAATATATTTTTTTATAACTAAGAAATAAGTTTAATTGTGTAAAAATAATTGTTGATAAGAATTACTATTTCATAACTACAACTCAAATTATCAAATATATTTTAGTACCACGGACTTTTAATTTCTCATTGATTCTTTATTGTTTAAAAAATTTATTATGTAAAGCATAAAACATATTATTAACTTAGTCAATGCTATTATTAGAAATTGTTTTTGAGTTTTTAATGAATTAAAAAGTTTTTATTGGTTAGACTATTCATCAATGCTTTAAATGTTTCTTTATTAATTATTTTATTCTTTACGAAAGACATTGTATTAATTCACTAATGGGTACGTCAAATAGCTTTTATAACTAAGGATATTGTCTAACGAATATATTTTTTTTACAACTAAAAAATAACTGTAATGGTGTAAAAATAATTGTTGATAAAATTTACTATTTCCAAACTATAACTCAATTTATCAAATATATCTTGGTGTAGTGGACTTTTAATCTCTCATTGATTCTTTGTTGTTTTAAAAATTTATTATATAAAGTACAAAACCTAATATTAACTTAGTTGGTGTTATTCTTTGAAAATTTTGAAAAGTAAATCTATTTATGTAAAAGTAATACCGTGAAATACAATAAAAATGATATATTTTTTTCATTTCATTGCATACCAAATAGAAGCATATTTAAAACTTTTTAAATATATTTATTAGATATAGGAATGGATATTATTTATTTGACTCACTAAAGCTCAATTCCAATTTTCTAAAATTTTGAGTTTTTTAATAAATTAAAAGTTTCTATTGGTTAATTAGACCATTCAAAAATGCATTTAATGTTTTCCTTTCTGAAATTTTTAACTTTTTATGAAAGACATTGTATTCATTCGTTAAAAGGCACATTTAATAGACTATTCATAATTGCTTTAAATTTTTTTAATTATTTATTTATTTTATGAAAGATGTTGTATTAATTCACTAATAGGCACATTACATAGCTTTTATAAATAAAAATATTGCCTAAGGAATATTTATTTTTTATAACTAGAAAATAACTATAATTGTGTAAAATTAATTGCTGATAAAATTACAATTTCACAATTATAACTCAAATTATCAAATATATCTTAGTACATTGGACTTGAATTTCTCATTGATTTTTTATTGTTTAAAAAATTTATTTTGTAAAGTCTAAAACATATTATTAACTTAGTCAATGCTATTATTAATGTTTTTTGAGTTTTTTTTAATAAATTAAAAAGTTTCTAATTCATCGATGCTTTAAATGTTTTTTTTATTCAAATTTTTTATTCTTTATGAAAAACATTGTATTAATTCACTAATAGGCGCGTTAAAGAGCTTTTATAACTAAGGATATTGGCTAAGGAACATATATTTTTTATAACTAAAAAACAACTTTAAATGTGTAAAAATAATTTTTGATAAAAATTAGTATTTAATTTCTTATTGATTCTTTATTGTTTAAAAAATTTATTCACCATCGCGATGCATCCAGAACAGACAATGATATTCTATGCGTAATGGAAGTGCTTCATCCACATGTGGCAATTCTTGGAATTTGAAAAATGCATCTAAATATGTGAATGAGCAACAAAATAATGCTCAAACTTTAGAAATTGGTATGAATTATTTTATTACATAAAAAGTGTGAAAGTTTGTATCATGTAATGACATTTATTATTACCATGCATATATTGGTAAAAAATAATTTTACTGAGATGCTATAATTATTAATCTTGTAATATAATACACTATGACGTATGGCATTTGAATATAATATTACTCTCAAAGGAGGCGAAACAATCTGTGGTGATGTTGATCCCCACATGGTGTACTGTTCCTATAGAGCAAGGTGCATTACAGTGCTAGCATTTTTGTTCATATTTCAATTATGATGACTTCAATTGTTAAGTCATGTATTCGACATATTGAATATCATTTGGATATGTAAAGGAATAAACATGTCGATTTAAGTATGATGCAAATGATGGATTCCACGTTATGCTAAATACTAAGTCAACTTAGTTTTACATAGAGATAAATTTTTTAGCTATAGTATTTATCTTTTAAACTAAGAATTTACGAATATTTCAAGTGAAGATGCAACTATCACGATAAAAAATTCTCACCTTGCTAATTTAAATTGCAATCTTTTTCTTAGGGTTTCTAGGGACAACTTTGAGCCTAGCAATACAAGTAGCCATGTACAATTGGGATTGAACTCATGAATAGATTGTAATATGTTACAATGTATGTCTTTAGCTATATTAAACATGCTTAATTTGTTTTTTTTTTTTAATACCACACTAAAATATAAATGTCATTGTCTCAATTTCTTAGTGAACACATCAATTGATATTGCTTTAGAAGATAATGTCAGAATATCAAATACAATCCCTAAAGAAGCAACAATTTGTGTGAAGTTAAATTGCTTTGTGTGAAAATGAAATTAAAGGTAATCGTACATTTAATTTATGTTAGATTATTTGTACATTATTTATATTTTAAAGGATCGATGAAAATCACAATTTTTTGATTAATATGTTCCCTTACATGGCCGATATATTTTTTATTTTTTACTATTTTTTAATTTAATTTAGTATAATTTTTTACATATCATTGTGTGAAAGTTTGTAGAAGTTAAATTTTTGGATGCACATGAAATTTGATTATCAAATTCTTAATATTGTGACAATTGTTATTTAGATGTACTTATAATAACTCAAACTAGGAGAACATGTGCAAATGTATGATTAAAATTAATTGAAAGGAAAACAATTCATTGATTTTGTGGTGTGCTTATATGGTTTGAAGAAAAAGTTTTTGACAGTTCAAATATAAGTCCAACTTTCCATCTATGTTCTCATAATGAAAAACTTATTCAACCTTTATTACCTCAATCTCCCATATACATGTATTGACTACTTGGAGATCATAGTTTTAAGCAAGATAATAGAACATTTAATTCAATTTTTTGCTTCATGTCAACGAATGGGAAAGTCGACATGCCTGTTTAGGATGGAAGAGGTCCCTTGTGCTTCCCTATTAAGGAAAATAATAGAACATTCAATTTGATGTTACACTATATTGGATCTTTACTTCTTTGACTAGGAAAAATTAACAGATTTCTTCAATTGTATATTGCTGACACTAGATTGAACATTGAAATCAATTAAATGTTTTGTGAAACGATGGAACTAATATAAATATTTTAGTGCCTGTAGTCGAGGGTCTAAAAGATGTGTTATGTTAATGATATGCCCTCTAACACTAATAAATAATGAGAGATATTAAAGGCATATTAGTTGTATATTCAAACTCTTCATATATTAATAAAATATAGATTTCCATGTATATCAATATAGGTACATAAGTTTGTCTTAGTATACAATCACTAGAAATAGTTCGTGAGTCATAGATTCTCTAAAGTGCATTAGAGAGTTGATACGACTTGCATACCTTTTGTTTGTATGGTGAGTGTCATATCGTTTAGTATGAGATATTGAGAGTACATGTGTATAAATACATCAATTGAGATCGAGTACTCAAACACTAACTCAAAGAATAAATTAGATACATGGAGTTTACCTTTTACTGTCAATGTCTTACTTTGTAAGCAAGGTGCTTTTGACTCAAAGGATGAGCCCAACGGGCCGTTGTTTAGATGATATAGAGGCATGTGTACATTTAATAAGGGATTTATCTGCTTACAAGTGAACATGGTGTTTGTTATATGCAATTGATATACCATGAGACAAAAATCCTTTACCAAGATAGTGTATGATCATTAAAGAGTTTCCAATAGAAGTATTAGTCTCATGAAACAATATTGATTGGCCATATGACTGGGTTTGTGATTTTGACTAAACCTATTGTTCTAGCTCGGTTGAGATGAAGTAAGACAAAAGAACTATACCATTTTGTATTTACAATTGGAAGGGTGCATGTAATCCACTCACTTTTTCTTAATTAGGTGACGATATGAATAATAGGCTAGGTGTTATCCCTATTATTCCAGTTATACTTATTGTTAATTAAAGATGAATTTAGAGAATTATACACAAAAGGTTGGAATGTGGAACAAGTGATAAATTAGTTGGGATGTGTACAAGGTTTGAGAATCATCGTGGATGAGGTTTGAGAAATCTCAGAGTAATTAATTTGATTACAATTAGATTGAACCAAATGTAATTTTTATAGTACTTGTTAATAATGACATTGTTAATTAGAAGTACGATGGGCCTTTTATTTAATTAATAGAGATTAATTAAATTGAAGTACAAGACATAAGTAGGCTTTAATTATTAATTAGGATTAATAATTAAATGTTATATAGGCTGTAATTATTAATTAAATCAATAATTAAACATTCCATGGGTTAAGAATAATTAAAGGCCTATGTAGGAAGCCCATAGATCTCATGCCATGTGCTCCCTAAGTGCTTTACATGGAAATTAGAATTCTATCAAATTTAAGATATTATGTCTTAGAATTAAATAGATTTATAAGAGTTCTAAATTATATACAGCCAAAAATTTTTTGAGGAATTTTCATCCATGCCATGTAAGCAAGATAGTGAAAAACTTGTATAGCCACTTCTCTCCTTCTTTCTCTTGTCCTAATGCTAAGAGCCTTGAAGGTGTTTGAAAGGTGAAGAAGGGGCTTGTCGACATGCTAATCATGTGGACAAACTAGAGGTTGGGGTTCAAAAGCTATGACTTTAGAATCACAAGTTCACTCATCTTGGAATATTGTTACAAAGATAAAATTCGCGTGCTTTCTTATGATTATTGTTTAATTCTTGTTATACTATGAAAACAACATATGTTCTAGTTTTTTATGTTTTAAATTTTGAATTTTTCTACCCTAAATCCATTGAAATCCAATAGTGGTATAAGAACTAGTGTTTTCCTCACATAACTGTGAAATTTAATGAACTTTGTATGATTTATAGTAGTTTTCATTCGAAAAAAAATTTAAACATGTATTTGATACTTTTTTATGCATGAAAAGTTTTTTTTTATTATACATGCCTTGAATTGAGAAAAGACATTAAAAATTAATTCTTGAGCGTTAAGAATTAACATTGCTTGCAGTCGCAACTAGCCTCATGACCACAAGAATTGTTCTTGCAACCATAGTGGGATAATTGCACCATAAGATGTGGGTTATATGTAAACCTCACTTCCAAAGGCCAAAATCACAATAAAGGATCTTGTGATTGTGAACAGTGCTACCATAGAAAAGGGTTTTCTATTGCAGATGGCCATGTAATTGCGAATGGGTAACTTATGGTCATGAGAATAGTTTCCATGACCATGTATGGTAGTTTTGTATATTTTCTTAATTTTAGAATGTGGAAATTGTTTTCGAAAAACGAAAACTAAGGTGTGAAATGCAGAATTTATAGAAGGGGTCATTAAATTGAATTACTGAATTACATATGTGATGTATAATTATATAGATGCATGTTATGAATAGATTATGGACTTGGCAGACCTACAGATAAATGTTTTTCATTTTGGTTTTTTTTTTCATGGATGTATAATTATTTTTCATGAGTTGTAAGGGTATAAGTCCATGTTTTCTATTTTACATAGAATAAGAGGTTTTTCTTCATGGTATGCCATGTGTAAATGTATCATGGGCGAGATTAAGAATTGATGTTCATGCGGAGAACAAGACTTGGTGCCATTTGAAGGTCTATGGTGTGGCAGGGTCGATAAAGGAAGCCATGAAGACTAAGATAAAAGAAGACATTGATGATTTCCTATGCAAGAGTGTAAGATTTCACACATGTGTGCATGATCTAATAGTTGCTCCAATTGGATCTAGAAGTTCATAATCCTCAATATGATTTTATTTGCATATTATATGTGATGCATGTATGAGATATGTACATGGAAATGGATAATGTGCAAAGTGAAACGTAAAAATACGTGGACTAAAAACTCTCTCGTATAATATTAAGTTGTAATGATGAAATTATTTTGTAATGACCCTCCATTGAGATCAAAGTTCTAAGTGTAATTTTAGTGTGTGATATCATAAAATTTGTTGGATCACATTATGATGGCACATTTAGGATTTCGAGTGCATTAGATACAGTATTCAAAGGATACTTCACCTTAAAAATTGAAATGGTCACGAGTGGGTGGGGTTTCAAGTCTGATGAGTAGTTAGTTGGTGGGTATGGCTTAAATAGACCTGTGTTATCAAGAACTATATGTATGAGGTTTCATAGGGCCATGGACAAAAAGTAACGATTGGACCACATATGATACACACTAGTAAGAATTGCCATGCACTAGGCTTGGCATGCTAATAACCATATATGTGAAGTATGTTATGCCTAATAAAAGCCCTAATCACTCACTTGGGAAATTTTTCACCATTTTCTTTCTAAGTGAGTGTAGGATTCAAAAATTTTGTGGGAGGCAATTTTGATTTAAACTTCATTATCAAGAAGTAACACATAATACAACCAAGCTAATGTCTTGTTTATTTTCTGCACTTTTTTTTTTATCTCGAATAATGTCTATTTCTTTTACTAAACTACTTGAGATTAATATTCTAACAAAACCCAATGACGTCAATTAACTCTGGAACTTTGAGAATTGTTCTTAATTTTGAACTACATTTGCTAGGTACTAGAAGCTAACATCCCACCAGCCCTTACAGCTATGGCTATTAAGAAGGAAAAATACGCTCATAAGAGAAGGTTCGAGGATGATCTGTGGGTCAAGAGCTACACATTGGTTGCTACGATCAATAATCTCCAGTGGACCCATGAGGGTATGGCGAGCACTTAGGAGATTCTATTTCTTCCGCAAGAGTTGTATAGTGAGTAGTGTCATATTGCTAGGTATGAGATGTCCAAGAGGTTATTCAGGATACGTTTGGTGGAAGATGGTGATGTTAGTAAGCATATTTTCAAGATGATTTTGCTCATTAAGAGGCTTTAGTTTGTGAACTTAATCATGGACATTAACTTGCAAAAAAATTTAATCCTTTAATCGCTTCCAAATTCCTTCTTAGAGTTTATCTTGAACTATCATCACAATGACATAGGGTGCCACTAGTTGGGCTCTTCAATAAGCTAGTGACTACACAAACCACGATAAAAGGGAAAGGGAAGGAGGTGATTCTTGCTGCATTTAGCTCCTTTGATATGACCAAGAAGGGCAAGACAAAGAAGATGAAGCATTAAGAAGGCCGAAGCTCTTACTAAAAAGAAAAGTGTTTCCAATGTGGCAAGGATGGACACTGGAAGACAAACTACGTTAGTACCTTAAGAGCTTGAAAGTTGGTACTGAAGGTATGGAACTTTATGTTTATGAAACATCTTATTCCATTGGTGTATTTTCTTCTTCTTAGATATTAAATTTTAGTACTTCATCTCGTATTTGTACTTCTCATTAAGAGCTAACACGAAATAGGATGTTTGAGAAGTGTGAAGTGGTTATCAAGATGGACGGTGGAGCAAGTGTTGCATCTACTACAATTAAGACCACTTCAATTAGACTATCGTTCAACCATGCCATTACTTTAAGAGATCATTTACTTTTTCCTAATGAGCTTAAAAACATTTTTTTATTCTATTATTAATAAAAGAGAATTATGAATTTTCTTTTAAAAATAATGTGTGCTATATTTATTATTGTAATAAATTGGTTGGCACAACATTTCTTATGAGTGGACTTTATTATTTGAATATGGATGATACCATTGTGATGAATACCATTTCCAACAAATGTGAAAGGGATGGTTTGAATCCTAAGCAATTGTGGCATCTTAGTCTAGGCTGTGTTGGGGCCATAAGTCATAGAAAGTTGAAGAAAGATAGGCTTATGGTCCATTGGGAAAGGAACTATATTTGACTCGTGAACTTTAGATTCTAAGCAAAATGGCTAAGAGTCCATTTGATGAAAATGTCGAAAGGGCCGCGGAGGTGTTAGTGTTAATCTACACTGATGTTTGTGGACAACTTAATGAAATGTCTCACGGAGGCTTCTACTACTTCATAATCTTTATCGAAGATTATTCTAGGTATGGTTATGCATTTGTGATGAAGTCTATACATGAATCTTCTAAAAAGTTCAACGAATTCAAGGCATAAGTAGAGAAATAATTTGGAAACCTTGTGAAAGCACTACGATTAGATCGTGGTGGTGAGTACATGACTGCCAAGTTTGACAAGTTCCTAAAAAAAATGGTATTTTGTCACAATTAACACTATTACTTAAGTAAATGGTGTGGCTGAGCATAGGAATTAGACTTTATTGGACATAGTTCAATCTATGATTAGCTTCATTGATCTTCCCATATCACTATGGGGTTATGCCCTTCTCACAACCGCATATATCTTAGATAAGATTCTCTTTAAGTCCATTCTTTCAACCCTACATGAGATGTGGAATGGGTGCAAGCTAAACCCTAAGCACATGAGGATTTGATGATATCTATCTTACCTTAATATGAGTAAGACAAATAAAGGTGGGGGTTGTCATAGGCCATTTTGTTAGATATTCCAAAGATTCAATGGGATATAAGTTTTAACCACTTGAGGATAATAGGATTGTTGTTGGTTATTAGGCACATTTTCTTAAAGAAAAGTTTATTTGAGAAAGTGGTGTATTTAGGAAGGCTGTGTTCGAGGTTAAGCACAAGTAGGAAAGCAATGAGCCCATACAACAAATTCATATTCAAGAACAACCCTATACGATGTAGGCATTGCAATGATTGGACTTAAGAGATATGGTTATATCCTAGAGAATGGAAAAGAGTTGTTTTTTATGCAAGATAATGATTATGGAAATGATTCTTCTAGCTCTGATCAAGTAATATTGGATAAGGATTTTTCTAAGTAGCTAAAGGCTATACAATCTAAGACGGATTTGATGTATGGGAACTAGGTATAGACCTTAATGGATCCCAATGAGGTAATAGTTTCCATCAGATGTAAGTGGGTCTACAAAGGGAAGATTACTATGACTAGCAAGGATGAAAACTATAAGGCTAGCCTACAGGTGAAAGGTTATAGTCAAAAGGATGGTTTGACTATGAGGAGACCTTTTCACTTATAGCAATGCCTAAATCTATTTGGATATTTCTTGTGATAGCCACTCATTTAGATTATGAGATTTGGTAGATGGATATCAAAACCACTTTCCTCAAAGGGTTGCTTAAAGAAGACATTTATATGGTGTAGCCACATAGTTTTAAAGTCCAAGGGGAATTTTATAACATATGCAAGCTTAAGAGGTCCATTTATGGCCTTTAGCAAGCATCATAGAGTTGCAATCTTCTTTTTAATCGTGTAGTCAAATCATTTGACTTCATTAAGAGCGAAGATGAACTGTGTGTTTATGTGAAGATTAGTTAGAGTCATTACATTTCTAGTGCTATATGTAGATGACATATTGCTTATTGGAAATGATGTTAGGATGTTAACCTTAGTCAAGAAACGGTTATCAAGTATATTCTTCATGAAAGACTTAGGAGAAGCAACCTAAATCTTAGTTGCTTACATCTATATAGAGAGAGTAAAAAGAGTGATAGATCTCTCTTAAGCGTTGTATATAGACAAGATACTAAATTGGTCCAGTATGGAAACCTTTAATTGAGGATTGCTACCATTAAAGCATAGCATCTACCTTTCAAAATCCAAGTGTGCCATTACTTATGCTTTGGCTATTAGACGCATGCTGTATGCAATGTTGTGTATAAGGCTAAATATTGCCTACGTTATAAGTGTTAAAGTAGGTTTTAGGCAAATCCTCGTAGAAACCACTATAAAGCTATCAAGTGTATCTTTAAGTACTTGAGAAAGGCTAAGGTTATAATAATTGTATATGGAGATGGGGATCATAGAGTAGATAGATACAGTAATTCTAACTTTTAGTTAGATGTGGATGATAGAAAGTGTACTCTGGGTACATCTTTGCCCTAATGGTGGTGCGGTAAGTTGGAAGAGTTCAAATAGAGTACTACTAAGGAATTACCCTCTGAGGTTGAGTACATTGCAGCACGTGATGCTGCAATAAAGGTTGTTTGGATATGGAAGTTCGTGATAGAACTTTAGGTGGTTCCACATGTGGATCAACCATTACCACTATGATAACAATAGCGTAATCGCACAACTGAAGGAACCAAGGTCTAATTAGAAATTTAAATGCATGTAGAGATGTTACCATATTATTTGAGTGATCATTGGAAATGGCAATGAGCCATTTAGAAAATAGTTTCGGTAGATAATTTGGCAGACCTACTTAGCAAGTTAATGATAGAAGCATAGATGGATCACCATTTTGAGAAGATAGATATTATATACTATAGTGATTGGAACTAGGATTATTAGCATTAGAATGCAAATAGAATATTTATTCTCTCTAATGCTAAAAGATAATGAGGGATATTGGAGGCCTATTAGTTGTACATGTAAACTCTTCATATATTAATAAACTATTGATTTTCTTTTATATGAATAGTATGGTAGTGTTCCATGCATCTAAATCTTGAATAATATAAAGTGTTGAATGTGTTCATGTAATTGTATAAGGAAGTCTTATTTATAAAATGTTATGAATATAGATACAAGGTTATCTTAATATACAATCATTAAAACTAGTTTGTGAATCACAGATTCTTTAAAAGGTATTAGAGAGTCGATATGGCTTATAGATTTTGCATTTGTATGATAAGTGTCATGTCGTTCAATATAAGATAGTGAGAGTAAATGTGTGTGGATATGTTATTAGAGAATGAGTGTTTGAACATTGACTTAAAGAATGAAGCAGACAAATGGAGTTCACTATTTACTATCAATTTCTTGTTTTGTGATCTTACTAAGTGTACGTGGGCCTTAGAACCGAGACAAAATGGTTGTCTTGTGCATTAAAGGTCAATATCTATTTGGGCATGAGATATGATTATAAGCCTAATGTATTGTTGATTGGGTGTGTGTGTAGTCATTTGTGCATATAATAAGGGATTTGTCTCCTTGTAAGTAAGCAAGGCCTTTGTGCTATACAATTGATGTTCCACGAGATGAAAATCTTTGGCCAAGGTAGTGTGTAATTAAAAAAAAGTTTTTGATAGAAGCATTAGTCTCATGAGGCAACATTGATTGATTATATGACTGGTTTTATGAGTTTAGCTAAATCTATGGCTCTTGCTCGGTTGAACGGAATAAGACAAAAGGCTTATGCCATATGGTATTCACAATCAAAAGGGTTCATGTTGGGCTATGATATGGATTGTAGATTAGACACTACCTATATCTTTTGAGCTATACTTATTGCCAATTAAAAATGAATTTAGACAATCACACGCAAAAGGTTAGAACATAGGACAAATGGAATTGGTTAGGGTGTGGATGAAGCTTGAGAAGTCTCATAGATGAGGCTTGAGAAGTTTTGTAAAGTAATTAATTTAGTTTCAATTACATTAGACCAAATGGAATTCCTATAGTGCTTGTAAATAATGAAATTGTTAATTAAAAGCACAGTAGGCCTGATTAATTAAATTAAAGGAAAAGACACAAGTAGACCTTCATGGTTAATGAGGATTAATAATTAAAGGTTATATGGGCTATAATTGTTAACGAGATTAATAATTAAATAATCTATGGGCTAAGAATAATTAAAGGTCCATATAAGAAGCCCAAAGAGCTTATGCCATGTGTGCTCGAGGTGCTTTACAGGGAAATTAGAATCCTATAAGATATTGTATCTTGGAATTAAGTAGATTTAAAAGAATTCTAAATTAAATACAACCAAAAAATTTAGAGGAATTTTCGTCCATCACCTCTAAGAAAGAGAGAGAGAAACTTTTAGTCACCCTTGTCCTTCTTTCCCTTGTCTTAAAGCCATCTTGCTCAAAATGGTTTTTGAGTAAGAGCCATGCAATGGTGTTTGCAAATTAAAGAAGGTAATTGTCAACATTCTAATTGTATTCACAAACTAAAGGCTAGGGTTCAAGGGCCACGACTCGAGAATCACAAGCTTGCTTATCTTAGAATACGATTCCAAAGGTATAATTCATATGCTTTCTTGTGATTATTGTTTTATGTGTGTTATACAAAGAAAATGACTTGGGTTTGGTTTGTTTAATTCTATTGTTTATTCTTTGATATTTTGTATTTTTCCACCCCAAACCCATCGAAAACCAACATATTAGATAGGATGAATCCTTATGCTCAAATGTTCCATACAACAAGAAATGCATTGCAACATGATAAAGGTTTATATCTTGACATAGGGATTTGGAACTCAAGAAATAATTGGTAGTATGTTGATGTGTAGCCACACCAAATTTTAGAAGAACAAATGGATAGTACTTGGTAAGCACAAATGTGATATCCACAGGGAAGGTGTTTGTGTCTATTGATACAACTAAATGCTTATTAGTTAAGCATACTCAAATTAGAGGAAAGAAATAAAAAAAAATGACAAAAGAATTGCATGATGAAGTAAACAACAAACACTTAAGAAAGCAAACAGTCGAAAGAAGCAACTACCAATGATGAGGAGCTCTAGTCCTGTGTGATGTGATTGACACAAAACGATGAATATTTTATACTAATTATCAGTTTAATTGCTTTATTATAAATTGTTAATCGCATGATCTCTAGGATATCTTTTGGACTCTCTTAAATCTTTGACTTAAGATATTAGTGGTTTCTCGTTGGCCTAATTGATTTAAGTTATGAAATTTATGATTAAAAATATTAGCCCACACTAACTCTATAGTTTTACATCCATTATTCTCATAGAATTACTATTCAAAATTGAACATCTAATACCCATGTTTCACTTCCATTATTCTCCACACAGTCACACATTAATTAAAGAGCTAATCAAGTCATTTAATCTCAATTCAATTCATCAATTGTAAATAACAAATGTAAAGACAATTACTTAAAAGAAAATTCATGCATTACTAGTCTATCACAATCATAAGGTTCTAGAAATTAATTCAGACATCTATTAAAATAACAAAACTCATCAATGTTAAATTCTTTAGATTGAACATAATCTCTAAAACACAAGAAAAGGAAAGAATTCTTAGTATATGAGATGCACAGAATAGAAGCAATCCTAATCTTGGCGCGTTCACTTCTTAGAATTTGTGTTCTTATCCAGTAACTTGTGCCTCCCCCTAAAGCTCAACTCTTCATCCAAAATGTCCTCTCCTATTAGAATTTATGCTCTCTTTTATATGAAGAGTTTAGAAGAGGTGGAAAAAAGATTAAATCACCCTAGAAAAATCACATTAGGTGTATTTTGCAATTCTATTCGTAACTGGGAAAGTATCCCTCCTGATCATGAACTCCTCCACCACAATTATGAGCTTTGATTGTGAGTGCCATGTATGTCTTGCCTCCGATGGTGCATTCTTGAACTCTTGACTTCCAACCACAGGACTACTATTGGCAAAAGATCAACTCTTCTTGTTGTCATTCTTGTGAGCACTCATTCTCCTTTAGTGGTCATAGTAATGCTTCTCGTCGACATTAATGTTGATTGCTAACTTGCCTTGTGTAATGTTTTCTCTCAATAGTTTTTTAGTTCTTCACGATCACAGATCTAATCATCACAATATTGACCTGAGGATGCCAGAAATGGTTTTAAGTAAATGCAATGTTCCTATTTTACTTATTCCCGTCCAAAAAAGCTTAAAACACCTTTAAAATGATAGGTTGAGGCTTTGCAATTTAAAACAATTGATTTTCAATTACTGCACAAAATAGATAGAAATTAGAAAAAAGTTATTGATAAAGGAGGAGGGGGGGGGGATGTTGTAAAACCTAAAGTTATCACACTCCACACTTATGCATTTGCTAGGACTAACAAACTCAACCATTGCAATTCAAAAACATAGACACTTATGCAAATCACGTCAATGATGAATTGATAAAGAAAGAATACAAATGATGACCTTTCATCTTAATTTCAAAATATGAGAAAAAACTAATCACATGATGAAAAAGATCATTAAAAGTACAATAGTTTCACACAAATTCATCCTTAAGAAGTCCTATGCATGTGTGACACTCCTCACCTTTAAGCACTTAACTTTTTATAGTTCTATCACAAGTAAAAGCAATCAATCTTGAAATAACTCACCTCTATGCCATCAATCCACCCTTTTCAAACAAACTCAAATAATATAAAGAGCAATCAATAGGACTTTAGGTTTGGACTAAATTATGTAGAAACAGGCAAGAGCTTGGAAAAAATTGGTTCAACTTTTCCTTATATCTCTTTGGCTCTTCCTTCAAACTTAATTTTCTTCTTTAGTGGGATTTTTTTATGTTTCCTTAGGTTATTAAAAGCCTTTTTATGTGAAGGTGCACAAGGGTCATTGTACATCTCCAATACTCTACTCATAACCTAGAACATCAATCATACTCATATTTTAGTGACTATTTTATGTGAGAAAAAATAGGGATCTCTACGCAATACTAGTTATTAAGTTACATTAACTAGTGTAGTAGAAAATTTACGCACATGTTGTCTTTCATTTGAATTTTGTTTTTCTTCTTCTGTCTTTTCTTTTTCTTCTTCTCTCTTTTCTTTCCTTCTTTCCAAATTCAAGAAATGAAAGCAAGGAGACAATCAATAACAAAATAGGGCAATAAAGCTCAAATAGGTTTATCAAAGGAATTTTTTTTGTATACATCGTAACTTTGAAAGAATTGCTTATATCATCTCCAACATTTTTGTTGTTCTTGTCTGTTATCTAAGGGTTTCTAGACTCATTAAAGCAAAAATTACATTCCTTATCCAATTTTCTATTCCTACATTATAGTACTTCTCAAGTAATCAAGCATTTCACAGTGAGGGTAAAATGCACAAAAGATGTTTTGGACTTTTCACAACCAAATCAAGCCAAAAACTTACCATACCAAAAAACAATCCTAGAATCATGCAACAAAATAATGAAGCACATCATCCCAAAGAATTCATTGTAAATTAAGTAAAATGACCATGAACCTCAATTCACCAAAAAATCAATCCACACTAACAATAAATCAAAGTATAGTCCATTACCTTTCCATGAATTACATCCATTTCATTCAAAGATATCATTCAATTACGTGCATCAACATCAAAATAAAATAGTTACATCCATTCAAACTTGTTAACAAGTAAACTAACATCACTAGCCACCTAATACAATCCTCTCTCACACTTAAATGTTCCATAGCCCTTAATGCAACTAAATACAACTAAGCATCAAAGAAGATAAAATAAAGAAGAATAAAATTTACAATTTGGGGAATGAAGTGACAATGTTGTATCATTCCTTAATTGATGGGTCCTGTGGTGGCTCTTTTCACTATTGGAAATGGGGCTGGTTAGGGCTAGTACAACATAATTGAAGGCATCTACACCATGGCGAAAGGGATGCTTGAATAGATCTACTGGAAGTACTATGTAGTGTTCCTTTAAAAGTTAGCATAAGTCTAGCAAGCTAACTAAACTAGAACAAGATAGTGTAGTTAAGTTGATTAAGCTGTTGCTCTATCTCACTATTGCATCGTTCCAGTGCCTTGTAAGATTGGCAATAGTCTTTATCCTAACCATTAATCTATTAGTTCAACCTATCTAGCATGTCAGCAATTGAGAACCTACATGCACGGGGGCCCTTAAAAGTTAGCTGTAGTAGCGATGTTACCTCCTTCTTGTACTTCTCATCTAATGAAGTGTCATCCCTCCTCAGGCATTTATTAATATTGGTTGGGCTAATATCTATAGTGACATGCTTCTCCACATCAAGCCTAGCCATGTGACATAAATCTACAATCAAATGTGTGTGGTCAAATGATGCTTTCCTCATCTATGCAATGTGAAGTATATTCATGTAAATGAGGTGGCATAGATCCAATGGTATGCCTATGTAAAGAGCATATAGGAGTACAATTGCTTAGGTGGAACATGTAGTGGTGTGTCTAGATGACCTGATCTTCCCTAAAGTGAAATGCAGCCAAACCTCATGGGGTTTGTGTACAAGTGACTACCGTCACCCACCATCTAACTTCAGTGGGGCACATCTTAGCAATCATAGCCTCATTTAGGCCACCATCATACTCTAGATGCTCAAACTCCTCCATTCTACTGACTCTAAGTTATACAGTGCATTAATGTCCTGTGGACCAAATTGTAATGGAAGTTCTGGAATCTTAATAGTATAATCTTCCTTATCTAGCACATTTGCATAAAACTCCCTCATTAACTCCAAGGTGAACCTCCTAGTCAAGTGGGAAATAGCTATAGTCTAGCATCTTCGTGCCACCAAATTTGTGAAGTGTGGATGAGGATTGTCCTCCTGACCAATGTTCCTATCCCATGCTTCCATCAACTTGAATTTCTCATCATCAAAATTAACCCCCACTTGGAATAAGCTAGCACCATGTTTGCTCCTTTTATAAGAACGTGTACCTACAAAATTCAAATAATCACTAAGCAAGCATAATTGGAATATGATCAAATTAAGTTCACAAACAAATGACCTCAACTAGGTATGGAAATATGAAGTTTCATCAAACACATGTACAAGAAGTCAAATTGGCTAGGGATAGTCATTTAGGCATTCTGTCGAAGACCTACCATACACTATGAAAAACATATTGGAATACAACTAAAAATCACCATAATACATCCAAAATCATCAAAATAGTAGTATAACTCCTAATAATTCAAGTCCTATGCCTATTAATTCATGTAAATTAGAAGAATTTCATACATACAAGCATGAAAGTAACTAAGTCCCACATTTCAATATATGCTTCAAAATAAAAAAGTTCTCCCAAACTTCAATAATGTGCACCACAAACTCATAGGAATACTAAGAAAAAGGTGAATTTTTGGAAAAGATACCTGCCATTATCTCTTAAAATGAATGGATGCAAAAAATTGGAGAAAAGAATGAAAACTTGAAACACTTTTGATGCAACTTTGTAGTGTATGGGATAGAGTGAGAATTTTTGTTGCAAGAGATAGGGAATGGCCAACCGTGGTCCTTTGATATGCATTTGATTATACTAATGCAACTCTAAAATAGTGACGTTTCTTTATTAAGGGACCTTATTCATTACCTATTTAATGTGGTAATACACGAAACTCCAATTGGCATGGCATTCTCTACCTTGGTGGAACATTTAGGGTCTAAACTAGGTGAAGTTATGGATGTTGAGTTAAGTACAAATGGACTTCCCTTAGATGTGATTAAAATTCATGTTGGTTTGGATTTGTCGTGCTTTTTGAAACTAGCACTTAAAATTAGCAATGCATAGGCGGTAGAACTAATTTTATCTTTAACATATGAAAGACATCTAAAATTTTGCTATCTGTGTGGAAGATTGGGACATGTAGATTGATAATGTCCTGCACTATAAGGATGGTTTTATCCATCCAAAGCACCAGCTCCCATATGGCCCTTGGCTTTGCCAATTATCATTCAAGAGACAAATATGCTTAGGTGGAAGATTTAGTTCTCATAAACCAGTGGGAATTAGGCTAAATTATCTTTCATGTTTCAAAGTAAGCAGAGAATTGGATGAACGGTAGATGGTTAAGAGTCCTTGCATTTTCGAGGATTTTGGACTTCCCAACACTTCCAATGTGGTAGAGAAATTTGTGGAGGCTGGCACAAGCCTGTTGGAAGAGGGACATCTACATGTATCCTCCTTCATTTCTTGTGGCAATAGGGATAACATAGCAAGGATACGTTATATTCCAAATAACAACTATGAGGATGTTTCAGTTAGGGAGTCAACACCAAAAAGGAGACAAGTGAGTAAAGGGATTGATTTAAATAACATTGATTGCCTAAGGACAAATCTTGAAGGATTCTCAACTTATGTGCAAATCAATATTCCTTGCACTTCTTCAGTAAAGGGTCAATAGCTGATTGATAACACTGTGTCCTTCTTTTCTTTAATGTTAGAGATCCTTATACAGGTGGATGTATGCCAAAAAGCAGGTAGTTGAAAGGGGCAAGTTAGGGGGAGGAGACATCATGCTTTTTGCAGTTTTTGGAGATGAAAGAGAAAGCTCAAGAGAACATGGCATTGACAAATAGGGTTGATGATCAAAATGATATCAGTTTTCTTACAATATTGCATTTGTGTGATGAATCTTCTAGTTTAACGGTAAAGGATACTACGCAGGCCCGCTGAGAAATATAAGTTGTTTAAGCTAGAACTAATAGGGTTTGGGGGGCCTTAGACAGTTTAAGAACTTGAATAATTAATCCAAGTGCAACACCCTTCGTTAGTTTTCTCATGTTCCCATTCTAGAATTGAAGCTCTTAAGTATGATTTTAATATGCATCGTTTTGTTGTTGATCCGCTTAGTTTTGGGGGTGGCCTTACTTTTCTTGGATCAAGTCTATTTCAGTTTGTATTGGCTTCTTTTCTCGTAATCAAATTGATGCTATAGTTCATTTTATTGATGCCCTACCTTGGAGACTTATGAGGTTATTTGATAAACCTGAATTCTCCATGAAATGACATTCTTAGGGGCTCCTTCACTTCTTGCATAAGAAGTCGTCATTGCCTTGGTTAGTTTGTGGTAACTTGAATGCTGTTCTTTTCAATGACAAAAAGTTGAAAGGTAACTTTCCAAGTCCTAGTGATATGGAGCATTTTAGGAAAGCACTTTGGGATTGTGGCATAGACAAATTGGGTTTCTTAGGTTTTCCTTTTACTTAGTGTAATAAATGAGAAACGCTAATAACTATTCAAGAAAGACTTGATATTGCTTATGTTAAAATTCATAATGGCACCAAATTTTCTCCCATGTTGAAGTTTCTTACGTCAGAGCCATTTGGTCAGATCATTGGCTTATCATTGTTGAACTGTGGAGTTTGGCATATCCAACTGGGGCGAGGTAAAGTAGTTGTTATCATAGAGGTGTGAATAGATCATTGCGCAATTTTGGGTTCTTGACTAGAATGTCGATGCTTCAGAGATGGTTGAGAGGAATCTTAGAGGTTGCCAGTGAGTGCTCACTAGGTGGAGTCACAAGCAATTTGGTAGAAGCCAACATCATATTCAACATTTGGAGGTAATATTTTTTGAAATGGGCAAAAGGACAATCACAAATCAAAATCTAAAGAGTATGATGAGAAACTAAGAAAATTGGATACACTTTGATCCAGAAAGGAAGTTAAATTGAAGCGTTAGCTGAAGGTGATAGAAATAAAAAAAAATTCCATGCAAAAGCTATTGAGCATGGGCAAAAAAATTTAAATAAAGCTTTTGGAGGATGAGAATAGATCGTTGGTGGAATTTGATAGTGGTTTGTGAGATTATTAAGACTTATTTCACTAAACTTTCTCATTAAATTGACCAACACAAGAATGGTTGATAGCACTTGCTAATAATATGTCTCCCAGTCTGATGAATGAAATGCACACATCCTTACGACAACCATTCATAGCCAAAGAAGTCCGAGAAGCATTGAATCAAATGATCCCATAGAAATCGCTAGGTCTAGATAGGTTTTCTCCTAGATTTTTTTTCTAAAAATTGTGCCATGTCATAGGGATATTATCACAAATTTTGTTTTGAAGTATTCTCAACAAGGGACACAACTTGGGAGCTATCAATCACATTAATATTGTCCTTAACCCAAAAGTGGTGAAACCAGAGGATATAATGCAACTCAACTCCATTAGCCATTCCAACACTGTATACAAGTTAGCTTCAAAAGTGATTTCAAACCTTTTAAAACTTCTCCTGTGACATGTGATCTTTCCTTGGTAGGCAGTCTTTGTTAGGAGTTGTCAAATTACTAATATAGTATTTTGTTAGATCAAGAAGTGATCCATGCACAAAATTGTAGGTGTCATAGCAAGACAAAACTTGCGGAAATTAAGTTAGACCTTAGCAAGGCATATGGCAGAGTAGAATGGCCATTTTTATAATTGATCTTGTGGAGAAAGGGCCTGCCTTCTAATATATTTGCCATATTTATGAGATACGTTACTTTGGCCACGTTCTCTTTTACCCTCAATGGATAGGTGTTTAGCCTTCTTATATAGGGGTGAGGTTTACGACAGGGGGATTCACTCTCCCCTTATCTGTTATTTTGATTATTGGACTCATTGATCAAAAAATTTCAAGGAATAATAATGGGAGCTTAGTGGTGGTCTAAAAATCAGGAGAACAAGAGATATTAGATTAATTGGGCAATCCTATTCTAGAGCAAGTGTACAGGTGCTCTTAGCTTCAGGAGTCTGAAAGCCTTCAATCTAGCTTTTCTTGCAAAATAGTTGTGAAGGATGAATTTGCAACGAGAGAGCTTGTTGGCAAGAGTGTTCAAGGTAATAAATTTCCCAAAGTCCTCTGTTTTTGAAGCTAAATTAGGCACCTACCCCTTGTTTGTTTAGTGTAGCTTATGGAATGCTAAATTTGTTCTTATTAGAGCTCAATGAAGGATTGGGGTAGGAAATTTTATTAGTATTTGGAATGTTAGTTGGATTCCGTGTACTCATCTTTTAAACAGATCACTACTCTAAGAGATATGCCTGTAAGCTGAAAGTAAACTAACATATTAATCCTAGTTCAGGGTGGTGAAAGCTAGAAATGCAATGTTCACTATTCTCGAAGGAAGTCATAAATTTGAACACCCAAATTCCTTTATGTGACACCTTTGGTAGTAACATACTTGGTTGGCATTTTTCTAAATCAGGGCTCCTCACAGTTCAAAATGCATATTTCATGGCCTGATCCCACAACAATGGTTTTGTATTTGATGCATATTTGATTGATAGTCAATTTAAGCATGCTTATATATATATATATATGTATGTATATATAATATTAGATTAAAGTTATAATAATGCTTACATTTTGTTTCATCAAATTTTATGCTTTTTTAAATTAATGTTTGTAGTTTGAAAATTGTAATATTGTCAATTCAATGTTTGCTAAACAATCAATAGAAGAGCATCAAAGAATGAAAATTTTATTTTCTTGAAAGATTCAAACTGAAATACATAGCGAAGAATGCAACATATACCAGCCACAGTTCACAACCTCTTTGTAGTTAAGTTCACTAACTACCCGCCTCCAATTGACTACAACTGTTACAAGTAACTATTACAATACATTAGGATTATAGGTTAACCACTTAACTATATAATTAGCAACAGATTAGCTCGAGCCCCACCACAAGCTAGAAGAAATCCAATGGAACAATGCCACTGCACAGGATGACCTCTCATTGTTGTTGCTTGTTTAGTTGTTTTTCTTGCAAATTTTCCTTCTTGCTTTGACGCTCTTGGATTTAACACCCCCTTCAAGATGAGCATAGATGTTTTTCAAGCTCATCTTGCCTACTAGCTTGTGGAATTACCTTAAAGTTAAAGCCTTTATCATCAAGTTTGCAATTTAATCATGGGGGTTGATGTACTCCACTTCAATAATTTCATCCTTTACCTTTTCTCTCACAAAGTGCATGTCAATATCAAAATGTTTTGTTTGTTCGTGATGAGTTAGATTTCTTGTAATCTTCAAGGTGCTCTGGTTGTCACATTAAGTTATGAAAGGATAATTACATCGTTCACCAACAACATTTGCAATTTGCAAGGTGCTCTGGTTGTCACAATATACTCTACTTCAGTTGAGCTCCTTTCAACAACATTTTGTTTCTTTGATTTCCAGCTCACCATATTTTCTCCAACAAAAAAGCAATAGCCTAATATTTATCTCCTTTTATCAATGCTAGCTCCCTAATCATTGTCACTGTAAGCAATTAGCCTTGCACTACTTTTTTTGTAGAAAAATATCCCTTTTCTTAAAGTAAGTTTCAAGTATCTAAAGACCCTTATTGCTACTTCAAGATGGTTCTTTCTAGGCTTGCTCATGAATTGTGATAGGACCTACACTGCATTGTTGATGTCATGCCTTGTGAAAGTCAAATAAATCAGTTTCCCTATAAGTTTTCTATAATGAGTCATGTCTTCTAAAACATCTTCATCTTCCGTCCTAAGTTTGTAATTCAACTCCATAAGTGTTATGGCTATTCTAGCCCCCATCATTCCATATTTCTCCAAAAGATCCATAGTGTACTTTCTTTGGCACATGACCAACTCCTCTCTTGACCTTGCTATTTCTATTCCAAGCAAGTATCTTAGTGCTCCTAAATTTCTTACTTTGAACTTGGATTGGATAAATTGAACTACAGTAGTGATCTTTTCCTCATCATCATTGCCAATGACTAGATTATCAATGTATAGAAGTTGTGCCATGATGTTGCCTTGCTTTGTGACTTTTGTAAACAATGAGTAATTTGATTTAGATTGTTTGAAGCTACGCTCATCAAGTATGTTGGTGAACTTCTCATTCCATTGTTGGAGGCTTGTTTTAAACCATATAGAGCCTTCTTTAGTTTGCACACCATTCTTTTTTCACTGTAGAGCTTTGATCCCAACTGGTCATAGCTTGTGGTATTTCCATGAATACATCTTCCTTCTAATCCCCATTCAAGAAAGCATTGTGCACATCTAATTGTTGTAGCTTCCATTCTCTCATGACAACAAATGACCAAAACATTTGATAATGGCTTGTTTTACAACAGGGCTGAATATTTCATGAAAATCAAAACCTTCTACCTAATTGTTCCCTTTTGCTACAAGCTTGGCTTTATACCTCTCAACACTTCCATCTGCCTTCTCCTTTGTTTCGTATACACATTTGCATCCCACCACATGCTGTCCCTTTGGCAACTAAATCATATCCCAAGTTCCATTCTCCTCCAATGCTACTACCTTCTCAATCATGTCCTGCTTCCAATGTGGCTTCTCTATGGCTTCAGTAAAAGACTCAGGCTCTTGCACATCTTCAGTTTGCTTAAGTAATATGTGTATTCCTTAGATAGTTGACTAGTTGTGCGATAATTAGATATAAGGTGCATTGTGGGTGCTAATTGTTGGCTAGGCTCTTTCAAGGCATGGTCATAGATCTTAAGGTCTTTAGGTAATGTTCTAAGTCTTGTGAATCTTCTAAGAATAGGTTGAGGTGGAATGTCATTTTTGGTTGCTTAAAAGTCTTTGCAAGTGAGGATGCATGTGGAAAAGGTTCCTAGTAAGGAGTGTGAGACTCAATTACAGGATCAGCTCCTGATGAACTTAGATCACTCATCACAAAGCCATGATCCATTTTCATTATATTAGGCCAATTGAGGTGTTTTTGATTTTCATTATTTAAATGGAAAACATGCTCAAGAAATGTGACATCTCTAGAAATTATGGTTTCATGTGTGCTGAGATAATATAACTTGTAACCTTTCACTCCACTGGGATAACCTATTAGCGCACATTTTTTGGCTCTAGAATCAAATTTGGACCTATTTCTTTTGAGGGTGGAATAGAATGTAAGGCATCCAAAAACTCTTAAGTGATCATAGCTCGGTGCCTTACTAAACAACAACTCATAGAGTGTCTTAAAGTTCAATAGTTTGGAACAATTAAGATAGCATCATCCCAGAATTTGAGTGGCATTGAGACTTGAAACATGAGAGCTTTAGCAATGCAAAGGATATATTGGTGCTTTCTTTCAACACCAGCATCTAACTATAAGCTTTCTACACAAGTTTGTAGATGTATGATTCCAAGGTCAATGAATAAATTGGTTTAGTTCAACTCAAGTGCATTATCACTCCTAACAATCTTAATGTTGTGATTGAACTAATTTTTGGCTAGCTTGCAAAACATAGGAATGATTTGACACACATCACTTTTGTGTCTCATTAAATAAGTTCATGTGCATCTAGTAAAGTCATCATCTATTGTAAAGAAGAGGATAATCATCAATGGCAACAGAAGAATAAGGGCCCTAGGTGTTAATGTAAACAATGTCAAATGGCTTTGCAGTGGACTTTCTTGTAAAGGAAAAGCAAGCTCCACTGTTTTGCTTTAGGACAAATTTCACAAACTTTTTCAAGTATAGTACTAATGCAAGAGTACAAAGCATAAAGTTTATCACCAATTTTATGGGAAGTATGCCAAACATCAAAAGCTTCTGAGGTAGATACATAGGTTGAATGGTTCTAGTTGGTGTTAACTGACAAGCATCTCTTTCTAAACTCCTTTTGTTCCAAAATGTAAAGTCCATGTCTTTGTTCAACTATTCCAATCCTCTTCCACGGTGAGAGGCCCTAGATGTAGCATGAACTTGGATTAAAAATAAAACAACAATGATGTGTCTAGGCTAACTTACTAACTGACAACAAATTTAGCTTGAATGATGGAACAAACAAAACTCTATCTATGATTAAGGAATTTGAGAATTTTACTATCCCTATATGTGTGATAGGAACTTTGGCATTGTTTGGTAAGTGAATAAAGGCATTTGAAACAAGAGAATAGGACTAGTGATTTGAGGCACTAGTGTCAATGATCCATCTAACTAAGATTTGTTTGTTGTTATTCTTCTTTTCGATTGGTATACCTAGTGAGGTAGAAGGAAAGTGTTTTGAGTCATTAAAAGGCTTGCATAGAAAATGATTTGGATGAAAACGAGGACTTCACCTACAAAGTTAGATCAATGTTGTTATTGAAACTAATTTTGTGCACAAACCTACTCTTGCCTCTTCATTATTGAGGCCACACTCAGTTAGCCAATATCATAGGATTCCAGTAGTCTCACAAGCTTCTAAAGTTGCTCCTATGTTTGAGTTATTGCTCCACCACCTTTTACTTTAGCATTCCCTTCATTCAAACTTGCAAAAGAAGAAGTCTGATTTGATAGAGGCTGGTGAGGCCTATTCTTGCCTTTGTTAAACTTGAAGTTTGGAGGGAAAGCTAACAAGTCTATAGCACTTCTCTCTCACATGCCCCATCTTTCTAGAGTGTGAGCAGACATGTTCTTATTTCTTTTCCTTCCTTTGTACCCTTGAAAGTAAAGTTGATGCCTCATTCCACACCTTATATGACACATTAGCTACTCTTTGAACTTCTTCCACCACAATGGCATTGTATGCCTCATCCAAAGATGGACATGGCTTTTACCTTAGAAGTTGGGACTTGTTGGTTGAGAGCACATTATTCAATCCAAGTAGGAACTTGTAAGCTTTGTCCCTCCCTTGCAACTCAAACTTTTGGAAGCACTGTTGATTGTATCCACCACATAAGCAATAAGGTGGGGGTTTGTGGAGCCTTAACTCCTCCCATATGGTCATCAACTTTGTGTAGTAGGCATCTACAGACCTTTTGCCTCGATTCACTGCTTGAAGTTCCCTTTGCACCCTACACATTTGGTTGTCATTTGGCAATGAAAACCTCCTTGCAAGCACATCCCACATCCGATGTGCATACTTGATGTAAAAGACCATTGATGCCGATGATGGACTCATGGATTTTAGTAGCCGTGCAATGATTAAAGCATTGCAATATGTCCAAGCATTATGTAGTGGATCATCTATTGATGGTTCTCTTTTCTCTTCATTTATGAAACCAATTTTATTTCATATTGAGAGGGCCTAGGTGAAGGACGTAGTCCATGTTGCATCGATTTTCCTTGTGAGCTCTGGTTGTGATTATCTACAAAATGAATAAAAATGGGAAATTAGGATCTTCTAGTGGCAAAGGATTAGCGAATTGTCCACTTTGATGAATGGAATGAGATGATGAAGCCATGAGGATAATTGAAGGTTGGAAAGACTCTTGAATCAAGAAGATTATTTGATGCACTGTGTGATGATTAAAAAGAGAAAGCACCTTAAACCAATTATGGCTTTGGTACCATGCTAAACAATGAATAAAAGAGCATTAGACAATGAGAGCTTCATTTTCTTGAAAGATTTAAACTGGAATACACGACCAAGAATGCAACATATCTTAATCACAGTTCACAACTTCTCTACAGTTAAGTTCACTATCTACCAAGCCTCCAATTGACTATAACTATACAAGTAACTACTACAATGCAATATGATTATAGGTCAACCACTTAACTCTACAATCAGCAACAGATTAGCTCCAACCTCACCACAAGCTGGAAGAAATCCAATGAAACAGTAACACAACACAGGATGACCTCTCTCATTGCTGTTGCTGGTTTAATTGTTTTTCTTGTAGATTTTCCTTCCTCCTTTGACACTCCTGGATTTAACAATGTCAAATCTTATATTTCTACTTTATTAACTTGTAATTTTCCAATGCAAATTTTGTGATTTGCTAAACAATCCATTTAACAATTCAAAATTAAGATAGATTGAATATGTGACATTATCTTAGTTCAGTTTTAAATTTTTTACTCTTCAGTCTGGAATTATTCATTTCCAAAATTAATGATCAAAATTAGAAAAGAATATCATCTTAAATTTGATTTGAAATTTTATATTTCCTTTTTTTTTAATTATAATCTTAAATTTAATTAGTTATTGATTTCTTACACTCTTTTCACCGCGCCTAAACCGTTGTCAAGATCCACTGCTAAACATCTCCCCAACTTGTTAACTATCAAGAGAGATCAAAAGTGTGATTGAATGAGAACTAGAAATGAACTGAAAAGGAACTAAAGAGTGAATGAAGAAAATTTTCCCCTTGATTAATCCGTGATCTCATGTAATGGACAGTTTAACTCCCTTTTACTTGTATGGCCGAGAGAGTTGTATTTTTGGCAGCTGCCTAACATACTATAGCAACCTTTTAGCTGAGGAATTAAGTTTACACATGCATAACTACCACTAACTAAACCAAATTAGTTACTTTACAAAGTGTAACATCAATTGATCAGGTTTGCTGACGATACTCATCCATATGGCTGCCATTTGTACGTCTTAAGGCCATGTCACTGGTTAACACAACTCAAAATGGACCCTATCTCGTTCTATCACTAAGAATCGATTCCAGAGCCTTATCAGCTTTTCCTAGAAACTCGACTTCTGGAAATCATGTTGACTGTTGTTTTACTCTGCAATATGTCATCCCCCGTAGACCCTCTCGAGCCTTCTCTCCACTAGTAATGCCGTCGTTCACAATCAGTCACGGTGGAGCTCCAAGGCTTACGATATGGCCGTACTTATTTCTCCATCTTGATCTCTGGCGACCAGGCTGTCTTAAGGATTTTATCAATGACACTTGAATAGCCAGTTTGATCATGAAGGCACGTTTTTTCTTAAAATGCAGTATAAGGTTTCGTTTAAGTGGAATAACAAAGAAGGTTTCGTTTTTTCGCTTGACTTCACAAATAAAGTAGTAATTTACACAATCTAAAAAGTTATAAAAATTCTAAAAGAATAACATTTGTATAAAAATAATATTCACCGATCATAGCCAAAACCATGACAATATTAATATTTGATTCTGATTGACTATAATTATGTGAACTAAAAATAGAATAAAGAATAAGTATAATGTTCTGAATAATGCCTAAACAAGAGGAGCACATGGTAAGCATTGTATTTTTTTTATATTAAACGAAAATTTAGTAGACATTATTTAAGATCCAGAAGATAAATATCAAAAAAATAATTAATAGAAAAAGAATATGAATAGCTCAATAGATAAAAGTAAAAATAATATCAAACCCTTTTTTAAACTGAAAATGCATATATCCAATCGGTATTTACATTAAAACTAAACAATAATTATAAATGCCATATTTTTAAATAATAATAAAAGAAAATGACATATGCATTTAAGCAAAGATCTTAAGTAGTAGAAATGCCTATTTCACCATTTACCATTTTGATGCAATCCAGGGATATGCCAAATTATATTTTAACATTCATTATTTTTATTTTTATCTGTTAATGACCTTTATTAATAATTTGAGCCATATGTACATTTTAGATTAAGATCTAATATGATTTAATGTAAATAATATTTTTATTCAATTAAATTAAGAGATCTTAATATTTTTTAATTTGAAAGTTATGAAATTACTCAATTTTATTTGAATTTGAGAATGTTCAAATCGATTTAATAAGAATGATTCCTGAGTAAATCTTAATATATCAATCGATCTCACCGTATCACCGTATCGATTGTGACATTCTATTACGCTGCTTATCAATTTTTAAATTTAATTTTAATTTCAATTCGTTGGATCCAAACCTTTCGAATGAATAAAAGTCTACAAGCTAAGATTATTTGAGAGATGCCGCTAGAGATATAATTCTTCAAAAAAAATAGAATAGAACATTTTAATGTATATTTTATATTTTTAAAATTTAATTTAAATTCAATTCAATTTTTGTTCATCCGCCATCCTCTCCTAATTGCATCAGAGTTAGTAGCGATTTCTAATTCAACATATGGCTTAGATTGAAAAAGAAAAAGAACAAAAGAAAAATAGAATTCAAAAAAAGAAGGAAAATCGAAAAAGAAAAAAAAACACTGGACGACCGAACCGTCGTCGCTGCCACCTGCAAAACTCCAAAATCCACCGCCTTCAGCCGATCTCCAACCGAAAACCGTCTGCCATCAGCGCCGTCGCCTTGAGCCCAGGCACCTCCGCACTAGAAGTTCGTTGAGATTGGCCGAATCCGCCATAGGTGCAGTGGAAAACCCCAGTCGGGTTGCGCTGGGCTTCGCGGCTCCCTACGTAGCACCCATTGGATTTCGTCACCCATTCATTGCCGCCATAGCCCCTCCAGGTTCTGTCAACGTCAGCTAGGCCATCACCAGTTACCGTCGCGGGTGGATGTCAGCAGAATTAACGAAGCCAGCGCCGCCAGCGAACCAGAAAGCTTGATTGGGTTTTTTAGCGAAAATAAAAAAAAATTGTTGGGTCGTGTTTGGGCCAAAGCTCGTCGGGTTTCGATTAGTCTTGGGCTTAGTCAGTTGGGACGTGCTGGGTCGGGAAGGTGTTGGCCCGTTTGCAAATCTGGGCCCCAATCAGAAAACAATAAAAAAACAAAGGAAAAAGAATTCTGGACTTCGGCCAGATCGTGAAGTTGGGCCAGATAACCCTTTAGGCTGAGGATTCATTGTGGGCTAAAAATTGCTGGTCTATTGTGTTTCTGGGCCATTTTAGGTTAGATTATTTATTTAAAAAAAATCTCTGGGCCCATTCTGTTACTGGGCCAGGTCAGATTTTTAATGTTTTAGTTGGTAGGCTGAATATTATTGGACCAAATAAGGCCCTGTTTGGTTAGCCTGTTTTTGTTGAAAATTAAGGACTTGTTTGGTTGCGGGGTTTTGAAGAAAAAAACAGTGGGCAAAAAAAAAAAAAAAAAAAAAAAAACAAAAAACAAAAAACAAAAAAGGCAAAGAAAAAAAATAGTGGAAAAAGGTGTGATTAGAAAAAAAAAACCAAAGAGAGGACAAAGAATAAAAAGAGAGGGTTGAAAAATTGTGAGGTTAAGTAGTACTTTTACCTCATTGTGGCTAGATATCATGTAGGTCAGGCTGAAAATTTTAGTGATACTAAACGTATGTATGAGTCTTTCACTTGAGAAATGAAGATGATGTCTGAAGCAATTCAAAAGATGTCCAAAATTATGGCTAAAATAGATGGCTGATTAAAGAAGGTTGAGGAAGTTAATGATATTTCTACCGTTTACCCTATGTCTGATGATGATATATTGTGCTTAAACTGTTCTCAAAGATGACACTCAATTAGTAAGGGTCCAAATGAAAAAGTTGATGCTTACACTAGTTTCAGTCAACTTAAGGATTTTCAAAAAAGCTCATCAACGATGATGCCGCATTTGAATAAAGAGAGTAAAGAACATATAGAATTCATAGACATATAGCACGAAGATAATGTCAGTTCTAATGAAGGTTAGAAAATTGATGACGAGCAGGTTGAACAAGAAGAAATAATAGAATTAGTAGGAATTAAGGAGGATAAAGTTGAATAGGAAGAATCTATTGAAATGGAAGTGGAAGCTGAAGACGAACACAAGAATGTAGAAAAAGTAAAAGTTTGGGAAATCGAGGTTTTACAGAATTATATGTATGTTGCTCCATTTAACCATCTAGTAGATGCTCTGTCCATTTGTGTTGCACAAGAGTTGAAAATATTTTTTGCTAAGGAGTTTGCATATGCACATCCGAGCACAACATTGGTGATATTAAATAATTTATTATGTGGTTTGCCAGTAGAATTTCATTATTGGATTTATAAAAAGTTAAAGCTGAAATTTTAAACAAGATGATAGAGAGTTGAGAAGCTTCTAGAGATTAATGTTTGATCTATTTGTGTTTAATTTAGAAGGACACAAGTTCGAATTGAAGACAATTTTCCCTTAAGAAGAGGGGTATGACACGATCCAAGGATCCGTCGAATTTTATTTTAGTATTTATTAATTTTATTTTTATCTTTCAATGGACTTTATTAATAATTTAGATCATATGGGCTTTTTGGCTTAGGTCCGATAGGATTTAGTATGAATAATATTTTTGTTCAGTTGAATAGGGAGATCCTAATATTTTTGAATTTGAAAGTTAAGAAATCGCTTAATTTTCTTTGGATTTGAGAATGCTCAAATCGATTTAACAAGAATGATTCCTAAGTGAGTCGTGATGTATCAATTAATCTCGGCGTATTGATTGTGGCCGTCCTATCATTCCTAAACGGCTAAACATGTCTAAGAGCAAGATTTGCAAATCTCGAGGTTGATGGACAAAATGGACAATGCTGAAGTTAGCCAAGTAGTGGAAAAGGTGCTCGAAGTCCATGATAAAGTGGAGACATCTGCTAAGTAACCAACAAAAGACTAAAAGAAGTCTGCAATTAGAGAGCTTCAAATTTTTTTTGACGACTTGATCCCTATCGATCAACTAAAAGACTTCATAAAATGTACCATAAAGAATGAGCTTGAGAGAGGTGCTAAGTCAACTCTAACATACGCCAAGCTTTGCTCAGCCCGAATTTACAACATAAAGATACCGACAAGCTATCAACCACCTAAATTCCAATAGGTTGATGGGAAAGGAAACCCTAAGCCACACATGGCTTACTTCGTAGAGACATGTAATAATGCTAAGACATATGGAGATCATTTGGTTAAGCAGTTCGTTCGCTCATTAAAAGAAAATGCATTCGATTGGTACACTGATTTAGAACCTGGGTCCATCAATAGTTGGGAGCAATTGGAACATTGTTCCTTTAACCACTTTTATAGCATAAGGTAGGTTGTCACCATGATCGAGCTAACAAATACTTGCTAATGAAAATATTAGCCGATCATCACTACATCAATCAGTGGAGGAACTTAAGTTTAATTTGCAAAGATAGACTCTCTAAAGCTTTAGACATTGAGATGTTTATACAATGTATGCACTGGGGGCTACGGTATATTCTTCAAGAAATTCAGCTTAGAACCTTCAAAGAATTGGCCACACGAGCTGATGACATGGAGCTAAGTATAGTTGCAAGTGGCATAGGTGGGCCACTTGTTTCTGAGTTCCGCAAGCCAAGAGTCAAGTAAAAAGCAAAGAAAGGGGGCAAACCTCGCACTAAAAATCCAAACAAAGAAGCCATGGCAGTACATGCCCAACCTATCCTAGTCAAGGGAGAGGAAAAGTAGTTGAGAAAGAAAGAACGCCTCAAAAGCTAAAAAAACCAATATTGAAAGAAATGCAGGCTAAATCATACCCTTCTTTAAACTCAAATGTCTCAGGGATCTTCAACAACTTGCTGAAGGTCAACTTTATTAAATTACTAGAAATGAAGCGGCCTGTAGAAACTAGGAAGATTAATGATCCCAAATATTGCAAGCACTACTAGTTAGTTGGGCACCCCATCTACAACTGCTTCATATTCAAGGACAAGGCCATGAAACTTACCCATCAAGAAAAAATTACATTAGAAGATGATAGTGTGAATGCCAACACCGTTACCCTCAATCATCAAATAAATGGAGCGAATGAAACTAGCAACTCCCCAATGGAAGCTGGCTACTTCCACCAAAAAAGTTAAGAACAAAGCTAAGAACTTGTTGAAGATTGTATGACTGCAGTGGTCTTTACTGATGAAGATTTAATGTTGGAATCACAACCCTACAACAGGCTGTTATTCTTCACTAGCTATGCCTATGAGCAAAGGGTTAACAAAATGTTAGTGGATGAAGGCTCGGCAATCAACATTCTGCTGTTATGGACATTAAAAGAACTAGAGATCCTAACTGATGAGTTCTTAAATAGTTGATTAATGTTCCCAAGATTCAATCAAGGGGGATAAAGGGCCATGGGCACCATGAGAATAACAGTGAAACACCTACCAAATTGCCTAAAGAAGCTGTGAAGGAACCTAAGGAGACTTGAGAGCCATGGACTACAAAGTACTTCAGTCTCAAGGTGTATAAACTCCTCATTAAGGTTGGATATAACTTGTATGAGCAACACCATTAGGAAAGCTGCCATAAAAATCCTCGAGTCAAAACCCATGAGCAGGGCTGGGGTATGAGTTGCTGAAAAGTCCAGTCTATATCGCTATAAAAAGAGCTACCACTAATAACATTACTGAGGAGGATTACCTTTCAAAAATTGAGAAAAGGTCAACACATTGTCAGTTTTCGAAAGATTAGCCCACTCAAAATGGAGAAGTGTTGGAAGGCGAAAGGGGGAATCATTAAAGCACCAAGGCAAGATGAAAAGCTTTAAAGCATCATCCCTTCTCACATGTAGCGATGAGCGAACTTGATTGTCTTATGTGATAAAGTTCTTAAAGCTAAATTTCAAACCATTATCCATACCAAAACTCAGGTTAAAGAAGATGATGATAGAGAAAGAGTGGGTTCATACAATCACATTACCCTAAGTGAAGGAGATCCTGCTGAAGAAGAAGCTAATACTGCGCCACCCAAATGGAAGTAGAAACTAAGTCCATTATAGATGATCTAAGAGAAGTAAATTTAAGAGACAACGGCAACCTTCACCCCATCTACATTAGTGCCACACTGATAAATGAAGAGGTTGATATGTACATGGAGCTGCTTAAAGAATTCAGGAATGTATTCGCCTGGTCATACAAAGATATGCTTAGCCTGGACCCAAAAGTGGTCGTACATCACTTAGCTACGAAGAAGGGAGCTTATCTCGTTAAGCAAGCACAACATCACTTCCGACTAGAATCCTCTCTCAAATACAATAGAAGTTGATAGGTTAATTGAGCTTGGATTTATCTAGGAAGTCAAATATCCCATATAGATTTCTAGAATTGTCTTAGTGAGGAAGAAAAATGGGCAAATATGGATTTGTGTGGATGTTAGAGATCTCAATGAGGCATGTCCTAAGGATGATTTGCCCCTACCTATTACCTAGCTCAAGATTGACACCACTACGAGGCATGAAGCACTCTCATTCATAGATGGATCATCTAGGTATAATCAAATGCACATGGCCCCTAAAGATGAAGAATCGAAAACCTTCTGTACACTTAAAGACATATACTGCTACAAGGTAATACCCTTTAGCCTAAAACATACAGGGCCTACATACTAAAAAGCCATTCAAAAAATCCTTGATGATATACTCCACAAAAATGTCAAATGCTATGTTGATGACCTTATGATAAAATCAAAGAGAAAAGAAAACCATTTGCATCACTTGAGGAAAATTTTCGAGCAATTGAGAAGATAGTAATTGAGAATAAACTCATTACAATGTGCATTTGGAGTTGCCTCTAGAAAGTTTTTGGGCTTCATTGTCCACCATCGTGGCATCAAAATTGAGCAAGCAAAGATTGTTGCCATCCTAAAGATCGTAAGGTATTGGAATATTTATAAACTTAAAAGCCTATAAGGAAAGTTAGCATATAAGGTTCATCTCAAATCTGGTAGGTAGTTTTTAGTCATTTAATCAACTTATGAAGAAGGGTGTGCCATTTAAATGAAATGAATCCTCTAGAAAGGCTTTTGAGAACATAAAATCTTACCTGACAAAGCCTTTAGTACCGGTGGCCCTAGTGCTTGGCCGTCCGTTGATCTTATACATTGTTACGTAAGAATGCTCTGTAGGAGCATTATTAGCATAAGAAAATGACAAAAAAGAAGGAACTGCCCTATATTATCTAAACAGGATGAGGGACACCGAATGAATTAAAGTACTCACTAATTGAGAAAATCTACTTGGCACTTGTTTTCGCCATCCAGAAGTTAAGACACTACTTCCAAGTTCATATGGTTCATTTAAGGCCTAAAACTAGCCCATTGAAGTAAGTCATGATAAGGCCCATTCTTTCTGCCAGACTCACAAGGTGGTACCTTCTATTCTAACAATTTGAAATTATATATATGCCACAAAGGGCCATAAAGGGACAAGCATTAGCCAACTTCTTAGTAGACCATCCTATTCTAGCTGAATGAGATCTTCTCGATGACTTACCCGATGAAGATACCCTAATGGTTAAAATCATTCCCCTATTGAATATGTACTTGATGGAGCGTCCTTTAGGGAAGGAGCTGGCACCAGGGTGGTGTTTATGACATTAGAAGGAGAAGTTTTGCCTTGTCCATTCACCCTTAAGGAAAAATGCTCCAACAACATGGTTGAATATCAAACCTTAATCACCAGACTTGAAATTGCTTTAGATATCAAGCAATTGTAGCTTGAAGTCTATGAGGATTCTAGGATGGTGGTCAACCACCTACTAAGGAAATATAAAGTTAAAAAGCTCGAACTACTTCCATACTATAATTACGTCAATATGCTCATAGCTTAGAGATGTCACAATTAAATATGTGCCAAGAAAGGTAAACAAGCAAGAAGATGTATTAGCCAAGCTTGCCTTCTTCTTTTCCTTGCTCGAAGCAGAATATTACGTGCCCATATGCAAGGATGGGTAGTGCCATTAATGCTCGACGTTGAAGAAGACGAGAAGAGAATTGTTTTGTGGACATTTTCAAAGTTGAAACAGAAGATTGGCACTAACAATTCGTGGACTACATAAAATATGAGAAGCTGCCAAAAGACCCACTCCGAAAAGTTGACTTTCAACGTCGAGCAAACCATTTCATCTATTTCAAGTGTACATTATACAAATGTTCATTTTATGGAGCATTCCTATACTGTTTGGGAGATGACGAAGCTATGCAAGCCATGGAGGAAGCACACTCTGTAATTTGTAGTGCCCATCAGTTTGGACCAAAACTTCACTTTCGCATCAAAAGGTTGGGATATTACTGGCTAACATTGGTTAAAGACTGCATGCAATTTGCCCAAAAGTGTTAAGTATGTTAATACCATGCCAACTTTATTCACCAACCACTTGAGCCCTTGCACCCAATAGTTACCTTATGGTCTTTCGATGCTTGGGGCTTGGACATTGTTGGACTCATGACAAAGTCATCTACATGCCATCTCTGCATTCTCTCTACAAATAATTACTTTTCTAAGTAGGCAGAGGTGACTCCCCTCAAAGAAGTAAAGAAGAAAAATGTTGTTGACTTCATCCATGTCAACATTATTTATAGGTACAGGGTCCTTCGATACATCATCATTGGTAATCGGAAGCCTTTTGTTAATAGCACCATTGACAAATTATATCAGAAATTTAGCTTCAAGTGGAGGAAGTCTTCAATATATCATGCCCTAACAAATAGTCTTGCAAAAGCTTTCAACAAAATTTTGTGTAACTTGTTGAGAAAAATGGTGTCAAAATCAAAAAAAGATTGCATGAAAGGAAAAATGAAACTTTATGGGCCTATCAAATCATTTATAGGACTTCTATGCAAGCAACTCCTTATGCATTGGTATATGGTGTCGGGTCGTCGTCCCACTCAAACATCAACTTCCAGTCTTGCGAATCACCATACAAAAAAGGGCTGACTGAGGAGGGCAATGCTCTCTTATGCCTTGAAGAATTTGAAGCACTAGATAAGAAGAGGCTAGATGCACAGTAAAAGATTGGGTGCTATCAAGCTTGCTTATTCAAAGCATTCAAGTGCATGCTCAATTTTTTCAGGTCAGGGACTTGGTGCTTGTAGTAAGAAGGCTTATCATCATCACTCATTACACTGAAAACAAGTTCACCTCTAAATGAGATGGACCGTATATCGTCAAAAAGGTTTATACAAATGGTGCATACAAACTAGTTGACCAAGATGGCATAAGCGTTAGCCCAATCAACAGGAAATTTTTGAAAAAGTATTATTCTTGAAAAAAAATGAAAAACAATATCTATCTATATCTATATCTATATCTATATAATAATTATTGACATGAGTATAAATTGTTAAACCAAAGCCTAATCAAAGTTCCTTAACATGAACTTAAAACTGTTAATCGAAATCTAATTCAAAATGCTACTTAACACATGAGCTTAAAATGTACGTTACTACTAGCTCACAAAAGTATATATTATGAACATTCCTACCTTTTGCAAATTCAAAGTACTTAAACTATGTTATGACTTAATCCCATTTTATGGGTATGTAGGCAACTTAGATATTTTCTAAGTTCAGTCATAAATTTGTGATAGATTATGTTTTAATTCATGGTACAAAATGCCTATTACGAGGGGCACATCCATCAACAAAACAAAAAATGCTAGTAATGGTGAAGCAAGATGTTTTATTAATAAAACTAAAGGCTTGGCTAAAGAATAATCAATGGCTAAGCAATAATCCTAATAAAGCTAAGCAAAAGGATTCAAGCTCTCCAACACGTTCTTAGCAGCTACTAAATCTTCTTCAGTAGTGCGCAAGGCCTCAGCAGCCAGACCATTTGAAGGCTCGACAGACTGTATGGCAACAATCTCCATGTGGAGTTCACCAACTTCCATTGCTGCCTCTCTAAAGAATTTTTTTTGATATGAAAGGGATGTAAACAACTCCTGTCGTTACATAGTTAAGAGCTCGAGTTACTCCTCAACGCTCTTCAATTTAGCCTCTGATAACATATGAAATAATAAGCATATGTGTACTCATATTGTGCTTAATTTGTGCGTGCATGTGAATCAAAATGAAGAAAATACATTATCATGCATGAATTACATTAAATATTATCATACATGTATCTTAGTGTGGATTACATTAAATATTATGATGCTTGTGAAGGTTATCATGGTTGCAAGGATTAAGTAGCGACTTTGGAAAGATGCGGTGTTATGGTGGAATATGAAATTAATCTAAAACTTTGAAGAAGTAAGGAAAAATGAATTGGCTTTCCAACGGTGCAAGAATCAAGCTAATCAGATATTGAATGAGAAAGTTACACATAAAACTATGTACACTGCCAAAACAATTAAAAACCTTGAACCGGTGTGGTCAAGGCGTGGGAAGGGAAGCCACGATCGCGAGGTGGATGTCCGCGGTATGCATTGGAATTACCGTGGTTGAGGGAGTTGTGATCGCAAGAAGGAGTTTCGTAGGTGCGGGTGAAGACCGTAGCTTGTACTGGAATTGCCGTAGTTGAAGTCACGACCACAGTTGAGGAGGCCTCGATCACAGGAAGAAGAGTCACAATAGCAGGAAACGGCATGAGTAGATACGTTATTTCTAGAGACTAGATTTTCTTGCCATTTTTGAGGATCCGCTAACTTGACCTAGTTCTCCCTTATATAAAGAAGAAATTGGATAAAAATTAAGAGATAGCTATTGAGGAAAAAGCTAGAAACCTAGACTTCAAGGAGGCTACATCATTCAAGGACAATTGTGAAGAATTCTTGCGATGTTGAAGAGATAATCCAGCACGCAATTGTTCAAGACTTCATACTAAAATTTTCTTATCTTTTTCTTGTTTTTTTGAACAAGGATTATGAATTTGATTATTATACTTGTTTTTATTTTTATGTGTTGCAAGATTTCTACTTTATGACTTTGTGTCGGTTGAGGTTTTTTAATAAATATGTACATGTGATTTGCTTTTGTTGTTCTTATTTTTTGCAATTGTGATTTCATGTTTTCAAGTGCTTGGCAACTCTTTGATTTAATTGTGACCACATGAGGGATAATGGGAGTCAAACTTATGGATTAGACATCAATTGCAAACACAAATTTCGTGGGAATAATGGAAGTGAAACTAAAGAATTTACGTGGAACAAGTTTTAATGTTCATATTCTCAACTTAAGTGGGACATGGAAACACGCTTATTAGATTCAAGCTTTGGGATAATTTGGGAGAATATCTGGAAGGTTAAAAGAACACACCATAATAAGTCGATTGAATTTGATTGCAAATGCATTTGTTATTCATTAAATCTCCACACTACACAGAGGCCTAGGCCTTCTCACTACTGAATCTTCTTTAATTTGTGACTAGTTTTATTGCTTTATGAAGTATGTGTTTTCTCATTTTCGCTCATTGCTTCTATTCTCTCTCTCTTGTTCAAGACGATTTAATTGATACGTTCTCAGTCATAGCAATAGATATATAAACCCTCATTGTGGATACGACACTCATACTTACCCAATGCTAGTCATTATAAATTTAAATTTTAGTATGTTAATGATATGCATCAACCTTGAGAACCTCAACTTGCCTAGCTCCTTCAACTTCCCTATTTAAGGCCTCTTGAGCCGACACTTCGCGTCCTCCAATTGTTTAGCAAGAACCTCTTTATTAGGCATATCAACTCCTACAGATCTCGTCGCATCATAAGCAGCAACCTAAGCAAATAGTCTCTAAAAACTCTTCTATAAGGGATATATTTGTATGGTCAAAATATTTCATGGATTCAAGAATAAGCGTAGCCTCATCTTTAAGAGAAGAGATGAGATAAGCGAGTTACTTGTCAACCTCTCGCAGAGACTCACCCACAATAGGCAAAGGAACTCTTCCTTGTGAGTTTGAAGGGACCCAAATACTGAAACCATAGGAAGGTACTTTCTTTCTCTCTTTCAAAACATGAACTTTGATGCTACATCATAAGGTACAACTACAGGTGGATTTAGCTTTGCGACAAGTTTATAACTACTACTAAACTTGTAGTACTGCTTCCAAAAGCCCACCTTTCTACCTAAAAGATAGAAAGGGGAAATATTTTTTGGTAAATTGAAGAGAGAAAAAGGAAAAAAATGAAGCGAAAAAGAAAAGTGGCAGACCACCTTCTTAGCCAGATCCCTAATTAATTCTGGATGACTAGAAGGTCTGACTTCTTTTAAATTCAAAAGAGTTGAGTCCCTTCTAACTCTTTTCTAGTGGCGATCATCATTGCTACTAGTACTATCATCTAAAATTTGCAAACATGACCTTTTCTTTGTAGGAATAATTGGGGTTGCAAATTTGCAAAGGGCATCTTATACATTAGGAGACGGGTTTCCCATGTCGAGCACGTCATCTTAAGATGGAGAAACACACAATTTCACAGCATGTTCCTTAAAGTAGTTCCCGTGAACTTTAGTTCACCACTTCTTATAGGCCTTAAAATGAAATTTCCTCACAACTACTGAATATAAGGGAAGCATGCCTTAGCCCTCAAATAGGACAAAGTAGACATCCCCAAAAATATAAGCCTTCCTCTAGATAAGTCTCATAGACATCACGTGTAAGGATTACAAGAATCTTCTAGTATTATCCGAATTGGCGGCTAAACTAATGCAAACTGTAAAGTTTAATGGCAAATTGATTGCTTTGCCTCAATAAGATATAACCCGAATGGATGGTGGTAAAATAATCATCTTCAAGTTAGTCATCACTGCAATCATTAATGAATAAAATGTCCTTTTGCTTAGTGATCATAGTCTCAATCTAACCAAAAAGTTTACCTTTATGGATTATTTGACTCACCTAGCACAAGTTATAATACCTTACCCTGCCTTTGCTAGAATACGCAATCATCTTTAGGCTATCAACAGCTTTATAGATTAAATAATCAATCTTAAAATGGTGCACAGACCACGTATAGACATAATGAAGTAGAAAGAGAGAATACACTTGTGAAACCCTTTGTGAATGTGCGACTCTGCCCAAGCCTCGATAAATACTTGCAAGAATGGGAATGACCAAGCTAACCGCCCTCCCAGTTGTCATAATACTTGCCATCTTGAAGGTGCTTGAACTTATGAAACTAACATCCTCAATAAGAAAAACAAAAACATAAAGCCAGTAAGTGAGAAACATCACCACTTAAAAGTTCTAGCTAAAGTTGAACTCGTAAAAGGTGCCTCATCAATAGATGACCAAGGCTCATGAGTGTCAATATTGCCAGAAGGGTTGCACGTAGATCTAGGATAGACTGTCTTTTTCCCCTTTTAGGATGAGGGTGCAGAGTACTTTCCTTCCTTCTTATAGAAAAAGCTAATCAAATCTTCAATAGAAACTAAAGGAATTCGATTGTCATTCAGACATCCCTAAAGAAAGTGGTAAGCATGAAACAAATGCTGGTAGGATCAAGGAACATATCTCTTCTCTTGCTCATTAACACCTATGAGCTCCTTCGTGCTTGAAACAACCTCATCATAAAATCTCCCATGAATTGAAAAACCTACCAAGCTCTTCAAGTCATAAAGAGACATGGATGCCATACCATAAAAGGTAAAGAGCATATTAGTGGAAGGACACCATGCCTCATACATCGCTTGTAAGATGTTGGAGTTGTGATCATAAGTAAACAACGAGGCATAAACTGCGTCATAAATCTAAGGTGCCTTCAGCTCATGTCTGCACTAGCTAAGTAAATCTTCTGCTCACTCTCAATAGCTTTTGATGAAGTGGAACTCTCCAGTGAATAGAGGAACATCCCCTTATTTGGCCTTTCTTTCAATAATTTTAAATCCTAATGTTAAAAGGAAAATTGACCTGACATTATGATGATGGTGAGTCGACTCTAGGGTACAGGCCTTCAATGACTTGTTAAATGGGGTCTATCGGGTCCAGTTGTCCATTCGATGAGGGATCGTCAACTTAAACTAAGAACAACTGATAAAGGAAGTGTAAATTGCTAAAATTGGACCCTTTTCTATAGCTGGCCCTCTTCATCAAGAACAACTAAATGCGTCATGCCTAAGGAAGACATGCTGCTCTTGAAATGCACCATGATGATTAACTACAAGAAAAAGCAAAGAAGGTTATGATTGAATTTTGACAAATAAAAAGGAGCATGAATAAATAAAAGCTTTGTAAATGCAAAAGAAGGTCTTTAAAAGCCAAGTAAATTCAGCAAAACTCAAAGGGGTTAAAAGCTCCAACAAAGCAAAACTTTAGGCCTCAATTCAAGCTTAATAAACTCAAACCAGCCATACTTAAGCCTGCTCAAGAATTCAAATTTAAATGATACTCGTGAGCAAAATTAAGCTTGGTACTGAAAGGCCCAAAAAAATTCAAGCCTACACACAGGCAAAATTAAGCTGGCACTTAAAGGCTCAACAAAATTCAAACCAAAACAATACAGACGGGCAAACGTAAGCCTGGTACTCAAAATATCAAAAAAATGGAAGCCTACATAGTACACGCGGGCAAAATTAAGTCTAGTAATCAAAAGTCTAAAAATTCAAGTATAAATGGTACACACGAGCAAAATTAAGCCTAGTACTCAAAGACTTAAATATTGAAGCCAAAACGATACATGTGGCCAAAATTAAGCATGGTACTCAAAAGCCCAAATATTCAAGTTTAAATGGTACACACAAGCAAAATTAAACTTAATACTCAAAAGCTCAAAAATTTATGCCTAAACGTTACACACGAGCAAAACTTAAACCTAGTATTCAAAGGCTTCAAAATTCAAACCTAAACAGTCCACGTGGGCAAAAATTAAATCTGGTAGTCAAAGGTTAGCAGGATCAAGGAACATATCTCTTCCCTTGCTCATTAACACCCGTGAGCTCCTTCATGCTCAGAACAAGCTCTCATAAATCTCTCACGAATTGAAAGACCTACCAAGCTCCATAAGTCATAAAGAGACATGGATATCTCGCCATAAGACGTAAAGAGCATATTAATTGAAGGACACCATACCTCAAAAACCTCTTGTAAGATGTTCGAGTTGTGATCATAACTAAACAATGAGGCATAAACTGCATCTTAAATTTAGCTACCTTCAGCTCACGTCCGCATTGGCCAAGTACATCTTCCGCCCACTTCCAATAGCCTTAGATGAAGTGGAACTCGCCGATGAATGGAGGAACATCCCCCCATTTGGCCTTTCCTTCAATAATTTGGTGCCTTAAAGTTAGTAGCAAAAGTAACATAACATTATGATGATGGTGAGTCGACTGTAGGGTCAAGCCTTTGATGTCCTGTTGAATAGGGTCTCCTAAGTCCAATTGTCCATCCTATAAGGTATCGTCAACTTGGGCTAGGAACAACTAATAAAGAAAGTGTAAATAGCAAAAATTATACCCCTCCCTATAGGATGACCCTTTCCATCGAGAACAACTAAAAGCTCCACACCTGAGGAAGACATGTTGCTTTTGAAATGCACTATGATGATCGATCGCAAGAAAGAGCAAAGAAGGTTACGGTCGGATTTTGACAAATAAAGAGGAGTAAGGATAAATAAAAGCTTTGTAAGATGCATAAAAAGACCTTCAAGAGCTAAATAAAACAGTAAAACTCAATGGGGTTAAAAGCTCCAACAAAACAAAACTTTGGGCCTCAATTCAAGTTCAACAAACTCAGACCTGCCTTGCTAAAGTCCGTTAAAAAATTTAAGCCTAAACGAATTTAAATAAATATATTTTTTAAAATAAATAAACAGATGATTGATATTTTAATCGACCAATCAGATAGTGACAAATGATGAGATCCTATTATAAGCTTAGGAGAGGAAGACTCTATAAAATTAACTCTATCAATTAAATCATTAAATAGACTTCAAGTTGTAATGACCAATAAGATTGCGCTACATTAGAAAAATAATATAATCACATTAACTCTTCTTTAACTATAAATAGGAGTTAGACCCCACAAGGGGCAAAAAAAAAAAAAAACCAAAAAGAAGTTAGAGAGTCAAAGCAATTGAAGACTTGAGAAGTAGTAAAAGCTATTTCCAAATTCTTTTTGGGCTTGCTAAGAACATTCAAACTGTTCTTTACAAATTTAAAGAGTTCATCACCAAATTAAGACGTTCTTCATCAAAACTTTCCAAATTCAGTATTTGATCTAAAATCAAAATTCTAAACTCGAAAATCAACATTATTAAAAATTCAACAACTTTTAAGGAAGATGAAGCACAAACAACTATTCAAATTTCAAGCAAACATTCTTAAAAATCAGAAATTAAAGTTAGAGGATAGAATTCACAAAAGTTCAATTTGATTCAAATTTATTCAATCTTGTACATATTTTCTTGTTATACAAGAATTTTGTCCTGCAGACTTTCATAAAGTGGTTAATTTCAAGGCTCTAGTGAAATCTCTTCATACCATGTTTAGCCCTGTTTGTGGATGTAGGTTCGTCGATTGGATATGGTCATGTAGATAGGTTCGCTCTACAATTTAATCATTCACAGGATAAGCAACATGTATTGGAAGGTTGTCCGTGGTTCTTTGACTGCAACCTTGTGGTGCCCAATGAAGTCTGAGAAGGTCAGAACCTATATAGCGTTCGCCTTGATTGGTGTGAATTCGCTGTGTTCATGCATGATGTCCCACATGGTAAGTTAAATGAAAATGTTGTGAAGCATATAGGCAATAATATAGGTGTGGTCTTGGGATTGAAGAAAGTGAGAGCCGGTGCTAATTGGAAACTAGTTTTGGAGCTACGTGTTAAGTTGCAGTACGTGATTGATTAAGGCAAATGTTGAAGATCCGAAGCACATGGTCTAATTCACCTATGGTCTGAGGACTCTAAGGCTAGAGGAGAGGACTAGGGTGGTGTAGCACTAGAGAAGTTTGATCAAGAAAGTATGAGTTTTCCCTTAACCGAACACAAGCAACTGAATCACCAAATCAATCCATTCCTACAATATCGTGAAGTTAAGGAACCTGACTCTGATAAGGACAGCCAGAGCTCAACAGTGCTAGGCTTTACGTGTGGGTTGATAGAGGATTTTGAAGTAAGGAAGGAAAATCATGTAGGTTAGGTCTGTGCGTATAGACTAGCGGGTAATCTCAGCCCAACGTTAGTGATACCTTCAACATCCAATTGGGTTCGGACCCTTTCAACATTGGTCCATTAATTGCAAAATAAAAGAGGCCAAGGGGGATACCGAAAAAGAGGAAGGAAACAAAACTGGAGAAGTCTCACTTGTTGCAGAGACCATCGCTCCAAAGAGTCCATAGCTTGCACCTTCCCACAATGACCTTTCTTCTATAGAGATACCAGCGACGAAGGCTACGGTGCAGCCTTACATGCAACCATGAGATGCCTGGCCTAGAACTGCCAGGGGTTGGGGGGGCGGCGCCTTGGACAGTTTGCCATCTTCAGAAGTTAATCCGGGACTACCTCCCATCTATTATCTTCGGACATTGTTGTCCAGTCTGAAACTAAGAAAAACAGTTTTGAAATTCAGTGATGTAGGTGTGGATGCTGTAGGGCGCTGGCGGGGGTGGGCTGGCTTTATTATGGGATAAATCCACGCAGCTAGAAGTTGTGGGTTTCTCAACAAATTTTATTGACGCCATTGTGACAAATGAGATTGGGTGTATTAAATGGTGCTTTGCAAGTTTTTACAATGAACCTGAGGCCTTTATTTTTTTGCCATGCAGAGCATGGATACTATGCCTTCATGTTTTGCCATGCAGAGCCTGGAGACTTTAACAGCCTTTAGAAGGCTTTGTTGATTATTCTGAAGTGTCCAGTTAATCAGTGAGCTACTCTAAATCCTCCATAACTTTTATCCCAAATGTGGATCAGGCTCTATTGGTAAATCTTCTTGGAATTAAGTCGTCCAACTCCTAATAATCATATTTGGATTTACCTACTATGTTAGGGCACATGAAAGCCCCAATTTTCAGAAATATTAAAGACAAAAGAATAATGGGAGAGTTAAAGGGGGCAATATACAAAGAATAATCCTATGCATTAGAGGACATGGGTTCGCTATGCCATAAAGTAAGCTTGGGCGACATTAGTTTTCAAGATTTCAAGTTATTCAACCTCACAATGCTTGCAAAACAAGGGTGGAAACTTAGCAAAAATCTAAACAGCTTATTGGGAGCGGTTCTCAATGCATGATACTACCCTAATCAAGACTTCCTCACAACCAAATATTTTTCCAAGCTGTCCATGGTTTGGAGAAGTCTTCTTGCAGCTCATTTTCTCTTGAAGGTAGGATTTCAATGGAAGGTTGGAAAGGGTGACAAAATTAGCATCTAGAATGATAGATGGTGCCCACGCCTTGGAGATTTAAACCTGTAACACCTTGTATGGATGAGCTAAAGGAAATGAGAGTGTAGGATATAATTGATACGGAGGCCTACAATTGGAAAGTGGAAATAGTGATGTCAATTTTCAAACTTGAAGATGCAGACACAATCCTTGAAATCCCTCTAGGCTAAGCCCAGCTAAAGGATCACTGATTTGGCATTTCTTTGAGTTTAGTGTGCGGTCCACCTACCATCAACCTAAAATGGGTGTCCTGAATACAAGGAGTAGTAGTGTTGGTAAGGAATTATGGAAATTTATATGGAATGCTCACCTTCCCAAAAATATCTTATTCTTTATTCAAAGAGTGGTGCATGTAATTTTACCTACAATAAACAATCTTAGGCAACGAGGCAGCATCATGAACTATGGTTGTCCACTATGCAAATGCAAAGATGAAAACATGAAACATATCTTCGAGGAATGCCACTTCCCAAGGCAATTATGGCCGCATCTAATCTTCTGTGGTCAGTTATTGCAGAATGGAGGGAATCGTTGTTTTGCTGGCTATCAAGACTATATTCAGTCCTGGATGTGGACCAATTCAGAGAGGCTTTAATGATCACTTAGGTCATTCGGAAGTGTTGTAATAAGAAATCGCGTGAGGGCACTGCAGTTCTGCCGCTTAAGGCCCTGGGTTTTTCCTGAAGGCGGTTAAGTGATTTTGATGTAAGTAGACAAGGGCAGTGACTAAAACAAGAGAATGTCTTACTACAGGGAAATCGACACTCCTTGCAGATTCTATCGTCTTACTCTTTGATGGGGCCATATTTCCAAAAAAGGTCTTACTACAGGGAAATCGACATTCCTTGCAATTTCTATCGTCTTACTCTTCGACAGGGCCATATTTCCAAAAAAGGTGGTGGGGGAGTTAGAGTTTTGGCCAGAATTCAAGGTGGAATGTAGCTAGGTATTAAGCTCCATACAACTGCACATTTCATTACTTCGTTAGCCAGAGGAGCAGTTAAGTTGTATTATAGCTTAGCTAAGTTATTTGTAGAGGTAGCCTCGGTATTTTGCTTTGGATTAGTAGTTAGTTAGTGGTGGTGCTTGTTTGTTACTTGGCTGATCACATTTTAAGTAAAGGTCCCTTGCTTTTTCAATGTAACAGTAACTCCACATTTGCAGAAGGCTGAATACAACTTCTTTCTCACACCTTTTCTACTTCTTCTTTTGTGCATCATGATTCCATTCTTCACAATATGCAACTAGCAACTTAATATGGTACCAGAGCCCTGAGAGAAGCAACCACAACCATTGAATCATGGCAGAAGCTTCATCATCTATGGGGAATCCACATTTACTAGCCCTTGATAGATTTCTAAATTTTGTAGATCCAACTAATCCATTTCAAATTGACTATGGTGATAATCCAATGGTTTTCTTAGTCCCTAAACACCTCACAACCGAGAACTATATAGTGTGGGCACGCAGCATGAAGAGGGCACTCAAGGTAAAGAACAAATTAGGTTTTGTGATAGAAACCAACAAAATCAGAAGTAGCACTAGTTGAAGCTTGGGAAAGATGTAATGACATGGTAATCTCATGCATCCTAAACTCCATCTCATCAACTATTAAATCTAGTTTGTTGTTTGTCAATGATGCTTATGAACTTTGAATGAACTAAATGAAAGGATGTCGCAACATAATGGACCTAGAATATACCAACTTAAGAAAGCTCTTGCAACATTAGTTCAAGGAGATGATATGGTGACAACATACTAGGGCAAACTTAAGGCTGTTTGGGATGCCCTTTCATTGTATGATAATATACATGAATGCACATGTGGAAAACTTAAAATCCTCACTAAAAGGTATCAACAAGATTGTGTGATCCAATTTTTGATAGGACTAAATGATACCTAGACACATGTAAGGGATCAAATTTTGATGTTGGATCCTGTCCCTCCTGTGAATAAAGTTTTTGCCATGGTGCAACAATAAGAGAGACAACACAAAATTCTAGGAGTGATGCAAGGGCTTGAGAGCCTTGCATTAGCTATACAAAAGGGACTGAACATCTCCAAGGGTATAGGAAGAAGGCATGGGCTCTACCATATATACTGTAAAATTAGTGGCCACAGCTTTGAAAATTGTTTCAAAGCTGGTAATGAAGAGACACCAATGTGTTTGCACTATAACATAAGAGGTTATATGGTTGATAAATACTATAAATTAAAGGGCTACCCACCAAGGCACAAGTTTTACCAGAAAGCTAACAAAGGAGAAAGTTTAGTAGGTAGCTCAGCAAACTTATTTCAAGTTGTTACTCGAGACCAGAAGGATTCAATGGCTAACAATGGTGATAGAATGGCCCTTACTAAGGCACAATATCATGAGTTGATGGTTATTCTTATAGCAAGAAAGATAGTAGCCAATAGCTCAAGTTATGAGGTTCAACTTCAACACATTCCAACATCTAACACAACTACTATCCTCCCTTCCACTTACAATGATAAATCCTTGAACATGACTAGTAACCCTTCCATTTAACTAATAAGTAAGCATCCTTAATTAAACAAGACCCCAAACCAACCTAGCAGCTAACCATATTTGGGTATTAGACATGTAGGCCACAGATAATATGATCTGTAACCCAACCCTCTTTACTTCTACTGTAGTTAATACTTCCAAACCTATTAAGCTTCCAAATAGCTCAAAGGCACTAGCCACACATATGGCCACAGTTAAGTTAACTTAGAACATTATATTGCATGACATGTCCTATGTTTCATCTTTTACAATCAATCTCATTTCTATCAAAAAACTCACTCAAAGCCTTTCTTGTTGTATTGTCTTCTCTTCCTCTTTTCGTTGTTTACAGGACCTTACTTCTTACACCACAATTGGGAAGGGTAAAATTAAGGATGGCTTGTATAGCTTTCTTAGAGGGGGGTTACATCAATAAAGCCTTGGAGCCAATAAACCTACCATTATACAACCATATCCATATAGCGCCTTTTTAGTTGTTAATCATAGTCCTAGCCATTTTCTGTAGCATCGTCGTCTTGGTCATCCATTAAACAAGATCATGAAATTGATTCATGATCCCTCTATAAACACAGACTCATTGGAACTTAATGAAATTCCTTGTTCTGTTTACCCTTTAGCCAAGTTGCATAGGAAGCCTTTCATTCTCAATGATCATAGAACATCACAACCTTTTGAAATGTTGCATTGTAACTTGTGGGGACCCTTTAATGAGGTAGCTTATAATGGGACTAGATATTTCCTATTCAAAGTAGATGATTTCACTAGAACCATTTGGATTTACTTGCTTAAAATAAAACTTGAAATTGAAGAATGCATGAAATCATTTTACAACTTAGTACATAATAAGTTTGGAAGAGGAATTAAAGTGATTAGGACAAACAATGGTTCTGAATTCACTCTCAAGCATTTTTATCAAGAAAAGGAAATTTTACATCTAAGAACATGTGTAGAAATCTCTTAAAAAAATAAAGTGGTTGAAAGGAAGCACTAGCACTCGTTAAACATAGCTAAGGCCCTTAGGTTTCAATCTAACACTCCATTGAAGTATTGGCCTAATTGCATCTTGATAGTAGCATAGATTATGAACAGAACACCTACCAGTGCACTAAATAGCAAAACACCTCATGAAATATTAATTGGAGTCAAGCTATGATACTAACACATGAAAGTATTTGGATGTTTATATTATGCCACCACCTTAAACTAACATAGAAGAAAATTTGATCCTAGGGGAAGGAAATGTGCCTTTTAGGGTACCCTTATGATGTCAAGGGATATAGAATACATGACACAGAAATTAAGAGTGTATTCATTTCAAGGGACGCAACATTCTATGAGAACATCTTCCCTTTTCAACACAGTGATCACAATGTTACTTTTGATCCAACCTGCCGTCCTCAGCCCCATCCTCATACTCTTGAGCTCTTCTCTAATTTGGGTCCAATGGCGCCACTCTCTAACAATTAGAACCCCAACACATCATCTAGAACACTTCCTCAAACCAATCCAACCCAAAAAATTAAAGTGATCAACAACTTGCACTAGATCACTTAGCTGATCACATTGCCTCACCATTTCACCCTAGTACTATTTCATGAGATAATCAGCCCTTAATTAATTTAAGGAGGTCAGGCAAGATAAAGAATACACCTAACTACCTCCAAGACTACCACTGTGAATAGGCATCCTTAGTGTCACCCTCCTCAGTCCAGTTAGGTCACTGTAATATCACCAATAACATCAAGTATCCACTTGAGGGTGTCTTAACCAACCAGAAGTTCTTACCTCATCACCAAGTCTTTTTTGCTACTATTTCCATACAAAAAGAACCAAAGACTTACATAAAAGCATCAAAGGATCCAAGATGGATAGATGCCATGGAAGTAGAACTAAAGACTTTGGAAGACAACCGAACCTAGACATTAACAGAGTTACCAACAAGGACGCAACTTACATGGTGTAAATTTGTGTACAAGGTAAAATATAAATTAGATGATAGTGTTGAGAAATATAAAGTTAGGTTGGTAGCAAAGGGTTTTACATAAAAGGAGGGAATAGATTACTAAGAAACATTCACACCAGTGGCCCAATTAACTACAATGAGTTGTTTGTTGGCAATAGCTGCTACTAAAGGTTGGAAATTTCAACAATTTGATGTTAATAATGCATTTTTGCATGGGGATTTAACGGTAGATATATATACATAGTAAGACCATCAGAATATGGCAAAGGGAAACCAACATAAGTGTGCTAGTTGAACAAAAGTTTATATGACTTGAAACAAGGCTCAAGGTAATAGTATGCTAAACTATCACTATCACTGATCAACTTTGGTTTTGAACAATGTAAGGCTAATTATAGCCTCTTCCTCATGAGAAAAAATTGTTCATTCATAACCTTGTTACTATATGTTGATGATATAATAGTTGCGAGCCATTCAAAAATCGAGGTAAGAAATATAAAGCAATTCCTTAACAGCAAGTTCAAGATCAAAGACCTTGGGAGCTAAAATATTTTTTGGGGATAGGAGTTAGAAGAAGTGAGAAAAGGAATATACATTAATAAGAGGAAGTATGTACTGGACATCATAGCAAATAGTGGGCTACTTGGTGGAAAACCAAACAAAGTCCCATGCAACAGAACATTAAGCTAAGCAAACAGGAAGGAAAACCAATGGCAGATGCTTCCATTTAATGAAAGCTAATTGGAAGACTATTTTATTTAACTATAATCAGACCTGACATTTCCTTTCTAAGCAAATTCTAAGCCAATTCATGCTAGTTCGCATAGATGTGCACATGAAAGCAGCCTACAAAGTACTCCATTACATCAAAGTAGCAGGACTAGGAATCCTTTTGGCTTCAACTAAGGATCTTCAACTAAAGGCATAATGCAACTCAGATTTGGGCTTGCGTCCTAACTCTAGGAGGTCTATTACAGGTATTGCATCTTCCTCAGGGATTCCTTGGTGTCTTGAAGATCCAAAAAGTTATTAGTGTGAATTATGTTTCTTGCATTAGAGTTTATAGAGGATTCAAAAATCAAAATATTCATCATAGCAGATGGCTTTTTCATAAGTTAAAAATGACAACAATCAATGAGAGGAACTAAAACATCAATGAGTTGTTGATGAATTAGTAGGTGGATAAATGATGGTCAATAAATCTGTCAAGATATTTAATCAAGCAAAAATAATGGCGGTTGAATGTATAACATATTGAGAAAGATCATATATATGTAACCTAAATCAAACAGATTATGAATCGAAAACATTTAGGATTTTAATCACTTGACTAATTTCTTGGCGTTAATCATGGAAAAAATTTAAAAGTTTTCAAATTTAATTAATAATATTAAAAAATTAAAGATAGTCTTGAAATTCTAAAAATTAAGAATTCAATCAAAATTGAAATAGGACGGTCAACTAGCCGATGTGCTATTAAAGATTACAACGTAAACCCATGCTATGCACAAAATTTTTAATTCCAAAATATAACATATTTCAAGAAAATAAAAATGGTAATGAAAAATTCCAGATTAAATTTTATATTTAAATTATATGTTTTGTTAAATTATCATGATATTTTATATAAAGTATGAATTTGTTTATATGCTAATTTAGATAATTAAGTCACCAATACTTGTGGAAAATAATTGTTTGATAAATTTTTTGTTAAACTTATATTGACTATATGATAAAATTGAGTAAAAACTTTAAATGCCATATCTTACCAAAAAAGTAAAGATTGTTTTTTTAAATGTAATATCATAAAAAAAAAATGTCATAGCAAAATTAAAGATAATATTAAGTAATATAGAAGTGAAATTACATGAATTAAAAAACATATGTAGTCACATATATTTTAGTTATTTACATTAGTTATATCTACAGATAAAATAATAAATCATTTTGATTATCATTACTTTAATAAATATATTGTGTGTTTTGTAATACAAGAAATAAGTACTAAGATACAAAAACAAAGGCCTTACTTTTGAAATTACAAAAATTTGTATTTCACAAGTAAAATCATAGGTAATGTAAATAAATGATATAAGATACACTTAAAAAACTTCATATTTCAAAAGTAAAAATTATGAAACATTATATTTAAAAAACTTAAAGCATTATGTGAAATATAATTTTTAAATGTGAAAAAATATTTTTTGAATCTATGAAACTTTATATTTCTCCAGTGAAATAGAAAACTTTAAGATAGTTTAAGGATATTTTATTGTATCTAAATATTTATATTGCTAAAATTTATTTTTAAAAATTAACAAACATAATTTTTACATATGAAATATTACATTTTTGACTTGATTGACGACAAAATTGATTAAAATTTTAGAACTTGGCTATTTAGTATTTTTTATTTTAATAAATTACAACAGGTAATATAGATATAAAACATAAATTGATTTATGGAAAACTTCAATCTTACTCTCAATTAAGTATTATATTGTAACAAATATCAATGTGTTAAAATTGATTAAAGAAAGCTGAAATCATGTATGGAAAAAATTATTTTTGATATATTAAATCCAATGTCAATAAGATTTGGTCATAATGTTAACAAAAATAACATAACTTGAAGTTAATCCATGAAAATTTTCAAAAAAATCAATTGTAAAAATTTGGAACCAATATTATAACAATTATGAAAGAAGGTCAAAATGATTTTGTTATAACAAATAGAATTATTATAACCATTTTTATTAAAAAAATTAATAATAAAAAATTTCAACTGAATAATTTAATTTTTTTCATCATTAATGTGAGTTTTATGCAAATATTTGTAAGTTAGATGTTTTATATTCTCTTTTTTGATGTTTTATATTTGTCAGTCAGATGCAAATTTTTTTCATCATTAATTTTTTTCATCATTAATGTTTTATGCAGTGAATATAGTTTTTTTTTTTTAAATTAAATGAGCCATAGTAAAAAGAAAACAAACAATCATACAATGACTTGACGAAACAAAATCTAATAAATATACACTAAAAATGTATATTTAATCTATTTAATAATATTTGGTATGCAAAAAAAATATGAGCATGCCTGTGTGCAAATGAAAAAAAGTACAAATTGATTATTAAATATGTGTGTGTGTGTGTGTGCGCGCGCGCGCGAGTGTGCGCCTGTGTGTGCATTAGATAATTTGAATAAAATAATAAATTTATATATTAAGAAAATTTATAACCATGGTAGAGAAACAAATAATGAAATTTGGAGAGAGATTGGAAATCATTGATTTATTACCCAAAAACCATTAATAATAAGAAAAAAAACCCTAAAAATATAGCTTCTAACAAATAATATTATTTTGAATAATGATTTGAACACCTTAATTATGTTTTACCCCCCACTTAAAAATTTTAAAATCAAAGTTTAGTGTAACAAAAATTCAGACTGAATAGATATTTGTGTTGTTTGATATTATTGACTCTTATGTACAAATTTTCACCCAACAACTAAGAGATTTAGAATCAAAGTTCAATATAACAAAAATCCACACTGAGCCTAGGATAATTATATCTTAATTTTCAAAACAACTAAAATAAAGAGATAAAATTAAACGATTGGAGTCGTATAATTTTAAAATCAATATATTAGATAAAAAAAAAGTGATTGTTACATGAAAAGAATAAAACATTAGGACAATATGTATATGAGAAGGGAGAAAAATGAGTTTAATAGATTACTTAATGTTATGATTGATTTTCTTTGTATTTGTTTTTTGCAATTAGTGAATTAAATTGTAATTGAAAGACTTTATTAACCATTTAATCAATCTATGATTGTGCAAAAAAAAAAAACGAGAGTAAAACTGCATACTAGACAAGTTATAACTTTTAATTTTGTAAGAATAACAGGACTATAAACTAATGTAAAATCTTGTTAGTCATACAACTTAATCCTCAACCTAATTGAATTGTGAATTAACATAATTTCAACATACAGGACAAACCAACATAATACAAAATATTAGACTCTTTATCATTAAGATTTTGTTATCCTTTTCTTGCCGCTTTGTTTTCAAACCATTCAAACTATTCATTCATTGCTTTCTTCATTACTTTTCTTATCACCACTTCACGACAACTTAACTGATAAACATTTAGTGACATCAATAAACACGTTACCTCAATGTATACAACATTTATATTCACCAAGTACTACCTTAAACTTTGATGTGGTGACAGGTATTCACCAAGTACTACCTTAAACTTTGATGTGGTGACAGCTATTCACCAAGTACTACCTTAAACTTTGATGTGGTGACAGGTATCATATATTCAACTGTTCGAACAAAATTTTATTACTTCATAGCTAGTGGTCAACCTCCCAAACACGTTAAAAACTGCATACAAATACGGCTGCGTTGAGCAAAAGTGCAAATGGATTCTAGTACAGCCTTGGCAAAAGTAGCAACACAACGCTAACACGGGATTTGAGGGGAAAATAAACAGGTTTACAATTGCCTAAATCAGTACAAATGTCTAAGCATTTGTCTGATTTTGCACTTTTAGGAGGATGGCAAGGACATAATTTTACAGCGGTCTATAGTCTGAAAAAAAAGGTGGGAGAATGCCTCATAAACAGAGAAGTTCGAGAAAGCTATGCACGAAAGTCAGCCAATTATACTAGTGAATGTATTTCCCCCTTCATTACTGATTGATCACACTCAAAATCAGGGGAGGATCTTCCGCCGCCTGTGTGGAGTCTCTCTTTTAACAAACATCTTTTCAAAGTCATTAAGAGGTCTGCTGGAGCCATCTGCTTCACTGATGAACTTCCAGCCACCTCCATTACCACGCTTTCCTCGGGGACCAAGTTTCTCAACCATAAAATTCCAACCTTCAGATGGTCGCCTCCGGCTGTACTTGTGGCATTTTACCTTCTTCGCCATCTGAAGTACAGAATAATGATGTCAAATATTGCGACAAGAAAGAACCTGAAAGTCATGCCAGTACTTGCTATTTGATATAGCAACCATGTCACTGTATGCATACCTTCATTTTGTTGAAATTCATCCTCTGAATGAATTCTTGGTAAAGCATTTCATCCTCTTTCATTGAGATCTCATAGTGCACCTCATCCGGGTCTCTAGTTGTGCCATCCCAACCCTCAGGCATGACCTTGAAATCAGGCTTGTATGGCAGAGATGCAACATGGAATTCCCTGTCGTGGGAGATAAAAAACCTGCAAGGGACAAAATTAACTGGTGACTTTCAACAAAACTGAAAATATTCGGTATGATAACATAAAGAAAGCGGCAGATGCAAATACATCCTGTGCATCCATAGATGCATTAGATCAACAATACAATATTCAAACTTTAACTGGATACAGTCTGTGGGTAATTATAAGAAACATTCTGATTTAAACCACAAAAGGTCAAAGCAAATTCAAACAATTTCAACCACGTGCAGCTTGACAAAATGACCCTACATAATGACTCCAAAATCTGAATCAAACTCTTCAGCAGCTATGTAAGAAGCACACTATGTCAAGAAGTGCGGTCCCACTTTTTTCAAACTTTTAGTACTAAGGCAATTTTATATTTAGATTCTAGATATCCAACCACAAGGTCGCAAATACAACATTCAAACACAGACAGAAGGGTTATGTTTGTTTTTGTTTTCAATTGTGTAAAAGTGAGATAGAAAGAAAATTTTAAGTGTAATGATTATAGTGTATGCTTTGTGGTTTTAAAAACAAAAACAAACATACCCCCTTTAGTTTAACTGAAAGAAAAACACTCTTTACTTTTACTGAATACCCCCTTATGGGGAATAAGAGACGCCTTTGCCTCTTTGTACTCAGGAAACCATTGGCTAATATTTCTGCTGCCATCGCTCTGTGAAAGATATATTTTTAAATATCAATATAGTGCAGGAAAACAAAAAGTCGCATTAGCTGATTAATGAAATTCACTCCTAGTTTACATGCAACTAAATATGAATCTTGTCTAATAATAAACCTAAGGTTAATTTTATACTTTGTCTGATGTTAAGGTGTTTACTGGGCATTGGAAAAGGTCAGCAGGGTGAGGTGTGGAGTGCAGCGCACAGCATAAATAAGACAGCAAAAATGAAAGGAACCAATCTTCAAAAAAATCCATTATGTGTACAATGCAGTGAAATGCATCACTGATAATATAAAGAAAAATAGTTTTTAGCCCTCAAATTCTTGAAATTGGATTATTTTAGTCCCATAACTGTTAGCTGTACTGTTTGTTCTCTAACATCCAAGGGTTTGTTCACTTCTTAGGATTAGACTTGATAAAATTAATTTATCAAAGTTAATCAAATGTTCATTTTAAGTGATAAAAGTCCATGATAAAACATGAAACATAATATTGAATAAAATGTTGGATAAAATAGTTTAACTCAACAAGTATGATAAAATAATCCAAGCATATTGTTCCATTTGATATACTCATTATTAAATTACTCTATAATTTAATCCAAATTAGTGAACATAATATTGAATTATCTTACAATTAATTTATCCTTTAAAATAATCCCTAAAACCTTAATCCCATCAAACAAAGGGAACAAGTCCCAAAGGTACAACAAATTATATTTACTCAGTCACTACAAAGCTAATAGAAAATAGTTAGTATGTAATTGCATGTAAAAATTGTTAATTGTCAGTTTCTTGCTATTTCTTTTGTTAAAACTTCAATTATAAGATCACGTAAAGGGAAAAAATTAAAACAAAAAAATTACATAAATTGAGATGATGAAGAAATCAACAAAATATAAGATATCAAAATGCATGAGAATCAACTATTTAATATATTAACAAGTGAATGCATTTTTTTAATGTTTTAGACATTTATAACTCACAAAAAATATAAAGTTTATAACCAACAGCATAAATTACTAAAGCACCCTGGAAGCTGTCTTGTCTTGCTAATCTAAGTGGTAACCTAAAATCAAAGGTAATTATTCAATAAGGTCATTTAAAATTAACATAACTGAAGACTCAGGAGTTTTCATAGGGTGTAATTACCTTGAAGAAATGCATATCATGTAGCCCATCAAAACTATTTCTGTTTAACAATATCTTATTATTTTTATTTTTTATTTTTATTATATTTTTGGGCACAATTAATGCGTCTGTCATCAAACACAAATCGCCAATTTAGTCCACAATGGTTGGTTCATAAAAAAGATGTATTAAATCAATACAAAGATTTGGTATGTATATGTAGAAAAAATTTAAGATAAAAATCTAAAACCGTGATGTTTAATATTCACAAATTCAAAACTTAACTACACCATATTACACACATAAAAATGAGAAATGTTAATCCAGCTTCAAAGAATAGGTAACAGTAGAGAGAGAGGTGGATGCCAAAATTCAAAGGCAAACGCACTAGAAAACTGACATGTAGTATAAAAACTATATGCTTTTTCCCAATGGAACATATAATAACACTTTCAACAATAATGAGACAAAAATTGGGAAAGAAGTTCCTTCAATAATAATAAAGGAGGGAAACACGAAGCTTTATCTGTCAAGATATGAACCGGAAAAAGAATTCCTACGCATGCCATGTCATTAGATTTTGTATGTTGAAAAACACTGACAGCTGCAGATCATTTGGTGGCACACTATCATTTTGAATCCTCAATACAGTAAATTAAAAATAATTACGTTAAAACTTAAAAGGATCCCCCAATATCAGACAAATGTCAAAAATTCATGAATGGGCACTGATCACTAGATATTGAGTGATAATAAAATCTACAGCACTTTATTTCTCAGTTACACAGAAAAACGAAAACAAATCCCATTCCCAATCATAATACTATTTCTAAGTTGAAGAGCACAGCTTACAACCATATTGAGTACAGTATCCATGCAAGAAATGCAGACAGAGAGGCACATGTTTGTCAGAGACCATTATTAGTATTACAATACAAGTAAAACACTACCCTCTTGCACATTATGGAAATTAGTGAAGAATCTATTGAAACCAATCCCTATAACCAAACCTTCATTTCATAACATTAATATAAGCATATACATTATATACAGCATAATCTCGCAGCAAATTGGCAAGTATAACATCAAAGCACAATGCATCAAATCCTCTTATTTAATGCATTAAATTCACTTACTCAGGACAAGTATCAAGCAGTAACTCGACAGAGTCATCCAATGGGCGCCCAAGCTTTTTCTCTTCCTCCTCTTCAAGCTCCTTCAGCCACAAAATTGCATGCACCCGCTGCCTCATTACCCTGTAGTCTTTCGCCAACCTCTCCACAGTATACACATCTGGATTCTCCTTATGCTTTTTATACATCTCCGCCTTCTCTGAATCCTTTAAGTATGAACCCCTGGCACCAGGCTCCCTCACCTTCATATACAAGTTTTCAAGAATATTACACCAATAAATTTTGTTTACTAAAACCTCAAGTTCCCATTCCCAACATAAATCACTGCCAGCTGGAGGAAAAGGAATAATAGCAAATACATCAGACACATGCAATGACTTGGTATGTGAACAATATCATACGAATACTACATAGAACTTCTAAACTTCAATTCCAGTTCCTAATATATGAGTCTTTCAACGACTAGGAGCACATGACACGCAGATGGGCACAAGCATGGTTGGAAGTAATAAATCCACCACGCATCAATTAGTGGCTTTTCTTTTTGATACCAAATGTTGGCTCTGCTCCAAAGAACAATCAATATAAAAAAACATACACTGCAGATCGTGATAATTAAAAAAGGAATACAAAGTCTTTTTTTTTTTTTCCATTTGCTGGTGTGGTGTGGGTTCAGGGCTCATACAAAAGAAAACACGCAATCGGAAAAACAGTCCATAAATGCCAAAGAAACTGAGATCATAAAGATCTAAATACATATCTTGTTCAAATTAACTCAATAGAACTTGCTAAAATAACTCACGCAAAGAAGAAAACACACATACAATAAACATTATAATTCCAGTGTGGTCCTCCTAAATTATTGTAAGAGACAGAACTAATAATAACAGAATTTACCAAAAAAAAGAGTCAAACGACTGATTTCTACCTGCTTCATCGCCACAGTCATTTCATTCATTTTATCATCCCAGCCATCTACAAACGCCTTACCCCTACGATTCGATGCCTCCAATTCCCTAACTTTCTCCATCTCCAGGTCAGTCCACCTTGCGTCCGAATACCACTTACCCCGACGAGACTGATTTGAACCCTCCTGGCTTTGGCCCGGATCTGAGGTCACTTGTTGCCCAATTACTTCACCGTCGAAGTGTTCCTTCGTCAGTCCTGTAGACCAAGAAGAGCCTCCCGCGTCCCAGTCCAATGAGTCGGCGCCCGAAGAGCCGGTTCCTCCGAAATGGGCCGCCCAATCAGGCTCCTTGTTTCCGCGTTCATTGTTAGTAGAAAAGGGTTTTTGATACGCCAAGAAAGGAGTGAATTTGTTGAACCGTGCAGCGACATTGTTGCCGTTTACGGAGAGCTGCGCTAAAGTGCGAAGAAAGGCTCGCATATTCTTTTAGACGAACGAAAAGGAGAGGGAACTCTACCTGCTGGAGGCTGGCATCAGGGTTTTTCAATGACAGCAGGGAAACGTCTAGGGCCAAGGCCCGGTACAATATTTGTTGCACGGGGTACATAAAACTAAGGAAACGCAAGCAAAAATATGTTAATTCCGACTGTGGACTAAATTAATAACTCGACTATTCAAAGGCCACGTATCATACATGGATGTAATTTGATGAGGAGTGAAAACTATGGCATGTACGTTTTAGTAGGAATAAAATTAGAACAAAAATTTGGGCCACATTTGTTTCAGTTTTTGCATGTATATTTTTGGTATAACTTGATTCAAAATTTGTGTAAAAGTGAGAAAAAAATAAAAATTAAAAATGTAATTATTGCAATATATTTTGAAGGCAGAAAAATGTAAACAAACATGAAGTGGAGAATAGTCTTAAAAATAGAGATCTAAAGATTTATTTTGATGTATAGTATATTTAAATTCTAGAGAGGTGAATTTTGAATAAAAGAAAATGGTCCAAATTTTGCATCCCACCATATGGCTACGTTTGAGAGAGGGCTTTTGTTGGATTTAATATTTGATAAGAGTTGTATTGAAAAATGAAATATGTTTGGAAGAATATTTTAATAAGATGATAGTATAATTTATTTTAATATATGTATAAAATATATAATAATGATTAAATAACGTGAATTTATAAAAATAATGATTATATTTTATAATAAAATAAAAATAAATATAAATATATGTATAATATATATGAAGTATTAATTTGATTGTAAATATGTTTAATAATTGAAAAATAATTAATTAATTATATATATGAGAAAAGAAATTTTTGAATTTATATTTGAGTAAAAATGTTGCTGAATAATAAATTTAGTAATATAAAATTTGTAATGTAAAATATTTCAAAGTAGCACAAAATATGAACGAAAAAAAAAATATTATCAAGATTTGTATGTTGGAATTGTGTTTTCAGATTAGATGACGGGAAGGGTTTCTTCTTTCCTCATCTTCCTTCTTTCTTTCCTTTTCTTTACTTTTTCTTTTTCTTTTACGTCTTTTGAGGAGGATATCATCCAAACCAGCGACCAAATATATCAGTTGGTTTTTTTTTTTTTTTGGGGGGGGGGGGGGGGGGGGGGGGGGGGGGGGTGGGGGGTGGATGGGGGGCGGGGGGAATGCAATACCGAATCACAATACATCATGGTAAGCCAGGAAAGTCTTCGCTAGGGACACGGATTTCGCTCGCTCTAACGCAAAATATTACTGGCAATGCTTGTTTCTCGCTCTAACGATGATTCTGTAAATAAGAAAATTACAATTATTTTAAAAGCTAATCTCTTCAAAAATATTCTTTTTTTATTTATTTCTATCTTACATTTACTCTATTTTTATACGGTCGGCAGTATATATATAGGATCCTTACCCTCACCGAAGACGAGGACAAAGGTGTGATTATCTCAACTCAAAATTGGGTTTCGCCATGTCTAACTAATAACTTGGTCCTAGTTGGTGGAATTGTCTTATATACGCCTGAAACGTATAGGAAACGACTATTGTTAAGCTTTAACCACCGTTTGGACAACAGTCTTTGGATGCCAAACCATGGTCTTCCGAGAAGACTTCGTTGGTGCTTCAACTTGCGGTAGCCCATGGAAACCGTAAACGAAGATGAGAAAGATTTCTCTTCCATTCCATTGAAAATGGTTACACATGTATACACACAATTTAAGACTTTAAAGTTAAGAATGTCCTGCTGAATAAGCTAATAATTTCTATGATTAGGATGCGTTCACTTGAAAAAATGCAAGCACTAAAAATTATTTTAAATGATAAATTAATTATAAGATAATTTAATAATGTGTTCACTATGTTGAATTGTTTAATGTGACTAATTTTGTTTTTCTAAAATGCCTTTTTTAAAAATTATACATCTTTTATTTATTACTTATACCTCCTAAAAAAATCAATGTAGTAATATCAATTAATTCTATTTGATATTTATTCAACAAAACTAAATTATTGTAAATCACATTTATTTTTCTCACTTACAAATATCATAAAATTATATTTAATTTTAAATGTTATAAAAATATTGAGGGACAAAAAATATCTCTTACTTGAAATATCAAATGAACCAACTAATTAAAATTGTTTTATCACACTTAGTGGGGTGAGTTATTTATCCAAAATTTTGATCATTTAATACAGGGTTCATATTTCAAATCCTCCCACCAATTCTTTCATCAAGACCTTATATAAGCAGTTTTGTATATGGAGACCTTTTAAACACAAAGTAACAGAGGCTAAAGAGGGCTTTTCTCTTGCCTGGGAAGGTGCACAAGAAAACAAGGCCAAAAATCTGATGTGATTTGAAATTCTTGCAAACTTTATTTTAATTTTAAGACACATACTTGTACATAAGGTAAGATTTTTATTTTTATCTATGTGCAATTAGGGTACATGATATGAGCTCTATGAATTTATATATGGACTCTTAATTAATTTAAATCCATTTTAATTATTAACCTCATTAATAATTAAAGAACGTATGTATCTTGTCTAAATTTAAGATTATGTTTTTAATTAATAAAGCACTTAGAATGATAAAGAAGCAATACATTGACAATAAATAATGAACTCCATGTATCTATTCTAATATTTGAGTGTGTGTTTGAATACTCATTTTTTAATAATGTATCTACACATATGTATTCTTAATATCTTATATTAAATGATATGACTCTTACAAACAAGTTCTCATTATTGTGTACTAAGAAATCTTATATCCGTATTCATAATTTCTTATGATTAAAACTCTTTAACACAATAATAAGGGCACATGCGTAACTCTATGACATACAAGATTTATATGCATAATAAAACTACCACAATATTGATATAAAGAAAATATCAATATTTTATTTATTAATTAAAATGTTATATTTTTGACTAATCCTCGTATAATATTAGTGTTAAAAGGTATTATTAACAATCTCTCACTAGTTCCCTAATGCTAATAATTCGAATGCCAATTACTATGATATCTAATATATATATTCTCAAGATGGTGATTTAGATGCACTTGTATCATTAGCTTGATAGGTAAATTAGTTGCATTACTTGCTGAAGCTATTTTTCACAAGGTGATATTACTTCTTGCAATGATTTCTTGAATAATGTAATATGATCTCTCATGTGTTTGGATTGTTTATGAGATATTGGTTCCTTTTCCTGTGCAATTAGACCATTATTATCTCAATCAAATGGTAATAGCCAATCTACATCCAGAATCATCTGAAGCTCTGTGACAACTTTTTAATCCAAACAATCTCCTTCATCACATCACATGCTATAGTAGACTTAGCCTCAATTGTGGAATTTGCAATGGCATTTTGTTTAAAAATCTTTCAACTCACTGCTCTCCATTAATGGTGAAGGTATATCTAAAGATAGACTTTTAATCATCTATATCTGACTAATAGTCAAAATAGTATACTTATCTATTCTTAGTTCTCTGTCTCCATACACTCACCCTATATCCTTAGTCATTCTAAAATATTTAAGAATACGCTTAAAAATATTCTAATGCTCTTTCCTTAAATTCACTTGAAACCTACTTATAACACTTTGTTCAAGGTTGGCATGTACAAATGAAATAAAGTAAAAATAGAGTGAATTTAAGAATGAAAAGAAATGAGGAAAAGAATGAGATGATTTATTATATCCTCATTTGGTATGCACAATATAGCATTAGCAATAAAAATAGAATGAAATTGTTATTTTATTTTTTATTTTATATTTAAGAATGATAATTAAAAATAAATATAATGAATTAAAGATAAATATCTATTAATAAAAAGGACATTATTTGAAAATATTTCATTAATTGTTATTCCTTTGTTATATGCCTATATATATTTAGATATATAATAAATATTTAATATTTATACAACTATACAATATTTATATTGCATGCAAAAATTATATATTTATATGCATAGTAGGTACTTGAACAAACATATATAAATGATCTTTAATTTATTTATTGTAAAATAAATATTTATATAATTTTATTTTAACTTTGTATTCATATTGATTATATGAAAAAGGTAAATATTTAATTGATATTACTCTATTAACTACCTTTAAGAGTAATATACTAAACATTTATAATATATATACATATTTCCATTATATTATGTTTACTTATGAAGTATGCCAACATATGCTATATTTAAAAATAATTTTTATTATTGCTAAAAATTAATTTAGTACTTTTATTTAAAAATATGAATAAATATTTTATATATTTAGAATATATTGTAATTATATTATAAATAAAAATAAGACAATATATATATTATTAATACAGGTGTTGTGCAATATATATACATATATATTAATATTTTCACATATGACATTTTTATATTTAATTTATTTATTAATAATGTATAATATTTGTTGATATAAATCTTGTATATCTAAAAATTAATAAAATTATTTTAATAGTGTAAAATATAAATTATTTCCTATAATGTGAGAATGAGTAAATTCATGGCGATAGGGAGGAATGGATATTCCTTATTTTAGGGTATATTGATTTTCAATGAAATGATGATTCTGCAATATCTAATCATACCAACAATAGGAATAAAAATATAGTGAAAATTACCATTTCTTTCCTACTTCATTATTGCATACCAATCATATCGTTATAGTGTAGGCGATATCTAGTCTTGTACATAACATTTCATGAATAAAGCTTCCATTAGCCAAAGCATATAAAACGATTTCCATACTTCACCTCTTATCACTTATTTGTGGGCGCATGGACTTTGAAAGATGAATATTATACTTAAATGACAACATTCCTCTCTTGGATGGAGACTTCCATCTAAACCTTTTTAAGATCTTATCTTCATATAAGGTTTGGAAAAAAACCCATTAATCTTTTCACTCTATCTTTGTATATATGTCTAAGATTAGGTTGCTTCTACCAAGTCTTTTCTAGAGAACATATTGGATAACTAGGTTTTGATTGAAGTAAACATTCCAACATCATTCAACATTAACAGTATATCATCCACATACAGTACTAAGAATGTAATGGTGGTCCCACTAACTTTGCTATAGATGATGGGCTTATCTCCATTCTTGATGAAACTAAAGAATTTGACTGCACCATCAAAACGAAAATTCCAACTCTTCATTGCTTGCATAAGGCCTTAAATGGACATCTTAAACTTTCACACTTTATGAGTTTCGCCTTGGACTTCAAAATTGTGTAACTACACCATATACAATGCCCTCCTTAACCAACCAACCCATTGAGGAAGGAGGTTTTGACGTCTGTTAGCCAAATTTCATTGTCCAAGTGGGCAACCGTTGCAATGAGTCTCTGAATGGATTTAATCATTGCTATAGGTCTAAAGGTCTCTTCATAATCAATTCTCTTCTTTTAACTATAGCCTTTAGCTAGAAGTTTGGTTTTATAGGTCTCTAAGTCGCCAGTCGCCCCAATCTTCCTTTTTTAGACCCATTTACATCCAATGAAAACTATTTTGTTAGGCAGATCTACTAAGGTTTAGACCTGGTTCGAATACATTGAACCTATCTCGGACTATATAGTCTCCCACCACTCGTTAGAATCTTTATTTAACATTACTTAATCGTAAGTAAAGGAATCATCTCCACGATCATTATCTCCCATAACGAACAACTCTTATCCATTCTGTAAAACATATCCATATCTCTCTGACGCGCAAGAGATTCTACCTTATTATCGCAATGCTTGCATTGTAGAAGGTGATTCTTGAACTAGAACTTACCAAATAGCCTCTTCACTTTGTTGCTTATGCTCAACTTTCTTGAACATTATAGTTTTGCCAACACTACCTTCTCAAACAAAATTCTTTTCAAGATAATGTGCTAAATAACCAATGACAATACTATGGTCATCAAGTAGGTAGAATTCATATATTATAAAAGCATTAGGATATTTGACAAAGTGGCACATAATATCTTTCATTGCTAATTCGTCCATCTTACCCTTCTTAAGATACGTTAAACTTTGCAAAATACTGACATACTTTAGGCTCAACTTTCTCCACTCCGCATCTCATGAGGGGTTGAAGGAATGGACATAGAGTGTATCTTATTCTATATGTGTGTTGCAGTTAGAAAAGCATGTTTCCACAATTATATCGGAAGGTCAATGAAACTAATTATGAATCGAACCATATCCAACAATGTTTAATTCTAATGCTCAACTACACCATCTAGTTGAGATGCTTGTGGTTAAACTATGATGCAATGCTATTTTTGTTAAGGAATTCAACAAACTTGGCACTCATTTATTCGCCACCACGATTCGATTTTAAAGTTTTTACATGCTTGCTAGTTTGTTACTCCATTTAGCTTTAAATTTTTTTGAACTTTTCAAAGGATTCGTATTTGTACTTCTTCAAGTATACGTAACTATATCTCGAGTAATCTTTAATAAAGGTTATGAAGTAGTAAAATCCACCTTTAGTCATTTCATTTAATAGGTCACAAACGTCTAGTTGTAGGCAAGTAAAATTTTAACCTAATCAGATGCCACTAGGTGACATTTTATTGTAGTAAATATCAATTAAAACAAGAATGTTATTTTAGGAATTTGATCAAATATGATTCCTAAATTTAAATAATATATGAATTAATATTTTACGACAAATATGGCCGTCTAATTAAGTTGTGTCAAGTATTAAGGCTGGCCAATCAAATCATGCCACATGTTAAAAATTATAAACTTGGAAGGAGAATATTGTTGATTTGGCAGTTAAAGTGTAATCCTTCACTTGGAGGAAATGATGCCAAATCAAATATTCTAAACTAATCAGATTTTACAATATTATCAATCATTTATAACAGCAATACTTTCTCCACCACTATAAATAGAGGTGGCTTCTATAAACAACAACACACGAAGACACACATCAAGCAAGAAGCTATCTTGGAAGAAGTTTAGACTCTCTCCACAACTTCCAAGCCATTCATATAGCATTCAAGGTGTTCTTTACAAAGACCCACCAAATTCTAGCCTTTGATCCATAGTTAAGGTGTTAAACTAGTAAATTAATGTTATTTGAAACTCTAACCAACACCAAAGAAGATCAAAGCTCAGAAATTCCTTCAGTTCTAGCCGCGTTCTTCGAGTAACATTCAAGCTATTCTTGCAATATTCCAAGTGTTCTTCAATGAGTTCATTAAATCTTGGTATTCAGTCTAGAATCCCGATGGCTCAGTGAACTTCAAAGAAGATCAAATCCATAAATGCTTTAACAAATTGCAAGAATATTCAAGTCTTTCAAGTTGAAAGGAGAATCAGATGATTAAGATAAAGAATAGAATCCACAAAAATTCATTTGATTCAAATTATAATTGTACTTATAAAAATTTCCTATTGATAGTGACGTGATCAAAGATCGCGTTGGAAACAACGGTGTAATCAAACCCTAATTCGAAAACCCCAGGGTTGTGAACTGAGCGAAAAAACGCCGACCCAACGTGACAAGATTGGATTGAACCCGATGGAACGAACACAATTAGCACACCGAATACTGATTGATACGTTACGAATCACACGGACCAATCCGGAATAATTCGATTTGGGATAGAAAATTCATGAGAAATTGAAAGGCTCAATTTCAGGGAATTGAGAAGAAACTTGGATTGATTAAAACTCTCTGTCTACTGTTAATGATGGTACACAGTGAATTTATAGCTGTCAAAACCCTAACCTAGTTGGGTTTAGTGCTCCTATTGGGCTTATTCTGATTGGGCCCAGAATTAAAATAAATTAAGGAGAAATAAATAAATAAATTAAAGTAGTCCTCTTTGCTCCTTTGCCTCTAGTTCTTCTACTCAACTTAGAATATTTACCTTGCGCTCCTCCTTGGGTTTCTCGAATTTGCACCCAAGCGTAACATCTTTTCGAATTTCGTGCACCAAGGCATTGATGGCTTCTTTAAGTTTTTTTGCCCATGCCCTGGTTATCGGTCCAGCTGGAATTGCCAGCGGTTCCCCTTTATCATGCTGGACTTCCACGTCATTCCCCTCCTCTTGAGAGAGAATTGCCCTCAATTTAGAATTCAGGTCATTACCTACATCAAATAAGCTTAGGTCAGAAACATTAAAAGTTGCACGGACTCTGAACTCACTTAGTAACTCTAGTCTGTAGGCGTTGTTGTTGATTCTCTCTAAAACTCGAAATAGTCCATCCCCTTGCGGCATTAGTTTAGACTTCCACTGCTTGGGAAACCTCTCTTTTCGCATATGAACCCATACCCAATCCCCGGGTTCAAACACTATCCGCTTTCTGCCTTTGTTCACCTACTAGGCGTATTGCTGATTTCTTTTCTCGATGTTTTGCCTGACATGCTCATGCATCCGCTTGACATATTTAGCTCACTTATTGCCATCTAAACTTAAATGCTCATTGCTAGGCAATTGCAACAAATCTAAAGGTGTTAGTGGATTAAAGCTATAGACAACTTCAAATGGAGACATGTTAGTAGTAGAATGAACAGCTCGATTATAAGCAAATTCGACATGCAGTAAGCTTTATTCCCAATTTTTAATATTTTTCTTGATAACAGCATGCAATAATATAGTGAGTGTTCAGTTAACAGCTTCAGTTTATCCATCGGTTTTGAGGGTGACAGGTTGTAGAAAAGAGTAGTTTAATTCCCAATTTAGCCCATAGTGTTTTCTAGAAATAACTCAAAAATTTAACGTCACGATCGGACACTATAGTTTTGGGCACGCCATGTAGACGGACCACTTCTTTGAAAAACAAGTCAGCTATATGCGATATGTCACTAGTTTTATGGCATGCAATAAAGTGAGCCATCTTAGAAAATCTATCTACGACAACAAAGACGGCATCTCTACTATTTTTAGACCTAGGTAACCCCAAAACAAAGTCCATAGATATATCAGTCCAAGAGGTACTCGAGACAGGTAAAGGATGATACATACCATGAGGTTGGTTGCAAGACTTAGCTTCTTTACACCGTATGCATCTTTCTACGATCCGCTCCACATCCCCTTTTAGTCCTGGCCAATAAAAGTGTTCCTATAAAATTAGCAAGTTTTGGTGACACCGAAGTGTCCCATTAGCCCTCCACAGTGAGCTTCTCGAATAAGCAATTCTTGTAGAGAACACCGTGGAATACACAATCTATTAATATGGAATAGATAGCTCTCATGCCTAAAATACTTGTCATAAGCGCATTTTTCAGTGAGTGCAAAGCTTGACCGAAGTCAGGGTCATTTTGGTAAAGTTCCTTAATGTGCTCAAACCCTAGTAATCTTGTGCCTAGCGTGTTTAGTAAATTATACCTGCAGGATCACATCAGCACCTATATTTTCCATACCCTTTTTGTACTTGATGACGTAAGGGAAGGTGTCAATGAATGACACCCATTTGGCATGCCGTTTGCTGAGTTTGCTCTGAACCTTTAGATGCTTCAAGGATTCGTGGTCAGTGTGAATCACAAACTCCTTCGGTCTCAAGTAATGTTGTCATGTTTCCAGGGCTCGCACCAAGGAGTATAACTCCTTGTCATATGTAGGGTAATTCAGCGCAACTCCATTAAGTTTCTCACTGAAGTATGCAATGAGCTTCTTGTCTTGCATCAAGACTGCTCCAATACCTACACCAGAAGCATCACACTCAATTTCAAAGGCCTTATTAAAATCTGGTAAGGAAAGTACAGGAGCATGTGTAAGTTTATTCTTTTGGGTGTTAAACGCTCGTTGTTGGGCTTCTCCCCACTTGAACTTCTCATTCTTCTTAATTATGGCAGTGAGTGGGGCAGCAATGGTGCTGAAATCCTACACAAATCACCTGTAGAAGCCAGGCAACCCATGGAAGCTTCTCACTTCGGATACTGACGTCGGAATTGGCCATTCTTGTATGGCCTTCACTTTGCTTTCATCCACCTGTATTCCCTGTGCACCAATAACAAATCTTAGGAAGACACAGTGGCCAGTACAGAAAGTACATTTCTTAATATTATCATATAGCTTTTCTCGTCGTAAAACGTTAAGCACGTTGCATATGTGCTCAACATGCTCGGCTATTGTGCGGCTATAGACCAGTATGTCATCAAAATACACTACAGCAAACTTACCAACGAATGCACACATAACATGGTTCATTAGGCGCATAAATGTGCTAGGAGCATTAGTGAGTCCAAATGGCATTACGAGCCATTTATATAATCCAAATTTTATTTTAAAGGCTGTTTTCCATTCATCACCCTCACGCGTTCTAATTTGATGGTACTCACTCTTAAGATCTATCTTAGAGAATATAGTAGCACTAAGCAATTCGTCAAGTAAATCATCTATACGAGGTATGGGGTGACGATACTTTACCGTGATAGTATTAACAGCTCTACAATCTACGCACATGCGCCATTGTCCGTCTTTCTTCGGCACTAGTATCACGAGAACGGCACACAGACTCATACTTTCTCAAACCCAACTTTTACTCATCAGCTCCTTCACTTGTCTCTAGATCTCTCGAGTTTCTTCAGGGTTGGTTCGGTATGCTGGTTTGTTGGGTATGGATGCCCCGGGGCAAAGTCTATTTGATGTTCGATCCCTCGAATCGGCGGTAACCCTCTGGGGACCTCCTTTGGAAACACGTCAGTGTATTCCTGCAAAACAGACACTATAACAGAGGGGAGGTAGGACGTAACATCATCAAATATATAGCATGATTCCTTATACATCAACATCACAAGGGACCTCTCAGCACTCAATGCCAACCTTACATCTCTCATAGTTGCCATCATACACTCCTTTTTTTCCTTTCCCCTTTCATCTTTCTTTCGTTCTCTGTCTCTTAATTCCGCTTTTTTTTTTCTTCCTCCTCTCTACCTCTAACTTAAATTGCCTCTGCATATACGACTGATCCTCGTATACTTGCTTCAGAGTCAAGGGGACTAATGTGACATTTTTTCTATGGAATAAGAATGAATACCGGTTAGTCAATCCATTATATATCACATGTCGATCAAATTGTCACGATCTGCTAAGCAGGACGTGATAAGCCTGCATAGGTACTATGTCACATGTCACCTGATCCTCATATAACCCTATTTTGAAGCTCACCATCACTTACTTTACCACTTTAACTTCGTCACTATTATTAAGCCACTGTAACTTGTACGGCCTAGGATGATCCTTCATTGGCAAGGCCAACCTCTCAACCAGCGTCGTACTCGCCACATTCGTATAGCTCCCCCCATCTACTATCAAACTGCAGGTCTTTCCATTAATCAGACAGCGAGCATGAAATATATTCTCTCTTTGAGCCTCGTCTATCTTCTACTTCACTTGAGTGCTCAACGCTCTCATTACTACTAAATTAATTCCCCCTTCTTCCACAACCTTTCCTCGTCGGATGGCACTTCCTCTAGTGGCGGCATTTCTTCACTGCTATCATGCTCTTCATTAGTCAGAATATCTCCACTCTCTGACAGTAGCATAGTTCTTTTGTGGGGACATTGCGAAGCAATATGCCCCTTGCCCTGACATTTAAAACACAAGATATGCCGGTTTCGTGTGCTAGATGAGCCAGAAGGAATAGGAGTTGTTACCTTAGGTGCCTCCGCTTTAGGCGTAGTTCTGGCCTGGGTGGCACTCGTCATAGGTGCCTTATCCTCTCTTTTGGGAAAGGGTCTGCTAGCAGTATTAGGTTGGGAGGTGAACCTACCCCTCCTCTTCAGCTGCCTCTCTACCTTGAGCGTCTTTTGCACCGTCTCTTCTAACTCTACGTAATGCTGCAACTCCACTACGTCAGCTATGTCCCGGTGCAATCCACTCAGAAAACGTGCCATAGTGGTCTCCCTATCTTCCACAACATCTACTTGAATAATAGCTATCTCGAGCTCCTTATAATAGTCTTCCACACTCCGAGCTCCCTGCGTTAATGCCTGCAGTTGATGATACAAGTCTCTATGGTAATAGTTCGGTACAAATCTCTTCCTAAGGACTACCTTCAACTCTGTCCAAGTACGCACTGGCCCCTCTCCAGCTCTCCTCCTGTTAGTGCACAACTGATCCCACCATATAATCGCATAATCTGTGAACTCCACTACAGCCAACTTAACCTTTTGGTTCTCTGAATAGCGATGACAATCAAAAATTAATTCTACCTTTTTTTTCCCACTCGAGGTAGGTGTCGGAATCAGATCGCTCCTGGAAGGATGGTAGTTGTAACTTCAGCCGCTTAGGTATCTCGTCTTCCACACTATCCCTCTGTTGATGTCTCCTGGGCTCGTTGTCATATGCGTACCAATCCTCATCCTTGTTCGACCCATATTCCTCCTCATAATCATGCCGATTATGCCTCACAAGTCTGACATGATACCCACGCCTGTCCTTAGTCTGAGCCTAATATGGGGCTGCTTCTACATCCAAGTGGCTTAGACAATGAATCGTCTCTTTCTAGGGTTTCGGCTTATGACGCTTCTACGCGCCCTAACCGGTCTTGTATATCTGTCATCCTGTCCTGCATACTCTCCATACTTCTGGTAAGCTTTCTTAATTCACCATCGAGAGACTCAAATGAGAACTTAGTCTCGTCATGGCTATTGCTCTGTCCTGAATACTGACTGGCCATCACGATATCTGGGGTATAAGGAAACAAAAATAGCAGATAATGGTTAGTAATAAAAGTTCTCACTAATCTCGCTACTCTCACTTCTCTCAAGTGAAGGCTCTCTGACACTCGTTTCTTACCTCCACTCGTGTATCACACACACTCAATTTTATCCTCACAAATCTCAATTTCTCGTGCCCTTCTCATGTGATTCCAAAATGGTCTCAAAGATTCAAGCAACGTAATAAATACAAACATTCGGTATGATGTATATGATCTACAATAAAAAAAAAGGAGATATGAGATAGGCAAGTATCTCAATCTACAATATCCCCAAATATAACCCCAAAAAATAAAGGTAAATAAATTTCTCTCCTTTTTTTTTTGTTGGCTCCTCTTTTTTTTTGGTTTTTTTTGCCTCTTTTTTTTTTTGGCCTCCTCCTTTTTAAAAAATCAAAATCAGCAACCAAACAGGCCCTTATGCCAAAACAGAAATTTTGTAGCTAAACAGGCCCTTACGCTAAAACAGAAATTCTGTAGCCAAACAGGCCCTTAAGGGGAACAAAAATTGTAACCAAATATGGCCTTACCACGTCAGCACGGACAGCTCAGCCCAATAGGAGCTCCTGGTCCAGCCTAATCTCTTCAGCCCATTGATTTTTTTGCTCAAACCTGGCCCAGTTGCAATTTGGCCCAGATCCTGCTCCCAGCCCAACTCAGTCCTCAGCCCAACTTTTGCCTTAACCCAACAATTTTTTTTTTAATTTTCATGCGGGCGACGGCGATGGCGGCGGCGGCGAAAAAGCTTATTTCGCCGGGGTACGTCCGCGGAAACGACACGCGTCGACTGCCCAGGCGTTGGCGAGCCCTGGACGGTACTCAGCGGAGGCGATGGGTGGTGAAATCGGCAGAATTGAACTGTTTTTCGTGGCGGAAGCCTGGCGGCGGTTCATGGCGGATTACAGTCGATTCGCTCCTCCTCCGACGGCGATTCAGGTCAGAATCAGACGGGCCCGTGGCGACGGTGCGGTTGGTGGTAGTTTTGGCTGTGGATCAACTGTGGCGCGGCAGAATTACGACTGCAACTTTCAGTCAGTGCGGCAGCAGCAGCGCGGCAGATTTCCTCCTTTTTTTTGACTTTTTTTTGAAACTCAGATCGAGTATTGAATTAGAATTCGACATAATTTGGCTCTGATACCAACTGGCATGATCAAAGATCGCGTCAGAAACAATGGTGTAATCGAACCCAAATCTGAAAACCTCAGGGACGCGAACCGAGCCAAAAAACGCCAACCCAACATGGTAGGATTGGATTGAACCCGATGGAACGACCATAATCAGCACACCGAATACTGATCAACCTTACGAATCACACGGACCAATCTGGAATGACTCGATTTAGGATAGAAAATTCACGAGAAATTGAAAGGCTCAATTTCAGGAAATTGAGAAGAAACTTGGATTGATTAAAAGTCTCTGTCTGCTGTTAATGATGGTACACAGTGAATTTATAGGTGCCAAAACCCTAACCTAGTTGGGCTTAGTGCTCCTATTAGACTTATTCTGATTGAGCCCAGAATTAAAATAAATTAAGGAGAAATAACTAAATAAATTAAAGTAGTCCTCTTTGCTCCTTTGCCTCCAAGTCTTCTACCCAACTCAGAATATTTACCTTGCGCTCCTCCCTAGGTTCCTCGAATTTGCACCCACGCGTGACATCTTCTCGAATTTCGTACACCAAGGCGTTGATGGCCTCTTTAAGTTTTTTTGCCCGTACCCTGGTTATCGATCCAACTGAAATTGCCAGCGGTTCTCCTTTATCATGCTAGACTTCCACGTCAGATAGAAATTCAATTACTAGATTTTTGTCTATAAGTTTCTAGCATGATTAGTAGGACATCTCTACCTTTCATCTTTTCTTTAGTCAAGATTAAGGAAATTTCAAATGGCTGGACGAAAAACTAAATCATCCAAACCTACTACTTCCAATACCTTAGGGGCCGCTCTTGGAAGAGGCGTTGTCACAAGGGACTTAGCCAGACAATTGACTTATTTTGAGCCAACCTCCATCCCCGAAGTTGTTAACAACTTGTTCGACAAGGGCTAAGAAAGAAAAAAACAAAAAGAATGGTTCTGTGCCCCCTAGCCCTCGCTTAATCACCTCACCTAGTGCTAATATTGCTCTGGTCATGACGACCGATATTTCAACCTTAGAAGATCAAATTGCAACTCTGACCAAAGTCCTTAAGGGTCTTGCTAAACATGTATAAGATCAAGACTCTCATATCTCTAAGTTAATTGAAAAAATAGATAACGCTGAGGTTAGCTGGGCGGAAGAAAAGCCTCATGAGGGCTATGATGAAGTCGAGACATCAGTAAGGCAGCAATTAGACGAAGGCAAGAAGCCCACTATAGAGGATCTTCAAGTCTCTACTGATGGTTTTATCCCCCTTGATCAGCTCAAAGACTTCATCGAATGCACCATCAAGAGTAAGATTGAAGGGACTGCTAATTGTCCCTCACTTATGCCAAGCCTTATATGGCAAGGATCAATAACTTAAAGATGCCAGATAGTCATCAACCTCTTAGGTTCTAATAATTTGACGGGATGAGAAACCTAAATAGTACATTGCCCATTTCATCGAAACTTATAATGATATCGGAACATATGATGAACTGGAGCCCGGGTCCATTAGTAGTTAGGATTAGTTGGAGCAAGAGTTCCTCAATCACTTTTATAGTACCAGACGAATAGTTAGCATGATTGAACTCACTAACACTTGCTAATGGAAGGATGATCCAGTCATTAAATAATCAATCGTTGGAGAAACAAAAGTTTAAACTGCAAGGACAAGCTATCCGAAGCTTCTAGCATTGAAATGTGCATTCAAGAGATACACAAGGGATTGAAATACATCTTGCAAGGAATTCAACATAGAACATTTGAAGAGTTGGCCACTCTTGCCCATGATATTTAATTGAGTATGGCAACTAGCGGAGTCCATTATCTGTCTGTACAAGACCCCCAAATGTCCAAAGATAAGCAAAAAAAGGGCAAGCCCTCCACTAGCAAGCCTGCCACTAAAACCCCAAACAAGAAGTCAATGGCAGTCAAGGCAATGGCAGTAAAAGCAAAGCCTATTAAGCCACCTACAAAAGAAAAGCCGGTTGAAAAGGAAAAGGCTCCTCCACTAAAGCCAAAAAGACCCATCTTCCTCCAGATATAGCCTGAGGGAAGTACCTATGGAGAATGGTGCCTTGAAGGGTTTAGTCCTCCGTTTTATTTAGCTAAGTCAAAAGAGTTCACCTCTCAACTGCCAAAAGAAGTTAAGGGGAAGCATGCCAAGGTGCAAGAATTAAGAACATCTAAATGTTTTAGCCATAAGGCATATAAACTTCTCACTAAAGCGGGATATAATTTATAGAAGCCATTGCCATTAAGGAAGCTACCTCAGCAATCTAACCACAAAAACCCGTGAGCTGGTCTTGGATACATAAAGTATGGCCCACTTCGTATTGCCATTAATAAGGCAACGACAAATCACATCATTGAAGACAACCACTCTTCGACAAACAAAGGAAGTCAGCACAGGTGTTTGTCTTCGATAGACATGGCTCAATTACACACTGGGGGCGTGGCCCAAAGTAAACAAGAGTTTTCATAACAGTAAGCCCCAAACAAAATAAGATAATGGACCAGAAGCTCCAAAGTTAGATCTAATCAAGAATGAAGTGGCATATGGACTTAATCATTACATGTGATAAGGTCTTGAAAGCAAAGATACAAACCATCGTCCACATAAATATTGAAGTGGACGATAAGGAAAATGACAAAGAGAGCATGGAGTTATCCTATCATATTGCGCTGAGCGAAGGAGAACCAATTGAAGAGAATTCTTAAATTGCGTCTCCCTAGTTTGAAGAAGGGGTTAAGGCTACCATAGATAAGTTGACTGAGATTAACTTGAGGGACTAAAATAACCCACATCCAACCTGCGTTCATACTTTACTAATTGAGGGAGAAGTCCAAGCATATATTGACTTGCTAAAAGAATTAAAGGTATATTTGCTTGGACATATAAAGAGATGCTCGGCTAGTTCTAAAAGTGGCAGTACATCGCTTAATAGTAAGAAAGGGAGTCCAATCGGTCAAGTAGGCACAATGTAGATTCAGGCCAAATTACTTCCCCTAATTGAAGTTAAAATTAATAAACTCATTGAGTTTAACTTCATTCGGGAGGTAAAGTACCCTACTTGTATATCCAGTATAGTCTTAGTGAGAAAGAAGAATGGGAAAATTCGAGTTTGCATTGACTTTAAGGACCTAAATGAAGCATGCTCCAAAGATGACTTTCTATTGTCGATAACAGATTTGATGATTGATGCCACTATCGGGAATGAGGTGTTGTCATTCATGAATGGGTCTTCAGGATACAATCAAATACGTATGGTGCCTGAAAATGAGTTAACCGCCTTTCGCACTCCGAAAGGCATACACTATTTTAAAGTGATGCCTTTCGGTTTAAAGAATGTTGGGGCCATGTACAAGCGGGCTATATAAAATTTTTTTGTTGACATACTCCATAAGATTGTTAAGTGCTATGTTAATGACTTGGTGGTCAAGTTGAGAAAAAAAGAAGACCACATAGGCTATCCGAGGAAGGTCTTTGAATGTTTATGGAGATACAAACTGAAGATGAACCCATTGAAGTGTACATTTAGGGTTGCATCTAGAAAGTTTTTGGGATTCATTGTTAGTCACCGAGGTATAGAGATTGATTGAGCAAAGATTGACGCAATCTTTAAAATGCTTGAGCTTCGAAATATCTATGAACTTAAAAGTCTCCCAGGAAAGTTGGTGTACATAAGGTGCTTCATCTCGAACTAGGATGGGCGGTGTTAGCCATTCGATCGGCTTATGAAGAAAGGTGTCTCCTTTGAGTGAGGCGAATCCTACAAAAGGCCTTCGAAAGTATAAGGTCATACTTGATGAAACCTCCAGTGTTGGCCACACTTGTGCCTAAACGCCCACTAATTTTGTACATCACCACACAAGAATCATCAATTGGAGCTTTATTATCTTAAGAAAATGAAAACAAGAAAGAAAATGCCTTTTATTACTTAAATAGGATGATGACGCTAAATGAGTTGAAATACTTGACAATTGAGAAGATTTGTTTGGCACTTATCTTTGCCATACAAAATTTGAAGCATTATTTCCAAGCACACATAGTTCGCTTAGTGTCAAAAGCAATCCCATTGAAATATATCATGATAAGGCTAGTTCTTTCTAACAAATTTACAAGATGGTATCTCCAATTGCAACAGTTCGAAATAGTCTATGTCCTTCAAAGGGCTGTGAAAGGACAAGTCTTAGTTGATTTCTTGGCTGATCATCCAATCGCCATAGAATGGGACCTATCAGACAACCTCCCAAATGAAGATGTCCTCCTAGTTGAAGTTGTCCCGCCATGGAAGATGTACTTTAATAGAGTCGTATGTAAAAGTGGAGTCAGTGTTAAAGTAGTATTTGTCATGTCAGATGGAGAGGTTATCTCACACTCCTTCACACTAACTCAAAAGTGCACTAATGACATGTTTAAGTATCTAGTTTTGATTCTTGGACTAGAGATGGTAGTTAACATTAGGCAATTGTACCTTAAGGTCTGTGGTGACTTAAAGCTATTAATTACTCAACTACTAGGGACTTATAAAGTTAGGAAACCCGAGTTACTCCCGTACTTAAATTATGCCAAGAGACTTATAGGATGGCTTGGAGTTGTGTCATCGAGCGTGTGCCAAGAATAGACAATTAGCAAGCCGACGCTTTGGCTAAGTTAGCCTTCACATTGGTTATGCCTGAAAAGGAATCCCACATTCTCGTTCGCCAAAGTTGGGTGGTTCCTCCAACCTTTGAAGATAAGGAGCCCCTAAGGGATGAAAGCAACACTGTTGAGGTGTTGGAGGTAAAAGAGGAAGACTAGCATCAACCTCTCGCCGAGTCAACATCTGATGATGTACAACTCACTTCCTCTATTTCAGAGATACATTGTATAGGCGATCGTTTGATGGAGTCCTTCTACTTTGCCTAAGCAATAATGAAGTAGCTCAAGCCATGGAAGAAGCTCATTCAGGAGTTTGTGGTGCTCATTAGTCTGGGCTAAAACTCCATTTCCACATAAAAGGAATGGGGTATTACTGGTCGACTATGGTTAAAGATTGCATATAGTTCACCCAAAAATGCTAAGCATGTCAGTTTCACGCTAATTTCATCCATTAACCACCCAAACCATTACACCCTACTGTCGCATCATGGCCTTTTGATGTTTAGGGCATGAATATAGTTGGACCAATGACAAAGTCGTTCACCAGACACCTTTACATTATGGCAACTACTGATTATTTTTCTAAATGGGCCATGGCAGTTCCTCTCAAAGAAGTCAAGAAGGAGAATGTAGTTAACTTCATCTACCTCAACATCATTTATTAGTATGGGGTTCGTCGATACATGATCACAAATAATGGAAAGTCATTTTGTAACAGTCTAATCGACAAGTTATGTCAAAACTTTGGCTTCAAACAAAGGAAGTCCTTAACATACTATGCTTCAGCTAATAACCTAGTTGAAGCATTCAACAAAACACTCTGCAATCTACTGAAGAAGATAGTCTCTAAATCTAAGAGAGACGGCATGAAAGGATTGGAGAAGCTTTATGGGTATATTGAAGCACTTATAGAACTCCTACACAAACAACTCCATATACTTTAGTTTATGGCGTTGAAACTGTTGTCTCCCTTGAGCAACAATCTCATCTTTAAGGATAGCTATATAAGAGGGACTAATAGATTAGGATAACTTCAATTGCACCTCTAAGCATTGGAAACCCTTGATGAGAAAAGGCTAGAGGCACAACAAAAATTGAAGTGTTACCAAGCTCAATTGTTTAAGGCTTTCAATAAAAGGGTGCACTCTCGATTTTTTCAAGTTGGTGACTTAGTGTTTACTGTGAGGAAGCCTATTATCACCACTCATCATATGGGAAAGAAATTTGCACCAAAATGGGATAGACTATATGTGGTTAAAGAAATATACACCAATGATGCATACAAGCCAATTGCTGAAGACAGGCTCTGGATTGGTCCTATCAATAGAAGGTACCTAAAAAGATACTATCCATTTAAAAAAAACAAAAACCAAAAAAAAAAACAAGTAAAAAGAAAAACCACCATGCTTCTCGACACAAAGGTATAAACCATGAGCTACTCCTGGCCCGCAATAGTATGAACTGTGAATGACTAAATCCTTTAACGATTTCAATTGTTTGAATTACGTTATAACTTGATCACTTGATAGGGCACATAGACAGCTTGGGAAATATTTTTTCAAATTTAGCTATAAAATGACAAAAGGATTTACTTTTAGTGAATTGTAAATGAAAGGTGGCCTAATAACACCAGATCAAAGAAATATTTTATTCATAAGCAAATGATTATAATGTTTCAAGTACAAAAAAAATGCAAGGATAAACAAATCTAGTCAAAGAGTTTTAAGTCTCAATTCCCTTTTAGTAGCCTCAATGAGAGCCTTTGAGTACTTTAAAACTTTAGCCACCTCACTTAGGGGTGTTAGTCAACCGAGTTGCTCGACTCAACTAGGTCGAGCAACTCGGTCAAAGCTCGACTTGACTGAATATAGTCACCAAGTCGAGTTCGAGTATTTCATAGGAATACTCAAGTTCGATCGAGTAGCTCGAGCTCGATTCTTTATTATTATTTTTTTATTTTTGCCAAACATAATCTACACTCTGCAGTACACTTAGCTCAAGCTCGAGCTCGAGCTCGGCTCGATAAGCTCGAGCTCCAAGTCTTGCGAGTTCGAGCTCGATTTGTAAAATTTTGCTCAAGCTCGAGATCGACAACTTGACTCGAGCTCGAGTTCAAGTTGAGCTCGTCAAAAACTAACTCGAGCTCGAGCTCGACTTGGCTCGATTCCAGCCCTAGCCTCACTGTCTAGTGGAGAAGTGTTTATTGTGGTATTAATTTCTTCTTCAGCCTCCCTAACTTCGACTAAGTCATTTTAATGAGTTTGGATCTGTAACTCTAAGGACTTGAAAAGTTCCTTTTGCTTCTCCTTCAAAGTAATAAGCTACACTTCAATGCTTTTTAGCTTTGCCTTCATCCTCTCAATCTGCTCAGCCTCCTTGCTTTTCTCAACCTGGGCCTTTTGTGGATTATCCTACACTTCACCAAGCTACCGAGTGAGAGTTTTCTTGGTAGGTCTTTCTGATGCTTGGGATCTCGCATCTTCATAAGATGTGGCTCTGGCAAATAGGACTTCTAGTAAGGCCTCTAAGTGAGAAATGTTAAACTGGCCTAAACCCTTCATGAATTGAAGAACTAGTGAGACATTGTCTTTAATTGAAGAAATGAACTCGGTTGGGGTTTTTCCAATCCTTTTGCAAAGGCCAGCCCACAACTTTTGGAAGTACTCCTTCTGATAATCATGAAGAAACTTATTTGACTCAAAGACAGAGATAGCTGCAAGAAATGGAACTATTATAGTCGCTTTTAAAGTTGAGGCATCCTTGTTGTTGGTAGAAGTTAAAGATGAACTAGGTTCGCAAGCTGACTCTTGCAAACCTTCGTCAATATTACTCCCAAATACATGCTTGACTAGTTAATAATAAAAAAAGAAGACACTTAAAAAGAGCAGTATGACAAGGAAAATGTAGAGGATCGAACCAATAAGGTACCTCTTTAGCATACTCCTCCGTGGATTATCCATGGCTTGAGCCCCTATCTTCCGGATGTGAAGAGCCAAAATTTCTTTCAGTCCTCTTTTAATAATGATCTGTAGTGCTACAACTGCTATCCTCTAAAATATCGATGGTATCCTTCCTCTTCAACACACCAAAGGGAGTCGGTTGTAGTAATGGGTGTGGGAAGTAAATTAGGAGTATTACTAATAGATGGGCCAACCCCTCCATCCCCAAGTGAAGTCTCGCCTCATCATGAATCAAGGAGATGGGCCACGTTCTCCTCCAAGGAACTGTCGTGAGCAAGAGAGCACCATTTCTTGTAAGCTAACGGGAAAAAACTCCTTGCACAAGTTAGGTTATGAGGAAAGCACACTTTAGCCAAGGATTGAGATAAAAGACATAAGCAGCAGTATCGTAAACCATCATCTAAGGAGCACCATCTAATGTTAGGTTCAAGTGACCTAGGTATCTTCTGATAATAGCTAAATTGAAGGCTAAATCAATGAGGACTATAAGGTTCAACATTGAAGTGGTCACCTCGCCTTAAGGTTAGGTAACTTGAGCAAATAGTCGTAAAATGATCTCGCTTGAGATAGCCTGGGTTATTGTTGTCCATGTAAAGGATATCATTACCTCTAGTAATCACATTGCAAGTCTAGCAAGCTTACTTACCCTTATATATATGCTTTTGAGCCTCGTTGGGATTGTAGTACTTAGCACATCCCTTGCTAGAGTATACCACCATCTTAGGGTTTAGAATACCCTTAAAACTTGGAAATAGGTCTTGAATTAGTTTAATATCCACCTATACACATAATGGACTACAAATGTTGCAAGCTCATGAGATGGGCGGTGAGAATTAGCAATCCTGCTGAGGCCTTGATAGATGGATGCCAAAACTAGAATTGCATGACTCATGTTTTTCTCATTAGTCATAATGCTAGCAATTTTAAATGTGTTGGGTCATATAAATCCGACATCTTCAATAGGGAAGACAAAGGTATAAAGCTAGCATGATAAAAATGATGCCAGATACGCCTCCTCCTTGGCACTTCTACTAATGTTCAGACTCACAAATAAAGCTTCGTCTAACACAAATCATAGCTCATATGATTCAACATCCTAGATAGGTTGGAAGTGGACCTAGGATGGGTCACCCTCTTTTTCCTATGAGTAGGGGGTACATGGTATTTCATGGTCTTCTTACACCAGAACTTTACCCATTGGACAATCGACACTCCCTGAAATTAGCTTATAGGGACTCCACTACAAAGTTTATAGAAAGCATGGAACAATTATTTACATGAGAGGGGAACAAATTTAGCACCTGTCTCATCAACTTCGGAAAGCTCTTAAGCACTTCGGACAACCTCATCATAAAATTTCTCTCTGACAGGAAGTCCTTCTTTGGTGTGTATATCATAAAAAAAAGATAGACATCTCCCAAGTGAAGTCAGCAATATGTTTGTTAGAGGACACCAAGCCTTATAGAATGCCTCATGATGTCCACATTCTGGTCATGAGTAAAAAGTAAGGCATAAACAGCATCAAAGATTCTGGCAGCACTCAACTTAGCCTTGCACTTACTAAGAATATTTTTAGTTCATTCCCAATATCTTGGGACATATTGAAATTCGCCAATCAAATCAAGGTGACTACCCATTTAGTCTCCTTGTCGACGACACGATCACCAAATGTCGGTAATGGGATAGCTTCGCTAGAAAACTGGTGATGACTTGATTGTAAAGTCCACCCCTTAGAAGACTTGCCAAGAAAAATAGGCTAAGATCATTTATCAATGCAATGGGGAATAGTCAGCTTGGGCTAAGGAACAACAAACTAACCAATTAAAAGGACATGCACGGCCAAAGTAGTGCCTTACTCCATGTAATGGTTTTTATCATCAAGAATGACCAAGTACTCTTCCTCTAGATGGTGAAGTCTAACCCTTAAAATGTGTCATGCCTTAGTCTGCCACATAAAACAGAAACAGTGTTAGATTCACTTGGGTTGAAGAGAAGTTAAAATGATATATAAGCTACAATATGTGATGAAGGTCTAAACCTAAGGCCATGAGTTTAGAGCCAAAATGCATGAGTTCAAACTCAAGTTTATGAATCCAGAGCCTAAATGCATGGGTGTAAGCCTAAATCTAAGAGTCCAAAGTTCAAGTACATGAATTTAGACCCAAGTTCATAAATCTAAAGCTCAAGTACAAGGGTCCAGGCCCATGTCTAGGAGCCCCAATCCCAAGTTCATAGGTTTAGACCCAAGTCCATGAATTGAGAGCCCAAGTGCATGAGTCCAAATCCAAGTCAAAGAGTTCAGAGTCCAAATGCATGCGTCTAAGCCCTAGTCTACGAATTTAAAACCCAAATGCATTGGTCCAAATCCAAGTCTAGAAGTCTAAAGTCTAAGTGCATGGGTCTAAATTCAAGTCTAGGAATCTAAAGCCTAAATGTATGGTCCAGACTCAAATCTATGAATCCAAAGCTTAAGTGCATTAGTCTAAACCCAAATCCATGAGTCTAAAACCCAAGCATATAGGTTTAGCCTAAATCCATGAGGTTGGATTTAGGCCCAACAGCGCATTTTATTTTATTTTTTTTAAAAAAAACATCCAATCGAACATGCCCTTGTCTAGCTTCTCCCTCACCAATCACAGCTTTCTCTTTCTTAAAATTCACGACAACCAAATAAAGCCTCCCACGCTTCGCCTCTCACGTATCGCCTCTCACGTAGTTTGCCTGACTCTCACTCTTCGCCAAACCTCACGCTGGCGATTCCGGACGCCACTGCCACCTGCCACAACACTTCATACACCACCGCGGCCAACAAAGAAAGTTGGCGTCCTTCTAGGACTGACGCGCCATCGCTACTGCTAAAGGCCCAGCACCACTGCTGCTTCACCCATGACCCCCGTCAAAAGTTTTAACTAGCAAATAGCTGTGGTGGCATGGATAACGACGGTGGGGCGCTAGATAATAGCGGCGGCGATGTTAGAGCGGAGTATCGATTTTATGTAAGAAAAAAAAAATCGATGGGCAACCAACGGCCGGAGCAACACTGCCGTCGGCACTGGCCAAGGTAAAGAAGAGTAATAAAAATCTGCCCCTCAGGTAAAGTTTTCACCTGTGCTTACATGATAAATTGACTGGGGATTTCGGGCGACAATGGACGCAGCAGGATTGAGGATGATGATCGATGGGCCAAGCGTCTTTTTTTATAGCGCAATTCCTTAGCACAGGAAAGGAAAAAACGCAGAAATCTACCTCTAGATATTGGATTTGGCACCGTAATTTGTCTGAAATATTGAGAGTAAACTTGGAAGATCGAAAGATAATTGTGTCAAAAGAATCAGGAATAAAGCATTGGCATGATTTTCTTGTTGCAAAAACTGACTCCTTCCTAATGCTGGAGATATTGAGATAAAAGAAAAATAGCATAAAGAGGGAAGGCTGTAATCTAAATTTATCTTAAATTAATTTGAGATCCGTGCTGAGAGAATAAGTGTAAGGGATGTGGCGCAAGTAGGGAAACACTCTCAGCAATTGTGGGTCTAGATTGTGAATTGGGCTTGGTGTGTAGGCCCGTCCTACTATGCTCTGTCTCACTTTATATGGACTTACCGGTTCATTTTGGGCTAATAAGAATATGAGATGGGTACAAAAAAAGGGGGGGGGGGGGGGGGGGGGGGGGGGGGGGGCAAAAAAATCAAGGGAAAAAAAGTTAGAGAAAAAATATAATAAAAAATAAAAAATAATTTAAAAAATGGTTTCAAGATTCATTCACTCTGCAATTAAAGTCTTTGACAACAAGTCTAAAGAAGGTATTTGTAAGTAAGTAAAATTTTTACCCAATCAAATGCCGCAATATGGTATTTTATTGTAGTAAATATCAATTAAAACAAGAAATGTTATTCTAGGAATTTGATCAAACATAATTCCTGAATTTAAATAATAAATGAATCGATATTTTATTACAAATATGGCCGTCCAATTAAATTGTGTTAAGTGCCAAAACTAACCAATCAAATCGTGCCACGTGTCCAATCCTATAAATTTGGAAAGAAAATATTGTTAATTCAACAATTATAATGTAATCCTTCAATTGATAGAAATGATGTCAAATCAAATATCCTTAACTAATTAGATGTTGCCACCTCATCAAGTATTTATGGCGGCAATACCTTCTCTACCACTATAAATAGAGGTGGTTTCTGCAAACAACAACACACGAAGATACACATTAAGCAAAAAGCAGTCTTGGAAGAAGTTCAGACTCTCTCCAAAGCAATTCATATAGCATTCAAGGCATTCTTTATAGAGTCCCACCAAATCCCACCAAATTCTAATGTTTGATCTATAGTTAAGTTGTTAAACTAATGGATTAACGTTATTTGAACCTCCAACCAACATTAAAGAAGATCAAAACTCAGAAACTCCTTCAATTTCAACCACGTTCTTCAAGCAACATTCAAGCCGTTCTTGCGACATTCAAAACACTTTTCAACGAGTTCATTAAATGTTGGCATTCGATCCAGAATTGTGGTGTCAAACCAAGAAATTAACGTTTCTCAAAGGCCTAGTGAACTTTAAAGAAGATCAAATCCATAAACACTTCAACGAATTGCAAGAATATTCAAGTCTTTCAAATCGAAAGAAGAGTCAGAGGATTAAGATAGAGAATAGAACCCACAAAAATTCATTTGATTCAAATTGTAATTGTGTTTATACAAATTTCTTATTGATAGAAATTCAATTATAAGATTTTTGTCTACACTAGTTTAGACTACTCCAACACTAATTTGGCCCTGTCAATATGTCCATCAAATGGACTTTTAGCCATATTCCTTAAGATGTAAGGTTCACAAGTATGATAAGATTCCTCTCCCAATAGGTTGATAAGCCTATTTTTCTCCAACTTGCTAATCTTCATCAACATGGCCCAATCTAAGGTGCTACCAATGTTTAAGGTTTAATCAATGCTTTGCATGTTGGAAGCGACATTTGTCATAAGCTTATCATTCAAATTTAGGTAGTAAAGGCCATTTACCAATAAACTAGTGTTAACCAATTTAATATAAGATAATTCATAAACTCCTTTACTAATAAAAGTGTAGAGACAATGTTCTTAAGTCCATTCAACAACAAAAGATAGTCTCTCAAAGCCAAAAATGGTCGAATGATAACCTAATTGAAGAGCACTAATTAAAGTAGTTGCAACATTTGCCTTACTACTGACATTAATCCCCACTTCTTATTTTTCAAGCGATCTAATCTTAATCAAATCTAAATTCAAAGTCTAAATGTGAGATGCATCTGAATTTAAGATTTAAGACGTAGAGAACACACCAATAGAACCATATGTTTATAAACATAAAGTTCCTCACCTTTATTGCCATCTTTTTGGTCTTCGAGGTATTTAGAACAATTCCTCCTCCAATGCCTTTTCTTGTTGTAACGAAAACATTTTCTTTTGTTAACATGAGCATTGGACCTTGCACTTCTCCTACTGGCCTTGGGAATAGAATGTTTCTTTTTCTTAGTCTTACTATCCCTAGGGCTTCATATAGATTTGTACACCATCTAATTGAATGACTCCAACCCAAGTATTTGTTCATAACCATCCATATTTATTTGTTTTTTTTAAAAGGCACTTATGTGATTTATGTGCTCAAATTACTTGATGTGTAAAGAGAGACCTAATAAACGAACTAAAAACTACACCAAATTAATATTATGTTTTAACTATAAGAATATTTCATCGTGGCCCTTTACCAAGCTTAGGGTTTTTACAAGTCTTTTGCTTGTGACATCATCACATTTGTGGAGTCATATGTGAATGACAAATTTTAAGAGCGCTAGGTGTATATGATTTAACATTTAGAGGGTATTCTACCTCAATTACTGTAAGTGTAAATGTTAGAATTTAAATTTGATTAGTTGTCAATCAGTGGGTGAAACTTAAGTGAATCCTTAAGGAGAAGAACAACATATGTAAAGTTTAGATGAGCCATGGACCAAATTAAAGTTAGACTATATTTCGATGATCCATAGACCAAATTAAGGTTGGACTATATATAAGATACACAGGAGAGAGACGCACTCACTTTAAAATCTAAATTTAATGGTACAACGTTTACAATCAAACTATAATTTTGTTACTATTGCAATTACTTATTTAATCTCGAATAATGTTAAAGCCACTGACAAAATTAATTGCAACTAACATGTTAGCTATGCTCTAGATCCAACATTGTCAATTGCCTTTTAAATTTGAGAATTATTCAATTTGAAGAGAATTAACTGTGTGTTAAAAGTTCATATCCATCCCACTACAAGAGGCTTGAAGATGACTTGAAGGTTAAGGAGTACATGCCAATCTCTATGACCAATAATCTTTAGAGGACCTATGAAACCAAGTTAAACTCTAGAGAGATCCTCCACTTGCAAGAGTTGTATGATAAACAATTTGTATTGCCTGATATTAAATATCCAAGCAGCTCTTTTAAGATGCCCAGGCACAATGAGCCGATGTTAGTAAGTGTATGCGCAAGATGTCTCACTCGCTAGAAGGCTTAAGTTCTCAACTTCATCATGGGTGCTAATCTACGGATAGATTTGATTCTTTAATTGCTTCTGAATTCACTCTCCAAATACATTGTTAACTTGAACACGAATGAAATTGAGTATAAGTTGGATGGGCTCTTAAATAAATTGACAACCCAATCTACCATAAAAGACAAAAGTAGAAAGGTTGTTCTTGGTATGTCTAGCTTTATAACTAGTAAGACTAAGTTAAGGAGGTTCAAGAGTAAGAAGAAGAAAACTTTTACTCCCAAGACTAATAGGGGTGTTAAGAAGACCAAGACTCTCATCGACAAACAAAAGTGATTCTATAGCAATAAGGAAGGATATTGGAAGAGAACTATACTGAATGCCTCAAGAACTTAAAGAATGGCATTGCTGGCAAGGAATTGTTTGTTTGTGAGACATTTTGCTCCATTAGTATATTTTCTACCTCTTGAATATTAGATTCATGTGCATTTTTTCACATTTGTACTTCAAATTAGAATCTAATCAAAAGTAGATTACTTAGGAAGTAGAATGGAGTGATCAATGTTAGAAATGGAGAGAGTTGTGGTTGTTGCAATTGGGACCACTACTATTAAATTGTCATTTGTTCATAATCTAGTGAGAGACTACCTTTCATTGGTCAATCGGAATAAAAACATTATTTGTTGTTAAAGAAAATTATGAATTTTTTAAGAGATCATGTCTGCTACGTTTATTATAATAATAAATGAGTAGGTATAAGCTCATTGATAAAGCATATTCATACGCTTAGGAATTCCCTTATCCAAAATCAACAATAGTTGAGTAGAAATTAAAATTAATAAATTTAATTGAATGATTTTAATGCTATAATAAAAACAATTAAAGTAGAAGAACTAAAAGGATGCTAAAATTTTTGATAGATATAAATATAGTTATAATGAGATTGACCAAGTTTTTAATGTAGGTTTGAAAACATTAGTAAATAAATAATTTAGAAGATACATAATGAAAATAATTTAATTTGAAATTAACACAAAACAATTCTATATGTCATTTTTTTTGTATAATGATATTTGAAAGCCCACAACTGTGCACACTCCATGTGTGTGCATTTTAGAACATAATTATATTGAATTGTATTACATATATATCTTTTATATACTTTATTGTTACCACTACACTGTTTACTATAATTAATATTACCATTTATTGCAGTGAAAATTTGGGTATTACATGTGCCACCAATCTGAAAAAACAAATGTAGAATATTGGTGCTAAACGCAAGACTTAGCAACATTGTTCGAAGCAATCCCTATATGTTTGCGGGATTCCTACATAATAAATGGATTCTACTAACTTAAATTAACAATATCACAAAGTAAAAACTTATTCAACACTTCATCTGAGTCAAGTTCCTTTGAACTCGATATACTTACACAAGCTATCCTTTATTTAGTGGCTAAACTAATTTCCCTCTTTTGTTGTAACCTCTTGGTTGATGTATGTGTGTGTTTTGTACTTAAGTTTTCGTTAACAAATGTCGTTCAAATCACTGCATGATAAGTGTGTGAGATAGTGGCTAAAATAACCTTGCAAAAGTCACTTAATTTGATGGGAAGACTCGCCCAAGCCTCGTGCAATACCCAAAATACGTAGGCAAGCTTGCCTAACAGATTATATAAATTTTCATCTGCAAATCTCCCAAGTATCTTTGGCCAAAACATTTAAAATATTTTAATAACTTTGTACTATATATTTGCCAACACACAAAGTAAGAAAGCTAACATTTGTATTTTTCTTTTCCTCTTTAAATCTCTACTTGCATGGAAAAAAAGTTCTCAAACATTTCTAAATAATTATTCTTTTTATATGCTTTGCTTTTCAAAGTAAGTTATAATTCCCAGTATACAAAAAAATTGGGTTTTCCAAACCATCAATTCACCAACGAGAATAATTATGACTTGTAGACTTCACATCCAGCATTTAGTTACAATTCATTTCATCATGTAAAAAAATGCACAACCTTTCTTTTATTCGTATAATTTGGGATTTATCCCTTTTATTGCACATGCCTTTCCAAAACAATGAACATTGTGATTCCCTTTATAGAATAAAGAAAATTGTGGTTGAATTTCGTGGAATTCGAAGTGAGTATCTTGCTTTATATTTGAAGCTAATTTCATGTGGCTGTCTTTCAATAGTTTTAACCAAGCAATCAATGCACACCTTTTACTTTTTCTTGAATAATTAGGAATTTTGATTTAGTCATAAAATAAATTTCATGAATGATACACAATATAATTTTCAAAAATGAAAATTATTATTCCACCAACATTAAATGATGTACTGTATTTTTATTTCAATAATTAATTTTATTTTAAAAAATTCATGATCTAAATTCTATAATGTAAACAATAAAAATCCAAAAATTTTAATTATCTATACATATATTTAATTTGTCATATTACATGTATGATTATCTATTACTATATATGGGGCACTTTTTCTTATTAAAAGTGTATTTTCAAAAGTAACCCTATTCATCCAATCCATCCTTTTTAATTTATAATCTATTATATAATATTAATGCTAAAACATGAAAAATAATTATTGTTCATTCTCAAAATGGAATTACCAAACTATCCTTAAATATTTTATTTTTGACTTTTTCAGCATCTTTTTATATATTTCGTTTTTTTCAAATTTTCTTTATCATTCATTTTGCCTCTCTATCTCTCTCTCTCTCTCTCCCCAGCCCTTTGTTTTTCTTTAATGTTCTTTTCAGATAATTTTAATTTTAGATATTTTATTTCTAATATTATAAAAAATGTGCTTGTCTTATTATTTATCAAATATATTTTCAAGTTTGATATGGTAATAAATTAATATAATTAAATTACACCTATTAATATAAATTATTTCTATTCATATAATTTTGTCTACGAAATAATTTTTTTTTTAATTGTGCATGCAAAAAGTGCTCCAGTACTAGGACTCATTAAGAATATCAGTTTGTTTGGGTCACACAACGTAAATTACATATTTACCCTTAGTTTAATAATCTTTTATATATTTTTGTTATTGTTTCTTCTTTTAACATATTTTTGTGTTTTCTTGTAAATTTTCTCTCTTTTCAAATTCTTTTGATCTTTCATTAATTTTATTTCAATTATCTTCATGCTTTTAATTTTAAATAAATTAATTATTTTATTTAAAATTTTGCAATTGCATAAAGTTTGTAAAATTTATTGGCTTTGTTTGCTTGGTGATTTTGATGGCTAATGAAAATAAAATTTGTGTTTAGTTTGAAGAGTGAATGAAAATATGTAAATGTATGTGAATATATACATGTGTGTTAATTTGATAGTAAACAAATGTATTAATTAAATTTAAATATTTGTGTATATATAAGAGGCAGAATGATTTAACTTTTAAAATTTATAAAAAAAATAATAATTTAGAGTAGCTCGTTTGGATGAAATATACATTGAACGGGTGAAAAGGATTGTTGATACATAGAAAGCTTTCCTCCTAGTTCAAAAATGAAACAAGTGATGAAGCAACTAATAAAAGTCTGTGTTAACCATCTTTTAACAGGGGTGTAAATTCGATAAAATCGAATCAATTTTTCGGTATATTGAAATTTTACCATGTCAAAATTGCATACTAAATGTTGAATTGAAATGTTGGTTTAGTTGGGTAATTTAGCGAATTCTTTTCGTATATTCAATTTGGTATTTTGGTATACTAAATTTTAATCTAAAAAATAAAAAATAAGAAAAATAAATAAATTTATATTTAAAATTATAATTTTAATTATATAGTTTATAAAAAAGTATTAAATATTTTTATTTTAATACTTCATTGTTTAATTTAGATTTTTCAAACATAAAAAACATATCTATTATAATAAAATATTTTTTAAAAAAATAATATAATAGTATAAAATTTAAATATATATATATATATATACAAAAATAAGAATATGAAATCATAGATATGAAAAAATTAAAGAAAATAAGTAAAAATATGATAAATATTAAAAAATAAAAATAAAATCAGCATTCAGTACCGAATTTAACTATCGTCTGAAACTGAAATTCTAAAATCTTTCACACCAAATATTAAATCAAAATTTTAATTTAAAATTCGATATATACCAAAATTTTCACTTAATTTTGATCGGTTCATGTAACTATGAACACTCCAATCTTCTTATGTTGCCTGTAGCCACCTTACTTGTGAAGCTAAAGCATCTTTTGGGCATAAAATAGTGAGGCAAAGAATTTTAAACTGGGATATGGAAACGCGGGGCGGCTTGTGCATATCTTTTGACTGGGAAACACGAATATGTTTGGATGGGAGTGTTTTGGTAATAGATAATGTTTGATGAAAGTTATACAGGGATGACAGGTATGGTTGGAAAAAAGATTTGATAACACAAATAGTATTATTTATTTAATATATAAAATATATAATAATTATTAAATAATATAGTAATATATGAGAATAATGATTAATTTATAATGTATAAATATATATAAATATGAGGATATGTGTGGGTGCATATATATGAATTGATTTGATTGTGAATAAGTGTAATGATTAAAAAATAATTAGTTAATTATATATGTAAGAAAAAAAATTTAAATTTGAATTTTAATGAAATTTTTGTTGAATGATATATTTAGTGGCATAAAATTTGATGGGTTTAGTGGGATTGAAAGGGGCTTCCAAACGTAGCCTTCCATGACGTACCGTCTCAAGCAAGCTAAATACGCGTCTTTGGGGTCAATTTAACCCGACGGATGGTCTCGCATCATTTCTCTTATGATGACTTCGTATCTCTTTCAGTTAAAAACATTTGAAAATATGGAGAATTAAAACCTTATAAAAACAACATGTCAATTTCAAATTAAATGGTTTTTAAAAGAAAGGAAATAGATCAAACAAGTAGAGTCCATAGAATAACTCAAAAAAGGAGAAAGTAAACGTAGTTAATGAGGATGAGCCAACTTCTTCCTCGAAGGTATATGTATATGGGTCATCTTAATTCTAGTTTTCAGCCTCCTTCGCTGAGGTCGTTTTCTCTTCGTCTTAATCATTCTGCTTTTCTTCTACTTCGTTCTTTCATTTTCACCAGTCTCTTTCCCGCTCACGGAAACCGCGTTTCCTCGTGACTTTTGTCTAGCAGCCCTTCCTTCTTTCGGAGCATCAGCAACTGCCGTATCAGATTTCCTCGCGCTTCAGATGTTCTTTTTAAATATTCACTCGAGTTTATCCCATTAGAAGATTAAAAATTTCGAAAAGCCCATCTCGTGACGTTGGGAAAACTTAGTTATTCGGAAAACGGTGAGGGCAAGCTCGTAGCTGTAGCCAGCCACATACCGAAAACTCTAGGCCACAGCGACACCATGACCGACGATATTCTCAAGATCTTTCCCAACTTCCACGGAAGACTGCGCGAGAAGCACACCGGAAAACTCTCTGACGATGGTGTGGAACGGACTGTTAACTCCTTCGAGAGGAAGTTGTCCGGTGACATCTCTTCCGACGCACCAATTTGGTCCAACTCCGTGGACTTCTCCTCCTTCCTCGATTCCGTTGACCAATTAATAGCCGCAGTCCGGGAGTGGACCCCTTTGGCCGCCGAGGACAAGCATGTTTCTTCTTGCCTCCACCGGGCTGAGGATTTGCTCCAGCGGTCCATGTTCCGTTTACGAGACGAGTTCAGAACCCTTGTCCAATGGGTTAGCGGGTCCACTCATCGCCCCGATTTCTCCGACGAAGACGACGATGTTCCGGTTGAGGATGACGACAATTGTATCCATGTGGAGGGGCAAACCACTTATTCCGACGTCTCGGGGACCATCGGAGACCTGCACGAGATAGCGAAGCGGATGGTAGCGGCAGGGTATGCCAAAGAGTGCTCCCACGCGTATAGCGCGTGCCGGCGGGAGTCCTTGGATCAGAGCTTGAATGGGTTGGGTCTGCAGAGGTTCAGCATTGACGAGGTGGAGAAAATGCAGTGGGCTCAGCTGGAAGATGAGACCGAGAAATGGATCAAAGCCATTAACGTGGCGCTCCGGATTCTATACCCGAGCGAGAGACGCCTATGCGATCGCGTGTTCTCTGGGTTCTCTCTGGCTGCGGACCTTTCTTTCGTGGAGGTATGCCGAGGTTCAATGATTCAGCTCCTGAAATTTGCTCGTGCGGTGGGGATGGGGAACCGGTGGTCTCCAGAGCGTTTGTTCAAGGTGTTGGATGTTTATGAAACGATAAGGGACTTGATGCCTGAATTCGAGTTGATTTTCTCGGACCGTTACTGTTCGTCTTTGAGGGATGAAGCCGTGACCATTGGGCAGAGTCTCGAGGACGTTATCAAAGGCATGTTTATGGAGTTAGAGAATTTGATCGGTCGAGATCCAGCTAAGCCGGTGGTTCCTGGTGGTGGATTACATCCAATTAATCGATACGTGGTGAATTATCTCCTTGCGGTCTGTCGATCGCGGCATACCTTGGAACAGGTTTTCAAGGGGACTGGCAGCAATCTCGAATATAGGAAAGGGGATAAGAAAGCTTTGTCATTAAGAGCCCAAGTGGCATGGATAATGGAGTTGTTGGAGACTAATTTGGAGGCCAAGTCTAAGTGTTATAGGGACCCTGCGTTGTGGTCTGTGTTTATGATGAACAATGCGAGGTACATTGTGCACAAGATCAAAGATAGCGAGTTGGGAAGACTTTTAGGGGGTGATTGGATTACGAAACACGCAGCTAAAGTAAAGCAGTATCGTGTGTATTATCAAAGATGTTCATGGAGTAAGGTTTTGGGCGTTCTCAATCTCAAGGTTGACAACGACTCTCATTTGTCCTCCAAGACTCTGAGGAAGAAGTTGGAGTCATTCAATTCATACTTGGAGGATATATGCCAGAGTCAGTCGTCGTGGGTGATCTTCGACGAGCAGTTGAAAGAGGAAGTGAGGATTTCGGTCTCGGGGAGCTTATCCCCTGCATATTGCAACTTTATTGAAAGACTGCAGGCAGATTGGGAGCAGGGAGACTGGGATATCAGGTACAGTGTGGACGATGTCGAGGCTCGGATTTCCGAGTTGTTTCAGGGGACCCCCAGTGGAAGAAGTCGAGACAGAACCCAAATAAGGTAGTGAGCTTATGCGCTTCTGACAGATTTGCTGTTGGTTGGATCTTCTATAAACACTGCATTCTCTATAGCACTTAGGCCTTCGAACTAAACGATGGAGATATAGAATTTTATATGTAAAAACGTCCCATTTACTCACGTGTGTACCAAATATAAGAGAAACAGCAAATTCGCTATTTTCTAAATGAAGACAGATTTTCAAGCTTGAATCCAGAGATAGCGAAGCTCCGAAACGGAAATCTGGCTCAACACATTTCATTGTGCAAATATGCAGTGATGCTGATCAATCATACGCGGACAACCTTGGATTTTGGGTCCGAGTAACATCGACTGGACTTTGCCTCAAGCATGCTCGGTTGGCTTAGTGTGACTGATTGGGAAATTTTATCTCTACTGTTTTGTCTGGAAATATCCTATAGGGTGGTTCGGTGGGATGAATTAAAATTTTCATCCCATATAATTTGTACCATCAAACATAATTTTCATCCTCAATAAAATATCCAACCAAACACAACCATAATTATGATGTAATAACGTATTTTTAGTGTAATGTGTATTAATGCGATGTGTGTATATAGAATATTTGCAAGAAAATTTAAGTGTTATAATTATTTAAATCTATTCTTAGCATAATTATTTGATAATGTTAAAATTTGTATTTTTACTGTAATCAATATTATCACCATTGTCATTATCATTACCATTAACATTATGATCCATACTTCTATGATTATAATGATCATAGTTATTATTAAGGGAAATTACACAATCCTTTCTTGACATTTGGGTTAAATATAAGGATCTTCCCTCATGTTTGGCAAATTATACTAACCTCTCCCCTATTGATCACATTTACCAAACTCTAACAAAAATCCATGAAAAGACCGAAATGTCCTCAAAAAGGGCTAAAGTGTGATTTAAAAATAAAATAGAATAATAAAAATATGAAAAGACAAAGATGCCCTCCCTCATTTCTATACCAGCTTTAGGGGTCAATTAACAAAACAAATGAAAACCTCTCTCCCACCTCCCCTCCCCTCTCCTCTCTTGTATGTCATCTTTGACCACCTCTCTCTACCATTTATTTGCTCAATTTTTGGTGCCTTTCGTTAGTACTTCATGCTAATGTGAAGTGACGACTAATTTCTTCGACTAAGACAATCTCTTTTCAGTGAAAAATGCCTCAAAAAGGTACAAAAACCCTTGCTAAGTAAACTAAGACCCATTATCTATTTTTGACATTATTTTTGAAAATTATTACTTGCATTGTAGTTTGATTAAGCCTTGAGTTCGAATGATGTTAGGGTTTTTATGTTTTTCCAATCGTTGCTCATTTTTTTGTACTTGTAATTTCACACATCATTGTGACAATATAAAGGAGGATTGAAGGATTTTTGTTAGTATTTTATTGATTTACAAAATCGCCAAACCAGAAGTTAAACCTTAGTTTTGTCTTTTTGTAGGTTCTTAATTTTTTGTGTGTTTTCTCTTTGTTTTTGATATTTTGTGATGTTGTGACTGTTTGTTTCTGAATGCTTCTCGGTTGAATCTATTTTTCTTCATTTAAGTTTATTTCATCCATTTAGCTAAAATACAGTGTGTGTTATCAATCTGTGTATTGATCCCTTCTGCGTTTTGCTTCAGTCCATTTAGTCGATGAAGCCATTCAATTATTCACTTGTAATTCATGTGATGAAAGACGAAATGCAGATGAGACTGGCATCCTTGGTCTACAACATATTAAAAAAGAGATTGAGTAGAATATAAAGAATTAAATTTTGTGACTTGCAAGAGATGCAAAAAGGGATTAAATTATAGGCTACATATATAGGTAAGAAAGGGTTAAACTTTGTGACTAGCAATGTGTGAGTTTGTTTTCTGCCTGGCATGTGAGCGGCAATGTTGTTATGCATGTCTTTGATAAATTTTTGCTGTGTTATGACTTTGTTTTTTGTGTTTATTTGTTCAATTTTGGTTGTGTTCATATTGATGTTTCCATATATATAACTAACAAAGTCCTAAACTCTGTGAGTGGTAGTGGGATATTTGTTCATTCTTGTGGTGTACATGTTGTTATGTGTTTGGTTTAATAATGTTAGCGGTTTTAATATTCATTTTCTTTGTGTTTTAATTTATAGGTGCATCATTAGGCTTCAAACTTATTGTATATCATGAGGGAGAAATTTTTGTGCTGAAAAATGTCCAATCAAATGGTTGTCAATATACACACTTGATAATAGAAGTTGGCGCCCTTGCTTTAAGTCATGTCCTAGGGTATTCATTCAAAGTGAAATTTACAAAACATGTTAGTATTTTTTGTTTTAATATTATGAAATTCGTTATTGTAAATTCATTTTTGTTCTTGTTACTATTGAAATGAATATTAATATGAATATTAACGTTAATAAAATGTAAACAATGAAATTATTTTTATTATATTGTAATCATTATGATGACCATTTCTATTGTTGTTGTTGCCGTTATTCTTCTTTTATTATTATGTTATTAATTTTTTCTTAGCACAATTGTTTTTGTTTAGGATTATTACCCTGTCTATAGTTATGTGCCATTCCTACATAAAGTTGATTGCAGCTAGTTGTAAAATGGCAATGAGAAAAGTGCACTATGGAAAATGGTAACAAATTGGTAGTGTGGGAAAAACTAGAATTCAGCACAATAACTCCAAGCAAATATTAGAAGCAACGATTCCAATGACCACAAGATGACGACCACATTCGCCATCGCATTGTATTTTCGAGCCTTGTTTTGACATTTCGGTTCTGTTTACGTTGCCTCTGTATCATCAAAGCCTCCGAGCCTTTACTATGAAGAGGACCTTGACGCCATGTCAATGAGCCTCGGATCGAGAAACGATTGCTGATCTCATTTGGTGTTGTAGGCCTAAAGTTTGCTGCCTAAATGTCCTACCACTAATTTTAATTATTGGTTGTGGATCTTTTATTTATTAATTAATAAAATATTGATATTTTTTTTTATTAATAATAAAAAATATTACATTCTTTACACATATAGCGTAGAATATATATTAAAATCAAATAATATCAATATATATCAAATTACACAATTTTAATTATTCATTTTAATTTTTTTATTTATATATCTTAGTTATTTTTTGAAATTTGAGTTCATATATTTACTTTCTTGTGTTTATCATATATGACGAATAATATCATTGTCTTACTTTTAAAAAATGTGTTTCAATGATAAATTATTTTTAGTAGTATCTTTTAATTAAATAATAATAACAATTATTAAATTTAATTTTTGTGACCTTTTTATAATGATAAAAAAATTATTTGATTATATAAGTCATTTTACATTTATTAAGTAAAGTTAAAAAAATAAAGAAAGTGTTGTTTAAATTCTGATTTATACAAATAAATGAGAAAATAACTATTTATTTATTATGATAATAGTTATTTATAAGTAAGATTAAATAAATTAAGAATTTAATATCTCTTGCATTTAAAGTAAATTTGTATTCCAAAATTTACTTTCATAATATAATACTCAAATTAATCATATTTGGTCAAAATAAGTTCATATCTATTGAATTATATTTGTAATTTAAACTTTGATATTACACTATTATATGTAAACTCCATTATATTTATTAAATAAGGAAAAAACTTTTTATAGTCATCATATAAGAATTTTAGCTTCATGCAACATTATAGTGGAATAAATTGAATTAAAATTATTTTATCTTATTATTTAATACATTGACTTTTCATTAAAATGTGCACTTGTAATTATTGCTTGTTCAACTATAGGACAACATATTAAAATGTAATTTATATGATAATAAAAATTTAATAATTTATAAAAAAGCACTTTTGGTTAAAATTAAATTAGTTTCATAAATAATGTAATATAAAGATCAAAATTATTCTTTTAACTTTGATAGGAAAATGATTTTTCAATTATCTTATTATAGCAGTAACTTTCTCTCTCTCTTTTTAAAATTTTATTACTGATATATTTTATTTTTGAATTGATATGTTGTAGACCAAAATTTGTTAATTGCTTAAATAGATTTGTTGAATGAAAAAATCATCATAATATTATATTATGAAGTTCTATAATTAAATTAGTTATATTAATTCTCTATTGTTTTGCATTGATTTTAAACATCGTTATTTATATCAATATTAATTAGATTAAATTTTAACCTATCATTTTACCACCTCTTGCATATAAACATTTAAAATTCTTAATAAAATATTTTTTCTACACATTACTAAATTTGATTTTTAAATATATTAAACAAAAATATCTAATTCAAAAATTTTAAATATATTTTCGGTCATTATAATTTAAATTTTCATAATATAGATGTTAAGGATAATGATTTTTAATCTATAATTTATATGCTTTTTAAAAACAATTTAGTACATTATTGTACCATATTTTGTTACTATTTGTTTTATATCATATTTTATAAATTTATATGCTTTTTAAAAACAATTTAGTACATTATTGTACCATATTTTGTTACTATTTGTTTTATATCATATTTTATAAAAATATAATTAACTATAAAATAAATATAATAACTTCCAAGAATTATCACAAATTTAATAAAATTGATGGTCAAGTATTGACTCACTTTAAATGTTTTATAATATATTATTATAAGAATAGTGTGTTTTATATAAGAAATTTATTTTACTTTTAGAATGTTAGCTTATTACATATTTGACAATACTGATAGTCAAATATTCACTCATTTTAAATATTTTATAACATATATGAAATTTGTTTATCTATTGAAAGTTTTATTTCATTATTATAACTTTATTTTTGTCACTTTTTGTCTTTCTTCCATAGTTTAATTTAATTGATATTTATATTTATATTTATAACAAATTATTTTGTTTTATGTTTATTAGGTGATATAGTTTTGACACCAATGTCTACCAATGGATTTATTGTTATGTTTTTAAAAATATAAGTATGTAGTAACACCAAATATAATGAAGTAGATAGACATTCATTCATTCATTTTAAATGTTTTATAACGGATCATTTTCTTTTCACAAAAATATTTATTAAATATAATTAACTATGAAACTAAACAATAATATAAAATTAATCACCACATATTTAATAAATTTGATTATCAAAGTTTCACTCATTTTAGATATTTTATTGCGTTAATGTTTAGCCTTAATAACAAAAGTGATGTCTTTATATATGAAATTTGTTATTTTTTTAAAAAAGTTTAGCTTAGTATTATAACTATTTATTTTATCATTCATGGTTTGATTAACTAATTTGATATCTATGTTTGTAAATTTTTATCATATTTATCCATTTTGTATTTATTAGGCTATATAGATGTGAAGTCAATGCCCTCCAATCAATTCATTGTTATTTTTTAAATACAATTATGAAAGTAAAATTTAGTTTATTTTGAATTTAAATTTCAAAATATTTTAGAAAATTAGGATTCTATTTAAATTTTAATTAATTTATAAATAATTTAAAATTCAATTAGTTTCCTACTACTTCAATTTTTCTAACATAACTTAGAAATAATTATATAAATAGTTTAAAAATGTTGGAACTAAATGAGTATTAGAGTTTCGATATGACTTATGCAGCAAGTATTTATATGGTGAATGTCATGTTATTTAGTATAAGATATTAATAACAAATATGTGTGGATACGTCATTGAAAAATGATTATTTGAACAATAATTTGAACAATAAAGTTATGGCAAGAAGTTTATTCTTTGCGATTAATATCTTGCTTTGTGATTGTGTTAAGTGTGTGTGCATCTTAGATCTAAGACGATATGGATACATTGTGCGTATCATGGTCACATATCATTAGAGCATTAAGAACCGAACCTGTCTTGGTATGGGATAGAGTTATGAGCCTAATGTGCTATTCTCCAAATATGTATGGCGGTATATATGCGATCACTAAGAGATTTATCTTTTTGTAAATAAGCAAGGTAAGTGCCTTATGCAATCAATATTTCATGAGACAGAAAATTTCTTTGCTAGGGTAATGTGTGTTTGGAAAGGAGTTTTTGATAGGACATTCATCTCATGAGAAAATTGATTTGTTCATATGATAGAGTAAAGAGTTTAACTAAATCTATAACTCTCATTCAATTGGAATAAAGCAAACTAAAAGACCTATACTGCATGATCAGAAAGCTTTACATGATCTCATCACTTAACCTTAGTGGGGCTCTGATTAGGCCACAAGTTAGGTGTTACCTATATCATTCGAGCTATTCTCATTGTTAATGAAGGAAAAATATAAAGAGTGACACAAATAAAAGAAAGAGCAAGTTAAGAAGGTAATTTTAGTGTGGAGACTTGATCAAGGCTTGAGAAATCTTACAAAAAAACTAATTTGGTCACAATGGGATTAAACCAAGTAGGAATTGTTTATTTCCATGTTATGTTTCTTAATAATATGATTAAGTGGAACTATAATGAGCTTTTGATTTAATTATTGGAATTTATTAAATTGAAGGCCAACACATTAATGTGATTTAATTATTAATTTATAATTAAATTAATAATTGTAGATGGAATGGTATCAAATTAAAAGATCCATGTAAAAGCCTATAGTGTCCATTTGATGTACCTTGACTGGATAAATATGGAAAGAAGAATCCAGCCATATTTTAGGATACCATGTCTTGAAAATAAATAAATTGGGTCTACCCACTATGTTTTCTTCTTACCTGAAAAATCTCCAAACCCAAAAGAGTTTGTTTGGGATCTTTGTGAAGGACTTTCTGGTAGTTTTGCGAAGTCTTACCCACACTTCATTCATGTGGATAAATTAGAAGCCATGACTTAAGTATTGCAAATTTTGAATTGCATGCCGAATTGTTCTAGAATTTGATTCTAGTTATTATTCCATACAACATCATATGTTTAATGTAATGTGAGTTATGTGAAGAAAACACACTAGGTTGGGATTTTACTTTCCGTTGTGTTATTTTATGATGTTTTAAATTTAAATTGTACATTCCATACTTAGCGAAGCCCAATAGTGGTATCAAAGCTGATGTTTTTCTTCATATAATTGTGTTTGGAATGACCCACTTCATGATTTATAGTTAGTTTTCATTTAAAATTAATGAACTTGTATTTAGATACTTGTTCTTAATCACAAAAATTGTTTTTGTTCACAGTTTATAATTGTGTTAAAATAAAAAAGGAGATGAAAATAACACAGAGTTGCTGCTCAAGGTGTGTGACCACGAGATAAAGTTGTAATAGATTTTAGAGCTTTGCTATAGGCAACCTCATGGTTGCAGAGGGGCATCTCCTGGCCATGCCAGAAATATGATCTCTACAATGGCTAGATTTGTAGTTATGATACTAGTAGCAATATGAATTTTTTTGTGGTTCAGCTTTGCAATTAGGACCAAAGGCTTTGCAAATGCAGGAAGGGTTCTTGCTATCATGAAAATTATTGCAAAAAAAATAAAATCTTGTTTTTTCCCAAATTTAGAGTCTTGGAATGGAGCTTCCACAAATGAAACTAAGTCATGAGATATATAAGTCATAAAAAAATCATTCAAATAAATTTGATCACTTTATACATGAGATGTATAATTTGTTATATGGATAAATGAATGGATTATGGACTTGGGACAAATGTGGATGGTTCTCTTCTCATTTTGGTTTTGGATTTGAGGAGGTATAATTTATTTTTTCATGGGTTATATGGGCATAAACACAAGTTTTTGAATAGTATAGTTTTACTTTTTGTGGTATGCTATGACACAATTATAAATTTGAGACTAAGGAGTTGTTGATCATATGAAGATCAAGATTTGGTGGTTGTTAGATATTCCTAGTGGTGGTGAACCCATAGAATAAGGAAAATGATTCCAAGATCAATGAAGGCCAATTATAATATCCTTTTAATAGTATAAGGCTTCACATGTGTACATGATCCAGTTGTTAGCTCTAATTGGATCTAAAAAGTCCATAAACATCAATATTATATTTATCATTTACTTTACAAGATATATGTGATATATGATTGTAAATTGATTAATGTGTAAAAGTGACAGTTTAAGTACATGGACAAAAACTTTCTCATTGCAATATTAAGTAGTAACATAAAATTATTTCATTGTGGCCCTACATCAAGCTTGTAGTTATTGGTATGGTCTTAACATATGATATTATCACACTCATTGGGTCCTATTGTGACTACATATTTAAGACTCTGATTGTATTTGATGTAACATTTAAATGATATTATGCTTTGAAAACTAAAAGGCTCATAAATAGGATTTTAAATCCGATGAGTTGTCAATTCTTAGGTTTGACTTAAGTAGACCCCAATGTCAAGAATTGTATGTGTGAGATTTCTTTGGACCATGGGCTAGATTAAGATTGGGCCATGCATGGGATGTGTTGGCAAGAGTTGCTACTCGTTGCCACTCATTGAGTCACGAATGCCAAGAACTATGTGTGAGATATATTATGTTTAATGAAAAACTTAGTCACTCGCTAGGAAATATTTTCAGTAGAATTTCTATTTTTTCTACTCGAGGGGGTATAAGATTCAAAAAATCTATTGGGAGTTTATTTGATTTAAAGTCCAATAATTCAATAACACATTTTACAACTAAACTAATTATCTTGCTTATTTTCTATAGTTATTTATTCTCAACTGATATTTAGTACTCTCTTTATATTAATTGAGATCATTACGTTGACTAGGAGTAAGATAGTTGATAAGTGTCAGAGTTTGAGAAGTGTTCTCATTCTTAAAAGAATCGGTGGTATTTTGGAGGTTGTTAAACCTTCCCATGGGAAAAAGTTTCTCCTTAAGGTGTCCAACCCCATAGTTAGTGTGACTATAGAGAGCTAGGTCAAGAGAAAGAAACCTTTTGTTCCTAAGGCTAGTGGGAGGGGCATGAGATTCAAGGCTCCTATTAGCAAAAGAAGTTCCCACTGCAATGAAAAGGGACATCTGAGGTGGAATTGCGTCAAGTACCTTAAAAGCCCAAAAAATGGTGTCAGAAGCTTAGAACTCCATGTTTATGAAATATCTTGTTCAATTGGTGTATTTTCTATTTCTTGTATCTTAGATTGGGTGCATCCTTTCACATTTTCACTTCAAGTCAATAATAGATCACTTGAGAACTGAGAAGTGGTGATTAAAGTTAGCAATGTAACACGTGTTGCAGCTAACACGATTGATACTACTTTAATTAAGCTAACATTTGGGCATGTTCTGACCTTGAGAGATTGTCTCTTGTTGTTTAATGCATTGAGGGCCATTGTCTTTATACCTTAATTGGTAAAAGACAATTATGAATTTTCTTTTATAGATAATATACGCCACATTTATTATCATAATTAACTGATTGGTATCGACTTATTGTTGAATGGCCTTTACCAACTAAACATGAATGACAATTATATGGTAAATGTTGTATCTAGCAAATATGCTAGGGATAGGTTAAATTCCAAGTAATTGTGATACTTTAAACTATGCTACGATGGAGAAGTAAGGATAAGCAAGTTGAAGAAAGATGGATGTATAGGTCCATTAAGAGAGGAACTTTTTCATTTTGATCCTTGTATCTTAGGCAAGAAAACCATGATTCTGATTTTGGGGCACACTAGGAGAGCCACATCAGTGTTAGAACTAGTCCACACCAACGTTTGTGATCTATTTAATGAAATCACTAGATGAAGATTTTACTACTTCATAACTTTTATCAATAATTATTGTATGTATGATTATGAGTACATGATGAAGTGAAAGTATAAATCTTTTGAGAAGTTTAAAGAATTCAAGGCACAAGTAGAGAAAGAAACTAGTAAACATGTATGATTAGATTGTAATGGGTGAATACATGAGCGCCAAGTTTGGTAAATTCCTAAAAAGACAATGACATTTTATTGCAGTTCGAACAAGTTAGTGGCTAGAACCATTTTGGGTTACTTTGTGGGAAATTCTAAGAACTCTATAGAATATAAATTCTACCCACCTGATGACCAAATGATTGTTAGGTATAAATTATGTTTTCTTGAAGAAGAGTTTGGGATGGCGGTGTGTGTACAATTATTGTGCTTAAGAAAGTTGAGCAAGAGCAACAAAATAAAGCATGTGAACAATAGACACCTATTAAAAGCTACTTTCTATCCATTGCAATGATCGTGTACAATCTCTCTTACAGCAGAGAGATATGGTTATGTTTTAGAAAACATACAAAAGTTGCTTATTATAAGAGATAATAATCATGGAGATTGTCTTAATACTTAAAATCAAGTAATGTTGGACAAAGACTTCATGAAGTGGTAGGAGGCTATGTCGCTTAATACAGATTTGATGCATTGGAACTAAGTTTAGATTCTAGTGAATCCATCTAAAGGAATAGTTCTCGTAGATGCAAGTGGGTGTACAAGAGGAAGATTGATTTGACTAATAAGGCAGAGACTTATAAAGGCATCCTTGTGGCGAAAGGCTTAGTTAAAATGAAGGATTTAGCTATGATGAGATCTCTTCACCTGTTGCTATAATCAAAACTACCTGGATACATCTTGCGATAGTTGGCCACTAGGATTATAAAATTTGATGGATACATGTTAAAACCACTTTTCTTAATGGGTTTCTAGAAAAAGATATTTATGTGATGCAATCTCACAGTTTTTGAAGTCTAAGGAAAATCTTTATAGCCTTGAGCAACCATCAAGAAGTTGGAATTGTCTCCTTGATAGTGTTGTAAAATCATTTGACATAATTGAAAACAAGGATCAGCCTTGCATCTATAAGAAGATTAGTGGGAATGTCATTATATTCCTAACATTGTATGTGGATGACATACTGCTTATTAGAAATGATGTCGAGATGCTAATTTTAACTAAGATATGGTTATTTGGTATGCTCTCCATGAAAGAATTGGGGAAGTGGTCAATATCTTGAGCATTTGTATCTACAGAGATAAAGTGAAAAGATCAATAGGTTTCTCCGAACTCTTGTATATAGACAAGATCTTAAAGAGGTCTGTATGAAAGTCTTTAAAGAGGATTGCAATCATGCAGGCATGGTATCCATTTTTTAAAATCTATGAACCCACTAACTAACATTGAGATGAGGAGCATGGATACCATTCCATGTGATTTTGTTATTGAAAGTTTGATGTAAGTAATGCTATATATTTGAGGCCAAATATCACCTATGTTGTAAGTGGTACAAGAAGGTTTCAGGCAAATCCTAAAAGATAGCATTAGAATACTATAGTGTATCTTTAAGTACTTGATAACTGATGGGTTTTGTTGGGTTTAGGATAAAAAAAATTCAAACTTTAAAAAATTAAACGTGAAATAACACAGAATGGAAATCAATAAATCAAACCCACGCCATTTTTTCAAATAACATGCATAAAATAATTCTAACAAGTAAGCGCATAAGATATATCTTTGGAATCATATTGCAAGATGAGCGCACTTGTAATCCTTAAGTCGTGGCCCTTGAACTTTGATCTCTAGTTTGTCCAATCGATTATAACATTGACAGGCGCCTTTTTTTTACCTTTTAAATGCTTTTACAAAGCTCTTAATCAAGACCTTTTTGGCAAGAAGGCTTTTGGGATAAGAGAAGGAATGAAGAAGGCAGCTAAAAAGGTTTCTCTCTCTTGCTTGGAATGAATACATGAAAATTTCACTTAAATTTTTGATTGTATATGATTTAGAATATTCTAAATTTATTTGTCACTAAGACACAATGTCCTACACTTACTAGGATTCTTTTTCCAAATATAACACCTAAGGCATATATGGCATGGGCTCCATAGGCTTCTTACATGGACCTTTTATTATTGTTAGCCTGTAGGCTATTTAATTATTAATCTCCATTGATAATTACAACCTATATGGCCTTTAATCATTAATTCTTGTTAATAATTATGGCCTATTTGTGTCTTACCCTATAATTTAATTAATCCCCATTATTTAAATTGAAGGTCTATTGTGTTTCTAATTAACAAGCACTATGGTAATTTCATTTGATCAAATCCAATTACAACCAAATAAGTTACTACACGAGACTTCTCAAGTCTTGTTCACATTCCAACCACTTCACCACTTGTCACATGTTTGAACCTTTTATATGTGACTTTTTAGGTTTATTCTTAATTGGCATCGAGCATTGATTGAAGGATATGGGTAGTGCTAAGCCTATGCCCCACATAGCAGCTCAATTAAGATAAAGTGAATAAATCACATGAATTCTCTCGATCGTGAATATAGTGTGGTATAGGGTTTTTGTCTTGTTTTATCCTAATTGAGTTTGAGTCATGAATTTAGTCAAACTTATGAACTAAGTCATATGACCAATCATTGTTACCTTATGAGACTAATACTTCTATCAGAAACTCCTTTCTGATCATAAACTACCTTAAGTAAGAATTTTAATACATGGAACATTAATTCCTAGGATAAATGCCATGTTCACTTGAAACAAATCCTTTATTGAACGTACATATACTTTTATATTCACCTGGATAATGGTACGTTAGGCTCATGTTTGTATCTTATATCAAAATAAATATTGACCTTTAACGCTCACATTGACCATCATACGTATAACACAATCATGTTGTCTTAGGTCTAAGGCTTACGGGCATTTCATATGATTGCGAAGTAAAACATTGATAGTAAAAAGTGAATTGCATGTATCTATTTCTTTCTTTAAGTTAGTTTTTAAAGGCTTTTTTTCTAATGACACATCAACACATGTGTTCTTAGTAGCTCATAGTAAATGGCATGACATTCACCATTACAAACACAAGTTGTGTAAGTCGTACCTACTATCTAATGCCCTTTAGGGAGTGTGATTCATGAATTGGTTTTAGTGATTGTGTACCAAGACAACTTTGTGTCCACATTTATAGTCTCACAAGAGTATATGTAGCACTTTACGTCATTCAAGATTTACATGCATGAATGTAATACTGTCATAATATTGATATAAAGGAATCAATATTTTATTAATGTGTGAAACAGTGTACATATATGACCAATATGTCTCTAATATCCCTCATTTTATTGGCATTAGAGATTATATTACTAACAATAAAGACTAAGGATATGGTATTTGTTTACAGAGAAGAAAAATTATGGCTAGAGATGGCTACATTGATTCTAACTTCTAATTTGACATCAATGATAGAAAATCTATTTTTAGATATATCTTCATCCTTAGTACAGAAGCAGTAAGTTGAAAGAGTTGGTTTGGATCAAGAAGTTTGTCATAAAGTTTTGTGTGGATGTTAGGTTGGATCAACCATTGCCATTCCATTATAGCAACAATGGAGCGATCGCATAGGCAAATGAATTGGGGTCTCATTAAAGATCCAAATACATTGAGAGGTTTTATCACATTATTCAAGAGATCATTAGATGGGGTGATATAGACATGTAAGAAATAGCATCAATGGATAATGTTCCTGACCTACTCACTGAGTCAATGACATAAGTTCATCTGAATTGCCATCTTGAGAAGATGAATATTACATACTATAGCAATTGGTATTAGGATTATTAGCATTATAGTGCAAGAGAGAGAATGTTAGTGATATACTTTCTAATGCCATTACTTGTGAGTGACATTGGTTTTGGATGTTTTATTTGTTAATTAATAAAATATTGATATTCCTTTTTATCAATCTTATGGCAATTTTATTCATGCATGTAATTTTTATTATGTTGTAAAGTTTTGCATGTTTGCATGTACCCATATAATTGTATTAAGAAATCTTATTTATAGGAATCATTAATATCGACATAACAATTCTTAGCACATGATCATTGAAGACCTGTTTGTTAGTCACAGATTCTTTAAATGAGCATTAGAGTCTCAGTACGGCTTGCACACCTTATATTTGAATGATAAGTGTTATGCCATGCAACATGAGATACTAAAAACATCTACATGGATACGTTATTGGAAAATGACTATTCAAACATTGATTTGAAAAATAAAATAGACACATTGAGTTTAAACTCAATTGTTAATGTTTTGTTTCATAATTATGTTAAGTGCGTATAGGTTTTAAATTTGAGATAATATAGATACCTTGTGTGTATCATTGTCGTCATTAAGGTATTAAGAATCAAATCTATCTTGATATGATAGAGGGTTATGACCCTAACATACTATTACCTAAATGCATATCAAGGTATGTGTAAGATCAGCAAGGGATTTGCCTCTATGTAAGTAAGATATTTGTCATATGCTACTGATATTCCAAGATATGAAAAAATTTCTTGGCTAAGGTAATGGATGATTGAAAAGAAGTTTAAATTGGACATTAGTTTCATGAGAAAATATTAGCTTGGTTATTGGATCAAACCATTGAGTTTGACTAAATCGATAACTCTCATTTGATTATAATAATGATGATGTAAGACAAAAAGGCTTATGTTACATGATATTTACAATTGAAAGGGTTCAATTATTTACATTACATTATTTTAATTAGGCTATGTATAGGGCACATGCTAGGTGTTACGTATATTCTTTGAGTTATACTCATTATCAATTAAGAATAATTTTAAAGTCTCAAAGACAATAACAAGGCAAAAGCAAGAAAGAAATTTTGGTGTGTTGAGAAGTTTCGTCGTGAAATTAATTTGATTGCAATGGGATTTGACTAAATAGGAATTATTTATTGTCATATTATGTTTATTAATAATGAGACTATTAATTAAAAATATAATGAATCTTTAATTTAATTATTGAAATTAATTAAATTATAGAACAAAAATATTGTGGACTTTAATTATTAATTATATAAATAATTGAAGTTGAAATGAGCTTAAATTAATTTTAAAGGTTAATGTAAAAGTTCATAGAATCCCGTTCATGTACCTAGACTGGATAAACACGGACTAACACACCTCATTGTACTCTATTTCGTCTGCCACTACAGCCAACTTCTAGAATGCAAAAAAGGCGAATGCAAAAAGGTCGAGGTAACGTGCTCTCAAGCTGTTAACTTGGGTCATGAGCCAACGAGTTATAAACCCCTTCCACAATTATGTTCTGAGATGTGGAGCTATCACAGTGCATGTGGAGTACATAGCCTCATCTGTTAAGAATGTGCAATCCCTCAGGTCCCACACAAGTTTGAAAAGTAACACCATATTTACGTAATTTAATATCAACAGACAACAATTAAAAATGATTTGACCACACACATCCATTGGACACTATCAATGTAGTTATTCAACGCCCTCGACTGTACTTATGTGTCAATGGATAAAGTATTACTTTACTCCTATTTATACTCATAAATATTTATTATTGAAATATATATATATATATATATATATATCTATATCTATACCTATACACTCTGATACACAGAGTACCTATATTCTAGACTATTCAATTAACATTAGACCCTTTGAAAATAGGTATAAATATGGATAAATTTTATTATATTAAATCCACTTTCAATTAATGTTTTCTTTCTAAATTTTCACTTTATCAAATGTCATCCAAAATTTGTAAAATCTATTTTAAAATTATTTTATATAAATATATAATGAAATAATTGAATTGAGCATTATATTTGATTCATTACTAATATTATGTCATATATCTAATTCATTTTATTTGTTGTCATACAAAATTCATATTAAATTAATACCAGAACAACTCTGCGCTCTGCTCTCATGGCTGCTGGAATTAAGTTGTCACCAGCCCCTTTTAATTATGATCATACAATAATGTTTTATCTAAACTCGTCCAATATTAGTTAGAATTATGCATGTGAAAGTTTGAATTTTGCATTTTCAGTTTGTAATAACATCTGTGCCCTTGTTCGATAATGATAACATTTACTGTTTACTTTTCGCTCTAAAGATCCAATTTGGGACATCTGTACTAATAACTTAACCACACGTCCCATTAGGTTCTAATCGAAAAATTACGCTGAATTAGTCATGTATTAATGTAAGTAGTTTGCCTAATAATCAACACAAACATTGATGCCCCTTATTGAAAAGTAAAAAGGAAAATTACAATGTCGTTCCTTTAAAGAACACTTCTTAAACTTTAAGAATTACGAATTGCTTTAAATTACTTGTCCAACTTATATATTAGTCTTTCTGTCGAGTGGATATACGAAAATTGATAACATTAGCATAAAAATACTAATTTTAGCTTTAATAGATAATTATAATAATTTATATTTGTATATATTTATAATAATTTATATTTTGTTAAATAATTTTGTACTTTTAAAATTTGTATATATTTTAAATGCGAAGGCATACCTTTAGGATTTATAATAAAATAATTTCTAATTTATAATTGAAACAATTTTTTTAATATTTATTTTATAAGAGCAAAAAATTTTATTTTCTAAGTCATAAAAATAAATTTAAAATTTTAATTTTAAAATTTCCTAAAATGAAAAATAAAGATTTATATTTTATAAAAATTAGAAAATTAAAAATTTGTTACTTATTCCAAATATATTATTTTGATAATAAAAAATATATATTTTAAGAATTATATGTCATAAAATAAAAATTTAAAATTAATAAAATTTAGAAAATATTAATTTAGAATATCTTCCAATTAAGATATTATAATATTTTTTGAAATATATAGAGTATTTTAAAAAATAAGTTTTTTATAAAAAATAAAAAAAATAAATATTTATATTTTTAATATGTAAACCATAAAAGTATGAAACATATACCTAAAAGGTAAAAGAATTATTTCATAATTTTCAAATTTTAGTTTTTTTATTACACTTTTGTCTTTTAGATTCTGGACATTTTGTTTTTTTTTTTATTAATTTTCATAGAACCAAAATTTTAGCTTTCTTTTATTATACTTAAATCCTTTTCAGTTAAGATATTTTGATGAATATGTTCAACACTGAAGGAGTCACTACAATTTAGAAAATTTAAAAATAAGTATTCATCTTTCAGTCAAACGTAAGAGAAGGTGGTATAATACCCCAAACTAAAAACATGCAAAATAACAGCACGTAATTTGAACCTAATTCTTTCAATCTGCCGTATATTGTTCGAGCCACCTCCCAGCACCGTTGACTGCTTCCATAGACTTAAACCGTCTCTTTCATATTATTAAACAAATATTATAACCAAGAAAAATAATTAGCAAAGAAACAAAACCTACAGTATTTCAAATGACTGTGCACCATTTAATACGCTGCCGTGTGTCGACTGCCATCTTGTAGAATACCATGTTGTCCTCCAGCAAGTACGCCTTGACTACTGCATCACACGCTGCCCATCCTACAAATCAACCAAAAACTTCATCAAAATGACGGACTAGGAGGAGTAGTTTCCCCTCCTCATGGGGGATTTCTCAGATTTAGAGCGCGCAACTACGGGGGGCATTTTCGATAGAAAATTTCCCAGCACCACCTAGGTTCATGGTGAGGAAGGAGAGACAAATGAACAAACAGACAGAAGGAGAGAGAAGAGAGAGTGACGAGAAAACAAGGAAGGAGAGAACTTGATGGTTTAGTTACGCACGATTTTCAACCAACAAGCGAATTATCAAAAAAGTCACAGTTTTAGTCACAACCGCATTCGTCACTATGCTTGATCCCTTTGTCATGCATGATTTTCATCACTAAAGCTTCACGTTTTGTCAAGTACAATGTTGTCACTAAAAACTTCAGCTTTAGTACATATATTCTTTGTCAGTAGGACGAAGATTTTAGTGACTTATATTTTTTTAGCACTAGAACTTATTGCTTTAGTCATGTACAATTCTCGTCCCAAAATTCACATGTCTTGTCACACATAAATCACTGTAACTAGAATTCTAGTTGCCACAATTTTATTATCACTATAAAATTTTTGAAAAAAATAACTACCATTGTGTCAATTCTTTTGATAGGGTAACTATGATTTGAAAAAAATAACTACCGTTGATAGGGTAACTATGATTTGAATACAAATGAAGGAGGTTAAGGATAAATAGAAGAGTTCGATTGACCTAAAGATGAGGCCACTGGAGTTTTTTGTTTAGTAAGTAGGCATACCTAATGATTTCTCCAACTCGCAGTGTTATGTGGTTGGATAAAGTTGGAAAGTTAAGTTTGAAATTTGTGGGACCATTTTAAATATTGAAGAAAGTTAGAGAGTTGTCATACCGATTGGCATTGCTTCTGGAGTTAGCAAGAATACATAGCATCTTTTGCGTATCCTAGTTGAGGAAGTATGTACCTGACCTAAGCTACGTGTTGGAATTGGAACCTTTGGTGATAAATGAAAATTTGACCTACGAAGGGCACCTAGTGTGGATAATTGACTGAGAAGAATGGAATCTAAGAAATTGATCAATATCATATGTAAGGTTCAATGGTTGAATCACACCTAATGAGAGGTAACTTGGAAATTGGAGGAAGATATTAGGAGGTGATATCCACATCTATCTACTTATAAGTGTGATAAAAATTTTGAAGATGAAACTTTTAATCAGAGGGAGGAAGTAATATCCCAATTTTTTGGGTATTAGTGACAATTATTTAGCATGTATGTGTTGGAATGGCAATAAGAATAATTTTTGATACTTAGAAACATGTCTAAAGACCCTTAGAATAACGACGTAGTTGAATTTTGATAATTGGAATGGGGTTAAGTGAGCAAACATGAGGTAAAGCCGCAGACGTGCACGAAGCACGTCTGTAAGCTAAGCAAACACTCCGTAGGTGAACGTTATAAGAGTGATAATTATGCATGTGGTTGTGGTGCCCTTTCTTGAGATCTCGAAATCGAAGCTTTAGAAAAATAGAATGTATCATAGTTGGTAGATGTGGGTATAGATCGAGATTTCACAGTCATGGGTTTGTAGTTCACGGTCGCTAGTTTGACTATATACACAGGACAAAACTTGGAACTTGTGTAATTTGAGCCAAATTTTCTAATTTTGAAGCCACAATAGGCTTAAATATGACACCTAAGAGGTAATAGGACATGAGAAATAATAATTGAAAGAATTTGAGTGAGAATAATCATGTAGGAGACATGAAAGGCATAGAATATCAATTTAAATGAGTATTAAAATAGGGATTATGTGTGATTGAATAGGGAATCAAAGATCGATAATTGAGGAATCTGATATTCAGTAGAACTAAGTGATAGGTAAGTAGTCACACCCTGCTATGCTTGTACAACTGCTTTTTAATTCACTTTACGATACCACTGAATTTTTGCTACTTGCTTAGTATTAAGTTCTGAATATTTTCTGTTTGCAAAATTATGAATTTAACATGTGTTTTCAGTAAAACTAAATTAATTTATTATTTTTCTAAAAAGCTTGGATGTGAGTCTTTTGCAAATAACCTATTCCAAGCTGAAATATTCTAGAGCTGAAATACAAGTGATAATTATGAATAGTCACTCATGTAAGGCTGATGATAATATGCAATGAGTTTCACCCTACTAATCGGATAATAGATTTGGACCTGTCCAATTGGGGTAAAAGTATTGGTGCCATCAGTGGGTGAAGTAGATATATGGCCTTACCAATCAAGATACAACAAATTAGGATGCCTCCCATACAGGGTTGAAGCTCTGGGCCCACAGTAGTAGAGTTGATTGCATGTGATACTTCTTAGTTGGGGTGTAGATTAAGGCTCTGGTCAAGAGAAATGGTACAAGAAGTACGCACCGACATGAGGTTGCTAGGGAAATAAGAATATGTGGAACATGTAATTGACTAATTGAATTGACTACCTGTGAAATGTCTTTGTTGTATTCTCACTGAATGTGAATTATTCATTTATTTTACTTCTTGAAAGGATAGTTGTGTGAGCTGTTGTTTTCTTGCTCACATATAGTGTAACCATTTAATGAGTGACTTGTTGCTTATCAATCTTAGTTAACATTTTGCAAAGTGGTTGATGAAGGCCAAACTTGGGGATGGTAGAGCTAAGGATAAAGGCCTAGTTTATTCACTTCAGTTCCATTTTCACTACAATTCATTAAGACAAATTTCATGTAATAGTTAGGTTATATATTTCTGCTGCGTATTGGACTTTAGATGTTGCAATGAATGTTAAGTTGTTTCTTTCAGATTATTGCAAATGATAATATTAGTTTAGATTTCTCGATACCTGTTGCCTTTGATATTCGCTAAAGTGATTCACAAGTACTGCCGTGTTAGGGTCCCGAATTTGAGGCGTAATAGTTGGATTTCTAATTTTCTGCTTTGTTACACAACTTAGTTCTTGCTTGGTTTGAAGCATTCCTTCTAACTTGGATAACTTCACTCTCTCTTTTACCTTGAAATGAATTGCCTCCATGATCCTTGGTTAGCAACTCTTCCTTTACACTGTGTCTGGTTCAAGGATTTTGAGTAGGAAAAGAAAAGAAAATGGTAAAGAAAATAATTTTGGTTGTTTGATTGATACAGAAAACAATAAGAAAAATAAAAGTTCAAGGAAAATGTAGCTTAAATGAAAGAAAATTATTTTCCTTTCAAAATAGTGAGAAAATGAAAAGAAAATTATTTTAACCATCTCTTCTTCTTTAAAAATCTTTATTGTTTCTATTTTTCACCTATTATCAAATTATTTCTCTTAAATAATCAAAAAATTATAAATTTTGTGTTTTTATCTTATTTTTTCTATATTTAGTTATTTTCATTTCCTCGTGAAAATCATTTTACCAAACAATCTATGGAATTTTTAATTTTTTCCATTTTTTTTCGTTTTTTCTAGTATTTTCTTTTACTTTATAAAATCCTAAAACCAAGCATAGTGTTAGGGTTGTCCCAACACTCATTATCCCCTTAGCAAGTTGCATAACCACCAATCTCCTATATGCTAATTGTCCCTGAGCAAGTTCACACAAGGCACCATGCACGTTGTCCCTTTCTTGAGTATGGGAAATGATTTATTAAAAGGCATGGTGTTCACATGTACCTTATGGAAGAATTCCATGTTTAGCATGAACTTTTAGTATTTATTGTTGTTATTGATAAGTCCACTTGGCCCTCTTACACACTTAGCATAACTTCACCCCATGAACTACGCCACTAATTTGAATTGCCATTGCATTCATGGACTTCATTTTTGCATCACTTTTCTCCACATGAAGGCCTAACCTCTTAGCTTATGCCTTTGACACAAAGTTATGTGTGGCCTTAATATCAATCAATGCTTCAGTAGACTTGCCATTGATTTGCGTCTCTATAAACATAAGGCCCTTGCTCAATGTTGTTGGTGCTAGTTTTGTCCCAATGGTATTTAGAAGTTGTTGGTGGCCACCTAACCTACCCGTATTTTCCTCCTCAACTGGTGCAACAACTTGTTTCTCTTAAATGGTGGATAAGGACCCAAGCTTAGGGGAACTCTTCATTGCATGTGCCCCCTTACATATGATGCATCCTGCATTTGGCACAAATGATCACTTCTTTTGTTTATACTCCTTATGACTTGCGAAGTTATGTTAGCTTCCTTTAGAAGATGATCCTTTTTGGTCCCAACTTCCAACCTCGTATTTTATTAAGTCATTCCTTCCTTTTCTTTGAAGGGGCTAGCATCTTGTTAGAACCCTATGAGGAACTCAATTACCATAATGGCCTCATCTGTTGTCAAAATGTTGCATTGCTGTAATGCTCTCTGTACCCATGTTTGAAGTCTATCAACAAAGAAGAAGGGAAGATTCTATTTTAGCATGTTGGGAATTTGCAACATAAGAGTAGCGACCTCATTCACATACTCTTGTATTGGTCCTTTATGTCATAATTCCCTCAACTTCTTTCAAGCCTAGTACACAACATTCCTCGGGTAGAATGTTGTTTAACTTTTCTCAACTTCCTTAGCATTTTTCTTATCATCAAAGCCCCTCACTTTGTGATAGTCCACTCTTAGATTCATCCCACTAGAGCTAGAGATACCCCTACTAGCAATGACCTGTTTAAGCACATCCACTTCATCATGAAACCTTGTAACAACTACCTCCAACTTTCAGATTAGAACCATGTTTTTGCCCTCTGTTATGTAGATCGCCATGTAGCTGTGTTAAGCTCTCCTTGCACACTACTCCTAATGGCCTCAAACTTTGCTTGTGCACTCTTTTCACAGAGTCAAGCTGGCTAAGAACATGTTCCTCCTATATTTTTATGATGTGCTCGACTTTTTTAAGCCTTTCACCCATCTCCTTAAGGATAGTCTCCCATGAGCTTAGCTCCCTAGCCTTGCTTTGGTCCCATTTCTTCTTCCCTTAGATAGGAGTGACTTCCCTAGGATGCTTGCTTGTGGTACTTGACATAGTAGAGTCATTGTTCGCCATCTAACCTTGGCTCCAATACCACCTATCATGGCCTTGTTCCTCAAACAAGCCTTGTCTCCTTTACCATTTCTTATGTTTATTAAGTTAGCCTCTCTCACTTCTTTGAATTGAAAATGTCGACATGTCTGATAAAACTCCCAAAGTACTTAAAAAGACACCAATGCAAAGTAAAAAATGTATTTGTTGGTTGCATGGAAAGATCACTCACATATATTACTTGGAACTTGTTAGATTCCAAATGAGATCCTATCCTAATTTATACTGACAACCTTTCCCAATGGATGATGGGGATTAAAATGATCTAAGGGTACAAAATATTAATCCAAAATGTTTGACATCCTTGAACGTTCTAGTACAAGTTTCAAAAAGTTCTTGCACTGGTATACATTCTTACAACAAAGCTCTAGGATCCTTCTATGCATATCCTACACACTTTCACATTTTTGAGCCCCTACTATAATGTTCTAAATTGTTCTTAACAATGATTATATATACAAGTATATTATATTCAAAAAAGCCCTTTGTTAACCTTTAAAGCCCATCATGCATGCAAAAGTCAACTATCGGGAGCATAGAATTCTTGAAGCGTGAGAAGTAGCACACTTATTCTCCCTTTCACCCCTTTACTTCCCCTTACTCGTTCACTCCCCTCGATCTACTCATCCTTTGGGACACAGGATGGTAGAGATAGGCTTGGAGAATGAGGGCCTGATAGGATGCCAAGGAGTGCAAAGGAAGTAAGTGTTGGAATACTATTAGGAGGATCCAGTGAAATGAGGCATGTTAAGAGTTCAAGAAGGCTATTTTCAAGTCGAGATCTCATTTTTTACTTTTGCAGTTGATTTAGCTAAGCATTTATCCCTTCACCAACATCTTCCAAGTGTGCTATAGTATTCTCAAGTCTTATCACTTTAACAGAGGTTGCAATCATTGACCTTTTACTTGAAACAATATTGAGATCATTGACCTTTTGAAGATGAAACAACCAAGCACTGTTCTACATCTCAATTTGGTTAATAAACTAATGTTAGTCATATGCTTTTTAACACTAAATTATTTTGAGGGATAATGGTAGTACATTTTATTTTTTCATTGATTAATAAAATATTGATGTTCACTTTATCAATATTCTAGTAGTATTTTCATGCACATAATTCTTGATATGGCGTAAAATTATGTGTGTGCCTCTATATGACTTGGTTAAGGCATCTCATTCATAAAAATTTATGAACATAGACACAAGAATCCTTAGTAAAACAATTATTAAAACCTATTTTCCCACCACAGATTCTTTGAATGGACATTAGAGAGTTAATACTACTTATACATCATGTGTTTGTGTGGTGAGTGTCATGTCACTAAGTATGCAATATTGAGAACATGTGCGTTGATATGTCATTAGGGAATGATATATTTAAACAATGACTGGAGGAACAAAGTTGGTAACATGTGTGTTGATATGTCATTAGGGAATGATATATTTAAACAATGACTGGAGGAACAAAGTTGGTACATGGAGTTTACTTTTTACTTTAATGTCTTGCTTCATGATCATTTTAAATATGCATGAGCCTTAGATCTAAAACGACATGAGTGTTTTGTGTGCATGACGATCAGCGTGTCATTAGGACATTAAGGATCAACATGTATCTTTGTATGAGATAGGTTCATGAGCCTAATGTGCCATTATTTGGATGTGTATGGAGGTATGCGTGCAATCAATAAGGGATTTGTTTCCTTGCAAGTGAATAAGGTGTTTGTCCTATGTGACTGATTTAATGTTATTCATGTTCTATGAGATGGAAATCCTTAAATAAGGTAGTGTATGATTGGAAAGTAATTTCTAACTAGACATAAGCCTCACAAGGTAACATTGAACTAGTCATATAATTGAACTAGTGAGTTTAACTAAATTTATGACTTTTACTCAATTGGCACAAATAAAGATACAAGGCCTATATCACATAGTATTTACGATTAGGATGATTCATATAATCCATTCACTTCACCATGGTTAGGCTGCAATATAGGTTATGCGCTAGGTGTTGTTTATATCCTTTGAGCTATACTCCTTGTCAGCTAAAGATGAAATTAGAGTCACACACATATGCACAAGGCAATGACTAGAAGGCATTTGCAAAGCGGTGGCAATGTATTTGGCTTGAGAACTATAATGGTAGAATTAATTTTATTGCAATAGGATTAGACCAAATGGAATAATTTATTTCTCATTATATTTCTTAGTGATGAGATTATTAATTGGAAACATAATGAGCATTTGGTTTAATTAGTGGGGAATTACTAAATTAAAGGATAAGACACAAAAGAAATTATTTGGTACTTATTACGCTTGTTAATAATAGGATTATTAAGTGGAAACATAATAACCCTTTGTTTTAATTAAGGAGATTAATTAAATTGACTGATATAACTCCAATGGACCTTAATAATTCAAAATAGAACTTTTTTGAATTAATTTTAAGTTCCATGTAAAAGTTTATAAAACCCATTCTGTGTGCTCTAGGTGGATTAGGAATCCAATCATATATATAGAATTGTGTGTTGGGAATAAATCAATCGAAAAAGGTTTTAAAAAAAGACAAAGTGGGCACAATTCACATGGTATTGTAGTGGTGGGTTTTGTTCATTAGCCACTTTATACAAGAGAGAAAATATTACTAGTTTCTTACATATTTTTTCTTGGGAAACTCTCAAAGTGCAAAGGTTTGTGGGAATTCACGAAGGAGTTAGTGAAGATTCTTTGTAAAGGCCTTGCTAGCACTTTGTTCATGCAAACAAATTAGCGGCTAAGACTTTATCATAGCTTGTAGATTATACATAGAAATTATTGGAATTTGATTCCCAATAATCATCCATTGAACTAAACTTATTTTAATTTATACAAGTTATGTGAAGAAAAATGGACTAGGTTGGGAGTTTAACTTTCACTACATTTTCTCTAATGTTTTATGTTTTAAAATTGAAAAATTTTGCATCTCAAACTCGGTGGAACCTAACACTGGTATGGGAGCCACCATTTTTCTTCATATAAACATGCTTGGGTACATTCATTTAATGATTTATGGTCAGTTCTTGTTTAAAATTCATAAACTTGTATTTGGATACTTTTTTATGACTAACAATTGTTTTTGAATGGTAGAAAAGCATAAAAATTGATTCTTAAGCATCAAGAAAAGTTTTAATGTGGCAAGCAAAGTAGGTCTTGTGGTTGCGACAATGGTTCTCGTGGCTACTCAATGATGATCCATGATTGAGGACTTTGGTAGCGGTACTTACTTAAATCCCACTGCCTATCTCGAGACTATAAGAGGTAACTTCATGGCCATGAATGAGATCTCATGGTAGTGAAACTCAGCATGACAAAATCTCGACTATCTTATCATTGCCGTGGCTGCGATGAGGTGTTCACGGCAGAGGAGCACCCTCTGTCAAGGATGATCATGCAACCATGGCAAGATGTTTTGTCACCATGGGAACTATTCTCACAATAGTATTGAGGTTGAAAAGGGCTGTTTCATGCTTTTCACAAATTTAAAACTTGATAAAGGAGTTTTCCACAAATGAGAACTAAGGCATGAGATGCATAAATCATAAAATGATTGTTTAAAGAAATTTTATCACTTTCAAATGTTTCTTGAAATTTTATCACTTCATACATGTGATTGTGGATGTTGGATGGATGATGGATGAATTATGGACTTAAGGCACATGCTAATGTTTTACTTTACTTTGGCTTTGGTTTTTCAGGATGTATAAATTAATTTTTTTAATAAGTTGTAAAAGCATAAGCTCAAGTTTTTTTGAATTAGAATTGGAATTATATTTTTTATGGTATGCCACTAAGTATTTGTAATTTTAAGACTAGGAGTTGGTGTTCATTTAGGACCAAAAGTTGATTTCCATTCGATGGTCCGAGTAGGGTGAGCCCATGAAGGAAAGGAATCCAAGACCATCAAATTAGATCTAAGCCTTGTAATATTATAGTTCTTCACATACATGTGTACAATCTTATTATTGGCTCTAATTAAATTTGAAAAGTCCATAATCATCTATATTATTTCTGTCCTATATTTACTACACATAAGAGACGTGTATGTAAAATAGCTAATGTACAAAGTGAAAGAATAATACACAGACCAAAAACTTCCTCACTCAACATTAAGAGGTAACAGTTAAATTGTTTCGTTGTGGCCCTCTATTGAGCTTGAAGTTCTAATTGTAGTCTTAGCATATGATATCATCACATTTGTAGGGTCACATTGTGATGATGTATTTAGGACTTCTGGTGTGTTTGACGTGATATTTAAAAGATACTTTACCTTAAAAACTAAAAAGGTCATGGATGGGGTTACAAATTTGGCAAGTTGCCAATCAATGGGTGTGGATTAAGTGGACTCATGATGCTAAGAACCATATATGTGAGGTTTTGTTGAGCCAAGGGTTGAATTAAAAGATTGCACTACACATGAGATGCGTTAGCAAGAGTTGCCACTCATTAGGACTATCATGCCAAGAACCATATGTGTGAGGTACGTTATATCTAATAATAACCCCTATCAACACCTAGGAAATTTTCTAATGAAACTTCCATTTCCTATACAAGGGAGTATGGGATTCAAAAAATCAAGAGGGAGGCCATATGATTTAAAGTCTATAATCATTTGGCAACAACAATAACAACTAGACTAATAATCTTACTTATTTTCAACAGTTATATTATTCTTGAATGATGTTATTTGCTGTTGTTATAATTGTTAAGGCCATCATGTTGATTGGGATCAAGATGACTGATTGGGTTTGAGGTTTGAGAAGTGTTCTCATTCTTTAAGGAATTGATGGGATGTTGGAAGTTGTTATCCCAGGTATCAGGAAGTAGGTTGTACTTAGGGCATCCAGTCCCTCGATTAGTGAGACTAACGAGGGCAAGATCAGAAGAAGGAAACCTTGTGTTCGTAAGGCAAGTAGAAAGGGTGTGAGATTTGATGCTCATGTTGGCAAAGGAAAGACTTTCTGCTGCAACAAGGAGAGATATTGGAGGACTTGCATTGGATGCCTTGGTTACTTGAAAGATGGCACTAGAGGTCAAGAACTTTATGTTTATAAATCATCTTATTCCATTAGTATGTTTTTTTACATTTTGGATCTTGGATTCGAGTACTTCTTCTCACATTTGTACTTCAAATCAAGATTTGGCCAAGAGTAGATCAAATTAGAAGTGAGAAGTAGTTATTAGAGTCGGTAGTGGGGCAAATGTTGCAGCCACTACAACTAGCACTATTTTAGTTAAGTTATCATCCAGTAATGTTTTAGGCTTAAGACATTATCTCTTGTTATCAAAATGGGTTAAATAAGTTTTTCTCTGACTCATATTGGTATAAGATTATTATGAATTTTCTTTTAGAGAGAAGAATTGTCAAATTTATTATCATAATAAATTAGTTGGCATTGCTTCATAGGTAACAGGCCTATCCCACTTGAATCTGCATGATAAGCTTATGATGAATGCCATAATAAACAAATGTGTTAGGGATGAATCCCAAGAAATTATGGCATCTCAGACTAGGCCATGCTAGACAGGCTAAGATTAGCAAGTTGTAGGAATATGGGCTTATTAGCCCATTGGGAAAGGAGCCTAGTTGACTTGCAAACCTTGTATCTTAAGCATGATAGCGTAAATTTCATTTGAGAGACACATCGAGAGACCTATATTAGTGTTGGAGATAGTCTGTATTGATATTTGTGGATTATTTAATAAATGCTAGGAAGAGCATTTTACTAATTTATAACTTTTATCAACAATTTCTCTAGGTATGGTTACATGTACTTGATGAAATACAAACTTGAACTTGAATCCTTTGAAAAGTTCAAGGAATTCAATATAGAAGTAGAGAAACAAACTAGAAAGCATGTAAAGATGCTATGACTGAGTAGTGGAGGTGAATACATGAGCCCTACATTTGTATAATTCCTTAAGGGAAATGGCATTGTGTTACTACTTATACCACTAGCAATTCCTCAACTGAATAGTATAGCTAAGCATATGAATTAGACTTTGCTAGACATGGTTCGATCTATAATGAGCTACACCAATTTATCAATTTCTTTATGGGGACATGCCCTCTTGATTGCCACCTACATCTTAAATAAGTCCCCTCTAATTCTATTCTTTTGACCCCACATGAGATGTGGAGTGGGAGAAAGTTGAGCTTGAGGCATATTAGGATCTGATGATGTTTGGTTTACATTAAGAAGAGTAAGATAGACATGTTAGAGGTGAAGGCTATTATGAGTCGCTTTTTAGAGTATCCCAAAGACTCTATGGGATACGAGTTTTACCTTCTTGATGACTAAAGGATTTTTGTTGATTATCAAACTCACTTTCTCAAGGAAGAGTCTGTTTAGGAGTGCAATGTTGGTAGGACGATTATGTTGAATGAGGTTGAGCTTGAGCAACAAAGTAAGGAACCCTTACATTAGTTACCTATTTAAGAAACATCTTCTATGACATAGTTGTTACAACAATCGAGTAAAGTTTCTCATGCATAGAGAAATATGGCTATGTCCTTGAGAATAGACAAGAGTTGTTCATAATAGGAGATAATGATCATGGAGATGATCCTTTTGCATATGATCAAGCAATAACGGATAAAGGTTCAGCCTAGTAGCAAGAGGCTATGCAATCCGAGATGGATTCAATGTATTCAATCCAAATTTGGAACTTAGTTGATCCACATAAGAGAATAGTTTCCATTGGATGAAGTCGGTCTATAAATAGAAGATTAGTTAGATTGGTGATGTAGAGACCTAATTAGGCTTGTGATAAGAGGTTATAGTTAAAAAGAGGGAATTGACTATGACCAATACCTTTTTGCTTATACCTATGTTCAAATCCTTTCAAATGTTTCTTGCAATAGCTACCCGCTTGGATTTTAAGATTTGGTAAATAGTGTTAAAATCACTTTCCTTATTTAGTTTCTTGACGATATCCATATGGTGCAGCAATGTAGTTTTGAAGCCTGAAGGCAATCTCGTAAAGTATGCAAGTTTAAAAGGTTTATTTATAGCGTTAAGCAAGTATCGAGGAGTTGGAATCTTTGTTTTGATAGTGTAGTAAAATTGTTTAGTTTCATCAAAAACAAAAATGAGCCCTCTTTGATGTTTAGTGGGAATATCATCACTTCTAGTGTTGTAGGTAGATGGCATACTACTCATTGGGAATGATGTTGTGATGACAACCACAGTCAAAACATAGTTATTTAGTATATTCTCCATGAAAGACTTGGGAAAAGAAATCTATATCTTGGGCTTTCAAATCTATGGAGATAGAGCACAGAGATTGATGGGTCTCTCCCAAACCTTATACATAGAGAAGATCCTAAAGAGGTTTAGGATGGAAGCCTCTAATAGAGGACTGCTTCTGTTCAGTCACAACATCCATCTATCAAACTCCATGTACCCACAGATGGATAATGAGAGGAGATCGATATAGGTCATTCCATATGCTTCGGCAATTAGAAGACTAATGTCTGTAATTCTACTTATAAGCCTAGATATCGCCTATCTCATAAATGTTATAAGTAGGTGTCAGGTGAATCCTGATAGAGAGCATTAGAAAACTATCAAGTGTACCCTAAGTGCTTGAAAATGACTAAAGATATGGGACTTGTGTATAAAGATGGAGAATTGCTATGCTGACTCTAAATTCTATTTAGATGTTTATGATAAAAAATCAATTTCTAAATACATTTTCACCCTCAATGGCGGAGTAATGAGTTGAAAGAGCTCCAAATAAAATATCATTGTAGATTCCACAACTAATGATGTTTAAATTAATTTTTCATAAGTTGTAAGGACATAATCTCAAGTTTTTCTAAATAGAGTTAGAACTATATTTTCCTTTGTATGCCACATAGTATTTGTAATTCTGGGATGGGGTTGGCCCTATGAACAAAGCTAAGAAGAACAAGTCAAAAGAAGTCATTTAAGAAATTCCTATGTAATAGTATAGGGTTCCGTGCACATGGTGCATGATCCAATTCCTAGCTCAAATTGAATATAAAAGTCTATAATCATCCATGTTATTTATTTATTCATATTATTTGTGATTGATGTATGAGATAATGAAACTGAATAATGTGTAAAGTGAAACCTAAAACTGCATGATTCAAAAACTTCCTCAAACAATATTAAGTTGTAATGCAAAATGGTTTTTTCGTGGCCCTCCATTGAGTTCAAGGTTCTAGGTGTAACCTTAGTGTGTAATATTATCATATTTGTGGGGTCACATTGTGATAGTACATTTAGGACTCTGGGTGTATTAGGTGTGACATTTAAAAGATATTTACCTTGAGTGTGGATGGCCATGGATAGGATTTAAATCCTATGAGTTGTCAGTCGGTGGGTGTGGCTTGAGTGACCCACGTCGCCAAGAACTATATGTGTGAGATTTCATTAGGCCATGGGCTAAAGGAAAAGATTGGACCATGCGAAGAATAGGCAAGAGTTGTCATTCATTAGGCTTAGTATGCCAAGGCCCATTTGTGTAAGGTATTCAAAGTATAATAATGATCACAATCACCCACTAAGAAAATTTTACTAATGGAATTTTCATTTTCTAATACAAGGGAGTGTGGGATTCAAAAATTCTAGTGGAAATTTGTTTGATTTAAAGTCTATAATTATGCAGTAACACATATTACAACCACATTAACAGAATCTTGCTTATTTTCAGCTGTTTACTTTATTTCGAATAATAATCTACACCCCTTACTAAATTGTTTGAGACTAATATTTTAACTGGACCCATCTATGTTGATTAGCTATGAAATTCGAGAATAGTTCTTCATTTGGAGTGCATTAGCTATGTATTGGAGGCTGATATTCCACTAGCCTCTACTGAAATGGCTAGTGATGAGGAGATATCCACTCCTAAGAGATAGATGGAAAACAATCTGTAGGTTAAGAGCTTCATGTTGGCTACTATGATCAGTGATCTCTAGAGAGCCTATGAGAGCATGGCGAGTGTTAGGGATGTCTTGTATGACCTATAAGAGTGTATAGTAAGTATAGTCGTATTGCTAGATATAAGATATCGAAGTAGTTGTTTAAGATGTGTTAGGCCTATGGTGGTGACATTCGTGAGCATATCATCAAGATGATTTTGCTCATTGAGAGGTTTAAGTCACTAGTTTTCATCGTAAACACTAACTTGTAGATAGATTTGATCTTTCAAACACTTCTTGACTCCTTCTCATAGTTTATTTTGAATTATCATTTGACTAATATAGAGTACACATTGAATGGGCTCTTTAATAAGTTGGTGACTATGTAAATAACTATGAAAGGGAAGAGAAGGAGGTAGTTCTTACTATGTCTAGCTCATTTGCTAAGACCAAGGAGGGCAAACAAAGAAGAAGAGGCTTGTTATTCCTAAGGATAGTGGGAGTATCAAGAAGTCCAAGGCTCCTACTGAGAAACGAAAGTGTTTCCACCATGGCAAAGATGGGCACTTGAAGCGCTGAGTACCTCAATAGCCTGAAAAAGGCCTTTGGAGCTAAGGAACTTTAGGTTTACAATACATCATCTTCCATTGGTGCATTTTTACTTCTTAGATTTTAGATTCTAATACTTTGTCTCATATTTGTACTTCACATTAAGATTTGGTCTGAAGTAAGATACTTGGGAAGTGTGTTAGTGGTGATTGAGGTGGGCAGTGGAGCAAGTACTACAGCCATCGTGATTGGGATTGCTTCAGTTGGACTATCATCTAGCCATACAATTATATTGAGAAATTGTATACTTCTACCTAATGGGACATTGTTTCTATACATTTATCAATAAAAAGAGAATTATGAGTTTTTGTTAAGAAGTAATGTTGGCAATATATATTATTTTAATAAATTAGTTGACATAGCATCTCTCATGAATGCTTGTATTATTTAAGTGTGTATGATAGTAGTGTGACGAATAGCTTTTCAAACAAATGTGCGAGCGATGACTTGAATCCTAAGCAACTGTGGCACCTTAAACTAGGCTATGTTAGGGACATGAGGATTAGAAATTGGAGAAAGATAGGCTTATTGGCCCATTAAGAGAAGAACTCTATACGACTTGCGAAACTTGTATCTTAGGCTGGATGGCTAGGTGCCAATTTGATGGACATGTCAAAAAGGTGATAGGGGTATTGGAGTTAGTCCATGCTAATGTTTGTGGGCCATTTAAGGAAATGGCTAGAGAGGTTTTTTCTACTTCATAACCTTTATCAATGATTATTTTAGGTATGGGTATATGTACTTAATGAAATACAAGCATAAATCCTTTGAAAAGTTCAAGGAATCAAAGGTACAAGTAGGTAGCAAACTGGCAAACATATCAAGGTGCTACTATTGAATTGTAGATGTGAGTACATGAGTTCTGTGTTTGTCGAGCTCCATAAAGAAAATGGTATTATGTTACAATTGACGCCATTGGTAACTCTTTAGTTGAATGGTGTAGCTAAGCATAGATATTTGACTTAGTTGGATATAATTCAATCTATGATAAGCTTTACTAACTTAGTTATATTTTTTTAGGGACATGCCTTTCTTACTGTAGTATATATTCTGAATATAATTTTCTCTAAGTCCATTCTTTTTACCCAAGGAGGCCATGCCTTAAGCAATTAAGGATTTGGAGAAGTCTAGCTTAACTTAAGAAGAGTAAAATATATAAGTTAGAGTTGAAGGCCGTTATGGGCTACTTTGTTAGATAGCCTAATGATTCCAAGATTATCATTTTATTAGGCATGTTTTCTTAAAGAAGAGTTCATTTGAAAAAGTGGAGTAGGTGGAATGGTAGTGCTCAATGAAGTTGAGCACGAGGAACATAGTAAGCTTATAAGGCAAGTTCTAGTTTAAGAGCAACCATTTAACGCAACTGATATGATGATCATGTAGAATTTCTTGAGCACTAGAGAGATGATTATATCATAGAGAACAAACAAAAGTTATTCGTAATGAGAGATAATAATCATGAAGATCATCCTTCTACCTTTAATCAAGTAATAATAGATGAGGACTCTACTAAGTGGTTGGAGGCTATGAAATTCGAGATGGATTCAATGCATGTGAACTAAGTGAAGATGCTAGTGGACCTACTTGAGGGAATCATTCCCATTAGATACAAATGGGCCTCTAAGAAGAAAATTGATTCAACTGGTGAAGTAGAGATCTATAAGACTAGGTTGGTGGTCAACAGATATTGTTAAAAAAGGGTATTGACTATGAGAAAACCTTCACATCAGTAGTAATGCTCAAATCCATTTAGATCTTGCTTGTGATAGTTGTCACTTGGATTATGAGATTTGGTAGATGAATGTTAAACCACTTTCCTCATTTGGATGCTTGAGGAGGATATTCATATGGTGCATACATGTGGTTTTGAAGTCTAGAAGGAATCTCATAGAGTTTGCAAGCTTAAGAGCTCCATCTACGGCCTTAAGCGAACATCTGGGAGTTGGAATTTTCATTTTGATGGTGTAGTCAAATTGTTTAACTTCATCAAAAATGAAAGATGAGTGCCATTACATTCCTAGTATTGTATATAAATGACATACTACTAATTGAGAATGATGTTGGGAAGCTAGTCTCTATTAAAACATGGTTACCTAATACCTTCTCCATAAAAGACTTAGGAGAAGTGACCTTTATCTTAGGCATCCACATCTATAGAGATATAGTGAAGAGATTGTTAGGTCTTTTCAAAGCTTTGTACATAGAGAAGATATTGAAGAGGTTTAGTATGGAAGCCTCTAGGAGAGGATTGCAAAGCTTCATGCAGGACATCCATCTTTCTAAGACCATGTGCCTAAAGATAGATGATGTGAGGAGTATGGAAGCCATTCCATATGCTTCAATTGTAGGAAGCCTGATTTATGCAATCCTATGTATGAGGTTAGATATCGCCTATGCTTTAAGTGTTATGAGGAGGTTTTAAGTGGATGCTAGCAAAGAGCATTAGAATGTTGTTAAGTGTATCCTTAAGTATTTAAGAAGAATTAAGGATATGATACTTGTATATGAAAATAATGATCTAAGACTCGACAAATATACTAATTCTGACTTCAGGTTAGGTGTGGATGATAGAAAGTCTATTTCTAAGTTTATATTCACTCTTAATGGAGGAGTGGTTAGTTGGATGAGTTCCGAACATAGTGTGATTGTAGACTCCACCATTGAGGTTATGCACATCACTGCATCTGATGTTGAGAAGGAGGTTGTTTGGATGAAGAAGTTACTATTTTGTGACAACAATAGCATGATCACACGGCAAGAAAATTAAGGTCTCAACAGAAATCCTAACACATAGAGAGGCGTTATCACATTATTTGAGAGTTCATTGGAAAAGGTGATGTAGTTCTGTAGAAAATAAGTTTATTGAACAATGTAGTTAATCCAATTACAAAACAATAACCCAAAATGTAGCTAGATTGCCATCTTGAGAAGATGGATATTAGATACCATAGTGATTGGGATTAGCACTATTGGCCTTAGAGTGCAAGTGTAGAAAATAGCGTTAGCAGACAATATGGCTAACCCACTTACTAGGCCAATGACCTAAGTGCAACTAGATTGTCATCTTGAGGATATGGGTATTAAATACTATAGTGATTAACATCAATACTATCGGCTTTAAAGTGCAAGTGAGAGATTATTAATGATATCTCTTTTAACACCAATACTGAATGAGGGATACTAGAAGACATTGTGGTTGTGTATATATCTTTTAATATTACTTAATAAAATATTAATTTATTTATATCAATGTTTGGCAAGTTTGTTCATGCATGTAAATCTTGAATGGCATAAGTATTGCATGTTCCTATATGATTGAAAAAGAAGCCTTATTCATAATGTTTTATGAATATGGACACATGACTATTTTAGAACATAATCACTAAAACTAGTTTGAGAGTCATAAACATTCTAAAGAGCATCAGAGAGTCGGTACGACTTACACACCATATATTTGTATAGTACGTGTTATGCCATTCAATATAAATTATTGAGAATACATGTGTATGGATGCATCACTAGTGAATGAGCATTCAAATTATGATTTGCAGAATGAAACAAACACATGGAGTTCACTCTTGGTTGTCAATGTCTTACTCAGTGATCATGTTAAGTGTACGTGGACCTAAACCTAAGATGATATAGTAGTCTTATGTGCACGATAGTCAATATATCATTAGTGTATTAAAGGTCAATATCTATTTTAGTATGGGATATGGTCATGAGCTCAATGTGTCATTTCTCGAATACTCATGGAGGCATGTATGCGCGCAACAAGGAATCTGTATCTTTTCAAGTGTGCAAGGCATTTGTTCTATGTAGTTAATATTCCATGAGATAGAAATCTTTAGTCAAAGTAGTATGTGATCATAAAAAAGTTTTTGATAGAAGCATTGGTCTTAAGAGAGAGTAATACTTGGTCATATGATTGAATTGATGAGTTTGACTAAATTCATAACTCTCGCTTATTTGGAATAAAGTAAAGCAAAAGATCTATACAGCATGGCATTCACGATTGGGATGATTCATTTTGATCCATTTCCTATGTCTTAATTGGGCTACAATATGGATGTAAGTCCTACCTATATCTTTTAAGTTATATTTATTGCCAGTTGAGAATAAACCTAGAGACATACACAAAAAGTTAGAATGTATGGTAAGAGTTAAATTAGTGGGTTGTAAATAAGGCTTGTGAAGGCTCATGAAATAATTTGTTTAGTTAGAATTAGGTTAGACTAAATAAATTTCCATAGTATTTTTTAATGATGAAAACATTAATGGAGGCACAATAATTAACAGAGATTAATTAAATTAAAGAGACTAGGCACAAGTAGGCCTTAATTATTGATGGATATTAATAATTAGGGTGGACATATGGGTCGCAAATTATTAATCTGATTGATAATTAAATAGTCCTTGGGCTTGGAATTAATTAAAGGTCCAGGTAGAGGGCCTATGGAGCTCATGTCTTGAAACTCTAGTGTTACAACTATATAAGTATGTTTAGAACTAAACACACTTAGAACATAAAATTTTTGTGTGCCCTTTAAGCAAGAAATGAAAAACAACTCTAGTCACCCTTTTTTTCTTTTCTTGTCACCAAAAACCTTATAACCTAAAAGTGTTTGAGTAAGAGACTTGGAAAGGGGTTTGGCAAGCTATAGAAGGTGTTCATCAATGTTATAGTTGTGTGAACAAATTAGAGATTAAGGTTTAAAGGCTACGAGTCTAGATCATGAGTGCATCCATTGAAAGACAATTCCATAGAGGTATTACTACATGTTTCATTGTTCTTGCGATAATATGCATATTTTGTAATGAAAACAGATGGAGTTTGTTGCGTTAGTTTCTGCTGCATGTTTTGTGTGATTTTAAGTTTTAAAGTTCAAATTTTTACATGCCAAAACCTATTGAAACCTAATACATGTGATGTTATGAAGGACATTGTTTTAATTAAAAAGTAGTCATAGAGCTTCAAGTAGTGCGAGGGATGGATTAGTTGTTATCACATCATTGTGACAATAACGACATGATCGCACAGGCGATGGAACTAAGGTCTAATAAGAAATTTGAATAATTGTGAGGTGTTTTCACATCGTTTAAGAGATCCTTGGAAGGGACAACAATACCATGTAAAAGACAGCTTTAGTAGATAATATTGCTGACCTACTTACCTAGGCAATGACGCAAGTGCAGTTGGATCACTATCCTAAGAAGATGAGTATTAGATACCGCAGTGATTGGCATTAGGGTTATCATCATTAGAGTGTAAGTGGGAGATTACTAGTGATATGTCCTCTAATGCAAAATTATTTATGAGTATATTAGTTGTAAATATTGTTTTTCATTGATTAAATAAAAAATATTGATGTTCACTTTATCAATATTCTGGCAGTATTTTCATGCACATAATTCTTGATATGGCATAAAGGGGTATGTGTGCTCATTTGATTATGTTAAGGTGTCTTATTCTTAAGGAATTATAAATGTAGACACAAAAATCCTTAGTATAAAATCATTAAAACTTGTTCACGAGTCACAAATTCTCTAAATAGGCATCAGAGATTTGGTTTATCTTACACACCATGTCTATATGGTTAGTGTCATGCTACTTAGTATGGATACTACGGATACATGTATTTGGATATGTTAATGGGGAATGATGTATTTGAATAATAACTTGAGGAATGAAGGAAAACATGGAGTTTACTCTTTTCTAACAATGTCTTACTTTGTGATTGTACTAAGTTCACGTAGGCCTTAGACGTAAGACGACATGATTGTCTTATACATATGATCGTCAGTCTATCATTAGGCATTAAGGATCAACATTTATCTTGGTATGAGATAGGGTCATAAGCTCAATACGCCATTGTTTGGATCTGTCTGGAGGTATGTGTGTGATTAATAAGTGATTTTCTCCTTGCAAGTCATATACGCATTTGTCCTATGTAATTGATGTTCTATGAGAAGTAAATCATTACCAAAAATAGTGTATGATGAAATTGGAGTTTTCACTAGAATATCAGTCTTATGAGGTAACTTTGTTTTGGTCATATGAACGAGCCAGCAAGTTTGAATATATTTATGATGCTCACTCGATTGAAACAAAGTAAGAAAAAAAGCCTATACTGCAGAGTATTCATGATTAGGTAGGTTTATAGGATCCATTTACTTCACCTTTGTTAGGTTACACTATGAGACATATGTTAGGTATTACCCATATTCTTCAAGTTATGCTCATTGCTAGTTGAGGATAAACTTAGAGAGTCATTCATATAAAAACAAGATGATGGCTAGAAGGGATTTGCAAAGTGGTGGCAATGTATGAGGCTTGAGAAGTCTCATGGTGGAATTAATTTGATTGCAATAGGATTGAACCAAATGAAATGATTTATTTCTCATTATGTTTGTTAGCAATGAGATCATTAATTAGAAACATAATGAACTTTGATTTAATTAATGATAAGACCTAAAAGGAATTATTTGATACCTCTTATGTTCGCTAATAATAGGATTCTTAACTAAAAATATAATGGACATTTGATTTAATTAATGAGATTAATTAAATTGAAGGATGTAATTCCAATGGTCTTTAATTATTAATTTTATTAATAATTAATGATGGAATGGGCTTGAATTGATTTTAAGGCCTATGTAAAAGCAAACAAAGCTCATTCCATGTGTCTTAGGGGGATTAGGAATTTAGCTATATATATAGGATTGTGTTTTGGGAATAAATAGATTGAAAAAGTTCCAAAAGAAAACAAAGAGGGCACTATTCACATGGTATTGTATTAGCAAGTATTATTCATTTGTGCTAATGTTCATCCACCACTTTGCATAAGAGAAATTATTACTTGTCTCATACATATTTTCTCTTGAGAAATTCTTCAAGCCCAAATAGTTGTAGAATCTCACGAAGGAGTTTATAAATATTCATTGGAGGGGCTTTGTTAGTGCCTTGTTCATGTGGACAAATTAGAGGCCAACACTTTATCGCTACTTGTTGATCACATATAGAAATTTTATGAATTTGATTCTAAATAATCATCCATGCAAATAGACTTATTTTGATATATATGAGTTATGTGAAGAAAGATGGAGCATGTTGGGATTTTAAATTCTTCTACAGTTTTTTGAAGTTTTATGCTTTGAAATTGAAAAATTTTGCAAGTCAAACTCCATGAAACCCAAGTAACTTGAATAGAATTGAGATCATAATTTGCATTATAAGGAATCATTCATTTGGTCTCCCAACATACCATTAATGGCTGTCTTTCTTAAAGTGGATGATATCTTCTTTCTATTCCCTCTTCTTGGTCTTGTTGAGAAGGCTCCTCCAGTTTGCTAGAAGGCGTTCCTCGCTCACTTGTAAATTCTTTTGGTGACTACATATGTGGCTTAACATATTAGGCTCTAATTTCTTCACTTGGTAATGTCTCAACATTAGCCTCTCATTTAGTTTTTTTTTTTCAATGAAAATAGCCAATTCTGAGTCACTTTGAGTTGCTTCCCATCTCCTGTATTTTGGCATTTGAGATTTAGATTTTAAAGCATTGATTCTGCCCCAATACTTAGAATTTCTATCCCCTGTGGATCTTGGAACATCAAGTTGTAGTAGGTACCGATATTATTTTAATTATGAAATGTTTATTATAAGCTTGTTGGATACTCTTATAATTTTTTGACTTGTTAAATATTATTTCATTAACAAATAAATATTTGTTCGTATAAAAAGTAATTGTTAAAATTTCAACGTTCCAGTCGGATATTCTTATTATTTCTTTAATTGTTAGAAATTATTGTAGTAACTTTTGCCTAATTATTCTTATCAAAACTAATTGAAATATATTTTAGGCATATTTAATAGTTCCATTGAAATATACAATATTGAATATTTAATAGTTTCACTGCAATATTTTAGGTATATTTAATAATTTAAATAATATAACTAAAATACAATATTACTAAATAATTCATACAATATATTAATATATTATTTTTTACATGCTAGCTTGATATTCCTAATATTTCTTTACTTACTAAAAATAATTTCATTAATAGTTCCACTACAATATTTAGGTATTATTAATAATTCAAACAATAAAACTAAAATTCAATATTACTAAAAAATTTATATAATATTTTAATATACTATAATCATCAAATAATTTTCAATATTTAGTATGATATCACACAAATAAATATTAGTTAATAAAAGTATATTCTTTATTAATTGGTTCCACTACACAAATTTTTTTGTTCACATTTTATTTATAAATTTCAATGAAATTAATTAATATATAATAAAGATATTTTAAGGGATATTTAATTTTTTTTTAAATATTTTCCTTAGGTTTTGCTGACATTTAATTGTATGTAATAATTATTCACTTATGGTATAACATTTTTTGATAATACATATTTTTATAATCTACATATAATTATTTATAGCAAATAATTACTTAAGAAATCTATTTTTATTTCATCTTCATTTACTACTGATACATAACTAAGATAACACCATTAAATAATTAACACTACTACAATAATCTAAGACACAAAATTCTAAGTCAATTGGATTATGTAATAAATAACATAATCTATCCATAAGCACTGGATAATGAAAACACAAAGTGATAAAAATATGAATCTATTGAACAAACATACATATAGCACAATGTAATAAACATAAACATGACCAAATGCGTGTACTTAAGATGATAAAATATATCATGTGACCTAAATCTATCTAATCTCAAAGAATATAAAAATAAAATCTCGAATACATTAAATAACTTTCATATATATGTTCAAACATAGAATTACAACAAATACAACATGATAGAGTTTTAAATAATTAATTTCATAGTTAGACCATACCTCACTATTATTCTGCCTTTTCTATTCTTTTAATGATTGAAAATGAATCAAGATGAACCTGTAAGTAATATTTAAAAAGTAGATACTATTATGCACAATATAAACAAACCCTCACTTGCCTCAATTCATAACAAATTACACACTTCTTTGACTTATACATTAATTTAACTAACATATAAAAAATTTAACAATACTCAAAAAATCTAATTTCAACAATAATATTACCGAGAACATTTACATTTTTATCCTAACAACAAATTTAACAATACCTAAAAAATATAACTAACACCCAACATGTTTAAACAGTACTCAAAAATCTAATTTCAATAACAATATTATTAAGAACACTAAAATTTACAATCAAACAATAAATTTAACAACACCCAAAAAATTTAACAAAACTTAAAATATTTAAAAACCCTCAAAAACCCAATGTTAAGAACAACATTACCAACAGTATTTAAATTTATAAACTAACAACTAATTTAACAATGCCCATTAAATATAACTAACACTCAAAATATTTAACAACACTATAAACCTTTAACAACACTCAAAAATCTAATTTCAACAACATTACTGAGAACATTTAAATTTATAAACTAACAAAAAATTTAATGACACTCAATATGTTTAACAACACTCAAAAATTTTCGCAACAATCAAAAATCCAATTTCATCTACAACATTATTAAGAATAGTTAAATTTATATACTAACAACATATAGTAAATCGAAACGTAGAAATAGTATGATTAAAAATATTAACACAATATAATAATTAATAATCAATTTTACAGACTATTTAAATCATGACAGAATTTTTGGGTGGCAGCGGCGTGATGACGGCACCAACGGCGGTAGAGGCGGTGAAAAACAAATTGAAAGTGCAAAAATGACTGGAATGAGTGCTCTTTCGTTAAAGAAGAAGAAGAAAACTTAAAGAGATAGAAGATTTCACGAGAAAATAACCAAAAATTGGCGATGGGGATGAAATGCCCACTGGCTACAGCGATGGCAACAATTTAGATCTGAATTGTTTAGGGCGTGTTTGGTTTTTGAAGTTACCACAAATTTGAAAACTCTGTTTCTGGCTTTTTCAATTATTTTTTTTAATTTTTTGAGGTCTAACATGTCAAACCATTTAAAATTAATTTTTTTGATAGAGCTGGAAACCGGGTTTTTGGCGTTGGAATAGATTTTAAATGGTTTTTTTGGTTATTTTTAAAATTTTTTATTTAATCTAGATTTTTGTTTTCAAGAACCCAAATTGCCACTAGAGAGCTTAAGAGTCCTCCCAAGTCGGTTTGGATAGGGCCAAATTGAACCACTATACTAGAGCCCACGTGGATATTCCCTTGCCCATTTTTACTTGATTTTGGTCCAATATAATCACATGTTCTAGGCTGATTTATTTATTATGGTCTATATCTGGCAATGCATGTGTTGGACTATTGTGTGGTTCAATCCTTTTCTTGAGATGAGATATATGGAATATGGGATGATAGAATCTTTCAGTAAATTTAATCAATAAGAAAATTCTCCCACTTTTTTGATGACTCTTGGTGAGGCTTAAAGTATTTTGAGGCCTAATGTTTAATTTGACGTTGCCAGTACCAACATTTGTGTGTGGGGTTGAAACTTTATACATACTTGTTCTTCTATCTAAAATTCCTATCTATTCTATTTATACTGGCATATTTTGTCATCCTTTCTTGAGCTCTATGAAGCTTGTTCTTTAGCTACTTTAAAGTTGTTTGACGTGCGCATCCAAGTGAACCAAGCATTTCTAAGACTTTGTGGAGGTCCCATGATGCTTTCTAAGGCCAAGAAGCTCAAGAAAACTTTGGCAACACTAGCAAATGAAGTTCAAGAGGATTTTGGGTGAGTGGAAAGGTTCAAGGAGCTTAAGCATTGATCTCGTAGGAGGACGGATCAATCCCAGGGCTCTAAATTGATTTGAGAAAGGATTTGATTAATGTGGTGTAGACCAAGGTTTTGGAAATACAATCTATGGCACACAGACCTATCACATAAATCAAGGATCGACAAGTTATCATAAAGGTAGTAGGACCCAAACTTTCTGCAATTACAATAGGGAAGAATAGATCGACCTCCAAATCAATTTGAAGGCATGAGATCAATGGAAAGGGCCCTAGATCAATTGAGACAATGGATTAGAGCCTTAGCTTTCCTTGTTTAGGATTCTTTACCATATTTTTCCTAGTCTTTTCTTAATTAGTTTTACACTATTCTAGATTACTTTTATTAGACCTTAACAGTATAAAAAGGGTCCTTTCGTTAGTCTTGAACAACTTTTGAAACTTTGCAAGTTGGAATAAAATCATTCTTCTTTATTAGAAATTTAGGAATTTAGGTGCTCTGATTTTCATGTGAAACCCCATATTCAAATTGAGATATTCCAAAATTTCTTTGAAAACATTCGTGATGTATCAACTAATTTGGCGTATTGGTTATGCCCATCCCATGCATGAGTTCTTGGAGTTTATTACATTTGGGTTGTTTCTACACGATTCAGGCAAGTAGGATGTTGCTGGGTCTAGGCTTATGCTGTCTATTTTAATTCTTGGTTCCGTACATATGTCAGTTGGTATCAGAGCTGACTGTATCGAATTTTGATTGGTCATTGATCTAGGTACCACTTTCATTCTTTTCATTTCTTTTCCTATTTTCTTCCTTTCTTTTCTTCTCCATCCTTCTTCATAAACTTCATCAAAAAAAAAAAAAAAAACACAATTGCTTTAGTTTTCTAGCAAGTTGCGATTGTTTAGTTGAATTATTTTTATTAATTTGATAGTGGGTTTGCTAGATGTTTAGAAAAGTCAAGAAATAAAAAGAAAGAGAGAGAGTCACCACATCAAAAAAGAAAAAAAAAAGATATGCTACATTGAGATTGGGGGTTGAAAGATTGAAAAAATTTGAATTAGGTGTTGAATTGTGGTAGACATTGAATTTGCAGGAAATTTTATGGCAGTGATTGATTGCGCATTACGTTAGATCAATTGTGCTTTGTTTTAGGCAGTAGAATGATCCTGCTATTTATACCTTTGATCGATTGCACTCTGTTTTTGATCATCGATGGTAATTTGTTACACTCGAGATTGATTCTATTGATTTAGGATTGAGAGAATGGGATTTTTTTAGGTTCGAATTGATGTTTTTTTCTCTCAGATTGACTTGCCAGCCTACTTTTTCCTCTTAGATTGATCTTTTTGTGTTTGGATTGATCCCACACCCTACAATTTCTCCTTTTTCACACACGTACACACTATTAGGTGAGAGGTAAAACATGAGTGATTATATCTTGTGGGGTGAGAGGGCACTAACAGACCTTACATGTTTCCAATTTTACTTTGTATATTACACATTTATAGGAAGTCGAGAGAATTAGGGGTTGGTGACAATACATTTAATACGATGTAGCTGACAGATACCTAAGCTAGTATCAACAGATGACTAATTGGTGTTGAATTTTCCAATTTAGCTATATTACATGGATTAGTTGTGTACTGGTAGGAGAAGGGCCATTGTACATTCCATTTGTAATTGAGATGAATTCAAGGCATTGATTAGGAAGAGGTTTATCTCCAACCATTACAATAGACTTGCACCAAGAATTACAAACTTTGATGTAAGGGAGGTGGTGCGTGGAGGATTATTACAAAGATATGGAAATGCCATTAATGAGTGCTGTTGTGTTACAGGTTAAGGAAGCCACTCTGGTGAGATTTTAGGTAGGTTTGAATTGAAACATTGCTAACATTCTTGTATTGCACCATTGCATTGAATTAGAGGGCTTGGTAAAGAAGGCCATCAAGGTGGAAATGAACTCAAGAGGGGTAAAAGCCAAACACAACCTTGAACCACCTTGAGGACATTTTCTAGAAGAGAAGTCAAAGGACCACTTCCTAGAAATGCTAAACTAAAGACAACACCAAAAGTGGAGGCACCAAAAGTACAAACTCCTTCTAATCCTAGCACTTCTACTATACATAATCGTGATGCCATGTGTTTTTGTGTTAAGGTAGAGGGCACGTTGCTACACAATGCCCAAATAGAAGAACCATGTTGTCGATAAATAGACGAGAGATTGTTATGGATAAAGAAGGTAGTAGTAGAGATAAAATGTCATTGTTGGTGGAGGTATCATCAAATGATGAAGGTGTATGGGTAGGAGTAAGAGGCGTCAATTTGGTTGTCATTTGTACTTTGAATGCCCAAGTAAAGGAAAAAGAATTTGAAGAGCAGAGAAAGCATCTACCATACGAGGTGCCAAGTTAAAGATAAGACTTGCAATTATATTATTGATGATAGAAGTTGTATAAATGTAGCTAGCACAATGTTGGTTGTGCAGTTATCATTACCTTTGCGGGATCATGCTGAGCCTTACAAGTTGAAATATTTAAATGATAGTGAAGAACTTAAGGTAACAAAATAAGTACTTGTAGTTTTGAAATTAGAAAATGCAAAGATGAGGTTTTATGTGATATTGTGCCCATACAAGCTAGTTATATTTATTGTGTAAACCATGGTAATAAGATAAGAGTAGCATTTGATAGCAAGACTAATAGGTATGCATTTTACCATCACAACAAAATGAAGACCAAAAATATTTGAAGCAGCAATATGAGTTATAGTTTGAGAAAAAGAAAAAGAAAGAAGAGAATGAAAAGAGAGATGAGAGTGGTAAGGAAGTAAAAAGGAAAGAGAGAAAAAAAAAAGAGACAGAAAGGAATGTATGTCAGCTAGTATGAGAGATGTATGAGTAGTTGTAGGAAGTGAGAAGAGGATTGTGTTAATAATGTACAAATAAGCTTATTTCTTATCTGAAGAGGTCACATTATCCCTCTTTAATATTGTGTTGACTGTTTTGTAGGATTACAAGGACGTGTTACCCACGGAACTACTAAGAGGATTTCCACCCATTCGAGAGATTGAACATAAAATAGACTCCATGCCGAAAGTAGCCATTTCAAATAAACTATTGTACTGTACCACTTTCGAAGAGATGAAGCAAATTTAATGGCAAATGAAGGAGCTAATTAACAAAGGATGGATTCAAGAAAGTATGAGCTTCAAGAGAGTAAGAGTCCATGCGCCGTTCAAGTATTGGTAGTACTAAAGAAAGATGGATCATGGAGGATTTGTGTCCATTTCTGGGTTTTAAATGCCATTATGGTAAAGTTTCAACATTTCGTCCCTAGGTTAGATGATATGTTAAATTAATTTTATGGTTCCATGGTGTTATTAAAATTTAATCATAAAAATGATTGTCAACAAATTCATATGAAGGAAGGAGATGAATGGACAACATCCTTTTACAATAAAATTTAGATTATATGAATGGATAGTTATGTTATTTGGGCTAATAAATTTGCCTAGTACTTTTATGAAATTAATGAATCATGTCTTGCATGTATTCATAAGGAAATTTTTAGTGGTATATGACACATGTGCAGAAGCATAAAACACAAAAAGATAGTGGCATATGCTGGAACCTAAAAAAACCTGCTTGTGCGAATTAAGAAGAATGACTCAACACAATAATCTTCGGCGAACTTTAGTCAGATGACAACCATAACTAACACGCCTTATTAGTTGAAATGTCACAAATCAACCAAAAATGTACTTGGAATAATTTGATTTGGACTGCAAAAGAAATTGAGGCACTTAAGTTCAAGGGAGGAAGAAAATCAGAATTTCAATATCAATAAGCCAAAAAGTTTTTCAATAACAAAACCAAGCTCTATTTATAATGTCAAGAAGCCTAGTAACCCTAAAACTTGTATGGAAATTAACAAAAATATGAAAATACATAAAAGGTAGTTTCCAACTATAATCTGACTTTTTGATGTCCACACACTCGATGCTGGTGTTGATCTCAAGCCTTCAGATTGTAAAAACAATGTATTAAGTAGTTCCAGTATTTATGATTGCGCCTTGCACAATTGAGCATGGCACAAGTGATTATAACTACAGAATCTTACCATGTTTCGGATTTTCTATCACGCCTAGTAGATCGAGCAAGACTTGTTTGATTGCAAATACGAAGAATTGATTTTTGGCCTACTATTAATTGACTGTGATTTGGCTTAATTTGTTGGCTCCCTGACTATTGTGCTTGATTCAATAGGCACTTCAAGGCTTCTTTTAAGTTCTCGTCACATTAAGTTTACTCACAGAAGCTCTTCTTCCTTTTAGAGCTCCTCTAAATGTCTAAAACCATCTTGAAACTCTTTCACAAGTGTTGTCATTGCTTCCCTAAGCTTTTTAGCCCTAACCTTCATTAACGGACCTCTGACAATCCTGAGCTACTCGATATCAACCTTGATGCTTGCATCATTCCCCTCCTATTGAAAAGGAAATAGCCTCAATTCTAAATCTCATTTATTCTTTGCATCTAAAGGACTTAAATTAGTGACATTACATGTTACACTAATTCCAAACTCCCTTGGTAATTGCAACTTGTAAGCATTATTATTGATGTGCTTTATCAGTTGAAATGGACTTTGGCATTAGCTTCGACTTTCTTTGATTTGGAAACCTTTCCTTTCTCATATGAACCTAGAACTAGCCTCTGGGCTCAAACACAAACTTCTTATGACCTTTGTTCACTTGCTGTGTGTATTGTTCATTCCTTTTTTCGATGTTTTGGCGTACATGCTTGTGTAACTACTTTACATACTTTGCTTTGTGCTCTCCATTTGTACTAGTTTACTCATTATGTGGTAATGATAGCAAGTCTGATGGAGTTAATGGGTTAAAACCATAAATGACATTAAATGGTGATTTGTGTGTGGTTGAATGTATGCTTCTATTGTAAGCAAACATCTGGCAAATTCTCTTCCCAAGTTCTTATATTCTTCTTAATCAATACTTGTAGTAATTCAATAAAAGTCCTATTCACTACCTCATTCTATCCATCAGTTTGTGGATGAGTTATTGTAGAAAAAAACTTAGTCCCTAGCTTACACTATATTATTTTTCAAAAGTAACTCAGGAACTTCAATATCTCTGTTAGACACAATAGTTTTTGGCATGCATGCAATCTAACTATTTTCTTAAAAAATAAGTTAGCTATATGTGTAGCATCATCAGTTTTATTGCATGCGATGAAGTGTGCCATTATAGAGAACCTATCCACAACCACAAAAATACTTTTCTTACCTATTCAAGTCTGTAGTAGACTAATATGAACTCTATTAAAATGTCTATCTTCAACTTCTCTAGAACTAATAATGGCGTATACAATCCATGTGATTGGACTTTTGACTTAGCCTCCTTGCATTTGATATGTCAATCAACTATCCTCTCAACATCTCTTTGCAAATATGGCTAAAAGAAATGATCTTACAAAATCACTAATGTCTTTTGACACGATCGCGTCGATTAGACCATCATCAAGTTCTTCTTGGATTAGTAACTCATGCAAAGAACACTTAGGAACACACAATCTATCAATATAGGGCAAACAACCATCATGCTAGAAATACTTATCATGTACACCATGCTTAGTCAATTCACACACTTAACCAAATTCCTCATCATTCGAATACAGTGCTTTAACATGCTTAAATCCCGAAAGCCTAGCATTGAATGTAGTAAGCAATTAATATCTCCTAGATAATGCATCTGTTACTACATTTTCTACACCTTTCTTGTCCTTAATTACATATGAAAAGTGTCTATAAAGGATACCCATTTAACATATTTACAGCTTAACTTACCTTGGCTCTTTATTCTTTAGGGACTCGTGATCAGTATGGACAACAAATTCCCTAGGTCTCAAATAACGTTGCTATACCTCTAAGGCTCTTATCAACATGTATAGCTTCTTGTTGTATGTTGGGTAGTTTAGCTTCATTTCATTAAACTTCTCACTAAAATATACAATTCGCCTTTTCTCTTGTATCAGCAGTGCTCCAACTTTTATTCTTGAAGCATCATATTCAAGTTCAAATATCTTACAAAAGTCAGACAAAGATAACATAGGAGCATTAGTATGCTTTTCCTTAAGCAACTCAAATGTCCTTTGCTAAAGTTCTCCCCACTAGAACTTTTCAGCCTTCTTAGTGATCGCAGTCAGTGGTGTGACGATTGTTCTAAAGTCTCGTACAAAACTCTTCTAGAAGCTCACAAGACCATGAAAACTCCTCACCTCAATCACTGTCTTAGGTGTTGGCCATTCTCATATCGCCTTAACCTTATTCTCATTCATGCGAATTCCCTGCGCACATAGGACATAGCCAAAATACATACTGATACACATGGAATGTACACTTCTTAGGGTTAGCATACAACTGTTCCTTTCACAAGACTCCAAAGACTTCTCTAAGGCGTCTAGCATGCTCATCAATAGATTTACTATATACAAGAATATTGTCAAAGTATACCGCAACAAATCTACCTATGAAAGTACGTAGAACCTGATTCATAAGCCTCATAAATATGCGAGGTGCATTTGTTAACCCAAATGGCATAACTAACTAGTCATACAACCCATATTTTATTTTAAAGGCTATTTTCCACTTGTCTTCCTCTACCATGTGGATTTGATAATACCTACTCTTAAGATCAATTTGAGAAAATACACTAGCCCCTTGTAATTTATCAAGCATATCATTTATCCTAAGACTGGGATGCTGATACTTTACCATTATAGCATTTATGGCTTGGGAATTTACACAAATCTGCTCAGGCCCATCCTTTTTTAGCATGACCAAAATGGGTACTGTATAAGGGCTCATACTTTCTCTGACCTATCTTTTGCTAATCAACTCTTCCACTTGTCACTAAATCTCCTTAGTCTCCTCTAGGTTCATTCAATATGTCGATTGGTTTAGAATGGCTACTTCGAGTATGAAGTCGATTTGTTGCTCAATTTCTCTAATTGGTGGCCATCCACTCTACAACTCCTTTATAAAGATATCTTGAAACTCCTACAAAACAAACACAACACTTTTAGGGAGAGAAGATGTGACCTCTTTTATTTAATAAATTTCTATATACAAAAGTAATATCACTCTTTGCTCACCCCCTATAGCTACTCTCACATCTCTCATCCTCACTAACACACACTCCTTTTCTATCCTTTTTCTCCCCTCCTTTTCTTTCTTACTCTGTCACATTTTCCTTACTTGTACACTCTCTAATTCCTTCCCTCTCTTTTTTTCTTTTTCCTCTCTAGGTTTAATTTATACTATTGTTGTAGGTAGTGCTGATCCTTCTTCACCTCCTTTGGTGTAAGTGGTATAAGTGTCACTTCTTGTTGTTATAATAGAATGTGTACCTATTCGCCTTGCCATGGAACACCATATTTCGATTAAATTGTCATGGCCTCCCTAATAAGATATGGCTTGCCTGCATAGATTCCAAATCACATAGTATGTTGTCCTTGTATTTTCCTATCTCAAACTCCATGAATGGTTATTTGGTCACCTTTACTTCACTACTGCTATTTAAATGTAGCAAGTTGTAGGAACGTGTATAGTCTCAAAGTGGAAGTTTAAGTCTCTCCATTAACATCATATTAACTACATTTGTGCAACTCTCTCCATCTATATAAAGGCTGCACATCTTACTTTTAACCCTACACCTTGCATGGAAGAGATTCTCTTGTTACTCCTCAATTCCTTCCTCATTTCCTTGTGCATTTAACATTCTCATAACCACCAAACTTATAATACCCATCTCCTTGTAAACTCCCTCCTCTACTTTAGATGGTACCTCCTCTAATTGTGGTATCTCATCTCCACTACTACTTTCTTCCTTGTCGGTGACTATCTCTCCCTTATTAGTTATTACCATTATCTGCCTATTCAAATATTTAGTAGCAATGTGTCCCTTCTCTTGGTACTTAAAACATAAAATATCTCAATTATGTACATTAGAAGTACTAGGGTTTGGATTTTGTACTTTGGGTGCATTAACCTAGGGTGCATTCTTAGGTTTAAGCACTTTAACTACCTTCATTGATTACTTCTCCTCTCAGTAGGTAAATTGTTGTGTGGCTGTGTGTAGAGGCTGCTGCTGTTTAGTTCTCTTCTTAAGCTGCATCGCCACCGTAATGGCTCGCTCCACTAAGTCTTGAATCTTCACATAGTGGTTTAGCTTTAACATATTGGCTCTCTCGTTTCAATCCCAAGGTGAACTTAGGCATTGTTACCTCTCTATCTTCCACCACGTCGTCTCTCTTTAGTGTCATCTCCATTTTCTTGTAGTAGTCCTCTACACTTTGACTACCCTGCACTAATATCTGTAGTCCTCTATATACATCCTTGTGGTAATGACTCAGCACAAGCCTCTTTCTTATCAACACCTTTGATTTCTACTAGGTCCCTATAAGATGTTCACCATTTCTCCTAGGGCTAAATGCATACTTGGTCCTACCATAGGATACGTGTTTTGGTAGCATAACTCTTAAGTATGTGTAAATGTTTGAAAAGGTGGAACTTTGGCTTACAGGATCAATCCATACACAATTAGATCAACTTAGAATGGAAGAATAGACTAGTGGATCGATCCGGAGACAAAGAGATTGATCTAAGCTGATGGGACAGGGTGCAATTGATCGACTTGGAGTGAAAACCAACAACATGATCGACATGAGAGTTAGTGCAATCAAGCCCAAAGAGGAAGATCAATCTAGGTTCTTACACAAACATATGTGATTGATCGGTTCGAGGTGTGATCGACCTTGTGACTACAATTTCACAATTTGATCAATTCAACTACTATAATTTGCTCCCTGAATCAATCAATTCCAGTTCCTCAATGTCCTCCCACACTTAAAGATCTATTTGGGATCTAGTCTCAATCAAAGGTCACAACTTTTTTTTCAAATTTATGAAATTTTATTTTTTTACTTTTTTTTGCACAACCTTTTTCCACACACTTTTTTCATTTTTTTCTTCCCTTTTTTTGACTATAGAAAAAGGATATGGATGGCAGGATATGAAGAACATGAAGAATAAAGGCCACAAAATGAAAAGATACAAACTAAATTCGTACTTGGACTAGAACCCAGATAAGGATCTAAAATAGTCAGCTTTGATGCAAATTGACGCGTGTGTGCAAGTATAAAAAGTACAAAGATAGTGTGTATGCTGAAACCTAACGAAACCTCCTTGTGCAAATCGTGGAGAATGACTTAACGTACTTTTCTTCAGCTAACTCTAGCGACATGATGATCACAACTAATACGCCTTCTTAGTTGATATGCCACAAACCAACAAAGAATGCACTTAGAATAATTTGATTTGGACTTCACGAGAAATTGATGCACTTAAGTTCACAAAAGGAAGAAAATTAGAATTTCAATATCAATAAGCCAAAAAGTTTTTTCAATAACATAAGTAAGCTTTATTTATAATGTTAAGAAGCTTAGTAACCCTTAAACCTGCATGGAAATTAGAAAAAATAAAAAATACACAAAAGGTAGTTTCTAACTATAATCTGACTCTATGATGTCTGTGCACTTGATCTGGGTTTTGATTTCGTGTCTATGAATCGTAAAAAATAGTGTTAAGCCATCCTAGTACTTACAATCGCACCTTGCATGATAGAGCGTGACTCGAGTGATCGTAACAAAATATCACCATGGTCAAAATTTTTGATTGTGCAGGCAGCTCATCTGATCATAGATGTAGAGAATAGATTTTTAGCCCATTGTTGACTACGCATGCTTAGGCTTGATTCGATAGCTCTATGATCAATTAACTACCTATTGGCTCAATCCAACAGGTACTCTAAGGCTTGTTTCGAGTTTTCTTCACATGAAGTTCATCCATGAAAGCTCTACTTTCTTCTTGAGCTCCTCCAAACAGCTAAAAGTCTCTCAAAACTCTTTCATGAGTGTCATCATTACTTACCTAAGCTTTTTAGGTTTAGCCTTAGTCAATGGACCCCGGGTGATCTTGGGGTACTCGATATCAACCTTGACGCTTGCGCCAGTATATTTTGATGATATCTTAGTCTATAGTATGTCCGTAGATGATTACACTATCGATTTGAGACATGTGTTAGAGGCTTTGTGTAAGAAAAAATTTGATGCTAATATGAAAAGTACTCATTTTGTGTAGATTGTTGAATATTTCTAGAATTTGATGCAACTGCATAAGGCATTCAAGCAAATGAGGATAAAATGAAGGCCATTTAAGAGTGGCCTAAGCCTACCATCGCGTTGGAGGTAAGAAGCTTCCATGGGTTAGTGAGCTTCCACAGGAGATTTGTGTGCAATTTCAGCAATATCATAACACAACACATAACTTAATCAAGAAAATGAGAAATTTTACTGGGAAGAAGCACAATAGCGAGTGTTTGACACCATGAAGAATAATCTTACTAATGCCTTTATTCTTGCTTTACTTGTTTTTCTAAAAATATTTTGAACTTGAGTGATGATTTTGGTGTAGGAATTAGAGCAGTATGAATGCAAGAAAGGAGGCCCATAGCTTATTTTAGTGAGAAGTTAAATGGAGCAGCATTGAATTATCCTCCATAAGACAATGGGCTCTATTCATTAGTAAGGGCATTGGAGACATGGTAACATTACCTATGCCTAAAGAAGCATGTGATTCATACAGATCATAAGTTGCTACACCGTTTGAAGAGTTAAGTTAAATTGAGTAAGTGACATGTGAGGTGAGTCTCCTTTATTAATACATTTCCTAATGTGATCAAGTATAAGGATGGAATAGATAACGAGGTCGCAGACACTTCTCCAACCTAGAAGTTCTTTAACTCTTCATCACCTCGCTGAAACTTCAACTTTATCTTCTTATGAGTCCAGCATAGGAATATCGGCAACAAACTACATAAAGGACTATGAAAGGGCACTGACGACTTATTCGGATATGCATGTGTACTCTCTGCAGATAAAACTATCTCCAACTCTTGTACAGTACAATTTGGTACTGGATCTGCTAGATAGTAGAATAGATCAATGTACACGTGGCTCTGTAGAAGTTTAATCTCCCAACCCTTGGCTCGTTCTTCATGCTTGTGGTTGTCCTCAACTTCCACTTTAATTTCTATGGCTTCTTCTATCTCAGCTTTATCCCTTTCAATTTCTACTGATTCCGTTACTTCTTTCCGTACACCTTTCTCCTCAGTTTCCAGATGTGTGTTATCACTGCCATTATCTTCATATTGTACTTCATCTGATGGCATCTTCTTTGCAATCTTCACTTGAGTCAAAGATGGCGTCTCGATGGATGGGCCTTTCTTCTCTCCCAAAACTTGGCTAATGCCGATATGGGTATCAACTTCTTCGTTTCGACATTCACTCATGGTATGCCCACGCTGAAAGCAATGAAAACACACCCGAGTTTGACTTCCAATATGAGAATCTGATACCTTGGATGGCTTGTTGTACTCGTCCGTATTCGATCCATAACCTCTGATATTATAATGCCATGATGGTGTATATTTATTTTTTGTCTCCTCGTAGCCTTGTCGATCTTGTTTTACTGGCCTGACATGATGCCCATGTCCGTCCCTAACCTGGGCTCGGCTTGGCACGGGACTGCCTCTGTGTCCAGTCGGTCTGGACAGTAAACTGTCTCTTTCTAGGGTTGCAGCTTGGGACGCTTCTACGTGCCCTAACCGGTCTTGCACATCTGTCATCCTGTCCTGCATACCCTTCATGCTTCTGGTGAGCTTCCTCAATTCATCAGAGAGAGATTTGAATAGGAACTTAGTCTCGTAAGGGCCATTATCTTGGTCTGAATATTGACTGGCTATTAAACGCAATTAAAGTTGAAATGCGGGCATAACACATCCCCAAAATAATTAAATAGATAAATAAATAAACTCCTCTCCTTTTTTTTTGTTGCTCCCTTTTTATTTTTTTGCCTCTTCTCCTTTTTTTTTTAAATCAGCAACCAAACAGGCCCTTAAGCAGAAATAAAATTTCTGCAGCCAAACAGGTCCTTAAGCAGAAATAAAAATTCTGCAGCCAAACAGGCCCTTAGTCTGAAACGAAAAACTGTAACCAAACACGGCCTTACCACGTCAGCGGACGGTCCAGCCCGGCAACAGCTCCTGGTCCAGCCCAATTCCTTTGGCCCAATGAGTTTTTTTTTGTGTTCAAGCCTGGTCCAGTTGCAATCTGGCCCAGATCCTGCTTCCAGCCCACTAGATAATCGGCCCAAATTTTACCTCGGCCCAACCGGAATTTTTTTTATTTTATTTTATTTTTTTTTGCTAACTTGGGCCCAGTCAGCAACGTGGCCCAAAAGTCTTCTTCGGCCCAACTCAACCCTGGCCCGACAGATTTATTCCCCTTTTCTTTTTTTTTTTTGGCAGCGGCGGCGGCGGTGACGAAATCGTCGATTTCGCCTGCGTTCGTCCGCGGAAGGCGGCCGGTGAGGCTGCCCAAGCGTGGACGAATCCCCCCCGACAGCAGCGACGGCGTCTCTCTCTCTTTTTTTTTCTTCTTTCGTTCAGCGAATCGCGCGGCTCGCGGCGGTTCTGCCGTCGATTCGCGCCTCCTCCGGCTGCGATTCGGCGCGGAGGACGGTGGGCTTTCGGCGGCGATGATGCTAGGGTCGTTTGCGGCGAAGAATCGGTTGAAACGGCGGCTGATTCGGCTGCAATTCTTTGTTGCGGCGCGGCGGCGGCGACATGGATTTCCCTTTTTTTTTTTTATTTCTTTCCTGCGGTGGCAGCGGCTGGATCGGTTGCTGCCATGAATCGGTTGAACGGGGGTCGATTCGCGGCGGCGGCAGCAGCGATTTCTTCTCTTTTTTTTTTTTTGGATACTCCGGATCGTGTATCGAATTAGAATTCGACACAAGATGGCTCTGATACCAAATTGACGTGATCAACGATCGCGTCAGATAGAACGGTGTAACCGGACCCGAATCCGATAACCCCAGGGACGCGAACCGGGCGAAGAATGCCGACCCAACGTAGTAGGATTGGATTGAACCCGATAAGAACGGCCACAATCAGCACACCGATTGCTAATTGATACGTTACGAATCACTCGAACCAATTCGGAATGACTCGATTTGGGATAGAAACTCACGAGAAATTGAAAGAATCAATTTCAGGGAATTGAAAGGAAACCTAAATTAATTGAAAACACTCTGTCTTGTTGTCTATCTTCAATTGAATAACAAACTACTATTTATACTAAAACTATCAGACTTTAATCTAAAAAGCCCACACGGCCCAATTTATTAATTAAGCCCATTAACTAATAAAACTAAAATTAATAAATATTAAAATGAAATTCGACGGACCCTTGGGATCGCGTCAATTACCTTTGTATCTTTATTAGTGAAAAAAGGTTATGAATTTTCTTTCAAGGACATTAAGAGTCAAATTTATTATCATAATAAATTTCATGGCACTGCTTTATTGGGAAATGGCTTGTATTACTTCAATTTGGATGATATGCTGATGATGAATACCATTTCAAACAATTGTCAAAGGGATAGTATAAATCTCAAGCATGCGTGGCACCTTCAACTAGGCTATGTGAGGGGCATAAAGAATAGTAAATTGGAGAAAGATGGGCTTATTGGCCCGTTGGGAGAGAAATTCTATCCAATTTGCATACATTTTATCCTAGTTAAGATAGCTATAAGTTCATTTAATGGACATCTCGAAAGGATCATTGAGGTGTTGGAGTTAGTCCACGCTGACGTTTGTGAACCATTTAATAAAATTGCAAGAGAAGGCTTTTTCTACTTCATAATCTTTGTTGATGACTATTCTAAGTATGGTTATGTGTATTTGATGAAGCATAAACATGAATCTTTTGAAAAATTCAAAATGTTCAAGGTGCAAGTAGAGAAGCAAATTGATAAACATGTCAAAGTACTATGATCAGATTGCGGAGGCGAGTACATAAGTTTCAAGTTTGCTGAGTTACTCAAAGAGAATGGTATAGTGTTATAGTTAGTACCATTAGCAACTCATTAATTAAATGATGTAGTTGAGCGTACAAATTGAACTTTGATGGACATGGTTCAATCTATGATGAGTTTCATCGAATTATCCATATTCTTATAGGGACATGCCCTTTTTACCGCCGCACATATTTTGAATAGGATTTCTTCAAAGTCCGTTACCTCCACTCCACATGAGATGCAGAATAGAAGAAAGCCAAGCCTTAAGCACTAAAGGATTTGGGGATGTTCTGCTTATCTTAAGAAGACTAAGATGGACAAGTTAGAGACAAGGGCTATTGTAGACTACTTTGTAGGATATCCCAAGGATTCTACTCACCTAAAAGTAATAGGATCATCATTGACTAGTAGGCATGTTTTCTCAAAAAAGAGATCGTTTGAGAAAGTGGTGCAAGTAAAACGATAGTTCTCAAGAAGGTTAATGAGACCATAATATAAGAGCACTAGAAAGATATAGTTATATCCTAAAGAACAAACAAGAGTTGTTTGTAATGAAAAATAATGATTATGGAGATGATCTTTCTACCTTTGGTCAAGCAACAACGGACAAGGACTCTGCCATGTGGCTAGAAGCTATGAAACCCAAGATAGAATCAATCCATGCAAACCAAGTAGGACTCTTGTGGATCTACCCAAGGGAATTGGTCTCATCAAATGCAAATGGATCTACAAGAGGAATATTGATTCAACTGTTGAGGTAGAAACCTATAAGGCCAAGCTGGTGGCAAAGGGCTATAGTCAAAAGAAGGGCATTGACTATGAGAAAACCTTCTCACTAGTAGTAATGCTTAAGTCCATCTAGATCTTTCTTACGATAAATGCCTACTTGGATTATGAGATTTGGAAAATGGATGTCAAAACTGCTTTCGTTAACACAATGCTTGAAGAGAACATTTTTTTATATACTGCAACCACTTGTTTTGAAGGCCAAGTGGGATCTCATAAAGTATGTAAGTTTAAGAGGTCCATTTATGGTCTTAAGCAAGCATCAAAGTCTTGGAATCTTTATTTTGATAGTGAGGTCAAATCTTTTAGCTTCATGAAAAATGAAGATGCATTGTACATCTACAAGAAGTTTAGTGGGGTTACTATCACATTCTTGATGTTGATGCAAATGATATACTACTTATTGGGAAAGAAGTTGAGGTGTTAACCTTAGTCAAGATTAGGTTTTCTGATACCTTCTTCATGAAAGATTTGGGAGAAGTGAACTACATCCTACGGGTTCTCGTCTATAATGATAGAGCGAATAGTTGGTGTTATGAGCATGTTCCAGTTGAATATTGGCAAAGAGCATTGGAAGTTATTAATTGTATCCTTAAGTACTTGACAAAGACTAAAGATATAGTATTTGTCTATAGAGATGGTGATCTAAGAGTAGAAAGATACACAAATTCTAATTTCTAGGAAAATCTGGATGATAGAAAGTCTACCTTTTGATTTATATTCACTCTTAATAGAGGAACAATTAGTTAGAAGAGTTCCAAACAGAGTATAAATGCAAACTTCACCATTGATGTTAAGTACATCACGACGAGTGATGTTATGTAAAAGGCTATTTGGATAAGGAAGTTCATAATAGTATTGCAAGTGATTCTAGATGTTGATCGGCCTTTGCTATTTTATCATAACAATAAGACCATGATTGCATAGGTGAAGTCATATGGAGGCCTAAACTAAAGGCCCCCTCACCTTGGCACCTTGGATCATGATGATCACATAAGTACAATTGAGGTAGATTTGTTGCTCTTCATGAAGAAAATATCAGAAACATATGATGAAGATCATTTGATTGATTGGGAGGAGCCACAGAGTGAAGCATAGGTTCAAATTGGGCTAGGGTAAGCAAGAAAAGGCTTGGGAAGTGACGTAATTGTGATCTAAGACATGTCAGATTGATCTTAAAGCATCTGAATAGACTTTGGGAAAGTTCATGGTATTTTGAAATTAAGATTAGGATAGGATCCGATCGATCCCATCTAACCCGATCAACCTACGTGCATTTTGGGATATTTTATGATCTAAAATTATGATTGGGACAACGTATGATTGATCCCATCTAACTCGATTGACCTGGGCGCATTCTAGGTTTTTTTTATTTTATGATTGCGAGTGGTCACAATTAATCACAAAGCCAACAATTACAAAAGTAGAATGAAGGGAGGGCAACTGCACATATATAGGATCAATCAAGCTATGATGGGATTGATCTGATTTCTGACTAAATCCATCACAGTGAGTGGGGAGATTGAATTTTTGTGGCTGTTTTGGATTTGTTGTAGTTGGAGATTGTTTTCAAGCACATTTCAACTTTTCCAACTTGTATTTAGGGTTTTTGGCTTGTTCCACTATAAGTATTCTTATGTAATGACTTGAAGACAACCAATATCCTTTGAACAATTGAATGAAGAATTTTCTTCTCTTTTCTTTCATAATTGTTTGTGAGTGTGTTGCACCAAAGCTCAAGTATGAATCAGGTCAATCTACATGTTTCTAGTATTCATGGTAAATATCTTTACGGCATAGGTGCTTAGTTCCTTGGTTGCTAATATTAAATTTTTTGTTAAGGTTTATCCCATGTGAAGTAAGTTCTTACTCAATTATCTTTTGTGAAATTTCACTGTCTATCCTTATTTTATCCTTTGTATTATTTCCTTTCATTTTCCAATTTTCCCAACCATATTTTTTATCCTTGCTTCTACTGTGCTCACATCATGAAAGAACCAAGGTCTCATTGAAAGTCCTAACACATAGAGAAGGCGTTACCACATTATTTGAGAAATCATGGGAAAGGGCAATGTAGCCATTCAAAAAATAGCTTTAGCTTACAATGTGGCTAACCCACTTACCAAGCTAATGATTCAAGTGTAATTGGATTGCCATCTTGAGAAGATAGATATTAAATACCTAGGAAACTGGCATTAGCATTATTGGCATTAGAGTGCAAGTGGCAGAATGTTAGTGCTATGCACTTTAATGGCAATAGTCAATGAGGGCTTCTAGAGGATATTGTGGTTGTATATATACTTTTTCACAATTATTAAAAAAATATTGATTTTCCATATCAATGTTAAGGTAAGTTTGATCATGCATGTAAATCTTGATTAGTGTAAGTATTACATGTGCTTATATAATTGACTAAGAGGCCTTATTCATAAGGGTTAGTAATCAATTATTAAACCTAGTGCGTGAACTATAGATGGTCTAAAGGGCATTAGAGAGTTGGCACAACTTTCATGTCATGTATTTATACAGTGAGTGTTATGCTATTCAATATAAGATATTAATGATACATGTTTATGGATGTGCCATTAGAGAATGGACATTCGACCAATAACTCATAGAACTAAGTAGACACATGGAGTTTACTACTTGATGTTAATATCTTGTTTTATATTCATGTTAAGTGTAAGTGGACTTTAGACCTAAGATGACATGAATGTCTTGTACACATGGCGCTCAGTGTAACATTAAGGCATTAAGGGCTAATAACTATAGTATGCAATAGGGTCATGAGCCCAGCGTGCTGTTTCTTGAATGTGTATGTATAAAAGCATGTGCTAATTAATTAAGCGATTTACCTCCTTATAAGTGAGCAAAGAATTTACCCTATGCAGTTGGTGTTCCATGAGATGAAAACCCTTGGCCAAAACACTCTGTGATTAGAAAGAAGTTTTCGATGGAGGAATTTAACTTATGAGGTAATGTCTTATATGGCCAAGTTTGTAAGTTTGACTAAACTAATAACTCTTACTTAGCTGGAACCAAGTAAGATAAAAAGTCTATATAGCATAAAATTCATGATCGAAAGGGTTGATTGTGATCCATCACACTTCGTCCAAATTGGGTTACAATATGGGCCATAGGTTAGACGTTACCTATATCCTTCGAACTTTGTTCATTATCAATTAAGGATGAACATAAATAGCCATACACAAAAGGTTGGAACACATAATGTAAGTTAAATTGGTGGGTTGCAAATGAGGCTTTAGAAGACTCATGAAATATTTACCAATTGATATGAGTAAATGGATCAAGAAAGAAAAGAGCTTCTCTTGTTGATCAAAGCATATGCCAGGAGGTTGAAGAAAGGAGAATTAGCTTCAGAGGGTGGCCTGTAGTGCGCTATAACTCTAGATATAGTTGTAGTTAGAGGTAAGAGATAACAAAGAGAGAAAGAATTGGAGACCAAACTCATCTTTGTATTCACCCATTGTGTAGTGTCTAATTGATACATAAGAGATATGTAGTTGGCTGCCAACCAATGCTAACTAATATAACTATTTTGGGTAATTGATTCAACTACCCCTTTTTAGCAACCATGCATAAAAATAGAAGAGCTATTACAATAGTACAAGCTTACCTCTTCAGTCCCATCTTTCTAGTTCAAATTTTACATGTAACAGTTTTCTTTTCAAATTACTTTGATATTTGCCTAACACTCTCACTATAAGTGCAAGGTGTGGATGGGTATAAACTTGCACATAAAAAAAATTTCTCATAGCCAACAACTAATAGTTGTAGAATTAGGAACAATAGCATTAGAGATTGTTAAAGGGCTCAACAAATAATCTCTGTTGACCTAAATAGATTGATAGATCTTATCAATGTTCATGAATGATAAATCTGAGGTTGAGCCACTAAAATTAGATCTAATTGTAGAAAGATTTAAAAGTTGCATATAACTTAAATAATTATGTTTGCTTTTACTTGATTCTTATACATAGTAAATGAGATTGTATTCTTTAGTAATTAGTAATCAGGAAGTCTTAATAGCAAGGAATGCTTTTTTAATAACATTTTATTTATTTGTCTAATTTTTGGAGGTTGGGATGTGTTCTAATTTGTTAATGAACTTTTTTGGTAGAGGTATTCAAATTGGATTAGTGATCAATTTCTAGGTTCATCAAAATTTGACCAACTAAGCTCAAATAGTATAGCACTTCCCAATATGAACCAATATTGATTTATTTCTTCATATTTGGAATTTTGCCTTGGATTGAGGGTTTGAACAATCGTAGGAGTAATCAAATCTACTTATTTTTCCATATCTCTCATTATTTTGCGAAAGCATCATCAAAAAATAGAATGAAGTGTATAGGCTAGGGCCATAAATTACATACCCACTAGGAGAGTTCATAAACAAATAGAGATCTTTTGTTAACCACACAGGATCTAGTGTATCATGAGAGATTTGCCTTTTCTAGGAACCCTAGTTAGATTTAGGAATGCCTCACGTTTAGTGACTAGGCTCAGATACCCTTAGATGTCTAATACTATTGCACCTTAATGCATTTTTGGGGTATTGGTAATTGTGGAACTTGTGAATGCAAAAGATTTCAGTGAAAAAATAAGTCTTACAAATTTATTCGTTGAGATAGAGAAATAAATTGAAAGCCAATTCATCTATTTTGAGAAGTCACATCCATTGATAAATGGTTTTTTACAATAGTGGTACTTATGAACCAATTCTGACATATGTACATTCATATCCTATGAGTATTCCAAAACCTAAAAGATCGAGACATTGACTGGAAAATTGTTTGTTCTACTGTATATTTTGAAATTTTGAATGCTTTCTCTCTACCCACTCAACCATTGTATTGCTTTATTTCCTTTATGTGGAAGAAAGAAAATTAAGGATCAAATCCAAATCGTGTGGTACAAGAGCAAGCTTCATAAGATCTAGTATAATAAGTGAAGAGGATACTACAAAAATTCAATTCCTAATTTTGGTAGATCCAAGTGCAACTTTGTTCACAGAATTCTAAGGGATCAAATAGAAAAGGATATGTGGATCCCATAGCCATCAACATGAAGAAGAAATAATGTAATGAAGGGACAATTATCCATTGATGCTTAGGGGGGTTCCTCATACTTGCTGAATAATGAAACGAAGACTTAACCATCTTCTAAAAAGAGATCTATCATTATGTATTTTATAGAGGTAAAAGTTTCAATAACGGTCGGACAATTGGTTATCTTTTAAAAAGAGATCTATCATACTACATGGACTTTCAATAATTTCTAGCCCATGGACTTTTAATTATAATCTTCATTAATAATTGTAGTTGATACCTCTTAATTATTAATATCCATTAATAATTAAGGCCCATTTAGCCTCTTAATTATTATTGATCTCTATAAATAATTGATGCCTAATGAAACTATATCCTTCAACAAAATTAATCCCATTAATAAATTTCAAGGCTACTGTACAACTCCATTTGTGTCTTACCTCTTTAATTTAATTAATCTACATTAATTAAATTAAAGGTTAGTTGGTCTTCCAATTAACAATCTCATTGTTAACAAGCTCTATAGTTATTTATTTAGTCCAATCTAATTGCTACAAATAAATCCTCTATGAGTATTCTCAAGACTCCTCTAAGAGGCTTCTCAAACCTCATTCATGTCCTATCCATTTAACACTCATCACATATTCCAACCCTTTGTGTGTTAATTTTTTAAGTTTATCCTTAATTGGTGACTAGCATAGCTTGAAGGATGTGGGTAGCACTTGGCCTACAAGCTATATCATAGCCCAATGAAGATGAAGTTAATTAGATCAAAATGAACCTTCATAATCATGAATAGCATGTGGTATGAACTTTTTGTCTTACTTTGTACTAACTGAGAGAGATTCATAAATTTAATCAAACTCACAAACTCAGTTATATGACCAATTGATGTTGCCTCCATGAGATTAGTGCTTCTATTGGAAATCCGTTTCTGATCACACACTACATTGGTCAAGGATTTTCATCTAATAGAACATTAATGGTAGAGGATAAACACGTTGCTCACTTGCAAGGAGATAAATCCCTTATCAAACACACACAAGCATCTATATGCATTTAAACAATAGAATGTTGGGCTCATGACCTAATCCCACACTAGGATAGATATTGGTCCTTAATGCCCTAAGGACACGTTGACTATCATGCACACAAGATAACAATGTTGTTTCGGGTCTAAAGTCTATGCGCATTTAGCATGATCAAAAAGTATGATATTGACATCTAAAAGTGAACTCCTTGTGTCTACTTCATTTTGCAAGTCATTATTTGAATGCTCATCTTCAATTGATGTATTTACACATGTATTCTTAGTATCTCATACTCAACAATATGACACTCTTCATACAAATACAAGTTGTGCAAGTTATACTGACTGTCTAATACTTTTTAGAATTTCTATGACTCAAAAAATGGTTTTAGTAACTTAGTACTAAGACAACCTTGCAACCATATTTATAACTTGTCTATGTTTGGGAGGGGTGTTTTGATGAGATGCATAGTATGATTTGCTTGAATATATATATATATATATATATATATATAATATAATATAATATAATATTAATTAGATGATGTGATGATATATAGAGATAATGCTTATGCTTTAGGGTGTAAATAAAAATAAATGTGAGCATATTTGATATATTTATATGTATTGATTTGATTGTTAATAAGTGTAATGATTGAAAAATAATTAATTATATATCTATTTATATATATATAAGAGAAGATTTGAATTTGAACTTGGATGTATGTTTTGTTAAACTAAATGTTTGGTAGTGTGAAGTTTGAAAGAAAGTTTTTTGGTTGAAAATTGGGTTCCAAACATAATACTTATGAATAAATCTTCTTAACTCAAATACACAGGCGCATGCAATACTTTACGCCATTCATGATTTAAATGCATGAAAACGTGCTATGATATTGATATGAATAAATCAATATTTTATTAATTAATGTGAAGGTGTACATATACAACCACAATGTCCCTAGTATCCCTCGTTAACTAGTAGCATTAGAGGACATGTCACTAACAGTCTCTCACTTCCATTCTAAGGTCTATAGTGCTAATGCCAATTGCTATGGCATCTTGTACTCATATTCTCAAGATGGCAATCTAGTTGGACTTATGCCATTGGCTTAGTAGTTGGGTCAACCATATCATGTGTCGAAGATATTTTTGCTTGGTTGCATTGTCCTTTCCTATGATTTCTTGAATAATATTGCCATGCTTCTCTATGTGCTTGGATTTCTAATGAGACCTCAGCTTTCCTTGTGCCATTGCACCATTGTTGTTACAGTAAAGTGGTAATAAGTAATCCACATCTGGAACTAGTTGAGGTTCCACTATGAACTTCTTACTTAAACATCCCCTTTCACAACCTCACATGTGGCGATTACTCAGCCTCAATGGTAAAGTTTGTAGTCGTTCTCTATTTAGAACTTTTCCAACTAAATATTTCTCTATTGAGAAAGAAAATAAACCCAGAGATAGACTTTCTATCATCCACATCTAACTAGAAAGACTTTCTATCATCCACATCTAACTAGAAATTAGAATTAGTATATCCATCTACTATTAGATTACCATCATCATATGCAAGTATTATACCCTTAGTCCTTCTTATGTACCTAAGGGTACACAAGATAATATTCCAATTCCTCTCCCGAGATTCGTCTAAAACCTCGTTGTAACACTTTATGGTATAGGTGATATCTAGCCACATATATAACACTACGTACATCAGGCTCCCAATAGCCAAAACGTATGGAATGGCTTTCATGTTTCTTCTCTTATCATCCTTTACTGGGCACATAGATCTTAAGTGATGGATACCATGCCTGAAGAGGAGCAATCCTCTCTTAGAGACTTTCATACTGAACATCTTTAGTATCTTTTCCATGCATAAGATTTGGGAGAGGCTTAATAATCTTTTCACTTTATCTCTATAGATGTACATGCCTAAGATGTAACTCTCTTTTGCTAAATCTTTCATTTAGATGCAACTGGATAACCAAATTTTGACTGAGGTCAGTATCATCACATCATTCCTAAGCAATAGTATGTCATCAACCCACAATACCAAGAATGTTATAGCACTCCCATTAACCTTCTTATAGATGCGTGTCTTCTCTTCATCCTTGATGAAGCTAAATAATTTGACTACACCATCCAAATAATTTGACTACACCACCCTTGAGTTAAATTCCAAGTTTAATGGAATACTAGTGTAGATGGCATAAGAGTGGATGGTAACCTATGTGGAAAGGTGGTGTGTGGGGATGGTCAAATCTTTCCTGAGGTAAAATATAACCATACCTTCACTTATACGCACATTAGCTATATGTGAAACAAATGGGTCATGTTACTCTCCCATCCAATGCCAATAAGGAAAATCTTGGCAATCATGGGCTTTTCTAAGCCACCATTATTCTTTAGGTGCTCAAACTCCTCCATGTTAATAGGCTTCTGGTTAAACAATACATTAATAGCTTGTAGACTGAAAAGAACTAGAACTCCTCAAATCCTATTGGTTTAATCCTCCTTATCTAACACATTAGAATGAAATTCCTACAATAATAGCATCAATCCATTCTTGTCGTGCCACTAAATTGGTGAAGTGCACGAGGGGTCATTTTTTTCACCAATCCCTTGCCCCACAACATATCGATGGTGCATCATATCCATCTTGTTCCTATCCTACACCACTATTGTCATGCTTTTCACCTTGTCATAGTTAACTACCACTCGGGATGAATTTGCACCAGGTCTGTTCTGTTTACATAAATCTGAACCTACAAAAATCATGAAATTAGCGACCATGCATGAAAGGAATAAAAGTAACCCCTCATGTCAGCATAAGGATTTGATATTTCACCCATCACAAATACAAGATGTCAAAAATAGCAAGGAATAGTTATTCATTAAACACCTAGCATGCACATTTAAAAACATGGTGGATCATAATAAAATTTCTCTCCAGTCTTCGAAAGGGCTAATGCATTAACTTGAAAAAGGCTTGAAAAAGTGATGGAGATGAGTAAAGTGGGTGATGATGTGTAAAAAAAGTAAAGGTGGTGGTGGTACGAAACTACATCCCAGATTTTGAGGATGACCATAGCTGAATGCACCCTTTTTTATCACAAATACCACCACTATCATGAGCCTCTCATTTGAAATTGCAATCTTATATTTGTAGTTATGAGCTTGATAGTGAACAATAAAATCCTATAAGATGTTTACCTAAAATGGAATCGATCAACTCAAAGCATCTTGAAGACCTAAATACAAACAAAATCATATAGGAAAACACACTACAAAAACTTCAAAAAATATTTAAATCATCAAAAAATGAATTGAAACTTAAGTTGCCTCATAAGTAGTGCTGTATTTTTTGTCAACAACTAGACACCTCATGAGTGAAGCCATTTTATTTTGCACTTTGCAATCCATGACCCCTCATAAGAAGTGCTAACTCTCCTCTTTCTTTCCTTTCTTCTACTCTTTTTGGTCTTCCCCATCACCAACTGAATTTCAACTTGGTTACCTAGCCATAGGAGAATTTTAACTTCACTTCCAATTTGTGTATCGACTTTCTTTTTCCACTTTTCATCAAACTCCTACTTTTCCTACTTGTTCACTATAAAAACTTTATGCACAACATTAGAACTAACATCTTTGACTATCAAATAAACAATTATTTTTCTTGTCATCATTAGGCTTTTCTATTTCAACCAAAGATGGAGTGTATATAAAGAATCTTACATCTTTAGGGCTAATACACAAAGGCTACCTTTTTCATTTCAATAATGGCCTTTGCAATTGCCAAAAGCGGGTGCTCTAAAATGAGAGGGAATCTGACTTCTTCACCCATATCCGAAATGATGAAATCCATGGGAATGATGAACTTTCAATTTTTTCCAACGTGTTTTCCACTATTCTCATTGGCTTTCTCATAGAATGTTTTGCCAATTATATCACCATCATTGTTGGCTTCACCACACCTATCCTTGAAGCCTAGAAAGTAGAGAATGACATTATATTGACACTCAAATCTAGATTACACTAGATTTTATTAAAATATTTGTGTCTAATAGTGTTGGGAATAAAAAAACTACTAGATCTTTCAACTTATGAAACAGTGTTTGATCATTTATTGATTTATATTCCTCCACATCCTTCAACTTCCTTTCTTTGGATATTGTCTTTTTAAAATACTCATGTAAATTAGGGAGTTCTTTAGCACCTCAATTATAGGTAAATTAACTCCTAATTTCTTGAATATATCCAAAAATTTGACGAAGTTCTCCTTCTCCTTGTTTATTTTAGTCAATGTGGATACGGAATTAAGGGTGCTTATGGCTTCACCCTTGTGCTTTTTGTTCCTTTTTCTCTTGTTCTTGAGTCCTTGATTCACTTAGTAGATCAATTGCATCAACATTCTCTTCTATAGTCCCTAAACATACTACCTTCACAAGCTCCTTAATATTATTCCTTGTGTTACTTGTAAGTGAACCATTGGCCCTCTACAATAGCTTTTTTTGCAATTTCACAATTTTATGCTCTAGATTTTTGATTGAGGCTTGCTATATCTATGAAATGGAGTGTGTGCAATTAATATACTCTTACGTGAACTTCACAAGGCTGCCAATATGATCTTCTAATGATGATTTGTTTTATTGCTATGGAGGGGTTGGAATGAGCTAGCAATAGTGAATTGTGATTCTTCTAAGAGAAATTGAGATATTTCTCCACCTAGGGTTATACATATTTGAGTAGGAATTGTTTTGTAGCCTTCCTTGATCAATCACATAATACACTTTCTCTAGATCAACCAAAATCCTAGGCGCATTCGCAACTTGACACTCATGTTTAACTATGGTCCCACAAACATATCACAAACTTATGTCACAATTGTAGAAGAGGAGACATGAGGATTCACAGCAATATTATCAATGTTCTCAAACAGCAACTTCACCTTCACAGTAAGAGCAGTCATTGCATCCACATCATCCATCCAACAACTCTTTGTATGGTGGATCATTTGATGTCCACAGATAAGCATTCAAGGCCTTCTCCCTAATGAGATCCCAAACTTCCCCTTGTAGCTTGCTCATTGGAGCTCCTCTGGATGCTACATCTAAAACTTTTCTCATGGTCCATTAATGCCACTCTAAATGTCTAGACCCACATCCAAAATGGGTATTTATGCTGTGTGCATTTCCTCAACTACTCCTTAAATCACTCCCACACATCTAGAAGCATCTTAAACTTCATCTGCTTGAAAGTCCCTATCTCCAACCATAATCACATTTGTTTAGCAGGTGGGAAATACATTTCTAAAAACTTGTTATCCATGTCTTGCCATGTGACAATGTTACTTGATAGTAATCCTTATAGCCACCACTATGCTCAATACTCAAGAGAGAAGGGAAATAACCTCAACTTCACTGCATAAGCAAATATTCCATTAAATTTCATTGTATTACACAACTCTAGAAAAGTTGTCAAGTGTAAATTTGTATCCTCATGCATTACTCCTCCAAATTGGTTCAATTGTGTATTAATTAGGGTGTACTTCAATTCAAAGTTATTGCCATTGACAGGCTAATAAACTTTATATTTTGCTACATGACTAGCTATACATAATCTCTAGTTATGCTATTAGATTTGGAATGGTGGTCATTTATGTACATCTTTCATGTCTAGCTCTTCTTACTATCAGCGCTGTGAAGCTCTCATCTATCAAATTGTTTTCTTAATCTCTAGGGTCGTATGCTTCTAATTCAAACATTGGAACCTACATAGAAAAGAGTTCCAAAGCTCTCAATTTACTAACAGAACCGAATTAGATAGATTGAAGTTGGAAATGATAAATAAATAAATAAGAAAAAAGAAAAGGATGAGCATGATCTAGAAAACACAAAAAGTATTTAATAGCATTTATCATCCTTTCTTAGAAACAGTACCAAAAAATTGAAGTGAGTTGTCCCACACCAAAATAATAAGATGAAAATGTAGTACTCAGTAAGCACGGTTGTCATATTCATAGGGAAGGGGGTTATGTCTATTGATGGTGTTTATTATCTAGGTTAACTTCAACAGATGAGAATGGTAAGAGAAGTGGCATATGTATCAAACAGTGAAGTAAATAACTAGCATTCAAAAAGGACACAAACAATAGAGCAACTACCAATGACGTGGAACCTTAGTCCATTGTGATGTGATTAAAACAGAATGATGAATATCTTGTGTTAATTATTTGTTTAATTGCCTTGTTAAAGATTATCAATCCTAAAGTTAGGATATCTTCTTGGACTCTTATAAAGCATTAACTTAAGGTCTTCTCAGGTTCTACGAGGCCTAATCGAGTCAAGATATGAATTTTGTAATTAATAATTGTCCACACTAATCTTATAGTTTCACTTCAATTATTCCTATAGAATTAAGGATTAAAATTGAAGGACAAATGTAATAGTTTCACTCCCATTATTCTCCGCATCTTTTCATATCAATTAGTGAGTTGATCAAGTCCTCCGATAGAAATTCAACCATTGACTGTAAATAACAAAAGCAAGAACAATTAATCAATAGAAAATTCCTTTATTCATAGGCTATCACAATCACAAGATCTTAGAAACAAGTTTAAAAATCTATAATAATAATAATAATAATAATAATAATCAATGCTAATCCACCATCTTCTAATTGAATATCAAGAACACAAGAAAAGCAAATAATTCTTAGTCTAAGAGTTGTAGAGAATGATGAGATCCCAATCACTATTGATTTACCTTCTCGAATTGATGCTTTTCTCCAAAGTTGCTTGCCACTTTCCTCCATTGTCCAAAAATATCCCTTGATCAGAATTCCAATCCCTTTCACCTATTTCCTTGAAATGTTGCTATCGAAAATCGTGTAGTAGTGACCTGTATCCTCCCACAAGAAACTTAAGGTCATCATCTTCCAAATGTGTATCCTCATCGTGTACTTCCTTAAAAAAGGCAACAAATTTTAGCTTCTAAACTAATATTTTGTAAAGAAATCAATTGACATAAATTCAATCAAAGCATTATTTATTTAGAGGAATTTTTTTCTTTCTACATAATTCGGGAATGGTAAGTAAATGAGAATAGGGGACATATGAGATGCACAAAGGTATGATCTACCCTTTCATGTGTTTCATCCTTCCCTTCCAATTATTGCCTTAACTCAATAAGGATCACTTCCTTCTCTAACTTGGGCTTTAATCGATGACATAGTTCTCTAAAGACATTTATCCCCTTTAAGGTGTCTCCTTTAATAATTGTGAGACAAATGGTTTCGTGCTTAGTCCTCAAAATTTGGTGAGTCAAACTACTCTTCTTGTTATTCTAGAATATGTGTTGAACCTTGAATTTCAACTAATGTGGGCTTAATTATTGGCACAATACTATTATCATCCTCTACTTTTTCATAGATCCTAATCCACCAGCTACTTATTCCTTGATTCTCTTCTTGATATAGTTCATGTTTCTTGATAAAGGATCATGGGTTGCCTAATATTTACTCCGGTTAGCTGCCTCACTTGCTCCTTCAAATGCACTAAGGTAGACTATTGGTCTAGGATGATAGTTTCTTTCCTCGCCATCCAATCCTAAGTGGATTTGATCAACATTAACAATGTATTAGGTGGACCTAACATAATTTCAAATGATGTCCTCTAAAGATTGCCTCACTTCTAAGGGTGTCGGTTCAATGGTGTGACTTATTTTGTCTCGATTATATCCCTAAAAGAAACAATGTACTAGACAATGATGTGAATCATGAGATCCTCCATGATACCTATACTCCAGCATAGAAATTAGGTTAGAATAAAATTACAATTCATCAATTTGCCTATGGACATCATCTAAAGTGCAATGTGAATAGTAACTAAGAGCATGCATATAGTCCATATACATGTGTGTAGCAAAAACCCAAAAAAATTAAAAGCAAGAGATAAACAAATGAATTAGAAAAAAAAAAAAAAGAAGCAAACAAATATACATAAAAATGAATAATGGCCTACTCTAGCAAACACGAAGAGTATTCAATAGCACTCATCACCCTCCCTAACAATGGCATCAAAATTTAACCATGGTGTATGTTGCATGCACCCATCAAATACAAGGTGATGCTTTGTGAAGTGTGAAAAGGGTAGAATTCAATGAGTATGGATGTATCCATTGGAAGGTGTGTTGTGTCTATTGATATCTTTTAATGTCTACTATTGAGGTTGACTCTAAGAATTGTGAAAGTAGTGAAAACAGTATGAAAAGTGGGAAATGAACTAGACTGTGGATTGAATATCAAGAAGACTCAAGAATTAGACAAACAACGAGGAGCAAACACTAGTGCTATGAACTCTAGGGCCTTGTGCTATGATAATATGGAATGATATGACTTTTCTTGATTGTGAATTTAATTTTTGTAAATCTTTAAGTTTTTAGAATATTATCTAAAACTCTCCTAAAGCCACACTTAAGATCTGTGGGTCTTCCTAGGTCTAATTGATTTGAGACTTCTATGATTAACAATGATTAACCAATTATTTTCTATATTAATCCCAAGGTTCACTCCGGTTATCTCATTAAATTAATGTTATAACCACAACTCTAGTGAAAGTGTTTCACACTCATTGTCCCAATGAAGCCACAAATTAATGAAAGGTAGGCCAAAAATCCTTTAATTATCATACAAATCAAGAATTGTAAAGATGAATACAATGACAATTGATCATAAAAACTATTCATTCATCCATCACACACAAACGCAAGGAATTTGATAAAAGTTTATTCACTCAAGGAATAAACAATCCAAATCAAAGCTAAATACATCATTCAATCAATGCAAATCAAATGAAAAAGAAACTTTGCAAAACTTCCCAGTCCAAAAGATGCAGAGAATGATGAAGACTCGATCCCAGTGCTCGAGTTCCTCCTTTGCTTGCTCCAATGTCTTCTTCCCTAAAGCATTTTCACGTTCTCCCATGTCTTGCTCAAGCTAACTCTCGTCCTTTATGTCTAGTGTCTTCCATTGTCTAGTTTTATTTTTGTGTTGTTTTATGACTCCAAATTGTCAAGGATTGAGAATGGAATAGTAAGAATGAGACTGCCCTAATAAATTAATGCAGGCTGTTCCACACAAACTCCCTCATGATAACAAAAGTGCCTCTCGTGATTCCGAACTTGATCCAAGTGATAGTAAACATTGATAGTCGAGATATCAAGTCTCACATCTTGTTCCATGATTTCAAAATCCAACCCTTGTGATTATGGCCTCAACCCTCACAATCACGGGCACCATACAACATTACCAATCTTTTGAATTTTGATCATACCTTCTTTCTATGATATATGATTGATCCACTACTTAATCCAATAGATAGCCAAATCACTTATATATTTATATGTGATACTTCATTTTTTTTAGCCATCTATCCAAAGGTTGGCTCCTCCCAAAGTTTCTACTATGTAATATTGAACACATTTTAATATAGTTCTCCCAAGTCTTTTTTCTCCTTTTATTTGCTCATCCATTGATAATCTCAACATTATCCCAGGCATCCACCATACCTCCTATACAAAATCACAAAGAAATGCCAAAAGTGCTAATATAGAGCATGGAATTGTTGAATACTTAAAAGGCTGCGATCAAACACATTTGTTGTAAAAATATGCAAAACCTCAAAAGTTCTAATATAAAACACAAGCAAATTAAGGTATGAATAACTCCAAAATATAGAATTATCAAGGTTAACAGCACCAAAATTTTCAAGTGCACATATGAATCTACTCAACAAGTAAATAGAGACACTCCATAAGTTCTAATGTACTAATATACATAGGCCCCCTCCACCCATCACCCTCCCACCCCCCGGCCTCCCTAAAGAAAAGGCTTCCAATATATGTTTTTATCATATATGCATTTTGGGTCCCTTTGAATATATATCACAAGACCTCCTAGTGGAGATTTAGATAGGTATATGTTGAAAGAAGTTGAAAATATAACAAGACCCCTAGATTTGAGTAAACAAAAAAGAAGTCTAAAATTACATCTTTATCAAATATATGCAAGCATTATGAGATTAACAAAACGTGAACTACACTAAATAGATTAAAGTGAACTGAAAGAGAATTAAGGCTAACATTTCAAAGTGCTTGTTACAAGCACGTTCTTTTGTCTTAAATTTCTAATTTCAATCAATCTTGAACCATCAACTAGACTTTCAATAAATTTATTACTTCATCTTTTCTTCAAATATAAGGTATACATTTGATTCAAATGATATAAGTATATATTTACCTTATATGTCTTTAATTTTTTTTATTCATTAGTTTGAAAATTTTCATTAAATATTGTTATATCTTGTCTTATTTGCTTATTTGATGTTTCATAGTTTTATATTTAATTTATCAAATGGGAAACAAAGTATAGAGAAATCAATTACTAATAGTTTACTTTTAAGTTTTTTATGTAGGTTATAAAGTTTGGAGAGAAAAAAAATCCTAAACTCGAGTTCTCAATATAATGTATCAAAACTAATGCCAAACACCAGTACATCAACTTTTGAAGAATATAAACCTCACAAAGTTCAAAAAGTTGAAAGAAAGCGTAGAAATTTGATATTTCTTCTTTGGAATAGGATCTATGACTACATTGTTCAATTTGAAAAAATTAAATTGACTAGGCATGATTAAATTAAATGAGCTTCCAAAAAGGGAGAACCATGCCAACCTAAAATTGAAATAAAAATCCTCTTTTTGCAACTAGTATTGATCTTCGTAATTCATAAGAATATTAGTTTGGTAAATTCACAAGTTAATTTGAATATTCAAACAAGAGGGATACTGCATTTTTCTTGCCTCATTATATTTAGCATCTTCCAAGAAATCGTTATTGATCAAATGATTTCGTGAAAACAAAATTTAGAAATTAAAAGAAACTTAATGATGGAAAATTGTTCATTTTTATAGTATATTGGAACAAATCCTTGCTTGCCACATAATCAGTGTGCTAGGGCATGTAATGATTTGATGGCTCAACCTCAAAATACTGAAATAATTATTAAGAGATTAACTTCAAAGATAATTGATAAAAAACTATTTCGGTTGAAGATATCAATTGATGCAATTCATGAATTACATTTTTAGTGTGTTGAGAGGTAACAATGAAAGTATCAAATTGTCAAATCAAGGTAATATCATTGAATTGGTAAAGCTTTTGAGATTGTACAACCCAAATGTTGATAGTGTTGTCCTTAAAAATCCATCAAGTAATGCAAAATACATCTCTAGTTCTATTCAAAAAGAAATCCTTTTGATTTTTTTAGAGCAAGATATGATCTAAAATTTGTGAAAAAATTGGGGGCGCTAGATGCATCATTATTATCAATTAAGCTAAAGATAAAAGCAAGAGACAATAAGTGGCAATTGTGTTGTGATTTGCGAATAAACAAGGCAAAGTTCAAGAAAGATTATTTGATATTGTTCGTATTTCATGTACTTATACCATACTTTGAAAAATGAGATAGCAACAATTCTTTCTCATCATAATCTTAATTTTCAAAATATATGTGGCTAATGATATGATGGAGCCAGAAACATGGAAATTGGGTGGAATTTATTATAAGCCTTAGGGTTGAAAAAATGTCCATGTGCATACTATTTTCACCAACTTGCTCGTCAACTTCAAATTGGCTTAATTCTTGTGACAGAGAAGTTAGTTCAATTCATAATTTCCTTTTCACAATATTGAAATTTATAGTTAATACTTCTTTAAAATGACATACACAATTACTAGATGCTGAAGCTTTGATTATTAGTTATTTGATAGCTAGTGGTCTGCTTGAAGCTAGTAGTAAAATTATCCAAATTAGCCCCTTCCATCGAGTTAGGAATATTTGTTGAAGTTCTCATTCAGATTTCATTAATAGCTAATTGGAATTGTTTGACTTATTTAGTTATCTCAAAGTATAACACAAGAAGATGCATATACTGCTTGTAATGCTATGTCATCTTTTGAGTTTGCCTTCATTTTACGGCACATGAGACATTTTAGAAATTACTCATGATCTTTGTAAAGTTTTACCATTAAAGTATTAAGATGTGTTGACTGTATTGCCTATGATTTCCACCTCAAAATCCTTCACGCAAGGATGAGAGAATTTAGTTGAATTCATCCTTATATAAGGTCAAATCTTTTTGTTGACAATATAAAATTGACATTCGAATATGATGACCCCTTTTACATTTGGATGAGGTCAAGACTATTATCAAGTAAATGCCATCTCAATGGAGCATTTACACCCATCGCAAGAGTTGAATAGTAGAGAAATGAAAAAAGTATGAAAATTCTTAGTCTCACCTAAACATTTAATTCAATGAATGATTTTAGATAGCTTATTATTGATCATGTTAGTAAGTTAGCGACTAAATACGATCCAAATGATTTTACTGAGCAAGATTGCATTTGAGGATACAAGCATAATGCTAGATGTGCATTGTCATTCAATGATGATCTGATCCTAGATAGATTGATTTTGTGAACATACTCATTTTAATGCATTTTTGGGATTTTAATGTGTATGGGACTACATAGGCTTCACAACTAGGGTTTTACATTGATTCACTATACTCTTTAATTTGTTTGTCAATTAGAATGGTAAATTTTTTTGCTGAATTTTCTTTGAATAAGAGTTCTTTTGTTTCTTAAAATTAGTTTAGGAATTCTACATCTTGTAAACAATAAAAAAAGATTATATGGGTGAAATGTTTATGTGATTTGTGGTGTATGAATCGATCCTAGTGTGTTAATAGTGGCCATACAATCAAATACTATCAAATTCACTTCTAGCTATCACATTAAGTGACATTAGAGGCAACTGTATCAAATTCTAATTTGGTACCTAGTCCAAGTTGCAATAACCTTTAGTGACTAATTTCTTCTTTCTAGCAATCTTATTTCTTCCACCACTCTATTTTTATTTAAAAAATTATAAGAGAGAGAAAAATAGAGAACTAGAAAATTAGAAGAAAGAAAAAAAAAATGGGTGTAGATTTGAATAGGTGTTACAGAAGCCTAGCGCACTCCGTTAATGTGTATATAGAAGCGTAAAAATTTGGATAGATGGTGTAAGCTTGAACCTGACGAAATCTGCTTGCACAAACTATGTGGAAAAACAACCTAACACAATAACTGCAAAGAATTCCTACAAAGGATGGCAACAACTAACATGCCAAATTAGTTAATAAATCATAAATTATCTCAACAACATTTGGAATAATGCAATTCGGATTTCACAAGAAATTGAGCAACACTTAAAGTCTAAGAAAGAATAAATTTCATTCAATAATTCAAAGTGATAAAAACTTGTGTGAAAATAATAATGCCCCCTTTATATTGTGTTTAGGACCCTTATTTAACCCTAAAAACCTAGTAAAAATAGTCCAAATTCGACTAGAGCTCAAAAAGGAAAGAATTACATCTAAAATAGGATAGCCTAGGCTCCAAACTGCTTCAAGATTGATCAAGTGCCACTTGAGATCCCTCTAGCCTTCCCACAATTTATCTAGATGTCAATCAGGTGATTCAAAGCATAATTCCAGAACAACTGTAGAGCGATAGGCTGTCGATCGAACTTGATGCAAACACTCACAAGTCATGCAATCGTATTTCCAGAAAATTTAAACTTAGGCAGTTGTCTATCACACACTCACTAACTTAATTAGGGTTATGTTGTATCGATTGGTCTTAACTCAATATCAATTCAAATCCTATTTTGAAGTTCATTTCATGTTCATTTTGAATCACATAGATCCACATATGCTCTTCCTACATTCCAAAGCCTTCCAAACATCCAAATGCTTCTTGAAATCCCTTCAAGAACATCAACATGGTTTCCTTAAGCCTCTTGACTTTATATCACGTCATAAGTGCTCTAAAAATTCTTGGGTAGTTCAAATTGGCTCTAATGATCATGTCACCCTCCTTCTCTTAAGAAGGAATTCTCCTCAATTCCAATTCTTGTTTATCTCCTACATTTCAAAGACTTAAATCAAAAATATTGAATGTGGCTCTAATTCTAAACTCACCTGGCAATTTCAGTTTGTATCCGTTGTCATTAATCTTTTCCAAAACATGAAATGGTTTGTCTCCTCTTGGCATAAGCTTTGATTTCCTTCGTTTGAGTAATTTTTCCTTGCGCATATGAACTCAGGGTTGAAGAAAATCTTTTTATGCTCTTTGTTAGCTTGTTGTGCATATTGCTCATTTCTTCTTTCGATATCTTGATATACTCGCCCATGCAACTACTTAACAAACTTCACTTTGTACTCCTCATCTATACTATTTTTCTCATTAGGTGGTAATAATAGTAAATGTAAGGGTGATAATAGATGAAAACCATAAACTAGCCTAAAAGGTGACATGTTTGTGGTTGAGTGTACACTTCTATTGTATACAAATTCCACATACAGTAAATACTCCTCCCATGTCTTAATGTTCTTTTTAATCAATGCACACAGTAAGGTAATTAGTGTCCTATTTACTAGTTTAATTTGTCCATAATTCTATAGATGGTTCGTGGTGGAAAATAATAGCTTCATTCCCAGTTTACACCACAACATCTTGTAAATGTAGCTTGACAACTTTACATCTCTATCCAACATAATTGTTATAAGCATTCCATGCAATCTAACAACTTCTTTAAAGAACAAATTTACCATAGCATTATTAGTTTTATTGCATGCAATGAAGTGTGCCATTTTAGAGAATTTATCCAAAATCATAAAAATATTATCCTCACCCATTCTTATCTGTGATAAACCTAATACAAAATCCGTGGAGATATTTATCTATGGCATGTCTAGAATGAACAATGATGTATACAATCCATGCAGTTGTACCCTCAACTTGGTCTCTTTACACTTGATACACTTTTTAATGTATCTTTGTAAGTGTAGCCAATAAAAACGTTCCTGCAAAATATTTATGGTCTTAAGGACACCATAGTGTCCACTAGGCCCTCATTATGTGCCTCCCTAATAAGTAATTCTCACAACAAATATCTAGGGATACACAACCTATTTACATGATAAATGTCCATCATGTTGGAAATAATTATCATGTGTTCCCCTATTAATTAGCTCATATATACTACCAAAGTTATCATCCTTTTTGTACAATTCCTTGTTATGCTCAAAACCCAACAATTTGGCTTTTAATGTAGTAAAGAATGAAACCAAGATAATGCATTTACTACTATATTCTCTACTCCTTTTTTGTACTTAATAACATATAGAAAAATATCAATGAAGGATATCCACTTGATATACCTCTTACTCCAATAACCCTATAATAAGTTGTGTAAAAATAATAAAGGTTCCTTTATATAGTGTTTTGGAACCACAAATAACATTAAAAATCCTGTAAAAATCATCAACATATGACTAGGAAATAAAAAAGAAAGGATCCTAATTGGATAGGTTGGGCTCTAAATAGCTTCAGGATCGATCTAGAGCCTCTTAGGATCAATCTAGTCTTTTAGTAATTGATCCAAATGTTGGTTAGGGTGATCCAAATCATATTTCCGAAACATCAGGCATCCATATTGGTTATTAGCCTTTGCTATCAATCAGTGGCCTTGTTGGATCAATCTAGAATCTGCTCTGAGGCTCAATTCATGCTCGTTTTGCACCTATTTGACCCTCAAATGCTTTTCTTTCTCTATAAAGCCTTCCAAACTTCCAAAAGCGTTATGAAATCCCTTCACAAGCATTCTCATAGGTTTCTTAAGCTTTCTACCCTTTGATCATTGGTCCTCTAGAATCCTTAGGTAGTCTGGCTTAGCTTTGACGCTCGAATCACATTTTTTATCTCATGCCTCATTAAGTCTCTTTTGTATTACTTCCTCTTTCTCCATTGCTAGTTGTACTAAATCAACCCCCATGACTAGTCTCTCTGTCTTCATCCTTACAAATTAGTAACTGACATTTTCTTCCTCATAAAGCTTCAAATGATGCCATCACAATATTATGATGATAACTATTATATATGAAAACTTAATAAGAGGCACAAGTTTACTACAAGATCCTTTAAAATCTAAAATACCAGTCCTTAGCATGTCTTCTAAGGTCTGGATGGTCCTTTCAAATTACCCTTCAATTTGTGGATGATACACAGTACTAAGTTCTACTTTGGTTCCTATGACCTTTTGGAAGCTATTCTAAAATTTTGACAAAAATCGTGGATGTCAATCTAAAAATATACTCACTACAATGCCGTTAAGTCCAACTATATTGTCAATATGTACCTTTGCTAATTTATCCATTGTGTAGGTGCAATGAATGGGGAGAAAAATGTGCGACTTTAGTTAACCGATCCACAAATATCCAAATTCCATCAAATCCTTTTGAAGTTTGAGGTAGCTTCATTGCAAAATCCCTTGTTTTATAATCCCACTTCCATTTTGAAATCTTTAAAAGTTGTAAATCCCCTTTAGGCCTATGGTGTTCACCTCTTACCTTATAACAAGTTAAATATCTGGCTACAAAATCTGCGACATCTCTTTTCATTCCAATCCATCAAATAATTTGTTTCAAATCTTCATAGCTTTTCATACTTCCTAAGTGAACAGAATATTTCAATTGATGTGCTTCTTGCATGATTTCCTTCTTGTTTTTCGTCCTTGGTTTTCCTCTTGAACTTTATGAACTATTGATAATGATCTTGGAAAGTTTTAATCTTCTTTATGATTTAAGGTTGGACACTCATAGCTACTAATATTTGTTTGATGATTTCAAGATCTCTAAGGATTCTAATTGTCTTGTTAGCATTACAATTAAAGTACCACTACCTTTTCGACTCAAAGCATCAACTACATTATTTGCCTTACATGGATGATAATTAATACTCAAGTCATAAGCGTTAATTAACTCCAACAATCATTATTGCCTCATATTTAATTCAATTTGATTGGAGAGATATTTAAGACTTTTGTAGTCCTTATATTCTTCACACTTCACTCCATAAAGGTATCACCTCCAAATTTTTAAGTCAAACATCACTACAATTTGCTCAAAATAATGTATAGGGTAGTTAAGTTTGTAAGTCTTCAATTTTTTGTGGTGCATTTGCTATTACCCTACCATTTTGCATTAAAACACATTCCAATCTAATTTTACAAGCATCGTTGTATATTATGAATCCAATAGTTTCAGATGGTATGGCAAGTATAGGTGTCGATATCAATTTCTCCTTTAACCATTGCACTATGGCCTCTATCTTTATAGGATCCACTAATATCCCTTGTTTACATATTACATACCCTAAAAATATTACACTCTTTAGCCAAAATTCACCTTTGCTAAATTTGGTAAAAAGTTATTTCACTCTAAATTTTTGTAGAACTATTCTAATATATTCTTATTTGAAGTCATGTCTCCAATTAAGATAAATGTTTTGAAAAGTACTTCAATATCTTGAGAATATACACTTTGGAAATCTCTAATTTCTTTTACAGCTCCTATAAACTAAAAGAAAATAACATAGCAGTGCCAACTTACCTTGTTCATTGGTGTGTGCAATTAATTTAAATAGGTTGGCCCTCTATTTTTAAGGTCACTTAGAGTGGTGAAGATGAATTAAGACCCTCGAGTTAGTACCCAAGTAGTATTTTGATATCTAGAAATTTATATGGGATAAAAGTTATTCAGATCTTATCACTTCATATATATGGTTTTATTATTTGCTGCTCTTCTCTAAGGTGTCTAGGTGTTACAGACGATTCATTCAAATGGGATTTAGGGGTAGACAAGGCATTTGAGGAATTTAAATACACCATGACCTAAGCACCCATTTTAGCCATACTAGACCTCAATGACCCATTTGTCCTAGAGACGAACCTCACAACACTAGTGTTAGGGAAATATTAATGGACTCTCATCTAATGACTTTTATGAGTAAGGCTTTAGCTCCAAAAAGAGCAAGGATTGTCCATTTACAAGAAAGATTTTTTTAGCTTTTTTTTTTTTGGTAATTTCTAAGTGGAGCCATTAATTCAAAAGAGGACAATTTATCATCAAAACTAATCATGAAAACCTTCAGTTTTTACTTACCCTAAAGATTGCCACTAACATTCAAAAGAGGGGGCTCACAAATACTTGAGTTATATTACAAGATTTAACATTGAAAAGAAAGAGAAATAAAGCTGGGAACCCCTTGTCAGGAAGGTTGGTTGAAGTAGATGGGCTAAATAACATCACCTACGTAACTTCAAAATGGCACAAAGAGGTCACATATACTACATTGGGGACAAAGAAACATAAAATGTTTTCAGGCATGTGAAGGGAAGACAACCCTTCATAACACTACTCCTTTACAAATTGTTGGACTTGACCATCAGCTAAAGAGGACAACTATAGAGAGTATCCACAGTGACCCTATTAGGGGAAATTTAGAGATTTTGGGTACCTACAAAAGAATTAATTCATTGTTGTTTTGAAAATGGTAGTTTAATATGGTAAAGTGTATAGTCTCATCTTGTGACACTAATGAGATGAATAAGGTGAAGAAAGTTCATGCTCTAAAACTCCTATAGCCTTCACTAATTCCTAAAGGAGCTTGGCTAGATATTACCATGGAATCCTATCAAAGAGCTACCAAAATCATCTAGGAATAATATAATCAATGTAGTAATGGATATGCTCTATAGATATCACACTTCATAGCCTTATCAAACATGTTTACATCCATACAAATGGTGCAGGCATTTGTGGACAATGTTTACAAGTTTCACGGGTTACTCAAGTCTTGAAAGGGAAAATGAAATCACTAGCAATTTCTAGAAGCATCTATTTTAGGCCATTGGAGTAAGTCTAAATTAGAGCACAATGTATCAACCACAAATAGACAAGGAGACTAAATGAGTTAATCAGTGCCTTGAATGTTAATTGTAATACCTCAAATTTTTGGACTCACTAGTAATATTTATGAGGATGTTATTACCAATTATGGTGACAGATTTAAGTAATAAAATCCTTGGTTTTATTAGTTTTCTTGCTAATGTCGGTGACAATCTTATGGTGGCTAGAGAAAACTTTGCCAAAAATATGAGAATTGATGAAAGATAGTTGCCTTACAAAATGACAGCTAAAGTAGGGAGATTAAAGTTAATTTTTAGGCTGAAAATTATGGAAAACTTCCTATGAAATAATGAGGTAATATTAAAGTGTATACAGAAGGCAATGTATGCACTATTAAACTAGTTGAACCTTACCAAATTTTTGAGGGACTAGTTAATAAAATTATAACTGATATTTTTGGTGAATAATTAAGGGATTAATTCCAGATTATGCATTGTTATTGTATTTTAATTTTTTTGGGCAATTTTTGGGACATAAGGAAACTGAGTAGGGCGGGAAATATAGTAGCAATTGGCAACCAATATTTGCCTAATAATATAGGAATGATATAATAAGGTCTTGCCTTGGAAGAATACTTAGGAATATTAGCTTAAGCCCTAAGAAAATCTGTGGAATTTTTACAAAAATTACAAAATTATGAATATTATTCTTAAGGCCTTAAAATATGAGAAATTTGAGTGTCATTCAAGCTCCTAAGGAGCCATAGGTAAAAATACCCGTTTTAAAGGGAAGAAACCCTATTTTTGAGATAATAGAGAACCAACGGCCAAATAGAAGGGATTGAGAAATCTTTGTGGCATCTAAACATCAAAACTCAAGGCAAATTCTACACCAAATTATTTGTCTATCATGAATATGCGTAGGAACCATAATTATTCATGAATAGACCCTTGAAAAACATAAATGTTGGGAGATTTACACGTGGTTAATTCATGGAGAGGAGTTTGGGGCATACATACATGTGTAGGAATCATAAGAAGTACATTTTGGCATGCTGCGTGATAATCTAAAAGATGTCCTAAAACTTTTCAAAAATTGTGAATACACATAGGTTATGATTTACATAAATTTTGATAAGTAAAATCATGCCTGAGACCCTAAGTACAAGTGAACATTCAAGTTTTGAAGATTAGAGTGTGGTATGGTTTGAAAATTTGATCAAACACTCCTTCTGCATTAACCTAACGCTCTATCATTGTAGCGATCGCAATCACTAGACATGACAACACAGGTGTGGGAAAGCATGTCACGAGTGCGGGCTTGGTTGTGGAGAAAATACAATGCCCTAGAGTGTGCCTCACTAGAACCATACCGTGGATCGGGGGTGCAGTCCTTTCTCACACAGTCACGAAGCTGAGTGTGGGAATTCCAAAACGTCTTGCAATCGCCAGACACTGTTGTGAACTCAGTCTTCATAGCCCTAAAATGCCACCCTACAATCATGGATCTAGGCATGGAAAAACCAAAATGTACCGTGGTTGATGGTCACAAGCATGGATCAATAGCCCATGATCACGAACCTACATCATGAAATCACTAGACTTGACCGCAGGTACTAGAAAAATTGCATATCTTGTGTAGTTTGAGTTGGAATTTTTTTTAATTTTAAGAATAAAATAGGCTTAAACACACTACCAGAAAGGTAACAAAGCATGGGAAATAATAACTAAGAGAATCTAGATAGGAATAATCACCCAACCAGAAATAGGAAACTAAACGAATTACGAAGTAAGACATGTAGGATGCACACAAGACATTTGAAAGCATGGGATTCATTTGAATTAAGTAATAAATGGGCATAGTATGTGTAATTGATTAGGACATCAAGAGTCGATAGCTAAGGAATCTATTAAGCTGTAGAATTAAAGGAGAGATAAATGGTTACTCCCAGCCAACTTTTATATTTACTTTCAAAGTTGTTTTATGATACACTAAAATTTATATTCCTTAATTAAAATTATTTTTGAATGTTTTTCCTTATTTTACAAAAACATGAGTTTGACTTGTTGATTTCTGTGAAACTTAAATGATTATTATTTCCTAAAAATCTAGTTTGAGCTATTTGCAAAATGAATTAACTTGAGCTGAATATTTTGAAATTGAAACACATATAATAAACATATATGCCCCTCATGTGATGCTGACTCAGTATAAAAGCTATATAGGAGCTAGTTCCGCCCTATCATTAAGTAATAGGTGAGATTCTGCCCCACTCAGCTGGAGTTATAGGTTAAGATTCTACCCCACTCAACTGGGATTATAGGTTATGATACCTACTCAGCTAGGGATATAAGTGAGATTCAGACCTACTCAACTAGAGTTATAAGTTGAAGTTTTAGCCCACTCAACTTAGGTTGTAGGTTGGGATTCTGACTTTCCTTAGTCAAGATTATAGACTAAGGTCTTGATCAGTTGAAATAAGTACTCGAAGTACATATTAGTGTAAGTAGGCTAAGGAAATGGACAAGTGAACTATATGAATAACAAGATGTTAGAATTATTATGAACTACTATGATTTATTTTATAAACCATTTCAAATGTGATTTCTATTGTCTGTTTCTCAAACTTGTTTATACAAAATTCTAATTTATGACATCTGCTATAAAATGTGCATTATTCAAATATGCTATTTTATCTAGCTCACATCTATTGAAAAAAAATGGCAAGAGGTTCCATTTACTAAGCGACTCACCATTCACCACTTTTATTTAATGTTTCTGCAAAAGAAGTAAGTGAAAATGGTCAAACATGAGCCTAGTAGATTCAAGGATGAGGATCTAGTTAAAATTGCCTTAGTTTCATTGACTTTACTATTTATTATGACAATGTCTAATGTGAAAGTTGGGTTATTTTTATTCTATTGAATATGGAATTTTTGGATGTTATAATGGATGTTACATTATTTCCTTTTGTTTATTGTGAATAATATGCTAATATTACAATGTCATGGTCTCAGATTCAGGGCGTGACTAAAGTGATATTATGGCATAGGTTTTGATTCTAGACAGACATTTATCAGAGCTTAAGTTTTGATTTTAGATGTATAAGATGTCTATCAAAACCTAGGCTTTGATGCTAAGAACCTAGAATGCATGACTTAGATGGAACTATAGGAATCATGTCATGATAACTTAGAATTTGATACTCCACTTGATACATGCATAAGTTATAGAATTGTTTTTGTTGGCCTTAGAGACTGACATTGATATAGGAAATGGAAGAAGCTAATGGGTCTAGGATGTGTACACCTACAAGTGATGGCATCCCCACTACGAATATCATGAACGTCCCCTTCACTATCTTAAGTTTAATCAGGGAGGTGGCCATGGTGGTACTACTGTAATAAAGGCATTGTGAGGAAGGTGAGGCTAAAACCCAAATGTTAAGAGAAGAATTAAATGATCTAATAAAGGTGTGTGATGAGCTTAAGCAAAAAAGTACAGAAGTAGAGACCAAACATAAACCCTAGGGAGAAACTAAGAATAATCTAAAGAGGCCATGGCCAGTTCCTCACTCAAGAGAAAGACAACTCAGACATCAGTTCGTGTCATCAGTCAACAAAAGGTTGAAACAAACGGGAAAAGCCGATACCCAACCCCAACTACCTAAATCTGCTACATGCCATCATAGGCACGAAGGTGGATGTTACAAGCTAATTAGCACCTATTTTCATTCCGACCAACAAGGCCACAAAATGGCAGAAGGCCCAAACAAGCCCACAAAGCTTGTCGCAAACCCTAGTAGTAGTAGCAAGCAAAATTAAGCGGAGCACCAGTAGTAAAAATTTTAGAATAGGAATTATGTATTATAGGGATATTGCAATACAATAAGATTAGCTTGTTTATTGTGATTTGAAAATTTTGAGTAATAATAATAAAACCATTACTTTCTTGTGGCCATTTCATACCTTGCTATTTCACTGGATATTTAATTACCCCTATTTTACGCATATGTTTATCTATATACCAATATGTGCAACTTGCCTAATTCATGAACAACTTCTCCTAATGTAGGAAAATGGTTTGGAGACCTCATCACACCAGTCAAAACCCATCTTCAACTACTCCTATGGACCAACCAACTAAGCATGCATATGGACATCCTCTACCTCCATCTCTAGTGCAACCTCTTCCACAGTTGATTGTGGAACAAAAGAATTTTAAGCAAGAGGACCTAAGAAGTATAGCAATCATTGTAGTCCAAGTGATAGGGGCCTAGCAGCAATCCCTAGTGCTACCTCAGATCTAACCTAATGGAGGTACTAAAGCTCATTACAAAGCACTAAGGAGAGCTCAAATACCCATGTTTGATAACTCACACAACCTTAAAGTTGTGCAAAAGTGGTTGAAAGAAACAAAGGATAACTTTAAGCTGATGCAGATACCTAAGACATACGTCCAAGAGTAGTGATTCTATTCCTTGTCAGAGAAGCGGCCTTATGGTGGAAAGGTGTCTCACCAACAATACTAGGAAGGGACCAATGACATGTGCTCGATTTAAAGAGGCCTTTCTGACCCATTTCTTTTTTATCACACTTCACCTTCAGGAGATGATGGAGTTTGATAACTTAGTGCAGGGTCCTATTATGTCACTAATGGAGTACTCGATGAAATTTCACACTTTCGGTAAATTTTCATTGATGGTGATGGCTAACCTAACCTGCAAGATGCATAAGTTCACGAAGAGGCTGAGGAGTAGGCAATAAATGGCCTTTGAGCTTATGATGCATGAACTTGTAATGACTTGTTGGGAGTTGCAATAAGTACTAAAGCTAAAATTAATTGTTGGAAGGCTGATAACAATTTGAATAGACCCCAACCAACCCTGAACTCTGGAAATAAGACACTAGGATCTCCATCTAGACCGTAGGCCTGCACGAGGGCAAACAAGGCCAAAAATAGGCGGCTTCTAATGCAACTGCCCAAATGTAACATCTACCATAGCCGACATACTAGAGAGTGTTAACTAAAGACTTGAGCATGCTTCCGATATGACCTACAAGGCCACCAGGTTGCCGAGTGCCCATAAGGTACTACTAAAGCAACCACTAACACTAACCAAAATGGCTCCAACAGTAACACCAATGACCCTAGGCTAGAAGCAAATGCATGGGTGTTTGCAATGACCAAAGGAATGACTAATAATGTTAAGGGTGCCATTGGATGTAACATAGTCACTAACTAGTTTTGCACTTATACGTTGTTCGCATTCCTTTGCTCCAAAGAGTCTTGCTAAACAAGCTAAAAAACTAGAACAACCTTGTAAAATAGCCAAGTTAAGAAGTGAAATTGAGATTGCCAGCAAGATATATATAAGAATTGTAGCTTGAGATCTTAGTAGAAATTGAGAATTGAGAATTAATTCAACACCCTATATAAGGGTTCAATAGCTCATCCACACTGAATGATAGATGACATGGGAACTAGGAGTGTAAAGGTACAAAAATTTAAGTAGCGCAAGGAAGCGAGGCAAGGCCCTGCTTTATTTATGAAAAAGAAAAAAGTCAGAAGCTTAAGGTTGAGCATAGAAGATGAGAAATTCAAATAGAATGCGATAAGAATGGGATATTCCCTACCTAGGATAAATGATTTGCTCAACCATTAGTTCTTAGGCGTGTCTGATTAAAGTATTTTATGTTTGCCTATATAAGAAATTGGGGAAAAATCCTAGAGTACTAAGGTAACCTTATAGGATAGCCACATTAGGAGGAAATGAGGAATCAAGGAATCAATACCCTCTCCTGATTTTGGAGTAAGTGAATCCAAATTTCAAGAACAAAACTTTTTGTAAAAGGGGAGGATGTAATAACCCAAATTTTTTGACTTGCTAGAAATATTTATGAGGACATTATTGCTAATTATGGTGAGGGATTTAAGTAATAAAATCCTTGGTTTTATTAATTTTGTGCAAACGTAGGTGACAATATTACGGTGGTTATAGAAGATAGCTTATGCACAAAGGTGTTGGGCAAACTTTGCCAAAAATATGAGCATTAAAGAAGGATAGTTACCATGCAAAATGAGGACTAAAGCAGGGAGACTGAGGATAATTTTTTAGCTGGAAATTACGGAAAATTCGTATGACAATAGCGAGGTAATATTAAGTGTATATAGAAGGCAATATATACACTATTAAGCTTATCAAACTTGCCGAATTTTGGGAGACTAGTTAATTAAATTATAACTGATATTTTTGGTGAATAATTAAGGAACTAATTCCAGCTTATGCATTTTTATTATATATTAATTTCCGTGTGCAATATTTGGGGCATAAGGAAAGTGAGTAGGGAAAGAAATATAGTTGCAATTGACATCCAATTTTTGCCTAATAATATAGGAATGATATAACATGGTCTTGCCTTGGAAGAATATCCAAGAATATTAGTTTGAGGCCTAAGAAAATTCGTGTGGAACTTATGAGGAAATTAGAAAATTATGTATATTATTCTTAAGGCCTTAAAATATGGGAAATTCGAGTACCGCCCAAGCTCCTAAGGAACCCTTGGAATAAATACCCAATTTAAAGGGAAGAAACCCTATTTTTTACACAATAGAGAGTTGACAGCCGTATAGAAGGGGTTGAGGAATTTTTATGGCTTCCAAATGTCAAAACTACTCAAGGTAAATTATACACCAAATCATTCATTTATTACACATACATGTAGGAACCATAATTTTTCATGAATAAACACATGAAAACATAAATATTGGGAGGTTTTACATGTGATTAATATGGAGAGGGAGTTTAGGACATTTATACATGTGTAAGAATCGTAGGAAGCACATTTCAGCATGCCACATGATAATCTGAACATGTACTAAAACTTTTCAAAAATTGCGAATACTCTTAGGTTTTGATTTTTATGAATTTTAATATATAGAATCATGCCTAGAGACCCAAAGAACAAGTGAATATTCAAGTTTTCATGATTAAAGCATGGTATGGCATGAAAATTCGATCAAACTGTCCCTCTACACAAACCTAGTGCTAGGACATGAAAGTGTTGGAGCGAGAAGGCTTGTCACGAGCGCGGACCTGCTCGTGGGGAAAATAGAATGCCCTATAAGTGTGCCTTATAAGTGCAGCACCATGGACCGCGGGGTGCAGCCTTCTTGTCTATAGTCATGGAGCTAGGGTATAGGAATTCTCAAACATCTCATAGTCGCCTGGTGCAGTTGCAAACCCAAAACCTCGCAGTTTCAGAATGTCACCCCATGGTTGCAAATCTAGGCACAGGAAAACTAGAATGTAGTGCAATTCGTGGTCACGGGCATGGACTAATAACCAACGGCTATGCACTTACATCTCATAGCCACCAAGCCTGACTGTGGGTACTAGATAGATTGCATATTTTGTGCAATTTGAGGCAAATTTTTTATTTCAAGACTAAAATAGGCTTAAACTATTGCCAAAGAGGTAGTAAAGCATAGGAAATAGTAACAGAGAGAATCTGGATTGGAAAAATCACTTAACTAGTAATCAAAAATTGAGTGGACTACAAAGTAAGACAAGTAGGATGCACACGTGACATCTGAAATCATGTGATTCATTTAAATTAAGTAATAAATGGACATTACATGTGTGATTGACTAGGAAATCAAGATTCAATAGATAAGGAATCTATTAAGCTGTAGAATTAAAGAATAGGTCAGTGGTTACTTCTTGTTAGCTTTTATACTGCTTTCAAAATTGTTATGTGGTACACTGAAATTTCTATTCCTTGATTAAAATTATTTTCGAATGTTTGTCCCTATTTTACAAAAACATCTATTTGACTTGGTGATTTCTATGAAACTTAAATATTTATTATTTCTTGAAAATCTAGGTGTGAGCTATTTGCAAGTGAATTAACTTGAACTGGTATTTTGAAATCGAAACACATATGATAAACATGCATGCACCTCATGTGCTGTTGACAGTAGTGTAGGAGCTAGTTCTGCCCACTCACTAGGTAATAGGTGGGATTTTGCCCCACTCAACTGAGGTTGTAGGTTGAAACTTTGCCCCACTTAACCGAAGTTATAAGTAGGGATGTGACCCTCTCAGCCAGGGTTATAGGTGAGATTCTAACCTACTCACTTAGGGTTATAGGTTACGATTCTGACCCACTCAACTGGGCTTGTAGGTTGGAATACTAACTCTCCTTAGTTGAGTTTATAGACTAAGGCCCTAATCAGTAGAAATAATACACATAAATGGATAGGTGAACTATATGAATGTAAGATTTTGGAATTATTGTGAACTACTGTGATTACTTTTATAAATTATTTCAAATATGATTTCTGTTGTCTATTTCTAAAACTTGTTTATGCAAAATCCTATTTTATTATATCTACTATAGACTATATTTTATTTAATTGTGCCATTTTATCTGGCTCACATCCATAGAAAAAAAAAAAAGATATGAGGTATCATTTACTGGGCGACTCATAGCTCACCACTTTTAGTTAACGTTTTTATAGAGAAAGAGAGTGACAATGGTTAAACGTGGAGCTAGTAGATTCAAGGATGAGGACTTAGTCAAAGTTGCTTTAGTTTCATTTGACATTACTATTTATTTAGATAATTTCTGATGCAATAGTTAGGTTATTTTTTTCAGCTGCATATGGAATTTTTGGACGTTATAATGGATGTTACATCTTGTCCTTTGGTTTGTTTTGAATAATACTATTGGGTTGGAGTGCTATGATACATGTTAGTTTTGGTATTTGCTAAGATTGTTTGTGGGTACTACTGTGTCATGCTCTCGAATTCAGGGCTTAACATTAATTGTGGTGCATGAGTAGATCAACGCCTAACTGGTGGATTCATTACCCTTAGTGGAATGGTGTTACAATACCAATTAGCATAAAAATTCAAGCACCACACAATTCCACATGATATATGGGGTGTTACCCCCATATTATAAGTTTGCAATTACTTTGGAAACCCAAAGTGAAATGGTTGCACAATTTTCCACAGACCAAGGGACTATGATGCATGCATGGAAGCATGAATCAAGATAGATGACATAAAATTGAACCCAATGATATCCTACTTGCATAAACTATGTGGAAATGACCTAAGTGCAACAAGCTCGAAGAACTCAATCGTAGGACAGTCACAACTAACATGCCAACTTCGCTAATATGTCAAATTATTTTGATGAATGCTTGGACTAACTCATTTTGGATATGGGGTTTCACAAGAAATTAAGAGCACACAAATTTCTATGGAAGAAGAATAGTTGTATTTCAAGTTGTAATGTGTCAAAACCTGTTTAAGAATAGCATAAAGGCCTTTTTAATAGTATTAGGGTTTGGTAAAAGTAGCTTAAAACCATGTTAAACTAATTAGGAAAAGATAAAGAGAAGCATAGTAAACAATCCTGGCTAAATAAGGAAAACATTGGCACTAATCTACCATCGTGATTGATTTGGAGCCCTTGTGAACAATCTCATGCCTTTTGATAGATCTAGACATCAATCCATTCTTCTCAATCATAATTCTAGAAATTTAAGGTCCTTTTACCTTTATGATCGCATTGCATATGATCGATCTCAAGTTTGCATGATTCACACCAATGTCAATCCTTAATCCATGTGATTAATCTCTACTCATCAAATAATATTTCTAGAACCTTGGTCCATGCTATGTCGATCCAATCCTTCCTTATATTGATCTAAAGTCCTTGGGATTGATTTGTCCTCCTATGAGATCGATCCTAGTGCTATCTAAAACCTATGTTCTTCCTTGTTTTAAACCAAATTTTCTAGTTTGTGTTATATTCATTTCCTAGTTTGTTTTATTCATGTCAAAATAGTGCTAGACCACGTTCTAAAGTATTTTTGCCTTAGTTAGGACTATAAATAGGGGGCCTTAGTAATTTTGTCATAAGTCTCTTTGATTATTGGTTTTCTAGAGAATTTAAGTGAGCATCAATTCTTATGATTCCAAACCCTAAATCAAGTTATTTCAAGCCTTCCTTGGATTAGATCGTGACATATCAACTAACTTGGTGTGTTAGTTGTAGCCGTCCTTGCTAGAGTTCTTTATAAGTCTTTGCATTTGAGTCATTTCAATACAGATCACGTAAGCAGGTATTGTTGGATTTAGGTTTATGCCATTTATCCTATTTTCATGATTCTATGCATGCATCAATTGTTAGTAGAGCCAACCACATTAGATCCTAATCTAGTCACTAGTCGAGGTATCAATTTCCTATCCCTTAATTTCTTGCTAGTTCTCTTCTAATCCTTTTATCTCCATTTTTACCCCATATTCTCAAACAAAGACTTTTTGTTTGAATTTTTCATAATTTCTTGCAAAATTTTGTTTCTTGTTTGATTGGTTATTTGCGAGAGCTAGAAAAAGTCAAATAAAGAAAAGAGAAAGAATAAAAAAAAAAGAGATTGTGACAAAAAAAATGATAGTTCAAAAAAATTTTTAAAAAAAAAGAAAAGAGAAAAGGTTGTGATTTTTGCAAGAAATATTGCATTGGAAAGTTTATTGGTTGGTGTAGAACATTGAAAAATCAAAAAGGTTGAATTTTGGGAACATTTTATGTGAGATTACATTGTGCTGGAAAACTCACAGCACAGTGGTCAATCACATCATAAACCAGATCAATCGCACCCTATTTCTATCCAACCTAAAGGATCCTGCACCTCAAGGTCCAGATAAATCATGAATACTTCTAATCGATCACACGTGCGCTATTAAGCTTTCTAGCTAGATTGACCCATCAACTAATTTTGCAACCTCACATAGATCTTTTTATGTTCAAATTGATCCCATACCCTAAAATTTCATTCATAAATACCATTATGTACTTTTAGGGGATACATCACTTGAATTTTCAGGGACTACTTGGAATTTCATAAGGTGAACATAGGATTTGAGTTTGCAAAATTATTATTTGAGTATTTATTTGTGTGATACATGAGTGAGAGATGTGAAATGAGAGATTGCATCTTGTGAGGGGAGAGGACATTGCACACACACACTTCACCTTCCTTGCATTCCATGAGAGATGGTTGGTGAAGACGTTTAGCTAGCTTCAACCAATAATTAGATAATTTAGAGGAGTCATATAGAACCACACAGAGAGGGTTCATTATCACAAGATTCAAGGTAAAGAAGAGTTAAAGCATGGATTAAATGGTACCATTTGTGGAGATAGGCAAGGACAGTATGTGCTTTATGATGAATTTGGTGATAACTACGAAATTAGTGACCATCATAGGAGAAATACATGGAGAGTTCAATTGGACGATGCAGAAGCAACAAGAGGGGTGAATTTACCATTCCATCATTTATAGGTAAAGCTAATCATGAAGCATATTTAGTGAGGGAAAGGAAAGGGGAAGAAGTGTTTGATTCTCATCTATGTTCAAAGGAACACAGGGTAGAATTAGCTACTGATACTTCTGTAAAATTTGCTAAATATTGATGGAATGAGTTTGTGTGCCAGTAAGAGGAATTATGGAGGGAGCCAAGTCACTGCATAGAAGGAATTGAATAGAGTAATGTGAAATAAGTGTGCAACATATTCTTTTCAACATGAATTATGTGTTAAGTTTGATAATTTAACACAAGAGAGGTTAACCATGGAAGAATATTATGATGAATTGAAATATGCCATGAGGTGAGTTAATGTCGATGAAGGTGTTGAAGAGACCACGAATAGGTACCTTAATAGGTTGAATGATGATACTGCAAAGATAGTTGAACATCACGACTATGAGAGAATTGAGGATATGGTGAAGAGGGCCATTCGAGTCGAGTGTAGCCTCAAGAGGGGTGCTGGGAGGTCTACTCAATGTGACCCTCATGAAGATATTATTTGAAGATCTACACAAGATGACACCTATGGAGCTATTAATATGGTGGAGAGGGCCATCCAAGTCAAGTTTGGCCTTAAGAGGAATGGTGTAGGAAGGTCTACATAATTCAACCCTAATGGAGATATTGTTGGAAGATCTACACAAGATGACACTTATAGAGCTATTAATATGAGGTACTGCAACGAGACCATTAGAACTACATCCATGCCAATAAGTGAGTTAAATTGTAATATTCCTATCTAAATAATGTAATGTTGATGATGCATAAGAGTATGAGCCAAAGTTGGACTAGTTTATAATAAAGAGATGCAATGGTGATGAAGAGATAGTTGTGCGTGATGGTATCCTTGTTGAAGGAGGACTTTTGTAAAGTTGTAGATAAATTGCATTTAGAAGATGAAGTAGATGTGTTAATGGAAAACGAGAATGGAGAAGATGCATCAAGTGAAGATAAGCCCATAGAATCCATGGTAGAAATTAACTGCAGCTATGTTGAGGAAATTGTTGCATCTTGCAATCCTTTAGAGTTAGTTCAAGAGAGCCCATTATGTACAGAAAATCATTATGAGATAGAGAGTGAAGAATGAAAGGACAGTAAAGAAATAGAAGACGGAAAAGATAGAGAAGAAAATGAGTTGACAAGAACAAAAGACGAAAAGAGAGGTTTGAGGGTTTGTGATGAGATGATTATTTTTACTATCCCCTTATATTATCCTATGTTGTGATCCTTAAGTTTATGATACATGATTAGATTCAAAGCTTTTGCACAAACACTTTAAGCTAGAAGGTATTTATTGACAAGAAGAGAAGAGAGGGTGGATAGATGTTTCGCTTTTCTTGCTTGGTGGCTTGCATGAAAATTGGTTGCTAAATTATGTGTCTTGACCTACATGGCAAGGGCTCTGTGGGCCCTCCTACATCAACATTTAATTAAAACATGGCCCATGAACCTTTGTTTTTAATCTTATTCATAATATTCAACCCCTATGTCTCCTTATCTATTAATCTAATTAATAATTAAGGCCCATTGGCGTCTAATTTATTTAATTTAAATAATTTTCTTTAAATAAATTAAAGCCCAATCGAACTTTCAATTAATGATCTTATCATTAACTAACACCATAGCAATTTATTTAGTCTAATCCAATTGCAACTAAATGTATCAAATCCATCAATTTGCAATGGCTTTCCCCACCATGGAGAAAGAATTGAAGGTTTATACAATCGACTTCAAAAAGTATTTCAAGAAACTTTAGTACGATGAAACTGCATGATAGAGGAGATTGGCAAATGATTTTTAAGGGAAAGCACCAACTTATCGTTCTCCTTAACTCAAGATTCTCCAAAGTTCAAAAGGCAATTCACCCACACTTCCAAAGTTTTATGGTGAGAACTTAATGGAATGGTTGTACAAACGCCAAAAAAGAAATATCGAGGGAAACAATATGCCTACAAAAGCAAAGGTAAACTTTGTAGTAGAGTTTTTACATGGAAAAGCCTTGCAATGGCATAGAATCTGAATGATATCAAGGCAGACTGACAAGTTTGAGTCTTTCTTACAGATGATTCTATTTTTGAATTACATCAATTGAGACAAACTAATTCAATTCAAATATATTATATCCATTTGCCATGGTGTTGAAATTTGTAGATGTTTGTGAAGGTGAACTTTTTAGGGGTTTTATAATGGGACTAAAAGAGGGAATTCAAATGAAAGTGATTATGGTTGCACCTAGAACACTCCAATATGATATTTCGCCATCAAAGAGGCAAGAACAATCTTTGTTTAAAGAGAAATTAGATTTGAAAATGAAGTTTAGTAATGTTGTTGTTAGAAAAAGTAAAAGAAGTTATGAAATGTCTTGTAATGATATTATGAAGAATGTAAATCTAGAAGTGAGTGCTCAAAAGTTCAAGGAGAAGTTCGTTGAGAATAAAACTAAAACCTGTATGATTTGCGGTCACCCAAAATTGTTTCCATATGATCATGCAATGCCTAAGAAATATACGAATTTTAAGCCAAAAAATCCAATACGTTCACCATGTGACAAAAAGTTCTATTATCAAAAGTAGGTGGATTATTTTAATACATTAACTAAGCTACATGAATTGCAAGTGTCTGACTAAGTGTCAAAAAAAAGTTATGTAAGAATGGAAGTGATGAGAGTGCTTACCTTAATCCGAGCACAACTTGTTAAAATGCTAAAAGTGCTAAAGGAGAACATTTGATTATAGCACATATTACACTTTTTGTTGACATAAGGCTAAGAAAAATACTTGGAGAAACTTGTCTAAGCTATCATCTTGATGTGGAGTTGATCATGTGTCTTTTACTTGAGCTAATAACGTGTTTATTTAACAATAATCAACCATAACTTCTAGTGCCACCACCAAAGCCACCTCCACACCAATTTGTGGTATAACTTTGTATTAAACTTGCTTTGCAAGTTCCTATATCATTTGCTACGCGATTACATAAAAAAAATGTTTGTACGAATGCTAATGCTTATAATAGTAGATGTGATTAGTTGTAGTAGCTCCAATAACTCATGGAACAATTAACAACTCTAGCATATTTTTATGTCATGGTTTTATTGTGAAGTTTGCATTAGTTCTTGCATAGAGTTGGTAAGAAAGAAGGCGGTATTGTTGAGAAGTCAGTTGAAGAACACCCAATTTAATAACCTAATTCAAGTACCTCGAAAGAGTTCCTTAGCAATCATTGTACATGCAAACTCATAGTTCTATGTTGTTCTGCTAGTGCAATTCCTGTTTTGTCCTTAAGGATACGGGCAATCTTGGTTAGGGGGTGTTGTTACAAGTCAAACTTAATCAAAAATGACATGACTGAGGAGGCATGCTTGTACAAGTACAATAGCACTTTTGTTTTTGTGCATAGTTGCTTAAAAGTATAGTTGAACTAGATACCCAAATTAGTAAGATTAGTAGGCATCCATTGGTGACCAACCACTTCCCTCTCATGTATAAAACAAAAATTGCACCATGGATGAATAGATATATGAGTTTAGTTCCCAATTCTTTTCCTTTCTCTTTGTTATCTCTTACCTCTCTAACTAAGACTCTATGTAGCATTAAAGTGTACTGCAGCTCACCCTATAGGGCTAATTCTTCTTTCTTCAGCCTCATGGCATCTACTTCGAGGAGCTAGAGAATCTCCTTTCTTCCTTAATCAAGTTACTTGTACCTAAAACATAAGGTTACAATCAAAAGGGCTCTAAATATTTGCAAAAGATGAATGGGTACATGCTTACATACAAGAGGTAGGAGTAGCTTGAGATCACTAGGTATTCTGACTTCGACTTTGTTGGACCCTAATCATAAAGCATTCCAACAAACTAATTATTTGCAAAGCTTCATTTCTAGATAGCATATTGTTCATGGGATCTAGATGCCTCACAAAATATGTTGCCATAATTGGGTAGCAGTCTTGTATTAGTTCAGCATTAGTTGGTCAATATTGGGCTTACAAGGACAAACTATATAGTTGTTGATCCGCTTCCTACGAAATTAATGCCATTGGTTTTCTTAAGCTTGTGATTCGTATGGTTTGTTATTAGTTTAGATGTCTCTTTTTATCTATGAGAGTTTGTCATTTTGTGTAGATAAGTACCATTCACTGTTATGACATTATTTGGTTTATGAATGTTGTATTTAGTTTATTCAGTAATTCTATTTCTTTAAATTATAATCTTATTTAATTTAACTAAAGTTCGATAACCATTAATTTTCATATAGGACACTCACACTATCTATATCATTTACTTAGGTTGGAGCTTGTGATCAAAGTAGGATTAGTTGCACTAATAACTACAACAAATGCTTCTTCACTTCCTGTATTGATGAAATTCATCAATGAGATGGTTTAGATGACATATTCTCCATGCCCACATTTAGATGTGTATAATGATCTATATGCAATCAAGGTCATATGGCTACGCCCATGGCTTTATTGTTCAAGTAGGAGATGGTTGGGTTGTGGACTGCATACCTTGTGTGTATGCCTAGTAATTGACACTTAAAGACTTGTAGATGCATGTATGGAATATTGTCAACTGCATAATTATGAGCATGTTGATGCACATGTAGCATATTGTGGATTGCATATTTAAAGAGATGTAGATGTATGTGTGATGTATTATTAACCACACACATATAAGGGAGTTTGGACACATGCAAGCATTATTTTGGACCACAACTCTATGGGCGTGTGGAGGCACTTGTGATGTGTTATTAATTGCAACATTATTATTATTATAATAAGGTTGTATGGCTTGATTAAAGTGATTAAATAAAATTATATTATAAGGTCTAATCATTTAAAATAAAGTATTAGGGTTAATTTATTACGTGTGTAATCTCATGGGCTCAATCGATTGGTAATGATGGATTACTATTACATTGGATAGTTACATCCAAGCATTAAGGAACCGCCTAGTAGTTAATCCACTAGCTTCTAACTACCTCTAGCTACACCCTAGGCTGACTAACTTAACTTCTAAGCTGATTTGCTGAGCTATAGATCCGTCAACATCTAAGTCATTGTCCAGTTGGGCATAGCATAATTGTTAGTGGGTTTCTCAGCTTAAATCTCTCTTACATTTGCTATGTGTGTTCTAATACTCACCCTCAAGATAAGTGTGGATATTTTCCAAAATTATCTTGCCAATTAGTCTATCAAAGGGTCTAAAGCACAAAGATTTGGTTAATATATCTACCAACTGATCACAGCACCTTACATGACTGATCTCCACTACTTTGTCATGCACCTTTTCCCTTACAAAATGCAAGTCCAAATCAAAATGTTTTATTCTCTCATGGAATGTGGTATTTTTGTTAATCTATACTGCACTAAGGCTATCACAAAATATGGGATCTGTTGCTCTATAATCTACTCCAACTCCTTTAATAAGTTGAGTATCCATATCACTTCACATATACAAGATGCTAGAGCCTTGTACTCAACTTCTGCAGTGCTTCTAGTTACCTCATCTTTCTTTTTAGACTTCCACCTGATCAAAGAATCACCAAACAACACATAGATGCCTAACATTAACCTTCTAATATCACAACATGACCCCCAATCACTGTTTCAAAAAGCTTGCAGCCTCTTTTCCCTTGAGGCTTTTAAAAATAGCCCTCTACCTAGGGAATCTTTCAAGAGTTTTAGTACCCTATATGCAGTCTTGAAGTGACTATTAGCTAGCTTGGATATGAATTGTGGTAATACATTCACGGCATAGCTAATTTCTAGCCAAGTGAATGTTATATGTACAAGCTTCCCAACAAGCTATCTTTAGAAAGTTGGATCACTAAGTTGGTCACTATCTTCCCTACATAATATATGTCCTAGATCCATTGGAATGGTAGCTGGTTTGGCCCTAAGCACACGATCTAAGGTATACTTCCTTTAGTGAAGTGCCATTCTTCCTCTTGATCTAGCTATCTCCACTCCAAGAATGTACCTTAGTGCTCCTAAGTCCCTTAATTTAAACTTGCTCACAATAAAGTTCATCGCTTTTACTACCACATTATGATTATTCCCCCCAATTAATACATCGTCTACATATACAAAGAGAGCTATCTTATCTTCTCCTTCTGTCTTCTTGAGAAATAGAGAGTGATCTAATCTAGATTGTTCAAATCCACACTCTATAAGTGTTTTAGTGAGCTTGATAGTCCATTGCCTTGAAGCTTGCTTCAGGCCATACAATGATTTCCTTAGCTTGCATACTAACTTCTTCCCTAAATTGGAGATCTCTCCCTTAATTTGGTAACCCGATGGTAAGCTCATGTATACATCTTTATCTAAATCACCATTTAAAAATGCATTGTGTATGTCCAATTGTTGTAACTTACAATCATTCAGTGCAACCAATGATTAACAACTTGACCATTGTTTGCTTCACTATATGGCTAAAGGTTTCACTATAATCAAAACCCTCTACTTGACTATATCTCTTTGCAACTAACCTAGCCTTGTACCTCTCAACCCCTCAATCATTTCTGAACTTAGTTTTAAATACCCACAGCATGTCCTCTCGGCAATTCAACCACATCCCATGTATGATTCTCTTCCAATGCTCTTAACTCCTCAAGCATTGCTTCTTTCTAATGTGGTTGGCTAGTAACCTTTATATAGGAACTAGGCTCCTACACATTACTTAGAGCTTATAGGAAACACTTGTAATTAGGTGACAACCAAATGGAGTTTAGGTGATTGGCTATAGGATGTTGAGTGCTTAGTTGGTTTGGAACTTTCAGGTATGTTGATAGATTTCCAAATACTTTGAAATTCTTCTAATCCTACTTCTCTTTCTAGGTTTAACTGGTGTAGGCTGAATGTTAAGAGAGGTTTGATGGTATTCACATGCTCATGATCACTACTCACATGATATTGTGTGTTGTGTAATGAGTTTGTGTCACCAGCCTCATTAATCTGACCATACTGTGATAGAATAGAATCAAAAGAAATGTCAATGATAAGGTGGTTCAGGAATGCAAGGAAGGCTATAACATTGATCTATTGTATTAAGGGACTTGGAGAAGTTCTTGTGAAAGAAGAACACGTGTTCATAGAAAACTACATCTTTTGAGTTGAGGATCCTTTGAGTGGTCAGGTTATAGAGTTTGTATGCTTTCATGCCATTAGGATAGCCTATGAAGACTCATCTTTTGGCCTTAAGATAAAACTTAGCCTTGTCCTTTTTTAGTGTTAGGGCAAATGCAAGGCAACCAAATACTTTAAGATGTTGATATTCTAGTGGTTTACCAAAATAGAATTTCAAGATGAGTCTTAATGTTCAGAATTTTGGAAGGTGTTTATTGATCAGGTGGATAGCAAACAGCATAGCATCACCTCAAAAAGGCTTAGATCAGTAAGGACCTTGTAACATTTAGGATGTGTAATTGTTTTCTTTCTACAATGGAATTTTGTTGAGGTGTATCTACACATGAGAGTTGATAGATGATGCCATTTTCAATGAAGAAGGGTGTCATTTTGAATTTAGGGGTATTGTCACTTCTAATGGCCTTAAGTTTAGTGCAAAATTGTGTAAGGACCAGTTTATGAAAGGTTGGAATTATGTGTTAAACCTCATTTTTATTTTTCATTAGGTATATCCAAGTACAATGTAAGTAGTCATCAACAATTGTCAAGAAGTATTGTGTCCACAAGTGCACAAACTGAGTAGGAACACCATTTATCAATGTGAAGAAGAACAGAAGGTTTAGTAATATTTATTTTATAAGAAAGAAAAGGTAAGTTCTTTTGTTTTGCTTGATAACAAATTTCACAAATCTTGTCTTTCATTACGATAAAATTAAGACAAGAGGAATGTATCTTTTTAGCTAGAAAATGAGAAGTATGTCCCAATCTATAGTGCCACAAGTCAACTAATTAAGATTAGGATTTGTATCAACAAGAGTTGTTACAGAATTGGACTTAGGGTGAGGGGTGATACCCAATACCTTTCACTTCATGATATACATCCTTCGAGTTTGTTTAGCTATTCCAATCTTCCTCCATAGTTAGAGGCCCTAGATATAGCATGTACTAAAGTTAAAGATGAGTTACAATTAAGTGATTTTGGAAATTTATTGGCAAATAGTAGGTTATAGTTATAGGGTCGAACATGCTGTACATCTCTGAGTATGAGGTTTTCTGTTATAGCCACAGAACCTATGTGGGTAACTAGAACCTTGGTTTTGTTTAAAAGACTAAAAAATAGTTTGTCACCAACCTATAAGTAGCAAACAACTCAAAAGAACTACACATATGATCAGATGCACCAGTATCAATGATGCATTCCAGAAGCTGATGAGAATCTTATGTGTGTTGTTTTGTGAATGTTTGCTATAATCAGAATCATAAGCAAGGTATGTATGGAGCTTGGAAAGGCTGTAAATGGTTGAGGGTTCAAGTGACAATGAAGAAGGATTACTAATGGACGGGCTTATACTTGCAAAGTTATAGTAGTTAGTAAGGTGCTCAATCCTAGCATGTGCAATACCCTGTCCAGTTTGATTCTGCACCCTTCCACATCTAATTGAAGCTTCACCTTGGGATTCAACAAGTTCATTAACTTCTTGAACTACTTTTGGGATAAGAAGATTCCATCTGAAGCTAACCTTTCCACATTGCAACCTTCAGTTTGCAAGTTCACTTGATTGGAAACCACTTGAGGTTGCTTAGCTCTTTCTTTCATGAACTTGAAGTTGGGTGGAAATCGAACTAGCCTGTAATACTTTTCCCTTTTGTGCCCCTTTTCCCTGCAATGTGAGTACATAGCCTCCTATCTCTTCTCTTTTCTTTTTACCACAGAAACTATTGCAGTTGAATCATTTAAGGCTACACCTCCTTTGACCTCTCTACCTATTCCATTGCTATTGCATTATAGGCCTCATCCAAAGTGGAAAAACGCTTTTGTCAAAGCAATTGAGATCTCTTGTATAAATGCATGCCGTCTAATCCATTGAGGAATATGTAAACTCTATCCTTCTCTTGCATTTCAACAAAGGTCCTAAAGCAGTCCATGTTGCATCCTCCACTCTTGCAATGTGGAGCAGGTTAGTATTATTTCAACTTTTCCCATACGGTAACTAAGTTAGTGTAATACTCATCCACACTCCTGGAACCCTATACAACATTATGTAGCTCCTTCTGGAGGCCGCATACTTGATAGTCATCTAGGAGATAAAACTGCTTGGACATCACTTCCCAAATTTGTGATGTCTTCTTCAGATGGGAGACCATGGCTGCCAATGAATAAGTCATCAACCTCAGCAGCCAAGCTACAATCAAGTCGTTGCATCTCTTCCGAGCAGGGTAAAAGGGATCATTTATAGCCAATTCTTTAATGGTGCCTTGATAAAGCTTGGCTTGTTGCGGATAGATAGTCCAAAGGTGAAGGAGCGTCTCTAAGTGTAGAAATTTGTTCCTGTCAACTTAGGTTGTGTAATGAGAGTTCCTTGATTTTTGCTTAGATGAATATAGAATCGAGAGTTGGGATCCTCCATTGAGTGAACTAAAGGGAGACTAGTAATTTGGAAAATTGATGGATTTTGAAGATGACTCCATCAAAAAGAAAGTCAATGAAAGGATACAGGTGATGATGTTAGGAAGAATTAGGCACAAGGGAGAATGAATACAACGAAGGCTACTAGATCAAGGTTGGCTTTGGCACCATATCAGATTAAACACTCCTAAACATGTAATCTTGATCAAAAACTATAGAAAAGCAATAAGCAACAAGAAAGATGAACAACAAAAAGAATGGAACTGTGGATTTCTGAATCACTCACACAATCATAATTACTATTATGTTGGATATTTACATCCAAGCATTGGGAAACCGCCTAGTAGTTGATCCACTAACATCGATCCACTAACATCTAACTACCTCTAGTTACACCATAATCTAACTAAGTTAACTTCTAAGGTGATATGCTAAACTATGAATCACCATCATTCAAGTCACTATCCAGTTGGCCATAATCGCTGGCAAGTTTCTCTAACCTGAATCTCTCTTGCATTTGCTCCATGTGTTCTGATAAGTATTAAGTTTGAAAATTGCATTCCTAGTGGGATGAAAATGCTGATATAATAACTAGTACACATTTACATTCTTTCTAATAGTTTTTTTTGGTAATTGCGTTGTTTTCAAGAGGTTGACGTGCCCTGAGTCCATTTATGTGAAGTGATGCCTCTTGGACAAAACCGATGCATAAATCGACCTGTCAAAAGGACATACATACAGGTCATAAAATACGGACTCATAAGTATATTTTAAGGAGTAGAATTTAATAATTCGTCGTACATACCATGATTAAATAATTTAGAGCCAAGTTCCACTCTGTCACCCTGCATCAGAAAGCATCACCCACGTTCCAATCAGAAAGGACGAAAATTGGGCTCTCAAAAATATGATCCCAGATATAGGCTATGTTTGGTTTTAAATTTTAGTATATTTTTAACTATTTTTATTTTAAAAATTGTATAAAAATAAAAAAATAAAATATAAAAAATATAATAGTTGAATGTTTATTTTTAGTTTAGCAAATTTAGAAATCAACATAGCCAAAAACTCTTAATTTTTTAAATTATAAAATCTGTCACCTAATGTTGCACGTCTAGGCGGATGCATCAAGGCTAATGTGATGGACATGTAATTGACGGATAACATGGATCGGAACTTAATATGATCAAATGAAACAGTGATTTAATTTTCTAAATTAACGAATATTTTCAATTCTTTGAACTAAATTTCAGAAACATTCATTATATATTATTAGATTAACCAGTAAAATATTTATTTTGCAGATTCTAATGTGCCTAGCCTAACTTATATATGTCCTACAATTTATCTTAATTTATGAGATGCTTTTAAGTTTCTAAGATTTTTATCTTTAAAATAAGTTGGAAAGGTAATTGAATAAAATAGTGTTCTACACTTAACATCATGTTGAATTTTATAAAATGAGTGTTTTTAAACTTTTTAGAGAAATGTTGACAAAAAAAAACAAGGTTTTAATTGTAATTATTAGTCGCATTCATTGTTACTTTGTTATATAAAATAACACAACTTATAAGTTGTTTTCAAATAAATTTTGATTAAAAAAGAATTAATAATCTACAAAAAATTTATTTTTAGAGGTTGTAAACAACTTTGCCAAAAGAATTATCTAATATTTAATGATATAGAAGATATAATGGATCTCACACTTATTGGTTTGGGAAATGTAGGTACAAAATGCACGTTCATACGTACAAAATGATGTAAGCGGTACGGTGAGTTAAGAAATAAATAGTCCAAATACGAATAATTCACGAATGATTAATTAATTGCACCCGACATTGGGCTTCATTGGCTAAATTATGAAAACAAAGTTAGGCTGATCATGAAGTGGTTCCGCATTCTGGGTCATTGATTAAGATTTATTAGCTTATATTAAGAATCTCACCTCGTGCGATCCCTTGAATCATTGGCTAGGATTATCTGTTATAACATTTGTTAATAAGTAGTTTAAAGTTAATGATGCCTTCTGCAGGTCGGCGAAACAGAAACCTAAGTGCGACGAAGCTTCGTCCTACTTCAAATTAGTTAGTTTTGTCGTTTTATAATGTTGTGTTGTGTTCCTCTAAGTCTCTTGGCTGTATTTCCGTTTTCTGAGTACAATCATAATTAAACATGGCAGGCATTTTGAGCTACATTAATCATTTCAGGTATTCCCTCTATTATTGGAAACCTAGCTCTCTCCGGCCATATTCACCCTTTTAGATTGGACGGAGAAGTAATCTAGAGGATTATCTTCAAGTACAAAAAGTTAGAATGGATTAATTAATATCTATCAAACATATACAGTAAACTAGTTTATGTGAAGTGATTATACTAATTTTTTTATTATAGCCTTATGTAATAATTCAATTAATAAGATAAAGTTAAAATAGTCACTTAAATTATTTATAAAAGAGCTCTAACATCATAATTGTTTTATCGTAAGTTTCAAGTGGGACTAGTTACTCCATAATTTTACAATTTTATATTCAATCTTTATTACATCAAGATTTCTAATTAATAAAATGTAAACCTGACTTTAGAAGACTTTGGTGTGATTTGATAACCAATACTTCTAATATAAAGTGTTGAGTTGAAACCGATTTGAGTACATGCTTTGAGGAGTTTGAACCTAGGAATTCAAAATGAGAGAACCAAGATATAAACCTTTGCGTAGTTTAGCATATTGGGAAAAATTATCATTAATTGATTATTGTACCATTACACCCTTAGGCCGTGTTTTTATTTGAATGATAGTATAAGATATATGATTTTATCTAAATTAATCATATATCTTTTCTAATTGATTAAAATATATGATTAAATAGGAGCCCATCATAAAATAGTAAAATTGTATGATAAACAATTATACATGATAACTATGACAAAATAACTAAGGTACAAGAAATTATTTATAAATCATTCAAAATGACTATTTTAACCTTATATTATTAATTGAATTATTTTATACTAAAACTAAAATATAAATAAATATAATCATTTTAAATAGACAGACTTATTGAACATAATTGTCAAGAATAAAACAAGTCATGCAAATGTTTTCAACATTCAAAATAATCATTTGAATTATTATTTTATTCAACAAAATGAAGATGGCCTTTGAACTATAATATTATAAACAAGTCATGCAAATGTTTTCAACATTCAAAATAATCATTTGAATTATTATTTTATTCAACAAAATGAAGATGGCCTTTGAACTATAATATTATCACGAATCACCTCTTAAACTTCAAAAAGTCAATTTCGGGAGATCAAAATTGACCACAATTTGGGAAATCCACGAGGAAAATTTTAACAGAAAATATAGGAGAATAGATGTTCTATATAATTTTTCTTAAGGTCCATACAAAACAAAAAAAATCATTTGTGGTATCTCATGTCTAGCTTGATATTAACTTGGGCATAAGGACACCATAAGATAAACTTTGTCACGTACTTGTAATATATTATTAAAAGTTCAAGTCTAATTTGATTATATATTGTGAATTTATTGTAATATTCTTAGTTAAAAAATTTACACTATTATTTTTAACTTTAAAGGTTAAAAACAGTCAAATATAATTATTAATGTATCATTAATTTTTTCTATATACTATATGTCTACACTCATATTATTATGAAAGTAAGTTTATTTAATTGCCTATTCTTAAATTACACATTTATTCTTAACTAATATTTTTTTTACTTTTTAATCCTTTTCTTTTTCTCTTTTCTTATAACTTTTTTTTTGTTTTTTTCTCAAATTTCATCTTTTTTAAAATTCTTTTCGTCACTCTTTCCCTTTTTTATTTTAAATATTATTGATATTACTAATCTATATCTATACTATATCCTTATGAAATTCCTGCATATAACATTGCACACCTATCAATAATTTTATTTTTTATTTTTGTTTTAGATTTTTTTTCTTCTTTTTTGACTTATTATGCCATGCCCTAGTTCCTAGGAACGTGACATAGCTATATCCTCAAGCGGTTACCTTAGAGAGTATCAAAGCTTATATATCAAAGTTTCCAATCCGTTGAATAACATTTATTCCAAAATCAAAAGTTTTATTAAATTATTGCAGTGGAAAAAAAAAAGTAGTCAGCATATCCTTAACTATCAAAACACAATAAGGTCTCTCTCTCTCTCTCTCTCTCTCTCTCTCTCTCTCTCTCCTCTCTCTCTCTCTCTCTCTCTCTCTCTCTCTCTCTCTCTCTCTCTCTCTCAATACTTCGCCTACCTCACCTGTATTTGTATCTATTGGCATTATTTGCAAAGGGGTTACAAAAATTGGATGAGCAATTAATCACCCAGTATGGGGTTTACTTGCCTTTTTAGGGATGTGAACACAATAAAATATTTATCATTTACATAACATTTGAAAATCACTTTTAGTGTAAAGAAAAAAAAATTCATACTATTGTCAAAACCTTTCTCACTTGTATTTTTTATTAGTCTGCTCATAACTTTAGACAATTCGTATACCAATCCACTGATCAAGATCTTAGTCTATAACTCTGACTAAAGAGGATGACGTGTAACATTATAAACTGTCCCAATTTTAACCCCAATTAAGAGAGTTACTGAACTCAATCTATAACTCTAATTAAAAGGGTTATGTAGACTCAATCTATAACCCTAATTGAGAGGGTCATGTGCAATTTGTTATTGGTCTCAAGTTTTCACCCCAATTGAAATGGTCAACTTAATTCTAATTAGAGGGTCCAATACTTTTATCACAATTGGGAAGATCAAAAATAGTCCCTGTCCAATGAGCATCTTAACATAAAACCATTTCGCAAGTAAGACTATTCCATTTGAAATTTATTACAAATCATAAACATATTTGTTCACATCCGAAATAATTTCATGATAAAGTAGTTGGAATTGAATACATATCAATCTTCAATAAGCAAAGTAGGAAAAATCGCAATCATGGGGAAAATTCCTTTGGAAAACATAAAATAAAGATTTTGGCTTAAAAAACATAAATTTCATGACAATTGTAAAATACACAGGAAGATAATTTTATTGAAATGTATTAAAAATTTAGAATGGAAAACCCATTTACATGGTGCTAGTTCGCTTAATTCTATGGTTCAAAAGTTCCAGTTTCCTAGAATCCTATTCAATCAAAATAATTTTTGTTTAATTCCTTGATCAATGAATTAAGTATCCTTTGTTTACCCTAAGCTCCTCTAAAATTTGTGACACGTCTATGTTCTTTCCCATGTGGTTATGTAATTCAACATGTATTTCCATTGATTCCTATATCGTTGTTGAGTTTTTAGTGGTTGGGTCAAGTGAGTTGTCTTTCACGTAGGTCTGTGGTGAAGATTTATGGTTGCACGGTGAGTAGGAATGTTCAATGGGTGGAGGGATCACCAAAACTTTTAGATCAATTTGGACTGCATAAAGATAGATCATTAAGTTTGTAGTTCAATCCAACCTCACGGTAATTGCCCAATGGGCATTTTGGAATAATGATATGAGCCCCTATGATTGATCAGGCAAGCTTGGGGTCAATCGTGGTTGCCCCGAATTGACAATTGATCAGGTGGACTAAAATTGCTAGCAAAAGGGGTTCTAGAACTATGATCGAGTTGGGTCACAATTGATCCCAATCGATGGCAATACTTGGATCACACATGACAATCGATCCCACACATCAGGGGTTGATCTGGAGTGTTCTGCCCTTATGATCATAGGATACCATGATCAAATTAGTTCCATTACTCTCTTGGGGTCGACAGCAATTAACCTAGCATCTAGCGATCAACTTAGAAGATTGCCTAAAGTTGGATTTTTGCATGTTTTTATCCATTCTAAAGGTCTAAATATACATTTTAAGGCTATATTAGGTGAAAATACATACATTCGATCATGCATATTCATATGTTTACCATGGTTTAACCAAGGAACTATGAATTATTGTTAAATTAATATGAAGTCATGAGGTGCATGCTTAGCTCGTGTACCTTATATTTATATCATTATTCCCTCATGTGTACATGCAATTACATGTTTCTACAGATGTGCTCATCTAAAGCTTGTAGGTATGCATAGACGATTCATATAGATGCACCTATGCTTCAAGAATGTTGGTTCTTTACAAAGCCGAATTGAAGTACAAGGTTTGATTTAGAGTTTTACCTTGATGAAATTCTTTCGTCCTTCTCCTCCTAATAATCGGCCACTCAAGGGATTTTAGGCTGTAAAATTCTCTCCTTCTCTCTCCTTTGCAACCATCCACAAATTCTTGGATGAATACATGCCATCCAAATCCATTGAGGAATATGTAAAGTCTATCCTTTTCTTGCATTTCAACAAAAAACCTAAAGTAGTCCATGTTGCATCCTCCACTCTTACAATGTGGAGCAAGCTAGTATTCTTTCAATTCTTCCCATGTGGTAACTAGCTCAATGTAATACCCGTTCACACACTTGGAACCCTATACAACATTATGTAGCTCCTTCTAGAGGCCGCATGCTTGATTGTCATTTGGGAGATAAAACTGCTTGGACAACACTTCCTAAATTTGTGATATCTTCTTCATGTGGGAGACCATGGCTGCTAATGAAGAAGTCATCAACCTCAGCAACTATGTTATAATCAAATCATTGCATCTCTTCCAAGCAGGATAAAGGAGATCATTAATAGCCAATTCTTTAATGGTGCCATTGATAAAGTTTAGCTTGTCGCGGATGGACAATCCAAGGGTGAAGAAGGGCCTTTAAGTGTAGAAATTTGTTCTTGTCAACTCAGGTTATGCAACCAGAGTTTTTTTATTATCATTTAAATGAATATAGAATAGAGAGTTGGGATCCTCTAATTAGTAAACTAAAGAGGGATTGGTGAATTGGAAGATTGATGGATCTTGAAAATAACTCCATTAAAAAGAAAGTCAATGAAAGGATACAGGTGATGATGTTAGGCAGAATTAGGCACAAAGGAAAATGAATATGGTTGAGGCTACTAGGTCAAGGTTGGCTTTGGTACCATATCACATTACACACTTCCCAACATATAATCTTTGATCAAAAACAATAGAAAAGAAGTAAGCAACAAGAAAGATGAACAACAAAAAGAATAGAATTGCTAATTTCTAAATCACTCACACAATCATAGTCACTATTACATTGAATATTTACATCCAAACATTAAGGAACCGCTTGGCGGTTAATCCACTGATACTTATCTACCTCTAGCTACACCCTAATCTAACTTAGCTTCTAAGGTGATATACTAAACTATGAATCACCAGCATTCAAGTCACAATCTAGTTGGGCATAGCGTAATCGGTGGCAGGTTTCTCAACTTGAATCTCTCCTGCATTTGCTGTATGTGTTCTGATAAGTATTACATTTGAAAATTGCATTTTTTAGTGGGATTAAAATGTTGATACAATAACTAGGACATATTTATTTCTAATAGTTTTTCTCTTCAATTGCGTTGTTTCAAGCGGTTGACCTGCCCTGGGTCCCTTTATGGGAACTGATGGCTCATGGTAAAACCGATGCATAAATCTACCTGTCAAAAGGACATACGTACAGGTCATAAAATACGGACTTATAAGTATATTTTAAGGAGTAGAATTTAATAATTCGTCGTACATACCATGATTAATTAATTTAGAGCCAAGTTCCACTCTGTCACCCTGCATCAGAAAGCATCACCCCACGTTCCGGTCAGAGAGGACGAAAATTGTGGTCCCAAAAATTTGATCCCAGAAACAGGCTATGTTTGGTTTTAAATTTTAGTATATTTTTAAATATTTTTATTTTAAAAATTATATAAAAATGAAAAAAAATATAAATTTTCAAAAATATAATAATTAAATATATGTTTTTCGTTTGACAAATTTAGAAACGAACATGGCCAAAACTTTTAATTGCTTAAATTATAAAATTTGTCACCTAATGTTGTACTTCTAGGCAGATGCATCAAGGCTACCGTGATGGACGTGTAATTGACTGATAACATGGATTGGATGTTAAATTGATCAAATGAAATTGTGATTTAATTTTCTAAATTAAAGAATATTTACAATTCCTTGAACTAAATTTTAGAAACATTCATTATATATTATTAGATTAACCAGTAAAATATTTATTCTGCAGATTCTAAATGTGCCTAGCCTAACTTATATGTGCCATACAATTTTTCTTAATTTATAACATGCTTTTAAGTTTCTAAGATTTTTATCTTTAAAATAAGTTGGAAAGGTAATTGAATAAAATAGTGTTCTACATTTAACATTATGTTGAATTTTATAAAATGAGTGTTTTAAAACTTTTTAGAGCAATGATGACAAAAAAAAAGGTGTTATAAGTAATTATTTGTCATATTCATTGTTACTTTGTTATATAAAATAACACAACTTATAAGTTGTTTTCAAATAAATTTTGATTAAAAAAGAATTAATAATCTACAAAAAATTTATTTTTAGAGTTTGTAAACAATTTTGCCAAAAGAATTATCTACTATTTAATGGTATAGAAGATATGATGGATCTCACGCTCATTGGTTTGGGAAATGTAGGTACCAAATGCAGGTCCATACATACAAAATTATGGAAGTAGTACGGTGAGTTAAGAAATAAATAGTCCAAATACGAGTAATTCACGAATGATTAATTAATTGCACGCGACATTGGGCTCCATTGGCTAAATTATGAAAACAGAGTTAGGCTGATCATGAAGTGGTTCCGCATTCTGGGTCATTGATTTAGATTTATTAGATTATATTAAGAATCTCACCTCGTGCGATCCCTTGAATCATTGGCTAGGATTATCTGTTATAACATTTGTTAATAAGTTGTTTAAAGTTAATGATGCCTTTTGCTGGTCGGCGCACCAGAAACCTAAGTGCGACGAAGCTTCGTCCTATTTCTAATTAATTTGTTTTGTCGTTTTGTAATGTTTTTTTTTTTAAACGCTCGAGAAATTGTCGTTTTATAATGATGTGTTGTGTTCTTCTAAGTCTCTCACCTTTATTTCCGTTTTCTGCGTACACTCATAATTAAACGTAGCATGCGTTTTGAGCAACATTAATCATTTCAGGCATTCCCTCTAATATTGGAAACCTATGTTTCTCCGGCCATATTCACTTTTTGATTGGATGTAGATGCAATTTAGAGGATTATCTTGAAGTATAAAAAGTTAGAATGGATTAATTAATATCTATCAAACATATATAGTAAACTAGTTTATGTGAAGTGATTATATTAATTTTTTTTATTGTAGCCTTATGTAATAATTTAATTAATAATATAAAATTAAAATAGTCTCTTAAATTATTTATAAAGGAGCTCTAACATCATAATTGTTTTATTGTGGGTTTCAAGTGGGATTAGTTCCTCATTAATTTTATAATTTTATATTCAATCTTTATTACATCAAAATTTCTAATTAATAAAATGTAAACCTGACTTTAGAAGACTTTGGAGTGACTTGATACCCAATACTTCCACTATAAAGTGTTAAGAGTTCAAACCAATTTGAGTACATGCTTTGAGGAGTGCGAACCTAGGAATTCAAAATGAGAGAACGAATATATAAACCTTTGGCGTAGTTTAGCATATTGGGAAAAATTATCATTAGTTGATTATTGTACCATTACACCCTTAGGCCATGTTTTTATTTTGAGTGACAATATAGGATATATGACTTTATCTAAATTAATCACATATTCTTTCTGCTTGATTAAAATCTATGATTAAATAGGAGCCCATCATTAAATTGTAAAATTATATGATAAATAATTATACATGATAGTTATGACAAAATAATTAAGGTACAAGGAATTATTTATAAATCATTCAAAATGACTAGTTTAACCTTATATTATTAACTAAATTATTTTTATACTAAAATTAAAATATGAATAAATATAATGATTTTAAATAGACAGACTTATTGAATATAATTGTCAAGAATTAAACAATTCATGCAAATGTTTTCAACATTCAAAATAATCCTTTGAACTATATTTTTCTTCAATAAAATTAAGATGGAATTCGAAGTATAATATTATCATGAATCACCTCTTAAACTTCAAAAATTCCATTTCAGAAAATCAAATTTGACCGCAATTTGGGAAAATCCACAAGGAAAATTTTAACAGAAAATATAGGAGAATAGATGTTCTATATAATTTTTCTTAAGGTCCGTACAAAACAAAAAAATCATTGTGGTATCTCATGTCTAGATTGGTATTAACTTGAGCATAAGTACATCATAAGACAAACTTTGTCACGTACTTATACTATATTATTAAAAATTCAGGTTGATTATATATTGTGAATTTATTGTAATATTCTTTGTTCAAAAGTTTGCACTATTATTTTTAACTTTAAAGCTTAAAAACAGTCAAATATAATTACTAATATATCATTAATTTTTTCTATATACTATACATCTACACTCATATTAATATGAAAGTAAGTTTATTTAGTTGCACATTCTTAAATTACACATTTATTCTTAACTAATATTTTTTTTACTTTTTAATCCTTTTCTTTTTCACTTTTCTTATAAATTTTTTTCTCAAATTTCATCTTTTTTAAAATTCTTTTTAACATTCTTTTCTTTTTTTATTTTAAATATTATTTATATTTCTAATCTATGTCTATACTATATTCTTATGAAAATAAGTTTTTTCCTGCATATAAAATTGCACAGCTATCAATAATTTTATTTTTTATTTTTGTTTTAGTTTTTTTTCTTTTCTTTTTTTTTTTTTAACTTACTATGTCATGCCCTAGTTCTTGGGAACATGACATGGTTATACCCTTGAGACAGTTACTTTAGAGAGTATCAAAGCTCATGTATCAAAGTTTCCAATTCATTGAATAACATTTATTCCAAAATCAAAAGTTTTCTTAAATTATCGCAGTGGAAAAAAAATAAGTAGTTAGTTACATTGCATCTCCTTAACTATCAAAACACAATAACTAAAACTCTCTCTCTCTCTCTCTCCAAAGGGGTTTCAAAAAGTGGGTGAGCAATTAATCGCCCAATAAGTGATTTACTTGCCTTTCTAGAGATGTGAACGCAATAAAACATTTAAAATTTATATAACATTTGAAAATCACTTTTAGAGTAAAGAAAAAAAATTCATACTATTGTCAAAACCTTTCTCACTTGTATCTTTCATTAGTTTGCTTATAGCTTCACACAATTCGTATGTTAATCTATTGATTAAGATCTTAATCTATAATCTTGACTAAGAAGGGTGACGTGTAACGTTATCAATTGTCCCAATTTTAACCCCAACTGAGAGGGTTACTCAACTCAATTTATAACTCTAATTAAAAGAGTCATGTAGACTCAATCTACAATCTCAAATACTCTTCCATCGTCACTCTTAATCTAAGTTATTAAGATTTTGCACCTTTCTCATTCTCAATTTGTTTACACAAATTTTTAACTACATTAAATATCTCAGATTTTTTGCTTAGAAAGTTCACCCATGTGTATTAAGAGAAATCATCTACACACACTATAATAGACTTTTTACCTCCTATAAAAGTGATGTCCATGGGTTCTATTAGGCCTATGTGGAGCAAATCAAGTATTTTGGTTGTGGTCAGTTGCTAAAATAGCTGATGCATCATCATTTGTTGCTTTTCGTGTTGGCATGCATTATAAACCCCTTTTCTTTTCTTGATTAGTGCAAGGATTCTTCACACTGCGTAAGACTTTGATGAGGTCGTGGTAATTATTGTGTCCCAATCTCCTATGCCATAACTCGCTTTCCTTAAGTTCTATCCTTAGGCATTGTTGCAATACTATTCGGCAAATATAATTATCTAAGGACTCGTTTCCTATAACAACGCACTTATCTTCTTCATTGTACACTAACCATCTATCCCTGATGCATGTACGGTTGTTCTTGTTGTAAGGCACGATGCAACAGCCTTTTGCATCCACACTTGAGTTTTCTAGGTTTTGTTCTGGTAGCTATGTTTTGTCCTACAGCACCCTTTCTTGGTTAATAGTTATCTTCTCAGCCTATGACATTGTGATTATATGTGTCCTAACTTTTCACAGAAGTAACATACCTATCTCTTCCTTCTCAATTTTCTCGACGAATTTTTTTTTGACATATTTGTTCTTCTGTCCTATGCATGATTTTAGGAAGTCTCCCTTATTAGTGCATACTCTGGTCCATATGCTTTCACGAACTTCATCTATCCATTTTTTCCTTCGGGACCATTTACGTCAAAACTATACCCGATCCCAAAGTGGTCCTTCCATATTTTTCTCAATGTTAGTAGTTCCTCAATTTTGGCTTTACTAGTATTCAGCCGCCTTACTATTGCCTCAAGTGGTTTTGCCTTTCTTGAGGTTTCTAGATATAACTTCTCCAACTTGAACTTCTATTTCCTCACTTTTTTCAAATCTTCTTCAAACCTCAACTTTTCCTTTCTAATCATCAACACTTGGTCATGAAAAAGCTAAGCTATAGTAGCTAGGTCATTAGTTAATGCATATAATCACTTTCTGGTTGGCTCTTGAGTTCATCTTCTAATCTCCTTGTTGCATCAGATGTTGCATTAAATAGTGTACAATCATTGCCTCTACTGTTAAAGGCGACCTGATTGCTTTCTATTCATCCTTATCTAATCCATTTGATTCATCTCCGCTCCAAGTTAATGTAAGTGACTTACCTTTCTTTTTGAGTGTGTTAGCACACTTAATTTTTATATGCTTGAATCGACCACACTCATGGCACTAAATTCCATTTGTGGGGTTATTGTCTCTTCTTCCTTGCCTGCAATTTTTGCTTTCATCATTCTTCTTGTTAGATTGACTTCTATTGTACCAATGGTCTAGTCTCTTTAGAGAATGGTTTTAAGTTTCTTTGCCATGGGTACCATATCTTCATCCATGATGGACTAATCCTCATCATTGTTATTTCGTTCAATTTGTAGGGCCATGTCTTTGTCCTTTCTTTATTGTGCTAGATTCATTTCAAAGGTTTGTAATCACCCATGAGCTCATTGAGACGTATGTTGTCAATGTCTTAGGCCTCCTTAATTATAGCTACTTTTATTGAAAATCTTTCCAGAAGAGATCTTGACATTTTCCTTACCAATTTGGCGTTTGAGTACTTCTTCCCAAGTCGGAATGCTTGATTTGTCATGCTTAGCTTACCATCAAAGATGGTTATGCTATCTTTTGCTTCTATCTTCAAATTCTAAAACTAAGTGGCTAATATTTGTAGTTGAGACAGAGTAATAGAATTTATCCCTCATGCACAGTTTAGAGGATACCCCATGCTTCTTTTGCAAAATCATAGGTTGAGATGAGTTTGAATTGTCTCTCACAACCAAAATTGCATTTATTGCCTTCAAATTTTCAAACGCAAGTTTCTCTTCCTCCATTGTTAATTTTTTTTCTTTGGAGTTTCATTACCTTGATCATCAATCATTTGTGGTGGTTCCCATCCATCCACCATTGCACTCCCCACTTTCTCATTAAGTGTCTAGATGAATGCTCGCATCTTGGCTTTCTTTTAAGGATAATTTGTTCTATCTAGTAATAGGTGTCTAGAAATTGAGGCTTTTTTTTCTTTTTCATCTTCTAGCTATGAGCTTTGTCCCAAAATCTCACATATCTCACCTACCTTTACTAGGCTTTCACCACTAGTGGCATGACTCTAATTCCACTTGTAAGTTTTGGTTGGGTTGTAGTAATGCAATGAATAATTGGTATATTGTCTGATGTAACACATGCACACATCAAAATATATAATGATTAAGAAACACACAAATTGTTAACGTAGTTTGAAGTATCACTCTCTCCTATGTCTATAGGACCATGACCAGTATAAATATTCCACTAGGATATTTAAGTTGTTACAACAAACTCTCTTATAGTGAGCTTACTTGCTACAACACATTATTGTTACTCAAGCTAAGACTTCCAACTAGTTGAGCATTTCTCGATTGCACACTTAGTCCATCGCCTGGCCTATCCCCCTTTCACTCTAGTTGGTGTGTAATTTTGTAGTATTATCTCACTCACACTTCAACACACTTAGAGGACACAATGCTCCAAACAAGCCTTCTTCAACTTTTTACTTGATAATAATCATTAGTAATGAAGCAACCTTCTTAAGTAGTGAAAACTGTGTTTTCTTAAGCATGGAAATCGTGATTTCCTCCTTCTTCAGCATCCTGTCAAATCTATTTGTTGTAACAGATTTGACTTTCTTTGTATTAACTAGGATATTCTTTCTATATTTAGCTTCCATCACAATTTAGATTGATATCAAATCGATTTGAATTGACTTTAATTTATTGAGCTTGATTTTGTCAATGTAATCTTCAAATTATGTATTCATCTATGCAAATCCAAACGAATCCTATTGGATATGGAAAGTCAACATTTGCTAGATTCACTCCACCTAGTCTTGTCGCAACATGTAGCTTATTTGTTGTCATTGCTATTGCCACAACTTCGCCTTGTACTATGCAGTATCAACATATTTAAGCAATGCTATGCTATGCCCCAAGGATTTCAAATATGTTTATGACTAATATTCTAAAAGTTAACAAACCAAGGCTAAATAACTTGTTTGACATCTTTAAATTTTTGAGAAAATTATAATCAACTTTTTGAGAACTTACATTTCTATCTTTTTTTCCTTTGTGAAATACAATTAAAAACTAAATCAATCATATATTGGATGAGCAAGTTACATACAAGAGAATACACATTGTCAGAGCAGTCACAGCCGGAAGTGCAATCGTGGGATCAAGGATTGCAATCATGAAATGCTGCGGCACTGCAGACTACACTAGAATTTGCATGAAATAAGGGTGCGATCATGGAAAAAGAAGGCACAATCATGAACTAAAGTCTTGCAATCACGAGTAATAATGCAGTAGACAGTCTGAATGCAATTTTGAGGGTTGTTTTTGTCTTAACTTATCCTTTACTCAAACTCTAACCTCATATACGTATATATACGTGTTCTCCATGGTTTTTAGAGAGGCTTTGAGTTACTTTTTATCATAAAAACACCTAGAAAACACAGGAGTAATCATTAAAGAGGAGAAAAAGAAGGAATTCAAACCATATTTGAAGAGCGTTTTTTTGTCCACGCGACACACTATTATTAGATTAAGTTTTCTTAGATGACTTCTATTATTTTTTGGTTAATTTGGATGATGAACAAATTGGTATTGTTTTTTATTAGTCACAATATGAGTTGCTAAATTAATTTCTAGTCTCATGTGTTTGTGTTCAGTTGAATATGTATGCATGAATGAATGATCAATTGTCCTTATTCTTGTTATTTGCAATTAGTGATTTGGATCGTAATTATAGAATTTGATCAACTTTATAATTAATTCATGGTTGTGTGGGAAATAATAAAAGTGAAACCTATACGCTAGATAACTAATTATAAATATTAATTTTATGAGAATAATGGGAGTAAAATCATAGCATTAGTGTGGTTAAAATATTATTAATCACAAAACTAAATCACTTGAGTTGATAAGGTTTGGAAAAACTCGCTAAAATCTAGAGTTGAAGTTATAGAAAAATTCGGGAGAATATTCTATATATTTTAGGGGTTAACAATTTGTAGCAAGGCAGTTAAATTGATAATTAACATTTATAAGCATCCATTGAAAACCAACACAATACAAGGGATTGGGTTATTTAATTACTGGTACTTCACATTTTCAGGATTGTGATTTTGTTTCCAAACATGCTTTTTCTTTTCTTGCTACCTTTTGATGGCTTAACTAATGAAAACTTTATTATATTAATAGATATACAACCCTTCCTCATTGCTAGCTAGAAGTCTAGGAAAGATTTAAGAAGCTATTCAAAAAGTGTCTCCAGCATTGATATCCACTCTAGATTTAGGAACAAACTTTCTATAGTGGTATATCTAGTCAATTTTGTATTGTTCTTGATGCAGTTGTAGGGGAAGCCCTTGTGGACAAAATGCTTGAGGATGCCTAGGACTTGATCAAAGAGATGGCATCAATTGCTTACTAGTGGCTAATAGAGAGATCCAAAACATGTAGGGTTGCTGGCATGCATGAAATAGATTTAGTAACAATGCTACCAACAAAAGTAGACCTCTTATCCAAATTAATAGTGTCTTGGCAAGTAGCCCTCAGCTTTCTCCATTTTCTTTGAGTCGTATTTGTGATATGTGTGCAGCACTCCATCCTACACGTGAATGTAAAGGTAAAGGACCAAGCATTGGAACAAAAGAACAGGAAGATTATTAGGCAATGCAGGGATTCAAGGTAATAATCCATGTGCAAATACCTACAATCTAGGCTAGAGAAATCATCCCAATTTTTCCTAAAGAAACACTCAAAACCTACTAGGCTATCAAGCACCACACCAACAACAAGAGAAAAAGCAGTCACTGGGGGAGATTGTTGGGAATCCTATGAAGTACACTCATGAAATAATGGATAACCATGCAACGACCCAATTGAAGTACATACCTAGAATTGATGCTCTCTTGTAGATCAACAATCATCCATCAAAAATTTGGAGGTGAAGCTTGGGCAACTAGCAAAGGAGATGACAAATAAGCCAGCAGGTAAGTTACCTAGCACTATTGAGACTAATCTAATAGAGCTTGTGAAAAGTGTGCCGGTAATAGAGAGCAAAAAGGAAAATGAAGACCTACTTATTGATGCCCAAGAATAGGAGAAAAAGGAAGGACAAGGTGCAAATCAAGGAAATGAAAGAAGTATTTTGATACCTTACAAGCCAAAAATTCTATACCCACAAAAAGCTTATTCCAGCTAAGCTAAAGGAGTAGGTCAGTAAGTTCCTCAATAATTCTAAAAAGTTAGATGTAAATGCCTCATTAGCCATAGAAATTAAAAATAATCGAAGTGTGGTGAAGTGCCTAAAAGATGTGTTGAGTAGAAAAAGGAAGTTAAGAGAATTAGAAGACAACTTAAAAGAGGAAAATGTCCTACCATGTAAACTAAAAGACCCGGGGAGTTTTTCCATCTCATGCACCATAGAAAGCACCTCATTTAACAATATTTTATGTGATTTAAGTGTTAGTATTAGAGTAATGTCCTTTACTACTTTTCAGACACTTGGGATGGAATTTGTGAAGCTCACATGCATAAGAATAAAGCTTGCAAACCAATCAATCACAAGGCCACTAGGGTTGTGGAAGATGTCTTGGTAAAGGTGAGTGATTTTATAATCTCCATGGATTTTGTTATAATAGACTAGGAGGGTTAAAAGAAGTAAGGTATCATCTTTAGCTGCCCTTTCTTAGCCACCACAAAGGTGATAATAGACATGAAATAGGTGTAGCTTAACATTACACATTAGAACTGAAAAGGTAACATTTTTTGTGTTCCCACTCCCTCGATCACTCACACACAAAAGAAAAACGAAGAAGATGTGTTATTTCTTGAATTTGATAGTTGTATTGACATGTTTAATAAGAAAATAGTGGCAATTGAAGAAGAAGTGCAAGGGATAGATAGTGGACAAAAGCTAAATATGGGGAAGAGTCCCATGAATTGCCATGGCAAGAGGAAGAGGTGAATTTTGAAAGGAAAGAAAGAGAAGAAAGAAAATACAAAAAAGGAAGGAGAGATTTGTAGCTCGGGGGGGGGGGGGGGGGGGGGGGAGGGTTGTGGATCCCTAAAACCTCAATTAAACCACCCTAGAACATGAGTTTCATGTCAAGTTGTAGAGGAAATTAATTCTACTCACTGATTAGAGTCATTGAGTAACTAGGATTGCACAAAGGCTCTTATTTATTCTCACCTAATTATGAGTATATAAAGTATCTTGAGTTAATTGTAAGTTGAGTAATTTAGAGTGTGCATTGACCCTCATTCACTTTCACGTAAAAAGACTTACAACTACTTAAGAATATAATTAAATCTCACAAAAGATAGTGACAAACAAGTGTGGGGGAGATTATGAAAAAGAAAAAAATACTAGCCCACACGAATCCTTTGGGGAGAATTAATGTTGATTGAACATGCTCAAAAGTGAGTAAATTAGTACCTAGAGTAAGTAGTCCTAGATTTGATTAAAGTGATTGGAGAGTTACACGCACATGGGAAACCATGTTGTAAACATTTAAGTTGAAAGTATTATGATCTTGAATGATGATAGACAAAGTGATGCGTACATATTTGTGATTTATTAAGAAGAGTAGCCAAGTTAAGAATGTTGTACATTGAATAATTAATTGGAAGAGAAAGTGTTTGCTTGAAGAGAAGAAAACCTTTAAGTGTGGGGGTGTGATGACTCGGAAAAAGGAATCATTGATTCAATTTAATTCATTTGATTCAATGCTAGAATACTTTAATTTCAAAACACTTTATGCCATTATTAAAATTGATAGAGTAAGTGATAAAAATTGATCTTAATTGATTTAAATAGTACATAATTATTGTTAATGTAGGTGTTTTAATGGTTATGTTTTAGGTTTGGAAATTTGCAAATAATTTTGACTGAAAGGAAAGAAACAAACTGGGAAGGAGTAGCAATTTAGGATGAAAGATTAAGCTGAAACTTTGGATAGATGCCACATTTTTATAGAATATTCAATTGCTCTTGACTTTGTAGAATAAAATTACATTTAATTGGCTTTCCAATGGCTCAAAAATCTGGTTAATCGGATATCGAATAAGAAAGTTACATATAAAAGAATGCACATTGCTAGAACAATTGTGGCCGGGAGAGCAATTACGGGACCTGGGATCGCGATCACGAAACGCCATGGCACAATCGCAGAAATTGGGTGCGGATTGTACTAGAATTTGTGTGAAATGAGGGCACAATCTCAGAAAAATGAGGCATGATCGTGACCTGAAGTTCCACAGTCACAAGTAATAGTGCCGCAGATGGTCTGGGTGTAATTTTAAGGCTGTTTTTGTCTCATGTCATCCCTTACTCAAAACCTAGCCTTATATACATATATATACATGTTCTCTATGATTTTTTGAGAGGCTTTGAGTTAGTTTTTATCGTAACACCTAGAAAATACAAGAGCAATCATTGAAAAGGACAAGAAGAAGGAATTTAGACCATATTTGAAGAGCGTTCTTTTGTCCACACGACACACTATTATTAGACTAAGTTTTCTAAAACTTTTTCTATTATTTTTATATTTGTTTGGATGATGAATAAATTGGCATTGGTTTTTATTAATCATAATATGAGCTGTTAATTTAATTTCTAGTCTCTTATGCTTGTGTTTGGTTGAATATATATGCATGAATGAATGATTAATTATCTTGATTCTTGTTATTTGCAATTAGAAATTTAAATAGTAATTATAGAATTCGAACAACTCTATAATTAATTTATAGTTGTGTGGAGAATAACGAGAATGAAACCTACGCGCTAGATAACCAATTGTAAAAATTAATTTCGTGAGAATAACAGAAGTGAAATCATTATATTGGTATGGGTAAAATATTAATAATTAGAAAACTAAATCACTTGACTTGATAAGGTTTGGACTCGCAGAAATTTAGAGTCGAAATTATAGGAAAATTTGAGAGAATATCCTATAAATTTTAATATTAACAATCTGTAACAAGGTAATTAAATTGATAATTAACATCAATAAGCATCTATTGAAAACCAACACTATACAAGGGATTGAGTTCTTCAATTACAGTTACTTCACTTTTTCAAGATTTTGATTTTGTTTTCGAACGTGTTCTTTCTTTTATAGTTATTTCTTTTCTCGCTATCTTTTGATGACTTAACTAATTAAAACTTAATTATATCAATAGATGTACAACCCTTCCTCATGAAAATAATACATGTACTCATTATAGTACTAGGTTCTACTATAAATTTAATTTTGATTTATTAACGACATGCATACAAAACTTGCCAATTTGTGCCAAAAGCATCCTGACACCCTGTAACTCTACATTTAACCATTCCAAAAATGCTAGCCCTATTCTGTCCTAATGTAAGCCATCTCAAACCGGTTTCAAAATAGCTATCCCAAATAGCCATTTCAATATATATCCATCCCAAAGCTATCCTACCACAATCTATCCCAATGAGGTTTATGCCAAATCCATTCCAAACAAAACTGTGTCAAAACTATTCCAAAATATTAGTGCAAAAATCATTCCAAGACCATTATAGAAGAAGCCATCTAAATGTCCATTCCTAAATCATGCTACAAATGTTTTGAAAACTATGTCTCATGCGTTATTTTGAACTCGAACATTGTGTCTCATGCTTTATTTTGAAACGGCTTCAAAAAAACATTTCAAATTCTTTGATGGTCACCATTGCAGTTCCAATATGTAAAACAGCATTGGAATGACTTCTATAAGCCACTCTCACTTTCGAAAGCCTTTCCAAAAGCGTTGGAATTGTGGCATTTGGGATAGCTAATTTGCTATCCCAAATACTATTCTAGATCTATTTGGAACGACTTTTCATCCAAAAGGTCGTCCCAATCTGATAAATTTTCTGGTAATGATTCATAAATAATACTTTGAAAGTTAAGCATAAGAATATTGTATACTACCAACAATATTATATATACGAAAGGGTATCTCAATATATCATAAGCAAAGTTTTAGTGCACGCAGGAAATTTACCACCCATGATTGAGTTGGAGTTCATTTTCAACTGCTTCTAGTCAAGAACTTGAAATAAATATAATATATATATATATATATACAGAGAGAGAAAGAGAGAGAGAGAGAGAGCAAGCCAACAAACTAGAAGATTCTGTGGCAAACCCACGATTCGCGATGCCAGACAGAAAACTCTATTAATCAGAATAAAGAAGAATAAAACTGGTTTCTTAAGTTCGTTGGGAGAGGAGAAGGATGAACTTAGCCATACTTTAAAACATTACTTAATTCAGCAGTTTGTGTATTTTAGTGGGCGACGCCTATATATATTTGTAATGCCAGCAGCGAAATGACTTTTTTTAAAGAATACATTGGTATATGCAGTTTAATTATTTGTTTGGGGGGAAAGGAAAGAGTTATCTGCAATACTGATTAGAATAATAGCCTCTGGATCAAAGACAGCTGGAAGCTTTGGAATCATGCAGATTGAAAAGTGCAAAACATGAGAAATCTAGTCCACTACTATTAATGAGCAACAGTTCTATCTCAATTTCCAATCAACAAACCTCGATTTTTGAAGGGAACTTGTTAAAAAAAAAAAAAAAAGCAGATCAAATGCTTTTCACTCAATTAATAACCTTTAATGAGGTATCATTTACATGTGAAATTTTTTGTCCCAATTCAAATTCTTCTTATTTACACCATTGTCTTAAAAATGGGATCGAACCGATTGGTTCAATTGGAAATCGTTTGGTTTTGCAGTTTAGATAAAGTATGAAAATTAAAAATATGCAACATTGGTGTAAACTGGTCAAAATCAATGTGAATCAATCAAAACTGGCTAAAAAACCGGTCAAATCGGTTTTATTCAAAAATTTTGAGAAAAAAGAGAGGAAATTTTAGCAATTTTTTTGAAAAAAATACAAAATAATTTTCACTCTTTTTTTCAAAATTTTTTACATTTACAACTCCTTAATATTAATTAAATATTTTTTATTTTGACTTTTGCTTTTAGTAATTTTTATCCTTTTATTTTTCTAATCAATTTTTTGAAAATTTAATTACTATATCTTAAATTAAAACTGGTTATGTTAATTAATCTGTTTATTTTTCAAAACTAAATTTTTAATTTTATACTTTTAATCATTTTGAATTTAATATGATTTTTTAATTTGTGTAATAAATTTTTATTTTAGTTGCATTATTTAATTTTTAACATTACATCTAAACTTATTTCATAATATATTTTTAAATTGGATTACATTTATATTGTAAATTATTTATATAGTAATATATATATTATATATAATTTAAAATAACCACTTCTTTTTACTGATTCAATAGGTAGAACTAGTGACCTAATAGATTTTTTAATTTAACACTTGCCTGGTGTTAAAAATATTGATTTACACCACCCATTTAACTGAGTAACTTTACAATTGTGTTCAGGTTTTGTGTAATTTTATGAGTAACTTTCTAGTGATTGGATGCAAGCAAATCAAATTTAGGATAGATAATTCCATTCTTAATTGCAGAAATAACAATAAACAAATATTATCATCTTAATATATATAGTAAATACTACACAAAATTTGTGTGTGCTAAGAAAAATATCAATCCTTTAGAGGACTAGGACATTTTCCATAAAGTTTTTGTAAGTTGTGTACAATCTAACTGGTCATTTAATAAAGATTTCGAAGTATATATGGTTTTAGTGAATCATTAACAACGATTGCTCGTGCTACTTGGTGCCATAAGACAAACATGGTGCAAAACTTGACTAATAGGCATTGGTCATAGAGGAAGCTCTTTTTGTGCATATTTGGCAAACTACAAGAACTTGCAAGCTTTTTTTTGTTTTCTTTTCTATTATCATTTCCCTAAGAGTTTACAAGGAAATACATGGTGTAAATACAAAAGAAAAGCTTTATATTTTGAACTTTAGCCACAAAAATACAACTTTAAACCAAAAGGAAGTGGTTAAGTGATGCAAGTGTCGAAGCTAATCTGGAGTACCCAAGATTTCTAGAGGGCTAATGATGCAAGCTAGAGCCAAAAGACTCAAAGAAGTTATGAGGATACTCATCAAGGAGTTTTAAAATGTTGTTTGATGTTTGGAAGGTCTTAGGGAGGAAAAGGAATGTCTATCGGTTCATTTGGTGTGAAACGATCTCAAATCAAGCGTTGAAGTAGTCTTAAGAGTGATCTAGGATTAGCCTCGATAAATCCCATGCAGCCCAGATCGATTTGCCCTCCAATGATCGAGAGTGTTGCAAATCTTGCATCCTTTGTTTTTATGATCGCACTAACATCATTAAAAACTTTTTGGCTCTTTGGCTTTGCAATACAATATTTTCTTTTCCTAGAACTATGAATGAACTTATATTCTTTTGGAATCCAAATTGAATTGTTCCAAGCCATTCTTGGTTAATTCACAACGTATGAGCTAATTAGGCATGTTAGTTGTGGTCGTCCTTTGTCCGAATTCTTCATTTGTCATTGTGTTTTAGGCTGTTTCCTACATGGTTTGCATAAGCAAATTCTCATCGGGTTCAGGCATATGCCAAATTTATTACGCATGCTTCAACATGTGCATCAATTGGCATCAGAGCTAGTTATTTTGGATTTTAATTTGAACACTGGTCCAGGTACCAATCCTATTCTCTTTCTTTTCATGTTTTTCCTATCCTTGTATCTTCCAACATCATCATAGGCAAAAAAAAATTATGTTTAAATTTTTGTGAATTTTCCCAACATATTTGCTCCCCATTTGGTTGTTCATTTGTAGAAAAACAAAAGCAAAGAATCATGAAAAAAATAGTTGGAGAAAGTTTGATTAAAAAAAGTGAAGAAAAGTTGCAATCTTTAGTTGAAAATTTGCACCAAAGTGTTCTATAATTGACAAAAATATCAAAAAATCTAAAGAATGGGAATTAGAAACAACTTGATTGAGTTTAAATTGTACTGGCCATGAAATTTTGATGTAAGGTTGATCGCATGCCATTCTATGCACTGCTTAGATCAATCACAATTACCCCGATTGATCACTCTTCCTAACTGGATTGCGTCCCATATTTTGTTCTAGATCAATCCATCTTGCCTCCCAAATCAATCATCAACCCCTCTTCCAACCTTAGATGGATCCTATTGTGCCCATGTCAACTTGAAATTTTTTTTTTGCCCTCAGATTAATCCATTTGCATCCAGATTATTCCAAAATCCTTAGTCTTCACCCTTTCATACACTTACACACTATTCAAGAATATGTTACTTGAATTTTTGAGAACTCTTGGACTTTTACGAGACAAACATTGTTATTGAGCTAATAATAGCATTAATTAAGTGATTATATGTGTGATACACAAGTGAGAGGTGAAACAAGAGTCAATTATATCTCATGAAGTGAGAGGACACCTACACACACTTCACTTTTTCTATTACCTGTATATTACCTAGTTTTATAGGATGTCTAGAGAAGTAGCTATTGGAGATAACATATTTAACATGAAGTAGCTCACAGACACGTTGGCCAACACCAACCAATGTTTGGAAAATTTGAAGGATTTGAAGGAATCAAAGGCATTCACATGAGGGTGCCTAGTACCTCAATAAAAGTCAGTACCTAAGAGGAGACAGTTTATGCAATAGTCTCATAGGGAAAAGGTGTGTCAGTGGTAATAATTTTGGTTATCCTAATGAATATGAGGATTTTGATAGTCCTACGAGGTTTAATAGGCATCGACAGGATGAGGATGATGAAATTCTGAAGGGATTAAAGCTTACTATACTAGCATTTCAATGAAAATCAAATCCAGATGCTTACTTAGAGTGGGAACGACAAGTAGAACTAATTTTTTACTACCACCACCACACTGAAGCGCAAAAGGTAAATGAGTTGTAGTTGACTTCATTAATTACACTTTATTTATTGGGATTAGTTTATAATAGTTGTAGGAGAAATGATGAGCGCCTAATTGAAACCTGGCTTGATCTAAAGGTATTGACAAAGATAAGATTTGTGCCTAGTCATTATCATAAAGATCTGCACTGTAGATTACTGACATTGATATAAGGAAATAGTAATGTAGAGGAATACTTTTAGGACATGGAGATTGCCTTAATGAGAGCCAACATAGTTGAGGATAAAGGGGCAACTATGGCTAGGTTTATGGGTGGATTGAATAGAGATATTGCAAATATGCACGAGCTACATTATTTGTAGAATTGGAGGACTTGATTAAGAGAGCCATCAAGGTTGAGAAATAGCTCAAGAGAAGGGGTAGATAGTAGCAATAGCAAAATGCACCACGTGGTGACTTGCTAGGTGTGAGGAGAAGCAATTGGCCATCCCCAGTCGAGCTACCAAACCGAAGGTCAAACCTGAAGTTGAAACATTTAAGATACCAAATCAAAACCCCAGCATTTCTGATATGCGTAATAGAGATATTATGTATTTTAAATACTAAAGGAGAGGACATATGGCTACTTAATGATTGAATACAAGAGCCGCGATTTTGATAGATAAAGGTCAAATAGTGATCGATGAAGAAAACATTAGTAGGAGGAGATGCCACCTTTGAAGAAGCTGTTATCTGAAGATGATGAGGAAGCTTACAAGGAGACAAGTTATGTGAGTTTGGTAATGATGCGCACATTGAATACACAATTTAAGGAAGAAAGATTTAAGGAGTAGATAGAAAACATTGTCAACCCAAGGTGCTGGATTAAAGGTAAGACTTATAGTCTAATTATAAATAACGGGAGCTGTACTAATGTTGCCAGTAACATGTTGGTGGAGACACTCGCATTGCTACTTAGGGATCATATGCATTCATATAAATTGCAGTAGTTGAATAATAATGGTAAGGTGAAAGTGATGAAGCAAATTTTGGCAGTGTTTGAGATGGTAAGTACAAAGATGAGGTATTGTGTGATGTAATGCCTATGAAGGCTAGCCATATTTTGCTAAGGAGGCCTTGACAGTTTGATAGGAATGTTATGTTCCATGGCAAGTTGAACATCAACATTTTCTATCACAACAATTGGAAGATTACCTTCGTATCACTCATCCAGAAGGAAGTGTATGAAGATTAACAATATTTGCTGTAGTAGTATGAGTTAAAATTAGAGAAAAAGAAGAAAAAAAATGAGAGTGAAAGAGAGAATGAGAATAGATGAGTGGGAAAGAAAAAGGAGAGGAAAGAAAAAGATAGGAAAGAAAAGGAGGGAAAATGGTGTATGCTAGCAAGAATGACAGATGTGAGAGGAGTGTTATGTTACTTATGTATAAAGAAATTTATTTCTTATCAGAAGAAATTACATCTTCTCTTCTCGAGATTGTTATAGCTATTTTTGTAGCATTTATAGGATGTCCTACTATAGGAATTACCTAGTGAATGGTCATTAATTCAAGGGATCGAGCATTAAATCAACTTAGTGCTAAGAGTAGCCATTCCAAATCGACAGACATATTGAATAAATCTAGAAGAGACCAAAGAGATCTAAAGTCAAGTAGAGGAGCTAAATAACAATGGAAGAGTTCGAGAGAGCATGAACCCATATGCAGCTCCAATACTACTTATACCAAAGAAAGATGGATCATAGAGGATATGCATGGATTGTAGAGTAGTGAATGATATAAGAGTAAAGTATCACCATCCTATTTCTAGATTAGATGATATGTTTGATGAGTTATAAGGTGCTGCTATGCTTTCACAAATTAATCTTAAAAGTGGCTATCATCAAATAGGCATAAAAGAAGGAGATGAATGGAAAATGACTTTTAAAACTAAGTATAACTTGTATGAATGATTAGTTATGCTGTTTGGATTAATGAATGCTCCAAGTAATTTCATGAAACTTATGAATCATGTTTACATATTTTCATAGGTAAATTTGTAGTGGTGTATTTTGATAATATCCTTGTGTGTAATAAGTCCATTGATGAGCATGCTAGATACCTTAGAAATGTATTTGAGGCTCTACATAAAGAAAGGTTGTATGTGAACCATAAGAAGTGTACTTTTTGTGTAGATCATTGTGTGTTTGTTATCAGTGTTGTAAGTGTCCATGGTATCCAAGTAAATGAGAATAAGGTGAGGGAGATATGAGAGTGGCTAACCCCCACAACTGTATCTAAGGTAAGGAGTTTTCATAGACTTGCTAGTATTTATAGGAGATTTGTGTAGGATTTTAGTACAATTGCAACACCATTAACCTCAGTCATCAAGAAGAACAAAAAGTTTCAGTAGGGAGATGCGTAGCAAAAAGCCTTTGAGACACTTAAAAATAAGCTTACTTACGCTCTTGTGTTATCTTTAATTGATTTTAGTAATATTTTTAAAGTTGAATGTGATGCATAAGGTATAGGTATTAGAGTCATGCTTATGCAAATGAAGAAGTCGGTCACATACTTCAACGAGAAATAAAATGTCATGAGATCGAATTATCTAATATATGATAAGGAGATGTATGCATTAGTAAGGACTTTAGAGACTTGGCAGCACTATTTGAGACCTAAAAAGTTTGTCATTCATTTGGATCATGAGTCCTTGAAACATCTCAAAAATTAAGGTAAGTTAAGCTGAAGGCAAATTAAATGGGTATCCTTTATCGATGCTTTCCCTTATGTTATTAAATACAAAAAAGTCATAGAAAATGTGGTAGCAAATGCATTATCTAGGCATTATTCATTGCGTACTACATTGAATGCTAGATTTTTAGCATTTAAGCATATTAAGGGAATGTATGAGAAGGATGAGGATTTTAGATATGCATATGAGTTAACTAAGAATGCAGTACATAATAAATATTATTAGTATGGTGGTTATTTATTTAACATAGATAAATTGTGTATTCCTAGATGTTCTTGGAGAGAGTTACTCATTAGGGAGGCTCATGATGGAGGCCTAATGGGACATTATGGTGTCAACAAGATAATTTCTATATTGCAGTAACATTTCTATTGGTTGCACTTGCACAGAGACATGGAGAGAATCATTGAGAGATTTCTAATGCAAGGAGGCCAAATCAAGAGTGCAGCTAATTTGTTTTTCAATGTATTTTGTGTGGGGATTGTCGTGCACTGGAATGGGTAAGGATAGTATATTTATAGTTGTTGATAAATTTTCTTAGATGGCATACTTTATTGTATGCACTAAAATTGATGATGCTACATATATAGCCAATTTGTTTTTCAAAGAAGTTGTTAGATTGCATGGAGTGCCATAAACAATAGTGTCTGATAGGGATATGAAACTCCTAAATTTCTTTTTGAAGACGTTATGGGCTAAGTTAGGTACAAAATTATTATTTTCTACCACAAGTCATCCATTGATTGATGGTCAAACTAAAGTAGTAAATAGGACACTAATTGCTTTACTATGTGCTTTGATTAAAAAGAACATAAAGTCATGGGAAGAGTGTTTGACACATGTTGAATTTGCTTATAATTGAAGTGTACACTCTACCACAAACATGTCACCATTTCAAGTAGCCTATAGTTTTAATCCAGTAACCCTCTTGGACTTACTGCCGTTATTTTGTAATGAATAAATTAGTGTAGATAGGGAGCACAAGGCAAATTTTGTGATGCAGCTGCATGAGAGAGAGTCAAAATAATGAATGAAACAATGAGCAATACATCTAGTAAGCTAATAAAGGTTGTTAAAAAATTGTCTTTAAGCCTGGGAATTGGCTCTAGGTTCATAAGTGCAAAGAGAGATGCACATAAAATTTTGTGAAGCAAATGCCGAGAGGTGATGGGTCATTTCAAGTTGTGAAGCACATAAATAATAATGCCTACAAGTTTAAGTTGCCAATTAGGTTTGGCAGTAATGCTACATTTAATGTATCTAACTTGAGTTCTTTCAATACAGGTGACGAAGAGAATTTAGAATTGAGGGAAATTCTTTCTCAAAAAAAGTGGGATGACAAAAGCATCAAAGCCAAGTTGGAGTATTCAAGGATTTCTAGAGGGCCAATAATGCGAGCGAAAACTAAAAGGCTTAAGGAAGTTATAACGATGCTCGTAAAGGAATTTAAGAATGCTTTTGGATGTTTAGAAGGTCTTAGGGAGCAAGAGGAACGCACATGGGTCCATTTGATGCCAAACAAACTCGAACTTTGGAGGAGTCCTAGGATCAATATAGGACCAGCCCTAATCAATCTCATACAACCTTGATCGATCTACTTTGCCAATGATCAACAATGTCCCAAATCTTACATCCTCTATTTTTATGATTGAGCCAACATAATGGGTCACCCTTAGCATGATCGACAAGCCTGCTGCCATGAGGTGTTTTGTTTTTACATTTTGGATGCCACGATCGACATCTAGATCCATTCGAGAAGTAGTAGATCGATCCAGAAGTGCTTCAAACCGTTCCAACTTATGGTTGGAGCCCAAATTAGCTAGGAATTTTACTTTTTCATGCTTATTTTATTTTTTGATTAGTTTTACACGATTTTAGGGGTTTTAAGGCTTCCTAAACACTATATAAAGAAGCCTGAGTTATTCCATTAAACACCCTTTGACTCTTTAGCTTTGCAATACAATATTTCTTTTCTTAGAATTATGAGTGAACTCTTATTCATGTGGAATCCAAATCGAATTATTCTAGGATGTTCATGGTTAATTCATAATGTATCAACTAACTAGACGTGTTAGTTGTGGTCATTCTTCATCCGCACATGCATCGTCAAATTTAAATGTAGACTCAACATGGCCCTAAAATATATAATCTTTTAAGTAGCAATATTCTTATATTGTGGGCCAATTCATTTGTTTCTTTCATTTGCTGATAGGTAATGTAGACAAAATTCACACACCAAGTTAAGGGCCGAACATCCTGCATCTCTTTGTTATATATGAAATCAATACATAACTTTAATCACCCAAAAAAATAACAATTATAAAACAAACTTAAAAAAACTCCCACTTCCTAGTTGCTAAAATTAAGAGCCCAAGTAGTAAAATTTATTTCTTTTTTCTTCTTCTAGTTGTATATCTAGGCTATTTTTGGAAGCTAGCTTTATATTTATCACACAACCCATAAAACTCTATACTACTAAATATATTACTCAATAAAATTTTCATTCAAATTCAAAATCAAATTTTTCCTAATCAAAATTTTTATCTGTTATATATATAACTAACTAATTATTCTTCAATTATTATATCTATTTCAAATCATATTAATAACTATATATATACACATACACTAATATTTATTTATATTTATACTTTATAAACTAATTATTGTCTATATATATTATCACATTATATAATCATTGTTATATATTTTATATAATAAATTAAAATTTTCAAAGAATAAAAAATTTTATATCAAAATATAGTATTTATTTCAATATAACTTCTACCAAATATCATCTCCCAATATAACCGCTCTCCCGGACACATCCCTAGCTGCCATGTTTTGTATTTACAGGCAATATATAGCAAAGGATAGGCAAATTCCATAAGGCATAGGTTATACATGGATTAACCAAATTTATAATAGTTCACATGTATTGACAAATAAATCATCTTGAAACGACAGTTGCCCCACGTACATAACATGTTCAAAGCACAATCATTGAGGGCATTTTAGATCCGATAAAAGTATTTCAATAATAAAGAAAATTAATAATTAAGTATAAACAATAGTTAAATCATTTAACCATGGTTCTCACTTTGCTTTACCTGTATAAAATTTCAATCCTCGATAACCTTCAAACTCTTCTTACATACGAGAGAGAGAGAGAGAGGAAGGGGTACCTAAACTAGTCCATTACCGTCTTATATTCAGCAAATTTCGTGGGAAGCTCAATTCAGCCGATGGGCAACAGCCTGAGATGCTGTTTGGCATGTGTTCTTCCATGCGGAGCTCTAGACTTGATCCGCATAGTCCACTTAAACGGGTGCGTAGAAGAGTTGACGGGTCGGGTTATTGCCGGCGATGTTCTCAAGAACCACCCGAACCACGTCCTCACAAAACCGTGCTCCCAAGGCATGGCTCGCCGGATCCTGATACTGTCACCGGAATCGGAGCTCAAACGGGGCTTCATTTATTTCTTGATACCCGCCTCTTCTTTGCCCCATGAAAAAAACAATAAAATCCCGAAGAAGTTCGGCCCCTCAAAGAAAAACTCATCGGAGGTCGTTGCCGCAAATTCACCGGAGAAGAAGCCTCCTTCCCGGCGGCGGGATGGGAGCAAAAGCACTGCGGGGCCGTGGAGACCGAATCTTGAGAGCATTTCTGAGGATTAATGACATTTATTCTACAAATACACATTTTCACACAATTTTCCCTATTTCTTTGGGCTTCCTTTCTTTTCTTCTCCTTTGGGCTATAATCTGTTGATAATTAATTATCTTCCTTTTTAATATTTTTTGCTTTCCAATCTCTCTCTCTCTCTCTCTCGTTTTCTTTTTCGAAAGAGGTTATCATCTAATTTTTGCCTCATGAAATTGACGGATGTGTACAAGACAAAAGGAGAAAAAAAAATAAATGAGGCGTATGTAATTCAAGTATGTATTTTTCCTCTTTCTAGTGAGTAAAATCCCAATATCCTTTATGTATTCTTGATTTTGTTTGCAAGGGAATGATAACCAACATTATTTTCCAATTTTAAGGTCCTTCAATGCCTCTTGCTTTCAATCAATACATACGTGAAAACCTCGATCATTCATAAGCAATGCTTTTTATATTGAATTGGTGATCAAACTAAGCAATGTACTGGTTGTTGAGCCATTGATCCAATCAATTTAATTAATTTTAAAAACTGGTTTACTTGGTATGTATATATAATATAATACATATATACATGCTTACATATATATATGTATACATTTTCTTTATTATATATAATATTCACATAACTGCATTATGTAAAGTTTCTACGTAATGCATTTATTATTTGATGATAATTTGAAAATTTTGAATCCAGTGATTTTAAAAATATTCTAATTACTTATAATATTACAATTTGTTCCATGCATTATTTAATTTAAGCAAAATATATTCTACATATATATAAATATTTTAGCAAATAGAAGCCAAAATAAAAAAAAAATAAGTAATGAAAATTGTTTGTACTAATCAATATTTAGATCTGTTAGAAATCATAAGGAAATTGTTTTATTTATTTTTATTAAAAGTAAAAGGTCAAAATTATATTTTAAATTTTTTAAAGAAAAATGTATAGAGCCCAATTCACCCGATTTTGGCCCCATTTTGACCATTTCCATAATGATCTTTTAAGACAGACACTTGGATCGGAGAACTGGCACATTATTTGTTGGATCGTTTGAATTGATTGATCTTTTCAATTTTTAAAATATTGTTTTTTAAAATATTTGTGTGTAACTAACATTTATAGATTGATTGACCTCAATCACAGCCGAGCACATTTAGTGTAGAAAAGTCTGTTTCCTTTCAACTAAAATAAAGTTTTAGTGACAAGTTCTGTTATCACCTTGTTAAAAGTAATTACGAAATCTATTTATTTATTTAGAAGCGTTCACGAGTACTGTGGTTTTGGATCTATCTATTAAGGGCAATATATACATTAGATGAGCTTAATAAATAATAATATTTTCCTTGCTACACGGGGGAATAATCACGCGTTGTCTCGTTGGCGCTCATCTCCAATCTTTCCCATGTATAATATATTCATGCGCTTATGCAAAGTAGCGTTCGGCCGAGGGACAGTCGGCGTAGACAGCTCTACAGTTATACATACTGCTCGTATGTATATGTACTATCTCAGTCTATATTATACTGTATGATTAAGTGCTTGGATATACATTAATTACAAATGTGAATTTGCATATATCAATACTTTAAATTCTTTTGATTTTATTCTTTTATTTATTTCTCTAGTTTTCTGACATATTTTGTATTTGTATTTCTCTCTTGAATTTTCTTGCTTTTCAATTTCTTTCGACTTTCTTCATTTCTTATTTGGCTATTATTTAATCTTTTAATTTTCAATGATTTTATTTCTATTGTCTAAAATATAATAATTATATAATTTTTAAATAATTTTGTATACACATAAAATGTGCTAGTTTTGCTAGTCTATTCTACATCTGTACTATATTATTATTTTAATATAAATCTTTAGTTTCACAAAGTAAAATTACGCACCTATCCTTATGTTAAATAATTTTATTCTTTTTATTATCTTATTTTCTCTTTTCATATTTTTATATTCTCTTAAATTTTGTTATTTTAAATTCTTTTAAAATTTCATCATTTTCTTATTTTAAACATCTATACACAAATTAAAATCACATAATTTTTTTTAAATTTTAAATTTTAAATTTTTTCTTTAACTTTATATTTGTGTTTTCTTTTAAATTTTATCTTTTTTATGTTCTTTTTAAATTTATTTATTTTATTATTTTAATATTCTATATACTATTAATATTTAATAATTTTATTTTTATTAAAAAAATATAATAATTTTATAATTTATAAATAAATCTACACATGCGAACGTTCAAATTTTACTAGTTACGTAAGAGTTTCCCTATCAAGTTCATACATTATAGCTTCATGGTGAAAGCAGTGTCAATAAATAGTGTTTTAAGTCAATATGATGAACTAATACAACATGCATAATTTATTATTTAAAGTCTATCTTGTGGGAAAATTTAGCTCAGAATAGGAGTAGGAAAAAAATTTTGTACATAAAATATTAAATTGCAAGCGTGTTATTTAAGATATTTCCTCAAGAAAAAGCAATATCCACATTATCCATGTACTTTCTTAGAAATTATCTATCTTTATCATACAAGTTAAATAATTCTATTCAATTAATTGCACTCTTTCGAATAACTGCATCAAACAGCCATATGGACTCAAAAGATAATAAGGCTTTAAAATAATGAAATTCATGTTAATTATAGAAAATGAAACGTTGTCTTCAAAGGCGGCAACATTTCATTATGACAAGTTTTTTACATGAGAGGTTGCATAAATTAAATGGAATGTTGTGTGACTTAACATGAAAGGTTATATATAATTTAAAATTTGAATAATGAGGTGCATGATTTAAATTTTAATTAAGGAGTTGCCTGTTTCATCATGAGAAGTTGTATTATTATAAATTACAATAATTAAATTATATATTTATTTACAATATTTTTGAAATATCTCGACAAACACAACCCAATTCCGAAAATACACAAAGAGATGATAAAAAAAATTAGAAATGAAATTTGTCCATAATTTAATATGGTATAATCTATAAGTAGAGTAACCTTGAACTAATAAATTTAACAAAAATAATTCAAATTTATTGACTAAGAGGACTAAGCCTAGATCTTGTTGGAAACTGACTATCTCACATGCAAGTAAAAGTTGTGCAGCTAGGCATTCAAAAGGGAATGGCGATTAGAGCTCTTGTTGTTTGGAACCTAAGAGTATGTTGTATGGAAGGCTAAGATATCAGCCATCTCTTGAAACCATTCATCTTTACAAGTCATAAAGATTAGACAGTTCAATAGCTTGACTATTAAGACTGCCAATAGGGATGAGATCATGTTTTTTTTCTTTCTGTTTTAGCTGACTGTATTTATCTTTTGTGCATATTTTTTGTTATCTTTTTCTTCAGTTAGTTAGGGGCTTGAATGTAGATGATTTTAGAAGTAATAGCACGTTTAAAGGCCTGGTGGCTAGATAGGAATTGGATGGAACAGTAACCTTGGTCATTTTGCAGACCAGAATTCTAGAAAATAAGAGGAGCAGCTTTCTTCCTTCCTCACACATCTATTGTTACCTCACACCAATCACAAAATTTCACATGGTATCAGAGCAAGGTTGAATATAAGTCGGAGCCTAAACCATACCAGACCTGTGGTAAAAAGCTCGACATCCATCCAAGACCAAGACAACATGGTTGCAGAAAGGACTTATAGTCTAACTGATACAACCAGCCGTTTCAGGCTCAGTGGGGATAATCTTATGATAACACTTGTTTCAGACCTTCTCACCACTAAGAATTATGTGGTGTGGGCAAGGAGCTTGAGGAAAGTACTCAGAGCTAAAAACAAACTTGGATTCATCACGGGACAAATTAGAAAGCTAGTAGAAACTGAAACAGGATTGTTGGATGCATGGGAAAGGTGCAATGATATGATAGTTTCATAGATCCTAAATTCTATAACTCCTGTAGTTAATTCTAGTTTGCTATTTGTAGACAAAGCTTATAAGGTTTGGACTAAGTTAAGTGATAGGATGTCTCAATATAATGGACCTAGAGTGTATCAACTGAAGAAGACTTTAGGTGCACTAACTCAGGGAGATGATTTAGTTGTTACTTACTATGGTAAACTGAAAACTATATGGGTTGAATTGTCAATATACAATGTGCCTCATTGCACTTGTCGACAACTGAAAACTCTGTTAGATCGAGACTAAAGAGACACGGTCATGCAGTTCCTGATGGGATTGAATGACACCTACAATCATGTTAGGGATCAGATTCTATTGCTTGATCCACTATCTCCATTGAACAAAGTCTTTGCTATGATCTAGAAACAAGAGAAGCAACATTAGATCTTAGGGACATTGCATGGATTAGAGCGTGTGGCCATGGTTGCACAAAGGAGCAGTAATGTGCTTAAACCTGTAGCTAGGAAAGATAAGCCGTATTGTACACATTGCAAAATTCTAGGACATGACCTTGAGAATTGTTTCAAAGCTGGAAATGAACAAGCTCCGAACTGCACACATTGCAACATGAGAGGGCATCTAGTTGAAAAATGTTACAAGCTTAAAGGTTATCCACCAAGGCATAGATTTTTTCAGAAAGGCAATAGGATGACAGGCCATGCTAACTTGGTACAAAATTTGCAACAAGAAGAAGGAGGAGATGATTCATGTGGAGATGAAGGAAAAATGACACTAACCAGGACTTTACACCATGAGTTGATGGCTCTCTTGGGCACTAGGAATATAGTATCCAACAAACTCAACAAGGAAGAGCAACCTCAAAACCATACTGCATCTACTGCTGCCATTTCCAGCTCCACCACCTATAATGCCAATTCTTTCAATATGAATTGTAATTTGATAAGTCCAAAAACCTCAAGCCTTAGACCAATCAAGCTAGAAGCCTGCTCTTGGGCAATGGATACTAGAGCCACATATCAAATGGTCTGTGATCCAAGCCTTTTCTCATCCATGCCTAAAAAATTTTCTAAGCCAATCAAGCTACCTAATGGTTCACATGCTACAGCCACTCACATAGGAGTAGTAAAATTGACTGAACTTATCATCTTACAAGATGTCTTATGTTTTCCTTCACCATAAATTTGATGTCTGTAAAGAAGCTAACTAATTCTATCTCATGTTTTCTGGTTTTTTTTTCCTTCCTGTTGTCTTGTGTAGGACCTTGCCACTTAGACTATGATTAGGAGAGGTGAGGTGAGAAATGGTCTTTAATGTTTTCAAGAAGGAAAGGTGTGGCATCAAGCTAACTCTACTAACCTAATAGATCAAAACAAACCAGCTCCACTTGAGACTCTATATGTTGTAAGCTTTATAAGTTCTGTAGACTTGTGGCATTATCGACTTAGACATCTTTCTAGCTAAGTGTTAGGGCTCTTGTAAAAAGTCTTGACAAATGTGAATCCTTCCAATTTAAATAAATTGCCTTGTCCTATTTGTCCTATTGCCAAAATGCACATGTTGTCTTTTGAACACAATTTTCATGGAGCCTCACACTCTTTTGATATATTGCACTGTGATCTTTGAGGACCTATGAGTGAAATAGCACATGATAGAAACAAGTACTTCCTAACACTAATGGATGATTACACCAGAACAACTTGGACCTATTTGCTCAAAAATAAATCAAATACAAGAAGCATCCTCAAAGCTATCTCTAACCTCATTGTTAACTAGTATGGAGCAAAAATAAAAATAATAAGAAGTGATAATAGATCTGAATTTTGGCTTAAAAATTTCTATCAAGACAAAAGCATAATACACCAGAAAAGTTTTGTCGAAACCCCTCAAAAAATAGAGTGGTGGAAAGAAAATACAAACACCTACTAAATGTAGCTAGAGCACTAAGATTTCAATCTGGTTTACCTTTAAAGTATTGGAATGAATCCATCTTAATAGCTACTTATTTAGTTAATAGAACCTTTAGTAGCTTATTAAATGACAAAACACCTTATAAAATGTTATTTAAAGTCAAACCATCTTACCAACATTTAAGAAGCTTTGGTTGTTTGTGTTATGTCTTAACTTTAAGGCAAGGAAGAAAAAAATTTGATGTAGGGGAGAAAAGTGTGTGTTCTTAAGCTACCCTTATGGAGTGAAGGGATATAAGCTACTTGAACTCAATAGAAATAAAGTGTTTGTTTCAAGAGATGTGATTTTCTATAAAAATGTGTTCTCTTTTAAAATGGTGAACCACAATGTAACTTTTGACTTAGCAGACTTAACTTCATATACATTGCTTACCGGTGACTTTGCTGATCCATTCTTTGTCTAACCTAGTCCTAATCAACCCTATCCTTGGTCCCAAACTCCTTCATCACCTGAAACAAAAAGCCATAAACTAGTCGAACCTCTCTAAGATAAACACATCACTAAACCTGTTATGAGCCAAACACTTGAGCCAGGAATACCTAACAGTGTCATATTTGAGGAGGTCAAACAGAGTTAGAAAAACACCTAAATACGTTCAAGATTATTGTTTTCAATTGGCCAATTCTCCCTCACTTCTGCTAAGTGGACAAGGGCACCAAACCTTTACTAAACATCCCATTGAGAACGTCTTGGGGAATCAGAACTTCTCCCCATATTACCAGAGTTTTTTAGCTACTATTTCCACTCATGATGAACTAAAGACCTATGGAGAGACTTCAGCAGATCCCAAGTGGGTGGCAACTATGGAGACACTAAAAGCATTAAAACAAAACAATACATGGACAGTAACTGATCTGCCTGCTGGTAAGGTGCCAATAGGTTGCAAGTTTGTGTACAAAATGAAACATAAATCTAATGGGAGTATAGCAAGATGCAAAGCCAGGTTGGTTGCAAAGGGCTTCGCACAAAAGGAAGGAATAAACTTCCAAGAAACCTTTTCTCCAGTTGCCAAGATGACCACCATTAGATGTCTCCTGGCAGTAGCTACAGTAAAGGGTTGAAAGTTGTTTCAACTTGATGTTAATAATGCCTTCTTACATGGAGAACTAGATGAAGAAATTTACATGATAAAACCTCAAGGTTATTGTGAGGGAGGACTAGATCAAGTTTGCAAGTTGAATAAGATCCTATATGGTCTTAAACAGGCATCAAGGCAATGGAATGCTTCTCTGACCAGTGCATTGATAAAATATGGTTTTGAGCAGTGCAGAGTTGATTATAGCCTCTTTATCTTGAGAAGAAGCGGTTCACTCATGGCTCTATTAGTCTATGTGGATGATATAATTATTGGAAGTGATTCAAAGGTAATAGTCACAGATGTAAAGGAGTTTTTGGATAAAAGGTTCAATATTAAGGACTTGGGAAGTTTGAAGTATTTCCTTGGTATTGAAGTTGCTTGAGGTGCAAATGGAATTTATATTAATTAGAGGAAATGCGCCTTGGACATTCTTTCAGATAGTGGTATGCAAGGAAGCAAGCTAAGCAAGTGTCCAATGCAACAAAGCTCCAAATTGAGCGAGGATCAAGGAACTCCACTGGAAAATCCATTGATCTATAGAAGGCTCATTGGAAGACTGCTCTAATTGACGATCACAAGGCCTGATATCTTTTATTCAGTCTAGACTCTGAGTCAATATATGTAAACACCTACTAATCTACACTTACAGGTGGCGCACAAGGTGCTACGCTATATCAAGGCTGCACTAGGACAGGGATTGTTTTTTGCATTAGAAAATGATCTTGAGTTAAATGCCTTCTGTGATTCAGATTGGGGCTCGTGTATTGACACCCGTAAGTCCATCACAGGGTACTGCATCTTCATTAGTAGGTCCTTGGCATCATGGAGGTCCAAAAAGTAGGTTGTTGTGTCAAGATCCTCAACAGAAGCTAAGTATCGAGTTATTATAGCCACATGCAGTGAACTCACCTTAGTTGAGATATATTCTGGTAGCACTTGGAATTGAACACCCTGAACTTGTATTATTGCATTGTGACAATCAAGCAGTGCTTCACATAGCTGCTAACCCAGTCTTCCATGAAAGGAGCATGCATATTGAGATAGAATGTCATATTGTTAGAGATAAAGTGCTGGAAAAAAAGATTAGAACTTGTCATGTGCCCACCGGAAGGCAAATTGCTGACATAATGACTAAAGCACTAAGAATTCAACAATTAAGGAATTTTTTGGACTGGAAATGGTAAATTACCACTTCGCATCTTGCGGGGGGTTGTTGGAAACTGGCTATCTCGCATGCAAGTAGAAGTTGTGCAGTTGGGCATTCAAAAGGGAATGGCAATCAAACCTCTTGTTCTTTGGAACCTAAGAAGATGTTGTATGGAAGGCTAAGATGTCAACTATCTCTTGAAACCATTCATCTTGACAAGTCATCAAGATCATGCAGCTCAATAGCTTGACCATTAAGACTACTAATAGGGATGAGATCAAGTTTTTTTTCTTCTGTTTGGCTGATTGTATTTATCTTTTTTGCGCATTTTTTGTTAGCCTTTTCCTAAGTTAGTTTGGTACTTGAGTGTAAATGATTCTGGAAGCAATACATATTTAAAAGCTTGGTGGCTAGATAAGAATTGGATGGAATAGTAACTTCGGTCATTCTGCAGACCAGAATTCCAAAAAATAAGAGCAGTAGCTTTCTTCCTCCCTCGCATGTCTGTTGGCACCTTACACCAATCACAAAATTTCACAGATCTGGCCAAGATAATATGAACTATTTGGTTCCATATCGGGTGTTGATGCTGCATTAGTCACACATTTTATAGGTCATGTAATTATGCTGTCTGTATGAGTGTATTAGAATTTCACCAATAAAAATCAATAGAAAAGAATCTTGACTTCTTACACTCGCATAGAAAAGCTAATCAAGAGTATTTTCACTCCCTCCAACTCAAATGAGTTCATAAGCTTGATAAATGTTCAGAGATTAGAACATTATTTTGTCCAACCCATAATTTATAACCCTTCCAACAGATATGCCTAAAGTTAAATTCATTTAAAATTTAATAAAATATTCTACAAATATCTTAATTAAAATTAGATTACGACTTTAGCTATACTTCTTTATACTGGTCTTATCCCATTGTCCCAGAGGTTTCAAATTTCACCACAAAAGTGCTTTAGAAGGAGATTTTATTATAACAAATTAGAAGCTTGTGATTAATTATATTTTATTATAAAAAATTAGAAGCTTGTAATTAATTATACATGTATTTTTAATTAATTTCTGTGCATCCTTTTAATTAATTTGAATATCAGACAATTAGATTATTACTTTGCTCGTTCTATGAAAATTTTTAAAAAAACTTTAAAAGAATTAATTGTGATGTAATTTAAATCTTGTTACAAAAATTAATATTTTTCTGTACAATAAAAAAGTGTGAAGTAGAACAAAATCAAATTCATCCCGACTTTATCAATTCGAATTTTTACTTTTCATTTTTTTATTTTTACATATACTGATTTGGTAAACATTTTAGTTATTATTCCTAATTCACCTAAATGTCAAATAGTTAATGAGTTATCATTCTATTTCTTTTATTTTCATAGTAAATATATTTAACAAACTCAACATTTTTATTTTTATCATTTTATTTTGAATTGAATATATAGATTGAAAAATGAGTTATCATTTTATTTTAGATATTCCTAATAGTAAATATAAGCTTTAATTCTTCAATATATGACATTTGTATACAATTATTGTCAGGTCAATGTATATTTTTTTTATTTTAATGTGAAATTTACCATAAACATACCTTTTGTGACTAATACTTTCTAAACAAAATAAATTTCGCCACATTAAGCTTACTAATTCAACAAATATATTATTTCTTATATTTATTTTAAGTATGGTAGTATGAAAAATATATTATGTGTACAGTTTTTATGAAATTATTTAGTATATCAAATTTTTACTAGTTTATGTGAAGACAAAACTGATTAAGTTATAAACTTAAAATCCAAATAACTTTTTCTTTCTGCTAACAAACCCTTAGGCGTGCACCTATTGGGAAATAGGGTTGGACATATGGTAGGAAGAGACTTTTAACAACGACGCAGGGACAAAAGAGATTGCATCAAGGTGTTTGTGAAGACTATTGTCTATGAAAGCTTTTTTGAAAAGGCTATAATTTTGAAAAATTGCCTTTATTTCTTGGTGCATTTTTTAAGATTTTTTTTGGTACGAATGGGATATATTTTTTTGGCAAATTACATCTAACTCTCATACTGTAATTATGGGTTTTCTCCTCCTACTTGATAAATTATCATTTCCACCTACAACAGTAGTTTCGATAGGATTTTGACAAAAAAAAATGAGTTAACTCCTCTATCAGACAACTGTCTAATTTAATCAAACTGACCAATTTTTATGGACGAAAGGTTTTGGGGGATTTAATAACATGTGTAATAGTTGGGATGACCTACTTGTAATAAAAATAATAAAAAATTATTGCAATATTATAAATTGCAAAAATTACAATAATTTAAGAAAATTAATGAAAATTTCACTCAAGTAATTCATTCGTTTGGGATCCAATTATATAATTATGTGAATTTCATACACATTTCAAAGAAGCTAATAGATATCAATGAATTTGATAACTATAACCTCAGGATTATGATTCCCATAATTACAACTACCTACAATTTTAGGCCATATATGTTGGGTTCATATTAGGAATCATGAAAAATCTAACATAGATTAGTAATAATCAACTTTCCAGTGATCTAAATTCAATAAAATTTAGCCAATAAATTCCAATATATTGTCTTGGTCAAAGGTTCTCTCTGTTTTTTTTTTTTTTAATAAAAGCATCAACACAATTGTGAAATGACTGTTTATAATGTTATTTTATTGTGACATATTATTACGCACGTATATACATATGCACGTATATATTATTTAAATTTAATCAATATTCAGATTCACGGGCACAGTAAAATTTGTTAACCATTTTTTAGTTTTTGTATAACAAAACGAGAAATAAATTTGGGAGGGGGTTGGGATTGTAAGAGCTGAATGGAGACATAAACTGGTGCCCAAAACATTTAATATGCCATTACACACATAAGGGCATATTTGGCATTGCAATATACTGAAGTTTGAATTTAATTGTTTTTACCAAACTCTTTTAGGGACATGAAAAAGATAAGAAAATCTTAGTTTGAAATCTTAAATAATTGCACGCTAAATTATGTCTTCAACACCGCAAGAATTTTTTTCAATTATTATTGAATGATGTAGGCCCATTTGAAGTCTATGTTTCTAGTTTTTCTTTTTTTTTTCCTCGGCAATCGCCTCTTCTTTCATCCAAATTTCTTCTTTATATAGAGGAGAACTAGGTTAAATCGGTGGATCCACGAAAATGGCTAGAAAATTCAGTTTCCAAAAATAACATATATGCTCACATCATCACCCACAATCGTAGCTCTCCTTCCCTCAATTGTAGCCTCCTCAACTGCAGCCGTGGCTCCAATTGTGATAATTCCAGTGCACACTGTAATGTTCACCCGCGGCTGCGAAACTCCTCCTTACAATCGCAGCTCCCTCAACCACGGTCACACCTCCAACCGCAAAAAATCCAATGCATGGTGCAATCTTTAATCATGGCCACTGACATCTTCCTCGCGATTGTGGCTCCCCTTCCCGTGTTACGGCCTTGACCACACCGGTTCAAGCTTTTTGACTGTTCTAGCGATGTGCATACTTTTACATGTAACTTCCTCGTCCAGTGTATGATTGACTTGATTTTTGCATTGTTGGAAAGTTAATTCATTTTTCCTTTATTCTTCAAAGTTTCAGGTCAATTGAATGTTCCACCACAACACGAAATCTTTCCAGAGTCTCTACTTAATCTCTACAACCGTGATAACCTTCACCAACATCATAATATTTAATGTAATTCATGCTAAGATAAATACATGATAACATGTAATGTAATTCATGTGCAATTTAAGCATTTCTTCCATTATAAGATTTGTTTGACACAATGTCCATTTTACACATTTTAAACGTTACCATGCTTAATATATATCACCAAACTTGTTGAATATAACACCATAATTAACTAAAATTTATGGTAATATCACATCACTTTTGTGCGTCTTTAAGTATGTCCATGTACATCTTGTGAAATCATCTACAATTGTTAAGATTTAATGAAAACCGCCAACTGCAACTTTATAATAAGGACCCCAATTGTCAATGTGATTCAAATCAAAGGCTTTATTAATAAATCTTACACGAGTTAGAAAGGGCAGCCTTTTTTGCATAGCCCTAGGACAAATCTCATAAACTTTCTTTGGTAGTATATATACAATGGAATTTGAACTATGAATGGCTAAAAGATTATGAGAAGCATGCTTTAGCCTATAATGCTAAACATCAAACGAATTAGCTAAGTAACTATGTACAGAAGGATGTTTGAAGTTGTTTCTTGTGACAATAGAATGATGATCAAGTTTCTAATTTTGATAGAAATGCTTCTTTTTCCTTCTTTCTAGGGTAAATAGTCCTTACTTTAGTTCAGCCAATCCAATCTTCATCCATGGTGATTAGACCTGGATGTGACCCATTTTGGAATCAAAGACTAAGTTGTTGTTTCGAGCTTTAACAAGCTTGCTTACCGACAACAAGTTCTGTTTAAAAGAGGGAACAAATAGGACATCATGCAACACAATGGCATCTAACAAGTGCACTAAACCTATGTGTGTGACTGGGGCTTTTGATCTATCTGGTCGCTTAACAAACAATTTAGCGAAGGTTTGAATGAACTAAATGGGTTAAGATTGCTAAACATGTGATCAATTGCACTAGTGTCTACAATCCAAGTGGGAGACTCAAGTGATGATGTGTTTTTGAAATTCAGAGGTTTCTCAGACATTAGATTGAGGGACGAGTGTGTGATTATACCTGCAAAGTTGAAGCATGGCTGCAACTAGTTGTTTGGGGTGGTTTGAACTAGATTCTTATCAAGTTGATCATGTGAAGTTCCTTCCATGGATATGATAATGTCCTGTGATCAATTGCACTAGTGTCTACAATCCAAGTGGGAGACTCAAGTGATGGTGTGTTTTTGAAATTCAGAGGTTTCTCAGACATTAGATTGAGGTATGAGTGTGTGGTTATACCTGCAAAGTTGAAGCATGGCTGCAACTAGTTGTTTGGGGTGGTTTGAACTAGTTTCTTATCAAGTTGATCATGTGAAGTTCCTTCCATGGATATGACAATGTCCTGTGAATTCAACATAACCAATAGCCTACCGATCTGATCTTGAGATAGATTCAATCCGCCTTTATCTCCTCTTAGGCCAGTGTTTTCAACATCTCCATGAGATACTCAGTTTGTTGATGCTTGATTCCCTCTTCCCTTGCCTTTAGTGAACTTCAAATCGAGAGGTGAGGTGAGAAATGGTCTTTAATGTTTTCAAGAAGGAAAGGTGTGGCATCAAGCTAACTCTACTAACCTAATAGATCAAAACAAACCAGCTCCACTTGAGACTCTATATGTTGTAAGCTTTATAAGTTCTGTAGACTTGTGGCATTATCGACTTAGACATCTTTCTAGCTAAGTGTTAGGGCTCTTGTAAAAAGTCTTGACAAATGTGAATCCTTCCAATTTAAATAAATTGCCTTGTCCTATTTGTCCTATTGCCAAAATGCACATGTTGTCTTTTGAACACAATTTTCATGGAGCCTCACACTCTTTTGATATATTGCACTGTGATCTTTGAGGACCTATGAGTGAAATAGCACATGATAGAAACAAGTACTTCCTAACACTAATGGATGATTACACCAGAACAACTTGGACCTATTTGCTCAAAAATAAATCAAATACAAGAAGCATCCTCAAAGCTATCTCTAACCTCATTGTTAACTAGTATGGAGCAAAAATAAAAATAATAAGAAGTGATAATAGATCTGAATTTTGGCTTAAAAATTTCTATCAAGACAAAAGCATAATACACCAGAAAAGTTTTGTCGAAACCCCTCAAAAAATAGAGTGGTGGAAAGAAAATACAAACACCTACTAAATGTAGCTAGAGCACTAAGATTTCAATCTGGTTTACCTTTAAAGTATTGGAATGAATCCATCTTAATAGCTACTTATTTAGTTAATAGAACCTTTAGTAGCTTATTAAATGACAAAACACCTTATAAAATGTTATTTAAAGTCAAACCATCTTACCAACATTTAAGAAGCTTTGGTTGTTTGTGTTATGTCTTAACTTTAAGGCAAGGAAGAAAAAAATTTGATGTAGGGGAGAAAAGTGTGTGTTCTTAAGCTACCCTTATGGAGTGAAGGGATATAAGCTACTTGAACTCAATAGAAATAAAGTGTTTGTTTCAAGAGATGTGATTTTCTATAAAAATGTGTTCTCTTTTAAAATGGTGAACCACAATGTAACTTTTGACTTAGCAGACTTAACTTCATATACATTGCTTACCGGTGACTTTGCTGATCCATTCTTTGTCTAACCTAGTCCTAATCAACCCTATCCTTGGTCCCAAACTCCTTCATCCCCTGAAACAAAAAGCCATAAACTAGTCGAACCTCTCTAAGATAAACACATCACTAAACCTGTTATGAGCCAAACACTTGAGCCAGGAATACCTAACAGTGTCATATTTGAGGAGGTCAAACAGAGTTAGAAAAACACCTAAATACGTTCAAGATTATTGTTTTCAATTGGCCAATTCTCCCTCACTTCTGCTAAGTGGACAAGGGCACCAAACCTTTACTAAACATCCCATTGAGAACGTCTTGGGGAATCAGAACTTCTCCCCATATTACCAAAGTTTTTTAGCTACTATTTCCACTCATGATGAACTAAAGACCTATGGAGAGACTTCAGCAGATCCCAAGTGGGTGGCAACTATGGAGACACTAAAAGCATTAAAACAAAACAATACATGGACAGTAACTGATCTGCCTGCTGGTAAGGTGCCAATAGGTTGCAAGTTTGTGTACAAAATGAAACATAAATCTAATGGGAGTATAGCAAGATGCAAAGCCAGGTTGGTTGCAAAGGGCTTCGCACAAAAGGAAGGAATAAACTTCCAAGAAACCTTTTCTCCAGTTGCCAAGATGACCACCATTAGATGTCTCCTGGCAGTAGCTACAGTAAAGGGTTGAAAGTTGTTTCAACTTGATGTTAATAATGCCTTCTTACATGGAGAACTAGATGAAGAAATTTACATGATAAAACCTCAAGGTTATTGTGAGGGAGGACTAGATCAAGTTTGCAAGTTGAATAAGATCCTATATGGTCTTAAATAGGCATCAAGGCAATGGAATGCTTCTCTGACCAGTGCATTGATAAAATATGGTTTTGAGCAGTGCAGAGTTGATTATAGCCTCTTTATCTTGAGAAGAAGCGGTTCACTCATGGCTCTATTAGTCTATGTGGATGATATAATTATTGGAAGTGATTCAAAGGTAATAGTCACAGATGTAAAGGAGTTTTTGGATAAAAGGTTCAATATTAAGGACTTGGGAAGTTTGAAGTATTTCCTTGGTATTGAAGTTGCTTGAGGTGCAAATGGAATTTATATTAATTAGAGGAAATGCGCCTTGGACATTCTTTCAGATAGTGGTATGCAAGGAAGCAAGCTAAGCAAGTGTCCAATGCAACAAAGCTCCAAATTGAGCGAGGATCAAGGAACTCCACTGGAAAATCCATTGATCTATAGAAGGCTCATTGGAAGACTGCTCTAATTGACGATCACAAGGCCTGATATCTTTTATTCAGTCTAGACTCTGAGTCAATATATGTAAACACCTACTAATCTACACTTACAGGTGGCGCACAAGGTGCTACGCTATATCAAGGCTGCACTAGGACAGGGATTGTTTTTTGCATTAGAAAATGATCTTGAGTTAAATGCCTTCTGTGATTCAGATTGGGGCTCGTGTATTGACACCCGTAAGTCCATCACAGGGTACTGCATCTTCATTAGTAGGTCCTTGGCATCATGGAGGTCCAAAAAGTAGGTTGTTGTGTCAAGATCCTCAACAGAAGCTAAGTATCGAGTTATTATAGCCACATGCAGTGAACTGCTAACCCAGTCTTCCATGAAAGGAGCATGCATATTGAGATAGAATGTCATATTGTTAGAGATAAAGTGCTGGAAAAAAAGATTAGAACTTGTCATGTGCCCACCGGAAGGCAAATTGCTGACATAATGACTAAAGCACTAAGAATTCAACAATTAAGGAATTTTTTGGACTGGAAATGGTAAATTACCACTTCGCATCTTGCGGGGGGTTGTTGGAAACTGGCTATCTCGCATGCAAGTAGAAGTTGTGCAGTTGGGCATTCAAAAGGGAATGGCAATCAAACCTCTTGTTCTTTGGAACCTAAGAAGATGTTGTATGGAAGGCTAAGATGTCAACTATCTCTTGAAACCATTCATCTTGACAAGTCATCAAGATCATGCAGCTCAATAGCTTGCCCATTAAGACTACTAATAGGGATGAGATCAAGTTTTTTTTCTTCTGTTTGGCTGATTGTATTTATCTTTTTTGCGCATTTTTTGTTAGCCTTTTCCTAAGTTAGTTTGGTACTTGAGTGTAAATGATTCTGGAAGCAATACATATTTAAAAGCTTGGTGGCTAGATAAGAATTGGATGGAATAGTAACTTCGGTCATTCTGCAGACCAGAATTCCAAAAAATAAGAGCAGTAGCTTTCTTCCTCCCTCGCATGTCTGTTGGCACCTTACACCAATCACAAAATTTCACAGATCTGGCCAAGATAATATGAACTATTTGGTTCCATATCGGGTGTTGATGCTGCATTAGTCACACATTTTATAGGTCATGTAATTATGCTGTCTGTATGAGTGTATTAGAATTTCACCAATAAAAATCAATAGAAAAGAATCTTGACTTCTTACACTCGCATAGAAAAGCTAATCAAGAGTATTTTCACTCCCTCCAACTCAAATGAGTTCATAAGCTTGATAAATGTTCAGAGATTAGAACATTATTTTGTCCAACCCATAATTTATAACCCTTCCAACAGATATGCCTAAAGTTAAATTCATTTAAAATTTAATAAAATATTCTACAAATATCTTAATTAAAATTAGATTACGACTTTAGCTATACTTCTTTATACTGGTCTTATCCCATTGTCCCAGAGGTTTCAAATTTCACCACAAAAGTGCTTTAGAAGGAGATTTTATTATAACAAATTAGAAGCTTGTGATTAATTATATTTTATTATAAAAAATTAGAAGCTTGTAATTAATTATACATGTATTTTTAATTAATTTCTGTGCATCCTTTTAATTAATTTGAATATCAGACAATTAGATTATTACTTTGCTCGTTCTATGAAAATTTTTAAAAAAACTTTAAAAGAATTAATTGTGATGTAATTTAAATCTTGTTACAAAAATTAATATTTTTCTGTACAATAAAAAAGTGTGAAGTAGAACAAAATCAAATTCATCCCGACTTTATCAATTCGAATTTTTACTTTTCATTTTTTTATTTTTACATATACTGATTTGGTAAACATTTTAGTTATTATTCCTAATTCACCTAAATGTCAAATAGTTAATGAGTTATCATTCTATTTCTTTTATTTTCATAGTAAATATATTTAACAAACTCAACATTTTTATTTTTATCATTTTATTTTGAATTGAATATATAGATTGAAAAATGAGTTATCATTTTATTTTAGATATTCCTAATAGTAAATATAAGCTTTAATTCTTCAATATATGACATTTGTATACAATTATTGTCAGGTCAATGTATATTTTTTTTATTTTAATGTGAAATTTACCATAAACATACCTTTTGTGACTAATACTTTCTAAACAAAATAAATTTCGCCACATTAAGCTTACTAATTCAACAAATATATTATTTCTTATATTTATTTTAAGTATGGTAGTATGAAAAATATATTATGTGTACAGTTTTTATGAAATTATTTAGTATATCAAATTTTTACTAGTTTATGTGAAGACAAAACTGATTAAGTTATAAACTTAAAATCCAAATAACTTTTTCTTTCTGCTAACAAACCCTTAGGCGTGCACCTATTGGGAAATAGGGTTGGACATATGGTAGGAAGAGACTTTTAACAACGACGCAGGGACAAAAGAGATTGCATCAAGGTGTTTGTGAAGACTATTGTCTATGAAAGCTTTTTTGAAAAGGCTATAATTTTGAAAAATTGCCTTTATTTCTTGGTGCATTTTTTAAGATTTTTTTTGGTACGAATGGGATATATTTTTTTGGCAAATTACATCTAACTCTCATACTGTAATTATGGGTTTTCTCCTCCTACTTGATAAATTATCATTTCCACCTACAACAGTAGTTTCGATAGGATTTTGACAAAAAAAAATGAGTTAACTCCTCTATCAGACAACTGTCTAATTTAATCAAACTGACCAATTTTTATGGACGAAAGGTTTTGGGGGATTTAATAACATGTGTAATAGTTGGGATGACCTACTTGTAATAAAAATAATAAAAAATTATTGCAATATTATAAATTGCAAAAATTACAATAATTTAAGAAAATTAATGAAAATTTCACTCAAGTAATTCATTCGTTTGGGATCCAATTATATAATTATGTGAATTTCATACACATTTCAAAGAAGCTAATAGATATCAATGAATTTGATAACTATAACCTCAGGATTATGATTCCCATAATTACAACTACCTACAATTTTAGGCCATATATGTTGGGTTCATATTAGGAATCATGAAAAATCTAACATAGATTAGTAATAATCAACTTTCCAGTGATCTAAATTCAATAAAATTTAGCCAATAAATTCCAATATATTGTCTTGGTCAAAGGTTCTCTCTGTTTTTTTTTTTTTTAATAAAAGCATCAACACAATTGTGAAATGACTGTTTATAATGTTATTTTATTGTGACATATTATTACGCACGTATATACATATGCACGTATATATTATTTAAATTTAATCAATATTCAGATTCACGGGCACAGTAAAATTTGTTAACCATTTTTTAGTTTTTGTATAACAAAACGAGAAATAAATTTGGGAGGGGGTTGGGATTGTAAGAGCTGAATGGAGACATAAACTGGTGCCCAAAACATTTAATATGCCATTACACACATAAGGGCATATTTGGCATTGCAATATACTGAAGTTTGAATTTAATTGTTTTTACCAAACTCTTTTAGGGACATGAAAAAGATAAGAAAATCTTAGTTTGAAATCTTAAATAATTGCACGCTAAATTATGTCTTCAACACCGCAAGAATTTTTTTCAATTATTATTGAATGATGTAGGCCCATTTGAAGTCTATGTTTCTAGTTTTTCTTTTTTTTTTCATCGGCAATCGCCTCTTCTTTCATCCAAATTTCTTCTTTATATAGAGGAGAACTAGGTTAAATCGGTGGATCCACGAAAATGGCTAGAAAATTCAGTTTCCAAAAATAACATATATGCTCACATCATCACCCACAATCGTAGCTCTCCTTCCCTCAATTGTAGCCTCCTCAACTGCAGCCGTGGCTCCAATTGTGATAATTCCAGTGCACACTGTAATGTTCACCCGCGGCTGCGAAACTCCTCCTTACAATCGCAGCTCCCTCAACCACGGTCACACCTCCAACCGCAAAAAATCCAATGCATGGTGCAATCTTTAATCATGGCCACTGACATCTTCCTCGCGATTGTGGCTCCCCTTCCCGTGTTACGGCCTTGACCACACCGGTTCAAGCTTTTTGACTGTTCTAGCGATGTGCATACTTTTACATGTAACTTCCTCGTCCAGTGTATGATTGCCTTGATTTTTGCATTGTTGGAAAGTTAATTCATTTTTCCTTTATTCTTCAAAGTTTCAGGTCAATTGAATGTTCCACCACAACACGAAATCTTTCCAGAGTCTCTACTTAATCTCTACAACCGTGATAACCTTCACCAACATCATAATATTTAATGTAATTCATGCTAAGATAAATACATGATAACATGTAATGTAATTCATGTGCAATTTAAGCATTTCTTCCATTATAAGATTTGTTTGACACAATGTCCATTTTACACATTTTAAACGTTACCATGCTTAATATATATCACCAAACTTGTTGAATATAACACCATAATTAACTAAAATTTATGGTAATATCACATCACTTTTGTGCGTCTTTAAGTATGTCCATGTACATCTTGTGAAATCATCTACAATTGTTAAGATTTAATGAAAACCGCCAACTGCAACTTTATAATAAGGACCCCAATTGTCAATGTGATTCAAATCAAAGGCTTTATTAATAAATCTTACACGAGTTAGAAAGGGCAGCCTTTTTTGCATAGCCCTAGGACAAATCTCATAAACTTTCTTTGGTAGTATATATACAATGGAATTTGAACTATGAATGGCTAAAAGATTATGAGAAGCATGCTTTAGCCTATAATGCTAAACATCAAACGAATTAGCTAAGTAACTATGTACAGAAGGATGTTTGAAGTTGTTTCTTGTGACAATAGAATGATGATCAAGTTTCTAATTTTGATAGAAATGCTTCTTTTTCCTTCTTTCTAGGGTAAATAGTCCTTACTTTAGTTCAGCCAATCCAATCTTCATCCATGGTGATTAGACCTGGATGTGACCCATTTTGGAATCAAAGACTAAGTTGTTGTTTCGAGCTTTAACAAGCTTGCTTACCGACAACAAGTTCTGTTTAAAAGAGGGAACAAATAGGACATCATGCAACACAATGGCATCTAACAAGTGCACTAAACCTATGTGTGTGACTGGGGCTTTTGATCTATCTGGTCGCTTAACAAACAATTTAGCGAAGGTTTGAATGAACTAAATGGGTTAAGATTGCTAAACATGTGATCAATTGCACTAGTGTCTACAATCCAAGTGGGAGACTCAAGTGATGGTGTGTTTTTGAAATTCAGAGGTTTCTCAGACATTAGATTGAGGTATGAGTGTGTGGTTATACCTGCAAAGTTGAAGCATGGCTGCAACTAGTTGTTTGGGGTGGTTTGAACTAGTTTCTTATCAAGTTGATCATGTGAAGTTCCTTCCATGGATATGACAATGTCCTGTGAATTCAACATAACCAATAGCCTACCGATCTGATCTTGAGATAGATTCAATCCGCCTTTATCTCCTCTTAGGCCAGTGTTTTCAACATCTCCATGAGATACTCAGTTTGTTGATGCTTGATTCCCTCTTCCCTTGCCTTTAGTGAACTTCAAATCGAGAGAAAAACCAACTAACTTATAACATTTTTCCCTGAGATGTCCTTTCTACCATAGTGTGGGTAGGTCACTTTAGATCTTTTCTCCTTCTTCCCTGAAGTTGTAACCATTCTTGATGCCTCATTCCAATTCTAATATGAGGCCACAACTCCCCTTTGATCTTCCTCCACTATAATGGCATTATATTCCTCAGCAGGTGAGGGAAAAGGTCTTTGCATCAATAGTTGTGATATGTTGCTAGAAAAAAGTCTCATTTGAGCCATTTAAGAACTTATAGACTTTGTCCCTCTATGTTCATGCACATATCTTTGGAAACAATCTAGACTACACCTCCCACATACACACTATGGAGCTGGCTTGTAATGTCTCAATTCTTCCCACATCTTCTTCATGTCAAGGTAGTATAAATCAACAAATCATAGTTCTTAATTAATATTGCATAAATCATTGTGACACTCACATACTCTGCCATCATCCAGTTTTGAATCCTCCTGTGAAGAATTTTCCAGAGTTAAGAAGCACTTAGAAAATTGTTGATGCTAGTTAAGTATTCAAGGATCTCAGTAGTTATGAAACAATGAGGTCATTACAGTGCATCCAAGCACCATAGGTAGGATTTCTTGCATTAGGTTTAGGTATGCTTCCATCTATGATCCCCAACTTTTTTTTTGATTGATAATGCAAGAGTGAATGACCTAATCTAGGTTAGATAATTGGTTCCATCCAATTCTGGTGTAATTATAATTCTAAAGTGATTATCTACAGGATGAATGTGGAAAGGAGAGCTTAGATCATCTGCTGTCTGACCATTGGTTGGTTGATTGGCTGAGTTCCTTGATCCTAAAGCCATAATTCTTGGCCAATAATGGAAGAACTCCTTCTCTAGATCACCCCTACAATTCTAGTACCATGTGAATTCTCAAGAATAGAATTGAAAATGAGACAGAAAATAAAAATCACAATGACTCTACAAGTATGGAGATGAGAAAGGAAATCTAAAGAAGAAGCTATAGGTCTTGCTCACTCAATTGAGTGATTGATAGTTACTTGTCTCTTTGCTCTTAGAATCAATTCTTTTTTTCTATCTTTCAAGGAGTTAACTACCAGTTACAACTACCAAAAAATAACTACTAATCTGCCCTCCTACTAAGCACCACGATAACTAAGTTAGCTAATTGTCCATTCTAGTTGGATTGCTACTGCTAACTTAGATCGCTTCTCATCACTTTAGATCCTCATCACCCCGGTCGGCTAAGTTCCAACAACCAACTCTTTACTTTGACATGTTGGATGATTAAAATAAATGTTGACAAAGGAGAAAAGAAATTGAGAAGGAAATGAGTTATAGTAAAGAAAGGGAGAAAGTGGAAAGGGAAGCTTGTAGGAGAGAGGAAGCAGCAAGAAAGGAACGAAGACCTAGGGAAACATTTTTACTTAGAGGTAAAACAGATTTTGGTAATTATGTTTTGTTCTTCACTCTTATTATTTATTTTTAAAAAATGGAAGAAAAGCTTCATTAATGTAAGGAGAACAAATAGAGCTTAAAACTATGATTGGAAGTGAGAAAATTGTTTTTGGAAGAAATGGAATATAGAAAAAAGGATATTGTGTAAGAATAGGTGTTTGGAAGATAATGTAATGATGTGTCAAGTAGATATTTGCTAGAAAGTGGAGTTAATATGGTGAAAAATATTGAGTAATTATTTAAAAAGGTGAAATTTGTTATTTTATTGGATTGTTGGTAATGTTGTAGAATTATTATTAATATTATTTATTTTTATTTTTATTTTTATTACTATAGTTATTTTTGTTGTTGTTGTAGAATTATCAATATTATTATTATTAGACAAGGTTAGTTTTAATGAATTAGATTACTCTGCTCAAAGATATATATATATATATATATATATATATTTTTTTTTTTTTGATATATTCAAACTGGAGTCCAACATAAGTTTGAACTAAGGTTCCATTTCTATAGAATACAGTTAGGTTGAATTCCAATAGTTTTTAGATTCTAGTAGTTACCAAAATATTTTCCCTTTTTAATTAATACTTTTCAAATTTTATTTTGATAAGTAATATAAAATTGTAATCTTATTTAATATTGCTTCTCAATAACTACAATTTAAACTAAAATTTTGAGAATAAAATTTTTAAAATAATATATTTCATTTAATTTTCCCATACGTTGAAGTTTTATCTGAGTGAATTAGTCGCAATGAAACAAGATATAAGTTTGAAAATTTTCTGAAATGAAGGTTAGTTCACCAAAACTAACAATAATTTTATTCAAAAACAACACATAAGTATCAAGTTGCATGATAAAGTGAGTGAGGGTACATAAGCACCAAGTTATAGAATAACATACAAAGTCTCAGTCGCAGCACATAAGGATAGAAACATTGCATAAGTGATACATAGTACAAAATGAAAATGGGGGAAGCATCGACACCTACTCAGTCATGACGCCACCATTGTTTGAGGCGTGTCAAATTTGGCCAACGTGTCATGCTGTTCAAGGAGCCTTCCTACCTAGTACCTGGATGGCTACTTGCTTGCTGCTACTAAAGAGCAACCTCCCATGGGTCCATAGGGTGAGGCACAGTAGAAGATACCACATCACTAGGCGCCCTCACATATGTGGTGTCAATGATCTTTGGATGAATAGGAAGGCCCATTTGTTGGTGCTTAGGGAATGACTAAGACTCCGTGTCAAACTTTGATATGATAATGACCTCCCATTAGGTTGCTTTACCATTATTCTAATTTGCTATGGGATGGACTGGGAGATTTGAGAATAAGATGTCACAGATCTTGTACAGTGGCTCCTCCTTGGTGCACTAAAGCTTTTGAGCATTTATCTCTAGCGAAAATATGATGACGGATGAAGTCGTCTTACACAGGTAGAAACACATATTAAACAAGCAAAATGCAGCAATCATGAAATACAACATGGTACAATAATGTATTACCTATTGGCCTGCTTCCCAAAACTCTGGACCTACATGAACCTCGTATGTGTGTGCATTATACATCATGCTAAGCATTGAGAGGTGCTAGATGAAGTTAACGTACTGTGTTTGTAGAGTAACCAGATGAGGCACTACCCAGAAATTGAAACTCATAGCCAAAGTTCTATGTCAACAACCTGGCACTATCCGCATAGACTGGGTACATCTCTTGATCCCACTGTTAGTGATATGCTCTCTAATGCCAACAAAAAATGAGGAACACTAGAAGGGCTTTCTTTGTATGTGTATGTTCATTTAGTAATTCATAAACTATTAATTTTCATGTCATTCTTGTGACAAGTTTTCATGCATGTAAATCTTGATTACTATAAAATATTGCATGTGACCATGTATTTAAATTAAGTAGCCTTATTCATGAGGAGTTATAAATATGGACACAAGGCTCTCTCGGTACTTAATCATTAAAACCTGTCAGCAAGATACATACATTCTAAAGGATATTAAAGAGTCCATACGACTTTCACACTTTATATTTATAGAGTGAGTGTCATATCATTCGGTGTGAAATATTGAGAATAAATGTCTGTAGATGCTCCATTGGGGAATGAAGCATTCGAGCAATGACTTGCAAAACGAAGTAGATGCATAGAATTTACTCTTTGCTGTCAACATCCTATTTTATGATCGTATTAAATATTTATGGATTTCAGACTTGAGATGTCATAGTTGTCTTGTGCTTATGTCGATCAACATATCATTAGAACATTAAAAGCCAATATCTATCCTAGTGTGGAATAGGGTTATGAACTCGATGTACTGTTGCTCAAATTCGTATGGAGGCGTGTATGCATTTAATAAAGAATTTGTCTCTTTGCAAGTGAGTAAGGCATTTGTCTTACGTAGTTAGTGTTTTATGAGACAGAAGCCCTTGACCAACGCAAAGTATGATCGCAAAGGAGTTTTCAATATGTCTCATGACAAAAAACCTATTGGTCATATCACCAAGTTTATAAGTTTGACTAAGTCCATGATTCTTGCTCGATTGGAATAAAGTAAGATAAAAGGTCTATATGGTATAATAGTCACGATCGAAAAACTTCATTGTGATCCCGTTCACTTCATCTTAATTAGGTTATGATATGGGCTATAGGTTAAATGTTACATATATCCTTTGAGTTATTATCATTGATGATTAAGAATGAATCTAAAGAGTCACAAACATTCGGATGGGATGTATTGCAAGTACTAAATTAATGGGTTGAATAATTTATTTAATTGTAATTGAATTGGACTAAATAAATGACCATGGTGCTTCTTGATGATGAGACCATTAGTCAAATGCACAATGGGGAATTAATTTAATAAATGAAATTAATTAAATTAATTAGACACATTTGGGCTTTGATTAATAATGGAGATTAATAATTAAAGAGTATATGGGCTAATTCATTAATGAGATTAATAAATAAATATCCATGGAGCTTGCAAGAATCCTAATCATGTGGACAAACAAGAGGTGGTGGTTCGAGGGCCATAACTCCAACGATCACACACAATCGTTTTAAAGCATTTCAAAGGTATAAGATTTTGTCTGTATCTTGTTTTATTCATATTTTGCATTTTTTGTTAACAAAAATGGGTGGTGTTTCTTTTATTACATTCTACTACACTTGAAAAATATTTTTATGTTCTAAAGTTTTTATTTTAATGAGCAAACCTCATAGAAATCTAACACTTGCATCATGTTAATCCTTAAGTGCTCATGGCAGACATCCAAGGGGTAGTAATGAGTGCCGGCTCCTCCAGAATGGTCTCCCGCGGTAGAGGTGGTCATGGTGCAGCATGGGTTGTGTTCCTCTCTGGTGGCATTTTCCTAATAGATAGTGCTCATTAATTACCAAAAGGCATAGATATTAAGTCTCATGCCATACGTAAACACTTCAGATATTTTGCAAGGCAATTGCGACAAAAATTTATGAACATTATTCATAGTGATGTGAAATTGTAGACCTACATACTTAGGAAAAATATGTAATTGAATTATGAAGCAATAAGTGGAGACCATATGTAACCATTTGAAGTAACAAGTAAAAACCATACAAACAGTAGGCATTACATGATATAACTAGTAGATCAAACAGGACATTACATGATATCACAAGTGTCTACTAAGTCAAAAGTTGATCATAACTCTATCAAACTATCATCCCCGCTGCCCCTCCCATATCTGCTATGCTAGTTGGTCTTAAAATAGATTTCTAGTTGTTACAATCTTATCTGATAGGTTTAGATATGGTAGAACATCATCTAGTTGTTGTTACGCCTACGCTCTGGATGATCATCCACCTAGTCAGGATCTGCCATGTACTCCAAGAACCAATCATCATTGCATTGTGTGATAACAAAGTTGTGTATGACACACATTAAAATCACAATGTTTACTTGAGTTTCTAAACTGTAGTTTGGCATCAAACCGTTCAATATGGGGAATTACTTCTTCAATACATCGAAGGTGTGCTTGATGTGGTTCTAAATAAATGAATGGTATTGATTGAACAACAATGAATGGGTTTTCGGCCAGCACCACACGACCCATGGATCTGGCAACAGTCACCTCGATAGAACACAAGGAAGCTTAGCATGTTGGCGTACCCAGCATTAACCGTATAGTACTTTCCTATGACAATACCAATCATCGTCAATAATGACTACCATCTCTATAGTTGAAATCTTAGGTTTCAAATGATGTTGTGGTACCTCGTGAAGGCCATGGGAAGTTATATTTCTAGTGTTCAAAGGACATCCTACACTTTTTGGTATCAACCGCACTCTCCTTGCATCCTAACACAACAAATATAAATTTCAAGTCAAAGTCACATGCAACCATGACACTTTAACTAAGGAATGCTTTATTGCTTTGGTAGCCATAGAGCTACATGTGGGGAACCCATCTAGGAACTAATGCACAATCGATAGCCCTCAACATAGTCCTAGAAGCAATGTGTAATTAACACTACATGCGTAAAAGAAAACCACGAGAAATAGGGGATTTGGGCATAGTGAGTTTGTGATCATACCTTGAAGTTGGGGTACTAATGTGGCTGATATAGGATTATCTTGTGTACAATAGACATATCTGGTGGACTGATGTACTTGATTGCCATTGCATGCAATGTATCACACACCATGTGTACATGGTGACTAATTCTCTCGAAGGATCACTAGGAACGTTCAGCTGTGTCTTGATAGTGGTAATGCATGGTGATTCATCTAAGAAAGATGGCAACTAAGGTATTAGGCACACTCTGTCTTGCTATGGTAGAAAGCATATTTGCATGACTTTAGAGGAAGCAGATGAAAGGTGGGTTTCTTCATTCGCAAGGCATCATATAAACGGTTATCATAGCCAATGAGCAACTCATTAATCCAATCAAGACCACAGAACCTCAAGTCATGAAATAGCTACTTGAACATGCTCAAGAATGATCGTGGGGCTCCCTGGTGGTACAAAAAAGTGAAGTTACCTATATCCCCATCTAAATGCAGGGCAGCTCCCCTGATGGAGCCACTAATGTCACTGGCAACATCATCCATAATGTCATTTGGCATGTCACTCCCAATGTCATCATCTTCAACCACACGTGTGTGGGGTCCATGATAGTGAATACACTTGCATGGAACAAAGATTATATGTGGTCAACTAATATGCAAAATTAATGTAGCTGAAATTGTTCATCCATTAGCGCAACAATTACGATGTACATGGGCATCAATAAACATAAATTATAAGCACACGAAGCCTAAATTATATGTTTAGATGTGGTACACAATATAAAAATTTATGAAATAAGAGAATGCAAAATTAAGGGCAACGTTTCATAATTGGCAACAAAAAAAATTAAGGGCAACATTTCATGAATTGGCAACAAAGGCAAAAAGGATTATAAGAGAACTAACTTATAATACAAGTACTATATGGGATAGGTTTTTGTTTCTCATGTTTTATTATGCAACATGTCTTTTGGATCATCAATGTAATTAGTGATGTGGTTTGCTTGATTTATGCTGCTAGATTGGTTTTCCTGCTGACATTCAAAAGAGTAGTATCATGTGAGAGTAGTTTAAAGAAAAAAGGGTTGCGAATTAAATATTTAGATATGGTACACAATACAAATAATGCATGAAAGAAGAGAATGTAAAAAATAAGGACAACATTTCTGAATACAAAACAAAGGTAAAAACGATTACACAAGGCCTAACTTAGAATACAAGTACTACCAGGTTGCACAAATCCCATATAACGGATCAAACTATTAATATATGGATGAGTACCCCCTCTAACTTAACTTGACTAAATATCCAAGTGTCTTTTGTGGTGGGAGGGCTGGGAAAATGTGTTGTTGGATTAGGTCCTCAAACTTAACCAAGACTTTATAGAAACAATCCTTTGACAGGTCATTCATCGCCTCCAAGGCCCCGATGCACATCTCAACCATGGTAGCTGTGTTAGGATCGGTCTGCAAAGTGACCATATTATTGGTTTGCTCCCAAGACTATAAGGCCAATATGACAATAGGAGGGTTAGGCTTCTTTCTCCTCAAAGAGGAAAAGGCGGAGCTTGTGGACATCAATTCACTAGAAGAGTGCGACTGTCGCTGTGAAGTTAGGGAGGCATCATCTGCACTGAGCTTCGCAGTGTTTCCAACCTCAACATAATCATGAAGCTCCATATGGCAAGTTGGAGGCATAGGGTGCTAGGTGGATGCCCTAGCTAATTGTCCAATCTTTGTGTGGGTGGCAAAGATGTCAATCAGTTCTCGATATGGTGGAAGGCCCTTACAACAAAGCTATTAGTCTCTCGGGTTAGCCTACATGCAATTTATGAGAGTAAATTATGAATTTAAGATAATGAAGGTACAAGTAACAAATATGTTGACAAAAAACATTTGTTTAGACTCATCGCTAGGAAGGTGCGCCATACCTCATCCATGCCCTTCCATTAATCTTGTCCCAACTAAATCCCATCTCTGAAGTAAGTAAATGATGCTAAGTTTTCCATTTTGTTTTAAGTCTATTGTATTTCCCAGTGAGCTGCTTCATGGTATAGTTACATCTAGGACAGGCTTCTCACATCTTTATCATTGTATCAGTCTACTTTGATGGAATGAATGTGGCCTCCTTTAGGTTACCCTACTAAACCTCACTGTGCATTATAGTGTGCCATGTTGAAGGGTTGCGAGGATGACATCTGCGACAAAAACACATTAGTTCAAGTTACAGACTTCTATAAAACTGCATTGCCTTTTTACTAATTACGTTCTATATTTTAGATGCTACGCAAATTTGGAAGAGGGGTAGTACACGTTACAGATTATAGCCTAGCATTTAGGTAATGCGTATATTTATGGTGATTTAATGCCTAGTGCATTACAAAACCATCTACAAATTCACTACAATTTCACATACCAAAAATGAAAGTATTGAGGGTAAATGAAATATTTATTTCAAAATAGTCTTTTATATATTTTAGTTTTAATTTATTCCAATTTAATAGTTTTATACAATTTTTATTTTGTTCAAGATTTTGCTATTTCTTTCCCATTCAACAATATTTCTATAATTTTGATTTCATGAGAAAAATATATAATACCACTCTTATCTAATATTGCTCTTTAATAACTGAAATCAAACTAAAATTTTAGTAATATAGAACAAGGTAAAAATTATTTATTTCTATTTAATTTTTATCATAAACTTGCAAATATGTTTTTCCCAAAGATCATGTAATAAGAAAAATAATTTTAAAAAAAGATGAATTGAAAATGAAAATTTTTTTATAATATATATAATAAAATTAATTAATTAAACTTATGTTTTTCACTATTTTAATTATTATCATTAATCAATTTGGAAAAAAATGATTTCTAAAACTTAGCTTTGTACATGATGTTGTAAAATGTATATTGAAAAGTGATCATGTAAAAGCTTTTACTCAAAACTAATATTTTTGTTTAAGTTTAGAAATTATTGGAAATAATTTAATACTTAGTTGCATGTTAATTTATAGCAACAACTTTACATTGAGTCAAAAACTATTACTATATTTTTAAGAAAATTATTTTAATCAATTTATGCTTTCTCATGTCAAATCTTATATTAAACTAAATTAAAAAATTATTCTACTTTGAAAACACTATTTATATAAATATAAACATGGTAATAACAAAAACAAAAAGTGTTAAAACTAATAAAAATTTAATTAAAAGCCTATTCCAATTTTACAATTTTTGTTAACATTCATATTTAGTTTAAATTTTAATATGAATTTCCTATTAAAAATAGAGAATTAATTTTGAAATAACTTAACTCTTGTTACATATTTTTATTTTCAGAAGATATTTCTATTTTAGTATTCTCATAAATTTTTAGAATTCCTTTTTATGATTTAATTATAGAGTCAATACCTTCCATCTAAATTATTGTTCTTCATCGAAACAATCGTTATAAAATAATAATTATGTATACTATGTATTTAAATAGTAAATTTTTTTTATGGATTCAAATGTTTATTTCCCACTCAACTTTAAGTTACTTGTAATTGATTTCTTAATTATCAAATTTTTATTGTATTTTTAATTTCTACAATTTGTCATGTCACTTTAGTTTTTTATTCTATTTCATAATAAATTTTTATATCCCTCCAATACATAATTTTATTAATTTTATGTTAACAAATTTTGTTAATTTTATTGATTAATAAATAATTTGATATCTCTTCAATTCTTATGTTATAATTAATTTTATTAATTTTTTTATCAATTTTATGTTATTTTTAGTCTCTGCAAGTAAAAGAGTTACCTTCCACATGATTTGAACATAAGGGCTATAGTGGCTCTAAGTAATCACACAACTAACATTCTATGAGTAGAACCTCCTTATGGAAATATGTAATTAATCTAAAACTTTGTGCTTTCATCATTACCAACTAGATGGAAATACATTACAAAGCATAAAATTGTGATATAATAGAATACTATATAGATAAATGTATACTATACATTGAAGATGAATAAACTATAACCACGTCGAGTTAAAGAACCAATTCTACAAATAAATTACTAGTACTAATGTAGACATAAAAATGTAGTGTGATTTCACAGCCAGCAAAATAACATAACTGATGAATCATATGCAAACCAAAAACGATATAGCCACAATATCATGCATTCCACACTCATATTTGCATTCTATTCCCAACTAAGGGTTGGCCTACTAACAACCCACAATTGTACTCTTTCCATTAGTTTGGGCAGACAATTGGGTTTGCAATAATATAACATACCTTAAATTATAAAGAGAGATAACACACTTCATAACTGAAAGTAATCCAACCAAGCATAAGTCTAAGAGAAAGAGTACTGGAAATGTAAGCTACCACTCTATAGTACTATTATTTAATACAATTCCAAGCTATTAGCAAAGATATCTTCACCATATCTACTTTACATACACATTTAATACACAAACAAACAAAAAAACATACACATAGTGCACAAATAGTGTATGTCAACTATAACCCACTACACATACCCTACTAACCCTACCCCATCCTAACACTATTTTACCAATCTTTTTCTAAATATTGTTGTTCCACTATTTGCTCCAAATACTACCATTACTTTTGCTAACACCATCTGCACAATAAAAACATAACAACCAATACTTAATTAACACATAACAAAATATTCATCATTATTACAATCATTAAAATGCTAATTACAACAACAAACCAACTGGTTTGGACTCAATAGTAATGATAGTTAAAACAAAACTTGCAATAGTGAAACTTCCCTTTCTTGGAATCGTCCACAAGTGGTGGGGAGGGAAACCACCAACAAACCTTAATTCTAGCAATCGAAATGGGCCGAAATTTCAACCACCCTACAAAAAAAGCCAACACCAACCAAGAGGGCTCAAATTTCGGAGATCATATCGAATTAGTGATTTCAACAAATCCACAAAAGAAAACAACTTCAACTAAGAGAGTTCAAAATATGGAAAATATTGGCATTGTGGGAGAAAACATCAACCCGCTCACGACCAAAATAGGAAAAGAATAGATCAGACATACTTCACTCTAAAACCAAAGGGGAGAGACGTAAAACCACCACAAATATTAGGTAAGCAAAACAGTGGGGGGAAAGGGTACAACTACTCAATTTCCATATTGGCACCACCAACCTAGCTACAGGGGCGATGGCCAAGGGAGAGCGGAAGGGCCATCTCTATTTTGACGATGAAAGCGAGTGCCACCATCAAATAAGGGAGGCCACTTAGTTTAATGAAAGCACCAGAAAGGGGAGGAAGGAGAAACGCTGATTTTGGAATGCTAAACTAAAATCTAGGAAAAATGAGTCATGTATCTAGCCATAAAGGATGGAGATGGTGTGCAACAAGGTTCACCACCTTTAGATAGTTTAGAATGGCATTTAGGTAGTTTAGTAGAGAGAATAGAAGAGAGACGAGGGAGGAAGTGAGATGGGAGAGAGAAAAGGGTCACACGTGAGTGAGGGTGGGGTAGAGATAGGGATGGGATAGGAGAGAAATAAGTGAGACGGGAAATGGGTATCTTAATTTTTTTCCAGAAGGAAAGGTAAACTTTTACCCATTAACAAAAGGTAACTTGGGCATTTCTGTGACATTTTAGGAAAATGGGTAGTGAAGGCCTGACCAAGTGCAACCTAAGAATGTCCAAGTATGCTTATTAACTCTACTGGTAGTAGGTTAATGTGCTTACGAGTGCTATAGGCTAAGGTGTGTGCTTCAATGCTTAAATCTTTGTGAACATGCACAAATGAAACACAATGTCTACTTCAAAAAGAAAGAAAAGACATCACACACAACCTTACTCCACAACATGTGAATTAATCTCATCGGCCAACATAGCTACTTTGTGTGTTGCGAGACTTTCAACTATGAATGCATCCCCTATGTCAAGAATGAACCTCCAACCAATGTAAATAACATTTGCATTGACTACAAATACACCTATGCCTGCACCCCTCCTATCCTTGAGTAAAGCACCATCGAAGTTAATCGTCACCTTGTTGTTTGGCCTTAAAGCACTTGCCTCCTGTTCATGTCTGAGGTTCTTTTTCAATCTTAATGCATTTGATTCATCCCAACCTATATAGTAACACCTAGCAGAGTTAATGACCTCAAGTGGGGCTTGGTAAATGCCTTTCATTAGCTGATGATTGCGATAATGCCACAAGTTCCAGGCTATGAACACAGTTAATCTAAATTGGTCATTGTCTAGGTGCTTCTCCAACCACCTAAGCCACTATAAGGGTCCCTAAGAGAAGTTTGAAACCAATTTTCAAGGGATATCGGAAAGGGCTAGGCTTGTTGAGCAAAATGGAAATCTATGAAGTCATGCCTAAGATTTTTGGAAGTCTCTCTAACGTGCATGCAAGCTATGCCTTTACCACATCCCTTTCTTTCTAAGTTTTAAATTGTTAAGAGAGTATCATTCATCAACCACTAGAGGAACACTTGAATTTTATTGGGTGCATTGATTTTCCATATAAAGCCCCAATCACCTTCTACCCTTCTACTAGTGATGTGATCCTAGATTTATTAGAGGTGCTAAGGAATTGGAGTGTGACATTTTGTCATGAAATTTGGCATATATTTTGGGCTTGGAAAAGTAAATAAGGCTTAAAAAGGGCTTCAAAGGATATGAATTGCAATGTGGGCCACCTCGAAACGATCACAAGGCATTCAAAGCAACCTAGAGGTGTATTTAGCATTTTGGAGTTACAATCGGATGAGAGCCTGATCGACCGTACAAAGCCAAATTGTCATTGCAAAGATCAGAGAAGTTGTCATTGCAAAACCAAAGCGAAGGTAGGACAATTGCACAACTATTGAATTGAGTTAAGCAAGACATGATTGATTACCCTTTAGGCCAAATTGATCACATGAGGTAAGAAAAGCAAATTTTAGGCTGAATTTCAAATTTTTAGATGTTGGAGCCCATTTTCCCACCCACCAAACTTGTAGAGCCCTAGGAACAGTTTGTACTGTATAAATACTCCACTTGCATTATATGATAGAAAACCATAAATCTTGACATCTGACAGTGAACTAAGATGTTTTCTTTCAACTTCAATACTTGTGTGCTTGTGTGGGTTTCAATTCTCAAACTAAACTATCAAATCAGGTCATCCAATGTATTTCCGATGGTTCATAGCCATCATATCCATGGTGTAGGTGCTTGGTTCCTTGGTTGGATTTTCTTCAATTTGCTTCAATCCACCCTAACTGAAGTAGGTCCTTGTTTTATTAATCTCCTTTCGATTCTAGCTTCTTCTGCATTCACGTCAATTGGTGTTAGAGCCAGTTAATCGGGTTTCTTAATCTAATTGATCAGTTAGGCTCCATTTCAGCCATCTTCTCCACCTTCATATTATTTCCACTATTCTTTATTTTCTCTAATTAAAAATCTAAAAAAATAGAAAAAAATATATAAATTTGAATTTTTTAGGGCTTGTTTGGACAATTTTTTAGTATTTTTGTTGGTGTTGAAATATTGTGATAGATATTGTTGAATATTTAGTGTATTGTTTAGAACAAAACAATGGACCGTAGGATGAAAATTTTGGGGTGTTTGCGGTTTTCAAAAATGGTATTGTGGTTGGAAAATATTTTTGGAAGTTTAAGCATTGAATGGGACACAACAAACAAAAAAGAAAAGAAAGAAGTAAGAAGCAGAAAATCGTGCAAAAGAAAAAGAGAAAGGAAGAAAATAGTACCAAAAAAGATAAATTTTTATAGGTTTTGTTGGTTTTTGAAATCAAATTTTCTTCAAAATTGTCTGTTGGATCAATCTAGAAGAAGTCTGGATCGATCGCATCGTTAGGGTGACCAAAAACCCTAGTTGCTAAAAACTATGATCGTGATCGATCTACCCCTTGCTCGATCAATCACATTGCTTGGTTCTAATGTGATCACGTGCGCGCTCTTGCAGTACGATCGCCCACTTCTGCATGCAATTGTTTGATCTGCCTACCTAAAGAATCGATCTCAATTAGTGTTTTCCACCTTGATCAGTCTAAATTGATTCTAGATTGATCCTAAACTCCATTTTCTTCAATTCTACACCATTTCTTCAATTTTACACCTTTCTTCGTGCTTTTTTTAGCCGTTGAACATGGGAAGGACCTTAAAGTTTTCGAGGCAACAATGAGTGGGTTAGTAAGAATATTTGAGTGGCTTTTGAAATAATTGATCCTTTGCTTATATATATATATATACACACATACACACACATATGCATGCTACACTCACCTTTTACTTCATGATGTCACAAAGCTAGCTAGGATACGGTGATGATGGTCATGACGAGAGAGCCACGCTTGAAGAATTTGCTAAAGAATTAATGGACCTCAATCAAAAATTGGTTGGCAAGCATGGAAGGCTAAAGAGAGTTGAGGAAGCTAATGACATCCCTACTACCCACCACCAGGTGGATATAAGTATCGCATTCCTCAATTGCTTCAGGCATGGACACTTCATAAACAAGCGTCCCAGTGAAACAAATGATATTCCCCTTGAGTTTAGCAGAATTTTGGAGGCTAATTCAATTCCATCTATGGAGTTGGTGCCTTTACACAATGATAAACATGAGGAGAGGAACTCGAAGTAGCAAAAGCAACGAAAAATAAAGTGGAGGCCAAGGAAGTTGTGAAGGGAGCAACAATAAAGATAGAAATGGGGATTGAGGATGAGCATGAGAGTGCAAGAAGGGTAGTTAAATGAGTGGCCATGTCCAAAAGAACTTGTTTGATCCCTTTACATATTTTTCAACTGTTTGTCCTACATTTGAGTTAAAAATCTTTGGGGCAGGAAAGTTTACATGCGCATATCTAACTAATGTTTTTGAAATTTATCCTATGCTTTTACGTAGCTCGTTATTGGTGTTTATATGCTACACTTGTGTTGATGCGAAATTGAGGGCTAGGCTAGAAATGGAAGTGATTTAAGGATTTTACAAGACTATATTTGATGCCAGTGGAGAAGATTGCAAATTGGGGGACAATTCATTTTCAACGGAAGGGGTTCGATGTGATCCTAGACCTATTAGAGGTGTTAAGGAACTAGGATATGATGTCTTGTTGTACCTTGGTATTTTTGGATGGGCCAAAGGATGAAATTTGGCATCAATTTTGAGCTTGGAAGGGCAAAGAAAGCTCTTCTAAGCTCAAAATGGGCTTCAAAGGACTAAACTTGCAATTCTAGCCAATTCAAATCGATCTCAAGGCATCTGAATTAACCTAGAGGAGGTGCATTTTAGCATTCAAAAGTTATAATTGGACTAAGGCCTGATTGATTACACAAAGTCAGATCGACCTAGATGCATTCCAGCCTTACTATGTTTATAATTGCTAGGACCACAATCGATTGGAGAAGTTACAGTCACAAAAATAAACTGAAGCCAAGACTATGCGATCAATTGCCTTTCAAGCTAGATCAATCACACAAGGAGAGAAATGTGGCTTTCAGGTTTAATTTCAAATTTTCAGACTTTGGAGCCCATTTCAAGGCCCATTTTGCAACCCATCAAACTTAGAGAGCCCTAGGAATAGTTTGTACTCTATAAATACTCGTTCACTTGCATTGTATGATAGAGAACCACAAATCTCGACATTTGACAATGAACTAAGATGTTTTCTTTCGACCTCCATACTTATGTGCTTGTATGGGTTGAGGGATTTCAATTCTCAAACTTAACAATCAAATCAGATTATCCAGTGTATCTTTGATGGTTTGTAGTCGTCATATCTGCGATGTAAGTGTTTGGTTCTTTGGTTGGATTTTCTTCAATTTGCTTCAAAGGTCTATCCCAAGTGAGGTAGGTTTTTGTTTGATTGATTTAATTTCAATCTTGCCATTTATCCTTGTTTTATTTATCCCTTTTTATTTTACTTTCATTTCTCCTAGTTTCACATCAATTGGTATTAGAGTTGGTTGATATGGTTTCTTAATCTGATTGATTGGTGGTATTCTATTTGAGCCATTTTCTCCACCTTTATTTTATTTCCACTGTTCTTTATTTTCTCTATTTAAAAATCTGAAAAAAAAATACAAAAAAATAAATTTGGACTTTTTGGGGCTTATTTGGACAAATTTACTATTTTTGGAGATGTTGAAATATTGTGATATTTTGTTTGGAGATATTGTTGAATATTTGGTGTATTGGTTTGGACAAAACTGTGGACTATTGGATGAAAATTTGGGGGTGTTTGTGGATCTAAAAAATGGTTGTGGCGGATTGATGCAAATGATGAAGCTAAAAAAGATAAGGACTTAAATAGTAGTAAAGATATGGATGAAGATCTTGTATTATTGTGGCTTGAATGATTTATGAACATAAAAATAGTAGCTTTGTTCATACTTTCATAAAATTGTTATTATTATTATAAGTACTTTTGGTAAGAACTTGAAGATTTATAAAAGTTAATTACATGTTAATATCAGAACTCATATTGTAGTTTTATTGAGATGACACATATTTGTTGATGTATTGAATATGTTAGTTTTTCTAAAAGTTTTGATATGTTGGATGGCATGATAAAAGTTGTTGCTAAAAGTATTAAAATTGTTTCCTAAAATTGTAACGGTTATAAACCATTATTTAACAAATTAAAATGATTGCGTAATATCGTAACGGGGATAATATAAGTTTATAAGAAGTGTTGCATAATAACTCAAAACTGTTACCAATGTTTCAAAAGTATTGCAAAATTGGCTAAGAGCATTGCATAAAGTGTTAAAAGTGTTACTTAAACTCTGACATATTAACAAAAAAAAATGTTGCAAAATCAAAAAAACCGTTGCCTATAAGTGTTGCAATATTGCATTGCAAATAATTTTTAAAACTGTTGCATTATGTCTAAGGTGATAGCAATTTCAGTAACGCCTCAAAACCATTGTAAAACCATTGCCAAAATTTTATGTAACAATTTTTATAGAATATGTAATGGTTTTCAAATGTTGCCTATTGACAAAAATGTTGTAGTGAAATGACATGTTAAATGTTCTCAACCAATCAAATTACACCATGTTGTTGGACAAATATAGCAAGGTTGCATCTTCTACCACTGTAAAAAGGGTAGTCTTCTCATACCTCAAATAACAACCTACAGACACAACTAGAAGAAGACAACATGAAGGCAAGAAAAATGTGCTCAAGTTAAGAGATTTCAAATTCTTACCATAACTTGCAAGAAGCTCCACTGTGTTATTGCTGAAATTTAAGGCATACATCACTATAGTTCTCTAAATCTAGCATTTGATCTATGCTTGCAGCATCAAATCAAATAATTTAACAATTCTAGTGGCTAAGTCTGCTCTGATGAAGATCAAGACATCAAATTCTTCCCTTAAGGTGTTGAAACTACCCAAATTTTCAAATTGAACGAAGAATCAAGGGATTAGAAATAGATAATTATACTCCATAGATTATATTTGATCTAAATTATTTAGTCTTATAGAATTTTTCTTCTTATTATTCATGAAGTTAGTCAACAAATCTATGACACACCCGGTGGGACAGCTCTACCTCTCATCTCTTCATCTAACTTGAATCAAGTTTGGAATGGTTGGAAGCAAAGCTGAGTCATAAAAGATTGCTACCTCAAGCTCCTCAGAGATTGTTGGTAAGGCGTTAGCATCATCACCAGTAGTGTGGTGAGGAAGTTAGCGCATTCCAAGATGACTCCCATTCGTAAGGCCGTGAACAACCCACTCTATGCAAGTGAGTGAAATTATGCTTGCAAAGATGATTCTACACCATTCATCCCCTATTTTGTCATCTCATTTGCCTCCAACATTGCCCTAGTTATGATAACCAATACCTCGAGGTTAGAGGACTAAATTATTGTGTTAACCAAAGTTATTGAAAGGTTTGCCAAGCATGTCTAAGAGTAAGATTTCACAACTGATGGATAAGATAGGTAATGCTGATGCCATCACAATTGTGGAAAAGGCACCCGAAGTCCATGAAGAGACTGATACATTCACCGATAGCCATCTGATGAGTGAAAGAAGTCAATAGCCAAGGAGCTCTTAATTTCCTTTAACGATTTGATCCCTATCGACCAGTTAAAAGACTTCATTAAGGGGACTATCAAGAACAAGCTCTGCAAAGATGCCATGTCATCTTTGACATATGCTGAGCCATACACTATAAGAATTGACAACTTAAAAATGCCAGCAAACTATCAACACCCCAAGTTTTAGTAGTCTAATGGCAAAGGGAATCTAAAGCAATATGTGGCCCACTTCATAAAGACTTGCAATAATGCCAGAACTTATGATAATCATCTATTCAAAGTAGTTCATCTAATAACTAAAGGGAAACACATTTGATTGGTGCACTGATCTAGAGTTTAGATCCATTGATAGTTGGAAAAAACTAGAGCATCAGTTCCTTAATCGCTTCTATACCACCAGTTAAAAGAAGAGATATTGAATGTAGTGGGACAACCTACGCATTAGACAAAAACAAGTTGATGAGTGACCTATACATTCTTGATGTGAGCTAAAGGCAGTTATGATGAAGAGGTTTGTTCTGAGTCAATACAATAAAGATTTGTACCAAAGGTTGTAGATATTGAAGCAAAGCAATAGAAATATAAGGATTATTATAAAAAGATGAACGTTATCTTAATGAGAACCAATGTGGTAGAGAATTGAGAGGATACCAAGACAAGGTACCACAATAGGCTTAATTGGGACATAGCAGACATTATTGAGCTACATCATTACATGGAGTTTGAGGATATGGTCCAAAAGATAATTAAGGTGAAGCAACAACTCAAAATAAGGGTAGAGATTCTTCTAGTCAATCAAGCCATTTAGTAGAAAGTAGTATGCTAATGAGAGAACATCTTCAGGGAAGGGCAAAAATAAGTTATCTCTGAAAGTGGACTCACCTAAAGTAAACATAACTGCTACACGTTCTAACGATAGTCGTGATATATTGCATTATTAGATACTAAAGATGAGGACATGTTGCAAGACAATGACTAAATAGTAACACAATCATTATGATTGATGGAACCAATGTAGTTTCCAACAAGAAGCATGGTGATGGCACACTTTTTAGGGGAATCTGAGACTTTGATGGAATTTAATTTAGTTGCAATGAGGGCATTATCTGGATGCAAGGGAGTTAAGAATGATTAGCAAGAGTATATTTTGAAAGTGAGATGTGAGGTCAAAAGTAAGATTTGCAATTTCATTATTGATAGTTCGGAGTTGTACTAATGTAGCCATTCCTCTTATGGGAGATTATCTTTATCTCTGTCATATCATCCTAGACCTTATAGATCCAGTGGTTGGACAGCAATAATGGATTGGAGATGACGATAAGAGTGCTTATGTGTCTTCGCATTGGTAGTTGCATGGATGAGATCATGTGTGATGTTTTACTAATGAATGTGTGTTGTATGCTACTTGGGAGACCACAGCGATATAATTGTAGTGTTAGCTTTGATGTGCCACCAACAAGTATTCTTTTCCATGCTAAGGTTGACCAGTTATGCTTGTGCCACTTCTAGCTAAGTTAGCTAGAGAGATAGAATTTACGTGACTAGGCAATGGGAAGATGAAAAAAAAATGAGAGGTAAAACAGAAAATTGGCGGAAGGGAGTTAGGTTATTAAAGAGAAAAAAAAATTCATTATTGTGTTATAAAGGGGAATATTCTTCTTTGACACCTCTTTCTTTTAGTAAATTATTCTTATAAGATTTTGAGATTAAATTCAATGGGAAGGGTTCCCATTATGAAAATAAAGAATGGCAATTTAATTCGTATCATATAGAGCATGCACTTAAGCCACATTTACAATTAATTGGCATGGATGACTTTTCGAAGGCCTGGAAAGATTGTGAGTGGCCAAAGGCATTCCACAAACTTGTATTTGATTCAATTGATTAAGAATTTAGGACAGTTCTTTCGTAAGAGAAGGGACATTATGCAATCCCAATAAACCCATGACAATGATTGAGCTTGGAGTTGAGGATTTGGACTTAAGGTTGCAAATTATGATTCATAAGTATTATTTGGACTTTTCAATATGCTTTAGGCAAATCAAGATTCTAGATTTTGTCCCACTATAAGCATTAATGCTATTGCGTGAATTCTCTTAATAAAAGTTCTTTCAGTTGTTTCTTATAATTAGTTTAGTGATTTTTAATTCTTGTGTACAATTTTAAATCCATTCATTCAAATGTGATTTTTATTGAGTTGCGATGTATTAATTGACCTGACCCGTTGATTGTAACCGTTCTATCTAATCCACCTATCTAAATGTGCTTCTACACATCGCATCAACACTGGTAGGTGCCAGAAAGAAGGGGCATTTTACCGCCAAAGATCATTGTCGTGGTGATGGAAGCGATGACAGGTTAGAGTCCTGACTTTTTGAGAGGTAAGCGCTAAAGAGAAAGAGGAGTGGAAATTATCACCACAAACCATCGCCATGGTGCAATGGAAATGGAGGTTTTATGCTTAAGATTTTGGCTGAGTACGTGTCACGGCAATAGGGGCCAAGAATGTGCACGTGGAGTAATACTTAGGGCATAAATTTTCAAAATTGAGCAAAAGATATAAAAGGCATCCCATCCTTGTAACAGATAATTTGCCACTTTTATGCCCAAGATTTACTTAGATAACTCTCTCTGTCCTTCCTCAGGCAAGATTCAAGTCATGGAGAATCAAAAATATTGAAGGTCTGTTAAGACTTGAGGGTTGTAATAAAAAAATATATATATATCTTTTCATATTCTTGGTGACTTTAAATTTTAAATAATGACAATGATGATTGTGAATATGATTTGTGAGGTTAATTTTTCCATATGACTAGTTAAATTTACATTTACGGGGACTAGTGTTGGTTGAAAAATTTTGGTTTTGGTTATATATTTTTTTGATTAATTGTCTACATCCTTATTCTTACTTGTTTATGATTTTAATGCTTTTAGAGTCTTGATCACAGTTGAATTGAATTGTTGATCCAAAAGATTAGCAGAAACGAGATTCTAGATTATAACTAAAATAAATAAGAACACATAACTCAAGAAATTAATGAAAGCGAGATCTTAATTATGTGCAAGGCTTAAAGGGCTTGATTGTTTATTTTGAATTTTATATGTTAGTTAAGGGTGTGTATGACTTATTAATGATATCAATTCAATACTAGTAATATAGATCGAAAAAATTGAAAATAGCATCAGAAATTTTTAAAAAAATGATTATTAAAAAATAAAAACGAAATAATGGATGACTTCATACAATAAAAGATTTCCGAAATGCCAATCATTTGAAGCGAATCCCTTTTCATGAATTTTATGTGTTCTTGCATTCTTTTGTTTCCTCTAGTTCATATACCTTAATCGAAAATTGCTTTTGAATAAAGGTGCTAATTATAATTATACGAAACCTCATAAGTGCATTTATAATTATTCGTAAAATTAAATTCCTTTAAAGATTTCATTTCCTGGCCTCATTTCATCTAAAGCAACTGGAGAAAATTCCAACAACTTGGGGTTTGATGTATATTGCACGAAAAAACTGATTTCCTTTACTAAAAGAGATATTTGCCGACATCATGGGCCATTTATAATAAATGATAAAGATTATATTATACCACGCCCATACAAAACAGGTTTTACCATTAAAATGGTACCATGCTGTCTATTTACCGTCTAGCATTAGAACACTTGTATAGGTAAGAATTATTCGCAACAAATATAGGTGGAATGTAGAGAATCGTACATTCTAGCAACCCTACATGGGCGGTTGTCCTTGCACGGCTAATCTTACAATAGAACTGTGCCAAACTCTCTTAAACTACTGGTTTTCTTTGCCTCCTTTCCCTCTTTATCTCTGTTATTCGTGCCTTTCACATTGGAAATTATCTTTCGTTTTCGTTGTCTTGAACTCTTGCTTCTATTTGATCTTTGGAAGACATCCCAAGTTACAGAGACAGAAACGAATGCCGAAGGTTTCATCTTCCACAGGATACGTGCAATTGCCCGATGGCGAGGGGACCGTGGTTTGCCAATTTTCTCTTAATACAAATTCACAGGGAAGTTCATGGTTAGGCCACGATCCCCTTGAATTCACAGTACCGGTTGTTTTATTGCAACTTGTCGTCATATTCGCTGTAACAAGTACAGTTTGGTTTCTTATCAGACCCTTTAAACAGGGTTTGATTAGTGCACAGCTTATCGTAAGCTCCCCTTCTAATTTCCTCTAGGTATTTTATGCAAATAAAGTTCTTTGATTTGTTCAAATTGTTAATTTTTTTCATCAATTCAAGGCAAGCACGTGGACGTTTATGTTACCTAATGGCTAACGAAAGAATTACGTTTTATTGATTGCAAGTATTAAAAAAATTGTCAAAGGATCGGAATTATATATTTGGTGTTCTCTGCCGTCCCATTGAAATATATGTATGTATGTATGCATTTCTAGATTTCGGGCACAACAAAAATGAATTTCATGATTGCAAACGGTTGATTCTGGAACAATATTTAAACATTTATCCTGTGAAAAGCATTTAAACAAGAGATACTTGTCGTTTATTCTGATTTTGATCTTCCAGTAGTTGTGACTAATGCAACAATTTCGAACAGGCTGGCATCATTATGGGTAAATCCTTTCTCGGGCAAATAGAAGCTTACTCTAGCAGGTTATTTCCTCCTGGGGGGAGAACGATCCTCGAAACCTTTGCAGTCCTGGGCTTCATGTTCTACCTCTTCATACTGGGCGTCCAAATAGACCTGACATTGGTCAGGAAGCTGCAGAGAAATGCCGTGGTAATAGGTGTCGCTGGTTTTCTGTCGCCTCTTGTAATTGGTTTGGTAGCTGTTTGCTTCATATTTCAGTATGAGGAAATAGGGGCCTCGCTCAAGCAATCGCTTCCCTTTGTCGTAAGCGTGACTGCTATATCCTCATTTCCTGTGATCACCAGCCTGTTGGCTGACCTCAACATCCTCAACTCGGAGATGGGTCGGATAGCCACGCTGGCATCACTCGTCAGCGACATATGCAATTATGTGCTTTCATATGTTTTTGGGTCTATGGCAGTATCCATATCCAACAAACAAGTGTCTGCCATGTTGCCGGTCTTGGCATCGGTCGTCTTCACCCTCGTCCTAGCATTCGGCGTTGGCCCAACCGTCAATAAAGTTGCTAAAGGCGTGCGGGAGGGACGGAAAATGAACGAGGTTCAGTTCATATTCATTGCGATTACGGTCCTGCTCTGCGGGCTGTGTTCTCAGATCATTGGGCTGGCAGCTGATCTTGGCACTTTTCTCATGGGTGTGGTTGTTCCTCACGATCTGGGCTCGTCCTTCGTCAATAAGCTCGATACGATTACCGTGGGATTCCTGGTTCCGGCCAAGTTTGTGCTCAACGGTTTGAGAATGGATATCTTGTCCATAAACTGGGCTTCGGGGGCCGTGGTGGGGCTGGTTATCTTGATTTCTTACGCTGCCAAGTTCGCAGTGATATTTGGTCTGGCGACGTACTACAACCTCCCCGCAAGGAATGCCGTTTCTCTTGCTCTGGTCATGTGCTGTAGAGGCGTCATTGATGCAGCCCTGTATTTCTCGTTGCGAGAGACTCAGGTAATAAGTTCTCAAATTCTCTTTCTTTTTGCTTTCCCTTTCTTTGCTTAAATCATTTAGTGAGCCAAGGGTCCCGCAGACTGAGGTCTTAATTAGCTAGGTTTACTCGAAAGATCATTCAAGTGTCTCCGGCTTATAACTCGCAATTTTAGAAGATAACAGGATCGTAGAATTCTAAAACGTTGGCGGTGATAATATTAAAAATTATTATGTTCAAAATTGACGAATAATGTCTTTAAATATTTACATATATTAAATATTAATATTTATCAATATTTAACAATCTTGATTAAATTTTAATTTTTATTAACAAATAAGGTTAATTATAAAAATATGATGTAATCTAAATTCAAGGGTAGAAAACTAATGGAAAATCTAAATTATTAAAGCTAATATAATTATTTATAATATTAAACCGCTTAATATATAAAAGGAATATATATATATATAGATAGATAGATAGAAAATATTCTAATGTAATTTGCCCCAATGAAAGAGATTCTATTTAAATAGGAAATCTTTTAGCTGTATAAAACTCAGTATTATAACGCATTAAACCGAAGAGGAAAAAAAAATATATATTATGATGTAATTTGCACTAACTTAATGCAAAAATGAGCCTAAAATTTTAAAGCTATTTGTGTATGAATTATCGATAACATACTAATTATATTATAGTAACATATGTATGTCAAAAAATAATAATTAAATATTGAAGGATCAGAGTCGTAAAGCCTAATAAGGAGAAAACAAATTGTCAATGTAGATGAATTCAAACGTGAAATGAATCAGGTATCAAAGAGGAAACAGTAATCGAAGCAGAGCAGATGAAATCCTTAATTGGTTTTGCATGCTGCAGAATGAAACCAATTAAGATTCAAGATTAACTAACTTAACTATTAGGAACTCCTAGCTACAATAACTAAAAAGTGGAAACTCGGTTAAGCCTTTCCAGTTAGCTTCCAGCTAAGATCAGTTGCTGACTCCGCTTTCTTTCATTTGTTGATACTCCAACCTTATATTGTGCGATTCGACGCTCTCCTCAAAATGAGCGTAAATGTCTTCCACATTCGTCTTGTCAACCAGCTTGTCAAATGGTTTTGTCAACGAGTCTGCTAACTAGTAACTACTCTTCACGAATTTGATTTCAACAATTCCATCACACACCTTCTCCCTTACAATATGAAAGTCTAGATCAAAGTGTTTTATCTTCTCACGAAATGTTGAATTCTTACTAATTTGTTTAGCTTTGAGGCCGTCACACATCACTAAAATAGATCTACCATGCTTGACTCCAAATTCCTTCAACAAATTGAATATTTACATTACTTCACATGTGCAACATGCCAGAGCGCTGTACTAAGCCTTTGGATAACTTCTGGCCACCAATCTTTGTTTCTTAAATTCCCAAATAATTAATGAATTCCCGAGTAGAACACAAAATCCTAGCATAGGCCTAGTATCACAACAGGAGCCCCAATCACTTTTTGAGAATGCTTTTAGGTTGGCTTCAACTAATCTTGCCAAAAGTACTCCTCTACCTATAGACCAAAGATTTTGGATATCTCAACACTCTAGAGACAGCTTGCAAATGATTTCTAACCGGTTTGTTCATAAACTAAGATTGTACCCAAACAGTATAGATTATTTTAGGTCTAGTAAAAGTGAGGTATATGAGTTTCCTAACAAGTTGTCTACAAAATGCTGGTTTAATGAGCTTATTACGATATTCCTTACTCAACTTGTGACTTGAATCCATTGGAATAACAACTTTGGCCCCAAGCATCCCATATGTGTTCAGCGGGTCCAAGGTCTATTTTGTCTAGTATGTGGTTATTCTCTTGTTTAATCTGGCTATTCCCACACCAAAAAGTAACTGCCTGCTCCTAGATCTCTTAGCTTTAATTTTGATCCAAGGAAATTCATCACTTCCTCGATTTCATTATGATCATCACCTTCAATCAACACATTATCCACATACACAAGAATAGCCATCTTCCTTCCTTTATCTGTTTAAGAAACAATGAATGGTTTGATTTGGATTGCTCAAATTCATGCTCACAAAGGACTTCGGTAAATTTCACATTCCATTATCTTGAAGCCAATGACTTTTCAACTTGCAAACCCGACTCTTTTTTGCATGAAATGCCTTCCCCTTGATCTCATATCCCTATAGCCATGTCATAAAGACATCCTCCTCTAGATCACAATTTAAAAGTGCATTATATATATCTAATTGCTGCAATTTCCAGTAATTCATGGCTGCAAAAGAGAAAAATAGTCTCATTATTATTTGTTTAATAACTGAATAGAAGGCTTTTCCATAGTCAAAACATTCTACTTGGTTGTATCCTTTTGTAACTAGCTTGACCTTATATCTCTCAGCACTTTTACCAGACCTTGGCTTGATTTTGAACACCCATTTTCATCCAAAAGCATATTGCCTTGTGGGTAATTCTACTATCTCTAATGTATTGTTTTCCTCTGAAGCCTATACCTCCTTAAGCATAGCTTCTCTCCAATATGCCTAACCAGTAGCTTTAGCATAGGAACTAGGCTCTTGTACATCATTTAGGGCTTATAAGAAACATCTATATTTTGGTGATAGTCTGTCAGTGCTATAGCAACTAACTATAGGATGGTGAGTGTTAGGCTATTGGATTAGTTGATCTAGGTCCTTTAAGTTGTCTTGATACACTTCAAGGTATTTTGGAATTTTTCTTATTCTATTAGTCCTTCTAGGCTCTATTTCTTCAGTTTGGCTTTCTATGGGTGTATGGTTAGGCTCAGCAAGTATATAGTCACTAGTTATAAGGGTAAGCATGTTCTGTGCAGAGTGTTCATCATCATCTCATTTGATGAATAATATTGTGATGCAATGGAATTATAATGTATATCATGGTAAGCATAATTAGGTATAACAAGAAAATTATAACTATCATCCAGTGCATTGAAGAATTTAAAGGAATCCTTGTGGAACGGAAAAACATGTTCATAGAATACAACATCTCTTAAGTTGAAAATCTCATGAGTTGTCAGGTCATATAATTTATGTGCCTTCATTCCATTAGGATATCCTATGAAGGCACATTTTGTAACCCCAAGATTAAACTTTGTCCTATTCCTTCTAAGAGTGTTGAGGCAAATGCAAGGTGTCCAAAGGATTTTAAGTGTTAGTATTAAGGTGGTTTGTTTAGAAGGACCTCTAAGTGTGACTTGAAATTCAATATTTTAGAAGGAATTCTATTAATGCTATGAGGTAAACAACAAAGCATCACCCCAGAACTTTCTTGGCATTGAGGCTTGCATGAGAAGTGATCTGGCCATGTTGAGTATGTGTCGGTGTTTTCTTTCCATGCATGAACAATGATGAATGGTGCCATGTTCATTGTAGAAAGATGTCAACTAAGCTTAAGTGCATTGTCAGTTCTAATGGCTTTGATTTCAATGTCAAACTGAGTAAGAACAAGTTGTGGAATACAAGTATAATACGATAAGTTTCACTATTGTGTCTCATCAAATAGGTCCACGTGCAACATGAAAATTCATACAATTGTTGGGAAGAAATGATGTCCTTCTATAGCACTAACTAAATAAGGGCCCTAAACATCAATGTGAATTAGCTTAAAAGGCTTTTTGGTATTTATTTCGTGAATGACCAAAGGTAATCTTCTTTGGTTTGCTTGGTGACATGTGCCACAAATCCTCTCTTTCATTACTACAATAGAAGGACAGATAGTATGTATTTTATCAGCTATGAGGTGGGAAATGTGACCTAATCTAAGATACTACACATCAAAGTTGCAAAGTTCAAGCTTAGCAATAAAAGGTCTTATGACAATGTTGGATTAGGGGTGATGTTTGATGCCTTTCAATACATTATGTAAAGACCTTGATCTTATTCGGCTATTCCAATGTTTTTCCATGGTGAGAGGCCTTATATATAGCATGAACTAGAGTTAAAGATAAGGCAACAATTGATTGATTTTGTGACCTTACTTGCAGACAAGTTGAAGTTTAACAAAGGAATGTGAAGGACATTTTCCAGTGTTAAGTCATTAGATATTATCACAAACCTTATATGAGCAACTAGAGCATTATTTTTGTTTGAAAGGCTGACAAATAAATTTAACACAGATCTATAGGTTGCAAACAACTCAAGAGAATGACACATATAGTCAGATGCTCTAGTGTCTACAATCCAAGCAAATGAGACTAATGTTGATATGTCATGCAATCCTTCATGCTCTGTGGTTCTATGGTTATGTGTAAAAGGCATGGGTTGAAACTTCACAAAGGGAACAACAAAGAAAGTTCCAATATCTTTAGTGCAAAGGGAATGTGTACCTATAAAATTGAAGCAAGGAGCAAAATGTTTAGCTCTATTTTATGCATTAGCTTGTCTAAGCTAATTTAGTGTGGAAGTCGCACTTGATTGAAATATGCTCTCTAAGTCTAGCAAGTTCATCAACTACCTTAGTTGGTCTTATGATAGAAACATACCATTAGTACATGATTTACCTTAATTATCTCTATCAGCCACCATACTCACTTGATTAGTAGAAGGGTATGATCCATTTTCCTTTGCTCTTGTGAATACAAAGATGGGTGGAAAACTAATTAGTCTATAGCACTTTTCCTTCTTATGCCCCTTCTTTCCACAATGTGAGCATACTATCTCTTGCTTTCTCTCTTTCTTTTCTACAAGTGAGATAAGCACAACTAAACCATCCAAAGAGAGAAAGGGTTTTTGCTTCAATATTGTGATCTATTGGAAGACTAATGGTCATCTAGCCCATTAAGGAACTTTTACACTTTATCCTTTTCCTGCATTTTCACAAAGGACCAAAAGCACTCCATGTTATGCCTCCCACACTTGCAATGTTGAGGAGGCCTATATTACCCTCAATGTTTTCCAAATGGTGACCAATTCTGTGTAGTATTCATCAATTAACCTTGCTCCTTACACAAGACCATGAAGATCACTTCAAAGGTTATGCACATGATTGTCATCAACTAGGAAAAATCCCTTGGAAAGCACTTCTCATATGTATGACGCCTTTTCATGCAAAACGCAGTGGCAACCAGTGATGGACTTCACTAACCAAGCAACAATGAGGTCATTGCACATTCTCCAAGCAAGATACCTTGGATCATTCATAATAGGTTCTTAGATTGTGCCATTGATAAAACCTAACTTATATCATATTGAATGTGTAAGAATGAAAGAGCCACTTCAGGTATGATAGTTGGAACAAGTAAGGCCAGGTTGTGTAATCAAAGTGTATTCATTATGACTTAGGCGGACAAAGTATGGTGAATTAAGATCCTCTGGTGAATGAATTGATGAGGTATGATTCAAGGGATTAACAAACCTTGAAGATGAATCTAAGGGAATGGAACTCAAGTGGTGTAGATGATGATTAGTGAAGTATTCAACAAAGAACATTGAAAAACAAAATCACCAGTGCACGCCGCACTCTAGTATCATGTCAATTTGGATGAATTCAAACATAAAATGAATTAGATATCAAAGATGAAACAAGAATTGGAGCAAAGTAGATGAAATCCATAATTGCTCTTGAATGATGTAGAATGAAATTGACTTATCAAAGTCACTGTTGCATTGCTAATTGTACCAGAGAAAGCTGAAAACTGATTTCAGCAATTACCAGTCTAATCAATATTCAAGATTAACTAAAGTCTAATCAATATTCAAGATTAACTAACTTAACTATTAGGAACTCCTAACTACGACAACTAAAAAGTGGAATCTCCCTCAAGCCTTTCCAATCAGCTCCTAGCTAAGATCAGTTGCTATGCTTCCTTTCATTTGTTGCTACTCCAGCCTTATCTTGGGCGGTTTGACACAAATTAATATGCTGAAATTTACAAATATGAATTATAGTTAAGTAACATTGTAAAGATAAAATAAATAAACATAAAAACCATATTACCAGAACAAGCTTGATTTAAATTAATGAATGAATGAATATTTCATATATATATATATATATATATATATATGAAAACTCTGTTATCTTGCGTAATAAATAGTATGATATATAACACCAAAAAATATCTAACTTTTAACTTATGAATAATTGCTGTTTCAAAAATCAATTATCTGTATACAATACTATTAAATTGAATGATATATATAGAAGTTTGAATTGTAAGAATAAAATATATACTTTTTGATTAAAAAACTAATATCTTTATTTAAGTTTAATATCATAAAAATATAATAAAAATGTAAAACATAAATCTGCAATACAAAGGAAGAAAATAGCATGTCAAAAATTGCTCCGTGGCGTAATACATAGGTGAGAGGTTGAAGAAGAATTGATACTGCAATAAACACTAAATTTAATATTTGGGCAATTAATTTTAATATATTTAAAATAGACAATGATACATTGAATAAAAATATAAAATAATAAAATATACTGTAATAATAATCATTAGAAGATAAACTAATTCTTGATAATATTAAATAAAAATTCAATAGAATGTTTGATGCTAATATTGTAAATGCACATGATGACGTAGTAAGTATTACAAGTAACAAAGAGTATGTAAATTAATCCGTTAAAAACATAAATATCTAAACTGAACGTATATTTCTTAGAAATATAAACTACAATCTTAAAAATTGCAAATAAATTTTAAATAGTTTGTATAGATTGCAGAGAAAATGATACTAATGCCAAATCGAAATTAATAATGAAATCAAACCATAATATTTATATTAGTCATTTTTAATACCAATATTACGTATAGCAGTATATATATAACATGTGTAATATTAAAAAAAATTAAATTCTAAAGAAAATTGAAGAAAAAATATGAACTAAATTAATATTGATGAGATCTTCTAAGAAAAAACTTGAAAAAAAAATTGAAAATGTGTATATTAAAAAAATTATATTAAACAACTAGTATTTGTACACAAAAATGCGCTGAAACGGAGAAGATTAAAATCAGCTGAGATTGGATGAGATTAATACGACTATAAAAAATTTTCACATGAAGTGAAATTTAGGACACTTTGTTTGAATTAGTTTATTATTATATTATTAATAAATACTTAGTTTAACTTCAGTAAACATAAATAAAAGGTACTGATAAATAAAACAGAGGAAAGAGATATATAATGTTATATGGATCATATTAGAAAAAATGCTAAAAATATTATATAGAATTACGAAGTCAAGGTGGATAAATCTATGATTATTCGATTTTACATTGATAATGAATGCTCTTTGTACATTATTGCTTCATATTAATTATTTTTATTGCAGTACAATAGAGTCAAAATAAACAATAATGCAATTTAAAATTTTATAAGAAAAAAATAAGTTTCAATCCAAATTATTTTTATAATATGTTATACAATTCTATTGAAAAATATAAACTATAAATTTGCAATACAAAGCTCATAAAAAATCATTCGAAAAAACACTATAGCAGTATTCGTTTACAATCTATTGTGCGAAATGTGAAAAATAAACAATGGCAAGATAGACACAAATTAATTTGAATTAAACAATATTAATTGGTCATTACTTTGAAGTGTGTATTTTGAAAATATGAATGTAAGTTGGAGTCCAGAAATATTAAATTCCAATTAGAATCCAATTCACTGGCTTATAAATAATCATTTTCATTATGAACAGAAGTTTACTTTTCTCATTTATTCTTATTAATCAAAATTTATACAATTATATTTTATTTGTTATTTTTCATTACTGAAACGAGTTATAAATTAATAGTATTAAATCTATATAATCTACTAGTAAAGTTTAAAATTGTAATTTTTACTAGTTTCTGTTTGACTTATTAACCTATTTTTAAAAATAGGATATTACTATTGACTGCTATAGGATAAATATATTGTAATTGTAAAAAAAATAATCTAAAAGAATAAACAAATCGAAATATGTTTCACACCTCCAATCCAGGGTAACAACATCGCAATATCTGCAATATAGTCATCTCGACAAATAACAAAATCCAAAATATCAAAACATGTTAATCCATAAATATAAATCAGATTTGAAATAGTTGCTCTATTGCATACTTGTAGTGAAAATGAAATAAGCTAGTGCATTACAATTTCCATGTCTCATTTGCTAGAAAAATAAATTAAAGCTTCCATCTTCCTAACTCTACTAGCTCGACGTATGTTCACTCTAGCAGCTATCCTCTGCAAAAGAGACATTAAAGAAAAGGTAAGCAACAAGTTACCCAATAATGGAATTGGCTCCCTTTTGCTTATAGGATATGAGCAGTGAAACAAATAAATAAATTTTGTATAAATCACATTTTAAAGTAGAAAATGAAATATAACAACATATCTTGTTTCCCAAAATAACTTAACACATCACATAATTTCATATATTTATTTGCCTACTACTAGGTTATGGACTTCATCGCTATTTTTACTAATTAAAGTTTTAATTTACACTCCCGACAAAGGAGAGTCACATGAATTATTGGTTGTGCCAGCCGTGAGTTCCAGTACTTCAACTCCAATTGCGTGATATCCCATTCTATACTCTCGATTAGTAAGACAAAACTGGTTTTCACACTATCACACGTTACTAGCACGAGCGGGGTATCTTTTAGCACATGTATCTTATTTAAATAGAACTCAATTTATAAATAGTTTGCAAATAGTTAACCGATAGACTCACATCCATTTTCAAGAAAGCAAAACATTTTAAAATTTCATTGAAATAATCACGCTAAAAATTCTAGCATTTATAGAATAGGAAAATGTTTGCAAGAAATTTCAAACATGTAGTAAAATCATTTGGAATTTGAAAGGCAATTCCAAAATCATTACAAAAGTTGGCAAAATGTATCCACTCACCTAATATTAGTTTGGTTGTTCAATATTCTCACCGAGTAACGACCCTTGAGTCCCTATTCAACTAGGATATTTTTTTTGTTTAAGTTCCCAAACTCAATTGAAAATTCTATTCTGATGCTTTTGATGCATCCTACATGTCTTGTATTAACTCTTTTTCAAATTCCAAATTGTCTATTGAAATGGTTTCTTTATCCAAGTTCACTCGTTTGATCTTCTATATATCTTGTTAGATTTTTATCCCAGACATTTATATGTATTTTTAACTTTAAAAATGATAAAATTAGAGTTCAAAAGCACCAAATCCAATCTCCTCCCATTTTCCAAGTTTTGCGACCTCAAAATCAAGAGTCACAACTGTGAAAAATGGTTTCGCACCTATGAGACGAACCATAATGCATTTTGGAGCGTTCAGCGGTCGTGCTTCGTGACCGCATCCTCAACCATAGTGTGTTATGCTTTTCACCACAGTCGAACTTCACACTTGCAAGCAACAACACAGTGATCCTAGGACGAATCCTCATGACCTTAGCAACAACCACAATGTGCACTGCCTTCCCTAGGTGGGAAGACCTTTAAACTTCTTTCTCTCTAATCTTTTACTAGGGTTATGTAGGAGTGTTTAAGAGAACTTTGAGTCCCTTATTTTTGGCAATATATTCCTACAAAATTTCCTACAATTTCCCAACCTTAATCAGGTCCTATTCGTCCTATTCTAGTGCTACATAAGTATGGAGAATATTCATATTAAATCTCTCAATTTTTGGTGGCGGTTTGACCAGTGCTGTTTTGGCATATTGCCCTCACCATGCTTAATTTATTTTCTCTATAAATATTCAAAAAAAATTAGTAAATAAATAAAAACCTTTCATCTCCAAATTTAGTCTCCCATCATTAAGGAAATTGCTTCCCCACTGCTCTACTAAAATTTGGCAAGGTTTGTCTTGTACAATTTTGTGTATGTTACCTTCCATACTTAATATCAACATATATTATTTGAACAAAAATAAGTAAATAAACAGATCATCCATCATAATTTGCTAATAATATTTTTTTTACCATTATTATCAATTGATCAAAAATGCCCAAGTATTACAATATGAATATGAGAAAATTAATCAATTCTAAGACCTTGAAAGGAAGAAAAATACAAAACAAATAATTGTCACCTGTCACTCATAAAACACAAAAATGTCTTTAAAGTACATTAATTAATTTACTGGATTAAAGAGATATCAACATTTGTTAAGTTTTTTTTATTTTTTATTTTAAATTAGACATAACAGTAGCTACATAATAAAATATATCATTTAAAAAAACACTGTTCACCTCTAAACATAAAAAAAAAAAAAAACCTTTATGTTTAAAAAAAAAAGTAAATATTAAAGAATAATATTTTTGTCAAATATGGATGGATAAATTGAATAAAAACTATAATATTGTTGCATCTCAACATAGTAAACATAACATATCACGAATAGAAATTAAATTAATTTGTTGAAATGTTAACAATAAAAAAATTATAAAAAAATCCATAGTGAAATGTACACTTTTAGTTTGAAGTCAATAGGTATGAAACTAGAAGATATTGATAAGTGGAATCTATAAAAGAAATATGTAATGCCTTTAAAGTATTGCTAGAATAATAATTTAAAACTTTTGTTGCATTACTTCTAACAAAAGGGCAAACTAATCTCTAGCTAATCTATACTAAATGTCTAACATAAATTTACACCATTTTGTTTAATTAAAGAGACCAAATATGCTCAAATATAATTACTAACTTGTCATTAAATTTTTTATACTATAACTATATTATATTATTATTGAAATATGACCTTTTTGCTTCACAATGTAAAATTATAAAATTACCTTTATATTCAAATTTTTATTTTTTCCTGTTGTTTTCTATATTCCCGCATTTTTAACATCTTATTTTTATGTACCTCTCTCAATTTTTTACCCTTTTTAAATTCTTATTATTATAAATTCTTTATTTTCTCTTATTAAATATTAACATACTTTTAATTCTAAATAATTGCATGTCTATTACTGGAAATGCAATAATCTTATAATTTATAAATAAATTTGCTCTTGCATAGAGTGCATAATTTTATTAGTTTATATTGTATTAACATTGAACATCTTCTTTTTCTTTTTCTTATGATTTCTTTTATATCATATCAAGTATTTTTTATTATACTATAATCGAAATAGAATGTACAATAAATTAAATGTGAATATTTAATTAAAAGTATATTTGCTAATAAATAAAGAAAAAATAGTTCAAATTCAGTTTACGCAACTAAAAAGAGATTCTGTAAGGCTATTTGAAAGTACAAAATTGCAAATTTTCCATAACATGGTTATTAAATCCGTTAAAACAAAACGCACAATAAACTTGCAAACAAGAGTGTCATATCCAGTGTAAACAACAAAAGTTACATGGAAAAATATAATTATTTGAAAAATAGTATTAATTTAGTCCCCTTTTCAATGTGCATTTTGGAAATTAGCAATGTAACTGAAAATAGAAGACATTTTGAATTCATAGTCAATTTTTCCATTTATATTTAATTATGTCGACAATAAGAATTGATTTTATTTCCTCATTTTCTTGTATAAATCAAATTTGAATAACATTTTACAATTTTTAGTACACAAATATCTTCTTTTTGAGATGAAATTCATAATACAGTGATCTTTTATATTAATCAAAATTTAAATAACCCATTCTTTATAAATTCTTTATATTTAATTCAACAATATTATTATAAATTGATTCAATATTTAAAGTATTGCAATTTGACCATGTCATGATAATATATTAACATTTAACATTATAATTTTTACTAGTACTATTTTAACTTATTAATTTATTTTTAGAAATGAGAGTTTTGATAGGAAATAATGTTTAATGGGAGTTATATTAGATTGAGTAATACATTTGGTTATAAGGTATTTTATATTTTGAAAATTTTAATTTTTTTGAATATATATATATATATAATATGATAATGACTGGACAATATAATAGTGTATATGAATAATTATTAGTTTTTAAGGTATAAATATGAGTGTATCTATGTATTGATATCGGTATTAATTTGATTATAAATGAGTGTAATTATTCAAAAATAATTAGTTAGTTATATATATAAGAATGTTTGAATTTGAAAGAAAGTTTTGTTAGATTATATGTTTAAAAGTATAAAATTGGATAAGATGTTAGGGATTGAGGAATGGTTTCTAAACATAACATTGGCTAATCTAGAATTTAATCGAGTATACTAGTTCGTCAACCACTTCACTAAAAATTACAAGGAAAACCATACAAAAATAATTAACTTTTAAGAAATGTGCATTTTAATTGTGCTGAAATATACATTTTGTCATAAAGTTAATATTTTTTTTTATCATAATGAGAACTTGTAAAATATGACAAAATCAAATCCACGACAAAAAAAAGTAAAGACTGAAAAAGTACCGAGTTTTCAATTGTTTATGGACGAAGTAGAAGATGAAAAAAAAAATCTAATTTTTAATTCTAAAATAATATAATTTTTTATTTATTGGATATGCGACTATCTTTTAATTTTAATGTAGCCACTTGCTCTACATACCTGATGAAGACAAAGATGATTGCGCTACAAAATAAATTTAGAGTTTTCATCTACTTATTTGGACATATGTAGTTGAAATGTTATATTTGTCTGTTTTTCAATGGTTCTAATACATTTGTGTTATGTTTTTATTGTGTAGGCAACTTATTGAAAATATTGTTATTCATTATATCTATTTTTATGTGAATTTTTAAAATAAACTTGAGTTTTTTCCTCCATGAGTGGAGGGTGGGGGGAATGGAGCGAGGGTGGGGATATAGAGGGGAGCGTAAGAGTGATCACGCACCCCACCCCCGCCCATCGCCATCCACAAAAAAAATTTAATAACAATAATTGAATGCTAGCTAGCATGCAATGTTGAACGTCCCAATGTTAGATGGTCTGAATTATCAAGTCTTATTTGGCCACTCATTCACAGGTGATAGACAATGAGGCGTACGCCCTTCTGCTAATATCAATGCTGATCGAGACAGGAATAGCAAGGCCTCTGATAGGCCACCTCTACGATCCGTCTGCGAGGTACTTGAGTCTTCGCAAGAACAGCATTTTGCTCAATCATCCCAATGCCGAGCTACGGATACTGGTTTGCCTTCACAATGCCGACAATGTGCCCACCATCGTCGATCTCCTTGACGCCTCAACTCCCATGCGCAACAGGACCCTTGCAGTTTTCGTTCTCAACCTGATCGAGCTTAAGGGCAGCGCAGCTTCGGTCCTCGAGTCAAACCTTCGAAGAAGCGAGCTCAATTCCTCAGGGAACTGGGCGAAACATGTGGCTAACGCATTCAACTCGTTCTCGGAGAGGTACCAGGACTCTGTCGTCGTTCGTCATTTCACTTCCATGGCACCGTACGCCAGCATGCACGACGACATATGCACGCTCGGGCTGGACAGGAATGCGAACATCGTCATCATCCCTTTTCACAAGCAATGGACTGCAGACGGCGATGTGGGAGCCACCTCCTCTTCAATCAGAACGGTAAACCAAAATGTTCTCTCTAAGTCCCCTTGTTCCGTGGGAGTCCTCATCGACAGGGGGCAGACGGCCAGAAGAAACCATTCCGTCTCCATGTTCCAAATCTCAGTGCTGTTTCTAGGTGGTATGGATGACTGTGAGGCCACGGCCTTCTGCAGCAGGTTCATCGAGAATCCACGAATTAGTCTCACGTTCGTGTGGATTAGGCCTTGGGATCATAATGGGTACGGCGGCGAAGAGATGGACACGGAGGCGGTGAACCAGTTCAGGGCTAAAACGATCGGAAACGAAAGGATCACGTACAAAGAGGAGATGGTAAAGGATGCTATAGGAACAACAAGAGTGATCAGGTCTGTGGAGGATAGTGGATCTGATCTGTGCATAGTCGGCAGATATCACGACCCATATTCTTCGTTGCTCCTCGGGCTAACTGATTGGAACGAGTTCCCCGAGCTTGGACTCGTTGGAGGCATGTTAGCCTCTTCGGATTTTGGTTTCTCAGTGTTGGTAGTGCAAAAGCAGCCGCCGGGACAGAGAGCCTCTTCGGCCAATTGGAATTTGGCAAGTCACCGTTAGAAACCCTTGAATATTAGGTCAATGCGGATTTTGAATCTATATTTCCGGGCCTCCTACGTTTTGGATTTATACAGAGAGGCCCCAATTGCGAAGCTTTTGGATTTCTATTTGGAAATGCCCCCTCAACCCTTCGTCCTAACAAAATGCACATCAAAAGTTGTACAAATTTCTCAATATTATAATAAGTTGGTGCATTTAAAATAATGGTAACAAAATAACATAAGAAAACAATTTTGGTATTTTATTCTGAATTTGACAAAATCTATAAATAGTTATAAAATTTATTTTCAAATTCAAAAATTTATTCATGATTATTTGAAGCATATACCATGCGTTTCAACCAAATTCTAATAAGTTTTAAATAATAAAAAATAGATTTGTAATTTCTTTATATATTCGTATTATACTTTTGTGGAAGTGGAAATTTTTTATTTCAGCGTTATTATATTTACTCTAATAAATTGATAGATTAATATTTTATTATCACTGATAAAAATTATGCACACGAGAATTTGTAATTCTTTCTTAATGATATCTTTAGAGATACACACACACTAATATATTTATATAAAATAGAATTTTAGATATGATAGAAATACTATGTTTTGAACTGAGATACACACGCATTAAATGTGCATGTGCAACTACTACTGACAATTTTATTACTACTCTCGCGTGCTTGTCAAAATTATTTATGCAATTATATGATTATTAGCGATGCATGCAAATTATTATATCTATTAAAATGCTAACTTAATCAATAGTTTGAGGGAATTCTTGCGTGTGTGCGTGCATTAGTTTTTTTCTCGCTTTATTATAACCATTATAGTATATTGGCACACTATTGTATGTGCAATTAAAAAATTGTTAGACAAATAAAATAATATGACTAAAATTATTTTATATTAACTGGAAAATTTTTTAATGAAAAAGGAAACAAAATGGATGATAAGAAAAATATTGAAAAATATCTAATATATTAAGAGATGGTGGTAAAATAAACAGCAATTACAAAAAAAGAAATAGTAACTTTGGAATATAATTTCGATTTCATGCACACTAAAATTCGAACATTTTAGGTTATTATTTTTTTCTTTCAATTGAATTTAGTTAGACAGTAAAAGATATTCTTTAGTGTCTTGCACATATATTTTACCTTTGAAGAAATTTTTGTTTTGCGAGAGGAATATGCAAAATTTGAGCATTCTTTTGAAGACATTTAGGTTATAGCCATTATACGAGATAAATAAGAAACTGAATCAATATAATGAATTATTATAAATACAAATATATATTAAGAAGTCTTTTGGCAAAGCTTTATATGCCAGTACCAAAAATTCATGCCATAGCTCTGTTATTAGTGTCATTACCAGTATTACAACAAAACAAAACAATTCAAAACTATACTCTGCATTTTCAAAATTGTGAATTCATTTCTCGTATGCATGGTACTTAGTTTGTGAGAAGCGTTAAGCATTGGTCTGGCAAATGGATCCCCTGCGGCACACTTTTCAATCAATAACTCCTAGCCCACAAAACTCAACCAATCTGGTTGTGGCAAATATAATTGATCACAGGAATGGAATTTGGAAGGTAGAGGTGGTTCAACAAATATTCTGGCCTAAAGATGTAGAAGCAATTTTACAAATTCCTCTTAGCAAACTCCCTTAGAGGACTGAACTCATTTGGCATTATTCCAAAAATGGTTTCTTTGATGTTCGATTTGCATACTACTTGGCATGCTCCATAGAGGACAGAAGGAGGCACCATAGCAGTGGTGAGCCTAGTTGATGTGAACACAACAGAAGCAAGTATCAGAAAATGGTTTGGGAAAATAGGAGAAATAAAAGGGGATAAATAAAACAAGGATAAATGGAGAGATTGGAATTAAACCAAACAAACAAACACCTACTTCATTTGGATTAGACCCTTAAAGTAAATTGAAGAAAATCCAACCACACATACGCCATAGAGATGTTGATGAACCACCAGAAACAAGTTAAATGACCTAATCTGATACTTTGAGCCTAGAAGTTGAAATCTTTCGACTTACACAAACACATAAGTATGGAAGTTGAAAGAAGAAAACATCTTCATTCACTGATGTCAATATTCATGGTTCTCTATCATACAATGCAAGTGAAGGAGTATTTATAGTATACAAACTGTTCCTAGGGCTCTAAAAGTCTGATGGGCAAAATGGGTCGTGATATGGCCTCCAATGTCCAAAAATTTGAAATTCAGTCCAAAATTTTCATTTTCCACCTCATGCGATCAATCTGGCCTAAAGGGAATTGATTGCGTCTTGCTGAGCTTGATCCAACAGTAGTGAGATCGTCCTGCCTTCACTCTATTTTGCCATTGTGACTTCTCTAATTGATCGCATTCCGAGCAAGGAGTTGAGGAGGCAAGGATTGCGATTGCCTCCGCAATCGCGAAGTTGTTAGTCGCAAAAGTGGAGAGAAGTGCAGACAACAACGGAATTTACGCAAATGATTGTCGCGACCACAAACGAAGGAGGCGCGATCGCGAGACTGCTTGGAGCGACCGCAGAACACAGTATAGCAAGGCCTCTGATAGGCCACCTCTATGATCCGTCTGCAAGGTACTTGAGCCTTCGCAAGAACAGCATTCTGCTCAATCATCCTAATGCCGAGCTACGGACACTGGTTTGCCTTCACAATGCCGAAAACATGCCCACCATTGTCGATCTCCTTGACGCCTCAACACCCATGCGCAACAGGACTGTCGTAGTTTTCGTTCTCAACCTAATCGAGCTTAAGGGCAGGGCAGCTTCGGTCCTCGAGTCAAACCATCGAAGAAGCGAGCTCATTTCCTCAGGGAACTGGACGAAACATGTGGCCAATGCATTCAGCTCATTCTCGGAGAGGCACCAGGATTCTGTCGTCTTTCGCTATTTCACTTCCATGGCACCGTACGCCAGCATGCACGACGACATATGCACACTCGGGCTGGACAGGAATGCGAACATCATCATCATCCCTTTTCACAAGCAATGGACTGCAGACGGCGATGTGGGAGCCACCTCCTCTTCAATCAGAACGGTAAGCCAAAATGTTCTCCCTAAGTCCCCTTGTTCCGTGGGAGTCCTCATTGACAGGGGGCAGAGGGCCAGAAGAAGCCATTCCGTCTCCATGTTCCAAATCTCAGTGCTGTTTCTAGGTGGAATGGATTACTGTGAGGCCACGGCCTTCTGCAGCAGTTTCATCGAGAATCCACGAATTAGTCTCAGGTTCGTGTGGATTAGGCCTTGGGATCAGAACGGGTACGGCGGCGAAGAGATGAACACGGAGACGGTGAACCAGTTGAGGACTAAAACAATCAGAAACAAAAGGATCACGTACAAAGACGAGATGGTAAAGGATGCTATAGGAACAACAGGAGTGATCAGGTTTATGGAGGATGGCGGATGTGATCTGTGCATACTCGGCAGATATCACGACCCATATTCTTCTTTGCTCCTCGGGCTAACTGATTGGAACGAGTTCCCCAAGCTTGGACTCGTTGGAGGCATGTTAGCCCCTTCGGATTTTGGGGGTGGTGCAAATGCAGCCGCCGGGAACTGTCTTTGCTGACAGAGAGCCTCTTCGGCCAATTGGTATTTGGCAGGTCACCGTTAACGCCGAAACCCTTGAATTTTAGGTCAATCCGGATTTTGAATCCGTATTTCCAAGCCTCACACGCTTTGGATTTATACAGGGAGCCCCGAATTGCGGCGCTTTCGTGTTTCTATTTGGAATGCCCCCGGAACTCTTCTTCCTAACAAAATGCACATCAAAAGTTGTACAAAGTTCTCAATATTATAATTAGTTGGTGCATTTAAAATAATGGTAACAAAATAATATAAGAAAACAATTTTGGTATTTTGTTCTGAATTTGAGAAAATCTAGAAATAGTTATAAAATTTATTTTCAAATTCAAAAATTTATTCATGATTATTTGAAGCATGTACCATGCGTTTCAACTGTATTCCAATAACGTGATTGTCTTATTTTATTTTTTTAGGTACAAGATATTTTAAATAATATAGAATAGACTTGTAATTTAATTATATATTCGTATTAAACTTTTGTGGAAATTTTTTTTCAGTGTTATTATATTTACTCTAATAAATTGATAGATTAATATTTTATTATCACTGATAAAAATTATGCACACGAGAATTTGTAATTCTTTCTTAATGATATCTTTAGAGATACACACACACTAATATATTTATATAAAATAGAATTTTAGATATGATAGAAGTATTATGTTTTGAATTAAGATACACACGCATTAAATGTGCATGTGCAACTACTACTGACAATTTTATTACTACTCTCGCATGCTTGTCAAAATTATTTATGTAATTATAAGATTATTAGCGATGCATGCAAATTATTATATCTATTAAAATGCTAACTTAATCAATAGTTTGATGGAATTCTTGCGTGTGTGCGTGCATTAGTTTTTTTCTCGCTTTATAATAACCAGTATATTATATTGGCGCACTCTTGTATGTGGAATTAAAAAATTGTTTGACAAATAAAATAATATGAGTAAAATTATTTTATATTAACTGGAAAAATTTTTAATAAAAAAGGAAACAAAATGGATGATAAGAAAAATATTGAAAAATATCTAATATATTAAGAGATGGTGGTAAAATCAACAGTAATTGCAAAAAAAAATAGTAACTTTGGAATATAATTTCGATTTCATGCACACTAATATTCGAACATTTTAGGTTTTTTTTTTTTTTGTTTCAATTGAATTTTGTTAGGCAGTAATAGATATTCTTTAGTGTCTTGCACATAAATTTTACCTTTGAGGAAATTTTTGTTTTGTGTGAGGAATATGAAAAATTTGAGCATTCTTTTGAACACATTTAGGTTATAGCCATGATACGAGATAAATTAAAAAAATGATAAAAATATAACATTTTGTAATAGATAAGTATGCTCTCTATGCAATTTACCCTCATATAAGAGACTTTAATATTTTAATAAGCATATAATATAATAACTAAGTATATAATTCAAAATTAATTATATTTACGGGTAACTGTTAATAGGTTAAATTATGATTGCATAAATTACGTTTCTGGAAAGGAGGATCATTGTGTTGGGGGATATTCAGTTCATAACCATAAAAATTAGAAAAGAGAAACATGATAGCTAGTAAATAGAAAATGATTTCTCGAAGCTATTTTGAAAAAAATGAATTTAAAAATTAGAAATGAGAAACATAATACAAAAATGAATTTTAAAAATTTCAAACAGATTTGAAGTTATTCTTATTTTAGTATCATTAGAAATTCCCTTCCTAGATCCCCTTTCTAAATTTAAACTGGTCAATCCAAATAGGTAACATAATTTCAATTGCTTCCTCATGCATGCAACAAAGTCAAAAATCACTGGCAGACGTTGCTCATTTTCTCAATGTTGAAGCTTTTAATATATATGAGAAAGTCTATGGTCAATGCCTCTTAATTGGTGCGATGAGGCATTGGTTTAATTACGACGATTCTCGATTCTTTCGAGAGGTCTTTTGGCAAAGTTTCGTATGCCAATACCAAAAATTCATACTAATGCTCAGTTATTAGTGTCATTACCAGTACTACAACAAAACAAAACAATTCAAAACTGTAGTTCTGTATTTTCAAAATTGTAAATTCATTTCTCGTGTCTGTAATAGAGATCTTCATAATTTGACAATGGCCATAATATTGGAACATGGTTAAATTTACAGTTTTTGATGATCCGAAGAGATTCATCGTGATAATCGATTTAACTAACTATACAGAAACAAGTTAATTCAACGAAGTTTGAAGCTAAATTCTGTTCATCAACAATGGTTGAATCATTAAATGGTGAGAACATTTACACAGAAACAGAAAATAGCTAACCACATACACAGCTGACAGAAGAAAAGAAAAAATACGTAGTAAGTTAAGCCAAAGTCATGAGCAAATCACTTTGACACGATACACTCTATTCTGTCACAAAATATACACTTCAATTTCATCATTTGCCTCAAGAAGATCTACACCGGCATTAACTTGGTCAATTGCTGGACTCATGATTATCTGATAATGCAGCATCTCGAATATGCTTCTCCTTTGAAAGTATTGCTGCTAACCTATAGAAATATTGGAATAAGATATGGCATAAATTACATTAGCAATCTCACCTTAAGGAGATGATTCAATAGACACTTGCATTAATCTATGTATACCTACCCAATCAGTGCCTCCTCATTTGTGCCCTGCTTAGAGGGCACATAGACTCCATTCTCCAAATCCAGTTTCGAGACAGGCTTTTTCAGCAACATTTCCCCAACTTTGACAAGATCTGCTAAATTCTCCTCGGTTGCAGTATCCAAGAAAGACACAGCTCCAGTTAAGGAGTGTCATCCTGCAGAGTGCAAAGATACATTGTTTATAATTGCTTGCAAGCATGCAATAAAGAACCTGAATTTTGATTGCTGGAAAACAAAATACCTGGATTCTGAGGTAATCGTCTTGACAGTGAAGAGCTTTAAGAACAGTAGGGTGGTGATAATCAGCAACGCCACCAACAGCTTGCCTGAATACATCTAGCAGGGGTATTGAACCGGAGCTTACCAACCACCTCAAAACTCCCCACTTTGTTGCCTTTTTTGCATCATATCTGTCTACGGGTTTTTATGAGCCAGTTCCCAGGTACAAAACAAGAAAACGAACCTGTTCTTTAGGATCCTTAGGGAAAAGATGGCGGCTTTCTCTGGCCATCTTCTCCTTCAATACTTGGTCTGTAGCGATCAAAGTCTGGAAATAGAAACCAATTATAAGCTTTTGAATTCTGATCAACTTGTTAGCTCAGAAAAGAAAAGGAATTAAAATGCAAGGTACCGGATTATTGGCAGCGACACCGCCATCAATGACATTGAATTGCCTAGCCTTCCCCTCTGAAGTTTTAGTTTCAAAATAAGGCGCTTGGAAGATAGGTCGGAGCAGCGGAGGTTCCAATGCAAATGTCCGACAATGGAGCATCTAGGCTTTGGTCATGCTTTGCCTATCAGACATCACAAAACAGATGACATTAATGCAATTAAACTGAAGCAAAAAAATCCAACCATCCATTAAGCCAAGACATACAAACACACCTCATTGCTTGAGAAAATTGTTGAATGAAGTTTCTTAATATCAAAAGTTGGGATGACAATAATCGTAAGCGCCTGATGCAAACTTTGTGCCCCCAAGTTTCTCCTTGATAAGAGAGTGAAGATATCTACCGCTGTACTTTGGTTGCGACAGAGATCTTATCACCCTTGCCCTGTGACGTAGAAGATTTCTACAAAACCATGAAGTGTGTGTCATACACATACAACACATGGATAAATAAAATTTTGACATGTGAACAAGCTGACCTTTCTTGGGGAAAGATCTTGGAGCAGTGATAAAGATAAAAGTGTTTTATCTGTTTCGCAGAAAACAAGGGCCGATTCCTTTCGTTTGGAGCCGTAATCATCGCAGTCACGAACCGGCCACTGCTTGTCCCAGATATTACATCAAAGTAATCAGCAATTCTTGCATCCTCCCCGTCTAATCTCTGATCAGATACGTCCAATCAAATCATGAACTTTGGTTTCAAATTTACAACAAATGCGAGCCAAGTTTTGTCATACCCGCCAAAACCCCAACAAGTCCACATCAACATTAAATCATATATATAAAATATATACACATACCTGAAGCTGTGATTCCAGAAACTCAAGAATAACTCCAGGGATTATTCCCCTGATTCCTCCCCCATCAATGGACAAAAACCCTTATCAACTCGCCAAACTGTTGATTTTGAACCCGAAATATTTCAGTAGTCGTTTCTTCCATTAGCAGAAAAAAGTTGCCTGGAACTTCTTCTAACAAATGCCTCCACGCTAGTACCCAGAAAATTTTGCGAACGTTGAGTATTTTGAAGAAATATGTAAAGGCCCACTAAGCAGTAATCTGTAATTCTGTCTAGCTTTCATTATGGAAATTGTTCTTAAGGAGAGCCCAGCTAAGGAATTTCCTTCTTGACACGCAAGAAATTTCCTTAATTAATTTCACTAACTCAAAACTCCTCAACGGCTGTATTTCAAAGTATCAATGTTCCTTTCAAACCCACTGAGTTGTAATCTGTAATTCTACTTGTTTTCAAGGAACGATAAGCCAAAAGATTTCCTTATTGAATATAACTAACTCGGAACTACCCAACGACAACATCTTAAAATATCAACTTTCCTTTCTCAGTTCTCTGCAACTGTATCGTTGGAGAGTCACATAATTTTCTTTCGTATTTGGGTTTTGGTTTTAGTGTTTCCTTAATGCTGCCCTAAATATTAGCAATCGTGTCATTAACAAACATCGTGTTTTTCAATGACGCTACAAATTCGTAGAATTAAATGTGTATACATATAGCAGTGAAGATCATAATTAAACACATATAAAATACTATTAAATTTAGTCATACACGAGCAAAATGAGATTATTAATTACGTAATAGACAAACAATGTTATGTAAAATGCATTGATGTACTGTGATAAGTTTCAGCATTAAATTTATTTGAGTCAAGGATGTAGGGTCTTGGCAAATCTGTCAGAAACCAACCTTACGCTATGTCTTTCCCGTTAAGGCTGAGCCAATATAAATATTAATTTAGGGTCCTTGAAATACGTTTTAAAATTTTTAGGATTTTATTTTCTTATCATTATACTGCACGCATATAAATTAATTAGACAATATTGATTTAGATTTTTAATTTACTTTGTAGATTTGCTTATTATGTGTTGCATACAATTATCATTGCTCCAGGATACAAAAGTTCTAAAATGCCAAGTTTTGTGATTGTTTTAGATTGCCTAACACGTACTTGGTACTACAGATACTTCGTCAAATAATTTAAAATTAGTATAAAGAAGAATACGTTTAACATTGCTCCCACGTTCAAATTTGAAACATTTATTTTTCTTTAATTCTTTTGTACTATACAACTGTGCAAACATATACACATACATACGTACATTATGTAAAACAATACAAGAGAAACAAGATATAAATTTAAAAGCGAACCTTTCGAAACAAAAGTACATTTACTTATAGTTGAACTTTAATTTTTGTTACACTATTTTTCTTCTTAAAGTAAGGATGGAATTTTGATGGTCCTAACAAGGGCTGTAAAATAAATCAAGCTAACTCATAAGCTTTATAAGGTAGCTAAGTGTTTTATTCAAATTTGAACTATTTTGAACTTGACAAATTTGAACTCAACTCAAATATTTGTTAAACTGACCTTAAGCTTAACCTTTTTGTTTAGAAACTTATGAGCCACGAGACTTTTTTATTTTCAAAATATTTTTATATTTTTATTTATCAAATATTTAATTCTTTATATAACCAGGAAACTAATTATAAAAAAAATGTACAACATATTAAAATTATATATAATAAATGCTTAATTGTGTAGTTGTAATAATTGAATGTTTTCGGCATTATAATATAAACTAATATAAATTCTATAATTAATTAGAAAAATATTTATGCACTTGCATATACAATTACTATCAAGTTCTTATATAGTTTTGATCAAATAAAATATTTTCATCCACTTAAATATAAAGCTGTTATAGCAAACTTAATTAAAAATTTAATATTTATTTATTTTACTAGTTGATACATACACAACTGGACTAAAATATTTTGTTAAGTAAAATTATTCGCTTAAGTAAGCTTATATATGGTAATATCATTTTGAAGTTGTTGAAATTTTACAAACTATAAAATTAATTAGTACCACCATAAGTTCACCTGGTTGTTTTCAAGTTTGATATTACTATTTTTAAAAAATATATATTTTGTCCATTATATTAAAAATTAATGAATTCAAACTTAACTTGATTTTGACTCAAAAATTTTTGAACTTTAACTTGATTGAACTTTTTTCAAAGTTCGAACTCGAGCTTGACTTGATTTAATATGAGCCAAATTTGAGTTTAAAATTTTTATGTTGACTCAATTCAAGTTCAATTCATTTGCATCCCTAATCCAAACTCAAACTCCAATACCCTCCCCACCCTTATTATTTATAATATTATATATGTGTGTGTGTGTGTGTGATATCAACACACATTATATATTGCATATTATTTTAAATATATTTATATATAAATAAGTATGCAATCCATATATTCTATTTATGTATTGGAAGATAAAACGATCCTGTTAAATTCGTTTTAAATGATTGTGTGCATGCGTAATTTTTAATGAAAAATTAATATTATATACAAATATAAGAGAACAATATAAGCTATTTTTCATGACTTAATATACATTTGATTTTATTAATTATTACACTTTTCTATATAAATGATTAACTGATTATAAGTGTTTATTGAGCTGTTAAATTCTTAATGACAATTATATTGTAAATGTTTATCTAATATTTGTATTATATGTGCTTTTGTTTTGTCCATATGGAAGTAAGTGATATATTATATACAACAAAAATACTATTGGAGTATTTAAAGTATTAATTCTTTATTATCATATTTTTAACATTAAAACTAGTGAGGTAATACTATTTGAACATTTAATTTATTCTTCTTATTTAAGTTTTGTCTTAAACTTTTCTTTTCTCTCTCATTCTATATAATTTTTTTAACACAATCTAGGTGTAACAATTTATATTTTATAGGCATTAATAAATTTATATAATTTTATTATATTTAAATATATGATTTTATTAGATGATAAATCATAAAATGAAAAACACATGCATATAATAATAATAATAATAATAATACAAAAAATAAATTTTGAACCTCAGATGCATATAGATGTACGTAACGATTAATTAATGGCCACGGCTCCAATTCCATTCCTACCTGTCTGTGCATGAATGATCACATAGGCTTACGTGGATTGGGCTTGGTTGCTAACATCCACAAGGACTTTGAAGGTAACATGGATGGCCCACAAAATTTGTAAGATAGGACTCGAGATTACCAATCGAAGCAAGAAAGGTCATCTTTTTCTAAACTAGGAACATTTGGATCAAGCAGACCACGTTGGCGTCCAAGTGCCAAATATGACCCCACAGGATCTAGTTTCTTATTATCTAAAAAATAATACGTGACACAAGTCTACACGACATACCAATTAACTCATCTGATCTTTCAATCCAGGATCTATTATTTAGCTCAAAACCCATCCGTGAGGTAGGCCAAGGCAGATTAGCCAACCTAAGGTGATTGGGAGGAAAACGCGAACTTAAAGAATGTAGCAACTCAAACTAAATGAATTCAAAATGTAGTTGGAAACTAACATCAAATGATGTCTCTCCTCCCTTGAAGAGACTGAAATCGATGGAGGCAGCATGGTAGTCTCACTGGAGCCTTTAGGATGCCCAGCATGGAACTCCTAGGGATTGGGGGTCCTTAGATAGTTTGATAGTTAAACTCGTTACGTCGGGTTTATCAATTCTACATAATTTTTTTATTAGAAATTGAATGTTAATCTAGCACTATTGACCATTTAAAACTCAAGTTCAATCTTTTTGGTGTTGGTGTTTCAGCCAGAGGCTATTCAGGAGGTTTAGCGATCTTTTGGGATAAATCTATCAACCTTGAAATCATTGAGTTGGCAAAAACTTAAGTGATATAGTTGTACAAGATGATAACAAAGGTGATTGATGGTAGTTTTTGGGCTTCTATGCCGAAGTGGATGCTTTACAAAGGAAAGAGTTGTGGGCAACCTTATTGAAGCTAATCAAATCATCTTTTCTTCTATGGTTATGTTGTTTTGACTTTAATGCTATACTCTGCCCTGAAGAGAGAAATGGATCAGCTCCAATTCAGCATTGGCAACTTTGTGAATTTAGAGAGGTCCTTTAAGCGACATGATTGTATGATATTAGTTTTAGGGGAGAATCATACACCTGGTCCAACAATAGCAAAGCCTTTTTTCATGATGAGAGAACAATTGGATTGTGCTTGTGCAACCATAAGCTATACATGATTATTCACAAAAGCTTTGGCCACCCATTACCTACCACACACTTTGACAACTATCCGATCATTATCTCATAGCCAAATAAATGTTTAACTTGTGGAAGTCCCCACTGAAGACCCTTTTGCTTTGAAACTTACTAGACAAACTACTCAGTGTGTGAGAAGGTGATAAAGGAGGTGTGTGTCTCAACTTCCAGTGACAAGTATCAAAACAAGTTTCTTTCAAATATAGAACTATGTAAACAAGGTCTCCTAAATTGGAGTAGATCCACTTTCTCAAAAGCTCAACACAGAATGAGAGAACTCAAAAGCTAATTGTTGAAAAGAGGTTGGGGATTATTACTTTGCAATCAAAACTTGAGGAATCTAAGCTTAAGAAGGAACTTGTGGAATTATGGCTTTGAACGGAAACTTAGTGGAGACAAAGAAGCAAACAATTATGGCTATCCGTAGGTGACTAAAACACAACCTTATTCCACATTTTTGCAACTTCCCACACTAAATATAATAGAGTGGAATAGAAAAGAGATGAGTTAAGGAATTGGATCACTAATGATCAACAGATGAAGGACTATGTATTAGCTTACTTCACCAACTTGTTCAAAGCTATGGGCCCTCCTTCGAACATTATGAAGGATTCATTGTAGGGCATTAATAAGTATGTTTAGATAGCATCAACCATGTCCTCACGCAACCTTGCATGATGGATGAAGTGGAAAAGGCTATATCTGAAATGCAACCTATAAAATCACCCAAACTAGATGGGAAGGTGTCAATCTTCTATGAAAAGTAATGGCATATAGTTGGAAAGGGTGTTACAATGTATGCATAGAGTTTCTTGAATAGTAGGAAAGATGACCTGTTGTTACATCACATAAATGTTGTCTTGACCTTGAAATGTGCCAAACATGAGCATCTTACTCAAATTTGGCCTATTAGCTTATGCAATAATTGTTTATAAGGCAACATTGAAGGTGGTGGTTAACCGATTGAAATTATTCATGATGGATGTGATCCCTCCTATGCAATCTACATTTGTGTAAGATAGACTAATTACTGACAATTTGTTATTAACATATGAGATGATTCACTTTTTAAAGAATATGAGACAAGGTAAGATGGGTTATGCGGCAATCAGACTCGATATGTGTAAAGCGTAAGACCTAATGGAATGGCCTTTCTTGAAGATGGTTCTAGTGAAACTTGGATTTCACTATAATTTCACTACCATGGTCCTAAAATGTGTTTCAGTAATTCACTATTCTTTTAAACTAAATGGCAAACACTTTAGTTCGTTGAAGCCGCAAAGAGGCATTTGCCAAGGGGATCCTTTATCTCTGTAGTTATTCACCAGATGTGAAAAAGCGTTAAGTCACCTATTTTGGGTCAAAGAGGAGAAGGTAGGATAATGAGGGATTAGAATTGAACATGGCGCTCCAATGATTTCACATCTCCAATTTGCTAACGGCAACTATATTTTTTGTTGAGTACAAAAAGAGGATTTAGAAGAAGTGAAGAACATTTAGGAGTTATATTTCAAAGCTTTTGGGCTATACATTAACCTCCAAAAATCCTCTATGGTATTTAGTGAAAATGTTGGCTGCTTATAGAAACAAGTTCTAGCTAAATCTTCAAGAATTTACATTAAGGAAAAACAATCCAATTACTTAGGTCTTTTAGCTTTGGTGGGGGCGCTTCATGACAAACATACTCAAAAACATTAGAGAGACGATTTGGCGAAGGGTCCTAGTTTGGAAGGAAAACTTACTATCACAAACTAGAAGGGGTGTACTCATTAAAGCTACCCTACAAGAAATACCTACCTATGCTATGAGTTGCTTCTTGATTCCAATTAGGGTACTTTAAGAAATGTAGCCCCAAATCACTACTTTTTGGTGTAGATTTGCAAAGGAAGGCCTAATTCATTGGCTTGGTTGAAGCAAGTTATGTTAAAGCCTATGGGATGGTGGATTTGGATTTAAAGATCTAAAGATGTTTAACCTGGAACTCTTAACAAAAGAAGGTTTGAGACTTTTAAACAATACCAATAACTGATTATTTAGGGTGTTAAAGACCAAGTATTTCTTTAAAGAAGACTTTCTAGAAGCTAAGGCAAATATTAATGCATCCATAACATGGAAAGCAATCATGGCATCTAGATTTCTTCTGCGAGATGGTAAAAGCCTTAGGGATTGGTCTAGCAAATGGATCCCCTATGGCACACTTTTCCATCAATAACTCCTAGCCCACAAAACTTAACTAATTTGGTTGTGGTAGATATAATTGATTACAGGAATGGAATTTGGAAAGCAGATGTGATTTAACAAATATTGTGGCCTAAAGATGTAGAAGTAATTTTACAAATTCCCCTTAGCAAACTCCCTTATAAGGATGAACACATTTGGCATTATTCCAGAAATGGTTTCTTTGATGTTCAATTTGCATATTACTTAGCATACTCCATAGAGGATAGAAGAAGGCACCACAGCAGTGGTGAGCCTTATTGATGTGAACATAGCAGAAGCAAGTATCAAAAAATGGTTGGGCAAAATAAGAGAAATGAAAGGAAAATAAAAGGGGATAAATAAAACAAGGATAAATGGAGAGATTAGAAGTAAACTAACCAAACAAACACTTACCTCGCTTGGATTAGACCCTTTAAGCAAATTGAAGAAAATCCAACCAAGGAACCAAACACGTATGTTGTGAAGATGTTGGCTACGAATCACTGAAAACAAGCTAAATGACCCAATTTGATACTTGAGTCTAGAAGTTGAAACACAAAAGTATAGAAGTTGAAAGAAGAAAGCATCTTCATTTATTGTCAAATGTCAATATTCATGGTTCTCTATCATACAATGCAAGTGAAGGAGTATTTATAGTGTACAAATTGTTCCTAGGGCTCTACAAGTCTGATAGGTTGCAAAATGGGTCTTGAAATGGGCTCCAATGGCTAAAAATTTGAAATTTAGTCCAAAATTTGCATTTTCCACCTTATGCGATTGATTTGGCCTAAAGTGAATTGATTGTGTCTTGTTGAGCTTGATCTAACAGTTGTGAGATCATCCTGCCTTCACTCTATTTTGTGATTGTGACTTGTTTAATTGATTGCGTTCCTAGCAAGCAATTGTAGAGGCAAGGATTGTGATTGCCTCCGTAATAGCGAAGGTGTTAATTGCAAAAGTGGAATGAAGTGTAGACAACACTAGAATTTACGCGAATGATAGTCGCAACCACAAATGAAGGAGGCGCGATTGCGAGATTGCTTGTAGTGACCACAAAACACAGTATCAAAATTTAAGTAAATCTTGCACCCGGGTGCGCAAGTGTGAAGAAAGATGGTGTGATTGTAGAGTTTTGTGTTGTGATCATGGGAAGTCGCCACAGCTGAGTTGTAGTTTTAGTTTTACATGGGCTTCACGTACACAAACCCTAGATACCTCGGAACTATAAGTACACATTATCCACATCTTGGATAGGGGATTAGACTTAGTTTTTATTTTCCAACACTTGGAAAACCAATTCTACATACTTAGAGAAGTGAAGAAAGCAGGATCTGAGCCTAGTCTTGTGAAGCTTTCACACAATGCAAGAATAATAGCATAAAATTTCCACAATTTTTCTATTATTTTTATGTTGTTGGGATGTTGAACATATTAGCTATGATTTTTATTAATAATATTATGGATTATTAATTGTTTATCTATTCTCTTGTACTTGTAATTGATTGAATATGAATACATAGTTTTGTGATTGATTGTCCTCACTATTGTTATTTGCAATTGTGGGAGTGAATAGTAGTTAGAGGAATTTGCCGCTTATCTAATTAATTTGTGATAGTGCAAGGAATAATAGAAGCGAAACTTACACGCTAAATGTAGAATTATGAACATTAAACCTGCAGGAACAATGGGAGTGAAACCATAGAGTTAGTGTGGACGGAACGTTGTCATTCACAGCACTAATTACTTGATTTGGTAATGTTTGGGAAAACCTAATAAACCTTAAGTTAAAGCTTCACGAGAGTCTGGAAAGATAGGAATAACAACCCGTAACAAAGCAATTAAATTGAAAATCAATATAAATGGGCACACATAGGGAATCAATACAACACTAGAGGCTAGAATTCTCAATTCTTAGTACTTCACCGTTTCAAGTTGTGAGTGTTTTCTAATGTTTTCTTTAGTTCTTTTATTTATTTCTTTTAATTTGCTACATTTTTCAGGCCTGACTAATAAGAATTTAGTTATATCAATTGACACAAAACCCCTTCTCATAGGAATGATACCTGTACTTACCATAATAATAGGTTTTATTATAAATTTAATTTTAGTATGGTGATGTCACGGTCAAATTTTGGTGCCATTTCCATGAAAGGTGATGAGTGCTGTTTAATACTCTAAAGAACTGTTTGATTAGGCCATTTTAGTTGCTTTTACCTTTCTATTTTTTCCTTATTTTTTTCTCTTATTTTTTTCTTGCTTTTCTAAATATACTATTGTTCATGGGTTGAATTCTGGCTCTCAGAGATAATTGTATGCAGCAAGAGTGTTGATTTTGATTTCAATCTTGAGATTGAATGTACTCTTCACCAACGTAGAGCTCTTTTTAGGCGCGAGCAAGAAGCAATGACGAAAACAACCCATTAGCTCCACCACCTTGCAATAGCATGATCAACTTCCTCCTCCACCAAATTAGTGAGCTATTAGAGATTTTGTGCAACTGGTGATGAACTCAAATATGACTAGAATTGTGAGACCACTAGTAAATGCTAATCATTTCAAGTTAAAACCTACACTAATCAATATGGTGTAGTCTAACCAATTTGGTGGAGCCCTGCATGAGGAATCTAAAACACATCTTGCTTCTTTTCTTGATTATGCAATACTATAAAATTTAATGGTGTTTCTAATGATGCTGTCAAACTAAGACTATTTCCTTTTTCTCTTAGAGATAGGGCTAGATAGTGGGTATAATCACTACCACCTAGGAGTGTAGTCACTTGCTAAGATATGGTAAACAAATTTTTAGCTAAACACTTTTTACCTGCCAAGACTACCTTTTTAAATGAAGGCATGAAAAGACCATGAAATTTGTGGCCACTGGACCTAATTTGTAATGAAATATATTTTGTAAAAATTTTGTATATGTAGTTTGTTATTTAGTCTTGAGAATAACTATCCTTGCCTAGTTATTGAAGACATGATTCCCATTTTATTATGCGTTACACTATTCATTCTTAGTTGCTAGATTATTTAAAAATTTATTGTGAGGAGAGGTAATTGGTTTAGGGATGTAAGTCTTGCTTTCAGTGCTGACGAATTCTCTAGAGAGTGAGGGGGATTGATTGAAGAAAAATGAAGACTTGAAAAAAAATCAAAAACAAAAGGAAGAAAAAAAGAAGGAGAAAAAAAGTTAGCATGTTTAAAAAATATGTCTACTCCACTGATCGGTGTAACAGAGTAACTAGAATTGCGTAGAGTCCTTTGTTCACCCTCGTGTAAAGCAATTGCCTAATTATGAGTATGCAAATAATCTTGAATTAGTAGTAAGTTAAGTAATTGAGGGTGTGCAGTGAACCCTTGTTCACTTTCGCGTAAAAAGGCTTCCAACTACTTAAAAAAGATTTTAAACTTGACAAAAGATGGAGGGGAGAAAAATAAGTGTGGGGAAGGAAAAGAAGAAAAACAATTTACTCCTACACTAGTCATCTAATAATTCGCAGGGTTGATTGAACTTATTCGATGGAGAATGAGTTGATGCATAGAGTGAGTGGTCCTTGAGGTCATTGTCTTCAAACTACAATAGAATCATCTAGAGCTTAAAGTGATTAAGGGTTGAGGAGTGACACACACATAGGAATTCATGTTGGAAAAATGTGGATTAAGGGTGGTGTGATCTTGAATGTTGTTGAACTATGAGACTTGTGTGTGAGCTTTGATTTTTAAAATTAAGATGAGTGGCTAAATTCATGCTTGGTGTGATTTCATGCATTACTAATTTTGTTGGAATTAAAAGTAGTTCGCTTGAGGACAAGTAAAGGAGTAACTTTGGGGGTGTGATAGCATGTGATTTTGTATTATATTTTCACCCCTTAATGGCTAATTTTTGTGTGCATGTGAGATAAAATGGCTCTATAATGTTTACATGTATGTTAGGATCTTAATTGTGGTGAATTGGAAGTGTTTGAGAGTAGTTTTGATGATATTTGATTTGATTATGGACATTCTCTATACTTACATAAATTTTAATCTGCATTTTACGGTTCGTGGCCATGAGAAAGGGGGTTGCAACTACAAAAATGAACTATAGCACATTGTGAAATTGTTTGTAGTTGGGTGTCGTGTTGTGAGGATGAAGTTTGTACCGTGAGACTAGTGTTTGTGACTATGTGGAGACTTGGCATGACTATAGTACTTAGGACGTGATTGTCCAAGATCACGGTGGTGGTGGAGGACTTCATGACCACAAGTGATGACAGCAGGACATAGCATGGGAACATGCCTAAAGCGATTTTAATGACTGTTTAGTCTTTTTCTTTTCCTTTCTCAACCCTAAGCAACCATGCACCTATAAATACATGTTCTACATGTATTGTAAAGGGTCTTCTGTCTAGTTTTTCACATAAAAACGCTTAGAAAACAAGATTTTCAAGGATTGAAGGATAGGAGAAGAAGTAATTTGCACTAAGATTCAAGTGCGTTCATTCTTTCAGACAACACAGGATTTATAGACTAAGTTTTTAGACTTTTTCTAGCATTTTTATGTTTGTTTATATGATGACCACACTGGCAATTGGTTTTGCTGATTATACTATGAGTTGCTAAATTATTTTTGGTTTTTTGAATATTTGTTTAGTGGAATATGTATGCATGAGTTTCTAGTTAATTGTCCTTGCCTATGCTATTCGCAATTGTTGGATGAAAAGAAACTAATGGATATGGCCACCTCTCTAATTAAATTGTGGCTGTAAGGAGAGTAATTGGAGTGAAACTACTACAAATTGTAAATATTAATTCTATTGGAATAAAAAGAGTGAAACTACAGGATTAGTGTTGGAAACAATTATTAATCACTTCATCTAATTACTTAACTTCATTTGACTTTGGAAAATTGACTAAAATTTTGGGTTAATGTTGTAAGAGAGTTTGAGAGAATATTCTATAAACTTTAGGATCAACAGTCTGTAACTAGAGTAATTGAACTGATAATTAATGGAACTGGCATACATAAGAAACTAGCATGGTACAAGTGGCTAGATTCTGCAAATCACTACTACTTCAGCACTTCAAGCTTGTGTCTTTGTTTTCAAAGTGATCGCCTTTCTTTTTTTTATCTTCACTCTCATGCTATTCTTGTAACTTAACTAATAGAACTCTAGTTATATTGATAAACATACATCCCTCTCATGGATACGACACCAGTACTCACCACTGTATTGGTTTACTTTAATTTAATTCTAATGTGGTGTTAACATGCATCATAAGGCTAGTGTTGACGTAGGTTGTTATCGCACTAAAATTAAATTTCTATTAGGACCTGTATAGTGGTAAGTATGGGTGTTTTGTCTATGGAAAGGGATTTTGCGTTTATTGATGTAATTAAGGTTCTATTAATAAGGCTACATGAATGTAGTGAAAGTAAAAAGAACTAACTACACACAAGCAATTAGAAAATTGCAACAAAACATCTAAGCGATGAAGTACCAATATCTGAAGTCTCTAGTCACTTGTGTTGTGTTGGTTTCTTGTGCATGCCACTTATATTAATTAGTAGTTTAATTACAATTGTCATCGATAGTTAATCTTAATGTTATTAAGATACCTTCCCAGATTTTGTTAAAGCTTGGACTCAAGTTTCTCTTAGGTTTTCCCAGGTTAAATCGAGTTAAGAATTCAAGCTTTGTGATTAACAATATTTACTTGCACTAAATCTATGGTTTTACTCTCATTATTCTCACAAATTTAGTGTTCGCAAATATACATCTAGCATGCAAGTTTTACTTTTGTTGTTTCTCACACAGCCATAAATTAATTAGTGGATTGACTAATTCTCTTAATTACTATCCAATTCAACATTTTTGAATAAACTAGGCAAGGATAATCTATCAATAACTTGTGCATACATAATTCACTAAGCATGAACACAACTGACTTGAAAGAAACTTAGAAACTCATGATAAATTTAACCAAAACCTATTCTAAGTTATTCATCATCAAAACAAACATAAAATCAATAGATAAAGTACAAAAAACTTAGTCTAATAGTCTTGCGTTGCGTGGGAGATAAAAGTGCTTCAAGTCTTGGTATGGATTCCTCCTCTCTAAGCCTCTCAACTTGTGTTCTTAGGATTCTAATTGTTTCAAAGAGTAAAACTAAGCGTATCCTCCACTCTAGACTATTTAGAAGGTGTATATATATGTGCATGAAGACTAAGGTTCGAGTACATATGAGAAAACATAGAAAAGCACTTAAAATTTCATGTAAGAATGCTAGTCAATCTTTTGTCACGTTGTGCTTTGTTGTTGTGACAACATGTCCTACAATTGTGCCATCTTCTTCTGTACCTGTGAACTCGAGTGGGGGCTTGTGTAACTTGCTGCTTCTTAATTCTTGCACTTGTAGCTCCTTAGTTCACACATGCGACCTTCAACACTGCCATCATGAGATCAACTATGGAGCATTTTGCCTCAACTTTTGTGTTCTGTACTCTCTCATTTCACTTTTGCATTTAAGTCATCCGCGGGGGCATCAATGTATCTCGAGCTCACAAAGCTAACCCTAAGGTATTTTGTTTCATCATTCAGTACACTCAATGGCTACCTTCGTTGTCACACCATTAGCTTCTATGCTTGCTATTTCTTCCTTTGTAACTTCGACCAACTTATGCGAATAATTCAGTGCACATCATGGTCAAATCTCACAGATGCATTTCCATATTTTGTAGTTGCAGCTTGTCCTGTTACGGCTGCTAAGCTGACCTAGGGACCAAATTTTAAATTTTAAGTGTAGAATGTTCAAAATCAATACTTAGCCCCAAAACATACTTTTACGTGCCCAATTCATCAAATTTGTTATATTTCATGTATGATAACATATTTTAACTATTTCAGCCTACATGCTTGCACAAATTAGTGTACAATTTTCCTATAAATTCGCATGTTATAATGTGTGTTTCCTCTTAAGAGAATTGTGAGTTTAGAGTGAGAAAAACACCCACATTCGCACATTTGTCTTTATGAGAGGCTCACGTCATGTCAGTATGGATGTTGGGGTTAAAAGGAGTTTTAGCTAGTTACTTCAGCTAGGGATAGTGTGGGAGTGCACTAATTACTTAAGATCAAGTAAGGATTTGATTTAGATAGAGTGAGAGAGAGAGAGACAAGGGACTTGTCTTTGGTTGTTTTTTTTATTGTTATCACTTAGAATAATTTAATTACATAAATTGCCATAGTATTTGTTAATTATGAGATTATTAATTAGAAGCACAATGGAAATTTAATTTAATTAATAGGATTAATTAAATTAAATTAATTAGACACAATTGGAGGCTTTAATTGTAAATTGAGATTAATAATTAAAGGGTATATAGGTTGATTTATTAATGAGATTAATAAATCAAAGTCCAGAGGCTATTTTAAAGTATTTGGAAGCATTCTAAAGGTACAAATTTTTGTATTGACTTTATTTCATGATTTCTTTCATTTATTGCAACAAAAGAGGGTAGGATTTCTTCTTTTATGTTCCATTGTGCATGTATGTTGTATTTTTTATTAAAATTTTTGATTTTTTATGGGAAAATCCCGTGGAAATCTGATAGTGGCATCAGAGCCACCAGTTTTCTTGCGAGATCATAAAGTTTAATGATTCTTCCATGATTTACATTAGTTTTTGGGTTAAATTCTTTTAAATATGTATTTGATGCATGAAAAACCTTTCAAAAATATTTTGCGTGTGATTGGAATAAAAAAAATGGAAAAGAAGTGGATTGGAATCGAAAAACTAAAGCTATAGAAAGTTTACAACATTTCACAACTGTCTGTTGTGGTTGCAAGAGGGAATCATGTGGTTGAGATGCTCAGTTGTGCTGTCATTATGGGGTTGCATGAATCCTGTGGCCTCATTTTGCAATTGGAAGGCATGCCTTGCAATCGTGACATGGTATCTTGTGACCTTGAGTGGTGCTATGTCAAAATCCTAAGGTTTTTGTCACGGCCAAATTTTGCAATTGTAGACTGGAGGCTCTCAGCCAGGAGAATAGTTCTTGTAGTCGTGAGAGCTCTTTGCTCTGAAATTCTTTTTTCAATTTTAATTCTAAAAACTTATTTTTCAAAGAACGAAAGCTAATGCATAAGATGCACAGGTCATAGAAATTATCATTAAACAAAATTGGTTGCTTATACATGCGATGTACAATTATTTGGATGAATTTTTTGGTTGGATTATGGACTTAGGAAACTTGTGGATGAATGCTCTTATCGTGTTTTAGTTTTTAATAGGTTATATAAATAAATTTTTTCATGGGTTGTAAAGGCCCCATTTTTCATTTTTAAATTATGTAGAACAGAATTCTCTATGGTATACTACGTGTATTTTAAAATATGGAAGACATTAAGAGCTCTTGTTCGTGTAGAGACCATAAGTTGGTGTTGTTCGAGGCTCCACGATGTGGTGGGCCCCATGAAGCCATGAAAATGAAGACAATGTCATTCAAGAAATCCCTATGTAATAGTGGAGGAATTAACGCACTTGTGCATAATGAAATCTAGGCTTGAATTGGATTTAGAAGTTCATAATCCTTCACTTTTATTTTTTTATATTTTTTGTGATGGATGTATGAGATACATGAAAATAGATAATGTGTAAAGTAGATCCTATTTTACATGGAGCTAAAAATTTTCTAAAACAAACATTAAGTTGTAATAGCAAAATGTTTGTCGTGGCCCTCCACTGAGCTCGTAGCCCTAACTGTAGCCTTAGTACATGATATCATATTGGTGAGGTCACATTGTGACGGCACATTTACGACTTCATGTGCATAGGATGTGACATTCAAAGGATACTATATCTTATGAATGGTTAGCCATGGGTGGAGTTTAAATCCGATGTGTTATAAGTCAGAAGTTGTGACTTCAATGGACCTAAGATGCCATGAACTGATTATGCAAGGTGTCATTGGACCATGGGCTAAAGGAAAAGACTAGACCATGCATGAGATATGTTGGTAAGAGTTGCCTAGTATACTAAGAACCAATTACAGAGGTGTGTTATGTCCAATGAAGACCCTAGTCATCTACTAAGAAAATTTTCCCAATCCAATTTGCAACCCTTGTATTCTAGGTAAGATGGCTAGAAGTTCATTTGATGGATATGTCGAAAGGGCCATTGAGGAGTTGGAGTTAGTCTACGCCAACATTCATAGGCCATTTAATGAAATGGTAAAGGGAGGATTTCTCTACTTTATAATCTTTACCGATGATCACTCATGGTATGGTTATGTATACTTGATGAAGTATAAGCATGAATCCTTTCAAAAGTTCAAAAAATTCAAGGTACAAATGAAGAAGCAAACTAGTAAGCACATCAAAGTACTACAATCAGATTGTGGCGGCAAGTATATCAGTGCTGAGTTTGCTGAGTTCTTTAAGGTGAATGTTATTGAATCACAATTAATACCACTAGAAACTCCTCAATTGAATGGTGTAGTTACATGTAGAAATCGAACTTTATTAGACATGGTTTGATATGTGATGAGCTTCATTGACTTACCTATATCCCTATGAGGGCATGCCTCACTACTGCTGCATATGTATTGAATAGGATAGTCTCTAAGTACATTTCCTCCTCCCAGCATGAGATGTGCGGTGGATGGAAGCAAAGCTTTTAAGTATTTAAGAATTTAGAGATATCAAACTTATCCTAGTGAGATTAAGATGGATAAGTTAGAGGTGAGAGCAGTTATGGGCTACTTTGTAAGATATCTCAAAGACTCTATGGGATACGAGTTCTACATACTTGAGGATCATAAGATTGTCATAGGGTATCAAGTATGTTTTCTCAAAAAAGAGTTCATGTGAGAAAGTGGTATAGGTAGAACAACAGTGCTCAAAGAGGTTGAGCACGAGGAACAAAGTAGTTAGCCCATGGCTCGTATTCCTATCCAAGAGCAACCTTCTAAGATGCAACAGTTGTGATGATTGGGTAGAATCTCTTAGGCACCCAAGAGATATTATTGTGTCCTAAAGAATAGACAAGAGTTGTTCATAATGAGAGATAATAATCATGGAGATGATTCTACTACCAATGATCAAGCAATGACAAATGAGGACTTAACAAGTGGCTAGAGTCTATGAACTCCAAAAAAGATTTAATGCATGTGAACTAGGTGTGGACTTTAGTGGATCCACTGAAGAGAATTATTCCCATTGGATTTAAGTGTGTCTATAAGAGAAAAATTGGTTTGATTGGCGAGGTAGAGACCCATATGGCCAAGTTGGTGGTGAAGGGCTACAATCAAAAAGAAGAAATCGACAATGAGGAAACTTTCTCATTGGTAGCCATGCTGAAATCTATTTAGATTTTACTTATGATAGTTACCCACTTGGACTATGAGATTTAGCAGTGGATGTTAAAACAGCTTTCCTTAAAGGGATGCTTGAGGAGGATATATATATGGTGTAGCCACATGGGTTTGAGGTCCAAGACAAATTTCATAGAGTGTGCAAGCTTACGAGGTCCATTTATAGCTTTAAGCAAGCATTTAGGAGTTGGAATTTTCATTTTAAAGGTGCAGTCAAATTGTTTGGTTTCATCAAGAATGAAGATGAGCCCTATGCCTACATGAAGGTTTATGGAAGTGTAAAAACATTTCTTGTGTTGTATGTGGATGACAAACTATTGATGGGAAATGATGTTTGGATGTTAAGCTCAGCCAAAACCCAGTTATTTAAAAACTTCTCCATGAAAGACATAGAAGAATCAACTTAAAGTATGAGCATTCATGTCTATAGAGATAGAGCAAAATTTTAGGTCTCTATGTCGAGCCTTTTACATAGACAAGGTATTGAAGAGGTTCAATATGAAAACCTTTAAAAGAGGATTGCTACCAGTCAGGCATAGAATCTATCTCTTGAAATCCATTTACCTAAAGGCGGTTGATGAGAGGAGTGTGGAAGTTGTTCCTAGTGTGGGATAGTGTCATGAGCTAATCTGCCATTGCCCCAATGTTTGTGAAGGCAAGTGTGTGTATAATAAGGGATTTATTTCCTTCCAAGTGAGCAAGACATTCGTTTTATGTAGTTAGTGTTCAATGAGACGAAAGCCCCTAGTTAAGGCAATGTGTAATAGGAAAAGAGTTTGCAATTAGAACATTTGTCTCATTAGGAAATACTAATTGGTCATATGGCTAAGTTTGTGGGTTTGACTAGATTTATGACTTTTACTCGATTAGGACAAAGTAAGGTAAAAGGTCTGTACAACATGGTAGTCACGATGAAAAGGTTTGTTGTATTCAAATTCACTTTTTCTTAATTAGACAATGATTTGATCCATGGGCTAGAAGTTATCCATATTCTTCGAGCTTTGCTTGTTGCTAATTAAGGTTGAAAATAGAGAGTGTTACATATAAGATTAGGATGTATTGTCAAAGTTAAATTGATGGGTTGCATAGGACGCTTCAAAAGGCTAGCGGAATAATTTATTTAATTACAATTGGATTGAGTTAAATAAATTGTCATGGTGTTTGCTAATGATAAGATCATTAGTTAGAAGAACAATGGAAATTTAATTTAATTAATAAGATTAATTAAATTAAGTTAATTAGACATAATGAGTTTTTAATTATTAATGGGGATTAGTAATTAAAGGGAACATGGGCTGATTTTGCAACAAAAATAGATGAGATTTATTCCTTTATGTTCTAATGTGCATGTATATTGTATTTGTGATTAAAAGTTCTGAATTTTATGAGAAAATCCCATGAAAATCTGACACAAATTCTTTACCACTTGCAAGGAGACAAATCCTTTATTGATCGTACATATGTCTCCATACAATTTGGCAACGACACATTGAGTTCATAGTTTCTATCTTATATCAAGATAGATGTTGGTTTTGAATGCCTTAATGACACATTGACATCCATGTTGTCTTAGGTCTATGCCCCATACACACATAAAATGGCTGATATTCCCCTATATTATTGGTGTTAAAAGGCATATCACTAACATATCTAGCATTGTGTATTGCTTTTTTTGGGCTAAACCCATAGATATAGGTGCAGTTTGCTTTGTAATACATGATATATTTTGTGTCTCCTTTATTTTGAACAATATATTAGTGCATGTTATAACATGTCTTATACCAATCACTACAATCAAACTGAAAATAAACTCTATTATGCCAAGCAACATAGATCCATTGAATAAATAAAAAGTGTTTATATTTCTAAAAAACATTCTTTTGAGCTCCAATTCATTGAATTGTTGTGTTTGTACGTGATAATTTTTTTTTTTATCTCATGAAAGGTCTTCACAATGTTAATGACTACTAAAGATTGCTTCATATAATCTTATTCTTATAGTTTTTAAATTGAATTTGCAAAGGTTTTTTTAGTGTTTCTAATCAATTTTTTGAAGCCTTTTCTTGTGGTAAGACATAATTAAGAATTGAAGAAATTCGAAAAAGAAAGAGCTTGATAGAAAGAAAAATCAAAGATGCTTACAAAAGAAAAGAATACAAAAAGAAAATCAAGAGAGAGACAGAGAGAGGTGCTAACCAAGTGCATGAAACAAGGAGGGATTCGTCAAGTACTAAAGATTGAAATCTTGATCAAATTTTGCTATCCAAGTTGCATCCAGAGTTGAGTTTTTAATGTGAGCATCCAGCCGAATCAGTAATACCCCAGGATAATTAGAGGCATAGTCTTGCAGTATAAGGCAAAGAAGTTCAAAGAGTTAATGGCAGCACTTGTGAAAAAGTTTTAGGACTTTGGTTAAAGAAGCTTAGAGTTAAAGGAAGGTTTTTAGGTCAACCTAGTGTAATACGAGGAAGAAAACAACATTTTGGATGCATTAGGATTGATCTTATTGCAATATGAATTGATCATAGCTAAGCCAGATTGATCACATGAAGGAGGATTGATAGCACTGGATTACAGTCTTCTCTCATTACAACTTGAGGAGGGATAGGTCAATCCATAGGACCATGGATTGACATGTATATCGGTTAGGGGCAGGTGAGATCAATTGCAAGAATGGTGATCAATACAGTGGAGTATGCCATACTTTCCATAAATACGATTGGCTAGTGTACAAAATGACCAGGATTGACCCAACGAACATTTGATCGATCCAAGGTATCTCTAGATCGATCATGTCAGTAGTGTGGTGCAAATAATTCCTTATTTAGATAGGGTTCTTTATTAATTTTCATAGGGCTTCTTCTAACTAATTATACATAGTTTTAAGCATCTTTTACCAAACTTTATAGATATAAATAGGTTTCTTACCTTATGTCAAACAACTTTTACCTCTTTGATAATATAATTATTTTCTTTTCCTAGGCTTTGAGAGTTCTCAATTCTTGTGAATTATCCATCCAAATTAAGTTATTCCAAGTGTCCCCTAAAAGATTTGTAATGTATCAACTAACATAGGTGTGTTGCTTGTGACCATCCTCACTTGGGTTGTTACAAAGTTGTTGCATTTGGGTCATTTTATGCGGTTCTTGCAAACAAGATTTGCTTGGGTTCAAGTCATGTCCTTTCAAATTTATCATAAGCTTTCATGCATGCATTAGTTGGCATCATAGGGTTGTATGGATTCTAATTCAATAGCCGATCTAAGTACTAATTTCGTATTTTTCTTGTTCTTCTTTTCTCCATTCCTTTCTTCATAAATTTTAATAAAAGTCACTACTTGCTTATTTCCCTGTGTTTCTAGTATTTTTTTTTTTTGAGTGCTTTGCTGGTTTGATTATTTGAGTTTGTTGGTATTTGAAAAAAGTAAAAAAAATACAAAAAAAATAAAGGCGAGTTTATAGGGTGAAAAAAAAAACCATAACAAAAACTAACTAAAAAGGTGCTTGGAAGTTGAAAAAAAGTGTTGAAAGTTATTTGGGAAGAAATTTTGATCAAGTTGCAAGGTTGAGATTGAAAAAGTTGCATTAGGAATGAAGTTTGGTGAAAAAAATTGAATTTTTGTTGGAACCGCTAGGTAGCAATCGATCTCACTTTGCTCCAGATTGATTGCAACCTTGATTGTTCTGAGGAAAATTCTACTATTTTCCAGACAAATCAATCATGATATTTTTCAATCAATTGCATATTTTTTTTCATCAAAGATCGATCATGCTTACTTCTCCAATCGACTACACCTATATGCCAAGCTCTAGATCAATCTTTGAACCTATTTCACCTCTAAATTAATCATTTTGTGTCTAGATCAATCCCAAACCCTAAAAATTTCCCCCTTTCACGCACTTTCATGCTTTTTAGTGACACCTCACTTGAATTTTTTGGGACTACTGGGAATTCCACAAGGCAAACTTAAGAATTAAGTAGGTGAGCTTATTATTAGAGTGCTTTTGTGTGAGAAAACAAGTGAGAGGTAAGACAAGAGTGATTACATCTTACGTGGCTAGAGGCACACTTACACACACTACAAATTTTTTCTTTTCTTCCTACACATTATACTATCTAGATGTCTAGAGAATTTGGTATTGGTGACAACACATTTAACATGAAGTACTTGGTAAACACCTTAGCTAGTATAAACTAAAGATTGGAGAATTTAAAGTTATCCCATGCAACTACACGAGGTGGCTTAGTACCTTAAGGAGAATGGAATAGAAAAGAGTCACTTCCTAGGTGAGACTGACCCATACACCATGCAAGGAAAGGTAGGTATGTAAGTGTTGAAAATTCTGATTATGATAATGAGTTTGAGCAAGATGACAGTCCTTGAAGGCTGCTTAGATGATGGCATACCAAGGAGGAAATATGGAAGGGAGTCAAACTTACTATTTAAGCATTCCGAGGATGTTCAGACATGAAGCCTGAGAGATGAGTGCAGCTTGTGTTTGACTGCCCCAAAACTTACAGGCACAAAAGGCAAGGCTTTTAGTTATAGAATTCACAAAGTAAGCTAACATTTGGTGGGATCAATTGTGCTTTAGTAGGAGAAGAGCTGGTGAGTGCCATTTGCACATGAACCAAACTAAAGGTAGCCATGCATAAGAGGTTTGTCTCAAGTCATTACCATGGGAGTTGCACAGAAATTCATAAACCTCAACGTAAGGAAGTAGAAATGTGGAAGACTACTACGAAGATATGGAGATGGGGCTTATGTGATTTGACATTTTAGATAACTGTAAAGTTGGTAAGGCGAGGTTCATAGTTGGTTTGAATAGGGATATCATTGATGTTCTTAAGTTTCACCACTACATTGAATTGGAGTACTCGGTGGGAAAAGGTATAAAAGTGGAGCAGCGATTCAACAGGAGGGGTAGGAAGGAAAGGACAACACCTACCATATGGTGGTGATGTGCCATCGTCTATGCACCTCTTCTAATGACTCCTATTACAATGGTGGCATTTTGTCATCACTACTACCCTTTTCACCCATGATAATTTTGCTTTTATCTATCTACACAATCATCCTTTTGCTTGGGCATTGCATAGCAACAAGTCCTCTGCCTTCACACTTAAAGCAAATGATATAATAGTTACGTGTAGCAAAAGAGTTAAGGTTAGAAAATGATGGAGTATGTGTAGGTGTTGGGAGCAAATATTTGGCTGTGATATGCCCCTTAAATGCTCAAGTGAAGGAGGATAAGTATGACGAGTAATGAGAAAATAATTTCCATATGAGGTGCCAAATTTGAGGTAAGACTTGTAGTTTAATGATATATAGCAGTAGTTGTACTAATGTAGCTAGTGTTATGTTAGTAGGAAGATCATACTAAGCCTCACAAACTATACTAGTTGAACAGTATTAGAGAAATTAAGGTGGTAAACTAGGTTTTAGTGGCTTTTGAGATTGGGAAATACAAGGACAAGGTACTTTATGATGTGATATCAATGTAAGAAAGCGCCACATCTTATTGCATTGACCATGGTAGTATGATAGGAAGTTCATATTTGATGGAGTTACAATTAGGTGCACCTTCTATTTCCACAACAAGAAGATTACCTTAGTAAGACTCATATGGCAGGCAGTTCATGAAGATCAAATGTAATTAAAGTAGTAATATATGTTAGAATTAGAAAAGATCAAAAAGAAAAGTGAGACCAAGACAAACGATAATGTAAGGGAGTTAAAAGAAAAGAGACAAAAGAAAAAAAATAGTGTACATTAGCATTTGTGAGAGATGATAGGTTAGTCAAAGGTAGTAAGAGAGAAGTATATTGTTGGTGTCAATGAAAATTATTGTTTCTCAGAAGAGGTCACATCAACCCTCTCTAAGATTATTTATTTGCTATGCTGGATTATAAGGATGTGCTACCGAAGGAGTTACTTAGCAGATTGCCATCCTTTGGAGGTAGTGAGCTTTAATTTGATTTTATGCCTAGTGTAGCAATTAGTTTATACCACAATTCTTGAAGAGACTAAGGAGATCTAAGAGTGAGATGAGTAGTTATTATAAAGGGATGGATTCCAAAGAGTATGAGCCCTTACGCAGTTTTAGTATTGCTAATGTCGAAAAAAGGAAGATCATGTCACATGTGTGTAGACTATAGAGATGTAAACTCCATTATGATAAAGTATTAACCTTCCATATGTAGGTTAGATGATATGTTAGATGAATTACATGGTATTACTATGTTTTCAGAAGTTGATCTTAAGAGTGGACACCATCAGATAAGGATGAAAGAGGGAGATGAATGGAAAATGACATTTAAGACTAAATTTGTGCTTTTATGAATGGTTCGTAGTTCAATTTAGACTTATGGTTGCACCTAGTACATTTATGTGTTATGTGTTTCATGAATCATGTCTTGCATGCATTTATAGGTAAGTTTGTGGTTATATACTTGAATCATATTGTAATATATAGTAACTCCATACTTGAGCATGATGAACATTAGCATTATGTGTTTGAGGTTTTACATAAATAGAAACTTCATGATAACCTGAAGAAGTGCACTTTTTATATTAACTATTGAGTATTCATAAGCTTTATTGTGAGTGCACTGGGTATACAAGTTAATGAACTAAAGTAAAGCCTATTAAGGAGTGGTTGATGCCTACAACTATTTTTGAGGTCAGGAGTTTTCATGGTTTTGGGGGTTTTTATTGGAGGTTTGTAAGGGACTTTAGCACTATTGTTGCGCCACTTGCTATAATAATAAAAAATAAAGAGAAGCTTCAATGAGCAGAAGTGAAATAGTGAGCATTCAATACTTTAAAGGATAAACTTACGACTACTCCTGTTCTTTCCTTACCTGACTTTTCTAAAACTTTTTAGATTTAGTGTGATGAATTTCATGTAGGAAATGCAGTTGCATAGACATAAGAGAGAAAGCCCATAGCGTACTTTAGTAAAAAGCTAAATGAAGCAAGGCTTAACATTCCAATGTATAAATAGGAGTTGTATTTATTGGTGAGGCCTCAAGAAACGTGGCAACATTATTTGAGGCCAAAAGAGTTTGTCATTCCCATGGGCCACAAGTCTCTTAAGTACCTCAAAAGCTAAGACAATATGTTATTAAATATAAAAAAGGGTAGTTAATGTGGTCATAGATGCTTTGTCATGCTATTGTACACTTCTTACCACCTTAAATTTTAGTTTTCTAGGATTTGAACACATTAAGAATTGCATAGTAGAGATGAAGATTTTGGTGAAGTCTTTGGTGAAGTCTTTGAATTGACTAGTAAATGAGCTCATGTAAGATGTTCTTAGTGTGAATTACTAGTGAGAGAAACTCATGGTGCTGGGTTAATGTGATGCTCACACGGAAGCGTGAAGATATGATAAATGACATAAGCATGAACCCACTAGAGTCCTGCATGCATGAACTGGGCATAAACAACTCAAATGTAATGAATTTGTAGAACCTTGGTGAAGGATGGCTACAACTGATATGTCAAGTTAGTTGATATATCACAAATTAATCCAAGAATACTCGAAATAACTAGATTTGAAATTTCAAAAAAATTGACCGTATTCAAATTTTCTAGGAGGAATAAAATTATATTCTAATAACTAAAGTGTTAAAAATCTATGTCAAATATCACAAGGGCCCTTTATATAGTGCGAGGGTCCTTAAAAGTAACTACTATTCATTCAATCCTATTTTGGAAAAGGTTAGAAATTAAAATAGTAAAGAATCCTACTTAGAATTGGAAAACATGAGCTCCAAATAGTGTTGGGATTGATCTAGAGCTCTAGGCGATCAATCTTAGCTCCCTCAAATCAATTGCAAAGTCAATCTCATCTTTTATTTCATAATTCCATAAAATTGGCCGGTCTTTGTCTTTATGATTGTAGATCATGTAATTAAGTGTGACTTCTAGAGATTGTAATTTCATTGCATTCCATCTCACCTAGTAGATTGCTCCTCACACTAGGTTGATCCAAACATAGCATGTTCTATCATGTCTTGGTCTAGATTGATTAGGATCATGTCCCAAAGATAATTTCTTGCTCATTTTGCACCAAGTGTATTCATAGACCTCTCCAAACATCTAAAGTCTTCTAAAAACTCCTTTATAAGTGATGCCATTGCTTCCTTAAGCCTCTTGGTCTTGGAACGCATCATAGGTCTTCTAAAAAGCCTTAGATAGTTTAGCTTCACCTTGGAAATCATATCATCGCCCTCCTCTTGAGAAGGAATTGCCCTCAGTTCCAGTTCATGCTCATTTCCTGTATCAAAGGGACTTAAATCATTAACATAAAATGTTGCAATAATTTTTCTCAATTGATAGTTGTAGCTTGTAAGCATTGTTATTTATCCTTTACAAGACTTGAAATGGCTCATCCCCTCTAGGAAGTAGCTTTGATTTTCTTTACTTGGGAAATCTTTCTTTGCACATGTGAACCCATATCCAATCTCCCAACTCAAAGATGACTTTCTTGCATCGTTAGATGACTTGTTCTGCATATTGTTCAGTCCTCCTTCTATGGTGTAAAGCCTTCCATGAAACCTCACAATCTCCTTAAAGAATAGATTAGTTATATGTGTAGTATCTTCCATTTATTGCATGTAATGAAATATGCCATCTTAGAAAATCTATCTACAACAACAAATATGCTATCATTGCCCATGATTGTCCTTTGTAATCCTAACAAGGAATCCATGGAAATGTTCATCCACAGCATGTTTGGATTGGTAATAGTGTATACAATCCATGTGGTTGCACCTTTAACTTGGTTCCTTGCACTTTACACATCTTTTGACCACCTTCTCTATGTCTCTCCACAAGTGTGGCCAATAAAATGTTCTTGCAAATTAAGACTATCATGGGGACACCATAGTGACCTTCTAAGCCTTCATTATGTGCCTCCCTTACAAGCAATTCTCATAAAGAATATCCAAATAGGACAAATAACCCATTATATTAAAAGTATTTATCATGGGTCCTTTTCTGGTCAATCCATACACATCACTAAAATACTCATCCTTTGCATATAATTCCCTAATGTGCTCAAATCCTAATAATTTAGCATTCAAAGTTGTAAGAAGTGAATAATGTCGAGATAATGCATCAACAACTATGCTATCTATTCCTTTCTTATACTTAATCATATAAGGAAATGTATCGATGAAGGATACCCTTTTCACATGCCACCTATTTAACTTACCTTGAGTCTTGAGATGCTTTAGTGACACATGATATATACGGATTACAAACTCCTTTGGGTGCAAATATTACTACCATGTCTCTAATGCTTTCACTAATGAATACAGTTCTTTATCATAGCTAGGACAATTTAGCTTTACCTTGTTTAACCTCTCACTGAAATATACAATGGACCTTTTCTCTTGCATCAAGACAACTCTAATTTCTACATTAGAAGCACCAGATTCAAGTTTAAAGATCTTAAAAAAATTATTTAAAGCAAGAATGGGAGTGTTAATAAACTTATTCTTTATCATTTCAAAAGCTCATAGTTGCACTTCTCCCCACTAAAACCTTTCATTCTTCTTAATGACTGTATTAAGTGGTGTAGTAATTACACTAAAATCATGCATCAATCTCCTGTAAAAGCTTGCAAGACCATGAAAGCTTTCATGCCTTGGAAAATGGATGTGGAGGATTAGCTAATCTGTAATTGCCTTTACCTTATTTCATCTACTTGAGTCCCCTGTGCACTTACAACAAATCTAAAAAATACACAATGATCCACACAAAATGTGCACTTCTTCAAATTAGCATACAATGTTCCTCGCGTAATGCCTCAAATACATACCTTGAATGCATGACATTTTCATCTATGGTCACTCTATTCGCTAAAACGTCATCAAAGTATACCACTACAAATTTTCTTATGATTCCACAAAAGACATCATTCATAAGTCTCATAAATGGGCTAGGTGCCTTGCTTAATCCAAATGGCGTTACTAGTCATTCATACAAACTAAATTTTATCTTGAATGTCATTTTTCATTCATCACTCTCTTTCATGTGAATTTGACGATTCCCATTTTTAAGGTCTACTTGTGAAAATATGATGGCAACACAATCATCTAACATATTATCTAGCCTATGGATGGGATGCCGATACTTTATTGTAATTGCATTTACAATGTGACAATCAATGCACATCCTCCAAGATCCATCATTCTTAGGCATGAGCAATATAGGTACTACACAAGGACTCACACTCTCTTGAACCCATCTTTCATTCATCAATTCTTCCACTTGCCTTTGATTTCTTTCATCTCCTCAGGGTTTGTTTGGTAGGTCAATTTGTTTGGAATTATAGCTCCTGGCAAAAAGTCAATTTGATGTTCAATCCCACGGATCGGTAGAAATCTTCTTTTTAATTCCTTTAATAACTCAACTTTAAAGTCCTACGTCACATTTCTAACCCAAGAATGCAACATGATAGTGCCAATGAACAACCTTAGTAGGTACTAAAGCCAACATATTAGAGCAACAAACCATAAAGTTCATTTATTCTAATAAATTGTCTTGCATACCTATTCTATTGTATCTCATTGTCTTATTTATTCAACAATAAATATGTGACCTTGATTTGTTACATCATGATCTTATTTAGTAAGCAATCTAAGGCTTAGTTTTTCATCTCCCTACTTCGTACCATCCCCACATGTGTTCTTCCTCACTAGAGTTCTCTATAAGATGATTGAAAAATACGTGAGCAACTAATTGCCGAATAAGGGGATCTACCTTTGCACAAATTCAGTTTTCTTATGAATCTTACTAGTTAGTATGATCTTTCCACACTGATTCACATGCACTGTACTACAACATGCTAGGTTTCTCAAGTAGTTCGTGTACTATTTCACTGATTAGGATTTTAGTTTACTACGCTAGCCAAGAAGAGTCACATGACTCAACCTATAACATTAGTTAAGCGAGTCATATATCTCAACTTATAACTCTAGTCGGGTGGATTATGTATCCTAACCTATAACTCTAGTTAAATAAGCTATGTGTCTCATCTATTACTCAAAGAGTGGGTGGAACTAGTCGCTACACTATCTCAGTTGACTCTCAAGACATATTTTGCAACATTCTAGTACAATCGATTAATAAGTCAAAATAGTACAACATTTAGAGTTATGTTCCAAAATAGTTTAGGAATAGATATTTTATCATTTGTTCACATCCAAAATTCTTTTTCTAGAAATATACCTTTCAAAATAAATACAGGATTTTTAGAAAAACTATTTAAACTAAAATTTAGTAAAATACAGTATTTTAGAAATATCTTATTCAAAAAGTAGTTGAAAAAATGTAGACATCCAACTTACTCATTATTCGCACACCGATTTTGTAATTCACTAGTATTATTTTCTTAGATTCCTATTTGAACCAGAATAATTCCCATTTCAATTCTCAATTCAGTGGAAATTTAATCTCTCTATGCTTTTCTAATGTAATTTAAGCATTATCATCTCAGTTCCTACACCTAGTTCTCATTCTCTGCTTAATTTAGCTTGTTTTGGGTTCACAAATTACAAAATTAGGTGTTTAAATTATTAAAACTCAGGTTCTAGTAGTTTTCCAGCCTTGCCCTCGCTAGAACATCACTCATGTCCCCAAAAATGGGTCTACTGATTGCATGGCAACATACGAGGTGTTCTATTCACGTTCACACTCGGACTTGCAACCATAAAAAGACAATGAAGCTATGGATGGCTTCCTTAAGCTCGCAGCATTAGTAAGCATTTTAGAATTTCGTTATCTGCTCTGTGATTGTAAAAGGCCACTTTGCAGTTGCAATGCTTGCTGGTGCACTCACGACATTGACCATTCGTTGTACTGGGTCCACGTGCAATTTCTCTTGTAGCCACGTGGACTCATGCTGTGCTAAGATGCATACCTTGTGGCTACAGGTAATAGATGCGATGCTAGTCTACTTATGCAGAGACACTACTTTTGACTTCTAATTTTCTTTCACTCAATTTTAATTCCTCTTTTCGACATGTAAACATCTTCTAAGGCTCATCTAGGCCCATAAATCATATTCTTAGCATAAATATTAAATCTTGACATGTCTCCTCCCAAGTTATTTAAGAAAACATAAAATTTTGCAAACCTCATATACCTTTCTTATAAGCAATTTTTGTTCAGTTCCGTTTCATGTGTCTCAACTATTATGGTCTTATTATTATGCTCAAAATTGTTACCTATTATTTATTATGCTTTCTAGTGCATAGACATGTGAAGAATAGTTTCCTATGACATGCGCGGTTTTTACAAGTCTCAGACTAAAAACTCACCTTAGTCTTTATGCGTTGTTGAGTTTCTTAAGTCTAAAATTCATCTCTCCTTTCTCTATTGGTCTCTAGACTGTTTCCTTGAGTTTTTAGTGTGCTAAAACAGGTTTTTGGTCAAGATATGAGGTGGTTGTATTTATAATAGGGCTTTATGTGCTTAAGTTTGGAAATACTTGCCTCCTTATTTGTGGGTAGAATTTTGCACGAAATTCTTTGAATTTTCCAGCCCAAAATTTGACTTTAATCTCCCATCTTTAGGTTTGTATGTCCATGGTAACATGGCTCCATTAGTTTCCTTACTTTTGGTAAGGTTTTCTTGCACTCTTATGGCTATATTCCCTTCCATACATGCATCGCCATTCTTACCAACCACTTAACACTAAAATTAATGATAAAATCAAAGTTTGATAATTAAATCCTTTACCCTAATTAAAATAAATGTTGCTACATGGTCCCTAAATTCTTAGGCTATCACATCCTCCCTCCTGACAGGAAGTTTCATTCTCAAAACTTGGACTAACCTATTTTGAGAATATATAGGGGTATTGAGTTCTCATTTCCTCTTCTAACTCCTAGGTTGTTTCTCATTCAGAGTGGTTTGTTCACTAGACCTTCAAATAAGGCATTTTTCTAGTTCTCAAGTTCTGCTCCATGATCTTCAGTGGGCATTTTTCATATGTCAAATCCTCTTTGACTACTAGAGGTTCTAGTTTATAGCATATGGCTTGGGTTTGGCACATATTTCTTGAGTTGGGACACATGGAACGTGCCATGTACTTTAGCCAGTTCTAAGGGGCACTACTAATTGATATGCTAACTCTCCAATCTTTTCTAGTATGTTGAATGGTTCTACGAATCATGGGCTTAGTTTCCTCGCCTTTCCAAATCTCATTATTCCGTGCACTGTGGAAATCTTGAGATAGACTTTCTTTCTCAGTTGGAATTATAAAGGTCTCATCTTTAAGTCAGCCCAACTTTTCTATTTGTCCTAAGCCTCCTTGAGTCTTCTTTGAATAACGACTACTTTTTCTACTGTCAATTGAACTAATTCTGGCCTAGTTACTTTTCTTTCTCTTAGCTCATCCGAACATATGGGTGATTAGCTTTTCTATCTATACAATGCATCACAAAGACCCATCCCTATGCTATTGTAGTAGCTATTGTTACAGATAAACTTGACTAAGGGTAAGTAATCATTCTAGGTTTCCTTAAAATCAGGAATGCATGCCCTAAGCATGTCTTCTAATATCTGAATAGTCTACTTAGATTGCCTATCTATTTGAGGATGATAGTCCATGCTTAGGTCCACTTTAGTCTCTATGGCCTTTAGGAAATTGCTCTAGTATCAAGACACAAATCGAGGGTCTTTATTTAACACAATGCTTGTTAGAATGCCATGGGTCTTATAATACTGTCCACATATACTTCGGCCAATTTATCTAAAGTATAGTTTGTTGGGATCGAAAGGAAGTAAGTTGACTTAGTCAATTTATCAATGATTACCTAGATGGCATCAAATCCCTATAGCGTCTATGGAAACCCTACTACAAAGTCCATGGTTATACATTCCCACTTTCACTTGGGTATCTCCAATGGTTGGAGTTAGCCTTTGGGTCTTTGGTGCTTAGCCTTTATCCTTTAGCACGTTAAGTACCTTGCCACATAATTAGCTATGCCTTTTTTCATCTTGTTCCACTAGAAGTTCCTTTTGAAGTCCTTGTACATTTTTGTCCTCTCGAGATGCATCATATATTTTATTAGTGCATTTCTTGCATTAATTTGCCCTAGATCTCTTCAACTTGTGGGATGCACAATCTTCCCTTCATGTGTAGGACACCATCTTCTGCCACTTGGAAGTCTAGGATTCATCCTTGCCCTACCTCATTCTTAATTACTGCAAGTTTAGGGTCCATGCCCTATGGCCTCTTAATCTCTTTATATAATAAGGGTTCAGCATTTAAGAATGCAAGAACACTCTCGAAGGACTCCACCACCTCTAGGCATAGCGAGTCCAATTGTCGAGTGAGTGTGGCTATAATTACTACGTGCCCTTTTAACTTAGGGCATCAACTACTTGGTTTTCTTTTCCTGGGTGATAATTAATGACAAAGCCATAGTCCTTAATTAGCTTTAGCCATCGACTTTGCCTCATATTTAGCTCCTTTTGTGTGAAGAGGTATTTAAGGCTCTTGTAGTCAGAGTTGATATCATATTTCTTATTATAAAAATAATGTCTCTAAATTTTTAGAGCAAACACTATAACTGCTAATTCCAAAGCATGGCTGGGGTAGTTTAGCTTATATGACTTTAATTGCTAAGACACATAGGCTATCACCCTGTCGTCTAATATTAAAAAACATCCTAGTCCACCTTTACCTAATTCACTGTAGATGGTGAACCATATACCATTGTTGCATAAGGCTAAAGCTGGCATTGAGGTTAGTTTCTCCTTCAGCTCCATAAATCTTTGTTCGCACTTAGGGCTTTAGACAAATTTCCTTCATTTTTAGAGGAGTTGGGTTAGTGGCGTTACTATCTTACCTAATCCCTTGACGAATTTTTGATAATAACCGACAAGTCCTAAGAAGCTCTTTACTTTTATTAGACTCATGGGCCATTGTAGGATCACTTCAGCATTCTTGGGATCTATTGAAACTTTTTCTTCTGATATTGTGTATCCCAAGAATACCATGCTTCTTAACTAAAATTCATATTTGTTGAATTTGGCGACTAGCTGCTTCTCCTAAAGCACTTATAGGACTATTTTTAGATGCTCTTCATAAGCTTGCTTGGTTGGTAAATAGACTAAAATGTTGTCTATAAACACCAACACAAAGTCATCTGGGTATGGCTTGAACATTCAGTTGATGGTATCCATATCTCAAGTCAATTTTCGAAAGTATCTTGGCTCTTTTAAGCTAATCAAACAAGTCAATGATCCTTGGCAAGAGGTATTTATTCTTAATTGTGACTTTGTTAAGTTGCCTATAATTGATGCACAACCTCGAGCTTCCATCCTTCTTTTTCACGGAAAGCACTAGAGCTCCCATGGGTGATGTGCTCAATCAAATTTTCTTCTTGTTTGGGAGTTCTTGCAATTGTATTTTTAACTCCTTTCAATTTGCTAGCGCCATTCAATACAACACTTTTGAGATGGGTGTTGTGCCCGAACTAAATTAATCTTGAACTTGATTTCCCTGCTTGGGGATGGTTCGAGCAAGTCAATAAGGAAAATGTCCAAAAACTCTTTAGCTACTAGGATATCTTCCACCTTTAGCCCTTAGTTTTATGTGTCAATGACGCAGGCTAAGTACATCTCACATCCTTTTCTAATGGCCTTGTCAACTCAAGCTATAGAATTTAGCAAGTTGAGCTTACTGGACTGATCCCTAGTCTTCTCATAATGGGAAAACGTATCACTAGACAATGGATAGAAATTTATCACTATATTTCCATAGTCTACATGAGCAAAACATTTTGCTAATCTTTCCATACCTAAAATGGCATCAAATTGTCTCACATTAAGCCATATTGGGTTGGCTTTTGATTCCCAATTCCCACTAAGTCTTAAGCCACAATCCTTATATATATTATTGGCTACCAAAGTGTTGCCTCATGACATGGCAATTCTATAAGGTAGTTTTAATTTTTTTGACTTATGCCCTAATTATCCAGCAAGGCTCTTCGAGACGCAAAGCGCCACAATCGAACAAAGTATAAGCACAAAGTTGATTAATGATAACATTACTTGCAACTATGTCCTTAGTATTGTTAACGTCATCTTAGGTCATAGCAAACACTGGTATCCTTTCCAGTTTAAGGTTTGGCTAGTTAGGCTTAAGGTTGTTGGTGTTGCTGTTGAATTTGTTCCCATTATTATTGGTGGTTGTAGTTAGTCTAAAGGAACCTTGTGGCCAATCATTAGCCTAGTGGCCTTGCTAGCTGCATCGGAAGCATGTTCTAATCATCATTCAGCATATCCTAGTGTGTTAGTGATGGCAGACGATACATTCTGGTAGTTACTCTAGAACCCACCCATTTTTGGCCCCATTAGCACTCTTGTTGGTTAGTAGTCTAGATGAAGGTCCTAGCTATGTGTTTCCAGAGTTCAAACTTAGTTTGGGCTTCTTCAATTGTTCTCAACCTCCCAGTGATTGATATTGGCTTTAGTCCTTATTGTGGCTCCCAACAAGTCATCAAAAGTATGCACATCATATAGCCAAGGTCATCTATAGTTGGCTCCTCACCCCCTAGTGAATTTATGCATCTTGAGGCCTAGGTTAGATGTCACCATTGATGATTACTTTCCTTAAGTGTGGAAGTTCATTAGGTATTCAACTACGTAGATATTAGGTGCCTATACTACGTTGTCGAATCTACTATCTTGTGTAGGTGAAAAAGTGGCCTAAAAATACTTCATGTAATCGGGCCTAAGTAACTAGCCCTTCTTTTAGTAATGTAGGTGAAATACTTTCCTACTAAAGAGTAGCCTTGCTAGCTAGGAGTGGTATTTACACTTTTGGCCATACCTTGGTAAAGACTTCCATCAACTCAAAGTTGCCCTCTATCTTTTTCAACCAGTTTTAGACAACCTCCAAATCATACAAACCATCAAATATAGGCACATGGGCCCTCCTTAATGCTTCGTAGTGGGCTTTAGTACCTTCATTAGGTGGGACCTAGGTTGTGCAGGGTTTTGTTGTTGATTCCCCACCACTTAGGCCATCACATCAACTATGGCCAGTAAGTCTTTTACCTCAAATTTTTGAGGCCTACTGCCGATTGCGGCTGTGGTTGTTTTAGGGGTAGAGGCAGAGGATAGTTGCATGCCTATTCATTCATGATTTCCAGGGGGAGGAAGGTATAACGTGGGTTCTAAGTGGTGCGACGGGGTCTTCCGGCCATCTTCCTACATTAGGAGGTTGTTTGTGCATTAAATGAATTACGCAAATTGTTGGTATACACATATACATATATGGAAATGAATGGTTAATTAGGCAACGAGTAAAGTAGTAAGACACAAAATGGCCATAAGAAAATAACAATTTTATTATTATTACTCAAAACGTGCCAATCATAATAGAGGAGCTGGTATTATTCACATCGCAATATCCTTATAGCTCTATAACTCTTAATCTAGAATGGCTCACTTATCACTATTCCCCTAGTCTAGAGTTGTTCATCTATAGCTATGTCTCTATTGTTAGGCTTAGCCTCATCCGGAATCTCCTTTGAGTCTTCCTCGGGATCAAGGTTCTCAAAGTGATCGCGGATGAGGGCACAGAGATTATTGTTCTCGTGGTAGAGATGCTTTACCTACTGAGCCAACTCTACTCTTTCTTCCTATGTTGCATCCATGTGGTGCTAATAGCTCATTCGCAAGTGCTCATTCATCCTAGCGAGCTTCTACTATGTAAGCTTTGATTGTTCCAGTTTGCTCTTGAGGGTGTCTTGGTGATCCTTCAATGCCCTATTCTCAACCTCAAATCTATTATGCTATCTTTAGGCCTTGACCAAGGTGGCAGCTTTGTCTCTGAACTAGGTCATCGTGATGAAAAGGCAGTCCATGACCTCTTTAAGTAGACAATTATAGCCGAAAGGTGCCTACTTACTTAAACCTCTAGCTTCATCTGTTTCCTATGTTAAGTATCTAATCTCTATGGCAAGTTAAAATCAATTATATAATATGCATATGTAGGAAGTGAGCTACTAAGTTCTAAATTCTCATGATGTGATTTCTTATGGTTCAACCTATATCATATGTTTTAAGTTCCCAATGTCAAAACTTAGATTCTGATACGACTTTAGTCACATCTCCAAACTATGAACATAGTACAGCAGTACCTATAAACAATCTTAGTAGGTACCAAAGCCAACATATAAAAGCCATAAATTGTAAAATTCATTTATACTAATAAATACTCTATTCCATTACAGTAAAAATAAATAAAGCAAAGTAGTCTATTCTATTGCAGCTCATCATCTTATTTGCTAGAAAATAAATATGTGACCCCAATCTTTTACATTATTATCTTATTTGGTAAGCAATCTAAAGCTAAATTCTCTTTCTCCTTGCTTCCTACCATACCCATGCTTGTTTTTCCTTGCTAAGATCCTCTACAAGAAGTTTGAAAAATGCATGAGTGACTAATCACTGACTAAGCGGACACTTGCCTTTTCATTGGGAAGTGAATAGAGCAAAACATTTATGTAAATATGTTAAAATATTTACAAAACATTTGCAAGAATAATAGTTAATTTATAAGTATCATGTTACATGCATAATTCACATTTATTGTGCTTCAACATTCTTGGGCTCTCAAGTAGTTCATGTACCATTTCACTAATCAAGATTTTAGTCCACAACTCTTGGTTAAAGAGGGTCACATGATTTAACTTGCAACCCTAACAAAGTGGGTCATGTATCTTAATCTATAACTATAATTGAATGGGTTATATAGCTTACCTATTACCTGATGAGTGGGTGGAATAAGTCCCTACACTATCCTAATTGATTCCTAAGGCATGTTTCACAACTTTGTAGTGTAATTGGTTAACCAGTCAAAATAGTTCAACATTCATAGCTATATTCCAAAAGAGTTTAGGAATAGATATTTTAGCATTTGTCCGCATCAACAATTCTTTTCCTAGAAACAACCCGTTTAGAATAAATATAGGATTTTCAGAAAAACTATTTAAATAGAAATTCATTAAACTATAGTATTTTAGAAACATCTCATTCAAATAGTAAATAAATGCAAATATCCAACTTACTCGGTACTCATTTACTACTCTTGTAATTTAGTTGTATTATTTTCTTGGGTTCTTATTCAAATCGGAATAATTCCCATTTCAATTCTCTTTTTAGTGGAAATATATTCCTTACGTGCTTTTTAATGTAGTCTTAAGCGTCATCCTCTTGATTCCTACTCTTGGTGCTCATTCTTCAATCAATTCAGCTTATTTTAGGTTCACAAATGACAAAATTAGATATTAAAATTGTTAAAAATCAAATTCTAATTATTTCTAGGCCTTTCCCTCACGTGAATGTTCCCCCATGTCCAAGAAAATAGTTCCTGTAATTGCATGGAGATGCATGGGGTGTTGTGTTCACGTTTAGGCTTGAATTTGTGACCCCAAAAAGTGATGTCACAGCTGCAAATGGCTTCCTCACAGTCGTGGCACTGGCCGTGGAGTGTTCTTTAATTTTTGCTATCTACTTTGTGAATGCAACTAGCCGCATGCTGTTGAGACTTGCGTTGGTGTGCTCACAACATTAACTACACAATGTACTATGTTGTACAGTTTCTTTCACACCTCGTAGACTCGTGTGGCAGCCACAACTCATGACCTTTAGGCCGCAGGTGATAGACATGGTGTGAGTCTAACTGCATGCAGATGTGGTGTTTGGCTTCCAATTTTCTTCTACTCAATTTTAAACCATATTTTTTGACGTGTAAATATGTTATAAGGTTTCTCGAGGCCCCTAAATCATGTTCTTTGCAACAATATTAAATCTTGACATGACTCCTCCCATATTATTTAAGAAAAAACAAAATTTCCCAAACCCCATATACTTTTCTTATATGGAATTTTTACTCGATTTGCCCACGTGCATCTCAACTATTATGGTCTTACTATCACATTAAAATTATTGCCTATGATTTATCATGCTTTTTAGTGCCTAGGCATGTGAAGATTAATTTCCTATGACGTGCAGTTTCTACAGGGTATAGACTGAAACCTCACCTTAATCCTTGCACGTTTTTGAGTCTAAAGTTTGTCTTTCCTTTCTCCCTTGCTCTTTGGATGGCTACATTGAGTTTTTGGAGTGCCAAAATATATATTTTTTGTTTAGGTGTGAGGTGGTTGTATTTATATTAGGGCTTTGTATGGTTAAGTTTGGTAATACTTGCCTCCTTATTTGTAGGAAGAATTTCACACAAAATTCTCTAAATTTTTCAGTCCAAAATCTAACTCTAGTCTCCCATATTTGGCTTTGTATGTCTAAGGTAACATGTCTCCATATTGCCTTCCATACATGCATGGCCATTCTCACCAACCCCTTACATGAAAATTAATGATAAAAATCAAAGTTTTCATTATTTAAATCCTTTACCCCAATTAAAATAAATGTTGCTACATGGTCCCTAATATCTTCACGTATTACATTTTGCATGACAAACAAGATAACTTTGGGGAGAGAAGTTGTAACCTCATTCGATAAAAAGTGAATTTCTTTGTACAAGATCAACAACACTCTTTGCTGATTTCCTATGACTACCCTCACATCTCTCATTTTATATTACCTGCATTCTTTACCCTTTTTTGATCTCCTCTCTTTTCCTTAAATTTTTCTTTTTCTTCAATTCAAGTTCATATTGTTGCTATAAACATCTTTGATCTTCATGGACCTCCTTTAGTGTAAGTGGCACCAATGTGATCTTCTTCCTATGGAGATAAAATGTGTACCTATTTGTCTTCCCATCAAATTCAATGTGCTTGTCATATTCCCATGGTCTTCCTAGCAACATGTGACTAGCTTGGTTAAGCACAAAATCACACAACACTTCCTCCATATATCCACCAATCTCAAAAGCTACTAATACTTACTTTGCTACCTTCACTTCACAACTGTTGTTAAACCATTGTAGTTTGCATGGCTTAGCATGTTCCCTCATTAGCAATGCAAGTCCTTCCACTAACATAGTACTAGCAACATTTGTCCAACTTCCAACATTCATAATGAGACTGCATGTCTTAACTTTTCTTCGGCACCTTGAAAATTCTTCCTCATTAGCTTGGGCATTTAGTGTCACCATAACCACCAAAGTGATTCCTCTAGCCCTTGTGCATATGACTTCATCATCTGAGGACATCTCCTCCAAGGGTGGCACTTCTTCTCTATTATTATTCTCTTCATTTATCACAAATTGACCTTTGTCCATCAACACCATAGTTTTTCGATTTAGATATTGAGTGGCAATAGGCCTACTACCTTGACACTTGAAACATATGGTATCTATATTACATGCAGTAAAAGGACTATGGTTAGAATTTTGTACCTTAGGTGCTTCAGCTTTTGGTGTCACCTTTAGATCTAGTGTATTGTGGCTCATTCTCATGTTCAGGAAAAGCTCTAGTGGTTGGGCTAAGTTGTGGCTATTTTCTATCCCTCCTCTTGAGCTGCTTCTCCACCTTAATGGTTTTCTCTGCCAAGTCTTCTAAATCTACATAATGATGTAGCCTAAATATGTATTCCTATTTAGTCCAGCTATGAATCTTGTCATGATAGCTTCTATATCTTCCACCACATTGGTTCTCATCAATGCCATTTCCATTTACTTATAGTAGTCCTTGACACTCCTACTGCCTTGCGTCAAGGGTTGCAACTTATGATGTAAATCCCTATGGCATTAGCTAAGGATGAACCACTTCTTCTTCAAGGCCATCAACTTTCCACAATTACCAATGAGATGCTCACTAGCTCTTCTTCCACTAGTACACACAATTTTTTAACTCTTTATTTATTTTTTATTTTATGCACTCACGCACTCAACTCATCAATGTCATTCCAAGGATTTGAATCCATGTCCTCATGATTGGGATAATGGGCACCAAACCATTGGGTTGTGTCCCCTATGAGATTGCTAATACATACTTGAATAGGGCGCCTTAACCTTTACAATGGCTAATTTTACCTTATTCCTATTTAATCAAGTACATTGGCTATATTTAATATGTTCGCAATATCCCTATTTAATCTCACTTTGTTATTGCGTAATCGATAAACTCTATAATTGGTAATTTTACATTTTACACCTCTAAATATCAGTGGTAGTAAAAATCAAACTCCACATGTCTCCAATTCCAAGTATGCGTCGTGAATCGACTCTCCTTAGAAGGCTGGGATGGGCTTCACTCATTTAGGAATTTCATCCTTATCATCTCTTCTATGCTTGTTCGACCTCCTAGAATTGCCAAAATCCTGAAATTCATCATTGAAATTTGATTTATCATCATTTAGAAACCCTCCCCCATGAGCTTCATGAATAGAATGGCTTGTTCTTAGTATTGATTCTTCTTGAGGCAATGGACTAGCTTGTGTAAATGCTTGGGACAAGTTCTCAAGCTGGCAGTTAATGCTAGCCATGGTATCCGATAGTTAGTTCATGCTGAATGTGTTGTCTCTAATGGTTGACTCTCCAAACATCTTGGAAAAATGTATAAAAGAGCAAGGCCAAACGTGCTATGTCTGTAAGTGTCCTTTCACCTCACAAGATATAAGTCATGTGTATCTTACCTCTCGCTCCTGCATCACACAATTAGACACTTAAATATATGGACTTATCAGCTCAATTCTTGTGTTCGCCTCGTTTAATTCAAATAGTTTTCTAAAAATTCAAGTAATATATCCCTAGCAATAAGTGTGAGAAGGGATGAAAGTTTGAAGTGCAGGATCAATCTAGAAGCAAATGGATTACTTTGAGACCCAAAACACATCGAGGGGTCGATTGGGGTGCAAAAGAATCAATCCTAAGCTGAAAAGGCACTATGTGATTGAACTAGAGGCAAATTGGATTGATCTCAAACTAAGCAACATGGTGCAATTGATCAAGAATGGTTGCAATCAATCAAGGCTCAAATTTGTAGGATCGTTTAGGTTGGCTAACAATTGGATGCTCTTGTGCCAACAATCCACATTTTAAACATTGTGGACAACTATGTAATATGGAATAAGGTTCAAGGTTGTATGGTGTGAAGGAACAAAGCAAAGGCTTCTAAAGGGATGAAAAAGTATAATACTACCAAAGTCAAAATAAGAAGAGTAAGGCCAATTCTAATTTTGCACATTTCCTGATCCTTATTGAGTTTGTGATTGATCAACACCTTGATGGTTGATGCCTTGTGAGTTGAGTAGGTTTATCATTCGTCTAATTTAGCCCTCTAATAGCATCAAACCACTTTTCTCTTTTTGAGTCTCATCACAAATTGACTCAATTAATAAGCACCTAATTTGTTGTTCTTTGAACCTAATTCCCTGTATTTCTTGTACACTTGAAATAGGTTTGAAAACCAAAAGGCCTGTAGCATTTCTCATTGATGTGTCCTTTCTTTCTACAGTGTGTGCAAGTTACTTCCTATTTCTTGCCCTTTATTTTTGAGGTTGATGCCAAGGTTGAAGAATCACTCATCGAACATTGTCCCACTCCATATCTTTGTGTCTCTTTTACGAGTATGGCATTGTATGCACTTTGTCTAAGGATGGAAATGACTTCTACCTGAGCAAATGGGACCTATTAGCTGAGTATGAGTTACTTAATCTACTGAGGAACTTATAAACCTTGACCTTTTCTTAAGTTTCAACGTAGCTTTGAAAGCATGAAAGGTTGCATCTTCCACACTAATAGTAAGAAGGTGGTCTATACTATCTCAGCTTTTCAAAAGTGTCATCAACTCACTGTAATATGAGTTAATGTTTCTTGAGCCCTAACAGGTGCTATACAACAAATCATTGATTATCTTGTACACTAGGTGAGAGAACCTTTTGGAGAAAGCATCCCAAATTTGATGTGCATACTTCATGTAGAAGATTGTGGCTGCCAAGTGGAGCCATGGATTTCAATAGCAAAGCTACAATAAGGTTATTACACCTTATCCAGGCATGATGCAGGGGATCATCAACTAATGACTTTTGAATTCGTTCATCAATGAATCCCAACTCATTTCTTATTGAGAGTGCTAGCCTGAAGTATCTGATCTAGGAGCTGTAATTGGAACTTGTCAACTTTGGATGTATAATGATTGAATTTTGATTATTTGTAGGAAGAATGTGGAATGGTGAATTAGAATCACCCACAAACATATATATTGGTGATTACATGATTGAGGGGATTAGTCTGGCGGATGACTTTAGGAAAATTAGTGAGTTGACATCAACATGAACTCAAGTGAGAGAGTGAAAAGGGATTCTAAATCAATTGCTTTGTGGCTCTATTACCGTGTTAAAGAATGAAGTAAGCCATTTCCAAAAATGAATACAAGATAGAACTGAGGTGAGAAGAATGAACTAATCAATCAATTGAATAAAGAATAAAGAGTATTGTGTTGGTTCTTCTTTGTCGAGATTACTATTTCATTGTTTATCTCCTGTCCAGCGGTAGTTATTTATCAATCGAGATTACTGGAAGTTAAGTCAGTTAATTGAGCTAAACTAAAACTAGCTAATCGTGCAAATTGACCATGAAGAATCTATACAAATTAGCTAGAAATATTCCTGGCCATAGGCTGCCCTTGCATCAGCTTCAATCATGCCTCTTGATTTGTGAAGTCCTTTCCTCTATTTCTTGATACAATATTGTGTAATTTATAATTATTGAATAATAATAAATAATTAATACTGAATCATTTGCATAGAAAAATGTCAGTAATTCATGAAAAAAAATGTATAATGAATCATTAAAAGTAAATTATATCATTTTAAAAATATTTAATTTTTTAAAATTTTGTTCATCAAAGTAAAATAGACAAACTTATTAAATTGATTAAAATTTATTAATAAATCATCAAAGTTTGCAAGAAGGTATGGGTGGAGAAGGACATTGAGGGATTCCTTTTTTCTTAATATCATCATTAATAATAATAAAAAAAATACTAATCATGCATTTACTATAATTTAAAAAACATGGTCAATTTCTCTTGAGTTATATACAGTGTATTTCCTTGGTTGTTCTTATTGTACAATGTGTGGGTATAGTAATATAGAAACAAATAACTGAGTATATAAGGAGAAGCACTTCATGCTTCCCATAAAATATGTTCGCTTTTGTCTCAAGTGCATGTCTCGTTTTATACCTTCTCCATATAAATATATTAAAACATTGAACAAAAATCGCAGACATAGAAAAGAAAATTTCATTTGTAGAGTGAAAACCTGCAATAGCTAGATCTGAAAATGACTAGTTGTCATGCAGCTAAGTTTCCCATTTCCCTTCTTGCACTGCCTTTTCTTATATTTTTCTTTGCAGTAGAATGTAGAAGGCTTCTTGTCATAAGTCTTGACACTAACAACCCCATGGATTGTTGATTAGTTTTTGACGTGATCAACGATTGCGTCGGATACAACGGTGTAACCGAACCCAAATCCAATAACCCCAGGGACGTGAACCGGGCGAAGAACGCCGACCCAACGTGGTAGGATTGGATTGAACCCGATAAGAAACGACCACAATCAGCACACCGATTGCTGATTGATACGTTACGAATCACTCGGACCAATTCGGAATGACTCGATTTGGGATATAAAACTCACGAGAAATTAAAAGAATAAATTTCAGGGAATTGAGAAGAAACCTGAATTAATTGAAAACTCTCTGTTTGAAATCTGATGGTACATAATGAATTTATAGTATCAAAACCCTAGCCTAGTTGGGCGCGGGCTCCTATTGGGCTTATTTTGACTGGGCCCAGAATTAAAATAAATTAAAGGAGAAATAATTAACTGAATTAATCATCCCACTTTATTCCTTCGCCCCCAAGTCTTCCATCCATCTTAGGATGTTTACTCTGCGCTCTTCCTCGGGTTCCTCGAATTTGCATCCACGCGTGACATCTTCTCGAATTTCGCGCACCAAGACATTAATGGCTTCTTTAAGCTTCTTTGCCCGTGCCCTGGTTATTGGTCCAGCTGGAATTGCCAGCGACTCCTCTTTATCATGCTGGACGTCCGTGTCATTCCCCTCCTCTTGAGAAGGAATTGCCCTCAATTCAGAATCCCGTTCATCACCTACATCAAATAAACTCAGGTCAGAAACATTAAAAGTTGCACTGACTCCGAACTCACCTGGTAACTCCAGCCTGTAGGCATTGTCGTTGATTCTCTCCAAGACTCAGAATGGCTCATCTCCTCGAGGCATCAATTTAGACTTCCGCTGCTTGGGAAACCTCTCTTTTCGCATATGAACCCACACCCAATCTCCGGGTTCAAACACTACCCGCTTCCTACCTTTGTTTGCCTACTGGGCATATTGCTCGTTCCTTTTCTCGATGTTTTGCTGGACCTGTTCATGCATTCGCTTGACATACTCAGGTCGCCTTTTGCTTTCTGAACTCAAATGCTCATTACCAGGCAATGGCAACAAATCTAAAGGTGTTAGAGGATTAAAGCCATATACAATTTCAAATGGAGACATATCAGTAGCAGAATGAACAGCTCTATTATAAGCAAATTCAACATGTGGCAAGCTCTCTTCCCAACTTTTAATATTTTTCCTAATAACAGCACGCAGTAATGTAGTGAGGGTTCTGTTAACAGCTTCAGTTTGTCCATCAGTTTGGGGGTGATAGGTTGCAGAAAATAGTAGTTTAGTCCCCAACTTAGCCCATAGTGTTTTCCAAAAATAACTCAAAAATGTAACGTCACGATCAGACACTATAGTTTTGGGTACACCATGTAGACGAACCACTTCTTTGAAAAACAAGTTAGCTACATGCGATGCATCACTGGTTTTATGGCATGCAATAAAGTGAGCCATCTTAGAAAATCTATCGACAACCACAAAGACGGCATCTCTACCATTTTTAGACCTAGGTAAACCCAAAACAAAGTCCATAGATATGTCAGTACAAGGGATACTCGGGACAGGTAAAGGGTGATACATATCGTGGGGCTGGTTGCGGGACTTCGCTTCCTTACACCGTATGCATCTTTCTACAACTCGCTCCACGTCCCCTTTTAGTCCTGGCCAGTAGAAGTGTTCTTGTAAAATTAGCACAGTCTTGGTGACACCAAAGTGTCCCATCAGCCCTCCACAGTGAGCTTCTCGGATAAGCAATTCTCGTAGAGAACATCGTGGAATACACAATCTATTAATATAGAACAAATAACCTTCATGTCTAAAATACTTGTCATAAGTACACTTTTCAGTGAGCGCAAAAGCTTGACCGAAGTCAGGGTCATTTTGGTAAATTTCCTTAATGTGCTCAAATCCTAGTAACCTTGTGCCTAGCGTGTTCAGTAAATTATACCTACGGGATAACGCATCAGCAACTATGTTTTCCATACCTTTTTTGTACTTGATGACGTAAGGGAATGTGTCAATGAACGACACCCACTTGGCATGCCGCTTGCTGAGCTTACTCTGACCCTTCAGATGCTTTAGAGATTCGTGGTCAGTGTGGATCACAAACTCCTTTGGCCTCAAGTAATGTTGCCATATTTCTAGGGCCCGCACTAAGGAGTATAACTCCTTGTCATATGTGGGGTAATTAAGCGCGGCTCCATTAAGTTTCTCACTGAAGTATGCAATTGGCTTCTTGTTTTGCATCAGAACTGCTCCAATACCTACACCAGAAGCATCACACTCAATTTCAAAGGCCTTATTAAAATCTGGTAAGGAAAGTACAGGAGCATGTGTAAGTCTATTCTTTAAGGTGCCAAACGCTTGTTGTTGGGCTTCTCCCCACTTGAACTTCTCATTCTTCTTAATTATGGCGGTGAGTGGGGCAGCAATGGTGCTGAAATCCTGCACAAATCGTCTGTAGAAACCAGCCAACCCATGGAAACTTCTCACTTCAAATATTATCGTTGGAGTTGGCCATTCTTGTATGGCCTTTATTTTGCTTTCATCCACTTGTATTCCCTGTACACCAACAACAAATCCTAGAAAGACACAGTGGTCAATACAAAAAGTGCATTTCTTGATATTAGCATATAGCTTTTCTCGTCGTAGAACATCAAGTACGCTGCGTATGTGCTCAACATGCTCGGCCATTGTGCGGCTATAGACCAGTATGTCATCAAAATACACTACAACAAACTTGCCAATGAATGCACGCATAACATGGTTCATTAGGCGCATAAATGTGCTAGGAGCATTAGTGAGTCCAAATGGCATTACAAGCCATTCATATAAACCAAATTTGGTTTTAAAGGCTGTTTTCCATTCATCCCCCTCACGCATCCTAATTTGATGGTACCCACTTTTAAGATCTATTTTAGAGAATATAGTAGCACCATGCAATTCATCAAGCAAATAATCTAGACGGGGTATGGGGTGACGATACTTTACCGTGATAGCGTTAACAGCTCTACAATCTATGCACATGCGCCATTGTCCGTCTTTCTTCGGCACGAGCAGCACGGGGACGACACACGGACTCATACTTTCTCGAACCCAACCTTTACCCATCAGCTTCTCCACTTGTCTCTGGATCTCTCGGGTTTATTCAGGGTTGGTTCGGTATGCTGGCTTGTTGGGTATAGATGCCCCCGGGATAAAGTCTATCTGATGTTCTATCCCTCGAACCAACGGCAACCCTTTGGGGACCTCCTCTGGGAACACGTCAGTGTATTCCTGCAAAACAGATACTATAATAGAGGGGAGGGAGGATGTGACATCATCAGATATATAACATGCTTCCTTATACATCAACATCACAAGGGACCTCTCAGCGCTCAATGCCAACCTTACATCCCTCATAGTCGCCATCATACACTCTTTCTCTTTTAACCCCTCCTTTCTTTTCTTCCTCCTCTCGACTTCCAGCTCACACTGCCTCTGCATGTACGACTGGTCTTCGTATACTTGCTTTAGAGTTAAGGGAACCAATGTGACCTTCTTTCCATGGAATAAGAACGAATACCAATTAGTCAATCCGTTGTATATCACCTGTCGATCAAATTGCCACGGTCTGCCAAGCAGGACGTGACAAGCCTGCATAGGCACTACGTCACATGTCACTTGATCCTCATACGATCCTATTTTGAAGCTCACCATCACCTGCTTCGTCACTTTAACCTCACCACTATTATTAAGCCACTGTAACTTGTATGGCCTAAGGTGATCCTTCATTGACAAGGCTAATCTCTCAACTAGTGTCGTACTTGCCACATTCATACAGCTTCCTCTGTCTACTATCAAACTGCAAGTCTTACCATTAATCAGACAGTGCGCATGGAATATATTCTCTCTTTAAGCATCATCTATCTTCTCCTTCACTTGAGTGCTCAGCGCTCTCATTACCACCAAATTAATTCCCCCTTCTTCGCACAACCTTTCCTCGTCGGATGACACTTCCTCTAATGGTGGCATTTCTTCATTGCTGTCACACTCCTCATCAGTCACAATATCCCCATTTTCTGACAGCAGCATAGCTCTTTTATTGGGACATTGGGAAGCAATATGTCCCCTACCTTGACACTTAATACACAAAATATCCCGGTTTCGTGTGCTAGAGGAACCAGAGGGAGTAGGAGTTGTTACCTTAGGTGCCTCCACTTAAGATGTAGTTCTGGCCCGAGTGGCACTCGTCATTGGTGCATTTTCCTCTCTTCTGGGGAAGGGTCTGCTAGCGGTATTAGGTTGGGATGTGAACCTACCCTTCCTCTTCAGCTGCCTCTCTACCTTAACCGCCTTTTGTACCATTTCTTCTATCTCTACGTAATACTGCAACTCCACTACGTCAGCTATGTCCCGGTGCAATCCACTCAGAAAACGTGCCATAGTGGCCTCCCTATCTTCCACAATATCTGCTCGGATCATAGCTGTCTCGAACTCCTTATAATAGTCTTCCACACTCCGAGTTCCCTGCGTTAATGTCTGCAATCGTTGATACAGGTCTCAATGGTAGTGGCTTAGTACAAACCTCTTTCTCAAGACTGCCTTCAGTTCTGTCCAAGTACGCACTGGCCCCTCTCCAGCTCTCCTCCGGCTAGTGCACAACTGATCCCACCATGTGATCGCATAATCTGTGAACTTCACTACTGCCAACTTAACCTTTTGGCTTTCAGAATAACGATGACAGTCAAAAATTAATTCTACCTTCCTTTCCCACTTGAGGTAGGCGTCGGGATCAGATCGCCCTTGGAAGGATGGCAGCTGTAACTTTAATCCCTTAGGTACCTCGTCTTCCATACAGTCCCTCCGACGATGCCTCCTGGGCTCATTGTCGTATGCGTACCAGTCCTCATCCTCGTTCGACCCATACTCCTCATAATCATGTCGATCGGGCCTCACAGGTCTGACATGATGCCCTTGTCTATCCCTAGTCCGAGCTCGGCCTGGCATGGGACTGCCTCTACGTCCAGCTGGTCTAGACAGCAAACCGTCTCTTTCTAGAGTTACAGCTTGGGACGCTTCTACTTGCCCTAAGCGATCGTGCACATCTGCCATTCGGTCTTGCATGCCCTCCATGCTCCTGGTGAGCTTTCTCAACTCATCACTGAGAGACTCAAATAAGAATTTAGTTTCGTTAGGACTGTTACCCTATCCTAAATACTGGCTGGCCATCACGAAGTCTACGGTACAACACAAAAACAATAATAGCAGGTAATTATTAGTAATAAAAGTTCTCACCAACCTCGCTTCTCTCAGGTGAAGGCTCTCTGGCACTCGTTTCTTACCTCCACTCGTGTATCACACACTCTCAATTTTTTCCTCACTAGTCTCAATTTCTCGTGCCCTTCTCGTGTAATTCCAAAATGGTCTCAAGATTCAAACGTAAGAATACAAACACTCGGTACGATGGATATGGCCTAAAACTACGAGATAAACAACTATCTCAATATTCAATATTCTAAGTACAATCTCAATAATATTAAAATTCAATGAACAACAGAAGTCACTCTTGCCTTTTCTTCTTCTTTTTTTTTTGGCCTCTTCTTTTGTTTTCTTTCTTCTTCTTCCTTTTTTTTTTCCTCTTTTTTTTTTAAAAAAAATTCAGTAACCAAACAGACCCTTAAGCAGAAATATAAATTTTGCAGCCAAACAGGCCCTTAAGCAGAATAAAAATTTGCAGCCAAACAGACCCTTAGAAAAGTAGAATTACTAAAACCAAACACGGCCTTATCACGTCAGAAGGTCCAGCCCGGCAACAGCTTCTGGTCCAGCCCAATTCCTTCGGCCCAATGATTTTTTTTTTTTTTGCTCAAGCCTAGCCTAGTTGCAATCTGGCCCAGATCCTACTTCTAGCCCACTTGACACTTGGCCTAACAAAATATTTTTGGCCCAAAGAACCTCGGCCCAACAGAATTTTTTTTTTCTTTTTTTTTTTAATTTACGAAATCGGGCGGCGGTGGCAGCGGAGAAACTCTGAATTCACCGGCGACTATCCGCGGAAGCGGCCGGCGTCGACTTACCGAGCGTCGGCAAGCCTTGGGCGGCCCTCAACGATGGCGATAGACGGCGGAATCGGGCGAATTTCTTCAGGCGGCGTCGCGCGGCTCGCGGCGGTTGCTGCCGTCGATTAGCGCCTCCTCCAGCTGCGATTCGACGCGGAGGACGGTAGGCTTGCGGCCGCGGCGATGCTAGGGTTGATTATGGCCAAGAATCAGTTGAAACGACGGCGGATTCGGCTGCAATTTCCTTCGGTGCGGCGCAGTGGCGGTGGCAATGCGGAATTTGCTAATTTTTTTTTTTTTGATTTTGCGCGGGCGGCGGCGGCGATGCGGCTGAGGCGTTTTTTGGGCACGGTGGTGGCAGCGGCGATTTCCTTCTCCTTTCTTTTTTTTTTTTGATTTTTTTTTTGAAATTCTGGATCGTGTATCAAATTAGAATTCGACATAAGATGACTTTGATACCAAATTGACGTGATCAACGATCGCGTCAGATACAACGGTGTAACCGGACCCGAATCTAATAACCCCAGGGACGTGAACCGAGCAAAGAACGCCGATCCAACGTGGTAAGATTGGATTGAACCCAATAAGAAACGGCCACAATCGGCACACCGATTGCTGATTGATATGTTACGAATTACTCGGACCAATTCGGAATGACTCGATTTGGGATATAAAACTCACGAGAAATTGAAAGAATCAATTTCAGGGAATTGAGAAGAAACCTGAATTAATTGAAAACTCTCTGTCTGAAATCTGATGGTACATAATGAATTTATAGTATCAAAACCCTAGCCTAGTTGGGCGCGGGCTCCTATTGGGCTTATTTTGACTGAGCCCAGAATTAAAATAAATTAAAGGAGAAATAATTAACTGAATTAATCATCCCACTTTATTCCTTCGCCCCCAAGTCTTCCATCCATCTCAGGATGTTTACTCTGCGCTCTTCCTCGGGTTCCTCGAATTTGCATCCACGCGTGACATCTTCTCGAATTTCGCACACCAAGACATTAATGGCTTCTTTAAGCTTCTTTGCCCGTGCCCTGGTTATTGGTCCAGCTGGAATTGCCAGCGACTCATCTTTATCATGCTAGACGTTCGCGTCAGTTTCTTTTAGATATATGGGCACCCTAAGTTAATATTCTGATCAATATTGAAGCATTTTAAAACATGACTTTGAATCATAGGACAATGAGTGCAAGAATGTTAGAACACGTAGACGACCTTTCGAATGCATCTATACATGTTTAATATAAACCTTTAGCTATATTGTAGTTTACTTGGAGAAATTGTCGAAAGTAGTCATACTGAGCATACATACATACATATATATAGAGAGAGAGAGAGAGAGAGAAATCCAGCATCATGTTTTCTTGAATTTTTTTGCAGCTGATCAATACCCGATAGATGCTTCAGCGGTGATTTGTTCAAAAATTAATAGAGTAATCATTCCCAATCACATCGAAACCTTGATCAAAAGCACAAAAAGAATGAGCAAGAGCAAGAAGTTTGAGCTGTAGCAAGAATGAAACTACAAATTTTCTGAAAATTGCTTACTACTTTTCTGTTAAATTGGATATATAAATCCAAGCATTAGGGAACCACCTGGAAGTTAGTCTATCAACTTCTAATAACCACTAGCTACACTCTAGGCTAACTAACTTAACTCCCAACTAATTTGCCAAGTTGTTAGACCATCAGCTTTCTAGCTGGATAGAACAAGTAGGGTTACTTGAAACCCTGCTGTAGTGGCTAAATTCCTTCTATGGTTGTTGTATGCGTTCTGATACTCCCCATCGAGATGAGTGTAGATGTTTTCTAAACTTATCTTACCAATTTGTTTACTGAAAGGCCCAAAGTATAGAAGTTTAGTAAGTATATTTGCCAACTGATTATAGCTCCTTACATGATTGATTTCCACTACTTTATTATGTACTTTTTCCCTTATAAAATGCAAGTCTAATCAAAGTGTTTTGTTCTTTCACGGAACGTGAGATTCTTGCTTATCTGCACTGCACTCAGGCTATCACAAAGTAATTGCACTGCCCCTATATGATCCATCCCAAATTCCTTCAACGGGTTGAGTATCCACATTATTTCACATACACAAGATGCTAGAGCCCTGTACTTAGCTTTTGCAGTGCTTCTAGCTACCACACTTTACTTTTTAGACTTCCAACTGAACAAAGGTTCACCAAATAACACTTAGAATCCTGTCACTAACCTTCTAATGTCACTACATGATCCCCAATCACTGTCTGAAAGAGCTTGCAACCTCATTTCCCTTAAACATTTATGATATAGCCCCCTACCTGGAGAACCCTTCAAGTACTTTAGCACCTTATATGCAGCCTTGAGATGACTAGTAGCTAGTTTGGACATGAATTGTGATAGTACATTCACAGCATAGCTAATATCTGGTCTAATGAATATCAAGTAGATGAGCTTCCCAATCAACCATCTGTAGAAGGCTAGATCACTAAGTTGGTCATTTTCTTCCCTACTTAATTTGTGTCCAACATCCATTGGAGTGGTAGTTGGTTTAGCCCCAAGCACACCATATGCATTCAACAAATCTAAAGTTTACTCTCTTTGAAAAAGCACCATTCCTCCTTTTGACCTAGCTATCTCTACACCAAGGAAATATTTTGCAAGTACCTCAACTTGAATCTGCTTCCAATAATGTTTATCACATTTGCTACCTCACTATGATCATTCCCACCAATCAACACATCATCTACATACACAAGGCGAGCCATCTTATCCTCCTCTTTTGTCTTCTTAAGAAATAGTGAATGATCTGATTTAGATTGCTCAAATCCATATTCCACAAGTGTTTTAGTGAGCTTTGCATTCCATTGCCTTGAAGCTTGCTTTAGGCCATACAATGACTTCCTTAGCTTGCATGCTAACTTCTTTTCTAAATTGGGGTTCTCCTCCTTAATTTTGTAGCCTTGTCATACGTTCAAGTAAACATCTCCATCCAAATCTCTATTTAAAAATACATTGTGCATGTCTAATTGTTGCAGCTTACAACCATTCAATGCAGCCAAAAATAGAAACAGTCTGACTATTGTTTGCTTTACCACAACATTGAATGTTTCACCATAATCAAAGCCCTTTACTTGGCTATATCCCTTTGCAACCAACCTAGTCTTGTACCTCTTAACCCCTCTATTAGATCTCAACTTGGTTTTAAATACCCACTTGCATCCCACAACATGTTTTCCCGTTAGCAATTCAACCACATCCCATGTATGATTCTCCTCCAACGCCCTTAACTCCTCAAGCATTACTTCTTTCTAATGTGGTTAGCTAGAAGCCTCCACATTGGAATTAGGCTCCTACACACTACTTAGGGCTTATAAGAAACACTTGTAATTGGGTGTTAGTGTGATGGCGTTTAGGTGATTGGCTATGGGATGCTAGGTGCTTGGTTAGTTTGGTTCTTTGAGGTTATGCTGATAAATTTCCAAATATTTTGGAATTCTTCTAATCTTGCTTGTTTTTCTAAGTCCAGTTGGTGTAGGCTAAATATCAAAGGAGGTTTAATGATTATCAACATGCTCATGATTCCTGCTCATATAATGCTGTGTGTTGTGTAGTGAGTTTAACTCATTAGCCTCATTAGCCTGATCATGTTGTAATGGTATGGAAGTCAAGGAATGTCAAGACAAGTGATTTAGGAATGCAAGGAAGGCTTAAGGCTGATCTGGTGCATTAAGGGACTTGGAAAAGTTTTTGTGAAAGGAGAACACATGCTCATAGAAAACTACATCTTTTGACTAGAGGATTTCATGAGTTTTTAGGTCACAGAGTTTGTATGCTTTCATGCCAACATGATAGCCTAGGAAGACACATTTTCTAGCCTTTGAATCAAACTTAGTTTTGCCCTTTTTAAGTGTCAGGGCAAATGCAAGGCAACCAAACACTCTAAGATGTTGATATTCAGGTGGTTTACCAAGTAAAATTTCAAGAGGAGTCTTAAAGTTCAAAGTCTTTGGAGGGTGTTTTGTTGATTAGGTGGACAACAGTCAACACAGCATCACCCCAAAAATGCTTAGATCAACAAGGACCTTGCAACATTTTGGATACTTGTCATCCACTAGTTGAAAAGATACATTCCTTTTCTCCCAATGCAGTTGTAATGAAAGATAGAATTTGTGAAATCTATCATCAAGGAAAACAAAAGAAATTACCTTTCTCTTCTAATAATAGCAAACCTTTTGATCTTCTTCACATTAATACATGGGTTCCTTACTCAACTTGTGCACTTGGTGGTTATCAGTACTTCTTGACAATTGTTGACAACTACTCACGTTGTACTCAGATGTACCTCATGAAGAACAAAAGTGAGGGTCAACACATCATTCCAGTCTTTCATAAATTAGTCTTTACACAATTTAGCACCAAAATTAAGGCCGTTAGAAGTGACAATGCCCTTGAACTCAAAATGAAATTATCACCCTTCTTTATTGAAATTAGCATCATCCATCAACTTTCATGTGTAAAGACACTTAGCAGAATTCCATCATTGAAAGAAAACACCAACACATGAGAGTTGATGGATGATGCTAATTTAAATAAAGAAGGGTGACAATGTCATTTTGAGTTCAAGGGCGTTGTCACTTCTAATGGCCTTAATTTTGGTGCTAAATTGTGTAAGGACTAATTTATGAGAGACTGGAATGATGTGTTGACCCTCACTTTTGTTCTTCATGAGGTATATCTAAGTACAACGAGAGTAGTCATCAACAATTGTCTAGAAGTACTAATAACCATCAAGTGCACAAGTTGAGTAAGGAACCCATGTATTAATGTGAAGAAGATCAAAAGGTTTGCTATTATTTATTTCATGAGAAGAGAAAGGTAATTTCTTTTGTTTTCCTTGATGATAGATTTCACAAATTCTATCTTTCATTACAACTACATTAGGAGAAAAGGAATGTATCTTTTCAACCACAGGATAACAAGTATGCCCTAGTCTATAATGCCACAGATCAAACTTGTTAGGCCTAGGATCTACATCAGCAGGAGTTACTACAGAATTAGACTTAAGGTGAGGGATGATGCCTAGTGCCTTTTGCCTTGTGATATACAGTCCTTGAGTTTGTTTAGCTATTTAATCTTCCTCTACGGTGAGAGGCCCTGGATATAGCATGTACTAGAGTAAGAAATTAGGCTGCAATTAAGCGATTTAGCAAGCTTATTGGTAGATAGTAAGGAGGATACATGCTGCACATTTGTGAGTGTGAGAGTTTTTGTCATCACCACATAACCTATGTGAGTAACTAGGACCTTAGTTTTATTTGGAAGACTAACAAAATAGTTTCTCATAGGTTTATGAGTAGCAAACAATTCAAAAGAATTACACATATGATCAGAAGCACCGGTATCAATAATCATTCCAATGAAGCTAGTGAGAAACTCTTGTGTGCATTGTTTTTGTAAAGGCTATCAATGATCGAGGATTCAAGTAACAATGAAGAGGGATTACAACTGGATGGGCTTATATCTACACAGTTGGAGTAGTTGGTGAGGTGTTCAATCTTGCGATGTGCTGTAGCATGTCCGGTTGGAATATGCTCACTTTCCACATCAGATTGAAGCTACCTTGGGGACTCAACAGGTTCATCAACTTCTTTAGTTGTTCTTGGGACAAGTAGATTCCATCTAAAGGGGATCTTTCTACATTATAACCTTCAGTTTACAGGCTCACTTGATTGACAGTAGCTTGGGGTTGCTTGCTTTTTCCTTTTGTGAATTTGAAGTTGGGTGAAAATCCAACTAACTTGTAACATTTTTCCTTTCTATGTCCCTTTTTCCCACAATGGGAACACACCACTTCCTGTCTCTTCTCTTTCTTTTCTGTCACAAAAACCATTGCTGTTGAGTTATTCAAGACTACACCTCGAATCCTTTCTTTGGACCTCTGTGCCTCCCCTATTGCTGTTGCATTATAGGCCTCTTCCAGGGTAGGAAAAGGCCTTTGTCTAGCAATTGGGATTTGTTGGATGAACACATGTCATCTAATCCATTGAGGAATTTGCATACTCTCTCCTTCTCTTGCATTTTAGCAAAGGACCTAAAACACTCCATATTGCATCCTCCACACTTGCAATGTGGAGTAGGTCCGTATTCCCTCAATTCTTCCCATATGGTAAGCAGCTTAGTTTAATACTCATCCATAGTCTTGGAACCCTACATAACATTGTGCAGCTCCTTCTAGAGCTTGCATACTCAATTGGCATTTGGAAGAGAAAAGCACTTGGACAGAACTTCCCAAATTTGTGATGCCTTCTTTATATAGAAAATTGTGGCTACCAGTGAAGGAGTCGTCGATCTCAGTAGCCATGCAATAATCAAGTAATTGCATCTCTTCTAAATAGTGTGAAGAGGGTCATTAATAGCTAGTTTTGGAATGGTCCCATTGATAAAGCTTAGCTTGTCGCATATGGACAATCCAAGGGTGAATGAGAGGCTCCAAGTGTGGAAATTGTCCCTATCAACTTAGGCTATGCAATAAGAGTTCCTTGATTGTCGCTTAGATGAACATAAAAGGGAGAGTTGGCATCCTACAGTCAGTGAGCTGAAGGAGACTGGTGGTTAGGAAGGTTGATGGATCTTGAATAAGACTCCATTAGAAATAAAGAATGAGAGAAAAGATACAAGTGATGTTGTTAAGGGGAAGAATGAATGATCACAGTGCAGGCTATCAGATGAAGGCTAAGTCTGATACTATAATAGAGTAAACATTCCCAATCACGTCAAAATGTTGATCAAGAGCACAAGAAGAATGAGCAAGAACAAGAAGGTTGAACTGCAGGAAGAATGAAACAGCAGATTTTCCAAAAATTACTTACTACTATTACTGTTACATTTGATATATAAATCCAAGCATTAGGGATTTGCCTGGAAGTTACTCTATCAACTTTTAATAACCACCAGCTACACTCTAGGCTAACTAACTTAACTCCAACTGATTTGCTGAGCTGTTAGACCATCAGCTTTCCAGACGGACAGAAGAAGTAGGGTGATTGGCAGTTCTGTTGCTTAAAACCTTTCTATAGTGGCTAAGTTCCTTCTATGGTTGTTATATGTATTCTGATAAAAATCTATGGATGACAAGGTGGCAATACTTTCTATGGTTTAGAACAGACATACGACTTGACTTTGACTTCTTCATGTTAATAAATCCTAATTTGGATTGTAGCAAAATCTTCAACAGTGAATTGCTGTGCATCGATGGCTACACAAGTTGAGGAATTGGCAAGAATAACTAGTGATCAGCCTCTCAATCAATTATTGCAACTTTTCGTGAAATAAAAAACACATCTCTACATCTTAAGTCTTCTCCAACATCTCTACACCAATATGTACTTTGTATAGTCTTCACCGTAAGGCTTGTAACTCAATTATCTCAAGTATTGTGTCATCAACTCAAATTTTTTGAGTGGATGCGTGAATGAATAAGTAAACAAATAAATACACACGCTCACTTTGTGTGGAAGTGTGGATTTCATCATTGTTTTTGCTTTATTGTAAAAGGACATCTGTATGATTACTTAATATTCTTGTTTCCTGAAAAATAAAGTTTAATTGAAAAAATATAGCCATTTTATTTTGAAGAAGGACCTTTTAGTGTATGAGAAATCAATACATACATTGCTATTCACAATATAATTAGATTTTTGATTTTTAATATTTAATTTTACTATAAGAGAATATCTGATAAAATTGTATGAGTAGTTGATGAAATACTAAATTATAATTTCGTAATTATATTAAATTGAATATTAATAAATATATTGAGGGATAACAACTTTATAATCACAACACCAAATAAATATAAAATAAATTTAATTTGATTAAAGTTTAAAAATATCCATCTGATAAATCTAAAAAAAAAATGGAAACAAGAGCATAATTAATGATGTATATGATAAAAATTTGAAGAAAGAAAACCAAAAAAAAAAAAAAATGATCGCCGCATCCGTGTACGCAAGGGAAAGCACGTGCTTGTTATTTGATTCTTATGCCATACCATTCCATTTCATAGTAAACAACTCAATTGACAAATTTTATGTATCATAAATGCTTTTAACAATCATATAGATCCAATTTTCAAGTAAAAAAGAATTAAGGTACATCCTTTTAAAATAAGAACTACATACACCGGTACTCTAATTGAGGACCTAATGAGGTGCTTTAAATTTTTCTCTTAAGTTGAGTCATCTTTGGTTTTACCTCATATATGAAGTTTAATTCCTATAACATGAAAATAATGCCATCTATGCTTTTCCTGACGTTAGGGTGATTTAAAAGGAAACAGTAAACATAATGTATTTGTTATTTCCATTTTTGGAGGAATGAGGAAAATAAGTAGACTGTTAAGACAGAGTTGTTGAAAATACTGCAACTGATACTATGCACCTGATGATGACAAATTTCATTTATTGGGATTTGTTGTGGGTCAATCTTTTGATGCCATGTCGGGAACTTGACTATGAATTTCAGTTGAAGGAATTTGCTGTTGGAATCTTTTGACACCATTGCCAGGAAGCGTCAACACAACTGTACTATTGTAACTAGGTCTTGAAAAATTAGGTTACGTGCTAACTTACGAATTTTATTTCCGTCGTGCACACATTAGAGTCACTTTGTTTTGTCATTCTTTAGTATTGGGTCAAGTTACTAGCCTTTCATGTCATAATGAAATTTTGCTCAGGTACTTTTTCTCGTTATCACTAACCTTGAAGAAAATTTCTTGAAAAAGGAGGATAACTATGAAAACGTTGGGACTTATTAAACGAGAAACAAAGCATGAACTAGGGAAAAAGGTAATTAATATTGTAATATTCCAATGTAAAATTAGGATTCATTTCATTTGCGGGAATTGGAAAAGACTTGGTGTTTTCAAGAAGGCAGCAATTTTAGAACAAATTATTGTCAATGTGGTTGGGATGAGCTAACCTACCAAGATTATTACACTAGGGAATTGTTTTGTCGTTTTTGTTACTACCAATATTTGACTATCATGTGCACTACGGGACACCGGGATGTTAATCTTTAGAAGACTTATATAATTATTAAAATTTTTTAAATTTATATTGCATAGAAGAAACATAAATAAATTGAAAAGTGTCATTTCAAAACAACCTATTGAATGAAATTGCAAAAAGAAGTGAACTTTATCAAAACCATTCAAGACGCAACGAACTCTAAAGAAAGTATGGAAGGGCATTTTAAAGAGTTCTAAGAACTTCTACTAGAACAACGTGTTTGTAATGTAAAATAATTTAATAAATAGGAATTTTTTGAGTATTAAAATTGAAAATTTGAAATTTTAGAGAAAAATTCAATATCTCAAAAACATGTCCAGGAATTGCAAGAAAAATTGATCATGAAAACATAATTGATGGAAGAAGACGAAAATGAGCAAAAATTGGAGGAAAGTTGGGGGAATAGAGATTGACATACCCTAAATTTTGGGTAACAATAATAATAATGATAAAAACAATATTAGTAAAATTTTGATGAGTGATTTATTTATTTAATTGTCTATTTAATTATTAATTTTCGTGTGAAATTATTATGGTTTTATAAAGTGTGTGTGGAAGGTTACATATTCATATATGCACAAGTCGAAGGTCGCTAAAATCTAGTAGATTGATGGGGGGCAACTCCCATACTCACAAGGGACCAAAATAGGAGGAAAATTGCTGGAAATTTTTCTGGAAATCAAGGGAGACTATTTCCAAATTTCGGATGGGAAACATGACATAATTAGGGGGTGTAGCCGTAAGTATATGTACAACCTTAATCAAATTCTAAGGAAAGAGAAAATGAAATTTTCCCCACCCCTAAGGAGGCTGTCAATGTCTAGAGAGAGAGAGAGAGAGAGAGAGAGAGATGATTTCTAGATTCAAGAGCACAAGAAATTCAAGGTAATTCCCTAGCCTAAACTCCATAGGATTCCCGCACATTTCTAGAAATTGTTTTCACTCATTCTATGCCCTTGGATTATGAGTATTTAGGCTAACATGTGAGCAAATTGATGAATTATGAGAAGAAACTGCGTTAAGTTCTGGTTGAATGTAGAAAATGCAGTAGAATGATTGGGTATGTTACTAAGCGTGAAAGACACAAACTTTGCTCACTAAAATTCTTATTTTTACTTTATCATGATGCCTTGTGATTGAATATCAATTGAAAACTTCCCAAGACATTTGTAAAATGTTTAATCATTTGTTGGAATGTCACAAATAGGGTAGAACGAAAGAAAACAACCAAACATGATCTCAACGCCTAGCCAAGGTTGAGCTATGTTGGCAACTGGCGGCTGTGCTGCCTTACATTGTCACTGTGATGTTTATCTATGAGGTTGGGGGCAAGACTGCTAGCATTTCCAATATGCACTAAGCTGACAATGTGAGCCCGCCTTTGCGCCTTGCAACAGCGATGTGAGAACTCATGGTTGCAAAGCTAGCAATGTGTGAACTCTAGTACACCTTACTACTAGCCTAAAGGATGTAGGAGAGCCCCTTGCACTCACAAAGCTAATTCTGGCAAGCATGAGGTCCAAGCATGAATGTATCTAGAACATCCTATGGCTCATCATGAGGCCGAATGTTTGCGGTTGCAAATGACATTTTCTTGAAGGCAAGACCCAGAAAGTAGCTAAAATTCAATTTTAATGTGATTAATGTCAAATTTTATCACTTATAACCCTAAAACACACTAAATTAGCTTGAATAAGGCATCACTGGATATAAGGAATCCTAAATATGAGAATTAAAATAGGCAATCCATTCGCTAGAAGAATTCTACTTTGAGATTAGTGAGACTTAGCACAAAATCTATAGGGAAAACTAGATTTATAATTCAAGACCTAGAATTGTATCTAGAAGCACATAAGAATTGAAGCCCTGTTGAAATCTGAATCAAATTGAAAATTGTTCAAATTGGAATAGGGAATCAAGAAAACTGAATCAATAAGTTCATGGACTAGTAAGTGGATACTAAGTAAGTCGACTTACCCTACAAACTTTTACAACAGCTTTTAACTGAAATATTTTTCTAAAAATTTTAGATTTTTATGGACATGATTTCGTAATGTTTTTCAAAAGATTTTCCTACTCAATTATTTAAACTGGCATGTTTCCCTTCAAAATGTTTCCTAAAGATGCATTGGATGTGAACTAGTGTCACAAAAAAAATTACTTCCAGCTGCACTGCATAATTTTACTACAAAAATATTAAAGTGTTGCGATATGATGTCCATGGGAACCAAACGGTAATGTATGAATTAGTTCCACCCACTCACCTAGTTATAAGATGGATTTTACTTTTACAAGAATTTGATATTGAAATAAGAAATAGGAAAGAAATAGAAAAAATAGTTGGTGATCGTTTGTCAAGAATTGAGAGGAAGAAAGATGAGGAAGAAATTAATGAAACTTTCCCTAATGAATTTCTTTTCTTAGTTTTTATTGTTCCTTAGTATGCGGATCTTACAAACGATTTCGCATGTGGTATTATTCCTCCTAAGTTTAATTATTAGCAATAGAAAATTTTTTTTCATGATATTAAAGTTTACTTTTGCAATGAACCTTATCTTTATAGATTATGTACTAATCAGAGCTCAGATAATTCACAAGTGCATCCCAGAGGAAGAAATGAAATCTATCTTAAATTTTTGCTATACAAAAACATGTGGAGGACATTTTAGAGGTAATAGCATTGCATAAAAGGTATTGCAATTTGACTTCTTTGAGCCCACACTATATAAGGATGCCCATGAATATGTTAAAAATTGTGATAAATGTCAAAGGATGGATAATATTTCTAAAAGAAATGAAATGCTTTTCACAAATATTTTAGAAGTGAACTTTTTGATGTTTGGGCAATTGATTTTATGGGCCCCTTTCCTCCTTCTTGTTTGGGAATAAATATATTCTTGTTGTGTTGATTATATTTCAGAATGGATCGAAGCTATTGCTTTACCTACAAATGAAACAAAACATGTTATTAAATTTTTAGGAAAAAATATTTTTTCTATGTTTGGAGTTCCTCGTGCATTAATAAGTGATGGAGGATCTCATTTTTGTAATAAATGGTTAGAAGCTATTCTAAGAAAATATAATGTTTTCCATAGAATAGCTATCCTTTATCATTCCCAAACTAGTGGCCAAGTTGAAATTTCAAATAGGGAATTAAAAAGAATTTTGCAAGTCACAATTAACCAAAGTCGTAAAGATTGGGCATCCAAATTAGATGATGCGTTATGGGCCTATATAACTACCTTCAAAACTCCAATTGGCATGTCTCCATACTAGCTCATCTTTGGTAAAGTATGTTATTTACCTATTGTACTTGAGCATAAAGCTTACTAGGTAGTTAAATTTTTAAACATGGATTTAAATGTAGTAGGATTTAAAAGATTACTTCAATTAGATGAATTTGATGAATTTTGTCTCTATGCATATGAGAATGCTAAATTATACAAGAAGAAAATAAAATGTATGCTTGATAAAATTATTCAAAATTAAAATTTTTACATAGGCCAGAAAGTTTTGTTGTTTAATTTAAAATTGAGACTGTTTCCAAAAGAATTGAGGACCAAATGGTTTAGGCCCTTTGAAATTGGTAACATTTTTGAGTTCGGCACAGTTGAGCTATGAAGTGCAGGTAGGACTTTCAAGGTCAATGGGAATTGTTTAAAGCATTATTTGGGGAATGAAAAAAATATATTGATGCTTGTAATCTTAAATATCAATAAATTATGCTATTTGGGGAATGAAAAAAATATATTGATGCTTGTAATCTTAAATATCAATAAATTATGCCATGTAAGTTATTCAGAATAAATAAATGAGATATTTACATAAATTTGACATAACATAAATAAACAATAAATATAAATTTAATTAATTAAATATATAGTAATGACAATAATAATAGAAATAATAATTAATTAATAGATAATAACTATATTATCGTATATAGGTGAGTGTGTATTTGTATGTATATAAAATGATAATAATAATAATAAATAAATAAATAAAATAACAATAATAAGAATAATATTTCAAAACAAAACCATAAAAGGGAGTAGCAAACTTTGAAGTCTGCTACTAAAACATGCCGAAACACACCCAAACTCTTACCCAACTCTTCCACTTGTCAAAGTAGCTGCACGACACCGAACACTACAGCCTGATGGCCAGAATTTCGCTGGAGAACAACTGACCAGCCTCCACCAGTGAATTTACAGCAAGTTTTAGCTGAAACTTTTGCACCAATCCAAGGTAAAATCCTAAACCCTAGCCTTCTGGAAGAATTGAGAATTTGTGATTTCTAGCAATAGTTAGTTTCAATAAATTCCTTAAGCTATTATCTTGCTTATCTGATGAATTTAGTTGTTAGAAATTCCATATTTGGAATTTAAAAAAAATTAATGAAAATAAGGTGCAAGTTTGATATTATGTGGCTGAATTTCTCTTTAATTTTAGAAACTTGGCACCGATTCCTCTTGTTGTTAGCTTGAATGACTGTAGGAATTGAGCTTTGGTTGAAATTTGTGCTAAAAATGTTCAATCTTGTGCTACCGAAATTCATGCCTAGTCTTTGATAAAATGTGCTAAAAGTTAGTTAATCAAGAAACCTTCCAAACAACTAGTGCAGAAATAGCACTAAAACAGAAAAAATTGAAAGGAATGAACAGATCTATGATTCTACATTGTATTCTAATTTCCTGCAACAGAGCTTATATATAGAGATCTTGGAGTTAAGAGACAATCAACTGATTTGAAACTACTTAATAGAAATTGGTTAAAACTAACAACTAACAACTAACAACTAACAAAGTGCAATAGTAAAATCTATGGAACAGTAATGTAGTGTCACTGAATTACTTTAGTTGTTAACTGTCAATGTGTCCTCCAGATGCTTGGCCAATGCATTGCATTCTTGCTTCACTTGATTGCTTTCAACACCGCCCTCAACATGAGAATGGATATCCTTCATTCTCATCTTGCCGAGCAAGTGTTCTAGTTGAGTTCCACTTAGCCCTTTGGTTAGAGAGTCTGTCAGTTGTTCTTTGCTTGCAATGTATTCTACCTCTAGGATCCCTTCTTCCACTCTTTCTCTAACAAAGTGTAGGTCCATATCAAAGTGCTTAGTCCGTTCATGGCGTGTGGGATTTTTGAAAATTTGTAGTGCACTTTTATTGTCACAAAAGAGCTTGGTTGAATGGCTTACTTTCTATCCAAACTCTTGCAGCAGGTTCCTAATCCACATAATGTCACATAGGCAATCTGCAATGGATATGTGTTCAGCCTCAGTGGAGCTTCTTATTACTACTCCTTATTTCATAGACTTCCAATTGACCAGTGAATGTCCAATGAACACACAATAACTGGTTACAAATCTCCTCATATCAGGGCAAGTGCCCCAGTCATTGTCTACAAATCCTTGAACATTAAGCTTAGTTTCTCTGCCAAACAAGATTCCTTTCCCAGGTGCTCTCTTTAAAAATCTTAACATGCCGAAAGCTCCTTCTAGATGCTCCTTACTTGGTTTGCTCATGACTTATGACAAAGTATGGACCGCATAGCATATATCAGGTCTGGTGAATGTTAAGTAGATGAGCTTCCCAACCAGCTGCCTATAAATTGATACATCATCAAGTAAGTCTTGGTCCATCATCCTTAATTGATGATTTACTTCAATTGGTGTCCTTGTTGCCTTTGCTCCAAGAAATCCATAGGCAGTGATTAGATCAAGGGTATGCTTTCTATTGCACATCACAATTCTAGCTTATGATATTGCTATTTCAACACCCAAGAAGTATTTGGGGTCCCTAACTTCCTTAATTTGAATTTTGATTCAAGGAAGTGAACAACCTTTTCAATCTCACTCTGATCTTTGCAACCAAGAACTAAGTCATCAACATACACCAACAATGTCATGTATTTCTCCATCTTGGACCTCCCCTGTAAACAAGGAATAATCAGCCCTTGACTATTTGAATCCATATACACACAAGGCTTGAGTGAGCTTGGTGTTCCATTGCCTTAAGGCCTGTTTAAGGCCATACAAGGAGTTCTTCAGCTTGTAGACCAGGGGTGAGGAAGATGTGGCAGCCACTTCTCTGTCCAATTTGTATCTGGGAGGTTTGTCCATATATTTGTCTTTTTACAACTCTCCATTCAAAAAGGCATTGTAGACATCCAACTGCTCAAGTTTCCAATCATTCATAGTTACCACGATAAAGAATATCCTTACAGTTGTTTGCTTCACAACAGGGCTAAAGGTGTTTTGGTAGTTAAAGCCTTCAACTTGGTTGTATCCTTTCACTACCAGTCTAGCCTAATACCTCTCAATTGAACCATTGAATTTAGCTTGACTTTGAATGCCCATTTGCATCCATTTGGCTTTCGGTTTCTTGGAAGTGGTGTAATGTCCCAAGTGCCATTAAGCTTCAAGGCTTGCAACTCATTTGCCATAGCCTTTCTCTAGCTTGGCATGCTCACAGCCTCAACATAGGATGTTGGCTCTAACATGTCATCAAGAGTAGATAAGAAACTTGTGTAATTGGGGGTGAGTTGAGTTGTGCTAAGATAGTTGGCTAAAGGATGCATTGTGGGTGATTCTGGTTAGTTAATAAGATGGTGATACATCTCTAGGTATTTAGGTAATCTTCTCAATCTGAGGGATCTTCTTAACTGCTAAGGTTATGAAGGGACTGGTTGGTGATTTAAAGGAAATGGCTAAGGAGAGGGGCTAGACTGGGTTGATTCAACTGATGTTAGAGGTGAGTGCAATGGTGTATAATCCCCAGTGTTAACCTCAGCCATGTCATTATTGGGACCAAGGTCATCATTGGTTTTGGAATGAAGAGGAAGAGGATTAAGTGAAGTGTGATCAGGACATAAGTATTGAGGAGCAGAGTTGTTAGATGACTTAGGCTAGGACTGGCTGAAAGGGAAGGTGTTTCATGAAAGACCACATCTCTTGAGACGACAATTTCATGTGTTTCAAGGTCATATAACTTATATCCTTTGACTCCAATTGGGTACCCTATAAAAATGCATATCTTTACTATAGGCCCAAAGTTTTTCCTATCCCTCTTTAAAGTCGAAGTAAAGGTTAGGCAGCCAAATACCCTGAGTTGGCTGTAATCAGGTAAGGCTCAAAAGAGATACTAGTAGGGAGATTTGAAGTTTAGGGGTTTAGAAGGAAGTCTGTTTTTCAAATATGTGGGACAAAGAACAGCTTCTCCCCAAAATTTGATGGCAATGAGGCCTGAAAAAGGAGAGCTCTAGCAGTGGAGATTAGCTATTGATGTTTTCTCTCAACAACTCCATTTTGTTGTGGACACTCTACATAAAAATTGTGGTGTATTATCCCTTTTTCATTGAAAAAGGTAGGCATGGTGTATTCTAATGCATTATCAGTCCGTATTACATTTACTTTGGACTAGAAATGTGTTGAAACTAGATGGTAGAACTTGGGAATGAGATGTGCTACATTACTTTTGTGTCTCAAAAGATATGTCCAAGTGACTCATATGCAATCATCCACAATGGTGAGGAAGTAGTGATAATTGCCTAGTGCTGGTGTTTAAAGGCCTTATGTGTCCATATATGTAACAATTCAAAGGGCTTGACAGTAAACTTGGGATGAATTGGAAAGGGAATTTTCCTTTATTTTGCCTTTGGACATAAATCACAGAGCTTGTCTATTGATATACTCACATAAGGTGATAGTTCATATATCTTATTGGCTACTTGATGTGAGGTAAGTCCTAATCTAAAGTTTCATGCATCAAAGGAGCTTGTACTAGATGTATTGACCTTTGGCCAGGAGCCATTGCCCCCATTACCCTGAGTGACAGACTTGGAGACACTAGGTTTTATAGGGATAGGCTGGTTGAGTTGCTAATGCAGGACAAAGAATCCTTCAGAAGCTGAGCTAATCTAATCCTCATCATGGGTGATTATAGGGTGTATGGTACTTTATTGACATCAAAGAGTAAAGACTATTAAGCAATGGTTTAACTGCAAAGTTGGAGAAGGACTGGTGTTGGTATTCCAAGGAAGATTGAGGGCTTTGTTGATTCTGTGAGCATTTCATGCCAGGTTGAACTACAGCACTAGAGTTAAGTAGAGAGATCAACCTCTTGATTTGATCCTGTGACAAGGATATGTCCTCTTTCTCTTTCCTTGCCATAGCCTCACCCGTTTCCTTCTGTGAGACTTGGTTTGCAGAGCTCTGCAAGGCTTTGTTCCTTCCTTTAGTAAACTTGAAAGTTCTAGAAAAACTGATCAATTTGTAACACTTTTCCCTTGGATGACCTTTCTTCCTAGAGCATGTGCAGGTGACTTTTAGTTTTCTCTCCTTGTTTTTCTATGGCTGCAGTCGTACTTATGGCCTCCATCCAACTGTGGTTGGTTAAGGAGAATCCCAACCTCAGATTTTCCTCTACGACTATTACATTGTATGCCTTGTCCAAGGAGGGAAAGGGCCTTTGCCTTAGGAGCTGAGATCTATTGGCAGTGAAAGCTTCATTGAGTCCATTTAAGAATCTATACATCTTATCTTTTTCATACACATCTGCATATTTTTGGAAGCACTCAGGATTGTAATCGCCATATGTGCAATGGGGAGGTAGTCTAAAATGCCTCAATTCTTCCCAAACTCTTATCAACTCAGTGTAATAGACATCGATAGCCTTGGATCCCTATGCGATATAGCATAGCTCATGCTGAAGCTTGCAAACTAGGGTATCATTTGGAGTGGAGAACCTTCTCGACAAAATCTCCCAACTCTAATAAGCATATTGGATATAGAACACAATAGATGCAAGTTGGGGCTCCATGGACTTCAAAAGCCAAGACATGATCAAATTAATATTCCTGACCCATGTTGGATGTAGTGGATCCTCTTCTTATGGTTCTTTGATGTTGTCATTGACAAAATTTAATTTGTTTCTTACTGAAAGAGCCTAGCTAAATGACCTTCTCTAGGTCATGTAGTTAGTTCCATTGAGAACTGGAGCTACAACGACTGAAGAGTGATTGTCAGCAGGGTGAACATAGAAAGGAGAGTTGCTATCATCAACACCATGGCTGGCATATTAAGTTGATTGATGGTGTTTCTTGATGAAGATGATGCCATGACACTGAATGATAGAGTTTTAGTTGTGATTGAAGAAACCGAACAGCTCTGGTACCATGTTGAAAGTTAATCAAGAAACCATCTAAACAACTGGTGCAGAAACAGCACTAAAGTAAAAAATTAATAATAAAAATGAAAGGAATGAATAGATCTATGATTCTACATTGTATTCTGATGTCCTGTAGCAAAGCTACAGAGACCCTACAGTTAAGAGACAATCAACTGATCTAAAACTACTTAGCAGAAATTGATTACAACTAACAAAGTGCACCAGTAAAATCAATGGAACAGTAATGCAGTATCACTGAATTCCTTTAGCTGTTAACTATCAATGTGTCCTCCAGATGCTTGGCCAATGCATTGCATTCTTCCTTCATTTGATTACTTTCAACAAAATGTATAAACCAACTGTGCAGATTTCTTTTTAAATTTCTCTGAATGTATTGATTGTTGCACAAATACTGTTTTCAATTACATAATCCACAGAATTTCTTGGAATTAACTCTTAAATTATATATTACTATTTCAAGTTAGTTCCATGTCTCCAATTTCTTAAGTATACAAAGTTGCTTTTAGATTATAGTTCGTACAATGAGCATTGTTTTTTTATTATTTTAAGGAAGATGGCTACAAGAAAGAGAAGAAGAGAATCGAAGGCAAGCACCTCCAACACAAGATCCAATGCACACAGGTTTTCTTTATTTAAAGCAAATCAAATATACATTGACAATTTTTCATTAGAGGATAAGTGGGCCATTATACTAGAGTGTGGGATACATCGAGAAGCTTTGAAAGTTGATCCATACAATTCAATCATTCAATTAAGAAAGTAGAAGACATTTGCAACTCATCCTTGTAAAAGAGCTTGTGAAGAATGTCAAAAATAACATAGCTGACATGGAAAATATTAGTTGAGTTGGACCTATATCAGTAAGAAGTGGAAAGGAACCAGACATACAGAATTGATGTAGAACTGCTCACAAGAAGACTCATCTGGTTTTACTTATTTTTCTGTTGTTTTGTCCAGTAGTTTTTAGCAATTATTTAGGTAATGTTTGTAATTGATTAGCTTGGCTTTAAGATGGCATAATTGCTAGATTCCAATGCCTTGTATATATAGACTTAGGAAATGAAATGGTAGAGTGTCAATTTTCTTCGTTTCTTCTTTTCTTCTAATTCAGATCAGAGCTTTTCTTGATAATGTAATCCTCTTTTTTAACTAATTCGTCACCTTTTTCTCCTTGAGATAAGTCTGTTTTTAACATTATCTTAAAGCTTCTTGGATGAAATTCAACTAGGTATCAAAGCTTTAGGAAGATTCATTGAGAACTATTTCTCATCACTTCTTTGAACAAAAGTTCCTTTTTCTTTCCTTTAAATTGTTTGAACAAAATCAGTTCATCCTTTAGTTCATGGAGTCTTTTTCAAGTATCCACCTTGAGTTGGTGTGCATTCACTGTGGGAAGAAAGGTCATCTTAAGGAAAGATGTTATAGGATAATTGGTTTTCCACCAAACTTCAAATTCACTTAAGGAAGAGGTAAAGTCAATCAAGTACATGCCAATCAAACAATGGCAGTAGAGTATGAACAAGAAGGGAAATCTCCAAATGGAGATGATTTGAGGCTATCACAAGAATAGATTAAGAAACTGATGGAACTGTTAAACACCCAAAGTATGGCTAACTCTGATGTGGCTTGTTTACAGAAACAACAGGACTCGGGAACATCATCTAGGACTGGTGACCCCTTCAGCCAGCAATCTAACTTTGTAGGTAACCAACCCATTTCACTACCATCAAACAATCTAATAAAACCTATCACACTTTGCTTAAACACTTCCACTATCTTGGTAGCCCAGAAACCATCATCAGAGTAATTTACTTGGATCATAGACTCAGGGGCTACAGACCATATGTGTCATTCCATGAGTCTTTTTAAGTCTTATAAACTTGTAACAGGCCTACATATGTCATTCTACCAAACAAAGAGAAAGCTCTTGTGGCTAATATACGTATTGTCAAACTTTCAAGTTCCTTGATAGTTAGTGAAGATTTTTACATGTCCCCTTTTTCAAATTCAATTTGATTTCAGTCAATAGGCTGGCTAGATTAAATTGTTGTTCCTTTTTGTTTTACTCAAATTACTGCTACATTCAAGACTCATCACAAGGGATGAGGATTGGAATAGCTAAAATGTCACAAGGACTATATAGGTTGGAAAAAACTTCAGTTAACTTGCCTGTATCAAATGCTGCATACAACTTTTACACAACACAGTTGTCATCTCATGGTGAATTAGATCTATAGCACCTTAGATTGGGACATCCATCAAATCATGTAGTTGAAAGATTGCATAAAATGTACCCTTGCATCAAATGTTCTGATGACAAAATATGTGAAATCTGCCCCAAAGCTAAACCAAAGAGGTTGCCTTTTTCTATTCACAATATTAGTATAACAAAACCTTTTGAGTTGATTCATGTAGATACATGGGGACCTTACTCATTACTAGCAATAGATGGATATCATTTCTTTTTAACAATTTTTGATGACTTTACTCATTGCACTTGGACATATTTGATGAAACATAAATCTAAAGTCACTTGTGTACTACCAAGTTTCTATGAAATGGTACAAACTCAATTTGACCCAAAAGTTCAAACCATAAGGATTGATAATGTTGCTGAGTTAAAGCTTCATAACTTCTTTAGTGAATTAGGAATCATTCATCAATATTCATGTGTAGAAACCCCTCAACAAAATGCAATAGTTGAAAGGAAACATCTACACATCCTATGCATAGCTAGAGCTATTCTATTCCAAGCTTCTATGCCTAGAAAAGTTTGGGGGAATGCTGTTCTTTATGCAACTCACTTAATCAATAGGCTTCCCACAAAAATTTTAAACTATAAGTCACCCTATGAGCTCTTATTTGGAACTGCTCCAAATTATTCTTATTTGAAAGTCTTGTCTTTGCATCAACCCTAGAAAGGACTAAATTTCATCCTAGAGCTAGAAAAACTGTATTGATAGGGCTCCCTAATGGGATGAAAGGATGTAAACTCTATGATTTTGAAGAGCACAATACCTTTATTTCAAGAGATGTCTTTCCCTTTGCCAAGAATAATCAATATACCTCAAACACTCTTGCTGTCCCTCCTGTTGATCTTTCTATCTTTGATAATATTCTAGTTAGTATTGCCTATAATAAGCATGAAAATGTGAACACCAATGACCGAAGACCTTGTGAATTTGATCCAAAGGATGATAACAATGTCAACTACCCTACGAACAAAGAGAATAACTCTATTGAAAATCATGAACCAGGCCGAGTTAGAAGATCAAATAGACCCAAAAGAATTCCCAAGTACCTTAAGATATACCAGCACAATTTGAAAAATCCTGATCAACAACCTGAGAGCACCAACACCATTCACCCTATAGCCAAAAATCTGAGCACTAATCAATTATCCAAAGACTAAAAATGCTTTCTAATGTCCTTGAATGATGTGGAAGAGTCGGAGTCATATGCAGAGGCTGTCAAGAGGCCACAATGGAGAAAGGCTATGCTAGATGAGTTGATTGCCCTTGAGGAGAATAATACATGGGAGATAGTGTTCTTGCTTGCAGAGCATCACACTATAGGATGCAAATGGGTTTACAAAACCAAACTGAATTTAGATGGGATGGTTGAGACATTTAATGTAGGACTTGTGCCTAAAGGATATAAACGAGAAAAAGGGATTAATTTCCCAGGGACTTTTAGCCTGTTGTCAAACAAACAACTGTAAGGCTATTTTTAAATTTGGTTGCTGCAAGTGACTAGAGACTGAGATAATTGGACGTACATAATGGTTTCTTAACAGTGATTTGGATGAAGAAGTTTACATGGACATTCCTCAAGGCTATGAAATGAAGGGGGAGATGAAGCTGTCGACTAGGACACCAGTGTGCAAATTGAAAAAGGCCTTATATGGCCTTAAGTAAGCCTCAAGGCAATAGAATGTAAAGTTCACAGAAGCACTTTGCAGCTTTGAATTCTGTTAATCAAAATCAGATCCATCATTTGTCACAAGGGGGTAGAGGAAGGCATAAAGATAGTGTTATTAGTATATGTTGATAATGTACTAATGGCGGGAAGAAATAAAGATGAAATATAAAATTTAATGAAGTACTTAGGTAACAAGTTTAGATTTAGGGATCTTGGACCACCAATATATTTTCTTGGGGTGGAAATAGCAAGATCAAAGGAAAGAATATTTTTGTGTCAAAGATCCTAGCAACCTGCATTTGTTGAACTTAAGGAGCTCAATAGGAATATATGCAGGTTACCACATTTGTTATTTCAAATAGTTGACATGGAAAATATCAATTAAGTCTGAGCCATATCAGCAAGAAATGGAAAGAAACCAGAAATACAGAACTAATGCAGAATTGCTCACAAGAAGACTCATCTGGTCTTATTGATTTTTCTATTATTTTGTCTAGTAGTTTTTAGTAATTATTTAGGCAATGTTTTTAACTAATTAACTTAGCTTTAAGATGGTATTACTACTAGATTCCAATGCCTTGTATATATAGAGATAACTGCTACATTATTCCTTGATGGAGTTGTTTGGAGAGATAACCACACCAGTCCTACTACATTTTTTGCTAAGAAAAAGGACGATGAATCGAAGTCTTGGTGGCATTTAGTTGGTGAAAAATTAATGCCTATCTCTCATTTTAGTAGCATTCCTATGGAAAGAGGATTGTTACCTTATGTAATTGAAAAGGGCATTTTATTTGATATAGGACTCCTCATTTATGATATGACTAAGATCATTATTAGAAACCCCAGTGAGGCATGGATTTCCACACCTTATTACTCAATTGTGCATTATTGCCCAAGTTAAGTTGAAGCAAAAAGATTTATCTTTTAAAGTAGGAAAAATCATTTCCCCAAAGTTTGAAACTATAGGAACACAAGGGGAAACTTCAAGTAGGCCACCTTGACACGATGTTGTTGGCAGGTCAGATGTACTTGAAATGAAGGTTGATGTTCTTATTGATTTTTTTAAGATGATACTTTCCTCATGTACCTTTAGAGTTATCTATTGCACCTCATGTGCCTCTATAAGGAAATTCCCCCCATCACTAGTTAGATGACCTAGGAGATCAATTGGAGGATTAAGTGAATATTGTTTTCCTAAAAACTTAAGGCCAGTCTTCCACAACACTTGTCAATGAGCCACAATAGTTAGTTTTCATGAATGGTAAGATTTTTGTTATGCTGAGGACAATGTATAATTTGACAAGTGGGGTATGTAAATTCAAACATGATTGTATCTAACTTTTGGAATAGATTATATTTCCACTCTTGATGACTTGTATGGGTAATGGTTATTGTAATATTTGGAATGAGTTGAATTATGACTCTTTTATGAATACACTAATTTTAGGAAATAATGATTATGGTGCAGGATGAAATTTGTGAATGAAATATTTATGTTGTTTAATGGTCATATCCTCCAGGTTCAATTCTTCATTACAAGTAAATGACAGAGGTGCCACTTAAAAAAGAATAATACAAAGAACTAAGTTTGAAATATATATTAAAAAAAACAAAGAGAGAAAAGGACAGAAAAAGGGATAATAATAATAGTAATAATAATAATAATAATAATAATCAATAAGTGATTAAGGCAATAAACACTTTTATTTTACCCCTTCTTAAATTTTTACAAGATAGAGAATAAAGTTAATGTGGAAAAGGAATTTAGGTTCATAGTCAATAAATTCTTTAAAGGTAATGAATTATTAGTATAACTGGGGATTTGTGCATTACATTGCTTAGTACAAATTGTTCTCTTTTGAGCACACACTTAGCACTTTGATATGAAGACAAATTTAGAATTATTTATATTTAGTTGTGTTGCATTCAAGGTGTAAACCTTATTGGTATTTTGCTTGACCCTTAAATAAATAGCAAATTCAAATCACAAGAAACTTAAGAAAAAAAATAGAGAGAACTTTAAATGAAAATTTTACTCTACTGATTTGAATGTTGAGTAAATGGCAGTGCACAAATGACCCTTGTTTACTTTCGTATAAAAAGGCATTAGAATCGTAAGTATCTAAACCATTCTAAGTCTACGACATATTAAGTAACCAGGGGTATGCAAGTGACCCTTGTTCATCTTCGTATAAAAAGGTATGTGATGACATAGAAAAGAGAACATAACTGTTCATAAGAAAAAAAGAGAGAGAGATAGAGAAATAATTAAAGGGTTCCCTATGTATATTGAAAATTAAATTAAGAGGTTAAGCAACTCACTAACAAGTAACCAAAAGTGTGGCACAACTAAAAAATATAAATTTTCCCAAACTCCTTTATGTTAAAGTTGCTTGGAAATCACACTACTCACAAGGATTTTTGTTTGAAAGCAATGTGATAATATGAATTCATGCAATTAAAGTCTAATTTGTTACTTGTGAGAATTTGAGATATAATTGTAATCCAAAAATTCCAATTCTATAGGAATTTATTCTTCTGTCTGTCTAGCTTGAGGACTAGCATGACGTAAAGTGTGGGAGTATTTGAAAACCTAAATAAAACTATATTTTATTTAATTGATTCGGGGCTCAAAAGAAAGATTTGACTATCTTATGCGCTTAGAATGAAAATAAGTGAACAAGAAGTAGAGAAAACTCAACTAGAGGCACTGGACCAAGGAAATGCAAGATCGTGACCTAAGACATTGATGGAATGAATAACCGTAGCCTAAACCATCGCCTAAGTGAACCACCAGCGAGAGGATAGATGAGAACCAATAAAAATCTACCAACCATCACCACCTCATTGCTTAGGTGATGAGAGAGTGACAACCATCACCCGTTCTGTTGCCTAGGTGATGGTTCAAAATCCTGCACACCTACCCCCGAATTAATGGATGGAAATGATGGAATTTTTCAACTAATCAAGGAGTTTGGGTGGTAGGACTTTCGGTCTGTAAATAGGAGGCTGCTCCACAAGCACGAGGCATCCAAGAAACACTAGAATTCCTATAAGTCTTGCATTGCTTCATCGTCTTTTCTCAGTTGTAAAATTTAAGAGTTGAAGTGAAGTTTGGTTTCTTGTGCGAGCTAGGTCAAGGTGACTAAAGGAGGGATTGCTATAATAAGAAAGCTTTGGATACAAGATAAGTTGTGATTACTTCTACCTTAGGGCTTGATGTAGTTGCAATCTTGAATAACAAGTAAGAACTTTTGTTATCAATTTAATTTCTATTCTTTTTTCTTATTTTATTGTGATCAATTTTTAACCTTCTCCTCTACTCTTCTTTTTCCCTGTCTTCTTTTATTTGACTTACTTTGTGGTTATAATAGAAGTGAAGACACAAGTTAAGAAATTTGATCATAACTGTGAAATATGGGCTTATAACGGAAGTGAAGGTTTCACGTTCATTAAGATAAGAAAAGTAATTCATAAATTCCATGCTCAATTGAATTAATTCAATTGAAGTCTTAGCATAATTTGGGAAAGTATACCAAGCACTTAAGGAATTACATATCCCTAAATTAAGAAACCAAAATTGATAATTAATTTAATTGGTAATTAAAGTTCTTGCGTGCTATTGCTTGTATCTTGCTAAATTCATCATATTCCTCTCTCTACTCTATTTAATTTAATTTACTTCGTTAATTCCTTAATTTTCTTTACATATTATTTATCCACTTAATTAAAATGCAATACTACTAAACAACATTCTTATACTCTATGGATATGACAACCCACTTCCCTTTATTATGTGTACGACTGTTGTATACTTGCAATGTAGTGCATTGAAATTGCATCAAGATATTGTGAAATAATAAGGGCAAGATGGCCACTAGGATTGGTAGTTTTGGGTTATGATAATAAGATCATTATTTTCTCGTAGATATTTTGTTCTTCAGTATTTTAGGTGTTACTTGATTGAGCCCTATTTTGCACACTTACACATGCTCTCACACTTAGCGTGGTTGTCTAAGCTACAAATGATTTTTGAATGTAGGAAAATAGCCGCATGCTCGTGCCGCACTACCCAAAACACAAACAATATCAGCACAATGGAGAACATAATAGACCGAGCATTCACCTATCCTCCACCTCTGCCACTAGTGTAACCCCAGCCACAGCTGATTGTGGGACAAATGAACTTATGGCAAAGGATCTAACAACCATGGCAATTGTAGTGGCCTAAGTGCGAGGGACCCTGCAGTGAGCCCCAGTACAAACTTAGACTCAACCCAATGAGGTTACCAAGGCTTATTATGAAGCGTTGAGGTGGGCACATCGACCCTAAAATCGTGCAAAAGTGGTTGAAGGAAATAGAAGATAACTTTAAGATGATGAATGTATTGATAGATGTATGCCTAAGGGTGGTTATTTCGTTCTTGGTTAGAAAGGCTACCTTAGAGTGGGACGGCATCTCGTCGGCATTGCTAGAGGGTGGACCAATTACCTAGGCTCTTTTTAGAGAAGCCTTCTTGAAACACTTTTCCCTAATGCCATCCACTTGCAGAAGATTATAGAATTTGACAATTTAGTGCTAGCCCCTGGGATGTTAGTAGTGGAGTACTTGGAAAGGTTCCATGCCCTAGAAAAGTACTCACCCTTGGTAATGCCAAGCTTGGCCCCCAAAATGCACAAGTTTAAAAAGGGGCTAAAAAGCTAACTACAAACAACCTTTGCACCATAGGAGGCTCATACCTTTGATGATTTGCTAGGAGTTACCATAAGGGCTAAAGTAGACATCAATCACAAAGAGGTAGAAAATAACTTAAAGAGGGTTAAGCTAGGTACAAGCCTTGGGAATGAGCAGACTAAACCTTCCACTAGGCCCCTAGCCCACAAGGGAGCTAATAGAGGTGAGAATGGTCAAATCTCACGTTAGCTACCTGAGGGCATTAAATGCCACCACCGGTATACTAGAGTGTGCCAATTTGCCACTAGAACATGTCTTCGATCTAGTCAACAAGGCCATCCAATTACTAAGTTCATGCACGAGACTCCCGAAGCAACTGTCATCAATGCTAATAAAAAGGATGGTATGAGTGGTAGCAATAACAACCATGATCTTGGGCAGCCCAATGCTAGGTTAAGAGGAGATGCCGAAATGTTTGACATGCCCTAAGAGGTAATTGATGGCACTAAGGATACAACAACGAGTAACATTACAATTAACAAATTTTGTGCATGTTTCTTGCTTGACTAGGATAGCATGTACACTGCTGTCATGAATATCCTACCAACACTCAAAGTATAGGTTTGAGACAATAGGTCAACCTTCTTAGGTAGCCATGGCGAGAGATGAAATCACAATAGCCATCCTTATATATACATAGGAACTATAGTTTGAGACCCTAGTAGGATTAGGAGTTGAATGGCTTATGTGTGGTTTCGTGGTATAATCGCATTGCGCGAGTACAACATGGGATCTAGAGGCCCAAAAGTAGAAAGAAATTAGAGAAGCATGGCAAGGTTCCACCTTGTATAAGAGAAAGTGAGGAGCTTGAGATTGAGAGTGGAGGATAAGGAACTCACATGGGACACGATTAAGAATGAATGTCCCCTCTGTAGGATAAATGATCTAACCAATCAATAGTTCTTAGGATAGTATGATTACAATATTTTATGTTTGCCTATGTAAGAAATTAAAGCATAAGCCTAGGATGCTAAGCTAAATTTATAGAATAGTCACTTTACGAGGAAACGAGGAAACAAGGAATTGATACCCCACTAAGCTTTTGGGTGTAAATGAATGTAGGTTTTGAGGATGAAACTTTTTGTAAGGGGTACGATGTAATACTCCAAATTTTTAGGATACAATAATGGCTATAGAAGAAACTTTAGAAAATCTGAGCAAACGATTTACGTAATTACCAACTTAATTATTATGTAAATTTTGTTCCAATTTAAGGCAAATAGGAAGTGTGTATGGAAGGTGAGGTACACACATTTAGGCTAGTGATCCCCATAGAAATTTTAGGTAATAGTGGCACATCACCATGAGAAGGATCACATTGAAACTTTAACAAATATAATTATGTTTCACATGTTATTTTCATGTGGAATTTTTGGGAGTCAAGTGTCAAGGCATGGGATTAGCATCTGGACATTATGGTTGATGAAAGTTGGTGAAATTATCATGGATTAAATTGGATAAAATTTTCATATCTTGGGATAAGGAAATAAGGCCTAAATTATTGAAAATTCGGGTGAAAAATAGAGGATATATTAGAAATTTTAGAAATTGAGCGTAAAGACCTGAAAGTCACATAATTCGATTCTTAGCCTGTGCTCATTAAAAATAAGGTCTAAATAGGAGATTGCGGAACTAAAAACCCTATTCATGCATCTAGGAATGGTTAACGATGCTTAGGGTACGTTCACGGGTTCTTTGGCTCCTCAAATGCATATTTTCGAGGTAATTTCATACTTGAATCCCTTTCTATTCATGCATATTCATACGAAGACCAATCTCACATGATTAGGCAGTTAAAAATGTGGATTTTAAATGGATTAAACATGTTAAATCATAAGGAACATAGTTGTGGTGGGTGATTATTTGAACGAACCATAAGAACTAACTATTAATGTGTTATGTATTTGGACCAAAAAGAATCCTGAAACTTTGAAAAATCACTTGAAGTTGTAGGATGTGAATCCTATGAATTTAAATGGGTAAAATTTTGCCTAAAGGCATTGGAAACCAATGAGCATTGGACTTGATGGATTAGATGCATGTGTGGATCATAAAAACAACATCACTATGACCCAGTGATTATGACTCTATGCAATCAGATGTGCAGCCCCATGATCGTAATTTCAAAATGCCTATGTTGATAATTGACTGGTCCAAAGATCGATTCGATGGGCCCACAATTGAGCGGCTGACTCTGAAGATTGATCTAGAGGCTATCCCAACACTTGTCTTGAGCTCTTTTGCACTAATTCACCCACGGATGGTTTTCTTTCTTTTGAAGTCCTTCAAGCATCTAAAAGACTTTTAAAACTCCTTCACGAATGCTATCATTGTTTCTTGCTTATATTACTTGAGGAAATTAATTCAAACTTTCTGAAACTGGGATCAAATTAAGCCTAAGTCTACTGGGTAAGACATAACAAGATACAAGGGATGATACTTGCAAGAACTTAAGAGAGCACGAATGCTTAGGATGCATTAAACATTGACAAGTGTGCATCATTAGATGTATCAAATACTAAATCAGAACATGTATGTGATCAAATAGATGATTGAGAGGTAATATTCCAGAAAATTGGAATCCAAGTGAGTTACGTAAGGGTAAGTGGTTTATTTGTAGGTTTTTACAACTACATTTTTAAATGAAATATTTTTCCTGAAATTTTTGTAAGTGGGACACCATTCCTATTTTTTTTCAAGTGCTTCTAACTTTTTTACTTCTATAACTACCTTTTTAAATGATTTTATCTTTGTTATATTAGTAGTAGTATTTTTGTTAATGATTTCCAACTTTTTGGAATTATGTTCCACCACAACTATTTTCCCTAATACTATTTGCAAATGGGATTTCGCCTTATAACTACAAAGCATGAGTACCTTTCTTATTCAAAAATTAGATCTGAGTCCCCTACAAAGTAATTGCTTTTACTACAATTATTTTGGAATTGCCTATGTACTATGAATAAGAATAACTGGAAATATGCCACTCATGTAATGTTAGTGAGTGCAAGGAAGATAAGATCCATTCCACTAGGATTAAAAGTGTGACAAGGCCAATTCAACTAGGATCAAAGGTGTGACAAGACCAATTCCACTAGGGTTAAGGGTGTGACAAGACCCGTTCTACCAAGGTTAAAGGTGAGATAAGACCCGTTCCACTAGGGTTAAAGTTGAGATAAGACTTGTTCCGCCGAGGTTAAAGGTGAGACAAAACCCACTCCACCAAGGTTAGAGGTGAGAAAAGACCCACTGCACTAGAGTTAAAGGTTAAGATAAGACCTTTCTTAGTCGAGGTAAATAACTAAGGACCTAATTAAGGAAATAGTAATCAAATTGTTTGTGTCCCCTGACATTCTAAGAAATAAGCCAAATGATTTGAACATGGCATGGTTTGTGTGTAAATTTTCAATTGTTAGCTTTCTTGTAAATTTTTGACTAATGTTTAAATATGATTGAATGCTTTGATACGTTCACATCCAGATGAAAAGGCGGATGATCATTTACTAGGCAACTTATTGTTTACTACTTTAGTCTATGTATTTTTTGTAGAGGGTGCTAGTGGACATGACTACACTTGGGGATGGTAGAGACAAGCGCATGAAAGCTAGGCTAGCATATGGAACTCAAATTTTTATGTTATGTTGGGACTACTCATGGATGTAATAGGTAGTGATAGGCCATTGTTTTATTTCCACTAAAATGCTATGTTTTTCGTCGCAATAGATATCGAATGCTGAAATAGCTCTGGTGATTTGAACATACCTATTTGGTTTAGTGTTGTTGCTCTATGATACGTTGGCTTTGGTATTTGTTGAGTTAGTTCACAAGTATTGCCATGTCATGAACCTAGGTTAGGGGCATGACATGCGGGGTAAGGCTAGAAGGTATGCCATTTCTCCAACTTTTTCTAACACTTCAAAGAGTCCCACAAAGCACAGACTTATCTTTCCTATCTTGCCAAACCACATCACTACACACATTGGAGAAATTTTTTAGTACACTTGTTCCCTAGGTAAAAATTCCTATCTCTTCAGTTAAGCCCTCGTAAACAGGATCATAAAATTGCAATTGAAGGAAATCCTCCAGTTGAATAGATTTTTAGCTAAAACCAACAAAAAGGGATATCTAGAAATACAGTGGAAGAAACATTAGAAAAGATGATGGAGAAAGGCTCTATTTATTGGTGAATCGACACAACCACTATCATATCTACTACAACAAATCTATTAAGGCTTAACTAGTCACAATTGTGTTTTTTTATTGCAAATGTGTCCTTGCTCTACACTCCATGTTCATTTTAGCTCAATTGCATTTTCTTGGGCTGGGCTGCAATTAATAGTGGTCACAATTATCACTTTACAGTCACAAAATGTAGATTTGTTAGTTTTTAGTTGCATATGGATGGATATGGCTACACTAGAACCTTTAACTTGATATTACTTGTGATTTGTGAGAATGTGCACTTTTCTCTTGATAACTTCAACTAGGGCTTATTGATTTACTTGTAACTTTTAATCTAGAGGTCCAATCAACCTAGTGCTCAAACCTTTGGAAATTTAACTCAATGTTATTTATTCCATAGAAGTTGAGTCTAATTAAATGGAAAGATTTCAAGATGCTTGCTTTCAAAGTTTATTGTCAAGCTGTTGTAGCACAATCTTAGTTTGTTTTTATTCCTTCCTTCTTCAACATGTATATCTTCATTAGGCATCTTTTTCCATTGTTTTCTTTTAACTATTTTAGCATCTAAATCTTCTATTAACCTTGCCAAAAACCCTTCCTTAAAGTGAAATAAAGCAATGCTTATTAAAATAATACAATTTCTAACTAATCCTATATATCGCACAAAAATAAAGAAATAATAAAATTAAAGAAAGATTCGTACAAAATACTAGAAAAGAACTAGCATATATGCTATCAAAAGGAGAATGGATGAGAAGCCACCTCACTTAGATAGTGCAGATTGTCTATGTTGAGATGGCACGATAACATGGCATAGCTAAATTATGTTTAGTTACTTAGTTGTAAGTAGTTTGTTAGTTAATTAACTATAAGTTAAGTGGATAAAAGGCTTCCCATAGTTAGTTGGACGATCTATGAGTTTGTAGTTTGATGGAACGTTCTAGGGAATAGTGTAGTTAATCATCTTCTGCACTTGCTCATCTAATCTCTTTTCATCTTTCCTATTCTTGATCATGCTTCTTGATGTTAGTTAACATTATACCAGAGCACTGATCAATTTGGGAAGTGTTCTTGAAGCTTGATTCATTATTTCATACTTCTTACACCATGGCATCGACCTCAAATGATTCCATTAATCAACTAGGTTTGATGACATGACTTATATTTTTTCATCCATCCAGCTAATAACCAAACTATTGTGGTTGTCACTCTAGAACTCAACAGATCTAATTACCTCACATGGAGTAGGTCATTAGTCTAGCCTTGTCAATTAAGAATAAGTTAGGCTTTGTGGGTGGGGGGCATAAAGGAGACTGACATCAATGATCTAGTGCACTCAACATAGTGGCACTACAATGACTAGATTGTGTCATAGCTCTTGAAGTCTATCAACCCAAATACTGCCTCCACGATCTTCTATATGAAGCATGCTCACCAAATATGGAGTGTGTTGCACAAAAGGTTTTCTAAACCTAATGATAACAGGGTATGCAAGTTTTAGAATGAGTTGTGTTCTATAACATAAGGTGCTAGAAGTGTTGATTAGTACTACAATGATTTGATGAGTATAAGGGAAGAGCTATGCCATTTTAGACCTCCACCACACTGTTGTGGCAAAGGATTATAGCCAGGTGGAAGGATTTGATTTCCATGAAACCTTCAGTTCGGTTGTCAAGTAGGTAATAGTTAGAGGATTTTCTCTTTGGCTGCTATCAGAAAATGGAAATTACAGCAACTAGATGTACATAATGCTTTCCTAAATGGAGAGTTGGATGAGGATGTGTTATGCAATAGTGAAGGAAAAGTTTTCAAGTTAAACAAAGCACTGTATGGTTTAAACCAAGCATCTAGACAATAGAATGGGAAGTTTGTGAATATTATTGGAGAGTATGGCTTTGAGCAACCAAATTCATATTACTCTTTATTCACTAAAAAGTTACAAAAGGAAAAGATCCTTGCACTACTACTCTATGTGGATGATTGGTCATTAGATGTCAAGATCAAAAAGAAATAGATGAAGTAGTGGAGTTCTTATAATCCAAGCTAAAGGTAAGAAACTTGAGAGTTCCAAGATATTTTCTTGGAATAGAAATAACAAACTCAAGTGAAGGGATAACCATGTGTCAAAGAGAATATGCATTAGACCTTCTGGAAAAAATATGCAATGTTGGGGCAAGAATAGTGAGCACTCGTACGGAGGTGAATCACAAACTCAGGAAACAAGACAAACACCCTCTGAAGAATTTGACACAGTATAGGGAATTGAGAAGGAAATTGATCAATCTAACCTTCACGTGGCTGGATATCTACTATGTAGTTCAAGTCCTATCATAGTTTATGAACATGCCGAGGAAGAGTTATCTTGAAGTAGTAATGAGGTTGCTAAGATACCTGAAACTCACTTCAGGGAAAGGCATTTTTTTGACCAGAAGCAGTGTTACAAAGTGGATGGCCTTCTCTAACAATGACTGGGCAAGCTCCCTTGATGTACGAAGGTCATTATCAAGTTATTGTGTGTTTGTTGGAAGCAATGTTGTGAGTTAGAAATTAAAGAAGTAGAGTGTAGTTGCAAGGAGGTCTACTGAAGCAGATTATAGGGCATTGGCATCCTGCACTTGTGAAGTTATATGGATATCAAATCTGTTGAAAGATTTTGAAGAAAAAGGAAATGATTTATCAATTGTTTTTTGTGATAATCTAAGTGCATTACAGATTACCCTAAACCCACTCACCATGAGCAAATAAAGCACTTTGATCTTAACATACATCATGTTATAGAGAAAAGGTGAAGGAAGGAGCCACCAAAGTTGAGTATATCAGCACCAAGGATTAGGTTGCAAACTTGTTAACAAAGGCCTTAACTACAAAGCAATTTAACAAGTTGCTGGACAAAATGAGTCTGAAAAGCATCCACACTCATTTTGAGAGAGGGTGATAAATAAGAAGGAGCAAGTGAAACAGCATCAGCTATGCAAACTAAAAGAAGTTCAAGATAGACAGACTGGCTGCGGCAAAGTTACTACTCCATTGCATGGTTTTTGATCTGGACTTAGTTGAGAACTGATGTGTTGCTGATTGTATAATTATATGTCTTAGCTATCATTTGATGTAATTTGGCGATTGGATTTGGTAGTTGCTAGAAGTTATAGTTAGCAGAAGTTACCTAGATAGTTTCCTCTAGCTCAGTAGGTTAGCAGACTATTTAATACCGTTCCATTAGCTGTTTTAGTTGTAATCAAGACTTAAGCAATTCTCCAAGATTATAATGGAGTTCACAGCTTTCCTTTGATATCTCATTGTCATTTCTAATAGACCACTCCATTCTCATGTATCCAAGTTAGCCAAGGATGATATTTTGGGAATTCTTGGCATCTATACAAGAAAACAAAACACTTTAAGTTGGATAAGCTATCAATAGCTTTCAAATTTATAGTTCCATGAATCATCACCCAATAAGTTGCCAATTCATCTATAGGGATCCTTACTTTTCTCTTTGTTAATAACGGTAAGAGGTTTATTTCCAAACTGTAGTCAATTAAAATTTTGTTAACTTTTTACCTACAAGCATAGCCAATAACAAACAAATGTCTATTGTGGGAGTTGAAGCCAAGCAACTGGTCCTCATCGATGAAAGTTATCATGGAAATGCAATCTTCATCATTAATGTGATTTTGCACTTCAAACTAGGATGTTTCTTTATAGGAACAACCCTTCTCATACATCATATGGCATATAGCTTCCCTAACTTGATCACCCTTTTCCATAACGAATTCTCAAGACCTAATTGACATGATCCTAAACGAATTGAAGGAACCAAAGCCTAGAGTTTAGACATAAATGCTGATTTGGAAGGACCAAAAGGCTCAAGATAGTCTATTTTTATGATCCAGGCTACTCTAGATCAATCTCAAGTCATCTAAATTGCCTTTGGATGAGTTTTAGGGGTTTTGTTTTTGTGATTCACATGTTCAAGATCAATCACAAGGAGTTGAAACCGAAAGTAATGATGATTGTAGGTGGCATGGTCAATCACAAGACATGGTGAACAACATTGCTGCATTCTGAGATTAAGTTCACAAACCAGCCAAATCGATCACATGAGCCATGATAAAAAAGAAGCAGATCAAGAATTACAATCACAATGAATGTAATTGATCACAAGGGCGTGCAATTGATGTGCCAATGCACAGGACAAGTGATCGCAACAAGGTTGGTCAATGTGGAATGATCTACACAAGCTATAAATACTACCTCTTGTATTGTCTGGAAAATCTTTTTGGCACTTTAACATTTAAACGAGGATATTCCCTTCTCTTTTTTCATACTTGTCTACTGAATGTGTATAACTCTAAATTCAATCATCAAAATTTGGTTATTCAACCAGTTTTTAGGGTTTGTAGCCAATATCGTTACAGCCTAAGAGTTTGTTTCTTAGGTTGTTCCTTTCTTGATTTGTTACAAGGGTTTACCCCAAGTGAGATATGTTTTTGCTCATTAGAAATCAATTCAATCTCACCATTTATCCTTCCTCAACCATTTTCTGATTTGATTCGCTTCAGTTGTTTAGATCAAGTGTCATCAGAGTTGGTTAATTATATTTCTTAGTCTAGTTGATTGGTTGAGGAACTATTTCATTTTTTCTCCATTTCCTATTTTATTTCTTCACTCTTCATAATCCTACCCTATCTAAATTTCAAAAATTTGAAACAAAAATATTTTGGACTATTTAGGCACAAAAATATTGGCTTCTTTACCTAGCTTGGTGGGCTTACCTTCTTATTTGAATTTCCTAGATTCCTTGACTGTACCACCTCTCCCCCTTTTAGATTGAGGATGGCTCCTTGGTTTGGGCAAAGTCTCTTTATCTTATTCATGGGAAGCTAGGAGGTATCAGTTATTGCCTCTTTTACGTGCATGCCCCTTCCTAATGCAGCCCCATCCTCGGTTATAAATACTTTCTACTATAGGTTCTCTTTACCTTCATTTCTAACCTTACTTAGTGATTCCTTACTTAGATTGTCTACTTCTAGTAGTAATCTTTCAGATTTAGTTTACCCCAAATTCGTTGAGTCTTGGACTAGCCCTATAGAAGAAAGCATCAAAGGAGCACATAATAGTTTTAAAAGAGGAATTGCAGTAGGCCTACAACTAGATCGATTAGTGTTGCCGAATGGGGGTAATGATGGAGAAAAAGCAATGCCATTTGGAGTAACAACATGTGGCCTTTCTAACCCATCTAAAGGAGTATGAGAAGGGCAGCAGTCACTGTTGATGATCCTAGGTGCTGAACCTCCAAGAGCTGTTGGGGAGTGAGGAGGGATGGTAGGCTCTAGAGCAACTATTCAACGTGTGCCTCTAGGAGTTCCTTGATTTCAACTCATTCTTAACTTAGGGAGTCGATAATGCCTAGATTGCCTTTCATTAAGGTTCCTTCAAATGCCTCGACATGTTATTGAGGATGGATTCTATCCCGTGATGCATAGATCTTTCAGAGGGGCCAAATCCCTCACTTTTTGGTAGCATGAGCTCTCCCAATAACTTAACCAATGGGGCATTATCTTGTAAAATTTTTAGTATTTAGCCATTTTGATTACTTGGCTGGTCAAGACCCTTCCTTTTTGGCAACATGAGCTCTCCCAATTACTTGATTAGGTGTTACTGAGTAAAATTTCTAGAATTTAGCCACTCTGATCACTAGGTGGCCGAAACCCTTACTTTTCAACAGCATTATCTATCCTAGTCACTTGACTAACTAGGTGTTATCTAGCAAAAATATTTGGTAGTCAGGCACTCAGATTGCACGAGTGGCCAAGACCCTTACTTTTCCGCAGCATGAGCTCTCCTAGTCACTTAACCAACTGGATATTATCTTGCAAAAAGTTTTGGTACTCAGCCACTCTGATTACTAAAGTGGTTGAGACCCTTGCTTTTCGGCAGCATGAGCTCTCCCAGTCTATTAAACGACTATGTGTTACCATACAAAATTTTCTATACTCAACCTTTATAATTACTTCAGCTAAGACCCTTGCTTTTCAGCAAAATGAGCTCTCTAAGTCACTTGCCAACTGGGTGCTAAAAGTTTTGGTACTCAGCCACTTTAATTACTTAGGTGGCTAAGACCCTTACGTTTTAACAATATGAGCTCCCTCAGTCACTTGATTAGCTAGCTGTTGCCTTGCAAAATTTTTGGTACTCGGCCACTCGGATTACTAGGTGGCCAAGACCCTCACCTTATGGTAGCATAAGTTCTCTCAATAACTTAACCGACTAGGCATGACCTTGTAAAATTTTTAGTACTTGGCCATTTTGATTACTCAGGCAGTCAAGATCATTACCTTTTGGCAACATGAGCTCTCCTAGTCAATTGACTAATTAGGTATTACCAAGAAAAATTTCTACTACTCAGCCACTATAATTACCAAGTGGTCAAGACCCTCGGTTTTCAACAGCATGAGCTTTCCCAATAACTTAACTGACTAGGTATTATCTAGCAAAAATTTTTGGTACATGGTTACTCAAATTACCTAGGTGGCCAAGACCATTACTTTCCGCAGCATGAGCACTCCTAGTCATTTGACTAATTGGATATTATCTTGCACAAATTTTTGGTACTCGGCCACTCTGATTGCTCAGGTGGCTGAGACACTTGTTTTTTAGTAGCATGAGCTCTCCCAATCAATTGACTGATTGTGTGTTACCTTGCAAAATATTCAATGTCTGACCTCTATAATTACTAGGGTGGCTAAGATCCTTGCTTTTCAGCAAATGAGCTCTCTCAGTCACTTACCAACTAGGTATTATCGTTCTAAAAGTTTTGGTAATCAGCCACTCTGATTACCTAGGTGACTAAGACCTTTACTTTTTGACAGTATGAGCTATCTCAAACATGTGACCGGTTAGCAGTTACCTTGCAAAACTTTTGGTACTAGGCCATAGTACTTGATTGACTGGGTGTTAACTCACCAAATTTTTGGTACTCAGCCACTTTAGTTACGGGGTGTTGAGACCCTTACCTTTTAGTGGCATGAGCTCTCCAACCACTAACTAACTAGGCGTTACCTTGCAAAAAGTATTGTACTTGGCCACTCTGATTAACTAGGCAGTCGAGACCCTTTCTTTTTTCCTACATGAGCTCTCCTATTCACTTGATTGACTGGGTATTATCTTGCAAAATGTTCCAACACTCAGCCACTCTAATTACTTAGGTTGTTGAGACCTTTACTTTTTAACAGCATGAGCTCTCCCAGTAACTTGACCAACTAGGTGTTATCTTGCAAAAGGTTTTGGTACTTAACCACTCTTATTGTTCACGTGGTCAAGACCCTTGCTGTTTGGTAGCATGAACTCTCCTAGTCACTTGATGACTGGGTGTTACATTCAAACTTTTTGTTACATAGCTACTTTAATTACCCAGGTGACCAAGACCCGTGCTTTTAGCAGCATGAGCTCTCCCCGTCATTTGATATTACCTTGTAAAATTTTTAGTACTCGATTACTTAACCATTTTAATTACTTGAGTGGCCTAAATGCTTGAGTTACCTATCATTCTACCTCTCTGGATACCCCTAATCTCTTTAGTAAAGCTTCTAGTACATTGAGGTCGATCTCACACTAGCATGTGTCCCATGCTATTATGGGTCCTCACTAAGGGGGCGTATCATCCATTCTTTCTTCACTTCACCACTTGTAATCACTTTATCTCAATACTCTGTAGTGAAGAACTATTCCCTTACCTATTGGAAACATCAAAGGATTTGATGACTCGACAAAAGGAATCAGTTATTCAATACAATTCGTTTGCTTCAATGCCAGAATACTTTAATTTCTAGACACTTTGTGCCATTATTTAATTAGATGGAGTAATTGACAAAATTGAGTTTAATTTATTTAAATACTACATAATTATGGTTAATATAGGAATTTTAATGGTTATGTTTTAGGCTTAGGAATGTTTAGATAATTTTGACTTGAAGGAAAGAAACAAATTTGGAAGGAGCAACAGTTCAAGATGAAAGATTAAGTTGTAATTTTGGAAGGAAGCCACATTTTGATGGAACATTCAATTGAGCTGAAACTTTGTAGGCTAGAATCAAAATGAATTATCTTTCCAATAGCATGAAAATCAAGTCAATTAGATAAGTCCACCTATATCAATGTTTGTAGGTCGTTCCATGAAATGGCAAGTAGAAGTTTTCACTACTTCATAGCCTTTATCAATGATTATTCCACTAATCATCATGTGTGCTTAATAAAGCACAAGCACGTGTCCTTCAAAAGGTTTTAGGAATTCAATGCTAAAGTAAACAAATAAACTAGCAAGCATGTAATTAGATCGCAGTACGTAGAGCATGAGTGCCAAGTTAGTAGAATTCCTTAAAGTGAGTGGCATTGCATCACATTAACACTTCCAACAACTTCTCAATTGAATGGTGTAGCTGAATGTGTAAATCAAACTCTGTTGGACATGGTTCAATTTGTGATGTGCTTCATTGATTTACCCATTTCTTATAGGTACATGCCCTCCTATTAGCCACCTATGCCTTAAATAGGACTCCCTCTAAATTCATTCCTTCAATCCCCCATAAGATGAGTAGGAGGAAGCCAAGCCTAAAGCACATTAGGATCTAGGGATGTTTGATTTACCTTGAGAATAGCAAGATAGATAAGTTACAAGTAAAGGCCATTATGGGTCACTTTGTGATCTTAAGGATTCCATGGAATATGAGATGAGTTCTACTAGCTCAAAGAAAATAAGATTGTTGCCGGTTGTAAAGCATGTTTTCTAGAAGAAAAGTTCGTTAGAGAAAGTAGTAGAATAGAAGTGCTCAAAGAAGTTGAGTGCAAGGAACAAAGTAGTAGGCCCATAGGGTAAATTTCTATTCAAGAACAAACTTTTGCAATGCAACCATTGTGACGATTAAATAGAATCTCTCTTTCACTAAAGAGATATGGTTGTGTTATAGAGAACAAATAAAAGTTGTTTGTAATGGGAGACAATCATCATGAAGATGGTCCTTCTGCCTTTGATCCAGCAATAGTGAAGAAGGACTTAGCCAAGTGGCTTTAGGCTATGAAATTAGAGATGGATTCTATGCATTTGAACTAAGTGTGGACCATGTTAAATCCATACAAGGAATGGTTCCCATCAGATGTAAGTGGGTTTACAAGAGAAAGATTGGTTCAACTGGCAAGGTAGAGACCTATGAGGCTTGGGTTGTGATGAAGGGCTATAATTAAAAGGACAAAATTAACTATGAGGAAACCTTCTCATAGCTAGGTGTGCTTAAATCCATTCAATTTTACTTACGATAGCCACTCACTTGGATTATGAGATTTGGCATGTTGTCAAAGCTACTTTTCTCAAAAAATTACTTTAGGAAGACATTTACATGGTGTAATCAAGTCATTTTGCTTTATCAAAAACAAAGATGAGTCCTACATCTATAAGCAGGTTAGGGGGAGCGTGATAGCAGTCCTAGTGTAATGAGTGGATGACGTAAGTGTTATGAGCAAGCTCCAGATGAGTGCAGGTGAAGAGCATTAGAATGCTCTCAAGTGTATTCTTGAGTACTTTAGAAGCACTAAAGATATAGTACTCGCAAATGAAGATTAGGATCTATGAGCAAATAGTTGGAATGATTCCAAATTTTAGTTTGATGTAGAAGATAGAAAGTCTATCTCTAGAACTTTTAACTTTGCTAATTTTCTTAAACTTCAATTTTGCAGCCACAAAAGTACAGTTCCTAAACACCAATAGCAAGCCATGAAAAGAAAGCAATAAATGTCAAAGACCTCAGCTAGATGGGAAAAGGTAAAATCCTTTGTCCTAAAAATTTTCAACTCAAGTGTAGCACTAATGGGTGAAAGATATATCAAAGGGTTAAATAGGTCTTTGTACACATGGAACTCTAGAAGCTTCACCTCGTCAACTACCCTTCTTGCATTCTCATGGTCATCCTCAATACCCATTTCTACATTCATTCTTACCACCTTAGATTCTTCTTGCCCAAATTTCCCCTTCTCTTGTATGCCTCCATTTATTAGTAACGACTCCATAGGTGGGCTTTGTGCAACCTCCACTAACTGACCAAATCTAAGGTAAATCTTAACCTCTTCATTTGTACACTGGTTCATATTGTGTCCCATTGAAAGAAATTCTAGCAAAAAACATTTATGTCCTAGACTGGGCAAGTAGTAGGGATGTCATTGGCCTCCTCAACCTTTTTCAACCTTCTTTGCTTGCCATCAATTTCAGATTAAAGCTCTGTACATCTTTGGGAAATTATTCAAGTGTGGCTCTCACATCGTGCCAATCATCATCACCAGCACCAATGTGGCTTCATGACATCATAAAGTAAAATGGTGAAAGCTCAAAATACTTGTGTGTGTGTGTGTGTATAAATGAACAAAAGAAATTCAAAATATCACTTAATGACCTTACCAACCCATCTCAATGCCACCTCAAATAATTTGTGCTGATTCCTAAGCTCAAGGGCCAAACAAAATTGTGAAGAAAGGTGTAAAATCAGTGAAAATAGTGCAGAAAATGAGAAAATAGGAATCAAGATTGATCTAGATATAAAACGATGGATTTGGATGAAGAAAATAGGGTGGAAAATCGATCCTAGCTTAATTAAATGAAACTAGCTACATGTAGAAGGTAGGAAATTGTGTAGCAAGTGCACATGTGATTGCGCTAGGACATGGGATAGTAATTGGTCTTTGTGATGGTGAAATCAATTGCGAAAGAAGTTCAGCAACAATGGTTTTTGGGTTCATAACAGCATGATCGATCTAGGCATGCTCAAGATTGATTCGTTGTCTAGTTTTTATGAAAAAGATTGATTTCAATAGCAATAAATCCCATGATTTTCACTCCCTTTTTTATTCTATTTTTCTTCCTCTCCCCCTTTTTGTATGATTTTTCCATAATCCTTCTTCTTTCCTTTTTCCTAATCCAAACCACACAAAAATGCCAATAACTATTCCCAATAAATAACACAAATTCTTAGAACCAAAAGAACACCAAAAATCAAAATTTGTCCAAACTCACACTAATCAATCCTTTGTGTGTGTGTGTGTGTGTGTTCCAACTATTACACCTAATATTCAACAATATTTTCTCCAACCACAATACCACAATTTTATGCACCACCAAAAAAATCACCCAAACATCCTAGAATTGTTTTTTGAATTTTTTTGATAAAATGGAGAAAATGGAGTAGATGAAGAATAAAGTGCTACAAAAATATGGAGAGTACAACATTAGAACCCAACCAATCAACTGAGTTAAGAAACCTAATTAACAGGCTCTAATGCCAATTGATGTCAATTGAGTGGAAGCAAAGAATCAAAATGTGGTTGGAAAATGGAGAAATTGAAGGAAAAATAAACCAATAAAATAAAAGGGATAAACAAAGAGATTGCTCCAAAACCACTAAGTAAGAATTAACCTTACATGGGGCAAACCCTTACTACAAGTTAGAGATGAAATAACAAAGGAACTAAAACAGCCACTTTGTGGAAATGTTGACCATGAACTACCAAAAACAAGCCAAATGATCTAGTTTAATACTTTAGTTCGGAGTTGAATCACTCAAGTTTCATTGTTGAATTCTTTAGTTCACAAATGGAAGGGAAGGATATTTACAGACCTACAAAAAGATTTCTAATCCTTTAAAAAGTCTGATGGGCCAAATTGGACCTCCCAAATAGGCCTGCAACATTCAAACATTTCAAAAGGGAGCTCAAATTTGCATTTCCATCTCACTAGGATTGTTTTGGCTAGGAACCAGATCACGCCTATTTTAGATTGATCCACGGAGTTCTATCGTGCATGTGATCATGCTGGCTATGGAATTGCATTTACAATCATGAATCTCGCAATCAATTGCAATCCTTGGAATTGTAATTCTAAAGATTTCATTTTGTGCCCAAGTCAATCAAGCCACGTGCAACCAATCATACTTTGTTTCAATTCTAACTGTAGAATGTCAAAATACACCTTCAGGTTAATCCATACACGATAAGATAGATTCTAAGTAGCCCAGATCATAATTTAAACCCTTTCCAGGCATTGTTTGCCACTCCAAGTCTAAAATTGAAGAAACAATTCATCCTTTAGCTCCTCCCAATTACCCAAATTCACCTTAATCAATATTTGAACCCAATTTTGAAGCCACTTCCCACTTTTTGCCCCTCCAAATAAATACCAAGGTATGAACCAAAATCATACCCCAGTTTCTTAGCACCTCCAATAGGTCTAAGATCATATTAGGCTTGCAGTCCTTCTATCTCAAGAATGTATTGGATAACTTATAAACTAGTGAACAACTTCTAGCTTAGTAACATGTTAGGTAACTTGTACCTCAAGAATACATAACGCAACTTGTAGCCTGATAAGCAACTAGTGGGTTGAAAATATATTGGATAACTTGTGACCCAGTAAACAACTTGTAGCTTTAGAACATATTAGGCAACTTGTAGCTAAGTAAACAACTTATAGCTTAGAATGTATCAGGCAACTTATAGCCTAGTGAGCAACTTGTAGCTCAAAATGTGTTGGATAACTTATAGTCCGGTGAGTTACTTGCAACTCAAGACTACATTGGGCAACTTGTATCCCAATGAGCAACTTGTAGCTTGAGAATATATTAGGTAACTTATGGTCCAATGAGAAACAAGAATATATTAGAGAACTTGTAGCTTGATAAGCAACTTGTAGCTCTAGAACGTATTGGCTAACTTATAACCCAGTGAGCAACTTTTAGCTCCTGAATTTATTAGCAAATTGTAGCTTGGTAAACAACTTATAACTTAAGAATATGTTGGGTAACTAGTAGCCTAGTGAGCAACTTGCAAGTTGATAAGCAATTTGTAGCTCAAGACTCTATTAGACAACTTATAGCTTGGCAAGCAACTTGTAGCTGGACAATATTTAGAGCCCTATCATCTATGCAAGGGGATTTAGCCATAAAATCTATTCTTATGTACATTCCATGGTCTTCTAATGCAAGCACACGGTTAGAACAAAGGATATCTATCAAACTATAGGTGCGAGTTGAAGAACATTAGCTCCAAGCACCTAAGGCAATCCTTGAGCATGAATTTCAAAGGGTCTTTGGATGTTTCAAAGGTTTTAGAGGTCAAAATGGAGCTCACAAATCAGTTTGGTGTGAAACAACAAAGAAATAGCATTAAGATTGACATTGCAATCAATCTCAACTATCCTTGATCAAGTGCATGTCAAGCTGATCAAGCCAGCACCAAGTGATCATCTGAGAGTTAGATTGCATAACTTTTATCATTACAATCGCTAGTAAGTCGATCGATCACAACTAACATGATCGCTATTCTAGTATACAAGTAAAGTTCTATTTTTACCATCTAGAGGGAGTCGATTGCACTTGAGATCAATCATGAAGACCACCAAACCGAGCTAGATGGCATGTTTAGTAGATTTCTTTCCTAGTTTGCATAGGATTCTTTTCTGAAGTGTTTTATTTACTTCTAAACACTCTTTCGAGAATAGAATGGAATCCGGAATCAAAGGAGATTAGGGGATGAGTTCGCACCCACATTCTCTCATAGAGTAGTGATCTTGTACACAATTTTACAATTTTTTCAACCCTAGTTAAGACTATAAATAGAGCCTTGGTTATTTTTATCTTTAGAACTCTTTTGGTATTTTTATGAATAAAGTTCTTTCTCTAGTTTTCTCTTGATTTGAGTGTGCCTCAATTCTTGTTAATTCAAACACAAATCAAGTTATTCGAAGTGCTTCTTCGATTAATTCGTGATGTATCAACTATTAGGAATGTTAGTTGTTGCTATCTTTTTACCATAGTTCATTGAAGGTCATTGCGTTTGGGTTATTTTCATATAGATTGCAGAAGTAGGTTATGTTAGGTTTTGGTATATGCATTATCTTATCTTTATGCTTCCACACACACATCATCTTCCCAAGTCCTTTCTTGACATATTGGTTACCCTATATCTTCTTCTAGGTAGCATCTCTTTAAATTTGTACAGCCCTTCCCATTTGGCTTTTGAGTTTTCAATGGGCTTCACAGCCTATAAATTGTGTAGTACCAGGCCTCCCTCTTTTAATTTTCACACATTCGCCATTTTGTTGAACAAAGTGGAGATATGCCATTTATATTTCATGTTCCTTAGATTGGCATTGCTTCTCTTTTCTTCTATTAGCATGAGCTCATCCTTTAATACTTATTCATCTTGTTCCACATCATATGTTGTGATTTGCTACGATTCTTCCCTTATCTCCACAGGAATCATAGCATCTGCACAGTATGTTAAAGCACATAGGCTCTCTTGAGTTGTACTAGTGGGCATTGTTTGATTTGCCTAGAGGACCTTTGATGGCTCATCCACCCAATTACCTTTGGACCCTTCAAGTTTAGTTTTTAAACCTCATACAATAATTCAGTTAATTACTTCTACTTGCCCTTTGGTTTTTTGCAAATGATATGCCACACTAAACTTTTGATAAATCTTCAAAATCTCACACCACTTCTTGATGATTTTTCCTTGACACTAGCTTCCTTTATCCTTGATTAATTCCCTAGAAACCTCAACTTGACATAGTATGTTATCGGAATTTCATGACTTCCTTCTCAGCTATCCAGGCTATAGGTTTTGCCACTTCCCACTTTGCAAAATAACACTACTACAATAAGGAACTTTTTCTAGCTAGTAGGCCAATGATAAAGGACCCACTATGCCAACACTATGATGGTAGTTTCTTGCACTGGTATGCTAGAATAATCAATATGCTTTTGGTATTTTTCACAAGTTTAGACCATTCGCATTGCATCTCTTTTAAAGTTACATAGAAATATTTGGCATGGGTAGTTTTCCTTGCAAAGTTAATTCCTCTTATGTTGGCTCGCAACACCTTTCATGAATTTCTCTAAAGATGTACTCTAGTTCGCCTAAGCTTAGACATTTAAGTAGAGGTTGCTTATAAGATCTCTTATAAAGAGTTTCTCCTATCTTCAGAAATCTGATAGCCCTTTCATTGCGTTCTTTGTCTAGCTTTTTTTCATCCAGCACTTTCAATATGGGAATTCTCCAATCATTCTCACCTATCACTTCACCTGTTCTATTTTCATCTACCCTTTGCAATGTGATTTTTCTAGAGGATCCTACCTTTAATGTTGCTACCAACCTAGAGAATCCACTTTGTCATTTCCTTCCCTAGAGATTTGGCAGACCTAGAAATCTTCAAAAAATTTTGCCTACTCACTTGTTTATTGCACAAAACTTTTCATGGACTATTCCTGCATAGCAAACTCCCCCATATATTGTTTGGTCACAAGTTGGAAGTTCGAGTATGCAACTGCTCTAGAGATTTTTAGCTTAAGGGTGATTTTCATGTCCCATAATAGTGCTTCAAATTGTGCCTTGTTGTTGGAAGCGCAAGAAGTCAATTGCATTCTATATTCAAATTCTCCCTTTTTAGGGTTGGTTAGGACAATACCTATTCCACTACCATGCTGAGTTGATGAATCATCTACACGCAACATCTAAGGTTGGATGTTGTTTTCTTTGTCCACTTTTATGGCAAAATCAGTAGATGCTTGACCTATGATGACAGTTCTTGGCTAGTAAAAGATATCAAATTTGCCCAACTCTACTACCCACTTGACTATCCTTTCTAAGGCCTCTACTTTGGTTAGTGTTACCTTTAAAGGGTGTCATGTGAAGATAGTGATGGGATGTGTAAGAAAGTAGGGCCTCAACTTTCCAGTAGTCATAACCAATGCTAGAATTATAGTTTCCATATTAGTGTATTTTGGTCACATTCTACAAGCCCTACTTATATAGTATATTGGAGTTGGTGCTTTGCCTTTTTCTTTGCCAAGACCAAGTTGGCTGCCTTTTCAGATATTTGTCAAATATACATACAACCTTTTCCCTTTCTCTATTTTTTTCAAGAGACGTGGGCAAGAAAAATACTACTGTAGCTTATTAAAAGCAAGATAAAATTCTCCAGTCCATTCAAAGGTCTTCGCCTTATCAGTGGAAAGCCCTTATTAGCAAATTGGGAGATAAAGTAGCTTAAAGCAGCTATCATACCATTTAAACTTTAAACCTATCTTATAATTTAAGGGGGGTTGGTAATTCTAACAACCTATAAATTATCTAGATTGGCCTCAATTTCCCTTCTAGTCTTCATATATCCTAAAAACTTCCCTCCCCTAATGCTAAAAGAGCACTTAGCCAGATTTCAGTTAAGGACAAATTTTCTTAATAATACAAAGGTCTCTTCTAGGTCCTCTATGTGATCCTTCTCATACCTCATTCTGACTAGCATGTTATTGACATAAACTTCCATGTTTCTTCTTTAAGTGTTGAAATGCTTTATCCATTAATCTCTAGTATGTGGTCCCAGTATTTTTAAACCTAAATGTCAAAATCTTGAAACAATGTCCCAAAAGAGGTGAAAACTAATTTTCCCATTCATCTTTCACAAGTGGAATATAATGATACCCTCGATAGGAATCCATCAACTTGAGTAATTTTGATTCTACCGTGCCATTAACTAATTAGTCTACTCTTGGTAACATATAACAATCCTTGGGGCATGTTTTATTAATATCTACATATATCCTCCATTTTCGTCCCACTTTTGGCACAACAACTCTTAGATTTCAATGGGGCTTGGCCATAAAAATAAAAAATTTATCGCATAAAATAATGATTTACATGCAACAGAACATGAGGAAACAAACTCCATCCATTTTTATTACAAAACAAGTAAGATTTTAATTAAACAACGGCAAGGACAAAAACTACACCTTCAAAACATTTCCAAGCTTTTTGTGTATGATCCTTGGAGTCGTAACCCTTGAACCATAGTCTCTAGATTGTCCACACAATTGGGATACTTGTGAGCTCCTCCTACACTCCACAAAACTTCTTTTGCAAAGTTGTAACATAAACATTCTTAGGCTAAGAGAAATTTAGAACAAAAGAGAGATGGAAGAAAGTAGCTAGGGGTTGCTCACTCTCTTGCTTTGTGGGTATAGAATTTTTCTAATTTTCTTATATGAGTCTTATATGTGTTTTGAACCCTTTACAACTCATATAAATAGTAAAAATACTAGGGTTTAGTACATGGGTTCCGTGGGCCCTCCTACATAGACTCCTTTTAAGTAATAGCCCTTAGACTTCTTACTTATTAATCTCATAAATAAATCTGCCCCTATTTCCTTTAATTATTAATCACGTTAATTATCAAAGCTTATTTGTGTCCTAACTAGTTTAATTACATTAATCTCATTAATCAAATTAAATTTCGTATTGTACTTCTAATTAATGATCACGTGATTAACAAGCACTATGACAATTTATTTAGTCCAATCTAATTGCAACAAAATAAATTATGCAACTTACCAATTTAGCATTCACAACAGATCTCAATCTTACGTGTGTGACTCTCTATGTTTATTCGTAAATGATAATAAACATAGCTCAAAGGACATGGGTAATGCCTAACCTATAGCCTAAATCATAGCTTAATCAAAATAAAATGATTATGATCACAATGAACCTTTTTTATCATGGCTATCATGCCGCATAGACCATTTCTCTTACCTTGCCCTAACTAAGTGAAAGTCATAGATTTAGTCAAACTCACAAACTTAATTGTATGACCAATAGGCAATCCCTCATGAGAGAAATGCTCCTATCAATTGCATAGAATACCAACTGTATAGGACAAATACCTTACTCGCTTGCAAGGAAACAAATCTCTTATCAACTACACACATGCCTCTATATGCACCCAAGCAATGACATATTGCACTTGTAATCCTATTTTATATTAGGATAAATATTAGTCCTTAATACCATAATGGCGCATTAATCGTCATGCATACAAGATAAACACATCATTATAGGTCTAAAGTCCATGAACACTTAACATAACTATAAAGTCGAATGTTGACAGTTAAGAGTGAACTCCATACATCTACTCCATTCTGCAAGTCATTGCCCGAAATGCCCTATTCTCTAACAGCACATCTAGACACGTGTGTTCTCAATATTTCATACTGAACAGCATGACATTCACCATACAAATATAAACTGTGCAAGTCATACTAAGCCTATAATACCCTTTAGAGTGTCTGTAACTTGTGGGAAATTTTAGTGATTAAGTACTAAGAAAGCCTTATGTTTATATTCATAACTCTTTATGAATAAGGCTTCTCAACTCGAAGCACATGTGTACATGTAATACTTTACGCCAGTTAAGATTTACATGGATGAGAACTTCCCACAATACTAATGTGGAAATCAATGTCTTATTAATTAGTGTGAAATGTACATATATAACCAATTGTTCTTTTAGTATCCCTTATTTTCTATTGGTGTTAGAGGACATATCGCTAACAATCTCCCACTTGCACTCTAATGCCAATACTACTATTACCAATCATTTTAGTTTTTAATACCCATCTTCCCAAGATGGTGATCCAGCTGCTGTTCAGTAATCGGCTTTGTAAGTGGGTTAACCACATTATTAGCTAAAGCTATTTTATGCATAGCTATGTCACCTTTTCTAATAATTTCCCGAATAATATGATAATGCCTCTCTATGTGTTTGGATTTCTATTGAGACCTTAGTTCCTTCACGTCGTACTTTGTTTGGAACTCTTCTAATTGACTGCTCCTTTATTAATAGTGAATATAAATCTAGAAATCGACTTTCTATCATCCACATGTGACTAGAAGTCTAAGTTGTATGTCTATTTACTCTGAAATCACCATGTCATATCCTTACTCTTTCTTAAGTACTTAAGGATACACTTGACAGCATCTAATGCTCTCTACTAGAGTTGCCTGAAACCTGTTTATAACACTTATGGCACAGGTGATATTTGGCCTCATACATAGCATTGCATGAATTAGACTCCCAATAGCCAAAGCATATGGAATGACTTCCATACTTCTCCTCTCATCTTCTATCTTTAGATACATGGATTTTGAGAGACGGATAGCATGCCTGAATGGTAGCAATTCTCTCATAGAGGCTTCCATATAAACCTTTTCAATACTTTCTCTATTTAACAATCTTTTCACTCTATCTCCATAGATGAGGATGCCCAAAATGTAAGTCGTTTTTCACAAGTCTTTTGTGGAGAAGGTTTTAGATAACCAGGACTAAATTGAGCCTAACATCCTAACGTCATTTCCTATCAGTAGTATGTCATTCATACACAATACAAGAAATGTTATGGCTCTCCCACTAACCTTCTTGTAGACATAAACTCATTCTAATTCTTGATGAAGCCAGATAATTTGACTATACCATCAAAACAAAGATTCCATCTCTTGATGCATGCTTAAGGTTATAAATGGACCTCCTAAGCTTACAAACTTTATGTGATTCGCCTTGTAGATCTTCACCTCGCCAGTTGAGCTAATCTAGTTTGCTCGTTTGAAATCCATCTCAAATTTCATAGCCTCCTTCCACTTGGTAGAGTGCCATTGCTTGATCATAGGTAGAAGGATCATCTCTACGATCATTATCTCCCATTAAGAGCAACTCTTTTCTATTCTCTAAAACATAATTATATCATCGCAATGGTTCTTTTTGGAACAAGAACGTGTGTTATATAGGCCAACTATTTTATTCCTTGTGCTCAATTTCCTTGTGCACTATAGTTTTACTAGCACTACTTTTTGAACAAACTCCTCTTTGAGAAATTGTGTGATACCCAATGGCAATCCTATTGTCCTCAGGTGCATAGAACTCATATCCCATAAAGTCTTTAGGATATCCGACAAAATTGCTCATAATAGCCCTTGCCTCTAACTTGTCTGTCTAATTTTTCCTAAGATAAGCTAGACATCTTTAAATCCTTAAATACTTAAAGCTTGGCTTCTTTCTATACCACATCTCATACAGTATGCTGTGGTAAGTAGGGCATGCCCCCATACTAATATGGGCAAATCGATGAAGCTCATCATGGATCGAACTATATCTAATAGAGTTTGATTCCTACACACCAATTAATTAAGTTATCATTAGTGTCAATTGTGATACAATACAATTCTCCTTGAGGAACTCAGACTCAACACTCATATACTCGCCTCCACGATTTCACTGTGGCGTTTTGATATGTTTGCTAGTTTGCTTCTCTACTTGTGCCTTGAATCCTTTGAACCTTTCAAAGGATTTATGCTTGTACTTCATCAATTACACAACCACATCATGAGTAATCATTGGTAAAGGATATAAAGAAAAGAAATCCTCGCCTTATCATTTCATTCAACAGCCCACAAACATTAATGTAAACTAGCTCCAACACTTTAGCAATCCTTTTGACATATCCATCAAATGAATTTATAGCCATGTTGGCTAGGATGCAAGGTTTAGAAGTTCAATAGGGTTCGCCTCCCACTAGGCCAATAAGCCTATCTTTTTCTAACTTACTAATCCTTATGTCTCAGCATGGCTAAGTCTGAGGAGCCACATGTGCTTAGAATTTAAACCATTCCTTGGATGTTTGTTCGAGATGGTGTCAATCACATTACTATCATCTACATTCAAATAATATAAGCCACTTATGCGAGATGATGTCCTAACCAATTTAGCACAATAGTAAATATGTCACAGGCATCGAGATTGAACAAGCAAAAATTGATGTCATCTTGAGAATGCCAGAACCTCGAAACATTCACAAACTCAAGAGCTTACAAGGAAAATTGGCATATATCAGAAGATTCATCTCCAATTTAGCAGGGCGTTGCCAACCATTTAGCCGCCTTATGAAGAAGAATATTCTATTTGAATGGGATGAGTCTTGCAAAAAGGCCTTCGAAAGCATCAAATCCTACTTTACAAATCCTCCAGTACTGGTCGCCCCAATACAGGGCCGTCCGTTGATCCTATACATTTCTGCATAAAAATGCTCGGTAGGAGTTCTACTAGCACAAGAAAATGACAAAAAGAAAGAAAATGCTCTCTACTATCTAAGCAAGATGATGATGCCAAATGAGCTAAAATACTCACCAATTAAGAAGATTTGCTTGGCACTTGTCTTCGCCATCCAAAAGTTGAGACATTATTTCCAGGCTCATACAGTTCATTTGGTGTCCAAAGCAAACCCATTGAAGTTCGTTGTGACAAAGCCCGTTCTTCCGACAAACTGGCCAGGTGGTACCTTTAATTTCAACAATTTGAAATCATATATGTACCCCAAAGAGCCGTGAAAGGACAAGCATTGGCCGACTTCTTAGCAGATCATCCCATTCTAGCTGAGTGGGACCTTCTCGATGACTTGCCTGATGAGCATGCCTTGATGATCGAAATCACTCCTCCATGGAAAATGTACTTTGACGGGGCTTTCCATAAAGAAGGAGCCGGTGCTGGAGTGGTGTTTGTAACATTTGAAGGACCTTAATTCTCGGACTCGAAATCGCCGTAGAGATTAAGCAACTGCACCTTGAAATCTATGGAGATTCTAGATTGGTGGTCAACCAACTACTGGGAGAGTATGAAGTCAAAAAGCCTGAACTACTCACATACTACAACTACACCAATATGCTCATGGGATGGCTTGGAGACGTCACCATAAAGCATGTGCCAAGGAAAGAAAACAAGCAAGCTGATGCATTGGCTAAACTCGCTTCTTCATTGTCCCTGCTCGACGCAAAATACCACGTGCATATACACCAGAAGTGGCTAGTACCACCAATACTCGAGGACGAAGAAGAAAGAGAAGAAAATTATTTCTTAGAGGTCTTCGAAGTCGAAAGGGAAGATTGGCACCAAGCCTTCATTGACTACCTGAAATATGACAAATTACCAGAAGACCCGCGCCAAAAGGTAGATATTCGACGACGAACAGCTCGTTTTATCTATTTCAATGGCACATTGTACAGACGCTCCTTTGATGGGATACTCCTACGCTGTCTTGGCAATGATGAAGCCATGCAAACTATGGAAGAAGCACATTCTGGCATTTGCAATGCCCACCAATCAGGACCAAAGCTTCACTTCTGCATTAAAAGGATGGGGTATTACTAGCCGACAATGGTAAAAGATTGCATGGAATACGCTCAAAACTGTCAACCATGCCAGTACCATGCCAGCTTCATTCACCAACCACCTTGAGCCCTTGCACCCTACAGTCGCCTCATGGCCCTTCGACGCTTAGGGATTGGATATTGTTGGACCTATAACAAAATCATCTGCCGGTCATCTCTACATCCTCGCTGCAACCAACTACTTCTCAAAATGGGCAGAGACAGTTCTACTCAAAGAAGTAAAGAAAGAAAACGTTGCTAACTTCATCCGTATCAACATCATCTATAGATACGGAGTCTCTCGGTATATTATTACCGATAATGGAAAGCCGTTTGTCAACAGCACAATCAATTGACAAACTGTGTCAGAAATTTAGCTTTAAGCAAAGAAAGTCCTCAATGTACCATACCCCAGCAAACGGCCTTGCTGAAGCCTTTAACAAAACTTTATCCAACTTATTAAAGAAAGTAGTGTCAAATTCTAAAAGAGATTGGCACGAAAGGATTAGTGAAGCTTTATGGGCTTATCGGACTACTCACAGGACTCCTACACAGGCAACCCCTTATGCATTGGTATATGGTGCCGACGCCGTCACCCCGCTCGAACGGCAAATTCCATCATTACGAATTGTCATACAAGAAGGGCTAACCGAGGAAGACAATGCTTGCCTGCGCCTTGAAGAACTCGAAGCACTTGACGAAAAGAGGCTTGATGCACAACAAAAGATTGAATGTTATCAAGCCCGCCTATCCAAGGCATTCAACAAACAGGTGCGTGCCCGATCTTTTCAAGTCGGGGAGTTGGTACTCATAGTGAGAAGATCTATCACCATCACTCACCGCACTAGAAATAAGTTCACCTCCAAATGGGATGGACCATATGTTGTCAAAGAAGCTTACACGAACGGCACCTACAAACTGGTTGATCAAGATGGTGTGAGAATTGGCCCGATCAATGAGAGATTTTTGAAGAAATATTATGCTTAAGACAAAAAAAAACCCGTTAGATCAGGAATGCGAAAAAACAAATGATGAAAATGATGAAGGTCTACCCCCCTCCTTGACATGAGCATAAACTGTCAAACTAAATCCAAACCCAAACTCCTTGACATGAGTTGAAACTGTCTATAAATGTTCGAAGACTCCTTGACACGAGTTGAAACTATCTACAAATGTTTGAAGACTCCTTGACACGAGTTGAAACTGTCTATAAATACCTAAAGATGCTCCTTGACACACGAGCCTAAATTGTATGTTACTCTTAGCCCGTAAGAGTATAAACTGTGAACGGCCCTACCTTGCACAAATTAAAAAATATTTGAACTACGTTATGACTTGATCCCATTTTTATGGGTACGTAGGCAGCTTGGATACTTTCTAAGTTCAGTCATGAATTTGTGATGAGTTATGTTCTTTCTTGATTACTGCTGGAGGCATACCCAAATAGAGAAAGCAAAAATAAGAAAACACAATATTTTATTGAAAAGGGCAAGTGCTTCATGAGATAATAACGAATTTGAACTAAGCACTAATCCTAACGAAGCTAAGAGAAAGGATTCAAGCTCTCCAACACATCTTTGGCAACTGCTAAATCCTCTCCTGTATTATGTAAGGCTTCTGTAACTACATCATTTGAAGGCTCAGTAGATTGAATAGTAACAACTTCTCCATGAAACTCACCAACTTTCGCTGCCACCTCTCTTAGAGATTCTTTTTGCCGCAAAAAGGAAGTGGATAGCTCATCCCGTCGTTTGGTCAAGAGTACAAGTTGCTCCTCCATGCTCTTCAACTCGACTTTCGAAGCCTTAACTTGCCTAGCTTTTTCAGTTTCTTTGTTCAAAGCCTCCTGTAGCTGAGACTTGGCGTCCTTTAGCTACTTAGTAAGGACCTCTTTGGTAGGCATATCAGCTGCTATAGATCTCACTTCATCATATGCTGTGGCCTTGGTAAAAAGCGCCTCTAAATTCTCTTCTGCAGTATGTAAGGCTTCCATAACTGCATCACTCGAAGACTCAAAATCCAAGCCTAAATGGTACACGTGGGCTAAGCCAAGCCTGGTACTCGAAGACTCAAAAATTTAAGCCTAAATGGTACGCGTGGGCTAAGTTAAGCTAAAATCAAGCTAAGTTTGGTACTCAAAGGCTCAAAAATTCAAGCCAAATGGTGCTCGTAGGCAAGCCAAAGCCTTTACTTCGAAACCCCCCCTTCAAAAATCAAATGCTAAATGGTAATGCGTGGGCTTAAGTCAAGCTAAGCCTTGTCTCAAGAGGCTCAAAAAAATTCAAGCCTAAATGGTACACGTGGGCTAAGCCAAGCCTCAATTCACTTAAATAGTATCGTGGGTTAAGCCAACCTGGTACTGTGAAGCTCAAAATTCAGCCATTAATGGTACGTGTGGGCTAGCCAGCCTGTACTCAGCTCAAAAATTCAAGCTTAAATGGTACCGTGGGCTAGCCAAGCCTGTACTCGAAGGCTCAAAATCCAACACCTAAAGGTACGCATGGCTATTCAGCTAACCTAGTACTCAAAAGTTTAAAAATCCAAGCCTAAATGGTACTCGTGGGCTAAGCCAGGCCTGGTACTCGAAGGCTTCAAAATTCAAGTATAAATGGTACTCGTGGGCTAAGCTAAGTTTGGTACTTAAAGGCTCAAAAATCCAACCCTAAATGGTACGCATGGGCTAAGCCAAGCTTGGTACTCGAAGGCTCAAAAATCCGAGCCTAAATGTAACGCGTGGGGCTAGTTAATGCTAAAGTCAAGCTAAGCCTGGTACTCAAAGGCTCAAAAATCTAAGCTTAAATAATACGCGTGGGCTAAGTCAAGCTAAGCCTGGTACTTAAAGGTTCAAAAATCCTAGTCTAAATGATACGTGTAGGTTAAGTCAAGCTAAAATCAAGCTAAGCCTAGTACTCAAAGGCTTAAAAATCCAAACCTAAATGCTACATGTGGGCTAAGCCAAACCTCGTACTCAAAGGCTCAAAATCTAGCCTAAATGGTACACGTGGGCTAAGCTAAGCCTGGTACTCGAAGGCTCAAAATTCAAGCCTAAATGGTACATGTGGGCTAAGCCAAGCCTAGTACTCGAAGGCTCAAAAAATCCAAACCTAAACGGTACACGTGGGCTAAGCCAAGCCTAGTACTCAAAGGCTCAAAAATCCAAGCCTAAATGGTACGCGTGGGCTAAGTCAAGCTAAGCCTGGTCCTCAAAGGTTCCAAAAAGTCTGCAGCCTTAAAATTCAGAAATTTTTAGCACCCTCTCAGCCTTAAATTTTAGAAATTTTATGTGCCAAACACAGCACTTGAAGTTCTGATTTCTGCGCCAGACACAGCCTTCTTTCTTCTTCTTCCCCGCTAAAACACGCAAACTTGCACCGCCTATTCTAGAAAACATCACACAACGGTGACGCTCAAGCTTCTCATCCGCTACTCCACGTTACCGCCTGCCGGAAAGCCATCGCTGCCTCCGCCGCGCTTCCCGCATCGCCGCATCCACCATGGTCGACACCACTGCCGCACTGCTTGCCTCGGCGCCTCCACCAGAGTCGACGCCGTGGCTGCATGCCACTATTGCACTGCTCGCCGCGACACTTCCACCAGAGCCAGCACCGCCGCTGCGCTGCCTGCGTTATGGTCGACGTTGCTGCTGCAACGCTTCTGCCAGGGTCGACATTACTGCTGCGCTGCCCACTTCAACTCTTCCATAAGAGACAACGCCACTACTGCACCTCCCCGCGTCACCGGTTCCACCATGGCCGACGTCGCTACTGCATCATCCACGCCGCTAAAACCACGATTCACCACCACCATTAGCGTCATCCACCAAAGAAACCTATCAGCGACGCCACATCTAAACTCCCGGCAAACACCACGACGGACGACGGCCACGCTTCAGCCTCCTCACCCACTACTCCGCATCACTGCTTGTTGGAAAGCTGCCGCCACTACTACTGCGCCTCTCGCCTCTCCACTTCGCGCTTCAACACCACCGCTGCTTGTTGATCGTTGCCCCACCACTGCTAGAATTCAACTAGAAACACAGACCCGCTAGCCACTACCGTCCATCCCTCTATCACGCCGAGACCAAGTTTGGATACGTAAGCACTTACAATACTCTCAAGAGCTTGCTGGATACATGCAAAAAAAAGGCTAGGAGATTTATGTGCCAAAAAGAAAGAAAGCTTATCCGTAGCCCTAGTGGTGACCTCGTTAAATGATGATTCGCAATGGCTATTATCACTGTCACCAACACAACAAAGCCAGCAACAGTCTCCCTATTTATACATAGTTGATGGTAGAGTTTCAGTTAGGTATGACCTTCTTGATCAAAATCTGACAAGACGAATGATTATCCGCATCGTGGGTTTGAATGTGAAAACTAGTTTGGGTGCAAATTGAACTCTAAACCTGTCATAGAAATTGGCAGAGATCAAGACTCCTAGTTTGGTTGAGTAATTTGAGCAAATTGTTGGGCTTAAAACAGCAATAAGCCAACGGGCTTGGCCTTTCTCGTTGATGGGCTGAGACAGAATAGAGTCGACGAAAGCCCTTCATTACTTGAGTTGTATGGGATTATGGTTCCTAGGAAGGGACAAATTTGGCCCAGACGTAATTATGGCGATCTATCCCTGCAAAATAAAATAAAATAATATATATATATATAGTGAAAAAGAAGAAAGAAAATTTTTTTTTTTTTGAGACTTGTTCATTCAAAAAAAAAGGGGGGGTTCTCATGAACAAGTCTTAAGGGAGTATTTGTGGACACACAATTTTAATGTCTAATTAAATAATGCCACATGAAAAAAATGTAGCATTAAAAATATTAATTAAATCTATTTTATCTATTTAGAAATTTAAATAAATAAATAATTAATATTTTTAACGGCCAATCAAATGATGACAAGTGATAGAATCTTGCTAGAAGTCTAAAGAGTAAAGACTCTAAGTAGCAGAGCCCTGCTAGAAGTCCAAGCAGCGAAGATTTAAAGTAGCAGAGTCCTGTTAGAAGTTCAGGCAATGAAGACTCTAAGTAGCAGAGTCCCCTTAAAAGTACAAGCAACGAAGACTCTAATGAGTTGTTGGGTAGGGTACAAATTCTGACGGCCAATAAAATTGCGCCACGTCAGCAAGCACTCTATCTCTCCTACAACTATAAATAGGGCCAAAACCCCACAAAAAAAAGAGGAAGAAGAAGAAGCAGTTGAAGAACTCCCCAAATTCTCTCTGAAATCCCCAAGAATATTCAAAGTGTTCTTCGTCAAATTCAAAGAAGTTTGCCGTGTTCTTCACCAAATTCAAGAAGTTCGTCGTGTTCTTCGTCAAATCCAAGAAGCTCGGCGTGTTCTTCGCCAAATCCAAGAAGCTCGCCGTGTCCTTCCTAAATTCAAAGAGTTCGCCGTATTCTTCACCAAACTCAAGAAGTTCACCGTGTTCTTTGCCAAATCCAAGAAGTTCGCCGTGTTCTTCGCCAAATCCAAGAAGTTCACTGTGTTCTTCGCCAAATTCAAAAGTTCGCTGTATTTTCCCCAAAGTCAAGAGTTCCCATATTTTCGCCCAACTCAAGAAGTTCGCCGTGTTCTCTTCGCCAAATCCAGAAGTCTCGGGTTCTCGCCAATTCAAAGAAGTTCGCTATGTTCTTCGCCAAATTCAAAGAAGTTCGCTGTGTTCTTCCCCAAATTCAAGAAGTTCGCTATGTTCTTTACCAAGTCCAAAGAAGTTCATCGTGTTCTTCACCAAATTCAAGGAGTTCGTCATCAAAATTCAAGATATTCTTCACCCAAGTCTCCAAAATTTGGCATTTAATCCAAAGTCGCGGTGCTAAACCTGAATATCAGTGTTGCTGAGAAACTAACAACCCTCAAGGAAGATCAAGCACAAGCCCTTTCCTTGAAAATTGTTCAAATTTCAAGTCAAGCATTATTGAAGGAAGAATCAGAGGATCAAAACTAGAGAGTAGAACCCACAAAAATTCAAGTTGATTCAAGTTATTCAGTCAAATACCAAATATTCTTGTTATTCAAGAATTTTGTCCTACAGTCCTAACTAATTTAATCAAATTAATCTCATTAATCAAATTAAATTCCCCATGTGCTTCTAATTAATAATCTCATCTTTAACAAACACTATGACTGTTTAATCTAATCTAATTGCAACTAAATAAATTATGCTACTCACCAATTTAACACTCATAACACATCCTACTCTAATGTGTGTGGCTATCCAAATTCATTTTTAATTGGTAATGAGCATAGCTCAAGGGCATGGGTAATGTTTAGCATATGGCCATATCATAGCCCGATCAAGATGAAGTGAATAAGATCACAATGAACCTTTTTGATTGTGACAACTATGTCATGTAGACCTTTTGTCTTACTTTATTCCAACAGAGTAAGAGTCATAAATTTAGTTGAACTCACAAATTTGATCATATAACTAATCGGTGTTTTGTTAAGAGACAAATGTTCCTATCGAAAACTCCTTTTCGATCATACATTTCCATAGTCACAAATTTCTATCTCATAGAACCCCAATTGCATAGGGCAAACAACTTTCTCCTACAAGAAGATAAATCTCTTATCGTCTACACACATGCCTTTATATGCACTTGGACAATAACATGTTCGGCTAATGACCCTATCCCATACTAAGATAGATATTGCCCATTATGCCCTAATGGCATATTGACTATTATGTGCACAAAACAATCATGTCATCTCAGTCTAAGATCCATAAATACTTAATACGATTTCTAAGCAGGATGTTGACAGTTATGAGTGAACTCCATGTATCTTCTTCATTTTACGAGTCATTGTTTAAATGTCCCATTCTCCAATTGCGCATCCTCTTATTCTCAATATCTCATACTAAATGGCATGACACTTACTATACAAATACAAGATGTGCAAGTCATACCAAGTCTTTAATTCCTTTTAGAATGTCTGTGACTTGTGAATAAATTTTAGTGATTGAGTACTAAGAAAGCCTTATGTCCATAACTCTTTATGAATAAGGCTTCTTAACTTAGCACATAGGCACATGCAATACTTTACGCTAGTCAAGATTTACATGCATGAAAACTTACCACAATATTAATATGGAAATCAGTATCTTATTAATTAGTGTGAATAATATATATACAACCAAATGCCATTCTAGTATCCCTTATTTTCTATTAGTGATAGAGGGTATATTACTAACAACAACCACATTAGACAACCCTGGATATTATATTTCTTTGATGTGTCTAACATTTGGAAGTTTATTGATTTCTTTCTTTATGGCCATAGGTTTTTCCGAATTGAATTACCATAATTTATGCTAGACAGGCCTAGCCTTTAAGTCCAAATTCAATCAATGGTCTACTACTTTGGGGTCAATTCCTCTCAATTCCTTAGCCAATGCCATAAATATGTTAGCATTTCTCTTCTAGAAAAGAGGTTAATTATGACTTCTAAGATTCCTCCAATTCTTTAACCATGTCCGTTCCTAGGATTATTTGCAAGAATTCTTCTCTAGGCTCCATTTTGAGGGGATGATTAGCATTACATTCCCTTATTGGCTTCTTCTTAGTTCTTTTTATTGTTTCAATATAACATTTTTAGATACTAGATGATTCCCAATTTCAACTGCAATCGGATTGGAAATTTTATAATTAAATGATATAGGGATATTATTGCCTAGAATTCAACTAAAGCTGGCTATCGTAATACTACATTATAAGCTGACACCATCTCTACAACAGAAAATCATATGATCATAGTTTTAGATACATCGATCTAACCCATTGGAACATATTAGGTAATATTTCCAGCCAACTAGGTTGCTTCTCCAGTGAACTCAGAAAAGGTTTGGCTTACTAGTTTTAATTTTTTTTCTTCCAATCCTTATTTTTTCAAAAGCTAAGTATGCTAGAATTCCACAAGGTCTTACTATCTACTAAGCACTATGCTACACTATAGTTAGCTATAGCCACAATTATACCGAAGGTATTGAAATGAGGGGTTGCAATCCCTCGAAGGTCCTTTGGACTAAAGGTTAGGACAATTTCCTCTTGTTCTTCCTATGTGAACTTCATTCCTTTGCCCACAATTGCTATGATGTGCAAACTATTCTTTCTTGCCCTAGGGACTGGCTCTTATATGTCATACTTATAAGTTCTCGTATCAACTTTCTTTCCTCTTTGTCTTCATCTAATATTTTTTCCTTGCCTTTCTTAATTCTTTGCTTGTTGATAAATTCCTAGAGGAAACCCCTTCTAGTTAGATTTTCTATTTGCTTTTAGAAGTTGAAGCATCCATTGGTTGTATGCTTAACTCAATGTGAAACTTGTAATATTTATTGCTTGGTGGGTTTCATGGAGGTAAGGACACACCTTAAGGCCACTAGATCATGTTGTAATCCCTACTCACCTTTAGAGGAGTGAGCCTTCCCATAGGTTTTTCTTCAACTACAAAAGACATTACTAGCCTTACTTTTTTGTCATCCTGAGCTACCCTACGATCAATCATTTTTTCCAATCATACTTTTCCATCTTAATATACTTCTCAGCTTGAGACAAAGTTTCATCAAACTCCTTTGTAGGTCTCTTAGCTAGTGACCTAAAAAAATTTCCTTCCCTAACTCCTTACACGAATGCACTTACTGATACTTCTTGAGTCATAAATGGAGAGAGTTAGGAGCTAACCTCGAGAAATGACAAACATAGTTCCTAAAGGGTTTATCATTTGCTTGTCTAATATTGATAAAGATATTGGGGTTTTCTCATATCTTTTACAATTTGCAAACTAGTGGAGAAACGAGTTTGTGAAATCATCAGAATTCCTAATAACCTTAATCGATAGCTAATTAAATTATCTCTAGGTCAAACCACCCAACGCCATGAAAAGGTTATATTTAATTCCATCAGGGTATTGATGTAGTAAAGTCTGATGCTTAAATTTAGCTAAATATTCCTTTAGATCTGTGGCCCCATTATATTCAAGTATACTAAACTACCTAAAGTTATCGAGCATGAGCTCCACAACACTTCTAGGGTGGAAGGCAAACCTTCCATAGTTCGATTACGCTCCTGTCATTTCATCCTTCTCAGCTTCTCCTAGAGCTCGACCAACCTTCTTTCCACTATGTTGGAGAAAGATATGCTTTCCTCCCTACCTTTGCTCCTCATATTCGGCCCTACCTATGTTCTTTTACCACTATCCCGCATTTCTAAGCTTATAGAGCAAGGCATCTCTTCTATGCTCATGCCATGGGCTGTCTTGCCCCTTTTGGCCAAAGCTGCATCAACTGCTTTTGAGATTGCCTCATCCAACCAATCCAATTCAAGGCCGAGTTGGTTAGTGTGATGGGCTCCTCTTGGAAACGTAGGGCTTGAGTTGGCGAGACAGTTGGGAACACTCACTGTTCATGCTCCCCTCTTTCTTCCACAATTATACCTAATATTTTATTTTTACTTTTCCCTTATTCGTATATAATTTTTAGAACACAATTTCCCACAAATGGTGCCATTGATGTAGGTTCTTTTTCCCTAAATTACCAAAAATAGTAACTCAAAAATAGTAATTGCTTAGTAACATGTGTGGTTTTGATAAAATGGGGCACTTATTTATAGAATACATCAGACAGCTCAACTCATAACCATTGCCTTATCTACCATTGAGTTAACTGTCCAATTTATAGCCTAGCCACCTAGGCTAAGAGGGGTGGGGTTGTCAAACAAGTTCATATGTTATGCGGGGGAGAGATGTTAGCATGCGTCACACTGTGTGTGTGTATATATATATATTGTTTTTGTTTCTAAACAATTTTGAAATGATTTAAAGCAAATTTTGAATATCTATTTATTTATGAAATTTTATCAATTGAATTTTTTAATTTTAAAAAATGAACTTGTGTTTTCCTTTTTTTTTTAATTGTAATTGCAATTTGGCCCCGTCCCAACTCCAAAATTGCTGCATTGCGCTTGTTTTGGCCACGCCCGGAAGCACCGATTCTGTTGGGCCACGTTACGCGTCAACTGGGACGGGCAACTGCAACTGCGACTGCGACTGCGACAGTTATGACAGAGATAGATTGCGCTTGTTCTTGACCCATTCATTGAGCTAATTCTGTATCGGACACCGAAGGTGGTCAGCGCATTTGTCTTCTTCACTCTTCACCATTCATATTGACTCTTTTACTTTCCCCAGCGGCCAAAAACTCCGACAAATTACGAAGAGACCAACCATGGGATTGGGATCATCCTACGCTTCAAACCACCTCCGCTTGCGGTCTTACACTAAACACCTCACGTCTCTCGTGAACAACGGCTGCCACAGTCAGGCCCTCTCCCTCTTTCAGCACATCCATTCTTCCCTTTCCCATTCTTTAGACCCTTACATCTTCCCTCTAGCCCTCAAGTCTTCGTCATTCCTCTGCCGCCCACGGCTCGGTGCCACAATTCACGCACTTGTTGTGAAATCCTCCTATATCACGAACCCATTTGTTGCCTCCGCTCTTGTGGGTATGTACGGGAAGTGTTTCTCCGTTCCTACAGCTCGCCAACTGTTTGACGCAATTCCTGTAAGGAACACTGTTGTTTGGAATTCGATGGTTTCTTTGTATGCCCATTCCAAGGATATGAAGAGTGCCTTGCAGCTGTTCAATGAGATGAATTTCTTGCCTAATGCATCCACTTTCAATTCGATGATCACGGGTTTTGTGGAAATAGAAGATGGGTTTCTTGGCGCTCTCACTTTCTACAGAAAAATGCAGGAGATGAATATAGAGCCAAATTTGATTACTGTGCTGGGATTATTACGTGCTTGTGTCAGCATAGCAGCGTTGCCTTTGATAAAAGAGATACATGCGTTTTCAATGAGAAATGATATTGATCCACACTCACACTTGAGGAGTGGCCTAGTGGAGGCTTACGGACGTTGCGGGGCTCTTCATGTGGCACGTATTGTGTTTGCTAGCATAAAACTAAAGGATGTTGTTGCTTGGAGCAGCCTTATATCAGCCTATTCTGTACATGGGCAAGCAGAAAAGGCTCTAGAGACTTTTGAACAAATGGAAGCAGCTAATGTGAAGGCAGATGAAATCACTTTTCTTGGAGTGCTGAAGGCTTGTAGTCATGCTGGACTAGCCGAAAAAGCGAGCATGTATTTCACTCGGATGCATGATCGTTATGGTGTGGAACCAAACAGTGACCACTATTCTTGTCTCGTGGATGTTCTAAGCAGGACTGGAAGGTTATGTGAGGCCTATGAGCTTTTAAAACAAATGCCAACAAAGGCAACTGCAAAAGCTTGGGGAGCACTTCTTGGAGCTTGCCGAACATATGGAGAAGTTAAGTTAGCGGAGACTTCAGGGAGGGCCTTACTTGAAATAGAACCTAGCAACCCTGCTAATTTTGTGTTATTAGCAAGAATTTATGGGAGCCAAGGGCAATATGAGGAAGCAGAAAGGCTGAGAAAACAAATGGAGCACAGAGAGATAAAAGTGTCACCCGGCAGTAGCTGGGTTGTGCATTAAATTTGGTACCGAGTATGAATTCTTCAACATCATTCATTGACTGCAAACTGGCTCCATATAAAGAATCTGTCATAAAGAACACAAAGAGGTATGCATAATTGTTTTGTCATGGAATGCTTAACACATTGGGGCAGGATAATGTCGGCTACGCCAGGAGAGTCCAGAAAGCTAATCATTTTGCTATTGCAGAGAAAAGTACTAAATGTAACAACTGCCTGTTCACAGAATTAAGTTGTCGACTTCATCATGCACTGGGATAACCAACTCATGATTATAATTTGAAGTTTTTCCTGGAAAGCAGAGGTTGGTAGTTGGAAACTGTGACTTTGTTTAAGAGGTTTGTCCTACGCTCTTGGATGTTTGCGCAAGTGAATGTTGGTTCAAAAGGAAATTAGACTGAACCTTTCTGTTTGTATCTAGGCACAAGGCGCACCTGTAATGTTTACATTGTATTATTATTATTATTATTACTGTTTTTGTTGTTGATATCATTGAACTCTTATGGCGAGCTTACAATGAAGGAAATTCACTCCAAATCATGCACTTTAAAAGGAAAAAAAATACACTTCGCTTAGTTGTCCCCCATCACCTTTTTCATTACCATTTCATGATAAGGAGCTATTTCAGTGCTACTCTTCTCTGTAGGGCTCGACATTTCTGCTTCTCTTTGTTCATCTCAAATTGAAAACTTGAAAATTAGAATAATGAAGATGGATATTTGAAACCCAAAATGCATGTCAATGACCTTTTGAACTTTCACCTGGAAGGTGGAGGTGATGAAAGGGACACACTATTTTCCAACGAACCTCACCTTGTTCGTTGGAATCATCAAACTTGATGGTGGCGACAATGGCCCTAATCCAGAAGGTTAAATCAATTCATTTTCCTGTAAGTTTCACCCTTATTTCATATATACTCCTTTTTGGGTTGAGCTTGCGGGATTGATTTTTGCAGGTTTGGCTATGACTTGGGTTTGGCCATATTTTTGGGTATGGCCTGTCACTGCCACTGTAAACATTCAAATTTTGGCCTCCCTCACTACCACTCACTATACTTGTCCTAGATCTGAACATAACGTTGGTTGATGGGGGCATCCAAGACTCCTTAATAAAGAAAAAAACGTACTACAATCAAAGCTCGATAGGGAGCTTGTTGGATGCCTAATCAGTTAGTGGTGACTGGGAAAAAAAAGGTTGATGGCGCAAGTGGCCAACAAATGGACAGCTTAGGGTAGGAAGGAAGACAATAGGATTTGTGGGGACACAACAGGCTCAGAACTTCGGAGGAAATGTGGAAAAAGCATTCCCCCCTTTTCTCATAAAAATTATGTGGGAAATAGAAACATGTTTCCCATAATGTGCCAAATAGTAATGAGCATTTCATCTAGGCGCAGCCTAAATCTCTAGTATCCTTTTTTTAAAAAAAAACTCTAGCATCAAATTATATTGTATTTATATAAATATTTATGATCGACACTATTTTCCATGGAAAAATTGATTACCCAAAATCTACAACGAAATATAGGGTGATCATCTCCAAAGACAATGAATACCATTGATGCATGTCACCTCACACCAATGTATTAAAAAAACAAATGGGTAATACTAGCAAGCACAAATGCCATATCCACAAAGAAAGAATTGTCTCTACTGATATAACTAAGTGTTTATTAATTAAGCCTACTAAAATTCCTAGAACGAAATGGAAAGATGATGAAAGAATTAGACAATTAAGTGACTAGAAGACACTTATAGAAACACATGAATACTGGAAACAATTACCAATGATTCAAAAATCTAGTCTATGGTGACGTGATTGACATAGAATGATGAATAACTTATGTTAATTATCACTTTAATTGCTTTGTTATAGATTGTTAATACTAAATCTTTAGGATATTATTCGAAACTCTCCTAAAACTTCAACTTAAGATATTAGTACGTTCTCTTTAGCCTAATCGAGTTAAGTTATGAATTCTGTAATTAACAATATTTTTCACACTATTTGTAAAGTTTCACTTTTATTATTCTCACAAAATTAATATCTACAATTGAATGTCTAATGTTTAGGCTTCACCCCTGTTATTCCCTGCACAGTTATATATTAATTATCGAAGCAATCAATTCCTTTAATAACAATTCAAACCATCAATTTCATATAACAAATGTAAAGATAATTAATCAAAACAAAAAAGCATACATTCATGGTTTATCACAATCATAAGGTCCTAAAAAGTAATTTAGCAAGACATGAAAATAGAAAAACTCATCAATGCTAAATTTTTGTATTCAATGTAGTCTAAAAAACACAAGAGAAGTTAAGAAATTGTTGTTTATGAGATGTGTCGAATAGAAATAATCCTAATCCGTGCTTCTCTGCATCCCAGAATGTGGTCTTCTCCCAAGTAGCTTATTTTTGTCTTCAAATAACTCTTCTTCACATATCTAAGGCGTCTTCAATGAGACTTATTGCTATCTTTTTATATGCAAGGTTGAGAAGAGGGGGAAAAGAAGAGTTTGCCCATGAAAAATCACGTCTAGTACCTTCTTGCAATCTACTCCGCAATTACAGATACCTATCTTGTGATCGCAAGCTCCAATTTTGTGGTTGTGTGCTTTTTCATGATAGACACTGGATTTCTACTACACACGATTCATGATCACTACTTTTGACTTCACAATCGTTGCATGCTTCTCGCAGCTACAAGCTTCAACAATTGTCTTGTCCAAAATGTGTTATTTCCATCTATGCAGTATTAAACTGCTATCTCGTGACTGTGGAGGGATTTTTCATGACCATGAATTTGATTGTGAGCTTTCTTTTACATTTTCTTCTTTGATTGTGAGCTTTTCTTTTACATTTTCTTCTTACAATTGCAACACCACTTTTTGCAATCGGGACCATCACATTTTAGAAATTGCTTTAAATGCATGAAATGCTTCAAATAAAATATTTTTACCTTGAAACACTTAAAATACCTATGAAACACCAAAATAACACTTTTGGGTAGTTGCAATCAATTCATCTTCTAATTAACGCATAAAATAACTAAGAAACTAGCAAAAACAGCGATAACAAAAGGGTAAAAAATGTATAACATCTAAAGTTATCACACCCACTTTGGATGAACACTTTGGAAGGTGTTCCTCTAAAGGTCCATCATAAATCTAGCCATCTAATTAAACCCGCTTTGGATGGTATAGTCTACTCAATCAAGGCATTGCTCCTTCCCTTCAATGCACTTCTCCAATCCATCAAGTGATCGGTGGTAGTCCTTCTATAATGCCTAGATGTCTCGATCCAACCTATCTAGCCTATTAGTAGTGGAAAGTATGTAAGCCTAATGAGCCTAAAACTATGGCTATGGTGTTGCTGCCTCCTTGGTGGTTATTTCCGTTTTGACCTCATCCTACAAGTCAACTAAAGTAGCATCCCTCCTAGGGCATCTAATAGTACTAGTCAAATGAATGTCCATCATAAAATGCTCCTCAATTTCCAACCTAGCTACCCTACATAAATTGACAATCATCTGTTTATGGCCAAATAAGGCTCTTCTCACTTAGGTAATGTGTAGAATGTTAGAATAAATAAGATGGCCTAGTTCCAATGGGACACCAATGTAAAGTGCATAGGGGATGACTACTGCTTGAGTTGAGCGAGTGGTGGAGTGTCTGAATGGGCAAATATTCCCTAATGTAAAATACAACCACACCTTTTTTAGGATATACGTGGGCTCGTTTGGAGTAGATGGTTACCCTGAATCCATCTAACACTAATGGGACACATCCTAACTATCATAGCCTCATTTAGGCCACCAATGTGTTACATATGCTCAAATTCCTCTATATCCACAGATCTAAGCCGTACAGTACATTAATGTCTTATGGATTGAAACACACTAGAACTCCATTAATCCTCATAGTGTAATCATCCTTGTCCAACACATTTGCATAAAACTCTCTCATCAATTCCAAGGAAAAATGCCAAGTTGGGTGGGTAAGGATCATCCTACTCACCAATGCCCTTCTCAACCACATGTCGATGGTGCACCATGTCCATCTTATATCTATCCTAAGCATTGGTAGACATAAATAACTCATTAAAATTCACTAATACCCAGGATGAGCTAGCTCGATGCTTGCTCCTCTAGTGTGAATGAGTTCCTATAAAATTAAGCAATCACCAACTAATCAATACCAGAACATAGTCAACCAAATTTCACAAACAACCAAGTGCAACTAAGCATGAAAATATTCAATTTTATAAAACACACCCTTAATAATCCATAATAGCTAGGAAAGTTGTTTTGGAATTTTTTACGAACAATTAGTTTACACGATAAAAAAAAGGATGGAGAGTAACCAAAACTCAACCAATTCATCTAAAATCACCAACACAATGGCAAATACTCCCAATAAGTTTCAATTGATTCAAGAAAATTAGATGGGTATTCATGCAAAATGCAAAAAAAATTCAACCTCCCAAATTGAATAAACATGCACTCCAAATTCATATACCCGCTTCAAAATCACAACTTGGTGCTATAAATCAACAATATAGGTAATAATCTCACGAAAAATACTCAAAAGCTACTGGTTATTTAAAGAACGTACCTGCCATTCCTCTTGTGTTGGTACAACCGCTCACTTGAAGAAATTTGAGAGCTTTGAAGAAGACATGCAGGTGTGGATGCATGGTGTGGTGTGTTGAAGCAAGAAAAAAGGGATAGGAATGGTTGGCTAGAAGTTAGGGTCATCAGCTGTGGGCATTTAGAAGAGAAAGAGAAGACAAAAGAGGGATTTAATTCTCAAATCTATTTCACAAATGTGTCTTATTATCACAAGGATGTTAGTCACACTTGCGACATTAAATGTTGCTCTTGCGAGCCCTCCTATGATAGAAATTGTGATCCTATCATGCCTTCATTTGTAATTTTGAAATGACTATTTGCTATCATGTGAGTGGGACTCACGATCGCAAGGGCTGGAAGTGGGAAATCTTACCTTTGTGTTGCCTATCACAATCAACGTCACTGTTGTGAAAGTCCTCACGATTACAAAAATGATTTTCACGATCTTGAATCAAGCCACAATAAGGTCTACCTTACTTTGCGATTGTATTTGTGGTTGTGAATTCATTACGTACACTCGCAATCACCATCTCTGTAATTGCAAATCACAAAATCTGACACAATGAAGTCCAACACAACATCAATCTATTCTAAGCATTTGCAAGACTCAAGCCAAAAAAATATTCATGCAAAAATACACTGAAAAACTTCAAGGATTGAAAGAAAACATCTACAACAAATTGAAACTTGGGTTGCCTCCTAAGCAGCTCTGCATTTTTTGTCAACAGCTAAACACCTCATGAGTAAGCCATTTTATTTTTTGTTTTAGGATCCAAGACTCCACATGAGAATTTGAAATACTCCTTTTTTACTTTCTCTAAGCCATTTTATTTTTTATTTTTGGGATCCAACACCCACATGAGATTTTGCAATACTCTTCTTTTGCTTTCTCCACCTTCTATTTTTGTACTTTTCCATCACAGCATGGATTTTTGATTTATTACTCATCCATAGGGAAATCTTGAGTCCACTTGAAGCCTGTACATTAGGTCTTTTCTTCAACTGCTCGTCAAGCTTTGAATCATCCTGCTAGTTCATAGTAAAAACCTCGTGCGTAACATCAAAATCAACATTATTCAACGACAACTTAGCACAATTCATTTCTGTGGTCCGTAGGCTTTATCAAATCAACAAAAGATAGTGTATATATAAAAAATGTTATTTTCTCTAGGATAATACGTAAGGTAAGACTACCTTTCCCATGTCAACCACATCCTTCGTAGTTGCCAAAAATGGTCACCCTAAACTTGGGGGAAAATCACCTTCATCAACCGTATTTAACATCACAAAATCAATGGGAATAATGAACTCTCTAACATTGATCAACATGTTCTCCACAATTGTCATCAGCTTCATCGTGGATTTATCTACCAGCTATCCACATCTTCTAAGGCTTCACTACTCTGATCCCTAAAGCTTGAAAAATAGAAAATAACATTATATTAACATTGGTACTATGATCATATAATGTTTTATCAAAAGTCTTATATGCAATGGTGCAAGAGATCAAGAAACTCCTTGGTCTTTCAACTTTGGAAGTAGGAGTTAATCATTCGTAACGTTGTATTCCTCCACATCTTCTAGCTTCCTCTTTCTTCATGAAATTTCTTTTAAATACCTCACGTACATAGTGGAGTTCTTTAACACTTCAAATAACAACAAATTGACATCTAATTTTTTTGCAGACCTTTAGAAATTTGGAAAACTGCTTCTCCTTTGTTTTTTTCAATTGGTATGGATAGGAAATTGATGGTGCATATGACTTTGCTAGTGGTGCATTTTCTTCTTTTTTTCACTTCTTCTATAGCCTTTAATTCACCTTTTATATAATTTCTCTGCTTAATTTCCCCATACTTGTTGCCTTGACATGTTCAATCAGATTATTTTCAATGTTTCCCAAAAGGGGATCATTAGGCCTTTATGATATCTCTTTTACAAGAATCCCAACTTGCTATTCAAGGTTTCTTAAGAAGGGCTGTTGATTTTGCAAGATAGTATATGTGTGGTTCATGTATTTCAATGTAGACTATGTAAGACTTCCAATAAGGTCCCCTAAGGATGATTTCCTTTCTTTTTGTGAAAGAGATTCATGTTGTTGTTGGCATAGGGATTCGAATTGAATAGGGAGTATTTGAGAATTTTGGTTTTGTTAGGAGAAATTTAGATGATTTATCCATCATTGATTATATGTATTAGAGTAGGGATTGTTCTATAACCTTCCTTGATTATTCTCATAGTTTACTTGCTCAAAATCTACTGCATTCCCTCTCATGCTCTTAACTTAGCATTTGTGTGTGGGACGGGGCCCTACACACATGTCACAAACTTTCATTATTGCTACAAAATTGGAAGTATGAAGACTTACATTCATATTGTCAATCTTTATTGTTTCACCAACTTTCATCATAGCTGCAATTATTTCACTTTCACAACAAGGGTAGTCAACGCATCGACGCCATGCACTCCCACTACCCTTTGGATGGTGGATCTTTTAATTGACCATTGATAGACATTTGAGGTCATCTCCTCAATAATATCCTAAGCTTCTTCTAGCATCTTATTCATTAGTGTTCCTCCAAATGTTGAATCTAACATAGTCCTTAGTTTTACATGTTAGTAATATACCCTATGATGTCAATTTACAATGAAGGATACATTGGAGGATATTGGATGTAAATGTAACAAAATGTTGATTAATATTTTATCAATATTCTACAGTATTTTTATGTATGTAAATCTTAAATAGAGTGAAGTGTTGCATGTGTCCATGTGATTGTGTTAAGAGGTTTTTTTCATAAAGGGTTACAAATATGGACACATGGCTGTCTTAATATATAATTACTAAAACCAGTCTATGAGTTACCAACACTTTAAAGGTCATTAGAGAGTTAGTATGACTTGGGTACCTTGTATTCATATGGTGAATACCATGTCATTCAGTGCGAGATACTAAGAATACATGTGTGTGGATGCATCTTCGGAGAATGAGCATTTAGACATTGACTCATAGAAAGAAGTGGACAAATGGAGTTGACTATTTGCTGTGAATGTTCTGTTCGTGATCGTGTGAAGTACGCGTGGACCATAGACTTAAGATGGCATAGTTGTCTTATGCACATATTAGTCAATGTGTTATTAGGATATTAAAGACCAATATCTATCTTGGTATGAGATAGGGTCATGAGCCCAAAGTGCCATTATCTAAGTCCACATGAAGATATGTGTCAGTTCAATAGGAGATTTATCTCCTTATAACTTATGTGTCCTATATAGTTAATGTTTTATGGAAGGCAATTCTAGGCTAAGGTAGTGCAAAATTGAAAAGGAGTTTCCGATAGAACAAATTAATCTAACAAGAAAACATCAATTGGTCATATGGACAAGTTTGTGAGTTTGATTAAGTTTATAGCTCCCACTCAGTTGGGACAAAGTAAAGCAAGAGGTCTATGCCACATGGTATTCAAGATCATGAGGGGTCATTGTGATCTATTCACTTCACTTATATGGGCTACGATATAGGTTACAGGCTGGGTGTTAAACATGTCATTCGAGCTATACTCAATGCTAGTTAAAGATAAACCTAAAGAGTCACACACATGAGAACAATATGATGGCTTGAGGCAATTACAAAATGGTGATCACAAGGTTTCATAGGACTAGTGGATCAAGCTTAAGAAGTTTTTTCAGTACCTACACCATCCAACTTGTTCAAAGTATCAAAACTCATGTATTTTCAGTACCTACACATGTAAATTGATTGTCCTATGCGTATGCATGAATAATGGGCGATTTAGCTTAGAAATTACCTTGAGATTATCATAGTTGAATCACTGAGAATTCATGATTGTCTCTCCAGCGTCATCACTATTCAGAGACCCGAAATAGGGTTTTCAACCCTTTTAACATCTTATTTATACCCTAGGTTAATTAGTGTTTGGTTGGGATTACACTTTTTCATAATTTAGATCCTTAAAATCAATTTCCCACTTTTCTGAGTTGTGACCTATTTTCTATCTGAATTTCCAATGATTTTAACTCTAATTTTCCTTTCCCAAAGGCTTGGAAATTATTGTTTTTTAATTACTACTTCTTGCGGCAAAATTCCATCACCGAAAAATGCTAAAATTCTGTCTTATGCTTCCTTAATTTTCAATATTTTCACCCAAAAATAAACAAAAGTAGTGAATTAAAAATAATTTTCCATCATCATTCCATAATATTCATCCACGACAATGTCCCATTAATACCCAAAATTTTGTTAAGGAATTACTAGTCTAATAATGTGTACACCACCCACCTTCCACACACATTTGCTATTATCCCAATAAGTTTAAATGAAATTTACCTAGTGGATAGGCTGGTAATTAAATAAATTGACCATCAAAATTATTTCTATAACCATTATTATGTCCCAAAAATTTAGAGTATAACACATACGGCTTGTAGAATGGGCTCTATGAGCTTTCACATGGATCTTAAAATTATCCCAAGTCCATCCATCTTTAATTATTAACCTATTTAATAATTAAAGCCCATTTGAATTATTTCCTTCAATTTAATAAATCACATTAATTAAATCAAAGGCCAATTATGCTTCCAATTAATAATTCCTATTATCAACAAACATAATATACATAAAATAATTCTTTTATGCCTTGCCTCCTTAATTTACTTAATCCTATTAATTAAATTAAAAGCTCATTATGTTTCTAATCAATGAGCTTATCACTAAAACACAATGAAAAATAAATTGTCCTAATTTGGTCTAATCCAATCGTAACCAAATTAAATCCACCACAAAACTTCTCAAGCTTCATCCACAAGTCTTCTCAAATCTTGTGATCGCCACTTAGCAATTGACTCAAGCCATCATCTTGTCTTTATATGTATAACTCTCTAGGTTCATACTTGGATGAAAATGAGCATAATTTGAAGGATATGGATAATACCTAATTTATGATTCATGTCATAGCCCATTCAAGGTGAAGTGAATGGATTACAATGAACCCTCCTGATCATGAATACCATAGAGTATAGACTTTTTATCTTACTTTGTCTCAATCGAGTAAGAGCTATGGATTTAGTCAAATCCATAAATTAAGTCATATAACCAATTATTTTTTTCTCATAAGATGAATGTTTCTATTGAAAATTTCTTTCCAATCATACACTAACTTGGCCCAGGATTTTCATCTCATAGAACATCAACCACATAAGATAAATGCCTTGGTCACTTACATGGAGATAAATCCTTCATTAAATGCACACAAGCCTCTATATGCACTCAAGTAATGAAACTTTAGGCTCATGACTCTCTCTCATACTAAGATATATATTAGTCCTTAATGCTCTAATGACACTTTAACCATCATATGCATAAGACAACTATATTGTCTCAAGTCCAAAGTCCATGCACACTTGACATGATCATGAAGCAAGACATTGATAGCAAAGAATGAAATCCACGTGCTGCTTCATTCTGTGAATTAATGTCTAAATACTCATTTTCCAATGATGCATCTGTATACATGTATTATCAATATTTCATATCAAACAGTATGGTACAAGGTGTCAAGTCAAACCAACTCTCATTGCCCTTTAGAATGTCTATGACTCATTAAAAGTCTTTAATGATTGTGTACTGAGACAACCTTATGTCCATATACATAACCCTCTATGAATAAGACCTTTTATACAATCACATGGGCATATGCAATACTTTATACTATTTAAGATTTATATGTATGAAAACACTGCTAGAATATTGATAAAACAAACATTAATATTTTTTTGAATACTAGTTTATAATCAATATCCCTCATTATATCTTTCATTGAGAATTAGGTGTCTGATGGCATATCACCAACAAAAATGGCCTCGATGCAATGATTTGCAATGAACTCTAGTGAAGGATAGCCACAAAAAAACATGCTAAGTTATTTGATATGTCACAAATTAATCTAAGGAATACTTGGAATAACTCAATTTGGGATTTAAAATTTGAAGAATTGAGCAACACTCAAATTCTAGAGAAAACTAAGAAAAAGAATTTCATTAATCTAAAATAACAAAAGCTTCCTATAAAAATAAACCAAGGGTCCTTTGTATAGTGTTAGGAACCCTTAAACATTAGCTAGAATTTGTGCATACAAGTTTTAGGAAATCTAGAAGTGAAAATTGTAAAGAAATCCAAACTAAAATATAATTCTTGGTCTCCAAGTGGCAATTTGGATTGAACTGGTGTGTTTGAGATCGATCAGGATTAATTCGTGCCATCTCAAACATAATTCCAGAAGGTTGGTCACTTACTAATTTTACGATTGCAAATCCTATGATCGATCACGATCCTACTAATTGAATTTTAGAGCTTTACCATGTTAATCTAACTCTCTGAGATTGATCTTGATACTTGCGATCTATCCTACAATTGATTCAAAAGGTTAAGATCTTTCCTGCAATTAATCCAACATCAGTGTGATCGATCTAAATGTCAATCCAAGTGCTATCCACGACCATTTTCTTTACCATTTTGCACCAAATTGATCCGTGAACTCATTTTTTTACTTCTAGAACCTCTCCAAGTACTTGATTCCTTCTTAAAACCCAATCCAAAGTTCCTTTTTATCTTGTGAAGATTGTCTCCTTCTGCCTGCACATTGGATCATTGAGTTGGACCTTGATCCATCCGAACGCATGTCCATGTTTCCATATATTTTATGTAATTCAGTCTCCAATAATATACCAAGACAGTGAGTTAAAGTGACTTCAATAAAGTGGTTTCCCCTAATATCTTCATCAACCCAATGTAAATCAACCTTGAGAAATTAGTCATCATCACAATGTGAGATAATAAAATTATGAATGATATGCATCACCATGATGTAATTTGGCATAAGACCTTTTAGAATTGGGAAGCATTTCTTATGAATACAAAAGCATCATTTGATGTGGATTCCAAAGATGAATCACACACATTGGATATTTGTTATTGACTATGAAACAATACTGTTCACTATGGTATTTGGCTAAAAATCTTAAGATGTTAGCATATTTAGCATTGATAGCATAGTATTTGCATATAATTGCCAAAAGTTTAGTAAAGGTTATTGAACATAGAGTTTCAATACACCATCAATTGTAATAGACACATTTAAGGGGGTGAAGAGGAAGTTACTTGTAAGATTGAAAAAAGCATGTAAAATTATTCTTGAATCATTTGCAATCTCTTCCCAACCAATGAGAATAAATGTGAATTTAAGATCAAGGTGAGCAAGTTGTCTTAACAACTTGGCAAATTAGAACCTTCTTGATCTAGCAAGTTGATAATTTTCTTGGTAGTGCCTAGCTAAGCACCATCATCCCATCAATAACATTAATAAAATCATATGGGCATTACCAACAGTGACTACTTTGGGTGGCACATTAACATTAAAATAGGAGTACCATTTTAGGTTCAAAATTTGTTCCTATGCAGCTGACATGTTTGGAGGTCATTTATATTTTGCAGCCATTGCATAGAGAGCATCACAAACCATGTAAAGGTGCCAAACTAATGTTTTAAAGTGATCTATAAAAATGCAGTACACCATCCTGGTGTCAATGATACAATGTGATTTTCATACAAGACTGTAATATACTCCGCTATGATTTGCGCCATCTCATGTTGTGGTAGGAAGCTATCCTATACAATTTTAGTGCATAACAACAGGAAAGTTGTGTTGGCCATGCACATGGAATCATAGAAACAATAATCATAACCATATAATGATCTAATCTACAATAAAAAAACTTGAATCTTGAAATGGTTGCTTCAACATGTTAGGAATTGAGTGTGGTTTGGCATTGTGGTATATGTAGGAAAAGTTTGCATGACATTCAAACACTACCACAACAATGACAATGTGAGAAGTCTCATCAATGTAGTTTTTTTGAGCATTATACTTCATATTAACAAATATATTTGTATCACAATTTGCCATCCATACCCTTAAAGAATGGTGAATTATTTTTGTACTTAGACTTGATATAATCTTTTCGTTGCATAGTACTCATCTTTTTTATTCCTATTCCCTAGAAAATTATGTAATTAATTTCCAAAAAAATGCCTCACAACTAATGATATGTTAGAATTACTATTTTGTGTGCTCAAAATAAAGATGTTCTTGTACATGACATCTAACATCAAATAAGTCCAAACATAGTAACAAATGGTTTGTCCAAATAAAAGTAAATTATAAATGCACATATAATACATGAAATAGAAGGTGAATAAGATAATTCGCAAGATATCCGCATCGTTTCTCAAATGATAAGGTAAAAGAGATTCAACAATGGGTATGATCCTTAAATTTGAGATAAGTAATGAAGTAGAGGTTAGCTAAATGATTGGGAATCTCCAAATGGGTATTAATGCATATCTGCATGGTGGTGATTAAGTTAGGATCCTCCCATAAAGCTAGGATATTGTTTGCCCTCTTCCATGAGTTCAAGGGTGAGACAACAACCACGTTATTTAGCCTCCTTTGCCTATTTACATGATGACACTTGCTTGATAAGACTATTGAGAATGTGGGATTGCTATTTACAAAGTTTCTTTAGCCAGAGGATTATCAGATTTGAAGTCATTGGGATTGATGTTTACAAATCTTCTTTAGCTCAATGATCTTCACTTTCAAATTCATCAAGTGCATCCTATATTGATGCCACAGGAAGTGCGGATAAGCACTTTGCATTGTCGATCAAGCCATTTGTGCAATGGCAATGTGGGGCGAAATTAGTTGTCAGTCTTCGTAGTTTGGGCAACCCCCGCTCCTCAAGCTTCTATCTTCTGAATTTTGCTTATACAATACACTATGTATCATTTATATAACATTTTCTTCCACTTAACTTTAAGCTAATTAAATTCATTCATCAATTGTTCAACTACACAGTCATGGTTGGAACAAGCTTTAAGAAAAATATCTATTCACTTGGTCACTATAAATGTAACACTATGAGATTGCCTTAAATCACTTCATCATATACAATCATGATAAAGGTCATGATGCTTTGTTTCAATCATTATAATGCTAGAAATTAATGTTTTTATCTATAAAACTATATTCATCAATGTAATTATAAAAAAAATTATAATACACCTCAATAATAGGGGTGTTATTGTAATTATAGTGATAGTGTTAATAATATCTCACGATAATGATAGTATTATTATTATTGCACAAAAAAAATCTTTATTATAATGAATTTATTGTGCACAATAAATGGTATCTTATTATGATTGTTATTGTTATTGATGTTATTGATGCTGTAAAAATTTAATGTTGCAAGTGCACAATGGTCACACTAAGAAATATAGATCGGTAAGGGTTGTCATATCCACAAGGAACAAGAGTGTTCTTTTCAAATAATATTGTGTTTTGAATAAGTAAATTGATTTAAAGATGAATTTAATACTAATTAAATGAACAATAAAATAACCTTAACTACATAAATGGAATGAGATGAGTATGCCAGTAATCACAAGTAAAGGCTAATGGCAACCATCATATAAAAATGTGTAAGAACTTTCACTAAGGAAGGTGACTTAAATTGGTTGTGTTGCCATGGCCCTAGTGCTTAAACCCTACTTGAGAGGTATTACAATCCATTACACCCGGATAGGTAGGGCCATTTATCAACTTCACCTGTTGTCAACCACAATACTTCAACCTCAATTAGGTGGGTCCCAATCTATCACCCAATTAGTGGGGCGAAACTTGTCATATTTTATTATATCTATATCTAGTCTAAAACAATTTATTTTACAAATACTCACATCCAAATTTTAGGAAACAATAAATGCTTTCAGTCCGCAGAAATTTTGTATATCAAGTCACGCTTTCACAAAATAGAAATAATATTCAAAAATAATTTTAAACACGCAGTCAAAATTTAATTTTCAGTTAAAAATAATTGTGAAAGTAGTTGTAAAGATTGGTAGGGTGTATCCACTTATCTGATATTAATTTTGCTAGTTATTAGGTCCCTCGGATATTGGTTCTTGATTTCCCATTAAATTAAACAATCTCCTATTTAATATTCAATTTTGTTAAATCTTATTCTGTCAGATGTTTGGTGTGTATTTTATGTGTTCTTCCTTTTTTACCCTTCTTAGATTTGTACTTGTTGAGTTGGTTTTTTTCTATTTGAACTCATTCAATTACCATTTCCTTGCTTCATTATGTCTTAAGCAGTGTATTTAAGTCAACTCCCAAAATCAAACATTCAACCTTAATTATATCAAAATCACATTTTACTTGGTTTTCGCACTGGCTTGCGATCACTAGGGATGGTCCCATGACCGCAAAGTCTAGGTTTGTGCCTGTGGCAAAGACCATGTAGTGTTCTACTCTTTCTGTGCCTTATCTGAGACCATAATCAACAGAACCATGATTGCACACTAAGACATTGTGCTGGAGATGCTGACTAAAGGGTGTTCAGCACGGTCTAGCGCCAAGTTTAATGGCCCACTTCGCAAGTGCAATAGGCTACCTAGAACCTATGCCAAGACATTTTGTAGTAGCAATGTTGATCGTGACACGGATCCTGTGACTACGTAGAGGTCTATTTGGCGAACTTTTTCATGTTCCACACCATTTTAATCACCAAACTCGATTCTTCCAGCAATTTAAGGGTCCTTAGGCATATTTTTAAGAATTTTAGTTGTGGAAACCTATCTAACATGTGGATCGAATTTTGAAATAATTTAAGATAGGTTTCAGGATTTTACGCAATACAACAATACACTGTTGTGCAATTCCCTTCGCACTATCCCACAAATTTCACATTAACCACATGATCTAATACATGTGTATGCTTCCTAAATCCAAATTTTCAACTATCTATGTGTGCAAATTAATGTCTCCTATGTGTATGCATGGTAAATGGAAGATTTGGTGATGAATTTACCTCAAATCACGACCATTTAAAGGCCAAAATATCCTCATCTATAAACCTGACGGCCATATGCTCTATTACGGTCACCAAATAGGTTTTCTTCTCTTAAGACTCATGTTTAAACTAAGATTTTAGTTAGAGGTTTGGAAGGATTAAAATTCCCATAAATTAAGAGTATTAAAACCCTCACAACTCATTATTATTTTTCTTTCAATTTTCACCAAAATTTCTAACTTTAAGTCCTTATTTTCGAACCTCCCATCATTGTAAGTACACTCTTAGTATGTCCATAATATTGGACAAAATTTTAATTGGCCTACAATATCTATATTTCCTTTTGGACCTCACTTACTTAACTCCCAATATTAGCACAAGAAAATAATCACAAAATAGTAAAATAAATTATGCTATTCCACATAAATTTAAAAAAAAAAATTACTAATACCCAAAAATTTAGGGTATAACATCCCCCTCCCTTACTATAGTTTCATTTTCAAAACTTTTACTAATCTACTAGGTCAATAGATAGGGCTATTTGATCTTAACATTCTCTTCTAATTCCCAAGTTGCCTCACATTTTGTGTGATTCAACCATTGAACCTTCATGTACAATATGGTTTGATTTTTCCAGTTTTGCTCCTTCTGGTCAACTATGTGGATTAGGTACTTCTTGTAGGTCAAAAATCCTCTTTCACCACAAGAGGTTTCGATTCCAATATGTAGCTTGGGTCTGGCACATACTTTCTTAGTTGGGATATGGAAGACTTTGTGTACCCTTGCTAACTCCAGAGAAGCAATATAGATGGTATGCTAGCTCTCCAACCTTTGCCAATATCTCAAACAATCTAAAGTAGCATAGGCTTAACTTTTTAACCTTTCCAAATTGCGTCACATTGTGAGTTCGAGAGATCTTCAAGTACACTTGTTCACCAAGTTGAAATTCTAGTGGTCTCTACTTTGAGTTGGCCCAACTTTTTTGTCTATCCTAGGCCTCCTTCATCCACCTCCACATCACTATCTCTTTGTCAATGATCAGTTGAACTACCTCTGGACCTGTTACCTTCCGTTCTCTGATTTCATCCTAGCAATCAAGGAACAACACTTCCTTCCATGAAGTATTTCGTAAAGAGTCATCCCATTGTTGACATGATAGTTGTTATTGTAGAGGAACTCAATTAAAGCTAGATAATCACTCAAGCCCCTTTAGAGTTGAGGATACAAATTTAATGCATATCCTTCAGTATCTGAATCATTCGTTTAGGCTATTTGTTTGATTATAGGTGGCATGTTGTACTTAGGTCTAGCCTTATGCCCATTCCTTCTTAAAAACTACTCCAAGAGTGAGACACAAACTAAGGATCTCGGTAAAACACTATACTTGCTAGTACTCCACATAGTCTCACTACATTATCTATATACACCTTGAACAACATGTCCAAAGTGTGCATCGTTCGAATAGGAGGGAAATGTATGGATTTTTTCAATCAATAATCAATCAACAAGTACCCAAATGGAATCAGAGCCTTGTGGGATTCATTGTAGTCCCACCACAAAGTTCATTGTAATGCAATCCCTCTTCCATTGAGGTATCTCAAGTGGTTAAAGATAGCCTCTAGGTTATTGATGTTTTACCTTAACCTTTTGATAAGTTATACACCTCATTAAAAAGTCCACTATATCTCTTTTCATCCTATACCACCGAAAGTTTCTCTTGAGATCCTTGTACATCTTTGTATCCCCTAAGTGCACTAAGTACTTCATTGATGCACCCCTTATAAAATTTGGTCCGGTATCTCTTAGGCATTTGGAATACACAATCTCCTCCACATGAATAAAATGCTACCTTCTCCCATTTGGAAATATGGGATTCGCCCCTATTGGACCTTTTCTTTCAATGCTCCTATCACCAAGTCTAAGGTTTGGGACTCATACTTTTGTCGACTTTTAAGAGTTCAGCACTTAAGGCGGCCAGTACACCCTCAATCAACTACAAAATTTCTAAATGCAATGAGTTGAGTTGCTTTGCCAACATGGTTGCCATCACTCTAGCGCCTTCTAACTTAAGGCATCCACCGCTTGGTTTACCTTTCCCAAATGCTAGTTAAGGACTAGGTCAAAATCCTTGATCAGCTTTAACCAACATCTCTACCTCATATTCAACTTCTTTTGTATGAAGAGGTACTTAAGGCTCTAGTAGTCAATGTATATTTCACACTTTTCTTCATACAAATAGTTCCTTCAAATCTTCTAGATCGATGCCACTACCACCAATTCTAAGTCAGGGGTTGGGTAGTTCAGTTCATATGGCTTCAATTGACTTGATGCATAGGTGATCACCTTATTGTTCTGTAGTAAGACACACCTTGACCCACTCTTGTAGGTGTCACTATAGATCACTACTAGAAAAATCCAATCTGGAATGGTTATTTGGGACAGATATTGGGATTGAAGCCATCCTAAAGCCATTTGGGATAGACTATATTCCGTTTTTTGGGAAAACATAAGCCTGAGCCATACATAAATAAACTTATTGCTTACCATTTTTTGACTATGTGCGGTGACTGAAATGGAGTTACCATGATAAATGGTTGATGCAAATACATTATTAGCTGCCCAATTAGCTCAATTCTTTTCACATATTTTTCGATATGTATCCTCTGACCTCTTGCCTAACAACATCTTGTCCCACATCTCCTATGGGATCCAATCAGCTTTAAAGTGTTTCCATATTACTAGTGTTGCAAATTTTGTTCGTTTGCCTATTCATGTATGTTTACATATGAAGTAGAGTCCATCCAATCATAGGCAAACTAACAACATTTATAACATTAGTAATAACTAATTTAGCGTATATGTACATTAGTAAGAGCAGTAAGCAAATTGTGTAGGAGAAAAACTTGTCATATAATAGTGTTAAGTAGATAACAAAGATGTGGAATGCCAAACCCTTAAAAAGTCAAAACCAATCTTGCTTTATCTCTAATGGAACCTTGGAATAACAAATTTAGGATCCATTGTAATGTCTAAAAATAATGGACTTTATTGAATCTGTTACTTCTTTCCATGCACTACAATATTAAGTAAAATGCACATGTCGGGTATTGTGTACTCCTCATGATATGAAAGAGTTTATGTAATATATGTATATACTGATGTGATTCATGTAGACTCACTAAAACAACCATGGCGTCACGTGTTTGGAGCACCCCACTAGATGTTGATTGCCTTCTGCTGTACCATTGGTCAACGCTGTAGGTACAAGAGGGCCATCTCTTTATTCAAATGATGATGATGGGTGGTTTGAGTGGTGTGTCGATGTTGATGGCCTATCACCCTATGATTCACTCAGTGATTGGGTTTTGTCATCATCAAAAGCTATTGAAGCTATCAGAAGTGTGAAATGTGGGTTAGTCATTGTGTGTTCATCTACCCTACCATGTGGGGTGCTCAAGCCACGTCGTGCTCGACCCCCTAAATATAAGCCATGAGTCATCCTCAATTGCAAAAATCAAATAAAAGTACAACCTATTTTATTAGTTATGCATTGATTAATGTTTAATTCAAATATAAAAAAAGGTGAGTATTTATATGTTGAATTGAGTTCAAACATTATGTCTAATATTTGGGCCAACTCGTTATCAAAAAACAAGAGAACATTCCACCCAATGAAGTAAACCTTTCAGAGTCATTTCAATGAACATGTTATGTGCAAGATGTGCTTAGCATTGTTTGGGACATTTTTTGATTATTTCTCAACCATTGCGATGAAGTCAAACATGAACCCTAAATTAGTGGGACATTTTATCAAGTGTTTATGTCATGCTTGGCAAGAGCTCTCCAGCGTTTAAAATCAATAGTGGTGTAAGGGAAACATGCCAAGAGTCATTCAACCAAGCATGGTCATTGGAATTTTATATATAAGACAATGTGCAAGACATAAATTGGACCTTGCCTGGGGATGATAACTAAAATGTAGATACATTAAGGCATTTTATCAGCATGTTACGAGCAACAATTGGTCTGCATTTTTTTTTCAGTATTTTTGTTATCTCTCTACTTAATAAATCAAACTAACCATCAACACCTAATTGGTGACGCAAATGATAAAAATGTTTCCCCCAAAAATTCCTAACACAAAACCCTAACCTGTCAACCAACCAAATGAAATATATAGAGAGAAATACATTGAAATACAACCAACCAAACATGCACATGGAATTGTTGTAATCTACAACTATTATAAGAGAAAGTAAATTGAGAGCTTTGTTCAATTTCAACATAAAGAGCCAAAAATTAAAAAATTGTGTAGCACTTTCCTTTCACTTTCTTCGAGCAACAATGGAGAAATGAAAATACTTAGCTCGTATAGGTATCCCCCATGACTACATTGTTGGAGTATGAAGCCAAGAAATCGACATCGCACGGTTGGAAGAGAGAAATTGAATGGGTCGGGCATGTTTGGGAGAAAGTTGGAAATGACATGCTCCTCCAGATTTTGGGCATTTTATAACACTTTGCCATGGTTTTTGGGATGGAAAATAAGTCCATCCCAAATTAGTAAAATTTGAAAATCTGTTTAAGTGTGTTGTAGCGACTGTAGATGCAAGAGAACTCTTTGTCATAGACATTGCATACGTCGTTGCGATGACGTGGTGCAATAAAACTCTCTATCTACATGTTGCGCTTGTCGTAATGACAACTAGTGCAATGAACTCTTTGTCAGCATGTTGCGCTCATTGTCATGACAACTAAGGTGACCTACAGACATAGAGTTTCATCGCATCAATCGTCTCGACGACAAGCACAATGCGTGACTTACAATATTTCTTGTCACCCTACATGTCATGACGACGAGGAAGACATAGGTCAATGACATCTTAAATTAAGCCATTTTTTGGCAAACAAACATCCTGGTGCACTCTTCTGTCTATAGCTCTATCGACCCTAATCACACTTACGGTATGTGTACCCAATTTCACACCAATTTCTAGCTTCGTACATGTGATTTATGTGTAATTTCATTACATGCTCTGTGGATGGAGAAAGCAAACGTGCCCAACCTAATTTTGTGTTGTGTTGACAATTTTTGTTCATGTAAATTGCTTTGCATGTGTTGAATTGTTATCGTTTATGCATTTTACATGCATTCCATATTGAAAACATGGGACATATTGGAATATTGCAATATTTAGCTTGTGTAGAGGTAGTTGGATATTTATGGATGGAATTCAGTTTGAAGTGTCATTAGAAGAGATTTTGTTGTGGTCTACTTGTTATTTGTGGCTTGTGGAATTGGATGTGCACATAATATTTTGTTGGATTGTTGTATTTGGGTGGAATTATAAGCAAAATTTATAAATCCTTCACTTAAATCCAACTTGCATGTAAAGTGTTAAATGAAATGTTTGTTTTGCAATTGAGTATGAAAATGCTATTTAGGCTATTTTCATGCTTGTGTTCACATTGTGATTTGATGAAAACAAGTGAATTGAAATATTTGTTTGGCCATTAGACATGAGAATGGGCATTGGATATGTGCGCTTGTATTTTATTGGTATAAGCACTTGAAAAACATATGTCGTTGTATACCATTCTATTCATATTAGAGCATTGAACAGTTATGGTTGCATTCCATTGTCTTGCACCATCTTAGTAAGAATGTTAAGGTTAAATGGAGGTATGTGAAAGTGTGTTTGAGTGTTGGAGGTGGAAGCTATGTGTTGGCAAATTGACTCTATATTGGTGAACCATAATTGTTGCAATGTTTTTGTAGAATTGTTTTATTCAAATGGCCCCTAAGACTAAAAGAAGCAACCTTGTCATATGACCATCAAAAGTATGTTTCCTTAGATGCAGCGAACAATGTTAAGGATGTCACTAAACATCGTGCACTTGTATTGAAAGGGTCTTGGCTAATGCAATGAGGAATGACCTGATCTTATCCCGTATGCTAGCATAATAGCAATGGACCAAATTCACCCAACAACCACAAGTTGATGCAAACATCCTATTAATAAGGGAGTTTTACTCTAACTTGACTAAACATCGATCGGGTAGAATTTTTGTTCGCGACGTGTACATTGATATCAGCTCCACTACAATGAATGCACACTTACGTACACCCAATAAACCCCACAATGACACCTTTAAGGAGATTATTAACCATCGATGGGCATTGGAAAGAGTAGTTGAGGTTGCGTGTCCTAATAGTGAATAGTGGAATGTTTTCCTACAAACTCACTTCATAAATTCATTCAACATCACTAGGTTAGACAAGCTGCATAAGACATGGTGAAACTTCGTTGCCACAACAGTCAAGCCAATCAATCATCACGGGACCATCACATGTGAGCGTGTAGTCATCATCTATTGCATATTGGATGGACACTCTTTTAATGTCGGCCAGTTAATCAATGAGGGGATACATTAGTGTGCACATAATCAATGCAAGTCCTTATGGCATCCGTATCTCATCACAAAACTGTGTTGCAGTTGGTTTACTAGTTTCATCCACTAAGGAGCATAAGGAAGCATCGACTCCTATTTACTTTATTCTTTGACATAAGGCCCCATATGCTAATGTGCCTATGATTGAGAGAGGGCTTGATGATGACCCAGACATCCTAGCTCCTCTACTTAACAAGCATGACATCCCCCCTTATTGGGAGGCTTAGTTGTAGCAGTTGGAAGCCAATGCAATGGCTAAGCTAAGTGACATGCGTATTCAGGTGGACTGCCAGGAATGCCGGCAAACACATGCCATGGGCCAGTTATATGAATTTATGGGATTCATGTTGTAGGACGAAATTCTTGAATTACAAGAATATTTGGAATTTGACTGAATGATTTGAATGAACTTGAATTTTTCGTGGGTTCTACTCTCTAAATTTGATCCTCTGATTCTTCCTTCAAAAAATGCTCGACTTGAAATTTAATCAATCTTCAAGGAAAGGGCTTGCGCTTGATCTTCCTTGAAAGTTGTTGATTTCTCAGCAACACTGATCTTCGGGTTTAGCACCACGATCTTAGATCAAATGTTGAATTTTGGAGATTTTGGTGAAGAACGCCTTGAATTTAGCGACGAACTCCTTGGATTTGGTGAAGAACACGATGACCTTCTTGGATTTGGCGAAGAACACGATGAACTTCTTGGATTTGGCGAAGAACACAGCAAACTTCTTGAATTTTGTGAAGAACGCGGCGGACTTCTTGAATTTGGCGAAGAATACGACGAGCTTCTTGAATTTGGCGAAGAACACGGCAGACTTCTTGGATTTGGCGAAGAACACGACGGACTTCTTTGAATTTGACGAAAGAACACTTTGAATGTTCTTGGGAATTCCAGAGAGAATTTGGGGAGTTCTTCAGCTGCTTCTCTTCTTCTCCTTCCCTTCTTCTCTTTTTTTTGTGTGGGGTTTGGCCCCTATTTATAGTTGTAGGAGAGATAGGGTGCCTACTGACGTGGAGTGATTTTATTGGCCGTTAGAGTTTGTACTCTACCCAATAACTCAATGGAGTCTTCTTTGCTTAGACTTCTAGCGAGACTCTGCTGCTTAGAGTCTTCGCTGCTTGGACTTCTAGCAGGGATCTGTTACTTAGAGTCTTTGTTGCTTGGACTTCTGGCAGGACTCTGCTACTTAGAGTCTTTGTTGCTTGGACTTCTAGTAGGACTCTGCTACTTAGAGTCTTTGTTGCTTGGACTTCTGGCAGGACTCTGCTACTTAGAGTCTTTGTTGCCTGGACTTCTAGCAAGACTCTGGACTTCTGGCAGGACTCTGCTACTTAGAGTCTTTGTTGCTTGGACTTCTAGTAGGACTCTGCTACTTAGAGTCTTTGTTGCTTGGACTTCTGGCAGGACTCTGCTACTTAGAGTCTTTGTTGCCTGGACTTCTAGCAAGACTCTACCACTTGTCATCATTTGATTGGCCGATAAAAAATATTAATTATTCATTTATTTATTTTAGGATTTTTATTTGTTTAAATTCCCAAATAAATAAAAAAATTACTTTAATTAATTTTTTTAATGCCATATTTTCCACGTGGCATTATTTGATTGGGCATTAAATTTAATGTGTCTACAAATGCCCCCTCGAGACTAGTTCATAAAAATTTTATTTTGAATGGACAAATCTCGAAGAAATTTTCTTCTTCTTCTTCTTTTCCTTCTTTTCTTTTTTTTTTTTAGCCTGCGATGCTCTTCATGAGAGTAGACCCTTCCTATATTTTGGTTGGGAATTTCCCCGTTAATATTTTAGCGTGCCAAACCACAAGCCTGAATGCCAGCAATCTATTTAAAGAATGCAGTTGCCTTTCTACGGTGGAATTCTTTCAGAATGCTTTTCGGTCACGTATTTGAGGAAGTCCTTAAGGGACTGCAAGACATACCCGGTAGATATTAATAGTTATCCGATTACCTATTTTCGGTATCCCAAACTTGTTTGCAGATATTCATCCAGTTTTCGTCATCTTTTGAAATTCTACTCTTCTTTGTTACCTCCTTCTCTATAAATACAGCGAGTTGTAGCATTTTGCTCCCATCATCTCCAAATGCTGAAGGACTTCCCTTCAATCATCATCAGCACCAGTTCGTCACTTGCGCTAGACAATTAAGAGAGTAAGCTCTTTTCATTTCGTGTGCAGATGGCTTGTTCCATCTTCCTTTTTCTTTCTTCTCGCTTTTTTGGTTTTTTTTTTTTTTAGCTGTGTCCCGAACCCCGCGTCTGGGTTCCCATGCCACCACGACACAATTTGCAAAATCCTCCGAAAGCCTGCGTCTAAGTTCCAGCGCCACTGCCATGCTGTTTGAGAAATTTTCCTGAAGCCCGCGTCTGAGTTGCAGCGCCACCATGCTGCCGGGTTCTTGATGGGGTGGTGGCGGCACTTTTTGGCAGCTGAAGCGGTGACGTTGGTGAGGGTGATAGTGGCGAGTTGACTCAGTTACAGCGGCGAGCATGGGTTCTTGGTGGATGGCACCAGTGGTGGTGGTGAGGGCAGTGCAGCGGTGTTCGGGCCATTTTGGGTCACAATGGCGTGCGGTGGTCCGATGACTGCAGTGACGGGAAGTATGGTGGAGAAAGCTGGAGCGTTGCTGTCGTCAGGCTTAACGTTTTTCCGAGGAAGAAGGGCGTCACGTCGGGAGAGGCGGGCAGAGCAGCAGTGGTGACAGCGTTTTTCCAGCAAGCAGTGACGCGGAGCAGTGGATGAAGAAGGAGATGCGACAGCGCTGATGGGTCTTCTCGACGGCGTTGTTGGGGGTTTCGGTGCTGGTTTCCAGGTCTCGACGGTGTTGACTTTGGCAGAAGCGTCGAGGCGAGCGGTGTAGCGACAGCATCGACCATGGCGAACATGGCGACACGGGGAGCACAGTAGCAGTGTTGGTGACGGTAACGAGTTTTTTGTGATGGCGTTGCTGGCGGATTTCTGGTTGGTGAAAATAGCGGTGCAGACGGCTAGGAACGGCATCGTCTTCGGCAAAGGTAGCGAGGCGACGGTGACACCGAGCGTGATCGAGGCGTTCCCTCGACGGCAGCAGCGATTTTTTAACGCGGCGGTGATGGGATGCGTAGTGGCGTGATGAAGCAGCGGATGAGAAGCCTGAAGCGTAGGCGTCGTGGTGTTTTCTGGAGCAGTCGGTGCAGATTTGCTACGTGTTTAGGTGGAGAAGAAGAACAGAAGGAATGAGGCTATGTTTGGTGCTGAAAATCTGGACTTTAAGAGCTGTGTTTGGCGTAGAAAATCTGGATTTTAAGAGCTGTATTTGGCGCAGAAATTCTGGATTTCAAGGCTGTATTTGGCGGGGGATTTTTGAGCCTCCAAGTACCAAACTTTAATTTGGCTTAGCCCACGTGTACCATTTAGGCTTGAATTTTTGGGCCTTCGAGTACCAGGTTGGCTTAGTCCACGAGTACCATTTAGGCTTGAATTTTTGGGCCTTTGGGCCTTTGAGTACCACAGGCTTAGCTTGACTTAGCCCACGCGTACCATTTAGGCTTGAATTTTTTGAGCCTTCGAGTACCAGGCTTGGCTTAGTCCACGTGTACCATTTAGGCTTGGATTTTTGGGCCTTTGAGTACCCGGCTTAACTTGACTTAGCCCACCCG